>CM071599.1:135861177-140861177 GCA_036435485.1 Saposhnikovia divaricata | reverse complement strand
ATATTTCATTTTTTAGGTAAAACATACAACCTTTTTTATTTTTAATAACTAATCAATTTTCTGTTTCAGGTAAAATATATTATTTTTTATATTTTATCTAACTAAAGTTTTTCTTTTCTAAAACACTATGAACAATCATATTTAATAAAATAAAATATTATAGTCATAATTACTAATAATTAGCAAATTATCTTTTTAAGTTAAAGTACTTTACCTTTTCTATTTTTTTCAATAAAAGCTATTCGGGTAGTTTTATTTAAGTAAAATAAATAATAATATTATAATAACTAATAACTAATCGACTACGTTTTACAGCTAAAACATTTAATCTTTTCAATAGTTTCAAACTAAAATCTATCATTTTTTAAAAATATCACGCATAACATATATATATATATATATATATATATATATATATATAATTATCAGATCATATCATTCAAAATTTTAAATCTACAAAATTTATGTTTTAAATTTTTTAATTCAAATTAAAAGAAATTCCATTATATTAAAGAACATCCGTGCATCGCACAGGTTTTAAGCTAGAAATCTAAACAAAATCGGATTTAAAATCAGATTTTAAATAACTTGGATAAAATCCATACCTTCAAATACTCGATTTTTTTTAAAAGCTCAACAATATATTTTTTTAAACTAAGCTCAACAATATATCTATTCATAATTTGTTAATAAAGTTAATTAATAAATGCATATATGCCAACACAACATATATTTTAATTATAATATATTATAACATATATATGTTGTATATTATATTTATATTTTAATTATATATATAATCTGATTCAAATTATTGACATACACTTTTTCAAAATTTCAATATAGATACACTTTTTAGTTTAGATATTAAAATATAAAATATTTTTTTATGCTAGATCCAACGGTTTTCATCTATTTATTTTATGATCAAACGTTTCTTATTTCTTTTGTCGTACTGAGTCAGACTATCAATTACCAAAATTTTGGACAAAATTCCTGTTACACTTATTATTAAAATTGTATTTGGTTGCTAGTAAAACATTGAAATATATAATAGTCGAAACATTGAAAGTTTGGTCGATCGATTGTTATAAAATTTTATGTTTTTACTTAATTATCCTTAATTAGTTATTATTTACTCAATTTTCTTTGTTTTGATACATATTTATTATATAGTAATTACGGGTAATTTTATTATATAAAACAAAATACAATATTTTAGTTTTTCAATAATTAATCAATTAACTTTTTCAATTAAAATACATTACCTTTTTTAATTTTTCTAATTAAAACCTTTATTTCTCACAGATCATTTTATTAAACGAAATAAACATATAATATTATAATTACTAATAGCTAACTAATTATTATTAATAACTAAAATATCTTATTTTTTAAAAATATTATGGGCAACGTGTGTGTATATATATATATATATATATATATATAAATATTATAATTAAATCTTATCAGTTAAAAATTTTAAACTTACAAAATTTATATTGACATAGATCAAAAAATACCCTAAGAACATAATTTCACACGATTCTTTTTTTTGCTTAGCCTACTACTTTGTCCGTATGATACGTGTAAACACCCATTTCTGTTAAATATAATATAAGATTCGATTGGGTCCTCCTCTAGCATCTTAAATGAGTTGGTTACTTAAAATGGTATGAGAGCTCAGGCAAGGTTCCAGGTTCGACTCTCTGCGACCCTCAATATTTTCAATATTTAATATGGACACGAAGGTAATTTAAACTCCAAAAGACCCCCAATATTTTCAATATTTAATATGGACACGAAGGTAATTTAAACTCCAAAAATGAGCATCCATGATCCACTCTTCGACCCCAATATTTTCAATATTTAATATGGACAAGAAGACAATTTAAGCTCCAAAAATGGGTGCCTTAAAGTTCAACATGAGTTGATTACAATATTTAATATGGACAAGAAGACAATTTAAGCTCCAAAAATGAGCGCCTTAAAGTTCAACATGAGTTGATTACTTAACAATTTCTAACAACATGAGTTGATTAATTAACAATTTCCAACACCAAGTTCAACATGAGTTGATTACTTAACAATTTCTAACAACATGAGTTGATTACTTAACAATTTCCAACACCTTAAGGTTTAGATTAGTTAACATGAGCTAATTAGTTGATAACAACAATAAACTAAACTAATACTAAATATATTATATCATTTTATAAATCAAAAAATATGAATTGACAATATAAAAATATAAAAATTATTAAATATAAGAATTGATTGATAAAATTGCCACAAACGTGATACAGAACAAGACGTGATATGAATGTGAATATGTGACACTAAATATAATTTGTATATATAACTCGATGCACACTAGAATAATGTCAAGAAAAATTCTTGCACAAACCCTAAGCCGTACTGCAATACGCGGAACTTCCCACGATTTGTAGGCAAATTAATGAACCAACCAACACGAGAGTTGATATATGCCATTTGAACCAGATTGCAGAGGTCCAGTTTTAGTCGCCTTCGATCTTGTTGGCATTTGTTATGTAGCATATTAGACTTTGTTCATTACCGTAGAATTGTGATATTTGCTAACTAGTTTTAAGGGTCTGGACCATAATATCCACTATGTATACAATGTGAATTTGTGAATTGTGAAGTGAAGCTAACTATGCGGACATGCATTTATATGTATATGTTTTGGATGGACATGTGCTTTGTTTTACATTGTGAGGTTGACTCAGGTCTGCATCAAGTCTTCAATATTATTGACAAACGATGTGCATATAGTCATATACTGAATATATATATATACTGATCAACAGCATGCATGTAGCAGTACCGTTGAGACTGTGGTTTTATTTGTTAATCCTAATTACCTATGTAGTGACAAACATCTGACAAATCTTTCTCTAACGGTTGTTCTAACATTACAAGAGAAATGAGTAAAGGGTTGGTCCAGTGGTAAGATTCTTGCCTCTCTAACACAGCCGTCAAGAGTTTGATCCATGTGGTGTGTGTGTAATCAATTAGCGAAAAAAAAAACATTACAAAAGGAATGGATTTTTTCTACCGACAAATTAAAAAAATTCCGTTTTATTGTACAAAATGAGTAAATAAAATTGACTTCTTGTAACGTAATCTTAAATTTTATTTAGTCAAAGAGCATTCACACAAGTCACAAACGATTCCTAAAAATCAAATATTCACTACTCGGTAATTACGTACCATTACCAAATGTGTGATTATAACATCATCCTTCGTTGAGAATTATCAATTACAGTTTTTTTTTAGTTATCTCTAACTTGAAAATTGAGTGAACAAAAACATGATAAATGAGAAGGAAAAAAATTTGGTGTGCTCCATGTTCTCTTAATGTTATCAATTAGGAATATAAAGATGATTAAGTTATTCCTCACCATTATAGGAATAATGGCGATGATTGCTTGCGAAAAGTAATACTAAAGTACTAATGGTAGGGATGATTATAAAGAATTTAATATTAATATTCAACTAAAGATGGTGCTAAAAGATAGAAAGCTAAATACAAGTTGTAAGTAAAGAATCATGTTAATGTATTCCCTCCGTCGCAAAATGATCTTCCCCTTTACAATGTCGGTACTGTTCATAACATGAGATAAATTACTAATTTACGCATAATCTATAAGATCAAATATAGTAATGAGTGATCTTGTTGGATTCGTATTTATGAGTACTTTAATACAGTGAAGTTTTTATATTTAATATTAATACGAAATTGAACATATTAATAATAAAAAATGTGCATTGATAAACATATTTTTTGAAATGGGAAGAGTTTTTTGAGACGTAGGGAGTATAACCTACCAAACTCAGCATTTTATCATCCAACTTTCAATGATATTAAAGTTAGTATTTGACTAGATATATGATGATTATGGCTTAATAATTTTTTGACCTATGCGAGTACAAACTAATCGCAAATATTTTTGATGTGTTATTGAATTATATACCTCTTCTCTGTGGAGATTTTTTTTTTTGTTTAGTACTCTCTTTGGAGACTTTAAGACCTCGTGTTTTAATTAATAAAATATGTACAATTAAATTCTAATAAATAAATATTTCAGGACATGATTGTTTAGTGAGTTTGTTCATTCGACAACATAAAAAAATATATATTAAATTTTACTATTATATTAAAATAAAAAATATTATCACATGAGATCATTCAACATTTATCGAGTATGATTATCGAGATTTAACCATATTTGTAAGTAAGCAAAACTTTGTAATTTAAAATAAGACGAATTAACCTTTTCTAATATGAGATTTAAACTTTGTCTTAAACGTTGAATACGAATTAAACTTTGCACGAGATTCAACCGTATTTATCGAATCTACCTATATATCTATACTATACTATTATAAAATAAACTATTCTCTATTTAGCTGTTTTTTTGGTATATTAAATCCCGTCTGATATTGCTATTGTAAACATTAACAACTACTTTTTATTTTTGCTAAATAAAATTTCAGTAACAACTACTTATTTTTAAAAATCAAGTAAAACAGTGTTTTGTAAATTTTAAAAGGTGCTTTTCGGAAAAATGTTTTTGAATGAAAAGCTGCTTTTAGAAAAAGTCTGTTTCCCATGCTTTTAATAAAAATCGAATTTCAGTTTTTACGGAAATCAGCTATTGATTTCAAAATCAAATCTCACCAAAAACATTATTTTTAATATATTATAACTAAAATATGCATATATCAAAAATATTACCAAATAATTATCTGATTTACGTAACATCACTTATTTTAACTTTTAACAGCATAACAATTTTTGACAGCAATTCTAAACAAAGCCTACACTACGCCATAAGTAGGCTAACGTAATACTTTTTCAAAGCGTTATGTAAAATAGTGTTACAATAGGTAGTAAATTTTGACCTGTTGTAACACCTCTCAACTAGTGTTACATTAGTCCAGAATTAGTGTTACAGTAAGGGTGACGGTGTTGCATACATGTAACACCACACTAAAGTGTTACATTAGTTAATTTCTTTATTTTTTCATTTATCAACTTATTGTCGGCCCCACCAGCAGTACCAACAAGTAGTGCCCACAAAAAATGTGGGCCCCACACGTGGGCTCCACAAAAAATATGGGCCCCACACGTGGCCACACAAAAAATGTGGTCCCCACACATGGTTCCACAAAAAAATGTGGACCCTACACATGAAATGTGGACCCCACCAAAATTGTGTGCCACACTATTGGGCCCCACGAAAGCCTTACGTTCGATATTCCTAGTGTTACAAACAATGCTAGTGTTACATTTAGTATTTTTTTTACTAAATATTTTTTTATTTTTTTTACTAAATCTTTTAATTAGTATTAAAATAATATTTTATAAATATTAAAGTGTATATATCATAAAAAAATATAGGTAGAATATATTTTAAATTATTTTTTTCTTTAAATAATAAAATATAACAATTTACTCATTTGACATTTTAGTAGGTTTAAATTGTTTAACAATTTTATAAATAATTATTTTAATTATTTCTAAAAATAATAATTTATAATTTACTCATTTGACATTTTGGGGATCTTATTTGTGTAATTAAGGGCTTAAAATGATAATTAGGGCATTTTATTTTCATAAATATAAATGTGGGCTCCACAAAAAATGTGGGCCCCACAAAAAATGTGGGCCCCACACGTGGGCCTAATTTTGAAATTAGGGTTCTTAATATTCAAAATTTAGGCATTTTTGTATTGTTGATTTTCTGCTAATTCTGGTGCTTCCTATAGTTTGAGGATTTTGTTTATAGTCATTTTGAATAATAATAATAATATGTACCGAACAAGTGAGATTTGATGGATAACGAGTTCATCAAATTTTTATGTTTTAAGAATCATTCGTTTAAGATTCCTGTTGATTGTTCCTTAAAACTGATTCCATGGTTCAATTCTTTATGCTTCCGGCTTTGATTTGATGTATAGAGTGTACTATTTCGTTAAGATCATGTAAGAACGATTAATGGCCGGAGTTCTTGATGAACTTGGCGGAGATTAACGATTTTAGGGGATTGTGACTTGTTTTTGCAGTGAATGGGATTTAGAGACCTGCTAGAATGGTATCATATTGACTGCATAGCAAAAACTGAGTTAAATGAAAGGTTCGGGGTTCGCCGGAGTGTGCCTGAGGTCGTCGGATTCTAGGCATCTCGCCGAAAGCTGGAAACTCTAATGAATGTTCTTAACTGTTCTTCATTTTTACCATTTTCTCTTAATTAAATTAGCACTTGTTGATCTGTTCTAGTGGGGAGGGTGAAAACGGAAATGTTTTTTACTCCCTTTTTACTATTTACAGCTTTTTGGTAAAAGTTCATAATAATAAGTTACTATTTTTCATTAAAAGGTAATTTGATTTTACCTTTTTATAAATTTATTTTTACTTTAAGAATTATATTTGAAAATCTGAACATTCTTTTGAAATTCAAAAATTTTTCTGAATTATTTAGTCAATTATTTAATTTCAAAAATCACTTATGTAAGAAATTTTGACGAAACCGAAAATCACTTATTTAAAAAATTGAAACCGTAAATTCTGACGAACAAATTACTTGGTCAAACAAATTTATTTTTTTCGATATTTTGGCAATTACATTTAAAAGGGTGGATCTTGACCTCCGTATGATTGGATCGTCCAAAAATATTTTTTAAAAAATTGAAACCGTAACCGTAACGAAACCGTGTTTAGGGGTTACCGTCAAAGTAATAGTTAACCGTTAAAATACTTGGTCAAACAAATTTCTTTTTTTCCAAAATTTTGGCAATAACATTTAAAAGGATGGAGCTTCACTTCCGCATGGTTGGGTCATCCAGAAATAATTTTTAAAAAATCGAAACTCCAAACCCTGACGAAACCGTGTTTAGGGGTTACGGTCAAAGTAATAGTTGACCGTTAAATTACTTGGCCAAACAATTTTATTTTTTTACGAAATTTTGGCAATAACATTTAAAAGGGTGGATCTTGACCTTCGCATGGTTGGGTCGTACAAAAATATTTTTTAAAAAATTGAAACTCCAAACCCCGACGAAACTGTGTTTAGGGGTTACGGTCAAAGTAATAGTTGACCGTTAAATTACTTGTTCAAACAAATTTATTTTTTTCCAAAATTTTAGAAATAACATTTAAAAGGATGGATCTTGACCTCCGCAAGGTTTGGTCATCCAGAAATAATTTTTAAAAAATCGAAACTCCAAACCGTGACGAAACCATGTTTAGGGGTTACGGTCAAAGTAAAAGTTGACCGTTAAATTACTTGGTAAACAAATTTATTTTTTTCCGAAATTTTGGCAATAACATTTAAAAGGGTGGATCTTGACCTTCGTATGGTTGAGTAGTACAAAAATATTTTTTAAAAAAGCGTAACTCCAAACCCTGACGAAACCGTGTTTAGGGGTTACTGTTAAAGTAATAGTTGACCGTTAAATTACTTGGTCAAACAAATTTATTTTTTTCCGAAATTTTGGCAATAACATTTAAAAGGATGGATCTTGACCTCCGTATGGTTGGGTCGTACAAAAATAATTTTTAAAAAATCGAAACTCCAAACTCTGACGAAACCGTGTTTAGGGGTTACGGTCAAAGTAATAGTTGACCGTTAAATTACTTGGGCAAACAAATTTATTTTTTCCCGAAATTTTAGCAATAACATTTAAAAGGATGGATCTTTACCTCCGCATGGTTGAGTCATCCAGAAATAATTTTTAAAAAATTGAAATTCCAAACCCTAACGAAACCGTGTTTAGGGGTTACGGTCAAAGTAATAGTTGACCGTTAAATTACTTTGTTAAACAAATTTATTTTTTCCTGAAATTTTGGAAATAACATTTAAAAGGATGGATCTTGACCTCCGTATGGTTGGGTCGTACAAAAATATTTTTTAAAAAATCGAAACCGTAAATCCTGACGATACCGTGTTTGTGGGTTACGGTCAAAGTAATAGTTGACCGTTAAATTACTTGGTCAAATAAATTTATTTTTTTTTCTGAAATTTTGTCAATAACATTAAAAAGGATGGATCTTGACCTCTGTACAGTTGGGTGGTTGAGAAATAATTTTTAAAAAATCGAAACGCTAAACCCTGATGAAAAACTATTTAAGGGTTATGGTCAAAGTACTAGTTGACCG
This sequence comes from Saposhnikovia divaricata, assembly GCA_036435485.1. Lineage (NCBI taxonomy): Eukaryota > Viridiplantae > Streptophyta > Magnoliopsida > Apiales > Apiaceae > Saposhnikovia > Saposhnikovia divaricata. The sequence goes on along the minus strand of CM071599.1, from coordinate 140,852,992 downwards.
TTAAATTATCGAATCAAATAAATTTATTTTTTTCTGAAATTTTGGCAATAACATTTTTTAACCTCTGTATGGTTGGGTCGTCCCAAAATATTTTTTAAAAATCGAATCTGCATATCGTGACAAAATAATTTCAGACTAAATTTTTGGGCAGCAAAAAAATGAAAAAATGTGGGCGGGAAGTTTCCCCCCAAACCCAAATTATTACAAGTGCCCTTTTCCATTTCCCCCTTAAACAAAATTATTATTCACACACTTGCATACTCTCACACTCTCCCTCTCTCAGACACACTCACATCTCTCTTCCCTTCTCATCTTCTCTTCTTTATTCTGTATTTTCTTCTCTTCAAAATTAGGGTTTTATTAATTAGTAAACACTCTCACGATTTTTGATTTTGATTATGTTCTTTGTTGATTGTTTAATTTTGCTCTTCTTAACTCTTTTATTTTGATTTTCAACTAGGGCTTCAATTGGAACTTTCTCTTCGGGGCTTCATTAAGGCTTTAATTTGAGGTAAAATTAGGAACATTCGTGGAATTAACCCTATTCTCTCCTAGCCAGCATTCAAGCCCACCTGGCTCACCTCAACTTCTGGGATGGCCCATGCTCCCTGCTGCCCAACTGCAATAACACTGAAAATGATCAAGTAGCTATTTCACTTTTGTGATTGTAAAGGGTTAGTTTTATCAAGGATTGCATTTTTGTGTTGTGTATTTATTTCAGATGTAATGATTGTTTGTTACCTACCTTACTTTTTTCTTGGGTGGATCTCTTTAAATCTTTTCTCTTGTCATATTCCCGTAGCTATTCATTGTGTATTTTTCAGTTTTTCTGGCGATTACTTTGATTATATCCGAGTAGATTAGATTACCCGCATTTCCGTTGTACAGAATTTAATAGTTTAAACTTTTAAAAGAAGGGACCTTCTATTTTTTCCCCCATGGTCATATGCGCTACCTTCATGGATTATCAAAATTCCTATTTCCTTTATTGAAGCTTTCATCTGGGTGCTTTTTACTTATTATGTTATTGGATTTGATCCAAATGTTGGAAGGTAAAAAAATTATGTTACGTGAATATATATTTTCTTTCCTTAAGCGACTCATGCATTTTTACAGGCCCTATAATGATAAATTATCCTACTACAGATTGTTCAAACAGTAATTGCTTTTAGTACTCATCAACCAGATGGCTTCTTCATTGTTTCGGGGTATTGCATCAGTGTGGAGGAGTTTGATTGTTGCAAGCACGTTTGGTTCATTTGCACTGCTTATACTATTTGCATTTGGGGGATTCGTCTTATCACGAGGTTAGGGCTGAAATTCCAAATTATGAAAGTCTCTTACTTTAAGTTGGACTAACCATATTGTTATTCTTCTGTTTTGTTTTGTTTTTTTGGGGGTGGGGGCTTAATGCGCAATAGTTAATGTAAAGCAGTGGTGGATTTGGGGTTACTGGAAAAAATAGAAGGTCCCTTTGCTTATAAAAGAAGGTGGATACAAGAGCTGTCTTTCTAAAATTAATCTATTAAAGGTTACGACCCTCATATTGTTGGGAATTATTTCTGTAAAGTCGTAAACCTGTAAACGAAGGCAATATGAGGGAGTTGATGATAGTGTGTTGCCAATTTAAACACACAAGCTAATAAACAATTGATACAGAGAAAAGACAGTCACCTGAAAAATAGAGAGTAGTTAGTTACATTAGTTTTCTACATTTGCATGCTCAAATGGTTAATGTTCTTTGAAGCTCCAGCAGGTGACACCGAAGCCAGTGATAAGATCTTCAAGAAAAACTGTGCTCAGTGTGATTCCGTCAACAAAGGTCCATTATGCAGGTGACTTCCATGGTACTCAGTAATTTTGTATTATTTTCGAGAAATGATTTTGTTTCCGTTTAAACACATTGTAGGTGTTAAGTTATTAAGGGTACCTCTTTAATATCTGAATGCTTATTCATTTCTAGGTATATAGATCGCTTGCTGATGTTGTTGGTTCGTATTCCAGATGGTTCACTGCTTTCCAAACTAAATTATAATGTTAGATCATTAATGTAATAATCCTCTTCTTTAACATTTCTATTAAACTTGGTTACACTAAATTCTTCAAAGATGTTAGTGGAATTATCAAGCCTTCATGGTGATCTTGAAGTTACATTTTTATCAACTTATGAGTTGGAGGATTATCCGTACATGAAGTTTCTTTCAAACTGAGCAAAACATACGATAAAATACTTTTTGCAGGATGACACTATTGCTCGGGCCTCCAAGCTGTGGAAAAATCACTCTACTGTTGGCACTCTCAGGAAAAATTGACAAGAATCTTGAGGTACACAAATAAACAGAGCTCGGTAACATTAACAAAGAATTATCACAGGACATTATAAAGTCATGCTAAATAAAAGCATGAAACACACAAAATTCAATTGTACTTGCTAAATTAATTGAAATATTTTTAAATACTAGGTCAGTGGATAGATCTCTTGTAATGGATACAAGTTGAATGAGTTTATTTGGATTCTGACTCTTGCAACGGTTCTAGAAACTATGGCAGAAGTTATCAGAAGAGAGAAACAAGTTGGTATTATATATAACAGAGCTAGACATTGACACCTACATGATGGTAAAATCCTGTTTACAAATATTTCCTTTCATGTTCACAATTAAAGTTAGCGTCCAACATTGTAATGCGAATTATCTTACTCTGTAATCGATCAAAACAGGAAACTGCCATCAATGGATTAAAAAGGACTCTTCAGACAGACTGTATATTAAAGTTAGTTCTCTTAAAGAAGTAATTGCTCCAAGACCACCTTTCTATAGGTTGCTTAAATTTGTATGGGTTTACTCAGATACTTGGACCGGAAATTTGTGCTGATACTATTGTGGGGAATGCAATGAGAAGAGGAATATCAGGTGGTCAAAAGAAGAGGCTGACAACAGGTGCACTATGCTGACTAAAAATTTATAATTATATACTCCTATAATAAGCATGTTGAAAAAAGATGCCCACGTAAATACTGAAGAAGGTAGTTCACTTGAGATGGTAGTTCGTAAAAATCTCTAAAAACTATAACCTAACGTGCTAGCTATTAAAGTCCAGCATACACATCTGTTATACAATTCACAGCTAATCATTTTTTAATGACAACATTACATATGATTATTTCAGTTACCAAGGGAGATGATAATTGGTCCATCGAAGGTTCTCTTCATGGATGAAATATCCAACGGCTTAGATAGCTCAAGCACCTTTCAGATTGTAAAATGTCTTCAGCAGTTGACACACAGTACAGAATCAACCACTTTGATTTCACTTCTTCAGCCAGCATTAGAGACATTTTATTTGTTTAATGATATAATCTTGATGACCACTGACAGTTGAGTATATAGGCTTGTCTAGTAATTGGTTAATATAATGGTGGTGGTTGAAGTGGTTTGGAGTGGTGGTGGTTGAAAGAAGAAGAACTTGTGATACTTATTTTTGGATTGAATGTTGGTTTAAACTTGTAATGGTTACTTTTGGATTAAATATTGGTTTGAAATTGTAATGATTATTAATGGGAATGTTGTATATACAAGGCAATTATTTCAATTTTTTGTATTCTAGTGTTACATTTGCCTATTGTAGTGTTGCATCTGCATGTCCATCTGGTGTTACACTTGCCTATTGTAGTGTTACATTATAATCTTATTTAGTGTTACACTAGACATGTTACAGTGTTGCAATAGAGAGTGGGTCCCACATGCCACGTGTCAGGTGGGCCCCACACATGCCTCGTGTAAAGTTTAATGTAATGTAATATGTAATAGAGGACATATATAACTCAACTAGGATAAAAGATAAATAATATTAAATGTATACAGGGATCATGAAATTTGAAGAACGGGCATCAACAAGGATCAAGTTGCTGAAAGAAGTTCATTAACATGATCAAGCCTCAGTCACAAAATAAGATGTACAGATGATTCAGTTGAAGGGCCAAAAAATTCCATGGATTTATATTATTTGAAGATACTGCTGCAGGTTAATCAATTGGAATGTAACGAAGGTGTGAAGATCAAGATCAGTGCTAGTCACTTGTGAACCAGACCAGTGCACTAAGTGTCAGCACATACGAGAAGGATCAACACATTAATTCATAGAAATAATTGCCAAAGCCTATTGACAATCATAGACAGACATAATATCGCAAGGTATTGTCAAAAGTTAATTACTCTGAAAATTAAATAAGTAACAGATTAATTAATTATTTATAACAAAATAATTAAATTAATCTGGTACTTGGATTATTTTTCTGAGGTGAATTAAAACAACAGAATAAATAGAAGAGAGAAGCACAAAAGAAGCAGCCAAAAATAAAAATAGTAATACTATACAAAATTACTATGCGCGGTTACTATTCACGGGGACTGTGCAAATAGTGGTACTGTGCAAATAGTGGTTACTGTGCAAATAGTGGTTACTGTGCAAATAGTGGTTACTATGCATGTGGGGCCCACGGAAGAAATTTTTTTAAGCAGACACGGTTTGGTAGGTGTAATAGTGGTTACTATGCAGGTGGGGTCCACTGGAATAGTACATATAACGCCTTAGAAATTTCAGAATATTTAATTACTAAAAGTTATTTATTTTATATTAAATATGAATTATGTGGTGTGTGAATTGGTTGAGGAGGTAGAGTAATTGTGGAATAATATTTGGAGGCCTGGTTGGTGTTTTGTATGAGTTGTGTAAGCCCGACTATTTTTTTTATTATATTTTGGGAATTTATTTCCTATTTAATTATGTTATAATTATCTTCTGTGAATTTTATTAAATCTTCAGGATTAGCAGAAATCCTGAAATCTTCTTCATTAATAACTTTATTAGTTTATATGACTTTTAAAAATATTTGGTGAATTATTTTTGGGTTTCAAAGATTTTAAAATGATTTTATGAATTATTTTTCCATTCTATGGATTTAATGTTGTAAAATCCATATTTAATTCGTTTTTAATCCTAAAAATATTTTAAAAATATGTGGGTGATCGTAATTTTATATTCTTCATTTAAATTTTTAAATATTTAATATTCCACCCATTCTGTATTTAATTGTGATTTTACAAGTTTGATTTTTATGAGTGTCATTTAAAAGAATTCATGAAAATGCCTTTTTAAAATTTTTCCCCAAAAATCAAATATAATCCAAATCCCTAATTCAGTTGGGTCATTCTTGTGTTGTCTCTCACCGCTGTTCTTCAACCTCCCTCTCATATCTTTCGATTCCTCACGGGTTTCTCTAATTTTGTCCACTGAAATCCTTCCTTTGTTCATGTAAGTCGCGATTATGCTCTTGTTAATGTATTGTTGTTCGATTCTGCCCCTGGTACTCGTTCCCCCGCAGTCTGTAGTCCTCTAGGTGTGCGTGAGTGCTTGTGTGCGTGTGTATGAAACGTATCTGTGTGTGTGTAATTATACAGCTAGGTGTGTTCCTCTGTTTTCTCCTGCAGTGTATGAGTGTCACCAATTCTTCCCTCCCCTGTTTTGGCCACCGACTGTTGATGTGGGTGTGAGTATATATGTATTGGGTGTGTGTAATTGAGGTCGTGGGTCTATGTATGGTGAACTAATGTATGCTGGGTACATTACAAACCTGGAGATTACCCCTCCCCTGTTTTGGTTATTGGCGTGATGTGGTTTTGTGGCTGTGCGTGTGTTTATGGATACAGTGAGTGTGTGTTTGTATCTGTATTGCTGCGTGTGTGTAGCCAGTTATGGTATGAATTTAGAGCTTGCTGGCTGTGTTCTATTATTGCGTTGTAAGACCCGAATTGGTTTGGGAATATATGATGCGTGTAAAACAACATTGGTACAAGACAGTGAAAGGGGTGTGTGTGTGTGTATGTTTAAAGACTATGGGAGGTGTTGAATAATTGTGAGTGGGTGCGTAGTGTTAACAAGCAGCTGGTGTGTGGGTATGATACTGCAAAAGTAAATCTCCTGTTCTGTACTTGCTAGCTGTATTAAGCTGTGGGTCGATTGTGGTTAATTCGATTTGGATTTTTGTGTGCTGATTACGTGATTTGATTTAATCCCTCTATAAATTGTAATTTTCATTTTTATTGTAAGTTCCGAATTATATATCGATTGGTACAATTTATTTAATATGTATTGGAATATCCGGAATGGGGTTATAGTAGTGTAAATTGTTAGTACTTGACTTGGTTGTAAATATCATTTAGAATGTGAGATTTTGTTTGGTTGTGTCGGTTATGTTCCGACTGGCAGTCACCCGTATAAAGGGGATGCCGTCAAAATTTTTCTAAAATATATTAAAAATCATTTCTTGAAAACGAGTATGTATAATTATATAACTTATACGAGTTGTGAGTCGGGCTTCATATTTTAAAATCTATGTATTATGTGTTAATGTGCCAATATGATTAAATGCTACTATCCGTGGCTTATATATATATTGCTATTATATAAGTATATAAATGCAAATTAGGGGACTATTCGCAGGGGTAGACTAGTGGAATGTTTATATTGATTAGCGAGTATTAAACAGGATTCTAAAATAGTGTTATATTGTGTGTAGATCCCGTGGATAAAGGGAAGGCTAAAGCTGAGGACGTAAAGACACTTCGGATTCTGTGATTTTCTAGTTAAGGCAAGTAGATTGCTTCAATTATCTGTTAAATGTGTTATGATTATAAAAACCTGATTCATATGCTTATTCAAATTACTCTTGCTATAATTGTTCCGTTAATTTCCCGAATTTTCGAATACTTAATTGTTATACCCCAAAAATTGATTCCACTGAGTTGTTGATGCTATTAATGAATTGATTTACATCCATATTCCTTGCAAGTATATTATTCCACCTCACTTTCAAGTAAACCACTTCACTTATATTTCCAGCGAATTATGATTATCATAACTTGATTCTTATGCATTCGATTTATCCTTGATATAATTGTTCTGATAATTTCCATTAATTTTGAATATTCAATTGTTATACCCCAAGTTGATTATATCGTTTTCGTTGATCCTTTTAGTAGCTTGACTTAAATCAATACCCTTTTTGCCATATCGAACTTGTCGATATTTAATTCGGATATTACTCGACCTTATTCTACTTGGTGAGATTTGAGATGTTGACCTGGAACGAAAGTGTCCAGAGTGTTTGGCAGTTGAGGTGGTCGATTGTTCCGACACCTGATGTTTAGTTAGGATTGGACTGTTAGTTTTTTTTTAAAATGTGGACCGTAAGGGTCGGACCAGATTCGTGGTCAGAAATTATTAAGGCCAATGTGTGTCGTGGTTCCATTAAGGACATTGCTGTGTGCGTTTGTCCGGGGTTAGTGCGTGACTGATCAGCAGCCTAACCTTATAATTGTTTTTATTTATAAAATGCATGATAGTCCAATCCTCTTCTATTTTATGACTCAAACAAAAGATGAATCTTCAGTTGAGCTTATATAATGTTGATTGTTAATTCTTGACAATCTTGCAGATATTTCAGTTGTTGATGTTTTAATTACATATATATATACTTGCTGAGCATTTTGGCTCACTTGCTTGCTAATTCTGTTTCCTCAGCTAAGCCTGAAGATGTCTAGAAGAAGTGGCCCGTCTGGTTGGGGTAGTCACCGAGGCAGTCAGAGGGTCAAGGTGGTTGGATGGGTAGTGAGCATATATCTTGTTTATATTATGTCTGTATTTGTAGGAAGATTATCATATTTAATGGGTTGTATATTATTTGATTCAGTTCTGGGTTGTAATAGCTATTGGTAGTTGTTTCATACAGTGACCTGTGAGCGATCTGGGTTGGTATGGTTTTATTTCCTTATGGTTTAGTATAACTTGTGCATGTGGACTGTTTTAGTTATACTTAGTTGTTTGAGCAGGTGGTTAGTTCGGTTTATGATTACATCATGTCGAAATTTCTAAAATTTCTTCTATATTAATGTTTAATTGAGTATAAAATTTATATTATTATTGTTGGCAAGTGAGGGTGTTACAAGTTGGTATCAGAGCCACAGGTCACAGTCACTGAAACAATTAGGTGGGGAGTCAGGGTAGAGTTATGAGAAAGGTTAGGATTGTTTCGTGAGAGATAGGAAGTCTAATTATATATATATATATATATATGTATACTTCAGGCACCTGCTTCTGGTTCCAATTCAGACCCGGACGAGGATCCGGAAGGAGGGGCTTCTGTACCGCAGCAAATTTCCCCAGGGGCTATGCAGCCGTTCGTAGGATCGCAACGCTCGGTGAATGGGCCAGCATATCAGTACACTCCTCAGCCTGTTCCATATCATGTGTACGAGCGAGTGGCCCGAGAGAGGGACTATCTCTTAGGGCAGATGGCAGAGTTGAGGGCTATGAGGGCTGGGGAGGAGGACCGGGCTAGAGATCGAGATAGAGCGGTAGCTGAGCTGGAGGATGTCCGGAGGCGAGTACGAGCTCTTAGACGTGTTGTTATTAGGCGGGGACGGATTAGATCCCGAGATGAGCCGGCATTCGTGACACAGCAGGTGACTCTAGGTCTGGTGACGGCAGAGCTGGAGAGCATTCTGGGATCAGCTTGGCGGGGAGAGTCGGATGACGATGATGACCAGTGATGACTAGGGTAGTATGATGATGTGGTATATAGAGGCATGTTATGGTAGTAGTAGTACGTCAGGATTTGCAGTGCAACCAGTTTTGTTGTATATATCTGTTGTACTATGACTAGATGCTAGCAGTTCCCTCTTTTAGTATTATGTTGTACCCTTATCGAAGCGTTGTTCTTACGCTTGTATCAGATCTATCTATATATATCATTATCACTTTCGCAGAACTGTGTTAAATTTCCTTATACTGTCATTTACTTAAGCATCTTATTTACTGCTCGTTTCATATTTACTTTCAGCACCATTTCCTTCTAGCATTGTTTTTACTTTCGATACTATGTTTGACCTTAGCATTATGACTATTGTTTCTTTATGGTACCTACTGAACGTTTGTGAATACCTTGTGTAACCTTGGATTGATATCCTATTGCACCCTGTGAATCAGTTGTTGACCGGAATTTTGGTTGGAGACCTTGAATTACTTTTCAGCAATATATGCATTGTTTGTTTAAGTTGGATCATTTTGAGCCATTATTTTCTGAACCCGAATTTAATATAATTGTTCATTGATTTCAGAAATATGCCTCCAAGAAAGAAGAAACAAAATACCCGAACCACCGATCAGGGTGAACAAGCTAATCCACCTCCTGTTGGACAGATGGACCCTGCCTTAGCACAAATATTACAAACTCTTGTTCAGCAGACTGCTACTCTAGCACAGCAACAGCAGCAATTACAGCAGCAGTTGTTGGCTCAGCAGCAACAACAGCAGCAGCAACAACAGCAGCAACAACAGCAACAGCAGCAGCAGCCACCTGTTCCTCCGGTGGTCACTTTTAAGTCTTTCCAGGCAGTTAAACCTCCTGAGTTTAAAGGAACAGCGGACCCGGTGGAGGCGAGATCTTGGTTAAAAGAGATGGAAAAGCTATTGCACTGGTGGGGGTCCCAGCAGATAAACAAACTGAATACGTAAGTTATTTCTTGAAAAATGAAGCCACTTATTGGTGGGAGTCGGTGAAGATGTTGGAAGCTACTGAGGTGATTCCTTGGGAAAGGTTTACAGAGCTATTTTTGGAAAAGTATTTCCCCGACTATATGAAAGACCAGATGGAGATGAAGTTTTTGGAGTTGAAACAGGGGAAAATGTCGGTGACAGAATATGAAACCAAGTTTACTGAACTAGCTAGGTTTGCTCCGGCCTATGTGGACACGGAGAGGAAGAAGGCTAAGAGGTTTCAACAAGGATTGAAACCATGGATTCGTACCAAACTAGCAGTTTTGGAGCTGGAGACTTATGCAGCGGTGGTGCAGAAGGCCATGATAGCTGAAGGAGAAAGCGAATTATACTTCAAGGAAAAAGAAGGAAAGAAAAGAAAGGCTGGGTCAATGGGGGAACGACAAGAGCAAGGCAGTTCTCAGAATGTGCCAAATAAAAAGCCAGGATTCTAGCCAGGAAAGTATGGGAACCCTAAGAAGCCGGGATCAGGGAATAGGGGCCAAGGAAATAGAATTCAAGATGCGAGTCAGCAGAAATTGGTTAGGCCACCCTTGGCAGAGTGCAAGACTTGTGGGAAGAGGCATCCGGGGGTGTGTACAAAGTTGGAGGTGATGTGTTTCAAATGTAATCAAAAAGGTCATTATGCTCGGGAATGCAAGGCAGGAATTGTGTGTCACCGTTGTGGGAAGCCAGGGCATATAATGAAAGACTGTAAAGTACCTGTAGTGAAACCTCCAGTTCTGGCTAATCCAATACTGCAAGCAATTGAAGCACCCCCAACAGCAAGTGTCAGACCAGTGGCGAGGACTTTCAACATGACTCTGAACGAAGCTATTAAGAATTCGGAAGTGGTAGCAGGTACGCTCCCTGTAAATTCTGTTCAAGCTAAAGTGTTAATTGATTCCAGGGCTACGAAATCCTTTATATCCAAAGAATTTGTTCAAAGGTTAAATTGTGAGGTATGCATGTTACGTGAGGCTATAGTTATAGAAATAGCTAATTCAGAACGAATTCCGGTTACTCAAGTGTGTCCTCGCTGCAAGATTGATATTTCAGGGCATTGTTTTTACGCTAATTTGATACCCTTTCAGTTAGGTGAATTTGATGTTATCTTAGGAATGGATTGGTTAACAGAGAATAATGCCCAAATTGATTGTAAGAATAAAAAGGTGATCCTTAGACCCTCCGATAATGTAGAAGTTACCTTTAGGGGTCAGACGCAGACTAGGAGATTTTTATCGATTATTCAAACAAAGAGGTTGTTGAGGCAAGGATGCGAGGGCTATATGGCTTATGTCATGGATACTAGTCAAGAGGTGCCTAAGATAGAGGAAATTCCAGTGGTGAATGAATTTCTTGATGTTTTTCCGGATGAACTTCCCGGTTTACCTCCGGATAGAGAAATAGAATTTACCATCGATTTAGCCCCAGGAACTGAACCAGTGTCAAAGGCTCCCTATCGAATGGCACCTGTAGAGATGAAGGAATTGGCAGTTCAATTGCAAGATCTTCTGGAGAAAGGTATTATTAGACCTAGTGTATCGCCGTGGGGAGCTCTGGTATTATTTGTAAAGAAGAAGGATGGAAGTATGAGATTGTGTATCGATTATCGGGAACTAAATAAGTTGACCATTAAGAATAAATACCCTTTGCCGAGAATTGACGATTTATTTGATCAATTAAAAGGAGCAACTTGTTTCTCGAAGATTGATTTGCGGTCAGGATATTTTCAATTAAAGATTAGACCGGAAGACGTTCCAAAAACAGCGTTTCGGACTAGGTATGGGCACTACGAGTTCTTAGTGATGGCCTTTGGGCTAACTAATGCACCAGCAGCGTTCATGGACCTAATGAATAGAGTCTTCAAGAAATATTTGGATAAGTTTGTGATTGTGTTTATAGATGATATTTTGATATACTCGAAGACCGAAGAAGAGCATGCAGGGCATTTGAGAATAGCCTTAGAAACGTTAAGGAAAGAGAAATTGTATGCAAAATTTTCCAAATGTGAGTTTTGGTTGAAAGAAGTGCAGTTTTTAGGGCATGTCATCAGCAGTGAAGGGATTAAGGTGGATCCTGCTAAAATTGAAGCCGTGATGAATTGGGACAGACCTAAAACACCCATAGAAGTTCGAAATTTCTTAGGATTGGCGGGATATTCTCGAAGATTTGTTCAAGACTTTGCGAAGATAGCCACCCCACTAACAAAGTTGACAAGGAAGAATGAAAAGTTTGTGTGGAATGAGAAGTGTGAAGAAAGTTTCCAGGAATTGAAGAAGAGATTGGTGACTGCACCTGTATTGACACTTCCAGATGAAAAGGGAAATTTTGTGATCTATAGTGATGCATCTCGCAAAGGTTTGGGATGTGTACTAATGCAGCACGGTAAGGTAATTGCTTACGCTTCGAGACAATTGAAACCTCACGAGCAGAAATATCCTACTCATGACTTAGAATTAGCCGCGATTGTTTTCGCCTTGAAGATTTGGAGACATTATCTGTATGGGGAAAAGTGTGAAATTTACACGGACCACAAGAGTTTAAAGTATATTTTCACCCAGAAGGAGTTAAATATGAGACAGAGAAGATGGTTGGAATTACTCAAGGATTATGATTGTACCATCAACTATCATCCTGGGAAGGCGAACGTGGTGGCGGACGCTTTAAGTAGGAAGGAGAAAATCAGTATGTTGACAATGCCTGAGGAATTATACAAAGAGTTTGAAAGATTGGAGATAGAGGTGTGTATGCCTGCAAGTAGTACATATACGGTGTACACTATGACGTTTCAGCCAGAATTGTTAGAAAAGATTCGCAGATGCCAGGAGGAAGTCATGAGCGGAGATGTGAACAAGTTAACAGGTGAGGAAATATGCACACAGGTAGATGACAAGGGGATATTGAGATTTTCCTCACGTATTTGGATACCCAATGTGATAGAATTAAAGAATGAGATCCTACAGGAAGCCCACAGTTCGAAATATTCGATTCATCCAGGAAGTACAAAAATGTATCGAGACTTGAAAAGAAACTTCTGGTGGCCGGATATGGAGAGAGATATTGCTGAATGGGTGAGTAAGTGTTTGACCTGTCAGAAAGTAAAAGCAGAACATCAAAGGCCAAGTGGGATGCTACAACCATTAGAGATTCCCGAGTGGAAATGGGAACATATTGCAATGGACTTTGTGGTTGGATTGCCAAGGTCGAGAGCTAATTATGATGCTATCTGGGTAATTGTTGACCGATTAACGAAATCTACGCACTTCCTTCCGATAAATGAGAGGTTCTCATTAGACAAATTGGTTCACATATACATAAAAGAGATCGTGGTGCGACACGGAGTTCCAGTATCAATAGTCTCAGATCGAGATCCAAGATTTAATTCAAGATTCTGGAGAAGTTTTCAAGAATGTTTGGGCACCGAATTAAAAATGAGTACTGCATACCATCCTCAAACTGATGGCCAGAGTGAAAGAACGATTCAAACAATTGAAGATATGCTCCGGGTTTGTGCATTGGATTTTGCAGGAAGTTGGGATGAACACTTGCCGTTAGTGGAATTTTCATACAACAATAGCTTTCATGCTAGTATCGGTATGCCACCGTATGAAGCGTTATATGGACGAAAGTGTCGATCTCCAGTATACTGGGAAGAAGTTGGCGAGCGAAAGATACTCGGACCTGAGTTAGTGCAGCAAACCAAGGAAATAGTTCAACTTATTCAGAAACGGTTAGTGACAGCTCAGAACCGACAGAAGAAGTATGCTGATTTGGCCAGGAAGAATATGGAATTCGAAGAAGGAGAGCAAGTACTGTTGAAAGTATCTCCGTGAAAAGGATTAGTAAGATTTGGCAAGAAAGGAAAATTAAGTCCAAGATTTGTTGGGCCTTTCGAGGTATTGAAGAAAGTCGGGAAAGTCGCCTACGAGCTAGCTTTACCGCCTCATATGCAACATATCCATAACGTGTTCCATGTATCCATGCTTAAGAAATACCATCTGGATTCTAAACATGTCATTGAATATGAGCCGATAGAGATTCAGCCAGATTTATCTTATGTGGAGCAGCCTATCAAAATACTAGATCGAAAAGAAAAGGTTTTGAGGAATAAAACAATTCCTATAGTGAGAGTTTTATGGAGAAACCCCAGGGTGGAAGAATCAACCTGGGAGTTGGAAAGCGATATGCTGGAGAATTATCCTCAATTATTCTCTTAGGTGAGATTCTGGGGACAGAATCCTTTTAAGGGGGGAAGGTTATAACGCCTTAGAAATTTCAGAATATTTAATTACTAAAAGTTATTTATTTTATATTAAATATGAATTATGTGGCGTGTGAATTGGTTGAGGAGGTAGAGTAATTGTGGAATAATATTTGGAGGCCTGGTTGGTGTTTTGTATGAGTTGTGTAAGCCCGACTATTTTTTTTATTATATTTTGGGAATTTATTTCCTATTTAATTATGTTATAATTATCTTCTGTGAATTTTATTAAATCTTCAGGATTAGCAGAAATCCTGAAATCTTCTTCATTAATAACTTTATTAGTTTATATGACTTTTAAAAATATTTGGTGAATTATTTTTGGGTTTCAAAGATTTTAAAATGATTTTATGAATTATTTTTCCATTCTATGGATTTAATGTTGTAAAATCCATATTTAATTCGTTTTTAATCCTAAAAATATTTTAAAAATATGTGGGTGATCGTAATTTTATATTCTTCATTTAAATTTTTAAATATTTAATATTCCACCCATTCTGTATTTAATTGTGATTTTACAAGTTTGATTTTTATGAGTGTCATTTAAAAGAATTCATGAAAATGCCTTTTTAAAATTTTTCCCCAAAAATCAAATATAATCCAAATCCCTAATTCAGTTGGGTCATTCTTGTGTTGTCTCTCACCGCTGTTCTTCAACCTCCCTCTCATATCTTTCGATTCCTCACGGGTTTCTCTAATTTTGTCCACTGAAATCCTTCCTTTGTTCATGTAAGTCGCGATTATGCTCTTGTTAATGTATTGTTGTTCGATTCTGCCCCTGGTACTCGTTCCCCCGCAGTCTGTAGTCCTCTAGGTGTGCGTGAGTGCTTGTGTGCGTGTGTATGAAACGTATCTGTGTGTGTGTAATTATACAGCTAGGTGTGTTCCTCTGTTTTCTCCTGTAGTGTATGAGTGTCACCAATTCTTCCCTCCCCTGTTTTGGCCACCGACTGTTGATGTGGGTGTGAGTATATATGTATTGGGTGTGTGTAATTGAGGTCGTGGGTCTATGTATGGTGAACTAATGTATCCTGGGTACATTACAAACCTGGAGATTACCCCTCCCCTGTTTTGGTTATTGGCGTGATGTGGTTTTGTGGCTGTGCGTGTGTTTATGGATACAGTGAGTGTGTGTTTGTATCTGTATTGCTGCGTGTGTGTAGCCAGTTATGGTATGAATTGAGAGCTTGCTGGATGTGTTCTATTATTGCGTTGTAAGACCCGAATTGGTTTGGGAATATATGATGCGTGTAAAACAACATTGGTACAAGACAGTGAAAGGGGTGTGTGTGTGTATGTTTAAAGACTATGTGAGGTGTTGAATAATCGTGAGTGGGTGCGTAGTGTTAACAAGCAGCTGGTGTGTGGGTATGATACTGCAAAAGTAAATCTCCTGTTCTGTACTTGCTAGCTGTATTAAGCTGTGGGTCGATTGTGGTTAATTCGATTTGGATTTTTGTGTGCTGATTACGTGATTTGATTTAATCCCTCTATAAATTGTAATTTTCATTTTTATTGTAAGTTCCGAATTATATATCGATTGGTACAATTTATTTAATATGTATTGGAATATCCGGAATGGGGTTATAGTAGTGTAAATTGTTAGTACTTGACTTGGTTGTAAATATCATTTAGAATGTGAGATTTTGTTTGGTTGTGTTGGTTATGTTCCGACTGGCAGTCACCCGTATAAAGGGGATGCCGTCAAAATTTTTCTAAAATATATTAAAAATCATTTCTTGAAAACGAGTATGTATAATTATATAACTTATACGAGTTGTGAGTCGGGCTTCATATTTTAAAATCTATGTATTATGTGTTAATGTGCCAATATGATTAAATGCTACTATCCGTGGCTTATATATATATTGCTATTTTTTTTTTTTGACAACATATATATATTGCTATTATATAAGTATATAAATGCAAATTAGGGGACTATTCGCAGGGGTAGACTAGTGGAATGTTTATATTGATTAGCGAGTATTAAACAGGATTCTAAAATAGTGTTATATTGTGTGTAGATCCCGTGGATAAAGGGAAGGCTAAAGCTGAGGACGTAAAGACACTTCGGATTCTGTGATTTTCTAGTTAAGGCAAGTAGATTGCTTCAATTATCTGTTAAATGTGTTATGATTATAAAAACCTGATTCATATGCTTATTCAAATTACTCTTGCTATAATTGTTCCGTTAATTTCCCGAATTTTCGAATACTTAATTGTTATACCCCAAAAATTGATTCCACTGAGTTGTTGATGCTATTAATGAATTGATTTACATCCATATTCCTTGCAAGTATATTATTCCACCTCACTTTCAAGTAAACCACTTCACTTATATTTCCAGCGAATTATGATTATCATAACTTGATTCTTATGCATTCGATTTATCCTTGATATAATTGTTCTGATAATTTCCATTAATTTTGAATATTCAATTGTTATACCCCAAGTTGATTATATCGTTTTCGTTGATCCTTTTAGTAGCTTGACTTAAATCAATACCCTTTTTGCCATATCGAACTTGTCGATATTTAATTCAGATATTACTCGACCTTATTCTACTTGGTGAGATTTGAGATGTTGACCTGGAACGAAAGTGTCCAGAGTGTTTGGCAGTTGAGGTGGTCGATTGTTCCGACACCTGATGTTTAGTTAGGATTGGACTGTTAGTTTTTTTTTAAAATGTGGACCGTAAGGGTCGGACCAAATTCGTGGTCAGAAATTATTAAGGCCAATGTGTGCCGTGGATCCATTAAGGACATTGCTGTGTGCGTTTGTCCGGGGTTAGTGCGTGACTGATCAGCAGCCTAACCTTATAATTGTTTTTATTTATAAAATGCATGATAGTCCAATCCTCTTCTATTTTATGACTCAGACAAAAGATGAATCTTCAGTTGAGCTTATATAATGTTGATTGTTAATTCTTGACAATCTTGCAGATATTTCAGTTGTTGATGTTTTAATTACATATATATATACTTGCTGAGCATTTTGGCTCACTTGCTTGCTAATTCTGTTTCCTCAGCTAAGCCTGAAGATGTCTAGAAGAAGTGGTCCGTCTGGTTGGGGTAGTCACCGAGGCAGTCAGAGGGTCGAGGTGGTTGGATGGGTAGTGAGCATATATCTTGTTTATATTATGTCTGTATTTGTAGGAAGATTATCATATTTAATGGGTTGTATATTATTTGATTCAGTTCTGGGTTGTAATAGCTATTGGTAGTTGTTTCATACAGTGACCTGTGAGCGATCTGGGTTGGTATGGTTTTATTTCCTTATGGTTTAGTATAACTTGTGCATGTGGACTGCTTTAGTTATACTTAGTTGTTTGAGCAGGTGGTTAGTTCGGTTTATGATTACATCATGCCGAAATTTCTAAAATTTCTTCTATATTAATGTTTAATTGAGTATAAAATTTATATTATTATTGTTGGCAAGTGAGGGTGTTACAGTACATCATAGTAACTTTCTAAAATCTATAAATAGGTCTGTTGTATTTCATTTCAAAACACACCTCAACACACAACTCTCTCTTCTCTCCCTCTTATATCTTCTCTGTGTAAGCTGCTAGACAGTCCATCTAGTAGGAAAGCCGGCTTAGCCTGCTTTCAGGAAGTGTCGGGTAGAAGGTCCTCGTGCCTAAACTATCCTTAGGAGTGTTTGATTTTGTAGCTGATCCATAGAATTAGATTGTGTAACAAACCTCCGGGTTTTATCTATTCAAAGATATTTCCCAAATAGTTGTATTATTTCGATACAGTATTTTTGATCTCATATCCACATCAAAAATCGAAATATTTTTAGCATAACGCATTCAACCCCCCTTCTACCTTATTCCGGACCTAACAATTGGCATCAGAGCCACTTGTTATTATACAACAGTTAAGATCCAAAAAGCTATACAATCATGACAGAGAAAACACAAACCCCAACAACAAGCAGGTATGAATCAATCAGAGTTCCAATACTCAGGGCATCAGAGTATCCCATATGGAAGGTGAAGATGGAAATGTTTCTGGAGGCTACAGATCCAGAATACTTAGACAGAATCCATGATGATCCACATAAGCCGACCAAATTGTCTGTTGTAGTTGATGAAGAGGAACAGAAAATGATTCCAAAGGAGAAGAAAGACTACACTCCTGAAGATATCTCCTCTATTAGCAAGGATGCCAATGTAAGGCATTTATTACATAGCACTCTTGACAATTTTATGTCTAACAGAGTCATTGGATGCAAAACTGCTAAAGAGATTTGGGATGCTTTAAAAGTCAGATGTCAAGGAATCAAAGCCATCAAGAAAAATAGGAGAACAATAATCACACAGGAGTACGAGCACTTTGACTCAAAGTCTGATGAGTCATTAACAGATCTATATGACAGATTCCTGAAATTGCTGAATGACTTGTCACTGGTAGATAAGGAGTATGATCTTGAAGACTCCAATCTGAAATTCTTGTTGGCTCTTCCTGAGAAGTGGGATTTAAAGGCCACTACCATCAGAGACAATTATGATCTGGAAGACATGTCTCTTAATGAAATCTATGGAATGCTCAAGACTCATGAGCTTGAGGTGGAACAAAGAAGCAAGAGGCATGGAGGCAAATCCAAGTCAATTGCTCTTAAAGCTGAGGAGAAAGCTTCTAAAGAAGTTGCTGTGAAAAAGAGTCAATCTAATGGAAAGGCTCTTATTACAAAGTCTGATACTGTGTCATCAAACTGTGATGATGACTCAACTCTGACAATCTCACGAACCCTGATGATGATGGCAGTGATGCTGAGATGATACAACTTGTAGCCCTGATGGTAAAAAGCTTCAAGAAGCTGGATTACAAGAACTTCAGGAAGGGAAGGAAGTTCATACGAAGAGATTCAAATTTCGAAAAGAAGAATTTCAGAAAATGTGAGGAAAAGGAAGGAAGGTCTGGGAAAGTGGACAAGTCCAAGATCAGATGCTATAATTGTGGTGACAAAGGACATTTTGCACCTGAGTGCAAGAAAGCCAAAGCTGATAAAGGTCAAGCTTACATCACAAGGAAAAAGGACTGGGTTGATACTTCAGACTCTGAAGATGAGGTGAACTATGCCTTGATGGCAAATGCTGATAGTATCTCTGAAGCTACTGAGACCAAGATACCTCACTCTACTCTAGCTTTTGATACTACTGATATATCTGAGTTAAGGCTCTTTCTTAAAAACTTGCATGTTAGTTACAGATATCAGACTTTAGAAAATGAAAGAATAAAATCTGAAAGTCTAGACCTTAGAAAGAGAAATGACTATCTAGAATTAGAATTAGTCCAGATGTTAAAAATTCAGAAAGAGAGAGATGATGCTATTATTGTTAAAAGTGAATTATTGAAAAAGCATGCTTATCTTGAACTTGCTAAAGAAAGAAACATTATTAAAACTTGGACTAACTCTGGTAAAATTACTCAGATTATCATAGAGAATGATTGTTGGAAAGAAGGTCTAGGTTACACTGATAAAAAGAAAACTGCCATCATAGAAGCTGAGACCTCTAAACCTGTATTTACTGAAGAGGCTGCAAAACCCAAACTTAATCATATGAGGTTTGTACCAAAATCTGACAAACCAAAACAGGATGAAGTCAAATCAGTAAATATTAGTTTAATGTCTCAGAAACAGCTTAAATACAAGCTGAAGAAGTTATAAAGAGTGAACAAGGTAAAAGAACCTAGGAAAAACCGAAATGGAAAGGTAGGCATCAGTAAAAGCAATAACTATATGCCCATTCCCAATGCTCCTAGGAAGAAATGTCATAACTGTGGAAATCCTAACCATCTTGCTACTTTTTGCAGGAAGAATATAAACTCTATACCTCCTAAGTCAGGAGTTAAGAGTGGTTCAGTTAGGTTTAAGCCACAGAATCCTTGTTTTCACTGTGGCAGTATTTGGCATTCTATTTATACATGCAAAGAGTATCATAATTTGTATTATGATTATTATGAACTTAAACCCTCTTTGAATAAATTCAAGATTGATTCTACATGTATAAATTCTGATAAAAAGAATGTTAGCACAAACTCTGATAAGACTTCTGCTGCAAAAGCTAACAAACTTAATAAGGTCAAAGGATCCAAGCAAGTCTGGGTCCTTAAAACTAATCATTAGTGGTCTTTTTAATTTCAGGGTAACAGGAAAAATATCCTTGTTCTGGACAGTGGATGCTCAGGACACATGACTGGAAATAAAGCCCTGCTATCAGAATTTGTGGAAAAAGCTGGCCCAAGTGTTTCTTATGGAGATGGCAACATAGGAAGGACTCTGGGATATAGCAATATCAATCTTGGGAATGTCATCATTGAAACCGTAGCTCTAGTCTCAGGACTCAAAAATAATATACTAAGTGTAAGTCAAATCTGTGACAGAGGTTATCATGTGGATTTCTTTGAAGAACACGGTGAAGTTGTAAGCAAATCTACAAGAAAAGTTGTTCTGAAGGGATACAGGCATGGTAACATTTATGAAGCCAAGTGTTAGGTCCAATATGTTTGTAGAAAGGGGGGGGGGGTTGAATACAAACGGTACTGTTTAATTGAAATTTGTCCGGATAAATTTTATTTATATTTTGACAAATTTGAGCGGAATTAAATGAAACAAAATTCAAGTTGAATATAAAATTATATTAACTTGAGGGGTTTGTTACAAATACAGTACAGAATTTATATCTAGTTAATAAAAACAAATTAGAAAATTCGACATGAATTTTTCTAGATTTGTTAATAAAAATTGAGATATAGATTAGGAGTAAAAACTCGCTAATAGTACAAGAGACTCAAGTAAACAAGTTCTATCGGATCAGATATTAAAAATAAGATGAACTTGATTTTCTATGAATTTTTCCAGCTCCTGCAGTTTATGTTCTTGATGAGAGGGAATAGCTTTTTGTTTCTTGAAGATGATATATTCTGTGTGTTGTGTTTGATCTGACCGCCTGTCTTGAATTATATACTCTTCTACCTCTTTTCTTTTTCATTTGTACTGCCAAGACAATCGGCAAGACAATCTGTTCTTACAAGACAATCAGATTTGTACTGTGAAGACAATTGGCAAGACAATCCTAAACCTCCAAGACAATCAACTTGTACTGTCAAGACAATAGGCAAGACAATCCAAGCTTACCAAGAGAATCGGCAAGACAATTGAATTTGTGTTGTTGAATAATAATAATCAAACAAACCGGCTGTAATGATTTGAATTGTAAACAAAATATTCTGCTACAACTGAAAACCAGTCGCGGGAAGGAAGTGTGACAGACACGCGCGCCTGTTCTGGCTTTAGCTCGGGCGCGTGTCACGCACGCGCGGAATGGGAGAGTGTGGCGCCGACAGCATGTTTCTTTTGCTTTTGACAATTATACACCACTTCTACTTGTCTGTTTTTGTTCTAAATTGTTTCAACAACCTTTTACTACACTAGTATTTCTTTTGTTTTTATTTTTTAACAATAAGTCGACCATCAACTGTAAGAACCCAGATTTTGGGTGGAATTAAAACTTTTATGTAATTAATGATGTAAGAATGAATAGTGGTTACGACTACAATGTAATAAGTAATATTTGGAAAGAATGAATGGAATTCGACTTTATTATTTCTATGTCTTGAAGAATGCTAAAGGGTGACAACATAGGTAAGAATAATCTATCTTATAAGGGAATAAGATATGACAATTTCAAGCAGGAGAATATTCTCATGTCATCCAGATCGATAACGATTAATCCAGTAGTTCCGTAAAAAGGTTAAGGGACGATTGAAAGAGAATACGGACAATTGTACAACCCTAAGAGAATAAGTAAAGAATAAAGAATGAATAGTGTTTTGGTGGGAGTATAGAATAATATGAGACGACACTATATAGAAGTATTCGGAACGGATTTCCGAGTTCGTATTAGTGATCCAGGGGGAAAATAAGTGTATGTAAATGATATCGGAATCAGAAAAATAGCACTTTTATTTTCTCTGAGATTTCCTGAGACCTTAAAGGATTTAAGAATTTACTATTGAGATTTAAGGGATTTAAAATACAAAGGTTACAAATGAGTATTGAGAATATTAGTAAAGTTATGAAGAAAGTTTCCAGTAAATCCATAACTAGAAATCCTTGAGATATTCCTCTGAATGAACAAGGAAATTGAGTAATACCCGGACAAAGGAATGAATAAATAACCAAGAGACCAACAAGTGCAATTGGTGGGAAAAGGAGAAACCAAAGTATCATCCTTATAAGTCAACTACAAGATGAGTGGTGTAATTGCATTCTTGCAAATATGGAGTTGTTTGTTGTAGTGCCAACACTTGGTTCAATAAGAAGGCAACAAGTGGACCAATAGATGGTTGACAACATAAAAAGAAGAGATGCATCCAAGTATATACATAAAGATACATGCATTAAGCCATTTTACACATCAAAAAAACACAAAACTCTCTCTCATTTCCACTCCATTCTGCTGCTCACGGTTTAAGCTAAAAAGGGGAGTTCCCACCATCATTTGATCTTGAAATTTTTATGGTGAGTACTTCATATCATAGTTTAGATCCCCTAAAAATTTCAGCTCCAAATTCATCTTTTTCCATTTTCAAATAAATCATCAAAGTGATGATGAATAGTGCTTTCATGAAACTAACTTTTATTTCTTGATTTCTTTTGATCATCCAAGCTATACTAAGGCTAGATAAGGGCTAAACAAGGCTTGATAAGTTCATACATACACCAAGGAAGGTATACCACTCTTGAAAACCTAGCTCTTAGTTTAAGTTTTGGTATTTTAGATGAGTTATATGGATTTAATGCATGTTTAGGACCTTAGATTATGATTGGGCTTTGTTAAATGTTAAATTAGTTTAGATGAACGGAAAGACATTGCTTGGTCTTAGTTCATGGATAAATAGCATGTATGTGTTGTTTGGAGTGTAAACCATGATCATTGAATGGTTTGAAATTTGGAAATCATGTAAACATAGCCGTCGTAATGCCCGATTGTCGTTAACCTTAAGAAACCGTGAATAGCAGTAGCATTACCTTACTGTCCAGTCCCGGATTTTGCTATGTTTAGTTAGTTCATGTTACGAGCTTCGTTTTGATATAAAGATCACGTGAAACAGACTTACGGTTTAGGATTTATGACCAATTTACTAAAAGTAGTTCGAATCCGTAAACGAAAGTTCGAAACTGAAATTGAACCCTCGTAAACTATGTAACGTCATGGCGAATCTTGGTAAATAAATACTAGAGGTAAAAAGGAAGGTGTGAAAGAAAACCGTATGTCAAAAGGATCATTTTTCGATTTATTAAAAATGTTCGAGTCGAGGATAAACGCGAACGAACCCCTAAAAGACGACTCTTTTATAACTTCGGTAAAACACTTAGAAAACGGGCGATAAAACTCGGAGTATAATATTGGTTCGTAACGATCAACCTTAGAACTTGTATGACTTAAGTATGTCCCAAGTATAAGTACAGTGACATGTCGTATTAACGAACGAATGTCGGGTCGGATCAATGATAAAAAAGAATCCACTAAAAGGGATATAACGAGATAACTCGAGAACGTGTTTCAATTTAAGTATAACTTAACTTTTAAGATGTTAAGTGATTAATCCCGAATGCCTTGGCTATTTATAGATCACCAAGCTGAACCGGGACCCGCTACCACTACCCCTTACCGTACTCGACTACCAGGCAAGTTTCAATTCCCTTCTTTTAGGCTGTTGTTGTGATTGAATATATATATATATATATATATATATATATATATATGTTTTCTGTTATACATATGCCATAGCATGCATGCCTACTTTCAAGTTATATCCTTATGCTTGTTCCCTGATTGTTATTGGCTTATAAATTAGATAGCTATCGTATCAATTATAAGCCGGTTATTGTAAGACCCTCAGAGAAGGGTGTATACATCTTATTCATCAAATATAGACCGGGAGTCAATATTTCTTGATATATCGAGATTACCTCGAAAGAAAATATCTAAATAAATATTTTCCATTATTCGGGCGACGAATATTATTTGAATATTCGTTCGAGATTATTTATTTTAACGATCCTTACTTCAAATAATTATTTGAACGTAACCATTCGACGAATAATATTTCTCAATATTCATTCAGAGTCGAATTGATTATCGATTATTATTACGAATATTCTTCTAAAGATGAGACTACTAAATGAATATTATTTGGATATTCATTTAGAATATTATTTTTAAAATGAATATTACTTTTGAAAATTCATTTAAGATATTAATTACTTGATGAATGTTATTTTAAATATTCATCTGAAGCCTGATTTATTTATCGAATATTATCTCGAATATTCCTTTAGGGCTTGGATTACTAAATGAATATTACTTGATATTCATTTAGAATATTATTCATTAAATGAATATTACTTTTTGAATATTCATTTAAATTCCTAATTAATTATGAATATTATCTTAAGTATTCCTTTCAGGCCTTATTAATTAATGAATATTATTTTGAATATTCATTTAAATATTTATTTATTCAATAATTATTCTCATGGTGTTTCACCAGGGATCATTTTGAAAAATACTTTGATTAAAGATATCCTTTCATATTCTTAAATATTCTTTAAATATTTTTAATTCAATAAATATTCTCTGAATATTTATTTCATACTTAGAATAACCTCAATAAGGTTTATCTTCTTCGATTATTACAGAAAATATCTCGGAGTCATATTATTATTAATCTTATATCAAGAAAGGTTCTCAGACATCATTCTTCTTTGAGTCTACCTCTCTAATAATAAGGGAACCTTACTTGGAATATGTTATTTATCTTGTCGACTTCCCGGTCATTAAGTATTCTCTTCACTCGCAACTCGGGTGCTGTTGACTTATTAAGTCGTTAGTTACCTTCTCATCTTTCGAGGGGTAAGATTGTTGGAACAAGTTGATATTCGTTACCAAGCAATAGCTTGGAAGTTATTGGTGAATTTTCCTTTCCAACTAGATACGACTACTTTGTAGAGTCTTATCAACAAGTATTATACTTGGGGAAAGGGGGACGAACGTTACATTCAGAATCATGAATTCTATTTGAACTAGGAGTCGTGTAAGAGGCCGAGTAGCACCGGTCCATCCCCTTTGGCCCAACCGTTGGCCGGGGAGAGCTAGTAAGGCGGTAGACAAGTAAAGCCGTTAGTTCTTCCTTCTACCGGTGGTAAATCTAATTTGAGCTGTACGATCTCGACTGATCATCAAGATTGGAACAGCGGGCGCGGTGAATACTCCATCATTGGTTCATCATCCAAACTTATTTATTTCCTGCAACATGATTACTGTTGGTAGAGCTGGAAAAGTGTTCATAACTGGAATTGCAACCTTTTCATGCAAGTTCCTCTTCTTAATAACAATGAGAATATCTCGCTTACTTTTGATATAGCAGATATTTCTACAAACAAATACTTTAAGTTACCTTGTAACTTCATCGTTCATATTATACTGGCATCATTTCCGTAAATGCATGGCATATGGTTTGAAAGATACTTTTGAACTGTTATATATTATCGTTCAGTTATATATTATTGTTGGTGGGCTTTCGCTCACCCTTGCTTTGTTCGCATTATGTCACAACAACAGCTAGGACAGATGGCTCGCGTCAGGCGCACTCGGCGCAAGCAGGTTACCCGACCCACCAGACTCCCCGCTGAGATGCTAGCCGCCATTGCTGAGGTAGCTTAGTTAGACAGCTTTTGTTTCCTGTTTAACTATATCTATAATTAATGTAATCAACGGCAAAACTGTTAAACTTATGATGTTATCGTTTTGGGATTGTAATAACTTTTATTCGTAACCCTTTAATGTAAGACTTATTTCAATTTCATCTCTGGGACTATAACTGTGTGTGTGTGTGTGAGTGGTTATTATTGCGGGGTCACAGCATGTGATTTATTTATTATGGACTCAAGTAAAGTATTAATCATGGAAAATAAGACCGTGACAACCCGATCCCGGACCCCGGATTTGGGGGTGTTACAGAGATGGTATCAGAGCGAGATTTATATATCCCAAGAGATGATACGACGTTATATAATAATAAATTCAATAATATAATAAGAACCCTTGCCAGGTTCACCTAAAGCCCTTACGGGAACTTTTTAAGTATCATGATAGTAACATAGTTCGTTTTGTGTAGGCGAGCGACATGTCGGCCCAGGAGGCAGCTGCGAGACAGCATGATGAGGACATGTTCCGGACTAGGGACCCATACTATGAGCACTTGCCTGAGGAGGATACTGAGCCTGAGGAGGAGGACGCTGAGGAGGTCCAGGTTGATGCTGATACTGATGTGATCGAGTCTGAGGAGGAGGACCCTGAGGAGGTCCAGGTTGATGCTGACACAGATGTTGTGGAGACTGAGGGGGAGGAGGACCCGGAGGGGATCCAGACAGGACAGGATGCTGAGTTAGTTGCTGAGGATGAGGATTATTGGGTTGTATCTGAGATTAGGACCATGGAGGAGGATACTGATATGACCACTGAGCAGGTCATGGCTGCTGTTGTTGGACAGGCTGTGGATGAGGTTGAGCCAGTGGAGGATGCAGTAGGGAATTCCGGACTACGAGTGCCACCCCTCTCTGTTGAGAGAGCCCCTACCCCACCACCACTACCTGTGAGCCCATTCCCCGATGAGTTTGAGGAGCTTACCCCAGAGCCCCAGCAGACAGAGACTGCCGCTCCAGCTGAGCCATCCACCCCACCTCATGTCCCGATAGGAGGAGTCCCAGTATGTGTTCACAACTTGATTGTGAACGGGCTTTATAGAGAGTTGTCTGTGGCGGATGCCAGGTTGGCAGAGTCTAGGAGGGAGTTAGCAGCAGAGAGAGCCGCCCGGATGAGGTTGCAGGGCAGGAGGACTATCAGTGACAGGGTTGGGTATAGGGCTGTGACGCGCATCGAGCTGAGGGCTCGGGTGAGGCTGCGACAGTTGCCTACTGATGGGCATGGTAGGGTAGACAGAGCAGAGGCTGAGGAGATTTGCCGCATCGCCATGGGGAGGGTTCGGAGGATGTTTCGTCGTGGCGGCTGATTTCAGATGTAGTGATGCAGTGGTCTAGTTGTCTAGTCATGTACAGACGTAGTAGTGCCGGCTTTTGTAGGGATGGTTTTCTTGTACTTGTTTTCCCTTTTTGCAGACTAGACAGATAGACAGCGTATTTCACTTTTGACTTGTTGTTGTTGTTAGGATGGCTGTACTTTAAACTATTGTTGTAACTTGGATGTTGTACCTTTTCGGTACCTGGTATATATTTGTTTCCCTTTCAGTCATTTCAATTTTGTTGGGATGTGATCACGAGTTTATTAGCATATGTACTATTTTTTTGATTAAGTTGCCATGAGATATAAAACCGTGGGATCTTAAACCCAATCATGTAAAGAATTATGCAAGGAAAAATCCTTTAAAACAGGTAAGTGAACCTAATGTAAAAATTTTCCAAATTTTCAGTAAAATGCCTCCAAGACGAATGGGCACTAGGGCTAACCCCCGAGAATCTACTGACCAAGAGAGTCACAACCAACACGAGGAAAATCCTGAAAGTAGTGAAGAACAAGATCAGGACTATAATGAGCAAGAAGATTCCCAGTATGGAGCAGAGGATGAACCCCTGTACTCTGAAGAATTTGAGGGGGAAATCGAGGGTGGAGAAACTGAAGTAGAACAGGAAGGGGAGAACCAGGGCGGAAACCCTATGGGCCAGTTTATGGATCGACTTAGGCAGAATTTGAACCAATACCCCCAACCACCACCAGGCAACAACACTTCAGTGGCAAATTCCTTTAGGGCCTTTAAGTCCCTTAAGCCCCCAGAGTTCCACGGATCGGCTGATCCCGTTGAGGCGAGGGCCTGGATCAAGGAAATGGAAAAATCTTTCGAGATTCTGAGTATCAATGAGGCTCAGAAGACTATTTTTGCTACTTACCTACTAAAGGGAGAGGCCAATTATTGGTGGGAAGCCAAGAAGAACATGGAGACTGATGCTGTCGTAGCCTGGGAAAGGTTCAAACAGTTATTCCTGGAGAAGTACTTCCCGAAGTTCATGAAAACCCAGATGGAACTTAAGTTTTTGGAACTGAAACAGAACAATATGTCAGTGGCTGACTATGAGGCCAAATTTACTGAGCTATCGAGATTTGTACCAGAGTTTGTAGACACAGAAGAAAAGAAAGCTAACAGGTTTCAACAAGGGCTGAAGCAGTGGATCCAGAATAGGGTGGCGGTTTTAGAGATTACAGATTATGCCACCTTGGTGCAGAAGGCAACCATTGTGGAGGCTGGTAGTGATCAGATGCAGAGAGAGAGAAAGGGGGGATAAAGAGAAAGCATGTTAGTATGGGCGGAAGATCCGCTGGAGGAAAACCCCCAACCAAGTTTAATCGAGGAGCGGTTTCCCTACCTGGGAGGAATGTAGGGTTTAAACCATCTGCGAGTGTAAGTGTGAGCCAGGGCGGCCATCAATCAGGAATGTCCCGTTCCAACCCTTCTCAACCTCCATTGCCATTGTGTACTACTTGTGGGAAGAGGCACTCCGGGGTGTGCAACCTGAAGCAAATAAACTGTTATAAGTGTGGGCGAGCTGGGCACTATGCGACCTCTTGCACCACGGTCATCCCTAACAGCACAACCTGTTTCCAGTGCGGACAGCGAGGGCACATGAGGAAGGATTGCCCAAAGAGCAAACCAGCAACATCAGGAGCAAGCAAGGTTGCCTCAAATAGGCCACCAACTGCTAGGACTTTTAATATGTCAGTACAAGATGCCGTGAGGGACACAGATGTGATAGCAGGTACATTTTCTCTCAATTCAGTCAGTGCAAATGTCTTATTTGATTCAGGAGCAACTAATTCTTTTATATCTAGAGATTTTGCGCATAGATTGAAACTTAAAACCCAGCAACTAAGAAATTCCTTACAAGTAGAAATAGCTAATCAGGAAATCGTACCGGTTAATCAAATTCACCCCGATTGTAAGCTAGTAATAGGAGGACGATCCTTCTATGTCGATTTAATTCCTTTTAAGCTAGGGGAATTCGATGTCATTTTGGGTATGGATTGGTTGTCTCGCAATGATGCGCGGATAGATTGTAAAGGGAAAAAGGTTAAGTTGAAAACCCCAGGGAAGAAAGAAATAGTGTTTAAAGGGATGCGACAGACCCAGAAAATTCTGACCATGGCGCAAACCAAGAGATTGTTACGAAAAGGGAATGAGGCTTATTTAGCTTACGTTATAGACACTCAGAAGGAAGTGCCAAGATTGCAAGACATTCTAGTAGTTAATGAGTTCGAGGACGTGTTCCCACAAGATCTTCACGGACTACCACCTGATAGGGTAATTGAGTTTGCCATCGAGTTAGCCCCGGGGACGGCGCCAGTTTCGAAGGCCCCGTACCGATTAGCCCCAGTAGAAATGAAGGAGCTAGCTAAACAATTACAGGAATTGTTGGATAAAGGCATGATAAGGCCCAGTGTGTCGCCTTGGGGCGCACCAGTGTTGTTTGTTAAGAAAAAGGATGGGAGTATGAGGTTATGCATCGACTACAGAGAATTGAACAAGCTAACCATAAAGAATAAGTATCCATTGCCCAGGATAGACGATTTGTTTGACCAGCTAAGAGGCGCTGAATACTTCTCAAAGATTGATCTGAGAACAGGATATCACCAACTGAAGATCAAACCTGAAGATATCCCGAAGACTGCATTCCGTACCAGATATGGACATTATGAGTTCTTAGTTATGTCCTTTGGATTGACCAACGCCCCAGCAGCCTTCATGGACCTAATGAATAGAGTGTTCAAGGAATATTTGGACAAATTCGTGATAGTCTTCATTGATGATATTCTCATCTACTCAAAGACAGAGGCAGAACACGCTGAACATTTAAGGATAGCCTTAGAAATACTCAGGAAGGAGCAGTTATATGCCAAGTTCTCCAAGTGTGAGTTTTGGAAAAATGAGGTACAATTCTTAGGGCACGTAATCAATAGAGAAGGAGTGTTGGTTGACCCCTCCAAGATAGAAGCAGTTTCAAACTGGGAACGGCCAACTACTCCAACCGAGGTGAGGAGTTTCATTGGACTGGCCGGATATTACAGGAGATTTGTCCAAGACTTTGCGAAAATCGCAGCTCCTTTAACTCGACTTACCCGTAAAACCGAGAAATTTGAATGGACTGAGAAATGCGAGAAGAGTTTCCAAGAGTTAAAGAAGAGGCTGGTGACAGCCCCAGTGCTGGCATTACCTGATGGAAAAGGAGATTTCGTGATTTACAGTGATGCTTCGCATAAAGGACTGGGATGCGTGCTTATGCAGCACGGCAAGGTAATAGCGTATGCGTCTAGGCAATTGAAGGATTATGAGGTCAGATATCCCACGCATGATCTAGAACTAGCAGCCATAGTCTTCGCTTTAAAGATTTGGAGACACTACCTGTATGGAGAAAAGTGCGAGATCTACACTGACCATAAGAGCCTCAAGTACATTTTCACTCAGAAAGAGCGTAACATGCGCCAGAGGAGATGGTTAGAGTTAATCAAGGATTACGACTGTGAAATTCGCTATCACCCGGGCAAAGCCAATGTAGTGGCTGACGCCCTTAGTAGGAAAGAAAAGCTCAAGATGATAACTTCAGAGGAAGAACTAGTGAAAGATTTTGAGAAGTTGGAAATTGAGGTTAAGTTACCTGGAGAGGGCCAAGAAAAGTTGATGGAAATTAGAATCCAACCTCCATTGTTAGAAAAGATTAGACTGTGCCAGAAACGGATGATGGAGGAAGAAAAGAACTCCACAGAAGAGCTAATGACCGGAGAGGAAATTAAGTGCGAAAGAGACAAGGAAGGGATCCTGAGGTACACATACAGGATATGGATCCCAAATGTTCAGGAACTCAAGGATGAGATTTTAAATGAGGCACACAACTCAAGATACTCAGTGCACCCCGGTAGCACCAAAATGTATATGGATTTGAAGGAGTATTACTGGTGGCCTAACATGAAAAAGGACGTAGCAGAATGGGTAAGCAGATGCTTGACCTGCCAACGAGTGAAAGCAGAGCACCAGAAGCCCAGCGGACTTCTACATCCCTTAGAGATTCCAGAATGGAAATGGGAACACATAGCCATGGATTTCGTAGTAGGTTTACCAAGGACCAAGGCCAATCATGACGCCATATGGGTAATTGTAGATCGACTGACGAAGTCAGCTCACTTTCTCCCGATCAACGAAAGGTACACGGTCGACAGACTAGTGGACATCTACTTAAAAGAGATAGTGGCGCGACATGGAGTCCCAGTCGCAATAGTATCCGATCGAGATCCTAGATTTAACTCCAAGTTTTGGAGAAGTTTTCAAGAATGTGTAGGGACCCGGCTGAACATGAGCACAGCCTACCACCCCCAGACAGAAGGGCAAAGCGAGAGGACCATCCAAATGCTAGAGGATATGTTGAGAGTCTGCGCGATAGACTTCAAGGGGAATTGGGATGATCATTTGCCATTGATTGAGTTCTCCTACAATAACAATTGTCATTCAAGCATTGGGATGCCACCTTATGAGGCCCTTTATGGAAGAAAATGTCGATCTCCCTTGTATTGGGATGAAGTTGGAGAGCGAAAGATGCTCGGGCCCGAAGTGGTCCAGCGAACTAAAGATGCAGTAGATCTAATCAGAGGACGGTTGGTAGCAGCCCAGGATCGACAAAAGAAATATGCCGACTTAGCTCGGAAAGGCAAGGAATACGAAGTAGGGGACCTAGTGTTCTTGAAAGTGTCACCTTGGAAAGGTTTAATGAGATTTAGGAAGAAAGGAAAGCTGAGTCCCCGATACATTGGACCATTTGAGATCTTGAGACGGATTGGGGAACTAGCTTATGAGCTCGCATTGCCCCCGAATCTGCAGCAGGTGCACAATGTGTTCCATGTTTCGATGCTGAGGAAGTATAATCCGGATGCCAAGCATATTGTAGAGTATGAGCAGGTGGACATGCAACCAGACTTGACCTATGTAGAGCAACCTGTGGAAATCATAGACCGGAAAGAACAAGTGCTCCGAAACAAGGTCATTCAGCTACTCAGAGTTTTGTGGCAGAACCACAATGTAGAAGAATCAACCTGGGAACTTGAAAGTAGGGGTGGCAATTTCGGGTAACAGGTCGGGTTCGTGTCGGGTTTGCTGTACCTGGTCCTGTTTTTGGGTCAACCCGAACCCGACCCGAACCCGAAACGGGTTGAAATTTTCAACCCGAACCCGACCTGTTATGTACCCGATCAACCCGAAAATGACCTGTTTTGACCCGAAAATTATTAAAAATTAATTATTATAATTTTATTAAATTATTTTTCTTTATAATATATTAAAAAAATTTATAATAATAACTTTATGAGATGATATTTGAATAAAATTATTTAAATAATATATAAATAGATGACAAATGTAAATATTTTGTAATATAAATATATATTTATATATAATATATAAAAAATTTTCGGGTCGGATTCGGGTACACTGGGTTAACCCGAACCCGACCCGAACCCAACGGGTAAAAAAATACCCAACCCGAACCCGACCCGAAACGTAAAAACCCCGACCCTAATTCGTATTTTTCCGTGTCGGGTTCGTGTCGGGTTTCGGGTCGTGTCAGATTTTGCCACCCCTACTTGAAAGCGCAATGCAAGAGAAGTACCCCCACTTGTTTTCAAACTGATTCCGGGACGAAATCCTTTTAAGGAGGGGAGACTGTAAGAACCCAGATTTTGGGTTGAATTAAAACTTTTATGTAATTAATGATGTAAGAATGAATAGTGGTTACGACTACAATGTAATAAGTAATATTTGGAAAGAATGAATGGAATTCGACTTTATTATTTCTATGTCTTGAAGAATGCTAAAGGGTGACAACATAGGTAAGAATAATCTATCTTCTAAGGGAATAAGATATGGCAATTTCAAGCAGGAGAATATTCTCATGTCATCCAGATCGATAACGATTAATCCAGTAGCTCCGTAAAAAGGTTAAGGAACGATCGAAAGAGAATACGGACAATTGTACAACCCTAAGAGAATAAGTAAAGAATAAAGAATGAATAGTGTTTTGGTGGGAGTATAGAATAATATGAGACGACACTATATAGAAGTATTCGGAACGGATTTCCGAGTTCGTATTAGTGATCCAGGGGGAAAATAAGTGTATGTAAATGATATCGAAATCAGAAAAATAGCACTTTTATTTTCTCTGAGATTTCCCGAGACCTTAAAGGATTTAAGAATTTACTATTGAGATTTAAGGGATTTAAATACAAAGGTTACAAATGAGTATTGAGAATATTAGTAAAGTTATCAAGAAAGTTTCCAGTAAATCCATAACTAGAAATCCTTGAGATATTCCTCTGAATGAACAAGGAAATTGAGTAATACCCGGACAAAGGAACGAATAAATAACCAAGAGACCAACAAGTGCAATTGGTGGGAAAAGGAGAAGCCAAAGTATCATCCTTATAAGTCAACTACAAGATGAGTGGTGTAATTGCATTCTTGCAAATATGGAGTTGTTTGTTGTAGTGCCAACACTTGGTTCAATAAGAAGGCAACAAGTGGACCAATAGATGGTTGACAACACAAAAAGAAGAGATGCATCCAAGTATATACATAAAGATACATGCATTAAGCCATTTTACACATAAAAAAAACACAAAACTCTCTCTCATTTCCTCTCCATTCTGCTGCTCACAGTTTAAGCTAAAAAGGGGGGTTCCCACCATCATTTGATCTTGAAATTTTTATGGTGAGTACTTCATATCATATTTTAGATCCCCTAAAAATTTCAGCTCCAAATTCATCTTTTTCCATTTTCAAATAAATCATCAAAGTGATGATGAATAGTGCTTTCATGAAACTAACTTTTATTTCTTGATTTCTTTTGATCATCCAAGCTATACTAAGGCTAGATAAGGGCTAAACAAGGCTTGATAAGTTCATACATACACCAAGGAAGGTATACCACTCTTGAAAACCTAGATCTTAGTTTAAGTTTTGGTATTTCAGATGAGTTATATGGATTTAATGCATGTTTAGGACCTTAGATTATGATTGGGCTTTGTTAAATGTTAAATTAGTTTAGATGAATGGAAAGACATTGCTTGGTCTTAGTTCATGGATAAATAGCATGTATGTGTTGTTTGGAGTGTAAACCATGATCATTGAATGGTTTGAAATTTGGAAATCATGTAAACATAGCCGTCGTAATGCCCGATTGTCGTTAACCTTAAGAAACCGTGAATAGCAGTAGCATTAACTTACTGTCCAGTCCCGGATTTTGCTATGTTTAGTTAGTTCATGTTACGAGCTTCGTTTTGATATAAAGATCACGTGAAACAGACTTACGGTTTAGGATTTATGACCAATTTACTAAAAGTAGTTCGAATCAGTAAAGGAAAGTTCGTAACTGAAATTGAACCCTCGTAAACTATGTAACGTCATGGCGAATCTTGGTAAATAAATACTAGAGGTAAAAAGGAAGGTGTGAAATAAAACCGTATGTCAAAAGGATCATTTTTCGATTTATTAAAAATGTTCGAGTCGAGGTTAAACGCGAACGAACCCCTAAAAGACGACTCTTTTATAACTTCGGTAAAACACTTAGAAAACGGGCGATAAAACTCGGAGTATAATATTGGTTCGTAACGATCAACCTTAGAACTTGTATGAATTAAGTATGTCCCAAGTATAAGTACAGTGACATGTCGTATTAACGAACGAATGTCGGGTCGGATCAATGATAAAAAAGAATCCACTAAAAGGGATATAACGAGATAACTCGAGAACGTGTTTCGATTTAAGTATAACTTAACTTTTAAGATGTTAAGTGATTAATCCCGAATGCCTTGGCTATTTATAGATCACCAAGCTGAACCGGGACCCGCTACCACTACCCCTTACCGTACTCGACTACCAGGCAAGTTTCAATTCCCTTCTTTTAGGCTGTTGTTGTGATTGAATATATATATATATATATGTTTTCTGTTATACATATGCCATAGCATGCATGCCTACTTTCAAGTTATATCCTTATGCTTGTTCCCTGATTGTTATTGGCTTATAAATTAGATAGCTATCGTATCAATTATAAGCCGGTTATTGTAAGACCCTCAGAGAAAGATGTATACATCTTATTCATGAAATATAGACCGGGAGTCAATATTTCTTGATATATCGAGATTACCTCGAAAGAAAATATCTAAGTAAATATTTTCCATTATTCGGGTGACGAATATTATTTGAATATTCATTCGAGATTATTTATTTTAACGATCCTTACTTCAAATAATTATTTGAACGCAACCATTCGACGAATAATATTTCTTAATATTCATTCAGAGTCGAATTGATTATCGATTATTATTTCGAATATTCTTCTAAAGATGAGACTACTAAATGAATATTATTTGGATATTCATTTAGAATATTATTTTTAAAATGAATATTACTTTTGAAAATTCATTTAAGATATTAATTACTTGATGAATATTATTTTAAATATTCATCTGAAGCCTGATTTATTTATCGAATATTATCTCGAATATTCCTTTAGGGCTTGGATTACTAAATGAATATTACTTGATATTCATTTAGAATATTATTCATTAAATGAATATTACTTTTTGAATATTCATTTAAATTCCTAATTAATTATGAATATTATCTTAAGTATTCCTTTCAGGCCTTATTAATTAATGAATATTATTTTGAATATTCATTTAAATATTTATTTATTCAATAATTATTCTCATGATGTTTCACCAGGGATCATTTTGAAAAATACTCTGATTAAAGATATCCTTTCATATTCTTAAATATTCTTTAAATATTTTTAATTCAATAAATATTCTCTGAATATTTATTTCATACTTAGAATAACCTCAATAAGGTTTATCTTCTTCGATTATTACAGAAAATATCTCGGAGTCATATTATTATTAATCTTATATCAAGAAAGGTTCTCAGACATCATTCTTCTTTGAGTCTACCTCTCTAATAATAAGGGAACCTTACTTGGAAAATGTTATTTATCTTGTCGACTTCCCGGTCATAAAGTATTCTCTTCACTCGCAACTCGGGTGCTGTTGACTTATTAAGTCGTTGGTTACCTTCTCATCTATCGAGGGGTAAGATTGTTGAAACAAGTTGATATTCGTTACCAAGCAATAGCTTGGAAGTTATTGGTGAATTTTCCTT
Organism: Saposhnikovia divaricata; assembly: GCA_036435485.1. NCBI lineage: Eukaryota > Viridiplantae > Streptophyta > Magnoliopsida > Apiales > Apiaceae > Saposhnikovia > Saposhnikovia divaricata. Next base: position 140,816,851 of record CM071599.1, on the reverse strand, counting down.
TCCAACTAGATACGACTACTTTGTAGAGTCTTATCAACAAGTATTATACTTGGGGAAAGGGGGACGAACGTTACATTCAGAATCATGAATTCTATTTGAACTAGGAGTCGTGTAAGAGGCCGAGTAGCGCCGGTCCATCCCCTTTGGCCCAACCGTTGGCCGGGGAGAGCTAGTAAGGCGGTAGACAAGTAAAGCCGTCAGTTCTTCCTTCTACCGGTAGTAAATCTAATTTGAGCTGTACGATCTCGACTGATCATCAAGATTGGAACAGCGGGCGCGGTGAATACTCCATCATTGGTTCATCATCCAAACTTATTTATTTCCTGCAACATGATTACTGTTGGCAGAGCTGGAAAAGTGTTCATAACTGGAATTGCAACCTTTTCATGCAAGTTCCTCTTCTTAATAACAATGAGAATATCTCGCTTACTTTTGATATAGCAGATATTTCTACAAACAAATACTTTAAGTTACCTTGTAACTTCATCGTTCATATTATACTGGCATCATTTCCGTAAATGTATGGCATATGGTTTGAAAGATACTTTTGAACTGTTATATATTATCGTTCAGTTATATATTATTGTTAGTGGGCTTTCGCTCACCCTTGCTTTGTTCACATTATGTCACAACAACAGCTAGGACAGATGGCTCGCGTCAGGCGCACTCGGCGCAAGCAGGTTACCCGACCCACCGGACTCCCCGCTGAGATGCTAGCTGCCATTGCTGAGGTAGCTTAGTTAGACAGCTTTTGTTTCCTGTTTAACTATATCTATAATTAATGTAATCAACGGCAAAACTGTTAAACTTATGATGTTATCCTTTTGGGATTGTAATAACTTTTATTCGTAACCCTTTAATGTAAGACTTATTTCAATTTCATCTCTGGGACTATAACTGTGTGTGTGTGTGAGTGGTTATTATTGCGGGGTCACAGCATGTGATTTATTTATTATGGACTCAAGTAAAGTATTAATCATGGAAAATAAGACCGTGACAACCCGATCCCGGACCCCGGATTTGGGGGTGTTACATCAACTGTACAGCCTGTTACTTCCTCCTCTTTTTTTTGTTTTGTTTCTTTTTCTTTGATTTTGATTTAATTAAATAACTTAATCAATTAATCATTTAAACAAATAATGATTAATTAATTAATTAATTAAATCAATTCAGATTAATACATTAATTCAAAATTAATTAACATGATAATTAATTTAATAAATAAATTAATTCAGAATGAATTAATTAATTTATTAAATTAAATCAATTACATAATTATATTAATTAAAATAGAATTAATATAAATCTTTTGACAGCTCAAATCTTTTTCTTGAACCACTGAAAGTAATAAAGAATTACCACCGGATTTTCGTTGACGCTCGATGCACGGTCTGGTTCATGAGCGACTATCTCCAACGGCTTTTCTTTATTTTTGACTCTATGATTTGGTTCCTTTCATCTCTTAACATACCAGTTTTGATAGCTTGAACCACTGAAGTTAATGATGAACAACCACTGTTTAATGTTGACACTCGATGTACTATCTGGTTCATGAGTGACTAACCGCAATGACTGTTCTTCATATATTTACTTTAAAATCTGGTTCCTTTTCTTTTCTCCTCTCTCTATTAATTCTTCTGTACTGTTTCTGTCACTGTCGAAATCTCTGTCACTTTAAATGAATCCACTTCTTTAACGAATACTTCACTGAGGCTTGATCAGATGTCTGAACTTCTTTCAATGTAGTAATTCCTCGAGTCTGTAGATTGACCTTGATCTTTTTCTTCTAACAGATAATACAATCTGAGATTCCTTTTAAAAGTCTATATACTATTTACTATTAAAATCTTGTTCAAGTTGAGTTGTATCCTCGAAATACAAATAGGCTACATCATATACCTTTCAATCTCCCCCTATTTGTTTGTTAGACAATAACAAGCAAATACCTAGAGGATAACTCAACTAACTCACTTAAATAAGAAAAAGATAAAAATTTTAAGAATTAAGTAAATAATACAAAAAAAATTTCTCTGGTTTAGATTTAACAATTCCAGAATCTTCAGTTGATGAAATGATAGATGATTGTTCCTCTAGCACTGAACTGATCTTCAATAATTAACTCATCTTCATTTCTGATTCTTCATATCTCTGCCTGATAATCCTTCACATCTTACATTGGTGATTATCAGCAGTTCTTGATTTACAATCACTTCTCATTTCTGACACAGCTTTTCTCACTAAAGAAAAATAGATGTTCCAACTATATAGACAATGGTGAATCAATACCATTTCTATAAATTCTGGTGAATTTATTACTCTTCCACTTAGCCTTTATACATAGTACATTGAAAGACTAATAGAATAGTATTGTGATGTAATTCTCCTTATATCTCCACTTTCATAACAAATGAAAGTTCTTCTTCATCTAAGGCTCCCCCTTAGTAAATAGACTTGCCTCTCATCCTAAGCAAAGTCTTTACAGCTCCCCCTTAGTAAATAGACTTGCCTGTCATCCTAAGCACAGTCTTTACTGCTCCCCCTTTCTAACTCTCCCCCTTAGTAAATAGACTTGCCTCTCATCCTAAGCATAGTCTTTACTGCTCCCCCTTAGTAAATAGACTTGCCTCTCATCCTAAGCACAATCTTTACTGCTCCCCCTTTCTAACTCACTCTTCTTTTACTTGTACCCCAATACTTCTCCCCCTTAGTTGAGTATATCCTACTAAGGTAAGCTTTAAGATTCAATATATCTTTTTCAATATATCTCTCCCCCTTAGTTGAGGAATCCTCCATTCAACTAATTGACAAAGTAGTTGATACTAAATTGTTACCAATTTATACCAATCGTTAGAGTACATTGAATTCAATTGATAAAGTTTTGTTAGAAAGGAAGTTTCATTTTCTTCCTCACTGTGAGTGTGTGATAGTGTTTAGTGTACCTCACAAGTGTTTCACTCTTCTCTCCACTCATTTGTGTTGAGTGTCTCACTTCTCTCTGTGTTTACACTCTTGCTCACTGGTGTATCACTCATATCACTCATAGCACCAACATCCTTTAGTGTACCTGCAAGGAAAAATCACCCTAGCCCCTTCAAGAGAGGTCAGTGGTGGTGCAATGGGAGTTTGCAAATCCCAAATCCTCGTTGGACTCATCAGACGAATTTGAGTCATAATCTACAAGTTGCTAATTTTCCTTTTTAGGGTTTTCAGATTTGAATTCTGAGAAGGTAAATAATGATCTATAAATTTAGAATTGAGATCAAGGTTCCCTTTTAATGTCTGTGAAGACATCACCTTGTTAAACTCATCAGGTAAAATCTGAATCATAGTTCAGAAGTTGCCGATCCGCACCTATGTCGGATCCGTTACCCACAGGATCCAGAGATGTTCCCTCTGGGGAGTTAGATAATGATCTTGTTGAATTTTGCATTTGAGATCAATACCTTCTCTCGAAGTCTGTGAAGACTCTTGATTTATTAAAGAATCTTTAACTTATAATCATAACTGTAAAATGGTTGGATTACAGGTTTCCGTCAATTCATCCTTGGTGTGTGCAATCTCACTTTGTGCATTTGAAATATTTTGGATAGTGTATAAGGTAGTGACTTTCCAACTGAATATCCTACACATCCTTGTTTGCTGCATCAAGTGCAGTTACTCCCTGGTGACCTCTAGTCTGATAGGTTACTTCCATTTAGGGGGTAAAATAGAATGTGTTTGAGTTTGATTGTAGTCTGGGACAAAAGTTGTTGGGTTTACATCCTTATGACTAAACATGTGAGAATACAAAATTCCATGTAGATGAACCTGCATCCCAGAATATGAGCAATATAGAGATAGAATGCATTTTTAACATTGAAAAGTTTCCTGAGAAAATATTGCATTTATCTTAAGAGAAATGATGTACAGTTGTGATTTCAAAAGGTTTAACATATCAACAATCACAACTATAGAAAGATATTTTGAGTTAGGAAGATAAAGATCCTGAGCCGGTTTTACTAAACAAGAACATAGGCAAAAATCCAATTAATAAATATTAATCGAATCAATGTATGTTAATGTTTAAACCAATACAAACAAAACTATTTTATCATGTTTTAGGTCCTGCATGATAGATACCAACTATTAGAAATTGTTAGTACATGATAGGTCTTGTCTTTCAATTGTTAGATCATGAAAATCAAACGTTTGTTCCTAAACAAATGAATTGACATATACCAATTTGATACCAACAATGGTCTATTGTTAAGTCCTTAACATGAAGGTCTGTTAACAGCAATCACAAAACAAAGATTTTTACTTAAACTGCAGGTTTTGTGTGTGTTAAAAAAGAAGAACAACAAAAGAACCAAGTACAGGGACCTGTTTGTAAGTTTTGAAAGTATAGTGACTAAACTGTAAAAACTATACAAACTATTTATATACACATGAAAAATAATATTCAAAAATAAGAAATAATATACATAATAATATTAAATAAAAACTAAAAAGAAAAGAAAATTCAAATAAAACTAAACAAAGAAGAAAATTTGAATTAACATAAAAATAATAAAATTATACATAAATTAATAATTTACAAAAATTTGATATAATAATATACAAACAAAATTTTATTTTTATTAATTTTTATTTTTATATTTTTTTTATTTTTATATAAGTCCATTTGACGGAATTAACACATTAATAACAGAAGAACAAACACTACAAAATATTGAATAAAATATTAATTATTTACATAAATATTTGTAGCAAATTAATAAATCTATATATATTTTCGAATAAAATAACTTTCTTATCAGAAAATTATTTTGAAAGAAAATATGATTTATTAAAAGATCACAAATATTCATAAGGAATTTTCAACAAAAATAGATTTCTCACTAATTTCCACTTGTAAAATTTGAGAAAAATATTTTTAGATAAAATAAAATTATTCTAAAATTAAAAGAAGTAAGTAGGAAAATATTAAGAAGATAATGACAATGATTTAAGAATTAACAAGCAAGATTATAAGTTGATAAAATAATTATAGAAGTGATTTAAATCAGCAAATATTCACAAAATAATCACTTGTAAATTATTAAAGATCAAACCTCAGATATTAACTAGTTTAATTACTAGACTGTTTAACATACCAAATTCATCAATAATTCTTGTGAATGTGGATTCGTCAAGAGACTTAGTAAAAATATCTGCTGTTTGGTAACTCCACGATACCATTCATGACATGCTCTCTAATAAAATGATACCTGATGTCGATGTGCTTGGTTCTCATATGCTGCACAAGATTGTTGGAGATTGCTATGGCACTTGTATGATTACATAATATAGGAATAATATCCAGTACAAAGCCATAGTCTCTCAGCTGATTCCTAATCCACAAGATTTGAGCACAACAGCTTCCAGTAGCTATATATTCAGCTTCGGCTGTTGAGCTAGAAACTGTTTGTTGTTTCTTGCTGTACCAGGAAATCAATCTGTCACCTAGGAATTGACAACTCCCGGAGGTGCTTTTTCTGTCTACAACACTTCCTGTATAATCTGAATCTGTATATCCAACAAGATTAAAACCAGATACTTTAGGGTACCAAATACCTAAGTTAGGTGTACCCTTAATTTATCTCAAGATTCGTTTAACAGCAATGAGATGCACATCTCTAGGATCCGCTTGGAACCTTGCACACAAGCATGTAGCATACATAATATCTGGTCTACTTGCAGTAAGGTAAAGTAATGAGCCTATCATACCTCTGTAGCTTGTGACATTTACCTTGGCAGAATTTTCACATGCTCCAAACTTGACAGCTGTAGATGATGGTGTCTTTGCTGAAGATGAGTCCTCCATTTGATATTTCTTGAGGAGCTCTCTAACATACTTGGATTGACAAATAAATATTCCATATGTCCTTTGACTTACTTGTAATCCAAGAAAGAACTTAAGTTCACCCATCATGCTCATCTCAAATTTACCCTGCATTAGCTTAGCAAATTTCTTGCACAAAAGATCATTAGTAGACCCGAATATTATATCGTCCACATAGACTTGGACTATTATTGTATAATTCTTATGTTTTTTTGAAAAGAGAATTATGTCTATGACACCTCTAACGAAACCATTTTCAAGTAAAAATTCAGAGAGAGTGTCATACCATTTTCTTGACGCTTGCTTAAGACCATAGATAGCCTTGAAGAGAACGTAGACATAATCCAATAGATCTGGATTTTCAAAGCCAGGGGGCTGTTCTACATACACCTCTTCATCCAGTTTACCATTCAGAAAAGCACTTTTGACATCCATTTGATAAACTTTGAAGTTTGAGAATGTTGCGAATGCCAAGAATATTCTGATGGCCTCAAGTCTTGCCACTGGTGCATAGGTTTCATCATAATCAATTCCTTCAGCTTGATAACAACCTTTAGCAACCAATCTTGCCTTATTCTTCATCACTTTGCCATCTTCATCAAGTTTGTTTCTGAATACCCATCTAGTGCCTACTACTATTCTTTTTATAGGTCTGGGTACCAGCTTCCATACTTCTTGTTGTTTGAATTGATTGAGTTCATCTTGCATCGCAATCACCCAATCAGGATCAGAAAGAGCTTCTTCATTTTTCTTAGGTTCCATTTCAGATAGAAACCTTGAATAATTACATTGATTTTGGACAGCTCTTCTAGTTTTTACACCAACATCTAGATCACCAATGATTAACTCGAAAGGATGAGCTCTATTCCAAACAGTCTGTCTGGGAAGATTTAATCTTGATGATTCGCCTTGTTCTTCATTGTGATGTTGAGTATGACTAGTTGATCCCTCATTAACTCCCCCTGAGTTGTTGCCAGGTTGACTAGATGAATGTTCAGGTGTGTTATTGGTATCTCCAATATTATCATTGTTTCCACCACCATTACCCTGATCATCCTCATCATTATCATTGTTGTCATTAGCATCAGCAAAAACATCAAGTGGATTGTCATCATCTGAATCTGGATCTGTCATATCCTCAAAAGATAGCTTTTCAGATGAATCTTCAGTTTGGATACTAGGGAGTTTAGTGTCATCAAATGTTACACTGACACTTTCAATCATAGTCTGTTGATCAATCAAGTACACCCTATAAGCTCTTCTTGTATAACCAATAAAAATTGCTTCATGTGCTTTGGTCTCAAATTTTCCACCATGTTCATCTCCTTCTTTAAGCACAAAACATTTCGCCCCAAATACATGAAAGTAGGGGAGAGCACGGCTCGGTTCGGGGCGGTTTTGCCCCGAAACCGAACCCGAAACAGCATGTCTTCGGTTTTAAAAACTGAAAACCGTAACCGCAACCGAACCATCGGTTTCGGTTTCGGCTTTAAAAAGCTCGGTTCGGTTTTTAACGGTTCGGTTTCGGTTCTAAAACCGAACGAAAAAATCATAAATATTATAAGACTTTAATTTTATAAATTATAACATTCTCGGTTTTTAAACAGAGTGACTGAACTTAATGAGGTCAGAAGACATGCAGTTATTTTGATAGGTACAAGACCTATCAATGTTGGTCAGAAGACCTTGAAGTATAGATGTGCAATCTGATAGATAGTTCAATGGGCTTCAGTTATTTTGCAATTCACAAATTTGCTACCAATTGGGATAATCCATGTTTATGTCTATGATCCATCAGACACTGTTAAGCTAAGTTGGGGGTAATGCATGCATCAAAAGATTGTTATTTGTTAACTTTGTCCGAGATTGCATAAAAACTAACTAATACCACCACAATAATTTAATTTCTTAATCACGTACACTACATATATCAAAATTCAAAGGAGTCTGCAAATTCAAAGGATGGATTATGTTTATCATATAATATATGAGGACAAAGTGCATCATCTTCATCTGCCCACTTTACACTAGAATTCACATCAGGGCTTGCTTAATTATAATTAATTATAATTCAAGATATAATATAGTTATTAATTTTAAGAATACATATAAATTATATAAATTATATATTTATTTTAATAATCGGTTCGGTTCGGTTTTAACCTATAACCGGAACCGGAACCGAAAGTCTCGGTTTTTAAAAATCAAAAACCGCAACCACCGGTTCGGTTTCGGTTTTTTCGGTTCGGTTTTGACCGGTTTCGGCTCGGTTTCGGTTTCAATTCGGTTTTTTGCTCACCCCTACATGAAAGTATTTGAGTGTTGGTTTCTTTTCAGTAATAGCTTCATAAGGTGTCTTCATCAAGTCTTTATTGATAAGAGTTCGATTCTGGGTATAGCAAGCAGTGTTGACAGCTTCAGCCCAAAAGTACAATGGAAGCCTTGATTCACTTAACATAGTACGTGCAGCTTCAATCAAGGTTCTATTCTTTCGTTCTACTACCCCATTTTGTTGAGGAGTTCTTGGAACTGAGTACTGTCTGGTTATACCCTTCTCAGTGTAGAAATCATTCAGAACTGCATTCTTGAATTCAGTTCCATTATCTGACCTTATAGCTCTCACTGGATACTTAGAATCCAGCTCAATCACCTTGATGTGATCAATCACCAGTTGTGGAGTATCATCTTCAGAATTTAGGAACAGGACCCATGTGAATTTTGAAAAATCATCAACAATTACAAGAGCATATCTTTTCTTTGACATTGACATCACATTAACTGGAGCAAACAAATCCATGTGAAGTAGTTGTAAAGGTTCAGTTATTGAAGATATGTCAGTGCTCATGTGAGTTGCCCTTTTTAACTTGCCTTTTTGACATGCATAACATAGTCCTTCCTGTGTAAATTCCATAGAAGGTAAACCTCTCACCAACTCTTTTTTGACCAGAGAGTTCATCATCATGAAATTTAGGTGAGAAAGTTTCTTGTGCCATAGCCAACTTTCATTTGTGGATGCTTTAGAATAGAAGCAGTTGATTTCTTCAGTGCTTCCAGTGTTCATATTGGCTACGTACAAGTTTCCTTTTCTGACTCCTGTAAGAGATGGTTGTTCACTTCTCTTGTGTGAAATAAGAAAATTCTTCTTGTTAAAGTGGACTTCAAATCCCTTATCACAGAACTGACTGATACTGAGCAAATTATGCTCAAGTCCTTTTACAAAGGACACTTTCTCAATGATAACATTTCCAGCTTCAAGTCTGCCATATCCATCAGTTCTACCTTTGCTGTTATCTCCAAAGGTAACTACTGGGCCGGCTTTCTCCACCATATTTGTCAACAAGGTTCTGTCTCCAGTCATATGCCTTGAACATCCACTGTCCAAGATCCAGGTTACTCGATCAACCTGTTCAACACCCTGCAATGACAAACGGATTAAACCTTCTTTGGAACCCAAATTTGATTGGGTCCAGAGTATTTAAAGTATTGGCCTTTGTCAGGCAAAACAACATTTTTAGCCTTGACACCAATTTTTCCATTAGTCAATAAACATTTTACCCTATAAACAGATTTGACAATCTTTTGTTTCAGTTTAGGTATCCATGTTTGTTTAGTAACAATATCATTGACTGGACATTTGACTTTGTAAACAGCCTTCATAAAACTTTTGTTTAGGTTTTGGTACAAATGTCTCTCTCCTAACATAAGGAGGACTAGCAGTCTTTGATCTAACATTATTCCTGTTCATATATTGTCGAGGAGCAGTCTTATTATCACAGGCATGATTACCATTAAAGTAAGGAGACATCACATTAAAAGCACAAGACATACAGTTGACAACACCACATGCTTTATGATTAGAATCAATGATAGGCATGGTACTCATGTTAGACATGTTATTGTTCTGCTTAAACTTATTACCACCTAATCCAGTCTTAGAAGAACTAGTTGTTTCAACAACCTTGATTGGCACTTTAGGTACATCTTTCTTGGGTGAAACATTCTTTGGATTAGCGTCCTCAACAGATTTAGCTTTAACAAAGACTGTGACATCTTTCTTGGATGAAACATTCTTTGGATTAGCGTCCTTAACAGATTTAGCCTTAATACAGACTGTGCCATTTGCACTGTCCTCATTTCTCATTTCTTCCTGGATAACCATAGAAAGAATATCTGGTGGTCCAACATCAGATTTTTTAAATAGAGGTTCTTTAACATTCTTGAGCACATGTGGTATTCCCCTTTCTTTAGCACTAACAAGGTTAGGGGAATTTATGCCCAATGATCCAACAGCTTCATTGTAGCTATACCCTATACCTGCTGTTCGTTCTACAACTTGATTGTTAAAAAACTCTTTGGAAACTTTAACAGAATTATAACAAGCCCTGACCTGTGTTTCAAGTTCAGTAATTCTAGCCATTTGTTTGCCTACAACTTCTAGAATAGATTTCTCCTTTTTATGAAGCATTTTTATTTCATCTCTTTGTTGATCTTGATTAATATGCACCTTTTTCAATTCTGACACTTCATTGCCAAGTTTAATGCTTAGCAAATCTAGTCTTCTATATCCAGTTTGTGCATTATCTAAGGAATTATAAAGACTACGAATCAACTCAGGGTCAGCAGGAATTACCGGTTTGTTATGATGATCAGATGCTCCATCATTTGCCACCAGCGCGAGATTTCCAACTTCTTCATCTTCACTGTCTGTGTCATCCCAACTTTTGCCTTGTACCACATAGGCCGTGTCTGTGTTCTTCTTCCCAGATGCATACTCTCTCCTTGCATCTTGTTGAGGTTGATGACACTCAGTTGCAAAGTGTCCAAGTTCATTACATTTAAAGCACCTAATCCTGCTTCTGTCTACCATTCCAGTTTGGTAGCCACCCCTTGTGCTACTGGAGGAAGAACCTCCTCGCTGGAATCTATTGTAGTTAGATTTGAACTTGAACTTGGGATTCCTCCTAAATCTGAAGTTACTGAATTGCCTCACCATCATAGCCATTAACTCATCTTCCAACTAATCCAGCTCTTCCAATGAGTAAAAATCTCCGCCATCCTGACTGACAGGTGTATGACCAATCTCAACTTCAACCTGTTCCTTGTTAGCGCTGCAAGGTTGAACAACCTTAGCTTCCACTTCCTTTGGAGTCTCAACCACTAGAGCTGTAGAAGAACTTTGAACCCTACCTTCACCATGAATTTCTTTCTGTTGAACTTGTTCCAACTCATAGGTTTTCAAAATGCCAAAGAGCCTTTCAAGAGTAATTTGATTCATGTCTCTGGCTTCTCTAATGGCAGTTATCCTATGTTCTAGATGAGTAGGCATGGTCAGTAGAAACTTCATGTTAATCTCCTTTTGTGTATATTGCTTGCCATGGATTTGCAAGTTGTTGATTATTTTGTTATACCTTTCAAACACTTCCTGAATGCCTTCATTAGGGCCAACTCTAAAGTGTTCATACTCAGAGGTTAAAATTTGAAGTCTGTTTTCCCTGACTTCATCAGTTCCTTCATTAATAGTCTCAATAGTTTCCCACATGTGCTTTGCAGTTTTACAATTCATCACATGACTGTACATCACAGCATCTAGGGAATCTAATAGTATGAGTCTCAAATTCTTGTCTAGTCCTGCATCCTCCTTTTCATCAGGAGTATAAGACGCAGGGTCTTTTTCATGGGTTCTAGCAGGTATTGTAACAACTCCATCAGTAAAAACTTGTTGTTCAATGACCATAGGAATTTTAGGTCCATTTTGCAGAACACCCAAATATTTAGAATTTGTAACATCAAGAAACAGCTCCATTTTATTTTTCCACATATCATAATTATCTTTATTAAAGATAGGAATCTTAACAATGACTTTTGAAGACATGATGAATTTTTAAGTGAGTTAAAAATTCGAAATGGATTTTTGACTGAATAAAAATAGGATCTTGATTTGTGTATCAATCAATAGGCTCTGATACCAATTGTTAGGTCCAATATGTTTGTAGAAGGGGGGGTTGAATACAAACGGTACTGTTTAATCGAAATTTGCCCGGATAAATTTAATTTATATTTTGACAAATTTGAGCGAAATTAAATGAAACAAAATTCAAGTTGAATATAAAATTATATTAACTTGAGGGGTTTGTTACAAATACAGTACATAATTTATATCTAGTTAATAAAAACAAATTAGAAAATTCGACATGAATTTTTCTAGATTTGTTAATAAAAATCGAGATATAGATTAGGAGTAAAAACTCGCTAATAGTACAAGAGACTCAAGTAAACAAGTTCTATCGGATCAGATATTAAAAATAAGATGAACTTGATTTTTTATGAATTTTTCCAGCTCCTGCAGTTTATGTTCTTGATGAGAGAGAATAGCTTTTTGTTTCTTGAAGATGATATATTCTGTGTGTTGTGTTTGATCTGGCCGCCTATCTTGAATTATATACTCTTCTGCCTCTTTTCTTTTTCATTTGTACTGCCAAGACAATCGGCAAGAAGACAATCAGATTTGTACTGTCAAGACAATTGGCAAGACAATCCAAAAACTCCAAGACAATCAACTTGTACTGCCAAGACAATAGGCAAGACAATCCAAGCTTACCAAGACAATCGGCAAGACAATTGAATTTGTGTTGTTGAATAATAATAATCAAACAAACCGGCTGTAATGATTTGAATTGTAAACAAAATATTCTGCTGTCAACTGAAAACCAGTCGCGGGAAGGAAGTGTGACAGACACGCGCGCCTGTTCTGGCTTTAGCTCGGGCGCGTGTCACGCACGCGCGGAATGGGAGAGTATGGCGCCGACAGCATGTTTCTTTTGCTTTTGACAATTATACACCACTTCTACTTGTCTGTTTTTGTTCTCAATTGTTTCAACAGCCTTTTACTACACTTGTATTTCTTTTGTTTTTATTCTTTAACAATAAGTCGACCATCAACTGTACAGCCTGTTACTTCCTCCTCTTTTTTTTTGTTTTGTTTTGTTTCTTTTTCTTTGATTTTGATTTAATTAAATAACTTAATCAATTAATCATTTAAACAAATAATGATTAATTAATTAATTAATTAAATCAATTCAGATTAATGCATTAATTCAAAATTAATTAACATGATAATTATTTTAATAAATAAATTAATTCAGAATGAATTAATTTATTAAATTAAATCAATTACATAATTATATTAATTAAAATAGAATTAATATAAATCTTTTGACAGCTCAAATCTTTTTCTTGAACCATTGAAAGTAATAAAGAATTACCACCAGATTTTCGTTGACGCTCGATGCACGGTCTGGTTCATGAGCGACTAACTCCAACGGCTTTTCTTTATTTTTGACTCTATGATTTGGTTCCTTTCATCTCTTAACATACCAGTCTTGATAGCTTGAACCACTGAAGTTAATGATGAACAACCACTGTTTAATGTTGACACTCGATGTACTGTCTGGTTCAAGAGTGACTAACCGCAATGACTGTTCTTCATATATTCACTTTAAAATCTGGTTCCTTTTCTTTCCTCCTCTCTCTATTAATTCTTCTGTACTGTCTCTGTCACTGTCGAAATCTCTGTCACTTTAAATGAATCCACTTCTTTAACGAATACTTCACTGAGGCTTGATCAGATGTCTGAACTTCTTTCAATGTAGTAATTCCTTGAGTCTGTAGATTGACCTTGATCTTTTTCTTCTGACAGATAATACAATCTGAGATTCCTTGTGACAGTATATATATTATTTACTATTACAATCTTGTTCAAGTTGAGTTGTATCCTCGAAATACAAATAGGCTACATCATATACCTTTCACCAAGCTTTCAATAAACTCTGATGGCTCTACAATCTATCTACTGAGTAGAGCATCAATTGAAGAAAGCTGGGATTGGCACAAGAGACTTTCTCATCTGAATTTCAACAGCATTAATGAGCTAGTGAAGAAAGATCTTGTGAGAGGATTGCCCAAATCAGTTTTTACTCCTGATGGCCTATGTGACTCATGTCAAAAGGCAAAATAAATGAAAACTTCATTCAAAAGTAAGACTGAATCCTCAATTCTTGAGCCATATCACTTATTGGATGTTGATTTATTTGGTCCAGTAAATATAATGTCTATTGGAAAGAAAAGATATGCTTTGGTTATTGTTGATGAATACACCAGATATACATGGGTATATTTCATGCACAAGAAAGAAGAAACTGCATCAATCTTAACAGAGCATGTCAGACAACTGGACAAAGGATCTAAGCATACAGTGAAAATCATAAGGAGTGATAATGGCACTGAGTTCAAGAATGCAGTCATGGAAGAGTTTTGTAAAGAAAATGGAATAAAGCAAGAATTCTCTGCACCTGGAACTCCACAACAAAATGGAGTAGTAGAGAGAAAAAATAGGACTCTTATAGAAGCTGCAAGGACCATGCTTGATGAAGCAAATCTGCCAACTTACTTCTGGGCTGAAGTTGTACAAGCTGCTTGTTTCACACAGAATGCTACACTCATAAACAAGCATAGTAAAACACCATATGAGATGGTGAAAAATAAGAAGCCGAACCTGAAATACTTTCATGTGTTTGGATGTAAGTGTTTTGTTCTTAAGACTCATCGAGAACAGCTTTCCAAATTTGATTTAAAAGCTGATAAAGAAATCTTTGTTGGATACCCACTATCCATAAAAGCATTCAGAGTCTACAATCTAAGAACAAAAGTGGTCATGGAATCTATCCATGTGTCTTTTGATGATAAGAAGATAACAGGACATGAAGATTTTGATGAACATGACCAGTTGAGATTTGAGAATGAAGAAATAAATGCTAATCTACAAAATTCTGATACTCTTTCAGACTCTATTGTTCAATCTATACCAGTAGATCAGACAGCAGCACATGTTGAGGGGGAGCAAGTGAACGATGAACCCCAATCAAGTGAAGAAACATCTGCTACTTATGATTCTTTAAACTCTGAAAGCAATAGCTCAGGGGGAGCAAACAATGATTTTGGATCTACTAGTCACCGCACTCAACACAATCATGAACCCGGGGAATCATCAAGATCAGATCTGCCAAGACAAAGGATATGGAGTAGAGCACATCCCTTTGAACAGATCATTGGTGAACCGGACACGGGTGTACAGACTAGAAGAGCAACACAGAATGAATGCAACTTCGCAGGATTTTTATCTCAAATTGAACCTAAAAAGATTAATGAAGCTCTTGATGATCCAGATTGGGTAACTGCAATGCAGGAAGAACTCAATCAGTTCGATTGGCAGAAAGTTTGGAAGCTGGTGCCAAGACCAAAAGATAAATCTTTAATTGGCACTAGATGGGTGTTTAGGAATAAACTGGATGAAAATGGTATTGTTACGAGGAACGAGGCTCGATTGGTAGCAAAGGGTTACTCTCAAGAAGAGGGAATTGATTATGATGAAACTTATGCTCCAGTTGCAAGGCTTGAAGCAATCAGGATGTTTTTAGCATTTGCTGCACACTCCAACTTTAAGGTTTTTCAGATGGATGTGAAGAGTGCATTTTTGAACGGATATCTAGAAGAAGAAGTCTATGTTGAACAACCCCCTGGGTTCGAAGACAAGGACTTTGAAGGTTTTGTGTACTTTCTCTTTAAAGCTCTCTATGGTCTCAAGCAAGCCCCTCGAACATGGTATGATACTCTCTCCAAGTTCTTACTTGAAAATTGTTTTAAAAGAGGTATTATCGATAAAACTCTCTTTCATAAAAAACATAAAAATGATATAATTCTGGTGCAAGTATATGTGGATGACATAATAATTGGTTCTACTAATGATTTGATATGCAAGAGATTTGCTAAGTTAATGCAGAGTAAGTATGAGATGAGCATGATGGGTGAGTTCTCCTTCTTCATTGGACTTTAAGTTGTTCAGAAGCCTGATGGTATTTTCATCTTCCAATCAAAATACATTAAGGATCTTCTGAAGAAGTATGGGATGGAAGAAGCAGCTACTGCCAAGACCCCGATGCCAACCGCTGTCAAGCTTGATCAAGACAAATCTGGTAAGTCAGTTGACATCACGAAGTATCGAGGTATGATTGGCTCTCTCTTGTTGATAACGTGTATTTTATACACGTTTTGTCTTTTATTCTTATGCATTTTTGTTAGTTTCGAATGTTGTTTTATTAATATTTGTTGTGTTTTTCATCTTTCAGTGCCTCGTGCTTAATTGTTGAAAAGATGGCTTAATTTGGGCATGAAAGCGAAGATTATTCAAGAGGGAAGTTAGAAGATGAAAGCTCGCGATGTCGGGAGGTGTTTAATGTATTATCTTGAAGATTTTATCTCGTACAGGCTGATGTACGACCGTTCGACAGGCCGTTCAAAGGAGAAGATTTTCTGTACGGGCAGCTGTACGGCCGTTCGACAGGCCGTACGACCCCTGCTGTGTATTAAAAAGAGATGTAACCAAACATAACCTTATCTAACATCTTCATAACTTAACCTACCTCTATCTTCATAAAACCTAACCTTATCTTGTAGTCTCATCTTGTAAATATAATTAGAGTAGGAGGAAGAACATTGGTTACTTGTAATCTAGCATTGATTATGAGTAACTAACTTCATTTATTTGGCTCAAGGAAGGATTTCTTGTACAAAACCAATTTCAATTTAAGTAATATTTATTTCACTCTATCTTGAATTCTTGAGTTGTATTGTTTATGATTTTGCTTGGAGAATTGTAAGTTGCTTCAATTTGCTCTTCTTGTAATATCAATTGCTAATTGTTTGTGCTAATCCGTAATTGTTAGTACATTCATTATAGTAGCACAAGTTTAGTGTACCTAAATTCTCATAATTCAAGTGCAAATACCTAGGTTGAGCTCCTCATCCTTGGGTTTGTCCTAGCCTCTCTTTGATTGATTCCTTGATTTGGTTAAATTGGTAGTGCTTCACTATTGGTTGCTAGTATCAAGAGAACTAATTTATGTGCTTCACTAAATTAATGTTTATAATAGAAAAGAAATAAGTGATTGTGTGCTTCACCAATTATCTTGGTTAGGTAGAGTTGGATATATTTGCTTGTTGTTGGGTTGAAGTGCTTGAATATCCATAATCCTTGGGTCAAATATCTCTTGTCTTGTTAATTTGCTCATTGTGTTGTGTTGGTAAATTTGGATGTTTGTCATTAACATAGTTGTATTTCTATAGCAATTTATTTCTTGTATTCAAGGTGTTCGATAAAACACCTTAACCAAACTCAAAACCCCCCATTCACACACATCTAGATTGTAAGAGATAATATACTTGAAATCGATATTGAGAGTCCTTCCCTGTGAACGAACTTACGAAAAATACTACCTTCAAATTGGCGCCGCTGCCGGGGAAGGCAACAATATTAATTTTGAGTTAATTGTTTCTTATATTTTAGATTTTATCTTTGTATATAGTTTTTTTTTCTTTCTTTCCTTTTTATTGGTGTGTCTTCATGTTTATTGGATATAGACATGAACTAACTGTTAGGTCCAATATGTTTGTAGAAGGGGGGGGGGTTGAATACAAACAGTACTGTTTTATCGAAATTTGTCCGGATAAATTTAATTTATATTTTGACAAATTTGAGCGGAATTAAATGAAACAAAATTCAAGTTGAATATAAAATTATATTAACTTGAGGAGTTTGTTACAAATACAGTACAGAATTTATATCTAGTTAATAAAAACAAATTAGAAAATTCGACATGAATTTTTCTAGATTTGTTAATAAAAATCGAGATATAGATTTGGAGTAAAAACTCGCTAATATTACAAGAGTATCAAGTAAACAAGTTCTATCGGATCAGATATTAAAAATAAGATGAACTTGATTTTCTATGAATTTTTCTCTTGCTGTGTTGTTCTTCAAAAATGAGAGAGAATGGAGCTGTTCTTGTTTTTTCTCTTTGAATGTTATGTTCTGTCTTCAGTTGTTGTTTGGCCGCCTGTCTTGATATATTTTGTCTCCTGCATCTTTTCTTTTTCATTTGTATTGCCAAGACAATCGGCAAGACAATCTGTTCTTACAAGACAATCAATTTTGTACTGCCAAGACAATCGGCAAGACAATCAAAAACCTCCAAGACAATCAATTTGTATTGCCAAGACAATAGGCAATACAATAGTCAAGACAATCCAGATTAACAATACAATCGTCAAGACAATTGAGATTGTATTGTTAACATTAAAAACAACCCACTTGGCTGTAAAGATTTGACTTGAATCAAATATTTGAACTGCTGTAAAACGAAGCCCAGTCGCGGAGGATCTGTGTGAACGACACGCGCGCATGTTCTGGTTTCTTTTACAGCGCGTGCGTGCCACGCGCGCCACATGCGCGTTGAATTTGATCGACAGGATGACATGAGATGGACAGGTCTGTTTGATTCCTTTTGTATCACTTTTGAATTCAGCATGCACTACACTACTACTTGTCCATTTCCTTTTCTTTTTGTCGGCAACCTGTTACTCTTTTTTTTTCTTTTTTATTTGTCGACCTCAATCCACAAACTACAACCTGACTTCCTTTTTTTTTTATTTGTTTTGATTTGATTCTTTTTCTTTTCTTT
The DNA here is from genome assembly GCA_036435485.1 of Saposhnikovia divaricata. Classification (NCBI taxonomy): domain Eukaryota; kingdom Viridiplantae; phylum Streptophyta; class Magnoliopsida; order Apiales; family Apiaceae; genus Saposhnikovia; species Saposhnikovia divaricata. The sequence continues at coordinate 140,798,416 of CM071599.1, read as the reverse complement.
TGATTTTGATTTAATTGTATTTAATTTAATTAACTTAATTAATCAATTAATCAATTAAACGAATAATGATTAATTAATTAAATCAATTAGACTAATATATTAATTCAAAATTAATTAACATGATAATTAATTTAATAAATAAATTAATTCAGAATGAAATAATTTATTAAATTAAATCAATTACATAATTATATTAATTAAAAGAGAATTAATATAAATCTTTTGACAACTCAAATCTTTTTCTTGAACCACTGAAAGTAATAAAGAATTACCACCGGATTTTCGTTGACGCTCGATGCACGGTCTGGTTCATGAGCGACTAACTCCAACGGCTTTTCTTTATTTTTGACTTTATGGCTGTGGTTAATGTCTTCTCTTAATATACCCGTCTTGATAGCTTGAACCACTGAAGTTAATGATAAACAACCACTGTTTAATGTTGACACTCGATGTACTGTCTGGTTCATGAGTGACTAACCGCAATGACTGTTCTTCATATATTGACTTTAAAATCTGGTTCCTTTTCTTTTCTCTTTCTTCTCTCTCTCTCTATTAATTCTTCTGTACTGTCTCTGTCACTGTTGAAATCTCTGTCACTTTAAATGAATCCACTTCTGTAACGAATACTTCACTGAGGCTTGATCAGATGTCTGAACTTCTTTCAATGTAGTAATTCCTCAAGTCTGTAGATTGACCTTGATCTTTTTCTTTCTGAGATTCCTTGTGACAGTCTATATACTATTTACTATTACAACCTTGTTTAAGTTGAGTTGTATCCTCGAAATACAAATAGGCTACATCATATGCCTTTCAATCTCCCCCTATTTGTTTGTTAGACAATAACAAGCAAATACCTAGAGGATAACTCAACTACCTCACTTAAACAAGAAAAAGATAAAACTTTTAGGAATTAAGTAAATAATACAAAAAAAATTTCTCTGGTTTAGATTTAACAATTCCAAAATCTTCAGTTGATGAAATGATAGATGATTGTTCCTTTAGCACTGAACTGATCTTCAATAGATAACTCATCTTCATTTCTGATTCTTCATATCTCTGCCTGATAATCCTTCACATCTTACATTGGTGATTATCAGCAGTTCTTGATTTACAATCACTTCCCATTTCTGACACAGCTTTTCTCACTAAAGAAAAATAGCTGTTCCTACTATGTAGACAATGGTGAATCAATACCATTTCTATAACTTCTGGTGAATTTACTACTCTTCCACATAGCCTTTATACATAGTACATTGAAAGACTAATAGAATAGTATTATGATGTAATTCTCCTTATATCTCCACTTTCATAACAAATGAAAGTTCTTTTGCTTCTTCATCTAAGGCTCCCCCTTAGAAACTAGACTTGCTTCTCATCCTAATCACAGTCTTTAGTGCTCCCCCTTTCTAACTCACTCTTCTTTTACTACTACCCCATACTTCTCCCCCTTAGTTGAGTATATCCTACTAAGGTAAGCTTTAAGCTTGAATATATCTTTTTCAATATATCTCTCCCCCTTAGTTGAGGAATCCTCCATTCAACTAATTGACAAAGTAGTTGATACCAAATTGTTACCAATTTATACCAATCGTTAGAGTACATTGAAATCAATTGATAAAGCTTTGTTAGAAAGGAAGTTTCATTTTCTTCCTCACAGTGAGTGTGTGATAGTGTTTAGTGTACCTCACAAGTGTTTCACTTTTCTCTCCACTCATTTCTGTTGAGTGTCTCACTTCTCTCTGTGTTTACACTCTTGCTCACTAGTGTTTCACTCATATCACTCATAGCTCCAACATCCGTTAGTGTACCTGCAAGGAAAAATCACCATAGCCCCTTCAAGAGAGGTCAGTGGTGGTGCAAAGGGAGTTCGCAAATCCCAAATCCTCGTTGGACTCGTCAGACGAATCTGAGTCATAATCTACAAGTTGCTAATTTCCCTTTTTAGGGTTTTCAGATTTGAATTCTGAGAAGGTAAACAATGATCTATAAATTTAGCATTGAGATCAAGGTTCCCTTCTAATGTCTATGAAGACATCACCTTGTTAAACTCATCAGGTAAAATCTGAATCATAGTTCACAAGTTGCCGATCCGCACCTATGTCGGATCCGTTACCCACAGGATCCAGAGATGTTCCCTCTGGGTAGTTAGATAATGATCTTGTTGAATTTTGCATTTGAGATCAATACCTTCTCTCGAGGTCTGTGAAGACTCTTGATTCATTAAAGAACCTTTAACTTATAATCATAACCGTAAAATGGTTGGATTACAGGTTTCCGTCAATTCATCCTTAGTGTGTGCAATCTCACTTGTGCATATGAAATATTTTGGTTAGTGTATAAGGTAGTGACTCTCCAACTGAATATCCCACACATCCTTATTTGCTGCATCAAGTGCAGTTACTCCCTGGTGACCTCTAATCTGATAGGTTACTTCCTTTTAGGGGGTAAGATAGAATGTGTTTGAGTTTGACTGTAGTCTGGGATAAAAGTTGTTGGGTTTACAACCTTATGACTAAACATGTGAGAATACAAAATTTCATGTAGATGAACCTGCATCACAAAATATGAGCAATATAGAGATAGAATGCATTTTTAACATTGAAAAGTTTTCTGAGAAAATATTGCATTTATCTTAAGTGAAATGATATACAGTTGTGATTTTAAAAGATTTACAATGTAAGCAATCACAGCTGTAGAAAGAGATTTTGAATTTAGGAAGATATAGATCTTGAGCCGGTTTTACAAAACAAGAACATAGGCAAAAATTCAATTAATAAATATTAATCGAATCAATGTATGTTAATGTTTAAACCAATACAAACAAAACTATTTTATCATGTTTTAGTTCCTGCATGATAGATACCAACTATTAGAAATTGTTAGCACTTGATAGGTCTTGTCTTCCAATTGTTAGATCCTGAAAATCAAACATTAGTTCCTAACCAATTGTATAGACACATACCAATTTGATACCAACATTGGTCAATTGTTAAGTCCTTAACACGAAGATCTGTTAACAGCAATCACAAAACAAAGATTTATACTTAAACTGCAGGTTTTGTGTGTGTTAATAAGAAGAACAACAAAAGAACCAAGTACAGTGACCTACTTGTAAGTTTTGAAAGTATAGTGACTAAACTGTAAAAACTATACAAACTATTTATATACACATGAAAAAGAATATACAAAAATAAGAAATAATATACATAATAATTATACAAAATAAAAACTATAAGAAAAGAAAAAATTCAAATAAAACTAAACAAAGAAGAAAAATTTGAATTAACATAAAAATAATAAAACTATACATAACTTAATAATTTACAAACAAATTTTTATTTTTATTAATTTTTATTTTTATATATTTTTTAAATGCAAAAATAACTGTATTAATAATATTTACAGAATATTAAAGATAAAAGATAATAATTTAGAAAAATATCTACAACAATATAACTACTTAAAATAACTAAATAGAAAATATAAAATACTAAAAATACCATAGGTTGTCCTTTTGACGGAATTAACACATTAATAACAGAAGAACAAACACTACAAAATATTGAATAAAACATTAACTATTTACATAACCATTTGTAGCAAATTAATAAATCTATATATATATTTTCGAATAAAATGACTTTCTTATCAGAAAATTATTTTGAAAGAAAATATGATTTATTAAAAGATCACAAATATTCAAAAGGAATTTTCAACAAAAATAGATTTCTCACTAATTTCCACTTGTAAAATTTGAGAAAAATATTTTTAGAGAAAATAAAATTATTCTAAAATTAAAAAAAATAAGTAGGAAAATATTAAGAAGATAATGACAATGATTTAAGAATTAACAAGCAAGATTATAAGTTGATATACAAGTGATTTAAATCAGAAAATATTCACAAAATAATCACTTGTAAATTATTAAAGATCAAACCTCAGATATTAACTAGTTTAATTACTAGGACTGTTTAACATACCCAATTCACCAACAATTCTGGTGAATGTGGATTCGTCAAGAGACTTAGTAAAAATATCTGCTGTTTTTTCTTCTGTGGGTACAAAAAATAACTCCACAGTACCATTCATGACATGCTCTCGAATAAAATGATACCTGATGTCAATGTGCTTTGTTCTCGTGTGCTGCACAGGATTGTTGGAGATTGCTATGGCACTTGTATTATCACACAGGATAGGAATCTTGTCAAGTACAAAGCCAAAATCCCGTACCTGATTTCTGATCCACAAGATCTGAGCGCAACAGCTTCCAGCAGCTATGTATTCAGCTTCGGCTGTAGAGTTGGAAACTGTTTGCTGTTTCTTACTGTACCAGGAAACCAACCTGCCACCTAGGAATTGACAACTCCTAGAGGTGCTCTTTCTATCTACATCACTTCCTGCATAGTCCGAATCTGTATATCCAACAAGATTAAAACCAGATTCTTTAGGGTACCAAATTCCTAAATTTGGAGTACCCTTAAGATATCTCAAGATTCGTTTAACAGCAATGAGATGCACATCTCTAGGATCCTCTTGGAACCTTGCACACAAGCATGTAGCATGCATAATATCAGGTCTACTTGCAGTAAGGTAAAGTAATGAGCCTATCATACCTCTGTAACTTGTGATATCTACCTTAGCAGAATTTTCACATGCTCCAAATTTAACAGCAGTAGATGATGGTGTTCTTGCTGAAGATGAGTCCTCCATTTGATACTTCTTGAGAAGCTCTTTGACATACTTGGATTGACAGATAAATATTCCATTCGTCCTTTGACTTATTTGCAATCCAAGAAAGAACTTCAGCTCACCCATCATGCTCATTTCAAATTTACCCTGCATTAACTTAGCAAATTTCTTGCACAACAGATCATTAGTAGACCCAAATATTATATCGTCCACATAGACTTGGACTAGAATTGTATCATTCTTATGTTTCTTTGTGAAGAGAGTTTTGTCTATGACACCTCTAACAAAACCATTTTCAATTAAAAATTCAGAGAGAGTGTCATACCATTTCCTTGGTGCTTGCTTAAGACCATAGACAGCCTTGAAAAGGAAGTATACATAGTCAATTAAATCTGGATCTTCAAAGCCAGGGGGTTGTTCTACATAAACCTCTTCATCTAGCTTGCCATTCAAGAAAGCACTCTTGACATCCATTTGATAAACTTTAAAGTTTGAAAATGCTGCGAATGCCAAGAATATTCTTATGGCCTCAAGTCTAGCCACTGGAGCATAGGTCTCATCATAATCAATGCCTTCAGATTGGGAGTAACACTTTGCTACCAGTCTTGCTTTATTTCTCGTCACTGTGCCATCTTCATCAAGTTTGTTTCTGAATACCCACCTAGTGCCAACCACTGGTCTGTCTGTAGGTCTGGGTACCAGCTTCCAAACTTCTTGTTGTTTAAATTGATTGAGTTCATCTTGCATAGCAATCACCCAATCAGGATCAGAAAGAGCTTCTTCAGTTTTCTTAGGTTCCATTTCAGACAGAAACCCTGAATAATTACATTGATTCTGAAAAGCTCTTCTAGTCTTCACACCAACAACTGGATCACCAATGATTAGCTCAGAAGGATGAGCTCAATTCCAAACAGTCTGTCTGGGAAGATTAGATCTTGATGATTCGCCTTGATCTTCATTGTGATGTTGTGTGTGACCAGTTGACCCTTCATTTTCTCCCCCTGAGTTGTTGCCGGGTTGACTAGATGATGATTGTTTAGAAGAATCAGGGGAATTTTGACTACTATCATTGTTTTCATCACCATTACCCTGATCATCATTGTTGTCATTAGCATCAGCAAAAATCTCAGGTGCATTGTCATCATCTGAATCTGTATCTGTCATGTCATCGAAAGATAGCTTCTCAGATGGATTCTCAGTTTGGATACTAGGGAGTTTAGTGTCATCAAATGTTACATTGACACTTTCCATCATCTTCTGTTCATTAATTATATACACCCTGTATGCTCTCATTGAATAACCAATAAAAATTGCTTCAAATGCTTTGGTATCGAATTTACCACCTTGATCATTACCTTCTTTAAGCACAAAGCACTTTGCCCCAAATACATGAAAGTATTTGAGTGATGGTTTCTTATCAGCCATAATTTCATAGGGTGTCTTCATTTGATCTTTATTGATTAGAGTTGGATTCTGGGTATAGCACGCAGTATTGACAGCTTCAGCCCAAAAGTACAATGGAAGCCTTGATTCACTTAACATAGTACGTGCAGCTTCAATCAAGGTTCTATTCTTTCTTTCCACTACCCCATTTTGCTGAGGAGTTCTTGGAGCTGAGTATTGTCTGGTTATACCCTTCTCAGTGCAGAATTCATTTAGAACTGCATTCTTGAATTCAGTTCCATTGTCTAATCTTATAGCTCTCACTGGATACGTAGAATCTCGCTCAATTAATTTGATGTGATCAATCACCAGTTGTGGAGTCTCATCTTTAGAATTCAAAAACAGGACCCATGTGTATTTTGAAAAATCATCAACAATCACTAGAGCATATCTCTTCCTTGACATAGACATCACATTAACTGGACCAAACAAATCCATATGAAGTAATTGTAATGGTTCAGTTATTGAAGATGTGTCAGTGCTCCTGTGACTTGCCCTTTTTAGCTTGCCTAATTGACATGCATCACAAAGTCCTTCTTGAGTGAATTCCATTGAAGGCAAACCTCTCACCAACTCTCTTTTAACCAGAGAATTCATTGTCTTAAAATTAAGATGAGAAAGTTTCTTGTGCCATAGCCAACTCTCATCATTAGATGCTTTAGTGTAGAAGCAAGTGATTTCTTTAGTGCTTCCTGAGTTCATATTGGCTACGTACAGATTGCCTTTTCTAACTCCTGTCAGTTGTGGCTTTTCATGTCTCTTGTGTGAAATTAGACAATTCTTCTTGTTGAAATGAACTTCATAACCTTTGTCACAGAATTGACTGACACTGAGCAAATTGTGCTCAAGTCCTTTCACAAACGAGACTTCATCAATGATAACATTTCCAGCTTCAAGACTGCCATATCCATCAGTTCTACCTTTGCTGTTATCTCCAAAGGTAACTACTGGGCCGGCCTTCTCCACCACATTTGTCAGCAGGGTTCTGTCTCCAGTCATATGCCTTGAACATCCACTGTCCAAGATCCAGGTCACTCGTTCAACCTGCTCAACACCCTGCAATGACAAACGGATTAAACCTTCTTCGGAACCCAAATTTGATTTGGTCCAGAGTACTTAAAGAATTGGCCTTTGTCAGGCAAAACAACATTCTTTACTTTAACAACAGCTTTATCATTATTCAACAAACATTTCACTTTATAAACAGATTTGACAATCTTTTGTTTCAGTTTAGGTATCCATGTTTGTTTAGTAACAATATCATTGACTGGACATTTGACTTTGTAAACAGCCTTCATAAAACTTTGTTTAGGCTTTGGTACAAATGTCTCTCTCCTAACATAAGAAGGACTAGCAGTCTTTGATCTAACATTATTCCTGTTCATATGTTGTCGATGAGCAGTCTTATTATCACATGCATGATTACCATTAAAGTAAGCAGACATCACATTAAAAGCACAAGACATACAGTTGACAACACCACATGCTTTATGATTAGAATCAATGATTGGCATGTTACTTATGTTAGACATGTTATTGTTCTGCTTCAACTTATTACCTCCTAATCCAGTCTTAGAAGAACTAGCTATTTCAACAACCTTGACTGGCACTTTAGGTACATCTTTTTTGGATGAAATATTTTCTGGATTAGTGTCCTCAACAGATTTAGCCTTAACAAAGACTGTGACATCTTTCTTGGATGAAACATTCTTTGGATTAGCGTTCTTAACAGATTTATCCTTAACACATTTATCCTTAACAAAGACTGTGCCATTTGCACTATCCTCATTTCTCATTTCTTCCTGAATAACCATAGAAAGAATATCTGGTGGTCCAGCATCAGATTTTTTAAACATTGGTTTTTCAACATTCTTGAGTACGTGTGGTATACCTCTTTCCTTAGCAGGAATAGGATTAGTAGAATGATTGCCCAAAGAACCAACAACTTCTTTGTATTCATACCCTATTCCTACAGTTCGTTCTACTGCTTGATTGTTAAAAAACTCTTTGGAAACTTTAACAGTATTATAACAAGCTCTAATCTGTGTTTCAAGTTCTCTAATCCTGGTTTCTTGTTCAGCAATCCTCTCAACTTGTTTTACCATGTATTCTCCTAGACCCTTTTCTTTGTAGTTAAGTCGAGCTATTTCTTCTATATTCTTATCTTGATTAATCTGCACCTTTTTTAAACCTAACACTTCATTTTCAAGTTTAGTGTTAACAAGACTTATTCTATTGTATCCTTTTTGTGCATTATTCAAGCAATTACGTAAGCTATCAATTAACTCAGCATCAGTAATAGTTACCGGTGTGGTGTAATAAGTTGATGATTCAGCATTTGCCACCAGTGCAAAGTTTTCATATTCTTCATCTTCGCTATCTGTGTCATCCCAGCTTTTACCAGCAACTACATAAGCTCTTCCACTCTTCTTCTTTTCAGAAGCATAATCTTTCTTCTGTGCTTGCTTGGGTTTCTGACACTCAGTAGCAAAGTGTCCCAACTCATTACAGTTGAAGCAACGGATCTTGCTTCTGTCAACAGTTCCAGTTTTGTAACCTCCCCTGTTACTAGAGGATGAAGAACCTCCTCTCTGAAATCTGTTATTTGACTTAAACCTGAACTTTGGATTTCTTCTGAATCTGAAGTTACTAAATTGTCTCACCATCATCGCCATAGATTCATCTTCCAATTGATCCAGCTCTTCTAGTGAATAGAATTCACTACCATCCTGAGTAGCTGGTGTTTGGCCATGTTCCACTTCAGTTTGTTCCTTGTTGAAGCTGTTAGGTTGAACAATTTTAGCTTCCACTTCCTTAGGAACCTCAACTACTAGAGCTGTAGAAGAATTTGCCATTCTGCCTTTGCCAGAGAATTCCTTCTGCTGTACTTGTTCTAATTCATATGTTTTCAGAACACCAAACAGCCTTTCAAGAGCAACCTGAGTTAGATCTCTAGATTCTCTGATGGCAGTGATTCTATGCTCCAAGTGAGTAGGCATACTCAGTAAAAACTTCATGTTGATCTCCTTCTGAGTATAGTGCTTGCCATGAACTTGCAAGTTATTGATTATTTTGTTATACCTTTCGAACACTTCCTGAATGCCTTCGTTAGGGCCAGCTCTAAAGTGTTCATATTCAGAGGTCAAAATTTGAAGTCTGTTTTCCCTGACTTCATCAGTTCCTTCATTGATAGTTTCAATAGTTTCCCAGATGTGCTTAGCGGTTTTACAATTCATCACATGGCTATACATTACAGCATCAAGGGAATCTATTAAAATGAGTCTCAAATTTTTATCCAGTCCGGCTTCCTCTTTTTCTTCAGCGGTAAAGTTCTTAGGGTCCTTTGGATAGGATTTTGCAGGTATTGTTACAACTCCATTTGTAACCGTTTCAGCATCATGTTGGATAGGAATTATTGGTCCATTTTTCAAAACGAACAAAAATCTTGGATTTGTAACATCAAGAAATAACTCCATTTTATTTTTCCACATGTCATAGTTATCTTTATTAAAGATAGGAATTTTAACAATGCCTTTGGTTGACATGATGAATTTTTAAGAGAGTTAAAAATTCGAGATGGATTTTTGATTGAGTAAAAATAGGATCTTGATTTGTGTATCAATCAATAGGCTCTGATACCAATTGTTAGGTCCAATATGTTTGTAGAAGGGGGGGTTGAATACAAATAGTACTGTTTTATCGAAATTTGTCCGGATAAATTTAATTTATATTTTGACAAATTTGAGCGGAATTAAATGAAACAAAATTCAAGTTGAATATAAAATTATATTAACTTGAGGAGTTTGTTACAAATACAGTACAGAATTTATATCTAGTTAATAAAAACAAATTAGAAAATTCGACATGAATTTTTCTAGATTTGTTAATAAAAATCGAGATATAGATTAGGAGTAAAAACTCGCTAATATTACAAGAGTATCAAGTAAACAAGTTCTATCGGATCAGATATTAAAAATAAGATGAACTTGATTTTCTATGAATTTTTCTCTTGCTGTGTTGTTCTTCAAAAATGAGAGAGAATGGAGCTGTTCTTGTTTTTTCTCTTTGAATGTTATGTTTAGTCTTCAGTTGTTGTTTGGCCGCCTGTCTTGATATATTTTGTCTCCTGCATCTTTTCTTTTTCATTTGTATTGCCAAGACAATCGGCAAGACAATCTGTTCTTACAAGACAATCAATTTTGTACTGCCAAGACAATCGGCAAGACAATCCAAAACCTCCAAGACAATCAATTTGTATTGCCAAGACAATAGGCAATACAATAGTCAAGACAATCCAGATTAACAATACAATCGTCAAGACAATTGAGATTGTATTGTATTGTTAACATTAAAAACAACCCACTTGGCTGTAAAGATTTGACTTGAATCAAATATTTGAACTGCTGTAAAACGAAGCCCAGTCGCGGAGGATCTGTGTGAACGACACGCGCGCATGTTCTGGTTTCTTTTACAGCGTGTGCGTGCCACGTGCGCCACATGCGCGTTGAATTTGATAGACAGGATGACATGAGATGGACAGGTCTGTTTGATTCCTTTTGTATCACTTTTGAATTCAGCATGCACTACACATTTCCTTTTCTTTTTGTCGGCAACCTGTTACTCTTTTTTTTTCTTTTTTATTTGTGGACCTCAATCCACAAACTACAACCTGACTTCCTTTTTTTATTTGTTTTGATTTGATTCTTTTTCTTTTCTTTTGATTTTGATTTAATTGTATTTAATTTAATTAACTTAATTAATCAATTAATCAAATAAACGAATAATGATTAATTAATTAATAAGTTAATTAATTAAATCAATTAGACTAATATATTAATTCAAAATTAATTAACATGATAATTAATTTAATAAATAAATTAATTCAGAATGAATTAATTTATTAAATTAAATCAATTACATAATTATATTAATTAAAAGAGAATTAATATAAATCTTTTGACAGCTCAAATCTTTTTCTTGAACCACTGAAAGTAATAAAGAATTACCACCGGATTTTCGTTGACGCTCGATGCACGGTCTGGTTCATGAGCGACTAACTCCAACGGCTTTTCGTTATTTTTGACTTTATGGCTGTGGTTAATGTCTTCTCTTAATATACCCGTCTTGATAGCTTGAACCACTAAAGTTAATGATAAACAACCACTGTTTAATGTTGACACTCGATGTACTGTCTGGTTCATGAGTGACTAACCGCAATGACTGTTCTTCATATATTGACTTTAAAATCTGGTTCCTTTTCTTTTCTCTTTCTTCTCTCTCTCTCTATTAATTCTTCTGTACTGTCTCTGTCACTGTTGAAATCTCTGTCACTTTAAATGAATCCACTTCTGTAACGAATACTTCACTGAGGCTTGATCAGATGTCTGAACTTCTTTCAATGTAGTAATTCCTCAAGTCTGTAGATTGACCTTGATCTTTTTCTTTCTGAGATTCCTTGTGACATTCTATATACTATTTACTATTACAACCTTGTTTAAGTTGAGTTGTATCCTCGAAATACAAATAGGCTACATCATATGCCTTTCACTAACCCTTTCAGGAGACGATGGATAATTATTTTGGTTGGAATAACGCTCAAGATTTCACCTATGATCAAGACCGATATCAAGATTTTAATTCTTTTCAGAATTTTAATGCGTATCAGGTGAATTCTTTATATTCAACAAACTCATGCTATGCTCCTTACCCTCCTAGCATTGATTATTCATATGCTTTTGAAAATCAATGTTATGATCCACAATATAATTCCCAAGGCCATCAAGTGTCTCCTTCATCTTTCTTATCATCATTGGAGGAAATGATAAAACAAATGGCAGTAAACAACCTCCAATTTGCTTTTGAACATCAATGTTATGATCCACAATATAATTCCCAAGATCATCAAGGGTCTTCTTCATCTACATTGTCATCATTTGAAGAAATGATGAAGCAAATGGCGGCAAATAACCTCCAATTTCAAAGCACCACATTTCAAAGTATATCCAACTTGGAAAAGATCACTTCTCAAATGGAAAAGAACACTTCTCAAAGCTTATCCAACTTGGAAGAGCAAATGAGTCAACTAGCCGAATCCGTGAGTCGATTAGAGGAGGTCAATTCTCCTGCCAATCATGATTCTTGTTTTGTAATTGATGAAAATGTTGTGCATGATGAATTTGCTTGTTTAGTTGACGATTGCCCTAGGCTTAATGATGATGAATTGGATGCGGTTGAAGATCTACCAAATTTAGAAAATACTTTTGTGCTTAATGAATTGGTAGATGAGATAAAAATTGATGAATGTCCAATTAAAATTGAGAAGGAATTTGAGCTTAAGATTGATGAGGTTGAAATTTTTGCTTGGGTATATAAGGATCCAATTTGGGAGCAATTTTTGAGTCGTATTTATAATGATTATTCTGACGATTTTTCTAGCTACTTTGCTTTTTCAAAGTCTCTTAAAGATGTGAAGATCATAAAAATATTTTTATATTTTTATGGATCCAAGGTATATTTGCACACCTTATTTTTATTATTGATTCGTAGGTATGTGCATTTATTTGCTTTTTCACCTCACTAGTTATAATATTTGTATAAATAAGTCGAGCCAACGACAGTAAACAAGGCGCTTTTTGGGAGGCAACCCAAGGTACGCATGTATTTATATATTTTTATGCGTGTGTTAGATTTTGTTCCTCGCTTGCATTTATATAGGGTGTTATGCATATTGTGGGTTTGAGGATTGATCTAAATATTAGTGAGTGGGGATCCCATTTTTCATCTATTTTAATTCTAAGAAAATAACCCCAAAAAAAATATGTATTTTTGTGGTGTGATTAATGAATTTTATAATAGAGTTTAAAAAAAATTATAATAATAATGCCCCGCTCAATAATATTTAGTATCGTTAATTCTCATTTTTATGATTTTATATTTATTTCACACTTGCCTTGATGTGTTTGTTCATGTTTTTCAGGAATTAGTATTTTATTAAAGCATTCAAGGATTTGTGGGAATTTTCTGTACAAAGAAAAAGAAAAAAAAATAGTTTTTGTAAAATTTTAGGATCGTACGGGCTGTTGTACGGGGTGCAGACCGTGCAACAAGCAGTACAGGAGGCCGTGCATTTTTTCTCTCCTTCTGCCGGTTTGTTAGTTCAAAATAAGTGAAATTTTTAATCCCTTACCCACTTGTTGTACAGCCCGTGCAACCTATAAAAAAAAAGAGAAAAGCAGAGCAAAAGCAAACTCCCACCACGCCGCCCCTCCTTCAACTTCTGTTCGCACAACCCATCTCGTCTCCTTTAATCCTCTTCTTCTTTTCCACCCATTTCATTCAATCACCCATCGAACTCCACAACAGCAGTCGTGTCACCGTCCTCCGTTTTCACAGCACCATTGCCATCCATCTCGCACCTCCTGCGACCATCTGTCTACCTCCTACCCTCAATTCATGCCTTCCCCTTTCTTTCAACCCACAACGCAGCACAACCCACTTGTCACTACCATCACTTCTCTACCTCCTATCACCGTTCTCCGTATTTCACTCACCAACCACGTAGCAATCCTCCCTGCCTGCATCTCTCCACAATCAACAGCCATCTCCCCCTTCCTCCCTCTGTCACCACCCAAGCCCACCTACATCAATTCCCTCCATTTCCGTCAACCATTCACCCTGCCCCTTTCGACCTCCTTCCTCCCATCCTCCTCTTCATTCCTCCATCATCCCACCTCCACCAATTCGGCCGCCCCTTTCTCGCCCCAACAACCACCATTCCTCCTGCCTTCACCAATTCCTCCTAACCCGCCCGACTGTCCCTCTCCATTCAACAACGCCCTGCAACACCCAACTACACTCTCCTCACAAACCCATATCTCTCCCCTTCAAACCACAAACACACCCCATCTTCGTCGGTTCTTCCTTCCGCCGTTCAACCACCTCCCACCTCTGTCTCCATTTAACCCAAACCCCCCTATTCCGCCATTCACAAATCTCCCCACCTTCCCTCCATTTTCAGTTCACCTCCTTCATCCTCAATTCTTCATTACTCCACACCCATTTCTACAAATCTCTACTCTCCCCCTTCTCTCTTAGCCACAAATCAACTCCCCCGCTGTTTAACACCCAACTCCCACCATTCCGCTTCCGACCACTCCCATTCCTCCGCCACCACCCAAAACCATTCCCCCTTGTTTCAACAGCCCCCTGTGTCTAATAATCGCAAGTCGCAAACCCCCCCCCCCTTTTGTTTTTTTTTTATTTTTTGTTTTCTTGTTTTTTGTTTTTTTGTTTAGTTTTTGTTTTTTTTTTTTTGTGTTTTGTTTTATTTTTTTTTTTGTTTACTTTTATTCACTTTTTATATTTTGATTTTATTTTTTATTTTAATTTCATATAAATTTAAGAATCAATTTATGTTTACTTTAAATTTTATTTGATTTTTATTATTAATTGGTTAGTTCTTTTTGTTTTATTTTATTTTATTTTCTTTTATTTACTTTTTTTCACTACTTCTTTCATTTTAATTTTAATTTTAATTTTTTTTAATTTTCTAAACTAATTTTTTTTATAAATTCAGAAATGAATTTAAATTTAATTTATTTTGATTTTTGATTTTATTTTTAATTGGTTAGTGTTTTATTTTATTTTATTTTATTTTATTTTTTTTAAAAAAAAATTCCTAAAACCAAAATTTAATTCCTTTTAATTTTGAATTTAGTTTTAAATTTTCTAAAACTACGTAATTATTTTATTTTATTTTAGTTTTAAATTTGATTTTTCCTTTTATTATTATTTCAATTTTAAATTTGATTTGATTTTTATTTTATTTTTTCAATTTTATTATTAATTGGTTACTGAGTTATTTTATTTTATTTATTTTTAAAAATAAAAAAATCAAAAACCAAAATTTTAATTTTTCTTAATTTTGATTTTAGTTTTTCATTTTCTAAAACTAAGTAATATATATAAATTCAAGAATCAATTTTATTTCACTTTAGAATTTGATTTTTCATTTTATTATTAATAGGTTAATTAATTAATTTTATTTTATTTAACAAAAACAAAAACAAATATTTTTTTTATCTTATTTCTATTTCCTTAATTAGTGTATTGCAGGGCTTTGTAGGTGTGGATTTCGCTTGTTGGTTATTTTCGTTGGGATGATTGTGATTGGTGGCATTTATTCAATTCTTGACGTGCAATTTCGGAGTTGGATTTTGGCAAATGTGAGTGTGCACCCGGTCCTTGTTATTTATTTTTAGGGGAGTTCTCTTTCACTCATATCTCTACTTCGTTTTTATTGTCATGCATGAGAACATGCCATGTTTTAAGTGGGGGAAGGATTGTTAATGTTCATCCTTGTATAATACGCGTAGCTAGTATTAGTAATTTTTTTTTGTTTCATTTGATGTCCGTTTTTGTTTGCATGTGGGAAATAAGTTTAGTCATGAGTGTGTTTACTTGTTTGTGAAATTTATGACATTCTGAGCTTGCAGCCTTGTTTTCTCTTATTTCGTGCCTAGCATTACCAATTTGATGTGAATCTATAAGTTTGATGCACCTCTTTTGCACACACGCACACCTGAAATGGCATGAAGAGTCTAGATGTTTGTAATTAAATTCTGACATGACGATTATCTCTTAGAATGCATGGAATCAAATCGAGAAGATGTTATTACAACTCAAACCTTGTGAGGCCTTGAACGATGATTCTTTTGCTTGTGTGTTGCTCCCTCTTTATGTGTGTTTGTTGCTCTAGGGCTTGCATTAAACCCTCATTCATGGATGCACCATAATAAGGAAATTCTATTTAGGATAACCTTTTTGACCTTTTCAGCTTGTGAACCATGAAAATAATCCCTAGTTACCCCCTTTGAAGCTTATATCCATATGTTTCTTCGTCACTTTCTCCTTTTATACATGAGTCAAAGCCAAATACTTCACTCTCGACCTAGTTGAGTCTTGGAAAGAATTGATTGATGAGCATGTGAATTTGGAGAAGTTGTGAAGAGGAAGAATTCTATTTATTGTAAGGGGGAACTAGTTTGATGTGTATATCTAGATGTGGTTCAAAGTTCTTTGTAGTATTTATATATGTTATGCATCCCCTTTGCTAAAATAGTAATAATAATAATAAAGGGGATGTAAAAAAAAAGAAAAAAAAAGGAAAAAAAAGGAAAAAGAAAAAGCAATAAATCTTTGTACTTTATTTTGTTTCAATTTTCTTGGTAAATGTGGTTGTGTTTTGTAATTGTAAATGAGTGAAGACATTCTTTAGTTTGAGAATTTGGTGGATGAAGCGAGCAAGCGTCATTTTGACTCAACTAGCGAGACTTTTACACCTTCCTTGAACTTAAATTTTCACACCTTCACCCAAGCCTCATTACAACCCATTTTATGAATTCCTTGTTTTTGGTGCAATCCGGAATTTAGGTGAACATGCAAGGTCAAGTAGAGTGCATGCATTTAGACTTGGAGTTGAGTGAAATCTCTAGCCCATACTTGTGTGATACATAATTGAGAGATGTGAGATTTTTCACCATACAATTTCATCTTCTTAGTGCAAAGCCGTGTATGCCTTGTGATAATCTTGTCTAGTGTTCACGATTGAGGTGCATTTATTCTAGCTTTAATGTCATGGTTACATTTTGCACAAGGTGTGTTATCTTGATTCTTGAATTGGTTGTTAGCTCGTTTTAGTGGATGACAAGGTGGATAGATCTATATGTTTGATTTTAGTTACAGGTAGACGACTCGGACATGTGAGTGTAGTAGTTAGTTTAATTAGTAGGTATTGTTAGTTTCCTGTTTATTAGTGGTTTTTGTGATTTTGTGGGTACATCATCTATAAACCCTCACGAGACCTCACTCGTCCACTAGGGCTACCTAGGGGTTCCAAGGGCTTGTTGCATATGCCAAATGCAACCGTGATCACCTACGGAAGTTGTACTAGTTAGGAGTATATGGTTATGTTAACTTTAGTTTGCTCGGGACTAGCAAAGTTCAAGTGGGGGAAGATTTGATAACGTGTATTTTATACACGTTTTGTCTTTTATTCTTCTGCATTTTTGTTAGTTTCGAATGTTGTTTTATTAATATTTGTTGTGTTTTTCATCTTTCAGTGCCTCGTGCTTAATTGTTGAAAAGATGGCTTAATTTGGGCATGAAAGCGAAGATTATTCAAGAGGGAAGTTAGAAGATGAAAGCTCGCGATGTCGGGAGGTGTTTAATGTATTATCTTGAAGATTTTATCTCGTACGGGCTGATGTACGACCGTTCGACAGGCTGTTCAAAGGAGCAGATTTTCTGTACGGGCAGTTGTACGGCCGTTCGACAGGCCGTACGACCCCTGTTGTGTATTAAAAAGAGATGTAACCAAACACAACCTTATCTAACATCTTCATAACTTAACCTACCTCTTATCTTCATAAAAACCTAACCTTATCTTGTAGTCTCATCTTGTAAATATAATTAGAGTATGAGGAAGAACATTGGTTACTTGTAATCTAGCATTGATTATGAGTAACTAACTTCATTTATTTGGCTCAAGGAAGGATTTCTTGTACAAAACCAATTTCAATTTAAGTAAGATCTATTTCACTCTATCTTGAATTCTTGAGTTGTATTGTTTATGATTTTGCTTGGAGAATTGTAAGTTGCTTCAATTTGATCTTCTTGTAATATCAATTGCTAATTGTTTGTGCTAATCCGTAATTGTTAGTACATTCATTATAGTAGCACAAGTTTAGTGTACCTAAATTCTCATAATTCAAGTGCAAATACCTAGGTTGAGCTCCTCATCCTTGGGTTTGTCCTAGCCTCTCTTTGATTGATTCCTTGATTTGGTTAAATTGGTAGTGCTTCACTATTGGTTGCTAGTATCAAGAGAACTAATTTATGTGCTTCACTAAATTAATGTTTATAATAGAAGAGAAATAAGTGATTGTGTGCTTCACCAATTATCTTGGTTAGGTAGAGTTGGATATATTTGCTTGTTGTTGGGTTGAAGTGCTTGAATATCCATAATCCTTGGGTCAAATATCTCTTGTCTTGTTAATTTGCTCATTGTGTTGTGTTGGTAAATTTGGATGTTTGTCATTAACATAGTTGTATTTCTATAGCAATTTATTTCTTGTATTCAAGGTGTTCGATAAAACACCTTAACCAAACTCAAAACCCCCCATTTACACACTTCTAGATTGTAAGAGATAATATACTTGAAATCGATATTGAGAGTCCTTCCCTGTGAACGAACTTACGAAAAATACTACCTTCACTTGTACTTTCTGCTAGTAGACCAGATATTATGTTCGCAACTTGTTTATGAGCTAGATTCTAGGCTAACCCTAAAGAGTCACATCTTATAGCTGTTAAACGTATTTTCAGATACCTTAAGGGAACCCCCAATCTTGGGATTTGGTACCCTAAAGGAACAAGTTTTGACCTAGTTGGCTATACAGATTCTGACTTCGCATGTTGTAAGATTGATCGGAAAAGTACTTCTGGAAGCTGTCAGTTTCTAGGAAGAAGGTTGGTATCTTGGTACTGCAAGAAGCAACACTCAGTATCTACCTCGACAGCCGAAGCAGAATACATTGCGGCAGGTAGTTGTTATGCTCAGATCCTGTGGGATGAGGAATCAACTTCAGGACTATGGACTCATGTTGGACAAAATTCCAATTCTATGCGACAACACGAGTGCCATTGCCATTGCCAACAATCCAGTTCAACATACCAGGACTAAGCACATTGATATCAGGTATCATTTCTTACGAGAGCATGTCATGAATGGAACTGTGGTATTATATTTTGTTCCCATAGATCAACAAATTGCAGACATCTTTACTAAACCACTGGATGAATCCACTTTCTCCAGGTTAGTTGGTGAACTTGTGATGTTAAATCTGTCTAATTAATTTTGGATAATCAATAACTGCAATTTGTTATAAGCTCACATGTATTTTAAATGTCCATATGTTTATGATTTGTGAATTTATTTGCATCTAGTCCTCATATTACAGTTATCTCTATATTAATTACCACGCTTATAAATGCAATATTTTATGGTAATTAGTTAGTAAATAATTGTGTCCATTGTAGCATAATTAAATAAATATTTTATTGACATATATCAATTAATGATACTTTGTTAATTTTATATCTATTTAATTATGAGTTTGTCTGATTATTGTGGAATAATTTTTGAATTATTGATTGGTTATTTTAAATCCACAATAATTAGAAATAATAAGTGTGTATGTGTGTGTGTACATAGGCCGATAGGTTTCGGTGATAAGATGTTTTTTCGGCTTACAGGTTTCGGTGATAAGATGTTTTTCGGCTAAGTAGGTTGTTAGGTGAGAAATTATTGAGCGGTGTAATTTTCCAAACATAACCTGTCACGCTCTCACCTAACCCACTAGTCCTTGAAACCTTATAAATGATGAGTTTTTGTTTGTGTTTAACATCATCATTTTTCAGATATACAGAGCATATACGCACAATTGCTGAATATTTTGAGCTTTGATCGGAAAGATCTCTCAATCTAGCTGGTGGTTTTTAGATCGGATTTCATATTCTTGCTTTTTACATCATCCTTTATAAAAACTAACCCTTGTTTTTGAATTTCCTCAAAGTTTTGAAAGTGGCATTGTAGGGAAGCTTTTTAATTGCTAAAGTTAATCCCATTTCCATTCAGCAAATCGAAACCATTCTTGATGAGCAATTTCAGGCTTGGACACAATTTCTGAATGAACATTCATTAATTCGCTATGATTTAGTTACACCAGTGCAGCTTAACCATGATACATTCCGTGAACTATATTGCAGTGCGGTTAACACTTCTGGACAGGACGGGTGTGCAATCACATATCGACTATTTGGTAGGTCGATTAGGGTCACTGAACGAGATGTTAATCGAATTCTTCATTTTTCTATGGAAAATCTTGTTTTTTGATCCTACACCTAAACAGATTGAATTGTTCTTTCGTTTTATAAGGTACCAAGATGGCAATTTCAATACTGGTAATCTTTCTAGAACATTTCTAACCCGGTACTGGAATTTCTTCTTTCACACTCTTAACCATGTTTTTTCCTCAGATAGAACAAATCAAGATCGAATACCTGAATTTATTCAAAAAATAGGGTATGCGGTCGCCAATAATTTGAGGATTAATTTTGGAAAAATAGTGCTTGGTCAAATCATTTTAAAGATGAAACACTTGGGAACAAGAGATGTTCAGACTCAAAATGTCAAATGTCTATATCCAAGGTTTCTACAGCTAATATTAAATGATTGTTTGAATGATGAAGACAGGGCACGCTTGGAAAATGGTCAAAAGGTGGAATGTTTTTCCATGAAGACGAATGTAATTAATTACATAAGCAAAAAGAAATATACGGATGTGCCTACAGTCCTAACTGAATATCTAAAGACTGTCCCACTTCCGTTGTTACCAAGAACAGTGAGAGCAGGTATACGACAAGGTAATATTTCAATCCCTGCTAGGATGATTTCATTTGTAGGTACACATATCGATGGAAGCTCTGGAGGAGAGTTGAGGGAAACACGAATAGAACATGTAAGTGTAACCCAACCACTAAACCGAGTGAATATAGAGTGTTGAGTGAAACACTTGCAGAACGTACAAGTGAGCAACCTACTCAACCACATGCACCTGTAACCAGAAAGGAATACAGCAGACTCCTTACACGAGTCCAAACAATAGAGAAAGAGTTGCCAAAATATCTATAAGTCCATTGCAGAAATAAAAAATTTGCAACTTATTCAACATGATGCATTCCAGGTTCAATTAAGTTCCATGGTAGCCCAGTTTAATGATGCAATCAACTCCTTGGTAAAGTCATCTTCGTCTAATTTACCAACTCCACATCCTACTAGTCTAGAGGATAACCCAACTGAGGGGGTTAAGGTGGATGACCAAGAAAAATCTACTAGGCGTAAGGGCAAAGAAAAGATTGTTAACACAGAATTAAGTTTATTTTGGGAAAGGAAAAGCTAATGGGAGTATTAGTGCTATGTGGAAAGAAAGCAAAGGAAAACTTGAAGATATGTTCAGTCTAAAGGAACAATTGTCTTGCACTTGGTTAATTTTAGAAATCTGGAAAATGTATATATATGATCCAGAATGCGCTTTAATATTATTTATCTTTGTATTTTATCTGTATCAGTTGAGTTATCCTCTAGGAATTTGCTTGTCAAACCCTAACAATCAAATAGGGGGAGATTGTAAAGTTTAATGTAATGTAATATGTAATAGAGGACATATATAACTCAACTAGGATAAGAGATAAATAATATTAAATGTATACAGGGATCATGAAATTTGAAGAACGGGCATCAACAAGGATCAAGTCGCTTAAAGAAGTTCATTAACAAATCAAGCCTCAGTGACAAAATTAGATGTACAGATGATTCAGTTGAAGGGCCAAAAGATTCCATGTATTTATATTATTTGAAGATACTGCTGTAGGTTAATCAATTGGAATGTAACGAAGGTGTGAAGATCAAGATCAGTGCTAGTCACTTGTGAACCAGACCAGTGCACTAAGTGTCAGCACATACGAGAAGGATCAACAAATTAATTCATAGAAAGAATTGCCAAAGCCTATTGACGATCAAAGACATACATAATATCTCAAGGTATTGTCAAAAGTTAATTTACTCTGAAAATTAAATAAGTAACAGATTAATTAATTATATATAACAAAATAATTAAATTAATCTGGTACTTGGATTATTTTCTGAGGTGAATTAAAAAAGCAAAATAAATAGAAGAGAGAAGCACAAAAGAAGCAGCAAAAAAAAATAGTAATATTATGCAAAATTACTATGCAAGATTACTATGTGCAGTTACTATTCACGGGTACTGTGCAAATAGTGGTACTGTACAAATAGTGGTTACTATGCAAATAGTAGTTACTATGCAAATAGTGGTTGCTATGTAGGTGGGGCACACATGTGGGGCCCACGGAAGAAAATTTTTTAAGCAGACAGGGTTTGGTAGGTGTAATAGTGGTTACTATGCAGGTGGGGTCCACTGGAATAGTACAGCATAGTAACTTTCTAAAATCTATAAATAGGCCTGTTGTATTTCATTTCAAAACACATCTCAACACACAACTCTCTATTCTCTCTCTTATATATTCTCTGTGTAAGCTGCTAGACAGTCCATCTAGTAGGAAAGTCGGCTTAGCCCGCTTTCAGGAAGTGTCGGGTAGAAGGTCCCCGTGCCTAAACTATCCTTAGGTGTGTTTGATTTTATAGGTGATCCGTAGGATTAGATTGTGTAACAAACCTCCAGGTTTTATCTATTCAAAGATATTTCCTAAATAGTTATGTTATTCCGATTCAGTATTTTTGATTACATATCCACATCAAAAATCGAAATATTTTTAGAATAACGCATTCAACCCCCTTCTACGTTATTCCAGACCTAACACCACGTGTCAGGTGGGCCCCACACATGCCACGTGTCAGGTTGCCACGTGCTAGGATGCCATGTGTCAGTGGGCCCCATA
This sequence comes from Saposhnikovia divaricata, assembly GCA_036435485.1. Taxonomy (NCBI): domain Eukaryota; kingdom Viridiplantae; phylum Streptophyta; class Magnoliopsida; order Apiales; family Apiaceae; genus Saposhnikovia; species Saposhnikovia divaricata. The sequence goes on along the minus strand of CM071599.1, from coordinate 140,775,745 downwards.
TTTTATCCCTCGGAGTAACCTCAACTGTAACATTACAAATCGGTTACATTAGGTGATGATAGTGTTACATTAGCGACATAATGTATCGCTTTTTTAGTGTAACAGTAGTTGGGCAAAAGCGTTACAATAGACACCTGTTGTAACGCCCGTACATGTAACGCCCCAAGTGTTACAATAGACCTATTGTAACAAATTTTGGGCCTATTGTAACATTACGCGGGAGTTACAATAGGCCACTTACGGCGTAGTGCTAAATTTGGTACACTAAATAATAACCGTTAGATTTTAAGAAAGATAAATGAAAATCGTTGAATTTAATACTAAAATAATATTCATTTTCTAATATTTAAATTACTCTCTTAAATTCAAGGTTCGAATACCACCAATAACATATCTTTTCTAAACATATATATTATTTTATAAACAATTTACACGAGTTTAAGTTTCAATTTTCGTCAAAAACATTTTATAATCAAAAAAATTTATTATCTATTTTCAATAAAATATTATTATACATTTACATTATCTTTTAAACTACTGCAAAAAATTCCCGTCAACAATATATTATATTTAAAAATTAAAAACAATCGTTAAAATACTATCAAACATGTATTATAATATTTTATTATCTCCTTAGATTTATTTCCTACTAACTAAAAATCATGTATGAAAATCTATACGTTTTTATAATAACCGAAACATTAATAAATTGTTTGATCGATCGATTGATCGGTCGGTACGGTACATGTTAATTTTAATTTTTTATCCTTATTTAACGGTATATGTTATTTTATTTAATTATCCTTCCTTAATTATTTACAGTTACTAATAATTAATAAAAAAAATTTAGTAAAATCATGTTACTTTTTCTATTTTTTAGTAACTAATCAATTTAATTTTTCATGTAAATATATTAAATTTTAAATTTTATCTAACTAAAAATTTTTCTTTTTCAAAAACACTTTGAGAAATTTTATTGGGAAATTCTCAATGGTACGCCTATAGATTTGGCTTTTCTAAATGGTACACCAAATAAAATTGTCTTCTCGATGGTACCCTCGTACTAATGTACTTCTCTTCACTATAGCCCTCCCGTCACTTAACGTTAATCAAACATTAATTAACCTTAAAATAAAAAGGGAAATTCTCAATAGTACACCTATAGATTTGGCTTTTCTAAATGGTTCACCAAATAAAATTGTCTTCTCGTTGGTACTCTTGTATTAATGTACTTCTCTTCACTATACCCCTCCCGTCACTTTGGTTATCTTTAATTAGCTTTAAAATAAAAATACAAAATACAAAAAAAAAATGTAAAAACCTGAATTAAGTAATGGAGTCGTCATTTAAGACAAAAGTGAGTCCTTTAAGACAAACAAACATTAGGGGACTTTTCAAGTACTATAATTCTAGACACGTAATAATCAGGTAAACTAAAAGGCAGCCAAACAGCTCTCTTAACATCATCTCATCTTCTATCTCACACACTTAAAACACACACAAAATGGAAAAAACATCTGCCGCTCACTAAAAGGTACTAACCCTAATTCAGCTCTTTACTCTTTTCCTTCTTTTAATCTTCTGAATTTATTTATTACATATACATACATACATATATATAGGTTAGTGGTCAAATAGAAACCACCTTAGAATAGAAACCTAGAAACCTACACTAAATAAATTAGGGTGAGTACCTTTTAGTGAGCAGCGGGTGTTTTCTCCATTTTGTGTATGTTTTGAGTGTGTGAGAAAGAAGATGAGATGACTTTAGGAGAGTAGTTTGGCTGGCTTTTAGTTTACCTCATTATTACACGACTAGAGTTAGAGTACTTGAAAAGTCCCCTAATGTTTATTTGTCTTAAAGGACTCCCTTTTGTCTTAAATGACTCCCTTAATTCGGGTTTTTACATTTTTTTAGTATTTTTTATTTTTATTTTAAGGTTAATTAAAGATAACCAAAGTGACGGGATGGGTATAGTGAAGACAAGTACATTAGTACAAGGGTACCAACGAGAAGACAATTTTATTTGGTGTACCATTTAGAAAATCCAAATCTATAGGTGTACCATTTAGATTTTTCCAGGTTAATTAAGGATAACCAAACGTTTGATTAACGTTGAGTGACGGGAGGGGTATAGTGAAGAGAAGTACATTAGTATAAAGGTACCAACGAGAAGACAATTTTATATGGTGTACCATTTAGAAAAGCCAAATCTACAGGCGTACCATCGAGAATTTCCCAATTTTAGGGTTTAATAAAATAAACTATTATAATGAGCTTAATGGCCCTAAAGTTACCTTTAAGTATATACCCACATTTTTACTTTCTCTCACCAAAATGCCCAAATTCGAGAAGCACCGTCCAAAATACCCACCACATACGCCACTGACATGGGCGTATGTGGTCTCACGCCAACCCCAACGACGTATCACAAGGATACGCCTATTAACTCGCTGAAAATTTTCCTACATACGCCTACCCAACCAATGTATCAGTTGATACGCATTTTGAAATGGCGTAGCTGACGTCATCTATGACGTCAGCATACGCATTTGCAACATGCGTATCAGCGGATATGAATTATTAAACAGCGTAGTTCACGAACTGTTCATCTTCTCCAGACTTGCCGCCGAAGACGATTCCGGCGAATTCTTTCTTTCTATTCATCCATCCATACCGCAAACTTTCCAATAACATTCTATATACGAATCGAATCGCAATTCGATTCTCTACACATCCATACTAATTTTATTACATTTGTTTTGCCGGATTACAAACACCCAATTCACATCATTTTCCGATTAGTTTTTTCAGTCGACGTTCGTACACGCCCCTACGGGGCCGGAGGAGCGAAACTGATTAGGGAAGGATGAAGGGGATGAGCAGCTGATCATGTGGTGGTGCTTTGGAGTGTGGACAATTGCCATAAAGAGAGATCGAAGGAGGTGAAAAAATTGACGAAAATTGCCGGCAAAAAACAGCTCTCGTTTTCTGGCAAGTTCGATAATTTTCTGGCGTGTACAGTACTTCGGATACGCCGATTGGAATGGCGTATCCCGTGGGTAGGCTCGGCGGAGTTTTGAAAATTTGGTATTTTGGGAAGTGGGTAGTGAAAATTTAGGCGTTTTGGGCATTCTTTCAAGTTAAAAGATATTCAATTAAATGTTAAGGTTATTTTGTAAATACGAAGGGGTGAATTGTATTATTACAAAAATACCATCATAATTTTATACACAAAATGTCATCGAATTTATGTAAGTTTTTAAAAATTTACTTTAGGAACATTTTTCTCTATTATAGTTATAATTACTAATAATTAACCAATTGACTTTTTTAACTAAAATACGTTGCTTTTACTATTTTTTAATTTTTTTCAGTAAAACACCTATTCGGATAATTTTATTTAAGTAAAATTTTTCTCTTTTAGGTAAAATATTGTTGTGGATCAAAAACTAGGTTACGATTTGTAATTAATGCTAGGGTGGTTGAGCTTCGAGCTTTAATGGCTGTTCTTGCGTTCGAGACTAAACGGTCCTCACAAGATAACCAAAGTGACGGGATGGGTATAGTGAAGACAAGTACATTAGTACAAGGGTACCAACGAGAAGACAATTTTATTTGGTGTACCATTTAGAAAATCCAAATCTATAGGTGTACCATTGAGAATTTTCCAGGTTAATTAAAGATAACCAAACGTTTGATTAACGTTGAGTGACGGGAGGGGTATAGTGAAGAGAAGTACATTAGTATAAAGGTACCAACGAGAAGACAATTTTATATGGTGTACCATTTAGAAAAGCTAAATCTACAGGCGTACCATCGAGAATTTCCCAATTTTAGGGTTTAATAAAATAAACTATTATAATGAGCTTAATGGCCCTAAAGTTACCTTTAGGTATATACCCACATTTTTACTTTCTCTCACCAAAATGCCCAAATTCGAGAAGCACCGTCCAAAATACCCACCACATACGCCACTGACATGGGCGTATGTGGTCTCACGCCAACCCCAACGACGTATCACAAGGATACGCCTATTAACTCGCTGAAAATTTTCCTACACACGCCTACCCAACCAATGTATCAGTTGATACGCATTTTGAAACGGCGTAGCTGACGTCATCTATGACGTCAGCATACGCATTTGCAACATGCGTATCAGCGGATATGAATTATTAAACAGCGTAGTTCACGAACTGTTCATCTTCTCCAGACTTGCCGCCGAAGACGATTCCGGCGAATTCTTTCTTTCTATTCATCCATCCATACCGCAAACTTTCCAATAACATTCTATATACGAATCGAATCGCAATTCGATTCTCTACACATCCATACTAATTTTATTACATTTGTTTTGCCGGATTACAAACACCCAATTCACATCATTTTCCGATTAGTTTTTTCAGTCGACGTTCGTACACGCCCCTACGGGGCCGGAGGAGCGAAACTGATTAGGGAAGGATGAAGGGGATGAGCAGCTGATCATGTGGTGGTGCTTTGGAGTGTGGAGACTTGCCATAAAGAGAGATCGAAGGAGGTGAAAAAATTGACGAAAATTGCCGGCAAAAAACAGCTCTCGTTTTCTGGCAAGTTCGATAATTTTCTGGCGTGTACAGTACTTCGGATACGCCGATTGGAATGGCGTATCCAGTGGGTAGGCTCGGCGGAGTTTTGAAAATCTGGTATTTTGGGAAGTGGGTAGTGAAAATTTAGGCGTTTTGGGCATTCTTTCAAGCTAAAAGATATTCAATTAAATGTTAAGGTTATTTTGTAAATACGAAGGGGTGAATTGTATTATTACAAAAATACCATCATATTTATACACAAAATGTCATCGAATTTATGTAAGTTTTTAAAAATTTACTTTAGGAACATTTTTCTCTATTATAGTTATAATTACTAATAATTAACCAATTGACTTTTTTAACTAAAATACGTTGCTTTTACTATTTTTTAATTTTTTTCAGTAAAACACCTATTCGGATAATTTTATTTAAGTAAAATTTTTCTCTTTTAGGTAAAATATTGTTGTGGATCAAAAACTAGGTTACGATTTGTAATTAATGCTAGGGTGGTTGAGCTTCGAGCTTTAATGGATGTTCTTGCGTTCGAGACTAAACGGTCCTCACAAGATAACCAAAGTGACGGGATGGGTATAGTGAAGACAAGTACATTAGTACAAGGGTACCAACGAGAAGACAATTTTATTTGGTGTACCATTTAGAAAATCCAAATCTATAGGTGTACCATTGAGAATTTTCCAGGTTAATTAAAGATAACCAAACGTTTGATTAACGTTGAGTGACGGGAGGGGTATAGTGAAGAGAAGTACATTAGTATAAAGGTACCAACGAGAAGACAATTTTATATGGTGTACCATTTAGAAAAGCCAAATCTACAGGCGTACCATCGAGAATTTCCCAATTTTAGGGTTTAATAAAATAAACTATTATAATGAGCTTAATGGCCCTAAAGTTACCTTTAGGTATATACCCACATTTTTACTTTCTCTCACCAAAATGCCCAAATTCGAGAAGCACCGTCCAAAATACCCACCACATACGCCACTGACATGGGCGTATGTGGTCTCACGCCAACCCCAACGACGTATCACAAGGATACGCCTATTAACTCGCTGAAAATTTTCCTACACACGCCTACCCAACCAATGTATCAGTTGATACGCATTTTGAAACGGCGTAGCTGACGTCATCTATGACGTCAGCATACGCATTTGCAACATGCGTATCAGCGGATATGAATTATTAAACAGCGTAGTTCACGAACTGTTCATCTTCTCCAGACTTGCCGCCGAAGACGATTCCGGCGAATTCTTTCTTTCTATTCATCCATCCATACCGCAAACTTTCCAATAACATTCTATATACGAATCGAATCGCAATTCGATTCTCTACACATCCATACTAATTTTATTACATTTGTTTTGCCGGATTACAAACACCCAATTCACATCATTTTCCGATTAGTTTTTTCAGTCGACGTTCGTACACGCCCCTACGGGGCCGGAGGAGCGAAACTGATTAGGGAAGGATGAAGGGGATGAGCAGCTGATCATGTGGTGGTGCTTTGGAGTGTGGAGACTTGCCATAAAGAGAGATCGAAGGAGGTGAAAAAATTGACGAAAATTGCCGGCAAAAAACAGCTCTCGTTTTCTGGCAAGTTCGATAATTTTCTGGCGTGTACAGTAGTTCGGATACGCCGATTGGAATGGCGTATCCCGTGGGTAGGCTCGGCGGAGTTTTGAAAATCTGGTATTTTGGGAAGTGGGTAGTGAAAATTTAGGCGTTTTGGGCATTCTTTCAAGTTAAAAGATATTCAATTAAATGTTAAGGTTATTTTGTAAATACGAAGGGGTGAATTGTATTATTACAAAAATACCATCATAATTTTATACACAAAATGTCATCGAATTTATGTAAGTTTTTAAAAATTTACTTTAGGAACATTTTTCTCTATTATAGTTATAATTACTAATAATTAACCAATTGACTTTTTTAACTAAAATACGTTGCTTTTACTATTTTTTAATTTTTTTTCAGTAAAACACCTATTCGGATAATTTTATTTAAGTAAAATTTTTCTCTTTTAGGTAAAATATTGTTGTGGATCAAAAACTAGGTTACGATTTGTAATTAATGCTAGGGTGGTTGAGCTTCGAGCTTTAATGGCTGTTCTTGCGTTCGAGACTAAACGGTCCTCACAAGATGCCTACGTATCTCTGTATTGCTAGAGAATCAAGACAACGTAGTTCTGAGATGAGGGGTCTGGCCCTTTATATAGGCTGAGAAGCCTAAGAATTATGGTAGGAATAGGAGACTTGGTGGGCAAGCCATCGCCTCAAGGAAGGTTCTGGATCTATTCCTTTTAGGAATCAGTTTCCATGTTGAGATAGTATCATGGGGGCTAAGTCAGGCAAGAGTTATATCCTTGTTTGACTCTTATTTGCTGAGCTGTTTATTACCCCTAATATTAATTACGAAATTAATATTATAATTAGGGTTTGGGCCCATCTGGTGGGCCCCACGTTTGGACCATTCTAGGTCTAATTAATGCCACATTAAATGTGTCTTTAGGGCTTACTTTTAGCCCATATCATTTGCCCCCCAACTTCTAGGAAAACTGATCAGGTTTTCCTTCAAGTTTTAACGGCCTTTTACTAGACTTGGGTCAGGGTTTATTGCTCTTACGCGAGTACTTTCAACAATATCATCTTAATGTAAAGCGTGGAGCGACCGACGCATTTACGACGATGTTCAACGACACTAAACGGTGTTAAATGGCACTTCACAGCGCTATTCAGCCTTAAACAACGTTTAAACAGTGTTAAACGATGTCAAACGGCATAAAACGGCACTATCGGCACTAATCGGTGCTAAACGGTGCTAATATGCACTAAATAATGCTTAAACAGCACTATACAGCGCTTAATCGGCACTAATCGGTGCTTAGCTTTCACTTCCCTTAATTACCAAATCAGAAAAACAAATAACAAAAAACGAAATTTTGCGAACCCAACTCGAACATCGCTGTCGGTCGGCCGGGCAAAAACCCGTACCGACCATCACTCCCGGTCGGCTGGAGGGTGTTACAAGGGGCCGGTCGGCCGGTGACCCGGTCGGCTGGTTTTTTTTCGGTCGGCCGGTTTTCTTCGGTTGGCAGGTTTTTTTCGGTTGGCCCGGTTTTTTTTTTTTTTATGAAACAAGAAAAACTCGCATCGATGATCGAAGTCAGTCGGCCGGAGGGTTCCCAAAAGGTCAGTCGGCTGGTGCTTCGATCGGCTGGTGCGAACCCGTACCGATGATCGATACCGGTCGGCCGGAGTGCTCCCGGAGGGCTGGTCGGCTAGGGACCCGGTCGGCTGAAAAATTTCCCCTTTATATATATATATATATATATATATATATATATATATATATATATATATATATATATATATATTTTTTTTTGTCGAACCCATACCGTCCGTCGACGTCGGTCGGCCGACGTGTGCCCAGAAGGCCGGTCGGCCGGTTCAATATCTGTGCCGGTGGTTGATTCCGGTCGGTTGGAGGGCTTCTCGGAGGGCCGGTCGGCCGGGACTTCGATCGGCTACGAAAAATTTTATTCTCCATTTCTTTGGGACAATGGTTGGCTTGATCTCTATCAGTGATTTTGATCTTCACGTACCTACATCAATCATCGACCTGGAATCGACTTGGTTACTGTTAGTGATTTTCAATTTTTGCATACCGGCTACGACCATCGATATGGAATCAATGTTTGGCCATTCATGGCTAGAGTTACTTATTTTCGCATACCGATATCGATCATCGATATGGAATCAATATTGGCCATTCATGGCTCTGTTTGAGGTTTTATATAGTACCTTGAATCCCATCACTAATCCAGTGCTTAGTATTAATCTTCCCATTAAACTTTTCTTAAGCATACTTAGCTTTCAAAGCTCATCTGACTGCTCTGGTAGAATATTTTGCCAAAAATTCTTCGTTTCTCTCCCAACATATCATGAGTTTTAACGACTCTTTCCGTCCATAACAGATAACTTTTGCTCCCTTTTCGTATTTAAACGATACTTGACTTGTAAACGCGAACCGAGCTGTGTTTTAACCTGAGATTACAGGTCACCTTTTCCTTATAAAAGGAGGGGAGCATCCTTCATTTCTCTTCACTTCTCAAACTTTCTTAAGTTCTAAAGCTCTTGAGTTCTTTAGTTTCCAAGCTTCCAAGTTCAAGGTTCAAGTTTCAAGATTCAAGGTTCAAGATGGCTGACAAGCAAGCTGCTGCCCCCCAACTCTCCATGGAGGAGGCTTTCAGAAAAAGGAGCATGGCGCGAACAATGAATGGTAAGCTAAAACTCATGCCCCCTAAATATATTGAACGTCGGTTTGAGTCTACGCTAGATTTTCTAAACACTATGAGAGAGTCATTCCCAAACAGCTCCAGCTTAGTTGCTTTTAATAGCTGTTAACACAAAATCACGCAAGCGTACGTGGTCACAAGTAATATATAAGGTTAAGTCCAAATTCGTTCCCACAGGGATCAGGTTATGGTTCTTTTCAGTAAATGCACCTATTCAACAATGTATGATCTTAATTCACTGCTAAGACAAGTAATTAATTGAGATTTTATTTAACTAAATTTAACTAATATGCAATTTAAGAATTAACTAGCTAATGAGATCTAAAATCAAATTACTTATATGGGAATAAACATGGAATTCTAACTTCATTATCTACTTCACTTAGAGTCGCAGCCTTTAATCAATACATGTGATGGTTTTGATATCTGATCGGACAACACGAAATAAGTAAAAGCTACCTCTCGGTATACTAATACCAAACTACGCATGCATCCACAAAAGAGATAGAAGATGGGTAGACACCAATTATGTTTAGACCCTATATCTCTATAGAATTTGAAAACATAAAGGTTTAAGCACAAGTTATCCACTTAGATCACATAGGGCAGCATAATATCTCTATTTACGCCACAAATCATGATGTTAAAACATCAACCTATCCTATGCTAGCATGGCAAGTTCTAAATCTCAAGATCCACTCTCGTTTAGCAAGAGATTAACAAATTAGATGTTCGCGACGCATCTAAATACATGAAACACAACCATACGAGGATATCAAGAATTCACCACACATAAATCTTTAAAGCATATAAACTACTAAGCTACATAGATAACTCCGTTAGAATCCCATGACAACGATTAGCTCATAATTGAACCGTTCATCGTCATGGGATTTGATGAAAACATGATATAAAACAAGATATGAATAAAAGAAGTAATTATATTAATAAACAAAGAGTTAAGAAAACAAATCTATAATCCAGAATAACACAAAGGCTGAAGTAGATCTAGATCCGTTGCTTGTCACTAGCGTTGAATCCTTCTCTCCTTTTCCCCCTTGCAGATCTAAGCTATGTTACAATAATAATAACTAATAATATGTCTCTATCTATTACAATGGTATGATGTGTTTATATAGGCACTACAAGTCTTGCCCAGCAAGAAAATACAAAACAGAATTATAATAGAATTTCTGCAAGATACGTTTCCTAATTTGATTATGTTTTGTGAGGAAAATTCGTGGCTGACTTTTCTTCAGATTTTCTGGAACGTTCCCCACGTAATTGGACCTCTGGACTATCTTAGAATGATAGGAAATCTCGTTATCTTCGCGTGGACTGCTTACGGGCCTAAAACGGACTTCTAGAACTCAAGATATGGCCAAAACAGTGTAAACTGTGCAACCCTTCTCGAAAATCCGAATTTTAATCAATTAATTCCCAAAAAATTATAAAAGCATCCACCTTAGTCAACATTCTCGTAATCCTGCACAACTAAGCAAAACACATCAAATCTACAACAACTTGAGCCCAAGACAATCAATTTAAGCCGAAATTAAGCGATCCAAGTGGATATAAAATCCACTTATCACACCCCCAAACTTAAACCGATGCTTGTCCTCAAGCATAAACAATTACAACTAACTAACTAGCTAGTACCACTTCCGTAGGTGATCACGGTTGCATTTGGCATATGCAACAAGCCCTTTAAACCCCTAGGCAGCCCTAGTGGACGAGTAAGGTCTCGTGAGGGTCTATAGCGAATGTACCCACAAAATCCATTTAACCTAATGCAATGCAATGCATGAATGCAACTAGAATGAAAAATGCAACGATCCCCTTCAAACTAACCAAAACCAACGAGCAAGCAAATATCTCAAAAAATGCAACTAAATCCAAATAGAGTTCGACCAAGTTCCCGTATACTAACAATACATGAACTGAAACGTGCGTGTGTGCAATGCTCATCAGAAATACTCCCAAAACTAGGTCAAAAATCATACATGCTTTTCGTCAAGACAATCACAGGTTTATAAATAGAATAGACCATAGACACTTCATAACCTAGGAACACCTCCATCCTTATCCAAGGTAGACAGAAATTCATGCTTTCATTACTAAACAACTACGACACATAATATACAAGCATGCTTATTTAACCGTGCAATGGATGAGACCCCGAAAGGCTTATACAATAATACCCATGTAGCGAGCGTTGGGTTAGTGGATCCCAGACTATAAAAGCCTTAGGTCACTAGGCACAAAGTCCCCTAGAACTTAATTGCTCGAGTATTAAAGAGCTCACCCTGGCTAATTTTGCATATAACAATTGACATCATTTTTTTTTCTTTTATTTTTTTCTCTTTTTTTTTTTTTTCTTTCTTCTTTCTGCTTTTTTTTTTCTATGCAATCTGGAATGAGAATTCTCAATTCCAACCCTAGACTACTCATATAAATATGAGCCGGCTACTAGCCATTTGACGCCTAGTCATTATTGACAATTATTTACAATTTAAGCATGAAATCCATGTTTTCCCCCAAACTTAGACTTAATTGTTCTAGGCCATCAAGGGAATAATGAAAATTCTAAATATAATCAAGTGATTAAATCTCAAAACATCCAAACAAGCATGATCTCAACCTAGCTCAAAAGCACCCAACGAGACTGTGAAAAGATTTTGTTTCTGAAGCATGCAAGTCAATTTCATAGAAACTATAAATCAACCCTCTACTCATCATTATCACACTCAATTAGACACCTACCTACCAATCAGAATTAGCTCGTTCTAAGGGATCATGAAACATGCATGCCATGATAATGCAACTAATATGAACTCACATGGTATACATAAATAAAAACAGAATGTCCTACATGAAACAAACGTAGATAATACGAACATAACATGAATGAATTACTACTAAGCATGCAAAACATGATATCCTACATGAACACATATATACAACAACAACTACTAATCCCTCAAACCACCCCCAAACTTAAAATATTCAATGTCCGCATTGAATGGAAGTAAATACGAGGGAAAGTAGAAAACATACCTAACCAGCTGAATCATAACCCTCCTCGGATGAATCTGGTGGAGGATAATGCGTACGAGCTCCATAGACTAGCCACCTCCCAAATAACAAGAATCCTACAAAACCCCCAATTACAAGAACACAAATTCGTAATAAAAATAATATTAGAGAAGATTTAACCCAATTACGAATCAAAGAGGTGAACTTGTAATTAATTCCTCTTTAGAATTGAAATTAAGAGATTTAAATAAATAGAAGAGGAATTGGATTTGTATGGCTAGGTGTGTATATAAAATAATAATAATAATAATAATAATAATTATAATAATAATAAATAATAATAATAATTAGAATTAGAATTAGAAAAGAAATTGGTTTAGAATTTTGGAGAAAAAGATGGGAGGTTTTGGAATGGAAATAGGATTAGAATAGGTTTAGAATGGGGGTATAAATAGAATGGGAGGGGAAAGAGAAAATATTTTTAATATACACAACAGGTGCACACACGGAACAAGGCTGAAATATTTTTTTTTTTTTTTTTTTCAATCCACGCGCCAACTGCCAGCGTCCAGGGCAGACTGCCCCTCTAACAGTTGCGTAGGCGCAACCTGCGCCACAACCCCCGCAGACTGCCCCCATTCCAGTAACGCAGGCGCAGCCTGCGTTACACAGCCGCAATTTGCCCCACTTGCAGAAACGCAGGTGCAACCTGCGTTACACACCCAAAATTCGATTTTTTTTTTTTTTTTCATTTTTTTTTTTTCACACAACACTCAAAATTTTTTTTTTTCTTTTTTTTCCTATACTAATGCATGGGTTGCCTCCCACGAAGCGCTTCTTTAACGTCAATAGCTTGACGTTACTTCCTCAAATCAAGGCGGTTTCAAAAGAATAACCGAACCGTTCTCAACAGACAAACCATTCATACGAACTTTGACATCTTGATTGCTTGCTTTCCACAAATCACTTCCATCAGATTTCAACCTAATTTTACTACCAAATGGCCAAATCTTCTTCTTTTTCTTCTTCACACCTCTCAGGTGCTTCTCTGACTCAACCGGTTGAACAAAAATTTCCTCATCCTTATCATCTGCTTTCCACCTTCGCAACACGTTATCATGCCCCTCTTCAAAAATCACTAGCTCATTATTCAAAAGGACATACCTCAAATGTGGTGGAAGTTTTCCAAGCTTTACTTTCGAAAGATCACGAACCGAAGAACTGTCCGATTTCTCGCTCAGCAACTGATCAAACTTCTTTTTCTGACCCGTATCAACTATTTCCACACTGCAACACTCTTCATCCTCTGTTGGAAATTTCATGGCCTTGAACACATTAAAGGTGACACTCTGATCTTGCACCCTCATTGTAAGCTCTCCTTTTTGCACATCAATTAAAGTCTTTCCTGTAGCCAAGAACGGTCTTCCCAAAATTATGGGAATCTTCTTATCTTCTTCGAAATCCAAGATAACAAAATCAGCTGGAAATATGAGCTTATCAACCTTCACCAAAACATCCTCCACTATACCCCTCGGATACGTGATAGATCGATCAGCCAACTGCAAAGAGATGTTAGTTGGCTTTGGCTCCGGTAGACCAAGTTGCTTGAAAATAGACAAGGGCATGAGATTAATACTAGCTCCCAAATAACATAAACACTTGTTGAATGAAAGATTGCCAATAGTACAAGGAATAGTGAAACTTCCCGGATCTTTCAGTTTAGGAGGCAACTTCTGCTGCAGAACGGCACTACACTCCTCCGTTAATGCCACTGTTTCAAAATCTTCCAACCTTCTCTTCCTTGACAAAATATCCTTCATGAACTTAGCATATCTTGGCATCTGCTCCAATGCTTCAACAAAAGGAATGTTAATGGACAGTTTCTTGAAGACATCCATAAATTTCTGAAACTGTTTTTCTTGACTTTTCTTCAAACGTCCAGGATATGGCGGAGGTGGATAGATCTGATTATTCATTGAAGATTGCTCCGAAGTAGACTTTTCAACAGGTTTCTTGCTCTTCTCACCATCTAGCTGATCAGCCACTAAATCAGATTTCTCAATTTCTGGCACTGCAGATTTTTCAACCTGCTGATTCTGAACATCTTCATCTTCTTCAGTTGCTGATTTAGGATCACTCGTGACTTTTCCAGATCTCAAAGTCACAGCCTTCACCTGCTCATGAACCTCCCTCTTGCCTGGATTACCCATTGTATCACTTGGAAGAGTTCCCTGTTGCATGTTTACCAAGGCACTTGTAATCTGCCCCAACTGGGTTTCCAAAACTTTCTGGCCAGCTTGTAAGTTCTTTACCACTATCCACATCTCATCAGATTTATCATTAGATGATTGCCCCATATGAGCCTGGGGTTGTTGCTGCTGAAATCCCGGAGGTTGATATGGTGTCCTTGGAGCATAAGGCTGTTGATAGCCTTGATTGAATGGCTTTGCTTGCTGATAAGGCTGTTGAGCATTCTGATTGTTGCTCCAGCTGAAATTGGGATGATTCCGATTATTAGGCTGATAAGTGGCTGGAACTGGTGCAGCAGGTCTCTGAAAATTACTCACGAACTGTACTGATTCAGGAGAAATAGCACACTGATTCGTCTCATGTGCGCCCGCACATAACTCACAAACACTAGCCACCTGCTGAATTCCATAATTAGCAAGAGAATCCACCTTCATCGAAAGAGCCTTCAACTGAGCTGCAATAGCTGAAGCTGTGTCAACTTCAAGAACACCTGCTACCTTACCTTGAGAAAGCCTCTGTGTTGGATTCTGATATTCGTTAGCAGCCATCATCTCAATAAGATCATAAGCTTCCTCATAGCTCTTCGCCCACAGAGCTCCACCAGATGCTGCATCTAGCAAAGGCCTAGACTGTGCTCCCACCCCATTGTAGAAACCATTAATGACCATCCAATCAGGCATGCCATGATGAGGGCACCTTCGTAGCATCTCCTTATAACGTTCCCAGGCCTCACACAAAGACTCGCCAGATTGCTGCTGAAATTGAGTTAACTGGTTCCGTATTGCTGCAGTTTTCGCCATAGGGAAGAATTTAGTAAGAAACTTCTGAGCAAGATCATCCCATGTAGTAATGGAACCAGCTGGTAGAGAATGTAACCAGCCTTTAGCCTTATCCCTCAAAGAAAATGGGAAAAGTCTCAACTTGATAGCATCCTCTGACACACCATTAAATTTGAAAGTGTCGCAGATCTCGATAAAGTCCCGAATATGCATGTTAGGATCCTCCGTAGAAGCACCCCCAAACTGAACCGAATTCTGCACCATCTGAATTATGCTCGGCTTGATCTCAAAGTTGTTCGCTGCAATAGCTGGCCTGACAATACTAGATTGTATGTCAATAATCTTCGGCTGCGAATAGTCCTTCAAAGCCTTAACTGCTGCTGGTAAATCTGCCATCTCTACAGTAGTTTCAAGTTCCTCTTTCTGATTATCTACTACAAGACCTTCTTCTGCCAGTTTTTCCTTACGAGCCTGCAAACGTGTTCGCATACACGTTCAAGTACCTGAAAACACCACGAAACAAACAACTAAGTAAGAAATCCAAGTCAGTGAACGCTAACGACCACTGATGACAAGCACATAAACTAAACAAAACACCGATGATCCCCGGCAGCGGCGCCAAAAACTTGTTAACACAAAATCACGCAAGCGTACGTGGTCACAAGTAATATATAAGGTTAAGTCCAAATTCGTTCCCACAGGGATCAGGTTATGGTTCTTTTCAGTAAATGCACCTATTCAACAATGTATGATCTTAATTCACTGCTAAGACAAGTAATTAATTGAGATTTTATTTAACTAAATTTAACTAATATGCAATTTAAGAATTAACTAGCTAATGAGATCTAAAATCAAATTACTTATATGGGAATAAACATGGAATTCTAACTTCATTATCTACTTCACTTAGAGTCGCAGCCTTTAATCAATACATGTGATGGTTTTGATATCTGATCGGACAACACGAAATAAGTAAAAGCTACCTCTCGGTATACTAATACCAAACTACGCATGCATCCACAAAAGAGATAGAAGATGGGTAGACACCAATTATGTTTAGACCCTATATCTCTATAGAATTTGAAAACATAAAGGTTTAAGCACAAGTTATCCACTTAGATCACATAGGGCAGCATAATATCTCTATTTACGCCACAAATCATGATGTTAAAACATCAACCTATCCTATGCTAGCATGGCAAGTTCTAAATCTCAAGATCCACTCTCGTTTAGCAAGAGATTAACAAATTAGATGTTCGCGACGCATCTAAATACATGAAACACAACCATACGAGGATATCAAGAATTCACCACACATAAATCTTTAAAGCATATAAACTACTAAGCTACATAGATAACTCCGTTAGAATCCCATGACAACGATTAGCTCATAATTGAACCGTTCATCGTCATGGGATTTGATGAAAACATGATATAAAACAAGATATGAATAAAAGAAGTAATTATATTAATAAACAAAGAGTTAAGAAAACAAATCTATAATCCAGAATAACACAAAGGCTGAAGTAGATCTAGATCCGTTGCTTGTCACTAGCGTTGAATCCTTCTCTCCTTTTCCCCCTTGCAGATCTAAGCTATGTTACAATAATAATAACTAATAATATGTCTCTATCTATTACAATGGTATGATGTGTTTATATAGGCACTACAAGTCTTGCCCAGCAAGAAAATACAAAACAGAATTATAATAGAATTTCTGCAAGATACGTTTCCTAATTTGATTATGTTTTGTGAGGAAAATTCGTGGCTGACTTTTCTTCAGATTTTCTGGAACGTTCCCCACGTAATTGGACCTCTGGACTATCTTAGAATGATAGGAAATCTCGTTATCTTCGCGTGGACTGCTTACGGGCCTAAAACGGACTTCTAGAACTCAAGATATGGCCAAAACAGTGTAAACTGTGCAACCCTTCTCGAAAATCCGAATTTTAATCAATTAATTCCCAAAAAATTATAAAAGCATCCACCTTAGTCAACATTCTCGTAATCCTGCACAACTAAGCAAAACACATCAAATCTACAACAACTTGAGCCCAAGACAATCAATTTAAGCCGAAATTAAGCGATCCAAGTGGATATAAAATCCACTTGTCAATAGCCCTTCCAAATTAAAAAAGAAGGATGTTGAGAAGATTAGAAACACTTATGGCTTTCCAAGCGCCATCAAAGTATGCCTTCCTAATCCAGGAGACAGAACCTGCAACTCGCATCCCGAAAGGATTTGCGTCATGAAAGGAGCATTGGAGGTGGGATTTAGGTTCCCCGTCCACCCATTTATCATCAGGTTCCTGGAAGAACTTCAAGTCCATCCTTGCCAACTTTACCCTAATTCGTGGAGGTTTCTGATCATTTTCTTGTTAAGATGCCACGAGTTGGAAATTCCTTGGAGTACAACCATGTTCAGAAGCATCTTTGCGGTCAAGAACTCTCCTGAGATTAAGCCGGGGTGGATCGGCTTTCAGCTTAGAAGCAAGCTTCCACATATAGTAAACTCTTTCTCCTTCCCTGACTCCCACCATTCCTGGGAGAGGGACTTTATTGTTTTAGAGTGGGAAGGTGGCGACTGGGGTCACTTCTTCGTTAAGAGATTCGGAATTGTGGAGGATAGTTCACACTTCGTGTGTGATCTTGACCTCAAAGAGTTGGCAGACCGAGATAGGCTACTTGCTGATGACGGTCGCACCCACTATAAAACCATCTTGACAGAAAAGAAACTCATTGAAGCTGGCTTAAGCTTCCTTTCTTTAGAGGGTAATTTTTCTGTCATTCTACCATTATGAACTATGTTAGTTCTTATTCCAATGTTTTCCCTTCATTTTTCAGCTGCTGAGGAGATAGATAGCCGACCCGAAAATCAACCTCGAGTTACTAGAAGAATGATAAAGAAGGCGACAGAGCAACTGAACCCTCCTGACCGAAGGGTTCCTTCATTCCTAGAGGGATGTTCCCAAGGGGGAAAAGGTCTCGTAACGCTGGTGAGAGCATGAGAGTCACTTTTGCCCCAGATTGGGGTATCTGAGAGCAAGACTCCATCTTAGGGAGTACCGATTTAGCCATGTCCTGGTCCAGGCCCTCAATCACCGCCCCTGATCTCCTAACGGTAATGGCAGGGGACAAGTTTGACGAAGCTGAGCGTCTTGGTGCTCAAGCTCTTTATCAGGTACCAACTTTTACATTCGATCTCCTTGTCTGCACTTTTTTAAGAAGATGTTTTGCTAATTTCTCTATTACAGGCCAATGCTTATCTTCAATCTGCTACTCGTCAAGGCCGAGCCTATAGGGACAACAATGAGGAACTGAAGAAGGAGCAAGCAACGTTCAAGGAGCAAATCCAAGATCTGAACTCTAGAGTTGTTCGATCTGAGGCCAACAGCTTATCTTATCAAAAGCAACTTCACTCGCTTGGCAGGAAGAAACTTTCTGATGCTAACAAGATAATTGACTCGTATCGCAAGTCGGAGGATTTCATGAATTTTATGGACAAGCATGATGATGAGGTGCGGCCTTTTAACATGTCAGTTGGGTGGAACAAAGCTATTGGCGTTGTGAGCAACAAGTACCCTTAGGTAGTTAATCCAGCGGACTTCCCCTGCCCTACCTGGGCTGTTACTAGCGGAAATCAAGACGCGGATCCTGCGTCAGGCTCTGGGGGTAGCCGCCGTCCTTCTGGTATGAGGAAGGCACCCAATATTGTTAGCTCCAGCTCAACCTCTTCCCGTTCTGCTGGGAAGAAAGCTATGTCAGAGAGGGAAGCAGCTGCAAGGCGAGCTTTTCCCGGTAAGCAACTTCGTGCCAGAGTCGATTCATCAACCGAGACTTCAGAAGAGGAAGGGGACGCGGCAAAGAGAGGGAAGCAGCTGATGGAGACGGAGGCCGAAGAAGCTGAGGAAGATGAGGAGAGCTCCGGGGAAGAAAGCTCCGAGGAAGAAGAGGGCGAGGAGGTGGTGGAGGAATCCGCCGAAGAGTGAGTGGCCTTGCACGGCCTTGTTGGCCGCTTGTAGCTTTATGTTTTTCTACTTTCAATCAAGGTCCTTCGGGACTTAACTTTTATTTGGTGATGTAATTTAACTTTGACCTTAGCCCCATGGGGGTGTTTATTTATGCACTTATTTCATTTCCACTTGTGTATCTTTATTTTTGTTACTTGGTCATCTTTGACTTGCACTCATCAGGTGCTTGGCACATAAATAAAATTACACAATCACAAATGGAAAACAAACTTGCATTAATAACTTGAAGCGGGTTCAACCCTTACATAAATACTCCATCTCCTACTGGGAGCAACATGCTCTGCAATGGTTTCATGGAACCTTATTTCTACTTCTCCTAATAGATGGATAAAAGCCAAGTCCTTACTAGGAAGGCTTACACATAATAAATCTTGAGGTTCACTGCATGCCAAGTTCGGGGTACCTCAACCCCATCTAACGTTTCCAGCTTGTATGATCCTCGTCCCAGCACCTTCTTGACTCGATACGGTCCTTCCCAGTTTGGGGCTAGCTTGCCTTTCTGGCCAACTCCTGAGGCTTCTATCTTCCTTAGAACCAAGTCACTTTGTCGAAAGAACCTCTCCTTTACCCTTTGGTTGTAGTGGAAAGATGCCTTCTTTTGATGCTCAGCGTTCCTGGCATTTGCTTCATCCCTGACTTCATCAATTAGATCTAGGGCGAGCCTCATACCTTCTTCATTGGTCTCTTGTTCATATGCCTCAACCCGAGGTGATGCATGCATGATCTCTAAGGGCACCACTGCCTCGGCTCCGTAAGCGAGTAAAAACGGGGTTGCTCCTGTTGTTACCTTACAAGTGGTGCGATATGCCCAGAGTATAGGCAATAGCTCATCCACCCAAGTGTTCCTTGAGCGTTCAACCCTTTTCTTTAGTCCATCAAGGATAATTCGATTGGCTACCTCGGCTTGTCCATTAGCTTGTGGATGTGCTACTGAAGTAAAGCGAAGCTCAATAGCGTTTTCTTCACAATATTTTTTGAACTCTTCATTGTTGAACTGGGTTCCATTATCCGTTACAAGGATTCGTGGAATTCCATATATGCAGATGATGTTCTCCCAAAAGAACTGAGCAACTTGCTTGGTGGTTATCTTGGCTAGAGGTTTAGCCTCAATCCATTTAGTGAAATAGTCAATGGCCACTATCAAAAACTTCCTTTGGGCTGACGCCATAGGGAAAGGACCAAGTATGTCCATCCCCCACATGGCGAATGGTATGGGAGAGTTTACTGAGGTTAACATCTCATGCGGCTGCCTTACAATGGGGGCGTGCTTTTGACATCGATCACACTTCTTGACATAACTTTGCGCATCTGCCAACATCGCAGGCCAATAGTATCCCAGACGAGTGATCTTGTGGGCTAGGGCTCTGCCCCCCAAGTGTTGCCCACAGATACCTTCGTGAACTTCTTCCAAAGCCTCTTTAGCCTCATGGGGCCTTAAACACTTCAAGTACGGGATAACAAACGATCTCTTGTACAGGAGGCCTTCGATCAGGGCATATCTTTTTGCTCTTACTTACAGTTTTCGTGCCTCCAAGGCATTGTCAGGGAGCCATCCAGTCTCGAGGTGAGCTTTGATAGGATCAATCCAGCAACTTCCTACATCAATAGGTGCCACCAACTTGGAGTTGATAGTCGGGGCCTTCAAGACCTGGAAGTAAACACTCCCTGCATAATTCTTAATTTCAGAAGAAGCAAATTTAGACAAGGCATCAGCTTTAACGTTCTCTTCTCTCGGGATGTGTTCAACATAGCATTCCTCAAACTGAGTCATAACAGCTTTAACGACTCTCAGGAATTTTGCCATAGTCTCATCCTTGGCCTCAAATTCGCCATTCACTTGCGAAACTACCAGTCTTGAATCTCCACATACTTTGAGGTTCTTGGCCCTCATGACTCTAGCCAAGCCCAATCCGGCTATCAATGCTTCATACTCAGCCTCATTGTTGGTAGTAGGAAAATCCAACTTCAAAGCATACTCAACTGTGAACCCATCGGGGCTTTGCAGAACCAAACCTGCACCACTAGATTTTGTTTTTGATGCTCCATCAAAATAGAGCACCCAATATTCCTTCTGATAAATTACAAGTTCTTCATCTTTATCTCCACTTTTAGAGGTGGTTACTATCTCCTGCCCCCCGACTTCTTGGTTGACAATGGTGCATTCAACCACGAAGTCAGCCAATGCCTGAGCCTTGATGGCTGTCCGACGTTTATACGTGATATCGAACTCTCCTAACTCAACTGCCCATTTGATTAGCCTTCCACTGGCTTTAGGGCTATGCAATATGTTCCTCAATTGTTGGTCTGTCAAGACTTGAATTTTATGTGCCTGAAAATAAGGTCGCAATTTTCTCGAGGCTGTCACCAAGGCTAAAGCGAACTTTTCGATAGCCGAATAATTCAACTCAGCTCCATGCAATACCTTGCTCACATAATAAATCGGTTTCTGAATCTTTTTCTCTTCTCGCACAAGGACAGCACTCAATGCTTGCTCAGATACCGCCAGGTATAGGTAGAGAGTCTCCCCGGGACTTGGTTTGGCCAACAACGGGGCTTCAGCCATGTACTTCTTAAGCTGCTCAAAGGCCTCTTGGCTTTCTGTAGTCCACTCAAAATCTTTCACTTTCTTCAAGGCCTGAAAGAAAGGCAAGCACTTATCACCAGACTTGGAGATGAATCTCCCTAGGGCTGCAACTCGGCCAGTTAGCTTCTGTACATCTCGTATAGAGCGGGGTGGTTCCATGTCCAAAATTGCTTTGATCTTGTCAGGATTTGCCTCTATGCATCTCTTCGAAACCATCAACCCCAAGAATTTTCCTGATCCAACACCAAAAGCACACTTGGCTGGATTCAACATCATCTTGTGGTGCCTCAGCACTTCGAATGCCTCTCAGGTGCTTAATGTGATCTGCCTGGCAAAGGCTCTTGACCAACATGTCATCAACATAGACCTCCATGGTTTTTCCAATTAGATGGGTAAATATCTTATTTACCAATCGCTGGTAAGTTGCTCCTGCATTCTTTAGACCAAAAGTCATAACGAGATAACAAAAAACTCCAAAGTCGGTTATGAAAGATACCTTAGGGATGTCATCCTTGTGCATCTTAATTTGATTGTAGCCGCTGAACCCATCCATGAAGCTCAACATCTCATGTCCAGCTGTGGCATCTATCAACATGTCTATCCTTGGCAGGGGAAAACAATCCTTTGGACAGGCGTCATTCAGATCGGTAAAATCAATACACATCCTCCACTTTCCATTATCCTTCTTGACCATCACAGGGTTAGCTAACCATTCGGGAAACTGAATCTCTTCAATGAAACCAGCTTCCAACAACTTATCAACCTCTTGCTTAATGGCCTCTTGCCTTTCAGGAGCAAAATTCCTCTTTTTCTGTTTTATCTTCTTCCGTTCAGGATCAACATTCAACCTATGAGTTATAAGTTGGGGGTCAATCCCCGGCATGTCAGCTACTGTCCAAGCAAACACGTCGCTGTTCTCTTGCAAGAACGTTGTCAACTCGCCCTTCAGGGGTTCCTTTAGAGATGCTCCTATATAAGTAACTTTCTCAGGATCGCCTAGCTTTAGAGGTATGGGAACCAAATCCTCTGCTGGCTTACCTCGGTGTTCATCATCATCACGGACATCCATGTCTTCAATCGGGAGTACCTGCCCCCCAACTCCATCAGATCTCAGTGCGGACACATAGCAGCTCCTTGCCATTTTCTGGTCACCTTTCTGTTCTCCAACTCCATTCCGGGTTGGAAACTTAATCTTCATGTGATAGGTAGAGGCAACAGCCTTGAACGCATGAAGTCCAGTCCTTCCCAGGATTGCATTGTAGGTAGAGGATGCCTTAATCATCAGAAAATTCAACATCTGAGTAGCCTCCCTAGGTTCTTGCCCAATAGTCATAGGTAGCTAAATTGTTTCTTCAACCTTGGACTCAACTCCATTAAATCCATAAATCGGCATGTTGGACGGGGTCAGCTGAGAATCAGTATACCCCATCTTAATAAACGCATCATGAAACAAAATATCAACAGAAGCTCCATTGTCTATCAAGACTCGTTTCACTTCCGAGTTCCCAATCACAAGGGTTATGACCAACGGGTCGTCATGGGGGAACTTCACCCCTTCAAGGTCAGAATCATCAAAACCAATTGCTATTTCGGTTCTAGCACGTTTCGGGGCTTCTCCCACGATGTGCATCACTTCTCTGGCATACGCCTTTCGAGAGTTTCGAGTTGTACCGGCCGCTGTCGGGCCTCCCCAGATGAAAGGCATATGATGTAGCCTATTTGTATTTCGAGGATACAACTCAACTTGAACAAGATTGTCACAAGGAAACTCAGATTGTATTATCTGTCAGAAGAAAAAGATTAAGGTCAATCTACAGACTTGAGGAATTACTACATTGAAAGAAGTTCAGACATCTGATCAAGCCTCAGTGAAGTATTCGTTAAAGAAGTGGATTCTTTTAAAGTGACAGAGATTTCTACAGTGACAGAGACAGTACAGAAGAATTATTAGAGAGAGAAGAAAGAGAAGAAAAGGAACAAGATTTTAAAGTCAATATGTGACGAACAGTCATTGCGGTTAGTCACTCATGAACCAGACAGTACATCTAGTGTCAACATTAAACAGTGGTTGTTTATCATTAACTTCAGTGGTTCAAGCTATCAAGACGGGTATATTAAGAGAAGACATTAACCACAGCCATAAAGTCAAAAATAAAGAAAAGCCGTTGGAGTTAGTCGCTCATGAACCAGACCGTGCATTGAGCGTCAACAGAAACTCAGTGGTAATTCTTTATTACTTTCAGTGGTTCAAGAAAAAGATTTGAGCTGTAAAAAGATTTATATTAATTCTCTTTTAATTAATATAATTATGTAATTGATTTAATTTAATAAATTAATTCATTCTGAATTAATTTATTTATTAAATTAATTATCATGTTAATTAAATTTTGAATTAATATATTAATCTATTAGATTTAATTAATTAGTTTATTAATTAATTAATCATTATTCATTTAAATGATCAATTGATTAATCAAATTAATTAAATTCAATATAATAAATTAAAAAAAAAAAAGGAAAGGAAGTCGTAGTTGTTAGTTGTCGACAGAAAAAGGTTGAAAGAAAACAAACAAAAAAAAGAGAGCATGCATGAATTAATCAAGTGGTACAACCTGTTTGTTTTGGTAATAAAAAAAGGAAAAGGAAGTCAAAAGAAGAAAACAATCACATGCTCAGGAAGTTCTTGTCGGACAGCAAAGCAACGCGCCAGGCCGCGCGTGGCACGCACGCGCCTGGTTAATTAGCTTTCAACAGCGCGCGTGATTTTCACACTCCTTTCCTGCAACTGGCGTTCAATCTGGCAGTCAGAATATTGTGATTACACAGAATATTTCCTATCATTACAGCCGGTTTCTTTTATTATTAATATTAACAAGACAATCTCAATTGTCTTGACGATTGTCTTGTTAACCTTGATTGTCTTGCTTATTGTATTGCCTATTGTCTTGGCAATACAATTTGATTGTCTTGGAGATTTTGGATTGTCTTGCCGATTGTCTTGGCAGTACAAAATTGATTGTCTTGAAAGAGCAGATTGTCTTGCCGATTGTCTTGGCAGTACAAATGAAAAAGAAAAGATGCAGAAGAGTATATTAATTCAAGACAGCAGCCAGAACGAAATATACAGAACATAACATTCAAAGAGAAAAACAAGAACAACTCCATTCTCTCTCATTTTTGAAGAACAACACAGCAAGAGAAAAATTCATAGAAAATCAAGTTCATCTTATTTTTAATATCTGATCCGATAGAACTTGTTTACTTGATACTCTTGTAATATTAGCGAGTTTTTACTCCTAATCTATATCTCGATTTTTATTAACAAATCTAGAAAAATTCATGTCGAATTTTCTAATTTGTTTTTATTAACTAGATATAATTTCTGTACTGTATTTGTAACAAACCCCTCAAGTTAATATAATTTTATATTCAACTTGAATTTTGTTTCATTTAATTCCGCTCAAATTTGTCAAAATATAAATTAAATTTATCCGGACAAATTTTGATTAAACAGTACTGTTTGTATTCAACCCCCCCCTTCTACAAACATATTGGACCTAACAATTGGTATCAGAGCCTATTGATTGATACACAAATCAAGATCCTATTTTTACTCAATCAAAAATCCATCTCGAATTTTTAACTCTTTTAAAAATTCATCATGTCAACCAAAGGCATTGTTAAAATTCCTATCTTTAATAAAGATAACTATGACATGTGGAAAAATAAAATGGAGTTATTTCTTGATGTTACAAATCCAAGATTTTTGTTCGTTTTGAAAAATGGACCAATAATTCCTATCCAACATGATGCTGAAACGGTTACAAATGGAGTTGTAACAATACCTGCAAAATCCTATCCAAAGGACCCTAAGAATTTTACCGCTGAAGAAAAAGAGGAAGCTGGACTGGATAAAAATTTGAGACTCATTTTAATAGATTCCCTCGATGCTGTAATGTATAGCCATGTGATGAATTGTAAAATCGCTAAGCACATCTGGGAAACTATTGAAACTATCAATGAAGGAACTGATGAAGTCAGGGAAAACAGACTTCAAATTTTGACCTCTGAATATGAACACTTTAGAGCTGGCCCTAACGAAGGCATTCAGGAAGTGTTTGAAAGGTATAACAAAATAATCAACAACTTGCAAGTTCATGGCAAGAAATATACTCAGAAGGAGATCAACATGAAGTTTTTACTGACTATGCCTACTCACTTGGAGCATAGAATAACTGCCATCAGAGAATCCAGAGATTTAAACAAGACTGCTCCTGAAAGGCTGTTTGGTGTTCTGAAAACAAATGAATTAGAACAGGAACAGCAGAAGGAGTTCTCTGGCAAAGGCAGAATGGCAAATTCTTCTACAGCTTTAGTAGTTGAGGTTCCTAAGGAAGTGGAAGATAAAATTGTTCAACCTAACAGCTTCCACAAGGAACAAACAGAAGTGGAACATGGCCAAACACCAGCTACTCAGGATGGTAGTGAATTCTATTCACTAGAAGAGCTGGATCAATTGGAAGATGAATCTATGGCGATGATGGTGAGACAATTCAGTAACTTCAGATTCAGAAGAAATCCAAAGTTCAGGTTTAAGTCAAATAACAGGTTTCAGAGAGGAGGTTCTTCATCCTCTAGTAACAGGGAAGGTTACAAAACTGGAACTGTTGACAGAAGCAAGATCCGTTGCTTCAACTGTAATGAGTTGGGACACTTTGCTACTGAGTGTCAGAAACCCAAGCAAGCACAGAAGAAAGATTATGCTTCTGAAAAGAAGAAGAGTGGAAGAGCTTATGTAGCTGCTGGTAAAAGCTGGGATGACATAGATAGCGAAGATGAAGAATATGGAAACTTTGCACTGGTGGCAAATGCTGAATCATAAACTTATCACACCACACTGGTAACTCTTACTGATGCTGAGTTAATTGATAGTTTACGTAATTGCTTGAATAATGCACAAAAAGGATACGATAGAATAAGTCTTGTTAACACTAAACTTGAAAATGAAGTGTTAGATTTAAAAAAGGTGCAGATTAATCAAGATAAGAATATAGAAGAAATAGCTCGACTTAACTACAGAGAAAAGGGTCTAGGAGAATACATGGTAAAACAAGTTGAGAGGATCGCTGAACAAGAAACCAGGATTAGAGAACTTGAAACACAGATTAGAGCTTGTTATAATACTGTTAAAGTTTCTAAAGAGTTCTTCAACAAACAAGCAGTAGAACGAACTGTAGGAATAGGGTATGAATACAAAGAAGCTGTTGGTTCTTTGGGCAATCATTCTGCTAATCCTATTCCTGCTAAGGAAAGAGGTATACCACACGTACTCAAGAATGTTGAAAAACCAATGTTTAAAAAATCTGATGCTGGACCACCAGATATTCTTTCTATGGTTATTCAGGAAGAAATGAGAAATGAAGATAGTGCAAATGGCACAGTCTTTGTTAAGGATAAATGTGTTATGGATAAATCTGTTAAGAACGCTAATCCAAAGAATGTTTCATCTAAGAAAGATGTCACAGTCTTTGTTAAGGCTAAATCTGTTGAGGACATTAATCCAGAAAATGTTTCATCCAAGAAAGATGTACCTAAAGTTCCAGTCAAGGTTGTTGAAACAACGTGTTCTTCTAAGACTGGATTAGGTGGTAACAAGTTGAAGCAGAACAATAACATGTCTAACATGAGTAACATGCCTATCATTGATTCTAATCATAAAGCATGTGGTGTTGTCAACTGTATGTCTTGTGCTTTTAATGTGATGTCTGCTTACTTTAATGGTAATCATGCATGTGATAATAAAACTGCTCCTCGACAACATATGAACAGGAATAATGTTAGATCAAAGACTGCTAATCCTCCTTATGTTAGGAGAGAGACATTTGTACCAAAGCCTAAACAAAGTTTTATGAAGGCTGTTTACAAAGTCAAATGTCCAGTCAATGATATTGTTACTAAACAAACATGGATACCTAAACTGAAACAAAAGATTGTCAAATCTGTTTATAAAGTGAAATGTTTGTTGAATAATGGTAAAGCTGTTGTTAAAGTAAAGAATGTTGTTTTGCCTGACAAAGGCCAATTCTTTAAGTACTCTGGACCCAATCAAATTTGGGTTCCGAAGAAGGTTTAATCCGTTTGTCATTGCAGGGTGTTGAGCAGGTTGAACGAGTGACCTGGATCTTGGACAGTGGATGTTCAAGGCATATGACTGGAGACAGAACCCTGCTGACAAATGTGGTGGAGAAGGCCGGCCCAGTAGTTACCTTTGGAGATAACAGCAAAGGTAGAACTGATGGATATGGCAGACTTGAAGCTGGAAATGTTATCATTGATGAAGTCTCTTTTGTGAAAGGACTTGAGCACAATTTGCTCAGTGTCAGTCAATTCTGTGACAAAGGTTATGAAGTTCATTTCAACAAGAAGAATTGTCTAATTTCACACAAGAGACATGAAAAGCCACAACTGACAGGAGTTAGAAAAGGCAATCTGTACGTAGCCAATATGAACTCAGGAAGCACTAAAGAAATCACTTGCTTCTACACTAAAGCATCTAATGATGAGAGTTGGATATGGCACAAGAAACTCTCTCATCTTAATTTTAAGACAATGAATTCTCTGGTTAAAAGAGAGTTGGTGAGAGGTTTGCCTTCAATGGAATTCACTCAAGGACTTTGTGATGCATGTCAAAAAGGCAAGCTAAAAAGGGCAAGTCACAGGAGCACTGACACATCTTCAATAACTGAACCATTACAATTACTTCATATGGATTTGTTTGGTCCAGTTAATGTGATGTCCATGTCAAGGAAGAGATATGCTCTAGTGATTGTTGATGATTTATCAAAATACACATGGGTCCTGTTTTTGAATTCTAAAGATGAGACTCCACAACTGGTGATTGATCACATCAAATTAATTGAGCGAGATTCTACGTATCCAGTGAGAGCTATAAGATTAGACAATGGAACTGAATTCAAGAATGCAGTTCTAAATGACTTCTGCACTGAGAAGGGTATAACCAGACAATACTCAGCTCCAAGAACTCCTCAGCAAAATGGGGTAGTGGAAAGAAAGAATAGAACCTTGATTGAAGCTGCACGTACTATGTTAAGTGAATCAAGGCTTCCATTGTACTTTTGGGCTGAAGCTGTCAATACTGCGTGCTATACCCAGAATCGAACTCTAATCAATAAAGATCAAATGAAGACACCCTATGAAATTATGGCTGATAAAAAACCATCACTCAAATACTTTCATGTATTTGGGGCAAAGTGCTTTGTGCTTAAAGAAGGTGATGATCAAGGTGGTAAATTCGATACCAAAGCATTTGAAACAATTTTTATTGGTTATTCAATGAGAGCATACAGGGTGTATGTGATTGATGAACAGAAGATGATGGAAAGTTTCAATGTAACATTTGATGACACTAAACTCCCTAGTATCTAAACTGAGAATCCATCTGAGAAGCTATCTTTCGATGACATGACAGATACAGATTCAGATGATGATAATGCACCTGAGATTTTTGCTGATGCTAATGACAACAATGATGATCAGGGTAATGGTGATGAAATCAATGATAGTAGTAAAATTCCCCTGATTCTTCTAAACAATCACCATCTAGTCAACCTGGCAACAACTCAGGGAGAGAAAATGAAGGGTCAACTGGTCACACACAACATCACAATGAAGATCAAGGCGAATCATCAAGATCTAATCTTCCCAGATAGACTGTTTGGAATAGAGCTCATCCTTTTGAGCTAATCATTGGTGATCCAGTTGTTGGTGTGAAGACTAGAAGAGCTTTTCAGAATCAATGTAATTATTCAGGGTTTCTGTCTGAAATGGAACCTAAGAAAACTGAAGAAGCTCTTTCTGATCCTGATTGGGTGATTGCTATGCAAGATGAACTCAATCAATTTAAACAACAAGAAGTTTGGAAGCTGGTACCCAGACCTACAGACAGACCAGTGGTTGGCACTAGGTGGGTATTCAGAAACAAACTTGATGAAGATGGCACAGTGACGAGAAATAAAGCAAGACTGGTAGCAAAGGGTTACTCCCAATCTGAAGGCATTGATTATGATGAGACCTATGCTCCAGTGGCTAGACTTGAGGCCATAAAAATATTCTTGGCATTCGCAGCATTTTCAAACTTTAAAGTTTATCAAATGGATGTCAAGAGTGCTTTCTTGAATGGCAAGCTTGATGAAGAGGTTTATGTAGAACAGCCCCCTGGCTTTGAAGATCCAGATTTAATTGACTATGTCTACTTCCTTTTCAAGGCTGTCTATGGTCTTAAGCAAGCACCAAGGAAATGGTATGACACTCTCTCTGAATTTTTAATTGAAAATGGTTTTGTTACAGGTGTCATAGACAAAACTCTCTTCACAAAGAAACATAAGAATGATACAATTTTAGTCCAAGTATATGTGGACGATACAATATTTGGGTCTACTAATGATCTGTTGTGCAAGAAATTTGCTAAGTTAATGCAGGGTAAATTTGAAAGGAGCATGATGGGTGAGCTGAAGTTCTTTCTTGGATTGCAAATAAGTCAAAGGACAGATGGAATATTTATCTGTCAATCCAAGTATGTCAAAGAGCTTCTCAAGAAGTATCAAATGGAGGACTCATCTTCAGCAAGAACACCATCATCTACAGCTGTCAAGTTTGGAGCATGTGAAAATTCTGCCAAGGTAGATGTCACAAGCTACAGAGGTATGATAGGCTCATTACTTTACCTTACTGCAAGTAGACCAGATATTATGTATGCTACATGCTTGTGTGCAAGGTTCCAATCGGATCCTAGAGATGTGCATCTCATTGCTGTTAAACGAATCTTGAGATATCTTAAGGGTACCCCAAATTTAGGAATTTGGTACCCTAAAGAATCTGTTTTTAATCTTATTGGATATACAGATTCAGACTATGCAGGAAGTGTTGTAGATAGAAAGAGCACCTCTGGGAGTTGTCAATTCCTAGGTGGCAGGTTGGTTTCCTGGTACAGTAAGAAACAGCAAACAGTTTCCAACTCTACAGCCGAAGCTGAATACATAGCTGCTGGAAGCTGTTGCGCTCAGATCTTGTGGATCAGAAATCAGCTACGGGATTATGGCTTTGTACTTGACAAGATTCCTATCCTGTGTGATAATACAAGTGCCATAGCAATCTCAAACAATCCTGTGCAGCACACGAGAACAAAGCACATTGACATCAGGTATCATTTTATTCGAGAGCATGTCATGAATGGTACTATGGAGTTATTTTTTGTAGCCACAGAAGAACAAACAGCAGATATTTTTACTAAGTCTCTTGACGAATCCACATTCACCAGAATTGTTGGTGAATTGGGTATGTTAAACAGTCCTAGTAATTAAACTAGTTAATATCTGAGGTTTGATCTTTAATAATTTACAAGTGATTATTTTGTGAATATTTTCTGATTTAAATCCCTTGTATAATTATTTTATCAACTCATAATCTTGCTTGTTAATTCTTAAATCATTGTTATTATCTTCTTAATATTTTCCTACTTCTTTTAATTTTAGAATAATTTTATTTTCTCTAAA
This sequence comes from Saposhnikovia divaricata, assembly GCA_036435485.1. Taxonomy (NCBI): domain Eukaryota; kingdom Viridiplantae; phylum Streptophyta; class Magnoliopsida; order Apiales; family Apiaceae; genus Saposhnikovia; species Saposhnikovia divaricata. The sequence goes on along the minus strand of CM071599.1, from coordinate 140,744,612 downwards.
AATATTTTTCTCAAATTTTACAAGTGGAAATTAGTGAGAAATCTATTTTTGTTGAAAATTCCTTATGAATATTTGTGATCTTTTAATAAATCATATTTTCTTTCAAAATAATTTTCTGATAAGAAAGTTATTTTATTCGAAAATATATATATAGATTTATTAATTTGCTACAAATGGTTATGTAAATAGTTAATATTTTATTCAATATTTTGTAGTGTTTGTTCTTCTGTTATTAATGTGTTAATTCCGTCAAAAGGACAACCTATGGTATTTTTAGTATTTTATATTTTATATTTAGTTATTTTAAGTAGTTATATTGTTGTAGATATTTTTCTAAATTATTATCTTTTATCTTTAATATTCTGTAAATATTATTAATACAGTTATTTTTGCATTTAAAAAAATATAAAAATAAAAATTAATAAAAATAAAAATTTGTTTGTAAATTATTAAGTTATGTATAGTTTTATTCATTTTTTTTATTCAAATTTTTCTTTTCTTATAGTTTTTTTTAATTATTATGTATATTATTTCTTATTTTTGTATATTCTTTTTCATGTGTATATAAATAGTTTGTATAGTTTTCACAGTTTAGTCACTATACTTTCAAAACTTACAAATAGGTCACTGTACTTGGTTCTTTTGTTGTTCTTCTTATTAACACACACAAAACCTGCAGTTTAAGTATAAATCTTTGTTTTGTGATTGCTGTTAACAGATCTTCGTGTTAAGGACTTAACAATTGACCAATGTTGGTATCAAATTGGTATGTGTCTATACAATTGGTTAGGAACTAATGTTTGATTTTCAGGATCTAACAATTGGAAGACAAGACCTATCAAGTGCTAACAATTTCTAATAGTTGGAATCTATCTTACAGGACCTAAAACATGATAAAATAGTTTTGTTTGTATTGGTTTAAACATTAACATACATTGATTCGATTAATATTTATTAATTGGATTTTTGCCTATGTTCTTGTTTTGTAAAACCGGCTCAAGATCTATATCTTCCTTATATCCAAAATCTCTTTCTACAGTTGTGATTGCTTACATTGTAAATCTTTTGAAATCACAACTGTACATCATTTCAGTTAAGATAAATGCAATATTTTCTCAGAAAACTTTTCAATGTTAAAAATGCATTCTATCTCTATGTTGCTCATATTCTGTGATGCAGATTCATCTACATGAAATTTTGTATTCTCACATGTTTAGTCATAAGGTTGTAAACCCAACAACTTTTATCCCAGACTACAGTCAAACTCAAACACATTCTATTTTACCCCCTAAATGGAAGTAACCTATCAGACTAGAGGTCACCAGGGAGTAACTGCACTTGATGCAGCAAACAAGGATGTGTGGGATATTCAGTTGGAGAGTCACTACCTTATACACTAATCAAAATATTTCATATGCACAAGTGAGATTGCACACACTAAGGATGAGTTGACGGAAACCTATAATCCAACCATTTTAAGGTTAGGATTATAAGTTAAAGGTTCTTTAATGAACTAAGAGTCTTCACAGACCTCGAGAGAAGGTATTGATCTCAAATGCAAAATTCAACAAGATCATTATCTAACTCCCCAGAGGGAACATCTCTGGATCCTGCGGGTAACGGATTCGACATAGGTGCGGATCGGCAACTTGTGAACTATGATTCAGATTTATCTGATGAGTTTAAAAAGGTGATGTCTTCACAGACATTAGAAGGGAACCTTGATCTCAATGCTAAATTTATAGATCATTGTTTACTTTCTCAGAATTCAAATCTGAAAACCCTAAAAAAGGGAAATTAGCAACTTGTAGATTATGACTCAGATTCGTCTGACGAGTCCAACGAGGATTTGGGATTTGCGAACTCCCATTGCACCACCATTGACCTCTCTTGAAGGGGCTAGGGTGATTTTTCTTTGCAGGTACACTAAAGGATGTTGGAGCTATGAGTGATATGAGTGAAACACTAGTGAGTAAGAGTGTAAACACAGAGAGAAGTGAGACACTCAACACAAATGAGTGGAGAGAAGAGTGAAACACTTGTGAGGTACACTAAACACTATCACACACTCACAGTGAGGAAGAAAATGAAACTTCCTTTCTAACAAAGCTTTATCAATTTATTTCAATGTACTCTAACGATTGGTATAAATTGGTAACAATTTGGTATCAACTACTTTGTCAATTAGTTGAATGGAGGATTCCTCAACTAAGGGGGAGAGATATATTGAAAAAGATATATTCAAGTTTAAAGCTTACCTTAGTAGGATATACTCAACTAAGGGGGAGAAGTATGGGGTACAAGTAAAAGAAGAGTGAGTTAGAAAGGGGGAGCACTAAAGACTGTGCTTAGGAACAGCGCAAGTCTAGTTACTAAGGGGGTGCCTTAGATGAAGAAGCAAAAAAACTTTCATTTGTTATGAAAGTGGAGGTATAAGGAGAATTACATCACAATACTATTCTATTAGTCTTTCAATGTACTATGTATAAAGGCTAAGTGGAAGAGTAGTAAATTCACCAGAAGTTATAGAAATGGTATTGATTCACCATTGTCTATATAGTAGGAACAACTGTTTTTCTTTAGTGAGAAAAGTTGTGTCAGAAATGGGAAGTGATTGTAAATCAAGAACTGCTGATAATGTGAAGGATTATCAGGCAGAGATATGAAGAATCAGAAATGAAGATGAGTTATCTATTGAAGATCAGTTCAGTGCTAAAGGAACAATTATCTATCATTTCATCAACTGAAGATTCTGGAATTGTTAAATCTAAACCAGAGAAATTTTTTTTGTATTATTTACTTAATTCTTAAAAGTTTTATCTTTTTCTAGTTTAAGTGAGGTAGTTGAGTTATCCTCTAGGTATTTGCTTGTTATTGTCTAACAAAGAAATATGGGGAGATTGAAAGGCATATGATGTAGCCTATTTGTATTTCGAGGATACAACTCAACTTGAACAAGATTGTCACAAGGAATCTCAGATTGTATTATCTGTCAGAAGAAAAAGATTAAGGTCAATCTACAGAGTTGAGGAATTACTACATTGAAAGAAGTTCAGACATCTGATCAAGCCTCAGTGAAGTATTCGTTAAAGAAGTGGATTCTTTTAAAGTGACAGAGATTTCTACAGTGACAGAGACAGTACAGAAGAATTATTAGAGAGAGAAGAAAGAGAAGAAAAGGAACCAGATTTTAAAGTCAATATGTGACGAACAGTCATTGCGGTTAGTCACTCATGAACCAGACAGTACATCGAGTGTCAACATTAAACAGTGGTTGTTTATCATTAACTTCAGTGGTTCAAGCTATCAAGACGGGTATATTAAGAGAAGACATTAACCACAGCCATAAAGTCAAAAATAAAGAAAAGCCGTTGGAGTTAGTCGCTCATGAACCAGACCGTGCATTGAGCGTCAACAGAAACTCAGTGGTAATTCTTTATCACTTTCAGTGGTTCAAGAAAAAGATTTGAGTTGTAAAAAGATTTATATTAATTCTCTTTTAATTAATATAATTATGTAATTGATTTAATTTAATAAATTAATTCATTCTGAATTAATTTATTTATTAAATTAATTATCATGTTAATTAAATTTTGAATTAATATATTAATCTATTAGATTTAATTAATTAGTTAATTAATTAATTAATCATTATTCATTTAAATGATTAATTGATTAATCAAATTAATTAAATTAAATATAATAAATTAAAAAAAAAGGAAAGGAAGTCGTAGTTGTTAGTTGTCGACAGAAAAAGGTTGAAAGAAAACAAACAAAAAAAATAGAGCATGCATGAATTAATCAAGTAGTACAACCTGTTTGTTTTGTTATAAAAAAGGAAAAGGAAGTCAAAAGAAGAAAACAATGACATGCTCAGGAAGTTCTTGTCGGACAGCAAAGCAACGCGCCAGGCCGCGCGTGGCACGCACGCGCCTGGTTAATTAGCTTTCAACAGCGCGCGTGATTTTCACACTCCTTTCCTGCAACTGGCGTTCAATCTGGCAGTCAGAATATTGTGATTACATAGAATATTTCCTATCATTACAGCCGGTTTCTTTTATTATTAATATTAACAAGACAATCTCAATTGTCTTGACGATTGTCTTGTTAACCTTGATTGTCTTGCTTATTGTATTGCCTATTGTCTTGGCAATACAATTTGATTGTCTTGGAGATTTTGGATTGTCTTGCCGATTGTCTTGGCAGTACAAAAGTGATTGTCTTGAAAGAGCAGATTGTCTTGCTGATTGTCTTGGCAGTACAAATGAAAAAGAAAAGATGCAGAAGAGTATATTAATTCAAGACAGCAGCCAGAACGAAATATACAGAACATAACATTCAAAGAGAAAAACAAGAACGGCTCCATTCTCTCTCATTTTTTAAGAACAACACAGCAAGAGAAAAATTCATAGAAAATCAAGTTCATCTTATTTTTAATATCTGATCCGATAGAACTTGTTTACTTGATACTCTTGTAATATTAGCGAGTTTTTACTCCTAATCTATATCTCGATTTTTATTAACAAATCTAGAAAAATTCATGTCGAATTTTCTAATTTGTTTTTATTAACTAGATATAATTTCTGTACTGTATTTGTAACAAACCCCTCAAGTTAATATAATTTTATATTCAACTTGAATTTTGTTTCATTTAATTCCGCTCAAATTTGTCAAAATATAAATTAAATTTATCCGGACAAATTTCGATTAAACAGTACTGTTTGTATTCAACCCCCCCTTCTACAAACATATTGGACCTAACACCAGATCATGTTGATAACTGGCCCTCGGGGCTGTGTGTTACGATCACGATCATTATCCCTTCTATCATTGCTTCTGCTGTTGTAATCCCCTCTTTGGGTTCCATGATCTCCACCCTTTGTGAAATTATTCAGTTTTCCTTTACGGATCAAGAATTCAATCTCGTCCTTCAACTGTCTACAATCATCCGTGTCATGTCCCACATCTCGGTGGAACCTACAGTATTGATCCTTGTTTCTCTTTGCGGGGTCACCCCTGAGTGGCTTCGGCCATCGGAAGTCTTTATCCTTCTCGATCTCTAACAAGATTTGACTCCTAGGAGCATTCAACCTTGCATAGTCAGAAAATCTTGGTCCCATACTCTTCTTTGATGTTGACTAAGAGTCTTTGCTAGTACGGGGATACTTGTCCCTAGCATCATACTCCTGGTCTTGCTTCCATTTCTTGGAGTCGTTGTTACCCTTGCCATTGCCTCCCGCGGCTTCTTTCTTCATGCTATCCTCAGCTTTGATATATTTATCAGCCCTTCGCTGGAGCTCAGCCATGTTTTCGGGAGGATGCTTTGCCAATGACCTTTTAAAGAACTCGTCAGTGGTTCCGTGCTCCAGGGCTACCATGGCCACCTTATTCTCCAGATCAGTGATGTTCAACGTCTCCTTGGTGAACCTCTTAAGGTAGTCTCTCAGATTTTCATTCTTCCCTTGTACCACATACATGAGGGATGCAGAACTTTTTTCGTGAACTCTTCCGCTGATAAACTGACTAATGAAAGCAGCACTTAACTCCTTAAAGGAGCCAATCAAGTTTGCAGGCAGCCGGCTATACCATCTTTGAGCCATACCAGACAGGGTTTGAGGGAACGCCCTACACTTTAAGGCATCGCTTGCGGGCTGTAGCAATAGTGCGTTCGAGAACGTCCTGACGTGGTTTGCGGGATCACCCGTTCCATCATAAGCTTTAATCGTTGGCATCTTGAACTTCTTTGAGATACGAGCGTTCATCACCTCCTCAGTAAACGGGGGTGTGGGATCATCAGGATCCCCAAGTGGCATCAGATCCTTGGGATTACTCTTGGGGGTTTCCACCCTAGTTGTTCTTCCAGTTGGGGCATCAGCCCTTTTCTGCCTTCTTGAAGGCCTCTCCAAATTTATAATTGGAATCCTCTCTGCAGTTGGAGGAGTCTGAGCTTGATTCAATCTATCTTGTTCTCTTGCAATGTCATCCTTCAATTTCAAGATCTCTGCCTCATAATCCTTGATTTTCTCAGCAGTTGTTAAGGGGAGTCCATCATGGATTCTTCGTGTCCTTCTTTGAGGTTCTTTGCTAGCACGTCGCCTCCTCGGGGCTTCATCTCGATCATCATCCTCAGATGATGCTGAATCATCAGTGTAGGGACCAGAGTAGTCATCATATTCTCGATCCCGGATCTGTAAGGCGTGACCGCTTGGTCCAGGTTCCCTTCGTCGAGGGGGGTAATTCGGTAGCCCATACATAGGGTTGGTGTTCAAAGGGAGATCCGTAGTATGGATCTGTACCCCCGTGCGATCAACGTTACCAAGAGGAGAGACCACCATCTGGAGAGGGTTAGTTTCTTGGCTTTGATGGACAATCACAGAGTGGGTCCCCTCTACATGGGGAGTCGTCCCTGGGGGCTGAGTGGGCAGAGGTTGAATGACCGCCCCTGTTGACGGGAGTATTTGTCCCTCTTCAGTGACGATAAGTGGATCAGAAGTGGCTGGTGGAGCAGAGTTAAGGGGCACGGCCTCGGTTGATGTTGTTCTTCGTGTTTGAACCATGGTTGATGTTGTCTTCCCACAGACGGCGCCAAATGTTGTGGATCAAAAACTAGGTTACGATTTGTAATTAATGCTAGGGTGGTTGAGCTTCGAGCTTTAATGGCTGTTCTTGCGTTCGAGACTAAACGGTCCTCACAAGATGCCTACGTATCTCTGTATTGCTAGAGAATCAAGCCAACGTAGTTCTGAGATGAGGGGTCTGACCCTTTATATAGGCTGAGAATCCTAAGAATTATGGTAGGAATAGGAGACTTGGTGGGCAAGCCACCGCCTCAAGGAAGGTTCTGGATCTATTCCTTTTAAGAATCAGTTTCCATGTTGAGATAGTATCCTGGGGGCTAAGTCAGGCAAGAGTTATATCCTTGTTTGACTCTTATTTGCTGAGCTGTTTATTACCCCTAATATTAATTACGAAATTAATATTATAATTAGGGTTTGGGCCCATCTGGTGGGCCCCACGTTTGGACCATTCTAGGTCTAATTAATGCCACATTAAATGTGTCTTTAGGGCTTACTTTTAGCCCATATCAAATATGTTAGCTTTTCTATTTTTTAATAACTAATCAAGTTACCTTTTCACGTAAAATACATTATCTTTTATATTTATCTAACTTAAATTTTTCCTTTTCTAAAAATACTAGGAGCAATTCTATTTAGTAAATGAAATATTATAATTATAATTACTAATAATTCTTCAATTAGCTTTTTTAGCTAAAATACGTTATCTTTTTTATTTTTTTCAGTAAAACTTATTCGGGTAGTTTTATTCAAGTAAAATAAAATAATAATATTAATATAATAACTAATAATGAACCACTTACTTTTTTCTACTAAAACATTTCATCTTTTTAATATTTTCAAACTAAATTTAATTTTTAATTTTCTTAAAATATCACGGATAACATATATATAATTATTATCAGAATATATCATTTAAAATATTAAGCCAACAAAATTCCTGTTTTAAAATTTTTAATTCAAATAAAAAATATTTTCATTATATTAAAAAACATTCATGCATCGCTTGTATTTTAAGTTAGTATGGGAAATATGACAAAAAATATTAAAAAAACATTAGTCATCACACGGTTTGTAAGTTATATTGTTAAAAATTACATAAATTCTGGAAAAGACTTACAATATAATATAGAAAAATTTGTATAAAATCGAAAAAAGGTCAACATGACCTTTTCTACTAAATAAAAGTGAAAAAAATTACTTTTATATAATATTTTATATGTATTATATTTTAAAGTAGCAACTATACAAATAATTACAATAATATTTATATTCATGAGGGCTATACAATTAAAAAATTATTTTAATAATAAAAATATATATACAATAAAATTTTAACAAAAAATTAAAAAGTTTATAAGTAACCGGGTTAAAGGCTAGTATTACTAGTGTGAAAGACGAATTTATGACCTTTTAATCTTTTCTCATCTTTACAACAATTTTAAGAATATGAATACTTTTATATGCTATTATTTGGATATGCATTTTAAATTGGGGAAAATATATAAGTAAAAATCGTATTTTCAGATTTCTATTTCTTTTAATTTGATGCTTACGTTTACCGTTTCTGTACCTCGAGGACTGAGAAAAAAAATGGTAAAGCCGTATTTTCCACAGTTCACACATCCAGGATTGACTCGGAGAGAATGAAATATTTGCAGCAAACTGCCTTAGCGGTGTCTTAAACGAATATGCCAGATTAAATTTGTCGATCGAATCTGATCATTTTACCATAAAAAACTTGCACGTTCGTAAATAATTATAAGCACAAAAATGAAATCCATTGCACTCATGCATTAAGATCTTCCACATTTTTTTGTTATTTTGGATCTAAGCATTCTGGCATTAGAACAATATCTAACCATGATATTACCAACCATCACAAGATTTAGAATCTTTCTATAAACCAGTCTCCCATGTACATGCATTAACACGTCAATGTATGCATATTTTTTAAAAGTTAGTGAATGCTTAAAATTAAATCAATTATTTTGCAATTTTGAACTCCATATTTAGGTCTGGACTTTTTTTAAGTAAAATTGAGCCGAGACCTTAGCATAGGCTAACATCTATGCATGCATGTATATATGTAGATAAACAATTATTTTTCTCTTTTCTATGCTCTTTGAAAAAAATGATGTTTAGGTTCACCTCAATGAATTACATATAATTTTACAGTTTAAAATATAGATGACACTTTTGTAAATTAATATAAATAACATCATATATGATTATCATCATACACTCAAGTTTTATATGACATTTCAATGTCATCTAGGTAAGTAGGATGATCTCAACAAAACCCATTGTCTACTTAATATATCCTTTTTCGTCTTAATTATGTACTTAATATTTTTGTTTACGTATTCGAATCTGTGGGAAAAATATATAGTATCTTTTTGAAAACCAAGACTCTCTAACACGTTTAAAGGATCTTAGCTAGTGATGCAAAAGATGTGTGGACTAGTTACCAAACAGCTATTTCATAAAATAAAATATTATGTGATAAAAAGTAAGAAAAATCACCTTTTCTCTCACTATACTTATTTCTTTTGGGGACTGGTGACCTAACGAAAAGGAAGCCTTTCCTTAGAAGCAACTTGCATGCACATTAGGTTAATAACTAAGGTAGTAGGAAACTGTGGTTTTAATATGCTGTGTGTATATATAACATAACACTTATAATTAAAGTATAAATTATACAAAATAAGCTTTTACTTGGATACTTCTCAACAGAATTGTACTGTAGATGAAGCCAATGGTGGAATATTTGTTTGTGCTACAATCCAAACACGTACTATATCAACAACTGTTCAACTGTTCTGATATATGAAGACTTAAAGATAATGCTAGTAAATTAATTAATGGGCAGCACCGCTCACTTCAGTTTTCCTACATTCCCACGAATTAAAGGGAAATTTGGTGCAAGTGAACTTGGCAACTAAGCTTCCTTATGTTTTTCAAAAGCTGAAAAAAATTAGTTAGTGCGACTACAAAACTAAAACATTTATTAAAAGTATTGAATGAACATTGACATTTTTATTGCAGGAAGGACTAATCTATGCTATAATCTGATGATAACTTTAATATGTGATGAATAAATTTAGAGAAATGCTAAAATTTCTAAAAAAAATTCTAAAATGGATCCCAAAAGCTTAGTTGTTAAGTTCTGATTGAATACGTATTTTAAAAATAAAGAAACCCTCCATATATGCATATGAGTTCCATTAATTAAAAGATGATACTTATATTGGAGAATAATTTTAGGAACCATTTCGGAATCCCTATCATTGTTCATAAATTTATTAGAAAGATTATAAGTATGAGTTAACTTTCGAAATTTAACGATAATTTTTTTTGTATTTTGATATTCGGGTTCGGCTATTAAATTAAACTAGTTTTTAATCCGTTGTGATGCACATATTTTTTTAAATCTGATATAATATTTTTCAATAATAAAATTACATTTTTATCTCATTTTCTAGTTTAATAGTTATTTTAGTTATAATTTAAATATATTATTAAAATTTAGAAATAATAATATATTTCTTAATTTTAATTTGTTGTTATGGGATTCGGATATTCATTAAATTAATACAAATATGGAATATTCTTTAGTGTTAGACCTAACGATTCTCATCGATTTATTAAAAATCTAACGATCACTATTCTTTTACCGATTCAATTACTGAACCAAACTACCAATAATCATACCCATATTTGCTTATTATATTTACTAGCTTATAACCCGTGCGATGCACGGAAGATTTGAAATATTTTTTATTTTAATATTTAATATTTTATTTTATTATTCATAATTTTAATATTTGCTTTTAAATTAGTAAGAAATAAATTATAGAAGATAATAAAATATAATAATATGTATTTAATAATATTCTAAATAATATTTTTTTGCTTGATAAATAACTTTTTAAATTTAATATGTTGTTGACGAAAATTGAACCTAGAAATTCTGAGAGTAATTTATAGTATAGTATAAATGTTTAACAATAATATGGTGAAAATAAATAATTACGATTCTCATTAATCCATCTGTTGTGGAATAAAAACTAGGTTGAAATTATTGCGGCTAGGGTTTGTGTATTTAATGCTAGGGTTCGTGAGCTTCGTGCTTTAATGGTTGTTTCTGCGTTCGAGACTTAAGCGGTCCTCACAGAATGCCTACGTATCTCTGTATTAGAGAATCAAGCCAAGAAAACGTAGTTCTGATGTGAGGGGTCAGGCCCTTTATATAGGCTGAGAAGCCTTAGAATTATGGTAGGATTTGGAGACTTGGTGGGCAAGTCTTTGAGGAATGTTCTAGATCTATTCCTTGTAGGAATCAGTTTCCATATTGAATTGGATGCCTTATTGGATAAGTCTGAAGGGGATATTATCCTTATCCAACTCTTATTGCTGAGTCGTTTATTTCCCACAATATTAATTACGAAATTAATATTAAAATAGGGATTCTGACCTCTTTAATGGGCCCCACGTTTGGACCATACTGGATCTAATTAATTCCATATTAAATGTGTCTTTAGGGCTTATATTCAGCCCATATCATTTGCCCCCCAACTTCTTAGGAAAACTGATCAGGTTTTCGTAGAAGTTATATTTGCCTTAATCGAGACTCGGGGTCGTTTTTATCCCTTACCTGGGACTTCTTAATTTTCCTACCCTTATATGGGAATTTTGGTTTACACTAGTGTTTCACGAGTATCGTCTTGATTGTAAAGTATGGAGCGACCTACACATTTACGACGATTTGCCTTATTCGAGGCTTTAACTTGTGCTTGCTTTTAGCAATTTCGGCACTTTTATAGAGCTTTTATGTATTATTAGCATAAATGATTGCTCAATTTGACAAGAAAATATTTCTATAATTTTCCTCGTATTTTTCTGTACTTTTCCTAATATTTTAGGAATTTTTATGTACTCACAGGTATTTTTCGTAATTATTCCTAATAATTCAGGAATTTTTATGTACCCACAGGTATTTTAATTATTTTTGGAAATTATTTTTCAATTTCCCAATATTATTTTTCAGAATTTTTAAAGGATTAACTTTAAAAAGTCATCCTGCCATGAAAATGCTTCCTGGGCGTGGGTACCCCCGCCACGGAGACACTTTCCTTAGGCACGCCTAGGAAATTTGGTCTCCTGGGCGTGGGTGTACCTTCGTCCTTTAAAAGTCATCCTGGGCGTGGGTACCCCCGCCAAGGAGACACCCTCCTTGGGCACGCCTAGGGGGTTTGGTCTCCTGGGCGTGGGTATGCCCTTCTCTAAGAAAAGTCAAGTTGGGCGTGGGTACCCCCGCCAAGGAGACACCTTCCTTAGGCACGCCTAGGAGGTTTGGTCTCCTGGGCGTGGGTATACCCTCCTTTAGAAAAAGTCGAGTTGGGCGTGGGTACCCCCGCCAAGGAGACACCTTCCTTAGGCACGCCTAGGAGGTTTGGTCTCCTGGGCGTGGGTATAGCCTCCTTTAAGAAAAGTCGAGTTGGGCGTGGGTACCCCCGCCAAGGAGACACCTTCCTTAGGCACGCCTAGGAGGTTTGGTCTCCTGAGCGTGGGTATGCCCTTTTAATTGGGCCTCCTGCCTTTAAATTCTGATGGGCTTTTATTCTATTTTCTAAAAATGTCATAGAACATTCTAGAATTAATTCAAAATTTGAATTTTATGGGCTTCCCGCCTATTCAAAGGCCCAGTCACCTGTTGACAGCCCATTTACTTGTTATAACCGGTTGAGTGACCAACCATGAACTCTATAAAAGAGTAGTGTGCATCCCTCATTTCTCATCTCACTATTCAGCAAAAATTATCTCTCCTTTCCCACAAATATTTTCCAAAAAGCTCTGTTAGGGTTCTGTCGCGAGGCGATTTCCGGCGTCTTTCCTCCGCCCTATTTTCCAGTTTCCGTTTGAAGATCGTTGAATCTTCATCTTCTCCAACTTCTTTTTTCAACACTTCTGGGTTTCAAGCCTTCAAGGGAAGCATTTCAATGGATTATTCTAGCTCTTCAGGCCAGTCTCAACTCGCTAACACTTCTACCACCGCTCCACGGCTTTCGAGGGGTAAGAACCCTAAAACATCTCTTGTCCATGCCAGTGTTTTTTCCCTTAGAGATCTTTTAAATGAGTTTGGTCAAGCTTTTCCCAATATGCTTCATTTAGATGCTTATGAGTATAAATCAAAATACAAACAACATAGGGTAGATATTCTAGCCCTACTTTTTCATATTAATGGGCCTTATAGGGCCGTTGTTCCGGCCTCAAATGAAAGGGCTTGTCACCCAAAGCCTGGGGCCATTAGGGTTTACAAAGAGACTTTTTATGCCGGTTTCCGCCTTCCACCTCCTCCTTTTGTTTGCCGTCTTTTGGCTGAAGCCAGGGTTTGTCCAACCCAACTTATGCCAAATGCATGGCGTTTTATCTATTGTTTTATGGTCCAATGTAAGAAACATGGGCTTGAGCCCAGTATTTCTGTTTTTCGATATTTATTCAAATTTGTCAATTCTTCTGACAATTCGGGCTGGGTCAAAATCCAACATCGTTCTTTAGCCCGTTCTTGTTTTGTTTCGGATTCCGCTCCTGATTCCCTTCCTAATTGGAAGAGGGAATGGTTTTATATCTTTTTGGATGGGGATGATTGGGACAACTATTTTCGGCCCAATTTCTGCAGAGCCGTTGATGGGCCTGTCAGGAGTATAAAATTGGGCGTGGAAGAAGAGGCTGCCATAACTTTGTTAACGTCTGATAATTTGCATCAATGTGCAAATTTCATTTCTGAAGATTCGTTGCAGGCCCATGGGCTAAGCGATTTGGGCCCTGAGGGTAATTAACTTGAAATTCTCACCTCTTGCTTTATTAACATTTTATGCTAGATATAACTTTCTAACATTTTTGTAATCATTTTGCAGCCAAAGCTGCTCTGGGAGCAATTTTTAAGCAGAGGGAGGCTGCTGCTGTTGCTAGGGTGGTAACAGAGAACCCTAGGGCCAAAAGGGCCAGGACAGATGATGCTTCTCCCGTAGTGGAGCGTGTTCCTGCTTTTCTTCAAGAAAAGCCAGTCCCTATTGAGGTAGACCTCACTCCCTTTACAGTGGGATGGGGTTTATGCAATAGGGACACAGCTGTAGGTGATTCTAGGGCTGCAGCTGAGTGGTCCAGGAGCGTGGTTACTCCACGAGATAGGGTCCACATTGTGGAGTCCTCTGATGACTTGCAGATTGAGCTTCTTGGGGCTCAAGCTGTTGCTTCGGTAATTTCTTATTCAACTTCTTTAATTTAATTGTATTTTCGTTTCCCTTATTCACTTGTTTTCTTTGCAGATGAACGCCTACCTTCAGGCCGCTGTTCATAACCTGAAGGAGGTACGTGCTGATAAGACTATAGCTGAGAGGGACAGAGACAGATACTTTGACTCCTCCGAGGCAAACTTTGCTCGTTTTAGGGAGGTGGAGAAGGAGCTGGCTGCTGAGAAGGAGAAGAACAGGAAGCTACAGCTGGAGGTGCAGCAGAACAGGGAACACATCATTGCTGATTACAAGGCTTCTAAGGACTTTCAAGATGTCCTGAATGCCGAGTATGATGCAAGCTTTCCTGGTACCTTCAAGGAGTGTTGGGAGGAGATCATCGAGGAGCTAAGTGGGAAGATCGAGGGGGTGTCCCTGGAGAGGTTCCCGGTTCCTGCTATCCCTGGAGTGATAGCTACTATGGAGGTTGCTACAGAGACAGCTGTGGATGGGGACTCTCAGCCCACTCAGGATCCACCTTCTTCTCCCGGGATTGAGACAGCAGATCCTTCTTCTACCCAGGGAGATGTTGTAGTTGATGACCTAGATGCATAGATGGTCCTGCGTGGCTTATTTCTGTTTTTATCTTTATTTATTCTGAACTTTTGCCCTTCGGGGTTTATGACTTAACTTATCTATGTAGTTAGTTTCTTTTGGTTCCATATTCTCATTTTTTGCTTATAGTTCGTTAAACTTTAGAATTTTTCGAGTACTTGGCCCCCCGGCTGGTACTAAACTCACAGGCTAATTCAACGTTTGCCTTTCGTGTTTATTTTAACAAGGAGAAATAACTCATAGAGAAAACAGAATAAATTCCATTATGCTGTCAAGGGGTATCAATAGAATGGGTTCAACCCTTACATAAATACTCTATCTTCTACTGGGAGCAACATGCTCTATAATGGTTTCATTCGAACCTTATTCCTAATAAATAGATAAAAGTCCAAGCCTTTGTCAAAAGAACTTAAACATAATAAACTTTGAGGTTCACAGCATGCCAAGTTCGGGGCACCTCAACCCCGTCCAAGGTTTCTAACTTGTAGGATCCTCGTCCTAACACCTTTCTGACTAGATATGGTCCTTCCCAATTTGGTGCTAACTTTCCTTTCTGGCCAACTCCTGAGGCTTCAATCTTCCTTAAAACCATGTCGCCTTGTCGAAAGAACCTTTCCTTAACTCTCTGGTTGTAGTGAAAAGAGGCTCTCTTCTGATATTCAGCATTCTTTGCATTAGCTTCATCTCTAACTTCATCAATTAAGTCAAGGGCAAGTCTCATTCCTTCGTCATTAGTTTCTGGCTCATATGCCTCAACTCGAGGTGATGCTTGCATGATCTCTAAAGGTACAACTGCCTCAGCTCCATAAGCCAGCAAAAATGGGGTTGCTCCAGTTGTTACCTTACAAGTGGTACGATATGCCCAAAGTATGGGCAGCAATTCATCTACCCAAGTGTTCCTAGAGCGTTCGACCCTCTTTTTCAGTCCATCAAGGATAATTCGATTAGCTACCTCAGCTTGCCCATTGGCTTGTGGGTGTGCCACTGAGGTAAAACGGAGCTCAATCGCATTCTCTTCACAATACTTTTTGAACTCTTCATTATTGAACTGTGTCCCATTGTCTGTTACAAGGATTCGTGGGATTCCGTATCTGCAAATTATGTTCTCCCAAAAGAATTGGGAAACTTGCTTGGTGGTTATCTTGGCCAGAGGTTTAGCCTCAATCCACTTAGTGAAGTAATCAATGGCCACTATTAGGAATTTCCTTTGCGCTGAAGCCATGGGAAAAGGCCCAAGTATATCCATCCCCCACATTGCAAATGGAATGGGAGAGTTAATTGAAGTTAAGATCTCAGGCGGTTGCCTCACAATTGGGGCATGCTTCTGGCATCTCTCACATCTCTTGACATAGTTTCGTGCATCAGCCAGCATCTCCGGCCAATAGAACCCTAAACGAATTATCTTGTGAGCTAGGGCTCTGCCCCCCAAGTGTTGCCCACAGATCCCTTCATGAACTTCTTCCAATGCTTCTCTTGCCTCTTGAGGCCTTAAACATTTCAAGTATGGGATGATGAACGACCTCTTGTACAAAATGCCTTCAATCAAAGTGTATCTCAATGCTCTCACTGAAAGTTTTCGTGCCTCCAAGGCATTGTCTGGGAGCCATCCGGTCTCAAGGTGTGCCTTGATAGGGTCTATCCAAGAACATCCTACATCAATTGGTGCCAATAACTTTGAGTTAACAGTCGGGGCCTTTAAGACCTGAAAATAGACACTCCCAGCATAATTTTCTATCTCGGAAGAAGCAAATTTAGACAGGGCATCGGCCTTAATGTTTTCCTCTCTTGGAATGTGCTCAACATAGCACTCCTCAAACTGGGACATAACAGCCTTTACTACTCTCAAGTATTTTGCCATAGTCTCGTCCTTAGCCTCGAATTCACCATTTACTTGTGATACCACAAGCCTTGAATCTCCACAAACTTTGAGATTTTTGACCCTCATGATTCTGGCCAAACCCAAACCAGCTATTAATGCCTCATACTCCGCCTCATTGTTGGGTGTAGGGAAAACCAACTTTAAAGCGTACTCAACTGTGAACCCATCGGGGCTTTGCAAACCCAAACCTGCACCACTAGAGTTTGTTTTTGATGCTCCATCAAAATAGAGCACCCAATATTCCTTCAGATCAGGTGTAAGTTCAGGTGTAAGTTCTTCTTCTTTTTTCTCTTGCCCAGGGGTAATCATTATCTCTTGCCCCCCGACTTCTTGGTTGTTAATAGTGCATTCAACCACGAAGTCAGCTAATATCTGAGCCTTTATAGCTGTCCGAGGCTTGTATGTGATATCAAACTCTCCTAACTCAATCGCCCATTTAATTAGCCTTCCACTGGCCTTAGGGCTATGCAATATGTTCCTCAACCGCTGGTTTGTCAGAACTTGAATCTTATGTGCCTGGAAGTAAGGCCGCAACTTCCTTGAGGCAGTTACTAATGCCAAAGCAAACTCTTCTATGGGTGAGTAATTCAACTCAGCCCCATGCAACACTTTGCTCACATAGTAGATAGGTTTCTGGACTTTCTCCTCTTCCCGAATAAGGACAGCACTCAGGGCTTGTTCAGATACCGCCAGGTATACACGAAGAATCTCCCCAGGACTTGGTTTTGTCAACAACGGGGCTTCAACCATGTACTTCTTCAGTTGCTCAAAGGCCTCTTGGCTTTCAGGTGTCCACTCAAAATTTTTCACCTTTTTTAACGCTTGGAAGAATGGCAAGCATTTGTTTCCTGACTTGGAGATGAATCTTCCTAAAGCTGCAACTCGGCCTGTCAACTTCTGCACATCTCTTATAGAGCGTGGTGGCTCCATGTCTAAAATCGCCTTGATCTTGTCAGGATTGGCCTCAATGCCTCTCTTTGAAACCATCAGTCCTAAAAACTTTCCAGATCCAACGCCAAAGGCACACTTGGCGGGATTCAACATCATCTTATGGTGCCTCAGCACTTCAAATGCCTCTCCGAGGTGCTTGATATGATCATCCTTGAATAGGCTCTTGACCAACATGTCATCAACATATACCTCCATGGTTTTTCCAATCAGATGGGCGAATATCTTATTCACCAATCGTTGGTAAGTAGCTCCTGCATTCTTTAGACCAAAAGCCATATCAAGATAGCAGAAGACACCAAAGTCAGTTATGAAAGATACCTTAGGGATGTCACCCTTGTGCATCTTAATCTGATTATAGCCGCTGAACCCATCCATGAAGCTTAACATCTCATGTCCAGATGTGGCATCTATCAACATATCAATCCTCGGCAGGGGAAAACAATCTTTTGGGCATGCATCATTCAGGTCAGTGAAGTCTATACACATCATCCACTTCCCATTTGCTTTCTTGACCATGACAGGGTTCGCTAACCATTCGGGAAACTGAATCTCTTCAATAAAACCAGCTTCCAAGAGCTTATCCACTTCTTGCCTAATGGCCCCTTGCCTTTCCGGAGCAAAGTTTCTCTTCTTCTGCTTTATTGTCTTCCTTTTGGGATCAACATTTAACTTGTGAGTTATGAGTTGGGGGTCAATCCCTGGCATATCAGCTGCTGTCCAAGCGAACACGTCGCTATTCTTCTGTAAGAATTCTATCAACTTGCCCTTCAGGGGTTCTTTCAGAGATGCTCCAACATAAGTAACTTTTTCAGGATCATTAGGCTCTAGAGGTATGGGAATCAAATCCTCTACTGGCTTCCCTCTATGCTCTTCATCATCGCGGACATCCATGTCTTCAGTCGGAAGGACCTGCCCCCCGACTCCATCGGCCCTCAGTGCGGCTACATAGCAACTTCTTGCCATCTTCTGATCACCATTTTGTTCTCCGACACCATTCCGTGTTGGAAACTTAATCTTCATATGATAGGAAGAGGCCACATCCTTAAACGCATGAAGTCTAGTCCTTCCAAGGATTGCGTTGTATGTTGAGGCTGCCTTGATCACCAAGAAGTTCAGCATCTGAGTCGCCTCTTTAGGCTCCTGCCCAATAGTCACGGGTAGCTGAATAGTCCCTTCAACATTGGACTCTACTCCGTTAAACCCGTATATAGGCATATTTGTAGGGGTCAATTGAGAGTCGTTGTATCCCATCTTCACAAATGCATCATGAAATAAAATATCCACAGAAGCCCCATTGTCTATCAAGACTCGTTTTACTTCCGAGTTTCCAATCACAGGAGTTATGACCAGCGGGTCGTCATGGGGGAATTTCACCCCTTCCAAGTCTGAGTCATCGAAACCAATTACCATCTCAGTTTTAGCACGCTTCGGGGCTTGTCCCACAATGTGCATTACTTCTCTAGCATAAGCCTTTCGAGAATTTTTAGTTGTGCCAGCTGCTGTCGGGCCTCCCCAGATCATGTTGATAACTGCCCTTCGGGGATGTGGATTGCGGTCATGGTTGTCATCCCTCCTGTTATTATCTCTCCTTTCATTGTCCCTTCTGTCATTGTCCCTTCTCTGGTTCCCACGGTCATCACCCTTGGTGAACTGACTTAGTTTTCCTCTTCGTATCAAGAACTCAATCTCATCCTTGAGTTGCCTACAATCGTCGGTGTCATGTCCCACATCTTTGTGGAACCTGCAGTATTGCTCCTTATTCCGCTTGGCTGGGTCTCCCCTAAGTGGCTTCGGCCATCGGAAGTCCTTTTCCTTTTCAATGTCCAATAGGATCTGGCTTCTTGGAGCATTAAGCCTGGCATATTCGGAAAATCTTGGACCCGAGTTCTTTTTTGGAGCAGATTCAGAGTCTCTGCTAGTTTGGGGATACTTGTCCCTAGCATCGTACTCTTGTTCTTGCTTCCGCTTGTTGTTCCCTCCATTGCCCAATGCGGCTTCCTTCTTGATGCTGTCCTCAGCTTTTATATACTTGTCCGCCCTTCGTTGAAGTTCATCCATGCTTTCAGGGGGGTGTTTTGCCAACGACCTCTTAAAAAAGAGATCCGTGGTTCCATGCTGCAAGGCTACCATGGCCACCTTATTTTCCAAATCAGTGATATTCAGGGTCTCCTTAGTGAATCGCTTGATATAATCTCTTAAGTTCTCATTCTTTCCCTGTGTTACATACATAAGGGATGCAGAGCTTTTCTCATGAATTCTTCCGCTAATGAATTGACTGACAAAAGCGGTACTCAACTCCTTGAAAGAGCTAATCGAGTTTGGAGGTAAACAACTATACCAGCGTTGCGCCATGCCCGACAGGGTTTGGGGGAACACCCTACACTTAAGGGCATCGTTAGCAGGCTGCAGTAACAATGCACTCGTAAACGTTCTCACATGAGTTGCGGGATCCCCCGTTCCATCGTAAGCTTTGATTGTGGGCATCTTAAACTTTCGGGAGATATGTGCGTTCATCACCTCCTCAGTGAATGGAGGAGTTGGATCATCAAGATCTCCTTGTAGCATCAGATCTTTGGGGTTACTCTTGGGGAGTTCCATCCTTGTAGTCCCTCTGATTGGGGCTTCAGCCCTTCGGTGTCTCCTCGAAGACCTCTCCAAATCTATGAAGGGAATCCCTCCTGAATTCGGAGGAGGTCGAGTCTGATTAGGGTTCTGTCTCTCTTGCTCCCTTGCTTGGTCGTCCTTCAGCTTCTGAATCTCGGCTTCATAAGCCTTAATTTTCTCTGCAATTGTTAAAGGACCATCACGGTTTGATGGATTCCTCCTCAGAGGTTCCTTACTAGCATGTCGCCTCCTTGGGGCTTCGTCTCGATCATCGTCTTCAGACGACGAGTCTCCAGTATAAGGACCAGAGTAATCATAGTATCCTGGTTCAGGAGGGGCCGG
This sequence comes from Saposhnikovia divaricata, assembly GCA_036435485.1. NCBI lineage: Eukaryota > Viridiplantae > Streptophyta > Magnoliopsida > Apiales > Apiaceae > Saposhnikovia > Saposhnikovia divaricata. The sequence continues at coordinate 140,724,411 of CM071599.1, read as the reverse complement.
GCCTCTAAGATAATGGGGTTGTTGTTGCCCATGGATCAGCCGAGCATGACCGCTTGGTCCTGGATCCCTTGGATCTTGGGGGTAGTTAGGCAGCCCATACAGTGGGTTGGTGTTGACAGGGAGCGAAGAAGTGGAGAGACTATGAAACGGCGGGCGGCTACTCAGAGGGAGAGGAGAGACCACCATCTGGAGCGGGTTAGTCTCCTGTCCTAGAGGGACGATTACAGGTTGAGATCCTTCAGCGGGGGGATTCGTCCCTTGTGGTTGAGAGGTCTGAGTATGAGGGTTTGTTTCCGTCAATGGGGGTACATACCCTTGCTCCATACCAACAGGAGGGGCAGTGATTGGTTGAACGACGGTTCCAGAGGTAGCCTCGGTTGAGATCGGTGTTGTTCTTCGAGTGGTAACCATGGTTGATGTCTTAGTCCCACAGACGGCGCCAAATGTTGTGGAATAAAAACTAGGTTGAAATTATTGCGGCTAGGGTTTGTGTATTTAATGCTAGGGTTCGTGAGCTTCGTGCTTTAATGGCTGCTTCTGCGTTCGAGACTTAAGCGGTCCTCACAGAATGCCTACGTATCTCTGTATTAGAGAATCAAGCCAAGAAAACGTAGTTCTGAGGTGAGGGGTCAGGCCCTTTATATAGGCTGAGAAGCCTTAGAATTATGGTAGGATTTGGAGACTTGGTGGGCAAGTCTTTGAGGAATGTTCTAGATCTATTCCTTGTAGGAATCAGTTTCCATATTGAATTGGATGCCTTATTGGATAAGTCTGAAGGGGATATTATCCTTATCCAACTCTTATTGCTGAGTCGTTTATTTCTCCCAATATTAATTACGAAATTAATATTAAAATAGGGATTCTGACCTCTTTAATGGGCCCCACGTTTGGACCATACTGGATCTAATTAATTTCATATTAAATGTGTCTTTAGGGCTTATTTTCAGCCCATATCACCATCATAAAATCCACTATTGATATTGAATATAATAAAAAAGAGTATACCAAACTGACAAGATATGAGTTGTGTAAGTCTTACTTTGTTTCATTTATCTTTTCTCCACGCGTGACCACTGACCATGCACATTCACAATAATAGATTGTATACTTTTGCTAAATTTAATCCCCAAATAGGAGTCATCACCCTATAATATAAACTATGCAAAATTGTGATTTTCAACACACAGAAAGCACCGCCGACCCACAGCTAGCTAGGTTACTGCTAAAATAGAAAAGGGAGACGAAAAATAATTCAAGTTGATCATGAAAAGGGTTCCTTCATAATATCCCAAGCTGGCTGTGGAGCATCGGAAGACTCTTGGATACTAGGGATAAACAAAATAAAACATCCCTATCAAATCATGTATGCATGAGATAATGACTACGTATATTACACAAATCACACACGTATGTATACACAACATTCTACAAAGTAAAAATCGATATTAATCGATAAATTTATCTAGTAGAAATTTTAAATAATCGGTGAGATGGAACCCATCAATATAACAATTAATCAGCCGATAATCAAATAATTGCCAATTTTTAGAATAATCTATATATCAAAGGGGGAACCATGACGAGTCTATCATATATCGAATTACCTTTGAACTTGATTTAAAATTCGCTTTTTCTTAAAAATTTTGTATAGAACCCAGAAAATTTGAGAAATAAGTGAAAACTTATCTAAATATTTTAACTCGATCGATAAAGTTGAGTTCGAAAGAAGTTCTGGTTCCTTCTATGTTCGACTACACGTCTGCATACACATGCATGTAACACTGTATCTACACTTGTTTTCTCGGTCATATCTCCCTTTTGTAGCTAGCACTTGGAGGCTTGTATAAAAGAATGAAAAAGATGATTATACTAAAGAATATATTCGAAAGCCATTTGAGAAGCAATGACGGAATAAACCAATGCCCTAGAAAGGCGAAACTTATAGCTCCATATCTTTACATGGAAAGGTGAGAAAACTACAAAAAACAAGGTTTCATGCACATGCTTTTCCTCTACTTCCCATGAATATTATGATTAACCGTTAATCATGTTATGATTAAGAGCCGTAGGTATTGATCATGAAAGTTAACATGGAACTATAGTAGAAGAAAAACTCATAACAGAACTATTTTACTTCCTAATAATATAATTCGACATTCGTACCCATCTATTCTCATACTTACACGTTCATTCGTTTTCCGTATTCATGAATTGCACTAAATATGCGTGTAACATTACAAGAAAAACGGGCTTTTTCCATCGTTTATTTCCTATCGACGCATTTTCTACCGATCAATTCCTACTAATTTTCAAGTCAAACGGCTATTTCCTACCGGACCACTAGTCGGTAGAAAATGCTGAAGTATTTCTTATCGAAGTTAGTAGGAAATGAGTCGAATGGGCCCCAAGTGACATGTGGCAGTGTTGTTTTACATTTATCATTTCCTACCGCTCGACATCGGTAGGAAATGTCTCTAGTATTCACCAGTAAATGTTTACTTGGCGGCTTCTGATTGGTTGACGGGTCGGTGAACATTTCCTACCGAAAACGGTGGACATTTCCTACCGATAACGGTAGGAAATGAGCTGTGACGAAAATTAAAATCTTATCTACATTTTTACTTTTGTTTTTGGTTGGTTGAGGAATGAAGTTGTAGAAGAAGAAGAAGAAGAAGAAGAAGAAGAAGAAGAAGAAGAAGAAGAAGAAGAAGAAGAAGAAGTTGTAAGTATACATTTGCAAGTTTTTAATTTGACTTGTTAATATTCAATGTTTATATATATGAAATGTTGGATAATAGAAATATTATTTATGCTTAAAATATTTGTGTATAAATGTTAAATATAAATTTATGCTTGAATGATTTGTGTATAAATGTTAAATACAAATACATTTTAGGAATGTTAAATACAAATGTTTATGTAGAAATGTTAAATATTTATGGTAAAGAGATTGTGTTAAAGAGAGAGTTTAAAGAAATGTAATGAAATTTGTGTTTATAACATTGTAGATGTCGATCGGAAGTAATCGTGAATGGATTAGACGTCGTTTACAAAATGATCGTATTACATTAACAACGAAATATAAGAATGGTAGGAAATAACTGTTTAGTTTCCACAATTTCCATGTCAGCAGCTGACGTGGTTGGTGACGTGTGCGAGGCCCGCCCACGTGTCATATGACATGGCATCTGACGTGTTGCCACGTCATCGTCCAAGTTGGCATGTGGGTCCATGCCATGTGGCACGCCACGTCATTATGTGGCCTCCACGTTGACCAGGCCAATATCATTTCCTACCAAAAACATTTCCCACTTAAATATTTTCTACCGAAGGGGACGGTAGGAAATGCCACATTTCCTATCGATTTTGGGCCTTTTCCTACCGATTTGACGATAGGAAAAGCCCGTTTTTCTTGTAGTGTAACTTCCCTCCTTTAGGAAGGTGATCTAAACTTTTTCAAATACGAAGAGGATTTGTGTGGGTGTGATTATCAGAAAAATTTAAATGCAGTCACCTGATTAGGGTTAAAGGGTCATGAAATCATGATCATATTGCATTTATACTTATCTTCGTCCAGATACCAATATCGGTTCAGAGATCGAGTTATCATTCAAGATTCTCGTTAAGTAATTAGTTAGAGCATCTCCAAGAGTCTCTTAGCTCACTCCTAAATATATTATAAATAATTAAGCTCTTAGCAAGTTATTACATTGATTTGTGTGTCAACTCTAACAATGCTCTCTATTATGGCTCTTTATTTTATATTTTATTCATATTTCAATTCTACTTGGAAAAACAATCAATAGATGAGAGAGAAGGTCCACTATTTTACTAATAAAATATTAAGTTAAGAGCTACTAGTTGCTCCTAAAATAGAGGAGAGAGAAGAAGCTCTTAACTTTTTAAAGAGCATCTAAGAGTCTCTTGGAGCTTGATTTTTATTCTCTCTTCTCACTTTTTGAGTTAAGAGCTACAATAAAGAGCCGCTTGGAGATGCTCTTAATCTAAATTTTAAGGTAAAGAGGAATATCTTAACTTAATTAATCTCATATTTATATCCCATATCTTATATCCATGTTAGAAATTCCGTGTTTGAAACGAAAAACAAATGACAGTCACGGTCTGAAGCACATCCATTTTTGAGATAAAAATTTGCCTTCATTAATTATGCCTGATCGATCACACTTCATTTTCTTTTATAAATAATATTATAGCTATTAAAATGGGTATCAAAATTAGTTATCAAATAATATGACAAAATTAACGTGTCAAGTTTAAAAAAATGTTATTGACTTACTAATTAACTAGCATAATAACCCGTGCGAGGCACGGGTCTTCCTCTAGCAATTGCTATAAATTCTGTATAATTTTACGATTTAAGGATATTTTTGAATATAATTGCACCTTTTATGTTCATACATATTATAATATCAGTATTTTAATTTATGTATTATTTTATTTATGTATAGATCAAATGAGCATAAAAAGGATGTTTTATAGCATATAAATATATTGAATAGGTTATAATACAATTTCTTTTAGAACAATGATAAAAAGACATATCATCAATGTGAATAATACTCATCATACAATACTTTCCAGATAAAATTAGTACGCTCCTTAATATTTATTTCTTTAAATATCTCATCAAGATATATAAGTCGCATAGAATTATAATCCGAAATTACGAGAGGGCTAATTCCCAATACCAACATAATTTCATATATTGTTTGCATAAATATTAAAGGGATAGTGCTTTTGTAATTTTTAAACATATAGAAATATTATCGTAAGTTCACAACCATTAAAATGACACTTTTTGCACTTGTGTTGTGGTTTAATTTATAGTAATAGATAGATTGTGTACCCTATTGTGAAACCTAAAATATAATATTTTTAAAATAATATGAGTCACCATTATTTTTACTAAAAAATTGAAATAATAGTAAAAATAAGATAATGGCGAGGTCGGGTTTGTGTAAAAGGTTTATTAATTCAAAATAATAAAGTTCATTCTCTTATTATATGTAGAAAGAATGGATGGATGTGTACCATATTGTGAAAGTTAAAATATAATATTTTTAAAATAATAGTAAAAATAAGATAATGGCGAGGTCGGGTTTATGTAAAAGATTTTTTAACTCAAAACAAAAAAGTTCATGTAGCACAGTGGTTGGTAGGATAACTTGTGTAGAAGAGGTTCTAGGTTCGATTCACCCCAAAAACTCATTTTTTTCCATTTAAATAAAAGAGTGGCATTTCATGTAATTTTATAAATTGTAAGGGCATAACTGTACTTTCACAGGGGTTTATTGGCTCATTTTACCATATATAGAAAGTGATGTATCTTACTAATAATAGGGATACCAAATTTATAAGTCTCATTTCGCTCATTTCTTGAACTTATAACGTCTCGCAAGTGAACTATAATGTGTTTGTGTTATACATACACAAATTAATCTTTGTTCATAGCTAATACATATATAGAGAGTTAAGTTTTATAGAGATCAATATTTAAGTAAAAATCATACTCCCTCCGTCCCATGGAGTTGTTTACATTTGCTTTTTGCACGGAAACCAAGATAGTGGGTGTAATATTGTTAAAATAAGTAAGTTAGTGGGTGTAATAGTGATTTTATTGTTAAAATAAGTGAGTTAGTGGATGTAATAGTGTAAAGTGTTGAAAAAGTGGAGTGAAGTAGTGGATGTAATAAAGTATTTTATTGTTAAAAGTTACTATTTTAGGAAATGTAAAGAATTGGTTGGGACATCCCAAAAAGGAAAGTGTAAAGAAATGGATGGGACAAAGGGAGTATATATTTTGTAATTAAAATATTGTAAAAATTTATTCAGTGAAAATCATATTCTATAAAAATCACTATTTCATTAAAAATATTGAAAATTATGTATGTTTTACATGCAAATTTCATTAAAAATCTTGAAAATCATATATATTCTGCAAATAAAACATTGAAAAATGTATTTTTTCTCAAAAACATGTTCTGCTTGCAAAATATATATAATTTTTAAGATTTTCAATGAAATAATAATTTTCATTAAACATTCTTTGTAAAAATATATATTTTGAATATAGAATGTATATAATCTCTAGAGTCTTCAGATTTTCATACAACCCTTTTCTACATAAATATCTTTTGTAGTTTATGATTGTAGTTGGATTCGCCGAAGATTCGGTTCCGGATAATTATCAACGAGCTGAGTCATTAAACCTTGGTAAACTGGCAATTAGGGAAAGAGTAATGCTCGTATCCCAAATTGGTATCCAAAAATTATTCTCAGTGGCAAAGCTAACATGCTATAGAGAAAATTTTTGATTGGATGGTTGATGTGAATGCAGGTGATCTACTATTATTATAACCAATTGAATGGGTACCAATTTAGGATACCAAGCATTTTTCTTAGGGAAATATGGAATAACCGATGCCTGCTTTACTCTAAACTAATCAAGATTAAATATAAGGGCCGGGGTTGGCAAGAAGTCGGCCAGGAGATATATAAGTATTAGGAGTGTAAGCGATTCGGTTGCGGTTCGGTTTTTGGCGGTTGATGCGATTTTGGAAATTTCCAACCACAACCGTAAATGCGGTTGAGGTTAATCGCATGATGCGGTTGCGATTAACCACGATTGATGTGGTTCGATTTACGATTAACCACCTAAACTTAATTTAATAAAAATTGGGTTCGACACAACTATGCAATTTGTAGGTTAGATATTGAATTGGGTTCGAGTAAATGGGTTGGGTAAATATATTCGGTAAATGGGCAGGGTATATCTATATATCAACTCCCAGAAAATGTATACCCACTCCCGGAAAAAAAACTTATATATCTCATGTGTATAATTTATTAATTTATATAATATAAAAAATATTTTTAAAAATATATTATTATAAACATATATATGCGGTTTGCGGTTGCGATTGCAATTTTGCGATTTTTCAATATTTAAATCCGCAACCAACCCGCAAATATGCGATTCTTAAAAATTCAATCCGCAACCAACCCACATTTCGCGATTATCCGCCAAATGCGATTCAGTTGCGAATGGTTTGCAGTTTGATTACGATTGAGCTGATAATCTGTACATCCTAATAAGTATACCATGCACATGAGCTCCCCACTAGCGCTACACTACCCTAATAATTTAAAATCAACCAAATATTTAGTAGTTTAATTTTAATCATACCATCTGATACAACAAAAGTAACTTAATTATAAAACTTACTGTCATGCATCTAGTTATCGATCGTTACTTTGTTTTGTTTTATTAATTTTATTGATGGTTACTTTAAATATATGACAGTTTTATATGCTTCGAAATTCATCATCTTCAATTGATTGCAGAAATTTAAATAGACACAAATTAGTACGCATGGATATTATAATGTAATGTGTGCATGAATGTACTTAATTTCTTGATTAAACTGAAGGTAAACAGATAGTAAAACATTTTCTCGACAGAGAGAGAGGGGGAGAGAGATTCTAATTTGAGATTACAATGTAACTTCGAAAAGATATTAGCTGCTAGCTAGCTAGTTACTAAGCTTTCCAGCGTGAACAACTTGGATTTTTTTTTTTTTTTTTACCTGTTTGTTTGGAAAAGAATTAATAAGCAGTCAAAAATAGTGAACAAATGTGAGTTGTGTAAGTGATGGCAGGTTGGCAAAGCATGGGCAGTGTGGGGATAAACAGCCTTACAAGTCGCAATCCCAATGCTTAATTGGAAGCTAGCTAGTTCAGTTTTTACTTGACTAGTAGTTCCAGGGTGACTCGATCACTACTCCACGTGAGCCCACTGTGCTTACCCAGGTCAGCATATATACCTTGTATATTGCCAAGTAAGCCCTTTACCTAGAGAAGATTTTTCCTTTGTTTTCTATGAGATTTTAGTATCATTAGGGGGACATCTAAATCAAAGATAAGAAGATTACCCGTCACTTTCACTGCTCCCTAATTCTCCTTACTATGTCTAGTTGTATTCTTGTGCTAAACAAAAGTTTCTTAAGACTTTTATTCATGTAGACAATATAATATACTACACTACAAAAGAATATTATTAGTTTCAACGATGGAATAAAACTAGACCAATCTAACAAATCAGCCGTAACCATAAAAAATAAAATTAATCGAGTCGCTAAAAACAGTGTCCACACATAATAGGTACACTATCTTTCGATCATTCAGATTATAATCTACTGAATCGATTATCGGCAAAAAATAATTGATCAATCTCTACCGACAAGAAATAGTAAAATTGATTCGGTAGATTTTAATTATTTTTCTTGTAACAAACGGTTTGTACACGAGGGTACGATGATCTTCCATTATTAAGTTTCCAGCTTCACTACTCGTTTTGTCCTGTAAAGGGCTGAAATGATCTTTTATTGCAAACCTTTTACTTGATATGTACAGACTACAGGGTAACAACATTTATCACATACGAGTACAATGCCTCCGTGAATCACATGAGCACCTTCCTTGTTTTAGACTGTATGAACTGCCTTAAATACATACTTGAGAGGTAGAATAAAGTGCTAAAATAAAAAAAATTAAGCAAATCTCCTTTCTTCCCCTTTATATCAATCAGATTTATTATAAGAGATAGACTAATATGCAGTAGTATTTTAAGACAAATTAATATTGATGTAGGCTCCAGCTTATGATTCCAGAAAATGACTCTTGGAAGCACCTCTTATTGAGATCACTAGCTATTTAAACACCTCCATCCACTCCTCTCCCTCCAACAAACTCAATAGTATCCTCTTCCAAGTCTCCTCAGTTTAAGCTTCATAAACAAAATCTCCCTTCTCGTACCCTCATCGATTTTCGAAAAAAGAATTTTTACAAAAAATTTCTTGCAACCCTGCATACTTGTCTTAAGCTGAAGTAGTTCTTATCTTCTGCAATTTGACCGAAAACATGTTTACTTCTATGGATCAAAACGACTTCCTTGCTCGTCGGTGTGTGTGGGTTAACGGACCAGTCATAGTTGGGGCTGGACCATCAGGACTAGCTGTTGGAGCATGCCTTAAAGAACAAGGAATACCCTTTGTTGTCTTAGAAAGAGCTGACTGCATAGCTTCTTTATGGCAAAAACGTACTTATGATCGCCTAAAGCTTCACCTTCCAAAGCAATTCTGTCAACTCCCTAAGTTTCCATTCCCTGAACACTATCCTGAATACCCAACAAAGAAACAGTTCATTGATTATCTCGAATCATATGCAAGACAATTCGATATCAATCCACAGTTCAACGAGTGTGTCCAATCAGCCAAGTACGACGAGGCTTGTCGATTATGGAGAATCAAGACCGTTACTACATGTGGTGCTATCAGCTCTGAAGTTGAGTACATCTGTCAGTGGCTTGTCGTGGCAACTGGAGAGAATGCAGAGCGTGTTATGCCAGATATCGAAGGATTACAAGAGTTTGAAGGAGAAGTTATCCATGCCTGTGAATATAAATCTGGTGAAAAGTACAGTGGTAAAAAAGTTCTAGTTGTGGGGTGTGGAAATTCAGGCATGGAAGTCTCTCTTGATCTTTGCAACCACAATGCCAAACCATCAATGGTGGTACGAAGCTCGGTAAGTCATAAATGATGTGTTAATATACATACTCTGTAGCTCCCTGTTTCTACCAGCTTAAACTGGATATTATGTCATGATCAGATCCTAATCAGCATTCTTTCATTCCTCAGGTTCATGTATTACCAAGAGAGATATGTGGAAAATCAACTTTTGAATTGGCCATGATAATGATGAGGTGGTTACCTCTTTGGCTGGTTGATAAACTTGTGCTAGTTTTGTCATGGTTTATTCTTGGAAACACTGAAAGCTACGGTATCAAAAGACCATCAGTTGGTCCTTTAGCGTTAAAGAACTTTCATGGAAAGACACCGGTTCTTGACGTTGGTGCTCTAGAAAAAATTAGATCACGTGAAATCCAAGTTGTTCCTGGAATCAAGAAATTCTCAAAAGGCCTGGTGCAACTTGTTAATGGCCAAGAACTCGAAGTCGATTCTGTTGTATTGGCTACTGGCTACTGCAGCAATGTCCCGTACTGGCTTCAGGTGAGAAGAAGTTTTTTTCCTCTGTTTTCATAGATAAAATATGAAAAGAAACCAGTTTAGAAGCTTCGTAGCTGAGTAAAAAGTTTGAACATATTGACTAATGTTTTTTAATTTTATTATGAACAGGAAACTGATTTCTTCTCCAAGAATGGTCTTCCTAGGACACCATTCCCCAATGGTTGGAAAGGAAATGCTGGACTATATGCTGTTGGGTTCACAAGGAAAGGGCTTTCTGGCGCATCCTTAGATGCCACAAGAATAGCACAAGATATTTCCCAAGTCTGGAAGGAAGACTTGAAGCAAAAAAAACAGAAAGTTCCTACCCTTCGACGATGCATTTCAACATTCTGATCAGTGAAAAATTAACTCCTTTTTCTTTGTTATCTTGCTCGTGACATAACAGACTACACCGGTGTATATAATGTAAAAAAATACAGAGAAAAAGAACCCATAGCACACATACAAACATACAACATAGTAGCCGTCTCCAGAAAAACCAAGTGTTAAGATTTTCAGGGCATTTTTGTATACTGACTAGAGGAAGATGAGGCTTTTTTATTTTCCATCTTCTATTTGTTTCATTTCAGTTTTTCTATACAAATTGTACAATGATTCATTTATCATTACAATGACAATACCTAATTGTTCATAGTTTCCCTTCCACTAAAAGTCTTGTTGTTTTAAGTTCAGGCATTATTTATTTAGAACCCAAGATTGATAGCTGAATTTTTTTAATTGATGCAACTCATTTAAATAAAATACATGATGGCTAATTATAGTTGAACTTCTGGAAATAGAAAATGTGCAGGCAGCTCAGTTGTTTCTGTTGGGAAAATTTCACAAATAAGGCAGTTATATCAATATTATATATTCAAATCAAGAACAGTTATAACGAAACCGATAGCAAAACAACAGTGAAGGCACAACAAATATATATATTCAGTGACTGAAAAATTAAATGGAAGAAAAGAAATCCTTAGCTTTTATGAAGCTTTCCGATTTGCTTTCCAAGATCCGTAGCAAATTAAGTTCAGAGTTCCTTTTTCCCGTTTAGTAGGCGGATTAACCGACCATAAACAAAAACACTTATATAAGGCGGATTAACCGACCATAAAAAACATTAAAGTAGGCGGATTAACCGACCATTATATATATTCAATTTTATAGTAGGCGGATTAACCGACCATAACCACAGCTGAGTCGCTAATTTCTCGAGAGAAATTAACTGTTCTTGAAGAAATAATTGTCCCACTTACTGTGATGGTTCTTGCAATTTCCCTTCCAGGATAAAACAGCACAGCTTGAGCACAGCACAGACAGTGAACAAGCAACAGCGACTATCACCTCAGTTCGCCAAATAAAACCCGAAAACAATTTCTGAATATTTAATGTGGGGTATTTTGAGAATTTCAGAGGGATCAATGAAATATATTCCAGAGCTATCAGCTGATAACTTCAAGCTTTTTCTGAATACAAATGATGCATCCGTTGTTATTTATAAGCAGAAGAGGCAACAATTAAAAAATGAAAGTATTACAATTAGTCCAAACCGGCCTGCTGTTAGCCCACCACTTTAGAAAAATTTACTTCAGCATTTAAAAACATTTTCCAACAATCCCCCACAAATCCATATCAGAATTGCATATCGGATTTAACATGATGTAATAACCCTAACTTCAGTAATGCTACAGTGGTCACATGAATAGTAAATTTCGAGGATTTAGAGAAATGGTATATAGGTACCCTATAATGGAAACATAAAATGAATAAACAGAAACCATATTAGTGTTGTACAATGGAAATAAGTGACTCGAAATGACGTTAGATTTCAGAAATTCCTGAAGCATGGATTTTGAGGATTTTGATTTCGAATAAGCTTCTATTGGACATTAAGGAGCATGGAAATATTATAAGAATTATATATTGAGGGATTAGTGAATTTAGATTTGAGCCAGGGGATTATTAAGTTAAGAGAATACCAATGGAATTTGGATTGTTAAATGATTTCAAAAACCACTGAGATAATGAGGTTTACTCGAAACGAATTACAATTAGACGAGTATGGAAACCAAACAACCAAGATTAATAAAATAACAAGGATACTTATTCCATTATCATATACTAAGATTCCTAGGATTTAACTTAGAAAAGAAAACCAAGAAAAAGGGATTATGAGGTCACCTACATTACATCACTTTCCACTAACTAAATTTAAGGGTAATTTAGTCTTTAACCAAGGAAATTATCCATTAAACTCTAGATTATTCAAGAGATGAAGAGAAGTTGAGATAAGATCAAGAAAAGCAACAAAAATCTCTCTCCCTTTCTCCTTCATTTCCATTCGGCAAAACCATAGAAAAAAAAAAAAAATCAAAACCCTAGCTAGCTTCAACATTAAATCAAGAGATAATTCATGGAGCTTCTTGGAGGATAGAAAGAGAGAGTTACAAAGTTTCATAGCCATCCATCATTATTTAGTAAGGTAAAGAAATTCTCAAAGTTGCTTGATGAATAGTGAAATCTTGGAATTAACTTTGTTTTAATGGTTCATCTAGTTGATTCAAGCTATATTAGGAGTGTTTAAGGAGTACCCAAAGCTTATTAAGTGTTCTTCAAGCTTCAAAGAGGTATAACAACCCTTGCCCTTTTATATTTATGGTAGATATTGAAGTGGTTGGTAGTTAAGTGGTGTTAATGTAATGTTTATGATGATTATGTGTTATAAATGGTTTGTTTTGATATGGAAATTGTATGTTGTGAACTTGTAACCATGGTTGGGATGTAGACCACATGGTGTAGGTGATGATTATGGTGTTTGATGATTGATTTGGAGGAGTTTGATTTTGGAAAGTATGAAATTACAGCAGTTATAATGTCCGATTTTCATTAGAACGAAAACTGCCCTGTTTTGTGACCCCTGTATTCATACGGTACCTCACTGCCTAGGTTACCAATTGACCATGAAATGATAGAGCTTAGTTCATAGATCGTTTTGATATAAGGTGCGTTAAAATCTGATGAACGGTTTAGGAGAAAAGTCAGTTTTAGTGAAAGACGTTCGGTAACCGAGAAAACGTAATTGTATCAACTTTGAGGCTAAAGTTACCATACTTAGACGTTTTTATAAGTCACGAAATTTTGGGATAGTGTAGTAGGGTGGTCAGAGGACCCTTGACAGTTGACCTTACATTAAAATTCGAAATTTAAAAATTATAAGAAATTCTACAGTCGAGTGTGGTCGTTAAGGGAAATGGTGAAAAACCCTGAAACTTCAACTTAGGTTATAAACGGTTAAGTTCTTGAACCTTTGGGGTAATAAGAATACTTTAAACATATATTAAAGTTTCAAAAGGTAATGTTATACAAGAGTGTAGTGAGTAAGAGATGTGGTTCTAACGACGGTCCTTTTTTGTGTTTATAGAAACTCCGGAAGAGGGACGAGCCATACCGTCAGGATATCGAAACCGAGGCAAGATTTCTTCTATCCCTATTTGTAAAACTACTTATCTTCACAAAGAAACTTGATTTTGTGAAATATATATGTGATGCTATTATTACTATATTGTGAAGAAATTGTCTTCCTTGAGTATTAATATTGAAAAGAAAGATATACGAAGATGTATATGAATATGGATATGAGTATAAGATGTATATGAATATGAATGAGAGTATGAGATGGATATGTATAGAGATGATTATGCATGAATTGAACATGCCTTATGATTAAGAGAATAAGAGAGAATGGTATCAGTTGTTATCGAGGGTTATATGGTTATAATATTATATTAAAAATGTTCTTATTGAGTATCAGTGGTTTAATAAACATTATTTGATTAACATGCATTACTCTTAAAATAGATGGAATATTTTACGAATATAAAAATATATTTGATTTCTGAATTTGAAAGAGAGGTCTGAATCATAATCAAAGCCTTATGATATATATATATTTTATAGAAGTAATGTGCGAGAATGGAAATGATATGAGAGAATGATATTTTAAAAAGAGAATAATGATGTGATAAAGAGGGGGATTGCAACAGACTTGCGTAAGTGGCTGTGTCAGGGCTGTATGCGACACAGTCCAGCAGTTATTATCTTTATTACGGCACGAAGATGCCAAGGGAGGATGTTAGCAGGTGGCCTTCCTCCAGGGATGATTTTCATTCCTTCTACCGGTAGTAAAAAGAGAGCAGATACGATTAGGCGACTGATCATCGTCCTAACGTATCAGGCGACAGCAGATATCCCCAATGTTTTGAAAAGAAAGTGTAGACAATGGTTTTCAGATTGCTATACTGAAAACAGAACAATGATATGAGATGATGGTATTATGGTGGCAGATGAAGAAAAACTGATATTATATTAATATAGATTTCTTTCTTATAATAGTGAGTGGATGATGTATTATTAAATAAGAGCTTTACTCTTCCTTAATGATTTTAATTGTTTCCTGCTATTACATATGCATATACATATATGTATACTTGTTCACATTTTAAATTTTAGTTACAGTATAATCTTGCTGAGCTATTATAGCTCACTTTTGCTACTTATGTATATAGCAGCTAGGTCCCATGCCGATACTACGTACCACACCCCGCAAGAGGGTAAGGGAAAGGCGACCTTTTGAGCGAGTGCTGGCGACCATCCCCGAGGTAGTGATAAGCGGAGGGGCTTAGTATACTTATATAAATTAAGTGTGTAAGTTGTAATAAACTTTAGTTGTTGAAGTGCTTCCTGTAGAAGCTTTGTTCAACAATGTACTTAGTAAATTCTGGGCTTGTAATAACTGTTAACTTTAAAACTTTTAAATATTGCGGTTGTTGTTCTATGAGCATATGACTGGTGTGTGTGTGTATTAGTGTGGGGTCAACTGCTTATTTATTTAAAAAAAAAAAAAAGAAGGGACTACAGAGATATTGATATTGATCGGAAATTGGACCCTGACGGCCCGGATCCTTGACCCCGGATCCCGGGGCGTCACAGATGGTATCAGAGCTAAGAGTCATAATGCTCAAGAACAAAAGTAATAATAATAAATGTATCAGTTATAATATAAATTGTGAACTTCCATCAAGTTCAGGGGTGGTATATCGCAGGTAGTATTTACTTTAAGCATATATTATAATTTATTAGACTGTTACTAATAGAATTTTATGTTTTATTATAGGGAGCGGAGATGGGTGAGCCGAGTCAGGACCCCCAGTGGCTAGGGATGTCAGAGCAGGAGCTATTAGATCTTCAGCTGGCCGGGGTAGAGGTCCCCGAGTATGCAGTTGAGGACCTCAGGGAGAGACGCCGGGCGGCGGCTAGAGAGCGATTAGAGAGAGAGGAGGCAGAGGAGCAGAGACGGAGAGATGTTGTGGCCCTAGTGCCATATATGGGTAGACCTTCTACAGGATCTGACGAGGCAGGTCCTTCCAGAGTGAGATCGGAGATCCCTGAGGAGGAGAGGCCACTGCGTAAGAGGCCTAGGTTGTCAGTTATACCTGAGGAGCCGATTGAGTGGAGGGATATTCAGATGGTTCCCACTCCTGTCCGACCCATCCCAGTGCCGTCACCAGTTCCATCCCCTCTACCTAGTCCTGACCCTATAGATGATCCTTTTGAGCAGTTTACCCCTCCAGGGCATTTTGGTTTCTTTGAGGAGGAGGAGGATCTTTCAGAGGATGCTGAGACAGAGTCGGTTCCTCCATCCCCACCCTTTGCACCTCCACCACCTCCACCGGTGGATGCACCTCCCCTAGCTGTACCCCCTCAGGAGGCACCCCTACCGGCGGGTGACCCACTTTCAGCTACCTTATTGACCGAGTACTTTGCCCTTCAGGGACAGTTGGAGGAGTCCCGCAGGACTATAGACACCCTCCTACAGAGGTTAGAGAGAGGGAGAGGAGGGGTTATCCCGGATGGGATGTCTCTGGGGATGATCAGTATTGAGTTACGAGCATTAGGAGATATTAGGAGGTTGTTGGGTGATAGGGGAGACCCGGCATGGAGGGCCCAGATAGTTGATACGGTTACTACCATGGTAGTCCAGATACGGGATGTTGTCAGGGCAGGGGTGTGAGCCGGGATAGTAGTTCGTCACTAATCAGACTAGTCATCTTGTTGATGTCATTTTGGGGATTAGTTTAGTTGTTCACTGTTTTAATCCCAGTCTGATTAGAGGACAGCTAGTAGTACTTTTGGTGATATCGGATTAGTATGTACGGCTATGTTTTGGGTTTCGAACCTTGTATTAGATGATGTATATTATTAGCAGTAAAAGATGTTGTACCCAAATTGTAAAATATTTATGTACAGTAATGAAGTTTGTGCATTTCTATCTAAATTTTTGCTGTATATTTTTTTTATATAATATAATAAATGTTGAGACTCAGAAATATTGATGTATAAAAAGGTGATTGACTTAATGAAAAGGCTATCGTGTTAAGGGCGATACAACTACCTACTAAAGTTATGGTATAACTAGATGTAAATCGCGTGATAAAGATATTGTGATGTGCAAATGAGCTAATTAATGATATAATTGTGTATATAGAAATGATGTATATAGTAACCCAAATTCGGGTAATTAATAAGGACTATTGTTATGTACAGAACTATGCCGCCTAGACGTGACAGTAGAGCGAATGCAAGGGAAAATGAGAGAGACGAAAAAAGTCGAAATATCGAAGGTACTAGACTGAACGAAAATGCTCATAATGAAGAAAATCATGAAGAAGGAGAAGAGGAATCAACTGGCCAACAAAGGAATCCGGGAGGTGATCCCTTTGCCCAATTCATGGACTTATTAAGGCAGAATTTAACAAATCCACAGAATCCTCAACCACCACCTGTTCTCCCCAATCAGGCAGCTAGTTCCTTTCGTGCCTTTAAGTCATTAAAGCCCCCAGAATTCGAGGGAACCACTAACCCAGTAGTAGCCAGGGCATGGCTAAAAGAAATGGAGAAAGCTTTCGAAATACTAAGGATAGAGGAAGATCAGAAAACAGTTTTTGCAGCCTATCTCCTAAAGGGAGAGGCAAATTACTGGTGGGAAGCTAGGAAGAACCTAGAGGAAGCGGGAGTGATAACCTGGGAGCGTTTCACTAGGGTGTTCCTAGAAAAGTATTCTCCTAGGTATTTAGAAAACCAAATGGAATTAAAGTTTCTGGAGTTAAAACAGGATAACCTAACAGTGGCAGAGTATGAAAATAAATTTACAGAACTGTCGAGGTTTGTTCCCGAGTTTGTGCGTACTGAAGAACAACGTGCAAAAAGGTTTCAACAAGGGTTGAAACCCTGGTTACGAACGAGAGTGGCCCCATTTGAGTTAACTGATTATGCTGCAGTGGTTCAAAAGGCATCAATTATAGAGGCCGAGAGTGAGTAGGCTCAAATAGGTCGAGAGAATAAGAAAAGAAGATTTGAGGGCCCAAAAGGAGGTTTAAGTGAGGGAAGCTACTTTAACAAAGGAGGTAAAGGACAAAATTCTCAATTTGTGGGAAAGTCGGGGGGTAACAAGACTACTAGTGAGACGGTGAGTCAGGGTGGAAAATCTTCAGGAACATTTCAGTCCAATCAATCACGACCACCATTACCAGATTGTGAGACGTGTGGTAAGAAGCATATAGGAGTCTGTAGAGTGCTGGGAGTAACTTGTTTTAAGTGTGGACAAAAAGGACACTACCTTAACCAGTGCCCATCAACTGATGCAAACCCTAAAAGAGATGTTAAGTGTTACCAGTGTGGGAAACTAGGACACATTGCTAGAGATTGCCGTTCAGGTGGGTCATACGCGTCAGGACAGAGTGGGGCTGCTTCAAATAGGCCTACTGCTAGAGTGTACAACATGACCTTAGGGGAAGCGTTGACGAAACCAGATGCGGATACAGGTACTTGTTTTTTTTCGATTTAAATTTTGTGTGTAAGTCTTTGGTTAAGGATCGACTTAATCAATTAATGGAATAAATAAGTTAATAAAATAGATAAGGAAAATCAGTATCTGTTAAGGGCTAGGAAACGTTATGAAAAGAAAAGTAGGAGTGTTTTGGGAAAACACAAGCTCGTTGAGACGAACAGGAAATATATATTATAGGTAGTATTTTCTTACAATTGTTTTAAAGAATATTATTAGAGCTTATTTTCTGGAAAATTTTACAGAGAGGAGCTATAGGAATATTGAGGAATTAATATTTATGTCATGATAGAGATCAGAAGATGGTCAAACCATAAGTGAGATACACTACCATTCAGAAAAGGTCAATGTAGTGGCGGATATCTTCGTCAAAAGAGGAAGGAGAGACGAGATAACCTGGAATGACTTGAAACAGGAGGAGATTTGTGAGGAAAAGACAGTAAAAGGACTGCTATTGATAAACTAAATGGCATGTTGATGAATGACAAGGAAGTTATGTTACTATATTTCTGCACAAACAAGATAGATATATTATAGAAGGAAAAAGGATAAAGGAAATAGTGTGGAAGTTAGAAGATGTGAATGAGAAAGATACTTATGGACATTTCCAACATGATTCCGGGACGGAATCCTTTTAAGGGGGGAAGGATGTAATAACCCTAACTTCAGTAATGCTACAGTGGTCACATGAATAGTAAATTTCGAGGATTTAGAGAAATGGTATATAGGTACCCTATAATGGAAACATAAAATGAATAAACAGAAACCATATTAGTGTTGTACAATGGAAATAAGTGACTCGAAATGACGTTAGATTTCAGAAATTCCTGAAGCATGGATTTTGAGGATTTTGATTTCGAATAAGCTTCTATTGGACATTAAGGAGCATGGAAATATTATAAGAATTATATATTGAGGGATTAGTGAATTTAGATTTGAGCCAGGGGATTATTAAGTTAAGAGAATACCAATGGAATTTGGATTGTTAAATGATTTCAAAAACCACTGAGATAATGAGGTTTACTCGAAACGAATTACAATTAGACGAGTATGGAAACCAAACAACCAAGATTAATAAAATAACAAGGATACTTATTCCATTATCATATACTAAGATTCCTAGGATTTAACTTAGAAAAGAAAACCAAGAAAAAGGGATTATGAGGTCACCTACATTACATCACTTTCCACTAACTAAATTTAAAGGTAATTTAGTCTTTAACCAAGGAAATTATCCATTAAACTCTAGATTATTCAAGAGATGAAGAGAAGTTGAGATAAGATCAAGAAAAGCAACAAAAATCTCTCTCCCTTTCTCCTTCATTTCCATTCGGCAAAACCATAGAAAAAAAAAAAAATCAAAACCCTAGCTAGCTTCAACATTAAATCAAGAGATAATTCATGGAGCTTCTTGGAGGATAGAAAGAGAGAGTTACAAAGTTTCATAGCCATCCATCATTATTTAGTAAGGTAAAGAAATTCTCAAAGTTGCTTGATGAATAGTGAAATCTTGGAATTAACTTTGTTTTAATGGTTCATCTAGTTGATTCAAGCTATATTAGGAGTGTTTAAGGAGTACCCAAAGCTTATTAAGTGTTCTTCAAGCTTCAAAGAGGTATAACAACCCTTGCCCTTTTATATTTATGGTAGATATTGAAGTGGTTGGTAGTTAAGTGGTGTTAATGTAATGTTTATGATGATTATGTGTTATAAATGGTTTGTTTTGATATGGAAATTGTATGTTGTGAACTTGTAACCATGGTTGGGATGTAGACCACATGGTGTAGGTGATGATTATGGTGTTTGATGATTGATTTGGAGGAGTTTGATTTTGGAAAGTATGAAATTACAGCAGTTATAATGTCCGATTTTCATTAGAACGAAAACTGCCCTGTTTTGTGACCCCTGTATTCATACGGTACCTCACTGCCTAGGTTACCAATTGACCATGAAATGATAGAGCTTAGTTCATAGATCGTTTTGATATAAGGTGCGTTAAAATCTGATGAACGGTTTAGGAGAAAAGTCAGTTTTAGTGAAAGACGTTCGGTAACCGAGAAAACGTAATTGTATCAACTTTGAGGCTAAAGTTACCATACTTAGACGTTTTTATAAGTCACGAAATTTTGGGATAGTGTAGTAGGGTGGTCAGAGGACCCTTGACAGTTGACCTTACATTAAAATTCGAAATTTAAAAATTATAAGAAATTCTACAGTCGAGTGTGGTCGTTAAGGGAAATGGTGAAAAACCCTGAAACTTCAACTTAGGTTATAAACGGTTAAGTTCTTGAACCTTTGGGGTAATAAGAATACTTTAAACATATATTAAAGTTTCAAAAGGTAATGTTATACAAGAGTGTAGTGAGTAAGAGATGTGGTTCTAACGACGGTCCTTTTTTGTGTTTATAGAAACTCCGGAAGAGGGACGAGCCATACCGTCAGGATATCGAAACCGAGGCAAGATTTCTTCTATCCCTATTTGTAAAACTACTTATCTTCACAAAGAAACTTGATTTTGTGAAATATATATGTGATGCTATTATTACTATATTGTGAAGAAATTGTCTTCCTTGAGTATTAATATTGAAAAGAAAGATATACGAAGATGTATATGAATATGGATATGAGTATAAGATGTATATGAATATGAATGAGAGTATGAGATGGATATGTATAGAGATGATTATGCATGAATTGAACATGCCTTATGATTAAGAGAATAAGAGAGAATGGTATCAGTTGTTATCGAGGGTTATATGGTTATAATATTATATTAAAAATGTTCTTATTGAGTATCAGTGGTTTAATAAACATTATTTGATTAACATGCATTACTCTTAAAATAGATGGAATATTTTACGAATATAAAAATATATTTGATTTCTGAATTTGAAAGAGAGGTCTGAATCATAATCAAAGCCTTATGATATATATATATTTTATAGAAGTAATGTGCGAGAATGGAAATGATATGAGAGAATGATATTTTAAAAAGAGAATAATGATGTGATAAAGAGGGGGATTGCAACAGACTTGCGTAAGTGGCTGTGTCAGGGCTGTGTGCGACACAGTCCAGCAGTTATTATCTTTATTACGGCACGAAGATGCCAAGGGAGGATGTTAGCAGGTGGCCTTCCTCCAGGGATGATTTTCATTCCTTCTACCGGTAGTAAAAAGAGAGCAGATACGATTAGGCGACTGATCATCGTCCTAACGTATCAGGCGACAGCAGATATCCCCAATGTTTTGAAAAGAAAGTGTAGACAATGGTTTTCAGATTGCTATACTGAAAACAGAACAATGATATGAGATGATGGTATTATGGTGGCAGATGAAGAAAAACTGATATTATATTAATATAGATTTCTTTCTTATAATAGTGAGTGGATGATGTATTATTAAATAAGAGCTTTACTCTTCCTTAAGGATTTTAATTGTTTCCTGCTATTACATATGCATATACATATATGTATACTTGTTCACATTTTAAATTTTAGTTACAGTATAATCTTGCTGAGCTATTATAGCTCACTTTTGCTACTTATGTATATAGCAGCTAGGTCCCATGCCGATACTACGTACCACACCCCGCAAGAGGGTAAGGGAAAGGCGACCTTTTGAGCGAGTGCTGGCGACCATCCCCGAGGTAGTGATAAGCGGAGGGGCTTAGTATACTTATGTAAATTAAGTGTGTAAGTTGTAATAAACTTTAGTTGTTGAAGTGCTTCCTGTAGAAGCTTTGTTCAACAATGTACTTAGTAAATTCTGGGCTTGTAATAACTGTTAACTTTAAAACTTTTAAATATTGCGGTTGTTGTTCTATGAGCATATGACTGGTGTGTGTGTGTGTATTAGTGTGGGGTCAACTGCTTATTTATTTATTTATTTATTTAAAAAAAAAGAAGGGACTACAGAGATATTGATATTGATCGGAAATTGGACCCTGACGGCCCGGATCCTTGACCCCGGATCCCGGGGCGTCACACATGACATGTTTTTCGGAGTTAGTACTGATCAAGGTTTGAACTGCTCTTAATTCCCCTACTTCGATGACTACCGGATAGGATGGAATATTTCACCTTGAATCGTTATCCGTTTGATGTAATCACACTCCATAGACGACGACATGTCAAAGGCTAGGGTGATAATCTACGGCTTTGAGACGTTAATTGTCGTGTCTCGATCCTGTTCGTCGAATGCTTCAAGGAATAACCCTTTCCTCTAATTGCGACCACACAATAACATTCGCTTAGCTGGGCATCTCCAGAGATGTTCTGCTATCATCTCGTCATAAAGACTTGACCCCATTCAGAGTTTAAAACTCTTGCTATACTAGCAGTATCAGTACCTTAGAGGTTTCCAGGGGATCGACTCCAGATACATAAGTATCAATCTATAGATAAAGGTACTACCAATTCACCCTTACGACTTGTTATTACCACATTGAATACACTTCAAGGGATCTCCTCTCAGATGTATTGGGTTCCTACCGTAGATGAATCATGATGGGCTATCAGTCCCATCCCCAACCTCGACTTAAGAACTACCACATGATCAAGTCCTTTAGTCAAAGGATCTGCTATGTTATCTTGAGTACCAATGAACTCAATAGCAATGACCCTGTCAGACACTAAACCCCTTATAGACTTAAGTCTCACTTGGATATGTCTCTTGGTTTTAGCGTTATATTTTTTACTGTTTATCTTGTCGATAGTTGTACGGCTATCACAATAAACAGCAAAAGCTGGAAGTGGTCTGCTGACTACAGGTATCACAGACATAAGTCCATGTAACCATTCAGCCTCCGTTCCCGTGGCATCTAAAGCACACAACTCAGCCTCAAAAGTAGTCCGAGTTATTATCGTCTGTTTGGACGACTTCCAGGATATTGCTCCACCAGCTAGTGTAAACACATATCCTGTGACTCCATTGGTACCAGATTTCTTAGCTATCCAACTTGCATCACTATACCCTTCAATTACACCAGGAAATCTCCTATAATGCAATCCTAGGGATATAGTACCTTTCAGATATCTAAGAACTCTATCCAATGCTTCCCAGTGGGACTTGTTTGGACAGCTTGTATATCTAGCCAACTTAGACACAGAATATGAAATATCTGGTCTAGTACAATTAGCAAGATAGTGCAAACTTCCAATAATCTGAGAATACCTTAACTGAGACACAGGAACTCTTGACTTATTCTTGACAAGTGCAACTTTTGAATCATATGGAGTGCTAGCGATTCTACATTTTGAATAACCATATTTCTCAAGTATAGATTTCTCTATATAATGAGATTGTGTCATGGTTATTCCATCAACTGACTCTGTCAGCTTGATACCAAGAATCACACTTGCAGCACCCATATCTTTCATTTCAAAATGACTTTTCAAGAACCTTTTTGTCTCGTTAATAATCTCAATATTGGTTCCAAACAACAAAATATCATCAACATATAGACACAAGATAATACATTCATTTCCTCTAACTTTGTAATAGACACACTTGTCACTTTCATTGATAATAAACTCAAATGCCAAAACAGTTTCATCAAACTTTTTATGCCAGTCTCTAGGAGCTTGTTTCAAGCCATAGATAGATTTAATTAGTTTACAAACTTTCCTTTCATTACCAGAAGCAATAAATCCCTCAGGCTGATCCATATAAATCTCTTCTTCAAGTTCACCATGAAGAAAAGCTGTCTTTACATCCATTTGATGAATGATAAGACCATGTACGGAAGCCAATGCTACAAGCATTCTGATTGTTGTCATTCTGGCAACTGGAGAGTAAGTATCAAAATAATCAATACCTTCTCTTTGCCAAAACCCCTTGGCTACCAATCTAGCTTTATACTTATCAATTGATCCATCTGGTTTCATCTTCCTTTTGAAGATCCATTTACATCCTATAGTAGTAGACCCAGGAGGAAGATCAACTAATTCCCATGTCCCGTTAGAGATAATAGAATCAATTTCACTTTTAACAGCGCCTTTCCAATGTCTTGATTCTGATGAATCCATAACACTACGGAAAGTTAAAAGTTCATCCTCGACATTGCAAGTGACAAAATCACTTCCAAAGTCCTTGACAATCTTAGTGCGTTTGCTCCTTCTAGGTTCATGTATAGGATCGTCTACCCCCACATTTGTCATCTTATCCACATGATCGGGAATAGAACTAGATGTGTGAGTAGGATCATCATAAGAAATACTTTGAGGTATACCTTCCTTCATAGGAAATATATCCTCAAAGAAGGTTGCATCACGAAATTCAACTATAGTATTTGACACAATACCATCTATGTCAGATTTTATTACTAAAAACCTCATAGCTGTTGTGTTTTCACCATAGCCCAGAAAAATAGCATCAATGGTCTTCGGTCCTAGTTTCTTCCTCTTGTGTTCAGGGACAAGCACCTTTGAAAGGCACCCCCACACTCGAAGATATTTCAAACTAATTTTCCTACTTTTCCATAATTCATAAGGACTCGTTTCCATGTGTTTCAGAGGAACTCTATTCAGAATATGGCAAGCCGTATTCAGAGCTTCTCCCCACATGTACTTAGGCAATCCAGAATTAATAAGCATACTATTGATCATATCTGCAAAAGTTCTATTCTTTCGTTCAGCTACCCCATTAGATTCAGGTGTGTATGGTGGAGTTACCTCATGAATTATACCATTGTTTTTACAAAATTCATCAAATGAGTTACTCGTATACTCACCACCTCTATCAGATCTCAATCTTTTAAGTACTTTACTAGTTTGTTTCTCAGCTTCAGTTTTATACTCAATAAATTTTTCAAGTGCTTCATCTTTATGTCTAATTAAATAAACATAACAAAATCTACTACAATCATCTATAAAGGTAATGAAATATCTTTTATTGTCTTTAGTCATTATGCCATTGAACTCACAAATGTCAGTGTGTACTAAATCTAATATTTCTGAATCCCTAACAACATTGTGAAAAGGTTTCCTTATTTGTTTAGCAGACACACATACTTGACATTTAGTTTTCTTATCAATAGCATGCTTTGGAATCAACTCTAAATTCATCATATTATTTAGTGCACCAAAGTTTATGTGACCAAGACGAGCATGCCATAAACTAGATGATTCAACAAAATTAACAGAAGGTGAAATATTATCAGTAACTAAACCAGAATGAAATGGTTCCACATTAATTACAAACAAACCATCAGATAAATATCCTTTGCCAAAAAACACTCCAGTATGTGTAATAACAACTTTATTACATTTTAACGAAAGCTCAAAACCATCCTTAACTAGACATGATCCACTTATTATATTTCTACGAATATCGGGAACATGATGCACTCTTGACAAAGATAGAATACGCCCAGAAGTAAATTTCAAGTCTACGTTTCCTATCCCAAGTACTTGTGCAGCACTAGCATTCCCCATCGTCACTGACCTCCCATGAATCTGTTGATAAGATACGAATAGAGTTTTATCAGCACAAATGTGCACATTAGCTCCAGTATCAACCAACCATTCATGTGGCAGATAAATGGATAATAATTCAGGCTTATAGGTAACATACCTGTCATTGGATACAGAAGCTGATGCTTCACCAATAACCATGTTAGCCATAGGCTCAACGATGACTCCAGCTCCAGACACAATGTTTGCCTGAGCAATCATCTCAGATTTCTTTGCTTTCTTATTTGGACATTCCTTGCTCCAATGACCAACCTGTCCACAAGACCAACACGGTTTGTTTGCCTTCGGTTTCTTAGCCTTGTTCTTATCATTGGTTTTATTACCAGCCTTCTTGTTAAATTTTCGTTTTTGACCTATAGTCACTACACTAACCTTACCGCCATCTGCTTCAGTCGGCATCACATGTCCCTGTTTGGACTTATGTTGCTCATTCACAGAAATGTCCAACATCAAGTGAGTCCAAGTAATCTCTCCTTTCTGTCTTTTCAGGGAAAGAGCAAACTCTTCCCAAGACTTTGGGAGCTTTTCAATCACAGACATGACTTGAAATTTTTCAGGAAGATCCATTCCAGACTCCTTCAAAGCATGGACAATATTCTCGAATTCATGCACCTGCTCAGTCATGGACTTACTATCCACCAGTTTGAAGTCCAAGTACTTCGCCACAGAGTACTTCTCTAGTCCTTGAGAATCTGTATTATGTGATTGATCCAGCTTTTCCCACAACAACTTAGCATTGTAGGCATCTGATGAGTAAACATCAAATAGAGTGTTCGCCAATGCCGCCAAAATAGCAGCCCTAGCCACTCCATCCTTTTCAGCCCACTTTGCAAAAGCTTCAGCTGTTTCAGGTTTGGCTTGATCAATAACTGGAGGATTATATTGTATCACCGGCCATAGACCCTTTACTGATAACCACAGTTTCATCTTCTTTTGCCAGCGCGTAAAACCGGCACCACCACTGAACTTCTCAGGCATACCCGAGAGATCAATGGCCTGTGGGAATCGGTACGTGGTCCAGTCAACGGTAGGTACAACAACGGTAGGTACAACAACGGTAGGTACATTAACGATAGGAACAAAGGTTGCGGAGGGGTTTTCGTTCGCCATCTTAATTATATATATTTCAGATATAACATTTATTTCTTCAAGATTGTTGGGAAAATTTCACAAATAAGGCAGTTATATCAATATTATATATTCAAATCAAGAACAGTTATAACGAAACCGATAGCAAAACAACAGTGAAGGCACAACAAATATATATATATTCAGTGACTGAAAAATTAAATGGAAGAAAAGAAATCCTTAGCTTTTATGAAGCTTTCCGATTTGCTTTCCAAGATCCGTAGCAAATTAAGTTCAGAGTTCCTTTTTCCCGTTTAGTAGGCGGATTAACCGACCATAAACAAAAACACTTATATAAGGCGGATTAACCGACCATAAAAAACATTAAAGTAGGCGGATTAACCGACCATTATATATATTCAATTTTATAGTAGGCGGATTAACCGACCATAACCACAGCTAAGTCGCTAATTTCTCGAGAGAAATTAACTGTTCTTGAAGAAATAATTGCCCCACTTACTGTGATGGTTCTTGCAATTTCCCTTCCAGGATAAAACAGCACAGCTTGAGCACAGCACAGACAGTGAACAAGCAATAGCGACTATCACCTCAGTTCGCCAAATAAAACCCGAAAACAATTTCTGAATATTTAATGTGGGGTATTTTGAGAATTTCAGAGGGATCAATCAAATATATTCCAGACCTATCAGCTGATAACTTCAAGCTTTTTCTGAATACAAATGATGCATCCGTTGTTATTTATAAGCAGAAGAGGCAACAATTAAAAAATGAAAGTATTACAATTAGTCCAAACCGGCTTGCTGTTAGCCCACCACTTTAGAAAAATTTACTTCAGCATTTAAAAACATTTTCCAACAGTTTCTAATATGAACATTTTATTAGGTTAAATTCGCAGGCCATAAAGGTCGTACCTAGTGCACTCGTGACCTGGAAGAGAGTAATCAGGCACTCCATGATAGTTCCAAGCACGACATTTATGTAGTATTGGTACTTATGACAAATACATAGTATGTATATGAATAACATAGCATGCATAAAATAAAGAGTGATAACTGAATAGTGGTATGTGTTCTATGTCCAGTTGCTTTCAGCTTCAACATCAATACAGTTATCAAGTTTTGAAAAAACACATTCAAGAATGAAAACAAGGTCCAATAAGAGAACAACTTATCTTACATCATAGGGGGTTCAGTATTCCAAGTTCTAACTATGACTGTAGTTTCTGGATGGTATCAATGTACATTATGTTCTTCACATGCCTATCATAATATTTTGCCAAAAAATGGTCCACTGATTCAATATATTTCAGCTCAGCAACTTGCGGATGGTAGGACCCTTAGGACAATAGACCAGGAGCTCATCATTCGCAGTAACTTGTTTTCTCTCTCTTCCAAAGTCAGCCAATCTCGAGAATTTGGTAGTAACTAGCATGTTAGAATGACTTGACTATGTGGCCGCCGACGGCGTCATTGTAGCTGCCGGATTTGACCCACCTACCATACCTAACCCCTTATATTTTGTCTATAAATAGATATGCATGTAAGGATTGTAAATCATTTGAAAAAATCTGTAATCATCCTCAAGATCAATATAATTATTTCTCTTCTGCATATATATTTTCTCCTTACGTTTATCATCTTTCTTGTTTCCGTTATAATAAATTGGTATCAGAGCTTTTGGTTGAAGCTACTATGTTTTTTGCGAAAATTTTCGCCGGAATTTTTTCAAGCTCGTCGGAGAAGACGACACTGTTCAGGCGGAGTTACTGTTCATCGTCAGAGAAGACGACACTGTTCATACGATACTGTTCATACGGGACTATTCATACGACACTGTTCATACGGCACTGTTCATACGACACTGTTCATACGACACTGTTCATACGGTACTGTTCACGTATACGGTTCTGGGAGAAAGATGTCTGGTGGTATTAACGTTAAGGTCGACAAATTTACTGGGAGAAATAGTTTCAGTCTATGGCAAATCAAGATGCGTGCCTTCTTAAAGCACCAGGGGCTCTGAGCACCGTTGAACACAGAAACGGCTACTTCTGGAAGCGCTGAGATAACCAATCTCGAAGAAAAGGCACACTCAACAAGAAGAAGTTCAACAAGAACAAGAAGTTCAACAACCACAGTCAGAATCAGAATCATCAGTACGAGTAGTAAATCAGCACAGTTTGGCTCTTGATCGATCGAGGAGAGCTAAGTATGGAGTGCCTCCAAAGAAATATGGTTTTGAAGATATGGTGGCATATGCACTACAGGTAGCTGAAGAGGTGGATCCTAGCTCTGATGAGTCATCCACTTACAAAGAAACGGTGACATGTACTGAATCTATAAAATGGTTTGCTGCAATGGGAGATGAAATGGAGTCACTTCAGAAGAATAAGACTTTGGAATTAGTCAAGCGGCCTCGAGACAGAAAGATTGTTACTTGTAAATGGGTCTACAAGAAGAAGGAAGGAGAAACATCGGTTGAGGGTATCAAGTATAAAGCTCGGTTAGTAGCTCGAGGGTTCACTCAGAAAGAGGGAGTAGATTACAATGAGATTTTTTCACCAGTGGTCAGACACACCTCTATCAGGGTGCTACTAGCAATAGTTGCACATCAGAATCTGGAGCTTGAACAACTCGATGTGAAGACAGCTTTTCTGCATGGAGAGCTGGAGGAGGAGATATACATGACTCAGCCAGATGGTTTTCAGGTTCCTGGCAAAGAAGATTATGTGTGCAAGTTATTGAAGTCCTTGTATAGGCTAAAGCAGTCTCCGGGGTAGTGGTACAAGAAATTTGATAGCTATATGATAGGTATTGGCTACACCAGGAGTCCGTATGATTGCTGTGTTTATCACAGTAAGACATCAAATGATTCTTTCATTTATCTGGTCCTGTATGTAGATGATATGTTGATAGCTGTAGAGAAGAAGTCTGATATTCAGAAGATGAAAGGTCTCCTCAGTGCTGAGTTTGAAATGAAAGATTTGGGTGCGGCTCGGAAAATTTTGAAAATGGAGATTTATAGGCATAGAAGCAAAAGAAAGCTCTTCTTGTCACAGAAGGGATACATTCAGAAGATTTTGTTAAGGTTTGGCATGTCTACAGCAAATCCCATAGATACTCCTAGTGCTGCAAATGCACATCTGTCTGTCGCTTTTGCACCTAAGTCTGCTGAGGAAAAAGAGTACATGTCTCGAGTTCCCTATGCTAGTGCAGTAGGAAGCTTGATGTATGCAATGGTCTGCACTAGACCCGATCTTGCACAGTCTGTCAGTGTTATTAGTAGGTTCATGGGTGATCTAGGCAAGGAGCATTGGCAAGCTGTGAAGAGGGTATTTCGGTACTTAAAAGGTACGTCTGATGTTGGTCTCATTTATGGATGTGATACTGAGTGTTTGGTGACAGGATTTTCAGACTCTGATTATGCTGGAGATGTTGACAGTAGAAGATCTATGACTGGTTATACTTTCACTCTGGGTGGTTCGATTTTCAGTTGGAAAGCTACTCTGCAACCTACAGTGACTTTGTCTACTACAGAAGCAGAGTACATGGCATTGACAGAAGCCGCAAAAGAAGGAATCTGGTTGAAAGGATTGGTCAGCGATCTGGGTCTACGTCATGATCAGGCTACAGTATTTTGTAACAGTCTTAGTGCAATCTGTTTAGCCAAGGATCAAGTCCATCATGAGCGGACTAAGCACATAGATGTGAGATATCATTTTCTAAGAAGTGAGAAAAGAATCAAGGTGAGCAAAGTGGGTACTGCTGATAACCCAGCTAATATGCTCACCAAGCCGGTTCCACATAGCAAGTTTCAACATTGTTTGAACTTGATAAATGTTCGGAGTTGTTGATTGCCCTTTTGAGGGCAAAATCTAAGGTAGAAGAGTTTTATCTGGTACATCTAGCATTATTATAATTCGTCCGGTACATCTGTTATAATGCGTCTGGTACATCTGTTATCTATTTTTTGTGAGAGGATTCAAGTCAAGGTGGAGATTTGTTAGAATGACTTGACTATGTGGGCGGCGGCCGCCGGCGGCGTCACTGTAGCCGCCGGATTTGACCCACCTAACACCACCTACCACACCTAACCCCTTAGATTGTGTCTATAAATAGATATGCATGTAAGAATTGTAAAATCATCTGAAAAAATCTGTAATCTTCCTCAAGATCAATATAATTATTTCTCTTCTGCATATATATTTTCTCCTTACGTTTATCATCTTTCTTATTTCCGTTATAACATAGCACATTACTATTGTACTGGATGGCAAGTAGACACTTGAGTATCGCACAAGCCATGGACTTCTAATCGCCTACATAGACACTTGTGCATCTCGCCATCCAAGCATGGCCTTCTAACTATTTTAACAATAGTTATAGTAATTATTCAAGCCTAAATATTACATTGGAAAATGACATTAAGCAATTTATGTTTCCAAACTTCAGGTGTGCGCCACTAAAACAAGTGAAAGCAAAATTAAGCAAAAAGAAATGGAACACTTGGACTCAAACAACAGACTATTAGAGTGTGACAACCATGAACGAACTGCACCATCAGGACAAGAAAGTGGACACTACTGACGGAATTGCAGATGCATTTTCGACACATTGTCATAAGTTTAGCTCAATTTATGACAGAATTTACTATCCACCAGTAAGTTTCCTCTTACATTTTTTCTTTTACAACGAGACTCGGTAATAATGTTTTAATCGAATGGATTGTCCGCAAGATAAAACAACAATCATTTTTTACGCCGAACCAGCCAATCTAAAAGAGGCTCGGAGTCGGAGACAAGATTACTGTAGTTCTTTTTATATCTAAAATTATCAATAAATATAAAATAAATTAACAAAAACCATTGACATAGGAAAGAACAATAATATATCCAAATCAAGTTCAAATATATTTACCATAACAACGAAATGGTAGCACTGGACATTGTGTTGGGTTCCGAGGCATAAAACGCAACGGATAAACGTAAATATAACAAAAAATTTCGAAACCCAAGCACAGGATCCATGTATAATTCTGGGAAGATTATGGAGAAAATGATTCATACCTTTAAAAGCTTTACTTTTATGAACTCAATGGAGATCCTAGCTTGTAATCACCATATACAATCTTGGCGTTAAGATCTGTGTCTCTAAGGTAATCCACACGAATGTCCTACCGTCCAACGATCTGAGGAGTCAGGTACTAGCCCACGAAGAACAGCCTCTCTCTCTCTAGCCTCTCAAAGATGGAGCTGCTAGGTTTTTAACCAAAGCGAATTATCATCCTTTACCCTAAATTAATATATCATTATGTATTTATAAGAGAGAGATAATGGGTTAAAATCAAAAACTGAAATGGGCTTCCATAAACCCAATTCTATTTATTCTGATTTTATTATTGGATTTCATTAAACCTAATTCTATTCTTACTTTATTAAATTCGAATTTACATAGATAATTAATTAGGACCAGTCCAATTAATTAAATAGCCAATTCTCAATTTAATAATGATTTAATTTAAATTCTTAATTTAAATTAAAACTCCTTTTAAGAAGTTCTAAGTGTGTGACCCTATAGGTTATTATTACGTCGGCAATAATTTTAATATCTAATACTAAAATTATAAACAATAAGCGGTATCTAGTAATACATCATTGCTACCCAAGTAATAATAATAATGGGTGATCCAGTTTAAACCTTTTGTGATTAATGTTTCCGTGTAATATAATCCCTTTAACCATATATATATATTATAGATTAAACTCGAGACATGTATTTAGTCATCCTCTTCAACATTTAATTCGGGTTTACTTGATCCATGAGTAAACTATTAAAAACAAATCATTATTTGAGCATGGTCATGCATTTTATAGTCTCACTCAATCAAGAGGCCAATAATATCTCTCCTAATTATAGGAAGGTTAAATCCTTTATCTATCATTCATATTTCTCATACGACTCATGATATACCCGATGTCCACTTTTATCATCACCCGATCAAATGTAACTTTTAATGTAGTCAAAGTATATTAATCCTCGTATAGAAATATAATGATCTCAAGTCAAAGGATCATTACACCATTATCACTGTGAGTCTTTCTTATGACTTTATTAAACATGAAGAATCTCACTGTGGGTCTGTCCAGTACCATGTACTCCTACATGTACCTATGTATTGACTTTAATATCTCCATACTCATAACCAATGAGATGTGGTTATCTGTCAAACAACATACTAGTCTATGTATTATTATTGTCCAATATAATAATACTCGACTAGGGACCTTTAAGAATATGATATATTATATAATCTCAAGTTCAAGTCATGTACTTAAACTATACAATGTGTATCATGATTCTAAGGACATTTATTATGCTAACGAATATATCGCAGTAATTAAAGTCATAATAAATACGTTTATTGAATGATCAAATGACATAAAGGTTTATTAAAAGAAACAATGTATTGCCTCTAGGGCACCTACACTAACAATCTTCCACTTGCACTAGAGCCAACAACCCATGTATCTAATACCCATGGAACTAGTGTGACCATCGTGCTTCTGTTGCGACAAGCCTTTGGTCAGTGGATCTGCAATGTTATCATTTGTGTGCACTTTACATATGTGTATGTCACCCCTTTCATTAATCTCTCAAATAAGGTGAAATCTCCTGAGTATATGTTTGGATTGGGAGTGCGATCTAGGTTCTTTAGCCTGTGCAATGGCTCCATTATTATCGCAGTATAGATCAATGGGATCTGCGATCGATGGAACCACTCTCGAATCAGTTATGAATTTTCGAATCCAAACAGCCTCCTTAGTCGGTTCACAAGCTGTAGTGTACTCAGCCTCCATTGTAGAATCAGCTACTGTTTCTTGCTTTGAACTCTTCCAGCTTACAGCACCTCCGTTTAAACAAAACACAAAACTAGACTGTGATACAGTATCATCCCTGTCTGTTTGGAAACTTGCATCGGTGTAACCTTTTACAACCAGTTTCTCCTCTCCTCCATACACCAAGAATGAATCTTTAGTCCTTTTCAGGTACTTTAGAATATTCTTGACTGCCATCCAGTGACCTTCACCTGGATTAGACTGGTATCTGCTCGTCATGAAGCATATGAAACATCTGGGCGAGTACATACCATTGCATACATGATAGATCCAATTGCTGAGGCATATGGAACCTTACTCATGTGGTCCTTCTCATCCAATGATTTCGGACACTGGTCTTTAGAGATCGTTATCCCTTGAGACACGGGGACATATCCCCTTTTTGAATTTTGCATACCAAAATGATGCAAAACCTTATCAATGTATGTGTTCTGACTTAGATCGATCATCCTTCTAGATCTATCTCTATAGATCCTCATTTCTAGAATGTAGGTTGCCTCTCCTAAGTCTTTCATAGAGAAGTTTCTCCCTAACCAAGTCTTAACAGCCTTTAGAGAAGGTATGTCATTCCCCATTAGTAGTATATCATCAACATATAGTACTATGAATGCCACATGGCTCCCACTAACCTTCTTGTAAACACATGGTTCATCTTCGTTTTGAACAAAGCCATACTCTTTGACTGTTTCATCAAAACGAATATTCCATCTCCTAGAGGCTTGCTTCAATCCATAAATGGATCGACGTAATTTACATACCTTGCAAACATTCCTTGGATCGACAAAACCTTCAGGTTATGTGATGTACACATCCTCTTCAAGGCTTCCATTAAGGAAGGCTGTTTTGACATCCATTTTCCAGATTTCATAATCATGGAATGCTGCAATGGCAAGCAAAATCCTTATGGAGTTGATCATAGCCACTGGTGAGAAAGTTTCATCATAGTCAATACCATGAATTTGTTTGAAACCTTTTGCTACCAGCCTTGCTTTATAGGTCTGAACATTTCCATCCATGTCAGTTTTCTTCTTGAAAACCCATTTGCACCCTACGGGTTTTACCCCTTCAGGTGGATCAACCAAAGTCCATACTTGGTTTTCGTACATGGAATCCATCTCGGATTTCATGGCTTCAAGCCATCTCTTAGAGTCTAGACTGTTCATAGCATCTTGGTATATGGGAGGCTCATCTTCATCTATGAGCATCAAATCACCACATTGAGTCAAGAGAAATCCATATCTCTCTGGCTCATGGCGAATTCTACCAGTTCTACGAACAACCTATGTTTGTTGAGCATTATCATTATCTTGCTCTTGTTCCACTTCAGGTTCAATGCTATTTTGTGGTTCGCGATATTCATCGAGATCTATAGTTCTCCCACTGTTTCTTTTGGAAACAAAATCTCTTTCAATGAAGACAGCATCTCGAGCAATAAACACTTTCTGCTCCGAAGGACTATAAAAATAATACGCCTTTGTTTCATTAGGGTATCCCACAAAATTGCACTCTTCGGATTTAGGTCCAAGCTTGTCAGATGCTTGACGTTTCACAAACGCCTTGCATCCCCAAACTTTCATAAAGCTCATGCCTGACCATTTCTCCTCCCATATCTCATATGGAGTCTTTTGAACCTTCTTAGTAAGAACACGGTTAAGTGTGAAAGCCGCTGTTTCTAGAGCGTAACCCCAGAAACTTATTGGAAGATCTGCATGACTCATCATCGATCATACCATGTCCAACAAGGTGCGATTTCTCCTCTCTGAAACTCTATTCCATTGAGGTGTACCTGGCGGAGTGAGTTGTGATACAATACCACACTCTTTTAAATACTCTTTAAATTCGGTGCTTAAGTATTCACCCCCACGATCGGATCGTAAGATCTTAATACTTGCACCTCCGCCAATTTGATTCTCTACTTCAGGCTTGTATTCTTCGAACTTTTCAAAAGAATCGGATTTATTCTTCATAAGATATACATATCCATATCTACTGAAATCATCAGTAAATGTTATGAAGTAGTAGTACCTCCTCTAGCCATCATACGCATTGGGCCACATACATCACTATGTATTAGCTCCAGACGTTCAGCGGCCCTTTGACCCTTACCAGTGAAAGGGGCTTTAGTCATCTTACCAAGCAAAAAAGATTCGCATTCTTGGTATGATTCAAAATCAAACTTATCCAAGTATCCATCCTTATGTAATTTGGATATGCGTTTCTCATTTATATGGCCTAGACGACAATGCCAGAGGTATGTATGATTTGAGTCATTAACTTTAAGTCGTTTGTTTTCTATATTATAGCCATGATTATCTAAGTCAAGAACATATAAATCATTAAACAAACGCGCAACACCATTGGTTAAATCATTCAAAGCAAAAGAGCAACTGTTGTTCTTTATTGTAAACGAAAAACCTTTCTTGTCCAAACAAGAAACATAAATAATGTTTCTGCGAATCGCAGGCACGTAAAAACAGTCTTCTAGTTCTAAAACAATCCCAGAGGGCAAAGATAAATAATAAGTCCCTACAGCTAAAGCAACAACTCTTGCTCCATTGCCTACTCGTAGGTCCACTTCTCCCTTAGCCAAAGTCCTACTTCTCTGCATTTCCTGCACATTTATACAAATGTGAGAAACACATCCAGTATCCAATACCCAAGATGTAGAAATAGACAAATTGACTTCTATAACATAAATACCTGATCCATAAATCTGAACAGCCTTCATTTTCTTCAGATCCTCCAAGTAAACTGGACAATTTCTCTTCCAGTGACCAGTTTTCTTACAGTAGTGACATTCCCCCTTAGCAACCCCACCTTTAAGCTTTAAAGCCTGTTTGGGACCTGACTTTGGCTTGGGTGTAGAATCAGATCCAGTCTTCTTCTTACTCATCCACTTGCCTTTCCCCTTGGCCTTACCTTTATTGCCCACCATCAGTATGGGAGCGGGTTCAGCTATCTTCATGTTGGTCTCATGTGTTCTCAACATATGCACCAATTCAGTAGGTGTTTTGTCAAATTCATTCATATTGTAGTTCACAAGAAACTGAGTGAGTTTGTTCAAAGAATTCATGATTAGGTCAATACCAGTTTCCGCATCAATCGGGAAACCCAAAGTAGCAAGGTACTCAATGTAACCAATCATCTTCAGAACATGTGGGCCAACTGGTTCAATTGCCCCTTGTTTGCAATTAAAAAGTGACTTACTCGTGTTGAACCTTTCTTGACGAGTTTGGCTTGCAAACATGCTTTACAAGTGCTCATTGATAGTATATACATCCATATGCACATGCTGTCTTTGAAGCTCAGCACTCATATCTTTGAAGCTCAGCACTCATAGTTGCCAACATAAGACATGCAACATTATTTGCATCATTCTCATCCCTTGCATGGGCCACTCGTTCCTCAACAGTAGCGCCCTCGGGAAGGGGACCTGGAGGAGGGATATCAATGACATGAAGCTTGCGCTCCTTCCTGAGGATAATCCTCAAATTCCTCTGCCAGTCTAGGAAGTTGTTTCCTCCTGTCAGCTTGTCCTTCTCAAGGACTGATCGTACGGATAGTGTGTTTGTGTTGTTTTCCATTACTTAGTATCTACAATGATAAAAGCACAAAATAAACATTAGATTGTCTGAGTTATAAATTATTATGTTCAAATGATTATGATATATTCATAATATATCTCCCACTATTTTTATCAAATTAATAGCCCTTACTATTAATTCGGAAAGAATATCCCATAAATCTTTCTAGTGAACCAAGATCCATATTTCGTCATGTCCTAAGTCAATCACTGGTAGTCCTTAAAACATGATTATTTAGGTAGACAACAGTTGTCAATTATATCATATATAATTCTTGGATAGTTTGGTGAACAACTATTGATCTTATCTATCTAATAGATTTTTAACCAAACTCTATGCTTCTAAGTTTATAATAGTTGAATATAACCGTTTATTTTCACCTTATTATGACGACTCAGTTAAGTTAATTAGACCCAATGATACAACGGCCGAATATAACCGTTTATATTCGTCGCATCTCACCACGATAGTTAGGAGTCCCCTGTCACTGACAGCCCTTCCCCTTATCGATCTAAGATTCGATGAGTGTTCATTCATTGGAAAGCATCTGATTAAAACTTAATATTTTGTTAAGGCTTTTAGAAAATTTATAACGATCATGATCACATCATAAAGAGATCCTCAATTTTCCTTGAACCAAATATTTCAAATTGACATCTTAAATTGTTCATTTCCCCGGTAGATGGAGGATCCCAATGGTCACACTTAATACCCATTAACCTTACGAATACACATATCCGCTTTTGTCAGAAAATCCCAATTTTAGATATCAAAATTCCATAATTAATTCCGTGTTTTAAAAATCCATATTTTATAAACACAAGAATCTCATGATCGTTTGTTAATTTTAAAATCTTGAATCATTACAGATTTTATCTTGTTTAGCATGGCAAACATGGCATGGGTGACGTATCTAATACACGCATACATCATTAATCTAATTAAAGCATGCATCTTCTACTCTACTCATACATTCCATACATCATATGTAAAGTGCGTAAAGTAAACATGCAATGGTTATGGCCCAATCCTATGTGATCTTTTCAAGCTAATGAAAAGATCAAGGTCAATCTATGGGGTAAAAAATAACTATTACATATGTCTTCTCTATTGCTTCCATTGACTCCTTAGCATCCATGGAATGCCTCCTTGTTCCCCTTGTCTTTCTTGGATGTTACAATAATAACTATACTAATGAACTTACAAAAGAACTCGAGTTACATTCGAGATAAACAATTACAAATAGAAAATGACATGCAAGTCGTATTTATTACAAACCAAAAGAATAAACCATTACAACTAGGGTCTAAAGGCCATAACCATGCACCATGCTCAAGTTACCATTAAAGAACATGTAAGATCATATAAAGATGACATACTATTTATTACCTTTCATGATCCAATCATGAATAATAAATAAATAAAGTATATGTCATAAGCACAAATTAAAACGAAACCCTAACCCGCGGACCGACCAATCATGATACCATTGTTGGGTTCCGAGGCATAAAACGCAGCGGATAAACGTAAATATAACAAAAATTTTCGAAACCCAAACACAGGATCCATGTATAATTCTGGGAAGATTATGGAGAAAACGAATCATACCTTTAAAAGCTGTACTTTCACGAACTCAACGGAGATCCTAGCTTGTAATCACCACACACAATCTTGGCGTTAAGATCTGTGTCTCTAAGGTAATCCACACGAATGTCCGACCATCCAACGATCTGAGGAGCCAGGTATTAGCCCACGAAGAACAGCCTCTCTCTCTAGCCTCTCAGAGATGGAGCTGCTAGGTTTTTAACCAAAACGAATTATCATCCTTTACCTTAAATTAATACAACATTATGTATTTATAAGAGAGAGATAATGGGCTAAAATCAAAAACTGAAATGGGCTTCCTTAAACCCAATTCTATTTATTCTGATTTTATTATTGGATTTCCTTAAACCCAATTCTGTTCTTACTTTATTAAATTCGAATTTACTTAGATAATTAATTAGGACCAGTCCAATTAATTAAATAGCCAATTCTCAATTTAATAATGATGTAATTTAAATTCTTAATTTAAATTAAAACTCCTTTTAAGACGTTCTAAGTGTGTGACCCTATAGGTTATTATTACGTTGGCAATAATTTTAATATCTAATAATAAAATTATAAATAATGAGTGGTATCTAGTAATACATCATTGCTACCCAAGTAATAATAATAATTGGTGATCCAATTTAAACCTTTTGTGATTAATGTTTCCGTGTAATATAATCCCTTTAACCATATATATTATAGATTAAACTCGAGGAATGTATTTAGTCATCCTCTTCAACATTTAATCCGGGTTTACTTGATCCATGAGTAGACTAATAAAAACAAATCATTATTTGAGCATGACCATGCATTTTATAGTCTCACTCAATCAAGAGGCCAATAATATCTCTCCTAATTATAAGAGGGTTAAATCCTTTATCTATCATTCATATTTCTCATACGACTCATGATATACCCGATGTCTACTTTTATCATCACCCGGTCAAAGGTAACTTTTTTTTTTTTTTTTTTTTTTTTTTTTTGCTAAATCAAAGGTAACTTTTAATGTAGTCAAAGTATATTAACCCTCGTATAGAAATATAATGATCTCAAGTCAAAGGATCATTACACCATTATCACTGTGAGTCTTTCTTATGACTTTATTAAACATGAAGAATCTCACTGTGGGTTTGTCCAGTACCATGTACTCCTACATGTACCTATGTATTGACTTTAGTATCTCCATACTCATAACCAATGAGATGTGGTTATCTGTCAAACAACATACTAGTCTATGTAGTATTATTGTTTTATATAATAATACTTGACTAAGAACCTTTAAGAATATGATATATTATATAATCTCAAGTTCAAGTCATGTACTTAAACTATATAATGTGTATCATGATTCTAAGGACATTTATTATGCTAACAAATATATCGCAGTAATTAAAGTCATAATAAATACGTTTATTGAATGATCAAATGACATAAAGGTTTATTAAAAGAAACAATGTATTGCCTCTAGGGCACCTACACTAACACATTGGGCAACTTATAATGGAGTTTTGATATCTGTCAAGTACCTAGAATGCCAATTATATTCATTTAAATTGTCT
Organism: Saposhnikovia divaricata; assembly: GCA_036435485.1. NCBI lineage: Eukaryota > Viridiplantae > Streptophyta > Magnoliopsida > Apiales > Apiaceae > Saposhnikovia > Saposhnikovia divaricata. The sequence goes on along the minus strand of CM071599.1, from coordinate 140,684,231 downwards.
AGTTAATATTATTGTTGAACATATGACTAAATGTTGTTGTAAGTTTAACTACCATATTATTATTATTAGATTTTTTTAGTTTAGTTTGACTGGTTTTATATCCTGTGTAAGTACTTGTAGACCTAACACTACAAGAAACAGGGTTATGACAATTCAGTATGGACCTACCCACACGACTGAAGTTGTGTAAGTCCTTGTAGATCAACACAAAGAAACAAAGGTCATGACAAGTCAGTATGGACCCACCCACGCGATTAACATCTTGCATCATTCAACGCTTTCATACAAAACCAGTCAAGACTAAACTCACCCCACTTGAAGAAGTTGGTTAAGGCCTAAATTGATCGTCTTCTAACCTAATTTGACCGTTTTTGTGATTGATTTAGACCCCGTTTCATGCAGCAAAAAACTTGTTGTAAATTCAAGTCGTCGTAAACCATGAAAATTCAAGTCGTCGCAAACCATATTTTTGATAAATTAATACCTTCAGTTATATTTTTTGACATTGTCAAATAATAGAACTAGCGAAAGATTGATGTCAGTCCAGAAATTTTGATAAACAGTAAACTATTGGTTGATTGATGTCAGTCATAAGAGTATGGACAATGTATTAGTAGTAACTGCTATTCTTCTTTTCAAATATTACCTGAAATTAAGAATCGGTACGATTTAGGCATACACTTACCTAACAATGCGGTAAACAGTCTCTAATGGTGTGGATTTCTTTCACTGCCTGGGGAGTCATACCAGTCCTTTTCGTAACAGGCTAAGAGCTAATAGAACCCGTCGAAGTTCTATTATGCGGACACGTGCACAGAGACAAGAGAGACGAATGTAGGATGCATGCTTACATAGGTTGCAGTGACAGTAGCCACTTGATCAGCATATTCGTCTCTACATAAGTGCTGGGCCTCTGGCCACTTGGGCATTTTAGGAAGACAAAGTGAAAGTAGTAGTATAAATATGGAACAGCTGGTAGGCTAAGTTACTCCATTTGCTAGCTCTCGCGTTGGCCAAACTGTAGGCCAAGTCTAAATTAAGTTCCGTGCAACGAGTAACAACATTAATAATGCCAAAACTATAAACTATAGTGCACTGAGCTTTCCTTAGAACGTGCACTGCCTATTTCAGTTGATGTCAATAAACTCAAATGCTTGTCATATCCAAGGTCAAAAAAATTACAAGTTAAACAAAATGAAACTTAAGAATTATCGCTCTTGTAATGAACCAAATGCGAGTGAGATCTTTAATAATTATTTCCTCCTCTTGAATCATACCTCAAAAGATCGCACGAGTCCCCTACCTGAAGAAGTCAGTTAAGGCTTAAATTGATCGTCTTCTGACCTAATTTGACCGTTTTTGCGGTTGATTTAGACCCCGTTTCTTGCGGCAAAACTTGTTGTAAATTCAAGTCGTTGTAAACCATATTTATGATAACTTATTACCTTCAGTTGTATTTTTTGACATTGTCAAATAATAGAACAACTTGCGAAAGATTGATGTCAGTCCTGAAATTTCGATAAACAGTAAACTATTGGGGGCTTCGTTGAGTACTTGTGATCAATTTATGATCTATCATCTTATGACAAAGGCATTTTGTCCTGTATTAAGTTCACAAATTTGGCCCAATCAGTGACAAATTCACAGCGTAACTTGCTTTCTCACACTTGTAGTGCAGCAGCACAACATTCCTGTAAACTTAAAATCAACAGTTATCTGGGTTTAAGCCTAGAAGAATGTTGTACAGCTTATGAATGAGAGTAAATTTGTATTAATACTTGACTATAGTCAGCTTTACCAGGCAATCATAAGAGTATGGACAATGGATTAGTAGTAACCATTGTTATTGAAATCCGCCGATTTCTGAAAAATCGCCGATATATCAACGATTTTTCAACCGAATCATCCGATAAATTGTAAATCGGTACCTCAACCGAATAGTTCCGATTTTCGAAATCTGCAACACTGGTAGTAACTGCTATTCTTCTTTTCAAATATTACATGAAATTAAGAATCGGTACGATTTATACATACACTTACCTAACAATGCGGTAAACAGTCTCTAATGGTGTGGATTTCTTTCACGGCCTGGGGAGTCATATATACCAGTCGTTTTCGTAACAGGCTAGGAGCTAATAGAACCCGTCAACTTCTATTATACGGACACGTGCACAGAGACAAGAGACGAATGTAGGATGCATGCTTACGTAAGTTGCAGTGACAGTAGCCACTTGAGCAGCATATTCCTCTCTACATATATAAGTGCTGGGCCTCTAGCCACTTGGGCATTTTAGGAAGACAAAGTGAAAATATGGAACAGCTGGTAGGCTAAGTTACTCCATTTGCTAGCTCTCGTGTTGGCCAAACTGTAGGCTAAGTCTAAATTAAGTTCCGTGCAACGAGTAACAACATTAATAATGCCAAAACTATAAACTATAGTGCACTGAGCTTTCCGCAGAACGTGCAGTGCCTATTTCAGTTGATGTCAATAAATCTTAATGCTTGTCATACTGAAGGTCAAAAAAAATTACAAGTTAAAAAAATGAAACTTAAGAATTATCGCTCTTGTAATGAACCAAATGCGAGTGAGATCTTTAATAATTATTTCCTCCTCTTGAAACATACCTCAAAAGATCGCACGAGTCCCCTGCTTATTATCTACACACTCTTCACCATCACTCTTTAGATGTGCAAAAGAAATTAGAACTGCACTGAATATATAGCTGCAAAATACTCCTATGTCTTGTTTGTAATATTAAAACAAAGGTTTATTTGAGCCAAATTGTCCACAGTTCACACGCATACCGGTCATGGCAGGTAGACTGCTAGATGAAAATGAATGAAATAAGCAACGTTTTCAAAGATTTGAATAGATTTTAAATTATGCAATTTTGCTTTAAGTCTATTACCTAATTCTTTATTTCTTTGTACAAACATATCTATACTTTTTATTAAAAGCAGAAATCCCCTTTTAATAGTATGGCATGTATACCGCGGTATGCACGGTATGCTACTAAATATTAATTACTTTTATTAAGTAAAATTATAATATTATATAATAACTTAATTTAATAATGAAATTACATACTATGAATCTATTAACTAAAAATTGAAATAAAAGTTAGGAATATAGAAATTCTTTATAATAGATTAATAATAATACAATTAATAATATAACTACTCTTATATTACCAGATTGAAGTTATGTAAATTTAATTAATTAAAATAATAATATTAAATATTAATTTAATTTAATAGTGAGTCTAGCAATCGAAATAAAAGTCTAGAATATAGTATTATATACAACTTGGTGCTTCAAGATTTTATTTATTTAAAAAAATTAAAAATTAGAAATTTAATATTAAATATTAATTTAATTTAATAATGAAGTTATATATTAGGAATCTATTAACTATCAATCGAAATAAAAGTCAAGAATATAGTATTATATACAATTTGGTATTTCAAGATTCTATTTCTTTAAAAAAATTAAAAATTAGATTTTTAAGATAATATATCACAATCCGTGCTTCACACGGATTATTGGTTAATACTTATATATAAAGTATTAGCCGAACTTAGCTCATAGGTAATATGATATATTGTAATTTATCAAAAATCGAACTCATAATACATAAGTTTATATGTTTAAATTATAGTAATACACCCTGACGTTTCTCCTTTTGGTATGCATTATATAATTGATGCTATCATGCTATGCAGAAGAGCAACTTGCGTGTATTAGGCTAACAATAAAGTAATTAGTAGGCAATGTTGTGATGTGTACGGTTTTACGTGAGTAGTGTTATGTATTCCAAAAATTTTATCAAAATTTTTTCCAAATGACATCGCATGATAAATGATGAATTTTAAGTTGTGGACCCGCATGTATGTATGCGGGGTCTCATATTATTATTCAAAAAACTACCATCTATTCATGTGACACATTAATTTTTGGAAAAAATTTTGGGATAAATTTTGGGGACGTAGCATTTTCACTTTTACATTGATCTTTCTCATGATAATGCACTAATTAAGACCATAGAAAATTATAGTAAATTAATGGTTTTGTGGTATGAACACCGCATCTCTTCTTTCTCAGCCGTCTAAGTCTATCTTTTTGTAACTAACATTTTGAGACTTGTTCAAAAGAATGCAAAAATGATTATACTAATCAATGTTTTAGAGCCATTTTATTCTTTATATAGTAGTACCTCTTATGGCCATCATCTATTTAAACACATCCATTCACTCCTCTCCCTCCAACAAACTATGTAGTATTCTCTTACAAATCTCTCTTCTTCATCAAACCTCATATACAAAATTTTCCTTCAACCATGTACAACTATACTCTTATCGATTTTCGCAAGATATCTGCATAAATTTCTTGCAACCTAAATAACTCTCTGTCACTTGACTCAACCTGAAGTGGTCCTTATTTTCTTTATTTCAATAAATATGGCTCCTTTGTTGTACCAAACAACTTCATTGCCCATCGGTGTGGCTGGACCATCAGGACTAGCCTTATGAGCATGCCTTTAAGCACAAGGAATACCCTTTGTTACATGTCTTTGAAAGAGCCGACTGCATAGCTTCTTTGTGGCAAAAACGCACCTATGATCAGTTAAAGCTTCACCTTCCAAAGCAATTGTGTCAACTCCCTAATTTCCCATTCTCGGAACACTGTCCTGAATGCCCAACAAAGAAGCAGTTCATTGATTATCTTGAAGCATAAGCAAGACACTTCGATATCAACCCACAGTTCAACGAGTGTACTTACTCAGGAATATGTGGACGTTTGTCTTCTATGTCCGATCAAGACTGTTCCAACATGTGGTTTTATCCGCTCTGAGTTTAAGTTCATATTTCGATAGCTTGCTGTGGCAACTGGAGAAAATGCAGAGTGACATAGCAAGTTGTGCCAGATGTAGAAGGATTGTAAGAGTTCGGAGGAGATGTTATCCATGCTTAGGAATATAAGTCTGGTGAAAAATACATGGGAAAAAAGGTCCTGGTTGTGGGGTGTGGAAATTCAGGCATGGAAGTCTCAACTGATCTTTTGCAACCACAATGCTAATCCATCATTGGTAGTTCAAGCTCGGTAAGTCATCATTCATCAATGATGTGTTAACATATAATAACATACTCTGCAGCTCCCTCTCTCTAACATCTTGAATTGGATACTATAATTAAATCAAAGTCTAATCATATAATTCTCTGTTCCCTAGGTTTAAAAGAGCATTTATTGGTCTTTTGGAATTAAAGAACACTGAACACTCGTGGAAGACATCTGTTCTTGACATTGATGGCTAATTATGGAGCTTCAGACCACCATTGATAGTTTGGGATTCGGGCTACAAAGATCAAGGGAGACTTCCATGCCTGAATTTCCACACCCCGCAATTAGAACCTTTTTTTCCCACTATATTTTTCACCAGATTTATATTCACAAGCATCGATAACCTCTCCTCCGAACGCTTGTAATCGTTTGATATCTGGCATAACCGCTCTGCATTTTCTCCAGTTGCCACAACAAGCCATTGATAAATGTACTCAACCTCAGAGCGATATATAGAAGCACATGTAGAAACAGTCTTAATTCGCCACAGGTGACAAACCTCATCATCCTTTGCGATTGACTGCACTCGTTGAACTGTGCATTGATATCGAAGTCTCTTGTATATAATTCAAGGTAATCAATGAATTGCTTCTTTGTTGGGTATTCAGGATAGTGTTCAGAGACTGGGAACTTAGGAAGCTGAAATAATTGCTTTGGAAGGTGTAGCTTAAGGGATCAGAGGTGCATTTTTGCCACAAAGAAGCTATGCAGTCAGCTCTTTCGAGGGCAACAAAGGGTATTCCTTGTTCAGGCATGCTCCTACGGCTAACCTGATGGTCCATTCCAACTATGACTGGTCCATCAATCCATACTCACCGACAAAATCGTTTTGATCCAAAAAAGTAAACATACTACAACGTAGAAATAAGAACTAGTTCAGGTTGAGTCAAGTATGTATGTAGAGATGTATCTGGGATTGCAAGAAACTTTTACAGATTTACTTAATTGCAGGCCTGCAAAATACAACAATAAACATTGTTACTGCTTTCGAGACATAGTGAAATTTGATTACTCAAGTTTCATAGAAAACAACATTTATTGTTACTCTGATATTTAAATTTCATCGTTTTTTATTATTACAATTTGTTTTTGTTCCAAACCGTGTATACTGTATAGCATGCAGACCCTTCCCTGTTGGTGCGATTCACTCTGTTATGATACTGTGATTTTCACATATCGCGGTTCATCAACTATTATATAATCACCCCCCCCCCTCGGGTACCCATTCGAAATCCCACCTAGAGATCGTTATGACTTTGTTTCTGATAGCACTGTTATTATAGGTGCTAGGCCTATCTGAAAGCCAAGATTAACTAGTAAAATGTAACCAAGACCTTGCACTAAGTTCCAGGGGATTAAAACTAGATTTACAATATGCAACTAAAATGTCTTTAAAATTAGGGATGCATTGGTAGTACAAGTATGATACACAATCTTACAGAAGCTTGAAACAAATATGAAATAGCAATTACAACAAAAGCATAAGCATTAACATTCTTCAATCTCATCCAATGCATAGTTGTTTGTTGATACATTTGCATAATTCACTTTCTTGAACCTCACAACAACAGGGTACCGAGTTTTCGGGTCCTGCAAGTCACAAAAACATTAAAATCAACTCAACATTCAACTGTTTAACTACTTTAAATTCAAGTTAATTAACTGTAGAAAGTGCAAACGATGACTTAGAGTAGGAAATCACCTGATCAACAGCTACAACTGAACCAGTGCCTTTGTACCAGTAAGATTCCTTCCTCAGAATCTTCACCTGTCCAGTTCCAAATCAACAAAAATTCAGAACTCATGCATGCCATTACATACTTGCACTGCTCGGACTTTCAACATCTTGTAACAACTTACTAAAATAAAAGTAAAAACGTGCTACTTACTGTGGATCCTCTCTTGGGTCCAATAGGCGGAGGCTTGGCAGCCGGAGTAGGAGGAGCTTCTTCCTTGGTTTCTGCTGGTGGCGCGGGTGGAGCAGCCTCCTCAGAAGCCCTGACAACCAGCCTACCAGAATGGAAGTTTCTAGAAGAAGTACAAGGAGGGTTAAACATCATCATCATCTTAGTGGAAGTGTTGGGATTTGCAACACTTGGTGTTACTAAAAAACCACAAGCAGCTGATGCCATACTGCAGCTAGCCATTATCAAATTCTAATTTTTTTTTTTTTTTGTAGGGTGAAGAAAAATGAATGGAAGACTAATAAAAATAATAAACACCAATGAATTGTTATTGGACCAATATCTTTTTCTTGTTTCTTGGAAAAAAGAATGATCTGTTACATATTTACTCTAACCAATACAATGCTGCCATATGTTACATCATATCTCATTCATCTGGATAATGTTGTCATCTTCCCTGTTAGTTTTGTCTACTGCTAATCTAGTTTTCGTACAACCACTCATGTATATTATAATTTTTAATATTATGGTAATATAATAAAAAATGCAAAAAACTCTAGTGTACATTTCGTGTGGCTAACAAATGTTTATAATCTCAATGGGCTTGTTGGGCTTCTTAGACAATAATATTCGGCCTAAATGTTGCTAATAAATTGTTCAAATGCATAAGGCTTGCTTTATAGTCTCGGCTAGGCCCAAACTTAAAGAACAGCAAAGCAGAACATAATCTGTATGATCTGAAATCTAAATATTCAACTTCTCGACGGTGTGTTGCAGTTTGCTATATGAAGTATTATGAACCAGAACTACCCAATTAAAGAAATCTTGAATATCTATAAAGGACGTATTTGTAATCATATTCTCGTACACTAAAATTTAATTTCTGAGCTGTTAGATGTACAAAAATGGTAGGTAATAAAAGTTACGACTCACCTAAAAATATGAACAATGTTCGATGATCACGCTACTCATTGCTTATACTAATCCAAAAACATTCCTGTTACAGGCAACATCCTCAACATCACACTTTAAATGGTTCTGATTTACCGAGCAAACATCACTATTGTTCCAACTGTGTACCACTATTACAATTACAAACAAAATCACTTGTACCATAAATACACATATCAAAATAATTGTGCATTCTAACGCGTAACTGCTAAATATTCAATAAGACAAAGAGACTGTTTGGCTACGGCTTAAAATTCGGGTTTAAAGTCATTTTTTACTTTAAGTTAAAAAATAGTTGTTTCTGTAATAAGTCAGAAATTGACTTAAAGTTAAAAAAACAGCTTAAAGTTAAAAGTTGGTAGAAAGTAATTGTTTGAATGACTTATTTTGTTTTGATAATTTTATTTGAAAACAGTTAATATTATCATTCAAATAAATAATTTATCAAATTTAATTTTATGTTTACATTTTTAATAATTCATAAATCACTCAAAATATAAAATTATCCAAACAGATATAACTTAAAATTTTCATTTTTCACTATGACTTTAAACAACTTTAAATTATAAATAATAATTTTAAGATTAGTCAAACGGGCTCAAAGTCATAATGGAGATGATCGAAAAAGCAAGTTTTACAATGCGAAAAAACTAACTAGAACTAGAAGAAATAATCTGCGTGTTTCGTAAAATTGACGTCATGCATTCTCATCAACACAAATTATTTCACATAATTTATTTTGGCAATTAAAATAGTTAAATTCTTTTTATATCAGTTATGTAATCCTATTGCATGTATTAGTTTACAAATTATTCTCCCACCCAATCCATCTTTAAGCAATAGATTTTCAACTCATCTCAGAATTGAACTTGAAGCGTTTGAAATTGAAGATTAAACAAATAAATGAAAATATCCGCATATATATGTAATATATAAACTCTGAACAAGAGACCTGAAATAAGATTACATAATTGATACAAAGAGAATTTAGCTATTTTAATTGCTAATATAAATTATGTGATTTTTTAAAATAAATGGAATATGTAAAATTCAGTTGATGGATTAAATCGAAAATGGAAGACAATTTCATGTGTTAAATTAAGTGTTTTGCCACAAGGAGCATACAGTAAATGTACATACATAAATACATCTTCCGCAAAACTCGTATCTAACTGTTTCATAATCTTACTTCAGTCTCGGACAAACACACACTGACACACTCTCTCCCTCTGACACAGTCACACTCTCTATATATACACACAATATATCTCTCTGTTTAGACATAACCAGAAGTCATTAATTACACAAGACTCTACTGTTATTCCGGCGAATAGTCAGTCAATACTCCTGTTCTCTCCTTACCCTTTTCATCTCCGGCCAATCTCCGGCCACATTTTCCACCGGAAATGTTATTTTCCAGCAACTTGACTACTACCGTACTGTTATTTTAGCTGTTATTCAGGTGGGTGTTATTTTCCAGCAACTTGACTACTACCGTACTGTTATTTTAGCTATTATTCAGGTGGGTGTCTCTCTCTCTCTCTCTCTCTCTCTCTCTCTCTCTCTCTCCCCCTCCCTCCCTCCCTCCCTCTCTCTCTCTCTCTCTCTCTCTCTCTCTCTCCCTCCCTCTCTCGCTCTCTCTCTCCTTCTTATAAGATATATCTAGAGTTGATGTGGCTGTGTAAGTCAAGTTTTTTTATTCGATTTTGAATCTTTGTTACACGTTTTCTGTTGATTACATGTTTACTGATGATTTACTTTGTTATTCAACTACTTACAAGTAAAAGATTGAAGCTTTACACAGTTACTCATTTATATGTCTTCATTTATTTGATTATACTGTGATTTATTTATACATAGTGATTGTGTGTGTATGGTAATATTTTACCATTGTTCACCGTATGAGGAGATTTGTCTTTCTTGAAGCATATAATTTGGTCAATGATCTTGATGATTTAGTGTTTTGAAATCGAAAATTCCCGGGGTTTATTCAAGTGTGTAGTGTGAGGCTTCATGTGATTGTTGTGAAATTTCTGGAGTAAAAAAGTAGTTTTGCACTGGATATGTTAATACGCTTTGTTTCTTGAACAAAAAAGCCTTTCAGAAAGAAATAAAACATTCATAAGATCCAGTTCTTTTTTGGTCAACATTATGTGTCCAGTTAAATAGTGAAATAGTATTAACAATACTGATTTCCTATGGCACAAAACTTGAGTTGAAATTATTTTCAGAGAGTGTAATACTTCACTTTTATTTTTCGGCCTGATTCCGGGGGTGTTCATGTTCCATGATCCGCATCCCTTACCTCTTGCCCCTAACATACTGGACAATAGAACTATAGAAGCATATACATACGAGAGTTGGGATTTACGTTACGTGTTGGTAACTAGTATGCATCTCACTGTATATTTCCCTATTGTGAATATATTTACAGTTTTAAAAATGGAATTGTGTTAATGTTTATTAACTTCTCTATAACTACTTATTTGGAAACTATTCGGATATGTTTTATTTGATGCTTTGCTAGATTAACCATTGAGTGCAGCTATCATTTTGTCTTCTATCTAACTCTTCCTGTGAGTATTGTTTAGATATGTTCATCCAGGTGTTGCAATGAACGGGATTCAGAATGGCAAAACTCTTAAATTTATAAGAACCTTTTTCAGGATGCTGTAGTAAAATGGGGAACCTGTTTGATCTGACTGCAGGCATGCCAGGAAACCAGCTGCTTACTGAGAAGCCTTATCGTAATGGTATTTTTCATTAATTTTACATAATGGCTTAAACTTCATCCCCATTTTACTGCGATTTACTTCTATCCCCAAAATGTCACAAGTACCCTGTTATGCGGAAGGAAATCGTATATACTGACTTCCATCACTTCCATAACATTCTTATTCTCTTTTATTTCAAATATTCTGTTATATTTTTAACCATTCTTGAGAAGGTTGATAAGGTGCTTACTTACCACATAGAACCTATGAACAGGTTCCTCCCTGTCAAGGAGTTGTTTTGATGTGTCAGGAATAAATCCAACCCAGGATCTTTTAGAAGATAAAGAGGTAACTTACTAATCTCTCTTCTTGCACTACGTCATCTAACTATCTAGGAACAACAAAAAACATCAGAATTACAGATGAGACATACATGAAGTTTTGAAAGTCAAGATCTCCTAGGAGAATTACATGTAAAATTCTTCATGGGAAAAAAATTAATTAGAATAAATACAAGCTGCTTAATAAAATTTATACAGCTATTTGGAAAATCTAAAAAATTGGTAGAGTTGTTAAGGAACTAAATCCTTTCAGGTACTTGTTGATACTGAAGTTAAGACATTTTCTTCATGGCATCTTAATGTGTCATGTTGATTTGTGATGTACAGATTATATCCGAATTGAGAAGAACTTCTTTGAATAAAAAATCAAAGAGAACACCTATAAAGATGCTAATAGCTGAAGAAATGTCACAAGAAACTATTTCGACAGAAAACCCATCCAATGTAGTTGCCAGGTTAATGGGGCTTGATGCCATTACATGTCAGCAGCCTCATTTAGCTTCAGAAAGAAGTCACCCAAGAAATTTCTCCTTTTCTAATGTGCCTATGGATTATTTGCAGCAAGAACATGAATCATTAGAGTCACAAGAACTACATGAGATTCATCAGTATCCCGAGCAGAATAATTTTACAGATGTTTATGAGAGATGGCAGTCACAGAACGACCCTGTTAGAGATAAAGAATCTCAAAGAGAAAGGTTCAGTGGAAGTGCATGCGAGAAAAAGATGGCTCTCATTCGTCAAAAATTTAAAGATTTGAAGCTTCTTGCCACGGACGAAAAGCTCCGCCAAACCAAACAGTTCCAAGATGCATTAGAAGTATTAAGTTCGAACAATGATTTATTCCTCAGATTTCTCCAGGAACCAAATTCAATGTTCTCACAGCATCTGCATGATTTGAAGTCCCTCCCTTGTTCATCTAATACAAAGCGTATTACTGTTCTTAGACCTGCTAAGATGGTAGATAGCAGCAAAATTGCTGGATCACAGAAGCAGTTCCAAATAAAGAAAACTTCCCAGACTGAACAGGTCAGTAACCGGGACAAAAGAGCTTTTGGATTTTCCAGTCCAACAAATTGTAAAGCTGAGGATAGTCATATTCAAACAACACGTATAGTGGTACTAAAACCTAGCCTTGCAAAGTCTCAAGACACTAAAACTGTTGTTTTGCCACATTCCTCGTTACCAAGTGCATTAAGTACCGAAGATGATGACGGAGAGCATGTAAATGATGGTGCACGTGAATCGAGTGAAGATGCGAAGAAGGAAATGGAACAAGTGTGTGAAAATTTCAGTGGACATAGAAGGGATGGGGCCTTGCCCTCTTCTGTGTTTTCCAATGGCTATATTGGTGATGAAAGTTCATTTCACAAATCGGAAAATGAATATGCTGTGGTAAATCTTAGTGATGCTGAACTTCTGTCTCCAACTTCTAGGCATTCGTGGGATTATAAAAACAGGTCTGATAGTTGTTATTCTCAGTCCTTTAGCCGTACATCTTATACACCCGAGTCTTCAGTTTGCCGAGAAGCCAAAAAGCGACTGTCTGAAAGGTGGGCCATGATGGCCTCTAGTGGAAGTTGTCAAGAAAAAGGACATAAGCGGAGAAGCTCAAGTACTTTGGGCGAGATGCTCGCTATTTCAGATACGAAGAGATCTCCAGGACCTGTGGAAGAATCTAGTCATAAACAAGAGGCCAGGGGATCCACTTCATGCTTAATTACTAATTCAAATGGAAATGATATATGCAACGCTTTTTCTGGGAACTTTTTGAGGTCAAAATCTGTTCCTGTATCTTCAACTATTTATGGTTCGAGGCTTGATCTAGAAGTTTCCGGTCCTAAGATGGAGAATACTGAAAGCACAAAGGAGGTGACCAAGAAAAGGACTGCAAAATTTAAATTAAAGGAAAGAGTTTCAAGTTTGTTTTTCTCAACAAATAAAAAATCTGGCAAGGAAGAATCATGCCAACCTAATTCTGTACCTGACCCTGGATGTCATCCCAGCACTGTGGCATCTGAACATGATAATGACATAGCATTGTCAAGCAAAGCACCTTCTTTAGATTTGTTAAGCATGGAACCTAAACTGGCGACAATTCCTACTGAGGTATCTCAATTATGTGATTTCACTGTGTGCCTTTGGTCTTAGTAGTATCTTTCTATTACTGCTTAATATATGTCCTTCGTTTCCAAAGCTAACAATAGATTTTTAATTGTTCATCCATAAGAGATCCGCTTGGACATATTTTTGTACATGTTTTTCCCTTCTTTCTCAAAAAAAAAAACTATTGTCATTGTTATTAGTCTGTATGTCCTAAAATTTGTTTGTCATAACAGGCATACTCTGTAATATGCAGGCTGAATTTTCAGTATCAAATGAAAACTGTAATGAGAACAAGGAGCAACCAAGTCCAGTTTCAGTCTTGGAACCTTCGTTTGACGATAATGATCATGGCACAGCTAAGTTTTATAATAATCTAAAGCCAGATGGAAATGGTTAGTTAATATCTGTTAGCCTTGTTGAAGATTTGTGTACTTCACCCCATCTTCGTGTTTGTTTACTTTGCTTCCCCTCAAACAGGAATGGAGCATTCTTCCCATCTTACTAAATCAAACTTGATTGACAAATCCCCACCAATAGGATCCATTGCTCGGACTCTTTCATGGAATGATTCTTGTACAAAAGCGACCACGCCATATTCAATGATATCCAATACGTTGCCGATAGGAGCAGATAAAGGAAAACAAGAATGGTTTTTTTTAGTTCAGAAACTATTATCTGCAGCTGGCTTTAACAATGTGTTGGAACCTGATACACTTTTTCCAAGATGGCATTCCCATGAGAGCCCTTTAGACCCATCATTAAGAGACCAATACTTAGACCTTAACGACAAGGAGACGCTGCATGAGACTAAGCGTAGGCAAAGGAGATCAACCCAAAAGCTCGTGTTTGATAGTGTCAATGCTGTATTGAAAGATCTAGCTGGGTCCAAGTCAGCTACAGGGCAAAGAGGAATATCGTGTAGTGAGTTCAATGTTAGGCTTCAAGATCATGCATCATCCACAATGGTGGACATTTTATGGGCCCATATTGAGGAATGGTTTTCTGATGAGTTGAGATGTGTTCCAGATTATTTCGGAGACAACCGTTTGTTTGTGGAGACGGTGGTGAGGAAGGAGGTAGTAGGAAAGGGTTGGGTTGAGGATTTGACAATAGAAATAGTAGATTTACGGAAAGAGATCGAAAACAAGTTACTGGAAGAGCTTGTGCAAGAGGCTGTGGAAGAATTAACAGTTCGACTGTGATGAGGCTTTTTCTTATCTTAAAATTTCCAGAGTGTAGGACTATATTTTCTAACAATGCAATATAAATTTTCGTTGTACATGTGATGTTTCTGGTTCTTTTATTTAATACAACAATGGCATATGGGAATGAGATTGTAAACGGGATTTGGGAATGAGATTGCACAACAAAAATGTTTTAAAATCTCATTCATTTACCAGGTTCAAAACCAATGATTCAGACGATCCTAAGATTCTAACGGGTGAAGGCCTCTGCTGTTTTTTCACACACAACTGCCCAAAACACCCGCCGTCGGTGTGTATGGTCTTTTTTGTGAGTCCACCGGCTACGCCTCTATTGGTAACATGTCACCGAAAACGCATTTTCAGACGGCACTTTTTTGTCACGCTTCTTCACGAACGTATTTGCAAGGCACGCTTCTTGAGACACCGTAACTACAGAACATCCAATGCATCTTTGTCTTGATATATATACATATACAGACATATATATTACACACAAATCCACTATATATTACACACAAATCCACTGGCATCTTTGTTTTGTATAAAATCAAGCTCATCAAATTATCTTTTAGATATATTTTACACGCATAAGAAAGTAAACTGAGTTAATATGATTCATCCTTGGATGTGGTACACAGTGTATAGTGTATGTGTATGTGTTGCGTGGTTGGACTTGGCAACAACGAGCCTGCCATGAAACTAATAAATTTGCAAATTATCGATTTTCAGATATGCTTTTCCATGTAACGTATTGGATGAAACTGATAAATCCGCAAATTATCAGTTTTGAGATACGCTTCTCCATGTAACGTATCGGATGGGTAAATATTTATCAGTTTGATGGGGAAATATTTATCAGTTTTGAGATACGCTTCTCCATGTAACGCAACGGATGGGCAAATAAAGCCAATAAACGGCCTTTGGATGTATTGTACCACGGTCTAACAAAAAGTATTTTTGTTACAACAAAAAGTTTAACTAGACATTTTATAAGTTTTAACTAGACATTGGTCTCGTTTGACAAATATTAATTCGAATTTATAAATTACTTACTTTGGGAAAAAAAATTGTATTTACATACTTTTTTTAGAAAAAATGTGTATGGAGAATTTAATATTCGTTATCTTGCAAAAATAACTTACTTTTTTTTTTTGCTAAATCAAAAATAACTTACTTATTTCAAAAAAAAAAGTATAGACTTTTTTTCAGAATAAGTAACTTATTTTTGAAAAATAAGATTTTCCAAACGGACCATTATATTCATAATAAACTTATATATATATATATAGTAGGGATGGGTATTCATCCCGGCCCGCCCGATCCCGATCTGATCCCCGCACCGAACAGGGCGGGGAATCGGGGATTTTTTCGGTTACGGGCCGGGGAGCGGGGACAATTTAAAAAAAAAAACCGGGGAGCGGGCCGGGACCGGGATTTTATGTCTCCCCGGCCCGACCCCCGCCCTGATTCTCAATCCGCGACTTTCCACCACATTAATATATATATATATATATATATATATATAATTATATATATATATATATATATATATATATATATATATATATATATATATATATATACGCCATTGCTCCATACAGAACACCCTTATATAACAAACAATAAAGAACACCTTATATCTAATAGATCCAATGGCCCCGGTAGAGGCACCCAATACAAAAAGTTATTTTTTTACCCTCTATCCATCCAGCAAAAAAATAAAAAAAAAATTACTGTTCATGATGACGTCATGCTGACATCATCAGTGACGTCATCATGAACAGTAAATTTTTTTAAAAATTTTTTATTATTATTTTTACTAGATGGATAGAGGGTAAAAAAAATAACAACTTTTTGTATTGGGTGTCATGACGGAACTCTTATATTAGATTAGATATGAGGTGTTCTTTATTGTTTGTTATATAAGGTGTTTGTTATGGAGTGCAACTATATATATATATAGGGTCACGTTCTATGGAGAACCACACTAAACTGAGAACCGGAGAACTCTAATAAGTTCAGTAGCAGAACTTTAAGTTCAGCAGCGGAACTTTAATTTCAACAACAGAATATTTGTTGAAAAAAGTAAGTTCAGTCGTAGAACTTTGTAGAAAAACAAGTTCGGTTGTAGAACTTTTAATGTCATGTGGAAAATTTTGAAAAAGAAGCAAGTTCAATTGTAAAAATTTTAATTTCATGTGCATAAATTTGAATTCAATAGCAAGACACTATATTTTTATTACGAAACAAAACAGGTTCTACAGTAGGATCCAATGGTTCTCCGGTTCTCATTTAGATAATGGTTCTCATATATATATATATATATATATAGGGTCTTGTTCTAATAGAAACTAATTTAGAATAGAAACTAGAAACTAAACCTAAATTAAATATTTCAAGCTAATCTAAGACCAAATTAGGGGTACTCCAATACAAAAAACGTTTAAAATTATTGTCTCTATTCAACAAAAATAAAAAAATTTAAAAAAAAAAGTTACTGTTCACGTGATGACGTGGCACGTGAACAGTAACTTTTTTTTAAATTTTATTTTATTTTTTTTAAAATTTTTGTTGAAAAAAGCCAAGAATTTTAAACGTTTTTTGTGAAGGTGCCCCTAGCGGGGCCATTAAAATAAATGAAATATAATTTTTTTAGTGTAGGTTTCTAGTTTCTATTCTAAGGTTGGTTTCTATTTGAACGCTAGCATATATATATATATATATTAATAATCATATATTAATATATACGAATTTCCAATACTTTATATTAGAAACGAAATGATATTTTAATCTTATATGTTTGTCTTTCTAGTAGTTAAATAACTTCATTTCCATGTTATTTATAATTGTTTATTTAAGTAATATTTTTTTATCTTAATTTAGTGGTTAAAAAATTGTTTCAAACTCACTATTTAATGTTTAAAATTGTTTAAAATGTTATTTTTTGTTTAAAATGAAATTCCCCGATTCCCCGTGGGGATCCCCGTTACTCATTTTGGCCGGGGAATAAAAAATAATCTCCGACGGGAATCGGGTTTTAATTCGGGGATGGGGGCGGGGATAGCACTCCCCGGTCCCGAAGTGCCCAGATGCCCATCCCTAATATAGAGTTACACTCTAAAAATAACCATCTTATATAGAGAACCGGGGAGAACCGACTAATTTTTTATGATTCTATAGCCGAACCAAATTTTTTTAAAAAAATATTCCAAAAAAATTCTACTGCTGCCACGTCACCAGTACCACGTCATCATTGCTGGCATGGCACTATCACGTCATCTGTTACGTCATCAATGCTAATGTGGCATTGCCACGTCATCAATGCTGATGTGGCAGTACTACATGGTAGTACCATGTGGTAGTGCCACGTCATTAGTGACATCATCATTGATGGCGTGGCGCTACCACGCGTCACTGTCACGCCAGCAATGATGATGTGGCATTGATGCCAACAATGACACGTCAGGTGCCACATCAGCATTTGGTTCTATAACAGAATTTGAAAATTGTTCTTTTTCTATTATTTAATCAAAAAAAATTGGTCTTTTATTTTATGAAACCAAAAATTAAAATTTTATTTTATCAAAAAATCAAAAATTAATGATTCTCTTCAATTGTGCAAATAAGATGGTTTTCTGTAGAACATTGGCCAAAGTATGTATGGAGAGCACAACTATTATACTTCTGTTGTTAAGAGCATCTCTAAGAGACTCCTACATTCACTCTTCAAATAATATAAATAAATGGCTCTTAGCAACTTATTACATTGGTTTATATGTCAAATTCCAACAATCATCTTTATATTAGTTGTTTATTTATAATTTATTCATAAACTAACCCCACTATAACCAAAAGTTGTGCAAGAATCGGTGGACATGTATATTTTATTATTAAAATACAAGTTAAGAGCTATTAGTGGCTCTTAGAAATGAGGAGAGAGAAGAGCCTCTTAGAGCATCTCCAAGAGACTCTCTATTCAAGCTCTTAACTCAAAAAATGGGGAGAGAGAATGAAAATATTGCTCCAAGAGACTCTTAGTGGCTCTTAAAAACACTAAGAGCATCTTCTCTCTCCTCATTTCTAAGAGTCACTAGTAGCTCTTAACTTGCATTTTAATAATAAAATATACATGTCCACCAATTCTTGCACAACTTTTGGTTATAGTGGGGTTAATTTATGAATAAATTATTAATAAGGAGCTAATATAAAGAGGATTGTTGGAGTTTGACACATAAACCTATGTAATAACTTGCTAAGAGCCTTTTATTTATATTATTTTGAAGAGTGAAAGTAGGAGTCTCTTGGAGATGCTCTTAGTGTTTTTAAGAACCACTAAGAATCTCTTTGGATTTGGAGCAACATTTTCATTCTCTCTCCTCATTTTTTGAGTTAAAAACTTTAAAAAGAATAAAAATAAGTTACGGCACGTGTCGAATTCTGGTTTATAGGAAACCACAGTCAAAATACCCAGCACCTAGCACTTGATTTATTTGGTTCCGAACTGTTAGACTGTGATTTTTCCGAAATCGATTAATTTTTATAACATAATTTATGTTTAACAACATAAATATTAATAATTATTATTCATTGACTAATTTTATGATAATTCGATTAATCACAAATTTAATATATATAGTTTTTAACATGTATGATAAATTTAAGTAAATAAAAATATATATTTTAGTTTTTTTTGCTATACGTAATATATACGTATTTAAAGTGTTATTCGTTAGTTATAAGTGTAAATACACAAATTTATATGTAAATATATTATAAAAATTGAATTTCATCCGGATCAGGTTAAGTTTATACTTTTCAAAAATTTGAATTTTCATTGGATCGGATTTCATCTAAAAATATAGTGTTCAGTTGTAGAATACTGTAATCTTAATTTTGTTTTTAATACAAAATAAAATGGTTATCTCACGAAATGAACGTGAGATGAATTTTAGATTATTTATTATCTATTTTAAGATGAAGGGAAATCAGTATTATTCAGTTAATCGTACTAGATATTTTTAATTATTTACTGTACATGTATACTATTTTAATTTTATTAAATAAAAATTGTATACGTTGTCCTAGTCAAATCATTTATTGGTGTTGATTTTCAGTCAAATCATTTATGTTCAGCAAGTCTATTTTTATAGAAATTGCTTGCGTTGTCAACGCAAGTACCATGAGATAAGAGGTAAAAAATTTATATATAGAATAGTCAATTAACTCTGTTAGTATGAGAATTTTTGATAATGATCCAAAAATAAATTCGTACAGTCTCGATTTAAAGTGAACAATATCATATTATCCTTACTTGCGACCCAACAAGTGATATCAAAGTCCATAGTTCAGTAATTGAATCCTGGAGGTTACAAGTTACGGTGTTTTGATGTGGAGGTCCCTCGGTGACGATTGGAGGTGTTTTGATGTGGAGGTCCCTCGGTGACGATTGGAGATCTGTTGGATTTCTTGTGTCGAAAGTCTTCCTGAAAGGTGTTTAGGTGACGGGTGTGGCGACGATGCAAGATGTAGACAGATTTATCGCGAATGTAAGATCACGAGTTATGTGATTCTTGATTTGAGGGGAGGATTGTTGATTGTGTCAACCCAAGTACCACATCGAGTACACAAGAGGTAAAAATCTTGTATATAGAGCAGTCAATTAACTCCATTAGTATGAGACTTTTTGAGAATGATGCAAAAACAAATCCGTGCGGGCTCGATCCAAAACGGACAATATCATACTATTATTGTGGAGTTAGTGCTTGCTCGTGGCCCAATAAAAGTTGCATTTGGAATTACAAACGGAATTGCAAATATTGAAGTATTTTTTTAAAAAAGATCAGCAACTTGAATATTTTTGAAAAAAGCCCATATATTTAGTGTAAAATAATTCTGTAAAATGAATAAATGCTCTCAAAGGTTGTCTATACATATCCACAAGGGGAATTCAAATGATTATGTCCTTTTCGAAAGGACCGGAGAAATAATGCATGCTGTATTCCTTTTAAGCCGAACAGTTAAGATCATTATTGATGATGAGCACGGAAGATTGATGTCTTGATAATATGTTGATGAAGGAGTAGGTGCATGCAAATTAATGCAGAAGCTACCTGAAACTGCAGTTGGTAAGATTCTAAAATTACATCCTACGTTTTGTCCGGATGGGAATAGCTGAAGTAAAACTTTAAACCAAGTCAACCTATGAATTGGTCTTTGACGTGAGTTTTTTCAGTTACAAGCATTATAGACCCTCATAGGGCTCTTATTCTTCCAAATCTAAGACATTTTCAAAACTTTATAGTTTTTTACACCTTCAAAAACTTCCACAGAATCATGGAAACCTTTATTTTTTCATGTAATAAGATATATGTTAGAATTTAATATAAGATCTCCCGGCCTTACTCTAACACCTTAAGGATTTTAAATGAACTATTTAACATGGTATCAGAGCTTAGACGACGAAGGACTCCGATAGACCGGTTACTGAACCATCCAAGTATATCTCACTCTCACATACCCTACTTCTGAATAACATATAATGGATATGTTTTTTTTTTAGCAAAATCCTGACGGAGCTAATATGGACATTGTTTATATAAAAATTCCTGACCTTGTTTTTTTACAACAATACACTTGCAGATTTATCACTTGTTGGACTTGTTTGAATAAAATTGTGATTGCATTTTATTTTCTTTATTTTGTAACTCATGCATTTTAATTTTGTAACTCCTATATTAATTGGATTATATTTATTTGATTATTATTAGGGAGGTTACAAAGTTATGGCTATGTAAGTTACAAAAGTTTTCTTTTATATAATGAAGCTTTGGCTTCATTGTTATACACACCAAAAAGTCCCTCAAACATTTTATTGCATTTCTTTTATTCTTCTTAGAGCTCTAGATTTTGTTTCCGTGAGATAGTTGGCGTATTTGTACGTTTCCTAAACTGATTCTGTTTTTAAGGAAAATTCGTAGCTGACTTTTCTTCAATATTTCTGGGCCGTTCTAGTCGTAATTGGACCTCTGAACCACTTTAGAATGATATAGAATCTCTTTATCTTCGCGTGGACAGTAAGATCGTCCAAAACAGACTTGTAGAACTCAAGATATGGCCAAAACAGTGAATAAGGGCAAAACTGTAATTTTTCAGCAACGCGCGCGTAACCTGCGCCCAGCAGTCTGTTCCCCGCGCTGCCTGCGCGCCACAGGCGCAGCCTGCGCCCAGAATTCTATCCAAGGTTGTAGAAAATCTCCCAAGCTTCGCGTGAGCTGTAAGATCACTGAAAACGGACTTCTAGAACTCCAGATATGGCCAAAACAGTGAAGACTGCGCAACCTATCCAGAAAATCCGAATTTTATACAAATTTGCTCCTTTCTCCTCCGTTTCTTTTGCATTAGCTAACATCTTCAATACCATGACACATGTAACTCCTTGGTAGCATAACACAAGTGTCCAATCTTCATTCCAATGCTTAATTCCACTCTAATATCGATTAGAAACACTAACACTAACCAATAGCTACAATCCTGCACAACTACACAAAACACATCAAAAATACAACAAATTTGAGACCAAGTCAATCAATTTAAGCCGATATGGAACGCTCTAAGTGGATATAAAATCCACTTATCATATATATATATATATATATATATATATATATATATGGGCTACTCCAATACAAACCTCCTTAAAATACAAACCTACAAACCAAGCATAATCTAATATTTCAAGCTAATCTAACGACCAAACTAGGGGTACCCCAATACAAAAAATGCTTAAAATAATTGGCTCTATCCAACAAAAAAATAAAAAAAATTCACTGTTCAAGTGATGACGTGGCAGTGGATTTCACTGGTTAACGGTGCTTCGCACCTTCTTGTACGGCGCTTCGCGCCTTTATCATTCTAAAGTTGTAAGGAATGGCAATCAATGGTAAAGGCAATAGACGATTGACGGGTGTGTCAAGAGCCTTCGGCCCTCATGACTACCTAACTCATCCGTTTACTGTCTTAAATGCTTCGCATTTCCACGGCAAGTTTTTTTTTTTTTTTTTTTTATGGATAGAGCCAATTATTTTAAGCATTTTTTGTGAAGGTACCCTTGGCGGGAACCTTAGAATAAATGAAATATAATTAATTTAGTGTTGGTTTGTAGGTTTGTATTTTAAAAGTGGTTTGTATTTGAGCACTTGCCTATATATAGAGTCCCACTCTATGGAAAACCATCTTACGTGGAGAATCGTGGAGAATCACTTAAAATGCATTAAAATTGCCCTTTATATAAGACCCCTGGCGGGGCCCCTTTACAAAAAAGTCTTATAATTCTACCATCTATCCATTCATCCAAAAAAAAAAAAATAAAAAATTAAAAAAACTGCTGCCACGTCATCATTTTTTAAATTTTTTAAAATTTTTTTTTTGTAATTTTTTTTTATAAATAGACAGAGGGTAGAATTATAAGACTTTTTTGTGAACGTGCTCCTGCGAGGCCCTTATATAAAGGGCAATTTTAATACATTTTAAGTGGTTCTCCACGATTCTCCACGTAATATGGTTCTCCATGGAATAATGGCCTATATATATATATATATATGTTTGGTAGTTTTTTTTTTACCATGATCAGATGCCATGCTTGCATTTTGGTGGTGTTAAAAAAGAAAAGGAGAAAAAAAAAAGGTCATGAATAATGATTTTGGTTAGGAGAATGTATTATGCTAGTGCTTTGTAATGGCTAATGGCTAGTACCCACATTTTGTAACGTTCCTCACATTTGTTACACATTATACTACTGTTTTATTATCCGATCAGTTTTTTTTAATGACGTAGTTTTAACTATAGTTTAAGATGAGATCTTGTGTTTAGTAATGTTTTGTAACGCATTAAAATATTTGCTTTATTACTCTTTGAGTATTAATCCTGTATATATTTAAATCTCTTATGGGTGAGATTTTTATTGTAGACCACCAGGTTGTTTAAAAAAAAGAATAAGAGGTATTTTTTTCTTTTTTCTAATTTTTTTTCAAAGAAATCTCAGGATTAAAAGGGTATTGTTACGAGTCATGGCATGTTAGGCACTGACAAGATGGCCATTTCATTTGACATGTAATTTTGATTTTGAATTATTCAATGTACGTGGGCCGTGGGATATAATACAATTTGTAACTTGTAATTACTTTGGCACAATGGTTTGATGTTTATTTTTTTTAAATGCACGCATGTATGCCTTTCTTTTATAATAAACTATTTGATAAACCCGCGCTTCGCGGCGGCATTACAATTTTTTTTAAAAATTCAATATAGATTTTCGTTACCTTTAACATATTTTCTAAAGACTTATATAATAATTTTTATCCATAAAAATCGAACACTAAAAATAAAAATAAAAATTATGACATCAGTATCCAATTCTAATAGCTAATACAATCTTTTCTAGTGAGCCGTCTTACCGTTAAAACATGTTTCGAGCCGTTCTTATTTGGAACCGAAATTCTAACTTCATTAGCACTTATCTTATGAAATAACATTTTTTTTCCTTAAAAATTAAAACCTTAAAAGAGAGTAAATTCTAATTTTAACATTCTTTAAATTTTCGAATATTTATGGAGTTTTAAAGATGAAAATACATCTTATATTTTCTGTATATTATAGATATTTCTGTATTAATTTACAACTTTCGCATGAAATTATTTTTCTATTATGTTAACACATCAATTTTTTTTAAATGCGAAGACTTTCATTAGGGGAATAATATTGAATTTATGGACATATTTTTCTAATGCAAGTATAATTAACTTGTATAAAAAATTAAAATAAAAGAATTTTAGGAAAAAAAGATATAAAGTTTAAAAAATCGTATAAGACAACATTTCCATCGTCCTCGTATTCTACTTCCAATAAAACATTTTATTATATATATTATATAAAAACATATTTTCTACCTCCAATTAAATTTTTAATTACATGTATTTTCTATAAATTCAAACTCTTCTTATTTATAAATTAGAACTCATATTTTACTTACAATAAAACTCTTACTTATATGTATTACAAAAACTTATTCTACTTCCAATAAAACTTTTAATTATATGTCTTCCGTATAAATTCAAACTCTTATTTTCAATAAATTTGAACACCTATTATGTTTCTAATATGTTAAAAGATAGTTTTTTAGTTATTAATATTTAAAATCCTAAAATTCTAAAAAAAATTATATATATTGTTTTCTATTATATCATCAATATTAAATTTTTATATTCAACACAATTTTCTTTAATGAACCGCTTTCTCGTCAAACATGACTATTCCTTTTGAATCACTGTCTCGTTAAGAACAAAACCCTAACTTTTACATATATTACTTGTATAACAATGTTTATCCATAAAAATCGAATACTAAAAATGAGATAAAATTTATATCATCAATTTTAAATTCTAATAGCTGATACAATCTTTTCTAGTAAGCCGTCTTCCAGTTAAATACGTTTCGAGTCGTTCTCGTTTGAGATCGAAATTTTAACTTCATTACATATTATTATATAACTTTTTTCATTAAAATCAAAACCTAAAAATAGTGTGAATTCCAATTTTTATTTTCTCCAAGCTTTCTAAAATTTATGGAGTTTTAAAAATAGAAAAACATTTTATTTTCTCTTTATATTATAGATACTTATGTATCTATTTAGGGTTCCCACATGAGAATGTTCTTTTATTTTGTTAACGCATCAATTTTTTTCTTTTTAAATACGAAGACCTTTTTTATGAGATTTGTACTGGATATATGAAACTTTTTCCTAATAGAAGTATAAATAAAATATATAATTTTAGAATATCGTAAAAGATGTCACCACCGTCCTTGTATTCTACTTCTAAATTTTTTTTAATTATTTGTCTCCTCTTTATATTCAAACACCCATTCTACTTCCAATAGAACTTATAATTATATGTTTTTTCTATAAATTCGAACTTTTATTCTCTATAAATTCGAACTCCGATTCTATTTCCAATAGAACTTTTAATCATATGCCTTATAACTACATAATCTACTTCCAATAGAACTTCTAATTATATGTCTTCCCTATAAATTTGAACTCTTCTTATCTATAAATTCGAACACATATTCTATTTCTAATATATTAAAAGATTTTTTTTATATTTATTAGTATTTATTCGAACTCCTATTCAACTCCTATTCTACTTCTAATAGAACTTTTAATCATATGCCTTATAATTAAATACCTATTCTACTTTAAATAGAGCTTTTATTTTTATGTCTTCCCTATTAATTCAAACTCTTCTCATCTATAAATTCGAACACTTATTCTACTTTTAATATGTTAAAAGATATTTTTATATTGATTAGTGTTAAATTTATAGAGTTCTAAAAAATAAAAAATAAAACATCTTTTCTCTTTATATTATAGATACTCCTGTATTTATTTAGGGTCCCCGCATGAGAATGTTCTTTTATTATGTTAACACATCAGTTCTTTTCTTTTTAAATACGAAGACACTTTTTTATAAGATTAGTATTGGATTTATGTAAATTTTTCCTAATAGAAGTATAAATAACTTGTATAAAAAATATATAATTTTAGAATATTGTAAAAAATGTCACCACCGTCCTTGTATTCTACTTTCAATAAAACTGTTAATTATATGTCTCCTTTATATATTCAATCACATATTCTACTTCTAATAGAACTTATAATTATATGTTTTTTCTATAAATTCGAACTCTTATTCTTTATAAATTAGAACTCCTATTCTACTTCGAATAGAACTTGTAATCGTATGCCTTATAAATACTTATTATACTTCTAATAGAACTTCTAATTACAAGTCTTTCCTATAATTTTGAACTTTTCTCATCTACAAATCCGAACACCTATTTTACTTCTAATGTGGTAAGATATTTTTATATTTATTAGTGTTTATCTGAACTCCTATTCTACTTTTAATAGAACTTTTAATCATATGCCTTATAATTAAATATCTATTTTTACTTTCAATAGAACTTCTGATTATATGTCTTCCCTATAAATTCGAACTCTTATCATCTATAAATTAGAACACATATTCTACTTCTAAAATGTTAAAAGATATTTTTATATTTATTAGTGTTTAAAATCAAAAAATTTTAAAAATTAAAAAAATAGATTGAGACGATCTTTGAACACCACCTAAGCGTCCGCGTATCCTCCTTTATTTATATATATTGATTGAAATTGAATACTAATCTACCTGTATTTCACTTGTGGGCTAAATGAGTTGGTTTGAGGTGCAAGATGTTACTGTAAGCATATGTATTGCAGGCCAGTAGCTTATACTCATTAGAGCATTTCATGAATGCAGCAATTTACTTTACTTTAACAGAAATGCGAGAGACATGCAAGTTAGATTTTAATATTAACAACTGCAATAATTTAGGATTCGTTTATTTGGTAAATAATATTAAATTAAATGTTATTTAATTTAATAAGTTATTTATCTAAATTTGCCGAGTTATTTAGATGTCTTGTTAATATTATGATTATGATGAGATATTAATGGATGACATAGTTTACTCGTCGTGGGAGTGTGCCAAGATCCGTAAAGTTAAATAATTATGATTATTAATTATTTAAACCATCATGATGGTTGTGAAAATTGTGTAATAATTTTTAATTGCAAAAATTATTAGCTCAATTATATTTTAATTGTTTGCGAGGAAATATTTTTAGAAAGATCAATCTTGGTTGAATGGTTCGAGACGTTAAAAACCTAACGAATATTGTACTTATGGAGTACGGGTTGTGGGTCGGCATGAATTTATATTTTTTTAGACTAGATTCGTTCCTCCGAAAAAATTATTATATCTCATGTTGGTGTCAGTTTGTTGAGACAGTGACACACGAGCCTATTATGGTGATCCATGTGATACCAAATACGGTAACATTGCGGTCAGCTCTGTATGCTGAAATTTGGAGAAATCCAGAATGTTACTAACCCTAACGCATCAGTTGATCAAGGGTCACTGAATGTGGGTTTATTGGAAGTTTACGTTCTTCCTCAGATCTCTTCTGGTTGTACTGGTTGGTGAGCCAGAAATTTAGGTTCACTTGTGAACCAAATTGAAATTTGAGAAAAAATTCAATAGTTGAAGAACGAGAAAGTTCTTTGAACATTATATTAAACCTGCTCTATTGAAAGGTGGTAACAAATTGTGTGATTACTTTATAGTAATACATTGATTACATGTACTCATTAAAGAGTATAAAATGAAGCATTATAGAAAAGAAAAATTCTGTAAGCTTGAGGTTGAAAAACAACTTAATACAGAAAATTAAGATTGTAATTAGTGACTTTGGTGGTGAATGTTCACTGGGTAAATTTTGAGGCCACTGCACTTTACTCGCATTAGATAATGGAGTAGCTACAGGCATGAGTTGCATTCTAATGGGAAATGCAAAAATGATTGTGATCAGTTGAGACTATCACTAAATATGAGGATATTAGTTATGAAGAGACTAATCATTCCTTAAACTAGATACCATGAAAGAAAATAATTGGTTCCTATTAGTTTTGGAATGCATTTTGAATTTCTTAGAAATATTCGAAATGTGGGGGTATCCTGAAGATGTCTTGATACCTATACCTATTAAGGTAAAAAGAGATCCAAAACCAATTGAGGTATTTGGGATGGATATATAGACAACGTTTGAGTCTAATGATATCTTGTAGCATGCAGATGAATCTAATTTGTGAGATCATTAAAATGCAATTACGGAATCTAGGAATGCTTCTTTGATGAGCTAGTAGTTCCTTGTAGATGTATCATTAAAATTTATCCGAATAAACTTATAAGTTATTGGATGAAATGATGTTGAACCTAGATGTAATAACCATGAATTTTCGAATAATATTTTAATTTTGAGCCGAATTTTAGAGTCTCGTTTTAATTAGTCAGCGGGAGAAAAACGAAATCTTTTTACCAAATAAATATATTAAATATTTTCATCATTATATCATTTCAATTTGTCCCCCCATTTTTTTTATTATTTCTTTTAGTTTAATAATTACCACTTACAAAATAATAATTAGGCATTATGGCCACTAAAAATGTTACAATGATCATGCCTCCATAATTTAGTCTTTTTATTTATTTTATTGCAAGCACTAACAGTTTCATGATTATAAGAGTAGTGCATATTTTTTTTTAGTAATAGAAAAACCGGAGCTTTTATTTATAAAACAGAGTACACTAAAACCACAGGCTATACTTTTTATTTTCTCTCTGCAAAACAGAACATGCCACAAACATATTTTTTTTTCTTCTCCTGGTTTCTTTCTCACTGCAACAACAGGTATAACATATATATATATATATTTAGATTCTTATTTTTTTTTCTTTCTTTCCCTGCAAACATTTCGTTTATTAAGATTAGAGTTTTGTTTGTGTTGGGGGTGAGCATCGTTAACGGGAAATTTGGAGAGGGAGACCCAGAGAACAAGGGGGGGTTCGACCTGTGTGTTTTTATTTTTGAGACAGAAGCAGGGGAGGATGGAGACGAGAGGGAGATGAATAGAGAGATTGTGTTGGGGTCTGTATTGGGTTGAACAGAGAAAGAAAAGAGGGTTTTGTTTGTGTTGTAATCGGTGTTGTGTTGCCGGAGTAATAAAGGTGGTGGAGGGAGAGATAACAAGAGAGGTTGTGGTTGTGAATCGGAAAGGAGAGATCGAGTGAGAGGAGTTGAGGGAGGAAGAGAGGGAGACGAGAGAGATGGGAGATAAGTTGGGGTCGAGAGTTCGAGAGGGGTTCGAATTGGGTTAAAGAGGTGAAGAAACGGGGAGAGGCTGGGAGAGATTGTTGTTGTTTGTTGATTGATTCGTGGGTTGTAGAGAATAGATAGAGAGATGAGGGCCACGAGAGAGAGAGATAAAGAGAGAGAGAGAGAGAGGGGGGGGGAGAGAGAGATAGAACAGAGAGAGAGAGAGAGAGTTTGCAAGAGAGAAACACAGGGAGGGGTGCAGGTGGGACCCACATGGTAGGTGGGGCCCACATCGTGTTAACTAAAACATAAATAAAACGATACAGTTTTTTTTTGTAAATTAGCGATTGGGCGTTAAAAATCAAGATTTTATTATTTGGATCGTTATTTAAATTAGTTGGTAAATAATAATTTATTAAAAACGGTTTAATTGCTTAATTAGTTAAATCGAATTATTTAGAGTTTTTGAACGTAATTTAGATATTTATTAATTGAGTAATTAAATAGATATATTTTGTGTTTTTGAACACAAATTAGAGATTTATTAATTTATAAATAAAAGGGGTATATTTGTGAATAATTAGAATAAAATATGATTCTATTTTGGGAAGATTATTTTAATATTTTCCGGATTAGTTAATTAACCAGATCGAGTCAGATTTATTTTAGAGATTAAAAAAAAATTGATTTATATTATTAATGAGTTTAATAAGTTAGAATTTGTGAGGTTTCTTAAAAATTAGAATTTATGTGGTTGCTTAAAAAATTAGAATTCTTTGATAAATTATTTTAAAAATGAGAATAATTATTTTGGATTTAAATTGAATAAAAATGGATTTTTGAATTTTTCATTTTGAGTAAGAATTGAGATTTCCAGATATTAAAAGTAGGATATATTCTCCAGATTTAATTCCTGAGTTCGAAGAGATATTTATTTATTTCGGAATTAATTTTCGTTATTTATTCAGGAGATTTTTATGAGATACTATACTATTATTAATTATATTATCGGATCGGGAATATTTTATTCTGAAGAATCGCTCACGTATTTCTGGTTGCCATTTTTAGAGAATAATTCTCGAGACATAAATCGACGCCAAGTTCACGGGTAGAGTATAAATTTTATCTGCATTCATTTGCACTTCGAGATCGAGGCAAGTTCATTCCTACCCTAACTTTTGGAAACTGTGAATTTCTGTTCGTATTATTTAATTCCTTAATTATTTTCGAGATATTATATGTTGAGATTTATCTGTTGCTCCGTATGATGCAATAATTTCTTTTGAGCATTATTTCTCGTTAAATATTATTATGCTGTTAATTTAGTTTATTTGAGAATTATAATCCCTATAAGCGTAGAAATAATTTAGTTGTTATCGGGTCGATCTCATTAATTCGAGACGACTATTATTTTGATTCAGTGAAACTAATCTCATTCGTCTGAGATAGTTAAATTCATTCTTTTCGATTGAATTTATTGTACAAATTCAACCGTTATTTATTGATTATCTTTTAGTTAGTTCCTCGTTTGAACTAACCGATAGAAGTTTAAAAATTATAATTATTAGAGATTTTTACTCGTCGATCAAGTGAAAAAAAAAAATTCTATTTAAACGTTCATCAATGTTGAGTATTATAAATATTGAGAAGTACTATTTGTTCAGTACGACTCCCAATTACTTCATTTTAAGACTATTCTCATAATTCGAGATAGTTGAGTTTATTGTCAAGGTTTGGCATTTTGTTCGTGTCAACCAATAAAATATTATTATTATTATTGAGAGTTTACATCAGTCCATTGTTCGGATTGATGGCACAATTGAGTCAGACTTGCAGTCCGCCAGATTAACAAATATTTTCCTGAAAGAGTTATCTCAAGTTATCTGTTCATCAAAAATATTCGGGAATTCTGTTTTCTACTGGTCAATTTTGGGAAAGAGGCCCATTATAGAGAAAGAGAGACTTGTGTACCGTTATACGGACACGAGAATAATTTTGGCATGTGTTGCTAGGGTTGAATTAATAACCCATTATGATGCTAGCATTCATACACATATATTATTGTTGATATCGTATTGTAGCCGTGATCGGGCAAAGTGCGGTGTCATTGGAGGCCGGTATTCTTGGTTGGTTAGTTGATCGCCCCACCGAGATACGGAGAGGTGGAAGACCAGTTCATTCTTAAATCATGAGTTATCAGAGTTATATCAAATGAGTTATCGAGTATTCTGTTTCGAGATGAGTAATGAGTCTTTTGAGTATTCTGTTTTGAGATAAGTTTTGAGCCTTTCGAGTATGATATTTTCAAGATGAATTTGAGCCAAATCATATTGTGATATCCGATATTAAAATTTTGAGTATTTATTTCGGTAAACCTTATTATATTTATATACAGAGCGAGAAGAGAACTTGCTGAGCACTATAGTTGCTCATTCTTGCTTTACAACATTTTGTTCAGCTGTCAAGACGGAAAGAGGCGAGACGTCCAGCCAGGGCTACAGAGGCAAGGGGAAAGCGCAAGGCTATGGCGACAATAATTAGAAGATCCAGATGGAATCTTTACATTTCTACTGTTGTGAACTTTTGTGACATATTATTTCGTGATGTATCAAGTTGGATTGTACTATGTTGTGAAGACGATCTTGGACCTGCGGAGTGGGACATTTTATGCTCCGTAGTAATAAAATTTGGTATTGTTATTGCGTTATCATATTGAGACAATGTGACGACCCGAGTCCCCGGTCAGGGTGGATTTGGGGGCGTTACAGTTTTGGTATCAGAGCAATAGTTATATTTTTAGGAAACGTGAGAGCCTAGGAATATGACACGGCGTGAGAATTTAGAGATTTAATAAGATGTTGAGATTTTAAGCACTAAGTGCCTTACACCCTTATATATTTATATGCATTTATAGTCGACTAGAACCTGTTTGTGACCGAAACTTTTTGTACCTTTGTAGATGTCTATTTCTGGATCTGTTGCCTTTCGTCCTATTCGAGACAGATCTCCTACACCTTATCCGCACAGATCCCTAGTTCCCAGTTGTTTTAAGATAGGGTGCCTAAGTTTCCATTATTGTTAAGATTGGATGTTACCCTGCAGAGAGTTTCCACATTTTGTAGATGTTGTCAATATCTTTACCGGTCAGAGTTGGACTAACATGAGGTGCGTGCACCAGAGATGGACTTAAAGAGGGATGCAGCTTTGTGTTCCAAGTTTGAGGCTAAATTCTTAAACAATTTCGTGATCGACATTATTTTTTTTCTAGAGATATAAATTATAGAGGTTGAAATAGTTCTCTGTGTTGATGTGTTTTTCGTACATTCCCTTTTAGAGATTTTCTTCCCTGACGAGTTACCAGGGTCTGCAAGTGTCGCTTTTATTCGAGAATCAATAGTTTTTCCTACGAGCTTACTTTGAGCTAGGAAATCGTTTTTTTTAAAATAACTTCCTTACCAATGATTATCGATAAATCTTACCATTCGAATTTACTCAGACAATTTCTACCATATTTGAAAAAGGACCTATGTTGTTTAGAGGTTAAGTTACCCATCATCATGTACTTTCATAAATACAAATCCATTTAATACCCATTCCTATATTTGATACCCTTTGAGATATTGAGATGAACAACCCTATATATAGGGGAAGACTATCAGTCTCTGTGACTGAAGTCTGGTGGGACGCCACCGTCTGTACTGTTGTTTGTCATTAGAGTAATAAAGGCTGGCCACCTTGTGTACTATGACGGTTGTCCTAATGACACATGCAACAAAACAGATGTTCAATGATCATCATGATCTCTCAGTTAATCCCTTGTTAAGATTCTCACTATCAAAACTTGAGTATTCACATGTTTTTGTTTAACATTAATTCCTTTATGAGTTATCTCTATTCAAAGTTCTTATGGATCCTAAAATGATCGGTGTCTAAGAATTTCAAAGAGGTATACTGAAATTTGAATGTGATGAAACGTTACTCCTAGAAAAAGAGAATTTCAGCAATTCGAGTTTGAGTACCAATTTCTAATTATGCATAGACTATTACGCTAATTATTCGCTAGTCAGATCTTCGAAAGCCTACGTAATGTCTAATGGTTATGTGTTAAAGTGCTAAGAATTTGGTTTGAATGCGGAACAATCTTTTAAAAGTGAGAAGCGAGTCGATACTAAGTATACATTGATGATATATTACTTGTTGATGAAAGAGTGATCGTTTTTCATATAGGAAAAGAAATGAGAACATGGTTGAGAGAAGTGTAGAATATTTTCTTTGTATAGTGTTGAATAAGCTAGGACTATCTCCGTTAATATGTTATGGTAAATAAAGTTATTGGTGAAAGGCAAAAGAGAACTATTGAAGGCACAATGGTGATATCTTAAGTTAGAATTATTGAGTTGATATTTAGCAAGTACAATACTAAGTATGTTGTGAAACATAGGGGAATCAAGCTCTTTAAAAAAAAATCCAAGACTATATGAGCAGAATATATATATATTTCTGAGAGAGGGTCAATATAATTAATTAAACTACGTAAAGAAGGGTATTCCTACTTCAAATGAGGAAGGAATGGAGATTTTGGACGGAAAATATTATTAACCCGGGAGAAAACACAGTTATATGATTTGCTACCCAACTGCAAGAATTACTTGAGAAAGGCGTAATCAGACCAAGTGTATCCCCGTGGGGAGCTCCAGTGTTGTTCGTGAAGAAGAAGGACGGATCTATGCGACTATGTATTGATTATTGTGGATTGAACAAGATGACCATCAAGAACAAGTACCCTCTACCTCGAATCGACGATCTGTTTGACCAACTTAAGGGAGCTAGATGTTTTTCAAAGATTGATTTGAGATCCGGCTATCATCAACTAAAGATCAAGCCTGAAGATATTCCTAAGACTGCCTTTAGGACCCGATATGGACATTACGAATTCTTAGTCATGTCTTTTGGATTGACGAATGCGCCAGCTGCTTTTATGGACTTGATGAATCGTGTGTTCAAGAGGTATTTGGACAAGTTCGTGATTGTATTTATTGATGACATCCTGATATACTCGAAGTCTCCTGAGGAACATGCTGAACACCTCCGTTTAGTTCTGGAAGCGCTGAGAAAGGAAAAGTTATATGCGAAATTTTCAAAGTGTGAATTCTGGCTAAAAGAAGTTCAATTTTTGGGACACATTGTAAGCGGCGAAGGGATTTCTGTAGACCCCGCAAAGATAGAAGCCGTAGCAGATTGGGAGAGACCCAAGACTCCAACCGAAGTTAGAAGTTTCCTTGGATTGGCCGGATACTATCGTAGATTCGTGAAGGATTTCTCAAAGATAGCTACGCCACTGACTCGACTTACCAGAAAGAGTGAAAAGTTCGAATGGACCCCCAAATGCGAAGATAGCTTTCAAGAATTGAAGAAGAGATTGACTACTACCCCGGTGTTGACCTTACCCGATGAGAAAGGCAATTTCGTAATCTTCAGCGACGATTCTCACAAGGGTTTAGGATGTGTTTTGATGCAACACGGAAAAGTAATAGCTTACGCCTCTCGACAACTGAAGGAGTATGAGTCCCGTTACCCTACTCACGATTTGGAACTTGCTGCTATTGTTTTTGCCCTCAAGATTTGGAGACATTACATTTATGGAGAGAAATGCGAGATTTACACAGATCACAAGAGCTTAAAGTATATATTCACGCAGAAGGAATTAAACATGAGACAGAGAAGATGGTTAGAATTAATCAAGGACTATGATTGCTCAATAAACTACCACCCAGGGAAGGCTAATGTTGTAGCTGATGCATTAAGTAGAAAGGAGAGACTAATCCTGTTGACAACCTCAGAAGAATTGGTCAGAGAATTTGAGAAAATGGAATTAGAAGTCAAGGTCCCAGTCCAAAACAATGAAAGAGTTTACAGCATTCAGTTTCAACCGGAGTTACTCGAGAAGATTCGCCGTTGTCAAGAACAAGTAATGGAAGAAAGAAGATCAGAGTTGACCGGAGAAGAATTTCTAAGTTCAAAAGATGATAAGGGAATTAAGCGATTTGGATCAAGAATATGGATTCCTAATGTTACAGAGTTGAAGGAAGAAATTATGAGTGAAGCGCATAACTCGAGATATTCCATTCACCCAGGGAGCACAAAAATGTATCAAGACATCAAGTTGAATTATTGGTGGCCCAACATGAAGAGGGAGATTGCAGAATGGGTAAGTAAGTGTTTGACATGTCAGAAAGTGAAGGCAGAACATCAATGACCAAGTGGACTTCTACGACCTTTAGAGATACCCGAGTGGAAATGGGAGCATATTACCATGGATTTTGTCGTAGGATTGCCCTGAACTAGAGCCAGCCACGATGCTATTTGGGTTATTGTCGACCGACTCACTAAATCTGCGCATTTCCTACCAATTAGTGATAAGTATTCCGTTGAGAGATTGGTGAACATACACCTAAAGGAGATTGTAGTTCGTCACGGAGTACCTGTTTCAATTGTATCTGATAGAGATGCCCGTTTTACTTCTCGATTTTGGAAAAGTTTTCAGGAATGTCTTGGCACGAAGTTAAATTTGAGCACTGCATACCATCCACAAACTGACGGACAAAGTGAAAGGACAATTCAAACAGTTGAGGATATGTTAAGAGCCTGTGCACTGGATTTCAAAGGAAGTTGGGATGATCATCTGCCCCTGGTTGAGTTTGCTTACAGCAATAGTTGCCACTCCAGCATAGGTATGGCACCATATGAAGCATTGTATGGAAGAAAGTGTAGATCACCTCTATACTGGGATGAGGTAGGAGAAAGAAAGATACTAGGACCAGAATTACTTCAACAAACTAAGCAAGCAACCAAAGTTATTCGAAAAAGGTTAGTTGCAGCTCAAGATCGACAAAGGAAGTATGCCAATCAAAAGAGAAAAGATAAAGCGTTTGAAGTGGGAGATAAAGTGATGTTGAAAGTTTCACCTTGGAAAGGAGTAATGAGATTCGAAAAGAAAGGCAAGTTAAGCCCCAAATATATAGGACCTTTTGAGATTCTTAAGAAGATAGGACCACTAGCTTATCAGCTGGCCCTACCTCCAGATCTTCAGCATATCCACGATGTGTTTCATGTTTCTGCGTTAAGAGAATACCATTCTGATTTCAGGCATGTTATAACCTATGAGCCAGTGGAGATACGTCCTGATTTATCGTACGAAGAAAAGCCAGTATAGATTCTAGATTACAAAGTGCAAGAGTTAAGGAATAAGAAAGTAAATTTAGTGAAAGTACTTTGGAGAAACCACCAAGTTGAGGAAACCACGTGGGAATTAGAAAGCGAAATGAGGAATAAATATCCGGAATTTTTTAGTGCATAGTTTTGATTCCGAGGACGGAATCCTATAAGGGGGGAAGACTATAATAACCACGAATTTTCGAATAATATTTTAATTTTGAGCCGAATTTTAGAGTCTCGTTTTAATTAGTCAGCGGGAGAAAAACGAAATCTTTTTACCAAATAAATATATTAAATATTTTCATCATTATATCATTTCAATTTGTCCCCCCATTTTTTTATTATTTCTTTTAGTTTAATAATTACCACTTACAAAATAATAATTAGGCATTATGGCCACTAAAAATGTTACAATGATCATGCCTCCATAATTTAGTCTTTTTATTTATTTTATTGCAAGCACTAACAGTTTCATGATTATAAGAGTAGTGTGTATTTTTTTTTTAGTAATAGAAAAATCGAAGCTTTTATTTATAAAACAAAGTACACTAAAACCACAGGCTATACTTTTTATTTTCTCTCTGCAAAACAGAACAGGCCACAAACATATTTTTTTTCTTCTCCTGGTTTCTTTCTCACTGCAACAACAGGTATAATATATATATATTTAGATTCTTATTTTTTTTTCTTTCTTTCCCTGCAAACATTTCGTTTATTAAGATTAGAGTTTTGTTTGTGTTGGGGGTGAGCATCGTTAACGGGAAATTGGGAGAGGGAGACCCAGAGAACAAGGGGGGGTTCGACCTGTGTGTTTTTATTTTTGAGACAGAAGCAGGGGGAGGATGGAGACGAGAGGGAGATTAATAGAGAGATTGTGTTGGGGTCTGTATTGGGTTGAACAGAGAAAGAAAAGAGGGTTTTGTTTGTGTTGTAATCGGTGTTGTGTTGCCGGAGTAATAAGGGTGGTGGAGGGAGAGATAACAAGAGAGGTTGTGGTTGTGAATCGGAAAGGAGAGATCGAGTGAGAGGAGTTGAGGGAGGAAGAGAGGGAGACGAGAGAGATGGGAGATAAGTTGGGGTCGAGAGTTCGAGAGGGGTTCGAATTGGGTTAAAGAGGTGAAGAAACGGGGAGAGGCTGGGAGAGATTGTTGTTGTTTGTTGATTGATTCGTGGGTTGTAGAGAATAGATAGAGAGATGAGGGCCGCGAGAGAGATAAAGAGAGAGAGAGAGAGAGAGAGAGAGGGGGGGAGAGAGATAAAACAGAGAGAGAGTTTGCAAGAGAGAAACACAGGGAGGGGTGCAGGTGGGACCCACATGGTAGGTGGGGCCCACATCGTGTTAACTAAAACATAAATAAAACGATAAAGTTTTTATAACGCCCTAGAAAATATCGTATTTGTTATTATTATTATTTAATTATTTAATATTAAACGTTGATTATATGAGGTGAATTTTTTTAGGATTAAATATGTGTGACATCATGTTTATATGGTGATGTATGTGGGAGGTGCTAGTCCGTTAAATTTTTTTTATTTATTTGAATTTTTATGATTAAAATTTATTTAAATCATATGTTATTGATCTTTGAAATTTTTATAAAATCATTGGAGTATTTAAAAATCCCGAAATCTTTTGTAATATCATACTTGTATATTTATTTAGTTTTTCAAATTATGGGGTGAATTATTTTTAATGTTTAAGTATTTTAAAATGATTTAAAGAATTTTATTTCATTTAAAGGGTCAAAACTTTCAAAATTCATATTTCATTCATTTTTGATCCTAAAAATATTTTTAAAATATGGGGAGATAGCCAATTTCATTTTCTACATTTTAAAAATAATTTTGTGATTTGTCCTAAATACTACCTATTTATTTTCCATTTTACAAAATTGAATGTTAATTATTTTTTTTAAAATCAGACTACTTTTGCAAGAGTCACAATTTTCTTCCCGTTTTCCTTAAATCCCCAAATTCGACTATGCCCTGATTCAACTTATTGTCAGCTGTGTTATTCAAGAACACTCTAGAGTCTTCTCAAACTCTCCCTTCCACCCATTCGATTTCACTTCCTCTCCCCCTTGATTTTCTCTCTCTCGTGGTTCTTTTCCTCTTGTAAGTTCTACTTCTGCTGGGTTACTTGACGCTAACCTGAATTAAACTCCCTTATCTCCTCTCCCCTGTAGAGAAACATGGTTGTGGTGTGTGTGTGTGGTCACATCTCTTATGACGAATCTAAGGGCTCTTTGCTATTCGATTCCGATTGTATTGGGTTGTTCAGTAAACGTGTGTGTGTGTCCGTATCGTATCTGTGTGTCCAGCCGGGTGTGTGTGTTAATGGTTGAAATTGTGGGTCGAGATATTTGGGGTTCTTGCTGTCTTAAATTCAATGGTTGTTGATGTTCTGTTTGGGTTGGCTTCGGCGTTGAAACATCCCCACCGGGAGCTCCACCGCGAGCTGTTCTCCTACTGGTTATGTGATGTTTTGGTTTTATATGCTTAATTTCATGACTGGTGCAGTACTTGTGATGTTAATTGTTAAGAGTTGATAAGGCACGAAATGGAAATTCTGAGTTTGCTTGTTAATCCTGAACAATAGTTTATTTTCCTGGGTGTGTAGATTGTTTGTAAAACCAAGAGTTTGGTCGAATGGTTTCAGGCGAGTAGATACATATGTGTGTCAGTTGAGTCGTATGTTTACCGTGGTGTTGTTTAGAGTTCGAATGGGACTGGGGTGTTGGTTCAATGTATATGTTAATTGTGGTGTGAGTATGTGTATTCGGTGTAGGTATTTTATGTACAGAAGTGAAATTCAGTGTGTGTGCGTTTTATAGATATGAGGTTGTGCAGAGAATGAGTGACCGAATAGACATGTTGTGAACTTTGAAGAACAGAGGAGGTAGGATGGTTAGCAAGGGTTGGAGAGCGAGGCGAAAGAATGTGTAAGTGAGGGGTGAAGGCCGAGAGGGATGCGGTTGCGTAGAATCATGTAAAGTGTGTGTTGAATAAGAATGGGGTAGTTTGATGAGGCATTGAAGCTGTTGTTAGGATGTTGAGTGAGCATAATCTGTTAAGGAAGTTAAGTGCAAATTTGGGAGTTATAAGGTGAGTGTTGGTGGGATGATGGTCGAGATAGAGGGTGATGAGAGGGTAGCTGCGGACTATGATGAATGCTGTGGTTGGTGTTTAGAGTGTGGTGTACAAGGGAGGGGAAATAAAATTAAAGGGATTGTATTTAGAGAATGGTGAATGTTGACATAGTGCAGTACACAAAATGTGTGGGTTGAATTATATGTGGTAAGTTTGGTTAGTGGGTCGAGCTTATCGTAATGCTTGTTGTTGTAATTATTGTTAAGTGTAGTAATGGTAATTTCAGTTCAAATTGTTCGAGTTGGTGCAGATTGTTAGTAATGGTAGTTATAAATATAACGTTGTAATACATGTATGGTAACTTGAAATTTGTTTGTAAGTTGATTGTTTAAGGTGGAAATCGAATATTGATATAGCATATGTATTAAAGGATGGTTGTTGCTGATTGGGTAAAATAGAGAATATACAATTAAGGTTACGAATGTACTGAAGTAGTAATTCACCTTTTTATAGGTACGAGTAGGAGGCTGACTAAGAGCCAGCGCACATGTAGATGGAACCTTGAAGAATGGAATAAGTATTGGAGTGACGAGTGTGACCGTGTAGAGGCTGACAAGGAATAAAGGAAAGACGAATGTGTGAACGAATAAAGGCTAACGTGCACAGAAGTAGAGATTGATGTAAAGTAAGTAAGGGATTGAGATTGTTGGAATTGGAACTGCGTGTATTGAGGCAAGTTACTATTCCTCACTTATTGTTCAAGTGATGTGAAACCTTTTGTATTATTTATTGTTCTTTCGAAATTCCTTCTTGCAAGCAATTATATTCTTCATATTTATTCTAAATAATGTGAACCTGTTCTGTTGATTTTACGATATTTCTTTTAAACCATGTTTGCTAGTGCCCATACCCTTTATTTATTTTATTTTACTATCAGTGACATTTTTCTTCTATTAATTTACAAACACTCATTCTCAAAATTATTCTATCATTGTTTATTCTCTTCACCTATTGTTCCGGTGTTGATTCTTTTAAAAATTATTTTATATAAATATTTCCCGTCATTATTAATATTCTTCAAAGAGCGTTTTCTTCAAAATTATTGTAAATTAATTCGAGGTTTCTTTTAAATCATTTTGCTAGTGCCTAAAATCTTCATTTTAATTGCCAGTGACATTCTTCTTCTACTAATTTGCAAACAGTC
Source organism: Saposhnikovia divaricata (assembly GCA_036435485.1). Lineage (NCBI taxonomy): Eukaryota > Viridiplantae > Streptophyta > Magnoliopsida > Apiales > Apiaceae > Saposhnikovia > Saposhnikovia divaricata. The sequence goes on along the minus strand of CM071599.1, from coordinate 140,643,630 downwards.
ATTTTCAAATTTTTCTGTCATTGTTTATTTTCCTCACCTATTGTTCAGGTGTGGATTTCTTTTAAAATTATTTTATTTCAACATTCCTCGTCTATACTAATATTCTTCAAAGTACGTTTTCCTTCAAATTTATGTAAGCTAATTCGAGGTTTATACTGTTGTTGAGGCATGTGCTGCTCAATGACGGATAAAGCCGAGAATGAATTGAGATCTTCTTAATTATTTAAACTCATATTTGTCATGCCGGTTCTGGCAGCTGAAGCCTATAAGTGCATAGCTGACAAGAGTGAGACCTTAAGTAATTGAGAATTTCTTAAATCTTCGTTTTAAACTATTCGAATCTCTCATGTTAGTTTAAACTTGGTAACGGATTTTCACCAATGGACCCCTTTAGGAGAGGTTTTCTTCAACCTGTCCTACAATTTTATTGTCTTGGAGTTATTTTACAAATGATCATTTTAAAACTACTTAATTCGCTTATGTTGATTCAACTTGACAATGTGTTGGTAAATTATTAAATGCTTAGCACTTGACTATACCCTTGCTTTATCTTATAATTACAATTGTTGTTATTCATGTTGCAAGTAAATCATTTCACTCAAACGAACCATGTTTTTCGTCACTTGATCATTATATTAATTCGATTTGTCGTTGATATTATTGCTCCTAAATTTTCAGTAAATATGAATAGCTGTTTATCATATTCCCATTCAATAGTGCTGAAATTGTTGTCCCTGTTTCACTGATATATTATGGAATAATACCCTTCTCTATATCGAACTTGTCGATATCTAGGTCAGAATTTTACTAGACCTCATTTCTTCTTGAGATTTGAGTTGTTAACCTGGAACGTGAGTTTCCAGGGTGCTTGGCTGGTTGAGGTGGTCGATTGTTCCGACACCTGACATTCATATTATAGGATTGGACTGTTGTTTTTTTTTTTAAAAAAAATGTGGACCGTAAATGGTCGGACCAGATTCGTGGTCAGAAGTTATTAAGGCCAATGTGTGCCGTGGATCCATTAAAGGACATTGCTGTGTGCGTTTGTCCGGGGTTAGTGCGTGGCTGATCAGCAGCCTAACCTTATTGTTTTTATTAATAAAATGCAAAATAGTCCAATTCTATTCCATTTCCTGAATTAAATAAATGTTATATCTTTAAAGTTCTTGAGCATCTGTAATTGTGAATTATTCCTTTGAGATAAGTTAGTCAGTGATATGTTCACCAATGAATCATTGTAGTATTATTGTTTCACTATACTGTTCACTTGCTGAGCATTCTTTGGCTCACTCTTGCTTCATTTTCTCTAATCTTTCAGTTAGGAATAAGGGTGGATGTCTACATCGTACGAGTCATATGAGAGCAATGAAGCAGCCTTTACAGGATTGATCTCGAAGCTAAAGCGAGTAAGCACGGATTGGAGTTAAGCTACAGATTAAACTGTATATTTATTGAAATCAGAATAGTAGAAGAAATTGTAATAATAAGTATGGTTAAGATTCTTGTTTCATACCATAACCTGGAATCGATCCTCGGTGAGGAATCGCTGGTGTATTAAGTCTTAATTGTAATTGTTAATCGGAATTTGGTTTGGGTTGAAATACAGGTGGATAGTCCGATTTACGAATACTTCATGACGGAATTTTCTAAAATCCCCCTGTATCAAAGTCTGTTTTATTATAAAAAGTGTATTTTTAGTATTGGGAAGTCGGGGCGTTACAGGTTGGTATCAGAGCGACAGGTTATGGTCACTGAAACAAGTTAGGATAATTAAGTATAGGTATTTAAGTGGGACATTAGATAGAACGATTTAGGATAAGATTCGCCTTAGGTTATTAGGACAACGATTGCGACGTAGTTAGTATTTCGACATATCGCGCGAGCCAGAATTCGATTATTTCGAAGGTACGACTTTGGACGAGGTAGTTGATTCGGCGCCGCCTACGTTAAATAGATGATCAAAGTTACCAGCTTCGAGGATGTCACGTGTAGACCTTCGTGTATGTTCTAGAATTTCTTTTTTCGACTTTAGTTACCCCGCGAGTAATATAGAAAGTGCGAAAGGATTGAAAACAAGATGTGAAATGCGATTACTGGCAAGGGTTAGAATGGCGTGGTTATTCATTACTAGCAGTTGATTTCATTTAGTTTATTGATTAAGGAGATTCGATTCAACCTTTCTTTCTGTTTCTTCTTATCTTGATAATACCCCATCACCTTTGATAATCAACTATATTTCAATTGATGACGACTTTTTTTCAGATTCATTTAAACACATTTCTATTTTTTCAAAGATACCTCTATTTTCCAGGGGATAACTTGATTCAACATTATGCATATAAATTATTGAGACCCTTGAATTCTTTCTAATTTCCCCGAATAATTGCTATTCCTTATTCAACATTGTATATCTATAAACTTTTTGAAACTTTTGAATTCATTTTGTTTTTCTTTGAATACTTAACCTTATTTATTCTGACTGGGAAGAACAACCCTATGTATATAGGGGATCCAGGGAAAACTATCTATGTGATGGAAGTCTGGTGGGACGCCACTGATTGTGTTTGTCATGAAAGTACTGAAGGCTGGCCACCTTTTTGTACTATGGCAGTTGACCTAAGTGACAAATGCAACCTGAAAATAGTTCAATGATCATATTGATCTCTCGGTTAAATTCTTTTACAAAAATTCCTATCAAACAAAACTTATCTTATATTCATACATGTTAACACCTGTCGTTTCATTACTTCCTTTTTGTTATAACCCTTATGATTCCTAAAGTTACCAGTGGTGGAAAGTAGTAAAAATAGAAACGATGACATTCTAAGTGGTCCGAGATACAATTATGTCAAGGAAGAATTGGTTTGTCTGGTTTGAGAATTGATGCTAAAACAGGGATTGAATATCCAGTTAGATTACTCCTTGGATTGACAACACACGTACAGGATTTGATGAAATGGAGGACTGTGTATGGATAAGGAGCAGATAAAAAGGAGACGAGATTATTAACTCTATTTAAATTGGAAGTGGAGTGATGATGGGTTTAGTTGGTTGTGAGAGTTATGTTGAGGAACAGTAGTTTATTGTATATTTTACTTTGGATATAGTAGAAGGGATATTATGAGATTTTAAATGATTTAAGACTAATTATCGGGTATGCATTTTAGAATTGAAGCGGAAAAACTTGAGCGAAGAAAAGTAGAGCTAGACAATTTGTATTAAGAATTTCAACAGGAAATTTGCAGGAATTGTGTTAGCAGAGGATGTGAGATTTGGTTAGAAAGCAAGGTAAGATTTCAAGAGGAAGCCTACTTTAATTGTACTAAGATTAAGATGAAAAGATGTAATTGTAAGCAGAAAGAACAGTATGGTGAGAAGTGACAGAATTAGAAACTAGAAGTTCATTATGATTATGAATGACGATATGAAGAATATGAAGGTGGTGGCAGTTAAAAGAGCTGAGTGCGAGTTGAGATTGAATTGTATAATTAACTATAAAGTACAGGCATGGTGTGAGGATAAAAAGGTGAAATTCTGATTTTCGAGAGATATATAAGTTGTGCTTCGAGGTCGGAAGCGGACAAAGGAAGTTTTAATGGTCATGCAGACCAAGAGATTATTATGACAAAATTTTAAGTTTATCTTATATATGTGAGAGATACCAATAAGGAGACGATTAGAGTGAAGCAAATTACAGTGTTTACACTTTCTCGGACGAATGTATTGATGAATTGCTAGGATTTTTCTCAGACAGAGATATAAAGTCGGTTAATTATTTATTTCCAGGTATGTCACGAGTTTCAAGAATTCAAGATCGGAAGACATCTCAAGAAATTCAAGGATATAAGAAGAGTATACATAAGATTTCTAAGTATGGGCTTTGGAATTGGAAGAAGTAAAATTTCCAGGAGATGACGAAAGGATCGAAATGAAATTCGGGAAGACGAAGCAGTAATGAATCGGGAAAGGCCTAAGACGCCCGCAGAGATCGAAAATTTTAAAGGACCAGCTAGGAATTACCGAAGGTCGTCAAAGGTTGTACCAAGATCGCTACAGCAGTAGACACGCTTACCAAGAAGGAAATGGAATAGTTCCAGGAAATGAGTGTTGGACTCGTATTTTATTTCGTTTATTCAGTTATCGATAAATGTTGGAGTTATTACGTGCAGAGTCTAAATTAGGGGATTTTTTTTTAGAGTATGTAGAGTAATGTTTCGGAAGTTGATTTTTCGCGGACTTGATATAGTGAAGTTTAAATGGGTTTTGAAGGTTATAAGTTAATTATTGGTGAGGTATACTTGGGTTTACGTATGTTAAGTGGGGTTTCGATATTAGTGGAGTTTTTAGAGCTCAATTGGATTGAAAGTTTGATTTTGAATGGTATTGAGGGGCGATGACCCCAGGATAGTTTATATTGCAAATAAGGTATATATGTTTCAAGGTAAATGGTTAGTAGTTCAAATTGTTACTAGTAAAACAATGGGATTAAAGATAGATGGAAGTTTTCCAATTATTCCCTTCGCGAGTAACATTGTACGTTGAAAGTGGAGTAAGAGTGATTGGGGGATTTCTTGATATTCTTTTTCTCAAAATTTTATCTGAGGCAGTATGGTTATGAGTGGGAGTGTGGGAGTGGTATCAATTGTTCTAGTCTCGTGGATGTTGTTTTAAAGATTTAATTATTTACCTATTTATGGCAAGTCAAGACGGATTTCTTCGCTTATATGTTGCTGCAAATCAAGACAGGTTTTGTTTTAGTATTGTATATGAATGAATTTTTTTTTGGATGATTGGGTTGGTACGTGAGGCGTTGTGTACAGGACATAGTCCATTATACGAATAGGTCATGTCCGATTTTCGGTAGAAAAGGATCGTCATGCGCGAGTGATTAGTATCTAGAATTAACGAGACATACAAACCAAAGCATTAAGTTTATGTTTGAAATTCGAAGGCCTACATGGATGAGCCTATCGATATGTGAATTGATATAAAGGAATGCTAGTGAGGAAGGGATGACATGGAAATTGAAGGAGAAATGGTTGAGTAATATTGTCTTTATGTTTTCTTAAGATTGATTCTGAGGACAGAATCCTATTAAGGGGGGAAGGATATAATGCCCTAGAAAATATCGTATTTGTTATTATTATTATTTAATTATTTAATATTAAACGTTGATTATATGAGGTGAATTTTTTTAGGATTAAATATGTGTGACATCATGTTTATATGGTGATGTATGTGGGAGGTGCTAGTCCGTTAAATTTTTTTTATTTATTTGAATTTTTATGATTAAAATTTATTTAAATCATATGTTATTGATCTTTGAAATTTTTATAAAATCATTGGAGTATTTAAAAATCCCGAAATCTTTTGTAATATCATACTTGTATATTTATTTAGTTTTTCAAATTATGGGGTGAATTATTTTTAATGTTTAAGTATTTTAAAATGATTTAAAGAATTTTATTTCATTTAAAGGGTCAAAACTTTCAAAATTCATATTTCATTCATTTTTTATCCTAAAAATATTTTAAAAATATGGGGAGATAGCCAATTTCATTTTCTACATTTTAAAAATAATTTTGTGATTTGTCCTAAATACTACCTATTTATTTTCCATTTTACAAAATTGAATTTTAATTATTTTTTTTAAAATCAGACTACTTTTGCAAGAGTCACAATTTTCTTCCCGTTTTCCTTAAATCCCCAAATTCGACTATGCCCTGATTCAACTTATTGTCAGCTGTGTTATTCAAGAACACTCTAGAGTCTTCTCAAACTCTCCCTTCCACCCATTCGATTTCACTTCCTCTCCCCCTTGATTTTCTCTCTCTCGTGGTTCTTTTCCTCTTGTAAGTTCTACTTCTGCTGGGTTACTTGACGCTAACCTGAATTAAACTCCCTTATCTCCTCTCCCCTGTAGAGAAACATGGTTGTGGTGTGTGTGTGGTCACATCTCTTATGACGAATCTAAGGGCTCTTTGCTATTCGATTCCGATTGTATTGGGTTGTTCAGTAAACGTGTGTGTGTGTCCGTATCGTATCTGTGTGTCCAGCCGGGTGTGTGTGTTAATGGTTGAAATTGTGGGTCGAGATATTTGGGGTTCTTGCTGTCTTAAATTCAATGGTTGTTGATGTTCTGTTTGGGTTGGCTTCGGCGTTGAAACATCCCCACCGGGAGCTCCACCGCGAGCTGTTCTCCTGCTGGTTATGTGATGTTTTGGTTTTATATGCTTAATTTCATGACTGGTGCAGTACTTGTGATGTTAATTGTTAATAGTTGATAAGGCACGAAATGGAAATTCTGAGTTTGCTTGTTAATCCTGAACAATAGTTTATTTTCCTGGGTGTGTGGATTGTTTGTAAAACCAAGAGTTTGGTCGAATGGTTTCAGGCGTGTAGATACATATGTGTGTCAGTTGAGTCGTATGTTTACCGTGGTGTTGTTTAGAGTTCGAATGGGACTGGGGTGTTGGTTCAGTGTATATGTTAATTGTGGTGTGAGTATGTGTATTCGGTGTAGGTATTTTATGTACAGAAGTGAAATTCAGTGTGTGTGCGTTTTATAGATATGAGGTTGTGCAGAGAATGAGTGACCGAATAGACATGTTGTGAACTTTGAAGAACAGAGGAGGTAGGATGGTTAGCAAGGGTTGGAGAGCGAGGCGAAAGAATGTGTAAGTGAGGGGTGAAGGCCGAGAGGGATGCGGTTGCGTAGAATCATGTAAAGTGTGTGTTGAATAAGAATGGGGTAGTTTGATGAGGCATTGAAGCTGTTGTTAGGATGTTGAGTGAGCATAATCTGTTAAGGAAGTTAAGTGCAAATTTGGGAGTTATAAGGTGAGTGTTGGTGGGATGATGGTCGAGATAGAGGGTGATGACAGGGTAGCTGCGGACTATGATGAATGCTGTGGTTGGTGTTTAGAGTGTGGTGTACAAGGGAGGGGAAATAAAATTAAAGGGATTGTATTTAGAGAATGGTGAATGTTGACATAGTGCAGTACACAAAATGTGTGGGTTGAATTATATGTGGTAAGTTTGGTTAGTGGGTCGAGCTTATCGTAATGCTTGTTGTTGTAATTATTGTTAAGTGTAGTAATGGTAATTTCAGTTCAAATTGTTCGAGTTGGTGCAGATTGTTAGTAATGGTAGTTATAAATATAACGTTGTAATACATGTATGGTAACTTGAAATTTGTTTGTAAGTTGATTGTTTAAGGTGGAAATCGAATATTGATATAGCATATGTATTAAAGGATGGTTGTTGCTGATTGGGTAAAATAGAGAATATACAATTAAGGTTACGAATGTACTGAAGTAGTAATTCACCTTTTTATAGGTACGAGTAGGAGGCTGACTAAGAGCCAGCGCACATGTAGATGGAACCTTGAAGAATGGAATAAGTATTGGAGTGACGAGTGTGACCGTGTAGAGGCTGACAAGGAATAAAGGAAAGACGAATGTGTGAACGAATAAAGGCTAACGTGCACAGAAGTAGAGATTGATGTAAAGTAAGTAAGGGATTGAGATTGTTGGAATTGGAACTGCGTGTATTGAGGCAAGTTACTATTCCTCACTTATTGTTCAAGTGATGTGAAACCTTTTGTATTATTTATTGTTCTTTCGAAATTCCTTCTTGCAAGCAATTATATTCTTCATATTTATTCTAAATAATGTGAACCTGTTCTGTTGATTTTACGATATTTCTTTTAAACCATGTTTGCTAGTGCCCATACCCTTTATTTATTTTATTTTACTATCAGTGACATTTTTCTTCTATTAATTTACAAACACTCATTCTCAAAATTATTCTATCATTGTTTATTCTCTTCACCTATTGTTCCGGTGTTGATTCTTTTAAAAATTATTTTATATAAATATTTCCCGTCATTATTAATATTCTTCAAAGAGCGTTTTCTTCAAAATTATTGTAAATTAATTCGAGGTTTCTTTTAAATCATTTTGCTAGTGCCTAAAATCTTCATTTTAATTGCCAGTGACATTCTTCTTCTACTAATTTGCAAACAGTCATTTTCAAATTTTTCTGTCATTGTTTATTTTCCTCACCTATTGTTCAGGTGTGGATTTCTTTTAAAATTATTTTATTTCAACATTCCTCGTCTATACTAATATTCTTCAAAGTACGTTTTCCTTCAAATTTATGTAAGCTAATTCGAGGTTTATACTGTTGTTGAGGCATGTGCTGCTCAATGACGGATAAAGCCGAGAATGAATTGAGATCTTCTTAATTATTTAAACTCATATTTGTCATGCCGGTTCTGGCAGCTGAAGCCTATAAGTGCATAGCTGACAAGAGTGAGACCTTAAGTAATTGAGAGTTTCTTAAATCTTCGTTTTAAACTATTCGAATCTCTCATGTTAGTTTAAACTTGGTAACGGATTTTCACCAATGGACCCCTTTAGGAGAGGTTTTCTTCAACCTGTCCTACAATTTTATTGTCTTGGAGTTATTTTACAAATGATCATTTTAAAACTACTTAATTCGCTTATGTTGATTCAACTTGACAATGTGTTGGTAAATTATTAAATGCTTAGCACTTGACTATACCCTTGCTTTATCTTATAATTACAATTGTTGTTATTCATGTTGCAAGTAAATCATTTCACTCAAACGAACCATGTTTTTCGTCACTTGATCATTATATTAATTCGATTTGTCGTTGATATTATTGCTCCTAAATTTTCAGTAAATATGAATAGCTGTTTATCATATTCCCATTCAATAGTGCTGAAATTGTTGTCCCTGTTTCACTGATATATTATGGAATAATACCCTTCTCTATATCGAACTTGTCGATATCTAGGTCAGAATTTTACTAGACCTCATTTCTTCTTGAGATTTGAGTTGTTAACCTGGAACGTGAGTTTCCAGGGTGCTTGGCTGGTTGAGGTGGTCGATTGTTCCGACACCTGACATTCATATTATAGGATTGGACTGTTGTTTTTTTTTTTTAAAAAATGTGGACCGTAAATGGTCGGACCAGATTCGTGGTCAGAAGTTATTAAGGCCAATGTGTGCCGTGGATCCATTAAAGGACATTGCTGTGTGCGTTTGTCCGGGGTTAGTGCGTGACTGATCAGCAGCCTAACCTTATTGTTTTTATTAATAAAATGCAAAATAGTCCAATTCTATTCCATTTCCTGAATTAAATAAATGTTATATCTTTAAAGTTCTTGAGCATCTGTAATTGTGAATTATTCCTTTGAGATAAGTTAGTCAGTGATATGTTCACCAATGAATCATTGTAGTATTATTGTTTCACTATACTGTTCACTTGCTGAGCATTCTTTGGCTCACTCTTGCTTCATTTTCTCTAATCTTTCAGTTAGGAATAAGGGTGGATGTCTACATCGTACGAGTCATATGAGAGCAATGAAGCAGCCTTTACAGGATAGATCTCGAAGCTAAAGCGAGTAAGCACGGATTGGAGTTAAGCTACAGATTAAACTGTATATTTATTGAAATCAGAATAGTAGAAGAAATTGTAATAATAAGTATGGTTAAGATTCTTGTTTCATACCATAACCTGGAATCGATCCTCGGTGAGGAATCGCTGGTGTATTAAGTCTTAATTGTAATTGTTAATCGGAATTTGGTTTGGGTTGAAATACAGGTGGATAGTCCGATTTACGAATACTTCATGCCGGAATTTTCTAAAATCCCCCTGTATCAAAGTCTGTTTTATTATAAAAAGTGTATTTTCAGTATTGGGAAGTCGGGGCGTTACAGTTTTTTTTGTAAATTAGCGATTGGGCGTTAAAAATCAAGATTTTATTATTTGGATCGTTATTTAAATTAGTTGGTGAATAATAATTTATTAAAAACGGTTTAATTGCTTAATTAGTTAAATCGAATTATTTAGAGTTTTTGAACGTAATTTAGATATTTATTAATTGCGTAATTAAATAGATATATTTTGTGTTTTTGAACACAAATTAGAGATTTATTAATTTATAAATAAAAGGGGTATATTTGTGAATAATTAGAATAAAATATGATTCTATTTTGGGAAGCTGATTTTAATATTTTCCGGATTAGTTAATTAACCGGATCGAGTCAGATTTATTTTAGAGATTAAAAAAAATTTGATTTATATTATTAATGAGTTTAGTAAGTTAGAATTTGTGAGGTTTCTTAAAAATTAGAATTTATGTGGTTGCTTAAAAAATTAGAATTCTTTGATAAATTATTTTAAAAATGAGAATAATTATTTTGGATTTAAATTGAATAAAAATGGATTTTTGAATTTTTCATTTTGAGTAAGAATTGAGATTTCCAAATATTAAAAGTAGGATATATTCTCAAGATTTAATTCCTGAGTTCGAAGAGATATTTATTTATTTCGGAATTAATTTTCGTTATTTATTCAGGAGATTTTTATGAGATACTATACTATTATTAATTATATTATCGGATCGGGAATATTTTATTCTGAAGAATCGCTCACGTATTTCTGGTTGCCATTTTTAGAGAATAATTCTCGAGACATAAATCGACGCCAAGTTCACGGGTAGAGTATAAATTTTATCTGCATTCATTTGCATTTCGAGATCGAGGCAAGTTCATTCCTACCCTAACTTTTGGAAACTGTGAATTTCTGTTCGTATTATTTAATTCCTTAATTATTTTCGAGATATTATATGTTGAGATTTATTTGTTGCTCCGTATGATGCAATAATTTCTTTTGAGCATTATTTCTCGTTAAATATTATTATGCTGTTAATTTAGTTTATTTGAGAATTATAATCCCTATAAGCGTAGAAATAATTTAGTTGCTATCGGGTCGATCTCATTAATTCGAGACGACTATTATTTTGATTCAGTGAAACTAATCTCATTCGTCTGAGATAGTTAAATTCATTCTTTTCGATTGAATTTATTGTACAAATTCAACCGTTATTTATTGATTATCTTTTAGTTAGTTCCTCGTTTGAACTAACCGGTAGAAGTTTAAAAATTATAATTATTAGAGATTTTTACTCGTCGATCAAGTGAAAAAAAAATATTCTATTTAAACGTTCATCAATGTTGAGTATTATAAATATTGAGAAGTACTATTTGTTCAGTACGACTCCCAATTACTTCATTTTAAGACTATTCTCATAATTCGAGATAGTTGAGTTTATTGTCAAGGTTTGGCATTTTGTTCGTGTCAACCAATAAAATATTATTATTATTATTGAGAGTTTACATCAGTCCATTGTTCGGATTGATGGCACAATTGAGTCAGACTTGCAGTCCGCCAGATTAACAAATATTTTCCTGAAAGAGTTATCTCAAGTTATCTGTTCATCAAAAATATTCGGGAATTCTGTTTTCTACTGGTCAATTTTGGGAAAGAGGCCCATTATAGAGAAAGAGAGACTTGTGTACCGTTATACGGACACGAGAATAATTTTGGCATGTGTTGCCAGGGTTGAATTAATAACCCATTATGATGCTAGCATTCATACACATATATTATTGTTGATATCGTATTGTAGCCGTGATCGGGCGAAGTGCGGTGTCATTGGAGGCCGGTATTCTTGGTTGGTTAGTTGATCGCCCCACCGAGATACGGAGAGGTGGAAGACCAGTTCATTCTTAAATCATGAGTTATCAGAGTTATATCAAATGAGTTATCGAGTATTCTGTTTCGAGATGAGTAATGAGTCTTTTGAGTATTCTGTTTTGAGATGAGTTTTGAGCCTTTCGAGTATGATATTTTCAAGATGAATTTGAGCCAAATCATATTGTGATATCCGATATTAAAATTTTGAGTATTTATTTCGGTAAACCTTATTATATTTATATACCGAGCGAGAAGAGAACTTGCTGAGCACTATAGTTGCTCATTCTTGCTTTACAACATTTTATTCAGCTGTCAAGACGGAAAGAGGCGAGACGTCCAGCCAGGGCTACAGAGGCAAGGGGAAAGCGCAAGGCTATGGCGACAATAATTAGAAGATCCAGATGGAATCTTTACATTTCTACTGTTGTGAACTTTTGTAACATATTATTTCGAGATGTATCAAGTTGGATTGTACTATGTTGTGAAGACGATCTTGGACCTGCGGAGTGGGACATTTTATGCTCCGTTGTAATAAAATTTGGTATTGTTATTGCGTTATCATATTGAGACAATGTGACGACCCGAGTCCCCGATCAGGGTGGATTTGGGGGCGTTACACTAGAAAGAGCAAAAGACTTGGAAAGATTTCTAAGTCCAAAATTATCTAAAAATTCGTTTCAAGGTAGAACCCAAAGTTTGGGAGAAGCTATGCGAATTCTCTGATAAAGAAACTGACTAGAGTTAAGAAGTCAATAAATTAAGATTTCTAACAAGTATGTTTGAAAAAGGAATATGACAATTTTCAAATAAATATGATCTCTATATCCTTTGTGGGGAAAAAAAGGATGTTAAGAAATAGAGAGAAGAGATTCTTTGTGACAGAATCATAGACTGATAATTAGAGATTACAGTCAAAAGTAAAGACTTGATGTACTTTATGATTATTCTTGAGTTATAAGAGTATGGTTCATCTAGATATGTTACTTAAATTGTCGACATTATGAAATTTGAAGTACATCAATGAACATTGAGGCAGTTTTTCTAAATGAAGAATTGAAGGAAATCTACGTGAGATAACTTTAGGGTTTATTTGCTAAGGCAAGCGTCAAAAGACTGTGATTTGGTGATTATGTTGAGTGAAACAACATAAACGCGGAAAATGGCATATAAAATCCTGATATTGTTGTGAAATGCAATGGCTTCATAATAAATAATAGCTGCCATTTTGAGGACGCTCAAATTTGGTAGTTAGGTGAATGAGTATTGTCAGTTTAGGGACGCTTAATCTTGACAATATGATAAATTGATGTTACTAATCTTTGGGACGCTAAAAATTGGTAATGTCAATAACGAATTGAAGCCCTGGCTTATGACTGGTAAAGTGTACCAATATGTGACATATGCTAAATTTAGGATGCACGAGTACAATGAAAAAGATTGTAATGGAATTTCGAAACATCTTTGTCGTCGACACAATTCCGTTAGACAACTACTCTCAACTGGAGTTATCACTATTGATCATATTAGGTCAAAAGATAACACTGCGGATTCGCTAACCAAAGGGTTAACAAGAGAGTTAGTTGAGGAATCATCGAAAGGAATGAGACTAAAGCCCATAATAAAAGTCGATACAAAGGAAACCCAACCTTGTTGACTGGAGATCCCAAGATCTTGGTTCAATGGGACAACCTAATTGTAAAGACTTAGTGAGATCATTGTGGGGGTTTTACTCCCGGGTCCATTCCTATGATGAAAAACAGTGATAAAATTTGGATAAGGCTAAGCTATGCTTTTAATGATCCTTGTGTGTCGATATGTCGAACAAATAATACTTTTTTATTGTTCAAGAGATCACCTATGTGAGTGAAGTGGGGTCGCTTCAAGAAGGAATTGTGGGGCCAATTCTGGGAAAAACTCACAGAACCAGGCTAAAGCTCAGGACCGAAATGGGCTTAACAGTGAGAACTGAACAAATATATGGAAAGACGCCAGTGGGGGATGTATCATCATTTCACAAAAAAAGAATGGCAGTTCAAGGTCAACGCGACTACTGAAATTCTACAAATGTAAATATGTTCTTATAAGGGAAGGTTCAAGGGTGTACGCCTACCTATCCTATGCTGGTTTCTACCGCGCGCTCTATCTCCGTGTCAAAGAGTCATTTTTTAATGTCAAATTTATTCATGTGGGGGATTGTTGGACTTGTTTGAATAAAATTGTAATTGCATTTTATTTTCTTTGTTTTGTAACTCATGCATTTTAATTTTGTAACTCCTATATTAATTGGATTATATTTATTTGATTATTATTAGGGAGGTTACAAAGTTATGGCTATGTAAGTTACAAAAGTTTTCTCCTATATAATGAAGCTTTGGCTTCATTGTTTTACACACCAAAAAACCCCTCAAACGTTTTATTGCATTTCTTGTATTCTTCTTAGAGCTCTAGGTTCTGTTTCCGTGAGATAGTTGGCGTATTTGTTCGGTTCGTAGAAGGCGGATCTTCAAGTGCTTGAGATCACCTTTGTTCGTTTTATCCTGGAAGACGGAAGCCAACACACCTTCAAGCACTACATGAAAGGGGCTTATCTATTTTAAGAATAGCGCGGTTTTCACGTGTCTCGAACATATTTTCGATACTCTCATTCTTATAATCATGATTTCAGGTACACTATTTATACTTCCTACATCACTATCTTAAATCACAATATCACAAGGCAAATGGAAGTCCGTCTATCCCAAAAGAGTCGCACACTCACGGGAAGGTATCATATTTACAAAAGAAAACAGAAAGAAGATGCCAAACAAAACTACATATCAACTTGTGTTATCAAATAAAAAACAATTATAAGGTAGAAGAGTTAGAAATTAGCGGGGGTATAAAAAACAAAAGGAATATTCTGGGCAGAAAGTGTCAGTAAAAATTTATGATATTTGACTAAAAATCAAATATCACATCATATCTATACTATTATATTAAAGTCGAAATATTGAAAGTTTTAAAAGTTTTCGATTTAGTTATCCTAATTATTAAAACAAATAATAAAATTATTATATTACAAAAACAACTCAAAAAACTAATTAATAATGTTAACGTAATTATATTTCAATTAAAATTCCTTTACTCACATTGAGCTTCCTACTTGGACTCTTTCTTCTATGCTCCAACAACTCAATTACCCATCTTCTCTAAAGATTTTACTTCTAATTAAAATATTTTACCTTTTAATTTAAAACTAATATTTCAATAGTTAATATATATCCAAAATATCAGACTATATCTTTCCGTCATTATTTTTAGTAGTAATTTTTTTTAATTAAAACACGTTACTTTTTAATTTAAAACTAATCTTGTGATCACTAATATACACCCAAAAATATCACACCATATATTCAAATCATTATTTTTAGTAATAAATAAGAATCGTTAGATCTAATAATAAGATATATTATATGATTAAATTACTTTACTAAAAATTCAAAGTTCGAACCCGTCGACATTTTAAATTTAGAATTTTACAATATAAATTTTAAACCATATGCATATCATTATATAAATTTATATTAAATTAAAATTAAAAAATTATTAAAAATAATAATTATATAAAAACATAATTATAATATTAAATAAATTTTATAACCTATTAAAAGAAACCGTGCTTAGCACGGGTTATAAGCTAGTAAAGTTTAAACTTGAAGCACAATCCCGTGACTCTTTTTGTACTTTGGGTTGGCCACAGCTCAAGTATTCAACAAATGCTGGCTATAAAATTGAAGCTGGGATGATGGGACAATCATTCTTCATTTTGAACTAACTGAAAGAACAGCTCAAAGACATTGACAAAATGAGAAATAGCACATGCATGATAAACTTATTGAAATCTGTCACGGTTGTTTATTTTCACCTGTCACTGCCACAATCAGATGGAAATTTTATTTCTTTTCTTCATTTTTTAGATGGATAAGGGCAAAGGAGGGGGATGGAGTAATTTAATTTTTAGATGTCAGACGTTATCCTCGGAAAGATCGAGGATTAGTAAATTAAACACACTTGTTTTACCCCACTGAACTGAGATTATGCTACCACGCAGTGCCATTAATAAACTAAGCACACTTGTTTTACACCACTGAACTGAGATTAAGCTACCACGTGGTGCCAGACTGCCAGACTGCCCGGAACAATTTGCCCATCACCATATGACAATAAATTCATCCTAACAGGTTAACAGAGATAAAACCATGGACAATCATAAACTTAAGACATTTACACAATAAAATTTATTGCAATTACAAGAACACACAAAAGAAAGAGCACAACATTTTAGATTTTGTATACAATAGATAAAAGATCAGACTGTACGGGGTAAAGTTATGAACAGAAGTTATCATCCTTCGAAAGTAAAAACTTAAGAAACCAGAAGTCTGAACACTCACACAAGATTACTTTTTTTAGGTCAGGAGATTTAGACACGACAACAAAAGAGTCACTACTCATGATACAGGTGGCGCAGTTATACAGAGCTGTACTACATCTGTATTTCCACAATTTACTGCTTCCTTTGGTTTCATCCACAGACCATTTCTGATTCAGCAAATTCTACTTGGGATCACCCCCATGCAACCCATACTGCAGCACCAAAACACGAAGTCGATTAAAGACAGATTTGCAAAACAGTAATGAATTATTTATTTAAAGATATCATAAAAAAGCTTTAGGAGATGAGCAATAAGTCATCCATCAAATCTCAGAATACTTTTATTAGGAGCTTTAAAATTTGAAAACAAGAAAAACAAACAAATCAAAATCTCAATTAAGTCATGGAAACTTTGCTTCATGCAGAAAGATAATGTAATAAGATACCTTCTCTCGCATTCTTGAGCTCCATATATCAGAATCACCCTTCACTGACCCAGATGCCTGGCCTACTTGTGAATTCAGAAGTGGTTCCCTAGTTCTTACCCTAACATCATAATCTCCCTCAATGTCATCCTCTATTGGCCGAGTAGAAACCAAGGATCGCAAGACCAGGGAAAGAAGAAGCGCCAGTGCCTTAAAAAAACATATAATGTAATGAATTTAACAACAAATGTACTTTCTAGTTAGACAATACGCTCGTAACATATGAATGTTATTCTTTAAATACTTATACATTTACAAAAGATGTATCCTTCAATATCCCTTATTCCTGTAGATACCAAGATCTAACATAAAATTTTGGGCCATATTTGAATGCAGTACAACAGTGGATGATGCACTTCTCTCACAATTAGTTGTTGATGACTAATGAGTTTTTCTATGGCTCTGCCTATCACGACATCTATGTTGGTCCAACTATTTGTAAATTTCATTACTGGTATTGTCTAATTTACTTAATTATAATTTTTGACAAGTATATGACTGTTCTTCTATTCAATTATATATTTACTACATGTATGAGCTACTACACATTTAGATTTTTGGTCATGGAATAATTGTTGTTTGTTGCAAGCTGCATAGTTGCCGTAAAAGATTCATCTAACACTCAACACCTATACATTGAATAGCGTCAAATAGTCATAACTCTCCAACACTTGTTACACTACTAATTCGGTATCTCTATAGTTTTTCATGCAATACTGGTAAAACTTAACATTTGGGATGACAATTTGGTTAACATTTGCATTTGGAATAGATTCCAAGTTAAAGTAAATGGAGATGCACAGTTAAAAGAATCAAAGATATGAAGCAAAATACGACTGTTCTTTCCCAAAAGTTAACAATATCTCTTCCAAATATTCAAGTAACAAAATTGAGTCCTTCCATGCATCAATGAGAACTCAATTGTATATAATGAAGGTGGTATAAAGGAAATATGGACAATGAACAAAAGCATACCTGAACTATAACTACAGCAATACCAACCCACTTGCAAATATCAGCATTGTCCTCAATGAAGTTACGGAAGTTATCAACATCTCCAGTAGGGTCATATGGGATATCCTGGACAAGTTTTACAGAATTTTCAAAGTGAAAATAGACCTACTGATAAATATAAGATTATATTTGCATTAAATACATACCATCTCCCAGTTACGATCAATGGCAATAAATGCTACCAGAGCCCCTTCAAGCAGAATGAGTACAGCAGCTAATATAGTATACTGTGATATTCGTGGTTAAGAGAACTATATGAAGCACAAAATGTATTTAAGAGCAGTAATTGACACTCTAGGGTTTCCTTTTCAATCCAATCGAACAAATGAAAACAGAGGCAGACATGTAATATTTATCTATAGCTTCCCTTTACACGTAAGCCTCAAGGGATGCCTAAACCATGTCTATAGTTACATTAATTGTTTCTCATAACATTACGTCAAATGTATTTCTCATAACATTACGTCAAATTTGAGCTCAGATATATAACTAAGAAAGTCGAGAAGGATACAAAACAAAGGCAACATCCATTGATTACTTCAGCTGCAACATGACCGATGCACGAGATCAAACACAGCACAATGCCCAATCCCATAGTTGCATATATAAACCTGCCACAATAAATACACCACGTTCATCCAAATTTCCTTATTCATATATTACAACAAGCATCAAACTATTCGATTAAAGGATCTTAATAGAGAGCACACTATTCCTAACTTCTAGAACATAAAGTCTCATACGTCATTCCACAAAAACTCACATCTTGCTTTAAAGATCATAAGTACCATCATTTTTTTAACAAATCAAACTAGGGCTTATATAAACGAAGTAACAACATAAATACATTTTATTTACTTCTATGATCCTCTTATACTAATCAATTACATACAAGCAATTATTAACTTAGAACTAAACATATCATCCAAATATAAAACAAAAATTTACATAATAATTACATCCAGAAATCAATTCTGCATTCCAAAACCTACAACTTCAGAAACACACACACACACACACGCACGTAAATCATTAAATTAACTATAAATTTCACACACAAATTGCATTCACAATTCAATTCTACACTCAAAAACCTAAAGCTTCAGCAAGATACATGTACACACAATAGAAGCAACATAAATATATTCCATATAATTATATGATCATCTTATACTAATTGCTCACTTAAAAGCAATACCCAATATAGAAATCAACATCTTATCCGAAAAAAACATAAAAATTCACACCCAATGCATTTAGAATTCAATTCAACACTCGAAAAACTAAAACTTCATCAACATACATACACATATAAGCATAAATTCATCAACACAACACAAATTATCGAACCCGAAAAAATTCTCAACATTGCAAAACCTAAACTTTATAAACAAACACATCAAAACAACACAAAACCAAGTAAAGATTATATACCAAGGAGCAGGAAGCTCAACAGAATTCAATTTATCTCCATTAACCACCTCGAAACCTTCTCCGAAAAGTTTCAACGGCTCAACTCGATCAAGAACCGGTAAAGATCCAAACTTTCCACGAAATTCTTCCAAATTCGCTGGCGAAGGTGCCGGAATTGGTTGCGGCGGCGCCGAATTGTGGTGATTCCATTGATTAAGCAAGTAAATTGAGTACAAAATGAGCGAAATTCCCGCGAAAGTTTGGAGAAAGTGGAGGAATTTGAGAAGGAATGAGAGGAATGAGTGGCAACATGGGGTTCTCATCTTTGGGGGGATTCAACTGAAAACCCTAGGATTTTTTTTGATGATTTTGGGGTAAGAATTGGGGTTTGTATACTTACAAGTATAGATACATATTGTTCATGTGTTGTGCTGTAGCCTGTAATCATGGTTGTTTCTTTGCTTTTTTTAGACAGGGTGGTTTTGGTTTTTTCTTTATTTCCTTTTTTTTTTTATTATGATGATAAATTAGGTGATGCGTTGCGCCGTGCTTATCCTCTTTTTTAGTTTGGAAACAGAAATAAGTCAGTCAAAGGGTTTCACTTGTCCAAGGTTAACCGCAGGTTCTATCTTAGGTTAAAACAATTTCTATACAAATTTAAGGATATTTATATAAATTACATAAGAAAAATTCATATTTATAAAAATATTCCCGCGGAATCCTTTACTTTATGGTACAAATCTTTTATAACCTTAGTAGAGATCCCTATGGACAACTCAGGCTCATTTTTCTCTTAGTTAAATTATTATTTGTGAATGAATTCTATTTTTGTTGAGGAAATGGAAAATTTTTATTAATCGATAGATGAATCATTAAAAATTAGAGGAGGAAACGTAAAATAAATGAAGCTATTAAACGTACAAGAAATGCAAGTCGTTTGATAAGTTGTCTTATTCGCTTGTTTTCTAGCAAAATTGACCACTAAATCATTAAATTTAAGAAAAGCATGATGCTCATTCAATATGCTGCCTACTTCAAGTTGCTTGTCCACTTACTTCTTCAACATGTATCGTTAGCAAGGAGTCCGTTTCGATAATCACTTGTTGATGAAATTTTGATACTGTCCACTTCAAAGTTTCATAGACACCCAACATTTCTGCTTCAAAAACTGAAACTTCTCTTACTTCTATGATCGTTTTTTCTTTAATAAACTTTCCTTCTTTTAAGGACCAAATCGAGGGAAAAAGACGATATACCACTAACAACGAAAGCATCCACATTTAGTTTCAAAATGCTTTCATCAGAAGCCAACCACTTCTGAATAGCTTTACGATTTCTGCTCTCTAGGGATCGATGTAATGCCTGTTGTTTCTATTTTGCTTCCCTCCATTCCGTTATCTATCTCAAGCTACAATCTATAGCCACAATCCATAGCCACGACTGGGGTGAGTAACTTATTCTTCTAGACTTTCTTATATCCAGTAAATTAGATGTCCCACAATACTGATGCTATTGTAATGACAGTCTCATGAGTCTCATCGCTCAGCTTTTTTAGTGGCCACTCCGGAACTGACTCCACACATGCAACTCATATCAAAACAAAAAACCTCTATATTGCCAGCATTGATAAGCGAATTTACAATAAAAAAAATATGGAAAAGAATTTCCACATCACCATCACACCTTGAACACACTATGGGCGTAGGCACGCCTTTACCCCGGAGTAAGTTCCGAATTAGAAATTTATTTCTACATATCCTACATAACAGGATTTGAGTTTGTGAGGAATATTAAGATGCCAAATCCTACTCCATCCATTCGACTGATTTACCAAAGAATGATTCATGTGTTGTGTATGCCAATCCTGGTAACCATATTTAAATTATATTAGCCATCGGTTGAGTAAGTCCATTCTAGTCTATCCCTTGCCTGATTCTGACGAATACGAACTGCTACAATAACTTGTGCATCCATGTTGTTGAACGTAGCCCCGATCTTATTGACATCCCAATCTTTAGTACATGTGATGCATAATTGCAGAATTGCAGTCTAGCGCCAATCTTGTTGATCATGGAAAAACGATTAAGCTATTGCAATGTGAATCCATGTACTTGGAAGTTTAATGTATGTTAAGTGGCAAGATGAAAATGACTTGTTTTAAGTTATCACTAGTGATGGTTTTTTAATAAATTGATGTGAGAAATTTAACTCAAATCATATTTTAATATATGAAAAATGTGGGAGTTACATAGATATTTATCAAATAAGTCAAGTGGGGATGTTGTAAATTTGACTTAATTTGATAAATATAAAAAAATATAATAAAATACATTAATTTGCATGGGGCTACAAATATATTTAATTTATTACAGGAAAGATATATTTGATATATTGAATTGGGAGTTGCAAAATTAATGGTTGGAGTTACAATTGTGGAAATTACAAAATTGATTGTGGGAGTTACAATTGTAGGAGTTATAAAATTGATTGTGGGAGTTACACATCACTTAATTATTTGGTGAAAAAATCATGGGACAGTTACAAGTAAAGGGGTGGAACATGTTTGAAAAAGCCTATAAATAGAGAATAAATTCTGGTGGAATAAACACACAAAAATATAAAGTTTGTTCTCAATACATGCTGGAACCCCTTTACAATCTCTAAACCTTTTATTTTTTAATATATATTATATAAAAAAATAACAATATATAAAAATATAAATATATATAAATATAAAGGAGTTAAATTGTTTTTGAGTTTAATAATATATGTTTGATAGGCTGTTAAATCACGGAGTCGTATGTAAAAAGATGTATTAATAGAAATTATTAATTGTATGATTAATATTGTTCTGGATTAGAAAGAAAAATGTTGCATATTCTAAAAGTATTTTGAAAATTTATGTGTTATT
Source organism: Saposhnikovia divaricata (assembly GCA_036435485.1). NCBI lineage: Eukaryota > Viridiplantae > Streptophyta > Magnoliopsida > Apiales > Apiaceae > Saposhnikovia > Saposhnikovia divaricata. The sequence continues at coordinate 140,621,821 of CM071599.1, read as the reverse complement.
TGTATAACTGATACTTAATAATAATATGAGATTACGTATGTATGTGGATGTTCACTAAACAATTAAATAATTAAAATTTTGAATGAAGAGAAGAACAAAAATAGTTATTAGAATAATACTTTTAACTTAATTTGATGATAACTATATGCATAAAAACTTTAAATGAATTCTTGGTTCATTTAAACCAATCACACCATGGCATTTAAATGAATTCTTCGGTCATGATTAGGTATATATCTTCCTGCTAAAGGAGTTCCTGTACTTGATATGATGCTACATAGATGATAGATGGTACTATAATTAATTTTTTTTGGATGGAAAATATGATTATAATGATTTATTATATTATAAGTTATTTATTTTAAATTTAAGATAAGAAATTTGAGTAAACTGTTAGATTATTTTTATAATCTAATAATAATTTATGGACTTATAAATTAAAGACAATTATATTTAATGTTTATTCTATTTGGACTAATTAAGTGGTCTAAAATAAAGGGTCCAATAACATCTTATTCGGTATGGGCTTTGTAATGTGTAATACCCAATAGTAATCTCATTAGAGTTAATAGAGTCTAATTAGAGTACTATATAAAGAACATAATAGGGTCTTGGTCCTCAAGGCTATTCACAACCTTTACTCCTCTATTCCCATCAATAAGAAAGAGATACGGCTAGAGGTGAATCAAGTTTGTGAAAGATCAAGTCCCGAATCTGTATAATAATCTACTGTCATGGAATCAGGTACGCTTTTGCGCTACAGTTTTATCGTGTAACCTTGATAATATCGGATAAGATGATTCTGGTTATTTATTTAGATCTAACAATTGGTATCCGAGCTTATCTTATTTTGAATTATTAGGGTTGATTATACTTTTTTGTATAATTGTTTTATAAATTACGTTGTTTTATATCTCTTAATTTTCTAAAATCTCGATGCGTAATGTGTGTGAGTGGGTGAGAGAGAGGGAGTGTGTGTATAAACCATCATCACTCTTCGATTTTTTATTGTCACCAAATCGACCACCACTCCGAAAGTAACTGATGAACATGTTTGTCACGAATTCTAGTCACATTCCTGATCACACCTCAACTAATTCATTCATCCATCTCTCAAATAGATCTAAGTTTGTAACATCGATCGATGACATTTTTACTCACTTTACTACCATTAATACCATTACCAACAGTTTCGAACATTTACATAATTCCAATTCTAAAATATTCTTGTAATTTGCGTTCAAATTTTTTAGTGATTTACGTTTAAGTTTTGGTAACTTTAGCTGAATTTTTAATGATTTTGCTTTGATATTGGTGATTTTGGTAGTGTAAGTGGTGGTGTTCATGTTATTACAGACAAAATTCTGGTAATTTTTGTAGTGGTGCATGTCGTGGTCGTGGTGGTGGTGGCCGTGGTGTGGCAGTGGTCATGTGACACTGATTTAATATTCTTGTAATTTATATTAAAATTAACTAAAATTTTGGTTTGTATTCATGTACATTGTGATATATTAGCTATTAAGTATCATATCTCAATAATACAGTTAGACGTTTTAAATCTATTATTTTTAAAAGAGTATCTATAATTTATTTTTAATTAATATTTTTTTACCTAACTATGTGTTTTTTCTAAATATTTAAATAATAATTAATGTGAAGTTCAAATCTCATATGCAATAATTTTTGTTTTGTTTTCCTTAAATTATCTTTTTCTAGTCTATCAAAATATTTTACTCAATAGTAATGAGAGTGGGCTTGAAATCTCGAATCAGTTTAACCTATTTTGAAAAAAATTTGAACGCAAACGGTTCGACTAGGGTTCAACTCGATAAAATATATGAATTATAAAAAAATTGAATATTTACATAAAAATATATTAATAATATTAAAAAATTTAAATATTAAGAGTTCGATTAGTCTCGCGAACCTCAAACATGAACTTTGCTTGTTAAAGTACTTGAGTAGCTAATACTCGAATTTAACTTAAATACTATCAAACAGAATTCAAAAATGTTACTTGAAAGTTTGAATTGAACCTATTTCCAAAAAATTTTGAATATGAACAATCCGGCTCGGGTTTGGTTATACAATTTGTGAATAAATAAATATATTGAACATTGTACTAAATGAGTTCTTGGTGTATGTAGTTAATGAGTTATAAAAAGGTTTCTAAAAATTGCTTTGGTGTAGTGGTTGGAGATGGGAAAATAATTCATACTTGATATAGAGGTCATAGGTTCAATTCTCATGATAAACATTTTTTTAATATTAATATGATGGAGGGCAAATTAGTGAATTACTAAATAAACTTGAAAGGGCTTGTTGGCCTATAATATATATAATGGATGAGGAGAATTTGTTTTGCATCGCTGCTATGATTTTTTGTTTTGCATTCGTTTTTTGCTTCATTTATTATGATGCAAAATTAATCTCCTGCATATGGAATCAGTTCAGTTTTTTTGAATGAATTCATGTTTCAATTATTATGACATGAATTTTTATTCAATTATGATTGTAAATAAAATCAGTTCCCCATAATGTTTCGGATTTTTGGATAAGTTTTAGATTTTATTTACAGTTAATACAGATTTGGGCACATTTTTTTTAAAGAAAGAAAAAATATTTTTTTCTTGTCCTTTTATTTCGCGAATAAGTGAGTTGAAGCAATATATTGCCAAAGTGATATTTATGTGTAGATTTATTTATTTTGAAATAATAGGATGTGTATGTTTATTATTTATGCGTTATAATAATCGGCCCAAAGAAAGATTATTTAATGGCCAAATAATGAATATACGTGCGGGAATAAATATGTAATAATTATAAATTTTTCATGTGAGTGATAAATCAGCCCAAGGGAAGGTTATTGCTTGACCAAATTTTTTATTAATATTTGATTTCTGCGTGGAGAGTACCACTTGCAAGTTAATATTTCTGTCCAAAGACTAAATATTAATGTTGTACTAGGTATCTTGTTTGAATGGGCCAACTTACACTATAGTATTTAAATTCATATTTTTTTGTGTGCTATTATGTATGCATATGACATGAATTTCCATTATGCGGGCTTATTTTTTTTGTTCTAAATTGCTAGTTAATACATCTGCGGCTAATATAACTGCCAACATGAACTCCATTCCCGTGCTTAACGGCACAAACTTTAAGAGCTGGAAAGAGAACATTTTGTTAGTTCTCGGCTGCATGGATTTAGACTATGCTATAAGGAAAGAACAACCTGCTTCTCTTATGGATGAAAGTTCTAATATTGATAAATTGAACTTTGAGAAGTGGGAGCGTTCTAATTAATCAATTAAGTCTAATGATGATAAAGTGCAGCATTCCTGAAACATTCAGGGCGGTATGTCTAATGACTCCGATGAGGTATCTGTTAAAGATTTCCTTGATGAGCTTGAAAAGCATCTTGCTCTAGATTTCTTGAGGATGTTGAGTTTGAAGGGGAAGATAAAGTCAGGGATGTTGTCTTTGAGGAAGAATCAGTTTCTTTGCCTCATGTAGTTCAAGATAACAATGTGGATATACCTGTACAGTTTCCTACTCAAAATCAAGATGATGCTCAAGAAGAGCAAACTCAACAAACTCAAGAGGAAGTGCCACTTAGTAGATCCACTAGAGACAATAATGGCAATTGTGGCAATATCATAAGTTCAGTGAGAGTAAATTTATATTCCTTGTGCTTTATGTTGATGATATATTATTGGCTTGCAACGATATAGGCTTATTGCACGAAACCAAAAGATTTCTTGCTTCTCGTTTTGAGATGAAGGATCTTGGTAACGTCTCTTTTGTATTAGGAATTAAGATTCATCGAGACCGTTCTCGAGGTATCCTTGGCTTATCAAAAAAGATCTATATCGATAAGGTGCTTGCTAAGTTTGGCATGAAAGATTGTGCACAAATAAGTACTCCTGTTGCTAAAGGAGATAAGTTTAGTCTCAAACAGTGCCCTAAGAATGATCATGAAGGAAAGGAGATGCAGAACATTCTATATGCTTCGGCTATTGGGAGTCTTATGAATGGTCAAGTTTAGTACCCTGCCGGTTTTGGCATTCATTGTGGGTATGTTAAGCAAATATTCGAGTAATCCTGGAATGGATCATTGGATTGTAATTAAATTGGTTATAAGGTACTTGCAAGGAATAAAATATTACATGCTCATTTATCAGAATTCAGAAAATTTGGAGATCATTATGTATTCCAATTTTGATTTTGTTGGTTGTGTAGATACAAGAAAATCTATTTCTGGTTAAGTTTTCTTTTGTTATGTCTAAATATATAGACATTAAATATCAAGTCATTATAGAGAGATTTCAATATCAATTAGTGTCTATTGAGTATATAAGAACAAATTCTATGCTAGCAAACCCACTTACTAAAGTTTTGACACCATAAAGTTTTTACCTTGGTATACTGCTAATATGGGTGTTGTCTCATTGGAGGATAATCAGTTTTAGTGGGAGTTGTTGTTACCCAGTAATTAACAATTGTAGAAGGGGGGTTGAATACATTTGTATAAGATTTTCGACTTAAACAGAAATGATAAAACAAGTATGAATAAATAGCAGCTTTATTAACTCTGATATAAAACTGTTACAAACTCTCTCAAGAAATTCTGATGTTTTTGAGAGCTTCTAGGTTACAAGATTACTCGTGTAAGCGAATACTATCATGTAAAACCTAAACTGTGTTTTTACATTGTACACAGCTGCACTATCAATTACAAGATATACTCAATCAATTACATACGACTCTTAATACATATCTTGAATGATAGCTGCCTTCCTATAAAATAGGAACCGACATATCAATCTTCCTTGATCTCTGGACTGATGTAAATCTGTTCATAATCCTGATCAGATTATAATCTCGATAGCAACCTAATACTGACATCGCATTACTGATGACGTTAGCATCAGTATCTGATCAGTAGTCCAGATCCTGACATCACTTGAATCAATATCTAACAATCTCCCCCAATTTGTACTTTGTGAAATAAAGCACAAATTCCTCGATTCAATGATGTCAAAAACTCAAAACAAAATGTTATACAAAATCATCAGGCTTGGTCTCAGAAATTCTCACAAAGAAATTACTCATCTTCAAGAAACTTGACAGCAACTCTTCTTCTTTACTTTCAAGAATTTGAACCAGTCTTTTCTTCAGATTCTTGAGTTCTTCATTTTCCTCATTAATTTGATAAATACCTGCCCTGAGATTTTGAATTGAGCTTCTTGGTAAGTCTAACTCCCTCAACAGTAGATATGCAAATTCTTTCCCATCAGGATTCAGAGATAATGGTTCTTGAAAAAATATTACTTCTTTAATAGCAGAACCTCTTTGCATTTCAACTTCTTGCCCTACTGTATTCAAGTACATGGGAGTATAATTATCATCATAAATACCTCAGTCCGATTGTTCTGAGAATCATGCTACACCAGCTAATGTAAACAACAACTTCCTTATCATGAATCCTTTTGCCCTTAAGCAGATAAAGAACATATTTCAGTTCTTTTATTGATTTGCATAACACCTCATGAATAGTCAGCTTCTTGACACTCTTGTCTTTCATGAAATACAACTTTTCTATCTTTTTAGAATCAACATGACAAGCAACAATTGCAACAACTTTAAGTTCCCAAAGATCATCAACAGTTAATTCATCACCAATTCTTTTAACAAGAACATACTGATCTGTCTGAGCTGTAGACATAAACTCTGATTCCCTAGAACCAATAGCTCCTCGCGTCTTAGGTTCCAGTCCTTTTAACTCAGATTGCATTTTATTCCACCGTGGTGGAAGTTTATCAGACTTAGAAACTTTAACTGCAACACTCATTGAAGGAATAAGAGATTTTTCTTTAGCAACCAGTGGAGGTTCAGTTATCACACCACCAGATTTAAAAATAGCTGGTCCAGTGTAATTCATATCATCAATCTTCTTCAACTTGTTTCCCTTCTTTTTAAAATGTGGTTCATCAGATTGTTCCTCCTTAGCTTGCTTTGTAATATCATACCACAGCTTCTTGTCAGAATTGAAAACATCTCTCAAGTACCTCCGAGTTTCTCTGTCAGCAACAATTCTTCCTCTTTCAATGATTTCTTTTGCTTCCTCAAACCTTATGAATCTTTCTTGATCAATCTTCAAGTCCATCTCATCAACTTCCAGATTATGAGTTTCGACCACAACAGTAAGAATCATAACTATAATTTCTTTCAAGATTTCAGCTTCATCAAAATCAGGAATTGCAGCTTGACTAGTTTCAATATGTGCTTTCACAATAACTTTACTTTTTCTAGCTATCAGTGGATTTTCCTCTATTGTAATTTCTTCAGGTACATTGAAAATGTTGTCTGGAGCCATCTCAAGAAGTAGTGGAGTTTTCTTCTTTTTAACTTTTTGAGGATCTTCAGTTATCTCCTCTATTGTGATTCCACTAGACCTTGTCTGTCTTGTACTTCTTTGAACAGGTTTTCTTCCTCTGCCTCCTCTGCCTCTTCCTCTACTTGCAGCAGGAGCTTCTTTCTGTTTAGCAATTTCCTCAAGAATCCTCTTTTGTTCTTCTAAGATCTCTTTAGTACTCATGTCAGGATTCTCTTCAGAAGTCAAAGCAAGTGCCTTCCTGGCATGATATTGTTGAACTTTAATATCATTGTGATACAAAATCTCACTCTCACCTGCCTTAGAAGTAATTTTCTTGAAGAGATGCGGAGCATCATTTATATCAGTAATAAATAAATCTTCATCTTCTTCAGGAATTGTTGGAAGTGTTTGATTTTGACTAGATGCTTGAAATTGTTTTTCTGTCAAGACTTGAGATTGCACCATTGTCCTGACTGTTCTCTTTCCAGATTTAGAAATACGAGCTAACTGCTTGGTTTGAGTTTTAGACTGACTTGTCCTTGTTACCAATGCAGCATCAGAGGTTCCTGCTCCATGTACCTGAGCACCATCAGAGGTTCCTGTTCCATGTACCTGAGTACAACCATCATTTCCAGAAGTATCATCATCCTTTCTTACAACTGGATTAGGTGTGCATTTTGTTTTGACTATCTTCTCCCCCTTTTTGACATCAGAACCATCATCAGTAGGATCAGTCAATAGAGATAAGATAAGCTGGAGAGAATCTTCAATGTTAGTCATCCTTGAGGACAAAGTGACAACCTTATCTTCCAAAGTATCCATCCGTGTGGTGAAAGTAGTGCTTAAATTTCTAAGCTGAACAACAGTAGCAATCTCAGTTGAGTCCTTAATAAATCGAGCATGAAACTATATGACTGGAATGAAAGAGAGCATTATTGAATTTTTTTTCAGCATCCCATTCAGTATCCCATTCATATCTCCTTGGAGCTTGAATGTGTTCAAGAATGAGATGAATGTACTCACCCATGGTCTCAGCTTGAGCAGATTTAGATTTACCCACAGATTCCATAAACTTGCTTGAAGATCCATGAGTAGACCCTAGACTTGCTTTCATAACTACCTTTAACTGAGCTGCATCAGGATCATCATCAGCATCATCATCATCATCATCTGAGCTATCATTAGCCTCAGGAAGTTTATCATCCATAGTGTCATCAGGATTCATGACACCTTTCAATTTCAAATCAACAACAGATGGTGCTGGTGTATCCTGAGAACCTGCATTGTGAACAGAAATAGTTCCTACATCTCTCTGTTCTTTTAAAGTGATCTCATCACTTCTCACAATATTACCTAAGTTACTTTCAATAGTAACTGCTATCTCACTAGAAGTTTGGAACTTCTCACTCTGTTCTACCTCTCCTTTTACCAGTTCAGGAGACTGCCACTTTTCACTCTTCTTTTTCTCTAATTGTTCACTCTCATTCTCACAAGAAAGATTCTGGCTCAAAAAATTAGAAGAAATAAGAGGCGGCTGAGAAGAATGGAGTGAAGTCATACAAAGAGAGGTATCCCTTGTATCAGGTCTATTTGTAATTATACTATCAGTAGTAAAAGAAGCAGAGATAGAAGTGTTACCTGATGAAGTTAAAATAGATTCCATTGGTCTTGAAGAAATCGGTTCAATGAGCAGTGGAATATTTGGATCAGAAGTACTTTCATCAGGATTGACATCTGCAACTGTAGGATGACTTGCATCAGTATTTGCTACCAATGGTTCTTGTGTAGTCTGAGGTTTTGAAGCTGCTTCAACACTTTGAGTCAAAGGTTCTTGTGTGCTTCCCTCAAATGCAGTGTCTTTGAGTAGTTCATCACATTCAACAATGTGCAAATCATGAGCAGCTTTATCTGCAAGACTTTGAGCTAAGTCAAATTCAATTTCAGAAATCCCTTGAACAATGTCAGGAAACTCCTCTGCTGATGTGATTTTGCCTGCATCTTCACTTTGAGAAGATGGTTCTTGTGTGGCAGGAATGTTCTTGTCTTCACCTTCCCTTTGAGAAAGTGGTTCTTGTGGGACCATTCCTTCAGAAATGTCTGCACCCACACTTTGAGTGGGTGGTTCTTATGTGACTGGATCTGCAGTAGCTGCTGAACTCCTTTGAAGTTCAGGTTCTTGTGGGCTGGATCCTTTCAGAGGTGAAGTAATCCTCTGTTTCTTCTATCTTTGAAAAACCCTTGCTTCAACATGTTTCTTTTGAAGTGGAGTTGGTTCTAAACCAAGCTGAGCAACAATAGTATTTACTTTCTCCACAGACATCTCAACTATTCTTCTTTCTTGAGAAATAGGTGCTGGAGAATTAGAAATCTCAACAATTTTCACAGGTGAAGTATCAGGAGTAATAGTTGTGTCAAGAACTGATGATCCATCAGGATTGGTAGAGACATCAGTAATACTCTCTATATCATCAGTAAGATTCTGTATTTCCATAGGAATGAAAAATTTGCTCTTGTTGATTATCTTTCTTGTTTTCTTTGGCTTTTCAGAAATAGGCATTTCTTCATTAACAACAGCAACAACTTCCTTTTTCTTCAACACAACTGATAGAGGCAGTGTGTCATCACCAGAATCAGAATCAAAAGAATCTTTTGTAAAAAATTTATTTTCTCCCCTGTTTCTTTATACACTCAAATTTCAATCAAGGACTCATCAACCTTAGGAACAAGTTTCTCCAAAATCAGAACCCCTTTTTCACCCCCTTGTGACTTCATTTGAGTGAGGGTTGGAGTGGAGAAATCCTTTGATCCTAATTGCCTTCTAGACACATCAGATCTAGATAATTCCTTTGATTTTACAACTGATACCTTTTGTGAGACACCAGAGGTGGTTAACTGTTTGCATGAGTGTTTGGATTGTGTGCTTTTGTCAGAAACAGGATGTGCAGTGTCCTGTCTCAGAGCACCAGAAATAGGTCCTAGACCATCAGTAATTGACCCATAATGAGTAGACATTCTCTTTGTCAAAAGAAGCCTGGCCTCATTAGGAATGAAAGCAACAGTGCCTTCAAAACCATTTGCCTTATCATATTTAAGTAGAGATTTGATATTATTGTCAGAAATCTTAAAGATAGGCAACACTGTATCATTTTCAAATTAAACATTGGGGCATAAGTGAGAGAATATTAATTGAAATAATCTAATAAAACAGACATAACCACATTTATCTGCTTTTCTAGCACTTAAAGCTTTCAAAATGAAAGAGAATACCCAGTATGAACTGAAGCAGAAGGTAGTGCATCAAAATTGGAAACTTTATTCAGGAAGCATCTACTGATTGAGTCAAAGAAGAAGTTCCATTCCTTCTTAAGCTTGGTTCTGTACAGATCTCCAAACTTATTTGGTTTCCCATTGTATCCCAAGCTCTTAGCAAATTCAAGAAGAGTAGAATCAGAAATTTTTGCTGGAGATTCATCATTAAGAGCTGGTAATTGTAGAGCTTTAACAACAATTTCTGGAGTCACACGATTTGTAACACCATTGTACTCAAAAGTCATATATGGCTTTCCTGACATGCCTTCTGAAAAGACCACAGTTTTCCAAACCTGCATAACGCACTTAAAAGAAACTTTGGCTGGTTGGGTTAAAGCATAATTGATTTGACTTGTGGCCAAGAAATCCTGAATGATGTGAAAATCATTTGACAGTTCCTGATGATCAAGAACAACAACATAGTTGTTAGGAGCAAAAGTGACACAATTAATAACAACCTTACTGTTTATGAACGATGGAGAATCCATTATCGTTTATAATGTGTGGGAAATTGAGATTTTTAAAATTAGGGTTTATGTTCGCACATAGAGAAAGATAATATGTAATACTGATCGTTCGAGAATAATGAACAATTTAGAAAACTAAATTGATTTTAGACAAAACAAATCATTTCTTAAAAACAGGTGTCAGTCTCTGATTTGAACAAACAAAAGTAGTGGACCAATTTACGTGTGAGAGTGGTGATAACCGCACGCGACATGACTTACAATGTGTATCTATATGTATCTTTGAGTGAAACACACGCGCTCTTACTTTTATTCAAGAAACAAAATTGTGATAATGATTAAAAATATGGCAATAAAATATTTAAATTGAGAAATCAAATATCACTATCTAAAAATACCTGGTACCAGCAAAAACCAGAATACGATGCGTTTCATGTCCTTGTTAATCTCCCACCTCTATTTAACACGCTGAGACTTGTCCACTATCTCTTTAACCTTTAACCCTTCATTCTTTCCTGAGAAAACTCAAAAACCCTTTAAACAAAACACCTTAATAAGATGTCAAATCTGATTATCAAAGAAAAGAATCTCCATCTCGTAGAGAATAGAGATATCTTCAGTTATACTGGTGAAGAGTTCGAAGCTTTTGACTGGGAAAGGCAACTTGAAACTTTGTGGCTGCAAATGGATGCCGGTCTTGAAGAGATCGAGAGAGAAAGACCTACAAAAGTGATCGACATCGATGGTGCTCTCCAAACAACATTCAAATGGCTTTCCTCTAAGGCATCCTCATCCAAAACCTCCAACCATTGTTAATGAATATGTCAGCAAAAATAAACCTATCCCTATCAACTTCCACCTAAACAAAGTGGCAAAGATGGGATCTGGGATAGCTGCTAGCAATGGAATGATTTGGACTTCACCTTTTTCTTTTGCTGTTGAATAGATTAGTAGATATAGAAAACAAAAAGATTTGATGTATGCATGTAATCTCTTTCTTATTATCAATGAAAAATCTTGTTTCGCTAATCTTATTCATTGTCTTCTGCACTTTTGATGTTATGAACTGTTCTGTGAAGGATTAATCAGAGAAGTAAACATGAAAACTAATTAAAGTAATCAAATTATTCACAAGTTCATTAACAGTAACCACAAATACATCAGGAAACAGAACAATAAGGGAGTACTTAGATTCTGAAAATTGTACTGATAAATGAACCATCGCATCAGGATTCGATGTTTGACTAGAGTCAGGATTGACTTTTCATCAGGATTCGATATGCATCAGGATTTGATGATAATCAGTATTTGATCTCCCTCTGTTCTTAGAAACTCTCATAGTTCACCATTCCTAATTCATTCACCAATTTTGTAAAAGTAGCTTCAGGAAGTGGCTTGGTGAATATATCAGCTAACCGTTGATCAGTAGGAACAAAGTGTAGCTCAGTTGTCCCTTCCAATACTTGCTCTCTTATGAAATGATGTCTAATACTGATATACTTCGTAAGAGAATGCTGAACTGGATTTCCTGTCATAGCAATAGCACTTTGGTTATCACAATAAATAGGTATTTTTGAATATGACAAAGCATAGTCCATTAGCTGATTTCTCATCCACATTATCTGAGTACAACAGCTTCCAGCAGCAATGTACTCAACTTCTGCAGTTGATGTGGAGATAGACTTTTGCTTTTTACTGAACCAAGAAACTAGTCTTCCTCCAAGAAACTGACAACTGCCTGAAGTAATTTTCCTGTCTATTTTGCATCCTGCAAAATCAGCATCTGAGTAACCACATAGACTAAAGTCAGACTCTCTAGCATACCAAAGGCCAAGTGATGAAGTGCCTTTCAAGTATCTGAAAATCCTTTTAACTACAATGAGATGTGGTTCCTTAGGATTTTCCTGAAATCTTGCACATAGACAGGTTGCATACATGATATCTGGTCTACTAGCAGTTAGAGCCAATCATACCTCTGTAGTTAGTTACATCTACTTCAATACCTTGATCAGGATCAAGCTTAGTAGCTGTAGCTATGGGAGTTGAAGCAGTAGCACTGTCTTGCATGTTAAACTTCTTTAATAAATTCTTTGTATACTTTGACTGATTGATAAAAATCCCATCATCAGTCTGTTTAACTTGCAGACCTAAGAAATAGCTCATTTCTCCCGTCATGCTCATTTGATATCTAGACTGCATTAGCTTTGAAAACTTCTCACAAATTTGGAGTTGGTTGACCCAAAAATGATATCATCAACATAAATTTGAACTAACAGCAAATCCTTACCATGATTCAGATAAAACAAGGTTTTATCAATTGTACCTCTTTTGAATCCACTTTCCAGTAAGAATTGAGCCAGAGTTTCATACCAAGCTCTTGGAGCTTGCTTTAGTCCATAAAGTGTTTTATCCAGTCTATAGATATAATCTGGATATTTAGGATCAATGAAGCCAGGAGGTTGTTCAACATATACCTCCTCTTCCAATTCTCCATTTAGAAAAACACTTTTTACATCTATCTGGAAAACCTTGAATTTCTTGTGGGCAGCATATGCCAGAAAAATCTTGATGACCTCTAACCTTGCAATAGGGGAAAAAGTCTCATCATAGTATATTCCTTCCTATTGAGAATACCCCTTTGCAACTAGTCTAGCTTTATTCCTGATTATTGTGCCATCTGAATCTGTCTTGTTTCTGAACACCCACTTTGTACCTACAATTGACCTGCCCTTTGGCCTTGGTACTAGTTTCCAGAATTCATTTCCTTCAAATTCATTTAGTTCTTCTTGCATAGTTGTAACTGATAAGTCCATATTTTTTGCATATTTTTATTACCTATTTATTGCTTGAACTCGTATTTTAATAATTTATTTTGTTGCATTTCAGGAAATTCGTAAATAAATAAAGAAATGGCAAAATAAAGAAATAAAGAGAAAGGAAGGGAAAAAGAGGAAGAAAAAAGACCAAAAATGAAAGAAGGAAAATAATTAGGAGCTTGGAGCAAAAGGAATATTTCAAGACAAGTGGAAAGTGGAGATCAACCCAACACATTACATAAGTGTATGGCCAAGATCAACTCTTCAAAGCTTAAGGGGGAAGGAAACAAATAGATGGCTAGGATTTCACCACCACACACCACAAATGTATGGTGGGGATTTACCCAACACCCCCCTTAACCCTAATTCCTATCCCATAAATACCCCCTTACCCCCCTTGTATTTAGTAACTTAGATTTTAGGGTAGATTTAATTTCTTGTATTTTTCTTAGTTTCAAATCTTGTAAACACTCTTTTTAATTTTAATGCAATTTCATTTCCTTTAATTTCTTGTCTTGCTCTCTCGTTTATTTTACATATCTTTCGTTATTTTCGTAAATCCATGTAGTGGACAAAGTAGCGAAAAGCTAACCACTATGGGTTGAAAGTAACGATTTTTAATTTCTTGCTCGTAGTTCTAATTTGCAATTAAGCCCCTTTAAAAATCTCAATTTTATTGTGGGCCATTTAAATCCAAATCATCGTCCTAGTGTAATTTTATATTTCTGTCTTTAATTTTCTGTTAATTCGAAGCTAGGCTGCTTTATATCCCCTATTTTTTTTCTTTTTTTTACTCTGTCACTTCTCTTTCATCAAACAAAAACCCACCTTGTTTTTTCTTTGTGTATACACAAAACCCAGCACTATTTTGTAATCTTCTTCTCCAACCTTAAAACTTGCTCTCATCTTTTATCTAAATTCACCCCTTTCTTGATCACGTAAATCCCTTGTTATTTCTCCTTTTTTTTTCTTTTTTTTTTCTCGATTCATACATACACCCACAAAACCTTTGCTTCTCTTTTCATTTTGCTGCAATCTATCCCCCTTCCCCTTTCTTAATTTTTATTTCGTCTTTGATTGGTTTACCGAGTTCAGCGTTATCTGAGTCACGAGTTTGAGCCTCCGAGTTACTGTTGCTGTGAAGTCTATGTAGTATGAGTTATTATGTTTTAGCTGAGTTAGTGTTACCGAGTTCCTTCGCTGCTTGTAGAGACTTTGTTTAATTTTTTTTTCCTGCGTTTTAGTTGTGCTTGTGGCTGAGTTTGAATTGCTTGTTTGAAGTTTGCGGCTGAGTTCAATTGCTTTTCTGAGTTCGCGTTTTGATTATTAGTGTTGAGTCTGCTGTGAGTCGACTCGGCTCGTATGTATGCGTTCTGAGTTTTCTTGGATATGTTGAGTTGTTTTTGGTATTTGTTGTTTGCTGTTTATGAGTTAAGGTTTTGCTGAGTATAGCTACGTTTCCAATTCGTTGATAGGTTCGCATTCTTGTTATTGTTTTTGTGTGAGACGAATGATCACTTTCGTTGGTTTTGTATGTTAAAAACCATTCCTGCTAATTCGAGTTTTTGAGTTCACTAAGTCGAGTTGCTTGATGCTAGGTTTTCGTTTTGTTTTTAGAATTTTGTTTCTTTTGTTTGGTTTTTGATTATGAATTGTTTCGTTTGCTGTTGGTTCGTCTGTTTAATATGTTAAGTCACCGAGTGTGGATTCGGAGTCTTGTATAGTATTGTTGTCGAGTTTTCTGCCTAGTTCTGGGTCGAATGACAATTTATTGAATGTGAGCTTTGATTACGAATTACTCTTGCTGAGTTTTTTTTTTGGTTAGTTAAGTGATTTTACCGAGCTTATGAGTCGTTCGAGTTAATATTGCTAGATGCTGTTTCTTTTTAGAGTTATTGAGTTTGGTTTGTTTGTACGAATTCAGAGTGATAATTCAAAATATAGTTTTCAAAATTTATAGAAAAATCATTTAAAATAATTTAGTTTTCAAAATTTAGATTTCTATAAATAATTCCTTACAATAAATTCTAGTCTAATTTGAATTGAGAATTGTTTAGAATAATTGTTAGGTTAATTTAGTTTTAAAATAATTTAGATTTTTTTAATTAAGATAAATTAGAGTTTAAAATTAGGAATTAATTAGTATAATCAAAACTTTCCAAAACCTAAACATTGTTCTAGTTCGATTAAATTAAAAATTAAGGATCGCGAAAATATTAGTCCCTGTGGAACGAATCTCAAATTTTACAACGAAATAAATTGTTCGCTTGCAATTTAACCCTTAATTTTTAGAGCAACAAGTTTTTGGCACCGCTGCCGGTGACTAATTATTTTTCGCACCTTAATTTTTAATTTTTCGGATTAGCTCTTTTCTCACCCTTTTTCTTGTTTGCATTTTTTCGAGAAATTTGGAAGAAAATTCGGCAAACTTGGATTACAGCGGAAGAATTTTCTCGGAATTTTGGAAGCTTTGCTTGGGTAAACCGTATCTCTCCTCTTTCATTTTTTTTTCTTATTTAGAAAATCACAAAAAAATTTAAAAATCACAAAAATCACAAAAAATTTAAAAATTAAAAATTCAAAAAAATTAGTTAGTAATTACATAATTGTTGCATCATGCATTTAATCACTTAGGGCACATCATCTAGATTTTTATTTCTTGTTTTTAGTTTTTCGTACCTATAATTGTGGTGATCGTTGGAGGACCCCAAGGTACGTTAAATTTTCTTCTTTTCTTTAATTTAGGACACGTAGTGTAGAGCATCCATAAATGTTTATAGTTTTTATACCTCTTTGTTAGTTGCATCATTTTGTAAATAAATCTTAAGGGCAAAACCTCTCAAAAGATAAGGGAAGAGATTTCATCACTGTTTCCTTAGCCCAAAAACAATTTAATCCCTCATTTTGCATACCCTATCCATTAATAAAATTAATTAGAGGTTTGCCCCTAGGAATCTCGCGCTCATTTAGGAAGGTGTTGTGGAATAAAAAGTAGGGTTATCAAAGTGCGGCTAGGGTTCGTGAGCTTCGTGCTTTAATGGCTGCGCTTGCGTTATCGTGAACTAATTCGGGTCCTCACAAGATGCCTACGTATCTCAGAGTTGAGAATCAAGCCAAGACGTAGTTCTAGGTGATGGTGCCCTCGAGGCTATGGCGGCGAGAGCTCACCTAGGACGCAGTGGCTGGTATGTCCTTATTCGAGGATTAAGCCAAAACGTGGTGGGTAACGTATGGAGCTGTGTCCAAAACATTGTTCTGAGATGAGGGGTCTGGCCCTTTATATAGGCTGTAGGAGCCTTAGAATCGTAATAGGGTTTGAAGACTTGGTGGACAAGTCACCGTTATTGAGGAAGGTTCTGACTCCTTCCTTATAGGAATTAGTTTCCATGTTGAATTAGGTGCCTTGGAGGCTACACAATATCCCTGGGATATTCTAGAACGTTCTTGGTTTCTAGAACGTTCCCGATTTGTGGATCAGGCCCATGTTAGAAACAAGCTTATACCGGGCGTCCCCGGTTTGGGCTGTTCTTTTGGGTTTAGTCATTAACTACGAATTTAATGCCCAACTAGGGTTTCGGGCCTTATTTACGAGCCAATAAATACTATATTAATTATGTCTTTAGGGATTATTTTTCACCCATATCATTTGCCCCCCAACTTCTAGGAAAACTTGATTTCGTAGAAGTTTAAGGTCACACCGGCCCTACCAAGGTATCGTCTTACAGTGAAGTGTGGAGCGACCTACACATTCACAACGACTAAAATTCTCTCCCAAGTTAATACTTAAGAAAGTTAAACGTTCCTTGGCCTCTCGAACCTTTTTCTTAAGATTTCTGGGCCTTTCGGGAATAGGATTAGTGCCGTTTCGAGCTCGTAGACACTAATCCAAGTGCAATTCGTGCATAGGATCCTTTATCATAAATTCATTAGTGCTTTATTTCCCTCAACTTATCTAAGTTAGGGTTAATATCAGGCGGTCATTGCTCATAAGCCCTAATAAGGGCTAATTTTTAAGCAAAAGACACTAATTCGACCCTAATCGGGGCTAAGTAACCCTAAACGGGGCTATAAAGGCCTTAATCGAGGCTAAATAACTCGTCCTTGATGTATTTATTACTAGGATATTCATTCTTAACCTTAAGATAGGTTAATACTCGAGTGGAAATCCTTAAACGTCGCTAAACGAGGTTAATCACCCCCTAACTGCGATTAGTGAAATCCTAACCTCAAATTTTGAAGTCAAGCTCATATTGTAGAGATTTTTATAATCTCCTTGACGAAAAAAGAATCACGTGAAAATACCCATTTTTGAGCGTTCTAGAGCCAAACGAAATCAGCTAGGGGTCCAGGTGTTCGAAACACCTGGACCCATTTTTCCCCCAAGGTGGCCTGGTCGGCCAACCCTGGTCGGCCATTTGGCCAAGGGTGGCTGGAACCCACCCAATACTATAGAGAATTTGATGAGCTTCGCGTGGACAGTAAGATCGTCCAAATCCGATATCCGGAGCTCGAGATATGGCCCAAATAGCGTGGACAGCCCGGAGGTGTTTTCAAACCCTCCTTAAGAGTTTTGTAGTAACTTGTTCTCAAACAAATCACCTTGATTGCTTGAAACTTCATGTTCCTAAACCTCCATCTTTCAATCTTGTTTGAATCATGGATTCGTAGCTGATATTGGTTGGCTGAGGGGTGTTTCGAACACGTCAAGGGTTTCTGGTTTTCAAACCAGACCTGATTTTTCAACACCCCTAACACTTCTAACCTCAAATTTTGAAGTTGATCTTATATGATAGGGATTCTTATAATCTCCTGGTTGGAGATAGAATCAAGTGAATATACCCATTTTTGAGTTGTCTAGGCAAGAAATACGGTCCCCTGGAAGGTGTTTGAAACACCTTCAGGGTCTTTCAACACCCTCACGGTTTCTGAACACCCCTGGCATTTCTAAACTCAAATTTGAAGTTGAGCTTATATGATGGGGATTCTTATAATCTCCTAATATGAGGAAGAATCACATGAGAATATGCATTTTTGAACGTTTTGGAGGCGAAATACCTCATTCTAAGCTGGTTTTCAAACCAGGCCTTGTTCGTAACAAGGTCATTTTTTCAACTTCAAGGAAACAATTGGCCACCTACATAGGCTTGTAGAGGACCTTGCAAGGTTCTTGAATCTCAAATTTGAGCTCAAACGGAGCATTTTTTAGCGTTCTCGAAGGTCATGAAAACACCTAGGAGCACAGGTGTTTGAAACACCTGAGCAAGGTGGCCTGGTCGGCCTACCCTGGTCGGCCTACCCTGATCGGCCATTTGGCCAAGGGTGCCTGGTCGGCTGGGCCCCATCCCATTTTTTTTTGAATGTTTCAAACACCTTCAGGGTCTTTCAACACCCTCACGGTTTCTGAACACCCTCCAGGTTTTGAACACCCCTGACATTTCTAAACCCAAATTTTGAAGTTGAGTTCATATGATAGAGATTCTTATAATCTCCTGGTATGAGCAAGAATCACGTGAAAATATGCATTTTTGAACGTTCTAGAGGCGAAATACCTCATTCTGAGCTGGTTTTCAAACCAGACCTTATTTCAAACACCCTCCTTTTTTTCAACTTCTTGAAACCACTGAGAGACCTACCTAGGCTT
This sequence comes from Saposhnikovia divaricata, assembly GCA_036435485.1. NCBI lineage: Eukaryota > Viridiplantae > Streptophyta > Magnoliopsida > Apiales > Apiaceae > Saposhnikovia > Saposhnikovia divaricata. Next base: position 140,603,209 of record CM071599.1, on the reverse strand, counting down.
GTAGAGGACCTTGAGAGGTTTCCAAATCCCAAATTTGAGCACAAACGGAGCATTTTTGAGCGTTCTGGAGGGTCATGAAACCACCTAGGGGGTCCAGGTCTTCAAAACACCTGACCAAGGTGACCTAGTCGGCCAACCCTGGTCGGCCATTCGGCCAAGGGGACCTGGTCGGCCACCCCTGGTCGGCTGGGCCCCATAAATTTTTTTTTTGAATTTTGGCCAAATTTTGACTAGTTGACTTTGACCGTTGACTTTGACTTTTGACTTTGACTTTGACCAAAACCAAAACTTGTTTTAAACTCCCTTCCTTGTTTCTAGAGTGAGTTTACAACACCTTGGTTGATTTTGTGATCCTTAATCACAAACAACCTTCTTCTTAGTTTTCAGGACCTTCTGGGTTTTAACTTGTTCTTGAACTCTTAGTTTCTAATAACCTTGGGCTATACTATGGCCCTTGACTTGCTGACACCCTTCCATACTTACAATAGGGTGTTTTAAACAACCTTGGCCTTGCCCCCTTGCCACGGAGGTCTTTGTTCCTTTATTAGTTTGTATAGGGTTTTTCTCTTGTTTTCAACACCTGACTTCAAGTCTAGGGTGCTATGGTCAGTTTTTATCCTTGATTTCATACTCAAGGACTTTAAAACTCCTACCTTGTTTGTAAGGCCATGTCTTGGCTTGATTTTATTCAACGTTTCCTGACTTTCAGGCCTTGAATTCAATCAACCAGCTTAATTCAGGGCATACAACCTCGTTGGCCATCTGGGATTATATTTTGTGCAAAGTTTCAAAACTCCCATCATATTTCTTAGAGTATATTGATCACAAACAACCTTCTTCTTAGTTTTCAGGACCTTCCGGGTCTTAACTTGTTCTTGAACTCGTGGTTTCAAACAACCTTGGATTCAACTATGACCTTTGGTTTCCAAACACCCTTCCATCCTCATAATAGGATGTAGAATTTGTAATGAAGTATCTTTGGCCTTGCCCCCCTTATCCTTAAATAAGGAGGTCTTGCTTTTTAGTTGTATATTCAAGGAATTCCCTTGTTTTCAACACCCTACTTTAAGTCTAGGATATTTTGGTTGGGTTTTGATCCCTGATTTTGACTCAAGGACCTTAAATCTCCTACCTTGTTTGTAGGACCTTGCTTTGGTTTGAATTTAACCAATGGTTCCTGATTCAAGTTGTTCAATTCAAACAACAAGCTTGATTTGAGGCGGACAGCCTTGTTGGCCATCAAGGCTTAAATTTTGTATTAGGATTTGAAATTCAAAACTTTAAGTATGGAACGTATTGAGAGACCTTCGATCAATGCATATCTCAATGCTCTCACTAACAGTTTTCGTGCCTCCAAGGCATTATCAGGGAGCCAACCAGTCTCAGGAATAGATTTGATGGGGATCTATCTAGCAACTTCCAATGTCGATGGGTACCAACAACTTGTGCTCTATAGTGGGGGTCTCCAAGACCTGATAGTAAACACTCCTAGCGCAATTCTCGATTTAGACGAGGCGAACTTAGATAAGGCATCGGCCGTTATACCAGGAAGCATTCCTCGAATCATACCAACTGTGATTTTACAATCCTCAGGTATTTCACCATCGTTTTATCTTTGGCTTCAAAATCTTCATTCACTTATCTCCATTCACTTGGGCTATCACCAGCCTTGAGTCTCCACAGACTTTAAGATTTTTGGCCCTCATGGCTATAGTCGAGCCTAGTCCGGCTATCAAGTCTTTATACCCTGCTTCTTTATTAGTCGTTGAAAACTTCAACCTCAAGGCATATTCAATCGTGAGTTCCACTTATTTTTGTTTTTGATAACCCATCAAAATAGGGCACCCAATATTCCTTCTAAACTTCATCCTTCTCTCCCTCCTGGGGTGTCTCATCTTGCCCTTGCTGGGGTGTTGTGCCTTCCTGCCCCCCTGACTTCTTGGTTGTCAGTTGTACATTCAACCACGAAGTCAGCGAGTGCCTATTCCTTGACGTCCATTCGAGGCTTGTACGTAATATCAAACTCCCCAAGTTCGATCGCCCAATTAATTAGCCTTCCCTTGGCCTTCGGGCTTTGAAATATGCTTCTTAACTACTGGTCCGTCAGGACTTCAATTTTGTGTGCTTGGAAGTATGGTGTAGCTTCCTTGGGGCTGTTACCAGTGCCAAAGCAAAATTTTCAATGGGAGAGTAATTCAACTCAGCTCCGTGCAACATCTTGCTCACGTAGTAGATAGGCTTTTGAACCTTGTTTTCCTCTCAAATGAGAATGACACTCAGTGGTTGTTCGGATATCGCTAGATATAAATATAGGGTCTCTCCGGGACTAGGTTTGGCCAACAACGGGGCTTTATCCATGTACTTTTTCAACTGTTCAAAGGCCTCTTGGCTTTCTGAATGTTGGTGTATACTGAAAATATTTATTTGAAGTATTTACATTTATTTCTGGCCGGTTTAATTAAGAATCATTTAAATGTTTACATGTTGTCTAAATATTATATATTGTGAATAATCTAGTATCAAATGGGATACAGAATATTAGATTATTAAATACGGTTTATATAATATAATAAGGTTCACAGCACAGGTGGAGTTAGACAATCCACTGGAATGGCTGTAGTATTATTTAGATTAGTTTATATTGACTAATAAATAATACTAGTATACTTTGTGTATATTGAACAGGATCAAATTTAGAATTGTTCCCTTATACTGATTAAGAAGGTGAACTAAGATTCTATGTTATTATTAATGCTTAGGTTCTTAATCCGGAAATAATAATTGACACGTATATGTTATTTACATGCTTTGATTTATATATGAAATAATTCTTTTGATTTATTTCATTATATTTTGGGTGATGAAATAATATATATGGTGGGATATTATTTATTGAAGGAATCCATGTCCTGATAATATTCGGGTTAATGATGTCCCCTTGAAAGCTCAAAAAGATTTAATTATGTGAAACCCTGCAGGTGGATTTATTCCGGCATAATTAAATAAAGGTTGAGTGGATAATCAAGGATAAAAGATATTAATTAAATGAATTATCAGTAATTTGTTTAATTAATGGACATGCGATATTTTAAACATGGGGAATTTAATAAGCAAATAATATTGGAACCGAATTAATTAATTAAATTACGGTATTAGGAAAGGTAGTGCAAATATTAATTCTTTAGTGGATTGAATTAATATTTAATTACATTGGGCTAGGCTCAAGATGTAATTAGAAGGCCCAACCTAATTGTCCATGATCCCTATTGTAGCCTATATATATTCTTATTCTCTTCTTGCTGGGGGCTGGTCGAAAAAATTTTGTAGCCGCCCAGGAGCAAGAAGAGAGGTTAACTTGAGAAGACGAAGGCCACACTTCGCTCAAGGGAATTTGGGAATACAATAGAAGAGCGTGGAATCAACCGTTAACAAGGTGATTTTTCTATTCGTACTCGTTAATTTATTGTATCGAAATTCGCAGTGCCAAGATCTGATTGTCCCAACAATTGGTATCAAGAGCCTGGTTCATTGGTTCTGCGAATTTTGATACGATGTCCATGTCGTAATTATATATGCATGTGTATAGTGGTGTGCTTGGATAATAATCTTTTGCAGGTTGTTTAGTATCCACTATTATGGCCATGTAATTTTAATTATGTGTTTGGATCCCACGTGGTTTAATCGTGGTTATTTTGTTTGGTTTCCACGTGGTTTATCGTGGTTGTAAAACACGAGGGTTGATCGTGTTAGAATAGATTTTGCAAAATTAGTTTTGTATTAGATCTACTTTTTTGTAATTGTTTGTTGGATTTTATTAAGATCCGGATATTTTGTAACAATTACGTGCGATCGAAAATCAAAACGGAGACCAAATTTAATCCGCTGCGTTGCTGCTGGTGTCTGTTTTGTTCCTGCGGCGGCTGAAATTCAAAGTGATGTGAAGAAACAAGTCTGGAGATGATGCAGCGCGTGGAAACACATGGAAAAGGTGGTAACGCATATCAGACCTGCGCCACAGCCTGTTCTGGCTGTAACGCATGTTGAACCTGCGCCACAGCCTGTTCTTGCTGTGTAACGCATGTCGAACCTGCGCCACAGGTTCTGTAAGGGTGAAACGCATCCTGAAGATGCGTTACTGGTGTGGAAGGCAGAAAATTTAATTTTTTTTGCAGATGCGCGCATAGTTTGTCAGGTTCTCAGGCTACAGCTGTTTTTTTTCAGCGGGGCCATAATAGTGGATTTAAATTATGTTTTTTAATTTTAATTCCGCTATTTAATTTTTTAATTATTGCTTTAAATAATTATTATGTGTGTTGTTAATTATGTGTGTAATTTTAATTGCATGTTTAACATAATTAGGACGACATGGACATTAATTTTATTTATTGCTTTAATTTTATGATGCATGCTGCTATGTTATGTGTTCTTTGTATTGTTATTTTTATAACATGTAGACCTCGAAAAAATAACATAGGGCGATGCATCTAGATAAAATTCCTCAATTTTAAATAAAAATTCTAAGTGGGTGAGGGAATTAATTAGGAATTAAATCCCATGGTCTCCATTATTATTTGTATGTAATTTAACACCGAGACGAATATAAATTATATACATGCCACCCATCGTGGCGTATGATTTATGGTGTCAGGTAGTGTTATGGATATTACTAGAACAAACTTCCTAAATTAATTACGAATATTGAAAGGTATACATGCCACCCATCGTGGCGTACCAAGTTTCATAGAATTCGATTAATTAGAAGGGTACCACTGATTGAATATAGATTTTCAATATTGAGAGAAAGGATGATTCTGTCTAGAAAGGGGTCTTAAGTGATGCCTCTTGACAATGCTCCCCCCGATCTGGGAATTATCCTATTATCGATTATTGATTTGAAATATTTAATGGTGGTATCCAGTCTTTTTATTAATTTAAGATTTAATAATGGTATACACTTAGCTATGAAAAATAATATATAGTCCACCCTAACGTGGCGTATTATTTAGTAATAGGACCGAAGTAATATTTAAACGAATTTAAGTGGTATATATGTCATCCATCGTGGCATACCAGATACTTATGGTGTTTAAATATTAGTGCATTAATTTTAATTAATTGTTAGAGGAAACCAATAGGATTTAAGATTTATGCAACTATCTGATTATGTGTTACATGTATGATTCTCAGGATTAGATCACTATGGGCTTTAATCCACTATTCACCATACTTAAGGATAACAAACTTACTGGACCGAACTATATTGAATGGAAACGAAATTTGGACATAGTGTTGACTGCTGAGGAGTACAAATTTTGCACTTATGAACCCAAGCCAGACCAGCCTGCTGAAGATGCTCCTGAAAGTGAGAAGGAGTATTATAAGCGGTGGATTAAGGCTGATGAGATGTCGCGATGTTACATTCTGGCAGCAATGTCGGGTGTTTTGCAGCATCAGCATCAGGCTATGCCCACTGCTTCAGATATGCTCTTTAATCTCAAGGAACTTTTTGGAGAACAGAATAGGGCTGCTAGGCAAGTAGCAATGAAGGCTTTAATGAACACTCAGATGGTTGAAGGAACACCTGTAAGGGATCATGTTCTCAGAATGATGTCTCATCTGAATGAGATGGAGATCCTTGGTGCTGATATTGATGGGGAAACCCAGATCGATATCATCCTTATGAGCTTGCCCAAAAGTTTTGAGCAGTTCCGCTTGAATTACACCATGAACAAAAGGATGTATAGTCTTGCGGAACTTCTGACAGAACTTCAGGCAGCTGAAGGACTCTTTAAGCAGAATGTTCAAGTGAATGTGGCCGAGAAAGCTTCTTCATCTAAGCCGAAAGGTAAGAAGAAGAAAAAGACTCAGACACAGAAAGCTGGAAAGATTGCTAATGCAGTGGGAGTTCAAGGTGGTGTGAAAAAGCCAAAGGGCAAGTGCTTCAGGTGCAAGCAGTCAGGTCACTGGAAACAGGATTGTCCTCTTCCTAAGAAGACAAACAATACTGGTATGTCTCTTTCTCTAGTTACAGAAACATATATAGCGGCTATATCTACGAGCACTTGGTGTGTAGATACAGGAGCCACTGACCATGTTTGTAACTCTATGCAGGGGTTCCAGCAATCCAGAATGCTTAGAGATGGCGAGATATATGTGTTCATGGGAGATGCTACGAAAGTAGCAGTAGTTGCAGTTGGAATAATTACATTGTCTTTTGGCGATGATAGGATTTTGGTTTTGAACAATTGTCTTTATGTACCTTCGTTTAGAAGGAATTTAATTTCGGTTTCTAAACTTGCCATGGATGGTTATAATGTTTGTTTGGATCGTAATGTTTCTATTATGATGAATAAACGAGTTATATGTTCTGGTACATTGCAAGACAATTTATATATTATTAATCCTATCCAACCAATGCTGCAACATAAGGAAACTAATAACATTCTTTCTAGCTCAAATAAAAGAAAGAAACCTTCTGAATTGAACCAAACATATCTTTGGCACTTAAGATTAGGTCATATTAACTTGAGGAGGATTCAAAGACTGGTAGTAGATGGGCCATTAGGCTCGTTGGCAGTGGAGCCATTTCCAATTTGTGAATCCTGCTTGGAAGGTAAGATGACTAATAGGCCTTTTAAAGCAAAGGGGAATAGAGCTAAAGAAGTGTTAGAATTGGTTCATACTGATTTATGTGGACCTATGAGTATCCAAGCAAGAGGAGGTTATGAGTATTTTGTCACTTTCATTGACGATTATTCTAGATATGGGTACATTTATTTGTTGCGCCGTAAGTCTGAGTGCTTTGAAAAATTCAAAGAGTACAAAGCAAGTGCGGAGAAGCGACATCTTGGAAAATGTATCAAGTCACTACGATCAGATCGTGGTGGCGAATACTTGCTTGGAGAATTTAGGGAATATTTATCAGAAAATGGGATTGCATCCCAGTTGTCTGCACCTGGCACACCTCAGCAGAATGGTGTAGCAGAGAGAAGGAATCGGACTCTTTTAGAGAGTGTTAGATCGATGATGAGTTATTCAGATTTACCCAAGTCGTTTTGGGGATATGCTATAGAAACAGCGGCTTACCTTCTGAACTTGGTACCTTCTAAGTCAGTTCCCAAGACTCCAATAGAATTGTGGACTGGTAGCAAACCAAGTCTAAGACATATTCGGATTTGGGGTTGTCCAGCACATGTACTGAACAAGAACGCGACCAAGTTAGAATCTCGTACAGAAGTAAGGCTGTTTGTAGGCTATCCCATGGGAACGAAAGGTTATTCATTTTATAGTCCTAGGGATCGAGATATCATTGTTAGCACCAATGCTAGATTCTTAGAAGAAGACTATATAATGAAACACAAACCCATGAGTAGTATCGTTTTAGAGGAACTAGTGGGAGGGACAGATAATCCCCAAGTGCCAATAGTACAAGTAGATCAACCACAAGAAAACGCACAACCTGTCACTAATACCACACCGGTGCTTCGTCGTAGTGGGAGGGTTGTTCAACAACCTGATAGATTCATGTTTTTGGGAGAGTCCTCGGACTTGGTCTCTGGTGAACATGATGAGGATCCCAGGACATACGAACAAGCAATTCTAGATAAAGATGCAGATCTTTGGCAAAAGGCAATGGAATCTGAGATGGAATCTATGTATTCTAATCAAGTTTGGGAGCTCGTGGAACCACCCAAAGGTGTAAAACCCATTGGATGTATGTGGATCTACAAGAAGAAAAGAGGATCTGACAAAAAGGTGAAAGCCTGGAAAGCACGACTTGTTGCGAAAGGGTATACTCAGAAAGAAGGGATCGATTATGAGGAAACTTTTTCGCCGGTTGTTATGCTTAAGTCGATCCGGATTCTTTTATCTATAGCAGCTCATCTCGATTATGAGATTTGGCAAATGGATGTCAAGACAGCTTTCCTTAATGGAAGTCTTGAGGAAACCATCTATATGCAACAACCAAAAGGATTCATTAAGGAAGGCCAAGAGCATCTTGTTTGTAAGCTTAAGAGGTCTATTTATGGACTAAAACAAGCTTCTAGGGACTGGAATATTCGTTTTGATCAGGCAGTCCAGTCATATGGATTTGATCAAAGTCCAAGCGAATCATGTGTGTATAAGAGAAGTGAGGGTAATGCAGTGGTTTTTCTAGTACTGTATGTAGATGACATTTCACTCATTGGAAACAATGTTAAGATGTTGTCATCAATAAAGGCATGGTTGTTCAAACAATTTGAAATGAAGGACTTAGGTGAAGCGGCATACATCCTTGGGATCAAAGTAATAAGGGATCGCAAGAAAAGGATGTTGGCTTTATCTCAAGAGCCCTACATTGATGAAGTATTAGCTCGTTTTAACATGCAGAACTCTAAGAAAGGTTTTCTACCTTTTAAGCATGGAGTGGCTCTATCCAAGGAGCAGTGTCCTTCGACACCTAAGGATATAGAGAGCATGAAAGCAGTTCCTTATGCTTCGGCATGTGGAAGCTTAATGTATGCTATGTTATGTACGAGGCCTGACATCTGCTTTGCTGTAGGCATGGTTAGTAGATATCAGTCGAACCCAGGTCAGGAACATTGGAGTGCAGTAAAAACTATACTCAAGTACCTGAGAAGGACTAAGGAGTATATGTTAATTTACAAGGCCTCAGATCTATTTCCTTTGGGATATACTGATTCAGATTTCCAATCAGATAGGGATAAGAGGAAATCTACCTCGGGATATGTTTTTACTTTGGGAGGTGGAGCTGTTATATGGAGGAGTGTAAAGCAGAAATGCATTGCAGACTCTACCATGGAAGCCGAGTACGTGGCGGCCTCTGAGGCTGCAAAGGAGGCTGTATGGTTCAGGAACTTCCTTTTGGACTTGGATGTGGTACCTAATTTGCCTAGGAGCTTCACAGTGTATTGTGATAACACTGGTGCTGTGGCAAATTCGAAGGAACCGCGAGATCACAAGGCAGCTAAACATATTGAACGTAAGTATCATCTCATACGAGGAATCGTAAAGCGAGGAGATATAGTTGTGGCTCACATATCATCAGAAGACAACCGGGCAGATCCTTTCACAAAGAGTTTGCCAGCCAAGGTTTTTGACAGGCATGTGGAAGCGATAGGAGTCAGATGGATGGACACATAGTTTTCTGTGTAATAGTGGATTAAATAAACACTGATATACTCATAGAATATTTTGAGTATAAGTGGGAGATTGTTGGTGTATACTGAAAATATTTATTTGAAGTATTTACATTTATTTCTGGCCGGTTTAATTAAGAATCATTTAAATGTTTACATGTTGTCTAAATATTATATATTGTGAATAATCTAGTATCAAATGGGATACAGAATATTAGATTATTAAATACGGTTTATATAATATAATAAGGTTCACAGCACAGGTGGAGTTAGACAATCCACTGGAATGGCTGTAGTATTATTTAGATTAGTTTATATTGACTAATAAATAATACTAGTATACTTTGTGTATATTGAACAGGATCAAATTTAGAATTGTTCCCTTATACTGATTAAGAAGGTGAACTAAGATTCTATGTTATTATTAATGCTTAGGTTCTTAATCCGGAAATAATAATTGACACGTATATGTTATTTACATGCTTTGATTTATATATGAAATAATTCTTTTGATTTATTTCATTATATTTTGGGTGATGAAATAATATATATGGTGGGATATTATTTATTGAAGGAATCCATGTCCTGATAATATTCGGGTTAATGATGTCCCCTTGAAAGCTCAAAAAGATTTAATTATGTGAAACCCTGCAGGTGGATTTATTCCGGCATAATTAAATAAAGGTTGAGTGGATAATCAAGGATAAAAGATATTAATTAAATGAATTATCAGTAATTTGTTTAATTAATGGACATGCGATATTTTAAACATGGGGAATTTAATAAGCAAATAATATTGGAACCGAATTAATTAATTAAATTACGGTATTAGGAAAGGTAGTGCAAATATTAATTCTTTAGTGGATTGAATTAATATTTAATTACATTGGGCTAGGCTCAAGATGTAATTAGAAGGCCCAACCTAATTGTCCATGATCCCTATTGTAGCCTATATATATTCCTATTCTCTTCTTGCTGGGGGCTGGTCGAAAAAATTTTGTAGCCACCCAGGAGCAAGAAGAGAGGTTAACTTGAGAAGACGAAGGCCACACTTCGCTCAAGGGAATTTGGGAATACAATAGAAGAGCGTGGAATCAACCGTTAACAAGGTGATTTTTCTATTCATACTCGTTAATTTATTGTATCGAAATTCGCAGTGCCAAGATCTGATTGTCCCAACACTGAAGTCCATTCAAAAATTTTCACCTTCTTCAAAGCCTGAAAGAAAGGCAAGCACTTGTTTCCAGACTTGGAGATGAATCTACCTAAGGCTGTAATTCTTCTAGTCAATTTATGTACGTCCTTTATGGAACGTGGTGATTCCATATCTCGGATTGCCTTGATCTTATTAGGGTTGGCTTCTGTGCCTCGCTTTGAAACCATCAGACCCAAAATTTTTCCAGATCTCACGCCAAAGGCACACTTGGCTGGATTCAACATCATCTTGTGGTGCCTCGGCACTTCAAATGCCTCTCTGAGGTTCTTAATATGGCATGCCTTGATTAGGCTCCTGACTAACATGTCATCCCCGTAGACCTCCTTTGTCTTCCCGGTCAAGGGTGCAAAAATCTTGCTTGTTTATTAGCCTTTGGTAAGTGGCTCTTGCAGACTCCTCATCTTGGGTTGACATCAACCAAGAGTTTTTAAAACAACCTTCCTTGGCTCGATTGGCCATAATGGCTTCAATGTTTGTCTTGGTTCCTGGGGCTTCTCTAGCGGTCTCTCGGCTGGCATGTGCTTGGCCTTAGGGTTGTTCGAGTGTTGAACGTCGATGCTCGAATGTCGATGTTCGAATATCGAAAGCTGATGTTCGAAATTAAGGGTTTTCAACCTCAAGGAAGTTCTTTAAACTCGAACCTTGAAGTTTTGATGAAAGAGTGCATATTGGACTACTTTCACATGGTTTCAAGCCAAGTTTTGGGTGTTTTAAACCACCAAAACATCAGAGCCTCTGGTCAGCTCCTTACGGTCGGCTGAAGGCCTCCTTGGCTTCTGGTCGATCCCATGAGGTCTTGAACCTTCCCTATGACGTTTTCAATCTCCATTTCAGGGTTAATATTCAAGTGTTCAACGCTGATGTTAGATGTTCAATGTTGGCATTCTGGATCGAGAATCCAAAATATCAGATTGGTTTTCAAGTTTTGACTTGAAGCTTCAACCTTTGGATCTTGATTGGAGGTTCATGACCCCCTCAAGTTTGACCTTCTTGGCCTTCATGGCTAATATCTCGTGTTTCTTCACCTAGAATTCGAGGTTGATATTCACATGTTCAACGTTGGTGTTCATATGTCGACTACCAAGTATTCACGACCTTTCATTTGGATTGATGTCAAACTAAAGTTCTCTAGGATCCCTTACTTGACTTCATGTCTTTCATGGCTTGTGTCAAACCTTTGTTCTGATTTCAGGGTTTTCAAACCTATCTTTGCTTCTCATTTTTCTTGATTCAGGTTCAAGGATTTAAGGTTGATCCTCGATTTAGATTTCGAGAAATACAACCCCGTGGGCTTCTTACCTTTTAAACTTCCGAGATGAAAACTTGCTTGGACTTCTTAATCCTTGTTCAAGGATATTCTTATATCCCTTGACCTTAGGACTATAATTCAAGGTTCTTTATTTGTTTCATCCTTGTATCTTCACTCCAGGTACTTAAAAAATATTGAAGAGTAGCTAGTTCTTAGCCTCCACAGCCTTACATGGCTTTAATTGCCAAATGTGGCTTTTTAATCATCTTGTCTTTTATCCAGGGTCCTTCAAGGACTTAAACTCTTATTTGGTTGTATTATAACCTAACTCTCGACCCTTTAGGGTTTTTATTTATGGTTTTTTTTTGTTTCCATTCGTGTATTCTTTTATTTTCGGTACTTGGTCATCTTTGACTTACACACATCAGGTGCTTGGCACATAAATAAAATCACAGAATAGAGAACGAAAAACAAACTTGCATTAATAACTTGAAATGGGTTCAACCCTTACATAGAGTACTACTGTCCTACTTGGAGCAACATGCTCTGCAATGGTTTCATCGAACCTTATTTCTACTTCTACTAGATAAATATGAAGCTAAGTCCTAATAAGATAGTTTGAACCCATCGGGGCTCTTGCAAGACTAGGCCTGCATCGCTTGATTTTGTTTTTGATGCTCCATCAAAATAGAGCACCCATTACTCCTTCCTATCTCCTCATTCTTATTCTGAAGTTCACTTCCTGCTTGGTACTATCTCCTGCCCCCCGACTTCTTGGTTTCCAATGGTACATTCAACCACGAAGTCAGTTGATGCCATAGCCTTAATGGCTGTTCGAGGCTCTTGTGTGATGTCCTCTGCCGACCTTTCTAGGTCTTCCTTATCACTGTGGACATCCACGTATTCAATCGGAAGGACCTGCCCCCGACTCCATCAAGCCTTAACGCAGCTACATAGCAGCTCCTAGAAATTTTCTGATCACCTTTTTGTTCTCCTACACCATTCCTGGTTGGAAACTTGATCTTCATGTGATAGGTTGAGGCCACAGCCTTAAAAGCGTGAAGTCCAGTCCTCCCATGGATGACATCTTAAGTAGAAGATGCTTTGATAACCAAAAAGTTCAGCATCTGCGTGGCCTCCATTGGCTTCTGTCCAATCGTGACGGGTAACTGAATAGTTCCCTCAATTTTGGATTCTACTCCATTGAATCCATATATAGGTATGTTATTGGGGGTCAACTGAGAATCATTGTACCCCATCTTCACAAACGCATCATGAAACAGAATGTCGACGGAAGCTCCATTGTCTATCAAGACTCGCTTCACCTCTGAGTTTCCAATCATAGGAGTTATGACCAGTGGGTCATCGTGGGGGAACTTCACCCCTTCAAGGTCTGAATCATCAAATTCAATTGTTACTTCGGTTCTTGCACGCTTTGGTGCCTTTCCGACAATATGCATCACCTCTCGGGCATAAGCCTTCCGAGAGTTCTTTGTTGTCCCGGCCGCGGTCGGGCCTCCTGAGATCATGTTGATTACTGACCCTCGGGGTTGTGGGTTGCGATCTTGAGCATCGTCGCTCCTATCATACTCTCTTCTCTGATTACCACGATCTTCACCCTTAGTGAATTGACTCAGTTTCTCTCTACGGATCAAAAACTCGATCTCATCTTTGAGTTGCTTATAATCATCAGTGTCATGCCCCACATCTCTGTGGAATCTGCAATACTGATTCTTGTTTCTCTTTGCGGGATCACCCCTGAGTGGCTTCGACCATCGGAAATCCTTATCCTTCTCAATGTCCAACAAGATTCGACTCCTAGGAGTATTCAACCTTGCATACTCAGTGAACCTTGGTCCTTGGTTCTTAGAGGCAGAGTCGGAGTCCTCGCTAGTTCGGGGATATTTGTCCCTAGCATCGTACTCTTGCTCTTGCTTCCGCTTTCGGGAACTTACGTTTCCTCCATTCGTTGTAGGGGCTTCTGCCTTCCTCGTGCTCTCTTCTGCTTTTATGTATTTACTCGCCCTTCTTTGGAGCTCAGTCATGCTCTCAGGGGGATGTTTTTCCAACGACATCTGAAAGTAGGTGTTCGTTGTTCCATTCTCCAGGGCTATCATAGCTTCCTTGTTCTCCAGGTCTGGGTCGTTCAATGTCTCCTTGGTGAAACGCTTAAGATAATCCCTCAGGTTCTCATTCTTCCCTTGTTTCACTTGCATGAGAGATGCAGAGCTTTTTTCATGGACTTTTCCACTAACAAACTGATTAATGAAAGCAGTGCTCAACTCCTTGAAGGAGCCAATTGAGTTTGCGGGCAACCGGCTATACCATCTTTGAGCCATGCCTGCCAGGGTTTGAGGGAACGCCCTACACTTAAGAGCGTCGCTGGCGGGTTGTAATAACAGCGCGTTTGAGAACGTCCTGACATGATTCGAGGGATCACCCGTTCCATCGTATGGTTTTATCGTGGGCATCTTAAATTTTCGGGAAACACGATCGTTCATCACCTCCTCAGTGAACGGGGGTGTGGGATCGTCAGGGTCTCCGAGCGGCATCAGGTCTTTGGGATCACCCCTTGGGGTTTCCACCCTTGTAGCTCCTCCAGTTGGGGCACCAGCCCTTCTTTGTCTCCTTGAAGATCTTTCCAAATCAATAAAGGGAATCTCCCTCGAAGTTGGAGGGGGCCTATTCTGATTCTGCCTTGCTTTCTCCCTGGCTATATCGTCCTTCAGCCTTTGGATCTCAGCCTCATGGGCCTTGATTCTCTCAGCGGCTGTTTGAGGAGGTCCATCATGGATTCTTCGAGTCCTTCCCATAGGCTCCTTGCTTGCACGTCGCCTCCTCGGGGCTTCATCACGATCATCGTCCTCAGACGAGGAATCATCAGTGTATGGTCCGGAGTAATCATAATACCCTTGCTCAGGAGGGGCTAAACCCCTAACATAGGGAGGCTGATACGACTCAGGTATCTGTAGAGCGTGACCACTTGGTCCAGGATCCCTACAATTTGGAGGGTAGTTAGGCAATCCGTATAACGGATCGTAGCTCACGGGGAGTGTAGTGGTGGAGATCTGAACTCCTGAGAGTGGGGGACGGCTATTTAATGGTGAGACCACCATCTGAAGCTGATTGGTCTCACGTCCCAGATGGACGTCAACTGGTAAGGTTCTCTCAACATGGAGATTCGTCCCTATGGGTTGAGAAACTTGAGGCTGAGTGGTTGTCTCTGTTAATGGGGGTACATACCCTTGCTCCGTAACAACGGGTGGAGCGGTGGAGATGGCTGGTGGATCAGAAGTAACAGGAACGTTCTCGGTTGTCGTTCTTCGTATGTTAACCATGGTTGATGTTGTCTTCCCACAGACGGCGCCAAATGTTGTGGAATAAAAAGTAGGGTTATCAAAGTGCGGCTAGGGTTCGTGAGCTTCGTGCTTTAATGGCTGCGCTTGCGTTATCGTGACCTAATTCGGGTCCTCACAAGATGCCTACATATCTCAGAGTTGAGAATCAAGCTAAGACGTAGTTCTAGGTGATGGTGCCCTCGAGGCTATGGCGGCGAGAGCTCACCTAGGACGCAGTGGCTTGTATGTCCTTATTCGAGGATTAAGCCAAAACGTGGTGGGTAACGAATGGAGCTGTGTCCAAAACGTTGTTCTGAGATGAGGGGTCTGGCCCTTTATATAGGCTGTAGGAGCCTTAGAATCGTAATAGGGTTTGGAGACTTGGTGGACAAGTCACCGTTATTGAGGAAGGTTCTGACTCCTTCCTTATAGGAATTAGTTTCCATGTTGAATTAGGTGCCTTGGAGGCTACACAATATCCCTGGGATATTCTACAACGTTCCTGGTTTCTAGAACGTTCCCGATTTGTGGATTAGGCCCATGTTAGAAACAAGCTTATACCGGGCGTCCCCGGTTTGGGCTGTTCTTTTGGGTTTAGTCATTAACTACGAATTTAATGCCCAACTAGGGTTTCGGGCCTTATTTACGAGCCAATAAATACTATATTAATTATGTCTTTAGGGATTATTTTTCACCCATATCAGAAGGTGCTTAAGAAATGAAGTAATCTTTAATTATTCCGACTTTTTGGTGTCTAGGAAAGCGAAAGCTGACCTGGATAATTAAGGTTTTGGTGTCTAGGCTGGTGTTTAGCCTCTTGGCAATGCTTGCACCTACCTGGCCAAGCCGGTTCGAATAATTATTGATTTACCTAGTTTTTGGTAGCCCTTAAAGTTAGGAGTAAGGTCTAGTTCAATTTTTTTTAGGAAACCATAGATATAAGATTTTTCTTTTGATTTTCACCCTTTCTTTGTGTGTTTATTTTATCGCACTTATTTGCTACGTGTTCCTTTCGTGGTTTATGCGATCTACTTGGTATAGGGATAATTCTGCTAGACTAGTAAGGTCATTCGAGATTTCTTCCTCATCTGATTCCGAGTCTTTAGATAATTCCGAACAAGTAGTAAACTTGGCCATGTCTCTTAAGGACCGTTGCTACCCCACCCGTTCCGCTCAACCTTCGTGCATCACTCTTCCTCCCGTAAATGGTAATAATTTCGAGATCAAAGCTCACCATATTAGCATGTTACCTAAGTTTACCGGGAGTGATGTTGAGGATCCGTATATTTTCCTTCATGAATTCGAGGAGGTTTGTTCTCTACAAAAACTCCAACAATTGACCGAAGACTCCATTAGGCTTAGACTTATCAACTTCGCCTTAAAAGAAAATGCCAAAAAATGGTTTTATAGTCTACCCGTTAATTCTATTTCCACGTGGGAGGGATTTGTGATAATTTTTCTTAAAAAATATTTTCCAAACCATAAGACTACAAGGATTACAAACGAAATAAATCAATTTCATCAAAAGGAAAATGAGTCTTTTTGGAAATATTTTGATCGTTTTAAAAATCTATTATCACAATGCCCCCACCACGGAATAGGAAAATGGAGACTTTGTAAGATTGTTTACGAGGCCCTAGATAGTCCAACAACTGCGTTGTTAGAGTCTATGTGCCAAGGAAAATTCATGGAGAAAAATGAAGACGAAGGGTGGGAGTTTTTCGAGGAATTAGCCGAGAAGACTATGTTGTGGGAGTCTACTAGGGAACCTCACAAGTCCAATGACTCATCTAGTTCTTCTAAGGGTCTACATTCAATTGGAAACAATATTACAACCGATGGCAAGCTAGCCACCCTTACTAGGAGACTTGAAGATTTAGAAACTCATAGTGGACCCTCACACATGTCTGTTTACCCGAATCAAGGGATGCAAAATTTGCAAGATTTCCAACAAGTCAATGCGGTGTTTCCACCAAACCAAAGGAATGATCCTTTTGATCCGACTTACAATCCCGGTTGGAGGAATCACCCTAATTTCTCATGGAACCAAGGCCAAAACTACCAATCTCCGCCACCTTCTTTTCAAGCTCCTTGTTTTCAAAAGCCCAATCAAAACTCGTACCCGATTCAAAATCAAGTTCCTTATCCAAACTCGATTCAAGCCCCGAATCAAGCACCCGCCCACCCACCTGGCTTTCATGAGTCAGATAAGAGAATTAATTCTTTGGAGAAGACTCTTGATGCGCTTTTGAAATCAACAACTAATTTGGCTCAATCTCAACAAACTTTCATGCAAACCATGACTCAAGATAGGCAACTTTTGAATGCTAGTACTCAAGCCTTATCTAAGTTAGAGGTTCAAGTGAGTCAATTAGCTAATGCCATGTGTGAGTGAGAGAAGAATAAGTTCCCGAGTCAACCTGAGGTTAACCCTAAATTTTTCCTCAATCAAAAACCTCACGAAAACGTTAATGCCATCATTTCTTTAAGATCGGGAAACCAAATTGACAATCAAGTAGGAATCGAGTCTCCCGAAGACGAAGAAGATGATTCAAATGTTGAACAAAACCCTAAACTTGATCATTCACACGATATTCCAAATCCCGAGTCAAACTCCATTCCCAAGTCACCAGAATTTTCTTGTAAACCACCGAGTGAACCTTCGTTTTTTAATAAATCACCTCCAAAATCTATTCCCGAAGAACCTAGTGAACGAGTCTTTAATCCAAAAGCTCCTTATCCTCAACGACTCCTTTTAAATAAACAATCGGCTCAAATGGACCAAATTTTGGAAGTTTTCAAACAAGTCAAGATAAATATTCCTCTTTTAGATGCCATTCAACAAGTCCCTTCTTATGCCAAGTGTCTAAATGATTTGTGTTCTCATAAACGTTCTACCTACGTCCCTAAAAAAGCCTTTTTGACTTCTCAAGTTAGTTCAATTCTTTCGAATCAAATTCCCGTGAAATATAAGGACCCCGGTTGTCCTACAATTTCATGTGTCATAGGCAATACTTTTGTGGACAAGGCATTACTTGACTTAGGTGCTAGCATGAATCTCCTTCCATTTTCGGTCTATCAAGCCCTAGGTTTAGGCGAACTTAAAAAGACGAACATGACAATTCAATTAGCCGATCGGTCTGTCAAAATGCCTAAGGGAATAATTGAAGATGTGTTAATTAAAGTCGGTGAATTCATCTTTCCGGTTGATTTTGTTGTCCTCGAGACTCAACCCGTCACGAATCCTAAGAACCAAATCCCGATCATTCTAGGAAGACTTTTTCTTGCTACATCTAATGCTTTGATTAATTGTAGGGATGGTTTGATGAAACTCACTTTTGGTAATGTGACCATTAACCTTAATATCTTTAATGTCGGAAAAGAGCCCAATGAGCTTTATGAATAAACAGTAGGGGTTAATCTTGTTGATGACATTGTTAATTGGTCAAACCTTGAGGATAGTGAGATTAAGTCTCTTCTTGTTGAGGATTTTCAAAGGAATCACGAAACCAATCGAGAGCTTCATGAGTCGTATAGTGATATGACCTCGAAAGAAATATTGAGAAAGTTGGACGATATTTGTTCTAAGTGGGAAACCGAACCCGTGGAGGTCTCTTGTGCACAAAATCTGATTGTTAAAACTCCCGTTGGTGAATCACCTACATTTGTTAAGACATTAGGAGATTTGAATGACAATTGTTCCAAGTGGGTGACCCCACCCGAGGTTGTTAGTAGTGAGCTCGTTCTTAACACTTCCGTTCTTAAGAGTCCCGTGGGTACACCACCCGCATTTGCCTTAACTCTTTATCATCCCGAGTTTGATCAACAACCTTTAGGGAAAGACGAACCTTTGTCTTATGTCATTCCTAGTGATTCTAACCCTAACCAAACGTTCATTATCTCTAATTTGCTTAAACAAAATAAAGAAGCATTAAATTGGTTTAGGGAGAACATTTGTGATAATTGTTCTTTAGGGTTAAATGATTCAATGTTGATTGAGAAAATCTGTTCTAATAAAATTTTTCACAAATTTCTTGATATTTTCTCAAAGTTGCACCCGAATTTTCCTACCGGCATCGGCTAATTCATTTTTATTCTTTTGCCTCCCCACGTGTAAGATAGGTATGGGGGAGGAGTGTGTGCGTGTGTGAGTTGTTTTTCTTTCATAGTTTTTTAGAAATTTTTCAGTCTCCGTCATCCCTTATCAGGTATTTCCTCAACTTTCTCCTTTTTCATTTCTTTTGCATTTCTTTATCCTTTCTCATCTCTCTTTTCTTTTGCATTTGCATACATTGAGGACAATGCATGATTTAGGTATGGAGGTTTTTAGTGTAAATAGTAAAAATTGAAAAATCCAAAAAAAATTAAAAAATGAAAAAATCACAAAAAGAGTTCTTTTCGTATTCTAGTCTTGTTAATTGATTGCTAGTTGCTTGATGCACCCTTGCATGCTATGATAATCTTATGATCCATTAGCTTTTAATTGAGAAGTGATTTGCTAAGTCTTGTCCACACACTTACACTAGCAAGGTGAAACTAGTAGACTTATTTGATTTGTGCAAGAAATTAGAAGGTCATGATTAGGTGTAAGATGATTTGGTCTTCATGCTTTGAGTACAAGTAGGTGCATTGAGGATACCTTTACTTGAGATTGATTATGTTCTACCACACCAAGTGAGTTTTGAGCCTATATGCACATCTTTTGCATTTATATTCTTTTGCTTGAGTGTCCACTTGTCATTTGCATTGCTAGCACTTGTTTGAGTTCTTTCTTGTAACACATGACATTAATTGATGATAAGATGATAAAGGCATTTAGGAATAACCCATATTTCCCAAAATATCCACACCATTCTTATGTGATCAATTAGTTACCCCTTTGAGCTTAATCAAATTCTTTCGGTGACACACCACATTACTCACCTAAGACCTTTTTCTTGTACAGCCTTACGTATACTTGATCCCAATTTGTCAAAGGCTAGTAGGAACTTGAGGGAATGATAAGGTGTGTGAGATGGGTTTACTTTTGTTCATAACTTTTGAGGAAATATTTGTTGTTACCTTGATAGTCGATTTTCAAAATTAAATCTAAAGGAGGATTATTGTTACATTTATCATTTTCCTTTAAAAAAAATAGAAAAAATGAAAAGAAAAAAAATGAAAAAAAATGAAAAAAAAGGAAAAAATATATACATATGAGAGCATACTTATGTTTTTTGTAATCCTCCTTTATTCGACTAGTCAAGTCTTTTTGTTGAAAAATGAAAATAAATTGTGTGGGGAGGAAGTTTGGTGTTGTGCATGATATTCATGGTGACTACTAGCTTTTGACACTTCACCTTATTTTGGCCTTTCTTGACATACCTTGTCCCTAGCCCATTACAACCCTAATAAAGACCTTTTGATTGTCATTATTAATGTATGTTGTAATTTAAGTTGGGATGATACCAAGTGTCAAGCATGTATTTGATTTTGTTGGAATTGAGTGATACACTTACCCTTGTTCTTGAGTGAATATTCTTTTGTGAGTGAAAGGTGAGGTATTGCTTATTTGTTTTTTTTGCATAAGAGATCTCAAGTTTTGACTCTGAGGTGTGCCCTTGTAGACTTAGCATGGTTACCAATAATTTTTGCACTTGACATGAACTTATAATCACTCTTGCATGGTTCTTTAAGTAGACTATGCGAATCCTTGCACTTTCCACACCAAGACTTTGCAAATTCATTTTGATTCTTAAGTTGATGTGTCATGAGAGGACATGTATGTGTGGTGTGCATTGCCATGTGATCTTTTATACAAACTAGATGGATTTTGTGGGTACATTCATTATAGGCCCTCACGAGACCTCACTCGTCCACTAGGGCTGCCTAGGGGTTTAAAGGGCTTGTTGCATATGCCAAATCGTCACACCTACGAAAAGGAGTATAGGACTTTTTATCTAGATTTTCTTTTTGTTTTACTCGAGGACGAGCAAAAGATAGGTATGGGGGCATTTGATAAGTGCATATTTTTATTACCTATTTATTGCTTGAACTCGTATTTTAATAATTTATTTTGTTGCATTTCAGGAAATTCGTAAATAAATAAAGAAAGGGCAAAATAAAGAAATAAAGAGCAAGGAAGGGAAAAAGAGGAAGAAAAAGGACCAAAAATGAAAGAAGGAAAAGAATTAGGAGCTTGGAGCAAAAGGAATATTTCAAGACAAGTGGAAGGTGGAGATCAACCCAACACATTACATAAGTGTATGGCCAAGACCAACTCTTCAAAGTTAAGGGGGAAGGAAACAAATAGATGGCTAGGATTTCACCACCACACACCACAAATGTATGGTGGGAATTTACCCAACACCCCCCTTAACCCTAATTCCTATCCTATAAATACCCCCTCACCCCCTTGTATTTAGTAACTTAGATTTTAGGGTAGATTTAATTTCTTGTATTTTTCTTAGTTTCAAATATTGTAAACACTCTTATTAATTTTAATGCAATTTCATTTCCTTTAATTTCTTGTCTTGCTCTCTCGTTTATTTTACATAGCTTTCGTTATTTTTGTAAATCCATGTAGTGGAGAAAGTAGCGAAAAGCTAACCACTATGGGTTGAAAGTAACGATTTTTAATTTCTTGCTCGTAGTTCTAATTTGCAATTAAGCCCCTTTAAAAATCTCAATTTTATTGTGGGCCATTTAATTTCAAATCATCGTCCTAGTGTAATTTTAAATTTCATAGTTAACTTATGTATTTTCTTATTTGATTTAAAAAAAATATTATTGGTAGTTTTATCAATTTTCAGCATTTATTTTCTGTCTTTAATTTTCTTTTAATTCGAAGCTAGGCTGCTTTATATCCCCTATTTTTTTTCCTTTTTTTTTTCTCTGTCACTTCTCTTTCATCAAACAAAAACCCACCTTGTTTTTTCTTCGTGTATACACAAAACCCAGCACTATTTTGTAATCTTCTTCTCCAACCTTAAAACTTGCTCTCATCTTTTATCTAAATTCACCCCTTTCTTGATCACGTAAATCCCTTGTTATTTCTCCTTTTTTTTCTTTTTTTTCTCGATTCATACATACACGCACAAAACCTTTGCTTCTCTTTTCATTTTGCTGCAATCTATCCCCCTTCCCCTTTCTTAATTTTTATTTCGTGTTTGATTGGTTTACCGAGTTCAGCGTTATCTGAGTCACGAGTTTGAGCCTCCGAGTTACTGTTGCTGTGAAGTCTATGTAGTATGAGTTATTGTGTTTTAGCTGAGTTAGTGTTGCCGAGTTCCTTCGCTGCTTGTTGAGACTTTGTTTAATTTTTTTTCCTGCGTTTTAGTTGCGCTTGTGGCTGAGTTTGAATTGCTTGTTTGAAGTTTGCGGCTGAGTTCAATTGCTTTTCTGAGTTCGCGTTTTGATTATTAGTGTTGAGTCTGCTATGAGTCGACTCGGCTCGTATGTATGCGTTCTGAGTTTTCTTGGATATGTTGAGTTGTTTTTGGTATTTGTTGTTTGCAGTTTGTGAGTTAAGGTTTTGCTGAGTATAGCTACGTTTCCAATTCGTTGATAGGTTCGCATTCTTGTTATTGTTTTTGTGTGAGACGAATGATCGCTTTCGTTAGTTTTGTATGTTAAAAACCATTCCTGCTAATTCGAGTTTTTGAGTTCACTAAGTCGAGTTGCTTGATGCAAGTTTTTCGTTTTGTTTTTAGAATTTTGTTTCTTTTGTTCGGTTTTTGATTGTGAATTGTTTCGTTTGCTGTTGGTTCGTCTGTTTAATATGTTAAGTCACTGAGAGTGGATTCGGAGTCTTGTGTAGTATTGTTGTCGAGTTTTCTGCCTAGTTCTGGGTCGAATGACAATTTGTTGAATGTGAGCTTTGATTACGAATTACTCTTGCTGAGTTTTTTTTTTGGTTAGTTAAGTGATTTTACCGAGCTTATGAGTCGTTCGAGTTAATATTGCTAGATGCTGTTTCTTTTTAGAGTTATTGAGTTTGGTTTGTTTGTACGAATTCAGAGTGATAATTCAAAATATAGTTTTCAAAATTTATAGAAAAATCATTTAAAATAATTTAGTTTTCAAAATTTAGATTTCTGTAAATAATTCCTTACAATAAATTCTAGTCTAATTTAAATTGAGAATTGTTTAGAATAATTGTTAGGTTAATTTAGTTTTAAAATAATTTAGATTTTTTTTAATTAAGATAAATTAGAGTTTAAAATTAGGAATTAATTAGAATAATCAAAACTTTCCAAAACCTAAACATTGTTCTAGTTCGATTAAATTAAAAATTAAGGATCGCGAAAATATTAGTCCGTGTGGAACGAATCTCACATTTTACAACGAAATAAATTGTTCGCTTACAATTTAACGCTTAATTTTTAGAGCAACAGTAACCCAATCAGCATCCTTGAGTGCATCTTCAACTTTCTTAGGCTCCTCCTTTGATAGAAAGTTGTGATAAAGACATTCATTCTGAGTTGCACTTCTGGTTTTAACACCTGCATCAGGATTCCCAATAATTAAATCCGGGGTATGACTTTTAGTCCATTTTCTTGCTGGTGGTAAGTCATTCCTTGAGCTGGATGCTCCCCCTGGATTGGTGTTATCTTCAAAAGAGCTAGAATTATTAGAAGCTCCCCCTGAGATAGTGCTATCTCCTTTTGATCTACTGTCAGAAATGTCACTTGAATATTTTTCTGATGAATCTCCACCCGATGTTTGAGTTGTTTCTGTGTTGATGGTTTCTTGCTGTTGCTCCCCCTCAACATTTGCATTACCATCTGTTATTTGTGTTTCATCAGGAATGAGAAGATCGTCAGGATCTAATGGAGTATCAGTATCTGACATGGTTTCATCAGGATTCTTGGTAGCTTCATTTGCAAAAATCAAACTATCATGTGAGTCTTCAGCAATTCCTGTTATCTTCTTATCAACAAAAGATACATTGATAGACTCAATGACTGTCTTTGTTCTTAGATTGTAGACTTTAACGGCTCTTGTTGTTGGATAGCCAATAAAGATGCCCTCATCAGCTTTAGTCTCAAACTTTCCTAGTTGTTCAGGATGAGGTCTTAGAACAAAGCACTTGCAGCCAAACACATGTAGATGCTTCAGACTTGGCTTCTTTTCCTTAATCATTTGATAAACATGCTGTGTTGACTGCTTCTGCCCAGAAATATGTAGGTAGTTTAGCTTCCTCCAACATAGTTCTGCCAGCTTCAATAAGAGTTCTGTTCTTTCTTTCAACCACTCCATTTTGCTGAGGTGTGCCAAGAGCAAAAAATTGTTGAACTATTCATTTGTATTTGCAGAACTCTTCTATTGCTGAATTCTTGAATTCAGTTCCATTATCACTTCTTAGAATCTTGACTTTGTACTTTGTGCCAGTTTCAATGAGTCTCACATGGTCCAAAAGTATCTCAGCTGTTTCATCTTTTCTGTGCAGAAAATACACCCACGTAAATCTAGTATATTCATCAACAATGACTAGAGTATACTTTTTCTTACTGATGGACATTATGTTTACTGGCCCAAACAAGTCAAGGTGAAGCATGTGATATGGTTCATCAATTGAGGATTCTGTTTTACTCTTGAATGATGTCCTTCTCTATTTTGCCTTCTGACATGCATCACAGAGCCCATCTGAGTATACAATGCCTTTGGTAATCCTCTCACCAAATCTTTCTTAACCAACTCATTGATGTTGTTGAAGTTGAGATGAGAAAGCTTCTTGTGCCAATTCCAACTTTCATCTATAGAAGCTTTACTGATGAGACATGTGGAGGGACCATCAGTATTGGTGTGGATGTTAGCTTTATATATGTTACCATGCCTTAGACCAGTTAAGGCAACCTTTCCTGATGCCTTGCTGATTACTTCAAAATGAGAGTCATAAAAGTTGACATGATAACCTCTGTCTGTGATTTGACTAACACTTAGCGGATTATGTTTAAGTCCTTTAACCAGAGCTACTTTTTCAATGATGACATTTCTAATGATTATATTGCAATATCCAAAAGTTTGTCCAATGTTGCCATCTCCATAAGACACAGTTGGGCCAGCCTTCTCCTCAAATTCTGATAGCAAGGTTTTGTTTCCAGTCATGTGCACAGAGCATCCACTATCCATGACTAACACATTTTTCTTTTTACCCTGCAATCAGAACCACAAAGAACTCAGTTAGAATTTTTAAGAACCCACACTTGTTGGGTTCTTTTTGCATGCAATTTAACATTTTTAGCAGCAGAAGACTTCTTAATAAAAGAAGTTCCTTCAGGATTGACTCCATCAGAATTTGCCTTGTTATTATCAGATTTAACAAATGCATGCTTAGTATTCACATTCTTTGTTTTACCAGAATTTGCACTTTTATTAAACTTTGGCAATGGATCATAAAGATTGTAGTACAAACTATGGTATTCTTCACGTGTATAAATAGAATGCCATTTACTACCACAATGAAAACATGGATTATGTGGTTTATAAAATACTGATCTATTCTTAATGTCAAACTTAGGAATTAAAGTAGCCTTCTTTTTACTCCTCCTGCAATCAATAGCAAGATGATTAGAGTTACCACAGTTAAAACATACTTTTCTTGGTGCATTCAGAATATATTTATAATTATTCTCTTTGTTTATTCCAACTTTACCATTCCTGTTTCTTTTAGCAGTAGATACTTTTTTTTATCTTTCACTTCACAGATTCTGTCCCTCAGTTGTTTCTTAGACAAAAGACCTACATTTTTGTTTTAGACAGTTCTAGACTTAGAATTTTTTGTAGAAGTAGATCCCTCTTCAGTTGATTTGGGATTTTCCGGATACACATAATTTACAGGTTTTAATTCAGTTTTTGTTATATCTGTAACATATCTGTAGGTTTTTGGATTTGCTGACTTATTTATAACAACTCTTCCTGGATCAGATGAAGCAATTTTACCTTTATCATTTTTCTCATTCTCTGGCTTATAACCTAGACACTCTTTCCAATTTTTATCAGTGATAATTCCTAGTTTCCTTCCAGAGTGTGTCCAGGTTTTGAGTTTTTCATTAGCATCTTCAAGTTCCTTTTCAGGTACAGTACATCTAAACTCCATTTCTAGTTTCATGTGTTTAGCATTATCACATTCTGTTTGTACTTCATGCAGGAAAAGTAACTCAGCTTCTATATAATCATTTCTTTTAGTCAGTTCTGACATTTCAGATTTGATTCTAGCATTTTCAAGAAATTTACTTCTAAAGCTAATATGCAGAGACTTTAGAAATGATATTAACTCAGAGACATTGTTAGTATCAAAATCAAAAACAATTTCAGGTACCTTATTATCAGGAACAGCAGCCTCATCAACACTTGCCATTAATGCATAGTTCACCTTTTCCTCTTCAGATTCTGAGGAAGAGTCCATCCAATCCTTGCTTGATGAAATATGAGCTTTGGTCTTTGCCTTTTTGCATTCAGTTGCAAAGTGACCCATTCCATCACAGTTGTAGCATTTGACCTTTGACTTGTCAAACTTGCTGCCTTTGCCTTCATTCTTCTTGTACCTGTTCTTATCAGCATTAAAAGGTTTCTTCTGAAAGTTGCCTTGTCTTCGACCTTTGACTTGTCAAACTTGCTGCCTTTGCCTTCATTCTTCTTGTACCTGTTCTTATCAGCATTAAAAGGTTTCTTCTGAAAGTTGCCTTGTCTTCTAGCCTTCCTGAACTTCATCTTCTTGAAGCCTTTGACTATCATACCAACCATTTCCATCATGTCAGAATCAGTAGAGTCATCATCAGTATCAGGATTGACATCAGTATCCGATGATGAGTCATCAGTATTTGACTCAACAACTCTACTTTTTCTCCTTAAAACCTCCATAGCCTTTACTTTTGATTTTGATTCAACATTTAAAGCAACAGACTTTGCCTTGACATTTTTCTTGTTCTTCCTTTGTTGAACCTCAAGATCATGAGTTCTCAGCGTCCCATAAACCTCATCAAAAGACACAATATTTAGATCATACTGAAGCATAATGATCGAAGCTTGAGTATCCCATTCCTCAAGCAATGCTCCTAGAAACTTGGTATTTGAATCCTCTGGATCATACTCTTTGCCCACCAGAGATAGATTGTTTAGTAGTGTCAGAAATCTATCATACAGATCAGTAAGGCCTTCATCAGATCTAGCATCAAACTGTTCATATTCCTCAATCAACAGAGCCCTTCTGTTTCGTTTGATAGATTCAGTGCCCTGACATTGAGTCTCCAAGGTATCCCAAATTTCACTAGCAGTTTTGCATGCTATTACCCTGTTTGACATGACAACATCAAGACTGTTATGTAGAATATTCTTTACGTTTGCATCTTTGAGTACTTGAATCTTTTCTTCCGTTGTCCATTGATTCTTTGCCTTGATGATATAGTGTTCTGGAACAGTCTTAGTACGACCAACCAAAGTCTTTGGTATGTATGGACCATCATTGATCCTATCAAGATAGTCAGAATCAGTTGCTTCCAGATACATCAACATTTTCACCTTCCATGTTGGATACTCAGTTTTCTTGAGAGTAGGAATCTTAATGCTTTCATACTTGTTTGTCGACATCTTAAGATCGTTTCTGATTGTAATTAATCAGTTTGCTCTGATACCAATTGTTACCCAGTAATTAAGAATTGTAGAAGGGGGGGGGTTAATACAATTGTATAAGATTTTTGACTTAAACAGAAATGATAACACAAGTATGAATAAATAACAGCTTTATTAACTCTGATATAAAACTGTTACAAACTCTCTCAAGAAATTCTGATGTTCTTGAGAGCTGCTAGGTTACAAGATTACTCGTGTAAGCGATTACTATCATGTAAAACCTAAACTTTGTTTTATATTGTACACAGCCGCACTATCAATTACAAGATATACTTAATCAATTACGTACGACTCTTAATACATATCTTGAATGATAGCTGCCTTCCTATAAAATAGGAACCAACATATCAATCTTCCTTGATCTCTGGACTGATGTAAATCTCCTCGTAATCCTGATCACCCTATAATCCTGATAGCAACCTAATACTGACATCGCATTACTGATGACGTCAGCATCAGTATCTGATCAGTAGTCCAGATCCTAACATCACTTGAATCAATATCTAACAGTTGTTTTTTGTTTTGTTCTTATATTCGGTACTCAGTTTTTATTGACACTGTGGTGATATTTGTGTTTTTGAGTATTCTGTAGAATAAAGTTATTTTATTTTATTCTCTCTATTTCTATATGAGCCAACTCTTTTAATTGTGGTTTTGACATAAAGTTTGAAAGAATAAAGATTGATCTCACTAAGGTATTAAAGACCAATTGGAAATAGGCATGATTGAGATCACATATTGCATGTAATTTCCAGTTACACATCCATACTTGATCTATGTCATTGCATGTATTAATGTGGTGATCATTGAGGATGGAGTTACGACAATGTGACGAAGCTCGCTTTGGTTCTATGTTTATATATGAGATGGACAAGATTGACTAAGGAATATATTTTATATAGAATAAACAATTTTGTGCGCACTTACGGTTATTGAATGTAATTGTTGTTTGGAACAATTTGTAGCCCAAGTGGGCGATTGTTAGATTATTTTTATAATCTAATAATAATTTATGGGCTTACAAATTAAAGATAATTATATTTATTGTTTATTCTATTTGGACTAATTAAGTGGTCTAAAATAAAGGGTCTAATAACATCTTATTCGGTATGGGTTTCGTAATGTGTAATACCAAATAGTAATCTGATTAGAGTTAATGAGGTCTAATTAGAGTACTATATAAAGAACATAATAGGATCTTGGTCCCCAAGGCTATTCACAATCTCTACTCCTCTATTCCCATCAATCAGAGAAAGATACAGCTAGAGGCGAATCAAATCTGTGGAAGATCAAATCCCGAGTCTGTATAATAATTTACTGTCATGAAATCAGGTACGTTTTTGCGCTACAGTTTTATCGTGTAATCTTGATAATATCGCATAAGATGATTCTGGTTATTTATTTAGATCTAACATAAACTACTTAAGTTTTATTGTTTAGTGATTTTCCCCTTGATCTACGTTATTTATTAGACTTTGCCGTGTTGAGAAGCCATACAAAATGATTACTATTTTCTTTATTTTACAAAAATGTTTCTCGAAAACAAATCTCTGTTTAGAACGGACACTACTAATAAAGTTAGCAACGCGGTGGCGTAAAAAACCACATGTACAGGAATCTGCTGATAAAATTGTGAAGGGTGAATTAAAATTTTGAACTTCAGAATTTAAATTCTTTTTACTCATTTATTAGGATTAATTATAGTATTAAATATTTTTACACTAGTATTTAAGTATAAATGTTTAAGAGAAAAATGTTACTAAAATTAATTTTAGGAGAATTTCCTAAATTAACCTTTTAATCTAAGTGATTTAAAAAATTTGCTACCTTTTATTTATAAGGGCCTCGCAAGAACATTAGTGATTATGATGATTTGTCATTATTTTATTGGTTAATTTTAGGAAATTCTCCTAAAATTAACTATAGGTTCCCTTCACCAATGTATAACCCACATTCAATGAAAGTATGTTGTGCAAGAATTGATTCGGTTCGATTTTTATTTAAAATTCGTGATGAGATACAATATATCATAAATATTGTACTATAGTATAAAAATATTGAAAATTGTGGATTTATGCACACGAACATTATGATAAGTACTTTCGCATAACAGAATCGAGAATTGAATATGAATGATTAACACATCTATTGCCTTACTACGTGATCAAGTATTATAAATTTATGTTATTATTTAAATGTATTTTATTATAATGTTTAACACGTGGTTGGCAGAAACTACCCTAGTAGTTACTCCATGTTATAATATTTTATTTAATACAGATATTTAAAATGAAAATTTGGAGCAAACTAATAAGTTGTGCATGTTTTAAGCATCAATTGTTTAGCTCCTACGTGTTAATAAGTGCATTAATGAAAAAAAACTATGATGATTAGAATTAACTTATCTTTTATCTGTTAAATAGTTTAACTCTATATTCCCCTCAATCAAATAAATATTTAATCTTTTGTTAACATAACATAAATTAAATTAAATGAATATAAACAATCACACTACAAACCATTTTTTAATTATTACTAAAGCAAAATATTTCTCTTTCAATAGATAATAATAATGATTATAAAGATAGAATAAAGGGCAAAACCCTAAAGTGTTAACATATCAAAATTCGTTAGAAAATATTCAGAAATTTTATATAAAAATATAAGTGTTGGCCCCGGAGTATTGCAGAGGGGGGTTGAATGCAATACTGATAAATTCAAATCTTTACTTCAACAACAATAATAAAGATTCTAATCTATCTGTAGAAGAAATGCAAAGACAAGTAGTGAATCAAGATTTTTCTCACAGAATAAATGTTTTATTTATTGTGCAATGTGTTGCTACAACGTAGAGAAAATAATGTTTTCTCCAGCTTCGTTTTCTTGAGTGATACAGAAAGAATGAGAAATGATTCTCTATATAGATTATTTTTCTTTATCATCTCTATCATATGGGTTGTGAAGCTGCTGTCATTTTCAAGTGGCAGCTCCTTACAATTTGCACGTCCATGTGACTTTCCTAAATTGCTATACCAATAGAGTTATCATTATATGAAAAGCAACCTAGATACTTTCTTATTCAAGTTAATACAATTCTAGTAGATGTATATTTGTCATACTCTTGAATTGACGAGCTTTGTCTTGTGATCTCTCAAGCTTCTGTCGTAGTGTTGCAGGTCTGCTACAATCCTTGGAGTCTTGCAGCAAATCTGTTTCTTGAACATCTAAACTGTAATAACCCGAATTTTTGGCAGAATTAAAACTTTTTTTATTACGATTAAGTACATCTGGGATTAATAATTTCAATGAACAATGGTTGTAATGAATGGATATTTCTATGGTTAATGATCCCGATACATATGTGTATTTTCTGAACAATGGAATTCAGTGATTGACGACATAGATAAGAATAATCTATCATCCAAGAGATAAGTTGATGTACCCAAGAAGAGAGATGAGAAGTGAGTTAGAAGTACTCACAATAATAATTACGAAACAAGAAGAACAAGTATATATTGTGATACTCGATTTATGATTTGATATTTGGTTTATAAGCTAGATATGAGATATTAGTTATAAGTCGGGTTTTGCAAAGGCCCTTAATGTATGGCGTATGATTTACATTCTTTAATATGGACCGGGAGTCGATATTTCCGTATATCTTAAGATTATTTTCTGAGAAAGAAAATATTGGATTATTATTATTCCATTATTATTTATTAAATGAATATTATTTTGAATATTCATTTATGGTTTTATTTATTTTATGAATAGTATTGTTTGAATATTCATTTAAGGATTCATTTACTAAATGAATATTATTTTATATATTCATCTGAGGGTTATTTATGAGCAATTATTTTGATTAAAAATATCCTTTAAGTATTTATGGTTTAAAAAAAATACTATTTGAATATTTATTAAATACTTTTAAATTGGTTTTAAAAATGGTTTGTATTATTTAAAATCTATCTTTGACCTTCAAAAATTGTGTAGAATATTTCTGAACCTTATTATGATTATTTTATTAAAGGGAGGTTCCCAAACTCTGTTTTCCATTTAAATTTATCCTCTAAGGAGATTTAAATGCTCGCTCAAACTTCCAAAATATAGGGAACCTTACTTGAGAACTGTTATTTATTAAGTTTGACTACCCGGTCATAGACTTTTGAAAGGATTATTATTTTCATTCGCAACTTTGGTTGCTACAAATCAAAATGAGTCTTTTGTTACTTCCTCAACACTCGAGGAGTAAGATTGATGGAACAAGTCGATATCCATTAACAAGTTTTCCTTTCCAATCAGATACGGCTACTTTGTGGAGTCCTATAAACAAGTGTTATAATTGGGGAAAGGAGGACGAACTATATGTTTCAGAGTCATGGATTTACTCGAACTAGGAGTATTTGTGTAAAAGACTGTGGGACAGTCCATCATTGAAAACCTGTGTAAGAGGCTGTGGGACAGTCCATTAGTGAAATAGGGTCCGAGTGGCGCTGGTCCTGTCTATGCCCAAAGTTGGCTAGGGAGATCCGGCATATGGCGGTGTCCATATGTTCTTCCTTCTACATGTAGAGAAACAAATCTTGAGATGCACAACTTACGACTGATCATCGTAAGGTTGTGTCATCTGGCGCGTCAATGCTCCAGTATTAGTTCATCATCCAAATTTATCTATTTTCTGCAACATGTATTGAAGAGAGGTATCAATCATGTTGGCAGGGTTTAAAACATGTTCAAAACTAAAAGTTACATTGAATCACCTTGTAACTTCATATTTTATCTTCTATTTGATGACTCTGTAGATACCTTACATAACATGAGTTATGATAAAGAGGTTGTTTATATTGAATCACCTTATAACTTCATCTTTTAAGTTATATGTTGATATTCTGCTTATACTTTATATAGCAGATATTTTTACGGAAAGGTTATATTGAATTACCTTGTAACTTCATCTTTTATATTATACTAGAACTTTGTTCATATTATAAATAATAAAAGTGTGCATAGATATTATGAAAATGATATTTGAAGTACTTCAATGGTACTGTTTTTGAATATATTCCGATAAGGAATTACTTTCGGTGATATTTTGACAATTATTGTCTTATACCGCTTTATTCTGGGTTAAATTAAAGACAAAATTATGCCATACTTTCATTACCTTGCTGAGCTATCGCTCACTCTTGCTATTGTTTTATATATTATATAGTAGCAAAGCAGGATGCCAAGGGGACGGCACATACCCCGCAAGGCATTTCCATAAACAGTTTCTAGCACTGATCCCGAGAGTAGTACGAACCAGTCGAATCAGGCTTCATCTTTTGGTATTCATCTTATGTATAGATATGAATGGTTTGAGAGGATTGTGAGCATTAGAAGGCTAATTTGGTGATGTAACATTACTTAGAAGTTGTATCAGTGACAGATTTAAAAGACATTTGGGTATTGTAATAAAAATTATTTATTCCGCAGTTGTTGTATTGTGTCATTTCTGAGACTCTAGCCTCTGTGTGTGTGAGATATATATTGTGGGGTCACAAGCAGTTGAATTATGTACATTGCAAGTAATACAGGTAAGGCAAGGAGTAAATGGATCGTGACTACTCCAAATCCCTGACCCCAGATTTGGGGCTGTTACATAAACTATAACGGGTTTGACTGAGATAAATCCCCAAATCAAATAATTCAGTGAGACGGTAACTTTAACCGACAAGTCTGCTATCAAGAGAATGTTCTTTGGTTGACAGTATGAATCTCCGCCAATGTTGCTATCGAAATTCTAGACTTGTTGTCAAGCTGTGAGAGTGTTTCTGTCTCATGCTTTCGCCAATGTTGCTGTCAGATAGAGTCTGTTGTCATGACTTGCAACATGCTGTCTTCTTGTGACCTTATTGTCAATGCTATGACAGTAACATTTATTCTTGCTGTCGTCCTGATGTATACCTTGAGGCTTGAACAAATGCATGAACTTCTTCCAAGACATACAATTATTACATGAAAGTAATTTATTTGATTACAAGAACATAGTTTGGCTGTGACAGTATGTTCTACTTAGTGAAAAACTAAGTATAATGAAATCTAGTTAAGTTGTCTCTAAGCTATCACCCATAAATCCCAACAATCTCCCCCAATTTATTTTTATGGACAATAACAACAAATTTACAACTAAAGCATGTTGACAACTTAACTAACATAGATCAGAATAGCTGAAATACCATTTTTGATAAATGCTAAAGAATCCAGAATACAATAACTAATGTTCTAACTGCAAATCAACTACTCCTCTAGGTTGAGCAAATAAAAAATTGTACTTAACTTGATTTGAGCAGTCTTCAACTGTCTAGATTCTTCCTTCTCTTTTTAGAGCTTCTTGCAATGCCTTCTTGAGATTCTCTACTAAGGCTTTTTCTTCAAGAGATCTAGCATCATCTTCAATTTCATCAATGTATCTCTGAATGTTTGGGGAGACTGTCTTTGATGCATCCTGAAATTCTAACCAAAGAGCTTTATTTTTGACATAGTTTCTGAATTTTAGAGTGGCTTCATCAGCTTTGAATCTTCTACCAGGAAATGCATTCAGAGTTATTATCCATTTTCTATCTAGTTTTGGATCTTCATCTCTTCTTTGATCAAAGATCACCTCTAGTTCCCAAGTACATAGCATTTCAAGCTTGTGGGATGATCCAATAACTTTCCAGTACAGACTCTTCAAAATACTGGTCCTCAGTTTATGAAAGCTATCTACATAGATTTCTTCTTCTCCATCCTTGATTCTGAGAGGATTTTCCAGTACACAGGGCTGATAATTTGGTTTCTCACTGTTCATCTTATTGACTTTCTTGTAGTTTGCTTTTAGTTGAGCTTCTAAATCCTCAGCAGTCCGTTTGGCAAGCTTGGATGATTTTGTTCTACTTTATAAGTAGCCATAGCTGCCTTTGTGTAAGGATGAAGCATTTCTGTGTAATCCCATTCTGGAAAAAGTTCACCGTCTGAACTAACTTCCAAGTCAGCATCATCAACATGTGCTCTCCAGTCACCATACTTTTCATAAAATTCTGCATATCTTTCAGCATAGTATTTCTTTATGTGCTCCATGTTTTTTCTAGAAACATCTTTGTATTTTCCATGAGTGTAATCATCCTTTCCAGTATGAAGAAATCAACCTTTCGCCTCACCTTCTCAGATTTCCATGAGAGGTCGTACATGCTTATCACTTGTGATTCTGTCACCATGGTAAAATCTGGTTCCACGTCCATGTATCTTGCTCCTTCATGCCAGAAAATGTATTTAGTTACATCCCCATTGACCGGATCCAATTCCATTAAGAAAAATGTGATAATCCCATCAATTCTCTCCTTGTAGGCTTCAAAACTGTTTATCTTTCTTTTCCCAATGGGCTTCTCTATCAACATTGCTCCATGCTTCTTTCTCATTGCTATTGCAACCGTCTTACCTTTTCTTTTGATTGCACGCCAGGCTTATGCTCTTGTTTTTATTCTACTAGATTTGAATGTCTTAGCAATTTTACCTGTGACAGTCTCTTTATTTGAACCTTTGACAGTATCTTTTAAGACAGTAGCTTCAGCATCTTTGACAGTTTCTTCATTTCGAATTTATACAGTGTCCTTCATGATAGCATCTTACATGACAGTATCTTCAACATTTTTGACAGTTTCCTTGTTGACGGTATCTTTTTCAATATTGAAGCATTCAACTACAAACCTTAAGGTACTTGCTTCCAAGGCTTCAATAATGTCTGAATCTCCTTCATCAGTGACATCATCTTTCCTTTCAATACTGGGAGCTTCTTGCTCTTCTCTAGTTGCATCCTTCTGAGTTCGTGTTTCAACATTCCCAGAGGCTTCTTTTTCATAATTTCTGTTTTCCCCAGATCCACCACTTCCTTCAATATCATCCACATCATCATCCAAGGTATCATCATAGGTGCAGCTTTCTCCTTTTTGACCTCTTTTGGCATTAGCATTAGAAATTAGCTTCTTTATTTGAGAGCTAAGACTCTGATCTCTCTTTGCCAATAATTTGTGAATATCTTTGACAGCCTTGACCATTTCACTGTTGATACTGGATTTGAGAATCATCCTTAGCACTGTCATGACTGATTTAGTCCTCAATATTGTTTCTTCATCTAAGGATAGAAAGCCAATTCTCTTTGCTCTTGATTTTGTAACCATTCTACAGCAAACACCATATGGATTATTAATCACTTGTAGGAGTTTGTCTTCAACAATCCTCCTGATTTGTGCTAACAGAGTATCATTAAAGGTTATTGAGTTGGCCTTCACTTTTTCTGCTAGAGCTTGTAGCACTCAAGCTTGCAAACTTTCTAGAAGTTGCATTTTGATGAATAGGGTGAATCCAGTGTTCAAGTATACTTCTATAGTCCATCTTTTCTCTAGATTAACCTTCACATAGATACTTGTTACTTTGTCCTTCAGTATTGTTGCTAGCTTACTGAATGCTCCCCCTGCTTCTCTGATTGAGTCATCCACCAACTTACTGAATTCTTCATCCTTGTTGTTCAAAGTACTCTCCATGTAGTTAACCATCATCAATTCTGCTTCTTCAGGGGCATACTCACTTCCATCAGACCAAGGGGCTCTAGTAGTCATGTTTACATATTCAGGCATTTTGTCTTTGTCTTTACCCAGTCTTTTTTCCTTTTCATTTTCTCTCCATAGTTTTTGCAGTGGAGTTTCTGTGATTCCAGGAGTTGGCTCATTAATTTTCAGAGGAGGCGGTATTGGTATTTCAGACTTTTGAGTTTCCTGTAATTGCTCCAATACTTCTTTGGTTACCAATACTATCACACCATCCATTTCATGTTCAATCAAATCACCACTTCCAGATGCTTTCAGCTCTTCACCGAAATTTCTTTCTTCCTCTTGCACTTGCTCCCCTTCACTCTCATCTCCATCTTCAACTTGTACTTGCTCCTCATCACTCCTTGACTCCCCCTTGCTTGTAGCTCCACCTTGTTTCTCCTTCTCTACCACCTTTTCTGAGTTGACTTGATCTTGCACTTTCTCTGTATTCTGATCTACCACTTTCTCCCCCTTAGTTAAGTTGACAGCACTAAGAGTAGCAGAGAATGATAGCAGAGTTTATTGAATCTCAGCAAAGCCAGTAGCTACCAATGTGGAAAGATTGTCAATCTTAGCTTCCATAGATGCACACCTGTCCAAAGGGATTTCAACCTTGAACCAGTTTTTTTAGAAGGACCACTAGACCTTAACCTCTTTGAAAGTAAAGGAAAAGACTGGGACAAGGAGGCTATGGGGTTTCTCACACTCTCATTGTTTTTCTAAGTGATCTCATCACTCCTCACAATCAAACTCTCAAGGCCTAGAGCCTGTATGGTGGGGTTTCTCTCAATTTCACTCTGGACATGCTCAAGTCCCTCTCCTTTTTCCAGCTCATTTGGCTGCCTCTCATTTTTATACTCACCTCTCTTTTCTTTTATCTTTTTTTTCTCTCCCTCACTCATCCTAGATGCATGTGTATGAGCAGTACTTACATGCATTTTAGTTGAAGAAGTAGAGTGTTTAAATTTTACCTTTAGAGCAGAGATAGACAAATGATCATCATCAGAAGCATCTTCAATAGTTACTGCATCCTGATCAAAGGATCATTATTCCATTATCACTGTGAGTCTTTCTTATGACTTTATTAAACATGAAGAATCTCACTGTGGGTTTGTCCAGTACCATGTACTCCTACATGTACCTATGTATTGACTTTAGTATCTCCATACTCATAACCAATGAGATGTGGTTATCTATCAAGCAACATACTAGTCTATCTATGTATTATTATTGTCCTATATAATAATACTCGACTAGGGACCTTTAAGAATATGATATATTATATAATCTCAAGTTCAAGTCATGTACTTAAAATATACAATGTGTATCATGATTCTAAGGACATTTATTATGCTAACAAATATATCGCAGAAATTAAAGTCATAATAAATACGTTTATTGAATGATCAAATGACATAAAGGTTTATTAAAAGAAATAATGTATTGCCTCTAGGGAACCTACACTAACAATCTCCCACTTGCACTAGAGCCAATCACCCATGTATCTAATACCCATGGAACTAGTGTGACCGTCGTGCTTCTGCTGCGACAAGCCTTTGGTCAGTGGGTCTGCAATGTTATCATTTGTGTGCACTTTACATATGTGTATGCCACCCCTTTCATTAATCTCTCGAATAAGGTGAAATCTCCCGAGTATATGTTTGGATCGGGAGTGTGATCTAGGTTCTTTACCCTATACAATGGCTCCATTATTATCGCAGTATAGATCAATGGGATCTGCGATCGATGGAACCATTCCCAAATCAGTAATGAATTTTCGAATCCAAACAGCCTCCTTAGCTGCTTCACAAGCTGCAATGTGCTCAGCCTCCATTGTGGAATTAGCTACTGTTTCTTCCTTTGAACTCTTCCAGCTTACAGCACCTCCGTTTAGACAAAACACAAAACCAGACTGTGATACAGTATCATCCCTGTCTGTTTGGAAACTTGCATTGGTGTAACCTTTTACAACCAGTTTCTCCTCTCCTCCATACACCAAGAATGAATCTTTAGTCCTATTCAGGTAATTTAGAATATTCTTGACTGCCGTCCAGTTACCTTCACCTGGATTAGACTGGTATCTGCTCATCATGCTCAAAGCATACGAAACATCGGGGCGAGTACATACCATTGCATACATGATAGATCCAATTGCTAAGGCATATGGAACCTTACTCATGTGGTCCTTCTCATCCAATGATTTCGGACACTGGTCTTTTGAGATCGTTATCCCTTGAGACACGGGGACATATCCCCTTTTTGCATTTTGCATTTTGCATACCAAACGATGCAAAACCTTATCAATGTATGTGCTCTGACTTAGACCGATCATCCTTCTAGATCTATCTTTATAGATCCTCATTCCTAGAATGTAGGTTGCCTCTCCTAAGTCTTTCATAGAGAAGTTTCTCCCTAACCAATTCTTAACAGCCTTTAGAGAAGGTATGTCATTCCCCATTAGTAGTATATCATCAACATATAGTACTATGAATAACACATGGCTCCCACTAACCTTCTTGTAAACACAAGGTTCATCTTCGTTTTGAACAAAGCCATACTTTTTGACTATTTCATCAAAATGGATATTTCATCTCCTAGAGGCTTGCTTCAATCCATAAATGGATTGACGTAATTTACATACCTTACCAACATTCCTTGGATCGACAAAACCTTCAGGTTGTGTCATGTACACATCCTCTTCAAGGCTTCCATTAAGGAAGGCTGTTTTGACATCCATTTGCCAGATTTCATAATCATGGAATGTTGCAATGGCAAGCAAAATCCTTATGGATTTGACCATAGCCACTGGTGAGAAAGTTTCATCATAGTCAATACCATGAATTTGTTTGAAGCCTTTTGCAACCAGCCTTGCTTTATAGGTCTGAACATTTCCATCCATGTCAGTTTTCTTCTTGAAAACCCATTTGCACCCTACGGGTTTTACCCCTTCAGGTGGATCAACCAAAGTCCATACTTGGTTTTCGTACATGGAATCCATCTCGGATTTCATGGCTTCAAGCCATATCTTAGAGTTTGGACTGTTCATAGCATCTTAGTATGTGAGAGGCTCATCTTTATCTATGAGCATCAAATCACCATATTGAGTCAAGAGAAATCCATATCTCTCTAGCTCATGGCAAATTCTACCAGTTCTACGAACAACCTGTGTTTGTAGAGCATTATCATTATCCTGCTCTTGTTCCACTTCAGGTTCAATGCTATTTTGTGGTTCTCGATGTTCATCGAGATCTATAGTTCTCCCACTGTTTCTTTTGGAAACAAAATCTCTTTCCATGAAGATAGCATCTCGAGCAATAAACACTTTCTACTCAAAAGGACTATAAAAATAATACGCCTTTGTTTCATTAGGGTATCCCACAAAATTACACTCTTCAGATTTAGGTCAAAGCTTGTCAGATACTTGACGTTTCACAAACGCCTTGCATCCCCAAACTTTCATAAAGCTCAAGCCTGACCGTTTCTCCTCCCATATCTCATATGGAGTCTTTTGAACCTTCTTAGTAAGAACAAGGTTAAGTGTGAAAGCCGTTGTTTCTAGAGCGTAACCCCAGAAACTAATTGGAAGATCTACATGACTCATCTTCGATCGGACCATGTCCAACAAGGTGCGATTTCTCCTCTCTGAAACTCCATTCCATTGAGGTGTACCTGGCAGAGTGAGTTGTGATACAATACCACACTCTTTTAAATACTCTTTAAATTCGGTGCTTAAGTATTCACCCCCACGATTGGATCGTAAGATCTTAATACTTGCACCACTACCAATTTGCATCTCTACTTTAGCCTTGTATTCTTTGAACTTTTCAAAAGAATCGGATTTATTCTTCATAAGATATACATATCCATATCTACTGAAATCCTTAGTAAATGTTATGAAGTAGTAGTAGCCTTCTCTAGCCCTCACATGTATTGGGCCACATACATCACTATGTATTAGCTCCAGACGTTCAGTGGCCCTTTGACCCTTACCAGTGAAAGGGGCTTTAGTCATCTTACCAAGCAAACAAGATTCGCATTCTTGGTATGATTCAAAATCAAACTTATCCAAGTATCCATCCTTATGTAATTTGGATATGCGTTTCTCATTTATGTGGCCTAGACGACAATGCTAGAGGTATGTTTGATTTGAGTCATTGACTTTAAGTCTTTTGTTTTCTATATTACAGACAGGATTATCTAAATCAAGAACATATAAACCATTAGACAAACGCGCAACACCATAGGTCAAACCATTCAAAGAAAAAGAGCAACTTTTGTTCTTTATTGTAAGCGAAAAACCTTTCTTGTCAAAACAAGAAACAGAAATAATGTTTCTATGAATCGCAGGCACGTAAAAACAGTCTTCTAGTTCTAAAACAAGCCCAGAGGGAAAAGATAAATAATAAGTCCCTACAGCTAAAGTAGCAACTCTTACTCCATTGCCTACTCGTAGGTCCACTTCTCCCTTAGCCAAAGTCCTACTTCTCTGCATTTTCTGCACATTTATACAAATGTGAGAAGCACATCCAGTATCCAATACCCAAGATGTAGAAATAGACAGATTGAATTCTATAACATAAATACCTGATCCAGAAATCTGAACAGCCTTCATTTTCTTCAGATCCTCCAAGTAAACTGAACAGTTTCTCTTCCAATGACCAGTTTTCTTAGAGTAGTGACATTCACCCTTAACAACACAACCTTTAGGCTTTAAAACCTGTTTAGGACCTGACTTTGGCTTGGATGTAGAATCAGATCTAGTCTTCTTCTTACCCTTCCACTTGCCTTTCCCCTTGGCCTTACCTTTATTGCCCACCATCAGTATGAGAGCAGGTTCAGCTGTC
This sequence comes from Saposhnikovia divaricata, assembly GCA_036435485.1. Classification (NCBI taxonomy): domain Eukaryota; kingdom Viridiplantae; phylum Streptophyta; class Magnoliopsida; order Apiales; family Apiaceae; genus Saposhnikovia; species Saposhnikovia divaricata. Next base: position 140,562,201 of record CM071599.1, on the reverse strand, counting down.
TTCATGTTGGTCTCATATGTTCTCAACATATGTAACAATTTAGTAGGTGTTTTGTCAAATTCATTCATATTGTAGTTCACAACAAACTGAGTGAATTTGTTGTTCAAAGAATTCATTATTAGGTCAATACCAGTTTTCGGACCAATCGGGAAACCCAAAGTTTCAAGGTACTCAATATAACCAATCATCTTCGGAACATGTGGGCCAACTGGTTCACTTGCCCCTTGTTTGCATTTAAAGAGTGACTTACTCGTGTTGAACCTTTCTTGACGAGTTTGGCTTGCAAACATGCTTTGCAAGTGCTCATTGATAGTATATGCATCCATATGCACATGCTGTCTTGAAGCTCAGCACTCCTAGTTGCCAACATAAGACATGCAACATCATTTGCATCATTCTCATACTTTGTGTGGGCCGCTTGTTCCTCAACAGTAGCACCCTCAGGAAGGGGACCTGGCGGAGGGATATCAATGACATGAAACTTGCGCTCCTGCCTGAGGACAATCCTCAGATTCCTTTGCCAGTCTAGGAAGTTGTTTCCTCCTATCAGCTTGTCCTTCTCAAGGACTTATCATACGGATAGTGTGTTTTTGTTGTTTGCCATTACTTAGTATCTACAATGATAAAAGCACAAAATAAACATTAGATTATCTGAGTTATAAATTATTATGTTCAAATGATTATGATATATTCATAATATATCTCCCACTATTTTTATCAAATTAATAGCCCTTACTATTAATTCGGAAAGAATATCCCATAAATCTTTCTAGCGAGCAAAGATCCATATTTTGTCATGTCCTAAGCCAACCACTGGTAGTCCTTAAAACATGATTATTTAGGTAGACAACAGTTGTCAATTATATCATATAAAATTCTTGGATAGTTTGGTGAACAACGATTGATCTTATCTATCTAATAGATTTTTAACCAAACTCTATGCTTCTAAGTTCATAATAGTTGAATATAACCGTCTATTTTCACCTTATTATGACGATTCAGTTAAGTTAGACCCAATGATACAACGGCCGAATATAACCGTTTATATTCGTCGCATCTCACCACGATAGACAGGATTCCCCTGCCACTAACAGCCCTTCCTCTAATCGATCTAGGATTCGATGAGTGTTCATTTATCGGAAAGCATCTGATTAAAACTTAATATTTTGTTAAGGGGTTTAGAAAATTTATAACGATCATGATCACATCATAAAGAGATCCTCAATTTTCCTTGAACCAAATATTTCAAATTGACATCTTAAATTGTTCATTTCCCAGGTAGATGGAGGATCCCAATGGTCACACTTAATACCCATTAACCTTACGAATACGCATATCCGCTTTTGTCAGCAATTTTAGATATCAAAAATCCATATTTAATTCCGTGTTTTAAAAATCCATATTTTATAAACACAAGAATCTCATGATCGTTTGTTAATTTTTAAATCTTGAATCGTTACAGATTTTATCTTGTTTAGCATGGCAAGCATGGCATGGGTGACGTATCTAATACATGCATACATCATTAATCTAATTAAAGCATGCATCTTCTACTCTACACATACAATCCATACATCATATGTAAAGTGCGTAAAGTAAACGTGCAATGGTTATGGCCCAATCCTATGTGATCTTTTCAAGCTAATGAAAAGATCAAGGTCAATCTATGGGGTAAAAATAACTATTACATATGTCTTCTCTATTGCTTCCATTGACTTCTTAGCCGCCATGGAATGACTCCTTGTTCCCCTTGTCCTTCTTAGATGTAACATTAATAACTATACTAATGAACTTACAAAAGAATTCGAGTTATATTCGAGATAAACAATTACAAATAGAAAACGACATGCAAGTCGTATTTATTACAAACCAAAAGAATAAACCATTACAACTAGGGTATAAAGGCCATAACCACGCACCATGCTCAAGTAACCATTAAAGAACATGTAAGATCATATACAGGAGTATGCCATATCATATATCTCATGATCTAATCATCAAACATCATATATGGCTAAATCTGAAAAATCTGAAAAATCAGAAAATTTCAGGAAAACAGTAAATCGCATTTTTGAAGGCTTAAACGATGTCAGAATGCGAAAACAAAACTTCCGACAAGGTCTAATGACGATGGACATGTTATGGGTCGAAAACGGACACTAGAAACACTTTCTGCTGTAGTTTCTTTTCTAGCTTTCACTGAACGATTCCGATCAAACTATTGCTATTGCCTATCATATCATATACAATCAGACATTACATATACATATAAACTGATCATATAACAGTTATATAATCAATCCAAATCCAATTCAGATTCTGTTTATACAACATCAGGCATGGTATCATCATATCATAATATTAACATGGCAGGCAGATTCAGATTCTGTTCTTCCAATTCCGATTCAATCTAAGCAGATTATAAACATGGCAGGCATGGTATCATCATATCATAATATTAACAGATACATTATATCATTCATATAACATAACTGTATCATGGCAGATTCATCAAACATGCATACTCGTAAAAATACAGTAAACATGTAACCAAATTAACCCCTTATTCACGTAGCTTTGATACCATTGTTGGGTTCCGAGGCATAAAACACAGCGGATACGTAAATAAAACAAAATTTCGAAACCCAAACACAGGATCTATGCATAATTCTAGGCAGATTATGGAGATAACGAATCAAACCTATTAAGATCTTGACTTTCACGAACTCAACGGAGATCCTAGCTTTCACGATTTGTGTCTACCTCTCGGAAAAATACCTCTATGGTATCAACACGAGCACCTTCAAGAACATCTCACGAACTTGATTGCGGAATGGACGTACTAGCCTTCCTCTTGATGATTCGAGTTATATATTTCTGCCTCTTTTGCTACTACCTCCTCTAGGGTTTTTCTCAAAAATGTAATGGCCTCTTAACCTATCATTATCTATTTATAATGATTGATTAATAGGCCCATAACAACAAAACCCAACCCTTGTAGGTATAGGATTAAATAATAAAATGAATTTCTATTATTTAATTAATAACTAAGTCATACTTAATTATTATGGGCAGAAATACTACTCTAATTCGAATTTATATTATCTCAATTAATTAAGTCTCACTTAATTAATATAATAAAATTCAAATAATCATCAATTAATTTAAATCCATAATTTAAATTAACTATTCCTTTAAGTGCTCAATGTGTGTGACCCTATAGGCTATTATTCAATTGGCAATAATTTTATTCTCCAATAAAATTATAAACAATGAGCGGTATCTAGTGTTAGGCCGAATACACAATTAATAATCAAATTAGTATGAGAGTTTAACAAGTAAGACGTTTATGCACTTAAAAACTTCTTATATTAAGAACCCTCTTCGTGATGTAAACTATCACAAAGAGCTGCTAGGTTACAATAAAGATAATTCGTTGCACGATACCCTTCTAGGGTTAACCTAATTGTATTTATAAAATATACAGCTTCGATACAATCTCTAATTGATATTCCTAATAATCAGCTATACAATGATATCAATTACAGATTGTCACACGTCTGCTAAGTCAACTCGATCTCTTTAATAGCTATCCAATCTTCAAAGATATCACTTCCATAATAAATCTTCAATCACCGTTGACCAGTAGACGCTGCCTCCAGACATAGTTTGACAAACTCTGTCGAGCTTCCATCTGTCAGAGTTTACACTAAACTCTGACCGCTTCCAGCTAAACTCTGATAATTCACTGTAACACTAAAACACTGATTAAAACACATCAATTATATTTAACAATCTCCCCCAACTTGTTCATTAGCAAAAATGCACAAGTTAATAATAGTAATTGATGATGTCAAAACAAATAGACAAATACATTGTTTATACAAATTCAGAGTTTAAGCTTCTACTTAACAAAATCTACAGAGAATAAGAAAATCCTTACAGACTTTAATCTCTAATCTCTTCAAGATCTGGTGTAGCTCTGAGATATTCTATGAGCAATCTTCTTTCTGCATTTTCAAGCTCAATCTCCATAGCTTCTTTAATCTCTCTGAGCTGAGGATCACTCTCATCTGTCTGATAGATAGCAGCTCTAAGATCATAGATTTTGTTTCTTCTCATCTCATTCCCAGTCTGATAAATTTGACTTCTTCTGACTGTGAATTGAAGTCAAGTACTGTGATTCCCAAATCAGTTTTTAATTTTGCAGTACCTTTCTTCATTTCAATAAGATTTCCATTGTAATCCCTGTACTTAGGAACATATCTTCTATTATACTTATCTCCTCTGATTGCCAAATTCTGAAGCATCCTCTGTCTGAGCAAATTAGCAACTGATTGAGTCCTTTGACTATTCACCTTGAAAAGATATAGAACATATTCTAGTTCTTCCCAATATTTCAAGCCAATATCATTCTCACCAATTCTAAATACTGTCCCATCAGCCATGAAATACAAGAGAAAATCCTTCTTTAAACTCTTCTGATGAACTAACTGTACTGATTCCAGTCTGTCCAAACTCTCTTGAGTGACACCACGACCTAGAACAGCCAGTGAAGAAGGATCTCTAGGACCAGTATATTTCCTTTTGTCCTTGTGTGAACCTAGTCCACCCTTATTGTTTCCAACTTTACCAAACAAGGCTCTTCCATCAGAAATATTCATAGAAACTCCAGATAATATATTTGGATCATGAATTATTCCTTTCCCAAAAACTGATTTCAACTGAGAAGATTGTAAAGGTGTGGTCACAACTTGTGATGCAATAGAAGTTGTAACTTTCTTCTGTGAACTTTCTCCTTCAATGCCTTTCAGCTTGAGTTGAGCTTCTGCTGCCATTGTTTCCTTTGAAAACTGAGATCTTTGACTAACATCAGCCCTTTCCTTGATCACAACACCTTTAACAACAGGCCTAGGAGCTTTTCCTCTTTTTAACTTACCAAACTTTAAAGCCTTGAGATGTTCTTCTTGTAAACTCTTTTCTTCAGCTTCAATGTCCTCAATTGTAACTCCTTCCTCATTCTCTTCAATAAACAACTTAGCAACCAATTCTTCATCAGTCTGTGGATTAGAAGGTAATAGCAAACTCTTGGTCTTTGAAGTACCTTGAGTATCAGTGTTTATCCCAACAAACTGTGATTTAGAAGACTTGCTAGTTTTCAGAGTTTGAAATTCTTCAGTTTTGCTCTTTCCTTTACTACTTGCTCCTCCATCTCTAGCTTTATCCTTTCTGATCAGAGTTTGAGATTGCTTGCATTTGTCTTTAGCAACTCTCTCCCCTTTTTGACATCATCAGGCATAAGAATAGATATGATTAACTCCAATGAAGTAGCAATAAAATCAATCTTTAAGGACATATCATTCTGATTTTGTTCAACTTTGTTCAGCCTGTGAGACAAAGTGTCTTGATTCTGAGTAAGATATTGAAATTTATTCTTGTTATCAAGTTTAATCATTTCAGTTCCCTTAACAACATCACCTCGAACATCAGAGATTGCCTTTTGACACAGATCAAACCTCGAGTTGAGAGTCTTCACTTGTACAACTGTAGCCTTAAGACAAGATAGAATCTCTGGATTTGTAATTGTTCTGGAGGTTCTCTTGACAAATTCAGCTGCTCTTGCAGGAGGAAAGATACAAGTGTCCTTGTACCAGTCATTGGAAAATTGTTCAAGGTGTTCTTCTTCAGCATCTGCTTGTTTTGAAGGACCAGCAAAATCCTTAACCTTAGCATCAGTCTGGACTGGTAAACTCTGAGAAGGGCTTGACTCAGTATTCCCTTCAGTTTCATCTCCAACCTCAGCTTCAACATGATGAGAGGATGGAGGAATAGGAATAGATGCATCAACGGTGCCAATAACATCCTCTGCAACAGGTTTAGTAGTAGAGTCAACAATAGGCTGTACAACATCCTCTGCAGATTGCACAATAGTCTCAGAGTTTATCTCCTTAGATTGTTGATCAATCTCATCTCCTCCTTCAGCAATTTGGTGAGCATCTGAGAGTAATTCAGTATGTGATGCTACAGTTTCAGAAAGAACAACTGTAGGTTGATCAGCTGCACCAGTATCAGAGATAGGATCAGAGAATGGCATGAATGAATCAAGAATATCATTCATTGGAGAAAAGCTATCTCTAGTATCCTCTTCTGCAGGCATTTTGTCCTCTGCAGGCATTTGAACTTCTTCAGGCATTGAATCTTTTTCAGCCTCAACAGTAGGTGGTTGCTGTGAAACTACCTCTGGAGCTTCAACATTGTCATCAACAGAATCAGAGATTACCAGTTTTCTTCTTTTCGCTAGAGGCACTTCATCTGAATCCTCTTCACTAGATTCTGCTACCACTGAGGGTGACTTAGGTTTGTTTGCCGTTTGTTTTATTCTTTTCATTCTTCTAGTATAGACAGCTCCAGGAGATGTCTGTTTTGCTTTCATTTGTGTCCCTATTGCCTTCTTAACTCTTGCATGTCGTTCAGTGATTGCCTTCTTAACTCTTTTTGCTTTAGACTGTGATTGTGGTGGAGATTGTGATGATTCAGAGTTTGTTTGTGGAGTGTGTGAAGGTTGTTTTGTAGGTGTTGAGTGAGTAGGTGATGTAGGTGGTTCAGTGTTTGGTGTTTGAGTACGATCAATGTTTAGTGGTTCAGGTTGTGGTTGGTCCTGAGGTTGGTTGAAGAAATTCTGCAAAGCAAGTGGCAGAACAAAGACAAGTAGGTTTTCTTTACCAACATCCTTATTAGTCATATCAGAGAATATTCTCTTCTTGACTCTAAAAGGCTGAATTTCATCAGTATCAGCAATCTCTAGACCAGGTACACAAGCATTGAACAGCATTTGACAAAATCGAGCATAATAAACTGTAGTAGACTCTGACAGTTTATCACCTAAATTCATCAGAACATATCTACCAAAATCAAAATTACTACCATAAAGTAGAGAATACCCGATTTGTAGACTGTCTATTGGAATAGCATCCCAGTTAGTGACCTTCTTCTGGAATGTCCTTGTGATTCAATCGAAGAAAAAGTTCCATTCCTTCCTGAGATTAGGTCTCTTTACACTGCCAAGCTTGTCAAGAGATTCCATGTAACCTATCTCCTGTAGCATCTGTCTCAAGTGATGTTCAACCACATAAGTATAAGATGTATGTGTATCAAACCCCATTGTATCTCTGACAGTTTGTGGAGTAATCACAAACTCTTGTTCTTCATAAGTGAAGATGATGTTAGGAGTCCCATTCTCTCCTCCATCCACATAGACTGAGTTTTGCCAAAAAGTGGAAATTTGAGATGCAGAGAGAGTACCAGGTTCAACCAGAGGTTGTCCAATCTCTGAGTCTCTCAAGAAATTCTGCATTAGATGAAACGCTGCTGGAACACGTTCATGATAGAGTGGAGCTTCATAGTTGTTAGGGACAAAACGTAGACCAAGAGCAGTGAATGGTTTAGAAGCCATTGAATCAAGAAATTTGCAAGAAATCCCAAAGAGAAGTGTATGTAGGAGAGGTGTTTGCGAAAATGTCCAAGTGAAAAGTGAGAGAACTGTGAGATGAAAAAAAAACACAACCGTTTGGACACAAAAATAATTAGAGTAATTAAAACTCAATCTTTTATGTAATCAAACAGTCAACAGTTCATAGATTAATGTGTGAGTGGGACATGATAGCGGGTGAGTGGGACACCGTAATGGGTGAGTGGGTCACGTGCTCGTAATTTTAAGAAGTGTATTTTGTAAATATAACAATAAAATATTTAATTTTAAAAAAAAATCAAATAACACTTTCTTAAAATACCTGGACCCAATTAAAACCAGAATTTGAAGCGTTTACCTGTAACCATTAATAACCAGAATACGAAGCGTTTTAGTACTTCATTGCTTACCCATCTCTATTTAAGGCCTAGAGACTTGTTCAGACTTGTTCACTATCTCTTTAACCTTTCATCCTCTCCTGAAAAATCAAAAACCCTTCAAAGAACACACTCTTAAAAACAATGTCAAACCTTACCATTAAAGAAAAGAATCTCCATCTCGTAGAGAATAGAGATATCTTCAGTTATACGCGTGAAGAGTTTGATGCGTTTGACTGGGAAAGGCAGCTTGAAACTCTGTGGCTGCAGATGGATGCCAGTCTGGAAGAGATCGAGAGAGAAAAGCCTACAAGAGTGATCGACATCGATGCTGCTCTCCAAGCAACATTAGCATGGCTTTCCTCGAAGGCATCCTCATCCAACACCACCAACCATTGTTAATGAATATGTCAGCAAAAATAACCTTATCCCATCAACTTCCACCCAAATAAAGTGGTAAAGATGGGATCTGGGATGTTTGCTAACAATGGAGTGGTTTGGATTTCACTTTTTATTTCTAGTTGAATAGATTAGGAGATAGAGAGAACAAAAAGATGTAATTCTTACATGTAATCTCTTTCTTAGTATCAATGAAAAATTCTGTTTCTCTAATCTTATTCAGTGTGTTCTGCAATTTTTTTTTTTATGTTTATGAACTGTTCTCAAAGGAATTAAATCAAAGAGAAGAATATGAAAACTAATTAAAGTAATCATATAAGGAACAAATTCATCAACAATAATCACAATTAAATCAGGAACAGAACAGGGTACCAATTCGAGAAGTGTTTTGTTCTATTCGAGAAGTCTAGCATTCGACAAGTCGAGGCGATATTTGTGAAAACACTATTCGACATCTCTGAGAGTCAACAAGTCAAAGTGTCATTCGATAACTCAGAGATTCGACATGTCTATTACTCTATTCGAGAACTCATGGAGTCCCAGAGAAAAGAGCTATTCGAGAAGTGATTCGATATGTCAATATAACACTATTCGAGAACTCAGAGTTATCGATTAAGTCAATTCGAGTTCTCGAATCAATCATTTAGCCACTTCTCGAATACATTACGAACCACAAATCAACAATACACTTATTAACAGTTGTGAAAAGCCCTATTTACTCCAAAATTTTCAAATTATCCAAATGAAAATTTACCTTAGAGTACGAGCCACGAATCAGCAGCGTTTGTCAATTCTCCTACTTTATCACCGAAACCCTGTCATAAATTGCACAGTTGTGAAAATATGTGTGTGTGAAGCAGAGTTTACTGAATCAATTTTTAGAGCATCTAATTTTTCATAAAATCCATAAAGTAAATCAATAAACACTGGATGCACAAACTGTCATAGTAAACACTGACTATATGATGAAAGCTAAACTCTGTAGTAATCAATCTATATACAGTAATATTTAATTTATTTTATACCCCCTCTAAATTTTTTTTTTAATTCTATTCGTTCCAGTAATTAGAGGTTGGAACCAGTCACCAAAAATTCAAAAATCTTAGCCCTTATCATTTTGATAAGTTCCTGGGTCATCCTAGTATTTGACTAGTCACCAAAAATCAGAGAATTTTAGCACATATTATATACCAATAGGTTCCTAGGTCATCCTAGTATCCAACATAATCTCAAAGGAGTATAGCAACCTATATACATTTTGTTTGGGGTATTGCAGTAAGAATTTTTAATCTACCAGTGTATAACTAATCAGAGTTTAGAGTTCATCAACATCAGTAGTTATTCATGAAAGGCAATGCACACAGTATTTATAGACTCAGAGTTTAGGACAAGATAAACTAAGAGATGCTTTAAATATGGACCAGTATCATGCTGTGTTAATTTTCTGTACAATCTAAGATTAGATCACAATAACTCAGAAAGATTCATGATTAATTGCTGAGAATCATGATGCATACATATTTCTTCATTGGTGTTTTCATTCAGACAAAAATCAACTCAGAGTTCACAGAGTTTATCAACTTATTACCAGTGTATGACATACAGGCATGTTGACAGAGTTTAACAGAGTTTGACAGAAAAAGCATGTTAACAGAGTATGCATAACAGTATTTAATCAACAGAGTTCACTTAGCACTTAACAAATCAAGGAAATATGAGTAATACATTACATAAGTAAAATTTGAATCTAACCAACTGAAAGGCAGAGTGTATAAACTTGTAACACTATAACTAATGTAACTCAAACTAAAGGAAAAGATACTTAACCAGAAGACAATCAAGAACAGGAAGTCACAAGAAATCAACACTAAATGAAGACAAGGTAATTGATACAATTAAACATGCTAACTATGATCAAGCCAAGAAGAAATCATTGAGAGAAGTTCAAGTTAAAGTTGTTCATGCCTCAGTGATTTGATAAATCAAGAATCAAGATCATAACTATCAGTATCAACAAGACCAATTGATTTCAAGTGAAGAAGAAGGAAAGCAAATATTGGAAAGCCAAGTTATTCAGTGAATATGGTAATTTATTCAAGAAGCAGAAACACTATCAAGACTAGTCACTTATGAACCAGACCAGTGCATCAAGTGTCAGGACATTGATAGCAAGTTTATGTCAGTAATAAAGAACCATGTTCAAGAGCTTGTTGAAGAATAAAGAAGACATGAAGATATCACAAGTTCAAGATGTGCATTGAAGTTTCAAGTTGAAGACCAGAATATTTTCTAAGTACTAAATGTTCTGGATGGCTAAGTAGAAATTCTCAAGTAGAAGTTCTACTTAGGAATTTCGAGATAGCCAAGTAGAAGTTCCACTTAGGAATTTCGAGATAGCCAAGTAGAAATTCTCAAGTAGAAGTTCTACTTAGGTGCAGCTTCAACACGACACATGGCATCTTCTGATTGGCAGATTTCCAAGCTTTCAAGTTAAGGCAAGATTTATGTGGACACCACTGAGCCACGTACATCTTAGCTGTTGAAGACTACAGGACATAGACTACATGTAGTATATATATAGAAGTACTTGTGTAATGTTTTATAATATAGAACAGAGAGAGCAATATTTGAGAAAAACACAAGAGAAAGAGAGAGTGCATTCACAGAGCTTAGAATCCTTCACTTCTCTCTAAACTTCTGTTATACTTTGTAATGAATGTTGTAGCAACCCTTTCAAGTTATATATAAAGAAATATATTCCTTGAATCTGTGTGTTCATTTATTGCATCGTTTTTATTGCTTCTCATATTCGAAAAGTTGTATTCACCCCCCCCTCTACAACACATTTGGACCTAACAATTGGTATCAGAGCTATATGTTTAACATACAAAACATAGATCCTTGTGTTGAGTAGAAGAATCGTGAGTTTTCATTTTTCAGATCTACTTTTCATTTTCTCGAAAAGTGTGTTTTAATTCGTTGGTAGTGAAAACTCATCTGAAAAATTATTTAAATACTCCAGGTGTGATTATTTAGCTTGGGTGTATTTTAATTAATTTTTGTGAATTTATCTGGGTTAGTTCATATTTGGTGTTCTTGAGTGTTCATCATCTGTTCTTATCAAAGAATACAACCCAACAACTTTTTGATCTCCTTTTCAATAGTAAAAGAATAAAAAGGTGGTTTTTGGACTTTTTGATTTACTTTATTCGGCCGAAAGTAAAAGACATACTCAGTACCTAGCAAGTGGGTTAGGTGGGTTTGGTGAGTAAAGCATTCAAAGTCAAAAAGTGTTAAAGAGATAATATTGTTTATTCAATATTAAAGTAATCTGCAGAAAAATTATTCTAAGGCAAAAAATTTCTACATAGAATTTCTACTTGAGAATTTCTACATAGAATTTCGACTTGGACAATTTCTACTTGGTGATTTCGACTTGAGCAAAATTTCTACTTAGAGAAATTTCGACTTAGGCAAAAGTTCTACATAAATATTCTACATAGCCTAGTCTTGGGTACTTAGAAACTTTTAGTGACCAGAATTGAGATGGCTCCTAAAAATGCATTCAAGATCCCAATGTTCAACAAAGATCACTATGAAGAATGGGTTTGAAGAATGAGACTATATCTAGAGACTGTTAACCCTGAATATCTGGAAGTCCTTGACAAGGGTAAATTTGTCCCAATGGTAGTTATTCCTTCACATACGGAAGGAGGAGTGGTTATACCACCTCGGTCTGAGCCTAAAAAGGTCTCGGAGTTTTCGGATGCTGACAAGGAACAAATAGCTTATGATACTGCCATACGACAAACCTTGATGGAATCTCTTGATCATGAAATGTTCAACATAGTCAAAGGTCTGACTACAGCGAAGAAGATTTGGGACAAGATAGAAGTTGTCATGGAAGGATCTGCAGAGGTCAGAAGCAACAAAACACTCATACTCAAGATGGAGTATGACACCTTTAGAATACGAAAAGGAGAAGGCATAACAGACGTCTACCTACGATTCAGTCAGTTGGTATTGGATTTGAATCTGAGAGGTGTGACTCTCCCCATGGTTGAAACAAATACGAGATATCTGAGGAACCAGCCAAAAAGCATTGAGCATAGGGTCTACGCAATCAGAGAAACCAGAGATTTGCATACAACTTCTCTGGAAGAATATTATGGAATATTAAAGACCTATGAGCTGGAAACTCTTCAAGATCAAGCATGGGACAATGATTCAAAGGGAAAAGAAAGTGCATCAGGATTAGTTGCTGATGAGGAAGAGTCTAAGAAGGCAATGGTTGCAGCAAAGCCTAAATCATCACTTGCACCACATCAAGTTGATAATGATGACGAGTGCGCATCTGACAGTGATGATGACTACTACACCCAAGAAGAGCTGGACAACATGGACGATAGTGTCGTGGCATACATGGCAAGGAAGTTCAGCAACATGAGATTTAGAAAGAGCAACCGACCACAGAGAAAATCTTTATCTTATTATCGGGCTGCTAAGGGTGGTGGTAGTTCGTCAGGCTACAAAGGAAAAGGCAAGAATACCAGCTACAAATCTCCTTTGGATTTCAAAATGAAGTTCAAATGCTATAATTGTGGTGAAGCTGGACACTTTGCCTCGGACTGCAAAAAGCCTAAACAGACTTATCCAAAAGAAACATTTGAAGCTCTCAAAAGCAACTATGAAGCACTGTTGAAGGAAAGACATGGAAAACGAGCTTTATTGGTGACAGAAGGAAGAGCTTGGGATGATTCAGATGAGGAAGATGTTACTCATGTAGCGAACTTTGCGCTCATGGCTGAGACATCAGAGGAACCAGAGGTACCAGTTCTGACTCTTAAAGTAGAAATGTCTATTGATGATTATAAAGAACAGAACGGGGCTCTTAGTGAAGAGATCTATATGTTGTGCAAAAGCCTAGACTCTTCTCAAAAGGAACAGAAAACACTTGTTGCCAAATGCAGAATGCTTGAGGCAAAAGTGTAAGAGCTAGAGGCTGCTTGCACTGTAGATACTTCTCTAAGAGACTTTATTAAATCTCTGGAACACAAGCTCGTCCTTAAGGAAGAAGTAGAAGCATGTCTTAGGAACAATCTAGCTGAGTTAGAAACTAAATGCGAAGCATACAAGCTAGCTGCTAGTAAAGTGTATGTAGATAATGACACATTTAAGAAAATAACTGGAGTAGGTATAGGACTTGATTATTCTGACCTTCCTAAGAAAGAAGGAAAGAGACCTATTGACCCTAGTTCCAGTGACCTTAAAAAGGAAACACCTAGTATTCTTAAATCGGTTGTCAAACCTATCTACAAACATCTTGTTCCTAGAATAGAAGAAGAAGAGACTGAATTGATAGCTAGATATGAGATTGAGATGGAAGATCGCCAGAAAGAACAACCTGTAACTCCTATCAAACAAGTTAAAATCAATTTCCCTAGAGATGAATCTAGACTGGGATTAGGAGCTAAGGCTGTTAAGCAACAAGGAAAGAGAGAGAAAGGCATAAAAGAGGTTAAGGCTGAACGAATAAAGAAAGCATGTTATCATTGTAAATCTACTGAACATCTTTCTTATGCATGCAAAGCTAACATGAATGTTCCTGCTGCACATGCCATGCCTACCACACATACAATGAATAATCTGCATCAGAATCATGCACAGTGTGGTCAACCTAACTGTATGCCATGCACTTTTAATATCATGCAAACTTTTGTGCATTTAATGAATGCATCTAGCCAGTCATGCTCAAATACTGTTGCTAGTTCAAATATCAAGAAAAAGTATGGTAGAGCCAAGACTGTCAGTCCTCCTAAAGTTAGGAGTGACAAACCTTCTCCTAAGACTGACAAATCTGTCAAGTCTGAGAAAGGAAAGGAGATAGTCGAAAGCTTTAGTAATGTGAAGAAAAGTGCATCTCCTGTTGTTAAATCTGTTGATTCTCGATCTTATCGAAAAGCCGGGCCCAATCAAAGTTGGGTTCCGAAGAATGTCTAATCAATCTGTCATTGCAGGGCATTAAGCAGAATAGAAATAAAGTTATATGGGTGCTAGACAGTGGAGCATCGAGGCATATGACTGGAAACAAGTCCCTGCTTACAGAGTTGGTTATGAAGGCTGGCCCTTATGTTACCTTTGGAGATGACAGCATAGGTGTGACAAAGGGATATGGCAAACTGAAAACTGGAAATGTCATCATTGAAGATATCTCCTATGTTGAGGGACTAAAGCACAATCTGTTGAGTATAAGTCAATTCTGTGACAAAGGTTACGAAATTGTCTTCAACAAGAAAGGTGTCTCAATCACTCACATCAAGGAAGGCTCACTAGCTTTGAGAGGAGTTCGAAAGGCAGATCTTTTTGTTGCAGATATGGATTCAGCAAATCAGAATGAGGTCACCTGTTTCTACAGCAAAGCCTCGGATGATGAAAGCTGGTTATGGCACAAAAAGCTATCTCACTTAAACTTCAAAACGATGAATGCTCTCGCGAGGCGAGAATTGGTGAGAGATCTACCTCAAATGGAGTTCGCTCCGAAAGGACTCTGTGAAGCTTGTGAAATGGGAAAGTCGAAGCGAGCATCGCATAAAAGCAAAGAAATTTCTAGTATTACTGAGCCTCTACAACTTCTTCATATGGATTTGTTTGGCCCAGTGAATGTCCTATCTTTGTCTAGGAAAAGATATGCTTTGGTAATCGTGGATGACTTCTCCAAGTATACATGGGTATTGTTCACAATGACGAAAGACGAAGTACCTTTCTTAATCATTGATCACATCACTCAAATTGAGAATGTTTCAACACTTACTGTGAAGACGATTAGATCAGACAATGGCACTGAATTCAAAAACGCAGTGCTAAATGACTTCTGTGTATCTAAGGGAATACGTCGTCAGTATTCAGCCCCGAGAACTCCACAACAAAATGGAGTAGTTGAAAGGAAGAATAGAACTCTGGTTGAAGCAACAAGAACTTTGTTGTATGATTCAAAACTTCCTTTGTATTTCTGTGCCGAAGCAGTGAGTACCGCTTGTTACACTCAAAATAGAACCTTGATCATAAAAGATAAAGAAAAGACACCATGTGAGCTAATGAACAACAGAAGACCAACAATCAAATACTTTCATGTCTTCGGAGCAAAATGCTATGTGCTTATAGATGATGAAAATCTAGGCAAGTTTGCAGCAAAAGCTCGTGAAGGAATCTTTGTTGGTTACTCTACAGACGTGGTGGCAGCTTATAGAGTGTTCTTGGTGAATGATCGAAAAGTGACTGAAAGTTACAACGTCAGATTCGACGATACCAAACTCTCATCAATTTCAAGAGATTCTAGTGAACCTCAGTCCCTAAAATTTCAGAATTTGGACTTAGAAGATCTTGAAGATGAACCTGAGTTGGTTGTTCCATTAAATGTTCCAAGTGTACGTGAAGAACCTGAGTCTAGTGAACAAGCTAATTCTACAAGATCAGGAGAGACTTCTTCAGTACCAACCGGCAACAACTCAGGGGGAGTAAATAGCAGCTCAAGGACTACTGTTCAAGGCTCGAGTCGAGTTGACTCTAGTTCTGTAGGAGCTGGCACTAACTCAGGGGGAGTTAGTGAAAATATTCAAAGTAGTCAGCACCCCAACTCAGAAAGTCAAGCTGAATCATCTAGACAATTTCCAGGTGAACGGGTATGGAATAGAGACCATCCGTTTGAGTTAATTATTGGTGATCCAGATGCTGGTGTGACTACTAGAAGAACTGCAAGAGCTGACATGGCTAATATCTCCTTATATTCTGGGTTCTTATCCAAGCTTGAACCTAAAGAAATAGAAGAAGCTCTTGGCGATGCTGATTGGGTGATTGCAATGCAAGAGGAACTCAATCAGTTTGAAAGGCAGAAAGTTTGGAAACTGGTACCCCGACCAAAGAACAAATCCGTAATTGGAGCTAGGTGGGTATTCAGAAATAAACTGGATGAAAACGGACTTGTAACACGAAACAAGGCTCGTTTGGTTGCAAAAGGTTATTCTCAGCGAGAAGGAATTGATTATGATGAAACCTATGCACCAGTTGCAAGACTTGAGGCAGTCAGGATGTTTTTGGCATTTGCAGCACATAAGAACTTCAAAGTTTTCCAGATGGACGTGAAAAGTGCCTTCCTGAACGGAGAGTTAGAAGAAGAAGTGTATCTGGAACAGCCGCCTGGCTTCGTTGATCCAGAACATGCAGATTTTGTGTATCTACTCTTCAAATCTGTCTATGGCCTCAGGCAATCCCCAAGGCGATGGTATGAAACCCTATCTCTATTCTTAATTGAAAATGGTTTTGTTAGGGGAGTAATTGATAAAACATTGTTCTATAAAGTTGTGAGAAATGACTTAATACTTGTTCAAGTATATGTGGACGATATTATTTTTGGGTCATCAAATGAGCGCTTGTGCGAGAAATTATCCAAGCTAATGCAGGAAAAATATGAGATGAGCATGATGGGAGAGCTGTCCTTCTTCCTTGGATTACAGATCAGTCAGAGAAAAGATGGTATCTTTATCTGTCAATCCAAGTACGTCAGAGATTTACTCAAGAAGTATAATCTAGAAGATACATCAGCAGCTAAGACTCCCATGGCAACAGCCACGAAGCTTGATGAAGACAAATCAGGTAAATCAGTTGACATCACAAGCTATCGAGGTATGATTGGCTCACTCCTCTATTTAACTGCAAGTAGACCAGATATAATGTTCGCAACTTGTTTATGTGCAAGGTTCCAAGCGGATCCTAGAGAATCACATCTCGTAGCCGTCAAAAGAATTTTTAGGTATCTCAAGGGCACACCAAATCTAGGGATTTGGTACCCAAGAGATACAGGTTTTAATCTTATTGGCTATTCGGATTCAGACTATGCAGGTTGCAGGATTGATAGGAAAAGCACATCTGGTGCTTGCCAATTTCTTGGCAGAAGATTGGTGTCCTGGCAAAGTAAAAAACAACATACAGTATCTACTTCTACTGCTGAAGCTGAGTACATTGCTGCTGGAAGCTGTGTAGCTCAAATACTGTGGATGAGGAACCAATTGAAGGATTATGGCATGGAGCATAAGAAAATTCCAATCATGTGTGACAACACAAGTGCCATTGCCATAACCAACAATCCTGTAGATCACTCAAGAACCAAGCATATTGACATCAGGTATCATTTCATAAGAGAACATGTCGAGGAGGGGACTGTGGAGCTACATTTTGTGCCCACAATGCAACAAATTGCAGATATATTCACCAAACCTCTTGATGAAGTAACATTCAATAGGTTGGTTGGTGAATTGGGAATGCTTAACACAAGTTAGTAAAGCCTTCTATCTGTAAAATCCATGTTTATGTTTGTATGTGCAATCTAATCAATCATTATGTGCTTAGACTTTAAAATGCCTAATTAATGATTGTTATAGGTTGCATATAGTGTGATTTTGCATGAATTCATTGTGTTTTAAGTGTCTTTTATAGCACAAATCTGTGAATTTATGCTTGTTAGATTGCATGATCATAGGGGGAGTTAAATTCATAATAGTCTAAATATTGCATGATTTTTAGATGAATTTACCTGTGTTTTTCATGTAATTAGAGGCCTTAGAATTATCAAGGAATGTTTTAATTATGTCATATATTAAAATCCTTGAATTGATATTTATATTAATTTGGCAAAATTAATTGTTGAGTTTTTCAAAGAAAAATTGTCAAATTATTCTAAGTATCTTCAAAATTTCGAGTTAGTCTCTATCTCGAAACTCATGTAGAAATTCGACTTGAATTTCGACTTGAGCTTCCAGGGTGAAGTTTTGAAAATTCTAAGTCTGGGAAGAATTTCGAGTTAGTACCTATCTCGAAATTCATCTCGAAATTCGACTTAGAGTTCGAGTTCGAGTTACCAGTGTGCCTAGTTCTATCTTCAAAATATTCGAGATAAAGTCTATCTCGAATTTTATCTCTAAGGTTGAGATGAGGTTTCCATTAAGGGAATATTTTGAAAAGAACTGAGAATTAACTTCGAGTTAGTCTATCTCGAACTTTATCTCGAAGTTCGACTTGATGTTCGAGATAGAGTTCTTAGTCTATCTCGAAACTCAACTCGAATTTCGACTTGGTGTTCGAGATAGAGTTCTCAGTTAAGCTAAAGGGAATTTTTCGAGTTACACTCCTAACTCGAAACATATCTTGAATTACCCTGGACTTTTTGATTCAAGGAAATATTTTGGAAAGAATTTGAGATTAACTTCGAGTTAGTCTATCTCGAACTTTATCTCGAAGTTCGACTTGATGTTCGAGATAGAGTTCTTAGTCTATCTCGAAACTCAACTCGAATTTCGACTTGATGTTCGAGATAGACTCTAACTCGAAAAGTATCTTGAATTTTCTTTTTTCCAAGTTTACTACAAATCAATAATGTTCAAGATAGTATTTCCCTATAGTTTCTGCTGTAATTTTGGTTAAAGTACTTCTTTGTGCATAATTGTTCGAGTTAACCTCTATCTCGAACTTTATCTCGAAGTTCGACTTGATGTTCGAGATAGAAAAGTTCGAGATAGAGAAGTTCGAGATAGAGTTCGACTTAGATGTCCCCTGTATGGACTTAGTACTTTTCACATTTTTTAACAGGGACATTTTTGTCATTTCTCATTCACCTATATATACATCTCTAACTCGATGCCTAATTCACTTTACCTAATTCTAATTTTCAGCAGCCGTTTCACAAGAACAGTGCGATTTCACTAATTACATACCTTTGATCCGTGTTTTTGTGATTAAACTCGTACTAATCACGAATTACTGCCGATTTGTTGACTGCTATTGTCTGTGTTAACCTTAATCTTTGTGTTAGTGTGTTTTGTGAACATCCATACACGCGCATATACATACACACGAACACATATTGTTTGTGTACTGTTCATAAACGCGATTCCATTTTCTCCATCTATAAACACACACGATTCCACTGGTATACACACGAAATAGTAATTGGTTGTTGAATTGAATCCCGTAGTTTGATTTCTCAGATTCCGTTTGGTGTTCTTGAAAAATTAAAAGGGTTACAATTCTCTTTTGTAATTCGGAAAATTAATTGTTTTTCAAAATTAAAATAAAAATTCACATCTTCTTAAAGAAAAACATTTAATCAAAATGGCTCACCAATTTTCCCTTGCTAAAAACAATTTTTACAATATTTCTACGGAAATTGGTGATCAACTCCCGCGGTTTAAGTTTTGGATACGATTTCTCAATTTGTATTCCAAAGCTAGCCAAGCTTTTACTGCTAAACCTACACTAGTACATGATGCTTTACAGCAATTATGGACTAGTGCGGTTACTTTTGGGAGTAAATCAACCCCCTACGGTTTCAGGTTTACCTTAGCGGGTCAGGAATATGAGGTGACAGAACAAATTGTCAACAGAGTTCTAGGATTCCCAATTAAAGATGCCTATGATCCAGAACCTACTGCTGCAGAACGCCTCAGATTCTTTGAAGAAATTGGATGTTATCCTACAAAAGGCCCAATCACGGGAAATATCCAAAAGCAATTCTTCCATGCGGAATGGAATTACTTTTTCGAGGCCATCACAAGATGTTTTCGGGCACGCGAAAAAGACTTTCATCAAATTCCAATTCCCATGCAAACCTTTGCAGTTGCCCTAGCAAGAGAACTGGATATAAACTATGGACGCATAGTTCTCTCTGAGATAGTGGACTCAATGGGATCCCTTGCAAGCAGAGACCTCTCTACCACTGATGTCGTCTGCTGGTTTCCTCGGTTTCTTCAAATGCTAATCAATGACTTAATACCGAAGGATGCTCTTGCGATTAGACAGGGATTTGCCAGAAGCCCCACATCTGAATCGCTAGGGATGGGCACTAAGTCACTTGCAACCATTGCTAATCAGGATAAACATCAAGGTAAACCTATGTCTACTCCTGAAAATATTCAAATGTGGCTTAGATATGATGCAGGAGTTACCAATTTGGAGGCATCATCACAAGTCTCATCACATGCTCAAAATCCATCTGTTCATGCCGAGGCATTTGATGAGATTCCTGATGAGGAAAGCGATGATGCACAAGGTAATCAATCAGGTAATCTCTCTCTGCATACTATTCATTCCTCCTCCTATGTTTCTGATTCCGCGACCCAAGAGACTGCTAACCCGCAGGATCTATCCCAGGGTAAGAGCCATATTTCTGACTCTGAGTCTGATACATATTCCTATTCTTTATCACCCCTGTTAACGGAAGTCAGAAAACCAGCACGTATATTTATACAAGATGATGAGGAGAATGAACCCGAAGAGCAGCAACTTATTCGCAAGAAAGCCAAACTTTTCCACGCTGCTACTTCACAACCACAGTCAAACCCTAGCGTGTCACACGCAACCACTCCACCTCACGCGAGTGGTTCACCCCTTGAACATTCTGCACATAGGGATTTTGATTTTGGTGAGGATGATGTGCCTCTTGATGATACTGTTGCTTCAAGAGGACATGAAGTATTAAGAACTTCAGCCGTACCTTCACCGGTACGTACTGATGCTGCAAAGAGGATCGGTTCTGCTGTCGTACAAGGACACTTTGCAGCCTCTCAGACTGAGATTCCAACTCAGGAACAAACAGAATTTGATCCCATAACTGTCAACAACATTTCTTATCAAGTTTCTGCAGGTACTGCTTCACTTTTTGGATCAATCATTGAAGACATACACGAGCGTGAGACAGGGAGTGTGTGTGAGAGGTTAGGGAGAGAGGGACCTTCATTTTTAAGGCCCGAAACCGAGCGCCAAATACCAACAGAACGCGTATTAGAGCGAGGTCACCTAAACCAAACACCGTCCCTTAATATTGAAAATTTTGATACTCGTATGACTTCAATGGAAAATCAGATGAGGCAGTTCGGGTAGACAATGGGGCAGTTCGGGATCAATATTGGAAACAACCAAAGGGCTCTAGACGACTACGCAGCAAGAATGGCAAGTCAAGCTACAGCTTTTGATGATTTGACAAATAAGGTCAATGACTTGGGCCATGCTGGTGGTGTCTTGGGAAGCACTCTCAATGAGAGGATGGGGGCGTTGGAGTCTACAATGCGTACAATGACTGTGGAGATCAGTAGAATGATGTTCGCAGTCAGGAGTTTTGTGCCCCCGGAGTGCTTCGAGTCGCAACAACCTCCCCCCGATGCTGGTGCAGGTGGTGCAGGTGGTGCTAGTGGAGCGGGAGCCTCTGGTTCTGGTTTTGGAGGTTCCTATGCAGCTGGTGGATCTGAAGACCATGGTGGAGCTCAGGATAACTCACCTAAGGGGGAGAGTGGAAAGGGGGAGACGAGACAGCAGGCAGTTCACATCGAAGAAATTGAAGAACCCGTTGATCTTGTCAAGGAACCAGAAGTTGAGCCGTCTGTTGATGAAGAGGCTCTGAGGATGAGAAAGGGTAAGGCAGTAATGGTTGATGAACCATTTGTTGATCTGAGTCATCAAGAAACAGTACAGGAGGTACTTGACTCAGATTCTGACATGGAAGACGTACCGCTGGCACATGCAATAAAAAGATCTTTGAAGGAACAAGGTGGAGGTGCTGGGATGTCTTCCGGACTGCCTGAAGAATTTTCTGTTGATGAGGAAACCCTTAAAGCTCAACAGTTAGCTTTGGAACAAGCTCAGTTCCATAAAATGAAGATGATGCAAGAACATGCTGCGTTCCTAGAACAGAAGGTGGAGCTACAAGGGAAGCAGTATGAGTATGAGCTTGCAAGGCTAGCTAATCCTCAAGTTGATCTGGACAAAAGAAGGATAGGGCGGAAATGGGATGAAGCAAGGAAGATAATGATGGGACCATGTGCAAAAGGAGTTCATAACAAGGATGCAGATGATCTGTTCTACAACTTGAATTTGCAGAATCCAATGACTGGGGACTATATAAATGCTTTGAAGAGATTAATTTCTAAAGTCAGGGTTGGATACAATGCAAATCTTAAGGAGTGGCAGGTTATCTTGTCTTCGGTAGAAGGAGTCCCAACATCTTTCCTATATGTGGATGACCAATTCATAATGAGAAGATCTGCGTCAGAGTTGTTCTTGCTAGCGACTAAAATTCAGTACTCTCAATCTGAGGAGCTAAGCATTCTGTACAGGGATCAGTTAATGCAGCTAGCAGAGGACAAGGGTCCAGAATTCTCAGCTTATCCAAATTTTGTCCGTATGGTGGTTCAAGGAAAGATGAAGAGGGTGAGCATGGAGGAAAAGGACTTAATGGAACTTTCAGTGGAATCTCTTAAAGCTGTATGTAGACAAATGATGGGTAAGGGATTCGCCTCTGAGCTTAAAGATAAATCCGTGAGGATCATTGAAAGAGTCATATTCTTGAAGAGCAATGAGGTGTGGAAGTGTGATGTCATTGCTCCAAACCCTCTCGACAACGTGAAGATTGAGCCGGAGCTGATAGAAAAGAAATGGAATATTCTTCAAGCAATGAAGAATGTAGATGAAGCTTTGACTCTTCCTTCTGGAGAACTGGAACAAGGAGAAATAAGGGAGGCAGTTGGCGTTCCAGGGAAAGATAGTGTATACTGGATACACTCTTATGCTGATGATACAGCTGATGCCTTAGCATACATAGATGCAGACCAGAAACAAACACTCTTGCATATGAGTAGACAATGGCTGCTACAGACTCAAGATGCTGCATTTCTAGAGAAAGTGTTATATGTGTTCAAATGGGGCGAAGTGGAAGACAAGTTTGTTGAAGAAAAGCAGAGACTCATGAGTTACCTGTCTGAAGTAATTGTGGAGAAGAAGCGAATGGAGCGAGATGCGGCTAGTGTCTATAATACTGACCGTGTCAAGGGCTACCCCAAGATGATATATCGTTATCTCAAAGCCACTAAATCTCATTGGAAACCTCAGCTCATAATGAAGAACTTTGAGGAAATTCCAAAGATCAGGACTACTCAGGAGGTTGATAAACTCAGAAGGCTTTTCAAACATCCTAACCCAGAGCCCAGGAACCCTCTAGAAATGGAAGCTGTAAGTCTGTTGAATGCTAGGTGGAAGCAGCTTCACGATCCAGTGTACAAGAAAGAACAGCAGCAGAAGGAGAAGCGCAAAAAGCAGAAAGAAGAGAGAGACCAAGCTGCTGAAGCTAGAAAGAGAAAACGGAATTAGGGTTAAAGGTCAGAGTGGTGTGAACTTGAAGTTGGAAAAACTTCATGTCTTTCGGTTGCTTTAACTCACTTGAGGAAATTCACCTTAGAGTGAATCCAATAAGGTGATATAAGTTTGACTAGAAGGTATGAAATAATCCAGGTGATAGGAATCATTCAAATGATCTTTAATTCGAGTTTCGAATTCTGTTTCTAGTTTTTATGTTCATTGTATTGTTTTCAAGTTCTTTTCAATTGTATATTATTCAAGAATGTAATGTTAATTATCTTTTCTCGTCTCATTGTTTAGTTGAGTTATCCTTCATTAATTTGAATGTCATTGTTAGACAATCAAATTGGGGGAGATTGAAAGGTAGAGTGTATAAACTTGTAACACTATAACTAATGTAACTCAAACTAAAGGAAAAGATACTTAACCAGAAGACAATCAAGAACAGGAAGTCACAAGAAATCAACACTAAATGAAGACAAGGTAATTGATACAATTAAACATGCTAACTATGATCAAGCCAAGAAGAAATCATTGAGAGAAGTTCAAGTTAAAGTTGTTCATGCCTCAGTGATTTGATAAATCAAGAATCAAGATCATAACTATCAGTATCAACAAGACCAATTGATTTCAAGTGAAGAAGAAGGAAAGCAAATATTGGAAAGCCAAGTTATTCAGTGAATATGGTAATTTATTCAAGAAGCAGAAACACTATCAAGACTAGTCACTTATGAACCAGACCAGTGCATCAAGTGTCAGGACATTGATAGCAAGTTTATGTCAGTAATAAAGAACCATGTTCAAGAGCTTGTTGAAGAATAAAGAAGACATGAAGATATCACAAGTTCAAGATGTGCATTGAAGTTTCAAGTTGAAGACCAGAATATTTTCTAAGTACTAAATGTTCTGGATGGCTAAGTAGAAATTCTCAAGTAGAAGTTCTACTTAGGAATTTCGAGATAGCCAAGTAGAAGTTCCACTTAGGAATTTCGAGATAGCCAAGTAGAAATTCTCAAGTAGAAGTTCTACTTAGGTGCAGCTTCAACACGACACATGGCATCTTCTGATTGGCAGATTTCCAAGCTTTCAAGTTAAGGCAAGATTTATGTGGACACCACTGGGCCACGTACATCTTAGCTGTTGAAGACTACAGGACATAGACTACATGTAGTATATATATAGAAGTACTTGTGTAATGTTTTATAATATAGAACAGAGAGAGCAATATTTGAGAAAAACACAAGAGAAAGAGAGAGTGCATTCACAGAGCTTAGAATCCTTCACTTCTCTCTAAACTTCTGTTATACTTTGTAATGAATGTTGTAGCAACCCTTTCAAGTTATATATAAAGAAATATATTCCTTGAATCTGTGTGTTCATTTATTGCATCGTTTTTATTGCTTCTCATATTCGAAAAGTTGTATTCACCCCCCCTCTACAACACATTTGGACCTAACACCAACATTCCTAGTCAGAACCAGAGACCATTCCTAGTTCATTGACCAGTCTTGTAAATGTAGCTTCACTCAATAGTGAAGATATCTGCAAGCTATTGTTCTGTAGACACAAAATGTAGTTCGATATTCCCTTCTTCCACATGTTCTCTGATGAAGTGGTACCTTATGCTGATGTGATTGGTCATTGAATGCTGTACTGGATTACCTGTCATAGCAATAGCACTTTGATTATCACAGTAAATAGGAATTTTACTGTACCTCAATCCATAATCCAGCAATTGATTCTTCATCCACAAGATCCGTGCACAACAGCTACCAGCTGCAATATACTCTGCTTCAGCTGTAGATGTGGAAATTGATTTCTGTTTCTTGCTGTACCAAGAGACAAGTCTGTCACCAAGAAATTGACAACTTCCACTAGTGCTCTTTCTGTCTATCTTGCAGCCTGCAAAGTCTGCATCAGAATACCCAAGTAGCTTGAAATCTGATTCTCTGGGGTACCACAGACCTAATGATATGGTGCCCTTGAGATACTTGAAGATTCTTTTCACAGCTGTCAGATGTGGCTCTCTAGGATCTGCCTGAAACCTTGCACAAAGACAGGTTGCATACATGATGTCAGGCCTACTAGCTATCAAGTAAAGAAGAGATCCTATCATGCCCCTGTAGTTTGTCATATCCACTGAAACTCCTGTGTCTTTGTCCAATTTAGTTGCTGTTGCCATGGGAGTTGATGCAGATGAACAGTCAAGCATACCAAATTTCTTGAGAAGATTTCTGGTATATTTTTCTTGATTAATGAAAATACCATCATCTGTTTGTCTCACCTGTAGGCCTAGAAAGTAACTAAGCTCTTCCATCATGCTCATTTGATACCTGGACTGCATGAGCTTGGCAAACTTCTTACAGAGTTTATCATTAGTAGACCCAAAGATAATGTCATCAACATATATCTGAACTAAAAGGAGGTCACTTCCTTGATTGAAATAAAACAGAGTTTTGTCAATTGTTCCTCTGTTGAATCCACTTTCTAGAAGAAATTGAGCAAGTGTTTCATACCATGCTCTCGGTGCTTGCTTAAGTCCATATAGTGCCTTATCTAGCCTGTAGACATAATCTGGATATTTGGGGTCCACAAATCCTGGTGGTTGTTCAACAAACACTTCTTCTTCAAGCTTCCCATTCAGAAAAGCACTTTTCACATCCATTTGGAACACTTTGAATTTCTTGTGAGAGGCATATGCTAGAAAAATTCTGATTGCCTCCAATCTTGCAACTGGAGCAAATGTTTCATCATAGTCTATTCCTTCCTGCTGTGAATAGCCTTTTGCTACCAGTCTAGCCTTGTTCCTTGTGATAACACCTTCACTGTCAGTCTTGTTTTCGAAAACCCATTTAGTACCAACACTAGATCTGTTCTTTGGCCTTGGTACAAGGGTCCAAACTTCATTCCTTTCAAATTCATTCAACTCTTCCTGCATTGCTGTTATCCAGTCAGCATCTTGAAGAGCTTCTTCCACTTTCTTTGGTTCATTTTTAGACAAGAATGCATGAAACAGACATTCACTTGCAGTAGCACTTCTTGTTTTCACTTTTGCATCTGGATCACCAATTATCAAATCAGGTGTATGTGATTTAGTCCATTTCCTAGCAGAAGGCAAATGACTTCTGTCAGCATGTGATCCTCCCCCTTGATCCATGCTCTCCTGATTTTGTTGTGATCTTTCTTCATTTTCTGAGACTCCCCCTGAACTTGACTGCCCAGAGTCAGAATTTGAATCATCAGAGTTTGATCCAGATTTTTCAGTTGACTCAGTATCAGTGTTTGAGTCTTCATCTTGATCATGCTCCCCCTCAACTGGTTCTTCCCTTTGTTGTGGCTGAGAAGTTTCTCCAGTGTTTACCAGTAGAGGTTCAGATGTTGTTTCAACAGAGTCTGTCAGAGTTGTTTCATCAGAGTTTACTTCATCAGAGTTTAAATCTTCATTTTCAAAGTTCAGTTGATCATATTCATCTTTGTCTTCAAGTCCAGTTATCTTCTTGTCATCAAACGACACATGTATAGATTCCATGATCACTTTAGTTCTCAGATTGTATACTCTGAATGCCTTTGTTGACAGTGGATAGCCAACAAAAATTCCTTCATCTGCCTTTAGCTCAAACTTGGTCAACTGTTCTGGATGAGTCTTCAAAACAAAACACTTGCACCCGAAAATATGAAAGTATTTCAGGTTTGGCTTCTTTTTCTTCACCATCTCATATGGTGTCTTTCCATGCTTATTGATCAGTGTAGCATTTTGAGTAAAACAAGCAGTTTGAACAGCTTCTGCCCAGAAATAAGTTGGCAATTTTGCTTCATCAAGCATAGTTCTGGCAGCTTCAATCAAGGTTCTATTTTTCCTTTCAACTACACCATTTTGTTATGGTGTACCAGGTGCTGAAAATTCTTGCTTCACTCCATTGTCCTTGCAGAATTCTTCCATTGTTGAATTTCTGAACTCAGTTCCATTATCACTTCTGATGATTCTGACTTTGTTGATCCTTTGTCCAGAAGCTTCACATGCTCTATCAGAGTTAATGTAGTTTCATCCTTCTTTGCTAGAAAATACACCCAAGTGAATCTAGTGTATTCATCAACAATGACTAAAGCATATTTCTTTCTTGCTATAGACATAACATTTACTGGACCAAAGAGATCAACATGCAGAAGATGATAGGGATCAGTGATCGAAAATTCTGTCTTGCTCTTGAAAGATGACTTCCTTTGTTTAGCCTTCTGACATGAATCACATAGGCCATCAACATTTAACAGAGCCTTTGGGAGTCCTCTTACAAGATCCTTTCTGATCAATTCATTGATGTTGTTCAAGTTTAAATGTGAGAGTTTCTTGTGCCAATTCCAACTCTCTTCACTAGACATTCTTGTAGACAGGCAAACAGCTTTTCCAACAGAGTCTATTAAGAACTTGATTTCATAAATGTTGTTTTGCCTATGACCAACTAGAACAACCTTTCCTGTAGATTTGCTGATAACTTCACAATATTCAGGTTGAAAATCTAGATGATATCCCTTGTCACAGATTTGACTCACAGACAGCAAGTCATGCTTGAGTCCTGGGACATGAGCTACATTGTTGATGATGACATTTCCAAGATTAATATTGCCATATCCCAATGTTTTTCCTACATTGCCATCACCATAGGAAACTTTTGGGCCAGCCTTCTCCTCATAGTCTGATAGCAGGGCTTTATTTCCAGTCATGTGTCCTGAACATCCACTGTCCACGACTAGGATTGCCTCCCTGTTGCCCTGCAATCACAAGCAATTAATGAGAGTTAGATTTAAGGATCCAGACTTGCTTGGATCCTTTGACATTCTTAACTTTGTTAGCTTTTGCAGCGGAATTAACATTATCAGAGTTTGAGCTAACAGTATCAGTGTTTACACTTGCAGTATCAACTTTAACCCATTTCAGATTGGGTTTCAGTTCATAGTAATTATGATAGATAGCATGATATTCTCTGCAGGTATAAATGGAATGCCAAGTGCTTCCACAGTGTGTGCATAAAGTCTGTGGCTTAGTTCTAGCAAAATCCTTCTTTACCTCAGACTTGGAAGGTAAAGAATTTATATTTTTGTTTTTCTTGCAGAAATTTGCAAGATGCTTAGTACTACCACAGTTATGACATGTCTTTCTTGGAGCATAACTAGCAAGCATTGGTTTATTTCCTGAAGTGATGCCTACTTTTCCATTTCTGTTCTTATTTGACACTCTCTGTTTCTTAACAGATTTTAACTCCTTCAGTTTATGTTTGAGTTGTTTATCTGTCATTGAACCAATATTAACCTGTTTAATACTAGTTTTTACTGGTTTACTTTTAACAGCTTCTTTTTCATTTTCAGACAAAAATTTACTGGTTCCATGTACAAAATGAGGTCTGATTTTAACTTGATTTTGAAATCTAAGTTCATCTCCCTCATTATAACCTAGACCAACAGTGTCTGTTTGAAAAATCTGTTGAGTGTCCTTTCCAGAATTAGTCCAAGTCCTAATTTTCTTATTTGCTTCCTCCAACTCAGATTCTAGTTGTTTATATTTCTTAAGCAAATCCTGTTCTATAGAAACAGCATCATCTCTCTCTTTCTGAACTTGTTGCATGTTTTCAAGTTTTTCTTCAACAAGTTTATTTCTAACCTTAAGTTCAGAATTTTCAAATTTTATCCTCTCATTCTCTAAAGTCTGATCCCTATAACTTATATGCAATGACTTAAGATAAATTCTTAATTGAGCAATGTCATCAATATTATAAGCATAGGTAGTTAGAGGTACCTGATTTTCAGAAGTTTCTGATTCAGTAGTAGCCATGAGAGCATAGTTCACTTCTTCATCAGAATCTGAAGTGTCTGCCCAATCTCTGCCTTTAGTGTAGAGTACCTTTCCGGTTTTACCCTTCTTGCACTCAGGAGCATAGTGACCCATCTCCTTACACTTGTAGCATTGAATTTCAGACTTATCCTTCTTCCCCCTAGAATCTCTCTTATCAAACTTCCTGAAGCTTTTCCTGTCTTCATTTGAATCTCTAGAAAACCTTTTCCCTTTCTTGAAATTCTTGAAGCCCATTTTCTTGAAGGTCTTCACCATCAACACAACCATTTTCCTCATTTCTTCTTCATCATCCTCAGAGTCAGATGATTCAGAAGAGTTTGAATCACAATCAGAGTTTGATGATTCATTTTCTGAGTGTATGACCAAAGCTTTTCCCTTCATTTTCCTTCTTGATGCCTCTTTCTTCTGAGGCTTCTCTTCAACATTAAGAGCAACAGACTTTGCCTTCCTGCTTGATCTCCTGTTTCTCTGCTCCATTTCCAATTCATGAGTTTTGAGCAGCCCATAGATTTCATCAATCTATGTTTCAGCAAGATCATAGTTGTCTCTAATAGTGGTTGTTTTCACATCCCACTTTTCAGGTAGAGAAAGAAGAAACTTGAGATTAGAGTCTTCGAGATCATACTCTTTGTTGACCAATGACAGATCATTAAGCAATTTACAGAATCTATCAAATGTATCTGTCATGGTCTCTTCAGGTTTAGCCTCAAAATGCTCATACTCTTATGTGAGTATGTTTCTACTATTCTTCTTAATAGCAGCAGTTCCTTGACATCTGACTTCAAGAGCATCCCATATCTCTTTTGCAGTGGTGCAGTTAATCACTTTGTTAGACATAACATTGTCTAAAGCACTATGCAGTAAATGCCTAACCTTTGCATCCTTAGCAATTGATGATAGATCTTCAGGAGTCATGTCCTTCTTTTCCTTTGGAACTATTTTAGCTTCTTCACCAACAGCTGCAACAGATAGCTTTGTAGGATTGTGAGGGCCTTCATAAATCCTGTCAAGATATTCTGGATCAGTAGCCTCCAGAAACATAGTCATCTTGACCTTCCACATAGCATACTCTAATGGCCTGAGAATAGGAACCCTGATTGGTTCATAACGACTCACAGTAGTAGGAGCCTTTTCAGAAACAGTAGGTGTTGGTGGAGGAATTGCTGACATGATTATTGTTGTGTTTGGATCTTAACCTGTAATAAAGTAACAGATTGGCTCTGATACCACTTGTTAGGCCGAATACACAATTAATAATCAAATTCGTATGAGAGTTTAACAAGTAAGACGTTTATGCACTTAAAAACTTCTTATATTAAGAACCCTCTTCGTGATGTAAACTATCACAAAGAGCTGCTAGGTTACAATAAAGATAATTCGTTGCACGATACCCTTCTAGGGTTAACCTAACTGTATTTATAAAATATACAGCTTCGATACAATCTCTAATTGATATTCCTAATAATCAGCTATACAATGATATCAATTACAGATTGTCACACGTCTCCTAAGTCAACTCGATCTCTTTAATAGCTATCCAATCTTCAAAGATATCACTTCCATAATAAATCTTCAATCACCGTTGACCAGTAGACGCTGCCTCCAGACATAGTTTGACAAACTCTGTCGAGCTTCCATCTGTCAGAGTTTACACTAAACTCTGACCGCTTCCAGCTAAACTCTGATAATTCACTGTAACACTAAAACACTGATTAAAACACATGAATTATATTTAACATCTAGTAATACATCATTGCTACCCAATTAAACAATAATTAAATCGTGATTCGATAAAACCTTTCTTGATTAATGTTTCCGTGTAATATAATCCTTTTAACCATATATATTATAGATTAAACTCGAGGCATGTATTTAGTCATCCTCTTCAACATTTAATCCGGGTTTACTTGATCCATGAGTAGACTCTTAAAAACAAATCATTATTTGAGCACGGCCATGCATTTTATAATCTCACTCAATCAAGAGGCCAATAATATCTCTCCTAATTATAGGAGGGTTAAATCCTTTATCTATCATTCATTTTTCTCATACGACTCATGATATACCCGATGTCCACTTTTATCATCACCCGATCAAAGGTAACATTTAATGTAGTCAAAGTATATTAATCCTCGTATAGAAAAATAATGATCTCAAGTCAAAGGATCATTACACCATTATCACTGTCAGTCTTTCTTATGACTTTATTAAACATGAAGAATCTCACTGTGGGTCTGTCCAGTACCATGTACTCCTACATGTACATATGTATTGACTTTAGTATCTCCATAATCATAACCAATGAGATGTGGTTATCTGTCAAACAACATACCAGTCTATCTATGTATTATTATTGTCCTATATAATAATACTCGACTAGGAACCTTTAAGAATATGATATATTATATAATCTCAAATTCAAGTCATGTACTTAAACTATACAATGTGTATCATGATTCTTAGGACATTTATTATGCTAACAAATATATTGCAGTAATTAAAGTCATAATAAATACGTTTATTGAATGATCAAATGACGTAAAGGTTTATTAAAAGAAACAATGTATTGCCTCTAGGGCACCTACACTAACAGTTACATCACTTGCCATTGATTGAGTTTTCCTACAACAATAGATTTTTTTCAAGCATAGGAATGCCGCCTTACGAGGCCTTTTATGGAAGAAAATGACGATCTCCCTTGTATTAGGATGAAGTTGGAGAGCGAAAGATGCTCGGGCCCGAAGTGGTCCAACGGACTAAATATGTAGTGGATCTAATCAGAGGACGGCTGGTAGCAGCCCAAGATCGATAAAAGAAATATTCTGATTTAGCTCGGAAAGTCAAGGAATATGAAGTAGGAGACCTAGTGTTCTTAAAGGTATCTCCTTGGAAAGGTTTAATGAGGTTTGGGAAGAAGGGAAAACTGAGTCCTAGATACATTGGACCGTTCAAGATCTAAAGACGCATCGGGGAACTAGCTTATGAACTAGCATTACCCCCAAACCTGCAACAAGTGCACAATGTGTTTCATGTTTCAATGTTGAGGAAATATAATTCGGATGCCAAGCATATCATGGAATATGAGCACGTAGACATGCAACCAGACCCAACCTATATGGAACAGCCTGTGAAAATCATAGATCGAAAAGAACAAGTGCTCCGAAACAAGGTCATCAAGTTAGTCAGAGTCTTGTGGTAGAACCACAACGTAGAGGAGTCAACTTGGGAGCTAGAAAGCACAATGCTGGAAAAATATCCCCATTTGTTTTCAAACTGATTCCGGGACGGAATACTTTTAAGGAGGGAAGACTGTAAGAACCCAGATTTTTGGTATTAATTAAAACTTTTATTATGTATTGGTGTATGAATGAATAGTGATTACGACTACAATGTATCAGTGGTTTAATGAATGAATATTGAATGGATTTGGATTCAAATGTTTATATGCCATGAATAATGCAATTGGTTGACAACTTAGATTAGAATAATCTATCAACAAGAAAGTAAGCTATGGTATTCCAATAGAGGAAGTTATTCTCATGTCATCAAAATCGATATCTGGTATAAGTTAAGTAACTCCATAAAAGAGATAGGGAACGCTCAAGAAAGCGCGAGAGCATTTTTCTAAGTACAAGTGATAAAGAGAGAATAAGCAATGAATAGTGTTTTTGGTGGAAATTGGAATATTATCAGATGACATTATATAGAAGTATTCAGAGTGGATTTCTAAGTTCGTATTGATGATCTATGGACAATATAAGTGTATGTAAATGATATCAGATTCTGAAAAGTAGCACTTTTATTTTTCCCGAGATTCCCTAGATACTGAAGGATTTAAGGATTTAACTAAAAGATTTAAGGGATTTAAATTCAAGGAATATAAAGGAGGATTGAGAATGGTAGTATAAATATCAAGAAGGTTTTCGGTAAAACCCTAGCAATATATGCTTGAGATATTCCTCCGAACGACCAATGAAATTGAGCAATAACCGGACAGAGAAACAAGTAAAGAACCAAGAGACAAGCATGTGCAAGTGGATAGGATCAAGTAACCAGGTTGGTTACCAAATGAACTAGGACAATTAGAAACCAAACCAAGTACTTAGCATAAACACATCATCAAACCACAAAAACTCAACACATGTCCACTTGATAAACATCATGCATGACCAAAGCACTTTATTAAAGCTACTTTATGCTAAGATATTATTCAAACTTCACAATAATGCAAGAGTAAATCAAGTAACCAAGCAAGAAACTCCATCATCTCTCCTTTTTACAACTTTCGGCCAAGCAAGAAAATCAAGGAGGAAATCCAAGCTTCCACCATTCATAAATCTCAAGATTAATTAGGTGATTTCTATAATTCATAACTTAGTTATCCTATAAATTTGAGCCATAGATTCCAAGTTTTTCATGGTTAATAAAATCATCAAAGATGATGATGAATAGTAACTTTCAAGAACTAACTTTTGTTTCTTGATTTCTTTGGATGATCTAAGCTTTATTAAGGTTATACAAGAGGTAATCAAGGCTTATTATGTCTATATACACTCCAAGGAAGGTATATCTCTCGTGAACCCTAGCTTTTCTTTTGAAGTTCTTGATGATTTTGGATTAGTTAGGATGATGATGTTGTTTTATGCATGTATAAGATCATAGAGATGTGATTGGATTTTGATTTATGATTAAATGGTTTAGATGAACAGAAAGGTAGTTCTTGGCCTTAGTTCAAAGTTAAATAACATGCATATTTAGTTTGGAGTGAAAACCATGATTATTGGTAGGTTTGAAATTTGGAAATATTCGATTTATAGCCGTCGTAATGCCGAAATTTCGTTAAACCTTAAAAACTGTGCATAACAATTGGGTTAATTTCTGACCTTGATGATTATATGGCCTGTCCTTACAGATCTCGAGTCATAGATTGTTTTGGCACGAGAATCGAATCATTTAAACTTACAGTTTAGGAGATATGGTCGATTTATTAAAAGTGGTGTGCGAGTTCGTAACTGGAATTGAACCCCCTTAACCTGATTAATTCAGTGGCGAATCTTGATAATTAAATATTAGAGATCATAAGGAAGGTGTGAGAGAAGACCTCATGTCAAACGGATCATTTTTCAATTTTATAAAAATGTTCGAATCAAGGTTAAGTTCGAGGGAACCCTTAAAAAGTACACTTGGTTATAACTTTGGAAAACCACTTAGAAAACGATCAATGAATCTCAAGGTACAATCTTTTATAGTAAACGACCGACCCTAGAACTTATACGACTTAAGTACCTACCAAGTGTAAGTATAATGACGTGCCATGATAACAAGCAAGTGTCGGATCATATCGGTGTTAATAAGAGTTACATTAGAGTGTGTATAACGAGATAACTTGAAAACATGTTTTAACCTAAGTAAAGTATGTACTTAACCTTTCAAAGCTTTAAGTGATTAATCTCGGATATTTTGATTATTTATAGATCACCGGACTGAACCAGGACACACTATCCCTACCAGATTACCGGACAAGTTTTCAAACCTTTTGAAACTATTGTTGTGATAATATATGTGATTTCTGTTATACATATGCCATAGCATGCATGCCTGTTTTCAAAATTATATTGTGATACTGGTTTTATGATTTGATATTGGCTTATAAGCTAGATGTAATATATTAGTTATAAGCCGGATATTGCCAAGACCCTTAGTGAAGGACATATGATCTTCATTCTTCAAATATAGACCGAGAGTCGATATTTCCGTATATATTGTGATTATTTTCTGAGAAAAATATTAGATAAATGTTTTTCCATTATTTCTTTAATGAATATTAAATATTCATTTGAGTTTTATTTATTTAATTAATATTATTTTGAATATTCATTTGAGATTTATTTATGTAATGAATATTATTTCGAATATTTATTTAAGGTTTAATTTATTTAATGGATATTATTTTGAATATTTGTTCAAGGATTTATTTATTTCGTGAATATTTTTATATATTCATTCGAGGGTTATTTATGAGCAATATTTTATACTAAAGATATTCTTTAAGTATTTATGATTTAATAAATATTCATTGAATATTTATTTAATACTTTTAAATTAGTTTTAAAAATGATTTATCTTATTCAAAAATTATCTTTGACCATCAAATATTATGTAAAATATTTATGAGCTTTATTATGATTATTTTATCAAGGGGAGGTTCCCAAAACTTTATTTTCCATTTAAATCTATCTTATAGGAAGATTTAAATGTTCGCTCAAAACTTCCAAAATATAAGGGAACCTTACTTGAAAATTATTATTTGTGGTTGACTGCCCGGTCATAGTCTTTTAAAATTATTATTATTTTCACTCTTGATTTCTAAACATCAAATGAGTCTTTTGTTACTTCCTCAACACTCGTGGGGTAAGATTGATGGAACAAGTCGATATCCATTAACAAGCAACAACTTGGGAAATATTGGTGAATTTTCCTTTCCAATTAGATGCGACTACTTTGTGGAGTCCTATCAACAAGTATTATACTTGGTGAAAGGAGGATGAGCTTTACGTTTCAGAGTCATGGATTCTATTCGAACTAGGAGTCGTGTAAGAGGCCGAGTAGCGCCGGTCCATCCCAAAGGCCCAACCGTTGGCCAGGGAGATCTAAAAGGGAGATAGACAAGTAAATCCTTCAGTCCTTCATTTTACCGGTAGTAAAACTAATTTGAATTGAGATGTACAATCTGTGACTGATCATCGTAAAGATTGGAATAACGGGCGCGGTGAATACTCCAGTATTAGTTCATCTTCCAAATCTATCTATTTTCTGCAACATGTATTAAAGAGAAGTATCACTTATGTTGGCAGAGTTTGAAAAATGTTCAAAACTAAAAGTACTTTAAATTGCCTCGTAATTTCACCTTTTACGTTATATTGGTTCTATGTTCGTTAGTGCATGGCCTATGGTTTCAAAGATATTTTTGAATTGTTATATATATTATTACTGTTAAATTACATATTCATTTTGATGGGCTATTGTTCACCCTTACTTTATTTATTATATCACAACAACAGCTAGGTCTAATGGCCCGCGTAAGGCGCACTCGGCGCAAGCAGATGACAGCAGTCATAGGATTGCCCGCTGATATCATAGTCGCCATTGCTGAGGTAAGAGCAACCAGTAGGTTAGGTTGGCAGGTTTTGTGTATCAGACTTATCTATATGTATAACCTCTGTTAATCAACGGCAAGAAAGTTTTAAGCTTATGCTGTAATCATTTTGGGTTGTAATAACTTATAACTTGTGGATCCTATAATTAGAGACTTATTTCAATTTCATCTCTGGGACTATAACTGGTTGTGTGATGTGATATTATTGCAGGGTCATAGCATGTGTTTATTTCTTTTGATTCAAGTTCAAGTATTATTGATGGAATTGAGACCGTAATGACCGGATCCCCGACCCCGGATCTGGGGCTGTTACGACTCATCCGTGATAGTTTGCTTCAACTCCTTAATCTCCTTCAACAGATCCTTCATTTGTACTAAATTTATATTCAAAATATGAACAAAATCAATCACAATCTCATACTAATCTATTGCAATACAATGATTACTTATATATAGGATGTAATTAACAAATAATTGACATCAATTACAATTTACATTATCAATCATATCTTACATCAAAATCTATAATCAACAACCCATAAATGAAATGTGATCAACATATTTACAAAATCAATCATAATCTCAAAAAATCGATCAAATCTAATCATGAATCCATCAATAATTCTGTATAATCAACAACTCATACATATATGAAAAAACAATCGCAATCCAAACTATCAATCAAGACTAATATCAATTACACCATATCTATACAATCATCAACTCGAAAATTGACAATATAAAAGTATCAATTATAACAAATATTAAATTCATTGATCTATTAGCTCGAGACAGTAACTCAATGAAATTTAAAAAAAAGTAACGAAAATGTAATATCGACTAGATAATTACGGTTAGATTGAAGGAAAATCAATGATTGCGAAAATCACTAATAAAGTTAGATTAAATCGAAATGTGCATTGTGTAATCATGTAAATCAAACAAAAATGGAGCATAAAGTGTCAAAATACCTAAATTATATATATATATATATATATGAAAAAACATATATATATATATATATATATATATATATAGCATTAATTGATATGACAAAATTGAAGCTACACAAATCAACAATATTACTCCATACAGTATATATTCATTTAATTAAAGCATGATTGGAATATTAAAGTGTAACAATACCTGAAAGTAGAGAGATAAGATGAAAACGTGGTTTAGAGAGAGAGAATAAAGTGCCAAGTGAAGAATGAAATCTGCCCTGTGATTGTATTTTCAAATTTCAAATGAAAGAATTTGGTGTGGTTATGATTGTGAGTTGTGACTTGTCCCTGTTTCATCTAGATGTAATTTTTGTGTTTAATAAAATATTATAAATAAATTTGAATTGATAATATATGTCTAAGGTCTAATTCAATTTTGAATGAATGTATTCCTTTAGTTAATTGAATTTAGATAATTAATAATACATTGTATTAGTTGCAAATGTACAATTATTTTAAAAACATAATTAATAATACATTGTACCGTTAATTTTCAACTAATATCACTGTAATTATAAATCATTATTATTTAATTAATTTAAAAAAATGATATTAGATTGAATAATATGGTCTAATCTTCTCAATTGGGAATCTCTCATCCAAGTCATCTTAAGAACGATGTTATTGTGAATTTTAAATTAAAATCACTTTAATTATGAATGATAAATTGATAATTATATTGATAGTTACTTAATTTGTTTTCAAGAATTTACATTTTATTTGGTTTGGAAAAACAACTCAATATTATTAATTGATTATTATTGTAGTTACTAACACAATATGTCATTCTCACCGTCATATAATCTCGTTTTAACCGTTGTCATGTTAGTGTAAATTATTTTCGACGACATATATCACATGTTTAACTTGTCAGGTAATACGAACTTATCTTTTTGGATGATCTGTGTTGAAGTTCCGATGATTTTGATTTTTCTTGGCTTCTATTAATTTTTTGATGGTTTAAGGTTGTAATTGTTGTTTTTATTTATATACTCCATCTGTCCCCCCCTCGGTCGTTTACATTGGAGGGGGACACAAAGACCAAGAGAAAATACAAAAAATGAGATGAAAAGTGGGTAAAGTGGTGAGACTTTTCAATATTTAATAATAGATTTGGGATAGTGGAGGAAAGTAGTGGGTGTAATAGTGTTTTTTATTATTAAATATAAGATAGTGAGGGAAAGTAGTGGGTGTAATAGCGGGGAAAACTTACTATTTTTGGTAACATAAAGAAACGAGAGGGACATCCCAAAATAGTAAATGTAAAGAAATGAGAGGGACGGAGGGAGTATTAATATTTTCTAAAATAATAAATGCGGTATGATGATCGAATAAATGATGATTAATGTTGATCGTGATAATTCTGATTTAACTATAATAAATTTTGTTTAATTAATGATTTCGATGTCATTTTCGTGATTTGGTGATGATTATCGTATGATGGTTGGAACAATCACAATTTAAAGTTTTGATTGTGGTGAATTTTATTCAATAATAATAATTTTACTAATATATTGGTGATGTGCAAGGGTGGTTAAAAGTGGAGATTAAAGTCGAAAAAGAAAATAAGGGGATATAAAAATAGGTAAATATTCAGTGGTGATCACTTAAATGATAGACATATTAATTAATTACGCAATAAATTATATTTGTGGTGCATATAATAATACTGAATTGTATATAGTACAATAAATTCGAAAATTATAATACATTGAATTTTGATTTGTGGAACAAAATTTATTTTAATCTCGAAAGGTTTCCATAAATAAGATTGTAGATTGGTCGAGATGTATTACTTAAAAACTAAAAAAAATTATATTGTAGTATATTATTTAGAATAATGTATTTAGTTACATGTGGTCCAATTGGTTTAACTTTTAAGGGGACTTTACTAAATACAATTCTATAAAAATGTAAATAGAGTTTGATACTATGAAGTATATACTCACTTAAGTGTGATATAAATGATTTATAATATTAATAGGTAATTTTGTATTTTAAAACTTGACGAAATAATTACAGATCTGTCATTAAAAAACACATTGTATTCATTTAATTTCCCTAAGGGCTTTTAAATCAAAGTGGCCATCTATTGCACTCAAATGTATCAAGTAGACCACCCATTCTAAAATGATATCATTTAAATCATTGAAGTCATAATAAATATCAAAGTGACCACCCATTATAGTACTCAAGAATTAAAAATAATTTTTTATCGAGTTCTACACATCGATATATTATAAATTAGTGGAAAGCCCTTACCTAAGGTTTAGTATCCGTATTTAGGTTTGGACAAAATTTTGTATTGATTTTGACCCACTGGATAATCCATTTTTAGGTTTGGTATCCATATTATGTTTGGGAAATATCCAAATTCATTATTAGACCCATTGTTAATTAAATAAAGTTTGTATACAAATTTAAATACTATTAATATATTTTCTTAATATTTATGTAAGATTATTAGTGAATATATGAATAAACCTGTTAATTTTGGTAAGTTATTAATGCATATTATCACATTATATATATATATATATATATATATATATATAAATATATATATATATATATATATATATATATATATATATATATATATATATATATATATAAAATCTAAATAATTTTATCTTTGATTGCATTTGTTATAATATTGAAAAATAATATTTTATTAATATTATTTCTTTCAATATTAATTTATTTGATATTAAATATAAAGTTATTTTCTTCATTTAATTATTATTATTATATATCATAATTATTATGAAATTTAAATTTAAACTACCGTGTGCGTAGCACGGGCTATAATCTAGTTTTTCTTAAATGCTTCCATAACCAAATGAAAGGTTAATAATTCTAGTATTTCTGATAATGTATTTAGATTTTTAAAAATTCGTTTACTATTTATTTTTTATTTTATTGTCATTTTCCTTGTTTTAATTAAAACAAAATACTGAATAAACTTTTTAAATTCTAAATATATTATCAAAAATACTAGAATTCATGACATTTCATTTGATTATAGTAGTATTTAAGAAAAATGTGTAGAACTCGATGTCAAATTACTTTTACTTCCCGAGTACTATAATAGGTGGCCACTTTGATATTTATTATGATTTTAATGATTCAAATGATATCGTTTTTGAATGAGTGGTTTACTTGATACATTCGAGTACAAATGGGTGGCCACTTTGATATAAAACCCCTTCCCTAAGTACGTAATTAGGCTAGGGTGCATAAAATTGAATGTTGATGCCTCTATCAGTGGCGAAGAATGAATCGGGATGGGAATTATAGCCTGTAATGATAAAGGGAAAGTCTCTTTTGCTACTAAATGAGGAGAATTAAAAATTTCTGGCCGTCTGCAATTGCTCTGTAGGTAAAGCGATTTTAATGGGAGTTAAATTGGCAAAGAAGTTTGGTTTTAAAAATGTGATTCTGAAGTTTGACTGTGAACAAGTAGTCATGTGTCTCAACAGAGCAACAATTCACCTCACCAATTTAGACACCATTTTAGAAGATGTTCTATGTATTAGCAAGTTTTTTGATTTCATTGTTTGGTCTCTTGTTAGAAGGGATGAAAATAAAGTTGTTGCTAGAGTAGTTCCTTTTGGTGTTGAACAATGTTGGGAGAACCATTGTCCCTAGGAAATTGCTCCGTATGTATGTTTAGATGTTCTGCCTATTATTCAATAAACTACTTCCTCCATCCCTTTTTAGTTGGCACATTTGCAAAAAAAATTGTCCCTAAATAGTTGTCACATTTCTTGTTTCAATACATATTTTTACAAATTTTTCCATATATAGCCCATTATTTCTAATACCAATGTTTGATTTTATTTTTAAAATACACAGTCATTACTCATCATTTAATGTTAAGATTATGGGCAAACATTGAAACAAATTACATAAT
Organism: Saposhnikovia divaricata; assembly: GCA_036435485.1. Classification (NCBI taxonomy): domain Eukaryota; kingdom Viridiplantae; phylum Streptophyta; class Magnoliopsida; order Apiales; family Apiaceae; genus Saposhnikovia; species Saposhnikovia divaricata. The sequence goes on along the minus strand of CM071599.1, from coordinate 140,520,862 downwards.
TAAATCTTTCTTAATATGTGTGTTTTTTGCAAATGTGTCATCTAAAAAGGGACGGGGGGGAGTACTTTTGTGCCAAAAAAAGTACGTAATTAGGCGCACTTTTCTCATAAAATTAATGAATAGTGATATATATTTATACACAGTAATATATATATATATATATATATATATATATATATATATATATATGCATTATAATATATAATTTATTGAATCTCGTATCTTATAATAGTGGAAAATTTAATTAAATATGATATGATTCTTATTACTATTATTTCACATACGGGATATTTTAGTAATTTAAAACTTAGACAAAAAATTTACAAATCTACAATAAAAATACAATTACTCATGTAATTTTCCTAAATATTAGGAACATTTTTCTAAAAAATTAATGAATGGTCAGATTTAATTATATGCAATAAACTTTTACTAAATGCAGTAATCAACAATTATTTTTAGGGTTTAATATCAAATTGGTCACTTAAGTGAAAACGATGTATCTATTTGCTCACCGATATTAACGGGTATCATTTGAATCATTAAAGTCATAATAAATATCAAACAAACAAATCTAAATTTGTGTCAGGAAAGTAAAAAATAAGTTTTTGTTGAAAACTACACATTTGTTTTGGATGCTACCGCAACCAAATGAAAATTTGTTGAATTTTATTATTTGAGATCAAATATTTAGGTTTTATAAAAATGTATTATTTAACTAATTTTATAATTATTTTCGTTGATTTAATAAAAAATAAATAGTAAATTAATATCTTAAAATCTAAATATATTGTCTGAAATACTAGAATTCACAACTTTTCATTTGGTAATGATATCATTAAAAAAATGCGTAGAACTTAAGAAAAAATTAGTTTTACATCCCAAAGACACATATAAAAACTTTAATTTAATATAAAAAAAATACAATAAAAAAGATTATTATTCTATACAATAATTTGTGATGTTCCCTAACTTTTGTAATGTTACAGTATCTCAATAAATAGTAATTTTGTGGATTTATGGAAAAATTAAGTAATTACTCTATGTGCGAATTGGAAAATGGATAAGTTGAAATCATATTATTGTTGTACTATAAAAATGAGTGACTGGAAATGATCACGGAATTTGAAGATTCTCGAGTATGGACTCTAAAGGTTTTCGATTTCAATTGAGTCTTTATGGCAATGAATATTCAATGGATTTGAATTCGAATGTTTATATGCAATGAATGATGAAATTAACTGACGATTTAGATTAGAATAATCTCTCGTCTAAAAAGGAAGTTATGGTATCCTAAAAAGGAGCTATTCTCATGTCATCCAAATCGATATCTGGTATAAGTTCAGTTGTTCCGTAAAAGGGTTAGGGAATGCTCGAGAAAGCGTGTGATCATTTTCTAAGTACAAGGAATTAGACGGAATGTGAATAAACCCTAGAAATGAACAAAGCAAGAAAATTACTACCGGAACTTGGATTAATAAGCGAATTGTGAGTAAACGAGTATGTGAAACTAAATAACCAAGATTAATATTGTAACAAGGATATATACCACATTACCATTTATCAAAATTATTAAAACATTATTTGGAAAATCAAAAACAAGGATTCAAGATCATCCAAGGTGACATCATGCATGACATCATCAATTAGGCAAGTTTCCACTAACAATTAACAAGTAATATTTAACAAGATTACTTGATAAATATCCATATATATTATAAACATCTATTAATCTCTAGAATCTAGCAAACCAACCACAAAATCTCTCCATTAAACACCTAGCTTTAAGCAACTAAAACTCAATAGAAAATTCAAGGAGCTTGATTGGGTATAGATTAAGGTATGTACCAAATTTGAGAGCAAACTAACTTCATTTTCCTAGTGAATAAATTCATCAAAGTTATGGATGAAGAGTGGTAAATAGTAACTTTAAGAACTAACTTTGCTTTTCTTGGTTTCTTTGGATGATTTAAGCTATATTAAGGTGATACAAGGATTATACAAGGTGTATTAAGGCTTGTACACACTCAAAGGAAGGTATACCACTTGAAACCCTAGCTTGAATCTTGAGTTTATGATTGGTTTTTAAGTTAAGTTTTTGTAAAGTGTGAAATCATGATTATGTAAGTGTTTAAAAGTGTTTTGATTGATTATGGAAGTGTTTTGTGTTGGAACCCATGGCTGGTATGATGATCACATGGTGTATGGATTGATATATGTGTTGAATGATGAGTGTGGAGGGGTGAAAAATTTGGAAAGTACAAAAGTATAGCCGTTATAATGCCCGATTTTCGTTAAAATAGAAATTACTTGTTAAAGACAGAAACTCTCGAATCTGTTAAAGTCAGTAGGGCATACCAAATGGTCATGATAAGATAGATCTTGGTTCATAGATCGTTTTGATATAAAGAACGTAAAAATCTGATGAACGGTTTAGGAAATATGGCCAAAATCGTAAAAGTGGTACGAAAGCGTAAGTACGAGTTCGTAACTTCAATTGAACTCCCTTAGTATAAGAAATACAGTAACGAATCTTGATAATTAAATAATAGAGACCATAAGGAAGGTGTGGGAAAAAACCTTATGTCAATAAGATAATTTTTCGATTTATAAAAATGTTTAAGTCCAGGGTACGCTAGTGGAATACCCCTTAAACGGGCAAAGGATAATAAATTGTAATCTTCTCGAGTAAATAGCCGACTTAAACCCTTTACGGCTTGAATACCTACTAAGTGTTAAGGTAATTGTGTTAAGTAATATTGAATTATAATGGGATATATTTATAACAGTGATTCTTTCCGTTTCTATAGATACTCGAAATGAACCTCGGATCGCTTCTACCCGACTGAGAGACCAAGGCAAGATTTCTTATATCTTTGATTTGATAAATTTATAAGGTTCTTGGAAAATGGTTTTGTTAGATATATATATATATGTGTGTGGTCCTGTGAGTTTTATACTATACTGTTAGGGACACATTTCCCTGATTCCTGCTATTACTTGATATGGACATAAATAGGGCAAGATACTTTACGGATAAAGAGGGGTATGATATATAAAGGTGTGGTCATAAGTTATATATGTCTATATTATGGATAGAAAACAAGTATCCACTAGCGTAAGTACGAACAGGAAATATATATTATAAAGAATATTTTCTTACAATTGTTTAAAAGAACATTTTATTACAAACGTTAAAAGAATATTAAAAGTACTAAATGTGGTTCTCTTAAAAGACAAAGGTTTCTTCTGTATACAAGGCTCTCGGGTCAAACTCCTTCAAACAGATTCTCTGCGGCAATCTTAACTTTGAAGTTTGTTCAGAATTTATAAAAAGGTAAAATATAAATGGAATAATGGAATTGAAAAAGGGGTGTCTATCAGAATAAAATGGAATAACGACTTTTATAATGGGGATCCTGACATTGGGGGCTGAGTTTAATTCAGTCCAGCATTCAACACTCTATTCCGGCCCATGTGTTGCCGAATGATGATTGTGGAGAACTTTCCTCAAGGGATGATAACCAGAGAGGATCATTCCTTCTACTAGTAGTAAACAGGGAACAAGTACGGGTAGGGTGACTGATCATCGTCCTGACGTATCCGGCTACAGGGAAGATCCCCAAGATTTCTGAAAGAAATTGTTGGCAATCATATTATAATGATACCTTGAAAAGAAGGAAATGGCAGGTAACAATGGAATGTGTTAAATGATTAGAAGAGAAACTGATATTAATGTAAAATGAATGACAAACAAGTTTATGTTGGTGTATTACTGTGCAAACAAATATAGCTTCTTATGGAAATAATTTATTTATTTACCTTGTAACTTCATCCTTTATATTAAATTGGAACAGTGTTCGTTTTACGGATAATAAATGTTTCCGGGATTGTTAAGAAATGATTATAAGTTTTACTTTATAATGGTTTAAAAACTTTATTTTACTGAGCTATTATAGCTCACTCTTGCTTATGTTTATATAACACCTATATCTGATGTCGCCGATACGTCGCACAACACCACGGAAGGGGGTAAGGGCAGAACTATATGATTGGGATTTGTCACCCATTCCTGAGGTAGCTTATCTATATATGTACAGGGTATGAGTAGATGTATGTAAGTTAGTTAAGAAGGTTGATGTAATATACTTTTGGTTGTTGATATGCTTCTTGTAGAAGTATTAATCAGCAACGCTACTTAATTGGTATTCTGGGTTTGTAATAATAACTTTATCGTAACTGTTATCAACTATGGATGCTGTTCTCTGAGCATATGACTAGTGTGTAATGTCATATGTGTGGCGTCAGTGGTGTGAGTATAAATGATAATAAAATATTCAAAATTCAAGGTATCAAGGATATAAAGTAATTTAATGGAAATTGGACCGTGATGACCTGGATTCCTGACCCTGGTTCTAGGGCTGTCACAGAAATGGTATCAGAGCCCAGTGTCATATCGCTCAGGAACAAGAGTATTAATAATATAAAGATATATGTATACATAAATACAATATAAAGTGTGAACTCATATCGAGTTCATGGTCGGTCTATCGAATATAGTACTGGCCCTAAGTAGGGATTAAGATTTTATAGATTATTACTAATAAAAGTTTATGTTTTATTATAGGAAGAGGAGATGGGAGAGGCGAGTCATGATCGAGGATGGCTAGGGATATCAGAGGAGGAGGCTACACAGTTAGAGGAGGTCGGTGTTGGGATTCCATCGTATATCGTGTCAGGTTTGAGGAGGAGAGCCAGAGTCAGGGCTAGGGAGCAGTATAGGGATGATATGACATCAGTATCATATGTAGAGAGACAGTGACCATCAGTCGGATCGGAGGAGGCCGATCCTTCTCTGGCATTAGTACCATATGTGGGGAGACAGACACCATCAGCAGGATTAGAGGAGGCAGGTCCTTCTAGGGTGAGGGAGGAGGTTTTAGAGGAGGATGTTTCGACACCTAAACGTCCTAAAGTAGAGACTGTAGCGGAGGAGCATCCTGTGTTTAGGGATATTCATATAATTACTGTTCCACCTGTTCCAGTATTTTCACCTGTTCCATCACCGATACCGAGCCCAGACCCCTTCGATGATTCTGAGGAGGAGATGGACCCTTTTAAGGATACAGACCCTTTGGAGGATTCAGATGCAGATGCAGATGGAGGTCCAGCTCCTTTAGATACTCCACCCCCACCAGTAGCTGCACCCCCACCAGTAGAGGCACCCCCACCAGTGGCTCCTCCACCAGCGGGAGATGCTATTCATGTTACTTTACTGTCAGACTATCAGCTTTTAGAGGGTTAGTTCGTAGAGTCTCGCCAGATGGTGGATGTGCTTTTGCAGAGGTTAGTAGGACCCTCAGGCCGGACAGGCCAGATTCCGGATGGGATAGCAGTGGGATTGATCGGTATAGATATGCGATCGCTTGCACGCCTTAGGGAGCTGACTGAGGGGAGAGGTGATCCAGAGTGGAGAGGAGAGGTAGACAGGGTTATCACATCTGCAATAGCCTAGTTGAGAGACATCATCAGAGCAGGATTTCCATGAGAAGTTGTTAGTGTTTTCAGTCACTAATCAGGCTGTAGTCACCTCAGTGGTGTCATTTTGGAGGATTAGTTTAGTTACTTACTGTATTAATCCAAGTCTGATTAAAGAACTGTTGGTAGTACTTTTGTTGTATCAGATTAGCATGTATTAGTACCTTTTGGGGTTTCAAACTGTGTACATTATGAAGTATATATGTAAATAGTAATGAAGAATGTTATCTACAAGTTGTGATGTATCTCTCTTAAACAGTGTAGTTTACATATATTTTGTCCAAGTTATCTTATATCTTGATATTAATTAAAATGGTGGTATATAAATGTGTTAATTAGTGATATGTTTATGGAATATGGGAATAATGAATATTGTGACCTAAATCTGGGTAATTAATGGAAAATATTGTTATTTACATAATCATGCCGTCTAAAACAAATACAAGAACAAATACAAGGGAAAATGCTGGAGATCAAAGAAGCCATAATGAAGAGAATAATAGACGGAATGAAAGGGCTATGGATGAATCAAATCATGAGGAAGAAAATGAATCAACTGCCCAGGGAGGAGATCCCTTAAATCAATTTATGGACTTATTAACGCATAATTTAAATCTTCATCAGAACCCACCACTAGTTCCACCTAACCAAGTAGCCAATTCATTTTGTGCTTTTAAGTCATTGAAACCCCAGAGTTTGAAGGAACTACTGACCCAGTTGTAGCCAGGGCATGGCTGAAAGAAATGGAGAAAGCTTTTAAGATATTGAATGTAGATGATGGTCAGAAAACAATCTTTGCAGCCTATCTCCTAAAGGGAGAAGCTAATTATTGGTGGGGATCTAAAAGGAACCTAGAAGGAGCAGGAGTAATAACTTGGGAGCGATTTTTCAGAATGTTTCTAGATAAATGTTCTCCTAAGTATATGGAAAACCAAATGGAGAAAAAATTTTTAGAGCTAAAGCAGAATAATCTAACAGTGGCTGAGTATGAATCTAAGTTTACAAAGTTGTCTAGGTTTGTACCAGAGTTTGTAAATTCTGAGGAAAAGCGAGCAAGAAAATTCCAGTTAGGGTTGAAACCACGGATACAGACTCGAGTGGCAGCTTTTGAATTGACTGATAATTCCGCGGTAGTCCAGAAGGCATCAATAATAGAAGCAGGGAGCGAACAAGTGCAAAGAGACTGAGAGAAGATTCCAGTTTACAGAGTTGTCTAGGTTTGTACCAGAGTTTGTAAATTCTAAGGAAAAGCGAGCAAGAAGATTCCAGTTAGGGTTGAAACCATGGATATAGACTCGAGTGGCAGCTTTTGAATTGACTGATTATGCCGCGGTAGTCCAGAAGGCATTAATAATAGAAGCAGGGAGCGAACAAGTGCAAAGAGACCGAGAGAGTAAGAAAAGAAAAGCTGAAGGTCAGAAGGGAAGTTCAACTGGAAGAAGCTTTCCTAGCAAATTTAGTAAAGGAAAAGGGTCTCAGTTTGTGAGAAATCCAGGATTTAGTAGAAGTCAAAGTGAGACGGTTAATCAGGGTGGTAAGCCATCAAGAGCACCCAGTCCAATCAATCAAGACCACCATTACCTGATTGTAAAACTTGTGGTAGGAAGCATACGGGCGTCTGTAGGCTTCAGGAATAACTTGTTACAAGTGTGGACAGAAGGGGCACTATTCTGACAAGTGCCAATCAACTAACACTAATACCAAAGGAGACTTCAAGTTCTTCCAGTGTGGAAAATTGGGACACATGGCTAAAGATTGTCGTTCTGGTGGTTCATCTGTGACAAGGCAAAGTGGTACTGCTTCAAATATACCTCCTACCGCAAGAACATTTAATATGACTTTGAGAGACGCAGTAAGACATCCGGATGTGATTGTAGGTACGCTCCAACTTAACTCCTTAAGTGCAAATGTTTTATTTGATTCGGGAGTGACCAAATCTTTTATATCCCAAGACTTTGCTAGTAAATTGAAACTTAAGTCAGAATCATTACACGAACCCTTACGGGTAGAGATAGATTATTAAGAAGTCATTCCAGTCAAACAAGTCTATCTAAATTGTGACTTAGAATTCGAAGGATGTCGGCTTCACGTAGATTTAATTCCCTTAAAATTAGAAGAGTTTGATGTCATTCTTGGAATGGATTGGTTAACAAAGAATGAGGCTAATATTGACTGCAAGGGAAAGAAAGTAAGGATAAAACTACCTGAAGGTAGAGAATTGGTGTTTAGAGGACAAAGGCAAAATAAACAATTTCTTACTAGCATACAAGCTAAAAGATTGATGCGCCAAGGATGTGAGACGTATTTAGCTTATGTGATAGATGCCACTAAGAAAGAACCTGATTTAAGTGGGATTCCCATAGTCAATGAGTTTACGGATGTATTTCCAGAAGATCCTCCTGGATTTCCACCTGATAGGGAGATAGAATTTGCTATAGACTTAGTGCCTGGAGCAGCACCAGTTTCAAAAGCCCCGTATAGGCTAGACCCGGTTGAACTAAAGGAGTTAGCTTCCCAATTGCAGGAATTATTTGATAAAGGCTTTATTCGACCTAGTGTATCTCCGTGGGGAGCACCTGTTTTATTTGTTAAGACAAAGGACGGAAGCATGAGGCTGTGTATAGATTATAGGGAGTTGAACAAGTTGACGATCAAGAATAAATATCCTTTACCAATGATAGATGATTTGTTTGACCAATTGAAGGGTGCTGAATATTTTTCAAAAATAGACTTAAGATCCGGATATCACCAACTCAAGATTAAACCGGAGGATATTCCCAAAACAGCATTTCGCACACGTTATGGGCATTATGAGTTTTTGGTAATGTCATTCTGCTTAACTAATGCGCCAGCAACTTTCATGGACTTAATGAAGAGGATTTTCAAGAAATATCTGGATAAGTTTGTTATAGTTTTTATCGATGATATATTGGTTTATTCAAAGACAAGGGAAGAACATAAGGAACATTTAAGGATAGTTTTGGAAATTTTGAGGCAGGAGTTGTTGTACGCTAAGTTTTTAAAGTGTGAATTTTGGCTGCAAGAATTCCAATTTTTGGGACATGTGATAAGTAAGGAAGGAGTCCTAGTCGATCCAGCAAAAATAGAAGCAATTTCAAATTGGGAAAGACCAAAGACTCCAACGGAAGTAAGAAGCTTTGTAGGATTAGCTGGATATTATAGGAGATTTGTGCAGGATTTTGCTAAGATAGCAGCACCATTAACCCGACTTACTCGTAAAACCGAGAAGTTTGTGTGGACTGATAAATGTGAAAAGAGTTTCCAGGAGCTAAAGAAAAGGTTAGTGACAGCTCCAGTATTAACCTTACCAGATGAAAAAGGGAACTTTGTGATTTTTAGTGACGCAGCCCATAAGGGCTTAGGTTGTGTACTTATGCAACATGGCAGGGTGATTGCTTATGCATCAAGACAATTGAAGGAATATGAATTAAAATACCCTACTCATGTCCTAGAATTAGCTGCCATAGTGTTCGCTTTGAAAATTTGGTGACACTATTAATACGGGGAAAAATGTGAGATTTACTCTGATCATAAGAGGTTGAAATACATATTCAATCAAAAAGAACTAAACATGAGACAGAGAAGATGGTTAGAGTTGATCAAGGATTATGATTGTGAGATCCACTATCACCCCGGGAAGGCCAATGTTGTGGTCAATGCCCTTAGCCGAAAAGAGAGAATTAAGATGTTAAGTGCAACAGAGGAATTAATTAAAGATCTTGAGAGACTGGAAATTAAGGTGAAAATAACAGGAGAAGGACAAGAGAGTCTAATGGAAATTAGTGTCCAACCACCGTTGTTAGAAAAGATTATGATATGTCAAGAAAAGAAGATGGAAGAAGAACAGAAGTCCCTTGGGGAAATAATGACAGGAGAAGAGATTAAATGCAAGAGAGATGAAAAGGGGGTAATGAGATATGCATCGAGGATATAGATTCCTAATGTTCAGGAATTAAAAGATGAAATTTTAAGAGAAGCTCATAATTCACAGTATTCAATTCACCCAGGTAGCACCAAAATGTATCAGGATTTGAAAGAATTTTATTGGTGGCCAAATATGAAAAAGGATGTTACTGAATGGGTACTTAGGTACTTAACATGTCAAAAAGTGAAGGCAGAACATCAGAGGCCTAGTGGATTGTTACAACCATTAGAGATTCCTGAATGGAAATGGGAGCATATTGCAATGGACTTTGTAGTAGGATTACCAATGACTAAAACCAACCACGATGCCATATGGGTAATTGTAGATCGATTAACCAAATCATCCCATTTTCTTCCAATTAATGAGAGGTATTCGATCGACAAGCTTGTAGATATATACTTGAAAGAGATCATAGTACGGCATGATGTTCCTGTAACTATTGTATCATATAGGGATCCAAGATTTAACTCTAGATTCTGGAGGAGTTTTCAAGAATGTGTGGGAACCAAATTGAACATGAGCACCGCATATCACCCACAAACGGATGGACAGAGTGAGAGGACCATTCAAACATTAGAAGATATGTTAAGAGTTTGTTCCATAGATTTTAAAGGAAGTTGGGATGACCATCTGCCATTAATTGAGTTTGTCTATGACAATAGTTATCATTCAAGCATAGGGATGCCACCATATGAAGCTTTGTATAACCGGAGATGTCGGTCTCCACTATGTTGGGAGGAAGTAGGAGAACGAAAGATTTTGGGTCCGGAATTAGTTCAGAAGACAAAAGATACCGTAAGTCTAATTAAGGGACGTCTGGCAGCAGCTCAGGACAGACAAAGGAAATATATAGATATAAGACGTAAGGATAGGGAATATGAAGTAGGAGATTATGTCATGTTAAAAGTGTCCCCATGGAAAGGATTGATGTGATTTAGCAAAAAGGGAAAGTTAAGCCCTAGGTTTATTGGTCCCTTTGAAATTTTAAAGCGAGAGGGAAAGGTTGCCTATGAATTGGCGCTACCCCTAAGTCTGCAACATGTTCATAATGTGTTTCACGTATCTCTATTAAGGGAGTATAGACCTAATGCCAGCCATGTCCTGGAATATGATGTTGAGGATGTACAGCCAAACCTAACTTATGTGGAAAAGTCGGTAGAGATTATTGATCGTAAAGAGCAAGTGCTAAGGAACAAGACCATTCCAATAGTTAAAGTGCTCTGGAAGAATCGAAGGATAGAGGAGGCACATGGGAGTTAGAAAGTGCTATGCGAGGAAAGTATCCACAGCTATTTTCAACATGATTCCGGGACGGAATCCTTTTAAGGGAGGGAGACTGTGATGTTCCCTAACTTTTGTAATGTTGCAGTATCTCAATAAATAGTAATTTTGTGGATTTATGGAAAAATTAAGTAATTACTCTATGTGCGAATTGGAAAATGGATAAGTTGAAATCATATTATTGTTGTACTATAAAAATGAGTGACTGGAAATGATCACGGATTTTAAAGATTCTCGAGTATGGACTATAAAAGTTTTCGATTTCAATTGAGTCTTTATGGCAATGAATATTTCAATGGATTTGAATTCGAATGTTTATATGCAATGAATGATGAAATTAACTGACGATTTAGATTAGAATAATCTCTCATCTAAAAAGGAAGTTATGGTATCCTAAAAAGGAGCTATTCTCATGTCATCCAAATCGATATCTGGTATAAGTTCAGTTGTTCCGTAAAATGGTTAGGGAACGCTCAAGAAAGCGTGCGATCATTTTCCAAGTACAAGGAATTGGACGGAATGAGAATAAACCCTAGAAATGAACAAGGCAAGAAAATTACTACAGGAACTTGGATTAATAAGCGAATTGTGAGTAAACGAGTATGGGAAACTAAATAACCACGATTAATATTGTAACAAGGATATATACCACATTACCATTTATCAAAATTATTAAAACATTATTTGGAAAATCAAAAACAAGGATTCAAGATCATCCAAGGTGACATCATGCATGACATCATCAATTATGCAAGTTTCCACTAACAATTACCAAGTAATATTTAACAGGATTACTTGATCAATATCCATATATATTATAAACATCTATTAATCTCTAGAATCTAGCAAACCAACCACAAAATCTCTCCATCTTCATCCTTTTCCATCCATTCGGCCATTACAAGAAAAAGGGGAGAAAAGAAAAATTAAACACCTAGCTTTAAGCAACTAAAACTCAAGAGAAAATTCAAGGAGCTTTCTTGGGTATATATTATGGTATGTACCAAATTTGAGAGCAAATTAACTTCATTTGCCTAGTGAAAAAATTCATCAAAGTGATGGATGAATAGTGGTAAATAGTAACTTTAAGAACTAACTTTGCTTTTCTTGGTTTCTTTGGATGATTTAAGCTATATTAAGGTGATACAAGGATTATACAAGGTGTATTAAGGCTTGTACACACTCAAAGGAAGGTATACCACTTGAAACCCTAGCTTGAATCTTGAGTTTATGATTGGTTTTTAAGTTAAGTTTGTGTAAAGTGTGAAATCATGATTATGTAAGTGTTTAAAAGTGTTTTGATTGATTATGTAAGTGTTTTGTGTTGGAACCCATGGCTGGTATGATGATCACATGGTGTATGGATTGATATATGTGTTGATGATGAGTGTGGAGGGGTGAAAAATTTGGGAAGTGTGAAAGTATAGCCGTTATAATGCCCGATTTTCGTTAAAACAGAAATTACTTGTTAAAGACAGAAACTCCCGAATCTGTTATGGTCAGTAGGACATACCAAATGGTCATGATAAGATAGATCTTGGTTCATAGATCGTTTTGATATAAAGAACGTAAAAATCTGATGAACGGTTTAGGAAATATGGTCAAAATCGTAAAAGTGGTTCGAAAGCGTAAGTACGAGTTCGTAACTTCAATTGAACTCCCTTAGTATAAGAAATTCAGTTACAAATCTTGATAATTAAATAATAGAGGCCATAAGGAAGGTGTGGGAAAAGACCTTATGTCAATAAGATAATTTTTCGATTTTATAAAAATGTTTAAGTCCAGGGTACGCTAGTGAAATACCCCTTAAACGGGCAAAGGATAATAAAATGTAATCTTCTCGAGTAAATGGCCGACTTAAACCCTTTACGGCTTGAATACCTACTAAGTGGTTAAGGTAATTTTGTTAAGTAATATTGAAATATAATGGGATATATTTCTAACGGTGATTCTTTCCGTTTCTATAGATACTCGAAACGAACCTCGGATCGCTTCTACCCGACTGAGAGACCAAGGCAAGATTTCTTATATCATTGCTTTGATAAATTTATAAGGTTCTTGGAAAATGGTTTTGTTAGATATATATGTATATGTGGTCCTGTGAGTTTTATACTATACTGTTAGGGTCACATTTCCCTGATTCATGCTATTACTTGATGTGGACATAAATAGGGCAAGATACTTTACGGATAAAAAGGGGTATGATATATAAAGGTGTGGTCATAAGTTATATTATGAGTGACCGAGAGCCTGAAGGATAGAGTTTATATATGTCTATATTATGGATAGAAAACAATTATCCACTGGCGTAAGTACAAACAATTGTTTTAAAGAATATTTATGGATATATGTCTATATTATAAAGAATATTTTCTTACAATTGTTTTAAAGAACATTTTATTACAAACGTTTAAAGAATATTAAAAGTACTAAATGTGGTTCTTTTAAAAGACAAAAGTTTCTTCAATATACAAGGCTCTCGGGTCAGACTCTTTCAAACAGATTCTCTGCGGGAATCTTAACTTTGAAGTTTGTTCAGAATTTATAAAAAGGTAAAATAGAAATGGAATAATGGAATTGAAAAAGGGGTGTCTATGTAATAACCGCGAATTTTCGAATAAATATTTCTACTCGATATTTAAATTTTATTTAATAATATTTGCTTGGTATTTATTAAATTAGGAAATTTAGGAAAAATAGGATTTTTAATTTTGGGTCGTATTTATTTTATGAAACGAAATTAGAGTATCGTTTAATTAGTCGGCACGGGAGAAACGAGATCTTTTCACCAAACATTTCACTAATATAAACATAATCATTTTTTTTGCTTATTTTATTTTTCAGCATTAATTTTGTCTCCCACAAATGATTTATTTTTAATTTAATAAACAAACCATTATCACAGCACTCAGTTTATACAATATTATCTTTCTTTTAAAAACGAAACACTACATCCAGTCACCCACAGTCTATTCCATTTATGTACCCGACCATATATATACAAAAACTTTCAACTATATTTTTTGACAAAACAGAGTGCAAGCCATCAGAGAATAATTCTCGAGACGTAGATCGACGCCAAGTTCACGGGTAGAGTATAATTTTTATCTGCATTCATTTGCACTTCGAGATCGAGGCAAGTTCGTTCTTACCCTAACTTTTGGAAACTGTGAATTTCTGTTCGTGTTATTTAATTCCTTAATTATTTTTGAGATATTATATATTGAGATTATCTGTTGCTCTATATGATGCAATAATTTCTTTTGAGAATTATTTCTTGTTAAATATTATTATATTGTCAAGTTAGTTTATTTGAAAATAATAATCCCTATAAGCATAGAAACAATTTAATTGATATCGGGTCGATCTCATTAATTCGAGACGACTATTATTTTATTCAGTGAAACTAATCTCATTCGTCTGAGATAGTTAAATTTATTCTTTTCGATTGAATTTATTGTACAAATTCAATCGTTATTTATTGATTATCTTTTAGTTAGTTCCTCGTTCGAACTAATCGATAGGAGTTTAAAATTATAATTGTAGAGATTTTTATTCGTCGATCAAGTGAAAAATATTCTATTTAAACGTTCATCAATGTTGAGTATTATAAATATCGAGAAGTACTATTTGTTCAGTACGACTCCCAATTACTTTAATCTTAGGACTATTCTCATAGATTCGAGATAGTCGATTTTATTGTCAAGGTTTGGCATTTTGTTCATGTCAACCGATAAATTATTATTGAGAATTTACATCAGTCTATTGTTCGGATTGGTGGTAAAATCGAGTCATACTGGCAGTCCGCCAGATTTGTAAATATTTTTTGAAAAGAGTTATCTCAAGTTATCTGTACCCCAAATATTCGGGAATTCTGTATTCTACTGGTCAATTTTGGGCAAGAGGCCCATTATAGAGAAAGAGAGACTCGTGTACCGTTTTACGGACCCGAGAATATTTAGGCATTCGTTGCCTTGGTTGAATTGATAACCATTATGATGCTAGCATTCATACATATATATTATAGTTGATATCGTATTGTAGCCGTGATCGGGCGAAGTGCGGTGTCATCGGAGGCCGGTATTCTTGGTTGGTTAGTTGATCGCCCCACCGAGATACGGAGAGGTGGAAGACCAGTTCATTCTTACATCATGAGTTATCAGAGTTATATCAAATGAGTCTTTTGAGTATTCTGTTTTGAGATGAGTTTTGAGCTTTTCGAGTATGATATTTTCAAGATGAATTTGAGCCAAATCTTATTGTGATTTTCAATATTAAAATTTTGAGTATTAATTTCGGTAAACCTTATTATATTTATATACCGAGCGAGAAGAGAACTTGCTGAGCACTATAGTTGCTCATTCTTGCTTTACAACATTTTGTTCAGCTGTCAAGACGGAAAAAGGCGAGACGTCCAGCCAGGGCTATAAAGGCAAGGGGAAAGCGCAAGGCTGTGGCGTCAATAATTAGAAGACCCAGATAGAATCTTTATATTTCTACTGATGTGAACCTTTGTAACATATTAATTCGAGATGTATCAAGTTGTTTTGTATTATACTGTGAAGACGATCCTGGACCTGCGGAGTGGGACATTTTATGCTCCGTTGTATTATATATTTTGCTTTGTTATTGCATAACTTGTGCTACAGGATATTGAGACAATGTGACGACCCGGGTCCCCTGTCAGGGTGGATTTGGGGGCGTTACAGTCTATCAGAATAAAATGGAATAACGAATTTTATAATGGGGATCCTGACATTGAGGGCTGAGTTTAATTCAGTCCAGCATTCAACACTTTATTCCGGCCCATGTGTTGCCGAAGGAGGATTGTGGAGAACTTTCCTCAGGGGATGATAACCGGAGAGGATCATTCCTTCTACTAGTAGTAAACAAGGGACAGGTACGGGTAGGGCGACTGATCATTATCCTGATGTATCCGGCTACAGGGAAGATCCCAAAAGATTTCTGAAAGAAATTGTTGGCAATCATATTATAATGACAACTTGAAAAGAAGGAAATGGCAGGTAACAATGGAATGTGTTAAATGATTAGAAGAAAAACTGATACTATATTTATATAGATAAAAGGAAAGTAATGTAAAATGAATGACAAACAAGATATGGCTTCTTATGGAAATAATTTATTTATTTACCTTGTAACTTCATCCTTTATATTAAATTGGAACAGTGTTTGTTTTACAGATAATAAATGTTTCCGGGATTGTTAAGAAATGACTTCCTTACCAATGATTATCGATAAATCTTACCATTCGAATTTACTCAGACAATTTCTACCATATTTGAAAAAAAAAACCTATGTTGTTTAGAGGTTAAGTTACCCATCATCATGTACTTTCATAAATACAAATCCATTTAATACCCATTTCTATATTTGATACCCTTTGAGATATTGAGATGAACAACCCTATTTATAGGGGAAGACTATCAGTCTCTGTGATTGAAGTCTGGTGGGACGCCACCGTTTGTAATGTTGTTTGTCATTAGAGTACTAAAGGCTGGCCACCTTGTGTACTATGACGGTTGTCCTAATGAAACATGCAACAAAACAAATGTTCAATAATCATCATTATCTCTCAGTTAATCCCTTGTTAAGATTCTCACTATCAAAAACTTGAGTATTCAACTGTTGTTGTTTAACATTAATTCCTTTATGGGAAATCTCTATTCAATGTCCTTATGGATCCTAAAATGATCGGTGTCTAAGAAATTCAAAGAGGTATACTGAAATTTGAATGTGATGAAACGTTACTCCCAGAAAAGAGAATTTTAACAACTCGAGTTTGAGTGCCAATTTCTAAATATGAATAGACTAGTACGCAAATTATTCGCTGGTCAGATATTCGATAGCCTATGTAGTGTCTCAGGGTTATGTGTTAAAGTACTAAGAATTTGGTTTGAATACGGAACAATCCTTTAAAAGTGAGAAGCGAGTCGATACTGAGTATACATTGATGATATATTACTTGTTGATGAAAGAGTGATAGTTTTTCATATAGGAAAAGAAATGAGAACATGGTTGAGAGAAATGTAGAATATTTTCTTTGTATAGTATTGAATAAGCTTGGACTATCTCTGTTAATATGTTATGGTAAATAAAATAATTGGTGGAAGGCAAAAGAGAACTATTAAATGCACGATGGTGATATCTTAAGTTAGAATTATTGAGTTGATACTTAACAAGTACTATTTTAAGTATGTTGTGAATCATAGGAGGATTAAGTTCCTTAAATCGAAAGCATCTAAGACCATATGAGCAGGATATATATATTTTTGGAGAGGGTCAGTATTATTATTTAAACTACGTGGAGAAGGATATTCCTACTTCAAATGAGGAAGGAATGGAGAGTTGGACGAAAAATATTATTAACCCGGGAGAAAACACAGTTATAAGATTGGCTACACCTCTAGAAGACAAGCCAAGTATACATTTTTTTTTATATGAGTATGACAGATGTTATCAAGGATCATAAGGTTCCGTGTCCCGAGAATTCAGACAACCTTTGAAGGAGAAACCAGTGCCTTGATTTACAGCACCTCCTAACAACAAGCCGACAGCGCGAACTCTTAACATGACTATGAGAGATGCCATTAATGATAGCAATGTGATTACAAGTATGCTTCTAGTGAATTTTGAGAATGCGTGTGTTCTATTCTAATCTTGAATCTGTACCTTTAGAAGAGATTCTGAGCATAGAAGTAGTTAATCAGGAAATCGTACTAGTAAACCAATTGTGTCCAAATTGTTCTATAGAGATACATGGACAATGTTTCGATGCAGACCTCATTCCTTTTAAGTTAAGGAAATTTGACGTAATTCTAGGAATGGATTGTTTAGCGCGCTATGATGCCCAAATAAATGGTCGTCGGAAGAGAGTTAGCTTAAGTGAACCTAATGGTATAAGAATTTTTTTTCACATACGGAAACCGACTAAGGATTTTCTGTCAATAATTCGAGCTAAAAGATTACTCCGGCAAGGATGTCAAGCCTATATGGCTCATGTGATAGAGACCGAGAAACAGAACCCTACGATTGGAGAAGTCCCTGTAGTTAATCAATTTGAAGATGTTTTTCTTGACGAGTTGCCTGGAATGCCGTCGGATCGAGTGATAAAATTTGCAATCGACGTAGCACCAAGAACTGCACCAATCTTAAACACGCTGTACAGAATGGCACCAGTGGAAATGAAGGAATTGGCAACGTAACTGCAAGAATTGCTAGAAAAAGGTGTAATCAGACAAAGTGTATTCCCGTGAGGAGCTCCAGTATTGTTCATGAAGAAGTAGGACGGATCTATGAGATTATGTATTGATTACCGTGAATTGAACAAGATGACTATCAAGAACAAGTACCCTCTACCTTGAATCGACGATCTGTTTGACCAACTTAAGGGAACTATATATTTTTCAAAGATTGATTTGAGATCCGGCTATCATCAACTAAAGATCAAGCCTGAGGATATTCCTAAAACCGCCTTTAGGACCCGATGTGGACATTACGAATTCTTAGTTATGTCTTTTGGATTGACGAATGCTCTAGCTGCTTTTATGAATTTGATGAATTGTGTGCTCAAGAGATACTTGGATAAGTTCGTGATTGTATTTATTGATGACATATTGATATACTCGAAGTCTCATGAGGAACATGCTGAACATCTCCGTTTAGTACTGGAAGCGCTGAGAAAGGAAAAGCTATATGCGAAATTTTCAAAGTGTGAATTCTGGCTAAAAGAAGTTCAATTTTTGGGACACATTGTAAGCGGCGAAGGGATTTCTGTAGACCCCACAAAGATAGAAGCCGTAGCAGATTGGGAGAGACCCAAGACTCCAACCGAAGTTAGAAGTTTCCTTGGATTGGCTCGATACTATCGTAGATTCGTGAAGGATTTCTCATAGATAGCTACGCCACTGACTCGACTTACCAGAAAGAGTGAAAAGTTCGAATGGACCCCCAAATGCGAAGATAGCTTTCAAGAATTGAAGAAGAGATTGACTACTGCCCCGGTGTTGACCTTACCCGATGAGAAAGGCGATTTCGTAATTTTCAGCGACGCTTCTCACAAGGGTTTAGGATGTGTTTTAATGCAACACGGAAAAGTAATAGCTTATGCCTCTCGACAATTGAAGGAGTATGAGTCCCGTTACCCTACTCAGGATTTGGAACTTGCTGCTATTGTTTTTGCACTCAAGATTTGGAGACATTACCTTTATGGAGACAAATGCGAGATTTACACGAATCACAATAGCTTAAAGTATATATTCACGCAGAAGGAATTAAACATGAGACAGAGAAGATGGTTGGAATTGATCAAAGACTATGATTGCTCGATAAACTACCCCCAGGGAAGGCTAATGTTGTAGATGATGCATGAAGTAGAAAAGAGAGACTAAACCTGTTGACAACCTCAGAAGAATTGGCTAGAGAATTTGAGAAAATGGAATTAGAAGTCAAGGTCCCAGTCCAAAACAATGAAAGAGTTTACAGCATTCAGTTTCAACCGGAGTTACTTGAGAAGATTCGCCGTTGTCAAGAACAAGTAATGGAAGAAAGAAGATCAGAGTTGACCGGAGAAGAATTTCTAAGTTCAAAAGATGATAAGGGAATTAAGCGATTTGCATCGAGAATATGGATTCCTAATGTTACAGAGTTGAAGGAAGAAATTATGAGTGAAGCGCATAACTTGAGATATTCCATTCAACCAGGGAGCACAAAAATGTATCAAGACATCAAGTTGAATTATTGGTGGCCCAACATGAAGAGGGAGATTGCAGAATGGGTAAGCAAGTGTTTGACATGTCAGAAAGTGAAGGCAGAACATCAACGACCTAGTGGACTTCTACAACCTTTAGAGATACCCGAGTGGAAATGGGAGCATATTACCATGGATTTTGTCGTAGGATTGCCCCGAACTAGAGCTAGCCACGATGCTATTTGGGTTATTGTCAACCAACTCACTAAATCTGCGCATTTCCTACCAATTAGTGATAAGTATTCCGTTGAGAGATTGGTGAACTTATACCTAAAGGAGATTGTGGTTCGTCACGGAATGCCTGTTTCAATTGTATCTGATAGAGATGCCCGTTTTACTCCTCGATTGTGGGAAAGCTTTCAGGAATGTCTTGGCACGAAGTTAAATCTGAGCACTGCATATCATCCACAGACCGACGGACAAAGTGAAAGGACGATTCAAACAGTTGAAGATATGTTAAGAGCCTGTGCACTTGATTTCAAAGGAAGTTGGGATGAACATTTGCCCCTAGTCGAGTTTGCTTACAGCAATAGTTACCATTCGAGCATATGTATGGCACCATATGAAGCTTTGTACGGAAGGAAGTGTAGATCACCGTTATATTAGGATGAAGTAGGAGAAAGAAAGATACTAGGACCAGAATTACTTTAACAAACTAAGCAAGCAACCGAAGTTATTCGAAAAAGGTTAGTTGCAGCTCAAAGATCGACAGAGGAAGTATGCAAATCAAAAGAGAAAGGACAAAGCATTTGAAGTAGGAGATAAAGTGATGTTGAAAGTTTCACATTGGAAAGGAGTAATGAGATTCAGAAAGAAAGGAAAGTTAAGCCCCAGATATATAGGACCTTTTGAAATTCTTAAGAAGATAGGACCACTAGCTTATCAGTTGGCCCTACCTCCAGACCTTCAGCATATTCACGATGTGTTTCATGTTTCTGCGTTAAGAGAGTACCATTCCAATTTCAGACATGTTATAACCTATGAGCCAGTGGAGATACGTCCTGATTTATCGTACGAAGAAAAGCCAGTAGAGATTCTAGATTACAAAGTGCAAGAGTTAAGAACTAAGAAAGTAAATTTAGTAAAAGTACTTTGGAGAAATCACCAAGTTGAGGAAGCCACGTGGGAATTAGAAAGCGAAATGCGGAATAAATATCCTGAATTGTTTAGTGCATAGTTTTGATTCCGAGGACGGAATCCTATAAGGGGGGAAGACTGTAATAACCGCGAATTTTCGAATAAATATTTCTACTCGATATTTAAATTTTATTTAATAATATTTACTTGGTATTTATTAAATTAGGAAATTTAGGAAAAATAGGATTTTTAATTTTGGGTCGTATTTATTTTATGAAACGAAATTAGAGTATCGTTTAATTAGTCGGCACGGGAGAAACGAGATCTTTTCACCAAACATTTCACTAATATAAACATAATCATTTTTTTTGCTTATTTTATTTTTCAGCATTAATTTTGTCTCCCACAAATGATTTATTTTTAATTTAATAAACAAACCATTATCACAGCACTCAGTTTATACAATATTATCTTTCTTTTAAAAACGAAACACTACATCCAGTCACCCACAGTCTATTCCATTTATGTACCCGACCATATATATACAAAAACTCTCAACTATATTTTTTGACAAAACAGAGTGCAAGCCATCAGAGAATAATTCTCGAGACGTAGATCGACGCCAAGTTCACGGGTAGAGTATAATTTTTATCTGCATTCATTTGCACTTCGAGATCGAGGCAAGTTCGTTCTTACCCTAACTTTTGGAAACTGTGAATTTCTGTTCGTGTTATTTAATTCCTTAATTATTTTTGAGATATTATATATTGAGATTATCTGTTGCTCTATATGATGCAATAATTTCTTTTGAGAATTATTTCTTGTTAAATATTATTATATTGTCAAGTTAGTTTATTTGAAAATTATAATCCCTATAAGCATAGAAACAATTTAATTGATATCGGGTCGATCTCATTAATTCGAGACGACTATTATTTTATTCAGTGAAACTAATCTCATTCGTCTGAGATAGTTAAATTTATTCTTTTCGATTGAATTTATTGTACAAATTCAATCGTTATTTATTGATTATCTTTTAGTTAGTTCCTCGTTCGAACTAATCGATAGGAGTTTAAAATTATAATTGTAGAGATTTTTATTCGTCGATCAAGTGAAAAATATTCTATTTAAACGTTCATCAATGTTGAGTATTATAAATATCGAGAAGTACTATTTGTTCAGTACGACTCCCAATTACTTTAATCTTAGGACTATTCTCATAGATTCGAGATAGTCGATTTTATTGTCAAGGTTTGGCATTTTGTTCATGTCAACCGATAAATTATTATTGAGAATTTACATCAGTCTATTGTTCGGATTGGTGGTAAAATCGAGTCATACTGGCAGTCCGCCAGATTTGTAAATATTTTTTGAAAAGAGTTATCTCAAGTTATCTGTACCCCAAATATTCGGGAATTCTGTATTCTACTGGTCAATTTTGGGCAAGAGGCCCATTATAGAGAAAGAGAGACTCGTGTACCGTTTTACGGACCCGAGAATATTTAGGCATTCGTTGCCTTGGTTGAATTGATAACCATTATGATGCTAGCATTCATACATATATATTATAGTTGATATCGTATTGTAGCCGTGATCGGGCGAAGTGCGGTGTCATCGGAGGCCGGTATTCTTGGTTGGTTAGTTGATCGCCCCACCGAGATACGGAGAGGTGGAAGACCAGTTCATTCTTACATCATGAGTTATCAGAGTTATATCAAATGAGTCTTTTGAGTATTCTGTTTTGAGATGAGTTTTGAGCTTTTCGAGTATGATATTTTCAAGATGAATTTGAGCCAAATCTTATTGTGATTTTCAATATTAAAATTTTGAGTATTAATTTCGGTAAACCTTATTATATTTATATACCGAGCGAGAAGAGAACTTGCTGAGCACTATAGTTGCTCATTCTTGCTTTACAACATTTTGTTCAGCTGTCAAGACGGAAAAAGGCGAGACGTCCAGCCAGGGCTATAAAGGCAAGGGGAAAGCGCAAGGCTATGGCGTCAATAATTAGAAGACCCAGATAGAATCTTTATATTTCTACTGATGTGAACCTTTGTAACATATTAATTCGAGATGTATCAAGTTGTTTTGTATTATACTGTGAAGACGATCCTGGACCTGCGGAGTGGGACATTTTATGCTCCGTTGTATTATATATTTTGCTTTGTTATTGCATAACTTGTGCTACAGGATATTGAGACAATGTGACGACCCGGGTCCCCTGTCAGGGTGGATTTGGGGGCGTTACAGTCTATCAGAATAAAATGGAATAACGAATTTTATAATGGGGATCCTGACATTGAGGGCTGAGTTTAATTCAGTCCAGCATTCAACACTTTATTCCGGCCCATGTGTTGCCGAAGGAGGATTGTGGAGAACTTTCCTCAGGGGATGATAACCGGAGAGGATCATTCCTTCTACTAGTAGTAAACAAGGGACAGGTACGGGTAGAGCGACTGATCATTATCCTGATGTATCCGGCTACAGGGAAGATCCCAAAGATTTCTGAAAGAAATTGTTGGCAATCATATAATAATGACAACTTGAAAAGAAGGAAATGGCAGGTAACAATGGAATGTGTTAAATGATTAGAAGAAAAACTGATACTATATTTATATAGATAAAAGGAAAGTAATGTAAAATGAATGACAAACAAGATATGGCTTCTTATGGAAATAATTTATTTATTTACCTTGTAACTTCATCCTTTATATTAAATTGGAACAGTGTTTGTTTTACAGATAATAAATGTTTCCGGGATTGTTAAGAAATGATTATATGTTTTACTTTATAATGGTTTAAAAACTTTATCTTATTGAGCTATTATAGCTCACTCTTGCTTATGTTTATATAACATCTATATCTGATGCCGCTGATACGTCGCACAACATCCCGGAAGAGGGTAAGGGCAGGATTATATGATAGGGATATGTCACCCATTCCTGAGGTAGCTTATCTATATATGTACAGGGTATGAGTAGACGTATGTAAGTTAGTTAAGAAGGTTGATGTAATATACTTTTGGTTGTTGATATGCTTCTTGTAGAAGTATTAATCAGCAATGCTACTTAATTGGTATTCTGGGTTTGTAATAATAACTTTATCGTAGCTGTTATCAATGATGGATGCTGTTCTCTGAGCATATGACTGGTGTGTAATGTCATAAGTGTGGGGTCAGTGGTGTGAGTATAAAATGATAATAAAATATTCAAAATTCAAGGTATCAAGGATATAAAGTAATTTAATGGAAAAATGACCTAGATTCCTGACACTGGATCTAGGACTGTCACATAATTTGTTTTACTTGAAGCTTGGTTACGGTAGACAAAACTTTAATTTAATTTAACTGTCTAACTTTTTAATTTAATAAATTCAAAAATAATATAATTTAATAATATAAAAAATTGATAATTATAGAATAATAATCTTACTGATGTGTTGGTTAAATAATTTAATTTCAACAATTTTTCATTTTTTTTAATAATTTATCTTTTAATGTAGTTTATGTGTATAATTTTTTGTGTAAGTAATTTGAATGTGATTTATTTAAAATTTATTATATTAACAAAATTATTCATTTTTGTCCAATTATGATTAAACAACTAAAAATTGCAACTACTAATGTTAAAAAAACTTATTAAGTAACATTAAGGTAATTATTTGCTTTTAAAATCTACTATATATATAATACCACAACATGTACCATTTTAATCCATGTTAAATTACTATTTTAACCTTCTGCATTCATTAATACACAACAATTAAAATTCGTATTTAATATGTGCATTCATTAATATAGCATTCATTAATACACATCAATTAAAATTTGTATTTAATAAGTGCATTCATTAATATACATCAATTAAAATTCGTATTTAATATGTTTATTTAATACTATCTACTTAATTATAACACTTTCGTTACATTGCAATTAACTAAGTATTCGAAACAGTTTGTGCCTCGCACGAGTATAGAAGCCTTGGAAGTTGGAACTTGAAGAAATAAAACATTAACATCAGATTGCTAACTACAAATTTTTGCTATGCAATATACAGAATAAATTAATTTTTGTACCGAGTATTTCTAATTTATAGAAATGTGTCTAATACAATATTTTTTTATACTTTCTTGGCTCTGGTGCATTATTTGACATTCTATAATATCAAATACAAGAAATACATGACTCTGAGTACTTTGGAAAAATAAAGGGTACATTTGAATTTTTTAACCAAAATTGGAGATCTTGAAATGGGGACAAAATAAACGTTGATTAAAAAAAATGCGCTAAACTGAAAAGAATTTTAATCGTCACAATATCAATTGCTAATATTAATATCAAAACGTAACGAGAAAAACTACAATACCAATTATAAAATAGAACAATCCCGTGCCTTGCACGGGAATTGAAGCTAGTTTTGTAATAATACCATTACCAATAAATATAATAGTATATTAAAATATGTAGGTATACTATTAAATATGATAGATATGTATGTTAATTGATTGTCATGCATAATAATCTTTATTATTGAATTTTTATTAATGTATATAATAATAATTTTTATTAGTGTATTTTTTTATTAAGTTAAAGTTTTGTTCACTGTCAAAAGTAATCAGGCTACAAGTATCAACATGACATGTTAGATATGTACTATATAATATATTGCTATATATTATTATGGGCCCGTTTGGCATCAATTTTAAATAAGTTCTTATGGACTTATTTTCGAGTAAAAATTTCATATTTTGATAATTTTTTTTATACAAATATTTAACGTATGTTTAAGATTCTATAAGTTGCAAAAAAAGTTAACTTTTTCAGAAAAAAATTAAGAATCTCTAACTTTATTTTAGTTAACTTATTCTAAAAAATAAGTTTCTCAAAAAGAAATTGTAGGCAAGAAGGAGGCCCCAACCAACTTTCTCACCCCTCCACGAAAGTTAGTGCCCGTTTGGCTTACCTTAAAATAAGTAACTTATAACTTAAAGTGATAAGTATCATATAAGTGATAAGTAAATCAGAACTTATAAGTCAATAGAGTGTTTGGTAAATCAGAAATTATAAGTCAGTAGAGTGTTTGGTAAATCAGAACTTATAAATTAACTTATTTAAATATTTTCAAAATATTTGTATTTTAATATATATATAAGTGGATATCAATGGATAGATCTCGATGAGTAGAGATATTTGATATATACATATCAATTTTTTAATGAACGGCTCAAAATATATATGATTTTGAAGATTTAAAGGATATTATATATTGCGTGTATCGAGAAATAAGAATAAGTTGAAAGTTGAATGTTAGGATTTCTTAACATTCAACTTATCCCATATAAGTTGTTAATAAGCTCGTTCACTTATTTTGCCAAACACTACAAAATAAGTTGAAACGGATTTTGGCCGTATAAGTTAACTTATATGGTTAGCCAAACAGGGACTTAGTTTTGAGTCTTGGACCAGTTATAGGAAGTTAGTTTGAGTCCTGGACCAGTCCATTATAGTTGGAATGGAGGTAAATGTTAGAGTTAGGGTTGCACAAAGGTCCAAGACCGGACCGGACCGGACCGACCCGGACCGGACCGAAGACCGGATTTTATTGAATTCATGGACCGGGGACCGGACCGGTCATAACCGGTCTTTGGGACCGAACCGGACCGGAAAAACCCGGACCGGACCGGAACCGGACCGGTTAGGACCGGTTAGTTAATATTTTATAAAATAATTTAATTTTTATAATTTAATTTTCATTCTTTGTTGATTTATAAATTACTTGGTAAGTTAATTTAAATTTAAAAATAAGTAAATGTCATATTATTTGTAAAGTAACATTAATTCGTAAACGTAATTATAAATTATATATAGTATGAAATATGAAATTTAATCATTTATATTATAGTGTTTATATATATTATTTCATAAATTTATTATTTACCAATTTGGATCACTAAAATATGTTATGTGTGAATATTTAATCATTAAATTATATAATTTAAAAGACAAAATAGTGTAAAATTAACAATATACATAAAATCCGGTCCGATCCGGTCCGGATCGGGTGTTTTCAGGGTTTGGACCGAACCGGACCGAAGACCGGATTTTTTTGATTTTACGGACCGGGGACCGGACCGGTTATATTCGGTCCGGTCCGGTCCTTGGACCGGTAGACCCGGTCCGGTCTAATTTACCGGTCCAGACCGGAAAGTTGTGCACCCCTAGTTAGAGTATCTCCAGCGATAATAGCTAAAATCATTAGCTATATAATGATTATCTAAAAATTTGTTAAATTGTAAGATGTTTTATTCCAATGGTATTAGCTATAATGAATAGCTATATTTTAAAAATAGTATTTTATTATTATTTTAATAATAATATATATATATATATATATATATGTATATATATATATATATATATAAGATCGATGATGTGTCACGATATAAGTGGAGATAATGAATTATAGATATTATATATATATTATAGATGTCCTCCAAATATAGAGGATGTGAAGATGATTATTTAAAAATTTAACTAACAGCAAGCATGGTTGGAGAAGAAAAATTATGCATATTATCTAAAAATTATGTCATATCATCAAGTTTAGCTAATAGGTGTGTAGGGTTGGAGATGCTCTTACAGACTTTTACTATTGAATTGTTTCAATAATGGGGTGTTTATAATTGGTCATGCGACAATTAAGACAACCGAAGCAAAATTAAATAAGCATTGTAAATATAATCAAGTTTTTTGCCTTTGCCTTTGACACATTCTGCT
This sequence comes from Saposhnikovia divaricata, assembly GCA_036435485.1. Lineage (NCBI taxonomy): Eukaryota > Viridiplantae > Streptophyta > Magnoliopsida > Apiales > Apiaceae > Saposhnikovia > Saposhnikovia divaricata. The sequence continues at coordinate 140,493,475 of CM071599.1, read as the reverse complement.
TTTTGGCTTCTGATTCGATTGAATTTCTCTGGAGAGTACATAATAAAGTCATGAAAAAGAATATAATGCACCTGAATATGTGTTTTAAAGAATAGGATTCATAATTCAATGAGGTGTTGGGACTAGGGCTGGAAAAAAAATCCGAAAAATCCGATATCCGTCCGAAATATCTGTATTCGTATCTGGAAAAAAGCGGATATTATCCGTATCCGGAGTCAACCGGATATTATCCGTATCTGAATTCGAGAGTTTAGGATACGGATATGGATATAGGCGCATCCGTATTCGAAAATATCCGTATCCGAAAGTAATTATATATAATATATTTTTAATGTATAATATATAATTATATATTTTAAACCCATTTATAGTTATAAGCCCATTTATATATTTTTATACACACACTTATAGTTATAGGCCCACTTATTTTTGATGAATTTAAAAGTTATTTAGAGACAATGATGTGTAATGAAGTTATTTTGATATAAATTTGCATATGCAAATTTGTATAATGTACATGATTTTTGTAATTTGTAAATTAGAACCGAGTATCTCTTTAATATGCCTGCTTTTTTTTTTTTTTTTTTTTTTTTGCAAAATATGCCTATTTTTTATAATAATGCAAATTTTACAAAAAAAAAATAATCTTTTTTTGCAAAACGGATTCGGATCCGGATATTATCCGTATCCGGATAATATTTGCCGAATTCGGATCCGGATAAAGTTTTGTCGGATATTCCCGGATTCGGATACGGATACGGATACGGTTGTAAAAAACGGATCCGGATTCTGTATCCGTATCCGTATTATCCGTTTTCCGGCCCTAGTTGGGACGTAACTTGTTCCGTTTACCTCGCACATTTATAACTTAATGTATATTTTAATTGAGTTCTATATTTCCAAAAAATGAGAAACCAGTGAATTTAATTAATTAGGCCAACAGATTATAAAGGTTATTATTGTATAATTATCAGTATTTTTAAATTAAAGTTTTGTATTTTTACAAAGTTTTAAAATTAAAAATAAAAATAAACTCCTATTTATATTAGTGAAAATTCTCATTAAATATGTTTCTTGTTATTATAATTTCTTAGATTGAATAGGTTTCGTTTGATATTGTTGTTGCAGACAATAATAACAATTTTTTAATTAAAAATATATAAAATGTTTTTTGGTAAAATTTAACAGTAACTTTTTCTAAATAACATTTTTGATCCAAAAATTGCTTTTAAAGAAAATAAGTTCTTCCATATTTTTAAAAAAAACTATTTTCTAGTTTTTGAGAGAATTAATTATAGATTTCAACATTAAAACTCAATAATAACATTATTTTAATATAAATTAAACTCCGAAACATGCACATATAAAAAATATTATCAAATAATTTCTGATTTTCACAACAATACATAATTTGACAACACTTCTCCAAACATGCACATATCAATATATTACCAAACAATTTCTTATTTTCGCAATAATACCTAATTTACTAACTAACACTTTTTTCTAATGAACAATAATTCGAAAGAATCCAAATAAACTATATATTTTAAAATATACTTAATTTAAAATTTGTTACATTATTAAACCCAAAAATGCACATAGAATTCAAATTCAAAAAGTTTGAAAGAACCAAATAAACTATATATTTTTCATGATAAATTGATCCACTTTAAATAAGATCTCTTAACTAAACACCTCCCAATTTTTACAAAATTAAACTGGACTGGTTTGAATCCATATATTATACCTCAGGGTTTAGCAACCGTATTTAGATTTCCATAAATTTTTAACTTTAGTTTTAACTAATAAATTATCCTTTTTCGAATTCAATACCCATATTTAAATTATTTGGTCCATTTCTTAATTATGGAAGTCAATATATAAATTTAAATATAACTAATGTCACTCGAAAATAGTAGTGGAAAATGAAATAATTTGTTTATTTGTTTATTAAACATACATGTTCAAAGTTGCAAGGAATATGCATGCATAAAAATTAGTAAAATTCAAACATAAATTGTTAATTTTTTTTTGAAGTTAAATAAATCACTATTTTAAATGTAAAATTGTTTTTATCTTTAATTATTTTGATGCAAATTTCATTTTATTTTAAAATGTAAGTTTTAGGTTTATATTTTAAATACAATTTTAGGTTTTTTTTTTAAAATGTCAGTAGAATTATAATTTTCTTCACTAGAAGAAATAATTAAAACGTTGAATCTTTTTGTTTATTATAATTTATAAATATTTCTCTAAAATATTAGTTGAAACTTGAGAGGAAAAGAACCACATAAAATTAGAAGTGAAATAAGTGATCAACTAATAGTTTTAATAAAATCCCTTATTTAGTCGACTAAAACCCCATTAATCCTTTGTAAGCTAATCAATCGATTCAATTTTTAAAATTCGATTAAATTTGTAAATTTATTTAAAATGATATGTTTAATTATAAATTAGATTAATATATTAAATATTATTATACTTTCCTATTAATCCTTTCGATTAATCTTAAATCAATACCTTAACCGATTTATACCGATTATCAATTTTTACAAGCATGGTTCTGGTTCTTATAATTTATGGAATGAAATAATAGTATTCAAGGGAGTGAAAATAGATTTAGTGATAAAAAGTTTTGGGGTTTGATTGAAGGATGAAGGCCAATTTTAATCTTATTTATATAAATAAATAAAAAAAATTATTTTCAAAAACTTGATCAATTTTAATCCATGATTTACCAACTATATCCACTTTTTTTTATAAGAGAGCGTACGGAATACCAACTCTACATGGTTATAAAAATCGGTAATCGGTATAAATCGGTTGAGATACCAATTTAATATTAATCGGGTAATCGGGGATTAATCGAAAGGATTAATCGGATCAGTGTTGTAAAAAGCGGAAAGCGGTTCTAAGCGGTGGGAGGACCTTCTAGCGCCTAGGCGGGCTAAGCGGGCGCCTAGGCGGATTTCTAAGCGGGACGTTAAGCGGATTGTGAATAGATACATAAATATTTTTAATTTATTTAATTATATATTTAGAGGTTGTGAATTATACAAGTTTAAATTTTAATGCATATATTCATTTATAATATAAAATTCGAAAAATAATTAAAGAAAAAAAATAAAAAAAAATATTTTTAAGGTTCAAAATTTGGTCAAACCCGCCTAATTTCGGTCAAACCCGCTTAAATCCGCTTAATGCCCGCTTAATCTCCGCTTAATTACAAAAAACGCTTAATAGTCCGATTAGTAGAAAATCGAGTCGGTTAGTAGTGTTTTTCCGCCTAGGCGGCCGCTTAGCCCGCTTTTTAGAACACTGAATCGGATATCTATAGTATTATATAAATTTCGAAACATTGAAAGTTTTGGTACCTGTTTTTTGGTACTTAGTGAATTTATTTATATACCCTTCATTATAAAGAAACATAAATACAGCTAAAATTAATAATAACATAATATAATTAATGGTAATTAGTCGAGATAATACTTTTTATAAACACCTAAAAACATCAATCATATCATATCTTTCCATCATTAATATTTTCTTTCCAATTAAAACACGTTATAATTAATGATAATTAGTCGATTAAGATAATAAAATTAATGGTAATTAGTCGATTGCCTTTTTCAAATTAATATAATAAAATTAATGGTAATTAGTGATTGCCTTTTCCAAATTTACTTTTAGTTGAACATATTATCTTTTATAAACACCTAAAAACATCAATTTTATCATATCTTTCAATCATTGATATTTTTACGTTACCTTTTTAATTTAAAACAAATCTTACAATCATTAATATATACATGAAAATATCACATCATATTTCTCAATTATTAATAAAATATATTAAAAATCGTATACATTGTTTATAATAATGAAACATGAATATAATCTGTAAACATGAGTATATTAAATTATATTAAATAAAAATTTAAAAAATTATTAAAAATAATGATTATGCAAAAACATAATTATAATATTAAATAAAAATTATAATATAATACAGGAAACCCGTGCATTGCACGGGTTATAATCTAGTTATAATAATATTTAATATGAGAAAAGTTATATAGAGTACTCTTTTAATTGGAGTACTTGGAATACATATACGTTATGCATTCAAAATATTTTAAAATTTGTTATTTTGCAAACCTTGTTATATGAATATCATAATTTCATTGATAATCTTGAAAATCATGTATATTTTGCAATATGTTCATCTTGAAAATCCTTTATGTTTTGCAATCAGAACATATATGTTTTGCAACCAAATGCGTTTCGCTGAACAATTCGTATTGAAATATTTTGTTAGCAAAACATACAAAATTTTCAAGATTTTGGATGAAATAGTGATATTTATGTAATAAGTTTTGAAAAATAATAAAGTTTGCAAGATTTTGAATGCAAAATGTATATGTACTTCAAGTACTCCAATTAAATGAGTACTCCATAGAACTTTACTCAATTTAATATATTAGTCCAATTTACAATTAAACATATCATTTTGAATAAATTCACAGGATTAATCGGATTTCAAAAATCGAATCGGTTGATTATCTTACAAAGGATTAATCGGAGATTAATCGACTGAATCGGGGATTTATAATATACTGAATACCCAATTAATAGTACGTAAATGGCTAAAATTGATCACTTCTTTTTAGAACAGTTATTTTTGTTAATTTTATCTAAAAAATAGTTATCTTTGTAATTTTTTGCATCGGAGTTAATTACAACTTCTGCTGGTCAACCACGAGAGATAAGAGATTTCTGTTGGTTTTTATGTTTGTGTGTTCATTGGAGGTGTTTGATGATTTAGAGCAAAGTTGAAAATACCTTTAAAATTATATGTACTGTATCTAGCTTTTGCAGTAATTTTCATGGATGTTAATTGATTGGTTGTATGGGATTAAATTGTCATGTGATGAATTATAGTAATGATTTGAGCCATTCTTGTGGCCTTATTAAAGATTTGTTCCAAAAGTGTTTGTGATTATGTTTGGGGCATCGACTGATGGCACTATGACTCTTATCCAGTTTCATGTAGTCTAAGCTTAATTGTTAGTTAGTTACAGGACTATAAAGTTTTAATGGTTGTTATCTATATATAAGTGCAAACTCTTTGTACAATTTTGAATAATAGTTTAGATGATCAATCTATGCTGCTCGGGTATTTACGTGGCCTACTGCCTCATTGTGCACCTTATTAGCCCGAATCTTTGCAAATTATTCTTGATGGTGAAGTTTCCCAACTGTTACCAAGTGCAAATTGTATACCACATGAGCATAAAACCTTAAAATTTATTTATGATTTTTCTTATTAATATTCTTTGGCTGGGAATTAGAAAAGCACAGTTAACTAATTTAGATAATGATTGATATGCCATACCATTTTCATTGCAGATATTCAGGCAACCAGGGGTTACCCATTGGCAAAGGCCATACTATTTTACTTATTTTCCATCCAAGTGGCGGGTTTTCTTAGAGAAATGTTGAGTGCTGGTATTAACATGGTGGGGTTTAGTTGGATAACATTTCCTGCAGCAAAAGAACTCGAAATGATTGTTCTAGATTGGCTTGCCAAAATCTTCCTGACCATTTCCTTTCCACGGGCTACTTATAAATGCCATAATTGTTTTTTCATTCTTTATTATTCCTCACAAGAAAAATTATTTGATCACGTAGCATATGTTTTTTGACAGACTGTAACTGCAGTTAGTTTGAATTTTATATTTGAGTTTTGTAGCTCACATTTTTATCACCGTGTTGAAGTATTGTGTTCGAGTGTTTGTGCTCACATTTTTTTTTCTGTTTCAGGTTCTTAAGGAATTTACTCATGGAAAAGAAGAATATGTAAGCAAACCCTTGTTTAAAGAATTCTGATCAGGTATTTTACTAGGCATGGCTACTGGTTTGAAGCGTGATCCAATTGTAATTTTACGGATAGATGGAGAGGATCTGCTTGAGTTTGTTAAGAATCCTAGTTATGAACCGGAGATGATTTGTATTTTTTCGGAGATAGCTTTTCCTGAAATATCAATACAAGAACACATTGTTATGGCGTTTGATAAACTTAAAGTTGAACAGGGGATGCCTCTAGCTTCAGACTCTTGGGTAAGTATTTACCCTTATACATAATCATTTACGAACTTGATTGTATATGTATTCGATCTTCCAATAAAAATCCCTTTCTTTGAGTTCTGAGTATTTCATCGGGCTATTCCTCCAAGTACCATTAGCAGTGACAAATTGCCGATTTAAGGTATAATAATATATATAGAAGTGCAAAATTATTCGAATGGAAATTTGCAATACTAATTATACATCGAAAGAGACTTTGTTATATACGCAAGTCCCAGAGAAAAACTGGACATGTATACAAGCACAAGGAAAATTCCTGAAGGAAGGATCAGCAATTTATTGTAGTTTACTCATTCATGCCTTTCCTCTTTTTTGTTGACTTGCCTTGTACAAGTTGTAAATAATGTACTTGATCCAGTTCTGCAAAATTGTGCTGTTAATGGTGAGTCCGTTGTTACTCGGGAAAACTTTCTGGTAGAGTTTAAGAAGGTAACGGAGAGTGTAGCTCTGCATCTAAGGGAACAGCCGGTGATTGTTGCTCACAGTGAGAGCACATTCAATGGAAGCGGCATTAGAAGACATTTATCTAACAAATTTGAACTAGACAAGGTTAGTTTTTAGCTGCCTGTCATTTCTTTACTTAAAACCAGACACCAAATCCTAGCAACTGATAATCAATTAAGTTGCTTCAAATAACTCTAGAACTTAAAATATTGTTCCTATCTAACTCTAGCGCTTGTACAAATTATGCTATTTAAATGAGTTTGCTCACTCCTTACTTGACATTGATCTGTTTATTAGATACTTGATGCAGCTATGAAATCTGTGCCAAAGGATCGGAGTGGGAAAATTTCCAAAGAATATCTTTGTGTTGTGCTTGACTTCCTGGCTCCATCTGCTGGTTTGCCTGCAATTGGTGCAGTTAATCAGGTTGTTTTACCATCTCTGAAATGAGAGCTTAAATTCACCAGCTTGCTAGGTTATTAATTATGTTTTATGTAATTATTAAATATACGGAGACTTAATACATGTCAAACCTCGTAAAATAGGATCAACACATGAGACCCTAAATATTTGCTTAGTAGATTGCTCACTGTACGAACAAGAGCTTAAAGGTTGAGTGTGTTGAATTCAAGATCAAATAGGTTTAAAATGTCTTTCAGCAAATAAAGTAGAACAAGTAGGTTTATAAATCTTCGTTTCGTACGTTTCGAATCCTTATAATGGGTTTTGCCGGGTACAATTAACTCTGCATATATTTAATACTAGATTGAAATATTTTTATCCCATGCTTATATGCAGCTGTATGCCTGTACATGATTATCACGGATGCCCTAAAAATGTTGGATGCAGAAGATGGGAAGATCGTTAAAGAGGAAGAGTTCAAGACACTGGTTGCAGAAGTACTAGGGAGTGTAATGCTGCAACTAGAGGGAAATCGAGTTTTCATGTCCACAAACTCATTTGTGCATGAGCCGCTAACATCTGCCTCTTACAGCCATCTTCGTAATTTAAATGTTGCTAATTAACAGCTTCCTTGTCATTGACATCTATAGTTTATATGAAGTGTGTTACTAGAAATAACAAGGGTTGTAGTTATACTATAATTATGTAAAACAAAAAATATTGGTCATTATGTTTACTGGTCGAGATAATGAGGTGTCTAATTTTACTACTGAGTAATTAAAATTTGACTTGCTTTTAAGTTTTAACCTAGTGTTGCCATTAATTTACTTCTAAACTGCGTGTAAAGATCTGCTTCTTTAGTTCTTTATGAATAATGTATAGATAGATGCCCTTTTTTGTGTGCAAGATGTAACGTGTGCAGTTGTATGTACTATATACTGGGGTTTGATTTAGACGGGGCATGAATAATCTTCTCAAGTGGATTACCAAATAGAAAAAAAAAGTGCAGAATAATTATTCTAACGTAAAAACTTTTCTTTACAGAGTGTGACCTTTAAAAATTTTGTTGCATCGTGATGATGTCAACACTTTAACATCATTTTATTGAAGAGATGAATATCTGATATTACAATGCTGAATTTGATCTTATTAGAATTTTCCAATACTGATTTTTATCTTATTAGAATTTTCCAATAGAATCCCTTAAAATCTTTTACCATGAGGTGGTGCAATACTTGAAGAAAGTGTGTTCGAAACACACTTGAATCCAACCTCAACTATCAAAAGCCTTTCAAAACAGGTTCAAAATGTTCACCCGGAATATAAAATGCCACAACTAATACCAGGCCCAACTCAGTATATGCAGTGACTATTCCATAGATGACCTCCTCTAATGAGCGCTGGGCCCGAAGACCTTGCTGCATTCAACCCTGCCACAACTTAACCTTATTGGGCCGTAACTGTGGTTGAGATAAAAACAACGAGCCCCAATACAGTACCGAGGAAAATACCAAGACTTGGCCCAGTTCCTTCTTTCGACGTTTATCATAGGCCATGCATATTGAGGCAACCAGGAAAACAGAACTGCATGACTTCAAGACAGAATGCCTGTTCTGTCCTGACCCCAACAGTAATGGGTCCATCTGGGCTGGTGTAAATAGTGTAACAGTACATCCTGCAAGGGAAAATGAATTTTCAATATTACTGCTTACAATAACTATGAGTGCCAGTGCACCTAGTTCAGCTCCAATTCATTGTGCCACAATGTAGATGGCTGCGCGTGACATCGAGATTAGACCAACTAAGTCGCTGAGAATATTTATAGGTCTAAAAAACATATGTTATGTGTACATTATCAAATTGTATTGCTTGTGAGGATTGAGGAATAATAAAGAATGAAAAATATGTGAATTACTTTGCTGAATTGCATTAACCTTACTTGACAACATTTCTTGTGGCAGATAGCGGGAATTTTATCCTGAGAATTGTCGGGTGCTAAAAAACAAAGTCATGCATACCGCTCCCCGGAAAACTTGAACAAGCAATCTCAGCTGATGTTGCCTCCGGGTTGATTCCCTTATTATTATGTGCCATGGTAATATGGTCGCGTCGCGTGTGTCTAGAGTTCTTCCATTACCTTGATGGACTTAAGAAGCCGACCCGTTTAACATGAATGCACATAAATGGTTTTTAACGAACTTCGATTGTTTAGCCTTGTGGGTTAAGGTGTGTAATTTTGTTTTGATGCATATTCAATGCTCCGTGAGGTCCTTCGCATCTCATGCCATGATGGATTTACTCTGTTAACTTTCTGATGCTGAGCAATCACATTATAAAATAATGCTTGGCCAAAGGAAATGCAGGAATACATAATCATAGCGTTGGCTTCTAAGACTGTTATTTTGGTGACCCATCAAGTTGAAGAAGCCACTGGAACTAGGTAAAGTTTTCAAGGGATTATATCTACTATCTTACTCTACTCATGATTTCTCAGATGGCACACATTCTACTCCTCAGTCTGGCTCATTTACTTCAAATACTATGCCAGTGATTGTACTTCTTTACTTTTGTGGCATTCTAGACTAGGGCATATGCCTATTTCCAAACTCAAATCATTGCAGCTGTGTAATTTTGATTCTATAACAGATATTCCTTGTCTTGTGTGTGCAAAAGCTAGACAAAGTCGATTACCATTAACTCATAGTAAAATACACAGCACCTACAAATTTCAGTTGATTCATGTTGATGTATGGGGTCCTTACAAGGTACCCTACATACAACAAATATCGTTATTTTGTCACAATAATAGATGATTTCTCACATGCCACTTGGACTAAACTCATCACTCACAAAAGCAATGCTTTTGAGTTTATTCAATCCTTCATCGTCATGACTGAAAGGCAGTTTAAATGTCCAGTTCAAGTTGTTCGAACTGACAATGCACTCGAATTGGGACTTAGTCACAGTGCTACCTCATTTTTTCAAGAAAAAAGGATTATCCATCAGACATCATGTGTCTACACTCCACAACAAAACGGAGTTGTGGAGCGGAAACACAAGCATCTTTTAGAGACATCTCGAGCTCTTATGTTCCAATCCAACCTGCCCCTTAAATTCTGGGGAGAATGTGTGCTTATGGCCACATATCTTATTAATAGATTTCCTTCAAAAGTTTTACATCAATTGTCTCCATATGAAGTTTTATTTGGTTTCAAACCAAGCTTTTCTCACTTAAAACCTTTTGGTTGTCTCAGTTTTGTCTCTACTACTAAACCACATAGAGACAAGTTTTCAGCACGAGCTTCTCCTTGTATCTTTCTTGGATACCCATATGGCAAGAAAGCATATAAATTTCTCAACATAGAAACCAAAGAAATTGTTATTTCTCGAGATGCTATCTTTTACGAAAATAATTTTCCTTATGTAGATGTTGGTTCTGGCAATTTTATTCCTTTAGCTGTTGATGACACAGCTGAACCTTTTGATACATTGCTTTCACATCCCACTGAGTTACCTCCACACAGCCATACTACTTCCCCATCTACATCTCCTTCTATACGTCTTCCTTCTTCTACTTTACCTGTTATCAGCCCTCAATCTCCATCTATAATTCCGTCCACTCATGTCAACAATATTCCCATTCGAAAATCCACAAGAGTGTCTAAACTTCCTAGCTACTTGACTGATTATCAGCACTCTTTACAGGACCATTGTTTAGATTCACTTTGTGCTTATACTCTTACTTCTCTCTGCACAGATTTTTCTTACCATAATTCACCAACTTCACTTTGTTGTCACGCACCTACTATGTTAAGCACTCATGTTTCAGAACCTACTACATATGCTGAAGCTTCTATGTGTCCTGAATGGCAAAATGCCATGGCAGCAGAATTTTCAGCTCCTGAGGCCAACAACACTTGGTCACTTGTGCCTTTGCCTCCTGGAAAGAAAGCCATCTTGTGCAAATGGGTCTACAGAGTTAAGTACAAAGCTGATGGGTCTATTGAGCGATACAAGGCTCGACTGGTAGGGTTCACACAACTGTTGGGCCGCGCAACACCCGTTAACTCCACATTAGTATGATATTGTCCGCTCTGGGCCGTGGCCAAGCCCGCACGGATTTGTGTTTGGGCTCCTCCCAAAAGGCCTCAAACTAATAGAGTTGTTTGGCTGTTATATTAAAGATAATTCTTCTTTATCTTATCGATGTGGGACTTGGATTGACACCCACTCTACAATCTCCCCTAAATCCAAGAACCACCAATCTTGTGACCCTTATGCCGTCGATATTCATCTATGGCTCCTCATCTTGCGGGACACGCCGCCCGACCACCTCAGTGTCAGGAAGACTTTTGACACAAGCCGTCCAAGACCTCCAACCGCAGTTCTGGAGAGCCTCTCACACCACACAACTTGCAGCCCGCAACCCCAGGATCAACTTCTTAACCATCGGCTCTGATACCACTTGTTGGGCTCGCATCCACTATAGATCAACGTTAATCAAACACAATAACAAACACAAAAGTAAAGAACACAACAAATTAATGTGGAAACCCTTCAAGGGAGGGTAAAACCACAAATCCACTAAATATGAATGTATTACAAGATTGGAGTCGCTCCCTCACTCAACATTCTTGAATACAATCACCTCACCTTGATTACAAAAGTCCTCTCTTCTTAACGCAGACTGGGCTGAAATGAATGTTGTCATACCAGAAAATCAGTTAGTGGTTTTGTTATTTTCATTGGTGATAGCTTGATTTCCTGGAAGTCAAAGAAACAACGCACCGTATCCTTGTCCTCAACTGAAGCTGAATATCGATCTTTACGCCGAATTACTGCAGAATTGGCATGGTTATCTCGTCTCTTAGCTGAACTTGAGGTTTCAGATATTACTCCTATTCCTGTTAAGTGTGATAGCCAAGCCGCCATTCACATTGCCAAGAATCCCGTCTTCCACGAACGAACCCAACACATAAATAGCTAGCAATTGGTGGATGGCTTCGGAAAACCCCCAAACAGTAGGGGGCAACCTAAAACAACTAATATTGTCCTTATTGTAGTCTATATGGCCCTTGCTTTTGGGAGTTCTTGGTTTATATTTGTTAGGGCTGTACTAGTGGCTACCTTTTGTCTAGCAGCTGGGCAAAAGTTGTTCCTAAAAATGCTTACAAATGTGTTTCATGCACCAATGTCTTTCTTTGACTCCACCCCAGCTGGACGGATCTTGAATCGCGTAAGTGCTACATTATAACCACAAATACAATCTCATTATGTGTAATCTTTCAGTGAGGTTGTTATAAACTGAATTATAATTTTTCCATGTCTCTATATTCTTCATTTTCTTATCCTTATCAACAATGTAGTCTCGCATAATTTGCTCTACTTGATTGGTTTTAATTTGGCAGGTATCAGTTGACCAAAGTGTCGTTGACCTTGATATTCCCTTTAGACTTGGTGGTTTTGCATCAACAACAATCCAGCTTATTGGTATTGTTGGTGTAATGACGCAAGTCACTTGGCAGGTTGTGCTTCTTGTTATTCCAATGGCAATTGCTTGTTTGTGGATGCAGGTAAACAATGATCTTGGGATTTATTCTGTTAAATGAGTTACAATTCTCGATTACTAGAACATTATAATCATTCCAAATCCCTGCAAATATTCATTTCCATCGTAAGTTGCATATATTTTCCCCTTTGAGCCAACATTGTCAACCTCTGTTCCCTTTGACTTTGAGGCAGCAGTATTATACTCTGTCTTCTCATTTGATAAACATTGTCAAACTTTAACTACTCTCACAGTTGTGATTCAGATTGTAACAGCTATAATATGTTGACATAAACTTGGAAACATCAATTATGAAAAGCTGCAATGATTCAATGTAGAAAAACGGTATACATATCTTATATACAATAAATTCATTAAAACAAATCTTTGTGAAAAGGTTAAAATATTGTAAAATCTTCCTTTATCCCCATAGCTTACACTTAATGTCGATATCAGAGAAAATCTTGTTTGTATAATTGTCAGGTACCTAAGTTAATAATATTGACAAAATGACGAGTATATGTAAGTGAGAAGCACTTTATGGCCTGGTATTTGGCTTTATTTACCTCAAGTGAATTGGATGAAGCACCTTTGCATGTACTGTATTTACTTTATTCGAGAAGACCAGGTAAAGTTGATGCTGCATCATGCAGAAATACTACATGGTGTCTTCAAGAGAACTGGTCCGCATTGTTGGCATCCAAAAATCACCAATCATCCATCTTTTTTTCTGAATCAATTGCTAAAGCAGCAACGATAAGAGGATTTGGGCAAGAAAAGCGATTCATGAAAAGGAACTTATATCTTCTTGATTGTTTTGCTCGCCCATTCTTTTGCAGTCTTGCAGCGATCGAGTGGCTCTGTCTACGGATGGAGTTATTATCAACATTCGTATTTGCTTTCTGTATGGTATTACTTGTGAGCTTCCCACATGGGAGTATTGATCCAAGTATGGTGATCCTCTCCTTTCAACCACCATCTTCTTTAAAATCATATTGATCTATATACAAGTTATCCAGTTAAAGTTTTATTTTTATTCATTTTTAGCATTTGACATTATAACTGCCATACTGTCCTGACATTTTTCTCATGATCTAATTTTTCTTTTTAATTTCCATTTTAATCTTTTAATTGTTTTCTTAAGAAATGAAATTGCTATGCTGATTGCTTTAGGAATCTCTTGATGCCCTAGTTAGCTGACTGCTTTAGGAATCTCTTGATGCCCTAGTTATTTTATAATACTAATCACAAAAACAATACTGATACTCTTATAAGATTTGGATCTCAATTATTTCAGATACAACTGCAAACATGTAGATTTGTAAAATAACTATAATCTTGACATTCTGAACAATGTTCTTTTTTCAATAAAGGCATGGCAGGCCTTGCGGTGACATATGGCCTCAATCTAAATGCACGCGTATCGCGGTGGATTCTTAGCTTCTGCAAGCTTGAAAATAAAATAATTTCCATAGAGAGAATCCATCAGTACTGTCACATCCCCAGTGAAGCTCCACAAGTTATTGAGGATTCAAGACCTCCACCTTTGTGGCCAGAGGAAGGAACAATTGAATTGATGGACTTAAAGGTATACTATTGATCAGAGTCAGTTGGCTTTCTCATGTCGACTCAAAACGTATCAAGTTAATTTCTACACTTTATCTCTCCTGTGCTTATTAATTATTATATATATTTCAGGTTTGTCTAGAATTTTTTTCATGTACATGTGTCGTGTAATTTATACAAAACAGAGATGGATATGACAACTGTGTCTATCAAACAGTTCAACTATGGCTAATCATAATTAACTAAAAAGAAAAACCCATACTGATGAAAATTATATTCTTCATAGGTTCGATACAAGGAGAATCTTCCACTGGTGCTCCATGGTGTAAGCTGCACATTTCCTGGAAGAATGAAGATCGGAATTGTTGGGCGTACTGGAAGTGGTAAATCAACTTTGATTCAGGCACTCTTTCGAATGATTGAACCAGAAGGTGGCACAATTATTATAGACAATATTGATATATCAAGAATTGGTCTCCATGATCTTCGCAGCCGTCTGTGCATAATACCTCAGGACCCAACATTATTTGAAGGGACCATTAGAGGCAACCTCGATCCACTAGACAAACATACAGATTCAGAAATTTGGCAGGTTGCTCCCAATTTCCAAACTTTCCATCTTAGTCTGGTTTTGTAGACTTTAAAAAGAAGTTTCTAATTCGAAGAAATTTATAAGTTGTGATGCTTAATAACCTTACAAATGGTGTATATTGTTACCTATCAAGAAAACTGATTTGTATAGTGTAGCACCATCTAATACCTTTATTGCCATGCGTACTATTGCTGCCTCTAACTTTGTTCTACTCTTATATGGGATAGGCACTTGATAAATCTCAGCTTGGAGAGATTGTTCGGCTTAAAGAGCAAAAGCATGAATCACCAGGTACGTCTAGTGTATATCAATTTCCTTCATCGAGAAACTGATTTTAAAGAGCATTGATAACTTATCCTGTAGGTCCGACCAGGACCTTCTTGTTACTCTTGTGTGATTAACACAAAATGTTCCATTGTATCCAAATGTTTGGCAGTTCTTGAAAACGGAGATAATTGGAGCGTAGGGCAGCGTCAGCTAGTTTCCTTGGGTCGAGCCTTGCTCAAGCAGGCTAGAATCCTGGTGCTTGATGAAGCAACAGCCTCAGTTGATTCAGCCACAGATAATCTCATCCAAAAGATTATCAGGACGGAGTTCAGGGATAGCACAGTTTGTACCATCGCTCATCGTATCCCTACTGTTATTGACAGTGATTTGGTTCTGGTGCTCAGTGATGGTGTGTATTATTATTCCGTGCATGCATTCCCTTGAATTAATAAATATTATATTGGAAGGCCAATAAAGTGTTTCAGAACTTTACTATGACCATCCCAATGAATGGAAATTTCACATTGCAATTGTTTTTGTATACACTAGTAAGAGAGTTACTCACTGGCTTGCTTTTTTTTTTGTAGGCCGGGTTGCAGAGTTTGATACTCCAGCACAACTATTAGAGGACAATTGTTCCATGTTTTTCAAGTTAGTTACTGAGTACTCAACAAGATCAAGTGGAATTCCAGATTTTTAAAATAAGAGCTTAATGCTAGGACTATCTGAAATTAGGTTGGCTAGCGCTATTCTCGAGTAGTGCTTTATTTACTTTATCCAATACCAAACGAGAAGTTCATGTGAGTGATGTGCGGACATGGTTACCTGAATAATTTTAAATTGTAAAAGAGGATTGTAGTTTGTGCTATGCTGCATACATTATAGATAATTGATCAGGTGGATAAGGTCATAAGAAACACAAGAGAAAGTATGGGTCGGTTTGTTTGTATGTTACTGAAATAAATTAGGTCTTCGTAGTGATTCTGTATTCGGAATTTTGGTAACTTTGTTGAGATATAGGCAAAGAAGATAATTTTGTATGATTATGTGGTGCATGTCTTCTACTGCTGGAATTTCTTGTTAAGTAGTATTCATTTCGTACTCATATATGTAACTGTAGGTAATCTTTCTTTTCTTTTTTTTTTTTAACGTAGTAATCTGAAAGTAATCTTAATACTGAAAGAGGAGAAGATTATTGGAATTAGATACAATTATATATAGGTTTCTGGTAAATGAATGCAACTTTGTTTAGCGGAAAAAAATAAATAGAGAATGCAACTTTGTGTTCTGACAATTTATACATCACATAAATTCATTTGACAGAAATTAGTTCTAATTTCCAACAAGGAACATAAGTATAAGGTAGAGTAAATCTATAGTGCTCGAAAAGTAGGTATCTACTGGGCACAGTCAGGAATTATGTAATGTACTATGCTGTCATAATGTTCAGACTTCGATTTTTTAACATACACTTATATGTTGATGTTTCTTGTGCTACATAAATTTCTGCACTAGTAAGTTTAGCCTCTAATTTCCACATAGGTTTCATTGGGAAGTTTTTTCTTTGCAAGACGTATGGAGGATTTTCTTTCATCATGATTTTTTGATTAAAGAAAAGTTTTGATCACATTGTTACATACTGGAAAAGAGTCATGTTATCAGTTTGGGTTGTTCACGCCTTGCTTACAGGTGAAGCTCTGTAGCCAGGTTGTTTGAAGGGATTATCATCCCCAGAATTTTATCTTATTTACTCAAAATTTTAAGACTATTATCCGGTGGACTTGTCTTTAATTATCTTTTTAGTTCATTTTTACGAGATTATAATAGCGAAGGGATTATAGATTTATAGTCCTTGCAAACAACCGTAGGCTGTAGTATTATCTTCAGAGTTGGGACCATTCTTTAGCTGGCATAGTTGTTGCACTTCAATTCAAATTTATGTGCAGGAACTAAAACCTCTACGATCTCATACCGCAGAATGCATCAGCTTAATTGTAAAAAGGTTTTTTTTTGGATCATGGTTATAATTGCCGACCAAAACCGGAAACCAAACTTACCCTTGAATTTGTGTAAACTTGCAAATTTGATATTATACAAATTATAGCCAAAAGTTCATTTTGTGATGGGGTCACTTTCTTGTATTGTATGAACTAGTTTGGTTCATCTTTTTGCTTTTCTTTGTATCTCTGTAGAAGCTTCCATCCAGGTGATTGTGCTTATTTCCTTTGAGCTAAAGTATTGTATGTGAACTGGGACATGCTTTAGACCTGTAGTCTTTACACTTTAGGCTATATAATGTCGAAAGAGTGCTACGCAAGTGATTCTGGGAGAATAATATGTTACTTGTGGTTGTGCAAAAGTATTTCCGGCTCACTAAATAAACAGTCAGTTTGTCATGTTCAGAAGCTTAGACATGAAGAGCCATTGCAGTGGCAATCAAGAAAAACCTACTGCCATTGATCTGTCAGCACTACTAAATCTCATGTCCCCAGAAAGAAGTCATGGTGTGTTTGGAGACATAAACTTGGAAGGGAGGAGCAATGGAGCTGTGATGTATGCAAGGCGCAGCTCCTCTGGCAAGTCAAGTGATAGTTGTGGCATAAATGTATATATAAACGACAATGTTCAGGGTGTATGCAATTCGATACTGGTTGGTAGTGAGGTCCATATGGCAGATCCTGGTGTATGGCTGTCCTTGAAACCTATGAAATCTGGTAAATTCTTCCGAGGATCGAAAAACGGAAGTGGCATTTCGACTCTGGGATTAATCTGCAGTCTGATATTTGTGTTTGTCGCGCTCCTCTGGTTTATATTGATGAATTAGCGCAAAAAGTATGATGAAGTATTTTCCCGAATTAGTTTGGGGCCAATATTTAAGGTCTAAACAACTCCGTGTTCTGAGAATGCTTAGTTCCATTACTTCATAGTTCATACATGCAACACATTGTAAATGGTGTACCACTTTTTTTATTTTTCGGTTAAATAATATGCATTCTTTTACTTTCAGATAGTGGTTCCTGCTAAGTAAATATTATATTCCACTTAGTTTGCCACAATTAGTATAAATCTGTATCTGTTAAGTTCTGCATCACAATAGGTTTGCTTATGATATGGTGTTGAAATCTCGAATCATTGTTTAATTTTTTTTATTTTTTTTTTAACATGGGAACCCGCAGCCGCTACCCTTCGGGTGCGTTCTGGGTAAACCCATGGGCTCACGCAATAGCCTGCAAACCACGTGATCCAAGGCAAACCGCACAAGTGCGACAGGCTCTGCCCCAGGATGGCATAATCACAAATCCGCCTCCCATGGGAGTCGAACCTGTGACCAAGAGGTGATATGACCTCTCTTTAACCAACTGAGACAACCCTTGCGGGCTTGTTTAATTTCTTTTCTGGGTTTAGGGTTTTGTTATAGTTGATGTTGATTTTGTGATCAAGATTGAATTTCTCTAATCATCAAGAAAAAGAAAAGATTTGATTTTTATTATTTTTTATGGGAGTTTTCTTGGAAATTTGTTGGGTTGTTTGTGATATACTACTTGAGATTTAAAGTAAATGAACTACGAATTAATCAGCAAAATAAGATCCACACCTCAATTAATTCGATTACAACTCAGAAATAAGGAAATAACGACAACTTGCAAGTCTTTCGAGAGGACTGCTCTCTCCCAACCCTAAAATGACTGATTAACAAAATAATACCATAACCCTAATTTCAGCATCGTATTCTTTTTATATCCCCCTCTTCTGAAAAGACTGTTGTGCCCTGTTCTTTTATTGCAAAATTACTTCTTGGTCCCCATCCTCTGCAATGACGCTTCTACCGTTGCCTTTCTTTCTAACGTATTTCATTAGCCCTGCATCTTTCATCACATTACCCCGGGGACATAGTTTCACCTTGTCCTCAAGGTGGAATTCCGGAAAACGTGCATACAGCAAACTTGCGTCTTCCCAGGTAGCGTCGAACAGTGGTAAATCCTTCCATTTGATAAGCACTTCCAGTTCAGATGCTGAGCCCTGTTTTATTCACATATCCATCAGCTGCTCCGGTTCTCCTACTAACACCATGTCTGCATTTAACTGTTCCGGAACGGCTGCACTTATAGGCACTTGACCCACAACTTTTTTTAACTGGGAAATATGGAACACCGGGTGGACTTTACTTGACTCTGGCAACTGTAAACGATATGCTACCTGTCCAATCCGCTTAGTGACTGTGAATGGCCCATAAAACTTCGCCGCCAACTTCTCAAAAGGTCGCCTTGCTAACGACTGCTGCCTGTACGGCTGAAGCTTGACATAAACTTGCTCCCCTACTTGCAGTTCCACATCCCTGCGTTTCTTGTCCGCATTTGACTTCATAGTCTGCTGTGCCCTTAGTAGATTAAAGTGCAAGTCGTCTAAAATCGCATCTCGCTCTTGTAGCATCGCATCTACACTGTCCACAGGTGATTAACCCCTTCCCACCGTGATGCACAAAGGCGGATCCCGCCCATACAACACTTTAAATGGGGTCAGCTTAGTAGATAGGTGTGGTGAGGTATTATACGAAAACTCAGCCAAATGTATCCATTTCGACCATGATTTTGGGTGCCCATTAGTGAAACATCGTAAGTACGTCTCTACCATCTTGTTTACAATCTCCGATTGGCCGTCCGTTTGGGGATGGTAGGATGTACTACGTTTAAGGTCGGTTCCTTGGCAACGAAATAACTCCTTCCGATATAATTGATGCCGGAAATCCGTGCAATCGTACAATTTCCTTGATGAACACTGATGCCACTGTTACAGCTGTGAACGGATGTTTTAGCACTAAAAAATGTCCGTATTTGGACAATCGATCCACAACCACTAATATAGTGTCTACTCCATATGAAACCGGTAAGCCTTCTATAAAATCTAGAGTGATATCTTCCCATACTTTTTCTGGTATCGCTAACGGCTGTAATAGACCAGCTGGCAGTTGTTGGGATACCTTCTATCGTTGACATTTGTCACATCGCTGCACAAACGTGGTTACGTCCTTCCTCATTCCAACCCAAAACCATTCCGCAGCGATTCTCAGGTACGTCTTAATATCCCCTGTATGTCCCCCCATTGGCGAACTGTGATACATTTGTAACAGCATAGGCACCAAACTAGACTTACTTGGAATGGTGACCCGGTTTTTATATAACAACTGACCTTCTTTGACACTAAACCCGGGTCGACTTGATGCATCAGCCTCAATTTCCTGTTTGATCTGTCTCAACAGCGAGTCACTCTGAACCTCTTCATTTAGGACTGTCCAGTCGATATCAGTACGTGACAGTAGTGCTCCCAGCTCAATTTCTCCTCCTGAGGACTTTCGAGACAACGCATCAGCCACTCGATTGGCACTCCCAGGCTTGTATTATACCTCAAACGAGTATCCCATTAATTTAGTAACCCACTTTTGGTAGTCCATTCCAATCTCACGTTGTTGCATAATGTATCGGAGACTTTGTTGATCAGTTTTCACCACAAAGTGACGTCCCAAGAGGTAGTAGCCACTTCTGAACAGCCAAGCAAATTGCCATAAGCTCCTTCTCATAAATTGACTTTAATTGTGACTTAGGCCCTAATAACTTGCTGAAGAACGCAATAGGCCGATTGTCTTGCATCAACACAGCCCCTAACCCGAATCCGGATGCATCTGTTTCAAGCACAAAAGTCATATGGAAATCCGGCAAAGCTAACACCGGAGGCCTAACCATTTTTTGTTTCAACTCATCAAAAGCCGTAGCAGCTCTTTCTGTCCACCCGAAGGCGTCCTTCTTCAATTGTTCAGTGAGGGGTTGGGCCACTTGTGCATATTTCGACACAAATTTGCGATAATAACCCGTCATTCCCAAGAACCCACGTAGCTCCTTCAAATTCTTGGGTGTTTTCCAATCTAGTATTGCCCTAACTTTGTCATCATCCACGGCTACTCCTTGGGCAGAGATTGTGTGCCCTAAATACGCCACCACATTTCTGCCAAATTCACATTTTTTCCTGTTCACTACCAGCTGATTTTGAACTAAGGTCTCTAGGACCACTTTCAGATGCTCCGAGTGCTCCTTGGTCGAGCGGCTGTAGACGAGTATATCGTCGAAAAACACGAGTACAAACCTCCGTAAAAAAGGCCTAAATATGTCGTTCATGAGGGATTGAAATGTAGTTGGCCCATTCATTAACCAAAATGGAAGGACTAAGAATTCATAGTGACCATCGTGCGTGCGAAACGCTGTTTTATGAGTGTCTTGTGGTCTAAGGCGAATCTGATGGTAACCCGCCTTCAGGTCCAACTTTGAGAAAACCGTTGCCCCATGTAACTCGTCCAATAGTTCATCAATCACTGGAATCGGATACTTATCCAGGATCGTTTCCTTGTTCAATGCACGGTAATCAACGCAAAACCGCCACGAACCATCACGCTTCTTTACCAGTAGTACAGGGCTTGAGTACGGGCTACTTGAGGGTTTAATGAGTCCTGCTGCCAGCATTTCTCGAATTAACTTCTCTATCTCGTCCTTTTGACATTGTGGATACCTATATGGACGGACTCCACCGGGATTTGAACCCTCCTTCAAAACTATTGCGTGTTCGTGGCCTCTCTCAGGTGGAAGTCCTTCAGGCTCTTTGAATACCTCCTCATACTGTCCGATCACCCCTTGCAAAAATCTGGGCTCCTTCTCCTTCACACTCTCTATCCCCACTGATTCCACCGCGTTAAATTCCACATAGTACCCCTCCTTTTCTTTTCGTAGTGTTCTGAGCATTGCCTTAAGTGATATTTTAGAGCGTACCAGTGAAGCGTCACCCACCAAGGTTACTGTTCTCCCTTCCATCTCGAACTGCATAATCTGAGTTTTCCAATTGTTGACCACTGTCCCCAATGTTTCCAGCCACTGCACCCCAAGTATTATATCAGAATTACCTAATTCCAATGGCAATAAGTCCACCACAATCTCAACTGGCCCATCCAAAACTATGCCCACTTTCTTGCACAAGCCCTGCCCTCTAATTGCATCCCCATTTCCTAACGATACCCCAAAACTCCCAGCCTCCGACATTTCCAATCCCAATTCATTAACTGCCAACAACGACACAAAATTATGAGTCGCTCCCGGGTCGATCATGACCACGACTTCTTTCCCCCTCACAATCCCTCGTAATTTCATAGTTTTTGGATTTGATAAACCTATGACTGAGTTCAAAGAAACTTCAGGGTGAATACATATCTCAGGCGCCACTTCGGTCGTGGGTGATGATAAGTGCATAATTTTGCATATTTTTATTACCTATTTATTGTTTGAATTCGTATTTTAATAAATTATTTTGCTGTATTTCAGGAAATTCAAGAAAAATTGAAGAAATTGCAAAATAAAGAAATAAAGGTCAAAGAAGAGAAAATGAAGAAGAAGAAGGACCAAAATAGAAGAAAAGGAAAGAGGAGGGAGTTTGGTGCAAAAGCTGAATTTTATTTAAAAACTAAAAAGAAAAAAAATAAATAAATAATTTAAATAAAAATGGAGGGCTAGGATTTAATCCCACCAAACAAAAATGAATGGTGGAGATTAATCCACACCAACCAAAATCCCAATCTATTTCCTATAAATAGATTCATCTTTTCTCTTGTAAAACCACTTAGAATTAGGAGTAGTATTAGAACATTTCCAAAATTTATAGTTGTAAATTTTAATTGAAATTCTTGTAAACATTTTTTTTTATATAAATATTTGTCCTGTTTTGTTTTCTTTAATTCGAAGAGATTTATTCCCCTAGACAAAACCCAGTACTTGTATTACTCTTCTCCTTTTTCGTTCTCAACATCAAACCCAGTTCATATCTCTCCCTCCTTCTTCTCTCTCTCTCTCCCTCTCCCTCTCTCTCTATCTCCCTCTATCACTCGATCGTGAACCTTCCCCTTCCCTTGTTTTTTTTTTATTTCCTTCTCCTTGTTTTACTTGAATCGAAGCACAGCCTCCTCTATTTTTTTTTTGTTCGAACAAAACACCACCACAATCCCCTTTCCTTTTCTTCAGTTAAATCACCCCAACACCCTTCTTCTCCCCTTTTTCTTTACGATTCCATCAAACCCGGTTCATGTATGCTATGTATTTTCTGTCGATTCTTTTTGTTATGTACTCTTTCAACGAGTTGTAGTGTTTTAACGAGTTGTAGTGTTTGCCTTTTTGTTTTCTGAGTTCGTTTCTTGTTTTTAGTCTTACCCCGAGTTAGAGTTATGTCGAGATTCTGTGGTCTGCTGTTGAGTTTCTAAATGCCGAATTCCGAGTTATGTGCTTTGTCTGTTCTAAGTTTTTGCAAAGTGATGAGTTTAGTTTTAATTCGAAGACTGAACGTTTTTTTGATTTAATGAGTTCCTTAGTCTCGTCTCTTGTTTTTATTTAAATTTGCTACGATTCCTTTGTTGTTATGTGGCTGAGCTTATCTTATGAATTGCTGTTATGTTACGAACTGGGTCCTGAATTTCTAGGCTGCGAGTTCGAATTTCGCTTTTGTGTCGCCGTCTGTTGTTTTCAATTCTGTTTTGCCGAGTTGTTGCTTGAGATTGTCGAGTTCGAGTTGTGAATTTGCTGTTTGAGTACTGTGTTTTGTGGCTGATAAGTTAGTAGCGTGTAACTGAATTGGTTTTGTAGATCGTGAGTCCTTGTCCGTTTTTTTTGTGTGGAAAACTGATGTGTATTGGTTATTGCGTGGGAATCTATTTGTCGAGATATTGTTTGTCGAATTACCGAGGCTTTGTTTAAGAGTTCTAAGTTAGTTTCCTGGGCGTCTTCGCTGAGTCTATCAGTTTTGTTTTGTTGCTTGCCATAGTCAATTCTCCGAATTTGTATTGAATTTGCAGCTGAGTTCGATGATTTCGAGTTCGCGAGATTGAGCTTCTGTAGTGTTTAACTGTTAATCTATACTAGAGTTCAGAAGAGTTGTGATCGAGCTGTGTAAAATGGAACTGCTCTGCATTACGATTTTATTAAAATTTGTTTCAAGAGTATTCGATTTTCGTTGTTAAAGTGCTGAGTCAACTGAGTTTTACGCCAGAGTTGTTGTTTAGATTGCTGTTAAATTTAAATTTTCTGCTCTTAATAATTATTTTTTTTTTAATACTTTACTTGATTAGTTTTAGAATAAACTAAAAAAAAAGAAATTAATTTTAGAAATTAATAATAAAAATAAAAAAAAAATTCTCAAATTTTCAGAAATCAGTCTAGATTCACTTAAATTAGAAATTACGAGTTGAATTGAAATTCTATTGATGGGGTTCGTTTTGGGTTAGTTGAATTTTATTATCATTATTATCATTATTATTTTTTTTCTTGTAAATAAAAAATTAGTTAAATTCAAGTTTTTAATTTTAGTAATAAATTAGTTTTAAATTTTAATTAGTTAATATATATATATATATATATATATAGAATAATAATTTTCGTTTAAAAAATTAGGTTCATTTTAATCAGATAGCCTAAATCCAAATTTTCAAAACCATTTGTTCTAATTCGATTAAATTAAAAGTTAAGGATCGCGAAATAAATATTGTTCTCTGTGGATCGAATCTTAAAATACTAAAACGAGATCGTGCGCTTGCGATTTTAAATTGTACACATTTCTGCCACATCAAGTTTTTGGCGCCACTGCCGGGGAATAATTATTTGTCGCACCTTGATTTCTAATTTTTCGGATTAGTTTTACTTATCTTATTTTTTATCTCATTTTTTTTAGGAAAGTTGAAATTTCGGGAATTTCTCACGGAGCTTGGAAAAACTGGAATTTCTGGAAGCGTGCTTCGGTAACCCGTATTTTTCTCTTTTCATCCTTTTTATTTTTTAGAAAATCACAAAAAAATCAAAAAAATCAAAAATCACAAAAAAATTGAAAATTGAAAAATAAAAAAAATTAGTTGTAAATACATATTTGTTGCATCATGCACTCATCACTTAGGGCACATCATTTAGATTTTTATTTTCTTGTTTTTAATTTTTCGTATCTTATAATTGTGGTGATCGCTGGAGGACCCAAAGGTACGTTAAATTTTTTTTAATTAGGACACGTAGTGTAGAGCATCCATAATTGTTTATCGTTTTTGTATATATCTCGTTGTTTGTTGCATCGAATAAACGTAATTAAGACTTATTCACGACCTTCAGTGTCTAAGGTTCGCCTGGCTGTTAAGATTCGGTGTCTAAGTGACGAGTTTGGCCTCTTGGCAATGCCTGCTCTAATCTGGCCGAATCGGTCTGAATAATTTTTAATTTACGGAATTTTTAGTGTGTCTTAACGTTATGTGAGCAATGTCTAGTTATTTTATTTAGGGAACCTAGGTTAGATTTTTCTTTTGATTTTTCACCATTTATTTTGTGTGTTGCATTTTCGCACTTACTTGCTACGTGGTTTTATCATTGATCAATCTTTACCATGTACGTAGCATTTAGGGATCGTTATTACCAAGGTTGGGATTTTGACGAGGAGTTAGCGGATAATACGATGTGGTATGAGTCAACTAGGGAACCTAGTGTATATAACGCGTCGTCTACTTTTAGTGATCTGCATTATAGTGAAAACGATATTGCAATCGACTCTGAATTAGATGCTTTCACTAGACGACTCGAAGCCTTAGAAACCCTTAGTGGTCATTCACACACGTCTTGGAACCCAAATTTTAACTCTTCGAGTCTCGATTTTCAGCACGGCCCCGACTCTTATCAAGTCAACGCCATGTTTCAACCAACCTCTCGAAATGACCATTTTACATCGTCTTCTAATTCCGGTTGGAGAGATTATCCCGATCTCTCATGGAACCAAGGTCATAACTATCAAACTCCGCCTCCACATTTTCAAGAACCGAACTCTTATCCAATTCCGAGTCAAGTTCCTTATTCAAGTTCAATTCAAACAACCGCCCACCCACCCGGATTTCATGATTCGAGTGGGAAACTTGACACCTTAGAAAAGAGTATCGAGGCTTTATTGGTTTCTCAAGCAAACTTCATGCGAACCATAACTTCTGATAGGCAAATTTTGAACTCTAATGCTCAAACCTTATCTAAGTTAGAATTTCAAGTGAATCAATTAGCCACCATGTGCGAGCGTGAGACGATAACCACTCCGAATCCACCCGAGGTCAACCCTGAGTTTCTTATCACTCAAAGACCTATCGATACTTTCGATGATATCATTTCTCCTAGGTCTAATGTTCAAGTTGACACTCCTTTCGGTGGTGATTCACACGGAGAAGATTCTGATGCTGACATCATTCTTTCTCTAGGTCAAACGAAGAATCCCGACGATTCTGAGTTTGTGGCTTCCCCTAGACAACCATCATCTTCTTCTAGTGAACTTTTCCTTTCATCTTCCAAACCTCTTCCCGAAAAACCCGAAGAACTTCATACTCACCCAATAGGAGCTGATCTAGTTAAGGAGGTTGTGTCAAGGTCAAATTTGGACGATCATGAGATTGAGTCTCTTCTTAAACAAGATTTTCAATTGCATTACGAGACCAATCGAGAGCTTCACGAATCTTTTAAGGATTTGACCTCGGAAGAGATGTTTGGAGAGATGATGAATATTTGTTCCAAATGGGAAACCCAACATCAGGATAGTTCTTGTGATCCTAATTCTGTTGGTAAAACATTTTTCGAAGAGACACCCCCACCCGTTTCTATTTCTTCATTTTCCACTCGTGCTCCATCTTTCATAGAAACTCAGGATATTCATGACCAACATCTTATCGTAATTAATTTGCTTAAACAACAAAAAGAAGCATCTTCGTGGTCTATGGATGAAGTTAGGAATATGAGTTTTATTCTTGCACCTAATCGGATCGTTCGAGTGGTCTACGCTATTTTTGTGGGAAAGTTTCTGAAATATGTTGGTTGTATAACAAAAATAGTTTTTCCGAGAGCAGGTATTGGTTAGTAAATATTTGTTTTGTACCTCCCACAGTAGAATGTAGGTATGGGGGAGTTACATTGTGTGCGTGTGTGAGTTGTTTTCTTTCGTAGTTTTTCAGCAGTTTGTCATTCTCCGTCATCCCTTATCAGGTATTTCCTCCTCTCTATTTTATTCTCGTTCATTTTGCATACATTGAGGACAATGCATGATTTAGGTATGGGGGAGGGTTTTAGTGTAAATACATAAAATTGAAAAATCCAAAAAAATTGAAAAATCTTAAAAATCCAAAAATAGAGTTATTTTAGCTTAGTTGTCCTTCCCACTCTTTAAATTCTAGAACTAGTTGGTGTTGACTATTTTTCGAAAATTATATGTATAATGCCTTTAGATAATTTGAACGTAGTCAGGTAAGGTTTTCCTCATGAATCTTGTGTCGAACAAATTTTTGCTTAAAAGTCCAAGACGACACATTTGCACAAAACTTTTGATGGAAGAATTGTATAGGAATGTTATTCGATACCTGAGAGAGAACCCACATGTTAGAACAATGTCGAATCAAACCTTTGCGAAATTTGGTTCCTATAGTGTTAAAAAAAAAAAAGAAAGAAAAGAAAAAGAGTCAATAAATGTTTGTAATTGTTGAGTGCTAGTGTAATTTTGTAATAATAAATTCTTAGTAGGGAAATCGGCTAGGTTGGGCTCACTAATAACCCGAGTAAGTAAGTCCGAGGGGACTTTGTGCCTAGCAACCTAAGGTCCTTTGTGATCTGTGATTGTTGACCTAAAACTCGCTAAATGGGTATTGATGCAAAAGTCTTTTGGGACCTCAACCATTGCACAGTCGATCTAATTGCTAAGAACGTGAAGTTTGGCTAGATACTTGTTTTGATAGAGATTGGGTCAGTTCAATATTGGTTGAAAAAGAGAAAATGTTCGTATGCACTTTATCCATCAAAGGCCTTAAATTCACTACACACCTTGGGATTTTTTGTAAATTTTTAGAGTCTAATCAAGTGGATTGTGGGAACCTATAACTTGGCTATTATTAGAATAATCTTTAAGGCATATATTTTTCTACAAAATTGTTTTGTTGACACCAATGAAAGTTAGATTGAAAGAGGAAAGTTGGATACTTGCTGATTTATCTCAAAGATTTTATGGGTATATCTTCTGTAAACCCTTAGGAGACAACACTCCTCCTGTAGAGATCGTCTATAGGTTTAACGGGTTGGTAAACCTAAAATTACCCGTCACACCTACGAAAAGGAGTATAGGACTTTTTTTTTATCTAGATTTTCTTTTTGTTTTACTCGAGGACGAGCAAAAGATAGGTATGGGGGCATTTGATAAGTGCATAATTTTGCATATTTTTATTACCTATTTATTGTTTGAATTCGTATTTTAATAAATTATTTTGCTGTATTTCAGGAAATTCAAGAAAAATTGAAGAAATTGCAAAATAAAGAAATAAAGGTAAAAGAAGAGAAAAAGAAGAAGAAGAAGGACCAAAATAGAAGAAAAGGAAAGAAGAGGGAGTTTGGTGCAAAAGCTGAATTTTATTTAAAAACTAAAAAGAAAAAAAGAAAAATAAAATAAATAAAAAATTTAAATAAAAATGGAGGGCTAGGATTTAATCCCACCAAACAAAAATGAATGGTGGAGATTAATCCACACCAACCAAAATCCCAATCTATTTCCTATAAATAGATTCATCTTTTCTCTTGTAAAACCACTTAGAATTAGGAGTAGTATTAGAACACTTCCAAAATTTATAGTTGTAAATTTTAATTGTAATTCTTGTAAACATTTTTTTTATATACATATTTGTCCTGTTTTGTTTTGTTTAATTCGAAGAGATTTATTCCCCTAGACAAAACCCAGTACTTGTATTACTCTTCTCCTTTTTCGTTCTCAACATCAAACCCAGTTCATATCTCTCCCTCCTTCTTCTCTCTCTCTCCCTCTCTCTCTCTCTCTCTCTCTCTCTCTCTCTCTCTATCTCCCTATATCACTCGATCGTGAACCTTCCCCTGCCCTTGTTTTTTTTTATTTCCTTCTCCTTGTTTTACTCGAATCGAAACACAGCCTCCTCTATTTTTTTTTTGTTCGAACAAAACACCACCACAATCCCCTTTCCTTTTCTTCAATTAAATCACCCAACACCCTTCTTCTCCCCTTTTTCTTTACGATTCCATCAAACCCGGTTCATGTATGCTATGTATTTTCTGTCGATTCTTTTTGTTATGTACTCTTTCAACGAGTTGTAGTGTTTTAACGAGTTGTAGTGTTTGCCTTTTTGTTTTCTGAGTTCGTTTCTTGTTTTTAGTCTTACCCCGAGTTAGAGTTATGTCGAGATTCTGTGGTCTGCTATTGAGTTTCTAAATGCCGAATTCCGAGTTATGTGCTTTGTCTGTTCTAAGTTTTTGCAAAGTGATGAGTTTAGTTTTAATTCGAAGACTGAACGTTTTTTTGATTTAATGAGTTCCTTAGTCTCGTCTATTGTTTTTATTTAAATTTGCTGCGATTCCTTTGTTGTTATGTGGCTGAGCTTATCTTATGAATTGCTGTTATGTTACGAACTGGGTCCTGAATTTCTAGGCTGCGAGTTCGAGTTTCGCTTTTGTGTCGCCGTCTGTTGTTTTCAATTCTGTTTTGCCGAGTTGTTGCTTGAGATTGTCGAGTTCGAGTTGTGAATTTGCTGTTTGAGTACTGTGTTTTGTGGCTGATAAGTTAGTATCGTGTAACTGAATTGGTTTTGTAGATCGTGAGTCCTTGTCCATTTTTTTTGTGTGGAAAACTGATGTGTATTGTTTATTGCGTGGGAATCTATTTGTCGAATTACCGAGGCTTTGTTTAAGAGTTCTAAGTTAGTTTCCTGGGCGTCTTCGCTGAGTCTATCAGTTTTGTTTTGTTGCTTGCCATAGTCAATTCTCCGAATTTGTATTGAATTTGCAGCTGAGTTCGATGATTTCGAGTTCGCGAGATTGAGCTTCTGTAGTGTTTAACTATTAATCTATACTAGAGTTCAGAAGAGTTGTGATCGAGCTGTGTAAAATGGAACTGCTCTACATTACGATTTTATTAAAATTTGTTTCAAGAGTATTCGATTTTCGTTGTTAAAGTGCTGAGTCAACTGAGTTTTACGCCAGAGTTGTTGTTTAGATTGCTGTTAAATTTAAATTTTCTGCTCTTAATAATTTTTTTTTAATACTTTACTTGATTAGTTTTAGAATAAACTAAAAAAAAAAGAAATTAATTTTAGAAATTAATAATAAAAAAAAATTCTCAAATTTTCAGAAATCAGTCTAGATTCACTTAAATTAGAAATTACGAGTTGAATTGAAATTCTATTGATGGGGTTCGTTTTGGGTTAGTTGAATTTTATTATCATTATTATCATTATTATTTTTTTTCTTGTAAATAAAAATTAGTTAAATTCAAGTTTTTAATTTTAGTAATAAATTAGTTTTAAATTTTAATTAGTTAAAATATATATATATATATATATATAATAATTTTCGTTTAAAAAATTAGGTTCATTTTAATCAGATAGCCTAAATCCAAATTTTCAAAACCATTTGTTCTAATTCGATTAAATTAAAAGTTAAGGACCGCGAAATAAATATTGTTCTCTGTGGATCGAATCTTAAAATACTAAAACGAGATCGTGCGCTTGCGATTTTAAATTGTACACATTTCTGCCACATCAGGTGACATTGGAGGATTACTCCCCGCATCCTCCGAGATTTCATCCTCTTCCTCCTCAATCACCAAAACACTCAATTCCATTTTCTTACACCTATGTCCCATAGCCCACTTCTTATCACACCGGAAACAAAGTCCTTTGGCACGTTTCTCCTGCAACTTCTTATCGGTTAGTCGTCACATTTCTCCACCTGTTTTACCAGTACTCGATTGTGTTACAGACTTGGGAGAACTGATTGAGCTTTGAGATTCCCCCGAGGCCCAACTTCGCACCGATCCTGGGCTGTTTTGCGCATTATGCAGAGTAGATCCCCCTTGGCTTGAACCACGAAAATAACTCGAAGTGTATTGGCTTCCCCTGAACACACTTGTCCTTGTTTTCTTCCCTCCTTGTACACCATTTCTCTCCTCCACCCTTAGCGCCAGCTCCATGGCCTGTTCCAAGCTTATCGGATTTAACAACCTGACTTCCGCCCTTATATATTCTTTCAACCCGTTCAGAAATTGTCCCAACATTATATCTTCTGGAAGCCTATCCAACGGAGCCACCGTTTCGATGAATTTCCTCCGATACTCCGCCACTATCGAGGTTTGTGCTGTCGGCAACCACTGTTCACACAGAGATCCCCCACTCGACGGTCTAAACTGTCTCAGCATATACTCCCTTAACTCGTCCCATCGTCTAATCGGTCGTCGCTTATTCTCAAACTGGTACCACCGCAGAACGTCCCCTTCTAGTGCTACTACCACTGCCTCTAGTTTCTCCACCTTCGACAACCGATAAAATTCGAAATACCTCTCGATTCGTAAGATCCACCCATCCGGATCGTTTCCGTCAAACAAAGGCACATCTAATTTTCGGTACCTCCATCCACCGTTTCCCACCCCCACAAATCCTACCCCTCCAAGCTCCGCCTACTCCTCTGTAACTTCCAAACCCATCAAAATTCCCCCAATAGTGCATCCCTTCAAACCCAGGTAAATTACCCCCTCTGTCACATTTCCCCCAATTCCTTGGCACAAACTGTCTGCCCCACCTATCATAATCATTGAATTAGGCGACCCCAACAACTTATTCACACTCCCTTCTGGCTTCTTAGCCACTGGTACCTGGCTCGTGGGTAACCCGGTAATCGTTGACCTAATCTCCGCTTGGAATTTCAGTTGTTCCTCTTTCATCGAATTTACCAACGATTCATGAAACTCCCGAGTACGCTGTACCCTCCCCTCTAGTCTCCCTGCCAACGCATCTAGATCTGCCCCTAATTGCTTCGTGGCTTTAGCTTGCCCTTCCATCAATATCTCAGACAGCGAGTGATGTAACGATTCTGCTGCCCTTTCCACTGCTTTTTTAACCATCTCCGACATCGTACCTTCCAGATCTGTTAACTTCTCTTCTAACAACTCCACCCGTTGAGCAACCGTCGGCGGCCCCATCCAGTATCGAATGCTCTGATACCACTTGTGATATACTACTTGAGATTTAATGTAAATGAACTACGAATTAGTCAGCAAAATAAGATCCACACCTCAATTAATTCGATTACAACTCAGAAATAAGGAAATAATGACAACTTGCAAGTCTTTCGAGAGGACTGCTCTCTCCCAACCCTAAAATGACTGATTAACAAAATAATTCCATAACCCAAATTTCAGCATCGTATTCTTTTTATATCCCCCTCTTCTGAAAAGACTGTTGTGCCCTGTTCTTTTATTGCAAAAATACTTCTTGGTCCCCATCCTCTGCAATGACGCTTCTACCCTTGCCTTTCTTTCTAACATATTTTATTAGCCCTGCATCTTTCATCACATTGTTAGAATCTGATGAGAAGGAGGTCTCTAGCTTTACCTGTATTGAGTCCAATGGACAAGCGGACCG
Source organism: Saposhnikovia divaricata (assembly GCA_036435485.1). Classification (NCBI taxonomy): domain Eukaryota; kingdom Viridiplantae; phylum Streptophyta; class Magnoliopsida; order Apiales; family Apiaceae; genus Saposhnikovia; species Saposhnikovia divaricata. Next base: position 140,461,006 of record CM071599.1, on the reverse strand, counting down.
CGAAGAATCAACAGTTTCGCCTTTATTTATTAGCTACATTAGCTGCTTTCTTATGGGTTTTTCAATTGTACTTTCATTTTGTTGTCTTGGGAGGTAGTTCGGTTAATGAATCGGTAGAACTAGATCATGTTTCTGCAGTTTCGACTAGTAGGGAATCGAGGGTTATTAGGCATTCCGTTTTAGGTAGAATCAATTTACCTCGTGAATTTAGCGATTCTGGTGATGTGATTACTTTTAGTACTCAACCTAAGCATATTAGTAGGCCAAATGATGAAACTAAACAACAAGAGATTTCTTATGATACTTCTTATCACAAAGAATTCCGGATGATTTCCGTTCAAGTGTTACTCAGATAGTTGATGCTCAAGAAAAACCAATTGGAGATAGTGCTCAACAAGAGAGTTTTCATGAACTCTACGTGAACAAGAAATCTCTGATGGTGCTCATTCAAGTTTTCCTCAGTTGGTTGATGCTCAAAAAGAGCAGGCTAATCGTGCAAAAGTTGATGTTAGTGGACGCAGAGAAAAATTTCCATTTATGCAGGCGATGAGGACTACTGAGAACAAGAGTGATCTATGTGGTGGGAGGTATATTTATGTGCACGACCTTCCTCCAAAATTTAACGAGGATATGGTTAAGCAGTGTAGGAGTCTTAGCTTGTGGACAAATATGTGTAAATTTACTACTAATGAGGGTCTTGGTCCTCCACTTGAGAATGTGGAAGAAGGGGTGTTCTCAAATACAGGATGGTATGCTACAAATCAGTTTGCTGTTGATGTGATCTTTAATAACCGGATGAAGCAGTATGAGTGCTTGACTCGTGATTCTTCGATTGCCGCAGCCATTTTTGTTCCCTTCTATGCAGGGTTTGATGTTGCCAGGTATTTATGGGGGTACAATATATCAGTACGAGATGCTGCATCTCTTGATTTAGTTGATTGGCTTATGAAGAGGCCAGAGTGGGGGGTAATGGGCGGAAAAGATCATTTCCTAGTTGTTGGTAGAATTACATGGGATTTCAGAAGACTAAGTGAGGAAGAAACTGACTGGGGCAACAAGCTTCTGTTCTTACCTGCTGTAAAAAATATGTCTATGCTAGTTGTAGAATCAAGCCCATGGAATGCAAATGATTTTGGCATCCCATACCCCACCTATTTTCATCTAGCAAAGGATGCTGACGTGTTCGCATGGCAAGACAGGATGAGGAAATTGGAGCGGAATTGGTTATTCTGTTTAGCTGGCGCGCCTCGACCAGACAACCCTAAATCAATTAGGGAAAGCTCATTGATGAGTGCAAGAGATCCAGGGTGGGAAAATTGTTGGAATGTGATTTTGGGGAGAGCAAGTGTCATTCTCCAAGCAGTATAATGCAAATGTTTCAGAACTCCGTTTTCTGCCTACAACCTCAAGGTGATTCGTACACATGGAGATCAGCTTTTGATTCAATGTTGGCAGGCTGCTTTCCTGTGTTCTTCCATCCCGGTTCTGCATACACACAATACACATGGCATCTCCCAAAAAACTATTCTAGATACTCTGTATTTTTTCCTGAGGATGAAATTCGCACAAAGAACGTCAGCATAGAACAAAGACTCAGTGAAATCCCACCTGAGCAGGTAATGATGATGAGGGAGGAAGTTATAAATCTTATTCCAAGACTAGTATATGCAGATCCTCGCTCTAAATTAGAAACCCTTAAAGATGCTTTTGATGTAGCAGTGCAAGCAGTTATCAATAAAGTTTCCAAGTTAAGGAAAACATAATTGAGGGTCATACCAATGATAATTTCATTGAGGAAATTAGCTGGAAGTATGATTTGTTGGAAGAAGGGGAGGAGGTGGGGTATCATGAATGGGATCCATTTTTCTCAAAGCCAAAGAAAGATGGTAATGTTGCTTCTGATAGTTCAGCTGAGGCAGCTAAAAATTCTTGGAAGAACGAGCAAAGACAACACACATAGTCCCATTCCACATCAGTGCTTTTATTGAGAAGGTGGCTTCACATCCATACTGGCTAATTGTAAGAACCCAGATTTTCGGTAGAATTAAAACCTTTATTATGTATCAATGTAGAAATGAATATTGACTACGACTGCGATGTAACAGTGGTTTTAACGAACGACTATTTAATGGATTCCGATTCGAATATCTATATGCCATGAAGAATGCTATTGGTTGACCATTTAGATAAGAATTATCTATCTCATATGAAATTAAAATTTGGTAATTCCAAAGGAGAAGGTTATTCTTATTTCATCCAAATCGTTATCTGCTATAAGTCCAATGGTTCCGTAAAAAGGGTTAAGGAATGCTCAAAAGAGAACAAGGACCTTATTTCTAATTATAGGGAATAAATAGAGAATAAGTGATGAATAGTGTTTTTGGTGGAAATAGGAATATTATTAGACGACACTATATAGAAGTACCCGGAACGGATTTCTGGGTTCGTATTAATGATCCAAGGGGAAAAAGAGTGTATGTAAAAGTTGTCAAAATAGCACTTTTACTTTCCCCGAGATTTTCCTGGACACTGATAGAATTAAGGAATTATTGAAAGGATTTAAGGAGTATATGTTCAAGAATTATTAAAGAGAATGGAGAATGATAGTCTAAATATTAAGACGGTTTCCGGTAAAACCCTAACTAGAAATCTTCGAGATATTCCTCCGAACGATCAACGAAATGGAGCAATAACCGGACAAAGAAACAAGCAGAGAGCCAAGATACAAGCATGCGCAAGTGGATGGAGTAAGTAACCAAGTTAGTACCAAGCCAACTAACAAGATTAGAAAGACACCAAGTGGATACAAGATTACCTCACCTAAGTTCTACCACTTGCCCACTTTAATTGCATCATGCATGACCCAATCACTTTAATAAATCAACTTTATGAAAAGTGAAGAGATATTATCCAAGAAAAAACACTTTATGCAAGGAACCAAGCAAGAAATCAAGGCCAAGAACTCCATTCTCTCCCTTTGCTACGATTCGGCTTTTTCCTAAAATGGGAATCAAAATCCAACTTCCATCCATGGTTAAATCTCAAGAAAATTAAGGTGAGTCCTATATTTCATAACTAAGATATCCTATGAATTTCATCTTCAAATTCCATGCCAATCTTGAGATATAAAATCAAGAAGATTAAGGGTGAATAGTGATTTCAAGAACTAACTTTGTTTTTCTTGATTCTTTTGGATGATCTAAGCTTTGTTAAGGAATCTAAGGACTATACAAGGCTTACTAGGTGCATACACACTCCAAGGAAGGTATAAACTTCAAGAACCCTAGTCTTTGTTTTGAGTTTTATGGAGTTTTGGATGAGTTTTGGTGATGATGTTATTATAAGCTTGTTTAAGTGATTATGTAGTTGTTCTAGTAGTTATGGTTCAAATGATGATTAAGTGATATGTTCTTGGACTTGATAAGATGTAGACTATGCATATAAGTTGTTGGTTTGATCATGGTATGCCCGGTGTGGCTTGGATTTGATGTTAAGGATTTTGGAACGTTCGATTTATAACCGTCGTAATGCCCGATTTTCGTTAAACCTTGAAAACCGTGCATCACAGTAGGTCATAGTGTCGAATCTGGTTAAGTATATGACCTATCCTTGTAGATCTCGAGTCATAGATCGTTTTGGCGAAAGAATCGAAACAAACGGACTTACGGTTTAGGAATTATGGTCGATTTACTAAAAGTCGTTCGAAATCGTAAGTACGAGTTCGTTATTGAAATTGAACCCCCTTAACTCGAGTAATTCAGTGACGAATCCTAGTAATTAAATATTACAGATCATAAGGAAGGTGTGAGAGAAGACCTCATGTTAAAAAGATCATTTTTCGATTTTATAAAAATGTGCAAATCGAGGTTAAGCGCGAACGAACCCCTTAAAAGTACAATTGGTTATAACTTTGGTAAATCACCTAGAAAACGAGCGATAAAACTCGAGCTATAATCTTTCTTCGTAAACAACCGACCTTAGAACATATATGACTTAAGAACGTACTAAGCGTAAATGTAATGACATGCCTTATTAACGAACGAGTATCGGATCATAACAGTGTTAATGAGAGATAAACTTGGAAAACGTGGTTTAGCTTGAGTAAAATATTTACTTGGCATTTCAAAGTGATAAGGTGAATAACCCGGAATGATTTTGGTTATTTATAGATCGCCGGACCATCCCGAGTCATGCCACTAGCATAGCGGGAGTACCAGGCAAGTGTTCAAACCTTTGAACCTGTTGTGATAATATATGTATATGATTTCTATTTTACATATGTCATCGCATGCATGCCTGTTTCCAGTTATATTGTGACTCTGGTTTTTGTGATACTTGTTCCCTGAATTGATGATTGGCTTATAAGTTAGGTACGAGATATACTAATTATAAGCTGGATATTGCTAAGACCCTTAGTAAAGGGCATATGATCTCATTCTTTAATATAGACCGGGAGACGATATTTTGTATTATAGAGATAGTCGTGGAAACCCGGATGGATTCCAGTGATAGATTCTTTGAGGAATGTTATTTATAAACATTGTTTATATTTCCATAAGTATTAATTACATGGAAATTACTCGAGGAATGTTATTTGAGAATAATCTCAGTCGAGAAGTACTATTTGAATAGTATTTGAATATTCGTTTAAGGATATTGATTTAGATGAATATTATTTCGAAATATTCATCTGAGTTTATTTATTTAATGAATATTATTTTGAATATTCATTGGAGCTTTATTTATTTAATATTATTTTGAATATTCATTCGAGATTATTTACTTAAGGAATATTATTTCAAATATTCGTTCGACCTTTATATATTTGCTGAATATTGCTTAATACTCCTTTAAGATTGATTACTTATCGAATACTGTTCTGAATATTCCCCTGAGTTATTTAATGAATATTATTTGGAATATTCGTTTGATCTTTATTTATTTAATGAATATCTTCTTGAATATCCATTTAAGGTTGATTTATTTATGGGATATTATTCCAATTATTTAATCGAGGAATTACTTATTTAATAAATAAATTCCCTATATTCATTCGAAGGTTACTGTAAGAAAAAATCTATTCTAAGAATATTCTTTAAATATTATGAGGTGATAAATATTCCTTTATTATTTATTTAATTCTTGCTAACCAAGCTTCAAAATATATTACTTCGTTCAAACACTATCTTCGATCTTCAAATATTATGTACACTACTCTGAGTTTTATTATTATTATTTTATCAAGGAAGGTTCTCAGAACTCCATCCTTCATTCGAGCATATCTTCTAAAATATAAGAGAACCTTGCTTGAGAGTTGTTATTTCGTTGACTGCCCGATCATATACTTGCTAAACTATTCTTTTCACTCGCAACTTGGTTGCTAACCATCAAATTGAGTCTGTTTGTTACTTCCTCATCATTCGAGGGGTAAGATTATTGGAACAAGTTAATATCCATTAACAAGCATCAGCTTGGGAAATATTGGTGAATTTTCCTTTCCAACGAGATACGACTACTTCGTGGAGTCTTATCAGCAAGTATTATACTTAGGGAAAGGGGGACGGGTTTTACGTTTCAGAATCATGGAATTATTCGAACTAGGAGTATTTGTGTAAGAGGCTGTGGGACAGTCCATCATTAAAATTGGTGTAAGAGGATGTGGGACAGTCCATCCTCGAAATTGGGTCTAAGTGGCGCCGGCCCCAGCTATGCCCAACCGTTGGCTAGGGGGATCCGGTGTATGGTGGTGTCCATATGTTCTTCTTTCTACCGGTAGTAAAACAAATCTTGAGATGCACAACCTGTGACTGATCATCGTAAGTCGGTGTCATCTGGCGCGACATACTCAAGCATTGGTTCACTATCCAGAATCTATTTATTTTCTGCAACATTATCAGTGTTGGCTGGACTGGAAATTGTTCAAAACTGGAATTGCATATTTTCCTGCAATTTCCTTTTTAAGAAAAAGGGATGATGTCTGGCTCTTATCTTTGCATAGCAAATACCCTTACGAAAGATATAATTCGAGTTACCTTATAACTTCATCCTTTATATTATACTGGCTCTATGTTCATTAATGCATGGCATATGGTTTCAAGGATATTTCAGAACTGTTATATATTATTGTTCAAGTTACATATTATTTTGGTGGGCTATTGCTCACCCTTGCTATATTTATTATATCATAACAACAGCTAGATCTGATGGCCAGCACGAGTCACACTCGGTGCAAGCAGGGACAATAATCATAGGGTTGCCCACTGATGTCATGGCCGGCATTGCTGAGGTAGAAGCAACCAGTAGGCTAGACTGTCAACTTTTGATTCATCAGACTTATTATATGTATGACCTATGTAAAGGGATGGCAAAGAGTATGTAACAGTTAATTTGTAATTCCTTTGGGTTGTAAAAACTCAAAACTTGTGATTAATAATATTTGTTGGTTACTCTGATTTCATCTCTAAGACTATAACGGGTGTGTTTTATATTATTGTTTTGGGTCACAAGGTTGTAAGTTAATTTATGTTGATGTTGTAGATAGAAATTGAGACTGTGACGACCGGATCCCCGACCCTGGATTTGGGGCTGTTACAGAAATGGTATCAGAGCCAGAGTTATATATCCCAGAGATGAGGCAACGTTAAAACGATAAATTCACTAAGATAATAAGAACTCTTGCCAAGTTCATAGTCGGACTACTTAATGTAGTACTGACATGTAAAACCCTTATGGGAACTCTTAAGTATCATATTAGTAACTTAGCTCGATATCGTATCGACGAGCAAGGCGACAGACCTTGAAGCTTACGAGCAGCGGCACGAGGATGCTTTATTATATGTTGACGATCGGTTTGAAGACTCGATAGAGTACCCTACTGAGGACCCGAAGGAGGTTCCAGCTAAGGAGGAGAATCCTGTTAAGGATAAAGAGTTTACCCTTGAGGAAATGAGGGTTGCATCCAGAGAGACTATAAGAGTTAAAGTATAGTGCTCAGAGAAGTGAGCATAAAGAATTGAGATATTATTAAGAAAACTAAAGATGCATATTGGATTCATAGCCGGACTACCGGATGTAGTACCAGCAAGTAAGACGGATTGGAAGAATAACTTGAGATCTTATATGGGGATAGATAAGAATCCTTAGAGACTTTTAGATTAATGAGAAAAGAGTTAAAATGATGCAAGACATCGAAATAGGACGGGGAGAAAAGTCTCCAAGAGCAGTTGCGATAGAGGCAGCAAGTGCCATATCATTGGATAAATGAATTAGTGTGAATATTCTCAAAGGTAATTCGCCATGAGAAGGCAGAGTCCATAAGTTATAAATTATGAAGTCAAATTAAGATGGAGGAGGTGATTTTATCCAGGAAATGTTCACATTTTGTTGAATGGATCAGCTTAGAAAGTTAAGACAGTGTGAAATAATGGCATGATTGGACAATGTGATAGAAGTAGTAAGCGAGACGATGATCTCTGAACCTACAAGTGGAAAATACCAGTGAGTCTATGATAAACTCGTAATAAGACTACTGTCAGGGATTAAGTACATGGTTATTTCAACTCAGTGAAGTGATGAACCAGAAACATTAGATGCGTGTGATTTTGAGGAATATTAAATTCTTTCTTTTCTTTGAATGGATGATAGTAATTACATTAAGTTTACTCCGACACTGAATCATAAATGGATCAAGTAATACGATCAGTGGTTAAGAGGTAATGGAGAATGTTTTAAGATGAAACCTGAAAAAGCAAGTGTATGCCAAGTTCTCGAAGTAGGAATTCTGATAGAATGAAGTTCAGTTATTAGGACATACGATCAAGTAGCAAGTAGTGTTGGTTGACCCTGCTGAGTTAAAGGCAGTTCCAATTGAGAAAGGCCAACCACACCAACAAAGGACTAAGAAGTTTGAATGAACGAGAAAATCTTCCTGGAGCTAAAGAAGAAATTGGAGGCGACCCAGCGTTGGCATTGCCTAATGGAAGAAGGAAGACTTTGTGATGTATTATGACGCACCTCGTATGGGTTTAAGTGGTGTGCTTATGCAGCACGACAGAGTAATTACGGATGTATTCGGACAGCACGGTTCACCAGGTTTGGATGGCCCTGGTAGTGCCAATTTGGTGGAACGACTAACTCCGACGATAATGTCCTTCTGAGACTGGTGGTTAGATAGACTAACATTTGCTAGTATCAAATATTAGAACGTATATATGTTAGGAAGACGTGGCATGTTTCAGTTGGAAACTTTTGATTTCCCTTCTATGGGATGTATATATTTTGGCTTATTTTCAGTGGTTAAACTTCCCACCTTATGTCAATCATTCCTTTATTATAACTGTTTACGATTCTACCTACTTGAATGTTCATAGAACTGTTCTTCAGATTTCGAAATTGATCTTAGTAGTGCTATAAGTGGGTGGATAGATTGACCAAATTTTCCCTGATTCTGGAAAGAGCTTCAACGAATTTTGGCAAACCTTGTCTTTCTAATTATCAGAGAACGTCATGGAAGAGAATAGAAACTGAGGCGAACCCCGTGGAATGGGTAAGGTAGCCGCTATATGGGTTGGTGGACAGACCCCGATTATTACGATTGATTATAGAAATATAATGATGAAGTTGAGATTGGACGGTAAAAGGGGAAATGTACTTAAGGACCAAAACGGACCGAGGAGTTCCGGGATTGACTTAAATGAAAAGGTTATTATGCCAAAAGTGTAAGCTTGTGTAGCACGTGTGATTGATAAGAGAAGTTGAAGATAAAAATAAAGGAAAGGTGACCGGAGACGGTACCGAGAAGTCGATTGAGACTTATATGGAGTAAAATTTTGAAAATATCAGAAGGTATCAAGGAAGAGGGATGAACGAGGAGTGGCAGTGCTCAAGTTGAGTGACTGTGCTACTCTAGTACCTAGGCCCCAAATAAATTATTTTCGCTATGGACGAAGGAGGCACTATGCCAAGCAATTGCTAGAAAAGTAATGCCATTAGCTAACCCTGAACTCACACACTATAGCGCGGCCATTTGGGGCCATGTGAAAAAGAATGATAAAGTGACTAGACCAGTTATATAAAGACAAAGCGGGGTGCTTCTAACCAAGCACCAACCGCGAGAACTTTGGATATAAAGCGAAGTAATTCAGGTGTATATGATTGAGCAACTTATGAGCTAGAAACCCAAATATAGTGAATTGAGGTACATAATGTTGGGATTTTATAATATAATGGACATAGTATGGCTGAGGAAAGTGATCAATGACGGTTTATGAAGATTGTTAGAAATGGTGCAGTACAATGCATAAATGTTATCCGAAACTTAGTATCTTTAAGAAGAGTGATAAGTACTAAGAAATTCACGTTGAACACGACCAATATCTTCTAGAACATCCTGGTTGCCATTACTAAATTTTGAAAGAAGAACAGATAAATATATATTGTCTTTTGAAGGCCATGTAGACTGACATCCGTTTGAAAGAGAAGGTTACCATGATGCTACCTATGGATTATCAAGATGTGAACGATTGAAAAGAGACCCTTATTAAGGAATTATGAAGTGATTGTTAAGTAAAGGATGTAAGTATTTTTGAAAATAGAATTGAGGATAGAATATCCATAAATTAGGATGAACCCTGGGGATGCACAAAGGGTGGCATTACCCCTAATAAAGGCATTATGAATTCGGATGATATAAGTTGGATTGAATGAGACAACAATAACCCTTAAGGATTTATTGGAAGGAGTTTCAGAAGGTACACTAACAGAATTATTATAGGATCGATTAGTGATATTTTGATATACCTTGTACCTAGAAAATACAGGAAGAATTATGAGGATGACCTAAGAAACCTTACAAGAAAAAGGGTAATATTCTGAGTTTCAAATAGAAGTTGGTAGAGTGTGTATGACACAATAACAATAATGACAGGTGAGGCATGTGTGAGGCCATGAGGAAGTATGGATTGAACCAAATAAAGGTTGAAATTATCCTAAAACATGAAAGAACTAATAGAAGAAATATCCTAGGTATGACTAGGAGTAACCGTGGTAAAGTTCACACAGAGAGGTGGAAGCAATGACTTATGGATAAAGACTGATGGATACTTTTCTCTTTCAACAGAGCTTAAGGGATAAAGCTTTCACTCAATAGTGATGGGAATGAGGTAGAAAAATTTGAGTTGGAATAGATCTAGAGAACCTTGGTTACAAGAAATTATTATTATCAGGGAAAGGCCAATGAGGTGGCCGACACTTTAAGTATAGAGGAGTAACTATAAATGCTCATACCGAATAAGCGGAATGATATTTGGAAGGACCTTGAAGATCATATCGGAGTGGAGGAATTTACATTCCTTCTGATGACTGTGCAAGAATCGACTGTAATAATAGTTTAAGTAAAGATTCGATTACCGATATCGTCTTAAGAAAATTACACACCGTAGGAGGTCCTATTTTGAGGTAAATCGGGACCATGATACGAAACTGATTAAGTAAACCGTTAAGTTTCCAGTCTTCTACTAAAGATATCTGATTAACAATTTCATCAACCTGGCATAGCTGCGGTGATCGAAGCTCTTCTGTAATTTTATCTGCTTCCATCTACATCAAGTTCAGGAAGTAGTCCTTATGAATAAGAAATAGTGATTAGTTTGTCTTCCTAGAGAATTTTGGATATGACAATTATGAAACCCATCTGATTAACCATTAAAGCACTACGTAAATAGAAAATGATGGTAATTCAACAATGGACTACAATAATATAGTGGTGATTCTTCTAAGAAAATAGATGACGACGCAAAGATAAAGATAGTGCTGCCATTGATAAGCTAAATGGCATGTTGATGAATGACAAGAAAGTTTATATTAGGATATTTCTGCGCAAACAAGATAAAGAATATGAGGTTGGAGATTCATGATGCTAAAGGTATTCCCGTGGAAAGAATTAATGAGACTTGGAGAGAAGGGCAGTTGAGCCCGAGATTTATTGGGCCATCTGAGAGTTTAAAAGTGTTCGGAAGGTGGCATTCGAGAAAACTCTACCCCCAAAACTTATAGCATGATCGTAACGTGTTTCATATGGCAAGGCTACGCCAGTAAAATGCAGATGCTCGACAGATGATAAGAGTACAAGCAGATAGATATACGACCTGGTCTGACGTACGAAGAACAACCTGTGGAAAATCACGGATAGAAAAGAACAAGTGATGAGAAACAAGTTTAGCAGAAGTAGATTATATTGGATCTAAGTTAAAGGAATCGGCCAGATTCATTTTGGAGGGTTTAAATTGCAATAATGTGTTAAATATAATTGATATGGTTAATATCAGTGTTTAAGTTTTACAGGGAAAAATAGAGTTTAAACAGGAAGCAGTCAGAGTTTAGTTAAACTCTGACAGTTGGAAGCTGAACAGAGTTTGCTATACGCTGACAGTGGAAGCTCGACAGAGTTTGGTTAAACTCTGTCTGGAGGAAGCGCGTCTTCAGTCAACGGTGATTAAAGATTAATTGAAGATAATTATGGAAGCAATATCTTTGCAGATTGGATAGCTGTTAAAGAGATTGAGTTGACTAAGAAGATGTGTAGCAATCGTAATTGATAACAATTGTATAGCTAATTTATAGGAGTATCAATTATCGATTGTATAGTAGCTGTATATTTTATAAATACAGTTAGGTTAACCCTAGAAGGGTAATCGATTGTGTAATACAATATTTTTCATTGTAACCTAAGCAGCTCTCTGTGATATTTTACATCACTGAGAGAGAAGTTAATTACAAACAGTTTTAAAAGCTTTTAAAGAACTTATTGTTATTCTCTCATACTTAGTTGATTATAAGTGTGTATTCGGCCTAACAATTGGTATCAGAGCTTAATCTGTTAATTCAATACAGTTTAAGATCCACACACACACAACTATAATCAATGGCAGAAATTCCTCCTCCAACATCAGGCTCTAGTGCTGAAAAGGCTCAACCTGCAACTGTGAGTCAATATGAAACAATCAGGGTTCCTATTCTTAAGCCAGCAGAATACTCAACCTGGAAGGTGAAAATGGCTATGTTTCTGGAGGCTACAGATCCAGAATATCTTGACAGAATTTATGAAGGCCCTCATAAGCCTACAAAATTATCTGTTGTTGCTGTTGGACAAGAAGCTAAATCTATTCCAAAGGAGAAGAAAGATTTGACTCCTGAGGATATTTCATCCTTTGGTAAGGATGCAAAGGTTAGACATCTGCTTCATAGTTCATTGGATAATGTTATGTCTAACAAAGTGATCAATTGTAAAACTATAAAAGAGATCTGGGATGCTCTAAAGGTTAGATGTCAGGGAACTGCTGTAATCAAGAAGAATAGAAGAACATGCTCACATAGGAGTATGAACACTTTGAGGCTAAATCTGAAGAATCAATGACAGAAACCTTTGACAGATTCTGTAAGCTACTTAATGATCTGTCACTGGTTAATAAAGAATATGATCTAAAAGATTCAAATCTCAAGTTTCTTCTTTCTCTACCTGAAAAGTGGGATGTTAAGACAACCACTATTAGAGACAACTATGATCTTGTTGATACTGATATTGATGAGATCTATGGGTTGCTCAAGACTCATGAACTAGAAATGGAACAGAGAAGCAGAAGATCAGGCAGAAAGTCAAAATCTGTTGCTCTAAGAGTTGAAGAAAGACTCTCAAAGAAGGAAGCATCAAGGAAGAAGGCAAAAGGAAAAACTTTGGTCATTCATTCTGAAAGTGAGTCATCAAACTCTGATGTTGACTCAAATGCAAATGAATCATCTGATTCTGAAGATGATGAGGAAATGATGGAAATGGCTGCTTTGATGGTAAAGACTTTCAAGAAGATGGGATTCAAGAACTTCAAGAAAGGAAAGAGATTGTCCAAGAATGATTCAAAGTTTGACAGGAAGAATTTCAGAAAATCTGAGAGAAAGGATACTAAATCTGGGAAAAGAGACAAGTCTGAGATTCAATGCTACAAGTGTAAGGAGATTGGTCACTATGCTCCTGAGTGCAAGAAGGGTAAAACTGAGAAGGCACTCTTCACTAAAGGCAGAGATTGGGCAGACACCTCTGACTCAGATGAGGATGTGAACTATGCTCTCATGGCTACTAATGTTGATGAAGCTGAAGATTCTGAAAACAAGGTACCTCTAACTACCTATGCTTATAATACTGATGATATAACTGAATTAAGAATATATCTTAAGGCTTTGCATATCAGTTATAGGGATCAGACTTTAGAGAATGAGAGAATCAAAACTGAGAATTCTGAACTCAAGGAGAGAAATAAGGTTGTAGAAGAGAAACTTGCTAACATGTAGCAAGTTCAAAAGGAGAGAGATGATGCTGTCTATCTTGAACAAGAGTTGTTAAGTAAGTATAAACAACTAGAATCTAAGTTGGAAAAGGCAAATTACATTATTAAAACTTGGACTCACTCAGGAAAAGACACTCAAGAAGTTTTTCAATCTGACACTGTAGGTCTAGGTTACTCTGAGGAAGATGAACTTAGGTTTCAGAATACAGTCAAGATTAGACCACCTCTTCCACCTAAGAAATTTGGAACATTTGTTAATGGAATAAATGAACCTAGGTTTGAAGGTGGAAAAGAAGCTGTTAAGAAAGAACCAGTAAAAACTAGTGTTAAACAGGTTAATATTGGTTTAATGACAGATAAACAACTTAAGCATAAGCTTAAGGATTTAAAATCTGTTAAGAAACAGAAAGTGTTTAGAAAGAACAGAAATGGTAAAGTAGGCATTACTCAAGGCAATTATCCAATGCTTGCTACTTTAGCTCCAAGAAAGACATGTCATAACTGTGGTAGCACTAACCATCTTGCTAGTTTTTGCAGGAAGAACAAAGACATTAATTCTTTACCTTCCAAGTCTGAAGTAAAGAAAGATAATGTTAGAACTAGGCCACAGACTTTATGCAAACACTGTGGAAGCACTTGGCATTCTATTTATACTTGCAGAAATTATCATGCTATTTATCATAATTACTATGAACTGAAACCTAATCTGAAATGGGTTAGAGTTAATTCTGCAAATGTAAACTCTGATAAAGTTAGCTTAAACTCTGATAGTGTAAATTCCGCTGCTAAAGCTAACAAAATTAAGAAAGCCAAAGGATCCAAGCAAGTCTGGATCCTTATAATCCTCAGTAATTGTTTGTGATTGCAGGGCATCAGGGAAAGCATCCTAGTAGTGGACAGTGGATGTTCAGGACACATGACTGGAAATAAAGCCCTGCTATCAGAGTATGTGGAGAAGGCTGGCCCAAAAGTTTCTTATGGAGATGGCAACATAGGACATACTCTGGGATATGGCAATATTAATCTTGGAAGTGTCATCATCACAAATGTAGCTCGGACTCAAGCATGATCTGCTATCTGTGAGTCAAATCAGTGACAGAGGTTTTCATGTAGATTTCAACCTGAATACTGTGAGGTTATCAGCAAAACCACAGGGAAAGTTGTTTTAGTTGGACAAAGGCGCAACAATATCTATGAAGCAAGTTTGTTGACAAACTCTAATGGAAATACAATGTGCCTGTCAACAAGAATGTCCAATGAAGAGAGTTTGAAGTGGCATAAGAAACTCTCTCATTTGAATCTGAAGTTTTTGTTAAATGTTGATGGTCTGTGTGATTCATGTCAAAAGGCCAAACAGAGGAAGACCTCTTTCAAGAGCAAGTCGGAATCTTCAATTGTCGATCCATATCATCTGTTACATGTTGATCTTTTTGGACCAGTAAATGTCTTGTAACACCCCCAGATCCGGGGTCCGGGATCCGGTGGTTACGGTTTCCAATTCTGTCCACAACAATTGAACTTTCCTTAACATAAAATAAATTACGTCTCTACGACCCAACACAACAATATAAAACACACCCGTTATAGTCCCAGAGATGAAATCAGAGTAACAATCAAATTTTTATTAATCACATTATGAGTTCTTACAATCCAAAAGAATTTCAATATAAATACATACTCTTTGCCATCCATTTACATAAGTCATACTAGACCATAATCTTGGTAATGAAAGAATAAATATATCCTACCAATAGCTTCTTCTTCAGCTCTGGTAGTCTCATCGTCCTCGCCCGCGTCGAGTGCGCCTTGTGCGAGTCATCTGGTCTAGCTGTTGTTGTGATATAATAATAAAGCAAGGGTGAGCAATAGCCCACCAACAATAATATATAACTGAACGATAATGTATAACAGTTCAAAAGTATCTTTCAAACCATATGCCATGCATTTACGGAAATGATGCCAGTATAATATGAACGATGAAGTTACAAGGTAACTTAAAGTATTTGTTTATAGAAATATCTGCTACATCAAAAGTAAGCGAGATATTCTCATTGTTATTAAGAAGAGGAACTTGCATGAAAAGGTTGCAATTCCAGTTATGAACACTTTTCCAGCTCTGCCAACAGTAATCATGTTGCAGGAAATAAATAAGTTTGGATGATGAACCGATGATGGAGTATTCACCGCGCCCGCTGTTCAAATCTTGATGATCAGTCGAGATCGTACAGCTCAATTTAGATTTACTACCGGTAGAAGGAAGAACTGACGGCTTTACTTGTATACCGCCTTACTAGCTCTCCCCGGCCAACGGTTGGGCCAAAGGGGATGGACCGGCGCTACTCGGCCTCTTACACGACTCCTAGTTCAAATAGAATTCATGATTCTGAATGTAACGTTCGTCCCCCTTTCCCCAAGTATAATACTTGTTGATAAGACTCTACAAAGTAGTCGTATCTAGTTGGAAAGGAAAATTCACCAATAACTTCCAAGCTATTGCTTGGTAACGAATATCAACTTGTTCCAACAATCTTACCCCTCGAAAGATGAGAAGGTAAACAACGACTTAATAAGTCCATAGCACCCGAGTTGCGAGTGAAGAGAATACTTTATGACCGGGAAGTCGACAAGATATATAACATTTTCCAAGTAAGGTTCCCTTATTATTAGAGAGGTAGACTCAAAGAAGAATGATGTCTGAGAACCTTTCTTGATATAAGATTAATAATAATATGACTCCGAGATATTTTCTGTAATAATCGAAGAAGATAAACCTTATCGAGGTTATTCTAAGTATGGAATAAATATTCAGAGAATATTTATTGAGTTAAAATATTTTACAGAATATTTAGGAATATGAAAGAATATCTTTAATCAGAGTATCTCTCAAATAATTCTTGAAGAAATATCGAGAGAATATTTATTGCATAATTAAATAATCAAATGAATATTCAAAATAATATTCATTAATTAATAAGACCTGAAAGGAATATTTAAAATATTTAAAATAATATTCGATGATTAAATAGAACCCTGGATGAATATTCAAAATAATATTCATAATTAATTAGGAATTTAAATGAATATTGATAAAGTAATATTCATTTAATGAATAATATTCTAAATGAATATCAAGTAATATTCATTTAGTAATTCAAGCTTTAAGGGAATATTCGAGATAAGACTCGATAAATAAATCAAGTTTCAAATGAACATTAAAATAATATTCGACAGGTAATTACTATCTTAAATGAATACTCAAATGTAATATTCATTTAATGAATAATATTCTAAATGAATATCCAAATAATATTCATTTAGTAGTCCAACCTTTAGAAGAATATTCGAAATAATAATCGATAAATAATTCGACTCTGAATGAATATTAAAAATATTATTCGTCGAATAGTTACGTTCAAATAATTATTTGAAGTAAGGATCGTTAAAATAAATAATCTCGAATGAATATTCAAATAATATTCGTCGCCCGAATAATGGAAAATATTTACTTAAATATTTTCCTCCGAGGTAATCTCGATATATCAAGAAATATTGACTCCCGGTCTATATTTGATGAATAAGATGTATACGCCCTTCTATGAGGGTCTTACAATAACCGGCTTATAGTTGATACGATAGCTATCTAATTTATAAGCCAATAACAATCAGGGAACAAGCATAATGATATAACTTGAAAGTAGGCATGCATGCTATGGCATATGTATAACAGAAAACATATATATAAATTTATTCAATCACAACAACAGCCTAAAAGAAGGGAATTGAAACTTGCCTGGTAGTCGAGTACGGTAAGGGGTAGTGATAGCGGGTCCCGGGTCAGCTTGGTGATCTATAAATAGCCAAGGCATTCGGGATTAATCACTTAACATCTTAAAAGTTAAGTTATACTTAAATCGAAACACGATCTCGAGTTATCTCGTTATACCCCTTTTAGTGGATTCCTTTTATCCTCGATCCGACCCGACATTCGTTCGTTAATACGACATGTCATTGTACTTACACTTGGGACATACTTAAGTCATACAAGTTCTAAAGTCGATCGTTACGAATCAATATTATGCTCCGAGTTTTATCGCCCGTTGTCTAAGTGTTTTACCGAAGTTATAATCAAGTGGGTTTTTAGGGGTTCGTTCGTGATTAACTTTGATTCGAACATTTTTATAAAATCGGAAAACGATCCTTTTCACATGAGGTTTTCTCTCACACCTTCCATTTTACCTCTAGTATTTAATTACCAAGATTCGCCACTGACTTACGTATTTTATCGGGGTTCAATTTCAGTTACGAACTTTCGTTTACGGATTCGAACTACTTTTAGTAAACCGACCGTAACTCCTAAACCGTAAGTCCGTTTCACGCGTTCTTTATATCAAAATGAAGCTTATAACATAACCTATCTTATCATGGGAAAATACAACACTGGACAGTGAGTTCATGCTACTGTGATGCACGGTTTTTAAATATTATCGAAAATTCGGCATTACGACGGCTATGTTTACATGCTTTTCCAAATTTTTATCATCATCAAATCATCCTCCAACAACAACCAATTCAAGACCTAAAGTTTCTCATCTATTCTAAGTCATGATATCTCAAGAACAACTCAAATCCAACAAGTATGAAACATCAATAACAACCAATTATGCATACATGGATCTAAACATACTAACACCTCTCCATCATATATCCATCCAAAAAAAATCCATAAACTCAAAGTAGTACTAAGGGTTCTTGAGCTTTATACCTTCCTTGGAGAGTGAATAACACTTGTTAAGCCTTGAATGATCCTTAAGTAGCCTTAGTATACTTGAATCATTCAAAAGAAAACAAGAACACAAAGTTAATACTTAAAAGTTACTATTCATCATCATCTTCTTGATTTTATATCTCAAGATTGGTATGGAATTTGAAGATGAAATTCATAGGGTATCTTAGTTATGAAATATAGGACTCACCTTAATTTTCTTGAGATTTAACCATGGATGGAAGTTGGATTTCTCCTCTTGAAAAAGAGGGCAGGTTGAAATGGAGGTAAATGGAGGGGGAAAGAGGTTGTTTGCATCTTTTACTTGGTTGCTTGTGCTAAATGAATTATTGGGATGAGGTTTTGATAATATCTTGGCCAAAAGTCACTTTAATAAAGTGATTATGTCATGGATGATGTTTAAACAAGTGGACAAGTGGTGTGTCATGTACTAATATCTTGTATCCTTGGTTTGATTCTTAGTGTGCTAGTTACTCTTGCAAATAGCTTAGTTACTTGATCTCATCCACTTGCACATACTTGCATCTTGGTTCTCTGCTCGTTTCTTTGTCCGTTTATTGCTCAATTCATTGATCGTTCGGACGAATAACTAAGTAGTTTCACCTCTAGGGTTTACCGGGAAATTTCTCGATATTCATAATACCTTCCCCAATCCTTAATATAATCCTCGTGATGACCATGCAGGATATTTAATCTCGATACGAACTTAATCCGTAATCTAGGATTCGTTCGCTTTATTGATTAATCTCGTTATAACGTTTTAGCGGTTTCTAGAACGCTTGTTTCACTGCCTCAGTGGTTTCCTACCTTCATTCTTAAATCAAATATAATAACATCCCAAAATATCAAATCCTCAAAGTTAATATCTCAATTCTTGGATTATAATAATATTTAATCCACTGTCCGGTCAAATATTATACCGAGAAAGAATTTGGAATTTCTGAATTCCGATCGTCTCTGCATTCACTTATTTCCTCCGCGTATTACTAATATGACTTCGAAACATCCATATCACGTCCCGTACATAGGGTGGCGTGAAAAGTTTTCCAACGTACAAAATCACTATTCATCCACCAAATTACTATGCACGTACAGGAAATACTATGCACGTATGGGAAACACTATGCACGTACGGGAAACACTATGCACGTACACATTTCCCTTCAAGGATCCATTAGCTCCTTCCTGGATGGTAGATTATTCTTATCTAGGTCCTCAACCATCGAATTACTCTCTTCTGACAATATACCAATGCATCAGGATCATTGTCCAAAGCAATATCCATTCATTACAATCATTGTCCTTTGAAACCACCATTCATTAGAGCTGGTGACCTTGTTGTCGGAATCATTGTTCCTCATTTTATCATTACTTAATAAAAAGTTTTAATTATATCCAAAATTTGGGGTTCTTACATGTCTTGTCAATTGGAAGGAAGAAATAAGCTCTAGTCATTGTTGATGAATATACCAAATACACATGGATGTATTTTCTAGCAAAGAAGGATGAAACTGCATTAACTCTGATGGAGCATGTAAAGCTACTGGACAAAGGATCAAGACACAAAGTTAAAATAATCAGAAGTGATAATGGATCTGAATTCAGAAATGCAACAATGGAAGAATTCTGCAAGAACAGAGGATTGAAGCAAGAGTTTTCTGCACCTGGTACACCACAGCAAAATGGTGTAGTTGAGAGGAAGAACAGAACCTTGATAGAAGCTGCCAGAACTATGCTTGATGAAGCAAAATTGCCAACCTATTTCTGGGCAGAAGCAGTTCAAACTGCTTGTTTTACTCAAAATGCAACACTGATTAACAAGCATGGAAAAACACCATATGAGATGGTGAGGGAAAAGAAGCCAAACCTGAAATATTTTCATATTTTTAGGTGCAAATGCTTTGTGTTGAAAACTCATCCTGAACAGTTGACCAAATTTGAGTTGAAGGCAGATGAAGGAATTTTTGTTGGCTATCCAGTGTCAACCAAGGCATTCAGAGTTTATAATCTGAGAACAATGGTGATTATGGAATTTATTCATGTGTCATTTGATGACAAGAAAATCACTGGACTTGAAGATGTTGATGAACATGATCAGTTGCATTTCGAAAATGAAGATCTAATCTCTGATGTAATAAACTCTGATGACACTAATCCAACAAACTCTGTTGATGCAAACTCTGAACCTCTACTGGTACACACAAAAGAAATAGTACAGTCAGAACAAAGAGGAGAACCAGTTGAAGGGGAGTATGATCATTGTGATGACTCAAATTCTGATAGTGAGTCAACTGAAAATTCTGTATCAAACTTAAACTCTGATGACTCAAACTCTGAAAGTCCAAATTCTGACAGTTCAAACTCTGAGCGATCAAATTCAGGGGGAGCCTCAGAGAATGAAGAAAGGCATCAAGATAATCAGGAGAACATTGATCAAGGGGGAGGATCAACTGTTGACAGAAGTCATTTACCTACAGCTAGGAAATGGACAAAATCACATACACCTGATTTAATAATTGGAGATCCAGATGCAAAAGTTAGGACAAGAAGTGCTACAACAAATGAATGTTTGTTTTATGCCTTTCTGTCCAAATCTGAACCAAAGAAAGTGGAAGAAGCTCTTCAAGATGCTGACTGGATATCAGC
Source organism: Saposhnikovia divaricata (assembly GCA_036435485.1). Classification (NCBI taxonomy): domain Eukaryota; kingdom Viridiplantae; phylum Streptophyta; class Magnoliopsida; order Apiales; family Apiaceae; genus Saposhnikovia; species Saposhnikovia divaricata. The sequence goes on along the minus strand of CM071599.1, from coordinate 140,440,243 downwards.
AATGCAGGAGGAGTTAAATGAATTTGAGAGAAATGAAGTATGGACCCTTGTACCTAGACCAAAGAATAGATCTGTTGTTGGTACTAGATGGGTTTTCAGAAACAAAACTGACAGTGATGGGGTTGTTACAAGAAAAAAGGCCAGAATTGTGGCCAAAGGCTATTCACAGCAAGAAGGCATAGACTATGATGAAACTTTTGCTCCAGTTGCAAGGTTGGAGGCAATAAAATCTTTCTAGCATATGCTTCTCACAAGAAATTCAAGGTTTTTCAGATGGATGTGAAAAGTGCTTTTCTGAATGGAAAACTTGAAGAAGAAGTGTTTGTTGAACAACCACCAGGATTTGTAGATCCCAAGTATCCAGATTATGTCTACAGGCTTGACAAGGCACTCTATGGACTTAAACAGGCACCAAGAGCATGGTATGAAACTCTGGCTCAATTTCTTTTAGAAAGTGGGTTCAATAGAGGTACAATTGATAAAACCTTGTTCTATTTCAATCTTGGTAGTGATCTGTTATTAGTTCAAATATATGTAGATGACATAATCTTCGGATCTACTAATGATAAACTCTGTAAGAAGTTTGCCAAGCTCATGCAGTCCAGGTATCAAATGAGCATGATGGGAGAGCTCAGTTATTTTCTAGGGCTACAGGTGAAGCAAACAGATGATGGAATTTTTATCAATCAAGCAAAATATACCAGAAATCTTCTCAAGAAATTTGGCATGCTTGACTGCTCATCTGCAACAACTCCCATGGCAACAGCAACAAAGTTGGATAGAGACACAGGTTCACCAGTGGATATGAAAAACTATAGAGGAATGATTGGATCTCTTCTTTATCTAACAGCTAGCAGACCTGACATCATGTATGCAACATGTCTTTGTGCAAGATTTCAGGCAAATCCAAGAGAACCACATCTAACAGCTGTGAAGAGAATTTTCAAATATCTTAAGGGGACCATAACTTTAGGTTTGTGGTATCCAAGAGAATCAGACTTCAAGCTTCTTGGTTACTCTGATGCAGACTTTGCAGGCTGTAAGATAGACAGAAAAAGTACTAGTGGAAGTTGTCAATTTCTTGGTGATAGAATTGTTTCTTGGTACAGCAAGAAACAGAAATCAATCTCTACATCTACAGCTGAAGCAGATTATATTGCTGCTGGTAGCTGTTGTGCACAGATTCTGTGGATGAAGAATCAATTACTGGATTATGGATTGAGGTACAGTAAAATACCTATTTACTGTGATAATCAAAGTGCTATTTCTATGACAGGTAATCCAGTACATCATTCAATGACCAAGCACATCAGCATAAGGTGTCATTTTATCAGAGAACATGTAGAGGAAGGGAATATTGAGCTTCATTTTGTGTCTACAGAACAACAGCTTGCAGATATCTTCACCAAGACATTGAGTGAAGCTGTATTTACAAGGCTGGTAAATGAAATAGGAATGATCTCTGGCTTTGACTAGAGATATTGGTTAGACTCAAAACTCTACTTATGTACTGTGTTGCTCATATTTCTGTGGTGTGTCATATTTCTACTTATGACTGTTAAACTCTGTTAGCATGCTCTTTAAGTCATATACTATTGACTGTTGATTAAACTCTGAGAAACTCTGATAATGCTTCTTTCTGAACATAAACACCGATGAAGATACATGTATGAAACATTATTCTCAGTAATTAGTCATGAATCCTTCTAAGTTATCTGTGATCTAATCTTAAACTGTGCAGAAAGTTAACACAGCATGATACTGTTCTATATTTTTAGCATCTCTTAGTTTATTTATCCTAAACTCTGAGTCTGTAAATACTGTGTACACTGCCTCTCATAAATAATATATGATGTTGATGAGCTCTAAACTCTGTTAGTTATACACTGTTAAATTAGATTCTGTTGTTAGAATAACCCCAAAGCTAATATATATAGAATGTTAGAACTCCTTTGAGATCATGTTTGTAACTAGGACGACCCAGGAACTTACTGGTATATAGTAACGGCTAAAATTCTCTAATTTTTGGTGACTAGTCGAAAGCTAGGAAGATCCAAGAACTTGTCAAATTGATAAGGGCTAAAATTATAGGATTTTTGGTGACTAGTTTCAACCTCTGATTACTGGAGAAAACCAAAAAAAAAATAAAAAAAAAAATTTGGGGGTTATAGATTAATTAAATATTACTGTATATAAACTATTTACTACAGAGTTTAGCATTCATCATATATTCAGTGTTTACTATGAGAGTTTGTGCATCTAGTGTTTACTGATTTACTTTATGGATTTTATGAAATACTAGATGCTCTAAATACTGATTTAGTAAACTCTGCTCTACACACACTCATATTCACAACTGTACAGTGTTTGAAAGGATAACAGTAATTAAGTTGGAGAATTGATAAACACTGTTGGATTTTGTTGAGTACTCTAAGGTAATATTTTGTTTCAGACAAAGCATATACTTGGAGTACAGAAAGAGTTTTTGAAATTTGCATGTAATACGTGCCAGTTGTTTAATGGTGTCAGACAGTTAAAGCTTATTGGAAATAGGAGAGAGAACAGCAGTAATAATAGGCATTATTACTGCGCGTGTAAATAACTGTTCCACTGTTTATGTGACACGTGTCCCACTCACACACTTAACAAGAAATTGGTTTTGTGTGTATGTCTAAAACGATTGGGTTTTAATTTTCAATTACAGATCTAATCAAAATCATTTCATTATTCACTTTTTCATCTTTACATCCACGAACACACAACATTACACACAATTTCTCTGTTGCTTTCACTTAAGCATTTTCACAAACACTTTTCCACACACTCTCTTTTCTATCACACTGTTCTAATGGCAACCAAGAATTTTGTGGCTCAGGGATTAACTTTTGTTACAAAAAACTATGCCGCAATTCTAAACACTGATCAAGCTCCAGAATCATTTCATTTGATTCAGAACTTCTTAAGAGATTCTGAGATTGGTCAAGCGCTTGTTCAACCAGAAAAACTCTCTGCCACATAAATCTCTACCTTCTGGAGAAACTCTGTTTATGATGATGGTGGAGAGAATGGGACTCCATCTATTGTGTTTACTTATGAAGATCAAGAGTTTATAATCACTCCTGCAACTGTTCGTGAGGTTTTTGATTTTGATACTCACACCTCATACTCTGTGGCTGTTCAGACTCAATTGAAAGAAATGTTACAGCAACTCAGGTTTTCTGCTCCTTTGGATAAGCTTGGGAATGTTAAGAGGCCAGGGCTCAGGAAGGAGTGGAGCTTTTTCTTTGACTGCATCACTCGAGCTTTTGGAAAGAATGTCACCAACTGGGATGCAATTCCTGGTGAAAGTCTTCAAATCAGGTATTCTCTTCTTAATGGGAGTAACTTTGATTTTGGTCGTTTGGTTCTTATGAATTTAGGTGAAAAACTAGCAGAGTCTAATACAGCTGTTTATTTCTCACGTTTCTGTCAATGTTTATTCTCTGTTTGTTTGCCTAACATGGTAATTTCTGATGAGGATGTTATACAACCCTTTCAATGTCATAAGAGAATGTTTTCTGATTTAACAAATAAAGATGCTAACAAGGAGAAAGTTCCAGAGTTTGTCTATCCCCTTGCTCTCAGAAACTTTCTCAACCAACCACAAGAACCATAAGCACCACAACCTGAACCAATCCTTGAACCTCCATAGTCACCTCCTCAACCTACAAACTCTGAACCTCCTCAATCCACAAACACTGAACCTCCTCAAACCATAAACACTGAACAAATCTCTAAACCTACATCTCCACCAACCATTACTACTCTTTCACAACCACAATCTTCATCACAACCTCAACCTCAACCACAATCCAACCCAAGGAAATCAAAGAAAAGCAGGGCTATAAGGCCACCCAGAAAGCACAGGGTTGCTGAAGCTTCTAAGCCAAAGAGGGCTAGAAAGGAAAGGGCTAACAAACCTAAATCTCCATCTATCCTAGATGATTCTATCTCAGAGGAAGAGAGAACAGAAGTGCATCCTCCAGTTAAGAGAAGGAGATTAATTCTTGAAGAATCAGATGAAGAATTGAATTTTGAAGCTCCAGAGGATATTTCTAAGGAAATACCTGCTGTTGAGATAGAAAGAGATGGTAATGCTGATGCTACAATGGATGAAATTCTTGAGCCATTGTTCCCATTCTCTGAGAACATGGACATTCCAATCTCTTCACCTGCTATTTTCTCTGAAGCAACTGATGCATTAAATCAAACTACTGTGGTACATGAAGAAACAGTGGCTTCTCATACTGAGTTAATCTCTGATGGTCATCAATCTGTTGAACAGGGTGAGGAAATTGATCAACCACCTATTGAGACAATCTCTGAGCCTATTGTACAACCTGCAGAGGAAGTTGTACAGCCTGTTGCAGAGAATGTTGAACATATTGCAGAAAATGTTGCTGAGTCTCTTCCAATTCCTGAATCAACTAACCATGTTTAAGCTGAAATTGAAGTTGAAACTGAAGGGAGTACTGAGTCAAGCTCTTCTCAGAGTTTACCAGTACAGACTAACGCTAAAGTTAAAGATTTTACTGGTCCTTCAAATCAAGTAGATGCTGAAGAAGAACATTTTGAACAATTTTTAAATGATTGGTACCAAGAAACTTGCATCTTTCCTGTTGCAAGAGCAGCTGAATTTGTCAACATCTAGAACAATCACAAATCCAGAGATTCTATCTTGTCTCAAGGCTACTGTTGTCCAAGTGAAGACTCTCAATTCTAGATTTGATCATTGTCAAAAGGCAATTTCTGATGTTCGAGGTGAAGTTGTTAGAGGAGATGATATGCTTAAACTTGATAGCAAGAACAAATTTCAATATCTTTCTCAGAATCAAGAAACTTTGTCTCACAGGCTGAGCAAAGTTGAAGAAAATCAAAATGCCATGTCTTTAAAGATTGATTCTATTGCTACCTCACTGGAGTTAATCACATCTATTCTCATGCCTGATGATGTCAAAAAGGGGGAGAGAGATGCTAAAGACAAATGCAAGCAATCTTAAACTCTGATCAGAAAGGATAATGCTGGAGATGGAGGAGCAAGTAATAAAGGCATGGGCAAAAATGAAGAAGTTCAAACTCTAAAATCTTGCAAGTCTTCTAAATCACAGTTTGCTGGAATAAACACTGATACTCAAGGTACTTCAAAGACCAAGAGTTTGGTATTATCTTCAAATCCACAGACTGATGAGGAGTTGGCTGCTAAATTGTTTATTGAAGAAAATGAAGAAGGAGCTACTATTGATGATATTAAAGCTGAAGAAAAGAGTTTACAGGAACAACATCTCAAAGCTTTAAAGTCTGGAAAGTTTAAGAAAGGAAAAGCTCTTAGGCCTGTTCTTAAAGGCATTGTGATCAAGGAAAATGTTGATGCTGATCATAGATCACATTCATCTAAGAAATCATCAGAAGCTGAAGCTAAACTCAAGATGAAAAGCATTGCTATGGAAGGAGAAGATTTGAAGAAGAAAGATACAACCTCTGTTTCTACACAAGTTGTACAGAAGAAAGAAAACACAACCTCTGTTTCTACACAAGTTGTGTCTAGACCTCTATCTTCTCAGTTGAAATCAGTTTTTAGTAGAGGAACACTCCATGATCCAAATCTAATATCTGGAGCTCCTATGGATTTTTCTGATGGAAGAGCTTTGTCTGGTAAGGTTGGAAATAATAAAGCTGGTTTGGGTTCACACAAAGACAGAAAGCAATATACTGGTCTTAGAGATCCTTCTTCACTGGCTGTTCCAGGTCGTGGTGTCACTCAAGAGAGTTTGGACAGACTGGAATCAGTACAGTTAGTTCATCAGAAGAGTTTAAAGAAGGATTTTCTCTTGTAATTTATGGCTGATGGGACAGTATTTAAAATTGATGAGAATGATATTGGCTTGAAATATTGGGAAGAACTAGAATATGTTCTATATCTTTTCAAGGTGAATAGTCAAAGGACTCAATCAGTTGCAAATGTGCTCAGACAGAAAATGCTCCAGAATTTGGCAATCAGAGGGATGAAGTGCAATAGCAGATATGTTCCTATGTACAGAGACTGGAATGGAAATCTTATTGAAATGAAGAAGGGTACTGCAAAGTTAAAGACTGATCTGGGAATCACAGTACTTGACTTCAATTCACAGTCAGAGGAAGTGAAATTTATCAGACTGGGAAATGAGATGAGGAGGAACAAAATCTATGATCTAAGATCTGCTATCTATCAAATAGATGAGAGTGATCCTCAGTTGAGAGAAATCAAAGAAGATATGAAGATTGAGCTTGAGAATGCAGAGAGAAGATTGCTTATAGATTATCTCAGAACAACACCAGATCTTGAGGAGATTAGAGATTAAAGTCTGTAAGAATTTTTCTTGTTTTCTGTAGATTTTTTGTTAAGTCAGGTTTAAACTCTGCTTATTTGAATAAACACTGTGTTTGTATGAAATTGTTTTGACATCATCAATTATTGTTAACTTGTGCATTTTTACTAATGAACAAGTTGGGGGAGATTGTTAAATATAATTGATATGGTTAATATCAGTGTTTAAGTTTTACAGGGAAAAACAGAGTTTGAACAGGAAGCAGTCAGAGTTTAGTTAAACTCTGACAGTTGGAAGCTGAACAGAGTTTGCTATACGCTGACAGTGGAAGCTCGACAGAGTTTGGTTAAACTCTGTCTGGAGGAAGCGCATCTTCAGTCAACGGTGATTAAAGATTAATTGAAGATAATTATGGAAGCAATATCTTTGCAGATTGGATAGCTATTAAAGAGATTGAGTTGACTTAGAAGATGTGTAGCAATCATAATTGATAACAATTGTATAGCTAATTTATAGGAGTATCAATTATCGATTGTATACTAGATGTATATTTTATAAATACAGTTAGGTTAACCCTAGAAGGGTAATCGATTGTGTAATACAATATTTTTCATTGTAACCTAAGCAGCTCTCTGTGATATTTTACATCACTGAGAGAAAAGTTAATTACAAACAATTTTAAAAGCTTTTAAAGAACTTATTGTTATTCTCTCATACTTAGTTGATTATAAGTGTGTATTCGGCCTAACATAATGCGATGATTATAGAATAAATATGACCGGATACCAGTAAGGAGGTGCCAAGTGCAAAAGATGTCTTAGTCAAGATATGACGGTGGAGGTAAATAACGGAAGTAAATAAGAATTAGATAATAAGAAGGATGTGATTGATAAAGAAAAGACTATGAAAGTAACTACGGAATGTGAAGCAAGGAATGTTGTGAATGGATTGATGAATGGGTTTTCTAACGAACTCTCGGGATAACCACCTGATAGTGTTGGTAATGTGAATATGAAAGAGCTAGTAGCGTGACATAGAATGTCAGTAACAATGATGTCAAGCGAGAAACCTAAGATTTAACCTGAAAGGTTGAGGGAATTTTCTAAAGTGAGTGTTGCTAAGATTAAATAAGAGAATAGGTCCATAGAATGATGGACGGAGCAGTGAGGACATGTTGACACGTGATATTATGATAAAGTAGTATTTGATACGAATACGATTATTTTTCTTCTCTGATGAACCTCTATAGTTCAGAGGTCAATTCTAAGTATGATATTTTGCAATCATGAAAATTTTCTATAATTCTTTGAAATTATTTTCTTTCTTCTCTCTTATTCATCTTCTTTTGAATTGAGAAGAACAACCCTTTTAAGGAGGGGAGGTACTGCTACGTGACTATCTGTCTGTGTGATAGAAGTCTAAGCGGAATACCATAACTTGTTTAATTGCTTGTCAAGTACTAAAGGCTGGCCCCCTTCTGTACTAACTATGCAATGTAACAAATGTTCATTGATCATAGTGTTCTCTCAATAAAATCTTTCTACTTCTATGTATTGATCGAGGTTGCGAAGATTAAAACGGTCAGGAAATGCATAGTGCGAGTGAGATTATCTCCGAATTCGTAGCATGATAGTAATACCAAGTCACTGCAGATACCGATAAGGATAATAGTATATGACTGAGTAAGAGCATAACCCGGATAGTGTGTCATACGGAAAGTATCAAAGTCGATGGAAAAAGGATAAGGTGTGTATTGTAGCACCAGTAGGTGCGCTGAAAAAGGATTGGAATGCTTAAGGATAAACCGGGGAACTGGAAAACGAAATGACAAACAAGCATCCGATTGTTTCCTACCTGATTCCGGGACGGAATCCTTTTGAGGAGGGGAGACTGTAAGAACCCAGATTTTCGGTAGAATTAATACCTTTATTATGTATCAATGTAGAAATGAATAGTGACTCCGACTACGATGTAACAGTGGTTTTAACGAACGACTATTTAATGGATTCGAATTCGAATATCTATATGCCATGAAGAATGCTATTGGTTGACCATTTAGATAAGAAATATCTATCTCCTAGGAAATTAAGATTTGGTAATTCCAAATGAGAAGGTTATTCTTATGTCATCCAAATCGATATCTGCTATAAGTCCAGTGGTTCTGTAAAAAGGGTTAAGGAATGCTCAAAAGAGAACAAGGACCTTATTTCTAATTATAGGGAATAAAGAGAGAATAAGTGATGAATAGTGTTTTTGGTGGAAATAGGAATATTATTAGACAACACTATATAGAAGTACCCAGAACGGATTTCTGAGTTCGTTAATGATCCAAGGGGAAAAAGAGTGTATGTAAAAGTTATCGGATTCTGAAAAATAGCACTTTTACTTTCCCTGAGATTTCCCTGGACACTGAAAGACTTAAGGAATTATTGAAAGGATTTAAGGAGTATAGGTTCAAGAATTATTAAAGAGAATGGAGAATGATAGTCTAAATATTAAGACGGTTTCCGGTAAAACCCTAACTAGAAATCTTCGAGATATTCCTCCGAACGATCAACGAAATGGAGCAATAACCGGACAAAAAAACAAACAGAGAGCCAAGATACAAGCATGTGCAAGTGGATGGAGTAAGTAACCAAGTTAGTACCAAGCCAACTAACAAGATTATAAACACACCAAGTGGATACAAGATTACATCACCTAAGTTCTACCACTTGCCCACTTGAATGGCATCATGCATAACCCAATCAATTTAATAAAGCTACATTATGAAAAGTGAAGAGATATTATCCAAGTAAAAACACTTTATGCAAGGAACCAAGTAAGAAACCAAGGCCAAGAACTCCATTCTCTCCCTTTGCTACGATTCGGCTTTTTCCTAAAATGGAGAATCAAAATCCAACTTCCATCCATGGTTAAATCTCAAGAAAATTAAGATGAGTCCTATATTTCATAACTAAGATATCCTATGAATTTCATCTTCAAATTCCATGCCAATCTTGAGATATAAAATCAAGAAGGTTGAGGGTGAATGATGATTTAAAGAACTAACTTTGTTTTTCTTGATTCTTTTGGATGATCTAAGCTTTGTTAAGGAATCTAAGGACTATACAAGGCTTACTAGGTGCATACACACTCCAAGGAAGGTATAAAATTCAAGAACCCTAGTCTTTGTTTTGAGTTTAATGGAGTTTTGGATGAGTTTTGGTGATGATGTTATTATAAGCTTGTTTAAGTGATTATGTAGTGGTTCTAGTAGTTATGGTTCAAATGATGATTAAGTGATATGTTCTTGGACTTGATAAGATGTAGACTATGCATATAAGTTGTTGGTTTGATCATGGTATGCCCAGTGTGGCTTGGATTTGATGTTAAGGATTTTGGAACGTTCGATTTATAACGGTCGTAATGCCCGATTTTCGTTAAACCTTGGAAACCATGCATCACAGTAGTTCATAGTGTCAAATCTGGTTAAGTATATGATATTTCCTTGTAGATCTCGAGTCATAGATCGTTTTGGCGAAAGAATCGAAACAAACGGACTTACGGTTTAGGAATTATGGCCGATTTACTAAAAGTCATTTGAAACCGTAAGTACGAGTTCGTTATTGAAATTGAACCCCCTTAACTCGAGTAATTCAGTGACGAATCCTGGTAATTAAATATTAGAAATCATAAGAAAGGTGTGAGAGAAGACCTCATGTTAAAAAGATAGTTTTTCGATTTTATAAAAATGTGCAAATCGAGGTTAAGCGCGAACGAACCCCTTAAAAGTACACTTGGTTATAACTTTGGTAAATCACCTAGAAAACGAGCGATAAAACTCGAGCTATAATCTTTCTTCGTAAACGATCGACCTTAGGACATATATGACTTAAGAACGTACCAAGCGTAAGTGTAATGACATGCCTTATTAACGAACGAGTGTCGGATCATAACGGTGTTAATGAGAGATAAACTTGGAAAACGTGCTTTATCTTGAGTAAAATATTTACTTGGCGTTTCAAAGTGATAAGGTGAATAACCCGAAATGATTTTGGTTATTTATAGATCGCCGAACCACCCCGAGTCATGCCACTAGCATAGCAGGAGTACCAGGCAAGTGTTTAAACCTTTGAACCTGTTGTTATAATATATGTATATGATTTCTGTTTTACATATGTCATAGCATGCATGCCTTTTTCCAATTATATTGTGACTCTGGTTTTTGTGATACTTGTTCCCTGAATTGATGATTGGTTTATAAGTTAGGTACGAGATATACTAATTATAAGCTGGATATTGCTAAGACCCTTAGTAAAGGGCATATGATCTCATTCTTTAATATAGACCGGGAGTCGATATTTTGTATTATAGAGATAGTCCTAGAAACCCGGAGAGATTCCAGTGACAGATTTTTTGAGGAATTTTATTTATAAACATTGTTTATATTTCCATAAGTATTAATTACTTGGAAATTACTCGAGGAATGTTATTTGAGAATAATCTCGGTCGAGAAGTACTATTTGAATAGTATTTGAATATACGTTTAAGGATATTGATTTAGATGAATATTATTTCGAAATATTCATCTGAGTTTATCTATTTAATGAATATTATTTTGAATATTCATTGGAGCTTTATTTATTTAATATTATTTGGAATATTCATTCGAGATTATTTACTTAAGGAATATTATTTCAAATATTCATTCGACCTTTATATATTTGCTGAATATTGCTTAATACTCCTTTAAGATTGATTAATTATCGAATACTGTTCTGAATATTCCCCTGAGTTATTTAATGAATATTATTTGGAATATTCGTTTGATCTTTATTTATTTAATGAATATCTTCTTGAATATCCATTTAAGGTTGATTTATTTATGGGATATTATTCCAATTATTTAATCGAGGAATTACTTATTTAATAAATAAATTCCCTATATTTATTCGAAGGTTACTGTGACCAAAAATCTATTCTAAGAATATTCTTTAAATATTATGAGGTGATAAATATTCCTTTATTATTTATTTAATTCTTGCTAACCAAGCTTCAAAATATATTACTTCGTTCAAACACTATCTTCGATCTTCAAATATTATGTACACTACTCTGAGTTTTATTATTATTATTTTATCAAGGAAAGTTCTCAGAACTCCATCCTTCATTCGAGTATATCTACTAAAATATAAGAGAACCTTGCTTGAGAGCTGTTATTTCGTTGATTGCCCGGTCATATACTTGCTAAACTATTCTTTTCACTCGCAACTTGGTTGCTAACCATCAAATTGAGTCTGTTTGTTACATCATCATCATTCGAGGGGCAAGATTATTGGAACAAGTTAATATCCATTAACAAGCATCAGCTAGGGAAATATCGGTGAATTTTCTTTTCCAACGAGATACCACTACTTCGTGGAGTCTTATCAACAAGCATTATACTTGGGAAAAGGGGGACGAGCTTTACGTTTCAGAATCATGGAATTATTCGAACTAGGAGTATTTGTGTCAGAGGTTGTGGGACAGTCCATCATTAAAATTGGTGTAAGAGGCTGTGGGACAGTCCATCCTCGAAATAGGGTCCGAGTGGCGCAGGTCCCAGCTATGCCCAACCGTTGGCTAGGGAGATCTGGCGTATGGTGGTGTCCATATGTTCTTCCTTCTACCGGTAGTAAAACAAATCTTGAGATGCACAACCTGCGATTGATCATCGTAAGGCGGTGTCATCTGGCGCGACATACTCCAACATTGGTTCACTATCCAGAATCTATTTATTTTCTGCAACATTATCAGTGTTGGCTGGACTGGAAATTGTTCAAAACTGGAATTGCATATTTTCCTGCAATTTTATTTTTAAGAAAAAATGGATGATATCTGGTTCTTATCTTTGCATAGCAGATACTCTTACGAAAGATATAATTCGAGTTACCTTGTAACTTCATCCTTTATATTATACTGGCTCTATGTTCATTAATACATGGTATATGGTTTCAAGGATATTTCAGAACTGTTATATAATATTGTTCAAGTTACATATTATTTTGGTGGGCTATTGCTCATCCTTGTTATATTTATTATATCACAACAACTAGATCTGATGGCCAGCACGAGTCACACTCGGTGCAAGCAGGGACAGCAGTCATAGGGTTGCCCACTGATGTCATGGTTGGCATTGCTGAGGTAGAAGCAACTAGTAGGCTAGACTGTCAACTTTTGATTCATCAGACTTATTATATGTATGACCTACGTAAAGGGAAGGCAAAGAGTATGTAACAGTTAATTTGTAATTCCTTTGGGTTGTAAATACTCAAAACTTGTGATTAATAATATTTGTTGGTTACTCTGATTTCATCTCTGGGACTATAACGGGTGTGTTTCATATTATTGTTTTGGGTCACAAGATTGTAAGTTAATTTATGTTGATGTTGTGGATAGAAATTGAGACTGTGACGACCGGATCCCCGACCCTGCATCTGGGGCTGTTACCCTAACTCAACACTTTCTTTGTAAATTATTATAGTAGCTGACAGTAGAAGCACTTTCAGTTCAGAGTACTTGTTAATGAAACTTTTCGTGGCAACAAAAAGTATGTGATGGTTTCTATTACACGTTGCTTCTTAATATGCAAATTTATTTTTGTTTCTTATTTAGAAGTTTACATAATGCGCTGGCTGATTGACTGTTTCAGACAATTTCATTGTGAATTACTACAGTTGCTGATAGTAGAAGCACTTCTGAGACCTTGTTACTGAAACTGGTATATTTCCTTGCCCGTCTAGAAATTTTTAAAACACCAAAATTATGTTATTGTTTCTCATGTACATTGGTTCTTCTTATGCAATTTTATTACTAAATGATGTTGTCTTCAGTGTCATCTTTTATATTCTTTCTTACTTTTTACTAATGATAACATTTTTCGATCTTTGGTATTTACATTGTACTAGTGTAGTGTTGTCGTAAGTTGCGAACCCTATTTCACAATGTGATTTTCATGTTTTTCTTCACTTCTTCATTACTTTTACATTCACTAATGAAAGTTTGTTTCAAATACTTTTTCCCATTATCCAGTACCGCCTTCAAGTTTATCCATAATTTTGTGAGGAAGTTATAATGCAGGGTTAGTGATGTTCAAATTAGGCTGTGTTTTACCCTTTCACCATCCTATTCCTGTAGTAAAAAAGAAAGTTGTATCAACTTATGAACACACCTTTGTAAAGTAGGAAAACAAATTTTTTCTCACAAAATTCACCAATATCGATACTTCTACATTTTTTCCTTTTAAAAAAGCACAGGGAATAATCTCTCCAAAATAGGAAGAGCTTGTCAGGTTTGACCTTCTACTTTCTGTTAGAGTTTTTGTGCAAATCTAATTTAAATATGGATGAGTTTGTAAACAGAACAATAAGGCTTCAAGTGGAGGATGAAGAAGAATGGGAAACGAATGAAATGGCTACAGAGGTGGTGAAGGAAAAGTATTTAGTTGGGTGTTTTTATACTACAAGATATGTTCTGATGAAACTTGTTGAAACTCTGCTTGGTCGTGTGTGGTTTCAATACAAGGGATGGAAAGTTAAAAAGCTGCATCAGGAAGGAAATAAAATCATTATTGGAGTGAGTTGTAGTATGGTGAATATGGTAACAACGCTTATGGAGAAGGGGTCGTGGGTGTTTAATGTTGGCTTGCTGATTACAGATCGATGGCCGAGCTCCGGGAAATGGCAGGAGGCGAATTTAAGCAGGTATCACTTGTGGGTAAGAGCTTTAGATATTCCAGTTAAGTTACTAACTCAGAAGAATATTCAGAGGATTGCTAGCTCTGCGGGGAAGGTGATAACAATTTTGATGGACAGTGTTGAAGATATTATTCTTAAAGGGTTTGTGAAGTTTGAAGTAGAGAAAGATATAGATGAGCCTCTAATTTCAGGAAGATTTGTTCCGGGAGAAGGGAGAAGAGAATGGGTGCAGTTCAAATATGAGAAACTCCCTTACTTATGTTTCAAATGTGGAAAAATAACACATGAGGTCAGAGATTGTGTAGAAGAAATAGTTATGGTAAGAAGAGATTAAGGTAATGGAGTTCAAGCTTTGGGAGGATGGATGAAAGTTGGCAATAAGATTAGGATTTATTTCGAAGGAGCAACAAAGCAAAGAATGGAGAGTCAAAACCGAGAAAGGAAAGATGCAGGTGATGAACATGGGTTGGCTGCCATTATTTCCAGTGAGGAAGAAGATGATGGGACTATGAGCATCATGCAGGACATGGGGGACCCATCACAAGTAGCTCAGTCTAGTGTGTGTGAACAGAATAGGGAACCGATAAAATTAAAATTAAAAATTGGACAAAATTAAAATTAAAATTATTAGGCCAGTCAATTAAGGAAAAAGCAGCGGGCCAGGAGGAACAAAATTGTATTGTCACTCAAGAGGAGCATACTGGCATGTCTTGTAACACCCCCAGATCCGGGGTCCGGGATCCGGTGGTTACGGTTTCCAATTCTGTCCACAACAATTGAACTTTCCATAACATAAAATAAATTACGTCTCTATGACCCAACACAACAATATAAAACACACCCGTTATAGTCCCAGAGATGAAATCAGAGTAACAATCACAATTTTATTAATCACATTATAAGTTCTTACAATCCAAAAGAATTTCAATACAAATACATACTCTTTGCCATCCATTTACATAAGTCACTCTAGACCATATACTTGGAACTGAAAGACTAAATCTATCATACCAATAGCTTCTTCTTTAGCTCTGGTAGTCCCATCGTCCTCGCCTGCGTCGAGTGCACCTTGTGCGAGTCATCTGGTCTAGCTGTTGTTGTGATATAATAATAAAGCAAGGGTGAGCAATAGCCCACCAACAATAATATATAACTTAACGATAACATATAACAGTTCAAAGGTATCTTTCAAACCATATGCCATGCATTTACGGAAATGATGCCAGTATAATATGAACGATGAAGTTACAAGGTAACTTAAAGTATTTGTTTGTATAAATATCTGCTACATCAAAAGTAAGCGAGATATTCTCATTGTCATTAAAAAGAGGAGCTTTCATGAAAAGATTGCAATTCCAGTTATGAACACTTTTCCAGCTCTGCCAACAGTAATCATGTTGCAGGAAATAAATAAGTTTGGATGATGAACCAATGATGGAGTATTCACCGCGCCCGCTGTTCCAATCTTGATGATCAGTCGAGATCGTACAGCTCAAATTTGATTTACTACCAGTAGAAGGAAGAACTGACGGCTTTACTTGTCTACCGCCTTATTAGCTCTCCCCGGCCAACGGTTGGGCCAAAGGGGATGGACCGGCGCTACTCGGCCTCTTACACGACTCCTAGTTCAAATAGAATTCATGATTCTGAATGTAACGTTCGTCCCCCTTTCCCCAAGTATAATACTTGTTGATAAGACTCTACAAAGTAGTCGTATCTAGTTGGAAAGGAAAATTCACCAATAACTTCCAAGCTATTGCTTGGTAACGAATATCAACTTGTTCCAACAATCTTACCCCTCGAAAGATGAGAAGGTACACAACGACTTAATAAGTCAATAGCACCCGCATTGCGAGTGAAGAGAATATTTTATGACCGGGAAGTCGACAAGATAAATAACATTTTCCAAGTAAGGTTCCCTTATTATTAGGGAGGTAGAATCAAAGAAGAATGATGTCTGAGAACCTTTCTTGATATATGATTAATAATAATATGACTCCGAAATATTTTCCGTAATAATCGAAGAAGATAAACCTTATCGAGGTTATTCTAAGTATGGAATAAATATTCAAAGAATATTTATTGAATTAAAATATTTTACAGAATATTTTGGAATATGAAATAACATCTTTAATCAGAGTATTTCACAAATAATCCTTGAAGAAATATCGAGAGAATATTTATTGCATAATTAAATATTCAAATGAATATTCAAAATAATATTCATTAATTAATAAGACCTGAAAGGAATATTTAAAATATTTAAAATAATATTCGATGATTAAATAGACCCTGGATGAATATTCAAAATAATATTCATAATTAATTAGGAATTTAAATGAATATTGAAAAAGTAATATTCATTTAATGAATAATATTCTAAATGAATGTCAAGTAATATTCATTTAGTAATCCAAGCTTTAAAGGAATATTCGAGATAGGACTCGATAAATAAATCAAGCTTCAGATGAACATTAAAATAATATTCATCAGGTAATTACTATCTTAAATGAATATTCAAAAGTAATATACATTTAATGAATAATATTCTAAATGAATACCCAAATAATATTCATTTAGTAGTCCAACCTTTAGAAGAATATTCAAATAATAATCGATAATCAATTCGACTCTGAATGAATATTGAAAAATATTATTCGTCGAATGGTTACGTTCAAATAATTATTTGAAGTAAGGATCGTTAAATAAATAATCTCGAACGAATATTCAAATAATATTCGTCGTCCGAATAAGGGAAAATATTTACTTAAATATTTTCCTTCGAGGTAACCTTGATATATCAAGAAATATTGACTCCCGGTCTATATTTGATGAATAAGATATATACACCCTTCTCCGAGGGTCTTACAATAACCGGCTTATAATTGCTACGTTAGCTGTCTAATTTATAAGCCAATAAACAATTAGGGAACAAGCATAATGATATAACTTGAAAGTAGGCATGAATGCTATGGCATATGTACAACAGAAAACATATATATATATATGTTCAATCACAACAACAGCCTAAAAGAAGGGAATTGAAACTTGCCTGGTAGTCGAGTACGGTAAGGGGTAGTGGTAGCGGTCCCGGTTCAGCTTGGTGATCTATAAATAGCCAAGGCATTCGGGATTAATCACTTAACATCTTAAAAGTTAAGTTATTCTTAAATCGAAACACGTTCTCGAGTTATCTCGTTATACCCCTTTTAGTGGATTCCTTTTATCATCGATCCGACCCGACATTCGTTCGTTAATACGACATGTCATTGTACTTACACTTGGGACATACTTAAGTCATACAAGTTCTAAAGTCGATCGTTACGAATCAATATTATGCTGCGAGTTTTATCGCCCGTTTTCTAAGTGTTTTACCGAAGTTATAATCAAGCGGGTTTTTAGGGGTTCGTTCGCGATTAACTTTGATTCGAACATTTTTATAAAATCGGAAAACGATCCATTTCACATGAGGTTTTCTCTCACACCTTCCTTTTCACCTCTAGTATTTAATTACCAAGATTCGTCATGATTTTACATATTTTACTAGGGTTCAATTTTAATAACGAACTCATACTTACGGTTTCAGACGACTTTTAGTGAATCGGCCATAACTCCTAAACCGTAAGTCCGTTTCACATGATCTTTATATCAAAACGAAGCTTATAACATGATCTATCTTGTCATGGTAGAACATGAAACTGGACAGTGACTTATGGCTACTGTCAAACACGATTTCTTAAGGTTAACAAAAATTGGGCATTACGACGGCTATAAATCGGACGTTCTAAAATTCACAACAATCAAGCCAAGCCACACCGGGCATCCATACATCATTTATACATGATTCTCATCTCAACAAGCCCAAGAACATCATGCTTTACCATAATAATCATTATGCTACTTAAATCACTAAATCATTAACCAAGCATGCTTATAATGTTACCATAATCATAACTAAGCCAAATCATCAAGAACATGCTAAAAACTCAAAATGAGATCCATGGTTCTTAAGAGTTATACCTTCTTTAGAGAGTGTACAAGCCATAATAATCCTTGTATAGTCCTTGTATAGCCTCCATGTAGCTTGAATCATCCACCAAAATCAAGATCCAAGAGTTTTGTTCTTGAGGTTACTATTCACCCTCTACTTTGATGATTTTATTGAAAATGGAAACATTGGATTTTGAGGCTAAGATTTCTGGGGTATCATTTTTATGAAATATAGGATCTAGGATAAAAATTTGGAGATCAAACAAGGAGTGGAAGCTTGATTTCTTCCTTTGAATTTCTTGAAAAAGTCGAATGCTCCATGGATGAGAGAAGTGTAGTTGTTTTGCTTGGTTGATTGCATAAAGTGATCAATAAGACAAGATATTTGTTTGGCTAACTATAGTCTAGTTGATGGGTTAAGGCTTGGTTAAGGATTTGCTTCCATGTGGACATGTATTGGTGCCTTATGTTACACCCTCATGCTAACTAGTTTAGTTTGTCTCCAATGATACTTGTATGTATTAAACTTGCTTGGTTCCTTGCATTATTGTGATGAAGAAGGGATAAGGATGAGTGAATTATTTAGGAAGATATTTGTTTGACACAAATGCAAGTTGCCCCCTCTAGTTTGGTAGAAAAACAAGCTTCTTGAAGAAGCTAACTTAGCTTAGATAATATCTTCATAAAGCTACCTTAATAAAGTGATGATGCCATGGTGGTGATCTCATCCACTTGCACATGATTGTCTCTTGTTTCTTTGTCCGTTTATTGCTCAAATCATTGATCGTTCGGACGAATAACTAAGTAGTTTCACCTCTAGGGTTTACCGGGAAATTTCTCGATATTCATAATACCTTCCCCCATCCTTAATATAATCCTCGTGATGACCATGTAGGATATTTAATCTCAATACGAACTTAATCCGTAATCTAGGATTCGTTCGCTTTATTGATTAATCTCGTTATAACGTTTTAGCGGTTTCTAGAACGCTTGTTTCACTGCCTCAGTGGTTTCCTACCTTCATTCTTAAATCAAATATAATAACATCCCAAAATATCAAATCCTCAAAGTTAATATCTCAATTCTTGGATTATAATAATATTTAATCCACTGTCCGGTCAAATATTATACCGAAAAAGAATTTGGAATTTCTGAATTCCGATCGTCTCTGCATTCACTTATTTCCTCCGCGTATTACTAATATGACTTCGAAACATCCATATCACGTCCCGTACATAGGGTGGCGTGAAAAGTTTTCCAACTTACAAAATCACTATTCATCCACCAAATTACTATGCACGTACAGGAAACACTATGCACGTACGGGAAACACTATGCACGTACTCATTTCCCTTCAAGGATCCATTAGCTCCTTCCTGGATGGTAGATTATTCTTATCTAGGTCCTCAACCATCGAATTACTCTATTCTGAAAATATACCAATGCATCAGGATCATTGTCCAAAGCAATATCCATTCATTACAATCATTGTTCTTTGAAACCATCCTTCATTAGAGCTGGTGACCTTGTTGTCGGAATCATTGTTCCTCATTTTATCATTACTTAATAAAAAGTTTTAATTATATCCAAAATTTGGGGTTCTTACAGTCTCCCCTCCTTAAAAGGATTCCGTCCCGGAATCAGGTAGGAAGCAAAGAGTCGTTTGCCTGTCGTTCACTTTTTTTTTTTTGCTTCCCGGTCAATTCTTAGTCGTTCTACCCTTCCTCAACACATCTTCTAGTGCTACAACCCATACTGTATCCTTTTTTTCCATCAATGTTGCTACTTTTCTTACAACTCACTATCCGGGTTATACTCTTACTCAGTCTTATCCTTATTGATACCTGCAGTAACATTGGTATCACTATCACCCTACGAATTCGGAGGTAACCTCGCTCGTACTGTGCATTTCCTGATCGCTTTAATCTTCGCAATCTCGATCAATATAGAGAAGTGGAAAGATTTATTGAGAGATCACTATGATCAATTGAACATTTGTTATATTGCATAGTTAGTACAGAAGGGGGCCATCCTTTAGTACTTGACAAGCAATTAAACAAGTTATGGTATTCCACTTAGACTTCTATCACATAGACAGATAGTCACGTAGCAGTACCCCCCCTCCTAAAAGGGTTGTTCTTCTCAATTCATAAAGAAGATGAATAAGAGAGAAGAAGAGAAAAGAGTTCTAAAGGATTATAGAAAGCTTTCATGATTGGGGAATATCATACTTAGAATTTACCTCTGAACTATAGAGGTTTATCAAAGCAGAAATTAATCATAATCATATCCAATACTATTTGATCGCAATCTCACGTGTCAACATATCTTGCTGCTTTGTCCATTATTCTATGGACAAATACTCTTGTTCAATCTTAGCGATACTCACATTCGGGAAATCCTTCAACCTTTCAGGTTAAATCTTAGATTTCTCACTTGACATCATTATTACTGACATCCCATATCATGTTACTAGCTTTTTCATAACTATAATATTGACACTATCAGGTTGTCATCCTGAGAATTCATTAGAAAACCCATTCATAACATTCCTTGCTTCCCATTCCATAGTTGCTTTCCCAGCCTTTTCTTTATCAATCACATCCTTCTTATTATCTGATTCTTACTCATTTCTATTATTTACTTTCACCTTCACCTCTTTATTGAGACACCTTTTTGCACTTGGTACCTCCTTATCGGTATTCCGTCACATTTATTCTATAATCATCACGTTATTCCAATTTAAACTTTCCGATATGAATCTGGCCCGATCCCTTTAACTTAGATTCATATAATCTACTTCTGCCAACCTTGTTTCTCATCGCATGTTCTTTTCTATCCGTGGTTTTCCACAGGTTGTCTTTCGTAAGTCAGACCAGGTCGTATATCTACCGGCTCATGCTCTTATCATCTATCGAGCATCTGCATTTTACTGGCGTAGCCTGGCCACATGAAAACCCGTTATGACCGTGCTATAAGTTTTGGGGGTAAGGCTGGCTCGAATACCGACGTCCGAACACTTTTAAACTCTCAGGTGGCCCAATAAGTCTCGGGCTCAACCGCCCTTCCCTCCAAGTCTCATTAATTCTTTCCATGGGAATATCTTTGACATCATGAATCATCAACCTCATATTCTCTATCTTGTTTACGCAGAAGTACACTAACACAAACTTGTTTGTCATTCATCAACATGCCATTTAGTTAATCAATGGCAGCACTTTCTTTATCTTTACATTGTCATCTACTTTCTTAGAAGAATCACCATCGCTTGTTGTTTACGTAGTGCATTAATAGCTAATCCTACGGGTTTCAAATCCTTTAGGGGGACAAAGTAATCACTATTCCTTATCCATAAGGAACACTTCCTGAACTTGATGTAGATATTACATGAAGTAGATAAAATTGCAGAAGAGTTTCAAGCATCGCAGCTATGTCAGGTTGATGAAACTATCACTCATGCAGCTTCCATAAAAGACTGGAAACTTAACGGTTTACTTCGTTAATTTTGTATCATGGTCCTGGTCTGCCTCAAAACGGGACCTTCTAAGGTACGTAATATGCTTAAGACCCCATCAGGAATCGAATCTTTACTTAAACTATTATTACCTTCGATTCTTGCACAATCATCAGAAGGAATGTAACTTCCTCCACTCCAATATGACCTTCAAGGTCTTTCCAAATATCATTTTGTTTCTTCGGTATGAACATTTGTAATTATTCCTTTATACTTAGACTGTCGGCCACCTCATTGGCCTTTCCTGCTAATAATAATTTCTGGTAATCCTTGTTCTCTGGATATATTCCAATTCAAACATTTCTACCTCATTCCCATCATTGTTGGGTGAAAGCATTCTCCCTTAAGCTCTGCTGATGGAGAAAAATATATTTATCAGTCTTTCTCCATAAGTCATTGCTTTCACCTACCCGTGGGAACTTTATCACGTTTATCCCCAATCCTGCTTAGGATACTTGTTTTCTTAGTTCTTTCCTTATCTTAGGATAATCTCAACCTTTATAGGTTCAATCCATACTTCCTCAGGGTTTCATACATGCCTCATCTGACATTATTGTTACTATGTCGTACATTCCTTACCAAACTTCCATTTTGAAGTTCGGAATATTACCTTTTTCCTTGTAAGGTTTCATAGGTCATCCTCATCATTCCTCCTGTATTTTCTGGGTACAGGGTATATCAAAATGTCATTGATCAATACTCTAATAATTCTATCTATGTTCTTTCCAGAACTCTTTTTAATAATCCTTACCGGTCATTGTTGCCTTAGCAAGTCCAGCTCATATCATCTGAATTTATAATGTCGTTATTAGGGTTAAAGCCACCCCTTGTGCATTCCCCAGAGTTTGTCTTAATTTATGGATATCCTATCCTTAATTCAACTGCCAAGGAATTCTTGCATCCTATAATTGGCAATAAGATCATGTATCCTTAATAAGGGTCTCTTTTCAACTGTTCTTATTTGATAATGGTTTGGTAACTTAATGCCACCCTCTTCTTTCAGATAGTTGTCAGCCTATTTGGCCTTCCAAAAGGCAACGTATGCCTATCTCCTCTCTTACAGAACGTGGTAATGGTAGCAAGGATGTTTTGGAAGATATTGGTCGAGTTCAACATGAATCTCTTAGTGCTTATCGTTCTTCTCAAAGGTACTTACCTTAGGCAAAATTTCTACAGCATACTGATCAATCTCTGACCATTCCGAAAAGGTCTAGTAAATTCCCCATCAAATCATGGGTTGCAAAGGGTTTAGTAGAAGATTCCTACGATCTCATTAATGTTTCTTTTATGTCAGAAGCCCTTGCAGTCGGTGCTTACTCAGAAGCAACCCTGCTTTGTCCTTTCATTGCTGGTATAGTCACTTGATAATCCTTGGTGACTTGTCCTTAACTGGCCACACTAAAATAAAATATACGATTTTAGGGGTTGGCTAATTAGCATTACTTTTCTAGCAATTGCCGGCATAGTGCCTTCTACTTTGATACCTTTCTACCTTTCCAAAACTTTACTTCATATAAGTCTTATCGACTATCCGGTACCGTCTCTGGTCACCTTTCCTCTACTTTTATCTTTTCAACTATTCTTGTCAATCCTACGTGCCACGCAAGCTTACCATTCCTGGCATAACAGCCTTTTCACTTAAGTCAATCCCGGAGTTTCTCAGTCTGGCTGGTTTCTTACTTACATTTCCTGTTTTCGTCCAATCTCACTTCATCATTGTATTTCTACAATCAATCGCGATAACCGGGGTCTGTCCACCAACCCATATAGCGGCTACTTTACCCAATCCACGGGGTTCGCCCCAGTTTCTACTCTCTTCCATGATGTTCTCTGATAATCAGAAAGACAAGGTTTGCCAAAATTCGTTGAAGTTCTTCCCAGAATTAGGGAAATTTTGGTCAGTCTATCCATCTACTGGAAACATTAAGGAGACAAGTTTCGAAACCTGAAGAATAGTTCTATGAACCTCCAAGCAGGTGGAATCATAAGTAGTCATAGTTAACGAAATAATCATCATCAGATTGGAAGTTTACCCACTGGAGAGGAATCAATTATATCCATCCCTTAGAAGGGAATCAATAGTTTCAAACTGAAACCTGTCACAACGTCCTGATATTCAATACTACCAAATTTCGGTCTACCTAACCCTTTATGTGAAGCGTCGTTGGAAGCACAAAGTCTCCTTTTTCCATTAAGCAATGCCAGCTCTTGGTCATTACCAATTTCATCTTAAAACATTCTCTATTACCTCTTAACCACTAATCGCATTACTTGATCCATTTGCAATTCAGTGTCAGAATAAACTTAAGGTAACTACTATAATCCATTTGGGGAAAAGAAAGAATTTAATATTCTTCTGAATCACATGCATCTAACGTTCCTGATTCACCATTTTACTGAGTTAAAATAAACTTATACTTAGTACCTGATAGTAGTCATATTACGAGTTCATCATAGACCCACTGGTCTTTTCCTCTGGTAGTTTCTAAGATCATCGTCTCGCTTACTACTTTATATAACTTTATCCAATCAGGCCATCACTTTCCACTATCTTTACTTTCGAAGCTGGTTCATTCATAATATGGACATTTTGCTGAATAAAACCACCTCAACAATCTCAATTTGGTTTCATAAAATATAACCCATGAAATCCGCCTTCTCATGGAGAATTACCATTGACAATATTCACACTAATCCATTTATCCGATAATATGGCACTTGTTGCCTCTATCTCAACTGCTCCTGGGTGTTCCCCGTCCTACATCGACGTCTTTGATAATCATGCATCATTCTAATTCCTTTCTCATTAATCTGAAAGTCTCTAAGGATCTTTATCTATCCCCATATAAGACCTCAAGTAATCCTTCCAATCTGTCTTAATTGCTGGTACTACCTCTCGTAGTCCGGCTATAAATCCAACATAAAATTTCAGTTCTCTTAATAATATCTCAGTTCTTTGTTCTCACTTCTCTGAGCACTATAATCTTAACTCTCGCTATCCCTCTGGCTGCAGCCCTCATTTCCTTGGAGTAAACTCCTCATCCTCAATAGGATTCTCCTTTGCTGGAACCTCTTTCGAGTCCTCAATAGGGTACTCTATCGAATTCACAATCCGATCGTCAGCATATAATACAACATCATCATGCTGCTGCTCGTACGCCTCAAGGTCTGTCGCCTTACTAGTCGATACGAGAACGAGCTAAGTTACTATCATGATACTTAAGAGTTCCCATAAGGGTTTTATATGTCAGCACTACATTAAGTAGTCCGACTATGAACTTGGCAAGAGTTCTTATTATCTTAGTAAGTTTATGGTTTTAACGTCGCCTCATCGCTGGGATTTATAACATAACGCTCTGATACCACTTCTGTAACACCCCCAGATCCGGGGTCCGGGATCCGGTGGTTACGGTTTCCAATTCTGTCCACAACAATTGAACTTTCCATAACATAAAATAAATTACGTCTCTATGACCCAACACAACAATATAAAACACACCCGTTATAGTCCCAGAGATGAAATCAGAGTAACAATCACATTTTTATTAATCACATTATAAGTTCTTACAATCCAAAAGAATTTCAATACAAATACATACTCTTTGCCATCCATTTACATAAGTCACTCTAGACCATATACTTGGAACTGAAAGACTAAATCTATCATACCAATAGCTTCTTCTTTAGCTCTGGTAGTCCCATCGTCCTCGCCTGCGTCGAGTGCGCCTTGTGCGAGTCATCTGGTCTAGCTGTTGTTGTGATATAATAATAAAGCAAGGGTGAGCAATAGCCCACCAACAATAATATATAACTTAACGATAACATATAACAGTTCAAAGGTATCTTTCAAACCATATGCCATGCATTTACGGAAATGATGCCAGTATAATATGAACGATGAAGTTACAAGGTAACTTAAAGTATTTGTTTGTAGAAATATCTGCTACATCAAAAGTAAGCGAGATATTCTCATTGTCATTAAAAAGAGGAGCTTTCATGAAAAGATTGCAATTCCAGTTATGAACACTTTTCCAGCTCTGCCAACAGTAATCATGTTGCAGGAAATAAATAAGTTTGGATGATGAACCAATGATGGAGTATTCACCGCGCCCGCTGTTCCAATCTTGATGATCAGTCGAGATCGTACAGCTCAAATTAGATTTACTACCGGTAGAAGGAAGAACTGACGGCTTTACTTGTCTACCGCCTTACTAGCTCTCCCCGGCCAACGGTTGGGCCAAAGGGGATGGACCGGCGCTACTCGGCCTCTTACACGACTCCTAGTTCAAATAGAATTCATGATTCTGAATGTAACGTTCGTCCCCCTTTCCCCAAGTATAATACTTGTTGATAAGACTCTACAAAGTAGTCGTATCTAGTTGGAAAGGAAAATTCACCAATAACTTCCAAGCTATTGCTTGGTAACGAATATCAACTTCTTCCAACAATCTTACCCCTCGAAAGATGAGAAGGTACACAACGACTTAATAAGTCAATAGCACCCGCATTGCGAGTGAAGAGAATATTTTATGACCGGGAAGTCGACAAGATAAATAACATTTTCCAAGTAAGGTTCCCTTATTATTAGGGAGGTAGAATCAAAGAAGAATGATGTCTGAGAACCTTTCTTGATATATGATTAATAATAATATGACTCCGAAATATTTTCCGTAATAATCGAAGAAGATAAACCTTATCGAGGTTATTCTAAGTATGGAATAAATATTCAGAGAATATTTATTGAATTAAAATATTTTACATAATATTTAGGAATATGAAATAACATCTTTAATCAGAGTATTTCTCAAATAATCCTTGAAGAAATATCGAGAGAATATTTATTGCATAATTAAATATTCAAATGAATATTCAAAATAATATTCATTAATTAATAAGACCTGAAAGGAATATTTAAAATATTTAAAATAATATTCGATGATTAAATAGACCCTGGATGAATATTCAAAATAATATTCATAATTAATTAGGAATTTAAATGAATGTTAAAAAAGTAATATTCATTTAATGAATAATATTCTA
Organism: Saposhnikovia divaricata; assembly: GCA_036435485.1. Classification (NCBI taxonomy): domain Eukaryota; kingdom Viridiplantae; phylum Streptophyta; class Magnoliopsida; order Apiales; family Apiaceae; genus Saposhnikovia; species Saposhnikovia divaricata. Next base: position 140,413,637 of record CM071599.1, on the reverse strand, counting down.
AATGAATGTCAAGTAATATTCATTTAGTAATCCAAGCTTTAAAGGAATATTCGAGATAGGACTCGATAAATAAATCAAGCTTCAGATGAACACTAAAATAATATTCATCAGGTAATTACTATCTTAAATGAATATTCAAAAGTAATATTCATTTAATGAATAATATTCTAAATGAATACCCAAATAATATTCATTTAGTAGTCCAACCTTTAGAAGAATATTCGAAATAATAATCGATAATCAATTCGACTCTGAATGAATATTGAAAAATATTATTCGTCGAATGGTTACGTTCAAATAATTATTTGAAGTAAGGATCGTTAAATAAATAATCTCGAAAGAATATTCAAATAATATTCGTCGCCCGAATAAGGGAAAATATTTACTTAAATATTTTCCTTCGAGGTAACCTTGATATATCAAGAAATATTGACTCCCGGTCTATATTTGATGAATAAGATATATACACCCTTCTCTGAGGGTCTTACAATAACCGGCTTATAATTGCTACGTTAGCTGTCTAATTTATAAGCCAATAAACAATCAGGGAACAAGCATAATGATATAACTTGAAAGTAGGCATGCATGCTATGGCATATGTACAACAGAAAACATATATATATATATATGTTCAATCACAACAACAGCCTAAAAGAAGGGAATTGAAACTTGCCTGGTAGTCGAGTACGGTTAGGGGTAGTGGTAGCGGTCCCGGTTCAGCTTGGTGATCTATAAATAGCCAAGGCATTCGGGATTAATCACTTAACATCTTAAAAGTTAAGTTATTCTTAAATCGAAACACGTTCTCGAGTTATCTCGTTATACCCCTTTTAGTGGATTCCTTTTATCATCGATCCGACCCGACATTCGTTCGTTAATACGACATGTCATTGTACTTACACTTGGGACATACTTAAGTCATACAAGTTCTAAAGTCGATCGTTACGAATCAATATTATGCTGCGAGTTTTATCGCCCGTTTTCTTGCCATGGTAGAACATGAAAATGGACAGTGACTTATGGCTACTGTCAAACACGATTTCTTAAGGTTAACAAAAATTGGGCATTACGACGGCTATAAATCGGACGTTCTAAAATTCACAACAATCAAGCCAAGCCACACCGGGCATCCATACATCATTTATACATGATTCTCATCTCAACAAGCCCAAGAACATCATGCTTTACCATAATAATTATTATGCTACTTAAATCACTAAATCATTAACCAAGCATGCTTATAATGTTACCATAATCATAACTAAGCCAAATCATCAAGAACATGCTAAAAACTCAAAATGAGATCCATGGTTCTTAAGAGTTATACCTTCCTTAGAGAGTGTACAATCCATAATAATCCTTGTATAGTCCTTGTATAGCCTCCATGTAGCTTGAATCATCCACCAAAATCAAGATCCAAGAGTTTTGTTCTTGAGGTTACTATTCACCCTCTACTTTGATGATTTTATTGAAAATGGAAACATTGGATTTTGAGGCTAAGATTTCTAGGGTATCATTTTTATGAAATATAGGATCTAGGATAAAAATTTGGAGATCAAACAAGGAGTGGAAGCTTGATTTCTTCCTTTGAATTTCTTGAAAAAGTCGAATGCTCCATGGATGAGAGAAGTGGAGTTGTTTTGCTTGGTTGATTGCATAAAGTGATCAATAAGACAAGATATTTGTTTGGCTAACTATAGTCTAGTTGATGGGTTAAGGCTTGGTTAAGGATTTGCTTCCATGTGGACATGTATTGGTGCCTTATGTTACACCCTCATGCTAACTAGTTTAGTTTGTCTCCAATGATACTTGTATGTATTAAACTTGCTTGATTCCTTGCATTATTGTGATGAAGAAGGGATAAGGATGAGTGAATTATTTAGGAAGATATTTGTTTGACACAAATGCAAGTTGCCCCCTCTAGTTTGGTAGAAAAACAAGCTTCTTGAAGAAGCTAACTTAGCTTAGATAATATCTTCATAAAGCTACCTTAATAAAGTGATGATGCCATGGTGGTGATCTCATCCACTTGCACATGATTGTCTCTTGTTTCTTTGTCCGTTTATTGCTCAAATCATTGATCGTTCGGACGAATAACTAAGTAGTTTCACCTCTAGGGTTTACCGGGAAATTTCTCGATATTCATAATACCTTCCCCCATCCTTAATATAATCCTCGTGATGACCATGTAGGATATTTAATCTCGATACGAACTTAATCCGTAATCTAGGATTCGTTCGCTTTATTGATTAATCTCGTTATAACGTTTTAGCGGTTTCTAGAACGCTTGTTTCACTGCCTCAGTGGTTTCCTACCTTCATTCTTAAATCAAATATAATAACATCCCAAAATATCAAATCCTCAAAGTTAATATCTCAATTCTTGGATTATAATAATATTTAATCCACTGTCCGGTCAAATATTATACCGAAAAAGAATTTGGAATTTCTGAATTCCGATCGTCTCTGCATTCACTTATTTCCTCCGCGTATTACTAATATGACTTCGAAACATCCATATCACGTCCCGTACATAGGGTGGCGTGAAAAGTTTTCCAACTTACAAAATCACTATTCATCCACCAAATTACTATGCACGTACAGGAAACACTATGCACGTACGGGAAACACTATGCACGTACTCATTTCCCTTCAAGGATCCATTAGCTCCTTCCTGGATGGTAGATTATTCTTATCTAGGTCCTCAACCATCGAATTACTCTATACTGACAATATACCAATGCATCAGGATCATTGTCCAAAGCAATATCCATTCATTACAATCATTGTTCTTTGAAACCACCCTTCATTAGAGCTGGTGACCTTGTTGTCGGAATCATTGTTCCTCATTTTATCATTACTTAATAAAAAGTTTTAATTATATCCAAAATTTGGGGTTCTTACATGTCTAAAGGGACAAATATTAGAACCTTTACTGAAGAGCCGAGAGAAGATACATCAATGGCGAAAAAGAGGCGAAGTTGGGAGGTAGAAGAAGGAAAAGAACGAGAAGGGGGAAATGCTAGTGCTAAGAGCCTTAAGTTGGGTGAAAATCAAACCTCTTCAAATAATTGTATAAGTAATATAGAGGTCAAACAAGATGGTTTGCAGTTCATTAAGGGGTCAAGTGGAAAAGCAGAGGGAAAGAAGGAAAATTCTCGAGATCGAAGAAAGATTGTGGTTGCTAAAAATAGAAGAAGTCGAAAAATAGAGAATACTCATTGCAAACCTATTTCCTTCCATTAGCTTAGAAGGTTTCTCATACAAAAACATTTCATCATTCTTTGAAACAATTGCAAGAATGCACTAACACGTGCCAATCTTTATAGAAAATCTTGCAGTTCTAGATACTACACGATGTCAATATTTTCTCATCAAAACCACACTATCGGCAACTTGGCACTTAGGCCCAAGAAGCAGTGTTTGAGTATTTTTTCAAAGTGGAGGATGGGAATGGAAGAAAACATAAAAACCTGAAAAGGATTGACGATGATCAGTCGCCACATCCAAGTCCAATAATCCGCGGGTCTTCTCTACCGGTAGAAGGATAGAAACTACATCCGTAACTATCCCCGAGTGAAAACTACATCCGTAATCACCCTCGATGAAAACTACATCCGTAATCATCCTTCGGCAACACCTGGGCCGGAATAATATTTGATGGACCGCCTGGCTCACGGCCGCTTACACATCCCGGGAATCGTTCGTCAACGGTTCCCACACCTGCCAGAGTCCCTTTTTCTTTTTCTTTTGAAAACTCTATTTTGATTGAAAATAGAGTAATTGAGGTCCGACATCAGTCGACCGATGATTCTTGAAATCATACAAGAAGCGAACCTGACCGGGGGTTTTCGAAAATGTTTTGAGTTCGAAAGAGTTCGAGTTTGAAAGTATTAAAGGTATCTTTAAATAATGAACAATAATTAATAAATGATATTTTAAGATTTAATATTTATAAATAATAAAATAATTATTCGATAAATAAACTTTTAATCCAAGATAGGGTTTCGAGTATTTACGAAGATATGAAAATAATTACTTGAGTATACGATACTCCCCGAATGACCCTTCGGGTTTTCGCAATCTAGTTACGATATAATAATATACCGCTCCCCGGTCAATAGTATATACGGACCGCTACGACCTCTATTGCTAGAGTCGTTGTCCGAGGAAAACATCTCAATCTAAGTTCAAGGGGTACAAACATATATGTACTTATACATTCTCAATTGCATCAATACTTCGATAAACATAACATTTGATATGATTGAAAACTACAAACACAACAGTGAAAGTCCTTGTATATGTATAAGTTTTGAAAAGTAAACTTGCCTTGGTTTGGTTGGGGTGGTCGAGCGTGCGGAGTGGAACGATCTATACATAAGCAATAACCGCTCGTTAGTACCTTAACAATATCTCTTTAATTACGGGGTTTTAGGGAGGTACGAAATTAACTTAACGACTTCGTCTTATGACACTCTAGCCCCACTATAGGTTCATGTCACCACTCGATTACGCTCGTTACTTATTCGACTTAATTTAGTTACCACATTCGAATCATAACCATTACCCCTAGAATTATACTCCACTTAACGACTTTTTCCCCTTGCGCGAATTTTACTCTAGCATTTTTATAAAATTGAAAAATTCATATTTCAATCCAATTCTTTTTGGGTAGCCTTCACCACTGCATTTCCTAGTTTATCAAATTTTTCCATGATCCCACATAAATTTTTAGGGGTTTAAACAAGGTTCACAAGGGGGTCACTTAGTGCAGTCCGGAATCCAGAAACACATTTTACTTCTCCGGACATAACTTAAAATCTATACCTCACCTAGTCATGAACCTTATATTTCCAGAAACTAAATTCAAATACCTTTCCAACAATATATGGTAGGACCTCAGGGGACAAGATTTGGGGGTTCAAAACCATGTTACAAGACAGGTCAAGTTTCTGGAAAAATTCAGCATGCATGTTTCACTTAAATCAACCAATATTCTTACTTCCACAACACAACCAACATCTAATTCACTTAGTTCATGCTTTATAACATTCATGGAGATACATATACTATCCACAATCATAAAAATCACAATCACAACACTAAAACTCAAGATCCATATCATCCATCACTTGAACACCCAAGATTAACACAAATATACATGGATCTATCACCAAACATCATAAACACTACATGGCCAAGAGGGGTTATGATTTTTATACCTTCTTGAGTACCTAGGAGCCTTGGGTAAGCCTTACAAAACTCAAGAACACCTTGAATAAGCTCCCACTATCCTTATAATCCAAGATCTATAAGAAAAACCCAACATTGTTACTATTCACAATATCTTCAACAATTAATAACTCAAGATTGGATGGTTAGAATGGCTTGAAATTCATAGCATACCTTCTATATGGAATGTAGAGGACCTAGGAATTTTTCCTTGAATTAAGAGTGATGAAAAGTGGAAGAAAAGAATTCTTCTTCCCCTTTTTAGAGCTTGGGCCGAGAGCAACAAGAGCTTGGGGGGGGAGAGAGTTTTTGTTTTGTTTTTGTGTTGGTTTGAATAAAGTGGTATGTACTTGTGATATTTATTGGTCATATGTATTATTTCATCACATGTTGACACCCTAGGTAGTAGACTAGGCATGCCCATACACCTTTGTCTCCTAGAATAATGCACCAACTAATTACTATTCATTGGTTGCTTTTGCATTTTCTAGTTTGCTTTCCTAGCTACTTAGTTGCATGGGACTTGCATGCGATACTACTCCTTGTATAATTATTCTTCCACCAATGCTTGTCATTTAATCTTTAATTCGTATCGTATCTTAATTAATCCCTCATAATAATATTTTGTCGCGTAGAGATTTCTCTAGTAATTCCTTAAGTACTTAATTATGTAAATTCCTCGAATATCCATAACTCCTCGTCATAATTCCTCATAAATCTTTTAATACTCCAATAACTCTCAAATCCCAAGTTTTATAAATCTTACTAACAATAAGATTCTTGCCTTCAACAATCTTCTCTTTATCTTTCATAGTGAATGTAACAACATAGTTTCTCAGACAATCAATTCCATTAAACAACAGGGATGACTAGAAAGGTTCCAAATTGACAATGTCACATGATATTAAATAAAAGAAAATATTACAAAAATTGGGGTTCTTGCAGCCTCCCCTCCTTAAAAGGATTCCGTCCCGGAATCAGGTTGAAAACAGTTGGGGGTGCTTTTCACGCATCGTACTCTCTAGTTCCCATGTTGATTCTTCGACATTCTGGTTCCTCCACAAAACTCTCACTAGTTTGACAACCTTGTTCCTCAGCACCTGTTCTTTTCTATCCATGATTTCTACGGGTTGCTCCACATATGTTAAGTCTGGTTGCAGATCCACTTGATCATGTTCTATCACGTGTCGGAAGTCGGTATGGTAGGGTCGTAGCATGGACACATGGAACACCTTATGTACTTGCTGCAAGCTTGGGGTAAAGCCAATTCATAGGCTAACTTTCCAACTCGTCTCAAGATCTTGAAAGGTCAAATAAATCTGGGGCTCAGCTTCCCCTTCTTACCAAATCTCATCAATCCCTTCCACGGTGATACCTTTAACATCACAAATTCTCCTACCTCATATTCTTTGTCCTTGCGGGTCTGGTCCGCATACCTCTTCTGCCTGTCTTGGGCCGCTACCAGCCGTCCTTTTATGAGCTCGATAGTTTCTCTTGTCTGTTGGACCAGTTCAGGCCCTAAAATCTTCCGCTCTCCAACTTCTTCCCAACACAGGGGAGACCGACATCTTCGTCCGTATAAAGCTTCATATGGGGGCATTCCTATACACGCATGGTAACTGTTGTTGTAGGAAAATTCGATCAATGGCAAGTGGTCATCCCAACTTCCCTTAAAATCGATGGCACATACTCTCAACATGTTCTCTATGGTCTGGATGGTTCTCTTGCTCTGTCCGTCTGATTGCGGGTGGTATGCAGTACTCATGTTTAACTTGGTCCCCACACAATCATGAAAACTCCTCCAGAACCTGGAGTTGAACCTTGGGTCTCTACCAGATACAATGCTCAAAGGAACCCCATGCCTTACCACGATCTCCTTAGATATCTCATAAAATTTGACCATTCGAAATAATGGGTTTCGTAAAAAACTAATGACTTTTACATACACTCGTCTGTACCGTAAAGACGTAATATCAATTCGAAATCTTCATTTAATAATTCGTACATAACTTGATTGCAAAAATTTCTCATCCACCCATAAAATTACTATTTGTCCAGGTTTCGAATATTCCCGAAAATTAGGGTTAATGTAGTCTCCTCTCCTTAAAAGGATTCTATCTTCAGAACCTAAGGATAATAGTTGTGGATAAAATTCCAACCTTACCTTTTCCAACTCTCAGGTTGACACTTCAACCCTATTGTTCTCTCCCTTGGTCATGTTGTCCCTCAACGCATACTCTCCTCGACCTGTATTCCTTATCGGTTATTCTATGATTGAAAATTTCTATCCCACTACTTATACGTTCCTCTTCTACCTTGTTCATAGTATCCGTGTTGAGTCCTTGTATCGTTGGCCGTGGATACTTTGTGGTCGTGTTTTATAATCTGAGACAACGTCAATACGCACGGTATTCCTCCTATTTCTTCGCTTGATTAGCAGGCATGTGTTGCCTCCCGTCAGCCGTTACCACTTGCTATGGATACTGTGTAGTCTTCGATATACGTCGAACCAGTTCAGCTACTATGTCCCTCATTCCTTGACTTCTTCGTAACGCAAGAAAAGCGAAACTTCTTCTTTCGCAGTACGCTCTACAGGAGTCGTCCTTACGTTCGCATGGTGATGATCGTGATAACAACATTCATTTCCTGGATAAGTTTTTATTCTCGACTGCCCCGTGAAACCTAAGGCATGACACTAAATATAATTTCGATCGTCTGGACAATTCTTTTTCCCTGTCCATCAACCACAGATCAAATTAGTACATATGCTCAATCTCTTTGTTAAATATACCTGAAAGCACCTTCAATATCCGAAGTTTAACCTTAAGTCTTTATCTGACGTAATCGCTGTAGAAGTTTTATATTGCACCACCATCTCTTCCGTATAATATTCGATAATCTTCTCAATGGAAAGTCTCTCGTAGGTAAATCACTTGGTCCAACAATTATAACTCAACTAGGGCCATCTCTTGGCTCGGTCTTTGGCGACCTACTTATGAAATTCATTATAATTCTGTCCACGTTCAATATTTTCTACAGGCGGAATTAATCCACTAGATCTTTATCATTCTGCTTTTGGCATGTCGCGTTTGTACTTAATAGTTTGCCAATACCATTCTTCATATCCGTTTGCCAAACATTCTCTTAATTCTCTATACATCTTTTTTTTTCCTTCCCCATAATTTAGTCATTTTCCTCTAACATTATTCTTTATTGTATATACTCTATTTTCTTGGCCAATACTGATTGAATTCCAATTTCGAATAATCCCTTCTATAGGTACCGACCACCACACTGGCCTTTCCTGGGAAATAATCCCTTCTCCCTTTCGTCACATTCTCTTTCTCTTGTTTAGTTCTAATATGAAGATATACTTATGGCACTTGTGGAAACTTTCACACTTCTCTCATAAAGTTAACATCTCAGTTTTATGCGTGAACGCTATCATGACAAATCCCAGACTTATGGTTAGTATATCCTATCCCGTAACCTTTGTGTTGTTTAGAAGTATAGGCTATCATCCCTTTCTACTGCATCAGCACACCTCTTAAACTCTTGAAAGATGCATCATCGTGACTCTCAAAGTCCTCTTTTTATCATCAAGTATAGCTAACAACGAGGTTGTTGCTAATATCTCATTTCATCCCAAAACTTTATTCATTAATCTATAAAGGCTTCTGACTCATTAGTCCATTCAAACGATACTACCACAATTTTACAACGTTTATATTAGTGTGAAATGCCAACCTTGGCACAGCACAGAGGTCGATCTTGAGTTGGTGAAACCTTCTCTTCAACCTTATCTTTGAAAAACAACTACTCATTTTAACTAGTCAACAATTCCTCCATTTCCGATAAGGGTATTGGTTCTCGATGGTATATATAAGATGTCATACGCTCGTCCTCCTTCACAACTGGCGCCAATCATCCTGAGGCCTGCATGCGGCTGCGATTCCCAATAAACTTGATTAGGTGGTAGTCTCGAAGGATCATTGACATATATCCCTGCATCCATTCGCCATTAGGGGCCTGTTAAACTTTATGTCTCTCTATGCGCATCAATCCCTTTAAGCTAAGTAAAGCTTCACATTCTTGCCACGATATTTCTTCCTTTCTTGTCCATCTCGCTTTCATGCTAGTTTCCTCTAAGGATATGTTTTACATCGCAATCGATTTGCATTTCCTGGATCAGGAAAAGGCTTGGTAACTCCAGAATTCATTAATATAACATCCTGACAACGGTTGGTAGGGGCGTATTCCCAACCACCTCATCATTTCTTATAACTTTCCTCACACTAATATTAAAGGTCGTGTGGTATGCCCCGATGTGTTATTTCTACTTTAATAATTACTCGGCACAACGCTCTGGCTGCACAATTACAACATTTGATTTTTGATCTCATATTGGTGTAACGGTTCATAATTGTACCTCCCGTTCACCTTAGAGTAATCACTTTGAAAGGAATGGTTTCAAAATAACAAGGTCCAATAGATAATTTCAATAAGAATTCCACATTGGATGTTCCAAGAATGTTGATGGTTCCAAATACTGGGAGTCTTGATTTTTTTGAGATGTAAGGATGGACAGAAAGAATACGACAAGGTTTATTCCTTCCCGTCCTGATAATTCTGTAATATGATACCATAAAAAATGTTGCACAAGGGCAATGATTATTGGATACAAAAGTCATAAAGACGGTCTTTATACAATTCTTACATCGGGCGGATACTTTTCCTCCTGAATAATAAGAGGAAATCTAAAGTCGCATTGATGAAGGTCAGCCAATAGAAAGCAATTCTACTCCATGACAATTAAAGAATGAAGTAGTTTATCATTCAAGTAATCAGTGGTTTCAAATGAATTCTCATTGTGTGAATGAAAGAATAAAATATTCAAGTGATATAGAGTCTGATACGAAGATGGGTAGAATTCGAGTTGAGTGGGCGACCTCATTAGGTCTCAATCAAGTTATTCGTCAAAACTTTCGTCATCATACTTTACCACATGCAAAATGCATTGCAGAATGAATTAAATTGGGAGTTGGACCAGTGAAACAATAACTAGTCCTTTTCAAGAAACACTAGTAACTAGCTAGACAAAATTTGCTAGTTCACCTGTTTGAGGCATCACCACTAGCTAGGACAATTAACTAGGTGTTCTTCACAACATTACAATTTTGACTAGTTAGAACAATCAACTGGTCATTCATATTGACATATCGACTAGCCAGTTTCAATCGGATAGAACGGAATTTCAACATCGTAGCCACTGAAGAAACTTTGGGCTACTCGGACAACGAATGAAAATAAGAAGTTATTAAGTTTGAAAAAAAAGAAAACTACAAAATCTGAAGAGAATGTTTTAGGTATCAGAACAATCGATAACCTCTCATCAAGTATTACTTATCAGTGAAACGGTCCACCCAAGGGTGCCTCCGTACACATGCTTTATCAGATCCTACAATAGAATTAAATTCGGAATACCAATATCAAAATGATATCCTTTCTATGATTTCAATGTACGATGTATAATCTCATCTTGAATAGAAGAAAATAATTCAGGAGGGATGTCTGGACATTAGATCATCCATGTCCTCAGTAATTTGTTAAATATTTATGAGCTCAACTGAAGAGTGCAAGTATGAAAGAAGCAATCAAATATCAATATTCGCTAAGTAATATTCGTCGAATAATTAAGGAAATATTCGTTGAACATTCCTTGGATAATTGAAAGAAAGGGTAAATAGGCATGAGCCGAACAAGATCATCATAAATTTTTGAATAGAATGTTCATGGGTCAAATAAAATTACTTCGGATAAGTCCTGCTTTAGGGAAAGTATATCGCTGGTTGCTATTCCACAAATTTGAAGTAGAAAGCTAGAAGGGTTACCTGATATAAACTAATCGAGGTAACATGGTTAGTGAACAATTTAAAATAAAGTAGTGCACCAGCCGGTAGTTATCAAAATAAGTTAATAATCATTAGTGCATCTCATTATCACCATTATGAGGGTAACTCCATCTCTTCGTCTTCGTAATACAAGACAGCAACTAGTGCGTCTTTCAATCATCATGAAGTCATTTGTCGAGTTGGGGCTTCACAAATATATCTGTCATTTCCGTGCTTTATCTTGAAGACCAAGCTTCACATCATTCCGGGGACACCTGCTAAGTCCATAGGGTCCTACTTCATGCCTTCTGACATGAATCACAAGTGGCCAGTTCCCCCTGGGAACAGATCAAAGAGATCTCTCAAGGATCTCAGTGCAGTCCATAGGTTCAGTGGCGGGTGTGTGTATGTGAACATATACCAAAAATATTGAGGCCTACCATACATATATACGTAGTCCCTGATAACATCTCTATCAAAGGATCCCACTATAGACCCGCTGGTCTTTCTCTTGGTAGACTCTGAGATCACTGTATCGCTCGTTGCAACCATATTCAACTTCTCTTGAGTCCCTTTGTTAATCCTACTTATTTGTTCTCTAAGTTGAACTACCATGTTCTAGCGTCCGAATCATGCATGGAATTATCTAGCACGCTCGTCTTATGATAACATTCTCGTATCACACATGTAAAATTCGCCATCAAGGGTAATGGAATCCACAACGACATAGTGACCAACTTTCAGGTAAACCCGTTACTTATCGAAAATCGGATCTTATAGCCAAAGTAAAAGACTTTCATTAATCCAAGTACTAAGTACCCTTAATTATGTAGGAAAGTCCAAACTTCTTGATTCTTAAAATGCCGCCTCCTAATCTGTGGAGGAATATGGGCCACAAAATCTATGCCATCCTAGTCATCCGATCATATTGGCAATATCGCCTCTACCTCAACTGCTCTCGAGATTTCGCTCTGCTTCCTATATCATTACCAATGATAGGTCATGTACGACTCTCAAACCTCTATTCATCATTCTGAAGGCCTATAAGAATTCTATCGACCCTAGTATAATACCTTCAGTCAACACTCCAGTCCATTCTACTCACCGGTACCTCTTCCAGTAGTCCAATAATAAGTTTACTACGATCTCTTATGTCATTCTCCTACCTAGACTCAACTCTTAACACTCTCGTTTCTGAGTACTGTAACTTATCGCTATGATACTATTTCTGTAACGCCCCCAAATCTGAGGTCAGAGATTCAGGTCGTCACGCCGCCCTCCAACCATATCAAACCTGTATTAACTTTACAACTCAACAATACATCCATCCAGACCTTAATCTTACACACAAGCAAGTTAGAGCCTCAGAAACGATAATCAAAAGTGCCGCTAAATATTACAATTCATTTGTACAAATCAGAGTCTTACGCAATTCCACTTATACAACTATACTTGAAGACAAGTCTTACTATTACAGTTGAAAACCTATCAGACTTACTCTGTGGTATTTATCAGAAACTAAATCATCTCCGGGGTAGATCTTCTACTCCTCTTCTGCTGTTGCGGAGTTAACCGACCAAATTCTTCTCTTTCTGAAAAGTTTTTATAAAGCAAGAATGAGCTACATAATGCTAAGCAAGTTCACCATTTTGAAAAATAATAACGTGGTTTATTTCGAAAACATTCCCAACTATATGGATATATATCTCAGATTTCAAAACATAATTGGACAATGTATAGGCCCGAGTTTGAATAAAACATCTATACTCACTAAGGAGCTTTAGAATAACATATGAACCCTTTATAAGGTTCCCATTTCTATATACCTCAAGTTTGAAAATATATACATATGAGTATATCATTTTCGGCAAAACACTCTACGATTAACATACTGTACAGGGAATACATCATTGCAAACCTCTTTCCTTCCATTAGCTTAGAAGGTTTCTCATACAAAAACATTTCATTCTTTGAAACAATTGCAAGAGTGCACTAACACGTGCCAATCTTTATAAAAAATCTTGCAGTTCTAGATACTGCACGATGTCAATATTTTCTCATCAAAACCACACTATCGGCAACTTGGCACTTAGGCCCAAGAAGCAGTGTTTGAGTATTTTTCAAAAGTGGAGGATGGGACTGGAAGAAAACATAAAAACCTGACAAGGATTGACGATGATCAGTCGCCACATCCAGGTCCAATAATCCGCGGGTCTTTTCTACAGGTAGAAGGATAGAAACTACATCCATAACTATCCCCGGGTGAAAACTACATCCGTAATCACCCTCGATGAAAACTACATCCGTAATCATCCTTCGGCAACACCTGGGCCGGAATAATATTTGATGGACCGCCTGGCTCACGGCCGCTTACACATCCCGGGAATCGTTCGTCAACGGTTACCACACCTGCCAGAGTCCCTTTTTCTTTTTCTTTTGAAAACTTGATTTTGATTGAAAACAGAGTAATTGAGGTCCGACATCAGTCAACCGATGATTCTTGAAATCATACAAGAAGCGAACCTGACCGGGGGTTTTCAAAAATGTTTTGAGTTCGAAAGAGTTCGAGTTTGAAAGTATTAAAGGTATCTTTAAATAATGAACAATAATTAATAAATGATATTTTAAGATTTAATATTTATAAATAATAAAATAATTATTCGATAAAATAATTTTTAATCCAAGATAGGGTTTCGAGTATTTACGAAGATATGAAAATAATTACTTGAGTATACGATACTACCCGAATGACCCTTCGGGTTTTCGCAATCTAGTTACGATATAATACTATACCGATCCCCGGTCAATAGTATATACGGACCGCTATGACCTCTATTTCTAGAGTCGTTGTCCGAGGAAAACATCTCAATCTAAGTTCAAGGGGTACAAACATATATGTACTTATACATTCTCACTTGCATCAATACTTCGATAAACATAACATTTGATATGATTGAAAACTACAAACACAACAGTGAAAGTCCTTGTATATGTATAAGTTTTGAAAAGTAAACTTGCCTTGGTTTGGTTGGGGTGGTCGAGCGTGCGGAGTGGAACGATCTATACATAAGCAATAACCGCTCGTTAGTACCTTAACAATATCTCTTTAATTCCGGGGTTTTAGGGAGGTACGAAATTAACTTAACGACTTCGTCTTATGACACTCTAGCCCCACTATAGGTTCATGTCACCACTTGATTACGCTCGTTACTTATTCGACTTAATTTAGTTACCACATTCGAATCATAACCATTACCCCTAGAATTATACTCCACTTAACGACTTTTTCCCCTTGCGCGAATTTTACTCTAGCATTTTTATAAAATTGAAAAATTCATATTTTAATCCAATTCTTTTTGGGTAGCCTTCACCACTGCATTTCCTAGTTTCTCAAAGTTTTCCATGATCCCACATAAATTTTTAAGGGTTTAAACAAGGTTCACAAGGGGGTGACTTAGTGCAGTCCGGAATCCAGAAACACATTTTACTTCTCCGGCCATAACTTAAAATCTATACCTCACCTAGTCATGAACCTTATATTTCCAGAAACTAAATTCAAATACCTTTCCAACAATATATGGTAGGACCTCAGGGGACAAGATTTGGGGGTTCAAAACCATGTTACAAGACAGGTCAAGTTTCTGGAAAAATTCAGCATGCATGTTTCACTTAAATCAACCAATATTCTTACTTCCACAACACAACCAACATCTAATTGACTTAGTTCATGCTTTATAACATTCATGGAGATACATATACTATCCACAATCATAAAAATCACAATCACAACACTAAAACTCAAGATCCATATCATCCATCACTTGAACACCCAAGATTAACACAAATATACATGGATCTATCACCAAACATCATAAACACTACATGGCCAAGAGGGGTTATGATTTTTATACCTTCTTGAGTACCTAGGAGCCTTGGGTAAGCCTTACAAAACTCAAGAACACCTTGAATAAGCTCCCACTATCCTTATAATCCAAGATCTATAAGAAAAACCCAACATTGTTACTATTCACAATATCTTCAACAATTAATAACTCAAGATTGGATAGTTAGAATGGCTTGAAATTCATAGCATACCTTCTATATGGAGTGTAGAGGACCTAGGAATTTTTCCTTGAATTAAGAGTGATGAAAAGTGGAAGAAAAGAATTCTTCTTCCCCTTTTTAGAGCTTGGGCCGAGAGCAACAAGAGCTTGGGGGCGGGGGGAGTTTTTGTTTTGTTTTTGTGTTGGTTTGAATAAAGTGGTATGTACTTGTGATATGTATTGGTCATATGTATTATTGCATCACATGTTGACACCCTAGGTAGTAGACTAGGCCTGCCTATACTCCTTTGTCTCCTAGAATAATGCACCAACTAATTACTATTCATTGGTTGCTTTTGCATTTTCTAGTTTGCTTTCCTAGCTACTTAGTTGCATGGGACTTGCATGCAGTACTACTCCTTGTATCATTATTCTTCCACCAATGCTTGTCATTTAATCTTTAATTCATATCGTATCTTAATTAATCCCTCGTAATAATATTTTGTTGCGTAGAGATTTCTCTAGTAATTCCTTAAGTACTTAATTATGTAAATTCCTCGAATATCCATAACTCCTCGTCATAATTCCTCATAAATCTTTTAATACTCCAATAACTCTCAAATCCCAAGTTTTATAAATCTTACTAACAATAAGATTCTTGCCTTCAACAATCTTCTCTTTATCATTCATAGTGAATGTAACAACATAGTTTCTCAGACAATCAATTCCATTAAACAACAGGGATGACTAGAAAGGTTCCAAATTGACAATGTCACATGATATTAAATAAAAGAAAATATTACAAAAATTGGGGTTCTTACAAGCATGGTCGCCGAGAGCAATATTAGTCCTAAGCTGGAACGTACAGGGAATGGGGAAACCCTGTACATTTAATGTGCTCAAATCCCACATACAACAATATAACCCAGATTTGATTTTTTTGTGTGAAACAAAACAATGTTCATGGCAATTTGAGAATATGAAAAAAGCACTTGGTTTTTCTAATTGTATTGGGGTAAGTAGAAGGGGATTAAGTGGAGGCCTTGCATTACTTTGGAAGGAGGAGGTGAGAGTGTCATTAAGATCGTATTCTGTAGCTCATATAGATGCTTTTGTGTCCGGACTGAATATACCGCCATGGAGATTCACTGGTTTTTACGGTAATCCGAATTTAGGCCTTCGAGTGCATTCTTGGAATCTTTTGGAGAAATTATGTTTTGACATTGAAGGTCCATGGTTATGTTGTGGAGATTTTAATCAAATTCTAAGTCATTCTGAAAAGAGTGGAGGTAAAGAGGCTCCTAACCATCTGATGAACAATTTCAGGGAAGCTATTGAAATTTGTAATTTGAAGGAAATTAGGGTGGAGGGCAGTACATATACTTGGTGCAATAAACAAGAAAAAAACCTTTTGTTTGAAAGACTTGATAGAGGTTTGTGCAATCTGCAATGGGAAGAACTATTTCCATTAGCGGTGGAAAAGCATCTTCAAAGATGGGGTTCTGATCATTGTCCAATATTGCTCGAGTTTGCTACAACATTGGAAGGTGTGGAGTGTGGAAAGAAAAAAAGGAATACTCAATTTCACTTTGAAGATGCATGGGCGATGGAAGAAGATTGTAGAAAAATTGTTGAAAGAAGTTGGGATAATCCTGGTGTTGATGGTAATCTGGATTCACTGGTTAAAAAATCATTAAGATGTGGTAGGGCTTTGGATAAATGGAACAAGGAGAAAAAGGATGCTTTAATTCGGGAGATTAAGATTAGAAAACAAATGTTGAAAGATCTAAGTTGTGCAACTGATGAAGAGGGATGGAGTAAATGGAAATGTATTGAAATTGAGTTGAACAAGCTGCTGTTGAAGGAAGAGATGTATTGGAAGCAGAGGAGTCGTATTCAGTGGCTTGCTGAAGGAGATAAAAACACCAGTTTCTTTCATAATAAGGCTTCCCGAAGGAGAAGTAAAAATGAGATAAAAGGTGTTCGGGATGCAAATGGCTGTTGGCAGAAGGATTTGAAAATAGTGGAAGGTATTTTTTCTGATTATTTCAAATCTATCTTTTCCACAGGCAACCCTTCAGATGAAAAAATCCAGGAATTTCTTGAACCTGTGACTCCTAAAATTTCTGAAGAAACAAATGCATGGCTTGGAAGATGTTTTATGAAAGAGGAGGTAGTTCAAGCTTTTAAAGACCTCAATCCCTCTAAAGCACCGGGTTTAGATGGATTTCCGGGATCCTTTTACAAGAATTTTTGGGACGTGGTTGGGAATGAGGTAGTTGAAGTGGTTCTAAGAGTTTTGAATGAAGACGTTCCCATCAGGATCATTAACAAGACAGCAATTGCTCTTATTCCTAAGAACAAAAATCCAGAGAGAGTTACGGACTACAGGCCTATTAGTCTATGTAACGTTATTTACAAAATTGTTTCGAAATGTTTGGCGAATAGGATTAAAAAAACTTTGGATTTAGTGATTTTTGAAAATCTGGGAGCTTTTGTTAGTAGAAGGCAGATTCATGACAATTCAATCATTGGTTTTGAAGGCCTATTCACAATAAAGAAAGATAGATTTGGAAATGGTACCTCAGTGGCCTTAAAGCTAGACATGGCGAAAGCATACGATAGAGTAGAGTGGAGTTTCATAAAAGCAGTGATGGAAAAATTAGGATATACAAGCTCTTGGATCAGAAAGATTGGGAATTGTGTTGAATCAGTGTCTTTCTTGCTTTTGATTAACGGGGAAGTGAGGGGAAATTTCACTCCAGGGAGAGGGTTACGGCAGGGGGATCCATTATCTCCGTACCTCTTCCTTTTTTGTGCAGAAAGTCTATCTTCTCAAATTAAAGAGGCAGAAAAGAATCAAAAGATACATGGCCTGAAATTCGGTAATAATTCTTTATTTGTCTCTCATTATTCTTTGCGGATGATAGTTTATTCTTTTGCAAGGCAGATAAAAAAGAATGTGTGGCAATTCGAAATATTTTGGATGAATATGAATTGGTTTCAGGGCAAAAGGTTAATTTTGGGAAATCAGACATTTGTTTTGGCAAGAAAGTTAATTCGACTGCAAGAACTGAACTTCAAGGTGTTTTTGGGATAAAAAAAGTTGACTGCCATGAAAAATATTTGGGGATTCCAATGATTTCTAGTAGAAGTAAAAATGAGTTGTTCAAGTATATTAAGGAAAGGGTATGGTGCAAACTTCATGGGTGGGCAGGTAAGTACTTTTCTAAAGCCGGAAAAGAAATCTTAATTAAATCGGTGGTCCAATCCATTCCTATTTATAACATGAACTGTTTTAGACTACCCAGAAGTCTTATTAAGGACATTTACCAACTTATGGCTTGATTTTGGTGGGGGAAGTAGTGAGAATAATCACAAGATTCATTGGGGAAGATGGGATAAGCTTTGCAAGCCTAGGATAAAGGAGGGCTGGGTTTTAAAAATTTAGAGGTTTTTAATCAAGCTTTACTGGCAAAAACAAGGTGGAGAATTATGAAAAATCCATGTCTTTTAGTTAGTAAAGTCTTGAAGGAATTATATTATAAAGATTCCATTTTCTTGAAAGCTAGGTGTGGGGGAAATGCATCATTTATATGGAGAAGTATCATATGGGGCAGGGAAATTCTGGACGGGTGTTTAGCAAAAATGATGTTGGTTTTGCAAATCCACCGATTTTTTTGAATGAGGATTTTGTTTCAGATTTGAGATTAACAAATGGTGAGTGGAACAGAGATCTAATTGCTCAACTTTTTTCTTCGAGTGATGTGGATAAAATTTTGCAAATTCCGCTGGGATCTTTTGATAATGATGATGAAATTGTTTGGAGTCACAGCAAAGATGGGAAGTATAATGTTAGAAGTGGTTATAGAGTGGCCTTAGTAGATCTTGACATTGCTGAAACTTCAAATAACAAGGAAAACAGTGAGTGGTGGAATACGTTGTGGAGGATGAACATTCCACCAAAAATCAAGATGTTCGGGTGGCAGACTTGTAAGAATTGGATTCCTGTGTTTCATAATCTTGGGAAAAGGGGAGTTCAGGTTGATTTGAGATGTCCTAGATGTGGTTTAACTCCTGAACTAGCGACACATTGTTTATGGACTTGTCCAATAGTTAGAAAAGCATGGAAAAATTGTGATTATTACAATAAGATTAAAGTTAAAGATGTATGGGATCCTGGTGATTTCATGGCTTTAGTTGCTAAAGTTCTAAATACTTCAGAATTGGAGCATTTTTTGGTATTATCTTGGGAAATATGGAGTGATAGGAATGATGTTATTTATAAAGGTTTGGATTCCAAGATCACCAACTTGTTTCAAAGAGCTAGTTTATATCTAATGGAGTTTCAGGAGCATCAAGTTAGGAGTCAAAGGAAAGGGGTCAGGAGTGCTGCAAAGTGGATTCCTCCTAGAGTCGGGGCTGTAAAAATCAATTGTGACGCAGCCATAGACGGTAAGAATAATTGTGTTGGTTTGGGAGCGATTTGTCGTAATGAGCGAGGGAAAACCATTGGAGCTTTTTGTGACTGGAAGCAGCATACTCTCCCGGTTGAGGCAGCTGAAGCAAAAGCTCTTCTCCTTGGAGTGAGGTTGGCCAGGTGGCTGGGAGTTGACAATGTAGAGGTGGAATCTGATTGTTTAAATGTAATAAGAGTTTTAAATCAGGGCGAAAATCAGCTGCACTTTTTGCTACTATTATAAATGACATTCTGAGAGAGGTTAAGGATTTAAAAGGTAGTTCGTTTGCTCATGTTGGTAGGGAGGGGAATGCTCCTGCTCATTTTCTTGCTAAACTGGCTTTGGAATTACAAGCCTTTAGATTCTGGAAGGAAGATTTACTTTAAAGTGTGAGTTGTGCTGTTGAGGCTGACTTGCCCCTTCCGGTGTAATTTGTTTCTGGTGTGTTGAAGTTTAAAAAAAAAGCACAGGGAAATATTTACAGTTTGTTTTTCTCACTAGAAACAATGCCCATGCTATTGCCTACATGTTTGTATGCACCCTGTTATGTTTGATTTGATAAGTGGTGACATTAAATTTAAAATTTCTCAGTTCTCACCTCATGTAATGTACTAATGGTGGCCCAAAAAATTAAATGAAGCAAATATATCCACACACAAATGTTGTAAAAAATAGTGGTAATCTTGTAGGGGGTATACAGCATTGAATTTGACCATAAGATATGTGGTGGGATATACTAACACTGACCAGACAAGAGCGTACGTGTGTATAAATGCACTGCTGCCCCGGCGTGACACTTAATTAATCTACTATTTCTCCATTTTTCTTAATTTCACACCCATAAAAAATATGCGCCTCGTAGATCTTGATTTTAAAAATTAAGGTAAAACTCTTAGATCGAGTAAGAAATTTATTATGCATAATAATGTTACAACTCACATTTCTGGATGTTTTTTTTTTATTTTTGCCCAGAAAATGTTGACGGATAACGCTCGCTTGCCTTTTATTTCGGTGTAATTAGAAAATATTTATATGAATATAATGTAAAATGATATGGTTAGTTGCATGGAATGAGAAATGAGAATTGAGAAACAAAGATCCACAATATGTTTGAAGTTTGATGGACCATATGGTATTAAACCCAACCAAAAAACATCTCGTGAGAATGTAAACGCTGCAGCAGCACTTCAGCTCCTCAGTAAAACATGCCCTTTGTGTCTTTCTCTCTCTGTTCAACAAAAGATACTCGTGATGAAGAGCCCTTAAGTTTCACGAGTTTCACTCTGAAGCAGCTCCTAAGTTCCCTCCAAACTCTGCTTTCGTTTGCCTTCAAATACCCACACAAGTCTTGCTCATAACCATGCAGCACTACTCACTTACATAATAACTGTATTTATCCTCCGATGGAATCCAATAAAGCTACCCTTTTTGCTGTTCTTGTAGTTTACATTGTTTCTCTTCATAGTCATGGTCTCCAAACCTACATAATTCAACTCCATCCACAAGGGATTACCAGTTCTCTTTTCGCCTCAAAGCTGCATTGGCACTTTTCATTTCTTGAGAAGACCATCTCTTCAGAAGAAACCCCATCTTCACGCCTTCTCTACTCTTACCATTCAGCCATGGAGGGTTTTGCAGCTCAGCTTTTGGAGTCTGAGGTTGATTCTATACGTCAACTACACGATGTCATAGCTATAAGACCCGATAGGCGACACGAAATTCACACTACTTACTCCTACAAGTTCTTGGGGCTGAGTCCTGCTAAACAAGGTTCTTGGATGGACTCAAATTATGGCAGAGGAGTGATTATTGGTGTGCTTGACACTGGAGTCTGGCCTGAAAGTCCGAGCTTTAGTGATCACGTACGGGATGCCTCTGTTAAATATCATAAGAAATGACATATGCAATGACATAATCATAAGAAATGACATATGCAATGACATCAAATGTGTGGCTGAATTGTTCAACAATGTAGGCTAGTCAATAGTCCAAGTATGTGGGCTAGATTGTAGTAGATTATATGTATAGACAGCTGATCATTTTGTTCTATAAATAGAGGCATAACCTCATTGTAATACTTGGAGAAGTATGAATATAATTCTCTTCTACCCCAACTGATTTCTCTCTTCCCTCTCTATAATCACATATATATATTCAGATTCTAACATGGTATCAGAGCAGGAGTAGAGAGGGGGAGAGTTTTTCAGTTGAAGCTTGTTGTTTTTCAAGGAAAACAGAAGCTGTCCAGAAGACACAAGCTGTCCAAAAGAAGAAGTTATCCAGAAAGCTGTCCAGAAATGAAGAAGACCAGGCACACCTGGCATGCATGACACAGGTGCTAAAACAGGTACACATGGTGTTGGCCTGTCCACTGGCACCAGGTAAGAAAAGAAGCAGACTTAAGGGAAACCCCGGAAAAAAAAAGAACAGTGAAAGGCGTGCACATGGATTTATGATTTTCTTAAGGGAAAATTTTGTCCGGATCTTTAATATAAACATATCATTTTAGTTTAGGACCCCTGTTATAGATTTAATTGTGTAGTATTCAAGCGGTTGTTGATATTACGGTATCTCTCCGGTTTATTATGGTGCTGCAAATTAAATAGTTCAGAGGGCTTTATCGCGACGAAGAAGAAGCAGCAGAAGTAGTGTATAATACAGATACACACAGTTCACTGCTAATATATTTCTTTCAGGATTTTATCATGGCCTAAAAAATACTATGTGGTCGAAAGTTCGATAGCCGGTATCCCAAAAGACTCAAGAAACTCAAGATCGGTCAATCCTAAAATGGGTAGTTGGAACTTGGACGCTCAGGTTAAGCTCAAGGGCTACTAGTGTCCACTCTTCAATCCCAAGAAAGGTCTTTCATCCGAAGATGGGATTTCGAGTGAGGGGGCGTGTTAAATATCATAAGAAATGACATATGCAATGACATAATCATAAGAAAAGACATATGCAATGACATCAAATGTGTGGCTGAATTGTTCAACAATGTAGGCTAGTCAATAATCCAAGTATGTGGGCTAGATTGTAGTAGATTATATGTATAGACAGCTGATCATTTTGTTCTATAAATAGAGGCATAACCTCATTGTAATACTTGGAGAAGTATGAATATAATTCTCTTCTACCCCAACTGATTTCTCTCTTCCCTCTCTATAATCACATATATATTCAGATTCTAACAGCCTCCAGTTCCCAAGAAATGGAAATGAATATGTCAATTAGAAGAAATGTTAAATTCTTCGAACTGTAATAGAAAAATAATTGGTGCCAGGTACTTTAGTAAGGGCCATCGCGTGGCTTCATTAACTTCATCACCAGATGTTGTTGTGGAATATATATCAGTGCGTGATTCGCATGGCCATGGGACACACACCACATCAACTGCTGCCGGTGCCGCAGTTCCTATGGCAAATGTGCTTGGGAATGGAGCAGGCGAGGCTGTATATAAAGTTTGCTGGTTCAGTGGTTGTTACAGCTGAGATATACTAGCTGCAATGGATGTTGCGATTAGAGATGGAGTTGATGTACTTTCGCTTTCCCTAGGTGGCTTTCCAATACCCCTTTACGAGGACAGCATAGCTATCGGTAGTTTTCGAGCAATGGAGCATGGTATCTCTGTCATATGTGCAGCTGGAAACAATGGGCCAATCCCCAATTCTGTTGCCAATGAGGCTCCTTGGATTGCCACTGTTGGTGCTGGCACACTCGACCAAAGATTCCCTACCATAGTTCGTCTCAGCAATGGAAAAATCCTTTATGGGGAATCCATGTACCCAGGGAAGAATAGTGCAAATGCTGAGAAAGAGCTGGAGCTTGTGTATCACGCTGACAATCTACATGGAGGTGAATACTGCATGAAGGATTCTCTTCCATGAGCAAAAGTTCGAGGAAAAATGGTGGTTTGTGATCGAGGTATTAATGGGAGGGCAGAAAAAGGTCAGATTGTAAAGGAAGCTGGCGGTGCTGCTATGATTTTAGCAAACACGGAGATAAATCAAGAGGAAGATTCTGTTGATACT
This sequence comes from Saposhnikovia divaricata, assembly GCA_036435485.1. Classification (NCBI taxonomy): domain Eukaryota; kingdom Viridiplantae; phylum Streptophyta; class Magnoliopsida; order Apiales; family Apiaceae; genus Saposhnikovia; species Saposhnikovia divaricata. The sequence continues at coordinate 140,389,981 of CM071599.1, read as the reverse complement.
CATGTGCTTCCAGCAACTTTAATAGGATACAGAGAATCAGTTCAGTTGAAGAAATATATTAATTATACTAATAAGCCTAGAGCTCAACTCATTTTTGGAGGAACTAGCATTGGAAAATCAAGAGCACCAGCTGTTGCTCAGTTTTCATCTAGGGGTCCAAGTTTTATGGACCCTTCCATTCTCAAACCAGATATGATTGCTCCTGGGGTCAACATCCCCAAAACTTGGGTCCTGCTGGTATTCAAGATGATTCTAGAAGAGTGAACTTTACTGTCATGTCTGGGACTTCCATGGCTTGCCCTCATGTAGGTGGAATCGCAGCTCTGATCCACTCAGCTCATCCAAAATGGACACCAGCTGCAATCAAATCTGCACTGATGACAACTGCATATATAACTGACCATTCGGGAAAACCGATTATGGATGGAGATAAACCTGCAGGGCTTTTTGCTATTGGAGCTGGACATGTAAATCCAGCAAAAGCTATCAGTCCTGGACTGATATATGATATCAGCCCAGATGACTACGTTACTCATTTATGCACACTTAAATACACAATATCTGATATTTTCACAATTACTCATAGGAATGTGAGCTGCAAGGATATAATACAGAAGAACAGGGATTTTAGCCTTAATTATCCCTCTATTTCTGTCGTTTTCAGGCCTGGAATGAAGAGCAAAATGATTAAAAAGCGATTGACAAATGTGGGCAGTCCTAATTCCACTTACTTCTTAGAAGTTAAGCCGCCTAATGGAATCAAAGTAAGGGTCAGACCACAAAGGCTGACATTCTAACATATAAACCAGAGTTTGAGTTACAGAATTTGGTTTATATCAAGGATCTGGTTTATATCAAGGAACAGGACGGCGTTGGAGAGGTTAAGCAACAGTCAAGGGTATCTTTCATGGGTGAACTCCCACAATATTTACCACAGGATCAGGAGTCCTATATCAATCACATGGTCATCCAAGAAGGAAAGATAACAGCTGATGAGACGATGGGGGATAAAGCTTCATCGTCGAGAGGGATGTTACTCTAGTAATAGCAACAAATGGTCTTAGCTTTCAATTTTTTTTTCTGAGCTTATTATCATGTGATTAAGATGGTAGATTTCAAATACACACATCAAGGATGATACAGAAATTTTATCATTTGCTTTAAGAAATGAATATATGACTGCATTTTGTCATTATATGTTAAACTACTACATATCTTGGAGGATTTCTTCAGTTCTCTAATCAACCCATGAGCAAATCATTTGTTATGATTCACATGCCCAAATAACACAATAAATAGGAGTAAATATAAGTTGAGGCTTGTTACAATGGCAACATCATAATTAAATTCTAATAAGACATTCAAATTAAAGAATGCAGCCATGTTAAGTGGGGAGAGGGGATGTTACAAAAACAGATACTCTTAACCTTGCACAAAAGTGAGCAGTGTTACATCAACAATGATCATACACAATTCCCTCAACATACAGGAGCAACTACAATGATTATTCTCCATATTTAAGTGATTCAGATATCACAAAAAATATAAAAGCATTAGTATTGAGAAGGAACAATTAGTACTCATACCAGGTTTAATTACGCAACAAAAAGATTTATGTTAGAGTTAGTACTTAAATTAAGTCAACACCATGATTAGTCAATGATGAGGAAATGTCAATGCTCAGTCAATGTTTAGTTAGTTATTTTCTATAACAAACTTTGTCTTACTACCAAGTTGTATACATAGATAGGTAGTTAGATCTGTCTCTTTAATCAATATTGTAAATACTTTTCTTTAATCAATGAGAATGTACAGAGTTTCTCATCTTCTTAGCTTGTGTTCATCAAAGTTTCACATGGTATCAGAGCAGATCGTTCCTCTTTAATGGCGTAATAATGTTCTGTTCATCATCTTTTTCATTCGATAAAGCGTTAGTGTTATCATCGTCTTCTATACAGGTATTATCGTTCATTTCCTGATAATTAGACATGAATCTCTCTTTGTATCGATCGATTGTTACATACTCGATGTTCATTTCCTCAATATCTCTATATCGATATCTGATTTGTTGTTAATCGATTGTTTATCGATTATCATATGTGTTTTTGTTTGAATTCTTGGTCTTTATACGATCTAGATCTCTCTCGTTGAAATCTCTTCGTAATCTCTCTGTATAGATAGTCGAAATCTCTCCGTAATCTCTCTGTGTAGATCAAACATTGAATTTGTTGTGTTTTTAATCATCTTTCCTGAACATACTGAGTAATTCTCTGTTAAAACTCAAGATTTTGTTATCAAAATGGTTGATTCTTCACATACTAATGAACACACAAACTCTGAGAACAATCATAACTCTGAAACACATAGTCAGTTCAATCAAGATAATCCTTTTCATCTTCAGTCCTCTAATAGTCTAGAAATGAAACTCGTGAGTGATCCTTTTGATGGATCTAGTTTTAGTAATTGGAAACGTTCAATGTCCATTGCTCTTTCTGCTCGAAACAAGCTAGGATTTGTGGACGGTTCTATTCACAAACCTTTATCTACTTCTACTAATTTCAAGAGCTGGTCTCGTTGTAATGACATGGTAATTTCCTGGATACTTGGTGCCTTATCGAAATCTATTTGTAGAAGTGTGATTTACTCTACTACAGCTCATGAAATGTGGTTAGAATTGGAGGAAAGGTATGGTGTCTCTAATGGAGCAGAACTGTTTTGTCTGCATAAGGATCTTGCAGATATTACTCAAGGCAATTCTAACATAGCTGATTACTTTACTAAATTGAAGATGCTGTAGGATGATATTGATGCTCTTTGTCTAATTCTTGTTTGCACCTGTGGTTGTACATGTGGAGCTTCTCAGAAGTTGTCTAAGTTTCAACAAGATCAAAGGACCATACAATTTCTTATGGGTTTGAATGATTCCTACAATGTTATAAGAGGTTCAATATTGATGAAGTCCCCTCTTCCCACTATTGGACAGGTGTATAGTCTCTTGTTGCAGGAAGAAACTCAACGTGAAATACATACTACTGGTCATTTTCTTCCTGAATCTGCATCTCTAGCTGTTCATCCTACACGACCTGGTGGTACTGGAAATTATGGTGGTACTGGAAATACTTTTTTATCTGGTGGAAATAAGAAACCTTATGATGCAAAGAAGCTGCATTGTAATTACTGTAAGAAAATGGGTCATGTCATGGAAAAGTGTTTCAAATTACATGATTTTCCTGCAGATTTTAAGTTCACTAAACCCAAAAGAGTAGCTGCTCAAGTTGAAATCTCTAACACATCAAGTTGCCCTGAGACTCTAGTTGGTTCTAATGTGTCTGAGCAATCCACTACTGGTCTGAGTCTAGATCTTTGTGCATAGATCATGTCCTTGCTAAAGTCTGCACAGTCATCTGATGTTAGCAATGCTAACTTTGCTGGTAATATTTCTTCATTATCCTCAGTTGCTTGTTTTACTAATTCTAATCATGTTAATTGGATCCTGGACAGTGGTACCAGTGATCACATGTGTTCTCAAAAACACATGTTCATTTCTCTATCTTCACTATCTAAACTAATTAACATCTCTTTACCTAATGGAGAAATTATTACCATTTCTCTTGCTGGTTCTGTTCCTTTGACACAAGATATTACATTTCAAAATGTTCTTTATGTACCTCATTTCAAATATAATCTACTGTCCATTAGCAAATTAACTAAGCATCTTGATTGTACTATACAATTTACACCTGATGCTTGTTATTTGCAGGAACGTTCTCTAAGGAAGCCAGTTGTTCTTGGTGATTCTCATAGGGGTTTTTATCTCATGAATTCCTCTTCTCCATCACCTGTTGAAGGCAGTTCTGTGTCTACTGCAGTTTCTGATCAAAACAATGTTTCAGCTGTAACTTGGGATACTAGACTAGGACATTTGTCACTATCCAAACTCAAGTGTATTTGTAATGTTGATGATGCTAGTACAGATATTTTGTCTTCTTGTGAAATTTGTGCTAAATCTAGACAGCATAGACTTCCTTTTCCTCGAAGTGTAATTCATAGTACTAAGAAATTTCAACTCATACATGTAGACATTTGGGGTCCTTATTCTGTTCAAACATATAATAAAAAGAGATACTTTCTTACTCTTGTTGATGACTGTACTCGTACTACTTGGACTCATCTTTTAAGTTGCAAAAGTAATGCTTTTGAATTCATAAAGCATTTTGTTGCACTAGCTCATACACAGTTTCACAGTAAAGTTCAAATAATTCGTACTGATAATGCATTAGAGTTGGGTTTAAGCAAATCAGCTACTGAATTTTTCCTTTCAAAAGTTATTTTACATCAGACTTCTTGTTCACACACACCACAACAGAATGGTGTAGTTGAACGAAAACATAAACATCTAATTGAAACTTCACGAGCTTTACTATTTTAGTCTAATCTACCTAAACAGTTTTGGGGGGTTTGTGTGTTAACAGCCACACATTTGATCAATAGGTTTCCATCAAAACTTCTTAATGGTTGTTCTCCTTATGAGTTATTGTTTAATTGTAAACCATCTTACTCTACTCTTAAACCATTTGGCTGTCTTTGTTACATGTCTACCATCAAGCCTTCTCGAGATAAGTTCTCTCCTCGTGCCATTCCATGTGTTTTTTAGGATATCCCTATGGGAAGAAAGCTTACAAATGTTTAAGTCTTGACAATTATTCCATACACATATCCAGAGATGTTAAATTTCATGAGTTGATTTTTCCACTTGTCAAATCTGTTTCTACAACTTTTATTCCTTTGCCAATTCCTGATTCTTCTATTCCTCAGAATTCAGTACCTTCTATATCATATAGTCCTGATAATTCTTCTGATATATCACATTTCACTAATTCTGGACATACATCTGAACACATTTCTGAACATACTTCTGAGCATACTCTGGAATTCCAACCTGAAAATGTCAGAAAATCTTCAAGAGTTACTAAAGTTCCATCTTAATTAACTGATTATGTTCATTCCTGCCATACAACCTCATGTTTTTTCACAATCACTTCTCTTTGTGAATCTACTACAGATTGTTTGGTTTCTTCTTGTAACACAACTACTACTTTTCCTTCCTATGACATGCCTCCATCTGAACCTACTTCGTACAAGGAAGCTATGAAATACCCTGAGTGGCAAAAAGCTATTGCTGCAGAGTTCTCAGCCTTGGAAGCCAATAAGACTTGGACTCTTGTCAAACTTCCACAAGGCAAGAAACCAATTACTAGTAAATGGGTATTTAGAGTTAAACACAATTCTGATGGTACCATTGAGCGATATAAAGCTCGATTGGTTGTTCGTGGTTATACTCAAATAGAGGGTGTAGATTATACTGAAACATTCTCTCCAATTGTCAAAATGACAACAATTCGTGCTCTAGTTGCTACTGCAGTCAAGAAAGGCTGGAATTTATCTCATTTGGATGTCAACAACGCTTTTCTTCACGAAGATTTATATGAAGATGTGTATATGACTCCTCCTCCAGGCCTAATTCTTTCTGATCCTTCTTTGGTATGTAAACTGGAAAAATCTCTTTACGGTCTTAAACAGGCCTCACGTCAATGGCATACAAAATTAAAGTCTACTTTGTTATCCAATGGTTATACTATTTTACAAAATGACTCTTCTTTGTTCAACAAGAAAAATGCTGGTCTTGTTGTGTATCTAGCAGTTTATGTCGATGACATTCTAGTGGCTGGAAATGATCATGATGAAATTGCTGATATTAAAGTTTATCTTGATTCTGTTTTCAAGATTAAGGATTTGGGAAAGTTACGTTATTTTTTGGGTTTGGAATTTACTGAAGTTCCAGATGGTATGGTTGTTTCACAACGAAATTTCACACTGGACTTACTTGATGAATTTAAATGCACAGATGATAAACCTGTGGTTACTCCTTTGGATCTTACAATCAAACTCTTACCTGATCAGGGTTCCTTATTACAAGATGCTTCTTCTTATCGTCAATTGGTGGGAAAATTGAATTTTCTTACAAACACTAGACCTGATCTTGCTTTTTGTGTTCAACATCTTAGTCAATTCATGTCAGCACCTCGTCAACCTCATTGGGATGCTGCCATCCATGTTCTTCGTTACCTTAAGAACAACCCCAGTCAAGGATTACTATTTACCAAGGATTCTTCGTTTACTCTTGAAGCTTTTTGTAATGCTGATTGGGGTTCTTGTCCCAATAGTCGTAAATCTGTTAGTGGGTATATAGTACTTCTTGGTGGGAGTCTCATATCCTGGAAATCAAAGAAACAAAACACAGTTTCTTTATCCTCTGCAGAAGCAGAATATCGTTCTATTAGACGATTGATTTCTGAACTTGCCTGGTTATCTCGCTTACTTCATGAGCTTGATGTTTCTGAAATTGTTCCTATATCAGTCAAATGTGATAATCAAGCTGCAATCTATATTGGTCGAAATCCAGTTTATCACGAGCGTACTAAACATATAGAATTGGATTGCCATTTTGTCCGCACAAAGCTTGCTTCTGGTCTAATTTCTCTGTCTTATACACCTTCCAAGCAACAACTAGCTGACATATGTACTAAACCTCTGACTGGTCTCTTGCACACTGATCTACTTGGCAAGTTGGGTGTGACTGCTTCACCCTCCAACTTGAGGGGGGGTGTTAGAGTTAGTATTACTTAAATTAAGTCAACACCATGATATTAGTCAATGATGAAATGTCAATGCTCAGTCAATGTTTAGTTAGTTATTTTCTGTAACAAACTTTGTCTTACTACCAAGTTGTATATATAGATAGGTAGTTAGATCTGTCTCTTTAATCAATATTGTAAATACTTTTCTTTAGTCAATGAGAATGTACAGAGTTTCTCATCTTCTTAGCTTGTGTTCATCAAAGTTTCACAATTTACAAGTGTACACTTACTTGATCTATTTAAAGATCAGTGTTAATGTCACGTAAATCGGGATGGTGGAATGGAAAGAATATGCGTATCCTCAACTTTTTACAAACTGCAAGCTGTTTGCATTAGCATATCGCTCCATAAATCTCATGAACCTGTCCCAATCTGGTGGAGTACGCATAACATACTTGGCTTCAATCCCAGCAGGCTTTCCATTAACAAACCTAGCGTTTACATCAACTGACTGAAGAGTCCATTCCTCATCAATCATGTAGAAGCCCGTGATCTCTCCAACCTCACCAGACGAGTCAAAAACAGATGGCTCATCAAACCTGAATATAGCCATGCCATTAGTTCCATCCCTGGATTTAGTTAGCTTTACATCTGGCACAGTCTGCTCATCAGTTCCTTGGATGAATTGGATCGTCGGTTTAACCATCATTACACATAATCTAGACATCTGAATCTTTCTTCGTTGAGGGGCATATTGTGAACAGGACAGGTGCAATGTTTGTCCGCTGAATGAGGAGCCCGCACTACGGATAGCCCCCGATGTCAAAGCCTGCACAACAAAATATCTGCATTAACATTGTAAACATTTTGTTGCAAATTTCAAACACATTTTTCACTTCGGATAGATACGATACACTAGGCTGTTTACCAATAGTTTGCTCAGAAATAAAAGTTTCATGTATTATATGGGAAGAGGCAATTCAACCACATCCCATGTCTGTACCAACCAGGTAAATTTTCATGGTCAAGGCCAGAGACTAAGCTATATCACACAGCTTCCAACAAAAACTAATTTAAATTTTTGCCACCTTGTATTCTTTCTCGAATTATAGTAACTACAGACTTTAGTGAACTTAAATTAAGTTCCCTTCTCTATTGACATTATGATCAGTTCCTTACTTGACACATTACAGAACTAATGAAAGTAAAAAACATTCTTAACTTGCTGAAAACAAAGATAGAGCTACATTGTCTTTAACTAACATGGAGCAACCCTAAAGAATTTAAAGGCAAATTTAAAGAACAAACACACTCCACTGAAAACATGTAAAGATTAAAACTTTAGGTTCCTTACAGAATACATCACAATATTTGAAAGAAAAAAGGGAAGGTAGGTACCTGCAAAGGAGGGAACTTGATGAGAATAGTGTGAGACAGGAGAATAAAATGCAAGAGATTGTAGAGTTGCCATTGTAATTGCAGCCTGCAAGAACAACAATGTTAGGAAGAGAGAGATGACAAATATACGGGATTTTTCACAAGTGGCTGTTGTGGAATTTTTGCAGCCATTCACTCTTCTTTGTTCATGGATTACATGAGAGAGATGAATGGATAATAATATAGAATGTACACTGTTAAGACAAGTTCAAATTTTACAATTATTATGCAAACAAATAATATTGTAGCCTCAGAAATCAAAATTACGCAGAGTTGAAATTCGGCTAAATAATAATCGATAGATCAACAAATTTAATAAAATAATTATTTTCTTATTTTTTTTTGCTAAAACGATAAATTATTTAATTGATGTAAAATATCATATAAATCTCCACACAATGAAAACGATGGAAAGAATGACAATAATACACCAAAATTTCAAAATTTGTACCAAAATAACACTTTTGGAAAAAGTGGCCAAAACTACCCCATAGTTACGCATTTCACAAAGGCATAATAAAAAAAAGTGTCTGTTACGTATTTCACAAATGCTTAACAAAAAAAAAAAAAAACAGCCTGTTACGCATTTGATAAGTGGGTAATTAGCATAAATTTTTTTCTTTATTACCAATTTGAAGAATGCGTAATATCATTACCCATTCTCCAAATGCGTAATATATAAGTGCTGTTCACCTATTAGAGCATCTCCAGTGGAATTATCTAAAATTTATTGGCTAAATATATATTTGCTGAACCTGTAAGATATTTGTTGAACCTATAAGGTGTTGTACTCCAATGGAGTTAGCTATATGATTAGTTATATTTTAAAAATAGCATGTTATTATTATTTAATGTTGTTAAAAATGGAATTTATTATTTTAATATGGTAATCGATGATGTGGAGTTTCATTACAAGTCTCTAGAGGTTCGACAAATATAGCCAATATAATCAGATTATCTAAAATTTTAGATAACAGTAATGTTCCGTTGGAGATGAATCTTTTTTACACAATCTCTAAATTTTTTATTTAAGACATGTTTAACACACTTTTAACTAAGGGGTTTGTATGGTTGGAGATGCTCTTACCCCATTTTCAAATGCGTAATTAGTATAAAACCTATTACCCCTATTTCAAATGCGTAATAGCGGGGTATTTATGGCCACCATCAGCATTTTGGGTATTATATTAAGGGGTAAGGTGCATTTGGGATATTTTTGGCCAAAACCCAAAACGATGTGTTATGTAGATGAAATTAATCTCCTTTTATATCAACATTACATGTAACAACAATGTGAAAAATCGTTTTTAATAATCGTTATCAAATTTAACATATCCTATCAATATAAGTTATGATCATAATTTTGAAAAATAATTACAAATTTATTATCAAAATTTTACAAGGTAAATTTTATTATTTTATATCGTGACTCAATATTTTAATATATTAAAAATACCAATAAACAATCACTTAATTTTACCAATAAAAATTTTTCGTTCAAAATAAAATCGACACAATCCAATCCAATAAATAATCCGTTCGATCCGCTTTAATTTTGATGACGTGTTGAATACCTAGATGATCCCTTGCACAAGAAAGGTAAAATACCGAAATAAAACCCTTTACAAAACCCCAAAATCCCTAAATTACAAAATAAAAACACTCCCTTTTTACCCCCTAATTCTCTCCCAATGGCGGCTAACAAAGGCGTAATATCTAGGGTTTCATCCTCCGTCGCCGATTCTCCCATCGTCTACCGCGGCAAGAAAGTCGCCGCCGACACCGGTTACGTCATCAAACGCCTCCTTAAAAGCACCGGAAAAGCTGCTTGGATCGCCGGAACTGTCTTTCTCGTCCTCGCCGTGCCGCTCATTATTGAGATGGATCGCGAGCAGCAACTCAATGAGCTTGAGCTTCAGCAAGCGAGCCTTCTCGGTACTCCCACCGTTGCGTCGCCCAAATAATCGGGATGGTATTTTATGTTTTGTAATGTTAGTGATTTGATTTTGGGAGTTTTTTGTTGTTTTTGTTGAGAATTTTATGATTAGAGATGGATCGATTGATATATGTGGTGGAGAATTATGTTTAAATTGATAAAGTTTGTGTCTTTTTGTGTTTTACGAATGTTTAATAAATACGTAATGTTAGCCTTTTGATTTTGCGAGTATTGGTGTTATGTGGTTGAGATTAGAGATGATTGATTGATGATTGTGGTGGAGAATTATGTTTGAATCGATCAATTTTGTGCCTTTTTTCAGTTTATCGGAAGTTTAATAATTACGTATTGTTAGCATTATGATTTTGTGAGTATTGGTATGATTTGGTTGAGGTTTTGAAGATTTTAGATGGATTGATTGATGATTGGGGTGGTAATTTAATTTTATAGTTTGTGTTTTTTTGAGTTTACAGGGAAGTTTATGATGTGTTGGTGTTTTATGTATTCTTAGTATTATGGTTTTGCGAGTATTATTACTAGTTTTCTTTTTGAAATTTGAAGATTAGAGATGGATTGGTTGATAATTGTTGTGGAGAGGTATGTTTAAATGAATAAAGGTTGTGCTTTTTGAGTTATCGGAAGTTTAGTGATGTGTTGGTGTCACTGAAATTTTGAGTTATCAATCATGTAGAAGCCCATGATCTCTCCAACCTCACCAGATGTGTCAAAAACAGATGGTCATCAAACCTGAATATAGCCATGCCATTAGTTCCATCCCTGGATTTAGTTAGCTTTACATCTGGCACAGTCTGCTCATCAGTTCCTTGGATGAATTGGATTGTCGGTTTAACCATCATTACACATAATCTAGATATCTGAATCTTTCTTTGTTGAGGGGCATATTGTGAACAGGACAGTTGTAATGTTTGTCCGCTGAATAAGGAGCCCGCACTACGGATAGTCCCCGATGTCAAGCCTGCACAACAAAATATCTGCATTAAAATTGTAAACATTTTTTTTCAAATTTTAAACACATTTTTTACTTCGGATAGATACGATACACTAGGCTGTTAACCAATAGTTTGCTTAGCAATAAAAGTTTCATGTATTATATGGGAAGAGGCAATTCAACCACATCCTATGTCTGTACCAACCAGGTAAATTTTCATGGTCAAGGCCAGAGACTAAGCTATATCACACAGCTTCCAACAGAAACTAATTCAAATTTTTGCTACTGTTGTATTCTTTCTCGAAATTATAGGAACTACAGACCTTAGTGAACTTAGATTAAGGGCTCATTTGATAACAGCTGGATGATTGATTTTATGGGCTCGTTCAGAACAGGCCTGGTTCAGACTATTTGATTGATTTTTATATTGGCTGGACGATAAAATAACCTTCTGGACGATAGAAAAAAACTGCTGGACGACAAACTCTTTTTTTTCTGGCTCAATCGTCCAGATAGCCCCTCAATTCCTAAATTCCTTGTAACCGCCACCATACTATACACAATTTTTGCGCGATTTTTAGGTTTTTTGGCGGCTATGTTCTTATTACTTCTAGTTTCTAGGTTTTTTAGGGGCTCTCTTCTTATCACTTTTGATTTATAAATTCTTTAGCGGCTCTCTCCTCATCTTCTCATCACTTCCAGTTCTATCTCTATCAGGTACAATTCTTTCTATACCTTGCTGGTAGGTTGTTTTTATATGTTTTGCTTTTGTTTTGATGGTATGTCTCATCCCCTCATATTTTCTCTTTAATTTGATTATAACTGTTCTTTCTTACTTTTTTAATATGTACTTGTCTAAAGATTTGAAGGGTATGTTAAATTTCAATTCTTTTGTGATTCTTGAAAATGCTGTGGAAGTTCTTTAGTATGTGTAGTGGTTTTTTAAAGCTTTATAGATCTGGGCTGTGTGTAAAATGAGCAAAGTAACGAATACAAAGTATCTGACTAGCACCAATCCAGGATGAAGATAGTACCTGAACCACATCACCGATAGAAACATCATTTGTATTTGCCCAGGGTGGCAGCCCTTTCACTTTCATTAGTCGAAAAGTTTATGGTAATTTATCATCAGTAGGGTCTGCTTGTTCGTTTTCTTTTAATTACTATCAAATTTTGGTTTTCCGAAAGTGGCTAAGTGGATTTCTGCATGGGTGTGTTCACTGGGAATCACTGAGTTTGATTTTGTTTTCGGAGTTTTGTTTTTGTTCTGTTTTTGATTGTAAATTGTTGTTTCCCGTATGGTGCTGAGGCCTTAGAGTGTGAGTCTGAGTGGCATCCTCATGACCAGGGGAAGCCTGACAACTGCAATGTTCTGACCATAAAGGCCTATTTTGTCGAACTCTGAAATTACAATAGATGTGTGGACCTTATCTGTCTTACCATCATGAATTCATGATATGCAGAGGTAAGAGTATATGACCGAAAATGCATGACCTTACAATTTAAGTTCAAAATGGGCGCTCCTAAAATGACAACATTATGAGTTCTATTAGAAAGGGTAAGATGTTACTGCTTAGTAGCAACATATATAGTGTAATTAAAATTTTCTCGTGTTAGGCTCTTATTGTTATGAACGTTGATGGAAGATGTAACTTTTAGTTAATACACACTACAAGTTAGTATGGTCATGTTTTCTTCATTGCTCCAATACGTGTGAACAAAAAAGCTTTTGACACTACTGGACACTAATAAAATTCTCAAAGCAATACAGATCCATGGACTCAAAAAACCTGCACGCCCTACAAGGGAAGCTTTAAGTATTAAGTTTAACTAAGCTAGTCTGGACTGTGATCCATTTATATTGTCTTCTCTAAATACCGTAGATAGCAGAAGACCATAACATTAGTTGGACCCAATAGTCACTTCCCTAGTAAGCTACGATAGAATTGTCCCCAGGTTGCATTTAACTTATGCCTGTAAGCTTAAAATCCTGGGAACCTGAAATTGATACATTAGTAAACCTTACAGCCTCGTGGACCATTTCACTTGACGCCACCAAGAAAAAGAAAATAAAACTGCTATTTCAGAATGTAGATCAATTTAACAAACATATCAGAAATTTAGCTAAAGCAAGTGACCAACAAGTTCGTTCATGCTATAGTTCCGGTTGGCCAGCAAGCTCGATATAGAGGATGGGGAAGAAGTAAATGTTACCAAAATATTTTAGGTATATGTGATTTTAATATGATATTCACATTTGTCTGGGCTGGATGGGAGGGAGTAGAACATGATTCACGAATATTAACAGAGGTTACACTCGATCCCGATTCCGAATTTCTAGTTCCTCCACCAAGTATGTATCTCCTAATATTTTAAAATGATGTTATTTGAATATATATAAATGTAGAATAATTTGTATTCACTTTATATTGCAGATAAATGTTATCTTTGTGATGTAGCATATACAAACAGCCATGGTTATTTAACCCCATTTCGTAATACAAGATATTGGTTAGCAGATTTTCGTCGTCAACGTGCTTTAAGTAAGGAGGAAAAATTTAATCACGCTCACGCAAGATTAGGAAATGTTATTGAGCGTGCTTATGGTGTGCTCAAAGCAAAATTCTCAATCTTGAAACAGATGGCTCCACACATTTTCTACACAACGAGATATTGTGATTGCTTGTATTGCTGTTCACAATTTAATAAGAAAAACAAAATTAGCAGATGAATTATTTGATCGATGCGATGAAAGCAGTGATGGAGAAGAAAATGAAGAAGATTTGGAAGGATCAATAAATGAAACACAATGGGGATCTCAAGCCACTCAATACATGAACGATCTTCGGGATCATATTGTTTCAAATTTATAAAGAATTTTTATAATTTCATAGTTTTTTTAGGATTGTGATTTTGCAAAAAGACTTGTTTTTGTGGTAAATAAACTTATTAGTAATATTGATATTCTTGTTTTTTATCATCTCATTAATATATGTGATTCAAATAGCATAATTTATTATACAAAATTATAAGAAATAGATAATTTAGAAAAAATAATGTTATAGCAGGGCATTATAGGAAATTAACATCATCTAGATAATTTGGGTGTTGGCCCTATCTCTCACAATTTGAAAAAAAATGGTCCCAAATATCATAGCTTAAAAACTTGGCTCCAAATATCATTCCAAAACACAGTTGCGTGGCGCGTTTTGGTTTTTTTAGTAGAAGTGCGCACATCTACTCCATAGACACAATTGCGTGTAGCTTTTTGGTGTAGCTTTTTGTGGAGAAACATTATTTCATATTGTGTTTTGGGGTGACGCTATTTCAGACTGTGTTTGGGGGGGGGGGGGGACGCCACACAATGTGGGGTTTGGGCTTTTTTACCTTTATTTTGTTTTCTTTTTGTTTTTGTTTTTTGTTTACTTTTTGTTTACTTTTTGTTCTTTTTTGTTTTCTCTTAAATATATATTTGGGAAAAAATATTAAAAAAGGTATTTATAAATAGTCAATTAAAATATGAACTTATATTTTTTGAAGTTCGTATACGGTTTATTCGTCGTTCCGAATATTTCTAAACCCAAAATGGAATTATTTAACCCGAAAGGCTAACTGTTGAAACCCCAAGATTGTAACACCCCTAGATCCGGGGTCAGGGATCTGGTCGTTACCGTCTCAATTCCCATCCACAGTTCAACATAAATATTAAATTACAACCTTGTGACCCAAAACAATAACATAAAACACACCCGTTATAGTCCCAGAGATGAAATCAGAGTAACAACCAAATTTTATTAAACACATTATGAGTTCTTACAACCCAAAAGAATTTTAATATAAATACATAATCTTTGCCATCCATTTACATGAGTCATACTAGACCATATACTTGGTACTGAAAAAATAAATCTATCCTACCAATAGCTTTCTCTTCGGCTCTGGTAGTCTCATCGTCCTCGCCAGCATCGAGTGCGCCTTGTGCGAGTCATCTGGTCTAGCTGTTGTTGTGATATAATAATAAAGCAAGGGTGAGCAATAGCCCACCAACAATAATATTTAACTGAACGATAATATATAACAGTTCAAAAGTATTTTTCAAACCATATGCCATGCATTTACGGAAATGATGCCAGTATAATATGAACGATGAAGTTACAAGGTAACTCAAAATGTAAATATATGAGGGAATATCTGCTATGTCGAAAATAAGCAAGATATTATAAAGAGGAACTTGCAAGGAAAATATTGCAATTCCAGTTACGAACACTTTTCCAGCTCTGCCAACAATAATCATGTTGCAGGAAATAAATAAGTTTGGATGATGAACCAATGATGGAGTATTCACCGCGCCCGCTGTTCCAATCTTGATGATCAGTCAAGATCGTACAGCTCAAATTAGATTTACTACCGGTAGAAGGAAGAACTGACGGCTTTACTTGTCTACCGCCTTACTAGCTCTCCCAGGCCAACGGTTGGGCCAAAGGGGATGGACCGGCGCTACTCGACCTCTTACACGACTCCTAGTTCCAATAGAATTCATGATTCTGAATGTAACGTTCGTCCCCCTTTCCCCAAGTATAATACTTGTTAATAAGACTCTACAAAGTAGTCGTATCTAGTTGGAAAGGAAAATTCACCAATAACTTCCAAGATATTGCTTGGTAACGAACATCAACTTGTTCCAACAATCTTACCCCTCGAAAGATGAGAAGGTAAACACAGACTTAATGAGTCCATAGCAACCAAGTTGCGAGTGAAGAGGATAAATTATGACCGGGAAGTCAACAAGATAAATAACATTGCTCAAGTAGGTTCCCCTATAATATGGAAGTTTGAGCGAGCATTTAAATCCTTTTAAGATAGATTTAAATGAAAAAGAAAGAGTTGGGAACCTTTCCTTGATAAAATAGTCGTAAAAAGACTCCGAAATATTTTACATAATATCTGGAGGTGGAAGGTAATCTCCGAATAATATAAATTATTTTAAAAATAATTTTAAAGGATTAAATAAATATTCCAAGAATATTTATTTACTCAATAATAATTATGGAATATTATTAACTCATAATATTGCTCGTAAGTAATCCTCGAATGAATATATGGAATTATTTAATAAATAAATCCCTCCTTAAATGAATATTCGAAATAATATTCATTAAATAATTAAACTCCAATAAACATTTAAAATAGTATTCAATAAATAAGTCGAACCTTAAATGAATATTTGAAAATAATGTTCATTTAATATTTACTCTTTTAAATGAAAATCCAAATAGCATTCATTTAATAAATAATCTTCTAAATGAATATCCAAATAATATTCATTTAGTAATCAAAACTTTAAAGGAATAATCGAAATAATATTCCTTAAGTAAATAGAACTTCCAATGAATATTTTAAAATAATATTCATTAAGTACATAAAACCTTAAATGAATATTCGAAAGTAATATTCATTTAATAAATAACATTCTAAAGAATATCAAAATAATATTCATTAAATATCAACTCTAAATGAATATTCAAAATTAACATTCATTTATTATCTCTCGACTAAGATAATACTCGAATAACATTCCTCGAAATATTTCCAAGTAATTGATACTTTATGGAATATAATAACGTTTAACAATAACCTTCCTCAGATAAAAAATAATCTGTCGTTGGAATCCCTCCGGGTTTCCACGACTATCTATAACTCAAAATACCGACTCCCGGTCTATATTTAGAATGAATATCATATGCCCTTCGCTAAGGGTCTTACCAAAACAATCCGGCTTATTACTGATAAATCGTATCTAGTCTATAAGCCAATATCAATTCAGGGAACAAGTATCACAAAAAAAAACCAGAGTCACAATATAATTGGAAACAGGCATGCATGCGATGGCATATGTAAAACAGAAATCATATACATATATTATCACAACAACAGGTTCAAAGGTTTGAACACTTGCCTGGTAGTCGGGTGTGGGTAGAGGTAGCGTGTCCCGGTTCAGCTCGGTGATCTATAAACAATCAGAATATTCGAGATTAATCACCTAACACTTCTTTAGAAGGTTACGTATAACTTTACTTAAGTCGAAACACGCTTTCAAGTTATCTCGTTATGCACCCTTTTGTATAACTCTTTTTATTACCGATACGATCCGACTTTTGTTCGTTATTAAGACATGTCATTGTACTTACACTTGACATATACTTAAGCCGGGTAAGTCCTAAGGTCGGTCGTTTACGAACCAAGATTATACCTCGAGTTTTATCGCCCATTTTCTAAGTGTTTTACCAAAGTTATAACCAAGTATCCATTTTAGGGGTTCGTTTATATTTAACCTCGACTTGAACATTTTTATAAAATCGAAAAACGATCCAAATGACATGTGGTTTTCTTTCAAATCTTCCTCATGACCTCTAATATTTAATTACCATGATTCGTCACAAACTTTCATATTTTACCGAGGTTCAATTTTAATAACGAACTTGTAGTTACGGTTTCGAACAACTTTTACTAAGTCGGCCATAACTCCTAAACCGTAAGTCGGAATGCTTCGATTCTTTCGCCAAAACGATCTATGACTCGATATCTACAAGGTTAGGTCATGTATCCATTAAGGTCAGAAATTTAACCTAACTGTTATGCACGAATTACTAAGGTCTAATGAAAATCGGGCATTACGACGGCTATAAATCGAACGTTTCAAAATTGTTTTCAACACAACCAAGCCACACCGGGCATCCATACATCTTATACACATGTTATACATCTCAACAAGTCCAGGAATATTACTCTTCACCATCATAATCATCATATGGTCAAACCAACTACAAGATCATGCTCATGATAACACTAATGTCATAACTATGCTAAAATCCACCAAAAACATACATAATCTTAAAATAAGATCTAGGGTTCTTAAGGATTATACCTTCCTTGGAGAGTGTCCTAGCCTTACTAAGCTTGTTATAGTCCTTGTATAGCCTCAACAAAGCTTAGATCATCCAAAAACATACATAATCTTAAAATAAGATCTAGGGTTCTTAAGGATTATACCTTCCTTGGAGAGTGTCCTAGCCTTACTAAGCTTGTTATAGTCCTTGAAGCTTCGTAGCTATGGTTTTGAACCCGTTTTTCCCACTGGACAGAAACTGGTCAGATTTGTTGCCCCAACTTTGAGCATGGATTTGACTAGGATATACTACTTTATTGGCCATGAAATTTTGAACGAACCTTACACATGGTGTGGAGAGGCTATGGTCAAAATTTGGTGATTTTAGAAGCTCTAGATTTTGAGATATGAATTTTTCTTTCATGGCTATTCTTGCTGGGCAGTTTTGAAGAAATGGAGAGAATGGAGTTTGCTTGGCTTGTCTTTGATCTCATCTAGTCTAAATGAATTATTGTTGATAATATCTTGCATAAAGCCACTTTAATAAAGTGCTTTGGTCATGGATGAGCTAATCAAGTGGACAAGTGTTGCATTCTTGTGGCAAGGTGTGTGTTGTAAGCTAAGTGCTTGGTTGGTTTTCTAATGATGCTAGTTAACTTGTAACTAGCTTGGTTACTTGATGTTATCCACTAGCACATGCATGTATCTTGATTCCTTGCTTGTTTCCTTGTCCGTTTATTACTCAATTCATTGATCGTTCGGAGGAATAACTCATTCGTTTCTAGTTAGGGTTTTACTGACAACCTTCTTAACATTTATAATACCATTCTCCATCTTTCTTGGTAACTCTCGAATTTAAATTCCTTAAATCCTCTCATTAAATCCTTAAGTCTATCAGTGTCCAGGGAATTCTCGGAGAAAATAAAAATGTTGTTTTTCAGAATCCGACAGCTTTTACATACACTTATTTTCCCCTCGAATCACTAATACGAATTCAAAAATCCATTCCGGGTACTTCTATATAGTGTCGTCTCATAATATTCTCATTCCCACCAAAAACACTATTCATCCATTTTTCTTTACTTACTCTCTCGGTTTATACAAATGTCCCGGTTCTCTTTCGAACATTCCTTAACCCTTTTACGGAACCACCGGACTAATAACATATATCGATTTGGATGACATAAGAATAATCTTCTTCATTGGAATTGCCACCTCTTAATTTCCTAGGAGATAGATAATTCTTATATAAGTTGTCAACCAATACCATTCTTCATGGCATATCATAATTGAATCCGAATCCATTCAATATCCATCTATTAACCCATTGATACATTCATACTCCAATACATAATAAAAAGTTTTAATTAGTACCAAAAATCTGGGTTCTTACAAATTATATCCAAAATTTGGGGTTCTTACAGTCTCCCCTCCTTAAAAGGATTCCGTCCCGGAATCAGGTAGGAAACAATCGGGTTCTTGTTTGTCATCTAGCTTTCCAGTCCTCGGTTGATCCTTAATCATTTCAACCCGTTTACAGCACATCTCCGTAGTGCTACAGTACTCTCTTTTTCCTTTTTATCAACTTTTGTACTTTTGCACATCACACTATCCTGGTTCTGCTCTTACTCATTCATATAATATCACCCTTATTGGTATCTACAGTGACATCGGTATCACTATCGCATTGCGAATTCGGAGATAACCTCACTCGCACTATGCATTTCCTGATCGCCTTAATCTTCGTAATCTCGATCAATATAGAGAAGTGGAAAGATTTATTGAGAGATCACTATGATCAATTGAACATTTGTTATATTGCATAGTTAGTACAGAAGGGGGCCAGCCTTTAGTACTTGACAAGCAATTAAACAAGTTATGGTATTCCACTTAGACTTCTATCACATAGACAGATAGTCACGTAGCAGTACCTCCCCTCCTTAAAGGGTTGTTCTTCTCAATTCATAAAGAAGATGAATAAGAGAGAAGAAAAGAAAAGAATTCTAAAGGATTATAGAATTTTTTTTTTTTTGTAAAATATCATACTCAGAATTTACCTCTGAACTATAGAGGTTCATCAAAGAAGAAAATAATCATGATTATATCCAATACCATTTGATCGCAATTTCACGTGTCAACATATCTTGCTATTTTGTCCATTATTCTATGGACCTATACTCTGGTTCAATCTTAGCAACACTTTTGGAAAAATCTTTCAACCTCTCAGGTTAAATCTTAGGTTTCTCGCTGGACATCATTGTTACTGACATTCCATGTCACGCTACTAGCTTTTCATATATATTATATTAACACTATCAGGTTGTCATCCCGATAATTCATCAGAAACCCATTTATTAATCCATTCATAACATTCCTTACTTCACATTCCATAGATGCTTTCCCAGTCTTTTCTTTGTCAATCACATCCTTCTTATTATCTGATATTTATTTACCTCTGTTATTTACTTCCACCTTCATCTCTTTATTGAGGCATCTTTTGCACTTGGCACCTCCTTATTGGTATCCCGTCACATTTACTCTATAATCATCACATTATTTCAAATTTAAAACCTCCGAAATGAATCTGGCCAATTTCTTTAGCTAGATCCAATATAATCTACTTCTGTCAACTTGTTTCTCATCAATTATTCTTTTCTACCCGCGGTTTTTCACAGGTTGTCTTTCGTAAGTCATACCAGGTCGTACACCTACCTGCTCGCACTCTTATCATCTGTTGAGCATCTGCATTTTACTGGTGTAGCTTTTCCACAAGAAACACGTTACTACCATGCTATAAGCTTTGGGGATAAAACTGGCTCGAATGCCACCTTCCGAACACTTTAAACCCTCAGGTGGCCTAATAAGTCTCGGGCTCAACTGCCCTTCTCTCTAAGTCTCATTAATTTTTTCCATGGGAATACATTTAGCATCATGAATCATCAACCTCATATTCTCTATCTCGTTTGCGCAGAAGTACACTAACACAAACTTGCTTGTCATTCATCAACATGCCATTTAGCTTATCAATAGCAGCACTTTCTTTATCTTTACGTTGTCATCTACTTTCTTAGAAGAATCACCATCGCTTGTTGCTTACGTAGTGCCTTAATAGCTAACCGTACGGGTTTCAATCCTTTAGGGAGACAAAGTAATCACTATTCCTTATCCATAAGGAACACTTCCTGAACTTGATGTAGATATTACATGAAGTAGATAAAATTACAGAAGAGTTTCAAGCATCGCAGCTAAGTCAGGTTGATGAAACTATCACTCATGCATCTTCCATAAAAGACTGGAAAATTAATGGTTTACTTCGTCAATTTTTTTTTTGTATCATGGTCCTGGTTTGCCTCAAAACGGGACCTTCTAAGGTGTGTAATATGCTTAAGACCCATCAGGAATCGAATCTTTACTTAAACTACTATTACCGTCGATTCTTGCACAATCATCAGAAGGAATGTAAATTCCTCCATTCCGATATGACCTTCAAGGTCCTTCCAAATATTATTCTGTTTCTTCGGTATGAACATTTGTAATTATTCCTTTATACTTAGACTGTCGGCCACTTCATTGGCCTTTCCTAATAATAGTAATTTCTGGTAATCCTTGTTCTCCGGATACATTTCAATTCAATTTTTTTTTTACCTCATTCTCATCACTGTTGGGTGAAAGCATTCTCCCTTAAGCTCTGCTGAAGGAGAAAAATATATCTATCAGTCTTTTTCCATAAGTCATTCCTTCCAACTACCCGTGGGAACTTTATCACGTTTATTCCCAATCCTACTTAGGATACTTCTTTTCTTAGTTCTTTCCTTATCTTAGGATAATCTCAACCTTTATAGGTTCAATCCATACTCCCTCAAGGTTTCATACATGCATCATCTGGTATATTGTTATTGTGCCTTACATTCTCTTCCAAACTTCTAGTTGGAAACTCAGAATATTAGCTTTTCCTTGTAAGGTTTCTTAGGTCGTCCTCATCATTCCTCCTGTATTTTCTAGGTACAGGGTACATCAAAAGGTCTTTGATCAATACCCTAATAATTCTATCTCTGTTCTTTCCAGAACTCTTTTTAATAATTTGTACAGGTCATTGTTGCCTTAGCAAATCCAACTCATATCATCTGAATTCACAATGTCTTTATTAGGGTTAGTGCCATCCCTTGTACATTCCCCAAGGTTTGCCTTACTTTATGGATATCTTATCCTTAATTCAACTGCCAAGGAATTCCTGCATCCTATAATTGGCAATCAAATCATGTATCCTTAATAAGGGTCTCTTTTCAATCATTCTTATTTGATAATCGATCGGTAGCTTACTGCTAATTTCTTCTTTCAGATAGTGGTCAACCTATTTGACCTTCCAAAAGACAACGTAGGTCTATCTGCTCTTTTACGGAACTTGTTAATGGTAACAAGGATGTTCTGAAAGATATTGGTCGAGTTCAACGTGAATTTCCTAGTGCTTATCGTTCTTCGCAAAGGTACTTGCCTCAGAGAAAGTTCCTACAGCATACTGTTCAATTTCTGACCATTTCTATACTCTCTTCATATACCTTCATTGTTTACTTTCCTCCGTCATAATATATTCATGGTATTCACGATACCCTAACATCATACATCTCAAGTCACTATACTTCCATTTTACTCGTAATCTTGGACAACCATACACACATGAGTCACTTTAGTACGGGTGACCCAATCCCAAAAAGGTCTAGTGAATTCCCAATCAAAACATGGGCTGTTCAGCAGAAGATTCCTACGATCTCATTAATGTTTCCTTTATATCAGAAGGCCTTGAAGTCGGTGCTTTCTTAGAAGCAACCCTGCTTTGTTCTTTCATTGCTGGTCTAGTCACTTGATAATCCTTTGTGACTTGCCCTCAACTGGCCACACTAAAATTATATATGATTTTAGGGGCTGGCTAATTTAGCATTACTTTTCTAGCAATTGCTGGCATAGTGCCTTCTACTTTGATACCTTTCTACCTTTCCAAAACTTTACTCCATATAAGTCTTAATCGACTTCTCGGCACCGTCTCTGGTCACCTTTCCTCTATTTTTATCCTTTCAACTATTCTTATCACTACCACGTGCCACGCAAGCTTACCATTCCTGGCATAACAGCCTTTTCACTTAAGTCAATCTCGGAGTTTCTCAGTCCGGCTGGTTTCTTACTTACATTTCCTGTTTTCGTCCAATCTCACTTCATCATTGTATTTCTACAATCAATCGCGATAACTGGGGTCTGTCCACCAATCCATGTAGCGGCTACCTTACCCAATTCACGAGGTTTTCCCCAGTTTCTACTCTCTTCCATGATGTTCTCTGATAATCAGAAAGACAAGGTTTGCCAAAATTCGTTGAAGTTCTTCCCAGAATTAGGGAAATTTTGGTCAATCTATCCATCGACTGGTAACACTAAGGAGACCAGTTTCGAAACCTGAAGAATAGTTCTATGAACCTCCTAGTAGGTAGAATCGTAAGCAGTCATAATTAACGAAATAATCGTCATCGGGTTGGAAATTTAACCCCTGGAGAGGAACCAATTATATACATCCCTTAGAAGGGAATTAACAGTTTTAAACTGAAACTTGTCACAACGTCCTGATACCTATACGTCCTGATATTCAATATTACCAAATGTCAGTCTACCTGACTACCAGTCTCAGAAGGAACATTACCGTCCGAGTTGGTTGTTCCACAAAAATTGGCACTACTAAGGCCATCCGAACCTGGTGAACCATGCTGTCCGAATGCATCCGTAAGTACTTTGTCGTGCTGCGCAAGCACACATCCTAATCTTTTATGCGAAGCGTCGTTGGAAGTACAAAGTCTCCCTTTTTCCATAAAACAATGCCAACTCTTGGTCATTACCAATTTCATCTTTTAGCTCCAGGAAGATTCTCTCACATTTTTCTCTTTAACTGCTGATTGTATTACTTGATCCGTTATAATTCCGCGTCGGAGTAAACTTAAGGTAACTACTATAATCCATTCAAAGAAAAGAAAGAATTTAATATTCCTCTGAGTCACATGCATCTAACGTTTCTGGTTCATCATTTCACTGAGTTAAATTAACCCTATACTTAGTCTCTGACAATAGTCTCATTACGAGTTCGTCTTGACTCACTGGTCTTATCTTCCGGTAGGTTCTGAGATCATTGTCTTGCTTACTACTTCCTTATATAACTTTATCCAATCATGCTGTCACTTCCCAATGTTTTCACTTTCTAACTGATTCATTCATAAAATGGACATTTTCTTGAATAAAACAACTTCATCAACCTCAATTTGGTTCCATAAATTACAACCTATGACATCTACCTTCTCATGGCGAATTATTACTGACAATATTCGTACTTATTCATTTATCAAATGATATGGCACTTACTGCCTCTTCTCAACTATTCCTAGGGACTCTGCTCCTCGCCTTATATCGATGCCTTTGATAATCATACATCCTTCTACCACTCTTTTCGTTAATATGAAAGTCTCTAATGATTCTCATCTATTCCCGTATAAGATCTCAAGTAATTCTTCCAATCCGTCTTACTTGCTGGTACTACCTCTAGTAGTCCAGCCACGAATCCAACATGAATCTTCAGTTCTCTTGCTAATAGCTTAGTTCTTTATGCTCACTATTCTGAGCTCTATACCTTAATCATCTCAGTCTTTCTAGCTACAGCCCTCATTCTTCGAGGGTAAGCTCCTTATCCTAACAAGATTTTCCTTATCTGCTGGAACCTCTCCCGGGTCTCCAGTAGGGTACTCTATTGAATTTACCCGCTGATCTTCAACATATAATAAAGCATCATCGCGCTGCTGCTCGTATGCCTCAAGGTCTGTTGCCTTACTTGTCGATGGGATATCGAGCTAAGTTACTATCATGATACTTAATAGTTCCCATAAGAGTTTTATAGGTCATCACTACATTAAGTAGTCCGACTATGAACTTGGCAAGAGTTCTTGTTATCTTAGTGAATTTATTATTTTAACGTCGCCTCATCTCTGGGGTTTATAACGTACGCTCTGATACCACTTCTGTAACACCCCTAGATCCGGGGTCAGGGATCTGGTCGTTACCGTCTCAATTCCCATCCACAGTTCAACATAAATATTAAATTACAACCTTGTGACCCAAAACAATAACATAAAACACACCCGTTATAGTCCCAGAGATGAAATCAGAGTAACAACCAAATTTTATTAAACACATTATGAGTTCTTACAACCCAAAAGAATTTTAATATAAATACATAATCTTTGCCATCCATTTACATGAGTCATACTAGACCATATACTTGGTACTGAAAGAATAAATATATCCTACCAATAGCTTTCTCTTCGGCTCTGGTAGTCTCATCGTCCTCGCCAGCATCGAGTGCGCCTTGTGCGAGTCATCTGGTCTAGCTGTTGTTGTGATATAATAATAAAGCAAGGGTGAGCAATAGCCCACCAACAATAATATTTAACTGAACGATAATATATAACAGTTCAAAAGTATTTTTCAAACCATATGCCATGCATTTACGGAAATGATGCCAGTATAATATGAACGATGAAGTTACAAGGTAACTCAAAATGTAAATATATGAGGGAATATCTGCTATGTCGAAAATAAGCAAGATATTATAAAGAGGAACTTGCAAGGAAAATATTGCAATTCCAGTTACGAACACTTTTCCAGCTCTGCCAACAATAATCATGTTGCAGGAAATAAATAAGTTTGGATGATGAACCAATGATGGAGTATTCACCGCGCCCGCTGTTCCAATCTTGATGATCAGTCAAGATCGTACAGCTCAAATTAGATTTACTACCGGTAAAAATAATTTTAAAGGATTAAATAAATATTCCAAGAATATTTATTTACTCAATAATAATTATGGAATATTATTAACTCATAATATTGCTCGTAAGTAATCCTCGAATGAATATATGGAATTATTTAATAAATAAATCCCTCCTTAAATGAATATTCGAAATAATATTCATTAAATAATTAAACTCCAATAAACATTTAAAATAGTATTCAATAAATAAGTCGAACCTTAAATGAATATTTGAAAATAATGTTCATTTAATATTTACTCTTTTAAATGAAAATCCAAATAGCATTCATTTAATAAATAATCTTCTAAATGAATATCCAAATAATATTCATTTAGTAATCAAAACTTTAAAGGAATAATCGAAATAATATTCCTTAAGTAAATAGAACTTCCAATGAATATTTTAAAATAATATTCATTAAGTACATAAAACCTTAAATGAATATTCGAAAGTAATATTCATTTAATAAATAACATTCTAAAGAATATCAAAATAATATTCATTAAATATCAACTCTAAATGAATATTCAAAATTAACATTCATTTATTATCTCTCGACTAAGATAATACTCGAATAACATTCCTCGAAATATTTCCAAGTAATTGATACTTTATGGAATATAATAACGTTTAACAATAACCTTCCTCAGATAAAAAATAATCTGTCGTTGGAATCCCTCCGGGTTTCCACGACTATCTATAACTCAAAATACCGACTCCCGGTCTATATTTAGAATGAATATCATATGCCCTTCGCTAAGGGTCTTACCAAAACAATCCGGCTTATTACTGATAAATCGTATCTAGTCTATAAGCCAATATCAATTCAGGGAACAAGTATCACAAAAAAAAACCAGAGTCACAATATAATTGGAAACAGGCATGCATGCGATGGCATATGTAAAACAGAAATCATATACATATATTATCACAACAACAGGTTCAAAGGTTTGAACACTTGCCTGGTAGTCGGGTGTGGGTAGAGGTAGCGTGTCCCGGTTCAGCTCGGTGATCTATAAACAATCAGAATATTCGAGATTAATCACCTAACACTTCTTTAGAAGGTTACGTATAACTTTACTTAAGTCGAAACACGCTTTCAAGTTATCTCGTTATGCACCCTTTTGTATAACTCTTTTTATTACCGATACGATCCGACTTTTGTTCGTTATTAAGACATGTCATTGTACTTACACTTGACATATACTTAAGCCGGGTAAGTCCTAAGGTCGGTCGTTTACGAACCAAGATTATACCTCGAGTTTTATCGCCCATTTTCTAAGTGTTTTACCAAAGTTATAACCAAGTATCCATTTTAGGGGTTCGTTTATATTTAACCTCGACTTGAACATTTTTATAAAATCGAAAAACGATCCAAATGACATGTGGTTTTCTTTCAAATCTTCCTCATGACCTCTAATATTTAATTACCATGATTCGTCACAAACTTTCATATTTTACCGAGGTTCAATTTTAATAACGAACTTGTAGTTACGGTTTCGAACAACTTTTACTAAGTCGGCCATAACTCCTAAACCGTAAGTCGGAATGCTTCGATTCTTTCGCCAAAACGATCTATGACTCGAGATCTACAAGGTTAGGTCATGTATCCATTAAGGTCAGAAATTTAACCTAACTGTTATGCACGAATTACTAAGGTCTAATGAAAATCGGGCATTACGACGGCTATAAATCGAACGTTTCAAAATTGTTTTCAACACAACCAAGCCACACCGGGCATCCATACATCTTATACACATGTTATACATCTCAACAAGTCCAGGAATATTACTCTTCACCATCATAATCATCATATGGTCAAACCAACTACAAGATCATGCTCATGATAACACTAATGTCATAACTATGCTAAAATCCACCAAAAACATACATAATCTTAAAATAAGATCTAGGGTTCTTAAGGATTATACCTTCCTTGGAGAGTGTCCTAGCCTTACTAAGCTTGTTATAGTCCTTGTATAGCCTCAACAAAGCTTAGATCATCCAAACAAAACAAGAAATCAAAGTTAGTTTCTAAGGGTTACTATTCATCATCACTTTTGTAAAAATCATAGAAAATCGAAAAATAAGAGTTTGGCTCTCAAATTTTTACCACATCTTGGCCTCTTCATAAGCTTTGTTTTGAGTCCTATATCATCTAATTTGAAGCTTCGTAGCTATGGTTTTGAACCCGTTTTTCCCACTGGACAGAAACTGGTCAGATTTGTTGCCCCAACTTTGAGCATGGATTTGACTAGGCTATACTACGTTGTTGGCCATGAAATTTTGAACGAACCTTACACATGGTGTGGAGAGGCTATGGTCAAAATTTGGTGATTTTAGAAGCTCTAGATTTTGAGATATGAATTTTTCTTTCATGGCTATTCTTGCTGGGCAGTTTTGAAGAAATGGAGAGAATGGAGTTTGCTTGGCTTGTCTTTGATCTCATCTAGTCTAAATGAATTATTGTTGATAATATCTTGCATAAAGCCACTTTAATAAAGTGCTTTGGTCATGGATGAGCTAATCAAGTGGACAAGTGTTGCATTCTTGTGGCAAGGTGTGTGTTGTAAGCTAAGTGCTTGGTTGGTTTTCTAATGATTCTAGTTAACTTGTAACTAGCTTGGTTACTTGATGTTATCCACTAGCACATGCATGTATCTTGATTCCTTGCTTGTTTCCTTGCCGTTTATTACTCAATTCATTGATCGTTCGGAGGAATAACTCATTCGTTTCTAGTTAGGGTTTTACTGACAACCTTCTTAACATTTATAATACCATTCTCCATCTTTCTTGGTAACTCTCGAATTTAAATTCCTTAAATCCTCTCATTAAATCCTTAAGTCTATCAGTGTCCAGAGAATTCTCGGAGAAAATAAAAATGTTGTTTTTCAGAATCCGACAGCTTTTACATACACTTATTTTCCCCTCGAATCACTAATACGAATTCAAAAATTCATTCCGGGTACTTCTATATAGTGTCGTCTCATAATATTCTCATTCCCACGAAAAACACTATTCATCCATTTTTCTTTACTTACTCTCTCGGTTTATACAAATGTCCCGGTTCTCTTTCGAACATTCCTTAACCCTTTTACGGAACCACCGGACTAATAACAGTTATCGATTTGGATGACATAAGAATAATCTTCTTCATTGGAATTGCCACCTCTTAATTTCCTAGGAGATAGATAATTCTTATATAAGTTGTCAACCAATACCATTCTTCATGGCATATCATAATTGAATCCGAATCCATTCAATATCCATCTATTAACCCATTGATACATTCATACTCCAATACATAATAAAAAGTTTTAATTAGTACCAAAAATCTGGGTTCTTACAAATTATATCCAAAATTTGGGGTTCTTACAAAGATACTGATAAAATTTAAAAATTTTAATTAAGAAATTGAATCCGACGACCTGATTTTAAACGCGTCGGGTCTAGGGTTTAGGGTTGTAAACAACCCTAAACCCTAAGTTCGTATACGGTTTAAAATTTTGGAATATTTCTAAAACCCAAAATGGAAATGTTGAACCCCAAAAGTAAATTGTTGAACCCCTAAATTTAAATAAAATTGTTTTTTTTAATTTTAAAATTTTAATTAAAAAACTGAATCTGATGGCCTGATTTTTAAACGCTAACGCGTTTAAAAATCAGGATTAGTTAGGTTTTAGGGTTGTAAACCCTAAACCCTAAGTTCGTATACGGTTTATTCGTCGTTCCGAATATTTCTAAAATCCAAAATGGAAACATTGAACCCCAAAAATTAATTGTTGAACCCCTAAATTTAATTAAATTGTACTTTTTAAATTTAAAAAATACAATTTTAATTAAAAATTAAAAAACAAAAGCACCAAAACACCACATAAAGTGGCGTTTGAACTAAAAACACTTGATGAACCAGCGTTTCAACACAACAAACCAAAACAAAAAAGAAGTCCCCATTAACGCATTGGCGTTTCCAAAAAAAAGAAAAAAAAATAAAAACGCTATATTACAATGTGTTTTGGAGTGATATTTGGGGCCCAGTTTTTGAGCTGTGATATTTGGGGTCATTTGCTTTCAAATTGTGATATTGGGGCCCTTTATTCAGATAATTTAGAAAAATTACTACTCCCTCTGTCCCTGCCGGTTCTTTAAAGACGGTTGGGTGATAAGTGGATTTTATATCCACTTGGATCGCTTCATTTCGACTTAAATTGATTCACTTGGTCTCAAGTTTGTGGTAGTTTTGATGTGTTTTGTGTAGTTGTGCAGGATTGTTTCTATCAGTTAGGGTTGAAGATTTCCATTGATTTTGGAATGGATTCTTAGCTTGGAATGAAGCAAGAAGTGATTCCTTATGCTATCATGGAGTTTCTTGTGATTTGGGATTAAAAACGGATGCAAATGCAAAAGAAACGGGGGAAAACGGAGCTAAACCGAAGAAAGCAAGCAGAAAAACCACAACTGGCAGAATCCAACTGCGCAGAGTGCGCCCCTGCTGCGCAGAGTGCGCCAAAAACAGAACAAGGCTACGCAGAGTGCACTCCTGCTACGCAGAGTGCGCCCGGATTTCCTGAATTTCCTAATTTTTAGTCCTATTTCGATTTAAATTGTATTTTCAGGATTTTTCTTGCTGGACAAGATATCTAGGGCCTATTTAAAGACATTGTATCATTGTAATTGGTATCAATAACTTAGAAACACATAGAGAGAGCCAGAACTAGAGATTCAGACTTGGAGACAGATTCCGAAGGACCTGACAGCAATCCGAGTTCTAAGATCTACTTTTGTATTCTTCTAAATTAGGCGATACTCTGGATTCTAGATTTGTTTTCTCAACTCTTTATTCTAATATTATTACTACTTTCATTCATACTTTGTTTTCATCAAATTCCATAGTGACGAACGGTTCAATTACGAACTAATCGTTGTCATGGGATTCTAACGGATTTATCTATGTAGTTTAGTATTTTGATGCTTTAAAGATCTGTGTGTGATGTATAATTGATATCCTTGTATAGTTATGCTTAATTGTTAGATGCGTAGCTAACATCTAATCTGTTAATCTCTTGTGAAGTGAAAATGGATCTTGAGATTTAGAACTTGCCATGCTAGCATAGGTTCATGATTGTTTATCAACATGATTCGTAGCATAAATAGAAATATATTATGTTGCCCTGTGTGATCTTTATGGATAACTTGTTCCTCAACCGTTATGTTTTCAAATTCTATAGACATATAGGGTCTTAGCATAATTGGTGTCTATTCGTCTTCTATCTCTTTTGTGGATGTATGGGTAGTTTGGTATACGTATGCTGACAGGTAGCGTGTACTTGTTTCGTGTTATCCGATTAGATATCATAACCGTTGCATATAGTGATTAAAGGCGTCAGATCTAAGCAAAGTATTTAATGAAGTTAGGATCCCATGTTTTTATTCTCATAAGTAAATCAGTTTCAAATCTCGTAGTCAATTAGATCTCAGTCTTGTTAATTTGCATCTTAGTTAATTTTAGTTAATCAAACCCCAATCTTGTTAATTGTCTTAGCAGTGAGTAAAAACCATACATTGTTGCATATATACATTAACTGAATTAAAACCAAAATTAGATCTCTGTGGGAACGAACTAAACTTAATTCTATATTATTTTTGACCACGTACGCTTGAGTGTATTAGTGTAAACAAGTTTTTGGCACCGCTGCCGGGGATCATCGGTGTTTTATTTTTAGTTTATGTGCTTGTCATCAGTGGTCGTTAGAGTTCACTGACTCGGATTGTTTCTTATTTAGTTTGCTTATTTATGTGTTTCAGGTACTTGAGCATGTATGCGAACACGTTCTCAAACTCGAAACCTGGAAGACGTAGAGCCAGTAGCAAATAAAAAGGAAGAGGAACTTGAAACTACAGTAGAGATGGGTGATCGAGCAACAGCATATACTAAGGCTTTCAAGGACTATTCTCAGCCGAAGATCAATGACATCCAATCTAGCATTGTCAGGCCAGCTATTGTAGCTAACACTTTCGAAATCAAGCCTGGCACGATTCAGATGGTTCAGAATTCGGTTCAGTTTGGGGGTGCTCCTACGGAAGATCCTAACATGCACATCCGTAACTTCATTTAAATCTGTGATAATTTCAAGACTAATGGTGTGGCGGAAGATGCGGTGAAATTGAGACTTTTCCCATTCTCTCTGAGGGATAAAGCTAAAGGCTGGTTACACTCTTTACCAGCAGGTTCTATCACAACATGGGAAGTTCTCGCTCAGAAGTTTCTCACCAAATTCTTTCCAATGGCTAAGATTGCAGAAATCAGGAATGCTCTTACACAGTTTGGACAGCAGTCAGGTGAATATTTGTGTGAAGCTTGGGAGCACTATGTTAGACCTATGTTAGATGCAGCTTCAGGAGGAGCTTAATGGGCAAAGAGTTACGAGGAGGCTTATGAGCTAATTGAGATGATGGCTGCTAATGAATATCAAAATCCAACTCAGAGACTTTCTCAAGGCAGGGTAGCAGGAATTCTGGAGGTTGACACAGCTACAGCCATAGCAGCTCAGTTGAAGGCTCTAACTATGAAGGTGGATTCTCTTACCAACTATGGAGTTTAGTAGGTTGTTAGTGTTTGTGAGCTATATGCGGACGCACATGAGACGAATCAGTGTGCTATCTCTTCTGAATCAACACAGTTTGTGAGTAATTTTCAGAGACCTGCTGCACCAGTTCCAGCCGCCTATCATCCGAACAACAGGAACCATCCTAATTTTAGTTGGAGCAACAATCAAGATACTCAACAACCGAAACCTTATCAGCCGTTTCAGGGTCAGCAATATGGAGCTAAGCCATTCAATCAAGGCTATCAGCAGCAGTATGCTCCAAGGCAACAATTCCAACCTCCGGGATTTCAGCAACAACAGTCTCATGGGAATGATGGTCAATCTTCGAATGAAAAATCTGAATTGGATAAGTTTAGGTTGATGGTTAAAAGCCAGGCGGTTTTTTTAAAAACCTTGGAGTCAGATTGGCCAAATTGCAAGTGCCTTACTTAATAGGCCACATGGAACTCTTCCTAGCGATACTGAGGCTAATTCAGGCAGGAGGGAAAGAAAGGAACAGGTGAAAGAAGTAACTTTGAGATCGGGTGATAAGTGGATTTCATATCCACTGGGAATGCCTCCGTTCGGCTTAAATTGATTGTTTTGGACTCAAGTTTCTTGTAGTTTTGATGTGTTTTGCTTAGTTGTGCAGATTTACGAGAATGTTGATTATGGTGGATGCTTTTGTCATTTTTGGAGATTTAATTGATTAAAATTCGGATTTCTGAGAAGGGTTGCGCAGTCTACACTGTTTTGGCAATATCTAGAGTTCTAGAAGTCCGTTTTCAGCGATCTTACTGCCCACGCGAAGCCTGGGAGATTTTCTACAACCTTGGACAGGTCTTGCACGAGCAGGTTGCGCGTGGTTGGCGCAGGCTGCGCGACAAACAGACTGATGGACGCAGGTTGCACGCCCGCGGTGCTGAAAAATTACAGTTTTTACTATTTTAGCCATATTTGGAGTTCTAGAAGTCCGTTTGAGGCCCGTAAGCAGTCCACGCGAAGATAACAAGATTCTCTATCATTCTAAGGTGGTCCAGAGGTCCAATTATGATTGGAACGTTCCAGAAATACTGAAGAAAAGTCAGCTACGAATTTTCCTTAAAAAACAGAATCAGTTTAGGAAACGTATTTTGCAGAAATTCTATTATAATTCTGTTTTGGTATTTTCTTGCTGGGCAAGATGTCTAGAGCCCTATATAAACACATCTAGGGTATTATTTTAGGATGTAATTCATAACCTATTTTCAGTACTATTCATACTTTAGATCTAGAACTATTTTGAGATTGGAGAGAAAAGGGAGAGAATCAATTGGAGAAGAAGTTTGAAGGAAGGAGCGAAGGGATTCGTCCGGAGTTCAAGACACTTCAAGATTTGTATTCTTTGTTCTTAAATTCTAAACTCATGATTTGTGGTTTTTATATATATACTTGTTTTGTTCAATTATGAGTAGTTAATTCCCTTTATCCAAGAGTTGGGTAGTATTCGATGATTTGTCGATTTTGTTTGATTTCTCTTGTTATTGTTAATCTGTCATTGAGGGCTTAATTCAATTAGAAGAGTAGCTAACTTTTGATTGAATCTGTAGGGATTATAACGAATCGGGAGAAGAGTTGTAATTCTAGTACATGACATGATAGACACAATTTAATTATTGAATCGGGAGATTAATAAAAAGAATTGTGAAACTGTTAATCCTTGGTTTTAATAGTTTATGATTATACTTTGATTGACCATGGGAGTGGCGATTAGGGGATGATTGTAGGCATTATGAATTACCTTGGGAGAGGAATTTATAAACTTTAGAAGGATTGTTTTTAACGAACAAGAGACACAAATTAGACATTCTTGGTAGTCAATTGAAGAACCCCAAATCTTGGATTATTTTCTCTCATCGTTATTATATAGTTTTTATTTGTTTATTAGTTTAATTTAGTTAATAATCATAATCACCAATCTATTCTTCCACACTTCTGAACTGCTTGAGATAAAAGACTCAGAATTAGAATTGATATCAGTCCTTCCCTGAGAACGAACACACAAAAATACTACTAACAAATTGGCGCCGCTGCCGGGGAAGGCAGCAATATTGATTTTGAGTTAATTGTTTCTTGTAGTTTGGATTTTATCTTTGTATATATTTTTCTTTTCTTTCTTTTTGTATTTCTTTTCTTGGTGTGTCTACAGGTTCTTTGAGGTAGATAACTTAAACAGGTTTTGAGGAGAGAGACTAGATGGAGTACAACTTTGGTTGGAACAATGCTCAGAATTTCTACAACGGTCAGGAACAATATCAAGACTTCAATCCTTACCCACAATTCAATTCCTATGAGGATTGTAATGCATATCAGGTGAATTCGTTCTATTCTGAGAACTCATTTTATGCTCCATATGCCCCTAGCAATGATTATTCATATTCGTTTGAAAATCAATATCATGATGATGTTTATCCATATATGTGTAATGATGTTGATACGAGTTTAACTCAGTCTAATCCTTCTTTACTTGCTGATTGGGAGATTGCGCTCAATAAAATGATTCAAGGAACTCAGTCTAATCTTCCCTTACTTTCTTTGGGAGTTTTTGATGAACCAACTTTAGAGATTGCTAGTGACAATGATATTCCATGTGATTCAATAGCTTGGTACGAGGAGAATGCTAAACTAAATAATTTTATTTGGGAAGTTCGAGCAGTGTGGTATGACGGTTGTTATCGAACTCCTCCTTGTGTCAATTTTCCTCTATGCCATGATTCTTGTTTAGCAATTGATGATAATGTTGTGTCTGATGAGTCTACTGGTGTAGTTGATAATTGTCCCATGCGCATTAATGATAATTTGGATGCAATTGAAATTCTACCAATTCTAGAAAATTTTGAGCTTAATACATTGGTAGACGAGATTAAAATTGATGAGTGTCCAATTATAAAAGAGAAGGAAATTAAGATTGAGGAAGTTGAAAATCTTGCTGTAGAGTATAAGGATCCGATTTGGGAGGAGTATATGAGTCGTACTTATAATGATTATTCTGACGACTTTTCTAGCTATTTTGATGTTTCCAAGTCTCTTGAGCATGATAAGTTCTTGAAAGTTTTCGTACCTTTCAATGAATCTAAGGTTTATTTGCACAATATGCTTATATTAGAAATTCGTAGATATGTGCATCTGTTTGCTTTTTCTCCTCATTGAGGGATTAGTAGTTGTTGTATTATGTGTTCATGTAGGATTTCATGTTTTGCATATTAGTAGTAGTAATTCATGCATATATGTTCGTGTTATCTACGTTTGTTTCATATAGGACATTCTATTTTTTGTTTCGTATACCATGTGAGTTCATTCTAGTTGCATTTTCATGGCATGCATATTTCATGATCCCTTAAGATGAGCTAATTCTGATTGGTAGGTAGGTGTCTAATTGAGTGTGGTAATGATGAATAGAGGGTTGATTTATAGTTTCTATGAAATTGACTTATGTGTTTCGAAAACAAAACTAATTACACAGACTCATTGGGTACTTTTGGGCTAGGTTAAGGTCATACTTGTTTGGATGTTTTGAGATTTAATCACTTGATTATATTTAGAATTTTCGTTATTCCCTTGATGGCGTAGTAGCACTAAAGTCTAAGTTTGGGGGAAAACAGGGATTTCCTGCTTAATTGTAAATAATTGTGAATAATGGCTAGGTGTCAAATGGCTAGTAGCCGGCTCATATTAATATATGAGTAGTCTAGGGTTGGAAATGAGAAAGGCTCATTCCAGATCGCAGAAAAAAAAAGCAGAAAAAAAAGCAGAAAATGAAAAAAAAAAGAAAAAAAGAAAAAAAAAAGAGTCAATAAATTGTTTATATGCAAAATTAACCAGAGTGAGCTCTTTAATACTCGAGTAATTAAGTCTGAGGGGACTTAGTCCTAGTGACCTAAGGCTTTTATAGTCTGGGATCCACTGACCTAACACTCGCTACATGGGTATTATTGTATAAGCCTTTTGGGGTCTCATCCATTGCACGGTTAAATAAGCATGCTTGTATATATGTGTCGTAGTAGTTAGTAATAAAGCATGAATTTCTGTCTACCTTGGATAAGGATGGAGGTGTTTCTAGGTTATGAAGTGTCTACAGTCTATTCTATTTATAAACCTGTGATTGTCTTGGCGAAGAACATGTATGATTTTTGACCTAGTTTTGGGAGTATTTCTGATGAGCATTGCACACACACACGTTTCTGTTCATGTAATGTTAGTATACGGGAACTTGGTCGAGCTCTATTTGGATTTAGTTGCATTCTTTGAGATATTTGCTTGTTAGTTGGTTTTGGTTAGTTTGAAGGGGATCGTTGCATATTTCATATTAGTTGCATTCATGCATTGCATTGCATTAGGTTAAATGGATTTTGTGGGTACATTCGCTATAGGCCCTCACGAGACCTTACTCGTCCACTAGGGCTGCCTAGGGGTTTAAAGGGCTTGTTGCATATGCCAAATGCAACCGTGATCACCTACGGAAGTGGTACTAGTTAGTTAGTTAGTTGTAATTGTTTATGCTTGAGGACAAGCATCAGTTTAAGTTTGGGGGTTTGATAAGTGGATTTTATATCCACTGGGAATGCCTCCGTTCGGCTTAAATTGATTGTTTTGGACTCAAGTTTCTTGTAGTTTTGATGTGTTTTGCTTAGTTGTGCAGATTTACGAGAATGTTGATTATGGTGGATGCTTTTGTCATTTTTGGAGATTTAATTGATTAAAATTCGGATTTCTGAGAAGGGTTGCGCAGTCTACACTGTTTTGGCAATATCTAGAGTTCTAGAAGTCCGTTTTCAGCGATCTTACTGCCCACGCGAAGCCTGGGAGATTTTCTACAACCTTGGACAGGTCTTGCACGAGCAGGTTGCGCGTGGTTGGCGCAGGCTGCGCGACAAACAGACTGATGGACGCAGGTTGCACGCCCGCGGTGCTGAAAAATTACAGTTTTTACTATTTTAGCCATATTTGGAGTTCTAGAAGTCCGTTTGAGGCCCGTAAGCAGTCCACGCGAAGATAACAAGATTCTCTATCATTCTAAGGTGGTCCAGAGGTCCAATTATGATTGGAACGTTCCAGAAATACTGAAGAAAAGTCAGCTACGAATTTTCCTTAAAAAACAGAATCAGTTTAGGAAACGTATTTTGCAGAAATTCTATTATAATTCTGTTTTGGTATTTTCTTGCTGGGCAAGATGTCTAGAGCCCTATATAAACACATCTAGGGTATTATTTTAGGATGTAATTCATAACCTGTTTTCAGTACTATTCATACTTTAGATCTAGAACTATTTTGAGATTGGAGAGAAAAGGGAGAGAATCAATTGGAGAAGAAGTTTGAAGGAAGGAGCGAAGGGATTCGTCCGGAGTTCAAGACACTTCAAGATGTGTATTCTTTGTTCTTAAATTCTAAACTCATGATTTGTGGTTTTTATATATATACTTGTTTTGTTCAATTATGAGTAGTTAATTCCCTTTATCCAAGAGTTGGGTAGTATTCGATGATTTGTCGAGTTTGTTTGATTTCTCTTGTTATTGTTAATCTGTCATTGAGGGCTTAATTCAATTAGAAGAGTAGCTAACTTTTGATTGAATCTGTAGGGATTATAACGAATCGGGAGAAGAGTTGTAATTCTAGTACATGACATGATAGACACAATTTAATTATTGAATCGGGAGATTAATAAAAAGAATTGTGAAACTGTTAATCCTTGGTTTTAATAGTTTATGATTATACTTTGATTGACCATGGAAGTGGCGATTAGGGGATGATTGTAGGCATTATGAATTACCTTGGGAGAGGAATTTATAAACTTTAGAAGGATTGTTTTTAACGAACAAGAGACACAAATTAGACATTCTTGGTAGTCAATTGAAGAACCCCAAATCTTGGATTATTTTCTCTCATCGTTATTATATAGTTTTTATTTGTTTATTAGTTTAATTTAGTTAATAATCATAATCACCAATCTATTCTTCCACACTTCTGAACTGCTTGAGATAAAAGACTCAGAATTAGAATTGATATCAGTCCTTCCCTGAGAACGAACACACAAAAATACTACTAACATCGGGAAAGGTTACAATAGATTCTAAATCAGCAGCTAAGGAAGATGGAGAAGTTCAGAATCAGCAAGTTGAAAAATCTGCAGTGCCCGAAATTGAAAAATCTGACTTGGTAGCTGATCAGCTAGCTGGTGAAGTGGAAAAGAGCAAGGAACCTGTTGAAAAAGCTTCTCCAGAGCAGTCTACAAAGATTAATCAGATCTATCCTCCTCCTCCATATCCTAGAAGACTCCAGAAGCAGAAGTTGGATAAGCAGTTTGCTAAGTTTTTTGCGGTGTTAAAAAAGCTACAGATTAACATACCTTTTGCGGAAGCTCTTCAACAGATGCCCAGCTATGCTAAATTCATGAAGGGCATTCTCTCGCGGAAGTTGAAGCTCGAGGAATTAGAGACAGTTGCTTTGACAGAAGAGTGCAGTGCTGTGCTGCAACAAAAGTTGCATCCTAAACTTAAAGATCCGGGAAGTTTCACCATCCCGTGCACTATTGGCAACTTATCTTTTAGCAAGTGTTTGTGTGATTTGGGAGCGAGCATCAATCTCATGCCCTTGTCGGTTTTCATGCAACTTGGTCTACCGGATCCGAAGCCTACCAACATCTCTTTGCAGTTGGCTGATAGATCAATCACGTATCCGAGGGGTATAGTGGAAGATGTCTTGGTGAAAGTTGATAAGCTCATCTTTCCTGCTGATTTTGTTATCTTGGACTTCGAGGAAGATAAGAAGATTCCCATAATCTTGGGAAGACCGTTCTTGGCTACGGGTAAGACTTTGATCGATGTGCAGAAAGGGGAACTCACCATGAGGGTGCAAGACAAGAATGTCACTTTTAATGTGTTCAATGCAATGAAGTTTCCATCAGATGAAGAGGAATGCTTGAAGGTGGATTTGGTTGATTCTAAAGTTGCTACGGAGATTGAGCAATTGCTTAAGTCATATTCTTTGAAGAGAGTTTTAGTTGGGGATTCCGATTTTGAAGACGAAGAGGTAGTCGAGCAACTTCAGCAATTGCATTCAGCCCCGTGGAAGAGGAAGTTGGACATGCCATTTGAATCTCTTGGGTTAGCAGAGCTTAAGAACGCCCATGGGCGTTTTAAACCATCTATCGAGGAAGCTCCTACTCTTGAACTCAAACCACTGCCCGAACACTTGAGGTATGCATTTCTAGGTGATGCATCTACATTGCCTGTTATTATTGCTTCTAACTTGTCAGGTAGTGAGGAAGATAAGCTCTTGCGAATTTTGAGAGAGTTCAAGTCAGCAATTGGTTGGATTATAGCAGATATCAAGGGAATCAGCTCTTCTTATTGCATGCATAAAATTCTGCTAGAGGAGGGTAGTAAGCCTACTGTAGAACATCAGCGAAGACTTAATCCTATCATGAAAGAGGTGGTGAAGAAGGAAATTCTTAAGTGGCTTGATGCAGGTATTATCTATCCTATCTCAGAAAGTTCTTGGGTGAGCCCGGTGCAGTGTGTGCCAAAGAAAGGAGGCATGATAGTTGTTGCTAATGAGAAGAATGAGCTCATCCCTACTCGGACAGTCACGGGGTGGAGAGTTTACATGGACTATAGCAAATTGAACAAAGCTACGAGAAAAGATCACTTTCCTCTTCCGTTCATTGACCAGATGTTAGACAGGTTGGCTGGCCATGAGTACTATTGCCTTCTTGATGGTTATTCAAGATATAATCAGATTTGCATTGCTCCGGAAGATCAAGAGAAGACCACATTCACATGTCCTTTTGGTACCTTTGATTTCCGACGTGTTTCTTTCGGACTTTGTGGTGCTCCTGCCACTTTTCAAAGGTGCATGATGGCTATTTTCTCAGACATGATTGGCACTAATGTGGAGGTCTTCATGGATAATTTCTCCATTTTTGGTACGTCATATGATGAGTGCTTGCATAATCTTGGCTTGGTGTTGAAAAGGTGTGTGGAGACAAATTTGGTGCTTAATTGGGAGAAGTGTCACTTCATGGTGCAAGAAGGAATCATTCTTGGGCACAAGGTATCTAGTAAGGGACTTGAGGTGGATAAGGCTAAGGTGGAGACTATTGAGAATCTTCCTCCACCTATCTCGGTTAAAGGAATTCGCAATTTTCTTGGTCATGCGGGATTCTATCGTCGATTCATTCAAGACTTCTCGAAAATCTCTAAACCTTTGTGTAGTTTGTTAGAAAAGGATGTTCCTTTCAATTTTGATGAAGAGTGCTTAGCTGCTTTTGAGCTTTTAAAGAAGAAGTTGACAACCGCACCTGTTATTACAACACCTAATTGGGAGGAACCTTTTGAGCTTATGTGTGATGTGAGTGACTATGTAGTTGGAGCTGTGCTTGGCCAAAGGAAGGATAATGTTTTTCATGTGGTTTACTATGCTAGTAAAACCCTTAATGATGCACAGTTGAACTACACCACTACGGAGAAAGAGCTTCTTGCAGTTGTCTATGCTTTTGAGAAGTTCAGATCTTATTTGCTTGGAGCAAAGGTGATAGTTTATATAGATCATGCAGCCATTCGTTATCTAATTTCGAAGAAGGATTCAAAGCCTAGGTTGATTCATTGGGTGCTTCTATTGCAAGAATTTGATTTGGAGATAAAGGATTGGAAAGGCACGGAAAACCAGGTGGCGGACCATCTATCACGCTTGGAGGACCACGGTAAGGATTCGCATGATAACACTCTTATTAATGAATCTTTTCCCGATGAGCAGCTTTTTGGGGTGCAAGATGAACAACCATGGCTTGCAGATTTTGTGAATTATTTGGTGAGCAATGTTATTCCTCCAGATCTATCAAGTGCTCAAAGGAAGAAGTTTCTACATGGTGTGAAGTGGTACCGTTGGGACGAGCCATTTTTGTTTAGACAAGGATCCGATCAGATGATAAGGCGATGCATTCCGCATAGTGAGAC
The DNA here is from genome assembly GCA_036435485.1 of Saposhnikovia divaricata. Lineage (NCBI taxonomy): Eukaryota > Viridiplantae > Streptophyta > Magnoliopsida > Apiales > Apiaceae > Saposhnikovia > Saposhnikovia divaricata. The sequence goes on along the minus strand of CM071599.1, from coordinate 140,348,723 downwards.
GGAGAGTGTTTTGTGATATTGCCACTCAACCATCTATGGTGGCCATTATGGTGGTGAGAAGACAGCAACTCGAGTGCTTCAGGCTGGTTTCTACTGGCCTACCTTGTTTAAGGATGCTCATCAGTTCGTGATGAGATGTGATCACTGTCAAAGGGTTGGCAATATTTCTAGAAGGAACGAGATGCCTCTTAACATGCTTCTTGAGGTGGAGATCTTTGATGTTTGGGGGATTGACTTCATGGGACCGTTTGTTTCTTCGTGCAATAATCAGTACATCTTTCTAGTTATGGATTACGTGTCTAAATGGGTCGAGATGAAGGCTTTACCTACCAATGATGCTAAGGTGGTATTGAATTTCTTGCATAAGCAAATTTTCACGCATTTTGGGACACCACGTGCCATAATCAGTGATGAGGGGACACACTTCTCTAATCGTCAGTTTACTACATTGATGGCGAAGTATAATATGATGCATCGTGTTGCTACGGCTTATCACCCTAAAACTAATGGTCAAGCGGAAGTCTCTAACAGGGAGATTAAAAGAATTCTGGAGAAAGTGGTTAATCCGTCTCGTAAAGATTGGTCATTGAAGTTGGATATATGAAGCTGTTTGGGCTTACAGAACAGCTTACAAAACACTCCTAGGTATGTCTCCGTTTCAGTTGGTTTATGGAAAAGCATGTGATTTGCCTGCAGAACTAGAGCACAAGGCATATTGGGCGTTGAAGAAGTTGAATTTGGATATTAAGGCTGCGGGTGAAAAATGGTTGCTTCAATTGAATGAACTTGAGGAGTTTCATGAGCAAGCTTACGAAAATAACAAGATGTATAAGGAGAAGGTAAAGAGGTGGCATAATAAAAGGTTGATGCACAAGGCATTTGAGCCAGGTCAACAGGTTTTGTTATTTAATTCTCGCCTCAAGCTTTTTCCGGGAAAACTCAAGTCGAGATGGTCGGGTCCATTTATTGTTAAGACGGTGTTTCCATATGGAGCTGTTGAAATTTTTGAAACAACATCGGATCATGCTTTCAAGGTGAATGGACAGCGGTTGAAGCATTATTATGGAGGTTCGTTTCACCGTGAAAAGGTTTCCGCCATTTTGGCGACTACTTGAATTCGAGGGAGGATGTCAAGCTATTGACATTAAAAGAGCACTTCGTAGGAGGCAACCTACGTCTTTGTTGTATACTTTCATTCAAAAAAAAAATTTAGCAGAAATTGATCGCGCACCCTGCGCAGCATACCGCGCAGTCTGCGCACTCCAATGCTGCCCAGACCCGAATTTTTGTTCTAAAACCCCACAATTTCATATCTTTTATTCTCAATTCTTATTTCTACTCCTATTTCACTACTATTTCAAAAACCTAACATCTCCTAATCCTATTGTATCTCTAATTCACTCTCTAAATCACTTCAATCGCATATACATACATCTCTACATACACACAAACCCATCTTTATATTTCAAAATCTTTAAACCTCCATTCCATTCAAGTTCAAGTAAGGTTGATTCAAGTTTGGGGGAAGTTTCTTTCCAAGTTCACCTCTACAATTCGTGTGGGTAATTTCGAATCACATCTTGTTATTTAATACGAATTTGTGTTCTTGAGAATTAGGGTTTGGTTGTGTTCTTGATTTGGGGGTTAAATTCTAGTTGATTATTGAGATTGTGTTGTGAGATGGCTCCGAAAAGGCAACGATTGGCGGGTAGTAGTAGTGGTACTTGTCCATCTTCGAAGGAGGATTTGAATTCGGGGGGTAAGGTGGAGAAGTTTGCGTCTCCGGAGGCTGAAACGGAGTATAGTCGGTTATTGTCTAAAATTATTAGGGAGAGAATTTTGTTGCTTTCTAAGGATGTTGAGATGATTGCTATGATTCGTGAGAGGGGTTGGGTTCTATTTTGTGAATTTGCCATTGACGTCCCGTTAAACATTATTCGGGAATTTTATGCCAATGCTAGAGGGGAAAAGAACAACTACACGGTTGTGCGGGGAATGAAGGTGGATTATTCACCCCGTGCCATTCGTACTCTGATTGGGCAGCAACCTAAGCCTAGGGGTGTTGAGGATTGGGAAAAAAGATGAGGGAGGATGTTGATCTCGATGCTATTGTGGCTGAGTTATCTATTCCGGGCACGGTGTGGAAGTGTAGGCCAGACACCACTGAGAAGAGAACTTTCCCGACTTCGTCGATGACTAGGTTCGCACGGGCGTGGTTCCTATTCATATGTTCTAATATTCTACCATTGTCGCATGTGACCGACGTGACTGTTGAGAGGGCTATTCTACTTTGGGGCATTCTCAAGGATGAGTACGTTGACCTCAGCTATCTTATTAATCAGAATATTATTAGGTTTTTGGGAGGTTCTTCGTCAGCTAGTATGCCTCATGCATCCATTATCACGGGGTTGTGTGATACTGTGGGAGTGAGAGGGTACGAGGATTAGCCTATGCAGACAGCCATGGCTACTATTGATGATGCTTCTATTAACTTGATGGTGGAATGGTCACGCGGCGTTCCACATCCTAAAGGGTTAGGCTATGTTGTAGATGGTGCTTGTGGTCAGGGAGCGGGCGCTCCGCCACATGTTCCTAGAGTTCCCAGGGCTCCGAGAGCAAGTCCTTCTCAGGGTATGGTTGATATGGCAGCTTTGGATACTCACTTCCGGTGCTTGAATAGGCGCATTGATGCTATGCATGATAGCACCCATCAATATTCTGAGGACATGGCTGTAGCTTTGAGTACAGCATTCCAGTCTTCGGGTAGGACGGTCCAGTGGCCGGTGTTTGGACCTCGTACTCAGTATCGACCACCTGATTCACCCGAGGAGGGTGATGATTTCGATGAAAAGGTATGTTACTGCTATCCCTTGTATTACCTTCCATTCAATGAGGGCATTGAATATTTTAAGTTTGGGTGTGGTTTGGGGGATAAGTAGTTGTTTGTTGTATTACGTGTCATTGTGTTCATATAGATATCATATTTTGCATGTTTAGTAGTAATAGTAATTCATTCATGTTCATTCATATTATTGCATGTTTGTTTCATGTAGGACATTCTGTTATTTTGTTTTTATATCATGTGAGTTCATATAGTTGCATTTGCATAGCATGCATATTTCATGATCCCTTATAATGAGCCAATTCTGATTGGTAGGTCGATGTCTAATTGAGTGTGGTAATGATGAATAGAGGGTTGATTTATAGTTCCTAGGAATTGACTTACATGTTTCAGAAACAAAATTTTTTCACAGTCTTATTGTTTGCTTTTGGGCTAGGTTGAGGTCATGCTTGTTTGGTTGTTTGAGATTTAATCACCTGATTATATTCAGAATTTTCATTATTCTCTTGATGGCGTAGGAGCACTAAAGTCTAAGTTTGGGGAAAACCAGGGATTTCATGCTAGTTGTTTTTATTTGTCAATAATGGCTAGGCGTCAAATGGCTAGTAGCCGGCTCATATTTTTATGAGTAATCTAGGGTTGGAAATGAGAATTCTCATTCCAGATTGCATGAAAAAAAAAAGTAAAAATGAATAAAAAAAATTCATGTAAATAGTTTAAATTCAAATTAACCAGGGTGAGCTCTTTAATACTCGAGCAATTAAGTTCTAGGGGACTTTGTGCCTAGTGACCTAAGGCTTTTATAGTATGGGATCCACTAACCTAACGCTCGCTACATGGGTATTATTGTATAAGCCTTTTGGGGTCTCATCCATTAGTAATAAAGCATGGATTTCTGGCTAACTCAGATGAGGATGGAGGTGTTCCTAAGTTATGAAGTGTTTACAGTCTATTCTATTTATAAACTTGTGATTGTCTTGGTGAAGAATGGGTATGATTTCGATTTAGTGTTAGGAGTATATCTGATGAGCATCGCACACACGCACATTTCTATTCATGTATTGTTAGTATACGGGGACTTAGTCGAGCTCTATTTGGATTTAGTTGCATTTTTTGAGATATTTGCTTGCTAGTTGGTTTTGGTTAGTTCGAGGGGATCGTTGCATTTTTATATTAGTTGCATTCATGCATTGCATTGCATTGGATTTTGTGGGTACATTCGCTATAGGCCCTCACGAGACCTCACTCGTCCACTAGGGCTGCCTAGGGGTTTAAAGGGCTTGTTGCATAAGCCAAATGCAACCGTGATCACCTACGGAAGTAGTACTAATTAGTTAATGATTAGTTGTTTATTCTTGAGGACAAGCATCGGTTTAAGTTTGGGGGTGTGATAAGTGGATTTTATATCCACTTGGATCGCTTCATTTCTACTTAAATTGATTCACTTGGTCTCAAGTTTGTGGTAGTTTTGATGTGTTTTGTGTAGTTGTGCAGGATTTTTTCTATTAGTTAGGGTTGAAGATTTCCATTGATTTTGGAGTGGATTCTTAGCTTGGAATGAAGTAAGGAGTGATTCCTTATGCTATCATGGAGTTTCTTATGCTTTGGGTTTAAAGACAGATGCAAATGCAAAAGAAACGGGTGCGCCAAAAACAGAACAAGGCTGCGCAGACTGCGCTCCTGCTGCGCAGAGTGCGCCCGGATTTCCTAAATTTCCTAATTTTTAGTCCTATTTCGATTTAAATTGTATTTTCAGGATTTTTCTTGCTGGACAAGATATCTAGGGCCTATTTAAACACATTGTATCATTGTAATTGGTATCAATAACTTAGAAACACATAGAGAGAGCCAGAACTAGAGATTCAGACTTGGAGACAGATTCCGAAGGACCTGACAGCAATCCGAGTTCTAAGATCTACTTTTGTATTCTTCTAAATTAGGCGATACTCTGGATTCTAGATTTGTTTTCTCAACTCTTTATTCTAATATTATTACTACTTTCATTCATACTTTGTTTTATATCATGTTTTCATCAAATTCCATGGTGACGAACGGTTCGATTATGAACTAATCGTTGTCATGGGATTCTAACGGATTTAACTATGTAATTTAGTATTTTGATGCTTTAAAGATCTGTGTGTGATGTATAATTGATATCTTTGTATGGTTATGCTTAATTGTTAGATGCGTAGCTAACATCTAATCTGTTAATCTCTTGTGAAGTGAAAGTGGATCTTGAGATTTAGAACTAGCCATGCTAGCATAGGTTCATGATTGTTTATCAACATGATTCGTAGCATAAATAGAAATATATTATGTTGCCCTGTGTGATCTTTATGGATAACTTGTTCCTCAACCGTTATGTTTTCAAATTCTATAGACATATAGGGTCTAAGCATAATTGGTGTCTATACATCTTCTATCTCTTTTGTGGATGTATGGGTAGTTTGGTATACGTATGCTGACAGGTAGCGAGTACTTGTTTCGTGTTATCTGATCAGATATCATAATCATTGCATATAGTGATTAAAGGCGTCAGATCTAAGCAAAGTATTTAATGAAGTTAGGATCTCATGTTTTTATTCTCATAAGTAAATCAATTTCAAATCTCGTAGTCAATTAGATCTCAGTCTTGTTAATTTGCATCTTAGTTAATTTTAGTTAATCAAACCCCAATCTTGTTAATTGTCTTAGCAGTGAGTAAAAACCATACATTGTTGCATAGGTACATTAACTGAATTAGAACCAAAACCAGATCTTTGTGGGAACGAAATAAACTTAATTCTATATTACTTGTGACCACGTACGCTTGCGTGTATTAGTGTAAACACTGGGACACGGAGACCAAGGAATATAATTTAAATAGTGGGTGTAATAGTGTAGTAGTGGGTGTAATATTGATTTTATTGTTAAAATAAGTAAAGTAGTTGGTGTAATAGTGTAAAGTTTTCAAAAAGTAGAGTGAAGTAATGGATGTAATAATGTATTTTATTGTTAAAAGTTACTATTTTTTGTAATGTAAAGAAATGGGTGGGACGTCCCAAAATAGTAACTGTAAAGAACCTGTTGGGACGGAGGGAGTAACAAACAGCATAACTCATTTAGATTTCCAGATTACCTCTGGTCCAGATCATCCAGAAATTCTAATCATTCAGAAATAACTGTTCAGATTTAACAAATGACCCCTAAGTTCTCTACATAACACATAAATGTAAAGATAAATGTGAGCTCCACCCCTCCCCAACAAAGTCTTTTCTATTGACATTATGATCAGTTCCTTACTTACAAGATACAAATTAGGCAACACATTACAGAACTAATGAAAATAAAAATTCTTAACTTGCTGAAAACAAAGAAAGAGCTACATTGTCTTTAATTAACATGGAGCACACTCGAAAGAATTTAAAGGCAAATTAAAAGTTTTAAAGGTTAAAACTTTAGTATCCTTATAGCAACAAAACAATATTTAGAAGAAAAAAGAGAAAAAAGGGAAAGTGGGTACTTGCAAAGGAGGGAACTTGATGAGAATAATGTGAGATAGGAGAGTAAAATGCAAGAGATTGTAGAGTTGCCATTGTAATTGCAGCCTGCAAGAACAACAATGTTAGGAAGAGCGATATGACTGACAAATATATGGGATTTTTTACAAGTGGCTGTTGTGGAGTGTGGTATGGAGTTTTTGCAGATATTCACTTGTCTTTGCTGATGGATTACATGAGAGAGATGAATGGATAATATAGAATGTATTGTACAGTGGTAAAAGAAGTTCACATTTTACAAAGAAATATCATAGCCTTAGAAATCAAAATTACATGTAACAACAACGTGAAAAATCCTTTTTACTAATCGTTATCAAATTTCACATGTAAATCCTTTTTAATAATCGTTATCAAATTTCACATGTATCCTATCAATATAAATTATGATCATAATTTTGAAAAATAATTATGAATTTTACTATCAATTTTTTACAAATTAAATTTTATTATTTTATATCGTAGCTCAATATTTTAATATATTAAAAACATTAATAAATAATTATTTAATTTTATCAATGAAAACTTTTTATTTAAAATAAAATCCCTATATTAAAAAAATTAAAACACTCCCTTTTTTCCCCTAATTCTCTCCCAATGGCGGCTAACAAAGGCGTAATATCTAGGGTTTCATCCTCCATCGCTGATTCTCCCATCGTATACCGCGGCAAGAAAGTCACCGCCGACATCGGTTACGTCGTCAAACGCCTCCTTAAAAACACCGAAAAAGCTGCTTGGATCGCGGGAATTGTCTTTCTCGTCCTCGCCGTGCCGCTCATTATTGAGATGGATCGCGAGCAGCAACTCAATGAGCTTGAGCTTCAGTAGGGCTGTAAATGAACCGAACTCAGACGAACTCGGACGAACTTTTATCGAACATGAGCAATTTTTTATCGAACCGAACAAAATTCGGTAACGTTATCGGACGCTTTTGTCTATTCGAACTCGAGTTCGGCAACAACTCGAACCGGACACGAGCTGTTCACGAAGTTCTCGGACCGAACCGAACTCGGATGAAAACCGAACAGTTCGTTAAAAAATCAGTAACAAATAAATTTTTGGGCTTTTATAAACTAAGCCCAATTCAAATTGGTCGGTCCAAAATCTGAAAATCCAAATCTAACATTTCAATAACGGTCCAAACCAACAAATTTTAACAATTTAACATTTTTATTAATTTTAAATTTAAATACAATAAAATAGAAAACAAATATGCAGTTCAATAATTCATAATTCATTCTAACTCTATGAATATAGATACACACTGACATATTGAGATGACGAGACGACGAGACGAATCGAGAATAACAGTTCATTTGCTTCAAATTCAAGAATCACCGAATCGAAACGATGAGAGGTACGTTTATCTGCTTGAATTGATAATCGATTAGGGAGGAGAAGAAGTACTAGAGTTTAAGAATTTTTAGGGTTTTAACTTTTAATCTTCTTCTTCTTCTGGGTTTTTTTACTTTCTTTGAATTTTTAGGGGTTTAACTTTTAATCTTCTTCTTCTTCTGGTTTATTTGAATTTACTAATTTAGGGTTTCTTCCAGGTCTTGATTGTTTCTTCGAGTTGTAATGTTGCTGAGTTTCTGAGTTTTCGTAGTTGTGTAGCCTGGGTCGGTTTTTCTGTTTGTTGAATGATAGAGGTTTGGTTTCGAGTTAATGTTCATTGTAATTGAGTTGAATTGTCCGCTGCTGTTTGGAGTTATTTCGCTGTTAGTCTAATTTCGAGTTTTTAGTGTTGTTGTTTGTGTTAGCCTTGTGCTCTGTTTTTGTTGACTGATTTATGGCCGAGTTTTGTGATGTTTGTTCTCTATTTTTGGTAGCTGAATCGACTGGTTTTGTTCTCTGTTTTTTGTTGTTCACTTTTTGTTTTGTTGAAATCTGAGTTCACCTGGTAATCTGAGTTGCTGAGTTGCCGTGTTGAGTTCGTTTAGTGTTTGTTAGTTTTAACGTTTACTGAGTTCGTTTAGTTCATCGTTGGCTTGTTCTTTTGCTGTGCAGTCCGAGTGATGGAGTCTTGGTTTCGTTGGTTCTACTGTATTTTAATTTTGTAAAACAGTGATGAAGAGGGACAAAACTGCATCAACTACGCAATTAAATAGACATGTGAACAAGTGTAAGGTACCACATGGAATTACAAGACAAACTCAACTCAAGTTTATAAAAGACGGGAATACATCGGAGGTAACACTTGAACCTTTTGTATATGATCATGCTGAGATGAGGAATTATCATGTTAATGTTGATTACTTTGAGTTCAGCTTTTGAATTATTATTGTATTATGATCATTGGAGAATTGGATTTATCATGTTTATTATTGTATTATTATGATTACTGAGTATATAGGGTAACAAACTAACAGGTTACAGCTTACTATGTGATGTCAAACGAACTCGAGCTTAACGAACTCGAGTCGAACCCGAACGAACTCGAGCGAACTCGAGTTGAACACGTATAAAGTTCGGTTCGGCTCGTTAAGGTAATCGGAAAAAAAATATGGTCCGAACTCGAGTTCGGTAAAATTTTGAACCGAGCTTATCGATCACGAGCTCTAGCGAACACAAGCGAGCTTAACGAATAGCTCGGTTCGTTTAGAACCCTAAGCTTCAGCAAGCAAGCCTTCTCAGTACTCCCACCGTTGCGTCGCCCAAATAATCGGGATGGTATTTTATGTTTTGTAATTTTAGTGATTTGATTTTGGGAGTTTTTTGTTGAGAATTTTATGATTAGAGATGGATTGATTGATATATGTGGTGGAGAATTATGATTAAATTGATAAAGTTTTTGTCTTTTTGTGTTTTACGGATGTTTAATAAATACGTAATGTTAGCGTTATGATTTTTCGAGTATTGGTGTTATGTGGTTGAGATTAGAGATGATTGATTGATGATTGTGGTGGAGAATTATGTTTCAATTGATAAAGTTTGTGCCTTTTTCAGTTTATCGAAAGTTTAATAATTATGCATTATTAGCATTATGATTTTGTTAGTGTTGGTATGATTTGGTTGAGGTTTTGAAGATTTGAGATGGATTGATTGATGATTGGGGTGGTAATTTAATTTTATATTTTGTGTTTTTTTGAGTTTACAGGAAAGTTTATGATGTGTTGGTGTTTTACATATTGTAAGTATTATGGTTTTGCGAGTATTATTACTAGTTTTTGTTTTTTTTGAAATTTGAAGATTAGAGATGGATTGTGATAAGTGGATTTTATATCCACTTGGATCGCTTAATTTCGGCTTAAATTGATTGTCTTGGGCTCAAGTTGTTGTAGATTTGATGTGTTTTGCTTAGTTGTGCAGGATTACGAGAATGTTGACTAAGGTGGATGCTTTTATAATTTTTTGGGAATTAATTGATTAAAATTCGGATTTTCGAGAAGGGTTGCACAGTTTACACTGTTTTGGCCATATCTTGAGTTCTAGAAGTCCGTTTTAGGCCCGTAAGCAGTCCACGCGAAGATAACGAGATTTCCTATCATTCTAAGATAGTCCAGAGGTCTAATTACGTGGGGAACGTTCCAGTAAATCTGAAGAAAAGTCAGCCACGAATTTTCCTTACAAAACATAATCAAATTAGGAAACGTATCTTGCAGAAATTCTATTATAATTCTGTTTTGTATTTTCTTGCTGGGCAAGACTTGTAGTGCCTATATAAACACATCATACCATTGTAATAGAGATAGACATATTATTAGTTATTATTATTGTAACATAGCTTAGATCTGCAAGGGGGAAAAGGAGAGAAGGATTCAACGCTCGTGACAAGCAACGGATCTAGATCTACTTCAGCCTTTGTGTTATTCTGGATTATAGATTTGTTTTCTTAACTCTTTGTTTATTAATATAATTACTTCTTTTATTCATATCTTGTTTTATATCATGTTTTCATCAAATTCCATGACGATGAACGGTTCAATTATGAGCTAATCGTTGTCATGGGATTCTAACGGAGTTATCTATGTAGCTTAGTAGTTTATATGCTTTAAAGATTTATGTGTGGTGAATTCTTGATATCCTCGTATGGTTGTGTTGCATGTATTTATATGCGTCGCGAACATCTAATTTGTTAATCTCTTGCTAAACGAGAGTGGATCTTGAGATTTAGAACTTGCCATGCTAGCATAGGATAGGTTGATGTTTTAACATCATGATTTGTGGCGTAAATAGAGATATTATGCTGCCCTATGTGATCTAAGTGGATAACTTGTGCTTAAACCTTTATGTTTTCAAATTCTATAGAGATATAGGGTCTAAACATAATTGGTGTCTACCCATCTTCTATCTCTTTTGTGGATGCATGCGTAGTTTGGTATTAGTATACCGAGAGGTAGCTTTTACTTATTTCGTGTTGTCCGATCAGATATCAAAACCATCACATGTATTGATTAAAGGCTGCGACTCTAAGTGAAGTAGATAATGAAGTTAGAATTCCATGTTTATTCCCATATAAGTAATTTGATTTTAGATCTCATTAGCTAGTTAATTCTTAAATTGCATATTAGTTAAATTTAGTTAAATAAAATCTCAATTAATTACTTGTCTTAGCAGTGAATTAAGATCATACATTGTTGAATAGGTGCATTTACTGAAAAGAACCATAACCTGATCCCTGTGGGAACGAATTTGGACTTAACCTTATATATTACTTGTGACCACGTACGCTTGCGTGATTTTGTGTTAACAGATTGGTTGATAATTGTTGTGGAGAGGTATGTTTAAATGAATAAAGGTTGTGCTTTCTGAGTTATCGAAAGTTTAGTGATGTGTTGGTGTCAGTGGATATTTTATTGTTTTATAAGATTTTGAAGATTACAGATGAATTGATTGATGATTTTGATGGAACTTTATGTTTAAATCGATAAATACTGTGTTTTTTGAGTTTTCAGGAGTTTAGTGATGTGTTGGTGTAAATTTGGTATTACGTATTGTTAGTGTTATGATTTTGTGAGTAATAGTATTATGTGGTTGAGAATTCAAGATCAGAGCTTTCATGATTTGATTATTTTGATGGGAACTTATGTTTAAATTGATATTGTTTTTTTAGTTTACCGGAAGTTTAGTAATTTGTTGGTATGAGACTATGAGTTTGATTTTAAGTTTTGCAATTTTCCTAAAATTCAAATTAAACCGAGTGATGTGTTTAAATGAATAAAGGTTGTGCTTTTTAGTTATCGAAAGTTTAGTGATGTGTTGGTGTCACTGAAATTTTACATAATGTGTTATGATTTTGTGGATATTTTTATTGTTTCATAAGATTTTGAAGATTAGAGATGAATTGATTGATGATTTTGATGGAACTTTATGTTTAAATCGATAAAGATTGTGCTTTTTGAGTTTATCAGGAATTTAATGATGTGTTGGTGTAAATTTGGTATATTACGTAATGTTAGTGGTATGATTTTGGGAGTAATTGTATTATGTGGTTGAGAATTCGAGATCAGAGCTTTCGTGATTTGATTATTTTGATAGAAACTTATGTTTAAATTGATATTGTTTTTTTTTTGTTTACCGGAAGTTTAGTGATTTGTTGGTATGAGACTATGAGTTTGATTTTTTCCTAAAATTCAATTTAACTGAGTGGTTTAGTGATTTGTGGTTTGTCAAACTGTGTAATTGAAGGAATTCTTATGTTTGACTTTGGATCATATTTGTTCTCCTGTTGCTAGGAAGAGTCTGTCTTTGTTTTTGTTGATCTTTAGTGCTCTCTTCGTTATAGCTTTACAGTATATGGTGAATATATGGTAAAAGAAGTTGACTTATATTTCCAGTAATAAAAAGTGTAACCTACCTTTTAGAAAATATGGGTGAACAAATGTAAGGAGTGTAGTACGTTTTCTTCTTGGTGAGAAGGACGTTGTGTGCTAAATATTATTGTGTTGTATTCTATTTGCCATTGAGTTCTACCTTGGTATGTATGGATAGTAGGTTGGAGAGTTGGCCTCATATGTGTATTTTAACATTTTGGATTTAGCAGTATGTATTAGTTTATGCTAGGATTGTCGAAGAACGGGTGTATTCAGTAAATGTCAGGGACCTAGAGTGAGGAGAAGCTAGCTTCTGATGGTTGAGTGTGTTGATGAACTATATGCCACAACTGGTGATAAGACTCTTGGCTAGTCATGAAATAAATTGGATAAGGAATTCAAATGTTTCCTATTTCCTGAAGGTGGAACACTTTAATAGCTATAGACACTGAGGTGCATGTCAAACAATTAAACAGAGGAAGAGAAATCCCAAAAGAATATATATATATATATATATATATATATATATATATATATATATATATATATATATATATATATATATATATATATATATATATATATATATATATATGGATCTCAGTGAACGGTATTCAGAGATATGCTTGTATAGAAACCAAACAAGATAGGACTAGGAACGGGGAGAATCACTACAATTCAACATGATACATTGCTAAACGCGATATTGAACCTTAGTTGTATTGTGTTGAACCTATGTGTTATATACCTAATTCCTATTCTATAAGAGATGGACCAACCATTGTCAACTATGTTTATATAATTATATGACACAACTCTATTATTGTCTACTTGCACCTAGAATAGGCTCAGCACAATGATACCTGTGTGAATAGTACTCGAGTGTATTTGTTACTTTAGACACAAACGATAGGAAGAAAGAAAGAAATTTATTAGATTTCTCATATGTCGTTGTAGTCTTAAAAAGGTTCACCTCAGGATGTGTTGAAGGATTTATCACATTCAATATAATTGATGCACTTGTTAGGCCCCCTCTTGTGTAACAATTATGTGAGTGCTTGCTCTCTTTCTGGTATGCATTAACACAAATCATTGATATGCATATTAACCAATAGCCACTATTGCTAACACTGAATTTGGAAGACCGAGTAGAAATATTAGATTGATGCACATGTTAGGCACTCACTTGGCTTCCAAGAAATGGGTAAGAATAGAAATATGATCTTCTCCATACTTGCCATACACTCACGAGTCCATGGCCATCAATTGGAATGGACTGAAACACTCTATGTGCTTTCTTTTCTCCTTTTTTGTTTTTGGTGAAGGTTGAGGATGTAAACTTAATCAAGACGCTCTGGCTAGAACCTTTAACATTACAAACTTGTTTTTATCTAATAAGTTTTTTGATGACATTCGTATGAAGACGTATGTATGAATCCAAATGCCTGTCTGACTGCAACACCACTAACATATTATTGAAATTTGGATTGGAGTTAAGTATAAACTACCCGCTTGTTGAATATTGAAATTTACATTGAACCGTCTGAAAATCTCCATCCAATGCATTGCAAAAATAGTTCATAAGAAAGAGAATGACAAATAACCCTGGTAGAAAGAAGTGTATGATTGATATAAGTGGTGGCTAGCTTTAGCTTTCTTCACGATTTTGCCTAATAGGATGAGAGTGCCTTTGTCATTCTTAGACACTATCCTTGAATCTCTATTATAAGTTGATTGATTTCTTTCGATATAAAGTAATTTGAACATGTTTGTTTAGAGATACTCAATATTTTTCTTATTCTCAAGTACCATGTAGTTCTAATGTTGCCCGATAAGATGAGAGCTTCCTTCTTCAAAGCCATGATCAGTTGGTCTGATAAGATGAGAACTTCCTTCTCATTGAAAGGACACATTATCCTAAAATAATGGTCGACTTCCTGAACATTAATGTAGTCTATGAATGCCTCTATGGATCATCAAAATGGGAGAGTATACAAATGAACTTTTTGGTTAACATTTTTCGGCAAGACTTGTTAAAAAGGTTATGTTATAAATTAAGAGAAAAGTTCTATGGAGTACTTGGAGTACATATTCGTGCTGCATTCAAAATATTTTAAAATTTATTATTTTGCAAACCTTGTTATATGAATATCATAATTTCATTGATAATCTTAAAAATCATGTATATTTTGTAATATGTTCATCTTGAAAATCATTTATGTTTTGCAATCAGAACATATATGTTTTGCAACCCAAATGTGTTTTGCAGAACAATTTATTTTGCAATATTTTGTTAGCAAAACATACAAAATTTTCAAGATTTTCAATGAAATGGTGATATTCATGTAATTAGCTTTGTAAAATAATAAAGTATGCAAAATTTTGAATGCAAAATGTATATGTACTCCAATTAAATGAGTACACCATAGAACTTTACTCTTTAAATTAATTCTCTTTTACAATATTGAATGTTTAAGTGTTGATCGTGTTCTAAAATTTCTGATTAATTCTTAAAAATGATATTATCTATTCAATTTTAAAAATCGATTAATTGTTATGAATTACTCCCTCCGTCCCACTCATTTCTTAATATGTTTTCAGCACTGCTTGACACGCATTTTAAGGTGTATATAAAGTATAGTTCCATAACTTATTTTTAAAATTTTCTTTTTTTGAATAAAAATTTAAACATTAAATTTTTATACCATCAAAAGAATAAATTAAAAATTAATTATGGAACTATACTTTTTAGGAGCCTTAAAATGCGTGTCACGCCTCCGTCTCCCAATGTGTAAACTATTGAGGGGGACAGAGGGAGTATTTATTTATGATATGTTTTGTAATAAATAAGATAAATATATTAAATTGTGTAATGATTTTAAGAAGTTAAAATACATATTTGCATATTGTTCTTATTAATTTTTAATCATAAAAATTGGAAGACCATGATATTGGAGAATGAAAGATGTTTAACTAAATTTCTTGATAAATAATATAATTTAAAGCTGTTAGTCATAGATGTAACACCCCCAGATCCGGGGCCCGGGATCCGGTCGTTACGGTCTCCAATTCTGTCCACAATACTTGAACTTACCTCAACATAAAATAATTTACATCTTTATGACCCAACACAACAATATAAAACACACCCGTTATAGTCCCAGAGATGAAATCAGAGTAACAATCAAATTTTATTAAACACATTATGAGCTCTTACAACCCAAAAGAGTTACAATATGAATACATACTCTTTGCCATCCATTTACATAAGTCATACTAGTCCAAATATTAGATACTGAAAGAATGAATCTATCCTACCAATAGCTTTCTCTTCGGTTCGGGTAGTCTCATCGTCCTCGCCAGCATCGAGTGCGCCTTGTGCGAATCATCTGGTCTAGCTATTGTTGTGATATAATAATAAATCAAGGGTGAGCAATAGCCCACCAACAATAATATTTAACTGAAGGATAATATATAACAGTTCAAAAGTATCTTTCAAACCATATGCCATGCATTTACGGAAATGATACCAGAATAACATGAACGATGAAGTTACGAGGTAACTCAAAATGCATATATAGGTGGGAATATCTGCTATGTCAAAGATAAGCCAGATATTATCATTTATCATATAAAGAGGAACTTGCAAGGAAAATATTGCAATTCCAGTTATTAACATTTTTCGAAGTCCTACAACCTGAAAGAAGTTTCTTCGTTACGTGTTGCGGAAGACACCGTCAACCTGAAAGAAGTCTCTTCGATACGTGTTGCAGGGAATTCCCAATTTGGGAGATGAACCAATACTAAAGTTATCACGCGCCAGCTGTCCCACTCCCTGATGATCAGTCGGGGATGGTACAACCCAATATAGTTTACTACCGGTAGAAGGAAGAACAGACGGCTCCACTTGTCGATTGCCTTTAATAGTAACTCCCTGGCCAATGGTTAGGCCTTGTGATGGACCGCGCGACTCGGCCTCTTACACACGACTCCTAGTTCGAATAAATCCACAGCATTGAAACGTAGAGTTTATCCTCCCTTCCCCAAGTAAAATACTTGTTGATAAGACTCCACAAAGTAGTCGTATCTAGTTGGAAAGGAAAATTCACCAACATTTCCCAAGCTTTTTCTTGTTAATGGATACCAACTTGTTCCAACAATCTTACCCCTCGAATGATGAGAAGGTACACACAGACTTAATGAGTCCATAGCAACCAATTTACGAGTGAAAAAGATAAATTGTGACCGGGAAGTCAACAAGATAAATAACCTTTCTCAAGTAAGGTTCCCTTATAATTTAAGAGATAGATTCGAGTAAAGAATGGAATCTTGAGGACCTTTCTTAATATAATATTAATCGTATGACTCCGAAGAATTTTCAGAATGATCGAAGGTCGAAGATAATATTTGAAGAAGAATAAACAACATTGAAGTTGTTTCCAAGTATTGAATAAATATTTATAGAATATTTATTGAGTCGGAAGTATTTAATGAATGAAAGAATATTTTACATAATATCTGGAGGTGAAAGATAATCTCTAGATAATATAAATCATTTTTAAAAGAATTTAAAAGAATTAAATAAATATTCTAAGAATATTTATTAACTCAATAATAATTACGGAATATTATTAAATCATAATGTTGCTCGTAAGTAATCCTCGAATGAATATATAGAATTATTTACTAAATAAATCCCTTCTTAAATGAATATTCAAAATAATATTCATTAAGTAATTAAACTCCAATAATTATTTAAAATAATATTCAATAAATAAGTCAAACCTTAAATGAATATTTGAAAACTAATATTTATTTAATAAATAATCTTCTAAATGAATATCCAAATAATATTCATTTAGTAATCAAAACTTTTAAAGGAATAATCGAAATAATATTCCTTAAGTAAATAGAACTTCCTATGAACATTTAAAATAATATTCATCGAGTACATAAGACCTTAAATGAATATTCGAAAGTAATATTCATTTAATAAATAACATTGTAATGAATATCAAAATAATATTCATTAAATAATCAACTCTAAATGAATATTCGAAACTAACATTCATTTAATATCTCTCGTCTGAGATAATACTCGAATAACATTCCTCAGATAAATAATAATCTGTCGTTGGAATCCCTCTGGGTTTCCACGACTATCTATATCTCAAAATACCGACTCCCGGTCTATACTTAAGAATGAATATCATATGCCCTTCGCTAAGGGTCTTATCAAAACAATCCGGTTTATAACTGATAATTCGTGTCTTGTCTATAAGCCAATGGCAATTCAGGGAACAGGTATCATAATATAATTTGACAATAGGCATGCATGCTTTGTCATATGTAAGATGGCAATCACACACACACACATATATATATATATATATATATATATATATATATATATATATATATATATATATATATATATATATATATTTTATCACAACAACAGGTTCAAAGTTTTGAACACTTGCCTGGTAATCGGGTGTGGGTGGAGATAGCGTGTCCTGGGTCTGCTCGATGATCTATAAACAATCAGAACATTCGAGATTAACCACTTAACACGTTTTAAGAAAGTCTAAGTATAACTTCACTTAAATCGAAACACTTTTTCGAATTATCTCGTTATACACCTTTTAGTGTAACTCTTTTTATTACTGATACGACCCGACATTTGTTCGTTATTACGACATGTCATCGTACCCACACTCGGTATATACTTAAGTCGTATAAGTTCTAAAGTCGATCGATTACGAATCGAGATTATACTTCGAGTTTTATCGTTCGTTTTCTAAGTGTTTTACCAAAGTTATAACCAAGCGGGTTTTTAGGGGTTCGTTCGCGTTTAACTTCGATTCCAACATTTTTATAAAATCAAGAAACGATCCGTTTGACATGTGGTTTTCTTTCATACCTTCCTTATGACCTTTAGTATTTATTTACCAAGATTCGCCACTGAGTAACATGCTTTACGAGGGTTCAATTGAAGTTACGAACTTTTATTTACGGTTCCGAACCAATTTTTGTAATTTGACCATAACTCCTAAACCGTAAGTCGGAATGTTTCGATTCTCACGCCAAAACGATCTATGGCTCGAGATCTACAAGGACCAGTCACAATATTACCAAGGTCAGGAAATTATATTAACTTCCATGCTTGGTTTTTAAGTGTTAACAAAAATTCGGCATTACGACGGCTATATATCGAACGTTCTAAAAATCATAACAATTCAACCAAGCCACACCGGGCAAACCAAACATCTTACATTCATGATATACACCTCATAAGTCCAGGAACATCTCAACTCATCCTCTTAATCATTATATGGCTAAATGAACTAAATCAACTACATAATCATGCTTATATGCTTAAAACCACATCATCATCAAAACTAATCCAATAATCACAAAAACTCAAAATAAGTTCTAGGGTTTCTTAAGAGTTATACCTTCCCTGGAGTATCCTAATACATGACTAAGCCTTGGTTTGTCCTTGTATAGCCTTAGGATTGCTTAGATCATCCAAACAAAACAAGAAATCAAAGTTCGTTCATGAAGGTTATTAATCATCAGTTCAAAGATCTGAAAAAAACGAGGGCCTTACCATGCTTTTCTGGACAAGGCTTCTAAAGGAGAGTTGTAGAGAATCTAACCATATTTCCAACAAGCTAAAGAACACCAAATTTCATTGAGAAACGAAGGAGATATGGCCGTTTGAAAATCGTTACAGAAACTGTCAAGCATCAGGACAGTTTGCTTCTCCAACTTGGGGAGGTGATTTGACTAGGCTATACTACTTGGATTGCTATGAAATTTGGAGCGAATATTTCCCATGGAGTGGAGAGGCTTTGGTTAAAATTTGGTGATTTTATCATGGCTAGAAATGGAGATATAAATTTTCTTCTCATGAATGTTCTTGCTGGGCAGTTTGTACAAATTGAGAGAAATGAAGTTTGCTTGGTCTTGCTCTTGACAATAATGCATAAAGTGATGGTAATTGGATAATATCTCATCCAAAACTACTTTATAAAAAGTGATGATGCAAGGGATGATGAAATTTGGTGGACAAGTGTTGAAGATTTGGTGGTGTTAAGGCTAACCAAGTGTTTGCTTGCTAAGTACTAGTTTAATCCCTAAGTGTGCTAGTTACTTGAGTCACCACTTGGTTTGCTAGATATTTTCCACCACTACATGCATGTATCTTGATTTCCTGCTTGTTTCTTTGTCCGATTATTGCTCGTTCCGATTGATCGTTCGTAGGAATATCTCACAGATTTCTAATTAGGGTTTACCGGGAATCTTCTTAATATTAATACTATCATTCTCCATCTTTCTTACTAACTTTCGAATTTATATTCCTTAAATCCCTTCGTTAAATTCTTAAGTCTTTCAGTGTCCAGGGAACTCTCGGAGAAAATAAAAGTGCGGTTTTTCAGAATCCGACAGCTTTTACATACACTTATTTTCCTCCTGGATCACTAATACAAACTCGGAAATCCGTTCCGAATACTTCTATATAGTGTCGTCTCATAATATTCTTACTTCCACCAAAAACACTATTCATTCTTTATTCTTCCTTTATTCCCTATATTTATGACAATGTCCTTGTTCTTTCTCGGGCGGTCCTTAACCCTTTCACGGAACTACTGGACTAATCGTTATCGATCCGGATGACATGAGAATATTCTCCTGCTTGGAATTGCCATATCTTATTCCCCTAGGAGATAGATTATTCTTACCTAAGTTGTCAACCATTAGCATTCTTCATGGCATAAAACATTTGAATCCAAATCTATTCCTTTCATTCATTATCTCAATCGTTACATCGTAGTCGTAATCACTATTCACCATTACCTCAGTACATAAAAAAAAAGTTTTAATTATATCCAAAATTTGGGGTTCTTACAGTGGCATGCCTGAGTACATCTTAACTGACCTCTAATTGTTTGTAATGCTATGCATTACTTACATGACCTCTTAACTGAGGGAACCTCTGGCTGTAGATTTTCTATTTGTTATAGTACTTGTAATAGGCATCAATTTCTATCTGTGTGACTGTAATTAAAGACAGAGAATAATGCTTGAAAGAAGTTCCAAGGTTCATGCCTCAAGCTTGAAGATCAAGGCTGTCAAAATAAACACAGTTGGATTTTGGAGAATGAAGATTTGCCTAAGTACCAATTCGAGAAGTGTTTTGCTCTATTCGAGAAGTCTAGCATTCGACATGTCTAATACTCTATTCGAGAACTCAAGGAGTCAACAAGTCAAAGCTGTATTCGATATCTCAAGGACTCAAGAAGCTATTCGACATCTTAGGGATTCGACAAATCAAATGCTCTATTCGACAACTTAAGGATTCCTGGAGAAAAGACTAATTCGAGAAGTAATTCGATATGTCAGTTCAACAGTATTCGAGAATTAAGAGTTATCTAATAAGCAAATTCTAGTTCTCGAATCAATCACTTAGTTACTTCTCGAATGCAGTCTTGGAGACAAAATACTGAAGAATTGTACAAATCAGAAACCTGCAGCAAGCCAAAACACTTTCAGGACCACAGTACTATAAAGTGCTTTTGGAAAGTCTACAAGAAGCTTAGAGAGTTGTTACAGGAGACAAACTGCTAAAAAAATGGATCTGAACAGATTTAAAGCAAGTCAAACCTCAAGCCGTTTGGATGTTACTCAAAAAGGGATAGACATGTTAGAAAGCAATTTTGTATATCACCTTATTAGTAGCAAGTAGGTTGTACTCATGTTCTATAAGAGTACAATCTCACTTCTCTAGCAGTTAAGCTTTTCAAGAAAATTTTCTCTACACATCTCTCTGAGAAAACTAAGCTGAGAATACTACCATTTGTATTCACAGTCTGTAGCAAATCTTTATCTAATAAAATATTAGATTAAAGTGAGTGATATTGTTCTAGTGTTTATATTCCTTATTTACACACTCTGAAGAACAAGAACACACACTCTTGCTACACAGTCAGATTCAAACACACAAACAATCTTCAATTAAAATACTTATCCGAAGAAAAGTTTGAAAATACATTCACCCCCTCTGTATTTTCTTGTCGGTATATTCATACTCAACAAGTGGTATCAAAGCAGGCTGTTGATCAAAAAAGAAAATGATCATGAATATGAATACACCAAAGACAACAGGAATGATGAAGGTCCATAAGTTTGACAAAGAAAATTTCAACCTCTGGAAGATAAAAATGATGTTGTTCATCAAATCTTCTCATCCTCTGTATCCTGAGATTCTCAAGAATGGTCCCTTTGTTCCACAACAAGAGATCCCTGAAAAGACAGTTGGAACAATAACCATTCCAAGAACTTATGTGGCCAAGGAACCATCCAAATGGACAGAATCAGAAAAGGAGATGGTTGCTCATGTTGCTGATTATAGATTCCATGGATATGTCAATGTTTGCAAACATTGCATCATGTACCTCTGATAAAGAGATGTGGGATCACATTGAGGTTTTATGTGAAGGAACAGATGAGGTCAAGGAGAACAAGAAACAGATACTGGTCACACAGTATGAAGCTTTCATGGCACAGTCCAAGGAAAGCATCATTGATATGTTTGAGAGATTTCACAAGTTAATTAGTGAGCTACAGATGAATGGAAAAGTCTACAGCACCAAAGAATTGAATATGAAATTTCTACTGTCTTCACCAAACCATTTAGAGCAAAGGGTCACTTCTCTAAGGGAAAAAGATTTGAACAAAGTCACATATGATGTGATCTATGGTGTGCTAAAAACTCATGAGCTTGAGCTGTTACAGAAGTGGGCTATTCAAGTAAATCAAGGTAAAATGATAAACACATCATGTGCCTTGATTGTAAACAGATCTATGCAAGAACTTGAAGCCTCTACAAGCCATTTGAGGATTAAAGAAGTAGTGGATGAAGAACTAGTAGTAGAGATGCCTGAGACTGTTACTGAGGAACAGGAAGAATAAGGAGAAGAGTTCTACACTCTTGAGGAGTTGGATGCTATGGAAAATACCTCATGTGCTTTCTTGGCTAGAAAGTTTCCAAACATGAGATTCAAGAGAAAGCAGCCCTTCAAACCTAGACCTCAGAACCATTTATTCAACAAGAGTAAAGCACTTGTGAAACCAAACAAGAATAAATTCAAAACCAGTTATGTGGATAGGTCATCTGTGAGATGCTATAGATGCAATGACCTAAGGCATTTTGCTAATGAATACAAGAAGCCTAAAAAGAAGGATAGGGAGTTTCTTGAGCTAGAAGCTAAGTATGAGGCCCTTCTCAAAAAGAAAACACCAGGCAAGGCCTACATAGTTGAAAGGAAGTGTTGGGATGATACCGATAGTGATGGAGAAGAGCAAGAATTCTGTAACTATGCCTTGATGGATGATTCCAAGGATGAGACACCTCTATCAGACACTCAGGTACCAGCTTTCACTACCATAGATATGTCTGTTTCTAAATACAAAGATATGATTGAACAACTATCTGTTGAAATGTCTAATATTCACACTAGTATGAATGCTGTTAATGAAGAGATTGCTAAACTGTCTGCTAGAAATGAATTATTAAACAAAAAGAATGAGGAACTTGAGCTAACTGCTATGCAAGTAAAAAACCATAAGAAAGAAGTTGAATATCTAAAGAATAAGGTTCTATGTGCTAGCAAGTTGAAAAAGCTCTTAGGGATGAATTAGCTAAGAATGACTTCAAACTAAAAACTTTTAAGAACTCCTCTAGTCTATTGCAGTCCTATCATGAAAAACATCAAGGAAATCCTAAGGCTGCTATTGGTCTTGACTATGACACTCTCAAAAGGAGAAAAAGCTATGCTGTCATTGCAGATGACAAGGTTGTTCTTGAGGAAGTGCCTCACATATTGAAAAAGGTTTAATCTCCAGTTTTTAAAGACGCAACACTTGAAATTGATGAGGATGCCTTACTCATCAAGCAAATGTTGAATGATGAGGATGAAGCACAACCTAGTGAACAACCAGCACCTTCTGTGAGTAAGAGTGTCAAAGTAAAGGCCAAGGAGACAGCAGGAGTTAGACCTAGACCTGAGAAGTTTGTTTAGTTTGTATCAGCTGGGAAGAATGAATCTGAGAAGAAAGTGGCTAAGAAGAAACAGAACAGAAATGGCAAACTAGGGATTAACAAAGATAATAACTATGCTTATGTGCCTAATTCTCCTAGGAAAACTTGTTAAAACTGTTTTAGTACTAATCATTTAACATATGCATGTAATATTGTTGCCCGGTAATTAACAATTGTAGAAGGGGGGTTGAATACAATTGTATTAGATTTTCGACTTAAACAGAAATAATAACTCAAGTATGAATAAATAACAGCTTTATTAATTCTGATATAAAACTGTTACAAACTCTCTCAAGAAATTCTTATGTTCTTGAGAGCTGCTAGGTTACAAGATAATTCGTGTAAGCGATTACAATTAAGTAAAACCTAAACTGTGTTTATATACAGTACACAGCTGCACTATCAATTACAAGATATATCAAATCAATTACATACGTCTCTTAGTACATATCTTGAATGATAGCTGCGTTCCTATAAATCAGGAACCGACATGTCAATCTTCCTAGATTCCTGGACTGATGTATATCCTCGTGTAATCCTGATCAGCTTCCAATCCAGATGATAACCTAATACTGACGGTGCATTACTGATGACGTCAGCATCAGTATCTGATCAGTAGTCCAGATCCTGATCATCACTTGAATCAATATCTAACAATCTCCCCCAATTTGTACTTTGTGAAATAAAGCACAAATTCCTTGATTCAGTGATGTCAAAAACTCAAAACAAAATATTACAAGAAATCCTCAAGCTTAGTCTCAGAAATTTTCACAAAGAAATTACTCATCTACAAGAAACTTGATAATAATTCTTCTTCTTTAATTTCGAGAATTTGAATCAGTCTTTTTGTAACACCCCCAGATCCGGGGTCCGGGATCCGGTGGTTACGGTTTCCAATTCTGTCCACAACAATTGAACTTTCCTTAACATAAAATAAATTACGTCTCTATAACCCAACACAACAATATAAAACACACCCGTTATAGTCCCAGAGATGAAATCAGAGTAATAATCAAATTTTTATTAATCACATTATGAGTTCTTACAATCCAAAAGAATTTCAATATAAATACATACTCTTTGCCATCCATTTACATAAGTCATACTAGACCATATTCTTGGTACTGAAAGAATAAATATACCCTACCAATAGCTTCTTCTTCAGCTCTGGTAGTCTCATCGTCCTCGCCCGCGTCGAGTGCGCCTTGTGCGAGTCATCTGGTCTAGCTGTTGTTGTGATATAATAATAAAGCAAGGGTGAGCAATAGCCCACCAACAATAATATATAACTGAATGATAAGGTATAACAGTTCAAAAGTATCTTTCAAACCATATGCCATGCATTTACGGAAATGATGCCAGTATAATATGAACGATGAAGTTACAAGGTAACTTAAAGTATTTGTTTGTAGAAATATCTGCTACATCAAAGTAAGCGAGATATTCTTATTGTTATTAAGAAGAGGAACTTGCAAGAAAAGGTTGCAATTCCAGTTATGACCCTTTTCCAACTCTGCCAACAGTAATCATGTTGCAGGAAATAAATAAATTTGGATGATGAACCAATGATGGAGTATTCACCGCGCCCGCTGTTCCAATCTTGATGATCAGTCGAGATCGTACAGCTCAATTTAGATTTACTACCGGTAGAAGGAAGAACTGACGGCTTTACTTGTATACCGCCTTACTAGCTCTCCCCGGCCAACGGTTGGGCCAAAGGGGATGGACCGGCGCTACTCGGCCTCTTACACGACTCCTAGTTCAAATAGAATTCATGATTCTGAATGTAACGTTCGTCCCCCTTTCCCCAAGTATAATACTTGTTGATAAGACTCCACAAAGTAGTCGTATCTTGTTTGGAAAGGAAAATTTACCAATAACTCCCAAGCTATTACTTGGTAACGGATATCAACTTGTTCCAGTAATCTTACCCCTCGAAAGATGAGAAGGTAAGCAACGACTTAATAAGTCAACAGCACCCGAGTTGCGGGTGAAGGGAATACTTTATGACCGGGAAGTCGACAAGATAAATAACATTTTCCAAGTAAGGTTCCCTTATTATTAAGGAGATAGACTCAAAGAAGAATGATGTCTGAGAACCTTTCTTGATATAAGATTAATAATAATATGACTCCGAGATATTTTCTGTAATAATCGAAGAAGATAAACCTTATCGAGATTATTCTAAGTATGGAATAAATATTCAGAGGATATTTAATGAGTTAAAATATTTAAAGAATATTTGGGAATATGAAAGAATATCTTTAATCAGAGTATTTCTCAAAATAATCCCTGAAGAAATATCAGGAGAATATTTATTGAATAAATAAATATTTAAATGAATATTCAAAACAATATTCATTAATTAATAAGACCTGAAAAGAATATTTAAGGTAATATTCATAATTAATTAGGAATTTAAATGAATATTCAAAAGTAATATTCATTTAATGAATAATATCCTAAATGAATATCAAGTAATATTCATTTAGTAATCCAAGCCTTAAGGAATATTCGAGATAATATTCGATAATTAAATCAAGCTTCAGATGAATATTAAAATAATATCCATCAAGTATTTAATATCTTAAATGAATATTCAAAAGTAATATTTATTTAATAAAATAATATTCTAAAAGAATATCCAAATAATATTCATTTAATATTTTATAGGACTTACCATAAAAATTTGGAGATCAAACAATGGTGGAAGCTTGGACTTTGGATTTGGAATTTAGGGAGGAAGTCGAATGGAATGTTTTGGAGGGGGAGAGAGTTGCTTGCTTGTTCTTGATCTTTTCCTTGTATTATTGTGTTGCCTTGGATAATATCTTGCTAAAGTAGCTTTATTAAAGTGCCTAGGTCATCCATGATGCAATCAAGAGACATGTGTAGCATTTTGAATGGTTTTCATGCTAAGTATTGGTTTGATATCTAAGTACTACTTCCATCTCCAAGTATGCTAGTTACTTTAAGCCACTTGGTTGCTAGATATTTATTCTAGTAGCTTACACAAGACTCTTGCTTCCTCTGCTTGTTTCTGTGTCCGGTTATTGCCCGTTTCGATTGATCGTTCGTAGGAATATTTCAAGGATTTCTAATTAGGGTTTACCGGGAATCCTTTTTAATATTAATACTTTCATTCTCCATCTTTCATTCTAACTTTCCAATTTATATTCCTTAAATCCATTCGTTAAATACTTAAGGCTATCAGTGTCCAGGGAACTCTCGGAGAAAATAAAAGTGCGGTTTTCAGAATCCGACAGCTTTTACATACACTTATTTTCCCCCTGGATCACTAATACGAACTCGGAAATCCGTCCCGAATGCTTCTATATAGTGTCGTCTCATATTATTATATACTCCCACCAAAACACTATTCATTCTGTATTCTTTACTTGTTCTCTTAGGGTGGTACAATTGTCCGTATTCTCTTTCGATCGTTCCTTATCCTTTTTACGGAACTACTGGATTAATCGTTATCGATCTGGATGACATGAGAATATTCTCCTGCTTGAAAGTGCCATATCTTATTCCCTTAGAAGATAGATTATTCTTACCTATGTTGTTACCCTTTAGCATTCTTCAAGACATAGAAATAATAAAGTCGAATTCCATTCATTCTTTCCAAATATCAGTTATTACATTGTAGCCATAACCACTCCTCAGTGGTTTCCTACCTTCATTCTTAAATCAAATATAATAACATCCCAAAATATCAAATCCTCAAAGTTAATATCTCAATTCTTGGATTATAATAATATTTAATCCACTGTCCGGTCAAATATTATACCGAAAAAGAATTTGGAATTTCTGAATTCCGATCGTCTCTGCATTCACTTATTTCCCCCGCGTATTACTAATATGACTTCGAAACATCCATATCACGTCCCGTACATAGGGTGGCGTGAAAAGTTTTCCAACTTACAAAATCACTATTCATCCACCAAATTACTATGCATGTACAGGAAACACTATGCACGTACGGGAAATACTATGCACGTACGGGAAATACTATGCACGTATGGGAAACACTATGCACGTACTCATTTCCCTTCAAGGATCCATTAGCTCCTTCCTGGATGGTAGATTATTCTTATCTAGGTCCTCAACCATCGAATTACTCTATTATGACAATATACCAATGCATCAGGATCATTGTCCCAAGCAATATCCATTCATTACAATCATTGTTCTTTGAAACCACCATTCATTAGAGCTGGTGACCTTGTTGTCGGAATCATTGTTCTTCATTTTATCATTACTTAATAAAAAGTTTTAATTATATCCAAAATTTGGGGTTCTTACAGTCTCCCCTCCTTAAAAGGATTCCGTCCCGGAATCAGGTAGGAAGCAAAGAGTCGTTTGCCTGTCGTTCCCTTTTTAGCTTCCCGGTCAATTCTTAGTCGTTCTACCCTTCCTCAGCACATCTTCTAGTGCTACAATCCATATTTTATCCTTTTTCCATCAACGTTGCTACTTTTCGTACAAGTCACTATCCGGGTTATACTCTTACTCAGTCTTATCCTTATTGATACCTGCAGTAACATTGGTATCACTATCACCCCCACGATTCGGAGTAACCTCGCTCATACTGTGCATTTCCTGATCGCTTTAATCTTCGCAATCTCGATCAATATAGAGAAGTGGAAAGATTTATTGAGAGATCACTATGATCAATTGAACATTTGTTATATTGCATAGTTAGTACAGAAGGGGGCCAGCCTTTAGTACTTGACAAGCAATTAAACAAGTCATGGCATTCCACTTAGACTTCTATCACATAGACAGATAGTCGCGTAGCAGTACCTCCCCTCCTAAAAGGGTTGTTCTTCTCAATTCATAAAGAAGATGAATAAGAGAGAAGAAGAAAAAAGAGTTCTAAAGGATTATAGAAAGCTTTCATGGTTGTAGAATATCATACTCAGAATTTACCTCTGAACTATAGAGGTTTATCAAAGAAGAAATTAATCATAATTATATCCAATACTATTTGATCGCAATCTCACGTGTCAACATATCTTGCTGCTTTTTCCATTATTCTCTGGACCTGTACCCTGGTTCCACCTTAGCAACTTACTTTTGAAAAATCTTTGAACCTTTCAGGTTAAATCTTAGTTTCTCGCTTGACACCATTGTTACTGACATTCCATGTCACGCTACTAGCTTTTTCATATCTATAATATTAACACTATCAGGTTGTCATCCCGAGAATTCATCGGAAAACCCATTTATTAATCCATTCCTAACATTCCTTGCTTCCTATTTCGTAGTTGCTTTCCCCGTCCTTTCTTTATCAATCACATCCTTCTTATTATCTAATTCTTATTTACTTCTGTTATTTACTTCCACCTTCATCTCTTTATTGAGACATCTTTTGCACTTGGCACCTCTTTATTGGTATCCCGTCACATTTACTCTATAATAATCACGTTATTTCAATTTAAACTTTCCGAAATGAATCTGGCCCGATTCCTTTAACTTAGATTCATATAATCTACTTCTGCCAACCTTGTTTCTCATCACTTGTTCTTTTCTATCCGTGGTTTTCCACAGATTGTCTTTCGTAAGTCAGACCAGGTCGCACACCTACCTTCTCGCACTCTTATCATCTGTCGAACATCTGCATTTTACTGGCGTAGCCTGGCCACATGAAAACCCGTTATGACCGTGCTATAAGTTTTGGGGGTAAGGCTGGCTCGAATACCGCCGTCCGAACACTTTAAACTCTCAGGTGGCCCAATAAGTCTCGGGCTCAACCGCCCTTCCCTCCAAGTCTCATTAATTCTTTCCATGGGAATATCTTTAACATCATGAATCATCAACCTCATATTCTCTATCTTGTTTGCACAGAAGTACACTAACATAAACTTGTTTGTCATTCATCAACATGCCATTTAGTTAATCAATGGCAGCACTTTTTTTATCTTTACATTGTCATCTATTTTCTTAGAAGAATCACCATCGCTTGTTGTTTACGTAGTGCATTAATAGCTAACCCTACGGGTTTCAATCCTTTAGGGAGACAAAGTAATCACTATTCCTTATCCATAAGGAACACTTCTTGAACTTGATGTAGATATTACATGAAGTAGATAAAATTGCAGAAGAGTTTCAAGCATCGCAGCTAGGTCCGGTTGATGAAACCATCACTCATGCATCTCCCATAAAATACTGGAACTTAATGGTTTACTTCGTCAATATTGTATCATGGTCCTGGTTTGCCTCAAAACGGGACCTTCTAAGGTGTGTAGTTTGCTTAAGACAATATCGGGAATCGAATCTTTACTTAAACTATTATTACCTTCGATTCTTGCACAATCATCAAAAGGAATGTAACTTCCTCCACTCCAATATGACCTTCAAGGTCTTTCCAAATATCATTTTGTTTCTTCGGTATGAACATTTAAAATTATTCCTTTATAATTAGACTGTCGGCCACCTCATTGGCCTTTCCTGATAATAATAATTTCTGGTAATCCTTGTTCTCTGGATATATTCCAATTCAAACATTTCTACCTCATTCCCATCATTGTTGGGTGAAAGCATTCTCCCTTAAGCTCTGCTGATGGAGAAAAGTATATTTATCAGTCTTTCTCCATAAGTCATTGCTTCCACCTACGCGTGGGAACTTTATCACGTTTATTCCCAATCCTACTTAGGATACTTCTTTCCTTATCTTAGGATAATCTCAACCTTTATAGGTTCAATCCATACTTCCTCAGGGTTTCATACATGCCTCATCTGGCATTATTGTTACTATGTCATACATTCCTTACCAAACTTCCATTTTGAAGTTCGGAATATTACCCTTTTCCTTGTAAGGTTTCATAGGTCATCCTCATCCTTCCTCCTGTATTTTCTGGGTACAGGGTATATCAAAATGTCATTGATCAATACTCTAATAATTCTATCTATGTTCTTTCCAGAACTCTTTTTAATAATCCTTACCGGTCATTGTTACCTTAGCAAGTCCAACTCATATTATCTGAAGTCATAATGTCGTTATTAGGGTTAATGCCACCCCTTGTGCATTCCACAGGGTTTGTCTTAATTTATGGATATCCTATCCTTAATTCAACTGCCAAGGAATTCTTGCATCTTATAATTGGCAATCAGATCATGTACCCTTAATAAAGGTCTCTTTTCAATCATTCTCATTTGATAATCGATCAGTGGCTTAATGCCACCCTCTTCTTTCAGATAGTTGTCAGCCTATTTGGCCTTCCAAAAGGCAACGTATGCCTATCTGCTCTCTTACAGAACTTGGTAATGGTAGCAAGGATGTTTTGGAAGACATTGGTCGAGTTCAACGTGAATCTCTTAGTACTTATCGTTCTTCTCAAATGTACTTGCCTTAGACAAAATTTCTACAGCATACTGATCCATCTCTGACCATTTCCATACTCTCTTCATAAACCTTCGTTGTTTACTTCCCTTAGTCGTAATATGTTCATGGTATTCATGATACCCTAACATCATACATATACTTCCATTTTTCTCGTAATCTTGGACAACCATATACACATGAGTCACTTTAGCACGGGTTACCCCATCCCAAAAAGGTCTAGTAAATTCCCCATCAAAACATGGGTTGCAAAGGGTTTAGTAGAAGATTCCTACGATCTCATTACTATTTCCTTTATATCAGAAGCCCTTGCAGTCGGTGCTTACTTATAAGCAACCCTGCTTTGTCTTTTCATTGCTGGTCTAGTCACTTTATAGTCCGTTGTGACTTGGCCTCAACTGGCCACACTAAAATAAAAATATATGATTTTAAGGGTTGGCTAATTAGCATTACTTTTCTAGCAATTGCCAGCATAGTGCCTTCTTCTTTGATACCTTTCTACCTTTCCAAAACTTTACTTCATATAAGTCTTAATCGGCTACTCAGCGTCAACTATTCTTATCAATCCCGCGTGCCACGCAAGCTTACCATTCCTGGCATAACAGCCTTTTCACTTAAGTCAATCCCGGAGTTTCTCCGTCCGGCTAATTTCTTACTTACATTTCCTGTTTTCGTCCAATCTCACTTCATCATTTTATCACTACCGTCGATTGTAATGCTCAGGGTCCGTTTACTAACCCATATTACAGCATCCTTCCCCAAATCACAGGGTTTGCTCCAGTTTCTACTCTCTTCCATGACATTCTCTGATAATCAGAAAGACAAGGATTGCCAAAATTCACCGAATTCCTTTCCAGACTCAGGGAAATTTTGATCAATCTACCCACCTACTGGTAACATTAAAGAGACCAGTTTCGAAACCTGAAGAATAGTTCTATGAACCTCCAAGCAGGTGGAATCATAAGCAATCATAGTTAACGAAATAATCATCATCAGATTGGAAGTTTACCCACTGGAGAGGAATCAATTATATCCATCCCTTAGAAGGGAATCAACAGTTTCAAACTGAAACCTGTCACAACGTCCTGATATTCAATGCTACCAAATGTCGGTCTACCTAAACCTTTATGCGAAGCGTCATTGGAAGCACAAAGTCTCCTTTTTCCATTAAGCAATGCCAGCTCTTGGTCATTACCAATTTCACGTTTTAGCTCCAGGAAGATTTTCTCACATTTTTCTCTTTAACTGCAGGTCGTATTACTTGATCTATTATAATTCCGTGTCGGAGTAAACTTAAGGTAACTACTATAATCCATTCAAAGAGAAGAAGGAATTTAATATTCCTCTGAATCACATGCATCTAACGTTTCTGGTTCATCTTTTAACTGAGTTGAATTAACTCTATACTCAGTCTCTGGCAGTATTCTCATTACGAGTTCATCTTGACTCACTGGTCTTATCTTCCGGTAGGTTCTGAGATCATTGTCTTGCTTACTACTTCCTTATATAACTTTACCCAATCATGCTATCACTTCCCAATGTCTTTACTTTCTAAATGATTCATTCAGAAAATGAACATTTTCCTTAATAAAACCACCTTATTAACCTCAATTTGGTTCCATAATTTACAACCTACGACACCTGCCTTCTCATGGCGAATTATTACTGACCATATTCATACTAATTCATTTATCAAATGATATGGCACTTACTGCCTCCTTCTCAACTATTCCTAGGGACTTTGCTCCTCGCCCTAAATCGATGTCTTTGATAATCATACATCCCTCTAGCTCTTTCTTTGTTAAGATGAAAATCTCTAAGGATTCTCATCTATTTCCGTATAAGATCTCAAGTAATTCTTCCAATCCTTCCTTCTTGCTGGTACTACATCTGGTAGTCCGGCTATGAATTCAACATGCATCTTCAGATCTCTTAATAATATTTCGGTTCTTTATACTCACTTTTCTGAGCACCATATCTTAATCATCACAGTCATTCTGGCTGCGACCCTCATTACCCATGGGTAAGCTCCTTATCCTAACAGGATTTTCCTTATCTGCTGGAACCTCTTCCGGGTCTCCAGTAGGGTACTCCATCGAATTACCCGCTGATCTTCAGCATATAAAGCATCATCGCGCTGTTGCTCGTATGCCTCAAGGTCAGTCGCCTTACTCGTCGATACGATATCGAGCTAAGTTACTATCATTATACTTACGAGTTCCCATAAGGGTTTTATATGTCATCACTACATTAAGTAGTCCGACTATGAACTTGGCAAGAGTTCTTATTATCTGTTTGAATTTATTGTTTTAACGTCACCTCATCTCTGGGATTTATAACGTACGCTCTGATACCACTTCTGTAACACCCCCAGATCCGGGGTCCGGGATCCGGTGATTACGGTTTCCAATTCTGTCCACAACAATTGAACTTTCCTTAAAATAAAATAAATTACGTCTCTATAACCCAACACAACAATATAAAACACACCCGTTATAGTCCCAGAGATGAAATCAGAGTAACAATCAAATTTTTATTAATCACATTATGAGTTCTTACAATCCAAAAGAATTTCAATATAAATACATACTCTTTGCCATCCATTTACATAAGTCATACTAGACCATATTCTTGGTATTGAAAGAATAAATATACCCTACCAATAGCTTCTTCTTCAGCTCTGGTAGTCTCATCGTCCTCGCCCGCGTCGAGTGCGCCTTGTGCGAGTCATCTGGTCTAGCTGTTGTTGTGATATAATAATAAAGCAAGGGTGAGCAATAGCCCACCAACAATAATATATAACTGAATGATAAGGTATAACAGTTCAAAAGTATCTTTCAAACCATATGCCATGCATTTACGGAAATGATGCCAGTATAATATGAACGACGAAGTTACAAGGTAACTTGAAGTATTTGTTTGTAGAAATATCTGCTACATCAAAGTAAGCGAGATATTCTTATTGTTATTAAGAAGAGGAACTTGCAAGAAAAGGTTGCAATTCCAGTTATGACCCTTTTCCAACTCTGCCAACAGTAATCATGTTGCAGGAAATAAATAAATTTGGATGATGAACCAATGATGGAGTATTCACCGCGCCCGCTGTTCCAATCTTGATGATCAGTCGAGATCGTACAGCTCAATTTAGATTTACTACCGGTAGAAGGAAGAACTGACGGCTTTACTTGTATACCGCCTTACTAGCTCTCCCCGGCCAACGGTTGGGCCAAAGGGGATGGACCGGCGCTACTCGGCCTCTTACACGACTCCTAGTTCAAATAGAATTCATGATTCTGAATGTAACGTTCGTCCCCCTTTCCCCAAGTATAATACTTGTTGATAAGACTCCACAAAGTAGTCGTATCTTGTTTGGAAAGGAAAATTTACCAATAACTCTCAAGCTATTACTTGGTAACGGATATCAACTTGTTCCAGTAATCTTACCCCTCGAAAGATGAGAAGGTAAGCAAGGACTTAATAAGTCAACAGCACCCGAGTTGCGGGTGAAGGGAATACTTTATGACCGGGAAGTCGACAAGATAAATAACATTTTCCAAGTAAGGTTCCCTTATTATTAAGGAGATAGACTCAAAGAAGAATGATGTCTGAGAACCTTTCTTGATATAAGATTAATAATAATATGACTCCGAGATATTTTCTGTAATAATCGAAGAAGATAAACCTTATCGAGATTATTCTAAGTATGGAATAAATATTCAGAGGATATTTAATGAGTTAAAATATTTAAAAAATATTTGGGAATATGAAAGAATATCTTTAATCAGAGTATTTCTCAAAATAATCCCTGAAGAAATATCAGGAGAATATTTATTGAATAAATAAATATTTAAATGAATATTCAAAACAATATTCATTAATTAATAAGACCTGAAAAGAATATTTAAGGTAATATTCATAATTAATTAGGAATTTAAATGAATATTCAAAAGTAATATTCATTTAATGAATAATATCCTAAATGAATATCAAGTAATATTCATTTAGTAATCCAAGCCTTAAGGAATATTCGAGATAATATTCGATAATTAAATCAAGCTTCAGATGAATATTAAAATAATATCCATCAAGTATTTAATATCTTAAATGAATATTCAAAAGTAATATTTATTTAATAAAATAATATTCTAAAAGAATATCCAAATAATATTCATTTAATAGTCTCATCTTTAGAAGAATATTCGAAATAATAGTCGATAATCAATTCGACTCTGAATGAATATTGAGAAATATTATTCGTTGAATAGTTACGTTCAAATAATTATTTGAAGTAAGGATCGTTAAAATAATTAGTCTCGAACGAATATTCAAATAATATTCGTCGCCCAAATAATAGAAAATATTTACTTAAATATTTCCCTCCGAGGTAATCTCGATATATCAAGGAATATTGACTCCCGATCTATTTTTGATTAATAAGATGTATACGCCCTTCTATGAGGGTCTTACAATAACCGGCTTATAACTGATATATAACTATCTAGCTTATAAGCCAACAATAACATTCATGGAACAAGTATATCAATTCAACTTGAAAGTAGGCATGCATGCAATGGCATATGTATATCAGCAATCATATATATATATTTATTCAATCACAACAACAGCCTAAAAGAAGGGAATTGAAACTTGCCTGGTAGTCGAGTACGGTAAGGGGTAGTGGTAGCGGGTCCCGGTTCAGCTTGGTGATCTATAAATAGCCAAGGCATTCGGGATTAATCACTTAACATATTAAAAGTTAAGTTATACTTAATTCGAAACACGTTCTCGAGTTATCTCGTTATACCCCTTTTAGTGGATTACTTTTATCACTGATCTGACCCGACATTCGTTCGTTAATACGACATGTCATTGTACTTATACTTGGGACATACTTAAGTCATATGAGTTCTAAAGTCGATCGTTACGAACCAATACTATACTCCGAGTTTTATCGCCCGTTTTCTAAGTGTTTTACCGAAGTTATAAAAGAGTCGTCTTTTAGGGGTTCGTTCGCGTTTAACCTCGACTCGAACATTTTTAATAAATCGAAAAATGATCCTTTTGACATACGGTTTTCTTTCACACCTTCCTTTTTAC
Source organism: Saposhnikovia divaricata (assembly GCA_036435485.1). Classification (NCBI taxonomy): domain Eukaryota; kingdom Viridiplantae; phylum Streptophyta; class Magnoliopsida; order Apiales; family Apiaceae; genus Saposhnikovia; species Saposhnikovia divaricata. Next base: position 140,313,040 of record CM071599.1, on the reverse strand, counting down.
CTCTAGTATTTATTTACCAAGATTCGTCATGACTTTACATATTTTACGAGGGTTCAAATTCAGTTACGAATTCTCGGTTACGGTTTCGAAATACTTTTAGTAAACCGGCCGTAACTCCTAAACCGTAAGTCCGTTTCACGTGATCTTTATATCAAAACGAAGCTTATAACATAAGCTATCCTAAAATGGCAGAAAATTTTCTGGTCAGTAGGGTCTTGATGTGAAAAATGGCATACAAAACATGATATATTAAAACCGGGCATTATAACGGCTATGTTTACGCGTTTTCCAAAGTTTTTACACTTTATCTCGATCTAACAAAGATCAATCCAACCACACAAACGCATGATAATCATCATGACTAGTCTATCAACAACTCATCTCAACCATCTCATGGATCACAATCCAAACAACAACCATAATCAACTAATAACATAGATCTAAGCATAACATAGCATACTAACACTAAATCATCCATAAAACTCATAAAATCTCAAAATGGTACCAAGGGTTTTTGGAGCTTGTTACCTTCCTTGGAGAGTGAATAACACTTGGTAAGCCTTGTCTAGTCCTTAGATTACCTTAACAAAGCTTGGATCATCCAAACAAAACAAGAAATCAAAGTTAGTTTCTTAAAATCACTATTCACCCTAGGCTTGGATGATTTATTTGAAAATGGAAAACATGGAGTTTGAAGCCAAGATTTCTAGGGTATCACTTTTATGAATTATAGGACTTACCATAAAAATTTGGAGATCAAACAATGGTGGAAGCTTGGACTTTGGATTTGGAATTTAGGGAGGAAGTCGAATGGAATGTTTTGGAGGGGGAGAGAGTTGCTTGCTTGTTCTTGATCTTTTCCTTGTATTATTGTGTTGCCTTGGATAATATCTTGCTAAAGTAGCTTTATTAAAGTGCCTAGGTCATCCATGATGCAATCAAGAGACATGTGTTGCATTTTGAATGGTTTTCATGCTAAGTATTGGTTTGATATCTAAGTACTACTTCCATCTCCAAGTATGCTAGTTACTTTAAGCCACTTGGTTTTTAGATATTTATTCTAGTAGCTTACACAAGACTCTTGCTTCCTCTGCTTGTTTCTGTGTCCGGTTATTGCCCGTTTCGATTGATCGTTCGTAGGAATATTTCACGAATTTCTAATTAGGGTTTACCGGGAATCCTTTTTAATATCAATACTTTCATTCTCCATCTTTCATTCTAACTTTCCAATTTATATTCCTTAAATCCATTCGTTAAATACTTAAGGCTATCAGTGTCCAGGGAACTCTCGGAGAAAATAAAAGTGCGGTTTTCAGAATCCGACAGCTTTTACATACACTTATTTTCCCCTGGATCAATAATACGAACTCGGAAATCCGTCCCGAATGCTTCTATATAGTGTCGTCTCATATTATTATATACTCCCACCAAAACACTATTCATTCTGTATTCTTTACTTGTTCTCTTAGGGTGGTACAATTGTCCGTATTCTCTTTCGATCGTTCCTTATCCTTTTTACGGAACTACTGGATTAATCGTTACCGATCTGGATGACATGAGAATATTCTCCTGCTTGAAAGTGCCATATCTTATTCCCTTAGAAGATAGATTATTCTTACCAATGTTGTTACTCTTTAGCATTCTTCAAGACATAGAAATAATAAAGTCGAATTCCATTCATTCTTTCCAAATATCAATTATTACATTGTAGCCAAAACCACTCCTCAGTGGTTTCCTACCTTCATTCTTAAATCAAATATAATAACATCCCAAAATATCAAATCCTCAAAGTTAATATCTCAATTCTTGGATTATAATAATATTTAAACCACTGTCCGGTCAAATATTATACCGAAAAAGAATTTGGAATTTCTGAATTCCGATCGTCTCTACATTCACTTATTTCCTCCGCGTATTACTAATATGACTTCGAAACATCCATATCACGTCCCGTACATAGGGTGGCGTGAAAAGTTTTCCAACTTACAAAATCACTATTCATCCACCAAATTACTATGCACGTACAGGAAATACTATGCACGTACGGGAAATACTATGCACGTACGGGAAATACTATGCACGTATGGGAAACACTATGCATGTACTCATTTCCCTTCAAGGATCCATTAGCTCCTTCCTGGATGGTAGATTATTCTTATCTAGGTCCTCAACCATCGAATTACTCTATTCTGACAATATACCAATGCATCAGGATCATTGTCCCAAGCAATATCCATTCATTACAATCATTGTTCTTTGAAACCACCATTCATTAGAGCTGGTGACCTTGTTGTCGGAATCATTGTTCTTCATTTTATCATTACTTAATAAAAGTTTTAATTATATCCAAAATTTGGGGTTCTTACACTTTTCTTCAGATTCCTGATGATAAGTGGATTTTATATCCACTTGGATCGCTTAAATTCGGCTTAAATTGATTATCTTGGGCTCAAGTCGTTGTAGTTTTGATGTGTTTTGCTTAGTGGTGCAGAATTACGAGAATGTTACCTAAGGTGGATGCTTCTATAATTTTTTTTTGGGAATTAATTGATTAAAATTCGGATTTTCGAGAAGGGTTGCGCAGTTTACACTGTTTTGGCCATATCTTGAGTTCTAGAAGTCCGTTTGAGGCCCGTAAGCAGTCCACGCGAAGATAACGAGATTTTCTATCATTCTAAGATAGTCCAGAGGTCCAATTACGTGGGGAACGTTCCAGAAAATCTGAAGAAAAGTCAGCCACGAATTTTCCTTAAAAACATAATCAAATTAGGAAACGTATCTTGCAGAAATTCTATTATAATTCTGTTTTTGTATTTTCTTGCTGGGCAAGACTTTGAGTGCCTATATAAACACATCCTACCATGTAATTTGTATCAGATTTTTATTATTGTAACGTAGAACTGCAAGAGAGAAGAGTGGAGAAGGATTCAAGCTCAGTGACAAGCAAGATCTAGATCTACTTCATCTTTTGTATACTTTGGATAATAGATTTGTTTTCTCAACTCTTGTTTTTATTAATATTATTGCTTCTTTATTTTATATTTTGTTTAATATCATGTTTTCATCAAATCCCATGACGATGAACGGTTCAATTATGAACTAATCGTTGTCATGGGATCCTAATGGATTTATCTATGTAGCTTAGTAGTTTATATGCTTTAAAGATTTACGTGTGGTGAATTCTTGATATTCTCATATGGTTGTGTTTCATGTATTTAGATGCGTCGCGAACATCTAATTTGTTAATCTCTTGCTAAACGAGAATGGATCTTGAGATTTAGAACTTGCCATGCTAGCATAGGATAGGTTGATGTTTTAACATCATGATTTGTGGCGTAAATAGAGATATTATGCTACCCTACGTGATCTAAGTGGATAACTTGTGCTTAAACCTTTATGTTTTCAAATTCTATAGAGATATAGGGTCTAAACATATTTGGTGTCTACCCATCTTCTATCTCTTTTGTGGATGCATGCGTAGTTTGGTATTAGTATACCGAGAGGTAACTTTTACTTGTTTCGTGTTATCCGATCAGATATCAAAACCATCACATGTATTGATTAAAGGCTGCAACTCTAAGTGAAGTAGATAATGAAATTAGGATTCCATGTTTTATCTCATATAAGTAATTCATATTAAATTCTTATTAGTTAATTATTCTTAGTTTAATAATTTGCATCCTAGTTAATTTAGATAATTAAAACCTCATTCTTATTATTTGTCTTAGCAGTGGATTAAAACCAAACATTGTTGCATAGGCATATTTACTTATTTAAACTTAACCAGATCTATGCGAAACGAACTTTAATTATATTACTTGTGACTACGTGCGCTTGCGTAATTTTGTGCTAACAAGTTTTTGGCGCCGCGATCATCGGTGTTTTGTTTAGTTTATGTGCTTGTCATTAGTGGTCGTTAGCGTTCACTGACTCGGATTTCTTACTTAGTTGTTTGTTTCGTGGTGTTTTCAGGTACTTGAACGTGTATGCGAACACGTTTGCAGGCTCGTAAGGAAAAACTGGCAGAAGACGGTCTTGTAATAGATAATTAGAAAGAGGAACTTGAAACTACTGTAGAGATGGCAGATTTACCAGCAGCAGTTAAGGCTTTGAAGGACTATTCGCAGCCAAAGATTACTGACATACAATCTAGTATTGTCAGGCCAGCTATTGCAGCGAATAACTTTGAGATCAAGCCGAGTACAATTCAGATGGTGCAGAATTCGGTTCAGTTTGGGGGTGCTTCGACAGAGGATCCTAATATGCACATCCGGGACTTTATCGAGATTTGCGACACTTTCAAATTTAATGGTGTGTCGGATGATGCTATCAAGTTGAGGCTTTTCCCATTCTCCTTAAGGGATAAGGCTAAGGGCTGGTTACATTCTCTACCAGCTGGTTCCATTACTACATGGGATGATCTTGCTAAGAAGTTTCTTACTAAATTCTTCCCTATGGCGAAAACTGCAGCAATAAGGAACCAGTTAACTCAATTTCAACAACAATCTGGCGAATCTTTGTGTGAGGCTTGGGAACGTTATAAGGAGATGCTACGAAGGTGCCCTCATCATGGCATGCCTGATTGGATGGTTATTAATGGTTTCTACAATGGGTTGGGAGCACAGTCTAGGCCTTTGCTAGATGCAGCATCTGGTGGAGCTCTGTGGGCGAAGAGCTATGAGGAAGCTTATGATCTTATTGAGATGATGGCTGCTAACGAATATCAAAATCCAACACAGAGGCTTTCTCAAGGTAAGGTAGCAGGTGTTCTTGAAGTTGACACAGCTTCAGCTATTGCAGCTCAGTTGAAGGCTCTTTCGATGAAGGTGGATTCTCTTGCTAATTATGGAGTTCAGCAGGTTGCTAGTGTTTGTGAGCTATGTGCGGGCGCACATGAAACGAATCAGTGTTCTATCTCTTCTGAATCAGCTCAGTTCGTAAGTAATTTTCAGAGACCTGCTGCACCAGTACCAGCCACCTATCATCCAAACAACAGGAATCATCCTAACTTCAGCTGGAGCAACAACCAAGGTGCTCAACAACCTCAGCCCTATCAGCAGTTTCAGGGTCAACAAGCAAGGCCATTCAATCAAGGTTACCAGTAGCAGTATGCTCCAAAGCAATCATATCAGCCTCCTGGATTTCAGCAGCAACAACCCCAGGCTCATGCGGGGCAATCTTCTAATGAAAAATCAAATGATGTGTGGATAGCGTTAAAGAACCTACAAGCTGGTCAGAAACTCTTGGAAACTCAGATAGGACAGATTGCAAGTGCGTTACTTAGTAGGCCTCAAGGAACTCTTCCTAGTGATACGGAAACAAATCCAGGTAGGAGGGATAGCAAAGAACAGGTGAAGGCTGTGACTTTGAGATCATGAAAAGTTATAGCAGGCCCTAATTCAGCAGTCGAAGAAGATGAAGATGTTCAGAATCAGCAGGTTGAAAAAACTGCAGTGCCCAAAATTGCTCAATATGATGTGGTGGCTGATCAGCAAGGTGGTGAAGTAGAGAAGAGCAAGGAACCTGTTAAGAATTCTGTGGAGCAGTCTACAAAGAACACTCAGATCTATCCTCCTCCTCCTTATCCTAGAAGACTCCAGAAGCAGCAGTTGGACAAGAAGTTTGCTAAGTTCTTAGAGGTGTTCAAGAAGTTGCAGATTAACATTCCCTTTGCCGAAGCTCTTGAACAAATGCCGAGCTATGCCAAGTTCATGAAGGGGATTCTTTCTCGTAAGTTGAAGCTTGAGGAATTAGAGACCGTTGCTCTAACGGAAGAATGCAGTGCTGTGCTGCAACAGAAATTGCCTCCAAAACTAAAGGATCCTGGTAGCTTTACTATTCCATGCACTATTGGTAATTTGTCTTTTGCGAAGTGCTTGTGTGACTTGGAAGCTAGCATCAATCTCATGCCCTTGTCAGTCTATATGCAACTTGGTCTACCAGAACCAAAGCCTACCAACATCTCTTTGCAGTTGGCTGATCGTTCAGTTACATATCCTAGAGGCATAGTGGAGGATGTGTTGGTGAAAGTTGACAAACTCATATTCCCTGCCGATTTTGTTATCTTGGATTTCGAGGAAGATAAGAAGATTCCCATAATCTTGGGAAGACCATTCTTGGCAACGGGAAAGGCTTTGATTGATGTGCAGAAAGGGGAGCTCACCATGAGGGTGCAAGACCAGAATGTCACTTTTAATGTCTTCAATGCAATGAAACTTCCCTCAGATGAAGAAGAATGTTTGAAGGTGGATTGGGTTGATTCTGCAGTTACTATGGAAATGGAGAAGTTGCTTAAGTCAGACTCTTTGGAAAAAGTTTTAGTTGGTGACTCAGCAGCTAAATTCAGCCCCTTGGAAAAGGAGATTTGATTTGCCTTTTTAATCTCTTGGGTTAGGAGAACTTAAAAATTCGGAGGGGCGCCTGAAACCATCTATTGAGGAAGCTCCTACACTTGAACTCAAACCACTTCCGGAACACTTGAGGTTTGTTTTTCTTGGGGATGCACCTACATTACCTGTTATTATTGCCTCTAACTTTTCAGCCAGTGCGGAAGAAAAGCTTTTGCGAATTTTGAGGGAGTTCTAGTCAGCAATTGGTTGGACTATAGCAGATATCAAGGGAATCAGCCCTTCTTATTGCATGCATAAAATTCTGCTAGAGGAGGGAGCTAAGCCTACTGTTGAGCATCAGCGGAGACTTAATCCGATTATGAAAGAGGTGGTGAAGAAGGAAATTCTAAAGTGGCTTGATGCGGGTATTATCTATCCTATCTCAGACAGTTCTTGGGTGAGCCCGGTTCAATGTGTGCCAAAGAAAGGAGGCATGACAGTTGTTGCTAATGAAAAGAATGAGCTCATCCCTACTCGAACAGTCACGGGGTGGAGAGTGTGCATGGACTATAGGAAGCTCAACAAAGCCACGAGAAAAGTTCACTTTCCTCTGCCATTCATTGATCAGATGCTAGACAGGTTGGCGGGACATGAGTACTATTGCCTCCTTGATGGATATTCAGGCTACAATCAGATTTGCATTGCTCCAGAAGATCAAGAGAAGACCACATTCACATGTCCTTTTGGTACCTTTGCTTTCCGACGGGTTTCTTTCGGACTTTGTGGTGCTCCTGCCACTTTTCAAAGGTGCATGATGGATATTTTCTCAGACATGATTGGCTCGAATGTGGAGGTTTTTATGGATGACTTCTCAGTTTTTGGTACTTCATATGACGAGTGCTTGCATAATCTTGGCTTGGTTTTGAAACGTTGTGTGGAGACTAACTTCGTGCTTAATTGGGAGAAGTGTCACTTCATGGTGCGAGAGGGAATTATTCTTGGGCACAAGGTATCTGGTAGAGGACTTGACGTGGATAGGGCTAAGGTGGAAACAATCGAAAATCTTCCTCCACCTATCTCTGTTAAAGGAATTCGCAGTTTTCTGGGTCATGCGGGTTTCTATCGGCGATTCATCAAAGACTTCTCAAAAATTTCTAAACCTTTGTGCAATCTCTTGGAGAAGGATGTTCCTTTCAAGTTTGATGATGAGTGCCTTGCAGCTTTTGATCTCTTGAAGAAGAAGTTGACCACTACACCAGTCATTATCGCACCTAATTGGGAGGAACCGTTTGAACTTATGTGTGATGCTAGTGACTATGCTGTTGGAGCTGTGCTTGGTCAAAGGAAGGATAGAATTTTTCATGTGGTTTACTATGCTAGTAAAACCCTCAATGATGCACAGCTGAACTACACTACTACGGAGAAGGAGTTGCTAGCAGTTGTCTATGGTTTCGAGAAATTCAGGTCTTATTTGCTTGGTTCGAAGGTGATTGTGTATACGGATCATGCTGCAATTCGATATCTTATGTCGAAGAAGGATTCAAAGCCTAGATTGATTCGTTGGGTGCTTCTTTTGCAAGAATTTGATGTGGAAATCAAGGATAGGAAAGGCACGGAAAATCAAGTAGCGGATCATCTTTCACGCTTAGAGGACCATGGTAAGGATTCGCATAACAAATCTCTTATTAATGAATCTTTTCCAGATGAGCAGCTTTTTGGAGTGCAAGGTGAAGAGCCATGGTTTGCAGATTATGTGAACTATTTGGTTAGCAATGTTATTCCTCCGGAATTTTCTTATGCTCAAAAGAAGAAGTTTCTGCATGATGTGAAGTGGTACCGTTGGGACGAGCCATTCTTGTTTAAGCTTGGTGTGGATCAGATTTTGAGGAGGTGCATTCCGTATAGTGAAACGGAAGGTATTTTGCATGATTATCATTCTACCACATATGGAGGCCATTACGGTGGTGATAAAACAGCTCAGAAAGTACTTCAAGCGGGATTCTATTGGCCAACTCTGTTTAAAGATGCTCATAGGTTCGTGATGAGTTGTGATCGATGTCAAAGGGTTGGTAATATTTCCAGGAGGAACGAGATGCCTCTTAGTACGATCCTTGAAGTTGAGATTTTTGATGTGTGGGGAATTGATTTCATGGGTCCGTTTGTTTCGTCTTGCAACAATCAGTACATTCTCTTAGCAGTGGATTATGTGTCTAAATGGGTCGAGGTGAAGGCTTTACCGACCAATGATGCTAAGGTGGTGCTGAATTTTCTTCACAAGCAGATTTTCACACGTTTTGGAACTCCACGAGCGATAATCAGTGATGAGGGGACACACTTCTGTAATCGTCAATTTACTGCTATGATGGCAAGGTATAATGTGACTCATCGTGTTGCCACAGCTTATCATCCTCAAACTAATGGTCAAGCGGAGGTTTCGAATCATGAGATCAAGAGAATTCTTGAGAAAGTGGTAAATCCATCAAGGAAGGATTGGTCTTTGAAGTTAGACGAAGCGGTTTGGGCGTATAGAACTGCTTACAAGACACCCCTAGGTATGTCTCCTTATCAGTTCGTATTTGGTAAGGCTTGTCATTTGCCGGCAGAGTTAGAGCACAAGGCCTATTGGGCGTTGAAGAAGTTAAACTTAGATATTTCAGCTGCGGGTGAGAAACGTCTACTTCAGTTAAATGAGCTCGAGGAATTTCGTGAGCGGGCTTACGAGAATGCTAAGATGTACAAGGAGAAAGTGAAGAGGTGGCATGATAGGAAGTTGGTGCATAAGTCGTTTGTGCCGGGCCAACAGGTTTTGATTTATAATTCTCGCCTTAAACTTTTTCCGGGTAAGCTCAAATCAAAGTGGTCGGGTCCGTTTACAGTTAAAACCGTGTTTCCACATGGGGCAGTGGAGATATTTAGGGGTTCTATTGATGATGCTTTCAAGGTAAATGGACAGAGACTTAAGCCGTATTATGGAAGAATGGTCAACCGTGAGAAGGTTGCCGCAGTTTTAACTTGTTCGTGATTTTTCGGAAGAATGTCAAGCTAATGACATTAAACGAGCGCTTCTTGGGAGGCAACCCAAGTGAGGAAGTATTTGTTGTATGAAAAAAAAATGTGTGAAAAAAAAAAACTGTTGTGAAAAAAAAAAAAATAGGGGTCACGCAGGCTGCACCTGCGTAATGCAGGCTGTGCCTGTGTTTCTCTAAGACGCGCAGGCTGCGCCTGCGTTACTGCATTTGGCGCAGTCTGCTCCTGGCGCGCGCAGTCTGCTTGTATTGCAGATTGTTTTTTATCGATTTTTTTTTGGCTGTTGCTACATATAAAAAAAAAAAATTTACCTCACCAAATTTCTTTCTCCTTTCTCCCTTTTTATATTATCATCTCCTAACCCAATCCTAAACCAATTTCAATTCCAAAACCTCCCAAATTTCTCCTAAATTTCTACACCCAATTCTTTTCTAATTCTTTTTCTATTAATTCTTAATTCTATCCTACATCAAATTCAAACCCATTCCAATTTCTCCTTTCCACAATCAAATTTAAATTCATCCTATCACTCCATTATATATATACACCTATACATACAAACCCAATTCATTCTCTCCATATCTACATCTCTAAAAATTCAAGCTCAAGAAGGATTTAAGTTTGGGGGAAGTTGCACAAGTTCACCTCTTTGATTCATAGTGGGTATATTTCTTCTCTAATTTTATTTTTTTTTCTATGAATTTGTGTTCTTGTGAATTGGGGGTTTTATATTAGTCTTGTTATTTGGGTGTTTTTAGTGTGATTTTTGCTTGGTGGTTGTTGGTGGAAGTATTGTTGAGTGGGATTTTGATTATTATGGCTCCTAAACGAATGAGGGGTAGTTCTAGTAGGGTGGAGAGATTTTCTTCTCCGGAGGCGGAGGTAGAGTATAATCGGTTGTTGTCAAAGCCGGTGGCAAAGGAAAGGGGGTGTTTACCATCTCGTCATTATGGGTTGGTTGAGGGGATTAGTGAGTTACGTTGGGGAGAGATTTGTAAGGCACCTACTCCGGTTCCGGTGAATTTGGTTAGGGAGTTTTATGCTAATGCTAAAGATGAGCAGAATGGTGTGTGTATAGTTCGTGGTAAACGGGTGGATTACAGATCAGATGCTATTCGTCCAATTTTGGGACAACCACCTAAGCTTGTGGGGGATGAAAATTGGACATTGAAGACTAGTGATGATGTGGATATGGAGGCGATTGTTCGTGAACTTTGTGTTCCCGGTACAAGTTGGAAGTATAAATTGGGAACTAATGAGCCTCTTTCCTTTCTGTCTTCTGCTATGAATAAGTTTGCACGAGCATGGTATCTATTTCTTTGTGCCAATATTGTGCCTACTTCTCATACGGGTGAGGTCACAGCTGATAGAGCGATTATTCTTTGGGGCATTCTAAAGGGAAAATACATTGATGTCGCCCACATTGTTCAGCAGAATATTCACAGGTGTTTAAAGTCTAGTGCATTGTCATCGATGCCCCATGCTTCTATCATAGTTGGGTTGTGTATGGTTAGTGGTGTTACCTGGGGTGCGGATGAGGAGTTGCAGTCACCTTTGCCTTCCATTGTTGATGTGTCTATTGATCGAATGCCGGAATGGCAAGGCGGAATCCCACATCCTAGGGGGCTTGGGTATGATGTTCGTGGTGCTGGTACTAGTGGTCAGGGAGCGGGCGCTCAGCCACGGGTTTCGAGAGTACCGAGGGTTTTGGATGCTCATTTTAGACGTTTGTACAGGCGTATGGATGCTATACATGCTAGTAACCAGGAGTATGCTGAGGATATGGCTACAGCTTTGAGAGATGCGGGTATTCAGGCCCGGTGGCCTGTCTATGGAGCTCGTACACCTTATCCACTGCCAGATACTGATTCATCCGAGGATGAGGACGAGTAGGTATGTTTCTGCTATCCTTCGTATTTACTTCCATTCAATGCGGACATTGAATATTTTAAGTTTGGGGGTGGTTTGAGGGATTAGTAGTTGTTGTTGTATATATGTGTTCATGTAGGATATCATGTTTTGCATGCTTAGTAGTAATTCATTCATGTTATATTCGTATTAATTATGTTTGTTTCATGTAGGGCATTCTGTTTTTGTTTCGTATACCATGTGAGTTCATATTAGTTGCATTTGCATAGCATGTATATTTCATGATCCCTTAGAACGAGCTAATTCTGATTGGTAGGTAGGTGTCTAAATGAGTGTGATAATGATGAATAGAGGGTTGACTTATAGTTTCTATGAAATTGACTTATGTGTTTCGGAAACAAAATCTTTTCACAGTCTCATTGGGTGCTTTTGGGCTAGGTTGAGGTCATGCTTGTTTGGATGTTTTGAGATTTAATCACTTGATTATATTTAGAATTTTCGTTATTCCCTTGATGGCGTAGGATCACTAAAGTCTAAGTTTGGGGGAATGCTTAAATTGTAAATAATTGTCAATAATGGCTAGGCGTCAAATGGCTAGTAGCCGGCTCATAATTATATGAGTAGTCTAGGGTTGGAATTGAGAATTCTCATTCCAGATTGCATAGAAAAAAAAAGTAGAAAAAATAAAAAAAAAAAGAGAAAAAAAAAAGTCAAAAGTGTCAATTGTTTATATGCAAAATTAACTAGGGTGAGCTCTTTAATACTCGAGCAATTAAGTTCGCGGGGACTTTGTGCCTAGTGACCTAAGGCTTTTATAGTCTGGGATCCACTAACCCAACGCTCGCTACATGGGTATTATTGTATAAGCCTTTCGGGGTCTCATCCATTGCACGGTTAAATAAGCATGCTTGTATATTATGTGTCGTAGTTGTTTAGTAATAAAAGCATGAATTTCTGTCTACCTTGGATAAGGATGGAGGTGTTCCTAGGTTATGAAGTGTCTACGGTCTATTCTATTTATAAACCTGTGATTGTCTTGACGAAGAGCATGTATGATTTTTGACCTAGTTTTGGGAGTATTTCTGATGAGCATTGCACACACACACGTTTCTGTTCATGTATTGTTAGTATACGGGAACTTGGTCGAGCTCTATTTGGATAAAGTTGCATTCTCTAAGATATTTGCTTGCTAGATGGTTTTGGTTAGTTTGAAGGGGATCGTTGCATTTTCATTCTAGTTGCATTCATGCATTGCATTGCATTAGGTTAATTGGATTTTGTGGGTACATTCGCTATAGGCCCTCACGAGACCTTACTCGTCCACTAAGGCTGTCTAGGGGTTTAAAGGGCTTGTTGCATATGCCAAATGCAACCGTGATCACCTACAGAAGTGGTACTAGTTAGTTAGTTAGTTGTAATTGTTTATGCTTGAGGACAAGCATCGGTTTAAGTTTGGGGGTGTGATAAGTGGATTTTATATCCACTTGGATCGCATAAATTCGGCTTAAATTGATTGTCTTGGGCTCAAGTTGTTGTAGTTTTGATGTGTTTTGCTTAGTGGTGCAGAATTACGAGAATGTTGACTAAGGTGGATGCTTCTATAATTTTTTTTGGGAATTAATTGATTAAAATTCGGATTTTCGAGAAGGGTAGCGCAGTTTACACTGTTTTGGCCATATCTTGAGTTCTACAAGTCCGTTTGAGGCCCGTAAGTAGTCCACGCGAAGATAACGAGATTTTCTATCATTCTAAGATAGTCCAGAGGTCCAATTACGTGGGGAACGTTCCAGAAAATCTGAAGAAAAGTCAGCCACGAATTTTCCTTAAAAACATAATCAAATTAGGAAACGTATCTTACAGAAATTCTATTATAATTCTGTTTTTGTATTTTCTTGCTGGGCAAGACTTGGAGTGCCTATATAAACACATCCTACCATGTAATTTGTATCAGATTTTTATTATTGTAACGTAGAACTGCAAGAGAGAAGAGTGGAGAAGGATTCAAGCTCGGTGACAAGCAAGATCTAGATCTACTTCATCTTTTGTATACTTTGGATAATAGATTTATTTTCTCAACTCTTGTTTTTATTAATATTATTGCTTCTTTATTTTATATTTTGTTTAATATCATGTTTTCATCAAATCCCATGACGATGAACGGTTCAATTATGAACTAATCGTTGTCATGGGATCCTAATGGATTTATCTATGTAGCTTAGTAGTTTATATGCTTTAAAGATTTACGTGTGGTGAATTCTTGATATCCTCGTATGGTTGTGTTTCATGTATTTAGATGCGTCGCGAACATCTAATTTGTTAATCTCTTGCTAAACGAGAGTGGATCTTGAGAGTTTGGGAATTAATTGATTAAAATTCGGATTTTCGAGAAGGGTTGCGCAGTTTACACTGTTTTGGCCATATCTTGAGTTCTAGAAGTCCGTTTGAGACCCGTAAGCAGTACACGCGAAGATAACGAGATTTTCTATCATTCTAAGATAGTCCAGAGGTCCAATTACGTGGGGAACGTTCCAGAAAATCTGAAGAAAAGTCAGCCACGAATTTTCCTTAAAAGCATAATCAAATTAGGAAACGTATCTTGCAGAAATTCTATTATAATTCTGTTTTTGTATTTTCTTGCTGGGCAAGACTTGGAGTGCCTATATAAACACATCCTACCATGTAATTTGTATCAGATTTTTATTTTTGTAACGTAGAACTGCAAGAGAGAAGAGTGGAGAAGGATTCAAGCTCGGTGACAAGCAAGATCTAGATCTACTTCCTCTTTTGTATACTTTGGATAATAGATTTGTTTTCTCATCTCTTGTTTTTATTAATATTATTGCTTCTTTATTTTATATTTTATTTAATATCATGTTTTCATCAAATCCCATGACGATGAACGGTTCAATTATGAACTAATCGTTGTCATGGGATCCTAATGGATTTATCTATGTAGCTTAGTAGTTTATATGCTTTAAAGATTTACGTGTGGTGAATTCTTGATATCCTCGTATGGTTCTGTTTCATGTATTTAAATGCGTCGCGAACATCTAATTTGTTAATCTCTTGCTAAACGAGAGTGGATCTTGAGATTTAGAACTTGCCATGCTAGCATAGGATAGGTTGATGTTTTAACATCATGATTTGTGGCATAAATAGAGATATTATGCTACCCTATGTGATCTAAGTGGATAACTTGTGCTTAAACCTTTATGTTTTCAAATTCTATAGAGATATAGGGTCTAAACATATTTGGTGTCTACCCATCTTCTATTTCTTTTGTGGATGCATGCGTAGTTTGGTATTAGTATATCGAGAGGTAACTTTTACTTGTTTCGTGTTATCCGATCAGATATCAAAACCATCACATGTATTGATTAAAGGCTGCGACTCTAAGTGAAGTAGATAATGAAATTAGGATTCCATGTTTTATCTCATATAAGTAATTCTTATTAGTTAATTATTCTTAGTTTAATAATTTGCATCCTAGTTAATTTAGATAATTAAAACCCCATTCTTATTATTTGTCTTAGCAGTGGATTAAAATCAAACATTGTTGCATAGGCATATTTACTGATTTAAACTTAACCAGATCTCTGCGGAACAAACTTTAATTATATTACTTGTGACTACGTGCGCTTGCCTAATTTTGTGCTAACACCTGAGTTCTTCATCTTCCTCATTAATCTGATAAATACCTGCCCTGAGATTCTGAATTGAGCTTCTCGGTAAATCTAAATCTCCCAACAGTAAATATGCAAGTTCTTTTCCATCAGGATTCAGAGATAATTGTTCTTGATAAAATAGCACTTCTTTAACAGCTAAATCCCTTTGCATTTCAACTTAATGTCCTACTGTATTCAAGTACATGGGAATATAATTACCATCATACCTTGATCCTCCATCCAAATGTCTGCATCTAATAGTTCTGAGAATCATGGTACACCAATTATTGTAAACATCAGCTTCCTTATCATGAATTCTTTTATTCTTGAGGAGATAAAGAACATATTTCAGTTCTTTTGTTGATTTGCACAACACCTCCTGAATAATCAGCTTCTTGACACTCTTGTCTTTCATGAAATACAACAACTTTTCTACCTTCTTAGAATCAACATTGCAAGCAACAATTGCAACAGCTTCAAGTTCCCAAAGATCATCAACTGTTAGTTCATCACCAATTCTTTTCACTAGAATATGTTGATCTGTCTGTCTAGTAGAGATAATTTCAGTTCGATTATGACCAATACCTCCTCTAGTGTAAGGTTCTAAACCCTTCAAGCTAGACTGAATATCTGCCCAAAGTAAATTAGATTTTCGAAGAGTTTGTGAAATACCAATTTCAGAGATTAAAGGAAGTTCAGTCATAAGAGTACTTGATTTAAAAACAACTGGTCCTTGATTCAACCGTTCATCAGTACTCTCCCCTTTCTTGTTCTTCTTCTTCTTAACTGGCATCTGTTGATGTTCTGGAACAGGTCTACTTCGATCATACCACAATAATCTGTTTGAACCAGCCAGATCTTCCAAGTACTTTCTGGTTTCTTCAACCTTAGTATCTTTTGCTCTTTTTCTGACCTCCTTTTCTTGTTCATCAACTTCCAGATTGTGAATTTCAACCACAACAGTAAGAATCATGACCTCAAGTTCTTTCAAGATTTCAGTTTCATCAGAATCAGGAACATCAGATTGAGTAGTTCTCACAGTAACTTTACCTCTTCTAGCTAACTGTGGTCTTTCATCAGTAGCTTCTTCAGGTACATTAAATTTGTTATCTGGAGTCAGTGTAAGAAGTAGTGGAGATTTCTTCTTCTTTACTTTCTGAGAATCTTCAGTTATCTCCTCAATTGTGATTCCACTAGACCTTATCTGTCCTGAACCTGTTTGAATAGGCTTTCTTCCTCTGCCTCTGCTTCTTCCTCCTCTACCTCTTCCTCTACTTGCAGCAGGAGCTTCTTCCTGTTTAGCAATTCCCTCAAGAATCTTCTTTTCTTCTTTTAAGATCTCTTGAGTACTCATGTCAGAATTCTCTGTAGAGATCAAAGCCAGTGCCTCCCTAGCATGATGCTGTTGAACTTTAATATCATTGTGATATACAATTTCACTCTCACCTGACTTGGAAGTAATCTTCTTAAAGAGATGTGGTGCATCTTCTATCTCAGCAATAAACAAATCATCATCTTCTTCAGGAATTGTTGGAAGTAATTGATTCTGACCAGATAGTTGAGATTGTTCCTCTGTCAGGATTTGAGACTGCACCATTGTTCTTAATGTTCTCTTCCCAGATTTAGAAACATGAGTTGACTGCTTGGTTTGAGTTTGAGACATACTTCTCCTTGTTACCAAAGCAGCATCAGAAGTTCCTGGTTCATATGACTGAGCACCACCATCATTTCCAGAAGTATCATCATCCTTTCTTATAACTGGATTAGGTGTGCATTTTGTTTTGACCACCTTATCCCCCTTTTTGACATCAGTAGGATCAGTCAATAAAGATAAGATAAGTTAGAGAGAATCTTCAATATTAGTCATCCTTGAGGACAAAGTGACAACCTTATCTTCCAAGGTATCCATCCTTGTGGTGAAGGCAGTGCTTAAACGTTGAAGCTGTTTAGCAGTAGCAATCTCAGAATAATCCTTAACAAACCGAGCATGAAAGTGTTCATTATCACTCTTGACAAAATTAATTTCATCTTTCAACCCTTTTGCCAGAATAGTTGTAGTCTTCAGATGAGCTTTGAGATTAGGATCAGAAATCTTAGTAGCTATATGACTGGAGTGAAAAAGTGCATTATTGAAATTTATATCATCAGAAGGTTGATTCCACTCAGTATACCATTCAGATCTTCTTGCAGCTTGAATATGTTCAGGAAGAAGATTGTTGTAATCTCCTATGATCTCAATTTGAGTAGCTGTAGATTTACCCATAGACTCCATAAATTTACTGGATGATCCATAAGTAGATCCTAGACTTGCTTTCATGACAGCATTAAGCTGAACCGCTTCAGGATCATTATCAGCATCATCAACATCATCATCATCTGAGCTATCATTAGCCTCAGGAATTCTATCATCCACATTGTCTTCAGGATTCATAACTCCTTTCAATTTTAAATCAACAACAGATGGTAATGTTGTATCCTGAAAACCTGCATTCAGATTAGAAACAATTCCTATATCTCTCTGTTTTTCTAAAGTGATCTCATCACTTCTCACAACATTACCTAAGTTACTTTCAGTAGTAACTGCTACCTCACTAGAAGTTTGAAACTACTCACTATGTTCTACCTCTCCTTTTGCCAATTCAGGAGACTGCCTCTCTTCACTCTTCTTTTTCTCTAAGTGTTCACTCTCTTTCTCACAAGAAAAGTTCTGGCTCAACAAATTCAAAGAAATAAGAGGTGGCTGAGAGGAGTGGACTAAAGTCATACAAATAGAGGTATCCCTTGTCTCAGGTCTATCTGTAATCATACTATCAGTAGTAAAAGAAGCAAAGATAGAAGTGTTACCTGATGAAGTTGAGATAGATTCCATTGGTCTTGAAGAAAGTGGTTCAATGAGCAATGGAATATTTGGATTAGAAATACTGTCATCAGGATTGACATCTGCAACTGGAGAATGACTTGCATCAGTATTTGCTACCAATGGTTCTTGTGTAGTCTGAGGTTATGAAGTTGCTTTAACACTTTGAGTCAAAGGTTCTTGTGTGCTTCCCTTAAATGCAGTGTCTTTAAGTATCTCATCACATTCAGCAATGTGCAAATCATGAGCAGCTTTATCTGTCAGACTTTGAGCTAAGTTAAATTCAATTTCTGGAATCCCTTGAGCAGTGTTAGGAAACTCCTGTGCTGATGTGAGCTTGCCTGCATCTTGTGAAGATGGTTCTTGTGGGGCAGGAATGTTCTTGTCTTCACCTTCCCTTTGAGAAAGTGGTTCTTGTGGGACCCTTCCTTCAGAAATGTCTGCACCCACACTTTGAGTGAGTGGTTCTTGTGGGACTGGATCTTCAATAGCTGCTGAACTCCTTTGAAGTTCAGGTTCTTGTGGTCTTGATCCTTTCAGAGGTGAAGTGATCCTTTGGTTCTTCTGTCTACGAAAAACCTTTGCTTTAGCTTGTCTCTTTATCTGAAGAGGTGTTGGTTTATGACCAAGCTAAGCAGCAATAGCATTTACTTCATCCACAAACATCTTAATTATTCTTCTCTTTGGAGATGTAGGTGCTGGAGAATCAGAAATCTCAATAATCTTTACAGGTGATGTATCAGGAGTAGAGATATCAGGAATGACAGATGTGTCAGGAACTGATGATTCATCAAGATTAATATCATCATTAAGATTCTACATATCTTCAGGAATATAATACTGACTCTTGTTGACTATCCTTCTTCTTTTCTTTGGCTTTACTGGCTTAACCAATTCAGCAGTAACAGGAGCAGCAACTTCCTTTTTCTTCATGATTATTGAGATGGTCTTGTCATCATCACTATCAGAATCAGAGACCTATTGCAAAAACTTTCTCTTTTCACCTGTTTCTTTAGATGCTCCAGCCTTAATCAAAGACTCAACAATCAGAACCCCTTGTTAACCTCCTTGTGACTTCTTTTCAGCGAGGGTTGAAGTGGAGAAATCCTTTGATCCTGATTGTCTTTCAGACACATCAGATCTAGCTGACTTCTTTTCTTTTACAACTGATGTCTTTTGGGAGACACCAGAGGTGGTTGACTGTTTAGGTAACTGTGTATGGGATGTGCTTGTGTCAGGAACATGATGTGTTTGGTCCTGTCCCATAGCACTTGTGGCTGGGCGCCTGGGCCATAAAGTGCAGGCAATCTCTTTTTCAAGAGAAACCAGACCCCATCAGGAATGTAAGGATTTCCCTCAAAACCATTTGTCTTATCTGATTTAACCAAGGATTTGATATTGTTTTCAGAAATCTTAAAGATAGGCATAACTATATCTTTTTCAAATTCAACATTGAGACATAAATGAGAGAATATTAGTTGAAAAAATCTAATAAAACAGACATAACCACATTTATCTGCTTTCCTAGCACTTAATGCTCTCAGGATAAAAGACCCATAATCAAACACAGTATCATGGATTAGAGAGTACCCAATGTGAACTGAAGCAGTTGGTAGTGCTTCAAAGTTAGAGACTTTATTCAGGAAGCACCTACTGATGGTATCAAAGAAGAAATTCCATTCCTTCTTAAGCTTGGTTCGGTATAACTCTCCAAACTTTCTTGGTTCTCCATTATAACCCAGAGTCGTAGCAAACTCCAACAAAAGAGCATCAGTAATTGTTGTTGAAGTCTTACCATTGAGAGAAGATAATTGTAGAGCTTCAACAACCACTTCTGGAGTGACATGATGTGTAACTCCATTATATGTAAAGGTCAAGTTAGGCCTTCCTGAAGGTTCACATACACCAAAGACAGCGGTCTTCCAAACCTGCATTACACACTTGAAAGAAACTTTGGTGGGTGCCGTTAAAGCATACTTAATCGGACTAGACGCCAAGAAATCCTGAATGAGGTGAAATTCATTCGATAGTTCCTGATGGTCAAGAACAACATAGTTGTTGGGAGCAAAAGTGACACCATTGATAACAACCTTATTGTTTACAGATGATGAATTCTCCATTTTTGGTGTGACAAAGAGAGATTGAAATTTTGAGCAATTAGGGTTTATGTTCGCACAGTGATACAGAGAAAAAGGCAATACTGATAGTTTTGAGAATAATGAATCAGTTTAGAAAACTAAATTGATTTTAGACAACTAATAATTTCTCAAAGACAGGTGTCAGAAATCGATTTGTGCAAAATAATTAATGGATTAAATTATGTGAGAGAATGATTAAAAATATGACAATAAAATATTTAATTAAAAAAAATCAAATATCACTCTCTTAAAATACCTGGTAACATTAAAAACCAGAATACGAAGCGTTTCTTGACTTCGCTTCTCTCCCATCTCTATTTAACACCTAGAAACTTGTCCACTATCCCTTTAATCCTTCATTCTCTCCTGAAAATCAAAAACCCTTCACACAACACACCTTTAAACAATGTCAAAACTTACCATCAAGGAAAAGAATCTCCATCTCGTAGAGAACAGAGATATCTTTAGTTATACTTGTGAAGAGTTTGATGCCTTTGACTGGGAAAGGCAACATGAAACTTTGGCTGCAGATGGATGCCAGTCTCGAAGAAATCGAGAGAGAAAGGCCTGCAAGAGTGATCGACATCGATGCTGCTCTTCAAGCAACATTAGCATGGCTTTCCTCTAAGGCATCCTCATCCAACACCACCAACCATTGTTAATGAATGTCAGCAAAAATAACCTTATCCCTTCAACTTCCACCCAAACAAAGTGGCAAAGATGGGATCTGGGATGGCTGCTAGCAATGGAGTGGTTTGGACTTCATTTTTTATTTTCCTGTTGAATAGATTAGTAGATAGAGAGAAAAAAAAATGTAATATTTGCATGTAATCTCTTTCTCATTATCAATGAAGAATCATGTTTCTCTAATCTTATTCAATGTGTTCTGCAATTTTTTTTATGTTTATGAATTGTTCTTCAAAGAATTAAATCAGAGAAGTGAATATGAAAACTAATTAAAGTAATCATGTAAGTAACAAATTCATTAACAATAACCACAATTAAATCGGGAACAGAACAATTAGGGAATACTTGAAATATACAAATTGTACTGATAATCAAACCATTGCATCAGAATCTAATGTTTGACTAAAGTCAGGATTGACTTTTCGTCAGTATTCGACATGCATAAGGATCTGACACTCATCAGTATTTGGTTTCCCCTTGTTTTCAGAAATTCTCATAGTTTACCATTCCCAATTCATTCACCAATTTTATAAAAGTAGCTTCAGGTAGTGGCTTGGTGAATATATCAGCTAGCTGTCGATCAGTAGGAACAAAGTGAAGTTCGATTGTCCCTTCCAGTACTTGTTCTCTTATGAAATGATATCTGATACTGATATGCTTAGTAAGAGAATGCTGCACTGGATTTCCTGTCATAGCAATAGCACTTTGGTTATCACAATAAATAGGTATTTTTGAATATGACAAACCATAGTCCATTAGCTGATTCCTCATCCACATGATCTGAGCACAACAGCTTCCTGCAGCTATGTACTCAGCTTCTACAGTTGATGTGGAGATAGACTTTTGCTTTTTACTGAACCAAGAAACTAGTCTCTCTCCCAGAAATTGACAACTGCCTGAAGTACTTTTCCTGTCTATTTTGCATCCTGCAAAATCAGCATCTGAGTAACCACATAGATTAAAGTCAGACTCTCTAGCATACCAAAGGCCAAGTGAAACATCGACATAAATCTGAACTAATAGCAAGCCCTTACCATGATTCAAGTAAAACAAGGTTTTATCAATTGTACCTCTTTTGAAACCACTTTCCAGTCAGAATTGAGCCAGAGTTTCATACCAGGCTCTTGGAGCTTGCTATAGTCCATAAAGTGCTTTATCCAATCTATGGACATGATCTCGATATCTAGGATGAATGAAGCCAGGAGGTTGTTCAACATATACCTCCTCTTCCAATTCTCCATTCAGAAAAGCACTTTTAACATGCATCAGGAAAACTTTGAATTGCTTATGGGCTGCATATGCCAGAAAAATTCCGATGGCTTCTAGCCTTGCAACAGGAGCAAAACTCTCATCATAGTCTATTCCTTCCTGTTGAGAGTACCCCTTTGCAACTAGTCTTGATTTGTTCCTCACAATAGTACCATTTGAATCTGTCTTGTTTCTGAACACCCACTTTGTGCCAACAATTGATCTACCCTTTGGCCTTGGTACAAGTTTCCAGACTTCATTTCTTTCAAATTCATTTTGTTATTCTTGCATTGCTGTAACCCAATCAACATCCTTGAGTGCATCTTCAACTTTCTTAGGCTCCTCCTTTGATAGAAAGTTATTATAGAGACATTCATTTTGTGTTGCACTTCTGGTTTTAACACCTGCATCAGGATTCCCAATAATTAAATCAGGAGTATGGCTTTTGGTCCATTTCCTTGCTGATGGTAAATCATTTCTTGAGTTGGATGCTCCCCCTTGATAGGTGTTATCTTCAAAAAAACTAGAATTATTAGAAGCTCCCCCTGAGATAGTGATATCTCCTCCTGAAGTGCTGTCAGGATTATCACTTGAATTTGTTTCTGATGAATTTCCTCCTGATGCTTGAGTTGCATCATCAGATTTTGCATCAAACTGCTCGTACTTTTGAATCAACAGAGCCCTTCTGTTTCTTTTGATAGATTCAGTACCCTGGCATTGAGTTTCCAAAGTTTCCCAGATCTCCTTAGCAGTTTTACATTGTTAGGTCCGATAAGATTGTAGAAGGGGGGGTTGAATACAATTTATACCATTTTCTCAAAATTTATTCGTTAAATAATTTTCACTTAAACGAATATTTTTGTGCGGAATAATATAACACAAATTTCAAGTTGAATATAGCAATATATTAACTTGATGGGTGTTACAAAATTAGTCCAAATGATTATCAAGGAATTAATAACTAATTAGAAAATTCAACATGAACTTTGCTAATTTAGTTAATAAAATCAAGATATCAATTTGTGAACTAGGAAACTTAATTCGCTAGTAGTACAAGAATCACAAGTAAACAAGTTCCAATGGATAGGATATTACAACTGAGATGAACTTGAATTTACAGAATTAAATTTGAAGGTGTTCTTGAGCTTGAGAGAGAGAGAAAATAGCTGCTGTGTATTTTTCTTGTGTTTTGCTCGACTAGTTCTGAACCTTCTGCATTACTCTGCCTTATATACACAGCCATAGTCATATTACTTGATTTAAACTGATATGACAATCATTTTACATTAATATGACAATCGGTATGACTATCAAATCAATGTAATATGACTGTCCAGCTTAAATATAACTTTCGGTATAACTTAACTAGTCAATATAACATTCGGTATGACTTACCAAATGAATATAACATTCGGTATAACTTACCAATTGAATGAAATATGACTATCTCTTTTGAACTTCATATGACTATCTCCTTTGTACTGAATATGACTATCTCCTTTATAAACTGAATATGACTATCGGTATAACTATCAGTTTGATAGTTATATCATCATATTTTTCAGTTTATAATTAGTTAAATGACTTATAAAAAAATCATTTAATTAATTAATCCTTTTTCATATTAATTCTTATTTAATTAATCTAATAATCACTTTAACAAATATATTAATTCTGATAGAATTAATTTATTTATTAACTTAATTACTTGACTTAATCAATTAAAATAGAAATAATATAAATTCTTTAATAGTCAATATTCCGCTGAAAACCACGTAATTATAATAAGGAACATACACTGGCATGATGTTGACGTTCGATGTACTGTCTGGTTCATGAACGACTAACTCCAATCTCTGTTCTTCATCGTGACTTTTAACACTGTGGTCTTTTTATACTCTTCACTCTCATCAATCATTCGGTACTGAAATTGTTTCTTGTCACTAATAGAAATCTCTGTCTTCTTAAATGAATCCACTTGTTTCAATGCTACCTTGAGGCCTGATCAGATATCTGAATCTTCTTCCAGTGTAAAATATCAAAACTATAGATTGACTTGTTGATTTTTCTTCTGACGGTTATCGTCTTTTGAGATTCCTGTGACAGTTGATATTATTTACTTATTACAATCTAGTTTAATTGGATTAGGATCCTCGAACTACAAATAGGCTGAGTCATATGCCTTTCATACATGCTATCACTCTGTTTGACATGACAGCATCAAGGCTATTATGAAGAATGTTCTTCACCTTTGCATCTCTGAGTACTTCAGCCTTTTCCTCAAGAGTCCATTCAGCCTTTGTCTTCTGAACATAGTGCTCAGGTATAGTATCTGTTCTAGCAACCAGTCTCTTAGGGATATATGGTCCATCATATATTCGATCGAGATAATTAGGATCAGTTGCCTCCAGATACATCAACATCTTTACCCTCCATGTGGGGTATTCAGCCTTTTTGAGAACAGGGATTTTAATACTTTCATACTTGCTTGTCGACATCTTAAGATCGTTTCTGATTGTAATTAATCAGTTTGCTCTTACAGAGCTAATCTTCAATTACCACTTTCTTTCTCATTGATTTCTCCTTCTTCTTGTTCATCCATATCCGGTAGATTCTTGATCATTTCTGAATCAACAAGTAATTCCCTTCTGGATGACACATCTGTAGGATAGACCAGTGGTATTCCAAGTTTCTTTCTTAACTCACCTTGATACTGCTTGTACTTCTTCATGTTGGTCTGAGCATAGGATCGAATATGATTTGCAGCTTCAATCTTTTCCTGTGATGCAAAACCATGATTCCGAAGAGCATATTCAACATATACCAAGTGTCTGGCAAGGTGTGTATACAATTCGTCTGTCTGAAGATTAACAGTATGAATGACTTCTCCCTTAAGAATTTTAACTTGTGGAGGGTCATTTATAACTTCAGGACCAGCTCTTTCAGCAAACTCTTGAAACTTTTCATGAAGCAGTATGCCTAGTTCAGAAGATGTTCTTACTTTTGGTCTCAACACCCAAAGCTCTGACAGAGATCTATCATAGAAGAACTGAAGCGATACTTTGTGAGATCCGAGCTTATGACATTCAACAAAAATAAGTAGCTCACCATTCTTAGGATCAGATGCAGTGGTTATTCTCACAATTTCTATCTTTAAAGCTTTCAAATACATATCATGTATAGGGTTCTTCTGTTTAAAGCTTTCAAAAATAGCAATCATCCGACGATCATCATAGTCAGAAGTTTGTGGTGAGTCAATTACCTTTTGAGCACGTTCCCACTTATCACCATTTTTGTACTTGATGTACATCTTCCTAGCTTCCAGCTTCTGAGCATGTTGCTTTTGAAGTGCTTCCTGTTCTGCCTTTTGAAGTCTTTCATTATGAGCTAACTGTTCAAGTGTCTTCTTGAGTCTTTCTTCTCTCATAGCCAGATTAGCTTCATTCTGTTCGAGTTCTTTGTTTGCTTCAAAATTCATTTGTTGTGTTTCAACAGAATCAGGAATTATTTGCTCTTCATCATCCCAAAAACTGAGATCTGGTTCATCAAATTCTTCACCAACATCAGGAAACTGTAAGTCAGCAAACAGATCAATATCAGGTTCACCTGTATAGTAAAAACCTTCTACATCATCATCTTCCTGTTGTTCTGCTGCTGCTTGATGAGTTGTCTTCTTCCCTTCACTCCTATCTTCAATGTTCTCTTTACTTGCACTTCCTCCCCCTCTAGATTTCTCCCCCTTAGTTGAGGAATCCTCTACAGTCTTGTGACTTGTACCAGCTCCAGGGTCACGTCCATCACTACTTCCAAAGAATTTCTTCTCTTCTGCTGTAAGTGAGTGAGTTCTGCTGATGATATTATATAAATGTCTTAACCCCTTTGCTTGATGATCACTTTGCTTTTCAATCTGACTGAGACGATGTTCAGTGGTTAAATGATTTTCATTTATGTTGTTCTGAAGATCTTCAATCTGATTAGTCATAGATGATATAATAAGATCTTGAGCCACTGTGACATCTCCAGAGTCTTCAACTGCTTGTTGTTGAGAGAGTTTAAGTGCATTGATTTGGTTGTTGAAGATAGTTCTCATGTTGTCCATATCAAATCTCAAGTTTTTGTTGTCCTCTTCAGCTTGAGCAAGACTTTCTTTCATTTGATTGAGTTGAGCAATGAGAGATAAAGTGTATGTGTCATTGTGTGCTCTCACCTCAATAGCTCTCTGAGTATCACTCACCTCACGTGCTTGTGTTTCACTCAGATTTAAAGTAATTCTCACATCACTCCTCTCATTATCCTGAGCTGCATCCATTGTACCTGCACTAGATATCACCCTAGCCTCCTCTTGGAAGGTTAGTGGTGGTGCAATGGGATTTCGCAAATCCCGATCAACCTGTGAAGGTTCTTCTGCCGTAACAATGGCAGGCACTGTAACTTGCTCCACTTGCATAACAATGTGTTCAGCTTCATGTGCGAAAATATCTTCCCCCATTGTGAGTAACAGGGGTGAGCTTGAAGGAATGAATGGGTTTAAGATTGCCTTTGACATGGTTTTACTTTTCTTTTGTGATGGCAAATCTGTTTCACTCACAATATCACTACTGGGAATAGCTCTTTTGAATGACAATTTCTTTCTACGATAGTGTTTGGAGAATTTAGGATCAGTGTTTGGTGCATTGACCTGGGATAAAGGTTGTGGATCTACAACCCCTTGGTCACTTCTCACAATCATTTGACTATCAGAAAGATATTGAGATTGTAGCGGAGTTGAGTCAAATACCTGATCATTGACATGTACATCATCTTCATTCTGAGTGTGTTGATCCACTGGAAGTTGATGTTCAAAAACATTCAAGGGTTCAGAATCAGGTTGATGTACTGGAACTTGTTCTGCTTCAGGCTGTGGAGCTTGTTGAATTGAAGGTACCTCAGCATCTGGCTGTGGCATGACATTTGGCAAATGTATGTATGTAGACATATAAGGTGTTATGACTACAGGAATATGCAACAAGACTTTAGAAGTGTCCAGCCTGGTGTAGAACTTCTTGTTTGGTTTACCAGACCATTGAATTCGATCATTTGGAAACGGAGCAGGTTGATCCTTAGGCATTAGATGATTAAAAATTAGTGTCAAAAATCGAGGATAATGACACTTAACCGGTTTACCTTTTCCAAAGTTCTTTGTAGCCTTCTTCAATCGATTCAGCAGAATAGGCCATATCAAGCTGCCAAAATTGATTCTTCTATTGTGAGCAATCGAGGAACCAATTGAATGTAACATACCTGTGATGATAGTATTGTTGCTCTTTGTAGAATTAGCAAACACCTTTGCTATGATCTCGAAGAAGATATTCCATTCTTGAACAAGATTGCTTTTGAGTGGTCGTTTCAGATTCAGTTGACCATGATAGTTGATGTTTGTGAAAAATTGAGTCAACTCATCATTTAAAGGCAATTCAGCAAATCGTTCAGAAGGAAGCCCCAGAGCAGCATTGAAGACAGATTCATCCACTGTATATGTCTGGCCATTAAAATCGAATGAAACGATCTTTCATCTGAGACAGCTGTAGTACACATTAATTTGAGTGGACCAAATTTCATTGGAACATTTGCAGTTATAGAATGACTACAGAGATTTTGTTCGTTTAGGAATTTTATCCAGGACTTGAATCGATCCACTGGGCAATCCTCGGGATTAAAATATCCAATATAATTGTGATTCACAAGCTCAAAATTATTATAAGCACCAGCCATTGCAAATCAGGGATTAAAATTAATAAATCTGCAAAATTCAACAATTTAACCCAATTAAATTACCAAATTCGAATTAATAAATAAATAAAAATTCGAAAAATCAAAATCTTTATCAAAAATTCTGAAAAATTTAGACAAAGATCTTGATTGCAATACAAACACACATGTATTTTTAGTTTTTACAAAATCACCACCATTTGTTCGGATTTTTAGATCAAAAATTCGAACTTTTTCAAACTCAAAAACTCAAAACTCGATCAAATCTTACATTTTCAACCTTGATTATGAAGATTATAGACTGGGTAATCAAGAATGATCCTTAGAAACGTGTTTTGAGTAAGATTCGAGGCAGAAATTCGACAGAAATTCGTTGGAATTCTGTGTGTATATGTGTGTATACCGTTCGAATGTATTGAGTGACTTAACACGTCAATATGACAACCACTGAGATATAACTGTCAAATATAACTTAGCTAATATATATATCAAATAACTGTGATATGACTATCGGGTGATAGTCATACCGATAGTTATATTACGTTTAAAACGTAATATGACTACCCTAGGCTGTAAGTTATATCGCAGTTAATATCTAACATAACTACCGAAAAACACTCAATATAACAATAAAATCTTAGTTATACCGATAGTTATATTACTATAAAAACACAATATAACTATAAACTATTTTAACAGTTATATTTAAACAAAAACAAAGTTATATCTAATTTATTACTAAGTTATATTACACTATTTAAAACTAATATAACTAATCACAAGTTCGAATATAACAATCAAGGAGATTGTTATATCGATAGTTATATTCTAACAAATCAGTTAATATAACTAACTAAAAACAGAATATTAACAGAATTTTAATCAAGAAAATTACATTAATAATTTACATAAACAACAAAAAATAGCAAATTAATTTATACTAAAATTAAAAAAACCTAATAACAATTATAAAAACGATCATATGCAGTCTCTTTTACGAAATCAAACATTAATAACAGAAGGACAAACATTACAAATCAAATAAAATAAAATAAAATAAAACCAAATAATTATACTACATATTTACATAATTATTTCTGATGAGTTAATAAATCTATAAATTTTCTAATAAAACAATTTCCATATAGAAAATTATTCAAAAAGAAACTATGATTTATTTAAACAACAAAAATAATCAAACTGAATTAAAAACAATAACATTTTCAAGAAAAATAGATTTCTCATAAATTACAGCTTGTAAAATTCGAGAAAAATATTTTCAAAGAAAATGAATTAATCTAAAAATATAATAAGTAATTAAAAATATATACAGAAGATAATAACAATGATTTAAGATGAAACAAGCAAGAGTATAAGTTGATAAAATAATTATACAAGTGATTTAATAAGAAATATTAACACATTAATCACTTGTAAATTATTAAAGATCAAACCTCAGATATTAACCAGTTTAATTACTAGGACTATTTAACATACCCAATTCACCAACAATTCTGGTAAATGTGGATTCGTCAAGAGACTTAGTAAAAATATCTGCTGTTTGTTCTTCCGTGGGTACAAAAAATAACTCCACGGTACCATTCATGACATGCTCTCGAATAAAATGATACCTGATGTCAATATGCTTTGTCCTTGTGTGCTGCACAGGATTGTTAGAGATTGCTATGGCATTTGTATTATCACATAAAATTGGAATTTTATCAAGCACAAAGCCATAGTCTCTCAGCTGATTCCTGATCCACAAAATCTGTGCGCAACAGCTTCCAGCAGCTATATATTCAGCTTCAGCCGGTGAGTTGGAAACTGTCTGTTGTTTCTTGCTGTACCAGGAAACTAGTCTACCACCTAGGAATTGACAACTCCCAGATGTGCTTTTTCTATCCACAACACTTCCTGCATAGTCAGAATCTGTATATCCAACAAGATTAAAACCAGAATCTTTAGGGTACCAGATGCCTAGGTTATGCGTACCCTTAAGATATCTCAGAATTCTTTTAACAGCAATGAGATGAACATCTCTAGGATCCTATTGGAACCTTGCACACAAACACGTAGCATGCATAATATCAGGTCTACTCGCAGTAAGATAAAGTAATGAGCCTATCATACCTCTGTAGCTTGTGATATCTACCTTGGCAGAATTTTCACATGCTCCAAATTTGACAGCTGTGGATGATGGTGTCTTTGCTGAAGAAGAGTCCTCCATTTGATACTTCTTGAGAAGCTCTTTGACATACTTGGATTGACAGATAAATATTTCATCTATTCTTTGACTTATTTGCAATCCAAGAAAGAACTTCAACTCACCCATCATGCTCATTTCAAATCTACCCTGCATTAACTTTGCAAATTTCTTGCACAAAAGATCATTAGTAGACCCGAATATTATATCGTCCACATAGACTTGGACTATAATTGTATCATTCTTATGTTTCTTTGTAAAGAGAGTTTTGTCTATGACACCTCTAACAAAATCATTTTCAAGTAAAAATTCAGAGAGAGTGTCATACCATTTCCTTGGTGCTTGCTTAAGACCATAGACAGCCTTGAAAAGAAAGTAGACATAGTCAATTAAATCTGGATCTTCAAAGCCAGGTGGCTGTTCTACATAAACCTCTTCATCTAGCTTGCCATTTAAGAAAGCACTCTTGACATCCATTTGATAAACTTTAAAGTTTGAAAATGCTGCGAATGCCAAGAATATTCTTATGGCCTCAAGTCTAGCCACTGGAGCATAGGTCTCATCATAGTCAATGCCTTCAGATTGGGAGTAACCCTTTGCTACCAGTCTTGCTTTATTTCTCGTCACTGTGCCATCTTCATCAAGTTTGTTTCTGAATACCCACCTTGTGCCAACTACTGGTCTGTCTGTAGGTCTGGGTACCAGCTTCCAAACTTCTTGTTGTTTAAATTGATTGAGTTCATCTTGCATAGCAATCACCCAATCAGGATCAGAAAGAGCTTCTTCAGTTTTCTTAGGTTCCATTTCAGATAAAAACCCTGAATAATTGCATTGATTCTGAAGAGCTCTTCTAGTCTTTACACCAACAACTGGATCACCAATGATTAACTCAAACGGATGAGCTCTATTCCAAACAGTCTGTCTGGGAAGGTTAGATCTTGATGATTCGCCTTGACCTTCATTGGGATGTTGTGTGTGACCAGTTGACCCTTCATTTTCTCCCCCTGAGTTGTTGCCAGGTTGACTAGATGATGATTGATTATTAGAGTCAGGGGAATTTTGACTACTATCATTGATTTCATCACCATTACCCTGATCATCATTGTTGTCATTAGCATCAGCAAAAATCTCAAGTGCATTGTCATCATCTGAATCTGTATCTGTCATGTCATCGAAAGATAGCTTCTCAGATGGATTCTCAGTTTGGATACTAGGGAGTTTAGTGTCATCGAATGTTACATTGACACTTTCCATCATCTTCTGTTCATCAATCACATACACCCTGTATGCTCTCATTGAATAACCAATAAAAATTGCTTCAAATGCTTTGGTATCGAATTTACCACCTTGATCATCACCTTCTTTAAGCACAAAGCACTTTGCCCCAAATACATGAAAGTATTTGAGTGAAGGTTTCTTATCAGCCATAATTTCATAGGGTGTCTTCATTTGATCTTTATTGATTAGAGTTCGATTCTGGGTATAGCAGGCAGTATTGATGGCTTCAGCCCAAAAGTACAATGGAAGCCTTGATTCACTTAGCATAGTACGTGCAACTTCAATCAAGGTTCTATTCTTTCTTTCCACTACCCCATTTTGCTGAGGAGTTCTTGGAGCTGAATATTGTCTGGTTATACCCTTCTCAGTGCAAAAGTCATTTAGAACTGCATTCTTGAATTCAGTTCCATTGTCTGATCTTATAGCTCTCACTGGATACGTAGAATCTCGCTCAATTAACTTGATGTGATCAATCACCAGTTGTGGAGTCTCATCTTTAGAATTCAAAAACAGAACCCATGTGTATTTTGAAAAATCATCAACAATCACTAGAGCATATCTCTTCCTTGACATAGACATCACATTAACTGGACCAAAGAAATCCATATGAAGTAATTGTAATGGTTCAGTTATTGAAGATGTATCAGTGCTCCTGTGACTTGCCCTTTTTAGCTTGCCCTTTTGACATGCATCACACAGTCCTTCTTGAGTGAATTCCATTGAAGGCAAACCTCTCACCAATTCTCTTTTGACCAGAGAATTCATTGTCTTGAAATTAAGATGAGAAAGTTTCTTGTGCCATAGCCAACTCTCATCATTAGATGCTTTAGTGTAGAAGCAAGTGACTTCTTCAGTGCTTCCTGAATTCATATTGGCTACGTACAGATTGCCTTTTCTAACTCCTGTCAGTTGTGGCTTTTCATGTCTCTTGTGTGAAATTAGACAATTCTTCTTGTTGAAATGAACTTCATAACCTTTATCACAGAATTGACAGACACTGAGCAAATTGTGCTCAAGTCCTTTCACAAAAGAAACTTCATCAATGATAACATTTCCAGCTTCAAGTCTGCCATATCCATCAGTTCTACCTTTGCTGTTATCTCCAAAGGTAACTACTGGGTCGGCCTTCTCCACCACATTTGTCAGCAGGGTTCTATCTCCAGTCATATGCCTTGAACATCCACTGTAATAACCCGAATTTTTGGTAGAATTAAAACTTTTCTTATTAGGATTAAGTGCATCAGTGAATAGTGTTTCCATACGTGAATAGTGTTTTTCATGGATGAATAGTGATTTTGGGAACCAAGAAATTTTTCATGCCACCCTATGTACGAGACATGGTATGGATATTTCGAAGTCACATTAGTGATTCACGGAGCAAATAAGTGTATGTAAAGACGATCGGAATTCAGAAATTCCAAATTCTATTTTGGTGTAATATTTGACCAGGCAGTGAATTATATAATATTATATTCAAGAAATGAGATATTAAATTTGAGGATTTGAGGATTTAATATTTGAGAATTTTATTATATTTGATTTGAGGATTTATAACGAAAACCACTGAGACAGTGAAACGAACATTCTAGAAATCGTTGAAACTTTACCACGAGATTAAGCGATTAAACGAACAAATCGTGGATTAAGGATTGAGATTATGACAAGATTAAATATCCTACATGATCATCAAGAGAATTATATCAAGTGGATTAAATGATTTAATCAAGGATTAAATCAAAACAATTTAGAAACAAAGTGATTTAAATCACTTAAAACAAACCAAAAACCAAACAAATATCCATCAAGCTTCTTGGATACACCTTGCACAAGCCCCAAGAGGGTCAAACTCAGCCACCAAACTGATCTTATCAACATATTAGATCAAAAGCTAGTTGAACAAGTCAAAGAGAAAAAGGGAAGGAAAAGAAAAGCAAGAACCCATTTTCTCCTTAAGAAAAATCTGCTCCTTTTTAGCAAATTCAAAGTGTCACTTCCAAGCATCCAACAATGGTGATCTATAGCTTAAAACAAAGATCTTTCATAGGAAAAGGTATGGTAAAAATTTGAGAACCATCCAAGGATTTTTCCATTTTCAAATAATTAGTGAAAGTGATGATGAATAGTGTTCTAACTTGTTTCCATGGTTTTTATCTTTATGCTATGGCCTTCCATGGATCATCCAAGCAAGGTTTAAGTGTTGTGAGACCTTACTAGCATCTTTAAGCTTCCTAGGCAGGTATAACTCTCTTTCATGCCTTGTAAGTTTGTGAGATTTTGGAGAGTTTTGAGTTATAGTTTCATTGTTATGGTTTTAAGTGGATGACTTGCATATTGATCTTGTATAAGTTTTATAAAAATGGAAAACCATGGTTTTAGCCTCAAAGTCAGTTGACAACTTGAGATAGATGATGAATAGTGAATATTAGTCTTGAGAATTGATTGTAAGCTTGGTTGGGTTTGGTAAAATTTGGAAATATCCGAATTATAGCCGTCGTAATGGCGAAATTTCGTTAACCCTTATAAACAGTTAATTCCCGAGACCATAACACCATTTTTAGCATCACCACTGCCTATGGTTACAAAGATATGGTTGTCTAGTTTATTTTTCCGAAAGAATCGAGTTAAAAGAGTTTACGGTTTAGGAGAAATCGCGAAATTCATAAAAGTGGTTCAAAGGATTTTATCGCAGAAATATAATTACTTTGATGATGAGTTCAAAACCTTTAATAGTCGAATTAGAATGTGAAATTTTGTGGTAAAGTGCTAAGGTCAGTTAGCGAGGTTTGTGCGAAGGTCTCGAGTCCAAAAGATTATTTTACGATTTTATAAAAATGAAACAGCAGAGGTTGCGCATGTGAAAACCACTAAAAACGCGACTTAGAAACCAATGTTCCAAAAGGTTGAGTATAACTTGGATTCGAGGATGAATTTCGAACCAAACTTACGACTTAATTAATTGCGGATTAACATGGACTTAGTATGAGCCTAAAATGAGCTAGTGTTACCTTGGTTATGTTTCGCTTGTGTGTTTAAGCGTTGAATTATAAGAGGATTATCTAGGGGATTAATCGTGCGTTTTCTTTTGACTTTGTCTAGATGGACCGAAATCGTCGCGATCCCTATCGTATCTCGAGTACCAGGCAAGTGTTCTAAACCATACTTTGTAGTATTGGTTCTATATTACTGTTTTGCATGAATAGAGTTATATAATGTTGCGGTAAATGCTTATATTGACATATATATAATGTTTGCTTTCTGATTGACATATAAATTTTGAGATGAGTTAGAACGAACCGGTGTATATTGTGGCTCTAAGTATAAGAGCATAATTATTGTGTTCGACTCTAGACCGGGAGTCGGTATTTTGATATATATAACTAGTCGTGGAAACCCGGAGGGATTCCAACGGCAAAGTGCTATGTATTCTGAGGAATGTTATTTAGTATCATCATTATAATTTCAAAAAGTATTTATTACTTGGTAAAGATTCGAGGATTGTTATTTGAGTATTATCTCACTTGAGGAATATTAATCAAATATTATTCCATTAAGAGTATTATTGAATATTTCACGATATACGATGCAAGGTATATGCATAGTTGTTTTGACTTAATATATTGTCATACTTGAAGTGTGATTTTTAATTAGACGACTTATAAACTAGAGGTGATCTAGTAGCTATAAGCCGGGTTTACGATAGCCCTTAGTATAGGGCATATGTTTCGATTAATTTGTTATGAACCGCGAGGCGGTATATCGTACACGTATTACAATTATTTTCTGAATATTATTTATTTAGTAAATAATATTCGAGGATTATAATTACATGGAAAATATTGTTTCAAATATTTATTTAAAGTATGATTTCATAATCATACGTGAGTTATTTATTTAAATGAATCTTAATTCGGATTTTCATTTAAAGGTTTCTAGTTATCTCTAGATGACTCTTTATTTAATGAATATTATTCTAAATATTCATTTAAAGTTTTCCTTATTATTAATAAGGATTGTTTAATTGACGAATATTATTTCAAATATTCATTTAAAGGTTGTTAATTATAAACTATTTCATTATTTATTTATTAAATGAATATTATTTTGAATATTCATTTAAAGGCTTTTCGAATAATCATTTAATGATTATTTATTTATTGAATATTATTCTGAATATTCACTTCTGGGTTTAAGCGTAATAATTTTATTTAATTATATTCTTTAAACATTCTCGATTTAATAAATATTATCTGAATATTTACTAAATACTTTCAATATAGATGGAATAGTTTATGTATATAAATGCATATTTGACTTCAATAATTATGAAGTGTATTATGAGTTTTATTCAAGGTATCTTGTATATTTCTGACTTCTGGACTTTCTATGAATTATGTTGAGAGCCTATCTCATTTGGCCTAACAAAGATTTTCAGAAAAAGATCATCAGTATACTGTTCAGGTCCCCATGATTCAAAATCAACTTCTTGCCTGTAAAGGCGTCGCTTTCCTTCAAAACTGGGGAACCTTATTTGAGATAACTTTATTATTACTTAACTTTTGAGTCAAGGATGTTGAAAGAAAAAATTATTTTCAACTCATTGCGTATGAGTCAGAATGACTCTGGTTACCTCCTCAACACTCGAGGGGTAAGATTGATGTAACAAGTTTTAATCCATTAACAAGCTATTGCTTGGGAAATATTGGCGAATCCTTCCTTTACAATGGTGACGACTACTTTGTGGAGTCTGGTCAACAAGTATTATACTTGGGGGAAGGGGGATGAGCCTTACGTTTCAGAGTCATGGATTTTACTCGAACTAGGAGTATGTGTGTATGAGGCTGTGAATTAGTCCATCACTGATAACAGGTGTAAGAGACTGTGGGACAGCCCATCCTGGAAATAGGGTCCGAGTTGCGCCGGTCCCAAACTATGCCCAACCGTTGGCTAGGGAGATCCGGCATATGGTGGTGTCCATATGTTCTTCCTTCTACATGTAGAGAAACAAACTTTGAGATGCACAAACTTATGACTGATCATCATAAGGTTTGACATCTGGCGCGAGATACTCCAGTATTAGTTCATCATCCAACTTGGATATTTCTGCAACATTATCGAGAGCACCCCGATCGGAAAGCTACGGCTGGGTGACCGATAAGTGTTGGCAGGGTTGAAAAGTGTTCAAAACTGATGTTACAATAACCTTCCTTATAACTTCATTTTTTAAGCTATATGCTGATATTCTGCTTATGGTTGATATAGCAGACATGATTTTTTTGAAAAGGTTATTGGTGTGCTTTGAAACCTCATCCTTTTATAAAATGCAAGAACTGTTCATATTGCGATAAAGATTAAAGATATATCATGAAAGATGATATTTATATATTGATTTTCTACTTATCTTCTTTTCATAGCAGATATTTTGACGGAAAGGTCATTATTGTGATTATGAACTTATCATGTTCATTTACTGATTATTTTAATCATTATACTTTCCCTATTGAGGTTTCTTGGATACAGATATTTTATTAATGATATTAAGTATCCGTGGTATTATGAAAACCCCAAGTATATGATGGGATATTTTGTGAACTCTATTAACCACTTGCTGGGCAATTCTTTCGCTCATACTTGTTTGTTTTATATATATTAGCCTTTCAGAAAGAGGTAAACGGATGAGGGTTATCTGCATAGCTCGGAAGAAGCAGGCGGACTACCTTATGAAGAAGACAGGATCCAGAACATCTATAGCTGGAGTAAGTTACATATGGTTTTATTAATGTGTAATATATATATATCACATTGTATAGAGTAGAACTAGTTGCTGGTATACTTCTCAACGAAGTTATACTAGCGGAATAAGATTTGTAAGACACGGTGTAATTTGATTCAATGGAGGTAATGAAGTGAGTAATGTAAAGACTTTAGTTCTTGTTTCTAGCCCTATAACCTATAAGATGCTTGGTAGTTGGGGTCTCAATGATGTATTTCAGTTATTCAATGATTACAGATGGATTAATGTTGTTAAACAGGTGAATTGTTAATAAGGATTTCCGCGTGACGACCAAATCCCTGACCCCGGATTTGGGGGTGTTACATCCACTGTCCAAGATCCAGGTTACTCGATCAACCTGTTCAATACCCTGCAATGACAAATGAGTTAAACCTTCTTCGGGACCCAAATTTGATTGGGTCCTGCGTATTTAAAGTATTGACCTTTGTCAGGCAAAACAACATTTTTAAGTTTAACCTCTTTAGTCAATAAACATTTAACCTTATAAACAGATTTGAAAATCTTTTGTTTACTCTTGGGTATCCATGTTTCTCTCGCAACAGTAACACTTGTGTCATTGACTGGACATTTGACCTGGTAGACATTCTTGGTAATCTTTTGTTTTGTCTTAGGTACAAATGTCTCTCTCCTAACTTGAGGAGGAAAAGCAGTCTTAGATCGAACATTATTGTTCCTGTTCATGTGCTGTCGAGGAGCATTCTGTTTAACACATGCATAATTACCATTAAAATAAGCACGCATATTGTTAAAAGCACAAGACATACAATTGATAATACCACATGCTTTATGATTAGAATCAATAGTAGGCATGGTATTTTTCTGTTTTAACTTGTTACTACCTAATCCAGTCTTAGAAGAACTAGCTGATTCAACAACTTTGACTGGTACTTTAGGTACATCTTTCTCGGATGACACATTTGTTGTGTTAACGTCCTCAACTGATTTAGCCTTAACAAATACTGTGACATTTTTCTTGGATGACACATTCTTTGTATTATAGTTCTTAGCAGTTTTATCCTTAACACATTTATTCTTAACAAGAACTGTGCCATTTGCAGCGTCCTCATTTCTCATTTCTTCATGTATAACCATAGAACGAATATCTGGTGGACCAGCATCAGATTTTGTAAACATTGGTTTTTCAACATTCTTGAGAATATGTGGTATACCTCTTTCTTTAGCTGGGATAGAATTAGGAGAATGATTACTCAAAGAACCAACAGCTTGACTGTAATCAAATCCTATTCCTACAGTTTGTTCTAATGCTTGTTTGTTGAAGAAATCTTTAGAAACTTTAACAGTATTATAACAAGCTCTAACCTGTGTTTCAAGTTCTCTAATCTTGGTTTCTTGTTCAGCAATCTTATCAACTTGTTTTGTC
The DNA here is from genome assembly GCA_036435485.1 of Saposhnikovia divaricata. Lineage (NCBI taxonomy): Eukaryota > Viridiplantae > Streptophyta > Magnoliopsida > Apiales > Apiaceae > Saposhnikovia > Saposhnikovia divaricata. Next base: position 140,274,819 of record CM071599.1, on the reverse strand, counting down.
ATGTATTCTCCTAGACCCTTTTCTCTGTAGTTAAGTCGAGCTATTTCTTCTATATTCTTATCTTGATTAACCTGCACCTTTTTTAAATCTAACATTTGATTTTCAAGATTAGTGTTAACAAGACTTATTCTCTCGTACCCTCTTTCTGCATTATTCAAGGAACTACGTAAACTATCAATTAACTGAGCATCAGTAAGAATTACTGGAGTGGTATAATAAGTTGAAGATTCAGCATTTGCCACCAACGCAAAGTTTCCATATTCTTCATCTTCGCTATCTGTATCATCCCAGCTTTTACCAGCAGCCACATAAGCTCTTCCACTTTTCTTCTTTTCAGAAGCATAATCTTTCTTCTGTGCTTGCTTGGGTTTCTGACACTCAGTAGCAAAATGTCCCAACTCATTATAGTTGAAACAACGGATTTTGCTTCTGTCAACAGTTCCAGTTTTATAACCTCCCCTGTTACTAGAGGATGAAGAACCTCCTCTCTGAAATCTGTTATTTGACTTAAACCTGAACTTTGGATTTCTTCTGAATCTGAAGTTACTAAATTGTCTCACCATCATTGCCATAGATTCATCTTCCAATTGATCCAGCTCTTCAAGTGAATAAAATTCTCCACCATCCTGAGTAGCTGGTGTTTGGCCAAGTTCTACTTCAGTTTGTTCCTTGTTGAAACTGATAGGTTGAACAACTCTAGTTTCCACTTCCTTAGGAACCTCAACCACTAAAGCTGTAGAAGAATTTGCCATTCTGCCTTTGCCATAGAATTCCTTTTGTTGTACTTGTTCTAATTCATATGTTTTCAGAACACCAAACAGCCTTTCAAGAGCAACCTGAGTTAAGTCTCTAGATTCTCTGATGGCAGTGATTCTATGCTCCAAGTGAGTAGGCATAGTTAGTAAAAACTTCATGTTGATCTCCTTCTGAGTATACTGCTTGCCATGAACTTGCAAGTTGATTATCTTGTTATACCTTTCGAACACTTCCCGAAATGCCTTCATTAGGGCCAGCTCTAAAGTGTTCATATTCAGAAGTTAGAATTTGTAGTCTATTTTCCTTGACTTCATCAGTCCCTTCATTAATGACCTCAATAGTTTCCCAGATGTGCTTAGCAGTTTTACAATTTCTCACATGGCTATACATTACAGCATCTAGGGAATCCAACAGAATGAGTCTCAAATTTTTATCCAATCCATCTTCCTCCTTATCTTCAGAGGTATAGTTCTTAGGGTCCTTTGGATAGGATCTGGCAGGGACTGTTACAGTTCCATTTACAACTGTTTCAGTATCATGTTGCATGGGAGTTACTGGTCCATTTTCCAAAACCCACAAAAATCTTGGGTTTGCTACATCAAGAAATAACTCCATTTTGTTTTTCCACATATCATAATTATCTTTATTAAAGATAGGAATTTTAACATTGCCTTTGGCCGACATGATGAATTTTTAAGAGAGTTAAAAATTCGAGCTTAATTTTTGATTGAGTAAAAATAGGATCTTGATTTGTGTATCAATCAATAAGCTCTGATACCAATTGTTAGGTCCGATAAGATTGTAGAAGGGGGGGTTGAATACAATCTATACCATTTTCTCAAAATTTATTCGTTAAATAATTTTCACTTAAACGAATATTTTTGTGCGGAATAATATAACACAAATTTCAAGTTGAATATAGCAATATATTAACTTGATGGGTGTTACAAAATTAGTCCAAATGATTATCAAGGAATTAATAACTAATTAGAAAATTCAACATGAACTTTGCTAATTTAGTTAATAAAATCAAGATATCAATTTGTGAACTAGAAAACTTAATTCGCTAGTAGTACAAGAATCACAAGTAAACAAGTTCCAATGGATAGGATATTACAACTGAGATGAACTTGAATTTACAGAATTAAATTTGAAGGTGTTCTTGAGCTTGAGAGAGAGAGAAAATAGCTACTGTGTATTTTTCTTGTGTTTTGCTCGACTAGTTCTGAACCTTCTGCATTCCTCTGCCTTATATACACAGCCATAGTCATATTACTTGATTTAAACTGATATGACAATCATTTTACATTAATATGACAATCGGTATGACTATCAAATCAATGTAATATGACTGTCCAGCTTAAATATAACTTTCGGTATAACTTAACTAGTCAATATAACATTCGGTATGACTTACCAAATGAATATAACATTCGGTATAACTTACCAATTGAATGAAATATGACTATCTCTTTTGAACTTCATATGACTATCTCCTTTGTACTGAATATGACTATCTCCTTTATAAACTGAATATGACTATCGGTATAACTATCAGTTTGATAGTTATATCATCATATTTTTCAGTTTATAATTAATTAAATGACTTATAAAAAATCATTTAACTAATTAATCCTTTTTCATATTAATTCTTATTTAATTAATCTAATAATCACTTTAACAAATATATTAATTCTGATAGAATTAATTTATTTATTAACTTAATTACTTGACTTAATCAATTAAAATAGAATTAATATAAATTCTTTAATAGTCAATATTCCGCTGAAAACCACGTAATTATAATAAGGAACATACACTGGCATGATGTTGACGTTCGATGTACTGTCTGGTTCATGAACGACTAACTCCAATCTCTGTTCTTCATCGTGACTTTTAACACTGTGGTCTTTTTATACTCTTCACTCTCATCAATCATTCGGTACTGAAATTGTTTCTTGTCACTAATAGAAATCTCTGTCTTCTTAAATGAATCCACTTGTTTCAATGCTACCTTGAGGCCTGATCAGATATCTGAATCTTCTTCCAGTGTAAAATATCAAAACTATAGATTGACTTGTTGATTTTTCTTCTGACGGTTATCATCTTTTGAGATTCCTGTGACAGTTGATATTATTTACTTATTACAATCTAGTTTAATTGGATTAGGATCCTCGAACTACAAATAGGCTGAGTCATATGCCTTTCATACATGCTATCACTCTGTTTGACATGACAGCATCAAGGCTATTATGAAGAATGTTCTTCACCTTTGCATCTCTGAGTACTTCAGCCTTTTCCTCAGGAGTCCATTCAGCCTTTGTCTTCTGAACATAGTGCTCAGGTATAGTATCTGTTCTAGCAACCAGTCTCTTAGGGATATATGGTCCATCATATATTCGATCGAGATAATTAGGATCAGTTGTCTCCAGATACATCAACATCTTTACCCTCCATGTGGGGTATTCAGCCTTTTTGAGAACAGGGATTTTAATACTTTCATACTTGCTTGTCGACATCTTAAGATCGTTTCTGATTGTAATTAATCAGTTTGCTCTTATACCAATTGTTGCCCAGTAATTAACAATTGTAGAAGGGGGGTTGAATGCAATTGTATAAGATTTTCGACTTAAACAGAAATAATAACTCAAGTATGAATAAATAACAGCTTTATTAATTCTGATATAAAACTGTTACAAACTCTCTCAAGAAATTCTTATGTTCTTAAGAGCTGCTAGGTTACAAGATAATTCGTGTAAGCGATTACAATTAAGTAAAACCTAAACTGTGTTTATATACAGTACACAGCTTCACTATCAATTACAAGATATATCAAATCAATTACATACGTCTCTTAGTACATATCTTGAATGATATCTGCGTTCCTATAAATCAGGAACCGACATGTCAATCTTCCTAGATTCCTGGACTGTTGTATATCCTCGTGTAATCCTGATCAGCTTCCAATCCTGATGATAACCTAATACTGACGGTGCATTACTGATAACGTCAGCATCAGTATTTGATCAGTAGTCCAGATCCTGATCATCACTTGAATCAAAATCTAAAAAAGATACCTGTTAGTAGTGTGCCTAAACCTTTCTATGATTGTTATGTGCCTTTAAGACATAGAGATGCTCCATTATATGATAAATTTGACTGTATGCCATGCAATATGAATGTTATGACTAGTTTCAATCTGAGAAGACAATTCATTGATGGTTGTATCAGTCACAACACTCACACACACTATACAAGGTCAAAGTCTTCAAGTCCTCCTAGAGCTAGGAAGGTACCTCTGTCACCTAAGTCTGAAACCTCAGGTTCTAAGACTTCTAACAGTGACAAGAAGACTAGCACAAAGAAAGTTGATAAGCATGTTGTTAATGATAAAACTATTTCTAAGCCAGGTGGACCCAAACTTGTTTGGTTACCAAAGGAGAAGTAATACCTTTGTGTTTGCAGGGCAAAGAACAAGAAAAGAAAGTCATGTGGATCTCGGACAGTGGATGCTCAAATCATATGACTAGTGATATGGCCCTGCTATCACAGTATGAGGAGAAGGCTGGCCCAATGGTTGCTTTTGGAGATGACAGAATGGGTAACACATTGATATAGCAAATTGAAAGTTGGTAATGTCATCGTTGAAGATGTAGCACTAGTCAAGGGACTCAAGCATAATCTGCTAAGTGTTGGTCAGTTTACTGATAGAGGATTCAGAGTGAATTTTGACAAAGATGAATGTTTGATCACCCACAAGAAGACTGGTGACTTTGCTCTATCTGGAGTAAGGAAAGGAAGCCTGTTTGTAGCCAATATGGATTCTGCAAGCAAGGATAAAATTTGTTGCTTCTATTCAAAAGCATCAAGTGAAGACTGTTGGCTATGGCACAAGAAGTTATCACACCTGAACTTCAAGGCCATTAATTCTCTAGTCAAAAGAGAGTTAGTGAGAGGCATGCCCACACTTGAATTCTGTCAAGAAGGAGTGTGTGAGGCTTGTCAAAAAGGAAAGATGAAGAGATCAAGCCATAAATCAAAAACAGTGACATCAATAACCAAGCACCTTCAACTAATTCATATGGATTTGTTTGGGCCAGTCAACAATATGTCACTCTCAAGAAAGAAGTATGCCCTGGTGATGGTTGATGAATATACAAGGTATACATGAGTGGCATTTCTAGCATCAAAGGATGAGGCTCCACAAGTAATCATTGAGCACATAAAGAAAGTTGATAAGGAAGCAAAGACCAACAGTGCATGTGTGATTGCATTAAGAAGTGATAATGGAATAAAGTTCAGAAATGCCATGCATGAAGCATTTTGCAAAGAGAATGGTATTTCACAATAATTCTCAGCTCCAAGAACTCCACAACAAAATGGAGTTGTTGAGAGAAAGAATAGAATTCTAATTGAGGCTGCAAGAACAATGTTACTTGATGCAAAAATGCCTACATGTTTTTGGCCTGAGGCTGTGAGCACTGCATGCTATATTCAGAATAGAACCCTCATCAACAAAAACATTGGAAAGACACCTTACAATTTGATGACTGGAAAGAAACCTACTCTGAAGTATGTTCATACTTTTGGAAGCAAATGATTTTTGTTAAAGAATAATTGTGAATATGTTGGGAAGTTTGATGCAAAGGCATTTGAAGGAATTTTTCTTGGCTATTATATGGAAAGAATTGCATATAAGGTTTATGTCATCAGTCAAAAGAAAGTTTTGGAAAGAACAGATGTGACATTTGATGACAACAAACTACCTGGATTATAAGAAGCCAATGATGAAGATAAAAATGCATTAAGGTTTGAAAATTTGGATGATTCTGATGAAGAGATTGAAACTGAAGTTAAGACTACAACTCAACAAACTCCAGTGTATAATGAAGCAAGAGAAGAATTTGTGCAAATCAACAGTGAAGAGACAAGCATCCAAGACACACCTGTGAATAAAAGCAACTTCACAAGGGGAGGAAATGAAAATGATCATAACTTGGATGATGAAGCAACATCAAACCTGAGAAATCAAACTGGGCATTCAAGAAAATGGGATAGATCACATACTTCAGATCAAATTATTGGAAATCCAAATGCAGGAGTGATAACTAGGAGAGCAACTCAGAATGAGTGTCTCTATGGCTGCTTTCTATCTCAAATTGAGCCTAAAAGACTAGATGATGCAATGTTGGATCCAGATTGGATTATTGCTATGCAAGAGGAGCTGAATCAATTTGAAAGAAACAAAGTATGGGAGCTTGTGCCCCCACCAAATAATAGAACCATTGTTGGAACAAAATGGGTTCTGAAAAATAAGATGGATGAAGATGGTGTAATAGTAAGAAATAAAGCAAGGTTGGTTGCAAAAGGATTCTCTCAACAGGAAGGCAATGATTATGATGAGACATTTGCCCCTGTTGCTAGATTGGAAGCCATCAGAATATTCTTGGCATTTGCTGCTCATTCAAATTTTAAAGTCTATCAAATGGATGTCAAGAGTGCATTTCTGAATGGGGAGTTGGAAGAAGAGGTCTATGTGCAACAACCACCTGGCTTTGAGGATCCACATTTCCCAGAATTTGTCTACAGATTGCTTAAGGCATTTTATGGACTTAAGCAGGCTTCAAGGGCATGGTATGACACTTTATCACAATTTCTCCTTGAAAATCAATTCACTAGAGGCACATTGGACAAGACATTGTTTTACAAGAAACATGGTAATGATATTATCCTAGTTCAAATCTATGTGGATGATATCATATTTGGCTCTACAAATGAGAAACTGTGTGAGAAATTTTCTAAGCTCATGCAAAGCAGATATGAGATGAGCATGATAGGAGAGTTGACATTCTTTCTTGGATTTCAAGTTAGTCAAAGAAAGGATGGTATCTTTATCAGTCAAACCAAGTACATCAAGGATTTATTGAAATAGTTTGACTTAGAAGACTGATCACCTGTTAAGAAACCCATGGCCACTAAATTGGATGAAGATGCTAAGGGCAAGAAGGTAGATATCTCAGTCTACAGAGGCATGGTTGGATCTCTACTCTACCTCACTGCAAGTAGGCCAGACATCATGTTTGCTACATGTTTGTGTGCAAGGTTTCAATCAAATCTAAAGGAATCTCATATGATTGCTATCAAAATGATCTTTAGATATCTGAAGGGCACTCCAAACTTGGGTTTATGGTATCCTAAGGACACATGATTCAATCTGGTTGGTTATTCTAATGCTGATTATGCTGGATGCAGGGTGGATAGGAAAAGCACCTCAAGTAGCTGCCAGTTTCTTGGATAAAGGTTAGTCTCTTGGTACAGCAAGAAACAACAATTTGTGTCAACTTCTACAGCTGAGGCTGAATACATAGCTGCTGGAAGTTACTATGCTCAAGTGCTTTGGATTAGAAATCAACTTAGAGATTATGGACTTGTGTTGGAAAAGATTCCTATCATGTGTGACAACACAAGTGTAATCTCTATAGTTTCAAATCCTGTCAATCATTCTAGAACAAAACACATTGACATCAGATATCATTTCATTAGGGAGCATGCAACTAATGGAACCACTGAGTTACATTATGTCTCCACAGATAAACAATTAGCTGATATATTCACTAAGCCATTGGATGAAGCCACCTTCACAAGGTTGGTTAGTGAGATTGGAATGTTGAATTCTTCTGAATCTGGCTAAGTGAAAATATCAACTAGATTGTTGCAGCAGTAAACACTTACTTTATCTAAATGCTCAATATTTTTTAAGTGTTGACTGAAATATGGTTTATAAATATTTCAAATCTGTTGCATATGTTGAAAAATCATATTATATCAGCTTGAAATTTCAATGAAATTTTAAGATCATCACTATTTAATTTGTTAAAATATTCTTCATTGAATATTTCTAGTGAATTTTAAAAGATGGTGAAAATTGAATTTTTATGAGTGAAAAGAATACTTCGATAAGTCAGACTTCTCTAATGATTCATTGCTCAACTTCTCTAACAAGTCTCATTGGAGCACTCTTGAGTTCTCGAACAGAGCCTTTTATAGATATCGAACAGAGGCATGCTTGACTTCTCGAATATGGTAATTGAGTTCTCTAATGACTAATTTCTCGAATAATGTATTTGAGTTCTCGAATCATTTGAAAAGGCTGAATTCTTGCTGAATTTCAACCATTTTTGGATTTTTGTCTAAAATTTTAATTCACTCATATAAACATATTTTATTTAATTTAGAATTACTTCTAAGTTAGATAAACTGCCAGCTGTGGATTTCAACCTGCTTGAGAAATCGAATAAGCCTTTCTCGACATATTGAATAGTTGTTTTTACACTTCTCGATTACTGGACTTATCGATACAAAACATATATCTAATCGACAATTCAAGTACTTCATACATATACAATTCCACAACTGTTCTACTCATTTCATTCGATTTCTCAAGCATCTAAACTCCTAAAACCTCTGAAAACCCTAATCTCAAAATGCTAAATTTCTTCTTTGAACTTCATTCTCTTCTCTCTCTCTCTCTCTATGCAACAATGGCAAACACCCAACTCACCATACCCAAACAGACTAATTTCATCGCTATAACCAATGATGTGGAAGCACCCAATGTGAACTTCAAGTTCTTTGTTCGATGGATGTCTGAGTCCTACATCAAGGATGCACTCTCAGCCAACCCAACACTATATCTAGACTGAGTAGAACAATTTTGGAGGACTGCTATTGTGGAGGTCATTGCCCTTGAGAATGCTATAACCTCATATGTAGTCTATTGCAAGATTCAAGACAAGGAAATTACTATCACCACTGCAGATATGAATCAAGCACTGGGCTTACAACAAGGAGTGTATGACCCACTAGCCACTAATGCTGAGTTGAAAGACTTCTTCAATTTTATCAACTACTCAGATAAAATCAAAATTGGAAATTTGAATAGGAAGTTCTTGAGGAAAGAATGGAGCTATGTCTTTGCCACTCTTCTTCACGTCTTTACTGCAAGGAAGTCTAGGTTTGACCAAATCAGTGCACTTGCACAACAAATAGGCTATGCCTTAGCTTATGAAAAAGATTGATGTTGGATAAATCATACTGCAGGAGCTGTATGGGAGACTTGGTAAGAACTCAACCAAGAGAGGTACTGAAATTTTCTTCCATTATTTTATTCAATCTGCTCTTAATTTTGTAGATAATAAACTGATTGAATTGCCTGGGATAGATAGAAATAGAATAGGCTATCCTAGATCCATGACCAAACTCATTTTTGGTAATTTGGAGACTAGGAATGATGGGATTGTACGAATTAAAATAACTCCCAATATGGAGAGTTTATTTAGGACTTACCCTCACAACATGCCAATATTTGATTCCAAATCACAGTTAACACAGCCCAAGCAAGCAGAACAAAATGCTAACCCAGGGCCTGCTAACCAACCTCCTCAACCAAACACTGTACCAAACACTGAGCCAACTGCATCACTCTCTCAACAGGGTGATGTTAGTAAAAAGAAGAGAAAGGAGATAGCCTTTGAACCCTTGAAAATGTTAACAGAAGCAACATTGAATGCTGAATTAGGCTTAGAAAGTGAGGCACCTGTGTCACCTTTACAGAAGCCAAAGAAGAAGAAATCCAAAACCACCTCTTCAGTCACACAAATGGATAAAGTTGTAATATCAGGGGCAAACAGCTCACTAGATGTACCCTCTCAACAGGGTGCATCTATAGAATCAAGCATTCTCCCCAATGCACAATCTTGTATGGAGTCTGCACAAAGGAGTGATAAGGATGGCACAACACGGAGTGGAGAGCACATCATATTTGAAACTCCCTCTGTAAACGTCCCGACTTCCCATTACTGAAAATATACATTTTATAATAAAATAGACTTTGGTACAGGGGAACTTTAGAAAAATTCGGCATGAAGTAATCGTAAATTGGACTATCCACCTGTAATTCAACCCAAACCAAATTCCATTTTAACCAATACAAATAAAACTTAATACACCAACGATTCTTCTCCGAGGATCGATTCCAGGTTATGGTATGAAACAAGAATCTAAATTATACAAATTATTACAACCTCTATTTCTGCTCTAAATACAAAATTACTATACCATCTAATTCGTAGCTCAATCCCAATCTGTGCTTACCCGCTCTAGCTCCGAAATCTATCCTGTAGAGAATGCCTCATCGCTCTCATTTGTAGGGATAAAGATAGTAGATCATCCTTAAACCTAACTGTAAAGGGTTAGGTAAAACAAAACAAGAGTGAGCCAAAGAACGCTCAGCAAGTTAATAGTATAGTGAAACAACAATATCTCGATAATTCATTGATGAACAATATCAATGATCAATTAATTTCAAGGAAAGAATTTAATTTCCATCATAGGATAAACTTTCCATTTTCTTCAAATCATCTTTCATGAAAACATTTCTTTTCTTAAAACCATTTCATCATTAAAACATACTTTCCATAAAAACCTTTTTAAAATCATTTAAGTTAATTGGAGTTTTTCCACGACTCCGGACAATACGGGTGATCAGCCACGTAAAGTCCCCAGCCCGGACACTCGATCCGTCTGGACATAAATTGGGTTCCCAATTAGGCAACACATTGGCCTTTAAAAGGTGTTGGACTGGTCCCACCAGAACTACAGCACAGAAATAAAACATGCTGGATCGGCGTCACCCGGCCTCTTACACCTCCAATCTGAAGGAATCCGTAGAAAACATTTTAACGGAATCCCCCAAAATAAAATCTTTAAAACCTTTAAAACATTTCACTTTTAAGTCCTTTATACTCACTGATAACAGATCAGCCCAGTATAAGGAATTTTAGAAACATCTTTAATTAATAGTCCATTTTAATGAGCAACAATAAAAGATTTAGGGACAGTGAAGCATTCGATATAAGGAATCATAAACAACAAAGCAGTAAGATTAAACTAAGCATGGTATAGTTCAGCACAACAGAATCATATATCAACAAGGAACATGATAAATTAAATAACTGAGCAATTATTTAGATTCTATAAATGGAACAACAATTATAAAGAAAACAGGGAAAAAGGAAAATTTGAAGTTCAACAGAAGATTTAAATTACTGCACTGGCTAACCAATTATTTCAAGGATTATCAATTTATGAAATTATGCTGTAAAGTTTGAACAACCAAAATAGATTTGAATAGATTAAAATGAAGATTTAAGAAATTCTAAATTACTCAAGGTCTCACTCCTGTCGGCTAAGCACTCATAGGCTTTAGCTGCCAGAATCGGCATGACAATAATGAGTTTGAATAATTAAGAAGATCTCAATTCATTCTCGGTTTCAACCGTCACTGAGCAACACATGCCTCAACAACAGTATAAACCTCGAATTAGTTTTCAATAATTTGAAGAAAAATGATCTTTGAAGAATATTAATAAAGATGAGGAATATTAAAATAAATTAATTTTAAAATAATTCAACACCTGAACAATAGGTGAGGAAAATGAACAATAACAGTATAACTTGAGAATGAGTGTTTGTAAATTAGTAGAAGAAAATGTCACTGGAAATAAAAATGAAAGGTATAGGCACTAGCAAAAAGATCTGAAAGGAACATTGTATATTTAACAGAACAGGTTCGCAATTATTCGGAATAAATATGAAAAATACAGTTGCTTGCAAGAAGGAATTTCGAAAGAACCATAAATAATACAAAAAGTTTCACATCACTTGAACAATAAGTGAAGGTTAGTAAACTTGCAACTAATTTGACAAAAATATTGTATAAATAACAGAAACAGATTTATCCCACTTGAACAATAAGCAGGGAATAGTATACTTGCCTCAGTACACGAAGTGTCCAATTCCAACTCATTGATTCGTCTCACACTTTACATCAATCTCCACTTCTTTACACATTGGCCTCTACTCGATCATACCTCCCTCTTTCCTCTATAATTTTTCAGTCACTCTGCTCTTATATTCAACAACTCCGTTAATTATCTCGTTTCTCAAGATTCCATCCTTATGTACACTGGCTCCTAGCCGGGCCTCCTACTCGTACCTATACCAAGGTAAAGAGTACTACTTCAGTACAGAGCCAACCAAAATCTCACTGTCTTTTCTAAACTACCCAAACGTTCCATAGTTCGTATAAACATACTAACATGTATAATATATATATATATATATATATATATATATATATAACTACACATATAAAATACTTTTAGTAAAATCAGCTAAACCAAATAATTCACATAGCATTTATTGGCACCTAACAATCATATTCTTAAAAAAAGTACAGTATAACCATATGAACCACGTAGGCACTTAGCATGTATTATTAACTTACATTTATATCTCATAACACACATATAACACTTCCACACCAGACATCTTTGTCAAAATACTATAAGGATTATAAAATAATTCTAATAAAATTTGGACAGCACCTCCTCTAAAATATCACATAACCTGCTGTAATACTACCGACTCAAATAATAATTGAGAAATCGTACAATCAACCTCAATTCCATCTTTTTCTTACAATTCACAATATACTACACAGTCATAATCTAAGTACACCACTGGTATCATAAAATCTCATAATTACATCCGAGTACACATACTACATTCATTTATACTTCTAAGTACAACATACAATTCATCTTTTTATCCCCTGATAGTAAAAGTCAATTTATTTTACAATCATAATCCGAATACAAGTTACTAACATAGTTCTAATTCTTCGAGAAATCCACATATGATCTTCACACCACATTCTTCAACCAATCACGTACCCAATATTTGAATCATATCATTAAATTAATATTCATTTCAATTCTCAATTACAAATTCACTGGTTATCAGAAAATCTCGTATTTAATCCCTAACACAAAACATGTACCTTTGTACGATTTACAATGCACACTTAACATATATAATCACATAACACAATAAGTTATAGAAGAACTTCTTATCCCGAAATTACTTTAGAGCTGTTATTAAGACCTAACTAAATTTCGACAGACACAGAATTTCCACTGTAACTATAACTTAACCATAAACCTGTATCAGTCCAAATACATATTCATCACTACTAACTCTAATCATGACTCCAATATAAACTAACCATTACAAAATAGTTCATAGACTTGCATATTTAAACAATCAAATCCAAGTCATAAACCAACTCAATCCATGAATACCAATCTTTCCACATATACTAAATTTGAATTTTACTCTATATTTCGAATTCAAAACTATTACTCATTTTAAGAAGTACTCCTACAAATTGAGATCACATTTTAAGTCAACTTCCAACACTACCACATTTGACCGAATTATAAACACTATTACGAGAATTAAGTTCATGTTTTGCCTCTAGAATCTCCTAACCCATTTATATACAAGCTTCTCATCACATAATCAAGCTAACCGAACCAAATTAACATGCAATTCAATTCTTTAACCCTTTACTCATATTAAAACCAAAGTTATTTAAAATCAATACATTCATTTTACCCACATTCAATTATCGTTTTATCCGGCCAAGAAGCCAAGAAACCGAACCAAAAATTCAAATAAGTCATATGATTAACAACAATTCTGCATCTCTTCTTAACCTTAAATTTTTTTTTCTTAAACAACAGAATTTTAAAACCCAACCAACATATATATAAAATTCGAACTTCACACATACATATTCAAAAATCAATATACAAACTTACATTACTCAAAAATCATAAATAATTAACATGAATTCGGCTCAGGAGATTCATCACAGTCGTGTATAACCGGCTCCACTTGGTCATCGCCGGCGGAAAGGCTCCAGTGGTGCCCTCAAGGGTCTCCAACCTCAAAGCCCTACCATAAACAACATAATACCACGGAAAATTTCATCACAGCATATCAATTTGAACAGGTAAACAGGAACAATAAAATAGGAAAACAGCCAACCAAATTGCCGGTGATGGTAAGGCCACGGTGGTACCTCGATTGGGGCTTCCAATTGCAACCCACCAAGCTAAATTTTGCAAGAATCGAACTTCAACAACTGTAACCTCCATTGATGGAAGAACATAGATTAAATCATACACCACAATTTTGAATATACACACATAACCCAGCAAAGCACACATACACACACGCCTCATCTAGAAGATACACACACGGGCACTAAACACACAGCAGGGAACAAAGGTAGAAATTAAAGAACTCCCACACACCCATGATTACATACACACGCTGATATTACTATACACGCACATACCCATAGCAGCCCAGTCGTTGCAACACACGCAGCAGGAGCACCGCAAGAAGGTAGATAGAGGGGAAAAGGGAGATTACGAAAGAGAGATTTAGTGAAAGATTGAGAGAGATTGAGAACCTTCGAGAGGTTTAGAGAGTCTTGAGAGATTCGTAAGAAAACACACCCGAATGAACTGAATTTGGGGATAAATAGCTGTTAGATTAGGGATTTAGAATGGGGAGGGGTGATTTTATAAATTACTAATCCAATTTCTGATTTAAAACAATTTAAAACCATTTTATAAAAATAGAAATTAAATAGGTAAAAATTGGGAAAAATCTCAAATTAATTTTAAAATGTATAAAATGAAATTATCTATCTCCCCATATTTTTAAAATATTTTTAGGATCAAAAACGAATTAAATATGGATTTTACAAGTTTTGATCCTTTCTAAAAATCATTTTAAAATACTTAAATACCCAAAATAATTCACCTAATGATTTTCAAAACTAAATAAATATACAAATATGATATTGCAAAAGATTTCATGATTTTTATCATCTCCAATGATTTTATAAAATTTTTCCAAAGATCAATAACGCATGATTTAAATAAATTTTAATCATAAAAATTCAAATAAAAATACATGGACTCGCATTTCACAGATAAATCATCATATAACATATAAACATGATGTCACATATATTCAATTCTAAAAAAAATTCACCTCATAAAATTCACATTTAATATTAAAGAATAATAATTATAAGTACGATATTTCTAGGGCGTTATACCCTCTATTTCTCAGGGGGAGTTGTCAAAATCTAATCTACAAGACACTTCTCTTCCAGAATCTACATCCCATATTTCTTTGCAGCCTGCAACTCAAGTAATTGAGGAGCAAGGCATTGATCACCAAGAACTTTCTTCTCTTGGTGAGCCAATGGACTCAAGTGACTTAGTGCATGACACTTTGCTCACCACCCAGAACCCACATTTAGATAGTGATGGAATGCATGCTGGGGCATATCCTGATGACACTATCACAAACACAGAGGATTCACTAGTTGTCACTAGAGATTCTGTGCCTGTGTCAACTACTGTTGTAACTCATCCCACTTCTGTGGAGAAAACAGTAGTAGAGTTATTCCATCCGGTTACAGAAGTTGCATCTGTAACTGAGGAGTCTAGCTTGCCTAGCTCTAGCTCTGACTTTATGTCCCAATGGCTGAAGCCTGTGCAACATGACAGTGCTTCGGGATCAGGGTCTATTCCACCACAATTGACAGTAGAAGCACTTCAAAGCTTAGTTGTGGATCAGATTCCTGAATTTGTAAAAATAGCCCAAAAACTTGTCACATCAAACATGTCAAATCCAGACTATGAAGCCATTCTGCTATGTCATAGAGATGATGTGGAGTTGCAAAAGGAGAAAATAATAGATGATGCTGAGAGAGATGGCAATATAGATGCCTGGCTACAAGGATATGGTAGTGTCACTCTAAATGAAGCTCTCCAATACCTAAGAGAAGAGTACATCACCTCACTGGGATCAAATGCCAAATCTTTATCTCCTGGTGAAGTGTATGAAGCTGTAAATGATTCTTACAAGGGATTTCTGAAGGCTGCTCACTACCTTGGCAAAAGAGTTAAAACAGAAGTGAATGAAGTATGTAAAGCCACAGCAAAGAAAGTGAGTGAAGTCCAGAAGGAATTTCTCTCAAAGTTCCCAACTATAGATTCTGTTCTCAGAACCATTCAAGAATGCAAAAACACATGTACTGAGATGGACAATGGATTTCCCTTGGTTCAAAGTGCTGTCAAGAATCTTGCAACCCAAGTGCAAAATCTATCTTCTCAGACAAATGATGCAAATGCCATGCTCAGAACCCTCATTGCTAACCAATATGGAGATAAACTAGCGACTGAAGTCCCTGTGCATAATATGACAAAGTTTGAAGTAGTGAGGCTCAAGGAACAGTCACTTTCTGGTTTTAAATCTAATGAGTTGTTCACCAAGGTGGATTCTCTAGAAAAGAAAGTGAGCTCACTTAAACAATCCAATGCTGAACTTACAGACACTGTTGCTCTGCTCAATAAAAAGTTGGACACTCAGGCTGCCACCACAGTTGATGTTCTTCTCCATCAACAAGAAATGCTATCTGCTATAATGAAACACATGGGACTTCCTCTACCTGAAGACTCTTCCAACCCAAAGGTCCTTTAAAAAACTTTTGTTCCTGACAACAAGCCTAAGGGGGAGAAGAGGAACTCAAAACCAAAGGGGGAGAAACCTAAAGAAAAGGGTATTGTAATATCTGAGGGTGGTCAACCAAAGACTTCATCTACAACTCCTCATGTTCAAGGCAAAGGCAAATCTAAAGTCAATAAGATTCAAACCTCTAAATCTATCAAGCCTATAACCTCTCTACTAGTTGTCACTCTGCCAGAAGTGCACATCACTACCCCTAGTGGCCAGAAACAATCTATCATCTCTACAGTGGTTGCAGGAAGTATGCCATCTGATCAACCTCAATCCTCCAGAATTGAAAGTGCCAAGCCTGTAGAAGTCAAGGTGGTTACTGAGGCCAAGCTACAAGAAGTTTCAAATTCTAATGTCTATCATGATGATGCATTCTTGGAGTTTCTGAAAGTCTCAAGACAACAGGCTGGTGATACACAACTATATCTAAGGAGTTTGAGTGATCGGATTGACTACATCACTGTTGTGCCTAGGAGAGTTGATAATGTATGGCTAAAGGAAATAATAATGGTGACCAAATCCAAGATATGGCATCTAACATACATCACTCTGAAGGCTTTTAAATTTATTTAAGTGGATGCACTGGTCAAGCTGACTGAGAAGACTAATGAAAATAACAAGAGCCTGTATGATGACTTAAGGAATGATCAACCATCCAAACTACCTGAAGTTCTTACAAATCCAAGAACCATCATCTATCAATCTGGAACAAGAATTGATAACATCAAACAGTTAATCATTCCTAAGCATCTTATCCCTCAGAACAGAAATATCATTATTGCTATGATTGAGAAGCTGTACAAGAAGAAAGGTCTCAGAACAGCAGAGGAACTGGAAACTATTTCATATCTCAGAACATACATTGCAACTGGCACTGTATCTGAAACTGCTAAGTTCAAACAGAGCAATGATGGTGATGAAGACAAGGATAAGGATAAAAATGATGGAAGGGGAAAACATCACAGGAGCAATAAGGGGGATGAAGACAAGAAGAAAGGAGCAGCAAGGACAAGAAGAATAATGATGACCAAGGCTATGACAAGGTTTATGAGAGAAAGAGTGGAAAACAGCAAGCCCTAGGCATTACTAGCAGTAACCTCACCACAACACAAGACTCTATGTCTAGGGTGAATGCATCTAGTAATGACCTACCAAAATCTACATCTATGGCTTCTACAACTGTTTTTCCATCTCAAGAAAATAAGATTTAAATCAAGAAACCATCAGTATGTCTCCAAAAGCAAACTGCTAATGGTGTACTACAATGGTCCAAAGACAAAGGTCTTAAATTTCTCTCAAGCAATATGGTGAAGAAGCTAAAATTCAAGATGTCAGCCAGAAGGGCAAGAAAGGTGAAAACATCTTCATCCGACGCACTCACAATCATTCCTGGACTAGACTTGCCCTGTCTTGACATAGAATATGATAAAGATGAGATAGCATATTAACTGGCTCAGAGAATCTATCATGTAGCTATAGTTGATGACTGTCTGGAGTTCAAATACACGGATGGGAGATTCAAGAGATTCAAACGAGGCATGTGTGAACACTAGGGCAGGTTACATGATCTACAACGGATAATGGTGCTACTCAACTATGAGGATGAAAAGGAGAGAAGTTGGAAAATTGAGATAGCTCATTTTACCAAGATGAAAAGAGATCATGATGAGGTGTTAAGAAAGAAGAATGAAATTTTGAAGCAAAAGAGGGAAGAAGAGTTAGCTGCTCTAGAAGCCAAAGCTGAGGAGATGAGAGCTAAAGGGTTATGCAGAGTCAAGTATAATCCCTACATTGTGGAATACATGAAATATGGCAGAACTGTGAAGATTAGAATGGACTACATTAGCTCTTATTCTGAAGCCAAACTAAATGAAGTTATCAAAGACTTATCTGGCTCACCTCTCATTGAAGAACTCTATGCCATGGAAGACATCATCCAGGCAATGAGTGATGCAAAGAAAGCCAAGGAAGAAAAGGGAAAAGAGGATCTACAAGCCAAATTTCAAGGAAGAATCTCAATGGAAAATGGCTAGTATTTCTTCATAATTGTAAGAATACCTTCCTTGTAATTCTATTCATATCAATCAGTCTCATACCTGTACTTGTCAAGTTTTATCTTTATGTATGTTATGCTTGTTATCAGACATGAAATTGTGACTAAGGGTCTTACTCACAATTTGGGGGAGATTGTTAGTCATAGAGGCATGCCTGAGTACATCTAATAACAATCCTAATTGTTTGTAATGCTACGCATTACTTACATGACCTCTTAACTGAGGGAACCTCTAGCTGTAGAGTTTCTACTTGTTGTAGTACTTGTAATAGGCATCAATTTCTATCTGTGTGACTGTAATTAAAGACAGAGAATAATGCTTGAAAGAAATTCCAAGGTTCATGCCTCAAGCTTGAAGATCAAGGCTGTCAAAATAAACACAGTTGGATTTTGGAGAATGAAGATTTCCATATGTACCAATTCGAGAAGTGTTTTACTATATTTGAGAAGTCTAGCATTCGACATGTCTAATACTCTATTCGAGAACTCAAGGAGTCAACAAGTCAAAGCTGTATTCGATATCTCAAGGACTCAAGAAGCTATTCGGCATCTCAGGGATTCGACAAGTCAAATGCTCTATTCGACAATTCAAGGATTCCTGAAGAAAAGACTAATTCGAGAAGTAATTCGATATGTCAGTTCAACAGTATTCGAGAATTAAGAGTTATCTAATAAGCAAATTCTGGTTCTCGAATCAATCACTTAGTTACTTCTCGAATGCAGTCTTGGAGACAAAATACTGAAGAATTGTACAAATCAGAAACCTGCAGCGAGCCAAAACACTTTCAGGACCACAGTACTGTAAAGTGCTTTTGGAAAGTCTACAAGAAGCTTAGAGAGTTGTTACAGGGGACAAGCTGCTAAAAAAGTGGATCTGAACAGAGTTAAAGCAAGTCAAACCTCAAGCCGTTTGGATGTTACTCAAAAAGGGATAAACATGTTAGAAAGCAATTTTGTATGTCACCTTATTAGTAGCAAGTAGGTTGTACTAATGTTCTATAAGAGTACAATCTCACTTCTCTAGGAGTTAAGCTTTTTAATAACATTTTCTCTACACATCTCTCTGAGAAAACGAAGCTGAGAATACTACCATTTGTATTAATAGTCTGTAGCAAATCTTTATCTAATAAAATATTAGATTAAAGTGAGTGATATTGTTCTAGTGTTCATATTCCGCATTTACACACTCTGAAGAACAAGAACACACACTTTTGCTACACAGCCAGATTCAAACACACAAACAATACATTCACCCCCCCCCCGTATTTTATTGTCGGTATATTCATACTCAAGAAAAGCCTTTTTTTTTCTAAATTTTAGTAACTTTGAATTTAAGTATATAGCTTTTATTTTTCTTCTGTCAATTTCTCTCGAACTTGTTATTGTTTATATAATCTTACTTTTTATTATGAAAATTGTTTTTGAAAAATTATATATGCATTTTTACTTTTTAATTTAGTTTGTGTAGCTAAAACAATTTGAAAGATATATTTTCATAATTTCAAAAAATACATTTTCATAGATAATTTGTAAGATATATTTTGATGGTCTGAAAAATATATCTAAATTTGAAAAATCTATTTTAATGATCTAAAAACTATATCTAATTTGATTATTTAATATTATGTTGTGTTGTTTCAATAAGGCTGAAAGATATATCTTTTACTTAAATTGAATGAAAGATGTATCTTGATGGTCGAAAAGATACATCTTATTTCATATTTTTTTTTGCCAAAAAGGAAGAAATTTTCATTAACACTTAAATCATTCAACATTACATGATGAAAAAACGGTTGGGCATCCCCTCCGTTCCAACTACGTTCAGCTAAAGAACAAGACTTTCTCGCTATGTAGTGAGCAACTTTTATATTTTAGAACTATTAACAACAATATAATAAATGGTTTGAAATTATATCTTATCTTATTTCTTAAGACAACATATATTTTATTTTTAACATTGTGTCTGCTGTTCATTAACTATGAAAGATATATTTTGATGTCTGAAAGATATATTTTAACATTGTGTCATGTTTCAACATGTTAGTTAGAAAGATATATTTTGGATGGTCCGACATGTTAGTTAGAAAGATATATTTTTGATGGTTCGAAAGATATATCTTATTTTATTATAGAACTATGTTGTGTTGTCAGTAACAACACAATAATAAACTGTTTAAAAGTTATATCATATCTTATTTCTTAAGACAACATATATTTTATTTTATAATATCGTGTTGTTTCAACTAGTCCAAAGATATATTTTGATGGTCTGAAAAGTTACATTTTAACATTGTATCGTGCTTTTTAATGGTCTGAAAAGGTACATTTTAACATTGTATCTTGTAACAAGAAGTCGGAATGATATATTTTTTATGGTCCCAAAGATACATCTTATTTTATTTTTTAAAACTATGTTGTGTTGTCAGTAACAATACAATAATACTTAAGATTATATCTTAGTATTTTATTTCTTAAGATTTATTTCTTAACAACAATACTATAACCAGTTGAAACTTATATCTTATTTAATATCTACAACAACAAAAATACTACAATTTCTCTAACAAAAACACTACACAAAAATTATTGTGAAACATTGTAAGTAGACTATTAATTTACAGATAAAGTTTTATTAAAATGACATTTGGATGAATAAAAATTTTAATACTTTACTAATGAAAATTAAATATTGCATTTTTATAAAAATAATAATCTATAAATATCAAAACTATGTAAATTAAAAGTATCTAAGTATAAGTAGATGAATAAAATTAAAATTAACCAAATAATATACATAATTTTTACGGTAGTTCAATTGAATTTATGAAAATTAATTCTATATTTTACCAAATCCTTTATTATAATACCTGAGTCTACCACAGCCACACAGTATGCAGTTAACCAATCAAAAAAGAAAAATTATTTTAGGGCCAATCAGAGGTCATCTCTAAATTTTAAACCAATCATATTATATTAAAAGTTTTCCTTATTTAACATTCTCATCCTATTATACTAACCATAGTTAGTTAACAATTCTAATTTAAATATAGTAATTACTTGATTTAACATATCCATATAATCACATACCATCTCTAAATTTTAGACCAATCATATTATATTAAAAGTTTTCCTTATTTAACATTCTCATCCTATTATACTAACCATAGTTAGTTAACAATTCTAATTTAAATATAGTAGTTATTTGATTTAACATATCCATATATTACATATTTTTTAATATAAAAAAAATATAATAAATTAATATTTTAAGTTAAATCATTCAGGATTATACAATTATATAATATTAATCGATTTTCGCAATATAAATTTAACTCTTTTGATTTAAATTAATCATGGACCAATCATATTATATTAAAAAATTTCCTTATTTACCATTCTCATCCTATTATACTAACCATATTTGGTTAACAATTCTAATTTAAATATAGTGTTACTTGATTTAACATATCCATATATTACATATTTTTTTAATATTTTTTAATATAAAAAAATTATAATAAATTAATATTTTAAACTAAAATCAATCAGGATTATACAAATATATATAATATATATATAAAGCGATTTTCACAATATATATTTTCACTCTTTTGATTTATAATTATTCATAATTATATTATTACATATTACGGATTAATTTTCATAAATATATATGAGCTAATAAGAATTTACCACTAAAATTAAATTATTACATATCATTCTCACCGTAATTTACTTATCGTGGTTATTTAACAATTTTTTTTGAAATACAAAATTTATTTTATTTAGTACATGCATAAGACATATAGTTTTTAAAGTGATAAAATGTTTACCAACTTATCAATTTTTAATTTAAAGTCAATTAAATTATACAATTATATATTACGAGCTAATTTTCATAAATATCTGCTACAATCAACTATAGTATATAGTTATATATTACAGATTAATTTTCATAAATACTTATTAATTAATTAATCATAATTTTCTAATTAAAAATAATCACAACTAAATTGTTATTTACTGACACATCTATTCTTTGCATATAGAGTCATTTTCCAAAATTGAGTATTTATCAATTGATTTAAATACAAATATATTATATAATATAATATTTTAATATCACAATCTCTCGATCTACAATCATAATGTGCAATCAAATTTGAATAAATCTAATATCATTGAGTTAAAAATTTTAAATTTAAAAATATTTACTACACTATTCTAAATACACCATTTTTGATAAATAATTAATTTATTAATAAAAGGGCATATGATATATATAAAAATAATCAAAATTTCAAATTTTCTTATAAATCACATTTTCTATAGGTAATTAATTCATCAATAAAGTCATACAACATCTAAAAAAATAATCAAGATCGGATATACACATATTAAAATAGATCATATCAAGTTTTCTTTCAACCAAACTATGATCATTCATCAGATCTTAAATTGTTGTACACCCATCGCTTATATCACTAAAATATATATCCTTTTTGGCAAGATAATCCAACAATTTATTGTAATCGTGAGGAATATATATCTGATTTGTCATAACGTATTCGAACAACCAACTATAATTGCGATTCTATACTATCCAAATCAATGAACAAATATAATAAAATCCTATAGATCTAAGATCCCGGATGCCAGAATTAAAGAACCTACTCTCAGAAAGAGAATGAACGCCCAATATGGGTAGACAAAATCCACTAATGAGGTACTAGACTCTCAATAAAAAGATATATTTATTGAAAAACAACATAAAATCAAGGAAAAGAAACTGGAGTTATCATTCACAAGAGAAAATACAACATCCAATATATCAGTAGATAAAACCCAGCAACTAGGTATTAAATTATATTGGATGAGTAAATAGGTCGATACATATAAAATTATATATTAATTCTAATAAAAGGTGCCCTTTTAATTTTGTATTCTTGAATATAAGTAATAATATTCAATTCTCATATCCTAATCTAACCCGATAATTAAATTACAAGGACACATATAAAATAATGTGAGTTTTGTGAAATCCAAACCCATATCCAAATATTTTCGGGTTTTAAAAATAAATTCAAATCCAAATTTAAAACTCAATATCCAAAACCAAATACGTTGGGTTTGGAATTAGATTGAATTTTTCCGGGTATCCAAAATTAGTAATATTGTAGTCAAATTTAAAAAATTGCTACATGCAAACCATACTTATTGTATTTATAAAATACTTAAAAATTAAAATGATAAAATAGGAAAGTAGTTAAATGTAACATATTGTATGAATTGAATTGACATACTAAGTAAAATTTAAAAAATAAGTTAAAAAAATAATTCTTCGTATACAACACAAATGAAAAATTTATGTAAATTAAAAAAAATACATCTTAAATATTTCAATAAAACTTGAGACTGAGAAATATAAGTTCTAATAATTAAATTAGTATTGACTATTTCTAATTAAATATTTGAATAATAATTAATAAATTATACATCTTATATCTAAAATATTACATATAATAATTTCAAATATTGGTTCGAATTTTGGATAAATAAAATATTATTTATCTATCGGGTTTCAAATTTCGGATCAGATATAGAACAATTGAAATCCAAATTGAAACTATTTCGAGTTTAAAATTTAAATAATCCAAAAATTTGGGCTCGGTATATCCAAAATTTTGGGTTTCAGATTGGGCATCAGATCAAATTAATTTGTCATCCCTGTTTTTGGGTAAAAGATATGTTTGGTTGATTGATTATGTTTATTTTTATATAGTAAATCAATTCACTAATAAAAGAATATACAGTTTGTAAAAACAATATTGAATAAACACATAGGAAACCAGATTAGATGAAAGTTTTGTCCATCATATTTACATTCATTTAATGGATCTTGCATGATAGATATCCTTTCTCATATCATTGAAACATGCAACCTTTTTTTGAGAAACAATCTAATGAGTTATAACGGTCATGAGAAATTAATGTTTGTGAATTTTTAATATGTATACAAAAAATTGATCGCGACCCATACAATTGTTTTGAATGAATTAATATAATAAAAATTATAGAAACCCAAAGTACTTCACATTTAAATATACCAAATTTTCAAAAGAATAAAACTTCAAATATTGGTAAAAAAAACTTATGAACGTCGTAAAAAGATTCTAAAAAATGAGAGAAATCAAATGAAAAACAAAATTAAGAAAAAACAATCAAGAGGGGCTTAGAACGTTTCACCGGGGATGTAAAAGTTATGAAAATTGTTCGATAATATTAATATTAATGCAATTGGTATACATTGACAAATAGGTAATTTTGTACTTAAGTTTACTACATTCTACTTAAATTATCTTTTTTTTGACATTGAAAAAGCTAAGTGTTCTCACACAGCTTGGAGAGTCCAAATGCCTTGGTACAACAATGAAGAGGTCAAGTCTGCTTATAGCGGGATCATATCAAATTCTCTTCATTATAAATGGTGCCAACTCCAAATAATACAAGAAGATTACTGAAAAACTTGGATTCCTCATCACATCAACAATGATAATGATGAATCGGGGGGTAGTGGCATTACATAAATACCTCTTGATAAGTGGATTTTATATCCACTTAAGCGTTCCATATCGGCTTAAATTGATTACTTGGCCTCAAGTATGTGGTGTGTTTAATGTGTTTTCATTGAGTTTTGCAGAGGTAAGAGAGTTGGAGGTTAATTTGATTAAAATTCGGATTTTCCGGGTCGGCTGCGCAGTCTACACTGTTTTGGCCATATCTGGAGTTCTACAAGTCCGATTCTGACGATCTTACAGCTCACGCGAAGAGGAGAAGATTTTCTGCAAAATTGAACAGTGACCAGGGTACGCTGCAGCCTGGAGAGCGCGCTGCAGCAATGTGTCTTTGCTGGAAATTCCGAATTTTTATCCTGAAAATTCTGATTCACTGTTTGGGCCATATCTTGAGTTCTATAAGTCCGTTTTGGACGATCTTACAGTCCACGCGAAGATAACGGAATTCTATTTCATTCTAAAATGGTTCAGATGTCCAAATACAACTGGAACGGCCCAAAAATACTGAATAAAAGTCAGTTACGAATTTTCCTTCAAAATTGATCAGTTTAGGAAACGTATTATGTGCCGAACTGCAGAAATTCAACTTTGACAAGGAAATTGCTATAATTCCTACTTCTAATAGGTATGGTAATTGCTTTGGGCGGCTAGAACATTCCATAATCAGATCTACACATGGAATTTGTAATTCTATTCTCATTCAAGAACGGAAATTGCCATACTCCTATTCCAACTCTAAAACGGCAATTGCTTGATGGAGAGGCAAATTGGGGCTATAAATACACATCTTGGGGGACAGAAAAAAACACATCATTACATATTAATTACTTAGGTTTATTTGTATCTTTTCATACTTTATTTTTATCATGGTTTCACTTGATCCCATGATGACGAGAGGTTCAATTACGAACTAATTGTTGTCATGGGATTCTAACGGATTTATTTATGGAGCTTTAGTATTTTGATGCTTTAAAGATCTGTGTGTGATGTATATTTGATATCCTTGTATGGTTATTCTTAATGCTTTTAGATGCGTGGCTAACATCTAAATTGAATTGTTAATCTCTTGCGAAATGAGAGTGGATCTTGAGATTTAGAACTTGCCATGCTAGCATAGGATAGGTTGA
This sequence comes from Saposhnikovia divaricata, assembly GCA_036435485.1. NCBI lineage: Eukaryota > Viridiplantae > Streptophyta > Magnoliopsida > Apiales > Apiaceae > Saposhnikovia > Saposhnikovia divaricata. Next base: position 140,248,798 of record CM071599.1, on the reverse strand, counting down.
TGTTTTAACATCATGATTTGTTGCGTAAATAGAGATATTATGCTGCCCTATGTGATCAATATGGATAACTTGTTCTTCAACCGTTATGTTTTCAAATTCTATAGAGATATAGGGTCTAAGCATAATTGGTGTCTATTCATCTTCTATCTCTTTTGTGGATGTATGTTTAGTTTGGTATTCGTATACTGAGAAGTAGCGTATACTTGTTTCGTGTTGTCCGATCAGATATCATAACCATTGCATATAGTGATTAAAGGCATCAGATCTAAGCGAAGTATTTAATGAAGTTAGGATCCCATGTTACTCTTGTAGAAGTAATTCGATTCCAATTCTTGTTAGTTAATTAATTCTTATTTTGTTAATTTGTTTCTTAGTTAATTTATATAATTACAAATCCAAATTTGTTACTTGTCTAAGCAATTGAAATTGATCATACATTGTTGCTTGAGCATATTTACATAGAAATAGCCAGTCTCTGTGGGAACGAACTTAACTTATCGAATATTACTTGTGACCACGTGCACTTGCGTGATTTTGTGTTAACAAGTTTTTGGCACCGCTACCGGGGATCATCGATATTTTATTTTTAGTTTATGTGCTTGTCATCAGTGGTCGTTAGAGTTCATTGACTCGGATTGTTTCTTACATAGTTGTTTAGTTCTATGTGTTTCAGGTAGCAATGGGAGAACCAGCAGCAGCAGCGAAAGCATTGATGTATTACTCTCAACCAAAGATCAATGAAATCCAATCTAGCATTGTCAGACCAGCTATTACAGCTAACACTTTCGAAATCAATCCTAGCACAATTCAGATGGTGCAGAATTTGGTTTAGTTTGGGGGTGCTTCAACGGAAGATCCTAATATGCACATTCGGGACTTTATCAAGATCTGCGACACGTTCAAGATCAATGGTGTGTCTGAGGATGCTGTGAAATTGAGACTTTTCCCATTTTCTCTACGGGATAAAGCTAAGGGCTGGTTGCACTCTCTACCAGCAGGTTCTATTTTGAAATGGGAGGATCTTGCTCAGAAATTTCTCACTAAATTTTTCCCCATGGCAAAGACCACAGCAATCAGGAATGCTATAACTCAGTTTGCACAGCAGTCTGAAGAATCTTTGTGCGAGGCTTGGGAGCGATATAAGGAGATGCTAAAGAAGTGTCCACATCATGGGATGCCTGATTGAATGGTGATTAACTGCTTTTATAATGGCTTGGGTGCCCAGTCAAAACCCATGCTAGATGCAGCATCAGGTGGAGCTTTATGGGCTAAGAGCTATGAGGAAGCTTATGAGTTGATTGAGATGATCGCTGCGAATGAATACCAGAATTCAATTCAGAGATTATCACAAGACAAATTAGCAGGAATTCTGGAAGTTAATACAGTCACAGCTCTAGTAGCTCAGCTAGAGGCAATTAATAAGAAATTGGATTCTATTTCAAAGCATGGGGTGCCTCAAGTTGCTAGTGTTTGTGAGCTATGTGCGGGCGCACATGAGACGACTCAATGTGCCATATCTATTGAATCGGCGCAGTTTGTGAGCAATTATCAGAGATCGCAGCAGCTAGCTCCCAACATCCATCTTCCTAATTTCAGCTGGAGCAACGATCAAGGCTATCAGCAGCAGTATGCTCCAAGACAACAATTCCAACCTTCGGGATTTCAGCAACATTTTCATGGAGATGATGGTCAATCTTCGAATGAAAATTTTGAATTGGATGAATTAAGGTTGATGATTAAAAGTCAGACGGTATCTCTCAAGACATTGGAGAATCAGATTGGGCAAATTGCAAGTGCCTTACTCAACATGCCGCAGGGAGTTCTTCCTAGTGCCACAGAGGTAAATACAGGAAAACAAGATGGCATGGAGCAGGTTAATGCCATAACACTCAGATCTGGAAAAGTCACGAACGATCATAATTCAGCAATTGAGGATGAAGAAGAAATTCATGATCAGGATCCTACAGAAAAAGAAGAAAATTCTGTTTTATCAGAACCTGTGGTGGATAGTGATAAGGAGGAAGAGTGTGAGTCACTAGGCTTGGCTGATCTCTGGGATTCTAAGGTGCTGGTTGATGAGGTGGTTTCATGGTCAAATCTTGAGGATAGTGCAATTGAGTCTTTTCTTGAGAAAGATGTTTTGGTTGAGGGTAATGAAGATCTTCATGAGTTGTATAGGAATTTTACTTCTGATGAGATGTTAGAGGAATTGAAGGTCATTTGTTCTAAGCATGAAATCCAACTTGAGGATAGTTCTTGATCCTAAGTCTGTTGTTAAGACCTCTGTTGGTGAACCACCCACTTTCGTTCCTAATCTGTCTATTCCTACTCTTGATCAGTCTTGGGAAGTAAATAATGAAAATCATCATATTGAAGAAGCTTCCAAACTCGAGCTTAAACTACCATATCACCTGAGTGAAGAGAACATTGTTGCTGACACCTTTGAAGAGCGAAGAAGGCTGAAACTTGCTATCAAGGATGTAGCACCGGGAAAGATAATTAAATGGCCATATTAAGCTACGGTGTAGGAATTTTCAAGAGAAAAATCCATGGCCATGTCTAGCTAAAGACTCTAAACAAGCGCTTCGTGGGAGGCAACCCACGTGTTTCGGTAGTTTTAGGTATGTTTCCTACTATCCCTTATATTTACTTTCATTCAATGAGGACATTGAATATTCTAAGTTTGGGGGTGGTTTGGGGATAAGTAGTGTGCATTAGTTATTAGTGTGTCATTGTGTTCATGTAGGTATCACGATTTGCATAGTAGGTGTAATTCATTTATGTTTTGTTCGTATTATTGCATGTTTTGTTTCATATAGGACATTCTGTTTTTATTTTCGTATATCATGTGAGTCCATTTTAGTTGCAATTTCATGGCATGCATTTTTCATGATCCCTTAGAATGAGCCAATTCTGATTGGTAGGTAGGTGTCTAATTGAGTGTGATAATGATGAATAGAGGGTTGATTTAAGTTCCTATGAAATTGACTTGCATGTTACGGGAACAAAACTTTTACACAATGTCATTGGGTGCTTTTGGGCTAGGTTAGGGTCATGCTTGTTTCGATGCTTTGAGATTTAATCACTTGATTATAGTTAGAATTTGCGTTATTCCCTTGATGGCGTAGGGATACTTAAGTCTAAGTTTGGGGGGAAAACAGAGATTTCATGCTTAATTGTAAATAATTGTCAATAATTGCTAGATGTCAATTGACTAGTAGCTGGCTCATATTTATATGAGTAGTCTAGGGTTGGAATTGAGAATTCTCATTCCAGATTGAAAAACAAAAAAAAACAAAAAAAAAAGAGGAAAAAAAAAAACAGAAAACGAAAAAAAAAGAGTCATGTAAATAGTTTAAATTCAAATTAACCAGGGTGAGCTCTTTAATACTCAAGCAATTAAGTTCTAGGGGACTTTGTGCCTAGTGACCTAAGGCTTTTATAGTCTGGGATCCACTAACCCAACGCTCGCTACATGGGTATTATTGTATAAGCCTTTCGGGGTCTCATCCATTGCACGGTTAAATAAGCATGCTTGTATATATGTGTCGTAGTAGTTAGTAATAAAGCATGAATTTCTGTCCACCTTGGATAAGGATAGAGGTGTTCCTAGGTTATGGAGTGTTTACCGTCTATTCTAGTTATAAATTGTGATTGTCTTGGCGAAGAATAGGTATGATTTTGATCTAGTTTTGGAAGTATTTCTGATGAGCATCGCACAAACGCACGTTCTGTTCATGTATTGTTAGTATACGGGGACTTAGTCGAGCTCTACTTGGAGTTATATTCATTCCTTGAGATATGTGCTTGCTAGTTGGTTTTGGTAAGTTTGAAGGGGATCTTTGCATTTTCATATTAGTTGCATTCATGCATTGCATTGTTATTGCATTGTTTAGTTAACTGGATTTTGTGGGTACATTCACTATAGGCCCTCACGAGACCTTACTCGTCCACTAGGGCTACCTAGGGGTTTAAAAGGCTTGTTCCATATGCCAAATGCAACCGTGATCACCTACAGAAGTGGTACTAGTTAGTGTTAGTTGTTTATGCTTGAGGACTAGCATCGGTTTAAGTTTGGGGGTGTGATAAGTGGATTTTATATCCACTTAAAGCGTTCCATATCGGCTTAAATTGATTACTTGGCCTCAAGTATGTGGTGTGTTTAATGTGTTTTCATTGAGTTTTGCAGAGCTAAGAGAGTTGGAGGTTAATTTGATTAAAATTCGGATTTTCCGGGTCGGCCGCGCAATCTACACTGTTTTGGCCATATCTGGAGTTATACAAATCCGATTCTGACGATCTTACAGCTCACGTGAAGAGGAGAAGATTTTCTGCAAAAGTGAACAGTAAACAGGGTACGCTGCAGCCTGGAGAGCGTGCTGCAGCGCGGTGTCTTTGCGGGAAATTCCGAATTTTTATCCTGAAAATTCTGATTCACTGTTTGGGTCATATCTTGAGTTCTATAAGTCCGTTTTGGACGATCTTACAGTCCACGCGAAGATAACGGAATTCTCTTTCATTCTAAAGTGGTTAAGATGTCCAAATACAACTGGAACGGCCCAGAAATACTGAAGAAAAGATAATCTTTTTGATTAAAGCTACTTTCAGAGACAAAGATACAAAAGCAAAAAGATCTTTTAATAAAGCATCACGTGGGCTTGGAAGCTAAGTCATTTCAAGAACTTAGTAACTCTCTGAAAGTAGCTTTAATCAAAAAGATAATCTTTTTGAAACTCAATAAGCTTTTCTGCTTATTGAGCTGTGCTTAAACCTCCCAGATATAACGGCTGATCTTTATGCATTTATCAAGATATCCTTCGAATTCTTCAGTAGTAGTGTAATCATGTTGGAGGTTTCTTTCACTCTTATTATTTCCCTTGAGGTCGAATAAACAGTGATTGATTTCACCTTTCATTTGGAAGAGTTTGAACCTTCAAATATCTACAATTTGACTCCCTACTCGTAACATCCTATGTGTAATTGATCACTACCTATAAGTCACGGGTTGCAAAGTACGTCTTGGTTTAAATCTTCATTCGATATGTTCCTTTAGAGAACTCTGACATTATTAAGAAGCCAGGTTGAATTCTCGAACAGATGAAACTTGAGTTCTCGAATGATGACTTCTCGAGTAGTTCCTTTATGAGTTCTCGAATGACTTCTCAAATAGCTTTTTGAATAGACTTCTCGAATAGTGATTGTGACAGACTTCTCGAACAGAACAATCTGACTTCTCAAACTAGGACTTCTTGAATAAACCCTTTTTGTTAGAGTTCTCGAATGACTTCTCGAACTCATCTTTTCTTGACTTATCGAACATACCTGTATGGTTATGTCAAACTCTCTTCTGATTACAGATATCTGATTATAGCATATTGTGGCTTGTTACAGAAATAATCCTAACTGTTTCCAGAGTCTCATTCACAAGATGTAGCCTTTATTGATCTGCATTTCAGCTAGCTTCCTGATTTATTTGTCAGCTTCGTTTCCTTGATTCATTTTCTGCATTGTGGTATTTGTTATCATAATCTAAAAACATATATGACTTAACAATCTCCCCCTATTTATGTCTTTGAGAAAAGAACATAAATCCAGAGAGTGATGATAACAAAAACCACTCTTTCAGATTTTTCTTTCAGCAGTACAGAAAATATTGATCAAGCTTCTTCGACACATGGATTGTACTACTTACTCCACTTGAGTACTTAGAACTGCTCCCCCTATATATAGCATTTATCCTAAGAGACTATTCTCTTTCTTCATAAGCTAATTTTTTTGAAGGTACCCTTCTCCCCCTTTATTGAAACATGAGGAAAAAGACTTTCTCTTTATGTTGAAGGGAAAATCTGATCGAGTCCCCAAGCTGAGTAGTTGAATAACTTCTCCCCCTTTTTTGTTGTCAGCAAGATCCGAGTAGTAGTAGTAGTAGTAGTAGTAGTAGTAGTAGTAGTAGTAGTAGTAGTAGTAGTAGTAGTAGTAGTTAGAATGAGAACCAGAGGGATGATAAATTAGAATCTGCATGAAAAATCTTCTCTCTTTAATCTCTCTGTTTTTACAGCAGGATCTCATCCTGACTCACTTCTCACAACTCACCTTCCCTTTCTAAAGGGATACTCAATCTCCCCTTTTGCTCTCCTGGAAGAAATAGGAGACCACTCTTTTATACAACTCACCTTTTGCCCTGGAGCAACCAGGCCTCTCCTGTTTTTCACTCCTTTCCCTAAATCCTAAAGAGAAACCATGAGATTTCACATAGAGTGAAGAGAATTAGATATTATCAATGATGTTCCAAATAGAAATAGGAGTTTAGTAAGTTGTTTTAGAGAAAACTTAGTGAACGGAAAGTTGAGTGTTGGCTTCTTCATGAAAAGAAATGAAGAATCAAGAGTGTTTGGAGTTGGTAATGAAGTGCTTCAGTTTCCAAATTAGGTGTCCATGAGTGGGGCTGAATCTTTTCATTTATAGAAGATTCATCAACCTAAATTTGAGAATTAGTTAAGAGTAACTTGTGTGTGCTCCCCCTGTGTCAATGCAACTTGTACTAACTCCTGGCTAGATGAAAAGTGTAATTGGTTGCACAACTGTGTCCCTTACCCTCACTGATTGTGTTCCTGGTTGGGAACTTGATTCAATAGTTAAAGTCTGTTGAGAGACTAAAACTAAAAATGTGGATGTCCTTTTTAATCACTATGCCTTTTTGGGAAGACATAGGATGGCTGGGCTGGTTTTACACACCCTTACCCTCCTTGTACTTGTGGTTTCTTAATGTTCACCACTTCCGTCACCTTCACTTTCCTCTTGATCACTCCCCTCAAGTTAAGATTTACAAGAATTGTCAACTACAGTTTATTGAGAAATTGTAGAAGGGGTTTTAAAGATGGAAGACTGTGAACATATGGTGTGCTAATTGGGTAGAGAGTCTGGGGGACATTCCAGCAATTCTCATTTCAGCAAATCAAGGCAAAGATTTTAGGACAATAAAGAGAGATGCTGATGAGAGAAAACTCAATACCTTGGCTAGGTGTACTGCTGTAAGAGCTTTCTCCACATGAAGGTTTATTCTCTTAGAAATGCAGGACACCATTTGTCTTGATTGAAATTGACTGTATGGTTAAAGTTGTACTTAGGAAAAAGTATTGCCTAATGCCATAGTTAGTCAATTTGAAACCTGAGTTCAATCAGCAATTATAAAGAATACTTATTCATGTGTTTAAAGTTAACTAATAAGTCCTGTTTTAAAACAAAGTGCAGACTAGTTATTTTTTTTAAATTAAGCCCTAATTTTAAGTGTGTTACACATGGCACATGACAGAATTGAAGAACCTGGTTGATGCAATAACTAAGTTTGCTGTGTCAACACCATCACTTCATCATCATCATCTTCTGTTGTGAGTTTAAGTCCTTTGGAATACTGCAATAGGACATAAAACTATGCAACTGTGTAGCTTTGAAGGCTCACTTTTAGGGTTAGATGACACTGTGAATTTAGAATTAAAACATCATGAATAGTATTTAAGTTACCAGATCTATTTAGTATAATTCAAATGAGTTCAAAACATCCTGATTAGATTAAAGATAACTTAATGAAATGTGTGCCAAATCACAAAAAAAAAAATCAGAGAAACGCGTAAGTTGACTTAAGAAAAAAAAACTAATTCGCAGGAATTAGATTATTAAGACAACTTAGGTGATTCAAGCACAGTCCAACTTAATCTTATCTAAGTGTTCTATGAAAGTTGAGACATAATCTAATAAGCAACTCGTTCTGAAGAGACATGCAAGTAGATCATAACAATAGAATCAACAAGATAAAGATAGATGGAAACTTCATTTCATAAAAAAAATTTACATTAACAATGGTCAAAAGACCATTAAACAAAATAAAAAAACAAACTTAAACAAAAATTTAAACTAAGACCCCCCTCCCCACCTACACCATCTAGGCGGTTTTGGCTGGGTCTTCGACAGAGTCCTCCCGGTTGCGTGCCCGGAGAACCTCCAACGCTGCTCTCATGGCAGCGAGGGACTTCTCCTCCTCGGCAAGAAGCTCATCAACCTTCTCCTGGAGGGCCAGGACCTTGGTGTAGAATGGCATGGCTTCGAACTCTTCGACAAAAACTTTCAAGATGCTCTTAGTCATTTTGGTTGAAAGGTTTTGATGAAGAAAGGAGAAAGGGTTTTGTTTTTGTTAAGTGTGAGTTTAAATGATGTCTACCCCTTCCTATTTATAAGCCCAGAAGTCCTAAAAACACGACTTAATATCTAGGAAATAATCGGGTGCAAGGTTAAGCAAAGGTCACACCTCTTTAATACACACTAACGCATGCAAAAGAGATACACGGTGTCCTATACTAATCTTGACAGATCATTTAGAAAATATAAAAAGTAAAATATTATGTGTGCTATTTGTTCCAAATATTTTCACTTTTTAAAAAGATTAATGCTAGGTATCCCGTACCCTTGTTCCCGCATAGTTGACGGGCAGATTGGAAAATTTTGATTGATGAGGTTGGTGTGTATGCGCATTTGGGATTGGGTACCAATTTGGGTAACTAGCATTTTTCCTTTAAAAATTGAATCTTGTTTAAAGATAATCAAAAAGTTAAATAGTAAAACACTTATCAGAACTTTTATTTCATATTTTTAAAAATTAAAAATAATATATTCAAATAAATAATAATACATTTTACAGAAAACTCATAAGAATTTCAATATTACTTTCTTAATAGATACATTATAAGGTTTTACTATCTTATAGTTATAATATTATAGAAAGCCTTATAAGTGATTTAAGATTTCGATGCAATTTTTATTGACTATTGTAAGATTCTACTATTATTTAAATATTCTTAAATTTCTCGTCTTCCATTAATTTTTTTTAAAACACGTAACTAACAGAACACTTAATAAAACAGATAATTAATATAACATTTAATATTTTTTAATTGAACAGATAATTAATATAACATTTAAAAAAACACATAACAGAACACTTAGTCGAACACTATTTTATAATAGAACACATAATTAATATAACCTTTTAGAACACATAACCGAACACTTAATAAAACACATAATTAATATAACATTTAATATTTTTTAATAGAACACATAATTAATATAACATTTAAAACAGAACACTTAGTCGAACACTATTTTATAATAGAACACATAATTAATATAACCTTATTAGAGAGCCATCTTGTCACCAACTGATTCCTCATAATATTTCATAACAATGCATATCTAAGAAGCACATTGAACTAGTGGAAAGACTTTCTTGCTCTCTATGAAAAAATTTTCTTCCTTCTCTTTCTCTCTCTCCCTCCCGTTTTTCCGGCCACCTGCACACACCACCACTACCACGGTGGTGATTCTTTCTGATGCCGCCATCGTCACCACCACTGGCGACAAAATAATTTATAAATAGATCGGAGTTTACCAAGAATGGATGATCGTAAAGATGATAAAGGCAACAAAGAAGGGTCGTGAACGACGAGAAAAGGAAAGAGATCGAGAGACCAAACATGGATATAAAGTTAAACGTGAACGAACTCCACCAAGACTCTCTAGGGATCGTCGTGGTTCCTCATTATCAAAAGAAGGGAGATCTGTTTTCAAAAGTCTTCTTTCTGTACAAAATTTAACCGTCTTTTTATTTGCAGTATATAAATCAGGTTGTGACTATGTGAGTATCATCAGTTTCATCATCTTGGAAGCTGAGTATCAACTGCACAGTTTATTCAATGCCATAAATCATTTGCAAAATGCACAACCAATACCAAAACAATAAGATGTGAATGGACTCCACGGTTAGGGTGAGATCTTTCTAAATCTTGATTAAATCAGATCTATCCATGAGTCAGTATAGATAGTTATGTGAGCATGCTTAGCTGCTAATTGTGAAGTTCTCGATGTTGGTTTTTCTTGTCGATTTATTTTTTTCTGACAGAAATCTGCCATGTTTTAGTTCTATTCAGTTTTCCGTGTTGACCTTGATGTAATTTATACTTATTAGTGTATATCTTTTAATTCGTTTATTTGGGGTTTTCTTATTATTTTTTCAGTTACGTATCTCATGATTTACATATAATTTTGGCTTTAAATTTATTACATTTGTAGTTTCCTTTAGTTTTGCTATTATTTTTATTGCATGCCTTTTTTTGATTTTATTCAATCTTTAATGCATAACTAATTTCATGCTATTATAATGCTTATCAATATTTATTCGGTTAAGATAGTAGCCGCGGCATTAATGGTATTCGGTTACTAATATTTAGTTGAAGAATAATTAATTTTTTATGATAATTGATTGTTGTTTTAATTTCCAGTAACTAATTTTTAATTGATGATCGATAGGGCTTAATTAGGGGATTTTAATGTGTCCGAATTGATGTTTGAGATTTGCATAATCGGGGGGCTAATTGATTGTGGTTTCGATTTTGATTTAATTCTTATTTATTTTGATTTGATTCCTATTTTAATATGTCTTAATTAGTAAGATTGTACCATTTTACATGGTTTATGGTTTTGTACCTTTGAGGGTGTGCCATTTATTTGTGGCTTTGTGGTTCAATTTTGGGTTATTGTTGATGTCGTCTTTTGAAGATTTGGATCATTTACTGATTTGGAATCTGTTGTCATTTTAGATGAATTTATAGTAGATCTTTTATGAGTAATTGATTTTTATATGTCTAACCATTGGGGATCCCTTTGGTTAGATATATAAAATTGTTCAATATTATTATGTTTACTGCGTATAATAATTATTTAATGTATATTTAGTTTCCGTGGATGGAAAGAAGTGTAAAGAGAAGATGGATGATGGCATAATTTTGGGTTTTGAGGTGAGAAGATGGATAAAGGCGGGATTATGGATTACTATAGTGGATGAATCAAGCTGAAGAATCAAGAAGTTTCTAGTCATTTGATTTTTAGGCTTTAGTTAAATGATGTACTCTTTTATTTAGTAGGGCACTCTTTTTTCCCCGCTTGAGTTTTTTTCCCATAGGGTTTTGCTCTTGTGGGGTTTTTAACGAGACCTTTTTTGGTGGATATAAAGGTTTAATTATCTAAACTTCCGGGGGAATCTCTTTCCTATGGGTCGTTAGACCCATGGATTGGTTAAGCATACCTTTCGGTTAGATGATGAAGCTTTTATTATCTATTAAAATGTATCATCTTTTTCATGAATGAAATTTATCATTCCTCTCAAAAAAAAATATAACCTTATAATAGAACACATAATTAATATAACCTTATTGAACACTTAGTCGAACACTATTTTTTAATAGAACAATTAATAAATATAAATCTTGTAGTTTATTTATGTTAGATTCCTTAGGAAATTTTCTATCTTTTGAATTTAAATTCCTAATTCTCTTTGATCACAAAAGATCTTCTTGCATTCCGTTATTGTAGTAAGTTTCTGCTCAAATTATTTATTGGAACAAGGATAAGAAGAATCTGATCATTACCATGTATACTATAATTAATTAATTGATTCCTAAAATTGCGACCTTGCAAATCAATCACGTAAATTCAAAAGATAATTTCCTTATTTATTTATTTTACCCTTAACAATTTCACTTATATTTATGAAGTATTACTATTTGCCATTATAACATTTATTTTAAATTCATTAATTATAAATGTAATCAATGGTGTAGATCTGGTATCTTAAGTTTTTTATCTAAAAAGTTTTCTCTAAATCCCTACTTATAGGGTAAGGTTCTAGGGAGAACCAGAGAACTCAATCTTGACCATTCAATATTTAGATTTTTAATAAATCAAATACTAATGTGTATAATGGCAGTGATGTAAATATAACTAACGATCAAGGTTATTTCCTATGTTTCATTTTGTATTATATAAGGTCTTTTAAGCTTCATAAAAGGAAACATTAAATCAAGCAAGATTTGATCGTATAATCTAATATTTTTTAAATTTTGAAATGAATCCATGATTGAACATATCTCTCTGTAATGATTAAGGGTATACACTGATTGAAATTAACCACATTATCAAGCTTCTAAAACTAGTTTGAAGAAGAAAATCATAGAAGCGTGAAGAAAAAAGACACACACAGACCACTGAAATCTTACGGTATATAGTTTTAGAAGGATTCTTTTATGTGTTCTCTCAAGTATTTTCTACTCAGTGATACTCTTTTTTTACTCACTGATACTCTTTTATGTGTACTGAACGATTCTCAAAAATTCTAAATAACGTGTTGATAGTGTCATAATTATCGATTCACATATCTTTCATTCGTTTATGTGTTCTTTCGATTATGAGTATACTAACATATTGTTATGTTTCTATGTGGCTAAAATCTGATAAATGGATAAGAAGTTGAATGACCCTAGTCTTTTGTCAACATGATATGAACTTGAACGAAAGTGAGTAGTTGATACATGTTTTAAATCTTTATTGTTGTTTGACATGCTTGGATTTCTGGAATCTTTTTGCTACTTTGTTCTCAATTCATTTCTTTGATTTCTAATGGGTGTTGTTTAGAGCAAAAATAAAGACAAAAGGTGATCTGCAATCAGATTTAAACTCACGTAGTCACGTTGGTGTTCTCTAAAAGTTAGGAAATCCATCAATTTTAAAATTTTCTCTAAGAAATTCATTAAAGTGTTCAATAGGGTATCTTGTTGTTAACATTCATAGGGTGTTCTGTTTGGGTAATACCTTTAGGTTTTTATGTTTTAAAGTTGCTTTGGTAAGCTGAGTATATTGCTTGTTATGTTTTTCTATGTCTGTGAATCTTTTTCAAATGGTGGTTTGGTATTTGTTGAAGTAATTTTATATATAAGCTCGTTCTCAGGAAAGGACTAAAATTAATATAAGTTCAAGGTGTTACTTCTTAAAATCTAGAAGTGCGAAGAATAATTGGGTGTTTGTTTAATAACTAACTTAAACTAAAGAGCAAATAAGGATTACGATTTAACAATGATAAAAAGCAATCCAGAAACTAGGGTTCTTCAATGGTATTAATGAATGTGTATCATTATGATAGTCAAGTCTCATGCTCTTGCTAAAAACATCCCACTAATGTTTATATTGTTCTCTCCCAAGATACAATATAATGTTTACAACTATACATTGAAGTCACTCTCATGATCAATCAACGCAAAATAATAAACTGTTTAAGCCCAATGAATTTCTATTTCATAACTCGCAAATTAATCTCCCAATTAAATTGTTAAATATAATTGATATGGTTAATATCAGTGTTTACGTTTTACAGGGAAAAACAGAGTTTAACTTGAAACAGGAAGCAGTCAGAGTTTAGTTAAACTCTGACAGTTAGAAGCTGAACAGAGTTTGCTATACGCTGACAGTTGGAAGCTCGATAGAGTTTGTTAAACTCTGTCTGGAGGAAGCGTCTACTTGTCAACAGTGTTTGAAGAATTATTGAAGATAATTATGGAAGCAATATCTTTGGAGATTAGATAGCTGTCAAAGAGATTGAATTGACTAAGGAGACGAGTAGCAATCGTAATTGATATCAATTGTATAGCTAATTTATAGGAGTATCAATTATCGATTGTATAGCAGCTGTATATTTTATAAATACAGTTAGGTTAACCCTGGAAGGGTAATCGATCGTGTAATACAATATCTTTCATTGTAACCTAAGCAGCTCTCTGTGATAATTTACATCACTAAGAGAGAAGTTAATTCAAACAATTTTTTTAAAGTTTTTAAAGAACTTATTGTTATTCTCTCATACTTAGTTGATTATAAGTGTGTATTGGGCCTAACAATTGGTATCAGAGCTTGATCTGTTAATTTAATACAGTTTAAGATCCACACACACACACAACTATAATCAATGGCAGAAATTCCTCCTCCTACATCAGGCTCTAGTGCTGAGAAGGCTCAACCTGCAACTGTGAGTCGATATGAAACAATCAGGGTTCCTATTCTTAAGCCAGCAGAATACTCAACCTGGAAGGTGAAAATGGCTATGTTTCTGGAAGCTACAGATCCAGAATATCTTGACAGAATTTTTGAAGGCCCTCATAAGCCTACAAAATTATCTGTTGTTGCTGCTGGACAGGAAGCTAAATCTATTCCAAAGGAGAAGAAAGATTTGACTCCTGAGGATATTTCATCCATTGGAAAGGATGCAAAGGTTAGACATCTCCTTCATAGTTCTTTGGATAATGTTATGTCTAACAAAGTGATCAATTGTAAAACTGCAAAAGAGATTAGGGATGCTCTAGAGGTTAGATGTCAGGGAACTGCTGCAATTAAGAAGAATAGAAGGAACATACTCACACAGGAGTATGAACACTTTGAGGCTAAATCTGAAGAATCAATGACAGAAACCTTTTACAGATTCTGTAAGCTACTTAATGATCTGTCACTGGTTAATAAAGAATATGATCTAGAAGATTCAAATCTCAATTTTCTTCTTTCTATACCTGAAAATTGGGATGTTAAGACAACCACTATTAGAGACAACTATGATCTGGCTGATACTGATATTGATGAGATCTATGGGCTGCTCAAAACCCATGAACTAGAAATGGAACAGAGAAGCAGAAGATCAGGTAGAAAGTCAAAATTTGTTGCTCTAAGAGTTGAAGAAAGACCCTCAAAGAAGAAAGCATCAAGGAAGAAGGCAAAAGGAAAAGCCTTGGTCATTCATTCTGAAAGTGAGTCATCAAACTCTAATGTTGACTCAAATGCAGATGAATCATCTGATTCTGAAGATGATGAGGAAATGATGGAAATGGTTGCTTTGATGGTAAAGACTTTCAAGAAGATGGGTTTCAAGAACTTCAAGAAAGGAAAGAGATTCTCCAAGAATGATTCAAAGTTTGATAGGAAGAATTTCAGAAAATCTGAGAGAAAGGATACCAAATCTGGGAAAAGTGACAAGTCTGAGATTCAATGCTACAAGTGTAAGGAGATGGGTCATTATGCTCCTGAGTGCAAGAAGGGTAAAACTGAGAAGGCACTATTCACTAAAGGCAGAGATTGGCAGACACCACTGACTCAGATGAGGATGTAAACTATGCTCTCATGGCTACTACTGTTGATGAAGCTGTAGATTCTGAAAACAAGGTACCTCTAACTACCAATGCTTATAACATTGATGATATAACTGAATTAATAATATATCTTAAGTCTTTGCATATCAGTTACAGGGATCAGACTTTAGAGAATGAGAGAATCAAAACTGAGAATTCTGAACTCAAAGAGAGAAATAAGGTTGTAGAAGAGAAACTTGTTAAGATGCAGCAAGTTCAAAAGGAGAGAGATGATGCTGTCTATCTTGAACAAGAGATGTTAAGTCAGTATAAACAACTAGAATCTGAGTTGGAAAAGGCAAATCACATTATTAAAACTTGGACTCACTCAGGAAAAGACACTCAAGAAGTTTTTCAATCTGACACTGTAGGTCTAGGTTATTCTGAGAAAGATGAACTTAGATTTCAGAATATAGTCAAGATTAGACCACCTCTTCCACCTAAGAAATTTGGAACACTTGTTAATGGAATAAATGAACCTAGATTTGAAGGTGGAAAAGAAGATATTAAGAAAGAACCAGTAAAAACTAGTGTTAAACAGGTTAATATTGGTTTAATGACAGATAAACAACTTAAGCATAAGCTTAAGGAGTTAAAATCTGTTAAGAAACAGAAAGTGTCTAGAAAGAACAGAAATGGTAAAGTAGGCATTACTCAAGGCAATTATCCAATGCTTGCTACTTTAGCTCCAAGAAAGACATGTCATAACTGTGGTAGTACTAACCATCTTGCTAGTTTTTGCAGGAAGAACAAAGACATTAATTCTTTACCTTCCAAGTCTGAAGTAAAGAAAGATAATGTTAGAACTAAGCCACAGACTTTATGCAAACACTGTGGAAGCACTTGGCATTATATTTATACTTGCAGAAATTATCATGCTATTTATCATAATTACTATGAACTGAAACCTAATCTGAAATGGGTTAGAGTTAATTCTGCAAGTGTAAACTCTGATAAAGTTAGCTTAAACTCTGATAATGAAAATTCCGCTGCTAAAGCTAACAGAATTAAGAAAGCCAAAGGATCCAAGCAAGTGTGGATCCTTAAATCTAATCCTCAGTAATTGTTTGTGATTGCAGGGCATCAGGGAAAGCATCCTAGTAGTGGACAGTGGATGTTCAGGACACATGACTCGAAATAAAGCCCTGCTATCAGAGTATGTGGAGAAGGCTGGCCCAAAAGTTTCCTATGGAGATGGCAACATAGGACATACTATGGGATATGGCAATATTAATCTTGGAAGTGTCATCATCACAAATGTATCTCTGGTTCCAGGACTCAAGCATGATCTGTTATCTGTGAGTCAAATCTGTGATAGAGGTTTTCATGTAGATTTTCAACCTGAATACTGTGAAGTTATCAGCAAAACTACAGGGAAAGTTGTTTTAGTTGGACAAAGGCACAACAATATCTATGAAGCAAGCTTGTTGACAAACTCGGATGGAAAAACAATGTGCCTGTCAACAAGAATGTCAAATGAAGAGAGTTGGAAGTGGCATAAGAAACTCTCTCATTTGAATCTGAACAACATCAATGAGCTGATAAGAAAGGATCTTGTTAGAGGACTTCCAAAGTCCTTGTTAAATGTTGATGGTCTGTGTGATTCATGTCAGAAGGCCAAACAGAGGAAGACCTCTTTCAAGAGCAAGTCTGAATCTTCAATTGTTGATCCGTATCATCTGTTACATGTTGATCTTTTTGGACCAGTAAATGTCTTGTCAATTGGAAGAAAGAAATATGCTCTAGTTATTGTTGATGAATATACCAGATACACTTGGGTGTATTTTCTAGCAAAGAAGGATGAAACTGCATTAACTCTGATGGAGCATGTAAAGCTACTGGACAAAGGATCAAAACACAAAGTCAAAATAATCAGAAGTGATAATGGAACTAAATTCCGAAATACAACAATGGAAGAATTCTGCAAGAATAGAGGTATGAAGCAAGAATTTTCTGCACCTGGTACACCACAGCAAAATGGTATAGTTGAGAGGAAGAACAGAACCTTGATAGAAGCTGCCAGAACTATGCTTGATGAAACAAAATTGCCAACCTATTTCTGGGCAGAAGCAGTTCAAACTGCTTGTTTTACTCAAAATGCAACACTGATCAACAAGCATGGAAAAACACCATATGAGATGGTGAGGGAAAAGAAGCCAAACCTGAAATATTTTCATATTTTTGGGTGCAAATGCTTTGTGTTGAAAACTCATCCTGAACAGTTGACCAAATTTGAGTTGAAAGTAGATGAAGGAATTTTTGTTGGCTATCCAGTGTCAACCAAGGCATTCAGAGTTTATAATCTGAGAACAAGGGTGATTATGGAATCTATTCATGTGTCATTTGATGACAGGAAATCACTGGACTTGAAGATGTTGATGAACATGATCAGTTGCATTTCAAAAATGAAGATCTAATCTCTGATGAAATAAACTCTGATGACACTAGTCCAACAAACTCTGTTGATGCAAACTCTGAACCTCTACTGGTACACACAGAAGAAATAGTACAGTCTGAACAAAGAGGAGAATTAGTTGAGGGGGAGCATGATCATAGTGATGACTCAAATTCTGATAGTGAGTCAACTGAAAATTCTGGATCAAATTCAAACTCTGATGACTCAAACTCTGAAAGTCCAAATTCTGACAGTTCAAACTCTGAGAGATCAAATTCAGGGGGAGCCTCAGAGAATGAAGAAAGGCATCAAGATAATCAGGAGAACATTGATCAAGGGGGAGGATCAACTGTTGACAGAAGTCATTTACCTACAGCTAGGAAATGGACAAAATCACATACACCTGATTTAATCATTGGAGATCCAGATGCAAAAGTTAGGACAAGAAGTGCTACAACAAATGAATGTCTGTTCCATGCATTTCTATCCAAATCTGAACCAAAGAAAGTGGAAGAAGCTCTTCAAGATGCTGACTGGATAACAGCAATGCAGGAGGAGTTAAATGAATTTGAGAGAAATGAAGTATGGACCCTTGTACCTAGACCAAAGAATAGATCTGTTGTTGGTACTAGATGGGTTTTCAGAAACAAAACTGACAGTGATGGGGTTGTTACAAGAAACAAGGCCAGACTTGTGGCCAAAGGCTATTCACAGCAAGAAGGCATAGACTATGATGAAACTTTTTCTCCAGTTGCAAGGTTGGAGGCAATAAGAATCTTCCTAGCATATGCTTCTCACAAGAAATTCAAGGTTTTTCAGATGGATGTGAAAAATGCTTTTCTGAATGGAAAACTTGAAGAAGAAGTGTTTGTTGAACAACCACCAGGATTTGTAGATCCCACGTATCCAGATTATGTCTACAGGCTTGACAAGGCACTCTATGGACTTAAACAGGCACCAAGAGCATGGTATGAAACTCTGGCTCAATTTCTTTTAGAAAGTGGGTTCCACAGAGGTACAATTGATAAAACCTTGTTCTATTTCAATCTTGGTAGTGATCTGTTATTAGTTCAAATATATGTAGATGACATAATCTTTGGATCTACTAATGATAAACTTTGTAAGAAGTTTGCCAAGCTCATGCAGTCTAGGTATCAAATGAGCATGATGGGAGAGCTCATTTATTTTCTAGGGCTACAGGTGAAGCAAACAGATGATGGAATTTTTATCAATCAAGCAATATATACCAGAAATCTTCTTAAGAAATTTGGCATGCTTGACTGCTCATCTGCAACAACTCCTATGGCAACAGCAACAAAGTTGGATAGAGACACAGGTTCACCAGTGGATATGACAAACTATAGAGGAATGATTGGGTCACTTCTTTATCTAACAGCTAGCAGACCTGACATCATGTATGCAACATGTCTTTGTGCAAGATTTCAGGCAGATTCAAGAGAACCACATCTAACAGCTGTGAAGAGAATCTTCAAATATCTTAAGGGAACCATAACTTTAGGTTTGTGGTATCCAAGAGAATCAGACTTCAAGCTTCTTGGTTACTCTGACGCAGACTATGCAGGCTGTAAGATAGACAGAAAAAGTACTAGTGGAAGTTGTCAATTTCTTGGTGATAGAATTGTTTCTTGGTACAACAAGAAACAGAAATCAATCTATACATCTATAGCTGAAGCAGAGTATATTGCTGCTGGTAGCTGTTGTGCACAGATTCTGTGGATGAAGAATCAATTACTGGATTATGGATTGAGGTACAGTAAAATACCTATTTACTGTGATAATCAAAGTGCTATTTCTATGACAGGTAATCCGGTACAGCATTCAATGACCAAGCACATCAGCATAAGGTACCATTTTATCAGAGAACATGTAGAAGAAGGGAATATTGAGCTTCATTTTGTGTCTACAGAACAACAGCTTGCAGATATCTTCACCAAGCCATTGAGTGAAGCTGTATTTACAAGGCTAGTAAATGAACTAGGAATGGTCTCTAGTTTTGACTAGAGATATTGGTTAGACTCAAAACTCTACTTATGTACTGTGTTGCTCATATTTCTGTGGTATGTTAAACTCTGATATGCAAACTCTGCTCAATAACTGTTAAACTCTGTTAGCATGCTTTTTAAGTCATACTCTGTTAACTGTTGAATAAACTCTGAGAAACTCTGATAATGTTTCTTTCTGAACATAAACACCGATGAAGATACATGTATGAAACATTATTCTCAATAATTAGTCATGAATCTTTTTAAGTTATCTGTGATCTAATCTTAAACTGTGCAGAAAGTTAACACAACATGACACTGTTCTATATTTATAGCATATCTTACTTTATTTATCCTAAACTCTGAGTCTGTAAATACTGTGTGCATTGCCTCTCATAAATATCTTCTGATGTTGATGAGCTCTAAACTCTGTTAGTTATACATTGTTAAATTAGATTCTGTTATTAGAATAACCCCAAAGCTAAAATATATAGATTTTTAGAACTCCTTTGAGATCATGTTTGTAACTAGGACGATCCAGGAACTTACTGGTATATAGTAAGGGATAAAATTCTCTAATTTTTGGTGACTAGTCGAAAGCTAGGAAGATCCAAGAACTTATCAATTTGATAAGGGCTAAAATTATAGGATTTTTGGTGACTAGTTTCAACCTCTGATTACTGGAGAAAACCAAAAAAAAAAATTGGGGGTTATAGATTAATTATTACTGTACATAAACTGTTTACTACAGAGTTTAGCATTCATCATATATTCAGTGTTTACTATGAGAGTTTGTGCATCCAGTGCTTACTGATTTATTTTATGGATTTTATGAAATACTAGATGCTCTAAATACTGATCAAGTAAACTCTGCTCTACACACACGTATATTCACAACTGTGCAGTGTTTGAAAGGATAACAGTAATTAAGTTGGAGAATTGATAAACACTGTTGGATTTTGTTGAGTACTCTAAGGTAATATTTTATTTCAGACAAAACATATACTTGGAGTACACAAAGAATTTTTGAAATTTGCATGTAATATGTGCCAGTTGTTTAATTGTGTCAGACAGTTAAAGCTTATTGGAAATAGGAGAGAGAACAGCAGTAATAATAGGCATTATTACTGCGCGTGTAAATAACTGTTCCACTGTTTATGTGACACGTGTCCCACTCACACACTTAACAAGAAATTGGTTGCGTGTTTAATGTCTAAAACGATTGGGTTTTGATTTTCAATTACAGATCTAATCAAAATCATTTCATTATTCACTTTTTCATCTTTACAACCACGAACACACAACATCACACATAATTTCTCTGTTACTTTCACTTAAGAATTTTCACAAACACTTTTCCATACACTCTCTTCTCTATTATACTGTTCTAATGGCAACCAAGAATTTTGTGGCTCAGGGATTAACTTTTGTTACAAACAACTATGCTGCAATCCTAGACACTGCTAAAGCCCCAGAATCATTTCATCTGATTCTAAACTTCTTAAGAGACTCTGAAATTGGTAAGGCTCTTGTCCAACCAGAGAAACTCTCAGCCACACAAATCTCAACCTTCTGGAGAAACTCGGTTTATGATGATGGTGGAGAGAATGGGACTCCATCAATTGTGTTTACTTATGAAGATCAAGAGTTTGTCATAACTCCTGCAACTGTTCGTGAGGTTTTGGATTTTGACACTCATACTTCATACTCTGTGGCTGTTGAGGGTCAATTAAAAGAAATGTTACAGCAAATAAGGTTTTCTGCTCCCTTGGATAAGATTGGGAATGTCAAAAGACCAGGGCTCAGGAAGGAGTGGAGCTTCTTCTTTGACTGCATTACTCGAGCCTTTGGCAAGAAGGTCACCAACTGGGATGCAATTCCTGGTGAAAGTCTTCAAATCGGGTATTCTCTTCTTAATGAGAGTAACTTTGATTTTGGTCGTCTTGTACTTATGAATTTAGGTGAAAAACTTACAGAGTCTAATACAACTGTTTATTTCTCTCGTTTCTGTCAATGTTTATTCTCTGCTTGTTTACTTAATTTGACAATTGCTGATGAAGATGTTATACAACCTTTCCAATGTCATAAGAGAATGTTTTCTGATTTGACAAATAAGGATGCTAACAAAGAGCAAGTACCAGAGTTTATCTATCCTCTTGCCCTCAGAAACTTTCTCAACCAACCACAAGAACAACAAGAACCACAACACGAACCAATCATTGAACCTCCACAATCACCACCTCAACCCACAAACACTGAACCACCTCAACCCACAAACACTGAACCTTCTCAACCTACAAACACTGACCCACCTCAAACCATAAACACTGAACCAATCACTAAACCTACATCTCCACCTACAATTACTACTACTTCACAACCACAATCTTCATCACACCCTCAACCTCAACCACAAACAAAACCAAAGAAGCCAAAGAAAAGCAAGGCTATAAGGCCATCAAGAAAACAGAGGATGGCTGAAGCTTCTAAGCCAAAGAAGGTTAGAAAGGAAAGGGCTAACAAACCTAAGTCTCCTTCTATACTTGATGATTCTATCTCAGAAGAAGAGAGAGCAGAAGTGAATCCTCCAGCTAAGAGAATGAGATTAATTATTGAAGAATCTGATGAAGATGTGAATGTTGAAGCTCCAGAGGATATTCCTAAGGAAATACCTGCTGTTGAGATAGAAAGAGATGGAAATGCTGATGCTCAAATGGATGAAATTCTTGAACCATTGTTCCCATTCTCTGAGAACATGGACATTCCAATCTCTTCACCTGCTGTATTCTCTGAGGCAACTGATGCAGTAAATCAAACCACCTTGGTACATGAAGAAACAGTAGCTTCTCATACTGAGTTAATCTCCGATGCTCATCAATCTGTTGAACAGGGTGAGGAAATTGATCAGTCACCTAAGGAGATAAACTCTGAGCCTATTGTGCAACCTGTAGAGGATATTGTAAAGCCTGTTGCAGAGAATGTTGAACCTACTGCTAAAACTGTTGCAGAGGATGTTGTTGAGACTGTTGAAACTATTGATGCATCTATTCCAAATCCCGACTCCACTCATCATGTTGAAGCTGAGATTGAAGATGAAACTGAAGGGAATACTGAGTCAAGCTCTTCTCAGAGTTTACCAGTCCAGACTGATGCTAAGGTTAAGGATTTTACTGGTCCTTCAAATCAAGCAGATGCTGAAGAAGAACACTATGAACAATTTTCAAATGACTGGTACAAGGACACTTGTATCTTTCCTGTTGCAAGAGCAACTGAATTTGTCAAGAGAACCTCCAAAACAATTACAAATCCAGAGATTCTATCTTGTCTCAAGGCTACAGTTGTACAAGTGAAGACTCTCAATTCTAGGTTTGATCTGTGTCAAAAGGCTATCTCTGATGTTCGAGGTGATGTTGTTAGAGGAGATGATATGCTTAAACTTGACAACAAGAACAAATTTCAATATCTTACTCAGAATCAAGAAACTTTGTCTCACAGGCTGAGCAAAGTTGAAGAAAATCAAAATGCTATGTCCTTAAAAATTGATTCTATTGCTACCTCCCTGGAGTTAATCACATCTATTCTTATGCCTGATGATGTCAAAAAGGGGGAGAGAGTTGCTAAAGACAAATGTAAGCAATCTCAAACTCTGATCAGAAAGGATAATGCTGGAGATGGAGGAGCAAGTAATAAAGGAAGGGGCAAAACTGAAGAACTTCAAACTCTGAAAACTAGCAAGTCTTCTAAATCACAGTTCGCTGGGATAAACACTGATACTCAAGGTACTTTAAAGACCAAGAGTTTGATATTATCTTCTAATCCACAGACTAATGATGAGTTGGCTGCTAAGTTTTTCATTGAAGAAAATGAGGAAGGAGCTACAATTGAAGATATTAAAGCTGAAGAAAAGAGTTTACAAGAAGAACATCTCAAAGCTTTAAAGTCTGGAAAGTTAAAGAAAGGAAAAGCTCTTAGGCCTGTTCTTAAAGGCATTGTGATCAAGGAGAATGTTGATGCTGGTCAAAGATCACAGTTATCAAAGAAATCAACAGAAGCAGAAGCTAAACTCAAGCTGAAAGGCATTGAAGGAGAAATTTCACAGAAGAAAGTTACAACCTCTGTTTCTACATAAGTTGTACAGAAGAAAGAAAACACAACCTCTGTTGCTACACAAGTTGTGTCTAGACCTTTATCTTCTCAGTTGCAATCAGTTTTTGGTAAAGGAACACTTCATGATCCAAATCTATTATCTGGAGCCTCTATGGATTTTTCTGATGGAAGAGCTTTGTCTGGTAAGGTTGGAAATAATAAGGGTGGTCTAGGCTCACACAAAGACAAAAGGCAATATACTGGTCCCAGAGATCGTTCTTCATTGGCTGTTCCAAGTCGTGGTGTCACTCAAGAGAGTTTGGACAAACTGGAATCAGTACAGCTTGTTTATCAGAAGAGTTTAAAGAATGATTTTCTCTTGTACTTCATGGCTGATGGGACAGTATTTAGAATTGGTGAGAATGATATTGGCTTGAAATATTGGGAAGAATTAGAATATGTTCTATATCTTTTCAAGGTGAATAGTCAAAGGACTCAATCAGTTGCAAATGTGCTCAGACAGAAAATGCTCCAGAATTTGGCAATCAGAGGGATGAAGTGCAATAGCAGATATGTTCCTAAGTACAGAGACTGGAATGGAAATCTTATTGAAATGAAGAAGAGTACTACAAAATTAAAGACTGATTTGGGAATCACGGTACTTGATTTTAATTCACAGTCAGAGGAAGTGAAATTTATCAGGTTGGGAAATGAGATGAGGAGAAACAAAATCTATGATCTTAGATCTGCTATCTATTTGACAGATGAGAGTGATCCTCAGCTAAGAGAGATTAAGGAAGCTATGAAGATTGAGCTTGAAAATGCAGAGAGAAGATTTCTTATAGATTATCTCAGAACAACACCAGATCTTGAGGAGATTAGAGATTAAAGTCTGTAAGAATTTTCTTGTTATCTGTAAATTTTTATTAAGTCAAGTTTAAACTCTGCTTATTTTAATAAACACTGTGTTTGTATGAAATTGTTTTGACATCATCAATTATTGTTAACTTGTGCATTTTTATTAACGAACAAGTTGGGGGAGATTGTTAAATATAATTGATATGGTTAATATTAGTGTTTAAGTTTTACAGGGAAAAACAGAGTTTAACTTGAAACAGGAAGCAGTCAGAGTTTAGTTAAACTCTGACAGTTAGAAACTGAACAGAGTTTGCTATACGCTGACAGTTGGAAGCTCGACAGAGTTTGTTAAACTCTGTCTGGAGGAAGCGTCTACTTGTCAACAGTGTTTGAAGAATTATTGAAGATAATTATGGAAGCAATATCTTTGAAGATTGGATAGCTGTCAAAGAGATTGAGTTGACTAAGGAGACGAGTAGCAATCGTAATTGATATCAATTGTATAGCTAATTTATAGGAGTATCAATTATCGATTGTATAGCAGCTGTATATTTTGTAAATACAGTTAGGTTAACCCTAGAAGGGTAATCGATCGTGTAATACAATATCTTTCATTGTAACCTAAGCAGCTCTCTGTGATAATTTACATCACTGAGAGAGAAATTAATTCAAACAGTTTTTTAAAGTTTTTAAAGAACTTATTGTTATTCTCTCATACTTAGTTGATTATAAGTGTGTATTGGGCCTAACATAAATACTTGAATTACGTCTGTTGTATCATAAACTAGAATTATAAATCCTCTCCCGATTCATTACAATTCCTAAAGATACAATCAAGGATTCGTGACTCCCTCAATTGTGTTAAGCACTCAACAACAGATTAGCAAGACAGAGAAATCACAATTTAATTACACAAACATGTTAACCAATGAATACTACCTAATTCCCAGATTAGAGAATTAGTTACTCATAATGGATGAAGAAAACAAACATATATTAATAGCCAAAACCATGATTACAAGAGTTTAGAGTAAAGAAAATACAACTTGAAGAATCTCGTAAAGTTTGGATGGAATCCCTTCAATCCTTGCTCTCGTTCTTTCTTTGTTGTTCTCTCTCTCTTTCTCTCGTAAAAAATACACCTCTCTGATAATAAGCCCTAGAAAATATATATATCCTAATATAAAAGTGTTTTTATTGGTTTTTCTAGAAAATAAAATCCATATCCTAAAATAAGTTGAATTTGTTGTAAAATTCGAAGTCTGACTTTCTGCCCTGTTTCTGGGCTGCTCCAGTTGGACTATTGATGTTGGACCACTTCTGAGTTGCAGATAATTTCGTTAGCTTCGCATGGACTGTAAGATCGCCCAATTCTGATGTCTGAAACTCAAGTTATAGCTCAAACAGTGATGTATGCGCGCATAGTCCAATAAATCCGAATTTCCTTTTAATTTAAGTCCAATTCCTTCCAAGTTTGGGAATTCTTTATTTCAAGTCCTTTCATGCCACATCAATAAAATTTAGCCGTAAGCTTCAAATCATGTCTCTTTCCCTGCGTGAACATGCTAGCTTGACTGTATGACTATGCCAACAGCTAGAAAAACAATCGATGGTAAAGATTTTTATCCTCTTGAGTTGCACAATCATGCCAAAGAATGCATGAACATGCTAAAAATCATCAATATGGAGGAAACTCCATCATTCAACTTCACGAATAAGCCCCAACCTTATAAATCATTGTAAACACCTGAATCACCATGAACAAACACATCAAGGCAACATGTAGGAGTAAAAAAAACTATTAAAAACTAATATTATAATCTTGGGTTGCCTCCCAAGCAGCGCTTGTTTACTGTCATTAGCTCGACTTATTCACACATAAAATCTTCAATGAGGAGAAAAAACAAATAGATGCACATATCTACGAATTTGTATTACAAGCATAATGTGCAAATATACTTTTGATTCATTAAAATTTACGAAAACTTTCATGAATCTCAAATACTCAAGAGACTTAGAAAAGTAGTCAGAAAAGTCGTAAGAATAATCATCATAAGTACAACTCATAAACTCTTCCCAAATTGGATCCCTATACTCCAAAACAAAATTTTCAATTTCATCAATCTTAAATTCCTTCTCAATTATAATTGGACACTCATCAAATTTTGTCTCATCTACCAGTTCATTAAACTAAACAATATTTTCTAAATTTGGTAGAATTTCAATTGCATCCAATTTATCAGTAGCACGTGTAGGACAATCATCAACTATACAAGCAGACTCATCAAACACAAAATTATCATCAATTGCTAAACAAGAATCATGGATCATTGGAAAATTGACACAAGGAGGAATTTGAAGACAACCGTTATGCATCACAAGTTGTACTTCCATAATAAAACTATTCCTTTTAGCATTCTCCTCATACCAACCTATTGAATCTGGTTCACATGGACTATCATTGGTACTAGCAATCTCAAAAGTTGGGTCATCAAAGTTCTTAAAAATTCCCAAAGAATGTAAAGAAGGATTAGAATGAATTAAGCTCTCATAAACATCATTGCACATATATGGATAAGTATCATAATACTGGTTTTCAAAGGCACATGAAAAATCTGTACTAGGTGGGTATGGAGCATAATATGAGTTTTCAGAATAGAACGAATTCACCTAATATGCATTAAAATCCTCAATTTGAGAAATCTTCGTGTTTGCATACAATCATAAACCCCGTCTTCGTTTTTTATGCAGTTCATCAATTATGGTGGAGATGTTTTATATTTATGTCCAACTTGAGCTTGAAATGGTTTGCTTCATATTTTGTTCCTCGTGCACAAAATGTTGCATTATGATAATTTTGCAGGCCTACCAGGAGATCTGTGTTTTTTATACTCTGAGTGGGTGGTGGTGGTACGGGGGCCAACTTGTATTCAAAACATTCTAGAAAGATTTTTTTGAGTATTATGATGCTTCCTCTTATTCTTGTTAACAACTTGCTTTGTTTCATGGATGGATGGAGTTCCTATTATAACAAGAGTCAAATTAGAGTGTTGCTTGTGTTTAGGCTGTTGTGGAGTCCTTTTCCTTATTTTTGTATTTAACGTATCTCTCATTTTCACATATTGTTTAGCTATGATCAAATGTAATTAGGTTTGACACCTAATTTTGAAATATAATGAACTTTTGTGTTGGTCCTTAATGGTTTTACTGCTCTTGCTGGATTCATTGATCCTTAGTTTCCTCATTTTAAATGGCAGCATTGGTAATATCACTATGCATCTCCAATTTACCGTCTTTTTTTTAGTTTATGGTATGTCAATTTCATAGCAAATGCTTTGGTCCTAGGACCTCCATACAATTCATGTTCTCGGGATTTTTTATAAATCTGGGAAGAGTTTGGCTTAGGGAAAAAAGGTTTTAGAAGGAGAAGATTCTGCAAAGTGTTATTAGACAACTAAAAAATTTGGGGAAGATTATGCAAAGTGTTCTGAAATTTGAAACTAACACTTTTTTTCAATTCGAACAAATATCACACTAAAAACAAATAAAAATATTAGCAAAATAAATTAATTGTATGGAAGAAACTCTCGACATGATATTTATCAATTATTACAAAATCAAATTCTTGTATCCAAACAATAATTTTTGGAATATGTTGTTTTTTTTTCGTACAACACTTTAAAGATTTTGGAGTAGATAATAATTACGCAAAATCAGTGCTATTAAAGAAATGTAATATTTATGAAACAACACTTTAAAAAATCTCAAAATTCCTTAAAGAACACTTACAAGATATCTTTTATATTCAGAAACACTTTGAAGCAAATCTTTTATGTCTAATAATATACTTTCTCAAAATTATTTTGAAACACTTAAGCTAGTTGCTTATTGTTTATAATTTACTATTTTCTTTAAAATAATGATTTTGAAGATTCCGTTAAGTGTTTTATGATAAATTAATATAATACATATAAGAATAAATATAACACATATTAAAAAGGTTCAATTATAATAATTTTGAATTGATCATTCAAAAATTATTATGAAATATTTAAAAAATCTAAGATATAGTAAAAAACGAAAAAAACTAAAAAACACCTAACAAATCTTGGTGTATTACATAATATTTCTATAAATTTATTTTTTGAAAAGAAAAATTAAACATTTCTTTTAAATTTAAGTTACATGTAGAAATATCATAAGATTTCTTACATGTTTCAAATCAATATATCAATTTATTTACTTTTATTATGTTTTTTAGATTCGTTCGAGAAATGTTTTAAAAGACATGCTATAAAAATTTAATTTTAATTTGAAAAAATATTAGTTAAATTTTCTTAAATATTGGATAATTTATTTATAGTGCTCTAAATGTAAATATCCATTAAATTTTAATTTATTGTACATAACTATACCAGAAACTTATTTTATACCAATAAAATTTTTAGTATAATCTAAATGTAAATATCTAATAAAACTATATTACAATTTTTAAATAATTAACAAAATACTTAAGAAAATCTTGGTGTATTACATAATATTTTTATATATTTCATTTTTTTTAAAAAAAAACTAAACATTTCTTTTAAAATTAAGTTACATATAAAAATATCATCTAATATATCAAGTTTCTATTGCGTGTTTCAATGTATCATTTAAAATTTATTCTCCATTATCTCAAGTTCTAAAATTCGAAAAAATATTTTTAAATATTCCATGAATTATATATAATGTTGTACTTGTACATAACTATATTCAAAACTTATTTTTGATCAATAAACTAGTTAAATGAATCTTAATATAAATATTTGATAAAGTAATATTATGATTTCAAGTAATTAAAAACACAACTAAGAGAATCTCGGTATTTCTATATATTTTAAAAAAAATAATAATGCAAGTTTTTTTAAAATTAAGTTACATATAAAAATATTCCTATCAATAAAATCTAAATAAATCTAAAAAACACCTAAAAGTATCTTTGGGTATTACACAATATTTGGATATATTTATATATTTAAGTTACATGTAGAAATATTATAAAATGCACCAAAATTTCCTTATGTGTTTAAAAGATATGCTATAAAAATTTAATTTTAATTTGAAAAATATTATTTAAATTTTTTTAAATATTGGATATTTTATTTATAGTCCTCAGCTTGTATATAACTATACCAAAACTTATGTTATACCAATAAATATTTAGTAGAATCTAAATGTAAATATCTAATAAAATAATATTACAATTTTTAAATAATTAACAAAACACCTAAGAAAATCTTAGTGTATTACACAATATTTTCTTATATTTCATTTTTTTTTAAAAACTAAACATTCCTTTTAAAATTAAGTTGCATATAAAATATCATCTAATATACCAAGTTTCTATTTCGTGTTTCTATGTATCATTTAAAATTTATTCTCCATTATCTCAAGTTCTAGAATTCGAAAAAATATTATTAAATATTCCATGAATTATTTATAACGTTATACTTGTACATAACTATATTCAAAATTTATTTTAGATCAATAAACTATTTAAACGAATCTTAATATAAATATTTGATAAAATAATATTATTATCTCAAGTTTAAAAAACATCTAAGAGAATCTCGGTATTACTTAATAGTTCTATGTATTTAAAAAAAAAATTTATGCAATTTTTTTTAAAATTAAGTTACATATAAAAATATCTTAAACAATAAAATCAAAATAAATCTAAAAAATACCTAAGAGAATCTTGGTGTATTACACACATATATTTATATATTTAAGTTACATGTAGAAATATTATAAAATGCACAAATTGAATTTCTTACGCGTTTCAATCAATATATCAGTTTATTTACTCTTATTATCTTTTTGAGATTCCTTCGATAATTATTTTAAAAGACATGCAACAAAAATTTAATTTTAATTTGAAAAAATATTATTTAAATTTTTTTAAATATTGGATAATTTATTTATAGTGCTGTACTTGTACATGTTATACCAAAACTTATTTGTATACCAATAAAATATTTAGTAGAATCTAAATGTAAATATCTAATAAAATTATATTACACTTTTTAAATAATTTACAAAACACCTAAGGAAATCTTGGTGTTTTACATAATATTTTTATATATTTCATTTTTTTTAAAACTAAACATTTCTTTTAAAATTAAGTTACATATAAAAATATCATCTAATATACCAAGTTTCCAATGCGTGTTTTAATGTATCATTTAAAATTTATCCTCCATTATCTCAAGTTCTAGAATTCGAAAAAATATTTTTAAATATTTCATGAATTATTTATAACATCGTACTTGTACATAACTATATTCAAAACTTATTTTAGATCAATAAACAATTAAAACGAATCCTAATATAAATATCTAATAAAGTAATATTATGATTTCAAGTAATTAAAAAAACACCTAAGAGAATCTCGGTATTACATAATAGTTTTATATATTTTCTTAAAAAAAATAATTATGCAATTTTTTTTAAAATTGAGTTACATATAAAAATATTATGTAATACATCAAGATTCGTGTTGCCAATCAATAAAATCTAAATAAATCTAAAAAGTACCTAAGAGAATCTTGGTGTATTACACAATATTTGTATATATTTATATTTTCAAAAAAAAATTTATAAATTTCTTTTAAAATTAAGTTAAATGTAAAAATAAAATGCACCAAAATTCTCTTACGTGTTTCAAATTAATATATCAATTTCTTTAATATCTTTTTGAGATTCCTTTGAGAATTGTTTTAAAAGACGTGCTAGAAAAATTGAATTTCTTACGCGTTTCAAATCAATGAGATTCCTTCGAGAATTATTTTAAAATACTTGCTATAAAAATTGAATTTTACTTTGGAAAAATATTATTTAAATTTTCTTAAATGTTGGATAAATTATTTATAGTGTTATACTTGTACATAACTATATCGAATCTTCAAAAATACTATAAAAAAAATTTCAAATCAGGTTAAAAAATCTGGGTATATAATAAATTGATACTTATTCTTATGAAAAACACCTTAAATAATCTTTAAAAATGTATAATAATCTCTTAAAGAATATCCCCTACGAGATTTCTTATATCTTTTTTTCATTTGACTTTATTTAAGAATAAATAATATTTAAAATATTAAAATATTAGCGATCACTTAATAATATTGCATTATTATTTTTCAATATAATGCTAATATTTATTTATTTTAGGATTCTTTTATTTTTTTTGACCTTTTAGTGTATTTTTCAAATTAATTTTTATCTTTTTAGTCTTTGATTCTACTAAGAGATTTGTAACAACATATTAATTGTTCTACTTTCTCCTCCAATTTTTCTCAGAAAAGTTATAAATTACAAGATTTCATTATGTGCGACAAGATTCTCTTATATGTTGCCCATTTTGTTATATGCAACAACACTGCATAGAACACTCAATTTTGTTATATTATCGTAGTTGTACTTGTACAAAATATAGAACCTTGTGTGAACCTGCCATGAAAACAAATGATGGAAATAAAATCATTTTATTTTGATTAAACTGTTCCATACGTTTCATTATTTTGATTTGATATTTTGATTGATATTATTAACACTTTAAAAAATCTATGATCTTAAACTTCTCCTTTTAAAAATTATTTACAGGTTAATATTTGTTGACCATTTTAATATTTTACTGGGCAGGAGAACACTTAATATTCTTAAGTGTTTTTCCAAAAATACATGAACACATGCAGAGAGGATACTAGTTACTGAAATAATGTAAAAAAAATAAAAAAAAACAATATGTAGAATTTATTATATTTTAAGTTTTTTTTCAAAGAACATATAGTAGAACACCATGCCACACAATAAACAAATGAAATATATATATATATATATATATATATATATATATATATATATATATATATATATATATATATATATATATATATATATTTCATTAAGTATTAAAAATTAGATATTGGAGATAGTATATCAAAACAAGAGATAATGACTAATAAATATTGAAACATTTTCCAAAATTGCTTCCAATATTTTTTTCTCGTATTTAAATTTCGATTTTTGGTCACATTCGGTCTGTAGACGTGAGGTTATAATTATTCTTTTAATTTTTCGCACCTAACATATAAGTAAATTTTTAAATTAAAAATTTATTTATTTAATCCCCAACATTTGAAATTTATTAGCAAAAAGAAATTTTTTGTTTAGGGTTACAAAATTTATCAGATCAGGAAGCAAAGATTTATTAACATAAACAATACAAAATATCCTTTCCAAAAAATAACAACACAAATTCTTATTTCAAAATAGAAGAAGAAAAACAAATAGATATTCGAAAATATATACGCGTCTGCTATGTACGCACGCGTTTGTACTTTACACACATAATAAATCTTCTGTACATAGAACTTTCCTTTTCCTACTTCAAATATGATTATGAAAAACAAGGTATAACTCGAAACCATATAGGATTAGCATCTTGGATATGTTATAAATATAGATATTACCAATTAGCTCATGTATGCAATTCTATACTTTCTTAAACAAACTATATATGGCTGCTAAGCGTTTTCGAAATTTTCTTTCCGAAGAATTACTAGAGCAAATTCTTCTGAAAACACAATGTACAAAAACTATATTGAGATGCACCATTGTTTCCAAATCATGGTGTTCTCTAATTAAGTCCTCAACGTTCATCAGAACTCAACTCTCTTTTCGAAACAAGAAATATTTGTTTTGTAATGATGGTTCTTATTCACTATATTCTGATAGTGAACCAGCTGAGAAGTGTTCCACATTAGTGTTTCCGGACGGGGTACGAGATATCAATGTACATGGATGCTGCGATGGGGTGATTTGCTATACGGTTGAGGAAAATCGAGATGTTGTTTATCTTTGGAACCCAAGTATTCGAAAACTAAAAGCTGTTCCAAAAATTCGAAAACCTGATTATCAGGATGAGGCTATTGGATTTTGGTTTAATGCTGAGGAAAACGACTACGAGGTTGTGAGAATTGGTTATAATGGAGAGATGTCTTTTGTTGAAGTTTATAGTCTGAGTAGTAATTCTTGGAAGATGATTAATGGGACTTGTCCAGGTGCACTAGAAATAAGAGATAACAATCTACTGTTTGCTAAAGGAACATTGCACTGGTTGGCGGAACAAGAGCAAGGTTGGATAATTGTCTCGCTGGATATGAATAATGCAATGTTCCGAGAGAAATTAATAAGCGGCCTGTGTCCAGCAGGAATAAAATTCTATCTTACACGAGTACATGGCGATTCCCTTGCTATTTTTCGATGTGGATGGAGTAGGAATGCTTTGGGCATCCAGCAGGATGGCTGTATCATAGAAGTATATGACAAGAATCTGACTCTGTTTTCAAGAAATTCATATGATGATGGCAGTGGTATAACTCTGCTTCCTGTAGGTTTTGGAAACAATGGCGAAGCTCTACTAATTCAGATACCAGTCGCAGATAAGATGCTTTCGTATGATTTTGCTACCCAACAATTTAAGGATTATGGTTTCTTCGGCCAATGCCCAGCCTTGGTTCGTCCTTATGCTAAGAGCCTTGTTTTGCTAAATGACAGTGATGTGCAGACAACTATTGCTCCAGTTTCAGGAAATGAAATCATATAGATTGATTAATCTTGTAAGTTAGATATGTTGTAACTGAAACTAATAGAATCTCCAAAAGTATGTTGGTTATAATGTAATCTTACTTGTATTCATGTTTCCAAATTTATATACTGTTAGCTTATATATATTACATATTCCTGTAATTAATGTTTACTCAGGTGAGTATTTATGTTATTGTTCTAGGAAATTTTTACGCTTCCTCAGTATGTATTAAGTCTATAAGAAGAAATCCTTTGCTTTGACTAATGGAAAGACTTGATTTAATAAATCTAATATCTAGTGTAAATTAATTTTTAGTTAAATTTACATCCTGAAATCTTGTGAAGATTAAAGCACCTTTCAGCATTGCATATGAATTCTTAAGAATGATTATAGATAGTCCTTACTCCTCAACATGATAGGTAGCTAGACGGAATTAAAATATAACCTTCTTGGGACACAATGATTTGATCAGATTGCATTGCTGCACCTCTTTAATAAATAGTTTATATATTTCACCAATGGCAGCCTTCTTATGTTTGTTTTTTCCATGATCTGTGGAGTTCCAATCTATTCTTCTTGATAGAAAGACACAAATAGACTTTCTCTAGCAGGCCCATTTGCTGCTGCCGTTCTGTCTTTTTCAATGTTCACTGTTGGACTGCTGCTTTCATCAGATCCAGATGCAGCACGAGGTATTGTTCAATTTCCCAGCATAATGTTCCAAGGTCATTGCTTCTTGTTTTCATTATCAGAGCCGGTCTTGGTTATGTGTATGCTTGTAATATATCTGTTTTCCTAACAGGCTAAAACACGTAGAGATACATGGCTGCTGTAAATGTAATGGGAGTGATATGTCATACCAAAGTTCACAGAAATCAATGAAATATCCATCATCGGTACCCTATTGTTAGAGACTGAGAAAATTTTCCCAAGTTTTGAGAAGCTAATCGTCTTTAAAATGCTATCGGATTTGGTTTAATGCTGAGAAAACTACTACGAGGTTGTAAAAATCGAATACAACGAAGTTGAAGTTATATGTTCAAAGTACGTCTGCAGTCTGAGAAGTAATTCTTGAAATATATTAAGTGCCACTTGTGCAGATACAATGGAAATATGTGACGGCAAATTACTGTATGCTAATTAGAGAAAAGTTCTATTGGCTAGCAAGACGATGTCAAGGTTGGATGATTGTTTCTCTGGATTTGAATAACGTGAAACTTTAAGAGACACCAATAGGCTGGCTTTCAAGAGCAAAAATTTACATGCACAACAATACAAGAGTGAAAAGTTTTAATCTTCCCGAGGAATGGTGACTCCTTTGATATTGTAGTTTGTAGGATAGACATATGGAAATAATGATTTTGCTTATGGAGAGTACAGCAGCTGTATCCTAAATCTATATGAGGAGAGCTTATATTATATGAAGATCTGGATGAAACTTGGAAGCAACGGTGAAGCTCTGCTTCGGAGGCAGAGCAGAGATACGAAGTTTTCATATGTTCGTACATGGAAACAATTCAGAGATTTTGTTTTCGTTGGCAATAATCTAAGAATGGCACTTCGGTTCCGAGCCTTGTTTTGCTAAATATTTTATTTTCTAAGAGCAAGTCCAAGAACTCCCATATATGATGTCCTAAGTTTAAATATAAGGAATATGGTACGAAATGATACTCCAACCGTGTCCTAGTGATCCCTTAAATCACTAGGACATCCATCCTATAACTTATCTTTAAGGAATCACTAGTCATCCCTTATATCATTTTTATCAATATAAAATTCATTTCTCTCTCTTCTTTTAACTTCTTTTCTCTTTCTTCATTACATTTCTTGTCATTCTCTTTACAAATTTATTATTATAATAAAAATAAGGAATGAGTATAGGGATTATTGTTGGAGTTGAAATACAAAATCATGTCCTAAATCACCAGGAGTTATTATTTCATAATTGTTATGCCCGAATTTCGGCAAAGATCCTAAACGGGCTCAAATGACTATACTAAGGGGTCTCACGCTAGGACTCAAAGGGGTCACATGCTAGGCCCCCAAGGGTCTCATTCTAGTCCTCTAGGCGTCTCATGCTAGCCCGGCCTTGGGGTAGCATCTACCGGGGTCGTAGGCTAGGGTCGCATCTACAGTACGAACAACATCGCTATCTTACTACGTTTCTCCATATGAAGGCTCAACATCATCAGAAATCAGTCCAATATACTATCAAGCACAATATGGAAGTGTGTGACCCCAAGCTGTGGGTCGAGTTTGCTAGTAGTCCCTAGTATGGGATGGTATCACATCTCTCTGCAAGGTCCAGCGAGGCCTAGAGGTCCAGTGAGGCCTAGAGGTCCAGCGAGGCCTAGAGGTTCTTATGAAGGCTCATAGCTAAGCCCAGCGAGGTCGCATGAGTATGATTATCTCCATAGCCTTAATTGGGCCATGGGTCATGAGCAGGATTAATGGACAAATTAGATCAGCCCAAGAAGACGTCTAGTGGATTTGGGCCAAGTCGAGCCCATAGAAACCCCAGCCCGTCTGGGTAACTTCTTCTCCAAGAGAACTACGTATGGCTTGATTCTTATAAATAGGGTACGTAGGCACCTTGTTATGGATGATTGATAGCTCACCCCTGAAATATCAACATACAAGATCAGCCACAATATTCACCAATCTCCTTCCGTGTTCTTCATGTTCTTAGCAGAATACCCGTATTTTGCTCCATAATTCCAGCAACCTCCAAAATATTGTTATACAATATTCTCCATATAACATTTGGCGCTAGAAGGAGGGGGAGTCATTGAATTGGGAGAGCGATGACTAACTCGAACAAGAAGAACCGAGGGGATAACAATAGTGAGACCTCGGGGTCTCACAAGACACCCAAATGCGACCCCAAGGAGCGACCCCCTAGAAGCGAGGCCGCACCTAGCATAGCAAGGCCAAGGCAAGGATCAAGGTTCTAGGTGACCCCCATCTCCTCGTTGAGATTGTGAGCGGTTCTATCGTCGTGATGACAGACCCCCATCTCCTCATTGAGATTGTGAGCGGTCCCATCGTCGTGATGACAGACCCCCTTCTCCTCGTCGAGATCGCGAGGGATCCCATCGTCGTGACGACAAACCCCCATCTCCTCATCGAAATTGTGGGACCCCTACATGACATTAGCTAATGAGGCCCCTATATGGTGTGGATATCAAGATAGTGAGATGCCTCTTCTTGAGATGCCTCTACGTGAGATGCCCCTTCGTGGGATGCCTCTACGTGAGATGCCTCTACATGAAATTTCTTCTTGGTGAAATACCTCTACGTCGAGGAGAGGGGGGACGCCCCCGATCCTTGGGGTAAGTGGGGACGCCCCCAACCCTTACCGACATTGAGGAAGTCCTCGACTACCTCAAGGCACTGGGAAGAGCAAGCAACAAATTACGAGGCTGAGTACGAGGCTCTCATCATTGGCCTCAAGCTCGCACTAGAGATGAAGGGAGAGAAGCCAAAGTATTTGAAAATCAAAATGAGCTCAAGACCTCAATATTTACATTCTCGTTCAACATAGGGATGCCTATTTTGACAATGAAGAAATCAAGTGCCCTGGAATAACATGATGAGGCCAAGTGTCCCGGGATGGCGTGATGAGGCCAAGTGCTCCCGGATAGCATTGATGAAGCCAAGTGCCTTGGCACAATGGTGAAGAGTACAAGTGCTCTGGGATAGCATTGAAGAAGTCAAGTAAGTTTATAGCGGGATCACATCTCATTCTCTTCATTACAAATGATGTCAACTCCAAATAATACAAGAAGATTGTTAAAACACTTTTGATTCCTCATCACATCTACAATGATAATGAGGACTCGGGGGGTAGTGCACCTAGCATTATATAAACACTTCTTCTAGTGGGACATTTGAAAAAATTGCTTGACAAGGCCAGCACCTAGCATTGCGAGGCTGCACCTAGCGTTGCGAGGCCGCGAGGCCGCAAGCCCGATCCTGCGATGCGAGGCCACTCGACCCCATTAGTGATGACGGGCTCAATCAGCTATCCTAAAGCACTTGGAAAAAATTCAAGATTTTTTCAGAAACAATTTACAATGAAATGAAGATACAAAGCTGTGTTCCAAAAGAGAAACAACGAATCTTTGATGATGTGAGACCAACCAGCCAGCATAAACGAGGCATGATTAGAACCAGCATCTTACTATGCAAGGCCAATATAAAGTAGTGTACGGGCTATGCCAATTCGTACTGCGAGGAGCTATATGCGAGGAGATGATTGTTTATACATCAATACAATGCGAAGAGATTGAAGTGGCCTTGACTGCGTTGAGGAGCTAAACCGAAAAGATATTACGAAAAGACTACTAGAGGTCGTGCTGGTTGACAAAGAAGGCAAGAAAGTGGTAAAATATGGTGAATAGCCATCTTGCACGTACATGGCCATCTGTTGTGAATTTAAAAGGTGGAATCAGACATATACTTTGGGCCCGCTGGAAGGTGTTGACAAGAAATTCAAAATAAAATCCTAGTTGGTGGACAAACAACAAAGTAACGAGCTCACCTGAAAGGAAAAAAAACTAGACAGCATGTGAGGGAAAAATCTGCGAAGGCTAGTTGCTATGGTCATATCATGTTTTAGTAAATAAAACGAAATAAGGCTGCAGCTTAGGCTACGAGAGTTCGCGGAAAATGAAGGAAGAAAAGAAGTCAAAATGGCATGCAAGTCCACAAATAGTGCAAAGTCGATCATGTTAAGTTGCAGAGGGTTCGCTTCATTAAAAATAAAAAATGGAGTATGCACGAGGAGGCCATCAAAATTCAAAAGCAAGGAGGTTTATGGGCTCCCGTGTGAAAATAATTTGATACTTGAATACATGCATGGTCGAGCAAGATGATTAAAGGTGTGACCAGGTAAAAGAATGAAAAAACAAGAACCCAAGTTCATGTTCGCCAAGTAGAAGCAATATATTTCTCAAAGTAGAAAGGCCCAACCTCTGCTTTTTCTCCAAGTTGCTAGTGGCATGTGTTAGAGCTCGAGGAGTTTAACAATAAAGAAAATCAACTACGCGAGGAGAAGACTGGAATGAAGCAAGAATTCAAGACAAATCAAATCAAAAGAACAAATACAAAGATCAATACAAAAAAAAAGGGTTGAACAGCTGAAGTGAGGTCAAGGTCGAGGTTTTCATATGCGAGCTGATTATATGGTGCAGCAAGGAGACTGAGGATTTAAGAAAAATATCACTTGCGAGGTCACGCGTCAATTTCACTTGATTTAAGAAAGAAAAAAGAAGCTGTATTGCGAAGAGGCTGTGATGTTTTACTCAGTTTCTATTTTTCCTATTTGCTTTAACATGGAGATCACCTGAAGGAAATCAAAGGCTAGTTTGTGTTGATTTTATTAGAAAAAAAGTGGTTATATTATGATGACCAAAATGGAAAATTCACAGCGGGGCCTGCATGGAATAAAGAGAATGAAACATGATTGTCATGTGAAGTCTAGTTCGTGTAATTTGAAGTACAAAGTCAATATACGTGGTCTCACGTACTTATTCAAGAGAAAGATTGTAATGTGAAGTCCACAGTGTTTGCATAAGGTCTGTGGTCTAGTTATAACATTATCTTTCTTTACTTCAGAAATGGACGGTAAAGAATTAATGTTTTTGTTCTTCCTGCAAAAACTAGCAAGATGGTTAGTGCTACCACAGTTATGACATGTCTTTCTTGGAGCTAAGGTAGAAAGCATTGGATAATTACCTTGAGTGATGCCTACTTTACCATTTCTGTTCTTTCTAGACACTTTCTGTTTCTTAACAGATTTTAACTCCTTAAGCTTATGCTTGAGTTGTTTATCTGTCATTAAACCAATATTAACCTGTTTAACACTAGTTTTTACTGGTTCTTTCTTAACAGCTTCTTTTCCACATTCAAACCAAGGTTCACTTATTCCATTAACAAATGTTCCAAATTTCATGGGTGGAAGAGGTGGTTTAATCTTGACTGTATTCTGAAACCTAAGTTCATCTTCCTCAGAATAACCTAGACCTACAGTGTCAGATTGAAAAACTTCTTGAGTGTCTTTTCCAGAGTGAGTCCAAGTTTTAATAATGTGATTTGCCTTCTCCAATTCAGATTCTAGTTGTTTATACTTACTTAACAACTCTTGTTCAAGATAGACAGCATCATCTCTCTCCTTTTGAACTTGCTGCATGTTAGCAAGTTTCTCTTCTACAACCCTATTTCTCTCTTTGAGTTCAGAATTCTCATTTTTGATTCTCTCATTCTCTAAAGTCTGATCCCTATAACTGATATGCAAATCCTTAAGATATATTCTCAATTCAGTTATATCATCAGTATTATAAGCATAGGTAATTAGAGGTACCTTGTTTTCAGAATCTTCAGCTTCATCAACAGTAGTAGCCATGAGAGCATAGTTCACATCCTCATCTGAGTCAGAGGTGTCTGCCCAATCTCTGCCTTTAGTGAA
Organism: Saposhnikovia divaricata; assembly: GCA_036435485.1. Classification (NCBI taxonomy): domain Eukaryota; kingdom Viridiplantae; phylum Streptophyta; class Magnoliopsida; order Apiales; family Apiaceae; genus Saposhnikovia; species Saposhnikovia divaricata. The sequence continues at coordinate 140,208,303 of CM071599.1, read as the reverse complement.
GAGTGCCTTCTCAGTTTTACCCTTCTTGCACTTAGGAGCATAGTGACCCATCTCCTTACACTTGTAGCATTGAATCTCAGACTTGTCTCTCTTCCCAGATTTGGTATCCTTTCTCTCAGATTTGCTGAAATTCATTCTGTCAGACTTTGAATCATTCTTGGAGAATCTCTTCCCTTTCTTGAAGTTCTTGAATCCCATCTTCTTGAAGGTCTTTACCATCAAAGCAGCCATTTGCATCATTTTCTCATCATCTTCAGAATCAGATGATCCATCTGTGTTTGAGTCAACATCATAGTTTGATGACTCACTTTCAGAATGAATGACCAAAGCTTTTCCTTCTGCTTTCTTCCTTGATGCTTCCTTCTTTGAGGGTCTTTCTTCAACTCTTAGAGCAACAAACTTTGACTTCCTGCCTGATCTTCTGCTTCTCTGTTCCATTTCCAGTTCATGATTCTTGAGCAACCCATAGATCTCATCAATATCAGTGTCAGCCAGATCATAGTTATCTCTAATAGTGGTTGTCTTAACATCCCACTTTTCAGGTAGAGAAAGAAGAAACTTGAGATTTGAATCTTCTAGATCATATTCTTTATTAACCAGTGACAGATCATTGAGTAGCTTACAGAATCTGTCAAAGATTTCTGTCATTGATTCTTCAGATCTAGCCTCAAAGTGTTCATACCCCTATGTGAGTATGTTCCTTCTATTCTTCTTGATTGCAGCAGTTCCCTGACATCTAACCTCCAGGGCATCCCAGATCTCTTTTGCAGTTTTACAATTGATCACTTTGTTAGACATAACATTATCCAATGAACTATGAAGCAGATGTCTAACCTTTGCATCCTTAGCAATGGATGAAATGTCCTCAGGAGTCAAATCTTTCTTCTCCTTTGGAATAGATTTAGCTTCCTGTCCAGCAGTAACGACAGATAATTTTGTAGGCTTATTGGGGCCTTCTTAAATTCTGTCAAGATATTCTGGATCTATAGCCTCCAGAAACATAGCCATTTTCACCTTCCAGGTTGAGTATTCTGCTGGCTTGAGAATAGGAACCCTGATTGTCTCATATCGGCTCACAGTTGTAGGTTGAGCCTTCTCAGCACTAGAGCCTATTGTTGGAGGAGGAATTTCTGCCATTGATTATAGTTGTGTGTGTGTGTGGATCTTAAACTGTAATAAATTAACATATTAAGCTCTGATACCAATTGTTATGCCGAATACTCAATTATAATCAACTAAGTCGAAGAGAATAACAATAAGTTCTTAAAAGACTTTAAAAACTGTTTGGAATTAACTCCTCTCTCAGTGATGTAAAAATATCACAGAGAGCTGCTTAGGTTACAATGAAAAGATATTGTGTTACACAATCGATACCCTTTTAGGGCTAACCTAACTGTATTTATAAAGACATACAGCTATGTACAATCGATAATTGATTCTCCTATAAATCAGCTATACAAATATTATCAATTATGATTGCTACACGTCTTTCTAGCCAGCACGACTTCCTTTGACAGCTATCCAAGCTTCAAAGATATCGCTTCCATAATTATCTACAATAATTCTGTTACTGACCAGCAAACGCTTCTGTTCAACAGAGTTTAGCTGCTTCCTCTTGTCAGCGTATAGCAAACTCTGTCAAGCTTCTAACTGTCAGAGTTTAACTAAACTCTGACTGCTTCCAGATTCAAGTTAAACTCTGTTTTTCCCTGTAAAACTTAAACACTGATATTAACCATATCAATTATATTTAACAGGGGTAAACTTACTATTTATGATAACGTAAAGAAATGAGAGGGACATCCCAAAATAGTAACTGTAAAGAAATGAAAGGGACGGAGGGAGTACTTTATTTGTAAACAATTTGGGAGGCTTAAAAAATGTATTTGTAGATAAATTTTATTCGTTTTTTCATATTAAAATATTGATGTTTTATTTTTGTATAAATCAAAAATTTCGAAATAATAGTATGTGTAACTATGCTAATTACATCAAATTCTTAACAATTAGCTTGTGGATGCATGTTCAGGGACCTAAAAAACTAATTTTTACAATTTTTTTTGTTCTGTATTAAAGTTTTAATGTTCTACTTTGCTATAATCCAAAAATCACCAAAAGATATTGAATGTAATTATGGTTTTTTTTAAGGCCCGAAATTGACTAGTACACATAAAATTCTTAACAATTTGTTTGTGAAGGCATTTTAGTGGTACATTAACTAATTATAGATTACTGTTTAATTTTTTATAAATAGGGATATATTAACAACTTATAGATTATTATTAAAAAAAAAATTAATTAAGGTCACATAAACTATTTAAAAATGTAACACTAATATAAGATTTGTTAATGTAACACTAATTAAAAAAACAAGTAAACACTAATTTTTAATTAGATAATGTACCATTAATAAAAAAAATTGAACAATATTCTAAAATTAGTTATGATAATTAAACTAGCGTTCTACCAATGCTACGTACTGAATGTTAAAATTTATTAATTAATTAACATAAACATGTTATTTAATCATCATTTATAAAAAAGATAATTTATTTAGAATGAAATTAATTTAAGTAAAAATTTACCTATTCGTCAATTTATAACAGTTGCATTAATATTAATATTATCGGACAGTTATCATAACATTCACATCCCCCGCTAAAATGTTCTAAGCCCCTTTTTATTACTTTTATCTTAATTTGTTTTTTGTTTGATTTCTCTCATTTTTGAGAATTTTTCTACGAAGTTCATAAGTTTTTTTTACCCATATTTTAAGTTTTGTTCTTTTGAAAATTTGGTATAATTGATTTTTATAAGTTTTATTATATCAATTCATTCAACAACATTGTATAGATCGCAAGCAATTTTTCGAATACATACTAAAAATCCATAAACACTTATTTCTCATGACCATTATAAATCATTAGATTGTCTCTCAAAGAAAAGTTACATGTTTCAGCGATATGAGAAAGGATCTCTACTGTTGTGGAATAAAAATTAGGGTTGTTAAATTGCGGCTAGGGTTCATGAGCTTCGTGCTTTTATGGCTGTGCTTACATTTTCGTGACCTAATTTGGGTCCTCATAAGATGCCTACGTATCTCAGAGTTGAGAATCAATCCAAGACGTAGTTCTGAGAATGAGGGGTCAGACTCTTATATAGGCTGTGGGAGCCTTAGAATCGTAGTAGGGTTTGGAGACTTGGTGGACAAGTCACCGTCTTGAGGAAAGTTCTAGACTCCTTCCTTATAGGAGTTAGTTTTCATGTCGAATTAGGTGCCTTGGAGGCTACTTCTTATCCCAGGGATATTCTAGAACGTTCCCGGTTTGTGGATTAGGCCCATGTTAGAAACAAACTTATACCGGGCATCCCCGGTTTGGGCTGTTCTTTGGGCTTAATCATTAATTACGAATTTAATGCCCAACTATGGTTTCGGGCCTTATTTATGAGCCAATAAAAATTATATTAATTATGTCTTTAGGGATTATTTTTCACCCATATCATTTGCCCCCCAACTTCTAGGAAAACTTGATTTCGTAGAAGTTTAAGATTACATCGGCCCTACCAGGGTATCGTCTTACAGTGAAGTGTGAAGCGACCTACACATTCACAACGACTAAAATTCTTTTCAAACTTAATACTTAAGAAAGTTAAATGTTCCTTGGCCTCTCGAACCTTTTTCTTAAGATTTCTTGGCATTTCGGGAATAGGATCAGTGTCGTTTCGAGCTCGTAGACAGTAATCCAAGTGCAATTCGTGCATAGGATCCTTTATCATAAATTCATTAGTGATTTATTACCAACAACTTATCTAATTTTTGGGTTAATATCCGATGGTCATTGCTCATAATTCTTAATAAAGGCTAATTCTTGAGAAAAAGACGCTAATTCTGCCCTAATCGGGGCTAAACAACCCTAAACGGGGTTATAAAGGCCTTAATCAAGGCTAACTAGCTCATCTTTGATGTATTCTTTAGTAGGATATTCACTCATAAACTCAAGATAGGTTAATTTTGAAGAGAAAGTCCTTTGATGTTGTTAATCGAGGTTAATCACCCCTAATTGCGATTAGTGAAATCCTAACCTCAAATTTTGAAGTAAAGTTAACCCAATAGAGACTCTTATAACCTCTTGGTTAGAGAAAGAATCACGTGAAAATTCTCATTTTTGAGTTGTTTAGACAAGGAATACGGTCATCTGGACTAGGTGTTTTAAACACCTTTAGGGTCTTTGAACACCCTTACGGTTTCTGAACACCCCTGACATTTCTAAACCCAAATTTTGGATTTGAGCTTATATGATAGGGATTCTTATAATCTCCTGGTATGAAGAAGAATCACATGAAAACATGCATTTTTAAACATTTTGGAGGCGAAATACCTCATTTTAAGTTGGTTTTCAAGCCAGACCTTGTTTCAAACAAGGTCATTTTTTTTTAACTTCTTGGAATCACTAAGAAACCTGCATAGGCTTGTAGAGGACCTTATAAGGGTCTCAAATCTCAAATTTGAGGGAAGACGGAGCATTTTTTAGCGTTCTGGAGCCAAACGAAATCACCCAAGGGCTCAGGTGTTCACAACACCTGAGCCATTTTTTGTCCAAGGTGACCTGGTCGGCCTATCCTGGCCGGCCATTTGGCCAAGGGTGCCTGGTCGACCAACCCTGGTCGGCTGGGCCCCATCAATAATATATATATATATATATATATATATATATATATATATATATATATATTGAATTTTGGCCAAATTTTGATCGTTTGACTTTGACCTTAGACTTTGAGTTTTGACCTTGACTTTGACCAACGTCAAATCTTGTCTTGAACTCCCATCTTTGTTTCTAGAGAGAATTTGTAGCACCTTGGTTGGTTTTGTGATTCTTGATCTCAAACAACCTACTTCTTAGTTTTCAGGACCTTCCGGGCCTTAACTTGTTCTTGAACTCTTGGTTTCAAATAACCATGGATTCAAGTTGAATCCTATTGTAAGGATGGAAGGGTGTTTGAAAACCAAAGGCCATAGTTGAATCATTCAAATATGGCCTTTGGTTTTCAAACACCCTTCCATTCTTACAATTGGGTGTTTCAAACAACCTTGGCCTTGCCCCCTTATCAAATAACCATGGATTCAAGTTGAATCCTATTGTAAGGATGGAAGGGTGTTTGAAAACCAAAGGCCATAGTTGAATCATTCAAATATGGCCTTTGGTTTTCAAACACCCTTCCATTCTTACAATTGGGTGTTTCAAACAACCTTGGCCTTGCCCCCTTATCAAAGAGGTCTTTGCTTCTCGATCGTCTGCATAAAGAATTCCCTTGTTTTTCAACACCTAACTTCAAGTCTAGGATACTTTGGTTGGTTTTTTATCCTTGATTTTGATTCCATCCTTCTTCTTATGTTCATAGAACCTTGCTTTGGTTTGAATTTTGTATTGTACGCACAAAATCATCTGTAACTTTTGACTCGTTACTCCGATGGAGACCCACGATATATCAAATCGAAGGTATTTCAGAGCTCTAGGTCCCGCAAATAGGATTTATCCTATTTGCCCCACTTTTCGACCCCAAAAAACGTTGTTTAAGGCACTTTTGGAGCCAAAATAGTTTTTTCATGGGTATTTCTAGCATCCGTGCGTATGTTTGAGAGACCATCAGGGCTTTGACCCATTTGCTGAATCCTTGATTCGAGACCTTGAATTCAATCGACTAGTTTGAGTGGAGGCCTACAGCCTTGGTAGCCATCAAGGCTTAGATCAATGCATATCTCAATGTTCACACTGATAGTTTCCGTGCCTCCAAGGCATTATCAGGGAGCTAACCAGTCTCAAGATGAGCTTTGATGGGGATCTATCCAGCAACTTCCAGTGTCGGTGGGCGCCAACAACTTGCGCTCTATAGTGGAGGTCTCCAAGACCTGATATTAGACACTTCTAGTGTAATTCTCGATTTCAGACGAGACGAATTTAGACAAGGCATCGACCGTTATACAAGGAGGCATTCCTCGAACCATATCAATTGTGATTTTATAATCCTCTTGTATTTCATCATCGTTTCATCTTTGGCTTCAAAATCTCCATTCTCTTGGGCTATCACCAGCCTTGAGTCTCCACGTACTTTAAGATTTTTTAGCCCTCATGGCTAGAGCCAAGCCTAGTGACAACTGATTCAGTTGCATGAAATAGAAGCCAATGAAATAGAAGAAGAGAAATTTTGCTATGGAGAGACAACAAGTAATTCAAGCAGAGGTCGAAAAGTTGCTGGAAGCAAAGTTCATTGAAGAAATTAAATATCCGGATTGCCTGGCGAATGTGATGGTGGTCAAAAAGTCCAACAACAAGTGGCGAATGTGTGTGGACTACACCGATCTGGATAAAAATTATCCGAAGGAGCACTACCATTTGTCAAACATTGACCAGCTGATAGGTGCTACTTCGGGGCATCAAATACTCAGCTTCTTAAATGGCTTCTCTGGGTATCACCAAATAGCAATGAATGCCGAGGCCATTCCTAAGACATCATTCATCATGCCGAATGGAACATACGCCTACATCAAAATGCCCTTCGGCCTGAAGAACGCGGGGGCAACATTCCAGAAAATGATAACAAAGTGTTCAAGAAATGATTGGGCGGAACATGGAGTGCTATGTGAACGATATGATAGTGAAGTCCCTGTTCAAGAAACATGGAAAAGATCTAAGGGAATGTTTTGAAACGGTGAGAAGGAACAACATGAAAATTAACTCGAACAAGTGTACGTTCGGAGTTAGTAGTGGGAAATTTTTAGGCTACATGGTCAGCGCCGGAGGGATCGAGGCGAATCCAGAAAAAATTAAGGTCGTGATTGATATGAAAGCACCGAAGACGATCGGGGACATTCAAAAGCTGTCCGAACGGTTGGCAGCCTTAAGAAGGTTCATCTCCAGGTCAGCAGAAAAAGCCTTACCATTCTTTGAAGTTCATCGGGGATCCAAGACTTTCGAGTGGGGGCCGACTACCAAAAAGCATTCGAAGAGGTTAAGGAATACTTGGTAAAAGCCCTTCTCCTGATGAGACCTAACCCGAAGGAAACATTGCAGCTATACTTAGCAGTGAACGACCGAACATTGGGGGCAGTCTTGGTTAAAGAGCACGAAGGGAACCAGCATCCGAATTTTTACGTATCTCATATGCTGAAAGATGAAGAAACAAGGTACCCAAATGCGAAAAAGTTTATATATGGATTAGTCATGGCAGCCAGAAAGTTAAGACATTATTTTCAGGGGCAAACCATCAAAGTGGTAACCGACCAACCACTGAAGAAGATTCTGCAAAGGCTTGAAGCATCGGGCAGAGTTGTTGCCTGGTCGATCGAACTGGGGGAGTATGATTTGGAGTATACGCCAAGAACTTCAATCAAGGCACAAGCTCTGGCTGACTTTATGGTAGAGTGTTCCTTCTCTAGACTGAGGGATACAGCCCCCGAAGAGTAGCTGATTCAGGCACTGGGAAAATGGAAACTGTTTGTGGATGGTTTGGTCGCGGGGGACAAGTGTGGAGCGGGCTTAATCCTGACAAGCCCAGAAGGTTTCAAAATATGCCAAGCTATAAGGTTCACTTTCCCTTTAACAAAGAACGAAGTAGAATACGAAGCCTTATTGGTAGGGTTGGAGTTAGCGTGAAGCTTAGAAGTCAAACACCTAAGGGCCTTCAGCGATTCGATGTTGGTAGTGAAGTAGTTCACAAGAGAGTATGGCCAGAAAGATCCCCGAACGAAAGACTACGCCCTAAAGGTGCGAGAGAATGTCCACTTTTTTGAATAATTTGAGTTAAGTCAGGTGGCAAGGGAGAACAGTTGCCGAGCCGATGCTCTTTCCAGGCTAGCTTCGGCAGAAATCTAAAGTCTCACAGGGTCCCTTCGATTGACAAAAAGCAATGCATGGAGATTCACCAAGGGGTCAACTGGATGACTCTGATCAGAACATTTCTAGAGAAGGAAACCTTACCACTAGACCAAAAGGAGGCACAGAAAGTAAGACATCGATCGGCGAACTATACTTTGATCGGGGCCCGGATGTTCAGAAGATCGGCAACTCAGCCATTTCTCCGATGCTTGGACCCTGAAGAGCAGTAGTTAGCCCTTGAGACCCATGAAGGGATTTGTGGGGAGCACTTGGCTGGAAGATCCTTGGCCTTCAAGATCCTAGGCAGGGGTTTTTCTAGCCAAAGTTAAAGGAAAATGCAGCTGAGTATGCCAAGAAATGTAAGCAATGGAAACTATTCAGCACAGTACCGAAGCAACCTCCCGAGGAAATGTCTTTTGTTCTTAGCCCTATACCATTCACCATGTGGGCTATGGACATAATGGGAATCTTACCCACCAGCACCAAACAAGCTAGGTACTGCATTATGGCGATCGACTACATGACCAAATGGGTGGAAGCCCGATCCCTTTCAACAATTACCGAAGAGGCAACAAAGAAATTCATGTTGGAATAGGTAATTCTGAGATTTGGTATTCCTATGGTTTGTGTGTCAGACAATGGAACGCAGTTTATCGGAAGTAAGTTCAGGAAGTTCTTGGCAAAGTTTGGCATTCAACAAAAATTCAGCTCTGTCGGGCATCACCAAGGCAATGGGGCGATCGAAGCGGCTAACAAGATCATTTTTAATGGAATCAAGAAACGACTGGGTGAAGCCAAAGGACTTTGGGCCAAAGAACTGCCTTGGGTTCTATGGGCTTAAAGAACGACGACAAGATCGTCAATAGGAGAAACACCTTTCAGGCTAGCTTTCGGGACCGATGTCCTGTTCCAATCGAAGTTGGTTTGGAGTCCTACCGAACACAGGTGTTCAATGTGGAAACAAATGAACTTGGACTCCGGGCTAACGTGTATCTACTTGAAGAGGAAAGGGAGGCGGCCCACTAGAGAAACTTAAGGTACCAGCTCCAAGCGACCCAGTATTATGATTCGGGGGTGAAGAAAAGATCTTTCCAGGTTGGAGACTTAGTGCTTCTGGAACTGGCTACTTCAATGCCAAGCAAGGAAGGCAAACTTATGCCCGACTGGGAAGGTCCCTACACTGTGATAGAGGTGGTTCATCCGGGCACATACAAGCTAGCTCATTCGGATGGCACACCCATCAAGAACACAAGGCACGTCGCTCGCCTTCATCGTTTATACCAGTAAGCTTACTGGATGCATTTCACTTGTTCTTTTCAATTCAGTATTTTGTTTTATGCAAGTTGATTTCAATTTCCCTAAGAGAGCATCAATCTATAACTCGATCGAAATTTTGTATGCTATTTGCATGATCAATGAAAGATTGTTTGCCCCAATTTATGTCTGCTAATTTTAGCCAAAGTACAATGAAAATCGAATGATAAAGTACATAAAATCAGGCTTAACAGACCCATGTTTGGGGGCCGGCCAAATGAAACATGTGTCCTTATAGTTGTTTTAGTATTAAGTTACTTTAAAATAATTAAGGCCGGGAGAAAATATTTTTCACCGATTGAAAGAGACCTTAATCATTTCAAAACTCCTTAAATACCGGGGGACAACTAGGTTACGATCGAAGAAGCATGGAAATGCTAGGCTAAGACCGAAGATGCATAAAAATAAAAGAAAGTATGGTAAGGCAAAACAATACCAAAAATGCATAAAGCTAGAAGAAATCACACTAAGGTAGAACAATGCCGAAGATGCGTGAAAATAAAGCAGGCAAATTAACAAAGCTGAAGAAATTAAAGCCCAAAGGCACAAATATTAAAAAGCCCGAAGGCAGAGTTAAATATTACAAAGCCTAAGGCAAAATTTTAAGCCCGAAGGTAACAAGTGTAATAAATTCAATCAGACAAGGCCTCATCCTCGCCTGAAGAAACAACCAGGGGCTCATCCTCGTCGCGACCGGATCTGCCATGCCCGTATCAAGCAGAAGGGTGTGATTGAGGCCGGAGGAGTGGGCCTTCAGGATGGCATTGTCGTAACCCATTTATTTAAAATTAAATTAAATTTATTTAAAATTTATTCTTAATAATAACATGAGATTACGTATGTGGATATTCACTAAACAATTAAATTTATTTAAAATTTTGAATGAAGTGGAGAACAATAATAGTGATTAGAATAAAACATTTTAACTTAACTTGATGATAACTAAGCATACAAATTGAATGTTAAACCAATCACACCATGGCGTTTAAATGAATTCTTCAGCCATGATTAGGTATATATTCCTGCTAAAGCAGCTTCCTATAATTTTTTGTGGTTAGAAAAAATGATTATGATGATTTATTATATTATAATGATTTATTTTAAATTTAAGATAAGAAATTGGAGTAAACTACTTAAGTTTTATTGTTTAGTGATCTTCCCCTCGACCTAAGTTATTTACTAGACTTTGCGCGTTGAGAAGCCATACAAAATGATTACTATTTTTTTTATTTTATAAAAAGGTTTTTATAAAATAAAACTACATGATCTGTTGATAATATTATGAATTATGGTGAATTAAAATTTTGAAATTTTCAATTTACATAATGTTTACTCATTAATTAGGATTAATTATAGTCTTAAATATTTTTACACTAGTATTTAAGTATAAATGTATAACCCACATTAATGAACTTATGTTGTGCAAAAATCGATTCCGATCGGTTTTTATTTAAAATCAATCATGATGAGATTCGGAACTTATTTTTCAGAATCAGTCAACTTATTTTAAGTTGAAAGTTAAGATTCCTAACTTTCTAACTTATTTTCCAACTTATTTTTATAACTTATTAAATTTCAAACATACATTAAATACTTGTATAAAAAAAATTATCAAAATATAAAATTTTTACCCGAAAATAAATCCATAAGTCCTTGTATTAAGCTGAGCCAAACCGGCCATCAATTTATCAGTCTGATTTCGTTCTACCTTACAAAAATATTGAAATCATTTTAAACAATTTTTTCAGTCCAGCCAGTTATTTGTTGTTTTCGATTTTTTAAATCATAAATTATTATTACAATTAAACTATAAATGTTAACGATGTTATTATAGAGAAGGAAATAAGTTGATAAAATACAATGAAATAATTTTATTTTAATAATTTTAGAATAATAAAATAAAATTATAATAGGGAATTTACCAAAAATACTAGGTTTAAAGTTTCTTTTTGCAAAATACCATCTTCTTTAATTAATTGCATATTTACTATCTTAATTGCAAAAATACTATCATTCTTTTTCCAACTCAATTTTAATTTTTTTTTAAAAATAATTCGGATAAACAGTGACCTGTCACGTGGCAGTGCCACGTGGCAGGTCACTGTTCATCGACCTTTTTTTTTTTTGAAAGGTGGGTGATTTTGGTGGATTTGGGTTGCAAGGTCCCGCCAGGGGCCATAATCAATTGAATGCAACCACATGCAACTTTTTTTTTTTTAAGGTGGTGTGATTTTGGTGGATTTGGGTTGCAAGGCCCCGCCAGGGGCCATATTCAACTAAATGCAACCACATGCAACTGAATGCAACCACATGCAACTTTTTTTTTAAGGTGGGGTGATTTTGGTGGATTTGGGTTGCAAGGCCCCGCCAGGGGCCATATTCAACTGAAAAACGAAAGTTGCATTCAGTTGCATGTGGTTGCATTCAGTTACATAAGAAAGTTCCATTTTTCAGTTGTCATTTTCGACCACTTTTTTGAACTATATATATATATATATATATCACTAGTACAGAATATGCCTATCGCTTCTGGTAAAAAGGGCTTTTTACGTCTGTTGTCAACAGTTGCGTATGGCAGAGTCGTATCAGCTATAGATCATATGCGGCTGTTACTCAACTGACGCATATAGTTTATGCGGCTGTCAAGAACAAACGCAAAAAAGTAAACACCAGCCGCATAAAGTCTACATTTTGCATCTGCTCCGCTTAAACAGATGCAAAACGTTGTTCTGCATCCGCCACTACCAAACGTATAAAGATAAAGAACAGACGCAAATATAGACTTTATATGGCTGTGATAGTAGAACAGACGCAATAGGCATTTTTTTCAAAAAAAATATTCTATTTTCAACTACCACTTGTAGCCTAAATACATTTCTGCTCCACCCCAAAATTACCAAAAGCAAATTCAATTCTCAATCTCAACAATAATAAAATTGATAGGGTAAAATGGAGTACTGAATTAACAAAACACTTGATAATCTCAAATTTTTAACTTGTAGCTAGTACAACGTTTCGTGATTACATTTATACAAGTAAAGTACCATTTCCCGTAATATAATATTTCATTTTATTTCCTGTAAACCTTGATCACTTATTCAAAACAATCTTTCCATGCTTATGCAATTGCACAAAGAACTGTCTGGTTTTTGTTTGCGAAGTAGAAAGTACTAGTCCAACAAAGTCGATAATCAGTTATAACAGGTCTTCATCAAACATAAAAAAAGATAAAATAAAATTGTGGTTAACACTTACGAACCTCGTATTGGAGAAGCATAGAGTATTGGTGTTGATGTCTCTATCTAATCTTGCTACAGGTTACAGCGAGCTTCACAGCTGAAGGATCTATAGTGAATGAACTGAAGAAATGGAATGACTTGTACGGAGAAGGCGGTTCAAGAAAAAAGGAGCAGTTGTCATACTTCTTGTGAGTATTCTGTAGTAGCCAAAAGGGTAACGATAACAACATAGCTTTACTTCTGTCTTTTTATTTTACACTGGAGCCTTTATCTCAGAATAATTTGAATAAGTTGTCGAGGAACCTACAAAACAGTAGATGATACTATTACTTCAGTGTAAAACTCTTGTTATATGCTGTGTTGTATTAGTAAAAAGTAAAAACTTCTAAATCTATGTTGTATCAGTCAAAATTTCTAACATGTTAGGAAGTAAAATAGTCTTTGGCATGGTCTTGGCAGGTGGAGAACAAGAAGGTGAAGCAAAATATATCTTTTACAAGTGCTAAATTGAGGAAAAATTAATTTACTACAATTTACACTCTGGACTATTTTTTCATATATTATAATTCTTAAAGTAAAAAAAAATATAAATATAATACTAGTTTTTACTCTTTTTAAATTCAAAGACAGAGGACACAGTCTTTTGCTTTTCCATAGTCAGCCATTTGATACTCGGTATATAATCAAGAAAGGATAAATACTTAATTTTCTGTTAAAACTTATATTAAATTAAGTTACTCCCAATCAAGCGCGAGGCATGTGCCAAGACAAATATAGTGTCCTACCTTTCTTAGATTGTTTCTCGTAGTTCAGTGCATGACAGAATCTCGTTAAATAATCGATAATTCGATATGATACATCCTTCTTGTATTGTGGTGTATGGTAAAATCTCATTAAACATGAACAGAGAATATACACATCTCTTGAACCTGTCCAGTCCTTGAGAGTTCTTCCTTGTCTAAATACAAATGATCAAGGACCCAATCTTAGGTGTTGTGCGCCTAGCAATAACAATGTACAATTTCAGCCAGATTTCCTCGCCCAATTATTACCCAAAAATCGTTTCTCCAATGCACAAGTGACATAAAATTTATCTTTATAGAATGTATGTTCCTCAGATAATACCATAGGCCAGGTCAGGCTGAATGTTCCAATCCCAGTATGTATCGTGTGCACACACCCTATACCATTAATCTATAATAGTATAAAACATGAACAGAGAATGTACAGCTATAGGTGCACACACCCTATACCATTAATTATTTATTGTAAAACAGAGAGGGGGAGAGCAGGAGAAGGAACTCAACACAAACGGAAACACAAACATATTTAAAACGAACACAAACTGCAAATACATATACACACATTAAAATTTACAGCATGAGACAACTCCACATAAAACACTTAGCACAAACGACCATAAATACATATAAACTAGATAATACACACAAAATAATTAACTAATTAAGTATAGGAAGAGAGATAAATAGAGACGGAGAGAGAGCACCTAGATTAACTCGATGAAGAACACAAAGTATATTTAGGTCTCATTGATGAACTAAAATGGAAAATTGGGCTCATACTTCTGGATTAAGGCCCGCAGCTTCCTTTGAATAAAGAACACAAAGTATAATTATGGTTCGTAGTAGTGAATTGGTAGATTGAAAAATTAGGGCTCCAAGGTTATTAAAATTGGGGCTAGCGTGATTTGGTTAAAGTGATTAATTGAGTAATATGTTATGTGGGGCGCTGCTGTTATAATTCTTTAAATTTTCTATTTCTTTTTAATGAACTTTATGCTTCTGTTACCAAGTGACGGACGTATATAATCGTCAACAGACGTATAAAATAAATTTATACGTCTGTTAAGAATTAACAGACATATAATATTCTTCCTTGCCTATATATGCGTCTGTTAGAGATATAACAGACGTATAAAGGTGTTTTATAGGACTGTTTTTCACATAACAGACGCAAATGAGAAGGTACATATGGTAGTTTTTGTAGTAGTATATATATATACATGAGAGTAGGGAACCTGAGATATATCTCAGGTAAATTCCCTGAGATAGTGTAATTTTATATGTAAATATGTGTGGGCATTTTTGTAAAATCAAGATTTACTTAAAATTTTATTAATTGGCCCTGCGGGCCCAATAAATTCTAAAGTGTATCTCAGGAAAGTTCCCTGAGATTAATCTCAGGAACCTTTTTCTCTATATATATTTCAAAAAACTGGTCGAAAATGAAAACTGAAAAATGAAACTTGCAATCAGAAATTCAGTTGCATGTGGTTTCATTCAGTTGAATATGGCCCCTGCGGGACCTTACAACCTAATTCCACCAAAATCACCCCACCTTAAAAGAAAAATAAGAAAAAAGTTGCATGTCGTTGCATTCAGTTGAATATGGCCCCTGCGGGACCTTGCAACCCAAAATCACCCCAGCTTAAAAAAAAGTGTCAAGTCGGCTTGGCAGGCTGGGCAGTTGGGGAAGGGGGAAGGGTTGCCCTGATTTTAGTATTTTTATAATTTTGAAACTTAGTTTTATAAAATTGCAAATAGCTTTTTTTAAATAAAATTGCAAAAATTTATTTATATATATATATATAATATGCAAATTAAGTAGACCTCATAATTCGTTCATTTTGTATGCGTTTGTGTCATGTACATTTGTGTCATGTACGTTTGTATCATGTATTTTCGTATTTCGTCTATATGATTGCTAAACCAATATACGACCCGTTAATGATTCGTGAATTTCATGATCGTATGCTTTTGTGTACTATATTTTCGTGTCATATTTCGTTCAATTTTAGATAAAAATAAAAATATTTTAAATAAATAAAAGTAATTAAATATTAATTTTTTCAGTTAAATTTTTACTAGTTGAGTTAAGTTAATAAATCATAACGAGTAAAGTGTGATCAAATTTTGTTAAACTTAATTTTTTGACTACTATCTATTTTATTTTTGTAAAATTTGAATATAATAATTATTGATAACATGTATTTATATAATTTTAAAATATTTATTTATTTTATTATTTATTTTGTGTACTTTCATTTCGTGCCGTGTATCCAAGGACAAACCCAAAATCGATACTAAATTTATTCATATATTGTCATATTCAAATATCGAAAAGGTAAACATAAACACACAATATTTTAATCATTTAAAATTAATAATAATTTAGAAAATAATTTCTTTTTAAATGACCCTTTACCTTAACTTCACAAATTTAGCAAAAATAAACAGTGCTGATAAGGAAAGAAAGTAATGAGTCTTTTCATCACAAATGGAACTCGAGTGATTAACGAGTATAAAAATATTGAAAATTGTAGATTTATGCACTGGAACAATATTATAAATACTTTCGCATAAGAGAATTGAGAAATGAATATGAATGATTAATATATGAATAAAGATCCCCAATACTAAATTCTAGGACAATTGGTCCCAAATATCGGAATTCAAAATATTGGCCCCAAATATCACTTTATAACCAAACATCGGTTAGCTTTATACTCTTGAATAAAAACGCTGCTGCATTAAGTGTTTACCCTTTTAACGAAAACTGAGATAGCGATTTTGTCTAGGAAGCAAGCTTCTAACTAATGTTTTGCCCAAGGAAACAATCTTCTAACTAGCGTTTTACGTTTAATAAATTAAAATTATTCAAATATTAAAAATTTAAATATTGTTTTTTAATTTAATATTTTAAAATTTTACCCATATTTCATTTGGACTTAAATAGTTTTCATTTGGGGTTCAACGGGATCCATTTAGGATTTAGAAATATTCAAATTTTATTTAAAATTTTTATCTGTATTATCTTGGGGGTTCAACAATTAACTTTTGGGATTCAACGTTTCCATTTTGGATTTTAGAAATATTCAGAACGATGAATAAATCGAATACGAATTTCAGGTTTAGGGTTTGGGGTTTAGGGTTGTAAAACCCTAAACCCTAACTTATCATGATTTTTAAACGCGTTAGCGTTTAAAAATCAGACCGCCGGATTCAATTTTTGAATTAAAATTTTTAAATTTGAAAAATACAATTTTAATTAAATTTAGGGGTTCAACAATGAACTTTTGGGGTTCAACGTTTCCATTTTTGGTTTTAGAAATATTCCAAACAACGAATAAACCGTATACGAACTTAGGATTTAGGGTTAGTGTACGATACCAGATTATTTTAGGATTTATTATTATTATTTTATTATTATTATTTAATTATGTTAATTAGTATTTAAAGGATGAAATTGGATTTGAGGATATCGTTGTGGAATTCAAGGATATTTAGTATTGAGTTTATATGAGTATATATTGAGTTGTGTGTGCCAATGTGTGTCCCAATATTTTATTGGTATTTTTTTAGTGATTTAAAAATATTTAAATCAAGTATTATTGATCTTCAAAAAACATTATTTAATTATCGGAGGGCTTAAAAATCGTGAAATCTTTTGTAAAATTATCTTTATATATTTATTGAGTTTTTAAAATTGTTGGGTGGATTAATTTGGGAGTTTAAGTATTTTAAAATGATTTTAACAGTTCTATTGTATTTAAAGGATCAAAACTTTGAAAATTCATATTTAATTCATTTTTGATCCGAAAAATATTTTAAAAATATGTGGGTGTTCGTAATTTAATATTCTTTATTTTAAAAATGAAAAGTTTAATTTTCGTAATATTATATTTAAATTCGATTTTTAAAAGGTAAATTAGTTGTTTTTAATTTGAATTCAGCAAGGAAAATGACTATTATACCCTCAATTTTAATCTCTAAAATTGACGTTCTTCCCCAAATTGTACTTTTTCGGTGCTGCATCTCTAGAACTCTCTCGAGTTCGCTTAATACCTCACAAAATTTCTCTCAATCACTCTCGTAATCTCTCTTTCTCTCTCGACATCTCATCTCTCTCCCTGTCTCTCTCTCGAGAAAATCTCCATCCTCTCTTCTTTATCCAACCATTGTGTGTATATGTAATCGGTTGTGGCTTTGTTCGTATTTTGTTGCTCTAAATTCGGTTTAACTTGGTATCACAGCTTCTGGTTCGAGGTGTGCTGCTGGTGTGTGTGTTCATCAGTGTGTATACGGGTTGCTGAGTTGTGTTCGTGGATTACTGTGTAATTCCCGAGTGGTATGTGTATGGCATTGCTGCGGCTGCGCCGCCTTGTGCGATGGTCGGGACTGCTGGGTTTCTTTTTGCTTGGCTTATATGTGACTGAGATGTATTAGATTGGTATGTAGAGGACTTTGGATTTTTGGTTGAGTTTTAATAAGACTCGAAATTTTGATTTATTCGGAAGTTTTGTTTCCTGAATTGTTTGATTGATGATGTTAAAGGAAGATTGGGAGAGTTTATGAGGGAGGTAAGGCTGCCGGATTTGATAAGGTGGTGTCGTGTGTGCATATTATGGGGTTCTGGGTTGTAGTGACTAAGGGAGAGCAGTGGAGGAGATTAGAGAGGTTGGGGGTGTGGTGTGAGTCAGGTCCATGAGTTGTGTATGTGTGTTCGAGAGTGCAAGTCTGACACATGTGAATTATGTATGTTTTGTGTAATCTTATACAGGGCTAGTGTGGGCTTATTAATAAACCGAGTGTGAGGATAAATATACAAGTGTATGAGTGTCCGAAGATGGGTTTTTGTGGGAATATGTATATGTATGTTCGGGTTTGTACATATTGTGGGTGTATGTATGTGTAATGGGGCTGATGCCAGTACTAGTGCCGAAGCAGCAATCGAGAACAAGTTTGGTGGCCTGGGTTATGAACCGTTTTGAATTGATTTTGTATTGCTTGAGAATAATCTACTATATGGATTCTGTTTTGAGAACTTCAAGTCATAGAAGGATTTTCGTGTTGAGTTTTGGTTTCAGTTCTTGCTGGTTATATTTGAATTTTTTTGCTGTGAATAGTATGAGTGGAGTTTTAATTTCTAATCAGGTATAGCTTGTCCTGAATGCTTAGAGTTTATTTGGTGAAATACTCGAATTTTTGATTTTAAAATGCTTGTGTAGTTTAAATTGGTGAGAATGTGATTAATTTGAAATAAAATTTTGGGGTTAGAATGTTATAGGAGAATCTCTTTGTTAAATTGTAAAGTATATGTATAAAGATGATTTGTAATTACGATAAGGTGTACTGAATTCAGATTGATTATAGAATGGTATGATTGATGATTTGGGTCATTTGTATTCCGACGGGATAGGCGATATTATAAAGGAGGTGCTGCCAAATTTTGTTAAAATTATTTTCTAATTTATATAATAATTTGATAATAATTATTTGTGAATCGATGTGATATATGTGTTATATTTGTAAATCGTATTATGACGCGTTCGGGTAGAATAGAGTTAGACGGTTACGGTTATAAGCGTACTGAAGTTGTACTTTATTTTGATATAGGTAACAGTAAAAGGCCGATTTAGAGTCAGTGTATATAAAGGTGGAAATTTTGAGGGATGGGTGATAAGTGCATAATTTTGCATATTTTTATTACCTATTTATTGTTTGAATTCGTATTTTAATAAATTATTTTGTTGTATTTCAGGAAATTCAAGAAAAGATGAAGAAAAGACAAAATAAATAAATAAAGGTCAAAGAAGATAAAAAGAAGAAGAAGAAGGACCAAAATAGAAGAAAAGGAAAGAAGAGGGAGTTTGGTGCAAAAGCTGAATTTTTATTTAAAAACTAAAAAGAAGAAAAAAAAATTAAATAAAAATGGAGGGCTAGGATTTAATCCCACCAAACAAAAATGAATGGTGGGGATTAATCCTCACCTACCAATTTATTTCCTATAAATAGCCTATCTTCTCTTGTAATAAGAAGACACTTAGAATTAGGAGTAGTATTAGAACATTTCCTAAATTGTAGTTGTAATTTTCTTTGCAGCTTGTAAACATTTTTAATTTTTTTAGTACGTATTTTCTTGTTTTAATCATTTAATTCGAAGTCCTGTTATTATTTCTCTGTTTTAATTTTTCCTATTCTGTTTTACAAGCAACAAACTCTCTCTTTCTTTTTATTAATTAAAAACAGCCTCCTTTCCTTTTTATTCTCTTTCACTGCAAAGCAAACGAACCCAACACCCCTTCTTCACTTCGATGCATACACAAACCGTATCTCTTCCTTGTCTTCTTTCTTTTAAAACCACCGAATCCTTTTCTCCGTTTTTTTTTTCTTCCTTGCGCTGTAAACCCCCTTCCCCAATTTAGTTTTAATTTTCGCGATTTGATTTTGAGTTACATTGAGTTTCGTATATGGTTGAATTCCTCAGAGTTTCCAAGGTTGTGGTGAATTTCTAGTCGGGTTATGGGTGTTAATTGTTGTAAAAACTCGATTGGTTGAATTAGAGTTGTCGTGATTCATAGTTGCAGTGTTCGTTGAGTGCCTGTTTCGTTTTCTTGAGCTTTGTTTTTTTGATTATGTCTCTGTTATCTTTGTGTTTAGTTCAGCGCTCTATAGTTGATTTGTTGTTTAGTTTGGTTTTGTGTTTTACGTTTATTCTCTAGTTTTCGGTCTTGTGATTCCTGGTTCATTGCCGAGTTGTGATTAATCTGTGCTGCGCTTTTGTTTTGGTTGATAATAGCTGATTGTAATTTGTTCGAGTTGTTGTTCACATAGTTCAGGACTGAGTTGCAGCGAGGTTGATTGTTACTGTGTTCGAATTGAATGTTTGTTTTGTTGTTGCCGGTTTTATTCTGAGTTAGTCAAGTCTCGTTTTCTATTTTTTGTCCTGAGTTTTGAGTTAAGCCGAGTACTCTTCTGTTTTTTCCGAGTTGTGATTTTTGACTGAGCTGTGTCTGTGCCGAGTCTTTGTTGAATCTATTGAGTTTTAAATTGCTGCGATTCTGTGCTAAGTGTTGTGGTTTGAGTTATGTTGAGCTTCTGTGGTCTGCTGAATTACAAGTGAGATCAAGAATTCTGTTACCCTTGATGTCTTTGCTCTATCTTCTACCATTTTTCATCCACAAATTTGCACTCTTGAGGATAGGAAATTTAAGTGTGTACACAATTGATGATTAGCAAAAGTAGCAAAACTAATCTACTTTCTTCGCTAAGTAATCCAATGATTCTGTCCTGCGGAGGCAAAGTTACAATAGAGAGTTTTTCCTGGCGTTCTCAAATGTTTGAATATAGTAATACAATAGTGTGGTCTCCTGTGGGTTTACTTATTCTGTGAATTTGTGGTTTATGTTCTATGAATTTGTAGGAGCTCTTGCTGTCTAATGTCTATTTGTCGTTTTGATTTTGCGAATCTGACAAACTTTACATGCCAAATTTTTGTTAGAAATTTCTGTAAATATATTAGTAAATTTTGTTTGTTGTTTAAATAAATTTTTTCTTCTTCTAAATTTAGTTTTTTTTTTATTTAAATAGTTTAAAATTGCTTTAGGAATTAAATAGAAAAATCAAATTTTTTTTCTTTTTTTTTCAAAACCTAAACTTGTGTTAGTTCGATTAAAAAAAAAAGATTTTAGATTGATAAAAAAAAAGAGAAAAGTTTTTAGAATAAATTCTAGTTTATAATTTTTAGAATAATTAATAGGTTAGTTTAGAATTAAAATAAATTAAATTTTCTTTTAGCAAATAGTTTTAGAATTAATTAGTAAAATTGAAAATCCAAAACACAAAATTGTTCTAATTCGCCTAAATTAGAAATTAAGGATTGCGAAAATATTATTCCCTGTGGATCGAATCTTAAAATACTAAAACGAGATCGTGCGCTTGCGATATTAAATTGTACACATTTCTGCCACATCAAGTTTTTGGCGCCGCTGCCGGGGAATAATTATTTGTCGCACCTTGATTTCTAATTTTTCGGATTAGTTTTACTTATCTTATTTTTTTTTATCTCATTTTTTTAGGAAAGTTTGGAATTTCGGGAATCTTCTCACGGAGCTCGGAACAAGTTGGAATTCTTGGAAGCGTGCTTCGGTAACCCGTATCTCACTCTTTTCGCCTTTTTATTTTTAGAAAATCACAAAAAAAATCAAAAAAATGGAAAATCACAAAAAAATTAAAAATTTCAAAAAAATCACAAAAAAATTAAAAATTACAAATCCAAAAAAAAATTAGTTGTAAATACATACTTATTGCATCATGCATTTAATCACTTAGGGCACACCATTTAGATTTTTATTTTCTTGTTTTTAATTTTTCGTACCTTATAAATTGTGGTGATCGCTGGAGGACCCGAAGGTACGTTAAATTTTTTTTTTTAGATTAGGACACGTAGTGTAAGCATCCATAATTGTTTATCGTTTTTGTCTCGTTGTTTGTTGCATCAAATAAACGTAATTAAGACTTATTCACGACCTTCAGTGTCTAAGGTTCGCCTGGCTGTTAAGATTTGGTGTCTAAGTGACGAGTTTGGCCTCTTGGCAATGCCTGCTCTAATCTGGCCGAATCGGTCTGAATAATTCTTAATTTACGGATTTTTTTTTAGTGTGTCTTAACGTTTTGTGAGCAATGTCTAGTTATTTTATTTAGGGAACCTAGGTTAGATTTTTCTTTTGATTTTTCACCCTTTATTTTGTGTGTTGCATTTTCGCACTTACTTGCTACGTGGTTTTATCATTGATCAATCTTTACCATGTACGTAGCATTTAGGGATCGTTATTACCAAGGTTGGGATTTTGACGAGGAGTTAGCGGATAATACGATGTGGTATGAGTCAACTAGGGAACCTAGTGTATATAACGCGTCGTCTACTTTTAGTGATCTGCATTATAGTGAAAACGATATTGCAATCGACTCTGAATTAGATGCTTTCACTAGACGACTCGAAGCCTTAGAAACCCTTAGTGGTCATTCACACACATCTTGGCACCCAAATTTCAACTCTCCGAGTCTCGATTTTCAACACGGCCCCGACTCTTATCAAGTCAACGCCATGTTTCCACCAACCTCTCGAAATGACCATTTTACATCGTCTTCTAACTCCGGTTGGAGAGATTATCCCGATCTCTCATGGAACCAAGGTCATAACTATCAAACTCCGCCTCCACATTTTCAAGAACCGAACTCTTATCCAATTCCGAGTCAAGTTCCTTATTCGAGTTCAATTCAAACAACCGCCCACCCACCCGGATTTCATGATTCGAGTGGGAAACTTGACACCTTAGAAAAGAGTATCGAGGCTTTATTGATTTCTCAAGCAGACTTCATGCAAACCGTGACCCAAGATAGGCAAATTTTGAACTCTAATGCTTAAGCCTTATCTAAGTTAGAATTTCAAATGAATCAATTAGCCACCATGTGCGAGCGTGAGACGATAACCACTCCGAATCCACCCGAGGTCAACCCTGAATGTCTTATCACTCAAAGACCTATCGATACCTTCGATGATATCATTTCTCCTAGGTCTAATGTTCAAGTTGATACTCCTTTCGGTGGTGATTCATACGAAGAAGATTCTGATGCTGACATCATTCTTTCTCTAGGTCAAACGAAGAATCCCGATGATTCTGAGTTTGTGGCTTCACCTAGACAACCATCATCTTCTTCTAGTGAACTTTTCCTTTCATCTTCCAAACCTCTTCCCGAAAAACTCGAAGAACTTCATACTCAACCAATAGGAGCTGATCTAGTAAAAGAGGTTGTTTCAAGGTCAAATTTGGACGATCATGAGATTGAGTCTCTTCTTAAACAAGATTTTCAATTGCATTACGAGACCAATCGTGAGCTTCACGAATCTTTTAAGGATTTGACCTCGGAAGAGATGTTTGGAGAGATGATGAATATTTGTTCCAAATGGGAAACCCAACATAAGGATAGTTCTTGTGATCCTAATTCTGTTGGTAAAACATTTTTCGAAGAGCCACCCCCACCCGTTTCTATTTCTTCATTTTCCACTCGTGCTCCATCTTCCATCGAAACTCATGATATTCATGACCAGCATCTCATCGTAATTAATTTGCTTAAACAACATAAAAAAGCGTGTAATTGGTCTATGAATGAAGTTAGGAATATGAGTTTTATTTTTGCGCCTAATCGGATCGTTCGAGTGGTTTATGCTACTTTTGTGGGTGAGTTTCTGAAATATTTTGGTTGTATAACAAAAATAGTTTTTCCGAGAGCAGGTATTGGTTAGTAAATATTTGTTTTGTACCTCCCACAGTAGAATGTAGGTATGGGGGAGTTACATTGTGTGCGTGTGTGAGTTGTTTTCTTTCGTAGTTTTTCAGCAGTTTGTCATTCTCCGTCATCCCTTATCAGGTATTTCCCCCTCTCTATTTTATTCTCGTTCATTTTGCATACATTGAGGACAATGCATGATTTAGGTATGGGGGAGGGTTTTTGTGTAAATACATAAAATTGAAAAATCCAAAAAAATTGAAAAATTTTAAAAATCCAAAAATAAAGATATTTTAGCTTAGTTGTCCTTCCTACTCTTTAAATTTTAGAACTAATTGGTGTTGACTATTTTTCGAAAATTATATGTATAATGCCTTTAGATAATTTGAACGTAGTCAGGTAAGGTTTTTCCTCATGAAACTTGTGTCGAACAAATTTTTGCTTAAAAGACCAAGACGAACATTTGCACAAGACCTTTGATGGAAAAATTGTATAGGAATGTTATTCGATACCTGAGAGAGAACCCACATGTTAGAACAATGTCGAATCAAACCTTTGCGAAATTTGGTTCGTATAGTGTTAAAAAAAAAAAGAAAAAAAAAAGAAAAAAAAAAGACAAGAAAAGAAAAGAAAAGAAAAAGAGTCAATAAATGTTTGTAATTGTTGAGTGCTAGTGTAATTTTGTAATAATAAATTCTTAGTAGGGAAATCGGCTAGGTTGGGCTCATTAATAACCCGAGTAAGTAAGTCCGAGGAGACTTTGTGCCTAGCAACCTAAGGTCCCTTGTGATCTGGGATCGTTGACCTAAAACTCGCTAAATGGGTATTGATGCATAAGTCTTTTGGGAACAAAAAGAAAATTGCATAATTTTGCATATTTTTATTACCTATTTATTGTTTGAATTCGTATTTTAATAAATTATTTTGTTGTATTTCAGGAAATTCAAGAAAAGATGAAGAAAAGACAAAATAAAGAAATGAAGGTCAAAGAAGAGAAAAAGAAGAAGAAGAAGGACCAAAATAGAAGAAAAGGAAAGAAGAGGGAGTTTGGTGCAAAAGCTGAATTTTTATTTAAAAACTAAAAAGAAGAAAAAAAAAATTAAATAAAAATGGAGGGCTAGGATTTAATCCCACCAAACAAAAATGAATGGTGGGGATTAATCCTCACCTACCAATTTATTTCCTATAAATAGCCTATCTTCTCTTGTAATAAGAAGACACTTAGAATTAGGAGTAGTATTAGAACATTTCCTAAATTGTAGTTGTAATTTTCTTTGCAGCTTGTAAACATTTTTAATTTTTTTAGTACGTATTTTCTTGTTTTAATCATTTAATTCGAAGTCCTGTTATTATTTCTCTGTTTTAATTTTTCCTATTCTGTTTTACAAGCAACAAACTCTCTCTTTCTTTTTATTAATTAAAAACAACCTCCTTTCCTTTTTATTCTCTTTCACTGCAAAGCAAACGAACCCAACACCCCTTCTTCACTTCGATGCATACACAAACCGTATCTCTTCCTTGTCTTCTTTCTTTTAAAACCACCGAATCCTTTTCTCCGTTTTTTTTTCTTCCTTGCGCTGTAAACCCCCTTCCCCAATTTAGTTTTAATTTTCGCGATTTGATTTTGAGTTACACTGAGTTTCGTATATGGTTGAATTCCTCAGAGTTTCCAAGGTTGTGGTGAATTTCTAGTCGGGTTATGGGTGTTAATTGTTGTAAAAACTCGTTTGGTTGAATTAGAGTTGTCGTGATTCATAGTTGCAGTGTTCGTTGAGTGCCTGTTTCGTTTTCTTGAGCTTTGTTTTTTTGATTATGTCTCTGTTATCTTTGTGTTTAGTTCAGCGCTCTATAGTTGATTTGTTGTTTAGTTTGGTTTTGTGTTTTACGTTTATTCTCTGGTTTTCGGTCTTGTGATTCCTGGTTCATTGCCGAGTTGTGATTAATCTGTGCTGCGCTTTTGTTTTGGTTGATAATAGCTGATTGTAATTTGTTCGAGTTGTTGTTCACATAGTTCAGGACCGAGTTGCAGCGAGGTTGATTGTTACTGTGTTCGAATTGAATGTTTGTTTTGTTGTTGCCGGTTTTATTCTGAGTTAGTCAAGTCTCGTTTTCTATTTTTTGTCCTGAGTTTTGAGTTAAGCCGAGTACTCTTCTGTTTTTTCCGAGTTGTGATTTTTGACTGAGCTGTGTCTGTGCCGAGTCTTTGTTGAATCTATTGAGTTTTAAATTGCTGCGATTCTGTGCTAAGTGTTGTGGTTTGAGTTATGTCGAGCTTCTGTGGTCTGCTGAATTACAAGTGAGATCAAGAATTCTGTTACCCTTGATGTCTTTGCTCTGTCTTCTACCATTTTTCATCCACAAATTTGCACTCTTGAGGATAGGAAATTTAAGTGTGTACACAATTGATGATTAGCAAAAGTAGCAAAACTAATCTACTTTCTTCGCTAAGTAATCCAATGATTCTGTCCTGCGGAGGCAAAGTTACAATAGAGAGTTTTTCCTGGCGTTCTCAAATGTTTGAATATAGTAATACAATAGTGTGGTCTCCTGTGGGTTTACTTATTCTGTGAATTTGTGGTTTATGTTCTATGAATTTGTAGGAGCTCTAGCTGTCTAATGTCTATTTGTCGTTTTGATTTTGCGAATCTGACAAACTTTACATGCCAAATTTTTGTTAGAAATCTCTGTAAATATATTAGTAAATTTTGTTTGTTGTTTAAATAATTTTTTTTTCTTCTAAATTTAGTTTTTTTTTATTTAAATAGTTTAAAATTGCTTTAGGAATTAAATAGAAAAATCAAATTTTTTTTCTTTTTTTCAAAACCTAAACTTGTGTTAGTTCGATTAAAAAAAAATAAGATTTTAGATTGATAAAAAAAAAGAGAAAAGTTTTTAGAATAAATTCTAGTTTATAATTTTTAGAATAATTAATAGGTTAGTTTAGAATTAAAATAAAATAAATTTTCTTTTAGCAAATAGTTTTAGAATTAATTAGTAAAATTGAAAATCCAAAACACAAAATTGTTCTAATTCGCCTAAATTAGAAATTAAGGATTGCGAAAATATTATTCCCTGTGGATCGAATCTTAAAATACTAAAACGAGATCGTGCGCGTGCGATATTAAATTGTACACATTTCTGCCACATCAAGTTTTTGGATACATAAAATTGAAAAATCCAAAAAAATTGAAAAATTTTAAAAATCCAAAAATAAAGATATTTTAGCTTAGTTGTCCTTCCTACTCTTTAAATTTTAGAACTAATTGGTGTTGACTATTTTTCGAAAATTATATGTATAATGCCTTTAGATAATTTGAACGTAGTCAGGTAAGGTTTTTCCTCATGAAACTTGTGTCGAACAAATTTTTGCTTAAAAGACCAAGACGAACATTTGCACAAGACCTTTGATGGAAAAATTGTATAGGAATGTTATTCGATACCTGAAAGAGAACCCACATGTTAGAACAATGTCGAATCAAACCTTTGCGAAATTTGGTTCGTATAGTGTTAAAAAAAAAAAAGAAAAAAAAAAGAAAAAAAAAGACAAGAAAAGAAAAGAAAAGAAAAAGAGTCAATAAATGTTTGTAATTGTTGAGTGCTAGTGTAATTTTGTAATAATAAATTCTTAGTAGGGAAATCGGCTAGGTTGGGCTCATTAATAACCCGAGTAAGTAAGTCCGAGAGGACTTTGTGCCTAGCAACCTAAGGTCCCTTGTGATCTGGGATTGTTGACCTAAAACTCACTAAATGGGTATTGATGCATAAGTCTTTTGGGACCTCAACCATTGCACAGTCGGTCTAACTACTAAGAACGTGAAGTTTGGCTAGAACCTTGTTTTGATAGAGATTGGGTCAGTTCAATATTGGTTGAAAAAGAGAAAATGTTCGTATGCATTTTATGTTGGATATATTCACTAATAAAGCGATACAGAGGCAGTTATATATCGTTTTTAACATGTCAAGGCCAAGTCCAGAAATGACGAAACAAAGCACGAAGGTAAAACACATGCAAATTAGTAACTGTAGAAACGATAGAAGAAAAGAAGACATACCCGAACCCATTGTTATAGCAGTATATGAAAACAAGAATGTAAAGCAGCTGAGTCGTCAGAACTTTGATCAAGATCTGACTGCTCTTGAAGAGATAATCGCCCCCACTTACACTGTGTCAGAATGCTGGCGATCTTCTTCCAGGATAAAACAGCTCCGAGTTTAGATGATCACAGCAACCACAAAAACTCTACTTCGACTGGCACCTCAGTCGCCGGAATAACACTAACACTACTACTGCAGAATACAGAGGGAAAAAGGAGAATGTAGAGTGAAGGGAGAATGTATGGTGTAAATAAACCAGCAACTTAGCTCTCTATTTATAGGAGAGGCTAAGTGTAACTGGTGCCACCAGCTTTAATGTAAGAAACGTAACTGCCCAATTAATAAAACGAAACGGCTGTAACGTCCGAATTAATTTAATAAAACGGCTGATATAACATTAATTCGACAGTTACGTTATACATATAATCCACACATATCAGTATCAGTTTTAATATATTAACAGAATATATTATCACGTCCAGGTTCATTCTATATATATATATATATATATATATTTCGAATGCATCAGTTACAAGGCCCAACTAGTCCATCCGATTTTTAGTCCAATAAATCTGGTCCAGCCCAGCTCAACTGATAAGACAACCCAGTCCAATTGATAAATATATTTTAATTAAAATATTAAATCAATCACGAATAAAATCCCTCGCCCAGGTCGCCTCGCGTACGCGAGACGCCGAGACATTCGCCCAAATCGCCCTTCGACCCGACCCGACCCGAGTCGAGTCGAGACGTGACGTGGCGGGCGGCGGCGGCGCGCGCGTGGAGCACACAGTAACACCATGCACTATCATACACCTTAGTAGTTGTACACTACCCATGTGTGTGATTCAATATAAAGCCAACATCCCCCTTTATTCATTTCAATGTGGGACAAAACACACTCTTATTTTCAAGCTCTTTCAAGCTACCAACTTCAACTTCATTTCTCTATGGATTTCACTAAGAAAATTACTTAGACCCATATATGAAAATTTAAGTCCTCATAGCAAGGAATAATTTTCAAACGTTAAAAACCGGAATTAACTTCAAGAACATAAAATAATTATGCTCCAAAAACCCCATTTTCTAACAATCCCCCACAAATCAATATAGAAATGCTTCAAGGTTTTTCATCATGACTTGTTTTTCAGAGTCGGTACCCTTCCGGGTTTGAACCCTCCTGAGTCCCCTACGTCGATGACTACCGGATTCAGATGGAATGTTTCACCTTGAATCTTAATCCGTTTGATGTAATCATGTTCCATAGACGACGACAAATCAAAGGCTATGGTGCCAATCTACGGCTTTGAGACGTTAATGGTCATGTCTCGATCCTGTTCGTCGAATGCTTCAAGGAATAACCCTTTCCTCTAATTGCGACCACACAATTACATTCGCTTAGCTGGGCATCTCCAGAGATGTACTGCTACCATCTTGTCAAAATGACTTGACCCCATTCAGAGATTTAACACTCTTGCTATCCAGCAGTGTCAGTACCTTCTAGGTTTACAGGGAATAGACTCAGATACTGAAGTATCATCTATGTAGCAAAAGTACTACCAATTCACCCTTACAGCTTTGTTATTACCACATTGAATACACTTCGAGGGATCTCCTCTCATGTGTATTGGGTTCCCACTGTTGATGAACTATTATGGGTTGACAGTCCCATCCCCAACCTTGACTTAAGGACCACTGCAGGTTCCAGTCCCTTAGTCAGAGGATCAGCTATATTATTCTGAGTTCCTATGAACTCTATAGCTATAATCCTATCAGACACCAAACCCCTTATAGACTTCAGTCTAACTTGGATGTGTCTCTTTGTTTTAGCATTATGCTTTTTGCTGCTAATCTTGTCGATAGTTGTTCTACTATCACAATGAATAGC
Source organism: Saposhnikovia divaricata (assembly GCA_036435485.1). Classification (NCBI taxonomy): domain Eukaryota; kingdom Viridiplantae; phylum Streptophyta; class Magnoliopsida; order Apiales; family Apiaceae; genus Saposhnikovia; species Saposhnikovia divaricata. The sequence goes on along the minus strand of CM071599.1, from coordinate 140,178,800 downwards.
AATAGCAGGAAGCGGTCTGCTTACTACAGGTATTGCGGACATTAGTCCGTGTAACCATTCAGCCTCCGACCCTGTTGCATCAAGTGCACACAACTCAGCCTCAAATGTAGACCGAGTCACAATAGTCTGTCTAGTCGACCTCCAGGATATCGCTCCACCACCCAGGGTGAACACGTATCCAGTCACTCCATTGGAACCAGACTTCTTAGCTATCCAACTTGCATCACTGTACCCTTCAAGTACACCAGGAAATCTCCTATAGTGTAGACTTAGGTACATTGTGCCTTTTAGATATCTAAGTACTCTATCAAGAGCATCCCAATGAGTTCTGTTTGGACAGCTTGTATATCTAGCCAACTTAGACACAGAATAGGAAATGTCTGGTCTAGTACAGTTAGCAAGATACTGCAAGCTCCCAATAATCTGAGAATACCTTAACTGAGACACTGGCACTCCAGAAGTATTCTTGACAAGGGCAACTTTAGGATCATAGGGTGTACTAGCGATTCTACACTGTGAATAACCATATTTCTCAAGTATAGATTTCTCTATATAATGAGATTGAGTCAAGGTTATTCCCTCAGCGGACTGAATCAGTTTGATTCCAAGAATCACACTAGCCTCACCCATATCCTTCATTTCAAAGTGCCTTTTCAAGAAAGCTTTTGTCTCGTTAATAATCTCAATATTGGTTCCAAACAGTAAGATGTCATCCACATACAGGCACATGATCACACACTCACTACCTTTAACTTTGGTGTAGACACATTTATCACTTTCATTAATATCATAACTGAATGGCAACACAGTTTCATCAAACTTCTTATGCCAATCCCTGGGAGCTTGTTTCAAGCCATAGATGGACTTGATCAACTTACATACTTTCCTTTCATTGCCAGATGCAACAAATCCCTCAGGCTGATCCATATAAATCTCTTCTTCAAGATCACCATGAAGAAAAGCTGTCTTTACATCCATCTGATGTATTATAAGACGATTTACAGAAGCCAATGCTACAAGCATTCGGATTGTTGTCATTCTTGCAACAGGAGAGTATGTGTCAAAGTAATCAATTCCTTCTCTTTGCCTAAAACCCTTAGCTACCAATCTAGCCTTATACTTATCTATCGATCCATCTGGGTTCAGCTTCCTTTTAAAGATCCACCTGCACCCGATAGTAGAACACCCAGGAGGGAGATCAACCAACTCCCATGTTCCATTAGAAACAATAGAGTCAATTTCACTCTTTACAGCGCCCTTCCAGTGCCTAGACTCTGAAGAATCCATAGCTTGTCGGAAAGTTAAAGGTTCGTCCTCGACATTGTAAGTGATAAAATCACTTCCAAAATCCTTGACTACCTTTGCACGCTTACTCCTTCGTGGTTCCTCTAACTCATTAGGAGTAGAGCTACTACTAGGTTCCGCCCCCACATTAGTCATCTTTTCCACATGATCAGGAATAGAACTTGATGTGTGAGTAGGATCTTCATTAGAAGTATCTTAGAGCTACTACTAGGTTCCGCCCCCACATTAGTCATCTTTTCCACATGATCAGGAATAGAACTTGATGTGTGAGTAGGATCTTCATTAGAAGTATCTTGAGGCATACCAGTCTTCATAGGGTAAACATCCTCAAAGAATGTAGCATCACGAAACTCAACTATCGTGTTTGCCACTATACCATCTATGTCAGATTTTAATACTAAAAATCTCATAGCTGTAGTGGTCTCAAGATAGCCTAGAAAGATACAGTCAACAGTCTTTGGACCTAGTTTCTTTCTCTTGTGTTCAGGGACAAGTACCTTAGCAAGGCACCCCCACACACGAAGATACTTAAGACTAGTCTTCTTGCCCTTCCATAACTCATAGGGTGTCTTATCCATGTGTTTCAAAGGGACTCTATTCAGAATATGGCAAGCCGTATTCAAAGCCTCTCCCCACATGTATTTAGGCAACCCAGAATTAATAAGCATACTATTAATCATATCTTTAAAGGTTCTATTCTTTCGCTCAGCAATCCCATTAGACTCAGGTGTGTATGGTGGGGTAACTTCATGAACTATACCATTGCTTGCAAAAAATTCATTAAAAGCGTTACTCGTATACTCACCACCTCTATCAGATCTCAACCGTTTAAGTACCTTGCGACTTTGTTTTTCTACTTCAGTTTTATATATAATGAATTTACTAAGTGCTTCATCCTTATGTCTAAGTAAATAAACATAACAGTACCTGCTACAATCATCTATAAAGGTAATGAAGTATCTAAACTGGTCCTTGGTTAACACACCACCAAATTCACAAATATTAGTGTGTACTAAATCTAACAAGTCTGAATCCCTAACAATGTGATGAAAAGGTTTCCTTATTTGTTTAGCAGACACACATACTTGACATTTAGAATTCTTTTCTATGGTATGTTTTGGAATCAACTCTAAGTTCATCATATTCTTAAGAGCACCAAAATTTAAGTGACCAAGTCTAGCATGCCATAAATTTGCGGATTCAACACAGTTAACAACATAAATATTATTAACTAAAGATCCCAAAACGGGTTCAGCATTTATTACAAATAAACCATTCGACAAGTAACCCTTGCCAAAGAAAGTACCAGTGTGAATAAGAACTACTTTATTACACTTAAATGAAATTTCAAAACCATTAGAAACTAAACAGCTTCCACTTATTATATTTTTACGCATGTCGGGAACATGATGCACTCGAGTTAGAGATAGAACACGCCCCGAAGGGAACTTCAGGTCCACGTTTCCTACTCCATGCACTTGAGCAGCACTCGCATTCCCCATCGTCACTGTCAAGCTATGACTCTGTTGATAAGATACAAACAGACTAATGTCAGCACAAACATGCACATTAGCACCAGTATCGATCAACCATTCATTTGACAGATATGTAGAAAATATTACAGGGTTATAGGATACATACCGGTCCATGTTGGTTTCAGAAGCCGTGACCTCACCAACAACCATGTTCACTACAGGCCCACTTGTGGTTCCAAGCACAGCATTCGCTTGTGCTACCACCTCGATTTTCTTCGCTTTCTTTGTAGGGCAGTCCTTACTCCAGTGCCCAACCTGCCCACAAGACCAACATGGTTTGTTCGCCTTGGGTTTCTTGACCTTGTCCTTGTCGTTCTTAGGTTTATTACTATTAGGTTTCTTAGCAAAGTTCTTACGTTTCTGACCTACAGTTGCAACATTTACCTTCGAACTTCCATGCTCAGATGGCATCACATGTCCCTGTTTGGACTTGTGTTGTTCTTGCACCGAGATGTCCAGCATAAGGTTGGTCCATGTGATCTCACCTTTCTGTCTTTTCAGGGAGAGAGAGAACTCTTCCCAAGACTTTGGAAGCTTTTCAATCACACTCATCACCTTAAACTTTTCAGGGAGGTCCATTCCAGACTCCTTCAAAGCATGCACTAACATCTCGAACTCATGCACTTGCTCCGTCATCGACTTGTTGTCCACCAGCTTGAACTCAAGGAACCTAGCCACCGAATACTTTTCCAGACCTTGTGAGTCAGTATTGTGGGTTTGGTCCAGCTTCTCCCATAAGAGTTTTGCGGTGTAGGCATCAGAAGAATACACATCAAACAATGTGTTGGTTAGAGCAGCCAAAATGGCCGCCCTTGCAACCCCATCCTTCTCAGCCCACTTCGCTAAAGCCTTAACCGTTTCAGCATTTCCTTGAATCACCACTGGCTTCTCATACTCCATGACGGGCCAAAGACCCTTTACAGTTAACCACAGCTTCATCCTCTTCTGCCAACGAGAGAAGCCAACGTCACCGTTGAACTTCTCGGGTAGACCAGTTAACTCAACTGGTTGTGGAAAACTATACGTGGTCCAATCAATGACCCCAACAGTTGCACTCGAACTACCATCAGCACCAGTGGCACCAGTAGCACCACTAGCAGGAATCTCACTCTCGTTAACCATTATGCTAAATACTATATAACAGATTATCTCTTCAAGAATGTTGGATATATTCACTAATAAAGCGATACAGAGGCAGTTATATATCGTTTTTAACATGTCAAGGCCAAGTCCAGAAATGACGAAACAAAGCACGAAGGTAAAACACATGCAAATTAATAACTGTAGAAACGATAGAAGAAAAGAAGACATACCCGAACCCATTGTTATAGCAGTATATGAAAACAAGAATGTAAAGCAGCTGAGTCGTCAGAACTTTGATCAAGATCTGACTGCTCTTGAAGAGATAATCGCCCCCACTTACACTGTGTCAGGATGCTGGCGATCTTCTTCCAGGATAAAACAGCTCCGAGTTTAGATGATCACAGCAACCACAAAAACTCTACTTCGACTGGCACCTCAGTCGCCGGAATAACACTAACACTACTACTGCAGAATACAGAGGGAAAAAGGAGAATGTAGAGTGAAGGGAGAATGTATGGTGTAAATAAACCAGCAACTTAGCTCTCTATTTATAGGAGAGGCTAAGTGTAACTGGTGCCACCAGCTTTAATGTAAGAAACGTAACTGCCCAATTAATAAAACGAAACGGCTGTAACGTCCGAATTAATTTAATAAAACGGCTGATATAACATTAATTCGACAGTTACGTTATACATATAATCCACACATATCAGTATCAGTTTTAATATATTAACAGAATATATTATCACGTCCAGGTTCATTATATATATATATATATATATATATATATATATATTTCGAATGCATCAGTTACAAGGCCCAACTAGTCCATCCGATTTTTAGTCCAATAAATCTGGTCCAGCCCAGCTCAACTGATAAGACAACCCAGTCCAATTGATAAATATATTTTAATTAAAATATTAAATCAATCACGAATAAAATCCTTCGCCCAGGTCGCCTCGCGTACGCGAGACGCCGAGACATTCGCCCTTCGACCCGAGTCGAGTCGAGTCGAGACGTGACGTGGCGTGACGTGACGTGGCGGGGCGGGCGGCGGCGGCGCGCGCGTGTGTGTGTGTGTGCGCGTGGAGCACACAGTAACACCATGCACTATCATACACCTTAGTAGTTGTACACTACCCATGTGTGTGATTCAATATAAAGCCAACATCCCCCTTTATTCATTTCAATGTGGGACAAAACACACTCTTATTTTCAAGCTCTTTCAAGCTACCAACTTCAACTTCATTTCTCTATGGATTTCACTAAGAAAATTACTTAGACCCATATATGAAAATTTAAGTCCTCATAGCAAGGAATAATTTTCAAACGTTAAAAACCGGAATTAACTTCAAGAACATAAAATAATTATGCTCCAAAAACCCCATTTTCTAACATTTTATCCATCATAGGCCTTAAATTCACTACACACCTTGGGATTTTTTTGTAAATTTTTAGTCTAATCATATGGATTGTAGGAACCTATAACTTGGCTATTATTAGAATACTCTTTAAGGCATGTATTTTCCTACAAAATTGTTTTGTTGACACCAGTGAAAGCTAGAGTAAAAGAGGAAAGTTGGATACTTGCTGACTTATCTCAAAGATTTTATGGGTATATCTTCTGTAAACCCTTAGGAGACAACACTCCTCCTGTAGAGATCGTCTATAGGTTTAACGGGTTGGTAAAACTAAAATTACCCGTGATTCCTACGACAGTGAGTATAGGTTTTTCATTATGCATTTTTCTTTTTGTTTTACTCGAGGACGAGCAAAAGATAGGTATGGGGGCATTTGATAAGTGCATAATTTTGCATATTTTTATTACCTATTTATTGTTTGAATTCGTATTTTAATAAATTATTTTGTTGTATTTCAGGAAATTCAAGAAAAGATGAAGAAAAGACAAAATAAATAAATAAAGGTCAAAGAAGAGAAAAAGAAGAAGAAGAAGGACCAAAATAGAAGAAAAGGAAAGAAGAGGGAGTTTGGTGCAAAAGCTGAATTTTTATTTAAAAACTAAAAAGAAGAAAAAAAAATTAAATAAAAATGGAGGGCTAGGATTTAATCCCACCAAACAAAAATGAATGGTGGGGATTAATCCTCACCTACCAATTTATTTCCTATAAATAGCCTATCTTCTCTTGTAATAAGAAGACACTTAGAATTAGGAGTAGTATTAGAACATTTCCTAAATTGTAGTTGTAATTTTCTTTGCAGCTTGTAAACATTTTTAATTTTTTTAGTACGTATTTTCTTGTTTTAATCATTTAATTCGAAGTCCTGTTATTATTTCTCTGTTTTAATTTTTCCTATTCTGTTTTACAAGCAACAAACTCTCTCTTTCTTTTTATTAATTAAAAACAGCCTCCTTTCCTTTTTATTCTCTTTCACTGCAAAGCAAACGAACCCAACACCCCTTCTTCACTTCGATGCATACACAAACCGTATCTTTTTGAAAGGCAGAGTGTGTAAACTTGTAACACTATATCTAATGTAACTCAAACTAAAGGAAAAGATACTTAACCAGAAGACAATCAAGAACAAGAGGTCACAAGAAATCAACACTAAATGAAGACAAGGTAATTGATACAATTCAACATGTTAACTATGATCAATCCAAGAAGAAATCATTGAGAGAAGTTCAAGTCAAAGTTGTTCATGCCTCAGTGATTTGGAAAGCCAAGAATCAAGATCATAACTATCAGTATCAATAAGACCAATTGATTTCAAGTGAACAAGAAGGAAAGCAAATATTGGAAAGCCACATTTGTAATTGGATATGGTAATTTATTCAAGAAGCAAAAACCCTATCAAGACTAGTCACTTATGAACCAGACCGTTGCATCAAGTGTCAGGACATTGATAGCAAGTTTATGTCAGTAATAAAGATCCATATTCAAGAGCTTAGTGAAGAATAAAGAAGACATGAAGATATCACAAGTTCGAGATGTGCATTGAAGTTTCAAGTTGAAGACCAGAATATTTTCTAAGTACTAAATATTCTAGATAGCCAAGTAGAAGTTTCTAAGTAGAAGTTCTACTTAGAACTTCGAGATGGCTAAGTAGAAATTCTCAAGTAGAAGTTCTACTTAGAGTGCAGCTTCAACATGACACATGGCATCTTCTGATTGGAAGATTTCCAAGCTTTCAAGATAAGGCAAGAATTATGTGGACATCATTGGGCCACGTACATCTTAGTCTTTGAAGACTACAGGACATAGATTACATGTAGTATAAATAGAAGTTCTTGTGTAATGTTTTAGTTAGTGAGCAATTCTAGAGAAAAACACAAGAGAAAAAGAGAGAGTGCATTCACAGAGCTTAGTATCATTCACTTCTCTCTCAACTTCTGTTATACTTTGTAATGAATGTTGTAGCAACCCTTTCAAGTTATATATAAGACATATATTCCTTGAATCTGTGTGTTCATTTATTGCATCGTATTTATTGCTTCTCATATTCGAAAAGTTGTATTCACCCCCCCTCTACAACACATTTGGACCTAACAATTGGTATCAAAGCTATATGTTTAACATACAAAACATAGATCCTTGTGTTGAGTAGAAGAATCGTGAGTTTTCATTTTTCAGATCTACTTTTCATTTTCTCGAAAAGTGTGTTTTAATTCGTTGGTAGTGAAAACTCATCTGAAAAAATTATTTTAATACTCCAGGTGTGATTATTTAGCTTGGGTGTATTTTAACTAATTTTTTGTGAATTTATCTGGGTTCGTTAATATTTGGTGTTCTTGAGTGTTCATCATCTGTTCTTATCAAAGAAGACAACCCAACAACTTTTTGATCTCCTTTTCCAAAGTAAAAGAATAAAAAAAGGTGGTTTTGGACTTTTTTAATTTGCTTTATTCGGCCGAAAGTATACAGACATACTCAGTACCTAGCATGTGGGTTAGGTGGGTTAGGTGAGTAAAGCATTCAAAGTCAAAAGGTGTTAAAGAGATAATATTGTTTATTCAATATTAAAGTAATCTGCAGAAAAATTATTCTAAGGCAAAAATTTCTACATAGAATTTCTACTTGAGAATTTCTACATAGAATTTCTACTTGAGAATTTCTACATAGAATTTCGACTTGGACAATTTCTACTTGGTGATTTCGACTTGAGCAAAATTTCTACTTAGAGAAATTTCGACTTAGGCAAAAGTTCTACATAAATATTCTACATAGCCTAGTCTTGGGTACTTAGAAACTTTTAGTGACCAGATTTGAGATGGCTCCTAAAAATGCATTCAAGATCCCAATGTTCAACAAAGATCACTATGAAGAATGGGTTTTCAGAATGAGACTATATCTAGAGACTGTTAACCCTGAATATCTGGAAGTCCTTGACAAGGGTAAATTTGTCCCAATGGTAGTTATTCCTTCACATACGGAAGGAGGAGTGGTTATACCACCTCGGTCTGAGCCTAAAAAGGTCTCGGAGTTTTCGGATGCTGACAAGGAACAAATAGCTTATGATACTGCCATACGACAAACCTTGATGGAATCTCTTGATCATGAAATGTTCAACATAGTCAAAGGTCTGACTACAGCGAAGAAGATTTGGGACAAGATAGAAGTTGTCATGGAAGGATCTGCAGAGGTTAGAAGTAACAAGACACTCATACTCAAGATGGAGTATGACACCTTCAGAATACGAAAAGGAGAAGGCATAACAGATGTCTACCTACGATTCAGTCAGTTGGTATTGGATTTGAATCTGAGAGGTGTAACTCTCCCCATGGTTGAGACTAATACAAGATATCTGAGGAACCAGCCAAAAAGCATTGAACATAGGGTCTACGCAATAAGAGAAACCAGAGATTTGCATACAACTTCTCTGGAAGAATATTATGGAATATTAAAGACCTATGAGCTGGAAACTCTTCAAGATCAAGCATGGGACAATGATTCAAAGGGTAAAGAAAGTGCATCAGGATTAGTTGCTGATGAGGAAGAGTCTAAGAAGGCAATGGTTGCAGCAAAGCCTAAATCATCACTTGCACCACATCAAGTTGATAATGATGACGAGTACGCATCTGACAGTGATGATGACTACTACACCCAAGAAGAGCTGGACAACATGGACGATAGTGTCGTGGCATACATGGCAAGGAAGTTCAGCAACATGAGATTTAGAAAGAGCAACCGACCACAGAGAAAATCTTCATCTTATTATCGGGCTGCTAAGGGTGGTGGTAGTTCGTCAGGCTACAAAGGAAAAGGCAAGAATACCAGCTACAAATCTCCTTTGGATTTCAAAATGAAGTTCAAATGCTATAATTGTGGTGAAGCTGGACACTTTGCCTCGGACTGCAAAAAGCCTAAACAGACTTATCCAAAAGAGACATTTGAAGCTCTCAAAAGCAACTATGAAGCACTGTTGAAGGAAAGACATGGAAAACGAGCTTTATTGGTGACAGAAGGAAGAGCTTGGGATGATTCAGATGAGGAAGATGTTACTCATGTAGCAAACTTTGCCCTCATGGCTGAGACATCAGAGGAACCAGAGGTACCAGTTCTGACTCTTAAAGTAGAAATGTCTATTGATGATTATAAAGAACAGAACGGGGCTCTTAGTGAAGAGATCTATATGTTGTGCAAAAGCCTAGACTCTTCTCAAAAGGAACAGAAAACACTTGTTGCCAAATGCAGAATGCTTGAGGCAAAAGTGGAAGAGCTAGAGGCTGCTTGCACTGTAGATACTTCTCTAAGAGACTTTATTAAATCTCTGGAACACAAGCTCGTCCTTAAGGAAGAAGTAGAAGCATGTCTTAGGAACAATCTAGCTGAGTTAGAAACTAAATGCGAAGCATACAAACTAGCTGCTAGTAAAGTGTATGTAGATAATGACACGTTTAAGAAAATAACTGGAGTAGGTATAGGACTTGATTATTCTGACCTTCCTAAGAAAGAAGGAAAGAGACCTATTGACCCTAGTTCCAGTGACCTTAAAAAGGAAACACCTAGTATTCTTAAATCGGCTGTCAAACCTATCTACAAACATCTTGTTCCTAGAATAGAAGAAGAAGAGACTGAATTGATAGCTAGATATGAGATTGAGATGGAAGATCGCCAGAAAGAACAACCTATAACTCCTATTAAACAAGTGAAAATCAATTTCCCTAGAGATGAATCTAGACTGGGATTAGGAGCTAAGGCTGTTAAACAACAAGGAAAGAAAGAAAAAGGCATAAAAGAGGTTAAGGCTGAACGAATAAAGAAAGCATGTTATCATTGTAAATCTACTGAGCATCTTTTTTATGCATGCAAAGCTAACATGAATGTTCCTGCTGCACATGCCATGCCTACCACACATACAATGAATAATCTGCATCAGAATCATGCACAGTGTGGTCAACCTAATTGTATGCCATGCACTTTTAATATCATGCAAACTTTTGTGCATTTAATGAATGCATCTAGCCAGTCATGCTCAAATACTGTTGCTAGTTCAAATATCAAGAAAAAGTGTGGTAGAGCCAAGACTGTCAGTCCTCCTAAAGTTAGGAGTGACAAACCTTCTCCTAAGACTGACAAATCTGTCAAGTCTGAGAAAGGAAAGGAGATAGTCGAAAGCTCTAGTAATATGAAGAAAAGTGCATCTCCTGTTGTTAAATCTGTTGATTCTCGATCTTATCGAAAAGCCGGGCCCAATCAAAGTTGGGTTCCGAAGAATGTCTAACCAATCTGTCATTGCAGGGCATTAAGCAGAATAGAAATAAAGTTATATGGGTGCTAGACAGTGGAGCATCGAGGCATATGACTGGAAACAAGTCCCTGCTTACAGAGTTGGTTATGAAGGCTGGCCCTTATGTTACCTTTGGAGATGACAGCATAAGTGTGACTAAGGGATATGGCAAACTGAAAACTGGCAATGTCATCATTGAAGATATTTCCTATGTTGAGGGACTAAAGCACAATCTGTTGAGTATAAGTCAATTCTGTGACAAAGGTTACGAAATTGTCTTCAACAAGAAAGGTGTCTCAATCACTCACATCAAGGAAGGCTCACTAGCTTTGAGAGGAGTTCGAAAGGCAGATCTTTTTGTTGCAGATATGGATTCAGCAAATCAGAATGAGGTCACCTGTTTCTACAGCAAAGCCTCGGATGATGAAAGCTGGTTATGGCACAAAAAGCTATCTCACTTAAACTTCAAAACGATGAATGCTCTCGCAAGGCGAGAATTAGTGAGAGATCTACCTCAAATGGAGTTCGCTCCGAAAGGACTCTGTGAAGCTTGTGAAATGGGAAAGTCGAAGCGAGCATCGCATAAAAGCAAAGAAATTTCTAGTATTACTGAGCCTCTACAACTTCTTCATATGGATTTGTTTGGCCCAGTGAATGTCCTATCTTTGTCTAGGAAAAGATATGCTTTGGTAATCGTGGATGACTTCTCCAAGTATACATGGGTATTGTTCGCAATGACGAAAGACGAAGTACCTTTCTTAATCATTGATCACATCACTCAAATTGAGAATGTTTTAACACTTACTGTGAAGACGATTAGATCAGACAATGGCACTGAATTCAAAAACGCAGTGCTAAATGACTTCTATGTATCTAAAGGAATACGTTGTCAGTATTCAGCCCCGAGAACTCCACAGCAAAATGGAGTAGTTGAAAGGAAGAATAGAACTTTGGTTGAAGCAGCAAGAACTTTGTTGTATGATTCAAAACTTCCTTTGTATTTCTGGGCCGAAGCAGTGAGTACCGCTTGTTACACTCAAAATAGAACCTTGATCATAAAAGATAAAGAAAAGACACCATGTGAGCTAATGAACAACAGAAGACCAACAATCAAATACTTTCATGTCTTCGGAGCAAAATGCTATGTGCTTATAGATGATGAAAATCTAGGCAAGTTTGCAGCAAAAGCTCGTGAAGGAATCTTTGTTGGTTACTCTACAGACGTGGTGGCAGCTTATAGAGTGTTCTTGGTGAATGATCGAAAAGTGACTGAAAGTTACAACGTCAGATTCGACGATACCAAACTCTCATCAATTTCAAGAGATTCTATTGAACCTGAGTCCCTAAAATTTCAGAATCTGGACTTAGAAGATCTTGAAGATGAACCTGAGTTGGTTGTTCCATTAAATGTTCCAAGTGTACGTGAAGAACCTGAGTCTAGTGAACAAGCTAATTCTACAAAATCAGGAGAGACTTCTTCAATACCAACCGGCAACAACTCAGGGGGAGTAAATAGCAGCTCAAGGACTACTGTTCAAGGCTCGAGTCGAGTTGACTCTAGTTCTGTAGGAGCTGGCACTAACTCAGGGGGAGTTAGTGAAAATAATCAAAGTAGTCAGCACCCCATCTCAGAAAGTCAAGCTGAATCATCTAGACAATTTCCAGGTGAACGGGTATGGAATAGAGACCATCCGTTTGAGTTAATTATTGGTGATCCAGATGCTGGTGTGACTACTAGAAGAACTGCAAGAGCTGACATGGCTAATATCTCCTTATATTCTGGGTTCTTATCCAAGCTTGAACCTAAAGAAATCGAAGAAGCTCTTGGCGATGCTGATTGGGTGATTGCAATGCAAGAGGAACTCAATCAGTTTGAAAGGCAGAAAGTTTGGAAACTGGTACCCCGACCAAAGAACAAATCCGTAATTGGAGCTAGGTGGGTATTCAGAAATAAACTGGATGAAAACGGACTTGTAACACGAAACAAGGCTCGTTTGGTTGCAAAAGGTTATTCACAGCGAGAAGGAATTGATTATGATGAAACCTATGCACCAGTTGCAAGACTTGAGGCAGTCAGGATGTTCTTGGCATTTGCAGCACATAAGAACTTCAAAGTTTTCCAGATGGACGTGAAAAGTGCCTTCCTGAACGGAGAGTTAGAAGAGGAAGTGTATCTGGAACAGCCGCCTGGCTTCGTTGATCCAGAACATGCAGATTTTGTGTATCTACTCTTCAAATCTGTCTATGGCCTCAGGCAATCCCCAAGGCGATGGTATGAAACCCTATCTCTATTCTTAATTGAAAATGGTTTTGTTAGGGGAGTAATTGATAAAACATTGTTCTATAAAGTTGTGAGAAATGACTTAATACTTGTTCAAGTATATGTGGACGATATTATTTTTGGGTCATCAAATGAGCGCTTGTGCGAGAAATTTGCCAAGCTAATGCAGGAAAAATATGAGATGAGCATGATGGGAGAGCTGTCCTTCTTCCTTGGATTACAGATCAGTCAGAGAAAAGATGGTATCTTTATCTGTCAATCGAAGTACGTCAGAGATTTACTCAAGAAGTATAATCTAGAAGATGCATCAGCAGCTAAGACTCCCATGGCAACAGCCACGAAGCTTGATGAAGACAAATCAGGTAAATCAGTTGACATCACAAGCTATCGAGGTATGATTGGCTCACTCCTCTATTTAACTGCAAGTAGACCAGATATAATGTTCGCAACTTGTTTATGTGCAAGGTTCCAAGCGGATCCTAGAGAATCACATCTCGTAGCCGTCAAAAGAATTTTTAGGTATCTCAAGGGCACACCAAATCTAGGGATTTGGTACCCAAGAGATACAGGTTTTAATCTTATTGGCTATTCGGATTCAGACTATGCAGGTTGCAGGATTGATAGGAAAAGCACATCTGGTGCTTGCCAATTTCTTGGCAGAAGATTGGTGTCCTGGCAAAGTAAAAAGCAACATACAGTATCTACTTCTACTGCTGAAGCTGATTACATTGCTGCTGGAAGCTGTGTAGCTCAAATACTGTGGATGAGGAACCAATTGAAGGATTATGGCATGGAGCACAAGAAAATTCCAATTATGTGTGACAACACAAGTGCCATTGCCATAACCAACAATCCTGTAGATCACTCAAGAACCAAGCACATCGACATCAGGTATCACTTCATAAGAGAACATGTCGAGGAGGGGACTGTGGAGCTACATTTTGTGCCCACAATGCAACAAATTGCAGATATATTCACCAAACCTCTTGATGAAGTAACATTCAATAGGTTGGTTGGTGAATTGGGAATGCTTAACACAAGTTAGTAAAGCCTTCTATCTGTAAAATCCATGGTTATGTTTGTATATGCAAGCTATTTAATCATTATGTGCTTAGACTTTAAAATGCCTAATTAATGATTGTTATAGGTTGCATATAGTGTCATTTTACATGAATTCATTGTGTTTTAAGTGTCTTTTATAGCACAAATCTTTGAATTTATGATTGTTAGATTGCATGATCATAGGGGGAGTTAAATTCATCATATTCTAAATTTTGCATGATTTTTAGATGAATTTACCTGTGTTTTTCATGTAATTAGAGGCCTTAGAATTATCAAGGAATGTTTTAATTATGTCATATATTAAAATCCTTGAATTGATATTTATATTAATTTGGCAAAATTAATTGTTGAGTTTTTCAAAGAAAAATTGTCAAATTATTCTAAGTATCTTCAAAATTTCGAGTTAATCACTATCTCGAAACTCATCTTGAAATTCTAGTTGAATTTCGATTTGAGCTTCCAGAGTGAAGTTTTGAAAATTCTAAGTCTGGGAAAAATTTCGAGTTAGCCTCTATCTCGAAATTTATATCGAAATTCGACTTAGGGCTCGAATTTGAGTTACCAGTGTGCCTATTTCCTTATTCAAAATATTCCATATAATGTCTATCTTACAGGGGATATTTTTTGAAATGATCTGAGAGAATAACTTCGAATTAGTTAATAATTTCGAGTTATCCTCTATCTCGAAACTCAACTCGAATTTCGACTTGATGTTCGAGATAGAGCTCTCAGTTGGTCTTAAGGGAATTTTTCGAGTTAACTCCTAACTCGAAGTCTATCTCGAATTTCTACTTAAATTTCGAGATAGGTTTCCCTAGTACTGTTGGTGGTTTGTGCTGTTTACATGGTCTTTAATAGTTAAATGGTCAGTTTTTCGAGTTAACATCTATCTCGAACTCCATCTCGAAGTTCGACTTAAAATGTTCGAGATAGACTTCGAGATAGACTTCGACTTAGACTTCGAGATAGATTTCGACTTGGGTTCTCCCTGTATGTACTTAGAGTTTTCATACTTTTTAACAGGGACACTTTAGTCATTTCACATTAATGTCTATATATACTTCTCTAACTCGATCTATTCTTTCACTTTTACCTAATTGAGTTTTACAGCCGCCCCATATACATACAGGCGATTTCGACTTACAACCACTGATTCGTGATTTTTGTGACTAATCTCATACGGACAACGAATTACTGCCCGATTTTTGACTGCCATTATCTGAGTGACCAGTAATATCTGAGTTTGTGTGTTTGTGTATTTGTTCTTCTTTCTCGACATATATATACATACGTATATACACACACCGCTTCACAGTCATATACACACGATTTCACTGGTGTGTACACACATAACTTCACTGATTTCACTGGTATCAGATTCTGTTAATTGGTTGTTGATTTTCGATTCTCACAGTGATAATTATCTATAACCCGTAGTTTAATTTTTCAAGAGTGACTTTTGGTCTTTTTGTTAAATTAAAAGGGATATAACTGATAATTCCTTAATTAATTGTTTTTCGAAAATTAAAATTAAAATTCACATTTGTTAAGGAAAAACATTTTAATTAAAATGGCTCACCAATTTTCCCTTGCTAAAAATAATTTTTATAATATTTCTACGGAAATTGGTGATCAACTCCCGCGGTTTAAGTTTTGGATACGATTTCTCAATTTGTATTCCAAAGCTAGCCATGCTTTTACTGCTAAACCTACACTAGTACATGATGCTTTACAGCAATTATGGACTAGTGTGGTTACTTTTGGGAGTAAATCAACCCCCTACGGTTTCAGGTTTACCTTAGCGGGTCAGGAATATGAGGTGACCGAACAAATTGTCAACAGAGTTCTGGGATTCCCAATTAAAGATGCCTTTGATCCAGAACCTACTGCTGCAGAACGCCTCAGATTCTTTGAAGAAATTGGATGTTATCCTCCAAAAGGCCCAATCACGGGAAATATCCAAAAGCAATTCTTCCATGCGGAATGGAATTACTTTTTCGAGGCCATCACAAGATGTTTTCGGGCACGCGAAAAAGACTTTCATCAAATTCCAATTCCAATGCAAATCTTTGCAGTTGCCCTAGCAAGAGAACTGGATATAAACTATGGACGCATAGTTCTCTCTGAGATAGTGGCCTCAATGGGATCCCTTGCAAACAGAGACCTCTCTACCACTGATGTCGTCTGCTGGTTTCCTCGGTTTCTTCAAATGCTAATCAATGACTTAATACCGAAGGATGCTCTTGCTATTAGACAGGGATTTGCCAGAAGCCCCACATCTGAATCGCTAGGGATGGGCACTAAGTCACTTGCAACCATTGCTAATCAGGATAAACATCAAGGTAAACCTATGTCTACTCCTGAAAATATTCAAATGTGGCTTAGATATGATGCAGGAGTTACCAATTTGGAGGCATCATCACAAGTCTCATCACATGCTCAAAATCCATCTGTTCATGCTGAGGCATTTGATGAGATTCCTGATGAGGAAAGCGATGATGCACAAGGTAATCAATCAGGTAATCTCTCTCTGCATACTATTCATTCCTCCTCCTACGTTTCTGATTCCGCGACCCAAGAGACTGCTAACCCGCAGGATCTATCCCAGGGTAAGAGCCATATTTCTGACTCTGAGTCTGATACACATTCCTATTCTCTATCACCCCTGTTAACGGAAGTCAGAAAACCAGCACGTATATATATACAAGATGATGAGGAGAATGAACCCGAAGAGCAGCAACTTATTCGAAAGAAAGCCAAACTTTTCCACGCTGCTACTTCACAACCACAGTCAAACCCTAGCGTGTCACACGCAACCACTCCACCTCACGCGAGTGGTTCACCCCTTGAACATTCTGCACATAGGGATTTTGATTTTGGTGAGGATGATGTACCTCTTGAAGATACTGTTGCTTCAAGAGGACATGGAGTCTTAAGAACTTCAGCCGTACCTTCACCGGTACGTACTGATGCTGCAAAGAGGATCGGTTCTAATGTCGTACAAGGACACTTTGCAGCCTCTCAGCCTGAGATTCCAACTCAGGAACAAACAGAATTTGATCCCATAACTGTCAACAACATTTCTTATCAAGTTTCTGCAGGTACTGCTTCACTTTTTGGATCAATCATTGAAGACATACACGAGCGTGAGACAGGGAGTGTGTGTGAGAGGTTAGGGAGAGAGGGACCTTCATTTTCAAAGCCCGAAACCGAGCGTCAAATACCAACAGAACGAATATTAGAGCGAGGTCACCTAAACCAAACACCGTCCCTTAATATTGAAAATTTTGATACTCGTATGACTTCAATGGAAAATCAGATGAGGCAGTTCGGGCAGACAATGGGGCAGTTCGGGATCAATATTGGGAACAACCAAAGGGCTCTAGACGACTACGCAGCAAGAATGGCAAGTCAAGCTACAACTTTTGATGATTTGACAAATAAGGTCAATGACTTGGGCCATGCTGGTGGTGTCTTGGGAAGCACTCTCAATGAGAGGATGGGGGCATTGGAGTCTACAATGCATACAATGACTGTGGAGATCAGTAGAATGATGTTCGCAGTCAGGAGTTTTGTGCCCCCGGAGTGCTTCGAGTCGCAACAACCTCCCCCCGATGCTGGTGCAGGTGGTGCAGGTGGTGCTAGTGGAGCGGGAGCCTCTGGTTCTGGTTTTGGAGGTTCCTATGCAGCTGGTGGATCTGAAGACCATGGTGGAGCTCAGGATAACTCACCTAAGGGGGAGAGTGGAAAGGAGACGAGACAGCAAGCAGTTCACATCGAAGAAATTGAAGAACCCGCTGATCTTGTCAAGGAACCAGAAGTTGAGCCGTCTGTTGATGAAGAGGCTCTGAGGATGAGAAAGGGTAAGGCAGTAATGGTTGATGAACCATTTGTTGATCTGAGTCATCAGGAAACAGTACAGGAGGTACTTGACTCAGACTCTGACATGGAGGACGTACCGTTGGCACACGCTATAAAAAGATCTTTGAAGGAACAAGGTGGAGGTGCTGGGATGTCTTCCGGACTGCCTGAAGAATTTCCTGTTGATGAAGAAACCCTTAAAGCTCAACAGTTAGCCTTGGAACAAGCTCAGTTCCATAAAATGAAGATGATGCAAGAACATGCTGCGTTCCTAGAACAGAAGGTGGAGCTACAAGGGAAGCAGTATGAGTATGAGCTTGCAAGGCTAGCTAATCCTCAAGTTGATCTGGACAAACGAAGGATAGGGCAGAAATGGGATGAAGCAAGGAAGATAATGATGGGACCCTGTGCAAAAGGAGTTCATAACAAGGATGCAGATGATCTGTTCTACAACTTGAATTTGCAGAATCCAATGACTGGGGACTATATAAATGCTTTGAAGAGATTAATTTCTAAAGTCAGGGTTGGGTACAATGCAAATCTTAAGGAGTGGCAGGTTATCTTGTCTTTGGTAGAAGGAGTCCCAACATCTTTCCTATATGTGGATGACCAATTCATAATGAGAAGATCTGCGTCAGAGTTGTTCTTGCTAGCGACTAAAATTCAGTACTCTCAATCTGAGGAGCTAAGCATTCTGTACAGGGATCAGTTAATGCAGCTAGCAGAGGACAAGGGTCCAGAATTCTCAGCTTATCCAAATTTTGTCCGGATGGTAGTTGATGGAAAGATGAAGAGGGTTAGCATGGAGGAAAATGATCTGATGGAGCTTTCAGTGGAATCTCTCAAAGCTGTCTGTAGACAAATGATGAGTAAGGGATTCGCTTCTGAGCTTAAAGATAAATCCGTGAAGATCATTGAAAGAGTTATATTCAAGAAGAGCAATGAGGTGTGGAAGTGTGATGTCATTGCTCCAAACCCTCTTGATGACGTGAAGATTGAGCCGGAGCTGATAGAGAAGAAATGGAATATTCTTCAAGCCATGAAGAATGTAGATGAAGCTCTGACTCTTTCTTCTGGAGCACTTGAACAAGGAGAAATAAGGGAGGCTATTGGTGTTCCAGGAAGTGAAAGTGTATACTGGATACATGCTTATGTTGAAGATACAGCTGATGCCTTGGTATTCATAGATGCAGACCAAAATCAAACAATCTTGCATATGAGTAGACAATGGCTGCTACGGACTCAAGATGCTGCATTTCTGGAGAGAGTATTGTATGTATTCAAATGGGGCAAAGTGGAAGATAAGTTTGTTGAAGAAAAGCAGAGACTCATGAGTTACCTGTCTGAAGTAGTAGTGGAAAAGAAGAGAATGGAGCGAGATGCGGCCAGTGTCCACAATACTGACCGTGTCAAGGGCTACCCCAAGATGATCTATTGTCAATTCAAATCAGATAAATCTCACTGGAAACCTCAGCTCATCATGAAGAACTTCGAGGATATTCCAAAGATCAGAACTACTCAGGAGGTGGACAAACTCAGAAGGCTTTTCAAACATCCTTATCCAGAGCCCAAGAACCCTCTAGAAATGGAAGCTGTAAGTCTATTGAATGCTAGGTGGAAGCAGCTTAAAGATCCAGTATACAAGAAAGAAAAGCAGCAGAAGGAGAAGAGCAAAAGGCAGAAAGAAGAGAGAGACCAAGCTGCTGAAGCTAGAAAGAGGAAACGGAATTAGGGTTAAAGGTTAGAGTGGTGTGAACTTGAAGTTGGAAAAACTTCATGTCTTTTGGTTGCTTTAACTCACTTGAGGAAAATTCACCTTAGAGTGAATCCAATAAGGTGATACAAGTTTGACTAAAAGATATGAAATAATCCAGGTGATAGGAATCACTCAAATGATCTTTAATTCGAAGTTCGAATTCTGTTTCTAGTTTAAGTTCTTTGTATTGTTTTCATGTAAATGTCAATTGTAAATTATTCAAGACTGTAATGTTAATTATCTTTTCTCGTCTCATTGTTTAGTTGAGTTATCCTTCATTAATTTGAATGTCATTGTTAGACAATCAAATTGGGGGAGATTGAAAGGCAGAGTGTGTAAACTTGTAACACTATATCTAATGTAACTCAAACTAAAGGAAAAGATACTTAACCAGAAGACAATCAAGAACAAGAGGTCACAAGAAATCAACACTAAATGAAGACAAGGTAATTGATACAATTCAACATGTTAACTATGATCAATCCAAGAAGAAATCATTGAGAGAAGTTCAAGTCAAAGTTGTTCATGCCTCAGTGATTTGGAAAGCCAAGAATCAAGATCATAACTATCAGTATCAATAAGACCAATTGATTTCAAGTGAACAAGAAGGAAAGCAAATATTGGAAAGCCACATTTGTAATTGGATATGGTAATTTATTCAAGAAGCAAAAACCCTATCAAGACTAGTCACTTATGAACCAGACCGTTGCATCAAGTGTCAGGACATTGATAGCAAGTTTATGTCAGTAATAAAGATCCATATTCAAGAGCTTAGTGAAGAATAAAGAAGACATGAAGATATCACAAGTTCGAGATGTGCATTGAAGTTTCAAGTTGAAGACCAGAATATTTTCTAAGTACTAAATATTCTAGATAGCCAAGTAGAAGTTTCTAAGTAGAAGTTCTACTTAGAACTTCGAGATGGCTAAGTAGAAATTCTCAAGTAGAAGTTCTACTTAGAGTGCAGCTTCAACATGACACATGGCATCTTCTGATTGGCAGATTTCCAAGCTTTCAAGATAAGGCAAGAATTATGTGGACATCATTGGGCCACGTACATCTTAGTCTTTGAAGACTACAGGACATAGATTACATGTAGTATAAATAGAAGTTCTTGTGTAATGTTTTAGTTAGTGAGCAATTCTAGAGAAAAACACAAGAGAAAAAGAGAGAGTGCATTCACAGAGCTTAGTATCATTCACTTCTCTCTCAACTTCTGTTATACTTTGTAATGAATGTTGTAGCAACCCTTTCAAGTTATATATAAGACATATATTCCTTGAATCTGTGTGTTCATTTATTGCATCGTATTTATTGCTTCTCATATTCGAAAAGTTGTATTCACCCCCCCTCTACAACACATTTGGACCTAACACTTTTCCTTGTCTTCTTTCTTTTAAAACCACCGAATCCTTTTCTCCGTTTTTTTTTTCTTCCTTGCGCTGTAAACCCCCTTCCCCAATTTAGTTTTAATTTTCGCGATTTGATTTTGAGTTACACTGAGTTTCGTATATGGTTGAATTCCTCCGAGTTTCCAAGGTTGTGGTGAATTTCTAGTCGGGTTATGGGTGTTAATTGTTGTAAAAACTCGATTGGTTGAATTAGAGTTGTCGTGATTCATAGTTGCAGTGTTCGTTGAGTGCCTGTTTCGTTTTCTTGAGCTTTGTTTTTTTGATTATGTCTCTGTTATCTTTGTGTTTAGTTCAGCGCTCTATAGTTGATTTGTTGTTTAGTTTGGTTTTGTGTTTTACGTTTATTCTCTGGTTTTCGGTCTTGTGATTCCTGGTTCATTGCCGAGTTGTGATTAATCAGTGCTGCGCTTTTGTTTTGGTTGATAATAGCTGATTGTAATTTGTTCGAGTTGTTGTTCACATAGTTCAGGACTGAGTTGCAGCGAGGTTGATTGTTACTGTGTTCGAATTGAATGTTTGTTTTGTTGTTGCCGGTTTTATTCTGAGTTAGTCAAGTCTCGTTTTCTATTTTTTGTCCTGAGTTTTGAGTTAAGCCGAGTACTCTTCTGTTTTTTCCGAGTTGTGATTTTTGACTGAGCTGTGTCTGTGCCGAGTCTTTGTTGAATCTATTGAGTTTTAAATTGCTGCGATTCTGTGCTAAGTGTTGTGGTTTGAGTTATGTCGAGCTTCTGTGGTCTGCTGAATTACAAGTGAGATCAAGAATTCTGTTACCCTTGATGTCTTTGCTCTGTCTTCTACCATTTTTCATCCACAAATTTGCACTCTTGAGGATAGGAAATTTAAGTGTGTACACAATTGATGATTAGCAAAAGTAGCAAAACTAATCTACTTTCTTCGCTAAGTAATCCAATGATTCTGTCCTGCGGAGGCAAAGTTACAATAGAGAGTTTTTCCTGGCGTTCTCAAATGTTTGAATATAGTAATACAATAGTGTGGTCTCCTGTGGGTTTACTTATTCTGTGAATTTGTGGTTTATGTTCTATGAATTTGTAGGAGCTCTTGCTGTCTAATGTCTATTTGTCGTTTTGATTTTGCGAATCTGACAAACTTTACATGCCAAATTTTTGTTAGAAATTTCTGTAAATATATTAGTAAATTTTGTTTGTTGTTTAAATAAATTTTTTTTCTTCTAAATTTAGTTTTTTTTATTTAAATAGTTTAAAATTGCTTTAGGAATTAAATAGAAAAATCAATTTTTTTTTCTTTTTTTCAAAACCTAAACTTGTGTTAGTTCGATTAAAAAAAAAGATTTTAGATTGATAAAAAAAAGAAAAAAAAAAGAGAAAAGTTTTTAGAATAAATTCTAGTTTATAATTTTTAGAATAATTAATAGGTTAGTTTAGAATTAAAATAAATTAAATTTTCTTTTAGCAAATAGTTTTAGAATTAATTAGTAAAATTGAAAATCCAAAACACAAAATTGTTCTAATTCGCCTAAATTAGAAATTAAGGATTGCGAAAATATTATTCCCTGTGGATCGAATCTTAAAATACTAAAACGAGATCGTGCGCTTGCGATATTAAATTGTACACATTTCTGCCACATCAATGGGTTATTAAACGGAGTAGAAGGTTGTTTGCACTAAATCACGCAAGCGTACGTGATCACAAGTAATACAGATAGAAGTCAAGTTCGTTCCCACAGAGATCTTAGGTTTCAATTCAGTAGATGCACCTATGCAACAATGTATGATTATTATTCACTGCTAAGACAAATAAAAAGATTAAATTTTTACTAACTATAATTAACTAAGATACCAATTAACAAACTAAAAATACTAACTACTTATATGCGAGAAAACATGGAATCCTAACTTCATCATCTACTTCACTTAGAGTTGATACCTTTAATCAATACATACGATGGTTTTGATATCTGATCGGATAACACGAAACAAGTAAAAGCTACCTCTCGGTATACTAATACCAAACTACGCATGCATCCACAAAAGAGATAGAAGATGGGTAGACACCAATTATGTTTAGACCCTATATCTCTATAGAATTTGAAAACATAAAGGTTTAAGCACAAGTTATCCACATTGATCACATAGGGTAGCATCATATCTCTATGTACGCCACAAATCATGATAATATTATCAACCTATCCTATGCTAGCATGGCAAGTTCTGAATCTCAAGATCCACTCTCGTTTCGCAAGAGATTAACAAATTAGATGTTCATGACTCATCTAAACACATGAAACACAACCATACGAGGATATCAAGAATTCACCACACATAAATCTTTAAAGCAATCAAACTACTAAGCTACATTGATAAATCTGTTAGAATCCCATGACAACGATTAGTTAATAATTGAACCTCTCATCATCATGGGATCTGATGAAACCATGATAAAAACAAAGTATAAAAAGATACAAATAATCCTAAGTAATTGATATGTAATGGTGTGTAATGTTCTAATGATTCAAATTACAAGGGTTGGATGTGTTTATATAGGCTCTAGAAGTCTTGCCCACCAAGCAATTGTCGTTTCAGAGTTGGAATAGAAGATTGGCAATTTCCGTTCTTGAATGAGAATAGAATTGTAAATTTCATGTGTAGATCTGATTCTGGAATGTTCTAGCCGCCCAGAGCAATTACCATACTTATTAGAAGTAGGAATTATAGCAATTTCCTTGTCAAAGTTGAATTTCTGCAGCTCGGCACATAATACGTTTCCTAAACTGATTCGGTTTTTAAGGAAAATTCGTAGCTGACTTTTCTTAAGTATTTCTGGAACGTTCCAATCATAATTGGACCTCTGGACCACCTTAGAATGATAGAGAATCTCGTTGTCTTCGCGTGGACTGCTTACGGGCCTCAAACGGACTTCTACAACTCAAGATATGGCCAAAACAGTAATTTTCAAGATTTTCCGCGCGCAACCTGCGCCCAGCAGTCTGTTTGTCGCGCAGCCTGCGCCAACCACGCGCAACCTGCCCGTGCAACACCTGTCCCATATTGTAGAAAATCTCCCAAGCTTCGCGTGGGCAGTAAGATCGCTGAAAACGGACTTCTAGAACTCCAGATATGTCAAAAACAGTGTAGACTGCGCAACTGTCTCAGAAATCCGAATTTCAATCAATTAATTCTCCAAAAACGATAGAAGCATCCACCTTAATCAACATTCTCGTAAATCTGCACAACTAAGCAAAACACATCAAAATTACAACAAACTTGAGCCCAAGACAATCAATTTAAGCCGATATGGAACGCTCCAAGTGGATATAAATCCACTTATCACACCCCCAAACTTAAACCGATGCTTGTCCTCAAGCATAAACAATTACAACTAACTAATTAGTACCACTTCCGTAGGTGATCACGGTTGCATTTGACATATGCAACAAGCCCTTTAAACCCCTAGGCAGCCCTAGTGGACGAGTAAGGTCTCGTGAGGGCCTATAGCGAATGTACCCACAAAATCCATCTAACTAAACAATGCAAAAACAATGCAATGCATGAATGCAACTAATATGAAAATGCAACGATCCCCTTTAAACTAACCAAAACCAACTAGCAAGCAAATACCTCAAAGAATGCAACTAAATCCAAATAGAGCTCGACTAAGTCCCCGTATACTAACAATACATGAACAGAAACGTGCGTGTGTGCGATGCTCATCAGAGATACTCCCAACACTAGGTCAAAAATCATACATATTCTTCGCCAAAACAATCACAGGTTTATAAATAGAATAGACTGTAGACACTTCATAACCTAGGAACACCTCCATCCTTATTCAAGTTAGACAGGAATTCATGCTTTATTAACGACAAACAACTATATAGAACACAAACAAACATGCTTATTTGACCGTGCAATGAATGAGACCCCTAAAGGCTTATACAATAATACCCATGTAGCGAGTGTTAGGTCAGCAATCCCAAACCACATGGGCTTTAGGTTACCAGGACTAAGTCCCCTCAGACTTAATTACTCGAGTATTAAAGAGCTCACTCGTGGCCAATTATGCAACTACACATTTACACAACTTTTTTTTTCCTTTTTTTTTCTTTTTTTTTCTCTTTTCTCTTTTTTTTTATGTATGCAATCTGGAATGAGAATTCTCAATTCCAACCCTAGACTACTCATATAAATATGAGCCGGCTACTAGCCATTTGACATCTAGCCATTATTGACAAATATTTACAACTAGCATGAAATTCCTATTTTCCCCCAAACTTAGACTTTAGTGATCCTAAGCCATCAAGGGAATAATGAAAATTCTAAATATAAACAAGTGATTAAATCTCAAAACATCCAAACAAGCATGACCCTAACCTAGCCCCAAAGCACCCAATGAGACTGTGTAATTAGTTTTGTTTCTGAAGCATGCAAGTCAATTTCATAGAAACTATAAATCAACCCTCTACTCATCATTACCACACTCAATTAGACATCTACCTACCAATCAGAATTAGCTCGTTCTAAGGGATAATGAAAAATGCATGCCATGAAAATGCAACTATTATGAACTCACATGATATACGAACAAAAATAACAGAATGTCCTACATGAAACAGACGTAAATAATACGAACATATATGCATGAACTACTACTAATATGCAAAGCATGAAATCCTACATGAACACAATGACTAACAATCACATATATATACACTACTTATCCCTCAAACCACCCCCAAACTTAGAATATTCAATGTCCTCATTGAATGGAAGTAAATACAAGGGAAAGTAGAAAACATACCAATATACAACAATGCTTGGGTTGCCTCCCAAGAAGCGCTTCTTTAACGTCAATAGCTTGACGTTACTTCAAGCCTCCATTAAGGATGATAATAGTTGGCCTGGTCTCCTCTTCGTGAGACTTCATCGTCATCACGGTGGCACACTTTCTGCCCCTTCTCCTCGCTTGGCCTATTCGTGTAACAACTATGTCCTTTTCCAATGCCTTCATCTATTGATCCAAAATCTGTCAATTTGTAAAACAACACACATTCGCGGGCTTCGCTTGAATATAATGGAGGAGGGTAAATGTAAGTTGCTGAAGCCTTTGGTTCCTCAAAGAGAACTTCCTCCATTGGCTCTAATACGCTACCTCCATCTTTGAATTCTGAGACAAGTAGAAGATCTGCATCTTTCCGCATGCATCCACAAAAGAGATAGAAGATGGGTAGACACCAATTATGTTTAGACCCTATATCTCTATAGAATTTGAAAACATAAAGGTTTAAGCACAAGTTATCCACATTGATCACATAGGGTAGCATCATATCTCTATGTACGCCACAAATCATGATAATATTATCAACCTATCCTATGCTAGCATGGAAAGTTCTGAATCTCAAGATCCACTCTCGTTTCGCAAGAGATTAACAAATTAGATGTTCATGACTCATCTAAACACATGAAACACAACCATACGAGGATATCAAGAATTCACCACACATAAATCTTTAAAGCAATCAAACTACTAAGCTACATTGATAAATCTGTTAGAATCCCATGACAACAATTAGTTCATAATTGAACCTCTCATCATCATGGGATCTGATGAAACCATGATAAAAACAAAGTATAAAAAGATACAAATAATCCTAAGTAATTGATATGTAATGGTGTGTAATGTTCTAATGATTCAAATTACAAGGGTTGGATGTGTTTATATAGGCTCTAGAAGTCTTGCCCACCAAGCAATTGCCGTTTCAGAGTTGGAATAGAAGATTGGCAATTTCCGTTCTTGAATGAGAATAGAATTGTAAATTTCATGTGTAGATCTGATTCTGGAATGTTCTAGCCGCCCAGAGCAATTACCATACTTATTAGAAGTAGGAATTATAGCAATTTCCTTGTCAAAGTTGAATTTCTGCAGCTCGGCACATAATACGTTTCCTAAACTGATTCGGTTTTTAAGGAAAATTCGTAGCTGACTTTTCTTAAGTATTTCTGGAACGTTCCAATCATAATTGGACCTCTGGACCACCTTAGAATGATAGAGAATCTCGTTATCTTCGCGTGGACTGCTTACGGGCCTCAAACGGACTTCTACAACTCAAGATATGGCCAAAACAGTAATTTTCAAGATTTTCCGCGCGCAACCTGCGCCCAGCAGTCTGTTTGTCGCGCAGCCTGCGCCAACCACGCGCAACCTGCCCGTGCAACACCTGTCCCATATTGTAGAAAATCTCCCAAGCTTCGCGTGGGCAGTAAGATCGCTGAAAACGGACTTCTAGAACTCCAGATATGTCAAAAACAGTGTAGACTGCGCAACTGTCTCAGAAATCCGAATTTCAATCAATTAATTCTCCAAAAACGATAGAAGCATCCACCTTAATCAACATTCTCGTAAATCTGCACAACTAAGCAAAACACATCAAAATTACAACAAACTTGAGCCCAAGACAATCAATTTAAGCCGATATGGAACGCTCCAAGTGGATATAAATCCACTTATCAAAGGTTGTATTCGTATAGAAGCTGACAACTGATAAAGGAAAGACGAAGGGCAGATCGAGTAAAGACCGAAGTATAGTAAGTAGTGAATCGACGCATTGGAATCGAGGCAAGTGTACTAACCCTCGCTTATCGTTCAAGCGAGATAAATATGTTTTATTCAATATAAGTATTCCCTTCAAATCCTTATTGCTAGTATCCTCTCCTTCAAATTATTGATAAGGATGTATTTTATTCATATTTCATGTGAAAAGTAGAATTTTTAGTTTTATTGCCAGTATTATTCTTTCTTAAGTATTGTCAGTAATATTCTGTTAAAGTTTTTGCTGGTATTGCATTCTTATTCCTTGTTTTAGTATAATGTTCTTAATGTATATGGTTTCCCTGAGATTAATTGATAGTAAAGTAGTTTAATGGAATTGGAAGAATTTTATAAAAAATGTGGACCAGCTTCGTGGTCAGAGTAGTAAAGGCCAATGTCAATAAGTGCCTAGTGAGGGATCCCAGAGTATTGTTTTTAGCTGGACTTTACGTGGTTGATCACCCATAATGTCCAGGGTATAATGAAAACTCCAATTCTATTAAATGTTGTTTTTATGCAAGTATATTCGTATGATAGAATGTTTAAGTTAAAGTACATTTTCATTTTCTAGTATGTTGGATATAAAAGTTATGATTTGAGTTAAAAGTTATGATTTGAGTTAATAAATACTGTTAGTATAAAAATGGAAAGTTATTATACTAGTAAGGACCGAGAATGAATTGAGATCTTCTTATTTATTCAAACTCATGATTGTCAGGCCGGTTAGGCAGCTAGGTGTGCAAATGCTTAGTGACATGAATAAAATTTGAGTAACTGAGAATTTCTTGGAGATTTTGTTAAAGTGATAGTTAAAGTATTTTGCAAGTATTAAAATATTGAATCTATTATTACAAACCTTCTCAGTTATGAAATTATGATTTTGAGTTATAAATGTTTTGAACGATATTAATCTTCTGTTTAAGTTAAGAATCCAGATTTCAATTATAGTATTGATTATAAATTGGTGAGCATTCCTTCGCTCATATTTATTGTTCCTATTTCTTGAATTTCAATTATTGCATTCTTATTTCATCCAGTTCAGTTCTATATATAACTGCTGAGCATTCTTTGGCTCACACTTTTTGTTTTTAAAATCTAACTTTCAGTAATCTAGTTGGCGAGGCTTAGCTTGTGCAGTTCAGAAAGTGGAAAGAAGAAGCAGGATGCTGTTGTGAAGCTGACGTGGATCAGGGTATTAGATTTAAAGTTGATTTGTTGTATGTAATTATAGTTTTAGTAGTTACAGTATGTATTTGATTAGTTGGCCTGGTATACTTCTATTCGAAGTTATACCAGTGATTTAAGTCTGTATAAAGTTTTGTATATAAAGTTGTATTTAAGTTGGTTTTGGGTTTTCTTGTTTCTAGAACTATAACCTAAGATCCTTAGTTGGGAGTTGGGGTCAAAGAGCTTTTGATTGAGTTTTTATTTTTATTTCAGTTTTATTTTGATTTCAGATTTTAGTTTAGTATTCAGCAGGTTTATGTTGTATTTACGAATACATCATGACCAATTTTTGTTAGAATTATTGAGTTTGCGACGCCCAAATCTACTGACCACGGATTTGGGGGCGTTACAAGTTGGTATCAGAGCGTAGGTTATAGTAAACTAGAAACGAGAGTGTGTAGGAATGTGTATAGTTAAGTGAGGAACGTCAGAGTTCATATAGGACTCGTGTTGGACTATTGGATATAGTACCAGTTAGTGAGTTAAGATGTGAGTGGTGACAGATAGTTGAGCGGAGTTGGGGAGAAACCCTTGAGGCTATAGGTAGTGGAACCTTCAGAGTCTAGTGCGAGTGACGACGAAGTATAGAATAGATAACCTTAGGACGTGTAGCAGAAGAGTCTAGATCGAATGACGAGTCAGCGAAGGAGTCGACAAAGAAGATGTACGTGGAGACCCTGGCAATACCTTCTTTTTCTTTTAATCAATATTCCTTTGATGAGTTTATTTTGACAATTGTCCTTTCCCTGAAGTTGGATTTCCAGTTATGATGGAGGCTGTAATGCCTATATCTTTTATATCTAAACCCTGTCAAGTTTGATATATGAGTTTCGAAATTTCTTCATTAGTGAATAATCCTATTGTTGATGGATCATCATTTCTTAGTATTGTGCTAGTCATTTCTTTCCTGATTATCCTTTTCTTCTGAAGTAGTACCCATGGAATCCGTTTAGTTGTAATCCAGGGGTATGTCTGAGAATTTCTCATCAATTGATTGTTAATTCGATGTTCGAATCTTTTTTATGTTTCTTTACTCCAACTGAGGTGAACAACTCTATTTATAGGGGACACAAGGACTGTTTGTCTGTTTGATAGCAGTCTGATGGGACGCCATCACTTGTGTGTTGTGAAGTACAAGAAGGTTAATTACCTTTAGTCATGTCTTGAATAAGGCACGCAACAAGGTTCATTTGATCATATTGATCACTCAGTAATCTTTCATTTCCAAGAATATTTGTTTGAAAACTCATAAATTAATTCTAAAATTGTGGAACCTTTGCTACGATGTAAATCGTTCTCTTCAAATATCATGAATTATAATATCTCGAGTAGTCTTGAACGTATGCCAATCGAGTTTAGAATACTAGTAACGCGTGACGTATAGTACTAAGATTAGAGTTGTTCTATATAGAGAGATCAGTAGAGCTCCCAGTATAGTAAATAAGTATCCAGAGTACAGATTAGTAGAGTTGCGGATGCAACCCGAGTTGGTAGAGTAAACCCCAGTAACCCTTCTTTACTTGATTCCGAGGACGGAATCCTTTTAAGGTGGGTAGAATGTAAGATACCAGATTATTTTAGGATTTATTATTATTATTTTATTATTATTTAATAATGTTAATTAGTATTTAAAGGATGGAATTGGATTTGAGGATATCGTTGTGGAATTCAACGATATTTAGTATTGAGTTTATATGAGTATATAAACTCCCTCCGTTCCTTATTTCTTTTCCTACTTTCCTTTTAAGGATATTCAAATTACTTTTCTTGTTTCTATTTTTGACCATAACAAACAAAATACTCTACTCTTAAAAAATACCCCCACACTAATTCCCACTATATTTTATTCATACCCCCACCTTAAACTCATTTCTCTCCGTCTCTCTCTCTCTCGTCCCTTCGCCTCTCTCTATTCTCCGCCACCAAACCCTAATTACTCTATAAAAAACATGAGTTTACATTATGGGTTTTCCGATTCCGATGATGAATCTGGTAATACAATTAAGTACGAGTGCTCAGATCCCGATCATTGTGACAAAGGTGATTCTTGTGATGGGGAACACGGTTATAGTGGTGAATATCTGCGATTAAAGTTTGGTCCTACTGATTATGAGGAATCGGTGCCCAAATCGGATGTGACGGTGGATCAAAACCCTCGATCGCCGTTGCATGAAAGTGTTATTCAAGTCCCCTTGGATGAATATCAAGCTCCTCCGTCCCCTGTTTCTTCCGATCCAGTTAAAGTGGCCGCCGTTGTTGCTCCGGAACCGTCGAGCGATGACTTGGATCTGGATGTTGAGGCTAATTCAGATGATGCATGCTCTCGGTCCTAATCGGAGTAAAGATGTTCTATCTTCAACTTCTTTCTGCTGTTAATCGGTTGTAATTATAGTTAATTGCTTGTTTGTCTAGTTAATCGCGTGTAATTATAGTTAATTGCATGTTTGTTTAGTTATATTGACTCGCTTGTTTTTAATCGCTTGTACTTAACAAATGGAAAGAAGAATTCATTTATGAACAAATGGAGGCAAAGCAATGATGCAGATTTTAATTTATAGATGTACTTGTATTTGTACTTGTATTAGTGGCATAATCTGTCTGCTTGTAATACTTACATTTGATTGGTTGTTGAATTAGTCTCCTGTAATCTTATTGGTGGAGATATTTAATTGTGGATTTGTCCTTGTAAATCAAGATTAGGCGGTAATATCATTTCCCACTTCTTTTTCAAATATGTTAACTTTCCCTCTAATCATTTGTACCTGTGACAATCAACAAACATGAAAAGAAAAAGGGAACAGAGGGAGTATCAATTAGCGTTTCCCCCTCAAAACGCTATGTCGTCAAGCGTTATCCCCCAACGCTACTTAAAGCAGTGTCTTCCCCCTTTCTCTCCTTCAAAACCCTAAACGCTTCAGCGTTTTTGAAAAAAAAACCAAAAACCAAAACGCTACACGCAACTATGTTTTGAAATGATATTGGGGTCAAGTTTTTCAGCTGTGATATTTGGGATAATTTGCTTTCATATTGTAATAAATGGGGCCAACACCCTTAATATATCTATTGCTTTACTACGTGATTTAGTATTATTAATTCATGTTCTTGTTTAAGTATATTTTATTGTAATGTGTAATAGAAAGCCAGAAACTACTCTAGTAGTTTTTCTATATTATAATATCTTATTTAATACTGATATCTAAAATGAAAATATGAAGCAAACTAACAAGTTATGCATGTTTTAAGCATCAATTGTTTAGCTCTTACACGTTGATAAGTGCATTAATGATTTGGGCAGTTTATTTTTTAGAAATGTTGACTTATTTAAAGAAAGAATCTAAGATTTCTAAATTTTTATGGAAAAAAGCATTTTTTTTTTGTAATTTATTGAATTTCAAACATACATTAAATACATCCATAAAATAAAATTATCAAAATATAAAATTTTTACCCGAAAATAAGTTTATAAGAACTTATTTTAAGAGGCCGTTTGGCAACGGTAACTTAAAGCCATTTTTTTGCTTTAAGTCAAAAAATGTATGTTTGTGTAATAAGTCTTAAAGTTAAAAAAAACTGCTTAGCAAAAAAAAAAAGAAGTTAAAAAACAGCTTAAAGTCAAAAGTTTGTAGGAGGTACTTTTTTGAATGACTTATTTTGTTTTGTGGATTTTATTTAATTAAAGTTAATATCATTATTCACATAGATAATTTATCAAATTTATTTTTATGTTTACATTTTTAATTATTTATAAGTCACTCATAATATAAAATTAGTCAAACAAATATTGACTTAAATTTTTTACTTTTCACTTATCACTTTAAACAACTTTAATAGTAAGTAATAATTTTAAGGTTAGTCAAACGGTCTCTAAATTTTGCTAAACAGCACATATGATGATTAGAATTAACTTATCTTTTTATCTTATGCTGTTAAATAATTAACTCTGTATACTCCTCAATCAAATAAATACTTAATCTTCTGCTAACATAATGCAAATTAAATTAAATGAATATAAACTATCACACTACAAGTCATTTTTTAATTATTACTAAAGCAAAATATTTCCTATTCAATAAAAAATAATAATGATTTTAAAGATAGAATAAAGGGCAAAACCCTAAACCCATATACTGTCTAATCCAATTGGTCAAGATAATCATAGTTAACATATCAAAATTCGATACAAAATATTCAGAAATTTTATATAAAAATATATGTGTTTTTATATATATATATATATATATATATAAATTTCATTAAGTATTAAAAATTAAATATCGGAGATAATAGATCAAAACAAGAAATATAGACTAATAAATTTAGAAACATTTTCCAAAATTGCTTCCAATATTTTTTCTCATATTGGTCTTTGACTGAAAAGAAAAAATCGATTCCGGTCACATTCGGTATGTGTGGACGTGAGGTAATAGGTTTGTGTGGACGTGAGGTAATTTTTTCTATTTTAAAAGTGCTTTCTATTTCATCTCTAACCTATATATATATAGGGGCTACTCCAATACAAACCTCCTTAAAATACAAACCTACAAACCAAGCATAATCTAATATTTCAAGCTAATCTAATGACCAAACTATGGGTACCCCAATACAAAAAATGCTTAAAATAATTGGCTCTATCCAACAAAAAAAAATAAAAAAATAAAAAAAATAAAAAAAAAAATTTCACTGTTCACGTGATGACGTGGCAGTGGATTTCACTGGTTAACGGTGCTTCGCACCTTCTTGTACGGCGCTTCGCGCCTTTATCATTCTAAAGTTGTAAGGAATGGCAATCAATGGTAAAGGCAATAGACGATTGACGGGTGTGTCGAGGGCCTGCGGCCCTCATGACTACCTAACTCATCCGTTTACTGTCTTAAATGCTTCGCATTTCCACGGCAAGTTTTTTTTTTTTTTTTTTTTTTTTTTTTTTTTTTTTTTTTTATGGATAGAGCCAATTATTTTAAGCATTTTTTGTGAAGGTACCCTTGGCGGAAATCTTAGAATAAATGAAATATAATTAATTTAGTGTTGGTTTGTAGGTTTGTATTTTAAAAGTGGTTTGTATTTGAGCACTTGCCTATATATATATAGGGTCTTGTTCTAATAGAAACTAACTTAGAATAGAAACTAGAAACTAAACCTAAATTAAATATTTCAAACTAATCTAATGACCAAATTAGGGGTACTCCAATACAAAAAACGTTTAAAATTATTGTCTCTATTCAACAAAAATATAAAAATTTAAAAAAAAAAATTTTAAAAAAAGTTACTGTTCACGTGATGACGTGGCACGTGAACAGTAACTTTTTTTAAAATTTTTTTTTTTTTTTTAAATATTTTTGTTGAATAGAGCCAAGAATTTTAAACGTTTTTTGTGAAGGTGCCCCTAGCGGGGCCATTAAAATAAATGAAATATAATTTATTTAGGGTAGGTTTCTAGTTTCTATTCTACGGTTGGTTTCTATTTGAACGCTAGCCTATATATATATATATATATATATATATATATATATACACGTACATTTAATATTAATTATTATACGTATATTTAATATTTATTAATATTTATTATATTATTTTATATATTTGAGATACATATCAAACAAATAAACAAAATGATCAGCCACATATATATTTGAGATATCTTAAATAACGTGATATTATTTTTATTTAATCACAATCTTATTCTTTTATTAAAATTCTAATATATTTATATAAATATATATATATATATTCTAATATAAATTTTATTTATAATATTCTATATTTTTTATGCAACTAAAATATTTTTATATTTTAAATTTTAAATATATTTATACTTTTATGTTTTGCTTAATCTGATTATTTTAATTTTTGAATTTTGAATTAAAAACCCGATTTAAACCTGAATCCGATCCGAAACCCGAAGATTTGGATTTGGATTTTGATTTTCAAACCCGGATCCAGACCCGATCCGATCTGAAAACTTTGGATTTGGCCAAACCCGATCCGATCCGACCCGTTGCCATCCCTATTTGTAAATTGTGCGAAGTGTCTCGCTTTATGCTTTATGCGATGTGTTGGTTGTGTTGAAATGAATTTTACGGTGTATTGGGAGATCTGGATATCTCGCATCAACAACACTTTCGACAGATTTATAGCTGGTGTATTTGAAATGGTAGTGAAAATCGCATGTGCTCACATCTCACAAAAAAAATCTATTCATAAACATGAGGCCTCTAAACTCTGTTAACATTGCATTATCCATGGAAGTACTGTGAGGGTCAATTGTGAAGCTACTATTTTCAGAGGAGATGTAGGCTGGATTGCTCGGGAAACCATTATCTTCATTTTTAATTTTCAGAATATTTGAATTCAGTTACTTAAGCAATCCGGAAACAAGGCGGCTAATTATTTAGCTCGTTTATTTGTTTTATCAACCTAGTTGCATGATCAGTTGGGGGTTGTCTCGATTAGGGATGGCAATCGGGTCGGGCGAAACGGGTTTTGCCAAACCCAAACTCGAACCCGATTTTTTTGACCGAACCCGAAAATACCCGAAATTATAAACCCGAACTCGTTGGATACTAAACGGGTTTCGGGCCCGAAACCCGAAAAAAATAAATAAAAAATAAATATTTTTTATTTTAAAAATAATATAAAACGTAAATATATAAAATATTTTAATTTTTATTACATATTAAATATTAAATATATATAATAATAGATAATATATATTAAATGCTAAATATTATGTATAAAATAATAGAAATAATAATATATATTAATTCGGGTTTCGGGTCGGGTTCGGGTTTGGATCGGGTTTGATACGGGTTTCGGGTTTTCGGGTCGGGTTCGGGTTGGTATTGCTAAAACCCAAACCCGACCCGAAATTGATTCGGGTTTAAAAATCAAACCAAAACCCGAATCCAAACCCGAAAATTTCAGGTTCGGTTGGACCCATTCGGGTCGAGACGGATCGGGTATC
Source organism: Saposhnikovia divaricata (assembly GCA_036435485.1). Lineage (NCBI taxonomy): Eukaryota > Viridiplantae > Streptophyta > Magnoliopsida > Apiales > Apiaceae > Saposhnikovia > Saposhnikovia divaricata. The sequence continues at coordinate 140,143,060 of CM071599.1, read as the reverse complement.
CATCGGATCGGTACAAATTGTCATCCCTAGTCTCGATTGAGTCTTTTTAAAGTATTAATGAACTCCGCTTTAAATTTGGCAAAAAAAAACATATTTGTAAATTTTTAAATTAAAAAATATTTATTTAATCCCCAACATTTGAAATTTATTAACAAAAATAAATTTTATGTTTAGGGATACAAAATTTATCAGATTTTTATTAACATAAACAATACAAAATATCCTTTCCAAAAAATAACAACACAAATTCTTATTTCAAAATAGAAGAAGAAAAACAAATAGATATTCGAAAATATATACGCGTCTGCTATGTACGCACGCGTTTGTACTTTACACACATAATAAATCTTCTGTACATAGAACTTTCCTTTTCCTACTTCAAATATGATTATGAAAAAGGGTTAAATATCTTGTTGGTCACTGAAGTCAGCCTAATGTATCAAGTTGGTCACTGAACTCAAAACGGTATCAATCAGGTCACTGAAGTCAGCCAGGATTATCAAGTTGATCATTTTTTTGACGGAAATTACTGTCCGCAAAATTTTGTCCGAAAAATCTCCACCAAATTTTGTGAAATTAAAGTGTGTTAATCTAGATGCTATGGGTCTCATAAAACTTGTTTAGATTTTCATTATGAGCTCTAGATTTATATGAATCGAAAAAGAAAATTCAAGAACTAGAATTGTTCTTCTTCAAAAACTGAAATAAAACTTATCAATATTGTATCTATTTTGAAGAGAATAATCTGGGTAACACAAATATGGTCTCAGATTTTTTAAATGTTAAGTGAATCTGCAGTTATAAGCGTTTATGTCAATCTGCAGTCTGTTTCCGTCAAAAAAACAAAGACTTAGGTTGACTTGATACGTTAGGCTGACTTCAGTGACCTGTTTGAGTCGAATTTCAGTTCAGTGACCATCTTGATACATTAGGCCGACTTCAATGACCAACAAGATATTTAACCCTTATGAAAAACAAGGTATAACTCGAAACCATATAGGATTAGCATCTTGGATATGTTATAAATATAGATATTACCAATTAGCTCATGTATGCAATTCTATACTTTCTTAAACAAACTATATATGGCTGCTAAGCGTTTTCGAAATTTTCTTTCCGAAGAATTACTAGAGCAAATTCTTCTGAAAACACAATGTACAAAAACTATATTGAGATGCACCATTGTTTCCAAATCATGGTGTTCTCTAATTAAGTCCTCAACGTTCATCAGAACTCAACTCTCTTTTCGAAACAAGAAATATTTGTTTTGTAATGATGGTTCTTATTCACTATATTCTGATAGTGAACCAGCTGAGAAGTGTTCCACATTAGTGTTTCCGGACGGGGTACGAGATATCAATGTACATGGATGCTGCGATGGGGTGATTTGCTATACGGTTGAGGAAAATCGAGATGTTGTTTATCTTTGGAACCCAAGTATTCGAAAACTAAAAGCTGTTCCAAAAATTCGAAAACCTGATTATCAGGATGAGGCTATTGGATTTTGGTTTAATGCTGAGGAAAACGACTACGAGGTTGTGAGAATTGGTTATAATGGAGAGATGTCTTTTGTTGAAGTTTATAGTCTGAGTAGTAATTCTTGGAAGATGATTAATGGGACTTGTCCAGGTGCACTAGAAATAAGAGATAACAATCTACTGTTTGCTAAAGGAACATTGCACTGGTTGGCGGAACAAGAGCAAGGTTGGATAATTGTCTCGCTGGATATGAATAATGCAATGTTCCGAGAGAAATTAATAAGCGGCCTGTGTCCAGCAGGAATAAAATTCTATCTTACACGAGTACATGGCGATTCCCTTGCTATTTTTCGATGTGGATGGAGTAGGAATGCTTTGGGCATCCAGCAGGATGGCTGTATCATAGAAGTATATGACAAGAATCTGACTCTGTTTTCAAGAAATTCATATGATGATGGCAGTGGTATAACTCTGCTTCCTGTAGGTTTTGGAAACAATGGCGAAGCTCTACTAATTCAGATACCAGTCGCAGATAAGATGCTTTCGTATGATTTTGCTACCCAACAATTTAAGGATTATGGTTTCTTCGGCCAATGCCCAGCCTTGGTTCGTCCTTATGCTAAGAGCCTTGTTTTGCTAAATGACAGTGATGTGCAGACAACTATTGCTCCAGTTTCAGGAAATGAAATCATATAGATTGATTAATCTTGTAAGTTAGATATGTTGTAACTGAAACTAATAGAATCTCCAAAAGTATGTTGGTTATAATGTAATCTTACTTGTATTCATGTTTCCAAATTTATATACTGTTAGCTTATATATATTACATATTCCTGTAATTAATGTTTACTCAGGTGAGTATTTATGTTATTGTTCTAGGAAATTTTTACGCTTCCTCAGTATGTATTAAGTCTATAAGAAGAAATCCTTTGCTTTGACTAATGGAAAGACTTGATTTAATAAATCTAATATCTAGTGTAAATTAATTTTTAGTTAAATTTACATCCTGAAATCTTGTGAAGATTAAAGCACCTTTCAGCATTGCATATGAATTCTTAAGAATGATTATAGATAGTCCTTACTCCTCAACATGATAGGTAGCTAGACGGAATTAAAATATAACCTTCTTGGGGACACAATGATTTGATCAGATTGCATTGCTGCACTTCTTTAATAAATAGTTTATATATTTCACCAATGGCAGCCTTCTTATGTTTGTTTTTTCCATGATCTGTGGAGTTCCAATCTATTCTTCTTGATAGAAAGACACAGGTAGACTTTCTCTAGCAGGCCCATTTGTTGCTGCCGTTCTGTCTTTTTCAATGTTCACTGTTGGACTGCTGCTTTCCTCAGATCCAGATGCAGCACGAGGTATTGTTCAATTTCCCAGCATAATGTTCCAAGGTCATTGCTTCTTGTTTTCATTATCAGAGCCGGTCTTGGTTATGTGTATGCTTGTAATATATCTGTTTTCCTAACAGGCTAAAACACGTAGAGATACATGGCTGCTGTAAATGTAATGGGAGTGATATGTCATACCAAAGTTCACAGAAATCAATGAAATATCCATCATCGGTACCCTATTGTTAGAGACTGAGAAAATTTTCCCAAGTTTTGAGAAGCTAATCGTCTTTAAAATGCTATCGGATTTGCTTTAATGCAGAGAAAACTACTACGAGGTTGTAAAAATCGAATACAACGAAGTTGAAGTTATATGTTCAGTGTACGTCTGCAGTCTGAGAAGTAATTCTTGAAATATATTAAGTGCCACTTGTGCAGATACAATGGAAATATGTGACGGCAAATTACTGTATGCTAATTAGAGAAAAGTTCTACTGGCTAGCAAGACGATGTCAAGGTTGGATGATTGTTTCTCTGGATTTGAATAACGTGAAACTTTAAGAGACACCAATAGGCTGGCTTTCAAGAGCAAAAATTTACATGCACAACAATACAAGAGTGAAAAGTTTTAATCTTCCCGAGGAATGGTGACTCCTTTGATATTGTAGTTTGTAGGATAGACATATGGAAATAATGATTTTGCTTATGGAGAGTACATCAGCTGTATCCTAAATCTATATGAGGAGAGCTTATATTATATGAAGATCTGGATGAAACTTGGAAGCAACGGTGAAGCTCTGCTTCGGAGGCAGAGCAGAGATACGAAGTTTTCATATGTTCGTACATGGAAACAATTCAGAGATTTTGTTTTCGTTGGCAATAATCTAAGAATGGCACTTCGGTTCCGAGCCTTGTTTTGCTAAATATTTTATTTTCTAAGAGCAAGTCCAAGAACTCCCATATATGATGTCCTAAGTTTAAATATAAGGAATATGGTACGAAATGATACTCCAACCGTGTCCTAGTGATCCCTTAAATCACTAGGACATCCATCCTATAACTTATCTTTAAGGAATCACTAGTCATCCCTTATATTATTTTTATCAATATAAAATTCATTTCTCTCTCTTCTTTTAACTTCTTTTCTCTTTCTTCATTACATTTCTTGTCATTCTCTTTACAAATTTATTATTATAATAAAAATAAGGAATGAGTATAGGGATTATTGTTGGAGTTGAAATACAAAATCATGTCCTAAATCACCAGGAGTTATTATTTCATAATTGTTATGCCCGAATTTCGGCATAGATCCTAAACGGGCTCAAATGACTATACTAAGTGGTCTCACGCTAGGACTCAAAGGGGTCACATGCTAGGCCCCCAAGGGTCTCATTCTAGGCGTCTCATGCTAGCCCGGCCTTGGGGTAGCATCTACCGGGGTCGTAGGCTAGGGTCGCATCTACAGTACGAACAACATCGCTATCTTACTACTTTTCTCCATATGAAGGCTCAACATCATCAGAAATCAGTCCAATATACTATCAAGCACAATATGGAAGTGTGTGACCCCAAGCTGTGGGTCGAGTTTGCTAGTAGTCCCTAGTATGGGATGGTATCACATCTCTCTGCAAGGTCCAGCGAGGCCTAGAGGTCCAGCGAGGCCTAGAGGTTCTTATGAAGGCTCATAGCTAAGCCCAGCGAGGTCGCATGAGTATGATTATCTCCATAGCCTTAATTGGGCCATGGGTCATGAGCAGGATTAATGGACAAATTAGCCTACGTACCCTATTTATAGGGATCAAGCCTGACGTAGTTCTTGGAGAACAAGTTACCTAGGCGGGCTAGGGTTTTAAGAGATAAGCCAAAGTCCAAGCCCACTCGTTTGGGGCTGACGTGGCAATGAGTCATCAACCCTATCCGTGATCCATGGCGCAGATGTGGAAGCCTATGGTCTCGCACGAACAGAGTTGGCTAGTAGAGAAGTAACAAGGGCCTTGCATGCGACCTCGAGGAGTCAGGCCATGCGAAGCGAACCCTAGTGTCCAGCTACTCATGCGACCTCGAGGGATCTGGCCATGAGCCTTCCAGAGAAGAGGACATAGTGATCTCGCTGTAGTGACCCCGCATTGGAGGTTATGTGCGAAGTGATCCTTTGACGGGAGCCAAACAAAGCGATCCCTGGGTTGCGACCCCGGTAGATGCGACCCCGAGGCTGAGCTAGCATGAGAGGCGCAGAGGCCTAGCGTGAGAGGCGCAGAGGCCTTTTCCTTTGTTATTGGCATGAGAGGACGCCCTGAGTAGTAGCAGGAAGTCAGGTGCGATGCGAGGTCGAGCTCGCTAGTAGTCAGCTGCGATGCGAGGTCGAGCTCGCTGGTAGTCAGCTGCGATGCGAGGTCGAGCTCGCTAGTAGTCAGCTGCGATGCGAGGTCGAGCTCGTTACTGACTGCCTGCGAAGTAGAGATATAAGCTTGATACTGTAGTGGGCTAGTCCCCCAATAGTGGGCTTTGGTGACCCAATCATCATGTTTAGGCCCATTATAGATTATGGACCACTACTCTGGCCCATCAGGCCTGTTTAGAATCTATGCCCAGATTCGGGCATAACAACTACCCCCCGATTCCATGTTGCCATTATGAATGCAATGTGGAATCAAGTAAAAGGGTGTCTTCCAGTTGATGCGAAGCCAAGTATATGTAAGTGATGGTGACCTCGAGGGATCCTTCCAAGCACAATATGGTCCTGTAGGGACCTTGCGAGGTGACCCCATAGGGCCTTGCAGTCATAAATAGTTGAATATATCTTCTTTTAGCTGATATATGAGCTCATGATTACACTTGTGTTGTCAGGTTCTTCTTAGAATTTGATGAGAGAACTCTCCTCCGAGCTTGCTCCTTGTTATTATGATGAGAGGACCCCTTTTATGTTGAGAGGCCTTGTCCCGCTGATATGATATAACGGGAGAACTCCTCATGGCCTCCTCGCTGATAGAATTGGAGGATTACTCGTGGCCTCCTCGCTTAACTTTCGATTTCGTTGCTTTGTATTTGCATGCCATTTTCGGTTTGTCTTTCCAAGCGGACCCCACTGGACGTAAGGACTGTGTCAAGCCAGTACTCAAACCTGTAATCATAGGTTTCGAATCTTGCACGGTTTCAGTAGTTGGGATCATCTCCTATGGAGCAAATAATGGTGAAGAAGTTTGCAAGGTTGGATCTCCTTGTACTTGTTTAGTTGATCTCGATCCCGCTTTATTTTCCAATTTCGTGAGCCAGAATAATGCAATAACTTTAGTTTACTTATCAGCTTTTGGCCTGTCGCTTTGCTCCATGCTTACAATCGAACAAGGCTTTTTCTTTGATTTCTTGGTTCTGGCATTGCCTGTCATCGCTTCGTCCTCTTTTATCTTCTTATTTTTCTTTTTAAATGCCTGTTGACTTCACTCCATTTGACTTGTTCTACCTTGCATCATTTGTGGCATGCCTGAAGGGAGAGGATGCATACTAGCACTGTTTTTCAAGAGATTACGAGCTGAAGAGCCATTGACAGTTGTGCTTGCAGAACCAGTATCTAGGATCGAAGGTGCATTCTTACGGAAGTAGTAAACCTGCTCAAAATGATAAAGTAATGAGTGGTAGTGATTTTTGAGCACAAATGATGCGCCTATTATCGTAGCTGGACAGTTGAAGACCAAGAAGACTTCTTTCCATTTGCGATCGTCTATAACAGGTTGCTTCAGTCGGTGGCCCAAGCAAATGCAAGGTCGAGATTTTTGTCGAAATTATGCAACCTTAAGGTTCCCCCAAAAGCAAAATACACCATCTGGCGAGCTGGAAATCATTGTTTATCAATGAGAATGAACCTTCGAGGTAAACATGTACCAACCCGTAGTCAATGCATAAACCCATATATGTAGTCCTCACTTTTCTTTTTCCAATTCGTGATGAACTTTTTATGCCTCGTACTCCACTCACTATTCAAGGATGCAAGTTACGTACTTGTTTGTTTCAAGATCTGGTCCACATCTTCGCAGCTTGCTTCTCTTCGCATCGCCTATTTTGGAACTGGCTATGCAGGCTCACATGTTCACTTCGCCTCGTGTTGTCCTCGCATGTATACACACAGATCCCGCCTCGTGACTAGCTTGACTTCCTCCTCGATGCTTTCATTGTTTTAATAAATATACGAGTTTTGATTTCATTACTCACAGTGGCATGCCCTTGGATTATAGAAGAATGTAAACTGACTCCTATTAGTAACAACGTAAGCTGTAGTAACAAGAATTCCAATGTACATGTTGTCCGCAGATAGGACTGATGACGGCAGAATTACTTGCTGATGACTTGCACGCCTTACTCCTGTACAAAGTTCTTGAGTTGTTGCTGGCCGCACCAATTTGCTCCCCATTCATCTCGCATGTGCACCTTGATTTAATCACTTCGCTTTAATCAGCCCTTTTTCTCTTCGCTTGTATAAATATTTTTTTAAAGAAGTAAACAGGCTAACACAGCGTGTCTTGATAGCACTGTGAACCGTGCCCTTTTGCATTGCCTTGGGCCTTCCTCATTTATTTCATTATTGTTTATTTATGTTCTTTGGACTACATCGTACATTACATAGCATATCCTGTTACTATCTTCTTCATCGCCTCGCCTATGAGATTTTCCAGACCCCTCCTTGCTAGTTTCTTCTTCTTCCTCGTGTTGCAATCCCCACTCCATTACATGCAGATCTCACAACGCCACACCAATCATCGAACAATTGCTATCCATTCCATTTTAGTTGACCTCCTCGTTGCCTCATGTATTATCCTTAATACGAACTGCTAAGAATCATGCATACGAGCCCAACCCACTGCACAATGCTGTTTTCTTTACATGCCTTGTCGCTTCGTCCTCGATGCACCAGTGTAGAGTAAATTTTTGTCTATGAAGATCTATTTCCACAAGCTTCAGTTTCATGGGCGTATTTTGCTTACACACCAGTGGGTCCCACAGCCTGTCTCAAGTTGCCACTTCGTTTAATTCATTTTCCTCCCCTCGCATACGAACACAAAGTACTCTTCCTTCGCCTCGCATAATCCATATTGATGGCTCTAGCCCCACTTCGCATATGCTAGCTGGTGGGCCTTGCATCTTTGAAGATTGGTATTTGAAATTTTTTCCAAGTGCTTTGAAATAGCTGGTTAAACCTCCATATGATCTCCTTTACTTATAAATTGACTTTAACATATGCATAGAGATAGCTCCACATTGTATAGACTCATGGACTGACCCATCATTTCCATTGTGGTCAAGCGGCTTCGCATCGTAAGATATCGGGCTTCTGGCCTCGCAATGCTAGGTGCGGCCTCGCAACGCTAGGTTCGGCCTCACAGTGCTAAGTGTGGCCTCGCAGCGCTAAGTGTGGCCTCGCAGCGCCATGTGTGGCCTCGTAGCGCTAGGTATGGCCTTGTCTTGCAATTTTTCAAATGTCCCACTAAAAGAGGTGTTTATGTAATGCCACTACCCCCCGAGTCCTCATTATCATTGTAGATGTGATGAGGAATCAAAGTCTTTCAGCAACCTTCTTGTATTATTTGGAGTTGACACCATTTGAAATGAAGAGAATTTGATGTGATCCCACTATGAGTAGACTCGATTTCTTCAACGCTATCCCAAAACACTTGACCTCGCATCACTATCCGGGGGCACTTGACCTCGCATTGCTATCCCGGGGCACTTGTCTTCTTCACTTTTGTCCCAAGGCAGTTGGCCTCGCTACGCTATCCCGGGGTACTTGGACCCTTCAACGCTAAGCGAGAGCACTTAGATTTTTCAATGTCATAACAGGCTTCCCTTTGTTGCACATGTAATAAAATATTGAGGTCTTGAGCTCATTTTGATCTTCAAATACTTTGACTTCTCTCCTTTCATCTCATGTGCGAGCTTGAGGTTAATTGATGAGAGCCTCAGGCTCAGCCTCGTTATTTGTTGCTTGCTCTTCCCAGTGCCTTGAGATAGTCGATGACCTCCTCTTTGCCGGCGAGGATCAGAGGCGTCCCCCCTCTCCCCGGCAAGGATCAGGGGCGTCCCCCCTCTCCTCGACGTAGAGGTATTTCACCAAGAAAAAGCATCTCATGTAGAGGTATCTCATTAATAGGCATCTCGCTAGAAGGCATCTCGCTAGGAAGCATCTCAAGATCTCGATAGTTACTCCATATTGGGGCCTTGCTAGGAGATGTGGGTCGCTTAGAACCTTGACCCTTGCCTTGGCCTCGCTTCTAGTGATTTATCTTATCCTTCTCGAACCCAGCCTTGCTACGTACGCTAGGTGCAAGCATGGCCTCGCTCCTATGGGGTCGCTCCTGGGGGTCTTCCTCCTCGTGGGTCGCATCCCGGGGTCGCAGCCAGGGGTCGCATTTGGGTGTCATAAGCTATCCCAGGGTCTTGGTTTCGCTCATTGGGGGTCGCAGCCCGGGGTCATATGCTATCCCGGGGTCTCGCTCCTCGGCCTCTCCGTTCTTCTTGTTCGAGTTAGTCATCGTTCTCCCAAATTAATGACTCCCCTCCTTCTAGCGCCAAATGTTATAGGGAGAATATTGTGTAACAATATTTTGGAGGTTTGCTGGATTTATGGAGCAAAATACGGATATTTTGCTATGAACACGAAGAACATGGGAGGAGATTGGTGTTTGCTTGTGGTTGCACTTGATAGGTGTTTTCAGTGATGAACTGTCAATCATCCCGTATCAAGGTGCCTACGTACCCTATTTATAGGGATCAAGCATGACGTAGTTCTTGGAGAACAAGTTACCTAGGCGGGCTAGGGTTTTAAGAGATAAGCCAAAGTCCAAGCCAACTCGTTTAGGGCTGATGTGGCAATGAGTCATCAACCCTATCCGTGATCCATGGCCCAGATGTCGAAGCCTATGGTCTCGCACGAACAGAGTTGGCTAGTAGAGAAGTAACAAGGGCCTTGCATGGGATCTCGAGGAGTCAGGCCATGCGTAGCGAACCCTAGTGTCCAGCTACTCTTGCGACCTCGAGGGATCTGGCCATGAGCCTTCCAGAGAAGAGGAGATAGTGATCTCGCTGTAGTGACCCCGCGTTGGAGGTTATGTGCGAAGTGATCCTTTGACGGGAGCCAAACGAAGCGATCCCCGGGTTGCGACCCCGGTAGATGCGACTCCGAGGCTGAGCTAGCATGAGAGGCGTAGAGGCCTAGCGTGAGAGGCACAGAGGCCTTTTCCTTTGTTATTGGCATGAGAGGACGCCCTGAGTAGTAGCAGGTAGTCAGCTGCGATGCGAGGTCGAGCTCGCAAGTAGTCAGCTGCGATGCGAGGTCAAGCTCGTTAGTGACTGCGTGCGAAGTAGAGATATAAGCTTCATACTGTAGTGGGCTAGTCCCCCAATAGTGGGCTTTGGTGACCCAATCATCATGTTTAGGCCCATTATATATTATGGACCACTACTCTGGCCCATCAGGCCTGTTTAGAATCTATGCCAAGATTCGGGAATAACAAGGCTAAAACACGTAGAGATACATGGCTGCTGTAAATGTAATGGGAGTGATATGTCATACAAAAGTTCACAGAAATCAATGAAATATCCATCATCGGTACCCTATTGTTAGAGACTGAGAAAATTTTCCCAAGTTTTGAGAAGCTAATCATCTTTAAAATGCTATCGGATTTGGTTTAATGCAGAGAAAACTACTACGAGGTTGTAAAAATCGAATACAACGAAGTTGAAGTTATATGTTCAGTGTACGTCTGCAGTCTGAGAAGTAATTCTTGAAATATATTAAGTGCCACTTGTGCAGATACAATGGAAATATGTGACGGCAAATTAGTGTATGCTAATTAGAGAAAAGTTCTACTGGCTAGCAAGACGATGTCAAGGTTGGATGATTGGTTCTCTGGATTTGAATAACGTGAAACTTTAAGAGACACCAATAGGCTGGCTTTCAAGAGCAAAAATTTACATGCACAACAATACAAGAGTGAAAAGTTTTAATCTTCCCGAGGAATGGTGACTCCTTTGATATTGTAGTTTGTAGGATAGACATATGGAAATAATGATTTTGCTTATGGAGAGTACAACAGCTGTATCCTAAATCTATGTGAGGAGAGCTTATATTATATGAAGATCTGGATGAAACTTGGAAACAACGGTGAAGCTCTGCTCCGGAGGCAGAGCAGAGATACGAAGTTTTCATATGTTCGTACATGGAAACAATTCAGAGATTTTGTGTTCGTTGGCAATAATCTAAGAATGGCACTTCGGTACCGAGCCTTGTTTCGCTAAATATTTTATTTCCTAAGAGCAAGTCCAAGAACTCCCATATATGATGTCCTAAGTTTAAATATAAGGAATATGGTACGAAATGATACTCCAACCGTGTCCTAGTGATCCCTTAAATCACTAGGACATCCATCTTATACCTTATCTTTAAGGAATCACTACTCATCCCTTATATCATTTTTATCAATATAAAATTCATTTCTCTCTCTTCTTTTAACTTCTTTTCTCTTTCTTCATTACATTTCTTGTCATTCTCTTTAGAAATTTATTATTATAATAAAAATAAGGAATGAGTATAGGGATTATTGTTGAAGTTGAAATACAAAATCATGTCCTAAATCACCAGGAGTTATTATTTCATAATTGTTATGCCCGAATTTCGGCATAGATCCTAAACGGGCTCAAATGACTATACTAAGGGGTTTCACGCTAGGACTCAAAGGGGTCACATGCTAGGCCCCCAAGGGTCTCATTCCAGGCCTCTAGGCGTCTCATGCTAGTCCGGCCTTGGGGTAGCATCTACCGGAGTCGTAGGCTAGGGTCGCATCTACAGTACGAACAACATCGCTATCTTACTACGTTTCTCCATATGAAGGCTCAACATTATCAGAAATCAGTCCAATATACTATCAAGCACAATATGGAAGTGTGTGACCCCAAGCTGTGGGTTGAGTTTGCTAGTAGTCCCTAGAATGGGATGGTATCACATCTCTCTGCAAGGTCCAGCGAGGCCTAGAGGTCCAGTGAGGTCTAGAGGTCCGGCGAGGCCTAGAGGTTCTTATGAAGGCTCATAGCTAAGCCCAGCGAGGTCGCATGAGTATGATTATCTCCATAGCCTTAATCGGGCCATGGGTCATGAGCAGGATTAATGGACAAATTAGATAAGCCCAAGAAGACGTCTAGTGGATTTGGGCCAAGTCGAGCCCATAGAAACCCCAGCCCGTCTGGGTAACTTCTTCTCCAAGAGAACTACGTATGGCATGAACATCATGGGTAGACGGCTCGTTGTTTTTAGCAGTTAGGAAAATTTTAGTAGTTTACTACTTTATTACGTAGTAAACAATTTGGGAGGCTTAAGAAAATGTATTTGTATATAAATTTTATTCGTTCTTTTTCCATATTAAAATATTGATTTTTATTTTTGTATAAGCCAAAAATTTTGAAAAAAAAATAGTATGTGTAACTATGTTAATTTTTTGGTCCGACATCAAATTCTTAACAATTAGCTTTTTTAAGGTCCCAAATTGACTAGTACACATAAAATTCTTAACAATTTGTTTATGAAGGCATTTTAGTGGTACATTAACTAAAATTAGTTATGATAATTAATAATATTCTAATGAAAAAATTAAAAAATATTCTCATTTTAAATGGTCACTCCATCCCATTTATATTTGCCACAATTCCTTATTTTGTTGTCCACATTCATCAAATATGATAAATTGGGTGTTAATTTTTGAAAAATATAATACACTTTTTTGGTAAATATATGCTAGAGATATTCACTGAAATACCCAAATTTTTGAAAATATTTTCAAAAATACTATCTATGTTGCATTTGGTTGCAAACCATGCATTTGGATTTGGTTGCAATAAAAAAATTTCATGGATATTTTTGTAAAAAATCCTTGAATATAACATGAAAGTTTTTACGTGTGTGCAAACAAAAATGCAATGAAGAAAATATTTCAAAGTAAATATATTAGTACTTATATATAGTATCTTTAGATTAGTGATTAATCCAATTTTTATTAAATAATTTGAATTTGTTGTTTAAGAACATTATTTTATTTAATATCTAGAATAGAGATAAATTAATTAATTCATAGTTATGGTTAATAATTTTGGATTAATATTTAATTTTTTAATGTACCATAACTTATTTTAGAATATTATTCAATTTTTTAATTAGTGGTACATTATCTAATTATGAATAATGTTCATTTATTTTTAATTATTTACATGAACTAATTTATTAGTGTAATATTAATTAATTAGTTAATGTATCTCCAGTTAAAAAAAATACTAATATTTAATTTGTTAATATATCCTTAATTAAAAGAAAAATTACATACTAAGCTGTAATTACTTAATGTATCAATGACTGAAAAATACAAAATTTAGTTTAGTGATGTATGAACTAATTTTGAATTAATGTTTAATATTTCTTAATTCGTGATACATTAACTAATTATAGGTTAGTGTTTTTTTTAATGAAAGATAAGTTAAAATATATAGGTTAACATTTAATTATTTTTAACTAGAGATATATTAATTAATTAATTAATTAATGTAACACTAATCTAAGATTATTTAATTTAACACTACTTAAAAAACAAGTAAACACTAATTTATAATTAGGTAACGTATTGCTAATTAAAAAAACTAAACAATATTTTGAATTAGTTATAATAATTAAAAAGTACTCTAATTATTTAGGAAAAAAATTCTAATTAAAAAAATTAACTAATTTTAGATCAGTGTTATATTAATTAGTTAGTTAATGCACCCCTAATTAAAAAGAATTAATTAATAATCTATTAATTGTTAATGTATGCCTAGTTAAAAATAATTAAATACTAAACTATAATCAATTAATGTACGACCTATTAAAAAATATTAAACAATAAACACTAGTCTATAATAAGTAAGTACATAGCTAATCTAAATTTTGTATTTTTCAGTAATTTTTGGATCATAAAATAACATAATTGCACATAATAATTTTTTGATATTTTTGGTTTGTACCAATTTACGACCTAGAAATTTTAATGCAGAAAAAAGAAAAAGAAAAATATAAATATAAATATGTAGAAAATTGTTGAGTAGTGAATACGGTAAAAGAATACAGAGGGGGGTGAATGGATTCTTGAACTTTTCTTTGTTCTTGAATCTTTGCAGCAAGATATGTGTTGAATGTGTAAAATATGTAAGAACAGATAACAAAGACAAACATAACACAATATCACTTTAATCTAATATTTTATTAGATAAAGATTTTGCTACAATCTGTGAATACAAATGGTAGTATTCTCAGCTTCGTTTTTCTTAGAGAGATATTTCTTGTGATGTATCTTGAAAAACTTATCACCCCTTAGCTAAGGAAGTGAGGCTGCATCCTTATAGACATGGATACACCTACTTACTACAAATAAGGTAGGTAAACAAAATACTTTCCAGTCTGTCTATCTTATTTGAGTAAGAGTCCAAACGGCTACAGATTTGACTTTGCAAAGCCTGTTCAGATCCACTTCTTTAGCTCCTTGTCCCTTTGTCTTATCTCTCCAAGATTCTTTGTAGGCTTTCCAATCTGCTTTATAGTACATAGTCAAATAAAGCGTCTTGGCTTGTTGCAGGTTTCTCACTTGTACAATTCTTCAGTATTTTGTCTCCAAGAATGTATTCGAGAAGTGGCTAAGTGATTGATTCGAGAACTCGAATTGACTTAATCGATAACTCTGAGTTCTCGAATAGTGTTATATTGACATATCGAATCACTTCTCGAATAGCTCTTTTCTCTGGGATTCTTGAGATATCGAATAGAGCATTTTGACATATCGAATAGCTTCTTTAGTTCTTGAGATATCGAATAGATCATTGACTTGTTGACTCTTAGAGAACTCGAATGATGCTTTGACTTGTTGACTCCATGAGTTCTCGAATAGAGTAATAGACATATTGAATCTCTGAGATATTGAATGAGATATCGAACAGTGTATTCAGAGATATCGAATAGTGTCTTCTGAGATATCGAATCTCTAACTTCTCAAATGCTGGACTTCTCGAATAGACAAATGTACTTCTCGAATTGGTACTTAGGCAAATTCTTCATTTCTTCAAATCCCAACTGTGATTATTTGGCACTCTTTATCTCCTTGCTTGAGGCATGAACCTTGGAACTTCTTTCAAGCATTATTCTTGACTTTATAATTACAGTAACACAACTAGAATTTGATGCCTATTACAAGTACAGAACAAATAGAAACTCTACAACTAGAGTTTCCCTCAGTTAAGAGGTCATGTAGGTAATGCATAGCATTACACACACTTAGGCTTGTTATTAGATGTATTCAGGCATGCCTCTGTGACTAACAATCTCCCCCAAATTGTGAGTAAGACCCTTAGTCACAATTTCATGTCTGATAACAAGCCTAACATACATAAAGATAAAAATTGACAGTACATGTATGAATTTTGATTAGCAATGTGGATAAAACTACAGGGTGAGTAATCTTACAGCCTATGATGAAGTACTAGCCATTGTCATTAGTTTCCCTTTCCATTGCTTTGGATTGCAAATCATCATATGCCCTCTGTCTTCTTTCTTTCTCCTTCCTTATATTCTCATCCATAGCTTTTATTATTTCTGCCATAGCATCCAATTCTTCAAGCAAAATTGAGTCTTTGAAATCTTCAAGTACTGAATTCAGAATGCTTGTAGGATAGTGGTTGAGTAGATTCATTCTGATGTGGATCTGATTCCCATTTCTCCTCCTATACTTCACCACATAGGGGTTAAACTGAACTCTACACAATCCCTTTGACCTTAGATTTTCTGCTTCAATCTCCAGTCTCTCAATTTCTTTCTCCCTTGCTAGCCATTTCTCAAGACATTCTTTTCTGATTTTCTCCTTATGATCTCTCTTCATCTTCACAAAATCAATTAGCTCCAGCTTCCATACTCTTTCCACCTTGTCTTCTGAGCTCAACAATGCAATGATTCTTTCTATGTCATGTAGTTTGCCCCAGTGTTGACATCCTCCTTGTTTGAATTTCTCCTCCCTTCCATCAGTATATTTAATCTCAAGGCAGTTATCAACAATGGCAACATGATAGATTCTTTGAGCTTGTAAGAATTGCAATTAGTCTTCATCAAAATCTTCATCTAGTGGTTGGAGTTTTAAGCCTGGATAGATTGTCAGAGTCCTTGACTTTGATAGCTTTGGTTTCCTTGCAGCTTGTTTGAATTTGATCCTTTTGACATGGTTGCCTGAAAGTAGCATGTGACCTTTGTTTATGGACCATTGTAGTATTCCATTAGCAGTATGCTTTTTGAAATGTACAGATGGTTTCTTGACTTGAATCTTCTTCTCTTCTTGAGGTGTTAAAACAGTTGCAGAAGCTATGGGATTAGATTTTGGTAGGTCATTACTAACATCATTCACCCTAGACTTAGAGTCTTGTGTTGTGGTGAGATTACTGCTAGCAATGCCTAAGGCTTGCTGTTTTCCATTCTTCCTTTCATAGACTTTGCCTTGGTCATCATCCTTCTTATCCTTACTGTCTTTCTTCTTCTTCTTATCCTCATCCCCCTTATTACTCCTGTGATGACTTCTTCTCCCATCACTCTTGTCTTCATCTTCATCATCCTTATTTCTCCTTGGCTTGGCCATTTCTGGAATTACACCAGTTGCAATGTATGATCTGAGAATGTGCAGTGCCTCTATCTCTTCAGCAGTACTTGTCCCCTTCTTCTTTTGCAGTAGATCAATGATGACAATAATGAGTCTGTGATTTCGAGAAGTGAGATCATTGGGAATGACCAATTGTTTAATCTCTTCAATTCTGGTGCCAGACTGATAGATGATGGTCCATGGCTTCTTAATCACTTCTGGCAGCCTTGAAGGTTGGCCATTCCTCAAGTCATCATACAGACTCTTGTTGTTTTCATTTACATTCCTCTTCTCTATGAGCTCAATCAGTGCATCTATCTCTGAATGTTTCAAGGCATGTAGAGTTTTGTAGGTTAGATGCCAGATTCTGGATTTTGCTACCATCATTACTTCCTTGAGCCATGAGCTATCAACTTTTCTAGGTACCACAGTGAAGTAATCGATCTGATCCTTCAAGCTCCTTAGATACAGTTGAGTGTCACCAGCCTGTTCTCTTGAGACTTTCAGAAACTCCAAGAATGCATCATCATGATAAACATTTGAGTTTGCAATTTCTTGTAGCTTGGCCTCAGTGACCACCTTCACTTCTACAGGCTTGGCACTTTTAGATATGGAGAGTGAAGGTTTATTAGATGGCATACTCCCTGCAACCACTGTGGTTGTGATAGTTTGCTTTTGACCACTGGAAGTAGTGATGTGCACAGTTGGTAGAGTGACAACTGGCAGAGAAGTAGGAGGCTCATCAACTTTGTCTTTTCCTTTGCCATGCACATGAATTAGAGATTTTGAAGTTCTTTGATGAGCACCTTCAGTGATTTTGATGCCCTTTACTGGTGGTTTCTCCCCCTTTGTATTTGAGTTCCTTGATGTCCTCTTCTCCCCCTTAGGCTTGTTGTCAGGCACAGAGGCTTTAGTATTTACCTTTGGGGTTGAAGATTCTTCAGGTAGAGGGAGACCCATGTGCTTCATCATTGCAGACAACATTGATTGTTGATGCAGAAGAACATCAACTGTGGTGGTGGCTTGAGTGTTCAACTGCTCAGTTAGAGTTTGTACCTTGTCTATAAGATGAGCATTGGACTGAGTAAGAGTAGCTACCTCATTTTCAAGTGCATCTACCTTACTGAATAAGGCATTAGATTTGAAGCCAGACAGGGATTGTTCTTTAAGTCTCTGCACTTCAAATCTAGACAGCTCATGCACAGGAACCTCAGTTACCAGCTTGTCTAGTGACTGTATCTTTAAGGAGAGCTAGACTATTATCCATCTTGGTGCAAGTGGTGTTGCAGTGTCTAATATCTTTGACCACACTGTCTAGTTGAGGAAATTTGGCATCAAAGGCCCTCTTGATCTCTTCTACTGAAGTGGCTGTCTTGTCACTTACTTTGTTGACTTCAGTTTTGACTCCCTTGCCAAGATAGTGTGCAGCCTTGAGAAAACCCTTGTAGGAATCATTGACAGCTTCATACACTTCACTAGGGGACAGGGATTTTGCATTTGAACCCAGTGAAGTGATGTATTCCTCTCTAAGATATTGAAGTGCTTCACTGAGAGTTACATCATACTTTCCTTGCATCCAGGCATCTACATTGCCATCTCTCTCAGCATCATCAATAATCTTGGCCTTCTGCATCTCCACATCATCCCTATGGCATAGTAGGATGGCTTCATAATCTGGATTTGAGATGTTGGAGGTGACAAGGTTCTGGGCTATTTTGACAAACTCAGGAATCTGATCCACAACATAGCTTTGGAGAGCTTCAATGGACATTTGTGGTGGAACAGACCTTGATCCTGAAGCACTGTCATGTTGCACAGGCTTCAGCCATTGAGACAAAAAGTGAGAGCTAGAGCTAGTCAAGCTAGTCTCCTCAGTTACAGATGCAACTTCTGTAACCGGATGAAAAGACTCTGCCAAGTGGGATGAGTTACAACAGTAGTTGACACAGGCACAGAGTCTCTAGTTAAAACTAGTGAATCCTCTGTGTTTGTGATGGTGTCATTAGGAGATGCCCCTGCATGCATTCCCTGACCATCTAAATGTGGTACCTGGGTGGTGAGCAAGGTGTCATGCACCAAGTCACTTGAATCCATTGGCTCATCAAGAGAAAAGAATTCTTGATGATCAATGCCTTGCTCCTCAATTGCTTGAGTTGCAGGTTCCAAAGAAATATGAGTGGTAGATTCTGGAAGAGAAGTGTGTTGTAGATTAGATTTTAGCAACTCCCCCTGAGAGATAGAGGGAGTTTCAATTGTGATGTGCTCTCCACTCGGTGTTGTGCCAGCCTTATCACTCCCATGTGCTGACTCTGTACAAGTAGGTGCATTGGGGAGAATGCTTGATTCTATAGATGCACCCTGTTGAGAGGATACACCTAGTGAGCTGTTTGCCCCTGATTTTACAACTTCAGCCATTTGGGTGACTGAAGAGGTGGTTTTATACTTCTTCTTCTTCTTCTTCTTTGGCCTTAGTAAGGGTGACTCAGGTTCCTCACTTGCTAAGCGTAATTCTACAGCCAAGGCTGCTTCAGTTAAGATTTTTAGAGGTTCAGAAGCAACCTGTTTTCTCTTCTTTTTACTAACATCACCCTTTTGAGAGGATGATGCAGTTGTCTCTGTGTTTGGTAAAGTGTTTGGCTGAGAGGGTTGGTTAGCAGGCCCTGGGTTAGCATTTTGCTCTACTTGCTTGGGCCTAGCTAACTCAGATTTTGAGGCACATATTGGCATGTTGTGGGGGTAAGTCCTAAATAAACTCTCCATAAGGGGAGTTATTTTGAGCCTTACATCCACATCATTCCTAGTCTCCAAGCTACCAAAAATGAGTTTGGTCATGGATTTCAGATAGCCTATTTTATTTTTGTCTAAACCAGGTAATTCAATCAATTTAACATCTATGAAATTAAGTACAGATTGAATAAAGCGAGGGAAGAAAATTTCATTACCTCTCTTGGCTGAGTTCTTACCAAGTCTCCCATACAATTCTTGCATTATGATCAAACCAACATCAATCCTTCTCCCATATGCTAGAGCATATCCTATTTGTTGAACAGGTGTGCTGATTTGATCAAAGCTGGACTTCCTTGCTGTGAAGACTTGAAGAAGAGTGGCAAAGACATAGCTCCATTCCTTCCTCAAGTACTTCCTATTCAAATTTCCAAGCTTGATTTTATCTGAGTAGTTGATAAAATCAAAGAAATCTTCCAATTCCTGATCAGTTGCTTGACTGTCATACACTCCTTGTTGTAACCCCAGTGTTTGATTCATATTTTCAGTAGTGATGGTGATTTCCTTGTCCTGAATCTTGCAATAGATTACGTATGAAGTTATTGCATTCTCTAGGGCCACGACCTCCATAGTAGCAGTTCTCCAAAACTGTTCTAGTAAATCTAGATATAGAGTTGGGTTGGCTGAGAGTGCATCCTTGATGTATGATTCAGCCATCCATCGAACGAAGCACTTAAAGTTTGCATTGGGTGCTCCAACATTATTGGTTATTGCTATGAAATTGGTGTGTTTAGGAATTGTGAGTTTGGTATTTGCCATTGTTACACAGAGAGATGAGAAGAGAATGAAGGTTGAAGAAGAAATTTAGCTTTTGACGTTAGGGTTTACAGAGGTTTTGGAACTTTGGCTGCCTGAGAAATCGAATGAAATGATTTGAACAGTTGTGGAATTGTATATATGTGAGTGACTTGAGTTGTCGATTAGATATAAGTTTTGTATCGACAAGTCAGTCATTCGAGAAGTATAAAACAACTATTCGATAAGTCAAGAAAGGCTTATTCGATATCTCAAGCAGTTTGTAACTCACAGCTGGCAGTTATTTAACTCAGAAAATAATTCTAAGCTAAATAAAATTTGTTTTTATGAGCGAAATGAAATTTTGAATATAAATCCAAAATGCGATTAAGTGTCAGCGAGAAATCAGCCGTTTCAAATGATTCGATAACTCAAATACAGTATTCGAGAACTCCATCATTAGAGAACTAAAATACTTTATTCGAGAACTCAAAGTGTGCTATTCGATTTCTCCAAAAGACACTATTCGAGAACTCAGGAGGGTTCTTGACAGGCCTATCGAGAACTCGAGCCATGACAAAACAATGAACCATTCGAGAAGTCTGACTTATCGAACTATACTTTTCACTCATAAAATTCAATTTTCACTATCTTTTAAAATTTACCAGAATTATTCACTGAAGAATATTCTACTAAATTAAATAGTGATTCTCTCAAAATTTCACAGAAATTTCAAGCTAAAGATGTATGATTTTCAACAAATACAGCATTGTGGAATATTTATAAATCATAATCCAGCCAATACTTACTTTAAAAATATTGAGCATTTGATAAAGTAAGTATTTACTGCTGCAACAATCTAGTTGATATATTCACTCAGCCAGAATTTGAAGAATTCAGCATTCCAATCTCACTAACCAACCTTGTGAAGGTGGCTTCATCTAATGGCTTAGTGAATATGTCAGCTAGTTGTTTCTCTGTAGGAACATAATGTAACTCAATGGTTCCATTAGTTGCATGCTCCCTTATGAAGTGATATCTGATGTCAATGTGCTTTGTCCTAGAATGATTGACAGGATTGGAAACTATAGAGATTACACTTGTGTTGTCACACATGATTGGAATTCTTTCCAACACAAGTCCATAGTCTCTAAGTTGGTTTCTGATCCAAAGCACTTGAGCACAGCAACTTCCAGCAACTATGTACTCAGCTTCAGCTGTGGAAGTTGACACAGATTGTTGTTTCTTGCTGTACCAAGAGACTAACCTTTGTCCAAGAAACTGGCAGCTACCTGAGGTGCTTTTCCTATCCAGTCTGCATCCAGCATAATCAGCATCAGAATAACCAACCAGATTGAACCCTGTGTCCTTAGGATACCATAACCCCAAGTTTTGTGTGCCCTTCAGATATCTGAAAATCCTCTTTATTGCTATCATATGTGATTCCTTTGGATTTGATTGAAACCTTGCACACAAGCATGTTGCAAACATGATGTCTGGCCTACTAGCAGTGAGGTAGAGTAGAGAACCAACCATGCCTCTGTAGATTGAGATATCTACCTTCTTGCCCTTACTATCTTCATCTAACTTGGTAGCAGTGGCTATGGGTGTCTTTTCAGGTGAGCATTCTTCTAAGTCAAATTTCTTCAATAGATCCTTGATGTATTTGGTTTGACTTATAAAAATGCCATCCTTCCTTTGACTCACTTGCAGCCCAAGAAAGAATGTTAATTCTCCCATCATACTCATCTCATATCTGCTCTGCATGAGCTTAGAGAATTTCTCACACAGCTTCTCATTTGTAGAGCCAAATATGATATCATCCACATAGATTTGAACTAAGATAATATCATCACCATGTTTCTTGTAAAACAGTGTCTTGTCTAGTGTGCCTCTAGTGAATTGATTCTCAAGTAGAATGATAAGTGGATTTTATATCTACTGGGAATGCCTCCGTTCGGTTTAAATTGATTGTTTTGGACTCAAGTTGTTGTAGTTTTGATGTGTTTTGCTTAGTTGTGCAGATTTACGAGAATGTTGATTAAAGTTGATGCTTCTATCGTTCTTGGAGAATTAATTGATTAAAATTCGGATTTTTGAGAAGGGCTGCGCACCTTATACTGTTTGGGCCATATCTGGAGTTCTAGAAGTCCGTTTTCAGCCCATTTACAGTCCACGCGAAGCTTGAGAGATTTTCTACAATATGGGATAGGTTTTACACGACCAGGCTGCGTGTGGTGGGCCCAGGAAGCACGACCAGCAGATAGATGGGAGCAGAAAAATTACTGTTTTGCCCTTTTCTAGTTCTAATTGTATCTTGGGCAATTTTTAATACCTAAATTGAATTCTAATTGTAATAGAAGGTAATATCTTGTTGGGCAAGATTTGTAGAGCCTATTTAAACACATCCTACCATTGTAAATCATAACAATTCATAGTTTTTAATCGTATCAAGGTACTTTCGATCTTCAATTCTTTCTTCAATATTATGTTTTCATTCATTATCATTATTATTATGTTTTCTTTATTAAATATGCATAACTAATTCTCTAATCTGAGGATTGGGTAGTATTCCTTGGTATTCATGCATGCTTGATTATGTGATTTTCTGCTTTGCTGATCTGTTAATGAGATCTTAACACAATTAGGGGAGTCATGAACCTTTGATTGTATTCTAGGGATTGTAATAAGCTTGGGAGAGAAGTTGCAATCTTAGTACATGATTTAACAGACATAATTTGAATATTAGATCGGGAGATTAATAGGAGAATTGTGAGACATATAATTCTTGGTATTTAACAGTTTATAGATAGGAAGTGTCCACATCATGGCTTGGAAGATTGGCAGATCATCAGTACTTTTTATGGGGCCATGAATGCAGATATTCGTTTGAGTCTGGATGTAGCTGCGGGTGGAAATTTCAAGAAGGCACCAACTACCCAAGCTAAAGCACTCCTTGAAGAATTGGCATCTAATAATTATTCATGGGCACCTAGTGGGACGAGTTCAGCAAAAGCAGCACAAGAATCTGAGATGATCAACATGCTGGCTCAAAAGTTGGATACTCTAACTCAGGAGGTGCGAGGACAAAAGGTAAATGTGAATGCTATTTCTTCACCTATGGAAGGGTATCATGATTATGGTACTAGTCAGAACTCGTATGTTCAACAATTTCCAGAAGAAGCATCTTTCATTCAAGGAAGACAGCCTTGGCCTGTGCAGAATAATTCTTACTACAATCCGAATCAAAGGCCAAACAATAATCTTTCTTACAGCAATAATCATGCAGCTAATCCTTCCTATGCATTTCCAAGGCAGAATCAACCTCCTGGTTTTCAGTCACGACCGCCATATCAAGCACAGCAGCAATATCAACCTCCACCAAAGAAAGAACCAGCTGAGTGGGAGGTTGCACTTAATAAGATAATGCAAGGGACTTCTGGGGCATTGGCTAATATGGAATCAAATATAGATCAGATGGCATCATCTCAAAAGATGCTAGAAACACAGATTGGACAGATTGCCTCAAAGATGGGTGTTCGTGAACAAGGGTCTCTTCCTAGTCAACCCGACCAGACTGGTAAAGAGCAATGTAAAGCAATTACTTTGAGGAGCGGAAAAGAGTTGCCCGAGGTTGAGGTTTTTAAGCCTAAAGATAGTGATGCTGAGAAAGAGGATGAGCCAATAGAGATTGCTGCAGACACGGCAGAAAAAGAAGATGAGAAGAAAAAGGAAGAAGATTCAGAAAAGCCGTATGTTCCTCCACCACCTTATGTTCCTCCTATTCCATTTCCACAGAGACTTCACAACAGGCAGTTAGAGAAGCAGTACGAGAAGTTCTTGACTATGTTCCGGCAGTTGCATGTTAACATTCCGTTGGCTGAAGCTTTGAATCAAATGCCATTTTATGCTAAATTTCTTAAGGAGATGTTGACAAAGAAGAGGAAACTTGAAGATGCAGAAACTATTACTCTTAATGCGGAATGCAGTGCAGTCATCCAAAAGGCCATTCCTCAGAAATTGAAAGATCCGGGAAGCTTCTCTTTGCCTTGCACTATTGGGAAGATGGAAAACATGAAAGCCTTGTGTGACTTAGGGGCAAGTGTGAGTTTGATGCCATATTCAATCTGCAAAAGGCTAGGTCTTGGAGAACTTAAAAAGACACGGATTTCACTTCAGTTGGCGGATCGTTCTGTTAAGTATCCATTGGGGGTTATTGAAGACGTGGTTGTTAAAGTGAATAAATTTGTCATACCTTGTGATTTTGTGGTGTTAGAGATGGATGAAGATGTCGAGATACCCATTATCTTGGGAAGGCCATTCTTGGCTACTGCTGGCACTACAATCGATGTTAAAGCTGGAAAATTGACATTGAATGTTGGCGAGGACAAAGTGGAATTTGATCTGAACAAAGCAATGAAGATACCTCCTTTTGGAGCAACTTGTTTTACCATTGACATAGTGGATGACATTGTGCAGCTCGAGAATGAACACTTCGTGGGAGCAGATCGGGTGTTGGATGATGTAGTAGAAGAAGAAGTACTGGTTGTACGAGACACAGAAGTTGAGATGGCTTTTACACTTTCAGAGGCACCACAGGTGGAACTTAAACCTCTACCTGATAATTTGAGGTATGCCTTTCTTGGTCCTAATGATACATATCTTATGGTAGTTTCTGCTTTGCTCATTGATGATGAGAGAGAAAAGTTATTACATGTTCTTCGGCAATATAAATCAGCTATTGGTTGGACAATTCAAGATATCAAGGGAATTAGCCCTGCTCTTTGCATGCATAGAATTGCCTTAGAAGATGATCATAAGCCTGTGATTAAGGGACAAAGAAGATTGAATCCGAATTTGCAAGAGGTGGTGAAGAAAGAAATCACTAAGTTGCTTGATGCTGGTATCATATATTCGGTTCCACACAGTAAATGGGTTAGTCCTATTCATGTTGTGCCTAAGAAAGGTGGGATGACTGTTGTTCACAATGAGAAGAATGAATTAATTCCCACGAGAACAGTAACAGGTTGGAGAGTTTGCATTGACTATAGGAAGTTGAATAACGCTACTCGCAAAGATCACTTTCCCCTCCCATTCATTGATCAAATGCTCGAAAGGTTGGCGGGTAATGAGTATTACAACTTTCTGGATGGATTCTCGGGTTACTTTCAGATTCCTATTGCACCCGAAGATCAAGAGAAGACCACCTTTACTTGTCCTTATGGCACTTTTGCTTATCGGAGGCTTCCTTTTGGTTTGTGTAATGGTCCTTCAACGTTTCAACGACTCATGAACCACATTTTCTCAGATTTTATAGGGCGAGACATGGAGGTCTTTATGGATGACTTCACGGTTTATGGTTCTTCTTTTGAATCATGTCTAGCCAGTTTATCAAAGGTGTTACAGAGATGTACTGAAACGAATCTTGTTCTTAATTGGGAAAAATGTCACTTTATGGTGAAGGAAGGCATTGTGCTTGGGCACAAAATCTCTAATAAAGGCATTGAGGTCGATAGAGCAAAAATTGAAGTTATTGAAAAATTGCCACCACCTTCATCTGTGAAAGGAATTCGAAGCTTTCTTGGGCATGCTGGTTTTTATCGACTTGAGATTGTGAAGGTTTATCATAATGGGGTTTGTGAGATTATTAGAGAAGGGTCGGATGTATTCAAGGTGAACGGGCAGAGACTTAAGCCATATCTGCTTGGAGAAACAGTGGAGCAAGGAATGAGCATTCTCAACCTTCAAGACCCTACTATGAATTGAGGAAGTACGTCAAGCTATTGACGTTAAACGAGCGCTTCTTGGGAGGCAACCAAAGTTATGTAGTATTTGTGTAAAAAAAAAGAAAAAAAAAAGAAAAAAAAGAGAGTGTTGTGAGTTTGTGAAAAAAAAAATAAAAAAAATATGAGTGTTGTGAGTTTGTAAAAAAAAAGAGAGTGTTGTGAGTGAAAAAAAAAAAAATTACAAAAAAACAGTTACAAAAACAGTAGCGGCTCGCGCATCTGGCGCCAAGGCCGCGCACCTGCGCGTATGTAACGCAGGAGAATCCCACGCATCTGGCGCCAAGGCCGTGCGCCTGCGCGTGTGTAACGCAGTGTCTAGCTGCGCATCTGGCGCCAAGGCCGCGCAGGACGCGCACATCCCACCTGCGCAACAGCATCAGTTTCGCGCCTCATGCGCCTGCTCCCCTGCACTGTACGTTTTTTTGCTTAAAATCTCAATTTCTTTCACTTCTTTTATTCTAAATCATATCCTATATCCTAAATCATATCCAAATCTTAAACCTATCATCTCCAATTCCTATTTTAACCTAAATTCAAATCCTAAACACACCCCAATCCTATTCTACATCTAATTTCATCTCAATTTCTTACATCTCCTACATATACATAAACCTATACATACACAAACACTTCTATAAACCTCAACATTCTTAACTTTCATCCATTCAAAGTGCAAGGGGGAATTAAATTCGAATTTTTTTGGGGATTCATCTAGCAAGTTCACCTCTTTGATTCAATTGGGTAATATTCTATCTCATCTTTTATTTGAATTTGTGAATTTTGCAAGCTAGGGTTCTTGGTGTGTAATTTGGGGGTTCTTTATTTCGTGAATTGTTTGGAGATTATTGTGCCTTGCTTGATATTTGTTGATTATGGCTCCTAAAAGGCAACGAATAATGGGTGGTAGTAGTAGTGCTCGTCTATCTTCGGATGAGAATGATGTTGTGGGAGATGGAGTGGAAAAATTTGTGAATGAGAATGCCAAGGCGGAGTATGGTAGGTTAGTTTCGAAGGGGGTTATTCAGGAAAGAAGGCTTGTGCCATATAAGTATGAGGAGATGGTTGCGATGATTAGTGAGCGGGGTTGGACGTTATTTTGTGAATTTGCTAATGATGCCTCGTTGGATGTGGTTAGGGAATTCTATGCTAATGCTTCGATAGCAAGGAATAATTCCACGGTTGTGAGGGGTCGGAAGGTGGATTATTCGCCTCGTGCTATTCGTAATTTGATTAGGCAACCTCCTAAGTCTAGAGATGCTACGGATTGGGGACAAAAGTCTAAGGATGATGTTGATCTTGATGCACTCATTGGTGAGTTATGTGTTCCGGGAACGAAGTGGAAATGTAAGTTGGTACGGAGATAAAGCGTACTTTCCCGGCTTCATCATTGTCTGGTTTTGCAAAGGCATGGTTCTTTTTCATCAGTTCTAATATCATTCCGTCAAACCATGTTTCTGATGTTACTGTTGATCGAGCTATCTTGCTATGGGGTATTCTCAAAGGTGAGTATGTTGACCTTGGGTACCTTATTAATCAAAATATTCTTCGGTTTTTGGGAAGCAATTCATCGGCTAGTATTCCTTATGCTTCTATTATCTCGTACTTGTGTGATGCATCGAAAGTCAAATGGTATCAAGGTGAGCCGGTGCATAAACCTATGGTTTCTATTAAGGATGCTACTATTGATCGGTTGAGGTTGAAGGAGTGGCCGGGCGGCACTCCTCATCCTAGGGGATTAGGTTTTGTTGTTGATGGTGCTAGTGGTCAGAGAGCAGGCGCTCCGCCACATGTTCAAAGGGCACCGGAAGTGGCTAGGGCAGGTTCTTCGCAGAGTACTGTGGATATGTCCGTTTTTGAATCTTATTTTCGTCGAATGACTAGGCGGTTGGATGCTATGCATGCAAGCAGTCGCCAGTTTTCTGAGGACATGGGCATAGCTTTGGAGGCAAAGTTTCAGTCACCTAGTACTCCTGTTCAGTGGCCTATATTTGGAGCTCGAACTCCGTACCCTCCACCGGATTCTTCTGATGAGGATGATGAGGATGACGAGGGTGACGACAGCGAGGACGAGTAGGTATGTTTTCTACTTTCCCTTGTATTTACTTCCATTCAATGCGGACATTGAATATTTCAAGTTTGGGGGTGTTTTGAGGGATTAGTAGTTGTTGTTGTATATATGTGTTCATGTAGGATTTCATGCTTTGCATATTAGTAGTAGTAATTCATACATATATGTTCGTGTTATCTACGTTTGTTTCATATAGGACATTCTATTTTTTTTCTGTATACCATGTGAGTTCATTCTAGTTGCATTTTCATGGCATGCATATTTCATGATCCCTTAGAACGAGCTAATTCTGATTGGTAGGTAGGTGTCTAATTGAGTGTGGTAATGATGAATAGAGGGTTGATTTATAGTTTCTCTGAAATTGACTTATGTGTTTCGGAAACAAAATTTTTACACAAACTCATTGGGTGCTTTTGGGCTAGGTTGAGGTCATGCTTGTTTGGATGTTTTGAGATTTAATCACTTGTTTATATTTAGAATTTTCGTTATTCCCTTGATGGCGTAGGAGCACTAAAGTCTAAGTTTGGGGGAAACCAGGGATTTCATGCTAGTTGTATTAATTGTTAAATAATGGCTAGGTGTCAAATGGCTAGTAGCCGGCTCATATTTATATGAGTAGTCTAGGGTTGGAAATGAGAAAGGCTCATTCCAGATCGCAGAAAAAAAAAAAGAGAAAAAAAAAAGTCAATAAATTGTTTATATGCAAAATTAACCAGAGTGAGCTCTTTAATACTCGAGTAATTAAGTCTGAGGGGACTTAGTCCTAGTGACCTAAGGCTTTTATAGTCTGGGATCCACTGACCTAACACTCGCTACATGGGTATTATTGTATAAGCCTTTTGGGGTCTCATCCATTGCACGGTTAAATAAGCATGCTTGTATATATGTGTCGTAGTAGTTAGTAATAAAGCATGAATTTCTGTCTACCTTGGATAAGGATGGAGGTGTTTCTAGGTTATGAAGTGTCTACAGTCTATTCTATTTATAAACCTGTGATTGTCTTGGCGAAGGATATGTATGATTTTTGACCTAGTTTTGGGAGTATTTCTGATGAGCATTGCACACACGCACGTTTCTGTTCATCTATTGTTAGTATACGGGAACTTGGTCGAGCTCTATTTGGATTTAGTTGCATTCTTTGAGATATTTGCTTGTTAGTTGGTTTTGGTTAGTTTGAAGGGGATCGTTGCATATTTCATATTAGTTGCATTCATGTATTGCATTGCATTAGGTTAAATGGATTTTGTGGGTACATTCGCTATAGGCCCTCACGAGACCTTACTCGTCCACTGGGGCTGCCTAGGGGTTTAAAGGGCTTGTTGCATATGCCAAATGCAACCGTGATCACCTACGGAAGTGGTACTAATCAGGTAGTTGTAATTGTTTATGCTTGAGGACAAGCATCAGTTTAAGTTTGGGGGTTTGATAAGTGGATTTTATATCTACTGGGAATGCCTCCGTTCGGCTTAAATTGATTGTTTTGGACTCAAGTTGTTGTAGTTTTGATGTGTTTTGCTTAGTTGTTCAGATTTACGAGAATGTTGATTAAAGTTGATGCTTCTATCGTTCTTGGAGAATTAATTGATTAAAATTCGGATTTTTGAGAAGGGCTGCGCACCTTATACTGTTTGGGCCATATCTGGAGTTCTAGAAGTCCGTTTTCAGCCCATTTACAGTCCACGCGAAGCTTGAGAGATTTTCTACAATATGGGATAGGTTTTACACGACCAGGCTGCGTGTGGTGGGCCCAGGAAGCACGACCAGCAGATAGATGGGAGCAGAAAAATTACTGTTTTGCCCTTTTCTAGTTCTAATTGTATCTTGGGCAATTTTTAATACCTAAATTGAATTCTAATTGTAATAGAAGGTAATATCTTGTTGGGCAAGATTTGTAGAGCCTATTTAAACACATCCTACCATTGTAAATCATAACAATTCATAGCTTTTAATCGTATCAAGGTACTTTCGATCTTCAATTCTTTCTTCAATATTATGTTTTCATTCATTATCATTATTATTATGTTTTCTTTATTAAATATGCATAACTAATTCTCTAATCTGAGGATTGGGTAGTATTCCTTGGTATTCATGCATGCTTGATTATGTGATTTTCTGCTTTGCTGATCTGTTAATGAGATCTTAACACAATTAGGGGAGTCATGAACCTTTGATTGTATTCTAGGGATTGTAATAAGATTGGGAGAGAAGTTGCAATCTTAGTACATGATTTAACAGACATAATTTGAATATTAGATCGGGAGATTAATAGGAGAATTGTGAGACATATAATTCTTGGTATTTAACAGTTTATAGATATACTTTAATTGTATCACGGGAGTGACAATTAGGGTGTAGCTGTAAGCACTATATTGTAGCCTGGGAGGGTACAGTATAACTTTAGAAGAATTGTTTTCAGCAAGGTAGGAACACAGATATCACATTAATATTGAGCATGTATTGAAACCAGGTGAAGAACCCCAGTTCTTAGATTGTTTTCCAACATATTTGAATCTCAGTTTAAAATCAATTCTTAGTGCTTATAATTAGTTCTTGGTTAATTTAGTTAAAACACAAACCCAAAAATTCTTCTCACACACTTCTAGACGTAAAGAGATAAGATACTTGAACTTGATATTACATTCAGTCCTTCCCTGCGAACGAACAACAAAAATACTACTAACATAGAAATTGTGACAATGTGTCATACCATGCCCTAGGAGCTTGCTTAAGTCCATACAATGCTTTAAGCAATCTGTAGACAAAGTGAGGGAATTGTGGATCCTCAAAGCCAGGTGGCTGTTGCACATATACTTCTTCTTCCAACTCCCCATTCAGAAATGCACTCTTGACATCCATTTGATAGACCTTGAAATTAGAATGTGCAGCAAATGCCAAGAAAATTCTGATGGCCTCTAGTCTGGCAACAGGGGCAAAAGTCTCATCATAGTCAATGCCATCCTGTTGAGAGTATCCTTTTGCAACCAACCTTGCTTTGTTTCTTATGACTACACCATTTTCATCCATCTTATTCTTTAGAACCCATTTTGTTCCAATAATGGTTCTATCCTTTGGTGCAGACACAAGTTCCCATACTTTTCTTCTTTCAAATTGGTTTAGCTCCTCTTGCATAGCAATTATCCAGTCAGGATCCAACAATGCATCTTCAAGTTTCTTAGGCTCAACTTGGGATAGAAAGCAACCATAGAGACATTCATTTAGAGTTGCTCTCCTTGTTCTCACTCCTGTATTTGGATCTCCAATTATCTGATCTGCAGTATGTGATCTATCCCATTTCCTTGTATGTTCAGATTGATTTCTCAGCCTTGATGTTGCTTCATCATCCAGATTATGATCATTTACATTTCCTCCCCCTGTGAAGTTTCCACTAATCACAGGTGTGTCTTGGATGCTTGTTTCTTCATTGTTGGTTGACACAGGTTCTTCATTCACTTGAGTTTGTTGAATTGTGGGCTCAAATTCAGTTTCAATCTCCTCATCAGAATCATCTAGATTGTCAAACTTCAAAGGATCTTTATCTTCATCATTGGCTTCTTCTAATCCAGGTAGTTTGCTGTCATCAAATGTCACGTCTGTGATTTCCATAACTTTCTTTTGAGTGATGACAAAAACTTTGTATGCAATTCTTTCCATAGAGTAGCCAAGAAAAATTCCTTCAAATGCTTTTGCATCAAACTTTCCAACATATTCTGAGTTGTCTTTTAACACAAAGCATTTGCTTCCAAAAGTATGAACATACTTTAGGGTGGGATTCTTTCCAATAATCAAGTTGTAAGGTATCTTTCCAGTGTTTTTGTTGATGAGGGTTCTGTTTTGGATATAGCATGCAATGCTCACAGCCTCAGCCCAAAAACATGTAGGCATCTTTGCATCAAGTAACATTGTTCTAGCAGCCTCAATCAGAGTTCTATTCTTTCTTTCAACAACTCCATTTTGTTGTGGAGTCCTTGGAGCTGAGAATTGTTGAGAAATACCATTTTCTTTGCAGAATGCTTCAAGCATGGCATTTCTGAACTCTGTTCCATTATCACTCCTTAATGCAATCACATTGCATTGTTGGCCTTTGCTTCCTTGTCAATTTTCTTTATATGCTCAATGATTACTTGGGGAGCCTCATCTTTTGATGCCAGAAATTCTACCCATGTATACCTTGTGAAATCATCAACCATCACCAGAGCATACTTTTTCCTTCCTAGTGACATAATATTGACAGGCCCAAACAAGTCCATATGAATTAGTTGTAGGGGCTTGGTTATTGATGTCACTGTCTTTGACTTGTGGCTTGATCTTTTCACTTTTCCCTTTTGACAAGCCTCACACACTCCTTCTTGACAGAATTCAAGTGTGGGCATGCCTCTAACTAACTCTCTTTGGATTAGAGAATTAATGCCTTTGAAGTTCAAGTGTGATAGCTTCTTATGCCACAACCAACTATCTTCATTTGATGCTTTTGAGTAAAAGCAACAGATTTTGTCCTTGTTTGCAGAGTTCATATTGGCTACAAACAGGCTTCCTTTCCTTACTCCAGATAGAGCAAAGTCACCAGTCTTTTTGTGGGTGATCAAACATTCATCTTTGTCAAAGTTCACTTTGAAGCCTCTGTCAGTAAATTGACCAACACTCAGTAGATTGTGCTTGAGTCCCTTGACCAGTGCTACATTTTCAATGATGACATTTCCAATTTCCAACTTGCCATATCCCAGTGTGTTGCCAATGCTGTCATCTCCAAAAGCAACCATTGGGCCAGCCTTCTCCTCATACTGTGATAGCAGGGCCATATCACCAGTCATATGGTTTGAGCATCCACTGTCCATAATCCACATGACCTTTCTTTCACTTTCTTTGCCCTGCATACACAAAGGTATTACTTCTCCTTTGGTACCCAAACAAGTTTGGGTCCATGTGGCTTAGCAACAGTCTTATCATAAACAGCATGCTTATCAATTTTCTTGATGATAGTCTTCTTGTCACTGTTAGAAGTCTTAGAATCAGGGCTCTTAGACTTAGGTGACCGAGGCACCTTCCTAACTTTAGGAGGACTTGAAGACTTTGTTCTTGTGTAGTGTGTGTGAACATTGTGACTGATGCATCCTTCCATGAATTGTCTTCTCAAATTAAAGCAACTAGTCATTACATTCATGTTACATGGCATACAATCAAATTTATCACAGAAAGGAGAGTCTCTATGTCTTAAAGGCACAGAGCAATCATAGAACGGTTTAGCAACACTACCAGATGGTTTCTTACATGCATGAGTTAAATGATTAGTGCTAAAACAATTTTGACAAACTTTCCTAGGGGCATTTGGCACATAAGCATAATTGTTGTCCTTGTTAATCCCTAATTTTTCATTCCTGTTTTGTTTCTTTTTAGCCACTTTCTTCTCAAACTCATTATTCCCAGCTGAAACAAACTTCACAAATTTCTCAAGTCTAGGTTTACCTCCTACTGACTCCTTGGCTTTGGTTTTGACATTCTCACTCTTAGAAGATGCTTGTTGTTCATTTTATTGTGCCTTATCTTCATCATCCAACATTTGCTTGATGAGTAAGGCATCCTCATCAATCTCAAGTGTTGGTGTTTTAAATATTGGGGTCTCAACCTTTTTCAAAACCTGAGGCACTTCCTCTTGAACAACAATGTCATCTTCAATGACTGCATAGCCTTTCCTCTGCTTGAAAGTGTCATAATCAAGTCCAATAGCAGCCTTAGGTCTAGCTAGATTTTTCTCATGGTAGGACTGCAATAGACTAGACGAATTCTTGAATGTTTTCAATTTAAATTCATTTTCAGCTAGTTCATCCCTAAGAGCTTTCTCAACTTGACTAGCACATAGAACCTTATTCTTTAGATATTCGATTTCTTGTTTAAGGTTTTCTATTTACATAGCAGTTAGTTGTAGTTCCTCATTCCTTTTGTTTAACAGTTCATTCCTAGTAGACAGTTTATCAATCTCTTCATTAGCAGCAGTCATACTAGTATGAATATTAAACATCTCAACAGATAGTTGTTCAACCATAGATTTGTATTCAGAAACAGACATGTCTATAGTAGTGAGGGATGGTACCTGAGAGTCTGATTCAGATGGTTCTTCCTTGGAGGCCATCAAGGCATAGTTGCAGAATTCTTGTTCTTCTCCATCACTATCAGAATCATCCCAACACTTCCCTTCAGCTATGTGGGCCTTACCTGGTGCATGCTTCTTTAGCAGAGCCTCATACTTAGCTTCAAGCTCAAGAAACTCCTTATCCTTCTTCTTAGGCTTCTTGCATTCATTGGCAAAATGCCCTAGGTCATTGCATCTATAACATCTCACAGATGACCTATCCACATAGCTGGTTTTGAATTTGTTTTTGTTTGCTTTCACAGGTGCCTTGCTCTTGTTGAATGAATGATTTTGAGATCTAGACTTGAAGGGCTGAAACCTCTTAAATCTGATGTTTGGGAATTTTCTAGCCATAAAAGCATATGAAGTGTTTTCCATGACATCCAACTCTTCAAGAGTATAGAACTCATCTTCTTCCTTTTCATCAACAGGTTCAGTCACTTCTTCTTCAGTCTCTTCATCATCTACTATCTCTTCTATTCTCAGTTGACTTGTAGATGCTTCCAGGTCTTGAACGGATTTGTTGAAAATCAAGGCACAGGATGTGTTTATCATTCTGCCTTGGTTGGCTTGGATAGCCCTCTTCTGAAGCAACTCAAGCTCATGAGTTTTTAAAACCCCACAGAGCACATCATATGTGACTTTGTTCAAATCTCTTTCTCTTAGAGATATGACCCTTTGCTCTAAATGGTTTGGTGAAGATAATAGAAACTTCATGTTTAATTCCTTAGTGCTGTAAACCTTCCCATTCATTTGAAGCTCAGTCACCAGTTTGTGAAATCTCTCAAACATATCAGTAATACTTTCTTTGGACTGTGCCATGAAAGCTTCATACTGTGTGACCAGTATCTGTTTCCTATTTTCTTTTACCTCCTCTGTCCCTTCACATAACACCTCGATGTGGTTCCACATGTCCTTGGCTGATGTGCATGATGCTATATTAGCAAACATCGACATATCCATGGAGTCTATGATCAGCAACATGAGATGACTGTCTAGGGCAACCTTTTCCTTCTCTGAGCCCGTCCATTTGGATGGCTCTTTTGCAACATATGATCTAGGAATGACTATTGTGCCCACTGTAGATTCAACAATTTCTTGTTGTGGTACAAATGGACCATTCTTGAGGATGTTAGAGTAGAGAGGATTGACAGCTTTGATGAACAACAGCATTTTTATTTTCCAGAGGTTGTAATTCTCTTTGTCGAACTTAAGGACCTTCACCGTACCTGTAGTCTTTGGTGTATTCGAACTCATGATTTCTGTTTCGATTAAACAGCCTGCTCTGATACCACTTGTTGAGTATTGAATACGGTAAAAGAATACAGAGGGGGGGTGAATGGATTCTTGAACTTTTCTTTGTTCTTGAATCTTTGCAGCAAGATATGTGTTGAATGTGTAAAATATGTAAGAACAGATAACAAAGACAAACACAACACAATATCACTTTAATCTAATATTTTATTAGATAAAGATTTTGCTACAATCTGTGAATACAAATGGTAGTATTCTCAGCTTCGTTTTTCTTAGAGAGATATTTCTTGTGATGTATCTTGAAAAACTTATCACCCCTTAGCTAAGGAAGTGAGGCTGTATCCTTATAGACATGGATACACCTACTTACTACAAATAAGGTAGGTAAACAAAATACTTTCCAGTCTGTCTATCTTATTTGAGTAAGAGTCCAAACGGCTACAGATTTGACTTTGCAAAGCCTGTTCAGATCTACTTCTTTAGCTCCTTGTCCCTTTGTCTTATCTCTCCAAGCTTCTTTGTAGGCTTTCCAATCTGCTTTATAGTACATAGTCAAATAAAGCGTCTTGGCTTGTTGCAGGTTTCTCACTTGTACAATTCTTCAGTATTTTGTCTCCAAGAATGTATTCGAGAAGTGGCTAAGTGATTGATTCGAGAACTCGAATTGACTTAATCGATAACTCTGAGTTCTCGAATAGTGTTATATTGACATATCGAATCACTTCTCGAATAGCTCTTTTCTCTGGGATTCCTTGAGATATCGAATAGAGCATTTTGACATATCGAATCCCTGAGATGTCGAATAGCTTCTTTAGTCCTTGAGATATTGAATAGATCATTGACTTGTTGACTCTTAGAGAACTCGAATGATGCTTTGACTTGTTGACTCCATGAGTTCTCGAATAGAGTAATAGACATATTGAATCTCTGAGATATCGAATGAGATATCGAACGGTGTATTCAGAGATATCGAATAGTGTCTTCTGAGATATCGAATCTCTGACTTCTCGAATGCTGGACTTCTCGAATAGACAAATGTACTTCTCGAATTGGTACTTAGGCAAATTCTTCATTTCTTCAAATCCCAACTGTGATTATTTTGCAGTCTTTATCTCCTTGCTTGAGGCATGAACCTTGGAACTTCTTTCAAGCATTATTCTTGACTTTATAATTACAGTAACACAACTAGAATTTGATGCCTATTACAAGTACAGAACAAATAGAAACTCTACAACTAGAGTTTCCCTCAGTTAAGAGGTCATGTAGGTAATGCATAGCATTACACACACTTAGGCTTGTTATTAGATGTATTCAGGCATGCCTCTGTGACTAACAAAAATATTTTTAGACCCCTCAACATGCCTCAAGAAATAAAATTTTCTAAAATATGTGTTTTGGACCACAATATAAAATAGTTTTATGTTAAAATTTTTCGAAATTTTTGGCTTGTATAAAGTAGGAAGTAAAAATTTTAATATGGAATAAAAAAAATTAAAAAAATGTAGAAACATGTTTTTAACCCCACAACATGTCTCCAGAAACAAATTTTCATAAAATTCGTGTTTTTAGTCATTTTCTGACCTTAAAATAACATAGAATTACATATAATTTTTTCGAGATTTTTGGTTTATACTAAATAGGACATATAAATTTTAATACAAAACAAAAAATTATAAAAATTATTATGTAAAATATTATTATTTATACTTCTCAAAAATAACACATAAAAAATCAAAAAATAAAACATGGTTAACTATGAAAAGTGGGGAAAAAAATTATTCCAGTAGGTATTGCTAGGTTAATGTGTAAGTGGCGTTTTCTACAAAATCTAACTATACCATTTTTGAAACATCAAGTATACCATCTTTCAAAATCCAACTCATTCTATACCAAAAATGAGTATACTAGTCTTATATCTTTAGGACTGATACTACGGAATGTATGATAATGAGCATATAGGTTCTGAAATTTAAGATCGATACTTTTATTATTTATTTGATGCATCTACTAAAATGATACATAGATCTATATACATACTATTATATAAATTTCGAAACATTGAAAGTTTTGGTACATGTGGTACTAAGTGAATTTACTTATTTACCCTTAATTATAAAGAAAAATCTATATCATATCTATACTATAGAAACTCCTAAAATAAATAATAACATAATGCAATTAGTGGTAAGTATTCAGATTACCTTTTTTCACATTTACTTTTAATTGAAGATGTTACCTTTTATAAACACCTAAAAACATATCATATCTTCCAATTATTAATATTTCCTTTCGAATTAAAATACGTTATCTTTTTAATTTAAAACTAATCTTACAATCATTAATATATATACCCGAAAATATCACAAGCCGAAACATTAAAAGTTTTAGTACCTATTTTTTGGTACCAATTGTTTGGTACCTGTTTTTTGTACTTTGTGAATTAACTTATTTACCCTTCATTATAAATAAAAATAAATACACCTAAAATAAATAATAACATAATATAATTAATGGTAAGTAGTCAAGATATTACCTTTTACAAACACCTAAAAATATCTATAGTATCATATCTTTCCATCATTAATATTTCTTTTCGAATTAAAACACGTTATAATTAATGGTAATTAGTCGATTAACATAATAAAATTAATGGTAATTAGTCGATTGCCCTTTTCACAGTAATATAATAAAATTAATGGTAATTAATCTATTGTCTTTTTCACATTTCCTTTTAGTTGAATATATTACCTTTTATAAACACCTAAAAACATCAATCGTATCATATCTTTCGATCATTAATAATTTCTTTCGAATTAAAACACGTTATATTTTTAATTTAAAATAAATCTTACAATCATTAATATATATCCGAAAATATCACACCGTCATTTTCAAAAAAAATAAAATATAACACCTAAAATAAATATTAGCATAATATAATTAATGGTAATTAGTCGATTGCCTTTTTCACTTGAAAATATTACCTTTTATAAACATCAAAAAATCAATCGTATCATATTTTTCAATCATTAATATTTTCTTTAGAATAGAAACACATTACCTTTTTAATTTAAAATTAATCTTACAATCATTAATATATACCCGAAAATATCACATCATATTTTTTAATTATTAATAAAATATATTAAAAATCTGTATACGTTGTTTATAATAAGGAAACATTAGTATAATCCGTAAACATGAATATATTAAATTATATTAAATTAAAATTAATTATATAATAGATGAAACATTAAAAATATTGGTACCTATTTTTTGGTGTATGTTTTTTTAGTATTTCGTGTATTTACTTATTTAACTTTTATTATAAGAAAATATATACGATATCCATACTATTAAAACACCTAAAACAAATAATAACATAATATAATGAATGCTAATTAGTCAATTGCCTTTTTCACATTTAGTTGAAGATATTATCTTTTATGAACACCTAAAATCATCAATCATATCATATATTCCAATCATATCATATCTAGCAATAATTAATATATAACCAAAAATATCACATCATATCTTCTAATCACTAACAAAATATAATAGAAATCTATATACTACAAATAATAACCATTAGATTTTTAGTATAAAATCAGAATCGTTAGATATAATTTATGAAAATTTTAAGGTTCGAATTATATCAACGACATATTTATTTTAAACTTTTATAATATAAGTTTTAAACCATGAATATCATTAATTAAATTTATATTAAATTATTTAAAATGAAATATTGTAAATAATGATTATATAAAAATATAATTGTAACATAAAATATAATTTGTTACGTATCTAAAAAAATCCGTGCATCGCACGGGTTATAATCTAGTATTATAAATTACTGAATAGCCCAATCTTTAAGTTCGATATCTATATTTAGGCTCGAATAAAATTTTATACAATATTTTGATCCATGTACTATCCATTTTATAGGTATGGTATCCATTTTAGCTTTGTATTGGATCTAAATTATTATTTGACCCATGTTCAATTATGGAAATTTGTATATTAAATTTAAATATCATTAATGTCCATTATATTTTTGGTAAGTTCAATAATATAAATTTTGAGTGATTCTTTCAATTTTGGTAATCTCATTAATACATATCATCACATGTCATATGTCACATGTAACAAAAGTTTGACTAAATTAACTTTTAAATGTACTTATTATATTATATAAAATATCTTGTACTAATATTAGTCATTTCAAGATTTTATTATTTAATCTTTATTAAATTATTTTGTTTATTTAATTTATCTTTATTATAATATATTAATAATTTTTATAAAATAATATTATGAAATGAAGTACCGTGTATGTGTATCACGGACTATAATTTAGTTAGTAGAAAATCACCAAAAGATTTCTATTACGCGGAAAAACAAAAGAGGATTTGGTACGTAAGTAGCTTTAACTTTGGTTACACGAGTAAGAGCATCTCCAAGATAATAGCGATAATATAACTAAAATAATATATAATAATTGTTAGCTAAAATTTGTTAAATCTAACGATAATAGCTATAATGGTTAGCTAAAATAATATATAATAACTGTTAGCTAAAATTTGCTGAATCTGTAAGAATTTATGCTCCAATGTTATAAGTTATAATGCTTAGCTATAATTCAAAAAGAGTATTTTATTATTATTTTCAAATTCTAGTAGCTATATTCCAACGCTATAGTAATCCAAGTGAACCAGCACATTGATCACAATGAACTCAATAATTTACCTTTATTCTATGCAAATTATAGTTGTTTGATTTATTTTAAAGATACTTTAGGATGAACTTGTTGACATTTTGTAGAGAACTAGTACCAAAATTTACATTTCATTAAGTACTATCTAATTGTTGTAGTGAACTCTATTTTTTATATTGGTGAACACATTTTCTTCTTGAAGTGAACTAGCTCATTGACTGTGCTCAACTCATTATTTTGCGTGAGACCCGTAGTTATTTGATTTATTTAGGTGTACTTAATGATATTTTAAGGTGAACTCATTTACTTATTTAGGTGAATTAGCCCATATTTTAATCACGATATATATAGTGTTTTAATCACAATAACACAAGATTTTGATATAATCAAATGGAGTAAAAAAAATAAACAACCTTGATTTACAACACAATTTAAACGATTAAAGATGACACGACCTTTGCAATGGAAACTGTTACAGCGGGAGAGAAAAGAATAAGGGGGAGAGGTAATGAATTGAGCGGGAGATGATGTAGCAAATATAGAAGATAACTCATTCTGCGATAGGTATAATTTTATCTAACAGTTGAGCATGGTTGGAGTGGTCCAACAGATAACTAATATATATATATATATATATATATATATATATATATATATATATATATATATATATATATATATATATATAGGGGGCTACTCCAATACAAACCTCCTTAAAATACAAACCTACAAACCAAGCATAATCTAATATTTCAAGCTAATCTAATGACCAAACTAGGGGTAACCCAATACAAAAAATGCTTAAAATAATTGGCTCTATCCAACAAAAAAAATAAATAAATAAAAAATAAATTCACTGTTCACGTGATGACATGGCAGTGGATTTCACTGGTTAACGGTGCTTCGCACCTTCTTGTACGGCGCTTCGCGCCTTTATCATTCTAAAGTTGTAAGGAATGGCAATCAATGGTAAAGGCAATAGACGATTGACGGGTGTGTCGAGAGCCTTCGGCCCTCATAACTACCTAACTCATCCGTTTACTGTCTTAAATGCTTCGCATTTCCACGACAAGTTTTTTTTTTTTTTTTATGGATAGAGCCAATTATTTTAAGCATTTTTTGTGAAGGTACCCTTGGCGGGAACCTTAGAATAAATGAAATATAATTAATTTAGTGTTGGTTTGTAGGTTTGTATTTTAAAAGTGGTTTGTATTTGAGCACTTGCCTATATATATATATATTCTAATGTTTACTGCCACATGGGCTTCTTTATCCTTTGTTTGGGGAAAAAGGAGGGGAGATGAGGGGTTTGAAGATTATAATCATATTTGGTTCAAAATTTTGGAGGGGAGGGGAGAGAATTGGAGGGGAAGGGAGGGTCATTTTGGATGTTTTTTATCTCCCCTCAATTTGGGGTTTTTTAGAGGGGAAACATTTTCATTACAAAAATACCCTTACATGATTGTATCTATGATTATATAATCTTTTTACATATATGAAGGTTATAAATATAATTCACTCATAAAACCCTCCCCTTCCCTCTTGTACCAAACAAAAAATGAATCCCCTCCCCTCCCTTCCCCCATGTGAACCTGACAAGTGGATTTTATATCCACTTGGAACATTCCATATCGGCTTAAAATGGTGTACTTGGACTCAAGTTTGTGGTATTTTTGATGTGTTTTGCTTAAATGTGCAGGTTTGAAAGAATGTCCATTAGGGATGAATTTTACGTTGTTTGGAGTTGATTTATGATATGGAATGAAGAACGGCGTCTTAATATCAACTACCAAGAGGGTTATGATTCAAGGAATTGAAGACGGGAAGTTCGTGCAAGAAAACGGAAGAAAAATTAGTTCGGCAGGAAGACCATGGGCCTGGAGCGCATAAACGCGCGCCTGGAGCACCTAGAACAGCAGAGACGTGCGCTGGGAGCGCGTACCACGCGCTGGGGGCGCATAAATTCGCTGAAAAAAATCCTAAAATGTCCGTTTTGCCCATATTTCGAATTCTAGTTGTATTTTTGGTTCCCAAACCTATTTCTAATTGTATTGTAGGTTGATTTTCTTGTTGGGCAAGATATTTAGGCCTATAAAAACACATCTTAGCCTTGTAAATTATATCGTTATTAATTGTAACTTAGAATTTCAAGGGAGAGAGTGGAAAAGGATTCAACGCTCGGTGACAAGCACGGATCTAGATCTTCTTCATCTTTTATATACGTTGAAACATATATTTGTTTTCTCAACTCTTCGCTTTATTAATATTATTGTTCTTTTCTTTCATATCTTGTTAATTATCATGTTTTCATCAAATCCCATGACGATGAACGGTTCAATTATGGGATAATCGTTGTCATGGGATTCTAACGGATTTATTTATGGAACTTAGTATCTTGATGCTTTAAAGATCTGTGTGTGGTGTATATCTGATATCCTCGTATGGTTATGCTTAATAGATAGATGCGTCGCGAACATCTAAATTGTTAATCTCTTGTGAAGTGAAAGTGGATCTTGAGATTTAGAACTTGCCATGCTAGCATAGGTTCATAATTGTTTATCAATATGATTCGTGGTGTGAGATGAAAATACTTATACTACCCTATGTGATCTTAATGGATAACCTGTGCTTCAACCGTTATGTTTTCAAATTCTATAGACATATAGGGTCTAAGCATAATTGGTGTCTATTCATCTTCTATCTCTTTTGTGGATGTATGTTTAGTTTGGTATGCGTATGCTGACAGGTAGCGTATACTTGTTTCGTGTTATCCGATCAGATATCAAAACCATTGCATATAGAGATTAAAGGCGTCAGATCTAAGGAAAGTATTTAATGAATTTAGGATCCCATGTTTATTCTCATATTAGTAATTCGATTTCAATCTCATTAGTTACTTTAATTCTTAGTTTAATATTTGCATCCTAGTTTAATTTAGATAATCAACCCCAAATTTGTTATTTTTCTTAGCAGTGAATTAAAACCATACATTGTTGCATAAGCATATTTTCTTATTAAAACTTAACCAGATCTCTGCGGAACGAACTTAAATTATATTACTTGTGACTACATGCGCTTGCGTAATTTTGTGATAACAGAACCAAACATAAATATTATTAAAATCCTCACATTCCATCCCCTTCCTTCCCCTCCCCTCCATTAAAATCCCTTCCCTTCTATTGAACCAAACATAACTTTAGCTAACAGGCCTTGTACGTTGGAGTTGCTCACAGGATTTAGTAGAGGAACCACTAAATTCATTTACTATAATCACGAACAATTGACATCAAGTACAACATCTACCACCACCCAACATACAAAAACGAAGGCACACTAGTATTATGATCAAGTAACTTTTGTAAACACAAACTGAATTTGAATGAAATTAACTGTTTCTATCCAATATGATCGAAATATATTACGCGGTTGAAATTTTAGTGTTTTCCATAACAATTGATATGAACTCTGTTGGTCCCGGAGTATTGCAGAAGGGGGGGTTGAATGCAATACTGATAAATTCAAATCTTTACTTCAACAACAGTAATAAAAATTCTAATCTATCAGTATATGAATTGCAAACACAAGTGATAGCTCAAGATATTCTCACAAAATAAATGTTTTATTTATTTTGCGAAGTGTTGCTACAACCTTGAGAAAAAGTGTTTTCTCAAGTTTCGGTTTCTTGAGTGATTACATTGAAAATCAATTCACGAATACTTGGAAAGAATGAATTCACAAATTCACGAATTCTCAATTTGCTCTAACGACTCTATCACATGGGTTGTGGAGCTGCTGTCATTTTCAAGTGGCAGCTCCTTACAATTTGCACACCCATGTGACTTTCCTAAATTGCTATACAAATAGAGTTATCATAATATGTAAAGCAACCTAGATTCTTTCTAATTCAAGCTAATACAATTCTAGTAGATGTGGATTTGTCATACTCTTGAATTGCTCGAGCTTTGTCTTGTGATCTCTCAAGCTTTTGTCGTAGTCTTGCAGGTCTGCTACAATCTTTGACAAGTTGCAGCAAATCTGTTTCTTGAACATCTAAACTGTCACGGGTTTGACTGAGACAAATCCCCAATTCAAATAATTCAGTGAGACAGTAACTTTAACCACCAAGTCTGCTGTCAAGAGAATGTTCCTTGGTTGACAGTATGAATCCCCGCCAATGTTGCTGTCAGGAATTCCAGACTTGCTATCAAACTGTGAGAATGTTGTTGTCTCATACTTCCGCCAATGTTGCTGTCAGATTGAGTCTATTGTCGTGACATGCAACATGTTGTCTTCTTCTAACCTTACTGTCAATGCTATGACAGTAACATTTATTCTTGCTGTCGAACTGATGTAATCTTGAGCGTTGAACAATTGAATGAACTTCTTCTAAGATACATACTTATTAAATTACAGCAACTATTTTGGTCACAAGAACACACTCTTGCTGTGACAGTATATTCTACTTAGTGAAAAACTAAGTATAGGAAAATCTAGTTAAGTTGTCTCTATGCTATCACCCATAAATCCTAACAATCTACCCCAATTTGTTTTTATGGACAATAACAACAAATTTACAATTAAAGCATGCTGACAACTTAACTAACATAGATCAGAATAGTTAAGATACCATGTCTGATAAAAGCTCAAGAATCCAGAATACAATACTGATGTTCTAACTGCAAATCAATTACTCTTCTATGTTGAGAAAATAAGAAATTTTACTTAGCTTGATTTGAGCAGTCTTCAGCTGTCTAGTTTCTTCCCTCTCTTTTGAGAGCTTCTTGTTTTTCCTT
Organism: Saposhnikovia divaricata; assembly: GCA_036435485.1. NCBI lineage: Eukaryota > Viridiplantae > Streptophyta > Magnoliopsida > Apiales > Apiaceae > Saposhnikovia > Saposhnikovia divaricata. Next base: position 140,098,301 of record CM071599.1, on the reverse strand, counting down.
CTTGAGGTCTTCTACTAAAGCCTTTTCTTCAGGAGATTTAGCATCATCTTCAATGTCATCAATGTACCCTTGAATTGCTTGAGAAGGAAACACTTTAACATCTTTTAGGTCAAACCAAGTTTCGAAGTCATAGGTATATGCTTTGAACTTTAAGGTGCCTTGGATGACCTTGAATCTCCTTCCAGGGAAAGCATTAAGAGATACTCTCCTTTTTCTGTCTAGTTTTGGATCTTCATCTCTCCTTTGGTCAAAGATAACTTCAAGTTCCCAAGCACATATCATTTCAAGCTTGTGAGATGATCCAACAACTTTCCAGTAGAGATTCTTCAAGATACTGGTCCTCAATTTGTGAAAACTATCTGCATAAATTTCTTATTTTCCATCTATGATTCTGAGAGGATCTTCCAGTACACAGGGCTGATAATCTGCTTTCTCACTGTTCATTTTATTGACCTTCTTGCAACTTTCTTTCAGTTGAGCTTCTAGATTTTTAGCAGTTTATTTGGCAGATTTGGGTGGTCTGTTAGCAGTTTTGAATTCTTCTTCAGTAGTCCTGAGTGCTTCTGCTGCTTCATACACTTCTACAGGTGTATAAGATGACGTTCTTTCTGCCTAATCATACTTACACACAACCTCTAATTCATCTGAACTCATGGTCAAGTTAGCATCATCAAGATCCATCCAGTCACCATGCTTCTCATAGAATTCAACATATCTTTCAACATAGTATTTCTGGATATGTTCCATGGCTGGTTTAGGGACATTGCCATGACTTACCATAAGCTCCACCATTCTTGCCAACACAAAGAATTCGACTCTACGTGTCACTACTTCAGATGTCATTTTGAGGCTGTACCTATCTATCACTGTTGACCCATGATCATATTGAAATCCTTGTCAACATCCATAATTCTACTTCCATCTATATGCCAGATGGTGTATTTGGTTGCATGTTGCTTACTGCCATCCAAATCCAAAGAGACAAATTTCATGTCTCTTTCAGCAATTGCTTTCTAACATTCGAAGCTATTCATTTCTCTTTTCTGAATAATAGTCTTATCAACCACTACTCAATGCTTCTTTGTCTTAGCTGCAGCCTTTGTCTTCCCTTTTGTAGGAATTGTGCGCCAGGCTCTTGCTTTTCTTTTTGTCCTTTTAGATTTGAATGCCTTGGCATCATTGTCCTTGATAGCATCTTCATTCAAGCTCTTGACAGTGTCTTCTTCAACCTTGTCCTCCATGACAGTATCTTCATTTAAACTCTTGACAGTTTCTTTTTCAATTGTGTCCTCCATGACAGTATCTTCATTTAAACTCTTGACAGTTTCTTTGTTGATAGTATCCTTTTCAGCATTAAGGCAGTCAACAACAAACCTTAAAATATTTGCTTCTAAGGCTTCAAGAATATCTGATTCTCCTTCTTCAGTAACATCATCTTTCTTTTCAGTACTAGGAGCTTCTTCTTTTGCTTTCTCCAGAGTTTGACTTTCAACATTCTCAGCAGTTATTTTGTTTCTACTCCCACCTTCAGTTGCACCAGATCCTCCATTTCCATCAAGCTCATCATCATCAAGAGTGTCATCAAATGTGCAGCTTCCACCTCTTTCACCTCTTTTGGCATTAGATTCAGAAATTAAATTCTTTATTTGAGAGCTAAGACTCTCATCTCTTTTCACCAAAAGTTTATGAATTGCCCTGACAGCCTTGACTCTTCCCTTGGTAATCTTGGACTTGAGGATATGTCTCAGCACTATCATCACTGAGTCAGTTTTCAACTTTGACTCTTTATCCAAGGTCAGAAGACCAATTTTCTTTACTCTTGCACTTGTGGTCATCCTGTAGCAAACACCATATGGATTATCAATCACTTCTGGGAGTTTGTCTTCAATAATCCTCTTGATCTGTGCCAACAGACTTTCATTAAAAGTTGTTGAGTTGGCCTTCACTTTTGTTGCTAAGGAATTTAGTACCCTTGCTTGCAAGCTTTGCAGTAGCTGCATTGTGATGAATATTTAGGTGCCAGTTTTCAGATATACATCAATTGCCCATCTTTTCTCCAAGTTAACTTTCATAGAGATACTTATTATTTTATCCTTCAATATTTTTGAAAGTTTGTTGTAAACTCATCCTGCTTCTGTGATTGAGTTATCCACCAACATACTGAATTCTTCATCCTTGTTGTTCAAATTACTTTCCATGTAGCTAGCCATCATTATTCCTGCATCATCTGGGCTATACTCACTTCCATCAAACCAGGTGGTTCCAGTTGTCAGATTTATGTACTCAGTCATTTTATCTTTGCCTTTACCCAGTCTGTTTTGCTCTTCCTTTTCTCTCCATAGTTTTTGCAATGGAGTTTCCATGATTTCAGGAGTTGGCTCATTAATTTTCAGAGGAGGCAGTATTGGTCTTTCAGACTTTTGAGTTTCTTATAATTGCTTCATTACTTCTTTGGTTACCAATACTGGCTCACCATCCATTTCATGTTCAATTAAGTCACCATCTCCAGAGGCTTTCAGCTCTTCACCAAAGTTTCTTTATTCCTTTTTCTCTTGCTCCCCCTCACTCTCTTCTCCATCTTTAACTTGTACCTGCGCCCCCTTACTTCTTGACTCCCCTTTGCTTGTAGCTTCCCCTTGTTTCTTTTTCTCTACCACTTTTTCTGAGATATTTGGATCTACCACTCTATTCTGATCTACCACTTTCTCCCCCTTAGTTAAGTTGACAGCACTAAGAGTAGCAGAAAATGATAGTAGAGCCTGTTGAATCTCATCAAACCCAGCAGCTACCATAGTGGACAGATTGTCAATCTTGGCTTACATGGATGCACATCTGCCCTCAAGGGATTTCAACCTTGAATCAGCTTGTTTAGAAGGGCCACCAGATCTTAACCTTTTTGGAGGCAAAGGAAAAGATTGGGGCAAGGAGGCTGTGGGGGTTCTCACACTCTCATTGTTTTTCTGAGTGATCTCATCACTTCTCAAAGAAGAACTCTCAAGGCCTAGAGCCTTATATTGTGGGGCTCCCACAGGTTCACTCTGGACATGCTCAAGTCCCTCACCTTTTGCCAGCTCATTTAATTGCCTCTCATTTTTATGCTCACCTCTCTTTTCTTTTATCTCTCGTTTCTTTTTCTCTCCCTCACTCATCCTAGATGCATAGGTATGAGCAATACTTACATGCATTTGAGTTGAAAAAGTAGAATGTTTAGATCTTACCTTTAGAGCAGAGATAGGCAAATGATCATCATCAGAAGCATCTTCAACAATTACTGCATCCTGATCATGATTGTAGATGTGACAGCATCTTTAACCAAAATGTTACTGTCAATAGATGGAGTGACAGCAACTTTGGTGGTGTCTTTGACAGCAGATGAGGATGTGACAGCAACTTCCCTATGGTCAGTTGCTTGTTGGAGTTCGACCAAGATGTTGGCTGTTTCATTTTCTGGCAGAGTGCCACCTTGATCTAGCTCAGTGTTTGAGGGAGTGGTGTCCATTTCACTTTGAGAAATGGGTTCTTGTGGACCACTAGATGGGGGCTCATCGGTAATAGGAGATGGATGATCAAAACTTGAAGGGTTGGGACTGTTCCCCTCTCTAGGTTGAGAAGAAACAATTGATGGAGTAGAGAATAAAGAAGGTGAAGGTACAGAAGAGAATGTTGGCTGTTCCACAGAGGTAACTTGTGGAACATCAATAGTGGAAGTTTGATCCTCACTGTGCCCTAACTCATGTGTGTATCTGCAAGTGGGGGCTCCTCATGATTGAGTTAATGAGTTTGTGCAGACTCTTTACAGGGTGCCTTGGGAGATATGCCAATTTCAATAGATGCCTCTTATTGAGAAGGGACATCTAGGGATGTGTTTGTTTCCCTTTTATCCTCCACAACCTTTTGTGAGACTGTGGGTTGGCTGACAGTGGCTTTGCCCCTCTTAGCTCTCTTCTTCTTAGGCTCAAGAGGAACCACTATGGGTTCACTTTGACTAACATCCTTATTTGCTGCATCTTGTGCAGTTTCTCCCTCAACACTCTTAGTACTACCTCCATCACCAGTTTCCAAGGTTCTTTTCTTGGATTCTTATAAGGCTAATTTCATGGATTTTGGTAGTCTAGACTGTTTGATTTGTATGTATGGAGAAGAATGTGGGTTAACTGAATTTGGGTCTAATTCAGCTTCATTCTGAAGTGAGAATGTATCAAACTCACTTGGTGATAATGGAAAATCAAGGTTGGGCACTTGATCAACCATGTGTTGTGTAAATCAAAGTGGAATATCTGCATTTAAATTCTGTGAATTGAGTGTTGTGTGTGTGTGTTCCTTTTCAAAACATTGCACTTCATTGTGAGGGAAGCATTTTCATCAATTCCACATAAAGAATTTATGCGTAACATATTAAATCTAGGATAGACATGTACCCTCTTGTTCAAGGCAGGTTTGATTTGTGCGATGAGCATCTTTCCTAGATCCACCTTGTAACCATGGACAAGAGAATGAGTGAGTTTCTTGATGTAGGTAGGGATTCCATTCCAGCCAGAAGTCTTTGTTGAAAAGACTTTCACCATTTCATCAAAAACCATGCTCCATTCTTTCCTCAGGTATTTCCTTTCCATTTCGCCAGTTGGGTATCAGCTTGAGGTTCCTTCTTCAATAATAGGGCCAGAATACCCAATTTTCAAGAAGAACTTCTTTAGGGTTTCTTCATTTTCAAGCTCCTGCTATGATTCATTAGCTTGCAATCCAGTTCCTAGGGCTTCATTGATGCCCTTGATAGTGAGAATGTAGGTAATGTTGTTGATTTTGAAGTTAATGGTTTCATTACCTGCATTTCCTTGAACAATGGCAGTTTTCCAAAATTGTTCAAATTTGTCTAGGTCCAAAGATGGGATTGAGGTAATAGAGCATGACCTAGATAGGACTTGTTCATGAAGGATACCAGTCCTTTTAAGCCTTCACCAGCATCTCCAGCAGTGAGAATGCCAGCAAAGTTTGTTTGAGAAGTAGATTGTTTGGGTGCCATTTTTGTGCTTTGGGTTTAGAGAGAGAGAGATTTAAGCTTTTGAGAGAAAGATTCTGTAGAAGGTTATGTGTTTGTGTGTTTGACAGTTGCTTATATGAGAATGGCAAACGTTTTACTGAAAGGGGAAAGTAACTTTGTGTATTAACCCACTAAACAGTCATGAGATGTCGTGGGTAGTTACTTTTTAGTGCTTGTAAATCGTGGAGGTAAAATCCCAATTAACGGTCCACTAACTTTGACAGTAACCTATGCGCTAGAACAAATTCGTTAATAATTTTGAAGGTGTGACAGCATGTTTCGCTTTACAGTAACATTGGCGCGAGAACGTGCTGTCACCAATGAGCAATTTAGAGACAATATCTTTTAAACTTTCATGACAGAAACTTTTTCCTTGCTGTAAGGAAACTTGTTGTCAAGACATGTCGTGACAGTAACTTTCATTGCTGACAGCAACTTGTGCGGAAATAATTTTTGTCATAAGTTTTAAATTTATTTTGCTCATTGCTTAAATTAAAATTACCAATTAGCATTTAATCAATTTAAGCACATATTCGTTAATGGAACAGACACACACACATTGCATTAACCATCAGGTAAATAGGTAAGGGAATCTAACAGAGAAAGTATGAACAGTAAAAACGATGAAACGATTCTTTTATTTAAAAAAATTACAACTTTATTCATCATCAGAAACAAGTTCATACAGTTCCACATGAACTGTTTCATTTGTTATCCCATCTGCCTTTAGGCGTGCTTCGACGAGGTGGAGCAACTCCTTCCAGGCTTCAAGGTCCTTCTCCACCTTCTCTCTAGCAACTTGCTCTTCTTTGGCCTTCTCTTCCTCAAGTAAACCATCCATGATAGCGAATAGTTCCTTTATCTCCTCCTCGTGTCCGGGCTCACACCAGATAATGGGCTTCTGTTCATCTCCATTCTTGTTCTCCATTATTGTCTCTTATTCTCTTTCTTAAAGCATGAGTGTGTTATGGGAAAAATGGTCTTTAGTCTCGAGGTCATTTTATAGCATGCTAAGTGACGTTCCAATTTCCCATACGCTTTTTAATAAAGTATTTAACTTTACAAGAAAAAGACTGACAATTAATCCTGTCATTTCAAATGACAAGACTAATTATCCTAGCACTTGTGTGATTTAAGTTAATGTCACGTGACTACTAATTACATAAATTATGGCAAATATGTAATTTAAATTTTAGCATAGTCATAGCAGACATGCTGTCAAAGCAAATAGCACATAAGACAATAACTTCTCATGACAGCAACATTGAAGGCTACTATCACGAGCTACATCTAACACATTGAAAATGTAAAAACTAGTAAGTTAACATACCAGATTTAGCATTCCCAATTCACTTACCAACCTGTTGAAGGTTGCTTCATCCAATGGTTTTGTGAAAATTTCTGCAAGTTGCTTATCGGTGGGGACATAAACCAGCTTCACAGTTCCCTTTTCAACATGCTCTCTAATGAAATGATGTCTGATATCAATGTGATTTGTCCTGAATAGTTGAACTAGATTGTCTGAGATGGCTATGGCACTAGTGTTATCATAGTAGATAGGGATGTTGGATAACTCTAAACCATAATCCAATAACTGATTTTTCATCCAAAGAATTTGTGCACAGCAACTTCCAGCTGCAATATACTCAGCTTCTGCAGTTGATGTGGATATAGAATGCTGCTTCTTGCTAAACCATGACAATAATCTACCACCAAGGAATTGACAGCTACCTGTTGTGCTTTTTCTGTCAATCTTGCATCTAGCATAGTCTGAATCTGAATATCCAATCATTTCAAATCCAGTATCCTTATGTTAGGCCGAATACACACTTATAATCAACTAAGTATGAGAGAATAACAATAAGTTCTTTAAAAGCTTTACAAACTGTTTGAAATTAACTTCTCTCTCAGTGAAGTAAAATATCACAGAGAGCTGCTTAGGTTACAATGAAAGATATTGTATTACACGATCGATACCCTTCTAGGGTTAACCTAACTGTATTTATAAGATATATAGCTGCTATACAATCGATAATTGATACTCCTATAAATTAGCTATACAATTGTTATCAATTACGATTGCTACACATCTCCTAAGTCAACTCAATCTCTTTAACAGCTATCCAATCTGTGAAGATATTGCTTCCATAATTATCTTCAATTAATCTTTAATCACCGTTGACTGAAGACGCGCTTCCTCCAGACAGAGTTTAACCAAACTCTGTCGAGCTTCCACTGTCAGCGTATAGCAAACTCTGTTCAGCTCCCAACTATCAGAGTTTAACTAAACTCTGACTGCTTCCTGTTTAAACTCTATTTTTCCCTGTAAAACTTAAACACTGATATTAACCATATCAATTATATTTAACAATCTCCCCCAACTTGTTCATTAGTAAAAATGCACAAGTTAACAATAATTGATGATGTCAAAACAATTTCATACAAACACAGTGTTTATTCAAATAAGCAGAGTTTAAACTTGACTTAACAAAAATCTACAGAAAACAAGAAAAATTCTTACAGACTTTAATCTCTAATCTCCTCAAGATCTGGTGTTGTTCTGAGATAATCTATAAGCAATCTTCTCTCTGCATTCTCAAGTTCAATCTTCATAGCTTCCTTGATCTCTCTCAGCTGAGGATCACTCTCATCAATTTGATAGATAGCAGATCTAAGATCATAGATTTTGTTCCTCCTCATCTCATTTTCCAGTCTAATAAATTTTACTTCCTCTGACTGTGAATTGAAGTCAAGTACTGTGATTCCCAAATCAGTCTTCAACTTTGTAGTACCCTTCTTCATTTCAATAAGATTTCCATTCCAGTCTCTGTACTTAGGAACATATCTGCTATTGCACTTCATCCCTCTTATTGCCAAATTCTGGAGCATTTTCTGTCTGAGCACATTTGCAACTGATTGAGTCCTTTGACTATTCACCTTGAAAAGATACAGAACATGTTCTAGTTCTTCCCAATATTTCAAGCCAATATCATTCTCACCAATTTTAAATACTGTCCCATCAGCCATAAAGTATAAGAGAAAATCTTTCTTTAAACTCTTTTGATGAACTAACTGTACTGATTCCAGTCTGTCCAAACTCTCTTGAGTGACACCACGACCTGGAACAGCCAGTGAAGAAAGATCTCTGGGACCAGTATATTGCCTTCTATCTTTGTGTGAACCCAGACTAGCTTTATTATTTCCAACCTTACCAGGCAAAGCTCTTCCATCAGAAAAATCCATAGGAGCTCCAGAAATTAGATTTGGATCATGAAGTGCTCCTTTATTAAAAACTGATTTCAACTGAGAAGATAGAGGCCTTGACAAAACTTGTGTAGCAACAGAGGTTGTGTTTTCCTTCTTCTGTACAACTTGTGTAGAAATAGAGGTTGTATCTTTCTTCTTTAAATCTTCTCTTTCCATAGCAATACCTTTCAGCTTAAGTTTAGCTTCAGCTTCTGTTGATTTCTTAGATGAATGTGATCAATGAACAACATCAACATTTTCCTTGATCACAATGCCTTTAAGAACAGGCCTAAGAGCTTTTTCCTTCTTCTTAAACGTACCAGACTTTAAAGCTTTGAGATGTTGTTCTTGTAAACTCTTTTCTTCAGCTTTAATATCATCAATAGTAGCTCCTTCTTCATTTTCTTCAATAAACAATTTAGCAGCCAACTCCTCATCAGTCTGTGGATTAGAAGATAATACCAAACTCTTGGTCTTTGAAGCACCTTGAGTATCAGTGTTTATCCCATCAAACTGTGATTTAGAAGACTTGCTAGTTTTCAGAGTTTGAAGTTCTTCAGTTTTGCCCCTGCCTTTATTATTTGCTCCTCCATCTCCAGCATTATCCTTTCTGATTATAGTTTGAGATTGCTTACATTTGTCTTTAGCAACTCTCTCCCCTTTTTTGACATCATCAGGCATGAGAATAGATGTGATTAACTCTAGGGAGGTAGCAATAGAATCAATCTTTAAAGATATAGCATTTTGATTTTCTTCAACTTTGCTCAGCCTGTGAGACAAAGTGTCTTGATTCGGGGAAAGATATTGAAACTTGTTCTTACTATCAAGCTTAAGCATATCATCTCCTCTAACATCAAAAATTGCCTTTTGACATTGATCAAATCTGGAATTGAGAGTCTTCACTTGGACAACAGTAGCCTTGAGACAAGATAGAATCTCTGGATTTGTGATTGTTCTTGATGTTCTCTTGACAAATTCAGCTGCTCTTGCAACAGGAAAGATGCAAGTTTCTTTGTACCAATCATTTGAAAATTGCTCAAAGTGTTCTTCTTCACCATCTGCTTGATTTGAAGGGCCAGCAAAATCTTTAAGTTTAGCATCAGTCTGTACTGGTAAATTCTGAGAAGAGCTTGACTCAGTACTCCCTTAAGTTTCAACTTCAATTTCAGCTTCAACATGGTCAGTTGATTCAGGAATTGGAAGAGACTCATCAACAGTTTCAACATTCTCAACAACATCCTCTGCAATAGTCTCAGCAATAGGTTCAACATTCTCTGTAACAGGCTCTACAACATCCTCTGCAGGTTGTACAATAGGCTCAGAGATTGTCTCCATGGGTGGTTGATCAATTTCCTCACCCTGTTCAACAGATTGATGAGCATCAGAGATTAACTCAGTGTGAGAAGCCACTGTTTCTTCATGTACCACAGTGGTTTGATTTACTGCATCAGTTGCTTCAGAGAATACAGCAGGTGAAGATATTGGAATATCCATGTTCTCAGAGAATGGGAACAATGGCTAAAGAATTTCATCCATTGTAGCATCAACATTACCATCTCTGTCTCTCTCAACAGCAAGTATTTCCTTAGAAATATCCTCTGGCTTCAAAATTCAGTTCTTCATCTGATTCTTCAAGAATTAGTCTCCCTCTCTTAACTGGAGGATTCACTTCTGGTCTCTCTTCCTCTAAGATAGAATCATCTAATATAGATGGAGATTTAGGTTTGTTAGCCCTTTCCTTTCTAGCCCTCTTTGGCTTAGAAGCTTCAGCAATCCTGTGTTTTCTTGATGGCCTTATAGCCCTTCTTTTCTTTGATTTCCTTGGGTTGGATTTTGGTTGAGGTTGAGGTTGTGATAAAGATTGTGGTTGTGAAGGAGTAGTAATGGTTGGTGGAGATGTAGGTTTAGAGATTGGTTCAGTGTTTATGGTTTGAGGAGGTTCAGTGTTTGTGGGTTGAGGAGGTTCAGAGTTTGTGGGTTGAGGGGGTGACTGTGGAGGCTCAAGGATTGGTTCAGTTTGTGGTGCTTGTTGTTCTTGTGGTTGGTTGAGAAAGTTTCTGAGGGCAAGTGGATAGGTAAACTCTAGAACTTGCTCTTTGTTAGCATCTTTATTTGTAAGATCAGAAAACATTCTCTTATGGCATTGAAAGGGTTGGATAACATCCTCATCAGAAATTAGAATGTTAGGCAAACAAGCAGAGAATAAACATTGACAGAAACGTGAGAAATAAACAGTTGTATTAGACTCTGCTAGTTTTTCACCTAAATTCATAAGAACTAAATGACCAAAATCAAAGTTACTCCCATTAAGAAGAGAATACCCGATTTGAAGACTTTCACCAGAAATTGCATCCCAGTTGGTGACCTTCTTTCAAAAAGCTCGAGTGATGCAGTCAAAGAAAAAGCTCCACTCCTGCCTGAGCCCTGGCCTTTTCACATTCCCAAGCTTATCCAAAGGAGCAGAAAACCGCAGTTGTTGTAACATTTCTTTCAATTGACTCTCGACAACCACAGCGTATGAGGTATGAGTGTCAAAATCCAAAACCTCTCTAACAGTTGTAGGAGTGATTACAAACTCCTGATCTTCATGAGTAAACACAATAGATGGAGTCCCATTCTCTCCACCATCATCATAAACAGAGTTTCTCCAAAAGGTAGAGATTTGTGTGGTAGAGAGTTTTTCTGGTTGGACAAGAGCTTGTCCAATTTCAGAATCTCTTAAGAAGTTCTGAATCAAATGAAATGATTCTGGGGCTTTATCAATGTTTAGAATTGTGGCATAGTTGTTAGTAACAAAAGTTAATCCCTGAGCCACAAAATTCTTAGTTGCCATTAGAACAGTGTGATAGAAAAGAGAGTGTGTGGAAAAGTGTTTGTGAAAATGCTTAAGTGAAAGTAATAGAGAAATTGTGTAATGTTGTGTGTTCGTGGATGTAAGGATGAAAAAGTGAATAATGAAATGATTTTGATTAGATCTGTAATTGAAAATTAAAACCCAATCGTTTTAGACATTAAACACGTAACCAATTTCTTGTTAAGTGTGTGAGTGGGACACGTGTCACATAAACAATGGAATAGTTATTTACATGCGCAGTAATAATGCCTATTATTACTGTTGTTCTCTCTCCTATTTCCAATAAGCTTTAACTGTCTGACACCATTAAACAACTGGCACGAAGTACATGCAAATTTCAAAAACTCTTTGTGTACTCCAAGTATATGTTTTGTCTGAAATAAAATATTACCTTAGAGTACTCAACAAAATCCAGCAGTGTTTATCAATTCTCCAACTTAATTACTGTTATCCTTTCAAACACTGTACAGTTGTGAATATGAGTGTGTGTAGAGCAGAGTTTACTGAATCAGTATTTAGAGCATCTAGTATTTCATAAAATCCATAAAGTAAATCAGTAAACACTGGATGCACAAACTCTCATAGTAAACACTGAATATATGATGAATGCTAAACTCTGTAGTAAACAGTTTATATACAGTAATATTTAATTAATCTATAACCCCCAATTTTTTTATTTTTTTTGGTTTTCTCCAGTATTCAGAGGTTGGAACTAGTCGCCAAAAATCTTATAATTTTAGCCCTTATCAATTTGATAAGTTCTTGGATCTTCGTAGCTTTCGACTAGTCACAAAAAATTAGAGAATTTTAGCCCTTACTATATACCAGTAAGTTCCTGGGTCGTCCTAGTTACAAACATGATCTCAAAGGAGTTCTAACAGTCTATATATTTATAAGCTTTGGGGTTATTTTAATAACAGAATCTAATTTAACAGTGTATAACTAACAGAGTTTAGAGCTCATCAACATCAAAAATTATTTATGAGAGGCAATGCACACAGTATTTACAGACTCAGAGTTTAGGATAAATAAACTAAGAGATGCTATAAATATAGAACAGTATCATGCTGTGTTAACTTTCTGCACAGTTTAAGATTAGATCACAGATAACTTAGAAGGATTCATGACTAATTACTGAGAATAATGTTTCATACATGTATCTTCATCGGTGTTTATGTTCAGAAAGAAACATTATCAGAGTTTCTCAGAGTTTATTCAACAGTCAACAGTGTATGACTTAAAGAGCATGCTAACAGAGTTTAACAGTCATTGAGCAGAGTTTGCATAACAGAGTTTAATATACCACAGAAATATGAGCAACACAGTACATAATTAGAGTTTTGAGTCTAACCAATATCTCTAGTCAAAGCCAGAGACCATTCCTAGTTCATTTACAAGCCTTGTAAATACAGCTTCACTCAATGGCTTGGTGAAGATATCTGCAAGCTGTTGTTCTGTAGACACAAAATGAAGCTCAATATTCCCTTCCTCTACATGTTCTCTGATAAAATGGTACCTTATGCTGATGTGCTTGGTCATTGAATGCTGTACTGGATTACCTGTCATAGCAATAGCACTTTGGTTATCACAATAAATAGGTATTTTACTGTACCTTAATCCATAATCCAGTAATTGATTCTTCATCCACAGAATCTGTGCACAATAGCTACCAGCAGCAATATACTCTGCTTCGGCTGTAGATGTAGAGATTGATTCCTGTTTCTTGCTGTACCAAGAAACAAGTCTATCACCAAGAAATTGACAACTTCCACTAGTACTTTTTCTGTCTATCTTACAGCCTGCAAAGTCTGCATCAGAGTAACCAAGAAGCTTGAAGTCTGATTCTCTTGGATACCACAAACCTACAGTTATGGTGCCCTTAAGATATTTGAAAATTCTCTTCACAGCTGTTAGATGTGGTTCTCTTGGATCTGCCTGAAATCTTGCACAAAGACATGTTGCATACATGATGTCAGGTCTGCTAGCTATTAGATAAAGAAGAGACCCAATCATTCCTCTATAGTTTGTCATATCCACTGGTGAACCTCTGTCTCTATCCAACTTTGTTGCTGTTGCCATGGGAGTTGTTGCAGATGAGCAGTCAAGCATGCCAAATTTCTTGAGAAGATTTCTGGTATATTTTGCTTGATTGATAAAAATTCCATCATCAGTTTGCTTCACCTGTAGCCCTAGAAAATAACTGAGCTATCCCATCATGCTCATTTGATACCTGGACAGCATGAGCTTGGCAAACTTCTTACAGAGTTTATCATTAGTAGATCCAAAGATTATGTCATCTACATATATGTGAACTAATAACAGATCACTACCAAGATTGAAATAGAACAAGGTTTTATCAATTGTACCTATGTGGAACCCACTTTCTAAAAGAAATTGAGCCAGAGTTTCATACCATGCTCTTGGTGCCTGTTTAAGTCCATAGAGTGCCTTGTCAAGCCTGTAGACATAATCTGGATGCTTGGGATCTACAAATCCTGGTGGTTGTTCAACAAACACTTCTTCTTCAAGTTTTCCATTCAGAAAAGCACTTTTCACATCCATCTGAAAACCTTGAATTTCTTGTGAGAAGCATATGCTAGAAAGATTCTTATTGCCTCCAACCTTGCAACTGGAGCAAAAGTTTCATCATAGTCTATGCCTTCTTGCTGTGAATAGCCTTTGGCCACAAGTCTGGCCTTATTTCTTGTAACAACCCCATCACTGTCAGTTTTGTTTATGAAAACCCATCTAGTACCAAAAACAGATCTATTCTTTGGTCTAGGTACAAGGGTCCATACTTCATTTCTCTGAAATTCATTTAACTCCTCCTGCATTGCTGTTATCCAGTCAGCATCTTGAAGAGCTTCTTCCACTTTCTTTGGTTCAGATTTGGACAGAAATGCATGAAACAGACATTCATTTGTTGTAGCACTTCTTGTCCTAACTTTTGCATCCGGATCTCCAATTATTAAATTAGGTGTATGTGATTTTGTCCATTTCCTAGCTGTAGGTAAATGACTTCTGTCAACAGTTGATCCTTCCCCTGGATCAATGTTCTCCTGATTATCTTGATGCCTTTCTTCATTCTCTGAGGCTCCCCCTGAATTTGATCGCTCAGAGTTTGAACTGTCAGAATTTGGACTTTCAGAGTTTGAGTCATCAGAGTTTGAGTTTGATCCAGAATTCTCAGTTGACTCACTATCAGAATTTGAGTCATCACTATGATCATGCTCCCCCTCAACTGGTTCTCCTATTTGTTCTAACTGTACTATTTCTTCTGTGTGTACCAGTAGAGGTTCAGAGTTTGCATCAACAGAGTTTGTTGGATTAGTGTCATCAGAGTTTATTTCATCAGAGATTTGATCTTCATTTTTGAAATGCAACTGATCATGTTCATCAACATCTTCAAGTCCAGTGATTTTCTTGTCATCAAATGATGCATGAATAGATTCCATAATCACCTTTCTCAGATTATAAACTCTGAATGCCTTGGTTGACACTTGATAGCCAACAAAAATTCCTTCATCTGCTTTCAACTCAAATTTGGTCAACTGTTCAGGATGATTTTTCAACACAAAGCATTTGCACCCAAAAATATGAAAATATTTCAGGTTTGGCTTCTTTTCCCTCACCATCTCATATGGTGTTTTTCCATGCTTGTTGATCAGTGTTGCATTTTGAGTAAAACAAGCAGTTTGAACTTCTTCTGCCCAGAAATAGGTTGGCAATTTTGCTTCATCAAGCATAGTTCTGGCAGCTTCTATCAAGGTTCTGTTCTTCCTCTCAACTACACCATTTTGCTGTGGTGTACCAGGTGCAGAAAACTCTTGCTTCAATCCTCTGTTCTTGCAGAATTCTTCTATTGTTGAATTTCTGAATTCAGTTCCATTATCACTTCTGATTATTTTAACTTTGTGTTTTGATCCTTTATCCAGTAGCTTTACATGCTCCATCAGAGTTAATGCAGTTTCATCCTTCTTTGCTAGAAAATACACCCAAGTGTATCTGGTATATTCATCAACAATGACTAGAGCATATTTCTTCCTTCCAATTGACAAGACATTTACTGGTCCAAAAAGATCAACATGTAACAGATGATATGGATCAACAATTGAAGATTCAGATTTGCTCTTGAAAGAGGTCTTTCTCTGTTTGGCCTTTTGACATGAATCACACAGACCATCAACATTTAACAAAGACTTTGGAAGTCCTCTAACAAGATCCTTTCTTATCAGCTCATTGATGTTGTTCAGATTCAAATGAGAGAGTTTCTTATGCCACTTCCAACTCTCTTCATTAGACATTCTTGTTGACAGGCACATTGTTTTTCCATCAGAGTTTGTCAACAAGCTTGCTTCATAGATATTGTTGCGCCTTTGTCCAACTAAAACAACTTTCCCTGTGGTTTTGCTGATAACCTCACAATATTCAAGTTGAAAATCTACATGAAAACCTCTGTCACAGATTTGACTCACAGATAGCAGATCATGCTTGAGTCTTGGAACCAGAGCTACATTTGTGATGATGACACTTCCAAGATTAATATTGCCATATCCCAGAGTATGTCCTATGTTTCCATCTCCATAGGAAACTTTTGGGCCAGCCTTCTCCACATACTCTGATAGCAGGGCTTTATTTCCAGTCATGTCTCCTGAACATCCACTGTCCACGACTAGGATACTTTCCCTGATGCCCTGCAATCACAAACAATTATTGAGGATTAGATTTAAGGATCCAGACTTGCTTGGATCCTTTGGCTTTCTTAATTTTGTTAGCTTTAGCAGCGAAATTTACACTATCAGAGTTTAAGCTAACTTTATCAGAGTTTACACTTGCAGAATTAACTCTAACCCATTTCAGATTAGGTTTCAGTTCATAGTAATTATGATAAATAGCATGATAATTTCTGTAAGTATAAATAGAAATGCCAAGTGCTTCCACAGTGTTTGCATAAAGTCTGTGGCCTAGTTCTAACATTATCTTTCTTTACTTCAGACTTGGAAGGTAAAGAATTAATGTCTTTGTTCTTCCTGCAGAAACTAGCAAGATGGTTAGTGCTACCACAGTTATGACATGTCTTTCTTGGAGCTAAAGTAGCAAGCATTGGATAGTTGCCTTGAGTAATGCCTACTTTACCATTTATGTTCTTTCTAGACACTTTTTGTTTCTTAACAGATTTTAACTCCTTAAGCTTATGCTTAAGTTGTTTATCTGTCATTAAACCAATATTAACCTGTTTAACACTAGTTTTTACTGGTTCTTTCTTAACAACTTCTTTTCCACCTTCAAACCTAGGTTCATTTATTCCATTAACAAATGTTCCAAATTTCTTAGGTGGAAGAGGTGGTCTAATCTTGACTGTATTTTGAAACCTAAGTTCATCTTCCTCAGAGTAACCTAGACCTACAGTGTCAGATTGAAAAACTTCTTGAGTGTTTTTTCCTGAGTGAGTCCAAGTTTTAATAATGTGATTTGCCTTTTCCAACTCAGACTCTAGTTGTTTATACTTACTTAACAACTCTTGTTCAAGATAGACAGCATCATCTCTCTCCTTTTGAACTTGCTGCATGTTTGCAAGTTTCTCTTCTACAACCTTATTTCTCTCCTTGAGTTCAGAATTCTCAGTTTTGATTCTCTCATTCTCTAAAGTCTGATCCCTATAACTGATATGCATAGCCTTAAGATATATTCTTAATTCAGTTATATCATCAGTATTATAAGCATAGGTAGTTAGAGGTACCTTGTTTTCAGAATTTTTAGCTTCATCAACAGTAGTAGCCATGAGAGCATAGTTCACATCCTCATCTGAGTCAGAGGTGTCTGCCCAATCTCTGCCTTTAGTGAAGAGTGCCTTCTCAGTTTTACCCTTCTTGCACTCAGGAGCATAGTGACCCATCTCCTTACACTTGTAGCATTGAAGCTCAGACTTGTCTCTTTTCCCAGATTTGGTGTCCTTTCTCTCAGATTTTCTGAAATTCTTCCTGTCAAACTTTGAATCATTCTTGGAGAATGTCTTTCCTTTCTTGAAGTTCTTGAATCCCATCTTCTTGAAAGTCTTTACCATCAAAGCAGCCATTTCCATCATTTCCTCATCATCTTCAGAATCAGATGATTCATCTGCATTTGAGTCAACATCAGAGTTTGATGACTCACTTTCAGAATGATTGACCAAAGCTTTTCCTTTTGTCTTCTTCCTTGATGCTTCCTTCTTTGAGGGTCTTTCTTCAACTCTTAGAGCAACAGATTTTGACTTTCTCCCTGATCTTCTGCTTCTCTGTTCCATTTCTAGTTCATGAGTCTTGAGCAACCCATAGATCTCATCAATATCAGTATCAGCCAGATCATAGTTGTCTCTGATAGTGGTTGTCTTAACATCCCACTTTTCAGGTAGAGAAAGAAGAAACTTGAGATTTGAATCTTCTAGATTATATTCTATATTAACCAGTGACAGATCATTGAGTAGCTTACAGAATCTGTCAAAGGTTTCTGTCATTGATTCTTCAAATTTAGCCTCAAAGTGTTCATACTCCTATGAGAGTATGTTCCTTCTATTCTTCTTGATTGCAGCAGTTCCCTGACATCTAACCTCTAGAGCATCCCAGATCTCTTTTGCAGTTTTACAATTGATCACTTTGTTAGACATAACATTATCCAATGAACTATGAAGCAGATGTCTAACCTTTGCATCCTTTCCAATGGATGAAATGTCCTCAGGAGTCAAATCTTTCTTCTCCTTTGGAATAGATTTAGCTTCCTGTCCAGCAACAACAACAGATAATTTTGTAGGCTTATGAGGCTTCATAAATTCTGTCAAGATATTCTGGATCTATAGCCTACAGAAACATAGCCATTTTTACCTTCCAGGTTGAGTATTCTGCTGGATTAAAAATAGGAACCCTAATTGTTTCATATCGACTCACAGTTGTAGGTTAAGCCTTCTCACCACTAGAGCCTGATGTTGGAGGAGGAATTTCTGCCATTGATTATAGTTAAGTGTGTGTGGATTTTAAACTGTATTAAATTAACAGATTAGGCTCTGATACTAATTGTTAGGCCGAATACACACTTATAATCAACTAAGTATGAGAGAATAACAATAAGTTCTTTAAAAGCTTTAAAAACTGTTTGAAATTAACTTCTCTCTCAGTGATGTAAAATATCACAGAGAGCTGCTTAGGTTACAATGAAAGATATTGTATTACACGATCGATGCCCTTCTAGGGTTAACCTAACTGTATTTATAAGATATATAGCTGCTATACAATCGATAATTGATACTCCTATAAATTAGCCATACAATTGTTATCAATTATGATTTCTACATATCTCCTAAGCCAACTCAATCTCTTTAACAACTATCCAATCTGTAAAGATATTGCTTCCATAATTATCTTCAATTAATCTTTAATCACCGTTGACTGAAGACGCGCTTCCTCCAGACAGAGTTTAACCAAACTCTGTCGAGCTTCCACTGTCAGCGTATAAAAAACTCTGTTCAGCTCCCAACTGTCAGAGTTTAACTAAACTCTGACTGCTTCCTGTTTAAACTCTGTTTTTCCCTGTAAAACTTAAGCACTGATATTAACCATATCAATTATATTTAACACCTTAGGATACCAAAGGCCTAAGTTTGGAGTGCCTTTCAAATACCTAAAGATTTTTATGGCAATTAGATGAGACTCTTTTGGATCAGCCTGAAACCTTGCACAAAGACATGTAGCAAACATGATGTCTGGTCTGCTAACAGTTAGATAAAGCAAAGATCCAACCATGCCTCTGTAAGTGCTAGAGTCCACTTTCTTTCCTTTAGGATCCAAATCCAGTTTGGTTGCAATAGAGATAGGTGTCTTGGCAGGTGATGCTTCCATATTGAACTTTTTGAGAAGTTCCTTGACATATTTAGCTTGATTAATGAAGATTCCATCATCCTTTTGATGAATTTGTAGACCTAAGAAAAATGACAGTTCTCCCATCATACTCATCCAATATTTATTTCTCATGAGAGATGAAAACTTCTCACACAGCTTTTCATTTGTTGTGTAAGAACAATGATTATTAAATTTATTTAAATACTATTTTTGGTAATTAGGAATAAAAATATTTTTAACTATTTTATTCCAGTTTGACGAGTCAAGGTGTTAATTGTTGACCGGTATTTGAGGAGGAGCGCTAAATTGATCAAAAAGATTCTCGTATGTGTATTTATTATGTGCTATGTGTTAAAGGATAAGATTAAATGTCTTTTTCGTGATGCGTGTCAATTAGTTGACTTTATCCATTAAAAGTCATTTTTAAAACCTTGGGGCTTCGATTTAAAATCATTTTAGTATAGATATTTATCAAATAAATCTCAAAATATTTGAAACTCATATTTCATTCGTTTTATAAGTGTTATAAATTTTCAGTAATCAATTCGTCATTTTTCGTCAAAATATTTTCGTTCGAGTTGGACCCGTAATTGATTTAATTGGTACTTTCGGGACCGATTAAAAGTTAATTAGGGTTCCGAGCATTCCAGGAACAAAATATATCTACGTAATCCTAATCTTTAAAGCAAAATCTTATCAAACCAATCAGAAGCTTATCTTACAGCCAATCAAAACAAAAGAAGATAAATTCAAAAATCAAATTATTTATCAAAAAAATTATTTTCAAAAATCATTCTTGATGATCGGAGCTAATTTTGAAGGCGTTATCGACATCGGATTTTGGCGTTCAAATTTTCAAATCTAATCTCTCAAGATCAAGATTCGTAATCCGTCATCAGAACACACCCAGGTCATCATCTTTAATTTTTATCAATTTTAAGTAAAAATTTCGAAATTAGGGTTCTTGGAGATAAATTGGGGATTTTTGATTAAGCAATTGTTCGATTGTCTTGTTGGTTTTTTAAGCTTTAGATGATTATGAGTAATCGTTTTATGTACTTAATTAATGTGTTTGTTTCCAATTTGGTGATATACGAGTTCAATGTTTAAACGTTTTTAAGAATCATTCGTTTGATGTGTATAATGATTGTTCGCGTTTTAGATGTTAAGGGAAAGATTAAACAAGATATAAGCTTCGTTTTTATGCCAAGAATGTGGGGTTTGGTCTCTGTTTCGTGTGAATCGCTGTTTGGCCGGAGAAGAAGGCCGTGGTTCGCCGGATTTCTTCGATTTTTGATTGTTTTTTAGCGTTTCTGTGATATGTTGAGTCCTGAGAATTGTTTGAGTGGTAGCAGAACTGATGTGCTAGCCAAGACGCGTGTTATAGTGTGTATGTTGCCGGGCAGCCGTTTTCCGGCCACCGGACGCCGACCGAAAACTGGAAAATCCAGTTTTCCGGCGGGTGTTCTTGATGACCCGGAAACCCGACCTGTTTGACCCGTTTCAAAACATTCCTGACCCGGTTTTGATTCAAATGTAGTTGTTGTGGTGGAAATGAAATGTTTTTAACCTTTTTACTTATTTACTTTTAAAAGAATTACCTTTTTATTTTAAAAGGGTAATTAGTTTTTACTTTTATTAAAATCATTTTTACTTTTAAAGATTTTAATTAAAAGTCTGAATTTTATTTATAAAATTCAGAAAATTATTTCTAGAATCATGTTTTAAAAATTCAAATTAGTTTCTGAATTATTTATTTACTTAAATAGTTTCCAAAATCAATTAATTATTTACTTTTATTTGCTTTTAATTGGAAAAATGATTAAAGGTTAAATACCTTTAATTATTTAATTAATTTCAATTAGTAATTTAATTAATTTAATTATTTGATAAATGTACTCATTTATTGAATATTTAATTAATTGGTTATTAGTTGATTTTAATTAATTTAATTAAGGTTATTTAATTTTTAATTAATTTGTTGTCTGTTTTAAATGTTTTAAAAATAGTGTTTTATTGTTTAAAATGCCGAGATGGATTTAAAAATTCTAGAAAAATTTCTAAAAACCTAGAAAATAATTTGCAAGTGTTCAAGAATATTTAGAGCCGAGTTGTGTTTGAAAACAAAGTCTTTTTGTTGTTTTAAAAATGTATTTGGGGTTCAATAAATCCAGAAAAATGCTGTAAAATGTTTTAAAATGTTCCAAGTCCAGTTTTATGTTGAAACAAGGTCGAGAGTCGTTTTAAAGATACTTTTGAAGTTCATGAAGTGTGAAATGTGAGTAGTATGGTCCATTTAACGTGGTTTAAATGACTAAGTATTATGTGATGATGTGGAATATGTGTTAGTGAGTCGTAGAAATGACTGAGTATTTGACTAAGTGTTTATATACTCTGTTTGAATCCAATGTGTCTGCAAGAGATGTTTATAGTAGAAAAAGGTCAGTCGGAATTATTGATGTGAGATAAGGATTGTAGAAACGAGGGGATGAGACGTATGAAAGTTAGTGGTTGAACAAGACGTCCAGACAGTTAGACAAATTAAGCTGTGATTACCAGGCAAGTATTTTCCCTTCACTTCTTGTTCAAGTGAAATTTATTTTTAATTATTTTTTTATGATGTCACCCCATTTATTGTCAATCTCGTCGATATTTATTCTTATTGTTGTTTATTCAGTTGTCACCCCATTTATTATACCGATCTCATCGATATCCAGGATAGAACTGTTGATTCCTTTTAATCTACCAGTTGAGTTGTTGTTATAGAACGTGAGTTTTCCAGATTGTTTGGTTGACAGAGGTTGTCGATTGTTCCGACACCTAGTACGTTGGATGTAGAATTGGAATGTTCTTTATGTCCCTTCGGGGATACCATATTATTGGTCAATGAAGTCCCTTCGGGGAGACCATATTAATGGTCAATGAAGTCCCTTCGGGGAGACCAGTTTAATGGTCAGAAGTTGAGGGCAATGTTTTCCATGGATCCATTTAGAGGGACTTTGCTGTGTGCATTGTCCGAGGTTAGTGCGGGACTGATCAGCCGCCTAACTCCGCTGTTTTTTATAAAATATAAAAAAAATCCAATTCTAATCTATACATTGAGGTTGAATTGCTTTAAAGCCTGATTCCTTTGAAGCCTATGATGATTATTTTTGATTATCAGAACTTTTATCAGTTCTCATTGTTGATGCATTTTATTCTAGCGGAGCCCGTTGCTTCATCTTGGAGTTATGATATTTAATTTCTTCAGCTGATTTCTTTCATACCAGATGACGATTATCCTTGTTGATCAGAACTTATTATTGTTCTTGATATTTATACACATTTATACTTACTGAGCATTGTTGGCTCACTCTTGCGTTGTTGTTTTATTTCTCCAATTTATGGAGAGGAGATGAGTGGACCTTGTGGTCAGAGGAGTAGTCTTGTTCCTACAGCGAGAAGTGATGTTCGGGTTGTTGACTTGGTCGGGTAGTAACTTGAGCTTCGTCAGAGGTTGGTTAAATAGTTCAACATATGGGCTTAGTTTGTTAGTAATTTGTATAACAATTTTATTCGGAGATTGGATTGTAATAATGTAATTCAATAGTTTGTTTCATACCATAACCTGTATGCGGTCTTGGTTCAGGGGTTCTGTTTTATTATATTATGTTTATATCCAGGTATGTGTTGTGATTGATTGTGGTTAGTGGCTCCAAATATGTACCCCGGATTATGAAATGTCACAGTTGGTATCAGAGCTACAGGTTATGGTCACCGAAACAGATTAGGAGGGTTAGGTGTACCTGTCTAAGATAGACGTTGGGTAGAACGATTTAGAATAAGGTTCGTCATATGATGTCACGACGAGTATTGCAACGTTATCCAGTCTTTCGACATATCGCGCTAGTAGGAGTTCGATTCATTGAAGGATTTGGATATGAGCGAGACAGCTAATCCGGAACCGCATAAGCTAATTAGATAGTTGGAGCTACATGTCTAGGAGATATAATCTCGAGGTTTTCACGTATATTCTAGAACTATTATAAGGTATTATTTACGATGTGAACATTATAGGGAGAGTACGAGAAGACTATAACACGATGTGGGAAGCGATTATTGCTATGGGTTGGAAGTAAGGGCGTAGCCGTGCACCCCTAGTAATTAATCTTATTCAATTTATTATCTGAGAGAATTGTCATATGTTTTGAAGAATTCTTATTCTTGCTATAAATTTCTTGAACATTTGTTTAATCGATAGTTGATGCATACATTTGGCGATCAACTATACTCCAATTGATGATAAGCTTTGTAAATTAGATTTACTTGCACACGGTCCTTTTCCTTCAGAAATATCCCTATTTTTCAGAGGATACTTGATCAAATTCTATACTTGAGAATTTTGAGACTCTTGAACTCTTTCTATTTTTTTTCAAAATACTCGAACTCCTTCATTCAAACTGAGATGAACAACCTATGTATATAGGGGATTCAGGGACATTTTATTTATATGATAGAAGTCCGGTGGGACGCCACTAATTGTGTTTGTCATGAAAGTACTAAAGACTGGCCATCTTTATGTACTATGTTGGTTGACCAAGTGACAAATGCAACCTGATAATAGTTCGAAGATCATATTTATCTCTCGGTTAAATCCTTTTACAAAAAAGTTTTATCAAACAAAACTTGGTTTATATTCACACTTGATACCTATTCCTTCTATTAAATTCTTTTGCCAGAAACCCAAATGATTTCAGAATTACCAGCAATGGGGAACTGTGAAGATAGACGCGATGACATTTTAAGTGGTTGAAACTGCAATTATGCTGACGAAGAATTGGTTGAGCAAGTTGAGAAGTGGTGCTAAAACATAGAGGGCATATTAAATTGGATTACTTATCGGATTGAGAACACATGTACAAGATTTTGATATTAATGAAAATGGAGTTGAGTAAAGAGCAGGTAACAAGGGTATAAGATTATGGATTTTGTTAAGGGTTGAAAAGAAGATAATGATGAAGATGTTGATATGTGATAGTTAGTATTGGTGAAGAATTGTTTGGACACCCGTATAATTTTGGATATAATAAATGGAATGTCCTAAGATTTTGAATGTTTTGAAACCCATTATTGGGTACGAGAGTTAGAATCGAAGCGGGATAATTTGAGTAAAGCAGAGTGAAGCATGATGGATTTGTTGTAAGAGTTAACAGGAGGAAGTAAAACTTGAATAAGAAATAAGATAATTATGTGGAGTTAATAACTTGTGTGGATCCAGTTTAAAGAGTTGTGATTTTTAGAGTAGGACAGAGTTGACCAATATGGAATAAGACATTAAGAAAAGGAAGACAGAGAACTGGGAAGTTTCAGAAGAGTTTTAAACAAAGGACATGTAGTTTAATTAAGGGAGGAATGTAGAATTAAAAAAATTTAGAGTTGAGAGAATAGGGGCACAATAGTTGTCCACAGGAGGAGAGTTGGCAGAGGTCAATGAGACCCCATGGTCGGAAAATAAGATTTTGAGAAAAAGCATATTGGGATTGTATTGAGGTAAATACAAAGAGTTGTAAGTAATAATAGAATGGTAAGTAGTAACCAAGACAGAAAATGAAAGTTGTGTACTGTAAGTATGGACAGTTGCTAGAAAGGGTATTAAGTCAGTCTTAGTGGACCCTATGATGGAAATAACAGAACTATTTTCTCTAAATTACTAAGAGGCCATAAATTCTATATGGCTATGAATGATGTCATCAAGGATTTGAATATGAGGAAAGTGAAAGAAGTTAAGGGTGATTTAGGAATCAGATTGATTAGCTTATTCTAAAATACAAACAATTTATGAAGGCAAGAAAGTGAGATTGTGATTCTAAAAATATTATTGTACCAAGATTATGAAGTTGTTTTGCACATATGGAGATGCCAGAAAGGAAACGGTTACATCGGGGCGGATTTCAGTGGTTAATAATTTTAAATGTATATTTTGATGGATTACCAAGATTGTCATAAGACAAAGATGTAGAGCTTGTTTGTTATTTATTTCCAAACATGGAATCGGTTTCAAGGAATTCAATATCGGATGACATTAATCGAAATGCTAGAACTAACGATTTAATTAAAGGGATTTCGGAAGAGAAGGAGTAGTAATACTCGGTGTATCTCAGAAGGATGTACCAATACTGTTTGTGAGTAGGAAGAAGGGTAGTTTGAAATTATGCATTAATCTTTAAAAATGGAATAAGTGGACAAGTAGTAATAATAATCTTTTACCAAAGTTGGATGAGTTGTATGACCGGTTGAAAGGTGTATGTTTTACCTAAAGTTAATCCATGAATAGACTTGGATCGTTGGAAAATAGAAACCTTAAGATATACATGAAGTAACATTTTTATTCGATATGGACATGATGAGTTGTTAGTGATGATGTTTGGTTGAATGAGAACATTTATCGCTTTATGGTTACAATGAATAAGATATTAAGGAGCATTAGAGGAATTATTAATTATTGGCATAGATAACACCTTAAGAGATTTGAAGACTTGTAAAGAGTATGAAGAACCATTGAAATTAACTTTAAGAAATTGCAAGAAAAAGAGGATTATTACATGGGGAATTGTAATATGAATTTTGGATGGAAAAAGGAATATAATTTTAAGACATGTGGTTGTAAATGAAGTGATCAAAGTAAATTGATGTGAAATGAAGTAGGAAGAAATAAAATGCCAGCGGAAGTTGGGAACTAAGTTAGATGAGCAAGGAGACTTTGTGAATTACTATGATGGTTCGTAAAAAGGAATTTGTTGATATGCATAAGAAGAAGTATTGATTGTAATAATTTTTACGTAAGGAATTAAGAAGTTAGATGTGAAAGTGCGAACGCCTAGTTCTACCACGAAGATGATTGATATAGTTACATTTCAACATGGATTATCAGAAAAGTAAGAGGTATCGAGATAAGGTGATTGACCAGAGTGTGAATGAGTTGATGGAAGAGGAATTGAATAGTTAGATGGATAATTGGTGAATGCGTACTTTGTTTCGTAATAATTCAAAATGCAAGTTATGAATAGGTGCCGTAATTTCTGTAATTAATTTGAGCAGTGTAAAACATTGAAGTTATTATGCGTAGGGTCAAGTTGAGAAATTTTGAGCAAGTAGAATTATGTTTTGGAAATTGATTTCAGAAGATGCAGAATAAGTATAGTTTAGATGATTTTCTAAGATCGTGAGTTATTTGTTGAAGACGTGTTAATGAGTTGACGTATCGTAAGTCAAATTGCAGGATTAATTACAGTAAGAATTTGTTGGAAATTAATGGAGTGAAGGCGTTTTGTGATTGGTATCGAGGGGGGGAGCTGTGACCCCGAAATAACTGATATTAAAAACTAGTTATTTCAAGATTTTGTTCTTGTAATGGGTTATGTCAAAGTCAAGGTTATGAAGATTATTAGTTTTCAAAACTGCAAATATTCGAGGTAGTATTTCAAAAGCTTTAACAAACCAAAATGTTTTTATAAGAGTAACAAACCAAAATGTTCTAATGACGTATGAGTTTGATTGTAGTATTCGATTTCAAGGACGCGATCGAGAATAGATGATAATGAAGTTTGGTTGGTTCACAGATTGGAATCAAGGTATCATAGATTTGTTTATTTACCTGTTTACTGCAAGTCAAGGCAGATTCCTTTACTTATATGGTTATTGCAAGTCGAGGAAGATTTATTTATTTACATGTTTACTGCAAGTCAAGGCAGATTTCGTATTAGCATTGTGTATGATTAAATTGAGATTGTGAAATGTTGGAGTACAGAACTGAGTTGTTATAAATTGTTGGGTTGGTATTTGAAGTTGTTACACAGGGTATAGTCCGTTAAACGAAAAGGTCATGTCCGATTTTTCTATAGGCAGGACATCCATTTATGACTAGTTAGTGTTTCGAATTACCGGGACTTGTAAATGAAAGGTTCAAGTTTATAATGGAGTATTATGGCTCATATGAGACACAAAATTCAACTCGAGATGTCAGGAAAGTTTTCAAGAAAGGTTTAGACACTGAGTTAGAGGTAAGTATGCCTTGTCATTCTCGGACAGAAGGCCAAAGCGAAGAAATGATTCAAACCAATGAATATATGTTTAGGGTATATACACTTGAATTTGAAGGCGATTGAGACGATCATTTACCACTGATGGAGTTCTCATATAACGGTAGTTTTCATGCCAATGTTGGATTACCACTTTACAAAACACTATACGGATGAGAGTGTCGATCTCTGGTATGTTGGGAGAAGTAGATGAACGGAAAATATTAAGATCAGAGTTGGTGCCACCGACGAAAGAAGTAATCGACCTTGTTACAAGGTTTAACAACAGCTCGAATTATCGATAAAAGAAATACATTAACTTGCCACGAGAAATGTACGTTGTGAAAAGAAGAACCAAAACTTTGTTGAGATTATTTTCGTAAAAGAGATTAGTGGGATTCGATTACCAAGAAGGGTGAGTTCACCAATTGTTAGATCTTTTGAGGTTTTAAGAAAGTCGGGAGGGTTGCCTATGAGTTAGCTTTATCGCCTCATATGCAGCATATCTATAATGTGTTCCGCGTAGTGATGTTAAGAATATTGTTCTGATTTTGTTGTGTCATAAAATGTGAACTGGTAGATATCCAGAGAAAGAGTGTGGAGAAGTAAGTCAGTACTGTGCGGTTAAGGGTGTTGTAAAAGAGTCCCAGAATGGGAGTGTGTGGTAACTTGTTAGTGTGAGAGAAGTCTCCCTACCTGTTTCTTAGTTTGATTCTGAGGACAGAATCCTATTTAGGGGGAAAGAATGTAAGAATAGTGATTATTAAATTTATTTAAATACTATTTTTGGCAATTAGGAATAAAAATATTTTTAACTATTGATAAGTGCATATTTTTGCATATTTTTATTACCTAATTATTGCTTGGAATCGTATTTTAATAAATTATTTTGTTGCATTTCAGGAAATTTCGAGAAAAATGAAGCAAGGGCAAAATAAAGAAATAAATGACAAAAGAAGAAAAAGAAGGACCAAAACAAGAAGAAAATGAAAAGCTAGGGAGGGTGGTGCATTTTTGTAGCCCATCAAAATGGATGGCCAAGATTTAGCCAACCCAAAACTAAATCAAGGGCTAAGATTCACCCACACCTAACTAAAACCCTAAAATTTTCCTATAAATAGGCTTCATTTCTTCACATGTAAACACACCATTTTTTTGAGTTTTAGTTTTAGTTTTAGGATACTCCTAAATTCAGTTGTAAATTTTCTTTGCAATTTTTGTAAGCATAATTAATTTCAGCATTTATTTCCTATTTTATTTGGTTAATTCGAAGCAGCATTTATTTGTTAATTCCAAGCTTAGTAGCCTCACCTGGTCTGTTTTATTCATATACACATGTTTCCCCTATTTTCTATTAACCCAATTCCTTCTATCTCTCAAACCCAGTTTTTTTTTTTAAAAACATATACACCCCTGTTTCTTTCTCTAGGTCAAACGAAGAATCCCGATGAATCTGAGTTTGTGGCTTCACCTAGACAACCATCATCTTCTTATAGTGAACTTTTACTTTCATCTTCCAAACCTCTTCCCAAAAAACCCAAAGAACTTCATACTCAACCAATAGGAGCTGATCTAGTTAAGGAGGTTGTTTCAAGGTCAAATTTGGACGATCATGAGATTGAGTCTCTTCTTAAACAAGATTTTAAATTGCATTACGAGACCAATCGAGAGCTTCACGAATCTTTTAAGGATTTGACCTCGGAAGAGATGTTTGGAGAGATGATGAATATTTGTTCCAAATGGGAAACCCAACATAAGGATAGTTCTTGTGATCCTAATTCTGTTGGTAAAACATTTTTCGAAGAGCCACCCCCACCCGTTTCTATTTCTTCATTTTCCACTCGTGCTCCATCTTTCATCGAAACTCATGATATTCATGACCAACATCTTATCGTAATTAATTTTCTTAAACAACAAAAAGAAGCATCTTCGTGGTCTATGGATGAAGTTAGGAATATGAATTTTATTCTTACGCCTAATCGGATCGTTCGAGTGGTCTATGCTATTTTTGTGGGTGAGTTTCTGAAATATGTTGGTTGTATAACAAAAATAGTTTTTCCGAGAGCAGGTATTGGTTAGTAAATATTTGTTTTGTACCTCCCATAGTAGAATGTAGGTATGGGGGAGGAGTTGTGTGTGAGTTGTTTTCTTTCTTGTTTTTAGAAGTTTGTCATTCTCCGTCATCCCTTATCAGGTATTTCCTCCTCTCTCTTTTATTCTCGTTCATTTTGCATACATTGAGGACAATGCATAATTTAGGTATGGGGGAGGGTTTTAGTGTAAATACATAAAATTGAAAAAATCCAAAAAAAATTAAAAATTTTGAAAAATCCAAAAATAGAGATATTTTAGCTTAGTGATGACAATTTTTCGAAAATTATATGTATAATGCCTTTAGATAATTTGAACGTAGTCAGGTAAGGTTTTTCCTCATGAAACTTGTGTCGAACAAATTTTTGCTTAAAAGTCCAAGATGACACATTTGCACAAGACTTTTGATGGAAAAATTGTATAGGAATGTTATTCGATACCTGAGAGAGAACCCACATGTTAGAACAATGTCGAATCAAACCTTTGCGAAATTTGGTTCCTATAGTGTCAACAAAAAAAAATAAAAAAACAAAAAAAACAATTGAAAAAAAAAGAGTCAATAAATGTTTGTAATTGTATAGTGCTAGTGTGATTTTGTAATAATGAATTCTTAGTAGGGAAATCGGCTAGGTTGGGCTCATTGATAACCCGAGTAAGTAAGTCTGAGGGGACTTTGTGCCTAGCAACCTAAGGTCCTTTATGATCTGGGATTATTGACCTAAAACTCGCTAAATGGGTATTGATGCAAAAGTCTTTTGGGACCTCAATCATTGCACGGTCGGTCTAACTACTAAGAACGTGAAGTTTGGCTAGATACTTGTTTTGATAGAGATTGGGTCAGTTCAATATTGGTTGAAAAAGAGAAAATGTTCGTATGCACTTTATCCATCATAGGCCTTAAATTCAATACACACCTTGGGAGTTTTTGTAAATTTTTAGAGTCTAATCAAGTGGATTGTGGGAACCTATAACGTGGCTATTATTAGAATAATCTTTAAGGCATGTATTTTCCTACCAAATTGTTTTGTTAACACCAATGAAAGCTATATTGAAAGAGGAAAGTTGGATACTGGCTGATTTATCTGAAAGATTTTATGGGTATATCTTCTGTAACCCTTAGGAGACAACACTCCTCCTGTAGAGATCGTCTATAGGTTTAACGGGTTGGTAAACCTAAAATTACCCGTGATTCCTACGATAGTGAGTATAGGTTTTTAATTCTGCATTTTTCTTTTTGTTTTACTCGAGGACGAGCAAAAGATAGGTATGGGGGCATTTGATAAGTGCATATTTTTGCATATTTTTATTACCTAATTATTGCTTGGAATCGTATTTTAATAAATTATTTTGTTGTTTTGGAGTAAATCGACTGAGTTCCGCTGAGTCGGTGCTGAGTTGTTGGTCGAGTTCGTTGAGAATTCTAAGTTCTTGTTCGAGTCTTGCGTGATATTTTCTGAGATTTTCCTGTCGTTGGTTGAGAGTGCTAATTGTTCGTGGTCTTCGTTGGTTGTTTTGCCGAGTTCGCTGCGATTTTACTATGATTGGTGCTGAGAATTTCGCTGATTTAGTAGTAGAATCGAGTCCTTGATTGCTGAGTTACGTTGTTCTTGAGTATCAGTTTGTTGATTTCCGGGTTCATTACCGAGATTTGCTAAGTCGTTTTTTTTCCCGAGTTCTGCCGTGTTTCTGCTGTTTATTCGTAGCTTTGATTTCTTGAGATTTGTTTCCTGCTAGTTAACTGCGAGTCTGTCCGTTCTCCAAATTTCTGGTGTCGAGTCTTAGAGTGGAGTTCTGAGTTATGTTCATATGTTTGCTCTATTTTATGTTAGTATGTCTGTTGAGTGTTGCTGTGGAGAATTAGTGCAGTTGCTTTGTGACTGAATCGAGTATTGGTTTCGTGGCTGTTTATTTCTTGTTTTCATGTTTTAACGAGTTCGTTTTATTTGATTTTGAGTTTGCTGGTTCGTTGTTAGTTTATTGTTATGTATTGGTTGTTGCCATTGCCGAGTTCCATAGCTTTTAACCGAGTCATAAGTCGAGTAACGTTTTCCTTTTATGATTGTTCGAGTGATTGCTCTCTCGTCTTGTTTTGTGGCTGATTTGTCTTTGCCACTTCGAGTCTTGTGGAGTCATTGTTGCTTATGTTATGTTTTAAGCTGAGTTTCATTGCTGCAGAGTTGGGTTAGGTCAAGGCTGAACTGAGTTGTTTGTGGTCGAGCTTTTCTGTTGTTTTGATGTTTATAGCAAGTCGTTAGTGAATTAATATTTCGACCGTTTGTGCTGAGTTTTACTTCATTGAATCAAGTGTACTGTCTATATTGTTGCCAAGTTATGTGGTTTAGTTTTTGCTCTTTCATTTTTAATTAGTTATTGTAGAATTAGAATAAATTTGATTTTCCAATTTAAAATAGATTAAGATTTCCCTTTTAAATAATTAGTTAATTTAAAATTTTCAAAATCAATTTTTTTTTTAATTTAGTATAAAATTGAACATTTTCAAAACTCAATTTTAATTCGATTTTAGAATTTTTAGAGTGATTTATTTTTTTCACTTTTTAATTAATAGAAAAATAGATTAATTTTCTTTTAAATAAAAATCAAATTTTGATTTAAATAGTAAAAAAAAATGCAAAATTCAGTTTTTAGTTTAGAAATAGAATAGATTAAATTAATTTTCCTTTAAAAAATAATTTTAATTTTCTTTTATGAAATAATTAGTAAAAATCCAAATTCCCAATTGTTCTAATTCGATTAAATTAAAAGTTAAGGATCGCGAAATAAAAGTTATTCCCTGTGGATCGAATCTTAAAATACTAAAACGAGATCATGCGCTTGCGATATTTAATTGTCATATTTTCGGCACATCAACTATTTTATTCCAGTTTGACGAGTAAAGGTGTTAATTGTTGACCGGTATTTGAGGAGGAGCGCTAAATTGATCGAAAGGATTCCCGTATGTGTGTTTATTATGTGCTATGTGTTAAAGGATAAGATTAAATGTCTTTTTCGTTATGCGTGTCAATTAGTTGACTTTATCCATTAAAAACCGTTTTCGAAACCCAAGGGGCTTCGATTTAAAATCATTTTCGTATCAATATTTATCAAATAAATCTCAAAATATTCGAAACTCATATTTCATTCATTTTATAAGTGTTATAAATTTTTAGTAATCAATTCGTCATTTTTCGTCAAAATATTTTCGTTCGAGTCGGACCCGTAATTGATTTAATTGGTACTTTCTGGACCGATTAAAAGTTAATTAGGGTTCCGAACATTCCGGGAACAAAATATTTCTACGTTATCCTTACCTGTAAAACAAAATCTTATCAAACCAATAAGAAGCTTATCTGACGGCCAATCAAAACAAAAGAAGATAAATTCAAAAATCAAATTATTTATGAAAATTTATTTTCAAAAATCGTTCTTGATGATCGGAGCTAATTTTGAAGGCGTTAACAACATCGGATTTTGGCGTTCAAATATTCAAATCGAAGCTGTCAAGATCAAGATTCGTAATCCGTCATCTGAACACACCCAGGTCATCATCTTTAATTTTTATGAATTTTAAGTTAAAATTTCGAAATTAGGTTCTTGGAGCTAAATTGGGGATTTTTGATTGAGCAATTGTTCGATTGTCTTGTTGGTTTTTTAAGCTTTAGATGATCATGAGTAATTGTTTTATGTACTTAATTTATGTGTTTGTTTCCAGTTTGGTGATATACGAGTTCAATGTTTTTATCGTTTTTAAGAATCATTCGTTTGATGTGTATAATGATTGTTCGCGTTTTAGATGTTAGGGGAAAGATTATACAAGATATAAGCTTCTTTTTGATGCCAAGAATGTGGGCTTTGGTCTCTGTTTCGTGTGAATCGCTGTTTGGCCGGAGAAGAAGGCGGTGGTTCGCCGGATTTCTTCGATTTTTGATTGTTGTTTAGCGTTTCTGTGATATGTTGAGTCCTGAGAATTGTTTGAGTGGTAGCAGAACTGATGTGCTAGCCAAGACGAGTGATGTAGTGTGTGTTGCTGGGCAGCCGTTTTCCGGCCACCGGACGCAGGCCGGAAACTGGAAAACCCAGTTTTCCGGCAGGTGTTCTTGATGAATTGGAAACCCGACCCGCTTGACCCGTTTCAAAACATTCCTGACCCGGTTTTGATTCAAATGTAGCTGTTGTGGTGGAAATGAAGTGTTATTAACCTTTTTACTTATTTACTTTTAAAAGAATTACCTTCTTATTTTATTTTAAAAGGGTAATTAGTTTTTACTTTTATTAAAATCATTTTTTCTTTTAAAGATTTTAATTAAAAGTTTGAATTTTATTTATAAAATTCAGAAAATTATTTCTAAAATCATGTTTTAAAAATTCAGATTATTTTCTGAATTATTTATTTATTTAAATAGTTTCCAAAATCATTTAATTATTTTGCTTTTATTTACTTTTAATTCGAAAAATGATTAAAGGTTAAATACCTTTAATTATTTTAATTAATTTCAATTAGTAATTTAATTAATTTAATTATTTGATAAATGTAATCATTTATTGAATAATTTTATTAATTGGTTATTATTTGATTTTAACTAATTTAATTAAGGTTATTTAATTTCTAATTAATCTGTTGTATGTTTTAAATGTTTTAAAAATAGTGTTGAATTGTTTAAAATGCTGAGATGGATTTAAAAATTCTAGAAAAAGTTCTAAAACCCTAGAAAATGATTTGCAAGTGTTCAAGAATATTTAGAGTAAAATGTATTTGGGGTTCAATAAATCTAGAAAAATGCTGTAAAATGTTTTAAAATGTTCCAAGTCCAGTTTTATATTGAAACAAGGTCGAGAGTCATTTTAAAGATACTTTTGAAGTTCATGTAGTGTGAAATGTGAGTAGTATGGTCCATTTGACGTGGTTTAAATGACTAGGTATTATGTGATGACGTGGAATATGTGTTAGTGAGTCGTAGAAATGACTGAGTATTTGACTAAGTGTTTATATACTCTGTTTTAATCCATTGTGTCTGCGAGAGATGTTTATGGTAGAAAAAGGTCAGTCGAAATTATTGATGTGAGATAAGGATTATAGAACCGAGGGGACGAGATGTATGAAAGTTAGTGGTTAAACAAGACGTCCAGATATTTAGATAGATTAAGCTGTGATTACCAGGCAAGTATTTTCCCTTCACTTCTTGTTCAAGTGAAATTTACTTTTAATTATTTTGTTTTTATGATGTCACCCCATTTATTGTCGATCTCGTCGACATTTATTCTTATTGTTGTTTATTCAGTTGTCACTCCATTTATTATACCGATCTCGTCGATATCCAGGATAGAACTGTTGATTCCTTTTATTCTACCAGTTGAGTTGTTGTTCTGGAAAGTGAGTTTTCCAGATTGTTTGATTGACAAAGGTTGTCGATTGTTCCGACACCTAGTACGTTGGATGTAGAATTGGAATGTTTTTTATGTCCCTTCGGGGAGACCATATTAATGGTCAATGAAGTCCCTTCGGGGAGACCACATTAATGGTCAATGAAGTCCCTTCGGGGAGACCAGTTTAATGGTCAGAAGTTGAGGCAAATGTGTGCCGTAGATCCATTTAGAGGGACTTTGCTGTGTGCATTGTCTGAGGTTAGTGCGGGACTGATCAGCCGCCTAACTTCGCTGTTTTTTTTAAAATATATAAAAAATCCAATTCTAATCATTACATTGAGGTTGAATTGCTTTAAAGCCTGATTCCTTTGAAGCCTATGATGATTATTTTTGATTATCAGAACTTTTCTCATTGTTGATGCATTTTATTCTAGCAGAGCCTGTTGCTTCATCTTGGAGTTATGATATTTAATTTCTTCAGCTAATTTCTTTCGTACCAGATGATGATTATTCTTGTTGATCAGAACTTATTATTGTTCTTGATATTCATACACATTTATACTTGCTGAGCATTGTTGGCTCACTCTTGCGTTGTTGTTTTATTTCTCCAATTTATAGAGAGGAGATGAGTGGACCTTGTGGTCAGAGGAGTAGTCTTGTTCCTACAGTGAGATATGATGTTCGGGTTGTTGACTTGGTCGGGTAGTAACTTGAGCTTCGTCAGAGGTTGGTTAAATAGTTCAACATATGGGCTTAGTTTGTTAGTAATTTGTATAACAATTTTATTCGGAGATTGGATTGTAATAATGTAATTCAATATTTTGTTTTATACCATAACCTGTATGCGGTCTTGGTTAAGGGGTTTTGTTTTATTATATTATGTTTATATCCAGGTATGTGTTGTGATTGATTGTGGTTAGTGGCTCCAAATCTGTACCCCGGATTATGGAATGTCACATGTAGAACCAAAGATTATGTCATCAACATATATCTGTACCAGAATGATGTCCTTGCCAAGATGCTTGTAGAATAATATCTTATCTACTACACCTCTTGTAAATTAATTCTCTATTAGAAAGGTAGAGAGAGTTTCATACCTAGATCTGGGGGCTTGCTTCAATCCGTAGAGTGCCTTGAACAGTTTGTAGACAAAGTCATACAATCCTCAAATCCAGGTGGCTGTTCAACATACACTTCTTCCTCTAGCTCTCCATTGACAAAGGCACTTTTGACATCCATTTGGAACACCTTGAAGTTACAGTGTGCAACACAGGCTAGAAATATTCTAATGGCTTCAAGTCTGATAACAGGTGCAAATGTGTCATCATAATCTATCCCTTCCCGTTGACAGTAACCTTTAGCTACTATCCTTGCCTTATTTCTTGTCACATTTCCACTTTCATCCAATTTGTTTCTGAAAACCCACTTTGTGTCAACAACTGGCTTCCCTTTTGGTCTAGGAACTAGCTTCCATACATTATTTCTCTCAAATTGGTTAAGCTCTTCTTGCATAGCTATCACCCAATCAGATTCCAATAATGCTTCATCAATTGTCTTTGGCTCAATTTTAGATAGAAAACAAGAAAACATGCTGTTAGCAGAAACATTTCTCCTTGTCCTTACACCAGTAGTGGGATCACCAATAATTAAATTACCAGTTTAATCCTTGTTCCACTTGGTGGTCCTTGGCAAGCTTCTATCTTGATCTGCTTGACCAGTTCCTCCTTGAGAGGTTGATTCTCCGTTAGTGTTATTTTCTCCTTCATGCTCTTCATTATCTCCAGAATCATTTTCATTCTGATGATTAGATGTTACTGTCTGAGATTGAGCTGGACTTGGTTAGCATCATTGGTGTTGACAGCGTCTCTTCCAAATTCAATAGTCTGAGTACAAGTAGGTTCTTCAGCAACAATTTCTTCTTCTTCCAAGTAACCTTGATTTTCAAATCTGAGAGGCTGCATTTGACCATCTTCTTGCAGTCCTGGAAACTTGGTCTCATCAAATGTGACATTCACACTTTCTTCAATGACTTTGTGATCAATGACATATACTCTATAGGCAGTCCTTTCTAGTCCATATCCCATGAAGTTGCCTTCATAAGCTTTAGCATTAACACTTACTTCCAAATACATGAAAATATTTGACAGTAGGTTTTCTTCCTGTCAACAGATAATAAGGAGTGTGTTAACTCGAATAACTTGTAGAAGGGGGGGTTGAATACAAGTTATATAATCATGTGTGATTTTTGCTTAATTTAGATAAACAAGAACAAACGAATAAATCAAACTGTTTGTATTAATAAGATCAAATACAAACTCTACCAAAGGTGTACAATACCTTTAGCAGCTGCTGACAATACAAATCTCTCTCTGTTTGTTTCTAACTCTCGAATACAAACCTTACACTAAGCTCTCGTTTATGAGCTAACGAACTAACTCTTTATAGTGATATAGAGAGAGTATTTATAATGCTACCTATCAACTAATAATAGAAAGTTATGATCTATACATGACAATGTTCTATCGTCCAGTTGATAGTTTCCATCAATAGTAAACTCTTTCCTTTATGATACCTTCTTGCTTATTCTTCAAAACAACAATCCTGTTTTATAGCATTTTCCAGTTTCTGTAGCATCCATAATGACATCATCAGTAGTATGACTGATATCAAGATTCCATCTTCATCAGGACTCGACATCCATCCCATCAGGATTTGATCAGGATTTGACTTGCTATATCAGGATCTGCCATAGTTCCTGAAATGTAGTCCTTGACACCCTGTTCCTGACTAAACTCTATAGATTATTATCAAACACATATATATCCTATACAAAGTGCTAAATCTTTTATAAGATCAGGATATACAAGAAGTATATTCAAATTATATTCTTAACATTACAACTCATGAATTATTCCTAACAATGTCCCCCTATTTATGCTTTAAAATCTGAAGCATAAATCTAAGTTGTAGATGTCAAAACATATAAAAATACAACTAGAATAGAATTTATGAATTTAAGATCATGAAGTTAAGTACCTCCTTCTTCAGATGTAGACATAGTATCTAGTACTTGAAAGAAAGATTTCAACTATTTTATGCTTCTTTTCCTTTACCACTATAACGACCTAGAATTTTTCGCGATTTACAAATGCTTATTTAATTGTTAAATGTGGAAATTATGTGAATTATGTGATGGATAAATTTTTGTGAAATCAAGATATGTGTGAAATCACTTTTATGTGACTATATGATGACTTGTATGTGTCGTATATGTCCGTGAAATTTTATTTATATTTTTGGAGCATTAAAACTATTCTTAAAGTGCATTTTTAGTCTTTCCAAATACATATAAAATCATTGGAGTTGATTTAAATCATGAAATCTTTTGCATTATCATCTTTGAGATATGATTTAGTTTTTAAAATTAGAATAAGTATTTAATTGTGCGTTTTGGTATTTTAAAATGATTTAAAAACCTTTATTTCTTTTGAAGAACCTTTATTTCGAAAATTCATATAAAATTCATTTTTGAGATAAAAAATATTTTAAAAATATGTGGAGCCTTGTAATTTCATAAACTTTATTTTAAAATTTTAAAATTTATTTTTATTTTATTTTTCCATTTTATTTCGATTTTAGAGGATTAAAATCAGCTTTTAAAAAGAAAATGAAATTTCAGCTTTCTGGCAAATTACCGAACTGCCCCTAGCTCTATAAAACACCACCCAGCCCCATTTTCTTCTCTTGTTCGCGAGAGCAGCTCCTGGGTACTGTTCTTGTCTCCCTTCTTCGTTCTTTTCCAATTTTAAGCACCAAATCATGTTTTAATTATTGATTTGATCATCTAAATGCTATTTACATGCTTGTTTGATGTTTGGGTAAAGTTTTGATGTTGTTAAATATATACATATATATATATACATGACTATATGTATATATTTGTATGGGGAGGATTTGAAATTGACATGCAAGCCTTGTAAGGTACTAATTTGATGTTGAAATGATTGTAGGAGTTAGATTATTGCTAGAAAACGAAATTTGGTGTTGTTTTTGAACCATCCGACAAAACCCTCTTCTCCGGTGATGGTTTTTCCGGCGAAGGGTTGGTCGGAGATGATGGTTACATGGTTGTGTAGCGAGTATGAGTATTATAGAGTCTTAATTGATGTGCATTCTGAGTTGCATGCAAGGGTTTTGAATTTTGTTTATTTATTCGAAATTATTATATTTATAAAAAATGAATGTTAAGGTTTGATTCTTGTAATTGGAGGTGATCTTGATGTTTATTGATAATTACAGATTTTTATTTAGATGTAATATGAATTTTCAGAGGTGTATATACGATTTCTTGATTTAATAGCATATACTTCGAATTTTTGTAAATTAACTATATATTATTCGAATTTTATAAATTATAAATAGTATTGAAAAATTGATTTTTGTGATAATATATTAAATAGTTACTGATTAGCATGTAAGTGAGAATTGCAGAATGTTTATAATTCGAATTTCTTGATTAAAATGGGAATTATATGATCTTTGTGATGTATTAGTAATTAATTCAAATTTATTGAATTAATATAGGATTATTCGAATTTAATAAGTTAATAATAGTAATTGGAAGTTTATTTAGATAATTATGTGCTAATTGTTATCTAGTGAATATGTAAATATGATTCTCAAATTTGTTATCGATTCATATGATGTTTGTAATTGAAGAGATGTGATTTAGTGAATCCTATTAAGAATGATTGAAGTTATGAATTGTTGGTAACTGATTAGTGATTTCATATTACGTAGTAATGTAAATTAGAAATCCATTGGGAATGTAGGTGGATTTATAATCCATCGGATAATTTTGGTTGTGATTTGAGTCGGGTATTTTCCGATGGGATAGTCCTATAAACAAAGGAAGATCTGCCCGATTTTTGTTAGAATTATAAGTTGTAGAGTTTATGGTATAAAGATATAAGCTAATTCAAGTTTGACTGGTAATGTGTATTATGTGCTAAGTGCTGAATTCTTATATAGCTTATCTGATTCTACTATACTATTTTGAGAGTGTGATTAATATGTGCTATACATGTTATATTGTAAAGCGTAATAGGACACGTTTGGGTAGAATAGAGTTAGGCGATTAAAGTTTTAGTGTACTAAAATAGTACCTTACCTTATTATAGGTGCAAATAGGAAGCCGGTAAGAAGTCATTATGCGTGTAGATGGAATTTCAAGAACAGAGATATTTATCAGGATTGAAAAGTATATTGATATCGAGACGGACGGATTATAGAAGAAAGATGGATGTATAGTCGATTAGAGACCGTCATATGAAAAAGCAGAGACTGACGCAAAGTGAGTAACGAATCGATGTGTTGGAAACAGAACTACGTATATTGGGGCAAGTGTTTCTATTACTCACTTATTGTTCAAGTGAAGTATATCTGCTTCTGTTAATTACCACATGTTCTTTCAAATCAGTTTGCAAGTAATCAGTACCTTGTTGTACTCTTCCATTGAGTTATCTTGTGAATTATCTGTAGACATACATTGATTGTTATGCACCCTATGACTACCCTTCTTCAGATTAACAGTGATTGATTCTATAGCTTGTTCCCCTGCTTTAGACTAAGACCTTTATCGTGTCTATCAATTATACCTTATAAACCCAATCAGACTTCCAAGTCTTAAATATAATTTCTAAAACTTAACACCTGTTTTACAAATTAATGATTGATAACTTTCTTCCAGTTACCAAATAAAGTTTTATTAACTCCAGCATTACTTACTCACATTTTCTCAACTTCTATCTTATCAAACATTG
Organism: Saposhnikovia divaricata; assembly: GCA_036435485.1. NCBI lineage: Eukaryota > Viridiplantae > Streptophyta > Magnoliopsida > Apiales > Apiaceae > Saposhnikovia > Saposhnikovia divaricata. The sequence goes on along the minus strand of CM071599.1, from coordinate 140,057,964 downwards.
TTTCAAAGAACCAAGTTTTACTGAACCTCTGTTTCAAATAACCAGGTTTTAACAAACCATGTTTTAAGGAATCATATTTTTTATTGAACTTGACTTTCAACGAACCTCATTTCAACAAGGCCTTGTTTTAAGAAGCTATATGCTACTAAACCCTGTTTTGAAATTCTTATTCAAACGAAAATTGATTTAGAAAAGTGAAACTTATTTACTATGTCCTACCCAACCATTGTTTCATAAATGCAAGACCGTTATCTTCATAAACTGATATGTTATCCTGATTTAATATTTTAAACTTGTACTCAAGTCTTCTCCACCACAACTTTGTACAACCTGAATCTTTAAAGTTTATAACTATTCCGTAATCATTATCTTGATTTCATTTGAGTCTATATCTTATTGCTCCAGACTTGTACCTCTATGCCTTCACATCAGAAACTTGGTCAAACTCTTTTGACTTTTATCATTGTAAATCAAAATGAGTTATTTTTTGAAAATACTTTGAAGTTACTTAGACTGGGCTGATCTGTTATCAGAGAGTCGAAGGTACTTCGAAGTAAAGATTTTGAAAGGATTGAGTATTGAAATGTTTTATGAAGTTAAAAAGAGTTTTTCAAATCTTAATACTTTTAAAAATGAGATTTTAATAAAATGTTAGGAACTCCGTCTAAATGGTTTCCACGGATTCTTGACGATTGGAGAGACGGGGCGAACGGGTAATGCTGGTTCCGTCGGTTTGTGTATGTAGTAGTGTAGTTCTGGTTTGTCCAGTTCGACACCTTTATAGGCCAATGTGTTGCCTCTTGGGAACCCAAGCTATCCTAATGAGAGGAATTGATGTCCAGAGGGACTTTACGTCCGGTATGGGGACTTTATGGGCTGATCACCCGTATTGTCTGTTATGAAGTAAAAACCTCCAATCAGTTTTCTTAAAGTGATGACTACTTTTAATTTACCATGAAATGAATTGGTTTACCGATTGAAATGTCAATTACTTTACACAGTTTAGAAATATCTGTTGCTATCCTGATTATCAGTTGATATCCTGTTGTTACCAAATGTCAGTATTATTTTATTGCTTCTAGTTATATCATTCTACCACCTTGTTATTGTTGGAAGCCAGCTTTATGTTTGTTGTCATATTTCAGTTTATTTAAAAGTTGTTACTTCACTATCCACTTTGTGACGCCCTCCCGATCAGGGGCCTAGATCGGAGAGTCACTGACACACATCTAGATGCAAACAACCTAAAATATAATATAAATATAACATGCTGACTAGCCCCAACACTGTTATCCAAGATCTTTCACAGGTAATGGTATGAAACAAGCAAGCCATCGTCTAACTAATTATTATTACAAACCTGAATTCAAAATATATTATTATTACAAACCAAAGTTCTCAAAAGTTCTACTGTCAGTTCTCACAACTAACTAAAGATCTCCTCACTGAGCTGTTATTGCATCTATCTCGGGAGCTATCTCAAAACGGACCAACTCAGGGCCACGGTAGGTGCGCTTCCTTGCGGTTTGGATCGTACGAACTATGATTCTTAGATTACTGTCAAAAGTGTTAGACAATATAATAATGAACCAACGCTCAGCAAGTAACTAAAGATCTCAACTGAATATAATACAATAGGGTATTGCAGAAGATGACAGTAGTTCAAGATGTGACATAAATATGCTGGAAGCGATAAAAGGAATACTGGTATTTAGTAAAGACAGGATATCATCTGATAAACAGGATAACAATAGATATTTCAAAACTGTGTAAAGTAATTGACATTTCAATCGGTAAACCAATTTCATTTCATAGTAAATAAAACGTAATCATCACTTTAAGAAAACTGATTGGAGGTTTTTATTTTATAACAGACAATACGGGTGATCAGCCCATAAAGTCCCCATACCGGACACAAAGTCCCTCTGGCCATCATTTCCTTTCATTAGGATAGATTTAGTTCCCAAGAGGCAACACATTGGCCTATAAAGGTGTCGAACTGGACACACCAGAACTACACAATACTACATCTCAAAAATTGACGGAACCAGCATTACCCGTTCGCCCCGTCTCTCCAATCGTCATGAATCCGTGGAAACCATTTAGACGGAGTTCCTAACATTTTTATTAGAAATTTTATTTTAGAACATTAGGCTTTACAAAACTCTTTTTAACTTTATAAAACATTTTAATACTTAATCTTTTCGAAACCTTTACTTCGAAGTACCTTCGACTCTCTGATAACAGATCAGCCCAGTCTAAGTAACTTCAAAGTATTTTAAGAAAACAACTCATTTTGATTCGAAATGATAAAAGTCAAAGGGTTTGACTAAGTGTTCTGACATCAATGAAAGAGGGTACAAGTCTGAATCAAGAAGATATAGACTCAAGTGGAAATCTGGATTTCAATCAGGGTATAAGGGAACAGTCGTAGTCAAAGGTCAAAGATATTAATTAGGTTTAGTTTTGAAATCATTTGATCAAGTTGTAAGGTTTAAAGGTCATCGATAAAGGATAACAAGTTTTTAAACAGTGTTTAGGGCAATATGATATTTGATAAGTATTTTTAAAAATCAACACAGGGTCACAGACATAAGTCAAATGGAACACTGGTTATCGGTCAGTCAATATGACTGGATTATAGTAATCATAGGACATATATGGTCAAGAAGCAATTAAAAAGAATTAGTATTGTTTAACTCTGGGTGACAGTATGGTCAAGAAGCAATTAAAAAGGAATTATGTTGGTCTAGGGTTTACATGTGTTGAACCAGGGTTTATCAATAAAGATTTTGGGTACATGCAAAGGTAAGTTTATAACAGAAGTATGATCAACATGGTATAGAATAGGCATGCTTGAATCAACAATATATAACAGTTTCAATAATATGAACTTTCAGAGGAAAGACAGATTTACTTGCCTCCGGTAGAATGCAACAGCTCAGCTTACTGAAACTCAACCTTAGCTTTTCCTTTATCGCTAGGTCCTACGTCCTTCTTATCTACATAAACCATATCACTACTTTAGAATACTATACTTCTAATACGACTTATCCTAATCTACCCAATCTATTCCTATATCGCATTACAATTTAACGTATATATATATCGCATTCTTATTACATACCTCACTAAGATCATGTAAGCACATAATCAAATAGCATTTATAACATGAAAGCACATAAGTCACTTAAGCACTTAACACGTAGTGTCATCTTGACTTGTAATCAACTTATAAGAATATACTATAGGTTTTATAACTTATATTTCTGACGAAAATCGGGCAGAGTTTCCTCTGTAAATAGGACTATCCCGTCGGAATTCAACCAACTAAAATCACAACCAAATACCTACGATGGATTTAAAATCCACCTACACTTCCCAATATTACACTACTTATCGTTTCTCGACATCATATACACCAACTACAATTAACAATTACCATTTATACATAACACTTAATTCGAATTTAACAAGCAAATGACAATAATTAGTCACTTGCTAATTATCAAATAAAAATCACTAAATCATACAACTCATGTTTTAAACCTAGAATTCGAAATTTAACATGCATATTCTAAGTACCATACTTACATATCAAGTTGACAATCTCTTATCACATAATCATCAAAAATTAATTTCCAATTATCATGCATTAATTATAAAATTCGAATAATACATATAAATCCACAAAATTCGAATTATTATCAAATAAATCAAGAATCACACATGCATCTTTATATATTCATATAACCTTTAATTAAAATCTGAAATTAACTAGAAACATCACAATCATGATAAAATCAATTTCGAATTACTAATTATAATTATAAAATTTGAATAACTCATATTAATTTACAAAAATTCGAATTACATCTTTATAAATCTGGAAAATTGTTCTTGAAACTTAATTATCATCTAATTAACATCAAAATCATCATCACATCACAAATTAGCAAATATTAAACATTTAGCAATTTATAAAGTTCATACATATATATAATTAATTCGAACAAAAATCATAACTACTAAAACTCTTGCATGCAATTGGATTTATGCACATATACGAACTCCAACTCCATTATAAAGACTGAAAATGCAACCAAACACCACCACCGGCCAACCCTCAAGGGAAAACTCCATGGTCGCCGGTGGGGTTTCGACCAAATCTCAAAATCAACCTCTAAAACTGGATTTTTAACACTTATCTAATATCATACAATCACTTAAACATTGATTCCATGACTTTCAAGACTTGCATGTAGATTTATATGCACCTATACCTACATCCGAATCATATATATACATACAAACTTTACAAACACAAACCAATAATTAAACTAGGCATAAGAACATATATAAGTAATTTAAATAGACATTTAGCATGAATTTGAGGCTAAGAATCGAATAGAAATGAAGAAAAATGAACAAGAGAGTACCCCAGGAGCTATGAACTCGAACAGAGAAGAATGAGGGAGGCGGTGGATGATATAATACCCTGAGGGGTATTTTGGTAAAGTAGCAAAACTAAAATTTCTATTTTCTTTTTAAAAATTGTTTTTATTCGTTTTAAAATTGAAATAAATTTGAAATTAAGTTAAATAAGATTTTTAAAATTCTAAAATCAAATTTATGAAATTACAGACCTCCCCATATTTTTAAAATAATTTTAGGCTCAAAAATAAATTTTAGATGAATTTTTTTTTGAAATAAAGGCTCTTTAAAAGAAATAATGTTTTTAAAATCATTTTAAAATTCCAAATCACATAATTAAATATCCACACTAATTTTCATAACTCCATAATATCACAAACATAATAATTTAAAAGATTTCATGATTTAAATCGACTCCAATGATTTTATATGATTTTCGAAAGATTAAAAATGTACTTTTAAAAATAGTTTTAATGCTCCAAAAATATAAATAAAATTCTACGAGCACATACGACACATACCAAACATCACATAATCACATAGACATGATTTCACATATACCTTGACTTCACAAAATTTTGTCTCTCACATAATTCACATAATTCACATAATTTCCACATTTAACAATTAAATAAGCATTTATAAATCGCGAAAAATTCTAGGTCGTTATACACTTGCTGAGCATTGTTGGCTCACTCTTGTTTTATTCGTCTAACTTTTTAGCTAGACTTAAGAATGGTTTACCTACGTATTATGATTCAAACGAGTGTGCCAAGGCGTTCTATTCAAGTTAGATTTTAGAGTCAGCATGGACACGTACAGTTTTGGACTGCGCTTCTAATAAGAAGGTATAATAGTTGTTGTGATTTAGATTCTTGTTTCATACTATAACCTGAGATCGATCCTTGTTGAGGGGTCATCTATATGATTAAGTTATACTTAATTGTAGTGGTTGTGGTACCAAATCTGGACCCCGGATTTGGGGCGTCACAGGTTGGTATCAGAGCAACAGGTTATGGTCACTGAAACGAGTTAGGACAATTAGGAGTAAGTATTTAAGTTAGAGGTTAGTTAGAACAATTTATGATAAGATTCATCTTAGGATTTCAAGATGAGAGTTACGACTTTATTTAGTATTTCGACATATCGCGAGTAGGAATTCGATTCATTTAAAGGACCGGCTATGGACAAGGCAACTAATTTGGAGCTACAAGTTTGGAAGACGTCGTCTGGAGTATCTCGTATACTTTCTAGAATTCCTTCTGTGACTTTAGCTACATCGCGAACGTTACAGAGAGTACTAAAAGACTTTAAACACGATGTGAAACACGATTAATGATATTTGTTTGTAGTATAGGCGTGATCATTCACTACTAGCCGTTGATTTGATTTAAATTATCGCCTGAAGCGATTCAACCTTATTTTCTGTTTTCTTTGTTTTAACGTGATAGTCAACTAGATTTCAGTTGATGATGAACTTTTCATTACAGATTTATTTAAACACATTTCTGTTCTTTCAGAGATACCTCTATTTTCCAGGGGTTATTTGAACCAACATTTTCATGTAAGTTTTTGACATTCTTGAACCATTTTCTAAATTTCCCCCAAATATTTGATCTCTTGTATTCAAACTGGGATGAACAACCTTATGTGAATAGGGGATTTAGGGACATCCTATCTTTGTGATAGAAGTCTGGTGGGATGCCACTGATTGTGTTTGTCATGAAAGTACTAAAGGCTGGCCACCTTTTTGTACTAGGGCGGTTGACCTAATTGACAAATGTAACCTGATAAAAGTTCAATGATCATATTGATCTCTTAGTTAAATTCTTTTACGAAAATTCTTTTTTAAACAAAAATCAGCCTATATTCACACATATTGATACCTACTCATCTTATTAAATTCGTTTCACTAGAAACCCTTATGATTCTTAAAGCTGTCAGTGATTGGAAGTTATAAAGGTAGGTACACGATGACATTTTAATTGGTTAAGGTTATATATACGACAACGAAGAATTGGTTGAGCAAGTTTGAGATGATGATATAACAATAAGGACTGAATAAGAACAAGGAATATGTAACAAGGACATGAGATTACTAATTGCGTTAAAGTTGAAGTTAAGTGGTAATGAAGATATTTGGTGTGTGATGGTTGTGTTGATGAAGGATTATTTATGAACACCGGGTTATTATATGTTTTACTTTAGATATAGTAGATGAAATATCACAAGAATTGAATTGATTTGAGATCAACTGTTCAATATAAATTTTAGAATCAAAATGTGATAACTTGAGAAAAGTAGAGCAAAGTTGGATAGTTTGTTTCTAAGAAATTTCAACAGGAAGTGAAGCTTTGGATAAAGACTAAAGTGACTGGGTTGGATTTAACACTTTATGTGAGTATAGTTTAAAGAGTCGTGATTATTGGTAAAAAGGGAGATTTGACTAAGATGGAATAAGATGATAAGAAAAAGGAGGCGGAGAATCAAGAAATTTTGAGAATTGCTTTGATAGAAGACAAGGAATTCAGTTAAAGATGAATGTAGGATATGGAAGATTAAAAATTGGAATAGTAAGGCAAGGTAGCCACCCATAAGATATGAATTAGCAGAGAATAGCAAGATCTCCATTGTCGGGAGAAAGAAGTTTAAGAGGAAGCATACTGAAATTTGTACCAAGTTAAATATCGAGAGTTGCAAGTCTAACTGGAGAGAAAGTTATATCATGAGTGTTAGAATCAGAAGTTCAAGGACATTTCGTCAAGGATTGTATCCAGTCTATCTATATAAACACTACGATAAGAGTAACAAAACTATTACCTACCAATTACTTGGAAGTGAGAAAATTTCGACATGATTAGGAAATAGGGTATTAAGAATATGGATTAGTTGGTTGATTATGATGCACAGATTGGATATAGACAGAAGTAAGTGAGATTAAGAAATTGAGAATGATAAGGAAGTTTAATTTCAAGGATAGAAGGAAGACAAGAAATTTTTGACGTTCATGTAAGCGAAGCGGTTATTTAGACAAGGTTGTGAAGCATATCTAGCACATGTGGTTGATGTAGAAAAGCAAGTTCCAAGAAGGGAAGACATACCCGTTATGAATGAATTTCCTGACGTATTTCCCGAAGAATTGCCCGGCTTACCTCCAGACCAAGAAGTTTAATTTATGATCGATATAACACTTGGAACCGAACCTATTTCTAAGGCACCCTATCGAATGGCACATGCTGAGATGAAAAAGTTAGCTACCTAATTACAGGATCTATTGGATAAAGGAGTGATAAGGCCAAGTGTGTCTCCGTAGGGAGCACGAGTGTTGTTTATCAAGAAAAGGGATGGAAGCATGAGGCGGTGTATTGGCTATAGAGAGTTTAACAAGTTAACTATCAAGGATAATTACCCATTACCAAGGATAGATGATCTGTTTGACCAACCTAAGGGAGCTGCACACTTTTCTAAGATTGATCTAAGATCAGAATATCACTAGTTGAAGATTAAGCAAGAGGATATTCCGAAGACTGCATTTCGCACGTAATATGGACATTATGAGTTTCTAGGGATGTCTTTCGGATTGACGAATGCGCCAGCTGTGTTTATGGATATGATGAATAGAGTGTTTAAGAGATATTTGGATAAGTTTATAATTGTATTTATTGATGACATCCTTATATACTCAAGAAACCTTGAAGAGTATGTCGGGCATTTGAGAATCATATTGGAAACCCTGAGGAAGGAAAGATTATATGCAAAATTTTCTAAGTGTGAGTTTTAGTTGCAAGAAGTGCAATTTTTAGGTCATGTGAATAGTAAGGAAGGAGTCAGAGTGGACCTTTCTAAGATTGAAGCTGTGGTGAGTTGGAATAGACCAAGAACTCCTACTGAAGTGAGAAGTTTCTTGGGATTAGCTGGTTACTATCGTAGATTTGTTCACGATTTTTCAAAGATAGCTATGCCGTAGACTAAGTTGATCCCGAAGAACGAGAAATTTGTTTGGAATGATAAGTGTGAGGAAAGTTTCCAAGAGTTAAAGAAAAGATTAGTTTCCGCGCCAGTGTTAGTATTGCCGGATGATAAAGGAAATTTTGTTATCTACAGTGATGCTTCGCATAAGGGATTAGGATGTGTTTTGATGCAACACGGAAACGTTATCACGTACGCCTCGAGACAACTTAAACCACACGAGCAGGAGTATCCGACACATGATTGGAGTTAGCTGCGATTGTAATTGTGCTAAAGATTTGGAGACATCAATTATATGGTGAGAAATGTGGGATTTTCACGGATCACAAGAGTTTAAAGTATATATTTGTTGTGCTAAGAATAATTAAATTTGAATCGCAAGTGCACAATTCGTTTCGTTGAAATAATTAATGATTCGTTACTCAGGGACTTAATATTTTCGCATTCCTTAATTTCTAACTTAATCGAATTAGAAATCGTGGGTTTTTGGAAATTATGATTTAATTACACTAACTATTCTAATTAATTCGTGAAAAAGAAATTTAAACTAATTTTGAAAAAAATCTAAATTAATCTAAAAAATCCTAAATTAGTAAACTAAAATTAAAACTAAATTAAATTTTAAAACATTACTGAATTATGCAAAAATTTAATAATTCTAACAAAAATCCTAAAATCGAATTAAATTTTAACTTTACTCCTAATTATTCTAAATTATTAAAATTAAATTATTCTGAAAAATCTAATTCTAAGTGAAACTAACACACACATTTATTTTATTATCTAAAATCTAAAATCTAAAAATCACCCACTAGGAACTTGTTGTAAAACCAGGTACGACCAAACTGATAAAAATCTCACAGCAGACCTTAGAATTCGAAATACGATTGGCAATTAAAATTCACAACTTTACTTAATCCATGAAACCAGGCCAGACAACAACTGTAAAATCAACACCACACTCAAGACACTCAAGACTCGGGAATGCAGGAACTGAGCAAAGAAAGAAAAAAAATCGGCATTCGGTGAGAACTTAAGCACAAATAAAATCACTAAACAAATAAGACCAACAAGTACAGTAATTAACTCAGTGAACAAGCTATCTACAGTAGAGACTCGGCAATTAGCAAAACCAGAATTGGACTCAGACTCGGAATGGTAAAACTTGGAGGAAAGAAATCGAAGCGAAAGAAACTCGCACAATAGCCAATCAACTCAATGTAACACAAAACTGGGTTTAGATTCAACTGATAAAACGAGCAGAACTCAAACATCATCGTGGCGACTCAGCGAAAACATGACAGAAAACTCGACAATAATTAAAACCATTAACACGAATTCATACAGCGAACAGAATAGCACAAATCATTCAATACAGGGAAACTCGAACTCGGAACTCAGGAATTATTCAAGACCCACCGAAAACATGAGAAATACAACAACCAGTTAATTTGAACAACCCATCAACCCAACAACCAGTGACAAAATACAGCAGCGCAGGACTAAAAAACAAATCGCAGCAAAATTCGCACAGCAGAAAACTCGCAACCTAGCAAAATCTGCGACTCAGACACACAAAAACTCGGACTCAGTATGCAATTAGGACTCACAAACTCGGAATCGCAGCAAACTACACTATAAACACAACGAACACAAAAAGTTATTCTACTGGGGAAGGGGAAATGGCGCAAAACTGGAAAACGCAGCAAGAATAAATACAGCAAAAGAAAAGAAGACAAAGGGGAAGAGGGATTATGTTCATGTTTTAATCGAAGAAAAACAAAGGAAAAACAAGAAGAGATGGTTAGGGATGGTGTATGTCGTAAGTAATTGAGGGAGGAAGAAAACAAGGCTGGGTTTAATGGATGTTCAAAGGAGGAGTGGGTTTTCAAGAGATAAAAATAAAGAAAGGAAGGGTTGGGTGTTGCTTCGAATAGAACAATAAAAACAGAGATAATAAAACTGAAAATTCGAAATGAAGTTTTGTACAAATAATAAAAAAACGAAAATTAAGGATTCAACAACGAAATTAAAATTATCATATATTAAAATGATGATATAGAATTAAAAGGCCCACAATAAAATTGAGATATTTAAAGGGGCTAAATACGAATTAAAACTACGAACAAGAAAATAAAGTTTCGTTACTTTCAACCCCATGTGGTTAGCAACGGGATTTACGAAAATAACGAAACAAGGCAACAATAACGAAAGAGCACGACAAGAAGTAAAGAAAATAAAAATTGCATTAATTATAATAAGAGTGTTTACAAGATTTGAAACTAAAGAAAATTACAAGAAAATAAAACTACCCTAAAATCTAAGTTTTTAAATACAAAGGGGGTGAGGGGGTATTTATAGGATAGAAATTAGGGTTAAGGGGGGTGTTGGGTAAATCCCCACCATACATTTGGGTTGTGTGGTGGTGAAATCCTAGCTATCTATTTGATTCCTTCCCCCTTAAGCTTTGAAGAGTTGATCTTAGCCATACACTTTGCTAGTGTGTTGGGATGATCTCCACCTTCCACTTGTCTTGAATTATTCCTTTTGCTCCAAGCTCCTAATTCTTTTCCTTCTTTCATTTTTGGTCCTTTTTCTTCCTCCTTTTTCCCTTCCTTGCACTTTTCTTTATTTATTTATGATTTTCCTGAAATGCAACAAAATAAATTATTAAAACACGAGTCCATGCAATAAATAGGTAATAAAAATATGCAAAGATATGCACTTATCAAATGCCCCCATACCTTTCTTTTGCTCGTCCTCGAGGAAAATAAAAACAAAATGAAAATCTAGATGCAAAGTCCTATACTCCTTTTCGTAGGTGTGACGGTTGCATTTGGCATATGCAACAAGCCCTTTAAACCCCTAGGCAGCCCTAGTGGACGAGTGAGGTCTCGTGAGTGCCTATAGTGAATGTACCCACAAAATCCATCTAGCTTGTATAAAAGATCACATGGCAATGTAAACCACACATACATGTCCTCTCATGATACATCAACTTAAGAATCAAAATGAAGTTGCAAAGTCTTGGTGTGGAAAGTGCAAGGATTCACATAGTCTACTCAAAGAACCATGCAAGAGTGATTATAAGTTCATGTCAAGTGCAAAAATTATTGGTAACCATGCTAACTCTACAAGGGCACACCTTAGAGTCAAAACTTGAGATCTCATATGCAAAACAAGCAATACCTCACATTTCACTCACAAAAGAATATTCACTCAAGAACAAGGGTAAGTGTATCACTCAATTCCAACAAAATCAAATGCATGCTTGACACTTGGTATCATCCCAACTTAAATCACAACATATATTAATAATGATAATCAAAAGGTCTTTATTAGGGTTGTAATGGGGCTAGGGACAAGGTATGTCAAGAAAGGCCAAAGTAAGATGAAGTGTCAAAAGCTAGTAGTCACCATGAATATTATGCACAACACCAAACTTCCTCCCCACACAATTTTATTTTATTTTCAACAAAAAGCCTTGAATAGTCGAATGAAGGAGGATTACAAAAACATAAGTATGCTCTCATATGTAAATTTTTTTCTTTTTCATTTTCTTTTTTTCTTTTTTTTTTTCTTTTTTTTCTTTTTTTTCTTTTTTTTTATATAAAGGAAAATGATAAATGTAACAATAATCCTCATTTAGATTTAATTTTGAAAATCGACTATCATGGTAACAACGAATATTTCCACAAAATTTATGAACAAAAGTAAACCCTATTTCATACACCTTATTGCTCCCTCAAGTTCCTACTAGCCTTTGACAAAATGGGATCAAGAATACGTAAGGATAAACAAGAAAAAGGTCTTAGGCGAGAAATGTGGTGTGTCACCGAAAGAATATGATTAAGCTCAAAGGGTTAACTAATTGATCACATAAGAATGGTGTGGATATTTTGGGAAATATGGGTTATTCCTAAGTGCCTTTATCATTTTATCATCAATTAATGTCATGTATTTCAAGAAGGAACTCAAACAAGTGCTAGCGATGCAAATGACAAGTGGACACTCAAGCAAAAGAATATAAATGCAAAAGATATGCAAATAGGCTCAAAATCTCACTTGGTGTGGTAAAACATAATCAATCTCAAGAAATGGTATCCTCAATGCACCTACTTGTACTCAAAGCATGAAGACCAAATCATCTTACACCTAATCATGTCCTTCTAATTTCATGCATAATTCAAATAAGTCTACTAGCTTCACCTTGCTAGTGTATGTGTGTGAACAAGAACTTTAGCAAATCACTTCTCAAACAAAAGCTAATGGATCATAAGATTATCATAGCATGCAAGGGTGCATCAAGCAACTAGCAATCAATTAACAAGACTTGATACGAAAAGAACTCTTTTTGATTTTTTTGATTTTTTAATTTTTTGGATTTTTCAATTTTTACTATTTACACTAAAAACCCCCCCACACCTAAATCATGCATTGTCCTCAATGTATGCAAATGCAAGAGAAATGAGTAAATGAGAATGAGGAGATAATACCTGACAAGAGATAAAGGAGAGGATTTACCTACTGAAAGAAACTTACATGAATCACGGGTCGATGAGGTGGGTGACCTCATCCTCGGGATCAAATGGCAGCTCTAAAAATGGTTTGAGTCTTTGTCCATTAACTTTAAATACATCACCATTTTTAGGATTTTCAATTTCAACAGCACCGTGAGGAAAAACGGTCCTAACAATGTAAGGACCTTCCCACCTAGATCTCAATTTCCCGGGGAATAAATGAAGCCTAGAATTGTACAAAAGAACTTTTTGACCCGGAGAAAAAGATTTTCTCAAAATGGATTTATCATGAAAAAGTTTTGTTCTTTCTTTATAGATTTTAGCATTTTCATAGGCCTCATTTCTTAATTCCTCTAGTTCTGACAATTGCAATTTCCTATGACTACCGGCGGTTGGTAAATCAAAGTTCAAATCTCTTATGGCCCACAAGGCCCTATGCTCTAGTTCAACGGGCAAGTAACAGGCTTTGCCAAACACAATTCTGTAAGGGGACATGCCCAAAACAGTCTTAAAAGCGGTTCTATAGGCCCATAAGGCATCTATTAGTTTGATTGACCAATCCTTCCTATTCGAGTTGACAGTCTTTTCTAAGATTTGTTTGATTTGCCTGTTCGAGACTTCAACTTGACCACTAGTTTGAGGATGATAAGGGGTAGCCAACCTATGAGTAATTGAGTACTTTTTCAAAAGGGACTCAAATTGACGATTCTTGAAGTGCGTACCTTGGTCACTAATGATAGCCCTAGGTGTGCCAAATCGAGAAAGGATATTCTCTTTTAAGAATTTAAGAACGACCTTGTTATCATTGGACTTAGTCGGTATGGCTTCTACCCACTTAGACACATAATCAACCGCTAAGAGAATGTAGAGGTTGCCAAAAGAGCTAGGAAAGGGACCCATAAAGTCTATGCCCCACACATCAAAAATCTCAATGATTAAGATGGGACTCATTGGCATCATATTTCTTCTAGTGATCTTTCCTAAGTGTTGACACCTACTACAAGCGGCACAGAATTCTGCAGCATCCTTAAACAAACTAGGCCAATAAAAACCGCTTTGGAGGATTTTAGCTGCTGTTTTCTTAGCACTAAAATGACCTCCACAAGCTTGATCATGACAAAAGGAAAGGATACTTCGAAACTCATGGTTTGGGACACACCTCCGAATGATTTGATCGGGACAATATTTAAAAAGATACGGGTCGTCCCAAAAGAAGTGTTTGACTTGAGAGAAAAATTTCGATTTATCTTGTGTAGACCAATGAGAGGGGATTTCGCCGGTTGCAAGGTAATTGACAATGTCGACGAACCAAGGAGGAGTAGAGATAGAAAAGAGATGTTCGTCGGGAAAAGATTCATTCAAAGGCAAGTCAGTGGTGGACTCCACTACTAAGCGAGAAAGATGATCGGCAACGACATTCTCGGACCCCTTCTTATCCCTAATTTCTAGGTCAAACTCTTGGAGCAACAAGATCCACCTAATCAATCGGGCCTTAGAGTCTTTCTTAGAGAAGAGATATCGAAGGGCAGAATGATCGGTGTAAACAATGATTTTCGAACCAATAAGATACGACCTAAACTTCTCGAGGGCAAAAACTACGGCTAGAAGCTCCTTCTCGGTGGTTGAATAATTGAGTTGCGCATCATTTAAGGTCTTACTAGCGTAGTATATGACATGAGGTATCTTATTGATTCGTTGTCCTAATACCGCCCCTAATGCGTAATCAGATGCATCACACATTAACTCGAAAGGTTGACTCCAATCGGGAGACTTGATAATCGGGGCCGAGGTCAACTCTTTCTTAAGGTGTTCAAAAGATTATAAACAATCTTTATTGAACTCGAATTTGAAATCTTTACCAAGAAGGGTGGTCAAGGGTCTAGCCTTTTTGCTAAAATCTTTAATGAAACGCCTATAAAAACCCGCATGTCCTAAAAAGGAACGAATTCCTTTGACCGATGTTGGTGGGGGTAGATTGGCAATGAGGTCAACTTTGGATTTATCTACTTCGATCCCCTTTTCAGAAATTCTATGACCAAGAACGATTCCTTCTTTAACCATGAAATGACATTTTTCCCAATTAAGAACGAGGTTGGTTTCTTTACATCGCTTTAAGACTAACTCAAGATGGTTTAGGCATTGATGAAAAGACGAACCAAAGATGGAGAAGTCATCTATGAAAATCTCTAGGAATTCACCTACCATGTCAGAAAAGATGCTCATCATGCACCTTTGGAAGGTGGCCGGGGCAGTGGTTAGACCGAAAGCTAAGCGACGATAAGCAAAGGTTCCAAAGGGACAAGTGAAAGTGGTTTTCTCTTGGTCTTCGGGAGCTATAGGAATTTGAAAATAACCGGAATAACCATCTAGGAAACAGTAGTAGGCATGACCCGCTAACCTTTCTAACATTTGATCTATGAATGGCAAAGGAAAGTGGTCTTTTCTAGTGGCATCGTTGAGTTTCCTATAGTCTATGCACACCCTCCAACCGGATTGGACACGAGTAGGAACTTGCTCATTTTTCTCGTTAGTCACCACGGTAATACCCGATTTTTTAGGTACTACCTGAATCGGGCTAACCCAAGAGCTATCAGAAATGGGATAAATGATTCCATTATCGAGACACTTAAGAATTTCCTTCCTAACGACTTCCATCATGGTAGGGTTCAACCGCCTTTGTGGCTCACGAACTGGTTTGGCATCATCAACTAAGTGAATCCGATGTTGGACAATGGCCGGGCTAATTCCTTTAATATCCGAGATACTCCAACCTATGGCTTCCTTATGTTCTCTAAGCACATTTACAAGCTCATCCTCTTGTGACTTGGTCAAATTAGAGGCAATGATAACGGGAAGAGACTCGTTAGGACCTAAAAAAGCGTACTTAAGAGTGTCGGGAAGAGGTTTGAGTTCTAAATCGGGCGGCTTTGACTCAACGGGTTCATTAGTTTCGAAAAGTGGCAAAGGAGGTGGTTCACATGCTTGGTTATTTGTAGGAATGGTGGAATCTAACATTGCATTGACCTCATTTGTATATTCAGAATCATCTCAATCTTGACCAAAGTGTTTTAAACAAAAATCAAGAGCATCATTAGGGTTGATGAATTCTTGATCAACTATATCATCAATTAAATTGACATCCATAGGTTGATCATAGAGATCATCGGGTTGTTTCCCTATGTGAAAAATATTGAGGTCAATGGTCATGTTCCCAAATGTTAGTTTCATTAATCCATTTCTACAATTAATCAAAGCATTGGAGGTGGCTAGAAATGGCCTTCCTAGAATGATAGGAATCTGATTCTTAGGGTTCTTGACCGGTTCGGTTTCTAGGACGACAAAATCAACGGGAAAGAAAAAGTCACCTACTTTAATTAGCACGTCTTCAATAATCCCCTTAGGAACCTTGACAGAACGATCGGCTAATTGAAGTGTAACATTTGTTCTTTGAAGCTCTCCTAAACCTAGGGCTTGATAGACCGAAAATGGAAGCAAATTCACACTAGCGCCTAAGTCGAGTAATGCCTTGTCCACAAAGGTATTGCCTATGACACATGAAATTGTAGGACAACCAGGGTCCTTATATTTCACGGGAATTTGGTTCGAAAGAATTGAGCTCACTTGGGATGTTAAGAAGGCTTTCTTAGGGACGTGAGTAGTTCGCTTATGTGTGCACAAATCTTTTAGACATTTCGCATACGAAGGAATTTGTTGGATTGCGTATAAAAGAGAGATGTTGACTTTGACTTGCTTAAAAACTTCTAAGATTTTGTCCATTTGGGCCGTTTGTTTAGGAGAAATGAGTCGTTGGGGGTAAGGAGCTTTTGGCTTAAAGACTCGTTCATTAGGTTCTTCGGGGACGGGTTTTGTCCCACTCGTTGATCCTTGTTCCTTAGAACTCTCGGGTTCAAGATTAGCGTTTGGTTCAGAATTCGATTCGTCTTCTTCGGGAGACTTGTTACCGACATGATTTTCAACTTGCTTACCGGACCTTAAGGAAATGACTGCGTTCACATTGTGAGGAGGTCTTTGATTGATTGGAAATTTAGGGTTTACCTCGGTTTGACTTGGAAGTTTGTTCTTCTCGCGTTCACAAATGGCGTTAGCTAATTGGCTCACTTGAACCTCTAACTTCGATATGGCTTGAGTACTAGCATTCAAAATTTGCCTATCTTGAGTCATGGTTTGCATGAAGGTCTGTTGAGATTGAGCCAAATTAGTCGTTGATTTTAGGAGCGCATCGAGAGTCTTTTCCAAGGAATTTATTCTCTTATCCGATTCATGAAAGCCGGGTGGGTGGGCGGGTGCTTGATTTTGATAAGGAATGTGATTTTGAGTCGTGTTTGAGAAAGGAACTTGGTTCGGATAGTTCGGCTTTTGAAAAGATGGTGGAGGTTGGAAATTTTGGCCTTGGTTCCAAGAGAAATTAGGGTGGTTCTTCCACCCGGGATTGTAAGTTGGTGCGAACGGGTCATTCCGAGGTCTCGGTTGGAACATTGCGTTCACTTGCTCAAAATCGGGACAAGGTTGAGACTCAAAGTTCGAAGAATTAAAATTTGGGTACATAGACATGGGTGGGGGACTACTATGAGTTTCTAGAGCTTCGAGTCTCCTAGTAAGGGTGGCTAGCTTGGCATCGGTTGCAATATTGTTTCCAATTGAATGTAGACCCCTAGAAGAACTAGATGACTCGTTAGACTTGTGAGGTTCCCTAGTAGACTCCCACAACATAGTCTTCTCGGCTAATTCCTCGAAAAACTCCCACCCCTCGTCCTCATCTTTTTCCATGAATTTTCCTTGGCACATAGATTCCAACAACGCGGTTGTTGGTCCATCTAAGGCCTCATAAACGATCTTACAAAGCCTCTGTTTTTCTATTCCGTGGTGGGGGCACTGTGATAAAAGATTTTTGAAACGATCAAAATATTTCCAAAAAGACTCATTTTCCTTTTGATGAAATTGATTTATCTCGTTTGTAATTCTTGTAGTCTTATGGTTTGGAAAATATTTTTTAAGAAAAATTACCACAAATCCCTCCCACGTGGAAATAGAATTAACCGGTAGGCTATACAACCATTTCTTAGCATTTTCTTTAAGCGCAAAATTAATGAGTCTAAGCCTAATCGAGTCCTCGGTTAATTTTTGGAGCTTTTGTAAGGCACAAACCTCCTCAAATTCATGGAGAAAGAGATACGGGTCCTCACCCTCGCTCCCGTTAAATTTAGGTAACATACTGATGTGGTGAGCTTTAATTTCGAAATTATTACCATTAACAGGAGGAAGGGTGATACACGAAGGTTGGGCGGAATGAGTAGGATAGCAACGGTCCCTAAGAGACATGGCCATGTTTACTACGGGTTCGGAATAATCTAAAGACTCGGAATTAGACGATGAAGAAATCTCAAATGATCTCACTAGTCTAGAAGAATTATCCCTAATCCACGTAGTTCGCGTAAACCACAAAAGGAAACACGTAGCAAGTAAGTGCGATAAATTAAAACACACAAAAAGAAAGGGTGTAAAATTAAAAGAAAAATTCTAAACCTAGGGTTCCCTAATAAAATAACTAGACCTTGCTCCTAACTTTAAGGGCTACCAAAAACTAGGTAAACCAATAATTATTCGAACCGGCTTGGCCAGGTAGGTGCAAGCATTGCCAAGAGGCTAAACACCAGCCTAGACACCAAACCTTAATTGGCCAGGTCAGCTTTCGCTTTCCTAGACACCAAAAAGTAAGAATAATTAAAGATTACTTCGTTTCCTAAGCACCTTCCTAATTGAGCGCGAGATTCCTAGGGACAAACGTCTAATTAATTTTATTAAAGGCAAGGTATGCAAAATGAGGGATTAAATTGTTTTTGGGCTAAGGAAAGAGTGATGAAATCCCTTCCCTTATCTTGTAGAGGTTTTGCCCTTAAAGTTTATTTACAAAATGATGCAACAAACAATGATATATACAAAAATTATAAACAAATATGGATGCTTACACTACGTGATTTAATCTAAAGAAAGAAAGAAATTTAACGTACCTTAGGGTCCTCCAGCGATCACCACAATTATAGGTACGAAAAATTTAAAAGCAAAAAATAAAATCTAGCATGATGTGCACCTACGTGATGAATGCATGATGCAACAATTATGTATTTACAACTAATTTTTTTGGATTTTGGATTTTTTTTGATTATTTTGTGATTTTTGAAATTTTTAATTTTTTTGTGTTTTTCTAAAAAATAAAAAGGGCGAAAAGAGTTAGATACGGTTACCGAAGCAAGCTTTCCATAAATTCCAATTTTTCCACGCTACGTTGAGAAGAGTTCCGAAATCTCAAGCTTTCCTAAAAAGAACGAAATAAAAAATTAAGACAAGAAATAAAACTAACTCGAAAAATTAAAAATTAAGGTGCGAAAAATAATTATTCCCCGGCAGCGGCGCCAAAAACTTGTTGTGCTAAGAATAATTAAATTTGAATCGCAAGCGCACAGTTTCGTTGAAATAATTAAAGATTCGTTCCTCAAGGACTTAATATTTTCGCATTCCTTAATTTCTAACTTAATCGAATTAGAAATCGTGGGTTTTTGGAAATTATGATTTAATTAAACTAACTATTCTAATTAATTCGTGAAAAAGAAATTTAAACTAATTTTGAAAAAAATCTAAATTAATCTAAAAAATCCTAAATTATTAAACTAAAATTAAAACTAAATTAAATTTTAAAACATTACTGAATTATGCAAAAATTTAATAATTCTAACAAAAATCCTAAAATCGAATTAAATTTTAACTTTACTACTAATTATTCTAAATTATTAAAATTAAATTATTCTGAAAAATCTAATTCTAAGTGAAACTAACACACACATTTATTTTATTATCTAAAATCTAAAATCTAAAAATCACCCACTAGGAACTTGTTGTAAAACCAGGTACGACCAAACTGATAAAAATCTCACAGCAGACCTCAGAATTCGAAATACGATTGGCAATTAAAATTCACAACTTTACTTAATCCATGAAACCAGGCCAGACAACAACTGTAAAATCAACACCACACTCAAGACACTCAAGACTCGGGAATGCAGGAACTGAGCAAAGAAAGAAAAAAAATCGGCATTCGGTGAGAACTTAAGCACAAATAAAATCACTAACAAATAAGACCAACAAGCACAGTAATTAACTCAGTGAACAAGCTATCTATAGTAGAGACTCGGCAATTAGCAAAACCAGAATTGGACTCAGACTCGGAATGGTAAAACTTGGAGGAAAGAAATCGAAGCGAAAGAAACTCGCACAATAGCCAATCAACTCAATGTAACACAAAACTGGGTTTAGATTCAACTGATAAAACGAGCAGAACTCGAACATCATCGTGGCGACTCAGCGAAAACATGACAGAAAACTCGACAATAATTAAAACCATTAACACGAATTCATACAGCGAACAGAACAGCACAAATCATTCAATACAGGGAAACTCGAACTCGGAACTCAGGAATTATTCAAGACCCAGCGAAAACATGAGAAATACAACAACCAGTTAATTTGAACAACCTATCAACCCAACAACCAGTGACAAAATACAGCAGCGCAGGACTAAAAAACAAATCGCAGCAAAATTCGCACAGCAGAAAACTCGCAACCTAGCAAAATCTGCGACTCAGACACACAAAAACTCGGACTCAGTATGCAATTAGGACTCACAAACTCGGAATCGCAGCAAACCACACTATAAACACAACGAACACAAAAAGTTATTCTACTGGGGAAGGGGAAATGGCGCAAAACTGGAAAACGCAGCAAGAATAAATACAGCAAAAGAAAAGAAGACAAAGGGGAAGAGGGATTATGTTCATGTTTTAATCGAAGAAAAACAAAGGAAAAACAAGAAGAGATGGTTAGGGATGGTGTATGTCGTAAGTAATTGAGGGAGGAAGAAAACAAGGTTGGGTTTAATGGATGTTCAAAGGAGGAGTGGGTTTTCAAGAGATAAAAAAAAACAAAGAAAGGAAAATGAAAAATAAAGAAAGGAAGGGCTGGGTGTTGCTTCGAATAGAACAATAAAAATAGAGATAATAAAACTGAAAATTCGAAATGAAGTTTTGTACAAATAATAAAAAAACGAAAATTAAGGATTCAACAACGAAATTAAAATTATCCTATATTAAAATGATGATATAGAATTAAAAGGCCCACAATAAAATTGTGATATTTAAAGGGGCTAAATACGAATTAAAACTACGAACAAGAAAATAAAGTTTCGTTACTTTCAACCCCAAGTGGTTAGCAACGGGATTTACGAAAATAACGAAACAAGGCAACAATAACGAAAGAGCAAGACAAGAAGTAAAGAAAATAAAAATTGCATTAATTATAATAAGAGTGTTTACAAGATTTGAAACTAAAGAAAATTACAAGAAAATAAAACTACCCTAAAATCTAAGTTTTTAAATACAAGGGGGGTGAGGGGGTATTTATAGGATAGAAATTAGGGTTAAGGGGGGTGTTGGGTAAATCCCCACCATACATTTGGGTTGTGTGGTGGTGAAATCCTAGCCATCTATTTGATTCCTTCCCCCTTAAGCTTTGAAGAGTTGATCTTGGCCATACACTTTGCTAGTGTGTTGGGATGATCTCCACCTTCCACTTGTCTTGAATTATTCCTTTTGCTCCAAGCTCCTAATTCTTTTCCTTCTTTCATTTTTGGTCCATCTTCTTCCTCCTTTTTCCCTTCCTTGCACTTTATTTATTTATTTTGTCATTTCTTTATTTATTTACGATTTTCCTGAAATGCAACAAAATAAATTATTAAAACACGAGTCCAAGCAATAAATAGGTAATAAAAATATGCAAAGATATGCACTTATCAATATTCACCCAGAAAGAGTTAAATATGAGACAAAGAAGATGGTTAGAACTGATCAAAGATTATGAATGCCCGATAAGTATCACCCTGGAAAAACGAATGTTGTAGCTGATGCATCGAGTAAGAAGGAGAGGTTAAATACGTTGACTATGCCAAAGGAGTTGCTTCGAGAATTCGAGAAGTTAAGTTTGGAAGTATATGATTCAAAGGATGTTGAAGAGTTTCTTAGTACGGAACTAGAATTGTCAGAAAAGATTCGAAGATGTCAAGAGAAGATACGAAGACAAAAACGTTGATTGGAGAGGAAATTTGGACACAGAAGGATGATCAAGGCATTTTAAGATTTTCTAAGAGGATATGGATTCCTAATGTGCCATAATTGAAAACTTAGATTTTAAACAAAGCCCATAGTTCGAGATATTCGATTCACCTTCGAAGCACGAAGATGTATAGAGATTTGAAAGAGAATTTTTGGTGGCTAGATATGAAATGAGATATTGATGAGTGAGTATGTAAGTGTTACACATGTCAGAAAGTTGAAGCGAAACATCCGAACCCGAGTGGATTGTTGCGGCCATTAGATATTCCTGAGTGAGAGTGAGAACATCCTGCCATGGATTTCATAGTAAAATTGCCAAAGAATAGAGCTATTCACAATGCGATTTAAGTATTATCGATCGACAGACGAAGTTTGCACATTTTTTGCCAATTAACGAAAGATTCTCGTTGGATAAGTTACTACATCTATATCTGAAGGAGATAGTGTCACGTCACGGAGTTCCTGTTTCGGTTGTGTCTGATCGAGACCCGCGATTTAATTAGAGATTTGGAAGAAATTTCAAGAATGTTTAGGGACCCAACTGAAAATGAGTACAGCTCATCATCCACAAATAGACGGACAAAGTGAAAGGACCATTCAGACCATAGAGGATTTGTTAAGAGCTTGTGCATTGGATTTTAAAGGAAGCTAGGATGAACATTTACCATTGGTTGAGTTTTCATACAATAATAGTTATCACGCGAGTATTGGAATGCCCCCGTATGAAGCTTTATATGGAAGAAAGTGTAGATCGCCAGTGTATTGGGAAGAAGTTGGTGAGAGAAAATTTTTTTAAGACCAGAGCTGCTTCAACAAACAAAGGAGAAGGTTGAAGTTATTCAGAAGAGATTAATTATTGCCCAGGATCGTCAGAGGAAATATGCTGATTTGAACAGGAAAGATATGAGTTTTGACATAGGAGATCATGTGTTACTTAAAGTGTCACCGTGGAAAGGAGTTACAAGATTTAGTAAGAAAGGAAAGCTAAGTCCAAGATATATAGGACCATTTGAGATTCTGAAGCGAGTTGGAAAAGTTGCTTACGAGTTGGCGTTGCCACCGCACATGCACCATATTCATAATGTGTTCCATGTATCTATGTTTAAGAAGTATAATCCCTATACGAGTCACGTAATTGAAAATGAGCCCACTGAAATTCAGTCAGATTTATCTTACGAAGAGCAACCGGTAGAAATTCAAGATAGAAGTGATAGGAAGCTCAGGAATAAGATTGTTAGAATGGTTAAGGTTATGTGGAGGAATCCTAGAGTCGAAGAGTAGACTTGGGAACTTGAAAGCGAGATGCTTACCAAGTATCCTCATCTGTTTACTTAGGTGAGATTCTGGGGACAGAATCCTTTTAAGGGGGAAGGCTATAACGACCTAGAATTTTTCGCGATTTACAAATGCTTATTTAATTGTTAAATATGGAAATTATGTGAATTATGTGATGGATAAATTTTTCTGAAATCAAGAAATGTGTGAAATCACTTTTATGTGACTATATGATGACTGGTATGTGTCGTTTATGTTCGTGGAATTTTATTTATATTTTTGGAGCATTAAAACTATTCTTAATGTGCATTTTTAGTCTTTCCAAAATCATATAAAATCATTGGAGTTGATTTAAATCATGAAATCTTCTGCATTATCATCTTTGAGATATGATTTAGTTTTTAAAATTAGAATGAGTATTTAATTGTGTGTTTTGGAATTTTAAAATGATTTAAAAACCTTTATTTCTTTTGAAGAACCTTTATTTGGAAAATTCATATAAAATTCATTTTTGAGATAAAAATTATTTTAAAAATATGGGCAGCCCTGTAATTTCATAAACTTTATTTTAAAATTTATTTTTATTTTATTTTTCCATTTTATTTCGATTTTAGAGGATTAAAATCAGCTTTTAAAAAGAAAATGAAATTTCAGCTTTTTGGCAAATTACCTAACTGCCCCTTGCTTTATAAAACACCACCCAGCCCCATTTTCTTCTCTTGTTTGCTAGAGCAGCTCCTGGGTACTGTTCTTGTGTCCCTTTTTCGTTCTTTTTCAATTTTAAGCACCAAATCATGTTTTAATTATTGATTTGATCATCTAAATGCTATTTACATGATTGTTTAATGCTTGGGTAAAGTTTTGATGTTGTTAAATATATATATATATACAACTGTATGTATATATTTGTATGGGAAGGATTTGAAATTGACATGCAAGCCTTGTAAGGTACTAATTTGATGTTGAAATGATTGTAGGAGTTAGATTATAGCTAGAAAATGAAATTTGGTGTTGTTTTTGAACCATCCGACAAAACCCTCTTCTCCGGTGATGGTTTTTCCGGCGAAGGGTTGGTCGGAGATGATGATTACATGGTTGTGTAGCGAGTATGAGTATTATAGAGTCTTAATTGATGTGTATTCTGAGTTGCATGCAAGGGTTTTGAATTTTGTTTATTTATTCGAAATTATTATATTTATAAAAAATGAATTTTAAGGTTTGATTCTTGTAATTGGAGGTGATCTTGATGTTTATTGATAATTACATATTTTTATTTGGATGTAATATGAATTTTCAGAGGTGTATATATGATTTCTTGATTTAATAGCATATACTTCGAATTTTTGTAAATTAACTATATATTATTCGAATTTTATAAATTATAAATAGTATTGAAAAATTGTTTTTGTGATTATATGTTAAATAGTTACTGATTAGCATGTAAGTGAGAATTGCAGAATATTTATAATTCGAATTTCTTGATTAAAATGGGAATTATATGATCTTTGTGATGTATTAGTAATTAATTCGAATTTATTCAATTAATATAGGATTATTCGAATTTAATAAGTTAATAATAGTAATTGGAAGTTTATTTAGATAATTATGTGCAAATTGTTATCTAGTGAATATGTAAATATGATTCTCAGATTTGTTATCGAGTCATATGATGTTTGTAATTGAAGAGGTGTGATTTAGTGAATCCTATTAAGAATGATTTAAGTTATGAATTGTCGGTAACTGATTATTGATTTCATATTGCGTAGTAATGTAAATTAGAAATCCATTTGGAGTGTAGGTGGATTTATAATCCATTGGATAATTTTTGTTGTGATTTGAGTCGGATATTTTCCGACGGGATAGTCCTATAAACAAAGGAAACTCTGCCCGATTTTCGTTAGAATTATAAGTTGTAGAGTTTATGGTATAAAGATATAAGTTAATTCAAGTTTGACTGGTAATGTGTATTATGTGCTAAGTGCTAAATGCTTATATAGCTTATCTGATTCTACCGTATTATTTTGAGAGTGTGATTAATATGTGCTATACATGTTATATTGTAAAGCGTAATAGGACATGTTTGGGTAGAATAGATGTAAGAACCCCAAATTTTGGATATAATTAAAACTTCTTATTATGTAGTGAGGTAATGGTGAATAGTGATTACGACTACGATGTAACGATTGAGGTAATGAATGAAAGGAATACATTTGGATTCAAATACTTATATGTCATGAAGAATGCTAATGGTTGACAACTTAGGTAAGAATAATCTAACTCCTAGGGGAATAAGATATGGCAATTCCAAGTAGGAGAATATTCTCATGCCATCCAGATCGATAACGATTAGTCCAGTGGTTCCGTGAAAGGGTTAAGGAACGCCCGAGAAGGAACAAGGACATTGTCATAAATATAGGGAATGAAGGAAGAATAAAGTATGAATAGCGTTTTTGGTGGAAATGAGAATATTATGAGACGACACTACATAGAAGTACCCGGAACGAAATTCTGAGTTCGTATTAGTGATCCAGGGGGAAAAAGAGTGTATGTAAAAGCTGTCAGATTCTGAAAACTAGCACTTTTATTTTCCCCGAGATTTCCCTGGACACTGAAAGACTTAAGGAATTATTGAAGGGATTTAAGGAAAATAGGTTCAAGAATTATTAAAGAGGACGGAGGATGATAGTATAAATATTAAGACGGTTTCCGGTAAAACCCTAACTAGAAACGAATGAGTATATATATATATATATGATAGTATATATATATAGTATATATATATATGATTGCCATTTTACATATGCCATAGCATTCATGTCTATTGTCAAATTATATTATGATACCTGTTCCCTGAATTGATATTGGCTTATAGACTAGATACGAATTATCAGTTATAAGCCGGATTGTTTTGATAAGACCCTTAGGGAAGGGCATATGTTATTCATTCTTAAATATAGACCGGGAGTCGGTATTTTGAGATATAGATAGTCGTGGAAACCCGGAGGGATTCCGACGGTAGATTATTATTTATTTAAGGAATGTTATTATTAAACGTTATTTATATTTCCATAAAGTATCAATTACTTGGAAATATTTCGAGGAATGTTATTCGAGTATTATCTCAGTCGAGAGATATTAAATGAATGTTAGTTTCGAATATTCATTTAGAGTTGATTATTTAATGAATATTATTTTGATATTCATTAGAATGTTATTTATTAAATGAATATTATTTTGATATTCATTAGAATGTTATTTATTAAATGAATATTACTTACGAATATTCATTTAAGGTTTTATGTACTTGATGAATATTATTTTAAAATATTCATTGGAAGTTCTATTTACTTAAGGAATATTATTTCTATTATTCCTTTAAAGTTTTGATTACTAAATGAATATTATTTGGATATTCATTTAGATGATTATTTATTAAATGAATATTATTTTCAAATATTCATTTAAGGTTTGACTTATTTATTGGATATTATTTTAAATATTTATTGGAGTTTATTTATTTAATGAATCTTATTTCGAATATTCATTTAAGGAGGGATTTATTTAGTAAATAATTCCATATATTCATTCAAGGATTAATTACGAGCAATATTATGAGTTAATAATATTCCGTAATTATTATTGAGTTAGTAAATATTCTTGGAATATTTATTTAATTCTTTTAAATTCTTTTTAAAATGATTTATATTATTTGGAGATTATCTTTCACCTCCAAATATTATATAAAATATTTCGGAGTCTTTTTACGACTATTTTATCAAGGAAAGGTTCCACAACTCTTTATTTTTCATTTAAATCTATCTTAAAAGGATTTAAATGCTCGCTCAAACTTCCATATTATAGGGGAACCTACTTGAGCAATGTTATTTATCTTGTTGACTTCCCAGTCACAAATCTTGTAAAACTATTCTTTTCACTCGCAACTTGGTTGCTGTTTATCAATTGAATCTTTGAGTAACCTTCTCATCATTCGAGAGGTAAGATTATTAGAACAAGATGGTATCCTTTAACAAGCAGCAGCTTGGGAGACATGATGTTGAATTTTCCTTTCCAACTAGATACGACTACTTTGTGGAGTCTTATCAACAAGTATTTCACTTGGGGAAGGGAGGACAAACTCTACATTTCAATGCTGTAGATTTATTCGAACTAGGAGTCATGTGTAAGAGGCCGAGTCGCGCGGTCCATCACAAGGCCTAACCATTGGCCATGGAGTTACTATTAAAGGCCATTAACAAGTGGAGTCGTCAGTTCTTCCTTCTACCGGTATTAAACTATATTGGGTTGTACCTTCCCCGACTGATCATCAGGGAATGGGACAGCTGGCGCATGATAACTCCAGTATTGGTTCATCTCCCAAATTGGGAATTCCCTGCAACATGTATCGAAGAGACTTCTTTCAGGTTGACGGTGTCTTCCGCAACACGTATCGAAGAGACTTCTTTCAGGTTGTAGAACTTCGAAAAATGTTAATAACTGGAATTGCAATATCTTCCTTGCAAGTTCCTCTTTATATGATAAATGATAATATCTTTCTTATTTTGACTTAGCAGATATTTCCAAAAAATAAATACTTTAAGTTACCCTGATGTGAAAAAAAAAAAAAAATACTTTAAGTTACCCTGTAACTTCATCATTTATATGATACCGGCATCATTTCTGTAAATGCATGGCATATGGTTTGAAAGATACTTTTGAACTGTTATATACATTATCTTTCTGTTAAATATTATTGTTGGTGGGCTATTGCTCACCCTTGCTTTATTATTATATCACAACAACAGCTAGACCATATGACTCGCACAAGGCGCACTCGACGCTGGCGAGGACGATGAGACTACCAGAGCCGAAGAGAAAGCTATTGGTAGGATAGATTCATTCTTTGAGTACCAAATATATAGACTAGTATGACTTATGTAAATGGATGGCAAAGAGTATGTATTCATATTGTAACTCTTTTGGATTGTAAGAACTCATAATGTGTTTAATAAAATTTGGTTGTTACTCTGATTTCATCCCTGGGACTATAACGGGTGTGTTTTATATTGTTGTGTTTGGTCATAAAAATGTAATTAATTTTGAGTAGAAGTAAGTTCAAGTATTGTGGACAGAATTGGAGACCGTAACGACCGAATCCCGGACCCCGGATCTGGGGGTGTTATAGAAATGGTATCAGAGCGCTACGTTATAAATCCCAGAGATGAGGCGACATTAAGTCCATAAACTCACTAAGATAATAAGAACTCTTGCCAAGTTCAAAGTCGAACTACTTAATGTAGTGCTGACATATAAAACCCTTATGGGAACTCTTAAGTATCATGATAATAACTTAGCTCGTTCTCGTATCGACTAGTAAGGCGACAGACCTTGAGGTGTACGAGCAGCAGCATGATGATGTTTTATTATATGCTGACGATCGGATTGTGGATTCGATAGAATACCCTATTGAGGACTCAAAAGAGGTTCTAGCAGAGGAGAATCCTATTGAGGATGAGGAGTTTACTCCAAGGAAATGAGGGCTGCAGCCAGAGGAATAGCGAGAGTTAAGATTATAGTGCTCAGAGAAGTGAGCATAAAGAACTGAGATATTATTAAGAGAATTGAAATTTTATGTTGGATTTATAGCCGGACTACGAGTGGTAGTACCAGCAATTAAGACAGATTGGAAGGATTACTTGAGGTCTTATATGGGGATAGATAAAGATCCTTAGAGACTTTCAGATTAATGAGAAAGGAGTTAGAATGATGCAAGATTATCAAAGACGTCGATGTAGGACGGGGAGCAGAGTCTCCAGGAGCAGTTGAGATAGAGGCAGCAAGTGCCATATTATCGAATAAATGGATTAGTGTGAATATTGTCAATGGTAATTTGCCATGAGAAGGCGGATTTCATTGGTTATATTTTATGAAACCAAATTGAGATAGTTGAGGTGGTTTTATTTAGCAAAATGTCCATATTATGAATGAACCAGCTTCGAAAGTAAAGATAGTGGAAAGTGATTGCCTGAATGGATAAAGGTACATAAGGAAGTAGTAAGCGAGACAATGATCTCAGAACCTACAAGAGGAAAAGACCAGTAAGTCAATGGTAAACTCGTAGCGAGAATACTTTCAAAGACTAAGTATAAGGTTATTTTAACTCAATGGAATGATGAACCAGAAACATTGGATGCATGTGATTCAAAGGAATATTAAATTCTTCACCTTCCTTGAATGGATTATAGCAGTTACCTTGAGTTATTCCGACGCTGAATCGTGAATGGATCAAGTAAGACGATCAATGGTTAAGATGTAATTTAGAATGTTTTATAAGATGAAATCTAAAAGGAGCAAGTGTATGCCAAGTTCTCGAAGTATGAGATCTGGCAAAATGAAGTTCAATTATTAGCACTACACCATATAATGCCTATTGCAACCATATTTTTGAAGGTTTGTCGAAAAACGCTGCTATTGAGAAACCAAATCACACAATTGCAACGCCTTTGAAAAACATTGCAATAGCATTGAAAAAATTCAAGAGAGTTAAAAGCATTTTGTCTATTGCAACAGTTTTCTTAAATTGTTGCAATAAATTTGACTTTTGGCCCAAAAATTTAGGCGGGCTCCTCGAAAATTTGAGCGGCCTTCCAAAAGTTTGCCCGGCTTAATAAAATCAAAATAAGAAAAAAGGACAATAACAACACACAGACGCATAGAGACATACACAAAGACATACAAACATACACGGTACACATTCACCGATTAAATCAAGGAAAACTAAATTGAAGAAGACAATTAGGTTGTAGAAAACACAAAAGCGAAGAAGATTAAAGCATGAAGAAGGTATATTCCCCATTATTCTTTTTCCCCAAATGTAGTTTTAAATAGATCGAGTTTCAGTTAGGGTTCTTAATTTTTTTTGTTTTAATTGCAGATTATATTGTTAATTACGGTTTAATGTAGGTTCTTAAATTTACATATGTATGGGTTTTAGTTTGTATTCATAATTTTGTATTTTAATTTGAAGTTCTTGACTATGTTTCAATTTGAAAGTTTTTTGTTTAATACTTTGTTTAGAACATATATTTATAAGTGCTTTGTTCTCTTATTTTCTGTCTTGTGAAGGTAATTGGAGAGGTGAGTGTGCAATTATGAAATGGACAAGAGAGGAAGAAGCAACACTGAAAGCAGGGGTAGACACACATGGGTAGACAAGCAGGGGTATATCTTTAATTTCTATTTTTTGTTATGCCCTTTTTAAATTGAGGGTTCTATACTTTTGTATATGTGTGTTTATTGTTAGACTATATAATTCGCGATGCGGGGAGGGTAAGATAAAATCAGGAAATGGAAGTAACAGATTTGAATTTGCATTGCACTGGCAAGTGATGGTAGGCACAGGCAGGGTGGGGATGTTTGACTATGTTCTTGTCACCCATAGCAACACAAGTTTAGGTAACCTATATTGTTCTTTAAACTATGATTTAGCTTTAATTTTTAGTCCTTTTCCGTGTTGTAATTCGCTTTATATAAAGGTTTATCAGGGAATGAAGGAGAGATTCTTTATAAAGAACTGCGAGAGATGAAGGTGGGGAAGATAATGCACATGGATTGTTGGGTGACGTTTGTAAAAGAGAGAAAAGAAACAAGGGGTGTAAAGGTATGCAACTTCTAATAATGGAGGGTCTTCTGGAATTCCATGTGCCTAAATCATTTTGGCCAACTTATTTGTATTTTACGCATCCTTGATTTGATCCTTTAGTATCATCTCTCACAAATCAATATGAATTCCTGTACTTTCTTTATAGTTCTCTCCATTTTATAATCTACACTCAAGATAATATATAACATAAATTCATCTTTGTTGTTGAGCATCGTTCTATATAACAAAACGGACTGCAATGAGTACTTGTCCAGCACCCTGCAGTCGATCATGGTACGTAGTATTATGATTTTATTTCATACCTTTTGTTCATTCACTCCAATAAAATCCAATGGCATTTTCATATAATTATGTGTATTAGGAACAGATTGTTGCACTCTGCTTCGGTGCCCTCTCTGATAAAAATCCGAGATATTTTATTTCTTCTGTGTATGTCCATTTTGTCACTATTTCTTTGGTCTACAGAGTCCAACCCACCTCTCACAATTATAAAATCAAATCTGGCGTTCTGATGATCTGTTGTTTATTGTAGCCCTCCTCATGCACTCGTTATCTCGGGTGAATATGATTTACAAGGCTCCAAGCTTGCACGTCTTCACTTGGTAGCATATTTTCTTAATTCTAATCTCTTTTTACTGTTGTCAATTATTACTATATGTTTTGTGAGAAATATTTATGTAATGTGTGAAATTAATTTTGCTTTTTACAGGAGAGTGCGTACTCATTATTTGCGAGAATCCGGGCCAGTCCTTCCTTTGGTGAACAGAGTAGAATGATGGATAAAGCATCGAAAGAACCTCTGTATACACATTGTACTCAAAAAATTTTGGGTACCGTTGACTACATATTCTACTCAGGTATATTGTTTTTCTTGTCAACTTCCTTTATTTGCCCTGTAGGAAAATGTTTAAAGTCTTGACAATGAAGAGTAGTCTAGTTCTATTCAGTCGTGACACTAAAATTTTATTGTCATTCTCAGCCGGCTCTCTAAAAGTGGAATCTTTGTTGGGGCTTCTGGATAGAAATACCAC
Organism: Saposhnikovia divaricata; assembly: GCA_036435485.1. Taxonomy (NCBI): domain Eukaryota; kingdom Viridiplantae; phylum Streptophyta; class Magnoliopsida; order Apiales; family Apiaceae; genus Saposhnikovia; species Saposhnikovia divaricata. The sequence goes on along the minus strand of CM071599.1, from coordinate 140,025,896 downwards.
TATTCCTTCTTTGAGATGGTCGTCTGATCATATTGCACTTCTTGCAGAATTCTGCTTTAAACTTTGAGCAATGCTAGGTGATACACTGATGTTTTTTTTTCACTCTTATATGGGAAATGCTAGTACACATAGAGGTGGAATTTGCATCTGGTCTGCTTCTTATCCTGGCAGTGCAGGGCCTGTGAGGTTGGGGGTTGCTGCAGAAAATATTTCTGGAAGTTCTGGAATTCGGTGGACACTAATGGATTTTCTCCGAGGACATGCTGATGAACAAGTTACTGCACTATCATAGAGTCCAGCTGGAAGATATCGAAAATGAATGAGATGATGAAGATGATGACGATCACGAATGAGTCGTTTCTGTCACTATGTTTAAATTATGTGTTAATAGTTGTTAGACTCCATGTACCTTATGTTTAAATTTGCGCATGACTGTTTCGTAGCTATTTGTATGCACCTTAGGCGTTTTAATTTTGCTTTTGATGTCGTTACATGGGCTGCATTTGAATTGTTGGTCATAGCCCTGTAATGGTACATTTGGATATTTGGCATTAAGTTGCCCTGGTTTATGAAATGCAAATGATGCTTGGATTGTGGCTATAAATGGCCTGGTTTACTGTATTTTCAGCATGTTCCTACCAATTTTTTTTTTGAAAAAATGTTACAAGAGGGTCAAAATACGTTGCATTAATCTATAAAAAATCATTGCAATTGGTCTGAAAAATGTTGCCTTTAAGTGTCAATAAATTACCTTCTTATGCTACTGCAATAGTTTTTAATTGTTGCTATACAGTCTAAAATGTTGCTACTGAAAGTTATTGCAATGATTTAATTATGTTGCTGTATGGTATTAAAAACGTTGCTAGATCGACCTATTGCAAGGAAACCGGATGCAACGCCCAAATTTTGCAAATTTGTTGCCATAAACTCTACTGCAACGAATATAGGCCTTAAGGCAATGTTTTCCTGTCGTTGCAATAGCCGTTTTATGGTGTAGTGTAGGACATACGATCAATAGTGAAGGTGTGTTGGTTGACCCCACCGATTTAAAGGGAGTTTCAATTGGGAAAGGCCAACCACCCCAACAAAGCAATATGAAGTTTGAATAAGCAGAAAAATGTGAGAAAATCTCCCTGAAGCTAAAGATTAATTGGCGATGACCCAATGTTGGCATGGCCTAATGGAAGAAGGAAAACTTTGGGATATATTATGATCCATCTTACACAGGTTTAGGCGGTGCGCTTATGCAGCAACGTAGCGTAATTGTGAGTACATTTGGACAGCGCGGTTCGACCTGCTTGGGTGTTCCTAGAACTATTTTTCAAGTTTCAAAAGGGATCTTCTTAGTGTTACCAGAGGGTGGATAGATTGACCAAAATTATCCTGATTCTGGAAAGAAATCCAACAAATTTTGGCAAACCTTGTCTTTCTGATTATCAACAGACGTCACCGAAAAGAATGGAAACTGGAGCGAACCCTGTGGATTGGGTAAGGTTGCTGTCATATGGGTTAGTAGATGGACCCTGAGTATTACAATCGATGGTAGAGATAAAATGATGAAGTGAGATTGGACGCAAACAGGAAATGTAAGTAAGAAACCAGCCGGACTAAGAAACTCCGGGATTGACTTAAGTGAAAAGGCTGTTATGCCAGGATGGTAAGCTTGCATGGCACGCGGGATTGATAAGAATAGTTGAAAAGATAAAAGTAGAGGAAAGGTGACCGGAGACAGTGCCGAGTAGTCGATTAAGACTTATATGAAGTAAAGTTTGGAAAGGTATCAAAGAAGAAGGCACGATGCCAGCAATTGCTAGAAAAGTAATGCTAAAAGCTAACCCCTAAACTCACATATTTTAGTGTGGCCAGTTGGGGCCAAGTCACAGAGGATTATCAAAGTGACTAAACGAGCAATGAAAGGACAAAGCGGGGTGCTTCTAACCAAGCGCCAACTGTGAGGACTTTGATATAAAGTGAGTTGAGATACATGACGATGGGATTTTATAAGTAGCATAGATATATTAAGACTGATGATGGTGACTAATGAAGGTGGTAAAGATCGTCAGAGATAGTGCAGTGTGATGCAGAAATGTTATCTAAAGCTTAGTGTCCTCAAGAAGAGCAATAGGTACTAAGAGATTTACGTTGAACACGACCAATATCTTCCAAAACATCCTTGCTACCATTACCAAGTGCTATAAGAGAGCATTTAGACATACGTTGTCTTTTAGAAGGTCAAATAGGTTGACAACTATCTGAAAGAAGAAATTAGCAGTAAGTTACCGATCAAATATCAAATGAGAATGATTGGAAAGAGACCCTTATTAAGGATACATGATCTGATTGCCAATTATAGGATGCAAGAATTCCTTGGCCATTGAATTATGGATAGGATATCCATAAATTAAGACAAACCCTGGGGAATGCACAAGGGATGGCATTAACCCTAATAAAGACATTGTGAATTCAGATGATATGAGTTGGACTTGCTAAGGCAACAATGACCGGTAAGGATTATTAAAAAAAAGAGTTCTGGAAAGAACATAGATAGAATTATTAGAGTATTGATCAATTACGTTTTGATATACCCTGTACCCAGAAAGTACAGGAGGAATGATGAGGATGACCTAAGAAACCTTACAAGGAAAAAGGTAATATTCCGAACTTCAAAATGGAAGTTTGGTAAGAAATGTATGACATAGTAACATTAATGCCAGATGAGGCATGTATGAAACCCTGAGGAAGTAGCGATTGAACCTATAAAGGTTGAGATTATCCTAAGATAAGGAAAGAACTAAGAAAAGAAGTATCCTAAGTAGGATTGGGAATAAACGTGATAAAGTTCCCACGGGTAGGTGGAAGCAATGACTTATGGAAAAGACGAATAGATATATTTTTCTCCTTCAGCAGAGCTTAAGGGAGAATGCTTTCACCCAATGGTGATGGGAATGAGGTAGAAAAAAAAATTGAGCTGGAACGTATCCAGAAAACATGGATTACAAGAAATTATTATTATCAGAAAAGGCCAATGAGGTGGCCGACACTCTAAGTATAGAGGAATAATTGTAAATGTGCATACCGAGGGAACAGAATTATATTTGGAAGGACCTGGAAGGTCTTACCGGAGTAGAGGAATTTACATTCCTTCTGATAACTGTGCAAGAATCGACGGTAATAATAGTTTAAGTAAAGATTCGATTCCCGATATCATCTTAAGCAAACTACACACCTTAGAAGGTCCCGTTTTGAGGCAAACCAGGAGCATGATACAAAATTGATGAAGTAAACCCTTAAGTTTCCAGTCTTTTATGGAAGATGCATAAGTGATAGTTTCATCAACCGGACCTAGCTGCGATGCTTGAAACTCTTCTGCAATTCTATCTACTTCATGTAATATCTACATCAAGTTCAGGAAGTGTTCCTTATGGATAAGGAATAGCGATTACTTTGTCTCCTTAAGGGATTTGAAACCCGTAAGGTTAGCTATTAACGCACTACGTAAACAACAAGCGATGGTGATTCTTCTAAGAAAGTAGATGACAACGTAAAGATAAAGACAGTACTGCTATTGATATACTAAATGGCATGTTGATGAATGACAAGCAAGTTTGTGTTAGAGTATTTCTGCGCAAACAAGATAGAGAATATGAGGTTGATGAATCATGATGCTAAATGTATTCCCGTAGAAAGAATTAATGAGACTTGGAGGGAAGGGCAGTTGAGCCCGAGACTTATTGGGCCATCTGAGAGTTTAAAAGTGTTCGGAAGGTGGCATTCAAGCCAGCCTTACCCCCAAAACTTATAGCATAATCGTAACATGTTTCATGTGGCAAGGCTACGCCAGTAAAAGGCAGGTATACGACCAGGTAGGTATACAACCTGGTCTGACTTACGAAGAACAACCTGTGGAAAATCACGGGTAGAAAAGAACAAGTGATGAGAAACAAGTTTGGCAAAAGAAGATTATATTGGATCTAAGTTAAAGAAATAGGCCAGATTCATTTCAGAGGGTTTAAATTGGAATAACGTGATGGTTATAGAGTAAATGTGATGGGATACCAATAAGGAGGTGCCAAGTGCAAAAGATGTCTCAATAAAGAGATGAAGGTGGAAGTAATTAACAAAAGTAAATAAGAATCAGATAATAAGAAGGATGTGATTGATAAAGAAAAGGATGGGGAAGATAATTAAGGAATGTGAAGCAAGGAATGTTATGAATGGATTAATGAATGGACTTTCTAACGAACTCCCGGGATGACAACATGATAGTGTTAGTATTAATAATAAGAAGGACCTGGTAGCATGGCATGGAATGTTAGTATTAATAATGCCAAGCGAGGAAATCTACGATTTAACTGGAGAAGTTGAAAGGTGTTTCAAAAGCAAGTGTTGCTAAGATTAAACAGAGTATAGGTCCATAGAATGATGGACCAAGAAGCGAGGATATGTTGACACGTGAGATTACGATAGAGTAGTAATTGATACGATTACGATTATTTTCTTCTCTGATAAACCTCTATAGTTCAGAGGTAAAATTTAAGTTTGATATTTTTGCAATCATGAAATTTTCTATAACTCTCTATAATTCTTTTCTTCTCTTCTCTCTTATTCATATTCTTTTTGAATTGAGAAGAACAACCCTTTAAGGAGGGGAGGTACTACTACGTGACTCTCTGTCTGTGTGATAGAAGTCTAAGTGTAATGCCATTAATTGTTTAATTGCTTGTCAAGTACTAAAGGCTGGCCCCCTCCTCCTGTACTAAATATGCAATATAACAAATGTTCAATTGATCATAGTGATCTCTCAATAAATCTTTCCACTTCTCTATATTGATCGAGATTGCGAAGATTAAAGCGATCAGGAAATGCTGAGTGCGAGCGAGGTTATCTCCGAATTCGCAGCACGATGATGATACCAAAGCCACTGCGGATATCAATAAGAACAATAAGGATAAGACTGAGTAAGAGCATAACTCGAATAATGTGTTGTACAAAAAGTAGCAAAGTTGATGGAAAAAGGATAAAATACGTATTGTAGCACCAGTAGATGTGCTGGGAAAGGGCAGAACGACTAAGAGTTGACCCGGAAGCTGAAAGGTGAAACGACTCTTTGCTTCCTACCTGATTCCGGGACAGAATCCTTTTAAGGAGGGGAGACTGTAAGAACCCAAATTTTGGATATAATTAAAACTTCTTATTATATATTGAGGTAATGGTGAATAGTGATTACGACTACGATGTAACGATTGAGGTAATGAATGAAAGGAATAGATTGGGATTCAAATACTTATATGTCATGAAGAATGCTAATGGTTGACAACTTAGGTAAGAATAATCTAACTCCTAGGGGAATAAGATATGGCAATTCCAAGCAAGAGAATATTCTCATGTCATCCAGATCGATAACGATTAGTCCAGTGGTTCCGTGAAAGGGTTAAGGAACGCCCGAGAAGGAACAAGGACATTGTCATAAATATAGGGAATGAAGGAAGAATAAAGTATGAATATCGTTTTTGGTGGAAATGAGAATATTATGAGACGACACTATATAAAAGTACCCGGAACGAAATTCTGAGTTCGTATTAGTGATCCAGGGGAAAAAAGAGTGTATGTAAAAGCTGTCGGATTCTGTAAACTAGCACTTTTATTTTCCCCGAGATTTCCCTAGACACTGAAAGACTTAAGGAATTATTGAAGGGATTTAAGGAAAATAGGTTCAATAATTATTAAAGAGGATGGAGGATGATAGTATAAATATTAAGACGGTTTCCGGTAAAACCCTAACTAGAAACGAATGAGTTATTCCTCCGAACAATCAATGAATTGAGCAATAACCGGACAAAGAAACGAGCAGGGGAATCAAGGTGCATGTATGTGCTAGTGGAAAATATCTAGTAACCAAGCATTTACATGATCAACTAGCTTACTTAGCAAATCAAACCACTTGGTTAGATCAATACATCATCCAACCACAAAAACCTAACACATGTCTCTTAAAATACCTCATGCATGACCTATGACCTTTATTAAAGTAGCTTTTTGGTTTAGATATTATCTACACTCATCAATAATACACTTTAGATGAGAATTAGATGAGTGTAAAGCAAGGGAAGCAAGCCAACCACCTTTTCTTTCTTTCTCCCCCATTTCCATCAGTTTGGTTTTTTTCCAGGGCAGGGGATTTTTGTGATTTTTTTAACCCAGTTCTACTCATCATCAAATCATGAAAAAAATCACAGATCTTCTACACATCAAGATGAAGTTGGGGATTTAATTTCATAATTTTTGAAGATCGTTTGGAGAGGTAAAAAAATTCGAGAAAGTCACTCTGTTTTTACCCTTGAAGATAGCCCTTCGAATTTTTGCATAATTCAAGAATCAAAATCAACCTTCCAACCATTGTCTGAACTCCAAATTTTTATGGTAAGTCCTATAATTCATAAAAGTGGTACCCTAGAAATCTTGGCTTCAAAATCCATGTTTTCCATTTTCAAATAAATCATCCAAGCCTAGGGTGAATAGTGATTTCAAGAGACTAACTTTGATTTCTTGTTTTGTTTGGATGATCCAAGCTTTGTTAAGGTAATCTAAGGACTAGACAAGGCTTACTAGGTGCATACACACTCCAAGGAAGGTATAAACTTCAAGAACCCAAGTTTTTGTTTTGAGTTTTAATGGAGTTTTAGATGAGTTTTGGTGATGATGTTATTATACGCTTGTTTACATGATCATGTAGTTATTCTTAGTAGTTATTAAGTCATGATTCAAGTCCTTAATGATTTTGAGGTTAAGATCAGTGGTTCTAGGGGTTGTTGAGATGAGAATCATGTTGATAAGTTGTATTGATGCCCGGTGTGGCTTGGTTGTGTTGTTATGATTTTTGGAACCTCAGATTTATAGCCGTCGTAATGCCGAATTTTTGTTAACACTTAGAAACCAAGCATGATAGTAAAAATAAATTCCTGACCTTGGTAGTATTATGACATTTCCTTGTAGATCTTGAGCCATAGATCATTTTGGCATGAGAATCGAAACATTCCGACTTACGGTTTAGGAGTTATGGTCAAATTACTAAAATCGGTTCGAAACCGTAAATAAAAGTTCGTAACTTCAATTGAACCCTCGTAAAGCATGTTATTCAACGGCGAATCTTGGTAAATAAATACTAGGGGTCATAAGGAAGGTATGAGAGAAAACCACATATAAAACGGATCGTTTTCCGATTTTATAAAAATATTCGAATCAAGGTTAAACGCGAACGAACCCCTAAAAACCCGCTTGGTTATAACTTTGGTAAAACACTTAGAAAACGAACGATAAAACTCGAGGTATAATCTCGGTTCGTAAACGATCGATTTTAGAACTGATACGACTTAAGTATATACCTAGTATGGGTACGATGACATGTCGTAATAACGAACAAATGTCGGATCGTATCAGTAATAAAAAGAGTTACGCTAACAGGTGTATAACGAGATAATTCGAAAACGTGTTTCAACTTAAGTGAAGTTATACTTAGACTTTTAAAACGTGTTAAGTGGTTAATCTCGAATGTTCTGATTGTTTATAGATCATCGAGCAGACCCAGGACACGCTATCTCCACCCATACCCGATTACCAGGCAAGTGTTCACAACTTTGAACCTGTTGTTGTGATAATATATATATATGTGATTGCCATTTTACATATGTCATAGCATGCATGCCTATTGTCAAATTATATTATGATACATGTTCCCTGAATTGATATTGGCTTATAGACTAGATACGAATTATCAGTTATAAGCCGGATTGTTTTGATAAGACCCTTAGCGAAGGGCATATGTTATTCATTCTTAAATATAGATCGGGAGTCGGTATTTTGAGATATAGATAGTCGTGGAAACCCGGAGGGATTCCGACGGCAGATTATTATTTATTTAAGGAATGTTATTATTAAACGTTATTTATATTTCCATAAAGTATCAATTACTTGGAAATATTTCGAGGAATGTTATTCGAGTATTATCTCAGTCGAGAGATATTAAATGAATGTTAGTTTCGAATATTCATTTAGAGTTGATTATTTAATGAATATTATTTTGATATTCATTAGATTGTTATTTATTAAATGAATATTATTTTGATATTCATTAGAATGTTATTTATTAAATGAATATTACTTACGAATATTCATTTAAGGTTCTATGTACTTGATGAATATTATTTTAAAATATTCATTGGAAGTTCTATTTACTTAAGGAATATTTTTCGATTATTCCTTTAAAGTTTTGATTACTAAATGAATATTATTTGGATATTCATTTAGAAGATTATTTATTAAATGAATATTCTTTTCAAATATTCATTTAAGATTTGACTTATTTATTGAATATTATTTTAAATATTTATTGGAGTTTATTTATTTAATGAATCTTATTTCGAATATTCATTTAAGGAGGGATTTATTTAGTAAATAATTCCATATATTCATTCAAGGATTAATTATGAGCAATATTATGAGTTAATAATATTCCGTAATTATTATTGAGTTAATAAATATTCTTGGAATATTTATTTAATTCTTTTAAATTCTTTTAAAATGATTTATATTATTTCGAGATTATCTTTCACCTCCAAATATTATATAAAATATTTCGGAGTCTTTTTACGACTATTTTATCAAGGAAAGGTTCCCCAACTCTTTATTTTTCATTTAAATCTATCTTAAAAGGATTTAAATGCTCGTTCAAACTTCCATATTATAGGGGAACCTACTTGAGCAATGTTATTTATCTTGTTGACTTCCCGGTCACAAATCTTGTAAAACTATTCTTTTCACTCGCAACTTGGTTGCTGTTTATCAATTGAATCTTTGAGTAACCTTCTCATCATTCGAGGGGTAAGATTATTGGAACAAGATGGTATCCTTTAACAAGCAGCAGCTTGGGAGACATGTGTTGAATTTTCCTTTCCAACTAGATACGACTACTTTGTGGAGTTTATCAACAAGTATTTCACTTAGGGAAGGGAGGACAAACTCAACATTTCAATGCTGTAGATTTATTCGAACTAGGAGTCATGTGTAAGAGGCCGAGTCGTGCGGTCCATCACAAGGCCTAACCATTGGCCAGGGAGTTACTATTAAAGGCCATTGACAAGTGGAGTCGTCAGTTCTTCCTTCTACCGGTAGTAAACCATATTGGGCTGTACCATCCCCGACTGATCATCAGGGAATGGGACAGCTGGCGCGTGATAACTCCAGTATTGGTTCATCTCCCAAATTGGGAATTCCCTGAAACACGTATCGAAGAGACTTCTTTAAGGTTGACGGTGTCTTCCGCAACACGTATTGAAGAGACTTCTTTCAGGTTGTAGGACTTTGAAAAATGTTAATAACTGGAATTGCAATATCTTCCTTGCAAGTTCCTCTTTATATGATAAATGATAATATCTTGCTTATTTTGACTTAGCAGATATTTCCACAAAATAAATACTTTAAGTTACCCTGTTACTTCATCATTTATATGATACTGGCATCATTTCCGTAAATGCATGGCATATGGTTTGAAAGATACTTTTGAACTGTTATATACATTATCTTTCAGTTAAATATTATTGTTGGTGGGCTATTTCTCACCCTTGCTTTATTATTATATCACAACAACAACTAGACCAGATGACTCGCACAAGGCGCACTCGACGCTGGCGAGGACGATGAGACTACCAGAGCCGAAGAGAAAGCTATTGGTAGGATAGATTCATTCTTTCAGTACCAAATATATGGACTAGTATGACTTATGTAAATGGATGGCAAAGAGTATGTATTCATATTGTAACTCTTTTGGATTGTAAGAACTCATAATGTGTTTAATAAAATTTGGTTGTTACTCTGATTTCATCTCTGGGACTCTAACGGGTGTGTTTTATATTGTTGTGTTGGGTCATAAAAATGTAATTAATTTTGAGTAGAAGTAAGTTCAAGTATTGTGGACAGAATTGGAGACCGTAACGACCGAATCCCGGACCCCGGATCTGGGGGTGTTATAATAGAGTTAGGCGATTAAAGTTATAGTGTACTAAAATAGTACCTTACCTTATTATAGGTGCAAATAGGAAGTCGGTAAGAAGTCATTATGCGTGTAGATGGAATTTCAAGAACGGAGATATTTATCGGGATTGAAAAGTATATTGATATCGAGACTGATGGATTATAGAAGAAAGATGGATGTATAGTCGATTAGAGACCGTCATATGGAAAAGTAGAGACTGACGCAAAGTGAGTAACGAATCGATATGTTGGAAACATAACTACGTATATTGAGGCAAGTGTTTCTATTACTCCCTTATTGTTCAAATGAAGTATATCTGCTTCTGTTAATTACCACATGTTCTTTCAAATCAGTTTGCAAGTAATCAGTACCTTGTTGTACTCTTCCATTGAGTTATCTTGTGAATTATCTGTAGACATACATTGATTGGTATGCACCCTATGACTACCCTTCTTCAGATTAACAGTGAATCTTGATTCTATAGCTTGTTCCCCTTCTTTAGACTAAGACCTTTATTGTGTCTATCAATTATACCTTATAAACCCAATCAGACTTCCATGTCTTAAATATAATTTCTAAAACTTAACACCTGTTTTACAAGTTAATGATTGATAACTTTCTTCTAGTTACCAAATAATTTTTTATTAACTCCAGCAATACTTACTCACGTTTTCTCAACTTCTATCTTATCAAACATTGTTTCAAAGAACCAAGTTTTACTGAACCTCTATTTCAAATAACCAGGTTTTAACAAACCATGTTTTAAAGAATCATATTTTTTATTGAACTTGACTTTCAATGAACCTCATTTCAACAAGACCTTGTTTGAAGAAGCTATATGCTACTAAACCCTATTTTGAAATTCGTATTCAAACGAAAATTGATTTAGAAAAGTGAAACTTATTTACTATGTCCTGCCCAACCATTGTTTCATAAATGCAAGACCTTTATCTTCATAAACTGATATGTTATCCTGATTTAATATTTTAAACTTGTACTCAAGTCTTCTCCACCACAACTTTGTACAACCTGAATCTTTAAAGTTTATAACTATTCCGTAATCATTATCTTGATTTCATTTGAGTCTATATCTTATTACTCTAGATTTGTACCTCTATGCCTTGACATCAGAAACTTGGTCAAACCCTTTTGACTTTTATCATTATAAATCAAAATGAGTTATTTTTTGAAAATACTTTGAAGTTACTTAGACTGGGCTGATCTGTTATCAGAGAGTCGAAGGTACTTCGAAGTAAAGATTTTGAAAGGATTAAGTATTAAAATGTTTTATGAAGTTAAAAAGAGTTTTGCAAATCTTAATACTTTTAAAAATTAGATTTTAATAAAATGTTAGGAACTCTGTCTAAATGGTTTCCATGGATTCCTGACGATTGGAGAGACGGGGCGAACGGGTAATGGTGGTTCCGTCGGTTTGTGTATGTAGTAGTGTAGTTCCGGTTTGTCCAGTTCGACACCTTCGTAGGACAATGTGTTGCCTCTTGGGTACCCAAGCTATCCTAATGAGAGGATTTGATGTCCAGAGGGACTTTGTGTCCGGTATGGAAACTTTATAGGCTGATCACCCGTATTGTCTGTTATGAAGTAAAAACCTCCAATCAGTTTTCTTAAAGTGATGACTACTTTTAATTTACCATGAAATGAAATTGGTTTACCGATTGAAATGTCAATTACTTGACATAGTTTTGAAATATCTGTTGCTATCCTGATTATCAGTTGATATCCTGTTGTTACCAAACGTCAGTATTATTTTATTGCTTCCAGTTATATCATTCTACCACCTTGTTATTGTTGGAAGCCGGCTTTATGTTTGTTGTCAGATTTTAGTTTATTTAGAATTTGTTACTTCACTATCCACTTGCTGAGCGTTGTTGGCTCACTCTTGTTTTATTCATCTAACTTTCCAGCTAGACTTAAGAATGGTCTACCTATGTATTATGAATCGAACGAGTGTGGCAAGGCATTCTATTCAAGTTAGATTTCAGAGTCAGCATGGACACGTACAGTTTTGGACTGCGCTTCTAATTAGAAGGTATAATAGTTGTTGTGATTTAGATTCTTGTTTCATACTATAACCTGAGATCGATCCTTGTCGAGGGGTCATCTATATGATTAAGTTATACTTAATTGTAGTGGTTGTGGCACCAAATCTAGACCCCGGATTTGGGGCGTCACAACCACTTCCCTGTTAAGATTCACCTTTGTCACCCTTAGTTCTTCCTTTATCTCCCTCAGTCTGTTGTTGTTGTCTCTGAATTGTCTTTATCTCCCCCTTTTTTACATCGGCAACATTAATTCCAAGAGATTCAGTAACAGAACAAAAGAGATTCATCAGAACTACTTGATTTTCCATAATAGTGACTTGGTTATCTTCAAGTATTTGAAGTCTTGATTGAATAGCAATTTGATCTGAATATCTTTTAGAACGTCAGAATTAACTTCAATATTGGAAGTGCTTGTTTTATGTTCAGACTCAGATGCAGAAAGAACTTTATCAGCAATTTTTGTAGAAGAAGTTGCATGTGTAGCATGATTTACGAAAGTAGAATGATATTCAAGTAATAATACTTGAGTAGAATTACAAACATCGTCACCTTTTTGATCTGGAGCTGAAATATGATCAACATGTCCTTCACCAGTATTCTGTGTACTAAAATCTACAAATCCTGACTCCTCCTGAGAGTGATCAGATACAGTTGATGTCTCAATTCTAGCTGATATTCGAATTACATACAAAGGAATACTAGGATCATTAGGAAGTTCTACTGGTACATGTGAAGTAAGAGATTGTCTTAGCCTTTCAGCTCTTTTGTTGATGATTCCTGCAAGCCTTTCTTTTTGCTTCTGAGCTTTAACTTCTGGTTTTGCATTGTGCTTTGCTAAGTCATTCTTCTCATACATTTTGATAAAAGAATAAGTACCAGCATCCATACCAAGATTGTCAGACCAAGAGTCAGGAAAAATCTGATCCCAGAAATCAAATGATTGTGGTTTCCTAATTTTCTCTCACTATGGAGTTGATCATCCATACCCTCATTCTCAATTTGACTATCAAAATTCAACACTCTTTTTACCTCTCCTTTTGCCTGGTCAGGAGCCAGCCTCTCTGTTTATGGATCTATGTCCATCTTTTCAAGCGTATCACTCAAATTTGGATAAGTGCTCTCATGACCTACAGAAAAATAGGGGTTAGAAGAAGTTTGTATACTTGAACTCACATGGAAAGGGGTTTCCTCATATGGTAAGGGGCTTAAGGTTTTCTCCAAGCAGTGAGCTGCTATAGTCTCTGAACCCTCACAAACATCTACTGTCTTTCCAGAGACTACAGGCTCCAGTATACCACTTTAAGGTTCTACACAAGACTTTAATGCCTTCAGTAATACTTCATTAGACATTATAGTTTTTGTGTCACCGTCTTTAATTGTTGGTTGCTGAGACACACCCTCAAGGTGGATAGACTCTGAATGAACAAAATTTGTTTCATCTTCAGGAAAATCAATAAAAGTCATTCCTTACATATCATAGGGTATCTCACTTGTAGTTTCAGTTAGCACAGAAGACCTTTCAGCATCCAATCACAGTTCCTGAGTCATCCAACCTCTGACTAGATGGTTCTTGTGTTGCAGTGACTGTGATCTGATCTATCCTACTATTTACCACTGGTGCAATAGTATCTCCTGTTGACTGCATTCCACTAACTACTACCTCCTTTTGTTCACCTTGAGCTGGAGCATCTTCAATAATGAAATCTTTGTGAAACAAATATGTATGAAGTGATTGAAGTGCACCATGCTTTGAAAGTCCAAATGACTTGCGTAATTCCTTTCTGATTGATACATAGAAATGCATCTTCATTAAGTCAAGTCTTTGATGTAAAAGTCCATATTCTTCAGAAAAAATGAAAGTTTTGGAACTCTTTCAACCAGAAATTGTAGAACAGGCCTGGAAAGATTTACTTTTACAGAAATAACCTTCATAGCCAGTCTGTATGTCAATGTTGTTTCCCATGAAGAATCAATATCAAGGTCTCTCTTTTCATTTGCTGACTTGGTTACAGCTTCATTTCAAGAGACCTGCACAATATTAGTTGGACTAGACTCTGTGTGTGTAGATGACAAATGAATCTTTCTCCTTGTTCTCCTCGTATAGTGAGCAACAGATTTATCTTGAGAAGACTCAAGAGGTGTAGACACAGAAGTGATCTTGGGATGAGATCATTTTTCAATAGACAAAGTCTTTTGAGAGACAGTATCCAATAACTGTTTTCCCTTTTTAAGAACTATAGCCTTCTGGGAGACTACAGCCTTGCTGTGACTAGGTCTTTCATCTCTTTGTCCTAGCTTAGAAAGTCGAATTGCAGCCTTCAATTCTGCTCTCTCAGCAAGAGATATATTATCATCATCTTCACAAGAACTACTACTTGAAACAACAAATCTTCTCTTCTTAACAACTGATGTCTTTTGAGAAACACTAGAGGTTGGTTTCTTTGAAACAATATGCTGTGGATCAAAACTTTGTTCTTGAATTGTTTCAGAGACTATAATGTTTTGGGTTACTTGGGTAGACACAAGGGGGTTCTCCACCAAATGAGATTCCTGAGTCATTTCACCACAGAAGAAAGAAGAATTATATATAGTAGGAAGATGAGTTCTTAGAAGTACCTGGACATGTTGTGGATAGTGAATTGCGGTATTTCATCAAGATTCTTTTCACAATCCTTCTTTGTAATGTCAGAGAAAATTCTCTTTTGCTGTACATAAGAAGAAGCACAATGTTCTCTACCAAATCTAGCTTCAACTTCAGGAATAAAATGGTTAATAAACAATTGCATGAATCTGTGATAATAAACCATTTTCCTGTCATGATCTCTTGACCCAAGTTTGATACACATCTGACTTAAGATAATGTGACCAAAATTAAGTACTCTGTTATAAAGCAAACCATATGCAATGTGAGATATAATAGCAGTAATTTGTTGAAAAGAACTACATTTACCAGTATAACATTTAGCAAGTTGGTCAAAGAAGAAAGACCATTCTTTCCTAAGAAAGGATCTATTTAACTGGCTCATGTTATCAAGAGGTCCATTATAACCTAACTCAGATAACATAGTTCTTACATTATCATCAGATGGTACATTCTCAAAATTCATACTAACAGGTAAGTGAAGTACTGAATTAACAACAGATTCAGTAATATCAAATGAGTCTTGTCCTAAGTGTAGAACAATCATACCTGATTGACCCTGAATAGAGTCAATTACCATAGCATTCTCCTAAGCTTGTGAAACAACAGCTTGATTAATCTGTGGAGATGCTGTCAAGGCATAACATAAAGTCCATAATTGGGTGAAAATCAGTTGACACCCCTTCCTTGTTAGTGATAGCTGCAACATGATTGTTCATCATAAAATCAAAGTCACCAAACTTGAAAACTACTGATTTGGGTAGTCTTCTTTGAGCTGCCATTTTGATCTGTAGAGAACTTGAGAAATCTTGAAATTGATTAGTGATTTTGAGAACTCGAGAATGTTTTTGCTTTAGAAAATATGAATTTAGAGAAAGCAATAAACAATTTGA
The DNA here is from genome assembly GCA_036435485.1 of Saposhnikovia divaricata. NCBI lineage: Eukaryota > Viridiplantae > Streptophyta > Magnoliopsida > Apiales > Apiaceae > Saposhnikovia > Saposhnikovia divaricata. Next base: position 140,010,272 of record CM071599.1, on the reverse strand, counting down.
GTTTCAAAACAAGTATATTTCAAAAATCCTTCAGACCCATTATCCCACGTTGACACGTAAGTTGACAAGTGTCAGTCCCTGAAAAATGCAGTTACCCACGATTTTTGGAAAAAAAAATCCAAAATTGATTTCAATTAAATAAATCAGGGAATAATCAAGATAAAAACCAGTACTGATCAGCTTCCTTCTCCTGTTGTGATCTTCTCATCAAGAAAATCACAAATTTCAATGTGATTTCTAAATAATAATAATCACAAATCCTGATGTGAACACACTTGTAAATCCTGATCAATATCATCCTGATTCCAAAGACTAAATGGAGTTCCACATGGCATTTTCTTATATCTGAAAAAGAAATAAACAACAATCTGAACAAAATCAATTGGTTAGATACGTTTAACATTTCTTGAAAATATAAGAAATACAGTCACGCGCAATAATAATGACTGACTGCATTGATAATCTCCAAGCGACTGTTCAGCTTCTCACGTCTTTATATAAAACCAACAGAAGTCTTATGCCATTCTTTACTCCAAAAACCTTCCAATATTTTCTCTGTAAACCACTCCTTTCCTAATGGCTTTCAACCCAAATATTCATATGAACCCTAACTTTCAGTTTATTTCCTTTGAGGAGTTCTATGCTCTTGATGATCAGGAGCAAGTGGACTATCACTTAGAAGTGATGACTTTTCTCATCAAATTAGATATGGTTGGTATCAACCCAAATGATGTCCAAAAACCTCCTCTAAAACATCTACCAGTTGAACAAAATCCTCCTCTAATCTCTTCACACCTTGAGGATGAAGAATTTGGTGAAGAGTCTGGGGTTGATTTTGATGGAGATGCTATTCATTTATCCACCAGTTCTCAATAAACATGGGATTGTACCAGCTGCTCTCATTCAAGTCATCCTGAGAAGAAATCCAAGAGCAGATGGGACTGTTCAAATTCCCAAATGGATTTTGAGATGCTCCTTGTCCTGTATCTTAGATGCATGAAAGAAGCAAGATCCAATATCCATAACATTAGACAAGAATAGGATTATCAGTAGAAGTTAGACAAAAAGAGGTTTGTATTTCATTTCCATGTATGTAATGCTTTTGATTAATGAAAATACAAGTTTTCTTGTTATCTGCTTGTCTATTGTTTGTTTATTATAATGATTTGAATAAAGTATAAATTATCAGTATGCATATGTTAAAACTTGCTAGCATAGACTTAACAAAACTCAGAATTAGACCACTGAATGAATTGAACTTCAGGATTTGAAAACATTAATTCACAGACTAGACAATTTTCACAATCCTGATACTCACACAGAAATCCTGATGACGTCAGCTTCCTGATAGTAATCCTGATCTGATGAGTATTATAAAGTCTATCATACTGTAATTTATACAAGTAAAATGTTACAGCTTAAGCATTTAATTATCAAATATAGATCCTGACAAAGATATCGAGTCTATAAGCTGAAACAACATACCTTGCTACTTATGCAGATGTTAAAGATCTAGAAATTTAACATTCCTAACTCACTAACCAATCTAATGAATATAGCCTCATCAAGTGGTTTAGTTAGAATATCTGCAAGCTGTTTGTCAGTAGGAACAAAATGAAGTTCTAGAGTACCATTCTAAATATGTTCTCTAATAAAATGATACATGACATCAATGTGCTTAGTCCTTGAATGTTGAACTGGATTTTCTGCAATTTTGATAGCAGTAGTATTATCACAAAACATATGAATATTACTAAGTGTCATACCATAATCCATCAACTGATTTCTTATCCAAAGGAGTTGTGTATAACAACTGCCTGCTGCAATGTACTCAGCTTCTGCAGTTGAGGTTGAAACTGATTGTTGCTTCTTGCTTACCCAAGAAATCAATCTGTTTCCCAGGAATTGACATTTACCTGTAGTACTTTTCCTATCTATTTTACACCCTGCATAATCAGAGTCTGAATAGCCAATTAGGGAGAAATCAGATTCTCTAGGATACCACAATCCAAGATTTGGAGTTCCCTTGAGATATCTAAAAATTCTCTTCACAGCAATTAAATGAGATTCCTTAGGATCACTTTGGAATCTAGCACATAAACAGGTAGAAAACATTATATCTGGTATACTTGCAGTTAAGTATAACAATGAACCTATCATGCCTCTATAGCTAGTATTATCAATACTCTTTCCCTTAGGATCAGAGTCTAGCTTAGTGGCTGTCGCCATGGGTGTTTTTGTAACTAAACTTTCTTGAAAGTCAAACCTTTTTAAAAGATTTTTGATATACTTTGATTGATTAATGAAAATACCAGTCTCAGTCTGTTTGACCTGTAAGCCTAAAAAGTAGTTTAGTTCACCCATCATGTTCATCTGATACTTAGACTGCATAAGCTTTCTGAACTTAGCACATAACTTTTCATTAGTAGAACCAAATATGATGTCATCAACATAAACTTGAACTAAAAGCAATTCACCTTTAATCTTCCTAAAGAATAGAGTTTTGTCAAGTGTACCTCTTGTGAAGCCATTTTCAAGAAGAAATTTAGACAACGTCTCATACCATGCTCTTGGTGACTGCTTTAGTCCGTAGAGTGCCTTATCAAGTTTGTAGACATGATTTGGAAGCTTTGGATTAATAAAACCAGGTGGTTGCTCCACATATACTTCCTCATCAAGCTTGCCATTTAGAAAAGCACTCTTTACATCCATATGGTATACCTTGAACTTTGAATGAGCTGCAAATGCAAGAAACATCCTGATTGCTTCCAATATTGCTACAGGTGCAAAGGTTTCATCATAATCAATGACTTCTTCCTGAGAGTAACCCTTGGCCACCAGTCTTGCTTTGTTTCTTACAATCATACCAGATTCATCTAGTTTGTTTCTGAAAACCCATTTTGCACCAACAATAGATTTATCTTTAGGTCTTGCTACCAGTTTCCAGACTTTGTTCCTCTCAAACTCATTTAATTCTTCCTTCATTGTAATTACCCAATCAGGATCCTGTAATGTTAGGAATAATTCATAAGTTGTGATGTTGAGAATAGAATTTTGCTAATACTTCTTGTATATCCTGATCTTATAAAGGATTTAGCACTTTGTATAGGATATATGTGTTAGACAGTAATCTGTGGAGGTTAGTCAAGAATAGTGCGTTAGAGACTACATTTTAGGAACTAAGAGCAGATCCTGATACAGCAAGTCAGATCCTGATCAAATACTGATGGGATGATCAGATCCTGATGCAATGGGAAATCCTGATATCAGTCGTGTTACTGATGATGTCATTATGGATGCTACAGAAACTGGCAAGTGCTATAAAACAGGATCGTTGTTTTGAAAAACAAGCAAGAAGATATCGTGAAGGAAACGAATTCTCTATTGATGGAAACTATCAACTAGACGGCAGAACATTGTCATAGATAGATTATAATTTTATTATTAGTTGATAGGTAGCATTATAAATACTCTCTCAATATCATTGTAAAAAGAGCGAATTGGGAAATATAGAGTGCATATCGTGTGAAGCTCTGTATAAGGTTTGTATTCGAGAGTTCGAAACAAACAGAGAGAGAGAGATTTGTATTTTCAGCAGCTGCTAAAGGTATTGTACACCTTTGGTAGAGTTTATATTTGATTTATTTAATACAAACAAAGTTTGATTCATTCGTTTATTCTTGTTCATCTAATAAAGAAAAATCAGACACGAGTATATAACTTGTATTCAACCCCCCCCTTCTACAAGTTATTCGAGTTAACAATTGGTATCAGAGCAGGTTGATTTCGAATAATCATAAAGATCTGCAATCATGTCTGGTTACAAGGATGGTAATACTAAGATCCCTATGCTCAAGAGAAATGAATATATTCTATGGGAAGTGAAGATGTTGCATCACCTGGAAGCAACAGATCCTCAAGCAATTGTCGAAGGAAAAGTTGTTCCAGAACATACAGTAGAGAAGCCTAAATCTGAATGGACAGATAAGGAAAAGGAGAATGTTCTTAAGGATGCTAAAGTGAGAAACATACTATTCAACAGTCTTGATTCTGTTCTCACTAACTATGTTCTCTCTTGTACGACTGCTAAGGAGATATGGGACAATCTAAAGGTTCACTGTGAAGGAACAAAACCTGTCAGGAAGAATATGAGGACACTTCTCATACAACAGTATGAGTACTTTGAATCCAAGTCTGGTGAGTCACTTACTGACATCTTTGATAGATTTACTAAACTCATCAATGAGATGGCCATGCATGGTAAATATTATGACTTGGAGGATATGAATACGAAGTTAATGAAAGCTCTTCCTGATTTCTACAATGAGAAGATATCTACAACTGAGGAAGCTAATGATCTGGATGAAATATCATTAGAAGTAGTTTATGGAAAATTGAGAGCTTATGAACTTTACAGGCAGCAGAAAAAGAGCATGAGTGAAGGAAAGATGAAAACTGTTACATTCACTGCTCAATCTTAATCAAAGAAGCTTCCAGAAGAAAAGTCTGAATCTACTGAAAGAGACTTGAGGAAGAAGAAGAGCAAAGAAAGTTCTGAGTCAGAGACTACAGATATAGACTCTGAAGATAATGATTCTGAATCAGAGATGCAAGAACTCTTTGCTATGTTTGCTAAAGCTTTCAAGAAAGGAAGATTCAACAGGAGAAGATTTAGCAAAGGCTCTTTTCAGAAGAAAGAGGAGAAGAAGGGTGACAAAGGCAAAAGTACAATTATCAAGCTTGATAAAGCCAAGATCAAGTGCTTTAACTATAGTGAGCTTGGACACTTTGCTAGTGAGTGCAAGAAGCCTAGGAATTCAGGGAAGGGTAATGCACCCATGGTCACACAGAAGGATTGGGCACACTCCAGTGATTCTGAAGATGAATTGGATTATGACAACTTTGCATTGATGGCAAGTGCTTCAGACAAGCCTGGATCTCCAAAGAAAACTTCTTCATCTTCTGTTAAGGTATCACTTCATTCTCTTGATTCATTTGATAGCTTAGATTCTGATGATATTAGATCTATTCATGTTGAGTTTAAGAATCTTATGACTAATTTCAAAATTCTTGCTAGTGAAAAAGATGAACTTAAGGCTAAGAATGATGAATTAGTTAGTAGAAATAATTTTCTTGAGTCTGAGTTAATTCAAATGGAAGAATATAGGTTAAGTTCTGATAAAGCTAAGCATGATTATGGTGTTATCCTTGAGGCTTATGACTATGTCAGAAAAGAACTAGAGGAAGAAAGAGATGTGATTAAAACCATTAACAATTCTGGTAAAAAGACTCAAGAAATCATTGAAAATCAAATTCTTGGTAAATTTAATGGTTTAGGTTTTGATAAGGCTAGGCAAGAAGATACTGTAGCTATTTTCAATAATGATAGTAAAATTGAAGCTAGCACATCTAAGTCTGAAGGTAAGAAGATAGTTTCTGAACCTAAACATGTTAAATTTATTGATTCTAAAGGTACCCCAGTTGTGCATAAAAGAATTAACAATAGCAATTCAAATGAGAAAGTGTTAGAAATATCTAAGAATGTCAACATAGGTTTTTTTATCTAAGTCTCAGTTGAAACAGAAACTAGAAAGTATTTCAGAGTCTAGCAAGATCAGAAGAAATAGGAATGGAAAAGAAAGTATTAACAAAGAGAATAATTACAAGAATGTACCTGATGCACCTAGGAAGAAATGCTATAAATGTGGAAATCATAATCATTTGACCCTAGACTGCAATCAAAAACCTTCTTGGAAAACTGAGTCCAGATTCCCCAAGACTCAGAGAATTCAATACCAACCACAAGAACCCTGTTATCATTGTGGTAGTTTACTTCATTCCATTTATATGTGTAAGGAATAACATGAACTGTATTATGACTATTATTCTCTGAAATCTGAAACTCCTAGTCACAAACAGTTTGTGAAATCTAAGTCTAAGGTTGACTCTGCAACAGGTAAATCAAAAGCAAAATCTTCAAAGCCTGTTGGTTCAAAAGTTAGTAAGAAAGGATCCAATCAAAGTTGGGTCCTAAAAAATTCTAACTAGCTACTTTTTGTTTGCAGGGCACTGGAAAGAAGCATTCAATTATCTTGGACAGTGGATGCTCTGGACATATGACTGGAAAGAAGTCCCTGCTTAAAAAGTTTGAGAGGAAAGTTGGCCCAGTAATATCCTTTGGAGATGGCAACAAAGGAGAAACTCTGGGATATGGCTCAATTATTTTGGGGAATGTCATCATAGAAAACGTAGCACTGGTTGAAGGCTTGAAACACACACTTTTAAGCATAAGTGAACTGGGTGATAAGGGTTACCAATCAATCTTTGACAGTAAAGGATGCAAAATCTTTAATATGAAGAATGGAGACATTGTTTTGACTGGTCAGAGACATGGTAACATATATGAAGCCAGCTTGAGTGACACATCTAAAGGAACTGTCAGATGTCTTTACAGCAAGGCATCAAATGATGAAAGCTGGAACTGGCACAAGAAGCTCTCACATCTCAACATCAAGAAGCTTAATCAACTTGTTAAGCACCATCTGGTGAGGGGCCTACCTCAGGCAAATTATGTGCAAGATGGACTTTGTGATGCTTGTCAGCTTGGAAAACAAAGAAGACCACTTTCAAGAGCAAGACAGAAAATTCAATTACTGAACCATTTCACATGCTGCATCTTGATTTATTTGGTCCAGTATCTATCAACAAGAAAAGATATGCTCTAGTTATAGTGGATGATTACACAAGGTTCACATGGGTATTCTTTCTACACAACAAGGATGAAGCTCCTCAGCAAATCATTGAACTTGTCAAGAATATTCAAAATAGCTCTGCGTACAAGGTCAAAGTTCTCAGAAGTGACAATGGTAAAGAATTTAAGAATTCTACAATGGAGGAGTATTGTGCAGACAATGGAATTACTCAACAGTTTTCTGCACCTGGAACACCTCAGCAAAATGGTGTAGTAGAAAGAAAGAACAGAACTCTCACAGAGGCAACTAGAACCATGCTTGCAGATGCAAAGCTTCCAACCTATTTCTGGGCAGAAGCTATCAACACTGCATGTTTCACTCAAAACTGTACCTTGGTAACTGCTCATGGTAAGACTCCCTATGAGATGATCAAAGGAAAGAAACCAAGTGTGAAATACTTTCACATCTTTGGATGTAAATGCTATGTCCTGAAATTTCATCCAGAATAACTTGGAAAATTTGAAGCCAAATCGGATGAAGCAATCTTTCTAGGATATTCAGCATCAAAGGCCTTCAAAGTATACAATCTCAGAACTCACATTGTTATGGAATCAATTCATGTTGCATTTGATGATAAGAAGTTTGGAATTTTACAAACTGATGAAAGCCATGACAATCTGGAATTTGAAAATCTTAAGTATTCTGATATTCTCTCCAGCGATGATGAAGGTTCTCCAGAGGAAATCTCTATTGCTTCTCAATGGAATTCTACTGTTGAGGGGTAGCAATTCAATCAAGGAGAACACTGTACTGGTCAGGATCAGACTAGTCTTTCAGAGTCTACTTTATTAGGAACTGATCCTTTAGAGTCTAATGAAGGAAGATCATAAACTAGCAGCAGTATTGAATCCACTGATTCTACTGATCAAGGGGGAGCTTTTGAAGGAAATGAACACTCTTTTACAAGAGATACCACTAACTTAGGGGGAGAGTCTAGCAGGAGCAATCTACCACTTGTTAGAAAATGGCCAAAGGATCATACTGAAGATTTGATTATTGGTGATCCAAATAGTGGTGTTCGAAGTAGAAGATCAATTCAAAATGAATGCTTGTACAGTTGTTTTCTCTCAAAGAATGAACCTAAGAAGGTTGAAGAAGCCTTACAGGATTCTGATTGGGTAATAGCAATGCAGGAAGAATTGAATGAGTTTGAGAGGAACAAAGTTTGGAAACTGGTACCAAGACCTAAAGATAGATCTATTGTTGGTGCTAAATGGGTTTTCAGAAACAAGCTAGATGAATCTGGTATGAATGTAAGAAACAAAGCAAGACTGGTGGCCAAGGGTTATTCTCAGGAAGAAGGAATTGACTATGACGAAACCTTTGCACCTGTAGCAAGATTGGAAGCAATCAGAATGTTTCTTGCATTTGCAGCTCATTCAAAATTCAAGGTATACCAGATGGATGTAAGTAGTGCTTTTCTTAATGGCAAGCGTGATGAGGAAGTGTATGTGGAACAACTACCTAGTTTTGTTGATCCAAAGTTTCCAAATCATGTCTACAAACTTGATAAGGCACTCTATGGACTAAAGCAGGCACCAAGACCATGGTATGAGACTTTGTCTAAATTTCTTCTTGAAAATGGCTTCACAAGAGGTACAATTGACAAAACTCTATTCTTTAGAAAGATAAAAGGTGATTTGCTTTTAGTTCAAGTTTATGTTGATGATATTATATTTGGTTCTACTAATGAAAAGCTATGTGCTAAGTTTAGCAAGCTTATGCAGTCTAAGTATCAGATGAGCATGATGGGTGAACTAAATTACTTTTTAGGCTTGCAGGTCAAACAGACTGAGACTGGTATTTTCATTAATCAGTCAAAGTATATCAAAGATCTTTTAAAAAGGTTTGACTTTCAAAATTGTGCAATTGCAAAGACACCCATGGCAACAGCCACTAAGCTAGACTCGGATCCTAAGAGAAAGAGTGTTGATAACACTAGCTATAGAGGCATGATAGGTTCACTGTTATATCTAACTGCAAGTAGACCTGATATAATGTTCTCTACCTGTTTATGTGCTAGATTCCAAAGTGATCCTAAGGAATCTCATTTAATTGCTGTGAAGAGAATTTTTAGATATCTCAAGGGAACTCCAAATCTTGGTTTGTGGTATCCAAGAGAATCTGATTTCTCCCTAATTGGCTATTCAGACTCTGATTATGCAGGGTGTAAAATAGACAGGAAAAGCACTACAGGTACATGTCAATTCTTGGGAAACAGATTGATTTCTTGGGCAAGCAAGAAGCAGCAATCAGTTTCAACCTCAACTGCAGAAGCTGAATACATTGCAGCAGGCAGTTGTTGTGCTCAACTCCTTTAGATAAGAAATCAGTTGATGGATTATGGTATGACACTTAGTAATATTCCTATGTTTTGTGATAATACTAGTGCTATCAAAATTGCAGAAAATCCAGTTCAACACTCAAGGACTAAGCACATTGATGTCAGGTATCATTTTATTAGAGAACATATTGAAAATGGTACTGTGGAACTTCATTTTGTTCCTACTGACAAACAGCTTGCAGATATTCTAACTAAACCACTTGATGAGGCTACGTTCATTAGATTGGTTAGTGAGTTAGGAATGTTAAATTTTTAGATCTTTAACATCTGCATAAGTAGCAAGGTATGTTGTTTTAGCTTATAGACTTGATATTTTTTTCAAGATCTATACTTGATTGTTAAATGCTTAAGCTGTAACATTTTATCTTGATAAATTTCATTATGATAGACTTATTAATAAAACATCCGGATCAGGATTGCTATCAGTATGCTAACGTCATCAATATTGACATCAGGATTGTATCGTTAGTATCAGGATTGTGAAATTTGTGTGTCTTACTGTTTCAAATTCTGAAGTTCATGTTATTTAATGGTTCAATTCTGAGTTTTGTTAAAGTCTATGTTAGCAAGTTTTATCACATGCATACTGATAATTTATATCATTATTCAGATCAGTTGATAAACAACGATAGACAAGTAGATAATAAGAAAACTTGTATTTTCATTAATCCAAAGCATTACATACATGGAAATGATATACAATTCTTCTTTTTGTCTAACTACTTCTGATAATTCTATTCTTGTCTAAAGTTGTTACTGCTTCAATCCTCAATGATCGACTTCAGGACAAGGAGCATCTCAAGAATGAATTCCTTGTCTGGGCGACTTGAATGAGAGCAGCTGACTCATCTTCATGCTTATTGAAGTAGATGAATAGCATCTCCATCAAGATCAACCTCAGACTCTTCACCAAATTCTTCATCCTCAAGGTGTGAAGAGATTAGAGGAGGATTGTATCCAACTCGTAGATGTTTTAGAGGAGATTCGTGGAAATTATCTGGGTTAAGACCAACAATATCTGACTCAATGAGAATAGTCATCTTTTTTAAGAGATAGTTTACTTGCTCTTGAGCATCAAGAGTAAAGAACTTCTCGGTGGTAATGAACCAAAAGCTAGGGTTCATATGAAGATTTGGGTTGGAAGTCATGATGGAAAGAGAAAAGAATGAAAAGGTTTTGGAGAATGGCATAAGACGTCGATTTCTTTTATAGAAAGACATGGGAAGCTGAACAGTCGTTTGGGAGATATCAATGCAGTCAGTCATAATTATGTGTGACTGTATTTCTTGTATTTTCAAGAAATATTGAATGAATCTAACCTATTGATTTTGTTCAGATTTTATTTATTTCTTTTACAGGAAAAAGAAAATGCCACGTGGAAACTCCACTTAGTCTCTGAAATCAGGATGATATTGATCAGGAATACAAGTGTGTTCACATCAGGATTAGTAATTCTTTTTATTCAGAAATCATATTGAATTGTGTGATTATCTTGATGAGAAGATCACATCAGTAAAAGGAAGCTGATCAGTATTGATTTTTATCTTGATTTTACCTTGATTTATTTACTTGAAATTATTTTTGGATTTTATTTTCCAAAAGTCGTGGGTAACTGCATTTTTCAGGGACTGACACCTGTCAACCTACGTGTCAACGTGGGATAATTGGTCTGAAGGATTTTTGAAATATAATTATTTTGACACTCTAATCATGTAATTGCTTTCTCTAATTTCATTCTCTAAAGCAAAAACACTCTCGAGTTCTCAAAATCACTAATCAATTTCAAAGATTTACTAAGTTCTTTTCAGATCAAAATGGCAACTCAAAGAAGACTACCCAAATCAGTAGCTTTCAAGTTTGGTGACTTTGATTTTATGATGAACAATCATGTTGCAGCTATCACCAACAAGGAAGGGGTGTCAACTGATTTTCACCCGATAATGGACTTTATGGCAAAAGGACCATTAAGCTATGCCTTGACAGCATCTCCACAAATTAATCAAGTAGCTGTTTCACAAGCTTGGGAGAATGCTGAGGTAATTGACTCTACTCAGAGTCAATCAGGTAAGATTGTTCTACCCTTAGGACAAGACTCATTTGATCTTACTGAATCTGTTGTTAATTCAGTACTTCGCTTACCTGTTAGTACGAGTTCTGAGAATGTACCATCTGATGATGATGTGAGAACTATGTTATCTAAATTAGGTTATGATGGACCTCTAGATAACATGAGCCAGTTAAATAGATCCTTTCTTAGGAAAGAATGGTGTTTCTTCTTTGATCAAATTGCTAAATGTTTTACTGGTAAATGTAGTTCTTTTCAACAAATTACTGCTGTTACATCACATATTGCATATGCCTTGCTTTATAACAGAGTAATTAATTTTGGTCACATTATCTTAAATCAGATGTGTATTAAACTTGGGTCAAGAGATCATGACAGGAATATGGTTTATTATCACATATTCATGCAACTGTTTATTAACCATTTCATTCCTGATGTTGAAGCTAGATTTGGTAGAGAATATTGTGTTTCTTCTTATGTACAGCAAAAGAGAATTTTCTCTGACATTACAAAGAAGGACAGTGAAAAGAATCTAGATGAAATACCTGCATTACACTATCCAAATCATGTTCAGGTACTTCTAAGAACTCATCTTCCTACTATCTATAATTCTTCTTTCTTTGGTGGTGAAATGACTCAGGAATCTCAGTTGGAGGAGAACCCCCTATATCTACCCAAGTAGCCAAAAAACATTACAGTCTCTGAAACAATTCTAGAACCAAATTTAGATCCACAGCCTATTGTTTCAAAGAAGCCAACCTCTGGTGTTTCTCAAAAGACATCAGTTGTAAGGAAGAGAAGATTTGTCATTTCAAGTAGTAGTTCTAGTGAAGATGATGATAATATATCTCTTGCTGAGAGAGCAGAATTGAAGGCTGCAATTCAACTTTCTAAGCTAGGACAAAGAGATGGAACACCTAGTCACAGCCAGGCTGCAGTCTCCCAAAAGGCTGTAGTTCTTAAAAAGGGAAAACAGTTACTGGATATTATCTCTCAAAAGACTGTGTTTGTTGAAAAAGGATCTCATCCCAAGATCACTTCTGTGTCTACACCTCTTGAGTCTTCTCAAGATAAATCTGTTGCTCACTATACTAGGAGAACAAGGAGAAAGATTCATTTATCACCTACACACACAGTGTCTAGTCCAACTAACATTATGCAGGTCTCTACAAATAAGGCTATATCCAAGTCAGTATCTGACAAGAGAGATCTGGATCTTGATTCTTCATGGGAAACAACATTGACATACATACTGGCTATGGAACTTATTTCTCTAAAAGTGAAGCTTTTCAGGCCTGTTCTAGATTTTCTGATTGAAAGAGTTCCTAAACTTTCATTTCCTGAAGAATATGGACTGTTACATCAAAGACTTGATTTAATGAAGACGTACTTCTATGTATCAGTCAGAAAGGAATTACACAAGAAATTTGGACTTCCTAAGCATGTTGCACTTCAATCACTTCATGCATATCTATTTAACAAAGATGTCATTGTTGAAGATGCTTCAGCTCAAGGTGAACAAGAGGAGGTAGTTGATAGAGGGATGCAGTCAATAGAAGATACTATTGCACCAGTGGTGAATAGTGGAATAGATCAGATCACAGTCACTGCAACACAAGAACCATCTAGTCAAAGGTTGGGTGACTCAGGAACTGTGATTGATGATGCTGAAAGGTCTTCTGTGATGACTGAAATTGCAAGTGAGAGACCCTATGATATTGGAGGAATGACTTTGATTGATTTTCCTGAAGATCAAACCAATATTGTTCTTTCAGAGTCTATCCACCTTGAGGGTGTGTCTCAGCAACCAACACTTAAAGACGATGACATACTAGCTATGATGTCTAATGAAGTATCACTGAAGACATCAGAGTCTAGTGTAAAACCTGAAAGTGGTATACTGGAGCCTGTAGTTTCTGGAAAGAAAGTAGATGATTGTAAGGGTTCAGAGACTATAGCAGCTCACTCCTTGGAGAAAACCTCAAGCCCCATGCCATATGAGGAACCCTCTCTCCATGTGAGTTCAGGTATAAAAACTTCTTCTAACCCCTATTTTTCTGTAGGTCATGAGAGCACTTATCCAAATTTGAGTGATACACTTGAAAATATGGATATAGATCCACACACAGAGAGGCTGGCTCCTGACCAGGCAAAAGGAGAGGTAGAAAGAGTGTTGACTTTAGATAGTCAAAGTGAGAATGAGGGTATGGATGATCAACTCCATAGTGAGGGAGAGAAAATTAGGAAACCGCCATCGTTTGATTTCTAGGATCAGGTTTTTCCTGAATCTTGGTCTGAAAATCTTGGTATGGATGCTGGTACTTATTCTTTTATCAAGATGTATGAGAAGCATGACTTAGCACATCACAATGCAAAGCCAGAAGTTAAAGCTCAGAAACAAAAAGAAAGGCTTGCAGGAATCATTAACAGATGAGGTGAAAGGCTAAGACAAACTTCTACTCAACCAGTACCAGAAGATATTCCAAATGATCCTAGTATTCCTTTGTATGTACTTCCAATTTCAGCCAGAATTGAGACATCAACGGTATCTGATCAATCTAAGGAGGAGTCAGGATTTGTAGATGTTAGTACACAGAATACTGGTGAAGGACAGGATGATCATACTTCAGCTCCAGATCAGAAAGATGAAGATGTTTGTACTTCTACTCAAGTATTATTACTTGAATATCATTCTAAACAGGCAACTTCTTCTACAAGACTTGAAGATAAAGTTCTTTCTGCATCTGAATCTGAAGATACAACAAGCACTTCCAACATTGAAGTCAATTCTGAAATTTTACGAAACATTCAAAAATCTCAAAGTGATATTCAATCGAGACTTCAAATTCTTGAAGAAAACCAAGTCACTATTATGGACAATCAAGCAGTTCTGATGAATCTCATTTGTTCTGTTACTGAATCTCTTGGAATTAATGTTGCTGATGTCAAAAAGGGGGAGATAAAGACAATTCAGAAAGAAAAACAACAACAGACTGGGGGAGATAAACGGACTGGGAGCAGAATTAAGGGTGACAGAGTTGGTAAATTTCATCATGGAAGTGGTAAAGGAAAAGAAGCATCAAATAGTTGAATTCTTTCTTCTAAGTACTAGATACATGTCTACATCTGAAGAATGAGGTACTTAAATTAGTTATCACAGTACAGAAAAAACAGGAACAATCCTATAGTCTATAAATGAGAACATAAACAGCAGAAATTAGTTATCACAGTACAGAAAAATGAACCTGGCTAAACAGATTGCAGAGACAGAAAAATGAAAAAGTACCTATTGGGTATTGCCTACTGTGTCTGCTACATTCGGGTTCCAGTAGCCGATGCTGCAGTTGACGCTCCGTCCAAGTTCATTTTCTGAATTGCTAAAAAATAAATTGTAAACAAAAAGTACAACAATTAATCCATGAAAGATACATTTCTAAATGACTAAACTAAACAGGAAATTAAATAGGAAAAATAACATACCTTCATCAAGTTGTTTCATTTCTTCGGGATCCTCTTCAACGTTAATACCTTTTGCGATCCGTCTCATCCAATCTTGGGCACATATAAGTGCTTCAACCATTTTAGGTCTTAGGGAACTCCTAAAATCATTAAGACACTACCACCCGTGCTAAAAGCCGATTTCGAAGCTACAGTGGCTATTGGGAAAGCTAGAACATCCCGAGCCATTTGAGATAAAACGGGAAATCTCATTAAATTATTTCTCCACAACTCCAAAATGTCAAACCCATCGGAATCCCTAAATGTTTTTTATTTCTCACACAAATATTCTTCCAAATCCGATGCACTACCATCATTTGAAATCATTCCAATATCTTTCTCAAATTGCATCCTTAACAATTGAGATGGATGCATTTGACCAATATTTTCTTCTCTTCTTTTCTCTCTAGCAATATCTCTTTGTTGTTTCGATGCAATTCTAGCTTTGTATTCATTGAACATGTTATACATCGTTTCTTCTAACGACTTTCCTATCAATCCCCCAACTTCTTCTCCATACATGTGTTTTAACATATACACCACAAATTTTAACTTGTACCTTGGATCAATGTAAGAACCCAAATTTTCGGTAGAATTAAAACTTTTTATTAAGTATTCATAAAATGAGGAATAATGATTCCGACAACAAGGTCACCAGCTCTAATGAATGAATGGAAGGGATATGGATTCAAATACTTATATGTCATGAAGAATGCTATTGGTTGACAATCTAGATAAGAATTATCTATCTCCTAGGAAATTAAGATTTGATAATTCCAAGTAGGAGAATATTCTCATGTCATCCAGATCGATAACGATTAGTCCAGTGGTTCCATGAAAAAGGGTTAAAGAACGCCCGAGAGAGAATAGGGACATTATCATAAATATAGGGAATAAAGAAAAAATAAAGAGTGAATAGTGTTTTTGGAAGGAAATGAGAATATTATTAGACAACGCTATATAGAAGTACCCGGAACGAAATTCTGAGTTCGTATTAGTGATCCAGGGGGAAAAAGAGTGTATGTAAAAGCTGTCGAATTCTGAAAAATAGCACTTTTATTTTCCCCGAGATTTCCCTGGACGCTGAAAGACTTAAGGAATTATTGAAGGGATTTAAGGAAAATAAGTTCAAGAATTATTAAAGAGAATGGAGGATGATAGTATAAATATTAAGACGGTTTCCGGTAAAACCCTAACTAGAAACGAATGAGTTATTCCTCCGAACGATCAATGAATTGAGCAATAAATGGACAAAGAAACAAGCAGAGGAAGCAAGATGCATGCACTTTCCATATGAAAATATCTAGCAACCAATCTAGTTACATTACTTACTAGAAACAAGTGAAGCAACCAAGTACTTAGCCAATCCAACCTTAGTTAGCATGTAAACCATCCAATGTTCAACACATGTCCATGCCAAATACACCATCTAGTGCATCATCACTTTATTAAAGCAACCAAGGATGAGATATTATGTTAAACATATCACTTTATGCGTTATTTCCAAGAGCAAGTCAAGCAAAATCTCTTCATCTCCCTCATTTAGCACCATTCGGCTATATGCCTTAATTCAAGAACCAAAGTCAAGCTTCCACTCCTTGTTTGATCTCCAAATTTTTATCCTAGATCCTATATTTCATAAAAATGATACTCTAGAAATCTTAGCCTCAAACACCACTTTTTCCATTTTCAATAAAATCATCAAAGTGGAGGATGAATAGTAACCTCAAGAACAAAATTCTTGGATCTTGATTTTGGTTGATGATCCAAACTTCATGGAGGCTATACAAGGACTATACAAGGCTTACTAAGTGCATACACACCCCAAGGAAGGTATAACACTCTTGAAACCCTAGGCCTTACTTTATGTTTATGCATGTTCTTGATGGATCTAAGTAGTTATGGTGTTAGCATGATTATAAGCTTGAATATGATTGGGATTTGGTGAAGGATAAAATAGTTTAGATGAACGGAAAGGCATTGCTTGGCCTTATTTCATGGTTAAATAACATGTATATGTTGTTTGGAGTGGAAACTGTGATTATTGGAAAGTTTGGAATTTGGAAATATTCGATTTATAGCAGTCGTAATGCCCGATTTTCGATAACCTTAAAGAATTCGTGCATCATAGTAGGGTTAATTGTCTTAACTGGTTATGAACATGACATTTCCTCGTAGATCTCGAGTCATAGATCGTTTTGGCGAAAGAATCGAAACATTCCGACTTACGGTTTAAGAGTTATGGTCAAATTACTAAAATTGGTTCAAAACCGTAAGTAAAAGTTCGCAACTTACGGTTTGGCGAATATTTGTAAATAAATACTAGAGGTCATAAGGAAGGTATGAGAGAAAACCACATGTCAAACGGATCATTTTTCGATTTTATAAAAATGTTTGAACCAAAGTTAAACGCGAACGAACCCCTTAAAAGTATAACTTTGGTTATAACTTAGAAAACGAGCGATAAAACTCGAGGTATATTCCCGGTTCGTAATCGACCGACTTTAGAACTTATACGACTTAAGTATATGTCAAGTGTGGGTATGATGATATGTCTTAATAACGAACGAATGTCGGATCGTATCGGTGATAAAAAGAGTTACACTAAAAGGTGTATAACGAGATAATTCGAAAACGTGTTTCGACTTAAGTGATGTTTATACTTAGAATTTTAAAAGGTGTTAAGTGGTTAATCTCGAATGTTCTGATTGTTTATAGATCATCGAGTAGACCCAAGACATGCTATCTCCACCCACACCCGATTACCAGGCAAGTTTCCAATACCTTGGAACTGTTGTTGTGATAATATGTATATATGTTGTTTCTGATACATATTTCATAGCATGCATGCCTATTGTCAAATTATATTATGATACCTGTTCCCTGAATTGATATTGGCTTATAGACTAGATACGAATTATCAGTTATAAGCCGGATTGTTTTGGTAAGACCCTTAGCGAAGGGCATATGATATTCATTTTTAAATATAGACCGGGAGTCGGTATTTTGAGATATAGATAGTCGTGGAAACCCGGAGGGATTCCAACGGCAGATTATTATTTATCTTGAGGAATGTTATTATTAAACATTATTTATATTTCCATAAAGTATCAATTACTTGGAAATCTTTCGAAGAATGTTATCTGAGTATTATCTCAGTCGAGAAATATTAGGTGAATATTATTTTCGAATATTCATTTAGAGTTTGATTATTTAATGAATAAGTACTTTGATATTCATTGGAATTTTATTTATTAAATGAATATTACTTTCGAATATTCATTTAAGGTTTTATGTACTTGACGAATATTATTTTAAAATATTCGTTGGAAGTTCTATTTACTTAAAGAATATTATTTCGAATATTCCTTTAAAGTTTTGATTACTAAATGAATATTATTTGGATATTCATTTAGAAGATTATTTACTAAATGAATATTATTTTCAAATATTCATTTAAGGTTTAACTTATTTGTTGAATATTATTTTAAATATTTATTGGAGTTTAATTATTTAATGAATATTATTTTGAATATTCATTTAAGGAGGGATTTATTTAATGAATAATTCTATATATTCATTCGAGGATTACTTACGAGCAATATTATGATTTAATAATATTCCATAATTATTATTGATTTAATAAATATTCTTGGAATATTTATTTAATTCTTTAAGATTCTTTTTAAAAATGATAATATCTGGCTTAACTTTGACATAGCAGTTATTCCCACCTATATATGCATTTTGAGTTACCTTGTAACTTCATCGTTTATGTTATACTGGCATCATCTCCGTAAATGCATGACATATGGTTTGAAAGATATTTTTGAACTGTTATATATTATCGTTCAGTTATACATTATTGTTGGTGGGCTATTGCTCACCCTTGCTTTATTATTATATCACAACAACAGCTAGACTAGATGACTCGCACAAGGCGCACTCGACGCTGGCGAGGACGATGAGACTACTAGAGCTGAAGAAGAAGCTATTGGTAGGATATATTCATTCTTTCAGTACCAAGTATCTGGGTTGGTATGACTCATGTAAATGGATGGCAAAGAGTATGTATTTATATTGTATTTTTTTTTTTGGGTTGTAAGAACTCAAAATGTGATTAATAAAATTTGATTGTTACTCTGATTTCATCTTTGGGACTATAACGGGTGTGTTTTATATTGTTGTGTTGGGTCATAAAGATGTAATTTATTTTATGTTGAAGTAAGTTCAAGTATTGTGGACAGAAATGGAGACCGTAACGACCGGATCCCGGACCCCGGATCTGGGGGTGTTAGAGAAATGGTATCGGAGCGTACGTTATAAACCCCAGAGATGAGGCGACGTTAAAACAATAAATTCACTAAGATAAGAAGAACTCTTGCCAAGTTCATAGTTGGACTACATAATGTAGTGCTGACTTATTAAACCCTTATGGGAACTCTTAGGTATCATGATAGTAACTTATCTCGATATCGTATCGATGAGTAAGGCGACCGACCTTGAGACATACGAGCAGCAGCGCGATGATGCTTTATATGCTAAAGATCAGCGGGTAATCTCGATAAGAGTACCCTATTGGAGACCCGGAAGAGGTTCTAGCAGATAAGGAAAATCCTGTTAGGATAAGGAGCTTACCCTTGAGGAATGAGGGCTGCAACCAGAAAGACTGTGATGATTAAGGTATAGTGCTCAGAAAAGTCGGCATAAAGAACTGAGCTATTAGCAAGAGAATTGAAGATTTATGTTGGATTCGTAGCCGGACTACTGGATGTAGTACCAGCAAGACGGATTGGAAGAATTACTTGAGATCTTATACGGGAATAGATGAGAATCCTTAGAGACTTTCATATTAACGAAGAGAGTGCTAGAGGGATGTATGATTATCAAGGACATCGATATAAGACGAGGAGCAGAGTCCCTAGAAATAGTTGAGAAAGAGGCAGTAAGTACCATATCATTTGATAAATGAATTAGTATGAATATTATCAGTAATAATTCGCCATGAGAAGGTAGATGTCATAGGTTATAATTTATGGAACCAAATTGAGGTTAATGAGGTGGTTTTATTAAGGGAAATGTTCATTTTATGAATGAACCAGTTAGAAAGTAAAGACATTGGGAAGTGACATCATGATTGGATAAAGTTATATAAGGAAGTAGTAAGCGAGACAATGATCTCAGAACCTACCGAAAGATAAGACCAGTGAGTCAAGATGAACTCGTAATGAGACTACTATCAGAGACTGAGTATAGAGTTATTGCAACACAGTTAAATGATGAACCAGAAACGTTAGATGCATGTGATTCAGAGGAATATTAAATTCTTTCTTTTCTTTGAATGGATTATAGTAGTTACTTTAAGTTTACTCCGATGCGGAATTATAATGGATCAAGTAATACGATCAGCAGTTAAAAAGAAAAATGTGAGAAATCTTCCTGGAGCTAAAAGATGATATTGGTAATGACCAAGAGTTGGCATTGTTTAATGGAAAAAGGAGACTTTGTGCTTCCAACGATGCTTCGCATAAAGGATTAGGATGTGTGCTTGCGCAGCACGATAAAGTACTTGCGGATGCATTCGGACAGCACGATTCATCAGGTTTGGATGGCCTTAGTAGTGCCAATTTTGTGGAACAACCAACTCCGACGGTAATGTTCCTTCTGAGACTAGTGGTTAGGTACACTGACATTTGGTAATATTGAATACCAGGATGTATAGGTATCAGGACGTTGTGACAGGTTTCAGTTTGAAACTGTTGATTCCCTTCTAAGGGATGTATATAATTGGTTCCTCTCCAGTGGTTAAACTTCCAACCTGATGACGATTATTTCGTTAATTATGACAGCTTATGGTTCTACCTGCTTGGAGGTTCATAGAACTATTCTTCAGGTTTCAAAACTGGTCTCCTTAATGTTACCAGTAGGTAGATAGATTGACCAAAATTTCCCTGATTCTGGAAAGAACTTCAACGAATTTTGGCAAACCTCGTCTTTCTGATTATCAGAGAACGTCATGGAAGAGAGTGGAAACTGGGGTGGACCCCGTGAATTGGGTAAGGTAACCGCTATATGGTTTGGTGGACAGACCCCGGTTATCGCGATTGATTGTAGAAATATGATGATGAAGTTGAGATTGGACGGAAATAAGAAATGTAAGTAAGAAACCAGCCGGACTGAGAAATTCCGGGATTGACTTAAATGAAAAGGTTGTTATGCCATGAATGATAAGCTTGTGTGGCACGCGGGATTGATAAGAATAGTTGAAAAGATAAAAGTAGAGGAAAGGTGACCGGAGACGGTGCCGAGTAGTTGATTAAGACTTATATGGAGTAAAGTTTTGGAAAGGTAGAAAGGTATTAAAGAAGAAGGCACTACGCCGGCAATTGCTAGAAAAGTAATGCTATTAGCCAACCCCTAAAATCATATATTTTTATTTTAGTGTGGACAGCTGAGGCCAAGTCACAAAGGAGTATCAAGTAACTAGACCAGCAATGAAAGGACAAAGCAGGCACTACTATATTTTGTGACCTATTGTAATGGTAAAAACCATTACAAAATGGCCAGAAGCCGTTACAATAGGCATATTGTAACGCCAGTTCATCATTACATTTGTTGCCGTTACAATAATGTTATTGTAACACTCTAAATTCTAATGTAATGATGATTGTACCTATTGTAACGGTCATTTATTATTTTAGTAGGGTGTTACAATAGCCTAATCGGTGTTACAATAAATGCAATTGTAACACACATTCTTTTCAATTTATTTTAATTATATATATATATATATATT
This sequence comes from Saposhnikovia divaricata, assembly GCA_036435485.1. Taxonomy (NCBI): domain Eukaryota; kingdom Viridiplantae; phylum Streptophyta; class Magnoliopsida; order Apiales; family Apiaceae; genus Saposhnikovia; species Saposhnikovia divaricata. The sequence continues at coordinate 139,988,817 of CM071599.1, read as the reverse complement.
TTAGAAATTAATATTATTTTTAATCCAATTAATAATAATTTCAAACTTATTTATTAGAAAAAAATATATGAGATTTATAATACAATATATTTAATTAAGAATAACAAGAACACATCAACATTATAATAATTCGATAATCAAAATTAATAATATCATGTCATTACATAATTAATTTTATAAATCTTTCAACACTTGACTTTTAGAAGGAAGATCAAAACATAATTAAAATCCTACTAATTCTAATCAAATATATAGGTATTTGAAAAGTTGCAAAGTAGCTCCAATTGCCAAGTATTAACTCTGAAGGCAATAATAGTCTAATTCATATTTCTTTCACGGCAAAAGTCCATTTTCTTCACTAGCATGCACATTGTTGTCCTCCACATTGTTGTCGTGCATAGTGCTTCCCTGCAAAAATGGGAGTATATCATATTAATAATCAATATAAAAGGGAAATGTTTAATAATAAATTATAATTTTATCAACTATACTAGAAATTGAGAGGCCAAAAACAGAATAAGAAATAGAAAAATGTGATGGGGGAGGAACAAAAATGTACCGGAAGTACTTGTTCACCATTTGGAATAGAAGAACAATTTCTTGTTGCTACTCCAAAATCAGGCATGACAAGATTAATATTTGGATTTACAGCCTTAATTTTAGAAAGTACAAGAGAGGCGATATCCTGTGCAACTTCCTGAGTCAAATTGGCTTTGATATCCTTTAAAAAATCACCAGGAAGTACATATCTTGACGACTTCTCATTTTTCTGAATCTTAGACTTGGTCACGCCTCGTCCATACAGAGGTAAATATCCCTTTTTCTTATCCTTACCCATCACTTCATCATAAGGATCTTTGGTTGATTCTTCTCCAGATTGTTGTTTTGCTTGTAGCTCCATCATCTTGTTCTATGTAAGAATCAAGTTGTTATGATAAATCAGTAAAGCCAAATACTGATAACATGAAAATATTATAGCAAATATAGAAAACAGTAAAAGATAGTGTACAGAGAGACCAGTTAGGCACTTGCATGTGTACAATTTGTAAAAGATAAAAACAGGGGATGCTTCTTATAACAGTCAATATAAAAGTAAAAGATAACAGCTAGCAGGGAATGCTTCTAACAGCTAGCATTGTATATATATGTGGGTTCAAGAAACATTCACTGCAACCAAATTTGCAGAATACAAATTCAGAATGTGTAAATTTCTCTCTATTGAGACATCAGCAGCAGGCCACATAAAGAAATACATCAAAACAATTATAAATTATAATCAGTTTACTCACTATATTTTCTTTAGCCTTATCAGGGTTTGTTAAATATTCATTTCCAGGAGTTCTCTTTCTGGACTTTTTGTACACTTGAGCTTGAGATGGAAACTCTTTATTTGGGTCCTGTTGTTGCTGTTGAAATATGTATTAAAAAAATAATTAAAAATTTATTCAATATATATTTAAAAAGAAAACCATGTAGAGCATTACCAATTCGTGTCGTAAACATGCCATTGAAGTGGGCCCCATAGTGTGCGGATCATCATGCATGAGACGATTGGATCTATTCGTCAAACTTTCATCCTATAACAAAATATAAATAAATGAAATAATGAACTACAAATTATAACACTTTTATTCAAAGAAAGTTGTACAAATACCTCAATTTCCTCCATGTTCCAGTATTGTAGCAGATCCAAGAATTGATGGTCAGACATAGTTACCGGGCGATTTTTCCATCTGGCATCATCATTATCAAATGCATAGTAATATTCCTTTTTAACCCTTGATTTATGAACACGCCATAATGTATTTACTGTGGTCATCACCCAATCAAACCCTTCTTCAGGAATCATGTATTTCTCCTTCACAAATGTTCATCACAAATATATATTAATTATCATATTATTAACCAGAAAATATACACTAGTTAGCTAGTTTAATTCAGATAAATGTACATACCAAGACATAATCCCAGATCTTTGCTTTGAGTCTAGAGGAAAATTTTGACCATTCACAATAGTTTAACGGTGCTAACAATGAATCCTTAGCCACAGTACCCAAGAATCGGCTTAACTCCCTACAAGCCTCCTTAGTAGGTCCAATTGGTTAACCATATTCATTCAAAATAATTGGTGGACGGTCTTCAAATTTACGATTATGCACTTCAGCCAAAACAGTAGGACCTCTTGTTTTCTTGATTGTAGAAGCTATAAGCAATTATAATAATTCACATTATCATAAAATGTAAAAGTTGTAGTAAGGGAAATAAAAAATATATAACAACACGAGTTTACCTTTTTTAATAGTTGATATTTTCGTATTTTGTTGGACTTCCGCTTCAATTGTCACTAAATCATCAGTACGATGATCTTCCATGAAGTTCATATTAGGACTGATTTGCAGCAAAGGTGATCTTGGATTTGTGTGAACACCATTTTCTTCCTCTTGTTCAAAATCATGCTCAATAGCATTCTGCTCACATGGTTCTTCATTGCAAAACTTTTCCTTTTCTCCTGCATTCTTCTTTTCTAACTGTTGCTTCTCCCGCATCTGTAAGTACAAAGTCATAGACCCGGGAAGGACTTTTTGAGGCTTCTTTTCTTTCTGCAGATTTTTTTGAGGTAGCACTGTCACCTTGTTTTGATTTACCATTGCTGCTTGTTTTTCTCTTGGTCTCAGTTTCACAAATTCACTCATAGTGGATGACTGAATGTCTCCCTCCTTCAGTCCATTATTTCCATAAATTTTCCCTTTGTTTAAACCCTAAGAGTTTTACATATATAAATAAATCAATTAATCTAAAAGTTGCTGTAAAACAAACCACTAAACAAAAATAACATATATTACTAATTTACCTTTACACAATGACTTTCTTTTTGAATAAATATTTGGTCTTCATCACTGTCCAATTGCTTATTTGGTTCAAGTTCGTAATCTGAGCAATCTGAATCTTGCTCAACATTTTTCTCAGAAACATTAAACTTGTTATTAAAAATTGCCTTATTTGCTAAACAAGTCTTAAAACCAGCTGCTTTCATTCTTTCTCTGTTAGATGCTAACCTCTGTAGCCTCTCTTCTTCATATTTTGTAATCTTTGGAGCTTTGTCAGATTCCTGGATGGCCCTTTTTCCCATCTACAGACATTTAAAAACAAATATGAGAGTAAATTGATAATATAGGTATGATAACAAGTGCTACATATCTGTTCTAATCCTACAAACATACATAATAGAAATGTGGGATATTTAACAACATAAGCATAAACAATAGTAATAACAGAGTTCTCACATTCATCTTACAACTAAAAACTTAATTAAAAATATTTTCAGCAAAAAACCAATTCTTCCTACGCGGATCTTCGACATAAAAAACTTGATGTGCTTGAGAAGCTAAAATGAACGGCTCATTTTTCCAAATAATCCTGTTGCGGTTAACTCGAATTAATCCATTAGCATCTTTCTCCGCATGAAACCACACACATTTGAATAACACAAAACTGAAATTTCCTTGATAATGAACCTCAATGATTTCTTCAATGGAACCGTAGTAAGGAATCTCACTTACTATAGGATTTTTATCCCTACTACTTGAAAAACTTGTAGTTTCAGCCATCAAAGTGACTCCACTATTGTCAGTTACACAATTTTTATCTCGTTTCATTGTGTGAAACTTATATCCATTAATAGAATAACCAGTGTATTTCTTGACTATTTGGGACGGCCCAATAGATAACCATACTACATGATCCTCTATTTGTTGACCATCTTCAACCTCCTGATTAACTTTTTCTGAAAACCAATCTATGAAATCTTTGTTGTGGCTTTGAGAATTATCCCATTTTCTTTTGTTCTGGTGGCTAAGGGAAAGTTTGTGCTCACTGTATTAAAAAAAGTAATAACTATTAGTAAAGGTCAAAACATTAATTTTAAAATCACATAAAAGTAAATAAAAAATTGATAAGTTTACTTACTTGATATATCTTTCAATCTCATCAATATGGCAATTAGATAGAATATAGCGCTGCACCTGCATCCATGTCTTAATATCAATCTTATAACCTTCACATTTTTTCTGCCTTGTCCTCCCTCTTCCCCTTAAAGGATGCCCCATTCTTTGAAAAAGTTTTGGTGTCGCAGATTGATCAACTACCTTTTCTGTACCATTCTTTACTTCCTGATTCAAATATCTAGCACATAACCTGAGACATTCCTCGATTAGATAGCCTTCTGCCATTGAGGCCTCAGGCTGGGCCTTATTTCTAACATATAATTTTAACTTCCGTAGATATCTCTCAATAGGATACATAGACCTAGAAGCAACTGGCCCGCCAAGTCTAACTTCCTCACCTAAGTGAATAGGTAGATGTACCATTATATCAAAAAAAGCAGGTGGGAAGATCTGTTCTAACTCACAAAGAACCTCAACTATCTCAGTTTGTAATCTCGCGAGATCTTCTGGATCAATTTCTTTGGACCATATAGCTTTAAAGAATGCACTCAATCTTATTAAAGGAACTGCAACTTCTTTTTGTAGTGTTGTGCTCACAGCCATTGGAAGTAAGTGATGCATCATAAAATGGGCATCGTGGCTTTTATAGCCTGCAATTTTCCTTTCTTTAACTTGTACATATCGCTTTATATTAGATCCACAATCTTGTGGTATCTTTGCATTTTTTAGCACTTGACAAAAGGTGCGCTTCTCTTCTAGTGACATCCAAAATCGTGCCTTTGGAATTATTCGAATACCATCTGCTGATTCCTGAGGTTGAAGTTCTGGCATAATGCCAAGTTCTATCAAATCTTTACGCGCTTCTTCATGATCTTTATTTTTTTTTTGGCAATGCGAGCAATGTTCCCAGTATGTTATAAAAAAAATTCTTTTCTATATGCATTGCATCTAGATTATGTCGACATTTGACATTTATCCAATAAGGCAAGTCATTGAAACATGACTTTTTCCTCCAAGGATTCTCATCTTTATTTTTCTTTGATTGCTTCTTTCCAAAATTATTCTCAAAATCAGATAATAACTCAGAAATTTCAGTCCCTGTCAAGTGAACAGGTGCACTTCTCTCCTCTGTTTTTCCAGTAAAGTGCTTTTTATTATATCTCCAAGGGTGATCCTGGTCCAAAAATATACGAAAATCCCTGTAACAAGTCTTTCTGCTGTACTTCAACCAAGTAGATGGGGTTTCATAATGGCAACAAGGACATGCTGTCTTGTCTTTTGTGCTCCATCCTGATAGCATTGCATAAGCCGGGAAATCACTAATGGTAGAATGCAGTGCTGCTCGCATATTAAACACTTGATTACTTGAAGCATCATAGGTTTCAATTCCAGTTTCCCATAAATCCTTTAACTCTTTCACTAATGGTTGCATATAGACATCGATGGCATTTTTTGGGGACTCAGGACCAGGAATAATGAGTGAAAGCATGAGAAATTCTGACTTCATATACATTGAAGGTGGCAAGTTGTAATTGATAAGCATCACTGGCCATGTACTATGGAGGATTTTCACATTATTGAACGGGTTAAAACCATCGGTTGCCAGCCCCAATCTCACATTACGAGGTTCTTCAGCAAAATTTGGGAAACTTTTATCAAACTCTTGCCAATCCATTCCATCAGCTGGATGTCTAAGAATTCCATCCTTTTTTCGGTCATTTTCATGCCATGTCATATAACGAGCAGTTTCCGAGCACATAAAAAATCTCTGCAACCTCTTCTTAATAGGAAAGTACCTTAAAACTTTTGCGGGTACCTTACCAGATTTTTTTTTCTCAGTTGTGCCTTTTGATTTCCACCTAGAAGTATTACATATATGACAATTTGTATCATCAATATGCTTCTCCCAGTACAACATACAATTATTTGGACAAGCATCTATCTTTATATAATCAAGGCCCAACGTCTTCAGATCATTACTTGCCTCGCGAAAAGAAGATGGTAACTTTGCATCAGGTATTAAAGATCTTAATAACTCTAAAAGTGCAGAAAAAGCAATATTACTTAACTTATGGTCACACTTGAAAAGAAACAATCGAATTGTGAAGGCCAGTTTAGAAAAAGTCTTGCATCCAGGATATAATTCTTGTTTCCCCTCCTCAACTAATTTGTGAAACTTCTGCGTCTCCTCATTAGCACCCCCCTTGAAAGTATCATGCAACAACCCATCTATATCATCTTGAAACTGAAATTGATTCCCGTTGTCGTTGGTTGGATTTTCAATGTTGGTGCCTGACTCCGAGTGTTTCTCTAATCTAGGAACAAAACCCTTGCAAATGATATGATCTCGGACTACATGTCTATGATACCAATAACGATATAAGCACTTACAACATGGGCAACAAATTTGATCTCCTTGCGCCTCTGTTGCAAATGTTATGTCCAGATAATCATCAACCCCGTTTTCATAATCATCCGACCATTTAGGATAATCCCACCAATCTTTTTTTTCATTATCCATAACCTAAAGTTGAAATTAGTGCTAATATAGAGTTTCAGAAACAAAATATGAAACTTTCAAGGGAGAAAAATAACTAAAAAGGTAAGATTTAAAATGAACTATGGTTAATTTAATCCATAATTTCTTGAACTAGCAAATATAATACTCTGTAACAAGTAGAACAAAACAATCGGCAACTCTTATATGGAAAAACAAAAATTGACCATAAATCTCTGTATTATGAAACCAATCTGAAATATATTACCACATATATCTTAAATATCTTGACTATACAAACTAAACCCATAAAAACTCATTGATTACAAAGATTAAAATTTTAATTAAACACAAAAGTTCAGAAGATATTGAAATTTACATAAAGCCATCGTATAAATTAAAGAGAAAATTTATAAAATTGTAATGAAAATCTAACAAACAAGTAAGGTTCATTGAAAGGCTAAGAACAACAACATCACTAATTAATTAGCATCAAACACTCAAGTACAAAGAGGTTTTGAACAGAACAATAGATTCCAGAAAGATATATTACGAAAGGGAAAGTGAGGTTACCTTAATTATATCCTTCGATTCGGTTCCAAAAAGATGCTACGATTTGGTTCCAGAAAGAAACTTCGATTTGCTTCCAGCTTCGATTTGGAATTTGAGCGAGAGTATACAGGTTAGGGTTAGGTCGTATGTCGGTATGTGAAAAGGGGGTAAGTGAAAAGGGGGAAAGGAATGTTTTGTTAGAAGCTGAAAATAAAGACCCGCCACTAAAATACAGCCCGCCACTATGAAAAAATAAACCCGCCCATGTAAAATTTTTTAGATTAGCCCGCCCACTATGAAATGTTTTCTGGCTCTCTTAAAATTTTTTAACTTAAATTACACCCGTTACAATAGGTAAAAAATGTTACAATAGGTTTGTCCTGTTACAATAGATTTGTATTTATTGTAACAAATTCAGTCAAATGTAACACTTTAAATATTATCGTTACAATATGTTCAATTTTTTATTGAATATGTATAAATATGTTACAATCGGTCCTTATTTATAGACACCGTTACAATTTTAGTGTTACAATAGGTCTCGAAATGTAGTAGTGAGGGTGGCTCCTAAGTAAGCACCGATTGCAAGGGCTTCTGATATAAAGGAAACATTAATAAGATCGTAGGAATCTTCTGCTGAACCCTTGCAACCTATGTTTTGATTTGGAATTTACTAGACTTTTTTTGGAATGGGGTCACCCGTACTAAAGTGATTCATGTGTATACGATTGTCCAAGATTACGAGTAAAAATAGAAGTATAGTGACTTGAGATGTATGATGATAGGGTATTATAAATACCATGAATATATTATGACTAAGGAAAGAAAACAATGAAGGTTTATGAAGAGAGTATATAAATGGTCATAGATTGATCAGTATGCTGTAGAAATTTTGCCTAAGGTAAGTACCTTTGAGAAGAACGATAAATACTAAGAGATTCACGTTGAACTCGACCAATATCTTCCAAAACATCCTTGCTACCATTACCAAGTTCTGTAAGAGAGAAGTTAGACATATGTTGTCTTTGGAAGGTCAAATAGGTTGACAACTATCTGAAAGAAGAGGTTAGCATTAAGCTACCGATCGATTATCAAATGAGAATGATTGAAAAGAGACCCTTATTAAGGATACATTATTTGATTGCCAATTATAGGATGCAAGAATTCCTTGGCAGTTGAATTAAGGATAGGATATCAATAAATTAAGACAAACCCTGGGGAATGCATAAGGGATGGCATTAACCCTAATAAAGACATTGTGAATTCAGATGATATGAGTTGGATTTGCTAAGGCAACAATGACCCGTAAGGATTATTAAAAAGAGTTCTGGAAAGAACATAGATAGAATTATTAGAGTATTGATCAATGACGTTTTGATATACCCTGTACCTAGAAAATACAGGAGGAATGATGAGGACGACCTAAGAAACCTTACAAGGAAAAAGTTAACATTCTGAGTTTCAAAATAGAAGCTTGGTAGAGAATGTAAGACACGATAACAATAATGCCAGATGAGGCATGTATAAAACCATGATGAGGTATGGATGAAACCAAAGAAGGTTGAGATTATCCTAGAACAAGAAAGAACTAAAAGAACAAATATCCTAGGTATGATTGAGGGTAACTTTGATAAAGTTCCCACGGGAAGGTGGAAGCAATGACTTATGGAAAAAGATTGATAGATATATTTTTATCCTTCAGCAGAGCTTAAGGGAGGATACTTTCACCCAACAGTGATGGGAATGAGGTAGAAAAATTTGAGTTGGAATGTATCCAAAGAACATGGATTACAAGAAATCATTATCATCAGGAAAGGCCAATGAGGTGGCCGGCTGTCTAAGTATAGATAAATAATTACAAATGTTCACCGAAGAAGCAGAATGATATTTGGAAGGACCTTGAAGGTCATATCGGAGTGGAGGAAATTACATTCCTTCTGATGACTGTGCAAGAATCGACGGTAATAATAGTTTAAGTAAAGATTCGATTCCCGATATCGTCTTAAGCAAACTACACACCTTAGAAGGTCCCGTTTTGAGGCAACCCAGGACCATGATACAAAATTGACGAAGTAAACCATTAAGTTTCCAATCTTTTATGGAAGCTGCATGAGTGATAGTTTCATCAACCGGACATAGCTGCGATGCTTGAAACTCTTCTGCAATTTTATCTACTTCATGTAATATCTACATCAAGTTCAGGAAGTGTTCCTTATGGATAAGGAATAGTGATTACTTTGTCTCCCTAAAGGATTTGAAACCCGTATGGTTAGCTATTAACGCACTACGTAAACAACAAGTGATGGTGAATCATCTAAGAAAGTAGATGACAACGTAAGATAAAGAAAGTGCTGCTATTGATAAGCTAAATGGCATGTTGATGAATGACAAACAAGTTTGTGTTAGTGTACTACTGCGCAAACAAGATAAAGAATATGAGGTTGATGATTCATGTTGCTAAAAGTATTCCCTTAGAAAGAATTAATGAGACTTATTAGGCCACCTGAGAGTTTAAAAGTGTTCGAAAGGTGGCATTCGAGCCAGCTCTACCCCCAAAACTTATAGCATGATCGTAATGTGTTACATGTGGCAAGGCTACGCCAGTAAAATGCAGATGCTCGATAGATGATAAGAGTACGATCATGTAGATATACGACTTGGTCTGACTTACGAAGAACAACCTGTGGAAAATCACGGGTAGAAAAGAACAAGTGATGAGAAACAAGTTTGGCAGAAGAAGATTATATTGGATCTAAGTTAAAGAAATCGGCCAGATTCATTTCGGAGGGTTTAAATTGGAATAATGTGATGATTATACAGTAAATGTGACGGGATACCAATAAGGAGGTGCCAAGTGCAAAAGATGTCTCAATAAAGAGATGTCGGTGGAGGTAAATAATAGAAGTAAATAAGAATCAGATAATAAGAAGGATGTGATTGATAAAGAAAAGGCTGGGAAAGCAACTATGGAATGAGAAGCAAGGAATGTTATGAATGGATTAATGAATGGGTTTTCTAATGAATTCTCGGGATGACAACCTGATAGTGTTAGTATTGTGAAAAAGCTAGTAGCGCGACATGGAATGTCAGTAACAATAGTGTCAATCCAGAAACTAAGATTTAACCTGAGAGGTTCAAAGATTTTCCAAAAGTAAGTGTTGCTAAGGTTGAACAAGAGTATAGGTCCATAGAATAATGGACAGAGCAGCAAGATATGTTGACACGTGAGATTGCGATCAAATAGTATTGGATATAATTATGATTGTTTTCTTCTTTGATGAACCTCTATAGATCAGAGGTAAATTCTGAGTATAATATTTTACAATCATGAAAACTTTCTATAATCCTTTAGAATTTTTTTTTTCTTCTCTTTTATTCATCTTTTTTATGAATTGAGAAGAACAACCCTTTTAGGAGGGGAGGTACTGCTACGTGACCATCTGTCAGTGTGATAGAAGTCTAAGTGGAATACCGTAACTTTTTTAATTGCTTGTCAAGTACTAAAGGCTGGCCCCCTTCTGTATAAACTATGCAATATACCAAATGTTTAATTGATCATAGTGATCTCTCAATAAATCTTTCCACTTCTCTATATTGATCGAGATTGCGAAGATTAAAGCGATCAGGAAATGCACAGTGCAAGCAAGGGTATCTCCGAATTCGCAGCACGATAGTGATACCAAAGCCACAGCGGATATCAATAAGGATAATAGTATAGGAATGAGTAAGCGCATAACCCAGATAATGTGTTGTACGAAAAGTAGCAAGTTGATGGAAAAAGGATAAAGTACGTATAGTAGCACCAGTAGATGTGCTGAGAAAGGGTAGAACGACTAAGAATCGACTGGGAAGCTGAAAGGTGAAACGACAGACAAACGACTATTGTTTCCTACCTGATTCCGGGATGGAATCCTTTTAAGGAGGACAGACTGTAAAAACCCAAATTTTCGGTAGAATTAAAACTTTTTATTAAGTATTGATAAAATGAGGAACAATGATTCCGACAACAAGGTCACCAGCTCTAATGAATGAATGGAAGGGATATGGATTCAAATACTTATATGTCATGAAGAATGCTATTGGTTGACATTCTAGATAAGAATTATCTATCTCCTAGGAAATTAAGATTTGATAATTCCAAGCAGGAGAATATTCTCATGTCATCCAGATCGATAACGATTAGTCCAGTGGTTCCATGAAAAAGGGTTAAAGAATGCCCGAGAGAACAGGGACATTATCATAAATATAGGGAATAAAGAAAGAATAAAGAGTGAATAGTGTTTCTGGTAGGAAATGAGAATATTATTAGACGACGAAATATAGAAATACCCGGAACGAAATTCTGAGTTCGTATTAGTGATCCAGGGGGAAAAATAGTGTATGTAAAAGCTGTCGGATTCTGAAAAATAGCACTTTTATTTTCCCCGAGATTTCCATGGACACTGAAAGACTTAAGAAATTATTGAAGGGATTTAAGGAAAATAAGTTCAAGAATTGTTAAAGAGAATGGAGGATGATAGTATAAATATTAAGACGGTTTTCGGTAAAATCCTAACTAGAAACGAATGAGTTATTCCTCCGAACGATCAATGAATTGAGCAATAAACGGACAAAGAAACAAGCAGAGGAAGCAAGATGCATGCAATTGCCATATGAAAATATCTAGCAACCAATCTAGTTACATTACTAACTAGAAACAAGTGAAGCAACCAAGTACTTAGCCAATCCAACCTTAGTTAGCTTGTAAACCATCCAATGATCAACACAAGTCCATGCCAAATACATCATCTAGTGCATCATCACTTTATTAAAGCAACCAAGGATGAGATATTATGTTAAACATATCACTTTATGCATTATTTCCAAGAGCAAGTCAAGCAAAATCTCTTCCTCTCCCCCATTTAGCACCATTCGGCTATATGCCTTAATTCAAGAACCAAAGTCAAGCTTCCACTCCTTGTTTGATCTCCAAATTTTTATCCTAGATCCTATATTTCATAAAAATGATACCCTATAAATATTAGCCTCAAACACCACTTTTTCCATTTTTAATAAAATCATCAAAGTGGAGGATGAATAGTAACCTCAAGAACAAAATTCTTGGATCTTGATTTTGGTTGATGGTCCAAACTTCATGGAGGCTATACAAGGACTATACAAGGCTTACTAAGTGCATACACACCCCAAGGAAGGTATAACACTCTTGAAACCCTAGGCCTTACTTTATGTTTATGCATGTTCTTGATGGATCTAAGTAGTTATGGTGTTAGCATGATTATAAGCTTGAATATGATTGGGATTTGGTGAAGGATAAAATAGTTTAGATGAACGGAAAGGCATTGCTTGGCCTTATTTCATGGTTAAATAACATGTATATGTTGTTTGGAGTGGAAACTGTGATTATTGGAAAGTTTGGAATTTGGAAATATTCGATTTATAGCAGTCGTAATGCCCGATTTTCGATCACCTTAAAGAATTCATGCATCACAGTAGGGTTAATTGTCTTAACTGGTTATGAACATGACATGTCCTCATAGATCTCGAGTCATAGATCGTTTTGGCGAAAGAATCGAAACATTCCGACTTACGGTTTAGGAGTTATGGTCAAATTACTAAAATTGGTTCGAAACCGTAAGTAAAAGTTCGTAACTTCAATTGAACCCTCGTAAATCGTGTTACTCAGTGGCGAATATTGGTAAATAAATACTAGAGGTCATAAGGAAGGTATGAGAGAAAACCACATGTCAAACGGATCATTTTTCGATTTTATAAAAATGTTTGAACCAAAGTTAAACGCGAACGAACCCCTTAAAAGTATAACTTTGGTTATAACTTAGAAAACGAGCAATAAAACTCGAGGTATAATCTCGGTTCGTAATCGACCGACTTTAGAACTTATACGACTTAAGTATATGTCAAGTGTGGGTATGATGACATTGTTGGGTTCCGAGGCATAAAACGTAGCGAAAAACGTAAATATAACAAAAAAAAATCGAAACCCAAACTCAGGATCCATGTATAATATTGGACAGATTATGGTCAAACAGAATCATACCTATTAAGATCTTGAATTTCACGAACTCAACGGAGATCCTAGCATTCACGACTTGTGTCTACCTCTCAGAAAACACCTCTATGGTATCCACACGAACACTGCGGAATGGACGTACTAGCCTCCCTCTTGATGATTCGAGATCTGCCTCTTTTGCTGCTACCTCTTCTAGGGTTTTCACAAAAACGTGTAACCCTATTAACCTATCATTATCTATTTATAATGATTTGTTAACAGGCCCATAACAGCAAAACCCAACCCATGTCGGTGTAGGATTAAATAATAAAACGAATTTCTATTATTTAATTAATAATTAAGTCATACTTAATTATTATGGACAAATATTACTCCTATAATTCGAATTTATATTATCTCAATTAATTAAGTCTCACTTAATTAATATAATAAAATTCAAATAATCATCAATTAATTTAAATCCATAATTTAGATTAACTATTCCTTTACGTGCTCTATGTGTGTGACCCAATAGGCTATTATTTAATTGGCAATAATTTTATTCTCCAATAAAATTATAAACAATGAGCGATATCTAGTAATACATCATTGCTACCCAATTAAACAATAATTAAATCGTGAATTGATAAAACCTTTTGTGATTAATGTTTCTGTGTAATATAATCCCTTTAACCATATATATTATAGATTAAACTCGAGGCATGTATTTAGTCATCCTCTTCATCATTTAATCCGGGTTTACTTGATCCATGAGTAGACTATTAAAAATAAATCATTATTTGAGCACGGCCATTTTATAGTCTCACTCAATCAAGAGGCCAATAATATCTCTCCTAATTATAGGAGGGTTAAATCCTTTATCTATCATTCATATTTCTCATGCGACTCATGATATACCCGATGTCCACTTTTATCATCACCCGGTCAAAGGTAACTTTTAATGTAGTCAAAGTATATTAATCCTCGTATAGAAATATAATGATCTCAAGTCAAAGGATCATTACACCATTATCACTGTGAGTTTTTTTTATTACTTTATTAAACATGAAGAATCTCACTGTGGGTCTGTCCAGTACCATGTACTCCTACATGTACCTATGTATTGACTTTAGTATCTCCATACTTATAACCAATGAGATGTGGTTATCTGTCAAACAACATACTAGTCTATTTATGTATTATTATTGTCCTATAATAATAATACTCGACTAGGGACCCTTTAAGAATATGATATATTATATAATCTCAAGTTCAAGTCATGTATTTAAACTATATAATGTGTATCATGATTCTAAGGACATTTATTATGCTAACAAATATATCGCAGTAATTAAAGTCATAATAAATATGTTTATTGAATGATCAAATGACATAAAGGTTTATTCAAAGAAACAATGTATTTCCTCTAGGGCACCTACACTAACAGAAATGTCTTAGTAACGAACGAATGTCGGATCGTATCGGTGATAAAAAGAGTTACACTAAAAGGTGTATAACGAGATAATTCGAAAACGTGTTTCGACTTAAGTGATGTATATATGTTGTTTCCGATACATATTTCATAGCATGCATGCCTACTGTCAAATTATATTATGATACCTGTTCCCTGAATTGATATTGGCTTATAGACTAGATACGAATTATCAGTTATAAGCCGGATTGTTTTGGTAAGACCCTTAGCGAAGGGCATATGATATTCATTTTTAAATATAGACCGGGAGTCGGTATTTTGAGATATAGATAGTCGTGGAAACCCGGAGGGATTCCAACGGTAGATTATTATTTATCTTGAGGAATGTTATTATTAAACATTATTTATATTTCCATAAAGTATCAATTACTTGGAAATCTTTCGAAGAATGTTATCTGAGTATTATCTCAGTCGAGAAATATTTTAGGTGAATATTATTTTTGAATATTCATTTAGAGTTTGATTATTTAATGAATAAGTACTTTGATATTCATTGGAATTTTATTTATTAAATGAATATTACTTTCGAATATTCATTTAAGGTTTTATGTACATGATGAATATTATTTTAAAATATTTGTTGGAAGTTCTATTTACTTAAGGAATATTATTTTGAATATTCCTTTAAAGTTTTGATTACTAAATGAATATTATTTGGATATTCATTTAGAAGATTATTTACTAAATGAATATTATTTTCAAATATTCATTTAAGGTTTGACTTATTTACTGAATATTATTTTAAATATTTATTGGAGTTTAATTATTTAATGAATATTATTTTGAATATTCACTTAAGGAGGGATTTATTTAGTGAATAATTATATATATTCATTCGAGGATTACTTACGAGCAATATTATGATTTAATAATATTCCATAATTATTATTGATTTAATAAATATTCTTGGAATATTTATTTAATTCTTTTTAAAAATGATAATATCTGGCTTATCTTTGACATAGCAGATATTCCCACTTATATATGCATTTTGAGTTACCTTGTAACTTCATCGTTTATGTTATACTGGCATCATCTCCGTAATGCATGGCATATGGTTCGAAAGATACTTTTGAACTGTTATATATTATCGTTCAGTTATACATTATTGTTGGTGGGCTATTGCTCACCCTTGCTTTATTATTATATCACAACAACAGCTAGACCAGATGACTCGCACAAGGCGCACTTGACGCTGGCGAGGACGATGAGACTACCAGAGCTGAAGAAGAAGATATTGGTAGGATAGATTCATTCTTTCAGTACCAAGTTCTGGGTTGGTATGACTCATGTAAATGGATGGCAAAGAGTATGTACTTATATTGTATTTTTTTTTTGGGTTGTAACAACTCAAAATGTGATTAATAAAATTTAATTGTTACTCTGATTTCATCTCTGGGACTATAACGGGTGTGTTTTATATTGTTCTGTTGGGTCATATAGATGTAATTTATTTTATGTTGAATTAATTTCAAGTATTGTGGACAGAAATGGAGACCGTAACGACCGGATCCTGGACCCCGAATCTGGGGGTGTTACAATCAAGTACCACCGCAATAAACAAAAGATTGTTCATTTGTGTCGGATCTCCCCAATATTTTTCATACTTTTCCAACATTTCCTTTTAAATGACATACATATGAGCATTACTACCATATGTCCATTCTTTCAAGATAGCATAAATGGCATATATCTCATGCAAGAACATATTAGAAGTAACATAAGATGTTTCCGAAATCTTGCAAGTAAGATCATAAAAAATTTTCAAGAATGATGCAAATTTTCTCACGGTAATCCAATCATCATGTGTAGGCCTTCTATCAACATTCGTCTTCTTGCACTTAAGATGTTTTTTATACCTAGGATCTTGTATATCAAACCTATCAAATGTTCTTTCATAATTTTCCGCCACATCTAGCATTTCATATGTTGAATTCCATCTAGTATCCACATCAAGAATCAAAGATTTTTTAGTCTCAATTTTCCCATATTTCGCATAATCCATAAATACTAACTCTCTAGCGGGCGATGATCTCACATATTTAACCGCATCTCTCACCCTACTAATTGATCCATCAAATACCCCCAACCCATCTTTAACAATTAAATTCAAAATATGAGCAACACACCTCAAGTGCAAATGTTCACCATTTAAAATACTAGAATTCCAATTACCAATTCTACCTTTTAATTTTTCCAATGCAACATCATTAGAGGAAGCATTATCTACCATGATAGATAACACTCTAGTAATTCCTCACTCCACCAAACACGCCTCGATTGCCATTGCAATTGCCTTACCTTTATGACTAATAAGACAAAAGTTTAGTATTCTTTTATGCAACTTCCAATCTTTGTCTATAAAGTGTGCGGTTAAACACATATAATTAATTCTTTGACTAGAAGTCCATGTGTCCGTAGTTAGGCAAAGGCGTTGTGTCGGTTCAAGCAATGAGCCTTTTAAATCTTTTCTTTTAAGAGAATACATTCCATAACAATCACGTGCAACCGTCCATCTAGATGGAATTTAAAACATTGGTTGCACGGTAGCCATAAATTCTCTAAAACCCAAACCCTCCCCAAACTTGAATGGTACTCATCGACAATAATCATCTTATTATATTTTTCTCTTGCCAAATCTTTGTCAAAAGTCCAACTAGTCAATAATGTGCTATCGCTATTATGTTGAAAAGCTAATTTCGTTTGCCGACCTTCAACATTAAATGACTTGCAACATTTCAAATGATTACGCAAACTACTAGCACCATTTCTTGAAGTATTGGCTTTTAACTCCTTAGAACAATACTTACACTTACCGAAACTAAGTTTGCCATGTTCATCCATGATTTTAGTGATCCCATGCATTGCTTCTAGTATCCATTGCCTTTCTCTTTTTGGGATTTGAAGCCACGGTTTCACTTTCGAGTTGTTCTTGATAATCACCCTCGTCTTCCTGGTCCATTCTTCTTTTAGCCATTGACAAAACAAAAATTAATCTCATAAATCACTGACAGTTAATAAAAGGCAATAACAAATTAATAACAAAAATTAGCCACGAACAAACATTAATCACTAATCAGTGTTCAAAGATTAATCTCATAAATTAATTAAATAATTTAGGGTTCAAAGATTAACAAACAATAACAATCAAAAATCAAAATGAAAGTTACATATAATTTATATATATATATATATATATATATATATATATATATATATATATATATATATATATATATATATATATATATATATATATACGGACAGACCAAAGGAACATAGAGTCAGAAACTACAATCCACACGAATCACGATTCCATTTTCACAAAAGATTAAGTCCACAAATACAAAAAGAAAGACAAAAAATTACCACAATTAATGATTTGTTAGATTTGCTGGAGTCGTTGAATCGCTGGATGTAACACCCCCAGATCCGGGGTCAGGGATCTGGTGGTTACGGTCTTACATCCATTCATAGTACTTGACTTGAGTCCACAATAAATAAATCACATGCTATGACCCCACAATAATTACCACTCACACACACACAACAGTTATAGTCCCAGAGATGAAATTGAAATAAGTCTTACATTAAAGGGGTTACGAATAAAAGTTATTACAATCCCAAAAGGATAACATCATAGGTTTAAAAGTTTTGCCGTTAATTACATTAATTATACATATAGTTAAACAGGAAACAAAAGCTGTCTAACTATGCTACCTCAGCAATGGCGGCTAGCATCTCAGCGGGTAGTCCGGTGGGTCGGGTAACCTGCTTGCGCCGAGTGCGCCTGACGCGAGCCATCTGTCCTAGCTGTTGTTGTGACATAATATAAACAAGGCAAGGGTGAGCGAAAGCCCACCAACAAATATATAACTGAACGATAATTTAAAACAGTTCAAAGCTATCTTTCAAACCATATGCCATGCATTTACGGAAATGATGCCAGTATAATATGAACGATGAAGTTACCAGGTAACTGAAAGTATTTGTTTGAAGAAATATCTGCTACATCAAAGTAAGCGAGATATTCTTATTATTATTAAGAAGAGGAACTTGCAAGAAAAGGTTGCAATTCCAGTTATGACACTTTTCCAACTCTGCCAACAGTAATCATGTTGCAGGAAATAAATAAATTTGGATGATGAACCAATGATGGATTATTCACCGCGCCCGCTGTTCCAATCTTGATGATCAGTCGAGATCGTACAGCTCAATTTAGATTTACTACCGGTAGAAGGAAGAACTGACGGCTTTACTTGTATACCGCCTTACTAGCTCTCCCCGGCCAACGGTTGGGCCAAAGGGGATGTACCGGCGCTACTCGGCCTCTTACACGACTCCTAGCTCAAATAGGATTCATGATTCTGAATGTAACGTTCGTCCCCCTTTCCCCAAGTATAATACTTGTTGATAAGACTCCACAAAGTAGTCTTATCTAGTTGGAAAGGAAAATTTACCAATAACTCCCAAGCTATTACTTGGTAACGGATATCAACTTGTTCCAGTAATCTTACCCCTCGAAAGATGAAAAGGTAAGCAACGACTTAATAAGTCAACAGCACCCGAGTTGCGGGTGAAGGGAATTCTTTATGACCGGGAAGTCGACAAGATAAATAACATTTTCCAAGTAAGGTTCCCTTATTATTAAGGAGATAGACTCAAAGAAGAATGATGTCTGAGAACCTTTCTTGATATAAGATTAATAATAATATGACTTCGAAATATTTTCTGTACAAATCGAAGAAAATAAACATTATCGAGATTATTCTAAGTATGGAATAAATATTCAGAGAATATTTATTGAGTTAAAATATTTAAAGAATATTTGGGAATATGAAAGAATATCTTAAATCAGAGTATTTCTCAAAATAATTCCTGAAGAAATATCAGGAAAATATTTATTGAATAAATAACTATTTAAATGGAATTTTCAAAACAATATTCATTAATTAATAAGACCTGAAAAGAATATTTAAGGTAATATTCATAATTTAATTAGGAATTTAAATGAATATTCAAAAGTAATATTCATTTAATGAATAATATCCTAAATGAATATCAAGTAATATTCATTTAGTAATCCAAGCCTTAAGGAATATTCGAGATAATATTCGATAATTAAATCAAGCTTCAGATGAATATTAAAATAATATTCATCAAGTATTTAATATCTTAAATGAATATTCAAAAGTAATATTTATTTAATAAAATAATATTCTAAAAGAATATCCAAATAATATTCATTTAATAGTCTCATCTTTAGAAGAATATTCGAAATAATAGTCGATAATCAATTCGACTCTGAATGAATATTGAGATATATTATTCGTTGAATAGTTACGTTCAAATAATTATTTGAAGTAAGGATCGTTAAAATAATTAGTCTCGAACGAATATTCAAATAATATTCGTCGCCCAAATAATAGAAAATATTTACTTAAATATTTTCCTCCAAGGTAATCTCGATATATCAAGGAATATTGACTCCCGGTCTATTTTTGATTAATAAGATATATACGCCCTTCTATGAGGGTCTTACAATAACCGGCTTATAACTGATATATAACTATCTAGCTTATAAGCCAACAATAACATTCAGGGAACAAGTATATCAATTCAACTTGAAAGTAGGCATGCATGCAATGGCATATGTATATCAGCAATCATATATATATATATATATATATATTATTCAATCACAACAACGGCCTAAAAGAAGGGAATTGAAACTTGTCTGGTAGTCGAGTACGGTAAGGGGTAGTGGTAGCGGGTCCCGGTTCAGCTTGGTGATCTATAAATAGCCAAGGCATTCGGGATTAATCACTTAACATATTAAAAGTTAAGTTATACTTAAATCGAAACACGTTCTCGAATTATCTCTTATACCCCTTTTAGTGGATTACTTATTATCGCTGATCCGACCCGACATTCATTCGTTAATACGACATGTCACTGCACTTATACTTGGGACATACTTAAGTCATATGAGTTCTAAGGTTGATCGTTACGAACCAATATTATACTCCGAGTTTTATCACCCGTTTTCTAAGTGTTTTACCAACGTTATAAAAGAGTCGTCTTTTAGGGGTTCGTTCGCGTTTAACCTTGACTCGAACATTTTTAATAAATCGAAAAATGCTCTTTTTGACATACGGTTTTCTTTCACACCTTCCTTCTTACCCCTAGTATTTATTTACCAAGATTCTCCATGACGTTACATAGTTACGAGGGTTCAATTTCAGTTACGAACTTTCGTTTACGGATTCGAACTACTTTTAGTAATTTGGTCATAAATCCTAAACCGTAAGTCCGTTTCACGTGATCTTTATATCAAAACGAATCTTAGAACATTACCTATCCTATCATGGCAGATATGGTCTCTGGACAGTAGGGGTTCGACATGGAAAATGGCATACAAAACATGGTATTGTAAAATCGGGCATTATAACGGCTGTAAATCGAATATCTATCAATTTCGCATCTTCCCATAAACATAGCATCCAACCCAAACAACATATACATGACTTATATACATGAACTGAGGCCAAGCAATGCCTTTCCGTTCATCTAGCTATTTACATCATTAATCCAAAATCCATACATAAGCATGCTTATAATCTTAACATAACCATAACTAAGTTATAACTATCATAAACATGCTTAAATCTCAAACAAGGGTTAGGGTTTCAAGAGCTTTATACCTTCCTTAGATAGTGATATAGCCTTACTAAGCCTTGTATGGTCCTTAGGAGTGATTATGCTTGCTAGATCAACCATGAAAAATCAAGAAAACAAAGTTAGTACTTGATGAACACTATTCACCCTCCTCTTGTTTGATTTTTTTTGAAAATGGAAAAGGATGAGTTTGAAGCTAAGATTTTGAGGAGATAAGTTTTATGAAATGTAAGACTCACCTTAATTATTTCAAGAACAAACAATGGTGGGAAGGTGGAGTTTGGAATTGGAATTAATGGTGTTGCCGAATGGAATGGTAATGGGGGGGAGAGTTGCTTGGTTCTTTTGATTTTTTTGTGTTTTAATCTCATTCACTCTCATCCACTTACAACATAATATCTTGTAAAAGTCACTTTATTAAAGTGATGAGGTGTTGGATGATCAAATGGCTAGACATGTGTTGGTTTTATGGTGGTTAAAGCTTAACTAGGTAGTTACTTGCTAAGTACTTAGTTCTTCCTCTAAGGTGCTAGTTCCTTGCTTCTAGTTTAGTTACTAGATATTTATACTAGTAGCTTGCACAAGACTCTTGCTTCCTCTGCTTGTTTCTGTGTCCGGTTATTACCCGTTTCGATTGATCGTTCGTGAGAATATTTCACGGATTTCTAATTAGGGTTTACCGGGAATCCTCTTTAATATTAATACTTTCATTCTCCATCTTGCATTCTAACTTTCCATTTTATATTCCTTTAATCCATTCATTAAATACTTAAGGCTATCAGTGTCCAGGGAACTCTCGGAGAAAATAAAAGTGCGGTTTTTCAGAATCCGACAGCTTTTACATACACTTATTTTCCCCCTGGATCACTAATACGAACTCGGAAATCCGTTCCGAATACTTCTATATAGTGTCGTCTCATATTATTATATACTCCCACCAAAACACTATTCATTCTATATTCTTTACTTGTTCTCTTAGGGTTGTATAATTGTCCGTATTCTCTTTCGATCGTTCCTTAACCTTTTTACGGAACTACTGGATTCATTGTTATCGATCTGGATGACATGAGAGTATTCTCTTGATTGAAGTTGCCATATCTTATTCCCTTAGAAGATAGATTATTCTTACCTATGTTGTCACCCTTTAGCATTCTTCAAGACATAAACATAATAAAGTCGAATTCCATTCATTCTTTCCCAAATATCAATTATTACATTGTAGCCGTATCCACTATTCATTCTTACATCATTAAATACATAAAAGTTTTAATTCCACCTAAAATCTGGGTTCTTACAGTCTCCCCTCCTTAAAAGGATTCCGTCCCGGAATCAGTTTGAAAACAAGTGGGGGTACTTCTCTTGCATTGCGCTTTCAAGTTCCCAGGTGGATTCTTCTACATTGTGGTTCTGCCACAAAACTCTGACTAGCTGAATGACCTTGTTTCGGAGCACTTGTTCTTTCCGGTCTATGATTTCCACAGGTTGCTCCACATAGGTCAGGTCTGGTTGCATGTCCACTTGCTCATACTCTACAATATGCTTAGCATCCGGATTATACTTCCTCAGCATCGAAACATGGAACACATTGTGCACCTGCTGTAGATTCGGGGGCAATGCGAGCTCATAAGCTAGTTCCCCAATCCGTCTCAAGATCTCAAATGGTCCAATGTATCTGGGACTCAGCTTTCCTTTCTTCCCAAATCTCATTAAACCTTTCCAAGGTGACATTTTCAAGAACACTAGGTCCCCTACTTCGTATTCCTTGCCTTTCCGAGCTAAGTCGGCATATTTCTTTTGTCGATCCTGGGCTGCTACCAACCGTCCTCTGATTAGATCTACTGGATCTTTAGTTCGTTGGACCACTTCGGGCCCGAGCATCTTTCGCTCTCCAACTTCATCCCAATACAAGGGAGATCGACATTTTCTTCCATAAAGGGCCTCATAAGGTGGCATCCCAATGCTTGAATGATAACTGTTATTATAGGAGAACTCAACCAATGGCAAGTGATCATCCCAACTTCCCTTGAAGTCTATCGCGCAGACTCTCAACATATCCTCTAGCGTTTGGATGGTCCTTTCACTTTGCCCATCTGTCTGGGGGTGGTAGGCTGTGCTCATGTTCAGCCGGGTCCCTACACATTCTTGAAAACTTCTCCAAAACCTGGAGTTAAATCTAGGATCTCGATCGGATACTATTGCGACTGGGACTCCATGTCGCGCCACTATCTCTTTTAAGTAGATGTCCACTAGTCTGTCGACCGTGTACCTTTCGTTGATCGGGAGAAAGTGAGCCGATTTCGTCAGTCGATCTACAATTACCCATATGGCGTCATGATTAGCCTTGGTCCTTGGTAAACCTACTATGAAATCCATGGCTATATGTTCCCATTTCCATTCTGGGATCTCTAAGGGATGTAGAAGTCCGCTGGGTTTCTGGTGCTCTGCCTTCACTCGTTGGCAGGTCAAGCATCTGCTTACCCACTCTGCTACGTCCTTTTTCATATTGGGCCACCAGTAATACTCCTTCAAATCCCTATACATTTTGGTGCTACCGGGGTGCACTGAGTATCTTGAGTTGTGTGCCTCATTTAAAATCTCATCCTTGAGTTCCTGAACATTTGGGATCCATAGCCTGTATGTGTACCTCATGATCCCTTCCTTGTCTCTTTCGCACTTAATTTCCTCCCCGGTCATTAGCTCTTCTGTGGAGTTCCTTTCTTCCTCCATCATCCGTTCCTGGCACAGTCTAATCTTTTCTAGCAATGGAGGTTGGATTCTAATTTCCATCAACTTTTCTTGGCCCTCTCCAGGTAACTTAACCTCGATTTCCAACTTCTCCAAATCCTTCACTAGCTCTTTCTCTGAAGTTATCATCTTGAGCTTCTCTTTCCGACTAAGGGCGTCAGCCACCACATTGGCTTTGCCCGGGTGATAGCGAATTTCACAGTCGTAATCCTTGATTAACTCTAACCATCTCCTCTGGCGCATGTTAAGCTCTTTCTGAGTGAAAATGTATTTGAGGCTCTTATGGTCTGTGTAAATCTCCCATTTTTCCCCATACAGGTAGTGTCTCCAAATCTTTAAAGCGAAGACTATGGCTGCTAGTTCTAGATCATGCGTGGGATATCTGACTTCATAATCCTTCAATTGCCTAGACGCATACGCTATTACCTTGCCGTGCTGCATACGCACGCATCCCAGTCCTTTATGCGAAGCATCACTGTAAATCACGAAATCTCCTTTTCCATCAGGTAATGCCAGCACTGGGGCTGTCACCAGCCTCTTCTTTAACTCTTGGAAACTCTTCTCGCATTTCTCAGTCCATTCAAATTTCTCGGTTTTACGGGTAAGTCGATTTAATGGAGCTGCGATTTTCGCAAAGTCTTGGACAAATCTCCTGTAATATCCGGCCAGTCCAATGAAACTCCTCACCTCGGTTGGAGTATTTGGCCGTTCCCAGTTTGAAACTGCTTCTATCTTGGAGGGGTCAACCAACACTCCTTCTCTATTGATCACGTGCCCTAAGAATTGTACCTCATTTTTCCAAAACTCACACTTGGAGAACTTGGCATATAACTGCTCCTTCCTGAGTATTTCTAAGGTTATCCTTAAATGTTCAGCGTGTTCTGCCTCTATCTTTGAGTAGATGAGAATATCATCAATGAAAACTATCACGAATTTGTCCAAATATTCCTTGAACACTCTATTCATTAGGTCCATGAAGGCTGCTGGGGCGTTGGTCAATCCAAATGACATAACTAAGAACTCATAATGTCCATATCTGGTGCGGAATGCAGTCTTCGGGATATCTTCAGGTTTGATCTTCAGTTGGTGATATCCCGTTCTCAAATCAATCATAGAGAAGTATTCAGATCCTCTTAGCTGGTCAAACAAATCATCTATCCTGGGCAATGGATACTTATTCTTTATGGTTAGCTTGTTCAATTCTCTGTAGTCGATGCATAACCTCATACTTCCATCCTTTTTCTTAACAAACAACACTGGTGCGCCCCAAGGCGACACACTGGGCCTTATCATGCCCTTATCCAACAATTCCTGTAATTGTTTAGCTAGCTCCTTCATTTCTACTGGGGCTAGTCGGTACGGGGCCTTCGAAACAGGCGCCGTCCCCGGGGCTAATTCGATGGCAAACTCAATTACCCTATCAGGTGGTAGTCCGGGAAGATCTTGTGGGAACACGTCCTCGAACTCATTAACTACCAGAATGTCTTCCAATCTTGGCACTTCCTTCTGAGTATTTATAAAGTAGGCTAAATAAGCCTCGTTCCCTTTTCGTAACAATCTCTTGGTTTGCGCCATGGTCAGAATTTTTTGGGTCTGTCGCATCCCCTTAAACACTATTTCTTTCTTCCCTGGGGTTTTCAACTTAACCTTTTTCCCTTTACAATCTATCCGCGCATCATTGCGAGACAACCAATCCATACCCAAAATGACATCGAATTCCCCTAGCTTAAAAGGAATTAAATCGACAAAGAAGGATCGTCCTCCTATTTCTAGCTTACAATCGGGGTGAATTTGATTAACCGGTACGATTTCCTGATTAGCTATTTCTACTTGTAAGGAATCTCTTAGTTGCTGGGTTTTAAGTTTCAACTTATGCGCAAAATCTCTAGATATAAAAGACTTATTGCTCCTGAATCAAATAAGACATTTGCACTGACTGAATTGAGAGAAAAAGTACCTGATATCACATCTGTGTCCCTCACGGCATCTTGTACTGACATATTAAAAGTCCTAGCAGTTGGTGGCCTATTTGAGGCAACCTTGCTTGCTCCTGATGCTGCTGGTTTGGTCTTTGGGCAATCCTTCCTCATGTGGCCTCGCTGTCCACACTGGAAACAGGTTGTGCTGTTAGGGATGACCGTGGTGCAAGAGGTAGCATAATGCCCAGCTCGCCCACACTTATAACAGTTTATCTGCTTCAGGTTGCACACCCCGGAGTGCCTCTTCCCACAAGTAGCACACAATGGCAATGGAGGTCGAGAAGGGTTGGAACGGGACATTCCTGATTGGTGGCCGCCCTGGCTCACACTTACACTTGCAGATGGTTTAAACCCTACATTCCTCCCTGGTAGGGAAACCGCTCCTCGATTAAACTTGGTTGGGGGTTTTCCTCCAGCGGATCTTCCGCCCATACTAACATGCTTTCTCTTTATCCCCCCTTTCTCTCTCTCTCTCGGCATCTGATCACTACCAGCCTCCACAATGGTTGCCTTCTGCACCAAGGTGGCATAATCGGTAATCTCTAAAACAGCCACCCTATTCTGGATCCACTGCTTCAGCCCTTGTTGAAACCTGTTAGCTTTCTTCTCTTCTGTGTCTACAAACTCTGGCACAAATCTCGATAGCTCAGTAAATTTGGCCTCATAGTCCGCCACTGACATATTGTTCTGTTTCAGTTCCAAAAACTTAAGTTCCATCTGGGTCTTCATGAACTTCGGGAAGTACTTCTCCAGGAATAATTGTTTGAACCTTTCCCAGGCTATGACAGCATCAGTCTCCATGTTTTTCTTGGCTTCCCACCAATAATTGGCCTCTCCCTTTAGTAGGTAAGTAGCAAAAACAGTCTTCTAAGCCTCATTGATACTCAGAATCTCAAAAGACTTTTCCATTTCTTTGATCCAGGCCCTCGCCTCAACGGGATCAGCCGATCCGTGGAACTCTAGGGGCTTAAGGGACTTAAAGGCCCTAAAGGAATTTGCCACTGAAGTGTTGTTGCCTGGTGGTGGTTGGGGGTATTGGTTCAAATTCTGCCTAAGTAGATCCATAAACTGGCCCATGGGGTTTCCGCCCTGGTTCTCCCCTTCCTGTTCTACTTCAGTTTCTCCACCCTCTATTTCCCTTTCAAATTCTTCAGAGTACAGGGGTTCATCCTCTGCTCCAAACTGGGAATCTTCTTCCTCATTATAGTCCTGATCTTGTTCCTCACTACTTTCACGGTTTTCCTCGTGTTGGTTGTGACTCTCTTAGTCAGTAGATTCTCGGGGGTTAGCCCTAGTGCCCATTCGTCTTGGAGGCATTTTACTGAAAATTTGGAAAATTATACATTAGGTTCACTTACCTGTTTTAAAGGATTTTTCCTTACATAATTCTTTACATGATTGGGTTTAAAATCCCACAGTTTTATATCTCATGGCAACTTAATCGAAAAGTAATACATATGCTAATAAACTCATGATCACATCCCAACAAAATTGTAATGACTGAAATGGAAACAAATATATACCAGGTACAGAAAAGGTACAACATCCGAGTTACAACGATAGTTTAAAGTACAGCCATCCTAACAACAACAACAAGTCAAAAGTGAAATACGCTGTCTATCTGTCTAGTCTGCAAAAAGGGAAAACAAGTACAAGAAAACCATCCCTACAAAAGCCGGCACTACTATGTCCGTACATGACTAGACAACTAGACCACTGCATCACTACATCTGAAATCAGCCGCCATGACGAAACATCCTCCGAACCCTCCCCATGGCGATGCGGAAAACCTCCTCAGCCTCTGCTCTGTCTACCCTACCATGCCCATCAGTAGGCAACTGTCGCACCCTCACCCGAGCCCTCAGCTCGATGCGGGTCACAGCCCTATACCCAACTCGGTCACTGATAGTCCTCCTGCCCTGCAACCTCATCCAGGCGGCTCTCTCTGCTGCTAACTCACTCCTAGACTCTGCCAACCTAGCATCTGCCACAGACAACTCTCTATAAAGCCCGTTCACAATCAAGTTGTGAACACATACTGGGACTCCTCCTATCGGGGCATGAGGTGGGGTGGATGGCTCAGCTGGAGCGGCAGTCTCTGCCTGCTGGGGCTCTGGGGTAAGCTCCTCAAACTCGTCGGGGTACGGGCTTACAGGTAGTGGTGGTGGGGTAGGGGCTCTCTCAACAGGGAGGAGTGGCACAAAAAGTCCAGAACTCCCTACAGCACCAACTACTGGCTCATCTATATCTCCCTCAACACCCTCATCTACCGGCACCACCTGATCCGTGGTCATGTCAGTGTCATCTCCCAAAGTCCTGATCTCAGTCACAACCCAATAATCATCATCCTCAACCACTAACTCAGCATCCTGTCCTGTCTGGATCCCCTCCGGGTCCTCCTCCCCCTCAGTCTCAACATCTGTGTCAGCATCATCCTGGACCTCCTCAGGGTCCTCCTCCTCAGACTCGATCACATCAGTATCAGCATCAACCTGGACCTCCTCAGCGTCCTCCTCCTCAGGCTCAGTATCCTCCTCAGGCAAGTGCTCATAGTATGGGTCCCTAGTCCGGAACATGTCCTCATCATGCTGTCTCGCAGCTGCCTCCTGGGCCGACAAGTCGCTCGCCTACACAAGACGAACTATGTTACTATCATGATACTTAAAAAGTTCCCGTAAGGGTTTTAGGTGAACCTGGCAAGGGTTCTTATTATATTATTGAATTTATTATTATATAACGTCGTATCATCTCTTGGGATATATAACTCTCGCTCTGATACCATCTCTGTAACACCCCCAGATCCGGGGTCAGGGATCTGGTGGTTACGGTCTTACATCCATTCATAGTACTTGACTTGAGTCCACAATAAATAAATCACATGCTGTGACCCCACAATAATTACCACTCACACACACACAACAGTTATAGTCCCAGAGATGAAATTGAAATAAGTCTTACATTAAAGGGGTTACGAATAAAAGTTATTACAATCCCAAAAGGATAACATCATAGGTTTAAAAGTTTTGCCGTTAATTACATTAATTATACATATAGTTAAACAGGAAACAAAAGCTGTCTAACTATGCTACCTCAGCAATGGCGGCTAGCATCTCAGCGGGTAGTCCGGTGGGTCGGGTAACCTGCTTGCGCCGAGTGCGCCTGACGCGAGCCATCTGTCCTAGCTGTTGTTGTGACATAATATAAACAAGGCAAGGGTGAGCGAAAGCCCACCAACAAATATATAACTGAACGATAATTTAAAACAGTTCAAAGCTATCTTTCAAACCATATGCCATGCATTTACGGAAATGATGCCAGTATAATATGAACGATGAAGTTACCAGGTAACTGAAAGTATTTGTTTGAAGAAATATCTGCTACATCAAAGTAAGCGAGATATTCTTATTATTATTAAGAAGAGGAACTTGCAAGAAAAGGTTGCAATTCCAGTTATGACACTTTTCCAACTCTGCCAACAGTAATCATGTTGCAGGAAATAAATAAATTTGGATGATGAACCAATGATGGAGTATTCACCGCGCCCGCTGTTCCAATCTTGATGATCAGTCGAGATCGTACAGCTCAATTTAGATTTACTACCGGTAGAAGGAAGAACTGACGGCTTTACTTGTATACCGCCTTACTAGCTCTCCCCGACCACCGGTTGGGCCAAAGGGGATGGACCGGCGCTACTCGGCCTCTTACACGACTCCTACCTCAAATAGGATTCATGATTCTGAATGTAACGTTCGTCCCCCTTTCCCCAAGTATAATACTTGTTGATAAGACTCCACAAAGTAGTCGTATCTAGTTGGAAAGGAAAATTTACCAATAACTCCCAAGCTATTACTTGATAAAGGATATCAACTTGTTCCAGTAATTTTACCCCTCGAAAGATGAGAAGGTAAGCAACGACTTAATAAGTCAACAGCACCCGAGTTGCGGGTGAAGGGAATTCTTTATGACCGGGAAGTCGACAAGATAAATAACATTTTCCAAGTAAGGTTCCCTTATTATTAAGGAGATAGACTCAAAGAAGAATGATGTCTGAGAACCTTTCTTGATATAAGATTAATAATAATATGACTTCGAAATATTTTCTGTACTAATCGAAGAAGATAAACCTTATCGAGATTATTCTAAGTATGGAATAAATATTCAGAGAATATTTATTGAGTTAAAATATTTAAAGAATATTTGGGAATATGAAAGAATATCTTAAATCAGAGTATTTCTCAAAATAATTCCTGAAGAAATATCAGGAAAATATTTATTGAATAAATAACTATTTAAATGGAATTTTCAAAACAATATTCATTAATTAATAAGACCTGAAAAGAATATTTAAGGTAATATTCATAATTTAATTAGGAATTTAAATGAATATTCAAAAGTAATATTCATTTAATGAATAATATCCTAAATGAATATCAAGTAATATTCATTTAGTAATCCAAGCCTTAAGGAATATTCGAGATAATATTCGATAATTAAATCAAGCTTCAGATGAATATTAAAATAATATTCATCAAGTATTTAATATCTTAAATGAATATTCAAAAGTAATATTTATTTAATAAAATAATATTCTAAAAGAATATCCAAATAATATTCATTTAATAGTCTCATCTTTAGAAGAATATTCGAAATAATAGTCGATAATCAATTCGACTCTGAATGAATATTGAGATATATTATTCGTTGAATAGTTACGTTCAAATAATTATTTGAAGTAAGGATCGTTAAAATAATTAGTCTCGAACGAATATTCAAATAATATTCGTCGCCCAAATAATAGAAAATATTTACTTAAATATTTTCCTCTGAGGTAATCTCGATATATCAAGGAATATTGACTCCCGGTCTATTTTTGATTAATAAGATATATACGCCCTTTTATGAGGGTCTTACAATAACCGGCTTATAACTGATATATAACTATCTAGCTTATAAGCCAACAATAACATTCAGGGAACAAGTATATCAATTCAACTTGAAAGTAGGCATGCATGCAATGACATATGTATATCAGCAATCATATATATATTATTCAATCACAACAACAGCCTAAAAGAAGGGAATTGAAACTTGCCTGGTAGTCGAGTACGGTAAGGAGTAGTGGTAGCGGGTCCCGGTTCAGCTTGGTGATCTATAAATAGCCAAGGCATTCGGGATTAATCACTTAACATATTAAAAGTTAAGTTATACTTAAATCGAAACACGTTCTCGAATTATCTCGTTATACCCCTTTTAGTGGATTACTTATTATCGCTGATCCGACCCGACATTCGTTCGTTAATACGACATGTCACTGCACTTATACTTGGGACATACTTAAGTCATATGAGTTCTAAGGTTGATCGTTACGAACCAATATTATACTCCGAGTTTTATCGCCCGTTTTCTAAGTGTTTTACCAAAGTTATAAAAGAGTCGTCTTTTAGGGGTTCGTTCGCGTTTAACCTTGACTCGAACATTTTTAATAAATCGAAAAATGCTCTTTTTGACATACGGTTTTCTTTCACACCTTCCTTCTTACCCCTAGTATTTATTTACCAAGATTCGCCATGACGTTACATAGCTAACGAGGGTTCAATTTCAGTTACGAACTTTCGTTTACGGATTCGAACTACTTTTAGTAATTTGGTCATAAATCCTAAACCGTAAGTCCGTTTCACGTGATCTTTATATCAAAACGAAGCTTAGAACATTACCTATCCTATCATGGCAGATAAGGTCTGTGGACAGTAGGGGTTCGACATGGAAAATGGCATACAACACATGGTATTTTAAAATCGGGCATTATAACGGCTGTAAATCGAATATCTATCAATTTCGAATCTTCCCATAAACATAGCATCCAACCCAAAAAACATATACATGACTTATATACATGAACTGAGGCCAAGCAATGCCTTTCCGTTCATTTAGCTATTTACATCATTAATCCAAAATCCATACATAATCATGCTTATAATCTTAACATAACCATAACTAAGTTATAACTATCATAAACATGCTTAAATCTCAAACAAGGGTTAGGGTTTCAAGAGCTTTATACCTTCCTTAGATAGTGATTTAGCCTTACTAAGCCTTGTATGGTCCTTAGGAGTGATTATGCTTGCTAGATCAACCATGAAAAATCAAGAAAACAAAGTTAGTACTTGATGAACACTATTCACCCTCCTCTTGTTTGATTTTTTTTGAAAATGGAAAAGGATGAGTTTGAAGCTAAGATTTTGAGGAGATAAGTTTTATGAAATGTAAGACTCACCTTAATTATTTCAAGAACAAACAATGGTGGGAAGGTGGAGTTTGGATTTGGAATTAATGGTGTTGACGAATGGAATGGTAATGGGGGGGGAGAGTTGCTTGGTTCTTTTGATTTTTTTGTGTTTTAATCTCATTCACCGGGAATCCTCTTTAATATTAATACTTTCATTCTCCATCTTGCATTCTAACTTTCCATTTTATATTCCTTTAATCCATTCGTTAAATACTTAAGGCTATCAGTGTCCAGGGAACTCTCGGAGGAAATAAAAGTGCGGTTTTTCAGAATCTGACAGCTTTTACATACACTTATTTTCCCCCTGGATCACTAATACGAACTTGGAAATCCGTTCCGAATACTTCTATATAGTGTCGTCTCATATTATTATATACTCCCACCAAAACACTATTCATTCTGTATTCTTTACTTGTTCTCTTAGGGTTGTATAATTGTTCGTATTCTCTTTCGATCGTTCCTTAACCTTTTTACGGAACTACTGGATTCATCGTTATCGATCTGGATGACATGAGAGTATTCTCTTGCTTGAAGTTGCCATATCTTATTCCCTTAGAAGATAGATTATTCTTACCTATGTTGTCACCCTTTAGCATTCTTCAAGACATAAACATAATAAAGTCGAATTCCATTCATTCTTTCCCAAATATCAATTATTACATTGTAGCCGTATCCACTATTCATTCTTACATCATTAAATACATAAAAGTTTTAATTCCACCCAAAATCTGGGTTCTTACACTGGAGACCGGAGTCGCCGCCGCTTGGTTTTGTTAGATTAGGTAATGTAATAAGTGAAGTAGTGAACTGTGAGTGAACTATTGATTCCTGAACTGATAAATGATACTATTATTATTTAATAATATTCTGTTTTATAAAATATTTATATAATTCGGTTTTTTTCCGTTTTTTTTGGTTAACCGAGGTAAAAAACCGAACTACCGAAAACCGAATTTCTATAATTTTGGCTACCGAAAACCGAACCGAATTTTGTACTTTGGTTAACCGAACCGAATTTTTTTCGATTTTTTGGTTCGGTTTTCGGTTAACCGAACCAAATGCACACCCCTACTCCTAAGTACTTTGACTTTGTACTAAGAGCTGTTCTGAATATTCTTGACAAGATCAATGATTTGCTTAGGAGCTTCATCCTTTTTTTTAGAAAGAATACCCATGTGAACCTTGTGTAGTCATCCACTAACACTAGAGCATATCTTTTCTTACTGATAGACATAATGTTTACTGGACCAAACAGATCAAGATGCAGCATGTGAAATGGTTCAGTAATTAAATTTTCTATCTTGCTCTTGAAAGTGGTTCTTTTCTATTTACTAAGCTGACAAGCATAACAAATTCCATCTTGCACATAATTTGCCTGAGGTAGGCCTCTCACCAGATTGTGCTTAACAAGTTGATTAAGCTTCTTGAAGTTGAGATGTGAGAGCTTCTTGTGCCAATTCCAGCTTTCTTCATTTGATGCCTTGCTGTAAAGACATCTGACAATTCCTTTAGATGTGTCACTTAAGCTGGCTTCATAAATGTTACCATGTCTCTGACTAGTTAGAACAATGTCTCCATTCTTCATATTCAAGATTTTGCATCCTTCGCTGTCAAAGATTGATTGGTAACATTTGTCACCCAGTTGACTTATGCTTAAAAGTGTGTGTTTCAAGCCTTCACCCAGTGCTACGTTTTCTATGATGACATTCCCCAAAACAATTGAGCCATATCCCAGAGTTTCTCCTTTGTTGCCATCTCCAAAAGATATTACTAGGCCAACTTTACTCTCAAACTTTGTAAGCAGGGACTTCTTTCCAGTCATATGTCCAGAGCATCCACTGTCCAAGATAATTGAATGATTCTTTCCTGTGCCCTACAAACAAAAAGTAATTAGTTAGAAATTTTTGGGACCCAACTTAGATTGGATCCTTTCTTACTAGATTTAGAAACAACAGGCTTAGAAGATTTTGCTTTGAATTTACATGTTACAGAGTTAACCTTAGACTCTGATTTCACAAACTGTTTGTGACTAGAAGTTTCAGATTTCAAAGAATAATAGTCATAATACAGTTCATGATATTCTTTACACATATAGATGGAATGAAGTAAACTACCACAATGATAACAGGGTTCTTGTGGTTGGTATTGAATTTTCTGAATCTTGGGGAATCTGGACTCAGTTTTCCAAGAAGGTTTTTGATTGCAGTCTAGGGCCAAATGATTATAATTTCCACACTTATAGCATTTCTTCCTAGGTGCATCAGACACATTCTTGTAATTATTCTCTTTGTTAATACCTTCTTTTCCATTCCTATTTCTCTTGATCTTGCTAGACTCTGAAAGACCTTCTAGTTTCTATTTCAGCTGAGACTTAGACAGAAAGCCTATGTTGACATTCTTTGGTTTTTCTAACACTTTCTCATCTGAACTATTGTTAATTCTCTTGTGTACAACTGAGGTACCATTTGAATTAACAAATTTAACATGATTCGTTTCAGGAATTCTTTTCTTACCTTCAGATTTAGATGTGCTAGCTACTTTACTATTATCATTCTAGACAACAACTACAGGAGTTTCACTTTTGTCCTTCTCAAAACCTAAGGCATAAACCTTACCAGGTATCTGATTATTGATAATGTCATGAGTCTTTTTGCAAGATGTATTCCACATGTGAAACCTTTCTCTTTCTTCCTCTAGTTCTTTTCTGACATAGTAATAAGCCTCAAGAATAACACTACAATCATGCTTAGCTTTATCAGAACTTAACCTATTGATAAGTGGATTTTATATCCACTTGGAACGCTTCATTTCGGCTTAAATGACCTCAAGTATGTCGTGTTTTTGATTCGTTTTAGTGAGATTGTGCAGGGTTGCTAACTTAAGGTTGGAAGATATGAATTGCATATTTTATGGTGGATTTGAGTTCAAGAAGCGAAGCATGACAACTTGCAAAAGAAACGAAGGAAAAAGGAGTTAAAACGAAGAAAAACAGCAAAATCAGCTTCCGGCAGATTCATCCGGGCGCTGCGGCGCGGCTCAACAGGCTCCATGGTGCGCTGCGGCACGGGTTTTAGGCGCTGTGGCGTGGGGCTTCGCTGGGAAAATTTCTGATGCACTATTTTGGCCACATCTTGAGTTCTACAAGTCCGTTTTGGACGATTTAACTGCCCACGCGAAGATAATGGAATTCTCTTTCATTATAATGTGGTTCAGATGTCCAAATACAACTGTAACGGCCCATAAATACTAAATAAAAGTCATTTACGAATTTTCCTTCAAAACAGAATCAGTTTAGGAAATGTATTTTGTGCCGAACTGCAGAAATTCTATTTTTGGTAGTTTCTTGCTGGAAAAGACTAATGTGGCCTATATAAACACACTCTATCATCATTGAACGAATGAACCAAATTACACACATAA
This sequence comes from Saposhnikovia divaricata, assembly GCA_036435485.1. Classification (NCBI taxonomy): domain Eukaryota; kingdom Viridiplantae; phylum Streptophyta; class Magnoliopsida; order Apiales; family Apiaceae; genus Saposhnikovia; species Saposhnikovia divaricata. Next base: position 139,953,217 of record CM071599.1, on the reverse strand, counting down.
GAGAGCCGAGAGACGGAGATTCAGAATTGGAGAAGGATTCACCGAGGATCGTGACAATCAACGGAGATCTAGATCTACTTTTGTTTTCTTCTTTTAGGCGATACTCTTGGATGTTTTTAGGATTTGTTTTCTAAACTCATACTCTAGTATTATTATTTACATTCAAACTTTGTTATTTACCATGGTTTCATCAGATCCCATGATGACGAACGGTTCGAGTATGAACTAATCGTTGTCATGGGATTCTAACGGATTTATTTATGGAGCTTTAGTATCTTGATGCTTTAAAGATCTGTGTGTGATGTATATTGATATCCTTGTATGGTTATGCTTAATTGTTAGATGCGTAGCTAACATCTAATCTGTTAATCTCTTGTGAAACGAGAGTGGATCTTGAGATTTAGAATTTGCCATGCTAGCATAAGATAAGTTGATGTATGTGTGAGATCATGATTTGTAGCGTAATTTGAACTATCTTATGCTGCCTTGTTTGATCTTTATGGATAACTTGTTCTTCAACCGTTATGTTTTCAAATCTTATAGAGATATAGGGTCTAAGCATAATTGGTGTCTATTCATCTTCTATCTCTTTTGTGGATATATGGGTAGTTTGGTATACGTATATTGAGAGGTAGCGTGTACTTGTTTCATGTTGTCCGAACAGATATCATAACCATCACACACTTTGATTAAAGACATCAACTCTAGATGAAGTATTTAATGAAGTTAGGATCCCATGTTTTAATTCTCATAAGTAATTTGATTTTAATTCTCATTAGTTAAGTAATTCTTAGTTTTGTTAAATTACTTCTTAGTTAATTTAGATAATCAAAACCCATCTTTGATATTGTCTTAGCAGTGAATAATGATCATACGTTGTTGCATAGGTACATAAATCTGTATTGAACCTAAACCAGTCTCTGTAGGAACGAATTTGGACTTAACCTTATATATTACTTGTGACCGCGTACGCTTGCGTGTATTAGTGCAAACACCTATAATGTTCCATTTGAATTAACTCAGATTCAAGAATATTATTTCTGTCAACTAATTCATCATTCTTAATCTTAATTTCATCTCTTTCACTAGTAAGAATTCTGAAATTAATAATAAGATTCTTAAACTCAGCATGGATAGATCTAATATCATCAGAATCTAAGCTATCAAATGAATCAAGAGAGTGGAGTGATACCTTACCAAAAGATGTAGAAGTTTTCTTTGGAGATCCAGGCTTGTCTGAAGCACTTGCCATCAAAGCAATCTTATCATAATCCAATTCATCTTCAGAATCACTGGAGTCTGCCCAATCCTTTTGTGTGACCATGAGTGCATTACCTTTTCCTGAATTCCTAGGCTTCTTACACTCACTTGCAAAGTGTCCAAGCTCGCTGCAATTAAAGCACTTGATCTTGGCCTTATCAAGCTTGATAATTGTACTCTTGCCTTTGTCACTCTTCTTCTCCTCTTTCTTTTGAAAAGATCCTTTGCTAAATCTTCTCCTGTTGAATTTTCCTTTCTTGAAAGATTTAGTAAACATAGCAAAGAGTTCCTGCATCTCTGATTCAGAATCAATATTTTCAGAGTCTATATCTACAGTCTCTGACTCAGAACTTTCTTTGCTCTTTTTCTTCCTTGAGTCTCTTTCAATGGATTCAGACTTTTCTTCTGGAAGCTTCTTTGATTCAGATTGAGCAGTGAGTGCAACAGTTTTCATCTTTCCTTCACTCCTGCTCTTCTTCTTCTGTCTATCAAGTTCATAAGCCCTAAGTTTTCCATAGACTACCTATAATGATATTTCATCCAGATCATTAGCTTCCTTAATTACAGATATTTTCTCATTGTAGAAATCAGGCAAGGCTTTCATGAACTTAGTATTCATATCCTCCAAGTCATAATATTTGTCGTGCATGGCCATCTCATTGATGAGTTTAGTAAACCTATCAAAGGTATCAGTTAGTGACTCACCAGACTTGGATTCAAAATACTCATACAGTTGTATGAAAAGTGTCCTTATATTCTTCCTGGCAGGTTTTGTTCCTTGACAATGAACCTTCAAGTTGTCCCATATCTCCTTAGCAGTCTAACAAGAGAGAACATAGTTAGTGAGAACAGAATCAAGACTGTTGAATAGTATGTTTCTCACTTTAGTATCCTTAAGAATGTTCTCCTTGTCCTTCTCTGTCCATTTAGATTTAGGCTTCTCTGCCGTGTGTTCTGGAACAACTTTTCCTTCGATAGTTGCTTGAGGAACAACCCTTGTTAGAACAAAAGGCCAATCTCTTATCCTGTCAAGATAATCAGGATCTGTTGCTTCCAGGTGATGCAACATCTTCACTTCCCATAGAGTATATTCGTTTCTCTTGAGCATAGGAATCTTAGTATTACCATCCTTGTAACTAGACATGATTGCAGATCTTTATGATTATTCAAAATCAACCTGCTCTGATACCAATTGTTAACTCGAATAACTTGTAGAAGGGGGGGTTGAATGCAAGTTATATAATCGTGTCTGATTTTTGCTTAATTTAGATGAACAAGAACAAACGAATAAATCAAACTGTTTGTATTAATAAGATCAAATACAAACTCTACCAAAGGTGTACAATACCTTTAGCAGCTACTAACAATACAAATCTCTCTCTGTTTGTTTCGAACTCTCGAATACAAACTTACACTAAGCTCTCGTTTACGAACTCACGAACTAACTCTTTACAATGATATAGAGGGAGTATTTATAATGCTACCTATCAACTAATAACAGAAAATTATGATCTATACATGACAATGTTCTGTCATCCAGTTGATAGTTTCCATCAATAGTAAACTCTTTCCTTTATGATACCTTCTTGCTTATTCTTCAAAACAACGATCCTGTTTTATATCACTTTCCAGTTTCTATAGCATCCATAATGACATCATCAGTAGTATGACTGATATCAGGATTCCATCTTTATAAGGACTCGACATCCATCCCATAAGGATTTGATTAGGATTTGACTTGCTATATCAGGATCTGCCATAGTTCCTAAAATTTAGTCCTTAACGCCCTGTTCCTGACTAAACTCTACAGATTAATGTCTAACAGATATATATCCTATACAAAGTGCTAAATCCTTTATAAGATGAGGATATACAAGAAGTATATGCAAATTCTATTCTTAATATCACAACTCATGAATTATTCCTAACAGAGTGTTCCCATGAGTCTTGTTGATTAAGGTTCTGTTCTATGAGTAACAAGTTGTGTTGATAGCTTCTGGCCAGAAGTATGTTGGTAGTTTTGCATCATTCAACATAGTTCTAGCAGCTTCAATGAGAGTCCTGTTCTTTCTTTCTACAACACCATTTTGCTGTGATGTTCTAGCAGCAAAGAATTGTTACACAATGCCTTCATCTTTACAGAAATTCCCAAGAGTTGCATTTCTGAACTCAGTACCATTGTCACTTCTTAGAATTTGAACTTTTGCATTTGGAGTTCTATCAAGAACCCTTATATGATCACTGATTTCTTGTGCTGCTTCATCCTTAGTTTCCAAGAACTTTATCCAAGTGTACCTTGAGTAGTCATCCACAATTACCAGTGCATATCTCTTTTTGGCTAGAGATTGAACATTTACTTGACCAAAAAGATCCATGTGGATTAACATGAGTGGCTCAGTGTTGGTGTTCAATTGCTTTAACTTGTGCACAGATCTTTTCAGTTTGCCTATTTGACAGTCCTCACACAGTCTTTCTTAACAGAATTCCTGTTGAGGTAGTCCTCTCACCAATTCCTTCTTCTTCAGTATATTCATGGTCTTGAAATTGAGATGGGAGAGTTTCTTGTGCCAAAGCATGCTATCACCAACTGTTGCCTTACTATAGAAACAGTAAACCTTGTCTTTCTTAGCAGAGTTTTGATCTGCAACAAACAAGCTTCATTTCCTGACTCCTTTCAATGAAAGGCTTCCATTCTTCTTGTGATAGATATATGTTGTAAACCATCATATCGAAATCAACCTTAAATCCCTTGTCACTGAATTGGCTGACACTGAGTAGGTTGTGCTTCAATCCATCTACAAGAGCAATATCTTCAATGACAACATTTCCAATTTCCAGACAGTCATATCCCACAGTATAACCTTTGCTGTTGTCTCCAAAAGTTATGATTGGGCCAGCTTTCTCAACATAATGTGATAGTAGGGCTTTATGACCTATCATGTGTCTAGAACATCCACTATCGATGATCCACATGACTTGTTTCTTTTTCTTGCCCTACAAAACAGATGATATTTAATTTGCATCTGGTACCCAATCCTTGTTGGGTCCTACAGTTAAAGTATCACATTTTATATCATCGTTAATCACATTTGAATCAACACTTGAATCATCTTGTTTGACTTCTTTTGCTACCCACTCAGTTATAGAATACGACTTGGTCTTTTTCTCAGTGGACGCTGCCTTTTTACCAACATTGGCAAGCTCAGAAGTATCAACAGTTTGCATATAGGAACATTTTCTAGTAGACAGAATAGGCAGATTAAAACATGTACTCATGGCAGTGATTTTGCATGGCATGCAGTCAATGTTACTACAAACTTTCATTGTTCTTTGCATAATGGGAGTTCTGTGTAAGTTACCTTTAACCTTGGTTGCATTAACCTTGTTCTCATTAGGTTTCTTACAAACATGTGTTAAGTGTTGGGAGGAGCCACAATTATTGCAAAGCTTCCTAGGATCATTCTTGACAGACGCATAGCCATTTTTCTTATCAATTCCTAACTTGCCATTCCTATTCTTAGACTTGTAAGCATCTGTGTTGACAGTATGTCCTGAAGTTGCTGTCGAGTTACCACCCAAGCTCTTACAACTCTTCTTTTGTCCCAGCTTGTCGCTCCAAGCACCAAGACAGTAGATTTGGAAGTTGATGTCCTAGGTACTCTCTTGACAGTATCTTTGAAAGTTTATGTCTTACCCTTGTTGACAACTTCTTTAGAACATTCTGTCTGATTGCTTAGTAAAGTTTCTGTCATGGGGATCTTGACAGTATCTTTCCCTTCAGTAGATGTGCTGTCAATACACTCATCTTCATCACGAAGTTCTTGTTTGATGAGCAAGGAATTCTTATCAAAATTAGCTTGAACAGTTTTAAAAATAGGTTTACAAAATCTCTTGAGAATATGAGGTTTGACAGCATCACCATCTGAACAATCATCAATCACAACTGCCTTTCCTGGCCTCCTACCATAGTCGAAACCTATTCCATCCTTTTGGTTCTTAGTGTGATTCTCATGATATTCCTGAACTAACTTAGAAGAATTTCTAAAGGCCTTAAGCTTAAATTCATTTTCAGCAATTAGATTTCTTAGGAATTCTTCTATCTCCTTAGCACAGACAGCATCATTTTTAATCTTTCATTCTCTTGAGCTAGTGAATCTAATGGACTGGTTTTAAGCAAGAGCATTTCATTCTCAGATTTGAGTATTTCATTCTGTTTAGTTAACTTAGCAATTTCTTCATTAGCAGCAGATAAAATAACATGAATGTTAAACATTTCAGCACTTAATTCTTCAATAGTTTGCTTATACTCAGTTTTAGACATATCAAGTAAAATGAGATATGGTACCTGATTTGAGGAGCTTGATGCTTCATCATCAGATCTAGCCATGAGAGCTAGATTTACAAACTCTTCTTCTTCCTCATCATAAGAATCATCCCAGCATTTTCCTCCAGCCACATAGGCTCTTTCTTGATTTCTTTTAAACTGACTTCCAGATCCTTTCTCCATTCTTTGATTCTGTTTTGGCCTTCTGCACTCTGTGGCAAAATGACCTAGCTCATTGCAGTTCTAACATCTGAACTTTGACCTATCCACAATCCCTGTCTTGTATCCTCCTCTTGTGGCACCACCAGCAGCTTTTGAAAAGTTTCCCTTGTTGAACTTAGATGTCTGACCCTGTGGCTTATATGGTTTATCTCTTCTGAACTTTATATTCTTTAATCTTTTAGCCATATATGCCATGGTTGGATTATCCATGCTTTCAATATTTTCTAATGAATAAAAGTCTTCATCTTCAACATCTTTGAGCTGTAGAACCACTTTCTCCTCATCATCCAACACCTCCTCAATCTTCAGAGACGGTACTTGTGTTGGTTGTGAACTTTTTGAGGATTAACTTGGCAGAGAGACAAGTGGCTCATGAGCTACAAGGGCACCAGACATGTTTGCCATCTTTCCTTTGGCTCCAGTTTGAATAGCTCTCTTTTGAAAGAGTTCAAGTTCATATGACTTAAGTACACCATAAAGAGTCTCAAGAGAAACATCATTCAAGTTTCTCACTTCTCTTATGGCAGTGATTTTGTGCTCAAGGTGCTCAGGAAGAGTGAGCAGAAACTTGACATTAATCTCCTTTTTGTCATAGAACTTTCCATGAATTTGTAACTCAGCTATTAGCTTACTGAATCTTTCAAACATGTGAATGAGCTCTTCACCAGGCTTAGCCATAAAGGCTTCATATTGTGACAAAGAATTTGTATTTGATTTTCTCTGACCTCTTCACTTCCTTCACACAACAACTCTATCTTGTTCCGCATCTCTTTAGCAGATGAGCTTCCCATAACATTTCCACACATGGCTTTGTCCAATGTGAGAGAGTCAAGAAAGATGAGTTGTAAGTAGTCATCCAAGGCTACCTTTCCTTTCTCAGACTCTGTGTATTCTGAGGGTCTCTTAGCAACCCAGTGAGCTGGAATTACTCAACCATTCACAGTGGCAGCAGCTACTTCTTTCTTAGGAATGAAGGGGCCATGCTCAAGGATTCCCAAGTACAGTGGATGTGCAACTTTGATAAATAACAAAATCTTTCTTTTCCAAAAGTTGTAGTTCTCTTTATCAAATACTGGAATCTTGATACCACTTGATTTCTGTATAATCGTCATGATCTCAGATTAGTATATCAATCTGTTTGCTTTGATACCAGCTGTTGGTCCCGGAGTATTGTAGAAGGGAGGGGGGTTGAATGCAATACTGATAAATTCAAATCTTTACTTCAACAACAATAATAAAGATTCTAATCTTTCAGTATATGAATTGCAAACACAAGTGATAGCTCAAGATATTCTCACAAAATAAATGTTTTATTTATTTTTCGAAGTGTTGCTACAACCTTGAGAAAAAGTGTTTTCTCAAGCTTCAGTTTCTTGAGTGATTACAATGAAAATGAATTCACGAATACTTAGAAAGAATGAGAGACGATTCTCTATGTAGACTAATTTGCTCTAACAATTTGCACACCCATGTGACTTTCCTAAATTGCTATACAAATAGAGTTATCATAATATGTAAAGCAACCTAGATTCTTTCTAATTCAAGCTAATACAATTCTAGTATATGTGGATTTGTCATACTCTTGAATTGCTCGAGCTTTGTCTTGTGATCTCTCAAGCTTCTGTCATAGTCTTGCAGGTCTGCTACAATCTTTGACAAGTTACAGCAAATCTGTTTCTTGAACATCTAAACTGTCACGGGTTTGACTGAGATAAATCCCCAATTCAAATAATTTAGTGAGACAGTAACTTTAACCGCCAAGTTTGTTGTCAAGAGAATGTTCCTTGGTTGATAGTATGAATCCCTGCCAATGTTGCTGTCAGGAATTCAAGACTTGCTGTCAAACTGTGAGAATGTTGCTGTCTCATGCTTCCGCTAATGTTGCTGTCAGATTGAGTCTGTTGTCGTGACTTGCAACATGTTGTCTTCTTGTAACCTTACTGTCAATCACTACACCATATAATGGCTATTGCAACCATATTTTTGAAGGTTTGTCGAAAAACGTTGCTGTTGAGAAACCAAATAATACAAATTGCAACGGTATTGAAAAACATTGCAATAGCATTGAAAAAATTCAAGAGAGTTAAAAACATTGTGTCTATTGCAATTGATTTCTTAAATTGTTGCAGTACATTTGACTTTTGGCCCAAAAAATTGGTGGGCTGTGTCCAAACATTGTGAGCGGGATTTCCATAATTTTTTTGCCGGGCTTCCAAACTTAACAAAAAAAAAAGAAAAGGGGAAACATAACACATATACACCACACACACTCACTCAACACAGACACTAACACACAGACACAACCAAACCCAGATCTGAAGCTCGAATACTCAAGCTCGAAGAAGATTAAGGTTCTAGAAAGGTAAACCATCGATCCTCTTCCCTCGAATTAATTACAAATCGAGCATGCATGTTCTTTAGAGTAGAAGATTAAAGCTCGAATGTTCCTCCTTGTTCTTTGTTTAGTTATAAATCGAAGATTAAGACTCACATCTTCGTTATTCTTCTTTAATTAATCTTTTTTTGTGTTCTTAATTAGGGTTTTAATGTATCTTATGTTGATTCGAATTATATAATTGGGTATTTATCTTTGTTTAGAGGTTTTATCTTGTAATTGGGTTTATCTTTGTTCTTAAAGTGTTTATTGTGTTCTTATGTATGTCCTTTGCTAATTTTTCTTTTTTTTTAAAGAAATTTGTAATTGGGACTTGTCCATTTTGCTTCTCAGTAAAATAGTTATGTTTATATTGTTCATTCTTCTATTAATTAAATTTTGTACATGCCCTCTTAATGCAAATCTTATATCCTTTATTTTTATTCTGTTTTTGCTTCTCTATGTAGAAAATAGGTTAGTGACTTACAAATATGCTTGAATTTTGCTCTATTTTGTTTAGCCCTGATGTTATATTTATGCTCGATCTGTTCTGTTTCGATAATCCGTGTTCTGTTTTTGCTTGTCTGTGTAGAAAATAGGTTAGTGACTTACAAATATGACGTGGGTTTCACTTTCAAATTATAGTGAGGCTTATAGTGATGGGGTGATGGATTTTGTTCGAAACCGATTTGATAATTTTGCCGTAGGAGATGAACTTAAATGCCCCTGCAAAGATTGTAGTAATCGTTTCTGGTTCTCTGAAGAATATGTGTATGATCATCTGATAGCTAATGGTCCGTGTCCATCATTTAGTAATTGGATATATGAAGTGTCGACCCCTAAGTTTAGAAAGCCTAATGATGACAGGGACTGCGTGGGGGGTATGGGTCTAGGTGATGATTTTGATCAAATAATTAACAATGAAGGTAGAGTTAGAAATGGAATGAGTAATGATGCAAAAGATTTGCATAAGGTTATTGAAGAAGGGAAACAGCCTCTGTATCCCGGGTCTGAAAAATGTACTCGTTTAGGTTTTATCATCAAACTTTACCTACTGAAGTGCACTCATGGTTTTTCCGAGTCTGCCTTTAGCGATATTCTAGAGTTGTTAAAGGAGGTATTTCCCAATAAATCTGCCTTCTTCTTTTAATGTTGCCAAAAACATGATTAGAGATTTAGGCCTTGATTATCAGAAAATACATGCTTGTCCGAACAACTGCATGTTATATTGGGCTGAAAATAAAAATGAAATCGAGTGCAAATTTTGTGGAGTTTCAAGATGGAAAGTTCACAAAAAAGATACAAATGCATCTACTTCTAATAACTTCCAAGAAAAATCTAAAATTCCTGCGAAAGTTTTAAGATACTTCCCATTGAAACCGAGGCTGCAACGTTTGTTCATGTGTAAAGAGTATTCTGAACTCATGATCTGGCATGCAGTTGGACGGATAAAAGATGGGAAGTTAAGACACCCGGCCGATGCAGAAGCTTGGAAGTCAATGGATGCTAGTCATCCATTTTTTGCAGAAGAAACCCGAAATGTTAGGTTAGGCTTAGCGACAGATGGCTTTAATCCTTATAGAGCAATGAATATAAGTCACAGCACTTGGCCCGTTGTTCTAGTCAATTATAATCTTCCTCCTTGGTTGATTATGAAACCTGAAAATTTAATTCTTTCAACCCTAATCCAGAAGAAAGCTTCAACAAATCTAGCAAATCGGGCAAAGGTGACTGATACTCATAATGCTGGTCGTACCAGTTTTGCTCAGATTCGTAGTAAAATGGTATGATCTTTTATTTTATAAATTGATTTTATTACGCGTACTCTATTTCATTTCTTAACGAATGCTCACTTTAATTATTTTATTTCATGTTAGAAAAATATTAAGTTGGCTGATGCAAAAGAAACAAAGTCTCGGGTTTACCCAAAAACCCGCAAGAATAAGGTAACAAATAGCATTTTTACCTTTTTGGGATTATGTCATTAGTATTTACAAACTAATCAATTTGTGAACATTTTGTAGGCAAAACAAAATGGTGAAAATCAGGAACAATCAGATGAGGATGAACAGATTGTTGAGCTTGATCTTGCAGCTCATGGACCAAATTGGCTTGTTGGTAGAAGTGGCAGAACAAGAAAAACGAAGAATACTTTGCGAAAAACTGAGCAAGATTCTTCAGAATTAACCAAGATGAGAGAAGAATTAGCCGCTGAAATGGAGGAAAAGATGAATAAGAAATTGAGCAAGATCTTTGAAAAACTGGGTGAAATGAATCCCACTTTGAACATCAATGTGGAAGATTTGTGTGCTACAAGTTCTGTTGATGAGGTTGATGCAGAGGAAGTCGATGGATCAGATGAGGGCGATGGATCAGACGAGGGCAATGGATCAGACGAGGGCAATGGATCAGATGAGGAGGATGGATCAGATGTAGGGAATGGAGATGATGCATATGATGAAGATGAAGATGACGACGACGACGAATGAGTCGTTTCTGTCACTATGTTTAAATTATGTGTTAACAGTTGGTAGATGATGTGTAAAATAACTGCAAGCGCACAGTGGTTAGTTGTAGCAAATACAGGTCGATCCACAGAGACTATGAATTTTCAAAACCCTAATAATTAAATCAGGCGAACTAGACAAATAGGTTTGAGATGAGTTTTAATTAACCTAATTAAACTAATTAACAAAGATTATGAAATTATATGGAAAACCTAGGAATCTGAATCCGTTAATCAATCACAATTAATATCAACTCGCCCTAAAATCAATCCTCTTTTCTTAACAAAGATATATCAATCAACGAGACAAGCATATACTATGAAACTTGTTATCTAACAATAACCTATAAAAACTTCAAAGAGCAAGCATAGGCTATGAAAAACAAATCCGGTAACAATAATATATCAAAATCACTTTGTCAATTGAACAATTAATCACCAAGAAAAATTATGAGAATCAATTAATATTAACGAGAAGAAATCAAGAGCAATTAATTTAACTTCATCTTCATCCTAGGGTAAGAAAATTAGCTACGCATAATTATTAGAATAACAAAACAATTAATATATGACATGTAAATATGCGACTGAACCTGGTAATAGAAAAAAGAGATGACGAGCAATTTTATATAACTAAGAAGGATGGTAAATTAATGTGGACACAAAAGCTAAAGACAAAAACAATAATTAATATTAAAAACTAAAACATGCATGCATAAGAAGATGTAACCACTAACCAGCGGGTACTATTACTAACGGACAAGAAAAGAAGAAGCATAAAGCATGAACAGGTAATATAATAAATCGCAGAAATAAAGTAGCTCGCAAGAAAAATTTTAATGAGAGAAAAGTTATAAAATTCTAGGTGTCTCAATTACAATGGAGAAGGCCATATATATAGGGGAAAATATTGGGTTTTGCCCCTTTAATTACAATCCGATATTGATATAATTTCTTCAATTTCCTTTTCTTCTTGGATAAGTATTCGATTTTTCCTCCAATTTCTCCAATTTCCTTTTCTTCAAGTATTTTCCACCTCCTTTCCCTTTTTGCACCTTTTCCTGCTAGAAATCTGTTTTTATTTATTTTCCTACAATGCAAAATAAAACAATTTATTAATTAATAAAATTACGAAAACGGACATAGAATAGGTATTAAAAATATGATTAATTATGGACCTATCAAATGCCCCCATACCTAACTTTTGCTCGTCCTCGAGAAAAATAAATATAAAATACTACCTAAATAAATAATACCACTTCCGTAGGTGATCACGGTTGCATTTGGCATATGCAACAAGCCCTTTAAACCCCTAGGCAGCCCTAGTGGACGAGTGAGGTCTCGTGAGGGCCTATAGTGAATGTACCCACAAAATCCATCTAGCTCATGTAAAAGATTGTTCAATGCAACACCACACATACAAGTCATCTCATGCTACATCAACTTAAGAATCAAAGTGAATTTGCAATGTCTTGGTGTGGAAAGTGCAAGTATTCACATAGTCAACTCAAAGAAATATGCAGAGGTCATTAAAAGTCCACGTCAAGTGTAAAAATAAGTTGGTAACCATGCTAAGCCCACAAGAGTACACCTTAGAGTCAAAACTTGGAATCTCATATGCACAAAACAAGCAATAACTCACCTTTCACTCACAAAAGAATATTCACTCAAGAACAAGGGTAAGTGTATCACTCCATTCCAACAAAATCATAAGCATGCTTGACATTTGGTATCAATCTAACTTTAACACAACATACATTAATGATGATAATCAAAAGGTCTTTATTTGGGTTGTAACGGGGCTAGGGACAAGGTATGTCAAGTAAGGCCAAATAAGGTGAAGTGTCAAAAGCTAGTAGGAACCATAATAAATCATACACAACACCATACATCCTCCATACATGGATTTCTAAAAATTTTCAACAAAATTCTTGAATAGTCGAATGAAGAAGGATCACACAGAAACATAAGTATGCTCATATAACTTTTTTTTTTCTTTTTTTTCTGTTTTTTTCTTCTTTTTTTTTGCAGAGCTAACTTAGATAATATAGATATATACATAACCACAATCCTTCTTCAAAATTATTTGAACAACGACTAACAAGTAAGCAACAAAATCCAATATTTCCCCAAAATTAATGAACAAATGTAAACCCCATCTCACACACCTTATTACTCCCTCAACTTCCTACTAGCCTTTGACAAATTGGGATCAAGTATACGTAAGGCTGCACAACAAAAAAAGTCTAGGCAAGTAATGTGGTGTGTCACCGAAAAATAGGATTAAGCTCAAAGGGGTAACTAATTGATCATATATAAAGGGTGTGGTAATTTGGATAATAATTGGTTATTCCTAAATGCCTTTATCATCTTATCATCAAATAATGTCATGCATTTCAAGAAAGGTCTCAAACAAGTGCTAGCAATGCAAACAACATGTCGACACTCAAGCAAACGAATATAAAATGCAAAAGATATGCATATAGGCTCAAAATCTCACTTGGTGGTAAAACATAATTAATCCCAAGCAAAAGTCTCTTTAATGCACCTACTTGTACTCAAAGCATGGAAACCAAATCTTCTTGCACATATTCATGTCCTTTTAATTACTTACAACATTCAATAAGTCGACTAGTTTCAACTTGCTAGTGTATGTGTGTGCACAAGAATTAGCAAATCACTTCTCAATCAAAAGCTTCAGAAACACAAGAGTACTATAGCATGTAAGGATGCATCAAGCCAACTTATAACAAGTAATCATTTCACAAGTCTAGAATTATTTTTGTATTTTTTTCATTTTTCAATTTTTTTTTTTAAATAATACTACTAAATCCCTCCCCCATACCTAAATCATGCATTGTCCTCAATGTATGCAAATGAGAGAAAAAATGACAAATTAAAAGGACGAGAATACCTGATAAAGGCAAGACGGAGGAATAGAACTAACTACTATATACAACAAGTTAACTTACTTGAGTCACGCATCAAGGAGGTGGATCACCTCCTCCTCATAATCAACTGGCAGTTCTAAAAATGGTTTAAGGCGTTGACCATTAACTTTAAATGTTTCACCAGTTTTAGGATTTTCAATTTCAATAGCACCATGAGGAAAAACAACTTTAACAACATATGGGCCCTCCCATCTAGATCTCAATTTGCCAGGAAATAAATGCAGCCTAGAGTTGTATAAAAGAACTTTATGACCAGGAGAAAATGATTTTCTCAAAATAGATTTATCATGCAAAATTTTAGTTCTTTCCTTATAAATCTTAGCATTTTCATAGGCATCGTTCCTGATTTCTTCTAACTCAGACAGTTGTAACTTCCTATGACTACCAGCAGTGGGTAAATCAAAATTCAACTCTTTAATGGCCCAAAAAGCTCTATGTTCAAGTTCAACGGGAAGATGACATGCTTTACCAAACACAATCCTATAAGGAGACATGCCCAAAACAGTCTTAAAAGCAGTGCGATAAGCCCAAAGTGCATCTATCAACTTAACAGACCAATCTTTCCTATTTGAATTGACAGTTTTCTCTAGAATTTGTTTAATCTGCCTATTAGAGACCTCAACTTGACCACTAGTTTGAGGATGGTAGGGTGTGGCTATCTTATGAGTGATGGAATACTTCCTCAAAAGAGACTCAAACTGATGGTTTTTGAAATGCTTACCTTGGTCACTAATTATAGCTCTAGGCGTACCAAATCTAGAAAATATATTCTCCTTTAAGAACTTAAGAACGACCTTGTTATCATTAGACTTAGTTGGTATGGCTTCGACCCATTTAGAGACATAATCAACCGCTAAGAGAATGTAGAGGTTACCAAAAGAGTTAGGAAAAGGACCCATAAAATCTATTCCCCAAACATCAAAGATCTCAATAACTAAGATTGGATTCATTGGCATCATGTTTCTTCTAGTGATCTTTCCTAAATGTTGACACCTACTACAAGCGGCACAAAATTCAGCAGAATCTTTAAACAGATTGGGCCAGTAGAAACCAGATTGAAGTATTTTAGCAGCAGTCTTTTTAGCACTAAAGTGACCTCCACAAGCCTGATCATGACAAAAGGAAAGTATACTTCTAAACTCATGGTTTGGAACACACCTCCTAATGATTTGGTCCGAACAATACTTAAAAAGATAGGGATCATCCCAAAAGAAGTATTTGACTTGTGAGAAAAATTTGGATTTATCTTGCTTAGACCAATGAGAAGGAATATCACCAGTGACAAGGTAGTTAACAATATCAGCAAACCAAGGAGTGGTAGATATGGAAAGAAGGTGCTCATCAGGAAAAGACTCATTCAAAGGCATATCAATGGTGGACTCCACTACTAGACGGGAAAGATGATCAGCAACAACATTTTCAGAACCCTTCTTATCCCTAATTTCTAGGTCAAACTCTTGGAGCAACAAGACCCACCTAATCAATCGGGCTTTTGAGTCTTTCTTAGAGAAGAGATATCTAAGAGCAGAGTGGTCTGTGTAAACAATGATTTTTGAACCTATAAGATACGACCTGAACTTTTCAAGAGCAAAAACAACAGCTAGAAGTTCTTTTTCAGTGGTGGAGTAGTTGAGTTTAGCATCATTTAGAGTCTTACTAGCATAGTATATGACATGAGGTATCTTATTAATTCTTTGTCCCAAAACTGCTCCTACGGCATAATCAGACGCGTCACACATAAGCTCAAAAGGTTGATTCCAATTAGGGGACTGAATGATAGGGGCTGAGGTCAATTCTTTCTTAAGATGATCAAATGATTGAAGACATTCATTAGAGAATTCAAATTTTATGTCCTTAGAAAGAAGATTGGTCAATGGCCTAGCCTTTTTGCTAAAATCTTTAATGAAACGCCTATAAAAACCAGCATGCCCTAAAAAGGAACGAATTTCTTTGATAGATTTTGGTGGAGGTAGATTAGCAATGAGATCAATTTTAGCTTTATCAACTTCAATTCCCTTTGACGAAATTTTATGACCAAGAACAATTCCTTCTTTAACCATGAAATGACACTTTTCCCAATTAAGAACAAGGTTTGTTTCTTTACATCGTTTTAAAATTAAGTCAAGATGATGAAGACACTGATGAAAAGAAGAACCAAAGATGGAAAAGTCATCTATAAAGATTTCTAGGAATTCTCCTACCATGTGAGAGAAAATGCTCATCATACATCTTTGAAAGGTGGCAAGGGCAGTGGTTAGACCAAAAGCTAAACGACGATAGGCAAAGGTTCCAAATGGGCAAGTGAAGGTGGTCTTTTCTTGATCCTCGGGAGCAATGGGAATTTGAAAATAACCAGAAAAACCATCTAGAAAGAAATAGTATGAGTGACCTGCTAACCTTTCTAAGATTTTATCAATGAAGGGTAGAGGAAAATGATCTTTTCTAGTGGCAGCATTTAGTTTCCTATAATCAATACACATTCTCCAACCAGATTGGACACGAGTGGGAACTAGTTCATCATCCTCATTGACAACTACAGTGATCCCTGACTTTTTAGGCACTACTTGAACAGGACTGACCCAAGAACTATCAGATATAGGATAGATGATTCCATTATCTAGACATTTAAGGATTTCCTTCCTAACAACTTCCTTAAGAGTCGGGTTTAACCTCCTTTGTGGCTCTCTAACTGGTTTAGCATCATCAACTAAGTGAATCCTATGTTGGACAATGGCAGGGCTAATTCCCTTGATATCGGATATGCTCCACCCTATGGTTTCCTTATTCTCTCTAAGTACAAGTAAGAGTTCTTCCTCTTGAGAAGGTGACAGATCAGATGCAATTATGACTGGGAAAGACTCAGAAGGGCCTAGAAACATATACTTAAGAGTTTCGGGAAGAGGTTTGAGTTCTAATTCTGGTGGACTTGTCTCAACTGATTCATTAGCTTCATAAAGTGGCAAAGGAGATGGTTCTAACTCTTGGCTGGTACTAGGAATGGTGGACTCTAACATTTCATTGACCTCATTTTTATGACAAGTATCATCCCATTCTTGACCAAAGTAGTTTTGACAAAAGCTAAGCACATCATCAACATTCATGACTTCATTATCAACTAACTCATCAATCATGTTAATTTCCATGGGTTGGTCAAAATAGTCATTGGGTTGTTTTCCTACATTGAAAATGTTGAGATCAATTGTCATGTTTCCAAAAGTTAGCTTCATTAAACCATTCCTACAGTTAATTAAGGCATTAGATGTGGCAAGAAAAGGTCTTCCTAAAATTATGGGAATTTGATTTTTGAGATTTTTGACTGGTTCGGTTTCTAGAACAACAAAATCGACGGGGAAGACAAAATCACCAACCTTAATCAACACATCTTCCACTATACCTGTAGGAGTTTTAACAGAACGATCAGCTAACTGAAGAGTGACACTAGTCTTCTTAAGTTCACCTAAACCCAAGGCTTGATAGACAGATAATGGAAGAAGATTCACACTAGCTCCTAGATCGAGTAAAGCTTTATCAATGAAAGTATCACCTATGACACAAGAGATGGTAGGACAACCGGGATCCTTATACTTCACAGGGATTTGATTTGATAAAATAGAACTAACATGAGATGTTAGGAAAGCTTTCTTAGGAACATGAGTGGTTCTTTTATGAGTACACAAATTTTTTAGACACTTAGCATAAGAGGGAACTTGTTGAATCGCATCTAAAAGAGGAATGTTAATCTTGACTTGCTTAAAGACTTCCAAAATCTTATCTAACTGAGCAGATTGTTTGTTTGAAGTAAGTCTTTGAGGAAACGGGGCTTTCGGTTTAAAGACTTTTTCATTAGACACATCAGAGTGGGGTTTCGATGGTGGTGGTTCATTGGATGGTGATGAATCTTCAGCTTTATCTACTTCAGAACTCTCGGGATTTGAAGATTGTTTAAGACTAGGATTCAAGAGCAAAGGATTTGGGTCAGATGTTAGCTTATCTTCTTCTTGAGTACTGACACCAGCATGATTGTTGAATTGATTACCAGACCTCAGAGAGATAACAGAATTTACATTTTCATGAGACTTTTGATTTGGATGAAATTTAGGATTTGTCTCGGGTTGACTAGGAAATCTATTTTTCTTTCTCTCACTGATTGTGTTTGCCAATTGACTAACTTGGACCTCTAGCTTAGATATGGCTTAAGTGTTGGAATTCAGTAACTGCCTATCTTTGGTCATAGCTTGCATGAAAGATTGTTGAGATTTGAGTAATGCCTCCATACTCTTTTCAATAGAATTCAATTTCTTATTAGATTCACTAAAACCAGGAGGATTCATGGGGATTGAGTTTGGATAATGACCAAGATTTTGAGGTGGATATGAATTAGGATTTTGAGTTGGGTATGGACCAGGATTGGGCTTTTGAAAAGTAGGTTGAGGATTTTGATTGTACTGATTATATTGACCTTGATTCGATGAGAAATTTGGGTGACTCTTCCAACCAGGATTGTATGTGGGTGCATAAGGATCATTCCTAACTCTAGGTTGAAACATGGCATTGACTTGTTCAATTTCAGGGCAATTCTCTACCACATGATTAGGAGAACTACAGTTTGCACAGAGAGACATTTGAGAGGACGCATTGTTGGTTTCTAAGGCTTCTAGACGTCTAGTGAGTGTAGCTAACTTAGCTTCGGTTGCAATAGAATTACCAACTGCGTGTAAGCCCTTAGATGAGTTAGGTTTTTCAGCTTCCTGATTAGGTTCCCTAGTTGACTCCCACAACATTGTTCTTTCAGCTAACTCCTCAAAAAATTGCCAAGCTTCATCCTCATCTTTGTCCATAAACTTACCATTACACATAGACTCTAACAAAGCAGTAGTTTGGCTATCTAAGGCTTCATAAATAATTTTGCAAAGTCTCCATTTTTCTATACCATGTTGAGGACATTTAGACAACAACTTTTTAAATCTGTCAAAATATTTCCAAAAAGACTCATTCCGATGTTGTTGAAATTGATTGATTTCATTCCTAAGTCTGTTTGCCTTATGGTTTGGAAAATATTTTTTAAGAAAGATAGGAACAAATCCCTCCCATGTGGAAATAGAATTAACGGGTAGACTATACAACCACTGTTTAGCATCTTCTTTCAAAGCAAAATTAATAAGCCTGAGCCTAATGGAATCCTCACTCAATTGTTGAAGTTTCTGTAATGCACACACTTCCTCAAACTCTCGAATGAAAAGATATGGATCCTCTCCCTCTACCCCAGCAAACCTAGGTAACATGCTAATGTTGTGATGTTTGATTTCAAAGTTATTCGCGGTTACTGTGGGTAAGACTATGCATGAGGGTTGAGCGGTACGAGCGGGGTAACAACAGTCTTTAAGTGAAACAGCCATGGCTACGGGTTGAACTTCTAATTCTTTTGACTCAATTCTAGTGGGTGAAGAGAACTCGAGTTGCCTCACTACTTTAGGAGATGACAGATTGGTTTGTCTTACTAATCTAGAGGTAGTGTCTCGAACCCAAGCACTTTGCATACAAGAGAAGTAAACAATTAGGCACGTAGCAGACAAGAGCTATAAGTAAACACAAAAAAAAATGGAAAATTAAAAAGAAAAATCTATATTATCCTAAAAAAAATCTAGACCTTGCTCCTAACAATAAGATACTACTAAAAGTCACAACTCAAAAAGCATTCGTCCTGACTGGCCAGGCAGGTGCAAGCATTGCCAAGAGGCTAAACACCTTTCTAGACACCAATCCAAATTAGCCAGGTAAGCGTCACGCTTGCCTAGACACCAAACGAAAGAATACTTAGTGATTCGTTCCTCCTAGATTCTCTTCCTAGTTGAGCGCGAAATCCTAGGGGCCAGCGTCTACTTAATTTTATTAAGGAAAGGGTATGCAAGATGAAGGAATTAGTGATTTGTGGGCCAAGGAAAGGGTGATGAAATCCCTCACCTTATCTTGTAATTGGGTGGCACCCTTAAGATTGATTGAATGATGCAACACATAAAGAACAAGAAAATAAATACTTATGGATGCACTACACTACGTGTTCTATTCTAAATTGTACGTACCTCTTTCCTCCAGCAATCACCACAGTTATATAAGATGGAAAGCAATAAATACAATAAAGAAATCTAGATGATGTGATCCTATGTGAGAGAATGAATGATGCAGCAAATTGGTTTTTAGCAAACAAATAACTAACTAATATTTTTGGGTTTTTTTTGAATATTTAATTTTTTTGTGTTTTTTCAATAATAAAGAAAAAATAGAGAGAGGTGATACGGAATACCGAAAAGTGCTTCCAAAAATTTCAAAAGAGACAGCGAGGCCTTCCAGCGATCTTCTTGTCCAAGCTTTTCTCCGCTTAACTATTCCCTAAAAAAAACAAACAAAAGAAAACAAGAAACTAATCCGAAGAATTAATATCAAGGAGTGAAAAAATACCAATAGTCCCCGGCAGCGGCGCCAAAAACTTGATGTATAAAATAACTGCAAGCGCACAGTGGTTAGTTGTAGCAAATACAGGTCGATCCACAGAGACTATGAATTTTCAAAACCCTAATAATTAAATCAGGCGAACTAGACAAATAGGTTTGAGATGAATTTTAATTAACCTAATTAAACTAATTAACAAAGATTATGAAATTATATGGAAAACCTAGGAATCTGAATCCGTTAATCAATCACAATTAATATCAACTCGCCCTAAAATCAATCCTCTTTTCTTAACAAAGATATATCAATCAACGAGACAAGCATATACTATGAAACTTGTTATCTAACAATAACCTATCAAAACTTCAAAGAGCAAGCATAGGCTATGAAAAACAAATCCGGTAACAATAATATATCAAAATCACTTTATCAATTAAACAATTAAGCACCAAGAAAAATTATGAGAATCAATTAATATTAACGAGAAGAAATCAAGAGCAATTAATTTAACTTCATCTTCATCCTAGGGTAAGAAAATTAGCTACGCATAATTATTAGAATAACAAAACAATTAGTATATGACATGTAAATATGCGACTGAACCTGGTAATAGAAAAAAGAGATGACGAGCAATTTTATATAACTAAGATGGATGGTAAATTAATGTGGACACAAAAGCTAAAGACAAAAACAATAATTAATATTAAAAACTAAAACATACATGCATAAGAAGATGTAACCACTAACCAGCGGGTACTATTACTAACGGACAAGAAAAGAAGAAGCATAAAGCATGAACAGGTAATATAATAAATCGCAGAAATAAAGTAGCTCGCAAGAAAAATTTTAATGAGAGAAAAGTTATAAAATTCTAGGTGTCTCAATTACAAGGGAGAAGGCCATATATATAGGGGAAAATATTGGGTTTTGCCCCTTTAATTACAATCCGATATTGAATATAATTTCTTCAATTTCCTTTTCTTCTTGGATAAGTATTCGATTTTTCCTCCAATTTCTCCAATTTCCTTTTCTTCAAGTATTTTCCACCTCCTTTCCCTTTTTGCACCTTTTCCTGCTAGAAATCTATTTTTATTTATTTTCCTACAATACAAAATAAAACAATTTATTAATTAACAAAATTACGAAAACGGACATAGAATAGGTATTAAAAATATGATTAATTATGGACCTATCAGTAGACTCCATGTACCTTATGTTTAAATTTGCGCATGACTGTTTCGTAGCTATGTATGCGCCTTAGTCGTTTTAATTTTGCTTTTGATGTCGTTACATGGGCTGCTTTTGAATTGTTTGTCATAGCCCTGTATTGGTACATTTGGATATTTGGCATTAAGTTGCCCTGGTTTATGAAATGCAAATGATGCTTGGATTGTTGCTATAAATGGCCTGGTTTACTGCATTTTCAGCATGTTCCTACCAATTTTTTTTTGAAAAAAATGTTACAATAGGGTCAAAATACGTTGCATTAATCTATAAGAAATCATTGCAATTGGTCTGAAAAATGTTGCCTTTAACTGTCAATAAATTACCTTCTTATGCTACTGCAATAGTTTTTAATTGTTGCTATAGAGTCTAAAACGTTGCTACTGGAAGTTATTGCAATGATTTAATTATGTTGATGTATGGTATCAAAAACGTTGCTAAATCGACCTATTGCAAGGCAACCGGATGCAACGCCCAAATTTTGCAAATTTGTTGCCATAGACACTACTGCAACGAATATAAGCCTTAAGGCAATGTTTTCCTGTCATTGCAATAGCCGTTTTATGGTGTAGTGAATGCTATGACAGTAACATTTATTCTTGCTGTCGAACTGATGTAATCTTGAGGCTTGAACAATTGAATGAACTTCTTCCAAGATACATACTTATTAAATTACTGCAACTATTTTGGTCACAAGAACACACTCTGGCTGTGACAGTATGTTCTACTTAGTGAAAAACTAAGTACAGGGAAATCTAGTTAAGTTTTCTCTATGCTATCACCCATAAATCCTAACAAACTCTGCAAGTGCTTTTCCTTTCCTTTTTTTTTCCTAGCTAAGCTATAAAGTGTTTTTCTCTTTAATGGGTGAGGAATGGGAGAAAACTATTTATTTTTATTTGTATGCATTAGCAACATTAAAGATCTGGTCATCACGTCATTCACTGTATAAAAACAGGCAGGTGCTTCGAGAATGGGACGATTGTGCCAATTTTTTCTGATTTTGCAGTATAATTTATGAAATTTATGAATTTTTGTTCATGTATAATGTAATTATATTTGAATAATTAGAATTAATAATATAAAATTCTCATGTTTTATATTAAATTAACACTGCATCAAAATATACTAAATCAATCAAATGAAATACATAATTTGTAAAATTTGAATAAGAAACAGTTAACCATCAGCGACTTATCTCATTAAGACATTAATTAATGTAAAATCTGTTTTCTGTTTTTTTATTAGGACATAAATTAGATCATTAAAGTAAACCATTTTCGGCTAGCCTCAATATTAATCAACCAAACTCATTTTAAAAAATTTAGAAATTTGGTCAACAAGGGCCATTTTTTTCCCTCTTAACTAATCTGAATAGACTCAAATATGAATGTTCAAATGTTAAGATTGTTTGGTATTTGATAGCTTAACGATTCCAAAATCATCTTAACAATTCATATTCACATTTCTTTCTCAATCGTTAAGAGACTGTTCATTGTACTATGTACTCAAACTAGCGTAACCGTCCGTACATCCTCCATGTGAACGCCTCTAATTTTGTTTTAAGGAAGAAGGTAGCAGTTGTTTTATTAATTTTTGGATTTGAAACTCGTAATTTTGAAATTATAATATGAATAGTGATATGTATTAATAGTGAATGCTAATAAAGACTATATATAGATGCCAATGATATTATTGAGTATGATATATAAGTTCGAGTTATGAGAGGAGATCGTGTAATTATAAATTTAAGAGAGTAAGATGATAAGATTTGTCTTTCCACAGTAATAGGCACTACTTTCCATATCAATACGATTACAACCGTTCACAATTAGCCGTAATGGATAGCATACTCATTCGAGGCAATAGACACAACATTGTGATGATATTCCTGAGAAGAGAAAAAGTAAATGCATGGAAGCTGCAAGTAACACAAGGAACATTTCGAGTTGCAAAAACATATACCAATGCAAAATTATTATGAAGCGAAAAATGCACCTTATTTCTGGTTAGCACATATATACTTGTTAGGAAGAACAAATGAATCGTGAAGAAACGAAATATGTTCAAGACGAGCAATTTTGCTTCCCTTAAAATATGTTAATGTCATCTCTATTGCAAGTCTATAATGCAGTGTTCTCACAATGGCCATAAACCAATAAAAACAAAATTCGTATAGGAAATAGACTGAGATTATAAAGAAGAATTTGAAAAAAAAAGGGCATATAAACAAATAATAAAATTATAGTTCATAACACTCTGCATCAGGTCAACCTGGAAGAAGCATATTATGTTAGCTATATTATTAATCCTATATCCAAAAGTAGATTAGATATTACGTAATATTCCGCTAAACAAAAAACAACCTTTTAGGATAAATGTAAACATGAATATAAGTGGTTAACCAAACAAACTTTTTTTAAACTAAACTGTATTTTATTTCAATAATTTAATATATACATAGAGATAAATGTTTGTGAACTTATTTTTTTGATCCAGACTCAGTAACTGTAAAGCATAATGTATTGTAATATGTAATAGAGGATATATATAACTCAACTAGGATAAAAGATAAATAATATTAAATCTATACAGGGATCGTGAAATTTGAAGAACAGGCACCAACAAGGATCAAGTCGCTGAAAGAAGTTCGTTAACATGTTCAAGCCTCAGTGACAGAATAAGATGTACAGATGATTCAGTTGAAGAGCCAAAAAGATTCCATGTATTTACATAATTAGAAGATACTGCTACAGGCTAATCAATTGGAATGTAACGAAGGTGTGAAGATCAAGATCAGTGCTAGTCACTTGTGAACCAGACCAGCGCACTAAGTGTCAGCACATACGAGAAGGATCAACACATTAATTTACAGAAAGAATTGCCAAAGCCTATTGACGATCAAGGACATACATAATATTTCAAGGTATTATTAAAAATTAATTTACTCTGTGAAAATTAAATAAGTAACAGATTAATTAATTATTTATAACAAATAATTAAATTAATCTAGTACTTGAATTATTTTCATAGATGAATTAAAACAGCAGAATAAAACAAAAGAAAGAAGCCCAAGAGATACAAAAATAGTATTACTATGCAAAGTTACTATGCACAGTTACTATTTGGGGTTGGTGTAATAGTGCCCGGTTACTATTTAGGGTTGGTGAAATAGTGTCCGGTTACTATTTGGGGGTTGTTGGAATAGTGCTCGCTTACTATTTGGGGGTTGTTGGAATAGTGTCAAATAGTGACTTTCTATGATCTATAAATAGGCCTATTGTATTTCATTTCAAAACACACCTCAACACACAACTCTCTCTTCTCTCTCTTATATCTTCTCTGTGTAAGCTACTAGACAGTCCATCTAGTAGGAAAGCCGGCTTAGCCCGCTTTCAGGAAGTGTCGGGCAGAAGGTCCTCGTGTCTAAACTATCCTTAGGAGTGTTCAGGTTTTGAAGCTAATCCATTGGATTAGAAGTTGTAACACCCCTTCGAGTTTATTATCAATAAAGATATATTCTCGGAATTATTTTTTTTGGTAGTATCGTATTCAACCCCACCTTCTACGATACTTTGGGACCTAACAATTGGTATCAGAGCAAGCTTCTAACATACAAGAAGTCTAAAGATCAAAACCATGGGAAGGAAGGATACATGTGTAAAGATTCCTATGCTTGACAAAGATAATTACTTTCATTGGAAAGTAAAACTGCACCTTCATCTCTTAGCCATCGATGAAGGCTATGTAGATTGCATAGAGAAAGGACCTCATGTTCCAATGAAGGCCAACTCTGGGATTGGTCAAGATGCTGGCACTGTAGCTGCTGGAAGGCCTATTCCAAAGAATCAAGCTGAGTACACAGATGAAGACTTGGAGGAGATTCACAAAGATAAGAAGGCTATGAACATCCTATTCAATGGCATCGACCAAGATATGTTTGATTGTGTTATAAACTGCACCACTGCCAAGCAAGTGTGGGACACTATTCAAAAAATTTGTGAAGGAACTGAGCAAGTCATAGAAAATAAAATGCAGCTCCTAATACAACAATATGAGCATTTTTACTACTCCTCTGGTGAAAATCTAACAGACATATTCAGTAGGTTTCAAAAGTTACTGAATGGTCTAAAGTTGTATGGGAGAAAATATGAAACCAAGGACTCCAACCTAAATTTTCTGAGATCTCTTCCTAAGGAATGGAAGCCAGTGACAGTCTCGTTGAGGAACTCTCAAGACTACAAAGATTTTACACTTGAGAGACTGTATGGCATCCTGAAGACCTATGAGCTTGAAATGCAGCAAGATGAGGAAGTGGAGAAAATCCAGAAGAAAGGTGGATCTGTTGCCTTGGTGGGCAATATTCCAGTAAGCCGAGTGAGTGAGAAGATGGAGAGCACTCAAGCCACACCAAGTTCAAAGACTTGTGAAGGTGGAGCTGAAACTAGTAGAGGGAAAAGCAAGTTGGTTGAAGAACTTGATGCATTGAGTGGAGATGAATCTGATGACTTGGATGATTATCTAGCATTCTTGTCAAGGAGATTCTCGAAGATCAAATTCAAGAGGAATCCAGCAGGAGGCAAGCAATTTGGAAAAGGTTTTCAGCCATCCAGAGACATGGTTGAAAGGTCTAAGTTCAAATGTTTTAACTGTGGAATTGCTGGTCATTTTGCCAATGAATGCAGAAAGCCTAAAGCTGAGAATGAGAAGAAACAGTTTGGAACTGTTGACTACAAGACGAAATATTTCGATCTTCTCAAGCAAAAGGAGAAAGCATTCGTGTCTAGAGACAATGATTGGGCCGCTGGTGGAGAGTCATATGCAAAAGAGGAGTTTGTTAATCTTGCACTCATGGCAAACGAAACTGATGAAGAAGCTAGCTCAGAAAGCAACTAGGTATTCTCTACAATCTTAACTGATCTTTCTAAAGCTGAATGTGCTAGCATAATTGATGAAATGTCTATTGAATTGTATAACATGCATGTTACCTTGAAATCACTTAACAGAGAGAATAAGAGGATTAAAGACCTTAATGAAAAGTTAAGTGATTGGAATGCTTTAATAGAAACACAGTTGATTGAATTTGAAACTCTGAGAAGAGATTGCTTGGATGCTAAAAATGAAATGATTGAGACTATAAATAGAGAGGAAGTTTTAAAGAAACAGTTAGTAGAGGAACATAATCTGATTGCTAAGTGGAAAGGATCAACAGTTGTAACTGAGGAAATTTGTAATGTTCAAGGAATTGATTCTTTCTACAAATTAGCAAAAGCTAAGTTAGATGTTGATAGGGAAGTTACTTCAGACAGTGATTTAGTCGAAAAAGAATGTTCTTTAAGACTTAAGCCTGTTAGCAAAGCAACTTTAACTAAATTGAATAAAAAGTATGGGCCTGTCAACAAGAACTTTGTTAATGGAAAATGCAGCAATACTGAATCAGCTGAGAAAAGAAACATAGGCAACTTGTCCCACAAGCAATTGAAGGACAAGCTAGAAAATGTTAAGTCAGGTGTTAAGGACAAGAAAAAGAACAGAAATGGTAAGGTAGGGATTAACAAACACAACAATTACACACCTGATAAATATGCTCCTAGGTTAGAATGTGTAAAGTGTGGAAGTATTAATCATTTATCTACCAACTTCAAAAGCTATGAAAAATCCTTTGATGCCTAACATGCCTATGTTTGTGCCTGCTATGAATGTTATGCCAAATATGTATGCTCCCTCTGCTCATGCATCTAATCAATATGCTAACATGCCATTCATGCATAATCCATACTACAATGCTTTCAATATGCCACAAATGCCTTGGATGATGAATAACATGTTTGCACAGACTATGCCTAACAATGCTATTAACTATAACAAATATGAGCAAGTATCAAATTCTGTCTCTCAAAGGCCCAAACCTAAAGTCAAAATTGATTTAACTCAATCTAAACTTTCGGTTAAAAGGGATTTGAAGGATAAGAAACTGGCTAACAAGGCAGGACCCAAGAAAACTTGGGTACCAAAATCAACTTGATTTTGTTTTGATGTGTGCAGGGAAACAGAAAGAATCTTTGGTATCTAGACAGTGGTTGTTTTAGGCTTATGATTGGAGATTCTACCCTGCTCACTAAGCTTGAGGAGAGAGCTGGCCCTAGCATTACCTTTGGAGACAATAGCAAAGGATATACTAGAGGATATGGCTTGATTTCACAAGGGAATGTTGTCATTGAAGAAGTATCACTGGTTGATGGACTTAAGCATAACTTGCTAAGTATCAGCCAACTGTGTGATAAAGGCCAGAATGTCTGGTTCACATTTGAAGCTTGTGCCATTTTCAAGAAAAGTGACAACAAGGTAGTGTTGACAGGAGATTGAAGAGGAAATGTGTACATTGCTAACTTCAATTCAACAAATGCAAACATGACTACATGTCTTCTCAGCAAGGCAAGTGTAGATGAAGGTTGGCTTTGGCATAAAATACTGTCACACTTGAGTTTTAAAGCAATGAATGAGTTGGTAAAGAAGGATTTGGTTAGAGGTATTCCAAAATTGGATTACTCCAAGGATGGATTGTGTGATGCATGCCAGAAAGGGAAGCAGAAGAAGGCCTCTTTCAAATCAAAGTCAATGTCATCAATTGATCAACCCTTGAAACTACTTCACATGGATCTCTTTGGACCAGTCAATGTGTTGTCAATCTACTGTCTTGTGATTATTGATGATTTCTCAAAATTCTCTTGGACATTCTTTCTGCACTCTAAGGATGAGGCATATGAAGTCATTATAAATCACATCAAGATAGTCAACAACAATCCTTTACTCAAAGTAAGGAGAATCAAAAGTGACAATGGAAATGAGTTCAAGAATTCTGTAATAAGAGAGTTTTGTGAAGAAGAAGGAATTATCCAAGAATTCTCTGCACCAAGAACTCCTCAACAAAATGGTGTAGTGGAAAGAAAGAACAGAACTCTAATTGAAGCTGCAAGAATAATGCTTGAAGAGTCTAAGCTACCAACATACTTCTGGGCAGAAGCTATACACACTGCAGGCTACACTCAGAATATTTCTTTGGTCAATCAAGCAAAAGGCATGACACCTTATCAACTTTTCAAAGGCAAGAAACCAACAATCAACTTTCTGCATGTCTTTGGATGCAAATGCTTTGTACTGAAAAATCATGGTGAGCATCTTGGAAAATTTGATTCAAAGGCATATGAAGCTATCTTTGTTGGATACTCAGCTGGAAAATCCTACGGAGTCTACAACCTAAGACTAAACATTGTAATGGAGTCCATACATGTTGTCTTTGATGACAAGAAAATATCTGGTCTAGTAGATGAAGGTTTTCATGAGTCTCTCTCTTTTGAGAATGAGAGAAGTGGTGAAGAAAGTGAAGATGATGATGAAGAATGGAGATCAAATGGTGTGAGAAACAGACAAGGATCATCAGTTGAAGTGCAGAATGAACCACCTGTTGAAGAGCAACTTACACCATCAGTTGGAAATCAAAGAGAAGCATCTGTTGATGAATCTGCAAGAACTCCATCAATCTCGAGGGCCATACACTCAGGGGGAGTTTCTCACAGTGAAAACTCAACAACAAGCCACAATGATCAACACAGAGAAAATGAAGCCACTTCATCAAGGTCAAACTTACCACCACAAAGAAAATGGACCAGGGATCATCCATTTGAGCTTGTCATTCGAGATCCTAATGCAAAGGTCCAAACTAGAAGCGCAACTCAAGAAGAATGCTTATATAGTAGTTTTCTATCCAAAGAGGAACCAAAGAGAGTTGAACATGCTCTTCTGGATCCAAACTAGGTTTTAGCAATGCAAGAAGAGCTAAACCAGTTTGAAAGAAATGAAGTATGGAAACTTGTACCCAAACCTAAAGACAAATCAGGTATTGGCACTAAGTGGGTATTCAAGAACAAGATGGATTAGAATGGCATAGTCACAAGGAATAAAGATAGATTAGTTGCTAAAGGCTACTGTCAAGAGGAAGAAATTGATTTTGAAGAAACCTTTGCTCCAGTGGCAAGGTTAGAAGCAATAAGGATCTTCCTGGCCTATCCAGTGCATGCCAATTTCAAAGTCTATCAAATGGATGTCAAGAGTGCATTTCTGAATGGTATTCTGGAGGAGGAGGTGTATGTTAGTCAACCGCCTGGTTTTGAAGATCCAGACTTTCCAGAATATGTGTTCTTTCTACTCAAAGCATTCTATGGCCTGAAGCAAGCACCTAGAGCCTGGTTTGTGATAAGTGGATTTTATATCCACTTGGAACATTCCATATCGGCTTAAATTGGTGTACTTGGGCTCAAGTTTGTGGTATTTTTGATGTGTTTTGATTAAATGTGCAGGTTTGCAAGAATGTCGATTAGGGATGAATTTTTTGTTGTTTGGAGTTGATTTATGATATGGAATGAAGAACGGCATCTTAATATCAGCTACCAAGAGGGTTATGATTCAAGGAATTGAAGACGGGAAGTTCGTGCAAAAAGAACGGAAGAAAACGGCTCAAAAACGAAGAAAATGGAGGAAAATCAGTTTCGGTAGGAAGATTAAGCGCCTGGAGCGCATAAATGTGCGCGTGGAATAGCAGAAGTGTGCGCCCGGAGCGTGTAGCACGCGCCTGGGGCGTGTAGGTTCGACAGAAAATCCTGATTTACTGTTTGGGACATATCTTGAGTTCTAAAAGTCCATTTTGGACGATCTTATAGTCCACGCGAAGATAACGGAATTCTCTTTCATTCTAAAGTGGTTAAGATGTCCAAATACAAATGGAACGGCCCACAAATACTGAAGAAAAGTCAGTTACAAATTTTCCTTCAAAACCGAATCAGTTTAGGAAACGTATTATGTGCCGAACTGCAGAAATTCAACTTTGACAAGGAAATTGCTATAATTCCTACTTCTAATAAGTATGGTAATTGCTCTGGGCGGCTAGAACATTCCAGAATCAGATCTACACATGGAATTTGCAATTCTATTCTCATTCAAGAACGAAAATTGCCATACTCCTATTCCAACTCTAAAACGGCAATTGCTTGATGGAGAGGCAAATTGGGGCTATAAATACACATCTTGGGGGACAAAAAAAACATCATTACATACCAATTACTTAGGTTTATTTGTATCTTTTCATACTTTGTTTTTATCATGGTTTCATCAGATCCCATGATGACGAGAGGTTCGATTATGAACTAATCGTTGTCATGGGATTCTAACGGATTTATTTATGGAGCTTTAGTATTTTTATGCTTTAAAGATCTATGTGTGATGTATATTTGATATCCTTGTATGGTTATTCTTAATGCTTTTAGTTGCGTATCTAACATCTAAATTGAATTGTTAATCTCTTGCGAAACGAGAGTGGATCTTGAGATTTAGAACTTGCCATGCTAGCATAGGATAGGTTGATGTTTTAACATCATGATTTGTAGCGTAAATAGGGATATTATGCTGCCCTATGTGATCAATATGGATAACTTGTGATTAAACCATTATGTTTTCAAATCTTATAGAGATATAGGGTTTAAACATAATTGGTGTCTATTCATCTTCTATCTCTTTTGTGGATGTATGAGTAGTTTGGTGTTAGTATACCGAGAGGTAGCTTATATTTGTTTCGTGTTGTCTGATCAGATATCATAACCATTGCATATAGTGATTAAAGGCGTCAGATCTAAGCAAAGTATTTAATGAAGTTAGGATCCCATGTTTTCTCTTGCATAAGTAATTCGATTCCAATTCTCGTTAGTTAGTTAATTCTTAGTTTGGTTTCTTAGTTAATTATAGTTAATCTAAACCCAATCTTGTTAATTGTCTTAGCAGTGAATAAAAACCATACATTGTTGCATAGGTGCATGAACTGAATTGAAACCTAACCAGATCTCTGTAGGAACGAACTCGACTTATTCATATATTATTTGTGACCACGTACGCTTGCGTGATTTTGTGTTAACAAGTTTTTGGCGCCACTGCCGGGGATCATCGGTGTTTTATTTTTAGTTTATGTGCTTGTCATCAATGGTCGTTAGATTTCACTGACTCGGATTTGTTTTTCTCATCTATCTTGTTTAGTTCGGTGTGTTTCATGTACTTAATTGTTTGAAAATGGCAGGCGAGGAGTTGCCATGGTGAGCATATTCGAGGACATCCATGCCTCAGCAATGTGAGGTATGTTCGGGCATTCATGAGACCGAACAATATTGTTACTACGAAGAAGTTGATCCATATGTCACTTATGAGGAATAACCATATTTTCAGTACCATCCTCAACAGTACCAGCAAGATGTTCCAAATATGTCATATTTTGTGGGTAGTGAAGAGTTTCAACATCAATAACCTACTCCTACTTTTCAATCAGATGAGGTTGATGCTATGGAGGAGCTTAGGAGTCTTGTAAAGAGTAACGAGGAGTCTTTAAAATCTGTGGAGACACTATTTGCTCAAGCTGTGAGATCATTGGAACAAGAGACTCTGGAGGAGATTAGGATGCTTGCAAAGAGTAATGAGGAGTCTATCAAATATTTGGAGACACTAGTTGCTCAAGTTTTGAATGCCTTGGAACAAGAGAAACAGCAATTCATACAAGAGGCAATTCCAGAAAATAATGGTGACTTGGAGCAAGATACTGCATGCATAATGGACGAAGATAAATTCCAAGGAGAGGTGAGCATTCGCAACCCATGTGAGGAATTTGATCATGCTGGTGAGGTGGATGCTTTGGAAAGGGCACTATTTGGGACAGACACTGGTGAGCTACACAAATTTCGAGAATTGGTATGTGCGTACCAAGAGGCTGATGACCATGGGAAAGATTTAGGTCTTCTACTTGTCTCAGATTATAAAGATGGAGGTAGCGCATTAAAGCCAATGGAGGAAGTTCTCGTTGAGGAACCAAAGGCTTCAGCAACTTACATTTACCCTCCTCTATTATATTCAAGCGAAGCTCGCGAATGTGTGTTGTTCTACAAATTGACAGATTTTAGGTCAACCGAGGAAGGCATTGGAATGGGATATATTTGTTATACGAACAGGCCAAGCGAGGAGAATGGGCAGAAAGTATGCCGCCGTGATGATGATGAAGTCTCACGAAGAGAAGACCAGGCCAACTATTATCATCCTTAATGGAAGCATGGCGTAGTCAAGCTAATTGACTCTAAACAAGCGCTTCGTGGGAGGCAACCCACGCATTTGTGTTGCATTTTGTTTTGCATATTCCGTCAAGTAGGTATGTTTTTCTACTTTTCCTTATATTACCTTCCATTCAATGCGGACATTGAATCTTTTAAGTTTGGGGGTGGTCTGGGGGATAAGTAGTGTATATGAAGTTATTTGTGATTGTGAGTCATTGTGTTCATATAGATATCATGTTTGCATAATAGTAGTAATTCATGCATGTATGTTCATAATATTTATGTTTGTTTCACAAAGAACATTCTGTTTTTATTTTTGTAAACCATGTGAGTTCATTTTAGTTGCATTTTCATGGCATGCATATTTCATGATCCCTTAGAATGCGCTAATTCTAATTGGTAGATAGGTGTCTAATTGAGTGTGGTAATTGTAACATCCCCAAATCCGGGGTCAGGGATCTGGTCGTTACGGTCTCAATTCCCATCCACAAAACCAATATAATTGAAATTACAACCTTGTGACCCCAAACAACAACACAACACACCCGTTATAGTCCCAGAGATGAAATCAGAGTAACTACCAAATTTTATTAATCACAAGATTGAGTTCTTACAACCCAAAGAATTACAATATAACTATTACATGCTCTTTGCCATCCATATGTATGTGTCATATAATAAATACCTTTGCTATACAAATCTAACCACTAGCCTACCAATAGCTTCTTCCCAACAATGGCAGCTAGGACCTCCAGTAATATCTTCTGGTGACGGTCACCTGCACGTACCAAGTGCACCTTGTGCGGCCATCTGACTTAACTGTTGTTGTGATATAATAAATAAAGGAAGGGTGAGCAATAGCCCACCAAAGATAATATGTAACTGAAATATAATATATAACAGTTCAAAAGTATCTTTGAAACCACATTCCATGCATTAACAAACGTAGTACCAATATAAGGTATGAGATGAAGTTACAAGGTAACTCAAAATATATTTGTTCCGAAGAAATATCTGCTATGTCAAAGATAAGCAAGATATTATCAAATTTTCATAATAGAGGAACTTGCAGGAAGAATATTGCAATTCCAGCTTAAACACTTTTCAAACCTGCCAACAATGATATTGTTGCAGAAAATTTCCAACATTGAGAGATGAACTAATACTGGAGTTTGACGCGCCAGGAGACATAGCATTTACACGATGATCACTCGCATGTTATGCTCCCCACCTCTTGTTCTCTACATGTAGAAGGAAGCACCGGCGGATTTACTTGTCTACCGCCCTCTGGAACCCCCTCGGCCAACGGTTGGGCCATTTGCTGGACCGGCGCCACTGGGTCACTTACGCATCTCCTAGTTCATTTAACATCCATAACTCTGAAACGTAAAGTTCCTCCCCCTTCCCCAAGTATAATACTTGTTGATAGGACTCCACAAAGTAGTCGTATCTAGTTGGAAAGGAAAATTCACCAATATTTCCCAAGCTGATGCTTGTTAATGGATATAAACTTGTTCCATCAATTCTTACCCCTCGAGCGTTGAGGAGGTAACCAAACAGATTCATATCGATGTTTGAAAGAATCAAGATGTGAGTTACAAGATAGTTTATCAAGTATAGGACCGGGCAGTCAAAGAAATAACAGCTCTCAAGTGAGGTCCCCTTATATATTTTTGGAAGTTGAGCGAGTATTTAAACCTTCTTATAAGATAGGTTTAAATGATAATAAAGTTTTGGGAACCTCCCCTTGATAAAATAGTCATAAAAAGACTCTGAAATATTATACATAATATCTGAAGGTGAAAGATAATCTTTGAATAATATAAATCATTGTAAAAAGAATTTAATTAAATATTCCAAGAGTATTTATTAAATCAATAATAATTAAGGAATATTAATAAATCATAATATTAATAAAATATTAAATCCTCAAATCCTCAAATTTAATATCTCCTTTCTTGAATATAATAATATATAATTCACTATCGGGTCAAATATTACACCAAAATAGAATTTGGAATTTCTGAATTCCGATATCGTTTACATACTCTTATCTCGCCCATGGATCATGAATACGAACTCAGAAATCCGTTCTGAATACTTCTATATAGCGTCGTCTAATAATATTCTTATTTCCACCAAAAACACTATTCATGGTTTATTCTCTTTTTATTCCTTATGTTTACAAAAATGTCCTTGTTCTCTTTCGGGCGTTCCTTAACCCTTTTTACGGAACCACTGGACTAATAACAGATACCGATCTGGATGACAAGAGGATAGCTCTCCTATTTGGAATTCCCATATCTTATCTCCCTAGGAGACAGATTATTCTAATCTAAGTTGTCAACCCATTGCATTCTTCCTGACATGTAATCATTGAATCTATATCCATTCAACATTCATTCATTAGAACTGTTAATACCTCGTAGTCGGAATCACTGTTCCTTCTTTCATCAATATAAAAAGTTTTAATTCTACCAAAAATTTGGGGTTCTTACAGTCTCCCCTCCTTAAAAGGATTCCGTCCCGGAATCAGGTAGAAGACAATTGGGTATTTGTTGGTTATTTCACTTTCCAGTTCTCCAGTCAATCCTTAATCAATCCCAATCCTTTTTCAGCACATCTTACTAGTGCTACAATACATCCTTTACCCTTTTCTTCAATCTCTGCTACTTTTCGTACAACACACTATCCGGGTTATGCTCTTACCCAGTCATAGACTATTTTCCTTATTGGTACCGGCAATGACTTTGGTATCATTATCACGCTGTGAATTCGGAGATAACATCACTCGTAACTACGCATTTCCTGATCGTTTTAATCTTCGCAATCTCGATCAATATATAGAATTTAGAAGAATTTATTGAGAGATCGCTGTGATCAATGAACATTTGTCCTATTGCATAGTTAGTACAGAAGGTGGCCAGCCTTTAGTACTTGACAAGCAATTTAGACAAGTTATGGTACTCCACTTAGACTCATATCACATAGACAGGTAGTCACGTAGCAGTACCTCCCCTCCTTAAAGGGTTGTTCTTCTCAATGTAGAAGAAGATAAATAAGAGAAAAGGAAAGAAAAGAAATGAATTTTAAAGAATTATAGAAAATTTTAAATATCATATTTAGAATTTTACCTCTGAACTATAGAGGTTTATTGGAGAAGAAAGTAATCGTATTCGCATTAAATACTATTTTAGCATAATCTCACATGTCAACATGTCCTCGCTGCTCTGCCCATCATTCAATGGACCTATTCTCTTATTCGATCTTAGCATCACTTACTTCTGGAAAATCCTTCAACCTCTCAGCTTAAATCTTGGATTTCTCGCTTGATATTATTGTTACTGGCATTTCATGCCACTGGCTCTTTCATATTCATAATACTAGCACCATCAGGTTGTCATCCCGAGAGTTTGCTGGAAAAACCCATTCATCAATTCATTCATAGAACCCCTTGCTTCACATTTCATAATTATCTCCCTATCTTTTCTTTACCAATCACATCCATCTTATCATCTGATTCTCATTCACTTCTGTTATTTAACTCCACAGTCATCCTATTAGTGGAACACTCTTCACCTTTACTCAATATGCGTAACACGTTTGGGGTCAAACTTTCCTTGGTTCAACCATCTAGATTTCACTTTCTCGTTCCATGAGTCTCTTTATTACTCAATCCATCTATTCCAAATTTCCTCGACTTTTCCAAACTTAACATGAGTTAATCTTTATGTCATTTATGCTTTAAATTTCCGCTTTCCATTATGACCGATATCTCCAATGTCAATCTCATACTTTTCTAACCTCATTTCTGGAGTTTCTCAGGAGTCCGCATATCTAATTCTTTATTGATTCTCAATTCTATATTCATTTCTACCAGTCACTTGGTTTCAATTTATACTATAATCACTCTATAAACTATCATGGCATTATCATTTATTTCAAGCATCATGTCGTTCCCAAAATTAAACCATCTGAAATAAACCTGGACGATTTCTTTAACTTGGATTCAATACAATCTATCTGTCTTTCATTCCGACATTTCCACAGTTGTTATCATCTAATTTCTTAGAAGAATCACCACTACGTTAATGTAGTCCATGGTTGAATCACCATCGTGTTCATTTACATAGTGCTTTAGTATCTAATCCTACGGGTTTCATAATTGCCAAATCACCATCCCTCAGGAAGGCAAAATAACCACTATTCCTTACCCATAAGGAATAATTCCTAAACTAGATGTAATTTTCACATGAAGTAGATAAAATTGCAGAAGAGCTTCAAGAATCACAGGTATGACAGATTGGTAAGATTATTAATCATATGTCTTAAGTAGAGGACTGGAAGCTTAACTGTTTACATAATCACTTTCCCAGTCTCGTTGATTCTTTTCACAAGGGTTCTTTCAGCATTACGACTCTCCAACCTTTTATTCTCTATCTTGTTTGCACAGAAATACACCAACATAAACTTGCTTGTCATTAATCAATATGCCATTTAGCTTAACAATATCAGTATCGTCTTTGTTTCTGGTTATCTACTATCAACCCCTTGTTGGTCCAATCCTTCCTTTTATTCCCTTTATAGAAAGTCGATCTACCTCCTGTATTCAATCATCCCTCATTACCCAATCTCCCCTCTCTCTTCCCAAAAGGAAAGCGAGTCTCTTGGGGTATTTGGTCTGACCTATCGCAGAACCTCCTAATATCGGTAATGTGCTACCGGCAACATCAGGAATCGAATCTTTACTTAAACTATCCTTATAATTGATCATCGCAGAATCATCAGAGGGAATGTAACTTCCTCTACCACATTATGACCTTCAAGGTCCTTTACATTACCATTCTGTTCTTTTGGTATGAGCATTTATAGCGCTCCTTTATGCTTAAAGTGTCGGCCACCTTATTGGCCTTTCTTGATAATAATTATTTCTTGCAATCAATGTTTTCTGGGCCTATTCCAACTTAGGGTGAAAGCATTCTCCCTTGAACTCTGCTGAATGAGAGAAAACATATTCCAATCTTTTTCCATAAGTCATTGCTTCCACTTTTATGTGTGAACTTTACTACAGTTACTCCCAATCATACCTAGGATATTTCTTATCTTAGTCCTTTCTTATTTTAGGATAATCTCCACCTTATTGGTTCAATCCACACTTTCTCATGGTTTCACACATGCTTCATCTGGCCTTGTTGTTACTATGTCATACATTCCTTACCAAACTTCCCTTTTGAAGTTCAGAACATTACCTCTTCCCTTATAAGGTTTCTTAGGTCATCCTCATCATTCCTCCTGTATCTTCTGGGTACAGGGTATATCAAACATCATCAATCAATTCTATAACAATTCTGTCTATGCACTTTTCGAGACTCCTTTCACAAATCCTTACAGGTTATTGTTACCTTGATCAATTCAACTTATATCATCTGAATTTCACACGGTCTTTATTAGGGGTAATGCCATCCTTTGTGCATTCCCAGGGTTCATCTTAATTTACAAATATTCTATCCCCGATTCTATTTTCAAGGAATAACTACATCCTGAAATTGGCAATTAAATCATATATCCCTAATAAGGTTTTCTTTTCAATCATTCTCGTCTTAATAAGCTATAGGTAGCTTAATGCTAAACTTTTCTTTCGAACGAATGTCAGTCTATATGATCTTCCAAAAGACAACATATGTCTAAGTGCTCGTCCTTAGAGAACTTGGTAATTGTAGCAAGGATGTTCTGGAAGATATTGGTCGAGTTCAACGTGAATCTCTTGTTATCTATTGCTCTTCTTGAGGCACTAAACTTCAAATATCATTTATGCCTCACACTGCACTATATCTTACAATCTTTATAACATTTATTGGTCACCATTCTTAGTCCTAATACATCCAGGTTATTTATAAAATCCATCATCATGTATCTCAATTTGTTTTACATCAAAAGTTCTCCCGGTTGGCGCTTGGTTAGAAGCAACCCCGCTTTATCCTTTCATTGCTAGTCAAGTCACTTGATAATCCTTTGTGACTTGGCCTCAACTAGCCACACTAAAATACGTGCGTTTAGGGATTGTCGAATAACATTACTTTTCTAGCAATTTCCGGCGTAGTGCCTTCTTCTTTGATACCTTTTGATCTTTTCAAAACCTTACTCCATATAAGTCTCAATCGACTTCTCGGTACCGTCTCCGGTCACCTGTCCTTTATATATCTTTTCAACTACTCTTATAAATTCCATGTGCCACGAAAGCTTAACACTTCTGGCATAACAGCCTTTTCATTTAAGTCAATCCCGGGATTTCTTAGTCCGGCTTGTTCCTTAATTACACTTCCCTTTTTCCGCCAATCTCAACTTCATAATTTTTATCTCTATAATCAATCGTAATAATCGGGGTCTGTCCCTCAATCCATACGGCAGCTACTTTACCCAATCACAAGGTTCTCTCTAGTTCTCACTCTTTTCAGTGGCGTCTTCTGATAATCAGAAAGACAAAGTTTGCCAAAAATGTGTCGAATTCCTTCCCAAAATTAGGGAAATTATAGTCAATCTATCCACCCACTTGTAATACTAAGAAGGTCCATTTCCATACCCGAAGAATATTTCTAGGAACAACCAAGCGGTCTTAACCATACACAGTTATAATAACGAAATGATTGACATAAAGTTTGAAATTTAACCACTGGAAAGAAACCTAATATATATTCCATAGGAGGGAATTCAAAGTTTCAACTGAAACATGTCACATCTTCCCGATACATAATCGTCCTAGTAGTTGATGCCACCTAAACCTGTATGGGGTGCATCACAATATATCACACAATCATTAGGCAACATCCATGTTGGGTCGTCACCGGTTTTATCTTTTAGCTCCAGGAAGATTTTCTCACATTTCTCCTGTCCATTTAGACTTTTTAATCTTACAAATAAGTCGGGTTACGGGACTGCAATCTTTGTAAAGTTCTGAACAGATCTTGGGTAATACCTTGTGAATCTTGTGAAACTTCCCACTCTTGTTGGTGTGGTTGACCTTTCTCCATTTGAAACTGTCTTTAACTTGGCAAGGTTAACCAACACTGCTTAATATTGATCGTATGTCCTAATAACTGAACCTCATTTTTAATATTCCATTAAAACTATGCCAGATCTCATACTCCGAGAACTTGGTAAACACTTGCTCCTTTAGATTTCATCTATAACACATTCTCAATTACATCTTAGCCACTGAGCGTCTTACTTGATCCATTCACGATTCAGTGTCGGAATAAGTTAAGGTAACTACCATGATCCATTCAAGGAAAAGAAAGAATTAATATTCCTTTGAATCACATGCATCTAATGTTTCTGGTTCATCTTTCCATTGAGTTAAAATAACCATATTCTTGGCCTCTAACGATAGTCTTGTTACAGGTTCTATCATTGACTCACAGGTCTTGTCCTCTTGTAGGTTCTGAGATCATTGTCTTGCTTACTACTTCCATATGTAACTTTATCCACTCAGGCCATCACTTGTCAATGTCTTTACTTTCTAAGTTGATCCATTCATAAAATGGACATCTCACTAAAGAAAACCACCTCATCAATCTCAATTTGGTTTCATAACTTTTAACCTATGAAATCCGCCTACTCATGGAAAATTATTATTGACAATATTCACACTTAACCCATTTATCAAATGATATGGCACTTATCGCCTTTATCTTAACTGCTCTTGGAGACTCCGCTCCCCATCCTTTATCGATGTCTTTGATAATCATATACCACTCTAACTTTTTCCTCATTAGTCTGAAGGTCTCTAAGGATCTTTATCTACCTCCATATAAGACCTCAGGTGATCCTTCCAATTCGTCTTATTTGCTGGCATTCATCCGGCAGTCCGGTTATGAATCCAGTATGTCTCTTTAATAATATCTCAGTTCTTTATGCTCACTTCTCTGAGCACTACAATCTTAACTCTTACTGTCTCTCTGGCTGCAGCTCTCATATCCTCGAGGGTAAACTTCCCTGTCTTTAACAGGATTCTCCTCCTCTGTTGGAACCTCTTTCAGGTCCTTGGTAGGGTACTCTATCGAATCAGCCATTCGATCGTCAGCATATAATCAAGCATCATCGCGCTGCTGCTCGTACGCCTCAAGGTTTGTCGCCTTACTAGTTGGTACGAAAACGAGCTAAGCTACTATCATGATACTTAATAGTTCCCATACGGGTTTTATATGTCAGCACTACATTAGGTAGTCCGACTATGAACTTGGCAAGAGTTCTTATTATCTTAGTGAATTTATTGTTTTAACGTCACGTCATCTCTGGGATTTATAACGCTCGCTTTGATACCATTTCTGTAACATCCCCAAATCCGGGGTCAGGGATCTGGTCGTTACGGTCTCAATTCCCATCCACAAAACCAATATAATTGAAATTACAACCTTGTGACCCCAAACAACAACACAACACACCCGTTATAGTCCCAGAGATGAAATCAGAGTAACTACCAAATTTTATTAATCACAAGATTGAGTTCTTACAACCCAAAGAATTACAATATAACTATTACATGCTCTTTGCCATCCATATGTATGTGTCATATAATAAATACCTTTGCTATACAAATCTAACCACTAGCCTACCAATAGCTTCTTCCCAACAATGGCAGCTAGGACCTCCAGTAATATCTTCTGGTGACGGTCACCTGCACGTACCAAGTGCACCTTGTGCGGCCATCTGACTTAACTGTTGTTGTGATATAATAAATAAAGCAAGGGTGAGCAATAGCCCACCAAAGATAATATGTAACTGAAATATAATATATAACAGTTCAAAAGTATCTTTGAAACCATATGCCATGCATTAACAAACGTAGTACCAATATAAAGTATGAGATGAAGTTACAAGGTAACTCAAAATATATTTGTTCCGAAGAAATATCTGCTATGTCAAAGATAAGCAAGATATTATCAAATTTTCATAATAGAGGAACTTGCAGGAAGAATATTGCAATTCCAGCTTAAACACTTTTCAAACCTGCCAACAATGATATTGTTGTAGAAAATTTCCAACATTGAGGGATGAACTAATACTGGAGTTTGATGCGCCAGGAGACATAGCATTTACAAGATGATCACTCGCATGTTATGCTCGCCACCTCTTGTTCTCTACATGTAGAAGGAAGCACCGACGAACTTGTCTACCGCCCTCTAGAACCCCCTCGGCCAACGGTTGGGCCATTTGCTGGACCGGCGCCACTGGGTCACTTACGCATCTCCTAGTTCATTTAACATCCATAACTCTGAAACGTAAAGTTCCTCCCCCTTTCCCCAAGTATAATACTTGTTGATAGGACTCCACAAAGTAGTCGTATCTAGTTGGAAAGGAAAATTCACCAATATTTCCCAAGCTGATGCTTGTTAATGGATATAAACTTGTTCCATCAATTCTTACCCCTCGAGCGTTGAGGAGGTAACCAAACAGATTCATATCGATGTTTGAAAGAATCAAGATGTGAGTTACAAGATAGTTTAGCAAGTATAGGACCGGGCAGTCAAAGAAATAACAGCTCTCAAGTGAGGTCCCCTTATATATTTTTGGAAGTTGAGCGAGTATTTAAACCTTCTTATAAGATAGGTTTAAATGAAAATAAAGTTTTGGGAACCTCCCCTTGATAAAATAGTCATAAAAAGACTCTGAAATATTGTACATAATATCTGAAGGTGAAAGATAATCTTTGAATAATATAAATCATTGTAAAAAGAATTTAATTAAATATTCCAAGAGTATTTATTAAATCAATAATAATTAAGGAATATTAATAAATCATAATATTGCTCGTAAGTAATCCTCGAATGAATATACAGAATTTTTTTTACCAAATAAATCTCTTCTTAAATGGATATTCAAAATAATATATATTCTTTAAATAAATAAATCCTCAAATGAATATCCAAAATGATAAACAACTCAAATAATTATTTGAAATAATATTCCATAAATAATTCAAATCTTAAATGAATATTTGAAAATAATATTCATTTAATAATTAATATTCTAAATGAATATCCAAATAATATTCATTTAGTAATCAAAACCTTAAAGGAATATTCGAAATAATATTCCTTAGGTAAATAGAACTTCCAATGACTATTTTAAAAATAATATTCGTCAAGTACTAAAACCTTAAATGAATATTCGAAAGTAATATTCATTTAATAAATAAAATTCCAAGGAATATCAAAGTACTTATTCATTAAATAAACAAACTCTAAATGAATATTCGAAACTAATATTCATTTAAATAATTTAAGCTCAAATGAATATAAAAAATTTAATACTCTGTAAATAAATAAACTCGAATGAATATTCAAAATAATATTCATATAGTACTTCCCGATTGAGATAATGTTTAAATAACATTCCTCGAATAATTTCCAAGTAATTAATACTTTACGAAAATATAAATAATGTTCATAAATAACAATCCTCAAAATGAATATTAATCTGTCACTGGAATCCCTCCGGGTTTCCACGACTATCTCTATATCTCAAATACCGACTCCCGGTCTATATTTAAAGAAATGAATATCATACGCCCTTCACTAAGGGTCTTAATGCAACAATCCGGCTTATAACTGATAATTCATATCTAGTCTATAGGTCAATATCAACTCAGGGAACAAGTATTCCAATATACTTTGAAAACAAGCATGCATGCTATGGCATATGTAAACAGAATCATATATATATATATATATATATATATATATATTATCACAACAACAGCTTCAAAGTTTTGAAGACTTGCCTGGCAATCCTGTAGGGGTAGTGTGCCTCGTGTCACTCCGGTGATCTATAAATAGTCACAATAACCGAGGTCAATCACTTAACCCTTTTTAAAAGGCTAAGTATACACTTAACTTAAGTCAAAACACGTGGTCACGTTATCTCGTTATACACCTCTTAGTGTAACTCCCTTTTATTATCACTTATGACCCGACATTCGTCCGCTACTAAGGCATGTCACTATACTTACACTTGGTATATACTTAAGTCATGTAAGTTCTAAGGTCGGTCATTTACGAACCAAGATTATACCTTAAGATTTATCGGCCGTTTTCTAAGTCATTTACCAAAGTCATAACCAAGTATGCTTCTAGGGGTTCGTTCGCGTTTAATCCTTGATTCAAACATTTTTATCAAATCGGAAAACGATCCATTCGACATGTGGTTTTCTCTCACACCCTCCTCTTTACCTCTAATATTTAATTATCAAGACTCTCCACTGATTTAGTAGTATTAAAGGAATCCAATTTCAGTTACGAACTTCCGTTTACGGTTTCGAACCATTTTTACGAATTTAATCATAACTCCTAAACCGTAAGTCCATTTCATACGAATTTTATATCAAAACGAAGCTTGTAACATGATCTATCTTATCATGGCAGTTTACGAAGCTAGCCAGTGAATTTTATCAACTGTGATGCTTGGTTTCTTAAGGTTAACGAAATTCG
Organism: Saposhnikovia divaricata; assembly: GCA_036435485.1. Classification (NCBI taxonomy): domain Eukaryota; kingdom Viridiplantae; phylum Streptophyta; class Magnoliopsida; order Apiales; family Apiaceae; genus Saposhnikovia; species Saposhnikovia divaricata. Next base: position 139,909,285 of record CM071599.1, on the reverse strand, counting down.
GGCATTACGACGGCTATAAATCGGACGTTTCCAAATTTTTAAATCACGACCAAACATCAACCAAGCCACACCGGGCATTCATACATCATAACTAGTCCATAATACCACTGATCTCACCACCATATACATCTGATCTCTTAAATCAATTAAATCTACTACAAATCATGCTTATATCATCATTATAATCAAATCGCATCTAAGATCACTAAGAACAATCACAAAACTCAAAGTATAATCTAGGGTTTATGAGGGTTATACCTTTCATGGAGGATGTAGAGACCTTACTAAGCCTTGATTAATCCTTGTATAACCTTAACCAAGCTTAATCTAACAACAAACATCAAGAACATTCTTAGAATTTTCGGATCTGCTATAACTCAGTTGGAAGAACATGAAAAACGAGGCCCTTACTGACCTTTTCTGAACGAGGCTTCTAAAGGATAGTTGTAGAGCATCTTCACAGCTTTCCAACCATATAAAGAACACGAAATTCCATTGAGAAACGAACGAGATATGGCCATTTGAAAATCGTCACAGAAACTGTCATGAATCTGGACAGTTTGTTTCTTCAACTTGGGGAGGTTATTTCACTAGGATATACTCATTAGATGGCCATGAAATTTTGAGCGAATGTTCTCCATGATATGAGGGAGCTGTGGTTAAAGTTTGGTGATTTTTAAAGCTCTAGATATTGAGATATGAATTTTGCTTTCAAGGTGGTTCTTGCTGGGCAGTTGAGAGAAAATGGAAAGAATGGTGTTTGGCTTGGCTTCTCTTGCACTCATCTAGCATAAAGTGATTTCTCTTGGATAATATCTCATAAAGTGGCTGTGCTCCCTCCTTGGTTCTTGTGCAAGGTGTGTTCAAGAAGCTTGGTTGATATTTGTTATGTCTTTGAATTGATTTAAGTGATTTACCCACTTAAATCCTAAATTGTTTTGATTTAATCTTTGATTAAATCATTCACAGCCGGCTCTAGGGGGAGTATAGCCATACTCTTGCCTAGGGCCACCAACTTGTTAGGGCCTCATTTTTAATCATTATATATACACATAATATATGGAAGTAGGTGATAGTTAAAAAATTTTATTGTTACAAATAAAAAGGAAAAAAAATCTAAATATCACTATAAAAAACTTATCTATTGGTTCGCCTTTAGATTTCAATATTTGAGTTCTTAATTAAAAATTCAACCATACGGAAATACATATCTATTAAAAATAAATATGTAAATTTTCAAATGATTTAGTGATTTGAATAAATTATTTTTCATCAAAAAATAATTGATTAATCTATAACGTTAGCATTATATAAGAAAATAATATCATTATAAAACCAATACATTACAACTTAAATTTGCATAAAAAATATTCTACAATAATTTTTTGACATAATATTTACATTCGTACGGTTGGATCGTTCAAAAATATTTAAATACGACTTAAGAACGCACTACTAGAATTTTTTTAAGAAATTAGATTATAGTGAGAAAATGATGTTAACTAAACTGAATTATAGTTATTTAATTAGAAATTTTACACATTGAAAAGGATTAATGATAATAAACTCTTAGCTTCAAATTATATAAAAAAACCAATATTTGGATTATTAAATTATTTCAATTTCTCATGTAAATTGATTTATAAAATTTGTAATTTTCATATATTGTTTGAAAAAAAAATGGGCCTCCAAATATTAAAAAGCTAGGGCCTCCAAATTGCTGGAGACGGCCCTGAAATCATTCCATCCAAGTCATATAATTCTCTTCATGATCATGTAGGATATTTAATCTTTTTATAAACTCAATAAAAAATCCATAATTCGTTCGCTTAATCGCTTCTAGAATGTTCGTTTCACTGTCTTAGTGGTTTTCGTTCTAAATCCTCAAATCAAATATAATAAAATTCTAAAATATTAAATCCTCAAATTTAATATCTCCTTTCTTGAATATAATAATATATAATTCACTATCGGGTCAAATATTACACCAAAATAGAATTTGGAATTTCTGAATTCCGATATCGTTTACATACACTTATCTCGCCCCTGGATCATAAATACGAACTCAGAAATCCGTTCTGAATACTTCTATATAGCGTCGTCTAATAATATTCTTATTTCCACCAAAAACACTATTCATGGTTTATTCTCTTTTTATTCCTTATGTTTACAAAAATGTCCTTGTTCTCTTTCGGGCGTTCCTTAACCCTTTTTACGGAACCACTGGACTAATAACAGATACCGATCTGGATGACAAGAGGATAGCTCTCCTATTTGGAATTCCCATATCTTATCTCCCTAGGAGACAGATTATTCTAATCTAAGTTGTCAACCCATTGCATTCTTCCTGACATGTAATCATTGAATCTATATCCATTCATCATTCATTCATTAGAACTGTTAATACCTCGTAGTCGGAATCACTGTTCCTTCTTTCATCAATATAAAAAGTTTTAATTCTACCGAAAATTTGGGGTTCTTACAGTCTCCCCTCCTTAAAAGGATTCCGTCCCGGAATCAGGTAGAAGACAATTGGGTATTTGTTGGTTATTTCACTTTCCAGTTCTCCAGTCAATCCTTAATCAATCCCAATCCTTTTTCAGCACATCTTACTAGTGCTACAATACATCCTTTACCCTTTTCTTCAATCTCTGCTACTTTTCGTACAACACACTATCCGGGTTATGCTCTTACCCAGTCATATACTATTTTCCTTATTGGTACCGGCAATGACTTCGGTATCATTATCGCGCTGTAAATTCGGAGATAACATCACTCGTAACTACGCATTTCCTGATTGTTTTAATCTTCGCAATCTCGATCAATATATAGAATTTAGAAGAATTTATTGAGAGATCGCTGTGATCAATGAACATTTGTCCTATTGCATAGTAAGTACAGAAGGTGGCCAGCCTTTAGTACTTGACAAGCAATTTAGACAAGTTATGGTACTCCACTTAGACTCATATCACATAGACAGGTAGTCACGTAGCAGTACCTCCCCTCCTTAAAGGGTTGTTCTTCTCAATGTAGAAGAAGATAAATAAGAGAAAAGGAAAGAAAAGAAATGAATTTCAAAGAATTATAGAAAATTTTAAATATCATATTTAGAATTTTACCTCTGAACTATAGAGGTTTATTGGAGAAGAAAGTAATCGTATTCGCATTAAATACTATTTTAGCATAATCTCACATGTCAACATGTCCTCGCTGCTCTGCCCATCATTCAATGGACCTATTCTCTTATTCGATCTTAGCATCACTTACTTCTGGAAAATCCTTCAACCTCTCAGGTTAAATCTTGGATTTCTCGCTTGATATTATTGTTACTGGCATTCCATGCCACTGGCTCTTTCATATTCATAATACTAGCACCATCAGGTTGTCATCCCGAGAGTTTGCTGGAAAAACCCATTCATCAATTCATTCATAGAACCCCTTGCTTCACATTTCATAATTATCTCCCTATCTTTTCTTCACCAATCACATCCATCTTATCATCTGATTCTCATTCACTTCTGTTATTTAACTCCACAGTCATCCTATTAGTGGAACACTCTTCACCTTTACTCAATATGCGTAACACGTTTGGGGTCAAACTTTCCTTGGTTCAACCATCTAGATTTCACTTTCTCGTTCCATGAGTCTCTTTATTACTCAATCCATCTATTCCAAATTTCCTCGACTTTTCCAAACTTAACATGAGTTAATCTTTATGTCATTTATGCTTTAAATTTCCGCTTTCCATTATGACCGATATCTCCAATGTCAATCTCATACTTTTCTAACCTCATTTCTGGAGTTTCTCAGGAGTCCGCATATCTAATTCTTTATTGATTCTCAATTCTATATTCATTTCTACCAGTCACTTGGTTTCAATTTATACTATAATCACTCTATAAACTATCATGGCATTATCATTTATTTCAAGCATCATGTCGTTCCCAAAATTAAACCATCTGAAATAGACCTGGACGATTTCTTTAACTTGGATTCAATACAATCTATCTGTCTTTCATTCCGACATTTCCACAGTTGTTATCATCTAATTTCTTAGAAGAATCACCACTACGTTAATGTAGTCCATGGTTGAATCACCATCGTGTTCATTTACATAGTGCTTTAGTATCTAATCCTACGGGTTTCATAATTGCCAAATCACCATCCCTCAGGAAGGCAAAATAACCACTATTCCTTACCCATAAGGAATACTTCCTAAACTAGATGTAGTTTTCACATGAAGTAGATAAAATTGCAGAAGAGCTTCAAGAATCACAGGTATGACAGATTGGTAAGATTATTAATCATATGTCTTAAGTAGAGGACTGGAAGCTTAACTGTTTACATAATCACTTTCCCAGTCTCGTTGATTCTTTTCACAATGGTTCTTTCAGCATTACGACTCTCCAACCTTTTATTCTCTATCTTGTTTGCACAGAAATACACCAACATAAACTTGCTTGTCATTAATCAATATGCCATTTAGCTTAACAATATCAGTATCGTCTTTGTTTCTGGTTATCTACTATCAACCCCTTGTTGGTCCAATCCTTCCTTTTATTCCCTTTATAGAAAGTCGATCTACCTCCTGTATTCAATCATCCCTCATTACCCAATCTCCCCTCTCTCTTCCTAAAAGGAAAGCGAGTCTCTTGGGGTATTTGGTCTGACCTATCGCAGAACCTCCTACTATCGGTAATGTGCTACCGGCAACATCAGGAATCGAATCTTTACTTAAACTATCCTTATAATTGATCATCGCAGAATCATCAGAGGGAATGTAACTTCCTCTACCACATTATGACCTTCAAGGTCCTTTACATTATCATTCTGTTCTTTTGGTATGAGCATTTATAGCGCTCCTTTATGCTTAAAGTGTCGGCCACCTTATTGGCCTTTCTTGATAATAATTATTTCTTGCAATCAATGTTTTCTGGGCCTATTCCAACTTAGGGTGAAAGCATTCTCCCTTGAACTCTGCTGAATGAGAGAAAACATATTCCAATCTTTTTCCATAAGTCATTGCTTCCACTTTTATGTGTGAACTTTACTACAGTTACTCCCAATCATACCTAGGATATTTCTTATCTTAGTCCTTTCTTATTTTAGGATAATCTCCACCTTATTGGTTCAATCCACACTTTCTCATGGTTTCACACATGCTTCATCTGGCCTTGTTGTTACTATGTCATACATTCCTTACCAAACTTCCCTTTTGAAGTTCAGAACATTACCTCTTCCCTTATAAGGTTTCTTAGGTCATCCTCATCATTCCTCCTGTATCTTCTGGGTACAGGGTATATCAAACATCATCAATCAATTCTATAACAATTCTGTCTATGCACTTTTCGAGACTCCTTTCACAAATCCTTACAGGTTATTGTTACCTTGATCAATTCAACTTATATCATCTGAATTTCACACGGTCTTTATTAGGGGTAATGCCATCCTTTGTGCATTCCCATGGTTCATCTTAATTTACAAATATTCTATCCCCGATTCTATTTTCAAGGAATAACTACATCCTGAAATTGGCAATTAAATCATATATCCCTAATAAGGTTTTCTTTTCAATCATTCTCGTCTTAATAAGCTATAGGTAGCTTAATGCTAAACTTTTCTTTCGAACGAATGTCAGTCTATATGATCTTCCAAAAGACAACATATGTCTAAGTGCTCGTCCTTAGAGAACTTGGTAATTGTAGCAAGGATGTTCTGGAAGATATTGGTCGAGTTCAACGTGAATCTCTTGTTATCTATTGCTCTTCTTGAGGCACTAAGCTTCAAATATCATTTATGCCTCACACTGCACTATCTCTTACAATCTTTATAACATTTATTGGTCACCATTCTTAGTCCTAATACATCCAGGTTATTTATAAAATCCATCATCATGTATCTCAATTTGTTTTACATCAAAAGTTCTCGCGGTTGGCGCTTGGTTAGAAGCAACCCCGCTTTGTCCTTTCATTGCTAGTCAAGTCACTTGATAATCCTTTGTGACTTGGCCTCAACTAGCCACACTAAAATACGTGCATTTAGGGATTGTCGAATAACATTACTTTTCTAGCAATTTCCGGCGTAGTGCCTTCTTCTTTGATACCTTTTGATCTTTTCAAAACCTTACTCCATATAAGTCTCAATAGACTTCTCGGTACCGTCTCCGGTCACCTGTCCTTTATATATCTTTTCAACTACTCTTGTAAATTCCATGTGCCACGAAAGCTTAACACTTCTGGCATAACAGCCTTTTCATTTAAGTCAATCCCGGGATTTCTTAGTCCGGCTTGTTCCTTAATTACACTTCCCTTTTTCCGCCAATCTCAACTTCATAATTTTTATCTCTATAATCAATCGTAATAATCGGGGTCTGTCCCTCAATCCATACGGCAGCTACTTTACCCAATCACAAGGTTCTCACTAGTTCTCACTCTTTTCAGTGGCGTCTTCTGATAATCAGAAAGACAAAGTTTGCCAAAAATGTGTCGAATTCCTTCCCAAAATTAGGGAAATTATAGTCAATCTATCCACCCACTTGTAATACTAAGAAGGTCCATTTCCATACCCGAAGAATATTTCTAGGAACAACCAAGCGGTCTTAACCATACACAGTTATAATAACGAAATGATTGACATAAAGTTGGAAATTTAACCACTGGAAAGAAACCTAATATATATTCCATAGGAGGGAATTCAAAGTTTCAACTGAAACATGTCACATCTTCCCGATACATAATCGTCCTAGTAGTTGATGCCACCTAAACCTGTATGGGGTGCATCACAATATATCACACAATCATCCATGTTGGGTCGTCAGCGGTTTTATCTTTTAGCTCCAGGAAGATTTTCTCATATTTCTCCTGTCCATTTAGACTTTTTAATCTTACAAATAAGTCGAGTTACGGGACTGCAATCTTTGTAAAGTTCTGAACAGATCTTGGGTAATACCTTGTGAATCTTGTGAAACTTCCCACTCTTGTTGGTGTGGTTGACCTTTCTCCATTTGAAACTGTCTTTAACTTGGCAAGGTTAACCAACACTGCTTAATATTGATCGTATGTCCTAATAACTGAACCTCATTTTTAATATTCCATTAAAACTATGCCAGATCTCATACTCCGAGAACTTGGTAAACACTTGCTCCTTTAGATTTCATCTATAACACATTCTCAATTACATCTTAGCCACTGAGCGTCTTACTTGATCCATTCACGATTCAGTGTCGGAATAAGTTAAGGTAACTACCATGATCCATTCAAGGAAAAGAAAGAATTAATATTCCTTTGAATCACATGCATCTAATGTTTCTGGTTCATCTTTCCATTGAGTTAAAATAACCATATTCTTGGCCTCTAACGATAGTCTTGTTACAGGTTCTATCATTGACTCACAGGTCTTGTCCTCTTGTAGGTTCTGAGATCATTGTCTTGCTTACTACTTCCATATGTAACTTTATCCACTCAGGCCATCACTTGTCAATGACTTTACTTTCTAAGTTGATCCATTCATAAAATGGACATCTCACTAAAGAAAACCACCTCATCAATCTCAATTTGGTTTCATAACTTTTAACCTATGAAATCCGCCTACTCATGGAAAATTATTATTGACAATATTCACACTTAACCCATTTATCAAATGATATGGCACTTATCGCCTTTATCTTAACTGCTCTTGGAGACTCCGCTCCCCATCCTTTATCGATGTCTTTGATAATCATATACCACTCTAACTTTTTCCTCATTAGTCTGAAGGTCTCTAAGGATTTTTATCTACCTCCATATAAGACCTCAGGTGATCCTTCCAATTCGTCTTATTTGCTGGCATTCATCCGGCAGTCCGGTTATGAATCCAGTATGTCTCTTTAATAATATCTCAGTTCTTTATGCTCACTTCTCTGAGCACTACAATCTTAACTCTTACTGTCTCTCTGGCTGCAGCTCTCATATCCTCGAGGGTAAACTTCCCTGTCTTTAACAGGATTCTCCTCCTCTGTTGGAACCTCTTTCAGGTCCTTGGTAGGGTACTCTATCGAATCAGCCATTCGATCGTCAGCATATAATCAAGCATCATCGCGCTGCTGCTCGTACGCCTCAAGGTTTGTCGGCTTACTAGTTGGTACGAAAATGAGCTAAGTTACTATCATGATACTTAATAGTTCCCATACGGGTTTTATATGTCAGCACTACATTAGGTAGTCCGACTATGAACTTGGTAAGTGTTCTTATTATCTTATTGAATTTATTGTTTTAACGTCACGTCATCTCTGGGATTTATAACGCTCGCTTTGATACCATTTCTGTAACATCCCCAAATCCGGGGTCAGAGATCTGGTCGTTACGGTCTCAATTCCCATCCACAAAACCAATATAATTGAAATTACAACCTTGTGACCCCAAACAATAACACAACACACCCGTTATAGTCCCAGAGATGAAATCAGAGTAACTACTAAATTTTATTAATCACGAGATTGAGTTCTTACAACCCAAAGAATTACAATATAACTATTACATGCTCTTTGCCATCCATATGTATGTGTCATATAATAAATACCTTTGCTATACAAATCTAACCACTAGCCTACCAATAGCTTCTTCCCAACAATGGCAGCTAGGACCTCCAGTAATATCTTCTGGTGACGGTCACCTGCACGTACGAAGTGCACCTTGTGCGGCCATCTGACTTAACTGTTGTTGTGATATAATAAATAAAGCAAGGGTGAGCAATAGCCCACCAGAGATAATATGTAACTGAAATATAATATATAACAGTTCAAAAGTATCTTTGAAACCATATGCCATGCATTAACAAACGTAGTACCAATATAAGGAATGAGATGAAGTTACAAGGTAACTCAAAATATATTTGTTCCGAAGAAATATCTGCTATGTCAAAGATAAGCAAGATATTATCAAATTTTCATAATAGAGGAACTTGTAGGAAGAATATTGCAATTCCAGCTTAAACACTTTTCAAACCTGCCAACAATGATATTGTTGCAGAAAATTTCCAACATTGAGAGATGAACTAATACTGGAGTTTAACGCGCCAGGAGACATAGCATTTACACGATGATCACTCGCATGTTATGCTCCCCACCTCTTGTTCTCTACATGTAGAAGGAAGCACCGACGGATTTACTTATCTACCGCCCTCTGGAACCCCCTCGGCCAACGGTTGGGCCATTTGCTGGACCGGCGCCACTGGGTCACTTACGAATCTCCTAGTTCATTTAACATCCATAACTCTGAAACGTAAAGTTCCTCCCCCTTTCCCCAAGTATAATACTTGTTGATAGGACTCCACAAAGTAGTCGTATCTAGTTGGAAAGGAAAATTCACCAATATTTCCCAAGCTGATGCTTGTTAATGGATATAAACTTGTTCCATCAATTCTTACCCCTCGAGCGTTGAGGAGGTAACCAAACAGATTCATATCGATGTTTGAAAGAATCAAGATGTGAGTTACAAGATAGTTTAGCAAGTATAGGACCGGGCAGTCAAAGAAATAACAGCTCTCAAGTGAGGTCCCCTTATATATTTTTGGAAGTTGAGCGAGTATTTAAACCTTCTTATAAGATAGGTTTAAATGAAAATAAAGTTTTGGGAACCTCCCCTTGATAAAATAGTCATAAAAAGACTCTGAAATATTGTACATAATATCTGAAGGTGAAAGATAATCTTTGAATAATATAAATCATTGTAAAAAGAATTTAATTAAATATTCCAAGAGTATTTATTAAATCAATAATAATTAAGAAATATTAATAAATCATAATATTGCTCGTAAGTAATCCTCGAATGAATATATAGAATTTTTTTTACCAAATAAATCTCTTCTTAAATGGATATTCAAAATAATATATATTCTTTAAATAAATAAATCCTCAAATGAATATCCAAAATGATAAACAACTCAAATAATTATTTGAAATAATATTCCATAAATAATTCAAATCTTAAATGAATATTTGAAAATAATATTCATTTAATAATTAATATTCTAAATGAATATCCAAATAATATTCATTTAGTAATCAAAACCTTAAAGGAATATTCGAAATAATATTCCTTAGGTAAATAGAACTTCCAATGAATATTTTAAAAATAATATTCGTCAAGTACATAAAACCTTAAATGAATATTCGAAAGTAATATTCATTTAATATATAAAATTCCAAGGAATATCAAAGTACTTATTCATTAAATAAACAAACTCTAAATGAATATTCGAAACTAATATTCATTTAAATAATTTAAGCTCAAGTGAATATAAAAAATTTAATACTCTGTAAATAAATAAACTCGAATGAATATTCAAAATAATATTCATATAGTACTTCCCGATTGAGATAATGTTTAAATAACATTCCTCGAATAATTTCCAAGTAATTAATACTTTACGGAAATATAAATAATGTTCATAAATAACAGTCCTCAAAATGAATATTAATCTGTCACTGGAATCCCTCCGGGTTTCCACGACTATCTCTATATCTCAAATACCGACTCCCGGTCTATATTTAAAGAAATGAATATCATACGCCCTTCACTAAGGGTCTTAATGCAACAATCCGGCTTATAACTGATAATTCATATCTAGTCTATAGGCCAATATCAACTCAGGGAACAAGTATTCCAATATAATTTGAAAACAAGCATGCATGCTATGGAATATGTAAACAGAATCATATATATATATATATATATTATCACAACAACAGCTTCAAAGTTTTGAAGACTTGCCTGGCAATCCTATAGGGGTAGTGTGCCTCGTGTCACTCCGGTGATCTATAAATAGTCACAATAACCGAGGTCAATCAGTTAACACTTTTTAAAAGGCTAAGTATACACTTAACTTAAGTCGAAACACGTGGTCACGTTATCTCGTTATACACCTCTTAGTGTAACTCCCTTTTATTATCACTTATGACCCGACATTCGTCCGCTACTAAGGCATGTCACTATACTTACACTTGGTATATACTTAAGTCATGTAAGTTCTAAGGTCGGTCATTTAGGAACCAAGATTATACCTTAAGATTTATCGGCCGTTTTCTAAGTCATTTACCAAAGTCATAACCAAGTATGCTTCTAGGGGTTCGTTCGCGTTTAATCCTTGATTCAAACATTTTTATCAAATCGGAAAACGATCCATTCGACATGTGGTTTTCTCTCACACCCTCCTCTTTACCTCTAATATTTAATTATCAAGACTCTCCACTGATTTAGTAGTATTAAAGGAATCCAATTTCAGTTACGAACTTCCGTTTACGGTTTCGAACCATTTTTACGAATTTAATCATAACTCCTAAACCGTAAGTCCATTTCATACGAATTTTATATCAAAACGAAGCTTGTAACATGATCTATCTTATCATGGCAGTTTACGAAGCTAGCCAGTGAATTTTATCAACTGTGATGCTTGGTTTCTTAAGGTTAACGAAATTCGGGCATTACGACGGCTATAAATCGGACGTTTCCAAATTTTTAAATCACGACCAAACATCAACCAAGCCACACCGGGCATTCATACATCATAACCAGTCCATAATACCACTGATATCACCACCATATACATCCTATCTCTTAAATCAATTAAATCTACTACAAATCATGCTTATATCATCATTATAATCAAATCGCATCTAAGATCACTAAGAACAATCACAAAACTCAAAGTATAATCTAGGGTTTATGAGGGTTATACCTTCCATGGAGGATGTAGAGACCTTACTAAGCCTTGATTAATCCTTGTATAACCTTAACCAAGCTTAATCTAACAACAAACATCAAGAACATTCTTAGAATTTTCGGATCTGCTATAACTCAGTTGGAAGAACATGAAAAACGAGGCCCTTACCGACCTTTTCTGAATGAGGCTTCTAAGGATAGTTGTAGAGCATCTTCACAGCTTTCCAACCATATAAATAACATGAAATTCCATTGAGAAACGAACGAGATATGGCCATTTGAAAATCGTCACAGAAACTGTCATGAATCTGGACAGTTTGTTTCTTCAACTTGGGGAGGTTATTTCACTAGGCTATACTCATTAGATGGCCATGAAATTTTGAGCGAATGTTCTCCATGATATGAGGGAGCTGTGGTTAAAGTTTGGTGATTTTTAAAGCTCTAGATATTGAGATATGAATTTTGCTTTCAAGGTGGTTCTTGCTGGGCAGTTGAGAGAAAATGGAGAGAATGGTGTTTGGCTTGGCTTCTCTTGCACTCATCTAGCATAAAGTGATTTCTCTTGGATAATATCTCATAAAGTGGCTGTGCTCCCTCCTTGGTTCTTGTGCAAGGTGTGTTCAAGAAGCTTGGTTGATATTTGTTATGTCTTTGAATTGATTTAAGTGATTTACCCACTTAAATCCTAAATTGTTTTGATTTAATTTTTGATTAAATCATTCCATCCAACTCATATAATTCTCTTCATGATCGTGTAGGATATTTAATCTTTTAATAAACTCAATCCAAAATCCATAATTCGTTCGCTTAATCGCTTAATCTCGTTGTAAATTTTCAGCGGCTTCTAGAATGTTCGTTTCACTGTCTTAGTGGTTTTCGTTCTAAATCCTCAAATCAAATATAATAAAATTCTAAAATATTAAATCCTCAAATCCTCAAATTTAATATCTCCTTTCTTGAATATAATAATATATAATTCACTTTCGGGTCAAATATTACACCAAAATAGAATTTGGAATTTCTGAATTCCGATATCGTTTACATACACTTATCTCGCCCCTGGATCATGAATACGAACTCAGAAATCCGTTCTGAATACTTCTATATAGCGTCGTCTAATAATATTCTTATTTCCACCAAAAACACTATTCATGGTTTATTCTCTTTTTATTCCTTATGTTTACAAAAATGTCCTTGTTCTCTTTCGGGCGTTCCTTAACCCTTTTTACGGAACCACTGGACTAATAACAGATACCGATCTGGATGACAAGAGGATAGCTCTCCTATTTGGAATTCCCATATCTTATCTCCCTAGGAGACAGATTATTCTAATCTAAGTTATCAACCCATTGCATTCTTCCTGACATGTAATCATTGAATCTATTTCCATTCAACATTCATTCATTAGAACTGTTAATACCTCGTAGTCGGAATCACTGTTCCTTCTTTCATCAATATAAAAAGTTTTAATTCTACCAAAAATTTGGGGTTCTTACAGTAATGATGAATAGAGGGTTGATTTAAGTTCCTATGAAATTGACTTATGTGTTTCTGAAACAAAACTAATTACACAGTCTCATTGGGTGCTTTTGGGCTAGGTTAGGGTCATGCTTGTTTGGATGTTTTGAGATTTAATTACTTGTTTATATTTAGAATTTTCATTATTCCCTTGATGGCGTAGGAGCACTTAAGTCTAAGTTTGGGGGAAAACAGGGATTTCATGCTTAATTGTAAATAATTGTCAATAATGGCTAGGCGTCAAATGGCTAGTAGTCGGCTCATATTTATATGAGTAGTCTAGGGTTGGAATTGAGAATTCTCATTCCAGATTGCATGAAAAAAAAGAGGAAAAAAAAAGAAAAAAAAAAGGAGTCATGTAAATAGTTAAATGTTTAAATGCAAAATTAACCAGGGAGAGCTCTTTAATACTCGAGCTATTAAGTTCTAGGGGACTTTGGGCCTAGTGACCTAAGGTTTTTATAGTCTGGGATCCACTAACCTAACGCTCGATACATGGGTATGATTGTATAAGCCTTTCGGGGTCTCATCCATTGCACGGTTAAATAAGCATGCTTGTATATATGTGTCGTAGTAGTTAGTAATAAAACATGAATTTCTGTCTACCTTAGATAAGGATGGAGGTATTTCTAGGTTATGAAGTGTCTATAGTCTATTCTATTTATAAACCTGTGATTGTCTTGACGAAGAGCATGTATGATTTTGATCTAGTTTTGGGAGTATTTCTGATGAGCATCGCACACACGCACGTTTCTGTCATGTATTGTTAGTATACGGGGACTTAGTCGAGCTCTATTTGGATTTAGTTGCATTCTTTGAGATATTTGCTTGCTAGTTGGCTTTGGTTAGTTTGAAGGGGATTGCATTCATGCATTGCATTGTTATTGCATTGTTTAGTTAGATGGATTTTGTGGGTACATTCGCTATAGGCCCTCACGAGACCTTACTCGTCCACTAGGGCTGCCTAGGGGTTTAAAGGGCTTGTTGCATATGCCAAATGCAACCGTGATCACCTACGGAAGTGGTACTAGTTAGTTAGTTAGTTGTAATTGTTTATGCTTGAGGACAAGCATCAGTTTAAGTTTGGGGGTGTGATAAGTGGATTTTATATCCACTTGAAAATTTCCTATCGGCTTAAATTGGTGTACTTGGACTCAAGTTTGTGGTATTTTTGATGTGTTTTGCTTAAATGTGCAGGTTTGCAAGAATGTCGATTAGGGATGAATTTTCCATTGTTTGGAGTTGATTTATGATATGAAATGAAGAACGGCGTCTTAATATCAACTACCAAGAGGGTTATGATTCAAGGAATTGAAGACGGGAAGTTCGTGCAAAAAGAACAGAAGAAAACGGCTCAAAAACGAAGAAAACGGAGGAAAATCAGTTTTGGCAGGAAGATTACACGCCTAGAGCGCGTAAACGTGCACCTGGAGCGCATGGAACAGCAGAAGTGTGCGCCTGGAGCGCGTAGCACGCGCCTGGGGCGCGTAGGTCCGACAGAAAATCCCGTTTTACTGTTTGGGCCATATCTTGAGTTCTACAAGTCCGTTTTGGACGATCTTACAGTCCACGCGAAGATAACGGAATTCTCTTTCATTCTAAAGTGGTTCAGATGACCAAATACAAAAGGAACGGCCTAGAAATACTGAAGAAAAATCAGTTACGAATTTTCCTTCAAAACCGAATCAGTTTAGGAAACGTATTATGTGCCGAACTGCAGAAATTCAACTTTGACAAGGAAATTGCTATAATTCCTACTTCTAATAAGTATGGTAATTGCTCTGGGCAGCTAGAACATTCTAGAATCAGATCTACACATGGAATTTGCAATTCTATTCTCATTCAAGAACGAAAATTGCCATACTCCTATTCCAACTCTAAAACGGTAATTGCTTGATGGAGAGGCAAATTGGGGCTATATATACACATCTTGGGGGACAAAAAAAACATCATTACATATCAATTACTTAGGTTTATTTGTATCTTTTCATACTTTGTTTTTATCATGGTTTCATCAGATCCCATGATGACGAGAGGTTCGATTATGAACTAATCGTTGTCATGGGATTCTAACGGATTTATTTATGGAGCTTTAGTATTTTGATGCTTTAAAGATCTGTGTGTGATGTATATTTGATATCCTTGTATGGTTATTCTTAATGCTTTTAGATGCGTAGCTAACATCTAAATTGAATTGTTAATCTCTTGCGAAACGAGAGTGGATCTTGAGATTTAGAACTTGCCATGCTAGCATAGGATAGGTTGATGTTTTAACATCATGATTTGTATCGTAAATAGAGATATTATGCTACCCTATGTGATCAATATGGATAACTTGTGCTTAAACCGTTATATTTTTAAATCTTATAGAGATATAGGGTCTAAACAAAATTGGTGTCTATTCATCTTCTATCTCTTTTGTGGATGTATGAGTAGTTTGGTGTTAGTATACCGAGAGGTAGCTTATACTTGTTTCGTGTTTTCCGATCAGATATCATAACCATTGCATATAGTGATTAAAGGCGTCAGATCTAAGCAAAGTATTTAATGAAGTTAGGATCCCATGTTTTCTCTTGCATAAGTAATTCGATTCCAATTCTCGTTAGTTAGTTAATTCTTAGTTCTGTTTCTTAGTTAATTATAGTTAATCTAAACCCAATCTTGTTAATTGTCTTAGCAGTAAATAAAAACCATACATTGTTGCATGAACTGAATTTAAACCTAACCAGATCTCTCCGAACTCGACTTATTCATATATTACTTGTGACCACGTACGCTTGCGTGATTTTGTGTTAACAGTATGACACACTCTCACAGTTCCTTATAGAGAATCACTTCATTCGAGGTACTATTGATAAAACTCTCTTTTATAGAAATGTCAATGGCTCTATGATACTTGTCCAAATTTATGTAGATGATGTAATATTTGGGTCTACAGATGAGAAACTTTGGAAGAGATTTGCCAAACTCATGCAAAGTAGATATGAAATGAGTATGATGGGTGAATTAACTTATTTTCTTGGTTTACAAGTTAAACAAGTGAATGAGGGAATTTTTATAAGTCAAACAAAATACATTTATGATCTTTTAAAAAGGTTTGATTTAGCAGATTGCTCTTCTGCAAAAACACCCATGGCCACTACCACTAAGCTTGAACTGAATACTAAGGAAAAGAAGGTGGACATGACAAGCTATAGGGGCATGGTTGGATCTCTTTTATACTTAACAGCTAGTAGACCTGATATTATGTTTGCTACATGTTTATGTGCTAGATTTCAAGTTGATCCTAGGGAATCTCACTTAGTAGCTATTAAAAGGATTTTCATATATCTCAAGGGAACACCAAACCTTGGAATTTGGTACCCTAGAGATTTTGGTTTTGATCTAATTGGTTACTCAGATGCAGATTATGCAGGTTGCAAAATGGATAGAAAAAGTACCACAGGAACCTGTCAATTCTTGGGAAACAAGCTGGTCTCATGGTTCAGTAAGAATCAGAACTCAGTATCTACCTCAACTGCAGAGGCTGAATACATAGCAGCTGGGAGTTTTTGTTCATAGATTCTATGGATGAGAAATCAACTACTTGACTATGGAGTTAAAGTTGAAAAGATCCCAATTTTCTGTGATAACACTAGTGAATTTACAATATCACAGAATCCAGTGCAGCATTCTAGAACCAAGCACATAGACATTAAATACCATTTCATCAGGGAGCGTGTGATGAAATGCACTGTGGAACTGCATTTTGTTCCTAGTGAAAAATAGTTGGCAGACATTTTTACTAAAGCTTTGGATGAAGCAACCTTTTCAAGGTTGGTAAGTGAGCTTGGTATGTTAAATTTCACATGATCTTTTAAAATGTTTGTTCAATTTGCTTGTAGCCAGTGAATTTCATTCTCTGGATTTTGTTTGTTTTATTTGCTTATCTGCATGATTATTTTGGAGATATCATTGTAGCATAATTAAATAAATATTTTATTGACATATATCAAAGAATGATATTTTGTTAAATTTATGTCTATTTAATTGTGAGTTTATCTGATTATTGTGGATTAATTCTTGATTTACTGCGTGGTTATTTTTAAATCCATAATAATTAGAAGTATTAAATATGTGTATATGTGTATAGGCTGATAGGTTTCGGTGATAAGATGTTTTTCGGCTGACAGGTTTCAGTGATAAGATGTTTTTCGGCTAATTAGGTTGTTAGGTGAGAAATTATTGAACGGTGTTATTTTTTTCAACATAACCTGTCACTATCACACCTAACCCACTAAACCTTGAAACCTTATAAATGATTATTATTTTTTGTTTAACATCATCATTTTTCAGATATACAGAGCATATACACACGATTGCTGAATATTTCGAGCTTTGATCGGAAAGATCTCTCAAATCTAGCTGGTGGTGTTTAGATCGGATTTCATATTCTTGCTTTATACATCATCCTTTATAAAAAACTAACCCTTGTTTCTGAATTTCCTCAAAGTTTTGAAAATGGCATTGCAAGGAAGCTTTTTAATTGCTAAAGTTAATCCTATTTCCGTTCAGTAAATCGAAACCATTCTTGATGAGCAATTTCAGGCTTGGACACAATTTCTGAATGAACATTCATTAATTCGTTATGCTTTAGTTACACCAGTGCAGCTTAACCATGATGCATTGCGTGAACTATATTGCAGTGCGGTTAACACTTCTGGACAGGACGGGTGTGCAATTACATATCGACTGTTTGGTAGGTCGATTAGGGTCATTCAATGAGATGTTAGTCGAATTCTTCATTTTCCTATGGAAAAACTTGTTTATTATCCTACACCTGAACATATTGAAATGTTCTTTCGTTTTATAAGGTACCAAGATGGCAATTTCAATACTGGTAATCTTTCTAGAACGTTTCTAACCCAGTATTGGAATTTCTTCTTTCACACTCTTAACCATGTTTTTTCCTCAGATAGAACAAATCAAGATCGAATACCTGAATTTATTCAAAAAATAGGGTTTGCGGTCGCCAATAATTTGAGGATTAATTTTGGAAAAATAGTGCTTGGTCAAATCATTTTAAAGATGAAACACTTGGGAACAAGAGATGTTCGGACTCAAAATGTCAAATGTCTATATCCAAGGTTTCTGCAGCTAATATTAAATGATTTTTTGAATGATGAAGACAGGGTACGCTTGGAAAATGGTCAAAAGGTGGAATGTTCTTACATGAAGACGAATGTAATTAATTACATAAGAAAAAAGAACTATACGGATGTGCCTACATTCCTAACTGAATATCTAAAGACTGTCCCACTTCCGTTGTTACCAAGACATGTGACAGCAGGTATACGACAAGGTAATATTTCAATCCCTGCTATTCCAACCTCTGTATTCCCTGTTGTGTCACAGGAAATATAGTTTTTACAGCCCCTAGTGGCCATCTTACCCGACCAAGAGCAGGAAATCCCACCGACTTTAACACAGGTCGAAGAGCCCATTCTACAAATGCAAACACAAACACAACAAACTCCTACACTTCAATTGTCACTTAAACAACCATCAATCAACACTTTTGAGGGAGATAGTGCCTCTGCAGCACCACATTAGGAGTTAGTTACATCAGCCGCTCTACCTCATTCTAAACGGAGTAAACCCAATGAACCTGAGTAACGGCAACTGTTAGTGAAACAATTTATCCTTATCCAATGAGTGAAAATGTAAATGAGGTTGAATTGACGGGAGCAACTATCTTGAGTTCCATTTCACGGAACATAAGAGTGGTTGATGATCTTTTTAACGATCAAATGCCTTCACAGGCATCCGAGGAGGAATTACCTACCTCAATAACTGCTGGTGAATCTTCCATTTTACGGAAAGATCCATCAGTAGTTGGTTCTTTTATGAACCAAGTGTCTTCACAGACATACGAGGGAAACTTGGGTTTTATGCCATTTAATCGATTCAAGTTTAACCTCCCAGAGGGAAAATCTCTGGATCTCTTTCAAGATTTACCACTCTTTACCAGTGGTCGGCAACTCGCTTCACGTGAGGACGGAAGCTCACGAACTTTCATTGCACCATCTAGGGGTGTACAGACTATCCGCTCAACCGCAACCGAACCGCAAACCACTCGCAACCGCACCGCATTTTGCGGATAATCGTGAAATGCGAGTTGGTTGCGGATTGAATTTTTAAGAACCGCATATTTGCGGGTTGGTTGCGGATTTGAATATGGAAAAATCGCAAAATCGCATCCGCAACATATATATTTATAATAATTTATATTTTTAAAAATATATTTTATATTATATAAATTAATAAATTATACACATAAGACATAGAAGTTTCATTTCCGGGGGTGGATATACATATTCTGGGAGTTGATATATGGATATACCCTGCCCATTTACCAAATATATTTATCCAGCCCATTTACTCGAACCCAATTCAATATCTAACCTACAAATTGCATAGTTATGTACTTATGTCTAATCAATTATGTTTATTCTGTCGCACTAGACATAACTACACCAGGAATTATTGATGATGATTTGCTATTGTACTGATGATATTGTACTGATGGACTATATTTATGTGCTTGCAGCCTTGCACCAAAAAATTCTGTGATATTGTACTGATTCTTTTTTTTTTACCGACTTGTATTTGTATTTCAATTTTTATTAAATTAAGCGTAGGTGGTTAATCGCAAACCGAACCGCATCAACCGCGGTTAATCGCAACCGCATCATGCGGTTAACCGCAACCGCATTTGCGGATGTGGTTGGAAATTTCCAAAATCGCCAAAATCAAAAAACCGCTTCAACCGCCAAAAACCGAACTGCAACCGAACCGCGTACACCCCTACCATCTGTGACCTCTGAAAAAGGGGCTAGGATGATTTCATTTGCAGGTACACATCTCGGTGGAAGATGAAAGGCATATGATGTAGCCTATTTGTATTTCGAGGATACAACTCAACTTAAACAAGATTGTAATAGTAAATAGTATATAGATTGTCACAAGGAATCTCAGATTGTATTATCTATCAGAAGAAAGAAGAAAGTCAATCTATAGTTTTGATGTTTACACTGGAAGACGATTCAGTTATCTGATCAAGCCCTAGTATAGCATTGAAGTGAATGGATTCATTTACAGTGACAGAGATTTTTAGAGTGATAGATTGAAAGTCAGTCAAAGTACAGAAGAGTACAAGAGAATTGAGAGAGGAAATAAACCACAACTTAAAGTCAGAAATGAAGGAGCATCATTGAAGTTAGTCGTTCATGAAACAGACAGTACATCGAACGTCAACACAAGTCAGTGGTATTTCTTTATTATTTTCAGTGGTTTGTGAGAATTAAATTAATTAGTTATTGATTTAATTAAATTCATTTGTAATTGATATAAATCATTTAGTTGATTTAATTAATGAATTAATTCTAAAAGAATTAATTAATTTATTAAATTAATTATTGTATCAATTAAATATGAGTTGGTTAATCATTAATTAATTAAATGGATCAATATGACTTAAAGGAAGGACTTAAACAAAGCTGAAAGGATTAAGTCATGGCTGGAATAAATCCGGTATGACTTAAATCTAAGTCATACCGCTAGCATCAAGGCTAAATCATGCCGAACAGATACTAGTTAAGTCATACCGCCTGGCAACAGGAACTAAGTCATACCGCCTGAACTGATTAAGTCATACAGATATTTCTTGAAAGTGCTAAGTCATACCGACAAAAGCTGTTTAGGTCATACCGCCAGATCTGCTGAGAATTAAGTCATACCGACAGATTTTTTAAGTCATACCGCCTGAAATTAAGTTATACCGCAGGATTATTTATGTCTTGGAGCAAGTTTAATTCATGCTGACAGCTGATTTATTATGTCTTGAAGCAGTTTAAGTCATACCAAACCAGTAAAATATCCCAAAGAAAGTAGCAGACCTATTCTTGTTATAAAACACAGCAAAAGCAGTCGAAACAAAGTGAAGAACACAACAGAAATATTTCAAGAAGCACAACAGTTTTCTCTATCAATATCAAGAACACCAAGCACAAATTAATTCACAGAAATTCAAGTTCATCATCTTTGTAATACTCTATCCGCTGGAACTTGTTTACTTGTGATTCTTGTACTACTAGTGAATTAAGTTTCCTAGTACTTATCTTGATCTTTATTAACTAAATTAGAAAAGTTCATGTCGAATTTTCTAATTAGTTATTAAACACTTGATAATCGTTTGGATTGATTTTGTAACACCCCATCAAGTTAATATACAATTATATTCAACTTGAAATCCATGTCAATTTATTCCGCACAAAATATTTGTTTATGTGAAAATTATTTAACGAATAAATTTGAGAAATTGATATAGATTGTATTCAACCCCTCTTCTACAATCATATTGGACCTAACAATTGGTATCAGAGCCTATTGATTGATACACTAATCAAGATCCTATTTTCACTCTACTAAAAATCAAAGTCGAATTTTTAACTCACTTAAAAATTCATCATGTCTCCAAAAGGAATTGTGAAGATACCTATCTTTGATAAAGATAATTATGAAATGTGGAAGAATAAGATGGAGTTGTTTCTTGATGTTACAAATTCCAAATATATGAATGTTCTGAGGAATGGACCCGTAAGTCCTATGGTTCATGAAGAACAAGTTTTTACTAATGGAGTTGTTTTAACACCTGCTAGATCGTATGCAAAGGACCCTAAGAATTTTTCTTCTGATTATAAAGAGGATGCTGGATTGGACAAAAATATTAGACTCATTTTAATAGATTCCCTGGATGCTTTAATGTATAGCCATGTGATGAATTGTAAAACGGCTAAACACATGTGGGAAACTATTGAAACAATAAATGAAGGAACTGATGAAGTCAGAGAAAACAGACTAGAAATCTTAACCTCTGAGTATGAACACTTTAGAAGTGGCCCTAATGAAGGCATTCAAGAAGTGTTTGAAAGATA
Organism: Saposhnikovia divaricata; assembly: GCA_036435485.1. NCBI lineage: Eukaryota > Viridiplantae > Streptophyta > Magnoliopsida > Apiales > Apiaceae > Saposhnikovia > Saposhnikovia divaricata. The sequence continues at coordinate 139,887,096 of CM071599.1, read as the reverse complement.
CAATAAAATCATCAATAACTTGCAAGTCCATGGTAAGCATTATACTCAAAAGGAGATAAACAGGAAGTTTTTATTAACTATGCCTACACATCTAGAGCATAGGATAACTGCCATCAGAGAATCAAGAGATATGAATCAAATTGCTCTTGATAGACTGTTTGGAGTTTTGAAGACCTATGAGTTGGAGCAAGCTCAACAGAAGGAAATATATGGTAAAGGCAGAGTGGCAAGTTCTTCTACAGCTCTTGTGGTTGAGGCTCCTAAGGAAGTGGAAGCTAAGATTGTTCAATCTTACAGCCCTGTCAAGGATCAGCTCGAGGTGGAAGTTGGTCACACATCAACCAGTCAGGATGGTGGAGATTTCTACTCATTGGAAGAGCTGGATCAATTGGAAGATGAATCTATGGCAATGATGGTAAGGCAATTCAGCAACTTTAGATTTAGAAGAAATCCCAAGTTCAGGTATAAATCAAATAGCAGATTCCAGAGAGGAGGTTCTTCATCCTCTAATAGCAGAGGTGGCTATAAAATTGGAACTGTTGACAGAAGCAAGATTCGTTGCTTTAACTGTAATGAACTGGGACATTTTGCCACTGAATGTCAGAAACCTAAACAAGCCCAGAAAAGAGATTATGCTTCAGAAAAGAAGAATACTGGAAGAGCCTATATGGCTTCGGGTAAAAGCTTGGATGATACAGACAGTGAAGAGGATGAAGTTGGAAATTTTGCATTGATGGCAAATTTTGATAGTACCGAAGATTATACAACTGAGGTAAAACTCACTGATGCTGAATTATTACGTTCTCTTGGTAATTCCTATCATAATGCATAGAGAGAAATTGCTAGACAAGTTCTTAAAAACACTAGCATTGAAAATGAATTGTTAGAATATAAAAAGGTGCAGTTTAATCAAGATCAGCAAATAGAAGAAATAGCTCGACTTAACAGAAGAGAAAAGTCGATATCTGAATACTTGTCAAAACAAATTGCTAAAGTTACTGAGCTTGAAACCAAGTTAAAAGAAAAGGATGTTAAATTAGCTGCATGTTTTAATTCTGTTAGAGAGTCTAAAGAATTTTTCAACAAACAAGCTGTTGGACAAATCGTTGGAATAGGGTTTAGTTACAATGAAGCTCTTGGAATGCTAGGCATAAATTCTGGTAATTCTGTTAGTGCTAAAGAGAGAGGAATACCTCATGTGCTTAAGAATGTTGAAAAACCTATCTTTAAGAAATCAGTTGCAGAACCTCCAAATTTCACTTCTATGGTTATTCAGGAGGAGTTGCGTAATGAGGACATTGCTAGTGGAAATGTCCAGATTAATGCAAAACATGTTAAGTACATTAATCCCAAGAATGTTCATCCTAAGGTAGAAGTACCTAAAGTGCCAGTCAAGGTTGTTGATACAACCAGTTCTTTGAAGACTGGATTAGGTAGTAATAATGTGAGAAAGAACAATAACATGTCTAACATATCTGCCATGCCTATTATTGATTCTTGTCATAAAGAATGTGGTGTTGCGAATTGCATGTCTTGTGCGTTTAATGTTATGTCTGCTTACTTTAATGGTAATCATGCATGTGCTAATAAGTCTACTCCTTGACAACATATGAATAGAAATAAAACTGTGAGATCAAAAACTGCTAGTCCTCCTCAAGTTAGGAGAGAGACATTTGTACATAAGCCTAAACAAAGTCTGACCAAGGCTGTTTATAAAGTCAAATGTCCAGTCATTGCTAAGAATGTTGTTGTTGGTAAAGAGACATGGATACCCAAGATAAAACAAAAGATTGTTAAATCTGTTTACAGGGTTAAATGTCCAGTCTTTATTAAAGATGTTGTTGTTAAGATTAAGAATGTTGTTTTGCCTGATAAAGGCCAATTCTTCAAGTACTCTGGACCCAATCAAATTTGGGTTCCAAAGAAAGTTTAACCTATTTGTCATTGCAGGGTGTGGAACAGGTTGATCAAGTTATGTGGATTTTGGACAGTGGATATTCAAGGCATATGACCGGAGATAGAGCCCTGCTGACAAATGTGGTGGAGAAAGTCGGCCCAGTCGTTACCTTTGGAGATAACAGCAAAGGTAAAACTGATGGATATGGCAGATTAGAAGCTGGTAATGTTATCATTGAAGATGTTTCTTTTGTGAAAGGACTGGAGCACAATTTGCTTAGTATTAGTCAATTCTGTGACAAAGGATATGAGGGTCACTTTAATAAAAAGAATTATCTGATATCTCACAAGAGAAATGAAAAGCCACAGTTGACGGGAGTAAGACAAGGCAACTTGTACGTAGCTAACATGAACTTTGGAAGCACTGATGAAATTAATTGCTTTTACTCCAAAGCTTCCAATGACGAGAGTTGGCTATGGCACAAGAAACTTTCTCACCTTAATTTCAAGACAATGAATTCTTTAGTTAAAAGAGAATTGGTGAGAGGTTTGCCTTCAATGGAATTCACTCAGGAAGGACTATGTGATGCATGTCAAAAAGGGAAGATAAAAAGGGCAACTCACAGGAGCACTGACACATCTTCAATAACTGAACCCTTACAATTACTTCATATGGATTTGTTTGGTCCAGTTAATGTGATGTCAATGTCAAAGAAGAGATATGCTCTAGTGATTGTTGATGATTTTTCAAAATTCACATGGGTCCTATTTCTACATTCCAAAGATGAAACTCAACAACTAGTGATTGATCATGTTAAGTTGATTGAACTGGATTCTAAGTATCCAGTAAGAGCTATAAGGTCAGATAATGGAACTGAATGCAGTTCTAAATGATTTCTGTACAGAAAGGTGTATAACCAGACAGTACTCGGTTCCAAGAACTCCTCAGCAAAATAGAGTAGTTGAAAGAAAGAATAGAACCTTAGTTGAAGCTGCTCGTACTATGCTAAGTGAATCAAGGCTTCCATTGAGCTTTTAGGCTGAAGCTGTCAACACTGCATGCTATACCCAGAATCGAACGCTTATCAGCAAAGACTTAATGAAGACACCTTATGAAGCTTTAAATGAAAAGAAACCAACACTCAAATACTTTCATGTATTTGGGACAAAATGCTTTGTGCGAAAAGAAGGAGATGATCAAGGAGGAAAATTTGAAGAAAAAGCACATGAAGCAATCTGTATTGGTTATACAAGAAGAGTCTACAAGGTGTATCTGATTGATCAACAGAAAACAATGGAAAGTGTCAATGTTACATTCGATGACACAAAACTCCCAAGTATCTAAACCGAAAATCCATCTGAAAAACTAACGTTTGATGACATGTCAGACTCAGATTCAGATGATGATAAACAACCTGATGTTGTTGCTGAAGATAATCAAAATGATGATGGTAATGATCAAAGTGATGGTGGTAGAAACAATGATAATTTTCAAGACACCACTGACACTCTTAAACCCTCATCAAATCACTCTAGCAACAACTCAGGGGGAGAAACTGAAGGATCATCTAGTCATACTCAACATCAAAATGAAGATCATGGTGAATCATCAAGATCAAATATTCCCAGACAGACTGTTTGGAATAGAGCTCATCCTTTTGAGCTGATTATTGGTGATCCAGATGTTGGTGTGAAAACTAGAAGGGCTTATCAAAATCAAAGTAATTATTCTGGGTTTCTGTCTATAATGGAACCTAAGAAAACTGAAGAAGCTCTTTCTAATCCTGATTAGGTGATTGCAATGCAAGATGAACTCAATCAATTTAAACAGCAAGAGGTATGGATACTGGTACCCAGACCTAAAGACAGGAAAGTGGTTGACACTAGGTGGGTATTCAGAAACAAACTATATGAAGATGGCATTGTGACAAGAAATAAAGCAAGACTGGTAGCAAAAGGTTATTCTCTAGCTGAAGGCATTGATTGTGATGAGACCTATGCTCCAGTGGCAAGACTTGAGGCCATCAGAATATTCTTGACATTCGCTGCATTCTCAAACTTCAAAGTTTATCAAATGGATGTAAAGAGTGCTTTTCTGAATGGTAAACTAGATGAAGAAGTATATGTAGAACAACCTCCTGGTTTTGAAGATCCGAAATTTTTGGACTACGTCTACTTTCTCTACAAGGCTATCTATGGTCTTAAGCAAGCACCAAGAAAATGGTATGACACTCTCTTTGAATTTTTACTTGAAAATGGTTTTACAAGAGGTGTCATAGACAAAACGCTCTTTGCTAAAAAGCATAAGAATGATACTATACTAGTCCAAGTCTATGTGGACGATATTATATTTGGTTCTACTAATGAGCTTCTGTGCAAGAAGTTTTTAAAGTTAATGCAGGGTAAATTCGAAATGAGCATGATGGGAGAGCTGAAGTTCTTTCTTGGATTACAAATAAGTCAAAGGCCAGACGGTATATTTATTTGTCAATCCAAGTACATCAAAGAGCTCCTCAAGAAATATCAAATGGAGTACTCATCATCAGCAATGACACCATCATCCACAGCTGTCAAATTTGGAGCATGTGAAAATTCTGCTAAGGTAGATATCGCAAGCTATAGAGGTATGATAGGCTCATTACTTTACCTCACTGCAAGTAGACCGGATATAATGTTTGCTACATGCTTATGTGCAAGGTTCCAAGAGATCCCAGAGATGTACATCTCATTGCCGTAAAAAGAATCTTAAGATATCTTAAGGGTACGCTCAACTTAGGTATCTGGTACCCTAAAGATTCTGGTTTTAATCTAATTGGATATACAGATTCTGATTATGCAGGAAGTGTTGTAGATAGAAAAAGCACCTCTGGGAGTTGTCAATTCCTAGGTGGTAGATTGGTTTCATGGTACAGCAAGAAATAGCAAACAGTTTCCAACTCTACAGCCGAAGCTGAATACATAGCCGTTGGAAGCTGTTGTGCTCAAATCTTGTGGATTAGGAATCAACTGATGGACTATGGCTTTGTATTGCAAGATATTCCTATTTTGTGTGATAATACAAGTGCCATAGCAATCTCCAACAACCCTGTGCAGCATTCAAAGACAAAGCATATAGACATCAGGTATCATTTCATTAGAAAGCATGTCATGAATGGCACAGTGGAATTACTATTCGTATCCACTGAAGAACAAACAGCAGATATTTTTACTAAGTCGCTTGACGAATCCACATTCACCAAAATTGTTGGTGAATTGGGTATGTTAAACAGTCCTAGTAATTAATCTAGTTAATATCTGAGGTTTGGTCTTTAATAATTTACAAGTGATTATTTTGTGAATATTTATTGAATAAAATCACTTGTATAATTATTTTATCAACTTATTTTCTTGCTTGTTAATTTATTCATCACTCTGTTTATTCATATTATTTAATACTCCATATTTCTATATTTTTAGAATAATTGTATGTATTTATTTTTATTTATATAGTTATTTTATTTAATGTTTTGTAATGTTTGTCCTGTTAATATTGCTTTATTTCTGTTAATGGAATAGTCTATATTAGTTATTTTTGTGATTATTATTTGTGTAATTTATTATATTATTTTTAATATTTTTCTATATTAAAAGTGGTATATTTTTGTGTGTTTAATTATGTAATCTGCATATATTTTAATTTATTTTGATTAGAATATGACTTAAATTAATTCAGGATATTAATATGACAAAATTCTTTAGCCCGGTATGACTTAAAGTTTATACCGACTTAAGTCTTAAGTCATATTCGTTAAGTCTGTTTAAGCTTAAGTCTTATTCGATTGTTTTTATAAATATTAATTCTGTTTAGTCTTAAGTCATATTCGTGAGTTATGTCTTGTATATAAGTTAAGTCATAATCGAGTCTTTTTTTATAGTTAAGTCTTATTCAGTTAAGTCATAGAGAGTCTTTTTAATTAAGTCATATTCGCTTGTATATATATTTAAGTATTATTCGAATTTTATTTAATTAGAATTAAGTCTTGTCTGTTTTAAGTTAAGTCATAACCAGTTATGTCTTGTACATAGATTAAGTCTTAATAGAGTATTAAGTATGTACAGTTTTAAGTCTTTATGTTATTTTAAGTCATAATCGAGTATTAGTGTGTATATTATTTCTTATTTTTGTATATTCTTTTTCATGTGTATATAAATAGTTTGTATAGTTTTTACAATTTAGTCACTATACTTTCAAAACTTACAAACAGGTCCCTGTACTTGGTTCTTTTACTGTTTTTCTGATTAGCACACACATATCTTGCAGTTTTAAGTTCTAATCTTTGTTATGTTGTTGTTGATTAACAGAATTTCTTATATAGGACCAATGTTGGTATCACAAGTGGTATATGTCAATCCAATTGATCTTTAGGACTTAACATTTGATTTTCAAGACCTAACAATTGGAAGACAAGAACTAACAATTGTTAACAAGTGGTAACAGTTGGTATCTATCATACATGATCTAAAACATGATAAAATAGTTTTGTTTGTATTGGTTTAAACATTAACTTACATTAATTCGATTAATTTATTAATTGAATTTTTGCTTATGTTCTTGTTTAGTAAAACTGGCTCAAGATCTTTATATTTCCTCTAACTCAAAATCTCTTTCTACAGCTGTGATTCCTTATATTGTAAATCTTTTGAAATTACAACTATATTTCATTTCTCTTAAGATAAAATGCAATATTTTCTCAGAAAACTTTTCATTGATAAAAATGCATTCTATCTCTATTGCTCATATTCTGTGATGCAGGTTCATCTAATTGGAGTTTTGCTTTCTCACATGATTAGTCATGAGGTTGTAAACCCACCAACTTTTATCCCAGACTACAGTCAAACTCAAACACATTCTATCTTACCCCCTAAAAGGAAGTAACCTTTCAGACAAGAGGTCACCAGGGAGTAACTGCACTTGATGCAGCAAATAAGGACATGTGGGATATATAGTTGGAGAGTCACTACCTTATGCACTAACCAAAATATTTCGTATGCGCAAAGTGAGATTGCACACACTAAGGATGAATTAACGGAAACCTGTAATCCAACCATTTTACGGTTAGGATTATAAGTTAAAGGTTCTTTAATGAACTAAGAGTCTTCACAGACCTCGAGAGAAGGTATTGATCTCAAATGCAAAATTCAACAAGATCATTATCTAACTCCCCAGAGGGAACATCTCTGGATCCTGGGGGTAACGGATCCGACATAGGGGCGGATCGGTAACTTGTGAACTATGATTCAGATCTTACCTGATGAGTTTAACAAGGTGATGTCTTCACAGACATTAGAAGGGAACCTTGATCTCAATGCTAAATTTATAGATCATTTTTTACCTTCTCAGAATTCAAATCTGAAAACTCTAAAAAGGGAAAACTAGTAACTTGTAGATTATGACTCAGATTCGTCTGACGAGTCCAACGAGGATTTGGGATTTGCGAACTCCCATTGCACCACCACTGACCTCTCTTGAAGGGGCTAGGGTGATTTTTCCTTGCAGGTACACTAATGGATGTTGGAGCTATGAGTGATACACCAGCGAGCAAGAGTGTAAACACAGAGAGAAGTGAGACACTCAACACAAATGAGTGGAGAGAAGAGTGAAACACTTGTAAGGTACACTAAACACTATCACACACTCACAGTGAGGAAGAAAATGAAACTTCCTTTCTAACAAAGAACTCTATAATTGGTACAACTACTTTGTCAACTAGTTGTTTGGAGGATTTCTCAACTAAGGGGGAGAAGTAGGGTACAAGAAAAAGGAGAGTAGGTTAAAAAGGGGGAGCATTTACAGACTGTGCTTTGGAAGAGAAGCAAGTCAAGTTACTAAGGGGGAGCCTTAGATGGAGAAGTAAGGGGAGATTCAGTTGAGAAGAAAGGGGAGATATAAGGAGAAGTACATCACATTACTATTCTATTAGTCTTTCAATGTACTATGTATAAAGGCTAAGTGGAAGAGTAGTAGATTTCCCAGAAGTTATAGAAATGGTATTGATTCACCATTGTCTACATAGAAGGAACAGTTGTTTTTCTTTAGTGAGAAAAGATGTGTCGGAGAAGGGAAGTGATTGTAAATCAAGAACTGCTGATAATCACCAATGTAAAATGTGAAGGATTATCAGTAGAGATATGAAGAATCAGAAATGAAGAGGAGTTATCTATTGAAGATCAGTTCAGTACTAGAGGAACAATCATCTATCATTTCATCAACTGAGGATTCTGGAATTGCTATATTTAAACCAGAGAAATTTTTTTTGTATTGTTTACTAAGTTCTTTAATGTTTTATCTTTTTCTTGTTTATGTGAGTTAGTTGAGTTATCCTCTAGGTATTTGCTTGTTATTGTCTAACAAACAAATAGGGGGAGATTGAAAGGCATATGATGTAGCCTATTTGTATTTCGAGGATACAACTCAACTTAAACAAGATTGTAATAGTAAATAGTATATAGATTGTCACAAGGAATCTCAGATTGTATTATCTGTCAGATGAAAGAAGAAAGTCAATCTATTGTTTTGATGTTTTACACTGGAAGACGATTCAGTTATCTGATCAAGCCCTAGTATAGCATTGAAGTGAATGGATTCATTTACAGTGACAGAGATTTTTCGAGTGATAGATTGAAAGTCAGTCAAAGCACAAAAGAGTACAAGAGAATTAAGAGAAGAAATAAACCACAACTTAAAGTCAGAAATGAAGGAGCATCATTGAAGTTAGTCGTTCATGAACCAGACAGTACATCGAACGTCAACACAAGTCAGTGGTAATTCTTTATTATTTTCAGTGGTTTGTGAGAATTAAATTAATTAGTTATTGATTTAATTAAATTCATTTGTAATTGATATAAATCATTTAGTTGATTTAATTAATGAATTAATTCTAAAAGAATTAATTTATTTATTAAATTAATTATTGTATCAATTAATATGAGTTGATTAATCATTAATTAATTAAATGGATCAATATGACTTAAAGGAAGGACTTAAACAAAGCTGAAAGGATTAAGTCATGGCTGGAATAAATCCGGTATGACTTAAATCTAAGTCATACCGCTAGCATCAAGGCTAAGTCATGCCGAACAGATACTAGTTAAGTCATACCGCCGGGCAACAGGAACTAAGTCATACCGCCTGAACTGATTAAGTCATACAGAGGCTGAGATATTTCTTGAAAGTGCTAAGTCATACCGACAAAAGCTGTTTAGGTCATACCGCCAGATCTGCTGAGAATTCAGTCATACCGACAGATTTTCTAAGTCATACCGCCTGAAATTAAGTCATACCGCAGGATTATTTATGTCTTGGAGCAAGTTTAAGTCATGCTGACAGCTGATTTATTATGTCTTGAAGCAGTTGAAGTCATACCAAACCAGTAAAATATCCCAAAGAAAGCAGCAGACCTATTCTTGTTATAAAACACAGCAGAAGCAGCAGAAACAAAGTGAAGAACACAGCAGAAATATTTCAAGAAGCATAACAGTTTTCTCTCTCAATATCAAGAACACCAAGCACAAATTATTTCACAGAAATTCAAGTTCATCATCTTTGTAAAGTTCATGTCGAATTTTCTAATTAGTTATTAAACACTTGATAATCGTTTGGATTGATTTTGTAACACCCCATCAAGTTAATATACAATTATATTCAACTTGAAATCCGTGTCAATTTATTCCGCACAAAATATTCGTTTAATTGAAAATTATTTAACGAATAAATTTTAGAAATTGATATAGATTGTATTCAACCCCCCTTCTACAATCATATTGGACCTAACAGAAGCTCTGGAAGAGAGTTGAGGGAAACACAAACAGAACATGTAAGTGTAACCCAAACCACTAAACCGAGTGAATATAGAGTGTTGAGTGAAACAGCTGCAGAACGTATGAGTGAGCAATCTACTCAACCACATGCTCCTGTAACCAGAAAGGAATACAATAGACTCCTTATACGGGTCCAAACAATGGAGAAAGAGTTGTCAAATATCTATAAGTCCATTGTAGAAATAAAAAATTTGCAACTTATTCAACATGATGCATTCCAGGTTCAATTAAGTTCTATGGCAGCCCAGTTTAGTCATGCAATTAATTCCTTGGTAAAGACAGCTTCGTCCAATTTACCAACTCCACATCCTATTATTTTGGAGGATAACCCAACTAAGGGAGAGAATGTGGATGGGCAAGAAGCTATTAGGCGTAATAAGGGCAAGGAAAAGGTTGTTGACACTGAATTAATTTTATTTTGGGAAAAGAAAAGCTAATGGGAGTATTAGTGCTATGTGGAAAGAAAGCAAAGGCAAACTTGAAGATATGTTCAGTCTAAAGGAACAATTGTCTTAAACGTGGTTAATTTTAGAAATCTGGAAAATGTATATATATGATCCAGAATACGCTTTAATATTATTTATCTTTGTATTTTATTTTTGTTGTATCAGTTGAGTTATCCTCTAGGGATTTGCTTGTCAAACCCAAACAATCAAATAGGGGGAGATTGTAAAGCATAATGTAATGTAATATGTAATAGAGGATATATATAGCTCAACTAAGATAAAAGATAAATAATATTAAATCTATACAGGGATCGTGAAATTTGAAGAACAGGCACCAACAAGGATCAAGTCGCTGAAAGAAGTTCATTAACATGTTCAAGCTGAAAGGCATATGACTCAGCCTATTTGTAGTTAGAGGATCCTAATCAACTTAAACCAAATTGTAATAAGTAAATATACATATGAACTGTCACAGGAATCTCAAGAAGTATTATCTGTCAGAAGAAAGAAGAAAAGTCAATCTATAGTTTTGATGTCATACACTGGAAGACGATTCAGTTATCTGATCAAGCCCCAGTACAGCATTGAAGTTAATGGATTCATTTGAACAGTGACAGAGATTTTTCGAGTGATAGTTTGAAGATCAGTTATAGTACAAGAGAATTGAGAGAAGAAATAAACCACAACCTAAAGTCAAAAGTGAAGAAGCATCATTGAAGTTAGTCGTTCATGAGCCAGACAGTACATCGAACGTCAACACAAATCAGTGGTAATTCTTTACCACCTTTAGTGGTTTGTAAGAATTAAATTAATTATTTATTGATTTAATTAAATTCATTTATAATTGATATAAATTAATTTAGTTGATTTAATTAAATGAATTAATTCTGGTAGAATTAATTTATTAATTAAATTAATTATTGTATCAATTAAATATGAATTAGTTAAAACATTAACTAATTAAATGGATCAATAAGACTTAAAGAAAGAAAGTTGATCAAGTCTTGGAGGAGGTAAAACTCGGTAAGACTTAATTTAAGTCTTACTGATTGAAGCCTTTTCTGATTTAAGTCCTACCGACCTGATTTAAGTCCTACCGACCTCTGCCAGCTGTTATAAGTCTTACCGAAATTCTGGTAAGTCTTACCGACACATTTTAGGTCTTAATGGAGGTTTGTGTAAGTCTTATTGAAGGAAAATCAAGTCTTGGAAGCTGTTTAAGTCATGCTGAAGCTATTAAATATCCTATAGAAAGCCAGCAAGACCTGTTGTTGATATAAAAGATCAGAACAGACCAGATTAAGTCATAACGGAGAAAACACAGCAGAAAACATTTCATCAAGACCAGAATTCTCTCTCTCAAGAACACCAAGAACACCAAAGCTTAAACAATTCCCAGAAAATCAAGTTCTTCATCTTTGTGATATTCTATCCGATAGAACTTGCTTATTTGTGATTCTTGTACTACTAGCGAATTAAGTTTCCTAGTTCTTATCTTGATTATTATTAACTAAATTAGAAAAGTTCATGTCGAATTTTCTAATTAGTTATTAACATCTTGATAAGTTGTTATACTGATTTTGTAACACCACATCAAGTTAATATACAGTTATATTCAACTTGAAAAATTGTGTTAAATAATTCCGCAGATAAATTTGTCTTTATCAAATTTAATTTAAAGGACAAATTTCGATAAAAAGGTAAAGATTGTATTCAACCCCCCTTCTACAATCTTATCGGACCTAACAATTGGTATCAGAGCAGATTGATTGATACACAAATCAACGATCCCATTTTACTCGATTAAAAATCATCCCCGAATTTTTTAACTCTCTTAAAAAATTCATCATGTCTTCTAAAGTTGGAACTGTGAAAATACCCATATATGACAAAAATAGTTATGATATGTGGAAGAACAAAATGTTAATGTTCCTCGAGGTTGCAAATCCTAAATACATGAAAGTCTTATCAGAAGGACCAATAATACCTTTTGGAGTAATTCCTGAAGTTGTTACTGATGGAATAGCTATTACCCCTGCAAGGTATGTATACAAAGACTCTTCTGATTACACTCTTGTTGAAAGAGAGGAAGCTGCACTTGACATTAATTTGAGACTGATCTTAATAGACTCTCTAGACTCTGTAATGTACAGTCATGTGATTAACTGCAAAACTGCAAAGCAAATGTGGGAAACCATTGAAACTGTGAATGAAGGAACAGAGGAAGTTAGGGAGAATCGACTAGAAATTCTGACATCTGAGTATGAACACTTTCGATCAGCATACAATGAAAGTATTCAAGATGTGTTTGAAAGATATAACAAACTTGTCAACAATTTACAGATGCATGGCAAGTACTACACTCAGAAAGAGATCAACAGAAAATTTCTACTGTCAATGCATGTTCATCTAGAACATAGAATTACAGCTATCAGAGAGTCAAGGAATCTAAGTGAAATAACTGTAGAAAGACTCTTTGGTGTTTTAAAAACCTATGAACTGGAACAATCTCAACAAAAGGAGATTTATGGAAAAGGAAGAGTTGCTAATACTTCTACAGCTCTTATTGTTGAGAACAAACAGGAAGTGGAACATAAGGTTATCCAACCTTGTAAAGTTGACAGTGGTAAGCTTGAAGTTGAAGTTGGTCAAACTAATGCTAGTCCAGATGAAGGTGACTTCTATTCGTTAGAAGAGCTAGATCAGTTGGAAGATGAGTCCATGGCTTTGTTGGTAAGGAAATTCAGCAACTTTAGATTCAGGAAGAATCCCAAGTTCAGGTACAAATCTAACAATAACAGGTTCCAGAGAGGAGGTTCTTCGTCCTCAAGTAATAGAGGAGGTTACAAAACTGGAACAGTTGAAAGAAGTAAAATTAGATGCTACAACTGTAATGAACTTGGACATTTCGCTACTGAATGTCAGAAGCCAAAACAAAACCAAAGAAAAGACTTTGGATCTGAGAAGAAGAAGACAGGTAGAGCCTATGTGGCTGCTGGAAAGAGTTGGGATGATACAGACTCTGAAGATGAAGAGTATGGCAATCTTGCCCTGATGGCAAAATCTGATAACTCCAGTGGTACTTCATTTGAGGTATCAATTACTGATAGTCAATATATCTATCAACTTAGTGATACACTAGGTAATGCTAATAGAGAGATTGAAAGACTAAATTTGGTAATTACAGATCTTAGTAATCAATTATCAGAATTGCATGATGTACAAAATTGCCATGATAAACAAAAATTAGAAATAAGAATTCTAAAAGAAATTGAGAGATCTTTAGCGGTGATAGTGGCTCAACAACGTGATACAATAGCCGAGCTAGAAATAAGGGCTAATGCTACTTCTAATTCATCTAAAGTAGCTAAAGAGTTGTTTAACCAACAAACTATAAATCAAACCGTGGGAATTGGGTTTGACTATAATGAGGCTGTTGGTCGAAAAAACATTATTACCCCTAATCGTGTCAGTGCTGTAGATAGGGGTATACCATTAGTGCTTAAGAGTGTTAGTAATCCACTCTTTAAGAAATCCATAGCAGAACCTTTGGATACAACATCTTTAATCATTAAGGAAGAGATGCGCATTGAGGATGTAGCTAATGGCGTAGTCTTAGAAAGTAATCAAGTTGTTAAAAATGATAAAGATAGAAAGACTGTGTTTGTAAAAGCAGAAAGAGTTGGTGAGTCTACTAGTTCATTGAAAACTAGTAGCAGAAGTAACAACATGAATAAATGCAATAACATATCTACCATGCATGCTATTCCTGTTATTGATACTGCTCATAAGAAATGCGATGCTGTTAATTGCATGTCTTGTGCTTTTAATATAATGTCTGCTTACTTTAACGGTAATCATGCATGTGTTAATAAGAATGCTCCTAGACAGCAAATGAGCAGAAATAAATATGTTAGATCCAGGACTGTAACATCACCTAATTCTAAGATTAGGACTCCAAAAAGTCCTTCTCAGGATTTGGTAAAGACATGGTTACCCAAGCTAAAACCAAAACAAGTTAAAGCTGTTTACAGGGTTAAATGTCCAGTACCTGTAGAAAATGTTGTTAAGATAAAAAGTGTTGCTTTACTTGATAAAGGTCAATTCTTTAAGTACTCCGGACCCAATCAAATTTGGGTTCCGAAGAAAGTCTAACCAATTTGTCATTGCAGGGTTTGAAACAGGTTGATCGAGTCATGTGGATTCTGGACAGTGGATGTTCAAGGCATATGACCGGAGATAAAGCCCTGCTGACAAATGTGGTGGAGAAGGCCGGCCCAGTCGTTACCTTTGGAGATAACAGCAAAGGTAAAACTGATGGATATGGTAGATTAGAAGCTGGAAATGTTATCGTTGAAGATGTCTCTTATGTGAATGGCCTTGAGCACAATTTGCTCAGTATTAGTCAATTCTGTGACAAAGGTTATGAAGTTCATTTCAACAAGAAGAATTGTCTAATATCACACAAGAGAAATGAAAGGCCGCAGTTGACTGGAGTAAGAAAAGGAAGCTTGTACATAGCCAATATAAACTCTGGAAGCTCAAAAGAAATTAGATGTTTTTATTCAAAGGCATCCACTGATGAAAGTTGGTTATGGCACAAGAGACTTTCTCACCTAAACTTCAAAACAATGAATTCTCTAGTGAAAAGAGAGTTGGTGAGAGGTTTACCTTCGATTGAATTTACTCAGGAAGGTCTATGTGATGCTTGTCAAAAAGGGAAGTTAAAAAGGGCAACTCACAGGAGCACTAACATATCATCAATAACTGAACCATTACAACTTCTCCATATGGATTTGTTTGGTCCAGTTAGTGTGATGTCTATGTCAAGGAAAAGATATGCTCTAGTGATTGTTGATGATTTCTCAAAATTCACATGGGTACTATTTCTGAACTTAAAAGATGAAACTCCACAACTGATAGTTGATCACATTAAGTTAATTGAGCTGGATTATAATCGTCCAGTAAGAGCTATAAGGTCAGACAACGGAACTGAGTTCAAGAATGCAGTTCTGAATGACTTTTGCATTGAAAAGGGTATAACTAGACAGTACTCGGCTCCCAGAACTCCTCAACAAAATGGGGTAGTTGAAAGAAAGAATAGAACCTTGATTGAAGCTGCACGTACAATGCTAAGTGAATCAAGGCTTCCATTGAGCTTTTGGGCTGAAGCTGTCAACACTGCATATTATACCCAGAATCGAACACTTATCAATAAAGACTTAATGAAGACACCATATGAAGCTCTACATGATAAGAAACCAACTCTCAAGTACTTCCATGTATTTGGGACAAAATGCTTTGTGCTGAAAGAAGGAGATGATCAAGGTAGTAAATTTGAAGAAAAAGCACATGAAGCAATATTTATTGGTTATACTAGAAGAGCCTACAAGGTGTATCTTATTGATCAACAGAAAACTTTGGAAAGTGTCAATGTTACATTTGATGACACAAAACTCCCAAATATCCCAAATGAAGATCCATCTGAAAAGCTTAAGTTTGATGATATGTCAGACTCAGATTCAGATGATGACAATCAACCTGACGTTGTTGCTGATAATAATAATCCAAATGTTGGTGGTAATGATCAAGGTGATGTTGGTGAAAACAATGATAATTTTCAAGACACCACTGATACTCTTGAACCATCAACAAGTCAAACTGGCAACAACTCAGGGGGAGATAATGAAGGGTCAACAAGTCATACTCAACATCATACTGAAGATCAAGGCGAATCGTCAAGATCAATTCTTCCCAGACAAACTGTTTGGAATAGAGCTCATCCTTTTGAGCTGATTCTTGGTGATCTAGATGTTGGTGTGAAAACAAGAAGAGCTTATCAGAATCAATGTAATTATTCTGGGTTTCTGTCTGTTATGGAACCTAAGAAAGTAGAAGAAGCTCTATCTGATCCTGATTGGGTGATTGCTATGCAAGATGAACTCAATCAATTTAAGCAACTAGAAGTATGGAAGCTGGTACCCAGACCTAAAGATAGAAAAGTGGTGGACACAAGATGGGTATTCAGAAACAAACTAGATGAAGATGGCACTGTGATAAGAAACAAAGCAAGACTGGTAGCTAAAGGTTATTCTCAAGCTGAAGGCATTGATTATGATGAGACCTATGCTCCAGTGGCAAGACTTGAGGCCATCAGAATATTCTTGTCATATGCATCCTATTCAAGATTCAAAGTTTATCAAATGGATGTCAAAAGTGCCTTTCTGAATGGTAAGCTAGATGAAGAAGTATATGTAGAACAGCCTCCTGGTTTTGAAGATCAAGATCATCTGGACTATGTCTACTTTCTTTACAAAGCTATCTATGGTCTTAAGCAAGCCCCAAGAAAATGGTATGACACTCTTTCTGAATTTCTATTAGAAAATGGTTTTATAAGAGGTGTCATAGACAAAACGCTCTTCACTAAAAGACATAAGAATGATATAATACTAGTCCAAGTCTATGTGGATGATATTATATTTGGGTCTACTAATGAGCTTCTGTGCAAGAAGTTTTCTAAGTTAATGCAGGGTAGGTTTGAAATGAGCATGATGGGAGAACTGAAATTCTTTCTTGGATTACAAATAAGTCAGAGACAAGATGGAATATTTATTTGTCAATCTAAGTACATCAAGGAGCTCCTCAAGAAATATCACATGGAGGAGTGCTCATCAGCAAAGACACCATCAACTATAGCTGTCAAAATTGGTTTATGTGAAAGTTCTGCCAAGGTAGATATCACAGGCTATAGAGGTATGATTGGTTCATTGCTTTACCTAACTGCTAGTAGACCAGATATAATGTTTGCCACATGCTTGTGTGCAAGGTTCCAAGCGAACCCTAAAGAAATCCATCTCACTGCTGTCAAAAGAATCTTAAGATATCTAAAGGGTACGCCTAATTTAGGCATCTGGTACCCTAATGAATCTGGTTTTACTTTAATTGGATATACAGATTCTGACTATGCAGGAAGTGTTGTAGACAGGAAAAGTACATCTGGGAGTTGTCAATACCTAGGTGGAAGGTTGGTATCCTGGTTCAGTAAGAAACAGCAAACAGTTTCCAACTCTACAGCCGAAGCTGAATATATAGCTGCTGGAAGCTGTTGTGCTCAGATCTTATGGATAAGGAATCAATTAATGGACTATGGTATTGTATTGGAAAATATTCCTATTTTATGTGATAATACAAGTGCCATAGCAATCGCAAGCAATCCTGTGCAGCACTCAAGGACAAAGCACATTGACATAAGGTATCATTTTATAAGAGAGCATGTAATGAATGGTACAGTGGAACTACTATTTGTAGGATCTGGAGATCAAACAGCAGATATTTTTACTAAGTCGCTTAATGAATCCTCATTCACTAGAATTGTTAGTGAATTGGGTATGTTAAATAGTCCTAGTAATTAATATCTGAAATTTGATCTTTAATAATTTTACAAGTGATTATTCTATGAATAGTTGTTGTTTGAAATCACTTGTATAATTATTTTACCATCTGATTTTCTTGTTTGTTTAATTATTTTTCACTTTGTTTATTCATATTATTTAATACTTCATACTTCTGTATTTTTAGAATAATTGTAGATATTTATTTCTATTTTAGTAATTAATTTATCATATGTTTTGTAATGTTTGTCCTGTTAATATTGCTTTGTTTTCGTTAATAGGTTAGCATATGGTATGTCTAATTATTTTTTATTATTTGTTTAATTTTATATAATATTTTTATTATTTTTATAAGTTAATTGTATATTTTTTAGTGTTTTTAATGTTTGTTTAAAGTAATTATGACTTAAAATTAGTTAAAACTCTCAATATGACTTAGAGAAATTCGGTATGACTTAGACTTAGGATTAAGTCTATCTCGAATTTCGACTTAGATTAAGTCTATCTAGAATTTCGACTTAGATTAAGTCTATCTCGAATTTCGACTTAGGATTAAGTCTATCTCGAATTTCGACTTAGGTCAAGTCTATCTCGAATTTCGACTTAGGTTAAATTTAGTTAAGTCTATCTCGAATTTCGACTTAGGATTAAGTCTATCTCGAATTTCGACTTAGGTTAAGTCTATCTCGAATTTCGACTTAGGTTAAGTCTTACTGAGTTTTGTAAGGTTAAGTCATATTCATGTATTTGTAAATAAGTCTTAGCGAGTTGTTAGTTTAGTCTTATTCGAGTTATTTTTAAGTCTTAATCATAACAGTCAGTTATGTCTTGTTTATATTAAGTCTTATTCGAGTCTTATTTAAGTCATATTAGATATGTCTTAATAGTTTTAAGTTAAGTCATAACGAGTTAAGTAAATATGTAAATATATAAATAACAGTTATGTCTTAATACTAGTTTAAGTCTTATTCGGTCTACTTGTATATATATGAGAGTTAGGTTGTTTTTAAGTCTTATTTCATATTTCTATCAAGTTAAGTCTTATAGAACAAATATTGATACTTACATATACACGCATATATACAAACCGTTCATGCCCAAATTTTGTCTTGATTCTCGACTGAAATCACTAACCAAGCACAATCAACGATTCCCTGTTCGATTCTCTTCAGTTTGGTGGTTTAAAATCGCGATTTTGTTCGAGTTTTGAAGAATTTTATTTTCGAAAATTCGGTTTTTAGATCTGTTTTTCTGGAAATCTGGGTTTGATTCTTGAAAAACTAAAAATACATGTGTGTTTGTGTGTGTAAGGAGATCATTGTGTGAATTTTTCAGAATTTTTGAAGAACTT
Source organism: Saposhnikovia divaricata (assembly GCA_036435485.1). Classification (NCBI taxonomy): domain Eukaryota; kingdom Viridiplantae; phylum Streptophyta; class Magnoliopsida; order Apiales; family Apiaceae; genus Saposhnikovia; species Saposhnikovia divaricata. The sequence continues at coordinate 139,868,155 of CM071599.1, read as the reverse complement.
TTAATTATTTCGAATTTTTAATTAATTATTAATTCGAAAAATTAAATTTTAAATTAAAAATTTGTTAAATCTGAATTTTTCAAGGAAATTAAATCTTGATTAAAATGGCTGATCGATTTGAAATTATTAAACATAATTTAATCGGTTATTTTGATCCAGAAAAATGTTCAGTTGAACGTTTTCGACCGTGGATTCGGTTTTTAAATAAAAATTCACTGGTTCGCAATGCTTTGAGATTGGATGCTCCTCTGAAAATTGAACCTTTGCGAATCATGTGTACTACTGCTGTCATTTCTAATGATAACAGATCTTTTGTCTTCTCTGTGGGAGATAATCAGTACACAGTGAATGAAAATACAATAAATACGGTCTTAAATTTTCCAACTGATAATTTCGAAGAATTACCATCAGATCAAGAATTGATAAATTTTTTAAATGGTGTATTCTATCAAGACAGTCCTGATCAAACTGTCTGGAATAAAAAGAACTTCGTTCAGGAATGGGATTATCTGTTTGACACACTAGGTAGAGTCTTTGCCAATACTACAAAAGGGAACTTCGGGGTATTACCATCTTTCTTGCAGCATATTGGATATGCAGTTGCACACAACCGAAGGATTAATATTGGCAGACTACTGTGTGTTCCGATGGTTAGAAGGATCATTAATGCAAAGAAGAATTTTGATAATGGACATAAAGTTTCATGTTATTATCCAAGATTCTTATCATTGATTTTTAATCATCTTGTGGAACTAGAAAACCAAGCCCAATTTCTGAATGGAGAGTCACTGGCGTCAGGTAAACCTACTACCAGACTGTTCACTGAGTACAACAACAAGCCAAAATTCACAAACATACCTGTAGTTGTCACCCAATACATGTCAAATTATATACAACTACCTGTTATTGAACCTGTACCAGAACCTGAACAACCAGAACAAAATCCTGAACCACCAGTGGAAAACATACTTGTTGATAATGAAAATCAAGGCAATCAACAAGTTGAACCTGCTCAGCAAATTGTTCCTCAGCCAGCTGCTCTTGCTGTTGAACATCCAGTGCAAGAAACTGCATCTGTCCCTGAACCTGAATTGGATCAACCTATCTTATCAGAGACTGTTGCGGAATCAGCTGACCAGGTATTGCCTTCTGTTCCTCAAACTACTACTTCTCAATCTATTTCTGGAACCCAAGTGGTTGGTAGGTCTGACCAAGGGGTTGTAGTACCACAACCTCTAACCAAGGTCGTAGAGCCAAACACTCAACCACCAAAACTCATATCTTTTCACTCCAGAAAGAAATTGTAAGTAAAAAGAAGTCGAATTAGTAGTGGCAGTATGAGTGAACCCACAGCTCTGCCTCTAGAAAAGAAAAGTAGAACTCAACCTGAGGCAACTGTAAGCCCGTCTGTATCCTCCCAACAGGATATGGAAATTGATATGGCCGTTACACAGTTACTAGAATCATCTTCTCAACAGGATGATTTTATTGAAATTCGCCATAGGGCCGTGGCACCTTGTAGTGAGTCAAGCACACCTTCCCTATTACTCACAATGGGGGAAGACATACCTTTAAATGAGTCTCAGGACACACTGCAAGGAGAGCATGTAGAAAATGTGACAGTGCCTACCATAGTTACGGTAGAAGAGTCTTCACAGGCTTTAGAGGGAAATCTTGGTTCTCAGCCAACTTTAATAGAACCATCATCTCCCCTCCCAGGACAAACACTCCTGGCTCCCACAAGGGATTTTCCACTCGCAGTTTCGACTGGAGAAGGTGGAAGGCAACTTGATCAATCTACTACTGAAGCAATTCAGTCAACAATTTCAAATGTTCAAGTAGATTTGATTAAGGACAGGGATTTGCGAACTCCCATTGCACCACCACTGACCTTCCCAGAGGAGGCTAGGGTGATTTTACATGCAGGTACAAATCTGGAAGCAGCTAAGGAATCTGAGAGGAGTGATGTGAGGAATACCATAAAATTGAGTGAAACACATGCACTTCAGGTGAGTGGATCTCAAAGTGAACGTCAGTTGAGCGCACACACTGACACATACACTCTCTCATTATTAGAAAAGATAACTGCTTTGGAGAAAGAACTTGCAGTCAGCAAGACTGAAACAGAAATTCTTAGAGCACAAGTGGGTGAGCGATCTTCTTCATCCACCTCTGTCAACAGTCAGCTTGCTGTAATAAAGAAGGACATAAACTACTTAAAGACATCTTTCACCAAGAAGATAGAATCTCTCGAACTCTCTCATGAAAAGGCACTTGATGACTCTGGAGATATTACTGTTGCTCAAGACATGTTGATTTCTGAGATTTCCTTGAAAGTTGATAATCTACAGTCAGAGGTACAGCACAATCAAGAATCTACTGATTCTCGTCTGGACCAGATCGAAAAGCAAAATGCACACCAAGCTAAAGGGTTAAGACATTTGTTTAATCTTGTAAGTCAAAGTCGCAAACCTACAAATGAAGAAATTGAATTCTTTACAAGTGAGGGTGGTGATGATGATGAACAGGATCCTGAAGCTGGAGCAACTGATAAGTCTGTAGAGGATTCCTCAACTAAGGGGGAGAAATCAAAGGGGTCACAAGATAAATCTAAAGAAAGAGAGGGAGGAGAAGGTAAATCTGATAAATCTGATAAATCTGGTAAATCTGACCAAGGTGAAGATAAGAGGAAGAAAGTAGTTGAACAAACTGAAGAAGATATTCAAGACAAGAACACAGGTTATTATTACACGGGTGAACCGGATAACTTCGATGTTTTTGCTGATCTTGAATTCCCTGATCAAGGTGAAGAACTTCCTGAACCTGATCTTAGTCACTGGGAAGATGAAGGACCAGTGATATCTGAATTTGAAGCTCAACAAGCTGAGAAAGAATCTGAAGAATTATTTGCTCAAAGAGAAGCAAATTTGCAACTGAGAGAAGAAAAACTTCAAAAATCTTTAGAGCAAATTGCACGAAATGAAGAACTTCAGAAAGCTGAACAGCAAGCATTACAAAGACTACATGCTATAAATGTTGAGAAGAGAAAAACATACATCAGACTAAAGAGCGGTGACAAATGGGAACGTGCTCAAAGAGCAATTGATTCACCTCAGAGTTCTGATTATGAAGATCGTCGTCTTGGACAAATTCTCGAGGAATTCAAACTGGCAAATCCAATTCACGAAATGTATATAAAGGCCTTACAGGTAGAAGTCATCAGGATAACTACTGCATTTGAACCCAAATCTGATGAGCTAGTAATATTTGTAGATTGTCATAAAGTTGGAACATTCAGAGTATCTATTCAGTTCTTTTATGACAGATCACTGACAGAGATATGGGTACTTAGGCCTAAGGTAAGAACATCTTCTGAGCTAGGTGTATTGTTACATGAAAAGTTCAAAGAATTTGCTGAAAGAGCTGGACCAGAAGTGATTAAGGAACCTCCACAAGTAAAATTTCTTAAGGGAGAGGTACTTCACACAATCAATCTTCAGACAGATGAGCTATACGAACATCATGCAAAGCACTTGGTATATGCTGAATATGCTCTCAGAAATCATGGATACTTGACTGAAGAAAAGGTAATAGCTGCAGATCACATTCGTTCCTATGCACAAACGAACATAAAAGATTACAAGAAATGTCAAGGTGAACTGAGAAAGAAGCTTGGAATTCCTTTAGTCTTACCTCAAGGATTGTCATCTAGAAGAGAACGTCTTGTTGATTCTGATCTACATATGAAACTTCAAGTCACAAATGAGCCAGAAGAAGGAGAATTCAGAAGGGAAGACAATTGAAGATAAAGAATTGCTCTACATGTTATATCTTTAGAGCCTAGATAAATCTTGATAGGAATTTATATCATATGATCAGTCTAGAGGATCATCTATCTTGTATTTATCTTTCATGTTTGAATCTGGCAAATGTTAAATATAAACCAGAACTTTTTTTTTCATATTTACTTAGTATTTAAAGTTTTATCTTTCATTTGGTTAAGTTGGATTAGTTGAGGTATCCTCTAGGAATTTGCTCGTTATTATCTAACAAACAAATAGGGGGAGATTGAAAGGCATATGACTCAGCCTATTTGTAGTTAGAGGATCCTAATCAACTTAAACCAAATTGTAATAAGTAAATATACATATGAACTGTCACAGGAATCTCAAGAAGTATTATCTGTTAGAAGAAAGAAGAAAAGTCAATCTATAGTTTTGATGTCATACACTGGAAGACGATTCAGTTATCTGATCAAGCCCCAGTACAGCATTGAAGTTAATGGATTCATTTGAACAGTGACAGAGATTTTTCGAGTGATAGTTTGAAGATCAGTTACAGTACAAGAGAATTGAGAGAAGAAATAAACCACAACCTAAAGTCAAAAGTGAAGAAGCATCATTGAAGTTAGTCGTTCATGAACCAGACAGTACATCGAACGTCAACACAAATCAGTGGTAATTCTTTACTACCTTTAGTGGTTTGTAAGAATTAAATTAATTATTTATTGATTTAATTAAATTCATTTATAATTGATATAAATTAATTTAGTTGATTTAATTAAATGAATTAATTCTGGTAGAATTAATTTATTAATTAAATTAATTATTGTATCAATTAAATATGAATTAGTTAAAACATTAACTAATTAAATGGATCAATAAGACTTAAAGAAAGAAAGTTGATTAAGTCTTGGAGGAGGTAAAACTCGGTAAGACTTAATTTAAGTCTTACTGATTGAAGCCTTTTCTGATTTAAGTCCTACCGACCTGATTTAAGTCCTACCGACCTCTGCCAGCTGTTATAAGTCTTACCGAAATTCTGGTAAATCTTACCGACACATTTTAGGTCTTAATGGAGGTTTGTGTAAGTCTTATTGAAGGAAAATCAAGTCTTGGAAGCTGTTTAAGTCATGCTGAAGCTATTAAATATCCTACAGAAAGCCAGCAAGACCTGTTGTTGATATAAAAGATCAGAACAGACCAGATTAAGTCATAACGGAGAAAACACAGCAGAAAACATTTCATCAAGACCAGAATTCTCTCTCTCAAGAACACCAAGAACACCAAAGCTTAAACAATTCCCAGAAAATCAAGTTCTTCATCTTTGTGATATTCTATCCGATAGAACTTGCTTATTTGTGATTCTTGTACTACTAGCGAATTAAGTTTCCTAGTTCTTATCTTGATTATTATTAACTAAATTAGAAAAGTTCATGTCGAATTTTCTAATTAGTTATTAACATCTTGATAAGTTGTTATACTGATTTTGTAACACCACATCAAGTTAATATACAGTTATATTCAACTTGAAAAATTGTGTTAAATAATTCCGCAGATAAATCTGTCTTTATCAAATTTAATTTAAAGGACAAATTTCGATAAAAAGGTAAAGATTGTATTCAACCCCCCCTTCTACAATATTATCGGACCTAACAATTGGTATCAGAGCAGATTGATTGATACACAAATCAACGATCCCATTTTACTCGATTAAAAATCATCCCCGAATTTTCTAACTCTCTTAAAAAATTCATCATGTCTTCTAAAGTTGGAACTGTGAAAATACCCATATATGACAAAAATAGTTATGATATGTGGAAGAACAAAATGTTAATGTTCCTCGAGGTTGCAAATCCTAAATACATGAAAGTCTTATCAGAAGGACCAATAATACCTTTTGGAGTAATTCCTGAAGTTGTTACTGATGGAATAGCTATTACCCCTGCAAGGTATGTATACAAAGACTCTTCTGATTACACTCTTGTTGAAAGAGAGGAAGCTGCACTTGACATTAATTTGAGACTGATCTTAATAGACTCTCTAGACTCTGTAATGTACAGTCATGTGATTAACTGCAAAACTGCAAAGCAAATGTGGGAAACCATTGAAACTGTGAATGAAGGAACAGAGGAAGTTAGGGAGAATCGACTAGAAATTCTGACATCTGAGTATGAACACTTTCGATCAGCATACAATGAAAGTATTCAAGATGTGTTTGAAAGATATAACAAACTTGTCAACAATTTACAGATGCATGGCAAGTACTACACTCAGAAAGAGATCAACAGAAAATTTCTACTGTCAATGCCTGTTCATCTAGAACATAGATTTACAGCTATCAGAGAGTCAAGGAATCTAAGTGAAATAACTGTAGAAAGACTCTTTGGTGTTTTAAAAACCTATGAACTGGAACAATCTCAACAAAAGGAGATTTATGGAAAAGGAAGAGTTGCTAAATTAATCTAGTACTTGAATTATTTTCAGAGATGAATTAAAATAGCAGAATAAAACAGAAGAAAGAAGCCCAAGAGATACAAAAATAGTATTACTATGCGCAATTACTATGCAAAGTTACTATGCACGGTTACTATTTGGGATTGGTGTAATAGTGCCCGGTTACTATTTGGGGTTGGTGAAATAGTGCCCGGTTACTATTTGGGGGTTGTTGGAATAGTGCTCGGTTACTATTTGGGGGTTGTTGGAATAGTGTCAAATAGTGACTTTCTGTAATCTATAAATAGGCCTATTGTATTTCATTTCAAAACACACCTCAACACACAACTCTCTCTTCTCTCTCTTATATCTTCTCTGTGTAAGCTGCTAGACAGTCCATCTAGTAGGAAAGCCGGCTTAGCCCGCTTTCAGGAAGTGTCGGGTAGAAGGTCCTCGTGCCTAAACTATCCTTAGGAGTGTTCAGGTTTTGAAGCTAATCCATTGGATTAGAAGTTGTAACACCCCTTCGAGTTTATTATCAATAAAGATATATTCTCAGAATTATTTTTTTTGGTAGTATCATATTCAACCCCCCTTCTACGATACTTTGGGACCTAACAGTAACATTCATGTATAACCTAGAATTTTATCTTAACATTTTATTTTTCATGTTAATCATTTATTATGACAAACAGAGTGTAGAATGTGTTTATTTTAGAAAATATAAACAAATGAAGTGTACATTTCTGGATGGAAGATTATTAAGAAACAGATGCAATGAATAGATTGTATAAACATGATTATTGTATAATTTAAAAATAATTTTCATACTAATTTTTTTAATTTAGAATGATAGAAGTAATGAATAGTGAAATACATTACATATACTATATTCCTTATATTGGATCAAATTGCAATATCATTTTTTAGGTATCTATTATCAACTAATTCAAATAAAGTATGATAAAAATATAATATAATTTAAATATATGAATTATAAATAAAATAATTAAAATGTATTTAATCGAAACATACAGGTGCAATGACATTTATAAGATGATTTAATATATAGATAAATAAAACTAGGAAATTTGAAAACACAGAGTTATATGAATAATATAAACTAATATTTTATTTACTCAAAAGTAAGTTAAGTGAAAATGAATAATATAAAAATGAAGATTTACCTAAGTATTAATTCGAGAAGTATCTTGATCTATTCGAGAAGTCAGGGTTTCGAGAAGTCAAGGATTCGATTCGACACTCCTTGTCTTCATGTGAGTCAAATTGGTTGATTGTCTTTGACAGAATTTCCTTTGAAATTATCATCCAATTTGCTTGTATAGATTAGAAATGTTTCTTCTTATTCGAGGTTTCCACTAACTGGCTTCTATGTACATTGAGAGTCTGTCAACCTATGTGATCTGTCAACATTGTCAAGTCACCATCAACTGCTAGAATGAAGACATTATTTGTTGAAGTGATTATCCGTTGAAGACTGATATCCGTTGAGGGTTGCTTGTTATCCGTTGGTGAGTATCATCCGTTGGTGTAGATTGTTCATCCTTTGAAGTATCATTTTCACTTATGCAGAATTACAAAGTATAGCCTATTTGCAATTAGCTAACCTATTCTGCATATCCGTTGATAGTCAATACGACTTATAAAATCTATCAACTACACTCTCAACTGATAGCTTATTCGTTGATACTCTCAGTACTTACATGACTTATCCGTTGATAAGTTTCACCTTCAACGTATGTTGATTATCATGCCATCCTTTGATGAGCTACAAACTTATGGCCTGTTTGGCCAGACTTAAAATAAATCCTTTTGGACTTATTTTCGGATAAAAATTTCATATTTTGATAAATTTTTTTTATACAAATATTTAATGTATATTTGAGATTCTATAAGTTGCAAAAAAAGTTAAATTTTTTTTAAAAAAAGTTAGGAAATCTCTAACTTTATCTTAAAATAAGTTGTTTTATTCTGAAAAAAGTTCCCCCAAACACCCCATTAATATGGATACCAAACCAAAAAATAGATTATTTAGTGTATCCAAATTAATGCAAAATCTTGTTCAAATCTAAATACCCAATCTTAAATAGGGGTTATCCACTAATTTATAACATATAGATATAAATAAATATGTATACCAAACTTTAGGTAAGGGCTATCAACTAATTTATAATATATATATATATATATATATATATATATATATATATATCATGATTGAGTTTTGCAGGATCCCTTCCAATGAATTAAGAGCATCTCCAAAAAAAACTCTTTATTTAAGCTCCTAAATCAAAATATAAAAAGGATGAGCTAAAATGAAGTTCCAAGAGATTCTTTAAAAAGTTAAGAGTCTCTTCTATCTTCTCTATTTTTAGAGCAACTAATAGTTCTTAACTTAAAATTTTATTAACAGAATATTGATTTTTCTCTCACCTCTACTGAATTTTTGTCCTAGTGGAATTGAAATATGAATAAAATATAAATAAGAAGAAGTATTGTTGGAGTTGACACACAAATCAATGTAATAACTTGCTAAGAGTTTAATTATTTATAATACTTAGGAGTGAACTAACGCTGTGTTCCAGAATCAATGAAAGAAAAGAACAAAAAATGGTTTATTTTATTTTCTCTCAAAATCTTTCAAAAAATGGGAAGAAAATTTTGAAGAAAAATATATAATGATTTTCTTTCTAAATCTTTAGAAATATTTTCTTTTTTACCTACAAAAATCTTTCGGGAACAAGTTGAATAAATCAAATCTTCAACTTTTTTTTCTTTTTTTTTTTTTAAAAAAAGTTTCTGGTACACAATGTAAAAGACTATTGGAGATGAGGAGATGCTCTAAAGTATCACTAAAAATGATTAATTAGGTGTTTTTTTATCTTCATAATTATCTTGATTTGGTGTTTTTATGTTCGATTCTTGATTAACCTACGCCGAGTATGATATTAAAAACAATTTTTTTATATCTCACACGCAAAATGTGGTGGCTTATTAATCAACAAGGTTGCGACATGGAAGCAAACCAGGAGAGGACCGGGAGAAAGATATATGAGAAGTAGGGCGGGCTAAGATTCAATGCGAAGTAACGTAACAAGATTCAATGTTGTACCATCTTCAACTCTTCTCGGGATCCGGAGTTTTTCGAGAAAAGGTCCCATCCTTCAACATCATGATTGGGTCGTCCAGGCCAGATCACGAGTGAATAGAAAATATAAAATACATTAAAAAATTATTATATCATCATTTAAGTAAAATCATACTCCCTCCGTCCCAAAATACATGTTCCTTTTGAAAAACAAATTTGTCCCAAATTACATGTCCCTTTTCTCATTTCAATGCAAATTTAAGGGTAGTTTTACAAAACTATCTCTGCATTTATTGTATTCAAAATTTGATTTTTTCAAACTTAACTCTATTATCATTTTTCAATGTATTAAATAAGGGTATTAGTTGGAAAATTTTATCCAACTAACCTTTATCTTAATATGAATTTTTTTTACAAAAAGGATATATAAAATGGGACGGAGGGAGTACCTAACTTCTAGTGTTAACTCTTTTCTAATTAAAAACTTAGTTTTATCAAAAATAATTTTTTTCTAAGATAGGGACATTGTTAAACTCTCAAACTTACTAGAAATTTATGTGTATATATTCAATTTATATTTTATAAGTTTTCGTCAATAAAACAAATAAATGCCTGCTTTCAAAAAAATAAAATAAAAATAAATATTCATATAGTAGAACCTCGATAAATGAATATTCGATAAACGAATAATCTCATCAAATGAATAATTTTTTCCGGTCTCGACATAATAGAGACAGTATATTTCTGATCTCGATAAGTAAATAATCTCAATTAATGAATAAAATTCCCCGAACGTATTCATTTATTGAGATTTAAATGATTTTACATTTCTATAAATGTAAAAAACAAACAAACTCATTTTGAAATTTGTCAGAAATTTATACAACAACGTAAAAGACATTAGTCAATATCATGAATGCCCAAAATTCCTAAACATATAGACACAACTATACTTACACACTCACTCCACTATTTCCATTATTAAAGTCGTCGTCATCATCATCACATCTTCTTCAATTCACCAGATCCAAACCCTAATCACTCACTAATTACTCAACTAATCACTCTCTAATTCATCATAATTACTGTTATCATGGAAGATGCTTTAGAAATGGCGCGATCTAAGGACACCAAGGAGAGAATGGCGGGAGTGGAGCGTCTCCACCAGGTTCTAGAAGCTTCTAGAAAGAGCTTGTCATCTTCCGAAGTTACTTCATTAGTTGACACGTGTCTAGATCTGTTGAAGGATAATAATTTTAAGGTTTCGCAAGGCGCGCTTTTGTCGCTGTCGTCTGCTGCTGTGTTGTCTGGGGAATTGTTTAAGCTGCATTTTAATGCGATTGTTCCGGCTGTTGTTGATCGGTTAGGGGATGGGAAGCAGCCGGTGAGGGACTCCGCCAGACGCCTTTTGCTTACTCTTATGGAGGTACTGTTGTGTTGTCTCCTAAATTTAATTGCTTGGAGAATGGAGAATTGTGTTGATTGATTTGTCGAGATTGTTCAATTATCGAATATTTAGTATTGATTAGTCTCGAGAATTAATCGTATAATGTTGGTGAATTATCGAATATTTAGTATTGATTGTCGAGAATTATGTGAATTAATCGTATAATGTTGGTGAATTTGTAGAGATTATAAATTATCGAATATCTAGTATTGAAGTCTCGAGAATGGAGAATTTTGTGAATTAATGGTATAATGTTGGTGAATTTATCGAGATGATTAAATTATCGAATATCTAGTATTGAATAGTCTCGAGAATGTGGAAAGTTTTGTGAATTAATCGTATAATGTTGGTTGATTTATCGAGATTATTAAATTATTGAACGTGTAGTCATAATAAGTCTCGAGAGTGGAGAATTTTGTGAATTAATTGTTGGTTGGTTTATCGAGATTATTGAATTATCGAATGTGTATTAACTCTTGAGAAGGGAGAATTTTATTAATTTGTTATATAATGTTGGTTAATTTATTGAGATTATTGAATTATCAAATGTGTAGTATTTTTTAGTCTCGAGAATGAAGAATTTTAATAATTTATTGTATGTTTCTGGTTAGTTTTTCGAGAGTACTAAATTATCGAATGTAAAGTATGATTTATTGAGGTTTTTTTGTTTATCATAGGAGTGATCGGGATTCAAATTTTTTGTAAGTTGGTTGTCATATGGAATGTAGTTGTGCTATTGTTTGTTTATGAAGTTTTGAATTGCGTGTTTTGAGCTTGCAACTTTAATGCTATTGGGGGTTTTCCTTAGTTTATGAACATAAGAATGAGTTGTTTAAGTTGCTAGTGGTATTCAGTTTTCTAATCTCAAATATCATAGGCCACGCTTCTGACAAATTAAATGATTCTGATGTACTTGTTTGCGCCAGTGTGAAACACACGGTTGTGCATATTGGCCTCAAGAATAAGTATAACTTTAGTTTTAGATGTGGTAAAATACCATTTTTTTTTCCTCTTGCTTTTGACTGGTTACTCAATGCATAGTACAGTTCACTGTCAGATACAAATGGGGAAGAGAGAGAGAGAGAGAGAGAGAGAGAGAGAGAGAGAGAGAGAGAGAGAGAGAGAGAGAGAGAGAGAGAGAGAGAGAGAGAGAGAGAGAGAGAGAGAGAGGTGAGATTCACCTTGGCAATAAAATCTAGACATATGATACTTGCGAGTGATGACATTTTGCCAAAGTCACTTGTACTTTAAAGCAACTCAAATCTCTTTAAGGTTTGCTAAGATTACAACACTTGTTTAGAAAGCCAAGTTGGTGCCAAGTAAATTTGATATTATAATAATTTAGAAAATCCTGGACTTGAAATAGCCAAGTATATAGTTTGACTGTACCAACCAGTGCAGTCTTCTATTAATCCCCACTTTTACTGCTTCAATATATTAATAAACCATGTACCTCGTAATCCACAATAGTTCTTCTGAAAGCACAACAGATAAATAGTAATTAAACCACAACTTTTTAAGCCACAACATATAGCATAAACTTAGTTCAATAATTCAGTGACATTTTCTGGCATCAAATGCCTGTTTAAGGATATGTCAATAAGTTCTAGTTGACTTGATTTGAAAAACATATGAATTTTTATATTAACTCAGGTGGATAATTTGGATATATGGTTATGTGAGTGACTGCCATTACCATATGTGTTCTTTTTTTCTCTGACTGGTGCTATAAATAAATGATTTACTCTTTGGTGCTATATATGGTCCAGTTCCAGTATTATGTTAAACCATTCGTTAGGCAGCAATTACTTTTCTAAAGTTAAGTTTGGTTAATTGCCTGTGATTAAACAGTGGTTATTACTTGGGTTTCTTTTATTCCGAATGCATGGTGATAGTTGTTAAATTTTTGTTGTAAAGGTCTCTTCACCAACACTTATAGTTGAAAGGGCTGGATCTTATGCTTGGATGCACAAAAGCTGGAGAATTAGAGAAGAGTTTGCGCGAACTGTTACATCAGCGATTGGTCTTTTTGCTTCTACTGAACTTCCTCTTCAACGAGCTATTCTTCCTTCCGTACGTTATATGACTCCATATGAAGATGAGAAACTTTTATTATTGCCATTGCATGCATTATCTTAAATGAAGCTTTATCCCATTGCATTTTCAGATTTTGCAAATGCTGAATGACTCGCACCCTGGGGTTCGGGAAGCAGCTATAGTATGCATTGAGGTTTGTTACTTTCATGTCTTAGCTTGGTGCAATATTTTCTAGTAGAAAGATATACAACTTTGCTCCCATCCCAATAAATTTGCATGTCCCTGTGTCAACTCTTAACATATGTAATATATAATTGATTTAGAAGATAAGGGAATAGTAAGAAATAAAAATTAAAAAAAGATAGACTTGGCCACCTGGGTAGTTCAACTCATAGTTACAAGGAACGCGAAATGTAGTAGAGAATCTCGAACCAGATCGTTTCGTTCCGGAACGCGGTTCGATTCTGACCCAATTCGTCAGGGTTCGCGCTCCAGTTCGTAGATTCTAGCGACCCATAGTAATTCCGGAAACACAACGGTTTATAGAAGAAGAAACGAAGAAAAATCAAGAAGCGGGTTGCAAGAATATGAAACAAATGTTGCAGAGATACATGAATGAGAAGACGGAGGAGAAAAGGGAAGAAGACGCTTCAATTATTGTGCACAGTTGTATTGTGAATTGAGTAATTAAATATTTTACTGTACTTTGGGTAGTACACTAGTGTATAGTGTATAGCAATAGTACAATGGTAAAGTTTTTTGTTTTATCAAAATTAATAAAAACTCTTTTTACTATTATTATTTGTTTTTAGTTAAAAATTACTTAAAATTTTATTTTAAATATTCCAACATTAAAAATTATATCCATATATGTATAATATATTCTACTTTTTATGTCTCTATTACAAGTATAATAATATTTAAAATAATTTTATATAGAATTTTGATTGAAAAGATCTTACAATTAAAAATATATATTATAATGTTTTTAAATTTACATGAAATATGACCTTTGAAGTATAAATATTCGATCATGATTTTTGAACAAATTATGAAATTCAATTGTTTAAATATGTTGGATTATGTATTTTAAAAATATCATACATCAATTGTATGTCAATCCTATATTTTTTTGTACCCATACTTATTTCGCACCCGAACGTTCCATCGTACCCGAGCGTTCCATCGTACCCGATACACCCGATGTTACGTTTCCTGTATCCGTTTCCGTACCTCGTTTCGCATCGCACCGCGTTCTATGTAACTATGGTTCATCTGACTCGCACCCGAACGTTCGTACCCGATACACCTGATGTTACGTTTCGTGTATCCATTTCCGTACCTCGTTTCGCATCGCACCGCGTTCTATGTAACTATGGTTCAACTGACCATTATGCCAAAGATTTCCCAGCCGCAGAAGGAGAAAAGTGTGAGAAGAAACTTAATTTCAATAACTAGTCAAAGTTTAAGCTAATTAGCATGTGGGGATCACATACTTGAATAAAACTTGTGCGGAAAACCTAATGGACTAAGGCCATTGAACATGTGGACTACTTAAATTATCTAAATGAATATATAAGAAAAAATAAATGTCTATATGACTAGAACCCACATATAAACGGAGTGAATTAATGCATTAACTTCTCCACCTGAAATCTAGTTAATAATAAATATTAAAGTTCGTTTTGAAATGTTACTTGTGTTCCTCAATTAGATAGAATTTTTGGTAGTGATATAGGGATATATGCATTTATTGATGCAATTTTTTCATAAGCTGAAATGACCACCAGTAGGAAATTTGCTTGTATTGGGTTATATCTAAGTTCGGGCAGCATAAAACATTTAACTATGAACTGTTGTCCACTGTTTTGAAAGCCTCAGAATTTAAATAATAGAGAAATGAATGAAATAATTTGTATTTGTCATAATTAATTTACAAAATCGTTTACCTGAAGTTATCTGTCATGCTTTACATAACTTCAAGTACATAACTTCAAGTTCCATATTATGTTGTGCTTTACATAACTTCAAGATCCATATTACCTCGCACGGCATTTTTGGGTAGTTTGATTTGTATATGGAAGTCTTGGTGCACTCATTTTATCTTCCTTTTGTTTTCAAACTCTGTTTTCTCAATGTTTTTTTGTGTCTTTGTTGCCACCTTGAAAGTCGCATACATCATGTTACTCTGTAAGAGTCATTTCCTTTTCTTTTGCAATGTTAATTAGAAATGTGCTATCATGCCTTCTTGATTTAATAATTAAGGTTATAAATGGAGTTAAAATTTTCACATAATTTACAATCCGAGTCAATGTGTGTCTGGCCATAATAAATATATTTATTGCTTAGTATATTGTTCAATTTATGTTAAAATGGAGGTATAAAATATAATCATCACATAGTTTACAGTTTGAGTCTCCTTAAGTCCGGACTCTGGAGTCTGGACATAATAAAACAATTATATGTTTTGTATTTTTTTTTCAGTATGTAATTGTCTTATGCAATAAATTTATGGGAGCTTACATGGTGATCTTAATTTCAAACGGTTTATGTATTAAATATGGACCTTTGATTTTTAATAGGACTGTAATCCTGATGCAGGAGATGTACACTCATATTGGGCCTCAATTCCGTGATGAACTCCTGCGTCATCATCTTCCTACATCAATGGTGAATATTAACTGTGTAGTTCCAGTGGAATGTGTTACATCTTAATAGTACTTTCTTTTGCAATATTTTTGAATATGATATCCTATTTTAGGAAAGAGATATTAATGCCAGGCTGGAGAGAATTCAACCAAAAACTTCTAATTCTGAAGGACCCATTAATAATTATGCCGCTGGAGACGTTAAGTCTTCAAGCCATAATCCGAAAAGAAGTAGCCCAAAGGCAAAAAGCTTTACTCGCGAAACATCTCTTTTTGGAGGTATGTGTAGTTCTTAGCAATTCTTAAAAGCATACATGTCTCGTATTTGATATTCTCTTCGACCTGCTGTAATAAAGTGTCTAGACCTATCGTTATAATTACGATGTCAAATATGTTGCCAACCTTTTTTATAAATCATTTATCTACAATTGCAAGTTTCTACTACTTTTTACACGTACTGTAATTCTAAGCAAACAAGGGTTGATTTTGGCGAACTATCATCTCTTTATAATTTTTTTTAAACCAACGATGCAATAGCTGGTTATTAATGATGTCAACTTCTGTTCGGTACTGTTTTTATCCTGTAGGAGATAGTGATTTGACAGAAAAACCTGTTGAACCGATTAAAGTTTACTCTGAGAAGGAGCTAGTAAGGGAATTCGAGAAGATTGGTTTGACTCTTGTTCCTGAAAAAGATTGGTCTATCCGTATTGGGGCCATGCAGAGAGTTGAAGCTCTTGTCATTGGAGGTTTTTTCCAGCACCATGTACCTGAATTTGAAAGTCAATTATGAATTGCGTATATATAATATTATATTATATGTGAAGTAAAATGATCACATTTTTTACTAGGCTAGTAAATTTAGCACGGATAGTACATGTTCATCATTGTTTTGAGAGACAAATACGCGTTTTGATGTCTTTTTGCTCTTTAGGTCCGTTAAAAGAAAACTTTTCAACCGTTCCACTCCCAAGAAAATTGGGAAATAATACAATGTTGTTCGAAGATGTCTCAGCTATCCTCCCCCCCACACTTTTGATATGTCATATACTTACATAAGTAGTTTTGTTAACTAGTTTCCCATAGTTTTTATAACTTTTGATATGTTGCAGTTGGTTGAATGTTAGAGAACATTACTTTTGGGCATTTTTGTCTTTGCAATTTTTGGTTAAGATAGTTGTAATTAACATGATCAAAATGCTATGTTTCATTCGAACAGGTGCAACTGACTATCCATGTTTCCGTGGACTCCTAAAGCAACTAGTTGGTCCGTTAAGTACACAGTTAGCTGATCGAAGATCTAGCATAGTGAAGCAGGTATCAACATTTCCTTGAGTTTATGCTTGTCAGTTTTGTTTTTGTCTTGAATCCCTTGGAAGTGATTTCTTTGTCTTATTAAACTGTGCATTCTTTTTGCCCCGATGCCAGGGTTGTCACTTATTATGCTTTCTATCAAAAGAACTTTTGGGTGATTTTGAGGCATGCGCAGAGATGTTTATTCCAGTAAGTCCAATTTTTTCTATGAATCACAGTGGTCATAATTTTCTAAAACTTTCAAATTTATGACTACTAAATGTCCTCCAGGTTCTTTTTAAGCTTGTTGTGATAACTGTGCTCGTAATTCAAGAGTCTGCGGATAACTGCATCAAAACGGTAACAAAATTTTCCAGTTCTTATTTCTTTTCATAAATTTCTAGCACCACTTATGCATTTGACTTGCTAGATGTTGCGCAACTGCAAAGTTTCGCGTGTACTCCCTCGTGTTGCTGATTGTGCAAAGAATGACCGTAATGCTGTACTTCGTGCAAGGTATATATATTTATATTATTCTGTTCTTCCTAGTCAAGTCATTTTACTGTGTGAATTAATATCTAGTCTTGATTCATTTATCTCAGATGTTGTGAGTATGCACTTCTGATATTAGAATACTGGGCTGATGCACCTGAAATACAACGCTCTGCTGATCTTTATGAAGATCTGATCAAAAGTTGCGTTGGTGATGCGATGGGTGAGGTATAGAAATTGACACTTGTCCACATTGCTTGCTGTTGAGATACATGTATAGCTTTTGTTCATGCGCGTTATTTAGTATGGTCAATGCACCTAAAACAAGAGATTACTTAGATTTAAAGATAATGGGATTACAGTTAATAATTTGTTTAGTTTTTGGGTAGTCTGATTGTCTAAAGATAATTTAAGTTGATTGGTTTGGGATGCAGTTCTGCAGAGAGAATTTGTTGTCTGTGGGACCAAACCAACCAGTTATTTTTCTTCTTACGTTTCTGTTATTTGTTTTTGGTTTTTTCAATTCTACATGAGTTATATTATACATTCAAAAAGAAAACTGAAACAAAATGTCTGGAGGAATGAACAAGTATGCAGCAGATGACGTCTCACCATAGGCTAATTTAGTAGTGTTCAGCAACACAATTTTTGGAATTAGTAAATGTTGCCTACCTTGTCGTACATATTATCATGTTTACAGAATCTTTGTATCTGCTGGAATTTCTTCAAGGTTATTTCACACACTTTAATCGAGTTGCATACTATAGGTACGATCAACTGCTAGAGCTTGCTACAGGATGTTTGCGAAGACTTGGCCCGAGCGCTCCCGTCGTTTATTTTCATGCTTCGATCCTGTGATTCAACGTGTAAGTGCTTCTATTTTTCTAATAAAAGGTTTTCGTACCACAGCAGCTCTTTTATTCCCTAAACTATATATATAGGAAATCTTACATCTTTGATAAGATCTTTTTATTGGTACGCATGTTTATGCAGTTGATCAATGATGAGGATGGGGGTATGCATAGGCGACATGCTTCGCCTGCTCTTCGTGAAAGAAGTTCACAAATGTCAACAAACTCTCAGACTTCAGTTTCTTCAACTCTGCCTGGATATGGAACTTCAGCTATTGTTGCAATGGACAGAAAAGCAAGTGTAACCTCAGGCCCATCATTCCCTTCTGGGCTATATTCCTCGCAAGCGTCAGTTGGTAAAAGTACAGAACGTAGCCTGGAAAGTGTGCTGAACGCAAGCAAACAGAAGGTTACAGCAATTGAAAGCATGCTACGAGGTCTGGATATATCTGAGAAAGGGCGATCAGTCAGTCTAGATCTAGGTATTTTTCCTTCGACCTTTTTACATATCTTTGCTACTACAATGTACTTTCATTAATAATTTCACCAGAAATTGGGTCAATTTTCTTTGAACAGCTAAATTTCTCTTTTATTGTCCCTAGTGCAGGAGTTGACCCGCCATCATCTCGTGATCCGCCATTTCCTCTCGCTGTCCCTGCCTCGACCAGTCTCGCTTGTTCTTTATCATTAGATTCAACATCTGGGATTTCAAAAGGTAATAGTCATAGTGGTGGCTTGGATATGTCTGACATCATCACTCAGATTCAGGCATCTAAAGATCCAAGTAAGTTATCATATCATGGTAGCTTGGGATCTGAGCCTTTGTCAACATTCTCATCCTATTCAATGAAAAGACCATCTGAAAGGCATCAAGAAAGAGGCCGTTTTGAAGAGACTGATGTTAGGGAGGCTAGGCGATCCTCGAACTTGCAAAGTGACAGGCAGTACTTAGATACATCCTATAGAGATGCCAATATCAGGGATTCACAAAACAGTTACATTCCTAATTTCCAACGTCCACTTGTGAGAAAAAATGTAGCTGTGCGAATGTCAGCAGGCAGGAGAAGGAGCTTTGATGATAATCAGTTCTCTCAGGGCGAGATGTCAAGCTATGTTGAAGGTCCGGCCTCTTTGAATGATGCTCTTAGTGAGGGACTTAGTAATAGCTCAGACTGGAATGCAAGGGTAGCTGCATTCAATTATCTGAGGTCTTTGTTGCAGCAAGGAACCAAAGGTGTTCAGGAAGTCACACTGAGTTTTGAGAAGGTGATGAAGTTATTCTTTCAGCACTTGGATGATCCACATCACAAAGTTGCACAGGCAGCTCTTTCCACACTTGCAGATATTATCCCAGCTTGTCGGAAACCTTTTGAAAGTTACATTGAGAGAATTTTACCTCATGTTTTCTCACGGCTAATTGATCCAAAGGAATCAGTAAGGCAACCATGCTCGACGACACTGGATATTGTAGATAAAACGTATGGAGTGGATTCACTTTTACCAGCTTTGCTTCGTTCGCTAGATGAACAAAGATCACCCAAGGCAAAATTGGCTGTTATTGAGTTCGCAATTGGTTCTTTCAAGAAGCATGCTCTAAATGGTGAGGGCTCTGGCAACACTGGCATTCTTAAATTATGGCTTGCTAAGTTGACACCATTGGTGTATGATAAGAATACAAAACTCAAGGAAGCAGCTATAACGTGCATTATATCAGTTTACTCTTATTTTGATTCAGCAGCAGTTCTTAATTTTATTCTGAGTTTGTCTATTGAAGAACAGAACTCCTTGAGACGAGCTCTCAATAAGAAAACACCTCGTATAGAAGTTGACTTGATGAACTTTATGCAGAATAAGAAAGATCGCCAACGCTCTAAATCCCATTATGATCCCTCTGATGTTGTTGGAACATCTTCTGATGAAGGATATGTTGGAGCCTCGAGGCGGAGTCACTTGTATGGAAGATACTCCCCTGGTTCAATTGATAGTGATGTTGGCAGGAAGTGGAGTTCTGGACAAGAGTCAAAACATAATCTAAATATTATTGGTCAAATAGCTAATGGTACTCCGGAACGGTTGTATCATGATCTCGAGAGGGGTTATAACATGGAGCATAATCCAAGATCCAGTGATGTAAATTACGGGGTCAGCATTCCCAGTGATAATCTGGAATCCTGGAACACCAGGACGGATAATATCAACGGCGTGAATGTAGAGGTTTCATCCTCACCACATGATATGAATGGGATGGCTAAGACTGA
The DNA here is from genome assembly GCA_036435485.1 of Saposhnikovia divaricata. Taxonomy (NCBI): domain Eukaryota; kingdom Viridiplantae; phylum Streptophyta; class Magnoliopsida; order Apiales; family Apiaceae; genus Saposhnikovia; species Saposhnikovia divaricata. The sequence continues at coordinate 139,847,805 of CM071599.1, read as the reverse complement.
GCATCTAAGGGTCTCTGTAGGGATTAATATTGATAATGGGTCTCTTGGCCATCCGAAACTTGAAGCAAACAGCAAATCTGTTCCAGATACAGAACTGAGCATCCCACAAATCCTTCATCTGGTAAGTTCTTCGAAATTCACCATTTCTCTCACAACCCTCTTCCTCTCTATGAACTTAAACTTTCGGATTTCTTCTAAAGATATATATCAGTCAATATATTTTCTGTAATGGGCTGACTTCTATGAATATTTTATTTGGTAGATTTGCAATGGAAATGATGAAGGCTCTAATGCAAGCAAGCGTGGTGCACTTCAACAGCTTGTTGAAACTTCTGTGGCAAATGATCATTCCATTTGGACCAAGGTATGATCACTTTTTACATTATTGCTTGGTATATTTTCTTTAGTGGTTGAATTTTATTTGTCAGATTGAAGAAATCCAAATATGATTTTTTTCCTGTAATTCTAGTGAGTACCGTAGACTGTGCTTGGCCTGGAAAATGACCATTTACATGGTTTTCTGTATGTTTTCAGTACTTTAATCAGATTTTGACAGTTGTACTCGAGATATTGGACGACTCAGATCCATTTATTAGGGAGCTTGCTCTAGTTTTGGTGGTAGAGATGCTGAAAAATCAGGTCTTATGTCCTATTATGGTACATTTTATGGGCATCTTACCGCCTATTGAAAATTCTTGACTAGTCTTTTCTTTCCTCAGAAGGACCCAATGGAGGATTCTGTCGAGATTGTAATTGAAAAATTGCTCCATGTTACGAATGATCCTCATGCAAAAGTAAATCTTACATATAGCTTGTACTTGATTGTTTCTGTTTCAGTTTCACCGTATCTGACTTTTTGTATCCTACCCAGGTTGCTAATGAGGCAGAAAGTTGTTTGACTTTGGTTTTGTCTCAGTATGATCCATTCAGATGTTTAAGCGTATGTATATCGTAAATTTATATAATTTAAACTTACTACAAACGAAATGTATTAACCTTTTGTTTGCCCATTGCAGGTCATTGTCCCGTTATTGGTCACGGAAGACGAGAAAACTCTTGTCACATGCATAAACTGTTTGACAAAGGTGCTACTTCTTTTTTACTAGTAACTTCGTCAGGAGTTCAGTCTACCCCCTTTGTATTTAACTTATTAGTAACGTTCTTCAAGTCCATTTGGTAGTATAATTTATTGTACACATCAGTTCATGCATCATTCAATTATTTTTAGAAAAGAAATTCTATCAAGATTTTTTCTTTTTCAATTATATCCCGTGATTGATTGCATACATAATCAATGTTAATCAAAATAATGGCAAAAATATGCCATAGTTATAACATCATTACAGATTTCATTTTTAGGAATTAAAGGACATAAATAGATGATATTAAGTTATTCCGTCGTGATCCGAAATTAAACTTCGGTCTAGCTAATCATTTGTTTTACTTTTACAGTCATCTGTGTGAATTTATTCGTGGTTTATATTATGTTTATGTTTAAATTGGCGATGACATTGCTTTATGCTTTTCCATTGTTGTTGCAGCTTGTGGGAAGGCTCTCTCAAGAGGAACTAATGGTCCAATTACCGTCATTTTTACCTTCTATTTTTGAAGCTTTTGGAAACCAAAGTGCCGACGTTCGCAAGGTATTGTATTTGTTCGAATTTTGAATTAATCGGACCATTTTACTTGATCTAGTGTACACTCTATGGTATCTATAATTTGAAGTCTAAACAAATATTACTATTAAGAAAAAAATAATGGTGAAGAAACAAACAACCAGACCAGACTTTCCTGCAATCATTACTGGTTGAATACTTCCCTTTTTCGACCATCTGTAGGTCTGACATTTTCTACATTATTGTAATATCTTCACTGTGTTGTGGCTATGTTTACTGGTATCTGTTTACATTTTGACTTAAACTTTTGGTCTCCAGACAGTTGTTTTCTGTTTAGTGGACATCTATATTATGCTTGGTAAAACATTCTTGCCATATTTGGAGGGACTTAACAGCACACTGTTGCGATTAGTGACAATCTATGCCAACCGGATATCACAGGCCAGGACAGGCACTCCAATAGAGGCAAATAATGAGTAGCTGTCTTATTACTACCTTGTTACTGAACAGATTGCGGGTTTAGGAAATCTTTTTTCTTAGTATTTTTTTTTATCATTCATTCATTGTAAATCTTGGCATTCTATAGGGTGGGCTTTGATTTCTCCGGTTAGTTAATATGTAGAACATACACTTTGTTCCTTTAATTTAAGTTTGGGTTTGGGGTTGCGAGTGCTTTTCAATGTTGTTATTCTGTTATGCCAATGATTCACCCCATATCTGGGGCAATTATTGTTGTGTGTATACAAGTTTTAATTTTGTTAGTTGTGTTTTGATGTAGAACTTGTGATGTGGTTGGTGTGTAATATATGAGGTTTTGTTAATCCTTATAGTTTCATTAGCAGTGATTTTAAGTTGTTATCATTGGCCTGTTTAATGCTAGGGGCTATTAAATTGTACTATTATATAAATATCTGATGTTGCACAAATCTAGTACAGTGCTTACCTTGGTTTTGTGCAAAGAGTATTAGAGCTAAAGAGATGGTACTTATTGATTAGGCATATAGATTCCAAACTTAACGGTTGGTAGATACCATTAGCAGATTTCTGATCGATAATTACCATTTTTCCCGTATTTGCTATTCAAGTGTAATTTACAAGCAATAGATATTGTTGCCATGAATCTCAGGGTGAGCTAATGTATGCTTTACTGAACTTTTACATAAAAAACAAAACAATGCAAGTAAACAAATGAACACCTGTGAGTCGTCACTTGAGATAACAGCTGGGGTGTTTCTATAGCTGGTCTCCAATGTAGTCACCGGAGATAACTGGTGTGTCTGTTCTGTAACTGGTGCACCATTGTAACTGGTGTGTCATAAGAGCTGACGGCATCATTACTAAACCTAGCATTCATCATTTCCTTTTGCAAAGACCTGATGTTGTCTTTCCCATCAATCAGAATATCATGTCCTGCAAACAGGACAATGCCTAATGATCTTCCAAGATTCTGAGTTACTTGTTGGGTTTGCTTAACGTGTAACGAATAACACTTGGGGCTTCTGATCAAGGCTTTGGCACGTTTCAGCTCGCTTTCTAATGCTTCCAAGGCCTTTAGAATAGGTGGTATGTCCAATAGTTTGTTTTCCTTTATATCCGGGAGAACTGGAGGTAGTTTTTCTATCATGACTGAGAAATCAGACGAAATAACCAACTCTTTCACCAACGAAGAAACCTCATCAGCAATGCTTGTAGCTCCAAAACCAGGTCACATAAACTCTTACGATCTGCTTCTGGTAACATATTGGAATCAGGTGTCTTCATAAGGGCAAAGATAATTTACAACATATATGTGGCTATAAAAACTTATGGAAATGAAATTGTAAGAGCCAAGTGATGAGTCATGTATTCATATTTAAGAAGTGAGCATGGAAAGTGCTGTATGAAGAAGATAATGAAATAGGAAGACTTGGTAAAATTAGAAACTTATTTCCTGGGGGGTCTACTCTTTTGTCATCTTACTTCCTTCAAGCGTATAACACAAGGTTATATAATATTAGGATTGTTTCTTGAATTTGAATCAATTTTAAAATTAAAATTAAATTTCTAATGATTCGTATAGTTGAAATTGATATTTTAGACCGAAATTAAAATGGTGAAATTTTAAATACACTACTTTTTTCGATAATATTGATTACCAACTTAGAAACAAATTGGTGGGTCGTAGTAGTTGCTTATAGCAACATTATTTCATTTTAATGCAATTGAACAAAAAGGTTAACAAGTCCTCGAAATATTTAATTGTGGCTACCTTTTTTTTAATTCGGTAATTATTTGTAGCTACTTAATTTTTTAAATTTGTACAAAGCTTGATAAGTTTTGATTGAAAAAAAGACATTTTTACCACAAATTATTTCTTTATTTACCAAAATAGCCGCGCGCATGACACCAGGCCAAAACTACCGACCAATTACCCAGATGTAGATTGCGTAACATGTGTTACCTAATCGAAGAATGCGTAACATAACTATTATTACCCTGTCTCAAAATGCGTGATATGGGTTACCCTATCTAAAAATGCGTAAAATGCTGATATTTTACAATTATATATTTTTTTAATAAGTTTTTTTTAATAGTTTTTGCGGTTTAAAAATATTAAATTTTTTAAATAAATTTTTTAAATTTATTTGTATTCCCTTACGGGTTTAACAATTAACTTTTGGGGTCAATTTTTCCATTTTGGGTTTTAGAAATATACAGAATGATGAATAAACTGTATACGGACTTAGGGGTTTAGGGTTGTAAACCTAGACCCAAAACACTAATTTATCCTGATTTTTTAAAAATCAGACCACTGGATTCATTAAAATATTTGATTTTTTAATTATAATTTTTAAATTTATAATTATTCCCTTATGGGTTCAACGGTTAACGTATGGGGTTCAACTTTTCCATTTTTGGATTAAAAAATATTTAGAATAACGAATAAACCGTATACGAACTTAGGAATTAGGGTTTAGGGTTTAGGGTAAACAACCCTAAACCCTAGACCCAAAACCCTAATTTATCATGATTTTTAAAAAATCGGGGCTAGCCCCCGATTTTTTAAAAATCAGGCCATCGGACTCGTTACAAAATTCAATTTTTTAATTATAATTTTAAAATTTACATTAGGGGTTCAACGGTTAACCTTTTGGATTCAATTTTTCAAGGCTTAGAAATATTATTTAAAAAATAATTTATTATTTATAAAAATATTATATATATATATATATATATATATATATATATATATATATATATATATATATATAAAATAATAGCCAAGTAAAAACAAATTGTTACCCTTTGCATAAATGCATAATACATTCTATTACCGCTGGGCCAAATGCGTCATATATTTTGTGTAATATATATAGTAATAATAATAAATGTGTATTATGCATCTAGAGAATGTGAGTAAATGGAATACATGTATTACTCTCTTCAGAATTGCGTAATACTAATTACTAAATTGAATAATGCGTAACATAGTGGTATATATGGCCACTGTTTCGCGCGGAATTTATGTCCTTTACCCGTTTTGATTCATTTTACTAAAATCTAATGAACTAATACTTGGCATTAAGCAATGATAAACACAATACTTGGAATCCAACCCAAGAATGTATGAATTTTGATTAGAACTGATTAATTATTCCGGAAATTAATTTGTTTTTAGGAAAACAATACAAACTTAAAAGACAAAAAAGACCCGGCCCAAAATCCTCCTTGACCAGGCCCAGTAACGCTTGTCCCTCGTCCAAGTCAAGTGTCGTTCACAAAACCCTAAACCCTAATAAAACTCTCTCTCTCTCTCTCTCTCTCTCTCTCTCTCTCTCTCTCTCTCTCACACACACACACACACACACACACATATTCTTCGACAATGTATCGCTTCGCCACCAAGCTCGCCTCCAAATCTCTGTAAGTATATGTATACATACGCACATATATTCACAATTTTCACCAAAATTAAGTTAATTTGTTTTTAATTTTTTTGTTTTGTTTTGTGATGAATTTGTTTTGTAGGATTGCTAGGAATGCTAATCAACAGGTCAATTTCTTAATTCTTGTTAAATTTCCCACCTTTACAACAAATTAGTTGTTTATTTATAGTTTCTATTTTTTTAGTGATTTTTTATGAATTTTATTGGGGAATGTGTGATTACAGTTTGCTAGTAGATTAGCTTGGAGTCGTAATTATGCTGCGAAAGATATTAAATTTGGTGTCGAAGCTCGAGCGATGATGCTTCGAGGCGTTGAGGAGCTTGCAGATGCTGTTAAAGTTACCATGGGGCCTAAAGTATGTTGTTTTTTGATTCTTGCTGCTTTTTTGGGTTTTTGTTTTATAAGTTTAGTTTACGTGGACTTCGTTAATCTTGTTTCGATTAATTGGAGAGATGATAGGTTTCGGTGTTTGTATCTAGTTAGTGCATTAACTGTTTTAGTTTTAGGAATGGTGTTTTCTTATATGAATTTTTTGTTTTATTCGGCGAAGAGTTGGTTGGTTATTGTTTTAATGTTTTCTTTAATGTTGCGATTTCCTTTATTGTATAAACTACTAGGTTAACGTGGTTAAAAATTGAACTGATATTAAAGCTGAGAATGCAGCATTTAAGCGAGTATAAATGTATCATTGAATAAAAGGACGATATACTGCGACTACTAGAGGTGTGTATCTAGTAATTGTACATTACTAGAGGTGATGGTGTAGCTCATGTGGTAAATGAGGACTATGCTTTGTCGAACCACTGTGGCAAAAAAAAAAAAAAAAGCTAAGGAATCTGTTTGTCTTTTAGGTTTGTAAATATGATACCGTTAAATAGCTATTGTTGATATTATTATTGATTTTATTTTTTCTCACTGATTTTCTGATAGGGGCGCAATGTTGTCTTGGAACAAAGTTATGGGGCTCCTAAAGTGACAAAAGATGGTGTCACTGTTGCAAAGAGTATTGAGTTCAAAGATAGAGTAAAAAATGTTGGTGCTAGCCTTGTAAAGCAGGTTGCAAATGCTACAAATGATGTTGCGGGGGATGGTATGATTTCATATAAGTTAACTAGTGTTTTTGAAAGCAGATAGTGCTCCTTGCGAGATAATTTTAGTTGAGTGAAACCGTGGACATTATTAGCTCTTGAGTAAGTATAAGTAATGGTACAATGCTCATTTGTACATGTCTACAGGTACCACCTGCGCAACAATCCTCACGCGTGCAATATATTCAGAAGGGTGCAAATCTGTGGCAGCTGGAATGAACGCAATGGATCTCAGACGTGGAATCAATATGGCTGTGGATGCTGTTGTGACAAACTTGAAGAGCAGAGCACGGATGATTAGCACATCCGAGGAAATAGCCCAGGTTTGCACTTTTATAGCTTTAAGGAGTATTGGGAGGCTTTTTGGTTGTTGACTTTTCCCATAAATACTCAAGTCAAGAGTAAGGCCGCAATTTTTCATTGACCGAATAATTTGTTTGCTTTGTCTTGTATTAAAAGGTTGGCACGATATCAGCAAATGGAGATAGAGAAATTGGAGAACTTATTGCTAAGGCCATGGAAAAAGTTGGCAAAGAGGGAGTTATTACCATCGCTGTAAGTTTTCCATTAATTTGTTTTCCTTGTAAATCCGATGCTAGTTCCCATTTGGGATTAAACAGATGGTTATTATTGTAGAATTTTAAATTTTTTATCCTGATTTGGCCATTATGAGCTGTTATATCATTAAAATGGTCACTGGTACCCGCTACTGAACATCATTTACTATGCCTTTTCAATGTTCCCTCGAATACAGTCTGACATGTTTCTAGTTACATTTTGATTTTTATTGGCTAGGACGGTAGTAGCTTGCTACCTGTCGTTAAGTTGTGAGTTGGGAGTACCAACTATATAATCTTGTCTAATTCATCTTTATTTAAGTTGGGATGATAAGTTTTCCTTCTTATCTTTCTACTTTAGTAAGCCACTGACTGTTGCTTCATCTTTTTGATTACTTCTATGACCTAGCTCATGTGGTTGCCAATAGCAATCAGTTGAGACTTTTTCATGCAGAGATTACGTTTAAATTCTTTTGTTAATTTATTCTCCATGGGAAACTATTTCAGGATGGGAAAACTCTGTACAATGAACTAGAAGTGGTTGAGGGAATGAAATTGGACAGAGGCTACATTTCTCCTTATTTCATAACCAATCCGAAAAACCAAAAATGTGTAAGCTATTTTATTTTTATCAAAGCCATGTCTTTTTCTTAATCTACGTGTAGTGAATCTCATTTTCTCTTGTTTGGTTTGTAGGGTTATAGTTTTTTGATATTTCGGATTTTTTTAATTGTGCATCATTCAACTCTTAATTAATGTTTTGTATTTTTTGGGGTCTTATTCCCGGACAGGAATTGGATGATCCATTGATTTTGATTCACGAGAAAAAAATATCCAACTTAAATGCTGTGGTGAAAGTGCTCGAGTTGGCCTTGAAGGTAGAGATTGTGGTTAATAAAATATCTGTCTTCTTTTTTCGAGTTATTTACCAGTTTTACTGTGTATTTGCAGAAGCAAAGACCGTTGTTGATAGTTTCTGAAGATGTCGAAAGTGAAGCATTAGCAACTCTCATATTGAATAAGCTTCGAGCTGGAATTAAGGTTTATTAAGACTCTTTTTTGGAAAAGAGACTATGAATGGTTTCCTTCATTACAGGTAGTTTGCTATGTAAGTATACATTTTTCGTGATGTTATTTTGGGTATGGATATGTATGTAGGTTTGTGCCATAAAAGCTCCTGGATTTGGAGAGAACAGGAAAGCAAGTTTGCAAGACCTTGCGGTCCTCACTGGAGGCACAGTAAGCATATCTTGATTTTAATCTATATGGAGCGAATACATATCTAATGTGGCAATGCTGCTTACTCATTTTTTTTTCTTAATTTCATGTGTATCTCATAGGTCATAACCGATGAGCTTGGTATGACCCTTGAAAAAGTTGGAATTGAAATGCTCGGGTCTTGCAAAAAGGTGGAAACCTACTCAGTTCTCTTTCCCTTAACAAATTCTCTCTGATTAATGACAATTTGCTCATGCATTTTAACGTCATGTATATCTCCCATTTTGTGTACGAGCATTTCCTTGAATATTCTTGCTAACTTCTGAGCTCCTATATCTGGCTACTTTTAGGTTACCATTTCAAAGGATGATACCGTTATCCTTGACGGGGCAGGTGACAAGAAAGCTATCGAAGAACGATGTGAGCAGGTTTGTGCTCATTTACTAGTTATTTGAATTCTGTTTAGTTTCCAATCAATTTGTTTCTCTGTTGCATGTTTGAAATTTTTCGCTGACAGGTAAGATCATCAATTGAGTTGAGCACATCTGATTATGATAAGGAGAAGCATCAGGATAGGCTAGCGAAGCTTTCTGGTGGCGTTGCCGTCTTGAAGGTCAGATTCTCTTAGCAAGAGTTTCCTTGTGCAATTATGTAAGATCAATCAAATCATAATCAAGCTAAAACAGTGATTTCAATTTGAGCTTTGACAGATTGGAGGAGCCAGCGAAGTTGAGGTTGGCGAGAAGAAGGACAGAGTAACTGATGCCTTGAATGCTACAAAGGCCGCAGTTGAAGAAGGAATAGTACCAGGTAAACTCAAATATTTCGTTCTCATAATTCATGACTATGAGCGTATATTAAGTTGGTGGTTATGTTTGCAGGTGGTGGTGTAGCTCTTCTTTATGCCTCAAAGGAACTTGATAACCTGCATGCTGCCAATTTTGATCAGAAGATTGGTATTCAAATTATTCAAAGTGCTCTCAAGGTCTGTCATCTGAGTACATCACCAATTTAAGTGTTTTTTTGTCGCAAAAAAGTTATTAGTGCATAGTTAAATTGATTTATATTTTGGTTTGTTAGAGTAATGTTATCGATTTTGCAATCGCTAACGCAAGTGCATGTATCGAACAAGTAGTATATAAAATTCGTTCCCACGAGCACTAATTTAAGTAGTCAAATACCAAACACTATCGTTCTCTCAATTCAAGTTAAATAACATAAAATCAAGATTATATATAAACTACTCCTAAAATATAAACATATTTATAACACTTTAACTTAAGAATAAAACAAGAGCGAAAGTATCTAGGCCTTTAACTTTCTCCTGAGTCTTACAAGTATCCTTCATCATCTCTAATTTCATGTTCTAGTCGCTAGTCTAGGCTACATAACTAATCACAAGGACCTTTCGAATCTCAAGTGATTCTAACTCATAGGATTAACTCTCATATCCCTATGCAGAATTTAAATCCATGTGCAGCATTAACACATAACCCTAAATTAACCACTTGAGGTGATTAGGTATATTCCTATCCTAAACACAAATTAACACAATTGTCAATCTCAAGTTATATTGATTAGGTCTAATCTAGGTTGTCTTTTCCAAGCATCACCTAAATTACAGATTCAATTACAAAGTTAATTACTCTTTGTAAAGCATTACACACAAATCAATATAAACGACCACAATGAACATGAAATAGAGAATTAAAAAGAACACTTATATATAAACTCAAGAATCCATCAAGGCTCTAGAATAGAAGTTAGTTCAACATCTTAAAGAACAACACAAAGGAAAATAGAAGATGAAGGAAAGATAAAACTTGTTAATGGCTTCAATCTTCGATCTCCTGGCCTGATTATGTCTTCTCCCAGATGCTTCTCCTGTTTTCTTCTCTAGGTCTAAAATTACAAAACTCAAACTACGTGTGTCTATATTTACAAGTGTTTTTAATGGAATAATAGGAATAAAAGAAATATCCCTAAAAAGAATAAATTTCTAAATAGGAAATTTTTAGGCTGATGTTCCTGGACTTTTCTGGGCTGTTAGGAGCAGAATTAAATTCAGAGCCCATGATAGAAATATTGGCCTTCTTCCGAGCTTTCCAATGACTGTTTACGGGCCTCAAACAGAATTGTAGAACTCCCGATAGAGCCCAAACTATAAATGTTGCGCAAACTGTCCAAAAATCAGAATTTTGAATGAATTAACTCCAAAAAATCCAATTTGAACTTCAATCCTTTATTTTCTTGATTCCTACAATAAAACATTAAAACATAATAAATAAAATCCAATTTCATGCAAAAATAACTAAAAATATAGGGACAAACTATTTATAAATAATTACTTATCAAGTAACTTGATATTTAGTTACTGATTCTGCCGGACATTCTTAAATAATGCCTGAAAAGTAGTTGAATATGCTCAAATATTCAATGTTTTTTTTAATAAATTCAATTGGTATCTAAAGTTGCGATGGGTTGAAGTGTTGAACTTTTAGGAAGTTTGGTTGAAATGCCTATTTATTATCAGAAATTATTGACTCGAGCATGTCTTGTCTAGGCACCTGTGCATACAATTGTTTCCAATGCTGGAGTTGAGGGAGCTGTTGTGGTGGGTAAGCTTCTGGAGCAGGATGATCCTGATCTTGGATATGATGCTGCTAAAGGTTTCTTTTCCCCCTCCAGTTTTCTAAGAAATATAATTTGTATGTAGTTGTTGAATCATTTGAAATGTTGATATTCCTTTTTGTTTGTTTTTCTGTTGCCCTTCTTGCGCTAGGTGAATATGTGGACATGGTCAAGGCTGGAATCATCGACCCATTGAAGGTCATCAGGACAGCTTTGGTAGATGCTGCAAGGTAAATTAGTATTTTTTTTTTATTTAGCTAAATGGCAAATTAGTTTACGTTATTGAGAAGTTGTTTCTTTCAACTTAAGAATAAAGTTGAATTTACGTATGTGTTCTGTGGCAATGTAGTGTCTCGTCTTTGTTGACTACAACAGAGGCTGTCATAGTAGAACTTCCAAATGATGACAAGGAAATGTCAGCAGCAGGAGGTGGCATGGGAGGCATGGGCGGCATGGGTTTCTAATTATCAGTAGCTGACATATCCGTAACTTTTCTCAGTGACGATACGCCATAAAAAATGAGATGTAGAGGAGAACATATATTAGGTGAAGTTTATTATAATTTACCCAGGCGCCTCTTTAATTTTCAATTTTCATTTTGTATTAATATGTAAATGCTTCTCGGAAAGTCTAGTACTGGCACAATCGTACCGAGAGCCAAGCCTTTAGGAATGCCTAAAAGCAACTGCCTTTCCTTGCTCCCATTTGTATATTTCCCCATGTACAAGTTTTACCATCGAATCTAGATTACAGAGGCAGAATATTTTTTGTATTTATCTGTTGGGGATTTTCTCCTCTATTTATGTTCTATCGCATATTTGATTTCCTACTTACGAACTAGGTAAAATTTGTTTCACTTTGGAATGATCGAGTAGAATATTAAGGTAGTGTTCTAGTATTTTTCTTGGTCTAACATATTGGCCTCTTAGTTGGACAACTGCTTCTAGGGTTTTTATTATTAAACATAATAAAACTTAACACTAAGCTATTCACCATTAGTGTATTAGAAATAGATAATTTACGCAATGTAGTAGATTTATGAATATAAGTTTGCATTGATAATTTATGGGTGAAAAAACACAAGTGTATTAGAAATTGATGTTGAACAAAGAGAGTATAAGAGATTGAATTGAAAACACCTAATATAATGACGATTCTCAACAAGAACGATATGAAAAATTTTAGTGAATTAACAAAGATGATGGACATGGTGAAGCAACAAAGATCAGGTCAGAAAGTTTGAAGTAGCTCTGATACCATGTTGCTTTCTGTGAATTAACTATATATTGATTAAAGAAGTTGATAAAGTGTTACAATGCAAGAAATGAAATACCATACTTTATATTAAGATCCTACGGTCCATGAATCCAATTTCATCTCATCCAGAAAAGTCATATTTTTCTCAACAATATTAGTTGCTAAACTAAAAATTTGTCATGGTGGCTTGTGTGACATGTAATGCTAAGCTTTATATTCGTTAATAGCAATGTTCATGTGTTGTGGTGTTAAATTTAATATATCGGAGAGAGATAAATATGGAGTAAAACTTTCCTCTAGAACCCACGAATGAAACCTAAATCGTTGGATAAATGACTAGTTATTAACAATTAAACGGTTGTTTTCAAAAAAAAAAAAAACAATTAAACGGCAAAATGAATAGGTCTACTTGTAATTTTATCAAGCTAAGTCAATTAATAAGAGACGTACGCATGGGAGGCCCTGAGGCACCAGTGCGAGTGCACTCGACCCACTAATCTCAGGGCCTTAATAAAATTTGTGCCTTTAATAAATATATACTTGTATAAATGTTTTAGATACTTATTTTTAATAATTTAGTTCAAAATTCGTACATATCATATATGTGTTTGATTAAAAATATTTATTGCATTCACGTGCTTGTAACGAGATTTTTTGTGTATTAATTATCAATTCATATGCTTTATTTTGTTACGTGTTTGTTCCGATGTCTAAGTTAACCTATGTTCCTGATATATAAAATAAAATATATGTTCTTCATTTGTTTGAATTTGTAATTTGAAATTAGAGATGAAAAAGTTATATGCTGCTTTCACTTGAGATTGTAAAAAAGGGATTTGTTGTACTTATTTCATCTAAAAAGGCTTGTTATTATAAGAAAAAATTTTGGTTTTTCAATTCAACCCAACAAAAAAAAAAGTTATTGAACCGATTTTTAAATACACTAGCTTTATTTTTGTTTTGTAAGTTCATATATCTTGTTTCTTGATTTTCAGTTGAAAATATTGCACTTTTAAAAATTTATCAACTTTTCACTTTAAGTTTTACAAGTTATATTCAAGGGCCCCTAAATTTTTTCGGCACTAGGCCTATAAATTCTCAGGACCGGCCCTGGACGTACGATATTATTATAATGGTAATAATTAGATGAAGGGTTAAAATAAATGGATCTTTGTTGCACCAAATGGGAGATTTTCCCCTACAACAACACAATCTCAGCAGCCTGTAAATTAACCGGAAAGCTGCTCGTTGTTGGCATGACATAAGCTTTCACCAGCTCGCTTGGTCTCTGAACTGATCCAAATGTTGCACCGGGTGGCCTATTATAATTTTCTGCATGAAACTGTATACCAGTCATTCGATGAGAATGTTGTACGGGCGGTAGCTGCATTTAACAAGCGACATCAATGTATGACAATATCTTAAAACACACAATAACACCTTTTAGAGTAAATATATCACAAATTTGTAATTATTGAATTATCATATAAAAAGTGTACATACGTGCCTTTGATACATCATATATCTTCCTTCAGTTGTCGTATTTTCTCATTCAATCGAAGAAATCTTGCAGTAGACGACACGTATCAGACAACACCCAAGAAAAAAAGTGTTGCCCGAAATGATGAGACAACTGTTATTTTCCTACTCGAGAAAGTATTGTGTAATCCAACATTCACACAATGGGCCAAAATCGTTGTGTGATAAATTTTACCAGACAAGCATTTCTTGACCAGGGGTGTTGTATAAATGCATAAGTATTTTTAAGATTAGACAAGCGTTAGCAAATAAGTGTTGTGTGAATGCCTGCAACACAATATCCCGGAAAATCGTTGTTGTATTCAGACAAGTGTTTTTAGGTCTATTGTCTAAGTAGCAGTCATACAATATGTTATCCATAGTGTTGTGTGACAGTGAACCAACACACAACATTTTTTAGAAATATTATGTGAATGAAGCATAGACAATACTTTGTAAAAAGTATTGTTAGAATGGGACAAATGATTTCCGATTAAAATAAATAGATAAAAATTTTTTAAAAACAAATAATCAAATAAAATAAATCCAGAAATTCACTGAATTTAAAATACAATTTTAGAAAATAACTTTTCTGTATTTTTATAACTAAATTTTGGATTTAAAATAAATAATCAAAATAAAAACAATTATGAAAAGTAAATAAATAATTTACCTTTTTAAATAAAAGGTAATTTAGTAATTAGAAGTAAATAAGTTAAAAGGTGAAAAGGTAAAAAACATTTCATTTTTTACCTTTTTACCAAAACATGATTAAAACAATACTATTCATTACCATCTTCAAGCTTTCATTCCAAGAACACCAAGAACTCGAAGAACACTACAATCAATCTCTAATTTCTATATGTTATGGAACTCAAAATCCAACATATGATATATGAAATTGACCAGAAAAACAAGATCTACAACTTGACATCTTCAGATTTCACAGCAAACACTTTTTGCAATTTTTTTTTTAATCATAATAATTTCGAAAATAAATCGAATTTTAGAAAAAAATTGAAATCACCAGCACCACATCTGTTGTCAAAAACACGTAGGGTTCGTTGAGAGCTTCGATTCAACTATCGGAGCGTCAAAATCCGAATTCAATAACATCTTCGAATTGGACTTTGATCTTCAAGAATAATATTTACCGGAATCTATATCTTTTTATTTTTCGATTATTTTTTTCCAACACTAAAATGAGTGTTTATTAACATCCGTATGGTTGGATCATCGAAGAAATCATTCAAAAAAATTATTCAGTGAATCTGGATCGTGCCTCGTTATAGGAAGCAGCACTTTTACTGCGTTTTTGTTAAAATCTCATACAACCAGACCTTTTTATTTTTCGACTATTTTTTCCCAACAATAAAATGAGTGTTTATTAACTTTCGTACGATTCGATCATCGAATAAATCGTTCAAAAAAATTATTCAGTTAATCTAGACCGTGCCTCATTACTAGAAGCACCACTTTTACTACGTTTTTGTTTAAATCTCGTACAACCCGACCTTTTTATTTTTTGATAATTTTTCCCAACTCTAAAATAAGTATTTATTAACATCCGTACGGCTAGATCGTCGAAGAAATCATTCAAAAAACTTATTCAGTGAATCTGATTCGTGCCTCGTTATAGGAAGCATCACTTTTACTACAATTTTGTTAAAATCTCGTACAACCCGACCTTTTTATTTTTCGATTATTTTTTCCCAACACTAAAATGAGGGTTTATTAACTTTCGTACGGTTCGATCATCGAAGAAATCGTTCAAAAAAAATTATTCAGTTAATCTAGATCGTGCCTCGTTACTAGAAGCACCACTTTTACTATGTTTTTGTTTAAATCTCGTACAACCCGACTTTTTATTTTTCGAATATTTTTTCCCAACACTAACATGAGTGTTTATTAACATCCGTGCGGCTGGATCGTCGAAGAAATATTTTTAAAAAAATTGAAATATGGATCAGGGATGAAACTTTATTTAGATGTACTAGTCAAAGTACTAGTTGACCGTTAAATTAACAAATCAAATAAATTTATTTTTTCTGAAATTTTAGCAATAACATTAAAAATGATGGATCTTGACCTTCGTACGGTTGGATCGTCGAGAAATATTTTTAAAAAAATCGAAATATGAATCTGGCATGAAACCCTATTTCCAGAGTGTGTACTATTACATCGTTTTCGTTAAAATGCGACACGACCAAACCTTTTTATTTTTTGGTTATTTTTTTCCAACACTAAAATGAGTATTTATTATATTAACATTCTAAAAATTTGAGATTTTTTTTAATTTCAAATCAAATTTCTAAAATTTCTTAAAAGTTCATGATCCAAAATCTCAAATTTCACTTCTTCCCTCTATCTAATTCATATTGCCGCTTGTTAAAATATGTGATTTCCCCCTTTATTTCACTTCCCTCTTTACTAAAATTTCACTTCCCTCTTCACTAAAAATTCACTAAAAATTTTAGTCTCCCGGCTCTATTTTCCCCCTTTTCCTAATAAAAAGAGCACCAAATTCACTAACCCTAACATCTCTTTCAATCAGCCGACTCCCTCCTTCTTCAGCCAACCACCACATCCCTCGCACCAAATCTCTCTCTCCCCTATCTCGCCCCCCTCTCTCCCCCCTCTCCCCCCTCTCTCTTCAGGCGACAACGCCGTCCTTCACCACCACATACAGCGGCACAACCAGACACGATATAATTGCTTCTATTTACTGCTAAATTGATGAATGTAGATTATAATCCACCGAGTGATCTATTATCTTTTGCCGGACATTGGTAGTTTAATTGTTGAAAAGGCCCCTGGAATATTTGAGCCTGAGGTGGCAGGAGATGGGCAGGTGCTAAACATCTTTGAGGTTAAAGGAAGGAGTAAAGCCAAGGGAGAAGGCTTCAAGATTGTTGGTTGTCATATATTAGACGGACATTTCACAAGGTCAGCAACAATGAAGCTTCTGAGAAGCGGGGAAGTCCTTTTTGAAGGATCTTGCGTATCTTTGAAGCGAGAAAAGCAAGATGTAGACACAGTAGGGAAGGGCAACGAATGTGGACTCGTGCTTCATAATTGGTCAGATTTTCAGATCGGAGATGTTATCCAGTGCATAGAGCAAGTCAATAGGAAACCCAAGTTCATTTCTTCGGAGAGTGGAGCAGTTCGAATTGAATGCTAGTAAATTCTTAATACTAAAAAACTGTAGGGTTCATGTGTGTTGCTTGCCTCTCTTTAGTGGTTTTTGGAACTGTGTATTCCATGACTTGGGACATAATCTTGTTGTCGAAACATTGGTTTGGTTTCTTATCAGGTCGGAGCTCCTGCTCGTGTTGGTTTGGTTGTTCCTCTCGATGTTGTTGTGCCACCAGGGAACACTGGTCTTGATCCCTCTCAGACATCCTTCTTCCAGGTACTTGTGACTTCTTGTGCCCTGAAATTCCTTTGTCTTTCTTATACATTGGTGTCTCACTGTTCTGATTATGTTGTACCCAGGTCCTCAACATCCCGACTAAGATTAACAAGGGTACTGTTGAAATTATCGCGAGCTTATAAAAAAGGGTGACAAAGTGGCGTCGTTAGAGGCTGCTCTGCTTGCAAAGCTTGGTATTAGGCCCTTTTATTATGGTTTTGTTGTCTTGTCTGCTTATGACAATGGAACAGTTTTCAGTCCTGAGGTGCTTGATATGACTGAAGATGATCTTGTTGCCAAGTTTGCTATTGGTGTGTCAATGGTCACTTCCCTATCATTGGCCTTGTCATACCCTACTCTCGGAGAATGGAGCATTTTTCGGAGAGTGGAGCAGTTCGGAGAGTGTAGGGTTGACAACTCGAACTCCGATCATGGTTAAAGTTCCCAATTTAAATCAACAAGGAGATGTAAGTGAAATAAGTTAGGTTTCTAAAATATTAATTCTGCTTAAAAATTCCTCTTCTGGAATACTGATTATTACATGGTAAGTGGTCATCTCCTCTCTGTTCCCTGCCCTCATATGTGTGTGTATGTCAAGATAGGCTTGTAACCAAATATGAAGAGAGGCAACGTAGTGCAATATGAAGAGAGGCTTGCAGCTCTTAAATAATCGATAATTGTATGGATTTGTTTGTGTAGCTGTTCCCGTTGTGGAATCTATGGTGGCCATAGTGCTTGTCGATCAATTGATGTCACAATTTTCGCAGAATGAGCTATTCCCTATCAATTCAGATTTACAGGAATCAACTACAAAACATGAGCTAGCTAGCCTACTTATTTGAAGGGTGCACATTGATTTCAAAATTTTGTAAGTTACCATTAGCAGGGTTTATTGCTACCATCTCCTATAAGTATTAATGTTTGGTTGAAGTATGTGCCAAATAAAACAAGCCATGCCTGGCTGCTTTGGTCTTGTACCTTCTTTTAGTAATATATCAGTTTAAACAGAGGACATCTAGAGGAATGTTTTCAGTAAGTTAATGCAGCAACATGTCGCAAATAATATGGTACACCCATGCCAGTTTATATGAGCAACTTCTTTCTCCTTCTTAATAGCACATTAAATCGCACATTAAACAAATGAAAAAACAGGAAATGTCCACCAATGATTAACACTTGTTGTATTATATATCAAGCAATGCTTTTATTAAAATTCCTTGTGAGAAAATGACTCACACAACAGGAAAATAAAAACCACTTAATGTTAATAGTTGTAAAAAATGCCATCAAACAACATTTACCATTTAACAAAGTAATGTGGGAGAAGAATACACACTGCAGGTTAAAACCCACAAAACTGTTGTCTCTTTTAACAAATAACATGTTATACTCTGCAAAACCATTGTTTGAAATAATTTCAAACAAGAGTTATATACTAAGAAAGTGTTATCCTTCCTACTGTACAACAACATGCCATATGAGATAACATGTTGTACATCTAACCATAAAACAAATGGTTTTTGCTAAGAAACCATTGTCTGTAGTGACATACAATAACATCCTTGATCAAGTAAAAGATTGTATCTTTTACACTTAAACAATAGGCTTTCTTTTAAAAACCATTGTCTATTTACTGCTTAATAACACAATATATTTGTTAAAAAGTGTTACGTTATCGGAGCTTTGACAAGAGGTTTCCGAAGAAGTGTTATTGTTTCTGGGTATCAGACAACACTTTCCAGGTGGCTTTTACTTGTCTTTCAACTTTCACACAACAGCTTGCTGTGTGTTGTCTGAGGTGTGTATCAAACGACTTCTCTATAGTCAATAGTTTTTGGTATATTCAGACAACACGTTTTGCCTGTTGTCTAAAGCAAAAATCCTTGTAGTGATCATCCATGATTAAGGTTGGATCTTCCTGTAAAAGATTAAAAACAAAGAAAAATGCAAAATAAGAAGATATTGTTACCATTGTTAGGGGACTACACAATCCAAGTTTCACAAACCACCCATACAGAGCATACACAAAACCAATTGATTAGTTGAAAAGCTATCAAAGCGTGGTCACACGTTATTCAAGTATCACTTATACTTCTATCAAATCAATAAGTAAAAGAAAAATAAGAAAACACACAATATTTGACTTGGAGACACCCACGTCCCAACTCATATTATTAATCCAAACAATTATCTATAATACTTCAAAATAATAACATCTCAGCGGTGTCCCAAACTAATACTTACGCCAAACAATGCTTAAGCATCTCCCAAACAACACATAAGACTATGTATCACTACAAGAATTTTTGAATCAGACGACAGACATCAGACAACACTTCGACGAAAAAGTTTTGACTGAAATTTTCACACAACGGTTTTTTTAAGCTTTTCGGTGTATTGTCTGATCATGAACTTAATGACAGTTTTAAAAAGTGTTGTCTAGATGATCAAAATAGACATCCATTTTACAACGATTTTTGAAAGTAGTGTTGTCTAACAGTTTGTCTTACAATGGTTTTGAAAAGCGTCGTAAAACTTAGACAAGTGTTTTTATCAGATATTGCTTCAAAAGTAATCACACAACGGTGATTAAATACTATTGTCTGATTTTAACAACGCTTTTGGAAAGCATTGTTTAAAGAAACTTCAGATAATGCTTTAAACAATGCTTTGAAAAAAGGTTGTTAAAATCAGACAAGTGTTTGATATGACGTTGTATAAAATATAATCAGAATTGCATGTAACACACAATGGTTTTGTACTCTGAGTTCTTTAGCTCTCACACAAGCGTTTGGTAGTTAAAACCGTTGTTTGATTTTACAGTAGGAAAAAAAATTGAAATTGGGCTAACCCCTGCCAAAACAGTACAACCATCAAAGGCAATACAATGCCATACCAAACAAACATCAGCCATCATGACATCAATCAAGAAATGTTATGTTCAAAGTAGCAAACACAATTATCATATTACAAAGTTTATGTAATTAAAAGTACACAAATTAAATTACATCAAGAAAGTTGAATTGTTTCATCTACATCTCGCACGTAGCTATGTTCTTCTTCCTCAAGTTCTATCTCATTCTCAAGTAAATTGGGCACAAAACACTCATTCTCAATTTCTATCTCGATGGATCAGCCTCATTTTCATAAAGTGTACACCCAAGAATAGTAGATAAAATGGACGCGCGTGGCCATGTGGCGGAACTCCAACATTCTCCTTGTCCCAGTAAAACTAACATCATTGTTGCATCACTGGGTGTTTTAGGGTTTTCCAAGTCCAGTTTTCCAAAATAGCCGATTTGCTATGTTTTCCATGCACCTTATTGTCTATAAACACCAGATGTAGCATTAGTTTGCAACAAATACAAAATTTACATAGTAATAAGAAGTTTATTGTCCAACTAGTTCCTACTGTGTTACATAGTACTTCTACTATGTCAAAAGTTACCTGCACTAATGGTCACCCTTCCCTTCAACTGGATCATATATATCTGTTTCCCAATTTTGTCATATCCATCCACATACAAAACCCATTTTGTCTTGAAATCACCTAAAAGTTTTTCATGCTCTGCAGTATAAATCTCAGGTTCTGAACCTTGTTTGATATGAATCTCAACATTCGTAGCAGCTCTCCCACCAGAAAAAAAGGCCAGAATTTAAACACAAAGACCGAAAATGCAACAAACAAAAATACACATAAATAATAAAACAATAATGGTTTTAGTAAGCACCTAATTAACAGCAGAACACACACGCGCATATCCAGTTTAGCTTTTTAAGACCATCCTAGAGTCTGCTCCTGAAAATCAGCATAACATCTTTCTTGCACAAATGGAACTGGTTTAATATCAGAAGACTTGGCAAGAAAGAAAGAAAGAAGACTTGTTTTTTCTTTCTTGCCAAGTGTTCTAATATAAAACCCAGTTCCATCAGTCTGAATATACAAATTAGCACTGTAAATCTTTCTTGCACAGCATCTTGAGTCTCCTGAAAATAAGCACAACATCTTTCTTGATTGATGGAACTGGTTTTATATCAAAAGACCTGGACACTTTTGAACCAAGTGTTCTAATATAAAACAAGTTCCATAAGTCTGAATCAGTTCCATCTTCATTGCAAACAAGGCTGAAAACAACATAAACAATATTAAAAATCCATCTATTGAAATGACAGAAAATAAACACTTAAATATGAAAATAAACAATTAAATCTATTTTCACCATTAAACACTTAAATCCTTTAAACTTTAACCCATCTATTGAATTGAATGGAATTGAATCTTAAGCAAACAATCATTGTCAAAATGCAATATCAGCTCTTGATAATATGTTCACGTATCATGCTGAAACCATTTGTGTTGTACACAAACTCTTGCTTGGTTGGTGTTTGCAAGTACATCTTGATTAGTTTCTGCAAGGAATAAGTAGACATATTATATTGGTGTTTACAAGTGAATCTTGATTAGTGTCTGCAAGGCTTTAGTGAATCTTGATCATCCTGAAATTGTTTTATGTCTTGGGATTCAGCAGACAATGTAAATAGCGGGAAAATGTGTTTAATATGTTTTCTATTCTCATTTAATCTCATTTTTTTTGAATCGTAGTGATCTTGTTTAATTTTCTGCAATTAGCATAGCTTATTGAATATTGAATTTTAGGAAGCATGGATCTATATTAAAGTTGATAATATATGAATTTTCCCCCATAGAAGGCAATCCTGTTCTGCTACTTTATAAACTGCAAAATTGATCCTTTATTCCTTTTTGATTACATTTTGTGACTCGGTGATTAGAAATCCAATATACGCACCAAAAAATTTGCTGGCCATAAAATGCAAGAGTTTGTGTACAACACAAACGGTTTCAAACAAAATTGAGATAAAATCAAATCTTTAACAGATATTTATTACAAGCACAACAAATAGCATCCTCTATGTTAAGTTAAAACTTTATTACAAGCACAACAAATAGCATCGACCACCTAACAAGTTGAACAATCAATATATATCGACAAAATGAAGCATTGAAACTATAATAATAAATCAAGAAAAGAGTCAAAATGTAAGAAATACCTGCTAGAAGATCTAAGTTGGTCTCTAAACTCCTTAAACTATTGTCTCTTTATGTTCTCTCCCTTTCTTCTTTGTCTTGGACAAAGTCACTGCAATCAATTAAAGAAAACAAAGAAAACAAATTTACTTGTAAATATGTAAATATTTACAATAAGCAAGAGCGACACGGAATTAAAGAAAACATAGAAAGATTATTCACCTGCTTTGTTAAGCTTTGATTTAGGTATAGTCGCTGTCTCACTGAATCTCTCTCTCTCTCTGAATCTCTGCTCTCTCTCTGAAACCCAAATCAATGACCAAAACCCAAATTAGACAAAGCGAAATCCAAATTAATTTGAAACCTATATAAAAAGAGTATTTAATCGGGGAGAGAAGAAGATGTTGTGAATATGTGGCGAAGGAAAAGTTGGAGGAGATAAGGAGGAGAAGGGGGAAATGAAACCCTAAAAATTTTGGGTTAGGGGGAAAAGTATCGCGCCTTCAACATTTTACAGTGTTCCACTTCATTTTTTAATTTTAAATATTTTGGTAATAATTAATTTTATTTAAATTTTATCAAGAATTTATTTGATTCCGATTTTAAAATTTTAAAATTTACATATATGCATGTACTTATATATTACATTTATGATGCATGTACGGTTCGATCATCGAAGAAATCATTCAAAAAAAATTATCCAGTGAATCTGGATCTTGCCTCGTTACAGAAAACATCACTTTATTACGTTTTTGTTAAAATCTCGTACAACCGGACCTTGTTATTTTTTCATTATTTTTTCCCAGCACTAAAACGAGTGTTTATTAACATCCGTAAGGTTTGATCGTCGAAGAAATCATTCAAAAAAATTATTCAGTGAATCTGGATCGTGCCCCGTTATAGGAAGCAACACTTTTACTACGTTTTTGTTAAAATCTCGTACAACCGGACCTTGTTATTTTTTCATTATTTTTTCCCAACACTAAAACGAGTGTTTATTAACATCCGTACGGTTAGATCGTCGAAGAAATCATTCAAAAAATTATTCAGTGAATCTGGATCGTGCCCCGTTATAGGAAGCAACACTTTTACTACATTTTTGTTAAAATCTCGTACAACCGGACCTTGTTATTTTTACATTATTTTTTTCCAACACTAAAATGAGTGTTTATTAACATCCGTACGGTTCGATCGTCGAAGAAATCATTCAAAAAAATTATTCAGTGAATCTGGATCGTGCCCCGTTATAGGAAGCAGCACTTTTACTACGTTTTTGTTAAAATCTCGTATAACCGGACCTTGTTATTTTTTCATTATTTTTTTCCAACACTAAAACGAGTGTTTATTAACATCGTATGGTTCGATCGTCGAAGAAATCATTCAAAAAAATTATCCAGTGAATTTGGATCTTGCCTCGTTATAGGAAGCAGCAATTTTACTACGTTTTTGTTAAAATCTCGTACAACCGGACCTTGTTATTTTTTCATTATTTTTTACCAACACTAAAACTAGTGTTTATTAACATCCGTACGGTTCGATCGTCGAAGAAATCATTCAAAAAAATTATTCAGTGAATCTGGATCTTGCCTCGTTACAGAAAGCAACACTTTTACTACGTTTTTGTTACAATCTCGTACAACCGGACCTTGTTATTTTTTCATTATTTTTTCCCAACACTAAAATGAGTGTTTATTAACATCCTTACGGTTCGATCGTCGAAGAAATCATTCAAAAAATTATTCAGTGAATCTGGATCGTGCCCCGTTAGAGGAAGCAACACTTTTACTACGTTTTTGTTAAAATCTCGTACAACCGGACCTTGTTATTTTTTCATTATTTTTTCCCAACACTAAAACGAGTATTTATATAATATTACTTATTACATGTACATGCATACATTATTTTTAAATAAATATATGATACTTGTTTAATTTTAAGTTGTAAAAATCTTTAAAGTAAAAAAACTTAAGAACTGCAAAAGTAGGCGGCAAATTTCTCTCGTACAATTTATTAGAGAACAAAACTTTCCCCCCTTAAAAAAATAAATTTCCCCCCAATCCAAAATTATTACAAACCCTTTCCCCCTTAAACGAAAATCACTCTCCCCCATATAACTCGCTGCTCTACTCTCTTCTCCCTCGCTCTCAACTCCATGAAATCTCTTTACTCTCTTCTCTCTTTTTTTTCTCTCTGTATCTAATTTATTTTTTTACTTTGCAGGTGATTACTATAGTTACAAACCCTAGAATTTCAATTACTCACAAACCCATTTGCAAAATCACAAACCCTAGCTAATTAAACTCAATTCAAGGCTGTATTCATGTTAATGAAGCTCTATTTTACTTTCTTCCTTGTCAATTAGCTTTTTTTCTTCAAGTTTATGTTTGAAGATTGATTTTTAATTTTTGATTTTGTTGTGTCTTTCAACTAATTCGGTACCGGCGGGTCAAGCTCATGTTGTTAATCTTATTTGCGGTGCCAAAACTCAGGTCTCTCTCCCCCCTCTCCCCCCTTGTGTGTGTGAATTATGTTATCGATTTCTTCAGTAGTGTCGATGAGTATTGGATTTAAGGGAGTTTTGTAGTTTTGATGAGTATGGTTCTATGTACAATATGAACAGTGCATTACTTAATACAAACCTTATATATAATGAACACGAGCTTATAATTTTTTTATCATCACCACTTGGTTGCTAATAATTACAGGGACAAGCTTGAGCTGAAAGCAATCAATGAGGGTGCAGTTAGCTATGCTGTGCTAGAGAAGAAAGCTGAGTTGTATGATAAGCTAGCAAGGGGAGAGCTCTCGGACAAGAAAGATAAAGAGAAGTACTGTGTTGATTTCTCTAGTAAGATTGTGCAGGATGAACCACAGCATCCTCAAGGCCATGACACTTCTGGCACAGGACAAACAGAGTATGGAGATGGTGACAGTGGTTCTTCAATGCTACCTAACAGTAAGCCTATGGGGCTGGGAAGGGCAAGTGCTACCTTCGACAATGAGGAGCACAAGCGTATCGTAAAGTAAGCCTTTTCACTTCTGTTTTTTGGTTTGTTTTGATCTTATTTCTGCATGTTGAGACATTTTACTAGGTTGTATCTTCTAATCCAGGTTCTTAGTAATATTATGGTAGTTTACTTGTCACTAAAATGGTAGCACTCTATTACTTGGGTAGAGTTGAACCTCTATAGCAGGCAGTTTGCCATTAATTTTCTAATCTAGTGAAGATCGTTTAAGTTTTTCACAAATAGATCTTTGGAAATGTTTTAGTTCATTTATATGTAATAGTTCTCTCTAAAGCCTACAATTTATGAGTAGTTTATTTCAATACAGAGGCATGATTATGTGATGACTATGATGATCTTGAAGATGTTATGTCCTTCAAATAGAGATTATCTTTACTCTTTCGGAACCTAAGGAGTGTAATATTGTGATAGAATGATATGCTGTAAATAATACGTAAGATACAATGTGTCCTTATCTGAATTCTTCCATTGTTTTTGTACAGTAGTATGTATTAAGCTCCTCATAAGGCCCAGAAATACTTTTAATGTATTCTGTATTGTTTTTGTAGGAGTTTATAAGAACAATGGCTATCTGATAATTTCATGCAACAGAGGACTTAACCAAATACGTACAGCGGTCGGTGATTCTGTCAAGTGGCTATTTATTTTGCTTGTTGATTATCCTCTTGATGTTAAATGAGCTAACTAGTTTTGGTCTTTGTCTTTAATACGGATCTATGACATGGTTGCTATTGCAAGATATCTAAATGCGATAGTTCTCGAGCTGTATAAAACTTCTTTTTGGGCTGATCCAAGGTATGCCCGTATGTGTTCTTCTATGTTATATTAAACCCTTGCAGCTTCCTATCATTATTGTGTACAGTTTCAGACTGGTTCACAATGTTATTATATAATGTCATCTACCTGGTTTGACAGTGAATTTCAATATATTTTTGATGTTGAAGATTTCATCTCATCCTTAAGAGACGAGGTTAGGATACTAAAAGAGCTGCCTCCTAGGCTCAAGAGGAGAGTGGAATTGGGAATTTTCTACATGATGGCACCCATTAGTTGGTCCGACATTTCTTATTACCATAATCAGGTATGTTTTAAGTGCTTCAATTGAATTTTTTTTCATATTCTAATGAAATTCATTGTATATAAGGTGTTCCTATTTCTTGCAGAATCTTGCTTTGATACAGAGACATAAAGTTGTACACTTGAACAGAACAGATGCCCGTCTTGCAAATAACGGTCAACCCTTCAAAGTTCAGAAGCTCCGCTGTCAAGTGAACTTCAAGAAGTAGAGGCAACAACAGTTCAATGAACAAGTTCTAGTATGATAGGGCTTTGATTTTTGTCCTTTTATTTTAGTTTTGTGGACAAGTTGTGTATTTGTAATTTTGGTAAACTTTGGATTTTTTGTAAATGTTCTGATTTTGTATTTTTGTTTTGGGAAACCATTGTTTATGAATAAAAATGGGAAAATAATTTAAATTAAACCATAGTGTGAATCAAATAAAAATGATACTTTGGATGATTAATACCATTGTGTGTTAAGATCTCTAACAATGGTTATCTTTCAAGAAATTGTTGTAAACATAACGAAGAGACAACGCTTTATTTTTCGGGAATCATTGTCTGTATATAGCAAAAATAACAGTTCAAATTAAACAAACCATTGTCTGATCCAGGTAGTACACAATATTCATGTCTCAAGAAACCCTTGTTGAAATCATAATTAGACAATAGACCAAATTTAAAAAACCATTGTATGATCCAGGTATTACACAATAGACATGTCTAAAAAAACCCTTGTCAAAAACATAATCAGACAATAGACCAAATTTAAAAAACCATTGTATGATCCAGGTATTAGACAATAGACATGTCTGAAGAAACCCTTATTAAAAACATAATTAGACAATAGACCAAATTTAAAAAACCATTATATGATCCAGGTATTAGACAATAGACATGTCTGAAGAAACCCTTGTTAAAAACATTATCAGACAATAGACCCATTATTTAAACACCATTGTGTGATCCAGGTATTACACAATGTTTTTAAGAAACGCTGTCATTGTCTTTCTGCAACATAGACAACGGTTATGCTGGTGTTGTCTGATACGCGTAACATACAGTATTGAGATAGACAAGGAAAAACCAGGGCTTTAGACGATGGATAAAAACCGTTGTGTGGTCAATTTTTTCTTGTAGTGTATATATAATATGACTATGTATAATTAATCCTAAGTATTCACCTATCAAACAAATGTAATATGACTATGTATATATAGCCATCCAAAACATAGCCACCACTTATCATACTTATTCTATAAGTCTTACCATACATGTTATACAAGCCTTCCAATTCTTGGTGTCTAACTATCCAACTTTGTGATAAAGACATATCATATATAATAGTTGTCTACACATACAATTATTACCCAACCCATATATATCTTAGATCATCCAAACCCATATAATCACATTGGGTTGAAACCCAACAATCCTCCCCTTCAACCCAATATCCATTTCAGACTGAACGGTAACCATCAAGCCATCGACGTCTATTCGCCAATGCCTCCACTCGAACAAGAACCTCCTCTTGTTCTTCCAAATATTGAGGGTCGCTAAAACCCGTTTCATGAACTCCAAACCATCATTTTTCACCATACGATGTATTCATCTACAAAATCACGTGCATCAACCACCATGAGTGCTCTTCCATATGTTGAATCACCCGATCCTTTATTTCATTATCCTTCAGTCTCCTAAAGAAAATCACTAGTATCACCCAAATAGTTCACCTGGTTGATCAAGCATTTGAAACAATATTGTGATGATCTCTTCCCTCTTCTACCTTTTAGAGTACGAACAAATCTTTCTCGAGAACCCACTCCTCAAGAACATCATGATTGATCCACGATGCAAGGGCCAATCGAATAATTCGTACTGCAAGTAATTTTTTTTCTTCCCGCTTTAGTAGTCTCCTTGTCAGCAAATCCACCATAAAAGCCGAATACAAGTCAAGAGACCAAAAGGTATACTGAAACCAATGAGAGCAATAAAGTAGTAAAAGTCAAATCAAACCAAGTTTACACATGAATAAGAGGAAAAATAAAATTATCACCGCTCCAAATTTGGAGTGGCTTAAATGCTCTACTTGTAAAAATAACATCTCTAGCATGACTAGGCCTCCTTGTCTTGGTTTGTTGTTGCTACCTTGTTTATGAAGAGAAATTCATCGATTCTGAATTGTAGGTAGTGGTGATGGAAGATGTAGCCCTAAGGTTGAGAAAAAGGTGATCGGATGTGTTGAAGCATATAAACTTTTCTTTTTGCTGTGGTTAGGCCAAAAGTAGTTTATTAACTCCACGTTCTTGTTCTCTTGCTGCCATCTCTTTGGAAGCAGCCCTAGGGTTCTTGGGTTAAAGGTGAACATATTTTGTGCGTAATGATTTGCCTAATTTCTTTTTTGAAATATGTCTTCGACTGTGATTCTTCATTGGTGCTCTAAGTAACAAGATTCAAAATCTATAGCATGTGGCCAACAAGTTTGACACTAAAATACAATAAATCTAGTTTGCTACTAACAACATTAAAAATTCGTAGCATATGGCCAAGATAGAGAATACACGATATGTAGCTCAATGGAACAAGAACAATGAATATGTCTTGATCAGAGATAAACTCAACCAACCCAACACCATATCTGGATATTCAAGAGAGCAAATTGTGTATTCAAAGGAGGAGAATTGAGCTTGGTGTTTAAAGAAGTAGCGGAGGCTATATATAATACCCCACTCCTACAACAAGAAGATATGTGGCTTAGTTCAGTATATAAGCAAAAAATAATACTACTAATTGTATCAATAAATCATGATCATTTAGGGGCCTATGGTGGGCTTGTCATCACCCAAGTTGGTTGCATATGGGTCAGTGTACTTGTCTTATTTCGGATTCGAAATCGGGACTTGACCTAATTTCTGAAAAAAGGTTTGGAATTTGACGCAGGTTATCACATATAGTAAACCGATTCTTGAAAGCTTGAGTCATCACGTCGTTGGAGGTGGTGGTACGAAAGCTAGTGGTATTCTCCCATAATAGATAGAGGTCGAGAGGTGGGGACACAAAGCGATCTGCTGTTATCCCACAGTGGCTAGTGAGGTACGATCTTGGACCTATAACCTATCCATTTAGGCTTAACAAGGACGTTAGGAAGGAGTTTAAATGGGAGAGTTTATAACATCCCAGTCCCATATCGAGAAGATATGTGACTTTAGTTTAGTGTATAAGCAAAATTAGTACTACTAAATGGAGCAATTAATCATGGTCTTCTGGGGGGCCTGTGGTGGACTTGTGGACTACCCAAGTTGGCTGTATTTGGGTCATTGTATTTTGGCTTATTTCGGATTCGGAATCGAGACTTGACCCAATTTTTGGAAAAAGGTTCGAAATTTAATCTGGGTTGTCACACTATATATTGCATGGGTAAGTAGTCATAGTATATCTAAGAGAAACTAGAGTCATAGATTACTGTATGACCTATAAATTTGGTATCTTAACTTTCCAATTTTTTGTAAAGCTGTGTACTAGTTACCATTAGGGGACTGGTAACAGTGTCAGGGCAATATATTCAAAAGAACAAGGAATTATGTGCATGTCCATATGAGCGGCAGTTTAGTCCATATGCCAAACTAGCTTATGAATACCAAAGAGTAGGTTTATGATTAAGTAGGCTGCTACGATATAGGTGTCCGCGCCTTTCCAAGTTGATTTTTTTTTTGGGTAAATGAGGACGGCACCTCGTAAGAATTTATAACATCAAAAAATGAAATTTACAAACAAGAGAAAACCTCTCAAGTTGAAAACAATCCATCTCAAGGACCCCCAAGAGAAAGACTAAGCAAAAATAAAAACAAAGAACAAGAGGAAAGAAAAAAAATCTACTAACAAGCTAGAGCCACATAAAAAAATAATGTGCAACAACAAGCCCGCCACCACGAAAAAATCCTCCCAGCAAAAACCTTGCAGAACACCAATCTGACCAAACTCAACCTCACAATGACCTCTTACTATCTTAGGATACACAAAAAAGGAATCCTGGATAGATAAAAAATAACACCCCACACACCCAGAAGAGAAAAAACCACCCACCCAAACTCATTACCTAAAGAAACCAACCCAACCTGAAAACATAGAATCATAAACTTGAACCAAATCAAGACCCCTAAACTGTAATCTCCCGACCTTGCAAACAAAACACAATCGAAATTACCCTCCATTTTCGATTGAATGCAGTTTTATAGAGATATTCCAACTCTCCAAAATTTTTACCACTCGACTATTACACTTAACCTTCAAGCTCATAATCTTGAAACATACAGCCTCCGCAACCAAATCAATAATCTGTTGACACAATCTGTTTTGAGATTGAAACAACCTCATGTTTCTCTCCTGCCAAATAAAGTAAATTAACGCACCCAGGACTAGTTTATTTACAATTGCAGCAATACTTTTACCTTTCCATCTGATTGCTACAAGAGAAACAATTTGGTTCCAAGAAACTTGTTCCGGAATGTTGACTCCTTTCCTGATAAAAAACCTGAGAACATCACGACAAAAACCACACTAAAAAAATAAGTGATCAACTGAGTCCCTCTGGGCCATGCAAAATGGACAAGTCAAATTTCCCCCCGTTTGCCACATTTGCATTCTGTCTTGGGTCATTAGCTTTTTCCTAACCATAAAATAAACGAGTGCTTCGGAATCGAGCTCGAGAACCAGACCAGATGATGCCACTCAACAACTGGTTGAATTTCTCTAAAATCATTCCTGGTTGTACTAGATTTAAATGTCGCCAGGCTTCCATCTCTTGACACCCAGACCGCTTTATCCTTCCGAAACTCATTAATTATAATAATTTTACCCTTTAATTCCGGGAATTTTTCAAGGACCTCAGGAGGCCAATGCACACACTCATCCTCTATAAAATCCTCGACTTTATTTTTTTCCGAAAAACCCAGATTTTCTACTTCCCTAGATGAGAAACGATAAAAAATTGGGCTTTCCAGAGCCCATGTATCATGCCAAAAATAGGTCGTCCTGCCATCACCGACTTCCATTTTTAAAAACCTCTGGAATTCCCCCCTTAAATTTAAAATACGTTTCCAGCTAGCAGAAGCATCCCAAGCAATATTAATTTGCCAAAAACTTCTCCCTCAAAGCCTATAGGTATGAATCCAGCGAACCCACAAAGATTGCCTATTAGAAATCACACTCCAAATATTAAAAGCCATAAGAGATTTGTTCCAAGAATTCAAAGGTCGAATGCCAAGCCCCCTTCCCTTTTAGGACAGCACACATCTTTCCAGGCCACCTTAGCTTTGCCTTGAGCTAAATCCAATCCACTCCATATGAAATTACGAATAATCTTCTCAATTTCCTTTGAGATTGAAATTGGAAGAAGAAAAACTGAAGCCCAATAGACTTGCATCGAAGAAAGCACCGACAGAGCCAACTGCAATCTACCAGCAAAGGACAACCGTATATTTTGCCAACTCTGAATCCGATTTTTAACTTGCTCAATAAGCGGAACACAATCAACATGCCATAACCTTGTTGAGATCAAAGGGACTCCTAGGTATCTAGCAGGGAGAGAACCAACCTGAAACTTCATTATATTATTTATGAGCATTTGATTATCCTGAGAGACTTTAC
This sequence comes from Saposhnikovia divaricata, assembly GCA_036435485.1. Classification (NCBI taxonomy): domain Eukaryota; kingdom Viridiplantae; phylum Streptophyta; class Magnoliopsida; order Apiales; family Apiaceae; genus Saposhnikovia; species Saposhnikovia divaricata. The sequence continues at coordinate 139,815,803 of CM071599.1, read as the reverse complement.
AAAAGAAAGTGCTACTCTTTGCTTCATTAGGCCATAAACCTGAGGCTTCCCCAAACTCATCAAGAGAATCTTTCAAGACCTGAACTGACCAAGGATCTCCATGAGAAAAAAGAAATAAGTCATCCGCAAAACAGAGATGAGAAATTTTCAGAATTTCACATTTACTATGATATTTAAATCTCCCATCTTCAACAATTCTATTCTTCAAAATAATAGAAAGAACCTGCATGACAATAGTAAACAGGTAAGGAGATAGAGGATCTCCTTGCCTGAGTCCCTTTTCTCCTTTGAAAAAACTGAAAGCCTCTCCTTTCACAATAACCGAGTAAGACGGAGTTGAAACACATTCTCTAATCCACCTAATCATTCTCTCCGGAAAACCAAATAGATACAAAGCTTCAAATAGAAAATCCCAGTTGACGCTATCGTATGCCTTTTTGATATCAACTTTAAAAGCACATCTAGGAGTCCCTTTATACCGATGATAATTTCTAAATAATTCCTGAACTAGAAGGATATTATCACTAATCCTCCTCCCCGGAATAAAAGCATTCTGATTATCATCAACAATACTATCTAGAGAACTCTTTATCTTGTTAGCCAAAATTTTCGAAATACATTTATACAAGATGTTGCAAAGAGCAATAGGTCTAAAATCACCAACCCCCTAAGGAAAATCCACCTTAGGAATAAGGGCTATAATAGTAGCATTTACCTCCTTTAGAAGTTTTCCCGTCCTGAAAAATTCTTTCACTGCTTTACACACCTCCTCCCCAATCACCGGCCAAGCACTTTTATAAAACTTAGCGGTGAAATCAGGAAGAATTGCAATCCTTGCGCAAGAGAAATGTATTTGGACCTGCAGTTCGAACACCAGCTGGTGTGGTTCCCATTGGAAATAGATGGGTGTTTGTACAAAAACGAAATGAGAGAAATGAAATTGTGAGATATAAGGCCCGGCTGGTAGCCCAGGGATTCTGTCAACGGCCTGGATTTGATTATCAGGAAACTTTCTCTCCTGTGATGGATGGAGTTACTTTTCATTTTCTTATGGGTATGGCTTGTATGGAAAAATTGGAAACACGTCTGATGGACGTTGTGACAGCCTACCTTTATGGATCAATTGATAGTGATATTTATATGAAAATCCCTGAAGGATTAAAGTTAGAGGAAACTAAGCCTCAACATTTATACTCAGTTAAACTACAACGATCATTATATGGCTTGAAACAATCTGGTCGTATGTGGTACAACAGACTTAGTGAATATTTATTGAATGATGGGTATATAAATAATCAAGTGTGTCCATGTGTGTTTATCAAAAGGTCACAATCCGGTTTTGTTATTATTGCAGTATATGTGGATGATTTAAATATTGTAGGTACTTTCGAAGATATTACTAATGCTAACTATTTGAAAAATGAGTTTGAAATGAAAGATCTTGGAAAGACAAGATTTTGTTTAGGTATACAGGTGGAGTACATATCTTCAGGCATATTTGTTCATCAGTCAACCTACACAGAAAAGGTTCTTGATCGATTCTACATGGACAAAGCTCATCCACTAACTACACCGATGATTGTTCGATCGCTGGAAGTTGAGAAGGATCCTTTCCGTCCTAGAAAAGAAGATGAAGATGCACTTGGGCCTGAAGTACCATATCTTAGTGCAATTGGAGCTCTTATGTATCTTGCAAATAACACACGACCTGATATTGCATTTACTATGAACCTGTTGGCAAGATTCAGTTCTGATCCAACTGAAAGGCACTGGGATGGGATCAAACATATATTCAGATATCTTCGTGGGATAATTGATCTTGGGCTATTCTTTTCAAATAATTCAAAATCGCAGTTGATTGGATATGCGGATGCTTGGTACATGTCCGATCCACATTTTGGACGATCTCAAACAGGTTATCTATTCACATATTATGGCACCGCTATTTCTTTGAAGTCTACAAAACAGACTATGACGACAACTTCATCTAATCACGCAGAGTTACTTGCAATCCATGAAGCAAGCAGAGAATGTATTTGGTTACGATCTATCATTCAACATATTCGAGAATCATGTGGTTTATCAGGTATCTCAGACAGTCCTACAGTAATGTTTGAAGATAACTCAGCTTGTATTAAATAACTCAAGGGAGGCTACATCAAAGGGGATCGAACACTCATTTCGTACTATAAGCAAAACAAGCTTTAATCTCATCGTGCATATGCATTGTAGGTCTCATATACTCACTCGATATCTAACTTAGTTGCAACATTTATAAGATTAGGTGTTTCATTATGTCGAGGACCCAAATTTTGAAGGTCTACCAGAAAAAAGAGAAAATTGGAGCCCTAAAGTAAATCCTTTATAGACAATCATAAAGAAAATTTTGTTTTTCAAATATAGACTTGGCTCAAAAAGTAACCACATATAATTGAGTAACTAAGTAACCAATACCATTACCTTAATTTTAAAATAAATAAAGGGATAAGATTAACCAACTCTACATCCTATTATCTTGTACTTAACTACACGTGTCCTTCACACACCAACACAAAAAAACAGAATGGAAGCATAAAAAATAAAAAAATTAATTATTTAAATAAACGTAGTTTTCTTATAGATGAACAACAAATGTGTATTGTATTTATAAACAAATTAGTATTAATATAAAACAGAACATATCATCTCAAAATTACTAAAAAAATAAAGAACAAGTAAAAATTTATTACAAATAAATTTTTTCTTAAAAATGTACAAAACATATTATACACAACACATTAAAAATACTAAATATCTAGGCCTTCAAAATATAAACATATTTATAACACTTTAACTTAAGAATAAAACAAGAGCGAAAGTATCTAGGCCTTTAACTTTCTCCTGAGTCTTACAAGTATCCTTCATCATCTCTAATTTCATGTTCTAGTCTCTAGTCTAGGGTAGATAACTAATTACAAGGACCTTCCGAATCTCAAGTGATTCTAACTCATAGGATTAACTCTCATATCCCTATGCAGAATTTAAATCCATGTGCAGCATTAACACATAACCCTAAATTAACCACTTGAGGTGATTAGGTATATTCCTATCCTAAACACAAATTAACACAATTGTCAATCTCAAGTTATATTGATTAGGTCTAATCTAGGTTGTCTTTTCCAAGCATCACCTAAATTACAGATTCAATTACAAAGTTAATTACTCTTCGTAAAGCATTACACACAAATCAATATAAACGACCACAATGAACATAAAATAGAGAATTAAAAAGAACACTTATATATAAACTCAAGAATCCATCAAGGCTCTAGAATAGAAGTTAGTTCAACATCTTAAAGAACAACACAAAGGAAAATAGAAGATGAAGGAAAGATAAAACTTGTTAATGGCTTCAATCTTCGATCTCGTGGCCTGATTATGTCTTCTCCCAGATGCTTCTCCTGTTTTCTTCTCTAGGTCTAAAATTACAAAACTCAAACTACGTGTGTCTATATTTACAAGTGTTTTTAATGGAATAATAGGAATAAAAGAAATATCCCTAAAAAGAATAAATTTCTAAATAGGAAATTTTTAGGCTGATGTTCCTGGACTTTTCTGGGCTGTTAGGAGCAGAATTAAATTCAGAGCCCATGATAGAAATATTGGCCTTCTTCCGAGCTTTCCAATGACTATTTACGGGTCTCAAACAGAATTGTAGAACTCCCGATAGAGCCCAAACTATAAATGTTGCGCAAACTTTCCAAAAATCAGAATTTTGAATGAATTAACTCCAAAAAATCCAATTTGAACTTCAATCCTTTATTTTCTTGATTCCTACAATAAAACATTAAAACATAATAAATAAAATCCAATTTCATGCAAAAATAACTAAAAATATAGGGACAAACTATTTATAAATAATTACTTATCAAGTAACTTGATATTTAGTTACTGATTCTGCCGGACATTCTTAAATAATGCCTGAAAAATAGTTGAATATGCTCAAATATTCAATATTTTTTTTAATAAATTCAATTGGTATCTAAAGTTGCGATGGGTTGAAGTGTTGAACTTTTAGGAAGTTTGGTTGAAATGCCTATTTATTATCAGAAATTATTGACTCGAGCATGTCTTGTCTAGGCACCTGTGCATACAATTGTTTCCAATGCTGGAGTTGAGGGAGCTGTTGTGGTGGGTAAGCTTCTGGAGCAGGATGATCCTGATCTTGGATATGATGCTGCTAAAGGTTTCTTTTCCCCCTCCAGTTTTCTAAGAAATATAATTTGTATGTAGTTGTTGAATCATTTGAAATGTTGATATTCCTTTTTGTTTGTTTTTCTGTTGCCCTTCTTGCGCTAGGTGAATATGTGGACATGGTCAAGGCTGGAATCATCGACCCATTGAAGGTCATCGGGACAGCTTTGGTAGATGCTGCAAGGTAAATTAGTATTTTTTTTATTTAGCTAAATGGCAAATTAGTGAAGTATAAGAACACAGCCAAACACAAAGTAATACTGAATATTTAGATGATAACTCTTGAATGGATAAACTACGTACTTTGATAATGAAAATAGAAGGAGTACATATGATACTTATACTAATAACAAACCAGCAAATTAGGAACTAACTAGCTGATTTTTCTCCACCAATCTTGTAACTAACTCCTAAGCCAAATCTCATCATATCATGTATCCATAACAGAATACAGACATTTTATTCAATCAAAACAAATAAACACGAAACTAATTATGTTAGATTATTCATCCAACATATTCCCCCCTAATCCAACTTAATTTAATTGATCGTTCTCCAGTAGTTTCCATAACACCAAGTAGCTTCCTTATCTTCTCAAATTTAGTTGCAGCTAGAGCCTTTGTCATGATGTCTGCACGTTGTGCTCCTGTGTTGATATGCTTGATTATAATCAGCCCCTTCTCCACGCATTCCCTGATAAAATGGTACCGCACGTCTTTGTGTTTACTTCTGCCATGGAACACGGGATTTTTAGCTAGATCTACAGCAGATCTATTATTGAGGTACAAAGTAACAGGTCCAATTTTCACATCAGAAATCTGATTCAGGACCCTTTGTAGCCATATTGCTTGGCATGCTGCTGCTGTGGCTGCCATGAACTCGGCTTCACAAGACGATAGGGCTACACAACGTTGCTTCTGTGAAATCCATGTAATCAAACTCTCATCCAAGTAAAACGCCATTCCTCCCGTGCTTCTCCTATCCTCAACACTTCCAGCCAGATCACTGTCTGAAAAACCAGCTAGCAAGTAATCTCCTCGCCCCTTTGTGTAAACAAGACCAAAATTTATAGTTCCCTTCACATAACGAAGAATCCTCTTTGCTGCATTGAAATGAAGTGTAGTTGGACGTTCCATGTACCTGCTGACTACTCCAACGGCATAGGCAATGTTGGTTCTGGTGTGCACTAAGTAACGGAGACCTCCAACCATCGACTTGAACTGTGTTGGATCAACTGGTTCACCACCCTCGTCCTTGGTTAGTTGAATTTTATGCTCCATGGGGTATTTGACAGAATTGCATTCACTCATACCTGTTTTTTTGAGAACTTTCCTTGCATAAGCAGCCTGCTTCAATTCGATCGATCCCTTTCTCTGTTCTACTTCCAACCCAATATAGTATGACAATGTTCCTAAATCAGACATGTCGAATTCCCTTGCCATCTGTTCTTTGAACTTTACAATATTAGAAGCGTTGGTGCCAGTGATCAAAAGATCATCTACATAGACTCCAAGTATTAAAGACTCAGAACCTTCCCTCCTAGTGTAGACAGCGTGCTCATAAGGACATTTGACAAAATCCAGACGCAGCAAACACTTGTTTAACTGTGCGTACCAGGCTCTAGGAGCTTGACGTAGCCCATACAAAGCCTTGATCAGTCTATACACCTTAGTTTCTTGACCAGCCTTTACATACCCCTTCGGTTAAGACACATATACTTCCTCCTCTAGTTCCCCGTTCAAAAAAGCTGATTTAACATCGAGGTGATGCACCTCCCAATTGTTCTTCGCAGCTAAAGCAAGTAGTAAACGGACTGTCTCCATTCTTGTGACCGGAGCAAAGACTTCCTCATAATCGATCCCATATTTCTGAACGTATCCCTTTGCAACAAGTCGAGCTTTGTGTTTTATGATATTCCCATTCGTGTCCTTATTTTCTTTGAACACCCATTTTAAGTCAATAGCTTTGTGCCCCTTTGGCAAATCAGTCAATACCCATGTTCCATTCTTTTCTATTGCTTCGATTTCACTGTGCATCGCTTCTTTCCATAAATTGTTCCTTGCTGCTTGCTCATATGTTACTGGATCATCAATTCCCAACAACAGCATCTCGTCAGCTAGTTCAATTGCTTCTGTGTTATTATAAATATCACTGGGTCTTCTAAACTGCTTAGGCTCGCTACTTGCACTAGCACTTGAAATATTTGATTCAACAAACCCGTCTTCTGCTGTTTTTCTGCTATGAACCACCGTTTCAGGAGTGAAGGGACTTTGAGAGAAGGAACTTTGGTTCGTGCTATCGGATAAGGACCTCTGTGACTGTGGTGACCTCTGTGACTGTGGTGTGGTCACGTTTGAATCCTCGACTTCCTCCATTTCTCCTTCATTCTGCACATCTAGTTCGAAACCTGCTAGTTCAAAGAGGCCTGCAGCATGGTGACCCTCAAGATGTGTTGTCTCCCATGACCATCCTTGTGATTCATCAAAAATAACATCACGACTTACATGTACCTTTCCAGTGGTTGGATCATAAAGACGATAGGCCTTGGTTCCAAGTTCCCTTCCGAAATGAACAACTTTCTTGCTTCTGTCGTCCAATTTCTTAACATGTACACTGGGTATCTTCATGTGAGCCACACAGTCGAAGATCCTTAAGTAATCCACAAAAGGTTTCTTTCCAAACCAAGCTTCATATGGAGTCATTCCTGTCAGACTTCGTGTGGGCAATCTGTTTAAAACATACACAGCATGGCGAATTGCTTCCCCCCACATAACAGCTGGTACTTTCATTTCTTTCAGCATACTCCTACCCATTGCTACCACAGTTCTATTACGGCGTTCAACAACACCGTTTTGTTGAGGTGAGTATGGTGCGGTATAATGTCGAAGTATCCCTGCTTCTTCACAGAATTTAGTAAAGTCATGTGAGCAAAACTCACCCTCACTATCAGTTCTGAAGACTTGTATCCCTGGTTTTCCATCCTTTTCAACCAATGATTTAAAGCTTTAAACATTATTAATGCCTCATCTTTAGACTTTAACATATAGACCCACATCATGCGTGTAAAATCATCGACTAACAACATAAAGTACTTATTTCCAGCAGGTGTGGAAGGAGAAATAGGACCACATAAATCCCCATGTATCAATGCTAAAGGAGTTTTTGCAGAAAAATTTGACTGAGTAGGAAAAGGCTTAAGAGTTTGTTTAGATAGGAGACATCCATCGCACAATCCCTTTTGCTGAATAAGTGCAGGCATTCCATTCACCATGTTATGTTTCGACATTTCCTGCATTGCTTGATAATTAACGTGTCCCAAACGTAGATGCCATAATCGATTTGTCTCTTCTGCTTTATTTAACAAACATGTTCCCCTGATCTCCTGAATGCTGATTTTATATAGCCGATTTGATGACCTTCGAACTCGCATAAGCAATTTTCCACGTGTATCATATACCCACAGTTGATCTCCATCAAGAATAACTTTGTTGCCTTCCTCAGATAATTGGCCCAAGCTGATTATGTTGCTTTTAAGAGTAGGAATGAAAAACACATCCTTGAGTTCCCTTTCCTCGCCATTCTTGCACGATAGTTTGATTGACCCCTTTCCTTTTATATGCACCACAGAACCATCTCCAAACTTGACTTGGCCCGCAACACTTTCATCAAGTTTCATGAATTTTTCACGGTGTCCAGTCATATGATTGCTGGCACCATTGTCTAAATACCAGATGTTTTCTTCAATTTTACTTTCAATCTCCTTTCCAATGTTTGTGGTTGCCTTGACAGTATTAGTATTGTGTAGCATCATCTTCACGTCTGTTACGTTTGTGTCATGCTCGAGCTTTGCCACCAACAAGGCAGGTTCCTCATCTTGAATCTGAGTTAGATTTGCCTCAGCCCTCTGTTCTCGCTTTGGCTTTCGACACTCTCTAGCATAATGACCTTGGTTTTGGCAATTGTAACAGCGTACCCTGCTTCGATCGCCTCTGAAGCCACGAGTATCTCTGATACGACTTTCACTTCCACCAGAATCCCCGCCTCTGGTCGTCTTCTTCATCCATTCCTCTCGTGTGAGTAGGAGCTTTTTCTCACCTCCTTCCCGTTTTGACCATTCTTCATCAGTCAACAGGAGTTGTCCACCATTGTTGTCATCTTAACCTTTGAGCCTTTCTTCATGTGCCTTGAGAGATCCAACAACCTCCTCGACTGACATGGTTTCTAAATTACCAAATTGTTCAATTGCTGATGCAATTTGCAAGAATTTGGTAGGCACGACTCTTAACAATTTTTTGACCACGTACGCTTCCTCAACTGTCTCGCCTAGAGCTCGTATATTTGTCACTAGGCTGTTCAACCTCATACAAAAGTCATCTAAAATATCTGTTTCCTTCATGCGGATTGATTCAAATTCAGCTTTAAGCGTCTGGGCACGTGCTTTCTTCACCTTATCAGCGCCCAGATGTACGATTTTGATTGCTTCCCATGCATCCTTTGAATTCTTCTTGTCTGCAATTGATAACAACAGATCCTCTCCAATCCCTTGATAGATAATGGCCAGTGCTCGTTTGTCCACCTTCTCCTCAACAACCGTTTTTGGATCCTTGGGTTCGATAGCCTCCCAGACTCCATGGGCTTGCATAAAGACCTGCATCCTCATAGCTCACGCTGTGTAATTAGTCTTTGTCAGCAAAGGATAGCTCAGACCAAAGGAACTCTCTTTACCCTTGTTGGTTTCCATCGTTGATGGGTGTATGTGATTTGCTCTGATACCAAATGAAGTATAAGAACACAGCCAAACACAAAGTAATACTGAATATTTAGATGATAACTCTTGAATGGATAAACTACGTACTTTGATAATGAAAATAGAAGGAGTACATATGATACTTATACTAATAATAAACCAGCAAATTAGGAACTAACTAGCTGATTTTTCTCCACCAATCTGCTAACTAACTCCTAGACCAAATCTCATCATATCATGTATCCATAACAGAATACAGACATTTTATTCAATCAAAACAAATAAACACGAAACTAATTATGTTAGATTATTCATCCAACAATTAGTTTACGTTATTGAGAAGTTGTTTCTTTCAACTTAAAAATAAAGTTGAATTTACGTATGTGTTCTGTGGCAATGTAGTGTCTCGTCTTTGTTGACTACAATAGAGGCTATCATAGTAGAACTTCCAAATGATGACAAGGAAATGTCAGCAGCAGGAGGTGGCATGGGAGGCATGGGCGGCATGGGTTTCTAATTATGAGTAGCTGACATATCCGTAACTTTTCTCAGTGACGATACGACCATAAAAAATGAGATGTAGAGGAGAACTTATATTAGGTGAAGTTTATTATAATTTACCCAGGTGCCTCTTTAATTTTCAATTTTCATTTTGTATTAATATATAAATGCTTCTCGGAAAGTCTAGTACTGGCACAATCGTACCGAGAGCCAAGCCTTTAGGAATGCCTAAAAGCAACTGCCTTTCCTTGCTCCCATTTGTATATTTCCCCATGTTGTACAAGTTTTACCATCGAATCTAGATTACAGAGGCAGAATATTTTGTTTGGTTTAAACCCAATACGAATAGTATGGGTTTTGGTGATCCAAAACTTATATGGATTGGGTAATAATTATATGTTTAGATAATTATTATAGATGGTATATTTAGATACCAAGTATGATAAGGATTGTAATTGGAAACCAAGTATGAAAAGGATATCTTGATGGCTAAGTTTTTGATGGCTATATATACATAGTCATATCGTATTTGTCTGTGGGGAGGTGAAAGAATAAGATATGTAGTCTTAAGTATTGTTTGGGGATGCTTGAGCATTGTTGGCTCAAGTATCGGGTTGGGACACCGTTAAGGTGTTATTGTTTTGATGTATTATTGATAATTGTTTGGATTAATAATACAAGTTTGGGACGTGGGTGTTTCCACGTCAAGTATTTGTGTGTTCTTATTTTGTGCTTTGGTAGATCTTGTCAACTTATCGATTGGTTATGTGTGTGCTCTGTTTTGGTGATTTTGAATCTCGAATTGTGTAAGTCCCTTAACCTAACAAGTGGTATCTAGAGCCAAGGTTCGGGTTCGTGATGGATGAGGTTGAGGGAAAGTTCGAGGTTCAATTGATATGGCAGAACATGATGAAGGATTTGCTGACAAGGAGATTGCTACTAAAGCGGGTAGATACAAAGTTACGTGCGGTTTGACGGTTGACTTGCACCGTGGATCAATCCTGTGCGGACTCGAGATGGAAGAAGATGGAAGAGGTCATCGCAATTGTTTCAATGGCTTGATCAACCAGGTGAACTATTTGGATGATACTAGTGATTTTTCTTCAGGAGATCGAAGGATTGTGAAAGCAAGGATCGGATGACTCAACATGTGGAAGAGCATTCGTGGTGGTTGATGCACGTGATTTTGTAGATGGATACATCGTTATGGTGAAGAACGATGGCTTGGATGGTTTGGAGGGTCACTATACGGGTTTTAGCGACATTCAAGATTGGAGGAGCAAGATGAGGAGATTCTTGTTCGAGGGGAGGCGTTGGCAGATGGACGTCGATGGCTTTGATGGTTACCGTTCAATCCGATCGATGTGGGTGTTAGGTTGAAGGGGAGGATTGTTGGGTTTAAACCCAATACGAATAGTATGGGTTTTGGTGATCCAAAACATATATGGATTGGGTAATAATTATATGTTTAGATAATTATTATAGATGGTATATTTAGATACCAAGTATGATAAGGATTGTAATTGGAAACCAAGTATGAAAAGGATATCTTGATGGCTAAGTTTTTGATGACTATATATACATAGTCATATCGTATTTGTCTGTGGGGAGGTGAAAGAATAAGAGATGTAGTCTTAAGTATTGTTTGGGGATGCTTGAGCACTGTTGGCTCAAGTATCGGGTTGGGACACCGTTAAGGTGTTATTGTTTTGATTTATTATTGATAATTGTTTGGATTAATAATACAAGTTTGGGACGTGGGTGTTTCCACGTCAATTATTTGTGTGTTCTTATTTTGTGCTTTGGTAGATCTTGTCAACTTATCGATTGGTTATGTGTGTGCTCTGTTTTGGTGATTGTGAATCTCGGATTGTGTAAGTCCCTTAACGAAACATATTTTTTGTATTTATCTGTTGGGGATTTTCTCCTCTATTTATGTTCTATCGCATATTTGATTTCCTTACTTACGAACTAGGTAAAATTTGTTTCACTTTGGAATGATCGAGTAGAATATTAAGGTAGTGTTCTAGTATTTTTCTTGGTCTAACATATTGGCCTCTTAGTTGGACAACTGCTTCTAGGGTTTTCATTATTAAACTAAATAAAACTTAACACTAAGCTATTCACCATTAGTGTATTAGAAATAGATAATTTACGCAATGTAGTAGATTTATGAATATAAGTTTGCATTGATAATTTATGGGTGAAAAAACACAAGTATATTAGAAATTGATGTTGAACAAAGAGAGTATAAGAGATTGAATTGAAAACACCTGATATAATGACGACTCTCAACAAGAACAAATGAACAAGAACGATATGAAAAATTGTAGTGAATTAACAAAGATGATGGATATGGTGAAGCAACAAAGATCAGGTCAGAACCGCAATTAACATAGTTTGAAGTAGCTCTGATACCATGTTGCTTTCTGTGAATTAACTATATATTGATTAAAGAAGTTGATAAAGTGTTACAATGCAAGAAATGAAATACCATACTTTATATTAAGATCCTACGGTCCATGAATCCAATTTCATCTCATCCGGAAAAGTCATATTTTTCTCAACAATATTAATTGCTAAACTAAAAATTTGTCATGGTGGCTTGTGTGACATGTAATGCTAAGCTTTATATTCGTTAATAGCAATGTTCAAGTGTTGTGGTGTTAAATTTAATATATCGGAGAGAGATAAATATGGAGTAAATAACTTTCCTCTAGAACCCACGAATGAAACCTAAATCGTTGGATAAATGACTAGTTATTAACAATTAAACGGTTGTTTTCAAAAAAAAAAAAAAACAATTAAACGACAAAATGAATAGATCTACTTGTAATTTTATCAAGCTAAGTCAATTAATAAGATAGATTTAAAAGGTAATCAAATGATATACAGATCAATACAATAATAAGGGATTCAATGGTCCTTACAACATTGTGTCATTGACATGTATATATTGATTAAAATAATAGTGTTTGAAACTTAAATATCAGACGTACGCATGGAGGCATGCCCTGAGGCAGTGCCAACAGTGCGACTGCACTTGACCCATTAATCTCAGGGCCTCAATAAAATTTGTGCCTTTAATAAATATATACTTGTATAAATGTTTTAGATACTTATTTTTAATAATTTAGTTCAAAATTCGTACATATCATATATGTGTTTGATTAAAAATATTTATTGCATTCACGTGCTTGTAACGAGATTTTTTGTGTATTAGTTATCAATTCATATGCTTTATTTCGTTACGTGTTTGTTCCGATGTCTAAGTTAACCTATGTTCCTGATATATAAAATAAAATATATGTTCTGCATTTGTTTGAATTTGTAATTTGAAATTAGAGATGAAAAAGTTATATGCTGCTTTCACTTGAAATTGTACAAAAGGGATTTGTTGTACTTATTTCATCTAAAAAGACTTGTTATTATAAGAAAAATTTTTGGTTTTTCAATTCAACCCAACAAAAAAAAAAGTTATTGAACCGGTTTTTAAATACACTAGCTTTATTTTTGTTTTGTAAGTTCATATATCTTGTTTCTTGATTTTCAGTTGAAAATTATTGCACTTTTAAAAATTTATCAACTTTTCACTTTAAGTTTTACAAGTTATATTCAAGGGCCACTAAATTTTTTCGGCACTAGACCTATAAATTCTCAGGACCGGCCCTGGACGTTCGATATTATTATAATGGTAATAATTAGATGAAGGGTTAAAATAAATGGATCTTTGTTGCTCCAAATGGGAGAATTTCCCCTACAACAACACAATCTCAGCAGCCTGTAAATTAACCGGAAAGCTGCTCGTTGTTGGCATGACATAAGCTTTCACCAGCTCGCTTGGTCTCTGAACTGATCCAAATGTTGCACCGGGTGGCCTATTATAATTTTCTGCATGAAACTGTATACCAGTCATTCGATGAGAATGTTGTACGGGCGGTAGCTGCATTTAACAAGCGACATCAATGTATGACAATATCTTAAAACACACAATAACACCTTTTAGAGTAAATATATCACAAATTTGTAATTATTGAATTATCATATAAAAACTGTACACGTGCCTTTGATACATCATATATCTTCCTTGGCGTATTGTCGTATTTTCTCATTCAATCGAAGAAATCTTGCAATAGACGACACGTATCAGACAACACCCATGGAAAAAAGTGTTACCCGAAATGATCAGACAACTGTTATTTTCCTACTCGAGAAAGTATTGTGTAATCCAACATTCACACAATGGGCCAAAATTGTTGTGTGATAAATTTTACCAGACAAGCATTTCTTGACCAGGGGTGTTGTATAAATGCATAAGTATTTTTAAAATTAGACACGCGTTAACAAATAAGTGTTGTGTGAATGCCTCCAACACAATATCCCGGAAAATCATTGTTGTATTCAGACAAGTGTTTTTAGGTCTATTGTTCATACAATATGTTATCCATAGTGTTGTACGACAGTGAACAAATACACAACATTTTTTGGAAATATTATGTGAATGAAGCATAGACAATACTTTGTAAAAAGTATTGATAGAATGAGACAAATGATTTCCGATTAAAATAAATAGATAAAAAAATTTTAAAAACAAATAATCAAATAAAATAAATCCAGAAATTCACTGAATTTAAAATACAATTTTAGAAAATAACTTTTCTGTATTTTTATAACTAAATTTTGGATTTAAAATAAATAATCAAAATAAAAACAATTATGAAAAGTAAATAAATAATTTACCTTTTTAAATAAAAGGTAATTTAGTAATTAGAAGTAAATAAGTTAAAAGGTGAAAAGGTTAAAAACATTTCATTTTTTACCTTTTTACCAAAACATGATTAAAACAATACTATTCATTACCATCTTCAAGCTTTCATTCCAAGAACACCAAGAACACGAAGAACACTACAATCAATCTCTAATTTCTATATGTTATGGAACTCAAAATCCAACATATGATATATGAAATTGACCAAAAAAACAAGATCTACAACATGACATCTTCAAATTTCACAGCAAACACTTTTTGCAATTTTTTTTAAATCATAATAATTTCGAAAATAAATCGAATTTTAGAAAAATATTGAAATCACCAGCACCACATCTGTTGTCAAAAACACGTAGGGTTCGTTGAGAGCTTCGATTCAACTATCGGAGCGTCAAAATCCGAATTCAATAACATCTTCGAATTGGACTTTGATCTTCAAGAATAATATTTACCGGAATCTAAATCTTTTTATTTTTCGATTATTTTTTTCCAACACTAAAATGAGTGTTTATTAACATCCATATGGTTGGATCATCGAAGAAATCATTCAAAAAAATTATTCAGTGAATCTGGATCGTGCCTCGTTATAGGAAGCAGCATTTTTACTGCGTTTTTGTTAAAATCTCATACAACCAGACCTTTTTATTTTTCGACTATTTTTTCCCAACAATAAAATGAGTGTTTATTAACTTTTGTACGATTCAATCATCGAATAAATCGTTCAAAAAAATTATTCAGTTAATCTAGATCGTGCCTCATTACTAGAAGCACCACTTTTACTACGTTTTTGTTTAAATCTCGTACAACCCGACCTTTTTATTTTTTGATAATTTTTCCCATCTCTAAAATAAGTGTTTATTAACATTCGTACGGCTGGATCGTCGAAGAAATCATTCAAAAAAATTATTCGGTGAATCTGATTCGTGCCTCGTTATAAGAAGCATCACTTTTACTACAGTTTTGTTAAAATCTCGTACAACCCGACCTTTTTATTTTTCGATTATTTTTTCCCAACACTAAAATGAGGGTTTATTAACTTTCGTACGGTTCGATCATCGAAGAAATCGTTCAAAAAAAATTATTCAGTTAATCTAGATCGTGCCTCGTTACTAGAAGCACCACTTTTACTATGTTTTTGTTTAAATCTCGTACAACCCGACTTTTTATTTTTCGAATATTTTTTCCCAACACTAAAATGAGTGTTTATTAACATCCGTGCGGCTGGATCGTCGAAGAAATATTTTTTAAAAAATTGAAATATTGATCAGGGATGAAACTTTATTTAGATGTACTAGTCAAAGTACTAGTTGACCGTTAAATTAACAAATCAAATAAATATATTTTTTCTGAAATTTTAGCAATAACATTAAAAATGATGGATCTTGACCTTCGTACGGTTGGATCGTCGAGAAATATTTTTAAAAAAATCGAAATATGAATCTGGCATGAAACCCTATTTCCAGAGTGTGTACTATTACATCGTTTTCGTTAAAATGCGACACGACCAAACCTTTTTATTTTTTGGTTATTTTTTTCCAACACTAAAATGAGTATTTATTATATTAACATTCTAAAAATTTGAGATTTTTTTTTATTTCAAATCAAATTTCTAAAATTTCTTAAAAGTTCATGATCCAAAATCTCAAATTTCACTTCTTCCCTCTATCTAATTCATATTGCCGCTTGTTAAAATATTTGATTTCCCCCTTTATTTCACTTCCCTCTTTACTAAAATTTCACTTCCCTCTTCACTAAAAATTCACTAAAAATTTTAGTCTCCCGGCTCTATTTTCAGTCCTGAGGTGCTTGATATGACTGAAGATGATCTTGTTGCCAAGTTTGCTGTTGGTGTGTCTATGGTCACTTCCCTATCATTGGCCTTGTCATACCCTACTCTCGGAGAATGGAGCATTTTTCGGAGAGTGGAGCAGTTCGGAGAGTGCAGGGTTGACAACTCGAACTCCGATCATGGTTAAAGTTCCCAATTTAAATCAACAACGAGATGTGAGTGAAATAAGTTAGGTTTCTAAAATATTAATTCTTCTTAAAAATTCCTCTTCTGGAATACTGATTATTACATGGCATTCATAGATTTTGTGTCTGTGTCGTTGGTCTTTACAGCTTTATAATGAATTTTCAATAGCATACAGGCCTTCTCATGCTGATGCAACATACAATTTCAAGTACAGGTAAATTTCTTTTCACAGTCTTATAATCTGCATTTACCGGGAATCTGTTTACAAATTATAGATCTAATTGACTAAATTCCTTTCTTGTGTTAATCCAATTTAGGCCGGTGGAAGATCATCAGGTAGAGAAACTATTGCCAGAGTTGCAGCCGGAGCTGTTGCTAAGAAAATTCTAAAGTTGTTTTCAGGAACCGAGGTAGGTTTGACATATATGGTCATTCTAAAAATTCCAACATGGTTCTAAATAATCTACTCTTAAGCTCTACATAGATGTTTAATTCATTTATTAAGGCCTTTAGGCCGCTTCCACTAATCAAGTGCTAGTAGGTCTATTAACCGCTTAGTTCAACATGCATAAGTCTGTCAGAAACATCGGTGACTATTTTCTGTGTGAAGTAATGTCTATGCATTCTTCAATATTTCTCATTACTGCCTTCATTATACAATATCTTCTCAGATTCTCGATTATGTCTCTCAAGCCCATAAGATTGTAGTTGTTGAGGATTTGATTGATCATGAGACTCTGACGCTGGATCAGGTATGTTAGTCCTACTACAATTTATATCACTGATTTATGTTTTGAACAGTATGGTTGCTGCATTCTCCATAGCCATTACCAAGTCCAAGTGTTATCAACATCAACAGTTGAACATTTCCATTTAATTTTCACATACTATATTCATTAATTAATCAATCATTACATTGTTTCTGCCTGTTCCTTTCCTCGTGTTGTATAGAAAAACTTGGAAGTATCGTCTATAAAATTCGACAATAACATTAATCTTCTGCATTATATTCAGATCGAGAGTAACATTGCAAGGTTCCCGAATCCTGAGTATGCCGAGAAGATAATTGCTGCCATTGATGCTGTTCAAGCACAAGGTGATTCTGTTGGTGGTGTTGTCACGTGCATTGCGAGAAATGTCCCACGTGCAAGTGGTCATTTCCTCTCTGTTCCCTGCCCTCAAATGTGTGTGTATGTCAAGATAGGCTTGTAACCAAATATGAAGAAAGGCAACGTAGTGCAATATGAAGAGAGGCTTGCAGCTCTTAAATAATCGATAATTGTATGGATTTGTGTGTGTAGCTGTTCCCGTTGTGGAATCTATGTGGCCATAGTGCTTGTCGATCAATTGATGTCACAATTTTCGCAGAATGAGCTATTCCCTATCAATTCAGATTTACAGGAATCAACTACAAAACATGAGCTAGCTAGCCTACTTATTTGAAGGGTGCACATTGATTTCAAAATTTTGTAATTTACCATTAGCAGGGTTTATTGCTACTATCTCCTATAAGTATTAATGTTTGGTTGAAGTATGTGCCAAATAAAACAAGTCATGCCTGGCTGCTTTGGTCTTGTACCTTCTTTTAGTAATATATCAGTTTAAATAGGGGACATCTAGAGGAATGTTTTCTATAAGTTAATGCAGCAACATGTCGCAAATAATATGGTATACCCATGCCAGCACATTAAATCGCACATTAAACAAATGAAAAAACAGGAAATGTCCACCAATGATTAACACTTGTTGTATTATATATCAAGCAATGCTTTTATTAAAATTCCTTGTGAGAAAATGACTCACACAACAAGAAAATAAAAACTACTTAATGTTAATAGTTGTAAAAAATGCCATCAAACAACATTTACCATTTAACAAAGTAATGTGGGAGAAGAATACACACTGCAGGTTAAAACCCACAAAACTGTTGTCTCTTTTAACAAATAACATGTTATACTCTGCAAAACCATTGTTTGAAATAATTTCAAACAAGAGTTATATACTAAGAAAGTGTTATCCTTCCTACTGTACAACAACATGCCATATGAGATAACATGTTGTACATCTAACCATAAAACAAATGGTTTTTGCTAAGAAACCATTGTCTGTAGTGACATACAACAACAGCCTTGATCAAGTAAAAGATTGTATCTTTTGCACTTAAACAATAGGATTTCTTTTAAAAACCATTGTCTCTTTACTGCTTAATAACACAATATATTTGTTAAAAAGTGTTGTGTGTTGTCTGAGGTGTGTATCAGACGACTTCTCAATAGTCAATAGTTTTTGGTATATTCAGACAACACGTTTTGCCTGTTGTCTAAAGCAAAAATCCTTGTAGTGATCATCCATGATTAAGGTTGGATCTTCCTGTAAAAGATTAAAAACAAAGAAAAATGCAAAATAAGAAGATATTGTTACCATTGTTAGGGGACTACACAATCCAAGTTTCACAAACCACCCATACAGAGCATACACAAAACCAATTGATTAGTTGAAAAGCTATCAAAGCGTGGTCACACGTTATTCAAGTATCACTTATACTTCTATCAAATCAATAAGTAAAAGAAAAATAAGAAAACACACAATATTTGACTTGGAGACACCCACGTCCCAACTCATATTATTAATCCAAACAATTATCTATAATACTTCAAAATAATAACATCTCAGCGGTGTCCCAAACTAATACTTACGGCAAACAATGCTTAAGCATCTCCCAAACAACACATAAGACTATGTATCACTACAAGAATTTTTGAATCAGACGACAGACATCACACAACACTTCGAAGAAAAAGTTTTGACTGAAATTTTCACACAACGGTTTTTTTAAGCTTTTCGGTGTATTGTCTGATCATGAACTTAATGACAGTTTTAAAAAGTGTTGTCTAGATGATCAAAATAGACATCCATTTTACAACGATTTTTGAAAGTAGTGTTGTCTAACAGTTTGTCTTACAATGGTTTTGAAAAGCGTCGTAAAACTTAGACAAGTGTTTTTATCAGATATTGCTTCAAAAGTAGTCACACAACGGTGATTAAATACTATTGTCTGATTTTAACAGCGCTTTTGGAAAGCATTGTTTAAAGAAACTTCAGATAATGCTTTAAAAATGCTTTGAAAAAACGTTGTTAAAATCAAACAAGTATTTGATATGACGTTGTATAAAATATAATCAGATAATGGTTTCTGAATGCTGTTGTTTGAATTGCATGTAACACACAATGGTTTTGTACTCTGAGTTCTTTAGCTCTCACACAAGCATTTGGTAGTTAAAACCGTTTTTTGATTTTACAGTAGGGAAAAAAAAATTGAAATTGGGCTAACCCCTGCCAAAACAGTACAACCATCAAAGGCAATACAATGCCATACCAAACAAACATCAGCCATCATGACATCAATCAAGAAATGTTATGTTCAAAGTAGCAAACACAATTATCATATTACAAAGTTTATGTAATTAAAGTACAAAAATTAAATTACATCAAGAAAGTTGAATTGTTTCATCTACATCTCGCACGTAGCTATGTTCCTCTTTCTCAAGTTCTATCTCATTCTCAAGTAAATTGGGCACAAAACACTCATTCTCAATTTCTATCTCAACGGATCAACCTCATTTTCATAAAGTGTACACCCAAGAATAGTAGATAAAATGGATGCGCGTGGCCATGTGGCGGAACTCCAACATTCTCCTTGTCCCAGTAAAACTAACATCATTGTTACATCGCTGGGTGTTTTAGGGTTTTCCAAGTCCAGTTTTCCAAAATAGCCGATTTTCTATGTTTCCCATGCACCTTATTGTCTATAAACACCAGATGTAGCATTAGTTTGCAACAAATACAAAAGTTGCATAGTAATAAGAAGTTTATTGTCCAACTAGTTCCTACTGTGTTACATAGTACTTCTACTATGTCAAAAGTTACCTGCACTTACGGTCACCCTTCCCTTCAACTGGATCATATATATCTTTTTTCCAATTTTGTCATATCCTTCCACATACAAAACCCATTTTGTCTTGCAATCACCTAAAAGTTTTTCATGCTCTGCAGTATAAATCTCAGGTTCTGAACCTTGTTTGATATGAATCTCAACATTCGTAGCAGCTCTCCCACCAGAAAAAAATGCCAGAATTTAAAACACAAAGACCGAAAATGCAACAAACAAAAATACACATAAATAATAAAACAATAATGGTTTTAGTAAGCACCTAATTAACAGCAGAACACACACGCGCATATCCAGTTTAGCTTTTTAAGACCATCCTAGAGTCTGCTCCTGAAAATCAGCATAACATCTTTCTTGCACAGATGGAACTGGTTTAATATCAGAAGACTTGGCAAGAAAGAAAGAAAGAAGACTTGTTTTATCTTTCTTGCCAAGTGTTCTAATATAAAACCCAGTTCCATCAGTCTGAATATACAAATTAGCACTGTAAATCTTTCTTGCACAGCATCTTGAGTCTCCTGAAAATAAGCACAACATCTTTCTTGATTGATGGAACTGGTTTTATATCAAAAGATCTGGACACTTTTGAACCAAGTGTTCTAATATAAAACAAGTTCCATCAGTCTAAATCAGTTCCATCTTCATTGCAAACAAGGCTGAAAACAACATAAGCAATATTAAAAATCCATCTATTGAAATGACAGAAAATAAACACTTAAATATGAAAATAAACACTTAAATCTATTTTCACCATTAAACACTTAAATCCTTTAAACTTTAACCCATCTATTGAATTGAATTGAATTTTAAGCAAACAATCATTGTCAAAATGCAATATCAGCTCTTGATAATATGTTCACGTATCATTCTGAAACCGTTTGTGTTGTACACAAACTCTTGCTTGGTTGGTGTTTGCAAGTACATCTTGATTAGTTTCTGCAAGGAATAAGTAGACATATTATATTGGTGTTTACAAGTGAATCTTGATTAGTGTCTGCAAGGCTTTAGTGAATCTTGATCATCCTGAAATTGTTTTATGTCTTGGGACTGAGTAGACAATGTAAATGGCGGGAAAATGTGTTTAATATACCTATGTTAAGGTTTTTATATTCTCATTTAATCTCATTTTTTTTTGAATCGTAGTGATCTTGTTTCATTTTCTGCAATTAGCATAGCTTATTGAATATTGAATTTTAGGAAGCATGGATCTATATTAAAGTTGATAATATATGAATTTTCCCCCATAGAAGGCAATCTTGTTCTGCTACTTTATAAACTGCAAAATTGATCCTTTATTCCTTTTTGATTACATTTTGTGACTCGGTGATTAGAAATCCAATATACGCACCAAAAAATTTGCTGGCCATAAAATGCAAGAGTTTGTGTACAACACAAACGGTTTCAAACAAAATTGAAATAAAAATCAAATCTTTAACAAATATTTATTACAAGCACAACAAATAGCATCCTCTTTGTTAAGTTAAAACTTTATTACAAGCACAACAAATAGCATCAACCACGTAACAAGGTGAACAATCAATATATATCGACAAAATGAAGCATTGAAACTATAATAATAAATTAAGAAAAGAGTCAAAATGTAAGTAAATACCTGCTAGAAGATCTAAGTTGGTCTCTAAACTCCTTAAACTTCTTTGTCTTGGACAAAGTCACTGCAATCAATTAAAGAAAACAAAGAAAACATATTTACTTGTAAATATGTAAATATTTAAAATAAGCAAGAGCGACACGGAATTAAAGAAAACAAAGAAAGATTATTCACCTGCTTTGTTACGCTTTGATTTAGGTATAGTCGCTGTCTCACTGAATCTCTCTCTCTCTCTGAATCTCTGCTCTCTCTCTGAAACCCAAATCAATGACCAAAACCCAAATTAGACAAAGCGAAATCCAAATTAATTTGAAACCTATATAAAAAGAGTATTTAATCGGGGAGAGAAGAAGATGTTGTGAATATGTGGCGAAGGAAAAGTTGGAGGAGATAAGGAGGAGAAGGGGGAAATGAAACCCTAAAAATTTTGGGTTAGGGGGAAAAGTATCGCGCCTTCAACATTTTACAGTGCACCACTTCATTTTTTAATTTTAAATATTTTGGTAATAATTAATTTTATTTAAATTTTATCAAGAATTTATTTGATTCCGATTTTAAAATTTTAAAATTTACATATATGCATGTACTTATATATTACATTTATGATGCACGTACGGTTCGATCATCGAAGAAATCATTCAAAAAAATTATCCAGTGAATCTGAATCTTGCCTCGTTATAGAAAACATCACTTTATTACGTTTTTGTTAAAATCTCGTACAACCGGACCTTGTTATTTTTTCATTATTTTTTCCCAACACTAAAACGAGTGTTTATTAACATCCGTACAGTTTGATCGTCGAAGAAATCATTCAAAAAAATTATTCAGTGAATCTGGATCGTGCCCCGTTATAGGAAGCAGCACTTTTACTACGTTTTTGTTAAAATCTCGTACAACCGGACCTTGTTATTTTTTCATTATTTTTTCCCAACACTAAAACTAGTGTTTATTAACATGGTATGGTTCGATCGTCGAAGAAATCACTCAAAAAAATTATCCAGTGAATTTGGATCTTGCCTCGTTATAGGAAGCAACAATTTTACTACGTTTTTGTTAAAATCTCGTACAACCAGACCTTGTTATTTTTTCATTATTTTTTCCCAACACTAAAACTAGTGTTTATTAACATCCGTACGGTTCAATCGTAGAAGAAATCATTCAAAAAAATTATTCAGTGAATCTGGATCGTGTCACGTTAGTGGAAGCAACACTTTTACTACGTTTTTTTTAAAATCTCGTAAAACCGGACCTTGTTATTTTTTCATTATTTTTTCCCAACACTAAAACGAGTATTTATATAATATTACTTATTACATGTACATGCATACATTATTTTTAAATAAATATATGATAGTTGTTTAATTTTAAGTTGTAAAAATCTTTAAAGTAAAAAAAGTTAAGAACTGCAAAAGTTGGCGGCAAATTTCTCTCGTACAATTTATTAGAGAACAAAACTTTCCCCCCTTAAAAAAATAAATTTCCCCCCAATCCAAAATTATTACAAACCCTTTCCCCCTTAAACGAAAATCACTCTCCCCCATATAACTCGCTGCTCTACTCTCTTCTCCCTCGCTCTCAACTCCATGAAATCTCTTTACTCTCTTCTCTCTTTTTTTCTCTCTGTTTTCTTCTCTCTGTATCTAATTTATTTATTTTTACTTTGCAGGTGATTACTATAGTTACAAACCCTAGAATTTCAATTACTCACAAACCCATGTGCAAAATCACAAACCCTAGCTAATTAAACTCAATTCAAGGCTGTATTCATGTTAATGAAGCTCGATTTTACTTTCTTCCTTGTCAATTAGCTTTTTTTCTTCAAGTTTATGTTTGAAGATTGATTTTTAATTTTTGATTTTGTTGTGTCTTTCAACTAATTCGGTACCGGCGGGTCAAGCTCATGTTGTTAATCTTATTTGCGGTGCCAAACTCAGGTCTCTCTCCTCCCTCTCTCCCCCCTTGTGTGTGTGAATTATGTTATCGATTTCTTCAGTAGTGTCGATGAGTATTGGATTTAAGGGAGTTTTGTAGTTTTGATGAGTATGGTTCTATGTACAATATGAACAGTGCATTACTTAATACAAACCTTATATATAATGAACACGAGCTTATAATTTTTTTATCATCACCACTTGGTTGCTAATAATTACAGGGACAAGCTTGAGCTGAAAGCAATCAATGAGGGTGCAGTTAGCTATGCTGTGCTAGAGAAGAAAGCTGAGTTGTATGATAAGCTAGCAAGGGGAGAGCTCTCGGACAAGAAAGATAAAGAGAAGTACTGTGTTGATTTCTCTAGTAAGATTGTGCAGGATGAACCACAGCATCCTCAAGGCCATGACACTTCTGGCACAGGACAAACAGAGTATGGAGATGGTGACAGTGGTTCTTCAATGCTACCTAACAGTAAGCCTATGGGGCTGGGAAGGGCAAGTGCTACCTTCGACAATGAGGAGCACAAGCGTATCGTAAAGTAAGCCTTTTCACTTCTGTTTTTTGGTTTGTTTTGATCTTATTTCTGCATGTTGAGACATTTTACTAGGTTGTATCTTCTAATCCAGGTTCTTAGTAATATTATGGTAGTTTACTTGTCACTAACATGGTAGCACTCTATTACTAGGGTAGAGTTGAACCTCTATAGCAGACAGTTTGCCATTAATTTTCTAATCTAGTGAAGATCGTTCAAGTTTTTCACAAATAGATCTTTGGAAATGTTTTAGTTCATGTATATGTCATAGTTCTCTCTAAAGCCTACAATTTATGAGTAGTTTATTTCAATACAGAGGCATGATTATGTGATGACTATGATGATATTGAAGATGTTATGTCCTTGAAATAGAGATTATCTTTACTCTTTCGGAACCTAAGGAGTGTAATATTGTGATAGAATGATATGCTGTAAATAATACGTAAGATACAATGTGTCCTTCTCTGAATTCTTCCATTGTTTTTGTAGAGTAGTATGTATTAAGCTCCTCATAAGGCCCAGAAATACTTTTAATGTATTCTGTATTGTTTTTGTAGGAGTTTATAAGAACAATGGGTATCTGATAATTTCATGCAACAGAGGACTTAACCAAATGCGTGCAGCGGTCGGTGATTCTATCAAATGGCTATTTATTTTGCTTGTTGATTATCCTCTTGATGTTAAATGAGCTAACTAGTTTTGGTCTTTGTCTTTAATACAGATCTATGACATGGTTGCTATTGCAAGATATCTAATTGCGACAATTATAGTTCTCGAGCTGTATAAAACTTCTTTTTGGGCTGATCCAAGGTATGCCCGTATGTGTTCTTCCATGTTATATTAAACCCTTACAGCTTCCTATCATTATTGTGTACAGTTTCAGACTGGTTCACAATGTTATTATATAATGTCATCTACCTGGTTTGACAGTGAATTTCAATATATTTTTGATGTTGAAGATTTCATCTCATTCTTAAGAGACGAGGTTAGGATACTAAAAGAGCTGCCTCCTAGGCTCAAGGGGAGAGTGGATTGGGAATGTTCTACATGATGGCACCCATTAGTTGGTCCGACATTTCTTATTACCATAATCAGGTATGTTTTAAGTGCTTCAATTGAATTTTTTTTCATATTCTAATGAAATTCATTGTATATAAGGTGTTCCTATTTCTTGCAGAATCTTACTTTGATACAGAGACACAAAGTTGTACACTTGAACAACAGTTCAATGAGCAAGTTCTAGTATGATAGGGCTTTTATTTTTGTCCTTTTATTTTAGTTTTGTGGACAAGTTGTGTATTTGTAATTTTGGTAAACTTTGGATTTTTTGTAAATGTTCTGATTTTGTATTTTTGTTTTGGGAAACCATTGTTTATGAATAAAAATGGGAAAATAATTTAAATTAAACCATAGTGTGAATCAAATAAAAATGATACTTTGGATGATTAATACCATTGTGTGTTAAGATCTCTAACAATGGTTATCTTTCAAGAAATTGTTGTAAACATAACGAAGAGACAATGCTTTATTTTTCGGGAATCATTGTCTGTATATAGCAAAAATAGCAGTGTAAATTAAACAAACTATTGTCTGATCCAGGTAGTACACAATATTCATGTCTCAAGAAACCCTTGTTGAAATCATAATTAGACAATAGACCAAATTTTAAAAACCATTGTATGATCCAGGTATTACACAATAGACATGTCTAAAAAAACCCTTGTCAAAAACATAATCAGACAATAGACCAAATTTAAAAAACCATTGTATGATCCAGGTATTAGAAAATAGACATGTCTGAAGAAACCCTTGTTAAAAACATAATTAGACAATAGACCAAATTTAAAAAACCATTATATGATCCAGGTATTAGACAATAGACATGTCTGAAGAAACCCTTGTTAAAAACATAATCAGACAATAGAGCCATTATTTAAACACCATTGTGTGATCCAGGTATTACACAATGTTTTTAAGAAACGCTGTCATTGTCTTTCTGCAACACAGACAACGGTTATGTTGGTGTTGTCTGAAAACCAGGGCTTTAGACGATGTATAAAAACCGTTGTGTGGTCAATTTTTTCTTGTAGTGTATATATAATATGACTATGTATAATTAATCATAAGTATTCACCTATCAAACAAATGTAATATGACTATGTATATATAGCCATCCAAAACATAGCCACCACTTATCATACTTATTCTATAAGTCTTACCATACATGTTATACAAGCCTTCCAATTCTTGGTGTCTAACTATCCAACTTTGTGATAAAGACATATCATATATAATAGTTGTCTACACATACAATTATTACCCAACCCATATATATCTTAGATCATCCAAACCCATATAATCACATTGGGTTGAAACCCAACAATCCTCCCCCTCAACCCAATATCCATTTCAGACTGAACGGTAACCATCAAGCCATCGACGTCTATTCGCCAATGCCTCCACTCGAACAAGAACCTCCTCTTGTTCTTCCAAATATTGAGGGTCGCTAAAACCCGTTTCATGAATTCCAAACCATCATTTTTCACCATACGATGTATTCATCTACAAAATCACGTGCATCAACCACCATGAGTGCTCTTCCATATGTTGAATCACCCGATCCTTTATTTCATTATCCTACAGTCTCTTGAAGAAAATCACTAGTATCA
Organism: Saposhnikovia divaricata; assembly: GCA_036435485.1. NCBI lineage: Eukaryota > Viridiplantae > Streptophyta > Magnoliopsida > Apiales > Apiaceae > Saposhnikovia > Saposhnikovia divaricata. The sequence continues at coordinate 139,788,888 of CM071599.1, read as the reverse complement.
CCCAAATAGTTCACCTGGTTGATCAAGCATTTGAAACAATATTGTGATGATCTCTTCCCTCTTCTACCTTTTAGAGTACGAACAAATCTTTCTCGAGAACCCACTCCTCAAGAACATCATGATTGATCCACGATGCAAGGGCCAATCGAATAATTCGTACTGCAAGTAATTTTTTTTCTTCCCGCTTTAGTAGTCTCCTTGTCAGCAAATCCACCATAAAAGCCGAATACAAGTCAAGAGACCAAAAGGTATACTGAAACCAATGAGAGCAATAAAGTAGTGAAAGTCAAATCAAACCAAGTTTACACATGAATAAGAGGAAAAATAAAATTATCACCGCTCCAAATTTGGAGTGGCTTAAATGCTCTACTTGTAAAAATAACATCTCTAGCATGACTAGGCCTCCTTGTCTTGGTTTGTTGTTGCTACCTTGTTTATGAAGAGCAATTCATCGATTCTGAATTGTAGGTAGTGGTGATGGAAGATGTAGCCCTAAGGTTGAGAAAAAGGTGATCGGATGTGTTGAAGCATATAAACTTTTCTTTTTGCCATCGATTCTGAATTGTAGGTAGTGGTGATGGAAGATGTAGCCCTAAGGTTGAGAAAAAGGTGATCGGATGTGTTGAAGCATATAAACTTTTCTTTTTGCCGTGGTAAGGCCAAAAGTAGTTTATTAACTCCACGTTCATGTTCTCTTGCTGCCATCTCTTTGGAAGCAGCCCTAGGGTTCTTGGGTTAAAGGTGAACATATTTTGTGCGTAATGATTTGCCTAATTTCTTTTTGAAATATGTCTTCGACTGTGATTCTTCATTGGTGCTCTAAGTAACAAGATTCAAAATCTATAGCATGTGGCCAACAAGTTTGACACTAAAATACAATAAATCTAGTTTTCTTCTAACAACATTAAAAATTCGTAGCATATGGCCAAGATAGAGAATACACGATATGTAGCTCAATGGAACAAGAACAATGAATATGTCTTGATCAGAGATAAACTCAACCAACCCAACACCATATCTGGATATTCAAGAGAGCAAATTGTGTATTCAAAGGAGGAGAATTGAGCTTGGTGTTTAAAGAAGTAGCGGAGGCTATATATAATACCCCACTCCTACAACAAGAAGATATGTGGCTTAGTTCAGTATATAAGCAAAAAATAATACTACTAATTGTATCAATAAATCATGATCATTTTGGGGCCTATGGTGGGCTTGTCATCACCCAAGTTGGTTGCATATGGGTCAGTGTACTTGTCTTATTTCGGATTCGAAATCGGGACTTGACCTAATTTCTGAAAAAAGGTTTGGGATTTGACCCAGGTTGTCACATATAGTAAGCCGACTCTTGAAAGCTTGAGTCATCACGTTGTTGGAGGTGGTGGTACGAAAGCTAGTGGTATTCTCCCATAATGGACAGAGGTCGAGAGGTGGGGACACAAAGCCATCTGCTGTTATCCCACAGTGGCTAGTGAGGTACGATCTTGGACCTATAACCTATCCATTTAGGCTTAATAAGGACGTTAGGAAGGAGTTTAAATGGGAGAGTTTGTAACATCCCAGTCCCATATCGAGAAGATATGTGACTTCAGTTTAGTGTATAAGTAAAATTAGTACTACTAAATGGAGCAATAAATCATGGTCTTTTGGGGGGCCTGTGGTGGACTTGTGGACTACCCAAGTTGGCTGTATTTGGGTCATTGTATTTTGGCTTATTTCGGATTCGGAATCGAGACTTGACCCAATTTTTGGAAAATGGTTTGAAATTTAATCTGGGTTGTCACACTATATATTGCATGGGTAAGTAGTCATAGTATATCTAAGAGAAACTAGAGTCATAGATTACTGTATGACCTATAAATTTGGTATTTTAACTTTCCAATTTTTTGTAAAGCTGTGTACTAGTTACCATTAGGGGACTGGTAACAGTGTCAGGGCAATATATTCAAAAGAACAAGGAATTATGTGCATGTCCATATGAGCGGCGGTTTAGTCATTATGCCAAACTAGCTTATGAATACCAAAGAGTAGGTTTATGATTAAGTAGGCTGCTACGATATAGGTGTCCGCGCCTTTCCAAGTTGATTTTTTTTGGGTAAATGAGGACGGCACCTCGTAAGAATTTATAACATCAAAAAATGAAATTTACAAACAAGAGAAAACCTCTCAAGTTGAAAACAATCCATCTCAAGGACCCCCAAGAGAAAGACTAAGAAAAAATAAAAACAAAGAACAAGAGGAAAGAAAAAAAATCTACTAACAAGCTAGAGCCACATAAAAAAATAATGTGCAATAACAAGCCTGCCACCACGAAAAAATCCTCCCAGCAAAAACCTTGCAGAACACCAATCTGACCAAACTCAACCTCACAAGGACCTCTTACTATCTTAGGATACACAAAAAAGGAATCCTGGATAGATAAAAAATAACACCCCACACACCCAGAAGAGGCAAAACCACCCACCCAAACTCATTATCTAAAGAAACCAACCCAACCTGAAAACATAGAATCATAAACTCGAACCAAATCAAGACCCCTAAACTGTAATCTCCCGACCTCGCAAACAAAACACAATCGAAATTACCCTCCATTTTCGATTGAATGCAGTTTTATAGAGATATTCCAACTCTCCAAAATTTTTACCACTCGACTATTACACTTAACCTTCAAGCTCATAATCTTGAAACATACAGCCTCCGCAACCAAATCAATAATCTGTTGACACAATCTGTTTTGAGATTGAAACAACCTCATGTTTCTCTCTTGCCAAATAAAGTAAATTAACGCACCCAGGACTAGCTTATTTACAATTGCAGCAATACTTTTACCTTTCCATCTGATTGCTACAAGAGAAACAATTTTGTTCCACGAAACTTGTTCCGGAATGTTGACTCCTTTCCTGATAAAAAACCTGAGAACATCACGACAAAAACCACACTCAAAAAATAAGTGATCAACTGAGTCCCTCTGGGCCATACAAAATGGACAAGTCAAATTTCCCCCCGTTTGCCACATTTGCATTCTGTCTTGGGTCATTAGCTTTTTCCTAATAGCCAGCCATAAAATAAACGAGTGCTTCGGAATCGAGCTCGAGAACCAAACCAGATGATGCCACTCAACAACTGGTTGAATTTCTCTAAAATCATTCCTGGTTGTACTAGATTTAAATGTCGCCAGGCTTCCATATCTTGACACCCAGACCGCTTTATCCTTCCGAAACTCATTAATTATAATAATTTTACCCTTTAATTCCGGGAATTTTTCAAGGACCTCAAGAGGCCAATGCACACACTCATCCTCTATAAAATCCTCGACTTTATTATTTTCCGAAAAACCCAGATTTTCTACTTCCCTAGACGAGAAACGATCAAAAATTGGGCTTTCCAGAGCCCATGTATCATGCCAAAAATAGGTCGTCCTACCATCACCGACTTCCATTTTTAAAAACCTCTGGAATTCCCCCCTTAAATTTAAAATACGTTTCCAGCTAGCAGAAGCATCCCAAGCAATATTAATTTACCAAAAACTTCTCCCTCGAAGCCTATAGGTATGAATCCAGCAAACCCACAAAGATTGCCTATTAGAAATCACACTCCAAATATTAAAAGCCATAAGAGATTTGTTCCAAGAATTCAAAGGTCGAATGCCCAGCCCCCCTTCCCTTTTAGGACAGCACACATCTTTCCAAGCCACCTTAGCTTTGCCTTGAGCTAAATCCAATCCACTCCATATGAAATTACGAATAATCTTCTCAATTTCCTTTGAGATTGAAATTGGAAGAAGAAAAACAGAAGCCCAATAGACTTGCATCGAAGAAAGCACCGACAGAGCCAACTGCAATCTACTAGCAAAGGACAACCGTATATTTTGACAACTCTGAATCCGATTTTTAACTTGCTCAATAAGCGGAACACAATCAGCATGCCATAGCCTTGTTGAGATCAAAGGGACTCCTAGGTATCTAGCAGGGAGAGAACCAACCTGAAAATTCATTATATTATTTATGAGCATTTGATTATCCTGAGAGACTTTACAAAAGAAAGTGCTACTCTTTGCTTCATTAGGCCATAAACCTGAGGCTTCCCCAAACTCATCAAGAGAATCTTTCAAGACCTGAACTGACCAAGGATCTCCATGAGAAAAAAGAAATAAGTCATCCGCAAAACAGAGATGAGAAATTTTCAGAATTTCACATTTACTATGATATTTAAATCTCCCATCTTCAGCAATTCTATTCTTCAAAATAATATAAAGAACCTGCATGACAATAGTAAACAGGTAAGGAGATAGAGGATCTCCTTGCCTGAGTCCCTTTTCTCCTTTGAAAAAACTGAAAGCCTCTCCTTTCACAATAACCGAGTAAGACGAAGTTGAAACACATTCTCTAATCCACCCAATCATTCTCTCCGGAAAACCAAATAGATACAAAGCTTCAAATAGAAAATCCCAGTTGACGCCATCGTATGCCTTTTTGATATCAACTTTAAAAGCACATCTAGGAGTCCTTCTGATTATCATCAACAATACTATCTAGAGAACTCTTTATCCTGTTAGCCAAAATTTTCGAAATACATTTATACAAGATGTTGCAAAGAGCAATAGGTCTAAAATCACCAACCCCCTAAGGACAATCCACCTTAGGAATAAGGGCAATAATAGTAGCATTTACCTCCTTTAGAAGTTTTCCCGTCCTGAAAAATTCTTTCACTGCTTTACACACCTCCTCCCCAATCACCGGCCAAGCACTTTTATAAAACTTAGCGATGAAATCAGGAAGAATTGCAATCCTTGCGCAAGAGAAATGTATTTGGACCTGCAGTTCGAACACCAGCTGGTGTGGTTCCCATTGGAAATAGATGGGTGTTTGTACGAAAACGAAATGAGAGAAATGAAATTGTGAGATATAAGGCCCGGCTGGTAGCCCAGGGATTCTGTCAACGGCCTGGATTTGATTACCAGGAAACTTTCTCTCCTGTGATGGATGGAGTTACTTTTCATTTTCTTATGGGTATGGCTTGTATGGAAAAATTGGAAACACGTCTGATGGACGTTGTGACAGCCTACCTTTATGGATCACTTGATAGTGATATTTATATGAAAATCCCTGAAGGATTAAAGTTAGAGGAAACTAAGCCTCAACATTTATACTCAGTTAAACTACAACGATCATTATATGGCTTGAAATAATCTGATCGTATGTGGTACAATAGACTTAGTGAATATTTATTGAATGATGGGTATATAAATAATCAAGTGTGTCCATGTGTGTTTATCAAAAGGTCACAATCCGGTTTTGTTATTACTGCAGTATATGTGGATGATTTAAATATTGTAGGTACTTCTGAAGATATTACTAATGCTGCTAACTATTTGAAAAATGAGTTTGAAATGAAAGATCTTGGAAAGACAAGATTTTGTTTAGGTATACAGGTGGAGTACATATCTTCAGGCATATTTGTTCATCAGTCAACCTACACAGAAAAGGATTCTTGATCGATTCTACATGGACAAAGCGCATCCACTAACTACACCGATGATTGTTCGATCGCTGGAAGTTGAGAAGGATCCTTTCCGTCCTAGAAAAGAAGATGAAGATGCACTTGGGCCTGAAGTACCATATCTTAGTGCAATTCGAGCGCTTATGTATCTTGCAAATAACACACGACCTGATATTGCATTTACTGTGAACCTGTTGGCAAGATTCAGTTCTGATCCAACTGAAAGGCACTGGGATGGGATCAAACATATATTCAGATATCTTCGTGGGACAATTGATCTTGGGCTATTCTTTTCAAATAATTCAAAATCGCAGTTGATTGGATATGCGGATGCTGGGTACATGTCCGATCCACATTTTGGATGATCTCAAATAGGTTATCTATTCACATATTATGGCACCACTATTTCTTGGAAGTCTACAAAACAGACTATGACGGCAACTTCATCTAATCACGCAGAGTTACTTGCAATCCATGAAGCAAGCAGAGAATGTATTTGGTTACGATATATCATTCAACATATTCGAGAATCATGTGGTTTATCAGGTATCTCAGACATTCCTACAGTAATGTTTGAAGATAACTCAACTTGTATTAAATAACTCAAGGGAGGCTACATCAAAGGGGATCGAACACACATTTCGTACTATAAGCAAAACAAGCTTTAATCTCATCGTGCATATGCATTGTAGGTCTCATATACTCACTCGATATATAACTTAGTTGCAACATTTATAAGATTAGGTGTTTCATTATGTCAGAGGACCCAAATTTTGAAGGTCTACCAGAAAAAAGAGAAAATTGGAGCCCTAAAGTAAATCCTTTATAGACAATCATAAAGAAAATTTTGTTTTTCAAATATAGACTTGGCTCAAAAAGTAACCACATATAATTGAGTAACTAAGTAACCAATACCATTACCTTAATTTTAAAATAAATGAAGGGATAAGATTAACCAACTCTACTCCCTATTATCTTGTACTTAACTACACGTGTCCTTCACACACCAACACAAAAAAAATGAATGGAAGCATAAAAAATAAAAAAATTAATTATTTAAATAAACATAGTTTTCTTATAGATGAACAACAAATGTGTATTGTATTTATAAAAAAATTAGTATTAATATAAAACAGAACATATCATCTCAAAATTACTAAAAAAATAAAGAACACGTAAAATTTTATTATAAATAAATTTTTTCTTAAAAAAGTACAAAACATATTATACACAACACATTAAAAATACTAAATACAGCACATAAAAGAATACAACACATAAAAATACAGAACACAACACATAAAAAATCTACATTCTACATACATAACATAAAAAATACAACGCATAAAAAACTATATTATGTATACATAACATACATGAAAACACATAAAAAAATATAAGTTTTGTATATTAAAACACACATAAAAATTCTAAATACAGTACAAAAGAAAAAACTATATTAAGTATTAATAGTTTTATATTTATTTTTATGTAATTATAAATGTTTTATATGAAATTTTTTTTAAAAAGGTTATTTTTTATATACAAAAAAAAAACTATAAATAAAACATACAAGAAACATATTATAAAATAACAAAATATAAAAAAATTAACTACCACATAGAAAAATTATAATTTTTTATTTAATTGAAAAAATACCGTTTATAAATTGACTATTTTTAATACAAAATATAATATAAAATTACACAAAATAAAAATAAAATGTATAATTATACAATTTTTAAAACTATTAATAAAACTAAGGTTATAGGAACAATTGTATCACACAAATTAGATTTAATTTGAAAAAAAAATTATGACAATTTGTAAGCATGAAAAATATTTGTAGAATTACAATTTATTCAAATATCTTGCAAAATGAATCTCATTATCTCTATGAAAAATGTTACATCCAATACATTGTATAACAAAAAAAAGATATTTTGTGTAAAATTACATGATAAAAAATAAATATATATAATATTGTAAATATAAAAATATAGAACACAAATTTTGTAAAACAAAAATTACCATACAAAATGTAAAACTAAAATTATATTACATGTACTAATTAATTTTAATTTTTTTTTGCAAAGATAGTAGTATAAAAAAATTAATGTTCTATAATGTGTTCTATGTTCTATATGTGAAAAAATATTGAAAAATATAGCACCACCAAACAACCTGATATCATTAAAATTATATAACTAAGGTCATATAAAGGTTAGCCAAGAAAGATATAATAGCCTGTAAGAGAAGGAGAGTGGTGGGTTTTGTGTGTGCACGTAAATCATAAGATGGAGTTGGTTATTTTAAGATGATTCAAATTTAATGGTTTAGATGTTAGTTCCTAAGTTACTCAATTATCTAATATATATATATATATATATATATATATATATATATATATATATATATATATATATATATATATGTATTTGCATGCATTTAAATTTTAAAAACAACTTTTTTGATTCATGTAATACATCACTTACATCGATTTGAATGTTTAAATCTTTTTCCTTTATAACCTTGAAAAATTTGGGGACCGTACATTTTAAAAATTCAATGAATTGCAAATGGGCAATCCTTGTTACACACGAAAGTGCAAGTGATCAAAGTAATATCTTGGTAAGTAGAGTTCGCTCCTAAAGGGATTAGGTTTTTCTATGCTACCAATCACTAATCACTAATTCTATAGTTATCCTCAACAACCTAGACGAGTGGAAATTGGTTTTAACTAATCTAAGCTAAGATTAATTAAACGATACAAGTAATTAATACAAGAACAAGAACATATATGGGATCCTAACTCCCCTCATTCCCTCCAATACTTCATTGTGTGATTATCCGGGCATGCTAGTGGGGAGTGACGGGGGGTGGATTACACGCACGCAATCCCCGTTACATGAAAGTTTGCATGGTAGAAGTAGTATCCTCAAGTAGAGGGTTTTCGTTCCCACAAGTAGCACACTAATGGTGAAGATGCCAGTGAAACAGATTACGTTGTCCCCAATAATTCGTGAAATTGTAAAAACAAGTTTTATGATCGCTATAGCTAAAACTAATTTTTAACAATAACAAAGAAATATGAGGTCTTCGAATCCACATTATCCCTTCAACCAAAAGCATATCATTGTTATCCAGTTGTCTCGACCTAAGGACTATATGCAAATTCGAAACAATAAACTGGAAATTGACCACGTTCTTATGCGCCTAGCCATCCCTATTTCACCCATCCATTTTCACCCATTCATTAAGATATGGTGTGTCATGGTCATCTTATTAAGTCTCAATCCCTAATCCCTCAGTGGATTAAGCCATTAACCAGATTTTAATGCACAAGTTCCAATTTGATTTCATACGGTAAGTATTCACTCCCCCTCCTACTTACGGGTTACAAAACCCACACTAAGGCCACATGCTAGATTAACAAGTTCTATCAAAGACTGAAACTCCCGTTTAATTTCCATCGAATTAACAAGTTATAAGTTAATGAGTCTTATATCTATTATTACGGGTTAACCTAAACATGCACTACATGCATGTTGACAAGCATCAAATAGCGACTCTCATTTGATCTACAAGATGGGTTTCATCTCCATAAGTAAATTAGCTACTCATGGCTAAACAACATTTAAATGACATGATAAACATAACAAAAAATATGATATTTGGAATACTAAGAGAGGAAGAGAGTAGAACGATATTAATAATTGATGAATAAACTCCAAAATGGTGTAAGCATCCACAAATCCAAGGTACAAAAGTAATCTTCTTCCTTGAGAAGCAATTTCTTACAACTTGAAATAAAAATTGAAAGAGAAAGTGTTCTCGCTCTACTCCTAAGAAAAGTAAGTAGAAAATAATCTATCCAATGTAATGTATTGTGTATCTTCTTCTCAGACAAGAGATAGTATATATAGCCTCATACACAATCCTTAAAAATAAATTACTTTTAATGCAAATAAGATTTTGAAATCTTCAAAATGGACAGGGGCGCTTCGCGGAGCTTCGTATGGCTTCTCTGCGATGCCACGTAGCATGTGTAGTGGCTGAATTCATTTGCCCAACAATTCTTCTTCCTTAACCCTATGAATGCCATTTCTAAATCCATCCTCTCATTTTGTTCAATAACTTGCACCTTGCTCACTTTGACCACTTTGGCTCGGGTTTGCTACGAAATACAACTAAAATGCGGAATTCGAGGAATTCGACTCACTACCTAAAATTATCCAGAAAACAAGTAAAAAAATAATAAAACTTGAGTCTAAGCATCAATTTTAAGAAAAATACTGTAGCTAAAAATGGTACAAAAAATATCACTCATCAAGGAGCACTATTGTAGTTTTAGACACGTCTTCTTGTACCTAAATCAACAATATTCACCCTTCCAATCGATAGAGATGTCATAGTCATCAAATTAAGTGTAATCACTAGTTACCTATGTGATTAAGGCATTAATCTAATATAATTAACAAGCTCCTCATTGACTACATACGGTAAGGTTTTACTTCCGCTCCTCTTTATGAATTAAAGGGTAATTAAGGATTCACTTTCGCTCCTCCTTATATACTAAAATTCACAACTTGATATATGCTAGTGTAATTAGTTCTAACTAATAACTTAATTTCTGTCACATCGTTATTTGTAAACATGGTAGATGGTCGCGAATCATTTGAACAATTAACACATATCACACTAGGCACAACCTTATTTGTAAACATGGTAGATGGTCGCGAATCATTTGAATAATTAACACATATCACACTAGGCACAACCATAAACAATCAATGAAGCACATGAATAACAAGTTTCATTAATATCCCATAACGGAGATTAGTTCATAAATCGCTTAACCAAATTCATTATGGGATTGAATACACACATGATTGAAACTAACAACACTTAGGAAATAAAAGCAAGTAGTAAAAAATAAAACCTATTATGTCTATCAAAATCCAATATATAACTCGGAGAATATAAAACCCAATTAAGCTTGATGAAGGGTGTCGCAAATCCTTCACACCTTTGCAAGAGATATATGCATACCCCTTTTGGTCTTATACAAAAAGATCAAGAATTATAAACCTATATTATACTGAATGGAGGCTACTTTTCCATACCTCTACAAAACACTAGAGAAAATTAGAAAATACAACATGAAAATACAACATTCCCTCTAATGATAGTTTATTTCTTGTTTTCTCTAATCCTTCATATTTATAGATGTGACATGCCCAAATCCATAAACATTGTCCCATAAATAATAGCCCACAATAATGTTCAATTTCCACTTGATTTTTAATTTTAAAATTTAAAAACTCGTAGCTTCTCTAGCACTCCATAGTATCGTGGGGAATTCTATGGCACCTTCGTGATGCCACTAAGTGCATCTCTGTCTTCCACTACCACGGACAAATTTTGTTTTGTTGAGCTACCAATTAGGTTAATTTTATTTTATCTTAGCCAAATTTTAATGGACTTTATCGCTCCAAGTAGTGTGATTTGCAAGATAACTGTAAGCGTACAATGTTTAGTTGTAGCAATCAAAGGTCGATCCACAGAGACTACGAATTTTCAAAACCCTAATAATTAAATCAGGCGAACTAGACAATAAGATTTGAGATGAATAAATAATATGGAAAACCTAAGAATCCGAATCCATTAATCAATCACAATTAATATCAACTCGTCCTAAAATCAACTCTCTTTCCTTCACAAATATGTTGTGGAATAAAAACTAGTTTACGATTTGTAATTAATGCTAGGGTGGTTGAGCTTTGAGCTTTTATGGCTGCTTCTGCGTTCGAGACTAAACGGTCCTCACAGAATGCCTACGTATCTCTGTATTAGAGAATCAAGCCAAGAAAACGTAGTTCTGAGAATGAGGGGTCAGGCCCTTTATATAGGCTGAGAAGCCTTTAGAATTATGGTAGGAGTTAGAGACTTGGTAGAAAAGTCTTTGAGGAAAGTTCTAGATCTATTCCTTGTAGGAATCAGTTTCCATATTGAATTGGATGCCTTATAGGATAAGTCTGAAGGGGATATTATCCTTATCCAACTCTTATTTGCTGAGCTGTTTATTTCCCCCAATATTAATTACGAAATTAATATTATAATAGGGGTTTTGGGCCCATCTGGTGGGCCCCACGTTTGGACCATTCAGGGTCTAATTAATGCCATATTAAATGTGTCTTTAGGGCTTATTTTCAGCCCATATCATTTGCCCCCCAACTTCTAGGAAAACTGATCAGGTTTTCCTTGAAGTTTTAACGGCCTTTTTCGAGACTCGGGTCAGGGTTTATCTTTGATATCGTTTTGACGTAAAGCGTGGAGCGACCGACGCGTTTACAACGACGCTAGATTGTGCCAGTAGCATTGAACGGTGCTAAACGACACTAAACGACACTAAACGGTGCTAACACTAAACGGTGCTAAACAGCCTTAAACGACGTTTAAACGATGTTAAACGACGCTAAACGGCGATAAACGGTGCTAAACGGCACTAAACGACACTAAACGGTGCTAAACAGCCTTAAACGACGTTTAAACGATGTTAAACGACGCTAAACGGCGATAAACGGTGCTAAACGGCACTAAACGACACTAAACGGTGCTAAACAGCCTTAAACGACGTTTAAACGATGTTAAACGACGCTAAACGACGATAAATGGTGCTAAACGGCACTAAACGACACTAAACGGTGCTAAACAGCCTTAAACGACGTTTAAACGATGTTAAACGATGCTAAACGGCGATAAACGGTGCTAAACGGCACTAAACGACACTAAACGGTGCTAAACAGCCTTAAACGACGTTTAAACGATGTTAAACGACGCTAAACGGCGATAAACGGTGCTAAACGGCACTAAACGACACTAAACGGTGCTAAACAGCCTTAAACGACGTTTAAACGATGTTAAACGACGCTAAACGGCGATAAACGGTGCTAAACGGCACTAAACGACACTAAACGGTGCTAAACAGCCTTAAACGACGTTTAAACGATGTTAAACGACGCTAAACGGTGATAAACGGTGCTAAACGGCACTAAACGACACTAAACGGTGCTAAACAGCCTTAAACGACGTTTAAACGATGTTAAACGACGCTAAACGGCGATAAACGGTGCTAAACGGCACTAAACGACACTAAACGGTGCTAAACAGCCTTAAACGACGTTTAAACGATGTTAAACGACGCTAAACGGCGATAAACGGTGCTAAACGGCACTAAACGACACTAAACGGTGCTAAACAGCCTTAAACGACGTTTAAACGATGTTAAACGACGCTAAACGGCGATAAACGGTGCTAAACGGCACTAAACGACACTAAACGGTGCTAAACAGCCTTAAACGACGTTTAAACGATGTTAAACGATGCTAAACGGCGATAAACGGTGCTAAACGGCACTAAACGACACTAAACGGTGCTAAACAGCCTTAAACGACGTTTAAACGATGTTAAACGACGCTAAACGGTGATAAACGGTGCTAAACGGCACTAAACGACACTAAACGGTGCTAAACAGCCTTAAACGACGTTTAAACGATGTTAAACGACGCTAAACGGCGATAAACGGTGCTAAACGGCACTAAACGACACTAAACGGTGCTAAACAGCCTTAAACGACGTTTAAACGATGTTAAACGACGCTAAACGGCGATAAACGGTGCTAAACGGCACTAAACGACACTAAACGGTGCTAAACAGCCTTAAACGACGTTTAAACGATGTTAAACGACGCTAAACGGCGATAAACGGTGCTAAACGGCACTAAACGACACTAAACGGTGCTAAACAGCCTTAAACGACGTTTAAACGATGTTAAACGATGCTAAACGGCGATAAACGGTGCTAAACGGCACTAAACGACACTAAACGGTGCTAAACAGCCTTAAACGACGTTTAAACGATGTTAAACGACGCTAAACGGCGATAAACGGTGCTAAACGGCACTCCTGAAATCATACGAAAAATTCAAGATTCAGGTTCAGAAGCTGCCCGAGAATTGCTGAAAAACCAAGATTCAGGACCACAAGCTGACCCGCGATCGGCCGGATCGAGGGCTAGCTTGTGGTCGGCTAGCTCCTGGTCGGCCGAAGGGCCTCCAACCAAGGTGGTCGGCTGACACCTGGTCGGCTGGAGGGCCTCGACCCCAGGTGGTCGGCCGGCACCTGGTCGGATGGCTAGTGGTCGGCCGGGACTCCTGCTTTTGCCTTGGTCGGCTGCAAGGTGGTCGGCCGGGGCTCTTGATTTTGCCTTGGTCGGCTGCAAGGTGGTCGGCCGGGGCATCTTCATGTGCCTTGGTCGGCTGCAAGGTGGTCGGCCGGGGCATCTTCATGTGCCTTGGTCGGCTGCAAGGTGGTCGGCCATGGCTCCTTCGGGTGTCGTGGTCGACCATTTCGAAGGATTCAGAAGCTGAATCTCGATCTTAGGGATTCAGAAGCTGAATCTCGATCCTAGGTTGGTTTTTTGGTCATCCGTGACTTTCAAGGATTCAGAAGCTGAATCTCGATCCTAGGGATTCAGAAGCTGAATCTCGATCCTAGGTTGGTTTTTTGGTCATCCGTGACTTTCAAGGATTCAGAAGCTGAATCTCGATCCTAGGGATTCAGAAGCTGAATCTCGATCCTAGGGATTCAGAAGCTGAATCTCGATCCTAGGTTGGTTTTTTGGTCATCCGTGACTTTCAAGGATTCAGAAGCTGAATCTCGATCCTAGGGATTCAGAAGCTGAATCTCGATCCTAGGTTGGTTTTTTGGTCATCCGTGACTTTCAAGGATTCAGAAGCTGAATCTCGATCCTAGGGATTCAGAAGCTGAATCTCGATCCTAGGTTGATTTTTTGGTCATCCGTGACTTTCAAGGATTCAGAAGCTGAATCTCGATCCTAGGGATTCAGAAGCTGAATCTTGATCCTAGGTTGGTTTTTTGGTCATCCGTGACTTTCATCGGGATTACACCTTAATTCAGGATTAGCACTACTAACCTCGTTTTTAAGATTAAACTCGTTGTTTATCTCTTTAAGTGCAAACATCCATGCAGTAAATATTTCAGCTGTTTCTTTTCCGACAGATATGAATTATAACGATTCTTTCTGTATAACGTGGATAATTTCTGTCCTTTTTTGTCTGGAAACGATAGATGACCTGTTAACACGAACCGAGCTGAGATTCAACCTGATGTACCAGGTCATGTATTTTCTATAAAAGAGGAGAAGTAGCCTTCATTTCCATTCACTTCTTCATTTCTGAGCTTTCAGATTCTTAAGTTTTCTAAGGTTCAAGTCACAAGATCCAGTTCGAGCTTCAAGATCAAGTTTCAGATTCAAGATCAAGTTTCAGCTCCTGCATCAAGATGTCGGAAGGTGGTCAACCAATGGCTCCCCCGGTCTCCATGATGGAAGCCATGTCAAAGAGGAGTAAAATGAGGACTGCTAAAGGTAAAGAAAGAATTCAACCTCCTTCATATGTTGAACATAGATTCGAATCCTTGCTAGAACTTTTAAATATCATGAGGGATACATTTCCCAACTGTTCTAGTCTAGATTCTTTCAATAGTTCCAGTAAATTGTCGGAAAGGGACGTTCAGAAGATAAGGGAGTCTTATCACTTTCCAAGTGCCATCCAGGTTCGTCTCCCGAGTCCATCAGATAGAACTTGCAACTGGCACCCTGAAAGGATCTGTGTTTATTGGGGTGCCTTAGATGCTGGGTTCAGGTTCCCGGTTGACAATTTTATTATTAGGCTGCTGGCTGAATATCAAATCCACCCCTGTCAATTGTATCCCAACGCCTGGAGGTACATTTCTATTTTCTTAATAAGGTGTCGGGAGCTGGGGATTCATCCGACAACCACAATGTTTCGAAGTATTTTCGGGGCCAGCAACTCTTCTGAATCCAAAAAAGGATGGGTGAGCCTCAAGCACCGAGCCAAGCTTCCCCACATGGTGAATCCCTTCTCCTTTCCAGATTCACAACATTTCTGGGAAAGGGAGTTTGTTGTTCTTGAATGGAGGGGCGGTGATTGGGGCAACTTCTTTGTGAAGAAATTCGGGTCTGTCGAAGATAGTTCCCACTTCGTGTGTGACCTTTCTGATCCGGAATTGTTGGACCGGGATAGGCTTCTTGCTGACGACGGTCACACACACTATAAAACTATTTTAAACGAAAAGAATCTCATTGGGGCTGGCCTTAGCTTTCTTTCCATTGAGGGTAACTTTCTTACTTGAACTTATTGTGAACTCTGTTTGTTCTTATACCGATGTTTTTCTCTTTGTATTTCAGCTGTTGAGGAGATTGATAATCGTCCCGAGAACCGGCCAACTGTTACAAAGAGGATGCAAAAAAGGGCTGAAGAGAAGCTGAATCCAACTAAGCCTCACATTCCTAATTTCTTGGAGCGTTGTTCTCAAGGTGGTAAACGATCCCGAAACGCTGACGGGGATATCCGGACTCCTTTCATTCCTCCTTGGGGCATCTGCGAACAAGACTCGGTCTTCAGGAGTCCTCATCTGGCCCTAGACTGGTCTAAGCTTTCCATCACTCCGCCTGACCAAGCGACAATGCATGCAGGTGACAAGCTGGATGAGTCTCAACTCATGGGCGCCCAGGCCTTATATCAGGTATGAAATTCCTTATGTTTGACATTGTCATTGATTTCAATTCTGCATATTCCTTGTGGCTCACTTATCTCCTTGTTGCAGGCTAACGCCTATTTTCAAACCATTTCGACCCAAGGCCGGGCCTTTAGGGACGAAAATGCTAGCTTGAGAAGTGACTCCATGAGGTTCAGGGAAGAGATTGATGATCTACACTCCCAAGTTGTTCGAGCTGAGGCCGACGCCGCATCTACCCGCAAACAGCTTGCTTCTCTAGCCAGAAAGAAGGCCTCTGATGCAGACAAGGTGATCCAGGCCTACCATAGGTCTGAAGATTTCCTCAAGCTCATTGATGATCATGATGATGAGGTGCGTCCCTTCAACATGTCTGTTGGTTGGGAAAAGGCTATTAACGCTGTGAATCATAGGCATCCATCTGTGGTCAATCCAGCAGACTTTCCTTGCCCAAATTGGGGTGCCCTCCCGGTTAACCTAGCTTCCGGTTCGGGAACTAAAATTGTTCCCCAGGCATCAGGATCCGGTTCCAGAGGCAGTCACCGTCGTTCCGGGTCCAACTCAAAGGGGGTTGTTCCCGCTGCTAGCCAAGACTCACATTCTTCTGGCTCCCGTGGGAAGAAAGTCCTGCCTGCAAAGAAGGTTGGAGTAGTTCGCCAACCCATCCCTGGGAAAAGGCTAATCCGGAACGAGGGCAGTTCTACTTCTTCTTCATCTTCCGAGGGAAAAGGAGCCAAAGTTACTGGAGCTCAGCCAATGGTGATAGCAGAGTCCGGTGGTGAGTCCAGCGAAGACTCAGAGGAGGAGAGTGAGGAAGAGGAGAGCGGCGGTGAGGAGTCTGGAGAAGAGGGTTCTGGGGAGGAGTAGCTGGAGTTAGTTCGTGGCCTTGCATGGCCTTGTTATCCAGATGTGGCTTTATTTGTCTAGATTTCATTCACGGTCCTTGGGGACCAAACTTTTATCTATCTTGTTGATGTAACTTAACTGTTGGCCCTTCGGGGTCTTTATTTATGCATTTGTTTCCTCATTAGTTTGCTTACTTGTTTTCAGTACTTGTCCTTCCTAGACTCACACTCAACAGGTGCTTGGTACATAAACAAAATCACAAAATCATTGAAGGGAAACAAACTTTGCATTAATAATCTGAAAATGGGTTTAACCCTTACATAGCTTATTATTGTCCTACTCGGGGCGTAAAGCCCTGAAATGGTTTCATCGAACCTTATTTCTACTCCTCATAATAAATAGATAGAAAGCTGAATCCATGCAGGGATAGCTTATACATAATAAACTTTGAGGTTCAAAGCATGCCAAGTACGGGGCACCTCAACCCCGTCCAAGGTCTCCAACTTATATGATCCTCGTCCCAACGTCTTCTTGACTCGATACGGCCCTTCCCAATTAGGGGCTAGCTTTCCCTTCTGGCCAACTCCAGAAGCCTCGATCTTCCTTAGAACTAGGTCGCCTTGTCGAAAGAACCTTTCCTTAACTCTATGGTTGTAATAAAAGGATGCTTTCTTTTGATGTTCCACATTTCTAGCGTTTGCCTCATCCCTGACCTCGTCAATCAGATCTAGGGCGAGTCTAATGCCTTCTTCGTTAGTTTCTGGTTCAAAAGCCTCAACTCGAGGTGATGCTTGCATGATCTCCAAAGGCACAACTGCCTCAGCTCCGTAAGCTAGCAGGAACGGGGTTGCTCCAGTGGTCACCTTACAAGTGGTACGGTATGCCCATAGTATGGGCAGCAACTCATCTACCCAAGTGTTTCTAGAGCGTTCAACCCTCTTCTTCAGTCCATCAAGGATAATTCGATTAGCTACCTCAGCTTGCCCGTTGGCTTGTGGATGAGCCACGGAGGTAAAACGAAGCTCAATTGCATTCTCCTCACAATATTTCTTGAACTCTTCATTATTGAACTGTGTCCCATTGTCTGTCACCAAAATTCGAGGGATTCCATACCTGCAAATTATATTCTCCCAAAAGAACTGGGCAACTTGTTTGGTGGTTATCTTGGCTAGAGGTTTAGCCTCAATCCACTTAGTGAAGTAATCAATGGCCACTATCAGAAACTTCCTTTGTGCTGAAGCTACGGGGAAGGGACCAAGTATATCCATTCCCCACATCGCGAATGGAATAGGGGAGTTAACCGATGTTAATATCTCGGGCGGCTGCCTTACTATCGGAGCATGCTTCTGGCATCGATCGCACCGCTTGACATAGCTCTGTGCATCGGCCAGCATTTCTGGCCAGTAGAATCCCAAACGAGTTATTTTGTGAGCTAGGGCTCTGCCCCCCAAGTGCTGCCCACAAATTCCTTCATGAACTTCTTCCAAAGCTTCCCTTGCCTCTTGGGGCCTCAAACATTTCAAGTACGGGATAACGAAAGATCTTTTGTAAAGAACGCCCTCGATCAAGGCATATCTTAACGCTCTCACGGACAACTTTCGTGCCTCCAAGGCATTGCCGGGGAGCCAACCAGTTTCTAGGTGAGCTTTGATAGGATCTATCCAACAACTTCCCACATCAATTGGTGCCACTAATTTTGAGTTAATAGTCGGGGCCTTCAAGACCTGGAAGTAAACACTCCCTGCATAGTTTTCTATTTCGGAAGAAGCGAACTGGGATAGGGCATCGGCCTTAACGTTCTCTTCTCTCGGAATGTGTTCCACATAACACTCATCAAACTGAGTCATGACAGCTTTCACAACTCGCAGATATTTTGCCATAGTTTCATCCTTGGCTTCAAATTCACCATTCACTTGAGAGACTACTAATCTTGAATCTCCACAAACTTTGAGGTTCTTGACTCTCATGATTCTGGCCAAGCCTAAACCAGCTATCAAGGCCTCAGCTTCATTGTTAGTTGTCTGGAAATCCAACTTCAAAGCATATTCGACTGTGAACCCATCGGGGCTTTGCAACACTAAGCCTGCGCCACTAGATTTTGTTTTTGATGCTCCATCAAAATAGAGCACCCAATATTCCTTCTGATCAGGTTCAAGTTCTCCATCTTTATCTTGCTTCTCAGGGGTTGTTATTGTCTCCTACCCCCCGACTTCTTGGTTGCTAATGGTGCATTCAACCACGAAGTCAGCCAATGCCTGAGCCTTAATGGCTGTTCTAGGCTTATACGTGATGTCAAATTCTCCAAGTTCAATCGCCCACTTGATTAGCCTTCCACTAGCCTTTGGGCTATGCAAAATGTTCCTCAACTGTTGGTCCGTCAGGACCTCAATCTTGTGTGCCTGGAAGTATGGGCGTAGCTTCCTCGAAGCTGTTATCAATGCCAAGGCGAACTTCTCAATGGGAGAGTAATTCAGCTCCGCCCCGTGCAACACCTTGCTCACATAATAGATAGGTTTCTGGACCTTCTTCTCTTCTCGGATGAGAACGGCGCTCAACGCTTGCTCAGATACCGCCAGGTATATATAAAGAGTCTCTCCAGGACTAGGTTTGGCCAGCAACGGGGCTTCAACCATGTACTTCTTCAATTGTTCAAAGGCCTCTTGGCTCTCAGGGGTCCACTCAAAATTTTTCACCTTCTTCAATGCTTGAAAGAACGGCAAGCATTTATCACCAGACTTGGAGATGAATCTTCCTAAAGCCGCCACACGGCCTGTCAACTTCTGCACATCTCTTATAGAGCGTGGTGGCTCCATGTCTAAGATTGCCTTAATCTTGTCAGGGTTGGCCTCTATGCCTCTCTTTGAAACCATTAGACCCAAAAATTTTCCTGATCCAACGCCAAAGGCACACTTGGCTGGATTCAACATCATTTTGTGGTGCCTCAGCACTTCGAATGCCTCTCTGAGGTGCTTAATGTGGTCTGCCTTGAACAGGCTCTTGACTAGCATGTCATCAACATAGACCTCCATGGTTTTTCCAATTAGATGGGCGAATATCTTATTCACCAGTCGCTGGTAAGTAGCTCCTGCATTTTTTAGACCGAAAGCCATAACAAGATAGCAGAAAACACCAAAGTCAGTTATGAAAGATACCTTAGGGACGTCATCCTTGTGCATCTTAATCTGATTGTAGCCGCTGAACCCATCCATGAAGCTCAGCATCTCATGTCCAACTGTGGCATCTATTAACATGTCTATCCTAGGTAAAGGGAAGCAATCCTTAGGGCATGCATCATTCAAGTCGGTGAAGTCTATACACATCCTCCACTTACCGTTGGCTTTCTTGACCATCACAGGGTTAGCCAACCATTCTGGAAACTGAATCTCTTCAATAAACCCAGCTTCTAAGAGCTTTTCCACTTCTTGCTTTATGGCCTCTTGCCTTTCAGGTGCAAAGTTCCTCTTCTTCTGCTGTATTATCTTTCGATTAGGATCGACATTCAATCTGTGAGTTATGAGTTGGGGATCAATCCCTGGCATATCAGCTGCTGTCCAGGCAAACACATCGCTATTTTCTTGCAAGAATGCTATCAATTTGCCCTTCAGGGGTTCCTTCAGAGAGGCTCCTATATAAGTCACCTTCTCAGGGTCGCCCAGCTCCAGAGGAATAGGTATTAAGTCCTCCGCTGGCTTTCCTCTATGTTCATCATCACCGCGGACATCCATGTCTTCGATCGGAAGTACCTGCCCCCCGATTCCATCAGCCCTTAACGCGGATACATAACAACTTCTTGCCATCTTCTGATCGCCCTTTTGTTCTCCAACACCATTCCTGGTTGGAAACTTAATCTTCATGTGATATGTGGAGGCCACAGCCTTGAATGCATGAAGTCCAGTCCTTCCTAGGATCGCGTTGTAGGTCGAGGATGCCTTGATCACAAGAAAATTCAGCATCTGAGTAGCTTCTTTAGGTTCCTGTCCAATCGTCATGGGTAACTGAATAGTCCCTTCAACCTTGGACTCAACTCCATTAAATCCGTAGATTGGCATGTTGGTGGGGGTCAACTGAGAATCGGTGTACCCCATTTTCATAAACGCATCGTGAAACAAGATATCAATAGAAGCTCCATTGTCGATCAAGACTCGTTTTACCTCCGAGTTTCCAATCACAGGAGTTATGACCAACGGGTCATCATGGGGGAACTTTACCCCTTCGAGATCTGAATCATCAAACCCAATAACTATTTCAGTCTTGGCACGTTTTGGGGCTTCCCCCACGATGTGCATTACTTCTCTGGCATACGCTTTTCGAGAGTTTCGAGTCGTGCCGGCCGCTGTCGGGCCTCCCCAAATCATATTAACAACTGGCCCTCGGGGCTGTGGGTTACGATCACGGTCACGATCACGATCGTTATCTCTTCTGTCATTGTCCCTTCTTTGGGTTCCACGATCATCATTCTTCGTGAACCTGCTTAGCTTTCCTTTTCGGATCAAAAACTCAATCTCATCTTTCAACTGTCTACAACTATCTGTATCATGACCCACATCACGGTGGTACCTACAGTATTGATCCTTGTTTCTTTTTGTGGGATCACCCCTAAGTGGCTTCGGCCATCGGAAATCTTTATCCTTCTCAATATCTAGCAAGATCTGACTCCTAGGAGCATTCAGTCTCGCATAGTCGTTGAATCTTGATCCCAAATTCTTCTTCGGGGGTGAATTAGAATCCTTGCTAGTCCGGGGATACTTGTCCCTAGCATCGTACTCTTGCTCTTGCTTTCGTTTCTTCGAATCGTTAGAACCCTTGCCATTGCTTCCTGTGGTATCCTTCTTCATGCTGTCCTCGGCCTTGATATATTTATCGGCCCTTCGTTGGAGCTCGGCCATATTTTCAGGAGGGTGTTTTGCCAAAGACCTTTTAAAGAAGAGATCTGTGGTTCCGTGTTCCAGGGCTACCATGGCCACCTTATTTTCCAGATCAGTAATATTCAGTGTCTCCTTGGTGAACCGCTTGAGGTAATCTCTCAAATTCTCGTTCTTCCCCTGTACCACATACATAAGGGATGCAGAACTTTTTTCATGAACTCTCCCACTAATGAACTGGCTGACAAAGGCGGCGCTCAGCTCTTTAAACGAGCCGATTGAGTTTGCAGGTAAGCGGCTATACCACCTTTGAGCCATGCCAGACAACGTTTGAGGGAACGCCCTACACTTTAAGGCATCGCTTGCAGGCTGCAACAGCAGTGCGTTTGAGAACGTCCTAACATGGTTTGCGGGATCGCCCGTTCCATCGTAAGCCTTAATTGTCGGCATCTTGAACTTCCTTGAGATGCGAGTATTCATTACCTCCTCAGTGAACGGAGGTGTAGGATCATCAGGATCCCCAAGGGGCATCAGATCCCTAGGGTTACTTTTGGGGGTCTCCACCCTTGTTGATTTTTCAATCGGGGCATCGGCCCTTCGTTGCCTCCTTGAGGGCCTCTCCAGATTTATAATGGGAATCCTCCCTGTAACTGGAGGAGGTTGAATCAGACTTCGCCTTGCTTGCTCTCTAGCAATATCGTCCTTCAGCCTTTGGATCTCTGCTTCATGAGCTTTAATCCTTTCCTCGGCCGTTTGTGGAGGTTCATCCTGGATTCTTTGGGACCTCCTTCGAGGTTCTTTACTAGCACGTCGCCTCCTCGGGGCTTCATCACGATCATCATTGTCATCCTCAGAAGTTGAATCATCAGAATAGGGACCAGAGTAATCATCGTACTCCCGATCTCGGATCTGTAAGGCATGACCGCTCGGTCCAGGTTCCCTACGTTGAGGGGGATAATTAGGCAGCCCATACATCGGGTTGGTGTTCAAAGGGAGATCCGTGGTGTGGATCTGTACCCCCGGAGGTAGCGTACGACCAGCGCTATCAAGAGGAGAAACCACCATATGAAGAGGGTTAGTTTCTCGGTTTTGAGGAATAGCCACAGTTCCCTCAACATGGGGAATCGTCCCTGAGGGTTGAGAGGTTAGAGGTTGAATGACCGTCCCTGTTGGTGGGGGTAACTGTCCTCCCTCAGCGGTGACGAGCGGATCAGAGACAGCAGGTGGAGCAGTGCTAAGGGGTATGGACTCGGTTGATGTTGTTCTTCGTGTTTGAACCATGGTTGATGTCTTCGTCCCACAGACGGCGCCAAAATGTTGTGGAATAAAAACTAGTTTACGATTTGTAATTAATGCTAGGGTGGTTGAGCTTCGAGCTTTTATGGTTGCTTCTGCGTTCGAGACTAAACGGTCCTCACAGAATGCCTACGTATCTCTGTATTAGAGAATCAAGCCAAGAAAACGTAGTTCTGAGAATGAGGGGTCAGGCCCTTTATATAGGCTGAGAAGCCTTTAGAATTATGGTAGGAGTTAGAGACTTGGTAGAAAAGTCTTTGAGGAAAGTTCTAGATCTATTCCTTGTAGGAATCAGTTTCCATATTGAATTGGATGCCTTATAGGATAAGTCTGAAGGGGATATTATCCTTATCCAACTCTTATTTGCTGAGCTGTTTATTTCCCCCAATATTAATTACGAAATTAATATTATAATAGGGGTTTTGGGCCCATCTGGTGGGCCCCACGTTTGGACCATTCAGGGTCTAATTAATGCCATATTAAATGTGTCTTTAGGGCTTATTTTCAGCCCATATCAAAATATGATATATCAATTAACGAGACTTAAAATCACCATGAAATTGATATATTAACCAATACCAGATCGAGGGAAAACTACCTTTGTAACACAGTCAACATACATTTGAAACTCACCTACAAAAACATGATTATCCACTAGAGAAATATGATCACACACTAAAATAAAACTCATACACCTAACATCATTCATAGACCAAATAGATGCTTCTTTATGTTGTTTAAGTAAAT
Organism: Saposhnikovia divaricata; assembly: GCA_036435485.1. Lineage (NCBI taxonomy): Eukaryota > Viridiplantae > Streptophyta > Magnoliopsida > Apiales > Apiaceae > Saposhnikovia > Saposhnikovia divaricata. The sequence continues at coordinate 139,765,019 of CM071599.1, read as the reverse complement.
TAATTATTTGAAATCCTTGATTATAAACAATGTCACTAGAGATAACAACATGATGTGTTTCATTATTAACTACCAAAGACTGATCAAGAATAGAAAAAGATGGATTAGGAACGAATGTTGGTGGCTCACCTACAAAAGTCTTAACAACAGACCTAGGATCAAAAGAAATATCCTCAAGTTGGGTTTCATGCTTAGAACAAATTACATTCAATTCATCTAACATCTCATCACAAGAAAAACTCCTATAAAGCTCTTAAAGTTCTTTATTGCTCTCATACTCTAACATAACATCTTCCTCAAGAAAAGACTCAATTGCACTATCCTCAAGAGTTGACCATGAAATAACCTCATCTGTCAAATTAACTCCTACCTATTGAATAGACATGACTATTGATGAAACTTCTACTTTTTTGACTCAATTCTAGTGGGTGAAGAGAACTCGAATTGTCTTAAATCTAGACCTTGCTCCTAACAATAAGATACTACTAAAAGTCACAACTCAAAAAGAATTCGTCGTGACTGGCCAAGCAGGTGCAAGCATTGCCAAGAGGCTAAACACCTTTCTAGCCACCAATCCAAATTAGCCAGGTAAGCTTCAAGCTTGCCTAGACACCAAACGAAAGAATACTTAGTGATTTGTTCCTCCTAGATTCTCTTTTTAGTTGAGAGAGAAATCATAGGGGCCAACGTCTACTTAATTTTATTAAGGAAAAGGGTATGCAGGATAAATGAATTAGTGATTTGCGGGCCAAGGATAGGGTGATGAAATCCCTCACCTTATCTTGTAATTTGGTGGCACCCTTAATATTTATTGAATGATGCAACACACAAAGAACAAGAAAGTAAACACTTATGTATGCACTACACTACGTGTTCTATTCTAAATTGTATGTACCTGTTTCCTCCAGCAATCACCACAATTATATGAGATGGAAAGCAATAAATACAATAAAGAAATCTAGATGATATGAATGAATGATGCAACAAATTGGTTTTTAACAAACAATCAACTAACTAATATTTTTGAGTTTTTTCAATTTTTTTTTTGTGTTTTTTCAATAATGATGAAGAAAGAAAAATAGAGAGAGGTGGTACAAAATACCGAAAAGCGCTTTCCAAAATCTCAAAAGAGACGGCGAGGCCTTCTGGCGATCTTCTTGTCCAAGCTTTTCTCCGCTTCACTATTCTCTAAAAAAACAAAAAAAAAAGAAACTAATCCGAAAAATTAATATCAAGGAGTGAAAATTACTGCAAGCGCACAATGTTTAGTTGTAGCAATCACAGATCAATCCACAGAGACTACGAATTTTCAAAACACTAATAATTAAATCAGGTGAACTAGACAATAAGATTTGAGATGAATTTTAATTAACCTAATGAACCTAATTAGCAAATATTATCAAATAATGTGGAAAACCTAGGAATCCGAATCCATTAATCTATCACAATTAATATCAACTCGTCCTAAAATCAACTCTCTTTCCTTCACAAATAAGATATATCAATTAACGAGACAAACATATACTATGAAACTTGTTATCTAACAATAACCTATCAAAACTTCAAGGAGTAAGCATAGACTATGAAAAATAAATCCGGTAACAATAATATATCAAAATCACTTTGTCGACTGATCAATTAAGCACCAAGAAAAATCATAAGAATCAATTAATAGAAACGAGAAAAAAATCAAGAGTAATTAAAATAACTTCATCTTCATTCTAGAATTAGAAAATTAGCTGGACATATTATTTATATAAATGAAATAAATATATATTGAAAGTATGACAATAGAGAATTGAAACTTAACCTACCTTAACCTAAACAAAGTTAATAACTTAGTGTAAACCTAGTACAAAACAAATAAACCTTGGATGAAACAAACATATTATTATAAAATTAACAAAGATATAACTTCCTGGACATAAATAAATTGCCAACTAAGTAATAAGAATACCAGAGAAAGTTGTTGCGATCGGAAGGTAAATAACGAAACAAAATTGCTGAATTAAAATTATGAGAAAGGTGTTTGAACAAAATAAAAAGTGTTTGTATTGAAAGATTATGATATGGGCTAAAAATAAGCCCTAAAGACACATTTAATATGGCATTAATTAGACCCAGCATGGTCCAAACGTGGGGCCCATTAATGAGGTCAGAATCCCTATTTTAATATTAATTTCATAATTAATATTGGGGGAAATAAACAGCTCAGCAATAAGAGTTGGATAAGGATATTATCTCCATCAGACTTAGCCACCAAGGCATCCAATTCGATATGGAAACTGCTTCCTACAAGGAATAGATCTAGAACCTTCCTCAAAGACTTGTCCACCAAGTCTCTAACTCCTACCATAATTCTGAGGCTCCTACAGCCTATATAAAGGGCCTGACCCCTCATTCTCAGAACTACGTTTTCTTGGCTTGATTCTCTAATACAGAGATACGTAGGCATTCTGTGAGGACCGCTTAGTCTCGAACGCAGAAGCAGCCATTAAAGCACGAAGCTCACGAACCCTAGCATTAAATACACAAACCCTAGCCGCAATAAATATACCCTAGTTTTTATTCCACAACATTTGGTGCCGTCTGTGGGACGAAGACATCAACCATGATAACCACTCGAAGAACAACACCGGTCTCAACCGAGGCTACCTCTGGAACCGTCGTTCCACCAATCACTGCTCCTCCTGTTGGTACGGAGCAAGGGTATGTACCCCCATTGACGGAAACAAACCCTCATACTCAGACCTCTCAACCACAAGGGACGAATCCCCATGCTGAAGGATCTCAACCAGTAATCGTCCCTCCAGGACAGGAGACTAACCCGCTCCAGATGATAGTCTCTCCTCTCCCTCTGAGTAGCCGCCCGCCGCTTCACAGCCTCTCCACTTCTTCGCTCCCTGTCAACACCAACCCACTGTATGGGCTGCCTAACTACCCCCAGGATCCAAGGGATCCTGGACCAAGCGGTCATGCTCGGCTGATCCATGGGCAACAACAACCCCCTTATCTTAGAGGCCCGGCCCCTCCTGAACCAGGATACTATGATTACTCTAGTCCTTATACTGAAGATTCGTCGTCTGAGGACGATGATCGAGACGAAGCCCCAAGGAGGCGATGTGCTAGTAAGGAACCTCTGAGGAGGAATCCAGCAAACCGTGATGGTCCTTTAACAATTGCAGAGAGAATTAAGGCTTACGAAGCCGAGATTCAGAAGCTGAAGGACGACCAAGCAAGGGAGCAAGAAAGATAGAACCCTAATCAGACTCGACCTCCTTCGACTTCAGGAGGGATTCCCTTCATAGATTTGGAGAGGTCTTTAAGGAGACGCCGAAGGGCTGAAGCCCCAACCAGAGGAACTACAAGGGTGGAACTCCCCAAAGACCTGATGCTACAAGGAGATCTTGATGATCCAACCCCTCCATTCACTGAGGAGGTGATGAACGCACATATCTCCCGAAAGTTTAAGATGCCCACAATCAAAGCTTACGATGGAACGGGGGATCCCGCAACTCATGTGAGAACGTTTACGAGCGCATTGTTACTGTAGCCTGCTAACGACGCCCTTAAGTGTAGGGCGTTTCCCCAAACCCTGTCGCGCATGGCGCAACGTTGGTATAGTCGTTTACCTCCAAACTCGATTAGCTCTTTCAAGGAGTTGAGTATCGCTTTTGTCAGTCAATTCATTAGCGGAAGGGTGCATGAGAAGAGCTCCGCATCTCTTATGTATGTAGTGCAAGGAAAGAATGAAAATCTGAGGGATTACCTCAAGCGATTCACTAAGGAGACCCTGAATATCACTGATTTGGAAAATAAGGTGGCAATGGTAGCCCTGGAACACGGAACAACTGACCTCTTCTTCAAGAGATCATTGGCGAAGCATCCCCCTGAGAACATGGCTGAGCTCCACCGAAGGCCTGATAAGTATATTAAAGTTGAGGATAGCTTGAAGAAAGAAACCACCGTAGGTGGAGGAGGAGGTAACAATGACTCCAAGAAGCGAAAGCAAGACCAGGACTATGATGATCAAGAGTATGATGCTAGGGACAAGTATCCCCGAACTAGCGAGGACTCCGACTCTGCCCCTAAGAAGAACCAAGGGTCAAGGTTCACTGAGTATGCAAGGTTGAATACTCCTAGGAGTTGAATCTTGTTGGACATTGAGAATGATAAGGATTTCAGATGGCCGAAGCCACTCAGGGGTGATCCCGCAAAGAGAAACCAGAATCAGTATTGCAGATTCCATAGAGACGTGGGGCATGACACTGACGATTGCAAGCAACTCAAAGATGAGATCGAGTTTTTGATCTGTAGAGGGAAGCTGAGGCGCTTCATTAAGGGTGAAGACCGTGGTAATCAGAGAAGAGACTATAATAGAAGGGATGGCGATCAAGATCGCAACCCACAGCCCCGAGGGCCAATAATCAACATGATCTCAGGAGGCCCGACTGCGGCCGGGACAACTAGGAACTCTCGAAAGGCTTATGCCCGAGAGGTGTTGCACATCGTGGGAGAGGCCCCGAAGCGTGCAAAAACTGAGGTAGCGATTAGCTTTGATGACTCAGACTTGGAAGGGGTGAAGTTCCCCCATGACGACCCGTTGGTCATAACTCCTGTGATTGGAAACTCGGAGGTGAAGCGAGTCTTGATAGACAATGGAGCTTCCGTTGACATTCTGTTTCATAATGCGTTTGTGAAGATGGGATACACTGATTCTCAGTTGACCCCCAATAACATGCCTATATACGGATTTAATGGAGTAATATCCAAAGTTGAAGGGACTATTCAGCTGCCTGTAACTATTGGGCAAGAGCCCAAGGAGGCCACTCAGATGTTAAACTTCCTAGTAATCAAGGCGGATTCAACGTACAGCGCTATCTATGGAAGGACTGGACTTCATGCATTTAAGGCTGTTGCCTCAACCTATCATGTGAAGATCAAGTTCCCTACCAGGAATGGTGTTGGAGAACATAAAGGTGATCAGAAGATGGCACGAAGCTGTTATGTAGCCTCGTTAAGGCCTGATGAAGTCGGGGGGCAGGTCCTTCCGATTGAAGACATGGAAGTCCACAATGGTAAGGAGCACAAAGAAAGATCAGCAGAGGACATCATACAGAAGCCTCGGACAGCCATTGAGGCTAAGGCGTTAACTGACTTTGTGGTTGAGTGTACCATTGGCAACCAAGAAGTTGGGGGGCAGGAGGTAGTACCCCGAGCAGGAAGTGAACTGCAGAATAAGAATGAGGAGACCAGAAGGAGTGGCGGGTGCTCTATTTTGATGAAGCATCAAAAACAAAATCAAGTGGTGCAGGCCTAGTCTTGCAAAACCCCGATTGGGCTTAAGTTATCCTAGTAGGACTTAGCTTCATATTTATATAGTAGAAGTAGAAATAAGGTTCATTAAAACCATTGCAGAGCATGTTGCTCCGAGTAGGACAATAGTACTCTATGTAAGGGTTGAACCCATTTCAAGTTATTAATGCAAGTTTGTTTTCCATTCATTGATTGTGATTTTATTTATGTGCCAAGCACCTGATGTGTGAGTCCAAGAAGACCAAGTACCGAAAGTAAAAGAATACACGAATGAAAACAAACGAATGCATACCCCGAATGGTAGAGTTAGGTTATAGCAGATAAGAGTTTAAGTCCTTGAAGGACCCTGGATAAAGACAAACGTTGAAGTCCTGATGGAACACCCGCTGAAGAAACATATTGCATAGCATGAAAGCCAATGGAAGGCTCATCAAGTGGGCAATATAACTAAAAGAATTCGATGTTAAGTACGGACATCAAAGCCCAGGCTCTAGCTGACTTCGTGCTTGAATATACCATTGACAACCAAGAAGTCGGGGGGCAGGAGGTAGGTAATAGACCAGGAAGGTCAGCAAGGTGAGAAACCCCCGGAAGAGAAGAAGGAATATTGGATGCTCTAGGAGGTAATAGACCAGGAAGGTCAGCAAGGTGAGAAACCCCTGGAAGAGAAGAAGGAACCTGGAAGAGAAGAAGGAATATTGGATGCTCTATTTTGATGGGGCATAAAAAAAAAAGCTATATTTTCATGGGGCATCTAAAACAAAAACCAGTTGTGCAGGTTAAGTTCTGCAAAGCCCCGATGGGTTCACACTCGAGTATTCCTTGAAGTTGGACTTCCAAACAAACTACAACGAGGCGGAGTATGAAGCTCTGATAGCCGACCTTAGACTGACAAGAGCCCTGAGGGTCAAGAACCTGAAAGTCTGTGGAGACTCAAAGTTGGTAGTCTCACAAGTCAATGGAGAATTTGAGGTTAGAGAAAAGAATATGGCCAAATACTTGAGGATTGTGAAAGCTGCGGTAGCCCAGTTAGATGAGTGCCAGGTATATCCCAAGGGAGGAGAATACAAAGGTCGATGCCTTATCTCAATTCAAGGGTCGAGACCCATTCTGGAAGCGTCTACTTCCAAGTCCTGAAGACCCCCACCATCGATTCGAAGTTGGTGGCACCGTTTGATGTAGGAAGCTGTCAGATAGACCCTATCAAAGCTCATCTTAAGACTGGTTGGCTCCTTGATATTTCCTTGAAAGCACGAAAACTGTCTGTGAGAGTGTCAAGATACGCATTGATTGAAGGTCTCCTCTATAAGAGGTCCATTGTCATTACATACTTAAAGTCTTGAATTTCAAATCCCGACACAAAATTTAAGCCTTGATGGCCAACAAGGAAGTCTGTCTCCAATCGAGCTTGTCATTAGAAATTAAGAGCCGCCAGCCAAAATTGAAACTTAAGCAAGATCCTATGAGTATAAGAAGAAGGTTGAAATCCTGATAGAGGGATGACAACCAGCCAAGGCACACCAGACTTGAAGTCAAGTGCTCAGTGGCAAGTGAATTTCTTGAACGATCAACCGAGAAGCAAGACCTCCACTATATGAAGCAAGGGGGGCAAAAAATAAGGGACTCCATCATTCAACACCTTAGAATGAGAGTTAAAGGTTGAATGGTTGATGATAACCGACAACCACGAATGAATTCTCGTTTTCGAATCAAAGACTCAGCAAACGAATTAAGGCCGTGAAGGTCACGAAAGCTAAGAAACGGGTCGTTTCAAGGTTCCGCAGGAATCTCAAAAATTCGAAAATAATAAGGATGGGAGCCCGAAAAAAGCCAAAGAAACGGTCCATAAATGAAAATTGGCCCAAAGGATAGGAGCCTAGAACACCAACGCCCAAGAAGCTAAATCTCCTAGGCGTTGGATCAAATAAAGCCTCCTTGGCGGGGATACCCACGCCAAGGCTGGAGTAACAAATGAAGGGTATTAAAGTACCCACGCCAAGAAGACTTAAAATCATCAGACAAGGTATCACAAAGTGCCTCCTTGGCGGGGGTACGCACGCCAAGGTTGTACGAATTGAGGGTGACAAAATACCCACGGTCAGGAAGCCATATCTCCTAGACGTGGTTGGCAAAAACATCTCCTAGGCGGGGATACCCACGCCTAGAGTGGTTGTATAATTGAAGGCATGAAATACCCACGCCCAGGAGACCAACTTCCTTGGCGTGCCTAAGGAGAAGGTCTCCTTGGCGGGGGTACCCACGCCCAGAATAAATTTTGAAAATTGAAGGCATGAAATACCCACGCCCAGGAGACCAACTTCCTTGGCGTGCCTAAGGAGAAGGTCTCCTTGGCGGGGGTACCCACGCCTAGAATAAATTTTGAAAATTGAAGGCATGAAATACCCATGCCCAGGAGACCAACTTCCTTGGCGTGCCTAAGGAGAAGGTCTCCTTGGCGGGGGTACCCACGCCCAGGGCTCCTCTTCGAACGACAAGCCATTTTTCAGAAATTAAAAAAGGAATAAAATCCTTAAAAATTCTGAAAATAGGCTAGAAGTGATGATAAAATGGGTAAAAATACCTCTTAAATCAAAAAAAATATTTGAATAATTTATAAAATTATTTCTAAGGCATGAGGCCCAACATTTTATTTTTGGTAAAAATTATTGAAAATAAAATGTATAAAACCTGATGGTTTAAAAAAAAAAACAAAAAAAAAAAACAAGAAAACAACACCCACGCCACCCAGGCTTTTCTCCTGGGCGTGGCATACAAAGACTCCTCCTAGGCGGTGGTACCCCCGCCGAGGGTGTACCAAAAAATGAAAGGTTGAATTGGCAAACTGCAATTTGATACCCCAAGTTCTATCTACTTTACAAAAAGGTCCCTGCACTTCACAATTTGACAAAATAAATACCTGTAGGTACCTAAAAATTCCTAAATTAAAAGGAATAATTACGAAAAATACCTGTTGGTACATTAAAAATTCCTAAATTATTAGGAATAATTAAGGAAAATACCCGTGGGTACATAAAAATTCCTAAATTATTAGGAATAATTAAGAAAAATACCTGTTGGTACATTAAAAATTCCTAAATTATAAGGAATAATTAAGGAAAATACCTGTTGGTACATTAAAAATTCTTAAATTATTAGGAATAATGAAGGAAAATACCCGTGGGTACATAAAAATTCCTAAATTATTAGGAATAATTAAGGAAAATACCTGTGGGTACATAAAAATTCATAAATTATTAGGAAAAATTAAGGAAAATACCTATTGGTACATAAAAATTCCTAAATTATTAGGAATAATTACGAAAAATACCTGTGGGTACATAAAAATTCCTAAATTATTAGGAATAATTAAGGAAAATACCTGTGGGTACATAAAAATTCCTAAATTATTAGGAATAATTACGAAAAATACCTGTGGGTACCTAAAAATTCCTAAATTATTAGGAATAATTACGAAAAATACCTGTTGGTACATAAAAATTCCTAAATTATTAGGAATAATTAAGGAAAATGCCCGTGGGTACATAAAAATTCGTAAATTATTAGGAATAATTAAGAAAAATACCTGTTGGTACATTATAAATTCCTAAATTATTAGGAATAATTAAGGAAAATACCTGTTGGCACATTAAAAATTCCTAAATTATTAGGAATAATTAAGGAAAATACCCGTGGGTACATAAAAATTCCTAAATTATTAGGAATAATTAAGAAAAATACCTGTTGGTACATTAAAAATTCCTAAATTATTAGGAATAATTACGAAAAATACCTGTGGGTATCTAAAAATTCCTAAATTATTAGGAATAATTAAGGAAAATACCTGTTGTTACATTAAAAATTCTTAAATTATTAGGAATAATGAAGGAAAATATCCGTGGGTACATAAAAATTCCTAAATTATTAGGAATAATTAAGGAAAATACCTGTGGGTACATAAAAATTCATAAATTATTAGGAAAAATTAAGGAAAATACCTATTGGTACATAAAAATTCCTAAATTATTAGGAATAATTACGAAAAATACCTGTGGGTACATAAAAATTCCTAAATTATTAGGAATAATTAAGGAAAATACCTGTGGGTACATAAAAATTCCTAAATTATTAGGAATAATTACGAAAAATACCTGTGGGTACCTAAAAATTCCTAAATTATTAGGAATAATTAAGAAAAATACCCGTGGGTACGTAAAAATTTCTAAATTATTAGGAATAATATAGAAAAATACCTGTGGGTACATAAAAAATTCCTAAATTATTAAGAAAAGTATAGAAAAATACGAGGAAAATTATAGAAATATCTTCTTGACAAATTGAGTAATAATTTATGCTAATAATGCATAAAAGCTCTATGAAAGTGCCGAAATTGCTAAAAGCAAGCACAAATTAAAGCCTCGAATAAGGCAAATCGTCGTAAATGTGTAGGTCGCTCCACACTTTACAATCTAGACGATACTCGTGAAACACTAGTGTAAACCAAAATTCTCATATAAGGGTAGGAAAATTAAGAAGTCCCAGGTAAGGTATAAAAACGACCCCGAGTCTCGATTAAGGCAAATATAACTTGTACGAAAACCTGATCAGTTTTCCTAGAAGTTGGGGGGCAAATGATATGGGCTAAAAATAAGCCCTAAAGACACATTTAATATGACATTAATTAGACCGAGCATGGTCCAAACGTGGGGCCCATTAATGAGGTCAGGATCCCTATTTTAATATTAATTTCGTAATTAATATTGGGGGAAATAAACAGCTCAGCAATAAGAGTTGGATAAGGATATTATCTCCATCAGACTTAGCCACCAAGGCATCCAATTCGATATGGAAACTGATTCCTACAAGGAATAGATCTAGAACCTTCCTCAAAGACTTGTTCACCAAGTCTCTAACTCTTACCATAATTCTGAGGCTCCTACAGCCTATATAAAGGGCCTGACCCCTCATTCTCAGAACTACGTTTTCTTGGCTTGATTCTCTAATACAGAGATACGTAGGCATTCTGTGAGGACCGTTTAGTCTCGAACGCAGAAGCAGCCATTAAAGCACGAAGCTCACGAACCCTAGCATTAAATACACAAACCCTAGCCGCAATAAATATACCATAGTTTTTATTCCACAACAGATTATTAAATCTGTTCCTACTCCTAAAATTCTAGGTGTATAAATTGGTGTCTCAAATACTAGAGATAAAGCCATATATATAGGGAAAAATATTAGGTTTGGACTTACAATTCGATATTGAATGTAATTTCTTCAATTTCCTTTTCTTCTCCGAAAAGTAATCAATTTTTCCTCCAAATTCTTGATGTATTTTCCACCTACTTGCCTTTTTTCACCTTTTTCTGCTTCAAATTTGATTTTATTTATTTTTCTACAAAACAAAATAAAACAATTTATTAAATAACAAAATTACGAAAATAAATAAAATAGGTATTAAAAATATGATGAATTATGGACCTATCATAGATTCATAGTGCGAAGTTTATACCCTTTGAATTTTTTCTTCATTTTAACTCCAAAATAACTCTAAATCACCAGAAAACAACTTTCAATGAAGGATTTGGACACACCTGAAACTAAACCAAAATTCATTAAAAGTGTAACAAAAAGTGATTCTAAGCATCAATTTTAAGTCGAAAAATAAATGATACAAAAATACCACTCATCAAGAGCACCCAAATTTAAAAGCTTGGCCGTGTACATGTAGTTTCATGTAATCATGATGATCATGGTACAACTTTCTCATGTTGAGTATCATTCACATATCTTTTTTAAATAATTCATTCATCTCAATAATATATTAGTCGTGATAAGTTAAACTTTTAAGAAGTTTAGATTGTAACCCCAATTCATCATTTTAAATTATAAATTTAAGTATGCATACATTTGTTACAAATGCTAGAGTTGTGGGATAATCTAATTTGCTTACATATCAACTACAACACTAAAATTTATGTCACCTTTTAGGTGATAATAAGATAGAAAGATGGAGGTACATAATAAAGTTTTATACATATTGGTTTTTTTTGTGTCTGAATAGTGGTACTTGTGGTACTTGTCATGTTGTACTTGTCATATGAAAGAACATATTAATTTGTTATCTATAATCAATGAAATTCTTATTACTCAGAAAAAAATGGTGTCATAAATTAACCCTGCTTCATATATATAACAATTCACACATATTTCAGATTTAACAAAACAAGAAAAAGTAAATCCACATGTGCATATGAACTTAAATAATAATAATATTTCAGTGACATATCTCAAGCATTGTTGATATAGTAGTTGATACAACTACTATACCATCCAATCATGATCATACCCCATCAAATTATTATGAAATTTATTTATTTAATGATTAATCATTTATAAGCAAATTATTATAGATATTATTTTATTGATAATCATTTTTACCTTCAGAGTTTAAAATAATTTGTATTAGATTATATTAAACAAAATTGGTAAACCATCCTAACATATTTAGATTTTATGAAAAATTCATAACTAAACATAGTATGAGAATTAACAGTGAAAAATGTCATCATTATCAACACCCCCAATATTTCTCATTAATCTATAATTTATATATTATATCCTACTACTACATCAAAGATAGAGCTAATATAAGTTCAAATATTAATTCTAACTTTCACGGTGCTATAACAACTCATGTTTACATATTAGAAAGAGTCACCTGCGCTTCAAAAAAGGTCATCAAATAATTCAATTTTCTATATTGTTATAGTGTAACGTATGTCCTTAAGAACTCTTCTTCCTACCACATAAAGTTCAAGCATAAATGATAATTTTACTACTAGGCATTCCATAAATATAATAGTAGGAATATTTTAGATTTGAACAAATTAGTTAGACTAAAATTTTATTTTATTTTGTAACTTGTTGATGTGTATGATTGAGTTTTTTTTTTGATTTAGAAATATTCTATATTTTGATATCAGTTCATAAGAAATGTTAGAATAATAAGAATGGATGACCTATGGAATTAAGGTAGTTAGGATTTCTATCTAAAACAAGCTAATTGAATTATTATCAATAGAAGTACAAAATCAAATCAAAGGATAATATGTAATGGCTCAAACTAATAATGTAATTATGTAAGTCAACTTATACTAGAAACATTCGATCAACATATGCAAAGAAAATGGAGTCAATGTAAAAATAATTGAAGACTTGTTTTTTCTGATGAGACTAACTACTATTTAAAGACTCCAAGATTAGATGAAGAAAGTCACTGACGGATAATAAAATTACAAGACTCAATAGATGCTTGATGCTTGTAATTAATTATTCATTGTTGGTAACTTATCATGAAAATTAAGAAAAATTGATAGTAGAATCCAAATATGTCTTTGAGATTAAGTCAAATTACTTGGTCATTTCTTGATGAAGAATGGAGCATACATTACTGACATAAAAAATTTTCCAAGAATCCTTAAAATAAATAATGAAGAAAAAAAAAACTATGCATGTGAAAAGTTTATTTAATATAAGGGAAATTTAGGTTTGTAAAGTTAATAGTGTATGTGACAACCTGGGTCAAATCCCGAGCCTTTTTCGAAAATCGGGTCGAGTCCCGATTCCGAATCCGAAATAAGCCAAAGTAAACTGGCCCAAATGCAGCCGACTTGGGTAACCACAAGCCCACCACAGGCCCCCAAAAGATCATGATTTGTTGGTGCACTTAGTAGTATTACTTTTGCTTATATACTGAACTAAAGTCCCAAATCTCCTCGATGTGGGACTTGGGTGTTACAAACTCCCCCACTTAAACTCCTGACGTCCTCGTCAGGCCTGAACGGATATCCCATAGGTTCAAGATCGTTCCTCTCTAGTCATTGTGGGATAATATCGGCTGGCTTTGTATCCCCACCTCCGGACCTCTGTCCATTGTCGGATAATACCACCAGCCTTCGTGTCCCCACCTCCGGCAACTTGACGAATCAAGCTTTCGAGAGTCGGCTCTGATACCATATGTGACAACCCGGGTCAAATCCCGAGCCTTTTTCAAAAATCGGGTCGAGTCCCGATTCCGAATCCGAAATAAGCCAAAGTAAACTGGCCCAAATGCAGCCAACTTGGGTAACCACAAGCCCACCACAGGCCCCCAAAAGATCATGATTTGTTGGTGCACTTAGTAGTATTACTTTTACTTATATACTGAACTAAAGTCCCAAATCTCCTCGATGTGGGACTGGGGTTTTACAGTTTGGGTCAAACACATTAAATTAAACTCTCCAGTGGATGTACACAAGATCACCTTACATTATTTCTTGTATTTTATTCCAATTTCTATTTTTCTAGAACGAAATTTATAATTTATATTAATTCCACTTCCACAAAATAATTATGAGTTCGTTGTTGATTAGGAAATGAGTGCAGGATAGGAGGAACTATGGATATACACGATTATATCTCCAAAGTTTTGACATTAAAGGACATTACCCTTGGATGTTGAAAAATTTACAAGGGATCATTAAATTAGTTTAAATCTCACCCATAGGATCTATATTTATCCAATGGTTATAATGATTGTAAATAAGCCGAATTGAGCCGAAATTTTAACTGTTCATTCATTAGTTTGTTATAAATACCTCGAACTCAAACTCAAGTTCGAAATTTTGTTGAGCCGATCTTTTTTGTTTGTGTATAGACTCGTTAATAAAAATTTTATTCACGAACAAATTCGTGAACTGTTTAGGAACATGTTTCACTATTTACCATTCATAAATATCACACTAAAACTAGCTCATGAATATCTCATGAGTACTTTTCATGATCTTGTATTCTTCAAAAGAAAAGAGGGGATAAAATCTCGAAAACTGGAAACATGTTTCTAATTTATACTTATCAAAGAGTCAAATTTAGATCAATTTTAGTCAATTATTAACCAATTAATGTTGTAATTTACAGTAGAACATATGTTATAATATAAATATTTATTATAAAAATATTGTATAAATTTAAAAGAACAAATAATAAATAGATAAAATAAACTAACATATCATTTCATAGACATTTATAGATACAATTATTTACTAGTTATTGTGAATTCAAGAACTCTGGATAATTGTTAATTAAATGCGTCCATGAGCATATATATCGAATTTTTGCAAGAACTCATTTATAAACATATTCACGAGATTGTTCACGAACCTTATTCACCAACTATATTAACGAATTTTTTTACGAACTATATAACCGAATTTGTTTGCGAACTTTCGAGCCGAACTTTGTCAATTTCAAGTTCAACTAATTTACGAGACGAACCTCAAAATCATATTCATGTTCGACTTATTTACAAATTGAGTTGAATTCGAATCAAATTTTTTTTGAATCAAACACCAAACTGTTCGTAATTGTAAAGACTCATTTACCATCCTAATGGTCTCCCTAGTTTCAGAATTATTATGGTCTCTACAAAGTTCAACCCGATATGAATGTCCCAAATATTTTTAAATCTGTAAATGAATTTTTGTGTGATCCACTAGTTCAATAGTACCTCCACTAACTTAGATCTTAAAGGAAAATGCTAGAGTTCCCGAAACCGTTCCCAAAACGGTTCACGAATGATGAGTTGTCATTACATGATTGGTTATTTTTTTTAGAAATGAGATGGACCCCTCGTGCATTAATATGAATCCCGCAAATGAAATGATGCCATGTGTCATTGGGGAATACTTTTGGGAATTTTTTCGGGGTACGTAGCATTACTCGATCTTAAAAGTCAACAATTTGATTTAACAAAAATTTATCCAAGATATTTTGTAATCTAAATTTTGAAAATTAAATAACCATCAAAGTGTTTTTTTGTCAACCTTACTCACATACAAGGTAAAATTAATGTACCTTGTCAAAAAAAAGAAAAAACAACATTAATATAATTGTATTTATATCAATATATTAGAAATGGTTCATGATTTTTCATGTTATTTGGGCAACCACTAGATTTATATAAAAATGGAATTGGGTTAAACTCCATTTTCATTGGGTTTTTGTGAGTTACTGTTCAAAATTTATATGTGATATTCATATATAATAAAATTGGCATACAACATAATTATTCTACTTTATATAACATAATTTTATTAAATTAAAAATCATTATTGTCATTATATATAAGTAATATTAAAACTTGAAGACAAGAGTAGAAAGTCAATAAAATGCTCTCTTTTACAGGTTCTTCTTGGCTCTGTTCCGATCATCGTTGACCGCTATTGTTTCTTCCTCTGCTGCAGCATGGTATACACGCTCTTTCTTTTCTTGCTTTTCGCTCTTTATTTTCTTATCTCCTGGGCTTTTCTTTCTCGATCTGTTTCATGGCCTCACATAATTCTGAGCACTCTGGATCTATGGACACTGATGAGTTCTCTCACTTCATCGGCCATAATTACATAGCGCCAATATTACCTGCTTTCAATCCTAACTATGAACTCCATCTCGAGGCTAATAATGTAATGGGGGAGCCTCTTTCTCCCTCGGCTCAGCAAAGAATGCGAGACCAAATTCAATTGATCCTTAATGATGGAACTGAGCTGCTCACTAGTGGTCCCACTAAGGCAGCTTCATCTAAATCCAGTCATGACCCAACAATCTCTCCTGATGAGGTTACCTCTAACCAAGTGGGAGAGGGATCTGTGCCAATCTTGGGGAACGATGGAATCGCAAATGAATTGCAGCAAATCAAGCCTGTGAAAAAGGCGGTTACTTGGAGCAATATTGTTTCAAATAAACTGGTTAGTGAAGACCCCGTAGATGGAAATGCAGCTATAAGTTATAATGAAGATGGTACGGCCAAAGTTAAATTCTCTGACGACTTTTTCATTAAAGCGCAAAAACAATGGGAAACGAGCATAATAGGCTATTTCATCGGTGGTCCTTTTGCCTTTAAATACATACGGAGCAGGCTCAAAGATTCTGGAAAAGTATGGGGCTGACAGGGGTTTACTTTAACTCAAAGGGTTACTACACTTTCAGGTTTAGTACCTTGGAAGAGAAGGAGAAAGCTCTTAGCTTAAACAGAATCCAGATGGGTGGGAAAACGTTGTTCTTGATGCCTTGGACGGATGGAACTAATTTTAAACGCAACATTATAGACAAGGTTCCATGTTGGATTCGGTTGGTAGATGTCCCAGATATCCTTTGGTTCAGAGAAGGCTTGAGCTCTATTGCGAAAACGGTGGGAAAACCGTTGAAATTTGACGTAGTCACGGCTCGATTTGAACCCATTAAGTATGCTGGAATACAAGTTGAATTGGCTTACTCTGCTTTGCGACCGAACTTTGTAAGAATCCCTCTACCAAACTCAAAGGAAGAAGTTAAAATCGAAATCCAATATGGGGAGTTACCTTACACCTGCAGTATTTGTCAAGCTTTTGTTCACTCTTTGGCTAGGTGTAATAACAACCCGGAAAGAGTGAGTAAAAAATCGAGAAGAAATCAAAATAAACCCCGGAATGATGGAGCTTCAAACTCGAATACATCTCCTGTCTCGCCTTCCAAGAATGAATATCTAAGCAACATGGAAATGGTTCCTTACTCCATTGGCACATTCTGTGGTTGTGATGTGGTAATGGACGATGATAATATTATTGATGAGATTGAGAAAGGGATTGCACAATTGGATGATGGTGTTGGATATTCAGAAGTGGATAAGGATGAAGACAACTTACATGAATTTGATAGAATTCCAGAAATTCTAAGAAACCCGAAAGAAGGTTCAGAACTTGACACTATGTTGCCTATCGCGTCTTATCACGGTGATGGGCCTTTCTCTAATCTCATTGAAGATTTATCAAAGTATGAGTCACCGAGCAAGCAAAGAAAACGTAGTAAATCTCCAAATAAGGCATTAGTAATCAGAGAAGACCAAATGAAGACATCTAAGGCTGGCGACAGGAAGAAATTTATTGATGCTGATGGTTTTACTCATATTCCAATTAAGAGAAGTAATAGGTTGGCTGGTACGCCAACAACTCTACATCATTTATAATGAATTTTGCAGTATGGAATGTTAGAGGTCTCAATAAGCAATCTCACCAAGATGAGGTAGTTCATTTCATTTCCAACAATAAAATTACTTTTATGTGTTTAGTTGAAACAAAAGTCAGAGTCCAAAATTCGGTTAATATTTCCAAATGTATTAACAAAAGATGGAAGTGGGCCTTCAATTATGATGATCATGATTATGGGTGTGTTTGGGTAGGATGGGATCCTTCAATTTGGTCGGTTACTGTAATGTCAAAGTCTTCTCAGCAAGTTACATGCTCTGTTAAATTTCTGGAAAAGCAAGTTTCTTTCTGCGTAACGTTTGTTTATGCTATGAACAAACCTCATGAAAGAGAGCCTCTTTGGAGAGATATTGAGCGTCTTAGTCGATCAATTGATGTCCCTTGGTGTATAAATGGTGACTTTAACTGCATCTTGTCCTTGACTGAAGTGAAAGGGGGTCGGCAACAATGGACTCCTGGAATGCAATCGTTTCTGGACTGTGTTACAAATTCTGCTCTTGGTCATATTAAAACTGTTGGTCCGCTTCTAACTAGGACAAATAAAAGAGTTGATCTTATTCAAAAGCGTTTGGATCGAATGTTGGGGAATAAGAATTGGTTTAATGCTTTTACTGAAACTATTGTTACGGTAAAAAACATGGGGCTTATGGATCATTCTCCTCTTATTTGCTCCATTCCGATTCGAGTAGAGAGATTATCAAAACCTTTCCAGTTTTTCAATTACATGCTTGAAATTGAAGGATTCAAAGATGCTGTTTCCGAAGCTTGGGGGAACTCCTGGTATGGCGAACCAATGGCCATCTTGGTGCGCAAACTAAAAGATGTTTAAAAAAGTCTTTCTATCCTCAACAAGAAACATGGTGACGTCCACAATAATGTGGCCATGGCTCGTATTTCTTTGTCAGATGTGCAAGATCAACTCATCTCGGATTGTGAAAATCCAACTCTCCTGTCCTAAGAGTCCCAGGCCTGTGGTGAGCTTGAGAATGCACTCCTTATGGAGGAGAGATTTTTGCTCCAAAAATCGAGGGTCAACTGGCTGCATGCTGGGGACGGAAACAATAGCTTCTTCTTCAACAAAACCAAGTCAAATTGGAATGTTAATAAGCTACTTGCGATTGAAAATATGGACGGGGTAATGGTTGAGGGATATAAGAATGTCGCGCAAGTGGCAGTAGATTTCTTTTCAAATACGCTGGGTACCTCTGCCACTATGCAAACGTGTGATTTTGACAACCTGGACTGTGCGTCGCTTACTAATGATCAAGCTTCTGCTCTTCAGGCTCCTGTTAATGGCTCGCTTATCCTAGCAACATTAAAGGCTATGAAACGGAACAAGGCACCGGGACCTGATGGTTTTACGGTGGAATTATTCTTGGGAACCTGGGACATAGTCGATGCAACCTTCTGTGCTGCAATAAAAAGTTTCTTTACATGTATCACTATGTTTTAACCAATAAATGCAACTAGTATTGCTTTGATTCCCAAGGTCTCTACCCCCTCCTCTATGTCAGACTTTCGGCCTATCTCCCTGTGCTCTATTACGTATAAGTGTATTGCCAAAATTCTTGCATCTCGCCTTAAAGCTGTCATGCCAAGTCTCATCGACATCTCTCAGTCTGCTTTCATTCCGGGGCGCAATATTTCTGATAATATTCTTATGGCTCAAGAGTTATTCCGAGGTTATCATAGAGACAGTGGGGTGCCAAATTGTGCTTTGAAGCTTGACCTTCACAAGGCGTTCAATTCTATAAGTTGGAACTTCATTATGGGGGCGTTGAAAAAACTGAATTTCCCACCTAAATTTATGGATTAGATCCATTTGTGTATCTCGACCACTACCTTCTCTGTTAAGGTGAATGGGTCGCTGTGTGGGTCTTTTGAAGGAAAAAAGGGAATTCGACAGGGAGACCCAATCTCTCTATATATCTTCGCCATTGCTATGACCATTTTGTCTTCAATGTTGGCGAAGAATCCTATTAATTTTCAATACCATTGGAAGTGTAAAGAATTGAAGCTCACGCACCTTCTCTATGCCGATGACGTCCTCCTATTCTCCAAGGGTGACAAGGACTCGGTTACTCACCTAATGGATTGCATTTCTAGGTTTTCGGCTGCGAGTGGATTGAATCCAAGCATTGCCAAGAGCACGGTTTTCTTTGGCAAATGTGAAGAGGAATTTAAAAGATGGTTTGATACTTCGTATGGCCTTCCTCATGGTCTTCTACCCGTCAAATTTTTAGGGGTCCCTCTAATTTCGTCGAGGTTGAAACACAACGACTGCCTTCCCCTTATTGACAGAATTGTTTCCAGGATATCTTGTTGGACTTCTATACTTCTTTCACTGGCAGGACGTGTGCAGCTTATTCGCTCAGTTCTGACTGCGGTGCAATCATTCTGGACTAACCATTTCTTCCAAATTCGGTTCATTGCACCCTCAGATCAGTTTTAACTCGCTTTCTTTGGAAGGCACTACTACAAAAAAGCCTAAAGAGACCACCTAAAAACCATCTTAGAGACCACCTCAAGAGGGGGTCTCTAGGTCAGTGGTCTCTTAGGATAAGAGACCTCTTCTTTGAGGGGGTTTCTTAAATAGAAATAAGAGACCAGCTATTTAAGAAAAGTGGTCTCTTAGGTAGAAGGAAAAGAAACCAATTATTTAGATTAGATGGTCTCTTTGGTTCTAGTAAAGAAACCACATATGCCAATAAGTAATCTGTTTGATTTCACTAAAAATATCAGTTGTCTCTAAAAGGTGATCTCTTTGCTCTGAATAGGATTAAATTTCTCAAATTAATAATTTTTTTGTATTATTAATTGTCATTGAGATTATTATTGTTAATTATTATAATAACATTCTTATATTCACAGAATATTATGAAATAATATTTACAGAATATTATGAAATTATAACATCAATCAAACAATCAATACAGTCGAAATTTGTAACAAAAGAAGATATCTTTGTACTGGACTAATCTTGAGTTTTGATATTTAACAGGTTCAAAGATGTGCTGAGGATAGAACAATACTCATAACAACATACGAAGGTACACACAACCGTCCACTTCCTCCAGCAGCCATGGCAATGGAAGCAGAAGCAAAAAATTCCTGAAATGCCCATAAGAAATAAATTCTTCGGCATCTGCATTCAAAAACCTCATCATTGCGACAGCGTTATCTTCATTTGCTGGGAGTCCTGCATTTTGTTCAATGATGCTAATATTTCACTTTTTTGTAAAGTGCCAGACTTGCTCAAACAAAGACTGGTATACGCTCATAGTATGGTTGGTTCCTTCTGTTCCATCAAGGACAAAAATTGTTTCCAGCCAAATGATTTTGAAAACAAATGACTCCGGGTTCGACGCATGAGGTCATGAGCATATCTTCGAGGCAATTTTCTCTTTCTCACTGTAATTTCAAGATCTTCCAAATTGACTTTGCCATCGCCATCCCTATCTAATTCATCAAAGAACCTCCTTCCTGTCAGATAAAATTTTAATACAAGAGATCTGTTTTCT
Source organism: Saposhnikovia divaricata (assembly GCA_036435485.1). NCBI lineage: Eukaryota > Viridiplantae > Streptophyta > Magnoliopsida > Apiales > Apiaceae > Saposhnikovia > Saposhnikovia divaricata. The sequence goes on along the minus strand of CM071599.1, from coordinate 139,744,129 downwards.
CAAGAGAAAAGAAATCTGTTTCCAAACAGTGGGATACATCCTGTACATAAAAAAATCAATATATTAAAAGTTTTTCACAACTTGAAGTGCAATGACTTGTACTAAATATAAGCATTGTGCTTTTGAGTTTCAAGTACAAAGATACTAGGCAAATGTAAAACTACCTTCCAGTAGAAGGGATTTTCATTATAAAAATATACTTAGAAGTTGTCATGCAGTTACTTATACATACAAAAAAAAAATATTAAATGCTTGTACACTCTACTTGAACTCTGTGAATAGCTTACCCAAGAGAAAAGCACATTTTTAGCAGCCGTCCCCAAAAAGAAATCAAGATTGGATCGTGCATTTCTCCTGTGAAATTTTCAAAATGCACCACAGTGAGCGTAATTTATAAAAACAAAAAATGCTATATAAAGTGTCTCAGCATCATATGTGTGCGTATATGTAATATATTCAACTATAGCTAACAAGTTGATATATTTACCTATAAGTTGTCAACCAGAAACCAATATGGAACTTATCAAAGCAAAAGTTCAGAAAGTCATCACAATATGGCCTTTTGAAAACTGATAGAAGACAGAAACAGAACTTAGACAGAACATTATTGATCAAATGCATAGAGATAGTCTAGTCAAAGTCAAATTTTACCTGCTCTACCTCCTAACCAAGAGTCTGCTCTGCACTCAGGAGGTTCATATGAAACGAAATCTGCAAGCACTCCATTGACATCCAGAATAAGCTAAAACTAGTAGTTGCAACGAAAGAAGACCATGCTAAGTACTGCAACAAAAGAGAGGTTCAAAAATGAAGTTTAGTAGGTCAATAATAGTAACTAGGGCGTTCTGAACGCGCATATAGGAGCCCACTAAAAAGAGGCTTCTAAGTTACCAAGAATTTACTAGACAGCCAACTAAACATGCCAAAATTTCTTTAAGAGACAAAGCTAAATGTGGATTTAGACTCACCACCTCATTTATTATTCTGATCTAAAAAAATTGAATACAAATTAGGAGCCGGCTGCTTAAATGTTTTCTTCCCTTTTTAAACAAGGACAAGATATTGTAAAAAAAAAATATAAGATGAATATATGGTTACATAACATTACAGACACGCACACATATATATAAATATTATATTCTAGTTCTATAAATATAACGTCAAGCTTTGGTTCGATATGGCTCTTTGTTCACCTGATGCAGCTCCATCTACATTTTGCAAAAAAAAAGAAGAAGAAGAAGAAGAAAAGAAACACAAACTCACCTAGTGAATCATCTTTTAAATTCTTGTACTGGTATGTATCAGGAAAGATTGCCGTGTTTGGCTGAAAAATAAAAACCCAAAAGATTATGAGACAATAATTAATTAATGATGATCAATTTCAAAATAGTTAAGTATGACAACTACGATACTGTGCAAGTGTAACTAGTATGTAGCGAAAGAACAAAAAAAATGAATTTGATAAACTTACGGGGTTTTTCAAGCCTTTATATGGTGAATCATCTAACAAGAGGGTGTTAGATTCATTATAGTCTCCAATATTCCATGGAAGACTAGGATCATCTTTTTCCCAGTGTTTATTTAATTCCTTTAACACTAGAGGCTTATTCTGATTGTCAATGGTGTTGAAACCTGTACGAGTACAATGGGACTGATCCTGCACAAGCAATTTTCACCATATGTTAAAAATTATAGATTAAATTAGTTAAGAGAACATATCGATTTTATACAGTCCACACTTGACACTTGACAAAGTATGTTAGCTTTAATCGTGGATATGAATTATCAACATTGCAATCTAGTATCTCACAACGATGTACATGTAACTATGTAACGTACACTTAAAAAGGTTTTTCCGCTATGTTTGGGAAATAATAAAGAAAAATACTTATGAACCCAATAAGGTATAACTCACACTTGGTACAAGATAGATATCTAATCATTAGAAAAATAGAGAAAAATATTAACCAATGGAAAAAGGAAACAGTTGAAATGAAGACGCCCTTCTAAACAAAATAGAGATGGGTGGCTTACCCAACAAAATACCAATTTTGACCTATGTTCCCCCATTAGAAGCTCAAGAATAGAATCCACATTTTTCCTGCAGTAACATTCCACAACATTAAGATACTACAACCTACTAAAAAATGACTTAGAAAAAGATATTAAACAAGTATATTCCAAATGGGATAATAAACAGACAAGTAATTTCCAATTTACAACAGGAGAAGAGTGGATGCATACTTTGTTCTTGATGACCATATGCCTTTTAGAAGCTGCAAATGTAGTGCTGAGTTAAAGCTAGAAAAACGTTTTAGTATATAACCTCTTCAAATGCTGTGGCAGTGTGAAGCATTGGGTTTAGTAATATACATTCATAACTTCAATCGAATCATAATATTAACTCGACAATTCAAGATATCATCACAAAAGATCAAGTCATTAGAGGAATTTAATAACGTTCGATATATCACATAGAGATTCAATAAAGCTCAAGATATCACATAGATCGAGTTGATTACTGAAATTAAACAAACAATCATACCTAAGCCCAAGGCATCGTCGTCTTCTTGGGACTTACCAATCTTAACCCATTCGATTTCCGAGTTGACTCATTGACCGAGTTTGAGCTTTACCAGTCTTGATTTAGGGCTTTTTAAACACCGGGAAGCCTTCAATTAGAGCTTTCTTCATTAATCCTACATAGATTCTCAAAATAGAAATTAGGGTTTCAAATAATTAATGGAAATCGAAAAGACTGTGAGAGTGTGTGAATATATCATGTGTATAACTGTTCGATTTTGATTTATAAACCGAAATCAATTTGGATGATAGCGATTTGTTTATCAAAATCGTTTTTCTTTACCCAACCCAATTGTTAGAGTCCATTTGAGATTTCTGATAATCAAATCGAGAGCAAGATGATGTGTAGTGTATAAAGAAGAGTTTAATCGATATTTCATCGGAGAAGAACGATGAATTTATCGGAAAGATGAAGAACAGCCGAGAGAAGACGCGAGAGAATTGATAGATACACGAATTAAATTAAAAGTTTTATAAGAGAAGATATCGAGAAAGAGGCCGGATGGAATTAAAAGATGAGATGGTGTCTAATATTAACGGAGCTCATTGAAAATAAATAATATTAAAAAATGATAAGAAACCATCTTTTTAATTAAAGAAGTCTCTTTTCATATATCATAAGAGATCACTTTTTTTAGAAGTGAGGTTTCTTTTATTAAAGAACCACTTATTTAAATAAAAGGGTCTCTTTTATATTATATAAGAGACCATTTTTTGAAAAAGTGTGGTTTCTTTTCTTATGTAATCCATTATTTGAATAAGGTGGTCTCTTATTAGCGGTTCCTTTGCCAATATTTGTAGTAGTGGGGCAATGCTACCTCTAAGGGTGGTGCCAAAATCAGCTGGGACACAATCTGTTTGCCTAAGGAGGAGGGGGGCCTGGGCCTTAAGGAATCTTTGATGTGGAACCGGGCTCAGATGATAAACCATCTATGCAGAATTGTTGGGAAAAGCAAGGCACTTTGGCCTCTTTGGGTCAATAAGACTGTGCTAACGAAGCACCATTTCTGGGAAATGTCCATTCCAAACGACTGTTCATGGATTCTCCGTAACATGCTTAAGTTACGTCCAAAGGCACGTCAGTTTATCACATTCAAGTTGGGGAATGGAAGGGACACCTCACTGTGGTTCGACCCTTGGTGGAATTCTTTGTGTTTGGCCTCTAATAGACACGACCCTATCATTGCTCAAGCTAATGCATCATCAAATGACTCTGTGCATACTCTAATTAATACTGGGGCATGGATATTACCTCAACCTACGCACAGGTATCATCACATTAACCCGGGTTTGCACGAATGGTTTCAGCAGTTCGACTACCCACCATTTGATCTTGAAACGGCAGACTCCATCCTGTGGAATGGCTTACCAATACACAAAACCAGGACATGGCATATCTGGAACTCTATCCGCATTCCTTCTAATGTGGTTGCTTGGAGTCAACTTGTTTGGCATAGACTTCGAGTTCTTCGTTATGCTCATAATGAATGGCTTTTATGCCATGATCGTCTTCCAACGATGGTTAGGTTATCTACATTTGGGCTTGATGTTTCCGAGCAGTGCAACTTCTGTATAGGGGGGATTGAAAATGCTTGCCACCTGTTTGTTCAGTGCCCATACAGTGGCTTCATCCTTTCAAAATTGGCAGGCGTGCTCAAGGTTAATTTTCTAGGCAACAGTTGGTTAGAAGTATTGACTACCTTGGGAGACATTTCTGATCACACTCTTCGAAATGTAGCCCTTCTTGTGGCACAAATATTCTCCTATCACTTGTGGAAAGAAAGGAATGCTCGACTTCATGACTTGGGGGCAACGGGACCAAATAAGTTGATTCAATCTATTATGATAGACCTTAAGGCTAGGCTTCTTGGTTCGAACTGGTTTCTCAGGCATGCAAATTTAGATTTGTATAGATGGGTACATATTTGATTCGGAGCCTCATTGTAACTATAGTTTAGGCTTTTTCATTGCGGGTTCTCTCTTTGCCTTGGCTTAGAGCAAGGGTTTATCCCTCTTTTTTAATATAATACATATTTAGCAAAAAAAAAAATATTAAAACTTGAAATTTTTTTATATTTGATTTTTTTTTCGAGTATTATTACTAGCCCGGTATTAATTTTTTTGGAACATTAACCGAAATATAACATATTAAAAGGAGATAATCTAAGATTACATGATACATGCTTATGACCCGTGCAAAATCCAAATTATTATTGAATATTTAATTATTTAATTTTTAAATTTTCATGATTAAATATAATATAATATAATAAATGTGGTTGATGTAATTTCATTTTATATATATTTTTAAAATTATATAATAAATTATAATTTTATTATGTAGTTGGAGGAATTCAAATTATAAAGTTGTTTAGATTAACTTTTATACTATAGACTTTTGTATAGTACAAGTTTTAAATGTATATATCATGGTCGTGATTAATTGGATTTGAAAGATCTTGTGGTTAAACAGGATAGGCAAAATGGTGGGTAAACTAAACTACAAATTCTACTGTATTTTGCTTAATTTTAAGTTTATTTAAATTTTTAGAACTCATGTATTAAATATTAATTTTAAGAGTTATGTATAATTAAATTTTAGTATTACATCTAAGGATTATAATTAATTTGACTTAAAAGATCTAATAATGATTAAAAGTGATAACCAAAAATTATGTGTGAACGTACCAACAATTAATCCCATTTATTTCATTATAACTTACTTACAATAAATTTGTTTATATTTTTTTATATTTAAAATTATTTAATATGAAAAAATAATTAAAATGAAAAGTGTTAATCAAAATGGAAGATATAAATGAAACTATAAATTATAGTATAGACTACAAAAATACATAAACCAATTTAAAATTTTCAATCAATTGGAATACAAGTACTAGATGATCTTTTGATACTCAACAACATGCTATTTGTGCATAAGCTAACTTGCTGCATACTTGGTTTTGCAGGGTAATAGGAGTTTTTATAGGGATGGAGCTCATTTATATATATATATATATATATATATATCGTATTGTTTATTTAGAGAATCTATAGTTTGAGTTGTATCATTTAATACATGTATTGTTCTGATTTTAATTGTTAGTTGTTCACTTGGCTTGGAATAGTAGGGATTCGAGAGTTGTGCTAGAGAAGTATACTAGGGTAGTATAACTTGGAAAGCATATTCTATTTCAGGTCTATTCAGCAAGCCGTTCATGTCAACAGCTGGGTTTAAGGGAAATATATTGTTGTATCTTGTAATCGGTTTATTTTGATCAATAATATATTCTCTTACCAGGTTGGTAAGGGACCAGGATGTAGACCATAGGGGATTAGGGGTCAAACCTGGCTAAAAGATTGTGGTGTTCTTTATTTTTCCTACACTTTACTTACTATTTGTGCATTCAGCTTACCATTTACATTCAACGTACCATTTGCATCTGTTAAAATTGAAATCAGTAAGCTGTTTTTGGTAAATTATTAAAATTGGACATAGTTAGCCATGTACACTTATTCACCCATCCTCTAGGTGTGCATTTTCATTTGGTATCAGAGCTTTGGTGTACTAACATTTCTGTAACAGGAAGGTATCGATCAAAATGGCTGAAAACTATCTTGAAGCTAAATCTGATTATAGGGCTCCTCTAGTGGAAAGGCAGAATGGAAACATATTTGTCAAAGAATCCACTAGTCTTAAGAGTTCTGCAGAAAGGAAACTTTGAATTTCTGGACAAGGATGGTAAGCGAAAAGATGTTAATGATCTTACTCCCGAGGCGGTTGTCAAACTTGGTTATAATAGAGAAGCTAGAAACTCTCTAATGAATGCTTTGGATCAAGAAGAGCATGACAAGGTTTCTTCTCTAAAACCAACAAAGAAAATGTGGGATGCTTTGGAAGCCTATCATGAAGGTTCGAAATCTTTGAGAAAGGTGAAACTCAGCAAGCTAATGAATGATTAAGAAATTTCAAGCTCAAGGATGGTGAACTATCAAGGAAAGTCAAGCAAGGTTCTAGGTCACAATAAATACACTAAGAAGACTTAGAAAGAATATTCCACAAAATGAGATTAACATGAAAGTGTTAAGTGCAGTACCATTAATTTACGAGGCTAAAGTCACGACCTTGGAATAATCTCTAAAAATTGACACTATGGATAACCTAGCAGTATTTGCTAAGCTAGAACAGTTTGAAAGCAAGATAAATGACAGCCAGGTTAAAGATGTTCGGGCTCCTCTAGCCAAAATGAAGAATTTTGCTCTTCATTCTACAAACAACAAGCCAGCAGAATCTACAAACAGCAAGCTAGCAAAATCTGATGAAGAATCTGAGATGAAGAACTTGTACTCAATACAAAGAAGATAAAGAGGCTGATTGAAAAGAAGAACAGAATGGAAAGGGAAAGAGGAGGGTTCTCCAACAACAAGAAGGGCTCTAAGGACTCCAATGAGCAAACTTGTTTCGAATGTGGCAAGCCTGGTCATTATAAAAAGGACAACTATAAATTAAAGTTAAAACAACCTACTGCCTTTAAGGACAAGAAGAAATCAACAGCTTTACTGACTTGGAGTGATGATGAATTAGATTCCAGTGATGACTCAAGTGAAGATATGGTGAATTTGGTTCTTGTAGGACTGAATGATGAAGATACTTCACAAGGATCCATGAAAGAAGCTTTTGTGGATAGTGACGATTCTGAGTCATAAGATGATGCTAGTGAGGTAAACTCAATTAATTCTGATTTACCTTCTACTCCTACTATGCAAAATGAACTAACCATGCAGGTACCAAGTAATGTATCTATTATTGAGTTAATGGAATTGAAAAATGAGAATAATGTGCTTGAAAAGAATAATGCTCAGTCAAGGAAAATCATTTCTGATCTAATGGCTGAGAAGGCTCTTGCAAACAATCATGATGATCTTATTACTGATTTAAAGGAGAAAATTGTTCAATTAGAAGGAGTTAACAAAATAATTCTAAGAATGAATGAGGTGCTCATGAAAGAACTCAAGGATCTGAGGTCAGAGATTAAAGCTAAAGTTGAATGTCTGAAAACATTTAAGCTTAGGGAATCTAGTCAAGCTGAGTCTTCAAAATCTGCTGAAAAGAGATTTTAGTAAGCTGAACTTATCAAATAGCAAGCTAAACTGATTACTCTCCTGAAAAAAGAAGTCAAAGATCTGAAAAAAGGCATGGAAACTTTCATTCAAGGAGAAGACAGCTTAAAGACAATGATGAAGAAGACAAATGTACCTTTGGTTAGAGAAGGTGTTGGCTTAAACTTCAACAAGAAAGATAAATTGCTCAAGTATGATAGAAGGAATGGCATACCCTGCAACTATGCTATTTCTTGGAAGACATGCAACAAATATGGTGGAAAAGGTCATATAGAAAGGAATTTTGTTTCTCAAGTCAATCATAAGAGGAAAATAGCATACCAGAATGGACCAGTCAGACAACAATCAGCATACCAGAATGCTTCTGGTAGAAGGCAAATAGCTTACCAACAGAATGGAAGAAAGAAGAATCAGTCACCAAAAGTGGTCCAAATGTGGATCAAGAAATAAGATTTGAATGTTTTATATATTCTTGCTGCTAACAAATCTGGACCCAAACCTATATGGGTACCAAAACATTGAGTTGCTGTTTGTATGTTTTGTAGATATGTGTTGCTACTAAAGTCAAGGCAATGGATTTTTGATAGCGGATGCACTCGACATATGTGTGGAGATAAATCTCAGTTCAATAAGCCTCCAAATGATGAAGGGTGGATGAGTTACTATTGGAAATAGCAAGAGTCTTCAAATACTAGGTACCGGTTCCGTTGGTTATAGTAATATTTCGATCGATAAAGTTCAATATATGAAAGGTCTTACTTACAATTTACTTAGTGCCACACAATTATTTGATGATGGGTTTGGTATTTATAAAACTATTATTATTATTGGTACTAACAAAGTCCCCCTAGTTGCTAGAAGGGAAGGAAATATATATATTTTGGACTTTGACAGGTAGGAAACAGCGTGAAGTTTGGCTGCAATGCATAGAAGATTGGGACATGCACAAATGGACATACTTAACAAATTATCAAGTAAGAAACTGGTCAGAGGGCTACCTAAAATCAAGTATGCTAAGACAGAGGTCTGTTCAGCATGCCAATTGGGCAAACAGATTAGAAGTACACACAAAGCAAAGAAAATGGTATATACTTCTAAACCCGTAGAGCTTCTGCACCTGGATCTTTTTGATCAAGAATCTTATGAGAGTATTGGAGGTAAACAATATGGTTTTGTAATTGTTGATGATTATTCTAGATTTACATGGGTATTATTTCTTCGTACTAAAGATTGTGCTTTTAATGAATTTGAAAAGCTGATTAAATTACTTGAGAACAATCTTGATACAAGACTTGTAGGTATAAGAAGTGGTAGAGGAGGTGAATTTATTCACAAAGACTTCATTTCTTATTTTGAAGAAAGAGGAATTTCACATGAATTTTCTGCTCCAAGGATTCCACAACAAAATGGAGTGGTGGAAAGAAAGAATAGGTCATTTCAAGAAACAACAAGGACTCTATTGAAAAAAGCAAGCTGCCTAGAAGTTTTTGAGCTGAAGCTGTGAATATAGCATGCTATGTGTTAAATCGAGTTCTAATTAGGCCTATTTTGGACAAAACTCCATATCAATTGTTGAGGAACAAGAAGCCAAATATCAGTTACTTCAAAATTTTTGGTTCAAAGTGTTTCGTGTTTAAGGCAATTAGTAATGATGGTAAAATCGATGCTAAATCTTATGAGGATATTTTTCTTGGTTATTCTTTAATAAGTAGAGCATATAGAGTTTATAATATTAATAAACGTATTGTTGAAGAATCTATTGATGTTACTTTTCAAGAACTATAACAATGATCTATCAAGAGATGAGGAAGAATTTGCAAGTGAAAGTGATAGCATGCAACCTCAAGTTACTAGATCAAATGGAAGCTAATAGCACTGTTGATACTAGAAGTCAGCAAACCAAGAAGGATGCAGACACTGGCAATCAGCAAGCTGGAACTTCAAATCAGCAAGCTGAAGTTGAAGATGCAATTTCTAAAATAGCAAAAATGACTTTGGAAGGTCCTAGAGGTTCAAGGGCTACTGAGAAACTACCTCCCTATGATGGAGAAGATCTTTCACCACCGGCAAAGATAAGAAAGACAACTCATGAGGAAATAGTTCAACATTCTTTACCGAGGTCAACAAGGACCGTCAAGAATCATCCCCCAGAGTTGGTCATTGGTGATATTATAGATAGAATCACTACAATGAAAGGGAAGGTTAATTTTTGTGCTCATGTTACCCTTCTAGCTCAAGAAGAACTCAAAAATGTCAATGAAGCATTAGAAGATGAAAATTGGATTATGGCTATGCAAGAAGATTAAATCAATTTGAAAGATTTGATGTTTGGGAACTTGTAAAGCCACCAGGATGCTTCAATTATTGGAACAAAATGGGTGTTCAAAAATAAAAGTTGATGAATTTAGCATCGTTACTCAAAATAAAGCAAGGCTTGTGGCACAAGGATACAATCAACAAAAGGCATTGACTTTGATTAAACTTATGCTCCTGTTGCTTGTTTGGAATCAATAAGAATGCTTCTGGCCTATGCATGTTACAAGAAATTCAAGCTATATCAAATGAACGTGAAGAGTGTGTTTCTAAATGGCTTGCTGGAAGAGGAAGTTTATGTCAAACAGCCTCCTGGATTCAAACATGAACAATATCCAGACTATGTATTCAAGCTAAAGAAGGCTCTCTATGGTTTAAAGCAGGCCCCTAGAGCTTGGTAACAAAGGCTTAGTAAGTTTCTTCTTAAAAATGGATTCATTCGAGGTAAAATCGATCCTACATTATTTATTAATCAAAATGGTAAAGATATTCTTGTTGTACAAATATATGTGGATGATATTATTTTTGGATATATACTAGTGAATCTATGTGTGAGTGGTTTTCTAAGTGTATGCATAGTGAATTTGAAATGAGCATGATGGTTGAGCTCAATTATTTTTTGGGTCTTCAAATCAAGCAATCTAAAGATGGAATATTTGTGCATCAATCTAAGTATACAAAGAATCTATTCAAGAAATTTGTCTATGAGGATGTTAAGCCAAAATCAACTCCAATGACCCAAAGAGTCTATATCATGTATAGTGTGTGTGTTTGTGCAAGGTTTCAATCCAAGCCTAAAGAGTCTCAATTAAATGTTATTAAAAGAATTTTTCGATACTTAAGTGGTACCATTTCTCTTGGTTTGTTCTATCCTATCACAAATACTTTTGATCTTGTTGGGTATTGTGTTGTAGATTATACAGGTTATTAAGTTGATAGAAAAAGTACTAGTGGTGTTTGTACATTTCTTGGACAAAGCTTAGTTTCATGGCAATGCAAGAACCAAACTTCTATTGCTTTATCCACGGCCGAAGGAGAATATCTAGCAGCTAGTAGTTGTTGTCCTCAGATTTTATGGATGATTCAAACACTAAGGGACTTTGATATCAAGTGTGGAAAGATTCCAATTAATTGTGACAACACTAGCACCATTAATATTTTGAGGAATCCGGTGAATCACTCAAAAACGATGCATATTGATGTTCGACACCATTTCTTGAGAGATTATGTTGCTAAAGGCAAGACATAGTTGGTTTTGTCCCAACAGAATTTCAACTAACTGATAATTTCACAAAACCCCTTTATGAGGAAAGATTTTCAATCATTCGAATGGAACTTGGCATGTGTTCTGTGGAAATTAGCGTGCTGAATGGTATACACTGATCAGGTTAGCTTATTATTTATTTTATTAGCATGTTACAATTGGTATACTGATTGCATTATATTCTGGCATACCATTTATTGATCTAAAGACTATTAGTTTTTGATGGATTAAGGGGGAGAACTTTAGGAGAATGCTTATTACTGGATGTGGTATTTGAACCCTAATGCTTTATGTTTAAGTTGAATTTATGGATGTTTATATGTTGTTTTCGGTGATATATGTTTTATGTGAAAATTATTATTCTCATATCTTGAGATGCAGGGATTTAGGGGGAGTTATTCTAATTCTCCTAAATTACTTGTAATCATCAAAAAAGGGGAGATTGATACTCCTTAGGTTTTGATGATCACAAGCAGCAAGTTAAAACGCTTGTGAGTATATATAAAATAGCATGCTATTTCTGCATAAGCTAACTTGGTTTTGAAGGGTAATATAGCTTACTGGTTGTATGATCAATATTTCAAAAACAACAAGCCAAAGTTGGAATACAGTGATAGTTTGTCAAGCCATTTGCGCAGAGACAGATCACAAACAACATGCCATTTTTCAATAATCCAGAAAGATTAGAAGTGCGAAAATCAAGGAGTTTTTATAGGGATGGACTTCTAAACAGTTGTAAGGATTGATTAAATAAGGAATACGTATTATATATAAATATCTGGGCTTATATTAAATAAATTTTTTCATTCAAATTTGATTTCCTAAATTATAGGAGTTTGGTTTTATCCAAAATTCGTTTTACTCTATCAAACCTCCTATATTTGTTTTCTATCGTTTTCTTTCAGAAGAACTGGTCGTATATCTCTGTATCTATTAACAAATTGAACGTTCGATTGGATCCAAACGTTGGAAAATTTGTTGGATTAGACTTTAAATACATATTCTTGGTTTCGTTATTTTGGTTGCTAAAAATACAAGAACCTCAAGAACATTGTGAGTTTTAGGATGGATACTAACAAATTTAACCTCAAGAACATTGTGAGTTTTAGGATGGATACTAACAAATTTAATATTATTATTGAATAGTTTCATTAATATAATTGTTTCCTTATTAGGTTGTTATTCTTTAGTTGTTGGCTATATAAGCCTCTATTCTGTTATAATAGAGACTATAACAAAATTTTACTTTTTATTTATTTCTTTCTATACTTTATCATGGTATCTAGAGGCAGGTTAGTTCAATGCGGGATATGTTGATGGAGAAGTGAGCATGCATGATGGTTGCCACATGTCGATTTTAAAACATGTGTAGTTTCGATTTCTTTTCTTTCTTCTCATCTTTTTCTTCAATTGTTTATGGCCTTTGTGTTTTTCTTCCTTCCGAATCAGTTAAGATGAATTATCTAATTATCTTGATTATTGATTTAATATTCATTTTGATTGTTTCAGTTTAAATTCTGTTTCATTTTTAGCAGTGCATTTTGATGAGATTGATTAATTGCTAAGGCTATTTTTCCTTCTTTCTTTTCCTTATCTTTCTTGTGCATTTCTTTCTTCCTTTTCTATATCTTGCCTTATATATTTTGAACTTTTGATTCAATTATATGATTAGATGAATTTTTTTAAATGATACTAAAATTAATCTTTAAAATTCTTAAAAATGAAAAAAAACATGTAAATTGAATATATAATATATTTTATTTTCTTGTTTTACTTTCAATTATATAATAAACATTTTTCTCACTTAAAACGTAAATTTAAAGGCAAAAACTAAAAGATAATCTCGGAGTAGCATATCACAAGCAATTACACAAGGTCAACATAGGTTCCAATTCATCTTGGTTGTAGTAGAATAGTAATGGTCTTTACGGTTTCCAAATGGTTTTCCATCAAACTCTTAATTTTCTTATATGTAGAATGGATTTTTAATATTAGAATCATAAAATTTAATTAGCAATAGCTAAAATACAAGCTCTTATCAAAACTTTTGTTACGTAGATTAAAGATGTGTTAACCAATTCCCTACACATTATTTACCTCAAAATTAATTACAACATATCTTTTTATTTGAAAGTTAGCATCCATTAGATAAAGGTATTTTTTTAACTAACTTGCATATAACTTTGTTTTTCATCATATAGTATATACGTCTAGGGCACCAAAATACATTATAAACCTTATACGTATGAACTACTTAATGAATTTATGGGCATATACATACATACATATATATATATATATATATATATATATATATAATTATATAATGAGTTGGGTTCAGACCATGTTTTTTATGGAGTGATGGAGTCCAGCATACATTCATCAGCGTTTACATTGCATTTAACAATTTTCTAAGGTTTTAGGATTTTTTCAGCAATATTGTGGAAATCCATCATAAATATGCATTATATTGCCAGCAACGACAAAATATTGAATTTGCATTTACATCAATTCAAGAGATGTTTAGGCGTGTTTGAGAGCAGTTTACGGTCATGAAGTGTTTTTGCATTGCTAAAACATTGTTAAATGCAGATGAATATATGCAGTGAACTCTAGAACTTCACAAAAAACATGGTCTCCACTAAACTTGTTATATATATATATATATATATATATATATAGAGGCTTGGTTCAATAACTAACCAAATATAATTGAGTAACTAAGTAACCAATATCATTCCCTTAATTTTAAAATAAATGAAGGGATAAGATTAACCAACTCCACTTCCTGTTATCTTGTACTTAACTACACGTGTCCTTCACACACCAACACAAAAAACTGAAATTAATTATTTAAATAAACATAGTTGATTTCAGAGGCTCATTACTGTCACCCATTTTTACACTACATGTATTCTAATCTTTTACATCTTTCTTATGTACGTCTCTTCTTTCAATAACTATCACCAACAAATGTGTATTGTATTTATAAAAAATTTATCATTAATATAATACAGAACATACCATCTCAAAATTACTAAAAAAATAAAGAACATGTAAAAATTTATTAAAAAAGTAAAACATATTATACACAACACATTAAAAATACTAAATACAGCATATAAAAGAATACAACACATAAAAATACAGAACACAACACATAAAAAATCTACATTCTACATACATAACATACAGAACACAACACATAAAAATCTATATTATGTATACATAACATACATGACACAACACATAAAAAATATAAGTTCTGTATTTTAAAAGACACATAAAAATACTAAATACAGTACATAAGAAAAAACTATATTAAGTATTAAAAGTTTTATATTTATTTTTATGTAATGTTAAATGTTTTATATTTAATTTTTTAAAAAGGTTATTTTTTTATATACAAAAAATAAACTATAAATAAAACATATAAGAAAAATATATAAAATAAAAAAAATATAAAAAGTTAACCGCCACATAGAAAAATTACAATTATTTATTTAATTGAAAAAATACTGTTTATAAATTGACGATTTTTAATACAAAATATAATATAAAATTACACAAAATAAAAATAAAATGTATAATTATATATTTTTTAAAAATATTAATAAAACTAAGGTTATATGAACAATTGTATCACACATATCACAAGATTTAATTTGAAAAAAAAATATGACAACTTGTAATCATAAAAAATATTTGTAGAAATACAATGTATTCAAATATCTTGCAAAATGAATCTCATTATCTATATGAAAAATGTTACATCTAACAAATTATATAATAAAAAATAGATATTTTTTGTAAAATTACATGTTAAAAAATAAAAATATATAATATTGTAAATATAAAAATACAGAACACAAATTTTGTAAAACAAAAAATTACCATACAAAATGTAAAACTAAAAATTATGGTACATGTACTAATTAATTTAATTTTTTTTTTTCAAATTTAATATTCTATAAAGTGTTCTATGTTAGCATGTGAAAAACTATTGAACAATATAGCACCATCAAACAACCTAATATCATTAAAATTATATAATAGCCTGTAAGAGAAGGAGAGTGGTGGGTTTTTGTGTGTGCATGTACATCATAAGATGGAGTTGGTTATTTTAAGATTATTCAAATTTAATGGTTTAGATTATTTTAAAATTTAATGGTTTATATGTATATATATATGTATGTATTTGCATGCATTTATGATGCATTTAAATTTTAAAAACAACTTTTTTGATTCTTGTAGTACATCACTTACATCGATTTGAATGTTTAAATATTTTTCCTTTATAACCTTGAAAAATTTGGGGACCGTACATTTCAAAAATTCAATGAATTGCAAACGGGCAATCTCCGTTACACACGCAAGTGCAAGTGATCAAAGTAATATCTTGTTAAGTAGAGTTCGCTCCCAAAGAGATTAGGTTTTTCTATGCTACCAATCACTAATTCTCTAGTTATCCTCAACGACCTAGACCAGTGGCAATTGGTTTTAACTAATCTAAGCTAAGATTAATTAAACGATACATGTAACTAATTTACACTACAAGAAAAACTGAATCCTACAACACATTTCACACAACGGTTAATCAAAAACCCGTTGTCCCGAAAAAACAAACAACAGTTAATGGTCTGTCCACTGTTCTATTGTGAATATGTTGTGTGGAACCATTTAATACAACTGTGTAACACCGTTGTGTGTAGACAACTTCATATTATCTTCAGACAATGCTTTTAGACAAAGCCGTGGTTTAAGTTAGACAACAGGAAGTGTTGTTGTATGGAACATCAGACAATGTGTCTCAAATACCGTTGTCAGAAGGAAAGTTGATAGACAATGGTTATTAGCATTGTGAGATAAATGGGTATCATACAACAGAGCAGAATACGGTTGTTTGAACATCCTCTTTAGAAGACAGTTATAAACATTGGTAGAATAACTGTTGTATGTTTAGTAAGGATAAAACGTAGAATAACCGTTGTTTAATGGTTTTACAAAACTGTTGTCTGAACTGGAAAATTTGAATTGAAATGGGTGGGAAATAATGAAATGTTTGGTGGGAATAATGAAATAATTTGAATTGAATTTAGTGGGAAATAATGAAAATTTTGAATTGGATTTGGTGGGAAATTATAAAATATTCAGACAACGGTTTTCTGATAAAAAAACTGTTGTGTGATAGTAAGCACAACAATGGCTTTTCATAAAAACCGTTGTGTAATGTTTAACACTTTTAAATCATTAAATAACAGTTTGCGTGTTTTACTACGTTTTTGTTAAAATCTCGTAAAACCCGACCTTTTTATTTTTTGATTATTTTTTCCAACACTAAAATGAGTGTTTATTAACATTAGTACGGTTCGATCTTCGAAAAAATCATTCGAAAAATTATTCAGTAATTTGGATCGTGCCCCGTTATAAGAAGCAGCACTATTAATTTACTACGTTTTTGTTAAAATCTCGTACAACCCGACCTTTTATTTTTCGATTATTTTTTTCCAACACTAAAATGAGTGTTTATTAACATTCGTATGGTTCGATCATCGAAAAAAACATTCTAAAAAATTATAGTGTGAATCTAGATCGTGCCCCGTTATAGGAAGCATGTATCACTTCTACTACATTTTTGTTAAAATCTAGTACAACTTGACCTTTTTATTTTTTTGATTATTTTTTGCCAACACTAAAATGAGTGTTTACTAACATTTGTACGGTTCGATTGTCGAAAAAATCAATCAAAAAAATTATAGTGTGAATCTGGATCGTGCCCCGTCACAAAAACCAGCACTATTAATTTACTACGTTTTTGTTAAAATCTCGTACAACCCGACTTTTTTATTTTTAAATTATTTTTTTCCAACACTAAAATGAGTTTTTACTAACATTTGTATGGTTCGATCGTCAAAAAAAGAATTCAAAAAAAATTATTCAGTGAATCTGGATCATGCCCTGTTACAAGATGCATCACTTTTAATTTACTACGTTTTTGTTAAAATCTTCTACAAACCGACCTTTTTATTTTTCAATTATTTTTTCTCAACACTAAAATGAGTGTTTATTAACATTCGTACGGTTCGATCGTCGAAAAAAACATTCAAAAACATTATTCAGTGAATCTGGATCGAGACCCGTTACAAGAAGCATCACTTTTCCTACGTTTTTGTTAAAATCTCGTACAACCCGACCTTTTTATTTTTCGATTATTTTTTCCCAACACTAAAATGGGTGTTTATTAACATTCGTACGGTTCGATCATCGAAAAAAGCATTCAAAGTTCCTGTATATTACTAGTGATGGCTGGCCTTGCTGACATGTACGTGCTATATAATCTATTGGGGAAGTGAAGCTATTCGTGTTTGTATCCGATAAAGTTCCTGAAATAGTTGTGGGTGATCCCGGGAGATTCTGCCAAAATGAGTTGGAGTTCTTTGGAGAAAATCCAATGAACCAAGTGTTGATTGTTTGGCTTGCTTTGATGCTGCTGTGTCTTGATCACTCAACTGCTTGTCAGATGGTACTGCTCGGGTTATATTTGAAGGCTGCTATCTAAGGTAAGTAGAACGTTTTCAGTCTGCTTAATTTATGTGCGCAAGGAGACGTATGTTAATTGCTCCTTGAGGTCCCCTGTATTCACAAGTTGTTATGAAGGGAAGAAAATACCCAGAACTTTTTGGCTCATTTATCTCAGTGAATAATACTTGAACAGAGTGATTCGTTCAGAATTTGGTTATTAGTTAACTAAAATGATCTGAAATTTTGAATTAGGAGAGACAAAGTGAAATAACACCCAAAAAAAATAAATGAGAAGGATTGTCTAATTGGCTATACAGTACACGTTCTTAAAATGTGCTAGACTTGCACAATTTATCTTCTACTGGTTCATCTTTTCTGCATAAAAATAACCACTGTATACTTGCATTCTTGGGTTTAAGGTACGAGGCAGAGGACTTCTACAGGGTCGCTACTCTTCCAGGCAATACATGGAAATGCAGCCCTAATCAAAGGTCTCCCTTTCTTCTCATTTACCGGTTCCAAGGGACTTCCTCAATAACCAGAGCTTATTGATCATGCAGGACTTGATTCTGCTGTATATATTCGGATCTACCTTCTCGGGTGAGTTATAAGTATTGTTACACTTCTGTTCATATTAATTTTTGGACCACAATGGAGCATTCTGTTATTTCCATTAGCCAAATATGTAAACTCAATAGTTAGGGAAAAACAGGCGATTACAGTAATGCATAAGAAAGCTGACTACAGGCGAAAGTGACAAAATCAGATATTGTATGAAAGATATTTGTCTCTAAACCGCTTTCTTTTATTGTTGTAGTCCAAGAATTCCTCAATTGTCATTGACAAAATAAAAATTAATGTCATCAACATCCAAATTACATAAACTGCATATCTGATGTACCAAATCCAAAGCAAATAAACATGACTACATATTTGTAAAATCAAATGAATTGAGCAAAGTACCCAACCTGCTTAACTAGTCATAGTCAAATAACTGTAACAGAATAATCAAATACTCTAACATACAAGTTTCTAGAGGAAACGAAAAGGAAATAGTATTACTAGCTAAACTGACATTTCACTCGGGCAAAAGAATAATCAAGTAACTACTTGTATGTATGCTTAGTTATTAACCATTCACTGTGGACTTGAAATGGTATTCTTAAAATGATGAATATAACGGCCCTTCCTCCACCAGAACATCAAGTGATTTCCTGCCGCATCCAGATTAAATTACTCTAATGCAATATAGCGTTGCCTTTTCAAACCACGGATTGTGTTTCCTATAACCAAAATATGCAAAATAGGTAGTGTAAGATCGTATTTTAGTACCAACCCTGGATAACAGATACACCTTATTCATAAATTAATGACTACATAATTATGGTGGTATACAATATTGTTTACTTGAATCAAATTCTGTAGTCCCGCTGAATTTATGTTGATTCTCTTGTCTACGGGTAAAAGTCAAATTTTCTAGGAACTTTCTAAAATCAACTTAATTAGAGCGGCTAATTACCGTGAGGTATGCAAATCTTGATAAGTGAAACCTTTGATGATTCTAAATTTCATTTGGCCAGCTTGCATACTCTGCTTTGGATGGGATTCTTTTAATCACATTATTTTATACTTACCCTACTAAAATAACAAGCCTTATAGACAAATCGCAAGTAACAGCAAAAAAATAAGAATTTCCTGCAAAGCATGGTCTTACAAAAGAATTCAGATTAGAAATTGGGTTCGCAACTATGGGCTTTTAAGAGTATTTTATTGAGTCCAAAAATTGAGGTACCTTCTTTTTCCCTGATGATGATTCTGGATCCTATGTGAGAATCTCTTTTTCAGTTTCTGAAAATCATTCATCTGCTAATTTCTTTAACAATACTTGCATATGCTCAAGATTTGAGCTTTGCAGCTGTGAACACCATGCATGCAGCTTCTGTTGAGGTTCTTGTGAGGATTTTTGGAATCTTTGCTTTCCATCACATGTCCTTCATTCTTCTGCACAAACAGATCGAAGTTGTTCTTTTTTTATTCTTATTGATTGCTTTGGTTTTAGCAGGTAGTGCATCTTCTCAACCTAAATTTGTATAATGTGTGTAGTGTAAAAATTATGTATTATGATGTATTTATAAAATGTGTGTAATGGCACACAAATTTGATATCTCTAGCATGATCCTACATGTAGAGAAAAACATGGTGGAAGAGGCTAAATTTAGTTAATTATATTTCATCTCACCAAACAACACTAAAATTCTTGTCTTGCATTACAAAGTTATAAACAAAGTATACCCACGTTCATCCTTATTTGTAAAATCAAAGTAAATAGATGTACTTCATTAAGAGAAGTGCAAGAAGAAGGAAATCAGCGGTCTATGCTTACCAAGTGAAAAATGTACTATAAGCCTCTATTCTGTTATAATAGAGACTATAACAAAATTTTACTTTTTATTTATTTCTTTCTATACTTTATCATGGTATCTAGAGGCAGGTTAGTTCAATGCGGGATATGTTGATGGAGAAGTGAGCATGCATGATGGTTGCCACATGTCGATTTTAAAACATGTGTAGTTTCGATTTCTTTTCTTTCTTCTCATCTTTTTCTTCAATTGTTTATGGCCTTTGTGTTTTTCTTCCTTCCGAATCAGTTAAGATGAATTATCTAATTATCTTGATTATTGATTTAATATTCATTTTGATTGTTTCAGTTTAAATTCTGTTTCATTTTTAGCAGTGCATTTTGATGAGATTGATTAATTGCTAAGGCTATTTTTCCTTCTTTCTTTTCCTTATCTTTCTTGTGCATTTCTTTCTTCCTTTTCTATATCTTGCCTTATATATTTTGAACTTTTGATTCAATTATATGATTAGATGAATTTTTTTAAATGATACTAAAATTAATCTTTAAAATTCTTAAAAATGAAAAAAAACATGTAAATTGAATATATAATATATTTTATTTTCTTGTTTTACTTTCAATTATATAATAAACATTTTTCTCACTTAAAACGTAAATTTAAAGGCAAAAACTAAAAGATAATCTCGGAGTAGCATATCACAAGCAATTACACAAGGTCAACATAGGTTCCAATTCATCTTGGTTGTAGTAGAATAGTAATGGTCTTTACGGTTTCCAAATGGTTTTCCATCAAACTCTTAATTTTCTTATATGTAGAATGGATTTTTAATATTAGAATCATAAAATTTAATTAGCAATAGCTAAAATACAAGCTCTTATCAAAACTTTTGTTACGTAGATTAAAGATGTGTTAACCAATTCCCTACACATTATTTACCTCAAAATTAATTACAACATATCTTTTTATTTGAAAGTTAGCATCCATTAGATAAAGGTATTTTTTTAACTAACTTGCATATAACTTTGTTTTTCATCATATAGTATATACGTCTAGGGCACCAAAATACATTATAAACCTTATACGTATGAACTACTTAATGAATTTATGGGCATATACATACATACATATATATATATATATATATATATATATATATATATATAATTATATAATGAGTTGGGTTCAGACCATGTTTTTTATGGAGTGATGGAGTCCAGCATACATTCATCAGCGTTTACATTGCATTTAACAATTTTCTAAGGTTTTAGGATTTTTTCAGCAATATTGTGGAAATCCATCATAAATATGCATTATATTGCCAGCAACGACAAAATATTGAATTTGCATTTACATCAATTCAAGAGATGTTTAGGCGTGTTTGAGAGCAGTTTACGGTCATGAAGTGTTTTTGCATTGCTAAAACATTGTTAAATGCGGATGAATATATGCAGTGAACTCTAGAACTTCACAAAAAACATGGTCTCCACTAAACTTGTTATATATATATATATATATATATATATATATATATAGAGGCTTGGTTCAATAACTAACCAAATATAATTGAGTAACTAAGTAACCAATATCATTCCCTTAATTTTAAAATAAATGAAGGGATAAGATTAACCAACTCCACTTCCTGTTATCTTGTACTTAACTACACGTGTCCTTCACACACCAACACAAAAAACTGAAATTAATTATTTAAATAAACATAGTTGATTTCAGAGGCTCATTACTGTCACCCATTTTTACACTACATGTATTCTAATCTTTTACATCTTTCTTATGTACGTCTCTTCTTTCAATAACTATCACCAACAAATGTGTATTGTATTTATAAAAAATTTATCATTAATATAATACAGAACATACCATCTCAAAATTACTAAAAAAATAAAGAACATGTAAAAATTTATTAAAAAAGTAAAACATATTATACACAACACATTAAAAATACTAAATACAGCATATAAAAGAATACAACACATAAAAATACAGAACACAACACATAAAAAATCTACATTCTACATACATAACATACAGAACACAACACATAAAAATCTATATTATGTATACATAACATACATGACACAACACATAAAAAATATAAGTTCTGTATTTTAAAAGACACATAAAAATACAAAATACAGTACATAAGAAAAAACTATATTAAGTATTAAAAGTTTTATATTTATTTTTATGTAATGTTAAATGTTTTATATTTAATTTTTTAAAAAGGTTATTTTTTTATATACAAAAAATAAACTATAAATAAAACATATAAGAAAAATATATAAAATAAAAAAAATATAAAAAGTTAACCGCCACATAGAAAAATTACAATTATTTATTTAATTGAAAAAATACTGTTTATAAATTGACGATTTTTAATACAAAATATAATATAAAATTACACAAAATAAAAATAAAATGTATAATTATATATTTTTTAAAAATATTAATAAAACTAAGGTTATATGAACAATTGTATCACACATATCACAAGATTTAATTTGAAAAAAAAATATGACAACTTGTAATCATAAAAAATATTTGTAGAAATACAATGTATTCAAATATCTTGCAAAATGAATCTCATTATCTATATGAAAAATGTTACATCTAACAAATTATATAATAAAAAATAGATATTTTTTGTAAAATTACATGTTAAAAAATAAAAATATATAATATTGTAAATATAAAAATACAGAACACAAATTTTGTAAAACAAAAAATTACCATACAAAATGTAAAACTAAAAATTATGGTACATGTACTAATTAATTTAATTTTTTTTTTTCAAATTTAATATTCTATAAAGTGTTCTATGTTAGCATGTGAAAAACTATTGAACAATATAGCACCATCAAACAACCTAATATCATTAAAATTATATAATAGCCTGTAAGAGAAGGAGAGTGGTGGGTTTTTGTGTGTGCATGTACATCATAAGATGGAGTTGGTTATTTTAAGATTATTCAAATTTAATGGTTTAGATTATTTTAAAATTTAATGGTTTATATGTATATATATATGTATGTATTTGCATGCATTTATGATGCATTTAAATTTTAAAAACAACTTTTTTGATTCTTGTAGTACATCACTTACATCGATTTGAATGTTTAAATATTTTTCCTTTATAACCTTGAAAAATTTGGGGACCGTACATTTCAAAAATTCAATGAATTGCAAACGGGCAATCTCCGTTACACACGCAAGTGCAAGTGATCAAAGTAATATCTTGTTAAGTAGAGTTCGCTCCCAAAGAGATTAGGTTTTTCTATGCTACCAATCACTAATTCTCTAGTTATCCTCAACGACCTAGACCAGTGGCAATTGGTTTTAACTAATCTAAGCTAAGATTAATTAAACGATACATGTAACTAATTTACACTACAAGAAAAACTGAATCCTACAACACATTTCACACAACGGTTAATCAAAAACCCGTTGTCCCGAAAAAACAAACAACAGTTAATGGTCTGTCCACTGTTCTATTGTGAATATGTTGTGTGGAACCATTTAATACAACTGTGTAACACCGTTGTGTGTAGACAACTTCATATTATCTTCAGACAATGCTTTTAGACAAAGCCGTGGTTTAAGTTAGACAACAGGAAGTGTTGTTGTATGGAACATCAGACAATGTGTCTCAAATACCGTTGTCAGAAGGAAAGTTGATAGACAATGGTTATTAGCATTGTGAGATAAATGGGTATCATACAACAGAGCAGAATACGGTTGTTTGAACATCCTCTTTAGAAGACAGTTATAAACATTGGTAGAATAACTGTTGTATGTTTAGTAAGGATAAAACGTAGAATAACCGTTGTTTAATGGTTTTACAAAACTGTTGTCTGAACTGGAAAATTTGAATTGAAATGGGTGGGAAATAATGAAATGTTTGGTGGGAATAATGAAATAATTTGAATTGAATTTAGTGGGAAATAATGAAAATTTTGAATTGGATTTGGTGGGAAATTATAAAATATTCAGACAACGGTTTTCTGATAAAAAAACTGTTGTGTGATAGTAAGCACAACAATGGCTTTTCATAAAAACCGTTGTGTAATGTTTAACACTTTTAAATCATTAAATAACAGTTTGCGTGTTTTACTACGTTTTTGTTAAAATCTCGTAAAACCCGACCTTTTTATTTTTTGATTATTTTTTCCAACACTAAAATGAGTGTTTATTAACATTAGTACGGTTCGATCTTCGAAAAAATCATTCGAAAAATTATTCAGTAATTTGGATCGTGCCCCGTTATAAGAAGCAGCACTATTAATTTACTACGTTTTTGTTAAAATCTCGTACAACCCGACCTTTTATTTTTCGATTATTTTTTTCCAACACTAAAATGAGTGTTTATTAACATTCGTATGGTTCGATCATCGAAAAAAACATTCTAAAAAATTATAGTGTGAATCTAGATCGTGCCCCGTTATAGGAAGCATGTATCACTTCTACTACATTTTTGTTAAAATCTAGTACAACTTGACCTTTTTATTTTTTTGATTATTTTTTGCCAACACTAAAATGAGTGTTTACTAACATTTGTACGGTTCGATTGTCGAAAAAATCAATCAAAAAAATTATAGTGTGAATCTGGATCGTGCCCCGTCACAAAAACCAGCACTATTAATTTACTACGTTTTTGTTAAAATCTCGTACAACCCGACTTTTTTATTTTTAAATTATTTTTTTCCAACACTAAAATGAGTTTTTACTAACATTTGTATGGTTCGATCGTCAAAAAAAGAATTCAAAAAAAATTATTCAGTGAATCTGGATCATGCCCTGTTACAAGATGCATCACTTTTAATTTACTACGTTTTTGTTAAAATCTTCTACAAACCGACCTTTTTATTTTTCAATTATTTTTTCTCAACACTAAAATGAGTGTTTATTAACATTCGTACGGTTCGATCGTCGAAAAAAACATTCAAAAACATTATTCAGTGAATCTGGATCGAGACCCGTTACAAGAAGCATCACTTTTCCTACGTTTTTGTTAAAATCTCGTACAACCCGACCTTTTTATTTTTCGATTATTTTTTCCCAACACTAAAATGGGTGTTTATTAACATTCGTACGGTTCGATCATCGAAAAAAGCATTCAAAGTTCCTGTATATTACTAGTGATGGCTGGCCTTGCTGACATGTACGTGCTATATAATCTATTGGGGAAGTGAAGCTATTCGTGTTTGTATCCGATAAAGTTCCTGAAATAGTTGTGGGTGATCCCGGGAGATTCTGCCAAAATGAGTTGGAGTTCTTTGGAGAAAATCCAATGAACCAAGTGTTGATTGTTTGGCTTGCTTTGATGCTGCTGTGTCTTGATCACTCAACTGCTTGTCAGATGGTACTGCTCGGGTTATATTTGAAGGCTGCTATCTAAGGTAAGTAGAACGTTTTCAGTCTGCTTAATTTATGTGCGCAAGGAGACGTATGTTAATTGCTCCTTGAGGTCCCCTGTATTCACAAGTTGTTATGAAGGGAAGAAAATACCCAGAACTTTTTGGCTCATTTATCTCAGTGAATAATACTTGAACAGAGTGATTCGTTCAGAATTTGGTTATTAGTTAACTAAAATGATCTGAAATTTTGAATTAGGAGAGACAAAGTGAAATAACACCCAAAAAAAATAAATGAGAAGGATTGTCTAATTGGCTATACAGTACACGTTCTTAAAATGTGCTAGACTTGCACAATTTATCTTCTACTGGTTCATCTTTTCTGCATAAAAATAACCACTGTATACTTGCATTCTTGGGTTTAAGGTACGAGGCAGAGGACTTCTACAGGGTCGCTACTCTTCCAGGCAATACATGGAAATGCAGCCCTAATCAAAGGTCTCCCTTTCTTCTCATTTACCGGTTCCAAGGGACTTCCTCAATAACCAGAGCTTATTGATCATGCAGGACTTGATTCTGCTGTATATATTCGGATCTACCTTCTCGGGTGAGTTATAAGTATTGTTACACTTCTGTTCATATTAATTTTTGGACCACAATGGAGCATTCTGTTATTTCCATTAGCCAAATATGTAAACTCAATAGTTAGGGAAAAACAGGCGATTACAGTAATGCATAAGAAAGCTGACTACAGGCGAAAGTGACAAAATCAGATATTGTATGAAAGATATTTGTCTCTAAACCGCTTTCTTTTATTGTTGTAGTCCAAGAATTCCTCAATTGTCATTGACAAAATAAAAATTAATGTCATCAACATCCAAATTACATAAACTGCATATCTGATGTACCAAATCCAAAGCAAATAAACATGACTACATATTTGTAAAATCAAATGAATTGAGCAAAGTACCCAACCTGCTTAACTAGTCATAGTCAAATAACTGTAACAGAATAATCAAATACTCTAACATACAAGTTTCTAGAGGAAACGAAAAGGAAATAGTATTACTAGCTAAACTGACATTTCACTCGGGCAAAAGAATAATCAAGTAACTACTTGTATGTATGCTTAGTTATTAACCATTCACTGTGGACTTGAAATGGTATTCTTAAAATGATGAATATAACGGCCCTTCCTCCACCAGAACATCAAGTGATTTCCTGCCGCATCCAGATTAAATTACTCTAATGCAATATAGCGTTGCCTTTTCAAACCACGGATTGTGTTTCCTATAACCAAAATATGCAAAATAGGTAGTGTAAGATCGTATTTTAGTACCAACCCTGGATAACAGATACACCTTATTCATAAATTAATGACTACATAATTATGGTGGTATACAATATTGTTTACTTGAATCAAATTCTGTAGTCCCGCTGAATTTATGTTGATTCTCTTGTCTACGGGTAAAAGTCAAATTTTCTAGGAACTTTCTAAAATCAACTTAATTAGAGCGGCTAATTACCGTGAGGTATGCAAATCTTGATAAGTGAAACCTTTGATGATTCTAAATTTCATTTGGCCAGCTTGCATACTCTGCTTTGGATGGGATTCTTTTAATCACATTATTTTATACTTACCCTACTAAAATAACAAGCCTTATAGACAAATCGCAAGTAACAGCAAAAAAATAAGAATTTCCTGCAAAGCATGGTCTTACAAAAGAATTCAGATTAGAAATTGGGTTCGCAACTATGGGCTTTTAAGAGTATTTTATTGAGTCCAAAAATTGAGGTACCTTCTTTTTCCCTGATGATGATTCTGGATCCTATGTGAGAATCTCTTTTTCAGTTTCTGAAAATCATTCATCTGCTAATTTCTTTAACAATACTTGCATATGCTCAAGATTTGAGCTTTGCAGCTGTGAACACCATGCATGCAGCTTCTGTTGAGGTTCTTGTGAGGATTTTTGGAATCTTTGCTTTCCATCACATGTCCTTCATTCTTCTGCACAAACAGATCGAAGTTGTTCTTTTTTTATTCTTATTGATTGCTTTGGTTTTAGCAGGTAGTGCATCTTCTCAACCTAAATTTGTATAATGTGTGTAGTGTAAAAATTATGTATTATGATGTATTTATAAAATGTGTGTAATGGCACACAAATTTGATATCTCTAGCATGATCCTACATGTAGAGAAAAACATGGTGGAAGAGGCTAAATTTAGTTAATTATATTTCATCTCACCAAACAACACTAAAATTCTTGTCTTGCATTACAAAGTTATAAACAAAGTATACCCACGTTCATCCTTATTTGTAAAATCAAAGTAAATAGATGTACTTCATTAAGAGAAGTGCAAGAAGAAGGAAATCAGCGGTCTATGCTTACCAAGTGAAAAATGTACTATAATGGGTATCTCAAATGAGCAAAAAAAGATTAGAATAATACAAAAAAATATAAAAAAAATAGAAGACATTAGGAAACATGTGAAAATCAGAAAAAGGTCAAATAAATGGGATAAATAAAGAGAAGCAGAGAGCATCTAAGCCTTGTGAAAAGCCGGACATATGTAAAAATAAAGATAAGCCGAATAAAAAAAATTGAAGATAGCATTGTAAATCAATTCGTCAGGAACCCCTAATAGAAAGAAAAATAAGAAAAAACATGACCAGAGTAATATCTACTTGCAGAACCAGAAAAAACATGACCAGGTATATATGCAACTGCACTATGTTTTATTGTTCTAAATATGTCTTGGTGTTTTGCTCATTTTGTCCATATAAGTAAACCTGAAAATTTTACTCCTATATCTCTGTACTTCCTAGTACTTCTGCAGACAAGCTTAAAAAATTAAAAAGCATGTCTTTATGCATATATACCTGAACTGGAAGCGACTTAAGCACAGGTGCAGCAGTCTGTGGCCCATATATGATACTGCTTCTCAAAATTGCAAAGTTGGACCAGTTCGCAGATATAAAGTGCTCTGACTCCACTTTGGACTGCCCATAACATTTACAGGAGCAGTCTCATCCTCTTCCTTGTAGAAAGATTTTACCCCTTCATAAACTGCAGTAAAGCAGCTTCAGTTTCAATCAGCAACTACAAGAGCTGTAACTTTTTAAATTATATTCAATTAAACTTGTCCTGAACTATGGCAAGTGAAGCGTTTTCATTCTTTAATTCCAAGAGATGAAATAAGATATAACAAATTCAGGTCAGATTAACATTTCTATTCCTATGACAATATTTATTGGTGTGCTAGTCTTGAAATACTTTCTATAAATAAACCAAGGGCCCTCAACTGACCTAACATTCAAATCAACAAAGCCTTCTAATGACTAGTAAATTAGGATGAGAATAATATATATACACACCTATGGTAGAGTACGAATTTGGATGAACTATGCTGAAATGGTTACAACCTAATGAGCTCCTACCCTTAAAACGCACAGTGACATTTGTTCTTCACGTCATATAATTTGAATAAATATAACCTTATCCTCAACTATTGAACAAATCTAGGTGATCAAAAAAATATACAGTAGTTCACTTCTTTGTTAATTGTTACCATGATCGGTGGAAAGATGAATGAGAAGAGTGTTGTCATTGCCAAAGCTTAATAACCATTTGACAAGTGCAGATGGCACATTAACCGACATCACAGCAGCACGATCCTTTTCACAGGCACTAGGAGCAGAAATTGCAGCACAATTGATGACCACATCAGGCTGAAAATTCCAAATTCACAAACATAACAAACTAAAAAGTAAATAAAACACCCAGAACCCATAAAAATCTAAACTTTGTAAGTTAGACATCAAATAATTAAAAACAGAAACATACCCATACAAGAGACATCTAAACTTTATCCATTACCTTTGCAATTAATTCACCAATCTCTCTTTCTCCATTTGCAGAGATTGTTCCAGCCTTTTAAAATACAAAGTAGTCCGAGATGTATACAGAGCTGTTAACATCCCTGATATAGTGTTACTTTAAAAACGAAACTATTATTCTGCCTTGCAACTTAAAAAGTAAAAAATTATCACATAAAAAAATTAAACATGGACCAAATCAAAAATATCAAGTCCATTATATACTAGGTCATACATATATGTGTGGAATAAGAAGTTGTACAGTTGAGGTGACCTGGGATCAATAACTTCAAGCAGCTTACTTGTGTAGTTGCTCCTAAGTACCTATACTTGTTATAAAAACCTAAAAATTACTACTTGAAAATTGAGTATATGCACAATACGGTAACAATAGCCAAAGTTATTTGTATATGATGTAGAATATGTTTACATGCATCTTTACTAATGTCCGGGCATCAAGAAAAGCTCTGTGCACTTTCCGAAGGGCTCTAAATCCAGAACCAGCATTCAAAATAAAGAATTAATGTAGAGTCTACAAATACATTATCCTTGATACTCATGTGCACTACACACACATACATATATATTCCAAACAATAGCACAACTTTCACACTTTCTCTTGGTCGATTATGTCGGAAAAACAGTAGTACTCAAACAATAGCACTAGATGACATGCCAAAAATCGAACAATATAATAAACAAATAATAACATGCATCCAATTAAATAACATACAAATAATCATATAATACCGAATAAAAACTAACAGACTTGAGATTATTTCAGAAATTCAAAATGAAAATTACCTAAAATAACAGACACAACCACAACCAAGTGAATGAGGTCCTTTAAAAGGAATGCATTCAAAATAATTAGGGTAATACATCCAAGTAAATAAAAGC
This sequence comes from Saposhnikovia divaricata, assembly GCA_036435485.1. Classification (NCBI taxonomy): domain Eukaryota; kingdom Viridiplantae; phylum Streptophyta; class Magnoliopsida; order Apiales; family Apiaceae; genus Saposhnikovia; species Saposhnikovia divaricata. The sequence continues at coordinate 139,713,823 of CM071599.1, read as the reverse complement.
ACACAATTTAAGAAATTAGGGTTTTCATTTAAAAAACCCCAATTTAAGAAATTAGGGGTTTGATTTTAAAAAACCCCCAAATTGAAGCTCATCAATTTAAATATAGAAGATAGCAAGAATTTCTATAATTAATTATCAAAATGTTCCTTTTTTTCTCTCTAGATCCCATCGGAAAACACCGCTCCCCTCAACATTGACCACCCTTCTATATCCCTTATCTCGTCTCACGCTGCCCACGCTCTTCCTTTTCTTTACCCTCTCGCTTTCCTCTTCTCATATATACCACTGTCAATTCAGATCTGTTAACTCTGATGGGGTCAAGGAACTCATAAAATTCAGGGTCCATGAACTCGGAGGAGTTTGTTGCCTTTGTTGGTCAAAACTTTGGTGTCTCTGCTACTACCCATCACTCACAGTTGCAAGCTAATGAAGTAATGGGTGAGCCTCTTCCCCCCGAAGCCCAAGCTCGGATGAGAGAGCAAATCAACTTGATTCTAAATGATGGCTCTGTCCAGCCTCAAACTGGCCCTTTAGCTGATGTCTCATCCAGGTGATCCCATGGAGGATTAGAGAATAAAGTTCATTCTCCGCAAGAAGTGACCTCTTTGCCAGAAAATCACACCTCTGGTAATGCTTCTCATCCGCACTCTCCGAATACTTTAGAGCAGCTAAAAAATTTAGATGTCATTCTTGAACCTTCAAATAACACTAATGGGGAACATCGTAGCTAATGCAAAACATTATGAAGAAATCTGTCACTTGGACTAAAATTGTTTCAAATAATGTAATGGAACCAAGCCCCTGTGCTAAAGAAAATGATGAGGCTGCAATTACATATAATGATGATGGGACTGCTTCAGTTAATTTCTCGATAGATTATTTGGTTCGTGCTCAAAAACAATGGGAGACTAGTATAATTGGTCATTTTATTGGGGGAAACTTTGCATTCAAATTTGTTCGTGAACAGGCGCACAAATTGTGGCAAAACAAGGGTTTAACTGGTGTGTATTATAGTTCCAAAGGATACTATACTTTCCGTTTTGACAGCTTGGTCGAAAGAAATGCTGCTTTAAATTTGAACACGGTTCAAATGGGTGGTAAGACTGTGTACTTGTTGCCATGGATGGAGGGCTCTAAATTCAAAAGAAATGTAGTTGACAAAGTTCCATGTTGGATACGTTTGGTCGATGTCCCATACTCACTGTGGTCGAAAGATAGTTTGTCAGCGATTGCAAAGGCTGTGGGAAGACCTCTCAAGTTTGACACTGCCACGTCAAGGGTCGAGCCTCTCAAATATGCTAATGTTCAAGTAGAATTGGCTTATTCATCCCCTAAACCGGATTTTGTTTGGGTTAATGTTTTGAATGTGGAAGGTGTAGAAGAGAAAGAAAATATTGAAATTCAATATCCTCAACTTCCTTATTCATGTAGCCTTTGCAAGTGTTTTGGTCACTCTCTTGCATGTTGTGTTAATAACCCAGAAAGAGTGCACAAAAAACCTAGACTGAATCAACCTACTAGTGGGGGTGCCCCTGCCTCAACATCGAACACAACAGCATTTCAAACCCCTATCCTTAAGGCGGAGCATCTAAAGAATATGGAAATGGTGCCTTATGTGGTAGGTGAATTCTGTGGCTGCAAAGTCGTTATGGATGATGATGAGATCTTAAAAGAAATTGAAAATGTGAATGACTTGGAGGAATTCGACACACTTCCAACAGGTTCATTAATCCAATGTGATGAACACGACAATATGCAGTTCAATGAGAATCTTTTGATCACTGACGCCATACAATTTGCTATGGATAATGGTTTCGCAGCTTTGTCGAATATCTTGAAGGATCATCTTACTGACTTTAAGAAATCGCCAGGAAGGAAGCGCAAAAACGGGAAATCTCCTGTTAAAACTAATCTCCTGGAGGTTGTCCTTAACATTCCTTAACCACCGCTTTCTAATGATAATGTGGATGCAGCTGGTTTCACTCAGGTATCGTACAGGAAAAGTTCTAGGTTGGCAGGCTTGCCAACACCACCTAAATACTTATGATGAATTTCTCAGTTTGGAATGTAAGAGGTCTCAATAAAGGCCCTCATCAGAGGGAGGTTACAAACTTTCTTTCCATCAATAATGTTTCTTTAATGGGTTTAGTTGAAACTAAAGTTCAAATGGAAAACTCTCTTTCTATATCAAGATGCATAAACAAGAATTGGAAATGGATTTACAATTACGAGGCTCATGACTATGGTCGTGTTTGGGTAGGGTGGGATCCTAAAATCTGGACAGTTCAAGCTCATGTTAAATCCGCTCAGCAAATTACCTGTTTCGTCACCTTCTTGGAAACATATTTGACCTTCTGTGTTACTTTTGTTTACGCTTTCAATACGCCTCATCAGCGTGTTTCGTTGTGGAGGGAAATTGAAAACATAAGTCAGACTATTACGATGCCTTGTTGTGTCAATGGAGATTTTAATTGCATTTTATCGCTAAATAAGGTTAGAGGGGGCCATGAATACTGGACTATGGATATGCAAGCCTTCTCCGACTGTGTTTCCAATTCAGGTCTGGGGAACATCAGAACAGTGGGTTCTCTCTACACTTGGAACAATAAGCAATCTTCTTTAATTCACAAGCGTCTGGATCATATGCTAGGGAATAAGGACTGGTTCTCCCTGCATTCTGAAGCTTTTGTCATGGTAAAAAACAAGGGCCTTATGGATCATTGTCCATTACTTTGTTCTCTACCTTTACAAATGGAGAAAATAAAGAAAGCTTTTCAATTTCATAACTACTCGACAGGGGTTGAGGGTTTTGATGACACGGTTCACAGGGCCTGGAATACTCAATGGTATGGTGATCCTATGGCAATCTTAAATCAGAAATTGAAGGACGTTCAGCGAGCTATTCTTAGCCTGAACAAGTCACATGGAAGCGTGCATACTAATGTCTCTCTAGCTCGATATGCTCTCAAAGAGGTATAGGAGATGCTTATCTGCGACTGTGATAACGTGGGCCTTTTACAATTGGAAAGCCAGGCTTCTCATAAACTCCAAAATGCTCTCATCGAAGAGGAACAACTTCTTCATCAAAAATCAAAAATAAAATGGTTAACAGTGGGAGACGGTAATAACAGGTTCTTCTTCAATCAAACAAAGTCAAATTGGAACACGAATAAGATCATGGCTCTTGAGAACGGTGCTAGGGTTCTTGTCTCAGGCCATACAAACATTTCAGAAGTGGCTATAAATTATTTTTCAACCACTTTAGGTGATTCACCACAGCTTCAGACCTGCAATTTTGATGATCTGTCCTGTCCAAATATTTCTTCGACTCAAGCTTCTTTGTTGGAGGCGCCAGTGACAGATGATCTTATTCTGAGAACTCTAAAAGCTATGGGGAAGAACAACGCTCCGGGTCCGGACGGTTTTACCATAGAATTCTTTTTGGCTACATGGAACATTGTTGGATCAGCTTTTTGTAAGGCAATCAAGCATTTCTTTGCTACAGCTTCCATACATAAATCAATGAATGCCACTACCATCGCTTTAATTCCAAAGGTGAAAAACCCTTCTTCAATGAAAGACTTCAAACCTATTTCTCTCTGCACTATTCCATACAAATGTATTGCGAAGGTTCTTGCAACTCGTATCAAGATGGTCATGCCTAATATCATAAATACTTCGTAGTCTGCCTTTGTTCCTGGCCGTACAATATCTGACAATATTTTGATGGCCCAAGAACTATTTAGAGGTTATCAACGGGATAGTGGTACTCCTTATTGTGCTTTGAAATTGATAAAGCTTTCGACTCGTAAGCATGGGATTTTGTCATAGGAGCTCTGAAAAAACATAATTTTCCGGATAAATTCATAAAATGGATTTATATGTGCATCTCAACCCCAACCTACTCTGTCAAGATTAATGGGTCTCTATGTGGCTCTTTTGATGGGAAGAAGGGTATTCGTCAAGGGGATCCTATCTCTCCATATTTGTTATCCATAGTTATGAACGTTCTGTCAAATATGTTAGCTCAAGTGCCAGCCACTTTCAATTACCACTGGAAATGTAAGGACCTCAAACTTACACATCTCTTCTATGCGGATGACGTTTTACTTTTCTCAAGAGGTGATCAGGCATCGGTCTCTCATCTAATGCATTACATGGCTAAATTCTCAGAGGTGAGTGGTCTTTGTCCAAACATGGCCAAAAGCACTGTCTTCTTCGGCAACTATACTGCTACTCTAATTCACTGGTTTGATTCTATGTTTGGAATTACTCATGGTGACCTCCCTGTTAAATTCTTGGGGTCCCATTAATATCTTCAAGGCTCAGTCATAATGATTGCATCCCTCTTCTGGAGAGAATCTCTGCTAGGATATCATGCTGGACGACTTTGCTTCTCTCTTTAGCGGGTCGTGTTCAACTGATACATTCAGTTTTATTTGCAATCCAAGCTTTCTGGACAAACCATTTTATCCTCCCTGTCTCGGTTCATAATAGAATCCTGTCGTTACTCACTAGATTTCTATGGAAGGGAGATGTAAACTGGAAAGGTGGAGCAAAAGTGAGTTGGGAAAAAGTGTGTAGCCCTGTGCAGGAAGGAGGTTTGGGTCTTAAAAAAATAGAGGATTGGAATAAATCTCAAATGCTTAACCACCTTTGTAAGATTGTTTCAAAAAAGCCTTCTTTGTGGTCTAACTGGGTTAACACTACAGCGTTAAAAAGGAAGTATTTCTGGACGCTGCGAATGCCATCAGACTGTTCTTGGATTTTCAGGAATGTGCTTAAACTTCGAATAGTTGCTACACAATTTCTCTCTTATAAGCTGGGGAATGGTCAAGGCACGTCTCTTTGGTTTGAACCATGGTGGAATTCAAACTGTCTGGCTTTGTCTACTACAGCCAATATCATTGCTCAATCTGGAATATCCTATGAAGCGTCTGTAAATTGTATAATTCAAACGGGTTCTTGGATTTTGCCTCAGCCTTCAATAAGAATACACCATGTTGATCCTGGATTATCTTCATGGCTTCAAAACTTTTCTTTTCCAAATTTCAATCTTCAAAACAATGATGTGATTTGTTGGGGCTGTATTCCTTTAAAGAAATTAAAGACAAGGGATATTTGGAAATCTATAAGAAGAAATTCTGCTCAGGTATCTTGGTCTGATCTGGTTTGGCACAAACTTAAAATTCAACGGTTCGCTCACCTCGAATGGCTTCTCTGTTTGGGTCGTCTTCCAACTTCTCACAGACTTCTATCATTTGGTTTGGTTGTCCAGCCACACTGCTTGTTATGTTTGGGAGGTCTTGAGAACGACTCTCATCTTTTTGTCAAATGTGCTTATGGGAATTTTATCCTCAGCAAGATTGCTGGTGTTTTAGGTATTATTATTGACGGGGAGAGCTGGCCAGAACTTATTTCTGCTTGGGGGTTGCACATCGACTTTCTTCATAGAGCAGTTCTTTTGCTAGCAGCGCAGATTTTTGCTCATCACTTATGGAGGGAGCGTAATGCTCGATTGGACAATAAAGGAAGCCTTAAACCGAGACAGCTAATTTCTACAATCATGGTGGACTTGAAGACCAAGCTCAGAAATTCTACGTGGTTCCAAAAACATGCAAACTTAGCTCTTTATAGGTGGATTTTCATTTGATTGTTCTGGCTGTCTTAAGGAATTGGATTTTCATTATTTTCTTTTTAGCTATTAGGCTGGATGTTTTCTAGTAGTCCTACCCTTGCCTATGCTGAGGAGCAAGGGTGAATCCCTGTTTTTTCTTTCCTTTATATATAAATCTTTTAGCAAAAAAAAAAATATAGAAGATAGACCCTACAAATCATAGAAGAGATATTCGTGCAGAGGCTGGAGGAGACCCAAATATTCTTACCAATTTTGACAAAGGTGAGTACAATAGCAGCAAAGGAGAGACGAGCAAAAGTTGAGCAGGTTGTCGTGGTAAGTAGAGCTAGCAGTGAGTGGTGGTGGAGGTGAGAGAGATTCAGTCGAGAGAGAGAGAGTATCGAGAGTTTCAATTTTTAGTTTTTATGTTTTTAGTTTTTACTTTTGTGATTTAATTTAGCTGAAGGGGGAATAATTGTAGGCGGGGAGAATATTTGGTGATAAGGGGGGAACTTTTGACTTAAGGGGGAAAATTTTAGCTAAGAGGGAAAACAAATGAGCAAGGCGCGCGTTTGAATTTTTTTAGGCTGACTTTAGACACCGCTTTTAAAAAAAGTGATGTTTACGAAATACAAAGACATCAGTTTAATGTGGGGTGATGTTAATACATCTTTTAACATCAGTGGCATTTACAACCGATGTCTAATATGTGATGTCTATTGAACTTTTTCTTGTAGTGTAACGAAGAAATAATACATCTTTTAATATGTAATTCTAATATGTGATGCCTATTAACCGATGTCTAATATGTGATGTTAATACATCTTTTAACATCAGTGGCATTTATATGTTAATGATCTTACTCCCGAGGAGGTTGTCAAACTTGGTTATAATAGAGAAGCTAGAAACTCTCTAATGAATGCTTTGGATCAAGCAGAGCATGACAAGGTTTCTTCTCTAAAACCAACAAAGAAAATGTGGGATGCTTTGGAAGCCTATCATGAAGGTTCGAAATCTTTGAGAAAGGTGAAACTCAGCAAGCTAATGAATGATTAAGAAATTTCAAGCTCAAGGATGGTGAACTATCAAGGAAAGTCAAGCAAGGTTCTAGGTCACAATAAATACACTAAGAAGACTTAGAAAGAATATTCCACAAAATGAGATTAACATGAAAGTGTTAAGTGCAGTACCATTAATTTACGAGGCTAAAGTCACGACCTTGGAATAATCTCTAAAAATTGACACTATGGATCACCTAGCAGTATTTGCTAAGCTAGAACAGTTTGAAAGCAAGATAAATGACAGCCAGGTTAAAGATGTTCGGGCTCCTCTAGCCAAAATGAAGAATTTTGCTCTTCATTCTACAAACAACAAGCCAGCAGAATCTACAAACAGCAAGCTAGCAGAATCTGATGAAGAATCTGAGATGAAGAACTTGCACTCAATACAAAGAAGATAAAGAGGCTGATTGAAAAGAAGAACAGAATGGAAAGGGAAAGAGGAGGGTTCTCCAACAACAAGAAGGGCTCTAAAGACTCCAATGAGCAAACTTGTTTCGAATGTGGAAAGCCTGGTCATTATAAAAAGGACAACTATAAATTAAAGTTAAAACAACCTACTGCCTTTAAGGACAAGAAGAAATCAACAGCTTTACTGACTTGGAGTGATGATGATTCAGATTCCAGTGATGACTCAAGTGAAGATATGGTGAATTTGGTTCTTGTAGGACTGAATGATGAAGATACTTCACAAGGATCCATGAAAGAAGCTTTTGTGGATAGTGACGATTCTGAGTCATAAGATGATGCTAGTGAGGTAAACTCAATTAATTCTGATTTACCTTCTATTCCTACTATGCAAAATGAACTAACCATGCAGGTACCAAGTAATGTATCTATTATTGAGTTAATGGAATTGAAAAATGAGAATAATGTGCTTGAAAAGAATAATGCTCAGTCAAGGAAAATCATTTCTGATCTAATGGCTGAGAAGGCTCTTGCAAACAATCATGATGATCTTATTACTGATTTAAAGGAGAAAAATGTTCAATTAGAAGGAGTTAACAAAATAATTCTAAGAATGAATGAGGTGCTCATGAAAGAACTCAAGGATCTGAGGTCAGAGATTAAAGCTAAAGTTGAATGTCTGAAAACATTTAAGCTTAGGGAATCTAGTCAAGCTGAGTCTTCAAAATCTGCTGAAAAGAGATTTTAGTAAGCTGAACTTATCAAATAGCAAGCTAAACTGATTACTCTCCTGAAAAAAGAAGTCAAAGATCTGAAAAAAGGCATGGAAACTTTCATTCAAGGAGAAGACAGCTTAAAGACAATGATGAAGAAGACAAATGTACCTTTGTTCAGAGAAGGTGTTGGCTTAAACTTCAACAAGAAAGATAAATTGCTCAAGTATGATAGAAGGAATGGCATACCCTGCAACTATGCTATTCCTTGGAAGACCTGCAACAAATATGGTGGAAAAGGTCATATAGAAAGGAATTTTGTTTCTCAAGTCAATCATAAGATGAAAATAGCATACCAGAATGGACCAGTCAGACAACAATCAGCATACCAGAATGCTTCTGGTAGAAGGCAAATAGCTTACCAACAGAATGGAAGAAAGAAGAATCAGTCACCAAAAGTGGTCCAAATGTGGATCAAGAAATATGATTTGAATGTTTTATATATTCTTGCTGCTAACAAATCTGGACCCAAACCTATATGGGTACCAAAACATTGAGTTGCTGTTTGTATGTTTTGTAGATATGTGTTGCTACTAAAGTCAAGGCAATGGATTTTTGATAGCGGATGCACTCGACATATGTGTGGAGATAAATCTCAGTTCAATAAGCCTCCAAATGATGAAGGGTGGATGAGTTACTACTGGAAATAGCAAGACTCTTCAAATACTAGGTACCGGTTCCGTTGGTTATAGTAATATTTCGATCGATAAAATTCAATATGTGAAAGGTCTTACTTACAATTTGCTTAGTGCCACTCAATTATTTGATGATGGGTTTGGCATTTATAAAACTATTATTATTATTGGTACTAACAAAGTCCCCCTAGTTGCTAGAAGGGAAGGAAATATATATATTTTAGACTTTGACAGGCAGGAGACAGCGTGATGTTTGGCTGCAATGCATAGAAGATTGGGACATGCACAAATGGACATGCTTAACAAATTATCAAGTAAGAAACTGGTCAGAAGGCTACCTAAAATCAAGTATGCTAAGACAGAGGTCTGTTCAGCATGCCAATTGGGCAAACAGATTAGAAGTACACATAAAGCAAAGAAAATGGTATATACTTCTAAACCCGTAGAGCTTCTGCACCTGGATCTTTTTGGTCAAGAATCTTGTAAGAGTATTGGAGGTAAACAATATGGTTTTGTAATTGTTGATGATTATTCTAGATTTACATGGGTATTATTTCTTCGTACTAAAGATTATACTTTTAATGAATTTGAAAAGCTGATTAAATTACTTGAGAACAATCTTGATACAAGGCTTGTAGGTATAAGAAGCGGTAGAGGAGGTGAATTTATTCACAAAGACTTCATTTCTTATTTTGAAGAAAGAGGAATTTCACATGAATTTTCTGCTCCAAGGATTCCACAACAAAATGGAGTGGTGGAAAGAAAGAATAGGTCACTTCAAGAAACAACAAGGACTCTATTGAAAAAAGCAAGATGCCTAGAAGTTTTTGAGCTGAAGCTGTGAATATAGCATGCTATGTGTTAAATCGAGTTCTAATTAGGTCTATTTTGGACAAAACTCCATATCAATTGTTGAGGAACAAGAAGCCAAATATCAGTTACTTCAAAATTTTTGGTTCAAAGTGTTTCCTGTTTAAGGCAATTAGTAATGATGGTAAATTGGATGCTAAATCTTATGAGGTTATTTTTCTTGGTTATTCTTTAACAAGTAGAGCATATAGAGTTTATAATATTAATAAACGTATTGTTGAAGAATCTATTGATGTTACTTTTCAAGAACTATAACAATGATCTATCAAGAGATGAGGAAGAATTTGCAAGTGAAAGTGATAGCATGCAACCTCAAGTTACTGGATCAAATCAGGAAGCTAATAGCACTGTTGATACTAGAAGTCAGCAAGCCAAGAAGGATGCAGACACTGGCAATCACCAAGCTGGAACTTCAAATCAGCAAGCTGAAGTTGAAGATGCAATTTCTAAAATGGCAAAAATGACTTTGGAAGGTCCTAGAGGTTCAAGGCCTACTGAGAAACTACCTCTCTATGATGGAGAAGATCTTTCACCACCGGCAAAGATAAGAAAGACAACTCATGAGGAAATAGTTCAACATTCTTTACCGAGGTCAACAAGGACCGTCAAGAATCATCCCCCAGAGTTGGTCATTGGTGATATTATAGATAGAATCACTACAATGAAAGGGAAGGTTAATTTTTGTGCTCATGTTACCTTTCTAGCTCAAGAAGAACTCAAAAATGTCAATGAAGCATTAGAAGATGAAAATTGGATTATGGCTATGCAAGAAGATTAAATCAATTTGAAAGATTTGATGTTTGGGAACTTGTAAAGCCACCAGGATGCTTCAATTATTGGAACAAAATGGGTGTTCAAAAATAAAAGTTGATGAATTTGGCACCGTTACTCAAAATAAAGCAAGGCTTGTGGCACAAGGATACAATCAACAAAAAGGCATTGACTTTGATTAAACTTATGCTCCTGTTGCTTGTTTGGAATCAATAAGAATGCTTCTGGCCTATTCATGTTACAAGAAATTCAAGCTATATCAAATGAACGTGAAGAGTGTGTTTCTAAATGGCTTGCTGGAAGAGGAAGTTTATGTCAAACAGCCTCCTGGATTCAAACATGAACAATATCCAGACTATGTATTCAAGCTAAAGAAGGCTCTCTATGGTTTAAAGCAGGCCCCTAGAGCTTGGTAACAAAGGCTTAGTAAGTTTCTTCTTAAAAATGGATTCATTCGAGGTAAAATCGATCCCACATTATTTATTAAGCAAAATGGTAAAGATATTCTTGTTGTACAAATATATGTGGATGATATTATTTTTGGATATATACTAGTGAATCTATGTGTGAGTGGTTTTCTAAGTGTATGCATATTGAATTTGAAATGAGCATGATGGTTGAGCTCAATTATTTTTTGGGTCTTCAAATCAAGCAATCTAAAGATGGAATATTTGTGCATCAATCTAAGTATACAAATAATCTATTCAAGAAATTTGTCTATGAGGATGTTAAGACAAAATCAACTCCAATGACCCAAAGAGTCTATATCATGTATAGTGTGTGTGTTTGTGCAAGGCTTCAATACAAGCCTAAAGAGTCTCAATTAAATGCTATTAAAAGAATTTTTCGAAACTTAAGTGGTACCATTTCTCTTGGTTTGTTCTATCCTATCACAAATACTTTTGATCTTGTTGGGTATTGTGTTGCAGATTATACAGGTTATCAAGTTAATAGAAAAAGTACTAGTGGTGTTTGTACATTTCTTGGACAAAGCTTAGTTTCATGGAAATGCAAGAACCAAACTTCTATTGCTTTATCCACGGCCGAAGGGGAATATCTAGCAGCTAGTAGTTGTTATTCTCAGATTTTATGGATGATTCAAACACTAAGGGACTTTGATATCAAGTGTGGAAAGATTCCAATTAATTGTGACAACACTAGCACCATTAATATTTTGAAGAATCCGGTGAATCACTCAAAAACGAAGCATATTGATGTTCGACACCATTTCTTGAGAGATTATGTTGCTAAAGGCAAGACATAGTTGCTTTTGTCCCAACAGAATTTCAACTAACTGATAATTTCACAAAACCCCTTTATGTGGAAAGATTTTCAATCATTCGATGGAACTTGGCATGTGTTATGTGGAAATTAGCGTGCTGAATGGTATACGCTGATCAGGTTAGCTTATTATTTATTTTATTAGCATGTTACAATTGGTATACTGATTGCATTATATTCTGGCATACCATTTATTGATCTAAAGACTATTAGTTTTTGATGGATTAAGGGGGGGTACTTTAGCAGAATGCTTATTACTGGATGTGGTATTTGAACCCTAATGCTTTATGTTTAAGTTGAATTTATGGATGTTTATATGTTGTTTTTGGTGATATATGTTTTATGTGAAAATTATTATTCTCATATCATGAGATGCAGGGATTTAGGGGGAGTTATTCTAATTCTCCTAAATTACTTGTAATCATCAAAAAGGGGGAGATTGATACTCCTTAGGTTTTGATGACCACAAGCAGCAAGTTAAAACGCTTGTGAGTATATATAAAATAGCATGCTATTTCTGCATAAGCTAACTTGGTTTTGTAGGGTAATATAGCTTACTGGTTGTATGATCAATATATCAAAAACAACAAGCCAAAGTTGGAATACAGTGATAGTTTGTCAAGCCATTTACGCAGAGACAGTTCACAAACAACATGCCATTTTTCAATAATCCAGAAAGATTAGAAGTGCGAAAATCATGGAGTTTTTATAGGGATGGACTTCTAAACAGTTGTAAGGATTGATTAAATAAGGAATACGTATTATATATAAATATCTGGGCTTATATTAAATAAATTTTTCATTCAAATTTGATTTCCTAAATTATAGGAGTTTGGTTTTATCCAAAATTCGTTTTACTCTATCAAACCTCCTATATTTGTTTTCTATTGTTTTCTTTCAGAAGAACTGGTCGTATATCTCTGTATCTATTCTTCTCTTCCTTAAAACAACAACATTAACGTTATAAACAAACCTAACAAATTGAACGTTCGATTGGATCCAAACGTTGGAAAATTTGTTGGATTAGACTTTAAATACATATTCTTGGTTTCGTTATTTTGGTTGCTAAAAATACAAGAACCTCAAGAACATTGTGAGTTTTAGGATGGATACTAACAAATTTAACCTCAAGAACATTGTGAGTTTTAGGATGGATACTAACAAATTTAATATTATTATTGAATAGTTTCATTAATATAATTGTTTCCTTATTAGGACAATTTTTTTGTTATTCTTTAGTTGTTGGCTATATAAGCCTCTATTCTGTTTTAATAGAGACTGTAACAAAATTTTACTTTTTATTTATTTCTTTCTATACTTTATCATGGTATCTAGAGGCTGGTTAGTTCAATGCGGGATATGTTGATGGAGAAGTGACACTACTAGAAAAGCGGCTAAATTCAACGGGAAAAATTCTGTTGAATTTAGCTTAATTGCAACAGGATCCCGTTAAGTTTACCATAAATTCAACAGAATCATTCCTGTTGAATATAAGGCTGTTGAAATTAGCATTTCGGTTGAATTTAAGGTAAAATTCAACGACTTCCCGTTGATTTTGTTGGTCCTATTTTCAAACATTTTCCATTGAAAATGCCCTTGAGCATTTTCGAAAAATTTGAAATTTCAATTTTGAATTTCACCAAAAAAAAAACATTTTCCCGCCAATGGTCATATAATCAACGGAAAATTGTTGAATTTAATCCTACCATAATCAACCAATTTTCGTTGATTACATCATCTTGCCACGTGTCTCTGTGGATTAAATTCAACCGAATCTTGTTACATTTAATTTTATCAAAATCAACAAGATTTGGTTGATTAAAACTTTTTTTCGTTGAACTTATAGATTCAACAGGTTTTCATTGATTTTAAAAATGCAACCGAATTTTGTTGAATTTAACATATCCCAGTTTCTTTTGAAAAGCAACAGATTACAGATCTACTATATTTACATCTAATTTATTTATGCAATTTGCTAACTTATGCAACATGTTGCTATGATTTGAAACATATTTAAAAATTCATCAATAAAAACTTCACAAAAGTCATATTTAAAACCGAAAAAAAAATCAAATAAAATTTTAGATTAATTCATAATAATTTCATTACATATTGAGAATACATTTTTTACTAAAGTTTCTTAATTGGATTTCCCTTCTTCATTTTGTTCCTTGGTTACTTGAACGGAAGTGGTCACCGGAGCTTCTTCGATCACCGGAGGTGCTTTAGTTAACGGAATAGTTTCGGATACCGGAATCGGTTTAGGTACGGGAGTTACCAATCCACGAGTTGATTTTCTACTATAATTTTATGAGAGAGAAATTGAATTTTATGTGTGTGTATATGTGTGTCTTAAATTGTATAGATGTGTTTATGAGAGGGTGGGAGAAGGAGAAATAGAGATAGGGAGAAGAGAAAGAAAATAGTGTTAGTTAATTTTTATGTATGTATGTGTATATATATACATGAGAGGGATTTGCTGTGATAAATCTGGACCATTGGATTATTGTTTTGGGGGTTAAATCTGGAACGTCGGATTTGCTTCACGCGGATTGATGACATGGCACTGAGTATAAATTCAACCGGATATGGTTGAATTTATTAATTCAAAAGTTATCGGTTGAATTTGGTTTCCGTTGATTTTATTCCGTTGTATTTATTATTCGGTGGAGCTTTTTCAGTAGGTGGAATAAATGATTAAGAAAATTAAACATGATTAACTAAATTAAACGAGATACCGTTGCATTTGATTTTCGTTGAATTTATTCCGTTGTATTTATTAGTCGGTGGAGTTTTTTAAGTAAGTGGAATAAATGATTAAGTAAATTCAACGAGATATCGCTGCATTTGGTTTCCGTTGATTTTATTACGTTGTATTTATTATTCGGTGGAGCTTTTTTAGTGAGTGGAATAAATGATTAAGTAAATTCAACGAGATACCGCTGCATTTGATTTCCGTTGATTTTATTCTGTTGATTTTAACTTTTGGTGGGAATCTTCTGTATTTCGATTCTTGGTAAGAATTTTGCTAAAACTTTTGGTGGGAATTTTGAGTGGAATACAATGTTGAATTAATATTTGTTAAAACTTTTCATGAAAAATTAGCTAGTGGTTGTACTACTCTTGCCTCAGAGTGACACACAAAATCCAAATGCAGTGTATGAGATATTTGTTTGTTTGAGGGAAAAAGAGGAGTGTTGATGAATTTATTGCTTAAAAATTGGAGTGATCTTTATAAATTGTCCAGGAAATTTATTTTGGTTGGTTTTATTCCGTTGATTTTAACTTTTTGTGGGAATTTGTTGAGTGGAAATTAAATTCAATGAGAAAAAAAAAAGCAATAATTAAATTCAACGAGATATTGTTGAGTTTATTTCTGTTGGTTTTATACCGTTGATTTTAACTTTTGGTGGGAATCTTCCCGTGTGGTTAAAAAAATTCATAATTAAATTCAACAAGATATTGTTGAGTTTATTTCTGTTGGTTTTATTCCGTTGATTTTAACTTTTGGTGGGAATTTTCCCGCGTGGTAAAATAAATTCATAATTAAATTCAACGAGATATTGTTGAGTTTATTTCGGTTGGTTTTATTCAGTTGATTTTAAATTTTGGTGAGAATCATCCCGCGTGGTGGAAAAAAGTCATAATTAAATTCAAAGGGATACTGTTGAATTTGAATTCGGTTGATTTTATTCCGTTGATTTTAACTTTTGGTGGAAATATTCTCCCGCGTTAGAAAAAGTCATAATTAAATTCAACGGGATACTGTTGAATTTGAATTCGGTTGAATTTATTCTGTTGCATTTAGCATCCGTTGAATTTGTTCGGTTGAAAATGATGCTCAGTCAAAACTCACTGGACATTGACCATAAAAACGACGGGATCTGGTAGAATTTATCGTCTGTTGAATTTATTCCATTGTATTTAACCTCTTTTTTTTCCAGTAGTGTGAGCATGCGTGATGGTTGCCACATGTCGATTTTAAAACATGTGTAGTTTCGATTTCTTTTCTTTCTTCTCATCTTTTTCTTCAATTGTTTATGGCCTTTGTGTTTTTCTTCCTTCCGAATCAGTTAAGATGAATTATCTAATTATCTTGATTATTGATTTAATATTCATTTTGATTGTTTCAGTTTAAATTCTGTTTCATTTTTAGCAGTGCATTTTGATGAGATTGATTAATTGCTAAGGCTATTTTTCCTTCTTTCTTTTCCTTATCTTTCTTGTGCATTTCTTTCTTCCTTTTCTATATCTTGCCTTATATATTTTGAACTTTTGATTCAATTATATGATTAGAAGAATTTTTTTAAATGAAACTAAAATTAATATTTAAAATTCTTAAAAATGAAAAAAAAACATGTAAATTGAATAAATAATATATTTTATTTTCTTGTTTTACTTTCAATTATATAATAAACATTTTTCTCAATTAAAACTAGGTAAATTTAAAGGCAAAAACTAAAAGATAATCTCGGAGTAGCATATCACAAGCAATTACACAAGGTCAACATAGGTTCTAATTCATCTTGGTTGTAGTAGAATAGTAATGGTCTTTACGGTTTCCAAATGGTTTTCCATCAAACTCTTAATTTTCTTATATGTAGAATGGATTTTTAATATTAGAATCATAAAATTTAATTAGCGCAATAGCTAAAATACAAGCTCTTATCAAAACTTTTGTTACGTAGATTAAAGATGTGTTAACCAATTCCCTACACATTATTTACCTCAAAATTAATTACAGCATATCTTTTTATTTGAAAGTTAGCATCCATTAGATAAAGGTATTTTTTTAACTAACTTGGATATAACTTTGTTTTTCATCATATAGTATATACGTCTAGGGCACCAAAATGCTTTATAAACCTTATACATATGAACTACTTAATGAATTTATGGGCATATACATACATATATATATAGACATACATACATACATACATATATATATATATATATGTATATATATATATATATATATATATATAATTATATAATGAGTTGGGTTCAGACCATGTTTTTTATGGAGTGATGGAGTCCAGCATACATTCATCAGCGTTTACATTGCATTTAACAATTTTCTAAGGTCATCACCAAGATTAGTTAGGATTTTTTCAACAATATTGTGGAAATCCATCATAAATATGCATTATATTGCCAGCAACGACAAAATATTGAATTTGCATTTACATCAATTCAAGAGATGTTTAGGCGTGTTTGAGAGCAGTTTACCGTCATGAAGTGTTTTTGCATTGGTAAAACATTGTTAAATGCGGATGAATATATGCAGAACAAAGGTGAACTCTAGAACTTCACAAAAAACATGGTCTCCACTAAACTTTGTTGTATATATATATATATATATAGGCTTGGTTCAAAAACTAACCAAATATAATTGAGTAACTAAGTAACCAATATCATTCCCTTAATTTTAAAATAAATGAAGGGATAAGATTAACCAACTCCACTTCCTGTTATCTTGTACTTAACTACACGTGTCCTTCACACACCAACACAAAAAACTGAAATTAATTATTTAAATAAACATAGTTGATTTTAGAGGCTCATTACTCTCACCCATTTTTACACTACATGTATTCTAATCTTTTACATCTTTCTTATGTTCGTCAATATATCATTATATCTCATTCATTACACCCTTCTCTTCTTTCAATAACTATCACACTCCTCTTTTTCCTATAGATGAACAACAAATGTGTATTGTATTTATAAAAAATTTAGCATTAATATAATACAGAACATACCATCTCAAAATTACTAAAAAAATAAAGAACATGTAAAAATTTATTAAAAAAGTAAAACATATTATACACACCACATTAAAAATACTAAATACAGCATATAAAAGAATACAACACATAAAAATACAGAACACAACACATAAAAAATCTACATTCTACATACATAACATACAGAACACAACACATAAAAATCTATATTATGTATACATAACATACATGACACAACACATAAAAAATATAAGTTCTGTATATTAAAAGACACATAAAAATACTAAATACAGTGCATAAGAAAAAACTATATTAAGTATTAAAAGTTTTATATTTATTTTTTTGTAATGTTAAATGTTTTATATTTAATTTTTTAAAAAGGTTATTTTTTTATATACAAAAAATAAACTATAAATAAAATATATAAGAAAAATATATAAAATAAAAAAATATAAAAAGTTAACCGCCACATAGAAAAATTATAATTATTTATTTAATTGAAAAAATACTGTTTATAAATTGACGATTTTTAATACAAAATATAATATAAAATTACACAAAATAAAAATAAAATGTATAATTATATATTTTTTAAAAATATTAATAAAACTAATGTTATATGAACAATTGTATCACACATATCACACAAATCAGATTTAATTTGAAAAAAAAAATATGACAACTTGTAATCATAAAAAATATTTGTAGAATTACAGTGTTTTCAAATATCTTGCAAAATGAATCTCATTATCTATATGAAAAATGTTACATCTAACAAATTATATAATAAAAAATAGATATTTTGTGTAAAATTACATGTTAAAAAATAAAAATATATAATATTGTAAATATAAAAATACAGAACACAAATTTTGTAAAACAAAAAATTACCATACAAAATGTAAAACTAAAAATTATGGTACACCTACTAATTAATTTAAATTTTTTTGCAAATTTAATATTCTATAAAGTGTTCTATGTTAGTATGTGAAAAACTATTGAACAATATAGCACCATCAAACAACCTAATATCATTAAAATTATATAATAGCCTGTAAGAGAAGGAGAGTGGTGGGTTTTTGTGTGTGCATGTACATCATAAGATGGAGTTGGTTATTTTAAGATTATTCAAATTTAATGGTTTAGATTATTTTAAAATTTAATGGTTTATATGTATATATATATGTATGTATTTGCATGCATTTATGATGCATTTAAATTTTAAAAACAATTTTTTTGATTCTTGTAGTACATCACTTACATCGATTTGAATGTTTAAATATTTTTCCTTTATTACCTTGAAAAATTTGGGGACCGTACATTTCAAAAATTCAATGAATTGCAAACGGGCAATCCCCGTTACACACCCAAGTGCAAGTGATCAAAGTAATATATTGGTAAGTAGAGTTCGCTCCCAAAGAGATTAGGTTTTTCTATGCTACCAATCACTAATTCTATAGTTATCCTCAACGACCTAGACCAGTGGCAATTGGTTTTAACTAATCTAAGCTAAGATTAATTAAACGATACAAGTAACTAATTTACACAACAAGAAAAACTGAATCCTACAACACCTTTCACACAACAGTTAATCAAAAACCCGTTGTCCAGAAAAAACAAACAACAGTTAATGGTCTGTCCTCGTAAAAGCGTTGTCGGAGTCTTTCTATGACAATTGTGTTTGGTGTTATTTGAAACCGTTGTCTAAGCGGTATGCTCTGATAAAATCAGACAACTGTTCTATTGTGAATATGTTGTGTGGAACCATTTAATACAACTGTGTAACACCGTTGTATGTAGACAACTTCATATTATCTTCAGACAACGCTTTTAGACAAAGCCGTGGTGTAAGTTAGACAACAGTTTATTGGAAGTGTTGTTGTATGGAACATCAGACAATGTGTCTCAAATACCGTTGTCAGAAGGAAAGTTGATAGACAATGGTTATTAGCATTGTGAGATAAATGGGTATCATACAACAGAGCAGAATACCGTTGTTTGAACATCCTCTTTAGAAGACAGTTATAAACATTGGTAGAATAACTGTTGTATGTTTAGTAAGGATAAAACGTAGAATAACCGTTGTTTAATGGTTTTACAAAACTGTTGTCTGAACTGGAAAATTTAAATTGAAATGGGTGGGAAATAATGAAATGTTTGGTGGGAATAATGAAATAATTTGAATTGAATTTAGTGGGAAATAATGAAAATTTTGAATTGGATTTGGTGGGAAATTATAAAATATTCAGACAACGGTTTTCTGATAAAAAAACTGTTGTGTGATAGTAAGCACAACAATGGCTTTTCATAAAAACCGTTGTGTAATGTTTAACACTTTTAAATCATTAAATAACAGTTTGCGTGTTTTACTACGTTTTTGTTAAAATCTCGTAAAACCCGACCTTTTTATTTTTTGATTATTTTTTTCCAACACTAAAATGAGTGTTTATTAACATTAGTACGGTTCGATCTTCGATAAAATCATTCGAAAAATTATTCAGTAATTTGGATCGTGCCCCGTTACAAGAAGCAGCACTATTAATTTACTACGTTTTTGTTAAAATCTCGTACAACCCGACCTTTCATTTTTCGTTTATTTTTTTCCAACACTAAAATGAGTGTTTACTAACATTCGTATGGTTCGATAATCGAAAAAAACATTCTAAAAAATTATAGTGTGAATCTAGATCGTGCCCCGTTATAGGAAGCATGTATCATTTCTACTACATTTTTGTTAAAATCTAGTACAACTTGACCTTTTTATTTTTTCGATTATTTTTTGCCAACACTAAAATGAGTTTTTACTAACATTTTTACGGTTCGATTGTCGAAAAAATCATTCAAAACAATTATAGTGTGAATCTGGATCGTGCCCCGTCACAAAAACCAGCACTATTAATTTACTACGTTTTTGTTAAAATCTCGTACAACCCGACTTTTTTATTTTTCAATTATTTTTTTCCAACACTAAAATGAGTTTTTACTAACATTTGTACGGTTCGATCGTCGAAAAAAGAATTCAAAAAAAAATTATTCAGTGAATCTGGATCATGCCCTGTTACAAGATGCATCACTTTTAATTTACTACGTTTTTGTTAAAATCTTTTACAAACCAACCTTTTTATTTTTCAATTATTTTTTCTCAACACTAAAATGAGTGTTTATTAACATTCGTACGGTTCGATCGTCGAAAAAAACATTCAAAAACATTATTCAGTGAATCTGGATCGAGACCCGTTACAAGAAGCATCACTTTTCCTACGTTTTTGTTAAGATCTCGTACAACCCGACCTTTTTATTTTTCGATTATTTTTTCCCAACACTAAAATGGGTGTTTATTAACATTCGTACGGTTCCTGTATATTACTAATGATGGCTAGCCTTGCTGACATGTACGTGCTATATAATCTATTGGGGAAGTGAAGCTATTCGTGTTTGTATCCGATAAAGTTCCTGAAATAGTTGTGGGTGATCCCGGGAGATTCAATGAACCAAGTGTTGATTGTTTGGCTTGCTTTGATGCTGCTGTGTCTTGATCACTCAACTGCTTGTCAGATGGTACTGCTCGGGTTATATTTGAAGGCTGCTATCTAAGGTAAGTAGAACGTTTTCAGTCTGCTTAATTTATGTGCGCAAGGAGACGTATGTTAATTGCTCCTTGAGGTCCCCTGTATTCACAAGTTGTTATGAAGGGAAGAAAATACCCAGAACTTTTTGGCTCATTTATCTCAGTGAATAATACTTGAACAGAGTGATTCGTTCAAAATTTGGTTATTAGTTAACTAAAATGATCTGAAATTTTGAATTAGGAGAGACAAAGTGAAATAACACCCAAAAAAAATAAATGAGAAGGATTGTCTAATTGGCTATACAGTACACGTTCTTAAAATGTTTACAGTTATTGTTACACTGTGCTAGACTTGCACAGTTTATCTTCTACTGGTTCATCTTTTCTACATAAAAATAACCACTGTATACTTGCATTCTTGGGTTTAAGGTACGAGGCAGAGGACTTCTACAGGGTCGCTACTCTTCCAGGCAATACATGGAAATGCAGCCCTAATCAAAGGTCTCCCTTTCTTCTCATTTACCGGTTCCAAGGGACTGCCTCAATAACCAGAGCTTATTGATCATGCAGGACTTGATTCTGCTGTATATATTCGGATCTACCTTCTCGGGTGAGTTATAAGTATTGTTACACTTCTGTTCATATTAATTTTTGGACCACAATGGAGCATTCTGTTATTTCCATTAGCCAAATATGTAAACTCAATAGTTAGGGAAAAACAGGCGATTACAGTAATGCATAAGAAAGCTGACTGCAGGCGAAAGTGCTACGCTATAATTAATTTATTTTACTTGTATCTATTGACCATGTCATATATATTATTCAGTTTAAAGATCTTTGTTCCCATAACTGTACTTGCTTTTGTGGTATTGGTGCCTGTAAATTGGACTAACAATACTTTGGAGGAACTCAAAGATGTAACGTTTAGTGATCTTGACAAGCTTTCAATATCTAATGTCCCTGCTGGATCTTCAAGGTGAGATTTAAAGTAGATGAAATCCACTCCTCTTAGCAGGTTACTTTAGACTCTGTTGGGAGTCCATATGAGACAAGTGCCCTTATATGGTAATTTTCCTTTTTCTACAGGTTTTGGGTTCATATAGGAATGATATATGTTTTCTCTTTCTGCATAATGTATAAGCTTTACAAGGAATACAAGATTATAGCTACTATGAGGTTGCATTTTCTAGCTTCTGAAAACCGCCGTCCGGATCAGTATACAATGCGTTAATCAACTTCTTAATAGATTAGCTTGCAAGTTTTTCTGGTAATACACACTGCACTCTCGAAACAGTATCATGAGAGTGCGTTTATGTGGTTCAGGTCATTAAAACTCCAACAAGGTATGTTGTAAATCAGCTAACGGTAACAACTTCCTCGTAATGAGTTCTTTTTAGCTTGCTAAAACCCAAAGAATATTGTTGTGTTTCTTCCTCTCCCTTTATGGACAGAATTTCAACATGAAGTTGCAGTAATATGTTACTAGTATGGAATAAAAAGCACATCGTTGTTTTGAAAACTGACATAAAATTATCAACATCAGAAAGTGTTAATGGTTCGTAGATTTATCCTACATGATGAGCAAGTAGCTGTAAACCAACTGCTTAAATGTACAAACCATAAGTTTTTGTACCCTATGGAGAGGAGGTCAAATTTACCTCATACTTGAAGGGACTGTGTAATCATATGGAATAAAAAGACAATCAACTAATATGACCAGCCGCTTATAGCACTAAATTGGAGTAGTTAGTTAGCACTTTAATATTTCGTCCATTCTTGCATATCATCTTCCCATATTTTCGTTGATGTTTAATCTGATCTCAATCCTGTTGTAGGTCCTTGTGAAAAATGTCTTCCAAGGGACTGCCTCAATTTCCTCGACAAAGGTCACAAGATCTAGTATTTGTTCAGGAGGATACCTAGCTATATGAGGATGCAAAGGGCTTGACTAAAGGGGACTTTAAGTGTTGGTAGGAATAATTTGTAGAAATTGATAATTTGTAGGACTTGTAGAGACATGAGATTGCTATGTATGCAATTTTTACATAGAAATTGTAGCTAGATCAATAAGAAATTTTTGTATTGATAAATTTATTGATTCATTATTTAATTAATTAGTTGGGGGCATTATTTAAAATCATTTTTTGTGTACATAAACCGTTGTTAATTTGCATTGGCACAACACCAGTGAAATAACAAACCGTTGTTCAAACCGACTACAGCAGAACCAAGTCAGACAACACTTTTCAATCGTTGTCAATCAGGTGTTGTCTATTGAGTCGCCGTCTTTGATACCATCAAACACCAGTTAAACAACCGCTGTGTTACGTAATTGTTAACAACATTTAAAAACTGTTGTGTATTAGTCAGAAAACCATTGCATTATGTTGTTTCCAGTAAAGGTTCTCATTGTAAAACTGCCGTGTTACGTAATGTTTAACAACGTTTTAAAACTGTTGTCTATTAGTCAGAAAACAATTGCTATGTTTTGTTTCCAGTAACGGTTCTTATTATACAACCGCTGTGTTACGTAATTTCTAACAACATTTTAAATTGTTGTATTACCTTCTTCTATGCAACTGGTAAATAACCATTGTCTGATTTCAAACAGACAACTGCCGGATAGACAACGAAAAAAATGGAGATCAGACAACGGTGAAAAACTGTTGCAGGATCGAGTTTTTCTTGTAGTGTTACAATAACGAGAACATATATGGGATCCTAACTCCCCTCATTTCCTCATATACTTCATTGTATGATTATCTGGGCATGCTAGTGGGGAGTGACGGGGGTGGATTACACGCACGCAATCTCCGTTACATGAAAGTTTGCACGGTAAAAGTATTATTCTCAAGTAGAGGATTTTCGTTCCCACAAGTAGCACACTAATGGTGAAGATGCCAATGAAACAGATTACGTTGCCCCCAATAGTCAGTGAAATTGTAAAAACGGGTTTTATGATAGCTATAGCTAAATCTAATTTTAAACAATAATTACACTACAAGAAAAGGGTCAATAGACATCGGTTTCTTGCCGATGTCTATGTTATTTTGCAAATGATGTATTTGTCGGAGATGTCTATTCTAGATATCGACCAGAAACCGATGTATGTGCTAACATAGACATCGATATTTCCTTCAATACACATCGGTTTTTCTACAAAATAGGTTAGATATAATTAATTTTATAAATAACTTGCTTGCCTTATATTCTAGAAAACATATAATAAACTAAGTTAATTTTCACATACACATCACTTTATTTTTTTGGAAAAGATGTCTATTTGGATATTAGACATCATAGTTTTAGCAAATAAAGTGATGTCTATAGTTATCTTTCTTATAAACATCAGCTTTTTTCGGAAAAAACTGATGTCTATAGTTATCTTAGACATCATCTAATGTAAGTATAAACATCAATTTTTACGGAAAAAAACTGATTTATATTTTTCTCTTAGACATCAGATTTTATGAAGAAAAAGTGATTTCTATTTGTTTCATAGAAATCAGATATTGTATAAGAGATATTTGTCTCTAAACCGTTTTCTTTTATTGTTGTAGTCCAAGAATTCCTCAATTGTCATTGACAAAATAAAAATTAATGTCATCAACATCCAAATTACATAAACTGCATATCTGATGTACCAAATCCAAAGCAAGTAAACATGACTACATATTCGCAAAATCAAATGAATTGAGCAAAGTACCCAACCTGCTTAACTAGTCATAGTCAAATAACTGTAACAGAATAATCAAATACTCTAACATACAAGTTTCTTGAGGAAACGAAAAGGAAATAGTATTACTAGCTAAACTGACATTTCACTCGGGCAAAAGAATAATAAAGTAACTGCTTGTATGTATGCTTAGTTATTAACCATTCACTGTGGACTTGAAATGGTATTCTTAAAATGATGAATATAACGGCCCTTCCTCCACCAGAACATCAAGTGATTTCATGCCGCATCCAGATTAAATTACTCTAATGCAATATAGCGTTGCCCTCTCAAACCACGGATTGTGTTTCCTATAACCAAAATATGCAAAATAGGTAGTGTAAGATCGTATTTTAGTACCAACCCTGGATAACAGATACACCTTATTCATAACACCTTATTCATAAATTAATGACTACATAATTATGGTGGTATACAATATTGTTTACTTGAATCAAATTCTGTAGTCCAACTGAATTTATGTTGATTCTCTTGTCTACGGGTAAAAGTCAAATTTTCTAGGAACTTTCTAAAATCAACTTAATTAGAGCGGCTAATTACCGTGAGGTATGCAAATCTTGATAAGTGAAACCTTTGATGATTCTAAATTTCTTTTGGCCAGCTTGCATACTCTGCTTTGGTTGGGATTCTTTTAACCACTTTATTTTATACTTACCCTACTAAAATAACAAGCCTTATAGACAAATCGCAAGTAACAGCAAAAAAAATAAGAATTGCCTGCAAAGCATGGTCTTACAAAAGAATTCAGATTAGAAATTGGGTTCGTAACTATGGGCTTTTAAGAGTATTTTATTGAGTCCAAAAATTGAGGTACCTTCTTTTTCCCTGATGATGATTCTGGATCCTGTGTGAGAATCTCTTTTTCAGCTTCTGAAAATCATTCATCTGCTAATTTCTTTAACAATACTTGCATATCAGTTGGCTCAAGATTTGAGCTTTGCAGCTGCGAACACCATGCATACAGCTTCTGTTGAGGTTCTTGTGAGGATTTTTGGAATCTTTGCTTTCCATCACATGTCCTTCATTCTTCTGCACAAACAGATCGAAGTTGTTCTTTTTTTATTCTTATTGATTGCTTTGGTTTTAGCAGGTAGTGCATCTTCTCAACCTAAATTTGTATAATGTGTGTAGTGTAAAAATTATGTATTATGATGTATTTGTAAAATGTGTGTAATGGCACACAAATTTGATATCTCTAGCATGATCCTACATGTAGAGAAAAACATGGTGGAAGAGGCTAAATTTAGTTAATTATATTTCATCTCACCAAACAACACTAAAATTCTTGTCTTGCATTACAAAGTTATAAACAAAGTATACCCACGATCATCCTTATTTGTAAAATCAAAGTAAATAGATGTACTTCATTAAGAGAAGTGCAAGAAGAAGGAAATCAGCCGTCTATGCTTACCAAGTGAAAAATGTACTATAATGGGTATCTCAAATGAGCAAAAAAAGATTAGAATAATACAAAAAAATATAAAAAAAATTAGAAGACATTAGGAAACATATGAAAATCAGAAAAGGTCAAATAAATTGGATAAATAAAGAGAAGCAGAGAGCATCTAAGCCTTGTGAAAAGCCGGACATATGTAAAAATAAAGGTAAGCCGAATAAAAAAAATTGAAGATAACATTGTAAATCAATTCGTCAGGAACCCCTAATAGAAAGAAAAATAAGAAAAAACATGACCAGAGTAATATCTACTTGCAGAACCAGAAAAAACATGACCAGGTATATATGCAACTGCACTATGTTTTATTGTTCTAAATATGTCTTGGTATTTTGCTCATTTTGTCCATATAAGTAAACCTGAAAATTTTACTCCTATATCTCTGTACTTCCTAGTACTTCTGCAGACAAGCTTAAAAAATTAAAAAGCATGTCTTTATGCATATATACCTGAAATGGAAGCGACTTAAGCACAGGTGCAGCAGTCTGTGGCCCATATATGATACTGCTTCTCAAAATTGCAAAGTTGGACCAGTTCGCAGATATAAAGTGCTCTGACTCCACTTTGGACTGCCCATAAACATTTACAGGAGCAGTCTCATCCTCTTCCTTGTAGAAAGATTTTACCCCTTCATAAACTGCAGTAAAGCAGCTTCAGTTTCAATCAGCAACTACAAGAGCTGTAACTTTTTAAATTATATTCAATTAAACTTGTCCTGAACTATGGCAAGTGAAGCGTTTTCATTCTTTAATTCCAAGAGATGAAATAAGATATCACAAATTCAGGTCAGATTAACATTTCTATTCCTATGACAATATTTATTGGTGTGCTAGTCTTGAAATACTTTCTATAAATAAACCAAGGGCCCTCAACTGACCTAACATTCAAATCAACAAAGCCTTCTAATGACTAGTAAATTAGGATGAGAATAATATATATACACACCTATGGTAGAGTACGAATTTGGATGAACTATGCTGAAATGGTTACAACCTAATGAGCTCCTATCCTTAAAACGCACAGTGACATTTGTTCTTCACGTCATATAATTTGAATAAATATAACCTTATCCTCAACTATTGAACAAATCTAGGTGATCAAAAAAATATACAGTAGTTCACTTCTTTGTTAATTGTTACCATGATCGGTGGAAAGATGAATGAGAAGAGTGTTGTCATTGCCAAAGCTGAATAACCATTTGACAAGTGCAGATGGCACATTAACCGACATCACAGCAACACGATCCTTTTCACAGGCACTAGGGGCAGAAATTGCAGCACAATTGATGACCACATCAGGCTGAAAATTCCAAATTCACAAACATAACAAACTAAAAAGTAAATAAAACACCCATAACCCATAAAAATCTAAACTTTGTAAGTTAGACATCAAATAATTAAAAACAGAAACATACCCATACCAGAGACATCTAAACTTTATCCATTACCTTTGCAATTAATTCACCAATCTCTCTTTCTCCATTTGTAGAGATTGTTCCAGCCTTTTAAAATACAAAGTAGTCCGAGATGTATACAGAGCTGTTAACATCCCTGATATAGTGTTACTTTAAAAACGAAACTATTATTCTGCCTTGCAACTTAAAAAGTAAAAAATTATCACATAAAAAAATTATACATGGACCAAATCAAAAATATCAAGTCCATTATATACTAGGTCATACATATATGTGTGGAATAAGAAGTTGTACAGTTGAGGTGACCTGGGATCAATAACTTCAAGCAGCTTACTCGTGTAGTTGCTCCTAAGTACCTATACTTGTTATAAAAACCTAAAAATTACTACTTGAAAATTGAGTATATGCACAATACGGTAACAATAGCCAAAGTTATTTGTATATGATGTAGAATATGTTTACTTGCATCTTTACTAATGTCCGGGCATCAAGAAAAGCTCTGAGCACTTTCCGAAGGGCTCTAAATCCAGAACCAGCATTCACAATAAAGAATTGATGTAGAGTCTACAAATATATTATCCTTGATACTCATGTGCACTACACACACATACATATATATTCCAAACAATAGCACAACTTTCACACTTTCTCTTGGTCGATTATGTCGGAAAAACAGTAGTACTCAAACAATAGCACTAGATGACATGCCAAAAATCGAACAATATAATAAAAAAATAATAACATGCATCCAATTAAATAACATACAAATAATCATATAATACCGAATAAAAACTAACAGACTTGAGATTATTTTAGAAATTCAAAATGAAAATTACCTAAAATAACAGACACAACCACAACCAAGTGAATGAGGTCCTTTAAAAAGAATACATTCAAAATAATTAGGGTAATACATCCAAGTAAATAAAAGCACACAATTTAAGAAATTAGGGTTTTCATTTAAAAAACCCCAATTTAAGAAATTAGGGGTTTGATTTTAAAAAACCCCCAAATTGAAGCTCATAAATTTCAATATAGAAGATAGCAAGAATTTCTATAATTAATTATCAAAATGTTCCTTTTTTTCTCTCTAGATCCCATTGGAAAACACCGCTCCCCTCAACATTGACCACCTTTCTATATCCCTTATCTCGTCTCACGCTGCCCACGCTCTTCTTTTCCTTTACCCTCTTGCTTTCCTCTTCTCATATATACCACTGTCAATTCAGATCTGTTAACTCTGATGGGCTCAAAGAACTCAGAAAATTCAGGGTCCATGAACTCGGAGGAGTTTGTTGCCTTTGTTGGTCAAAACTTTGGTGTCTCTGCTACTACCCATCACTCACAGTTGCAAGCTAATGAAGTAATGGGTGAGCCTCTTCCCCCCGAAGCCCAAGCTCGGATGAGAGAGCAAATCAACTTGATTCTAAATGATGGCTCTGTCCAGCCTCAAACTGGCCCTTTAGCTGACGTCTCATCCAGGTGATCCTATGGAGGATTAGAGAATAAAGTTCATTCTCCGCAAGAAGTGACCTCTTTGCTAGAAAATCACACCTCTGGTAATGCTTCTCATCCTCACTCTCCGAATACTTTAGAGCAGCTAAAAAATTTAGATGTCATTCTTGAACCTTCAAATAACACTAATGGGGAAACATCGTAGCTAATGCAAAACACTATGAAGAAATCTGTCACTTGGACTAAAATTGTTTCAAATAATGTAATGGAACCAAGCCCCTGTGCTCAAGAAAATAATGAGGCTGCAATTACATATAATGATGATGGGACTACTTCAGTTAATTTCTCGACAGATTATTTGGTTCGTGCTCAAAAACAATGGGAGACTAGTATAATTGGTCATTTTATTGGGGGAAACTTTGCATTCAAATTTGTTCGTGAACAGGCGCACAAATTGTAGCAAAACAAGGGTTTAACTGGTGTGTATTATAGTTCCAAAGGATACTATACTTTCCGTTTTGACAGCTTGGTTGAAAGAAATGCTGCTTTAAATTTGAACACGGTTCAAATTGGTGGTAAGACTTTGTACTTGTTGCCATGGATGGAGGGCTCTAAATTCAAAAGAAATGTAGTTGATAAAGTTCCATGTTGGATACGTTTGGTCGATGTCCCATACTCACTGTGGTCGAAAGATAGTTTGTCAGCGATTGCAAAGGCTGTGGGAAGACCTCTCAAGTTTGACACTGCCACGTCAAGGGTCGAGCCTCTCAAATATGCTAATGTTCAAGTAGAATTGGCTTATTCATCCCCTAAACCGGATTTTGTTTGGGTTAATGTTTTGAATGTGGAAGGTGTAGAAGAGAAAGAAAAGATTGAAATTCAATATCCTCAACTTCCTTATTCATGTAGCCTTTGCAAGTGTTTTGGTCACTCACTTGCACGTTGTGTTACCTAGACCAAATCAGCCTACTAGTGGTGGTGCCCCTGCCTGAACATCGAACACAACAGCATTTCAAACCCCTATCCTCAAGGCGGAGCATCTAAAGAATATGGAAATGGTGCCTTATGTGGTAGGTGAATTCTGTGGCTGCTAAGTCGTTATGGATGATGATGAGATCTTAAAAGAAATTGAAAATGTGAATGACTTGGAGGAATTCGACACACTTCCAACAGGTTCATCAATCCAATGTGGTGAACACGACAATATGCAGTTCAATGAGAATCTTTTGATCACTGACGCCATACCAATTGCTATGGATAATGGTTTCGCAGCTTTGTCGAATATCTCGAAGGATCATCTTACTGACTTTAAGAAATCGCCAGGAAGGAAGCGCAAAAATGGGAAATCTCCTGTTAAAACTAATCTCCTGGAGGTTGTCCTTAACATTCCTAAACCACCGCTTTCTAATGATAATGTGGATGCAGCTGGTTTCACTCAGGTATCGTACAGGAAAAGTTCTAGGTTGGCAGGCTTGCCAACACCACCTAAACACTTATGATGAATTTCTCAGTTTGGAATGTAAGAGGTCTCAATAAAGGCCCTCATCAGAGGTAGGTTACAAACTTTCTTTCCATCAATAATGTTTCTTTAATGGGTTTAGTTGAAACTAAAGTTCGAATGGAAAACTCTCTTTCTATATCAAGATGCATAAACAAGAATTGGAAATGGATTTACAATTACGAGGGTCATGACTATGGTCATGTTTAGGTAGGGTGGGATCCTAAAATCTGGACAGTTCAAGCTCATGTTAAATCCGCTCAGCAAATTACCTGTTTCGTCACCTTCTTGGAAACATATTTGACCTTCTGTGTTACTTTTGTTTACGCTTTCAATATGCCTCATCAGCGTGTTTCGTTGTGGAGGGAAATTGAAAACATAAGTCAGACTATTACGATGCCTTGGTGTGTCAATGGAGATTTTAATTGCATTTTATCGCTAAATGAGGTTAGAGGGGGCCATGAATACTGGACTACGGATATGCAAGCCTTCTCCGACTGTGTTTCCAATTCAGGCCTGGGGAACATTAGAACAGTGGGTTCTCTCTACACTTGGAACAATAAGCAATCTTCTTTAATTCACAAGCGTCTGGATCGTATGCTAGGGAATAAGGACTGGTTCACCCTGCATTCTGAAGCTTTTGTCATGGTAAAAAACAAGGGCCTTATGGATAATTGTCCATTACTTTGTTCTCTACCTTTACAAATGGAGAAAATAAAGAAAGCTTTTCAATTGGAAAGCCAGGCTTCTCATAAACTCCAAAATGCTCTCATCGAAGAGGAACAGCTTCTTCATCAAAAATCAAGAATAAAATGGTTAACAGTGGGAGACGGTAATAACAGGTTCTTCTTCAATCAAACAAAGTCAAATTGGAACACGAATAAGATCATGGCTCTTGAGAACGGTGTTGGGGTTCTTGTCTCAGGCCATAAAAACATTTCAGAAGTGGCTATAAATTATTTTTCAACCACTTTAGGTGATTCACCACAGCCTCAGACCTGCAATTTTGATGATCTGTCCTGTCCAAATATTTCTTCGATTCAAGTTTCTTTGTTGGAGGCGCCAGTGACAGATGATCTTATTCTGAGAACTCTAAAAGCTATGGGGAAGAACAAGGCTCCGGGTCCGGACGGTTTTACCATAAAATTCTTTTTGGCTACATGGAACATTGTTGGATCAGCTTTTTGTAAGGCAATCAAGCATTTCTTTGCTACAGCTTCCATACATAAATCAATGAATGCCACTACCATCGCTTTAATTCCAAAGGTGAAAAACCCTTCTTCAATGAAAGACTTCAAACCTATTTCTCTCTGCACTATTCCATACAAATGTATTGCGAAGATTCTTGCAACTCGTATCAAGATGGTCATGCCTAATATCATAAATGCTTCGCAGTCTGCCTTTGTTCCTGGCCGTACAATATCTGACAATATTTTGATGGCCCAAGAACTATTTAGAGGTTATCAACGGGATAGTGGTGCTCCTTATTTTGCTTTGAAATTGATAAAGCTTTCGACTCGTTAGCATGGGATTTTGTCATAGGAGCTCTGAAAAAACATAATTTTCCGGATAAATTCATAAAATGGATTTATATGTGCATCTCAACCCCAACCTACTCTGTCAAGATTAATGGGTCTCTGTGTGGCTCTTTTGATGGGAAGAAGGGTATTCGTCAAGGGGATCCTATCTCTCCATATTTGTTATCCATAGCTATGAACGTTCTGTCAACTATGTTAGCTCAAGTGCCAGCCACTTTCAATTACCACTGGAAATGTAAGGACCTCAAACTTACACATCTCTTCTATGCGGATGACGTTTTACTTTTCTCAAGAGGTGATCAGGCATCGGTCTCTCATCTAATGCATTACATGGCTAAATTCTCAGAGGTGAGTGGTCTTTGTCCAAACATGGCCAAAAGCACTGTCTTCTTCGGCAACTATACTGCTACTCTAATTCACTGGTTTGATTCTATGTTTGGAATTACTCATGGTGACCTCCCTGTTAAATTCTTGGGGGTCCCATTAATATCTTCAAGGCTCAGTCATAATGATTGCATCCCTCTTCTGGAGAGAATCTCTGTTAGGATATCATGCTGGACGACTTTCCTTCTCTCTTTAGCGGGTCGTGTTCAACTGATACATTCAGTTTTATTTGCAATCCAAGCTTTCTGGACAAACCATTTATCCTCCCTGTCTCGGTTCATAATAGAATCCTGTCGTTACTCACTAGATTTCTATGGAAGGGAGATGTAAACTGGAAAGGCGGAGCAAAAGTGAGTTGGGAAAAAGTGTGTAGCCCTGTGCAGGAAGGAGGTTTTGGTCTTAAAAAAACAGAGGATTGGAATAAATCTTAAATGCTTAACCACCTTTGTAAGATTGTTTCAAAAAAGCCTTCTTTGTGGTCTAACTGGGTTAACACTACAGCGTTAAAAAGGAAGTATTTCTGGACGCTGCGAATGCCATCAGACTGTTCTTGGATTTTCAGGAATGTGCTTAAACTTCGAATAGTTGCTACACAATTTCTCTCTTATAAGCTGGGGAATGGTCAAGGCACGTCTCTTTGGTTTGAACCATGGTGGAATTCAAACTGTCTGGCTTTGTCTACTACGGCCAATATCATTGCTCAATCTGGAATATCCTATGAAGCGTCTGTAAATTGCATAATTCAAACGGGTTCTTGGATTTTGCCTCAGCCTTCAATAAGAATACACCATGTTGATCCTGGATTATCTTCATGGCTTCAAAACATTTCTTTTCCAAATTTCAATCTTCAAAACAATGATGTGATTTGTTGGGGCTGTATTCCTTTAAAGAAATTAAAGACAGGGGATATTTGGAAATCTATAAGAAGAAATTCTGCTCAGGTATCTTGGTCTGATCTTGTTTGGCACAAACTTAAAATTCAACGGTTCGCTCACCTCGAATGGCTTCTCTGTTTGGGTCGTCTTCCAACTTCTCACAGACTTCTATCATTTGGTTTGGATGTCCAGCCACACTGCTTGTTATGTGTGGGAGGTCTTGAGAACGACTCTCATCTTTTCGTCAAATGTGCTTATGGGAACTTAATCCTCAGCAAGATTGCTGGTGTTTTAGGTGTTATTATTGACAGGGAGAGCTGGCCAGAACTTATTTCTGCTTGGGGGTTGCACATCGACTTTGTTCATAGAGCAGTTCTTTTGCTAGCAGCGCAGATTTCTGCTCATCACTTATGGAGGGAGCGTAATGCTCGATTGCACAATAAAGGAAGCCTTAAACCGAGACAGCTAATTGCTACAATCATGGTGGACTTGAAGACCAAGCTCAGAAATTCTACGTGGTTCGAAAAACATGCAAACTTAGCTCTTTATAGGTTGATTTTCATTTGATTGTTCTGGCTGTCTTAAGGAATTGGATTTTCATTATTTTCTTTTTAGCTGTTAGGCTGGATGTTTTTTAGTAGTCCTACCCTTGCCTATGCTGAGGAGCAAGGGTGAATCCCTATTTTTTCTTTCCTTTATATATAAATCTTTTAGCAAAAAATAAAAAATATAGAAGATAGACCCTACAAATCATAGAAAAGATATTCGTGCAGAGGCTGGAGGAGACCAAAATATTCTTACCAATTTTAACAAAGGTGAGTACAATAGCAGCAAAGGAGAGACGAGCAAAAGTTGAGCAGGTTGTCGTGGTAAGTAGAGCTAGCAGTGAGTGGTGGTGGAGGTGAGAGAGATTCAGTCGAGAGAGAGAGAGAGTATCGAGAGTTTCAATTTTTAGTTTTTATGTTTTTAGTTTTTACTTTTGTGATTTAATTTGGCTGAAGGGGGAATAATTGTAGGCGGGGAGAATATTTGGTGATAAGGGGGGAAAATTTTGACTTAAGGGGGAAAATTTTAGCTAATAGGGAAAACAAATGAGCAAGGCGCGCGTTTGAATTTTTTTAGGCTGACTTTAGACACCGCTTTTAAAAAAAGTGATGTTTACGAAATACAAAGACATCAGTTTAATGCGGGGTGATGTTAATACATCTTTTAACATCAGTGGCATTTACAACCGATGTCTAATATGTGATGTCTATTGAACTTTTTCTTGTAGTGTAACGAAGAAATAATACATCTTTTAATATGTAATTATAATATGTGATGTCTATTAACCGATGTCTAATATGTGATGTTAATACATCTTTTAACATCAGTGGCATTTATATGTTAATGATCTTACTCCCGAGGAGGTTGTCAAACTTGGTTATAATAGAGAAGCTAGAAACTCTCTAATGAATGCTTTGGATCAAGCAGAGCATGACAAGGTTTCTTCTCTAAAACCAACAAAGAAAATGTGGGATGCTTTGGAAGCCTATCATGAGGGTTCGAAATCTTTGAGAAAGGTGAAACTCAGCAAGCTAATGAATGATTAAGAAATTTTAAGCTCAAGGATGGTGAACTATCAAGGAAAGTCAAGCAAGGTTCTAGGTCACAATAAATACACTAAGAAGACTTAGAAAGAATATTCCACAAAATGAGATTAACATGAAAGTGTTAAGTGCAGTACTATTAATTTACGAGGCTAAAGTCACGACCTTGGAATAATCTCTAAAAATTGACACTATGGATCACCTAGCAGTATTTGCTAAGCTAGAACAGTTTGAAAGCAAGATAAATGACAGCCAGGTTAAAGATGTTCGGGCTCCTCTAGCCAAAATGAAGAATTTTGCTCTTCATTCTACAAACAACAAGCCAACAGAATCTACAAACAGCAAGCTAGCAGAATCTGATGAAGAATCTGAGATGAAGAACTTGCACTCAATACAAAGAAGATAAAGAGGCTGATTGAAAAGAAGAACAGAATGGAAAGGGAAAGAGGAGGGTTCTCCAACAACAAGAAGGGCTCTAAGGACTCCAATGAGCAAACTTGTTTCGAATGTGGCAAGCCTGGTCATTATAAAAAGGACAGCTATAAATTAAAGTTAAAACAACCTATTGCCTTTAAGGACAAGAAGAAATCAACAGCTTTACTGACTTGGAGTGATGATGATTCAGATTCCAGTGATGACTCAAGTGAAGATATGGTGAATTTGGTTCTTGTAGGACTGAATGATGAAGATACTTCACAAGGATCCATGAAAGAAGCTTTTGTGGATAGTGACGATTCTGAGTCATAAGATGATGCTAGTGAGGTAAACTCAATTAATTCTGATTTACCTTCTACTCCTACTATGCAAAATGAACTAACCATGCAGGTACCAAGTAATTAATGTATCTATTATTGAGTTAATGGAATTGAAAAATGAGAATAATGTGCTTGAAAAGAATAATGCTCAGTCAAGGAAAATCATTTCTGATCTAATGGCTGAGAAGGCTCTTGCAAACAATCATGATGATCTTATTACTGATTTAAAGGAGAAAATTGTTCAACTAGAAGGAGTTAACAAAATAATTCTAAGAATGAATGAGGTGCTCATGAAAGAACTCAAGGATCTGAGGTCAGAGATTAAAGCTAAAGTTGAATGTCTGAAAACATTTAAGCTTAGGGAATCTAGTCAAGCTGAGTCTTCAAAATCTGCTGAAAAGAGATTTTAGTAAGCTGAACTTATCAAATATCAAGCTAAACTGATTACTCTCCTGAAAAAAGAAGTCAAAGATCTGAAAAAAGGCATGGAAACTTTCATTCAAGGAGAAGACAGCTTAAAGAAAATGATGAAGAAGACAAATGTACCTTTGGTCAGAGAAGGTGTTGGCTTAAACTTCAACAAGAAAGATAAATTGCTCAAGTATGATAGAAGGAATGGCATACCCTGAAACTATGCTTTTCCTTGGAAGACATGCAACAAATATGGTGGAAAAGGTCATATAGAAAGGAATTTTGTTTCTCAAGTCAATCATAAGAGGAAAATAGCATACCAGAATGGACTAGTCAGACAACAATCAGCATACCAGAATGCTTCTGGTAGAAGGCAAATAGCTTACCAACAGAATGGAAGAAAGAAGAATCAGTCACCAAAAGTGGTCCAAATGTGGATCAAGAAATATGATTTGAATGTTTGATATATTCTTGATGCTAACAAATCTGGACCCAAACCTATATGGGTACCAAAACATTGAGTTGCTGTTTGTATGTTTTGTAGATATGTGTTGCTACTAAAGTCAAGGCAATGGATTTTTGATAGCGCATGCACTCGACATATGTGTGGAGATAAATCTCAGTTCAATAAGCCTCCAAATGATGAAGGGTGGATGAGTTACTATTGGAAATAGCAAGACTCTTCAAATACTAGGTACCGGTTCCGTTGGTTATAGTAATATTTCGATCGATAAAGTTCAATATGTGAAAGGTCTTACTTACAATTTGCTTAATGCCACTCAATTATTTGATGATGGGTTTGGCATTTATAAAACTATTATTATTATTGGTACTAACAAAGTCCCCCTAGTTGCTAGAAGGGAAGGAAATATATATATTTTGGACTTTGACAGGCAAGAGACAGCGTGATGTTTGGCTGCAATGCATAGAAGATTGGGACATGCACAAATGGACATGGTTAACAAATTATCAAGTAAGAAACTGGTCAGAGGGCTACCTAAAATCAAGTATGCTAAGACAGAGGTCTGTTCAGCATGCCAATTGGGCAAACAGATTAGAAGTACACACAAAGCAAAGAAAATGGTATATACTTCTAAACCCGTAGAGCTTCTGCACCTGGATCTTTTTGGTCAAGAATCTTATAAGAGTATTGGAGGTAAACAATATGGTTTTGTAATTTTTGATGATTATTCTATATTTACATGAGTATTATTTCTTCGTACTAAAGATTGTGCTTTTAATGAATTTGAAAAGCTGATTAAATTACTTGAGAACAATCTTGATACAAGACTTGTAGGTATAAGAAGTGGTACAGGAGGTGAATTTATTCACAAAGACTTCATTTCTTATTTTGAAGAAAGAGGAATTTCACATGAATTTTCTGCTCCAAGGATTCCACAACAAAATGGAGTGGTGGAAAGAAAGAATAGGTCACTTCAAGAAACAACAAGGACTCTATTGAAAAAAGCAAGCTGCCTAGAAGTTTTTGAGCTGAAGCTGTGAATATAGCATGCTATGTGTTAAATCGAGTTCTAATTAGGCCTATTTTGGACAAAACTCCATATCAATTGTTGAGGAACAAGAAGCCAAATATTAGTTACTTCAAAATTTTTGGTTCAAAGTGTTTCCTGTTTAAGGCAATTAGTAATGATGGTAAATTCGATGCTAAATCTTATGAGGCTATTTTTCTTGGTTATTCTTTAACAAGTAGAGCATATAGAGTTTATAATATTAATAAACGTATTGTTGAAGAATCTATTGATGTTACTTTTCAAGAACTATAACAATGATCTATCAAGAGATGAGGAAGAATTTGCAAGTGAAAGTGATAGCATGCAACCTCAAGTTACTGGATCAAATCAGGAAGCTAATAGCACTGTTGATACTAGAAGTCAGCAAGCCAAGAAGGATGCAGACACTGGCAATCAACAAGCTGGAACTTCAAATCAGCAAGCTGAAGTTGAAGATGCAATTTCTAAAATGGCAAAAATGACTTTGGAAGGTCCTAGAGGTTCAAGGCCTACTGAGAAACTACCTCTCTATGATGGAGAAGATCTTTCACCACCGGCAAAGATAAGAAAGACAACTCATGAGGAAATAGATCAACATTCTTTACCGAGGTCAACAAGGACCGTCAAGAATCATCCCCCAGAGTTGGTCATTGGTGATATTATAGATAGAATCACTACAATGAAAGGGAAGGTTAATTTTTGTGCTCATGTTACCTTTCTAGCTCAAGAAGAACTCAAAAATGTCAATGAAGCATTAGAAGATGAAAATTGGATTATGGCTATGCAAGAAGATTAAATCAATTTGAAAGATTTGATGTTTGGGAACTTGTAAAGCCACCAGGATGCTTCAATTATTGGAACAAAATGGGTTTTCAAAAATAAAAGTTGATGAATTTGGCACCGTTACTCAAAATAAAGCAAGGCTTGTGGCACAAGGATACAATCAACAAAAAGGCATTGACTTTGATTAAACTTATGCTCCTGTTGCTTGTTTGGAATCAATAAGAATGCTTCTGGCCTATGCATGTTACAAGAAATTCAAGCTATATCAAATGAACGTGAATAGTGTGTTTCTAAATGGCTTGCTGGAAGAGGAAGTTTATGTCAAACAGCCTCCTAGATTCAAACATGAACAATATCCAGACTATGTATTCAAGCTAAAGAAGGCTCTCTATGGTTTAAAGCAGGCCCCTGGAGCTTGGTAACAAAGGCTTAGTAAGTTTCTTCTTAAAAATGGATTCATTCGAGGTAAAATCGATCCCACATTATTTATTAAGCAAAATGGTAAAGATATTCTTGTTGTACAAATATATGTGGATGATATTATTTTTGGATATATACTAGTGAATCTATGTGTGAGTGGTTTTCTAAGTGTATGCATAGTGAATTTGAAATGAGCATGATGGTTGAGCTCAATTATTTTTTGGGTCTTCAAATCAAGCAATCTAAAGATGGAATATTTGTGCATCAATCTAAGTATACAAAGAATCTATTCAAGAAATTTGTCTATGAGGATCTTAAGCCAAAATCAACTCCAATGACCCAAAGAGTCTGTATCATGTATAGTGTGTGTGTGTTTGTGCAAGGTTTCAATCCAAGCCTAAAGAGTCTCAATTAAATGCTATTAAAAGAATTTTTCGATACTTAAGTGGTACCATTTCTCTTGGTTTGTTCTATCCTATCACAAATACTTTTGATCTTGTTGGGTATTGTGTTGCAGATTATACAGGTTATCAAGCTGATAGAAAAAGTACTAGTGGTGTTTGTACATTTCTTGGACAGAGCTTAGTTTCATGGCAATGCAAGAACCAAACTTCTATTGCTTTATCCACGACCGAAGGGGAATATCTAGCAGCTAGTAGTTGTTGTTCTCAGATTTTATGGATGATTCAAACATTAAGGGACTTTGATATCAAGTGTGGAAAGATTTCAATTAATTGTGACAACACTAGCACAATTAATATTTTGAAGAATCCGGTGAATCACTCAAAAACGAAGCATAGTTCGACACCATTTCTTGAGAGATTATGTTGCTAAAGGCAAGACATAGTTGGTTTTGTCCCAACAGAATTTCAACTAACTGATAATTTCACAAAACCCCTTTATGAGGAAAGATTTTCAATCATTCGAATGGAACTTGGCATGTGTTCTGTAGAAATTAGCGTGTTGAATGGTATATGCTGATCAGGTTAGCTTATTATTTATTTTATTAGCATGTTACAATTGGTATACTGATTGCATTATATTCTGGCATACCATTTATTGATCTAAAGACTATTAGTTTTTGATGGATTAAGGGGGAGAACTTTAGGAGAATGCTTATTACTGGATGTGGTATTTGAACCCTAATGCTTTATGTTTAAGTTGAATTTATGGATGTTTATATGTTGTTTTTGGTGATATATGTTTTATGTGAAAATTATTATTCTCATATCTTGAGATGCAGGGATTTAGGGGGAGTTATTCTAATTCTCCTAAATTACTTGTAATCATCAAAAAGGGGGAGATTGATACTCCTTAGGTTTTGATGACCACAAGCAGCAAGTTAAAACGCTTGTGAGTATATATAAAATAGCATGCTATTTCTGAATAAGCTAACTTGGTTTTGCAGGGTAATATAGCTTACTGGTTGTATGATCAATATATCAAAAACAACAAGCCAAAGTTGGAATACAGTGATAGTTTGTCAAGCCATTTGCGCAGAGACAGATCACAAACAACATGCCATTTTTCAATAATCCAGAAAGATTAGAAGTGCGAAAATCAAGGAGTTTTTATAGGGATGGACTTCTAAACAGTTGTAAGGATTGATTAAATAAGGAATACGTATTATATATAAATATCTGGGCTTATATTAAATAAATTTTTTCATTCAAATTTGATTTCCTAAATTATAGGAGTTTGGTTTTATCCAAAATTTGTTTTACTCTATCAAACCTCCTATATTTGTTTTCTATCGTTTTCTTTCAGAAGAACTGGTCGTATATCTCTGTATCTATTCTTCTCTTCCTTAAAACAACAACATTAACGTTATAAACAAACCTAACAAATTGAACGTTCGCTTGGATCCAAACGTTGGAAAATTTGTTGGATTAGACTTTAAATACATATTCTTGGTTTCGTTATTTTGGTTGCTAAAAATAAAAGAACCTCAAGAACATTGTGAGTTTTAGGATGGATACTAACAAATTTAACCTCAAGAACATTGTGAGCTTTAGGATGGATACTAACAAATTTAATATTATTATTGAATAGTTTCATTAATATAATTGTTTCCTTATTAGGACAATTTTTTTGTTATTCTTTAGTTGTTGGCTATATAAGCCTCTATTCTGTTATAATAGAGACTATAACAAAATTTTACTTTTTATTTATTTCTTTCTATACTTTATCATGGTATCTAGAGGCAGGTTAGTTCAATGCAGGATATGTTGATGGAGAAGTGAGCATGCGTGATGGTTGCCACATGTCAATTTTAAAACATGTGTAGTTTCGATTTCTTTTCTTTCTTCTCATCTTTTTCTTCAATTGTTTATGGCCTTTGTTTTTTTCTTCCTTCCGAATCAGTTAAGATGAATTATCTATGTTGCAACCAATTTCCGTCGGTGTATCCGTTCGGTCGGACCTGCAATTGAAGAAGAATGCGAGGGTGTGGCCCCCCGATTCACCTCCGGTGTAAGAATAAGTTAACTGGTTTTTATGAATAAAGGTAAACGCAGAGTGTTTGTGTTGTGTGTCAGTGATTGAATGAATGAACCCAAACCTTTGTTAACCTCTTTATTCTCGATGTTGGCAGTTATCGGAGAGTAAGGTGAGTGGTGAACGTGTTCCACGTTCCCACGTTCCCAGGGATGTACAACCGAACGAACCGTTGTAAACAACGGGGCCGAATGGCATGGGCCTTCGCCAATCTGGTATCCATTCTATGACTGGGCCTTCGGTCCAGCCCAGTGAGAAGTTGGGCCTCTAACATGTCCCTAGGCTTCGTTCGGAGTTATCCTCAGGACGAAGGCTAAAGCCCAAGCCCATCTTCGGAATTCTGTGTTCGTACGTTCCCTTCGGATAAGAATGGCGAGGGACAAGACTGAGACGCCTCCTAGGGAGCCGTGTCTCTTTATGGCTGACAGCTGTCTGTCCTCGAGATTTGCGCTTCAATCCCCGCCGTTGAATATGAAACGGCTCTGTCCAAGCGTCACATCTTTTCTATTTAAACTCCACAGTTTCCTTCTTTCTTTCTCTTACGCACATATCATTTCTTTAACATTCAAAGGAAAAAACTCCTTCCCGAGAGATCTCAAATAGCAATTGGGAACGTTGTTTCATCACCGGAGGCCTCCAAATCGCCGATTCCAGTCGACATTCACTTCCAAGAAACCTACCCCCACGAACTCGACCTTATCAGAGATCTTAAGCAAATCAGTAAGTTCTCATTACTTCCCTT
Source organism: Saposhnikovia divaricata (assembly GCA_036435485.1). Taxonomy (NCBI): domain Eukaryota; kingdom Viridiplantae; phylum Streptophyta; class Magnoliopsida; order Apiales; family Apiaceae; genus Saposhnikovia; species Saposhnikovia divaricata. Next base: position 139,672,032 of record CM071599.1, on the reverse strand, counting down.
CTTTTTTCGATTCATCGCACACTTGAATTACTTTCTTTCCTGCTTTTGTGCTCATATCTACTTTCCGTACTCATACACACATGTATGCATCTATATGTACACATATGTAAAGTTACCCGTGCAGTTTATTCTTGTCGTTTTGAGTAGAACATGCGTGTCTTTTCCTTTTAGTTTCCGTTGTGTTGCTCTGATACAACCCCTTACTTGAACCTTGAGATTTGCTTGGAAGTTGTTAGGGTTGAGATGTCCTTCGGGATTTCCAAACCCTGAGAACTCCCTTCGGTCTGTCCCGATCTTTATGACTTGGACGACCCGTAATTTGCCAAACCTTAGATTTTAGGATTCTCCGACCGATCCTGGCTCACTGTACTCGGCCTCTCCCCTTTTTGTTTTCGTCTTCTTTGTCCGAGTACAAAGCTAATGTCTCTTCATTTCCGAATGCAGGGACATGGATCGGTCAACCGAAGGTGCCGGCCCTTCGGAGGTATCACCGTTCAGTGATGTCGGGGAATATCCTGCGGCGAACTTTCGGTCGCACCTGACTGAGGAAAAAATAGAAGAATTCCATTCCAAATACCTAGTAGAGAGGAATGTCTGGTACTTCTTCACTCCCAGGAAGAGAGACCGCATTTGGCACAACCCGGAGGTTCCACCTCTCTTCGGCGGAAGTGTGGCCACCGGCATATCCGAAATGGCCTTCAAGTGTGGCTTTCGGCTGCCGATGCTGCCAATACTGAAAAAATTGCTGAGGCAAGTTGGGATCGCCATAGGACAGCTGGATCCGAACAGCTTTTTTCATATAAATGCTTTCCAAGCCCGATGCTTAGCTAAAAAGATGACTCCGAGGACAACCCTGTTCTGGCATCATTATGAGCTTCGGAGGAATTCCAAAAGCAGCGGTTTCTACACTATCGCTCGTCGGACCGGCAGGGCCGATTGGGCTCAGACAAACTCCAACAATAGGGGGGCCCATGAGAAGTGGGTTTTCATCTCGGGCCCGAAAATGGAGAAGTACGGCCGCTGGCAGGATCTGGACCCGTCGAGGTTGCAGTATCCCGAGATGTTGGAGGCGGACAAACACGGTTATCGTCTTCTTTGTGAACTCGATATGGGTAGGGTTCCCTTATCGGACAGCCGGGATAACGCCTGGTTGGTCTCCCTCTGGGGTAGTGGTAACATTTATCCTTACTCCTTTCCATCCGAGTGTTTCCTTTACTGTATTTTTATTTCTTGTTGCCAATGTTTAACACCCTCGTTTTTGTGCAGTGTCTTCTCTTGGTCATATTATTGAGCGCAAACGCAAGAAGGCAGCTCAACTCTCAATAGCTGCTACGGCCGAAGCCGATGCTGCCGATCAATCGGCCGGCAAGGAGCTGGAATCTGTTCCCGACACCGGTGGGGGAAGCGAAACTCCAGTGGCTTCTCCTCCGCGAGATCAGGGGGATGGTATCGTCCAGGCCCTCTCAACCGATTCCCGAAAGAGGGGTCGGTCGGGAGATGCCGGACTGAAAGTATACCATCCTCCCTAGGGAGTCCTTGAGATAGATCAAATCATTGTCCCTGCCCCCCAGCTGTCCACCATAGTAGGTCCCGATCTTTGCCGGGGTCTCATTCTGCCAGCCGATAGGCCCACGTTTGCTAAGGCAAACGACCTTGAGGCTTGTACTGAAATGCTGGCTCTGCTCTCCATGGTAAGCTTTGCTTTTTCTCGGTGTTATTTCTTTCACTTGTATTCAGTGTTTAATTCTTTTCCCTTGTTTGTTTCCAGGGGGTCTCTTGGTCGGCCGTAGTGACCGAACGGATGGAGGGTATCCAGAAAAAGCTGGAGGCAGCCAACCTGACTGAAGTTCGGGCAATCAAGGCTGAAGAGGACCTCCGGAATGCAACTTCTGACTTGGAGAGGGTCACCGGCCAATCTAACTCCTTGAAGGCCGAAAATGATGCCTTGAAGGCAAAGTTGCAGGAGATGGACACCTTGAGGGCTAGGGTCGAGTGGAGAAACAAGCAGCTCAAGCTTTCAAGGAAAAAGGTTCGGAAGCTGCAGAAGACCCTGGAGCTGACCGAAGAAAGATGCTATCAACTGGGGTATGACGGCGCTGTGCTGAAGGCACATTCTTTGGGCTTCGATCATACTCAGCTGGTAGATCCTTCGCTCGGGATGACGGATCCGGTTGGTCGGGAGGAGTCTGATCAACCCTTGGAGGTTTCTTCGGGCGAAGATGAATCTCTTTCCGACGATCCTTCAGCTGGTGACGCCTTGTAATTTTGTAGATTTTAATATTTTTCGAACTTGTAATGTTTAACTTTGCCTTCGGGCTTGTAATACTTTACTTTGCCTTCGGGCTTGTTTTATTTAAGTTTGCCTTAGCATAATATTCTTCTTTTATGCGTCTTCGGCTTCGGCCTTAATTTGGCTTCTGTTTCTGTTCATGCGTCTTTGGCTATGTTTTGCCTTAGCATGATTTTTCTTTTATTTTTATTTTTATGCGTCTTCGGCATTATATTGCCTTGGCATAATTACTTATATTTTTATGCATCTTCGGCCATTTTCGCCTTAGCATAATTACTTGTATTTTTGTGCTTCTTCGGCCATTCTTGCCTTTTTGTGCATCTTTGGTCGTAACCTAGCTGCCCCCAAGTATTTAAGGGGTTTGTAAATGATTAAGGTCTCATTCGGTCGGCTGAAAAGTATTTTCTCCCGGCCTTGATGTCAAAGCAACTTGAATACTAAGACAATTTTGTAAGAGGCCAAATTTTATTCGGTCGGCCCCAAATTTGGATTCGTCAAGTATTTGTAGCTTAAAACACAATGTACTTGAACACTACCAATAAGTTAAGGGGCGCATGTTTTATACGGTCGGCCCCAAACATGGGTCTATTAAGCTTAATATTGCGTACTTAGCTTTTTGGCTATAAATGTACTTAGCTTAACAACAACGGATAAAAAATGGAGCAAAACAATCTTTTCATTAACCATGCAACTCTTACATAGATTTGATTACAGATTGATGCTAGCTTATAGAATTCAGAATAAAGTTGCATAAGACAAAATACTGAAGTAAAAAGCAATAAAAGTTGGACCAGTATGCTTACTGGTAGAAACGGCGAAGGCGAGCGGCGTGCCAGGTGTTTTTGATTGGGCTGCCGTCCGGATGAGCCAATTTGTAGGTGCCTGGTCGGACCACTTCAATCACCACATATGGACCTTCCCAGTTGGGCATAAGCTTGCCTTTTTTTGCTGGCATGGAGGTGGCTAACTCCCGAAGCACTAAGTCCCCGGCTTGAAAAAATCTCTTCTTCACCCCCGAATCATAGTACTGGGCTGCCTGCAGTTGGTACCTTAAGTTTCTTTGGTGGGCAGCCTCCCTTTCTTCTTCTAGTAAGTCCACATTTGCTCGAAGTCCGAACTCATTTGTCTCCACGTTAAACGTTTCTGTTCGGTACGACTCTAAACCAAGTTCGACAGGTAGAAGGGCATCAGTTCCGAAGGCCAGTTTGAAAGGTGTTTCCCCGGTTGAAGATCTTGTAGTGGTTCGGTAAGCCCATAGGACCCATGGTAGTTCTTCAGCCCAAAGTCCCTTAGCTTCCCCTAGCCTTTTCTTGATTCCATCAAAAATGATTTTGTTGGCCGCCTCGATCGCCCCGTTTCCTTGGGGATGCCCTACTGAACTGAACTTCTGTTTTATCCCGAATTGAGCCAGGAATTTTCTGAACTTGCTCCCAATGAATTGAGTACCGTTATCGGACACACAAACCATAGGTATGCCAAACCTCAAGATCACCTGTTCCAGCATGAATTTCTTCGCGGCCTCTTCGGTAATGGCCGAAAGGGGTTTTGCTTCTATCCACTTTGTCATATAGTCGATTGCCACAATACAGTATTTCGCTTGCTTAGTGCTGGTGGGTAGGATCCCCACAATATCGACCGCCCACATAGCAAATGGGATCGGGCTAAGGACTGAAGACATTTCTTCGGGAGGTTGCTTCAGGATTGTGCTGAATATCTGGCATTGCTTGCATTTCTTTGCATACTCTGTGGCGTCTTCTTTCATTTTTGGCCAGAAGAATCCCTGCCTAAGGATCTTGAAGGCTAAGGATCGTCCTGCCAAATGTTCTCCACAAATCCCTTCATGAACCGTCTCCAAAGCAAGCTGTTGTTCATCTTTGTCCAAACATCTGAGTAGCGGCTGGCTTACCGATCGTCTGAACAAACGGCCCCCGACCAGAGTGTAATTTCCCGACCGATACTTAACCTTCTGTGCTTCCCTTCGGTCAAGTGGTAGGATGCCTTTTTCCAAGAAGGCCCTGATGGGAGTCATCCAATTGACCCCTTGATGAATTTCCATGCACTGCTTCTTGTCTATCGAAGGTGTCTTTACTTCGGTCAGATAGATGGACCCACTTAGGTTTTGGGTTTCTGCCGAAGCTAACCTCGAGAGGGCGTCTGCCCGATTGTTGTTTTCTCTAGCTACTTGAGTTAACTCGAAAGTTTCAAACAGCAAAGATTGTTCACGTACCTTAAGGGCGTATGCCTTGGTTCGGGGATCTTTTTGCCCATACTCTCCTGAGAACTGTTTTACCACCAACATTGAATCACTGAACGCCCTTATGTGCTTAACTTCCAAATTTCTTGCCAAATCTAGCCCGGCCAAGAGTGCTTCATATTCGGCTTCGTTGTTCGTCAACGGGAAAGTGAACCTGATAGCTTGACAAATCTCGAATCCTTCTGGGCTTGTAAGAATTAGCCCTGCCCCGCACTTTTCCTTGGCGACCGAACCATCGGCAAACAACTTCCATTTTCCCGGTGTCTGAATCATTTGTTCTTCAGGAGCTAAGTCATTCGGCCCCGAAAAAGAGCATTCTACTATGAAATCCGCCAATGCTTGGGCTTTGATCGAAGTCCTTGGTGTATACTCCAAATCATGCTCCCCCAATTCGATCGCCCAAGCAACCACTCTGCCCGATGCCTCTGGCCTTTGCAATATTTTCTTTAACGGCTGATCGGTTACAACTTTGATCGTCCTTCCCTGGAAATAGTGCCTTAGCTTTCTTGCGGCCACTACCAGTCCATAAGCGAACTTCTCTGCATTCGGATATCTTGTTTCTGCGTCCTTGAGAATATGAGAGACATAGAATACCGGATGCTGGTTTCCTTCATGTTCTTTGACCAACACGGCTCCAAGTGTTCGATCGTTCACAGCCAAGTACAGCTGCAATGTCTCCTTCGGGTCGGGTCTCATTAAGAGGGGGGCTTTCACTAAGTACTCTTTAACATCCTCGAATGCTTTCTGGCAATTTGGCCCCCACTCGAAATTCTTGGACCCCCGAAGCACTTCAAAGAATGGTAAGGCCTTTTCGGCCGATCGGGAGATGAACCTCCTCAGGGCTGCTAGCCGTCCGGTCAGCTTTTGAATGTCCCTGATTGTCTTCGGTGCCTCCATATCAATGACTGCTTTAATCTTCTCCGGATTGGCTTCAATTCCTCTGGCGCTAACCATGTATCCCAGAAATTTCCCACTATTCACTCCAAACGTACATTTGTTTGGATTGATCCTCATGTTGTTTCTTCTAAGCGTTTCAAAACATTCCCTCAGATCTTCGGCATGATCCCTGAAAAGGGACTTAACAATCATATCGTCCACGTAGCATTCCATGTTCCGGCCGATCTGGGCTTTGAACACTTTGTTGATCATTTTTTGGAATGTTGCCCCGGCATTCTTCAAGCCGAAGGGCATCTTGATGTAGGCATAAGTACCATTCGGTGTGATGAATGCTGTCTTGGGAACGTCCTCGGCATTCATGGCAATTTGGTGATATCCTGAGAATGCATCCAGGAAACTGAGTATTTGATGCCCCGAAGTAGCATCTATCAGTTGGTCAATGTTTGGCAAGGGATAGTGGTCTTTCGGGCAATGCTTATTCAGGTCGGTGTAGTCGACACACATCCTCCACTTGCCATTAGATTTCTTCACCACCACTACGTTTGCCAACCAATCGGGATAGTCTATCTCCTCAATGAACTTTGCTTCCAGTAATTTTTCGACTTCAACTTGGATTACTTTCTGCCTTTCCATGGCGAAATTCCTCCTCTTTTGTCTTACGGGCTTGGCTTCGGGAGCTACATTTAAACAGTGTTTGGCGACCGCAGGGTCCAGACCTGGCATATCTTCGGGATTCCATGCGAATACGTCGTGGAATTCCCTAATGACCTTGATGACTTTCTCTTTTAATTTCGGCTCCATGTTCTTTCCAATTTGGATCATCTTTCCCGACTGACCCACGTATAGTTCTACCTCTTCGGTCTCTGCAGCCGGCTCAGCAATCGGGCTTGACAGGTCGGCCCCAAACTTTTCCAACTCAATGTTCAGCAGTTGGTGGCTGCCCCCAGCTTCGGTCTCATTTCTTTTCCTTTTTCCGGCTTCAGTCATCTCTATGTCTTTGTCTCTTTCCAAATCCTCCAACATGATTATTCTGGCGGCTTTCTGATCGCCTCTCATTTCTCCAACTCCATGTTCTGTTGGGAACTTCAACTTTAGATGAGGGACAGAGGACACGGCCTGGAACAAAGATAAGGCCGGCCTTCCCAAAATTCCGTTGTACAGACTATCGACCCGGACGACATAGAACTTTGTTTCCTTCACCACAGTGTACGGCGCTTTTCCCATCATGACAGACAAAGTGATGGTCCCTTCTATCGGTACAGGCTGATTACCGAAACCATACAAGGGCGCCTCGTGGCATGGCTCCAACTGTTCACCTCCCAAATTCATCTTGCAATATGTCCGGTGATATAGAATGTTGACTGAGCTCCCTTCGTCCACCAGCACTCTCCATATCTTGTTTTCCCCGATTACTGGGTTTATAACAAGTGGGTCTTCGTGCGGCCATATCACGTCTTCGTAGTCATCTTCTGTGAAGGAGATAGGCAATGGTTGCTTAGCTGAACTTGATTGGTACAGGTTGTAGATCTGTCTGGCGTACTTTTTCCTTGCTGTCTTACTATCCCGATCAAGCACTGTTCCTCCGGAAATTGTCCTGACCTCCCCTCTGTACTTCTCCGAACTCTCAGCTTCCTTCCTTTTCTCCTTGGACTCGAGTTTGTCCCTCAAGTCGCCCACAAATTGGGTCAGTTCCCCATCTTTGATCATTCTTTCAATTAACTTCTTCAAATGATAGCACTCCTCGGTGTTGTGACCTTTGTCCCGATGGTAGTCACAATACTTGCTGTCACTTCTTCTGTTCTCAGGGGTCTTCAACTTGGGTGGTCTGACAAACCCAGGTTTACCCTTTATCTCATGGAGAATCTTCGAGATAGGTGTGTTTAACGGTGTGAACACAGTGCTATCTCTATCTCTTCTTCGTTCGGCCCCTTTGTCGGGCCTTGTATCATTCAACCTGCTCTTGATATCTCCTCGACCCCTTCGGTTGTCTCTTCTGTCATCCCTTCGGTCATCTCTCCTATCATACCTATCATTTTTCTTCTCCTTGTACCCCCCAATTGATTCCAATTTTCTTCTAATGGCCTCTCCTCTCACATATATATCATTTAAAGATTTGGGAGGCATATCATAAAGAGAGGACCGAAGCTTCTTACCTTTGACAGGGTCGAGGCCTGCTGCGAGGAATCCAGCCGCCTTGACTTTGTCCAAGTTGGTGACCATGCCAGCTTCTTCTTTGAACCTTGCTAAGTAATCACCCAAATCTTCGTTCGGCCCTTGCCTGCAGTGGATCAGTGCTTCAGTATCCTTCTCTCTTCGGCACAAATGTGAGTAGTGCCTCAAGAATTTTTTCTTCACTTGCTCATACGAGCCTATCGACCTAGGTCTCAGCGACCTGTACCACATGGATGCATTCCCCTTCAGGTAGGTCTTGAACATCTTACATAGCATCACATCGCAGTGCCCCATCCCAGTCATGAGCGATTCATATTTCTCACAATGATCTTCGGGGTCACCCTTTCCGTTAAATTCATTCATCGTCGGGAACTGCCTTCCGGGAGGCGGTCGAAAGTGTTCGACGTCTTCGGTCACCACTGGCTCGTGGCTAACCTTTCTCTCTCCAAACATGGCCTTCTCAATTCTCCGGATGCGATCGTCCGTATGTGGACCCTCCTCTTCCGAATCGGAGGAATAAACCACCTTTGACCGAGTTCTCCTCGAGTTTGATTCAGAGTCCCCTGACTCATCTTCATCAATTCTGGTTCTTGGTCTTTTGTCTCTTCGGTCGTCTAACTCCGGGTCTTCGGCTTCTAGAGCCTCGCGGAGTACCTTTTCTTGTAACTCGATCTCCTCCCTTTGGATCTTTAGGGCTTCTAGCCTCAAACGGTCGGCCTCCCTTTTTTTGGCCAGACGTTCGGCCTCCCTGCTGCTTTTCTCTTTCTCTATCTCTTTCCGTTTCCCCTTGGCTTTTTGTTCTTCTCGCCACTTCATCAAAATTTCCCGTTGCTCTTCGGGAGACGGTATGTCCCCCTCTTCGTCGAAAATCAAATGTCTTGGGGTGATGGGAGGAGTGGTGCGAGTGTTTACAGCCATAGTGCAATCGTCAGCCGTTGGTATCTCGGTTTCGTTCGCCATTACTAACAATATAATCCAACACAAACGTAACTCTGTGTTCCCACAGACGGCGCCAAATGTTGCAACCAATTTCCGTCGGTGTATCCGTTCGGTCGGACCTGCAATTGAAGAAGAATGCGAGGGTGTGGCCCCCCGATTCACCTCCGGTGTAAGAATAAGTTAACTGGTTTTTATGAATAAAGGTAAACGCAGAGTGTTTGTGTTGTGTGTCAGTGATTGAATGAATGAACCCAAACCTTTGTTAACCTCTTTATTCTCGATGTTGGCAGTTATCGGAGAGTAAGGTGAGTGGTGAACGTGTTCCACGTTCCCACGTTCCCAGGGATGTACAACCGAACGAACCGTTGTAAACAACGGGGCCGAATGGCATGGGCCTTCGCCAATCTGGTATCCATTCTATGACTGGGCCTTCGGTCCAGCCCAGTGAGAAGTTGGGCCTCTAACAATCTAATTATCTTGATTATTGATTTAATATTCATTTTGATTGTTTCAGTTTAAATTCTGTTTCATTTTTAGCAGTGCATTTTGATGAGATTGATTAATTGCTAAGGCTATTTTTCCTTCTTTCTTTTCCTTATCTTTCTTGTGCATTTCTTTCTTCCTTTTCTATATCTTGCCTTATATATTTTGAACTTTTGATTCAATTATATGATTAGATGAATTTTTTTAAATGAAACTAAAATTAATCTTTAAAATTCTTAAAAATGAAAAAAAACATGTAAATTGAATATATAATATATTTTATTTTCTTGTTTTACTTTCAAATATATAATAAACATTTTTCTCACTTAAAACTAGGTAAATTTAAAGGCAAAAACTAAAAGATAATCTCGGAGTAGCATATCACAAGCAATTACACAAGGTCAGGTTCCAATTCATCTTGGTTGTAGTAGAATAGTAATGGTCTTTACGGTTTCCAAATGGTTTTCCATCAAACTCTTAATTTTCTTATATGTAGAATGGATTTTTAATATTAGAATCATAAAATTTAATTAGCAATAGCTAAAATACAAGCTCTTATCAAAACTTTTGTTACGTAGATTAAAGATGTGTTAACCAATTCCCTACACATTATCTACCTCAAAATTAATTACAGCATATCTTTTTATTTGAAAGTTAGCATCCATTAGATAAAGGTATTTTTTTAACTAACTTGGATATAACTTTGTTTTTCATCATATAGTATATACGTCTAGGGCACCAAAATGCATTATAAACCTTATACGTATGAACTACTTAATGAATTTATGGGCATATACATATATATATATATATATATATATATACATACATACATACATACATACATACATATATATATATATATATATGTATATATATATATGTATATAATTATATAATGAGTTGGGTTCAGACCATGTTTTTTATGGAGTGATGGAGTCCAGCATACATTCATCAGCGTTTACATTGCATTTAACAATTTTCTAAGGTCATCACCAAGATTAGTTAGGATTTTTTCAACAATATTGTGGAAATCCATCATAAATATGCATTATATTGCCAGCAACGACAAAATATTGAATTTGCATTTACATCAATTCAAGAGATATTTTGGCGTGTTTGAGAGCAGTTTATGGTCATGAAGTGTTTTTGCATTGGTAAAACATTGTTAAATGCGGATGAATATATGCAGAACAAAGGTGAACTCCAAAACTTCACAAAAAACATGGTCTCCACTAAACTTTGTTATATATATATATATATATATATATATAGAGGCTTGGTTCAAAAACTAACCAAATATAATTGAGTAACTAAGTAACCAATATCATTCCCTTAATTTTAAAATAAATGAAGGGATAAGATTAACCAACTCCACTTCCTGTTATCTTGTACTTAACTACACGTGTCCTTCACACACCAACACAAAAAACTGAAATTAATTATTTAAATAAACATAGTTGATTTTAGAGGCTCATTACTGTCACCCATTTTTACACTACATGTATTCTAATCTTTTACATCTTTCTTATGTATGTCAATATATCATTATATCTCATTCATTACATCCTTCTCTTCTTTCAATAACTATCACCCTCCTCTTTTTCCTATAGATGAACAACAAATGTGTATTGTATTTATAAAAAATTTAGCATTAATATAATACAGAACATACCATCTCAAAATTACTAAACATGTAAAAATTTATTAAAAAAGTAAAACATATTATACACAACACATTAAAAATACTAAATACAGCATATAAAAGAATACAACAAATAAAAATACAGAACACAACACATAAAAAATCTACATTCTACATACATAACATACAGAACACAACACATAAAAATCTATATTATGTATACGTAACATACATGACACAACACATAAAAAATATAAGTTCTGTATATTAAAAGACACATAAAAATACTAAATACAGTACATAAGAAAAAACTATATTAAGTATTAAAAGTTTTATATTTATTTTTATTTAATGTTAAATGTTTTATATTTAATTTTTTAAAAAGGTTATTTTTTTATATACAAAAAATAAACTATAAATAAAACATATAAGAAAAATATATAAAATAAAAAAATATAAAAAGTTAACCGCCACATAGAAAAATTACAATTATTTATTTAATTGAAAAAATACTGTTTATAAATTGACGATTTTTAATACAAAATATAATATAAAATTACACAAAATAAAAATAAAATGTATAATTATAATTTTTTAAAAATAATAATAAAACTAAGGTTATATGAACAATTGTATCACACATATCACACAAATAGATTTAATTTGAAAAAAAAAATATGACAACTTGTAATCATAAAAAATATTTGTAGAATTACAATGTATTCAAATATCTTGCAAAATGAATCTCATTATCTATATGAAAAATGTTACATCTAACAAATTATATAATAAAAAATAGATATTTTGTGTAAAATTGCATGTTAAAAAAAAATATATAATATTGTAAATATAAAAATACAGAACACAAATTTTGTAAAACAAAAAATTACCATACAAAATGTAAAACTAAAAATTATGGTACATGTACTAATTAATTTAAATTTTTTTGCAAATTTAATATTCTATAAAGTGTTCTATGTTAGTATGTGAAAAACTATTGAACAATATAGCACCATCAAACAACCTAATATCATTAAAATTATATAATAGCCTGTAACAGAAGGAGAGTGGTGGGTTTTTGTGTGTGCATGTACATCATAAGATGGAGTTGGTTATTTTAAGATTATTCAAATTTAATGGTTTAGATTATTTTAAAATTTAATGGTTTATATGTATATATATATATGTATGTATTTGCATGCATTTATGATGCATTTAAATTTTAAAAACAACTTTTTTGATTCTTGTAGTACATCACTTACATAGATTTGAATGTTTAAATATTTTTCCTTTATAACCTTGAAAAATTTGGGGACCGTACATTTCAAAAATTCAATGAATTGCAAACGGGCAATCCCCGTTACACACGCAAGTGCAAGTGATCAAAGTAATATCTTGGTAAGTAGAGTTCGCTCCGAAAGAGAGATTAGGTTTTTCTATGCTACCAATCACTAATTCTATAGTTATCCTCAACGACCTAGACCAGTGGCAATTGGTTTTAACTAATCTAAGCTATGATTAATTAAACGATACAAGTAACTAATTTACAATACAAGAAAAACTGAATCCTACAACACGTTTCACACAACGGTTAATCAAAAACCCGTTGTCCCGAAAAAACAAACAACAGTTAATGGTCTGTCCTCGTAAAAGCGTTGTCGGAGTCTTTCTATGACAATTGTGTTTGGTGTTATTTGAAACCGTTGTCTAAGCGGTATGCTCTGATAAAATCAGACAACTGTTCTATTGTGAATATGTTGTGTGGAACCATTTAATACAACTGTGTAACACCGTTGTATGTAGACAACTTCATATTATCTTCAGACAACGCTTCATATTATTGTGCTTTGAAATTGATAAAGCTTTCGACTCGTTAGCATGGGATTTTGTCATAGGAGCTCTGAAAAAACATAATTTTCCGGATAAATTCATAAAATGGATTTATATGTGCATCTCAACCCCAACCTACTCTGTCAAGATTAATGGGTCTCTGTGTGGCTCTTTTGATGGGAAGAAGTGTATTCGTCAAGGGGATCCTATCTCTCCATATTTGTTATCCATAGCTATGAACGTTCTGTCAACTCTGTTAGCTCAAGTGCCAGCCACTTTCAATTACCACTGGAAATGTAAGGACCTCAAACTTACACATCTCTTCTATGCGGATGATGTTTTACTTTTCTCAAGAGGTGATCAGGCATCGATCTCTCATCTAATGCATTACATGGCTAAATTCTCAGAGGTGAGTGGTCTTTGTCCAAACATGGCCAAAAGCACTGTCTTCTTCGACAACTATACTGCTACTCTAATTCACTGGTTTGATTCTATGTTTGGAATTACTCATGGTGACCTCCCTGTTAAATTCTTGGGGGTCCCATTAATATCTTCAAGGCTCAGTCATAATGATTGCATCCCTCTTCTGGAGAGAATCTCTGCTAGGATATCATGCTGGACGACTTTGCTTCTCTCTTTAGCGGGTCGTGTTCAACTGATACATTCAGTTTTATTTGCAATCCAAGCTTTCTGGACAAACCATTTTATCCTCCCTGTCTCGGTTCATAATAGAATCCTGTCGTTACTCACTAGATTTCTATGGAAGGGAGATGTAAACTGGAAAGGCGGAGCAAAAGTGAGTTGGGAAAAAGTGTGTAGCCCTGTGTAGGAAGGAGGTTTGGGTCTTAAAAAAACAGAGGATTGGAATAAATTTCAAATGCTTAACCACCTTTGTAAGATTGTTTCAAAAAAGCCTTCTTTGTGGTCTAACTGGGTTAACACTACAGCGTTAAAAAGGAAGTATTTCTGGACGCTGCGAATGCCATCAGACTGTTCTTGGATTTCCAGGAATGTGCTTAAACTTCGAATAGTTGCTACACAATTTCTCTCTTATAAGCTGGGGAATGGTCAAGGCACGTCTCTTTGGTTTGAACCATGGTGGAATTCAAACTGTCTGGCTTTGTCTACTACGGCCAATATCATTGCTCAATCTGGAATATCCTATGAAGCGTCTGTAAATTGCATAATTCAAACGGGTTCTTGGATTTTGCCTCACACTACAAGAAAAACTGAATCAGACAACACCTATCAGACAACGTAAACTGGAAAAAGCGTTGCCCAAAATCAACAGACAAGTGTTTTAATTTTTTTTTTTAAAAACATTGTCTGATCCAGCCTTCAGACAACGGGGTTTTGACAATTTAATTCCGTTGTCTAAGAAATTGAATCAGACAAGTGTTTTGTTTTTCAAGGTGTTGTCTGAAGAGACTTCAGACAATGTTATAATTACCGTTGTTTTTTTGATTTGATTTGAGTTGGCTCAGACAACGGTTTATAATTGTGTTGTGCAAACGAGTTGATTCAGACAACGGTTTACAAAATACCATTGTTTGAAGAAAGTTCAGACAATGTATCAATTACCGTTGTTTGTCTGATTTGAATAGACAAGTGTTTTTTTTATTGTGTTGTGCAATAGAGTTGGTTCAGACAACGGTTTGAAAATACTATTGTTTGAAGAGACTTCAGACAACAGTATTATGCTAGTGTTGTTATGGGACCCACTGCCATGTGTCATTATGGGACCCACTGCCACGTGGTAAGGGGGAACCATTGCCACGTGTCAGTGTGTGGCCCACTGCCACGTGTCAAGTGGGACCCCCTTGCCACGTGTCACTAAGCCACACCTGCCATGTGTCCATGGTCCCACAGCCAAGTGCCTCATTGGAAGTCTGCCACGTGTCGGGTTGATAGCATGCCACGTGTCCTAGAAACTTGTAAGGTAAATGGCTGTTACTAAAAAAAAAAAGAGGTGGAAGGGATTTGAACCCCCGACCTCCTCCCTAGTTGTTCAACTGCTTAGCCACTCCGCCAAACATTACAATGTGTTCATATCCTCACTCACTAATATATAAACTATGCACTTAAATTTAATTACTATTATAAACTAATATATTACTATTATATAATTAGAATGAAAATAATTTTCGTTTTCAATATATTATATTATTCACTGAGGGGAATAAACCATTCAAGTGTGGGGAAGTGCTCTCAATATTAAAAATATTTATATAATTTAAAATTGAATCATTATATTATATTATTCCGGTCAAAGTACTAGTTGACCGTTGAATTACCCGATCAAATAATTTTTTTTTTTTCTAAAATTTTGGGAATAATATTAAATATTATGGATCTTGATTCCCGTAAGGTTGGGTGGTCGAGAAATATTTTTAAAAAAATTGAATCCTTAAACCCTAACGAAACCCTGTTTAGGGGTTTCGGTCAAAGTGATAGTTGACCGTTGAATTACCCGATCAAATAATTTTTTTTTTCTAAAATTTTGGGAATAATATTAAATATGATGGATCTTGATTCCCGTATGGTTGGGTGGTCGAGAAATATTTTTTAAAAAATCGAATCCTTAAACCCTGACGAAACCCTGTTTAGGGGTTCCGGTCAAAATACTAGTTGACCGTTGAATTACCCGATCAAATAAAAAAAAATTCTAAAATTTTGGGAATAACATTAAATATGATGGATCTTGATTCCTGTATGGTTGGGTGGTCGAGAAATATTTTTTATAACATTGAATCCTTAAACCCTGACGAAACCCTATTTAGGGGTTTCGGTCAAAGTGATAGTTGGCCATTGAATTACCCGATCAAATAATTTTTTTTCTAAAATTTTGGGAATAACATTAAATATGATGGATCTTGATTCCCGTATGGTTGGGTGATCGAGAAATATTTTTTTAAAAATCGAATCCTTAAACCCTGACGAAACCCTATTTA
The DNA here is from genome assembly GCA_036435485.1 of Saposhnikovia divaricata. Taxonomy (NCBI): domain Eukaryota; kingdom Viridiplantae; phylum Streptophyta; class Magnoliopsida; order Apiales; family Apiaceae; genus Saposhnikovia; species Saposhnikovia divaricata. The sequence continues at coordinate 139,656,571 of CM071599.1, read as the reverse complement.
GGGGTTTTGGTCAAAGTGATTAGTTGACCGTTGAATTACCCGATCAAATAAAAAAAATTTCTAAAATTTTGGGAATAACATTAAATATGATGGATCTTGATTCTCGTATGGTTGGGTGATCAAGAAATATTTTTTAAAAAATCGAATCCTTAAACCCTAACGAAACCCTGTTTAGGGGTTCCGGTCAAACTGATAGTTGACCGTTGAATTACCCGATCGAATAAAATTTTTTGTTTTCTAAAATTTTGGGAATAACATTAAATATGATGGATCTTCATTCCTGTAGGGTTGGGTGGTCGAGAAATATTTTTAAAAAAATCGAATCCTTAAACCCTAACGAAACCCTGTTTAGGGGTTCTGGTCAAAGTTATAGTTGACCGTTGAATTACCTGGTCGAATAATTTTTTTTTCCCCTAAAATTTTGGGAATAACATTAAATATGATGGATCTTGATTCCCGTATGGTTGGGTGGTCGAGAAATATTTTTTAAAAAATCAAATCCTTAAACCCTGACGAAACCCTGTTTAGGGGCTCCGGTCAAAGTGATAGTTGACCGTTGAATTACCCGATCAAATAATTTTTTTTTTCTAAAATTTTGGGAATAACATTAAATATGATGGATCTTAATTCCCGTATGGTTGGGTGGTAGAAATATATTTTTTTAAAAAATTATAACAATTATCTAAACAAAGTATTTTTTTCCTTTTTACTTATTTATTTTTAAGCTAGAAAGAAAATGAAAAAATTAAATAAATATGGGCGGCAACTTTCCCACCAAACCCAAATTATTACCCGTACATTTTCCCCTTTCCCCCCTTAAAACACTTACACAATTACACGTTCACACACTCCCTCGCTCAAACACACTCACACTCTCTGCCGCCGTCAAAGAACTCTCTATTCTCTTCCGCCATAGTTTTAAAAACCCTCTATTCTCTTCTCTTCTTTCTACTTTTCTTTTCTCTTTTCTAATTGGTTTTCGATCTAATTGGTTTTTGATTTTTCAGGTGATTAATTAGGGTTTTACTTTGGGGCTTTTAATTAGGGTTTTGGTACCGAGAGGTCTAATTGGTTGATGGTGCTATTGGTGTTGAAATCAACAAACAGGTCCTCCCCCTCTCTCTCTCTCTCTCTCTCTCTCTCTCTCTCTCTCTCTCTCTCTCTTCCTGTCCTCTGTCACTGAGTTTACCGAGTTTATTGAGTCGCGAGTTTGTAATTGAGTCTGACGGATTAATTGAGTTCTGAGTTAATTGGTTGCTTTCTGTTTTGAGTTCGTTATTGTAAATTACTGTTTTTAGGAATTAAAGCTTATAGTCTGATCTTTGTTATGGAAATCAGCTTATCCTAATACGTTGAAGATTTCCAGATTTTTAAAGTAGGAATTAAAGCTCGGAACATTTCTACTGCTCTGAACCACAACTAGTATACGCAACTCAGTTTCTGACTTGGCCTTGTCAATTGCTCGCCCTCTGTAAGTTACAAGTTTCCTCGATGGCTTATATATGATGGTTATCAGAGGTATGGTGATTCCAATTGTTACATGGCAGGCTACAAGTTATGTTTAAATCCTTTGGAGTATTTGTACGTTGCTTATGTTTAATCTGACATGACTTATGTGTTTGCAGGTCGATATGTTTCACCTGGAGAATCCGTTCTTTAATTCAAAGTGGAAAGAAGAGTACAATCAATATAAAAAGGTAATGGTCCTACTAGCTTGTCTTGGTATCAGCATCTGTAATTCTTGGCTTATCTTTACTTAGCTGTTGATAAGTTTCCTTAATTGCTTATGTTTTTGCCTCTCTCAAAGTATAAATACTTTGTCTGCTGATTGAAGATAACATGGTAAAAACTGAAGTATGAATCTGGATTTGACTACTTATACAGGAATGAGTAGTTATATGAATGTCATATTTTATCGGAAGTCCTAAAATGTGGTACAGTTTCAACGGGAGATTCTATTGGTTTTGAATGTTCAATTTTTTTACCAACATTAAATCTTCTGCTTAATGTTTTTCGCTTGGTCTTGGGTCAGGAGTAGGAGTATTGTTTCTCCTTTTTGTTCTACAAATTGATTGTAAAAATTCAAAAACAGGGAGCAGAAAGTAATTATGGAATGGGGCCGTAAATATGGTCTCACGTTTTAGTACTTGCCATCTTCTGAATTAGTACTCAGTTTAAAGGCTCAAGTATACGAGCCTTGAGAAAGTTTTAGATTCAAAATAATATTAGAACCAGGATAACCAAGCGCAAATTTTAAAGTTAAATGTTTATGTGCCTTGTTTTTTGGAATTTGGTCCAATTTCTTCTTGTATTTTCCTTACTTTTTTATTATAATTACTTTACGACCTTTTGTTTCTTGGCTTAGGTAAATGCGCGAATATTATTTGTTGATCCTTCAACAAGAGCTGTTGGGTTGACTCTAAATCCCAATCTTATCCATAACAAAGCTCCACCTGCAGTAAGTATTTTGACCATGATAACTCTTTTTAAACATGGGTTTGAAACAAGCGATATCGTAGGAGTTATTTTTGTTACATGGTAGTTGTAGGCTACAAGTTATGTTTAAATCCTTTGTCTGCACTAACCAACCCTACTTGCTGGCATTTAATTCGTAAAAACAAAACTTAGGTAAAAGAGAAAGTGATTCATCCCAACATCACAGCTACTGCCAACTTGTAGCTTTGAAGTATGCCTAGCTTAAATAAGCTGTTGTATATGCAAATCACCCTAAAGTTGATTGCAAAATATTAGCTTATGAAATAAATGAATATATCAGTGTCTCTATTTTCCCACCTCTTTAATATGTTAAAGTAGTTTGCAGGAAGATGCATCAACTCTTTAAAATTGGTTTAAGAATGTCTTTCCAATACCTGGTTTAAGAATCCTTAGGTGTCATGATGAAATAGTAGGTAAAAGCTGTATACACCGACGCAGGACATCTGTTCTTGACTTGTGAATGGCTCCTATTCTACAATATATGGCTAAATTCAATTCAGTGAGCTTAGTATATGTGCATCAGTATTGTGTTATTCTAGTAAGTGTATTTCAGTGAAATTGCAGGTGTGTATTATAATATTTGGATCTTTTAGTACCAGCGAATGACAGTAATATATCAGACATGGATTTCCTGAGATCCCACCGAGCATCATGTAGCATATATAATTCATTGGTGTGGTTTTGTCGAATTACAGTAGTCATTGTAACCGTATTAGTCATGGTAATATTAGTCTGGGAATCATGTAGCATTTAGTATAAGTGATTTTTTGCTGACTGATTGACTCACACTAGTCATGGTAATTTGGCCTTAGTCTTGTATGGTTGCCGTTAAAGGTTGCATTTTATGCATACTAAAATTGTATTTCTGTGGTTCTGAGTTTACCACCCTTCTGACCCTCTGTAGGATATCTATGAGCCTTTGTGGAATATATTAATCGTTAATAATACTTGGTCATTTGTCTTCTTTATATATACTTTATGTTTAAAGCTCATACCAACTTTACATCTCTCTTGCAGCTTCACATCTACAAAAATTGTTTTATTTTGGTGTACCTTTGTTCCATTTACAGTATTTCCTTTCACCTGGTTAACTAACTGGAAATTGCAATTGATCAGGTCATCCCACAGGAAGTTGTGCAAGCTCTTTATTCAAGTTGCAAAAGTGGTAACTTTGAATTAGCGGAGAAGGAAGTCAATAAAGTAATTGCAGAGGGCTATCCAGTTTCTCAGATGATTTCTCAGGTCTATTAAGTGCTTGTTGCCAATGTCGTGTAATCATGTAAATGTAGAAATCTGAAGTACCGATCTGATGTTTTTTTTTATTTAATTATTTTTTTTTTTCAGTTGTTTGATCTAATTGTTGGACTGGAGGATGTATCAGATGAACAGAAAGCAAGAATTTTTAAGAAAATGGGTGAAGCAGATATGGTCATTTTCTTAGTGTTCATTCTTAGTGGTTATAAGCCCATCCTTTTTTGGTTGTTGGTACGTAGAGATTGTATTTTGGTGATTTTGTGGATGGAGATTAATATTGATCAATGAAATTTTGTATTGATTAGTTTTGTTGTTAATGGGATTATTATATGTACAAACGGTATACTGCAAAATTTTCATTGTTAGTGTTGCAATTGCTATAGTTACTAATGTTGCAATATTAAATTTTAGTGTAACATTAGAATACAAAAGTGTTAAATTAGACAAGTGTTTATTCAATTAAAACCATTGTGTGATTTCCTTTCAGACAAGTGTTTATTCAATTACAACCATTGTGTGATTTCCTTTCAGACAAGTGTTTATTCAATTAAAACGATTGTGTGATTTGTTTTCAGACAAGTGTTACTTCAATTAAAACCATTGTGTAGCATCCCAAACAACAACGGTTTCTAAACCATTGTGTTGTTGTTTCTGGATATTAGACAACGGCGTCTAGAGATGATACCGTTGTCTCTCGCTCTAACACACAACAGTTTTCATACCGTTGTCTGAGGTGCGTATCAGACGACACCCCGATAGACAACGGGGTTTGCAGGTATCAGACAACGGATAAAATCCGTTGTTAGACTTGAAATTCCTTGTAGTGTCAGCCTTCAATAAGAATACACCATATTGATCCTGGATTATCTTCATGGCTTCAAAACTTTTCTTTTCCAAATTTCAATCTTCAAAACAATGATGTGATTTGTTGGGGCTGTATTCCTTTAAAGAAATTAAAGACAGGGGATATTTGGAAATCTATAAGAAGAAATTCTGCTCAGGTATCTTGGTCTGATCTGGTTTGGCACAAACTTAAAATTCAACGGTTCGCTCACCTCGAATGGCTTCTCTGTTTGGGTCGTCTTCCAACTTCTCACAGACTTCTATCATTTGGTTTGGATGTCCAGCCACACTGCTTGTTATGTGTGGGAGGTCTTGAGAACGACTCTCATCTTTTCTTCAAATGTGCTTATGGGAACTTTATCCTCAGCAAGATTGCTGCTGTTTTAGGTGTTATTATTGACGGGGAGAACTGGCCAGAACTTATTTCTGCTTGGGGGTTGCACATCGACTTTGTTCATAGAGCAGTTCTTTTGCTAGCAGCGCAGATTTCTGCTCATCACTTATGGAGGGAGCGTAATGCTCGATTGCACAATAAAGGAAGCCTTAAACCGAGACAGCTAATTGCTACAATCATGGTGGACTTGAAGACCAAGCTCAGAAATTCTACGTGGCTCCAAAAACATGCAAACTTAGCTCTTTATAGGTGGATTTTCATTTGATTGTTCTGGCTGTCTTAAGGAATTGGATTTTCATTATTTTCTTTTTAGCTGTTAGGCTGGATGTTTTCTAGTAGTCCTACCCTTGCCTATGCTGAGGAGCAAGGGTGAATCCCTGTTTTTTCTTTCCTTTATATATAAATCTTTTAGCAAAAAAAAAAATAGAAGATAGACCCTACAAATCATAGAAGAGATATTCGTGCAGAGGCTGGAGGAGACCAAAATATTCTTACAAATTTTGACAAAGGTGAGTACAATAGCAGCAAAGGAGAGACGAGCAAAAGTTGAGCAGGTTGTCGTGGTAAGTAGAGCTAGCAGTGAGTGGTGGTGGAGGTGAGAGAGATTCAGTCGAGAGAGAGAGTATCGAGAGTTTCAATTTTTAGTTTTTATGTTTTTAGTTTTTACTTTTGTGATTTAATTTGGCTGAAGGGGGAATAATTGTAGGCGGGGAGAATATTTGGTGATAAGGGGGGAAAATTTTGACTTAAGGGGGAAAATTTTAGCTAAGAGGGAAAACAAATGAGCAAGGCGCGTGTTTGAATTTTTTTAGGCTGACTTTAGACACCGCTTTTAAAAAAAGTGATGTTTATGAAATACAAAGACATCAGTTTAATGCGGGGTAATGTTAATACATCTTTTAACATAGTGGAATTTACAACCGATGTCTAATATGTGATGTCTATTGAACTTTTTCTTGTAGTGTAACGAAGAAATATGAGTTCTTCGAATCCACTAATCCCTTCAACCAAAAGAATATCATTATTATCCAGTTGTCTCGACCTAAGGACTATATGCAAATTTGAAACACTAAACTAGAAATCGACCATGTTCTGATGCGCATAGCCATCCCTATTTCACCCATTCATTGAGATATGGTGTGTCATGGTCATCTTATTAAGTCTCAATCCCTAATCCCTCAGTGAATTAAGCCATTAACCAGATTTTAATGCATAAGTTCAAGTTTGATTTCATACGGTAAGTATTCACTCCCCCTCCTACTTACGGGTTACAAAACCCACACTAAGGCCACATGCTATATTAACAAGTTCTATCAAAGACTGAAACTCCCATTTAATTGCCATCGAATTAACAAGTTATAAGCCAATCAGTCTTATATCTATTATTACGGGTTAACCTAAACATGCACTACATGCATGTTGACAAGCATCAAACAACGACTCTCATTCGATCTACAAGATGGGTTTCATCTCCATAAGAAAATTATCTACTCATGGCTAAACAACATTTAAACGACATGATAAACATAGCAGAAAATATTATATTAGGAATACTAAAAGAGGAAGAGAGTAGAACAATATTACTGATTGATGATAAACTCCAAAATGTAGTAAGCATCCACCAATCCAAGGTACAAAAGTAATCTTTTTCCTTGAGAAGAAATTTCTTACAACTTGAAATAAAAATTGAAAGAGAAAGTGTTCTCGCTCTACTCCTAAGAAAAGTAAGTAGAAAATAATCTATCCAATGTAATGTAATGTATATCTTCTTCTCAGTCAAGAGATAGTATATATAGCCTCATACACAATCCTTAAAAATAAATTACTTTATGCAAATAAGATTTTGAAATCTTTAAAATGGACAGGGGCGCTTCGCGAAGCTTCATATGGCTTCTCCGCGATGCCACGTAGCATGTCGTCAGGTAGTGGTTAAATTCATTTACCCAACAATTCTTCTGCCTTAACCATATGAATTCCATTTCTAATTCCATCCTCTCATTTTGTTCACTAATCTTGCATCATGCTCACTTTGACCACTTTGGCTCGGGTTTGCTACAAAATACCACAAAAATGCGAATTACGAGGAATTCGACTCACTACTTAAAATTGTCAATTATCAAGAAAACACGTAAAAAGATAATAAAACTTGAGTCTAAGCATCAATTTTAAGCAAAACACTGGAGCTAAAAATGGTACAAAAAATATCACTCATCAAGGAGCACTATTGTAATTTTAGACACGTCTTCTTGTACCTAAATGAGCAATATTCACCCTTCCAATCGGTAGAGGTGTCATAGTCATCCAGTTAAGTGTAATCACTAGTTACCTATGTGATTAAGGCATTAATCTAATATCATTAACAAGCTCCTCATTGACTACATACGGTAAGGTTTTACTTCCGCTACTCTTTATGAATTAAAAGGTAATTAAGTATTCACCCCCGCTCCTCCTTATATATTAAAATTCACAACATGATATATGCTAGTGTAATTAGTTCTAACTAATAACTTAATTTTTGTCATAACGTTATTGGTAAACATGGTAGATGGTCGCGAATCATTTGAACAATTAACACATATCACTTCAGGCACAACCATAAACCATCAACGAAGCACATGAATAACAAGTTTCATTAATATCCCATAATGGAGATTAGTTCATAAATCGCTTAACCACGTTCATTATGGGATTGAATACACACATGATTGAAACTAACAACACTTAGGAAATAAAAGTAAGTAGTAAGAAATAAAGCCTATTATGTCTATCAAAATCCAATATATAACTTGGAGAATGTAAAATCCAATTAAGCTTGATGAAGGGTGTCACAAATCCTTCACACATTTGCAAGAGATATATGCATACCCCTTTTGTTCTTATACAAAATGATCAAGAATTATAAACCTATATGATATTGAATGGAGGCTAGTTCTCCATACCTCTACAAAACACTACAGAAAATTTGAAAATACAACATTCCCTCTAATGATAGCTTATTTCTTGCTTTCTCTAATCCTTCATATTTATAGATGTGACATGCCCAAAGCCATACATATTGACCCATAAATAATAGCCCACAATAATGTTCAATTTCCACTTGATTTTTAATTTTAAAATTTAAAAACTCGTAGCTTCTCTAGCACTCCGTAGTATCGGAGGGAATTCAATTGCACCTCCGTGATGCCACGGAGTGCATCTCTGTCTTCCCCCCTCCACGAGAAAATTTTGTTTCGTTGAGCTACCAATTAGGCTAATTTTATTGTATCTTAGCCAAATTTTAATGGACTTTATCGCTCCAACTAGTGTGATGTGTAAAATAACTGCAAATACATAGTGTTTAGTTGTAAAAATCAAAGGTCGATACACAGAGACTACGAATTTTCAAAACCCTAATAATTAAATCAGGTGAACTAGACAATAAGATATTAGATGAATTTTAATTAACCTAATCAACCTAATTAGCAAAGATTATCAAATAATATGGAAAACCTAAGAATCCGAATCCATTAATCAATTACAATTAATATCAGCTCCTCCTAAAATCAACTCTATTTCCTTCAAAAATAAGATATACTCCCTCCGTCCCATTTTATGTGAACCTCTTTCCCTTTTGGTACGTCCCAAAAAGAATGAACATTAAATACTTACTATTTTTTAACACTACTTTTCACTATTACACCCACTACTTCTCCAACTTTTTATTAAATAAACACTATTACACTCACTACTTTCCTCAACTATCTCAAATCTATTATTAAATATTGATAGGTCCCACCACTTTACCCACTTTTCAACTAACTTTACTCCATTTCTACTACTTTTTCTTAATCCCCGTGAAAGTCAAACAGGTTCATACATTGTGGGACGGAGGGAGTATCAATTAACGAGACAAGCATATACTATGAAACTTGTTATCTAACAATAACCTATCAAAACTTCAAGGAGCAAGTATAGACTATGAAAAATAAATCCGGTAACAATAATATATCAAAATCACTCTGTCAATTGATTAATTAAGCACCAAGAAAAATCATGAGAACCAATTAATAGAAACGAGAAAAAATCAAGAGTAATTAAAATAACTTCATCTTCATCCTAGGATTAGAAAATTAGCTAAACATATTATTTATATAAACGAAACAAATATATATTGAAAGCATGACAATAGCGAATTGAAACTTAACCTACCTTAACCAAAACAAAGTTAATAACTTAGTGTCAACCTAGTACAAAACAAATAAACCTAGGATGAAACAAACATATTATTATAAAATTAACAAAGATATAACTTCCTGGACATAAATAAATTGCTGACTAAGTATTAAGAAGACCAAAGCTCGGCTGGAATTCCAAAAGCAAAAAAACCAAATGTTAACAACAAAGTTGTGGATGATGATGGTTTTACTCTTGTCACACACAGAAGAAGTCCCAGGTTGGCAGGTACGCCGACACTTCTCAAACGACATTAATGAATTTGTCCGCTTGGAATGTTAGAGGTCTTAATAAGACTCCATATCAAAAGGAACTCATGAATTATATATCTGCTAATGCCTTGTCCTTTATTGGCTTGATGGAGACCAAAGTCAAAGAAAAAAATTCCCAACGCGTATCAAAAAAGATTAAGAGATCATGGCAATGGCTGTATAATTACGAAAACCATTACAATGGTCGTGTATGGGTCGGCTGGGATCCCACCATTTGGGATGTCTCAGTTCACTCTAAATCTTCCCAGCATATTACCTGCTTCGTTAGATTCATTGAAAAAGATTTCAGATTTCTTACAACTTTTGTTTATGCTCACAATGAGGCCATTAATCGAGTGCCATTATGGAATGACCTCATTAGTCTCAGCAACACTTCTTTGCCATGGTGCTGCTTGGGAGACTTCAACTGCATTCTTAGTATTAATGAGGTGAGTGGAGGTAGGGAAACTTGGACTACCGACATGCAAGCTTTCAAAAACTGTATGGATACGGCATGTCTTGCTCAGATTCGTACGGTTGGAGACCTTTTTACATGGACTAATAAGAGACCTCTGGATCCAATCCTAAAGCGTTTAGATAGGGTCGTTTGTAATGGTGTCTGGCTTAATACTCAAACGGAGGCTTTTGTAACTGTCCAAAATCGGGGAATTATGGACCACAATCCACTGCTTTTAACAGTTCCAATGCATCTGGAACGATTTGGTAAGCCCTTCCAAATCTTTAACTACATTCTTGAACTGCCAAATTTTCAATCCACAGTTAAACAGGTTTGGCAATCCACTACTCTTTTTGGGGACCCTATGGCTATTCTCTGCAGGAAGCTTAGGGCTGTTAAACACGCTCTTAAGGATCTAAACAAGCAACATGGCAATATTCATTCTAATGTCCACTCTATTCGTGAGGACTTGCAAGTGACTCAACATGATTTGCGTCTTAACACTTCAGCTGAGCTGCTTACTAGAGAATCTGAGCTTATCTCCAGCCTAAATTCGGCACTTTTAGAGGAAGAATCTATCTTGCTTCAGAAGTCACGGGTTAAGTGGTTGTCTCAAGGCGATGGGAACAACAGTTTTTTCCATAATCAGTGTAAGTCTAACTGGAATCAGAATAAAGTTCTTGCTCTTTATAACGAGTCGGGTCTGTTGGTGCATGGTCAGAGGGAATGCGCAACGGTTGCTGTGGATTATTACAGAAATTTCCTTGGCTCTAACTCGACCCCTACTGTCCCCAATAATCTGTCTATGGATAACATTACTTGCCCAACTATCTCTGCGTCGCAAGCTGCTAGTTTGGAAGCCCCGGTTACTAATGAGCTCATTCATGCAACTTTGAAGAATATGAAAAGGAACAAAGCTCCTGGCCCTGATGGTTTTAACGTTGAATTCTTCCTTTCGACTTGGACTACTGTGGGTCATGATTTTTGTAAAGCTGTCCTCTCGTTGTTCAGTGATTTCAAAATGTACAATGGTATTAATTCTACTAACATTGCTCTTATACCAAAGGTACCGAACCCTTCTCACATGCGTGATTTCAGGCCAATCTCCTTGTGTACAATTGCTTACAGGTGCATTTCTAAGATCATAGCAGCTAGGCTCAAAACTGTGATGCCTACGGTCATAGATATTGCCCAATCGACCTTTATTCCGGGAAGGAAGATCACTGACAACATTTTGCTTGCTCAGGAACTGTTTCGGGGGTACGACACAGAAAATGGTCCTACGAGATGTGCCCTAAAGTTGGACCTTCACAAAGCTTTCGACTCATTACAATGGGACTTCATTATTGCCGTGCTTCATAAAATGAACTTTCCATCTCGTTTTGTAAGGTGGATCAGCCTTTGTTTATGTGGGCCTATGTATTCCGTCAACCTTAATGGTTCGGTTCATGGATACTTTAAGGGAGCAAAAGGTATCCGCCAGGGAGACCCTATGTCACCTTACATTTTCGCCCTGTGCATGAATATTCTTTCACAGATGTTAGAGGCAAAGCCAGTGGGGTTTAAACATCATTGGAGATGCAAGGAGCTGGATTTAACGCATCTTTTCTTTGCTGATGATGTTCTTGTGTTCAGTCATGGGGATCAAGTTTCCATCACCCACATCATGGATTCGGTCTATAATTTTTCGCAGCTAAGTGGCCTTACTCCCAGTTTGCAAAAGAGCACTAGTTTTTTCTGCAACTGCTCCAACGAGGTGCTTTCTTGGTTCCACGAAACCTATAACATTCCTCAAGGAAACCTTCCGGTCAAGTTTTTAGGTGTCCCCCTAATCTCTTCTCAGCTATATGTCAATGACTGCATGCCTCTTATAGAGAAGATTACCAACAGAATTACTACTTGGACATCTAAACTTCTGTCCCTGGCAGGTAGGATCCAACTTGTTAAATCTGTTCTGTTTGCAATGCAATCTTTTTGGTCGAATCATTTTATCCTTCCAACCACGGTTCACGATTTCATTCAGTCTATGCTAACAAGATTCATTTGGAATGGTAATATCTAAGATAAAGGAGGCACTAAAGTCAGTTGGGAAACTATGTGCCTGCCTAGGAATGAAGGGGGCTTAGGCTTAAAAGACCCATCTTGTTGGAATAGGGCGCAGATTATCTGTCACTTATTAAAGATTATTAGCAAGTCCCCAACTCTGTGGGCTTCATGGGTGAACAACACGGTCCATAAGAATAAACATTTCTGGTGCGTTCCCATTCCCACTGATTGTTCATGGATTTGGAAGAAGGTCCTGCGGCTTCGAACGACGGCTATGCGATTCATCTCATATTCCATTGGTGATGGTTCATCTATTTCGCTTTGGTTTGATCCATGGTGGCGTAATTCCTGCCTTGCAAAACATGTTTCTGCTCCTATTATTTACCAAAGCGGAATGCTTCGCGATTCTTCTGTAAATGATATTATAGCCACGGGGTGTTGGTTACTTCCTCAGCCTAATGAGAGACATCACCACTTCGACAATGCCTTGTTGCACTGGATCAGTTCCTTTGACAAACCTTCTTTCAATCTGGAAGCACGGGACATAATCCTTTGGGACGGTTTGAACATTAAGAAGGTTAAAACGTGGCACGTCTGGGAAAGTTTGAGGCATCGAACTCAACAGGTCCATTGGTACCAGGCAGTTTGGCATCAGCTAAAGGTGGACAGATATGCTCACCACCACTGGCTTCTATGTCACAGACGTCTTTACACCTTAGCAAGGCTCGCTAGATTCGGAATTGAGGTTGACCAACAATGCTTCCTATGCATAATGGGTCGAGAAACGGATACTCACTTGTTCCTTCAGTGCCCGTACAGCTGCTTCGTTCTCACAAATATGCTAGCTACGATAAATTTACATGTTGCTGGCCATACTTGGACAGATTTCCAGGAACACGTCCTTAATCTTCAGGACGCCTCAAAGAAGAAGGTGGCCTTGCTAATGATACAAATCTTTAGTTACTTCATATGGAGGGAAAGGAATGCAAGGAAGCATGACAAAGGAAGCTTTGGTCCGAAACGGCTTCTGGATGGAATTATTGTTGATACTAGATCAAGGCTTGCAATATCCACATGGTTCTCAAAAATTGTGATTAGTAGACCAGATTTAATCTTTTGATTAGAGCATAGCATTCCTTGTTGTAGTTTGGCATTCTAGGTTTGTAGAGTGTCATCCTTTCCTCTATCTATGCATTGTCATAGACCAAGGGTTAATCCCTCTGTAGCTCTTTTCTTCTAATATAATTTAATTTAGCAAAAAAAAAAAAAAAAAAAAAGAAGACCAGAGAAAGTTGTTGTGATCGGAAGGTAAATAACGAAACAAAATTGCTGAATCAAAATTATGGGAAAGGACCTATCAAATAATTAAAATTACGAAAACAAACAACAAATAGGTATTAAAAATATGATGAACTATGGGCTTATCAAATGCCCCCATACATATCTTTTGCTCGTCCTCGAGAAAAATATAATATAAAAACTATCTAATAGATAATACCACTTCAGTAGGTGATCACGATTGCATTTGGCATATGCAACAAGCCCTTTAAAACCCTAGGCAGCCCTAGTGGACGAGTGAGGTCTCGTGAGGGCCTGTAGTGAATGTACCCATAAAATCTATCTAGCTTATGTAAAAGATTGCTCAATGCAACACCACACAGGTCATCTCATGCTACACCAACTTAAGAAATCAAAGTGAATTTGCAATGTCTTGGTATGTAAGGTGCAAGGTGTTAGGTCCGATAAGATTGTAGAAGGGGGGGTTGAATACAATCTTTACCTTTTTATCGAAATTTGTCCGTTAGATAATATTTTAGCAAAGACAAATTTGTGCGGAATTATTTAACACAATTTTTCAAGTTGAATATAACTGTATATTAACTTGATGTGGTGTTACAAAATCAGTATAACAACTTATCAAGATGTTAATACCTAATTAAAAAATTCGACATGAACTTTTCTAATTTAGTTAATAATAATCAAGATAAGAACTAGGAAACTTAATTCGCTAGTAGTACAAGAATCACAAATAGACAAGTTCTAGCGGATTTTATATTACAAAGATGAAGAACTTGAATTTCTGGGAATTGTTTAAGCTTTGGTGTTCTTGGTGTTCTTGAGAGAGAATTCTGTTCTACTGAATATTATATTTTCTGCTCTGTTTCTTGGTTATAACTTAATCTGTTGTGTTCTGTTCTTTTGTATCAGTCATAAGTCTTGCTAGCTTTCTATAGGATATTTAACTGCTCCAGCATGACTTAAACTTCTTCCAAGACTTAGTTGTTCTTCATTAAGACTTACATTATTAAGACATAAACCTGGTCGGTATGACTTAATAAAAGTTCGGTATGACTTAACACAGCTGGCAGGAGGTCGGTATGACTTAATCTTGAATTCTGTCGGTATAACATAATCTGCAATGCTTGGCTCGGTAAGACATAACTTTGAATTCTGTCGGTATGACTTAATTTAGGTCATACCGAATTTTTCTTCTCCTAGACATAATCCAACCTTCTTTCTTTAAGTCATATTGATCTATTTAATTAATTAATGATTAACTAATTCATATTTAATTGATACAATAATTAATTTAATAAATAAATTAATTATTCCAGAATTAATTCATTTAATTACATCAACTAAATGATTTATATCAATTATAAATGAATTTAATTAACTCAATAAATAACTAATTTAATTCTTACAAACCACTTAAGGTAGTAAAGAATTACCACTGACTTGTGTTGACGTTCGATGTACTGTCTGGTTCATGAGTGACTAACCTCAATGATGCTTCTTCACTTTTGACTTTAGGTTGTGGTTTATTTCTTCTCTCAATTTTCTTGTACTGTAACTGACATTCAAACTATCACTCGAAAAATCTCTGTCTGTACGACATCAAAACTATAGATTGACTTTTCTTCTTTCTTCTGACAGATAATACTTCTTGAGATTCCTGTGACAGTTCATATGTATATTCACTTATTACAATTTGGTTTAAGTTGATTAGGATCCTCTAACTACAAATAGGCTGAGTCATATGCCTTTCATAAGGATTCACATAGTCGACTCAAAGAAATATGCATAGGTCCTCAAAAGTCCATGTCAAGTGTAAAAATAAGTTTTTAACCATGCTAAGCTCACAAGAGTACACCTTAGAGTCAAAACTTGGGATCTCATATGCAAAAACAAGCAGTAACTCACCTTTCACTCACAAAAGAATATTCACTCAAGAAAAATGGTAAGTGTATCACTCCATTCCAGCAAAACCATAAACATGCTTGACACTTGGTATCAATCTAACTTTAACACAATATACATTAATGATGATAATCAAAAGGTGTTTTATTTGGGTTGTAACGGGGATAGGGAGAAGGTATGTCAAGTAAAGCCAAATAAAGAAGTGTCAAAAGCTAGTACGAACCATTATAAATCACACATAACACCATACATCCTCCCCACAAATGGACTTCTGAATTTCTTCCAACAAAATGATTGACTAGTCGAGTGAAGAAGGATCACACAGAAACATAAGTATGTTCTCATAACTTTTTTTTTCTTTTTTTTCCTTTTTTTCATTTTTTTCAATTTTTTTTTATTTTTGGAGAGCTAAGATAAATATATACGCAACCATAATCCTTCTTCAAAAATTTCTTGAATGACTAACAAGTAAGCAACAAAATCCAATATTTCCCCAAAATTAATGAAACCCCATCTCACAAACATTATTACTCTCTCAACTTCCTACTAGCCTTTGACAATTGGGATCAAGTATACGCAAGGCTACAAAAGAAAAAAATCTAGGCAAGTAATGTGGTGTCACTGAAAAATAGGATAGAGCTCAAAGGGGTAACTAATTGATCACATATAAGGGTGTGGTAATTTGGATAATAATAGGTTATTCCTAAATGCCTTTATCATCTTATCATCAAATAATGTCACGCACTTCAAGAAAGGTCTCAAACAAGTGCTAACAATGCAAACAACATGTGGACACTCAAGCAAACGAATATAAAATGCAAAAGATGAGCATATAGGCTCAAAATCTCACTTGGTGGCAAAACATAATCAATCCCAAGAAAAAATCTCTTTAATGCACCTACTTGTACTCAAATCATGCAAACCAAATTATTTTACACATATTCATGTCCTTTTAATTGCTTACAACATTCAATAAGTCTACTAATTTCAACTCACTAGTGTATGTGTGGGTACAAGAACTTAGCATATCACTTCTCAATCAAAAGCATCAGAAACACAAGAGTACTATATCATGTAAGGGTGCATCAAACCAACTTTTAACAAGTGATCATTTCACAAGGCTAGAATTATTTTTGATTCTTCAATTTTTCAATTTTTGTGGATTTTTTTGTTTTTCAAATTCTTTTTTTTTGGATTTTTTTAATAATAATACTACTAAATCCCTGCCCCATACCTAAATCATGCATTATCGTCAATGTATGAAAATGAGAGAAAAATGACAAAGCAAAAGGACGAGAATACCTGATAAAGGATGATGGAGATACCCAACTAACTATAACACACACAGACACAAAAAACACACACACACTCCCCGATACCTAAACTTGGCTATATGGGAGACACACCATGAAATTGATATATTAACCAATACCAGATCGAGGGAAAACTACCTTTGTAACACAGTCAACGCACATTTGAAACTCACCCACCAAAACATGATTATCCACTAGAGAAATATGATCACACACTAAAATAAAACTCATACACTTAACATCATTCATAGCATAAATAGATGCTTCTTTATGTTGTTTAAGAAATTTAATTACTTGATATCCTTGGTTATAATATGTCACTAGAGATAACAACATGATGAGTTTCATTATTAACTACCAAAGACTGATCAAGAATGGAAAAAGATGGATTAGGAACGAATGTGGGTGACTCACCTATAGAAGCCTTAACAACGAACCTAGGATCAAAAGAAATATCCTCAAGTAGGGTTTCATGCTTAGAACAAATGGTATTCAATTCATCTAACATCTCCTCACAAGAAAAACTCCTATAAAGCTCATGAAGTTCTTTATTGCTCACATACTCTAACATAACATCTTCCTCAAGAAAAGACTCAATTGCACTATCCTCAAGAGTTGACCATGAAACAACCTCATCTATCAAATAAACTCCTACATATTGAATAGACATGACTACTGATAAAACTTCTACTTTTTTGACTCAATTCTAGTGGGTGAAGAAAATACAAATTGTCTTAAATCTAGATCTTGCTCCTACCAATAAGATACTACTAAAAGCCACAACTTAAAAAGCATTCGTACTGACTGGCCAGGCAGGTGCAAGCATTGCCAAGAGACTGAACACCTTTCTAGACACCAATCCAAATTAGCCAGCTTCAAGCTTGCCTAGACACCAAACAAAAGAAGACTTAGTGATTTGTTCCTCCTAGATTCTCTTCCTAGTTGAGCGCGAAGTCCTAGGGACCAACGTCTACATAATTTTATTAAGGAAAAGGGTATGCATGATGAACGAATTAGTGATTTTCGGGCCAAGGAAAGGGTGATGAAATCCCTCACCTTTATTGAATGATGCAACACACAAAGAACAAGAAAGTAAACACTTATGTATGCACTACACTACGTGTTCTATTCTAAATTGTACGTACCTCTTTCCTCCCACAATCACCACAGTTATATGAGATGGAAAGCAATAAATACAATAAAGAAATCTAGATGATGTGATCCTATGTGAGAGAATGAATGATGCAACAAATTGGTTTTTAACAAACAATCAACTAACTAATATTTTTGGGTTTTTTAAAATATTTAATTTTTTTGGTGTTTTTTCAATAATGATGAAGAAAGAAAAATAGGGAGAAGTGATACGGAATACCGAAACGCATTTTCAAAAATTTCAAAAGAAACGGCGAGGCCTTCTAGCGATCTTCTTGTCCAAGCTTTCCTCCGCTTCACAATTTCCTAAGAAAAAAAAAACAAAAAACAAGAAACTAATCCGAAGAATTATTATCAAGGAGTGAAAATTACTACAAGCGCACAGTGTTTAGTTGTAGCTATCACACGTTCATCCAAAGAAACTACGATTTTCAAAACCCTAATAATTAAATTAGGTGAACTAGACAATAAGATTTGAGATGAATTTTAATTAACCTAATTAGCAAAGATTATCAAATAATATGGAAAACCTAGGAATGTGAATCCATTAATCAATCACAATTAATATCAACTCATCCTAAAATCAACTCTCTTTCCGTCAAAAATAAGATACATCAATTAATGAGACAAGCATATACTATGAAACTTGTTATCTAACAATAACCCATCAAAACTTCAAGGAGCAAGCAAACACCAATAAAAATCATGAGAATCAATTAATAGAAACGAGAAAAAATCAAGAATAATTAAAATGACTTCATCTTCATCCTAGGATTAGAAAATTATCTAGACATATTATTTATATAAACGAAACAAATATATATTGAAAGCATGACAATAGCTAATTGAAACTTAACCTACCTTGACCAAAACAAAGTTAATAACTTAGTGTAAACTTAGTACAAAACAAATAAACCTAGGATGAAACAAACATATTATTATAAAATTAACAAAGATATAACTTCCTGGACATAAATAAATTGCTGACTAAGTATTTAGAAGACCAGAGAAAGTTGTTACGATCGGAAGGTAAATAACGGAACAAAATCGCTGAATTAAAATTATGGGAAAGGTGTTTGAACAAAATAAAAAGTGTTTGTATTGAAAGATATTGGGTTTGGACCTATGATTACAATCCGATCTTGAATATAATTTTTTCAATTTCCCTTTCTTCTCCGATAAGTAATTGATTTTTCCTCCAAAACTTGAAGTATTTCCACCTCCTTGCCTTTTTTCACCTTTTTCTTCTTGAAATTTGATTTTATTTATTTTCCTACAAAACAAATAAAACAATTTATTAAGTAATAAAATTACGAAAACGGACATAAAATAGGCATTAAAAATATGATGAATTATGCACCTATAATAGTGCAAAGTTTACACCCTTTGAATTTTTTCATCGTTTTAACTCCAAAATAACTCTAAATCACCCGAAAACAACTTTCAATGAAGGATAGTGACACACCTAAAACTAAACCAAAATTCATTAAAAGAGTAACAAAAAATGATTCTAAGCACCAATTTCAAATCGAAAAATAAATGATACAAAAATACCACTCATCAAGAGCACCCAAATTTATAAGCTTGGACGTGTACATGTAGTTTCATGTAATCATGATGATCATGGTACAACTTTCTCATGTTACATACTGATGACGTGAAATGACCAAATCCGAAACTATACGTCTTATAGAAAATCTAAAGGTACATTTACTTAAATAATAAACTAAGATGAAAAATATAAACCTCTTACTCCTTATAAATAACACTCTTTTTCCTAAAAAGGTATTACACAACATATATAAAACACACAACAAAAGAATACATGAATAAAATTCATTGTTTCTATACTAATTTAACATTAATTACTGCTTTGAAGTGAGTTCTTAACAGCAACAAAGAAGTACTTATCAATGTAGGAAGGCTGACTTGTTCTGATTTGTGATATTATGTAGTTGAAGATTCCACATATTTATGTTCATATCAAGCAATATGATATGGTTGATATAGTGTAGAATATGTTTAATATACTATGTTTAATATGTGGCATAAAACATGTTGTCATTTACTATAAGAATCCTTATCTTCAGAAAACTTGGTTTCTTAGCAAAAGTAACCTTATCTAGAAAATAACACTACAGGAAACGAGATCATAACTGACTATCGAAATTGGTCGGTTTAAGTAAGAATCGGTCGGCTTTAAACTTAAAATCGACCGTGGTCGATGGTTGGTTTAAGCCTGGTCGGTTATAACAAATTGGTCGTGTTTAAGGGTCATAACCGACTAGCGTGTGTGGTCGGTTATATGTTCCCAATTTTTTTTGGCTGTGGGTCTTTTTAACACACGTATCACCACGTGGCAGCAAACGTCACCAACACACGTAGATTGGTGGTTGGTTATGCCATCGGTTGGTTTTATAACAGAAGCTGCTGGAAACCAAACATAAGCAAACATAACCGACGCAATTAAACCGACCACCCTTTAAAGAAGATGGTCGGTTATGTTGTTGAAGACGGTCGGTTATATGACCCTATACGGTCGGTTTTCTGAGAATTTTAATGGTAAAAAATGGTCGGTTATGCTTTTTTTTCGGTCAGCTTTTTGGGTTCATTTTAAAAAAAATGCAGTGATGCAGTTTTTATTACCTCCCCTTGTATTTCTGTACCACTATACCATTCAAAACCAATCCAATTCCAGAAACAAAAGTTCCAAAACCAATATAATTCCAGTAAGAATAATTCCAAAAATAATATAAACCAAAATTAAACATACATATATAATTCATAAAATAAAAACACCGCTAACTAAACCAACGTTAACTCCGATATAAACGGATAAGTCATACAAGCCAAATTCGATCTAATCCGAATTAAATGGATAACCAACCAATCATCCAACAAAAGTACACCATCATTACAACAAAAATATTAAAGTACTACTCCGACAAAGTTCATAAAACAAAACCATGAGTTCCAACAAATTAGTACTATCATTAAACTACTATTGATCCGACAAAGAAACAGAATAAGAGCCGTCAGATCCATCCTCCTCTTGACCATTTTCGCCGCTCCCATCTTGGTCGGCCACAATGTCCGATTCCTCATCCACGTCGGTATAATCTTTTTCTTCCTCCTCAACTCGATCCTTTTCCTATGCATACATATAAAACAATTAAAAGCAATTCAAATAAATGGATATAAATAAAAAGTGTGGACTAGTGATTACCGCATGAATACGAGCTTCAGTTTTTTGGACGATATCCTCAATCAAGGTACCGACAATGTGCACAATCTCACCGCCAATAAGATTATTTCGTTGAACCCTTTGACTAGGGTCGGCGGATGGATCGGAGACCTCAAGATCCGTGTGTGCAAAGTTGGCTACCTCTTCATTGGATAGCGAATGAGCAAATTGATGAGGATTGGCATGGACCTCCGTGAGCACATTTCTCACAATAGAGAGATAGACATTGTTGGGAATGAGCTCACTTTGTTAAGGAACGGATGAAGAGGAGCCGGCTTCACCTCGGGTGGAATCTCGATAGCGTGTTGCAAGTGTAGGAATAAGATTGGAAGATCGAACATCCGGGAACCCGACAACATAATTCTTCTAAGGTTTTTCTCCTTCGAGGACCCCGGTTGCTTCCATCCACCAATCGCAAGGCTCATCTCTCTCTCCCGTTTGTGTCCCTTCCACCGGCATAAGGTCAAGAATAGCAACATATCGTTCCTATACATGTTATAATTTTAATTAGTACAAATTAAACATAAAGATAAGATTACACACTAAGATGAACAAAATCACATAAAGATAAGATTACCACAATGCACATGGCGGCCGGAGTAGTATACACGGGATTTGCGGGATCGGAGCCGACCTTAGTATAACATTTGTCCCACACCGCAAGTTTCGTCGGACTCTTCTTTTCTTTCCTTTTCATTTCCTTCCAAATAAGAAAATAGCTTAATATTAGCAATCACAATTTGTGTTTTAAAGTGAAATAACCTTGTGTGTGTATGTGTGCATATTTAAATATTCTTACCAATCTTACGGAATTGAAAGACCGAGCACTGGCAGTATGCAACCTTTATACCAATTTGCGGTTGGCAGATCCAACCGTTGCCCTATGCAAGTGCCCTTCATTCATCTCCCAATAATTCTACACATCCTTCCAAAACACAAGGGACCAATATGAAGGCTTTAAAGATATCTTGGGAAATCCCACTTTCCCTATGTTTCCTCTCGACAGTCCTCTTTAGCTCATTCATAGTCCTTTTGATAGTCAACTTTATCTGATTTTCAATGATTTTTGTTGCTTTTGAACGGCTTTGTCCCTTCTCATGCTTGCAAAAATCCTAAAAAATAAGATCAAATTAATATATAATCAAATCAATCATCAAAAGTATACTTGTGGCCAGATTCATAATCGAAAATATAATGATAAAGTAATAGTTTTTTACTTACTTTAAACTCCTTAACCCTTTCCGGTAACCACTTCGGAAAAGCACGATCAATGTCACTGAAAGTGTAGAAAACCATGGGCCACTTTTCCCGAACCATAGCAAGCAAAGTCTTCCTTGCCACATCATCTTCGATACTAAACATTGCATTTTAAAAATATTAACAAATGCAATTAACATTTCGGTACT
The DNA here is from genome assembly GCA_036435485.1 of Saposhnikovia divaricata. Lineage (NCBI taxonomy): Eukaryota > Viridiplantae > Streptophyta > Magnoliopsida > Apiales > Apiaceae > Saposhnikovia > Saposhnikovia divaricata. The sequence goes on along the minus strand of CM071599.1, from coordinate 139,634,302 downwards.
ACATATTGCATCATAAAGGAGATATACCAATTAACATTTTGATATGCAATTAACATTAATGTCACTAAAAGATGACTGGACATATAGTGTATTTCGCGTTGATTTCAGAGGGAAATGACTCAGTAACTTTGTTAAAACAGAGCAGATTTGATCATATAGAAAATGAATCATAACTCCTAAATTAAATATAAACTTACTGTCCTAGAGAGATATTGATACGTGTTGGTTTAAGTGGTTTTCTAGCTCCATAAATTCCACTTGAATGTGTCCGCGGTCTCCTTACTCGCCCAACTTGTTGTACTCCAGCTGTCGTGTTATTAGTCGGGTCTGAATTTGTGTCCGAGTCCGTTGGCTCATCACGTAATGCCAAAGTACTCTCAGCCCTCTTGTTTTTCCTCTTACTTGCCCTCATCTCCTTGCCCTTTCCCTTGGCTTTTCCTTTCCCCTTGTCACTAGCACTAGCAACACTGTTTCCCTTTCCATTCCCCTTATTACTCGCCTTCCCTTTCCCTTTGTTCTTTGCCACCATACAAATAACCATGCCAAGCAATACGATGGTGAGTAACCAACCAAAGATCCCCTATAATGTACAAAACTGATAACAAAAGTGCGATTTTAATATCTTATATATAAGCACACACAAACAGATATATATATATATATATATATATGTATATATATATATATGTATATGTATATGTATATATATAGCACATGTTAATATCATAACCAACAACTACGTGCATGCAAAAAAACAAATAACTAGTTATAGAATCAACAAATGAAATCCAATCCAAAATGAAATTATACAAAATCCAATTTTGTATCCAAAATCTTTAGTATTAAATTGAAAATAAAAACAACAGGGGAATATCAAAATTAATTACAAAATTAATTAATTAATCAATTACAAAAATAACAAACTTGAGAAAATTGAGTAAAATTAATTAATTAATAAAAAACTTAAGCAAATTGAGCAACAATCATATCAAAATTGACAATCAACAATCATATAAACAAAACCAAACCAAAAGGGGAAGAAATCACAAAATCGAACAACTAAAAGCAAGAAATCACAAAACCGACGAACACTTGCATGCAAAAAAACAAAAGGGGAAGTTCATATTCACATTCAAATTCATATTCATAAATTAAAAATTGACAGGAGAATAAAAAATAAAAAACAAACAAGAAAACAAAAGGGGAAGTTCATATTCATATTAAAATTGAAAGGAGAAGTTCAATTGAAAACAAAATCGAACTTACAAAGCCAAATATATATATATATATATATATATACAAAGAAAAATATAAAAAAAGAAAAATTTGGGGAACTTACGTCAAAGTGAGAAATCGAAGATGAGGAAGCATGTCGAGCCATTGATTTACTGTATAAAGCACGGTGAGCCATTGAAGAGAGAAGAGAGAACCTTCGGCGCCGGAGAGAATTAGAGAGAATATATAATTATGTGTGTAAAAAGTAAGAATATGAGGAGGGTTTTTTTTACTTTATACTCATATTATAACCGACCGAGAGGACGGTCGATTATAGTGTTGGATAGTGTACAGCACCCAAAACGACATCGTAGTGTGAAAGGCGGGGTATTTAATTTTTCGCAAAAAAATTCATTTTTCGCAAAAACACATAACTGACCAATCAGAACGGTCGGTTAAATATTTTACTTGTATAAATATTTTCCTTTTATAAATATTTTTAATGCAAGTAAAGATACAAATATCTTCTTTTTATTATCAAACATGATTCTAAAATACAAATATATTCATGTGTAAGTTATTTTATTATTAAATATATTATATTTTTAAAATTTTATGCTTAATTTGATTGTTTTTCAACATATTGATCGATTAAAGTACTAGTTGATCGTTAAATTACCAAATCAAATAATTTTTTTTTAAAAATTTTGGCAATAATATTCAAAAGGATGGATCTTGACATTCGTATGGTTGGATCATCAATAAATATTTTTAAAAAATTTAAACCCTAAATCCTGACGAAACCCTGTTTTGGGGTATTAGTCAAAGTACTAGTTGCCGTTAAATTACCAAATCAAATAAATTTATTTTTTTCTGAAATTTTGGTAATAACATTCAAAAGGATGGATCTTGACATTCGTAGTGTTGGATCTTCGATAAATATTTTTTAAAAAAATTGAAACATTAAAGCCTGACGAAACCCTGTTTAGGGGTATTAATCAAAGTACTAGTTGACTGTTAAATTACCAAATCAAATAAATTTATTTTTTTTCTGAAATTTTGGCAATAACATTCAAAGGGATGGATCTTGACATTCGTATGGTTAGATCGTTGATAAATATTTTTATAAAAATTGAAACCCTAAACCCTGACGAAACCTTATTTAGGGGTATTAGTCAAAGTACTAGTTGACCGTTAATTTACCAAATCAAATAAATTTATTTTTTCTTGAAATTTTGGCAATAACATTCAAAAGGATGGATCTTGACATTCGTAAGGTTGGATCGTCGATAAATATTTTAAAAAAAAATTGAAACCCTATTTAGGGGTATAAATCAAAGTACTAGTTGACCGTTAAATTACCAAATCAAATAAATTTATTTTTTTTGAAATTTTGGCAATAACATTCAAAAGGATGGATCTTGACATTCGTACAGTTGGATCATCGATAAATATTTTTAAAAAAATTGAGACGGTAAACCCTCACGAAACCCTGTTTAGGGGTATTAGTCAAAGTACTAGTTGACCGTTAAATTTCCAAATCCAATAAATTTATTTTTTCTGAAATTTTGGCAATAACATTCAAAAGGATTGATCTTGACATTCGTACGGTTGGATCGTCGATAAATATTTTTAAAAAAATTGAAACCCTAAACCTTGGGTGTTGTGGTAATTTTAAAATGAATTTAAGAATTTTATTGTATTTAAAGGACCAAAACTTGTAAAAATCCATATTTAATTCGTTTTGATCATAAAAATATGTGTGTGCACGTAATTTTATATTCTTTATTTTAAAAATGAAAAGTTTAATTTTCCGAATATTTTATTTGATTTCGATTTATAAGAGTCGTTTAAGAGTGTTTAAATGTATGAAATGTAGTAGAGATATATTAGTATTGGGCCAAGCCCAATAAGGAAATAATCTAGGCATATGTCGGGGAGAGAGAAAAAGAATTGGGGAAAAGAAAAATTAGGGTTAGATGAGAAAAGGGGAAGAAGAAATTGGAATTAGAGGTTTGGAATTAAATCAATTAGAGTGATATATACAATATGTGTGTGTAATTATGTGTGCTGCATGCAAGCTATGGGGGGACTGATCGAGCAGGGGTGGGGGAAAGAGGAACGCGGGCAGCAGGGGGAGCCACCCCACCACGCCCGGCGACGACCAGTGGTGGTGGCGGCTTGTGAAGCTTACTCCGGCTGTGGCGCCGTGTGTATGGCACGGCGGCAGTGAGAATGAGGGTAAGGAGCAGGGCAGTGGTGAGGTATGGCAGCCCAGGTGAGAGAGAGAGAGAGAGAGAGAGAGAGAAGGAAAAAGGGGGATTATTTTTTTTTTGGGGAAAATTTGGAAATCGAAATAATGTATAATTTACTTATTTTATTTTATTTTAATTCTCCGATGTAATTGTTTAATTTCTCATTTTAGATTAATTATGCGAATTCTTGTAATTAAAGTAGATTTAAATTTTGATATTATTGTGGTGATTTAATTAGTTTAAAATTTCGAGATTATTTTTTAATTTTCGTATTTAATTCGAAAAGCATATTTGTAAATTATAATTGTTGGAATTAGTTATGAGTCCGATAAATGTTCGGTCTTAATGATTGTTAATTGTCATTGGAATTATATAGTGGTCGTGTTAATATTTGGGGATGTTGATGATTGTGAATTGTAATTATGATTTTAGTAGTAATTGAGGCTTCGATATTATATTCGGCCTTAAGGATTGTTAAATGTTGGATAATATGTGGAATTATATCGATGTACTAGTCGGTAAATGCTTATGTGCTAAATGGTATAAAGTGAGTCGTAGTATTTAATGGCTTTACTTGTTATGAATGTGATGTGCTAAATGTTATAAGTTGAGCCATAGTAGTGGTTCCAAATTATATTCTAAAGATTATTTGTAGATTTAAATTTCTTATGTGCCGCAGGTCAGGGCGGGTTTATTTCCTTATGTATTTATGTGGTCAATGTTATGTGTTATTTAGTTTAACTGCGAGGAGTCGTAAAGAGATCATAAGTTATAAATGTCAATATTTAAGGACTTGTGTAATTCTTTTCGACTAGATCCTCGGGCTTACGAATACCAATGATTGATTGTCACAAGTATAATTAATATGCTCTAGTGATATTATCATTGATATAGCGTAAGTAATAGTTAGTGCTAGGAGTTGTTTCCTAGGGCTTACAAATATCAATAAATGATTGTCACGTGTATCATTAATATGCGTGAATGATATGATCATTGATATAGCGTAAGTAGTAGTTAATGCTAACATAAATTATTATATGTTTACTGCATGTCGAGGCAGAATTTTTTCTTATGTGCTATGTGCCGCATGTCTGGGCGGATACTTTTCTTATGTGTTTAGTTGCCACATGTTTGGACGGGTACTTTTCATTATTTGTTTACTTTATGTTGCTGCAATTGAGGCGGCTTGATTTTCCTTGGGTTGTTGAATTGAAAAATAGGGGAATAGTCCTATTTACGAATACTTCATGCCGAAATTTTCTAAAATTCCCCTGCAAATCTATTTGAAATCTATTTAATGTATTTGATTTGATGATTTGAAAGTATGTTGTGAATTTGCTGTGAAGTAGTTGCCTAGATGGAATCTAAGTATAAAGTGGCCATCTGTGTTAAGTGTTTATGGGAAGTGTATATTTGACCTAGTTGGTTATACTAAATCTATTTTGTGAATATAATTATATATGTTTATATATGCTACGTGAATAAGCGTTATAGGACGCGTATAGGTAGAATAGAGCAAACAATAAGGTTTTGCTTAAGTTAATACTGAAATAGTATCTGACCTTGGAAAGGTTTGAATAGGAAACATGGCTAAGAGCAGTGCACGGGTAAAAAGAAAGATGAACAGAAGGACAAGTATCAAAGCCGACGGATGTATTGACGTGGAAGTTAGTGAGTTACGAAGTAGAAATGGAAGTAGGACCAAATAAAAGGCTAGCAAGTAAAGAAATATCGTGAAACTGAGTTATGGATCGATGTTAAGGTCAAGAACTCCGTGAATCGAGGCAAGTGTCTTGCTCTTCACTTATCATTCAAGTGATGCAATTCAATTCTTTTGTTGTACGGATTGATCAAGTATGTTTAGAAAATGATATACTTCTTCAGTTAGTGTGAAAATGTCTATGTTCCCCACCCATAGTTCAAATACCAAATTTTCAATGGATCTTACCAATAACATTTATCGCAAAATACTTTACTCATGGTATGTCATTGGATTCCTCAATGGAATGCCACTTCTTTTATTTTCCTTGAAAAATGTTTAGGGTATTTTCTAAATAGAGAGAATCCAAGTTTTAAATCTACATAAATACCTGTTAATGGAATTCTTGATTTTTAGCATATTTTCATTAATGGATTCCCTTTTTGAAAATGTTTTCCCTAAACTGAACCGCTATTACTCACCCTGAAATTATTTTACAAATAATTGTTTTTAAACTACTTTATTCACTTATGATGACTTAAACCATTCAACGTGTCGTAAAATTTTTATTAAATGCGTTGAGCTTGATTATACCCCTGCTCTAACATAGAATGTTACTTGTTGATAATCTTGTTGCACTTTATACCTTTTATTGTTGCCCAATTCGATTCTCTATTTAATCAAGTTATTGATGTTATGTCCCAAATTACTAACATCTATCCTATCGATATGGATTCAAAGTATTGTTCCCTATATTCCCTACCCAACTTATTAATGAACTTGTCGGTCTTTATTAAAGATCTTGATTAGTTGGTTATTCCTCTGTATTGTATCGAACTTGTCGATACTTGATGATATAAATTGCTCTCCTGTTGATTCTTCAAATTATGAGTTGTCGTCCTAGAGCGTGAGTTTTCCAGTTGGTTAGTTGACAAAGGTTGTCGATTGTTCCGACACCTAATGCGTGTGACTTAGAATTGGAAATGTTTTTAAAACAGATGTCCCTTCGGGGAGACCATATTATGGTCAACAGATGTCCCTTCGGGGAGACCAGATTAATGGTCAGAAGTTAAGGCCAATGTGTGCCATGGATCCAATTAAGGACATTGCTGTGTGCGTTTGTCCGGGGTTAGTGCGTGATTGATCAGCAGCCTAACCTTGATGTTTTTTTTTAAAATAAATAAAAAATTCCAATTCTAATCTATACTCTGAGATTGATATGTTTAGTTCTTGACTCCTTGGAAATCTGTTTTAATAATATTTTGATATCGGAACTCTTATCAGTTCTAGTTTCTGATGCACCTTAGTAATGTCGAATTGTGGGCCCTCATGGCCATCTAAAAGTTGATATAACTGATTCTTTCATAGAATGAGATGAAACCCCTTTGTTTATCAGAATTATCATTGTAATTGAAGTTGTCATCACTATTGTACTTGCTGAGCACTGTTGGCTCACTCTTGCTTGTTTGTTTTCTTCAGTTAATAAAGAGGATTAGTGGACCTAGTAATGGTCAGTGGTGTTGCTTTCCTGCAGCGAGAGGAGACGATCAGGTTATGGAATCTCATCGGATAGTGGTTGGGAATTGGTCAAGATGGGATATTTAGATAGACAGAAATCTCATCTAGTAAAAAAAATAAAATTGTTTAACAGTTTTATTCTGAGAATGGTTGTAAATTTATAATTCGATAGTTTGTTTCATACCATAACCTGTATGCGATCTTGGTAAGGGGTTATTATTGTTTTCCATTGTCATATAATGTTTATAATCAAAGTTGTAAGAAATTGATGGTGATTAATGGCCCCAAATCTATACCCCGGATTTTGGTATGCTACAGTGCAGGCGTAATAATTTCGGTTTGGGGGGAAAATTTCCACCCACAATTTTCCACCTTTTTTTAAAAATTTTGGGTTGCAATTTATTTAGATAATTTGGGTTTAAAGTTTCGATTTTTTACAAATATTTCTCGAAGACCCAACCATACGGGTATCAAGATCCATCATTTTTAATAATATTCCCAAAATTTCAGAAAAAAAATTATTTGATTGGGTAATTCAACGGTCAACTAGTACTTTGACCGGAACCCCTAAACACGGTTTCGTCAAGGGTTAAGGATTTAATTTTTTAAAAAATATTTCTTGAAGACCCAACCATACGGGCATCAATATCCATCATTTTTAAGGTTATTCCCAAAATTTCAGAATTTTTCTTTTTATTTGATTGGGTAATTCAGCGATCAACTAGTACTTTGACCGAAACCCCTAAAGAGGGTATCGTCAGGGTTTAAGGATTCGATTTTTTAAAAAATATTTCTCGAAGACCCAACTGTACGAGCATCAAGATCCATCATTTTTAATGTTATTCCCAAAATTTCAGAATTTTTTTTTATTTGATTTGGTAATTCAACGGTCAACTACTACATTGACCGGACCCCTAAATTGGGTTTCGTCAGGATTTAAGGATTCAATTTTTTAAAAAGTATTTCTTGAAGACCCAACCGTACAGGCATCAGGATCCATCATTTTTAATGTTATTCCCAAAATTTCAGAAAAAAAATATTTATTTGATTGGGTAATTCAACGGTCAACTAGTACTTTGACCAGAACCTCTAAACAGGGTTTCAGGATTCGATTTTTTAAAAAGTATTTCTCGAAGACCCAACCGTACGGGCATCAAGATCCATCATTTTTAATGTTGTTCCCAAAATTTCAGAAAAAAAATTTATTTGATTGGATAATTCAACGGTCAACTAGTACTTTGACCGGAACCCCTAAACTGGGTTTCGTCAGGGTTTAAGGATTCGATTTTTTAAAAAATATTTCTCCAAGACCCAACTGTACGGGCGTCAAGATCCATCTTTTTTAAGGTTATTCCCAAAATTTCAGAAATTTGTTTTAGTTGATTGGGTAATTCAACGGTCAACTAGTAATTTGACCGGAATCTCTAAACATGGTTTTTTCAGGGTTTAAGGATTCGATTTTTTAAAAATATTTCTCGAAGTCCCAACCGTACGGGCATCAAGATCCATCATTTTTAATGTTATTCCCAAAATTTCAGAAGAAAAAATTTATTTGATTGGGTAATTCCACGGTCAACTAGTACTTTGACCAGAACCCCTAAATAGGGTTTCGTCAGGGTTTAACGATTCAATTTTTTAATAAATATTTTTCGAAGACCCAACCGTATGGGCATCAAGATCCATCATTTTTAATGTTATTCCCAAAATTTCAGAATTTTTTTTATTTGATTGGGTAATTCAACGGTCAACTTGTACTTTGAGCAAATCCCCTAAACCGTGTTTCGTCTAGGTTTAAGGATTCGATTTTTTAAAAAATATTTCTCGAAGACCCAACCGTACGGGCATCAAGATCCATCATTTCACTATGCCATAAGTGGGCTAACCTAATACGTTTTGAAAGCGTTACATGCAATAGTATTACAATACGTAGTAAATTTTAACGTATTCTAACACTACTCAAGTAGTGTTACATAAGTCCAGAAGTTAGTGTTGCAGTAGGAGTAACGGTGTTGCATACGTGTAACACCACAATAAAGTGTTACATTAGTTAATTTTTTTATTTTTTCATTTTTCAACTTTTGTGGGCCCCACCAGCAAGACCAACAGGTGGACCAAAGAAATATGTGGCCCCACACGTGGGCCCCACCAAAAAGTGGGTCCCACACGTGGGCCCCACCAAAAATGTGGGCCCCTCCCACAAAAAATGTTGGCCCCACACGTGGGCCCCACCAAAAAAGTGGGCCCCACGAAAAGTGTTACATTTGCTAATGTTAGTGTTACAAATAATGCTACTGTTACATTTAGTATTTTTTTTTCTAATTCTTTTAAAGGGAAAAAATCAATAAAATAAAAAATTAGTAGAAATAGGGAAACATTCATCACATAAATAGTGAGTATGACTACTTTGGCGTGTATGGATTTATATTTAAAATTTGGCCTTTTTCCTATTTTCAATTAATTTTTTAATTTATTTTACAAACTAGTTGAAAAAAGGGGGAAAAAAGCAAAATTAGTGAAACTAGGGTAACATTCACAACACAAATAGTGAGTATAACTAGTGTGTATGAATTTATGTTCAAAATTGGGCATTTTCCTATTTTAATTAATTTTACAAAGTACTTAAAAAAGGGTGGAAAAATAAAAAAATGGAAAATTAGTGAAAATAGGATAACATTCATCACAAAAATAGTGAGTATTATTAATTTAGCATGTATGAATTTATGTTCAAAATTTGGGTTTTTTCCTATTTTTAATTAATTTTTTAATTTATTTTACAAACTAGTTAAAAATGGGGGGAAAATAAAACCAAATGAAAAATTAGTAAAAGTAGGGTAACATTCATCACAAAAATAATGAGTACAACTAATTTGCTGTGAATGAATTTATGTTCAAAATTTGGCTTTTACCCTATTTTTAATTTATTTTACAAACTAGTTAAAAAAGGGAAAAAATAAAAAAAAATGGAAAAATAGTGAATGTAGGGTAACATTCGTCACACAAATAGTGAGTATGACTAATTTGGTGTGTATGAATTTATGTTCAAAATTCAGTTTTTTTCCTATTTTTAATTAATTTTACAAACTATTTAAAAAGGGAAAAACTAAAAAAAAATGGAAAATTAGTGAAAGTAGGGTAATATTCATCAAACAAATAGTGAGAATTACTCCTTCGGTGTGTATGATTTATGTTCAGAATTTGGCCTTTTTCCTATTTTTATTTAATTTTTTAATTAATTTTACAAACTAGTTAAAAAAAGGAAAAAAATAAACAAAAATGGAAAAATAAATTTATTTATTTCTGAAACTTTGGCAATAATATTAAAAATGATGGATATTGTTCTCCGTAAGGTTGAGTTGTCGAGAAATATTTAAAAAAAAAAAATCGAAACCCCAAATCCTGACGAAATACTTTTTAGGAGGGGTTATAGTCAAAGTACTAGTTGACCGCTAAATTAGCAAATCAAACAAATTTATTTTTTTCAGAAATTTTGGCAATAACATTAAAAAGGATAGATCTTGACCTCCGTATGGTTTGGTCGTCCAGAAATATTTTTAAAAAAATCGAAACCGTAAATCGTGACGAAACCCTTTTTAGGGGTTACGGTCAAAGTAATAGTTGACCGTTAATTTACTTGGTCAAACAAATTTATTTTTTTTTCAAAATTTTGGCAATAACATTAAAAATGATGGATCTTGACCTTCGTATGGTTTCGTCGTCCAGAAATATTTTTAAAAGAATCGAAACCGTAAATCCTGACGAAATCCTGTTTAGGGGTTACGGTCAAAGTAAAAGTTAACCGCTAAATTACTTGGTTAAACAAATTTATTTTTTCTGAAATTTTAGCAATGACATTAAAAATGATGAATCTTGAACTCCGTAAGGTTGGGTTGTCGAGAAATATTTTTAAAAAAATCGAAACCCCAAACCTTGACGAATGCCTTTTTAGGGGTTACGGTGAAAGTAATATTGACCGCTAAATTACTTGGTCAAACAAATTTAATTTTTTTCCTAAATTTTGGCAATATCATTAAAAAGGATGGATCTTGACCTCCATATGGTTGGGTCATCGAGAGATATTTTTAAAATTTTAAAATTTTGTTGTATATAAATATGTAGAAGATTTATTTTTTCATTATTTTTAATTTAATAGATTATAAGAGTGAATCATGATATTTTATTATAAAAATATAGTTTATCTTTTAATAGTTAAAAAATAAATAACAAATATAATATTTATAAAAGTATTAAATTAAATAAACTGGACTGAAATCATGAATTGAATGGGCTGAAATCGATCTAAAATTTAAGACCAAATGTGTGGGCGGCAAAAAGATCACGTTGCAAAATTTTTGAGTCCCTCTCACACTGCCGCCGCTATATCCCTCTCACTCTCTCTTGTTTCCTTCCTTATTTACAAGTTTCAATGTTCAGTTTGAATTAGGGCTTCGAATTAAAGGTTTAAGTTCAAATTTGTAAACTTTAGCCTTTCAATTAAGGCTTCTAAGGGCTTCAATTGGGGTTAAGTTTCAATTAGGTTTTTTGGGAAATAGCTTCTAGGATTTTAAAACAATTTTATGCTTAGAAGATAAACTGAACAACATGAGGTAACCCACTTGTTTTCTTTGATTAATTTCATTATTTTCAGTTCATCTGTTTCACGATCTATGTTTTCAGTTGTAAATTTCATGTGTGTTTACTTTTGTTGTTGTAAATCATATGTATACAATCTTTCTCAACTTTGATAAATCCGAAGAAGAGAATAATACAAAAGACATCTTGATTACATATGTTTACTTTTATTTACCTCTATTGTCTAATTACATCTTGATAAATTTGATAAATTTGATTTGGGCGATTCGGAATTTTCTTTCTGCGAATTGAATTTACCTCTGTTGAAATTTGGTAATGGTTTGTATAGGTGTTTACATGTGTTATGCTAGTGTATATTAAATAGGAGGTGTTTGCAGAAATGACTAAGACAATCAAGTTAATGTTATGGTCATTACTAATTTATCAATATAAATGAGTACTTCCTGAGTTCCTTTAATTAGATAGTATTGTTTAGAGTGCTCTCTGTTTTAACTTTCTCTACTGCAATTGCAAAGCTGACCATCTATACACAGTATGATAGTTCAAGCATTTCCTAGTCCATGTGCAGATGAATGAGCACCCCTTGTTCTTGAAATAGTCTATCATTGTAGCCAAGCCTGTTTGTATGTAAATATATCCAAAAGCTGCAAGCCATTCGATAATGCATCTTCATCATAAAATCTTCCACATTTACACTATACGATCATGACTTATTTTTATCGAACTGAATTTTATATAACTTAAAGCGGGGTCTAGTGCTCTAACGCAACCTCTGTTCCCATATGTATCTGCCATTGGTACTAAAACAACCCTCGTAAAAGCTTCCTCACATATCTGACCGGATGATACACATCACATAGGAAGTATGTTGTTGGTGTTTATAACTATTATAAATCTGGTTTATATCTGGATCATGCATTAGTTATCTTTTCTTTTGAAGCAATCGTTTTCATCATTCTTTTTTCTCTTCTGACCCAATCACTCAGTATTTTTTGGTAAACTTATTAGGAAATTGATGATTCTTGTACATTTTTGTCAATTTGTGTGTAGTGATCAGCGGAAAGAGAATGACAAAGAGAACGAGGAAACTTCCAATGCTCCAATTAAAAAGGTTTGTATATGAATTGACCTTCTCACTGAAAGGAGATTGGCCATACTTATTAATTTTTTTAATAAGAAAAATGTGCTTAGTATTCAAAGCTTTTAATGTTGTTGATGGATCTATACAAATGATTGTTATCTAAAATATCACATTACTCACACCTCTTATGTCATAATTTGATTTTGTCGAACTATGTTACCCCGACTCTTTATTACATTTCGAGTACTCATGTTGGGTACTTGAAAGTTGGACACTCGACACTTTATTTTAGGCCAAAAAATGCATTATTAAGATTATTCACGTGTCTGACACTTGACATGTATCCATATTTGGACACATCCAGCTGAGTCTGGTAGCACTAGTCTCAGATAATATATAGAACTGGTGATATCCTCATTCTTTGACCTTCCTTTTCTAGATTCAAATCAGTGACCGTACAAACTTTTATTCATCAAAGATAAAAAGTGATCGATTAGAGAAATTAGCTTAATCTTTTTATTGACAGCTCCCAAGTAGAAGTGCAAGGTTGTCTGTGAGCACATCAAACAGTCTTCGACTACTATTAAAGTACACTAGTTGACAACTTAACAAGTGCTTGATACGAATTGATAATAAGGCTGGCCACGTGCATGGCTGATGGCTGCTGGCATACATATACAAATTGGATATGATATATAGCAAATATATATGCATATACAAATTGGATATGCCAAAAACAAGGTAAACCCCTGTACTTAATTTGAGGAGGCATCCGACCCTGTTCTTTAAAAAAAAGCTCTGTTTTATATTAAGTTTTTGGTTCTTGAATCTTGCATAATACATTTTATTTCATAATTTTCTTGTATAAGTTCAATTTGAAATGATTCATAAAGCATATAGTACATTTTACTAGTAAAATAGTTATTGATTCAGTAAAGCTGTCATGCAAGGTCCAAATGATCTTTATATGATTCACATATATTCCATGACTATGTTTAAGTAATGTATTTCATGATAGTCCATATTATATTGCTACAGACTTAAGGACTATATAGCTTAATAATGAAATATAGATGTCGTGTTAAGTTATTATAGTGTTTAAATCATTTATCAAGAAAAGGCTAACAATAATTCGTGAATCATCATGCTCAAAGGTTGAAGAATCAGAATATGTATATTTGGCTTTCCAAAAATGTTTAGTAGAATTTGTTTTGGGAGTGTGTAAGTAGTTTGAGCTTTGTAAGGCATATGGCTTTTGTTGTGGAATTGTCATTGTGGCATCACAAGTACTTAAGGTTGTCCGTAGTTTTCGTGTGGCTATATGCTTAGCTTTTGCAATGATTTTTCCTCTATGTAGACTGTTTATTTATATGACATGGTGGAACTAAATTCGTACATTTTCATTTAATTCTGGAATAGTTGATGTGAAGGTTTATGTCATTTGTCAACTGTTATTCATAGAAATTGTTGGGATATTATACGCCACAAATACCAGGGGTATAGTTAATTGGATAGGAAAACAAAGTGATCAAAAAATCTGATTCTATCATCGAAATTGGGGTGAGAAAAGAGTAGACATCAATACTTTTGTGTATGTTGTGGTTTTTCAAGAACTAAAATTAACATTCTGATCCCTTACATTTCCTCTCTGAATCATTGTTAACTTTATCTATCATAATTAGCTTTTGTGTTCTTTTTATGCGAAGTAAGTTGACTTGAATCAATGATATGCATTGTACTGGTATATTCCTGAAATTTTGTAAATTGTCTTTACTTCAACAGGAACAAAAGTTGAACTAGGAGAAGAAGCCAAACATGAAAATAGCGCTGTCAATAATAGCTTATAGATGTCGACAAGAGTGTATAAGGAGACGTATAAACAACTATTTGTCAAGCTTACATTTTTGTATATTTTTGTTTGAATGTTGGTGGTTGAAGAAGTTTGGAGTGGTTGAAGGAGGCATTTTAATGGTAGAATTCGGTTTAATGTTGGTTTGAATGTTGATTGGACATGTAATGGTTTAATTGGGTTTGAATGTTGGTTTAGACACGATGGTTTGAATGTTGGTTGGACATGTAATGGACATGTATAGGTTACTATTGGGAATGTTGCATATATAAAGCATCTATTTCAAATTTTTTGTATTCTAGTGTTACATTTGCCTATTGTAGTATTGCATATGCATGTCCATCTAGTGTTACACTTGCATACTGTAGTGTTACATTATAATCTTATTTAGTGTTACACTAGACATGTTATAGTGTTGCAATAGAGAGTGGGCCCTCACATGCCACGTGTCAGTGCCCCCCCCCACATGCCACGTGTCAGTGGCCCCCCCACATGCCACGTGTCAGTGGCCCCCACATGCCACGTGTTAAGTGGGCCCCACACATGCCCCGTGTCAAATGGGGCCCCACATGCCACATGTCAGGTGGGCCCCCACATGCCTCGTGTCAAGTGGGCCCCCACACATGCCACGTGTCAGGTGGGCCACGTGTCAGGTGGGCCACGTGTCAGGAAGCTATGTGTCAGTGGGCCCCACTTTTAGTGGGTCTCACATTCTGTCCCCCGGATTAAATTCAAATATAACTAAAAATCCGTTACTGTAACAGCCCGAGATCCAGGGTCGGGGATCCGGTCGTCACGGTCTCAATTTCTATCCACAACATCAACATACATTAATTTACAACCTTGTGACCCAAAACAATAACATAAAACACACCCGTTATAGTCCCAGAGATAAAATCAGAGTAACCAACAAATATTATTAATCACAAGTTTTGTGTTCTTATGACCCAAAAGAATTACATAGTCTTTGCCATCCATTTACATATGTCATATAAGTAAATACATCTGATAAATCAAAAGCTGACAGTCTAGCCTACTGGTTGCTTCTACCTCAGCAATGCAGTCCATGACATCAGTAGGTAACCCTTATAACTGTTGTCCCTGCTTGCACCGAGTGCTCTTTGGGTTGGCCATCAGATCTAGTTGTTGTTGTTATATAATAAATATAGCAAGAGTGAGCAATAGCCCACCAAAAATAATATGTAACTGAACAATAATATATAACAGTTCTGAATTATCTTCGAAACCATATGCCATGCATTAACGAACATAGTACCAGTATAAGGTAAAGGATGAAGTTACTATGTAACTCAAAAATATACTTCTGTGGAAATATCTGCTATGTCAAAGATAAGCAAGATAACATTACTCATCATAAAAAAGGAACTTGCATAAAAATATTGCAATTCCAGATTCAATCACTTTTTCACCTACCAACACCCATAGTGTTGTAGAAAATTTCCAACATTTGAAAGGTGAACTAATACTAGAGCATTGACGCGCCAGGAGACATAACATTCACGATGATCAGTCGCAGGTTATGCTCCCCAGCTCTTGTTCTCTACGTGTAGAAGGAAGCATCGATGGATTTACTTGTCTACAACCTTCTGGAACCCCCCGGCCAACGGTTGGGCCATTGCTGGACCGGTGCCACTCGGCCACTTACGCGGCTCCTAGTTCGTATAACATCCATAACTCTGAAACATAAAGTTCGTCCCCCTTTGACCAAGTATAATACTTGTTGATAAGACTCTACAAAGTAGTCGTATCTAGTTGGAAAGCAAAATTCACCAATATTTCCCAAGCTGCTGCTTGCTAATGGATATCAACTTGTTCCAACACTCTTACCCCTCGAATGATGAGTGGGTACACAAGATTCAATGAATAATAGCAATCAAGCTGCGAGTGAAAAGAATAGATTCAAAGAATTTATGACCGGGTAGTCAACAAGATAAATAACATTTCTCAAGTAAGGTTCCCTTATAATCTGAGAGATAGAATTGAATCAAGAACAGAGTTTCTGAGAACCTTCCTTGATAAAATAATATTAATAATTAGGCTTTGGAATAACTTACATAAGATTCGAAGGTCGAAGATAATATTCGAAGGAAATAAATCATTTTTAATCGAGTCAGAAGGATTAAATAAATATTCCAAAGAATATTTATTAAGTCAAAAAATATTGAAGGAATAATCCTAATATAAAATATTACTCAGAATAATCCTCAAATAAATATTCACAAATAATATTCATTAAATATTTAATGAATATTTAAATAAATAGTAATTAATAAATAAATCTCGAATGAATATCCGAAATAATATTCACTGAATAAATAGTGAATATTCGAACTAATAATACTTATTGAAAAAATAATTATCAATTGAATATTGAGAGTATTTATTGAATAAATAATGAATATTCAACTTAATAATACCTATTGAAAAAATAATTATCAAATGAATAATTAAATAATATTCACCGAATAAATAATGAACAAATGAATACTTGAAATGATATTCCAAATGAATATTCGAAATAATATTCGATAATTGAGTCGACTTTAAATGAATATTGAAGATAATATTCATTGAATAAATAAAGTTCAAGTGATTATTTAAGATAATATTCATTAAGTAAATAGGAACTTAAATGAATATTCAAAAAGTAATATTCATTTAATGAATAATATTCTAAATGAATATCAAAATAATATTCATTTAGTAATCCAAGCTTTAAAGAAATATTCAAAATAATATTCGATAAATGAATCGACTTTAAATGAATATTGAAAAATAATATTCATTGAATAGATAACGTTTAGATAAATATTTGAAGTAATGGTCGTTAAATAATTAATCTCGAACGAATATTCAAAATAATATTCGTCAACCAAATAATGAAAAATATTTACTTAAATATTTTCCCTCGAAAGTAATTACGATATATCAAGAAGTACTTACTCCCGATCTATATTCAACGAATACGATATATATGCCCTTCTCTAAGGGACTTAACAACATCCGGCTTATAACTGATACGTTATCTATCTAGCTTATAAGCCAACAATAATCAAGGAACAAGTATAACAATATGAATTGAAAACAGGCATGCATGCAATGGCATATGTATAACAACAGTCATATATATTATCACAGCAACAATTTCAAGTATTGAAAACTTGCCTGGTAATCCTGTAGGGGCCGTGTGCCTCTGGTCAATCCGGTGATCGTTAAAGAGTCACAATATCCGAGGTTAAACACTTAATTCTTTTAAAGGCTAAGTACTAAGTTAAGTTAAGTCGAAATACGTTTTCGATTTTTCTCGTTATGCACCCTCTAGTGTAACTTTTATTAACTTCGTTAGGATCCGACATCCGTTCGTTATTATGGCATGTCATAACACTTACACTTGGTATATACTTAAGTCGTATAAGTTCTAAGGTCGATCGTTTGCGAACCAAGATTATATCTCGAGTTTTATCGCCCGTTTTCTAAGTGTTTTACCAATGTTATAACCAAGTGTGCTTTAGGGTTCTTTCGCGCTTGTCCTCGATTTGAACATTTTTATAAAATCGGAAAACGATCCGTTTGACATGTGGTTTTCTCTCACACCTTCCTTTTTATCTTTAATATTTAATTACCAAGATTCGCAACTTAATTAGCTACGTTAAGGGGATTCAATTTCAATTATGAACTCGCACTTACGGTTTCGAACCACTTTTAGTAAATCGCCCATAATTCTTAAACCGTAAGTCCGTTTGTTTCGATTCTTAATGTTATGTCATAATATCATTAAGATCAGAAGTTTATCCTAACTATTATGCACGGTGTTCTAGAGGTTAACGAAAATCGGGCATTACGACGGCTATAAATCGAACGTTTCTAAATTCGTTACATCAAAACCAAGCCACACCGGGCATACCATCAATCTTACACGTATCATACTCATCTTAACAGTCCATGAACATCTTACTACACCATCATAACATCATAATACTTAGGTCCACTAACAAATTACATAATCGTGCTTATAAGATCATCTTAATCATCACTAATCTAACAATCACCAAGAACATCCATAACACTTAAAGTAGATCTAGGGTTTATGAGGGTTATACCTTCCTTGGAGGATGTAATAGTCTTGATAAACCTTGTTTAGTCCTTAGAACTCCTTAACCAAGCTTAAACTAACAAGAATCATCAAGAATATAACCCTGCTGAAAGATCATGAAAAACGAGGGCCTTACCGAGATTTTCTGGACGAGGATTCTAAAGGAGAGTTGTAGAGCATATTAACAGCTTTCCAACAAGCTAAAGAACACCAAATTTCATTGAGAAATGAAGGAGATATGGCCGTTTGAAAATTGTCACAGAAACTGTCAAAATCTGGACAGTTCGGTTATCCATCTTGGGAAGGAGCTTTTCCTAGGCTATGCTATTTGGATTGCTATGAAATTTTGATAAAGTGATTAGGTCATGGGTGATGTTTTATGCATGGACAAGTGTTGATAACTTGTGGTAAGTGGATAAAGTGATGCTAAGTACTAGTTAGCTTTCTAATCTTCTAGTTCCTTGTTGTAACTAGCTTGGTTACTAGATATTTCTACTTGCACATGCATGCATCTTGCTTACCTGCTTGCTTCTTTGTCCGGTTATTGATCAATTCATGGATCGTTCGAACGGATATCTCAATCGTTTCTAGCTAGGATTTTACCAGAAACCTTCTTAATATTTATACTACCATTCTCATTCCTCCTTTATAGTCTTTGAATATAAATCCCTTAAATCTTTTTAATAATCCCTTAAGTCTTTCATTGTCCAGGGAAATCTCGGGGAAGATAAAAGTTCTATTTTTCAGAATCCGATAACTTTTACATACACTCTTTTTCCTCTTGGATCATTAATGCGAACTCAGAAATCCGTTCCGGGTACATCTATATAGTGTCGTCTAATAATATTCCTATTTCCACCAAAAACAATATTCATCACTTATTCTCTCTTTATTCCTTATATTTATAAAAATGTCATTGTTCTCTTTCGGACGTTCCTTAACCCTCTTACGGAACCACTGGACTAATACCAGATATCGACTTGGACGACATGAGAATACTTCCTCTGTTTGTATGCCATATCCTACTTCCTTGACGAATGATTATTCTTACCTAAGTTGTCAACCCATTGCATTCTTCATGACATATAAATATTGGAATCCATATCCATTCCATAATAAAAGTTTTAATTCCTACCAAAAATCGGGGTTCTTACAGCTACATTAGATGATTACAATCGACATAATGTATCAGTTTATTAGTGTTACAGTACATAGGTAAAAGCATTACAATAGGCACCTGTTGTAATGCCCGTAAATGTAATGCCCCCAAGTGTTATAGTAGACCTATTGTAATGGATTTAGGGCCTATTGTAACATTACGCGAGAGTTACAATAGGCCACTTATTGCGAAGTGTTTTTAATGTTATTCCCAAAATTTCATAAATTTTTTATTTGATTGGGTAATTCAACGATCAACTAGTACTTTGACCGGAACCCCTAAACAGGGTTTCGTCAGGGTTTAATGATTCGATTTTTTAAAAATATTTCTCGAATACCCAACCATACGGGAATCAAGATCCATCATTTTTAATGTCATTCCCAAAATTACAGAATTTTTTTATTTGATTCGGTAATTCAACGGGCAACTAGTACTTTGACCGGAACCCCTAAACAGGGTTTCGTCAGGGTTTAAGGATTCGATTTTTAAAAAAATATTTCTTGAAGACCCAACCGTACGGGCATCAAGATCCATCATTTTTAATGTTATTCCCAAAATTTCAGAAAAAAAAATTATTTGATTGGGTAATTCAACGATCAACTAGTAATTTGACTAATACCCCTAAATAGGGCCCACCTGACACGTGGCAATGTGGGGCCCACCTTACAGGTAGCATTATGGGGCGCACTTGACACGTGGCATTGTGGACCCACATGACACGTGGCAGTGTGGGACCTACAAGACACGTGGCAGTGTGGGGACCACCTGATACGTGGTAGTGTGGGACCACCTGACAAGTGTCATGTAGGTACAACCTGACACGTGCCAGGTGTGGGGCCCACCTGCCATGTGGCAGTTGTGTCCATCTGACACGTGTCTGGTGTGTTCATCTGACACGTGGTCGATGTGGGGCCCACACGACACGTGGCAGCTGGACCAGCTAACACAAGGTAGGTGCGGGACCCATCTGACACGTGGCATGTGGCCCCCTACCATGTCGCATTGTGGGCCCTGTGCCACGTGGCATGCGTGGGGCTCACGTGACACATGGCATGGTGGGCACCTGACACGTGGCAGTGGGGGGGGGGGGTTGGTCCACTTAAATGTAACACTGCCTGTAGCAAATGCAACACTGCTTGCAGAAAATGTAACACTTCTGTGGGACCCACATGTTTATTCTTTTTTACATTTATAAATGTTAAAAAATAGCAATTGCAACGCTTAATCGCTACTGCAACACAACGAGTACATGTTCTAGTGCAACAGTGTTGCAGCAGGTCAAAAAAAGTACCTCTAATGTAACACAAAGTGGGTGTTGCAATAGAAAAGCATTGCGGACGCCCATCTATGGCATAGTGATGGTGTCAAATATTAACCTTGTTTCATATATAGGACAATTCACACATATTTTAGATTTAGCAAAACAAGAAAAAGTAACTCCACGTGTGCATATGAATTTAAATAATAATACTTCAGTGACAAAATTAACTAAAGCATTATTGATATAGTAGTTGATACAACTACTATATATACCTTCCAATCATGGTCATACCCCATCAAATTATTATGAAATTCATTTATTTAATGATTAATCATTTATAAGCAAATTATTATAGATATTATTTTATTTACAATCAATTTTACCTTCAGAGTTTATAATAATTAGTATTAGATTATATTAAACAAAATTGGTAAACCATCTTAACATATTGAGATTTTATGAAAAATTCATAACTAAACATAGTATGAGAATTAACAATGAAAAATGTCACCATTACCAACACCCCCAATATTTCTCATTAATCTATAATTTACATATTATATCCTACTACTACATCAAAGATAGAGCTAATGTAAGTTCATAATCTTTTCTTCTAACACCTTTAGATCTGAATACTAATATCAATTATAACAACTTTCACGGTGTTATAACAACTCATGTTTACATATTAGAAAGAGTCACTTGCGCTTCAAAAAAGGTCATCAAATAATCCAATTTTCTATAGTGTTATAGTGTAACGTATGTCCTTATGAACTCTTCTTCCTACCACATAAAGTTCGTGCATAAATGATAATTTTACAACTAGGCATTCCATAAATATAATATTAGGAATATTTTAGATTTGAACAAATTAGTTAGACTAAAATTTTATTTTATTTTGTAACTTGTTGATGTATAACAGTATGATTGAGTTTTTGTTGATATAGAAATATTCTATATTTTGATATCAGTTCATAAGAAATGTTAGAATAATAAGAATGCATGACCTATGGAATTAATGTAGTTAGGATTTCTATCTAAAACAAGCTAATTGAATTATTATCAATCGAAGTACAAAATCAAATCAAAGGACAATATGTAAAGGCTCAAACTAATAATGTAATTATGTAAGTCAACTTACACTAGAACCATTCGATCAACATATGCAAAGAAAATGGAGTCAAGTAAAAATAGTTGAAGATTTGTTTTTTCTGATGAGACTAACTACTATTTAAATACTCAAAGGATTAGATGAAGAAAGTCACTGACGGATAATAAAATTACAAGACTCAATAGATGCTTAATGATTGTAATTAATTATTCATTGTTGGTAACTGTTAGTCATAAAGGCATGCCTGAATACATCTAATAACAAGCCTAATTATTTGTAATGCTTTGCATTACTTCCATGACCTCTTAACTGAGGGAACCTCTAGTTGTAGAGTTTCTACTTGTTTATTACTTGTAATAGGCATCAATTTCTATCTGTGTAATTGTAATTAAAAGTCAGAGAATAATGCTTGAAAGAAGTTCCAAGGTTCATGCCTCAAGCTTGAAGAACAAGGCTATCAAAATAAACACAGTTAAAGTTTAGAGAATGAAAATTTGCCTAAGTACCAATTCGATAAGTATGTTTGTTATATTCAAGAAGTCTAGTATTCGAGAAGTCATGAATTCGATATCTCAAAAAACAATATTTGATATCTCATTCGATATCTCAGAGATTCGATATGTCTCCTACTCTATTCGAGAACTCAAGAAGTCAACAAGTCAAACACTACGCCATAAACACACATACGCAACCCCAAAATAAAGTTGCAAAAGATCTGAAAAATGTTGCGTAAGGTCTTACGCAGCACCAGAGGGGCGTTGCCAATACCGGCCATGCGTAAGACCCCTAATGCAACGCTTTTTACAAGCTATTGCAACACCACGAAAGTATTGCATAAGAGGCCTTATGCAACACCAAAAGCAGGTAAAGGCAACACCAAATGGTGTTGCATAAGATATTCAGCCATTTCAGCAGTGGGGCCCACATGCCACGTCAACATTGGATCCCACGAGGTACCACATCAACAAGGTACCATGTCAGCAAGATGCCACGTCAGCAGTGAGTCCCACCTAGATGCCACGTTAGCAGTGGGACCCACAAGGTGCCAAGTCACAACTGGGGGACCATGCCATGTCAGCAGTGGGGCCCACCAGGGGTGCCACGTCAGCAATGGGGCCCACAGGATGCCAGATCAGCAGTGGAACCCACATGGTGCCACGTCAGCAGTAAGGACCACTATCTAATGCAACACTAGTTTGGTCTAATGCAACATCAAAAGTATTTTTGGCAACACTAAATATACCATAATGCAACATCATATATAGTCAAATGCAACACTTTTTTCCAAAAAAATTGAAATGGTTGCTTTGTTTATACATAAAACCATCCTGTCTAGACCAAGCCAACAACTTCAAAAGGCAATGATGTAGCCAACAAAAATACTAAACGGTTTTACAAAAATACCAAGTTCTAATACTAGCTAGTTAAAGCTAAAAAAAAATTACTAAGTGTAGCGGCCTTGAGTCATTGGAGAAGCATCACTTCTTGGGTCATCCTATTTTCCTCGCCTTCCTTTTTCCTATATTGGCTGACCAAAATATAACATGTCAATTCAACCTATGCAATGACATTTGTCATAATTAATTAACAACAGTATATAGATGTGTACATATTAGAAGACATACATCAAATATAAATGCATATTTAACGTCAGTGAAGAATACAAAAATTTCTTTGTAGACCAAAATCAGTAGAGATGATTTTTTTTTGTTTCTTCTTGGACGCTGGATGTCCTGAACATATCCGATAGACTTGTACACTGTATTCATGAATGTATGATAGTATCCTAAAACTATTAGATTTAAGATGATAGAGACTACATAGTCCCCTCCTAGATATCTGTCCTTCTACTCCCAGTACTACCAATTTACTCCCCAATGGATTTACCTGCACTTAAACTTTCTAAAATCATTACTGTTCATGTGATTACCTACTCTAAAAGTCAAAATTAATTGGTAGATCTATATGCATAAATAAACTAATTTGGCTCACTGAAAGTCGCCTAATTTGGATTAGGTTAAAAAAATAAACTAATTTGGCTCACTGAATTTAGTCACCTAATTTGGATTAAAGGACGGAACTGGATTTAGTATAGAAAAATATCTTCTCTGATTTTTCCAAGTTATAGAATCCAAACAAACAGGTTATAGAATCCAAACACTACTAATGCATTTTGTTTGTTTAGTACATTTGCGCTACTTGTACATAAATATTAGCAAGAAAAGGAATTATACTTGTAAGTTGTAATGCTATTGCCTATCTCGTGAAAGCATCTAAACCTTACCAAACTAAAAATATTATCAAGTCAAAGTCACTTCATTTCTAGTGTCATTATCTTCAAGCTTATGGTGACACCTCTAAAAATGTTATTTTCAACACCTATGATTTAGTATTTTAATAGGCACAATTGTCTTTCAACTAAACTAGAATATATCGTTGTAACTTGCAAAATATTTTTTATTCTGTGGTACATCCTTTTGAATTTCTGTAATTCTTTCATAACCTTGATTTACAAAAAGAATTGAGATGGTACGATTGTCTAAAGAATGCAGTCTCAGTAGTTTGGTTTATAAGAAAACTAAAAGGGAGAATTGTACCTGATTTTCTTTGGCGTTCAATAACTGCTGCTTTGTCAACTGCTGCTTTGCGACGTACCTCTGAAACTTCCATTTTTGTCATTCTTAATTCTTCTATAAGTGCATCGACCCTAGTAGTTACTTCTTCAGCTTTTACCTACAATGATGATATTAATTGCAAGGCATACGTCAGGAGCTAGTAAAGGCAATTACATCAGAAAAAAATATGATCCAAGCAAGTCTACATCATTTAGTAAAGGTTGCAATCAAAATGAACATCGCAAGTGCACACAACCATATGCAACAGCAATATAAAATATGTTTACTGCTAACAGAGACAATGTTTTATAAGTGAAACAAAATTACCCTTTTTGCCTACTAGAAAAATTAATAACATGAATATCATAGCAAAAATGATTAAGGCATTAACTTAACAATAACATGGCATGTAAATATGTGATTGAAAGACAAAGGGCACATCGTTTAATAAAATTATATAAACCTAGGGCACCAATAACATTTGCATTATACCATAGTACAAGTACACATTTGTATCACAAGATGATATTAAAATATATTATAATCAATAACATGATATTGCAGGAAACATATCATCCTTTGCATTTATATTTTTATATCAACAAGCAGGCACACCTTACTATAGTACTATAAGAAGAATCCTTGCACAAGTTGGCACACCATATTGCAAGAATCAAATGCATACCAGTTCTTCAAATTTTATAATCATCCCCCCTTCCAAATCCTTGCACAATAAGAAGATAAAATGATAGGTCCTGAAGCAGAAGGGCCACACTCAAGACATCTTAATGCTAACAGGTTCAACTACTACACATATACACCAAATGATATAGTCCAATAAATATCAGCCAAAAAGCACTTCTACTGAGCCAAAAAAGTTAGTCCAATAAATACCAGACGTATTGGCTTCATACGCACTTCTTCCAAATGATGAACCGGGTCAAACCCAAATTCAAGTTCAAAACACACAAAGCACGAACCTAAACTTACCCAAATACAAAACCCAAAATTAGGTACAAATCACACAAAACAAAACCCTAAATATAAGTTGGAGATTACCTGCAAAAAAAAAAATTCCATAGTTGAAGCCCTAATTAGCTGCAATTTCAAGAAAAACATAAATGAGTTTTATGCATAATTCATAGGAAATAGAAATGAGTTGTAAATAGAGAGTTTGTATTCAACTACCAATTAAAGGTGTAGACAGAGTTTGTAAATAAATACAAATGAGTTTGTGTAGAGAGCAAAGAGTTATCGATAGAGAATGAGAGGATGAGCAGAGAGAATAAGGCGAGCCTTTCTTGACGTGAGTTTAAGTTTGTGTGAATTATTTCATTTGGGGGGAAAATATCCGCCCAAAATTTTTACCCGGGGACGGGGGACCTGTGCAAGACCACTTCTTTTTTATCAAAAAATCAAATTATTTCTTAAATTTTTTTGTTGTATAGTACGATTTTAATTTTGTAATTTTAAATTTACAAAATTTTAGAAAATTAAAAACATGATAGATACTTATAAAAAAATTATCACATTACTAAATTCTTTAGATATTAATATCCATATGGTTCGATCGTCAAAAAAAGAATATAGAAAAAAAAAGAATCATCATTCGGGACAAGACTAATTAAATAGAAAGTCCACTTTGACTAGTTTGACCGTTAGAAAACCAAACCAAATACGTCTAGGAATTTTTTTTAAAAATTACCACATCACTAGAATCGTTATATCTTGTCATCCGTAAGATAGGAACGTCGAAAAAATAATTAAAAAAAATAGATTCATCATTCGGGACAAGACTAGTGAAAAGGAAGGTAGACTTTGACTGGTTTAACCTTTATAAAACCAAACCAAATACATGTAGGAAATTTTTAAAAAACTTACCACATCACTAAAATCGGTATATCTGACATCCGTACGATTGGATCGTCGAAAAAATAATTTTAAAAAATAAATTCATCATTCGGGACAAGACTAGTTAAAAGGAAGGTTGACTTTGACTAGTTTGACCGTTATAAAACCAAACCAAATACATGTAGGAAATTTTTAAAAACCTTACCACATCAATAAAATCGGTATATCTTGACATCCGTACGATTGGATTGTCGAAAAAATAATTTAAAAAATTAGATTAATCATTCGGGACAAGACTAGTTAAAAGGAAGGTCGACTTTGACCGGTTTGACCGTTATAAAACAAAACCAAATAAATCTAGGAAATTTTTTAAAAACTTACCACATCACTAAAATCATTATATCTTGACACCCGTACGATTGAAACGTCAAAAAAATAATTTAAAAAAATAGATTCATCATTCAAGACAAGACTAGTTAAAAGGAAGGTCGACTTTGACTGGTTTGACCGTTATAAAACCAAAACAAATAAATCTAGGAAATTTTTTAAAAAATTTCCACATCACTAAAATTGTTATATCTTGACATCCGTGCGATTGAAACGTCAAAAAAATAATTTAAATAAATAGATTCATCATTCGGGACAAGACTAGTTAAAAGTAAGGTCGACTTTGATCGGTTTGACCGTTATAAAACCAAACCAAATAAATCTAGAATTTTTTTTAAAAAATTACCACATCACTAAAATTGTTATATCTTGACAACCGTGCAATTGGGATGTCGAAAAAGTAATTTTAAAAAATTGATTCATCATTCGGGACAAGACAAGTTAAAAGGAAGGTCGACTTTGAACGGTTTGATCGTTATAAAACCAAACCAAATAAATCTAGGAAATTTTTTAAAAACTTTCCACATCACTAAAATCTTTATATCTTGACACCGGTGTGATTGGGACGTCAAAAAATTAATTTAAAAAATAGATTCATCATTCGGGACAAGACTAGTTAAAAGGAAGGTCAACTTTGACCTGTTTGACCGTTATAAAACCAAACCAAATAAATCTAGAAATTTTTTTAAAAACTTACCACATCACTAAAATCGTTATATCTTGATACCCGTGCGATTGAAACGTCAAAAAACTAATTTAAAAAAATAGATTCATCATTCGGGACAAGACTAGTTAAAAGGAAGGACGACTTTGACCGGTTTGACCGTTATAAAACCAAACCAAATAAATCTAGGAATTTTTTTAAAAACTTTCCACATCACTAAAATCGTTATATATTGACACCCGTGCGATTCGAACATCAATAAAATAATTTTAAAAAATAGATTCATCATTCGGGACAAGACTAGTTAAAAGGAAGGTCGACTTTGACCGGTTTGACAGTTATAAAACCAAACCAAATAAATCTAGGAAACTTTTTTAAAAATTACCGCATCGCTAAAATCATAATATCTTGACACCCGTGGAATTGGAACGTCAAAAAAATAATTTTAAAAAAATAGATTCATCATTTGGGACAAGACTAGTTAAAAGGAAGGTCGACTTTGACCAATTTGACCGTTATAAAACCAAACCAAATAAATCTAGGAAATTTTTTAAAAAACTTTCACATCACAAAAATCGTTATATCTTGACACCCATGCGATTGGAATGTCAAAAAAATAATTTAAAAAAATAGATTCATCATTCGAGATAAGACTAGTTAAAAGGAAGGTCGACTTTGACCGATTTGACCGTTATAAAACCAAACCAAATAAATCTAGGAAATTTTTTTAAAAATTACTGCAGCGCTAAAATCATAATATCTTGACACCCGTGGAATTGGAACGTCGAAAAAATAATTTTAAAAAAATAGATTCATCATTTGGGACAAGACTAGTTAAAAGGAAGGTCGACTTTGACCAGTTTGACCATTATAAAACCAAACCAAATAAATCTAGGAAATTTTTTAAAAAACATTCACATCACTAAAATCGTTATATCTTGACACCTGTGCGATTGGAACGTCAAAAAAATAATTTAAAAAAATAGATTAATCATTCGGGACAAGACTAGTTAAAAGGGATGTCGACTTTGACCAGTTTGACCGTTATAAAACCAAACCAAATAAATCTAGAAATTTTTTAAAAAAATTACTACATCACTAAAATTGTTATATCTTCACACCCGTGCGATTGGGACGTTGTAAAAATAATTTAAAAAAATAGATTTATCATTCGGGACAAAACTAGTTAAAAAAATAGCTGATGCAACACTTCAAACAGTAAATGCAACACTACTGTTAGCTAATGCAACACTTATGCCACGTCAGCACAGATGGGTCCCACTCCTGCCACGTCAGTAATTGTGGGCCCCATAATTGCCACGTCAGCATTGGTGGGCCTCCTGCCACGTCACTCTCGTGGGTCCCATACTGCCACGTCAGCAGTTGTGGGTCCCACACCTGCCACGTCAAAATTTAATTAAAAAAATATCTAATGCAACACTTCAAACAGCAAATGCAACACTACTTTTATCTAATGCAACCCTTATGCCACGTCATCAAATGACACTTCAGCACCGGTGAAGGCCATTTCTGCCACGTTCGTAATTGTGGGCCACACAATTGCCACGTTAGCATTGGTAGGCCTCCTGCCACGTCACCATTGTGGGTCCCACACTGCCACGTCAGCAGTGGTGGGTCCCACACCTGCCACGTCAGAATTTAATTAAAAAAATATCTAATGCAACACTTCAAACAGCAAATGCAACACTACTATTATCTAATGCAACACTTATGCCACGTCATCAAATGACACGTCAGCATAGGTGGGGCCCACTTCTGCCACGTCAGCAAATGCGACATCAGCACATGTGGGTCCCACTTCTACCACGTCATCATTTATTAAAATAAAGAAATATATAATGCAACACCAGCAGTTAGTGTTTCATGATGTGAAACACCGTGGGTAATATGCAACACTAAATTATATCTAATGCAACACCGGTTTAGCGCTGTTTCAAAAGACCCAAAATTTCTAGCTAACGAAACGCTTTCTGTGCAAGACTTTCTAAAAAGGGTTGCGTATGCTCACTTATGGCGTAGTGAAAGCATCATTCGAGTTCTCCAAGAGTCAATAAGTCAAAGTTCATTCGATATCTTAAAGACTCAGAAAGCTATTCGATATCTCAGGGATTCGATAAGTTAAATGCTCCATTCGACAACTCAAGGATTCCTGAAGAAAAGAGCTATTCGAGAAGTGATTCGATATGTCAACTTTAGAGTATTCGAGAACTCAGAGTTATCGATCAAGTCAATTCTAGTTCTCGAATCAAACACTTAGCCACTACTCGAATACACACGTGGAGACAAAATACTGAAGGAATTGTACAAGTCAGAAACCTGAAATAAGCCAAGGTGCTTTATGGACCACAAGCTGTAATGTACTTTGGAAAGCCTACAAAGAAGCTTAGAGAGATGTACAAGAGACAAAGAGCTAAAGAAGTGGATCTGAGCAGAACCTCAACAAGTCAAACCTGTAGCCGTTTGGATGCTTGCTCAAAAAGGATAGACATACGAGAAAGTAATTTATCCTGTAACCTTATTTGTAGTAAGCTGGTTGTGCTCATGTTCTATAAGGGCACAACCTCACTTCTTTAGAATAGAAGTTTTTCACATACATTCTAAGAGTACATCTCTCTGAGAAAAACGAAGCTGAGAATACTATCATTTGTATTCACAGGTTGTATCAAATCTTTATCTAATAAAATATTAGATTAAAGTGATATCGTGTCCTGTGTTATTTATTATCTGTAACACCCCCAGATCCGGGGTCAGGGATCGGGTCGTTACGGTCTCATAACTCATACATAATACTTGACTTGAGTCCAAAATCAATAAGTAGCATGCTATAACCCCACAATAATATCCACTCACACACACACACAGTTATAGTCCCAGAGATGAAATTGAAATAAGTCTTATAAAAGGGTTTGCGAATAAAAGTTATTACAATCCAAAAGGATAACATCATAAGTTTAAAAGTTTTGTCGTTGATTACATTAATTATACATATAGTTAAACAGGAAACAAAAGCTGTCTAACTATGCTACCTCAGCAATGGCGGCTAGAATCTCAGCGGGGAGTCCGGTGGGTCGGGTAACCCGCTTGCGCCGAGTGTGCCTGAAGCGAGCCATCTGTCCTAGCTGTTGTTGTGACATGATAAATAGGCAAGGGTGAGCAATAGCCCACCAATAATAATATAACAGGACAGTGATAGTATGTAACAGTTCGAAGTATCATTATTTCCATATGCCATGCATTAACGAAGTTAGTGCCAGTATACTATAAATGATGAAGTTACAAGGTAACCTAAAGTGTTTATTTTGTGGAAATATCTGCTAAGTCAAAATAAGCAAGATATCATTATTTATCATATTAAGTGGAACCTGCAAGGAAAATATTGCAGTTCCAGTTATTAACATTTTTCGAAGTTCTACAACATGAAAGAAGTCTCTTCGATACGTGTTGCGGAAGACACCGTCAACCTGAAAGAATTATCTTCGATACGTGTTGCAGGGAATTCCCAATTTGGGAGATGAACCAATATTGGAGTTCTCACGCGCTAGCTGTTCCACTCCCTGATGATCAGTCGGGGATGGTACAACCCAACATAGTTTACTACCGGTAGAAGGAAGAACTGGCGGCTCCACTTGTAGATTACCTTTAATAGTAACTCACTGGCCAATGATTAGGCCTTGTGATGGACCGCGTGACTCGGCCTCTTACACACGACTCCTAGTTCGAATAAATCCACACCATTGAAACGTAGAGTTTGTCCTCCATTCCCTAAGTGAAATACTTGTTGATAAGACTCCACAAAGTAGTCGTATCTAGTTGGAAAGGAAAACTCACCAACATTTCCCAAGCTTTTGCTTGTTAATGGATATCAACTTGTTCCAACCATTTTACCCCTCGAATAATGAGAAGGTACACACAGACTTAATGAGTCCGTAGCAACCAAGTTGCGAGTGAAAAGGATATATTATGACTGGGAAGTCGACAAGATAAATAAACTTTCTCAAGTAAGGTTACCTTATAATTCAAGAGATAGATTTGAGTGAAGAATGGAATCTTTAGGACCTTTCTTAATATAATATTAATCGTATGACTCCGAAGAATTTTCAGAATGATCGAAGGTCGAAGACAATATTTGAAGAATAATAAACAACATTGAAGTTGTCTCCAAGTATTGAATAAATATTTATAGAATATTTATTGAGTCGGAAGTATTTAATGAATGAAAGAATATTTTTAATAAGAGTATTTCTCAAAATAATCCTTGAAGGAATATTAAGAAAATATTTGTTGAATAAATAATTACTTAAATGAATATTAAAATAAAATTCATTTAATAAATAATTTTGAAAGGAATGTTTGGAATAATATTCGTTAAGTAAATAAGACTTCAAATTAATATTCAAAAATAGTATTCATATAATAATTAATAATTTAAATGAATATCAAAGTGATATTCATTTAATAAATTAAACCTTAAAGGAATATTCGAGAATAATATTCCCTTAATACATGATGTTCTAAATGAATGTCCGAATGATATTTATTTAATAATCGTAGGTTTTATGGAAATATTCGAAATAATATTCGATAAATGGTTCGTCTTTGAATGAATATTGAAAAATAATATTCATTGAATAGATAACGTTCAAATAAATATTTGAAGTAATGATCGTTAATTAAATAATCTCGGACGAATATTCAAATAATATTCGTCAACCAAATAATGGGAATTATTTGCTTAGATATTTCCCACGAAAGTAATTATGATATATCAAGAAGTACTGACTCCCGGTCTATATTCAACAAATAGGATTCATATGCCCTTCTCTAAGGGTCTTAACAACATCCGGCTTATAATCGATATATTATCTATCTACTTATAAGCCAAAGAACAATCAGGGAACAAGTATATCAATATGACTTGAAAGTAGGCATGCATGCTATGGCATATGTATAACAGAAAGCATATATTATCACAACAACAGCCTAAAAAGGGAAAGTTGAAACTTTCCTGGTAATTGAGCATGAGTAGGTGTAGTGGTAGGGTATCCCGGGTCAGCTCGGCGATCTATAAATAGTCAAGAGATTCGAGGTTAATTGCTTAACACTTTTTTTTAAAAAAGGTTAAGTATTAACTTAAGTCGAAACATGTCTTCTAATTATCTCGTTATACCCCTTTTTTTTTAAAAAAGTTAAGTATTAACTTAAGTAGAAGCATGTCATTAAGACATGCCATCATACTCACACTTAGTGTATACTTAAGTCGTATAAGTTCTAAATTCGATCGATTACGAACCAAGATTATATCTCGAGTTTTATCGCTCGTTTTCTAAGTTATACTTTTAAGGGGTTCGTTCACGTTTAACCTAGATTTAAACATTTTTATAAAATTGAAAGACGATCCGATTAACATGTGGTTTTCTTTCACATCTTCCTTATGACCTCTAATATTTAATTACTATGATTCGTCACTGACTTGCATAATTTACGAGGGTTCAATTTCAGTTACGAACTTTCGTTTATGGTTTTGAACTACTTTTAGTAAATCGACCATAAATCCTAAACCGTAAGTCTGTTTGATTCGATTCTTTTTCCAAAATGATCTACGACTCAAGATCTATAAGGGAATGTTAGATAATTATCCAGTTTCGGCAATTAGACCTACTGTGATGCACAGTTTTCAATGATTAAAGAAATTTCGGCATTATAACTGCTATAATTCGAACGTTCCGAAAATCACAATCAACAACCCAAGCCACACCGGGCATCAATACAACTTATAGACAAGATTTTAATCTTATTAAGTCCAAGAACCACTGACTTTATCATCATAATCATCAT
This sequence comes from Saposhnikovia divaricata, assembly GCA_036435485.1. Lineage (NCBI taxonomy): Eukaryota > Viridiplantae > Streptophyta > Magnoliopsida > Apiales > Apiaceae > Saposhnikovia > Saposhnikovia divaricata. The sequence goes on along the minus strand of CM071599.1, from coordinate 139,601,077 downwards.
GTTAATCAAATCACTATATCACTAGCTTATAACGTGAACATAATCATAACTAAGCTAAATCATTCAAGAATATTCTTAATCTCAAAACAAGAACTAGGGTTTCAAGTGGTTACCTTCTTGAGGGTATGTACTAGCCTTACTAACCTTGGTATGGTCCTTGGATTGTTTTATGTTAGCTAAGATCAACCATGAAATCAAGAAAAACAAGGATTAGTATATGAAAACAATATTCATCATCACCTCTGATGATTTATTTGAAAATGGTAAAAGATGAATTTAAGGCCAAGATTTCTAGGAGATCTAAGCTATGATATGTAGTACTTACCCTAAAAATTTGGAGATCAAACAATGATGGCAACCCCCTTTTCTATCTTCTTGGCCGAGAGTTGCTTCAAGGAAAGAAAATAGAGAGTTTTCGCTTTGGTTGCTTTCTTTGCTTGGTTGAAATGAGTTATTGGATGATGCGTTAAGATAATATCTAGTTTAAAGTGATTACATCATAATCCACTAGCCAAATCTTGATGCTTTATCTTGTGACAAGTGTAGGCTCCTTATTATGCATATCCTTTTTGCAATAATGCATTTACACCACTTAGCTTATAGTTGACTTACATGTGACATACTTTGGTTTCTCTTACTCCATCCACTTGTACATGCATGAATCTTGCTCTTTGCTTGCCGTTTGTCCAGTTATTTCTCAATTTTACTGATCGTTCGAACGAATATCTCAATCGTTTCTAGTTAGGGTTTTACTAGAAACCTTCTAAATATTTTTGCTCACATCTTTAATCCTCCTTTATAATTCTTGAATTTAAATACCTTAAATCTTTTTAATAATATCTTGAGTCTTTCAGTGTCCAGAGAAATCTCGGGGAAAATAAAAGTGCTATTTTTCAAAATCCGATAACTTTTACATACACTCTTTTTCCCCATGGATCTTTAATACGAACTCAGAAATCCGTTCCGGGTACTTCTATATAGCGTCGTCTAATAATATTCTTATTTCCACCAAAAACACTATTCATTATTTATTCTCTCTTTATTCCTTATATTTATGAAAATGTCCTTGTTCTTTTTCGGGCGTTCCTTAACCCTTTTACGGAACCACTAGACTAATCGTTATCGATCTGGATGACAAGAGAGTATTCATCTGCTTGGAGTTGCCATATCTTATTCCTCTAGGAGAAAGATTATTCTTACCTAAGTTGTCAACCATTAGCATTCTTCAAGGCATAGAAATAATAAAGTCGAATTCCATTCATTCTTTCAAAATATCAACTATTACATCGTAGCCGTAACCACTATTCGTTCTTACATCATTAAATAAATAAAAGTTTTAATTCTACCCAAAATCTGGGTTCTTACAGTCTCCCCTCATTAAAAGGATTCCGTCCCGAAATCAGTTTGAAAACAAGTGGGGGTACTTTTCTTGCATTGTGCTTTCAAGCTCCCAGGTTGATTCTTCTACATTGTGCTTCTGCCACAAGACACTGACTAGCTGAATGACCTTGTTTCGGAGCACTTGTTCTTTCCGGTCTATGATTTGCACAGGTTGCTCTACATAGGTCAAGTCTGGTTGCATGTCCACTTGATCATACTCTACAATGTGCTTGGCATCCGGGTTATACTTCCTCAGCATCGAAACATGGAATACAGTGTGCACCTGCTGTAGATTTGGGGGCAATGCCAGTTCATAAGCTAGTTCCTCAATCCGTCTTAAGATCTCAAATGGTCCAATGTATCTGGGACTCAGCTTCCCTTTCTTTCCAAATCTCATTAAACCTTTCCAAGGTGACACTTTTAAGAACACTAGGTCTCCTACTTCGTATTCTTTGCCTTTACGAGCTAAGTCGGCATATTTCTTTTGTCGATCCTGGGCTGCTACCAACCATCCTCTGATTAGATCTACTGCATCTTTAGTTCATTGGACCACTTCGGGCTCGAGCATCTTTTGTTCTCCAACTTCATCCCAATACAAGGGAGATCGACATTTCCTTCCATAAAGGGCCTCATAAGGTGGTATTCCTATACTTGAATGGAAACTGTTATTGTAGGAAAACTCGATCAATGGCAAGTGATCATCCCAATTTCCTTTGAAGTCTATCGCGCAGACTCTCAACATATCATCTAGCGTTTGGATGGTCCTTTCACTTTGCCCATCTGTTTGGGGGTGGTATGCTGTGCTCATGTTCAGTCGGGTCCCTACACATTCTTGAAAACTTCTCCAAAACCTGGAGTTAAATCTAGGATCTCGATTGGATACTATTGCGATTGGGACTCCATGTCGCGCCACTATCTCTTTTAAGTAGATATCCACTAGTCTGTCGACCGTGTATCTTTCGTTGATCGGGAGAAAGTGAGCTGACTTCGTCAGTCGATCTACAATTACCCATATGGCGTCATGATTAGCCTTGGTCCTTGGTAAACCTACTACAAAATCCATGGTTATGTGTTCCCATTTCCATTCTAGAATCTCTAAGGGGTGTAGGAGTCCGCTGGGCTTCTACTGCTCTGCTTTCACTCTTTGGCAGGTCAAGCATCTGCTTACCCACTCTGTTACGTCCTTTTTCATATTGGGCCACCAGTAATGCTCCTTCAAATCCCTATACATTTTGGTGCTACCGGGGTGCATCGAGTATCTTGAGTTGTGTGCCTCGTTTAAAATCTCATCCTTGAGTTCCTGAACGTTTGGGATCCATATCCTGTACGTGTACCTCATGATCCCTTCTTTGTCTCTTTCACACTTAATTTCTTCCCCTATCATTATCTCTTCTGTGGAGTTCTCTTCTTCCTCCATCATCCGTTCCTGGCACAGTCTAATCTTTTCTAACAATGGAGGTTGGATCCTAATTTCCATCAACTTTTCTTGGCCCTCTCCAGGTAACTTAATCTCAATTTCCAGCTACTTAAAATCTTTCACTAGCTCTTCCTCTGAAGTTATCATCTTGAGCTTCTCTTTTCTACTAAGGGCGTCAGCCACCACATTGGCTTTGCCCGAGTGATAACGAATTTCACAGTCGTAATCCTTGATTAACTCTAACCATCTCCTCTGGCACATGTTAAGCTCTTTCTGAGTGAAAATGTACTTGAGGCTCTTATGGTCAGTGTAAATCTCAAACTTTTCCCCATAAAAGTAGTGTCTCCAAATCTTTAAAGCGAAGACTATGGCTACTAGTTCTAGATCATGCGTGGGATATCTGACCTCATAATCCTTCAGTTGCCTAGACGCATATGCTATTACCTTGCCGTGCTGCATAAGCATGCATCCCAGTCCTTTATGCGAAACATCACTGTAAATCACGAAATCTCCTTTTCCATCAGGTAATGTCAGCACTGGGGCTGTCACCAACCTCTTCTTTAACTCTTGGAAACTCTTCTCTCATTTTTCAGTCCATTCAAATTTCTCAGTTTTGCGGGTAAGTCGAGTTAATGGAGCTGCGATTTTCGCAAAATCTTGGACAAATCTTCTGTAATATCCGGCCAGTCCGATGAAACTCCTCACCTCGGTTGGAGTAGTTGGCCGTTCCCAGTTTGAAACTGCTTCTATCTTGGAGGGGTCAACCAACACTCCTTCTCTATTGATCACGTGCCCTAAGAATTGTACTTCATTTTTCCAAAACTCACACTTGGAGAACTTGGCATATAACTGCTCCTTCCTGAGTATTTATAAGGTTATCCTTAAATGTTCAACGTGTTCTGTCTCTGTCTTTGAGTAGATGAGAATATCATCAATGAAGACTATCACGAATTTGTCCAAATATTCCTTGAACGCTCTATTCATTAGGTCCATGAAGGCTGCTGGGGCATTGGTCAATCCAAATGACATTACCAAGAACTCATAATGTCCATATCTTGTATGGAATGCAGTCTTCGGGATATCTTCAGGTTTGATCTTCAGTTGGTGATATCCTGTTCTCAGGTCAATCTTAGAGAAGTATTCAGCGGCTCTTAGCTGGTCAAACAAATCGTCTATCCTGGGCAATGGATACTTATTTTTTATAGTTAGCTTGTTCAACTCTCTGTAGTCGATGCATAACCTCATACTCCCATCCTTTTTCTTAACAAACAACACTAGTGCGCCCCAAGACGACACACTGGGCCTTATCATGCCCTTATCTAACAATTCCTGTAACTGTTTAGCTAGCTCCTTCATTTCTACTGGGGCTAATCGGTACGGGGCCTTCGAAACCGGCGCCGTCCCCGGGGCTAACTCGATGGCAAACTCAATTACCCTATCAGGTGGTAGTCCGGGAAGATCTTGTGGAAATACGTCCTCGAGCTCATTATCTACCGGAATGTCTTGCAATCTTGGCGCTTCCTTCTGAGTGTCTATAACATAAGCTAAATAAGCCTCGTTCCCTTTCCATAAGAATCTCTTGGTTTGCGCCATGGTCAGAATTTTCGGGGTCTGTCGCATCCCCTTAAACACTATTTCTTTCTTCCCTGGGGTTTTCAACTTAACTTTTTTCCCTTTACAATCTATCTGCGCATTATTGCGAGACAACCAATCCATACCCAAAATGACATCGAATTCCCCTAGCTTAAAAGGAATTAAATCGACATAGAAGGATCGTCCTCCTATTTCTAGTTTACAATCGGGGTGAATTTGATTAACCGGTACGATTTCTTGATTAGCTATTTCTACTTGTAAGGAATCTCTTAGTTGCTGGATTTTAAGTTTCATTTTATGCGCAAAATCTCTAGATATGAAAGACTTAGTTGCTCCTGAATCAAATAAGACATTTGCACTGACTGAATTGAGAGAAATTGTACCTGCTTTCACATCCGTGTCCCTCACGGCATCTTGTACTGAAATATTAAAAGTCCTAGCTGTTGGTGGCCTATTTGAGGCAGCCCTGCTTGCCCCTGATGCTGCTGGTTTGTTCCTTGGGCAGTTCTTCCTCATGGGCCCTAGCTGTCCGCTCTGGAAACAAATGGTGCTTTTGTTGGTACTAGGGACAACCGCAGTGCAGGTGTTAGAGTAGTGGCCCACTCGTCCACAGTTATAACAGGTTGGCTGCTTCTGATTGCACACTCCGGGATGTCTTTTCCCACACGTTACACATGCTGGCAAGGAAGGTCTGGACTAATGGGAATGGGAAATTCCTGTATGTTGGCCGCCCTGGCTCACACTCATGCTCACAGGTGGTTTGAATCCCATACCCCTGCTAGGTAGAGAGACTGCTCCTCGATTAAACTTGTTTGGGGGCTTTCCTCCTGCGGACCCTCCGCCCATACTGACATGTTTTCTCTTTAATCCCCCCTTCTCTTTCTCTCTTTGCATCTGATCACTTCCAGCTTCCACAATGGTGGCCTTTTGCACCAAGGTGGCATAATCCGTAATTTCTAAGACCGCCACTCTATTCTGGATCCACTGTTTCAACCCTTGTTGAAACCTGTTAGCTTTCTTTTCTTCGGTATCCACAAATTCTGGCACAAATCTCGACAGCTCAGTAAATTTGGCCTCATAGTTAGCCACTGACATATTGTTCTGTTTCAGTTCCAAAAACTTAAGTTCCATCTGAGTTTTCATGAACTTCGGGAAGTACTTCTCCAGGAATAATTGTTTGAACCTTTCCCAGGTTACAACAACATTAGTCTCCATGTTCTTCTTGGCTTCCCACCAATAATTGGCATCTCCCTTTAGTAGGTAAGTAGCAAAAACAATCTTCTGAGCCTCATTGATACTCAGAATCTTGAAAGATTTTTCCATTTCCTTGATCGAGGCCCTCGCCTCAACAGGATCAGCCGATCCGTGGAACTCTGGGGGCTTAAGGGACTTAAAGGCCCTAAAGGAATTTGCCACTGAAGTGTTGTTTCCTGGTAGTGGTTGGGGGTATTGGTTCAAATTCTGCCTAAGTAGATCCATAAACTGGCCCGTGGGGTCTCCGCCCTGGTTCTCCCCTTCCTGCTCTACTTCAGTTTCTCCACCCTCTATTTCCCCCCTCAAAGTCTTCAGAGTACATGGGTTCATCCTGTGCTCCATACTGGGAATCTTCTTGCTCATTATAGTCCTGATCTTGTTCTTCACTACTTTCATGGTTTTCCTCATGTTGGTTGTGACTATCTTGGTTAGTAGATTCACGGGGGTTAGCCCTAGTGCCCATTCGTCTTGGAGGCATTTTACTGAAAATTTGGAAAATTTTACATTAGGTTCACTTACCTATTTTAAAGAATTTTTCCTTGCATAATTCGTTACATGATTGGATTTAAGATCCCACAGTTTTATATCTCATGGCAACTTAATCGAAAAACAGTACATATGCTAATAAACTCGTGATCACATCCCAACAAAATTGAAATAGCTGAAAGGGAAACAAATATACACCAGGTACCGAAAAGGTAAAACATCTGAGTTACAACGATAGTTTAAAGTACAGCCATCCTAACAACAATAACAAGTCAAAAGTGAAATACGCTGTCTATTTGTCTAGTCTACAAAAAGGGAAAATAAGTACAATAAAACCATCCCTACAAAAGCCGGCACTACTACGTCCGTACATGACTAGACAACTAGACTACTGCATCACTACATCTGAAATCAGCCGCCACGACGAAACATCATCCGAACCCTCCCCATGGCGATGCGGAAAATCTCCTCGGCATCTGCTGTGTCTACCATACCATGCCCATCAGTAGGCAACTGTCGCACCCCCATCCGAGCCCTCACCTCGATGCGGGTCATAGCCCTATACCCAACCCTGTCACTGATAGTCCTCCGGCCCTGCAACATCATCCGGGCGGCTCTCTCTGCTGCTAGCTCCATCCTAGACTCTGCCAACCTGGCATCCGCCACTGACAACTCTCTATAAAGCCCATTCACAATCAAGTTATGAACAAATACTGGGACTCCTCCTATCGGGACATGAGGTGGGGTGGATGGCTCAGCTGGTGCTGCAGTCTCTGTCTGCTGGGGCTCTGGGTAAGCTCCTCAAACTCATCGGGGAATGGGCTCACAGGTAGTGGTGGTGGGGTAAGGGCTCTCTCCAGAGGGAGGGGTGGCACTCGTAGTCCAGAACTCCCTACTGCATCATCCACTAGCTCATCCTCAACTACAGCCTGTCCAACAACAGCAGCCATGACCTGCTCAGTGGTCATATCAGTATCCTCCTCCATGGTCCTGATCTCAGATACAACCCAATAATCCTCATCCTGAGCAACTAACTCGGCGTCCTGCCCTGTCTGGACCCCCTCCGGGTCCTTCTCCCCCTAAGTCTCAATAACATCTGTATCAACATCAACCTGGACCTCCTCAGGGTCCTCCTCCTCAGACTCAATCACATCAGTATCAGCATCAACCTGGACCTCCTCAGGGTCCTCCTCCTTAGGCTCAGTATCCTCATCAGGCAAGTGCTCATAGTATGGGTCCCTAGTCCGGAACATGTCCTCATCATGCTGTCTCGCAGCTGCCTCTTGAGCTGACATATCGCTCGCCTACACAAGACGGACTATGTTACTATCATGATACTTAAAAAGTTCCCGTAAAGGTTTTAGGTGAACCTGGCAAGGGTTCTTATTATATTAGTGAATTTATTATTATATAACGTCGTATCATCTCTTGGGATATATAACTCTCGCTCTGATACCATCTCTGTAACACCCCCAGATCCGGGGTCAGGGATCGGGTCGTTACGGTCTCATAACTCATACATAATACTTGACTTGAGTCCAAAATCAATAAGTAGCATGCTATGACCCCACAATAATATCCACTCACACACACAAAGTTATAGTCCCAGAGATGAAATTGAAATAAGTCTTATAAAAGGGTTTGCAAATAAAAGTTATTACAATCCAAAAGGACAACATCATAAGTTTAAAAGTTTTGCCGTTGATTACATTAATTATACATATAGTTAAACAGGAAACAAAAGATGTCTAACTATGCTACCTCAGCAATGGCGGCTAGCATCTCAGCGGGGAGTCCGGTGGGTCGGGTAACCCGCTTGCGCCTAGTGCGCCTGACGCGAGCCATCTGTCCTAGCTGTTGTTGTGACATGATAAATAAGCAAGGGTGATCAATAGCCCACCAATAATAATATAACAGGACAGTGATAGTATATAACAGTTCGAAGTATCATTATTTCCATATGCCATGCATTAACGAAGTTAGTGCCAGTATACTACAAAGGATGAAGTTACAAAGTAACTTAAAGTGTTTATTTTGTGGAAATATCTGCTAAGTCAAAATAAGCAAGATATCATTATTTATCATATTAAGAAGAACTTGCAAGGAAAATATTGTAGTTCCAGTTATTAACATTTTTCGAAGTTCTACAACCTGAAAGAAGTCTCTTCGATACGTGTTGCGGAAGACACCGTCAACCTGAAAGAAGTATCTTGGATACGTGTTGCAGGGAATTCCCAATTTGGGAGATGAACCAATATTGGAGTTATCACGCGCCAGCTGTTCCACTCCCTGATGATCAGTCGGGGATGGTACAGCCCAACATAGTTTACTACCGGTAGAAGGAAGAACTGGCGGTTCCACTTGTAGATTGCCTTTAATAGTATCTCCCTGGCCAATGATTAGGCCTTGTGATGGACCGCGAGACTCGGCCTCTTACACACGACCCCTAGTTCGAATAAATCCACAACATTGAAACGTAGAGTTTGTCCTCCCTTCCCCAAGTGAAATACTTGTTGATAAGACTCCACAAAGTAGTCGTATCTAGTTGGAAAGGAAAACAAACCAACATTTCCCAAAGCTTTTGCTTGTTAATGGATATCAACTTGTTCAAACCATTTTACCCCTCGAATGATGAGAAGGTACACACAGACTTAATGAGTCCGTAGCAACCAAGTTGCGAGTGAAAAGGATATATTATGACCGGGAAGTCGACAAGATAAATAACCTTTCTCAAGTAAGGTTACCTTATAATTCAAGAGATAGATTTGAGTGAAGAATGGAATCTTGAGGACCTTTCTTAATATAATATTAATTGTATGACTTCGAAGAATTTTCAGAATGATCGGAGGTCGAAGACAATATTTGAAGAATAATAAACAACATTGAAGTTGTTTCCAAGTATTGAATAAATATTTATAGAATATTTATTGAGTCGGAAGTATTTAATGAATGAAATAATATTTTTAATCAGAGTATTTCTCAAAATAATCCTTGAAGGAATATTAAGAAAAATATTTGTTGAATAAATAATTACTTAAATGAATATTAAATAAATATTCATTTAATAAATAATTTTGAAAGGAATGTTTCGAATAATATTCGTTAAGTAAATAAGACTTCAAATGAATATTCAAAAATAGTATTCATATAATAATTAATAATTTAAATGAATATCCAAGTGATATTCATTTAATAAATTAAACCTTAAAGGAATATTCGAGAATAATATTCCCTTAATACATGATGTTCTAAATGAATGTCCGAATGATATTTATTTAATAATCGAAGGTGTTATAGAAATATTTGAAATAATATTCGATAAATGGTTCGTCTTTGAATGAATATTGAAAAATAATATTCATTGAATAGATAACGTTCAAATAAATATTTGAAGTAATGATCGTTAATTAAATAATCTCGGACGAATATTCAAATAATATTCGTCAACCAAATAATGGGAATTATTTGCTTAGATATTTCCCTCGAAAGTGATTACGATATATCAAGAAGTACTGACTCCCCGTCTATATTCAACAAATAGGATTCATATGCCCTTCTCTAAGGGTCTTAACAACATCCGGCTTATAATCGATATATTATCTATCTACTTATAAGCCAAAGAAAATTAGGGAACAAGTATATCAATATGACTTGAAAGTAGGCATGCATGCTATGGTATATGTATAACAGAAAGCATATATTATCACAACAACAGCCCAAAAAAGGAAAGTTAAAACTTGCCTGGTAATTGAGCACGAGTAGGGGTAGTCGAAACATGTCTTCGAATTATCTGGTTATACCCATTTTTAGTGTAACTCTTTTTATTACCAATACGATTCGACATTTGTTCGTCATTAAGACATGTCATCGTACTCACACTTAGTGTATACTTAAGTCGTATAAGTTCTAAATTCGATCGATTACGAACCAAGATTATATCTCGAGTTTTATCGCTCGTTTTCTAAGTTATAACCAAAGTTATAATTTTAAGGGGTTCGTTCGCGTTTAACCTAGATTCAAACATTTTTATAAAATTGAAAAACGATCCGATTAACATGTGGTTTTCTTTCACATCTTCCTTATGACCTCTAATATTTAATTACTATGATTCGTCACTGACTTTCATAATTTACGAGGGTTCAATTTCAGTTATGAACTTTCGTTTATGGTTTCAAACTAGTTTTAGTAAATCGGCCATAAATCCTAAACCGTAAGTCTGCTTGATTCAATTCCTTTTCCAAAATGATCTAAGACTCAATATCTACAAGGGCATGTTAGATACATATCCAGTTTCAGCCATTAGACCTACTGTGATGCACGGTTTTCAATGATTAACGAAATTTCGGCATTATAACGGCTATAATTCGAACGTTCCAAAAATCACAATCAACAACCCAAGCCACACAGGGCATCAATACAACTTATAGACAAGATTCTCATATTATTAAGTCCAAGAACCACCGACTTTATCATCATAATCATCATGTTAATCATATCACTAAATCACTAACTAAGCATGCTTATAACATGAACATAATCATAACTAAGCTAAATCATCCAAGAATATTCTTAATCTCAAAACAAGAGCTAGGGTTTCAAGTGGTTACCTTCTTGAGGGTATGTACTAGCCTTACTAAGCTTGGTGTGGTCCTTGGATTGCTTTATGTTAGCTAAGATCAACCATGAAATCAAGAAAAACAAGGATTAGTATATGAAAACACTATTCATCATCACCTTCGATGATTTATTTGAAAATGGTAAAAGATGAATTTAAGGCCAAGATTTCTAGGAGATCTAAGCTATGATATGTAGTACTTACCCTAAAAATTTGGAGATCAAACAATGGTGGGAACCCCCTTTTCTAGCTTCTTGGCCGAGAGTTGCTTCAAGGAAAGAAAATGGAGAGTTTTTGCTTTGGTTGCTTTCTTTGCTTGGTTGAAATGAATTATTGGATGTTGCCTTAAGATAATATCTAGTTTAAAGTGATTACATCATAATCCACTAGCCAAATCTTGATGCTTTATATTGTGACAAGTGTAGGCTCCTTATTATGCATATCCTTTTTGCAAAAATGCATTTACACCACTTAGCTTATAGTTGACTTACATGTGACATACTTTGGTTTCTCTTACTCCATCCACTTGCACATGCATGAATCTTGCTCTCTGCTTGCTCGTTTGTCCAGTTATTTCTCAATTTCACTGATCGTTTGAACGAATATCTCAATCGTTTCTAGTTAGGGTTTTACCAGAAACCTTCTAAATATTTTTGCTCACATCTTTAATCCTCCTTTATATTTGTTGAATTTAAATCCCTTAAATCTTTTTAATAATCTCTTGAGTCTTTCAGTGTCCAGGGAAATCTCGGGGAAAATAAAAGTGCTATTTTTCAAAATCCGATAACTTTAACATACACTCTTTTTCCCCTTGGATCTTTAATACGAACTCAGAAATCCGTTCCGGGTACTTCTATATAGCGTCGTCTAATAATATTCTTATTTCCACCAAAAACACTATTCTTTATTTATTCTCTCTTTATTCCTTATCTTTATGAAAATGTCCTTATTCTTTTTCGGGCGTTCCTTAACCCTTTTACGGAACCACTAGACTAATCGTTATCGATCTGGATGACATGAGAGTATTCATCTGCTTGGAGTTGTCATATCTTATTCCTCTAGGAGATATATTATTCTTACCTAAGTTGTCAACCATTAGAATTCTTCAAGGCATAGAAATAATAAAGTCGAATTCCATTCATTCTTTCAAAATATCAACTATTACATCGTAGCCGTAACAACTATTCGTTCTTATATCATTAAATAAATAAAAGTTTTAATTTTACCCAAAATCTGGGTTCTTACATTATCTACATTCATATTTCTGCACACAGATAATACATATCTTGTTACATACTCCAAAACAAATTTATGAACAAGAAAAGTTCAAGAATCCATTCACCCCCCTCTGTATTCTTTTGTGTGTTCAATATTCAGCAGGTGGTATCAAAGCAGGTTGTTTATTCAAAAACAGAAAACGATCATGAATACACCAAAGACTACAGGAACGGTGAAGGTCCCTAAGTTTGACAAAGAGAACTACAACTTCTGGAAGATCAAAATACAGTTGTTCAGCAAAGTTGCTAATCCTTTATATCCTGAGATACTCAAGAACGGGCCCTTTGTTCCACAACAGGAGATTCCTGAGAAGACTGTTGGAACTGTAACCATTCCAAGATCCTATATGGCTAAAGAACCATCTAAATGGACAGAGACAGAAAAGGAGATGGTTGCCCTTGACAGTCATCTCATGTTGTTGATCATAGATTCTATGTAGATGTCAATGTTTGCTAACATTGCCTCTTGCAAAACAGCAAAGGAGATGTGGGATCACATTGAGGAATTATGTGAAGGAACAGAGGAGGTCAGAGAGAATAAGAAACAGATATTGGTCACTCAGTATGAAGCTTTCATGGCACAGTCCAAGGAAAGCATTATTGACATGTTTGAGAGATTTCACAAGTTGGTGACTGAGCTATAAATGAATGGCAAGGTTTACAGTACTAAGGATTTGAACATGAAGTTTCTATTATCTTCTCCAAACCACCTAGAGCAGAGGGTCATTTCTATGAGGGAAAGAGATTTGAACAAAGTCACATATGATGTGCTCTATGGGGTTTTAAAGACTCATGAGCTTGAGTTGCTTCAGAAGAGGGTTATCCAAGCCAACCAAGGCAAAATGATAAACAAATCATGTGCCTTGATTGTCAGCAAATCTAATCAAGACCTAGAAGCATCTACAAGTTAGCTGAAGATAGAAGAGATAGTAGATGATGAAGAAAATGAAGGTGAAGTGACTGAACCTGTTGAGGAGAAGGAAGAAGGAGAGTTCTATACTCTTGAAGAGCTAGATGGCATGGCAAACACTTCATATGCTTTCATGGCCAGAAAGTTTCCAAACATCAGATTCAAGAGGAACCAACCCTATAAACCTAGACCCCAAAACCATTCATTGAACAAGAGCAAGGCACCTGTGAAATCAAACAAGAATAAATTAAAAACCAACCATGTGGATAGGTCATCTATAAGGTGTTATAGATGCAATGACCTAGGGCATTTTGCCAGTGAATGCAAGAATCCTAAAAAGAAGGAAAATGAGTTTCTAGAGCTTGAAGCTAAGTATGAGTTCCTTCTAAAAAAGCAAACACAAGGCAAGGCCTACATAGCTGAAGGGAAGTGTTGGGATGACTCTAATAGTGATGGAGAGGAGCAAGAATTCTGCAACTATGCCTTGATGGCTGATTCCAAGGATGAACAATCTCTATCTGACTCTCATGTACCATCTCTCACTACCATAGATATGTCTATTTTTGAGTATAAATGCATGGTTGAACAACTGTCTATTGAAATGTTTAATATTCATACTAGTATGACTGCTGCTAATGAAGAGATTGACAAACTGTCTGCTAAGCATGGATTGTTAAACAAGAAGAATGAGGAACTTGAGCTAACTGCTATGCAAGTAGATAACCTTAAGAAAGAAGTTGAATATCTGCAGAATAAAGTTCTATGTGCTAGTCAGATTGAGAAGGCTCTTAGGGATGAACTAACTGAAAATGAATTCAAACTTTCTCATCCAGTCTATTGCAGTCCTACCATGAGGAAAACCAAGCTAAACCCAAGGCTTCCATTGGACTTGACTATGGCATTCTTAAACAGAGGAAAGGCTATGCTGTCATTGAAGATGACATATTTGTTCAGGAGGAAATGCCTCACATTTTGAAAAAGACTGAGTCTCCAATTTTTAAAGAACCAACATTTGAAATTGATGAGGATGCCTTACTCATTAAGCAAATGTTGAATGATGAGGATCAGGCACAATCTAGTGAACAACCAGCATCCTCTAAGAGTGAGAGTGTCAAGGCAAAAGCAAAGAAGCTTGTAGGAGGTAGACCTAGACCTGAGAATTTTCTGAAGTTTGTTTCAGCTGAATCTGAGAAGAAAGTGGCTAACAAGAAACAAAACAGGAATGGCAAGCTAGGGATAAACAAGAATAACAGTTATGCTTATGTGCCAAATGCCCCTAGGAAAGTTTGTCAAAACTGTTTTAGCACTAATCACTTAACTCATGCATGCAAAAAACCAACTGGTAGTGTAGCTAAGCCTTTCTATGATTCCTCTGTGCCTTTAAGACATAGAGATTCACCTTTCTGTGATAAACTTGACTGTATGCCATGCAACATGAATGTTATGACTAGCTGTTTTAATTTGAGAAGACAATTCATGGATGGTTGCATCAGTCACAACATTCACACACACTACACAAGGCCAGAGTCTTCAAGTCCTTCTAAAGTTAGGAAGGTACCATTATTACCTAAGTCTGAGAACTCCGTTTCTAAGACTTCTAATAGTGACAAGAAGACTAGTCCTAAGAAAGTTGATAAGCAAGGTATTTTTGATAAATCTGTTTCTAAGCCAAGTGGATCCAAACTTGTTTGGGTACCAAAAGAGAAGTAATACCTTTGTGCTTGCAGGGCAAAGAAAGTGAAAAGAAGGTCATGTGGATTTTGGATAGTGAATGCTCAAATCACATGACTGGTGATATGGCCCTGCTATCACAATATGAGGAGAAGGCTGGCCCAATGGTTGCTTTTGGAGATGACAGCATAGGTAACACATTGGGATATGGCAAGTTAAAAGTTGGCAATGTCATCATTGAAGATGTAGCACTAGTCAAGGGTCTCAAGCATAATCTGCTAAGTGTTGGTCAGTTTACTGATAGAGGATTCAAGATAAATTTTGACAAAGATGAATGTTTGATCACCCACAAGAAGACTGGTGATTTTGCTCTATCTGGAATAAGAAAAGAAAGCCTGTTTGTAGCCAATATGGACTCTGCAAACAAGGACAAAGTTTGTTGCTTCTACTCAAAAGCATAAAATGAAGATTGTTGGCTATGGCAAAAGAAGTTATCACACCTGAACTTCAAGGCCATTAATTCTCTAGTCAAAAGAGAGTTAGTGAGAGACATGCCCACACTTGAATTCTGTCAAGAAGGAGTGTGCGAGGCTTGCCAAAAAGGAAAGATTAAAAGGTCAAGCCACAAGTCAAAGACAGTGACATCAATCACCAAGCCCCTGCAATTAATTCATATGGATTTGTTTGGGCCTGTCAATATTATGTCACTCTCAAGAAAGAAGTATGCCCTAGTGATGGTTGATGACTACACAAGGTATACATTGGTGGAATTTCTAGCATCAAAGGATGAGGCTCCACAAGTAATCATTGAGCACATAAAGAAAGTTGATAAGGAACCAAAAACCAACAATCAATTGCATTGAGAAGTGATAAAAGAACAGAGTTCAGAAATGCCTTACTTGAAGCATTTTTCAAAGAGAATGGCATTTCTCAACAATTCTCAGCTCCAAGGACTCCACAACAAAATGGAGTAGTTGAGAGAAAGAATAGAACTCTAATTGAGGCTGCTAGAACAATGTTGCTTGATGCAAAGATGCCTACATGTTTTTGGGCTGAGGCTTTGAGCACTGCATGCTATATCCAGAACAGAACCCTCATCAACAAAAATAATGGAAAGACACCTTACAATTTGATGACTGGAAAGAAGCCTACTCTAAAGTATGTTCATACTTTTGGAAGCAAATGCTTTGTGTTGAAAGACAATTCAGAATATATTGGGAAGTTTGATGCAAAGGCATTTGAAGGAATTTTCTTGGCTATTCTATGGAGAGAATTGCATACAAAGTTTATGTCATCAGTCAAAAGAAAGTTATGGAAAGCACAGATGTGACATTTGATGACAGCAAACTACCTGGATTAGAAGAAGCCAATGATGAAGATAGAGATCCATTAAAGTTTGAAAATCTAGATGATTCTGATGAAGATTGAAACTGAAGTTGAAACTCTAATTCAACAAACTCAAGTGAATGATGAAGCAAGAGAATAATCTGATCCAATCAATAGTGAAGAGACTAGCATCCAAGACACACATGTGAATAGTAACAACTTCACAGGGGGAGGAAATGAAAATGATCATGACTTGGATGATGAAGCAACATCAAGATTGAGAAATCAAACTGAGCACTCAAGGAAATGGGATAGGTCACACACTGTAGAGCAAATTATTGGAGATCCAAATGCAGGAGTGAGAACTAGGAGAGAAACTCAAAATGAGTGCCTCTATGGTTTCTTTCTATCTCAGATTAAGCCTAAGAAACTTGATGATGCACTGTTGGATCCAGAATGGATTATTGCTATGCAAGAGCAGCTGAATCAATTTGAAAGAAATAAAGTATGGGAACTTGTGCATGCACCAAAGAACAGAACCATTGTTGGAACAAAATGGGTTCTGAAGAATAAGATGGATGAAGATGGTGTAATAGTAAAAAACAAAGCAAGGTTAGTTGCAAAAGGATACTCTCAACAGGAAGGCGTTGATTATGATGAGATTTTCTCTTGTTGCTAGATTGGAAGCCATCAGAATCTTCTTGGCATTTGCTGCTCATTCAAACTTTAAAGTTTATCAAATGGATGTCAAGAGTGCATTTCTGAATGGAGACTTGGAAGAAGAAATTTATGTGCAACAACCACCTGGCTTTGAGGATCCACATTTCCCAGAATTTGTCTACAGATTTCTTAAGGCATTGTATGGACTTAAGCAGACTCCAAGGGCATGGTATAACACATTATCCCAATTTCTTCTTGAAAATCAATTCACTAGAGGCACATTGCACAAGACACTATTTTATAAGAAGCATGGTGATGATATTATCCTAGTTCAGATCTATATGGATGATATCATATTTGGCTCTACAAATGAGAAGCTGTGTGAGAAATTCTCTAAGCTCATGCAGAGCAGATATGAGATGAGCATGATTGGAGAGTTAACATTCTTTCTTGGGTTGCAAGTTAGTCAGAGGAAGGATGGTATCTTTATCAGTCAAACCAAGTATATCAAGGATCTATTGAAGAAGTTTGACTTAAAAGACTGCTCACCTGCAAAGACTCTCATGGCCACTGCCACCAAATTGGATGAAGATGCTAAAGGCAAGAAAGTAGATATCTCAGTCTACAGAGGCATGGTTGGCTCTCTACTCTATCTCACTACAAGTAGGCCAGACATCATGTTTGCTATATGCTTGTGTGCAAGGTTTCAATCAAATCCAAAAGAGTCACATTTGATTGCTATAAAGAGGATCTTTAGATATCTGAAGGGCACTCCAAACTTGGGTTTATGGTATCCTAAGGACACAGGGTTCATTGTGGTTGGTTATTCTGATGCTGATTATGCTGGATGCATTGTGGTTAGGAAGCACCTTAGGTAGCTCCCAGTTTCTTGGACAAAGATTAGTGTCTTGGTATAGCAAGAAACAACAATCTGTGTCAACTTCCACAGCTGAGGCTGAATACATAGCTGCTGGAAGTTGCTGTGCTCAAGTGCTTTAAATTAGAAATCAACTTAGAGATTATGGACTTGTGTTGGAAAGAATTCCAATCATATGTGACAAAACAAGTGCAATCTCTATAGTTGCCAATCCTGTCAATCATTCTAGGACAAAGCACATTGATATCAGATATCATTTCAATAGGGAGCATGCAACTAATGGAACCATTAAGTTGCATTATGTCCCTACAGATAAAGAGTTAGCTGATATATTCACTAAGCCATTGGATGAAGCCACCTTCACAAGGTTGGTTATTGAGATTGGAATGCTGAATTCTTCAGAATCTGGCTAAGTGAAAATATCAACTAGATTGTTGCAGCAGTAAACACTTACTTTATCTAAATTCTCAATATTTTTGAAGTAAGTGTTGGCTGAAATATGATTTATAAATATTTCAAATCTGTTGCATATGTTGAAAAATCATATTATGTCAACTTGAAATTTCTATGAAATTTTGAGAAAATCACTATTTAATTTATTAGAGTATTCTTCATAGAATATGTCTGGTGAATTTTTAAAGATAGTGAAAAATGAATTTTTATGATGAAAAGAATATTTCGATAAGTCAGACTTCTCTAATGATTCACTGCTCGACATCTCTAACAAGTCTCCTTGGAGCACTCTCGAGTTCTCAAATAGAGTCTTTTAGAGATATCGAATGGAGGTATTCTTGACTTCTCGAACATGGTAATTGAGTTCTCTAATGACTGAGTTCTCGAATACTGTATTTGAGTTCTCGAATCATTTGAAAAGGCTGAATTCTCGCTGAATTTCAACCGATTTTGGATTTTTGTCCAAAACTTTAATTCACTCATAAAAATATATTTTATTTAATTTAGAATTATTTCTAAGTTAGATAATTGCCAGCACCCTGCTTGAGTTGTCGAATAATCCTTTCTCGACTTATCGAATAGTTGATTTCTACTTCTCGAATGCCTGACTTGTCGATACAAAACATACATCTAATCGACAATTCAAGTACTTCACACTTATACAATTCTACATCTATTCGTTTCATTTCATTCGATTTCTCAAGCATCTAAATTTCCAAAACCTCTGAAAACCCTAACTTCAAAAGTTAAATTTCTTCTTCGAACTTCATTCTCTTCTCTCTTTTCTCTGTATCAATGGCAACTGTGAAATTCAACACCAACTTCATCGCTCTCTCAAGTGATGTCGAAGCTCCAAATGCTAATTACATTTTGTCAAATGGATGTCTGAATCTTATATCAAAGGAGCACTTACGGCCAACCCAACTCTGTATCTAGACATTCTAGAACAGTTTTGGAACACTGCAATTACTGAAACTTTTGCTTTAGGTGATGGCAGTCTGGGCTATGTCATAAACTGCAAGGTTCTGGGTAAAGAGTTCAACATCACTTCTGAGGACATGAGCAAGGCCTTGGATCTTCACCAGAATGAATATAATGGTTTCGTAACAGATGGTCAACTGGTGGAGTTCTTTGACCTAATAAGGTACTCAGACACCATCAAAGTTGGAAACCTGAAAAGGGCGCATCTGAGGAAAGAGTGGAGCTATATGTTTGCCACACTCCTGCACGTATTCAGTGGAAGGAAATCCATCTATGACCAACTGAGTGCACATGTTCAACAGATACGGTACTCCTTGGCCTTTGACAGAAGGATAGATGTTGGAAAGCTCAAAATGCAGGAGCTCTATGGAAAACTTGGTAAGAACACAACCAAAAGAGGTAATGATATCTTCTTTCCCAGATTCATTCAGTCTGTACTTAATTATTTAGATAAGAATTTGGCTGATTTACCTGGTTTACATAAAACTAGAATAGGCTACCCTAGGTCCATGGCCAAACTTATTTTTGGTAATTTGGATACTAGAAATGATTTGGATATTAGGCTTGTAATAATCCCTCATATACAGAGGTTATTTGAGTCTTACCCCCACAACATGCCAACATTTGCCTCCAAATCTGAGTTATCCAGGCCCAAGCAAGTAGAACAAAATGCAGGGCCTGCTAACCAACCCCCTCAACCAAACACACTACCAAAACACAGAGCCACCTGCATCATCCTCTCAACAGGGTGGTGTTAGTAAAAAGGAGAAGAAGAAGAAGAAGAGAAAACAGATTGAATCTGAGCCCTTGAATATCTCGACAGAAGCAGCATTGGCTGTAGAATTAGGTCTAGAGAGTGAGAAACCTGAGTCACCCTTATAGAGACCAAAGAAGAAGAAATCCAAAGCCACCTCTTCTATCACACAAATGGATGAAGTTGTAAAATCAGGGGCGAACAGCTCACTAGATGTATCCTCTCAACAGGGTGCATCTATAGAATCAAGCATCCTCCCCAATGCACCTACCTGTACTGAGTCAGCACAGGGGAGTGATAAGGCTGGCACTACACTGAGTGGAGAGCAAATCACACTTGAAATTCCCTCTATCTCTCAGGGGGAGTTGCCAAAATCTACTCTAAAAGACACTTCTCTTCCAGAATCTACATCTCAAATTTCTTTGGAGCCTACAACTCAAGAAATTAATGAGCAAGGGTTTGATCACCAAGAATTTTCTCCTCTTGGTGAGCCAATGGACTCAAGTGACTTAGTGCATGACACTTTGCTCAGCACCCAGGAACCACATTTAGATGGTGAGGGAATGCAGCTGGGGCATATCCTAGTGACACCATCATAAACATAGAGGATTCACTAGTTTTCACTAGAGACTCTGTGCATGTGTCAACTACTGTTGTAACTCATCCCACTTTTGTGGAGACAACAGTAGTAGAGTCATTCCATCCGGTTACAGAAGTTGCAACTGTAACTGAGGAGTCTAGCTTGCCTAGCTCTAGCTCTGACTTCATGTCACAATGGCTAAAGCCTGTGCAACATGATAATGCTTTAGGATCAGGGTCTGTTCCACCACAATTGACGGTTGAAGCACTTCAAAGCTTAGTTGTGGATCAGATTCCTGAGTTTGTCAAGATTGCACAACATCTAGTTACCTCAAACATGCCAAATCCTCAATATGAAGCCATTCTGCTATGCCATAAGGAAGATGTGGAGATGCAAAAGGAGAAAATAGCAAATGAGGCTGAAAGAGATGGTAATGTAGATGCTTGGCTACAAAGGAAATATGACATTCCTCTTTCAGATGGTCTTCAGTACATCAGAGAAGAGTACATCACTTCACTAGGGTCCAATGCCAAGTCTCTCACCCCTAGTGATGTGTATGAAGCAATGAATGACACCTACAAGGGAATTCTAAAGGCTACACAATATCTTGGTAAGGGCCTCAAGACAGAAGTTAATGAAGTGTGTGCAGCCATAATCAAAGAGGTGCAGGTAATAAAAAGGGCCTTTGATGCCAAATTCCCTCAACTGGACACTGTTCTTAAGGATTTTCAACTCTGCAAGTCTGAATGCATCAAAATGGACAACTCAATGCTATTGGTTCAAGGGTTTGTCAAAAGTATGGCTACTCACATGGAAAAATTATCAACTTAAACAATAGAAGCCAATGCAGTCCGTAGAGTTCTTTATGCCAACCAATATTGTGATAAATTATTGACTGATGTTCCACTCCATGACATGACCAAGCATGAGGTGCAGAGACTCAAGGATCAATCTCTCTCTGGTTTCAAGGCCACTGAGTTATTCACCAAGGTGGATACTCTTGAAAAGGAGGTGGTCACTCTCAAACAATCAAATGCTCATCTTACAGACACAGTTGCCACCCTCTCTGAGTAGTTGGACAATCAAGCCACCACCACACCTAATGTCCTTCTTCACCAAAAACAGATGTTGTCTACAATGGTGAAGCACATGGGGCTCTCTCTTCCTGATGAATCTGCCAATCCCACCTCTTCCAACCCAAAGGCCACTACTCCAGCCTCTCTGCTTGACAACAAGCCTAAGGGGGAGAAGAGGACCTTAAGGAACTCAAAACCTAAGGGGGAGAAACCTAAAGAGGAGAGACCTAAGGAGAAAGGCATAACCATCTCTGAGGGTGGTCATCCAAGAACTTCAAAAGCTACAACCCATGTTCCAGGCAAAGGGAAAGCCAAAATTGATGAACCTCCAACTACTCTGCCAGTTGTTACTTATCCACCTGTGCACATCACTACTCCAAGTGGCCAACAACAAATCATCACTACTACTGTAGTTGCAGGGAGTATGCCATCTGACAAACCTCCATCCTCCAAGAATATAAATGCCAAGCCTATAGAAGTAAAGGTAGTTACTGAGGCCAAGCTACAAGAAGTTGCAAAGTCTAATGTCTATCATGATGATGTATTCTTGGAGTTTCTGAAAGTCTCTAGAGAATAGGCTAGTGACACTCAACTTTATCTGAGAAGTTTGAAGGAGCAGATTGACTACCTCACTGTGGTGTCTAAGAGAGTTGACAATGTGTGGTTCAAAGAGATAGTGATGGTGGCAAGGTACAAGATATGGCATCTAACCTACAAGACTCTTCAGGCCCTACAATTCTCTGAGGTAAATGAGTTGACCAACTTGATTGATAATAGGAATGAGAATAAGAACAACAAGAGTCTATATGATGACCTGAGGAATGAGCAACCCTCAAGACTACCTGAAGTGATTACAAATCCTAGAACCATCATCCATTAATTTGGAACAAGAATTGATGAGATTAAGCAACTGGTCATCCCCAAGCATCATATTCCTCAGAACCATAGTCTCATCATTGAAAAACTAACTAAAAAGTAAGGAATCGGGACTGCTGAAGAGTTGGAAGCACTAAATATTCTCAAAACTTTCATTGCAACTGGCATTGTTCCAGAAATGGCAAAAATCAGGAGGAATAAGGATGATGAAGATGAATACAAGAGTGATGGGAGGAGAAGTCATCACAGGAGTGATAAGGGTGATGAAGATAAGAAGAAGAAGAAGAAAGATGGCAAGGACAAGAAAGGTGATGATGACCAAGGCAAGGTCTATGAAAGGAAAAGTGGAAAACAGCAAGCCTTAGGCATTGCCAACTGTAATCTCACCATAATACAAGACTCTAAGTCTAGGGTGAATACAGTTAGTAGTGACCTACCAAAATCTACACCCATGGCCTCTGCAACTGTTTTGCCACCTCAAGAAGATAGGAAGATACAAGTCAAGAAACCATCTCTATGTTTCCAATAGCAAACTGCTAATGGTATACTACAGTGGTCTACAAGCAAAGGTCATAAGTTTCTGCCAAGCATTGGAGTGAAAAAGGTTAAATTCAAGCATGCTTTAAGAAGAGTGAGGTTACCTAAGTCAAGGGCCCTATCTATCCAGGACTGAAACTCCAAGCACTTGATGAAGACTTTGATGAAGACCAACTGAAATATCTTAGAGCTCAAAGAATGTACTATGCTGCCATTGTGAATGACTGTCTTGAGATCAAATATACTGATAGAAGGGAGAAGAAATTCAAACAAGGGCAGTGTCAAAATTGGGGCAAGTTGTATGACATAGAAAGAATTATTGCATTGTTGGATGCTAATGACAAAGTGGAGAGGGTATGGAAGCTGGAGTTAGTTGATTTTGTAAAGATGAAGAGAAATCATGCAGAGAAAATCAGAAAAGGGTGCTTTGAGAAATGGCTAGAAAGGGAGAAGGAAATTGATAGACTGGAAGTTAAAGCAGAAAAGCTAAGGGCTAAGGGATTGTGTAGAGTTCAACTCAATCCCTATATGGTGAAGTATAGGAGGAAAAATGGGGATCATGTCAATATAAGAATGAACCTACTCAATCAGTATCCTGCCAACATTTTGAAACCAGTACTTGAAGATTTCAAGAACTCTATTCTGCTTGAAGAATTGGATGCTATGGCAGAAATCATAAGAGCTATGGATGAGAATGCAAGGAAGGAAAAAGAAAGAAAATAGAACGCATATGATGATCTACAAGCCAGAGCTATGGAGAAGGAATCAAATGAGAATGGCTAGTATTTCACCATATTGTGTAAGATTACTCACCTTGTAGTTCTATTCATATTCTTAATCAAATTTCATACATGTACTGTCAAAGTTCTATCTTTATGTATGTTTGGCTTGTTATCAGACATGAAATTGTGACTAAGGGTCTTACTCACAATTTGGGGGAGATTGTTAGTCACAGAGGCATGCCTGAATACAACTAATAACATGCCTAATTGTTTGTAATGCTTTGCATTACTTACATGACCTCTTAACTGAGGGAACCTCTAGTTGTAGAGTTTCTACTTGTTTAGTACTTGTAATAGGCATCAATTTCTATCTGTGTAATTGTACTTAAAAGTCAGAGAATAATGATAGAAAGAAGTTCCAAGGTTCATGCCTCAAGCTTGAAGAACAAGGCTGTCAAAATAAACACGGTTAGAGTTTGGAGAATGAAAATTTGCCTAAGTACCAATTCGATAAGTATGTTTGTTATATTCGAGAAGTCAGGGATTCGATATCTCAAAATACAACATTCGATATCTCATTCGATATCTCAGAGATTCGATATGTCTCCTACTCTATTCGAGAACTCAGGAAGTCAACAAGTCAAAGCATCATTCGAGTTCTCTAGGAGTCAATAAGTCAAAGTTCATTCGATATCTCAAAGACTCAGAAAGCTATTCGATATCTCAGGGATTCGATAAGTTAAATGCTCCATTCGACAACTCAAGGATTCTTGAAGAAAAGAGCTATTCGAGAAGTGATTCGATATGTCAACTTTACAGTATTCGAGAACTCAGAGTTATCGATCAAGTCAATGCTAGTTCTCGAATCAAACACTTAGCCACTTCTCGAATACACTCGTGGAGACAAAATACTGAAGGAATTGTAAAATTCAAAAACCTGCAACAATCCAAGGTGCTTTATGGACCACAAGCTGTAAAGTACTTTGGAAAGCCTACAAAGAAGCTTAGAGAGATGTACAAGAGACAAAGAGCTAAAGAAGTGGATCTGAGCAGAACCTCAAGAAGTCAAACCTGTAGCCGTTTGGATGCTTGCTCAAAAAGGATAGACATACGAAAAAGTAATTTATCCTGTAACCTTATTTTTAGTAAGTAGGTTGTGCTCATGTTCTATAAGGGCACAACCTCACTTCTTTAGAAGAGAAGTTTTTCACATACATTCTAAGAGTACATCTCTCTGAGAAAAACGAAGCTGAGAATATCATTTGTATTCACAGGTTGTAGCAAATCTTTATCTAATAAAATATTAGATTAAAGTGATATCGTGTCCTGTGTTGTTTATTATCTACATTCATATTTCTACACACACATAACACATATCTTGTTACATACTCCAAAACAGATTCAAGAACAAGAAAAGTTCAAGAATCCATTCATCCCCCCTCTGTATTCTTTTGTGTGTTCAATATTCAACAGTAACTTATCATGAAAATTAAGAAAAAATGATAATAGAATCCAAATATGTCTTTGAGATTAAGTCATTTCTTGATGAAGAATGGAGGATGCATTACTGAAATAAAGAATTTTCCAAGAATCTTCAAAATAAAGAATGAAGACAAAAAAAACTATCGAGAAATAGTTAAGTATTTAGGATGTTCATGTGAAAAGTTTAGTACTTTTGAATGTAATTGTTTAATATAAGGGAAATATATGTTTGTAAAGTTAATAGTGTTTGGGTTGTATTAGTTAAACCTAGTATTTTTGTTCTTTATTCTAGTAAAATACGGGTCAAACACATCAAATTAAACACATTAAATTAAACTTTCTAGTAGATGTACACAAGATCACCTTACCTTATTTCTTGTATTTTATTCCAATTTCTATTTTTCTAGTAATGTACTAGGTTAATTTTGTGTGAACAAAATTTATAATTTATATTAATTCAACTTCCACAAACTAATTATGAGTTCTTTGTTGATTAGGAAAATAACATATAACTTATCCTAAAGTATCAGAACAAATGGTAATTTAATAAATAGTTAGTTTATGGATATGATTTATGAAAATATCACATTTCGAAATTTGTTAATGTTTTGACAAAAGTTAGGTTAACATGTATATGATATATATTATAGGATGGTAGGAAGTTTTGTGGAGACCTCCAAATTTGTGAAGACCTTGGAGACCAAATCCTCACCGTCTATCTCAGTCTCATCCAATGGTCCTCCTTTTATTTAATTAGTTTGAAAATTCAGAGTTGTACTCATTGAATCATAACTTACGCAATAATGTCTATAATATATTTATAGTCACTAAATAACTGTTATAAAACATAACTGTTTAAATCACGTGTGTAGTATTTTGGAATCCTTTAGTGAATCTGTGTACATGCATACCAAAAATACAAGTGCAAAACTTAAAAATAGCATCACACTTGTATAAGAAATGTAGAAGATCGAACCATTAATAATTGAGTTCTCACAAATTGTAATACTCTCGGAAGAATTAAAAATTTTGTAACTATTAAGAAATGAGTGGGGGATAAGAAGAACTATGGATATACACGATTATATCTCCAAAGTTTTTACAGCATAATACGTTAAAGGACAATACCCTTGGATGTTTCAAAATTTACAAAGTATCATTAAATTAATTTAAATCTCAACCACAGTATCTATATTGATCCAATGGTTATAATGATTGTAAATAAGTCGAATCGAGACAAACTTTTAATTGTTCATTCATCAGTTTGTTATAAATACCTCGAACTCGAACTCAAGTTCGAACTTTTATTAAGCCAATATTTTTTGTTTGTGTATAGACTCGTTAATAAAAAATTTACCATTCACGTCTCACTATTTACCATTCATAAATATCACACTAAAATTAGCTCATGAACATCTGATAAATAGTCTCGCAAATTCTCACAAATCTCTTCTCATTCACAAGTGGAGTCACTAATGCCTCCACCATTAACGAGAAGAGACTTTGCGACTATTTTATCAACATCTCATGAATACTTTTCATGATCTTGTATTCACGAACATCTCAATTTTTTTTTTCTTATAAATTTTTCAGTGCATTGAAATAAAAAGAAAAGAGGGGATAATATCTCGAAAACTAGAAACATGTTTCTAGTTTATACTTATCAAAGAGTTAAATTTAGATCAAATTTAGTCAATTATTAACCGATTAATGTTGTAATTTATAGTAGAACATATGTTATAATATAAATATTTATTATAAAAATATTGTATAAATTTAAAAGAACAAATAATAAATAGATAAAATAAATTAGCATATCATTTCATAGACATTTATAAATATAATTATTTACTAGTTATTGTGAATTAAAGAAATATTGATAATTGTTAATTAAATGCGTACATGAGCGTATATATCGAATTTTTGCAAGAACTCATTTATAAAAATATTCACGAGATTGTTCACAAACCTTATTCACCAACTATATTAACGAATTTTTTTACGAACTCTATAATCGAATTTGTTCGCGAACTTTCGAGCCGAACTTTATCAATTTCAAGTTCAACTAATTTATGAGACGAACCTCAAAATCGTATTCATGTTCGACTTATTTACAAATTGAGCTGAATTCGAGTCAAAAAAATTTTAAATCAAACACCAAACTGTTCGTAATTGTGTAGACTCATTTACCATCTTAATGGTCTCCATAGTTTCTAAATTATTATGGTCTCTACAAAGTTCAACCTGATATTAATGTCCCAAATATTTTTAAATCTGTAACTGAATTTTTGTGTGGTCCACTAGTCCAATTGCACCTCCGCTAACTTAGATCTTAAAAGTCAACAATTTGATTTAAGAAAAATTTATTCAAGATATTTTGTAATCTAAATTTTGAAAATAAAATAACCATCAAAGTATTCTTTTGTCAACCTTACTCACATACAAGGTAAAATTAATGTACATTGTCAACAAAAAAAGAAAAAACAACATTAATATAATTGTATTTATATCAATATATTAGAAATGGTTGATGATCCAATTTCATGTTATTTGGGCAACCACTCAATTTATATAAAAATGGAATTGGGTCAAATTCCATTTTCATTGGGTTTTTATGAGTCACTGTTCAAAATTTATATGTGGTAATCATATATAATAAAATTGGCATACAACATAATTATTCTACTTTATACAACATAATTTTATTAAATTAAAAATCTTTATAGTCATTATATATAAGTAATATTAAAACTTGAATTTTTTTATATTTGATTTTTTATTCGAGTATTATTATTAGCTCGTTATTAAATTTTTTGGAACATTAACTAAAATATAACTAACTAAAAGGAGATAATCTAAAAATTCATGATACATGCTAATGACCCGTGCAAAATACAAATTATTAATGAATACTTAATTATTTTATCTTTAAAGTTTCATGATTAAATATAATATAATATAATAAATATAATATAACCAAATAAATAAAAGTTAACATGATAATGTCTGCTTTGTCTGATTTGACCATTA
This sequence comes from Saposhnikovia divaricata, assembly GCA_036435485.1. NCBI lineage: Eukaryota > Viridiplantae > Streptophyta > Magnoliopsida > Apiales > Apiaceae > Saposhnikovia > Saposhnikovia divaricata. Next base: position 139,573,120 of record CM071599.1, on the reverse strand, counting down.
TAAAATCAGATCAAATAAATCTAGGATTTTTTTAAAAAATTATCACATCACTAAAATCGTTAGATCTTAACATCCGTAAGTTTGGATCATCGAAAAAATAATTTAAAAAAAATAGAATCATCATTCGGGACAAGACTAGTTCAAAGGAAAGTCTACTTTGACCGATTTCACTACGCCATAAACAGCCTGCTGTAACCCAAAAATTCTGTTACAGTAGGGTGGTAAAATGTTACAATAGACCCATTTTTGGGCTAGGGTAACATAAATTACATGTTACATATTTCGATGTTACCCTAGGGTACCTAAGGTACCATATTTTACCCCTAGGGTAACATGCCCTATCGGTTACCTTAGAGGTCAACTGTAACATAAAAATGATATATTGCAACATAAAATTCGGTTACCTTAGGGTGCTTCAATTTTTTTAAAAAAGTGGGGCCACCAGTGGGCCCACTACTGGGCCCCACCAGTGGGCCCCACCAGTGGGGCCCACCAGTGGGCCCCACCTGTGCCCCCTATTTTTTAACCAGGCTAATGTAACACTTTAACAGTCTAATGTAACACTTTAACAGGCTAATGTAACACTTTAATAGACTACTGTAACACTTTAACAAAAAAACAATTGAACAGCACCTCTTTGAAAGTATACAATCCCGAAATACCATTCAACCACAATGAACCACAAAGAGATCAATCTCAACATCCAAACAAACTTATAAATTCTAATTCAACATCCAAACAAAACAAACTAATTTAACATCCGAATTAGAAGATAAAAGCTAGTTAACATCCATAAGTACTTTTACATCCCAATTCTAAGTTAAATAATGTACTAGAAGCTTAAACTTAGAAAGCAGTGATACTAGAAGCTACTGCCTCCAGTGATAGGTGTACCATCATCAGCTTCACTTGTAGCAATTGCACACAACTGCTCGACATAAACTGTGATGTCCGGGTTGGCCTCTCCAAGTTTTTTAAGTGCAAATGCCAAGTTCCGTTGCATCTTCTGTTCAAATTCAGACTCGACTTTCTTCATTTTCTCCTCCACCTCAGAAGCGAGGCTACCAGTGCATCAATTTGTGAAATATATGGTTGAATAACAACAGGTCTCCCACTAATTAGGACAATAACACATTTAATGTTACCACAAACATTCTTGATCGTGTTGATGCCATTTGCAGGAATTGTCAAGTTCAAGCTATCTCCGAATGTTTCAGCATATGGAGGCTCACCCACGACAACTATGGCATAAGAGAACTTGTTCTTCTTGACAAACTTAACATCAGGTTTCTCTTGATACACAACTTCCGTTTCTGGTGCAACTGTTTTCTTTATGGCGGATAGGATTGTTGTACCCCCTGTACAATATTTTGTTATTACATATAAAAAATAATAGAAATGATAAATGAAGCTAGCTATTGGGATGTTTTATACAAGATTAATTAAACAGGTACCATCACATTTAGGTACTCTTTTTGCAGTATAATCATCCCTAAGAAATAATATCAAAAGAACAATTTACTAGTTGTAATGTTGCCACTTTTTCCTTGCCACACGATTGTCCACCCGCCACATTGATTACCAATATTGTCTGCATGGCTTCCAGCTACCAGTATCTTTGGTGCTTTCTTAGATAGGGGTAGCAATGGTTTGTTGGCATATTTACCGTTCTTCAGCAGAACAAGAGATTTTCTTATTGCTTCTCTTGCAAGTTCTCTATGCTCCTGGGTACCATTTAAATTTGTTAGTGGATCAACAATTATCATTTCACTTTCGTACAAAGACCAGCAATATGTTATAAATATGGACTTACTTTTCTTCCTAGGTACTTGGTCATGCTATAATCAGCCAAAGGATTCTCAAATAGACCCATACCAAATTTAACTCGCAAAATTCTCCTTACAGCATCATCAATTCTAGTCAAGGAAATGAACTTACCCTTCACCAAGAAGGTTATGCCATCAATAAATTGTGTATAGTTGTATGGTACCATGATCTGCAGCAGGGAGGCAGTAGTATTAGAAATGGTTATTAGTTTTCATGATGGAAAGTTCTGGATAAAATTTGTAAGCTAAAATGATATACCATATCAATGCTAGCATTAACTCCAGTTTCAATAGACCATGTGTAGTTAGCGTGTTCTGGGGTAGTCATCCTGTCAATACCCTGCCAATCTGAGATGACGAACCCCTGTAGTAATTCTCATAGATTCAATATAGTTTCTTCCTTAGACATGAATATCCAACATGAGTTTTTATTAAAGATTCCCACTTACTCTAAATTTCAGTCTGTTTTTCAGAAATCCAGTAATAAGTTGACGATTAGAGTGCATTTTTATCCCATTTCAGCTCGAGTATGAGATCATTAATACCTTTGTTTGTTCCACCATCTCCCAGGTAGTGTTTTGCACATGCTGCAACCTTTTGTCTGTTTTAACATGATTAGCAATTATCTGAAAATCAGAGTTTAATATTTACAAAATCACATCTACACGTGAAACAAGTACCATTTGTTTCTTAGTTTATCTTTAGTAAAGGTTGAATACTGAACTCAAAAACTCAATTTGGAGCCTGAATACAGATCTAGGCCTATATGTATCTTCTATATTTTTGCCTTTGACAAGGTAGGTAAGGCCTGGTCTACAAGATAAGGTCCCCCAACAAACACTCTGATTTGCACATGTTCTGTTCTTAATAAAGAGTAATCATAAAGATGAGGTCCCAACCAAAAACTTAAATTAGCACAAGTGGGTGTTCTAGGTGATTGACTGATCATAAAGATAAGGTTCCCGACTAAACACTAAACTGATTGTTACTAATGTTTGCACAAGAGTGATAACATAACTTTCATGATCAAGAAGATAAGTTTTATGAACCTTTACTTTATCCCTTGATACAACTACAACGAGTCAATGACAGCACGCATTGCACAGAATTATTATAAGCTCTGAAGTAGTGTAAGCAAATAAGTTGCTTAAAGAGAATTCCTAGATAACGTAGTGGCAAGGCTCCTCCCTATATAATGTAGTGCACATAGAAAAAGGTTGCTAACTAATTAAGGGACTCGATATCTCATGCATTAAACTAATAAATATGGTGCGATTTTACTGTCAGCTTCGTATAATTTAATTCAGTATAGGGTAAAATTTTGTAGAAGAAAAATGGTACTGGACTACTGTTTGCTCTAGATCACTCACTTTCCACCGACAAAGGGTACACCCTTGCGAGAGTTAGTAGGAATGTCTCCCTGCAATCCTGGTAAGATCTCAGTCATTGCTTGTACAATGTCAAGTACATGCTAGATAATCATTGCAAATGTATTTTTAAAATAGCAGGTTTTTCTTTACCTCATGACCAGAACATCTAAGTGCTTGGAGTGGTTCCACACAATTCTGACCTATGACAACCAACTTACTTCTTTTTCCATCTCCAGCGTTCTTAGTGTCATCTTGTTTGTGTCTAGCTAATTCTTCAAATTGGTCTTGTAGAAGGGAGGATATACCAGCCTGTCAAAATAAATAGGGTCACAAATTTTTAGCAAGAAGACTTGAAGAAAATGTTTTCATGACAGTTTTACATAATTTAGATATCCATCAGCAAGCAGCAGTTACAGCAAAGTATTATTAACTCCGAAAGATCTTTGCTCCTACAACACAACTGTAGGAATAATACTGAGTTACACAAGAGCAAATATTGAGCAAGAGCAGAGACCCCCAGCACAATATAATAGCAAACAGAAATACATTGATTGGTAAAATCATTGCTATGTACTGTCATTTTCTAGGGTTTGTTAACTACAAAATATGGAGGCTCAGTGATCTATAATCTGCAAACTCTTTCCAAGCTTCCAGTCCGGCCTATATCTGCCACTTCTTGGCATAACCAAGTTCAGTCAATTTTAGTCATAATCAATGTCACAAAATCTCAGAAACTCCTTTAATTCGTAACAATCGATTTGCCAGTGTTTGTAAGAACATGACTCACTTCAAAATAAAAACAGCACTACCGAAGCTCACTTCAAAAGTGTAACCATGCAATAGTATTCTAACAACAATACAATTGGAATTGCAATTTCTACAATATTATGTTATGAATATTTTAACTTACAGCACGGGGCAAGGTACTATAACTGTAATATAATGCAGTATGGATTAACTAATCATGCATTGAACAAGATAACTATATGCATTGGAAAAACATGTGCAGAAACTCTGATTGCAAAATATACATGAAGATCCATCTACACCAGATGGCAAGTAAATTACAACAAAAGAGGTCTGCATAAAATTACCCCAGCAAGATAGCGATGTGAGGTCTGCATAAAATTACACCAGATGGACAATCTTGTGATCTTCACTATAGCTTTCAAAACATCGACCCCATCTTGGATCTCTACAAACCTGTCCAGCACATTCAAGAAAACTTTAAGAACTCGAAGCTGCTAATTTGGTTTAAAAGAAACATTGCTAACAGTAACAGAAGTACTTACTGCAATACAAGCTGCAAATACATAAGGAATGCCAGTGGCCCTAACTTCAAGAGCAGTCGCAGCTCCAATTTTCTTGACCAGAACAGGGTTGCTGGAAGCATTGCAATCATTGCAATTTCTTACAACAATTAATTTTGGATCTATGCAAACATGCATACATTTATACACAATAATACAAGTTGACCAGAAATTATTGAACAATTTGTCGTATTGGCTCAATCACAGCACCTAATGCTTCTTTATCCGTATTCATATTGATTGATAAAATGTTTATGGACTAATGCTTCCGAAGAATTGCTGAGAAGTCGGCTTTGGGTGGAAAAAGTAAAGTGATTTGGGGAAAGTAAAGTGACCAAAACCTATATCCCGCCTCAACCGAAACAAAAACATCCCGCCCACTCCAACAAAAATCCCCCCAAAACCTCCCGCCCAGCCCAACAAAAAATAAAGTAAAGTGATTTTTTTTTGTTTTTTGTTTTTTTTTTTTGAAAAACTGTTTTTTATTAATAATATTTTATTAAAATACTTATAATTTAATATAAAAAATTTACTACACAAACGTAAAGTATTTATTAAAAAAATAATAATTTTGATATTTTTTTATAAAAACTTTTTTATTCGATTTTTTTAAAAAATTCGAGAAAAATTTTAACAATTTTAAAAAAAAATCTTTACAAAAAAATTACAATTTCTGAAAAAAAATATTTTTTGAAAAAAAATTTAATTTTAAAGAATAAAATAATTTTCCAACTCATTTAATAAAAAAGTTAAAAAAAATTTAAAAACTAAATTTATTTAAAGAATTTAAAAGAAATTTAAATTGGATGAAAAGATTTGGCATGGTCAACTCTAATGTAACACGTACATAACACAATGTTACCTCGGGATGTAAGTAGTATAGCTAAGGTAACATATTGGGGTAACATTTCTTCGGTAGGGGTTACGGTAGGCCATATATGGTGTAGTGTTTGACCATTATAAAATCAAACCAAATAAATCTAGGATTTTTTTAAAAAATTACCATAACAGTAAAATCATTAGATATTAACATCCGTACGTTTGGAATATCAAAAAAATAATTTTAAAAAAATAAAATTTTCATTCGGGACAAGACTAGTAAAAAGGAAGGTCTACTTTGACCGATTTGACCACTATAAAATCAAACCAAATAAATCTAGGATTTTTTTTAAAATTACCACATCACTAAAATCGTTATATCTTAACATCCGTAAGTTTGAAACATTGAAAAAATAATTAAAAAAATAGAATCATGATTCGGGACAAGACTAGTTAAAAGGAAGGTCTACTTTGACCGATTCGACCATTATAAAATCAAACCAAATAAATATAGGATTTTTTTTAAAATTACCACATCACTAAAATTGTTAGATCATAACATCCGTCTGGTTGGATCATCGAAAAAATAATTTAAAAAAAAAAGAATCATCATTCGGGACAAGACTAGTTCAAAGAAAAGTCTACTTTGACCGATTTGACCATTATAAAATCAAACCAAATAAATCTAGGATTTTTTTAAAAAATTACCATAACAGTAAAATCATTAGATATTAACATCCGTATGTTTGGAATATCAAAAAAATAATGTAAAAAAAATAAAATTTTCATTCGGGACAAGACTAGTTAAAAGGAAGGTCTACTTTGAGTTGACCACTATAAAATCAAACCAAATAAATCTAGGATTTTTTTAAAAATTACCACATCACTAAAATCATTATATCTTAACATCCGTAAGTTTGGAACATTGAAAAAATAATTTAAAAAATAGAATCATGATTCGGGACACGACTAGTTAAATGGAAAGTCTTCTTTGACCGATTTGACCATTATAAAATCAAACCAAATAAATCTAGAATTTTTTTAAAAAATTACCACATCACTAAAATCGTTATATCTTGACATCCGTACGATAGGAACGTCGAAAAAATAATTTAAAAAAATAGGTTCATCCTTCGGGACAAAACTAGTTAAAAGAAAATTCTACTTTGAACGGTTTGACCGATATAAAACCAAACCAAATACATCTAGAAAATTTTTTAAAAAATTACCGAATTCCTAAAATAGTTATATCTTGACATCCATATGGTTGGAACGTCAAATAATTTTAAAAAATAGATTCATCATTCGGGACAAGACTAATTAAAAGGAAAGTCCACTTTGACCAGTTTGACCGTTATAAAACCAAACCAAATACATCTAGGAAATTTTTTTAAAAATTACCGCATCGCTAAAATCGTTATATCTTGACATCCGTACAATTGGAACGTCGAAAAAATAATTTAAAAAAATAGGTTCATCATTCGGGACAAGACTAGTTAAAAGGAAAGTCCACTTTGACCGGTTTGACTGTTATAAAACCAAACCAAATACATTTAGGAAATTTTTTAAAAAATTACCGCATCGCTAAAATTGTTATATCTTGACATCCGTACGATTGGAACGTCAAAAAAATAATTTAAAAAAATAGATTCATCATTCGGGACAAGACTAGTAAAAAGGAAATTCTACTTTGACCGGTTTGACCATTATAAAATCAAACCAAATAAATCTAGGATTTTTTTTAAAAATTACCATAATAGTAAAATCATTACATATTAACATCCATACATTTGGAATATCAAAAAAATAATTTAAAAAAAATCAAATTTTCATTCGGGACAAGACTAGTTAAAAGGAAGGTCTACTTTGACCGATTTGACCAATATAAAATCAAACCAAATAAATCTAGGATTTTTTTAAAAATTACCACATCACTAAAATCGTTATATCTTAACATCCGTAAGTTTGGAACATTGAAAAAATAATTTAAAAAAATAGAATCATGATTCGGGACACGACTAGTTAAATGGAAAGTCTACTTTGACCGATTTGACCTTTATAAAATCAAACCAAATAAATCTAGAATTTTTTTAAAAAATTACCACATCACTAAAATCGTTATATCTTGACATCCTTACGATTGGAACGTCGAAAAAATAATTTAAAAAAATAGGTTCATCCTTCGGGACAAAACTAGTTAAAAGAAAATTCTACTTTGAACGGTTTGACCGATATAAAACCAAACCAAATACATCTAGAAATTTTTTTAAAAAATTACCGCATTCCTAAAATAGTTATATCTTGACATCCATACGGTTGGAACGTCAAATAATTTTAAAAAATAGATTCATCATTCGGGACAAGACTAATTAAAAGGAAAGTCCACTTTGACCGGTTTGACCGTTATAAACCAAACCAAATACATCTAGGAAATTTTTTTAAAAATTACCGCATCGCTAAAATCGTTATATCTTAACATCCGTACAATTGGAACGTCGAAAAAATAATTTAAAAAAATAGATTCATCATTCGGGACAAGACTAGTTAAAAGGAAAGTCCACTTTGACCGGTTTGACTGTTATAAAACCAAACCAAATACATTTAGGAAATTTTTTAAAAAATTACCGCATCGCTAAAATTGTTATATCTTGACATCCGTACGATTGGAACGTCAAAAAAATAATTTTAAAAAATAGATTCATCATTCGGGACAAGACTAGTAAAAAGGAAATTCTACTTTGACCGGTTTGACCATTATAAAATCAAACCAAATAAATATAGGATTTTTTTAAAAAATTACCATAACAGTAAAATCATTAGATATTAACATCCATACGTTTGGAATATCAAAAAAATAATATAAAAAAAATAAAATTTTCATTCGGGACAACACTAGTTAAAAGGAAGGTCTACTTTGACCGATTTGACCACTATAAAATCAAACCAAATAAATCTAGGATTTTTTTAAAAATTACCACATCACTAAAATCGTTATATCTTAACATCCGTAAGTTTGGAACATTGAAAAAATAATTTAAAAAAATAGAATCATGATTCGGGACAAGACTAGTTAAATGGAAAGTCTACTTTGACCGATTTGACCGTTATAAAATCAAACCAAATAAATCTAGAATTTTTTAAAAAATTACCACATCACTAAAATCGTTATATCTTGACATCCGTATGATTGGAACGTCGAAACAATAATTTAAAAAAATAGGTTCATCCTTCGGGCCAAGACTAGTTAAAAGGAAATTCTACTTTGACCGGTTTGACCGATATAAAACCAAACCAAGTACATCTAGGAAATTTTTTAAAAAATTACCTCATTCCTAAAATCGTTATATCTTGACATCCATACGGTTGGAACGTCAAATAATTTTAAAAAATAAATTCATCATTCGGGACAAGACTAATTAAAAGGAAAGTCCACTTTGACCGGTTTGACCGTTATAAAACCAAACCAAATACATCTAGGAATTTTTTTTAAAAATTACCACATCGCTAAAATCGTTATATCTTGACATCCGTACAATTGGAACGTCGAAAAAATAATTTAAAAAAATAGATTCATCATTCGGGATAAGACTAGTTAAAAGGAAAGTCCACTTTGACCGGTTTGACTGTTATAAAACCAAACCAAATGCATCTAGGAAATTTTTTAAAAAATTACCGCATCGCTAAAATTGTTATATCTTGACATCCGTATGATTGGAACGTCAAAAAAATAATTTTAAAAAATAGATTCATCATTCGGGACAAGACTAGTAAAAAGGAAATTCTACTTTGACCGGTTTGACCATTATAAAATCAAACCAAATAAATATAGGATTTTTTTAAAAAATTACCATAACAGTAAAATCGTTAGATCTTCACATCCGTACATTTGGAATATCAAAAAAATAATATAAAAAAAAATAAAATTTTCATTCGGGACAACACTAGTTAAAAGGAAGGTCTACTTTGACCGATTTGACCACTATAAAATCAAACCAAATAAATCTAGGATTTTTTTAAAAATTACCACATCACTAAAATCGTTATATCTTAACATCCGTAAGTTTGGAACATTGAAAAAATAATTTAAAAAAATAGAATCATGATTCGGGACAAGACTAGTTAAATGGAAAGTCTACTTTGACCGATTTGACCATTATAAAATCAAACCAAATAAATCTAGAATTTTTTAAAAAATTACCACATCACTAAAATCGTTATATCTTGACATCCGTATGATTGGAACGTCGAAAAAATAATTTAAAAAAATAGGTTCATCCTTCGGGCCAAGACTAGTTAAAAGGAAATTCTACTTTGACCGGTTTGACCGATATAAAACCAAACCAAGTACATCTAGGAAATTTTTTAAAAAATTACCTCATTCCTAAAATCGTTATATCTTGACATCCATACGGTTGGAACGTCAAATAATTTTAAAAAATAAATTCATCATTCGGGACAAGACTAATTAAAAGGAAAGTCCAATTTGACCGGTTTGACCGTTATAAAACCAAACCAAATACATCTAGGAATTTTTTTTAAAAAATTACCACATCGCTAAAATCGTTATATCTTGACATCCGTACAATTGGGAGGTCGAAAAAATAATTTAAAAAAATAGATTCATCATTCGGGACAAGACTAGTTAAAATGAATGTCCACTTTGACCGATTTGACTGTTATAAAACCAAACCAAATGCATCTAGAAAATTTTTTAAAAAATTACCGCATCGCTAAAATTGTTATATCTTGACATTCGTACGATTGGAACGTCAAAAAAATAATTTTAAAAAATAGATTCATCATTCGGGACAAGACTAGTAAAAAGGAAAGTCCATTTTGACCGGTTTGACCATTATAAAACCAAACCAAATTCATCTAGGAAATTTTTTAAAAAATTATCACATCACTAAAATCGTTAGATCTTCACATCCGTACATTTGGAATGTTGAAAAAATAATTTGAAAAAATAGATTCATCATTCGGGACAAGACTAGTTAAAAGGAAAGTCTACTTTGACCGGTTTGACCGTTATAAAACCAAACCAAACACATCTAGCAAATTTTTTAAAAAATTACCACATCACTAAAATCGTTAGATCTTCACATCCGTACGTTTGGAACGTCGAAAAATTAATTTAAAAAAATAAATTCATCATTCCGATAAGAGAAGTAGTTAAAGCAACACTTTAAAAAGCAAATGCAACAAAATTCTTACCTAATGCAACACTTCTGACACGTCAGCAAATGCCACGTCAGCAGGGGTTGGTCCCACTTCTGCCACGTCAGCAATTGTGGGCCCCACACCTACCACGTCAGCATTGGGGGGCCTTCTGCCACGTCACCCTTGTTGGTCCCACACTGCCACGTCAGCAGTGGTGGGTCCCACACCTGCCACGTCAGCATTTATTAAAATTAAAAAAATAGCTAATGCAACAGTTTAAACAGAAAATGCAACACTATTGTTAGCTAAAGCAACACTTCTGACACGTCAGCAAATGCCACGTCAACACATGTGGGTCCCACTCCTGCCACATTAGCAATTATGGGCCCACGATTGTCACGTTAGCATTTATGGGCCTCCTACCACGTCACCCCTGTGGGTCCCACATTCCCACGTCAGCGATGGTGGGTCCCACACCAGCCACGTCAGCATTTATTAAAATTAAAAAAATAGCTAATGCAACACTTTAAACAGCAAATGCAACACTATTGTTACCTAAATCAACACTTCTGAGATGACAGCAAATGCCACGTTAGCACAGGTGGGTCCCACTTCTGCCACGTCAACAATTGTAGGCCCCACAATTGCCACATCAGCAAATGCCATGTCTGCTCATATGGGTCTCACTTCTGCCACATCATCATTTATTAAATTTAAAAAATATCTAATGCAACACCAGTAGTTAGTGTTGCATGATGTGAAACACAGTGGGTAATATGCAACACTAAATTATATATAATGCAACACAAGTTCAGCACTGTTGCAAAAGAGCTAAAATTTTATAGCTAACGAAACGCTTTCAATGCAACACTTTGTAAAAGCATTGTGTATGATCAGTTATGGCATAGTGTGGGTACCAAAACATTGAGTTGGTGTTTCATAAATATGTCTTGTTGCTAAAGTAAAGTCAAAGCAATGGATTTTGGATAGCGGATGCACTAGACATATGTGTGGAGATAAATCTCAGTTCATAAGTCTCACTACACCATGAAAGGCCTACGACCACATCTAGAGCCTATGTTGCCTTTGAATATGTTGCCTTCGCCATGCATGTTTTTGGCTATTACAACATTATCATTTTAATGTTGCCTTAGGTAGCAAAAATATGTTGGCGTAGAATAAAAGTGTTTGCAAGTTGGCGTAGGTATAAAATTGTGTTGCCATAATTTTGCAATGAACAAAATTTTATATTTTCTACTAAAAATAAAAATTTTAATCCTTTTTTACATGAAAATTACTTTTTTTGGATAAAATAATAGATTTATATTTATAAAAATCTAGAATATTCTATTAGAGAGCGAATATTTCGCTAAAAATGTTAAAACATTTTAGATGTGTAATTTTATTTTTATATTTATTAAATATTATTAAAAAAAATTTTAAAATAATTTTTTTTAAAATATGTTGTAATATATGAAGAAATAAAAAAATATTTTCGTATATAATTTTTTTTGAATATATTACTTCAAATTATGTAAAATAAATCACTTAGCAAGAAAAAAAGGAATTAAATATTTAATGAAGAAATAAAATAATTAAATAAAATGTGGCAAAAAAGAATTCTACGCTAAAATTTGGTGAGCAGCAAAAATACCGCCCAACACCGCTAAAACACTCTTGACTTTCCTTTTTCATTTTCAGACACACAACTCAACTCTCTCCTCTCTCCACTCCACGGTCTCTCATCTCTCCACCTTTTGGCTCACACACACTCGATACTCCCACACACACTTGATACTCACATTCTCTCTTTCCTTTCTTTCTCTCCTCTCTCCCATCTCTCACATTCTCTGTTAGTCTAATTCTCTGTTACTCACACACACACATGCAGCTCTCAATTGGTTCGGTTGATTTAGTTTAGGGATTTAATTCACTAATTTGGGGATTTATTTCTCTTTCTCAAGATTAATTTCGAGTTAGGGCTTGAAACGGGTTGGTCAATTTTAGGGCTTTGAAATTAGGGTTTCAGTGTGTTCGATTTGGGGGTTTAAAATTAGGGTTTCATTATGTTCGATTTGGGGCTACCACTTTAAGGTATTTACACTTTCTTTATGGATTGTGATATGTTTCTATTTTCTCGTTGTAATATGTTATTTATTAGTAGGTTTATTATTTGTGTAAGCGAGTATTTGTATTGGATTTTAGTTAGTGATATTTTATGAATCCTTTGGGATCTTTTGTGTGTGCAGTGGTTTGATAAAGAAGGGAAGACTCTGCTTATTTTAGCTTGTATGAACCTGGAGCTTATTAATGTTGCCAAAACTTGCCAATGTTAATGAATAATGATGAATGACGATTGTCTATCTCCACTTGGTGTTGCAAGAGAGAAAGGGTATCCCAAAGTTGTCTGCACAATCTTCCTTTCAGGGCCATATCTGTTTGTTCTCAGGTTGGCTGCGAGAATTTTATGGGCAAGGCTTATTGGAAAGTGTCATATTATAAGTACTTTTTTTTTTTCTAAATTTAGTATATTATAAAGAAAGAAAAAGAAAACAGGATTAACCTATGCTCTATATCAAGACATAGAGGAGATCCATCTAAAACAAATCTAACCTACAAGCTAGATTAAGAATATGAAAGCAAAACCAACATGGTCGAATAATTAAATATAAATCCACCCGAACAAGTCTAGATTAGCATGACCCATGAACCGTTTTGAGCTTAGGAGTCTAGTTTTTACTTCCAGCATAATATTACGAATCAGGTTTGAAGGTCCCAGGACGTCCAAATCATGAAGTCTGTTGTTTCTCTCTCTCCAGAGATGATATGAGTAGACCTGCGCCGCTAGAAGAGCCACAGTACGAAGCATTGGGTCCGAGATACCTCCCAGGGCTAGCAAAACGTGCACCCAGTTTAACCCTACGAAGTCCACCTTTAGGAGGCCACCCAATTTAGATAGGATATAGCTGCTGTAAGGGCACCCTATGAACAGATGGGAATCTGTTTCTGAACCCCCGACGCAGAAAGTGCAGAATTGGGAGACATCTAAACCAAAAGAAAGGAGTCTGTGCATGGTTGGCAGGCGACCGTGGCAAAGAGTCCACTCGTGGTGAGCATACCTTAGAACCCTCAACCTATGCCATACGAGCTTACTCCATTCCAGCTTAGGAGAAGGAATACGCATGGACTCCCAAATATGTCTGGTCTTTACTTTGTGAATACTCAAGTCATTCCAAAGGATAGTATCATGAGCTGTAAGATCAAAAGCAGGATAGTCGAAATCTCTAAGCCAAGTAACAAGAGTAATATCAAGGTGGTGGAGTCTTGTCGAAGGCTGAGGAAGGTTCCATGCTCCCGTAGATATAAGCGAATTCACAGTGTCATCAGATGAAGCATTTGCCTGCGCAATGATAGGAGCATTGTTGTTTGCAGCTAAGCATGTCGAGTGCCACCAGGGATCGAACCACAGTGAAGTGCCCAAACCATTTCCAATTTTGAAAGAGATAAACTCGCGAGCCAAATTTCGAGATTTTAGAACATTGCGAATTATCCAAGAACAATCCTGTGGCATAGGTAAATTCCATAAGCTATGTTTTTTGAGGAGAGTTGCATTTACCCAAGAAGGCCACAATGCTTTGCTTTTCCTTGCAATTCTGCAGAGATGATTAATTATTTGAGATTGATTCCAAGCCTTTGAACTCTTAAGACCGAGACCTCCCTCGTCGAATGGCAAGCAGATGGTTTCCCAGCTGATTTTAGCTCCACCCTTAGAGGTTGCATCGCCCTTCCATATGAAACGCGTGAACATTGATTGGAGGCTGCTATGAACTGAACTAGGAAGAACAAAATTGTTAGTCCCGAATGATAAAACAGGGAAGAGCACAGACCTTATCAGTTGTACTCGACCAGCCAGAGAGAGGAGCAACGAAGTCCAACAGCAGATTCTGTTTACAAGCCTATCTATCAGGGGGATGCAGTCATTGTGACTCAAACGAGAAGAGATTAAAGGTACTCCTAAAAAGCGAACAGGTAAGATCCCATGAGCAATACCATACTTTAAGTCGAACCAGTTGATAAACTCCGCCTTACAGTTTCCAAAAAACACGGTGCTCTTGGCAATATTCGGTGTCAATCCACTAGCATTGGAGAATCTTGACATACAAGTCATAAGATGGTTAACCGATTCCATGTTTCCCTTGGAGAAAAGCATTACATCATCTGCGTAAAGGAGGTGCGTGAGCTTTAAATCTTTGCATTTCCAGTGGTAAGTGAAGTCAGGTGGAGATTTCGCAAGCATTGCAGAGAGGATGGTCATAGCAATCGAGAATAAATAGGGCGAGATGGGATCCCCCTGCCTTAATCCCTTTTTCCCTTCGAAATACCCACATAAGGAGCCATTTACCTTAACAGAGAAGGTAGTTGTAGAGATACAAAGGTGAATCCATTTTATGAATTTTTCAGGGAATTTTAGCTTCTGCATAGCCCCTAGAATGAAGTTCCAATTTAAAGAATCAAACGCCTTATGAAGGTCGAGTTTGAAGGCACACTTAGACACCCCCACATCTCTGTGATAGCCTCGAAATAATTCCTGAGCCATAAGGATGTTATCTGAAATAGTCCGTCCCGGAATGAAAGCGGATTGCGAGATGTCGATAATTGTAGGCATTACTATTTTTAGCCGAGAAGCTAGAATTTTGGCAATGCATTTGTATGGAATCGAGCATAGCGAAATCGGACGAAAATCTTTCATAGTAGTTGGGGTTGGAACCTTAGGGATCAAAGCAATTGTAGTTGCATTGATTGGCTTGAAAAAAGAGTCCGTAGTGAAGAAACTTTTAATGGCGTCACAGAAATTGTTTCCCACTATTGGCCATGCCGCTAAGAAAAATTCGACAGTGAAACCATCCGGACCGGGCGACTTGTTCTTTTTCATAGCTTTCAAGGTTGCCAGAATGAGATCATCATTTACAGGTGCCTCAATAGACGTGGCTTGTGCAGGTGATAAGGATGCACAATCAAGATTATCAAAATCGCAGGTTTCCAGAACAGCCGAGGTTCCCAAGGTACTAGTAAAGAAATCGACTGCGACTTGAGAAACATTGGTCTGCCCTGAAACCAACATCCCATCCTTATTTTCAATTGCGAGAAGTTTATTGACATTCCAATTAGCCTTTGTTTTGTTGAAGAAGAATTTAGTATTTCCATCTCCCTCGGTCAGCCATTTAACTCTCGATTTCTGAAGCATAAAACGCTCCTCCTCCTGCAAAGCAGTTTCAAGTTTCTGAATGGCTAGTGATTCCAGTTGAAGCAGGTCATTATTGTCAAAGTCATTAGAAAGCTGGGCCTGCAAATCAGACAAGTGAGTACGAGCTGAAATCACGTTAGTGCGAACATCCCCATGTTTCTTATTAAGGCCAACGAGTGCTTTTTTTACTTCTTTTAGCTTACGGGCCAAAATTGCCATAGGGTTGCCATACCACTGATTTCCCCAGGCTTTAGAAACAGTATCCATGAAGCCTTCAATTTCAGTCATGAAATTGAAGAATTGAAAAGGTTTATTAATTTTTTCCAGTTGCATAGGGACAGAGCAGATTAGCGGGCAATGGTCCATTAGGCCTCTATTTTTAACCATCACAATAGACTCCGTGAAAACATTAAACCAAGCCATGTTACCAAGCATACGGTCCAATCTCTTTTGGATAAGAGCTTCTCTTTTATTAGTCCATGTGTACAACGAGCCAACAGTTTTAATGTGACCAAGAGAAGAATTGGAAACACAATCAAGGAAGCTTTGCATGTCGGGCGTCCAGCGTTCCCGGCCTCCGTGAACTTCATTCAGAGACAAAATGCAATTAAAATCGCCACTTATAGACCACGGGCCAACAACTAGCTATCGAATACTATCAATGTTTCTCCAGAGGATTTCTCTTTGATGAGGCTTATTAAGAGCGTACACAAACGTGGCACAGAATGAGATTTGCCTTTCCAGAAATCTGACAGAGCAAGTAACTTGCTGTGATGATTATAATTTTATATTACTTATAATTTTATTTGTGCTCTGTTATTTTTTTTTTGCACTGTTAACTTAAATTTGCAATCTTTTTCTTTTATGATGCAGATCTGCTGGTTACGGCAGAAAGTAGGTTCAAAAGAAGACAAAGATTTTCAAAAATTCTTGGATAATCTGCAATATAGTTTATCCTTAAAGACTGTCATTATTCATTGATAGAAGGTTCAATAAATTGCAAAGGTAATATTTTAGATCTATGATACATGTTTTGGTTTATGTCAATCGCCCTCAATATATTGTGCATGTGATTAATTTACAATGAATTTGCTTATAGTCTGCTGGTGACATCAGTCCTTGTAGCAAGGGAAGAGAAAGAACGGTGTGGGGACTTTTTATCTTAAAGTAATGTGGTTCTTCTTAACAGATTTAGTTAATATCGTATTAATAATTATTATTCAGATACTGGCTATTTGTATAGTCATTGCCAAAGCAAGATTCTAAAGCAGTTTCACTTTTCTTCCGTGCTTTACTTTTATTGTTTATCATATAATTTGTCAACCTTTTATTTTCTAAACTGAAGAAACCTAAGCTGCCATTATCTTCACTTTGTTGCACTTTTGGTTCTAACCTGATTTGCATCTGTCAGATAAGTATAACCCTAATTGATACTGGGTTTAAACGCCAAGAAGGTGTTGGAAGGCCTGTCCAAGTATCTGATTCTTTTTTTTGCTAAGTTGATTCTTTCTAGTTTTCTATGCACTATGCACTTATACAGCGTTAGAGGCAGAACACACATACAGAACAGCACAGTCCCTTCTTGGCTGACTGGCTTATGGTAGGATTACAGGCTGGTCAACTGATCCAAGTGAGTATATTATAGATGATTGTATTATTGTTTGGCATCTACAGCCTCTAAGAAATAATGCAGACCATGTCTTTGGTGTGAGTATTGTTAACGTACGAAATTGCATGGTCTACAAGAATACTATGACTTTTTGACAAGTACATCTTTAAATTTTGTTCAGATGGAAAACATTAACAAGTCTGCATACAGATTTCACTTTAGTTGCAGTGTTCCCGAGTACAGCCTAGTATTGGGCTGGCCCTGCAGGTATGAGAATGGTCATCAGCTCCTAATCTGACAAACTGATACCAGCTGTTCAATAAGCTTCATTAAAGGTATACATTCTTTTACTGATACTAATTAAATCATTATGTAGATAATAGAAGTTTGCTAAGAATATACATACAAATAGAGAGATTGTTCAATTCTAGGATAATTTGTGGTTACAATATCACGTAAACGATAAATTTTATCTTTAGTTGTTCCTTTATGTTACATCAGATTTTGCAGCTGTTATTTTCAGTACTTCTAAAATCTATTTATATATGGATTTCTTATCTGCCGCTATAAACCAGAATCCTTTATTAAGCCTATTAATTAATATTCTTCTGATG
This sequence comes from Saposhnikovia divaricata, assembly GCA_036435485.1. Taxonomy (NCBI): domain Eukaryota; kingdom Viridiplantae; phylum Streptophyta; class Magnoliopsida; order Apiales; family Apiaceae; genus Saposhnikovia; species Saposhnikovia divaricata. Next base: position 139,555,167 of record CM071599.1, on the reverse strand, counting down.
GTTTAGTGTTGTATGAACTTTTATTAAGCATAAACTTGATTTGTTAAGCCTGTTAATTAATGTTCTTCTGATGGTTTTGCCTGCAAACTGCTTTAAGGTTTTGATGGATTTCTTACCTTATTTCCTTTCTTATTTTATGACTTTATTTTTATAAGCATTGCAGCTTGGCCAAGAACCTTACTCTCCATATGGGATCAACAGTCAAAGATGCCACATGTGTTTGCGGTCTGATCTACTGCATAAATTGATGGAACGATTGACAATACCAGGTTTTTTATTTTCCTTTTCTTCTTTCTTACAGTTACACTCGTATTTCTAATCCTAAAGTTATGCATGCGCTGTAGGCTATATATTAAAATACTAAAATTATAGTATCCTTTATTCTCCATATGTTTGTCTGTGTGTAAATATTATAACCATGTATGGAATACTTAGTATTTATTTCATTTTTATCTGATTCTATTCTATAATTTCTAGATAAAGTTATAGATTAACTCTCTCTTGGCACGGTAGAAGATAAAGTGTTGACGGGGAGAATTGGAGAGTTGGTAGCAAGAATGGGAACAAAGTGCAAGAGATGTGGAACCAAAGGAGCAACAGTTTAATCACCGGAGGCAATTCCAAAACCATATATTCCAATGGTCGCGACTGTTATTTTAGTCGTAATTGAAAGAAAAAAAACTAAGAATATGTATACGGAGTGTTTAACAGAGAGGAAAACTACTCATCTTCACATTGATATAAAATAATACGATTACATTGTTTAAATAGAAAAACAATATTCAAGACTCCTATAATCTCTCACCACCTATAATCTCTCAATAATATCTTATCTTATTCTTGCTGCTCAAGACAAACGTATTCAGACTCCTATAATCTCTCAATTACGATTGACCAAATCATGTTGACATATCAACACTTTATTTCTATAACTAGAATAACAGGATATATGTTTGAATTAAACAAAATATCCCAACAATCTCTCCCTTAATTCAAACTACAGGTTTGTTTCTTCTATGCCCGTCTGGCAATCAACTTTGCCCATCTGGCAATCAGCCCGTATGGCTTTCGTCTTATCCGTCTGACACTACTAACTTGCCCGTCTGGCACTATTAACTTGCCCGTCTGGCACTATTTATTCACCAGCCCGTTTGGCTACTACTGTGCCCATCTGGCAACACTTATAACAACGCAGGTTCCTCATCCTCCATGATTGCAAGGTTCACTTCTTGTCTCTTCTCTCGTTCCCGTCGTGGTTTGCTACACTCTGAAGCATAGTGACCAAAGATGTTACAGTTGTAACACTTTATCCTACTCTTGTCACGGAAAGAACCACCTTTAGCTCTTTGATTCTGAGATACCAAGAGAAGTTGTCCACCTGCGCCACCTGCGCTCTCGGACCTGCCCTTCATCCTTTCCTCGTGAGCTTTGAGACGACCCACCACTTCTTCGACTGTCATCACCTTAATATCCCCAAATTGCTCGATGCTTGAAGCTATTTGAAGAAACTTATCTGGGACTGCACGCAAAATTTTCCTCACAACACTTGATTCCTCCATTGTTTCACCAAGAACCCGTATGTTCGTGACAATTCCGCTCAGCTTCATACAAAAGTCATCCACCTGGTCTGTTTCCTTCATGACCATAGACTCAAACTGCCCCTTTAATGTTTGCACCTTTGCCTCCTTTACTCGTTCCTCTCCCATACACATCGTCTTAATCGCTTCCCATGCCTCCTTAGCAGTTTCTTTCTCAGCAATGGCCAACAATATTTCCTCGGGCACACCTTGATATATTGCTGCAAGGGCTACCTGCACCGTCCTCTCGTCAATGGCTACCTTAGGATCCTTCTGCTCAATTGCACCCCAAACTCCTTGCGCCTTCATGAACACTTTCATCTTAAGGGACCATGTTGTATAATTGCTTCTCGTTAACATGGGATAGTTCAAACCCACAACACCTTCCTTTGCCTTGGATGCTTCCATGGCTCTGATACCAAATGAAAGAAAAAAAACTAAGAATATGTATACTGAGTGTTTAACAGAGAGGAAAACTACTCATCTTCACATTGATATAAAATAATACGATTACATTGTTTAAATAGAAAAACAATATTCAAGACTCCTATAATCTCTCACCACCTATAATCTCTCAATAATATCTTATCTTATTCTTGCTGCTCAAGACAAACGTATTCAGACTCCTATAATCTCTCAATTACGATTGACCAAATCATGTTGACATATCAACACTTTATTTCTATAACTAGAATAACAGGATATATGTTTGAATTAAACAAAATATCCCAACAGTAATGTACTTAGTAAATGAATTGTACGTAACTAGTTTAAGAAATATTATGCTTGGAGGTACTTAGTTGGTTGATGATTGTAGTAAATCTGAGTTGTTGGTTTTGGATTATTAAGTAGTATGGTCTGGTGGAAATGAAAAACAGGTTATGTTGATTTGGTTATTTAGGGAATGCATATTTTCATATTTATGATTTTTTGCTGGAAATAGAAAAGTGTTGCCATTGATGCAATAAAGTGTTGGAAAAAAGGAAAATTAATATGAAGAAATGTTGCTAGAAAATGTTGCTATAGGTAAAAATTTGTGTTGGCATAAAAGTGGGCCCCATAGTGGGCCCCACCTGTGGGTCCCAAAAAGTGGACCCCGCTGGTGTGACCTACTGGTGGGGCCTACTTTTCTTTTTGTAAAATGTTTAACCCAAAGGAACATAATATCATGTTGCTAAAAACTGATAATATTGTTGCCATAATTAGTCTACGCCAATAGAAAAATTGATGTTACCATAGAGAAATAGAATGTTGCCTTTGACCCCAAAGGCGAAGGTAAAAATAGCAACACCAACAAAATGTTGCCTTTAGGGTTTTTTGGGCCTATGGCAACATATTTTGGGCCTACGACAACACTTTTCCTGTGTTGTCGTAGGTGTTTTATGGTGTAGTGTGATCTCCAAATGACAAAGGGTGGAAGAGTTACTATTGAAAATAGCAAGACTCTTTGGATCCTAGGTACCGGATCCGTTGGTAATTGTAATATTTCGATTGATAAAGTTCAATATGTCAAAGGTCTTACTTAAAATTTGCTTAGTGTCACTCAATTATTTGATGATGGGCATCTTGTTCATTTTGGCATTGATAAAACTATTATTACTATTGGTACTAACAAAGTCCCCCTAGTTGGTAGAAGGGAAGGAAATATATATATTTCGGACTTTGATAGGCAGAAAACAGTGTGCTGTTTGGCTACAATGCATAGAAGATTGGGACATGCACATATGGACTTGCTCAACAAATTATCAAGCATGAAACTGGTCACAGGGCTACCTAAAATCAAGTATGCTAAGACAAATGTTTGTTTAGTGTGCCAATTGGGCAAATAGATTAGAAGTACACACAAAGCAAAGAAAATGGTATCTACTTCTAAACCCTTAGAGCTTCTTCACCTGGATCTTTTTATTCCAGAATCTTATAAGAGTATTGGAGGTAAACCATATGGTTTTGTAATTGTTGATGATTATTCTAGATTTACATGGGTATTGTTTCTTCGTACTAAAGATTGTGCTTTTAATGAGTTTGAAAAGCTGATTAAATTACTTGAGAATAAGCTTCATACAAGGCTTGTAGGGATAAAAAGTGATAGAGGAGATGAATTTATTCACAAAGACTTCATTTCTTATTGTGAAGAAAGATGAATTTCACATGAATTTTCTGCTTCAAGGACTCCATAACAAAATGGAGTGGTGGAAAGAAAGAATAGGTCACTTTAAGAAACAGCAAGGACTCAATTTCAAGAAAGCAAGCTACCAAGAAGTTTTTGGGCCGAAGCTGTGAATACAGCATGCTATGTGTTGAATCGAGTTCTAATCAGGCCTATTTTGGACAAAACTCAATATCAATTGTTGAGGAACAAGAAGCCAAATATCAGTTACTTCAAGATTTTTGGTTCAAAGTGTTTCGTGTTCAAGAGAATTTTAATAAACGCATTGTTGAAGATTTTATTGATGTTACTTTTCAAGAACCTAACAATGATCTATCAAGAGATGAGGAAGAATTTGCAGGTGAAAGTGATAGTATGCAACCTCAAGTTACTGGATCAAATCAGCAAGCTAATAGCACTGCTGAAACTGGAAGTTAGCAAGCCAAGAAGGATGTAGACACTGGAAATCAGCAAGCTGGAACTTTAAATCAGCAAGCTGAAGTTGAAGATGCAATTTCTAAAATGGCAAAAATGATTTTGGAAGGTCCTAGAGGTTCAAGGGCTACTGAGAAACTACCTCTCTATGATGGAGAAGATCATTCACCATCGGCAAAGATGAGAAAGACAACTCATGAGGAAATAATTCAACATTCTTTATCGAGGTCAACAAGGCCTGTCCAGAATCATCCCCCAAAGTTGGTCATTGATGATATTACAGATGGAATCACTACAAGGAAAGGGAAGGCTAATTTTTGTACTCATGCTGCCTTTCTAACTCAAGAAGAACTCAAAAATGTCAATGAAGCATTAGAAGATGAAAATTGGATTATGGCTATGCAAGAAGAATTAAATCAATTTGAAAGATGTGATGTTTGGGAACTTGTCAAGCCACCAGGATGCTTCAATTATTGGAAAAAAATGGGTGTTCAAAAACAAATGTTGATGAATTTGGCACCGTTACTCGAAATAAAGCAAGGCTTGTGGCTCAAGGATACAATCAACAAAAAGGCATTGACTTTGATCAAACTTATGCTCCTGTTGTTCATTTGGAATCAATAAGATTGCTTCTGGCCTATACATGTTACAAGAAATTCAAGCTATATCAAATGGACGTGAAGAGTGTGTTTCTAAATGGCTTCCTGGAAGAGGAAGTTTATGTCAAACAGCCTCTTAGATTCAAACATGAACAATATCTAAACTATGTATTTAAGCAAAAGAAGGCTCTCTATACTTTAAAGCAGGCTCCTAGAGCTTGGTACAAAAGGCTTAGTAAGTTTCTTCTCAAAAATGGATTCATTCGAGGTAAAATCGATCCCACATTATTTATTAAGAAAAATGGTAAAGATATTCTTGTTGTACAAATATATGTGGGTGATATTATTTTTGGATATACTAGTGAATCTATGTGTGAGTGGTTTTCTAAGTGTATGCATAGTGAATTCGAAATGAGCATGATGGGTGAGCTCAATTATTTCTTGGGTCTTCAAATCAAGCAATCTAAAGATGGAATATTTGTGCATCAATCTAAGTATACAAAGAATCTGCTCAAGAAATTTGGCTATGAGGATGTTAAGCCAAAATCAACTCCTATGACCCAAAACAGCAAGCAAACTGCAGACGAAAATGGTAAGGATGTTGATATCAAAAGGTATCAAGGTATGATCAAATGCTTACTATATTTAACTACTTCTAGACCTGACATCATGTATAGTGTGTGTGTTTGTGCATGGTTTCAATCCAAGCCTAAAGAGTCTCACTTAAGTGCTATTAATAGAATTTTTCAATACTTAAGTGGTACTATTTCTCTTAGTTTGTTCTATCCTATCACAAATACTTTTGATCTTGTTGGGTATAGTGTTACGGATTATGTAGATTGTCAAGTTGATAGAAAAAGTACTAGTGGTGTTTGTACATTTCTTGGACAAAGCTTGGTTTCATGGCAATGCAAGAAACAAACTTCTGTTGCTTTATCCACGGCCGAAGGGGAATATCTAACAGCTGGTAGCTATTGTTCTCAGACTTTATGGATGATTCAAACACTAAGGGACTTTGATATCAAGTGTGGAAAGATTCAATTAATTGTGACAACAATATTTCGAAAAATTCGGTGAATCACTAAAGAACGAAGCATATTGATGTTCGACACCATTTCTTGTGAGGTAATGTTTCTAAAGGCAAGATAGAGTTGGTTTCTGTCCCAACAGAATTTCAACTAGCTGATATTTTCATAAAACCCCTTGCCGAGGAAAGATTTTCAATCATTCGAATGGAACTTGGCATGTGTTCTGTGTAAATTAGCGTGCTGAATGGTATACGATGGTCAGGTTAGCTTACTATTTATTTTATTATCATGTTACAATTGGTATACTGATTGCATTATGTTCTGGCATACCATTTATTGATCCTAAAGACTCTTAGTTTTTGATGGATTAAGGGGGAGAAATTTAGGAGAATGCTTCGAATGCTTATTACTGGATGTGGTATTTGAACCCTGATGGTTCATGTTTAATTTGAATTTATGGATGTTTTATATGTTGTTTTTGATGATATATGTTTTATGTGAAAATTATTGTTCTCATATCTTGAGATGCAGGAATTTAGGGGGAGTTATTCTAATTCTCTTAAATTAGTTGTTATCATCAAAAAGGGGGAGATTGATACTCCTTAGATTTTGATGATCACAAACAACAAGCCAAAACACTTGTGAGTAGATATAAAACAACATGTGATTTCTGCATAAGCTAACTTGGTTTTGCAGGGTAATATAGCTTACTGGTTGTATGATCAGTATATCAAAAAAAGCAAGCCAAAGTTGAAATACAGTGACAGTTTGGCAACCATTTACGAAGAGACATATCACGAACAGCATGCCATTTGTCAACCAGAAAGATTAGAAGTGCAAAAATCAAGGAGTTTTTATAGGGATGGACTTCTAAACAGTTGTAAGGATTGTTTAAATAAGGAATACGTATTATATATAAATATTTTGGCTTATTTTAAACAAATCTTTTCATTCAAATTTTATTTCCTAAATTATAAGAGTTTGGTTTTATCCAAAATTCGTTTTACTCTTTCAAACCTCCTATATTTGTTTTATATCATTTTCTTTCAGAAGAACTGGTCGTATATCTCTGTATCTATTCTTCTTCTTCCTTCAAACGTTAACATTAACGTTATAAACAAACCTAACAAATTGAACGTTGGATTGTTTTATATCATATTCTTGGTTTCATTATTTTGGTTGCTGAAAATACAAGAATCTCAAGAACATAAAACAACTCGGTTTCACTTTGTAAAATCTTTCTTTTGATTCTCTCCAGCTCATTTATATATATCTATAGTATTGTTTATTTAGAGAATCTATAGTTTGAGTTGTATCATTTAATACTTGTATTGTTCTGATTGTAACTATTAGTTGTTGGACACTTGGTTTTGAATAGTAGGGATTCGAGAGTTGTGCTAGAGAAGTATACTAGGGTACTATAGCTTAGAGAGTAGATTCTGTTTCAAGTCTATTCAGCAAGCCGTTTGCGTCAACAGTTGGGTTTAACGAAAATATATTGTTGTATCTTGTAATCGGTTTATATTGATCAATAATATAGTCTCTTACCAGGTTCCGTAGACCATAGTGGATTAGGGGTCTTAATTTTTCCTGCACTTTAGTTTCTGCATTCAGCTTACCATTTACATTCAGTGGAAGGGGTGGAGGTTAGGATTGAAGACCAGATCGTCCCGCAGACGGATAAATTCAAGTATTTGGGTTCGATCATCCAGAAGGAAGGTGAGATTGAAGCCGATGTCACGCATCGTATCAAGGCGGGGTGGCTAAGGTGGAGGGCAGCGTCAGGGGTAATGTGCGATAAGAAAGTCCCTTTAAAGTTGAAAGGGAAATTCTATAGAGCGGCTATCCGTCCTGCGATGTTATATGGCTCTGAGTGTTGGGCGGAGAAGAAGGCCCTCGTAAGCAAGTTGGAAGGGGCTGAAATGAGGATGTTGCGGTGGTCATGTGGGCGCACGATGTTGGACAGAATCCCGAACTCGGTGTTTAGGAGCGAGCTTGAAGTGGCGCCTTTTTCTGCGAAAGTTAGGGAAGGAAGGTTGAGATGGTTCGGCCATGTCCGTAGGAGGCTGGCTGAAGCCCCTGTTAGGAGGGTCGAGAGTCTTGCGGTTGTTGGGGTGAGGAGGAGAGGCAGGCCGAGGAGGTCATGGGAAGAGCAGCTCAGGATGGATTTGAAGGCCTTAGACTTAAATGAGACCATGCTCGCGGATAGGTGTTCTTGGAGGCGGCGTATCAGAGTGGTGGATTCCCTTTTAGGATGTGGCTCTGTTGTCGAGAGCCTCAGAGTTGCCTTCTCTCGGTTAGCCATTTTTTAGAAGTTCGGCTGTAGCGTTCTCACTTCCCATTTTTAGTGTCTTCTGTTTTCTGGTTTTGCAGTTGCAGGGAGCTTGGCGCAGTGTTATCTCTGTGTTGGATTTGTCGTGTGGTTGGAGCGCATCAAGCTAGGAGTATCATAAATCCTCACAGGTATGTATGCCACATGTGGAGAACGCCATGGGCCTCAGGTATGTCATTGTCCATTTCCGTTTCTTTTCCGTTGTATTTACCACACTCTGTGTATTGTCGTGCACTCAGCCGAGGGTTTTCACGGAAACAGCCTCCCTGCTCTATAAGTGGGGGTATGGTCTGCATACAACCTACCCTCCCCAGACCCTGCTCTGAGCGGGATATACTGGGTATGTTTGGTTTGGTTTGGTTTTTATTTACATTCAGTTTACCATTTACCTCTGTTAAAATTGAAATCTCGTACATCCTTGTGCATTTTCATCTTTCACATAGTATGATAGTCATAAAAAGTTTATACAAAACTTTTGGACCAAACATCATCAAAATTAATTATGAGAAAAGGAACCTGAAACATATCTTAATTAGATAGTGAATAAATTCATATGTTTGATTATGTATAATATTTTGATATATACAATCTTTTTAAATCTTTTTCTTGATATACACAATCTTTAATGTAATTAATTTATTTTACACAATATCTAATGGAAGTTAATCTTATTAGTTATTGTTACATCTTTATTCACACTAAATTGTTTTAAAAAAACTCAATCCATCACCAAAAATATAAATTCATACAAAATATTTCATGAAAACAAAAGAAAATTCCCAATAAATTGTATTATCTATCAATATACAAACGATTACAAAATACCAAAGCATATCAATTGAAATCTCCACAAATCGGTTTAGATATAACAATATCCACATTTCGCTCCTTTGTAATAAATTATAAATAAATACAATTGAAAATGTTTGTTTCTAACACTATATATATTCAACTAAAATAATTTGCAATGCCATTGTTGTGCAAAAAATTCACACGACACCCCGGGAAAGCCTCTCCGGAATAACGAGAATTATCCTTGGTTTTCGGATAAATCACAAACCGAACAGCTGTAAAAAAATAGGGCAGCTGAACCTAATAATGGTGTTTAGTGTTTTTTGGGCTAAGTTAGCAAGTTCACCGGACAATAATGGCAAAAATCCAGCCAAGTATGTCCAGGAATGTATTACTTAGGGTACACGTGCCTTGTGTATTCAGAAAGTAAAAAACCGAACCCCTTACTAATTGCCTACATATCCTATTTATAGGAATCAAGCCCTAATGTAGTTCTTTTAGGTTTGGAATCCTTTCCTTGTCCATTAAGCCACGAAATTGATAAGATTTAATCCCTCCATCCATGTTAATCTCGAAGTATTTGTGTAGGAATATGACTTTTCCTTAAATCAGCTAGCCCCTTAGTAGAGTCCTATTCGAAGTAGAACTCCCAAATCCTACTCATATAAGAACTCCATGTACACATCGACATATATCACAAATATCCAATATTTATCATATTAGAAACGTGTATCTCCATGAAATAAACAGTTAAAAGGACTCAACTCGTATTTCCTACAAATTAGGAGCCAATCCTTATCCGTTCGGCCAGCAGAGGTGGAACCTGTGAGCCCACCTGCACCTACACAGCTTCCCTAAAAAGTGAACCTCCACCTCCAGAGCTTCCCTCTAGAGGTACTCCTCTTTTCTTCCAGCTACCTTGTTCCTACCTTTTAAACACCCTACCAGGCCTCCAACATCCATGGGCCCAAAACTAAACCCATTACAAATTTTGGGTACAACAACTACCCCCCAGGTTCCTTGTAGCTATAAAATACACAAGGAACCTTGCCATTTCTCCTTAGCTTCAGCTTCACTTTTTATGTCTAGCTCCTGCATATCACCTTAACATCCCATATATTTCGCAATAACCTTGCCATAATTAAGCCAGTAAAACCTTTCCAAAGATTCCATGATTTCCTTTTAAGTTAAAATCTAAGCTACTCCCATTATTAAAGAATTTAGAAAATCAAAACAAAATTTTTTCAAACCCAGGTTCCTCTAATTTAACTCCTTCCAAGAAATACTTTCTTCTCAATAATTCTCTCCAAAATAACCTTTCTGATACCACGAGTCAATCCCCAAAAATTTATTTTGTAAGAAGCAACTCATAAATTAGAGTTTCACCAAAAAACAAAAAATAAATTCCATTTCCTTTGTTAATAGCCATGTCACAAACCAATTTAGCTTCCACCGTTTCGTTTCCCAAGACAACAATAACTCCATTCAATACCAACTCCCACACGCCACAATCTCTCTCCCTTTACTCTACATATTTTCTATACATATATCAACACCAGTCCATCCCCTTTTTCTTTTTTCTTTTACCACAAACACATACTCTCTTCCTCTCCCACCGGTTCATCTTCCAAAGAGAAGCTCTACTCCGGCGAACCATCCCGGCGATACTCTCCAACTCCAGCCACTATAATCCTTCCAACTATCATCAAGGTATATGATCCCTTTTCTTATGCTCCCTGTCTTTCATATCCAGCGCTATTCTCTTAATTACATATTGCGATTTGTCTCCAATTTGTATTTATGCATGCACACCTAGATACACACACTAATCTCCACATACGCATGTCATTATACCATGTTTATTAATGGTTAATTCATCATCAAAATGAGCATCCCCCTTTCTGGACCATGATACCCTCTAGAATTCAAAACCCTAAAACCCAATTCGTACTGATCTTCATTCGAAAACCCATTAGTGTTACATGTTTTTGCAAAAATCCATGTTTAATTCTCCTTTTCCCAAAAACCAATGATTGTTTGTTGTTATAATGCATGTACCAATCCTTGTTTTTAATTAAATTTGTATAAGTAATGTGTGCATTATATACGAATACCCAATTTAAGAAGAATAGTATAGATTCCTTGATAGGCGTACCTGTGCCTAGCTAGCTGTTTTAGGCGAACCTGGCCTTTCATTTGCTCCTGGCCGTTTGTATGTGCCTATCTGCACACACCTGTTAAAACACCTCACTTGGGAAACTCGCTGATCACCTACTCATCTTGCTTCACTTTGTGCAGATGTCTGGTGGATCAGATGCAGCTAGCTCCCAACATTCTACCTCTGAGGAGATGGCCCACTCCCCAGAACTTCCTAACACAGTCCAGCTTCCCCTTGACCCAATTTCCAGAACTAACCCCTCTTTCACCGTAAGTGCCAGGACTCGTTCCAAGGTCAAACTAATAGATCATTCAAAAACTCGTTTATCAAACACCAACCTTTTCACTCACAATATCAAGGACACTCGACCAGCTATCCTTGTATCCTCCTCAGATGAACAAATGTCACTAGAATCCACAACGCCAAACCTTTTTCTTACTGCTGATGAAGCTTCCTCTGTAAAAGCTACCCCTTCACATACTACCTCAACAGCTCCTCCTAGAATTGATTCTGTAACAGGTGAATTAGAAAACAATGCCTTTGAAAAACCTTCTGCCACCCTATCTTGTGAAAATTTGAGTAGCTCTATGACTGCCCCCTTATTAAAGAAGCTGACACAATCACACCACATAGGCTTTTCTTTAGTCATCCCCTTTCCTGAAGAGAGATGTCACAGATTCGATATGTTTGAACCAGGCCAGCTTCTACCTAAAGCTGTCTTGTCAGCCCAATTTTTTAGATTGGGATTATCTCTGCCTTTACACCCCTTTATCCAAGAGGTTCTCGAATTCTTTGATTTAGCTCCTATCCAACTCACCATCAACTCATATCGCATGGCGATGTGCATGTATATCCTTTACCATACCAGATTCAGCAAGACTCTTTCTGCCCGAGAGCTAGGTTATTTTTACCAGCTAAAACAGACTGGCAAGGACTCAGGTTTCTTTTATCTATCCGCCTGGAGTGTCCATGAGGGCCAATGTTTCAGAAGTTGCAAGAGAGGGATGAGTGGCTGGCTCAAACAGTTCTTTTATTATTATGACTGCCCTCAATTAAGAATTGATTTTAACCTGTCTGTGAAAATACCTGCTAAATCCTCTTTAAGAGGTCGAACCTTAGAGCGTGCTGTAGAAGCACTAAGTTTTTCAGCTGGGTTAGGGAACGGCCTTAGTTTGCTAACTCGTGACAACCTTATGAGTTGTAATTTCATTCCTGGGAGAGGTACCCCTATTCCGACCAGCTAAAATTATTTTCCTTCCTCACATCATGCTCATCAATAATATAGGCATATACTTACGATAATTTTAAGTATTTTTGATTGATAACTTGCTCACGGTTTCCACATTGTTCAATCTTTGCAGAAATGGCTTCAGGAATTCCCTCTTTTATCAAGAAAACAACCAAATATGAAGAAATGTTTACTGATGACGAAGATGATAAGGTCACCCCTATTGCATCCACTCCTATCTCGAAGATTAAAGTTCCGTCTCCTAATGTAGAAAAATCATCCACCTCTTCAAAGAGAAAGTTACCACCTCCTCTCCCTGAAGCACCTCGAGCTTCTGCCTCTGCTTCCCGCACTGCTAAAAAGGCTAAGACATCTCCTTCCCTGGATCTCAGAAATTCTGGTCCCCATATGCAGTATTTCTTCGAGATGGCAGGAAACCAGATTCCTGAGGAGGCCATAGCTGCTTGGGACAAATTGTCACTAGCTGAGGGTGCACGAGCTGCTCTTCATGCCAATGCCCAGAGTTTGTTTCATTATCTTAAGCATGGGGAGAAGATTGTGGAGACAGCTCGAGGTGACCAAAGGCTAGCTGAGGAGGTGAAACAACTCAAACAGTCTATCAAAGCCAAGGGTGATGAGAAGAAGAAGTATATGGATGCCAATATGAAGCTCAAGTCTGCTGAAACCAAGTTGATAAAGGAACGTGACCAGCTGGCCAATTCAGTTGCTGCTCTTGATGTAGAGAAAGAGGAGTTGGTTTCTTCCCATGCCAAGGAAATTCATGAGCTAGAGCTAAAAATGGAAGCTATGAATGTCAAGCTAGCTGAGGAAAGGTCCGTTCAAAAGGAGAAGAGGAAGGAAGCCTATGGTATAGGCTATAATGCGGCCATCAATGACTATATCGAATCCACCTACCTCCGATTCCCCGATCTAGACTGGTCTCAGCTAGGCGAAGATGCCGTGAAAGCTGTGGAGGACATCAAGAAGAGGGAAGCTGCTGCAGCTAAGGTGGACTCCGTTGATCCAGCTGATATGGAGAAAGAGGTGGAGGTTCCCTCGGAAGATCCAGCTGAAGCTAAAGCAGACGCCTCTAACACAGCTACCCCTGTTCCTCCTACTCCAAGGGCTGAGGTATCTCCTGACACCCCTACTCCTTAACTCCTTGAAATCAGAAACTTTTCCTACCCCTGCGTGGGTTTAAACTTTTAAATCATTTTGAATGGCTTTGGTAGCCATTAACTTTGAATTTTATGAGGTCGTGGGCTCCTCGTATTGCCTCACAAGATGTAATCCATAACTTTGGTTTCTTTTGAATTATGCATCTTTGATTTCCATATATCCTCGTATTGTTCTGAATTTACCATGTTGAGTAAACGTATGCCAGTAACAAAGCACATACTTTAACCCGGATGTGAATTGTTCACTCGTAGCTAGATTAATTAGATCAGCTCCATAAACAATGTCTAGCTCGTCATGAATTATATATCTTAACACTTCCTGTTAAGTAAATATTGTTCATTTATGATTAATTCCAATAATCCAAACGTATCGAATTACCTAAAACCACATAAGATAATTCTTGTTTTTCGAATACCGATAACATCCTTCCAATACGTATATCATGAAGCTTCTCTTATCATGATTTAATATGTTTGGTGTTCATACCAGTTTGACACCCAACCAATCCTTTTTCCATGTTAAAGATATCCCATCCACTTCATCATAAAATCCTCATGAATAATTGTCCTTAAACAATCATACATATTGATGTGTAAGATTCCAAAGTAAGGTAGAGCTTCCCATTTGCTCGCACCTTGCCTTTCCGCGTAAAGAGTGATCATATGGCCAATGCCTCGGTTCCCATATGACTTTGTTTTATTTTGTAAAAAGAATCCATAAAACCTTTTTCCAAAAATATGAACACAATGCGCCTCATATGTGAGCTTCGCTTTTTTAACCAGCTGAAGCTTATTGCCGATTGTTATGTAAGTTATTCCATTTCATGTAGCCTGAATTCTGGCTCCTACATGATACATTTTTTTTCTTTGGCTCTTCATGCACCCAGATTCCCTGGGATTCGCATGAACCTGATAGTATATTTCCAGAGCAGCTTCCATACTGGAACCTCCTCATAGGTGGACCAGTTTTGCGAACCTCTTTCCATGAGGTTCCTCATGTACCATAATCCATTCCAAAATCCATTACCATAATCCATTCCAAAATCCATTCGAAATTCCATTACCATAATTCATTCCAAAATCCATATATATGTATTTTTATTCCGATTTTTGCTATACTCCAATTTTTTGGCTTCCTATATTCAGGTAATTTTTCGAAAGGGAGGTGGTATAACCTACTACCCCCCAAGTTCCTTAATCATGTTACCAACTATGATGAAGAACTTAAAACCACCTATTTACGCATATGTTTCCATACTAATTCCATAAAGTATATAAGGAACACAACATAATTCATAAGCAAAACATGTTATATATAAAAGAAAGTAACAAATTTATTGGCCTCATGGAAGCAAAAATTCACGACATTTCCCATCGGTGAGGTGTACATGCACTACCCCCCGAGCATAGCAAGACAAAATCAAATCATCTACTTGTCCTAAAGATGACAGCTATAACTAATAAACTACGTTTATTAATCCTATACCTGAAAGAGGTCTACTTAAAAGCGTTACCTGGAAAAAAAGCACCTACTGGTAATATTTCCTCAAATGTTCGGCATTCCATGCCCTAGGGATCAGCTTCCCATCCAAATCAGTCAAATGATAAGTACCTTCCAAAAGAATCGTCTTTATAAGGTAAGGTCCTTCCCAATTGGCACCAAACGCACCATGACCAGGTACCCTCATGTTGGGTAGCACCCTCCTTAAAACCAAATCCCCCACCTTCAATGGGAGAGCTCGTACCTTCTTATCAAAATATTTCCGTGTACGCTGCTGGTATGCAGCAAGCTTCAGCTGTGAATTCATGCACACCTCTTCAACAAGATCCAGGTACAAGCGATGATTCACCTCATTATCCTCCGGATTACAATTTTCCCTCCTGAATGAACCAGCTCCTATCTCAACAGGCACCATTGCCTCACAACCATATGCCAAAGTGAATGGAGATTCACCTGTTGTAGTTCTTGGAGTGGTATTATAAGACCATAATACCATTGGAAGCTCCTCCGGCCAGCTTCCCTTTCGCTCCTCCAGCTTGGTTTTTAGAGTGTGTTTTATTATCTTGTTCACAGCCTCCGTTTGACCATTGCTTTGGGGGTGGCAAACAGCTGAGAACCCCTTTTGAATTCCAAGGTCCTCACACAAGCCTCGCATCTCCTTGCTGTCAAACTACTTCCCATTGTCTAAGATGAGCTTATAAGGTACTCCATACCTACAAACTATAGCTCGAAACACAAATTCCTTCAATTTTGCAGCAGTTATTGTAGCCAAAGGTTCCGCTTCAGCCCACTTTGTAAAGTAATCCACTGCAACGACTGCGTATTTTACTCCGCCTTTACCCTTGCGAAGCTCCCCAATTAGATCTATACCCCAACCCGCAAAAGGCCAAGGACTAGTGAGGGGTTTAAGGGGTACAGCTGGGTTGACACCCAATTTCGCGAACCTCTGACAGCGATCACATGCTCGAGTGTACTTGTGAGCATCTCTTTGCAAAGTCGGCCAATAATATCCTTGACGAAGTATTTTGTGTGCCAATGAGGTTCCCCTAGAGTGGTTACCACAAATCCCCTCATGGATCTCCCTCATGATATACTCACATTCGTCTCCAGAAATACACCTTAGCAAAGGCTTATTAAAAACTCTCTTATACAAAATTCCTTCATAGATCACATACCTTGCCGCTTTATATTTTAATTTCCGAGCTTCATCCTTATCTTCTGGCAAAACTCCCTTAGTGATGTACTCCACTATGGGAACCATCCAGTGATCCTCCACTGTAGTTTCCATATTCAAAATCTCAATTTTTGAAATACTCGGTTGACGCTGAACCTCAAGGGGAATGACTCCTAACAATGTAGCTTCCCTTTGAGAGCCTAGCTTAGCCAGCGCATCTGCATTCGCATTCTCCGACCTAGGAATCTGTTCTAGATTCACCTCCCTGAATCTCTTCACCAATTCCTGTGCATACCTCATGTACAAATCAGTACGAGGGCCTCGAGCCTGAAACCCTCCTTTAATGTGCCAAACCACCAACATTGAATCACTAAAGACGGTCAAATTTTCCACCTTCATTTCTAAAGCTAGCTTCAAACCAGCAATCAAAGCTTCGTACTCCGCATCATTGTTAGTTGCGTAGAATGAAAAATGAATAGCACTCTGCAACTTGTGTCCTTCGAGGATTACTAGCACTATGCCAGCTCCTACTCCATTAGAGTTAACTGCCCCGTCCATATACAAAGTCCACCACGGAGCACAATTTTCCACAGGTACCATTGCAACAGGTAGCCCTCCAACAGCTAGCTCACCAGAAGGTAGCTCACCAGCAGGTAGCTCACCAGCAGGTAGCTCACCAGCAGGTATACATTCGTTCCCACCTACCTCGAAGGATGGGGGAAATTCCAACAGAAAATCAGCCAACGCTTGCCCTTTTATTGCAGACCTCGGCTTGTATTCAACATCAAACTGTCCTAATTCAATAGCCCACTTCACCAACCTTCCAGAAGCTTCTGGTTTATGTAACACCTGCCTTAGCGGGAAAGAACTCCGTACCTCAACCTTATGAGACTGAAAGTAAGGTCGAAGCTTCCTTGAAACAAGAATCAATGCATAAGCTAGCTTTTCCATGTTAGTGTATCGGGTTTCTGCATCCAGCAATCTTTTGCTTACATAATACACCGGAAACTGCACCTTCCTTTCCTCTCGAACCAACACCGCACTAATAGAATACTCAGAAACTGCTAGGTAGAGTATCAGAGCCTCACCATCAACTGGTGTAGAAAGGAGCGGGGGACTACCC
Source organism: Saposhnikovia divaricata (assembly GCA_036435485.1). Taxonomy (NCBI): domain Eukaryota; kingdom Viridiplantae; phylum Streptophyta; class Magnoliopsida; order Apiales; family Apiaceae; genus Saposhnikovia; species Saposhnikovia divaricata. Next base: position 139,537,896 of record CM071599.1, on the reverse strand, counting down.
AGCTGTTCCTTTAGCTTCTCAAAAGCAGCTTCACATTCAGCTGTCCACTCAAAGTTATTTCCTTTCTTAATTGCTGAAAAGAATTCCTTACACCTGTCTGAAGATTTTGAGACGAACCTGTTCAGAGCTGCAACCCTTCCTGTTAATGACTGAACCTCCTTCACGCTCCTAGGTGACCTCATTTCCAACAAAGCTTTAATCTTTGCAGGGTTAGCTTCAATACCCCGGTGATTAACCATGAACCCGAGAAACTTCCCAGATTCTACCCCGAATACACATTTCTGAGGATTGAGCTTCATTCTATATTTCCTCAATATGTCAAACATTTCTGCCAAGTGCGAAACATGATCAGCTGCCTCTTTTGACTTTACCAACATATCGTCAACATATACTTCCATTGTTTTCCCAATTTGATCCCAGAACATCATGTTTACCAGACGCTGATACGTAGCTCCCGCGTTGATTAAACCAAAAGGCATCCCAATGTAGCAATACAACCCCCTATCTGTTATAAAGGAAGTATGTTCTTGGTCTGGGCCATACATAGGAATCTGATTATATCCTGAATATGCGTCCATAAAGCTCAGCAGGGCATGCCCAGCAGTTGCATCCACCAGCTGGTCAATACGAGGAAGCGGGAAGCTATCCTTTGGGCACGCTTTATTCAAGTCTGTATAATCCACACAAGTACGCCATTTTCCATTGAGCTTTTTGACCAGCACTGGATTTGCCAACCACATGGGATAAAAAGACTCCCTCACCAAACCAGCTGCCAATAATCTGTCCACCTCTTCTCTCAAAGCGGAAGCTCTTTCGCCACCTATAGCCCTTCTTTTCTGCCTTACTGTCTTCGCTTCTGGATCAATATTAAGACGATGACACATTACCCTTGGGTCTATCCCAATAATGTCTGAATGACCCCAAGCAAACACGTCCACATTCTTTCTAAGGAAGCTCACCAGAGCTTCCCTCATATTCGGATCCAGCTGTTTTCCAACTTTCAGCTCCTTACTAGAATCAGTGTCATCTACCATAAAAGATATAGTGTCTCCTGCAGCACCAGCTTTTTCTTTGGATTCGGGCATCCTAGGATCCAAATCAATTTCCACCAGGTTCCCTTTATCATCCACCTGGGCAGATTCAGGTACCTCTTTCTGCGATTGCTCTAAGATTTCCACCTCATCGAAGTCACTGTCATTGACTTCTTCCAAGATGCCTTCAACAAAATCATCATTACCGTTTCCATTTTTCTGTGGAGGTGCCTCCAGCATAAGCACCTCCCTTCCAGTAGCTTCCCCCAAAAACGAAGCTACATCCACGTAAGGGTCTTCATCTGGATGTTGCACAATCATAATTGTATTGCATGATTCTCTCTCACATACCCCTCCTTTCCTTTGAGAGGACTCTTCAGCCGAAGTATTTGGAAGTCCATGATAGCGGTAACAGTTGTCAGTTGTTCCGCCATCTACCAACAGCAAGTGTTTTGAAGCTTGCTCAACAGTACGCAAGGCCTTACCATAACATTCTCGTGAGTCTGACTGACATCCTCGTAGGCATCCAATCCCATTAGGAGTTGGAAATTTCATTGAGAGATGGTAAATAGAAGTCACCACAGGCATCTCCTTCGAGAAAGGCCTGCCCATGATAGCATTATAGGATATGTCTTCCTTCACAACCATAAACTCTGCAACCCGGGTTGCCACATAAGGTTCACTCCCCATCCTGATTGGGAGTTTCACACGTCCCACAATCTGAACTGGACCTCCAGTAAATCCATATAAATCATTGTAAGAATGAAACATTTCTTTATCCAGGAGACTCATTTTTTGGTAGGTATCATAAGCTATTATGTTACAAGTGCTTCCATTGTCCACCAAAATTCGATGCACATTCATTCCCCCAATGGAGAACATGACCACCAGAGCATCATTATGTGGGTGATGCACATGCTTTGCATCTTCTTCAGTAAAAGTGATGTCTGCAGCTTCCCCCTTAAACAGCTTTGGGGGCCTTTCAGCCAGATGGAAGACATTAGTAAGGGGAGCTCCTTTAGCCTCCGGAGCAAAATTTTTCATAGAGTTCTTGCTTGTGCCTCCAATGTATGGACCTCCTATTATGGTACGGATACTATTTGCCCTTGCTGTACGATCAGGTACCATTTTTTCTGCCTCCTTTCTCTCTTTCTCATCTTTATACTTTTTCGCCTCTTGCGCCACAAACTCTGTAAGGTATCCCTTCCTAATTAAATCCTCAACATGATCCTTCAAGTGACGATAGTCAGCTGTCTCGTGTCCGTTTGCATCATGAAAAGCACAGTATTTTCCTAGGTCTCTCCTCCCAGGTGGGCCGATACGGGTCGACTTCCTGAACACTCCAGCTTTGTTCCCAACCTCAAACACGTGTTCAAGAGGTGCCGCCAATGGGGTATACTCTGAATATCTATTATAATTCTTCAAGGGTGGGGGCTTGTATTCCACAGACCTCCTTGAACCAGTTGCATTCACAGTTAGAGGTGCTCTCCTTTCCTTGCGACCAGCTTCCCTTTCCGTGGAAGCTGAAGCTCCATGATAGGAAGCACGCCTATCCACATTTCTTCTCTTAGGACTGTAGGACCTGCTCCTTTTTCTCCCATTCCAAACAGTTGGGTTGTTATCTTTCCTCAATTTAGCCATAGATTCCTCAACTAATTTATGAGCTTCAGCCCGTGCATAAAAATCAGCCAGCGTGACAGGCTCCTCCTTTTGAAGCTCTTTCCAAAAATCACTCCCAGGCCATATCCCAGCTATCAGAAAATTCTTATAGGTTTCATCGGTAGCCTTCCTCACTTTGGGCACCTCCGCTTTAAAACGCTTAAAATACTCTCTGAGAGTTTCCTTCTCCCTTTGCTTGATATTTGCCAAAGTGTTAGCAGGAGGTGCAAATGCCACAATAGCCCGAAATTGAGTCACAAAAATTTCACTCATTTGTCTCCAGGAATGAATTGAATTAGATGGCAGCCTCTTGAACCACTGATGAGCATTATCCCTTAGCGTAGCTGCCAACAGCCGGCATTTTGTGCGATCCTTGACTTGGTACACCTCCATCTCAGTACTAAAACGGCTGAGATATTCCACTGGATCTGTGGTGCCATCAAACTTCAAATCTCCTACCCCCCTGTACCTAAGTGGAAGGGGCGAATCCCGGACCTTTTTAGTGAAAGGTGAAGCTACAGCTAGCCCTGATGTCGACTTCTTCTCAGCTTTAATTTTTTCCAGAGCTTTCCTCAAATCAGCCACCTTATAATTTGCATCCTCTCCGTCTAAGTGGTATTCCTCACTCTCATCTGTGTCTTCATTCGAGTCTCCATTCTGTTTGTGAGCTGAACTGTCTCGGGAGCTGGAGCTGCCTTCACTCCCGACAGCTGATTGGAGCATGGTCGACCTAGACCTCCTGTCATGAGCCCGCTCCTCCTCTCTGGATTTTTCCTTCCTATAGCTCTTAGAACCCCTCGACTGAGACTTGTCAAGGTTGTCATTTCCATCCACCTTTTCCTTCGTACCATCCAACACATGCCGTAAATCTTTACTATTGAGCTTCTTCCCGACACGGTCAAATACGCTGACACTCCTAGTCGGGGAATCCACAGGACCTTCCTTCCGATCCACATTTTCTCGATCCGTTACCACATCAGAAAATTTATTTTTTCGAGCCTCTTGTTCAGGCTCTTCTTCACTCCCAAAGTCCAAATTTCTTGGTGTCACTTCACGACGTCTAAAACGCCTTTCCGAGGACCTATACTTTCTTTGTCCTTTCCTTTTCCGCGATGATTTCCTTTCCAACTGGTCAATCCTACCATCCATAGCTTGAAGATGGTTGAGGATATCCTTAGCAGTTACTTCACCATCAGGATTGGCCTTATGCCTACCATCCTCGCCGCTCGGTGTTCGAACAGGTTCAGAATTTTCCGACATTGATTCAAGAGAGAAACGCCCCTCCTTCTAGCGCCAAAAATGTTGTGCAAAAAATTCACACGATACCTCGACAAAGCCTCGCCGGAATAACGAGAATTATCCTTGGTTTTCTGATAAATCACAAACCGAACAGCTGTACCGAAACAGGGCAGCTGAACCTAATAATGGTGTTTAGTGTTTTTTGGGCTGAGTTAGCAAGTTCACCGGACAATAATGGCAAAAATCCAGCCAAGTATGTCCAGGAATGTATTACTTAGGGTACACGTGCCTTGTGTATTCAGAAAGTAAAAAACCGAACCCCTTGCTAATTGCCTACATATCCTATTTATAGGAATCAAGCCCTAATGTAGTTCTTTTAGGTTAGGAATCCCTTCCTTGTCCATTAAGCCAAGAAATTGATAAGATTTAATCCCTCCATCCATGTTAATCTCGAAGTATTTGTGTAGGAATATGACTTTTCCTTAAATCAGCTAGCCCCTTAGTAGAGTCCTATTCGAAGTAGAACTCCCAAATCCTACTCATATAAGAACTCCATGTACACATCGACATATATCACAAATATCCAATATTTATCATATTAGAAACGTGTATCTCCATGAAATAAACAGTTAAAAGGACTCAACTCGTATTTCCTACAAATTAGGAGCCAATCCTTATCCGTTCGGCCAGCAGAGGTGGAACCTGTGAGCCCACCTGCACCTACACAGCTTCCCTAAAAAGTGAACCTCCACCTCCAGAGCTTCCGTCTAGAGGTACACCTCTTTTCTTCCAGCTACCTTGTTCCTATCTTTTAAACACCCTACCAGGCCTCCAACATCCATGGGCCCAAAACTAAACCCATTACAAATTTTGGGCACAACAGTCATCTTCACTTGATTTCATTTCCTTTCAAGCTAGAAGTCTTGTGTAAGTTTTTTATATTGAAAATTATTTGTACGTTTTGGGTGAAAATTTATCAAAAACAAGAACAATTTATATACGGTTATGAATATATGTATATGCTAATCAGATCACTTCACTTGTAATTTGTTACGAATAATGAATAGAAAAGAAGAAGGGTTCTATTCACCCCACAATGCTACTTGTGCGAGTAGAGACAGGAGGGTGGGTCTTTTCTATTTTCATGTTAATTTTCATTTTATTGTTTGACTCATATATGTATTTTAGGATCTAAATTTTAAACTCACATATGTATTTTAGGGTATAAATAGTGTAAACGTCAATAATTAAAAAGTTGAGTATGGTTACTTGGAGTATAGATTCTATTTTATTATCAATGATTTAACTATAATTCTAATGCAGGGACGGTTGTCAAAAGAAACTTGGAACAAAATGCATATCTTGCAAGAAATGATACCTTATTCTGAAAAGGTAAAAAATGTACATGGTTTGATTCCATTTAATATTAACGAATATATCATGGTAACATATAAGAGTCTGATGCATCCTCAATCCTATAACAGTCTGATGCATCCTCAACTCTCGGTGATATTTTTGGGTATGTTGTGCTACTGGAAGGGCAGAAACAACAACTGATTTATGATATATCAAAGGTAATTTTTGAAAACTATTAATATAATAATTATTTTCAAGGTTTGACTCTTTTAAAGTTAATTGGATTCTCATTTTTCAAAAGATATTAATTAGGGGTATTTATAGAAAACAATTATGTAACTAATATTCTCAATATGATTGATTTATACAAATAGGACATGTAAAACGGGACAGAGATTACACTTACTTTTTATATATTGTAATAAAATCATACATGTATATTTCGATAATGAGAACACCAGAATAGTGAAAAGTATTTATTATATGAAAATATGAAAAATATGTCGAATAATTATATTACACTTTTTAAAGTAGTACAGAACAATTATTCTCACAATTTTCACAAATTATTCTTATGTAAATCATGCTCTATTAATATTATCTCACTCATCTTCTTAATAGGATAATAATCTTGTTGCACAACGGAGTAATGTGGATGCTATTAACGCCAATGTTACTGTGAACCAGGGTGCTGATGTGAACCATGGTTAAAACGACCAAAAACATAATTTCTTTTGTCGTACACTTCAAACAAAAATTTGAATACATTTCACTCCATCAATGTTTTCATTCATATTAATATATGCTTTAATTATTTCTTTTTAATATTTTTGCATAGTACACATCAATTTATACGTCCACTTTTTATTTCATATCTTTGAATTTCTCTTAAAATACAACACCTGACAATTGGTTTATGTTCACATATAACTTCTTCAAAATTGTATTGAAAATTTAATTACAAGTTTATAATCTACTACATGAAAAAAATAATTATATTAATCATATCTAACTTCTTAAAATCTTATCATATTTCATCAAAAATTAAGTTTGGCATTTTTACAATCCATAGCTATAAATTTTAATAGCCAAGTATATCTAAATCAAAACAAAAGACAAGAGAAGTCAACCAATAAGGAACAAAAACTATGATAAAATTCAACAAATATATAACCAACAAACATCTGCCACTTTTTAAAAATCAATACTAATTGGTGTACAATATATATAAATTATCTTGGTATCAAATATTCCAAAAAAATATTAATAGATCGTAATATAAGAAGTCTAAAATGTAAATTATGGCATGATTTTAGTCCATCTATACATCAATTGAGTTGATCTTACTTTAAAAGTCAATATTATTGATTAAAAAAAGTTGGGATTTTTGACAAGAAAAAAGTTTGGAATCATAAAACTGATTTCACAGACCTCACATAAGATGTTATATACGTCTTAATGTTTGATACAATCTAGTAGGTACTTTAATCAATTTAACCACAAATTTTTTTTTTTATCAAAAACCGTTTAATAAGAACCATTGACAATATATCTAGTTCACTACAAGAAAAAAGACCATTTATGACGGAAATTTAACACTGAAATCGTCGCAATTGATACCAATTACGACGGAAAAAAATCGTCGTTTTTGCTCGAGTCTTAAGTTCGAATTTTCGTCACAAGTTCAAATTTCGTCACAAGTTCAAATTTTCGTCATAAGTTCTAAAATGGGGCCCACTTTCTACAATAAAATAATATATGAACTTTGATATGGGCTAAAAATAAGCCCTAAAGACACATTTAGTGTTGCATTAATTAAACCCGGTATGGTCCGAACGTGGGGCCCACCAACAGGGTCCAAAGACCTATCTTTAATATTAATTTCGTAATTAATATTAGGGGTAATAAACAGCTCAGCAATAAGTGTCAGATAAGGACATTATCTCTACAAGACTTAGCCACCAAGGCATCCAATTCAATATGGAAACTGATTCCTACAAGGAATAGATCTAGAAGCTTCCTCAAAGACTTGTCTACCAAGTCTCCTATTCCTACCATAATTCTAAGGCTCCTCAGCCTATATAAAGGGCCTGACCCCTCACCTCAGAACTATGTTTTATTGGCTTGATTCTCTAATTACAGAGATACGTAGGCATTCTGTGAGGACCGTTTAAGTCTCAAACACAGAAGCAGCCATTGAAGCACGAAGCTCACGAACCCTAACATTAAATACACAAACCCTAGCCGCAATAATCATAACCTAGTTTTTGTTCCACAACATTTGGCGCCGTCTGTGGGAAGACAACATCAACCATGGTCCAAACACGAAGGACAACATCAACCGAGGCCGTGCCCCTTAACTCTGTTGCACCAGCCACTTCTGATCCGCTCATCGTCACTGAGGAAGGACAAATACTCCCATCAACAGGGACGGTCATTCAACCTCTGCCCACTCAGCCCCCAGGGACGACTCCCCATGTAGAGGGGACCCATTCAATGATTGTCCATCAAGGCCAAGAAACTAACCCTCTCCAGATGGTGGTTTCTCCTCTTGGTAACGTTGATCGCACGGGGGTACAGATCCATACTACGGATCTCCCTTTGAACACCAACCCTATGTATGGGCTGCCTAACTACCCCCCTCGACGAAGGGAACCTGGACCAAGCGGACACGCCTTACAGATCCGGGATCGAGAATATGATGATTACTCTGGTCCCTATACTGATGATTCATCATCTGAGGATGATGATCGAGATGAAGCCCCGAGGAGGCGACGTGCTAGCAAGGAACCTCTAAGAAGAACACGAAGAATCCATGATGGACCTCCACAAACGGTTGAGGAGAGGATTAAGGCTCATGAGGCTGAGATCCAAAGGCTAAAGGATGATATAGCAAGGGAATAGGCAAGACAGAGTCTGACTCGACCTCCTCCAATCTCAGGAAGGATTCCCGTTATAGATTTGGAGAGGTCCTCAAGAAGACAGAAGAGGGCTGATGTCCCAGCAAGAGAATCTATGAGGGTGGAAACCCCCAGGAGTAACCCCAAGGATCTCATGCCACTTGGAGATCCTGATGATCCAACACCCCCGTTTACTGAGGAGGTGATGAATGCTCATATTTCTAGGAAGTTTAAGATGCCGACAATTAAGGCCTATGATGGAACGGGCGATCCCGCAAACCATGTCAGAACTTTCTCGAACGCACTGCTGCTGCAGCCTGCTAGTGATGCCTTCAAGTGTAGGGCGTTCCCTCAAACTCTGTCTGGCATGGCTCAAAGATGGTATAGCCGTCTGCCTGCAAACTCGATCGGCTCCTTTAAGGAATTGAGCGCTGCCTTTATCAGCCAATTCATCAGTGGGAGAATCCATGAGAAAAGTTCTGCATCTCTTATGTATGTGGTGCAGGGAAAGAATGAGAACTTAAGGGATTATCTCAAGCGATTCACCAAAGAGACGTTGAATATCACCGATCTGGAAAATAAGGTGGCCATGGTAGCCCTGGAACATGGAACCACTGACCTCTTCTTCAAAAGGTCTTTGGCAAAACACCCTCCTGAGAACATGGCCGAGCTCCAGAGAAGAGCCGATAAATATATTAAGGCTGAGGACAGCATTAAGAAGGAAACCACGGGAGGTAATGGCAAGGGATCTAATGATTCAAAGAAAAGAAAGTTAGAGCAAGAGTACGACGCCAGGGACAAGTATCCCCGGACTGGCAAGGACTCCGAGTCATCACCCAAGAAGGGTTTTGGGCCAAGATTTTCTGATTATGCAAGGTTGAACGCTCCTAGGAGCCAAATTTTGTTGGACATTGAGAAGGATAAGGACTTTCGCTGGCCTAAACCGCTCAGGGGTGACCCCGAAAAGAGAAACAAAGATCTGTATTGTAGGTTCCATAAGGATGTGGGACATGACACAGATGACTGCAGGCAGTTAAAGGATGAAATTGAATTTTTAATCCGGAAGGGAAAGTTAAACAAGTTCACCAAGGGTGAAGACCGTGGAACCCAAAGAAGGGATTATGATAGAAGAGACAATGATAGGAGGGATAACGATCGCGATCGTAACCCACAGCCTCGAGGGCCGGTAATCAATATGATTTGGGGAGGACCAACAGCAGCCGGCACTACCCGAAACTCTCGAAAGGCTTATGCCAGAGAAGTGATGCACATCACAGGAGAAGCCCCGAAGCGTGCTAAGACTGAGGCAGTGATTGGTTTTGATGATTCAGACCTTGAAGGGGTGAAATTCCCCCATGACGACCCGTTGGTCATAACTCCTGTAATTGGAAACTCGGAAGTGAAGCGGGTCCTGATAGACAATGGAGCTTCTGTCGATATCTTGTTTCATGATGCTTTTGTGAGGATGGGGTATACTGACTCTCAACTAACCCCGACTAACATGCCGATCTACGGATTTAATGGAGTTGAGTACAAGGTTGAAGGGACCATTCAGCTGCCCATGGCAATACGGCAAGAACCTAAGGAAGCCACCCAGATGCTGAACTTTTTAGTAATTAAGGCTGCCTCAACGTACAATGCAATCTTAGGGAGGACCGAACTTCATGCATTCAAGGCTGTTGCCTCTACTTATCACATGAAGGTCAAATTTCCAACCAGGAATGGTGTTGGGGAACATAAAGGAGATCAGAAAATGGCCAGGAGTTGCTACGTGGCTGCTTTGAGAGCTGATGGAGTCGGGGGCAGGTACTCCCGATTGAAGACATGGATGTCCGTGGTAATGATGAACACCGAGGAAAGCCAGCAGAGGACTTAATACCTATCCCTTTGGAGCTAGGCGACCCTGAGAAGGTAACTTATATTGGAGCCTCTTTGAAAGAACCCCTGAAGGGCAAGTTGATAGAGTTCTTACAAAGGAATAGCGACATTTTCGCTTGGACAGCAGCTGATATGCCAGGGATTGATCCCCAACTTATAACTCATAGATTGAATGCTGATCCTAATAGGAAGACAATAATGCAAAAGAAGAGAAACTTTGCTCCGGAAAGGCAAGAGGCCATAAAGCAAGAAGTAGATAAGCTCTTGGAAGCTGGTTTTATTGAAGAGATTCAGTTTCCCGAATGGTTAGCAAACCCGGTGATGGTCAAAAAAGCGAATGGGAAGTGGAGGATGTGTATAGACTTCACTGACCTAAATGATGCATGCCCAAAGGATTGTTTCCCTCTACCAAGGATTGACACCCTAATAGATGCCACAGCCGGACACGAAATGTTGAGTTTTATGGATGGTTTCAGTGGTTATAACCAAATTAAGATGCACAAGGATGACATCCCAATGGTATCTTTCATTACTGATTTTGGTGTTTTCTGTTATCTTGTTATGGCTTTCGGTCTCAAGAATGCAGGAGCTACCTATCAACGATTGGTGAATAAGATATTTGCTCATCTAATTGGAAAAACCATGGAGGTCTATGTTGATGACATGTTAGTCAAGAGCCTACTCAAGGCTGACCATATCGAGCACCTCAGAGAGGCATTCGAAGTGTTGAGGCACCACAAGATGATGTTGAATCCAGCCAAGTGTGCTTTTGGTGTTGGATCAGGAAAATTTTTGGGATTGATGGTCTCGAAGAGAGGCATAGAGGCCAACCCTGATAAGATCAAAGCAATCTTGGACATGGAACCACCACGCTCTATACGAGATGTACAGAAACTAACTGGCCGAGTTGCGGCTCTAGGAAGATTCATCTCCAAGTCCGGAGACAAGTGTCTGCCTTTCTTCCAAACATTGAGGAAGGTAAAAAATTTTGAGTGGACCACAGAAAGCCAAGAGGCCTTTGAGCAATTGAAGAAATACATGACTGAAGCCCCGTTGTTGGCTAAACCTAGTCCTGGGGAGACTCTTTATTTGTACCTGGCAGTATCTGAACAAGCGTTGAGTGCTGTTCTTGTTAGAGAAGAGAAAAAGGTTCAGAAACCCATATACTATGTGAGCAAGGTATTGCATGGGGCGGAGTTGAATTACTCTCCCATTGAGAAGTTTGCTTTGGCGTTAGTTACTGCCTCGAGGAAGTTGCGACCATATTTCCAGGCACATAAGATTGAAGTCTTGACCGACCAACAGTTGAGAAGCATCTTGCGCAGCCACAAAGCAAGCGGAAGATTGATCAAATGGGCAATTGAGCTCGGAGAATTTGACATAACATACAGACCTCGGACAGCCATCAAGGCTCAGGCATTGGTTGACTTCGTGGTTGAATGTACCATTAGCAACCAAGAAGTCGGGGGGCAAGAGATAATACCCAACCAAGGAAGTGAGAATAAAGATGAAAAACTTGTACCTGATCTGAAGGAGTATTGGGTGCTCTATTTTGATGGGGCATCGAAAACGAAGTCGAGTGGTGCAGGTTTAGTTTTGCAAAGCCCCGATGGGTTCACAGTTGAATATGCTTTGAAGTTGGACTTTCCAACAACCAACAATGAAGCTGAGTATGAAGCCTTGATAGCCGGTTTAGGCTTAGCCAAAATCATGAGAGTCAAAAATCTCAAAGTATGTGGAGATTCAAGATTGGTAGTTTCGCAAGTGAATGGTGAGTTTGAGGCCAAGGATGAAACTATGGCAAAATACCTCAGAGTCGTGAAAGCTGTTATGACTCAGTTTGAAGAGTGCTATGTGGAGCACATCCCTAGGGAAGAGAACGTTAAGGCCGATGCCCTATCTAAGTTCGCTTCTTCTGAGATAGAGAATTATGCAGGAAGTGTTTACTTTCAAGTCTTGAAGGCCCCGACCGTCAACTCTAAGTTGATAGCACCGATTGATGTTGGAAGCTGTTGGATAGATCCTATTAAAGCTCACCTAGAAACTGGATGGCTCCCAGACAATGCCTTGGAGGCACGGAAGCTGTCTGTAAGAGCGTTGAGATATGCCTTGATTGAGGGCCTCCTTTACAAAAGATCGTTTGTCATCCCATATCTGAAGTGTTTAAGGCCCCAAGAGGCAAAGGAAGCATTGAAGGAAGTTCACGAAGGAATCTGTGGGCAACACTTGGGGGGCAGGTCCCTAGCTCACAAGATTACCCGTCTAGAATTCTACTGGCCAGAGATGCTAGCTGATGCGCAGGACTATGTCAAGAAGTGTGAGAGATGCCAGAAGCATGCTCCAATTGTAAGGCAGCCGCCCGAAATGTTAACCTCAATCAATTCTCCTATTCCATTTGCAATGTGGGGGATGGATATCCTTGGTCCATTCCCAGTAGCCTCGGCACAAAGGAAGTTTCTGATAGTGGCTATTGACTATTTCACCAAGTGGATTGAGGCTAAACCCCTGGCCAAGATAACCACTAAGCAAGTTGCCCAGTTCTTTTGGGAGAACATAATTTGTAGGTATGGAATCCCACGAATCCTTGTAACGGACAATGGGACGCAGTTTAACAATGAAGAGTTCAAGAAATATTGTGAGGAAAATGCTATTGAGCTTCGCTTTACCTCAGTAGCTCATCCTCAAGCTAATGGACAAGCCGAGGTAGCCAATCGTATAATCCTTGATGGACTGAAGAAAAGGGTCGAACGCTCAAGAAACAATTGGGTGGACGAGTTACTGCCTATACTTTGGGCATATCGTACCACTTGTAAAGTGACAACAGGAGCGACCCCATTCTTACTAGCTTATGGAGCTGAGCCAGTTGTGCCCCTGGAGATCATGCAGGCGTCACCTCGAGTTGAAGCATTTGAGCAAGAAACCAATGAGGAAGGCATGAGACTTGCACTAGACCTAATTGATGAGGTTAGGGATGAAGCAAACGCCCGGAACGCAGAACATCAGAAGAGAGCATCCTTCCACTACAATCAAAGGGTTAAAGAGAGATTCTTTCGACAAGGTGACTTGGTGCTAAGGAAAGTAGAAGCCTCGGGAGTTGGTCAGAAGGGAAAACTAGCCCCGAATTGGGAAGGGCCGTATCGAGTCAAGAAGACGTTAGGGCGAGGGTCTTACAAACTGGAAACCTTGGACGGGGTTGAGGTGCCCCGGACTTGGCATGCGTTGAACCTCAAGGTTTACTATGTTTAAGCTCTCCTGAAAAGGACTTAGCTTTTTGCCTATGTAATAGAAGTAGAAATAAGGTCGATGAAACCATTCCAAGTTTTTAAAACTTAAGATAGAAGAAGTAGAGTATCTATGTAAGGGCTGTGCCCATTTCTCCGTACAAATAAGACTATTCTACATTTTCGCATAAGTTATGAGCATTACTTATTGACATATATGCATAAAATGCTAGACTACACATGCAAACATGACTAAGTTGAGAAACATCAAGGACAATGGATTACGAATTAAAAAGTTATGCCCGAAGGCAGAATACATAAACGATTAGCTTATCAAAATAAGTTAACAAAAGAACAGAGTCATGCCCGAAGGCAAAGTACGTAAATAGATATATAAAAAGAGCAACTACTGAGTATCTCCAGTGTGCTCATCCTCTCCATCTCCGCCAAAATGAGCAGAGGGCTCTGGCTCCGCAATCCTCTCATCATCCTCCTGGTCCTCCTCCTGGACATCCTGCACTGCCAAGGCCATAGGAGCATGAGGGCTAGGGAAATCTGAAACGTTAAGGATATCAGGAAATCTCCTAGTAACCTCAGCAAGAGCTCCGTCCCATCCCTGAGTAAACTGATAAGGGAATAGAGAGTCGTCATGCTTCTCCATGAAGCCCACATACTCCTGGGAGGCAAGGTAGTCATCAATCAGGTCGTCCTTGCCCTTCCTAAGAAGGACATTTTCGGCCTGAGACTCTAAAAGCTCTTTCTCCCTCCTCTCTAAAGTAGCCCTGACAGAGGCCAGTTCATCCTCAGACTTATCATTCTTTGCCTTTTCAGTCTCATAGTTTGAACGCCAAGTCTTAGCCTGGAATATGGCCCCCTGGAAGTTGGCATTAGCCTACAAAAGGTAAAGTTAGAACCACGATTCAAATAGCAGACAAGTACATAAGAAAGAAGGAAGTAAGGAGCTTACAGCAGCAAAAGCCTGAGATCCAGCACTTTCGGCTCCTTCAAGAGTGGAGCCGGATACATAATCTTTGAAGTCACCAGGAGTTATGGAATGATAGGACCAATCTATGGCATGCCTGCTATCTCCAACGATGGAATCCTTCTTCCTAATACCCCAGTTTGGGCGCCAAGCGCTCCTGGAAGAACCATCTGCCTCTTCAACATCGGCTACATGAGGCCTCAAGTAGGCATCCGTGGCAGTTGGGGCTCGAGGATCCTTCCCTGAACGAGCCCTCTTCAGTCTAGCAGTATCTCCATCTTCAGGCTCATTAGTCTTGTTGATAAAGGCTGCAGCTGTAGTTACAAGATAAAAGACAAATAATGGGTATGAGACAATCATATTCAGGTAAAAGAATACAGAAAGAAAGAAAATTTACCCTTATTGGCCACCCGGGAAAGTCCCAAAGACTTAAGCTGGAACTCATCCAGGAGATCCCAAGCCATAGTAGCATAATTATCTTTGATGAGCTCTTTGTAGGCCTGGGTCTCTTCCTCGTTGAGCTCAATATCATTGGCACTGCCATCTACGACCTTACCAAAGGTACTACGGAAAATGCTGCCCCAATCTCCACCTTCCCATATTAAATACATGAACTCCTTCTTCCATTTTGGGTTGGAGTCAGGGATAGATTGGGGGTGGAAGATTGGAGGAGTGGAAGAACGATGACTAATGTATACCCAACCCGGAGTAGACTCAGCAGAATTCTTAAATTGAAAAATTTTCCTAAAGAGAGCTACAGAAAGGAGGAAATTGTTCTTGAGGCAAAGGACCATGAAGCAATTGATCACCCTCCAAGAGTTGGGGGGAAGTTGGCAAGGGTTAATTCCTACATCTGCTAAGAGCCTAGGAATAAACTCATGAAAGGGAAATCGAACTCCTGCAACAATGGCACCCCTATAAACACAAAGTGCATTTGGGCGCCAATGGCAAGATCGATCCCCAGGGTCAGCTGGGACAAGTCTATAGGGTGGTTCTATTTTATACATCTTGTTATAATCAGTGATTTTCTCTACATCGTGAAAGGTGTTACTATGATTAAAGGAATCAAGGTGTGACAAGGATGGAAAATCTTCTTTACGATTTAAAATCATATCTTGTAAACTCATGAAGGGAGAATGAATAATGATACCTCTTTTGGAGGCTCCTTGCATTTTCTGGAAGCGAAGTGAAGCACGATCTTCAGCCATTTTTCTAAATCTTCAAAGAAAAGTTGTGATCTTCAAAGGAAATCTGCAAAGGATGAAGAAATTGTTAGAACAATCTTCAAGTCTTCAAAGGAATTGAAGAACAAACCCAGAAAAAGGGTGATCTTCAAACTATAAAACTAGAAATTCTGGAAAATACCTTGAGTATTCTTTGAATCTTCAACAACAACTGGGAAATTTCTGGAAAGTTTCCAGAAATCCTTGAGCAGTCTTCAAAGCTTCAAAGGAAAGTTCTTAAAGAACTTTGGAACTTTTGAGAGAGTTTTTTAGAAACTTTTGTGATGAAAGTGAAAATGAAAGCCTTGGCCTTTATATAGACAAAAATCTAGGGCATCTCAACCGGTTAGAGAGAATGTCAACCGGCTGTAACCTATTGGAAATTCTTATGGGCCATCAACACAAATTGGGCTCTAAAAGGCCCAACAAAGGCCCAAGTCCAGCTAAAATAATAAAAAAAGGATCAAGGCCTGTCTAGGCCCAATCAAGATTGATAAACCTAATTAAGGTTTTGATTTAAGGTCATTTTGACCCGTGATAAAGGCCCAACCAAAACTTAAAAAGTGTTGTAGGCCCAAACGATGTGAAAACCTAGGCCCAGCCCATGAAAATTAAAAGACAGGGCCCGTTAAAGTCCATAATAAGACTTGGAGTTACCAAAAGGAAGCACGAGGTCGTGACAATCGATCTCGTTTTTTAGTACAATTACGAGCTCGACAAGGCGACTTGGAGAAATCAATCTGAGGTCGTAAGTAACCTTGAAAAATCGAGGTCGTTATAAAATGGCTTGAGATCGCAAATCTCAGGTCGAATTTGAACTGAAAAGTAAGAAAAATAGCCACGACCTGGCCCCCATTTGAGATCGAAAATGAGCTCGAAGATACATTATTTGAGCTCGAAATTTCCAGGTCGAATTTGAACTGAAAAGTAAGAAAAATAGCTACGACCTGGCCCCCATTTGATCTCGAAAATGAGCTCGAAGATAAATTATTTGAGCTCGAAATTTCCAGGTCGAATTTGAACTGAAAAGTAAGAAAAATAGCCACGACCTGGCCCCCATTTGAGCTCGAAATTGAGCTCGAAATTTCGAGGTCGAAAATGACCTAGGAAACAAGAAAATTGGCTTCGACCTTGGACCCCGCCAGGGGCTGCCGCCCCTTGGACCCCGCCCGGGGGCTGCCGCCCCCGGACCCCCGCTAGTGCCGTTTAGCACCGATTAGCGCCGTTTAGTGTCGCTTAACATTGTTTAAGTGTCGTTCAAAGCTTGTTAGTACCGATAGCACCGTTAGGGCCGATAAGCACCGTTCAGTGTCGTTTAATGCCGGTTGGCGTCACTTAAACGTTGTTTAAGTGTCGTTTAAGGCTAGTTAGTACCGTTTAGTGCCGTTTTATGCCATTCAACGTCGTTTAAACATTGTTTAAATGTCGTTAAGGCTGATTAATGTCGATTAGCATCGAATTAACATTGTCGTAAATGCGTCGGTCGCTCCACGCTTTACATAAAGACAATACTCGTGAAACACTAGTGTATAAAGATGAACCCTGACCCGAGTCTTGGAAAGGACCGTTAAAACTTCAAGGAAAACCTGATCAGTTTTCCTAGAAGTTGGGGGGCAAATGATATGGGCTAAAAATAAGCCCTAAAGACACATTTAGTGTTGCATTAATTAAACCCGGTATGGTCCGAACGTGGGGCCCACCAACAGGGTCCAAAGACCTATCTTTAATATTAATTTCGTAATTAATATTAGGGGTAATAAACAGCTCAGCAATAAGTGTCAGATAAGGACATTATCTCTACAAGACTTAGCCACCAAGGCATCCAATTCAATATGGAAACTGATTCCTACAAGGAATAGATCTAGAAGCTTCCTCAAAGACTTGTCTACCAAGTCTCCTATTCCTACCATAATTCTAAGGCTCCTCAGCCTATATAAAGGGCCTGACCCCTCACCTCAGAACTACGTTTTATTGGCTTGATTCTCTAATTACAGAGATACGTAGGCATTCTGTGAGGACCGTTTAAGTCTCAAACACAGAAGCAGCCATTGAAGCACGAAGCTCACGAACCCTAACATTAAATACACAAACCCTAGCCGCAATAATCATAACCTAGTTTTTGTTCCACAACAAACTTCCAACGAAAATAACCGTCATAAATAAACTTTGTTTCTATTTCATTTAAATGAAAATTAATAGATTTATTTACCAACAAAAATGCAAGAAATGACGACTCAAATTCCGTCGTAAGTTAAGTCCACACATTTTAAAAAAAAAGGACCGGAATCTGGAAATTCCAGAAACCGGTACCAATTCCCACAAATTCCAGAACTAGGCTCCTCGCCAACCCTTTGAAGGTTAATCATTTTTCTTTCCTGTTCCACATCTGCCTGACTGCCCACATGCCCATCACCGTATAAATTCTTGACAACACATAAATAGCTGAATCTTCTGAGCCCAATTTCATCACGTCCACAGCACTCTCATTATCCGATTTTTTATGAATACTAGGCTCTAGTACCTGTAATGAAACCATTTTCTAGCATAGCCTAAAAACTAGCATACATGTCCAAAGACTTGATTTTCACAGCCTAAAACTAGCATACTTAAGCGGTCATTACGAAAATGTAGGACTCAAAGCACATATATCTACAAGATATCCATAGACTTGACGAAACCAAATTCAACAAAAACCTCAGAAAATAAAACTAAATTATATACGATTATACACACCCAGACTTATACATATTTACAACTCAAATTCAAAACAACTTTTTAAAACTTCAATTCCGGCCATCCAACAATTCTCCGACGAAGTCAAAAACGTAATTTTTTAGTTTCCAGGGCTTGACCGAGAGAGATCTAAAGCTTGATTTCTGGGGTCGGGGTTTCAAAAAGAAACCAGCACGGCGATGGTTTTACAGTGAGGAAAGGAGAAGGAGATGGCGAAGAGAAGAGATAGATGAGAAAAGGGGTAGAGTCGAGAGACAAAAGAGATACAGGGGGTTAATTTTGCCTCCTGCTAGCTCAAATCCATCCATCCTCCTGGTAATTTTCTTCCAGTTTATGCATCACATCTCAATCTTTTTAGAAACCCAGCTCTTAATTTTTCATTTTTCTTTAAAAATATGTAAAAATTGTTGCTTGATCTGAAATCTAGGGTTTCGATTTGGTTTTGCATTGTGTGTGATTGTTTTATGTTAATTATGGATTAAAGTTTTGATCTTTTGATGTTTATAGCTTGTATTAGTTTGTATTTGTGTTTGGATGATGTAGGTGTAGTTTTGTTTATGTAGATTTGGGAATTTGTTAACTGGCTGAGCCTTTTGAATGATGGTTTTGCTTAATTGTTTAAGGAATAAGGGATGAGCAGAAGAAACTATAGAACCCCATGTATCGTGTTTTCGGTAAAGAGGGATTTTGACAGTATTAAAGATAGACACACACGAACATGATATAGAAGATGGGGTATGGTAATTACGATAAAGTAAAATTGATTATTAGCATAACTAAGTGGGTGGGATAAATTATGGATGGTTGATGTATGTTTCTTTGCTTAAAATCAACGGCCATAAATTGAATGAAGAAGCACAATCCGTGTGCTATTCTGTCAGCCAATAACACAATGACACATGTCATTAAACAGAATTTTTAATATTACATTCTTAAAATAGAGTAAAATAATATTCGAAAATAAAAAAATGCTCTAAAAATGACGAAATTTTTACCAGCACTTTAAATTATTAAGAAAATTGTTCCCTCAAAAGTTGGTCAAATTTCGTTGAATTTTGGTCAATCGTTTGATTTTTTAACGTACGATCTTTTCAACTCTAAAATCGACTCTGGAACAAAGTTCTCAAAAATTACGAAAGTTTTAACATGCAAAGAAAATATCATTTAAATGACAAATTCTAAATTTCAAGTTTTTCTATCACGTGGAAGTATTTATTTGAAATTGTCGAATTTAAATAATAATACTTGTCCAACTAAATACGATACACCTTGGATCAAAATCGTTCGATCTTTTGTCTTATGTTTTGAGTCTAAAAAAAAAATATTATATGGAAAATATATATTTAAAGTATGGAAAATATATTAAGTATTTTAAATAATGTTCACAAAACTTTTCAAATATTTTAAAATACTAGCAAAAATACTATTTTATAACGATTCAACTGTACGGATGTCAAGATATATCTTAAATGATATTACCAAATTTTATAAATATTAAAAATTAATTTCGTTGGAGATTTTAGTAGATCACTACTATTCAGACTAATACTCGTACCTAGTGCTTCGTCCCAGATTATTGTTTCTATTTTTCTAAAAATATTTCTCGATGATCCAACAATACAAATGTCACGATATATCTAATTAAATTATATTCCCAAGGTTTCAAAAAAATAAAAAAATAATTTGCTTGGAGATCTTAGTAGATCACTACTATTCCGACTAGTACTTGTAACTGGTGCTTCGTACCAGATTATTGTTTCTATTTTTCTAAAAATATTTCTCGACGATCCAACCTTACCGATGTCCAGACATATCTAATTAAATGATATTCCCAAAGTTTCAAAAAATAAAAAATTAATTTGGTTGGACATCTTAGTAGATCACTTCTATTCCGACTAGTACTAGTAATAGTGCTTCATGCCAGATTATTGTTTCTAATTTTTAAAAAATATTTCTCGACGATCCAACCATACGGATGTCAAGACATACTAATTAAATGATATTCCCAAAGTTTCAAAAATTAAAAAAATTAATTTGGTTAGAGTTCTTAGTAGATCACTACTATTCCGACTAGTACTAGTAACTAGTGCTTCGTCCCATATTATTGTTTCCATTTAAAAAAAAAATTCTCGATTATCCAACCGTACGGATGTCAAGACATATCTAATTAAATGATATTCCCAAAGTCTCAAAAAATAAAAAATTAATCTATGTGGTTGATGTATACATAATAAGAAAAAAAATTGAAGAACTTTACGATGGATTAAGAAGATCGTCATAATTCTGGGCAACTTATGACGGAAATTTCGTCATAATTTACCCATAATTACGACGATCTTTTTAATCCGTCATAAGTAACCCAGAATTATGACAGATTTTTCCGTCGCAAGTTAACATCAGAAAAAATAATTCAAATCACAATTAAATTTAATTACAATAAATTAATTTACGATGAAATTTTCGTCGTAAATTCATTACTAAACGACGTCGTTTTATCATCAGGAAAATTAATTCGTTTTGAAATTAAATTTAATGACAACAAACAAATTTGCGACGGACAGAAATTTCGTCGTAAGTTTATTTACGACGGAAATTCCGTCATAAGTTCACTACAAAACGACGTCGTTTCGCCATTAGAAAAAGTAAATTTTTTTACAATTAAATTTTATTAAAATAACGAAATTTACGACGGAAATTCTGTCGTAAGTTCACTGCTAAAATGAATTTATGACGGACAATTCGTCGTAAGTTCACTGCAATTATTTTTCAATTAAATTTTAATTGTTTGGAGCTAAATTTTATTAATGAAATAATTATCTTGCGACGAATTTCATTTTCGTCATAAATTGGCGCGAAACTTACGACAGATTTGAGATTCCGTCGTAAATTGGGCGCGAAAATTGCTTCCGTCGTAAGTTGGCCGTCATAATTGACCAAATTTCTTGTAGTGGTTGTCTAATTTTTGAAATTAAGATAATTATGAAAAATATTAATTTGTTAATCTTATTCTTTAAACTAATCACATGTCAACTACTACTTTGACCAGAACATCAAGATCCATATCTTTTTAATGTTATTCCCAATATTGGGTAATTCAACGGTCAACTAGTAATTTAATAGGAACCTTAAACAGGGTTTTGTCAGGGTTTAAGAATTCGATTTTTAAAAAAATATTTCTCAAAGACCTCCATCATTTTTAATGTTATTCCCAAAATTTCAGGAAAAAAAAAATTTATTAATTGGGTAATTCAATGGTCAACTAGTACTTTGACTAACACCCCTAAACAGGGCCCACCTGACATGTGGCAATGTGGGCCCACATGACACATGGCAGTGTGGAGCCACATGACACGTGACAGTGTGGGACCTACATGACACGTGGCAGTGTGGGCCCACCTGACACGTGGAAGGGTGGGCCCACCTGAAATGTTTTATGTGGGTCCCACATGACACGTGGCAGGTGTGGGGCCCACTTACCACGTGGCAGTTGTGTCCATCTGACACGTGGCAGGTGTGGGGCCCACACGACACGCCACGTGGCATTCTGCCCCCGTGACACGTGGCATGTGTGAGGCCCATGTGACACGTGGCATGGTGGGCACGTGACACGTGGCAGGGGGTGGGTCCACTCAAATGTAACACTTCCTGTAGCGTAATCATGTTCTCGCACATCTGGGAAGTCTGCTTGGTCTTCCTTACCATTACCAGGCTGCCTCGTGGCTTGACCTGCTTCATTCATGGCTTAATGTCCAGGACTCTACTCTTCGACATTTGGCCTTACTTACTCTTCAAGTTTTCGCTTATCACCTTTGAAAGGAGTGCAACTCGAGAGCTCACAACGAAGGCATCCTTGCGCCTGAAATGTTGATCACAAGGATAATTACAGATATTAAATCTCGTTTATCCTCTTCCTCGTGGTTTCTCAAAAGAGCTTGCACTTGTTATTTTAGTAGTTGGTTAATTTCATGATTTTTTCTTTGTTGTTTGTTTGTTCAATCCTCTTTTAGATTGATTGCCACCTCTATGGTCTGTCATAGAGCATGGGTTAATCCCTTTGTTCCTTTGTTTTTTAATATAAGCAGTTTAGCAAAAAAAAATAGCAACTCATGTAAGTTCACAACCATGAGTTATAGATTAATGAGAAGGTTCACAACCATAAGTTCACAACCATGGTCATTGAACTTACATTCGCTCTAAGATAGCTACTACATCAAAGATAGAGCGAATGTAAGTTCACAACCTTTTCTTCTAACACCTTTAAATCTGATTACTAATATCAATTATAACAACTTTCACGGTGTTATAACAACTCATGTTTACATATTAGAAAGAGTCACTTGCGCTTCAAAAAAGGTCATCAAATAATCCAATTTTCTATAGTGTTATAGTGTAACGTATGTCCTTATGAACTCTTCTTCCTACCACATAAAGTTCGTGCATAAATGATAATTTTACAACTACACATTCCATAAATATAATAATAGGAATATTTTAGATTTGAACAAATTAGTTAGACTAAAATTTTATTTTATTTTGTAACTTGTTGATGTATAAAAGTTTGATTGAGTTTTTTTTTTGATTCAGGAATATTCTATATTTTGATATCAGTTCATAAGAAATGTTATAATAATAAGAATGGATGACCTATGGAATTAATGTAGCTAGGATTTCTATCTAAAACAAGCTAATTGAATTATTATCAATCGAAGTATAAAATAAAATCAAAGGATAATATGTAAAGGCTCAAACTAATAATGTAATTAAGTAAGTCAACTTATACTAGAAACATTCGATCAACATATGCAAACAAAATGGAGTCAATGTAAAAATAATTGAAGACTTGTTTTTTCTAATGAGACTAACTACTATTTAAACACTAAGGATTAGATGAAGAAAGTCACTGAAGGATAATAAAATTACAAGACTCAATAGATGCTTGATGCTTGTAATTAATTATTCATTATTGGTAACTTATCATGAAAATTAAGAAAAAATGATAGTAGAATCCAAATATGTCTTTGAGATTAAGTCAAATTACTTGGTCATTTCTTGATGAAGAATGGAGCATGCATTACTGACATAAAGAATTTTCCAAGAATCCTCAAAAGAAAGAATGAAGACAAAAAAACTATCCAGAAATAGTTAAGTATTTAGGATGTGCATGTGAAAAGTTTAGTACTTTTAAATGTAATTGTTTAATATAAGGGAAATATAGGTTTGTAAAGTTAATAGTGTTTGGGTTGTATTAGTTAAACCTAGTGTTTTTGTTCATTATTCTAGTAAAATACGGGAAATGAGTAGCTGTGTATTCAAACACATCAAATTAAACACATTAAATTAAGCTTGCCAGTGGATGTACACAAGATCAGCTTACCTTATTTCTTGTATTTTATTCCATTTTCTATTTTTCTAGTAATGTACTCGGTTAATTTTGTGTGAACAAAATTTATAATTTATATTAATTCCACTTCCACAAACTAATTATGAGTTCTATGTTGATTAGGAAAATAAAATATAACTTATTCTAAAGTATCAGAACAAATGGTAATTTAATAAATAGTTAGTTTATGGATATGATTTATGAAAATATCACATTAGGAAATTTGTTAATGTTTTGACAGAAGCTAGGTTAACAAGTATATGATATATATTATAGGATAGTAGGAAGTTCTCTGGAGACCTCAAAATTTGTGAAGACCCTGGAGACCAAATCCTCACCATCTATCTCAGTCTCATCCAATGATCCTCCTTTTATTTAATTATTTTGAAAAATCAGAGTTGTACTCATTGAATCATAACTTACGCAATAATGTCTGTAATATATGTGTAGTCACTAAATAATTGTTATAAAACATAACTGTTTTAATCACGTGTGCAGTATTTTGGTATCCTTTAGTGAATCAGCTGTGTACGTGCATACTAAAAATACAAGTGCAAAACTTAAAAATAGCATCACACTTGTATTAGAAATGAAGAAGATCGAACCATTAATAATTGCGTAGTTCTCACAAATTGCAATACTCTCGGAAGAATTTAAATTTTTTGTAGCTATTGAGAAATGAGTGCTGGATTAGAAGAACTATGGATATATACGATTATATCCCCAAAGTTTTTACAGCCGAATACGTTAAAGGACAATACCCTTGGATGTTGCAAAATTTACAAAGTATCATTAAATTAGTTTAAATTTCAACCATAGGATCTATATTGATCTAATGGTTATAATGATTATAAATAAGTCGAATCGAGCCGAACTTTTAATTGTTCATTCATCAGTTTGTTATAAATACCTCGAACTCGAACTCAAGTTCGAACTTTGATTAAGCCAATAATTTTTGTTTGTGAATAGACTGGTTAATCAAAAATTTACTATTCATGTCTCACTATTTACCATTCATAAATATCACACTAAAACTAGCTCATGAATACTTTTCATGATCTTGTATTCACTTTTCAGTGCATTCAAATAAAAAGAAAAGAGGGGATAGAATCTCGAAAACTAGAAACATGTTTCTAGTTTATATTTATCAAAAAGTCAAATTTAGTCAATTATTAACCGATTAATGTTGTAATTTACAGTAGAACATATGTTATAATATAAATATTTATTATAAAAATTTTGTATAAATTTAAAAGAACAAATATTAAATAGATAAAATAAACTAACATATCATTTAATAGACATTTATAAATACAATTCTTTACTAGTTATTGTGAATTCAAGAACTATTCATAATTGTTAATTAAATGCGCCCATGAGCATATATATCGAATTTTTGTAAGAACTCATTTATAAACCTATTCACGAGATTGTTCACGAACCTTATTCACCAACTATATTAACGAATTTTTTTACGAACTCTAATTTGTTCGCGAACTTTGTCAATTTCAAGTTCAACTAATTTACGAGACGAACCTCAAAATCGTATTCATGTTTGACTTATTTACAAATTAAGCTGAATTCGAGTCAAAAAAATTTTAAATCAAACACCAAACTGTTCGTAATTGTATAGACTCATTTACCATCCTAATGGTCTCCATAGTTTCCAAATTATTATGGTCTCTACAAAATTCAACCCGATATGAATGTCCCAAATATTTTTAAACCTGTAAAGGAATTTTTGTGTGATCCACTAGTCCAATTGCACCTCCGTTAACTTAGATCTTAAAAGTCAACAATTTGATCCAACAAAAATTTATCCAAGATATTTTGTAATCTAAATTTTGAAAATTAAATAACCCTCAAAGTCTTTTTTTTTCAACCTTACTCACATACAAGGTAAAATTAATGTACCTTGTCAAAAAAAAAAACATTAATATAAATGTATTTATATCAATATATTTGAAATGGTTTGATGATCCAATTTCATGTTATTTGGGCAACCACTCAATTTATATAAAAATGGAATTGGGTCAAATTCCATTTTCATTGGGTTTTTTGAGTCACTGTTCAAAATTTATATGTGGTAATCATATATAATAAAATTGGCATACAACATAAGTATTCTATTTTATATAACATAATTTTATTAAATTCAAAATCTTTATAGTAATTATATATAAGTAATATTAAAACTTGAATTTTTTTTATATTTGATTTTTTATTTGAGTATTATTATTAGCTCGTTATTAAATTTTTTGGAACATTAACTGAAATTTAACATACTAAAAGGAGATAATCTAAAATTACATGATACATGAGACCCGTGCAAAATACAAATTATTATTGAATACTTAATTATTTTATTTTTAAAGTTTCATGATTAAATATAATATAATATAATAAATGTGGTTGATGTAATTTCACTTTATATATAATTTTAAAATTATATAATAAATTAACTTTGACAATAACATCAATGTTGTGATTGGAAATGTGGGATGCTTTGGAAGCCTATCATGAAGGTTCGAAATCTTTGAGAAAGGTGAAACTCAGCAAGCTAATGAATGACTTCGAAAATTTCAAGCTCAAGGATGGTGAAACTAAGGAAAGTCAAGCAAGGTTCCAGGTCATAATAAGTACACTAAGAAGACTTGGAAATAATATTCCACAAGATGAGATTAACATGAAAGTCTTAAGTGTAGTACCATTATTTTATGAGGCTAAAGTCACGGCCTTGGAATCATCTCCAAAAATTGACACTATGGATCACCTAGCTGTATTTGCTGACCTAGAACAGTTTGAAAGCAAGATAAATGATAGCTAGGTTGAAGATGTTCGGGCTCCTCTAGCCAAAATAAAGAATTGGGCTCTTCATTCTACAAACAACAAGCCAGCAGAATCTAGAAATAGCAAGATAGTAGAATCTGGTGAAGAATCTGATGAAGAACTTGCACTCATTACAAAGAAAATCAAGAAGCTGATTGAAAAGAAGAACAGAATGAAAAGGGAAAGAGGAGGGTTCCCCAACAACATGAAAGGCTCTAAGGACTCCAACGAGCAAACTTGTTTCGAATGTGGCAGGCCTGGTCATTATAAAAGGGACTGCTACAAATTAAAGTCAAAACAACTTGCTGCCTTCAAGGACAAGAAGAAATCAAAGGCTTTGGAGTGATGATGATTCAGCAGTGATGACTCAAGTGAAGACATGGTGAATTCGGCTCTTGTAGGACTGAATGATGGAGATGCTTCACAGGGATCCATGAAAGAGGCTTTTATGGATAGTGACGATTCTGAGTTAGAAGATGATGCTAGTGAGCTAAACTCAATTAATTCTGATTTACCTTCTACTCAT
Source organism: Saposhnikovia divaricata (assembly GCA_036435485.1). NCBI lineage: Eukaryota > Viridiplantae > Streptophyta > Magnoliopsida > Apiales > Apiaceae > Saposhnikovia > Saposhnikovia divaricata. The sequence continues at coordinate 139,510,939 of CM071599.1, read as the reverse complement.
ACTATGCAAAATGAACTAACCATGCAGGTACCAAGTAATGTATCTATTATTGAGTTAATGGAATTGAAAAATCAGAATAATGAGCTTGAAAAGAAGAATGCTCATTTGTGGAAAATCATTTCTGATCTAATGGCTGAGAAGGCTCTTGCAAATCTTATTGCTGATTTAAAGGAAAAAATTGTTCAATTTGAAGGAGTTAACAAAATAATTCTAACACTACAATAGAAACTGGATCAGACAACGGGCTTTGCCCGTTGTGTAACACCCTATTTTCCTATTGTCTATTGAGGCGCCATCTCTTACGCGTATCGGATAACGGGGCCCAATCATTGTCTGTCTTTGACAAGACAACAACAAGGTCGTGTAAAAACGTTGTTAGAAGGTTGGTATAAACAACACTTTTGTTAAAAGACTGTTGTATGATTAGCAGTTCTTCAAGTGTTTGTAACGAAAAGCTCATTGTTTGAATTTCTTTAGCACAACGGTTCCTATAAAATAAAATGTTGTTCTTCTTTTCTCTAATCAACGAGTTGGAGAATAATAACCATTGTCCTACTTTTAAATAGATAATGCTTATGTAGTCCAAAAATGTTGAGTGAAATTATACATAACAAAAGTTTTCTATTTCTATATTCTTGTATTTCTTCATTTTGCACAATGGTTTATTTGTCAAGGAACTGTTGACTATAACTTAATTTTACAAGCTTTTGTTGTTAAAAAATAGTTGTGAGAACGAAAAGATACAATTGTGAATAGACAATGCTTTACTAATCTACTACATTTAGTGTCATTATACAACGCTTTGGTAAGCTAAAAATTATGTTTTATTTTTTTACACACAAAGGTTCATACAATTCTAAGGCTAAGATGGAACTATGAGGAGAATCAATCAACCTCACAATCATCCTTCTGATCACCATGGTCATCAGCATCATCCATGGCATGACCTTGTGCAACATTGATTCCCTAGTGGCACTGTGACAGAAAAATCGGGACTTAACAAAACAGGTTACATACAATGATAACAATCAGATAAAACTTGTGAAAATAGAACTAGTAAACCCTATTACAGTATTACTCACTATTGTACTTCACAAAGAATTTAAAATCTGCATCCTCACAAGGTTCAAGGGTAGAGTGCACCAGAAACAGCTCATCCTCATAAATGAAATCCTATAATGAAGGGGAACATAAGATCACATCAATTAGATAAGATAACATGAGACTATCAAGTCTGTCATCTATGATCATTGAATCACTAACCATTTTTTTGTTCCTACATCCAAAGTACAGTACTGCAGATCCAAGTTCTGCTTCATATTCCTTAAGAGCTAACCTTTTCTGGAAAAAATGAAGCTTTTTCAGTTGGATGATGAGACAATAGCTAAAGAAAGATGCCTTAATATGAACATGCTTGTCTCAGATCAGACCTGATATTTCTTCTTAAGCCTCCTTTTATGTTCCGAATTCAAGTAAAATGCTCAATAGGTTTAACATAAGAAAAGTTCAACATAAATCACATAGATGAGCCACTGTTTACTGAAGAAAAGTTCAATTAATAGGTCACATAGATGAGTGTTCTTGATAGAGGGTCTAATAGGTTTAACATACTCATTCAAATCTTGTGCCATCATTCTTGATGATGCGGATGTAGATGAACCAGTGTCCTAACTCTCTGCAATGCAGGAGGCTACATTCAAAGATAGAGATTAGTAGTGAACTTCATATGCATTTATACTTGTATTACTAGAACACATTGACACCTCACACCTGGACACAAAATATGAATTTACCTCCAAAAATAGATTTCAAGAGCATATAATGGTGTTTGTTTGGCCGTTTTCAGCATAATGAAATTGCCATATGCTAACACATGCCCTACGAAAGGGTACGCACCAATTTGATAACAAATTTCATAGAAGGTAAAAGCGAATGAATGATGTTTTGAGAAACTACAAGGCTATGAAGCTTACTTGACTAGTTACTTATGGGATCTCATGGAAGATATAATATGCTTCATTAAGGGTTTCAAACCTGCACAAACCCTAACAGCAACTAAGCATGCTAGTTAGTGTAAAGATTAAACCATCCAGGGAAGCCTCTGATAATCCCAATGACTCGTATAAGTTTCATGGAGAAATTATATCCACTCAGTCTAGTGTAGAAAAATGATTATTAAACCATCAACATGTAGTGTAAAGAGAAAGGAAAAAAAGTTAGAGGATTACAATTGGTATTGTCACTATAACAAATTCTGTGGTTTTCGTGTCACGGAAAAGCTCATTAACTTTTACAATATTTTCCCTTAGTTGCTCCAACTTGTCACTCTACATAAGAAAAAATGTAACTCTTTAGTATTGACATACTTCAAGTAAAATGGTACAATTTGCAAAAGTCTGATGCTTACAGCATCCTGCCGCGGCTCTGATTTTCCTAAAACATATTTGATAGCTGAAGTTGCTGAATTTAGCTTCTTCTTTAGCTGAATATAGTTAACAGATGGCACTTGAGAGTCAATTAGACAGTACATTAGATAGAAGAATGAAGTACATATATTATATTGAGTTAATTAGATAATAAAGCTTCTGATGGCTTAATGATGAAATAAAATAACAAACAAGGAAAACAACCTTACATTTTCAATTATGCTATGCAAAAATGGGAAGAATTAAAAGAAAGGAAACCGCAATGCAAAAATGGGAACATAATAAACCGAAAGATATCTTTAACAATTACGAATGGAAAAAAGAAGGATGTACTAGCCTGTATTTCTAAGACTACGGGATTCAAGAAGAAGAGCAAGAAGAGCAAAGAACTCATCTTCATAGTCTAAAACCTTATCGAGAAAGGGTCTTCTCAAAGCCAACAACTTTAATCAATAGGATAAGAGAAAAGAAAACCCCAATTAGAAAATGAAAAAAAGGGAGCAATTAAATTTTAAAAAAAAGGAGAGCAGATAGACAGGGTAGGGAAAAAGGCGTACACCAAGGGAGTAGGTGAGAGCAACACATAGACTAGAAGGAAGCTATTGAGCAGCTTCCATTTCGAAGAAGGCGTACACCAATTAGGGTTTGTGCTGAAAATTAAAATACACACCTAGAGGGGAGGGGTGAATAGGTGTTATGACTAACAATGATCAAATAAAATTTATGAAAAGGTATTCTGGCAGCTAACTGGATGCAATAGATTAACAAATAAGCAGTTAGCTGAGTTACTATATACATTTAGTAAATCTACGTCTACCAGAAAACATGATCCCATTTCAAAAAACGATGAGCAAAAGTGAAATTAGTTGGTTCCCATTTCACAAATTAGAGCCAAAAATCTTTTAACAAAATTTTAAAGAGGTATATTAGAAAAGTTACAAGACTGCTTACTCTATAGTGGCAGACCATCTGAGCTTGTGTGCCCACCATGTCAAAGAACAAGAAAAATGATATCAGAAAGAAGGGAAAGTGACACTACAAAAGCATGAATAAGCAAAACAGATGTAAATAGATATAGGAAGATACAATAGGTTAAACTACATACAATGAATATAGGCCTGTTAACATATCCCTAAAAAATGCCTCAGAGAAGATGCTACCTCTACAGTAGGCCACACATTTTAGCAAACCCAGTCAAAAACCCTATAAAACCTCTCAGAATGTGCATACCAGCTTGACCCAGCTAGACTAGCGTAATCATAAAACAAGAAAAGCTAAGAGGTAAAGGTAAAAGTAAAACAGCTCATACAAAAGTCCTCTTATCTGAAGAAAACAACAGAACCAAAGGGAGAATCAGTTTAAATTCATAGATTAAAACTCTAACATTTAGAGATGAAGTACCTTAACAAAATTTCGAAATCAGAAGCCCTAGAATGAAAGATCCAAATGTAAAGTCCTAAAATCACCTATAAAATCAAAATAATTACATATAATTCAAGCGTAATTAATCGAAGCCAAGAAAATGTGTATTGGATTACCAAGAAATCAACTATAATTGAGTATTTAATTGGATGAAATTGAGTGAAATCAAGTGGGTTTAGAGCAGTAGTGGTTAAGTGGATTTAGAAAGGGGAAGGTGGAGAGTGTTTGGTGAAAAGCAAGGGGGAAAGAGGGAGAATGAGAGAGAGTGGGAGAGATAGAGATTGAGGGAGAGACGGAGAGAGAGGGACAGACACAGAGAGAGAGATTGACACGCTAACAAGTTAGAATATGTGGAGTAGAGAAAGTTTGGGGAAGATAAGAGGGAAAAGGGGGGAAATGAAATGCTGAAAATTTTGGGATAGGGTGAAATTTATGCGCCTTTAACATTTTCAGTTTTTCAATGTACTTTTCATTTAATTTTTAAATATTTTAAATAATTAGTAAAAATTCTAATTTTATTTTTATTTTAATAAGAATTTATTTTATTTCAATTTTAAAATTTTAAATTTTACATAAATGAATATACTCATTTTAGTGTTGAGAAAAAATAAACAAAAAAAAAAGGTCGGGTTGTACGAGATTTGAACAAAAATGTAGTAATAGTGTTGCTTCCTGTAATGGGATATGATGCAGATTCACTGAATAATTTTTATGAAAGATTTCTTCGATGATCGAACCATACGAATCTTAATAAACACTCATTTTAGTGTTGGAAAAAAATAATCAAAAAATTAAAATTCGGGTTGTACGATATTTTAATAAAAATGTAGTAAAAGTGTTGTTTCCTGTAATGGGACACGATCTAGATTCACTGAATAATTTTTTTGAAAGATTTCTTCGACGACCGAACCGTACGAATGTTAATAAACACACATTTTAGTGTTGGGAAAAAATAATCGAAAAATAAAAAAGTTGGGTTATATTAGATTTTAACAAAAATGTAGTAAAAGTGATGCTTCCTATAACGGGACATGATCCAGTGTCACTAAATACTTTATTTGAATGATTTTTTCGACGATTGAACCATACGAATGTTAATAAACACTCATTTTAGTATTGAAAAAAAAAATAATCAAAAAATAAAAAGGTCGGGTTGTACGAGATTTTAACAAAAATATTGTAAAAGTGTTGCTTCCTATACTGGGATACGATCCAGATTTACGGGATAATTTTTTTGAAAGATTTCTTCGACGATTGAATAATACGAATGTTAATAAACACTCATTTTAGTGATGGTAAAAAATAATCAAAAAAATAATTCGGGTTGTACGAGATTTTAACAAAAATGTAGTAAAAGTGTTGCTTCCTATAACGGGACACGATCCAGATTTACTGAATAATTTTTTTGAATGATTTTTGCGAAGATCGAACCATACGAATGTTAATAAACACTCATTTTAGTGTTGGTAAAAAATAATTGAAAAATAAAAAAGTTGGGTTGTACGAGATTTGAATAAAAATTTAGTAAAAGTGCTCCTTCCTATAACGGGACACGATCCAGATTAACTGAATAATTTTTCTGAATGATTTTTTCGACGATCGAACCGTATGAATGTTAATAAAAACTCATTTTAGTGTTAGAAAAAAATAAAAAATAAATAAAAAGGTCGGGTTGTACGAGATATTAACAAAAATGTACTAAAAATGTAGCTTCTTATAACGGGACACGATCCATATTCACTGAATAAATTTTTTGAATGATTTTTTCGATGATCGAACCGTACAAATGTTAATAAAAACTCATTTGAGTGTTGGAAAAAAATAATCAAAAATTAAAAAGGCTGGGTTGTACAAGATTTCAACAAAAACGTAGTAAAAGTGATGTTTTTTATAACGGAACACGATCAAGATTCACTGAATGATTTTTTCGACGATCCAATCGTACGAATGTTAATAAACCCTCATTTTAGTGTTGGAAAAAAATAATTGAAAAGTAAAAAATCGGGTTATACGAGATTTTAACAAAAATGTAGTAAAAGTGCTGCTTCCTATAACGGGACACCATCCAGATTCACTGAATAATTTTTTTGAATGATTTCTTCGATGATCGAATTGTACGAATGTTAGTAAAGACTCATTTTATTGTTGAAAAAAATAATAAAAAAATAAAAAGGTCGGATTGTACGAGATTTTAACAAAAATGTAGTAAAAATGTTGCTTTCTATAATGGGACACGATCCAGATTCACTGAATAATTTTTTTACAATGATTTCTTCAACAATCGAACCATACGAATGTTATTAAACACTAATTTTAGTGTTCGGAAAAAATAATCAAAAATAAAAAAGGGGTTGTACGAGATTTTAACAAAAACGTAGTAAAACACACAAACTGTTGTTTTACGATTTATAAGTGTAAAACATTACACAACGGTTTTTATGAAAAAACGTTGTTATGCTTCACTATCACACAACATTTTTTTTATCAGAAAACCATTGTCTGAATATTTTATAATTTCCCGCCAAATCTAATTCAAAATTTTCATTATTTCCCACCAAATTCAATTCAAATTATTTCGCACCAAATATTTCATTACTTCCCACCCAATTCAATTCAAATTTTTCTGTAGTTCAGATAACAGTTTCATAAAACGAATGTCTGTAAGCTTTCCTTTTCACAATGGTATGTAAGACACGTTGTTTAAGTTTATTCAGACAATGGTTATAATAAACACTTGTCTGAATTACACAACGTAAGGACCAAAACCATTGTCTTGGCCTACTATTAGTTAGTTTATTATCAACGGTTCTGGATTGTTGTGTTAAATATGTAATACAACAGTTCAATTTAAGAACTGTTGTCTGACTCGATGGGAGCACACCACATAGACAACAGTATTTAGAAGTTCAGACAATAGTATTTTGTGAAAAATCGGTTCACTTTTATATGAAATTTTGGGATAACGGGTATTTTTTTAACTGTTGTGTGAATGGTGTTGTATGACTACATTTTTCTTGTAGTGCATTAATAATTGAGGTCTCACAAATTGCAATACTCTCGGAAGAATTAAATTTTTTTTTAACTATTAAGAAATGAGTGCGGGACAAGAAGAACTATGGATATACACGATTATATCTCCAAAGTTTTTACAGCAGAATACGTTAAAGGACAATACCCTTGGATGTTGCAAAATTTACAAAGTATCATTAAATTAGTTTAAATCTAAACCATAGGATCTATATTGATCCAATGGTTATAATGATTGTAAATAAGTCGAATTGAGCCGAACTTTTAATTGTTCATTTATCAGTTTGTTATAAATACCACGAACTCAAGTTCGAACTTTTATTAAGCCAATATTTTTTTTGTGTATAGACTCGTTAATAAAAATTTTACCATTCATGTTTCACTATTTACCATTCATAAATATCACAATAAAACTAGCTCATGAACATCTCATGAATACTTTTCATGATCTTGTATTCACGAACATCTCAATTTTATTTTTTTTTCTTATAATTTTTTCAGTGCATTAAAATAAAAAGAAAAGAGGGGACAAAATCTCGAAAACTAGAAACATGTTTCTAGTTTATCATTTATCAAAGAGTCAAATTTTGATCAAATTTAGTCAATTATTAACCGATTAATGTTGTAATTTACAGTAGAACATACGTTATAATACAAATATTTACTATAAAAATATTGTATAAATTTAAAAGAACAAATAATAAATAGATAAAATAAACTAACATATCATTTCATAGCCATTTATAAATACAATTATTGACTAGTTATTGTGAATTCAAGAACTATTGATAATTGTTAATTAAATGCGTCCAGGAGCATATATATCGAATTTTTGCAAGAACTCATATATAAACATATCGACGTGATTGTTCACGAACCTTATTCACCAACTATATTAACGAATTTTTTACGAACTTTATAATCGAATTTGTTCACGAACTTTCGAGCCGAACTTTGTCAATTTCCAGTTCAACTAATTTACGAGACGAACCTCAAAATCGTATTCATGTTCGACTTATTTACAAATTGAGCTGAATTCAAGTCAAAATCTTTTTAAATCAAACACCCACTTTTCGTAATTGTATAGACTCATTTACCATCCTAATGGTCTCCATAGTTTCCAAATTATTATGGTCTCTACAAAGTTCAACCCCATATGAATGTCCCAAATATTTTTAAATCTGTAAATGAATTTTTGTGTGATCCACTAGTCCAATTGCACCACCGCTAACTTAGATCTTAAAAGTCAACAATTTGATTTAACAAAAATTTATCCAAGATATTTTGTAATCTAAATTTTGAAAATTAAATAACCATCAAAGTGTTTTTTTGTCAACCTTACTCACATACAAGGTAAAATTAATGTACCTTGTCAAAAAAAAAAACAACATTAATATAATTGTATTTATATCAATATATTAGAAATGGTTGATGATCCAATTTCATGTTATTTAGGCAACCACTCAATTTACATAAAAATGGAATTGGGTCAAATTCCATTTTTATTGGGTTTTTATGAGTCACTATTCAAAATTTATATGTGGTAATCATATATAATAAAATTGGCATACAACATAATTATTCTACTTTATATAACATAATTTTATTAAATTAAAAATTTTAAAGTCATTATATATAAGTAATATTAAAACTTGAAAATTTTTTATATTTGATTTTTTATTTGAGTATTATTATTAGCTCGTTATTAAATTTTTTTGGAACATTAACTGAAATATAACATACTAAAAGGAGATAATCTAAAATTACATGATACATGCTTATGACCCGTGCAAAATACAAATTATTATTGAATATTAATTATTTTATTTTTAAAGTTTCATGATTAAATATAATATAATATAATATATGTGGTTGATGTAATTTCACTTTATATATATTTTTAAAATTATATAATAAATTAACTTTGACAATAACATCTAAGTTGTGATTGGAAATGTGGGATGCTTTGGAAGCCTATCATGAAAGTTAAAAAATTTTGAGAAAGGTGAAACTCAGCAAGCTAATGAATGACTTCGAAAATTTCAAGCTCAAGGATGGTGAAGCTAAGGAAAGTCAAGCAAGGTTCCAGGTCACAATAAATACACTAAGAAGACTTGGAAAGAAAATTCCACAAGATGAGATTAACATGAAAGTGTTAAGTGCAGTACCATCAATTTATGAGGCTAAAGTCACGGCCTTGGAATCATCTCCAAAAATTGACATTATGGATCACCTAGCTGTATTTGCTGAGCTAGAACAGTTTTAACGCAAGATAAATGATAGCCAGGTTGAAGATGTTCGGGCTCCTCTAGCCAAAATGAAGAATTTGGCTCTTCATTCTACAAATAACGAGCCAATAGAATCTACAATGAGCAAGCTAGCAGAATCTAATGAAGAATCTGATGAAGAACTTGCGCTCATTACAAAGAAGATCAAGAAGCTGATTGAAAAGAAGAACAGAATGAAAAAGGAAAGAGGAGGGTTCTCCAACAAAAAGAAGGGCTCTTAGGAATCCAGGGAGAAAACTTGTTTCGAATGTAACAAGCCTAGTCATTATAAAAGGGACTACTATAAATTAAAGTCAAAACAAGTTGCTGCCTTCAAGGACAAGAAGATATCAAAGGCTTTACAGACTTGGAGTGATGATGATTCAGATTCCATTGATGACTCAAGTGAAGACATGGTGAATTTGGCTCTTGTAGGATGAATGATGAAGATACTTCACAGGGATCCATGAAAGAGGCTTTTATGGATAGTGACGATTCTGAGTCAGAAGATGATGCTAATGAGGTAAACTCAATTAATTCTGATTTACCTTCTACTCCTACTATACAAAATGAACTAACCATGCAGGTACCAAGTAATGTATCTATTATTGAGTTAATGGAATTGAAAAATGAGAATAATGAGCTTGAAAATAAGAATGCTCATTTGAGGAAAATCATTTCTGATCTAATGGTTGAGAAGACATGGTGAATTTGGCTCTTGTAGGGTGAATGATGAAGATACTTCACAGGGATCCATGAAAGAGGCTTTTATGGATAGTGACGATTCTGAGTCAGAAGATGATGCTAATGAGGTAAACTCAATTAATTCTGGTTTACCTTCTACTCCTACTATACAAAATGAACTAACCATGCAGGTACCAAGTAATGTATCTATTATTGAGTTAATGGAATTGAAAAATGAGAATAATGAGCTTGAAAATAAGAATGCTCATTTGAGGAAAATCATTTCTGATCTAATGGTTGAGAAGGCTCCTACAAATCTTAATGCTGATTTAAAGGAGAAAATTGTTCAATTCGAAGGAGTTAACAAAATAATTCTAAGGAGGAATGAGGTGCTCATGAAAGAACTCAAGGATCTGAAGTCAGATATTAAAGCTAAAGATGAACTGAAAACATTTAAGATTAGAGAATCTAGTTAAGCCGAGTCTTCAAAATCTGCTGAAAAGAGTTTCAGCAAGCTGAACTCATCAAACAGCAAGCTAAACTGATCATACTCCTGGAAAAGGAAGTCAAAGATCTCAAGAAAGGCATGGAAACTTTCATTCAAGGAGAAGACAGCTTAAAGACAATGATGAAGAAGACAAATGTACCTTTGCTCAGAGAAGGTGTTGGCTTAAACTTCAACAAGAAAGGTGATGTGCTCAAGTATGATAGAAGGAATGACATACCCTACAACTATGCTATTCCATGGAAGACATGCAATAAATGTGGTGGAAAAGGTCATCTGGAAAGGAATTGTGTTGCTCAAGTCAGTCATAAGAGGAAAACAGCATACCAGAATGGACCAGTCAGACAACAATCAGCATATCAGAATGCTTCTGGCAGAAGGCAAACAACTTACCAACAGAATGGGAGAAAGCGGAACTAGTCACAAAAAGTGGTCCAAATGTGGATCAAGAAATCTGATTTGCATGTTTTATATATTCTTGCTGCTAACCAACTGGACCAAAACCTATATGGGTACCAAAACATTGAGTTGGTGTTTGTTTGTTTTGTAGATATGTCTTACTGCTAAAGTAAAGTCAAAACAATGGATTTTGGATAGCAGATGCATTAGACATATGTGTGGAGATAAATCTCAGTTCCTAAGTCTCCAAATAACGAAGGGTGGAAGAGTTACTACTGGAAATAGCAAGACTCTTCGAATCCTAGGTACTGGTTCCGTTGGTAATAGTAATAGTTCGATTGATAAAATTCAATATGTCAAAGGTCTTACTTACAATTTGCTTAGTGTCACTCAATTATTTGATGATGGGCATCTAACAAAGTCCCCCTAGTTGATAGAAGGGAAGGAAATATATATATATATATATATATATATATATATATATATATATATATATATATATTGGACTTTGATAGGCATGAAATAGCGTGTTGTTTGGCTACAATGCATAAAAGATTGGGACAAGTACATATGGACTTGCTCAACAACTTATCAAACAAGAAACTGGTCAGAGGGCTACCTAAAATCAAGTATGCTAAGACAGAGGTCTGTTTAGTGTGCCAATTGGGAAAACAGATTAGAAGTACACACAAAGCAAAGAAAATGGTATCTACTTCTAAACCCTTAGAGCTTCTTCATCTGGATCTTTTTGGTCCTGAATCTTATAAGAGTATTGGAGGTAAACAATATGGTTTTGTAATTATTGATGATTATTCCAGATTTACATGGGTATTGTTTCTTCGTACTAAAGATTGTGCTTTTAATGAGTTTGAAAAGCTGATTAAATTACTTGAGAATAAGCTTGATACAAGACTTGTAGGTATAAGAAGTGATAGAGGAGGTAAATTTATTCGCAAAGACTTCATTGCTTATTGTGAAGAAAGAGGAATTTCACATGAATTTTCTGCTCCAAGGACTCCACAATAAATGAAGTGGTGGAAAGATAGAATACGTCACTTTAAGACACAAGGACTCTATTGCAAGAAAGCAAGCTACCTAGAAGTTTTTGGGCCGAAGCTGTGAATACAACATGCTCTGTGTTGAATCGAGTTCTAATCAGGCCTTTTGGACAAAACTCCATATCAATTATTGAGAAACAAAAAGCCAAATATCAGTTACTTCAAAATTTTTGGTTCAAAGTGCTTCGTGCTCAAGAGAATCGGTAATGATGGTAAATTCGATGCTAAATCTTATCAGGCTATTTTTCTTGGTTATTCTTTAACAAGTAGAGCATATAGAGTTTATAATATTAATAAACGTATTGTTGAAGAATCTATTGATGTTACTTTTCAAGAACTTAACAATGATCTGTCAAGAGATGAGGAAGAATTTGCAGGTGAAAGTGATAGCATGCAACCTCAAGTTACTGGATCAAATCAGCAAGCTAATAGCACTGATGAAACTGGAAGTCAGCAAGCCAAGAAGGATGTAGACACTGGCAATCAGAAAGCTGAAGTTGAAGATGCAGTTTCTAAAATTGCAAAAATGACTTTGGAAGGTCCTAGAGGTTCAAGGGCTACTGAGAAACTACCTCTCTATGATGGAGAAGATCATTCACCACCATCAAAGATGAGAAAGACAACTCGTGAGGAAATAGTTCAACATTCTTTACCGAAGTCAATAAGGACTGTCAAGAATCATCCCCCATAGTTGGTCATTGGTGATATTACAGATGGAATCACTACAAGGAAAGGGAAGGATAATTTTTGTGCTCATGCTACCTATCTAGCTTAAGAAGAACTCAAAAATGTCAATGAAGCATTAGAAGATGAAAATTGGATTATGGCTATGCAAGAAGAATTAAATCAATTTGAAAGATATGATGTTTGGGAACTTGTCAAGCCACCAGGATGCCTCAATTATTAGAACAAAATGGGTGTTCAAAAACAAAAGTTGATGGATTTGGCACCGTTACTCGAAATAAAGCAAGGCTTATGGCTCAAGGATACAATCAACAAAAAGGCATTGCCTCAATTATTATGCTCGTGTTGCTCATTCGGAATCAATAAGAATTCTTCTCGCCTATGTATGTTACAAGAAATTCAAGCTATATCAAATGGACGTGAAGAGTGTGTTTCTAAATGGTTTGCTGGAAGAGGAAGTTTATGTCAAACAGTATAACGCCCTAGAACATATCGTAATTATTATTATTATTATTATTATTATTTAATATTAAATGTGGGTTATAGGGTGTGAAATTTATTTTTAAGATAAATGTATGTGACATCATGTTTATATGTTCATATGGTGATTTATGTGTGCCGAATAAGTCTGTGTTTTTTTATTAGTATTTTTGTTGATTAAAATATATTTAAAGTACGCATTATTGGTCTTCGAAATTTTTTATAAAATCATCGGAGTTATTAAAAGTCATGAAATATTTTGTGTTATCACTTTTATGATATTATTTAGTTTTTAAAATTATAGGGTGAATAATTTTGGGAGTTTAAGTATTTTAAAATGATTTTAAGAGTTTATTGTATTTAAAGGATCAAAACTTGTAAAATTCATATTTAATTCAGTTTTGATCCAAAAATTATTTTAAAAATATGTGGGTATTCATAATTTTATATTATTTATTTTGAAAATGAGAAAGTTTCATTTTTAGTATCTTTCTACTTTGCTTTGATTTTAAAAGGTATTTAACTTGTTTTTAAGAATTTGTTTTTAGCATTTTAAAATGACACCCGTGTTTTTCCCCAAATTCATCTTAAATCCCTAAATTGGGATGTTCTTGCCCAATTTATTTTAGTCATGGCTGTTGTAATCTTAAACAAACTCTCGAGCTCTCCTCTTCTCTCTCAAAATATCTGTGTAAATCTCTCTCGTTATCTCTTTTCTCAATCTCTCTCTATCTTGTATTGTTGTTCTTATGCATGTATGTACGCGTATGTAATGTTCTGATATGTGTGGGTGATTAGATAGTGATACTTGTGGTCCTGTAATGTTTCAATTTGTCCACTGTAAATTTCCTGGTGTAATACTGAATGTTCTTGTGGTTCGATTTGTTAAGAACCGAAAATTTGGGTTCTAAAATTTTGATGGATTTCATGATGATTTTATTCGATTATAGTTGTGCTCGAATTAATTGATTTTTTTATGATGATTACTAGCTAGGTATTAATTGTGGTTCGAATATTGGTGGAATGTGCGGAAGGAAGCCCAAAATATGGAACCCCCAAATTTTTCCGCCATTGGCGATGAGCTTCGGTGAGCCGACGGTGGACAGTGATGATTATTCTGAGTCCTAATTTAATTATATAATATATTGTTTCTAGTTATAAATTTTATTGTATGTTAGAAAGATTTAATTCTGAATTAATAATGTTAATTGTAATTGCGTTATTGATTTCTGAAATAAGTAGTGGTATGATGTGCGGATAATTATTATTGTGATTGTGATTCTTGGTTTTGTGTCGGCTGTGTCCGACTGGTAGGCTACCCGTGCAAAGGGGATGCTGGCCGAATTTTCTGAAATTAAAAACTTTCAAAAAATAGTATTTTCATATTTAGCGAATAATTATAATTATGTTATTATTTAGTATTTAAGATGGCTATAAAATTATGCATTGATTTGGTTTGACAGTGAATTAAAGAATAAGTTGTATGTCAGAATTCATTGTATAAATGTTTCTTTAAATGTTATTTATGGATTGCCAGCGGTGTACAATAGAGGTACATTAAAATGGTTAAAGTTAATTGTGAATTATATTGTAGCGAAGGATGATACTCCTAAGTTTTGATGATCACAAACAGCAAGCCATTTGGCTTAACAGATATAAAACAGCATGCCATTTGTATATGCTCTAACTTGGTTTTGCACGATAATTAGCTTACTGATTGAAAAATCAGTCTATCAAAACAGCAAACCAAATTTGGATCACAGATACAATTGGTAAACCAGGTGCATGCAAAGTTAGTTTTTCCTTTTGCTCAAACAGCAAGCTGCATGGACAATCAGCACGCAAGTTTGACAAACAGCATGCTGACTGTGTCTGCCAGATTTATTGAATCACTCGGTTTTTCAAGGAGCTTTAAATGAAACATTGTTAGGAACATTTGTAAGGGCCCTCTGAATATTTTCTAGCATGCCAGTACTCATAGCTCACACATTTTGGGAGACAAAATTGATTCCTTCACTTAAATTAAGTAAAGTAACATTCTCCTTTCTTATATTTTAAGCTCCACTCAAACAAGTCACATGGGGATGCTTCCTTCATCATATCAAACATTATTCTTCATACTATACACGCTCCATCTTCTTTCTCAACTGATATTCAAGCTCCTCCAAATCATTCAAAAACATCAACGGATTGATTCTTAGAAAAATCATCAAAAATGGCTATTTTCATAGTTTTATCAATTGGAGCCTTCAAATATTATTTTCAATCTTCTTGTTTAGACATATATATATGAGCTGCTCTTGGTCATATAGACACATGAACTACAAAGTGCAAAAATAAGAAAATCATCAACTACGAAAGCATTTCATTGCTAAATCTTACAAAACCTTCAAAACCCATATTCACGCATATATATTCAGAGGGTTTATAGGTTGAGGGGTATTTATTTGAAAACATTGTATTGTTCAGATTGTATTGATTTGTTGCTGTACAAAGTTGGCATAAGGTTTTGGGTGGGTAGAACTAGGCTAGAGAAGGATACTTGGGAAGTATTTCTTAGAGAGCTAGTTACAGCATAGCAAACAGCAAGCCATTTGTAAGCAGAAAGGGTGTAAGGGAGATATATTGTTGGATCTTGTAATTGGTTTATATTTGACCAATAATATATTCTCTTACCAAGTTGGTAAGGGACCAGGACGTAGACCATAGGGGTTTAGGGGTCGAATATGGCTAAAAGATCTTGTGTTCTTTAATTTTCTGCATTTTAGTTACAAACACAAACAGCAAGCTGTTTGTAGTAATTTTTAAAACAGTTCATAAAATCCGATTGTTAGCCATAAAACACCTATTCACCCCCCTCTAGGTGTTGTTTACAATTGGTATCAGAGCTTGGTATACTAACATTTCTGTAACAGGAAGGTATCGATCATGGCTGAACATTATCTCGAAGATAAATCCGATTATAGAGCTCCTCTCCTCACGGGGTCAGAAAATTGCAACTGGTGGAAATGTAGAATGGAAACATTCTTGTCCAAAAGGTCACTAGTATTAAGAGTTGTGCAGAAAGGAAATTTCTAGTTCTTGGATGACAACAACAAACCAAAAGATGTTGATGATCTCACTCCCGAAGAGATTATCAAATGTGGTTATAATGGAGAAGCTAGAAATTCTCTAATGAATACATTAGATCAAGCTGAACATGACAAAGTGTCTTCTCTAAAGACGGCAAAAGAAATGTGGGATGCTTGGAAGCTTATCATGAAGGTTCGAAAACTTTGAGAAAAGTGAAACTTAGAAAGCTAATGAATGACTTTGAATACTTCAAGCTCAAAGATGGTGAATCTATCAAAGAAAGCCAAGCAAGGTTCCAGGCCACTATAAATTCATTAAAGAGACTTGGAAAAGATATTCCACAGGATGAAATTAACATGAAAGTGTTAAGTGCTGTAATATTTATTTATGAGGCCAAAGTCATGGCTTTGGAATCATCTTCAAAAATTGACACCATGGACCATCTAGCTGTATTTGCTGAGCTAGAATAGTTTGAAAGCAAGATAAATAGCAGTCAAGGTGAAAGTGTTCGAACTCCTCTAGCCAAAATGAAGAATTTGGCTTTACATTCTACAAACAGCAAGCCAGCCGAGTCTGCGAATAGCAAGCTGATTGATTCTGATGAAGAATCCGATGAAGAGCTTGCACTCATTTCTAAGAAGATCAAGAGGTTGATTGAGAAGAAAAATAGAATGAAGAGAGATCGAGGAGGGTTCTCCAACAACAAGAAAGCCAAGGAGCAAACTTGTTTTAAATGTGGCAAGCCGGGCCATTTCAAGAAAGATTGCTACAAATTAAATTCAAAATAGCCTGCAGTTTTCAAAGACAAGAGAAAATTAAAGGCTTTACTGACTTGGAGTGATGATGATTCAGAATCCAGTGATGACTCAAGTGAAGACATGGTGAATTTAGCACTTGTAGGTCTAAATGATGATGATAGTTCACAAGGATCCAGAAGGAAGCTTTTGTGGATAGTGATTATATGGATTCAGAAGATGATGCAAGTGAGGTAAACTCAATTAAATCTGATTTACCTTCTTCTCCTATTATGCTAGAAGAACTAACCATGCAGGTACCAAGTAATGTATATATCATTGAGTTCATGGAATTGAAAAATAAGAATGGCAAGCTGGAAAAGAAGAATACTCATTTGAAGAAAATCATTTCTGATTTAATGGCTAAAAAGGCTCTAGAAATCAATCATGATGATCTGACTAGTGCAGATTGAACCTATAGCGTCGCCACTTTTAGCTTCGATTATTGACCTATTGCGTTGGTTGTTTTCATTAACCGACGCTTAATGACTTCTGTCAGAAGCTTTGGCGTCGGTTGTTTGCATCAACCGACACTATAGGTATCGCCTATAGCGTCGCCCATTGAAAGGGCGACGCTATAGGTATACCTATAGCGTCGCCCTTAAAAGTGCGACGTTATAGGTGTACTTATAGCATCACTCTTTTAAGGGGCGACGCTATAGATATAACTTATAGCGTCGCCCCTTAAAAAGGCGATGCTATAGATATAGCTTATAGCGTCGCCCCTTTACTTAAAAGGGCGACGCTATAGGTATAACTTAAATAAATAAATAAATATAAGAATAAAACCCAAAAAATTAAACAAAAATAGGAAAAAATGCCAATTTTTGAAACTAAATTCATACATACCAAAGTAGTCATACTCACTATTTGTGTGATGAATGTTACCTTATTTTCACTAATTTTCCATTTTTGTTTTATTTTTTTCCCATTTTTAACTAATTTCTAAAATAAATCAAAAAAGTAAATAAAATTAGGAAAAATGCCAATTTTTTAAAATAAATTCATACACACCAAAGTAGTCATACTCAATATCTGAGTGATGAATGTTACCTTATTTTCACTCATTTTCCATTTTTTTTATTTTTTCCCCATTTTTAACTAGTTTGTAAAATAAATAAAAAAATCAAACAAAAATAAGAAAAATGCCAAATTTTGAACATAAATTCATACACGTCAAATTAGTCATACTCACTATTTGTGTGATGAAACTTATAGTACTTTAAAAAAATTTCCAATTTGTTTTTTTCTCCCATTTTTAACTAATTTATAAAATAGATAAAAATTAATATTAAAAAGGAATAGTACATCACAATTTACAAGATGAAAATTTTAGAAACGGGACAATTCCCCCCAAACGAAAAATTAACCAAAACGAAAAATTTAATTTATAGGATAAAACATTTTAAATTTTAAATAATCATATGATCATATTTTATTTGATAAGATTAATGAAGACAATTTATAAATATATAAAGTGTACCAAATAAGAGACAATTTTATTTTTATAAAATAGGAAAACATTTGTTGTAAATTTTAAATTTATAATATATAATTATTGAAAAATGAAAAATAAAGCATTAAACCTTTTTTAGACACAGCAAATAAGAGCGGGTGCTTCCAAAGTTTTGGACAAATAGAAGCGGCAAAAATAGCGCCGCTATCTTCACTCACCCTTTTCACAAAATACTCAACCTCTCTCTCACTCACTCACCCTCTCCCTTCCTCACACACTCAACCCCTCTCTCTCTCTCAACCTTTCCACAACAACCAATTTGAATCGTACTTTCGAATTAACCATCTCTCAATCAATTTCACATATCAATTTGGGGGCTTCAATGGACTTCAATCAAGTTAGGGTTTCTTATGTTTAACTTAGGTGTTTCTCCCTATTCCTTGCTTTAATGATAAATAGATTGCATCACTATATTAGAGAGCTCCGTATTCGAAGAAAGGGCATGCCATTTGTATATGCTCTGACTTGGTTTTGCAGGATAATTAGCTTACTGATTGAAAAATCAGTCTATCAAAATAGCTAACCAAATTTGGATCACATATACAATTGGTAAACCAGGTGCATGCAAAGTTAGATTTTCCTTTTCCTCAAACAGCAAGCTGCATGGACAATCAGCACGCCAGTTTGACAAAAAGCATGCTGACTGTGTCTGCCAGATTTATTGAATCACTCGGTTTTTCAAGGAGCTTTAAATGAAACATTGTTAGGAATATTTGTAAGGGCCATCTGAATATTCTCTATCATGCCAGTACTCACAGCTCACACATTTTGGGAGACAAAATTGATTCCTTCACTTAAACTAAGTAAAGTAACATTCTACTTTACTATATTTTAAGTTCCACTCAAACAAGTCACATGGGGATGCTTCCTTCATCATATCAAACATTATTCTTAATACCATACACGCTCCATCTTCTCTCTCAACTGATATTCAAGCTCCTCCAAATCATTCAAAAACATCAACGGATTGATTCTTAGAAAAATCATCAAAAACAGCTACTTTCATAGTTTTATCCGTTGGAGCCTTCAAATATTATTTTCAATCTTCTTGTTTACACATATATATAAGTGAAAAAACAAGAAAATCATCAACTACGAAAGCATTTCATTGCTAAATCTTACAAAACCCATATTCACGAATATATATTCAGAGGGTTTATAGGTTGAGGTGTATTTATTTAAAAACATTGTATTATTCAGATTGTACTGATTTGTTGCAAGCTGTTTGTAGTAATTTTTAAAACAGCTCATAAAATCCGATTGTTAGCCATAAAACACCCATTCACCCCCCCTCTAGGTGTTTTTTACAAAGGATAGTGTGATTGTTGATTGGTTTGGTTGTTTTCAGAGAGGTTAGACAATATTTTAAAGGAGGTATTGTCCGTATTTTCTTAGAATTTGTCCGCACTTTCTTAGAATTATTTGATAATTTGTATAGAAAATTGATAACAAGTATTTGTAAATAGATATGATATACGTGATAACTAGCATAATTGTAAATTATTGTTACGTGTTAAGTGCCTACCTGGTTTATATGACTATCCTGTACTATTTTGAGAAAGTGATTAATACGTGTTGTATATGTTAAATTGTAAAGCGTGATAGGACACGTTTGGGTAGAACGAGTTAGATGGTTATGATAATACGCATAATGAAGTAGTACTTTATCTGTATATAGGTACGAATACGAGGCCAGCTATGAGCCAGTGCAAGCATAGATAAGATCCTGAGGAATGGAATAATTATTGAAATTGACGAGTGTACTCGGGGGGCGGCTGACAAGTTTTAGAAGAAGACGGATGTACTATCGAGTAGAGGCCAAAGTATATAGAAGTAGAGTGGATGTAATGTGAATGACGAGTCAGTGTGATGGAAATGGAAACTGCATGTAATGAGCCAAGTATACTATGCCTCACTTATCGTTCAAGTGATGTGAACCCTCCTGTTTTATTTATATGTTTTCTTGAATCCCTTCTTGCAAGCATATATACCCTTCATAATTATTTCGAATGATGTGAACCTATTTCTACTATTCGTAAGGTTTACTTCCAAATCGCTTTGGTAGGGTCTATACCTTTACTTTTGTTTCAAGTGACATTTTCCCTCAATTAGTATTCTCAAATTATCTTAAAATTGTTGATTCTCTTAAAATTATTTTGAAGATGATTTAAAAATTCCTTATATTGGGTTGATCTGTTATCAGTGAGTTTAAGGACTGAAAAGTGAAATGTTTTAATTGTTAATAAATTGGTTCTAAATTGGAGACGCGTAAGAGGTTAGGGGTGGTTCCCCTAGTCCAACACTTTTAATTTAGCGTAAGAGGCTAGGGGTGGTTCCCCTAGTCTAGCATTAAAGGCCAATGTGTTGCCTAATTGGGAACCCAATTTCAAAGAAATGGGGACTTTACGTGGCTGATCACCCGTATTTTCCGTAATCAGGAGAATAAATAATAAAATCAAATTAAATACTTTAAAAATTTTTTTTATGAAAAGTATGTTTTGATGATAGAATGGTTCTAAGGGAAGAAATGTTTTGAGAAAGAGTTATTGTTTAAAGAAAAAATGGAAAGTTTTATTTTTATGAAGTGAATTGATTTATTCACTTGAGATAGTTGATCATTGATATTGTTCATCAATGAAATATTCATAAGTTGTTGTTCACTATATTATGGACTTGCTGAGCGTTCTTTGGCTCAATCTTGCTTTGTTTTTATCTAACCCTTTGTAGTTAGGCTTAAGGATGATCTACCTACATTTTTCATTTCGAATGAGAGTAATGAGGCATTCTGTTCAAAACAGATTTCGGAGCCAGCGCGGGCAGGCACGGATTTGGTATGAGTTTCAGATTAGATGGTACAATAGTTGAGATTAGATCAGAAATAGAAGTTCTAATAATTTGTGTAATTTAGATTCTTATTTCATAATAACCTGGAATGGATCCTCGGTGAGGAATCGTTGGTGTATTAAGTTTTATTATTACAGGTATTCTTATATGTTAATGTTCGGGTGTATTTGTCAAATTAAAATTTGGTTTGGGTTGAATTATAGGTGGATAGTCCGATTATGAATACTTCATGCCGATTTTTTTTTATAAAATTTTCCTGGTTTATCGGGTATAGGGGTGTTACAAAACGCCTTCTGGATTCGAACATGAACAATATCCAGACTATGTATTCAAGCTAAAGAAGGCTCTCTACGGTTTAACGCGGGCCCCTAGAGCTTGGTACAAAAGGCTTAGTAAGTTTCTTCTCAAAAATGGATTCATTCAAGGTAAAATCGATCCCACATTATTTATTAAGAAAAATGGTAAGGATATTCTTGTTGTACAAATATATGTGGATGATATTATTTTTGGATATACTAGTGAATCTATGTGTGAGTGGTTTTCTAAGTGTATACATAGTGAATTCGAAATGAGCATGATGGGTGAGCTCAATTATTTCTTGGGTCTTCAAATCAAGCAATCTAAAGATGGAATATTTGTGCATCAATATAAGTATACAAAGAATCTGCTCAAGAAATTTGGCTATGAGGATGTTAAGCAAAAATCAACTCGTATGACCCAAAACAGCAAGCTGACTGTAGACGAAAATGGTAAGGATGTTGATATCAAAAGGTATGAAGGTATGATTGGATGCTTACTATATTTAACTACTTCTAGACCTGACATCATGTATAGTGTGTGTGTTTGTGCAAGGTTTTAATCCAAGCCTAAAGAGTCTCACTTAAGTGCTATTAAAAGAATTTTTCAATACTTAAGTGGTACTATTTCTCTTGGTTTGTTCCTTCCTATCACAAATACTTTTGATCTTGTTGGGTATAGTGTTGAAGATTATATAGATTGTCAAGTTGATAGAAAAAGTACTAGTGGTGTTTGTACATTTCTTGGACAAAGCTTGGTTTCATGGCAATGCAAGAAACAAACTTCTGTTGCTTTATCCATGGTCGAAGGGGAATATCTAGCAGCTGGTAGTTATTTTTCTCAGATTTTATAGATGATTCAAACACTAAGGGACTTTGATATCAAGTGTGGAAAGATTTCAATTAATTGTGACAACATTAGCACCATTAATATTTTGAAAAATCCGGTGAATCACTCAAGAACGAAGCATATTGATGTTCGACACTATTTCTTGAGAGATAATGTTCCTAAAGGCAAGATAGAGTTGGTTTCTGTCCCAACAGAATTTCAACTAGCTGATATTTTCACAAAACCCCTTGCTGAGGAAAGATTTTCAATCATTCGAATGGAACTTGGCATGTGTTCTGTGTAAATTAACGTTTTGAATGATATATGATGGTCAGTTTAGCTTACTATTTATTTTATTAGCATGTTACAATTGGTATACTGATTGCATTATGTTCTGGCATACCATTTATTGATCCTAAAGACTCTTAGTTTTGATGGATTAAGGGGGAGAACTTTAGGAGAATTCTTAGAATGCTTATTACTGGATGTGGTATTTGAACCCTGATGGTTTATGTTTAATTTGAATTTATGGATGTTTTATATGTTGTTTTTGGTGATATATGTTTTTTGTGAAAATTATTGTTCTCACATCTTGAGATGCAGGAATTTAGGGGGAGTTATTCTAATTCTCCTAAATTAGTTGTAATCATCAAAAAGGGGGAGATTGATACTCCTTAGATTTTGATGATCACAAACAACAAGCCAAAACAGCTTGTTATTTCTGCATAAGCTAACTTGGTTTTGCAGGGTAATATAGCTTATTGGTTGTATGATCAGTATATCAAAAATAGCAAGCCAAAGTTGAAATACAGTGACAGTTTGGCAACCATTTGCGTAGAGACATATCACAAAATGCATGCCATTTGTCAACAGTCCAAAAGATTAGAAGTGCGAAAATCAAGGAGTTTTTATAGGGAAGGACTTCTAAACAGTTGTAAGGATTGTTTAAATAAGGAATACGTATTATATATAAATATTTTGGTTTATTTTAAACAAATCTTTTCATTCAAATTTTATTTCCTAAATTATAGGAGTTTGGTTTTATCCAAAATCCGTTTTACTCTTTCAAACCTCCTATATTTGTTTTATATCATTTCTTTCAGAAGAACTGGTCGTATATCTCTGTATCTATTCTTCTTCTTCCTTCCTACATTAAAATTAACGTTATAAACAAACCTAACAAATTGAACGTTGGATTGGATCCAAACTTTGGACAACTTGTTGGATTAGTTTGTGATCGTTTATGTGAAGACTTTAAATACATATTCTTGGTTTCATTATTTTGGTTGCTGAGAATACAAGAATCTCAAGAACATAAAACAACTCGGTTTCACTTTGCGAAATCTTTCTTTTGATTCTCTCCATCTCATTTATATATATCTATAGTATTGTTTATTTAGAGAATCTATAGTTTGAGTAATATCATTTAATACTGAGTTGTGCTGGAGAAGTATACTAGGGTAGTATAGCTTAGAGAGTAGATTTTGTTTCAAGTCTATTTAGCAAGCCGTTTGCGTCAATAGCTGGGTTTAAGGGAGATATATTGTTGTATCTTGTAATCGGTTTATATTGATGAATAATATATTCTCTTACCAAGGTTGCGTAGATCATAGTGGATTAGGGGTCGAACCTGGCTAAAAGTTTGTGGTGTTCTTAATTTTTCCTACTTTACTTAGTGTTTGTGCATTCAGCTTACCATTTACATTCAGCGTACCATTTACATCTGTTAAAATTGAAATCTCGTACACCCTTGTGTTTTTCATCTTTCACATAGTCGTACAAATTTTATACAAAACTTTTGGACCAAACATCATCAAAATTAATTATGAGAAAAGGAACTGAAACATATCTTAGTTAGATAGTGAATAAGTTCATATGTTTGATTATGTATAATATTTTGATATACCCAATCTTTTTTTTGATATACACAATCTTTAATATAATTAATTTATTTTACACAATATCTCATGGAAGTTAATCTCATTAGTTATTGTTTTAAATTGTTTTAAAAAAACTAAATTAATTTTTTCACACTAAATTGTTTTAAAAAAACTCAATCCATCACCAAAAATATAAATTCATACAAAATCTTTCATGAAAACAAAAGAAAATTCCCAATAAATTATATTATCTATCAATATACAAATGATTACAAAATACCAAAGCAGATCAATTGAAATCTCAACAAATCAGTTTAGATATAACAATATCCACATTTCACTCCTTTGTAATAAATTATAAATAAATACAAATGAAAATGTTTGTTTCTAACACTATATATATTCAACTAAAATAATTTGCAATGTCATCTTCACTTGATTTCATTTCCTTTCAAGCTAGAAGTCTTGTGTAAGTTTTTTATATTGAAAATTATTTGTACGTTTTGGGTGAAAACTTATCGAAAACAAGAACAATTTATATACGGTTATGAATATATGTATATGCTAATCAGATCATTTCACTTGTAATTTGTTAGGAAAAATGTCTAATCAAGAAAGAGAAACAGAACGATCCAATTTTATTGATGCACCGAATAGAAAAGAAGAAGGGTTCTATTCACCCCACAATGCTACCTGTGCGAGTAGGGACAGGAGGGTGAGTCTTTTCTATTTTCATGTTAATTTTCATTTTATTGTTAGACTCATATATGTATTTTAGGGTCTAAATATTAAACTCACATATGTATTTTAGGGTATAAATAGTGTAAACGTCAATAATTAAAAAGTAGAGTATAGTTACTTGGAGTATAGATTTTATTTTATTATCAATGATTTAACTATAATTCTAATGCAGGGACGGTTGTCAAAAGAAACTTGGAACAAAATGCATATCTTGCAAGAAATGATACCTTATTCTGAAAAGGTAAAAAATGTACATGGTTTGATTCCATTTAATATTAACGAATATATCATGGTAACATATAAGAGTCTGATGCATCCTCAATCCTATAACAGTCTGATGCATCCTCAACTCTCGGTGATATTTTTGAGTATGTTGTGCTACTGGAAGGGCAGAAACGTCCTCAACTCTCGGTGATATTTTTGAGTATGTTGTGCTACTGGAAGGGCAGAAACGACAACTGATTGATGATATATCAAAGGTAATTTTTGAAAACTATTAATATAATAATTATTTTCAAGGTTTGACTCTTTTAAAGTTAATTGGATTCTCATTTTTCAAGAGATATTAATTAGGGGTATTTATAGAAAACAATTATGTAACTAATATTCTCAATATAATTGATTTATACAAACGGGACATGTAAAACGGAACAGAGATTACACGTACTTTTTATATATTGTTATAAAACTATACATCTATATTTCGATAATGGGAACACCATAATAATGAAAAATATTTATTATGTGAAAATATGAAAAATATGTCGAATAATTATTTTACACTTTTTAAAGTAGTGCAGAACAATTATTCTCACAATTTTCACAAATTATTCTTATGTAAATCATGCTTTATTAATATTATCTCACTCATCTTCTTAATAGGATAATAATCATGTTGCACAACGGAGTAATGTGGATGCTATTATGAACCAAAGTGACGCCAATGTTACTCTGAACCAGGGTGCTGATGTGAACCATGGTTAAAACGACCAAAAACATAATTTCTTTTGTCGGACACTTCAGACAAAAATTTGAATACATTTCACTCCTTCAATGTTTTCATTCATATTAATATATGCTTTAATTATTTCTTTTTAATATTTTTGCACAGTACACATCAATTTATACGTCCACTTTTTAATTCATATCTTTGAATTTCTTTTAAAATACAACACCTGTTAGTTGGTTTATGTTCACATATAACTTCTTCAAAATTGTAATGAAAATTTAATTACAAGTTTATAATCTACTACATGAAAAAAATAATTATATTAATCATATCTAACTTCTTAAAATCTTATCATATTTCATCAAAAATTAAGTTTGGCATTTTTACAATTCATAGCTATATATAATTTTTTGATTCAGTTTCATGTATATATATGTTGAATAATGGTAGAAAATGAAAACAAGAATGAACGAACTTTGTTTGAAAAAGATATTTTAATCGATAATTTCAAATAACATGAATAAACTTATTATTTTAATTCTTCAAATTTATACTTACATCCAAATTTCATAAAATCAAACCAAATCAATTTTTTTTAATATTCAAACATATTATTAGAATGAATTTAAAATTTTAAATATATTTCGAATTTACGAAAGACTGCGTATATTAAAGTTTGGCCTCACAATATTTAGGCGGATCCTTTAGATAATCATGAGACACCATATTTTCAATCTTATTATTGAAACTGTCACGTTTTACAACTTAAATTGTTAGAGATCAATAAACATGTGTGTTGTGTTGTTCTTTCAGAAATATTTAATTTTTTTTAGATCACTTAAACCTATCTTACAATATTCACAACTCCCACTTATTTAAGGTAATATTGGATCTAAAATTCTATAAGTGATCATGAATCATGATGATGTTAATGAGTAAAATAACAATATAACTATATTGATGTTGATAAAATATGAATAGAGAAGATAGAAAAATAGGATTGAATGACTTGTTTTTCAAAGGAAGGTTTATATACTCAATAATTAGATAATAATAAATAAAATTATTTATAAAAATGATAAAAACAGTAACAAAAATACCATGTGTTAAATTTATGATGTTTTTTCTGGTGTTTAATAAAAAAAACAGTATGTGTCAAATTTATGATGCTTACTCTGGTGTTTGCTAAAAAGGAATGTAACCACTTAAACAAAACAACATCTCCATGTCACCAGGGTAAACTCAATAAAAATTTAATATCAAGGTATATCTAAATCAAAACAAAAGACAGGAGAAGTCAACCGATAAGGAACAAAAGCAATGATAAAATTCAACAAATATATAACCAACATACATGCAATCAAGAAATCAATATAAATCGCAATTGCCACTTTTTACAAATCAATACTAATTGGTGTACAATATATAAAAATTATCTTGGTATCAAATATTCCAAAAAAATATTAATAGATCGTAAATATAAAAAGTTTAAAATTTAAATTATGGCATGATTTTAGTCCATCTATACATCAATTGAGTTGATCTTACTTTAAAAGTCAATATTTTTGATTAAAAGAAGTTGGGATTTTTGACAAAAAAAATGTTTGGAAACTTAAAACTGATTTCCGTAAGATGTTATGTACGTCTTAATATTTGATACAATCTACTAGGTACTTTAATCAATTTAACCACAAATTTTTTTATCACAAACCGTTTAATAAGAACCATTGACAATATATCTAGTTGTCTAATTTTTGAAATTAAGATAATTATGAAAAATATTAATTTGTTAATCTTATTCTTCAAACTAATCACATGTCAACTAGTACTTTGACCAGAACCCCAACCGTACGGGCATCAAGATCCATCTTTTTTTAATATTATTCCGAAAATTTTATAATTTTTTTTATTTGATTGGGTAATTCAACGGTCAACTAGCACTTTGACTGGAACCACTAAACAGGGTTTCGTGAGGGTTTAAGGATTCGATTTTTTAAAAAATATTTCTCGAAGACCTCCATCATTTTTAATGTTATTCCCAAAATTTCAGGGAAATTTTTTTTTATTTGATTGGGTAATTCAACGGTCAACTAGTACTTTGACTAATACCCCGGGCCCACCTGACACGTGGCAATGCGGGCCCATATGACACGTGGCATTGTGGACCCACATGACACGTGGCAGCGTGGGACCTACATGACACGTGGCAGGGTGGGCCTACCTGACACGTGTCATGTGGGTCCACATGACACGTGGCAGGCTCCTACCATGTGGTAGTTGTGTCTATCTAACACGTGTCAGGTGTGGGGCCCAACTAACACGTGGCAGGTGTGTCCAGCTGACACGTGGCAAATGTGGGCCCACATGACATGTGGCAGGTGGACCAGCTGACACATGGCTTGTGGCCCCCCTGCCACGTGGCATTGGGCCCCGTGACATATGGCATGTGTGGGGTCCATATGACACGTGGCATGGTGGGCACGTGACCCGTGGCAGTGGGGGGTAGGTCCACTCAAATGTAACACTACCTGCAGAAAATGTAAGAATGCTTGTAGAAAATGTAACGCTTCTATGGGATCCACGTGTTTATTATTTTTTACATTTATAAATGTTAAAAAAATAGCGAATGCAACGCTTAATCGCTACTCCAACACAACGAATCTATTGCAACACTACATGTTCTAGTGAAATGGTACCTTCCCGCGTAATGTAACACAATATCAACAGTGGCAGTAGGTCAAAAAAAGTACCTCTAATGTAACACAAAGTAGGCGTTGGAATAGAAAATCATTGGGACGCCCATCTAGTGATGGTGTCATATATTAACCTTGCTTCATATATATGACAATTCACATATATTTCACATTTAGCAAAACAAAAAAAAGTAACTCCACATGTGCATATGAACTTAAATAATAATACTTCAGTGACAAAATTATCTCAAGCATTGTTGATATAGTACTATACCTTCCAATCGTGGTCATACCCCGTCAAATTATTATGAAATTTATTTATTTAATGATTAATCATTTATAAGAAAATTATTATGGATATTATTTTATTGATAATCTTTTTTACCTTCAGAGTTTAGAATAATTAGTATTAGATTATATTAAACAAAATTGGTAAACCATCCTAACATACTAAGATTTTATGAAAATTCATAACTAAACATGGTAGGAGAATTAACAGTGAAAAATGTGACCATTACCAACACCCCCAATATCCTACTACTACATCAAAGATAGAGCTAATGTAAGTTCACAACCTTTTCTTCTAACACCTTTAAATCTGAATACTAATATCAATTATAACAACTTTCACGGTGTTATAATGGGCCTGTTTGGCTCAGATTATTTGAAGGACTTATGGACTTATTTTCGGGTAAAAATTTTATATTTTGAAATTTTGTTTTTATACAAGTATTTAATATATGTTTGAGATTCAATAAGTTGCAAAAATAAGTTGGAAAGTTAAAAATCTCTAACTTTGTCTTAAAATAAGTTGACTTATTCTGAAAAAAAGTTCTCCCAAACACCCCCAATAACTCATGTTTACATATTAGAAAGAGTCACTTGCGCTTCAAAAAAGGTCATCAAATAAACCAATTTTCTATAGTGTTATAGTGTAACGTATGTCCTTATGAACTCCTCTTCATACCACATAAAGTTCGTGCATAAATGATAATTTTACAACTAGGCATTCCATAAATATAATATTAGGAATATTTTAGATTTGAACAAATTATTTAAACTAAAACTTTATTTTATTTTGTAACTTGTTGATGTATAACAGTTTGATTGATTTTTTTTTCGATTCAGGAATATTCAATATTTTGATATCAGTTCATAAGAAATGTTAGAATAATAAGAATGGATGACCTATGGAATTAATGTAGTTAGGATTTCTATCTAAAACAATCTAATTGAATTATTATCAATCGAAGTATAAAATAAAATCAAAGGATAATATGTAAAGGCTCAAACTAATAATGTAATTAAGTAAGTCAACTTATACTAATGCAAAGAAAATGGAGTCAGTGTAAAAATAATTGAAGACTTGCTTTTTCTAATGAGACTAACTACTATTTAAAGACTCAAAGGATTAGATGAAGAAAGTCACTGACGGATAATAAAATTACAGGACTCAATAGATGCTTGATGCTTGTAATTAATTATTCATTGTTGGTAACTTATCATGAAAATTAAGAAAAACTGATAGTAGAATCCAAATATGTCTTTGAGATTAACTCAAATTACTTGGTCATTTCTTGATGAAGAATGGAGCATGCATTACTGACATAAATTTTTTTCCAAGAATCCTCAAAATAAAGAATGAAGACAAAAAAAACTATCCAGAAATAGTTAAGTATTTAGGATGTGCATGTGAAAATTTTAGTACTTTTGAATGTAATTGTTTAATATAAGGGAAATATAGGTTTGTAAAGTTAATAGTGTTTGGGTTGTATTAGTTAAACCTAGTGTTTTTGTTTATTATTCTAGTAAAATACGAGAAATGAGTAGCTGTGTATTCAAACACAGCAAATTAAACACATTAAATTAAACTTTCCCGTGGATGTACACAAGATTAGCTTACCTTATTTATTGTATTTTATTCCAATTTCTATTTTTCTAGTAATGTACTCTGTTAATTTTGTGTGAACAAAAGTTATAATTTATATTAATTCCACTTCCACAAACTAATTATGAGTTCTATGTTGATTAGGAAAATAAAATATAACTTATTCTAAAGTATCAGAATAAATGGTAATTTAATAAATAGTTAGTTTATGGATATGATTTATGAAAATATCACATTCTGAAATTTGTTAATGTTTTGACAGATGATAAGTGGATTTTATATCCACTTGGATCGCTTAATTTCGGCTTAAATTGATTGTCTTGGGCTCAAGTTGTTGTAGATTTGATGTGTTTTGCTGAGTTGTGCAGGATTACGAGAATGTTGACTAAGGTGGATGCTTTTATAATTTTTTGGGAATTAATTGATTTAAATTCGGATTTTCGAGAAGGTTGTGCAGTTTACACTGTTTTGGCCATATCATGAGTTCTAGAAGTCCGTTTGAGGCCCGTAAGCAGTCCACGCGAAGATAACGAGATTTTCTATCATTCTAAGATAGTCCAGAGGTCCAATTACGTGGGGAGAATTCCAAAAAATCTGAAGAAAAGTCAGCCACGAAATTTCCTTACAAAACAGAATCAAATTAGGAAACGTATCTTGCAGAAATTCTATTATAATTCTGTTTTTGTATTTTCTTGCTGGGCAAGACTTGTAGTGCCTATATAAACACATCATACCTTGTAATTTGTATGAGATTATTATTATTGTAACGTAGAACTGCAAGAGAGAAAAGTGGAGAAGGATTCAAGCTCGGTGACAAGCAAAGATCTAGATCTACTTCATCTTCTGTATACTTTGGATTATAGATTTGTTTCTCAACTCTTATTTTAATTAATATTATTGTTTCTTTCTTTCATATCTTGTTAATTATTATATTTTCATCAAATCCCATGATGATGAATAGTTCAATTATGGGCTAAACGTTGTCATGGGATTCTAACGGAGTTATTTATGGAACTTAGTATCTTGATGCTATAAAGATCTGTGTGCGATGTGAAATTGATATCCTCGTATGGTTAATCTTAATGCTTTTAGATGCGTAGCTAACATCTAAATTGAATTGTTAATCTCTTGTGAAGTGAAAGTGGATCTTGAGATTTAGAACTTGCCATGCTAGCATAGGTTCATAATTGATTGTCAATATGATTTGTGGTGTGAGATGAAAATACTTATACTACCCTATGTGATCTTAATGGATAACCTGTTCTTCAACCGTTATGTTTTCAAATTCTATAGACATATAGGGTCTAAACATAATTGGTGTCTATTCATCTTCTATCTCTTTTGTGGATGTATGTTTAGTTTGGTATGCGTATGCTGACAGGTAGCGTATACTGGTTTCGTGTTATCCGATCAGATATCAAAATCATTGCATATAGAGATTAAAGGCGTCAGATCTAAGGGAAGTATTTAGTGAAGTTGGGATCCCATGTTTATTCTCATATTAGTAATTCGAATTCAATCTCATTAGTTAATTTAATTTTTAGTTTAAAATTTGCATCCTAGTTTAATTTAGTTAATCAAAACCAAAATTGTTATTTGTCTTAGCAGTGGATTAAAACCAAACATTGTTGCATAGGCATATTTACTGATTAAACTTAACCAGATCTCCGTGGAACGAACTTTAATTATATTACTTGTGACTACGTGCGCTTGCGTAATTTTGTGCTAACAACAGAAGCTAGGTTAACAAGTATATGATATATATTATAGGATAGTAGGAAGTTCTCTGGAGACCTCCAAATTTGTGAAGACCCTCAAGACCAAATCCTCACCATCTATCTCAGTCTCATCCAATGGTCCTCCTTTTATTTATTTATTTTAAAAAATCAGAGTTGTACTCATTGAATCATAACTTACGCAATAATGTCTGTAATATATTTGGAATCACTAAATAACTGTTATAAAACATAACTGTTTTAATCACATGTGCAGTATTTTGGAATCCTTTAGTGAATCTGTGTGCATGAATACTAAAAATACAAGTGCAAAACTTAAAAATAGCATCACACTTGTATAAGAAATGAAGAAGATCGAACCATTAATAATTGATTAGTTCTCACAAATTGCAATACTCTCGGAAGAATTAAAAAATACATAGTGCGGGATAAGAAGAACTATGGATATACACGATTATATCCCCAAAGTTTTTACAGCAGAATACGTTAAAGGACAATACCCTTGGATGTTGAAAAATTTAAAAAGTATCATTAAATTAGTTTAAATCTCAACCATAGGATCTATATTGATCTAATGGTTATAATGATCGTAAATAAGTCAAATTTGTTCATTCATCAGTTTGTTATAAATACCTCGAACTCGAACTCAAGTTCGAACTTTTATTAAGCCAATATTTTTTGTTTGTGTATAGACTCGTTAATAAAAAATTTACCATTCATGTCTCACTACTTACCATTCATAAATATCACACTAAAACTAGCTCATGAACATCTCATGAATACTTTTCATGATTTTGTTGATATGGGCTGAAAATAAGCCCTAAAGACACATTTAATATGGCAATAATTAGACCCAGCATGGTCCAAACGTGGGGCCCATTAATGAGGTCAGAATCCCTATTTTAATATTAATTTCGTAATTAATATTGAGGGAAATAAACAGCTCGGCAATAAGGGTTGGATAAGGATATTATCTCCATTAGACTTAGCCACTAAGGCATCCAATTCGATATGGAAACTGATTCCAACGAAGAATAGATCTGGAACCTTCCTCAGGAAGGTGACTTGCCCACCAAGTCTCCGAATCCTACCATAATTCTAAGGCTTCTCAGCCTATATAAAGGGCCTGACCCCTCATTCTCAGAACTACATTTTTTGGCTTGATCTTTGATATTCATCAAAGTACGTAGGCATTTCGTGAAGGCAGATTCAGCCACGAGCACGAGAGCAGCCATTAAAGCACGAAGCTCACACACCTTTGCATTAAATACACAAACCCTAGCCGCAATACTAGTAACCTAGTTTTTATTCCACAACATTTGGCGCCGTCTGTGGGAAGACAACATCAACCATGGTTCAAACACGAAGAACAACACCAGTTGTAACTGAGGCCGTGCCACTCAGCTCTGCTCCACCCCTCACTGAACAGGCTCCCTCAGCATCAGGGGTGATCATCCAACAGGCTCCCCCAGCATCAGGGATGATCACCCAGTCTCAAGTTTCTCAACAATCAGGGGCGATTCCCCACGTTGAGAGTACGCTGCCTCTGATCGACCAAGCAGGACGAGAAACCAACCCTCTTCAGATGGTGTTCTCTCCTCTTTTTAATCCTTACAACCCACCACCAGGGGTACAGATCCACACCACGGATCTCCCCTTGAATATTAACCCGAGGTATGGTCTGTCTAACCACCCTCTAGCTGCTCGGGGAGCAGGGCCAAGCGGACATGCCATGCTAACACAGGATCCATCCTATATTAGACGATTGGGTCCTTATCAGTACGACTACTTTGGCCCCTATTCTGATGATTCGTCATCTGAGGATGATGATCGTGATGAACATCCAAGGAGGCGACGTGTTAGCAGAGAACCTCGGGCGAGGACCCAAGGAATCCATGATGGACCTCCACAAACGGCTGAGGAGAGGATTAAGGCTTATGAGACTGAGATCCAAAGGCTAAAGGATGACATAGCAAGGGAACAGGCAAGACAGAGTCTGATTCGACCCCCTCCAATCTTAGGAAGGATTCCCATTATAGACTTGGGGAGGTCCTCAAGAAGACAGAAGAGGGCTGATGTCCCAACAAGAGAAGCTCCAAAAATATGAATTTACCTCCAAAAATAGATTTCAAGAGCAGATAATGGTGTTTGTTTGGCCGTTTTCAACACAATGAAATTGCCATATGCTAACACATGCCCTACGAAAGGGTATGCACCAATTTGATAACAAATTTCATAGAAGGTAAAAGCAAATGAATGATGTTTTGAGAAACTACAAGTCTATGAAGCTTACTTGACTAGCTACTTAATGGATCTCATGGAAGTTATAATATGCTTCATTAAAGGTTTCAAACCTGCACAAACCGTAACAGCAACTAAGCATGCTAGTTACTGTAAAGATTAAACCATCCAGGGAAGCCTATGATAAATCCCAATGACTCGTATAAGTTTCATGGAGAAATTATATCCACTCAGCCTAGTGTAGAAAAATTATTATTAAACCATCAACATGTAGTGTAAACAGAAAGGAAAAAAATTAGAGGATTACAATTGGTATTGTCACTATAACAAATTCTGTGGTTTTCCTGTCACGGAAAAGCTCATTAACTTTTACCATATTTTCCCTTAGTTGCTCCAACTTGTCACTCTACATAAGAAAAAATGTAACTCTTTAGTATTGACATACTTCAAGTAAAATAGTACAATTTGCAAAAGTCTGATGCTTACAGCATCCTGCCGCGGCTCTGATTTTCCTAAAACATATTTGATAGCTGAAGTTGCTGAATTTAGCTTCTTCTTTAGCTGAATATAGTTAACACATGGCACTTGAGAGTCAATTAGACAGTACATTAGATAGAAGAATGAAGTACATATATTATATTGAGTTAATTAGATAATAAAGCTTCTGATGGCTTAATGATGAAATAAAATAACAAACAAGGAAAACAACCTTACATTTTCAATTATGCTATGCAAAAATGGGATGAATTAAAAGAAAAGAAACCGCGATGCAAAAATGGGAACATAATAAACCGAAAGATATCTTTAACAATTACGAATGGAAAAAAGAAGGATGTACTAGCCTGTATTTCTAAGACTATGGGATTCAAGAAGAAGAGCAAGAAGAGCAAAGAACTCATCTTCATAGTCTAAAACCTTATCGAGAAAGGGTCTTCTCAAAGCCAACAACTTTAATCAATAGGATAAGAGAAAAGAAAACCCCAATTATAAAATGAAAAAAAGGGAGCAATTAAATTTTTAAAAAAAGAGAGGGGATAGACAGGGTAGGGAAAAAGGCGTACACCAAGGGAGTAGGTGAGAGCAGCACATAGACTAGAGGGAAGCTATTGAGCAGCTTCCATTTCGAAGAAGGCGTACACCAATTAGGGTTTGTGCCGAAAATGAAAATACACACCTAGAGGGGATGGGTGAATAGGTGTTATGACTAACAATGATCAAATAAAATTTCTGAAAAGGTATTCTGGCAGCTAACTGGATGCAATAGATTAACAAATAAGCAGTTAGCTGAGTTACTATATACATTTAGTAAATCTACGTCTACCAGAAAACAGGATCCCATTTCAAAAAACGATGAGCAAAAGTGATATTAGTTGGTTCCCATTTCACAAATTAGAGCCAAAAATCTTTTAACAAAATTTTAAAGAGGTATATTAGAAAAGTTACAAGACTGCTTACTCTATAGTGGCAGACCATCTGAGCTTGTGTGCCCACCATGTCAAAGAACAAGAAAAATGATATCAGAAAGAAGGGAAAGTGACACTACAAAAGCATGAATAAGCAAAACAGATATAAATAGATATAGGAAGATAAAATAGATTAAACTACATACAATGAATATAGGCCTGTTAACATATCCCTACAAAATGCCTCAGAGAAGATGCTACCTCTACAGTAGGCCACACATTTTAGCAAACCCAGTCAAAAACCCTATAAAACCTCTCAGAATGTGCATACCAGCTTGACCCAGCTAGACTAGCGTAATCACAAAACAAGAAAAGCTAAGAGGTAAAGGTAAAACATCTCATACAAAAGTCCTCTTATCTAAAGAAAATAACAGAACCAAAGGGAGAATCAGTTTAAATTCATAGATTAAAACTCTAACAGTTAGAGATGAAGTACCTTAACAAAATTTCGAAATCAGAAGCCGTAGAATGAAAGATCCAAATGTAAAGTCCTAAAATCACCTATAAAATCAAAATAATTACATATAATTCAAGCATAATTAATCGAAGCCAAGAAAATGTGTATTGGGTTACCAAGAAATCAACTATAATTGAGTATTTAATTGGATGAAATTGAGTGAAATCAAGTGGGTTTAGAGCAGTAGTGGTTAAGTTGATTTAGAAAGGGGAAGGTGGAGAGTGTTTGGTGAAAAGCAAGGGGGAAAGAGGGAGAATGAGAGAGAGAGTGAGAGATAGAGATTGAGGGAGAGACGGAGAGAGAGGGACAGACACAGAGAGAGAGAGATTGACACGCTAACAAGTTAGAATATGTGGAGTAGAGAAAGTTTGGGGAAGATAAGAGGGAAAAGGGGGGAAATGAAATGCTGAAAATTTTCGGATAGGGTGAAATTTATGCGCCTTTAACATTTTCAGTTTTTCAATGTACTGTTTCATTTAATTTTTTAATTTTTTAAATAATTAGTAAAAATTCTAATTTTATTTTTATTTTAATAAGAATATATTTTATTTCAATTTTAAAATTTTAAATTTTACATAAATGAATATACTCATTTTAGTGTTGAGAAAAAATAAACAAAAAAAAGGTCGGGTTGTACGAGATTTTAACAAAAATGTAGTAATAGTGTTGCTTCCTGTAATGGGATATGATGCAGATTCACTGAATAATTTTTATGAAAGATTTCTTCGATGATCGAACCATACGAATCTTAATAAACACTCATTTTAGTGTTGGAAAAAAATAATCAAAAAATAAAAATTCGGGTTGTACGATATTTTAATAAAAATGTAGTAAAAGTGTTGCTTCCTGTGATGGGACACGATCTAGATTCACTGAATAATTTTTTTGAAAGATTTCATCGACGACCGAACCGTACGAATGTTAATAAACACTCATTTTAGTGTTGGAAAAAAATAATCGAAAAATAAAAAAGTTGGGTTATATTAGATTTTAACAAAAATGTAGTGAAAGTGATTCTTCCTATAACGGGACATGATCCAGTGTCACTAAATACTTTATTTGAATGATTTTTTCGACGATTGAACCGTACGAATGTTAATAAACACTCATTTTAGTATTGAAAAAAAAATAATCAAAAAATAAAAAGGTCGGGTTGTACGAGATTTTAACAAAAATATTGTAAAAGTGTTGCTTCCTATACTGGGATACGATCCAGATTTACTAGATAATTTTTTTGAAAGATTTCTTCGACGATCGAATAGTACGAATG
The DNA here is from genome assembly GCA_036435485.1 of Saposhnikovia divaricata. Taxonomy (NCBI): domain Eukaryota; kingdom Viridiplantae; phylum Streptophyta; class Magnoliopsida; order Apiales; family Apiaceae; genus Saposhnikovia; species Saposhnikovia divaricata. The sequence continues at coordinate 139,473,318 of CM071599.1, read as the reverse complement.
TTAATAAACACTCATTTTAGTGATGGTAAAAAATAATCAAAAAAATAATTCGGGTTGTACGAGATTTTAACAAAAATGTAGTAAAAGTGTTGCTTCCTATAACGGGACACGATCCAGATTCACTGAATAATTTTTTTGAATGATTTTTGCGAAGATCGAACCATACGAATGTTAATAAACACTCATTTTAGTGTTGGTAAAAAATAATTGAAAAATAAAAAAGTTGGGTTGTACGAGATTTGAATAAAAATTTAGTAAAAGTGCTCCTTCCTATAACGGGACACGATCCAGATTCACTGAATAATTTTTTTGAATGATTTTTTCGACGATCGAACCGTATGAATGTTAATAAAAACTCATTTTAGTTTTGGAAAAAAATAATAAAAAAATCAAAAAGGTCGGGTTGTACGAGATATTAACAAAAATGTACTAAAAATGTAGCTTCATATAACGGGACACGATCCATATTAACTGAATAAATTTTTTGAATGATTTTTTCGATGATCGAACCGTACAAATGTTAATAAACACTCATTTGAGTGTTGGAAAAAAATAATGAAAAATTAAAAAGGCTGGGTTGTACAAGATTTCAACAAAAACGTAGTAAAAGTGATGTTTTTTATAACGGAACACGATCAAGATTCACTGAATAATTTTTTTGAATGATTTTTTCGACGATCGAATCGTACGAATGTTAATAAACCCTCATTTTAGTGTTGGAAAAAAATAATTGAAAAATAAAAAATCGGGTTATACGAGATTTTAACAAAAATGTAGTAAAAGTGCTGCTTCCTATAACGGGACACCATCCAGATTCACTGAATAATTTTTTTGAATGATTTCTTCGATGATCGAATTGTACGAATGTTAATAAAGACTCATTTTAGTGTTGAAAAAAATAATCAAAAAATAAAAAGGTCGGATTGAACGAGATTTTAACAAAAATGTAGTAAAAATGTTGCTTTCTATAACGGGACACGATCAAGATTCACTGAATAATTTTTTTACAATGATTTCTTCAACAATCGAACCATACGAATGTTATTAAACACTAATTTTAGTGTTCGGAAAATATAATCAAAAAATAAAAAAGGGGTTGTACGAGATTTTAACAAAAACGTAGTAAAACACAAAAACTGTTGTTTTACGATTTAAAAGTGTAAAACATTACACAACGGTTTTTATGAAAAAACGTTGTTATGCTTCACTATCACACAACATTTTTTTTATCAGAAAACCATTGTCTGAATATTTTATAATTTCCCGCCAAATCCAATTCAAAATTTTCATTATTTCCCACCAAATTCAATTCAAATTATTTCGCACCAAATATTTCATTACTTCCCACCCAATTCAATTCAAATTTTTCTATAGTTCAGATAACAGTTTCATAAAACGAATGTCTGTAAGCTTTCCTTTTCACAATGGTATGTAAGACACGTTGTTTAAGTTTATTCAGACAATGGTTATAATAAACACTTGTCTGAATTACACAACGTAAGGACCAAAACCATTGTCTCGGCCTACTATTAGTTAGTTTATTATCAACGGTTCTGGAGTGTTGTGTTAAATATGTAATACAACAGTGCAATTTAAGAACTGTTGTCTGACTCGATGGGAGCACACCACATAGACAACAGTATTTAGAAGTTCAGACAATAGTATTTTGTGAAAAATCGGTTCACCGTTATATGAAATTTTGGGATAACGGGTATTTTTTTAACTGTTGTGTGAATGGTGTTGTATGACTGCATTTTTCTTGTAGTGCATTAATAATTGAGTTCTCACAAATTGCAATACTCTCAGAAGAATTAAATTTTTTTGTAACTATTAAGAAATGAGTGCGGGATAAGAAGAACTATGGATATACACGATTATATCTCCAAAGTTTTTACAGCAGAATACGTTAAAGGACAATACCCTTGGATGTTGCAAAATTTACAAAGTATCATTAAATTAGTTTAAATCTAAACCATAGGATCTATATTGATACAATGGTTATAATGATTGTAAATAAGTCGAATTGAGCCGAACTTTTAATTGTTAATTTATCAGTTTGTTATAAATACCACGAACTCAAGTTCGAACTTTTATTAAGCCAATATTTTTTTTGTGTATAGACCCGTTAATAAAAATTTTACCATTCATGTTTCACTATTTACCATTCATAAATATCACACTAAAACTAGCTCATGAACATCTCATGAATACTTTTCATGATCTTGTATTCACGAACATCTCAATTTTCTTTATTTTTCTTATAATTTTTTCAGTGCATTAAAATAAAAAGAAAAGAGGGGACAAAATCTCGAAAACTAGAAACATGTTTCTAGTTTATCATTTATCAAAGAGTCAAATTTAGATCAAATTTAGTCAATTATTAACCGATTAATGTTGTAATTTACAGTAGAACATACGTTATAATACAAATATTTACTATAAAAATATTGTATAAATTTAAAAGAACAAATAATAAATAGATAAAATAAACTAACATATCATTTCATAGACATTTATAAATACAATTATTGACTAGTTATTGTGAATTCAAGAACTATTGATAATTGTTAATTAAATGCGTCCATGAGCATATATATCGAATTTTTGCAAGAACTCATATATAAACATATTGGCGTGATTGTTCACGAACCTTATTTACCAACTATATTAACGAATTTTTTACGAACTTTATAATCGAATTTGTTCGCGAAATTTCGAGCCGAACTTTGTCAATTTCCAGTTCAACTAATTTACGAGACGAACCTCAAAATCGTATTCATGTTCGACTTATTTACAAATTGAGCTGAATTCAAGTCAAAATCTTTTTAAATCAAACACCAACTTTTCGTAATTGTATAGACTCATTTACCATCCTAATGGTCTCCATAGTTTCCAAATTATTATGGTCTCTACAAAGTTCAACCCGATATGAATGTCCCAAATATTTTTAAATCTGTAAATGAATTTTTGTGTGATCCACTAGTCCAATTGCACCACCGCTAACTTAGATCTTAAAAGTCAACAATTTGATTTAACAAAAATTTATCCAAGATATTTTGTAATCTAAATTTTGAAAATTAAATAACCATCAAAGTGTTTTTCTGTCAACCTTACTCACATACCAGGTAAAATTAATGTACCTTGTCAAAAAAAAAACAACCTTAATATAATTTTATTTATATCAATATATTAGAAATGGTTGATGATCCAATTTCATGTTATTTAGGCAACCACTCAATTTACATAAAAATGGAATTGGGTCAAATTCCATTTTTATTGGGTTTTTATGAGTCACTATTCAAAATTTATATGTGGTAATCATATATAATAAAATTGGCATACAACATAATTATTCTACTTTATATAACATAATTTTATTAAATTAAAAATCTTTAAAGTCATTATATATAAGTAATATTAAAACTTGAAAATTTTTTATATTTGATTTTTTATTTGAGTATTATTATTAGCTCGTTATTAAATTTTTTGGAACATTAACTGAAATATAACATACTAAAAGGAGATAATCTAAAATTACATGATACATGCTTATGACCCGTGCAAAATACAAATTATTATTGAATATTAATTATTTTATTTTTAAAGTTTCATGATTAAATATAATATAATATAATATATGTGGTTGATGTAATTTCACTTTATATATATTTTTAAAATTATATAATAAATTAACTTTTTCAATAACATCTAAGTTGTGATTGGAAATGTGGGATGCTTTGGAAGCCTATCATGAAAGTTCAAAATTTTTGAGAATGGTGAAACTCAGCAAGCTAATGAATGACTTCGAAAATTTCAAGCTCAAGGATGGTGAAACTAAGGAAAGTCAAGCAAGGTTCCAGGTCACAATAAATACACTAAGAAGACTTGGAAAGAATATTCCACAAGATGAGATTAACATGAAAGTGTTAAGTGCAGTACCATCAATTTATGAGGCTAAAGTGACGGCCTTGGAATCATCTCCAAAAATTGACACTATGGATCACCTAGCTGTATTTGCTGAGCTAGGACAGTTTGAACGCAAGATAAATGATAGCCAGGTTGAAGATGTTCGGGCTCCTCTAGCCAAAATGAAGAATTTGGCTCTTCATTCTACAAACAACGAGCCAATAGAATCTACAAACAGCAAGCTAGCAGAATCTAATGAAGAATCTGATGAAGAACTTGCGCTCATTACAAAGAAGATCAAGAAGCTGATTAAAAAGAAGAACAGAATGAAAAAGGAAAGAGGAGGGTTCTCCAACAACAAGAAGGGCTCTTAGGAATCCAGGGAGAAAACTTGTTTCGAATGTAACAAGCCTGGTCATTATAAAATGGACTACTATAAATTAAAGTCAAAACAAGTTGCTGCCTTCAAGGACAAGAAGATATCAAAGGCTTTACAGACTTGGAGTGATGATGATTCAGATTCCATTGATGAATCAAGTGAAGACATGGTGAATTTGGCTCTTGGAGGATGAATGATGAAGATACTTCACAGGGATCCATGAAAGAGGCTTTTATGGATAGTGACGATTCTGAGTCAGAAGATGATGCTAGTGAGGTAAACTCAATTAATTCTGATTTACCTTCTACTCCTACTATACAAAATGAACTAACCATGCAGGTAGCAAGTAATGTATCTATTATTGAGTTAATGGAATTGAAAAATGAGAATAATGAGCTTGAAAATAACAATGCTCATTTGAGGAAAATCATTTCTGATCTAATGGTTGAGAAGGCTCCTACAAATCTTAATGCTGATTTAAAGGAGAAAATTGTTCAATTCGAAGGAGTTAACAAAATAATTCTAAGGAGGAATGAGGTGCTCATGAAAGAACTCAAGGATCTGAAGTCAGATATTAAAGCTAAAGATGAACTGAAAACATTTAAGATTAGAGAATCTAGTCAAGCCGAGTCTTCAAAATCTGCTGAAAAGAGTTTCAGCAAGCTGAACTCATCAAACAGCAAGCTAAACTGATCATACTCCTGGAAAAGGAAGTCAAAGATCTCAAGAAAGGCATGGAAACTTTCATTCAAGGAGAAGACAACTTAAAGACAATGATGAAGAAGACAAATGTACCTTTGCTCAGAGAAGGTGTTGGCTTAAACTTCAACAAGAAAGATGATGTGCTCAAGTATGATAGAAGGAATGACATACCCTACAACTATGCTATTCCATGGAAGACATGCAACAAATGTGGTGGAAAAGGTCATCTGGAAAGGAATTGTGTTGCTCAAGTCAATCATAAGAGGAAAACCGCATACCAGAATGGACCAGTCAGACAACAATCAGCATATCAGAATGCTTCTGGCAGAAGGCAAACAACTTACCAACAGAATGGGAGAAAGCAGAACTAGTCACAAAAAGTGGTCCAAATGTGGATCAAGAAATCTGATTTGCATGTTTTATATATTCTTGCTGCTAACCAACTGGACCAAAACCTATATGGGTACCAAAACGTTGAGTTGGTGTTTGTTTGTTTTGTAGATATGTCTTACTGCTAAAGTAAAGTCAAAACAATGGATTTTGGATAGCAGATGCATTAGACATATGTGTGGAGATAAATCTCAGTTCCTAAGTCTCCAAATAACGAAGGGTGGAAGAGTTACTACTGGAAATAGCAAGACTCTTCGAATCCTAGGTACTGGTTCCGTTGGTAATAGTAATAGTTCGATTGATAAAATTCAATATGTCAAAGGTCTTACTTACAATTTGCTTAGTGTCACTCAATTATTTGATGATGGGCATCTAACAAAGTCCCCCTAGTTGATAGAAGGGAAGGATATATATATATATATATATATATATATATATATATATATATATTGGACTTTGATAGGCAGGAAATATCGTGTTGTTTGGCTACAATGCATAAAAGATTGGGACATGTACATATGGACTTGCTCAACAAATTATCAAGCAAGAAACTAGTCAGAGGGCTACCTAAAATCAAGTATGCTAAGACAGAGGTCTGTTTAGTGTGCCAATTGGGCAAACAGATTAGAAGTACACACAAAGCAAAGAAAATGGTATCTACTTCTAAACCCTTAGAGCTTCTTCACCTGGATCTTTTTGGTCCTGAATCTTATAAGAGTATTAGAGGTAAACAATATGGTTTTGTAATTATTGATGATTATTCCAGATTTACATGGGTATTGTTTCTTCGTACTAAAGATTGTGCTTTTAATGAGTTTGAAAAGCTGATTAAATTACTTGAGAATAAGCTTGATACAAGACTTGTAGGTATAAGAAGTGATAGAGGAGGTAAATTTATTCGCAAAGACTTCATTGCTTATTGTGAAGAAAGAGGAATTTCACATGAATTTTCTGCTCCAAGGACTCCACAATAAATGAAGTGGTGGAAAGATAGAATACGTCACTTTAAGAAACAAGGACTCTATTGCAAGAAAGCAAGCTACCTAGAAGTTTTTGGGCCGAAGCTATGAATACAACATGCTCTGTGTTGAATCGAGTTCTAATCAGGCCTATTTTGGACAAAACTCCATATCAATTATTGAGAAACAAAAAGCCAAATATCAGTTACTTCAAAATTTTTGGTTCAAAGTGTTTCGTGCTCAAGAGAATTGGTAATGATGGTAAAATCGATGCTAAATCTTATGAGGCTATTTTTCTTGGTTATTCTTTAACAAGTAGAGCATATAGAGTTTATAATATTAATAAACGTATTGTTGAAGAATCTATTGATGTTACTTTTCAAGAACATAACAATGATCTGTCAAGAGATGAGGAAGAATTTGCAGGTGAAAGTGATAGCATGCAACCTCAAGTTACGAGATCAAATCAGCAAGCTAATAGCACTGATGAAACTGGAAGTTAGCAAGCCAAGAAGGATGTAGACACTGGAAATCAGCAAGCTGAAACTTCAAATCATCAAGCTGAAGTTGAAGATGCAGTTTCTAAAATGTCAAAAATGACTTTGGAAGGTCCTAGAGGTTCAAGGGCTACTGAGAAACTACCTCCCTACGATGGAGAAGATCATTAACCACCGCCAAAGATGAGAAAGACAACTCATGAGGAATTAGTTCAACATTCTTTGCCGTGGTCAATAAGGACTGTCAAGAATCATCCCCCAGAGTTGGTCATTGGTAATATTACAGATGGAATCACTACAAGGAAAGGGAAGGCTAATTTTTGTGCTCATGCTGCCTTTCTAGCTCAAGAAGAACTCAAAAATGTCAATGAAGCATTAGAAGATGAAAATTGGATTATGGCTATGCAAGAAGAATTAAATCAATTTGAAAGATGTGATGTTTGGGAACTTGTCAAGCCACGAGGATGCCTCAATTATTGGAACAAAATGGTTGTTCAAAAATAAAAGTTGATGAATTTGGCACCGTTACTCGAAATAAAGCAAGGCTTATGGCTCAAGGATACAATGATCTATCAAGAGATGAGGAAGAATTTGCAGGTGAAAGTGATAGCATGCAACCTCAAGTTACTGGATCAAATCAGCAAGCTAATAGCACTGATGAAACTGGAAGTCAGCAAGCCAAGAAGGATGTAGACACTGGCAATCAGCAAGCTGAAACTTCAAATCAGCAAGCTGAAGTTGAAGATGCAGTTTCTAAAATTGCAAAAATGACTTTGGAAGGTCCTAGAGGTTCAAGGGCTACTGAGAAACTACCTCTCTATGATGGAGAAGATCATTCACCACCGTCAAAGATGAGAAAGACAACTCATGAGGAAATAGTTCAACATTCTTTACCGAAGTCAATAAGGACTGTCAAGAATCATCCCCCATAGTTGGTCATTGGTGATATTACAGATGGAATCACTACAAGGAAAGGGAAGGATAATTTTTGTGCTCATGCTGCCTATCTAGCTCAAGAAGAACTCAAAAATGTCAATGAAGCATTAGAAGATGAAAATTGGATTATGGCCATGCAAGAAGAATTAAATCAATTTGAAAGATATGATGTTTGGGAACTTGTCAAGCCACCAGGATGCCTCAATTATTAGAACAAAATGGGTGTTCAAAAACAAAAGTTGATGGATTTGGCACCGTTACTCGAAATAAAGCAAGGCTTACGGCTCAAGGATACAATCAACAAAAAGGCATTGTCTTTGATCAAACTTATGCTCCTGTTGCTCATTCGGAATCAATAAGAATGCTTCTGGCCTATGTATGTTACAAGAAATTCAAGCTATATCAAATGGACGTGAAGAGTGTGTTTCTAAATGGTTTGCTGGAAGAGGAAGTTTATGTCAAACAGTATAACGCCCTAGAACATATCGTAATTATTATTATTATTATTATTATTATTATTTAATATTAAATGTGGGTTATAGGGTGTGAAATTTGTTTTTAAGATAAATGTATGTGACATCATGTTTATATGGTGATTTATGTGTGCCGAATAAGTCTGTGTTTTTTTATTAGTATTTTTGTTGATTAAAATATATTTAAAGTACGCATTATTGGTCTTCGAAATTTTTTATAAAATCATCGGAGTTATTAAAAGTCATGAAATATTTTGTGTTATCACTTTTATGATATTATTTAGTTTTTAAAATTATTGGGTGAATTATTTTGGGAGTTTAAGTATTTTAAAATGATTTTAAGAGTTTATTGTATTTAAAGGATCAAAACTTGTAAAATTCATATTTAATTCAGTTTTGATCCAAAAATTATTTTAAAAATATGTGGGTATTCATAATTTTATATTATTTATTTTGAAAATGAGAAAGTTTCATTTTTAGTATCTTTCTACTTTGCTTTGATTTTAAAAGGTATTTAACTTGTTTTTAAGAATTTGTTTTTAGCATTTTAAAATGACACCCGTGTTTTTCCCCAAATTCATCTTAAATCCCTAAATTGGGATTGTTGTGGAATAAAAACGAGGGTTTGTAAATTGCGGCTAGGGTTCATATGTATTAAATACAAGGGATGGTGAGCTTCGAGCTTTAATGGCTGTTCTTGCGTTCGAGACTGATCGGTCTTCACAAGATGCCTACGTATCTCTGTATTGCTAGAGAATCAAGCCGACGTAGTTCTGAGAATGAGGGGTTAGGCCCTTATATAGGCTGAGAAGCCTAAGAATTATGGTAGGATTCGGAGACTTGGTGGGCAAGCCACCTCCTTAAGGAAGGTTCTAGACTCCTTCCTTGTAGGAATCAGTTTCCATGTTGAATCGGGTGCCTTGGAGGCTAAGTCAGGCAGGAGTAATATCCTTGTTTGACTCATATTGCTGAGCTGTTTTTCACCTCCAATATTAATTACGAAATTAATATTTAAAATAGGATTTTGGACCCTGTTGGTGGGCCCCACGTTCGGACCATACCGGGTCTAATTAATGCAACACTAAATGTGTCTTTAGGGCTTATTTTTAGCCCATATCATTTGCCCCCCAACTTCTAGGAAAACTGATTAGGTTTTCGTAGAAGTTATATTTGCCTTAATCGAGACTCGGGGTCGTTTTTATCCCTTACCTGGGACTTCTTGATTTTCCTACCCTTATATGGGAATTTTGGTTTACACTAGTGTTTCACGAGTATCGTCTTGATTGTAAAGCGTGGAGCGACCGACGCGTTTACGACAATGTTAATTCGATGCTAATCGGCACTAATCAGCCTTAACGACATTTAAACAATGTTTAAACGACGTTGAACAGCATAAAACGGCACTAAACGGTACTAACTAGCCTTAAACGACACTTAAACAACGTTTAAGTGACGCCAACCGGCATTAAACGACACTAAACGGTGCTTATCGGCACTAACGGAGCTAATCGGCACTTAATCGGTGCTTATCGGCACTAACGGTGCTAATCGGTACTTAATTGATGCTTATCGGCACTGACGGTGCTATCAGCACTTAATCGGTGCTTATCGGCACTAACGGTGCTATCGGCACTAACGGTGCTAATCGGCACTTAATAGGTGCTTATCGGCACTAACAAGCCTTGAACGACACTTAAACAATGTTAAGCGATTCTAAACGACGCTAAACGGTGCTAAATTGCACTAGTGGGGGTCCGGGGGCAGCAGCCCCCGGGCGGGGTCCAAGGGGCGGTAGCCCCTGGCGGGGTCCAAGGGGCAGAGCCCCTGGCTGGGGTCGAGTGACGCATTTACGACGATGTTGAACGACACTAAACAGTGTTAAACGGCACTACACAGCGCTACTCTACCTTAAACAACGCTTAAACAATGTTAAACGAAGTCGAACGACATTTAAACGGCACTAATGGCACTAATCGGCGCTAAACAGTGCTAATCGGCACTAATTCGTGTTTAAACGGCACTAATCTGTGCTAATCAGCACTAATCGGTGCTAACAGGCACTAATTTCAAACTCATATTTCACTTCTCTAGATTACCAAATCAAAAAAAACCAAAAACAAGAAAAAAACGAAATTTTGCATACCCAACTCGAGCATCGCTGTCGGTCGGCCGGGCAAAAACCCGTACCGACCATCACTCCCGGTGGGCTGGAGGGTGTTGCAAGGGGCCGGTCGGCCGGTGACACGGTCAGCTGGTTTTTTTCAGGTCGGCCGGTTTTCTTCGGTTGGCCGGTTTTTTTTTTTTTTTGTTGAACCCATACCGATCGTCGACGTCGGTCGGCCGACGTGTGCCCGGAAGGCCGGTCGGCTGGGGACCCGGTCGGCTGAAAAATTTCCCTTTTTTTTTTTTGTCGAACCCATACCGATCGTCGACGTCGGTCGGCCGACGTGTGCCCGAAAGGCCGGTCGGCTGGGACACCGGTCGGCCGGTTTCATATCCGTGCCGGCGGTCGATTCTGGTCGGCCGGAGGGCTTCCCGGAAGGCCAGTCGGCCGGGACTTCAGTCGGCCGGAAAATTTTTTTGTTTCTTTGTTACAGTGGTCGGCTCGATCTCTATCAGTGATTTTGATCAACCATCGACCTGGAACCAACTTGGTCACTATTAGTGATTTTCAATTTTTGCATACCGGCTTCGACCATCGATATGGAATCAATGTGGCCATTCATGGCTAGAGTTACTTACTTTCGCATACCGATATCGATCATCGATATGGAATCAATATTGGCCATTCATGGCTAAAGTTATTTACTTTCGCATACCGATATCGATCATCGATATGGAATCAATATTGGCCATTCATCGCTACAGTTATTTACTTTCGCATACCGATATCGATCATCGATATGGAATCAATATTGGCCATTCATGGCTAAAGTTATTTATTTTCGCATACCGATATCGATCATCGATATGAAACCAGCGTTGGCCCTTCAGGGCTCTGTTTGAGGTTTTATATAGTACCTTGAATCCCATCACTAATCCAGTGCTTAGTATTAATCTTCCCATTAAACTTTTCTTAAGCATACTTAGCTTTCAAAGCTCATCTGACTGCTCTGGTAGAATATTTTGCCAAAAATTCTTCGTTTCTCTCCCAACATATCATGAGTTTTAACGACTCTTTCCGTCCATAACAAATAACTTTTGCTCCCTTTTCGTATTTAAACGATACTTGACCTGTAAACGCGAACTGAGCTGTGTTTCAACCCCTTGATTCTCATTCTAAGATGTAGGAATGATGAAGTCCCTTAGTTCTTGCCCCCCTTGCTTCATACGGAGGAGGTCTTACTTTTCAGTTGATCGTTCATGGAGTTCACTTGCTCCTCCGCGTTTGACTTCAAGTCCGGTGTGTCTTGGCTGGTTGTTAACTTTCTTTTCTTGATTCTAGGTTTCCAACCTTCTTCTTATGCTCACAGGACCTTGCTTTGGTTTATATTCGATTGAAGGCTCTTGATTCAAGTCCTTAAACTTCAAATGACAAATTTGATTGGAGGCAGACAGCCTTTTTGGCCATCAAGGCTAAAATTTTGTGTCGGGATTTGAGATTCAAGATTTTAAGTAAGGAATGACAAAGGACCTCTCATCTCAACACTCTCACTAACCGTTTCTGTGCCTTCAAGGCATTATCAGGGAGCAACTAGTCTCGAGATGAGCTCGAAGAGGGTCTATCCTTCAGCTTACATCAACTGGTGCTACCAATTTTGCTTCGATGGTGGGGTCTTCAGGACCTGGAAGCAAAAGCTCTCTGCATAATTCTTTATCTCAGAAGAGCCATACTTAGACTGGGCTTCGGCCTTAATGTTCATTTCTCTCTTGGGATATACTCAACATGGCATTTATCGAGCGGGGCTATCATGGCTTTCACAATCCTCAAGTATTTGGCCATATTCTTTTCTCTAGCCTCAAACTCTCCATTGAATTGTGAGACTACCAGATTTGAGTCTCCACAAACTTTCAGGTTCTTCACCCTCGGGGCTCTCGTCAATCCAAGGTCGGCTATCAGAGCTTCATACTCCGCCTCGTTGTAGGTTGTTTGGAAGTCCAACTTCAAGGGATACTCGAGTGTGAACCCATCGGGGCTTAACCTGCACCACTGGTTTTTGTTTTTGATGCTCCATGAAAATAGAGCTTTTTGTTTTTGATGCCCCATCAAAATAGAGAATCCAATACTCCTTCTTCTCTTCCATGGGTTTCTCACCTTGCTGACCTTCCTGGTTTCTTACCTCCTGCCCCCCGACTTCTTGGTTGTCAATGGTATATTCAACCACGAAGTCAGCTAGAGCCTGGGTTTTGATGGTCGTCCCTGCTTGTACTTACCATCAAATTTTTCTAGTTTGATTGCCCACTTGATGAGCCTTCCATTGGCTTTCGGGTTATGCAATATGTTTCTTCAGCGGGTGTTCCATCAGGACTTCAACGTTTGTCTTTATCCAGGGTCCTTCAAGGACTTAAACTCTTATTTGCTCTAACCTAACTCTACCATTCGGGGTATGCATTCGTTTGTTTTCATTCGTGTATTCTTTTATTTTCGGTACTTGGTCTTCTTTGACTCACACATCAGGTGCTTGGCACATAAATAATATCACAATCAATGAATGGAAAACAAACTTGCATTAATAACTTGAAATGGGTTCAACCCTCACATAGAGTACTACTGTCCTACTCGGAGCAACATGCTCTGCAATGGTTTTAATGAACCTTATTTCTACTTCTACTATATAAATATGAAGCTAAGTCCTACTAGGATAACTTAGCCCAATCGGGGTTTTGCAAGACTAGGCCTGCACCACTTGATTTTGTTTTTGATGATCCATCAAAATAGAGCACCCGCCACTCCTTCTGGTCTCCTCATTCTTATTCTGCAGATCACTTCCTGCTCGGGGTACTACCTCCTGCCCCCCAACTTCTTGGTTGCCAATGGTACACTCAACCACAAAGTCAGTTAACGCCTTAGCCTCAATGGCTGTCCGAGGCTTCTGTGTGATGTCCTCTGCTGACCTTTCTTTGTGTTCCTTACCACTGTGGACTTCCATGTCTTCAACCGGAAGGACCTGCCCCCGACTCCATCAGGCCTTAACGAGGCTACATAACAGCTTCGTGCCATCTTCTGATCACCTTTATGTTCTCCAACACCATTCCTGGTAGGGAACTTGATCTTCACATGATAGGTTGAGGCAACAGCCTTGAATGCATGAAGTCCAGTCCTTCCAAGGATAGCGTTGTACGTTGAATCCGCCTTGACTACCAGGAAGTTCAACATCTGAGTGGCCCCCTTCAACTTTGGATTTTACTCCATTAAATCCGTATATAGGCATGTTATTGGGGGTCAACTGAGAATCAGTGTATCCCATCTTCACAAACGCATCATGAAACAGAATGTCAACGGAAGTTCCATTGTCTATCAAGACTCGCTTCACCTCCGAGTTTCCAATCACAGGAGTTATGACCAACGGGTCGTCATGGGGGAACTTCACCCCTTCCAAGTCTGAGTCATCAAAACTAATCGCTACCTCAGTTTTTGCAAGCTTCGGGGCCTCTCCCACGATGTGCAACACCTCTCGGGCATAAGCCTTTCGAGAGTTCCTAGTTGTCCCGGCCGCAGTTGGGCCTCCTGAGATCATGTTGATTACTGGCCCTCGGGGCTGTGGGTTGCGATCTTGATCGTCATCCCTTCTATTATAGTCTCTTCTCTGATTAGCACGGTCTTCACCCTTAGTGAAGTGCCTGAGCTTCCCTCTACGGATCAAAAACTCAATCTCATCTTTGAGTTGCTTACAATCGTCAGTGTCATGCCCCACGTCTCTATGGAATCTGCAATACTGATTCTGGTTTCTCTTTGCGGGATCACCCCTCAGTGGCTTCGGCCATCTGAAATCCTTATCATTCTCAATGTCCAACAAGATTCGACTCCTAAGAGTATTCAACCTTGCATACTCAGTGAACCTTGACCCTTGGTTCTTCTCAGGGGCAGAGTCGGAGTCCTCGCTAGTTCGGGGATACTTGTCCCTAGCATCATACTCTTGATCATCATAGTCCTGGTCGTGCTTTCGCTTCTTGGAGTCATTGTTACCTCCTCCTCCACCTACGGTGGTTTCTTTCTTCAAGCTATCCTCAGCTTTAATATACTTATCAGCCCTTCGTTGGAGCTCAGCCATGTTCTCAGGGGGATGCTTCGCCAATGATCTCTTGAAGAAGAGGTCAGTGGTTCCGTGCTCCAGGGCTACCATTGCCACCTTATTTTCCAAATCAGTGATATTCAGGGTCTCCTTAGTGAATCGCTTGAGGTAATCCCTCAGATTTTCATTCTTTCCTTGCACCACATACATAAGAGATGCAGAGCTCTTCTCATGCACCCTTCCGCTAATGAATTGGCTAACGAAGGCAGCACTCAAATCCTTAAAAGATCCAATAGAGTTCGCAGGCAATCAGCTATACCATCTCTGAGCCATGCCCGACAGGGTTTGGGGGAATGCTCTGCACTTTAGGGCATCACTTGCAGGCTGTAGCAGCAGTGCGTTCGAGAATGTTCTCACATGGTTTGCGGGATCACCCATTCCATCATAAGCCTTTATTGTAGGCATCTTAAACTTCCTAGAGATGTGAGCATTCATCACTTCCTCGGTGAACGGGGGTGTTGGATCATCAGGATCTCCGAGAGGCATCAGATCTTTGGGGTTTCCCTTGGGAATTTCCATCCTTGTTGTTGTTCTTCCGAATGAGGCATCAACCCTTCTTTTTCTCCTTGAAGACCTCTCCAAATCAATGATGGGAATCGTTCCTGAGGTTGGAGGAGGTCGAGTTTGATTCTGTCTTGCTTGCTCCATTGCTATGTCATCCTTCAGCCTTTGGATCTCAGCCTCGTGAGCCTTAATCCTCTCCTCAGCCGTTGGTGGAAGTCCATCATGGATCCCTTGAGTCCTTCCTTGAGGCTCTCTTCTAGCACGTTGCCTCCTCGGGGCTTCATCACGATCATCATCCTCAGACGATGAATCATCAGTATAAGGGCCGGAGTAGTCATCATAATCTCGGTCCCGGATTTGTAAGGCATGACCACTTGGTCCTGAACCTTGAGTCATCGGGGGGTAGTTGGGCAGACCGTACCTGGGATTAGTGTTCAAGGGGAGATCCGTAGTATGGATCTGTACCCCTGGTGGCGGGTTGTTCGGATCAACAATCTGGAGAGAGTTGGTCGCTTGTCCTGCCTGATTGGTCAGAGGCAACGTACTCTCAGCATGGGGGATCACCCCTGGTTGTTGAGAAACTTGAGAGTGGATGATGACAGCTGATGCTGGGGGAGCCTGTTGAATGATCGTCCCTGATGCTGGGGGAGTCTGCTCGGTGAGAGGTGGGGCAGAGCTAATTGGCACGGCCTCAGTTACAACTGGTGTTGTTCTTCGTGTTTGAACCATGGTTGATGTTGTCTTCCCACAGACGGCGCCAAATGTTGTGGAATAAAAACGAGGGTTTGTAAATTGCGGTTAGGGTTCGTATGTATTAAATACAAGGGATGGTGAGCTTCGAGCTTTAATGGCTGTTTTGCGTTCGAGACTGATCGGTCTTCACAAGATGCCTACGTATCTCTGTATTGGTAGAGAATCAAGCCAACGTAGTTCTGAGAATGATCAGTTAGGCCCTTATATAGGCTGAGAAGCCTAAGAATTATGGTAGGATTCGGAGACTTTGTGGGCAAGCCACCTCCTTGAGGAAGGTTCTAGACTCCTTCCTTGTAGGAATCAGTTTCCATGTTGAATCGGGTGCCTTGGAGGCTAAGTCAGGCAGGAGTAATATCATTGTTTGACTCTTATTGCTGAGCTGTTTTTCACCTCCAATATTAATTACGAAATTAATATTTAAAATAGGATTTTAGACC
Organism: Saposhnikovia divaricata; assembly: GCA_036435485.1. NCBI lineage: Eukaryota > Viridiplantae > Streptophyta > Magnoliopsida > Apiales > Apiaceae > Saposhnikovia > Saposhnikovia divaricata. Next base: position 139,457,149 of record CM071599.1, on the reverse strand, counting down.
CTGTTGGTGGGCCCCACGTTCGGACCATACCGGGTCTAATTAATGCAACACTAAATGTGTCTTTAGGGCTTATTTTTAGCCCATATCAGGGATGTTCTTGCCCAATTTATTTTAGTCATGGCTGCTGTAATCTTAAACAAACTCTCGAGCTCTCCTCTTCTCTCTCAAAATATCTGTGTAAATCTCTCTCGTTATCTCTTTTCTCAATCTCTCTCTATCTTGTATTATTGTTCTTATGCATGTATGTACGCGTATGTAATTTTCTGATATGTGTGGGTGATTAGATAGTGATACTTGTGGTCCTGTAATGTTTCAATTTGTCCACTGTAAATTTCCTGGTGTAATACTGAATGTTCTTGTGGTTCGATTTGTTAAGAACCGAAAATTTGGGTTTTAGAATATTGATGGATTTCATGATGATTTTATTCGATTATAGTTGTGCTCAAATTAATTGATTTTTTTATGATGATTACTAGCTAGGTATTAATTGTGGTTCGAATATTGGTGGAATTTGCGGAAGGAAGCCCAAAATATGGGAACCCCCAAATTTTTCCGCCATTGGCGATGAGCTTCGGTGAGCCGACGGTGGACAGTGATGATTATTCTGAGTCCTAATTTAATTATATAATATATTGTTTCTAGTTATAAATTTTATTGTATGTTAGAAAGATTTAATTCTGAATTAATAATGTTAATTGTAATTGCGTTATTGATTTCTGAAATAAGTAGTGGTATGATGTGCGGATAATTATTATTGTGATTGTGATTCTTGGTTTTGTGTCGGCTGTGTCCGACTGGTAGGCTACCCGTGCAAAGGGGATGCTGGCCGAATTTTCTGAAATTAAAAACTTTCAAAAAATAGTATTTTCATATTTAGCGAATAATTATAATTATGTTATTATTTAGTATTTAAGATGGCTATAAAATTATGCATTGATTTGGTTTGACAGTGAATTAAAGAATAAGTTGTATGTCAGAATTCATTGTATAAATGTTTCTTTAAATGTTATTTATGGATTGCCAGCGGTGTACAATAGAGGTACATTAAAATGGTTAAAGTTAATTGTGAATTATATTGTAGCGAAGGATGATACTCCTAAGTTTTGATGATCACAAACAGCAAGCCATTTGGCTTAACAGATATAAACCAGCATGCCATTTGTATATGCTCTAACTTGGTTTTGCACGATAATTAGCTTACTGATTGAAAAATCAGTCTATCAAAACAGCAAACCAAATTTGGATCACAGATACAATTGGTAAACCAGGTGCATGCAAAGTTAGTTTTTCCTTTTGCTCAAACAGCAAGCTGCATGGACAATCAGCACGCCAGTTTGACAAACAGCATGCTGACTGTGTCTGCCAGATTTATTGAATCACTCGGTTTTTCAAGGATCTTTAAATGAAACATTGTTAGGAATATTTGTAAGGGCCCTCTGAATATTTTCTAGCATGCCAGTACTCATAGCTCACACATTTTGGGAGACAAAATTGATTCCTTCACTTAAACTAAGTAAAGTAACATTCTCCTTTCTTATATTTTAAGCTCCACTCAAAGAAGTCACATGGGGATGCTTCCTTCATCATATCAAACATTATTCTTCATACTATACACGCTTCATCTTCTCTCTCAACTGATATTCAAGCTCCTCCAAATCATTCAAAAATATCAACGGATTGATTCTTAGAAAAATCATCAAAAACGGCTATTTTCATAGTTTTATCAATTGGAGCCTTCAAATATTATTTTCAATCTTCTTGTTTACACATATATATATGAGCTGCTCTTGGTCATATAGACACATAAACAAAAAAGTGCAAAAATAAGAAAATCATCAACTACGAAAGCATTTCATTGCTAAATCTTACAAAACCTTCAAAACCCATATTCACGCATATATGTTCAGATTGTATTGATTTGTTGCTGTACAAAGTTGGCATAAGGTTTTGGGTGGGTAGAACTAGGCTAGAGAAGGATACTTGGGAAGTATTTCTTAGAGAGCTAGTTTTAGCATAGTAAACAGCAAGCCATTTGTAAGCAGAAAGGGTGTAAGGGAGATATATTGTTGGATCTTGTAATTGGTTTATATTTGATCAATAATATATTCTCTTACCAATTTGGTAAGGGACCAGGACGTAGACCATAGGGGTTTAGGGGTCGAATCTAGCTAAAAGATCTTGTGTTCTTTAATTTTCTGCATTTTAGTTACAAACACAAACAGCAAGCTGTTTGTAGTAATTTTTAAAACAGTTCACAAAATCCGATTGTTAGCCATAAAACACCTATTCACCCCCCTCTAGGTGTTGTTTACAATTGGTATCAGAGCTTGGTATACTAACATTTTTGTAACAGGAAGGTATCGATCTAGGCTGAACATTATCTCGAAGATAAATCCGATTATAGAGCTCCTCTCCTCACGGGGTCAGAAAATTGCAACTGGTGGAAATGTAGAATGGAAACATTCTTGTCCAAAAGGTCACTAGTATTAAGAGTTGTGCAGAAAGGAAATTTCTAGTTCTTGGATGACAACAACAAACCAAAAGATGTTGATGATCTCACTCCCGAAGAGATTATCAAATGTGGTTATAATGGAGAAGCTAGAAATTCTCTAATGAATGCATTAGATCAAGCTGAACATGACAAAGTGTCTTCTCTAAAGACGGCAAAAGAAATGTGGGATGCCTTGGAAGCTTATCATGAAGGTTCGACAACTTTGAGAAAAGTGAAACTTAGAAAGCTAATGAATGACTTTGAATACTTCAAGCTCAAAGATGGTGAATCTATCAAAGAAAGCCAAGCAAGGTTCCAGGTCACTATAAATTCATTAAAGAGACTTGGAAAAGATATTTCACAAGATGAAATTAACATGAAAGTGTTAAGTGCTGTACCATTTATTTATGAGGCCAAAGTCACGGCTTTGGAATCATCTTCAAAAATTGACACCATGGACCATCTAGCTGTATTTGCTGAGCTAGAACAGTTTGAAAGCAAGATAAATAGCAGTCAAGGTGAAAGTGTTCGAACTCCTCTAGCCAAAATGAAGAATTTGGCTTTACATTCTACAAACAGCAAGCCAGCCGAGTCTGTGAATAGCAAGCTGATTGATTCTGATGAAGAATCCGATGAAGAGCTTGCACTCATTTCTAAGAAGATCAAGAGGTTGATTGAGAAGAAAAATAGAATGAAGAGAGATCGAGGAGGGTTCTCCAACAACAAGAAAGCCAAGGAGCAAACTTGTTTTAAATGTGGCAAGCCGGGCCATTTCAAGAAATATTGCTGCAAATTAAATTCAAAATAGCCTGCAGTTTTCAAAGACAAGGGAAAATTAAAGGCTTTACTGACTTGGAGTGATGATGATTCAGAATCCAGTGATGACTCAAGTGAAGACATGGTGAATTTAGCACTTGTAGGTCTAAATGATGATGATAGTTCACAAGGATCCAGAAGGAAGCTTTTGTGGATAGTGATTATATGGATTCAGAAGATGATGCAAGTAAGGTAAACTCAATTAAATCTGATTTACCTTCTTCTCCTACTATGCTAGAAGAACTAACCATGCAGGTACCAAGTAATGTATATATCATTGAGTTCATGGAATTGAAAAATAAAAATGGCAAGCTGGAAAAGAAGAATACTCATTTGAAGAAAATCATTTCTGATTTAATGGCTAAAAAGGCTCTAGAAATCAATCATGATGATCTCACTAGTGCAGATTGAACCTATAGCGTCGCCACTTTTAGCTTCGGTTATTGACTTATTGCGTCGGTTTTTTTCATTAACCGACGCTTAATGACTTCTGTCAGAAGCTTTGGCGTCGGTTGTTTGCATCAACCGACACTATAGGTATCGCCTATAGCGTCGCCCATTGAAAGGGCGACGCTATTGGTATACCTATAGCGTCGCCCTTAAAAGTGCGACGCTATAGGTATACTTATAGCATCACTCTTTTAAGGGGCGACGCTATAGAAATAACTTATAGCGTCGCCCCTTAAAAAGGCGACGCTATAGATATAACTTATAGCATCGCCCCTTAAAAAGGCGACGCTATAGATATAGCTTATAGCGTCGCCCCTTTACTTAAAAGGGCGACGCTATAGGTATAACTTAAATAAATATAAGAATAAAACCCAAAAAATTAAACAAAAATATGAAAAAATGCCAATTTTTGAAACTAAATTCATACATACCAAAGTAGTCATACTCACTATTTGTGTGATGAATGTTACCTTATTTTCACTAATTTTCCATTTTTGTTTTATTTTTTTCTTATTTTTAACTAATTTCTAAAATAAATCAAAAAAGTAAATAAAATTAGGAAAAATGCCAATTTTTTAAAATAAATTCATACACACCAAAGTAGTCATACTCAATATTTGTGTGATGAATGTTACCTTATTTTCACTAATTTTCCATTTTTTTTATTTTTTCCCCATTTTTAACTAGTTTGTAAAATAAATAAAAAAATCAAACAAAAATAAGAAAAATGCCAAATTTTGAACATAAATTCATACACGCCAAATTAGTCATACTCACTATTTGTGTGATGAAACTTATAGTACTTTAAAAAAATTTCCAATTTGTTTTTTTTCTCCCATTTTTCTCACATGGGGATGCTTCCTTCATCATATCAAACATTATTCTTAATACTATACACGCTCCATCTTCTCTCTCAACTGATATTTAAGCTCCTCCAAATCATTCAAAAACATCAACGGATTGATTCTTAGAAAAATCATCAAAAACAACTACTTTCATAGTTTTATCCATTGGAGCTTTCAAATATTATTTTCAATCTTCTTGTTTACACATATATATAAGTGAAAAAACAAGAAAATCATCAACTACGAAAGCATTTCATTGCTAAATCTTACAAAACCCATATTCACGAATATATATTCAGAGGGTTTATAGGTTGAGGTGTATTTATTTAAAAACATTGTATTGTTCAGATTGTACTGATTTGTTGCAAGCTGTTTGTAGTAATTTTTAAAACAGCTCATAAAATCCGATTGTTAGCCATAAAACACCTATTCACCCCCCTCTAGGTGTTTTTTACAAAGGATAGTGTGATTGTTGATTGGTTTGGTTGTTTTCACAGAGGTTAGACAATATTTTAAAGGAGGTATTTTCCGTATTTTCTTAGAATTTGTCCGCATTTTCTTAGAATTATTTGATAATTTGTATAGCAAATTGATAACAAGTATTTGTAAATAGATATGATATACGTGATAACTAGCATAATTGTAAATTATTGTTACGTGTTAAGTGCCTACCTGGTTTATATGACTATACTGTACTATTTTGAGAAAGTGATTAATACGTGTTGTATATGTTAAATTGTAAAGCGTGATAGGACACGTTTGGGTAGAACGAGTTAGATGGTTATGATAATACGCATAATGAAGTAGTACTTTATCTGTATATAGGTACGAATACGAGGCCAGCTATGAGCCAGTGCAAGCATAGATAAGATCCTGAGGAATGGAATAATTATTGAAATTGACGAGTGTACTTGGGGGGCGGCTGACAAGTTTTAGAAGAAGACGGATGTACTATCGAGTAGAGGCCAAAGTATATAGAAGTAGAGTGGATGTAAAGTGAATGACGAGTCAGTGTGATGGAAATGGAAACTGCATGTAATGAGGCAAGTATACTATGCCTCACTTATCGTTGAAGTGATGTGAACCCTCCTGTTTTATTTATATGTTTTCTTGAATCCCTTCTTGCAAGCATATATACCCTTCATAATTATTTCGAATGATGTGAACCTATTTCTACTATTCGTAAGGTTTACTTCCAAATCGCTTTGGTAGGGTCTATACCTTTACTTTTGTTTCAAGTGACATTTTCCCTCAATTAGTATTCTCAAATTATCTTAAAATTGTTGATTCTCTTAAAATTATTTTAAAAATGATTTAAAAATTCCTTATACTGGGTTGATCTGTTATCAGTGATTTTAAGGACTGAAAAGTGAAATGTTTTAATTGTTAATAAATTGGTTCTAAATTGGAGACGCGTAAGAGGTTAGGGGTGGTTCCCCTAGTCCAACACTTTTAATTTAGCGTAAGAGGCTATGGGTGGTTCCCCTAGTCCAGCATTAAAGGCCAATGTGTTGCCTAATTGGGAACCCAATTTCAAAGAAATGGGGACTTTACGTGGCTGATCACCCGTATTGTCCGTAATCAGGAGAATAAATAATAAAATCAAATTAAATACTTTAAAAAAAAGTTTTATGAAAAGTATGTTTTGATGATAGAATGGTTCTAAGGGAAGAAATGTTTTGAGAAAGAGTTATTGTTTAAAGAAAAAATGGAAAGTTTTATTTTTATGAAGTGAATTGATTTATTCACTTGAGATAGTTGATCATTGATATTGTTCATCAATGAAATATTCATAAGTTGTTGTTCAATATATTATGGACTTGCTGAGCGTTCTTTGGCTCACTCTTGCTTTGTTTTTATCTAACCCTTTGTAGTTGGGCTTAAGGATGATCTACCTACAATTTTCATTTCGAATGAGAGTAATGAGGCATTCTGTTCAAAACAGATTTCAGAGCCAGCGCGGGCAGGCACGGATTTGGTATGAGTTTCAGATTAGATGGTACAATAGTTGAGATTAGATCAGAAATAGAAGTTCTAATAATTTGTGTAATTTAGATTCTTATTTCATAATAACCTGGAATCGATCCTCGGTGAGGAATCGTTGGTGTATTAAGTTTTATTATTACAGGTATTCTTATATGTTAATGTTCGGGTGTATTTGTTAAATTAAAATTTGGTTTGGGTTGAATTATAGGTGGATAGTCCGATTATGAATACTTCAGGCCGATTTTTTTTTATAAAATTTTCCTGGTTTATCGGGTATAGGGGTGTTACAAAACGCCTTCTGGATTCGAACATGAACAATATCCAGACTATGTATTCAAGCTAAAGAAGGCTCTCTATGGTTTAACGCGGGCCCCTAGAGCTTGGTACAAAAGGCTTAGTAACTTTCTTCTCAAAAATGGATTCATTCAAGGTAAAATCGATCCCACATTATTTATTAAGAAAAATGGTAAGGATATTCTTGTTGTACAAATATATGTGGATGATATTATTTTTAGATATACTAGTGAATCTATGTGTGAGCGGTTTTCTAAGTGTATACATAGTGAATTCGAAATGAGCATGATGGGTGAGCTCAATTATTCCTTGGGTCTTCAAATCAAACAATCTAAAGATGGAATATTTGTGCATCAATATAAGTATACAAAGAATCTGCTCAAGAAATTTGGCTATGAGGATGTTAAGCCAAAATCAACTCGTATGACCCAAAACAGCAAGCTGACTGTAGACGAAAATGGTAAGGATGTTGATATCAAAAGGTATGAAGGTATGATTGGATGCTTACTATATTTAACTACTTCTAGACCTGACATCATGTATAGTGTGTGTGTTTGTGCAAGGTTTTAATCCAAGCCTAAAGAGTCTCACTTAAGTGATATTAAAAGAATTTTTCAATACTTAAGTGGTACTATTTCTCTTGGTTTGTTCCTTCCTATCACAAATACTTTTGATCTTGTTGGGTATAGTGTTGAAGATTATATAGATTGTCAAGTTGATAGAAAAAGTACTAGTGGTGTTTGTACATTTCTTGGACAAAGCTTGGTTTCATGGCAATGCAAGAAACAAACTTCTGTTGCTTTATCCATGGTCGAAGGGGAATATCTAGCAGCTGGTAGCTATTTTTCTCAGATTTTATAGATGATTCAAACAATAAGGGACTTTGATATCAAGTGTGGAAAGATTTCAATTAATTGTGACAACATTAGCACCATTAATATTTCGAAAAATCCGGTGAATCACTCAAGAACGAAGCATATTGATGTTCGACACTATTTCTTGAGAGATAATGTTCCTAAAGGCAAGATAGAGTTGGTTTCTGTCCCAACAGAATTTCAACTAGCTTATATTTTCACAAAACCCCTTGCTGAGGAAAGATTTTCAATCATTCGAATGGAACTTGGCATGTGTTCTGTGTAAATTAACGTCTTGAATGATATATGATGGTCAGTTTAGCTTACTATTTATTTTATTAGCATGTTACAATTGGTATACTGATTGCATTATGTTCTGGCATACCATTTATTGATCCTAAAGACTCTTAGTTTTGATGGATTAAGGGGGAGAACTTCAGGAGAATTCTTAGAATGCTTATTACTGGATGTGGTATTTGAATCCTGATGGTTTATGTTTAATTTGAATTTATGCATGTTTTATATGTTGTTTTTGGTGATATATGTTTTTTGTGAAAACTATTGTTCTCATATCTTGAGATGCAGGAATTTAGGGGGAGTTATTCTAATTCTCCTAAATTAGTTGTAATCATCAAAAAGGGGGAGATTGATACTCCTTAGATTTTGATTATCACAGACAACAAGCCAAAACAGCTTGTTATTTCTGCATAAGCTAACTTGGTTTTGCAGGGTAATATAGCTTATTGGTTGTATGATCAGTATATCAAAAATAGCAAGCCAAAGTTGAAATACAGTGACAGTTTGGCAACCATTTGCGTAGAGACATATCACAAAATGCATTCCATTTGTCAACAGTCCAAAAGATTAGAAGTGCGAAAATCAAGGAGTTTTTATAGGGAAGGACTTCTAAACAGTTGTAAGGATTGTTTAAATAAGGAATACGTACTATATATAAATATTTTGGTTTATTTTAAACAAATCTTTTCATTCAAATTTTATTTCCTAAATTATAGGAGTTGGTTTTATCCAAAATCCGTTTTACTCTTTCAAACCTCCTATATTTGTTTTATATCATTTCTTTCAGAAGAACTGGTCGTATATCTCTGTATCTATTCTTCTTCTTCCTTCCTACGTTAAAATTAACGTTATAAACAAACCTAACAAATTGAACGTTGGATTGGATCCAAACTTTGGACAACTTGTTGGATTAGTTTGTGATCGTTTATGTGAAGACTTTAAATACATGTTCTTGGTTTCATTATTTTGGTTGCTGAAAATACAAGAATCTCAAGAACATAAAACAACTCGGTTTCACTTTGCGAAATCTTTCTTTTGATTCTCTCCATCTCATTTATATATATCTATAGTATTGTTTATTTAGAGAATCTATAGTTTGAGTAGTATCATTTAATACTGAGTTGTGTTGGAGAAGTATACTAGGGTAGTATAGCTTAGAGAGTATATTTTGTTTCAAGTCTATTTAGCAAGCCGTTTGCGTCAATAGCTGGGTTTAAGGGAGATATATTGTTGTATATTGTAATCGGTTTATATTGATTTGCGTAGACCATAGTGGATTAGGGGTCGAACCTGCCTAAAAGTTTGTGGCGTTCTTAATTTTTCCTACTTTACTTATTGTTTGTGCATTCAGCTTACCATTTACATTTAGCGAGTGTTTGTGCATTCAGCTTACCATTTACATTTAGCGTGCCATTTACATCTGTTAAAATTGAAATCTCGTACACCCTTGTGTTTTTCATCTTTCACATGGTCGTACAAATTTTATACAAAACTTTTGGACCAAACATCATCAAAATTAATTATGAGAAAAGGAACTGAAACATGTCTTAGTTAGATAGTGAATAAGTTCATATGTTTGATTATGTATAATATTTTGATATACCCAATCTTTTTTTTGATATACATAATCTTTAATATAATTAATTTATTTTACACAATATCTCATGGAAGTTAATCTCAATAGTTATTGTTACATCTTTTTTCACACTAAATTGTTTTAAAAAAACTCAATCCATCACCAAAAATATAAATTCATACAAAATCTTTCATGAAAACAAAAGAAAATTCCCAATAAATTATATTATCTATCAATATACAAATGATTACAAAATACCAAAGCAGATCAATTGAAATCTCAACAAATCAGTTTAGATATAACAATATCCACATTTCACTCCTTTGTAATAAATTATAAATAAATACAAATGAAAATGTTTGTTTCTAACCCTATATATATTCAACTAAAATAATTTGCAATGTCATCTTCACTTGATTTCATTTCCTTTCAAGCTAGAAGTCTTGTGTAAGTTTTTTATATTGAAAATTATTTGTACGTTTTGGGTGAAAACTTATCGAAAACAAGAACAATTTATATACGGTTATGAATATATGTATATGCTAATCAGATCATTTCACTTGTAATTTGTTAGGAAAAATGTCTAATCAAGAAAGAGAAACAGAACGATCCAATTTTATTGATGCACCGAATAGAAAAGAAGAAGGGTTCTATTCACCCCACAATGCTACCTGTGCGAGTAGGGACAGGAGGGTGAGTCTTTTCTATTTTCATGTTAATTTTCATTTTATTGTTAGACTTATATATGTATTTTAGGGTCTAAATATTAAACTCACATATGTATTTTAGGGTATAAATAGTGTAAACATCAATAATTATAAAGTAGAGTATAGTTACTTGGAGTATAGATTTTATTTTATTATCAATGATTTAACTATAATTCTAATGCAGGGACGGTTGTCAAAAGAAACTTGGAACAAAATGCATATCTTGCAAGAAATGATACCTTATTCTCAAAAGATAAAAAATGTACATGGTTTGATTCCATTTAATATTAACGAATATATCATGGTAACATATAAGAGTCTGATGCATCCTCAATCCTATAACAGTCTGATGCATCCTCAACTCTCGGTGATATTTTTGAGTATGTTGTGCTACTGGAAGGGCAGAAACGACAACTGATTGATAATATATCAAAGGTAATTTTTGAAAACTATTAATATAATAATTATTTTCAAGGTTTGACTCTTTTAAAGTTAATTGGATTCTCATTTTTCAAGAGATATTAATTAGGGGTATTTATAGAAAACAATTATGTAACTAATATTCTCAATATAATTGATTTATACAAACGGGACATGTAAAACGGAATAGAGATTACACGTACTTTTTATATATTGTTATAAAACTATACATCTATATTTCGATAATGCGAACACCATAATAATGAAAAATATTTATTATGTGAAAATATGAAAAATATGTCGAATAATTATTTTACACTTTTTAAAGTAGTGCAGAACAATTATACTCACAATTTTCACAAATTATTCTTATGTAAATCATGCTTTATTAATATTATCTCACTCATCTTCTTAATAGGATAATAATCATGTTGCACAACGGAGTAATGTGGATGCTATTATGAACCAAAGTGACGCCAATGTTACTCTGAACCAGGGTGGTGATGTGAACCATGGTTAAAACGACCAAAAACATAATTTCTTTTGTTGGACACTTCAGACAAAAATTTGAATACATTTCACTCCTTCAATGTTTTCATTCATATTAATATATGCTTTAATTATTTCTTTTTAATATTTTTTCACAGTACACATCAATTTATACGTCCACTTTTTAATTCATATCTTTGAATTTCTTTTAAAATACAACACCTGTTAGTTGGTTTATGTTCACATATAACTTCTTCAAAATTGTATTGAAAATTTAATTACAAGTTTATAATCTACTACATGAAAAAAATAATTATATTAATCATATCTAACTTCTTAAAATCTTATCATATTTCATCAAAAATTAAGTTTGGCATTTTTACAATTCATAGCTATATATAATTTTTTGATTCAGTTTCATGTATATATGTGTTGAATAATGGTAGAAAATGAAAACAAGAATGAACGAACTTTGTTTGAAAAAGATATTTTAATCGATAATTTCAAATAACATGAATAAACTTATTATTTTAATTCTTCAAATTTATACTTACATCCAAATTTCATAAAATCAAACCAAATCAATTTTTTTTAATATTCAAACATATTATTAGAATGAATTTAAAATTTTATATAAATTTCGAATTTACGAAAGACTGCATATATTAAAGTTTGGCCTCACAATATTTAGGCGGATCCTTTAGATAATCATGAGACACCATATTTTCAATCTTATTATTGAAACTGTCATGTTTTACAACTTAAATTGTTAGAGATCAATAAACATGTGTGTTGTGTTGTTCTTTCAGAAATATTTAATTTTTTTAAGATCACTTAAACCTATCTTACAATATTCACAACTCCCACTTATTTAAGGTAATATTGGATCTAAAATTCTATAAGTGATCATGAATCATGATGATGTTAATGAGTAAAATAACAATATAACTATATTGATGTTGATAAAATATGGATAGAGAAGATAGAAAAATAGGATTGAATGACTTGTTTTTCAAAGGAAGGTTTATATACTCAATAATTAGATAATAATAAATAAAATTATTTATAAAAATGATAAAAACAGTAACAAAAATACCATGTGTTAAATTTATGATGTTTTTTCTGGTGTTTAATAAAAAAAACAGTATGTGTCAAATTTATGATGCTTATTCTGGTGTTTGCTAAAAAGGAATGTAACCACTTAAACAAAACAACATCTCCATGTCACCAGGGTAAACTCAATAAAATTTTAATATCAAGGTATATCTAAATCAAAACAAAAGACAAGAGAAGTCAACCGATAAGGAACAAAAGCAATGATAAAATTCAACAAATATATAACCAACAAACATGCAATCAAGAAATCAATATAAATCGCAATTACCACTTTTTACAAATCAATACTAATTGGTGTACAATATATAAAAATTATCTTGGTATCAAATATTCCAAAAAAATATTAATAGATCGTAAATATAAAAAGTTTAAAATTTAAATTATGGCATGATTTTAGTCCATCCATACATCAATTGAGTTGATCTTACTTTAAAAGTCAATATTATTGATTAAAAGAAGTTGGGATTTTTGACAAAAAAAATGTTTGGAATCTTAAAACTGATTTCGTAAAATGTTATGTACGTCTTAATATTTGATACAATCTACTAGGTACTTTAATCAATTTAACCACAATTTTTTTTATCACAAACCGTTTAATAAGAACCATTGACAATATATCTAGTTGTCTAATTTTTGAAATTAAGATAATTATGAAAAATATTAATTTGTTAATCTTATTCTTCAAACTAATCACATGTCAACTAGTACTTTGACCAGAACCCCAACTGTACGGGCATCAAGATCCATCTTTTTTTAATATTATTCCGAAAATTTTAGAATTTTTTTTTATTTGATTGGGTAATTCAACGGTCAACTAGCACTTTGACTGGAACCACTAAACAGGGTTTCGTGAGGGTTTAAGGATTCGATTTTTTAAAAAATATTTCTCGAAGACCTCCATCATTTTTAATGTTATTCCCAAAATTTCAGGGATTTTTTTTTTATTTGATTGGGTAATTGGCCCACCTGACACGTGGCAATGCGGGCCCATATGACACGTGGCATTGTGGACCCACATGACACGTGGCAGCGTGGGACCTACATGACACGTGGCAGGGTGGGCCTACCTAACACGTGTCATGTGGGTCCACATGACACGTGGCAGGCTCCTACCAAGTTGCAGTTATGTCTATCTAACACGTGTCAGGTGTGGGGCCCAACTAACACGTGGCAGGTGTGTCCATCTGACACGTGGCAAATGTGGGGCCCACATGACATGTGGCAGGTGGACCAGCTGACACATGGCAGGTGTGGGACCCATCTGACACGTGGCATGTGGCCCCCTGCCACGTGGCATTGGGGCCCCGTGACACGTGGCATGTGTGGGGTCCATATGACACGTGGCATGGTGGGCACGTGACCCGTGGCAGTGGGGGGGTAGGTCCACTCAAATGTAACACTGCCTGCAGAAAATGTAAGAATGCTTGTAGAAAATGTAACGCTTATGTGGGATCCACGTGTTTATTATTTTTTACATTTATAAATGTTAAAAAAATAGCGAATGCAACGCTTAATCGCTACTCCAACACAACGAATCTATTGCAACACTACATGTTCTAGTGCAATGGTACCTTCCCGCGTAATGTAACACAATATCAACAGTGTTGCAGTAAGTCAAAAAAAGTACCTCTAATGTAACACAAAGTAGGCGTTGGAATAGAAAATCATTGGGACGCCCATCTAGTGATTGTGTCATATATTAACCTTGCTTCATATATATGACAATTCACATATATTTCACATTTAGCAAAACAAGAAAAAGTAACTCCACATGTGCATATGAACTTAAATAATAATACTTCAGTGACAAAATTATCTCAAGCATTGTTGATATAGTACTATACCTTCCAATCATGGTCATACCCCGTCAAATAATTATGAAATTTATTTATTTAATGATTAATCATTTATAAGCAAATTATTATGGATATTATTTTATTGATAATCTATTTTACCTTCAGAGTTTAGAATAATTAGTATTAGATTATATTAAACAAAATTGGTAAACCATCCTAACATACTAAGATTTTATGAAAATTCATAACTAAACATGGTATGAGAATTAACAATGAAAAATGTGACCATTACCAACACCCCCAATATCCTACTACTACATCAAAGATAGAGCTAACACTACTACAGATTTCAACTTACATAGCGTTCGTTTTTTAGCTTATATAGCGTTTTTAAACGCTATGTAAGCCAGCGCTATGTAAGCGAAATTCACTTACATAGCGTTATTTTATGTGCTATCCAAGTATACAACTTAAATAGCGCTTTTTGAAGTGCTATGTAAATAAGGGTTTTCTAAGTATATTTGCAATTCCATAGCACTTCCAGAAACGCTATATTAGTAAAAACAATAGCACTTGCATAGCTCCTACGGAAATGCTATGTAAGCACAATATTTTGTAAAAAAAAAATTTATTTTGTATTAATGTTATTTAATTGCACTTCTTTTTATTCCAATTCAATTATTTTTCTAGCTACCATTTTTTTTACTTGTAATATTCCTAAAAATTCATAAATTTAACAACAAATACCATAAAATCTAGACAATGTAGAACCCAAATCACAACAAGAAATAGTGTAACAACTCATATATTACTACTGAATTCAAACATATTTCAAATATCATAAAATGCATTAAAAACCAAAAATATAACCAACAAAGGTCTTTCATTGATCAATCTGTACAATATTAACAAAATCTAAGTAGAACAAGTGACTGAAATAAAACATAAAAAGCCAATTTAGTAACAATTTGCCCTTGAGGAACCAGTTGTACAATTATCCCACCAAATTCTTCTCGTAGTGATCTTGAGTGCCGAGAATCATGTTTTCACTTTCCGTGTGCTAGAAAGTGTATGTACAGCTTGAAGCTTTGTATCAGGATTGTTTGCAAGTCCCGCAAAATAAGATCAGCAACAGTATTTACCAACAATAGATACTTGAACACTAAATCAAACAAAAAGAATATACAAAATAGCGAACAGCTATTTTACAGTGAGTAAAGCAGTATATTTGTAAGTGCCTAGATTAATGTATATGCAGTATGCTGGTTGTAATCTTGAGTTTTTACCAGTGAAACTAATTAATATTGATCCGGTGAGTACGAATACATATCACACACATGCATGTCAGGTAGAATTTTCATATGATCAGGCTGACAAATTAATAATAAACACATCAATTTTGGTAATAGAGATTATATTTCAGTCAATAATCTAGAGAATTGTGGGATGATTATAGTTGCCTAGCCTACTAAAGGATGATCAAAAGGCCATATAATTCTTGATAAAGAAAGCCCATATATAATTTACAGCAATGGTTGCATTTTACAGTGAGTAAAGTAGTGCACAGGTAACAATCGTCTATGGTACTAACTCACTACTCTTGTTAAAGTATAATATTGTATAGGCCCTTTTCATTAACAAAAATAGTACGGAACTTTACTGTTAGTTAGGGACGTAAGAAGTATTACCAAATTACCAGTACACACAAACAACGCAGCTCTTTCATACTGATATATAACATAGCGAAGCTCTTAAATAGTTAAATGTACTATTGCAATCAACGCAGGTCAACAATGTTCGATATAGTTGCATAAAAAGAACTTACAAGTATCTCTCTGATGAGTGTTGTCTGCACTAAGCTTGTCAATGTAATGGGAATCGGAGTCTGACGTTAGGATATTTGGTCTGTGCTAAACAAAAACTTTTGCATCACAAAACAGATCCACAAAAAGACAAAGAAAATCTTAAAAATGGTTCTAAAGATAGCTTCAGGAAACTACAAAATCATAAGAGGTGCAAACAGAGGAATGTAAGAAATCCTAATTTACAATTATCTAATTCTAATGCCACAGTAACATACTTTCTAAAAGAAAAATAACTAAACTTGCACAACACTAAATTATGAAGCATCTTCATTATTGGTCATAAATGTCAAACCTAAACATCTGATTCTTATCTACCACTTGCCTTGGGTAAAGTACGACTACTAATTAGTGTTTCTATTAGTTTCACTATTAATAGGTTAGGCCACCAAATACGAGTGAAATATAAGACATATGCGCTACCTAATTGATCTAAGAAAAAATATGATGGTACAGGGGTGGGAAGAAAACAAACAGGAAGTAGAATCACTTGAGAAAAGAGAATTAATATGATTAACTACCTACATGTAAGAAAATTTCATGCGATGGCCTAGAGACCAAGTAATACCTACAGCAATGGAAAAGTGAAAACCTATCAATCAGCGTACCTCAAATTCTGCTGGTTTCGAATAATTATTACTATCAGTGTTGAGTCCATGTAAAAGATACAATAAGGGTTGTGCAACACCCTGGCTCAGATTGAGCAGGGTTGTTAAAACAGTTTACATGCATGTGTGTGTGTGTGTGAGAGAGAGAGAGAGAGAGACCAATTAAAAACCCCAAAATCATAAAAACCCCCAAAATTTGAAGCCCAGTAAAAACCCTAAAATAAAATACTTACAATCGCACACATACTAAACTGTGCAGCAACTCCACAGCTGCATCTCGCACACCCTGCAACGGAGCAATAATTTTCTCACTTCATATGATATTGTGAAGTAAACAACGCTATCTGAAATGTCTAAGAAAATAACATTCAATGTTTTCTCACTTTGACTGCAGGTGCACTTGCCCATTGCACTCCAGCATCCAACATGTAATTCACAGTTGCTGCTATAATTAACTGCGAATGAGATAACAAAACAGAGTATATAGAATTATATTTAATAATCAGATAGCATATAAGGAAGCTCTTACAGGATGGCAGAGAACAAACACCATACATTCCAAGGCGTAAAGGCCTAGCAGAATGCCTAGGTGTCCATTAGGCCTAGTATAATTGTTGTACATTATGATATTGGCAAGTGTTACTAAAAAATATTATCTTACAATACAACAAAGCAACTATGGACTACTGCAACAAATACTATCGCAATAATATCAAAGTATTCAACTTCTAATTGACAAGAGAAATTTGTTATAAATCACAGTAATTAAAAATCAAATTTAAACTGACCATCCTGTGTCATAAGAGGATAATCTGAAGCGCTGAGGTTTATAAACCAGTCCCAGCTTGCACTTTTCTTTAACAAAATTGCAATTTCTTGAAGAGTAGTTGCAATCATTGTAGGACCTCTATATGTCACCATATTGGACTTCTCCATCACATGAACATTATCAATTTTACGAAACACGGGATCCTTCTTCGCAGACGTTGTAAACTCCAACATTTCATGTGGCAAATCCTCAAGATCCTTTCAATCACATTGTGAACAATCTTTTCTAGATCTTTCTATTCGGCCTTATCTACATAGAGTATAACCTCTTCCCCTGCAACTTGGGCAAGGCAGTTCCATTACAATATTAAATCTATAGATAAAAACAATGAAAACACAAAAATTACATTAAACCTATAAATGTTTACAGTGAGTTAATAGAGCTAGTGAGGACAAAGACCAACTAAGCAGAAACGATCGTGATTGTAATACTTGGGATTCACTTCTCGATTTTTTGCCCAAAATCACAGTTAAAATATAATTATAACCGTTTCTTCCAACCCATCATTTTAATTAAGTATCTGAAAAGTAAAGCCCCAAAATAAAATCATAACCGAAAAATTTGAAACCCTAAAATAAGCATATTATACAAATCGTATTCAGTAGGCTGTAAAGACTCACAAATCGGTTATAAGGCAGGGAAGTTCAAAGTGCTCAGAAATCGATTTGTTGTGAAGTAATTCAGATATACCCACAAATCAATTTGCCAGAATTTCCAAACTTTGCTCATATTTGCTCGCGAAATCCCAAGATTTGCCAAGAGAAACTTAATTTAACCCGAGAACAAATCTTTGTTCCTCTGAATTTACCCAAAGAACAAAACTTTGTTCAAATATGTGTTTGATTAGTTTCTTCCATTTGATGGATACACAAACGATGGAGAAAAGTAGAGAACAATGGTGTTGAAATACAATATAAGGATGTAATATTGATGTCAAAAAAATTTAAAAAAAAATTACTTAGAATATGGTAACTTACAAAGCGTTCTCCAAAGCGTTATAAGAGTTGTAACTTAGATAACATTTCTCAGAAAAACGCTATGGTACTATTTTTCTTTATTTTACATTTTCTTTTCAACCGTTTTTATAACATCTTACATAACGTTTTTTAAACAAGAGCTATGTAAGTATCTAACTTACATAGCGTATAGAAAAAAATGCTATCTAAGTGGCGTATTCTAAGTTAAAATTTGTAGTAGTGTAATGTAAGTTCACAACCTTTTCTTCTAACACCTTTAAATCTGAATACTAATATCAATTATAACAACTTTCACGGTGTTATAATAACTCATGTTTACATATTAGAAAGAGTCACTTGCGTTTCAAAAAAGGTCATCAACTAATCCAATTTTCTATAGTGTTATAGTGTAACGTATGTCCTTATGAACTCTTCTTCCTACCACATAAAGTTCGTGCATAAATGATAATTTTACAACTAGGCATTCCATAAATATAATATTAGGAATATTTTAGATTTGAACAAATTAGTTAGACTAAAATTTTATTTTATTTTGTAACTTGTTGATGTATAACAGTTTGATTGATTTTTTTTTCGATTCAGAAATATTCAATATTTTGATATCAGTTCATAAGAAATGTTAGAATAATAAGAATGGATGACCTATGGAATCAATGTAGTTAGGATTTCTATCTAAAACAATCTAATTGAATTATTATCAATCGAAGTATAAAATAAAATCAAAGGATAATATGTAAAGGCTCAAACTAATAATGTAATTAAGTAAGTCAACTTATACTACAAACATTCCATCAACATATGCAAAGAAAATGGAGTCAATGTAAAAATAATTGAAGACTTGCTTTTTCTAAAGAGACTAACTACTATTTAAAGACTCAAAGGATTAGATGAAGAAAGTCACTGACGGATAATAAAATTACAGGACTCAATAGATGCTTGATGCTTGTAATTAATTATTCATTGTTGGTAACTTATCATGAAAATTAAGAAAAACTGATAGTAGAATCCAAATATGTCTTTGAGATTAACTCAAATTACTTGGTCATTTCTTGATGAAGAATGGAGCATGCATTACTAACATAAATTTTTTTCCAAGAATCCTCAAAATAAAGAATGAAGACAAAAAAAACTATCCAGAAATAGTTAAGTATTTAGGATGTGCATGTGAAAATTTTAGTACTTTTGAATGTAATTGTTTAATATAAGGGAAATATAGGTTTGTAAAGTTAATAGTGTTTGTGTTGTATTAGTTAAACCTAGTGTTTTTGTTCTTTATTCTAGTAAAATACGGGAAATGAGTAGCTGTGTATTCAAACACAGCAAATTAAACACATTAAATTAAACTTTCCCGTGGATGTACACAAGATTAGCTTACCTTATTTATTGTATTTTATTCCAATTTCTATTTTTTCTAGTAATGTACTCGGTTAATTTTGTGTGAACAAAATTTATAATTTATATTAATTCCACTTCCACAAACTAATTATGAGTTCTATGTTGATTAGGAAAATAAAATATAACTTATTCTAAAGTATCAGAATAAATGGTAAATTAATAAATAGTTAGTTTATGGATATGATTTATGAAAATATCACATTCTGAAATTTGTTAATGTTTTGACAGAAGCTAGGTTAACAAGTATATGATATATATTATAGGATAGTAGGAAGTTCTCTGGAGACCTCCAAATTTGTGAAGACCCTCAAGACCAAATCCTCACCATCTATCTCAGTCTCATCCAATGGTCCTCCTTTTATTTATTTATTTTGAAAAATCAGAGTTGTACTCATTGAATCATAACTTACGCAATAATGTTTGTAATATATTTGTAATCACTAAATAACTGTTATAAAACATAACTGTTTTAATCACATGTGCAGTATTTTAGAATCCTTTAGTGAATCTGTGTGCATGAATACTAAAAATACAAGTGTAAAACTTAAAAATAGCATCACACTTGTATAAGAAATGAAGAAGATCGAAACATTAATAATTGATTAGTTCTCACAAATTGCAATACTCTCGGAAGAATTAAAAAATACATAGTGCGGGATAAGAAGAACTATGGATATACACGATTATATCCCCAAAGTTTTTACAGCAGAATACGTTAAAGGACAATACCCTTGGATGTTGAAAAATTTACAAAGTATCATTAAATTAGTTTAAATCTCAACCATAGGATCTATATTGATCTAATGGTTATAATGATCGTAAATAAGTCAAATTTGTTCATTCATCAGTTTGTTATAAATACCTCGAACTCGAACTCAAGTTCGAACTTTTATTAAGCCAATATTTTTTGTTTGTGTATAGACTCGTTAATAAAAAATTTACCATTCATGTCTCACTACTTACCATTCATAAATATCACACTAAAACTAGCTCATGAACATCTCATGAATACTTTTCATGATTTTGTTGATATGGGCTGAAAATAAGCCCTAAAGACACATTTAATATGGCATTAATTAGACCCAGCATGGTCCAAACGTGGGGCCCATTAATGAGGTCAGAATCCCTATTTTAATATTAATTTCGTAATTAATATTGAGGGAAATAAACAGCTCGGCAATAAGAGTTGGATAAGGATATTATCTCCATTAGACTTAGCCACCAAGGCATCCAATTCGATATGGAAACTGATTCCTACGAAGAATAGATCTCGAACCTTCCTCAGGAAGGTGACTTGCCCACCAAGTCTCCGAATCCTACCATAATTCTAAGGCTTCTCAGCCTATATAAAGGGCCTGACCCCTCATTCTCAGAACTACGTTTTTTGGCTTGATCTTTGATATTCATCAAAGTACGTAGACATCTCGTGAAGGCAGATTCAGCCACGAGCACGAGAGCAGCCATTAAAGCACGAAGCTCACACACCTTTGCATTAAATACACAAACCCTAGCCGAAATACTAGTAACCTAGTTTTTATTCCACAACATTTGGCGCCGTCTGTGGGAAGACAACATCAACCATGGTTCAAACACGAAGAACAACACCAGTTGTAACTGAGGCCGTGCCACTCAGCTCTGCTCCACCCCTCACCGAACAGGCTCCCTCAGCATCAGGGGCGATCATCCAACAGGCTCCCCCAGCATCAGGGGTGATCACCCAGTCTCAAGTTTCTCAACAATCAGGGGCGATTCCCCACGTTGAGAGTACGCTGCCTTTGATCGACCAAGCAGGACGAGAAACCAACCCTCTTCAGATGGTGTTCTCTCCTCTTTTTAATCCTTACAACCCACCACCAGGGGTACAGATCCACACCACGGATCTCCCCTTGAATATTAACCCGAGGTATGGTCTGTCTAACCACCCTCTAGCTGCTCGGGGAGCAGGGCCAAGCGGACATTCCATGCTAACACAGGATCCATTCTATATTAGATGATTGGGTCCTTATCAGTACGACTACTTTGGCCCCTAGTCTGATGATTCGTCATCTGAGGATGATGATCGTGATGACCAAGGAGGCGACGTGTTAGCAGAGAACCTCGGGCAAGGACCCAAGGAATCCATGATGGACCTCCATAAACGGCTGAGGAGAGGATTAAGGCTCATGAGACTGAGATCCAAAGGGTAAAGGATGACATAGAAAGGGAACAGGCAAGACAGAGTCTGATTCGACCCCCTCCAATCTCAGGAAGGATTCCCGTTATAGATTTGGGGAGGTCCTCAAGAAGACAGAAGAGGGCTGATGTCCCAAAAAGAGAAGCTATGAGGCTAGAAACCCCCAGGAGTAATCCCAAAGATCTCATGCCACTTGGAGATCCTGATGATCCCACACCCTCGTTTACTGAGGAGGTGATGAAGGCTCATATTTCTAGGAAGTTTAAGATGCCGACAATTAAGGCTTATGATAGAACGGGTGATCCCCCAAATCACGTCAGGACGTTCTCAAACGCACTGCTGTTGCAACCTGTAAGTGACGCCTTAAAGTGTAGGGCGTTCCCTCAAACTCTGTCGGGCATGGCTCAAAGATGGTATAGCCGCCTACCCGCAAACTCAATTGGCTCTTTTAAGGAGTTGAGCGCTGCCTTTATCAGCCAATTCATTAGTGGGAGAATCCATGAGAAAAGTTCTGCATCCCTTATGTATGTGGTGTAGGGAAAGAATGAGAACTTGAGGGATTATCTCAAGCGATTTACCAAAGAGACGTTGAATATCACTGATCTGGAAAATAAGGTGGCCATGGTAGCCCTGGAACACGGAACCACTGACCTCTTCTTTAAAAGGTCCTTGGCAAAACACCCTCCTGAAAACATGGCCGAGCTCCAGAGAAGAGCCGATAAATATATCAAGGCTGAGGACAGCATGAAGAAGGAAACCACGGGAGGCAATGGTAAGGGTTCTAATGATTCAAAGAAACGAAAGCCAGAGCAAGAGTACGACGCTAGGGACAAGTATCTCCGGGCTGGCAAGGATTCCGAGTCATCACCCAAGAAGGGTTTTGGACCGAGGTTTTCTGATTACGCGAGGCTGAACGCTCCTAGGAGTCAAATTTTATTAGATATTGAGAAGGATAAGGACATTCGTTGGCCTAAGCCACTCAGGGGTGACCCCGAAAAGAGAAACAAAGATCTGTATTGTAGATTCCACAGGGATGTGGGACATGACACAGATGACTGCAGACAGTTAAAGGATGAAATTAAATTTTTAATCCGGAAGGGAAAATTGAACAAGTTCACCAAGGGTGAAGATCGTGGAGCCCAGAAAAGGGATTATGATAGAAGAGACAATGATAGGAGGGATAACGATCGTGATCGTAACCCACAGCCTCGAGGGCCAGTAATCAATATGATTTGGGGAGGACCAACAGCGGCCGGCACTACCCGAAACTCTCGAAAGGCCTATGCCAGAGAAGTGATACACATCGTAGGAGAAGCCCCGAAGCGTGCTAAGACTGAGATAGTGATTGGTTTTGATGATTCAGACCTTGAAGGGGTGAAATTCCCCCATGACGACCCGTTGGTCATAACTCCCTGTGATTGGAAACTCGGAGGTGAAGCGAGTCTTGATTGACAATGGAGCTTCATTTGACATTCTGTTTCATGATGCGTTTGTGAAGATGGGATACACTGATTCTCAGTTGACCCCCAATAACATGCCTATATATGGATTCAATGGAGTAGAATCCAAAGTTGAAGGGACTATTCAGCTACCTGTAACTATCGGGAAAGAGCCCAAGGAGGCCACTCAGATGTTGAACTTCCTGGTAATCAAGGCGGCTTCAACGTACAACGCTATCCTTGGAAGGACTGGACTTCATGCATTCAAGGCTGTTGCCTTAACCTATCATGTGAAGATCAAGTTCCCTACTAGGAATGGTGTTGGAGAACATAAAGGTGATCAAAAGATGGCACGAAGCTGTTATGTAGCCTCGTTAAGGCCTGATGGAGTTGGGGGGCAGGTCCTTTCGATTGAAGACATGGATGTCCACAGTGGTAAGGAACACAAAGAAAGGTCAGCAGAGGACATCACACAGAAGCCTCGGACAGCCATTGAGGCTAAGGCGTTAACTGACTTTGTGGTTGAGTGTACCATTGGAAACCAAGAAGTCGGGGGGCAGGAGGTAGTACCTCAAGCAGGAAGTGAACTTCAGAATAAAAATGAGGAGACCAGAAGGAGTGGTGGGTGCTCTATTTTGACAGAGCATCTCTACAAAATCAATTGGATAAATTACCCCCGCCTAGGAGGCTTTTTCTTAAAGCACGCCCAGGAAATTTGGCTTCCTGGGCGGGGTTACCCACGCCCAAGTTGGTTTTTCATAAACCTCCTAGGCGTGCCTAAGGAAGGTGTCTCCTTGGCGGGGGAACCCACGCCTAAGTTGGTTTTTCATAAAAGAGGGTATACCCATGCCCAGGAGACCAAACCTCCTAGGCGTGCCTAAGGAAGGTGTCTCCTTGGCGGGGGTACCCACGCCCAAGTTGGTTTTCCATAAATGAGGGTATACCCACGCCCAGGAGACCAAACCTCCTAGGCGTGCCTACGGAAGGTGTCTCCTTGGCGGGGGTACCCACGCCCAGAATGGTTTATGAGGGACGAAGGTACACCCACGCCCAGGAGACCAAACTTCCTAGGCGTGCCTAAGGAAAGTGTCTCCTTGGCGGGGGTACCCACGCCTAGGATGCTTCATTTTTTGGTAGGATGTCTTTCTGAAATTAATGAAAGAAAATCCTTTAAAAATTCTGAAAACAAGCCAATGATGATTGGGAAATTGGAAAATAATTTCCAAAAAATCCCGAATAACGGAAAAATTATTTTATGCTTGAAAGTAATATTGATTATTTTTGGTAAAATATCCAAAAATAATTAAAATACATGTGGGTACATAAAGAACGCAAGGAAATTATCTATAATTCCCTGTAAGACGTAAATACCATTAGCTTCGAATAAAGCCAAACATCGTAAATGTGTAGGTCGCTCCACACTTTACATTAAGACGGTATTCGTGAAACACTAGTGTACGACAAGCGATAAACCCTGACCCAAGTCTCAGAAAGGCCGTTAAAACTTCGAGGAAAACCTGATCAGTTTTCCTAGAAGTTGGGGGCTAATGATATTGGCTGAAAATAAGCCCTAAAGATACATTTAATATGGCATTAATTAGCCCCAGCATGGTCCAAACGTGGGTCCCATTAATGAGGTCAGAATCCCTATATTAATATTAATTTCGTAATTAATATTGAGGGAAATAAACAGCTCGGCAATAAGAGTTGGATAAGGATATTATCTCCATTAGACTTAGCCACCAAGGCATCCAATTCAATATGGAAACTGATTCCTACGAAGAATAGATCGGGAACCTTCCTCACGAAGGTGACTTGCCCACCAAGTCTCCGAATCCTACCATTCTCAGAACTACGTTTTTTGGCTTGATCTTTGATATTCATCAAAGTACGTAGGAATCTCGTGAAGGCAGATTCAGCCACGAGCACGAAAGCAGCCATTAAAGCACGAAGCTCACACACCTTTGCATTAAATACACAAACCCTAGCCGCAATACTAGTAACCTAGTTTTTATTCCACAACACTTGTATTCACGAACATCTCAATTTTCTTTTTTTTTTCTTATAATTTTTTCAGTGCATTCAAATAAAAAGAAAAGAGGGGATAAAATCTCAAAAACTAGAAACATGTTTCTAGTTTATACTTATCAATGAGTCAAATTTAGTCAATTATTAACCGAATAATGTTGTAATTTACAGTAGAACATATGTTATAATACAAATATTTATTATAAAAATATTGTATAAATTTAAAAGAAAAAATAATAAATATATAAAATAAACTAACATATCATTTCATATACATTTATAAATACAATTATTTACTAGTTATTGTGAATTCAAGAACTATTGATAATTGTTAATTAAATGCGACCATGAGCATATATATCAAATTTTTGCAAGAACTCATTTACAAACATATCACGAACCTTATTCACCAACTATATTAACGAATTTTTTTACGAACTCTAATTTGTTCGTGAACTTTGTCAATTTCAAGTTCAACTAATTTACGAGACGAACCTCAAAATCGTAATCATGTTCGACTTATTTACAAATTAAGCTGAATTCGAGTCAAAAATTTTTTAAATCAAACACCAAGTTGTTCGTAATTTATTAGACTCATTTACCATCCTAATGATCTCCATAGTTTCCAAATTATTATGGTCTCTACAAAACTCAACCCGATATGAATGTCCCAAATATTTTTAAATCTGTAAATGAATTTTTGTGTGATCCACTAGTCCAATTCCACCTCCGCTAACTTAGATCTTAAAAGTCAACAATTTGATCTAACAAAAATTTGTCCAAGATATTTTGTAATCTAAATTTTGAAAATTAAATAACCACCAAAGTGTTTTTTTTAACCTTACTCACATACAAGGTAAAATTAATGTACCTTGTCAAAAAAAAACAACATTAATATAAATGTATTTATATCAATATATTATAAATGGTTGATGATCCAATTTCATGTTATTTGGGCAACCACTCAATTTATATAAAAATGGAATTGGGTCAAATTCCATTTTCATTGGGTTTTTATGAGTCACTGTTCAAAATTTATATGTGGTAATCATATATAATAAAATTGGCATACAACATAATTATTCTATTTTATATAACATAATTTTATTAAATTAAAAATCTTTATAGTCATTATATATAAGTAATATTAAAACTTGAATTTTTTTATATTTGATTTTTTATTCGAGTATTATTATTAGCTCGTTATTAAATTTTTTGGAACATTAACTGAAATATAACATACTAAAACGAGATAATCAAAAATTACATGATACATGAGACCCGTGCAAAATACAAATTATTATTGAATACTTAATTATTTTATTTTTAAAGTTTCATGATTAAATATAATATAATATAATAAATGTGGTTGATGTAATTTCACTTTATATATAATTTTAAAATTATATAATAAATTAACTTTGACAATAACATCAATGTTGTGATTGGAAATGTGGGATGCTTTGGAAGCCTATCATGAAGGTTCGAAATCTTTGAGAAAGGTGAAACTCAGCAAGGTAATGAATGACTTCGAAAATTTCAAGCTCAAGGATGGTGAAACTAAGGAAAGTCAAGCAAGGAACTAAGGAAAGTCAAGCAAGGTTCCAGGTCACAATAAATACACTAAGAAGACTTGGAAAGAATATTCCACAAGATGAGATTAACATGAAAGTGTTAAGTGCAGTACCATTAATTTATGAGGCTAAAGTCAGGGCCTTGAAATCATCTCCAAAAATTGACACTATGGATCACCTAGCTGTATTTGGTGAGCTAGAACAGTTTGAAAGCAAGATAAATGAAAGCCAAGTTGAAGATGTTCGGGCTCCCATAGCCAAAATGAAAAATTTGGCTCTTCATTCTACAAACAACAAGCCAGCAGAATCTACAAACAGCAAGCTAGTAGAATCTGATGAAGAATCTGATGAAGAACTTGCACTCATTACAACGAAGATCAAGAAGCTGATTGAAAAGAAGAATAGAATGTAAAGGGAAAGAGGAGGGTTCTCCCATAACATGAAGGGCTCTAAGGACTCCAACGAGCAAACTTGTTTCGAATGTGGCAAGCCTAGTTATTATAAAAGGGACTGCTACAAATTAAAGTCAAAACAACTTGCTGCCTTCAAGGACAAGAAGAAATCAAAGGCTTTATTGACTTGGAGTGATGATGATTCAGATTCCAGTGATGACTCAAGTGAAGACATGGTGAATTTGGCTCTTGTAGGACTGAATAATGAAGATACTTCATAGGGATCCATGAAAGAGGCTTTTATGGATAATGACGATTCTGAGTCAGAAGATGATGCTTGTGAGGTAAACTCAATTAATTCTGATTTACCTTCTACTCCTACTATACAAAATGAACTAACCATGCAGGTACCAAGTAATGTATCTATTATTGAGTTAATGGAATTGAAAAACGAGAATAATGAGCTTGAAAAGAAGAATTCTCATTTGTGGAAAATCATTTCTGATCAAATGGCTAAGAAGGTTCTTGCAAATCTTATTGTTGATTTAAAGGTGAAAATTGTTCAATTCGAAGGAGTTAACAAAATAATTCTAACACTACAACAGAAACTGGATCAGACAACGGGCTTTGCCTATTGTGTAACACCCTATTTTCCTATTGTCTATTGAGGCGCCATCTCTTACGCGTATTAGACAACGGGGCGCAATCGTTGTCTGTCTTTGACAAGACAACAGCAAGGTCGTGTAAAACCGTTGTTAAAAGGTCAGTATAAACAACACTTTTGGTAAAAGACTATTTGTATGATTAGCAGTTCTTGAAGTGTTTGTAACGAAAAACTCATTGTCTGAATTTCTTTAGCACAACGGTTCCTGTAAAATAAAATGTTATTCTTTTCTATAATCAACGAGTTCCAGAATAATAACCATTGTCCTAATTTTAAATAGATAATGCTTATGTAGTCCAAAAATGTTGAGTGAAATTATACATAACAAAAGTTTTCTATTTCTATATTATTGTATTTCTTCATTTTGCACAATGGTTTATTTGTCAAGGAACTGTTGGCTATAACTTAATTTTACAAGCTTTTGTTGTTAAAAAATAGTTGTGAGAATGAAAAGCTACAATTGTGAATAGGCAATGCTTCATTAATCTACTACGATTAGTGTCATTATACATCGCTTTGGTAAGCTAAAAAAGATGTTTTATTTTTTTACACTTCATACAATTCTAAGGCTGAGATGGAATTATGAGGAGAACCAATCAACCTTACAATCATCCTTCTGATCACAATGGCCATCAGCATCATCCATGACCTTGTCCAACATTGATTCCCTGGTGGCACTGTGACAGAAAAATTGGGACTTAACAAAACAGGTTGCATAAAATGATAACAATGAGATAAAACTTGTTAAAATAGAACTAGTAAACCCTATTTCAGTAATACTCACCTATTGTACTTCACAAAGAATTTAAAATCTGCATCCTCACAAGGTTCAAGGGTAGAGTGCACTAGAAACAGCTCATCCTCGTAAATTAAATCCTAGAATGAAGGGGAACATAAGATCACATTATTAAGATAAGATGACATGAGACTATCAAGTCTATCATCTATGATCATTGAATCACTAACCATTTTTTTGTTCCTGCATTCAAAGTACAGTACTTCAGATCCAAGTTCTGCTCCATATTCCTTAAGAGCTAACCTTTTCTAAAAAAATGAAGCTTTTTTAGTTGGATGATGACACAATAGCTAAAGAAAGATGCCTTAATATGAAGATGCTTGTCTCGGATCAGACCTGATATTCCTTCTTAAGCCTCCTTTTATGTTCTGAATTCAAGTAAAATGCTCAATAGATTTAACATAAGAAAAGTTCAACATAAGTCACATAGATGAGCCACTGTTTACTTAAGAAAAGTTCAATTAATAGGTCACATAGATGAGTGTTCTTGATAAAGGGTCTAATAGGTTTAACATACTCATTCAAATCTTGTGACATCATTCTTGTTGATGCGGATGTAGATGAACCAGTGTCCTGGCTCTCTGCAATGCAGGAGGCTACATTCAAAGATAGAGATTAGTAGTGAACTTCATATGCATTTATACTTGTATTACTAGAACACGTTGACACCTCACACCTGGACACAAAATATGAATTTACCTCCAAAAATAGATTTCAAGAGCAGATAATGGTGTTTGTTTGGCCGTTTTCAACACAATGAAATTGCCATATGCTAACACATGCCCTACGAAAGGGTATGCACCAATTTGATAACAAACTTCATAGAAGGTAAAAGCAAATGAATGATGTTTTGAGAAACTACAAGGCTATGAAGCTTACTTGACTAGCTACTCAATGGATCTCAAGGAAGTTATAATATGCTTCATTAAAGGTTTCAAACCTGCACAAACCGTAACAGCAACTAAGCATGCCAGTTACTGTAAAGATTAAACCATCCAGGGAAGCCTACGATAAATCCCAATGACTCGTATAAGTTTCATGGAGAAATTATATCCACTCAGTCTAGTGTAGAAAAATGATTATTAAATCATCAACATGTAATGTAAAGAGAAAGGAAAAAAAGTTAGAGGATTACAATTGGTATTGTCAGTATAACAAATTCTATGGTTTTCCTCTCACGGAAAAGCTCTCTAACTTTTACCATATTTTCCCTTAGTTGCTCCAACTTGTCACTCTACATAAGAAAAAATGCAACTCTTTAGTATTGACATACTTCAAGTAAAATGGTACAATTTGCAAAAGTCTGATGCTTACAGAATCCTGTTGCGGCTCTGATTTTCCTAAAACATATTTGATAGCTGAAGTTGCTGAATTTAGCTTCTTCTTTAGCTGAATATAGTTAACAGATGGCACTTGAGAGTCAGTTAGTACATTAGATAGAAGAATGAAGTACATATATTATATCGAGTAAATTAGATAATAAAGCTTCTGATGGCTTAATGATGAAATAAAATAACAAACAAGGAAAACAACCTTACATTTTCAATAATGCTATGCAAAAATGGGAAGAGTTCAAAGAAAGGAAACCGCGATGCAAAAATGGGAACATAATAAACCGAAAGATATCTTTAACAATTACGAATGGAAAAAAGAAGGATGTACTGGCCTGTATTTCTAAGACTTTGGGATTCAAGAAGAAGAGTAAGAAGAGCAAAGACCTCATCTTCATAGTCTAAAACCTTATGGAGAAAGGGTCTTCTCAAAGCCAACAACTTGAATCAATAGGATAAAAGAAAAGAAAACCCCAATTAGAAAATGAAAAAAAGGGAGCAATTAAATTTTTAAAAAAAGGAGAGGGGATAGACAGGGCAGGAAAAAGGCGTACACCAAGGGAGTAGGTGAGAGCAACATTTTAGCAAACCCAGTCAAAAACCCTATAAAACCTCTCAGAATGTGCAGACCAGCTTGACCCAGCTAGACTAGCGTAATCACAAAACAAGAAAAGCTAAGAGGTAAAGGTAAAGGTAAAACATCTCATACAAAAAATGTTGTAAAAGTGTTGCTTACTATACTGGGATACGATCCAGATTTACTGAATAATTTTTTTGAACGATTTCTTCAACGATCGAACAGTACGAATGTTAATAAACACTCATTTTAGTGTTGGTAAAAAATAATCGAAAATTAAAAAAATCGGGTTGTACGAGATTTTAACAAAAATGTAGTAAAAGTGTTGCTTCCCATAACGGGACACGATCCAGATTCACTGAATAATTTTTTTGAATGATTTTTGCGAAGATCGAACCAGACGAATGTTAATAAACACTCATTTTAGTGTTAGTAAAAAATAATTGAAAAATAAAAAAGTTGGGTTGTACGAGATTTTAATAAAAATTTAGTAAAAGTGCTACTTCCTATAACGGGACACGATCCAGATTCACTGAATAGTTTTTCTGAATGATTTTTTCGATGATCGAACCGTATGAATGTTAATAAAGACTCATTTTAGTGTTGGAAAAAAATAATAAAAAATGAAAAGGTCGGATTGTACGAGATATTAACAAAAATGTACGAAAAATGTAGCTTCCTGTAACGGGACACGATCCAGATTCACTGAATAATTTTTTTGAATGATTTTTCGATGATCGAACCGTACGAATGTTAATAAACACTCATTTGAGTGTTGGAAAAAAATAATCAAAAATTAAAAAGGCCAGGTTGTACGAGATTTCAACAAAAACGCAGTAAAAGTTATGCTTTCTATAACGGGACACGATCCAGATTCACTGAATAATTTTTTTGAATGATTTTTTCGACGATCAAATCATATGAATGGTAATAAACCCTCATTTTAGTGTTGGAAAAAAATTATCGAAAAATAAAAAGTCGGGTTATACGAGATTTTAACAAAAATGTAGTAAAAGTGCTGCTTCTTATAACGGGACACCATCCAGATTCACTGAATAATTTTTTTGAATGATTTCTTCGACGATCGAACTATACGAATGTTAATAAAGACTCATTTTAGTGTTGAAAAAATAATTAAAATAAAAAGGTCGGATTGTACGAGATGTTAACAAAAATGTAGTAAAAATGTTGCTTTCTATAATGGGACACGATCCCGATTCACTGAATAATTTTTTTAAAATGATTTCTTCAACAATCGAACCATACGAATGTTATTAAACACTCATTTTAGTGTTCAAAAAAAAAATCTAAAAATAAAAAGGTCGGGTTGTACGAGATTTTAACAAAAATGTAGTAAAACACACAAACTGTTGTTTTAGGATTTAAAAGTGTAAAACATTACACAACGGTTTTTATGAAAAACTGTTGTTGTGCTTCACTATCACACAACATTTTTTTTATCAGAAAACCGTTGTCTTAATATTTTATAATTTCCCGCCAAATCCAATTCAAAATTTTCATTATTTCCCACCAAATTCAATTCAAATTATTTCCCACCAAATATTTCATTAATTCCCACCCAATTCAATACAAATTTTTCTGTAGTTCAGATAACAGTTTCATAAAACCAATGACTGTAAGCTTTCCTTTTCACAATGGTATGTAAGACACGTTGTTTAAGTTTATTCAGACAATGGTTATAATAAACACTTGTCTGAATTACACAACGTAAGGACCAAAACCATTGTCTTGGCATACTATTAGTTAGTTTATTAACAATGGTTTTGGAGTGTTGTGTTAAATATGTAAGACAACAGTGCAATTTAAGAACTGTTGTCTGACTCGATGGGAGCACACCACATAGACAACAGTTTGAAAAAAGATGGATAACTGTTATCTTTTTAGAAGCTCAGACAATAGTATTTTGTGAAAAATCGGTTCACCGTTATATGAAATTTTTGGATAACGGGTATTTTTTTAACTGTTGTGTGAATGGTGTTTTATGACTGCATTTTTCTTGTACTGCATTAATAATTGAGTTCTCACAAATTGCAATACTCTCGGAAGAATTAAAAATTTTTGTAACTATTGAGAAATGAGTGCGGGATAAGAAGAACTATGGATATACGCGATTATATCTCCAAAGTTTTTACAGCAGAATACGTTAAAGCACAATACCCATGGATGTTGCAAAATTTATAAAGTCTCATTGAATTATTTTAAATCTCAACCACAGGATCTATATTGATCCAATGGTTATAATGATTGTAAGTAAGTCGAATCGAGCCCAACTTTTAATTGTTCATTTATCAGTTTATAAATACCTTGAACACAAGTTCGAACTTTTATTAAACCAATATTTTTTTTGTGTATAGACTCGTTAATAAAAATTTTACCATTCATGTCTCATCATTTAATTTGACTTTTTTTTCTTATAATTTTTTCAGTGCATTAAAATAAAAAGAAAAGAGGGGATAAAATCTCGAAAACTAGTAACATGTATCTAGTTCATACTTTATCACATTTAGTCAATTATTAACCGATTAATGTTGTAATTTACAGTAGAACATATGTTATAATACAAATATTTATTATAAAAATATTGTATAAATTTGAAAGAACAAATAATAAATAGATAAAATAAACTAACATATCATTTCATAGACATTTATAAATACAATTATTTACTAGTTATTGTGAATTCAAGAACTATTGATAATTGT
The DNA here is from genome assembly GCA_036435485.1 of Saposhnikovia divaricata. Classification (NCBI taxonomy): domain Eukaryota; kingdom Viridiplantae; phylum Streptophyta; class Magnoliopsida; order Apiales; family Apiaceae; genus Saposhnikovia; species Saposhnikovia divaricata. The sequence continues at coordinate 139,423,644 of CM071599.1, read as the reverse complement.
TAATTAAATGCGTCCATGAGCATATATATCGAATTTTTGCAAGAACTCATTTATAAACATATTCACGAGATTGTTCACGAACCTTATTCACCAACTATATTAACGAATTCTTTTACGAACTCTATAATCGAATTTGTTCGCGAACTTTCGAGCCGAAATTTGTCAATTTCAAGTTCAACTAATTTACGAGACGAACCTCAAAATCGTATTCAAGTTCGAGTTATTTACAAATTGAGCGGAATTCGAGTCAATTTTTTTTAATCAAACACCAAACTTTTCGTAATTGTATAGACTCATTTACCATCCTAATGGTCTCCAAGATATTTTGTAATCAAAATTTTGAAAATTAAATAGCCATCAAAGTGTTTTTTTGTCAACCTTACTCACATACAAGGTAAAATTAATGTACCTTGTCAAAAAAAATCAACATTAATATAATTGTATTTATATCAATATATTAGGAATGGTTGATGATCCAATTTCATGTTATTTGGGCAACCACTCAATTTATATAAAAATGGAATTGGGTCAAATTCCATTTTTATTGGGTTTTTATGAGTCACTGTTCAAAATTTATATGTGGTAATCATATATAATAAAATTGGCATACAACATAACTATTCTACTTTATATAACATAATTTTATTAAATTAAAAATCTTTATAGTCATTATATATAAGTAATATTAAAACTTGAAAATTTTTTTATATTTGATTTTTTATTCGAGTATTATTATTAGCTCGTTATTAATTTTTTTGGAACATTAACTGAAATATAACATACTAAAAGGAGATAATCTAAAATTACATGATACATGCTTATGACCCGTGCAAAATACAAATTATTATTGAATACTTAATTATTTTATTTTTAAAGTTTCATGATTAAATATAATATAATATAATAACTGTGGTTGATGTAATTTCACTTTATATATATTTTTAAAATTATATAATAAATTAACTTTGACAATAACATCTAAGTTGTGATTGGAAATGTGGGATGCTTTGGAAGCCTATCATGAAGGTTCAAAATCTTTGAGAAAGGTGAAACTCAGCAACTTAATGAATGACTTCGAAAGTTTCAACCTCAAGGATAATGAAACATAGGAAAGTCAAGCAAGGTTCCACGTCACAATAAATACACTAAGAAGACTTGGAAAGAATATTCCACAAGATGAGATTAACATGAAAGTATTAAGTGCAGTACCATTAATTTATGAGGCTAAAGTCACGGCCTTGGAATCATCTCCAAAAATTGACACTATGGATCACCTAGCTGTATTTGCTGAGCTAGAACAGTTTGAAAGCAAGATAAATGATAACCAGGTTGAAGTTGTTCGGGCTCCTCTAGACAAAATGAAGAATTTGGCTCTTCTTTCTACAAACACCAAGCCAACAGAATCTACAAACAGCAGGCTAGCAGAATCTAATGAAGAATCTGATGAAGAACTTGCACTCATTACAAAGAAGATCAAGAAGCTGATTGAAAAGAAGAACAGAATTAAAAGGGAAAGAGGAGGGTTCTCCAATAACAAGAAGGGCTCTTAGGAATCCAGGGAGCAAACTTGTTTCGAATGTAACAAGCCTGGTCATTATAAAAGGGACTGCTATAAATTAATGTCAAAACAACTTGCTGCCTTCAAGGACAAGAAGAAATCAAAGGCTTTACTGACTTGGAGTGATGATGATTCAGATTCCAGTGATGACTCAAGTGAAGACATGGTGAATTTTGCTCTTGTAGGATGAATGATGAAGATACTTCACATGGATCCATGAAAGAGGCTTTTATGGATAGTGACGATTCTGAGTCAGAAGATGATGCTAGTGAGGTAAACTCAATTAATTCTGATTTACCTTCTACTCCTACTATGCAAAATGAACTAACCATGCAGGTACCAAGTAATGTATCTATTACTGAGTTAATGGAATTGAAAAATGAGAATAATGAGCTTGGAAAGAAGAATGCTCATTTGAGGAAAATCATTTCTGATCTAATGGTTGAGAAGGCTCCTACAAATCTTAATGCTGATTTAAAGGAGAAAATTGTTCAATTCGAAGGAGTTAACAAAATAATTCTAAGGAGGAATGAGGTGCTCATGAAAGAACTCAAGGATCTGAAGTCAGAGATTGAAGATAAAGATGAAAGTCCGAAAACATTTAAAATTAGAGAATGTAGTCAAGACGAGTCCTCAAAATCTGCTAAAAAGAGTTTCAGCAAGCTGAACTCATCAAACAGCAAGCTGAACTGATCATACTCCTGGAAAAAGAAGTCAAAGATCTCAAGAAAGGCATGGAAACTTTCATTCAAGGAGAAGACAGCTTAAAGACAATGATGAAGAAGACAAATGTACCTTTGGTCAGAGAAGGTGTTGGCTTAAACTTCAACAAGAAAGATGATGTGCTCAAGTATGATAGAAGGAATGGCATACTCTACAACTATGCTATTCCATGGAAGACATGCAACAAATATGGTGGAAAAGGTCATCTGGAAAGGAATTGTGTTGCTCAAGTCAATCATAAAAAGAAAGCAGCATACCAGAATGGACAAGTCAGACAACAATCAGCATACCAGAATGCTTCTGGCAGAAGGCAAACAACTTACCAATAGAATGGGAGAAAGCAGAACCAGTCACCAAAAGTGGTCCAAATGTGGATGAAGAAATCTGATTTAAATGTTTTATATAGTTTTGCTGCTAGCCAATCTGGACCAAAACCTATATGGGTACCAAAACATTGAGTTGGTGTTTGTTTATTTTGTAGATATGTCTTGCTGCTAAAGTAAAGTCAAAACAATGGATTTTGGATAGCGGATGCACTAGACATATGTGTGGAGATAAACCTCAGTTCCTAAGTCTCTAAATGACGAAGGGTGGAAGAGTTACTACTGGAAATAGCAATACTCTTCGAATCCTAGGTACTGGTTCCGTTGGTAATAGAAATATTTCGATTGATAAATGCAATATGTCAAAGGTCTTACTTACAATTTGCTTAGTGTCACTCAATTATTTGATGATGGGCATCTAACAAAGTCCCCCTAGTTGATAGAAGGGAAGAAAATACATATATATAAATATAAATATATATATATATATATATATATATATATATATATATATATATATATTGGACTTTGATAGGCAGGAAGTAGCGTGTTGTTTGGCCACAATGCATAGAAGATTGGGACATGCACATATGGACTTGCTCAACAAATTATCAAGTAAGAAACTAGTCAGAAGGCTACCTAAAATCAAGTATGCTAAGAAAGAGGTCTGTTTAGTGTGCCAATTGGGCAAACAGATTAGAAGTACACACAAAGTAAAGAAAATGGTATCTACTTCTAAACCCTTAGAGCTTCTTCACCTGGATCTTTTTGGTCCAGAATCTTATAAGAGTATTGTAGGTAAACAATATGGTTTTGTAATTATTGATGATTATTCTAGATTTACATGGGTGTTGATTCTTCGTACTAAAGATTGTGCTTTTAATGAGTTTGAAAAGTTGATTAAATTACTTGAGAATAAGATTGATACAAGACTTGTAGGTATAAGAAGTGATAGAGGAGGTAAATTTATTCACAAAGACTTCATTGCTTATTGTGAAGAAAGAGGAATTTCATATGAATTTTTTGCTCCAAGAAGTCCACAACAAAATGAAGTGGTGGAAAGATAGAATAGGTCACTTTAATAAACAAGGACTCTATTGTAAGAAAGCAAGCTACCTAGAAGTTTTTGCGCCGAAGCTGTGAATACAGCATGCTCTGTGTTGAATCGAGTTCTAATCAGGTCTATTTTGGACAAAACTCCATATCAATTATTGAGGAACAAGAAGCCAAATATCAGTTACTTCAAGATTTTTGGTTCAAAGTGTTTCGTGTTCAAGAGAATTGGTAATGATGGTAAATTCGATGCTAAATCTTATGAGGCTATTTTTCTTGGTTAATCTTTAACAAGTAGAGCATATAGAGTTTATAATATTAATAAACGTATTGTTGAAGAATCTATTGATGTTACTTTTCAAGAACCTAACAATGATCTGTCAAGAGATGAGGAAGAATTTGCAGGTGAAAGTGATAGCATGCAACCTCAAGTTACTAGATCAAATCAGCAAGCTAATAGCACTGATGAAACTGGAAGTTAGCAAGCCAAGAAGGATGTAGACACTGGAAATCAGCAAGCTGAAACTTCAAATCAGCAAGCTGAAGTTGAAGATGCAGTTTCTAAAATGTCAAAAATGACTTTGGAAGGTCCTAGAGGTTCAAGGGCTACTGAGAAACTACCTCCCTACGATGGAGAAGATCATTAACCACCGCCAAAGATGAGAAAGACAACTCATGAGGAATTAGTTCAACATTCTTTACCGTGGTCAATAAGGACTGTCAAGAATCATCCCCCAGAGTTGGTCATTGGTAATATTACAGATGGAATCACTACAAGGAAAGGGAAGGCTAATTTTTGTGCTCATGCTGCCTTTCTAGCTCAAGAAGAACTCAAAAATGTCAATGAAGCATTAGAAGATGAAAATTGGATTATGGCTATGCAAGAAGAATTAAATCAATTTGAAAGATGTGATGTTTGGGAACTTGTCAAGCCACGAGGATGCCTCAATTATTGGAACAAAATGGTTGTTCAAAAATAAAAGTTGATGAATTTGGCACCGTTACTCGAAATAAAGCAAGGCTTATGGCTCAAGGATACAATCAAACTTATGCTCCTGTTGCTCATTCGGAATCAATAAGAATGCTTCTGGCCTATGCATGTTACAATAAATTCAAACTATATCAAATGGACGTGAATAGTGTGTTTCTAAATGGTTTGCTGGAAGAGGAAGTTTATGTCAAACAGTATAACGCCCTAGAACATTTCGTAATTATTATTATTATTATTTAATTATTTAATATTAAATGTGGGTTATAGGGTGTGAAATTTAGTTTTAAGATAAATCTATGTGACATCATGTTTATATGTTTATATGGTGATTTATGTGTGCCGAATAAGTCTGTGTTTTTTTTATTCGTATTTTTGTTGATTAAAATATATTCAAAGTACGCATTATTGATCTTCGAAGTTTTTTATAAAATCATCGGAGTTATTAAAAGTCATGAAATATTTTGTGTTATCACTTTTATGATATTATTTAGTTTTTAAAATTATTGGGTGAATTATTTTGGGAGTTTAAGTATTTTAAAATGATTTTAAGAGTTTATTGTATCTAAAGGATCAAAACTTGTAAAATTCATATTTAATTCAGTTTTGATCCAAAAATTATTATAAAAATATGTGGGTATTCATAATTTTATATTATTTATTTTGAAGATGAGAAAGCTTCATTTTTAGTATCTTCTTACTTTGCTTTGATTTTTAAAAGGTATTTAACTTGTTTTTAAGAATTTGTTTTTAACATTTTAAAATGACACCCGTGTTTTTCCCCAAATTCATCTTAAATCCCTAAATTAGGATGTTCTTCCCCAATTTATAAATTCATTTTAAATCCCTAAATTAGGATGTTCTTCCCCAATTTATTTTAGTCATGGCTGCTGTAATCTAAAACAAACTCTCGAGCTCTCCTCTTCTCTCTCAAAATATCGCTCTAAATCTCCCTCGTTATCTCTTTTCTCAATCTCTCTCTATCGATCATCTCTCCTTCTTAATCTCTCTCACGAGCTCTACCTTTCTTCCCTCCCTCTGTCATGCGTGTGTATCTTGTGTATATATATATGAAGTTCGTGTGTGTGTGGCTTGCATCTCTGTGTTGCTGCGTGTATATATATATATATATATATATATATATATATATATATATATATATATATATATATATATGTATATATACGAGTCCTTGTGTGTGTGTGGGTGAAAACCCCGTGTTTGTGAGTGAAACAGCTTGTGTTGGTTTGTAATATTGTTCTTATGCGTGTATCACTACAAGAAATCTGGAAATAGACGACACGTATCAGACAACACCCATGGAAAAAAGTGTTGCCCGAAATGATCAGACAACTGTTATTTTCCTACTCGAGAAAGTATTGTGTAATCCAACATTCACACAATGGGCCAAAACCGTTGTGTGATAAATCTTACCAGACAATCATTTCTTGACCAGGGGTGTTGTGTAAATGGATAAGTATTTTTAAGATTAGACAAGCGTTAGCAAATAAGTGTTGTGTGAATGTCTGCAACACAATATCCCGGAAAACCGTTGTTGTATTCACACAAGTGTTTTTAGGTCTGTTGTCTAAGTAGTAGTCATACAATATGGTACCCATAGTGTTGTGTGACAGTGAACCAACACACAACATTATTTAGAAATATTATTTGAATGAAGCGTAGACAATACTTCGTAAAAAGTATTGTTAGAATGACAATTTTAGAAAATAACTTTTCTGCATTTTTATAACTAAATTTTGGATTTAAAATAAATAATTAAAATAAAAACAATTATGAAAAGTAAACAAATAATTTACCTTTTTAAATAAAAGGTAATTTAGTAATTAGAAGTAAATAAGTTAAAAGGTGAAAAGGTTAAAAACATTTCCATTTTTACCTTTTTACCAAAATAGGATTAAAGTAATACTATTCATCACCATCATCAAGTTTCATTCCAAGAACATGAAGAACACGAAGAACTCAATAATCAATCTCCAATTTCTATATGTTATTGAACTCAAAATCCAACATATGATATATGAAATTGACCAGAAAAACAAGATCTACAACATAGCATCTTCAGATTTCACAACAAACACTATTTGCAAATTGTTTTATTTTTAATCCTAATAATTTTGAAAATAAATCGAATTTAAGAAAAAAAATTGAAATCACATGCACCACATTTGTTGGCAAAAACACGTAGGGTTCGTTGAGAGCTTCAATTCGACTATAGGAGCGTCAAAATCCGAATTCAATAAAGTCTTCGAATTGGACTTTGATCTTCAAGAACAATATTTACCGGAATCTATACTATTACAACGTTTTTGTTTTTCTTAAAATCTCGTACAAGCCGCCTTTTTTATTTTTTGAATATTTTTTCCCAATACTAAAATGATTGTTTATTAGCTTTTGTACGGTTCGATCGTCGAAGAAATCATTCAAAAAAAATTCAGTTAATCTGGATCGTGCCTCGTTATAGGAACCAGCACTTTTACTACCTTTTTTTTTTAAAATCTTGTACGACCCAACCTTTTTATTTTTCGATTATTTTTTCCAAACACTAAAATGATTGTTTATTAACTTTAGTACGGTTCGATCGTCGAAGAAATCATTCAAAAAAATTATTCAGTTAATCTGGATCGTGCCTCGCTACGAGAAGCAACACCTTTACTACTTTGTTATTAAAATCTCGTACGACCCGACCTTTTTATTTTTCAATTATTTTTTCCAAATACTAAAATGATTGTTTATTAACTTTAGTACGGTTCGATCGTCGAAGAAATCATTCAAAAAAATTATTCAGTTAATCTGGATCGTGCCTCGATACGAGAAGCAACACCTTTACTACTTTGTTATTAAAATCTCGTACGACCCGACCTTTTTATTTTTAGATTATTTTTTCCCAACACTAAAATGATTGTGTATTAACTTTTGTACGGTTCGATCATCGAAGAAATCATTCAAAAAAAATATTCAGTTAATCTGGATCGTGCCTCGTTATAGGAACCAGCAGTTTTACTACCTTTTTTGTTAAAATCTCGTACGACCCGACCTTTTTTTTTCGATTATTTTTTCCCAACACTAATATTATTGTTTATTAACTTTAGTACGGTTCGATCGTCGAAGAAATCATTCAAAAAAAATTGTTCAGTTAATCTGGATCGTGCCTCGCTACGAGAAGCAACACCTTTACTACTTTGTTATTAAAATCTCGTACGACCCGACCTTTTTATTTTTCGATTATTTTTTCCAAATACTAAAATGATTGTTTATTAACTTTAGTACGGTTCGATCGTCGAAGAAATCATTCAAAAAAATTATTCAGTTAATCTGGATCGTGCCTCGATACGAGAAGCAACACCTTTACTACTTTGTTATTAAAATCTCGTACGACCCGACCTTTTTATTTTTAGATTATTTTTTCCCAACACTAAAATGATTGTGTATTAACTTTTGTACGGTTCGATCATCGAAGAAATCATTCAAAAAAATATTCAGTTAATCTGGATCGTGCCTCGTTATAGGAACCAGCAGTTTTACTACCTTTTTTGTTAAAATCTCGTACGACCCGACCTTTTTTTTTCGATTATTTTTTCCCAACACTAATATTATTGTTTATTAACTTTAGTACGGTTCGATCGTCGAAGAAATCATTCAAAAAAAATTGTTCAGTTAATCTGGATCGTGCCTCGCTACGAGAAGCAACACCTTTACTACTTTGTTATTAAAATCTCGTACGACCCGACCTTTTTATTTTTCGATTATTTTTTCCAAACACTAAAATGATTGTTTATTAACTTTTGTACGGTTCGATCGTCGAAGAAATCATTTAAAAAAATCATTCAATGAATCTGGATCGGGCCCGTTATAGGAATCATCACTTCTACTACGTTTTTGTTCAAATCTCGTACAACCTGTCCTTTTTATTTTTTGATTGTTTTTTCCCAACATTGAAATGAGTGTATATTAACATTCGTACGGTTCGATCGTCGAAGAAATCATTTAAAAAAATCATTCAGTGAATCTGGATCGTGCCCGTTATAGGAAACATCACTTTTACTACGTTTTTGTTCAAATCTCGTACAACCCGACCTTTTTATTTTTTGATTAGTTTTTACAACATTGAAATGAATGTTTATTAACATCCGTACGGTTCGATGGTCGAAGTAATCATTTAAAAAAATCATTCAGTGAATCTGGCACGCGCCCTGTTACCGGAATTTGTACTATTACAACATTTTTGTTCAGATGTGGCACGACCGAGGCTTTTTAATTTTTATTATTTTTGCACAACACTAGAATAAGTATCTATTAACATCCGTAGGGTTCGATCGTTAATGAAATCATTCAGTGAATCTGGCACTTTTACTACGTTTTGTTAAAATCTCGTACAACCCGACCTTTAATATTTTTTGATTATTTTTTCCTAAACACGAATGTATCCATTATATTAAAATTTCAAAAATTAATTATTTTTTTATTTCAAATCAAATTTCTGATTTTTTTTAAAAATTTCATGATCCAAAATCTCAAATTTCACTTCCCTCCCTTCATCTAACTCGTATTACCCCTTGTTAAAATTTCACTTCCCTCCCTTTACTAAAATTTGACTTCCCCCTTTTATCATCAAACACACAGATTTTATTTCCCTCTTACACTTTCATTTTCCTCCAAATCAAAATTTGATTTCCCACTTTACCAATAATTTGTTCCCCTAATTCAAAATTTCATATCCCCCTTCTCAGTTTAAAAACCAAAAAACCAAAACCTTATCCAACAAAATGCAAACGACATACACATAAGGCAAACAAATCAAAATCAGGTTTCACCATCTTCAAACACAATTACACAAACCCTATCTCACGATATATAAACTCAAATATTACATCTACCTGTCACCAAATCTTGGAAAGTCGATGGCTCTCAAAGTTTTTGTTATTTTGGGATCTTGAATCAGAGTTTTTCATCGACGACTGTGGTTATTCTGCAAATCTCTCTCTCTCTCTCTCTCTCTCTCTCTCTCTCTCTCTCTCTCTCTTTCTATGTTGTGTGTGTGTCTCCCCATCTCTCTCCCCCCCCCTCTCTCTCCCTTTCCCTCTCTCGCTGGGGTTTTGTACAAGTCTTTTGTTACAATTGATTTTGTTGATTTCGAAGCCTTTTATTGTTTTTAATTGAGTTTTTAAAAAGATTTTGTTATGTGAATGTGTTTGTAATTATTTTTCGGAAAGTGTATTAATTGGGGGTTTTTGTTTATTATGTAGTGCCCACAGATTTACTTATTCTGGGTCTCCAACAGAGACCAACTAAAGTGGGACAGAATTTATCCAATGCCCAAGACAAACTGTTGCAGAAGCTTTAAAGATTGAAAGACAAGAGATGACAATTGCATTATCTTAGCTGACAGAGGAGTTGCATGAGGCAGAAGAGAGAGTTAGGACTCTAAAAGCAGAGAGGAATCAATGTGTGGAAGCTTATTTTGTTGTGGAAGCTGAATTTAAGAAATTGGATGCAGAGAATGAGGAAGCTCGTGTGGCATTTAAAGCTATCAATGATCGATATAATGCTGCCAAGGAAGAATTTGAGAAGATGAGTAATCACTTGTGAATTTAAGAAATTGGATGCAGAGAATGAGGAAGCTCGTGTGGCATTTAAAGCTATCAATGATCGATATAATGCTGCCAAGGAAGAATTTGAGAAGATGAGTAATCACTTGCTGCAGTTAGTAAGCAGCTAATGGAATAATTTTACGGTACTTGGTGTTCAACTTAAGAATGTCTACCTGGTAAGCGACGTGCAATCTTCAATTTTCTCTCATTTTTCTAACCTGCCTCTTTATTTTATGTAAATTCTGGTCTAACTTCATCACCGCCCTTTTCAGTTTAACCCCAGTTGGCAACAGATTTACTTGGCCCTTTATGGGAATGATCCTTAGTCTCTCATCCTTTTTATTGCATGGTTTCCAGCAGCACTATCAATAGTTTTCGTCTACACAATCCGGACCATTAATGGTGATAGGCAGCCATATGAGGTAAGAGTTTTGTACAAGTTTCTTTACGTATCAACTGCATTGGCGTCGTTTATCATGGGCATGACCATAGCTCAGGAACTGGTGACTAATTTTCCACCATATGCTTATGATGCAAGTGCTACTTTAGTTTTTGTTCTACTATTCTTCCCACTTGTTATTGTTTCTGCGGCCTCTTATGCACTTGGGAACATTGTTGTTGGTAATCTATCAAGGTATCTGCCCTTTATACTGGACCAGATTGATAATCAGCAAAAGAAACAATATTTGCTTCTTCATTCCTTGAAAGAGGTAACCTCCCTGAACTTTTAATTTTTTCGTTGTAGTGAATTCACTACACCATATAAGGCCTTCGGTAACCAAAAAATTATGTTACCTTAGGGTGCTAAAATGTTATTATAGACCCATTTTTGGGCTAAGGTAACATAAATTATGAGTTATAATTTTCGATGTTACCCTAGGGTACCTAAGGTAACATATTTCACACCTAGGGTAACATGCCCTATCGGTTACCTTAGAGGTCTACTGTAACATAAAAATGACATATTGCAACATAAAATTCGGTTACCTTAGGGTGCTTCAATTCTTTTAAAAAAGTGGGGCCAACAGTGGGTCCCACCAGTGGGCCCCACTACTGGGCCCCACCTGTGGACCCCACCTGTGCCCCCTATTTTTTAAACAGGCTAATGTAACACTTTAACAGTCTAATGTAACACTTTAACAGGATAATGTAACACTTTAACAGGCTAATGTAACACTTTAACAGGCTAATGTAACACTTTAACAAAAAACAATTGAACATCACCTCTTTGAAAGTATACAATCCCAAAATACCATTCAACCACAATGAACCACAAAGAGATCAATCTCAACATCCAAACAAACTTATAAATTCTGATTCATTATCCAAACAAAACAAACTAATTTAACATCCGAATTAGAAGATAAAAGCTAGTTAACATCCATAAGTACTTTTACATCCCAATTCTAAGTTAACTAATGTACTAGAAGCGTAAACTTAGAAAGCAGAGATACTAGAAGCTACTACCTCCAGTGATAGGTGTACCATCATCAGCTTCACTTGTAGCAATTGCACACAACTGCTCGACATCAACTGTGATGTCCGGGTTGGCCTCTCCAAGTTTTTTAAGTGCAAATGCCAAGTTCCGTTGCATCTTCTGTTCAAATTCAAACTCGACTTTCTTCATTTTCTCCTCCACCTCAGAAGCGAGGCTTTCCTTAATCCTTGTGGTCAGCTCTTTCACATATGTTTCTGTTGGTGGATTAGAACAACTGCTCATTCCTGACTTCAAGCATCTTCCTTTTAGCCAATTAGGACCATGTTTTGCACCAAGCTCATCAGAAGCGGCATCTCCGGTGGTGAGTTTTTTGGTAATATTGTCCTACAAAAGAAAACATAAAAGTCAACTGATTAAACATGCATAAGATTGCTTGATTTAATTATAATATTCTCCTGGTTAAACATGCCGAGTCTCCTGGTTAAACATACCAAGTCTCTGTAGTAGAAATCTAAATTCTAGTTGAAACAAACAAAGACCGAATCAGGTGTGTTCGGAAATTCACAGTTAATTTATTTTAGTCTATAGAGTACCTGATTTTCTATCTGTAGGAAGGCTACTATAAGAGACTTGTGTGGTGAGAACTGGGAACAGGGTAGGAAACTATCAAATATAGAAACAGTTCGAGATTACACATTATTAACAGCATTTTCCCACTGATTTCACAATGATAGTATCAGGAAAGAGTTAAAGTATACCAGAAGTATTATGGGTCTGGCAAAGAGCTTCTAACAGACGTACCAATATCGCAATGTATTGCATTGCAAACAAAATGTCACAACCTCCAAGTAGAATCCATTCAACAATTAGACAGGCTTATGCTAGGGGCATGAGATTGAACTTAAGTTCATGTTTTTCTTAGTTAGGTCATAATTCTAAAATCAAGTTTGCCTATATCGGAACATTTTTTCCGAACTCAACTAATGTGGGAGACTTAAGTGTGTGATATTACTTTAACAAAAAATAATCAACATTGTGGTATTACTTTAGACAGAAACAATGAACAAGTTAAATTGAACAAAAAAATAATGTTAACAAAAAATTTAAATAAAATAATCACATACCATCTTATACCGACGTTGCGCAAAACTTTTTGGACCAAGAGTGTGAGTGTCAACATATTTTTTACGGCTTGCTGCATTTTTCTTTGCTCTCCCCTATAGAAAATAATGAAAAATTATGTAATTATGTTTTCGAGAGAGCCTAAATGCTTAAAATCGGTATATATACCTGAACACTCGCATCATTCCAATATTCCAAAAGCAGTTTGAAAGTCTCGAGTGCAATGTCATCTGGTCTATTAGCCAACCTCATTTCATCATTTTCATACGCTGTAAAATGATTTTCCTTGATTCGACTCTTGTACACCTTCCAACGTGAATGAATTGTCTCGAGCGCCCAATTTTCCAACTCATCAGGAATTATATATCGTTCCTTACAGTAATCAATAAGAATAAATAAATAAAACCATCAAACCTAATCAGTTTTTAAATCGATATGTGGTCATAAATTACCTTGACATGGTTCCACAGAGCCTGCCTCAATTTTTTCGAAACATGGCGCCAACTAACATAACTTAGCGACACACGACGCCTAGCAAGTGTTCCAAGGTAAGAACTTAATTCTGATAGTACTTTTTCATTTTCTGCAATAGGCTGGAAATCGTCATTCATCACCGATGACAACTCTCTTGTCAAAGATTCTCATGTGAACAGCATCCATCCTGGTTTTTCCTCTCAATTTTTTAGGAACTGGATCTGCAAGATTTTGTGAATGTAAAATAGATATGCTTCTGCTTAAATGAAGATATAAATAGATATGCAACGAATAATATATATTAGGCTAACCTTCCATATCGCTTTAATATCAGGCAAGATATTTTCCTCGACAACCTTCTTACTTGCACTTGCTCCTGCTTTTTCTTGTCCCCGAGCTTTCTCCTTTTCAGATTGTTCTCTTTGGCATTTCCGCATAGCCCTCCAAGCATCCATTAAACCTTGTCCTTCATCTGGATGTGGAGATATCTTAGATTCCACAAATTGACATGTCTCATCCTTCTCCCTTGCTTCTTCATTTGCAGGCTTGGGTGTTCAATTGGTTCGGGAACGTGTTGTTGGTGCCCGTCCCCGAGCAAGATTTTTCTTGTTTGTCTTTTTCTACCCTACAAAATACAACCACTTAGGTACAAAATAATATGATTCTAGTTATAATGCATGAATAAATACAAACGTCTAGCTACGACACACCTTTGGTGGAGTCACTGATGCATCACCGTCACTATTTGCATCATGTCCTGCATCCTGTCCCGGATCATAATCGGCACTAACATCTTGGGCCACATCATTTCCATTGCCCTTCGGTCCATTATTGTTTTCTTTCGCTGACAGTGAAGGTAACAGCTGGTAAAGAACTTGATTATTATGTTGGATACTTACCATCCTTTGTTTTTCATAATCTGTTATAGGTGGAGGGGGTGGGATGATGGTCCTCTTGCTCTGCATATAAAGATTGGAAACAATTATATAAGTTAAAATTTTTCTGGAATAATAAAATTGAACAAGAAAGGTAAAATTGAAGACATCTAACCTGAACCTCATTTTCTCCCATTGTTTTATTTTCCCGTGGACTGGAACAATACAATTTTCTTTTGGCAGTCATAGGTCTCTACATCACAGGTGTATCAATGGATTTTCCCAATTTATTCAGTCGTGGTGACTTTTGAGTACCATCTTGTGGCCACTTCTCTGAACCCATCTGCTTCACTGTGTGCTTCCTCTGTTGTTGTAGTTGATGAGCCGTTGTGTATTGGCGCTTAGGGGGTTTTTTAGCTACAAAAGTGCAAGGGTAGTTACACAATAGTTAAGTGAAATAAATTAGCCAATATGCAAGAAGTTACCAGTACCAAGAAGTTAACCATATAAACATTGTACCTGTAAGTAGATTTATAGGTCTTGGCCTCATAACCACATGCGGCTGCATTTTTTTGATTGGATGCACACTCATGTCAATGACATTATCAATGTAAAAATCAATATGGTCATTGCTTTTAGTTTGGTCAACAACTCGATTAAGTTCCATTACATAAATTCCTCCAATTTCTGCATATTTAAGGTCATCGTGGACATGCTCCATGAGTACGGTATATGAAAATTTTTCAGTATCGACACCACGTACAACAGTCTCTGTCCCACCAGTATATCGTGTACTCTGGAATTCACCTTGATGGTGCACATAGCTAATAAGAAAAACAATAAGTAAATGTCAAGTTAACATAGCAAGTAATCGGTTACCACATGGTGTTACATAAATAATTGAACATAAATAAGTAAATGTTAGGAATGCTAGATAATTATCTTAATTAATTAAAGGTTCAGTGATTACAAAAGACAATTGAACATTAACATATTGCATAAAAACATCTGGATTTAGAAAATTATGCAGGTTTTTCGACTACGTCGATCTCGATAAGAACATGTCTAGTTGGAACATCATCCCTAGCCCATGTATCCTCATTGTCTTGAACTTCAATTTCTGATCCAAGTGGTGCATCATGTAAAAGTGCTTCATCTTGACCTTCATCTTCATCTTCCACATCATACCAGTCCCGTGGCAATTTCTTGATGACATTATACTTCATCTTTTCAACTGGATCTTCTACATAGAATACCTGTTGTACTTGTGAAGCCAATACGTATGGATCAGATTTATGGCATAATCGATTAAAATTCACTCGTGTCATCCCATATAAATCCTTTTCTTCTTGGTACCAACAACACTTAAACAACACTACAACTAATTTTCCCCAATAATCAAGTTCTATTATCTCTTCAATTGCTCCATAGTAATTGACAGCACCGACCTTTGGTTTAACATCTTTTGAGCTTGCAAAACTGTTCGTCAAAGACGTCAAAAAAACACCACTATTTTGTGTTGTGCATCTAGCATCCCGGTTCTTCGTGTGGTATCTGTACCCATTGATTACATATCCATTATACCTCTTAGCTGATCGATTAGGGCCCATTGCAAACACTTCTAATTCCTGTGAAATATTTCCTCTTTTGCCAACCTCTTCCTGAATCCAGTTCCAGAAGTCATCGCTATGTTGTTTGGCTTTTTTAAATTTTTTCAACTTTGTTTGACCATCAATCAAAGCTTTATGCTTCCTACAGAAAGTAGCTAGTTTAAAATTCTAGAAAAAAAATGACTAGTTATATAAAGAAACTAAGTTAGGAATTAGGAATTGAAACTTACGCAAATAACTCCTCTACTTCTTTGTTTCCAGAGTTGAATAGAATATAACGATGCATGTCCATCCACTGAGGTACTTCTAAATGTATAGCTTTTCCATTTTTATTTTTTCTTGTACCAATATGGTATTGCAACTTTTCTGGACAACCTTGAAGTTTTCCAGGCTTGGTAATATCACCTGATCCGGCATTGTCACCCAAGAATTTGAACAAAATGTCAAGCATTCTTCTGCAAGGTAACCCTCGGCGATAGAACCCTCAGGTTTACTTCTGTTTCGCACATATTTTTTTAACTTGCATAAATAACGTTCAATAGGCCACATGGAACGAAGGTGTGCTGGTCCACCATAAGCTAGTTCACTGCATAAGTGAACCAACAAGTGGAACATTATATCAAAGAAAGCCTGTATAAATATTGTCTCAAATTGACAAAGTACTTCCACGATTTCTTGTTGTAGCCTGTTCACCTCACTTAAGTCGATCACTTTGCTCAAACACTTCTCAGAAAGGCCCCTAATCTGATTAAAGGGGTGGCAACTGCAGGCTTCAGTGATTTTTTAACAGCAAATTGCAATAAATGGTGCAACACAAAATGTGCATCATGACTCTTATAGCCTGAGACTTTCCACTCCTTAGTATTAATAAACCGAGCGATGTTAGATGCACTACCATATGGCAATTTGGTATTTTTCAGTACCGAGCAAAATCGATCTTTCTCATCATTCGTCATGTCAAATATGGCAGCTCTGATTTCAAGGTATTTCCCATCATTTGATAAAACAGGATGAAGTTCCTTCCTGATGCCAAGTTCTTGCAAATCTTTGCGAGCATTGACATGGTCTTTTGACTTTCCAGGAATATTTAGTAAAGTTCCAAGTATGCTCTCACAGATGTTATTCTCGATATGCATAACATCGAGGTTTTGCCGATGTAAGTTCTGACTCCAATACGGCAAAGTGAAAAATATCGACTTCTTCTTGAAAGGGGAATCAACCTTTTTAACTTTTTTTTGGCCTGGCACCTTCTTTTTCTTTCCAAACTCATTTTCAAAATTCGACAATAATATTTCTACGTCTATTCCAGTTAAAATTTCAAGAAGCTTCCCCATCTCAATTTTACCATTGAACCTATTCTTATCGAACCTCCACTTGTGTCCTGGATCAAGAAATTTCCTATGGCACATGTAGCACACTTTTTTACAATGTTTTTGGTATTGTGAAGAAGTCTCGTAATTGCATATGGGACAACCTAAATACCCCTTCGTGCTCTAACCGGATAACATTGCATATCCCGGAAAATCGCTGATTGTCCATAAAAGACTTGCACGTAAGTTGAATGTCTGATCAGCAGAAGCAACGTATGTTTCGACACCCTCATCCCATAACTCTTTCAACTCGGCTATTAGAGGTTGCATGTACACATCAATGCTATTCTTAGGGGATTCAGGACCAGAGATAAGCATTGACAGAATTAGGTTTTCTGGCTTCATACACAACCAAGGAGGCAGGTTGTAATTTACCAAAACTATTGGCCAAGTACTATGATTTATGTTCATCGAACGGAAAGGATTGAATCCATCCGATGCTAGACCTAGTCTGATGTTCCTATTTTCTGACGAGAAAAGGGGATAAAGTGCATCCATCTTCTTCCAAGCCTCCGCATCAGCAGGATGCCTAAGTTTCCCATCCTTTTTACGTCCAAGTGCATGCCACGACATCAGTTTTGAATAGTCTTTGTGCATAAACAATCTCTGCAGCCTTGGCCTTAATGGAAAATATCGCATCACATTTGCCGGGACTTTGCGAGGCATCTTCTCCGTTTCATTGTCATCTGGGCTTGTCGTTCCAACCATAACCCACCTTGAAGTTTCACAGGTTCTACATTCTTGTTCGTTTTCATTTTCACCCCAATAAAGCATACAACTATTTGGACACGCGTGTATCTTTTTATAATCGAGACCTAAATCTCTAATTATATTCTTAGTAGCGTTGAAAGACAGGGGAATGTCTGCCTGTGGAAAAGCTTCTTTGATCAATTGTTGTATTTCCCAAACCCTGACTCTGTAATTCCATGAACACACTTCAAGGAATAAAGTCGGACAATGAAACTTAGCTTAGAAAATTTTGTACAGCCTTGATATAAGGGAAGTTTTCCCTCTTCCAGATGTCTATTAAATTTCTTAGCATCATCGTTTGGTCCATTAGTACAATGCAACATCTCTACTAGATTATCTCCAAAATCAATATCGTTCTCCATATTTACATCCTCGTCATTACGTGCACGATCAGGGACAAGATGTGTTGAAACTTCTACAATCCAGTTTGCATACAGGGAAAAAGGACCGCTGCATATAAGATGATCGTAGACAACATCTTGTACAGGCCACTTGATGTTCTTACAGTTCTTGCAATGGCATAGCATTTCGTCACCTACAGCCACTTGGGGGAATGCATTTTCTATAAACGCTTTTATCCCTATCATATACTCTTGTCTATACTTTGGAAGGTTTATCCAAATATTAGGCATGTCGTCCATCACTACAGTTATGACAACTCAAAATGTCATAAAATATAAGTACACTCTAGGCTTACAAAAGATTAGGCAATTAAAACTTATAAAAGCTAAACATAGACATCTATCTGAAGAGCTGCCTTAGGCCTTGTCATAAGTTTACAAATCTAATCATTATTACATACGTATACTCATGAACGACAACAATTAGCTAACAAATCTGAATACAACAACATTGGTTTTACATTACTACTTAAACTATGTTAATGATAAAAACAGTCAAAACTGAAAATCATAGCAAAATGACAACACTAGCAAACTTCAGCTTTCTCGTATTGAAATCTACCAATATAACAAACATTTATGATACGAAAAAGTTAATAATACAACAAAAAATCATCAAAACTCAGTGTTTAAGTTCACACTCACCGATTCAATTGCAAAAATGAACAAACTAGAAACCCTAAGTGTACTTGCAGAAAAAATACAATCTTACCAAATTCAACCACATATATAATCAAGTTTATCAAGTTAATTAACACACACACATGCACATAATAGTTAATTCATACACACACACATAATAGTAACAGAACATATAGGCTTACACAGAGGCTTACAAAAACACATAGGCTTACAAAAATAGAGAACAAACATAGAGGCTTACACAAATAGGCTTACACACCAAATCAACATCAAAATGAAAAAACAGAAAATACATAATTGGAGAAGAAGCCCTAATTGCAATCTGAGAAGAAGCCCGAAGCCTAATTGCTGAGAAGTGTTAACCGAAAAAACAGAAAATCTCGTCTTTAAAACAGCTCTCGTCTTTGGGTAGAGAAGTCGGCTACTCTCCTTTTGCTGTGTTGATAGAAAGTAAAGTGATTTGGGGAAAGTAAAGTGACCTAAACTATATCCCGCTCAACCGAAACAAAAACATCCCGCCCAGCCCAACAAAAATCCCCCCAAAACCTCCCGCCCAGCCCAACAAAAAATCCCACCAAAATATACAGTGATTTTTTTTGTTTTTTTGTTTTTTTTTTTGAAAAACTGTTTATTTGTTAATAATATTTTATTAAAATACTTATAATTTAATTTAAAAAATTTACTACACAAACGTAAATTATTTATTAAAAAAATAATAATTTTGATATTTTATTATAAAAACTTTTTTATTCGATTTTTTAAAAAAATTCGAGAAAAAGTTTAAAAATTCAAAAAAAAATCTTTACAAAAAAATTGTGAGCAGGATTTTAAAAAATTTATAATTTCTAAAAAATATTACAATTTCTGAAAAAAATTATTTTTTGAAAAAAATTTAATTTTAAAAAATAAAATAATTTTCCAACTCATTTTATAAAAAAGTTAACAAATTTTAAAAATTAAATTTATTTTTGGGAATTTTAAAAAAAATATTAAAAAAAATAAATTAGATGAAAAGAGTTGTCATGACCAACTCTAGTGTAACACTTACATATTTATGTTACATGCTTTAACACTTTCTAACTACTGTAACATCATATTTTTGGCTAAGGTAACATAAAAAACACAATGTTACCTCAGGATGTAAGTAGTATAGCTAGGGTAACATATTGGGGTAGCATTTCTCCGACGATAGGCCTTATATGGTGTAGTGATTCCTGGTCTTTAAAATTGTTGCCTTGTGTTGAAACATGATCGATTGTAGGTGATAGTCAGACAATCTGTGGATAAAGCAGATTTCCAGGATTCCAGTGTTGAGAAAATATTTAATCTGCTGTTTAACCACTGCGAAAGTGAGGAAGAAGGCGTACGCAATGTTGTAGCTGAGTGCTTAGGCAAAATTGCTCTTATTAAACCAGCAAAACTTGTTCCTGCACTAAAGGTATCGTCTAGGAGGGTGAATATGTTTTATGGTTTTCTTGTCATATATGTTCCTGGATGTTTTTTTTCCATATTGAAAACCTTATAGCTAATGCTTCATGCAAAATTTTCTAGGGGAGGTTAACTAGTCCATCAGCTTTCACTAGAGCAACAGTAGTTATCGCTGTAAAATATTCCATAGTTGAACGCCCAAAGAAGATTGATGAGATTATATTTCCTCAGATTTCTTCTTTCTTGATGCTTATAAAGGATCAGGATCGGGTAAAAATTCTTCTTTCCATATTGTTCTGTTGTTACTTTGTTAATCTGTCCTTTGCAATTGCTAGATGTCGCTGTTGATTTGTGAACCGAAAATTATCTTCCTTCAGCAAAAGCTGGAACCACAAGTGAAACTTGTATCTCTGGAACCACAAGTGGGAAGGATATTTGCTGGTCTTCTCTCTGAAAAACTTCTAGTGAAATTTAAATTTCCCAGGCCTCTTATGACTACGCTCTTCCTCTTCTTGTCATGTGTCGGTTTCCTCCTTCTAGCCTTCCCTTCCCCAGGTTCAGTGTTTTTTGCATCCTTAGTTATTGGTTTCACATATGGAGCACAGTATCCATTACTCAATGCTATAATCTCTGAGCTCTTTGGTCTCAATGCTATAAAAGGATGTTTTTCCTTAATGCAGATGGAAAAATTCTTGTTAAAGACATTGTGAAGTTGGGCATTCGGGCAGAAGATATCAATGCAGAAAAAGATGCCAATGCAGATGATAGAGTGTAGTAACAACAAGGCTAGTGCTAGTTCGGGTTCATACACTTTTAAATCTACACAACTTCAATGCCTAGCTAGAGAATTATTTGTTTCTCACGAGGGCTCATTTTGATCGTTAACTAGTAGCTAATATTTGTCGGGGTTATTATTGTCTACTTATTGTTTGCTCGTGGTAAGTGGCATGGAACTGAACCTTGATCAATTTTCACCAATATTTGAATTGGTTTCTATTGTTTGTTTTTGGCATTTTCATTTTATAGTGTAGTTTGGTTTTCTTTACATGTCCAAAACCATTGTTTAAGATACTTTTAGCCAATGGCCACCAATGATTAATACTTGTTGTATTATATATCAATCAATGCTTTTATTAAAATCCCTTGTGAGAAAATGACTCACACAACAGGTAAATAAAAACTACTTAATGTTAACAGTTGTAAAAAATGCTATCAAACAACATGTACCATTTAACAAAGTAATGTGGGAGAAGAATACACACTGCAGGTTAAAACCCACAAAATTGTTGTCTCTTTTA
Organism: Saposhnikovia divaricata; assembly: GCA_036435485.1. Taxonomy (NCBI): domain Eukaryota; kingdom Viridiplantae; phylum Streptophyta; class Magnoliopsida; order Apiales; family Apiaceae; genus Saposhnikovia; species Saposhnikovia divaricata. Next base: position 139,401,982 of record CM071599.1, on the reverse strand, counting down.
ACAAATAACAACATGTTATACTTTTGCAAAACCATTGTTTGAAATAATTTCAAACAAGAGTTATATACTAAGAAATTGTTATCCTTCCGAAAGTACAACAACATGCCATATGAGATAACATGTTGTACATCTAACCATAAAAAAATGGTTTTTGCTAAGAAACGATTGTCTGTAGTGATATACAAAAACAACCCTGATCAAGTAAAAGATTGTATCTTTTGCACTTAAACAATAGGCTTCCTTTTAAAAACCATTGTCTTTACTGCTTAATAACAACAATATATTCGTTAAAAAGTGTTGCGTTATCGGAGCTTTGACAAGAGGTTTCCAAAGAAGTGTTGTTGTTTCTGGGTATTAGACAACACTTTTCAGGTGGCTTTTACTTGTCTTTCAACTTTCACACAACAGCTTGCTGTGTGTTGTCTGAGGTGTGTATCAGACGACTTCTCAATAGTCAACAGTTTTTGGTATATTCAGACAACACGTTTTGCCTGTTGTCTAATGCAAAAATCCTTGTAGTGTTTGTACGCGTATGTGATGTTCTGATATATGTGGGTGATTAGATAGTGATACTTGTGGTCCTGTAATGTTTCAATTTGTCCACTGTAAATTTCCTAGTGTAATACTGAATGTTCTTGTGGTTCGATTTGTTAAGAACCGAAAATTTGGGTTCTAAAATATTGATGGATTTCGTGATGATTATATTCGATTATAGTTTTGCTCGAATTAATTGATTTTTTTATGATGATTACTAGCTAGGTATTAATTGTGGTTCGAATATTGGTGGAATTTGCGGAAGGAAGCCCAAAATATGGGAACCCCCAAATTTTGCCGCCATTGGCGATGAGCTTCGGTGAGCCGACGGTGGACAGTAATGATTATTCTGAGTCCTAATTAAATTATATAATATACTGTTTCTAGTTATAAATTTTATTATATGTCAAAAAGATTTAACTCTGAATTATTAGTGTTAATTGTAATTGCGTTATTGATTTGGATTATTAAGGTGTAATAAGTAGTAGTATGATGTGCGGATAATTATTATTGTGATTGTTGGTTTTGTGTCGGCTGCGTCCGACTGGTAGGCTACCCGTGCAAAGGGGATGCTGCCCGAATTTTCTGAAATTAAAAACTTTCTAAAAATAGTATTTTCATATTTATGGAATAATTATAATTATGTTATTATCTAGTATTTAAATGATGGCTATAAAATTATGCATTGATTTGGTTTGATAGTTAAGTTGTATGTCATAATTCATTGTATAAATGTTTCTTTAAATGTTACTTATGGATTCCGAGTGGTGTACAATAGAGGTACATTAAAATGGTTAAAGTTAATTGTGAATTATATTGTAGCGAAGGATAGTGTGATTGTTGATTGGTTCGGTTGTTTTCAGACAGGTTAGACAATATTTTAAAGGAGGTACTGTCCGTATTTTCGTAGAATTTGTCCGCATTTTCTTAGAATTATTTGATAATTTTTATAGCAAATTGAAAATAAGTATTTTTAAATAGATATGATATATGTGATAACTAGCATAATTGTAAATTATTGTTACGTGTTAAGTGCCTACGTGGTTTATATGACTATACTACGTGGTTTATATGACTATACTGTACTATTTTGAGAAAGTGATTAATACGTGTTGTATATGTTAAATTGTAAAGCGTGATAGGACACGTTTGGGTAGAACGATTTAGACGGTTATGATAATACGCATACTGAAGTAGTACTTTATCTGTATATAGGTACGAATACGAGGCCAGCTATGAGCCCGTGCAAGCATAGATAAGATCCTGAGGAATGGAATAATTATTGAAATTGACGAGTGTACTTGGGGGGCGGCTGACAAGTTTTAGAAGAAGACGGATGTAATATAGAGTAGAGGCCAAAGTATATAGAAGTAGAGTGGATGTAAAGTGAATGACGAGTCAGTGTGATGGAAATTGAAACTGCATGTAATGAAGCAAGTATACTATCCCTCACTTATCGTTCAAGTGATGTCAACCTTCCTGTTTTATTTATATGTTTTCTTGAATCCCTTCTTGCAAGCATATATACCCTTCATAATTATTTCGGATGATGTGAACCTATTTCTACTATTCGTAAGGTTTACTTCCAAATCGCTTTGCTAGGGTCTATAACTTTACTTTTGTTTCAAGTGACATTTTCCCTCAATTAGTATTCTCAAATTATCTTAAAATTGTTGATTCTCTTAAAATTATTTTAAATAAATAAATATTTTTAATCTTTATTAGTATTCCAATACTTGATATTTTATCTGATTCCTCAATACCTATCGTTCAGGTGTTGGCTCTTTTAAAAGTTATTGTATATAAATATTCCTCATTTTTATTAATATTCTAATACATGGTATTTTATTGGATTCCTCAGTCGTGTACTATTTTATATTCTTCAAAAGAAATTTAAGTGATATTTTAAACAGTGGAAATCCAAGATTTAAAAATTTATACAAATCATTTAGAATAATTTTTGAATATGATTTATGATTTTCCCTCAATAAATACTTTTCAAAGAATATACAACTATTTACTCTGATATTATTTTCGCTATAAATGAATGTAACCTATTTCGAGGTTTATACTATCGTTGAAGCATGTGTTGCTCAGTGACGGTTAAAACCAAGAATGAATTGGGATCTTCTTATTTATTCAACTCATTATTGTCGGGCCGTGTTGGCAGCTAAAACCTATGATTTCTCAGCTGACAAGAGTGAGACTTTGAGTAATTGAGAATTTCTTAAATCTACGTTTTAAGCTGTTTAAATCCACTATGCAAGTTCAGGTTTTACAACGTAATTCATTAATTGATAACTTTTGGATCAAGTGGTTTATAGCTAGTACAGTAACTTGACTCTTCTGTTGAACTTCTTATTCCGTTATTCCATGAATATTCTATAAATGTTTGCTTCCTTTTAGGGGTTTAACAACTGCTTGTTCCTTAATTGATTAATGATACCTTGCTGATTTATTGATTTATAATTCTGTCTTGGTGAACTATACCCTGCTTAGTCCATCTTATTGCTTTGATTATGATTCCTTATATTGAATACTTCCCTGATTCTTAATCCTTTATTGTCACTCATTAAAATGGATTAATTATTTAAAGATGATTTAAAAATTCCTTATACTGGGCTGATCTGTTATCAGTGAGTTTAAGGATTGAAAAGTGAAATGTTTTAATTGTTAATAAATTGGTTATAAATTGGAGACGCGTAAGAGGTTAGGGGTGGTTCCCCAAGTCTAGCACTTTTAATTTAGCGTAAGAGGCTAGGGGTGGTTCCCCTAGTCCAGTATTAAAGGCCAATGTGTTGCCTAATTGGGAACCCAATTTCAAAGGAATGGGGACATTACGTGGCTGATCACCCGTATTATCCGGAATCAGGAGAATAATAATAATAAAATCAACTTATATACTTTAAAAAAAAGTTTTATGAAAAGTATGTTTTGATGATAGAATGGTTCTAATGGAAGAAATGTTTTGAGAAAGAGTTATGGTTTAAAGAAAAAATGGAAAGTTTTATTTTTATGAAGAGAATTGATTTATTCCCTTGAGATAGTTGATAATTGATATTGTTCATCAATGAAATATTCATAAGTTGTTGTTCACTATATTATGGACTTGCTGAACGTTCTTTGGCTCACTCTTGCTTTGTTTTTACCTAACCCTTTGCAGTTAGGCTTAAAGATGATCTACCTACATTTTTTATTTCGAATGAGAGCGATGAGGCATTCTGTTCGAAACAGATTTTAGAGCCAGCACGGGCAGGCACGGATTTGGTATGAGTTTTAGATTAGATGGTACAAAAGTTTAGATTAGATCAGAAATAGAAGTTGTAATAATTTGTGTAATTTAGATTCTTGTTTCATACCATAACCTGGAATCGATCGTCGGTGAGGAATTGTTGGTGTATTAAGTTTTATTATTACAGGTATTCTTATATGTTAATGTTCGGGTGTATTTGTTAAATTAAAATTTGGTTTGGGTTGAATTACAGGTGGATAGTCCGATTACGAATAGTTCATGTCGATTTTTTTTTTATAAAATTTTCCTGGTTTATCGGGTATAGGGGTGTTACAAACAGCCTTCTGGATTCGAACATGACCAATATCCAGACTATGTATTCAAGCTAAAGAAGGCTCTCTATGGTTTAAAGCGGGCTCCTAGAGCTTGGTACAAAAGGCTTAGTAAGTTTCTTCTCAAAAATGGATTTATTCGAGGTAAAATCGATCCCACATTATTTTTTAAACAATATGGTAAAGATATTCTTGTTGTACAAATATATATGGATGATATTATTTTTGGATATGCTAGTGAATCTATGTGTGAGTGGTTTTCTAAGTGTATGCATAGTGAATTCGAAATGAGCACGATGGGTGAGCTCAATTATTTATTGGGTCTTCAAATCAAGCAATCTAAAGATGGAATATTTGTGCATCAATCTAAGTATACAAAGAATCTGTTCAAGAAATTTGGCTATGAGGATGTTAAGCCAAAATCAACTCCTATGACCCAAAACAACAAGCTGACTGCAGACGAAAATGGTAAGGAGGTTGATATAAAAAGGTATCAAGGTATGATTGGATGCTTACTATATCAACTACTTCTAGACCTGACATCATGTATAGTGTGTGTGTTTGTGCAAGGTTTCAATCCAAGCCTAAAGAGTCTCACTTAAGTGCTATTAAAAGAATTTTTCAATACTTAAGTGGTACTATTTCTGTTGGTTTGTTCTTTCCTATCAGAAATACTTTTGATCTTGTTGGGTATAGTGTTGCAGATTATGTAGATTGTCAAGTTGATAGAAAAAGTACTAGTGGTGTTTGTACATTTCTTGGACAAATCTTGGTTTCATGGCAATGCAAGAAACAAACTTTTGTTGCTTTATCCACGGTCGAAGGGGAATATCTAGCAGGTGGTAGCTATTGTTCTCAGATTTTATGGATGATTCAAACACTAAGGGACTTTGATATCAAGTGTAGAAAGATTTCAATTAATTTTGACAACACTAGCACCATTAATATTTCGAAAAATCCGGTGAATCACTGAAGAACGTAGCATATTGATGTTCGACACCATTTCTTGAGAGATAATGTTCCTAAAGGCAAGATAGAGTTGGTTTCTGTCCCAATAGAATTTCAACTAGCTGATATTTTCACAAAACCCCTTGCTGAGGAAAGATTTTCAATCAATCGAATGGAACTTGGCATGTGTTCTGTGTAAATTAGCGTCCCGATTGATATACGATGGTCAGGTTAGCTTGCTATTTATTTTATTAGCATGTTACAGTTGGTATACTTATTGCATTATGTTCCGGCATACCATTTATTGATCCTGAAGACTCTTAGTTTTTGATGGATTAAGGGGGAGAACTTTTGGAGAATGCTTAAAATGCTTATTACTGGATATAGTATTTGAACCCTGATGGTTTATGTTTAATTTGAATTTATGGATGTTTTATATGTTGTTTTTGGTGATATATGTTTTATGTGAAAATTATTGTTCTCATATCTTGAGAAGCAGGAATTTAGGGGAAGTTATTCTAATTCTCCTAAATTAGTTGGAATCATCAAAAAGGGGGAGATTGATACTCCTTAGATTTTGATGATCACAAACAACATGCCAAAACGCTTGTGAGTAGATATAAAACAGCATGTTATTTCTGCATAAGCTAACTTGGTTTTCAGGGTAATATAGCTTACTGGTTGTATGATCAGTATATCAAAAACAGCAAGCCAAAATTGAAATACAGTAACAGTATGGCAACCATTTGCGCAGAGACATATCACAAACAGCATGCCATTTGTCAACAGTCCAGAAAGATTAGAAGTGTGAAAATCAAGGAGTTTTTATAGGGATGGACTTCTAAACAGTTGTAAGGATTGTTTACATAAGGAATATGTATTATATATAAATATTTTGACTTATTTTAAACAAATCTTTTCATTCAAATTTTATTTCCTAAATTATAGGGGTTTGGTTTTATCCAAAATTCGTTTTACTCTTTCAAACCTCCTATATTTGTTTTATATCATTTTCTTTGAGAAGAACTGGTCGTATATCTCTCTAACTATTATTCTTCTTCCTTCATACGTTAACATTAACGTTATAAACAAACCTAACAAATAGAACGTTGGATTGGATCCAAACTTTGGACAATTTGTTGGATTAGTTTGTGATCGTTTATGTGAAGACTTTAAATACATATTCTTGGTTACATTATTTTGGTTGCTGAAAATACAAGAATCTCACGAACATAAAACAACTCGGTTTCACTTTGCGAAATCTTTCTTTTGATTCTCTCCAGCTCATTTATATATATCTATAGTATTGTTTGTTTAGGGAATCTATAGTTTGAGTAGTATCATTTAATACTTGTAATGTTCTGATTGTAATTGTTAGTTGTTGGACACTTGGCTTGGAATAGTAGGGATTCGAGAGTTGTGCTAGACAAGTATACTAGGGTAGTATAGCTTAGAGAGCAGCTGCTTCAAGTCTATTTAGCAAGCCATTTGCGTCTACAGCTGGGTTTTGAGGGAGATATATTGTTGTATCTTGTAATCGGTTTATATTGATCAATAATATATTCTTTTACACCATAGTGGATTATTCAGCGTACCATGTACATCTGTTAAAATTGAAATCTCGTACACCTTTGTGCATTTTCATCTTTCACATAGTCTGATAGTCATACAAAGTTTATACAAAACTTTTGGACCAAACATCATCAAAATTAATTATGAGAAAAGGAACCTAACACATATCTTAGTTAGATAATGAATAAATTCATATGGTTGATTATGTATAATATTTTGATATACACAATCTTTTTAAATCTTTTTTTTGATATACACAATCTTTAATATAATTAACTTATTTTACACAATATCTCATGGAAGTTAATCTCATTAGTTATTGTTACATCTTTTTTCACACTAAATTGTTTTAAAAAAACTCAATCCATCACCAAAAATATAAATTCATACAAAATCTTTCATGAAAACAAAAGAAAATTCCCAATAAATTATATTATCTATCAATATACAAATGATTACAAAATACCAAAGCAGATCAATTGAAATCTCAACAAATCAGTTTAGATATAACAATATCCACATTTCACTCCTTTGTAATAAATTATAAATAAATACAATTGAAAATGTTTGTTTCTAACACTATATATATTCAACTAAAATAATTTGCAATGTCATCTTCACTTGATTTCATTTCCTTTCAAGCTAGAAGTCTTGTGTAAGTTTTTTATATTGAAAATTATTTGTACGTTTTGGGTGAAAATTTATCAAAAACAAGAACAATTTATATACGATTATGAATATATGTATATGCTAATCAGATCATTTCACTTGTAATTTGTTGGGAATAATGTCTAATCAAGAAAGAGAAACAGAACGATCCAATTTTATTGATGCACCGAATAGAAAAGAAGAAGGGTTCTATATATTCACCCCACAACGCTAGTGCGAGTAGAGACAGGAGGGTGAGTCTTTTCTATTTTCGTGTTAGTTTTCTTTTTATTGTTAGACTCATATATGTATTTTAGGGTCTAAATATTAAACTCACATATGTATTTTAGGGTATAAATAGTGTAAACGTCAATAATTAAAAAGTAGAGTGTAACGCCCCCAAATCCGGGTCAGGAGATTTGGTCGTTACGTGAGTTCTTAAAATAACATCACCACTTTAATAAAACATTATTCCGTATAATTGTCAGAAATTGAAATATAATCTCTGTAACCCAAAAAATCCAAGATCTTTTAGGTTATAGTGCTAGAAACAAGAATCCAAATTCCATAAAATACCAACTTTCTGCTTGACCACATTCTCTTAAATCAAAACCTAAATCACTGGTATAACTTCGACAAGAAGTATACCAGGCCAACAATACATAATAATAATTATTAGAGTTTAACTATACTAAATAGACCTTATTCTGGATCAGGACATCCCACGTCAAGTCATCCTCAAGATATCGTCTGCTTCTTCTCTTTTCGAGCTGTGCGACCATGTCTCGCCAAACTACCTAACTGAAAAGTTAGGGTTTCGAAACAGACAAGTATGAGCGGAAGAAATGCTCAGCATGTGTGTAGTAAAATAGGAATAATAATAAATCATTGTTAATGAAAATAGATATCATCTATCAAAACTCAAATCATGAGAGAAGTATTTTGAATCAAAAATCTATCAACACATCATAGATTAAAATAAAGTATGAAATTGGGTATTCGGACATGATAAGTTCAGTGCTCTACTAGTGGGATCCCGACTACCTAAACAATTGGTTTAGTTGTACTCCTAACAAGGAAGCATCATTAAGGAAATAATAGTCTCAAAGGTTATCGACAAGTTCGATACAGTAAAAGGGGTATAAATTGAATAAACAAGAATAACAATAAATGTCGACAAGATCGACAATAAATGGAATAAATCCATAATAAGCATATTTAATGCAATCTCACTTGAACAAGAAGTGAAGGGAAAACACTTGCCTAGAATTCTCAGCTATCATGAAACGTCACAGTAATAATGCTTTCATCTTCTATCTTACGGCGTCACAATCTTCTAATTTGATCAATATTTGGTTCAACGCTCTTGCGGTTGCCACGAGTCTAAACCACCGATATCGAGCTCGCGCGTCAATTCCAATATCAAACATAAGACAAAACTTTAGTCTCTAGACGACAATTCTAATATTTTCTATAACGCTTATAAACTCAACTTGAACGTATTAACCATACTCACCAATTTCTCTGTTGGAAGAAGATAATCGAAGACGTCCCCTCTGAACATATATGTTTTCTCGTTGGAGAACGTCTCACAGTGAATCCTAACAACCACAACCAATACTTCATCCATCTTCATCCTTCCTCATTTAACCCTCACTTATATCCGCCGACAATTCTGAGTCACTTCCCAGTAAATCCCTCGGATAAATAAATCTTCTCCGAACTCAGGAATCCAATCTATATATAATATTTTAATATCCGTAAATCCTACTCAAAAACGAAAATAGGGTTACCGAATATAAGGGCAACTCTCCATTAAAAAGGTCTCTAATTTATTCTAAGTATTCGCTAACCAATAATTACTCAAATAGCATTTCTACTTTAAGTTGGCTCTTATGAATTCTCTACAATTCTCTAAATTTCACTAGTTTAATAATATTAACCTCTATTTTTACTCAAAACAAAATAATTCCACCATCCATTTTTATCCAATTTAAATCCATAATTATTATTCTCACTTTTAACCAAAAATAATTTATCAAAATAATTTTACTTTTAATTATCCTCACAATTATAATTTGTTCTACTCATTTTTAACATTAATCCGATTTTAGCATCTAAAATAATTGGCTCATACAAATTTCACAAAAATTCACATAAAAGCTCTATTTTAACTAAATCCATTTTAGGGCAATAATAATATTATAAATCTCTAATTATTCTCCAAAGCAAAGAACCCATTTTTATTGGAACAAGGGTATAAATCTCAATTTTATTTCAGAAATAAAAGAATCCACGAATTCATTTTAATCTTGTAAATAATTTAATAATAATTTCGAATTTAGTCTCTAAAATAATCTGACTCGATCTGGTTAAATAAAATAATCTGGAAATATTTATTATTAGCTTTCTAAGATAAAACCATATTTTACTCTATAAACATTCCCTCTTTTATTAATGAATCATTAAATCTCTAATTATCCCCAAATAATCACAAATTATTCTTATTTAATTAATTACTCAATTTTACCACTTTATTAAACTCTTTTTATTCTCACAATTTTAATAATATTTCAATTTTATAACTCTTTTTTTTATTAGCGAATCATTACGTTCTCTAATTATGACTTAAATAATTGCTAATTATTTATTCACTCGAATCACATTTAAATAGGTCCTGTTTTATTCTCAAAATAAAATAACTCATTTTACACTAAATTCTAATTTTATTATAAATTACTCCTATTTTATTTCTCACCATTTTATAATAATAAAACAATTATTAAAATCAATTTTAAAACATTCAACCATTTATTTTATTATTTTCTTTTATGGGTCAAAATTATAATAAGTCCAATAATCATAAATAAATAAATAAATAAATAAAAAAATAAATAACAGAACAAACAAAATAAAAACAAACATCAAATTCCCCCGAAATCTCTCTGCTTCATTCTCCCTCTCGAAATCTCTCCCCGAAATCTCTCTCTCCCTGTCTCTCCCTGTCTCTCCCTCTTTCTCTCTCCCTCTCTCTCTCTCTTTCTCATTCTCTCCGTTCTCCTCTTAAATCTCTCTGCCTTCCCCATCACAATCTCTCTCCCTCCTCCTTATCTCTCCTCTCCCTTACTCTAGGATCGACACCACCACGACCCACCACGAGTAATACTTCGAACATAACAAGATCGACAACGAAACTGTCAAAGGGAATTAACAGGAAAGAAGAAGAAAAGAAGAAAAAAAAACGAAAAAGGCTACCTGCTGCTAGTACTCTGTTTCGTGAAAGAAAAGAAAAAAATATGGTCGAGTTTTTAGATTTAAGAAGAGAAGTAATCGGTGCTCTCAACTTTGTTCTCTGTTTGCATACAAATGTATGGTCAGGAGTTTTGACTAGAAAGAAAAGAAAGGGGTCAGTTTTGTTCTTGTAAAAAAAAATGAACGATATCATTGAGATAGAGATGAGGCCGCTTAGTCAAAAAGCATGGGCTAACAAAAAGAAGCTTTTTGTGTTTTGTGAAAGCATTTTTGTGTTTTGTGAAAAGCATTTCCGTGTTTTGTGAAAATAAAACTCATTTTCTGTGATCGAAAAATGCTGTCTCTTTATCTCTTTCTCGTGTTTGACGACCCGATTAGTCGAAACCGTGATAATAATCTCATTTTTCTGCTGGCTGAAATAAACGAGACTCAAATTTTGTTCTCTAAAATAAATTTAAATATCGGGTAGTAAAATTTATTCAAAAATTTCGCGGTTATTACAGTCTTCCCCCCTTATAGGATTCCATCCTCGGAATCTAAATAACGCACTAAATAATTCAGGATATAAATTCCACATTTCGCTCTCTAATTCCCACGTGGCTTCCTCAACTTGGTGATTTCTCCAAAGTACTTTCACTAAATTTACTTTCTTAGTTCTTAACTCTTGTACTTTGTGATCTAGGATCTGTACTGGTTGTTCTTCGTATGACAAATCAGGATGTATCTCCACTTGTTCGTAGGTTCTAACCTGTCTGAAATCAGAATGATACTCTCCTAACGCAGAAGCATGAAACATATCGTGGATGATATGCAATGCTTAGATTTAATCTCGTGCCAAGACATTCCTGAAAACTTTTCCAAAATCGAGAAGTAAAACGACCATCTCTATCATATATAATTGAACAGGCACTTTATGCCAAACCATAATTTCCTTTAGGTATATCTTCACCAATCTTTCAACGGAGTACTTATCACTAATTGGTAGAAAATGTGTAATCTCATTGAAAAATAGTCTCTGTTTTAACATCAATTCCTTAAACTTGATGAACCCATTCTCTGTCGACGTGAAGGTATATTGAGCCCTAAAAATAAAATCAACAGGTCTGTCTTTACTTCTTTTAATCACTGATAACCTTAGGAATCATAAGGGTTTATAACCAAAACGAATCGTATATGCAAAGCTCATCTTCAATTGGAGTATAATTGATAGTGAAGTAAAATATGGTGCTACCATTAATCACATTTCACAGTTTGTTGTAGCCTTTCGTACTCTCTATAATTCTCGCTACATAATTAAAATCGTAGAAGCACTAGTAGAAAACTGGCCTTTTACGTCGGTTAAATAGGTCTTTTACGTCGGTTAAATGGCGACGTATGGGCTGGCGACGTATAAGGTCAAAGTCTTATGCGTCGGTTAAAAAGGCGACGTATATTGTACCCTTTTACGTCGGTTCTTCTAAACAACCGACGTATATTGTACCATTTTACGTCGGTTCTTCTAAACAACCAACGTATATTGTTATCATTTTACGTCGGTTCCTCTAAACAACCGACGTATATTGTTATCCTTTTACGTCGGTTCTTCAAAACAACCGACGTATAAGGTCCAAAAAATTAAAAAAATAATAATTTGTTTATTGTTATCCTTTTACGTCGGTTCTTCAAAACAACCGACGTATAAGGTCCAAAAAATTAAAAAAAAAATTAATTTGTTTATTTTAATTTTTGACCTGAATTTACAAATCAGAAATGTTTCTAGCTACATGGAGGGGAGTAGCTAAAGAATGTATTTAAAATAGAAAACTGATCGGTATATTATCTAAAAAAAATATTTACAAATCAGAATTAAATCATTCAATGAGTTTGGATAGATTACACACTCTACATACCATTCTTGTTCTTCGACTTAAAAAGAACAGTCGAGAAGAGAACGATGAATATTTGGATAGATCCTGAGACTATGAGATGTCAGCTTTAATTAATTTAGGACCTCTACTGGTTACTAAATGGTTAGGTAGGCCCCTCAATATCAACTTCAGTGACCACTTTGTTCAGGCTCTGTATGACCAGTTTCTTGACCTTTGTTGCGGGTAGGCTGGTCATCCCTACCAGGCCACTGATCTTCTTTCCCAGTAACTTCCCCAATTTTTTCCTGCAGTAACAAAATTGCATGGGCAGTAACATAATGTAGGCCTTGTGATGAAATTTTCATATTAACACACTCTTTGCAGATAAACTACTGAAAGATCTAATCTAGTGCAAAATTTGAGAAAGAAAGTATCAAGAGCATATGCACAACGAGCATGTTGCTCCCATCGATCAAGAGCCTCAAGCTGATAGACACTTGTAGCTGCTGCACAGAATTCCTCAAAATCCATTCTTCTATATTGCAGGGCATTAAGCTAACACAAAGAAACATAATTTAGCTACTTGAAAACAACTTTTTTATTTAGGGCGAAGGGTTGATCTCAGCCTCGAAATCTGTAAAAGTTGAAGCACTTACTGAGGCGAGAAAATCATGAACACGTGACTCCTTCATGGCATCTGTCGCATTTCTCATCAAAGCCTGACAAAATTCTTGAATATAAGATTATAATTCGAATAAAAGATAACTACGGAAACATAATATTTTGCAAGAAATTAACCTGTTTGATGTTATCCAAGCATATGGACCCATTTTTGTTCGGTTCCAACAATGCAAATTGCTCCTTCAAGTAAAATAACTCATCTACAGTCAATGTTTTGGATAAAGCCTGCGAAGGATTGCAAAAGTGAATAGAACTATTAAGAATGTGTAAAGGACCTTGAAGCCTATCAAAAACATCACATGCACACCAAGAATTATTTAAAAAAAAATCAATTTTCAAAAGAATAATGCAACATGCCACAAATACTACAAACACAGCCTTAATAAATCATTCGCAAGAAACCAGACGAGAAACACAGCCACCCGGGTAGTCCTCGATTCCGCAGAACATGATAATCATTACTACTATTTAAGAACCAATGACTTACTGGTGCTAGTCCTACACTAGCACTCCACAACAAGTAAATGCAGAATCGAGTCAGTGAAGGCATTATAAATTTGAATGATTTCCATATGTAGGTTCTAAATGAAGAGGAAAATCTGCCTGGATATATTTCCTATTAATACTTTTTCCATACTATCGCTTTCTCTCTTCTAGATGGGTTTTTAAAACAAATATCAATTGTTGTATCTTAATATGATTTTGAACACTACGCAAGCAAAAACATTTTTTCAAGAACAATCTTTTTGAAATTATATGGAACCAGAGATTGTAGAAGCCAGAACTACCAGAATACTACCGTCATCAATTTGTCAAATTCAATTTGGGAGTAAGATTGAGACAACAGTGATCATCTTTGTGTAAACTTTAAGTTCATAAGTTTTAAGTCCGGCCACAAATCAAAACCTAGGTCCAGTGGCACTTTGATGTCATTATTGTTCCTAATCCATGGATGACCTGCAAGGTACATTTTGTATCGTTCATGAACATATGGGAAAGGGGAACAGAATGGTATCTAAGAATCAAGAATGTCAAAGTTGAGGCACTCACTAAGAGCTTGAGCAGCAGTCATCCTTTTCCTTGGATCTTTATTTAGTAGACGTTTGACAAAGTCCTTTGCCTCAGCAGATAGAGAAGGCGAAGGTGGTTCCTCAAATATAGGATCAGCTTTTAAAACTGCTCTAAAGATTCCAGATTCTGTTCGAGCCCAAAATGGACGGCTACCACATAATAATATATATGATATGACACCAATACTCCAGACATCTGCCTCTGTACTGTAAGATCTATGCAAAACTTCAGGCGCAACGTAATAAGCGCTGCCAACGATATCATTGAGCCTTTCATCTATAAATGAACACTTAGAATGGTCAACTTTCGGATACGAAACAGTGTGGAAAACACGGAAGTAAGAGGTTATTGGAGGTAAAGGGGAATACCTGGCTTCACAAAATCTGAAAGACCAAAATCAATGGCCTTCAGTGGTGAGTCCTCTTCCTTTGACATAAACAAGAAATTCTGTACAAGAGATTAGCTGCAGTCAGATTCAATGACAAGAGACAACATATAAATGTAGCAGAAGATAGTAAGATTATTTTCATCTTAATATTTGCTTATTAAGATGAATGTACAAGAAAGATGAATGTACAAGTCAGTCGTTTACATCTTTCTATTTTTGTAGCTCATATACGAGCAATTTGCAGCATGCCTGCTATTCTATCTTAATTTGCTCCCGTGACTAAACAATTTTTCCCTTCTATTTGAATTTGCATATCTTCTGCTTTGAACTCATAAAACATCAATTCAGATTTACTAATGCAAAAACGGATGGCTGTTAATTAGTTATCTCTCTCACGCAATTCATCAAACACCTGCAATGCATAATCCAACAACTGAACTTTAACATACATATCAATCAAACTAACTCTAACACACAAACAAATTGGATAGTAGAGATGTTGATTTTACCTCTAACACACAAACAAATCGATTATCACAAACAAACAAATCGATTAACACACACACACACATAATCGCGCACATATATATATATATATATATATATATATATATATATATATATAGATGAGAGGAGGCAGGGAGGAGAATAAAGGGAGAGAGAGAGAGAGAGAGTTCGAACAGAGAAGAAAGGAGAAAGAGATTCGAGCGAGAGAGAGATGGAGAGGGAGAGATTGTGCAAAAGAGATTGTGGAGAAATGAGAGAGAAGGGAGAGATGTCGAGAGAGAGAGGAGAAGAAGAGGGCAGAGAGAGAGATTTGGGTCGATCGAGAGAGAGAGATTTTGGTAGATCAAGAGATAAAATTAAAACAAAAAAGATAGTTAAAATATATGTTTAAGAGATTTAATTCAATCCAACGGCTCAGATCTTGTTAATTCAATCCAGCGTTTCAAAGTAATCTGAAAGAAGCACAATCCTTGTGCTTCAATGTTACCCAATAATAATGTGACACATGGCAACTTCTAATTTCTTTAATTTCTTTAAAGGTTTTATACGTCGGTTATATTAAGAGCGACGTATAAAGTAGTATTATATACGTCGCCTTTCCTCAACCGACGTATAAAGTAGTATTATAACGTCGCTTTTTTTTTCAACCGACGTATAAAGTAGCATTTTATACGTCTCCTTTCCTCAACCGACGTATAAAGTAGAATTATATACGTCGCCTTTTTCTCAACCGACGTATAAAGTAGCATTATATACGTCGCCTTTTTCTCAACCGACGTATAAAGTAGCATTTTATACGTCGCCTTTTCCTCAACTGACGTATAATATGACTTTATACGTCGGCGTTTGTTCAACCGACGTAAAAATTTTTAAAAATTGACCTTATACGTCGCCTTTATGCGGAACCGACGTATATAACTACTTTATACGTCGCCTTTGGCCAGAACCGACGTATAAGAGACGACGTATAAGGTCAGTTTTGTACTAGTGAAGAAACTTCTAGAAGGTACATGCGGATATCTAGATGGCGTCTTTTTAATTAGTAGCTTTCGGTTGCCCAATTAGCTCATGCGACTCCGAATCAGCTGCTTCGTCTATAGCACCCCCCCCCCCGTTTTTTTTTTTGGATGAATCGAACTCCAATTCGCACGATTTGTCGGGATACCTAATAATATCACAACACTCGTCATCCGATATAAACTCTTCTTCTGCACGACCTAAGTTTATCGATACCCTACGTCGACGTCAACTTGTAATAATCTCTAAAGATCCCACAATAGACATCTTCAACCGCGTGAAGTTCTATTCAGTTTTAGCCTAAAACATCTCAAGTGAGCACGTCATCTCGACTCATAATAGTATTTCCTTTAATTCCTCGAAACTTTCTTAGTCATCACACATCCGTTCACGTAAGGCTTTATTATACAATCACAGCTAAAACAACATTCTTCTTTCCTCTATTCGAAAGACTCATTGTTCTCACATTTCACTGTTGGAAACATTATAATGATAAACAAGGGTGAGCACACAGAATGTTTGGCAAGTTCACTATCCCAAATCTTACACAATTTTTTTTTTTTCGACGATAATGAAAGATAATGCTAGAATGGAAAGGAGACTCATAAAATCTTCAATCACGAAAGCCGTATAGGCAACTTCTCAAAATTTGTGAGAATATAGAAAACTTCTTTCAAAATCTCTCGTAACTCAAGGAATTTAAATCATCTCAACCACAGATCATCATAAACGAACTTCTAAACAATTTCAAGAGTTTTAAGAAAATCATCAACTTATTTGGTATCTCAGAATTTAAGAAAAGATCACTGGTCTTCATCCACTCGGTATCCCCCACGGTGCGATCAACTACCATGTCTCAAGGTACCGTCCTCCTGTGATACCCCACCCAACCTGATCAGGGCTATGATGTGGTACCACCAAATTTTCTCTTTGCTAGCATAAAATGGGTTGTTGTTTTCAACCCTGGCAACATTAATGCAAAAATAATTATTCGCATTCACGATACCCCACAGCGTGATCAACCGCTGTGTCTCAAGTACCAATATATCTCTTTGCTAGCAAAAGTTAGTTGAAAAGTCAACCTGAAATATTTCTCTTTCGGTACCACGAGTTTATTCCTCGTGTTGATCTGAAAGAAAACCCATGGGCCATCTCCCATGTTGACCAGTGGATTATAACTTAATTTTACAAGCTTTTGTTGTTAAAAAATAGTTGTGAGAATGAAAAGATACAATTGTGAATAGACAATGCTTTATTAATCTACTACATTTAGTGTCATTATACAACGCTTTGGTAAGCTAAAAATGATGTTTTATTTTTTACACTTCATACAATTCTAAGGCTGAGATGGAACTATGAGGAGAACAAATCAACCTCACAATAATCCTTCTGATCACCATGGTCATCAGCATCATCCATGGCATGACCTTATGCAAAATTGATTCCCTGGTGGCACTGTGACAGAAAAATTGGGACTTAACAAAATAGGTTGCATAGAATGATAACAATCAGATAAAACTTGTGAAAATTGAACTAGTAAACCCTATTACAGTATTACTCATCTATTGTACTTCACAAAGAATTTAAAATCTACATCATCACAAGGTTCAAGGGTAGAGTGCACCAGAAATAGCTCATCCTCGTAAATGAAATCCTAGAATGAAGGGGACCATAAGATCACATCATTTAGATAAGATGACATGAGACTATTAAGTCTGTCATCTATGATCATTGAATCACTAACCATTTTTTTGTTCCTGCATCGAAGTACAGTACTGCAAATCCAAGTTCTGCTCCATATTCCTTAAGAGCTAACCTTTTCTGAAAAAAATGAAGCTTTTTCAGTTGGATGATGAGACAATAGCTAAAGAAAAATTCCTTAATATGAACATGCTTGTCTCCGATCAGACCTGATATTCTTTCTTAAGATAAGTTCAATTAATAGGTCACATAGATGAGTGTTCTTGATAGAGGGTCTAATAGGTTTAACATACTCATTCAAATCTTGTGCCATCAGTCTTGATGATGCGGATGTAGATGAACCAGTGTCCTGGCTCTCTATAATGCAGGAGGCTGCATTCAAAGATAGAGATTAGTAGTAAAATTCATATGCATTTATACTTGTATTACTGGAACACGTTGACACCTCATTGAATGAGAGCGATGAGGCATTCTGTTCAAAACATATTTCAGAGCCAGCGCGGGCAGGCACGGATTTGGTATAAGTTTCAGATTAGATGGTACAATAGTTGAGATTAGATCAGAAATAAAAGTTGTAATAATTTATGTAATTTAGATTCTTGTTTCATACCATAACCTGGAATCGATCCTCGATGAGGAATCGTCGGTGTATTAAGTTTTATTATTACAGGTATTCTTATATGTTATTGTTCGGGTGTATTTGTTAAATTAAAATTTGGTTTTGGTTGAATTACAGGTGGATAATCCGATTACGAATACTTTATGTCGAAGTTTTTTTATATAAAATTTTCCTGGGTTATCGGGTATAGGGGTGTTACAAACAGCCTCCTCGATTCGAACATGAATAATATCCAGACTATGTATTCAAGCTAAAGAAGGCTCTCTATGGTTTAAAGCAGGCCCCTAGAGCTTGGTACAAAAGCCTTAGTAAGTTTCTTCTAAAAAATGGATTAATTCGAGGTAAAATCAATCCCATATTATTTATTAATCACAATGGTAAAGATATTCTTGTTGTACAAATATATGTGGATGGTATTATTTTTGGATATACTAGTGAATCTATGTGTGAGTGGTTTTCTGAGTGTATGCATACTGAATTCGAAATGAGCACGATGGGTGAGCTCAATTATTTATTGGGTCTTCAAATCAAGCAATCTAAAGATGGAATATTTGTGCATCAATTTAAGTATAAAAAGAATCTGTTCAAGAAATTTGGCTATGAGGATGTTAAGCTAAAATCAACTCCTATGACCCAAAATAGCAAGCTGACTGCAGACGAAAATGGTAAGGATGTTGATATCAAAAGGTATCAAGGAATGATTGGATGCTTACTATATTTAACTACTTCTAGACCTGACATCATGTATAGTGTGCGTGTTTGTGCAAGGTTTCAATCCAAGCCTAAAGAGTCTCACTTAAGTGCTATTAAAAGAATTTTTCAATACTTAAGTGGTACTATTTCTCTTGGTTGGTTCTATCCTATTACAAATACTTTTGATCTTGTGGGTATAGTGTTGCAGATTACGTAGGTTGTCAAGTTGATAGAAAAAGTACTAGTGGTGTTTGTACATTTCTTGGACAAAGCTTGGTTTCATGGCAATGCAAGAAACAAACTTTTATTATTTTATCCATGGCCGAAAGGGAATATCTAGCAGCTGGTAGCTATTGTTCTCAGATTTTATGGATGATACAAACACTAAGGGACTTTGATATCAAGTGTGGAAAGATTTCAATTAATTGTGATAACACTAGCACCATTAATATTTCAAAGAATCCGGTGAATCACTCAAGAACGAAGCATATTGATGTTCGACACCATTTCTTGAGAAATAATGTTGCTAAAGGGAAGTTAGAGTTGGTTTCTGTCCCAACATAATTTCAACTGGCTGATATTTTCACAAAACCCCTTGCTGAGGAATGATTTTCAATCATTCGAATAGAACTTGGCATGTGTTCTGTGTAAATTAGCGTGGTGAATGGTATACACTGGTCAGGTTAACTTACTATTTATTTTATTAGCATGTTACAATTGGTATACTGATTGCATTATGTTCTGGCATACCATTTATTGATCCTAAAGACTCTTAGTTTTTGATGGATTAAGGGGGAGAACTTTCGGAGAATGCTTATTACTGGATGTGGTATTTGAACCCTGGTGGTTTATGTTTAATTTGAATTTATGGATGTTTTATATGTTGTTTTTGGCTATATATGTTTTATGTGAAAATTATTGTTCTCATATCTTGAGATGCAGGAATTTATAGGGAGTTATTCTAATTCTCCTAAATTAGTTGTAATCATCAAAAAGGGGGAGATTGATACTCCTTAGGTTTTGATGATCACAAACAACAAGCCAAAACGCTTGTGAGTAGATAAAAAACAGCATGCTATTTCTGCATAAGCTAACTTGGTTTTGCAGGGTAATATAGCTTACTGGTTTTATGATCTGTATCTCAAAAACAGCGAGCCAAAGTTGTAATACAGTGACAGTTTGGCAACCATTTGTGCAGAGACATATCACAAACAACATGACATTTGTCAACAGTCCAGAAAGATTAGAAGTGCGAAAATCAAGGAGTTTTTATAGGGATGGACTTCTAAACAGTTGTAAGGATTGTTTAAATAAGGAATACATATTATATATAAATATTTGGGTTAATTTTAAACAAATCTTTTCATTCAAATTTGATTTCCTAAGTTATAGGAGTTTGGTTTTATCCAAAATTCGTTTTAATCTTTCAAACCTCCTATATTTGTTTTATTTCATTTTCTTTCAGAAGAACTGGTCGTATATCTCTGTATCTATTCTTCTTCTTCCTTCAAACGTTAACATTAATTAACCTTATAAATAAACCAAACAAATTGAACGTTGGATTGGATCCAAACGTTGGACAATTTGTTGGATTAGTTTGTGATCGTTTGTCTGAAGACTTTAAATACATATTCTTGGTTTCATTATTTTGGTTGCTGAAAATACAAGAATCTCAAGAACATAAAACAACTCGGTTTCACTTTGCAAAATCTTTCTTTTGATTCTCTCCAACTCATTTATATATATCTATAGTATTGTTTATTTAGAGAATCTATAATTTGAGTTGTCATTTAATACTTTTATTGTTCTGATTGTAATTGTTAGTTGTTGGACACTTGGCTTAGAATAATAGGGATTCGAGAGTTGTGCTAGAGAAGTATACTTGGGTTGTATAGCTTAGAGAGCAGATTCTGTTTCAAGTCTATTCAGCAAGCCGTTTGCGTCAACAGCTGGGTTTAAGGAAGATATATTGTTATATCTTGTAATCGGTTTATATTGATCAATAATATATTCTCTTACCAGGTTGCGTAGACCATAGTGGATTAGGGATGGAACCAGGCTAAAAGTTTGTAGTGTTCTTAATTTTTCCTGCACTTTACTTACTGTTTGTCCATTCAGCTTACCATTTACATCTGTTAAAATTGAAATCTCGTACACCCTTGTGCATTTTCATCTTTCACATAGTATGATAGTCATACAAAGTTTATACAAAACTTTTGGACCAAACATCATCAAAATTAATTATGAGAAAAGGAACCTGAAACATATCTTAGTTAGATAGTGAATAAATTCATTTGTTTGATTATGTATAATATTTTGCTTCTAACACTACATATATTCAACTAAAATAATTTGCAATGTCATCCTCACTTGATTTCATTTCCTTTCAAGCTAGAAGTCTTGTGTAAGTTTTTTATATTGAAAATTATTTGTACGTTTTGGGTGAAAATTTATCAAAAACAAGAACAATTATATACGGTTATGAATATATGTATATTCTAATCAGATCATTTCACTTGTAATTTGTTAGGAATAATGTCTAATCAAGAAAGAGAAACAAAACCATCCAATTTTATTGATGCACTGAATAGAAAAGAAGAAGGGTTCTATTCACCCCACAATCCTACTTGTGCGAGTAGAGACAGGAGGGTGAGTCTTTTCTATTTTCATGTTAATTTTCATTTTATTGTTAGACTCATATATGTATTTTAGGGTATAAATATTAAACTCACATATGTATTTTACGGTATAAATAGTGTAAACGTCAATAATATTACACTTACTTTTTATATATTGTTATAAAACCATACATGTATATTTTGATAATGGGAACACCATAATTGTGAAAAATATTTATTATGTGAAAATATGAAAAATATGTCTAATAATTATTTTACACTTTTTAAAGTAGTGCACAACAATTATTCTCACAATTTTCACAAACTATTCTTATGTAAATCATGCTCTATTAATATTATCTCACTCATCTTCTTAATAGGATAATAATATTGTTGCACAACGAAGTAATGTGGATGCTGTTATGAACCAAAGTGACGCCAACGTTAATGTGAACCAGGGTGCTGATGTGAACCATGGTTAAAACGACCATAAACATAATTTCTTTTGCCGTACACTTCAGACAAAAATTTGAATACATTTCACTCCTTCAATGTTTTCATTCATATTAATATATGCTTTAATTATTTCTTTTTAATATTTTTGCACAGTACACATCAATTTATACAACTCTTTTTAATTCATATCTTTGAATTTCTCTTAAAATACAACACCTGTCAGTTGGTTTATGTTCACATATAACTTCTTCAAAATTGTATTGAAAATTTAATTACAAGTTTATAATCTACTAAATGTAAAAAATAATTATATTAATCATATCTAACTTCTTAAAATCTTATCTTATTTCATCAAAAATTAAGTTTGGCATTTTTACAAGGGTGAAGGCCCTTTCTACCCCATTTTGGGGGGAGGGGTTACCAAAATACCCAGATCCAAAAACGCGGCCCTAAATACACACCAGATACGCTACTGACAGAGGAGTGTCTTGAGATACGCCACTGGGAGAGTAGTGTCCCATGTCACGGCACTGGGAGAGGAGCATGCAGTCGCTACAGTACCCACAGATACGCTAATGTGTTAAGCGTATCAGCAGGATGCGCATTTGGGTGTAGCGTATCACCCCCTGATGTGCCATTTGCAATCACGTATCTGTACACGTCATCGTCTTCTCCACAGCCTCATCGGGCGACTGCCGGCGCGACTTTTCGCGTTTTTTTCAACAACTTCGTTCTCCGACCACAGTTAGTTTCCAGTCGAGTTCTATATAGCAAACAATTCGTCTCATTGTCCTCTACAACAATATGTCATCAATTAATCCAGAATAATGCCGGATTTTACAACCCCAAATCCAACCATTTTTCCGATTATATTCCCGATCTGGTTCCACGACACCCCTACGGTCCAGATTTGCAACAAAACGTGTGCTTAATCTGATGAGCAAAGTATGACCATGGTAGATCTGTGTTCATTTGGCTCGAATATGGCCGGAACGAGGGGAGGAGTGGTTCGAGTCACCGGTCAGTCGCCTGGGGAGAGCAGCTGTCACTTAGAAGAAATTGGGGGAAAAAATGAAGTAGGGACACGCTGCTGGCAGTGGTGTGTCCCGTGGGTACTGAGGGCCATGCAATTTGGAAACGGGTATTTTGGTCACCAGCCTCCCAAAATAAGGCATTTTGGGCATTTTCTCTTTTTACAATCCAAAGCTATATATAATTTTTTGATTCAGTTTCATGTATATATGTGTTGAATAATTGTAGAAAATGAAAACAAGAATGAACGAACTCTGTTTGAAAAAGATATTTTAATCGATAATTTCAAATAACATTAATAAATTTATTATTTTAATTCTTCAAATTTATATTTACATCCAAAATTTCATAAAATCAAACCAAATCAATTTTTTTTAATATTCAAACATGTTATTAGAATGAATTTTAAAATTTTAATTAAATTTTGAATTTGCCAAAGATCGCGTATATTAAAGTTTGGCCTCACAATATTTAGGCGGATCCTTTAGATAATCATGAGACACCATATTTTCAATCTTATTATTGAAACTGTCACGTTTTACAACTTAAATTGTTAGAGATCAATATACATGTGTGTTGTGTTGTTCTTTCAGAAAAATATTTAATTTTTTTTAGATCACTTAAACCTATCTTACAATATTCACAACTCCCACTTATTTAAGGTAGTTTTGGATCTAAAATTCTATAAGTGATCATGAATCATGATGATGTTAATGAGTAAAATAACAATATAACTATATTGATGTCGATAAAATATGGATAGAGAAGATAGAAAAATAGGATCGAATGACCTGTTTTTCAAAGTAAGGTTTGTATACTCAATAATTAGATAATAATAAATAAAATTATCTTATAAAAATGATAATAACCGTAACAAAAATTCTATGTGTCAAATATATGAAGCTTTTTCTGGTGTTTAATAAAAATAATAATATGTGTCAAATTTATGATGCTTATTGTGGTGAGTGCTAAAAAAGAAGGGTTTTTTTTTGTAATATATCCATTTGAAAAGGCTGTTTATGAATATATCCTATTTTTAAATTTAATTATAAATATGTCCCATTTTACTAATATGTCCCATTTTCAAATATAACCATGATTAATTTACTAACTTTATATCATTAAAAGACATTTTTGTCCTCCTAATTATCCTAATTCCTCACCCACATTTTTGGTACCCATGCTAAAATTCACAATAAATACATATGCACTTCCTACAGTTGTGCGGGATTTATATCGAATCCATCATTTCTGTTGACACCATCAGATCACGAGTTGAGTGACATCTCTTCCCGTGCAACTTTACGTCGGTTATAATTATGTCCTATAATGCCCCCTCTCCCACCCACTTCCTAACTTCAGAGCTTTTAGAACTACGTCGGAGAAGAAGGGTGCCCCTGCGGGGCCAGAGCTCGAAAGGGGAGGTGGTGGTGGTGGCGGCATCGGTGGATGAGGTTGCTCCGGTGGGTGGGTCGGTGGGTGATTCCGGTGAATGGTTGTGCCCCTGCGGGGCTGGGAGGAGGATAGAAAGTGGGTGGGAGAGGGGGCATTATAGTCTTAATTAGTATATATATATATATATATATATATATATATATATATATATATATATATATATATATATATATATATATATATATATATATATATATATATATATATATATATATATATATAATTATATGTATATGAGTTATATGTGAGTTAGATTTTAACCATAGGACATATTTATAAATTATGAATAAAATGGGATGTAAACATAAAAACACCCCTTAATTTGGGACATATTTGATAAATTCCCAAAAAAGAATATAACCACTTAAACAAAACAGCATCTCCATGTCATTAGGGTAAACTCAATAAAATTCAAGAGAAGTCAACCGATAAGGAACAAAAGCAATGATAAAATTCAACAAATATATAACAAACAAACATGCAATCAAGAAACCAATATAAATAGCAATTGCCACTTTTCAAATCAATACTAATTGGTGTACAATATATATAAATTATCGTGGTATCAAATATTCCAAAAAAATATTAATAGATCGTAAATATAAAAAGTTTAAAATGTAAATTATGGCATGATTTTAGTCCATCTATACATCAATGGAGTTAATCTTACTTTAAAAGCCAATATTATTGATTAAAAGAAGTTGGGATTTTTGACAAAAAAAATGTTTGGAATCTTAAAACTGATTTCACAGACCTCACATAAGATGTTATATACGTCTTAATGTTTGATACAATCTAGTTGGTACTTTAATCAATTTAACCACAAATTTTTTTATCACAAACTGTTTAATAAGAACCATTGACAATATATCTAGTTGTATAATTTTTGAAATTAAGATAATTATGAAAAATATTAATTTGTTAATCTTATTCTTCAAACTAATCACATGTACTAGTACTTTAACTAGAACCCCAACTGTACGAGCATCAAGATCCATCCTTTTTAATGTTATTTCCAAAATTTCAGATTTTTTTTTATTTGATTGGATAATTCAAAACTCAACTAGTACTTTGACTGGAACCTCTAAACAGGGTTTCGTCAAGGGTTAAGGATTCAATTTTTTAAAAAATATTTCTCGAAGACCTCCATCATTTTTAATGTTATTCCCAAAAATTCAGAAAAAAAAAAATTTATTTGATTGGGTAATTCAACGACCAACTAGTACTTTGACTAATACCTAAACAGGGCCCACCTCAAAAGTGGCAATGCGGGCCCACCTGACACGTGGCATTGTGGACCCACATGACACGTGGCAGTGTGGACCCACCTGACAAGTGGCAGTGTGGCCCACCTGACACGTGTCATGTGGGTCCCACCTGATACGTGGTAGGTGTGGGGCCCACCTGCCATGTGGCAGTTGTGTCCATCTGACACGTGTCAGGTGTGGGGCCCACCTGACACGTGGCAGGTGTGTCCATCTGACATGTGGCAGATGTTGGGCCCACAAGACACGTGGCAGGTGGACCAGCTAACACATGGCAGGTGTGGGACCCATCTGGCACGTGGCATGGCACGTGACACGTGGCAGTGGGGGGGGGGTGATCCACTCAAATGTAACACTGCTTGTAGCAAATGTAACACTTCTATATGATCCACGTGTTTATTCTTTTTTACATTTATAAATGTTTAAAAAATAGCAAAGTGCAACGCTTAATCACTATTGTAACACAACGAATCTATTGCAACAGGTCATGTTCTACTGCAATGGAACCTTCCCGCGTAATGTAACACAATATCAACAGTGTTGGAGTAGGTCAAAAAAAGTACCTCTAATGTAACACAAAGTAGGCGTTGCAATAGAAAATCATTGGGGACGACCATCTACAGCGTAGTGATGGTGTCATATATTAACCTTGCTTCATATATATGACTATTCACACATATTTCAGATTTAGAAAAACAAGAAAAAGTAACTCCATGTGCATATGAATTAAAATAATAATACTTCAGTGACAAAATTATCTCAAGCATTGTTGATATGGTAGTTGATACAGCTACTATACCTTCCAATCATGGTCATACCCCATCAAATTATTATGAAATTTATTTATTTAATGATTAATCATTTATAAGCAAATTATTATAGATATTATTTTATTGATAATCTTTTTTACCTTCAGAGTTAGAATAATTAGTATTAGATTATATTAAATAAAATTGGTAAACCATCCTAACATACTGGGATTTTATGAAAATTCATAACTAAACATAGTATGAGAATATTCGTCAAAAAAAAAAAAACATAGTATGAGAATTAACGGTGAAAAATGTCACCATTACCAATACCCCCAATATTTCTCATTATTCTATAATTTACATATTATATCCTACTACTACATCAAAGATAGAGCTAATGTAAGTTCACAATCTTTTCTTCTAACACCTTTAAATCTGAATACTAATATCAATTATAACAACTTTCACGGTGTTATAACAACTCATGTTTACATATTAGAAAGAGTCACTTGCGCTTCGAAAAAGGTCATCAAATAATCCAATTTTCTATAGTGTTATAGTGTAACATATGTCCTTATGAACTCTTCTTCCTACCACATAAAGTTTGTGCAAAAATGATAATTTCACAACTAGACATTCCGTAAATATAATTTTAGGAATATTTTAGATTTGAACAAATTAGTTAGACTAAAATTTTATTTTATTTTGTAACTTGTTGATGTATAATAGTTTGATTGAGTTTTTTTTTGATTCAGGAATATTCTATATTTTGATATCAGTTCATAAGAAATGTTAGAATAATAAGAATGGATAACCTATGGAATTAATGTAGTTAGGATTTCTATCTGAAATAATCTAGTTGAATTATTATCAATCGAAGTACAAAATCAAATCAAAGGATAATATGTAAAGGCTCAAACTAATAATGTAATTAATTAAGTCAACTTTGTTAGGTCGCGAAGTATCGTAGAAGGGGGGTTGAATACGATACTACCAAAAATAGAAAATAATTCCGAGAATATATCTTTATTGATAATAAACTGGAAGGGGTATTACAACTTCTAATCCAATGGATTAGCTTCAAAATAGAACATTTCTAAGGATAGTTTAGGCACGAGGACCTTCTAGCCGACACTTCCTGAAAGCGGGCTAAGCCGGCTTTCCTACTAGAAGGACTGTCTAGCAGCTTACACAGAGAAGATATAAGAAAGAGTTGTGTGTTGAGGTGTATTTGAAAATGAAATACAACACACAACTCACTATGGAAAATCACTATGCAGCTAATATTACGTAATTGATGACGATATTCTTCTGCCTGCCGCCTGCTTTGTTTTTCAAACTGAGCCGAACTTTTGTTTACTTACATAACTGATTTTTCTGATTGAAACTTTTGGTTACTTTTCATATGAATAGTAATTTCGGTTACTATTCATATGAATAGTAATTTCAGTTACTATTCATATGAATAGTAATTTCGAATACTAATTATTTGAATAGTAATTTCAGATACTATTCATATGAATAGTATTTTTGGATACTATTCATTTACTCTTAATTTGACATCCTTAAATATTCAGCTTCCAACTAACTAGAGGATATCAACACTGCTCTAAACTCAATCATACGTCTTAACAGTTTTTCTGAGTTAGATACTTCGATTCCTTTGTGAGGTGTTGACGCCTAGTGCAACTGGTCTGGTTCACAGACGACTAACATTCACTCATGGTCTTTGTATCATGTCTTTAAGAACACTGTTAAGAATTGTACAACCATAAAAACTTTATCACTGGAATCTTTTGGCCCTTCAACTGAATCATCTGTACATCTTATTTTGTCACTGAGGCTTGATCATGTTAATGAACTTCTTTCAGCGACTTGATCCTTGTTGATGCCTGTTCTTCAAATTTCACGATCCCTGTATAGAGTTAATATCATTTATCTTTTATCCTAGTTGAGTTATATATGTCTCTATTACATATTACATTACATTATGCTTTACAATCTCCCCTTATTTGATTGTTAGGGTTTAATAAGAAAATTCCTAGAGGATAACTCAACTGATACAACAAAAATAAAATACAAAGATAAATAATATTAAAGTGCATTCTGGATCATATATATACATTTTCCAGATTTCTAAAATGAACCAAGTGCAAGTTAATTGTTCCTCTAGATTGAACATATCTTCAAGTTTGCCTTGCTTTCTTTCCACATAGCACTAGTACTCCCATTAGCTTTTCCTTTCCCAAAATAAAGTTAATTCCGTGTCAACAACCTTTTCTTTGCCCTTACGTCTAGAAGGTTTTTCTTGATCATCCAACTTCTCCCCCTTAGTTGGGTTATCCTCCAGAGTAGTAGGATGTGGAGTTGGTAAATTAGACGAAGATGGATTTACCAAGGAGTTGATTGCATCATTTAACTGGGTTGCCATGGTATTCAGTTGAACCTGGAATACATCATGTTGAATAAGTTGAAATTTTTTGATTTTTGCAATAGACTTACAGATATTTGGCAACTCTTTCTCCATTGTTTGGACCCGTGTAAGGAGTCTATTGTATTCCTTTCTGGTTACAGGTGCATGTGGTTGAGTAGGTTGCTCACTTGTACGTTCTGCAGGTGTTTCACTCAACACTCTATATTCACTCGGTTTAGTGGTTAGGGTTACAATTACATGTTCTGTTCGTGTTTCCCTCAACTCTCCTCCAGTGCTTCCACCGATATGTGTACCTGCAAATGAAATCATCCTAGCCCCTTTTTCAGAGGTCATAGATGGTGCAAAGAAAGTTCGTGAGCTTCCGTCCTCGCGTGAAGCGAGTTGCCGCCCACTGGTAAAGAGTGGTAAATCTCGAAAGAGATCCAGAGATTTTCCCTCTGGGAGGTTAAACTTGAATCGATTAAATGGCACAAAACCCAAGTTTCCCTCGTATGTCTGTGAAAACACTTGGTTCATAAAAGAACCACCTACCGATGGATCTTTCCATAAAATGGAAGATTCACCAGCAGTTATTGAGGTAGGTAATTCCACCTCGGATGCTTGTGAAGGAATTTGATCTTTAGAAAGATCATCAACCACTTTTATGTTCCTTGAAATGGAACTCAAGATAGTTGCTCCCGTCAATTCAACCTTATTTACATTTTCACTCATTGGATATGGAAGAATTGTTTCACTAACAGTTGTCGTTATCTTAGGTTCATTGGGTTTACTCCATTTAGAATGAGGTATAGAGGCTGATGTAACTAACTCCTTATGTGGTGCTGCTGAGGCACTATCTCCCTCAAAAGTGTTGATGGATGGTCGTTAAGTGACAATTGAGGTGTAGGAGTTTGTTGTGTTTGTGTTCCATTTGTAGAATGGGATCTTTGACCTGTGTTAGAGTCGGTAGGATTTCCTGCTCTTGGTAGGGTAAGATGGCCAATAGGGGCTGTAGAAACTGTATTTCCTGTGACACAGCAGGGAATACAGAGGTTGGAATAGCAGAGATTGAAATATTACCTTGTCGTATACCTGCTCTCACTGGTCTTGGTAACAGCGGAAGTGGGACAGTCTTTAGATATTCAGTTAGGACTGCAGGCACATCCGTATAATTCTTTTTGCTTATGTAATTAATTACATTCGTCTTCATGTAAGAACATTCCACCTTTCGACCATTTTCCAAGCGTACCGTGTCTTCATCATTCAAAAATTAATTTAATATTAGCTGTAGAAACCTTGGATATAGACATTTGACATTTTGAGTCCGAACATCTCTTCTTCCCAAGTGTTTCATCTTTAAAATGATTTTGACCAAGCACTATTTTTCCAAAATTAATCCTCAAATTATTGGCGACCGCATACCCTAATTTTTGAATAAATTCAGTTATTCGACCTTGATTTGTTTTATCTGAGGAAAAAACATGGTTAAGAGTGTGAAAGAAGAAATTCCAGTACTGGGTTAGAAACGTTCTAGAAAGATTACCAGTATTGAAATTGCCATCTTCTTACCTTATAAAACGAAAGAACATTTCAATCTGTTCAAGTGTAGGATCAGAAACAAGATTTTCCATAGGAAAATGAAAAATTCGATTAACATCTCGTTCAGTGACCCTAATCGACCTACCAAACAGTCGATATGTGATTGCACACCCGTCCTGTCCAGAAGTGTTAACCGCACTGCAATATAGTTCACGTAATGCATCATGGTTAAGCTGCACTAGTGTAACTAAAGCATAGCGAATTAATGAATGTTCACTCAGAAATTGTGTCAAAGCCCAAAATTTCTCATTCAGAATGGTTTCAATTTGCTGAATGAAAATAGGATTAACTTTAGCAATTAAAAAGCTTTCCTGCAATTCCATATTCAAAACTTTGAGGAAATTCAAAAACAAGGGTTAGCTTTATAAAGGATGATGTATAAAGCAAGAATATGAAATCCGATCTAAAAACCACCAACTAGATTGAGAGATCTTTCCGATCAAAGCTCGAAATATTCATCAATTGTGTGTATATGATTTGTATATCTGAAAAATGATGATGTTAAACACAAACAAAAACTCATCATTTATAAGGTTTCAAGGACTAGTGGGTTAGGTGAGAGCGTGACAGGTTTAGAAAAGAAATTAAATGTATTTATCACCGCTCAATAATTCTAACTAAACAACCTAACCAGCCGAAAAACATCTTATCACCGAGACTTATCAGCCTATGTACACACACATACACACTTATTATTTCTA
The DNA here is from genome assembly GCA_036435485.1 of Saposhnikovia divaricata. Taxonomy (NCBI): domain Eukaryota; kingdom Viridiplantae; phylum Streptophyta; class Magnoliopsida; order Apiales; family Apiaceae; genus Saposhnikovia; species Saposhnikovia divaricata. Next base: position 139,370,649 of record CM071599.1, on the reverse strand, counting down.
ATTATTGTGGATTTAAAATAACGAATCAATAATTCAAGAATTAATCCACAATAATCAGACAAACTCATAATTAAATAGACATAAAATTAACAAAATATCATTAATTGATATATGTTAATAAAATATTTATTTAATTATTCTACAATGATATCTCCAGAATAATCATGCAGATAAGCAAATAAAATAAACAAAATCCAGAGAATGAAATTCACTAGCTACAAGCAAATTGAACAGACATTTTAAAAGATCATGTGAAATTTAACATACCAAGCTCACTTACCAACCTTGAAAAGGTTGCTTCATCCAAAGCTTTAGTAAAATTATCTGCCACCTGTTTTTCACTAGGAACAAAATACAGTTCCACAGTGTCTTTCATCACATGCTCCCTCATGAAATGGTATCTGATGTCTATGTGCTTGGTTCTAGAATGTTGTACTGGATTCTGTGATATTGTAATTGCACTAGTGTTACCACAGAAAATTGGGATCTTTTCAACTTTAACTCCATAGTCAAGTAGTTGATTTCTCATCCACAGAATCTGTGAACAATAACTCCCATCGGCTATGTATTCAGCCTCTGCAGTTGAGGTAGATACTGAGTTCTGCTTCTTACTGAACCATGAGACCAGCTTGTTTCCCAAGAATTGATAGGTTCCTTTGGTACGTTTTCTATCCATTTTACAACCTGCATAATCTGCATCTTAGTAACCAATTAGATCAAAAGCATAATCTCTAGGGTACCAAATTCCAAGGTTTGGTGTTCCCTTAAGATATCTGAAAATCCTTTTAATAGCTACTAAGTGAGATTCCCTAGGATCAGCTTGAAATCTAGCACATAAACATGTAGCAAACATAATATCAGGTCTACTAGATGTTAAGTATAAAAGAGATCCAACCATGCCCCTATAGCTTGTCATGTCCACCTTCTTTTCTTTAGTATTCAGTTCAAGCTTAGTGGCAGTGGCCATGGGTGTTTTTACAGAAGAGCAATCTGCTAAATTAAACCTTTTTAAAAGATCATAAAAATTCCCTCATTCACTTGTTTAACTTGTAAACCAAGAAAATAAGTTAATTCACCCATCATACTCATTTCATATCTACTTTGCATGAGTTTGGCAAACCTTTTGCAAAGTTTCTCATCTGTAGATCCAAATATTATATCATCTATATAAATTTGGACAAGTATCATAGAGCCATTGACATTTCTATAAAAGAGAGTTTTATTAATAGTACCTCGAATGAAGTGATTGTCTATAAGGAACTGTGAGAGTATGTCATACCAGGCTCTAGGAGCTTGCTTCAGTCCATAGAGTGCTTTGAGTAGAAAGAACACATATTCTGGAAAGTCTGGATCTTCAAAACCAGGCGGTTGACTAACATACACCTCCTCCTCCAGAATACCATTCAGAAATGCACTCTTGATATCCATTTGATAGACTTTGAAATTGGCATGCGCTGAATAGGACAGGAAGATCCTTATTGCTTCTAACCTTGCCACTGGAGCAAAGGTTTCTTCCAAATCAGTTCCTTCCTCTTGACAGTAGCCTTTAGCAACTAATCTAGCTTTATTCCTTGTGACTATGCCATTCTCATCCATCTTGTTTTTGAATACCCACTTAGTTCCAATCACTAATTTTTCTTTAGGTTTGGGTACAAGTTTCCATACTTCATTTATTTCAAACTGGTTTAGCTCTTCTTGCATTGCTAAAACCCAGTCTGGATGCAGAAGAGCATGTTCAACTCTCTTTGGTTCCTCTTTGGATAGAAAACTGCTATATAAGCATTCTTCTTGAGTTGCTCTTCTGGTTTGGACCTTTGCATTAGGATCTCCAATGATTAGCTCAAATGGATGATCCCTGGTCCATTTTCTTTGTGGTGGTAAGTTTGACCTTGATGAAGTGGCTTCATTTTCTCTGTGTTGATCATTATGGCTTGTTGTTGAGTTTTGATTGTGAGAAACTCCCCCTGAGTGCATGGCCCTCGAGATTGATGGAGTTCTTGCATATTCATCAACAGATGCTTCTCTTTGATTTCCAACTGACGGTGTAAGTTGTTCTTCAACAGGTCGTTCATTCTACACTTCAACTGATGATTCTTGTCTATTTCTCACACCATTTGATCTCTATTCTTCATCATCATCTTCACTTTCTTCACCACTTCTCTCATTCTCAAATGAGAGAGGCTCATGAAAACCTTCATCTACTAGACTAGATATTTTCTTGTCATCAAAGACAACATGTATGGACTCCATTACAATGTTTAGTCTTAGGTTGTAGACTCTGTAGGATTTTCCAGCTAAGTATCCAACAAAGATAGCCTCATCTGCCTTTGAATCAAATTTTCTAAGATGCTCACCATGATTTTTCAGTACAAAGAATTTGCATCGAAAGACATGCTGAAAGTTGATTGTTGGTTTCTTGCCTTTGAAAAGTTGATAAGGTGTCATGCCTTTTGCTTGATTGACCAAAGAAATATTCTGAGTGTAGCATGCAGTGTTTATAGCTTCTGCCCAGAAGTATGTTGGTAACTTAGACTCTTCAAGCATTGTTCTTGCAGCTTCAATTAGAGTTCTGTTCTTTCTTTCCACTACACCATTTTGTTGAGGAGTTCTTGGTGCAGAGAATTCTTGGATAATTCCTTCTTCTTCACAAAACTCTCTTATTATAGAATTCTTGAACTCGGTTCCATTATCACTTCTAATTCTCCTTACTTTGAGTAGAGGCACTACGCCATAAACGCACATACGCAACCCTTTTTACAAAGCGTTGCACAGAAAGCGTTTCGTTAGATAGAAATTTTGGGTCTTTTGCAACTGAGCTGAACTGGTGTTGCGTTAGATATAATTTAGTGTTGCGTATTACCCACAGTGTTTCACATCATGCAACACTAACTGCTGGTGTTGCGTTAGATAATTTTTTATTTTAATAAATGATGATGTGGCAGAAGTGGGACCCACATGTGCTGACGTGGCAATTGCTGACGTAGTAATTATGGGGCCCATAATTGCTGACGTGGCATAAGTGGGACCCACCTTTGCTGACGTGGCATTTGATGACGTGGCATAAGTGTTGCATTAGATAACAGTAGTGTTGCATTTACTATTTGAAGTGTTGCATTAGATATATATTTTTTATTTAAATTCTGACATGGCAGGTGCGGGACCCATCACTGCTGACGTGGCAGTGTGGGCCCACAATGGTGACGTGGTAGGAGGCCCACCAATGCTGACGTGGCAATTGTGGGGCTCACAATCGCTGAGGTGGCAGGAGTGGGACCCACCTCTGCTGACGTGTCATATGATGACGTGGCATAAGTGTTACATTAGATAACAGTAGTGTTGTATTTTCTGTTTGAAGTGTTGCATTAGATATATTTTTTTTATTTAAATTCTGACGTGGCAGGTGCGGGACCCACCACTGGTGACGTGACCGTGTGGGGCCCACAATGGTGACGTGGTAGGAGGCCCACAAATGCTGACGTGGCAATTGTGGGGCCCACAATTGCTGAGGTGGCAGGAGTGGGACCCACCTCTGTTGACGTGTCATTTGATGACGTGGCATAAGTGTTGCATTAGATTAGAGTAGGGTTGCATTTGTTGTATGAAGTGTTGCATTAGATATTTTTTTAACTAGTCTTGTCCCGAATGATTAATCTATTTTTTTAAATTATTGTTTCGACGTTCCAATCACACGGATGTCAAGATATAACGATTTTAGTGGTACGATAATTTTTCAAAAAAATTCCTATATGTATTTGGTTTGGTTTTGTAACGGTCAAACCGGTCAAAGTGGACTTCCTTTTAACTAGTCTTGTCCCGAATGATGAATCTATTTTTTTAAATTATTTTTTTGACGTTCCAATCACACGGATGTCAAGAAATAACGATTTTAGTGATACGATAATTTTTTTAAAAAATTCCTATATGCATTTGGTTTGGTTTTATAACGGTCAAACCGGTTAAAGTGGACTTCCCTTTAATTTGTCTTGTCCCGAATGATGAATCTTTTTTTTAAAATTTTTTTTTCAACGTTCAAATCACACGGATGTCAAGATATAACGATTTTAGTGGTACGGTAATTTTTAAAAAAAAATATTATATGTATTTGGTATGGTTTTATAACGGTCAAACCGGTCAACGTGGACTTCCTTTTAACTAGTCTTGTCCCGAATGATGAATCTATTTTTTTAAATTATTTCTTCGACGTTCCAATAGCATGGATGTCAAGATATAACAATTTTAGTGATGTGGAAATTTTTCAAAAAAATTCCTATATGTATTTGGTTTGGTTTTATAACGGTCAAACCGGTCAAAGTGGACTTTCCTTTTAACTAGTCTTGTCCCGAATGATGAATCTATTTTTTTAAATTAATTTTTTGACGTTCCAATCGCACGGATGTCAAGATATAATGATTTTAGTGATGTGGTAGTTTTTTTAAAAATTTCCTACATGTATTTGGTTTGGTTTTATAACGGTCAAACCGGTCAAAGTCGACCTTCCTTTAAACTAGTCTTGTCCCGAATAATGAATCTATTTTTTTTAATTATTTTTTCGGCGTTCCAATCGTACGGATGTCAAGATATAACGATTTTAGTGATGTGGTAAATTTTTAAAAAATTTCCTACATGTATTTGGTTTGGTTTTATAACGGTAAAACCGGTCAAAGTCGACCTTTCTTTAAACTAGTCTTGTCCCGAATGATGAATATATTTTTTTAAATTATTTTTTCGACGTTCCAATCATACAGATGTGAAGATATAACAATTTTAGTGATGTGGTAATTTTTTAAAAAATTTCCTACATGTATTTGGTTTGGTTTTATAACGGTCAAACCGGTCAAAGTCGACTTTCCTTTAAATAGTCTTGTCCCGAATGATGAATTTATTTTTTTAAATTATTTTTTCGATTTTCCAATCGTACGGATGTCAAGATATAACGATTTTAGTGATGTGGTAGTTTTCTTAAAAAATCCTATATGTTAAAATCCTAGATTTTTTAAATTATTTTTTCAAAATAATTTTCTCATATTCTATTTTCTACAATTTTAAAAATTAGACATATTGTCCAAATATATACAATGATATTTAATTTTCATCTATTTTTTACTTTAAAGAAAATTAGACATAGTGTGAATTTAATTTAAAATTGAGAAATTGCCCAATATGCCTACATTTGAGAGACAAAGGCCCGAAATACTGATATACGGGAATGAAGCCCTAAATGGCCACGAGATACGCCATTTGGACATGCGTATCCCGTGTTACTGTAGTGCTCAGAATTCGTCTCTCCCCTCCCAGAATTTGAGAGCTCCTCTTGCCGGCGATTTCGTCAACATCCCTGGATCTCTCGATTGAGCAACATTGGGCAGCTCTCCACATCACCACAGCACCACAACATCGTCTTCATCGTTTTCCCCATATCCATTTATCTCTTCCGGCCCCGCAGGGGCTCCCACAAAGCTCGTCGGAAATTAAATCAGAAAATAGCTTCGAATTTGGGTGTTTGTAATCCGGCAATACGTAATAACTTTGGTACAGTTGTGTAGAGCATCAAAGGACGATTCCAATGGTGTATAGAACTTAATGGGAATATAAGGGATGAGGGAGAACGAAGCTTGGACAGAAAATCGCCGAAATCGCCGTTAAGGTCGCCTCTGTCGCGATTCTGTGGAGAAGAAAGATGACGTAAGATACGCATCTGGGAAATGCGTATCTTGGGATACGCATTCTCCAGTTGCGTATCTCAGACACGCATCTGCATAGCCGAATCCCAATTTGTGAAGTATGCGCCTCTCATAAATGCGTGTCTGGTACACGCATCTTCTAAATGCGTGTCCAGTCGGTAATTTGGGCCACAGCTCGCGCATATTGGCATTTCAGACCATCTGTTTTGAAATATGGGCATTTAGGGCCTTCACCCTTTAAAATTCAGAAATTAAGATTACAATTAAAAAGAAAAGATCATTTAGTTTCAAAAAAAAAAAAAAAGAACACTACATAGCACAGCGCCAATTGAAAATTTTGAGTGACTCATTTTCCCTGTTTACAAAAAAATTGACACTTAAACTCCCCCCAAAACACATTTATTTTCCCACAAGAACACACCTCTTTTTCTCTGCTCACCTCTTTTTCTCTCTCTCTACTCCCTCATCAAACCAAATACTCTCGACCAGGACTGCAAGATCTGATTGGTAATTATATACTCATTTTCGTGCATTTGATTATCTACTTTCGACTCAATTTTATTTAATTTTACGGATGATTAATTTGGGGCTTTCATTCTAGGGTTTTGGTAATATTAAAATTAAGATTCAAGTTTGTTTTGTGTTTACTGCAGAAGAATATACGATGCCATCGGATCTACATCAATTCAGATCTACATCATCAAGATGATGATATGATGCCACTCGCCTCTAATCTAAATGGTATGTATTGAAGATAATTTACTATTTTTTTTTCCTTTTACCTCTAATCCTATTCTCAATATCTTGTGCAGATTTAGCTTACATTTAGATTTACTGCATGTTAACAGTCATTTGTCTGCATTGGTCTGTCCTGTGGATGATCTGTTTTTGTATAATCTTGCAATAAGCTTGGTTATATTTTATCTTACTTTTAATTAACCAATTTCTGTGGTTTGTAAACTGCAGTTGGTGCTAATGGATCTGGGAAGTCTAACTTTTTTCATGGTAATTAAGTTATATGCCACATGCCATTATTTCTTTTTCTTTACGGAGTAATAACATTCACATGGTTTACATGTTTTTCTTCCTTATCAAATATTTTTTTTGCTCCTCTCTAGCAATCCGTTTTGTAATTAGTGATCTCTTCCATAACCTGCGCAGCGAAGATGGGCACACATTTCTCCATGTACGTCCTACTTATGATAATTCTGTTGATAGTATCTTATGTATCAAAGTGCATATTTCAGTTTTTTTTTTGGGTATAATATTGTTGCACAATTTTATATTGTTCAGGAAGGTGCAGGTCATCAAGTGTTATCTGCTTTTGTGCAGATTGTGTTTGATAACTCTGACAAGATAGTGTTTATCACTATCTTGTGCAGATTTAGCTTACATTTGGTTCATATATTCTCAGGAAGACTCACTTCAGATGGGACTTGCATTTATTATAGCAGTGGTTTCATTGTTTGATGAATAACATCAGGTGCAATCAGGGGATTATGTGCATTATATATAACATCCCCTGCATTTATACATTCATGCATAGTCAGCCTTTATGTAGAGCAGGTAAAAGAAATTCATATATTCTATATTATCAATTAGAGATAATTTTTCTGTAATGTTTCCACATTAATTACGTTAGAAAATTAGAATCGTTTACAAGGTTCAGGCTAGCAAAGTCATGAAAGGAATTATTTCCTATGTAATTAGGGAATAAATAGGAAGTAAATAACAATAAAATATCACTCATTTACCATGTTTTAGTCTTTAGGACCTCTATATAACTCCCTGCAATCCTGGATAGTAACCGAGTTCGAATGGAACTACACACGTGTCTTTCTACCTATTCACTTTGGAGGTATGTGTTAATTCCTTTTTATCAACATTTCTTAACCATGTCCTACACCATGCCTCTTACACTTGGTCAACACCTGTTTAGATTATATGCAGGTGAGTAAACTTCTGTAAAAATCTGTGTCAAGATTTAAAAAGGAAAATTCACAGTAGAATGTAACATGTGTGGGATTGGTTGTTCAAGTCCTTTGAAGTGAATGGCAGGATACTACTACTTGAAGTATAAACAAAGATAGCAATTCTTGATAACTTATTTTTCTTAGAAGGGCCGAGCTGTTTATTAAACAGCACACTCTTTTTATGTAAGGTAACATGTATAGCTCATATAAGTCACATCTTAAGTTCTTAACTTTGTATAGTTAACAAAGCTGGTCATTCAAAGCTGAGCTCAGATTTGGTCGTTTACTGCCTTGCAAGAAAGAACAGTATGCATAAAACTATTTGTCTAAATGTTTATCTAGGGGTCATAGACTGTTTGTGCATGTCATCATCATAGTGTTGGTGCATTTTTCACCCTCTATCCTTGACACGGACATATGTCAAATGTAATATTTTTATAGCGTCTTTAGTTTAAAGTTTATGGTTTTTGGGCTTCTAGCTGTTCAGAAGGTTAGTTATCAACTGCTTATCTAAAACATTGCCGTAACTTGTATAAACTTTTGCATGAGTTGAACTATAATCCTAATTATTTTCTATTGTGGCAGCTGTGCGATCTAACTGCAGGAAAGCTTTTACATGAATTTAAGAGTCACGAAGGCCAGATCCAGTGCATAGATTTTCATCCAAATGAGTACTTACTTGGGACAGGTTTAAGAAATGTGGCACTTCTATTCTTAAATAAGTAGTTAAGAAATGTGACAGGTTTAAGAAATGACTATCTACATTTTCAATTATGCAAGATTTCATCTGAAGTTCACTATATAAGTTCTTGTAATTTTTTTCTCCTTGTTATCTACTTTCTTTTCTGTAATTTTACATAATACTTCAAAATGCCGTGAAATTGATAATGCCAAAGATGACAATATGATGATTGATGAAGTTGGCAATATCAATGAGGATCAACCTCTATCAATGTGGTTCATTGCATTTCCCCCATTTAGTTCAGATTATTCAAGTGAGCAACTACAGTTTTCAGATTTTCATTATGTAATTTTCTGCTGCGAAAGTTCCTCTACTACGGCTGCTATTATACTGATATTGAAAGTACTAATATTGTAATTTTAATCTAATTATTTGAATTATTCTTTATGATAATATTCTGATCCGGTTATCTTACTATGTATATAATTGTTGGCAGGGTGTTGGCTATCCACTGGATATTGTGGTTTACAGCACTTTAGGTTCTGACATGTATGATTGTGTCTATCCCACCTGTACTGCACGATTTGGCACAACTTTGGTACTTGAGGTAGGTATGCATCTACATAAGCTAACATGATCTGCATGTTTACAAACTTGTAGAGTGCGCAAGTGCGTGGAAAGTTTAAGGAAATGGAAGGATTGAGAAGGCAGGAACAATATAGTCAAGAAAGAATCATTAAAGCTAAAGAGGATCTTTAGTCAAGAAAGAATCATTAAAGCTAAAGAGGGTCTTGCTGCTGCAGATTTAGAATTTGCGAACCTGCCCCATTTTGAACCTAAGATTTTGTTGATTTGTATTAGTTGTTTGTTGGCTTTATTTGGACAAGATGGTTTTATGTGTACACAAAGTAGCTATTTCAAATTTTTTGTAAAAAGGTGTTGCATTTGACTCTATTTGATGTTGCAGTATCATAGTTTTAATGTTGCAATAAAAAAAATGTTGTTGCATTTAAAAAGAATGGTGTTGCATTTAAAAAGAATGGTGTTGCTTAAAAAAAATTAGTGTGTCATTAGACTCAACTAGTGTTGCATTAGATGGTGGTCCCCACTGTTGATGTGGCATGTAGGCCCCACTGCTGACGTGGCATGAGGGGCCCCATTGTTGACATGGCACCTTGGTGGGCCCCACTGCTGACGTGGCATTGCCATTCTAGCTTTGACGTGGCACACTGTGGGCCCCACTGATGATGTGGCACCTTGCTGATGTGGCACCTTGCTTACATGTCAGCATGCTGACGTGTCACCTCGTGGGATCCAATACTGACGTGGCATGTGGCCCCACTGCTGACTTGGCTGAAAAATCTTATGCAACACCGTTAAGTGTTGCCTTTACATGATTTTGGTGTTGCATATGGCCTCTTATGCAATGCTTTCGTGGTGTTGCAATAGCTTGGAAAAATGTTGCATTAGGGGTCTTACGCAACGCCGGTATTGGTAACGCCCCTCTGGTGTTGCGTAAGACCTTACGCAACGCTTTTCAGGTCTTTTGCAACTTTATCTGGGGGTTGCGTATGTGCGTTTATGGCGTAGTGAGGATTGTTGTTGACTATCTTGATGTGATTTATAATGACTTCACCGGCCTTATCCTTAGAGTACAGAAAGAATGTTCAAGAAAATTTTGAGAAATCATCAATAATCACAAAACATTATTTCTTCTTTGAGATTGACAACACATTGACTGGACCAAAGAGATCCATGTGAAGTAGTTGCAAGGGTTGATCAATTGATGACATTGACTTTGATTTCAAAGAGGCCTTCTTCTACTTCCCTTTCTGGCATGCATCACACAATCCATCCTTGGAGTAATCCAATTTTGGAATACCTCTAACCAAATCCTTCTTTACCAACTCATTCATTGCTTTAAAACTTAAGTGTGACAATCTTTTGTGCCAAAGCCAACCTTCATCTATACTTGCCTTGCTGAGAAGACATGTAGTCATGTTTGTGTTTGTTGAATTGAAGTCAGCAATGTACACATTTCCTCTTCTATCTCCTGTCAACAATACCTTGATGTCACTTTTCTTAAAAATGACACAAGCTTCAGATGTGAACTAGACATTCTGGCCTTTATCACACAGTTGGCTGACACTTAGCAAGTTGTGCTTAAGTCCATCAACCACTGCTACTTCTTCAATGACAACATTCCCTTGTGAAATCAAGCCATATCCTCTAGTATATCCTTTGTTGTTGTCTCCAAAGGTAATGCTAGGGCCAGCTCTCTCCTCAAACTTATTGAGCAGGGTAGAATCTCCAGTCATATGCCTAGAACAACCACTGTCCAGATACCAAAGATTCTTTCTGTTTCCCTGCATACATCAAAACAAAATCAGGTTGATTTTGTTACCCAAGTTTTCTTGGGTCCTGCCTTGTTAGCCAATTTCTTATCCTTTAAATCCCTTTTAACCGACAGTTTAGATTGAGTAAAATCAATTTTGACTTTAGGTTTGGGCCTTTGAGAGACAGAATTTGATACTTGCTCATATTTGTTATAGTTAATAGCATTGTTAGGCATAGTCTGTGCAAACATGTTATTCATCATCCATGGCATTTGTGGCATATTGAAAGCATTGTAGTATGGATTATGCATGAATGGCATGTTAGCATATTGACTAGATGCATGAGCAGAGGGAGCATACATATTTGGCATAACATTCATAGCAGCCACAAACATAGGCATGTTAGGCATCAAAGGATTTTTCATAGCTTTGCAGTTGGTAGATAAATGATTAATACTTTCATACTTTACACATTCTTTCTTAGGAGCATATTTATCAGGTGTGTCATTATTGTGTTTGTTAATCCCTACCTTACCATTTCTGTTCTTTTTCTTGTCCTTAACACCTGACTTAACATTTTCTAGCTTGTCTTTCAATTGCTTGTGGGACAAGTTTCCTATGTTTCTTTTCTCAGCTGATTCAGTATTTCTACATTCTCCATTAACAAAGTTCTTGTTGATAGGCCCGTACTTTATTCAATTTAGTTAAAGTTGCTTTGCTGACAGGCTTAAGTCTTAAAGAACATTATTCTTTGACTAAATCACTGTCTGAAGTAACTTCCATATTAACATCTAACTTAGCTTCTGCTAATTTGCAGAAAGAATCAATTCCTTGAACATTACGAATTTCCTCAGTTACAACTATTGATCCTTTCCACTTAGCAATCAGATTCTGTTCCTCTACTAACTATTTCTTTAAAACTTCCTCTCTCTTTATAGCCTCAATCATTTCATTTTTAGCATCCAAGCAATCTCTTCTCAGAGTTTTAAACTCAATCAATTGTGTTTCTATTAAAGCATTCCTATCAATTAACTTTTCATTAAGGTCTTTAATCCTCTTATTCTCTCTGTTAAGTTATTTTAAGGTAACATGCATGTTATACAATTCAATAGACATTTCATCAATTGTGCTAGCACATTCAGCTTTAGAGAGATCAGTTAAGACTGTAGAGAATACCTGGTTGCTTGCTGAGCTAGCTTCTTCATCAGTTTCGTTTGCCTTCAGTGCAAGATTGACAAACTCCTCTTCTGTATCTGAGTCACCTCCAGCAGCCCAGTCACTGTCTTTTGACACGAATGCTCTCCCTTGTTGCTTGAGAAGATCAAAATATTTCTTCTTGTAATCGATAGTCTTGAACTGTTTCTTCTCTTTCTCAGCTTTGGATTTTCTGCATCCATTGGCAAAGTGACCAGCAATTCCACAGTTATAGCATTTGATCTTTGATCTTTTAACCACATCCTTGTTCGGTTGATAGCTTTTCTTGAATTGCCCCGCTCCTGCTGGATTCTTCTTGAATCTTATCTTCGAAAATCTCTTTGACAGAAATGCCAAATACTCATCTAGATCTTCAGCTTCATCCTCACTTAATGCATCAGGTTTTTAATCATCTTGCTTCTACCTTTTCTATTTTCAGCTTCACCTTCACAAGTTTTTGAACTTAGTGTGGCTTCTACACTCTTCATTCTTCTACCACCTTGGATTGTTGGAATATTTGCCACCAAGGCAACAGATCCACCTTTCTTTTAGATTTTCTCCACTTCCTCATCTTGCTGCATTTCAAGATCATAGGTCTTCAGGATGCCATACAGTCTCTCAAGTGTAAAATCTTTGTAGTCTTGAGAGTTCCTCAACGAGACTGTCACTGGCTTCCATTCCTTAGGAAGAGATCTCAGAAACTTTAGGTTGGAGTCATGGTTTCATATTTTCTCCCATACAACTTTAGAACATTCAGTAACTTTTGAAACCTACTGAATATGTCTGTTAGATTTTCACCAGAGAAGTAGTGAAAATGCTCATATTATTGTATTAGGAGCTGCATCTTGTTCTCTCTGACCTGCTCAGTTCCTTCACAGATGGTTTGGATAATGTCCCATACTTGCTTAACAGTGGTGGAGTTAATGACATTATCAAACATATCTTGATCGATTCCATTAAACAAAATGTTCATGGTCTTCATATCTTTGTGAATGTTCATCTTCATGAACAAAATGTTCATCAGTGTACTCAGCTTGATTCTTTGGAATAGGCCTTCCAGCAGCTATAGTGCCAGCATCTTGACCAATCCCAGAGTTGGCCTTCATTGGAACATGAGGTCCTTTCTCTATGCAATCCACATAGCCTTCATCGATGGTTGAGAGATGAAGGTGCATTTTTACTTTCCAGTGAAAGTAATTATCTTTGTCAAGCATTGGAATCTTCACGCCTATATCCTTAATTCCCATGGTAGTGATCTTTAAACTTCTTGTATGTTAGAAGCTTGTTTTGATACCAATTGTTAGGTCCCGAAGTATCGTAGAAGGGGGTTGAATACGATACTACCAAAAATAAAAAATAACTTCGAGAATATATCTTTATTGATAATAAACTCGAAGGGGTATTACAACTTCTAATCCAATGGATTAGCTTCAAAATAGAACACTCCTAAGGATAGTTTAGGCACGAGGACCTTCTACCCGACACTTCCTGAAAGCGGGCTAAGCCGGCTTCTTACTAGATGGACTGTCTAGCAGCTTACACAGAGAGAAGAGAGAGTTTTGTGTTGAGGTGTATTTGAAAATGAAATACAACAGGCCTATTTATAGGTTATATAAAATCACTATGCAGCTAATATTACGTAACTGATGACGATATTCTGCCGCCTGCTTTGTTTTTCAAACAGTGCCGAACTTTTGTTTATTTTCAAAAGCTCCTGAGCCCCACCTGCTTACTTTCCATAACTGATTTTTTGGATTGAAACTTTTGGTTACTTTTCATCTAAATAGTAATTTTGGTTACTATTCATATGAATAGTAATTTCAGTTACTATTTATATGAATAGTAATTTCGGATACTATTTATTTTCCTCTTAATTTGACATCCTTAAATATTCAGCTTCCAACTAACTAGAGGATATCAACACTGCTCTAAACTCAATCATACATCTTAACAGTTTTTCTTAGTTAAATACTTCGATTCCTTTGTGAGGTGTTGATGCCTAGTGCAACTGGTCTGGTTCACAGACGAATAACATTCACTCGTGGTCTTCGTATCACGTCTTTAAGAACACTGCTAAGAATTGTGCAACCATAAAAACTTTATCACTGGAATCTTTTGGCCCTTCAACTGAATCATCAATACATCTTATTTTGTCACTGAGGCTTGATCATGTTAATGAACTTCTTTCAGCGACTTAATCCTTGTTGATGCATGTTCTTCAAATTTCACGATCCCTGTATAGAGTTATTATTATTTATTTTTTATCCTAGTTGAGTTATATATGTCTCTATTACATATTACATTACATTATACTTTACAAACTTATACTAGAAAAATTCGATCAACATATGCAAAGAAAATGGAGTCAATGTAAAAATAATTGAAGACTTGTTTTTTCTGATGAGACTAACTACTATTTAAAGACTCGAAGGATTAGATGAAGAAAGTCACTGACAGATAATAAAATTACAAGACTCAATAGATGCTTGATGCTTGTAATTAATTATTCATTGTTGGTAACTTATCATGAAAATTAAGAAAAAATGATAGTAGAATCCAAATATATCTTTGAGATTAAGTCAAATTACTTGGCCATTTCTTGATGAAGAATGGAGCATGCATTACTCACATAAAGAATTTTCCAAGAATCCTCAAAATAAAGAATGAAGACAAAAAAACTATCCAGAAATAGTTAAGTATTTAGGATGTGAATGTGAAAAGTTTAGTACTTTTGAATGTAATTGTTTAATATAATGGAAATATAGGTTTTTAAAGTAAATAGTGTTTTAGTTGTATTAGTTAAACCTAGTTTTTTGTTCGTTATTCTAGTAAAATACGGGAAATGAGTAGTTGTGTATTCAAACACATCAAATTAAACACATTAAATTAAACTTTCCAGTGGATGTACACAAGATCACCTTACCTTATTTCTTGTATTTTATTCTAATTTCTATTTTTCTAGTAATGTACTCGGTTAATTTTTTGTGAACAAAATTTATAATTTATATTAATTCCACTTCCACAAATTAATTATGAGTTCTATGTTGATTAGGAAAATAAAATATAACTTATTCTAAAGTATCAGAACAAATGGTAATTTAATAAATAGTTAGTTTATGGATATGATTTATGAAAATATCACATTCTGAAATTTGTTAATCTTTTGACAGAAGCTCGGTTAACAAGTATATGATATATATTATAGGATAGTTGGAAGTTCTCTGGAGACCTCCAAAGTTTTGAAGACCCTGGAGACCAAATCCACACCATCTATCTCAGTCATCCAATGGTCCTCTTTTTATTTAATTATTTTGAAAAATTATAGTTGTACTCATTGAATCATAACTTACGCAATAATGTCGGTAAAATATTTGTAGTCACTAAATAACTGTTATAAAACATATTTTGGAATCCTTTAGTGAATCTGTGTACATGCATACTAAAAATACAAGTGCAAACTTGAAAATAGCATCACACTTGTATAAGAAATGAAGAAGATCGAACCATTAATAATTGAGTAGTTCTCACAAATTCCAATACTCTCGGAAGAATTAAACGTTTTTGTAACTATTGAGAAATGAGTGCTGGATAAGAAGAACTATGGATATACACGATTATATCCCCAAAGTTTTTACAGCAGAATACGTTAAAGGACAATACCCTTGGATGTTGCAAAATTTACAAAGTATCATTAAATTAGTTTAAATCTCGACTATAGGATCTATATTGATCTAATGGTTATAATGATTGTAAATAAGTCGAATCGAGCCAAACTTTTAATTCTTCATTCATCAGTTTGTTATAAATACCTCGAACTCGAACTCAAGTTCGAACTTTTATTAAGCCAATATTTTTTGTTTGTGTATAGACTCGTAAATAAAAATTTTACCATTCATGTCTCACTATTTACCTTTCATAAATATCACACTAAAACTAGCTCATGAACATCTCATGAATACTTTACATGATCTTGTATTCACGAACATCTCAATTTTCTTTTTTTTTTCTTATAATTTTTTCAGTGCATTCAAATAAAAAGAAAAGAGGGGATAAAATCTCAAAAACTAGAAACATGTTTCTAGTTTATGCTTATCAAAGAGTCAAATTTAGTCCATTATTAACCGATTAATGTTGTAATTTACAGTAGAAAATATGTTATAATATAAATATTTATTATAAAAATTTTGTATAAATTTAAAAGAACAAATAATAAATAGATAAAATAAACTAACATATCATTTCATAGACATTTATAAATACAATTATTTACTAGTTATTGTGAATTCAAGAACTATTGATAATTGTTAATTAAATGCGTCCATGAGCATATATATCGAATTTTTGCAAGAACTCATTTATAAACATATTCACGAGATTGTTCATGAACCTTATTCACCAACTATATTAACGAATTTTTTTATGAACTCTAATTTGTTCGCGAACTTTGTCAATTTCAAGTTCAACTAATTTACTAGACGAACATCAAAATCGTATTCATGTTCGACTTATTTACAAATTTTGCTGAATTCAAGTCAAAAATTTTTTTAAATCAAACAACAAACTGTTCATAATTGTATAGACTCTTTACCTAATGGTCTCCATAGTTTCCAAATTTTTATGGTCTCTGCAAAATTCAACCCGATATGAATGTCCCAAATATTTTTAAATCTGTAAATGAATTTTTGTGTGATCCACTAGTCCAATTTCACCTCCGCTAACTTAGATCCTAAAAGTCAACAATTTGATCTAACAAAAATTTATCCAAGATATTTTGTAATCTAAATTTTGAAAATTAAATTACCATTAAAGTGTTTTTTTGTCAACCTTACTCACATACAAGGTAAAATTAATGTACCTTGTCAAACAAAAAGAAAAAAAACATTAATATAATTGTATTTATATCAATATATTAGAAATGGTAATTGATCCAATTTCATGTTATTTGGGCAACCACTCAATTTATATAAAAATGGAATTGGGTCAAATTCCATTTTCATTGGGTTTTTACGAGTCACTGTTCAAAATTTATATGTGGTAATCATATATAATAAAATTGGCATACAACATAATTATTCTATTTTATATAACATAATTTTATTAAATTAAAAATCTTTATAGTCATTATATATAAGTAATATTAAAACTTGAATTTTTTTTATATTTGATTTTTTATTCGAGTATTATTATTAGCTCGTTATTAAATTTTTTGGAACATTAACTGAAATATAACATACTAAAAGGAGATAATCTAAAATTACATGATACATGAGACCCGTGTCAAATACAAATTATTATACACCAATATCCCCCTTTTTGATGATTATACACCAATTTTAGGAGAAATGCAAAAATCCCCCTAAATATAAAAATAACACATTTAATAAAAATAACACACTTAACAAACAAACATCTTGTTACAAAACAACCAGCTAGTTTAGAATACCACCAAATAACAAGTAACAAGTTCCAACTGACTTAAACAACTTAAACAAGTTCAAAAAAACATAGTTTCGAACACCCACAAAATAAAAAAGCGTTAAAATAGATCACGCATTAAAAGAGACCCCAAGTTCCTAAAAGATTTCTCCCCCTTAATCATTAAAAAGAAGAAAATTAGGACTCATTAATGACTTCATCCTCCTTAGCATCATCAGACCGTGCAGCAACTTGAAAATCTTCAAAAGCATCCACATCTGGATCAGCAGTAGTTTCCTTTGGCACATCCCCAACAACTACTTTAGCAAGGTCATGAAGTTCTTGAGCAGCAGAGACATCGGTAGAATGGGCATCAGTACGAGTCGAGGCAGGACTACGAGAACCAGCAATTATCTCACGAAGAAATGACATCTCTTCAGCCATATCAATGACCTTATTGGTCAACACCTTAAGTGCAGCTCGAATTTTCTTCATATCCTCAGAATGATCAATCTCAGCCATACTCATATTTCCCAAATTTGTATGTGGAGGAGTAGGAGTAAGAGGTGGAGGAGGTTCCTCACAAACCAAGGTACCGTTTGATTCAACCTTCAAGTGTGACTGTTGTAGGCTATTAAGATCCAGAAATTCCTTAGCATATTCACGATCCTCTTCCTTTAATTACACACCATACCATTCAAAAATTATAGTCAACAACAATCCACATGGTAAACAAGGTGAAGTGTGAGGCTCATAGACATCCATCATATTCTTCAGAATTAATCCAGCCAAGTTAAACGATTTTCCCGACAACAACATTGCAACCACAGTGATGTCTTGTCCAACAAAGTTAAAACGACTACCGGTGCTCGGATTCACATTATCAATACAAATATTAAAAAGAAGATGTGACATTGGAGTAACAATTGAAGTAGTAGGAGCAACATATTGAAGTAACCCGGACATGTCCCTAAAAACCTTTAATTGTTCTAATTCAGAAAAACCTTCTATGTCCGTGGGTCCTTTCTTAGTGGTTATAGACACTTTTGATGGATTGTCTACACCAATAATCGAGCTAAGAATAGGGACAATCAATCTTATTTTCTGACCTCTAACATGAGATTCAAAAACACCAGCCTTAATAAGAGCAAGATTAGCATAAAATTCACACATATGAAGGGTAACAGTCACGAGGTAATTCCTTTAAGAACGATTCAAACCCTAACTGTGAGAACAAATCAAGAGCACCACACTTCATAAAAGAGTTACCCGCTAAAGGACGGGCAAAAACCACTTTGCGAGACCCTAAATCCAATTGCTTGAAGCGAGTTTCGAGATCATCCATCAAAAACACAATGCCATACCTGGTTTGTTTCAATGAAGAGCCTTCACGATTCTCTGACCGCTGAACCTCAGAAATCTCATCACCACTATCCACACGAAATGGAGATATGTTTCGACCATCATCTTCATCATGCACACTTTTGTTTTTCCCTTTTTGAGACTTTGTGACCGCAATCAGAGTCTTCTTTGATCGTCGAGTAGATCTCATGATTCGATAACGCGCGAGAGAGAGAGAGAGGGGGGGAGAGAGAGAGAAAGAGAGAGAGAGAGAGAGAGACCAAGAGAAATGGATAGCGATTGAAACAATTGTGAAACCCTAATAGATATTTGGGGACCGTGTTTGATGAAAACTAAAGAGTCGGAATGTTATAGTTTCTATAAACCTCTTTTATGAATAAGGGGAAAAATATAATTTTTAGGATAAAAACTAATAGCCCACCCCTTAATAAAACCAAAAAAAATATGTACAATATTACATTTAAATATTAGAAAGCACATATTTAAAAATAATGAACTAATTAACCACCTAGAAGCGATACACATTTAGCACATAAAACCAGTAAGTAGACTAAATTTTACAAAAAAATAGATTACATAGTAAAAATATATATATATATATGTAAAGAAAATAATAACACAGAAAAGTGTACCAGGCATCTATAGCAGCTAGCTGGCTAGACATTACACATGCCTAATTCGCGACGAAGAACAGTGAAACGCTCCTCGGCTAGTGGCTTTGTGAAGATGTCAGCCAGCTAGTACTCTGTACTTACAAAGATCGGCTCAATTTTTCCGTTTGCAACATTGTCTCTGAAGAAATGATGTCGAACGTCGATATGCTTTGTTCTTGACTGATTCACTGGATTCTTTGATATGTTGATAGTGCTTGTATTATCACAATAAATAGGAACCTTGCCACATTTGATCCCAAATTCTCTAAGTGTTTGTATCATCCAAAGTGCTTGAGAGCAACAGATTCCAGCTGCTAAATACTCCCCTTCAGCCATGGATAATGCAACAGAATTTTGCTTATTGCTTTGCCAAGAGACCAAACTCTGTCCTAAAAATGCACAAACACCACTTGTACTCTTTCGATAAGTTTGACAACCTGCATAATCTGCATCACTATACCCAATAAGATCAAATGCATTTGTGATTGGATAAAATAATCCATGATTAATAGTTCCACTTAGATGGTTGAATATTCCTTTAATAGCATTCAAGTTAGACTATTTAGGTTGAACTTGAAACCCAGCACAAACACACACACACTATACATAATGTCGGGTCTAGAGGCTGTAAGATATAATAAACTACCAATCATACCTCTATACTTTCGAACATCAACATTTTTACCATGTTCATCTGTTGTCAGCCTGCTATCAACTAGTGCTTTGACCAGAACCCCAACCGTACGGGCATCAAGATCCATCTTTTTTAATATTATTCCCAAAATTTCAGATTTTTTTATTTGATTATATAATTCAATAGTCAATTAAATTTTTTAAAAAATATTTCTCGAAGACCTCCATCATTTTTAATGTTATTCCCAAAATTTCAGAATTTTTTTTTATTTGATTGGGTAATTCAACGGTCAACTAGTATTTTGACTAATACCTAAACAGGGCCCACCTGACACGTGGCAATGCGGGCCCACCTGACACGTGGGATTATTGACCCACATGACACGTGGTAGTGTAGGACCTACATTACATGTGGTAGTGTGGGCCCACCCAACACGTGTAATATGGGTCCCACCTAACACATGGTAGGTGTTGGGCCCACTATCCATGTGGCAGTTGTGTCCATCTGACACGTGTCAGGTGTGGGGCCCACCTGACACGTGGCATTGTGTCCATCTGACACGTGGCAGATGTGGGGCCCACTTGACACG
This sequence comes from Saposhnikovia divaricata, assembly GCA_036435485.1. Classification (NCBI taxonomy): domain Eukaryota; kingdom Viridiplantae; phylum Streptophyta; class Magnoliopsida; order Apiales; family Apiaceae; genus Saposhnikovia; species Saposhnikovia divaricata. Next base: position 139,350,130 of record CM071599.1, on the reverse strand, counting down.
TGGTAGGTGGACCAGCTGACACATGGCAAGTGTGGGACCCATCTGACACGTGGCATGATGCCATCTGATCTATTCTTGATTCCATATTAGCCAATGCCCCAGAAGTCCCTTGCATAATCTTATTTAGTGCAACCTCCCACTCAGCTGGTTCTTTCTTTGGTGGAGGTTGATACTGCTGCTGTGCTTGATATGGCGGTCGTGACTGAAAACCAAGAGGTTGATTCTGCCTTGGAAATGCATAGGAAGGGTTGGCTGCATGATTATTGCTGTAAGAAAGATTGTTGTTTGGCCTTTGATTCGGATTGTAGTAGGAATTATTCTGAACAAGCCACGGCTGTCTTCCCTGAATAAAAGATGCTTCTTCTGGAAATTGTTGCACATAAGAGTTTTGACTAGTACCATAATCATTATACCCTTCCATAGGTGAAGAAATAGCATTCACATTTGCCCTTTATCCTCGCACCTCCTGAGTTAGAGTATCCAACTTTTGAGCCAGCATGTTGATCATCTCAGATTCTTGTGCTGCTTTTGCTGAGCTCGTCCCACTAGGTGCCCATGAATAATTATTAGATGCTGATTCCTCAAGGAGTGCTTTAGCCTGTGTAGTTGGTGCCTTCTTGAAATTTCCAACAGCAGCCACATCCAAACTCAAACGAATATCTGCATTCATGGCCCCATAAAAAGTGCTAATGATCTGCCAATCTTGCAAACCGTGATGTGGACACTTCCTCAATAGTGCCTTGAATCTCTCCCATCTTAGCTTTATCTTTTCTTAGCTTTCTCAAAGTACGCTCGATTTCAGGGTCAAATTCCAATTTTCTAGCGCAAGATGAACGTAGCATACACCTGAAAATCACCAACAAAACAACTTGTGGAACCAATTAAAATCTAAACAATTAGAAACAATTAACCTAAACTCAACTATACTGCCTTCCCCAGCAGCGGCGCCAATTTGTTAATAGTATTTTTGTTGTTCGTTCGCAGGGAAGGACTGAATGTAATATCAAGTTCAAGTATCTTATCTCTCACAATTTAGAAGTGTAGAAGAATGTTTGGTTTGTTTATAAACAAAATTAAACTAATTATCAATTGAGAATAAAATATATGAGGAAAACAATCCAAGAACTGGGGTTCTTCACTTGGTTTCAATGCACATTCAATATATATGTGACATCTACGTTCTTACTCTGCTGAAAACAATTCTTCTAAGGTTATAATGTTCTCTTCCAAGATACAATATAGTGTCTATATATACTGGTTTTAGAGACATAATCAACTCCCACCAAAATATACTGGTTTCCATAAGAAGATGGAAATGGACCCATGAAGTCCATCCCCACACATCGAAAATCTCCACCTCAAGAATAGATTGTAAAGGTATCTCGTTCCTCCTCGAAATATTCCCAACTCGTTGACATCTATCACATTTAGCCACAAAGTCTCTAGCATCCTGATGCATGGTTGGCCAATAGAATCCCGACTACAAAATCTTAGCAACTGTCTTCATGCTACTATTATGACCTCCACACTCTAGAGAATGACAATGCCTGAAAATATGAGGAACTTCATCATGAGGTACACATCTACGAAACATTCCATCAGCACATTCTTTGTAAAGCAGCGCTTCCTCCCAATAGTAATGCTTCACATCATAAAAGAACTTCTTCTTCTGGTTATAAGAAAGATTATCAGGCACAACTCCTCCCACAATGTAATTCACTAAATCTGCATACCATGGTGTAGACATAGACCAACTAGAAGTTGCTCCTCCGAAAATTTATCATTAATAGGTATTTCACCTTCTACCTCTCCATCTCCTTGGTCCAACCTAGATAAATGACCAGCTACCAAGTTCTCGCACCCCTTCTTATCTCGAATCTCAAGATCAAATTCCTGAAGTAAAAGAATCCAACGAACTAGACGAGGTTTGGCATCCTTCTTTGTCATCAAGAAACGAATCGCAGCATGATCCGAATAGACAATCACCTTAGACCCAACAAGATAGGATCTGAATTTATCAAGTGCAAATACCACTGCGAGTAGATCTTTCTCCGTAGTGGAATAGTTGATTTGTGCATCATCAAGAGTCTTGCTTGCATAAGCTATCACATGCATCCGCTTATCCTTCTTCTGCCCAAGAACAACACCCACAGCATAGTCACTAGCATCACACATGAGCTCAAATGGAAAGCTCCAATTGGGAGATGTAACTATGGGTGCAGAAGTAAGTTCCTTCTTCAACCTGTTAAAAGCATCAAGACAACTTTCATCAAAGTCAAAAACACGATCCTTTTCGAGAAGATTGCAGAGTGGTCGAGCTAACTTGGAGAAATCCTTGATAAACCGTCGATAAAAACCAGCATGCCCAAGAAAGCTGCGAATACATTTCACAGATGAAGGTGGTGGCAATTTTTCAATAACTTCAATTTTTGCTCTATCGACCTCAATGCCTTTACTAGAGATTTTATTCCCAAGCACAATGCCTTCCTTCACCATGAAGTGACATTTTTCCCAATTAAGAACAAGATTCGTTTCAGTACATCTCTGCAACACCTTTGATAAACTGGCTAGACATAATTCAAAAGAACCATAAACCGTGAAGTCATCCATAAAGACCTCCATGTCTCGCCCTATAAAATCTGAGAAAATGTGGTTCATGAGCCGTTGAAACGTCGAAGGACCATTATACAAACCAAAGGAAGCCTCCGATAAGCAAAAGTGCCGTAAGGACAAGTAAAGGTGGTCTTCTCTTGATCTTCGGGTGCAATAGGAATTTGAAAGTAACCCGAGAATCCATCCAGAAAGTTGTAATACTCATTACCCGCCAACCTTTCGAGCATTTGATCAATGAATGGGAGGGGAAAGTGATCTTTGCGAGTAGCGTTATTCAACTTCCTATAATCAATGCAAACTCTCCAACTTGTTACTGTTCTCGTATGAATCAACTCATTCTTCTCATTGTGAACAACAGTCATCCCACCTTTCTTAGGCACAACATGAATAGGGCTAACCCATTTACCGTGTGGAACCGAATATATGATACCGGCATCAAGCAACTTAGTGATTTCTTTCTTCACCACCTCTTGCAAATTCGGATTCAATCTTCTTTGTCCTTCAATCACAGACTTATGATTATCTTCTAAGGCAATTCTATGCATGCAAAGAGCATGGCTAATTCCCTTGATATCTTGAATTGTCCGACCAATAACTGATTTATATTGCCGAAGAACATGTAATAACTTTTCTAGCTCATCATCACTAAGCAAAGCAGAAACTACCACAGGATATGTATCATTAGGACCCAAAAAAGCATACCTCAAATTAGCAGGTAGAGGTTTAAGTTCAACCTGTGGTGCCTCTGAAAGTGTAAAAGCCATCTCAACTACTGTGTCTCGTACAACAAGTACTTCTTCTTCTACTACATCATCTAACACCCGTTCTGCTCCCACGAAGTGTTCATTTTCGAGCTGCACAATGTCATCCACTATGTCAATGGTAAAACAAGTTGCTCCAAAAGGAGGTATCTTCATTGCTTTATTCAGATCAAATTCTACTTTGTCCTCGCCAACATTCAATGTCAATTTTCCAGCTTTAACATCGATTGTAGTGCCAGCAGTAGCCAAAAATGGCCGTCCCAAGATAATGGGTATCTCGACATCTTCATCCATCTCTAACACCACAAAATCACAAGGTATGACAAATTTATCCACTTTACCAACCACATCTTCAATAACCCCCAATGGATACTTAACAGAACGATCCGCCAACTGAAGTGAAATCCGTGTCTTTTTAAGTTCTCCAAGACCAAGCCTTTTGCAGATTGAATATGGCATCAAACTCACACTTGCCCCTAAGTCACACAAGGCTTTCATGTTTTCCATCTTCCCAATAGTGCAAGGCAAAGAGACGCTTCCCGGATCTTTCAATTTCTGAGGAATAGCCTTCTGGATGACTGCACTGCATTCTGCATTAAGAGTAACAGTTTCTTCATCTTCAAGTTTCCTCTTCTTTGTCAACATCTCCTTAAGAAATTTAGCATAAAGTGGCATTTGATTCAAAGCTTCAGCCAATGGAATATTAACATGCAACTGCCGGAACATAGTCAAGAACTTCTCGTAATGCTTCTCTAACTACCTGTTGTGAAGTCTCTATGGAAATGGAATAGGAGGAACATATGGTGGTGGAGGAACATATGGCTTTTCTGGCTCTTCTTCCTTTTTCTCTTCATCTTCTTTTTCTGACGTGTCTGCAGCAATCTCTACTGGCTTATCCTCTTTCTCAGCATCACTCTCTTTAGGTTTAAGAACCTCAACCTCGGGCAACTCTTTTCCGCTCCTCAAAGTAATTGCTTTGCATTGCTCTTTACCAGTCTGGTCGGGTTGACTAGGAAGAGACCCTTGCTCACGAACACCCATCTTCGAGGCAATCTGTCCAATCTGTGTTTCTAGCATCTTTTACGATAATGCCATCTGATCTATTCTTGATTCCATATTAGCCAATGCCCCAGAAGTCCCTTGCATAATCTTATTTAGTGCAACCTCCCACTCAGCTGGTTCTTTCTTTGGTGGAGGTTGATACTGCTGCTGTGCTTGATATGGCGATCGTGACTAAAAACCAGGAGGTTGATTCTGCCTTGGAAATGCATAGGAAGGGTTGGCTGCATGATTATTGCTGTAAGAAAGATTGTTGTTTGGCCTTTGATTCAGATTGTAGTATGAATTATTCTGAACAGGCCACGGCTGTCTTCCCTGAATAAAAGATGCTTCTTCTGGAAATTGTTGCACATAAGAGTTTTGACTAGCACCATAATCATTATACCATTCCATAGGTGAAGAAATAGCATTCACATTTGCCCTTTGTCCTCGCACCTCCTGAGTTAGAGTATCCAACTTTTGAGCCAGCATGTTGATCATCTCAGATTCTTGTGCTGCTTTTGCTGAGCTCGTCCCACTAGGTGCCCATGAATAATTATTAGATGCTAATTCCTCAAGGAGTGCTTTAGCCTGTGCAGTTGGTGCTTTCTTGAAATTTCCAACAGCAGCCACATCCAAACTCAAACGAATATCTGCATTCATGGCCCCATAAAAAGTACTAATGATCTGTCAATCTTGCAAACCGTGATGTGGACACTTCCTCAATAGTGCCTTGAATCTCTCCTATCTTAGCTTTATCTTTTCTTAGCTTTCTCAAAGTACGCTCGATTTCAGGGTCAAATTCCAATTTTCTAGCGCAAGATGAACGTAGCATACACCTTAAAATCACCAACAAAACAACTTGTGGAACCAATTAAATTCTAAACAATAAGAAACAATTAACCTAAACTCAACTATACTGCCTTCCCCGGCAGCGGCGCCAATTTGTTAATAGTATTTTTGTTGTTCGTTCGCAGGGAAGGACTGAATGTAATATCAAGTTCAAGTATCTTATCTCTCACAATTTAGAAGTGTAGAAGAATGTTTGGTTTGTTTATAAACAAAATTAAACTAATTATCAATTGAGAATAAAATATATGAGGGAAACAATCCAAGAACTGGGGTTCTTCACTTGGTTTCAATGCACATTCAATATATAAGTGACATCTACGTTCTTACTCTACTGAAAACAATTCTTCTAAGGTTATAATGTTCTCTTCCAAGATACAATATAGTGTCTACAACTACACCTTAATTGTCACTTCCATGATACAATCAAAGTACAATCATAAACTATTACGCACCAAGAATTATAAGTCTCACAACTCTCCTATTAATCTTCCAATCAAATATTCGAGTTATGTCTGTTAAATCCTGTACTAAAATTGCAACTCCTCTTCCAAGTTATTACAATCCCTAAAATCCAATCAAAGGTTCATGACTCCCCTAATTGTATTAATCCCTCAATACCAGATCAGCAAAGCAAGAAAATCATAGATAATTAAACACACATGAAAAGCAAGGAATACTACCCAATCCTCAGATTAGAGATTTAGTTACACATAATTATGGAAGAAAACAAAACACACGAATTAATAGAAGAACTCATAATTACAAGAATATAGAAAAAACCTTTAATCTTCAATCTTCAAAGAAAATAATAGTTCTCCAGAAAAAATCCTAAAAGCTGCGTACAAATTGTATCTCTCTAATAATGAACTCCGTTTTTCCCATCCCGAGATGTGTTTATATAGATACTCCTAATTTTTCCAAACAAGCAATTACCTTCTATTACAATTAGAATTTAAAGAAGGTACCAAAACTGCCCAGAATACAATTAGAATTAGAAAAAGGGCAAAATACTAAATTCATGGCCTTCTTTTATAAGAAAACGTGCGCGACTTTAACCATCACATTCCTTGCACGTGCTTTCTATCCCAGGTTTTATAAAATCTCTCAAGATTCGCGTGGGCAGTAAGATCGCTAAAAACGGACTTCTAGAACTCCAGATATGGCCAAAACAGTATAAGCTGCGCAGCCTTCCCGGAAAATCCGAATTTTAATCAATTAAATCTCCAAAAACGACAGAAGCATTGATATTCTTTAAAACCTGCACAACTACACAAAACACATTAAAACTACAAGAAACTTGAGTCCAAGACAATCAATTTAAGCCGATTTAGAATGCTTCAAGTAGATATAAAATCCACTTATCTGAGACATCGGCAGAATGGGCACCAGTACGAGTCGAGGCAGGACTACGAGAACCAGCAATTATCTCACGAAGAAACGACATCTCTACAGCCATATCAATGACCTTATTGGTCAACACCTTAAGTGCAGCTCGAATTTCCTTCATATCCTCAGAATGATCAATCTCAGCCATACTCATATTTCCCAAATTTGAATGTGGAGGAGTAGAAGTAAGAGGTGGAGGAGGTTCCTCACGAACCAAGGTACCATTTGATTCAACCTTCAAGTGTGACTGTTGTAGGCTATTAAGATCCAAAAATTCCTTAGCACATTCACGATCCTCTTCCTTTAATTCCACACCATACCATTCAAAAATTCTAGTCAACAACAATCCATATGGTAAACAAGGTGAAGTGTGAGGCTCATAGACATCCATCATATTCTTCAGAATTAATCCAGCCAAGTTAAACGATTTGCCCGACAGCAACATTGCAACCACAGTGACATCTTGTCCAGTAAAGTTAGAACGACTACCAGTGCTCGGATTCACATTATCAATACAAATCTTAAAAAGAAGATGTGCCATTGGAGTAACCATTGAAGTAGTAGGAGCAACATATTGAAGTAACCCAGACATGTCCCTAAAAACCTTTAATTGTTCTAATTCAGAAAAACCTTCTATGTCCGTGGGTCCTTTCTTAGTGGTTATAGACACTTTTGATGGATTGCCTACACCAATAATCGAGCTAAGAATAGGGACAATCGATCTTATTTTCTGACCTCTAACATGAGATTCAAAAACACCAGCCTTAATAATAGCAAGATTAGCATAATATTCACACATATGATGGGTAACAGTCATGAGGTAATTCTTTTAAGAACGATTCAAACCCTAACTGTGAGAACAACTTCATAAAAGAGTTACCTGCTAAAGGACGGGCAAAAACCACTTTGCGAGACCCTAAATCCAATTGCTTGAAGCGAGTTTCGAGATCATCCATCAAAAACACAATGCCATACTTGATTTGTTTCAATGAAGAGCCTTCACGATTCTCTGACCGCTAAACCTCAGAAATCTCATCACCACTATCCACACGAAATGGAGAGATGTTTCGACCATCATCTTCATCATGCACCCTTTTGTTTTTCCCTTTTTGAGACTTTGTGACCGCAATCAGAGTCTTCTTTGATCCTCGAGTAGATCTCATGATTCGATAACGCGAGAGAGAGAGAGAGAGAGAGAGAGAGAGTTACCAAGAGAAATGGATAGCGATTGAAACAATTGTGAAACCCTAATAGATATTTGGGGACCGTGTTTGATGAAAACTAAAGAGTCGGAATGTTATAGTTTCTAAAAACCTCTTTTATGAATAAGGGAAAAAAAATAATTTTTTGGATAAAAACTAATAGCCCACCCCTTAATAAAACCAAAAAAATTATGTACAATATTACATTTAAATATTAGAAAGCACATGTTTAAATATAATGAAATAATTAACCACCTAGAAGCGATACACATTTAGCACATAAAACCATTAAGTAGACTAAATTTTACAAAACAATATATTACATAGTAAAAATATATATATGTAAAGAAAATAATAACACAGAAAAGTGTACCAGGCATCTATAGCAGCTAGTTGGCTACACATTACACATGCCTAATTCGCGACGAAGAACAGTGAAACGCTCCTCGGCTAGTGGCTTTGTGAAGATGTCAGCCAGCTGGTACTCTGTACTTACAAAGATCGGCTCATTTTTTCCCTTTGCAACATTGTCTCTCAAGAAATGATGTCGAACGTCGATATGCTTTGTTCTTGAGTGATTCACTGGATTCTTTGATATGTTGATAGTGCTTGTATTGTCACAATAACACTACAAGGATAATTGAATCAGACAAGGCTTTTTGTCCGTTGTCTGATGTCCTAGAAAACCGTTGTCTATTGAGATGCGGTCTGTTACGCAGCTTAGACAACAGACGCGTTCGTTGTCTGATTCCCTACAGACAACGGTTTTGGTCTTAGAAAACGTTGTCTAAAACGCGTGAACAACAACGGCTGTTGTAGAAACCATTGTCTGACAAATAAATCAACAATTGTTTATTAACTAGAACTGTTGTCTGAAGTGTTTACGACAATGGTTTAGCATAAAATACGTTGAATTATTTTTAAAACAACGGTTTTTATTAGTATATTGCTTATAAAAAATCTACATGGACAGTGGTTTGAAATCAAGTATTTGTTGTCTGATGTCTTTACCACAATGGTTTCATATGCTTGTATTGAAGTAATGTATTTGGACAACGGTTTTTTTTAACAAGAAGTTGTTACCTAGCTTAATAGACAATGGTTTCATAGAAAATTCAACACATTGCCTAGTACAATGCGTGACAACAGTTTTCATTATAGTCCAATTACCTAAAATAACAACAGACAATGGTTTTATATAACAAAATTAAAAAACCAAACTGGAAATATAAAGAAACCAAACTGACAATATAAAGAAGCCAAACTAAAACCAAAACAAACAGCCATTCCATCGTATTCAATAAACCATTACAACCAACACATCCAACCAAGTAAAATTCACGAACTAATTAAGTTAAATAGACTCCCAAAATACATGTGCATCAGAAAATTTGCGGTGCGTGGTTACTAAATGTGCAAAGAACCTAAGAAGTCTCTTGCTTCATGAAGTACTTTGCCCACTCGATCCTGATTTCATTGAGATCATCGACTCCATAGGATAAGCTGCCCCTCCGTAGCCACTGAAAGATTAAACTATATTATCACCAGATTTCAACATAGAAAAGAAGAACACAAAAGATGACAAAATTAAAGAGTAAGAAATATGCTGGAGATCAGAAGCGCTCATATATTTAATGTTTTAACTATGATAGTCATTACATTACCATTTAGTAGTGACAACTATTTTTAATGTAGCCCCTTGAACTAGTAAGTTCAACATAATTAACCAAAAGCAGCAAAAAGACAATTTAAATGTACCACGTAAAACCAAAAATTAATAGAGTTGGGGGTTCCCATTGGTTGGATGCTGGAGAACAAATTCAGCTGGGACCTAACTGAAAAAATAGGAAAAGGTATTATATTATTATGCATTTCATAGAGATAGCACCATTGGAACCATGATGTAGAAAGTAGGCCATGAACCCACCCACACAGGGAAAAAAAGATTACCTAAGAGCTTCGGCACCTAAAATTTGCTCACGTGGAATCCATCCATCAATATTCATTAAATCTAGCCAATGACCAACAATATCCAAGCAGATGTAGATATCCCATCGCCTATTAAACATGCAAATTGATTAGTTGCCACTTAAGAAAAGTCAGAACTGAAGCAAAATCAGCAAAATAAAAATATGGTACACCAGAGACTACACCAGATAAGCAGTTGATGAAAACCTTCATCCCACAAGAATCCTCTAGGAAAGAAAGGGCGACTGGGAACAGCTGTATATAGCTCAGCTGGCCATTATGAAATAAAATTATTTTCCAGTTTAGCCTGATTCTGATTCTGACTATCATTTTTTCCGCTAATTGAACACACGCAATCAACCCACTACTTGACAAGGTTTAAACTTTGAACCATCACCTCTCGTAAAAGGGGTGAGAGCAGTACCATAGCAAAAAGCCTTGTAGTAGACTTTTGGTATTGTTGCCACATGCGTCCAGCAGACACGAAGTAATCAAATACGGCCGCAGAACTAACAATTTTTTGATAAAATTCAAGAATGCCAACATTCCATAAAAGAAAGATCTACCCAGTCACCTGATACTAACATGATTAAATATTTGATGATTGGGATATAGATAATAAATTAATGAAGAGAAAAGAAAAAGCACTTAAAGTGGTAACTGTAATAAGGATAGCCTAAGGAAAAGGACCAGAAAATTAATAAAAAAATGAAATTTCACCTTGTTGCTGGTGATAGAAGATTGCGGTGAAGCAACAGCAACAGAAAATTCCTGCTTCAGGACATCATATACTAGAGTCTCCGCATGCCCTATAAGAAAAAAAATTAACAAAAGAATCTTTATTAGACAATATATTTGGAAACTATCAGAAATCAATCAGGTCTAATATAACGGCATTACACACTTGCTCATTCGTTGGTTTTAAAATTTCTATATTGTGTGACACAAAAAGTGACAGAGATAAACAGCAAACTATACGTTTTTTCCGGCTGCCACCACCAGCAATATACCATTTTGTTCCAAACAGGACTCCACAACAACCAGCTCTGGGTGATGGATGGAAAGCTCGTTTTTTCATTCTTGACCAAATCATCTATGGAGAAACAGGTTAATGTATCAGGATTATACAATTATTGCCATGTGACTCAGAAAGTATAGTAACTGAATTTCACAAACCGTCTCAAAGTCAAGTGAGTACAGATCATTCAAGGTTCTAGACTTTGTTGCTCCACCAAAAATTAGAAGCGTTTTATCTTCGTGAAGAGCTGCCACATGGTTGGATCTTGGAGATGGTACAGTCCCTCTTAATGTCATGCGAGTACTAAAATAATTAGTCAAAGGCTGATAAAGTTGATCCATCGCGGAATCTACAGAGAAGTAAAAGCTAGGACTCATAGCAACTTACTTGCTTTGGAGTGGAAGCCACGTCAAAGACTTTAAATCAAACATATGTAGGTCATTTAGTTTCCTGCGTTTAGCATCTTCACCGCCAAAAAGAAGCAGAACGGAGCTAGCCCTAACTACAGTGTGACCACTGCGAGCAACCTGCAGAGAAAGCTTTGATTAGTAACATGGGACACAATAAGTTCACTAATACTTTCTCTGTTGGCTATAATATCATAAGATTGCTGCCATAAGATTTAGAAGCGATTATTTTTTATAAGATCAAGATCACTGCTTGACGTGTGGGATTACTATTTGATTTAAAACCAGGGAAACATAGAGTTCTCGGAGTCATTGCCTTGATTAACATGACTATCAGCCTAAAATAATGATAGCAACATGCAAATAGGAGATGTCACCTTAGAATTAGGATAAAAGACAAGAATATTGAGTCAATCACTTTACCTTATGTAAATGACAGGGTTGCAGGATAAAGAAACTAACAAGAATCTTAGATTATAGGTTACCATTTCTTTCTTAAAAGATTTGTGCAAAAAATAATAGAAAGAAAGAAATCAGTTAAGATACAAAACTAGAGTCTATGCACCCCTACCTAGATATAATCACAGAATACTACAAAATGTTCATTCATACAAAATAGATATCTTAGAGATTTTGTGACCATAGTCACACTCAACCCTCTATGTAAGACATACATACAAGGAATTATTGGGTCAAAATAAGAAGTATACCGGAATATCTCCCTTGGCCTCCATAAGTGACCAGCATTCTGTCTCTGTGTCAAATGCCCACACTATGCAAAAACCAAGATGGTTTATTTTAAGATTGTATTTAAAAATAGAATATACAGAACAAGTAACAGGGTTCAATGATAGATAAACAGATATGCAACCTGAAATTCGGTCACTTGCTGGAATAGTTTTCCCTCCAACCAGAAGCGCTTTCTTCCCCCAAGAAACCTAGAATGCACAACAAGTAAAACAAGCATATAAACAAGTCCTCCATAGGCTAACATACACATCCTATATCATAATATTATACACTTAGGCAGAACCACAAAAGCCCATGCACCTAAAGGTACTAGATATGGAGATATGAAATGAAATGTGTACCGTTTGTTGTAACTTGGTCTCTGCAAGGTATTCATCCACTGCACCATCTCCATGAAGTAACTTTCCTCCCCGACAAATTGAACTTACAGAACCCACTGACTCCTCATCAATGACAACAACATCTACACTTTCATTGCCTGAAATCAACAATAGAGTTTGATTAGATGAAATTCAAGTGAAGATATGCAAGTAATTGAACTCAAAATGAAGAACCAAAACCCTAATTTGAAGAACCAAAACATCCACCGAAGACCAAAGTCTCGACCCCTTAAATCAGTTGAGTTGTAGTTTGAAATCTAAGTAATTGGACCCTAACTAGATCTAATTGAATCTTGTGAGAGAGTGAAAGTGAAAGTCAGAGCAAAAAAATGAACCCCAGTAATCTCCACACCAACCCCCTTAATCCCACCCCAATTCTAAAATAAACTCCTCACAACCATAAAAATTCCTCGAAAAATCTAAGATTCTTGAGAGAGGGAGAGAGAGAGATAGAGATTTGATTTTAGAGGATTGATTGTGGATCTGTGTTTTATGTAGTACGTGTTTGGACACTGAGAGCAAAGGGGGAAATGAAAATTTTGGGGAGGGGGGAAGGGGAAATGAAAATTTTGGAGAAGGGGGAAATGAAATATTGGATATGCAGGAGAATGGGGGGAAATATGTTGTAATATTTTTTAGGCCGAAAATAGAGGGGAAATGAATCATTGGTTAAGGGGGAAATAAGAATACATGAAATAAATTTTGGCTTGATTAATAATTTGGGAGGGAACAAAATTATATAAAATATATTTAATATTTATAAAAATCTAATTATTTGTCAATTTGGTAGATTCGAAATTTTAATAAAAATCATTTTTTTGGTTCCTCAAAACTCAAAACAAATTTTTTAAATATTAATTAGTTCTAAAAGAAAATAATTATTCAATTTTGAATATTTTTAATATAAACTCATATAAGATAAACTTGAAAATTCATAATTTTTTGTGCACATCACGAAAATCAGTATATAACATCATTTGTACACTTGGATCGTCGAAATTTTTTTTTTTAAAAAATTGATCATGTTCAGTCGGTACCACACTAGTTAAACGAAGTAGTACTTTTGGCGGATTTATATTATAAACACGTACAAGAATGATTTTTTTTTCTAACTTTTTGAACACTTCAATAAAATTAGTATATAACATCATCCGTACGGTTGGATCGTCCAAAAAAAATAAAAAAAAAATATTATTCAAAAATTATACTAATTTGACCACCGAGTACTTTGATAGGTGCCCATTAAAATAACATACAAGAATGATTCATTTTTTTTAAAATTTTTTGTACACATCACTAAACTCAGTATATTACATCATTCGTACGGTTGGATAGTCGAATTTTTTTTAAAAAAATAGATCATGCGCAATCGGTACGACACTAGTTAGAGGGGTAGTACTTTTGGCTGATTTATATCATAAACACGTACATAATGATTCATTCTTATATCATACAAGAATGATTTGTTTTTTTCTAATTTTTTGTATGCATCACTAAACTCGGTATATAACATCATTCATACAGTTGGATCATCGAAAATTTTTTTAAAAAAAATAGATCATGTTCAATCGGTACGACACTAGTTACAGGGAGTAGTACTTTTGGCAGATTTATATTATAATCACGTACAAGAATGGTTTTTTTTTCTAACTTTTTCTGCACATCACTAAAATTAGTATATAACATCATCCATATGGTTGGAACGTCCAAAAAAAATAAAAAAAAAAAATTTCGAAAATTATAATAGTTTGACCAAGAAGTACTTTGATAGTTGACCATTAAAATATCACACAAGAATGATTTGTTTTTTTCTAATTTTTTGTACACATCACTAAAATCAGTATATTACAGCATTCGTATGGTTGGATCATCGAAAAAAAAATTTAAAAAAATAGATCATGTTCAATCGGTACAACACAAGTTAGAGGGAGTAGTACTTTTAGCAGATTTATATTACAAACACGTACAAGAATGATTTGTTTTTTCTAATTTTTTGTACACATCAGTAAAATCAGTATATAACACCATCTGTACGATTGGATCGTCCAAAAAAAATAAAAAAAAATATTAGTCGAGAATTATACTAGTTTGACCAAGAAGTACTTTGATAGTTGACCATTAAAATATCATACAAGAATTATTCATTTTTTTCTATTTTTTTGTACACATCACTAAAATCAGTATATAACATCATTCGTACTGTTGGATCGTCGAAATAAAAATTTTAAAAAATAGTTACATGCGAGATGTTGATGAACAAATTTTACTTTCTTGATGTAATTTTATTTATGTACTTTGAATGGTTGGCTGCTATATGGTTGTTTGGTTTTGCCTTTGAAATTGCAAACTACAGAATGTTCTTGTGAATTAGTGTTAATGTATGCGGTATTTATTGGTTTTGCCTTTGAAACTTTGGCAGGGGGTTTACTTCTTTATATTATTTTTTTTTAATGTTTTTAACTATCAGACAACGGTTTATGTAAGCTAAACAATTGTGTGACAGCAACATATTTAACAGCCAAAAACCATTGTCTCTAAGATTTCAATTGGACAACGGTATGCAGAAACTGTTGTGTGAATTAAGTATAGTCCACATACAAGTAAAACACTTGTCTGATTCTAACAACGGTTTACAAAACCATTGTCTGAAGTTTCTCTAGACAATGGTTTTGTAAACCGTTGTTAGAATCAGACAAGTGTTTATTCAAACAGTTGTGTGACATCCATTTAAGTAACAAAAAAAAACACTTGTCTGTTTTTAACAACGGTTTATGAAACACTTGTCTGACCTTTCTTCAGACAACGGTTTTATAATTCCGTTGTGTAAAGCCTCTGCTTTACTCTTTCTAATAGACAATGGTTTTAGAAACTGTTGTGGAAGTTCTTTCAGACAACAGACAGATTTTGCAAAAAAAAAAACCGTTGTGTGAAAATTTCAAACAATGCTTTTACTGCCGACCGTTGTCTGATAGGTGTTGTCTGTTTCAGTTTTTCTTGTAGTGTAAATAGGAACCTTGCCACATTTGATCCCAAATTCTCTAAGTGTTTGTATCATCCAAAGTACTTGAGAGCAATAGATTCCCGCTGCTAAATACTCCCCTTCAGCCGTGGATAATGCAGCAGAATTTTGCTTATTGCTCTGCCAAGAGACCAAACTCTGTCCTAAAAATGCACAAACACCACTTGTACTCTTTCGATAAGTTTGACAACCTGCATAGTCTGCATCACTATACCCAACAAGATCAAATGCATTTGTGATTGGATAAAATAATCCATGATTAATAGTTCCACTTAGATAGTTGAATATTCCGTTAATAGCATTCAAGTTAGACTCTTTAGGTTGAACTTGAAACCCAGCACAAACACATACACTATACATAATGTCAGGTCTAGAGGCTGTAAGATATAATAAACTACCAATCATACCTCTATACTTTCGAACATCAACATCTTTACCATGTTCATCTGTTGTCAGCTTGCTATCAACTAGTACTTTGACCAGAACCCCAACCGTACGGGCATCAAGATCCATCATTTTTAATATTATTCCCAAAATTTCAAATTTTTTTTATTTAATTGGATAATTCAACGGTCAATTAGTACTTTGAGTGAAACCTCTAAACAGGGTTTCGTCAAGATTTAAGGATTCAATTTTTTAAAAAATATTTCTCGAATACCTCCATCATTTTTAATGTTATTCCCAAAATTTCAGAATTTTTTTTATTTGATTGGGTAATTCAACGGTCAACTAGTATTTTGACTAATACCTAAACAGGGCCCACCTGACACATGGCATTATGGACCCACATGACATGTGGTAGTGTAGGACCTACATGACATGTGGCAGTGTGGGCCCACCCAACACGTGTAATATGGGTCCAACCTGACACATGGTAGGTGTGGGGCCCACCAGCCATGTGGCAGTTGTGTCCATCTGACACGTGTCAAGTGTGGGGCCCACCTGACACGTGGCATGTGGGTTCATCTGACACGTGGCAGATGTGGGGCCCACTTGACACGTGGTAGGTGGACCAGCTGACACATGGCAAGTGTGGGACCCATCTGACACGTGGCATGTATGGGGCCCACGTGATACGTGGCATGGTGGGCACATGACACGTGGCAGTGGGGGGGGTGGGTGCACTCAAATGTCACACTACCGGTAGGAAATGTAACACTGCTTGTAGAAAATGTAACACTTCTGTGGGATCCACGTGTTTATTCTTTTTTATATTTATAAATGTTAAAAAAATAGCAAATGCAACGTTTAATCGCTACTGCAGCACAACGAATCTATTGCAACAGTACATGTTCTACTGCAATGGTACCTTCCGCCATAATGTAACACAATATCAAATATGTCTTTGAGATTAAGTCATTTCTTGATGAAGAATGGAGCATGCATTACTGAAATAAAGAATTTTAGAAGAAACCTCAAAATAAAGAATGAAAACAAAAAAACTATCCAGAAATAGTTAAGTATTTAGGATGTGCATGTGAAAAGTTTAGTACTTTTGAATGTAATTGTTTAATATAAGGGAAATATAGGTTTTTAAAGTTAATAGTGTTTGGGTTGTATTAGTTAAACCTAGTGTTTTTGTTCTTTGTTCTAGTAAAATACAAAAAATGAGTAGCTGTGTATTCAAACACATCAAATTCATTAAATTAAACTTTCCGGTGGATGTACACAAGATCACTTTACCTTATTTCTTGTATTTTATTCCAATTTCTATTTTTCTAGTAATGTACTCGATTAATTTTGTGTGAACAAAATTTATAATTTATATTAATTCCACTTCCACAAACTAATTATGAGTTCTATGTTGATTAGGAAAATAAAATATAACTTATTCTAAAGTATCAGAACAAATGGTGATTTAATAAATAGTTAGTTTATGGATATGATTTATGAAAATATCACATTCGTAAATTTGTTAATCTTTTGACAGAAGCTAGGTTAACAAGTATATGATATATATTATAGGATAGTAGGAAGTTCCCTCCAGACCTCCAAATTTGTGAAGACCCTGGAGACCAAATCCTAACCATCTATCGAAGTCTCATCCAGTGGTCCTCTTTTTATTTAATTATTTTGAAAAATCAGAGTTGTATTCATTGAATCATAACTTACGCAATAATGTCTGTAATATATTTGTAGTCACTAAATAACTGTTATAATACATAACTGTACATAACTGTTTTAATCACATGTGCAATATTTTGGAATCCTTTAATGAATATGTGTACATGCATACTAAAAATACAAGTGCAAAACTTAAAAATAACACCACACTTGTATAAGAAATGAAGAAGATCGAACCATTAATAATTGAGTAGTTATCACAAATTGCAATACTCTCGGAAGAATTAAAACTTTTTGTAACTATTGAGAAATGAGTTCGGGATAAGAAGAACTATGGATATACACGATTATATCCCCAAAGTTTTTACAGCAGAATACGTTAAAGGATAATACCCTTGGATGTTGCAAAATTTACAAAGTATCATTAAATTAGTTCAAATCTCAACCATAGGATCTATATTGATGTAATGGTTATAATGATTGTAAATAAGTCGAATCGAGCCGAACTTTTAATTGTTCATTCATCAGTTTGTTATAAATACCTCGAACTCGAACTCAAGTTCGAACTTTTATTAAGTCAATATTTTTTGTTTGTGTATAGACTCGTTAATAAAAATTTTGCCATTCATGTCTCACTATTTACCATTCATAAATATCACACTAAAACTAGCTCATGAACATCTCATGAATACTTTTCATGATCTTGTATTCACGAACATCTCAATTTTCTTTTTTTTTCTTATAATTTTTTCAGTGCATTCAAATAAAAAGAAAAGAGGGGATAAAATCTCGAAAACTAGAAACATGTTTCTAGTTTATGCTTATCAAAGAGTCAAATTTAGTCAATTATTAACCGATTAATGTTGTTATTTACAGTAGAACATATGTTATAATATTAATATTTATTATAAAATTTTTGTATAAATTTAAAAGAACTGATAATAAATAGATAAAATAAACTAACATATCATTTCATAGACATTTATAAATACAATTATTTACTAGTTATTGTTAATTCAAGAACTATTGATAATTGTTAATTAAATGCGTCCATGAGCATATATATCGCATTTTTGCAAGAACTCATTTATAAACATATTCAGGAGATTGTTCACGAACCTTATTCACCAACTATATTAACGAATTTTTTTACGAACTCTATAATCGAATTTGTTCGTGAACTTTCGAGCCGAACTTTGTCAATTTCAAGGTCAACTAATTTACAAGACGAACCTCAAGATCGTATTCATGTTCGACTTATTTACAAATTAAGCTGAATTTGAGTCAAAAAATTTTTAAATGAAACACCAAACTGTTCGTAATTGTATAAACTCGTTTACCATCCTAATGGTCTCCATAGTTTCCAAATTATTATGGTCTGTACAAAATTCAACCCGATATGAATGTCCCAAATATTTTTAAATCTGTAAATGAATTTTTTTGTGATCCACTAATCCAAGTGCACCTCCGCTAACTTACATCTTAAAAGTCAACAATTTGATCTAACAAAAATTTATCGAAGATGTTTTGTAATCTAAATTTTGAAAATTAAATAACCATCAAAGTGTTTTTTTGTCAACCTTACATACAAGGTAAAATTAATGTACCTTGTCAAACAAAAAGAAAAAACAACATTAATATAATTGTATTTATATCACAATATTAGAAATGGTTGATGATCCAATTTCATGTTATTTGGGCAACCACTCAATTTATATAAAAGTGGAATTGGGTCAAATTCCATTTTCATTGGGTTTTTATGAGTTATTGTTCAAAATTTATATGTGGTAATCATATATAATAAAATTGGCATACAACATAATTACTCTATTTTATATAACATAATTTTATTAAATTAAAAATCTTTATAGTCATTATATATAATTAATATTAAAACTTGAATTTTTTTATTCGAGTATTATTATTAGCTCGTTATTAAATTTTTTGGAACATTAACTGAAATATAACATACTAAAACGAGATAATCTAAAATTACATGATACATGAGACCCGTGCAAAATATAAATTATTATTGAATACTTAATATTTTATTTTTAAAATTTCATGATTAAATATAATATAATATAATAAATGTGGTTGATGTAATTTCACTTTATATATAATTTTAAAATTATATAATAAATTAACTTCGACAATAACATCAATGTTGTGATTGGAAATGTGGGATGCTTTGGAAGCCTATCATGAAGGTTCGAAATCTTAGAGAAAGGTGAAAATCAGCAAGCTAATGAATGACTTCGAAAAATTCAAGCACATGGTGAAACTAAGGAAAGTCAAGCAACCACAAGATGAGATTAACATGAAAGTGTTAAGTGCAGTTCCATTAATTTATGAGGGTAAAGTCACGGCCTTGGAATCATCTCCAAAAATTGACACTATGGATCACCTAGCTGTATTTGATGAGCTAGAACAGTTTGAAAACAAGATAAATGATAGGCATGTTGAAGATGTTCGGGCTCCTCTAGCCAAAATGAAGAATTTGGCTCTTCATTCTAAAAACAACAAGCCAGCAGAATCTACAAACAGCAAGCTAGTAGAATCTGATGAAGAATCTGATGAAGAACTTGCACTAATTACAAAGAAGATCAAGAAGCTGATTGAACAGAAGAACAGAATGAAAAGGGAAAGAGGAAGGTTCTCCAACAACAAGAAGGGCTCTAAGGACTCCAACGAGCAAACTTGTTTCGAATGTGGCAAGCCTGGTCATTACAAAAGGGACTGCTACAAATTAAAGTCAAAACAACTTGCTGCCTTCAAGGACAAGAAGAAATCAAAGGCTTTACTAACTTGGAGTGATGATGATTCAGATTCCAGTGATGACTCAAGTGAAGACATGGTGAATTTGGCTCTTGTAGGACTGAATGATGAAGATAGTTCACAGGGATCCATGAAAGAGGCTTTTACGAATAGTGACGATTCTGAGTAAGAAGATGATGCTAGAGAGGTAAACTCAATTAATTCTGATTTACCTTCTACTCCCACTATGTAAAATGAACTAACCATGTAGGTACCAAGTAATGTATCTATTATTGAGTTAATGGAATTGAAAAATGAGAATAATGAGCTTGAAAAGAAGAATGCTCATTTGTGGAAAATCATTTATGATCTAATGGCTGAGAAGGCTCTTGCAAATCTTATTGCTGATTTAAAGGAGAAAATTGTTTAATTCGAAGGAGTTAACAAAATAATTCTAACACTACAACAGAAATTGGATCAGACAACGGGCTTTGCCCATTGTGAAACACCCTATTTTCCTGTTGTCTATTGAGGCGCCATCTCCTACACGTATCTGATAACGGGGCACAATCATTGTCTGTCTTTGACAAGACAACAGCAAGGTCGTGTAAAAACGTTGTTAGAAGGTTGGTATAAACAACACTTTTGGTAAAAGACTGTTGTATGATTAGCAGTTCTTCAAGTGTTTGTAACGAAAAACTCATTGTCTGAATTTCTTTAGCACAACGGTTCTTATAAAATAAAATGTTGTTCTTCTTTTCTATAATCAACGAGTTCCAGAATAATAACCATTGTCCTACTTTTAAATATATAATGCTGATGTAGTCCAAAAATGTTGAGTGAAATTATACATAACAAAAGTTTTCTATTTCTATATTCTTGTATTTCTTCATTTTGCACAATGGTTTATTTGTCAAGGAATTGTTGGCTATAACTTAATTTTACAAGCTTTTGTTGTTAAAAATAGTTGTGAGAACGAAAAGATACAATTGTGAATAGACAATGCTTTATTAATCTACTACATTTAGTGTCATTATACAATGCTTTCGTAAGCTAAAAATGATGTTTTATTTTTTTACACACAAAGGTTCATACAATTCAAAGGCTGAGATGGAACTATGAGGAGAACCAATCAACCTCACAATCATCCTTCTGATCACCATGGTCATCAGCATCATCCATGGCATGACCTTGTGCAACATTGATTCTCTGGTGGCACTGTGATAGAAAAATCGGGACTTAACAAAATAGGTTGCATAGAATGATAACAATCAGATAAAACCTGTGAAAATAGAACTAGTAAACCCTATTACAGTATTACTCACCTATTGTACTTCACAAAGAATTTAAAATCTGCTTCCTCACAAGGTTTAAGGGTAGAGTGCACCAGAAACAGCTCATCCTCGTAAATGAAATCCTAGAATGAAAGGGAACATAAGATCACATATGTTAGATAAGATGACATGAGACTATCAAGTCTGTCATCTATGATCATTGAATCACTAACCATTTTTTTGTTCCTGCATCCAAAGTACAGTACTGCAGATCCATGTTCTGCTCCATATTCCTTAAGAGCTAAACTTTTCTGAAAAAAATGAAGCTTTTTCAGTTGGATGATGAGACAATAGCTAAAGAAAGATGCCTTAATATGAACATGCTTGTCTCGGATCAGACCTGATATTTCTTCTCAAGCCTCCTTTTATGTTCCGAATTCAAGTAAAATGCTCAATATGTTTAACATAAAAAAAGTTCAACATAAGTCACATAGATGAGCCACTATTTACTTAAGAAAAGTTCAATTACTAGGTCACATAGATGAGTGTTCTTGATAGAGGGTCTAATAGGTTTAACATACTCATTCAAATCTTGTGCCATCATTCTTGATGATGCGGATGTAGATGAACCAGTGTCCTGGCTCTCTGCAATGCAGAAGGCTACATTCAAAGATAGAGATTAGTAGTGAACTTCATATGCATTTTGTACTTGTATTACTAGAACACGTTGACACCTCACACCTGGACATAAAATATGAATTTCCTCCAAAATAGATTTCGAGAGCAGATAATGGTGTTACTTTGGCCGTTTTCAGCACAATGGAATTTCCATATGCTAACACATGTCCTATATATATGAAAGGGTACGCACCAATTTGATAACAAATTTCATAGAAGGTAAAAGCAAATGAATGATGCTTTGAGAAACTACAAGGCTATGAAGCTATTACTTGACTAGCTACTTAAGGGATCTCATGGAAGTTATAATATGCTTCATTAAGGGTTTCAAACCTGCACAAACCCTAACAACAACTAAGCATGCTAGTTACTGTAAAGATTAAACCATCCAGGGAAGCCTCTGATAAATCCCAATGACTCCTATAAGTTTCATGGAGAAATTATATCCACTCAGTCTAGTGTAGAAAAATGATTATTAAACCATCAACATGTAGTGTAAAGAGAAAGGAAAAAAAGTTTGAGGATTACAATTAGTATTGTGACTACAACAAATTCTGTGGTTTTCCTGTCACGGAAAAGCTATCTAACTTTTACCATATTTTCCCTTAGTTGCTCCAACTTGTCACTCTACATAAGAAAAAATGCAACTCTTTAGTATTGACATACTTCAAGTAAAATGGTACAATTTGCAAAAGTCTGATGCTTACAGCATCCTGCCGCGGCTCTGATTTTCCCAAAACATATTTGATAGCTGAAGTTGCTGAATTTAGCTTCTTCTTTAGCTGAATATAGTTAACAGATGGCACTTGAGAGTCAGTTAGATAGTACATTAGATAGAAGAATGAAGTACATATATTATATCGAGTAAATTAGATAAAAAATCTTCTGATGGCTTAATGATGAAATAAAATAACAAACAAGGAAAACAACCTTACATTTTCAATTATGCCATGCAAAAATGGGAAGAGTTAAAAGAAAGGAAACCGCGATGCAAAAATGGGAACATAATAAACCGAAAGATATCTTTAACAATTACGAATGGAAAAAAGAAGGATGTATTGGCCTGTATTTCTAAGACTATGGGATTCAAGAAGAAGAGTAAGAAGAGCAAAGAACTCATCTTCATAGTCTAAAACCTTATGGAGAAAGGGTCTTCTCAAAGCCAAAAACTTTAATCAATAGGATAAGAGAAAAGAAAACCCCAATTAGAAAATGAAAAAAAGGGAGCAATTAAATTTTAAAAAAAAAGAGAGGGGATAGACAGGGCAGGGAAAAAGGCGTACACCAAGGGAGTAGGTGAGAGCAACAGAGAGACTAGAAGGAAGCTGTTGAACAGCTTCCATTTCGAAGAAGGTCGGCCGACTACCTTGCCCTCTTACCTGAAACAACATCCTCTCCCTCAATCTCTCTCCTCTCTCTTAATCTCTCTCTCAAGCTCTTTCTCTCTCTGAATCTCTCTCATCTATTTCTATGTGACCAGATTAGGTTATTATTATAGCAGTGCCAGCAAGTGGGTTGTGGTAACTAGGGGAAGACAACTGAGAATATGAAGCACCAATTAGGGTTTGTGTTGAAAATGAAAATAAACACCTAGAGGAGAGGGGTGAATAGGTGTTATGAATAACAATGATCAAATAAAATTTCTGCCTGAAAAGCTATTCTGGCAGCTAACTGGATACAATAGATTAACAAATAAGCAGTTAGCTAAGTTATGCAGTGCAGTAAGATAAATTGCAGAAAGTAAAGAATATCACGAATTGTAGCAAGGTTCGACCCCTAATCTTCTATGGTCTACGTCCTAGTCCCTTACCAACTTGGTAAGAGAATTGGATCCTTTCTATCTAACTTTTAAACCAACAGGCTTTGAAGATTTTGCTTTTGATTTACCTGTTGCAGAGTCAACCTTAGACTCTGATTTCACAAACTGTTTGTGACTAGGAGTTTCAGATTTCAGAGAATAATAGTCATAATACAGTTCATGATATTCCTTACACATATAAATGGAATGAAGTAAACTACCACAATGATAATAGGGTTCTTGTGGTTGATATTGAATTCTCTGAGTCTTGGGGAATCTGGACTCAGTTTTCCAAGAAGGTTTTTGATTGCAGTCTAGGGCCAAATGATTATGATTTCACATTTATAGCATTTCTTCCTAGGTGCATCAGGTACATTCTTGTAATTATTCTCTTTGTCAATACCTTCTTTTCCTTTTCTATTTCTTTTGATCTTGCTAGACTCTGAAATACCTTCTAGTCTCTATTTCAACTGAGATTTAGACAGAAAGCCTATGTTGACATTCTTAGGTTTTTCTAACACTTTCTCATCTGAATTGATATTGTTAATTCTTTTATGCACAACTGGGGTACCTTTAGAATCAAGAAATTTAATATGTTTAGGTTCAGAAACTATCTTCTTACCTTCAGATTTGGATGTGCTAGCTTCTTCTTTCTTATCATCCAAGAAAATAGCTACAGAATTTTCACTTTTATTCTTTCCAAAACCTAAGCCATAGACTTTACCAAGAATTTAATTGTCAATGATTTCTTGAGTCTTTTTACCAGAAGCGTTAATGGTTTTCATCATATCTCTCTCTTCCTCTAGTTCTTTTCTGACATAGTCATAAGCCTCAAGGCTAACACCATAATCATGCTTAGCTTTATCAGAACTTAACTTATATTCTTCCATTTGAATTAACTCAGATTCAAGAAAATTATTTCTACTAACTAATTCATCACTCTTAGCCTTAAGTTCATCTTTTTCACTAGCAAGAATTTTGAAATTAGTCATAGGATTCTTAAACTCAACATGAATAGATCTAATATCATCTTAATCTAAGCTATCAAATGAATCAAGAGAGTGAAGTGATACCTTAACAGAAGATGAAGAAGTTTTCTTTGGAGATCCAGGTTTATCTGAAGCACTTGCCATCAATGTAATGTTGTCATAATCCAATTCATCTTCAGAATCACTGGAGTCTGCCCAATCCTTCTGTGTGACCATGAGTGCATTACCCTTCCCTGAATTCCTAGGCTTCTTGCACTCACTAGCAAAGTGTCCAAGCTCACTGCAGTTAAAGCACTTGATATTGGCCTTATCAAGCTAGATAATTGTACTCTTGCCTTTGTCACTCTTCTTCTCCTCTTTCTTCTGAAAAGATCCTTTGCTAAATCTTCTCCTGTTGAATCTTCCTTTCTTGAAAGCTTTAGCAAACACAGGAAAGAGTTCTTGCATCTCTGATTCAGAATCATTATCTTCAGAGTCTATATCTGCAGTCTCTGACTTAGAACTTTCTTTGCTCTTCTTCTTTCTCAAGTCTTCTGGAAGCTTCTTTGATTCAGATTGAGCAGTGAGTGCAATAGTTTTCATCTTTCCTTCACTCCTGCTCTCTTTCTACTGCCTGTCAAGTTCATAAGCTCTCAATTTTCCATAAACTGCTTCTAATGATATTTCATCCAGATCATTAGCTTCCTCAATTGCAGATATCTTCTCATTGTAGAAATCAGGAAGAGCTTTCATGAACTTAGTATTCATATCCTCCAAGTCATAATATTTACCATGCATGGTCATCTCATTGATGAGTTTAGTAAACCTATCAAAGGTGTCAGTAAGTGACTAACCAGACTTGGATTCAAAGTACTCATACTGTTGTATGAGAAGTGTCCTCATATTCTTCCTGACAGGTTTTGTTCCTTCACAATAAACCTTTAGATTGTCCCATATCTCCTTAGCAGTTTTACAAGAGAGAACATGTTTATTGAGAACAGAATCAAGACTGTTGAATAGTATATTTCTCACTTTAGCCTCCTTAAGAACGTTCTCCTTTTCCTTATCTGTCCATTCAGATTTAGGCTTCTCTACTGTATGTTCTGGAACAACTTTTCCTTCGACAGTTGCTTGGGGGAACAAGCCTTGTTGGAACAAAAGGCCCATCTCTGATTCTGTCAAGATAATCAGGATCTGTTGCTTCCAAGTGATGCAACATCTTCACTTCCCATAGAGTATAGTCGTTTCTCTTGAGCATGGGGATCTTAGTATTACTATCCTTGTAACCAGACATGATTTTAGATCCTTATGATTATTCGAAATCAACCTGCTCTGATACCAATTGTTAACTCGAATAACTTGTAGAAGGGGGGTTGAATACAAGTTATATAATCATGTCTGATTTTTGCTTGATTAGATGAACAAGAACAAACGAATGAATCAAACTTTGTTTGTATTAAATAAATCAAATACAAACTCTACCAAAGGTGTACAATACCTTTAGTAGCTGTTGACAATACAAATCTCTCTCTCTGTTTGTTTCGAACTCTCGAATACAAACCTTATACAGAGCTTTACACGATATGCACTCAAAAATCCACTCTTTTACAATGATATAGAGAGAGTATTTATAATGCTACCAATCAACTAATAACAAAAAGTAATGATCTATACATGACAATGTTCTGCAGTCCAGCTGATAGTTTCCATCAATAGAAAATTCTTTCCTTCATGATATCTTCTTGCTTGTTCTTCAAAACAACGATCCTGTTTTATAGCACTTGCCAGTTCTTGTAGCATCCATAATGACATAATCAGTAACACGACTGATATCAGGATTCCACCTTGCATTAGGATTCGACATCCATCAGTATTTGACTTGGCGTATCAGGATTTAATCTCAGTTCCTGACATGTAGTCCTTGATACACTGCTGTTCCTGACTAAACTTTACAGATTACTGTCGAACGCATATATCCTATTAAAAGTGCTAAATCCTTTATAAGATTAGGATTTATAAGAAGTATAAGCAAAATTCTATTCTCAACATCACAACTTATGAATTATTCCTAACAGATGTATAGTAGACTTTTCAATGGATGCATCAACTATTGATTAGGCAAACATTCAAGAAATTCCTAATTATTTATAATCGCACTCTTGTCGACTAAGCATTAATATACTTAGCTGTCAAAACCGGCCTGACAATAATGAGTTGAATAAATAAGAAGATCTCAATTCATTCTCAATTTTGGACCGTCACCATGCAACGAATGCCTTAGCAACGATACCAATCGAGAATTAATTTACGACAATTCAAAAGAAGAATAGGAAATTTCTTTAAGCAATAAATTGAACGAAATCAATGATTAGGGGTGCACAGCTACGCCTTAACTTCCGTCATATGCCAATAATCATTTCCCACATCTTCATAACCTTCTCGTATTCTCTCCGTAACGTTCACATCGTAAATAATATCATAGAAAATTTCTAAAGTATACGGGAAAACCTCGAGATAGTATCTTCTAGACTGGTAGCTCCAGTTACCCACTTGGCTTATGCGGCTTCGGTTTCTCTGTCTCGCTCATAGCCAAATCCTTAAATGATTTGAACTCCAACTCGCGTGATATGCCAAAAGGCCATATAACGTCGCAATACCTGCCGAAGTATCCTAAGGCGATCTTTATCCTGAATCGATCTACCCGACGTCTATCTTATACACATTCACCTAACCCTCCTAATTTGTTTCAGTGACCATAACCTATAGCTCTGATACCAACTGTGGCATCCCATAATTTGGGGTACAGATCTGGGGCCACTAACCACAAACATCATTATACAACCCTGGATATAAACATCATATAACAATAAAACCCCTTAACCAAGATCACATATAGGTTATATATGGTATGAAACAAACTATCGAATAACATTATTATAATCTAACCTCAGAATAAAATTCTTATACAAATTTTGTAACTATTTAAGATCACTACTGAACTAGATATCCAACCTTGACAAGTTCCAGAACCACTATCCGACGAAATCAACAACTTGAACATCACCTCTCGTTGTCGGAAGAGTAATATCAACTGACCACAAGGCCCACTAATCATCTCTATTAAGTGGAGAAAATAAATATTAAAGCAAGAGTGAGCCAACAATGCTCATTAAGTGCAAATAGTGATATAATATCAACAACAATTTATAAGATCTGAAAAACAAGAATAATCAACATATGCTGCGAAAAGAAGCAGCTAAAAAACTTAAATATAGAATCTGAAAACAAGAAGGATTATCGCATGCTGCGAAAAGAATCAGCTAAATCAAATGTCTTATCATCAAGAGGAACCAACATTGCTCCACTACAATAAGGAGCATCAACAATGGAACTGATAAAAGCTCTGATAACATAATATAATCGAAATGGGCTTCAAAGGAATCAGGTCTTAAGCAATTCAATTTTAATGTATAGATTAGAATTGGATTTTTATTTATTTTAAAAACAATAAGGTTAGGTTGTTGATCAGTCACGCACTAACCCCGTATAAATGAACATAGCAATGTCCTTTAATGGGTCCACGACACACATTGGCATTAACATCGGACCACGAATCTGGTCTCCCCGAAGGGACTTCTTTTAAAAACATTCCAATTCTATACTAAACACAATAGGTGTCGTGATAATCGACAACCCTTGTCAACCAAACAACTGGAAGCTCACATCCAGAATAATAACTTATGATTAAGAGTCAATGAGGAAGTAACAATATCTTTTGGTATAGACAAGTTCAATACAATACAGGGGAATAACCGAATAATCAAGATCTTCAATAAATATCGATGAATTCGATAATAAATAGGGTGGAGAATATAAAGACAATATTTTGTATACGTATCGACAAGATAGATATAAGTAATTGGGGACATAACATCACTAACTTGATTAAAGAGAAAATCAACTTGGGCAACAATAAAAGATATAAATTGCAACAAGATTATCAACAATTGAAATTCAAAGTTAGAGCAGGGACATAATCAAGCACAGCGCATTTAATAAAATTTTACAACACGTTGAATGGTTTGAATCAACATAAGTGAATAAAGTAGTTTAAAAACAATTATTTGTAAAATAATTTCAGGGTAATTAATTGCAATTCAGTTTGAAGAAAACATTTGCGAAAAGGATTTAAAAACTTGGATTTTCTCTATTTAGAATCAGGAATTGTGCTAACGGGTTTTTATAAGGATTTAAAAACTTGGATTTTCTCTATTTAGAATGTTTCTGGAACATTTTCGAAAGAAGTAAAAAAATGGCCCTCCACTGAGGAATCCAATAACGTACCATATTTAAAATATTTTTGAAGAAAAGGATTATTTGTAAAATAATTTGAAAATCCGTACTTGAACTATAGGTGGAGAAAACAACTTTTGCGCGCTATTCGAAGAAATACATCTTTTTCTAAATATAACATGTATGAATCATTTTATATGTAAAAAGAGCGGAAATTGCATCACTTGAACAATAAGTGATGAGCAATAACACTTGGCTCGATTCACGAAGTTCTCGATCTTAAACATTGATCCTTAACTCCACTTCTCATCAGTCACTACCCTTTACATGTGGGCTCGTCCGTACCTCCACATAATTCGCTAATCTTCACGTCAATACCCTCGTCGACTTCGCTAATTATCCTTCTGTTCGAATTTCCATTTACCTGTGCACTGCTTTCGGCCAGGTCTCTTACTCGTACATTTACAAGGTAAAGTATTATTTCAGTATCAACCAAGCAAAACCTTATTGTTTGCTCTATTATTCCCATGCGCAACCTATAACGCTTACACATATAACACATATAGAACATATCCAATTATATTCATAAAATAGCTTCCGTATAACCAGCTAAATCACATAAACACGTCACATAAACACTTCCAAATAATACAACAACTTAATCTTCAAAACCACAATCTATCCTCGAAATAATCAACTGATACATATACCTAAACCCTTAGCAATCATAGCATACTTTTAGATCATTGAAATCAAATAAGTGAAATAGATTTACAAGGGAATTTTATAAAATTTTGGCATGAATTATTCGTAAATAGGACTATCCACCTGTTTTCCAATTCAACAATTTAATCTAATAAGCCATACGAAAATAAAGCTGCCTCAACTTGCAGCAACATAAAAGTAAACAAGTAAGGAAATTACCCACCCAGACTTACGGCACCTAAACAATTCAGAAAATGATCCGCCCGGATATGCGGCACCTCAACATGTAAGGAAAATAAACTAACAGTTTATCCTTGCTATATAACATTTGAAAACCATACATCCAGTAATTGAATTCATAATATTATATAAAAATTTTAGAAATAACCTTTTTGTAATTTGAACTATCCCGGGGTCACAGCCCCTCAATATCATTCAAAACCAAATCAAACATTTCAGAAATCATCACTTAACCTTTACACAAAATATAAAGTCTAATTGACTATACGATACTTAATCAAAACCATTTGGACCACACATACAACTCACCACCAAGTATCTGACAAGTATAACATCCAACAAATATTATGACTCGACTACGACATTTAACCCATATAAACCATTTACAATTAGTAAGGTCATATAAACTCCAACATTATACGACAAATAATAATTAGTACTTATAATCATTTAACCACATATAACTTCACCCCCACTAGCTTGACAAGTATGAAATTCAACAAATACTTCGACTCGACTTATAACATTTAGCACATAAACAATTATAACTTAGCAAACTCAAATATACTCTTAACACATTATATACGGCAATAACAATTAGTAATTAACGATTAATAATTACTAACCCGAACATATTATCGGACTCACAATATATCCCCACAATCATAATTAACAACTATAAACTTTCCAAAATTAATTTCTAAAATTAAACAATATACTCGCAATCAAATCTAATTTAATTGCAACAATATTTTCACAATTTAATCTAAAATAAAAATTAAATAATTACATCGAAAAATAAAATAAATAAATAAAGAAAAGGAATACCTTTCCAGTTCCAATCTCCCCAAAATCTCCCCCTCTTTCTCTCTCTCTCCCTCTCTCTCTATCTACCGCCACCATGGTACTGCTCCGCGCGGTGGATTCCCCCCTTCGCTGCTTAGTCGTGACCTCCTCCCCCTCCTCCACACACACAGAGCCCCCTTTACACATGTATACACACATATATGTATGTATGTGTTGCTTAATTGGTTTCAATTCCTCCCCCAATTCAATTTCCCCCATTTCCTTTTTCTAATCCCTAATTTTCTCTCTTCCCCAATTTGATTTCTCTCTCCCGACTTCTTTTGCTGTTGTGATATTTGTGTGCTATTATGCTTGGACCAATACACATATATTGCAACTATTACAATTTATTCCGGGCCCAAATAAAATACCACTTTTTCGCTTTTAAAACTAATAAACAACTTTTATAAATCGAAATTAAATAGAAAATTCAAAAAATTAAACTTTCCATTTTTAAAATAAAGAGTAAAAAATTACGACCACACACATATTTTTAAAATATTTTTAAGATCAAAAATGAATTAAATATGGATTTTAAAAGTTTTGATCCATTAAATGTAATTAAAATTCTTAAAATCATTTTAAAATACTAAAACACCCAAATTAATTCACCCGACGATTTTAAAAACTAAATAAATATATAAATATAATAATACAAAAGATTTCATGATTTTTAGTAACTCCAATAATTTTATAAAATTACCAGAGGATCAAAAATGCATAATTTAAAAATATTTAAATCCTCAAAAATACAAATAAAAAAATTACACCGACTTACATGGCACACACAAATCATTAGGTAAGCACATAAACACGATATCACACATATTCCACCTTTCCAACAATATTCACATAATAAAATTCATAATTTTTATTAAATAAATATTTATAAAATACTAATTTTTCTAGGACATTATATTTAAACTCAACATGATCACCCTATATTAGCTCATAAATTTAGTCGCATGTGTAATTGCTGCTACTTGTTTATTGAACAAAGCATGTTTTCATGGTTACACTTAAAAACTAAACAAAGGCTAAACTTTCATGCTATAGAAGATGTTCAGAATTGGAAGAGTATAGGCTAAAAGAAGATTTACATGATTACCAAGACACAACAGAGCAGAATTGGTATGGTCCTCTTCTGTAGGAAAGAGAATCAGTCTCTGCATTGATTATAGTCTGAGCCATCACAAGAGCCACAACAGCTATCAATCCTAGAGCTAGAGCTGGACTCCTGGGATGTGTGCATTCAGAGGGAGATGCATAAAGGATCTGACTTTCCTGCAATTTTATTTATGAGATGTTGTTATGATTCTACATAACGGTTCAGTCAACTAGTAAAATGCAAACTAAAATGTAACGAATGAACTCAGATAAGCACATAAATTAAAAGGCTGCAGTAGCGACGACAAAAGAACAGTGTCTAAAACTTTGTCAATTATGTTAGAGGCTCACAGTAGCTTAAAATTCGCAGGCCATTAATTTTCGTGCACGTGACAGAAGGCAAAATTATTAATTATGTTAAGTAAAATATTTTCTAGCATACCTAGCTGAGTGTACCATCTCTCCCTCTCTTTCTCCCCCCTCCCCCCTCCCACACACCTAATAGCTTCACAGACGCAAATGCAATACAGTCAAACTTCTAATTAAGCATCAGACAACAACTGGCAAGGAGGGACTACATTAGCCAGTATTGACCATTAAATCAAACCTGATGAGTTAGTTGACAACACAGTAAACATGTGGGGAGAGGGGAAACAACTAAAGTTCAAACGATACAAAATAAAATAGAAAGCCACAACCTATAAACTAATATTACCCTTTTAATTCTATTTGCACTGAAGTCGGTCAGGTAGAGGTAATGCTATGACTTAATAAATTGCAAGGTTAAGGCATATTTTATGGTCAAAGCTTTTCTAGCATAGCATGAATATATATTTTAAGTACACTAGCAACGCATAATACTGAAGTAATACATACAAACTCTAGTCGATTTTCAGTGCAAGTACAAAAAGAAAATGTTTAATATTATAAGTATAACTTTTGGGTACTACCTTCTTAAAGGAACCAATTTTCTCAAATTTAGTAAGTGCATCTCTTCTTAGTTGGTTAAGCAGGCATCTTCAATTCTAAACAGTTGGACAATGATGTCGAAAGTGAAAATAATAGTCTTGAAGGAAGGAAATTTATGTTGTTTAAATGAAAGAAAAGTTAAAAAATATCTAGTTTAGTGTATTTAGCTTAAGATGGAACTCTGAATAGTATGATGTACTTTAGCTTCATCTATGATATATCAATCTACTGCATGTTAATGAAATGAAAGTATGCAACCAATACATAAAACGACTAACTAGTTGATTCTTGATATTGTAATACAGATAAAGAAGGAAGATTGCAAAGTAACAGTACCTCCTTTAGTGGAGTATACCACTTAGTTGGAGGCCAAAACAGTTAATCTTAAAAAAAATAAAAAATTACTCCTGTTTTCAGAAAATCAAGAAAAATAACGGAAGGGAAAGCTGAGAAAGTTCAAACTCAAATACGTTAGACATTTCTGAAATGTCATATACATACAATCTTTTTTCAGCAATAATGGGATGCAAATTTTTGTTAATGTAGGCTTACCAACTATCAATAGCTTGTTGAATCGAATCCGGTGTTCCAGACTGATTATAGGCTCTGTCTCTCCCAAAATCTTCCTCTATGCCAAATACATTAGGGCAAACATTGGCGCAGTTTTTGTAGCCTGTAAAGAAGAGTGTAGTTCTCATACTAAGCACTAATTAATGCAACAAATATAAGATTATATCACAACAAATAGTGGCAAGAATTAAGGACCATCTAGTGCACATACCTATGTAGCTGAACTCATCAACAAACACATGATCCTTTGGATAATAATCATCTAAAAATGGGTTTGTTGTAGTCAAAGCATACCCATGAATTTCATCATAGACCATTCTTTGCACAGGATCACTTAAAACCTACAACAATAGTCGAACTTATCAACAATACGATTTGGTTATTAGATAGCTTGTTATACGATTTGGTTCTGTCCTATTTTCATTTAAAGAAAAACTAGATTAATAAAAATTTGTAGAAATTGACATTTAAAAATAAATGCAATTCTTTAGGAACCATACAAAAACAAGTTTAAACAAAATTGCTACCAAAACTCAAATTTTGATGTCCCTCCAGTGGCATATGCACGAGAGGAATTCACAATATCCATGAAAAACCTCCCTATGTCCTGCGAACCATAAAATATAGTATATAACTAAACAAAACTCTTACCAACAACACTTGTACAAGTTTAAAACCTATATATGATGTACTCAACTTACCCTGTAAAGTGGATCACCTGTAATTTTATATCGCTATTGAGAACCAACGACTAATGGGATGTGTGTACTCGTATGAAACCCAGATATATCATCAGCCTAAAAATAAATGACATAGAATATACAAATCCAGCATAAAGAAAATGATTCATATGGATACAAATACTATGGACCATAAAGTTGTAGAGAATTAACTAAACATATATATATAAGTGTTTGAATGTATATGAGAACTGAGAATTGAGGAACTACTTCCTTGATATTAAAACTCAAACGAATACAAGAATTATTTATAGGCTATGCTCACCACGGTAGCTACAAAATAGGATCTTAATAGATAAAACTTACACTACTTTACCTAAAATAACTTAATATAGCTAAGACCAAATCTTCACACTGGTGTATACAAATCATCACAGCGTGTTTATTATCTTCACACATCATACCAATGTGTGTTTATTTATCTATACACATCATACCAATGTGTACGACTCTTATCTAGTTTGGATTAACTAAAGCAATAAGCCCATCAACTTAAGTAAAAACCCAACATTCTCTCCCTTAATCCAAACTTTTCATGCCCATTAGCTTCCTCATCTCTTCAAACTTTGTCACTGATAACGCCTTTGTTAACATGTCGGCTCTTTGTTCACCAGTCCTTACAAACTTCACAATCACTTCACCCCTCTCAATACAATCTCTAATGAAATGATAACGGATGTGAATGTGTTTACTGCGACCATGGAAGACAGGGTTCTTTGTCAAGTCTATAGCTGATTTGTTATCGACATAAATCACTACTGGACTTGGTCCTATATCAGTTACTTGCATCAGCAAATTCCTTAACCAAATTCCTTGGCATGCAGCTGCTGTAGCTGCCATAAACTCAGCTTCACAGGTAGATAAAGCTACGCACCTTTGCTTCTGAGACACCCACGTTATCAAGTTTTCATTCAAGTAAAAACACATGCCACTCGTGCTCTTTCTATCATCTGTATCTCCAGCAGGATTACTGTCTGAAAAACCAGCTAGCAAATAATTACCCGTTCCTTTTGAATACACGAGTCCATACTCCAACGTACCTTTCACATAACGAAGTATACGTTTCACTGCATTGTAGTGCAGCACCGTGGGCCTCTCCATATATCTGCTTACTACACCAACCGCATAAGCAATGTCTGGACGGGTGTGAACTAAGTACCTTAGTCCTCCAACCAAGCTTCTATATTGAGTTTCATTCACCTGCTTCCCTTTCTCATCTTTACTTAGCACAACTTTGGTTTCCATCGGATTCTTTACCGGATTACAACTCAACATACCTGCTTTCTCAAGTAATTTTCTAGCATAAGCTGACTGTCTCAACTCAATATATTTGTTTCTTTGATCCACCTCTATACCAAGGTAGTAAGCTAGTTTCCCCAGGTCGCTCATCTCAAACTTATTCTTCATCTCCTGCTTAAACTTGTTAATATTTGACACACTTGAACCTGTTATTAGTAAGTCGTCCACATAAACAGCAACAATCAAACATTCATCTCCTTCACGTTTTGTATAAACAGCATGCTCGTATGGACACTTCTCAAAGCCCAACTCTCTTAAGCTCCTGTTCAGTTTTGCGTACCAAGCCCGTGGAGCTTGGCGAAGACCGTACAATGCTTTCAATAACCTGTAAACCTTATTTTCTTTTCCCTTCTTCACAAAGCCTTCCGGTTGAGTCACATAGACCTCCTCAAGTAGTTCTCCGTTCAAAAATGCTGACTTCACATCAAGGTGGTGTGCTTCCCACCCGTTCTTAGCTGACAATGCCAATAATAAACGCACTGTTTCTAGTCGAGTGACAGGTGCGAATACTTCATCAAAATCAACACCTTTTTTCTGGACATATCCCTTAGCGACTAATCTCGCCTTTTGTTTAATTATTTGTCCATTTGTGTCCCTTTTCAACTTGTACACCCACTTCAAATTGATTGCTTTTCTCCCTGCTGGCAAGTCAGTCAATACCCAGGTCTGATTCTTTTCTATGGCGTCAATCTCTGTTTGCATTGCCACCTTCCACTCGCTTTCTTTTACTGCCTCACTAAACCCAGTTGGCTCATCAATACCAGCATATAGCAACTCATCATCAGGAAGCTCTACTTCTTCAGTGTCATTGTAAACATCACTTAGCAAACGAAATTTCCTAGGTTCTGTGGAATCTGCGCTATGTTCGCTGTTCTGACTGCTAACTGCATCATCAAAATCTCGTTGCAAATTTCTGGCCACTTCTCCTTGTGATTCGTTCGACTGGGAATCTGTAGAGCTACTCACAGGCGTCTGTGAACTTACAGGAGTTGTCACCCCTTCACCTGACGTCTGGGAGTCATTAGGCTGACTCTCTCCCTGAGTTTCAGCATCAATATTAATAACAACAAATGAATCAACAAGTGATTTCGAACCTTCTGTCACCTGTTTACTCCAGTCCCAACTTTTATTCTCTTCAAACACCACGTCACGACTGACATGTATTCTCCCAGTATTAGGATCATAAAGTCTATAGGCTTTTGTACCTGGTTCTTTTCCAAAATAAACCACAGGCTTGCTTCTATCATCAAGTTTTCCTGTATGTGCCTTAGCAATTTTCATATGAGCCAGACAACCAAATACTTTTATATGGCCTAGGTTTGGTTTTGAGTCCGTCCATGCTTGATAGGGAGTCACCTCAGACAAAGCACGAGTTGGTAAACGGTTCAAAATATACACAGCTTGACGTACTGCCTCACCCCAGAAAAATGATGGCAGCCCTTTCTCCTTCAAGAAGCTTCTTGCCATA
Source organism: Saposhnikovia divaricata (assembly GCA_036435485.1). Taxonomy (NCBI): domain Eukaryota; kingdom Viridiplantae; phylum Streptophyta; class Magnoliopsida; order Apiales; family Apiaceae; genus Saposhnikovia; species Saposhnikovia divaricata. The sequence continues at coordinate 139,312,960 of CM071599.1, read as the reverse complement.
GCAACCACAGTCCTGTTGCGTCGTTCTACCACTCCATTCTGTTGCGGAGTGTAGGGAGCAGTTAAATGTCTTTGTATACCAGCTTCTTGACAGTATTCTTCGAATGCCTTCGAGACAAACTCACCACCTCTGTCTGTTCTGAGTGTTTGTATCACTTCTTTTGTTTCCTTCTCTACAAGCACTCGAAATTTTTTAAAGTGTTCTAAGGCTTCATCTTTCGTTTTCAACATAAAAACCCACATGATCCTTGAGAAATCATCCACTAACAGAAAGAAGTATCTGTTGCCACTTGGTGTTGGAGGTGATATGGGGCCACACAAATCAGCGTGTACCAATCCCAATATCTTTTTTGCTATAAAGGTGCTTTGTGCAGGAAATGGCTTTCTTGCCTGTTTTGAGAGTAGACAACCACTGCATGTTTCTTTTGGTTGAACAAAGTCAGGTATGCCATCAGCCATGTGAGCATTGGACATCAACTTCATTGCTTTAAAATTAACATGCCCTAATCGTGAATGCCACAACCAGGACGTTTCTTCCGACTTTGACAACAAGCACTCATTACTGCTACTCTCAATTATAATCTTATACAGCCTGTTCAGTGAACGCTTAACTTTCATCAACAAATCTCCCTGTTTTTCATAAATCCACAAGAAATCTCCATGCATAATAACTTTATTCCCATTTTCAGAGAGTTGTCCTAAGCTTATGATATTACTGCACAAACTTGGAATAAAATATACCTCATGAAGCAATCTCTCTTCTCCATTTTTACACTTCAAAATGATCGATCCCTTTCCTTTTATTTCAACAGTCGAGCCATCTCCAAACTTTACCTTGCCAGTGACTCCTTCATCCAGCGTTTTAAACTTCTCACGGTGGCCAGTCATATGATTACTAGCCCCGTTATCCAAGTACCACAGATTTGATTGCACATTTTCACCATGGCTAAGTTTTGGGATTACTGCTTCCTCATTCAACAATACCACGTTATTTGGCTTCACTCCGCATTCTGCAACCAGCAACGCGGGTTCATCATCTGGGATTTGGGTCAGATTTGCCTCTGATTTTGCATCACCTTCTCGACCCTTTTCACGCTTGGGTTTACGACATTCTGATGCATAATGTCCGTAACCATTGCAGTTGAAGCACTTCAATGTACTCCTATCTCGACCTTGATTGTTACGCCTGCTGCCTTCTTCCTGTCGTGACTGCTGTCCTCTACCAAATCCAGCATTCCTGAAAGTGCCTCTACCTCTTCCACGATTATAAGTTGTGTTTCTTGGTTTCTGATTGTGAGTCCCAGGGGTCCAGTTTTTATTGCTTCTCTTCGACCACTCCTCCTGAGTCAAAAGTAATTTTCCACCGGAACTTCCAGTGTTCTCTATCCGACCCCTCATTCTTTCCTCATGCGCCTTGAGTCTACCCACAACCTCATCAATTGTCATCTTCTCCACATCGCCAAATTGCTCAATCGTTGAAGCAATCTGCAAGAATTTAGAAGGCATCGCTCGTAACAGTTTTTTCACAACATAAGATTCCTCCATGGTTTCACCTAAAGTGCGGATATTGGTCACAATCCCATTCACCTTCATGCAGAAATCTTCTAACTGGTCACCTTCTTTCATGTTCAGTGATTCCAGTTCCGTTTTTAAAGTTTGCACCTTTGCCAACTTAACTCTATCAGCTCCCATACACATCAGTTTCAATGCCTCCCATGCCTCCTTCGCAGTCTTTTTCTCAGCAATCGACAGGAGCATATCTTCAGGAATTCCCTGATAGATAGCTGCAAGTGCCACCTTATCCGTTTTGGCTTCAACTACACCCTTAGTATCACTCTGCTCTACTGCCTCCCAAACGCCTTGGGCCTGCATAAAAACACGCATCTTTATCGACCAGGCTGTGTAGTTTGTACGTGCCAACATAGGATAGCTTAACCCAACCATTCCATCTTTTGATTTTGTGGTCTCCATCGTTGCTGGTTTTGGCATATATTTGGGCATATACCACTGTATGGCTCTTGATACCACAATGTAGAGAACTAACTAAACATATATATATAAGTGTTTGAATGTATATGAGAACTGAGAATTGAGGAACTACTTCCTTGATATTAAAACTCAAACGAATACAAGAATTATTTATAGGCTATGCTCACCACAGCGGTAGCTACAAAATAGGATCTTAATAGATAAAACTTACACTACTTTACCTAAAATAACTTAATATAGCTAAGACCAAATCTTCACACTGGTGTATACAAATCATCACAGCGTGTTTATTATCTTCACACATCATACCAATGTGTGTTTATTTATCTATACACATCATACCAATGTGTACGACTCTTATCTAGTTTGGATTAACTAAAGCAATAAGCCCATCAACTTAAGTAAAAACCCAACAAAAGTAACTATGTAACTTAACTAAAAAGAAGGGTTTGTCGAAGAGGTGAGCCAACAACAAATGCGAAGAATTTTTCTGCAAACCATACAGATACATATATACATAAATTACAGATAAAATAATTAATACACATACATATATACATAAATTACATATAAAATAAATTAACCCAAAATTAAAACTTAGGGTTTCAATTTTAAACCGCCAATTTGTAATAAAATCAAATTAATCGAACTTGTAAGTTTTAACATATCAAACTTAGGCTTATCCACTAACAAATCAAACTAAATCGAGCTTTGAACCTTCGAGCTTTGACCTTCGAACAAATCGATTTCGATTTGAGTGTGAGAGAGAGAGAGAGAGTTTCGGGGGTTCGACTATGAGAGAGAGAGAGAGAGAGCACTTCGAGGGTGAAAGAGATAGAGCAGAGGTGAGTGGTTGTGAAGGTGGGTTGTGGTGGCGAGAGACGAGAAAGAGAGATGAGAGCGAGAGTGAGAGTCGAGAGAGATGGGTGTTTATTTAGTTTTGTCTGAAAGGGGGAATGGGAAATAATTGATAAGGGGGGAGAATATTTGGTGTAAAGGGGGGAAATTTTGACTAAAGGGGGAAACAAATGAAATGGGCGTGCGTTGAAATTTTTTTAGTCGAACTTTAGACCTCGGTTATAAAATAATCGATGTCTTAAAAACACAAAGACATCAGATTAATGCGGGGTGATGTTATTACATCTTTTAACATCAGTGGCATTAGTAATCGATGTCTAACATGTGATGTCTATTAAACGTTTTCTTGTAGTGCATGTCAGATATGGGGAAATTATCATATTACCTAGGTCTTCAAGTTACTCTAGGGAGAGGATTTATTGAGTTGAGTCAGTCATCCTATGCTAAGAAGGTTCTCGAAAAAGAAGGTATGGGAGAGTGTCATTCAGTCAAATTCCCAATGGAATATAAGTTGCAACTTCATGCTGATACAACGGGAGAACCTGTAAATTTGACACATTTCAAGAGCATTGTTGGTGATTTAAGGTACTTGGTGCACACTTGGCCTGACATTGCGTACGCAGTAGGGATAGTTAGTAGATATATGGAAAGACCTACAGAGCTCCATCTGAGTGCAGTTAAAAGGATCTGTCGTTATGTGAAAGGAACATTACATTATGGTTTAGTCTATACAAAGGGACGAGGTAATTATATTCTTTCTGGCTTTTCTGATAGTGATCTTGCTACAAGAAAACTGGCTATTTACGACGAATTTTTTGCATTGAAATCGTCGTAAATGGTATCAATTACGACGGAATGTCCTCGTCGCTTTTGCTCGAGTAGAAAGTTCAGATTTCCGTCACAAATTCCGGGTTTCATCGTAAATTCAAATTTTCGTCGTAAGTTCAAATTTTCGTCGTAAATTCACATTTCCGTCGTAAGTCTGAACCAGTGGGGCCTACATTGATTTTAAAGTAATTAAAAAACTTACGACGCCAGTTCCGTCGTAAGTTATAAACTTACGACGAAATTTACGTCGTAAGTTGAATTATTTTCATTTAAAAATAAAAGAAAATACAATTATTTTTCAACAATAAATCAATAATTTATGACTGATGTATGGAAGAATCGGATATCATCAACAATTACGAACGATCCAAAATATACAAATTGCAAAATATTGCATTTGTTGCCCAGATTTGTTGCATTTGTTGCCCACGTAATATTACATTTGGACTAATAAATGTGTCATCCTAATTGCAAAATACATAATAGCTAGCTGTTATCAACTACTCAGAAGACAACAATATTTCAAGAATAAATTGGTACTTGTCATTAATACAAAACAAAACTACAAAGACTAATAAAAATACTAATGTTGTACCAAGTGTAATTTAATACCTGCATTGGGTTACAAAGACTACTCTAGAGAGACAACAGAATGATAACAAAAAGGCTTTTTTAATCACCTAAACTACAATATTCATTTATACAAAGTCAAGGTGAACAGACATTAGTCATTATTGCTTTTTCTCAGCCTTGTTCTTTGTAAGGAGTCCATATCCGTTTAATCGCATCGACATCAAGGCCAGCACCGCCAGCAGCTTTCAGGTGACGATCCAAGACCTTTGGATCTGCACAAATAACATGTTGCCCCTTTCGATATTGGATCAATTCAGAGATGGGAAGACCAAAAACTCTATAAATTCATTTATCTACAACTGTTAACTTGAATATGTTCATCATAAAACGTGATTATGTGGGGTTGGGCTTTCAAAAAGAAACCGACAAGGCGGTGGTTTTACAGTGGAGAAAGGAGAGGGAGATGGAGGTGAAGAGAGAAAGATAGGAGAAAAGGGAGAGAGGCTAGAGACAAAAGAGACAGGGAAAAAGGGGGTTAGATAAAATAATAGGGTGGGTTAGTTAATTATTTGGATAAAATATGGATGGTTGGATGTGTGTTTCTTTATTTTAATCTAAGGGCTATAAATTGATTGAAGAAGCATAATCCATGTGCTATGCTATCAGCCAATAACACATTGACACATGTCATCAAATAAAAATTTTAATTTTCCATTTTTTTTTTGCTAAATTAATATATATTTAAGAAAGAAAGAATAAAAGAGCAGCCCATGCACTATGACAAGCCATAGCGAAATCTATTATCAATCTGTTAGGATTGAAATAGAAGAAACAGTGAAACAAACAAACATTAGACTATTAATTCAGGCCTAGTTAAAACAACATTAGAGAACCAAGTAGATGAACCCTTCCATTCATGATATAGAGTAAAAAAATATAGAGTAAAATAAATACCCAAAAATCAAAAAAAAAATCTAAAAATTATGAAATATTTACGAGCACTTTGAAATGTTAAGAAAATTGTTCCCTCAAAAATTGGTCAAATTTCGTTGAAGTTTGGTCAATCGTTTGAAATTTTAACTTACGATCTTTTCGATTCTATATTCGACTCCGGAACAAAGTTCTCAAAAATTAAGAAAGTTTAAAAAATAAAACAATTTAAAAATTACTCCGGAGCCATATGGATGTCAATATATATTTAATTTATTGATATTCCCAAAATTCTAAAAATTAAAAAATTAATTTGGATAGTAAAATTAGAAGTCAACTATTAATTTGACTAGTACTACTAACTAGTACTTTGTCCCAGATTATTGTTTCTATTTTCTAAAAAATATTTATCGACGATCCAACCATACCAATGTCAATATATATCTAATTTAGTGATATTTCCAAAATTTTAAAAAATAAAAATTAATATTAATAGTAAAATTAGTAGTCAACTATTGATTTGACTAGTACTACTAACCAGTACTTTGTCCCATATTACTGTTTATATTTTTTAAAAAATTTTATCGAAGATCCAACAATACCAATATCAATATATATCTAGTTTAGTGATATTTCCAAAATTTTAAAAAATTAAAAATTAATTTGGATAGTCAAATTAGTAGTCAACTATTGATTTGATTATACTACCAACAAGTACTTTGTCCCAGATTATTGTTCCTATTTTCTAAAAAATATTTATCGAAGATCCAACCATACCAATGTCAATATATATCTAATTTAGTGATATTTGAAAAATTTTAAAAATTAAAAAATTAATATTGATAGTAAAATTACTAGTCAAGTATTGATTTGACTAGTACTATTAACCAGTACTTTGTCCAATATTACTGTTTATATTTTTTAAAAAATATTTATCGACGATCCAACAATACCAATGTCAATATATATCTAATTTAGTGATATTCCCAAAATTTTAAAAAATAAAAAATTAATTTGACTATACTTTGTTCCAGGTTGTTGTTTTTATTCAAATTTAATGTACTCATATTTGCAGATTATACTATGTTGATTTGGTTAGAGAGATCTCAGAAGATCAATAGTATATTGACTAGTACTTGTAACTAAAGTTATATCCCATATTATTGTTTCTTTTTTTAAAATATATTTCTTGTCGATCCAACCGGACGGATGTTAAGATAGATCTAATTCAATGATATTTCCAAATTTTTAAAAAATAAAAAATTAATTTGGTTGGAGATCTTCGTAGATCAATACTATATTGACTAGTACTCGTAACTAGTACTCTGTCCCATATTATTGTTTCTATTTTTCAAATATATTTATCGACGATCCAACCACATGGATGTCAATATATATCTAGTTTAATGATATTCCCAAATTTTCAAAAAATAAAGAATTAATTTGGTTGGAGATCTGAGTAGATCAGTACTATATTGACTAGTACTCGTAACTAGTGCTCTTTCCCATATTATGGTTTCTATTTTTTAAAATATATTTCTAGACGATCCAACCATACGTATGTCAAGACATATCTAATTTAATGATATTCCTAAATTTTCAAAAAATAAAGAATTAATTTGGTTGGAGATCTTCGTAGATCAATAGTATATTGACTAGTACTCGTAACTAGTGCTCTGTCCCATATTATTGTTTTTATTTTTTAAAATATATTTCTCGATGATCCAACCGTATGGATTTTAAGACATATCTAATTTAATGATATTCCCAAATTTTCAAAAAATAAAAAAATTTATTTTGTTGGAGATCTTAGTAGATCAATACTATATTGACCAGTACTCGTAAGTAGTGCCCTGTCCCATGTTATTGTTTCGATTTTTTTAAATATATTAATCGACAATCAAACCGCACGGATGTCAATATATATCTAATTTAATGATATTTCCAAATTTTCATAAAATAAAGATTTAATTTGGTTGGAGATCTTATTAGATCAATACTATATTGACTAGTACTCGTAACTAGTGCTCTTTCCCATATTATTGTTTCTATTTTTTCAAATATATTTCTCGACGATCCAACCATACGAATGTCAAGACATATCTAATTTAATGATATTCCCAAATTTTCAAAAAATAAAGAATTAATTTGATTGGAGATCTTCGTACATCAATAGTATATTCACTAGTACTCGTAACTAGTGCTATGTCCCATATTATTGTTTCTATTTTTTAAAATATATTTATCGACAATCAAATCGCGCAAATGTCAATATATATCTAATTTAATGATATTCCCAAATTTTCAAAAAATAAAAAATTAATTTGATTGGACTAATAAAAGATTTTAAAAATTTTATGCTAACTTACGACGGAATTCGTCATAAGTTATTTTCGCTTTCTTTTTAATGAAAAATTGAATTTACCGCCTATTTTTCGATGAAAAGTTGAATTTCTTGCCTTGACAACTTACGACGGATTCCGTCGTAAGTTTAATTTAAGCTAAAAATATTATTATAATATACATAATTTTTATTTTAAAAAATAAAATATTGAAATTACAATTAAATTTAATTAAAATAATCAAATTTACAACGAAAATTCCGTCGTAAGTTCACTGCTAAACGAATTAAATGCATTTTTCAATTAAATGCAATTACAATAAATGAATTTACGACGAATATTCCGTCGTAAGTTTGCTGCTAACACCGAACTTACGACGATTTTCCGTTCCGTCGTAATAAATTACGACGATTTTTTGTTTCCGTCGCAAGTATGGCGCGCAAAAGAATTCCGTCGTAAGTTGGCCATCGTAAATGGCCAGATTTCTTGTAGTGAATTTCTGGTTGTTTGGATGATCGAAAGAGCACAGGAGAGAATGCTTTTAATCTCGATGAAAGTTTGATCACCTGGATTTCATAGAAGCAACGTTGTGTTGTCCTTTCATCATGACAGGCTGAGTTTATGGTAGCTACAGCTGCTGTCTGCCAAGCAATTTGGCTTCAACGTGTTCTTAGTCATATTATGGATGTCACACCACGACCAGTCGTTTTGTATATTTATAACAGATCTACTGTGGACTTAGAGGGATTGCTTTTTGTTAGGTCCAATAAGATTGTAGAAGGGGGGGTTGAATACAATCTATATCATTTTCTCCAAATTTGTCTTATGAATAAAATTTAATTCAAACAAATTTGTGCGGAATATAAATAACACAAATTTCAAGTTGAATATAACAACATATTAACTTGATGGGTGTTATAAAATCAATAAAAATGATTATCAAGTAATTAATAACTAATTAGAAAATTCGACATGAACTTTTCTAATTTAATTAATAAAAATCAAGATATCAAGTCAAGAACTAGGAAACTTAATTCGCTAGTAGTACACAAGTCACAAATAATTAAGTTCCAATGGATACAATTTTTGTTACAAGGAACTCAAGAATTTATGGCAATTTAATTGCTTGAAGATGAAAGAAATGATATGTTTTTGGGTCTCCTTTTTCTTCCTGTGAGTTTTCGTGTGTCTGTGTTGTGTACAAGTCTGATGCTTCTGTCTCTTTATATAGCCAACTGATCACTTGTCTAATCATAGTCATATTGTAGTTAAATATGACTATCCGTTGAGCTTGATATAACTATCTGCTGGCTGATATAACAATCGGTATGACTATCCCTTTGCAAGTAATATGACTGTCCGTTTGAACTGAATATAACAATCCATCCAATATAACTTTCGGTATAACTATCCAGTTTGAACTAGATATGACTGTCTCAGTTTGTACTAAATATGACTATCCAGTTTGAACTAAATATGACTATCCAGTTTGAACTAAATATGACTGTCACACTTGAACTGAATATAACTGTCACACTTGAACTGAATATGACTGTCACACTTGAACTGAATATGACTGTCAAACTTGCACTGAATATGACTATCAAACTTGCACTGAATATGACTGTCCAACTTGAACTGTGTATGACTGTCCAACATTAACTGAATATAACTATCCTTTGATAGTTATATTATCATATATTTTCAGCTTATAATTAATCAAATGATTTGCAACCATCATTTAAATAATTATTTCTTTTACATATTAATTCCGATTTAATTAATTTAATAATTACTTTAACAAATATATTAATTCGAATAGAATTAATTTATTTAGTTAAATTAATTATTTGATTTAATTAATTAAAGGAGAATTAATACATATCCTTTAGTAGACAACACTTCACTTAGAACCACGTAATTTAATAAAGAACATACACTGGTTCGTTGTTGACGCTCGATGTACTGTCTGGTTCATGAATGACTAACTCCAATATATGTTCTTCATTTTGACTTTAAGCTGTGGTCTTTTTCTTTTCTTCACTTTTCTTCAAATACATTTGTACTGAAACTGTTTCATTGTCACTGATAGAAATCTCTGTCCTTTTAAAAATAAATACATCACTTTGAATGCTACACTGAGGCTTGATCAGTAGACTGAACTTCTTTCGGTGTAAGACATCAAAACTATAGATTGACATGTTGATTTTTCTTCTGACAGATAGCATCTTCTGAGATTCCTGTGGCAGATAATATTATTTACTTATTACAATCTAGTTTAATTGAATTAGGATCCTCTAACTAGAAATAGGCTGAGTCATATGTCTTTCAATCTCCCCCTATTTGTTTGTTAGACAATAACAAGCAAATACCAAGAGGATTCTTCAAATAATCCTAATTAAACTAGTAAAGAAAAAAACTTTAAATGCTAAGTAAATAATGGAAAAGTTCTGGTTCATATTTAACATTATCCAGATTCAAACAGAAAAGATAAAAACAAGATAGATGATCCTCTAGACTGATCATATAAGACAATTATCCTATCTTGTTCTATCAAAGCTCTAATGATATAACTTTTAGAGCTAATCTTCATTTACCACCTTCTTCCTCGTTGATTTCTCCTTCTTCTTGTTCATCCATATTAGGTATATTCTTGATCAAATCAGAGTCAACAAGTAATTCCCTTCTGGATGACACATCTGTAGGATAAACCAGTGGTATTCCAAGTTTCTTTCTCAACTCACCTTGATACTGCTTATACTTCTTCATGTTGGTCTGAGCATAGGATCGAATATGATCTGCAGCTTCAATTTTTTCTTGAGATGTAAAACCATGATTTCGAAGAGCATATTCAACATACACCAAATGTCTGGCAAGATATGTATATAATTCTTCTGTCTGAAGATTAACAGTGTGAATAACTTCTCCCTTAAGAATTTTAACTTGTGGAGGGTTATCTATAACTTGAGGACCAGCTCTTTCAGCAAATTCTTGAAATTTTTCATGAAGTAGTATACCTAGCTCAGAAGATGTTCTTACTTTTGGTCTCAGCACCCAAAGCTCTGACAGAGATCTATCATAGAAGAACTAAAGAGATACTTTGTGAGATCCAAGCTTATGACATTCAACAAAGATTAGTAGCTCGCCATTCTTAGGATCAGATACAGTAGTTATTCTCACAATTTCTGTCTTCAAAGCTTTTAAGTACATGTCATGTACAAGGTTCTTCTTTTTAAAGCTTTCAAAAATAGCAATCAGCCGACGATCATCATAGTCAGAAGTTTGTGGTGAGTCTATTACCTTTTGAGCATGTTCCCATTTATCACCATTTTTGTACTTGATGTACATCTTCCTTGCTTCCAGCTTTTGAGCATGTTGCATTTGAAGAGCTTCCTTTTCAGCCATTTGAAGCTTTTCATTATGAGCTATCTGTTCGAGTGTCTTCTTGATTCTTTCTTCTCTCATTGCCAGATTAGCTTCATTTAGTTCAAGTTCTTTATTAGCTTCAAAGTTCATCTTTTGCATTTCAGCAGGATCAAGAACTACAATCTCTTCATCATCCCAGAAACTGAGATCAGGTTCACCAAACTGTTCACCATCATCTGAAAACTCCAAATCAGCAAAAATATCAACGTTATCAGGTTCACCTGTATAGTAATAACCTTCTACAGTGTCATCCTGCTATGCTGCTTGAGCTTTCTTCCCTTTGTCACCTTTAGCACTCCTATCTTCAACTTGTTTGTCAGATTTTTCTTTACTTGCAATTGCTCCCCTTCTAGATTTCTCCCCCTTAGTTGAGGAATCCTCTACAGTTCTTTGACTCGGGTCATCTTCACCATCACCTGCAAAGAATTTCACTTCTTCTGCTGTAGGAGAGTGAGTTCTGCTAATGATGTTATAGAAGTGTCTCAACCCCTTTGCTTGATGAGCACTCTACCTTTCAATTTGACTGAGTCGATGTTCAGTGGATAAGTGATTCTCATTTATGTCTTTCTGAAGATCTTCAATTTGATTAGACATTGAAGAAAAAATGAGATCTTGAGCCACTGTCACATCTCCAGAGTCTATGACTGCTTGGTGTTGAGAGAGTTGGAGTGCATTGATTTTGTTGTTGAAGATAGTTCGCATGTTGTCTATGTCATGCCTTAGGTCTTTGTTCTCAGCTTCAGATTTAGCAAGTCTTTCTTTCATTTGATCAATTTGTGCCATGAGAGAAAGAGTGTTTGTGTCATTGTGTGCACTCACCTCAAGAGCTCTCTGAGTATCACTCACCTCACGTGCTAGTGTTTCACTCAGATTTGAGGTAATCCTTACATCACTCCCCTCATATTCCTGAGCTGCATCCATTTTACCTGCATTTAAAATCACCCTAGCCTCCTCTTGGAAGGTCAGTGGTGGTGCAATGGGAGTTCGCAAATCCCGATCAACCTGTGAGGGTTCTTCTGCCGTAACAATGGCAGGTATTGTATCTTGCTCTTCTTCCTTGACAAAGTTACTTCATTTAAGAAAACGTCTTCCCCCATTGTAAGTAACAGAGGTGAGCTTGAAGAAACGAAAGGGTTTGTAGTTGCCTTAGATATAGTTTTACTTCTCTTTTGTAAAGGCAAATCTGTTGTTTCACTCAAGATATCACTACTAGGGTTAGATCTTTTGGCTGACAATTTCTTTCTTTGATAGTGTTTGAAGAATTTAGGATTGGTGTTTGGTGCATTGACCTTGGTAGGAGGTTGTGGTTCTACAACCCCTTGGTCACTTCTCACAATTAATTGACTATCAGAAAGATATTCAGATTGCAAAGTAGTTGAGTCAAATACCTGATCATTAATAGGTACATCATCTTCATTTTGAGTGGGTTGATCCACTTGAAGTTGAGGTTCAGACGCAGTTAATGGTTCTGGATCAGGTTGAGGTTCTAGTTTTGGTTGATGTTCAGGAGCTTGTTCTGCTTCATGTTCTGGAGCTTGTACAATTGCAAGTAACCCATCAACTGGTTGAGGCATAACATTTTGCAAATTTATGAATGTGGACATATATGGTGTTATGACCACTGAAACATGCAACAAAACCTTAGAAGTATCCAACCTAGTGTAGAACTTCTTGTTTGGTTTACCAGACCATTGAATTCGATCATTTGGAAAAGGAGCAGGTTGATCCTTAGGCGTAAGATGATTAAAAATTATGTCAAAAATCGAATATAATGACACTTAACCATTTTACCTTTCCCAAAGTTCTTTCTAGCCTTCTTCACACGATTTAACAAAATAGGCCATATCAAGCTGCCAAAGTTGATCCTTCTATTGTGAGCAATTGAGAAACCAATTGACTGTAACATACCTGTGATGACAGTATTGTTACTCTTGGTAGAGTTTGCAAATACCTTTGCTATGATCTCGAAGAAGATGTTCCACTCTTGAACAAGGTTGCTTTTGAGTGGTCGGTTGAGATCCACTTGACCTTGATAGTTTAGATTTGTAAAGAATTGAGTCAGCTCATCACTTGACGGCAATTCAGCAAACTGTTCAGTTGGAAGTCCCAGCGCTGCATTGAAGACAGATTCATCCACTGTATATGTCTTATCATTAAAATCAAAAGAAAACGAGCTTCCATCTGGGGCCACCACAGCTGTAGTACACATTAGTTTAAGAGGGCCATATTTCATGGGAATATTTGCAGTTATTGCATAGCTACAGATATTTTGTTCGTTCAGAAACGTTATCCATGGCTTGAACCGATCAACCGAGCAATCCTCGGGATTAAAATATCCAATAAAATTGTGATTAACAACCTCAAAATTATTATAAGCACCAGCCATTCCAAATCAGGGATTAAAATTAAGGGATCTGCAAAATTCAACAATTAACCCAATTAAACCACAAAATTTGAATTAATAAACAATTAAAAATTTGAAAACTTGAAATCTTCACCAAAAATTCTGAAAATTTGAGGCAATGATCTTGATATCAGTACAAACACACATATATTTTTAGTTTTTGGAAAAACACAACCAATCGTTTAGAATTTTAGATCGAAAAATCGAAGTTTTGAAACTCAAGAGCACAAAAATCGATCAATTCTCACATTTAAACTGTTGAAATGATGATTATCAACTGGCTAATTGATTGTTGATCTTATAAACGTGATATCAGTGTTAATCGAGTCAAAAATCGGGCAGCAATTCGACCAATATATGCGTGTATATGTATGTATCGTAAGAGAGAGACTCGGTGACTTAACACGCGAGTTACAAGAACAGTGAAATAATATGACTATCCAATATAACTATCAGTTTATATATAAAACGTTCCTAATATAACTATCGGTTGATAGTCATACCGATAGTTATATTGCGAACAAACCGAAATATAACTAACCTGTACAGAGTTATATTGCATATTGTTTGCTAAAATGACTACCGAAAAACAAATAATATGACAATCGAATAAATAGTTATACCGATAGTCATATTTCGAGTAAAACACACAATATAACTATTAATTAATAACAGTTATATTTACAGAAAACAATATTATAACTATCTTATTACTAAGTTATATTACACTAATTTTAACTAATATAACTATGACAAATTCGAATATAACAATCAGATGGATTGTTATACCGATAGTTATATTTCAACAAAACAACTAATATAACTATCCTAAAAATCGAATATTAACAGAATTTTAACAAGTAATAAATTCTAATAATAATAAAACTTAATTATTAAATAATATATTATAAATAACACATTAATTTACACTAGCATTAGCAGACATAATAAAAATTATTAAAACGGTCATAGGTAGTCCTTTTTACGAAATCAAACATTAATAACAAAAGGACAAACACTACAAATAAAATAAAATAAAATAAAATAACATACTAAATATTTACATAATTATTTCTGATGAATTAATAAATCTATAAATTTTCTAATAAAAGAATTTCCATATAGAAAATTATTCAAAAAGAAACTATAATTTATTTAAACAACAAAAATAATTAATCTGAATTTAAGATAATAACATTTTCAAGAAAAATAGATTTCTCATAAATTACAGCTTGTAAAATTCGAGAAAAATATTTTTAAAGAAAATGAATTATTCTAAAATCACAAGAAGTAATTAAAAATATATAGAGAAGATAATAACAACTATTTAAGAAGAAACAAGCAAAAGTATAAGTTGATAAAATAATTATACAAGTGATTTTAATAACAAATATTAACACATCAATCACTTGTAAATTATCAAAGATCAAACCTCAGATATTAACCAGTTTAATTACTAGAACTATTTAACATACCCAATTCACCAACAATTCTGGTAAATGTGATTTCGTCAAGAGACTTAGTAAAAATATCTGTTGTTTGTTCTTCCGTAGGTACAAAAAGTAACTCCACGGTACCATTCATGACATGCTCTCGAATAAAATGATACCTGATGCCAATATGCTTTGTCCTTGTGTGCTGCACAGGATTGTTAGAGATTGCTATGGCACTTGTATTGTCACATAAAATAGGGATTTTATCAAGTACAAAGCCATAGTCTCTCAGCTGATTCCTGATCCACAAAATCTGTGCGCAACAGCTTCCAGCAGCTATATATTCAGCTTCAGTTGTTGAGTTGGAAACTGTTTGTTGTTTTTTGCTGTACCAGGAAACCAGTCTACCACCTAGGAATTGACAACTCCCAAATGTGCTTTTTCTATCCACAACACTTCCTGCATAATCTGAATCTGTATATCCAACAAGATTAAAACCAGAATCTTTAGGGTACCAGATGCCTAAGTTAGGCGTACCCTTAAGATATCTCAGGATTCATTTAATAGCAATGCGATGAACATCTCTAGGATCCGATTGGAACCTTGCACATAAACACGTAGCATGCATAATATCAGGTCTACTTGCAGTAAGGTAAAGTAATGAGCCTATCATACCTCTGTAGCTTGTGATATCTACCTTGGCAGAATTTTCACATGCTCCAAATTTGACCGCTGTGGATGATGGTGTTCTTGCTGAAGATGAGTCCTCCATTTGATATTTCTTGAGAAGCTCTTTGACATACTTGGATTGACAAATAAATATTCCATCTGTCCTTTGACTTACTTGCAATCCAAGAAAGAACTTCAGCTCACCCATCATGCTCATTTCAAACTTACCCTGCATTAACTTAGCAAATTTCTTGCAAAGAAGATCATTAGTAGACCCGAATATTATATCGTCCACATAGATTTGGACTATTATTGTATCATTCTTATGTTTCTTTGTGAAGAGAGTTTTGTCTATGACACCTCTAGTAAATTCATTTTCAAGTAAAAATTCAGAGAGAGTGTCATACCATTTTCTTGGTGCTTGCTTAAGACCATAGACAGCCTTGAAAAGGAAGTAGACATAGTCAATTAGATCTGGATCTTCAAAGCCAGGGGGCTATTCTACATAAACCTCTTCATCTAGCTTGCCATTCAAGAAAGCACTCTTGACATCCATTTGATAAACTTTAAAGTTTGAGAATGCTGCGAATGCCAAGAATATTCTTATGGCCTCAAGTCTGACCACTGGAGCATAGGTCTCATCATAGTCAATGCCTTCAGATTGGGAGTAACCCTTTACTACCAGTCTTGCTTTATTTCTCGTCACTGTGCCATCTTCATCAAGTTTGTTTCTGAATACCCACCTAGTGCCAACCACTGGTCTGTCTGTAGGTTTGGGTACCAGCTTCCAAACTTCTTATTGTTTAAATTGATTGAGTTCATCTTGCATAGCAATCACCCAATCAGGATCAGACAGAGCTTCTTCAGTTTTCTTAGGTTCCATTTCAGACAGAAACCCTGAATAATTACATTGATTCTGAAAAGCTCTTCTAGTCTTCACACCAACAACTGGATCACCAATGATTAGCTCAAAAGGATGAGCTTTATTCCAAACAGTCTGTCTCGGAAGATTAGATCTTGATGATTCGCCTTGTTCTTCATTGTGATGTTGTGTGTGACCAGTTGACCCTTCATTGTCTCCCCCTGAGTTGTTGCCAGGTTGACTAGATGATGATTGTTTAGAAGAGTCAGGGGAATTTTGATTATTATCATTGTTTTCATCACCATTACCCTGATCATCATCATTGTCATTAGCATCAGCAAAAATCTCAGGTGCATTGTCATCATCTGAATCTGTATCTGTCATGTCATCGAAAGATAGCTTTTCAGATGGATCCTCAGTTTTGATACTAGGGAGTTTAGTGTCATCAAATGTAACATTGACACTTTTCATCATCTTCTGTTCATCAATCACATACACCCTGTATGCCCTCATTGAATAACCAATAAAAATTGCTTCAAATGCTTTGGTATCGAATTTACCACCTTGATCATCACCTTCTTTAAGCACAAAGCATTTTGCCCCAAATACATGAAAGTGTTTGAGTGATGGTTTCTTATCAGCCATAATTTCATAGGGTGTCTTCATTTGGTCTTTATTGATTAGAGTTCGATTCTGGGTATGGCACGCAGTGTTGATATCTTCAGCCCAAAAGTAAAATGGAAGCCTTGATTCACTTAACATAGTACGTACAGCTTCAATCAAGGTTCTATTCTTTCTTTCCACTACCCCATTTTGCTGAGGAGTTCTTGGAGCTGAGTATTGTCTGGTTATACCCTTCTCAGTGCAAAAGTCATTTAGAACTGCATTCTTGAATTCAGTTCCATTGTCTAATCTTATAGCTCTCACTAGATATGTAGAATCTCGCTCAATTAACTTGATGTGATCAATCACCAGTTTTGGAGTCTCATCTTTAGAATTCAAAAACAGGACCCATGTGTATTTTTAAAAAATCATCAACAATCACTAAAGCATATCTCTTCCTTGACATAGACATCACATTCACTGGACCAAACAAATCCATATGAAGTAATTGTAATGGTTCAGTTATTGAAGATGTGTCAATGCTCCTATGACTTGCCCTTTTTAGCTTGCCTTTTTGACATGCATCACACAGTGCTTCTTGAGTGAATTCCATTGAAGGCAAACCTCTCACCAACTCTCTTTTAACTAGAGAATTCATTGTCTTGTAATTGAGATGAGAAACTTTCTTGTGCTATAGCCAACTCTCATCATTAGATGCTTTGGTGTAGAAGCAAGTGATTTCTTCAGTGCTTCCTGAGTTCATGTTGGCTACGTACATGTTGCCTTTTCTAACTCCTGTCAAATGTGGCTTTTCATGTCTCTTGTGTGAAATTAGACAATTCTTCTTGTTGAAATGAACTTCATAACTTTTATCACAGAATTGACTGACACTGAGCAAATTATGCTCAAGTCCCTTCACAAAAGAGACTTCATCAATGATAACATTTCCAGCTTCAAGTCTGCCATATCCATCAGTTCTACCTTTGCTGTTATCTCCAAAGGTAACCACTGGGCCGGCCTTCTCCACCACATTTGTCAGCAGGGTTCTGTCACCAGTCATATGCCTCGAACATCCAATGTCCAAGATCCAGGTCACTCGTTCAGCATGCTCAACACCCTGCAATGACAAACGGATTAAACCTTCTTCGGAACCCAAATTTGATTGGGTCCAGAATGCTTAAAGAATTGACCTTTGTCAGGAAAAACAACATTCTTCACTTTAACAACAGCTTTACCCTTATTTAACAAACATTTCACTTTATAAACAGATTTGACAAGCTTCTGTTTTATTCTAGGTATCCACGTTTCTTTAGCAACAATAACACTTGTTTCATTGACTGGACATTTGACCATGTAAACAGCCTTAGTAGAACTTTGTTTAGGCTTAGGTACAAATGTTTCTCTCCAAACATAAGGAGGACTAGCAGTCATTGATCTGACATTTTTGTTTCTATTCATATGTTGTCTAGGGGCAGTCTTATCAGCACATGCATGATTACCAGAAAAGTAAGCAGACATGATATTAAAAGCACAAGACATACAATTGACAACACCACATGCTTTATGAGAAGAATCAATAATAGGCATAGCATGCATGTCAGATTTGTTATTGTTCTTTTTCAACTTGTTGTCACTTAACTCAATTTGAGAAGAACTAGTTAACTCAACAACCTTAACTTGTTCCTTAACAGATTTGTCATTATCAAGGACTATGCCATTAGCACTGTCCTCATTTTTCATTTCTTCCTGAATGACAATAGAAAGCATATTGGGTGGTTCAGCAACAGATTTTTTAAACATTGGTTTTTCAACATTCTTGAGAATGTGTGGTATACCTCTTTCTTTAGCTGAAATAGGATTAGGAGAATGATTGCTCAAAGAACCAACAGCTTGATTGTAATCAAACCCTATTCCTACAGTTCGTTCTACTGCTTGTTTGTTGAAGAACTCTTTAGAAACTTTAACAGTATTATAACAAGCTCTAATCTGCGTTTCATGTTCTTTAATCCTGATGTCTTGTTCAGCAATCCTATCAACTTGTTTTACCATGTATTCTCCTAACGACTTATCTCTGCAGTTAAGTCTAGCTATTTCTTCTATATTCTTATCTTGATTAATCTGCACCTTTTTTAAATCTAACACTTCATTTTCAAGTTTAGTGTTAACAAGACTTATTCTCTCGTACCCTTTTTGTGCATTAGTCAAGCAATTACGTAAGCTATAAATTAACTCATCATCAGTAAGAGTTACCGGTGTGGTGTAATAAGTTGATGATTCAGCATTTGCCACCAGCGCAAAGTTTCCATATTCTTCAGCTTCAATATCTATGTCATCCCAGCTTTTACCAGCAGCTACATAAGCTCTTCCAGTCTTCTTCTTTTCAGAAGCATAATCTTTCTTCGTGCTTGCTTGGGTTTCTGGCACTCAGTAGCAAAGTGTCCCAACTCATTAAAGTTGAAGCAACGAATCTTGCTTCTGTCAACAGTTCCAGTTTTGTAACCTCCCCTGTTACTAGAGGACGAAGAACCTCCTCTCTGAAATCTGTTATTTGACTTAAACCTAAACTTTGGATTTCTTCTAAATCTGAAGTTACTGAATTATCTCACCAACATCGCCATAGATTCATCTTCTAATTGATCCAGCTCTTCTAGTGAATAGAATTCACTACCATCCTGAGTAGTTGTGTTTGGCCATGTTCAACTTCAGTTTATTCCTTGTTGAAGCTGTGAGATTGAAAAAATTTAGCTTCGACTTCCATAGGAACCTCATCTACCAGAGCTGTAGAAGAACTTACAATTCTGCCTTTGCCAGAGAACTCCTTCTGCTGTACTTGTTCTAATTCATATGTTTTCAGAACACCAAACAGCCTGTCAAGAGCAATCTTGTTTAAATCTCTGGATTCTCTGATGGCAGTTATTCTATGCTCCAAGTGAGTAGGCATAGTCAGTAAAAACTTCATGTTGATCTCCTTCTGAGTATATTGCTTGCCATGAACTTGCAAGTTGTTGATTATTTTGTTATACCTTTTGAACACTTCCTGAATGCCTTCGTTAGGGCCAGCTCTAAAGTGTTCATATTCAGAGGTCAAAATTTGAAGTCTGTTTTCCCTGACTTCATCAGTTCCTTCATTGATAGTTTCAATAGTTTCCCAGATCTGCTTAGCGGTTTTACAATTCATCACATGGCTATACATTACAGCATCGAGGGAATCTATTAAAATGAGTCTCAAATTTTTATCCAGTCCAGCTTCCTCTTTATCTTCAGCAGTAAAGTTCTTAGGGTCCTTGGATAGAATTTAGTAGGTGTTGTTACTACTCCATTTGTAACGATTTCAACATCATGTTGCATAGGAGTTTTTGGTCCATTTTTCAAAACCCACAAATAATTTGGATTTGTAACATCAAGAAACAATTTCATTTTATTTTTCCACATGTCATAGTTATCTTTATTAAAGATAGGAATTTTAACAATGCCTTTGGTTGACATGATGAATTTTTAATAGAGTTAAAAATTCGAGCTTGATTTTTGATTGAGTAAAAATAGGATCTTGATTTGTGTATCAATCAATCGGCTCGGATACCAATTGTTAGGTCCAATAAGATTGTAGAAGGGGGGGTTGAATACAATCTATATCATTTTCTCCAAATTTGTCTTATGAATAAAATTTAATTCAAACAAATTTGTGCGGAATATAAATAACACAAATTTCAAGTTGAATATAACAATATATTAACTTGATGGGTGTTACAAAATCAATACAAATGATTATCAAGTAATTAATAACTAATTAGAAAATTCGACATGAACTTTTCTAATTTAGTTAATAAAATCAAGATATCAAGTCAAGAACTAGGAAACTTAATTCGCTAGTAGTACACAAGTCACAAATAATTAAGTTCCAATGGATACAATTTTTGTTACAAGGAACTCAAGAATTTATGGCAATTTAATTGCTTGAAGATGAAAGAAATGATATGTTTTTGGGTCTCCTTTTTCTTCCTGTGAGTTTTCGTGTGTCTGTGTTGTGTACAAGTCTGATGCTTCTGTTTGTTTATATAGCCAACTGATCACTTGTTTAATCATAGTCATATTGTAGTTAAATATGACTATCCGTTGAGCTTGATATAACTATCTGCTGGGTGATATAACAATCGGTATGACTATCCCTTTGTAAGTAATATGACTGTCCGTTTGAACTGAATATAGCAATCGATTCAATATAACTTTCGGTATAACTATCCAGTTTGAACTAGATATGACTGTCTCAGTTTGTACTAAATATGACTGTCCAGTTTGAACTAAATATGACTATCCAGTTTAAACTAAATATGACTGTCACACTTGAACTGAATATAACTGTCACACTTGAACTGAATATGACTGTCACACTTGAACTGAATATGACTGTCAAACTTGCACTGAATATGACTATCAAACTTGCACTGAATATGACTGTCCAACTTGAACTGTGTATGACTGTCCAACATTAACTGAATATAACTATCCTTTGATAGTTATATTATCATATATTTTCAGCTTAAAATTAATCAAATGATTTGCAACATCATTTAAATAATTATTTCTTTAACATATTAATTCCGATTTAATTAATTTAATAATTACTTTAACAAATATATTAATTCGAATAGAATTAATTTATTTAGGTAAATTAATTATTTGATTTAATTAATTAAAGGAGAATTAATACATATCCTTTAGTAGACAACACTTCATTTAGTACCACGTAATTTAATAAAGAACATACACTGGTTCGTTGTTGACGCTCGATGTACTGTCTAGTTCATGAACGACTAACTCCAATATATGTTCTTCATCTTGACTTTAAGCTGTGGTCTTTTTCTTTTCTTGACTTTTCTTCAAATACATTTGTACTGAAACAGTTTCATTGTCACTGATAGAAATCTCTGTCCTTTTAAAAATAAATCCATCACTTTAAATGCTACACTGAGGCTTGATCAGTAGACTGAACTTCTTCCAGTGTAAGACATCAAAACTATAGATTGACATGTTGATTTTTCTTCTGACAGATAGCATCTTCTGAGATTCCTGTGGCAGATAATATTATTTACTTATTACAATCTAGTTTAATTGAATTAGGATCCTCTAACTACAAATAGGCTGAGTCATATGCCTTTCACTTTTTATCTCGATTAAAGTTTGATCACCTGAATTTCGTAGAAGCAACGCTGTGTTGTCCTTTCATCATGAGAGGCTGAGTTTATGGTAGCTACAGCTGCTGCCTGCCAAGCAATTTGCCTTCAACGTGTTCTTAGTCATATTATGGATGTCACACCAGGACCAGTCGTTTTGTATATTGACAACAGATCTACTGTGGACTTAGCTCGAAATCCTGTTTTCCATGGAAGAAGCAAACACATTGATTTGCGATACCATTTCATTCGTGATTGTATTGAGCAGGGTTTGATTGTTATAAAACACGTTCGAACAAATGAGCAACATTGGCAGCAGCGAAGTTTGAGAGAAAGAGGAATCCACTAGGAGTCAGAAATCTTGAGAATGTTTAGATTAAGGGGGGAGTATGTTGGGATTAATATTAATCTAAAAATCTTTATTTATTTGTATTAATTCTGAATAAATCAACCTGTCTATTGTGAACGTTGTGTCAAAAGATTTGGGCTTTAAAGTAGTTGCGTTTGTTTAGGAAGCAAATAATCTGGAGATAAATTAGGACATGTTATCCTTGAATTTCATTATTTATAGATGCTCCGTTAGGCCGTCTTTAAGTACTTGATTTTCCATTCTTTGTAATCAAGCTTTCAGTTGTAAGTTTTCTATATTAGTAATCAAACACGGATTGTTTCAATCGTTTTTCATTTTAATCTAATAGCCTCCTGATGTTGCTGCTGTGGTCAATTACCAGCCTTGTGTACTGAATGAGGATCCTGATGTGCTGGCAACCATGGAAAAAATTTGCGCATTTGCTGAATTGATGGACCGTCTTTCGTACCCCTGATTGTTACCATTGCAATGTCATAACTCATAAGATATTTAAATTTGTTGCAATGGTATTTAAATTTCCATTTCTAGTCAACTACATGGATGTTTAAAACCCGATCATTTTTCATTGTTTTCCAATAATTCATGGATGTTTGATTTACTTTTTCAATCTTTGTGCTAGACATAATTCTTCTCTCTTCTTCACTTTTTATTCATTACTTTTACACTACTATTGAAATTCATGCTTAATATAAAAAACTAAATTATATCAATTATAAATAACTAGTAAAACACTCAATCTCCTTATTAAAATGATGTTTTAGTCGGCAATGGCAAAGGATCAAGCATACTGTCATTTATAAAATTCAAATTTAAAACTTTTCAGATTATGATCAATCCAAATTCAAATTCAAATTCATAATGCAATATTGAAATCTAATTCATTAAGTCTATTTTACGTATCCAAAAATTTGTAAAAAAAACAATATTATCAAGTTCAATATTATCACCACACACGGACAATGTTAATTACATTAATACACTAATTAAAACTACAAATGATTATTAGGAACCTATAATTTATTGAATATTTAAAATTAGATATCATTCCAATTTATACTATTATATAATAGCCGGAACATTAAATGTTTTGGTGCCCATTTTTTTGTACCCATTTTTTGGTACCTCGTAACTTTATTTATTTATCCTTCATTAAAAAGAAAAATATATACGCTATCTATACTATTAAAACTCGTAAAATAATAATAATATAATATAATTAATGATACTTAGTCGATTGCCTTTTTTCACATTTTTTAATTGAAGATAGTAATTTTTATAAACACCTAAAAACATAATCGTATCATATCTTTCAATCATTAATATTTACTTTCGAATTAAAACACGTTATCTTTTTAATTTAAAACTATCTTACAATCATTAATATATATACTCAAAAATATCACAACATATTTTTCAATTATTAATAAAATATATTAAAAATTTGTATACATTGTTTATAATAAAGAAACATTAGTATAATCCGTAAACATGAGTTTATTAAATTATATTAAATTAAAAATAATTAATTAGATAATAGCCGAAACATTAAAAACTTTGGTATCCATTTTTTGGTATATGTTTTGGTATTTCATGAATTTACTTATTTATCCTTCATCATAAAGAAAAATATATACGATATCTATACTATTAAAATACCTAAAATAAATAATAATGTAATATAATTAATGGTAATTAGTCGAATGCCTTTTTCACATTTACTTTTAGTTGAAGATATTATCTTTTATAAACACCTAAAAATATCAATCATATCATATCTTCCAATCATATCATATCTATCAATAATTAATATATACACAAAAATATCGCACCATATCTTCTAATCACTAACAAAATATAATAGAAATCCGTATACTACGAATAATGACGTCAGATTTTTAGTAAAAAATTAGAATCGTTAGATCTAATGATAAAATATATTATATGATTAAATTAATTTACTAAAATTTTAAGGTTCAAATTCTATCAACGATATATTTATTTTAAAATTTTATAATATAAGTTTTAAACCATGCATATCATTAATTAAATTTTTATTAAATTATTAATATTAATATTAAAATTCAATAAAATATAATAAATAATGATTATATAAAAATATAGTTGTAACATAAAATAAAATTTATTACATATCAAAAGAAATCATCACACAGGTTATAAGCTAGTATTAATAAATGATTATTAATTAATTAAATAATACTCCATTATTCCCATTATATTAATTTGTCTTTTTGCACCCAACTTTAAAAAACATACTTCCATTTAATATTTTTAAAATTTTACTTTTTTTGAATAAAAATATAAACCAATGACTTTTATTCAGAAAATAAAATTTAAAAAATAATAAGTGAAGTATCTTCTTTACCCACCTTGCAAATGTCAAAAACACCTGTAAAATGGATACAAAAGTCCTTCAAATTTTGAAGAAAGTTTTAGTACAAGTAAATATGTTTCATTCATGTACGTACATAGTTAGATTTTTCTTGATCAAAATTAACTTTGGAGTTTATCAGATGCCTATTAACCAGTGGGTGATAATAAAATATTATGACTAGAAATTCTTTGTCTTGATATTTATGATATTACATGTAATCATTAAGACTATCTCCAATCCAATTATAACATTAACACTATTTTAATTTCAAATTACATAATTTTTAAAATAAATTCCAATCCAATAACACTATATCTTAGCGTTGTTTAAAAAGGATATGTTTTTCTAATATTTACAAAAGTAAGTACTTATTTCGGATATAATAAGATATTAATGAAATATATACGCAATATTTTTTTTTATTAACACATAAAAGGGCATTGTGAGAAATTAGAAAGACACCCCTACTCACACCAAATGTAATTATTATAATATTAGCCGGATAATGATAAAGGTGAATATCGGATATATTATGAATCATGTGAGAAATATGAATGATCTAGATGGGATTTAAATCTCCTAATAAAGGAGTGATATTATCGGCCTCTTGTTTGAGTGAGACTATGAAATGCATGGTCATGCTCAAATGTTGATTTGATTAATAGTCTACTCATCGATCAAGAAAATGAAGATTAAATTATGAAGAGGATGACACATTACATGCCTCGAGTTTAATCTATAATATCATGATTTAAAGGGATTATATTACATGGAACATTAGTCATAAAAGGTTGATTGAATCGTTGATTTAATTATTGTTTTATTGGGTAGCAATAATGTGTTACTAGACGCCTCTTATTGTTTATAATTTTATTAGAGAATAAAATTATTTCCAATTAAATAATAACCTACAGGGTCACACACAAAGAATGTTTAAAAGGGAAATTAATTTATTTCATGAATTTAAATTAATAATAATTTAAATTATGATTTTAAATTAATAATAAATAATAATTCAAATTTTATAAAATTAATTAAGTGAGACTTGATTAGTTAAAGATAAAATTTGAAGTTGTATTTTCTTGACTTATTTGATTAATTAAGTATGACTTAATTAATTTATTTAAATAAATAAGATTTGTTTAAATAAAAATGGCCTAATTGTTTAAGGCCTCATTTTGCTTTATTTCTCTTTATAAGCCAAGAGTTGGCAAGTCATTTAGGATATAACACAACTGAAATCTCAGTTCATAAACACAAGGGAGAAATCAAGCATAAATCAAGAACACATCCGGTTTATTTATTTTGGCTAGTACCAAATTCCGTGGCGTAATCGTTCGACGATTCAAGCAAGCATTCAAGTGTGGATACCGGTGGAGGAGTTACACTTCTAGCTCTCAAGATCAACAAGCTAGGACCTCCATTTGTCATCCATTGGAAAGCTTTAACAAGGTACTATCTTGTTCTTGAGAAATTTTATACCATGATCATCATTTTATACATGGATCCGGGCTTTGTAATTTATTTTTAATTGTTATTTACGTCATTTCCGTTGCGCTATCATGCCCGAATTCCAACAATGGTATCAGAGCTACAAGAATAAAAGGATGATTTGGTCTTGTGTTCTTGAAAATGAAGCATACATGATTTTTCAATTTTATTCATGCTTCATTTTAACATACAAAAGATTTTCTATAAATTGTTATAATTGTTTGTATGATGTTATAAATTGTTATAACATATTTTGAATAATGTACTATATGTTAGATATGTTAAACACATCATTAGAATAATTTTAGAATTGATCAGAACTGAAAAAAATTAATTTTCTGCAAGTTTCTGGACATTCTGCAGGTTCTGGGAAAATTCTGGAATACAGGTGTTGCGCATTCTGGTAATGCGCAACAGTAGAAGAAGCCGGAGTTACGCATGTCGGACATGCGCAACAGCAGTAAACAGACAGTGTTGCGCATGTCCGACATGCGCATCAGCAGTATACTGGAGGTGTTGCGCATGTCAGACATGCGCATCACCAGTAGAGGCAGTTCAGGCAGACCTGTGCGCAGTATTGCAGTGCAGAAATATTTTATTTAATTTTTTTTCTTTTTCTACTTTAACATTTTCTTTTGTTTTTTGCTTTAAGATTATGTTAGTGGCCACTTATTGGTATTAATCATTACACTCCTAATGCTTATCATGATTAAAGTTTTAATAATTGAATATTTAAACTATGAATTTAAAAATTATTATTAATTCAAGATTTTGTTAATTAATTTAATTTCAAATTTTAATAATATATTTAAATTATGAATTTAAATATTATTGTTATTAATTCGACTTTAATTTAATTAATTTGAAGTTTTAATAATTGAATATTTAAATTGTGAATTTAATATTATTATTAATTCGATTTTTCTTAATTATTTTTAATTCCTTTTAAATAATTACGTATTTAATTAAGGAGTTAAATATTAATTGTTATCTATGATAAGATCATGATAAAATGTCTATAATTGTTATATGAGCATGATGCATTGGTTATGGCCCCTAAGACCGTAGAATAAATGTTTTAATTTTATTTATGGTCTGTAATAATTAAATACGGCTTGCATGTCGTTATTCTTGTAATTATTATTATTTCTCGAATGCAACTCGAGTTCTTTTGTAATTTGTTTCAAAAGGAAGCTGAAGGCAATCAATGGAGGCTTGGGAAGCAAAGAAGAATTTTGTAATAATTAGTTATTACAACCATAGATTGACCTTGATCTTTTCATTAGCTTGAAAAGATCGCATAGGATCGGGCCATAACCATCGCATATTTATTTTTGCATAACGGCACTTTACATATGATGCATGGATATATTAGATATATGTATGGATGCATGGATGTATGGATATATTAGAATGTATGTATTAGATACGTCACATATGCCATGTTTAAACAAGATAAAATCTGTAACGATTTAAGATTTAAACAAACGATCAAGATCGTTAAATTTTTCTAAAAATCCCTTAAGAAATATTAAGTTAAACAGATGCTTTCCAACAAATAACACTCATTAAATCCTAGATCATTGAGGAGTGGATTTGCCAAAGCAAGGGCTTCTCTTTTATCGTGGTGAGATGTGATTAAGTAAACAAGCTTACTTGAATTGTTATTGTTGGGTCCACCTTAAATAAGTTGTCATAATAGGATTATGAACTTAGAAGCATAGAGTTTAGTGAAATCTATTAGATAGATCGGAGCAATATGTTGTTCACTAAGCTATCCAAGAGTTATATACGATATACTTGACATAACGGTCTACCTAAATAATCATATTTAAGAGGAAAGCCAAAGCTGACTTAAAATATGACGAAATATGGATCTTGGCTCACTAAGAAAGGTTTTATGGGAACCATTTTCCGAATTGATAGTAAGGGCTATTAATTTGATAAAAATAGTGGGAGGTATATTACGAATATGCTATAAATCAACTTGAACATAATTGGTTTTACGAAACATGCAAACTAACTCATTTTATGCGCTTTTACAAAATTGTAGATAAGGCAAACAACACAAATCACTTTTCGATACGATCAGTCCTAGAAAAGGAAAAGCTGACAAGGATAAACTTCCTAGATTGGTTTAGGAACTTGAGGATTGTCCTCAGGCAGGAGCGAAAGCTGTATGCCATTGAAGTTCCTCACCCAAATCCTCTTCCTGCTATAGCCACACGTGCCGAGCATAATGCTTATCAGAAGCATTTGGATGACTCAACTGATGTGTTATGCCTTATGCTTGCATGCATGGCTCCTGAGATTCAAAAGCAACATGAATTGATGAATGCTTATGAAATAATTGAGCACCTCAAAAGCATGTTTGAGGGACAAGCTCGTCAGGAGAGATATGATACGAGCAAGGCATTGTATGCTTGCAAACAGGGAGAGCGAGACCCGGTAGGACCACACGTTCTTAAGATGATTGGGTACATTGAACAACTAAGTACCTTGGGCTTCCCGATTGGTCCGGAAGCTTAAATAGATCTGATCTTACAATCACTTAATAAGAACTTCTCTCAATTCGTCAAGAATTACAATATGAATGAGATTGATAAGACACCCACTGAATTGTTGGGCATGTTAAGAACTGCTGAAACCAACATTCAGAAGGAATCCCCTGCTCCCATGCTGATGGTGAACAAAAGGGGTGCCAAAGGGAAAAGAAAGTGGAAAGGCAATAAGAAGAAGATTGCATCCAAATCTGCTGCCAATCCTAATTCTGCTCCCAAGAAGGCTACCAAGCCTACAGGAGGTGTCGAAAAGGGTGATTGTCACCACTGTGGTAAACCGGGACACTGGAGGAGAAACTGTCATGCTTATTTTGAAGAGCTGAAGAAGAAGAAGGCTGCTGGGCAGACTTCTACTTCAGGTATTTATGTTATAGAGGTCAATTTGTCTACTTCTACATCTTGGGTATTGGATACTGGATGTGGTTCTCACATTTGTATAAATGTGCAGGAACTGCAAAGGAGTAGGACACTGGCTAAGGGAGAGGTAGACCTACCCTCCTTAGGAGCAAAGGTTGCTGTTTTGGCTGTAGGGACTTACCATTTATCATTACCCACAGGGCGTATATTAGAACTTGAAAACTGTTTGTATGTGCCTTCTATTTGTAGAAACATTATTTCTGTTTCTTGTTTGGACAAGAAAGGTTTTTCATTTACCTTTAAAGACAATGGTTGCTCTTTTGGTTTGAATGACATTACCTATGGTGTTGCACAGTTATTTAACGGTTTGTATGTTCTTAGTTTAGATACTCCTATCTTGAATGTAAATAACAAACGACTTAAGACTAATTACTCAAATCAAACATACCTTTGGCACTGTCGTCTAGGCCATATAAACGAGAAACGCATTTCCAAGTTACATCAAGATGGTTTCATGGATCAGTTTGATTTTGAATCATATGATGAATGCGAGGCTTGTTTACTAGGCAAGATGACTAAAGCTCCTTTTACCGGACAGTGTAAGAGGGCCACCGTACGACTAGAACTAATACATAGCGATGTATGTGGTCCTATGAGATCGATGGCAAGGGGTGGCTATTTCTACTTCATTACGTTTACTGATGATTTCAGTAGAGTTTGAATCATATAAGATAAACTTCAAATTTTGAGGTTAGAAGTGTTAGGGGTGTTGAAAAATCAGGTCTGGTTTGAAAACCAGAAACACTTAGCGTGTTCGAAACACCCCTCAGCCAACCAATATCAGCTGCGAATCCATGATTCAAACATTATTGAAAGATTGAGGGTTTAAGGACATGAAGTTTCAAGCAATCAAGGTATTTCGTTTGAGAACAAGTTAGTACAAAACTCTTACGGAGGGTTTGAAAACACCTCCGGACTGTCCACGCTGTTTGGGCCATATCTCGAGCTCCGGATATCGGATTTGGACGATCTTACTGTCCACGCGAAGCTCATTAAATTCTCTATAGTCTTGAGTGGTTCCCAGACACCTTTGGTCAAATGGCCGACCAGGGTAGGCCGAGCAGAAATATGGGGGAAAAATGGGTCCAGGTGTTTCGAACACCTAGACCCCTAGCTGATTTCATTTGACTCTAGAATGCTCAAAAATGGGTATTTTAATGTGATTCTTTTTCCATCAAGGAGATTGTAAAAATCTCTACAATATGAGCTCACTACGCCATAAATGGGCTATCGCAACATCTTTTTCATGGATGTTGCCAGAATATGTTACCTTAGCATATTACTTTGGACCTACTATAACATTTTATTTTTTGTGTTACCTTAGCCACAAACGTGATGTTACTTTAGCTTTAAAGTGTTGGATGTTAGCAACATACATGGTATGTTACCTTAGATCATTAATAAACTCAATTTTGAATTTTTTAACCAAAAAATTGTTAATTATTTAAAAATCACATTTACATTTAAATTAATTCATTTTTATTTTTCATATAAATGAGTTATTATTTTTAAATATTAAGAGTGTTTATTTATTAAATTTTTCAATTTATATTTATTATTAAATTTTAAATATACATTTTTTAAAAAATAAAAATTTATAAATATTCTTGAATATTAATTAAAGTATTTATTCATTATATTTAATACAGAGTTAAAAAATTTGGAATAATAATTTAATATTTTGGAAAAATTATTTTTATACAGAGTTAAAAAATTGAATGGTTATTTGATTTTTAATTAATTAATTTTAATAGAACAAAGGCACAAACACGATTAAAACTTAAAAGAGCGGGTTCTGAATTTTCCCATGGGACAGAGAAAAATTGGGGAGCGGCAAATGTCCCGCCCTTAGTAAAAAAATTTGCTTAAAACAGAAATTGGGGATCTCACTCTCTCGGTCTCCCACTCTCTCTCAATCTCCTAAACTCTTTGTCTTTATCTTCCAAATTTATAAGAATCTAATATGTATCTTGTTTTTGCATTCAAATTCGGGCTTTTCAATTGATTGGATGCTTCAATTGGATTCTTTGATTTGAGAATTATCCAAATTGGGGATTCTCAATTATTTGAATTGGTTCTTAAGAGTGTTTCGTTGCTTAATTGTCGTTGTGTTTGATTTGCAGAAACAAATGGATATTCCATCGGAAGGGGTTTTGGTAAAGAGGCTGCATTACCATTACCTCCTAAGCCCACCCAATAGAAGAAAGTTACC
Source organism: Saposhnikovia divaricata (assembly GCA_036435485.1). Taxonomy (NCBI): domain Eukaryota; kingdom Viridiplantae; phylum Streptophyta; class Magnoliopsida; order Apiales; family Apiaceae; genus Saposhnikovia; species Saposhnikovia divaricata. The sequence continues at coordinate 139,281,430 of CM071599.1, read as the reverse complement.
ACGAAGCCTAAGCCTGAAGCTGTTATTGTAATTAGTTCTACGAAAACAGAATAGGTTAAGAGATAGATGCCTAACAGGAAAAAGGCCATTGAAGCTTCATCGTCTACGAAGAAAGGCTAGACTCTTACCTCCACTCTCATTTCCTGAAGCAAAGTATGTGACTTTAGTCTGTGTAATATTAGTTGTTCATTTTCATATGGTTGTTTACTATTTTTAAATTCTATGATGTTTCTAATTTATTTTTACGTTACAAACTGTTTACGGTTTGAACAATAAACCCAAGGAGGAGATTGTTGATATTGATGCTGCAGTTGCCACTAATGAATTATCAGCAACTGATTATGTTGAGGATATGTACAAGTTCTACAAGGAAGCCGAGGTACATCTTATTTTGTTTGTCCTTGTTGATTTTAATTTTCGTTCTTTTTCTGCAATCCGAGTGTATTGTTTTTACGTAATTGGTGTAGAGTGAGAGCCATGTATATGATTACATGGACTCCCAACCCGAAATCAATCAGAAAATGAGGGCTATACTAGTGGACTGGCTGGTTAAAGTTCACAAGTTTGAGCTAAGTCCAGAGACTCTGTACCTCACAGTCAACATAGTTGATCGGTATCTGGCAGCAAAGATCGGTATCTGGATGCCATATGCCAAATATCTTGTTTCATGCATCTATTTCCCATGTGTCCTCATCAATATTCATGGATATAGTTCCAAAGGAAAATTAATAGGAAGTAAGCATTTTAGTATTTACTTACGTAATACATCAAATTTTATTATATTCCCACTTAATCTTATTCTAACCAAGCACAAGTGTGTTTGAAAACAAGGGTGTAGTTAAGAATTAGAAACACTGGGGTCAAAATTATATCAATGTCTTGGTCGTAAAATTTTAATATTTTAATATTATGGACTTGCAGCGCTGCTTTATACACATTTTACCTCCCCTTTCAGTAGATATGCAGGTCAGTAAATGCTTCAATGTTTATGTATATCTGTTATTGTAAAGTTCTAGAATGATAAACCATAAACAGAATTATTGTACTTATGTGAGAAGGTTTATTAGATGTATGTTTGCTGCTTGATTCTGGGGATAATTGATCAGTTTTTTGGATAAGTTGTGTTTGCTGCATATGTTAGTGATGTGAACATTATCTAGCATTTCTTGTCAGGCAACTGGGTGAGAAGTATGACGCTGAGACTTTAAGAGAGACACATAGCAGTGACTATGAAGCAGACAGGCGAAAACGTGTTTCAGAGGGGACTCACCAAAATGCGGTGAATTCGAACACCTAGAGATTGAAGAGTCTGTCGCTGAAAGACAAGTACCCAGTGACTTCTTTTGGCGAGGAGGGTGAAATCCTGTGCTGCTGGTGTTTGAATATTTGAAACATGAACAACCATACTCTCGGAAACCTTTAACTGATAAGGCAAGTTTAATTCCTGAAGAAGAATTTCCTGGTTGGTAATAAAATTTCTTTTTCAAGAAACTAATATTGCATCCCCCTTCCTCCCCAACAGATTTCGATTCTTGAATCACAATTTCCAGAACTGAGTTCATACCGGAGCTGTGACCTGTTGCCTTCAAGTTGGATTTCTATAGCTTGGTACTTCTAGTTTCCACTCATGCAAATATGCAACATTCCTTGTCCTTAGGTTGAGCTTTTAGGTTCTATGTCAGTTTTTGTAATTGATTAAATTGGGCTGCAGGTACCCAATTTATACCAATGGAACGAAGCAAAGCTACTCTTGAGGTCTAATCAGTTAATCACTTAGGCATCGTTTCATGGATATGATTATTAGTTCAGTAAATGGTAGGATGGAAGCTTTCTAATAAACAAATTCTAACTGATGGCAATGATGCTGATTATTATAAAAAATTATAAAAAATCTAAGACATTATATTGTTACTAAAATTCCAGTTCAGGGCTTTGGAGCTTTGAGTGCAACAGCTGACAAGTGACAACTAAGAAAAGGCAACGCCTTGCTGATGAAGTCGAGGATAAGATAAAGCAAGTCCAAGCGAAAGTGGATGAGCAGGTCGTAAACTAGTATTTAGTATTGTTAGTAGTTGGATCATTGCGTTGGTAGCAATTGTTTTTGGTTATGATGTACCTAATTATTGTTAGTTGTTGGTAGCATTATTGTTGGCTATGTTGTAGACGGTGGATTATGATGTTTGAGAGGTTTATTAGTAGTTGATTGATTGTGTAATGTACTAGTGAATTTGAATGAATTGATTTTTTATTTTTGCAATGCATAGTATATATCTAGGTTTTATTCAAAAATGTTGCAAACAAAGTATTGCTTTAGGTGAAAATGTAATGCCAATAAAAGTGGGTCCTATATTGTGGGCAACATACTATTTTTATCTGGCCCCACAATGGAGCCCAATTGTTTTAAAAAAAACTAAATATCTAAGGTAACACATATATTAAGTTACCATAGCCCTCACTTTTGTTGCTATAGCAAGCTATGGTAACATAAAATTGCATGTTACCTTAGGATTCAAAAATGTTACCTTAGACACCTAAGGCAACATGCTGAGAGCTATCACCAGAAAAATGTTACCTTAGCTATTTTATGGGCCTAAGGTAACATATAATGTACCTGCTGTAACTTTTTTTTATGTTACCGTAGGCTGTTTATGGTGTAGTGGCTTGACTTCAAAATTTGGGATTAGGGTATCACTAATGGCAATTAGGGGGTGATTAACCTCGATTTTCGACGTTTAAGGACTTCCACTCTAAAATTAAACTATCTTAAGGTTAAGGGTGGATATCCTAGTAGTAATTACATTAAGTACGAATTAGTTAACCTCGATTAAGGCCTTTATTGCCCAGTTTAGGGTTGTTTAGCCCCGATTAGGGCCGAAATAGTGTCTTTTGCTAAAAAATTAGCCCTTATTAAGGCTTGTAAGCAATGACCGCCAGATATTAACCCTAACTTAGATAAGTTGAGGGAAATAAATTGCTAATGAATTTATGATAAAGGATCCTATGCTCAAATTGAACTTGGATTAGTGTCTACGAGCTCGAAACGGCACTAATCCTATTCCCGAAAGGCCCAGAAATCTTAAGAAAAAGGTTCGAGAGGCCAAGGAACGTTTAACTTTCTTAAGTATTAACTTGGGAGAGAATTTTAGTCATTGTGAATGTGTAGGTCGCACCACACTTCACTGTAAGACGATACCCTGGTAGGGCCGATGTGACCTTAAACTTTTACGAAATCAAGTTTTCCTAGAAGTTGGGGGCAAATGATATGGGTGAAAAATAATCCCTAAAGACATAATTAATATAATATTTATTTGATTATAAATAAGGCCCAAAACCCTAGTTGGTCATTAAATTTGTAGTTAATGATTAAGCCCAAAAGAACAGCCCAAACCGGGGACGCCCGGTATAAGCTTTTTTCTAACATGGGCCTGATCCACAAACCGGGAACGTTCTAGAAACCAGGAACGTTCTAGAATATCCCAGGGATATTATGTAGCCTTCAAGGCACCTAATTCGACATGGAAACTAACTCCCATAAGGAAGGAGTCAGAACATTCCTCAATGACGGTGAATTGTCCACCAAGTCTCCAAACCCTATTACGATTCTAAGGCTCCCACAGCCTATATAAAGGGCCAGACCCCTCATCTCAGAACTACGTTTTGGCTTAATCCTTGAATAAGGACATACAAGCCACTGCGTCCTTGGTGAGCTCTCGCCGCCATAGCCTCGAGGGCACCATCACCTAAAACTACATTTTGGCTTGATTCTCAACTCTGAAATACGTAGGCATCTTGTGAGGACCCGAATTAGTTCACGAAAACGCAAGCGCAGCAATTAAAGCACGAAGCTCACGAACCCTAGCCGTAATTCGATAACCCTACTTTTTATTCCACAACAGGTGGGGTTTGGTTTTGATGTGCGAATTAAGTCGATGGTCGATGGTTTTGATGTGCGAATTGAACGAAGAGTTTTACCTAGAGTGTATCGAGAGAGAGAGAGAGAGAGAGAGAGAGAGAGAGAGAGAGAGTGTGTGGAGAGAGAGCAGTATAGAGAAACGTATAAGGGGAAAAGTGTGTAAAAGGAAAAAGTGTATCGAGAATTAAAGCTGGAAAGAGTTTTACCTAGGGACTAAGGTTGTGTTTAGGGGGAAAAATCCCGCCTCTTCTTTACACACTATTTTTTACGCAAACATTTTTAATAAATCAATTTTAGAATTGATTTAATAGTTTTTATTTTTAGAATTGTACTAATCGGTCATATTTTAAAATTAGATTAATGTTATAAAGTCGTACTTCGAATATTCGTAATTTTTTTTAAAATTTTTTGTATGCCTAAAATCACTAGGTGGCATCATTCGTACGGTCGGAACTTCGAGATATTAATTAAAAAAAAATAGTTTTTTAAGCGGGTTATAATCTCGTTTAAAGAAGGTGTACTTTAGCCAGATTAATGCTATAAAGTCGTACTTCGAATATTCGTAATTTTTTTAAAATTTTTCGTATGCCTAAAATCACTAGGTGGCAACATCCATACTTTCGGATCGTCGAGAAATTAATTAAAAAAATAGTTTGTTAAGCTGGTTGTACTCTCGTTTAAAGAAGGTGTACTTTAGCCAGATTAATGTTATAAAGTCGTACTTCGAATATTCATAATTTTTTTAAAATATTTCGTATTCCTAAAATCACTAGGTGGCAACATCCGTACGGTCGGATCATCGAGAAATTAATTAAAAAAAATATTTTGTTAAGCGGGTTGTACTCTCGTTTGAAGAAGGTGTACTTTAGCCTGATTAATGTTATAAAGTCGTACTTCGAATATTCGTAATTTTTTTTAAATTTTTTGTATGCCTAAAATCACTAGGTGGCAACATCCATACGGTCGGATCATCGAGAAATTAATTAAAAAAAATAGTTTGTTAAGCTGGTTGTACTCTCGTTTAAAGAAGGTGTACTTTAGCCAGATTAATGTTGTAAAGTCGTACTTCGAATATTTGTAATTTTTTTTTTAAATTTTTTGTATGCCTAAAATCACTAGGTGGCAACATCCGTACGGTCGGATCGTCGAGAAATTAATTAAAAAAAGAGTTTGTTAAGCGAGTTGTACTCTCGTTAATTTAAATAATATGTACTTTAGCTAGATTAATGTTATAAAGTCGTACTTCGAATATTCGTAATTTTTTTAAAAAATTTTGTATGCCTAAAATCACTAGGTGGCAATATCCGTACGGTCGGATCGTTGAGAAATTAATTAAAAAAAAAGTTTGTTAAGCGGGTTGTACTCTCGTTTAAAGAAGGTGTGCTTTACCTAAATTAATGTTATAAAACCGTACTTAGAATATTCGTAATTTTAATTTATTTATGAAAATAATTATTATATTAATTTACTTTGAATTAATGATTTAATCTTAACTGATTTAATTAATTAATGTTTTATTCATTAAGTGATTTAATTAATTGTTTGATATTAAATAAGAATTGGGCTGCATGAACTGTTAGTGGGCTGAAAGGATGACCTGGGCCGTGCATTTGTTGAGCTGGGCCGTGCATTTGTTTAAGCGGGCTGATTGATGTTAAAGCCCAAGAACAAAAAAAATCCCAAAACAAATCAGGCGGCACTTTTCCCCCCTTCCCGAAATTTCAAGAACACTTTCCCTATTTTCCCCGTTCTCAGTCTACTTTCCTCTTTCTCAGTCTACATTCCCCTTTTTCAATCGCACACACTCTCCCTCAATCAAAACCAACTTAGGAATTCATTGATTTAGTCTCCATAATCGAAAAACAGGTTATAAATTAGTCGAATCGAAACCCTAGCTTTCAAAAAGCCAGTGAACCCTAGCTTTCAAAAAGCCAGTCAAGCTTTCAAGGATTTCTCGATGCGAAGATGGGTCGAACTCTGTTACCATCAAGCTTTCAAGGTTTTCTCGTAGCCTAGTTTTGCCAGGTCACGCTCTGTTCCTAGTTTTTCATTTGTTGCTGTTGTCAGGTCGGTCATTTTGTTTAATTTATTTAGTGATGGTGTAGCTTGAAGAAAATAAATCAACATCTTTGCCACCAGTGCTTGTTTAACATATATTTATTGGCAAAAAGTTATTTTTTGGACATTGTACTTCTTTTATACTCAAAACTTTTATTTATCTTTTATTGTTATATTTTATTGCTCTTTTATTTATGTTTGGACCATATTAATTACCTGCACTCAAAACTTTTCATGGTCATTTTTTCTGATGGATTTATTTTTGCTGTTAGTTGGTCATTTTGCTGTTGTTAGTGAATTTAGTGATAGTGTATTTTTCTGGTGACTATCAATTTATTGAATTTAATGAATTTTGTTGTTGGTCATTTATTGCAGAATTGCACATAATTTTGATAATGGATAGAGCTTGGTTGAGGGTTGATACAAGAATAAGAGAGTTTCAATTAGGAGTGGAAGAGTTGTTGATGTTTGCATTTGAGAACGGGGATGATGAAAACAAAATATCTTGTCCATGTTTAAAATGTGTGCATAGCAAAACTGGAATGTGAGGAAAGTTAGGGACCACCTCTTTCAGCATGGTATTGATCCAACCTATACAAACTGATATGGCACGGTGAGTCAAATTCATTGGAGAGTTCTAGTGCTGCTGAATCCAACACCTCAGAATCTGTGCATCAACACCCCACTTCAGAAGAAGCCGATGTTGATTCTTCTCATTTATATAACCATGTTCAAGGTGAACATATACCCCTTTATCCAGACTGTGAGAGTTTTACTAAGTTAGAAGCTTTAGTAAGGTTGTATAGCCTGAAAGCAAAGCATGGCATGTCCGATTCTTGCTTCTCCGATATTCTCCTTTTGGTTGGGTCTATGCTTCTAGCGGGCAACACTATCCCTTCTACCTTCGGGGAAGCCAAGAAAACTTCATGTGCTTTAGGAATGGAGTATGAAAAAATACATGTATGCCCAAATGACTATCTCTTATATCGGGGCCAATAAGATGAAGACGAGACAGTTTGCCGCATATGCCAGGCCTCAAGATGAAAATAGAACAAGCGAGGAGTTGAAATGGAAGGGATTCCCATGAAGGTTTTATGGTACTTTCCGTTGATACCATAGTTGAGGGCTTTGTTTAATTCAAGTAAGACTGCAAAGGACTTGACTTGGCATGACAGTGGACGACAAAAGGATGGTAAATTGAGACATCCGACAGACGCACAAACATGGAAGGAAGTGGACCAGAAGTGGCCAGAGTTTGCTTCAGATTCCAGGAACCTTAGGTTAACTCTATCTGCCGATGGATTCAATCCTTTCGGTGGTGTTTCAACTGATTACTCATGTTGGTCGGTTTTGCTAGCGATTTATAACCTCCCACCATGGCTTTGTATGAAGCGAAAGTACATTATGTTAAGTTTGTTGATATCCGGACCAACTCAACCGGGGAATGATATTGATGTCTTCCTTCAGCCTCTTATAGAAGATCTTCAGAGTCTGTGGCAAGGGAAACAAGTGTATGACGCATATAAGAAGGAGTACTTCGTTCTAAGAGCCATTTTGTTATGGACAATCAGTGATTATCCTGCACTAGGCAACTTGTCGGGCAACATCATTAAGGGGTATAATGATTGTACTGTATATGTTGATCAAACAAAAGCTATCAGGCTTAAAAATTATGGTAAGACGGTGATAATGAGGCATCGGAGGTGGTTGCCCCGTCATCATCCATATCGAAGGCAAAAGCTAGATTTTGATAACACCGTAGAGAAGCAATCTGCTCCTGTTTCGTTAACTGAAGAGGAGGTTCTTGAAAGGCTACAACCTCTAAAAGGCCATGTCTTTGGAAAGACACAACGCCAGCCTCAATGGAAGAAAGGTGATGCTCGACCTATTTGGAAGAAAATTTCTATGTTCTTCCAACTCGGGTATTGGAAATTTCTCCCAGTTAAGCATGTCCTCGATGTGATGCATATCGAGAAAAATATATGCGAAGCTTTAACGGGTACCTTGTTAAATATACCAGGGAAGACAAAAGACAGGGAATCTATCCGACTTGATATGCCTGAAATGGGGATCAGAACAGAGCTGAGGCCAAAAAATCCGGGAAAAAATAGAAGTTGACGATGGCTTCTTGGAACTTATTGCATACTGAAAAAAATATTGTCTGCTCATCCTTACTTGGAATGAAGTTACACGAGGGCTTCTGTTCAAACATTAAGGGTCTAGTATCGATGGAAAATCTTCGCCTTGCTGGAATGAAATCTCATGACTGTCATACAATTTTGCATCACTTGCTCCATATTTCCATTCGATCAGTACTGCAGAAACAGGTCAGGTACGCTATCATTCGGTTTTGCCAATTCTTTAAAGTAATTTGCAATAAAGTATTTGAGGTCGATAAGTTGGAAAAACTGCAATCGCACTTGGTTGAAACCTTATGCAAGCTAGAAAAATACCTCCCACCTTCCATATTTGATGTAGTGTTTTATCTTTCACCTCATCTTGTGAGAGAAGTTGAGCTTTGCGGTCCAGTCTTCCTTCGGTGGATGTATCCTTTTGAGAGATATATGAAGACATTCAAGGCATATGTAAGGAATCGGGCTCGTCCAGAAGGTTGCATCACTGAGGTATATGTTGCAGAATAGGCTATTAACTATTTAGAGAACTTGAAAGAAGCTACTGTTGGATTTCCCAAAAATACCCGACATAAGAATGAAAAAAGTAGGCTCTTATCTGGTGCAACAATTATAACGACGAGCAGCAATGACCTGCACCTAGCACATTTGTGTCTTCTCCATAATAGTAATGTTGTAAGGCCATATTTTGAGTAAGCTACTATTATTTTTCTTATGTCTTATTTTCTACAGTTCATATTTTTCTTATGTCTTATTTTCCGCATTTCTTATTTTTTTGTCTTATTTTTCTTATGTCTTATGACGTGCAGTGAACACATGGTTGATTTAATGAAAAGATATCCACAACATAAAAACGATGAAGTGTGGCTAAAGAACAAGGAAAATGAAAACTTCCCTAAATGGTTTCAATAGAAGGTACTGAACTCTACCATGTTATTGTACAAATTGTAGGAAATATTTTGATATTATGATGTGTTTTAGGACAGTTACAATGATATTATGAGATTTTATTGGATTATATGATTTTCTTCGATTGTTAATGGTTGTAAAAAAGTGAAATCCTGCTACAATAATTCTAATATCATTAAATACTGCCAGGTTGCAGCAGAATTGCTTGTTGAAAATAATCAGTTGAATACGGAGTTTGTGTGGATTGCAGCAGGCCCCAACAAATGCGTGCCTACATTCAGTGGCTACAAAATCAATGGTGTTACGTATAGCACCAAAGATCGTGATGATCAATGTCAAGTTCAGTGCAGCGGTGTCTCCGTAGATGCCGATACACTGGTTCTGCACCAAAAGGATAAAAACATTCAGCATACATCATATACGTTTTATGGAGTTATTTGCTCAATATGGGAGCTGGACTATAACAAATTTAGGGTCCCTATTTTTCGTTGCAATTGGGTAGATACGAATAAAGGGATAAAGGTAGATGACTTGGGATATACATTAGTTAATTTAAATAAGTTTGTCTTTTCATATGATCCATTTGTGTTAGGAAAGCATGTTAATCAAGTTTGTTATATAGTTGATCCTCTTGACAAATTTTGGTCAGTGGTGTTGAAATTACCTAGTAAGGCATACCATGAGGATAGTGACGATGAAAAGGTGTGATCGGTTGAAATTGAACTTGAGAATGAGATGGATGTGACAATGTTTCCTAGTGCTGATGTAGAGGAAGAAAAGTGCTAGTTAAATGCGAGAAGAAGAATGGATTCAACTTCCATGATGTAGTATTAGTTTGTTTCCCACTGTTTTATTAGTAATTTGTTTGTTTGGCTTGAACAAATTAGTTTCTTTAATTTGGTTTATTTGATATAGTTTCTCGATAAATCAGTGTTGGTGATTAAGATTGATCTTGGTTGTATTTATTCATGATCTTGGTTGTATTTGTTCATGTTCTGTTGGGGAGATGTTGGTGAGATCATGTACTATTCTTTATTTTATTTTAACACATTCTACTTTCAGACAATGGTTTTCAGCAATTGCATAAAGGTTTCTAACAACCCGTTGTATGTCTTGGGCTGTTTTCAGTTTGCCCTGTTTTCTACTAGCCCTGTTTTAAATTACGTGCCCTGTTTTCGGTTTTTTTGAAAATATGTTGTATAAGTGACAACGGTTTGTAGGCATTGTTTGAATACATAAAAAACAATACATCTGCATTGTCTATGTCTATGTGAAACAATAGTTTAATTTTATAGAAAACAATTGTCTAAGGCTATGTGAGACAACATGTTTTTAGTTTCGGAAAAACTATTGTGTGATATTGTTGTCTGACATCAGTTTTTTTAACATTAAAACAACGGTTTATTTTTTGTGATAAACGATTGTCTATGTATTTGTGACACAACGGTTTTTTGAGTTTCAAAAATACCAGTTGTATGAGTTTTTCGGACCATACTTTTTCAGTCATCCGTTGTCTATAAAGTGTTGTCTGAGGCTATTTCTGGTGCAGTGATGGTACAAGCACCAGGGCCATCACAGTCTATTCCAGCAGGTAATGGGAAGAGGAAGGCCAATGAAAATGCTGGTGGGAGTGAAACTAAGATGGTGAGCTTTTTTGTTTTTTGGTACTATCTCCTTTAATGTGTTAGATTTTGAGAAATATTCTTTTATGGGGCAGAGGGTATATACAAATATTTCAATACATAATTTTTATTAGTGACATGATATTGGATGCAGGGCCCCATTTACAAGCCTTTCGAATGGATAGATGCTCTGAGCCTGTTCTTACCGTACCCTCCCAAGGTTTGACAGTATTGGTGGAAAGATTTAATTTTAGTTTGCACTACGCCATAAGTGGCCTAATATAACTCTCCCGTAATGTTACAATAGGTCCTAAATCCATTACAATAGGTCTATTGTAACACTTGGGGGCGTTACATTTACTGGCATTACCACAGGTGCCTATTGTAATGCTTTTACCCATCTAATGTAACACTGACAAAACGATACATTATGTTGCTAATGTAACACTATCATCACCTAATGTACCGGATTTGTAGTGTTACTTTTGAACTTAATCTGAGGGACAGAATGTGGGGCCCCACTGACACGTGCCCACCTGACACGTGGCACGGAGGACCCATCTGACACGGGCATATGTAGGGACCACCTGACACGTGGCATGTGGGGGGGAGGCCCATTGACACGTGGCATGTCGGACCCACTCTCTATTACAACACTGTAACATGTCTAGTGTAATACTAAATAAGATTGTAATGTAACACTACAATAGGCAAGTGTAACACTAGATGGACATGCATATGCAACACTACAATAGGCAAATGTAACACCGGAATACAAAAATTTTATAATAGTTGCTTTGTATATACAACATTCCCATTAATAACCATTACATGTCCAATCCCAATTAATCCATTACATGTCTAAACGAACATTCAAACCAAATTCAACCATTACAATGCCTCCTTCAACCACTATAAACAAATTCAACCACCAACATTCAAACCAAAATATACCATTACAAGTTCTCCTTCCTTCAACCACTCCAAACAACTTCACAAACCGCCATTTAATTATTCAAGTACAAACTACGATAGTAAAAAAGTTCCAGATAAATAGTAAAGTTCAGCAATGAGCTGATATTGCATCCAGTAAAAGCAATCTTCCTGAAAGTGGTTCCTCAACTTTGGCTCACAACCTCCAGAGCTTAGAGACAACCAATCATACCAGGAACGTAATGAAAGAATAGGATTGTTTAAGAGATTAAAAATATAGTAAGACTAAAGGTCAGAGTTTCTACATTGACAAACAATAGTAATGGTATAACTCATATATAGTTTAACTGTTTTAGAAATGCAAAATAAATGCCTAAATGCACGAAATTTGATTGACGTGATGTACAAAACAATGACCAGTTATCCGAAATTTGATTACGGATATCATGATTTCTATAGAAATGTCATTGTGTTGTCCACAGGGATCTCATGATATCTTCAGAGATGTCATGGTGCTGTCAAAAGGGAATGGATGTATATCTGAAGTATACAACTAAATTACAGTTGCGTAAAATTTGTAGGATAAAACCAAACACCAAAACAAGAACAGAAGTTTTTATTTTAGTTTAGTGTACACTTGTTATAGTTTCTGGATTAGGTTCTTCTAAATCAGAACAAACATAAAAGTACACTCATTAATCTAGAACTATATACATCTTATCTGTATCTGAATAAAATCATAATATCAAGAGCGACCTTCTACATATACTTGGTAAAATTCTGACCAATTGAGACTTGCTTAGTCCTATTTAATATAATAATACCAAAAAAGAAAATCCAGAATGTTTTACCCTAATACAGGAGTGAACTTCAACATTACCCTCTAAATACCTCCGCGAGAAGTGACCTATATAAAAAGGAGGTGCAAATCCAAGTCCTTTCGCCTATAACTGGGATCCAACAATAAACATGTGTAGACAAAACAAGAGTGAGGAAAAAATAACCAGGTGATGAAGTCTATGTGGTTCCCATGTTATATTTTAGTTTCAACAGTGTTTCGATAGGGTTTGGCGTTTCAATTTTTTTAAAAATATTTCTCAATAACCCAACCATACGGAGGCCAAGATCCATCCTTTTTAATGTTATTGCCAAAGTTTCGGAAAAAAATAAATTTATTTGGTTTGGTAATTTAACGGTCAACTAGTACTTTGACTAGAACCCCTAAATAGTGTTTCGTCAAGGTTTGGGGTTTTGATTTTTTTAAAAATATTTTTCGATGACCCAACCATACAGCGGTCAAGATCCATCCTTTTTAATGTAATTGCCAAAGTTTCAGAAAAAAATAAATTTATTTGGTTTGATAATTTAACGGTCAACTAGTACTTTGACTAGAACCCTTAAATAGGCTTTCGTCAGGGTTTGGGGTTTCGATTTTATTAAAAATATTTCTCGATGACCAAACCATACAGAGGTCAAGATCCGTCCTTTTTAATATTATTCCTAAAGTTTTAGAAAAAATAAATTTATTTGGTTTGGTAATTTAACGGTTCAACTAGTACGTTGACTAGAACCCCTAAACAGTGTTTCGACAGGGTTTGGGGTTTTGATTTTTTTAAAAAAATTTCTCAACAACCCAACCATTCAGAGGCCAAGATCCATCCTTTTTAATGTTATTGCCAAAGTTTCAGAAAAAAATAAATTTAGTTGGTTTGGTAATTTAACGGTCAACTAGTACTTTGACTATAACCCCTAAATAGTGTTTCGTCAGGGTTTGGGGTTTCGATTTTTTTAAAAATATTTTTCGATGACCCAACCATACAGAGGTTAAGATCCATCCTTTTTAATGTTATTGCCAAAGTTTCAGAAAAAAATAAATTTATTTGGGTTTGTAATTTAACGATCAACTAGTACTTTGACTAGAACCCCTAAACAGTGTTTCGTCAGGGTTTGGGGTCTCGATTTTTTTAAAATATTTTTCGACGACCCAACCATAAAGAGGTCAAGATCCATCCTTTTTAATTTAATTGCCAAAGTTCATAAAAAAATAAATTTATTTGGTTTGGTAATTTAACGGTCAACTAGTACTTTGACTAGAACCCCTAAATAGTGTTTCGTCAGGGTTTGGGGTTTCGATTTTTTTAAAAATATTTCTCGATGACCAAACCGTATGGAGGTCAAGATCCGTCCTTTTTAATATTATTACCAAAATTGATTTTCTAATTAAAAGAAAATTTAATCTTTTAAAATAAATTTATAAAAATCAAATATTACTAAAAAGTAATTATACTTTTACCACAAAAGGTAAAAAGAAAATTTTCTTTTTAACTTAACAGCCATGGTAAAAATGTATAGGTTAAAATCACAAAGTTTTTACCATGTTCCCACCCAACAGATCAACACAAAACAAATAAAACAAATAAAACAAAAGAACATAACAAAAATCAAGAACATTTAAAAGTTCTTGAGTTTTTGCAGATTCCGGCTACAGCAGCAAATTCCGGCCTGCCAATTGGAGAAATCAGCGACGGCCGTACCTCCGGCAACACTAAAATACCCAAAACACTATGTGTCTATACTGGTTTTTTGTCTCTATCTCATTACACAACTACCCCAAGCCCTTCTGATCCCAATACATCACGATAAGATCAACAAAACCTGACCTCCGGCGAATTCAAGGAAAAACCCGGCGAACTTCGAATTTGCTAAATACTAAACCATATTGCGCATAATCTATGTCAAACAAAGTTGGGAAGACCTACAATCTACCTACAGTTCCAATTTTTACATACAATCAACGATAAACAAGGACGAACGAATTAAAAATTAAGAAAAAAACATGAACTTCGTTCTACAGCAAATCACGATCATTTGGTGCAAATAAATACACAAATCGACTGTAAACGACATGTAGAAGCTGCAGGAAGCATCAGTTTTCACAAGGAATCAACGGATCTAAAACACCTAAATTGAATATCAAGAACCCTAAATTATAAAAAATATTTTAAAATTTGTAATATATTAATTTTTATCTTTAAAAAAATAATTTAAAATATATTTTTCAAATATTTTTTAATAAAATAATATACTTTAATATTTAAAAAAGATTATTTTAATTATAATTAAAAGATTTAGTAAAAAAATAGTAAATAAAATACTAAATGTAACACAAGCATTTTTTGTAACACTAATATTAGCAAACGTAACGCTTTCGTGGGACCTAACAGTGTGGCCAACATTTTTTGTGGGGCCCACATGTATGGACGACATTTTTTGTGGGGCCCACGTGTGGGACCCACATTTTTGTGGGCCCCACATTTTTTTGTGGGGCCCACGTGTGGGGGCCATGTATTTAAGGGATTTACCTGTTGGTCCAGCTGGTGGGGTCCACAAAAACTTTAAAAATGAAAAATTAAAAAAAGTAACTAATGTAACACTTTATTATGGTGTTATATGTATGCAACACCATCACCCATACTGTAACACTAATTTTGGACTAATGTAACACTAGTTGAGAGGTATTACAACAGGTCAAAATTTACTACCTATTGTAACACTATTTCGTGTAACGCTTTCAAAAAGCATTTCATTAACCCACTTATGGCGTAGTGTTGATAGATGCATTTTAGTTTCACTACAACAAAAATGGCCATTTCCTACCACGGGATTAGTAGGAAATGGCCATAAATTGGTAGGAAATGGGGTCAATTCCTACCAATTGCGTTGGAGAGAATTGCTCCAGTAGGAAATGAGGCACTGCTACATACTAGACCTATAGTGTCGCCTATATAGACCTATATCGTCGGTTGTTTGGCGTAGTATATGCAGGGGACGCTATAGGTATAGGCCTATAGCGTCGGTTAAAATGGCGACGCTAAATTCCACTTTAGGCGTTGGTCATTTAAATGACCGACGCTATAGGTATAGCTTACAGCGTCGCCCTTTAAAATGCTGACGGTATAGGTATATCTTATAGCGTCGCACCTTTAAAATGCCGACGCTATAGGTACAGCTTATAGCGTCGTCCATTAAAATGCCGACGCTATAGGTATAGCTTATAGCTTGCGCCGCCCTTTCAAACGACCGACGCTATATGTTAATGTTTTTTTTTTAAAAAAAACCTATACCGTCGCCCTTTCAAATGACCGACGCTATAGGTCAATTTTTTTTAAAAAAATTAATTTCAAAATTGGAATTTCACCATTACAAAGAGAACATTGGCCTGGATACTCAATGCTATTCTATTGTACAATATATAAACCAAATTACAACATTATAAACTGAATTACATTTTTCTTTGACAAAGCTTTAGAGAGTTATGGTAGTAACAATACAACCTTGCTTGTACGTAACAATTTGTAGACCATAAAAACTACACAATAACCATTGTTTACCTATTGAAACACATTATTACAAATTGCAAGAACATTAAATAATTTTTCCACCATCCTTAGATAGGCAATGTGTCTTACATTCTTGATTTTGCAACCACCACAGCGCTGCCTCCCATGTATGTAGCCCCTGAACTTGTCCATGTCTCTCCGAACTGATCATTAATGCAAATTCTATGATTCTCATTAATGCAGATTCTACGCTTGACCAATTCTCAGTACCAACTGGTCAATTGCATGTGACTTTCCCGACTTTCTCTGCTCCTGCAAAATTGTTCAGATATATGAATCAGCTCAATAATCTTGCTTGTACAATTCGTATTTATAAAAAGGTTCAGGAAACAACAATAATTGCATCATTTAACCAGATTAATTACACAAATATTTGCCAAGACTTGAGTTTCCTATTTTAGCCCTTCATAGTTCCTAGTAACTGTATATAGTATGCACATGTATATAGTATTCTTTGCAGACAAGAGGAGCAATAACTTTGGTAATTCAGGTTTTTCTGGGAAGTCTAGCTACGTTCACTAACCCTGGTTCTATCTTGGTGGAAATAGTTTCAAGAAGACAAATGCTAAGCCTGGATCCAATTATTACTATAAAAACTACTATTTCCTACCAAGTATTTCCTACTAAATACCTATTTCCTACCAAGTTTTGTAGGTTTAAAAACAGAAGCATGTAAAAACTGCCATTTCCTCCCAAGTATTTCCTACCACATTTCTATTTTCAAATGGTAAGTGTGGTAAGAAATGTGTAGGTTGGTAGGAATTGATGGCTTTTTTTTAAATTTTTTTTTTGGGTTTTGTCATTTCCAGTATAAACAATTGTACACCCACAATTCATTTACAATTTACCAAATTCAATTGCAACCTGTAATATATACTATCAAATCATGACTACTAACTAAAATTAAATGCCAAAATATTAAAAACCAATCATATACGCAAAATAAACCGACTAGTTCTACCATTCATCATCTAACATAAACCATACATCAATTTCAAAAGCAACTTCCGAAAAGTTACCAAATCCAATACAAACTTCAATTCCAGACAAATTCCAAAAGCTAGTACTTAGTTCACGGCAAGTTCAAAAGCATTTCACAAAAACAGCTAACATAAAGCTAATTGGTTGAAATAGAGTTCCCATACATCTAATTTAAGATACTTAAAATTTAAAGTTGAAAGCAAGGTCTATTAATCGACCTCACCATCAGAGCCTTCACAACTAAAATCACCTTCAGATTGACCAGCATCGCCTTCACCTTCGGATTCACCGACATCACTTTCACCTTTAACATCTTCACCGTTTATAGCAACAGCTTGACCTTCACCATCAGCCTCAACATCATCTTCATCATCGGATAAGTGAGTCACATCGTCTTCATCAGAACTATCACCCATGACCTATAATTGCATTAACAGAAAAAAACACATATGAGACATTATTCAGATTAAGGTAAAAAAGGAACTAACACAAGTGACTAACGGAAAATACATCAAATGGATTTACCTCTTTTGCCTTGGCCCGGTACCTTTTGAACAAATCGTCCAAAAGGTCCGGCACAAGATAAAGTACTTCCTTTGAAATTAACTGAGAGAACTGAGTGCGGTTTCCCGGATCACTAAGATCAAGTGCAGCTCGAGCAAGATTTTCAACATCCATTTCATCAAGTTCACACTGATATTTTGATGGATCGGCTTTCAGGATCTCAATGACTCCACCTACCACATCTGAGAATATCTGGCTTGGGATGTTACCACTATTATGAGCACCTCTATTACGAGCCGCACCTGCTTCTGAAGTTTCACCCCTGTTCTCTTCTTCAACGTACTGAACTACAAAGTCTTTAATTAGCACGCGGGGTGGAATCCTCGGCTAGCAAATAAACTTGCCTTTCTTCGGCTTCTCACTATCAGGTTCCGTGGCCATCAACCACCACTGAAACGGCTCCGCGACCTTCTTGGTTTGAGATGGATTAAAGTTATTATGCTGTAGTATCTTGGCATAGATCAACTGTAATAATGGCCATACATCAATTATTAGAGATTAATAAATTGGCATAACATGAATGTAAAAATATAAATATAGAGATATATGTATTAAATTGAGATTACAAAGTAAATAAATAAATACCGCAAATTCCTTTGCAGCTTTAGTTGTGTAAACTCGTTGTCCATTTTCATCAACTTCTTTGAGAGTGTGGGTTTTATCCCACACTTTAAGATGGGTTGGAGGAACACCGTTCTTCTCATCAGTTAAATTCTAACAAATGATTTAATTAGTACACAGTTGATCTTTATAAAAAAACAAGAACACTAAAGCTAAGTACTAATTTACAAGACTATTAGTCGATTGTTACCTTCTCCACTTCCTGAAAAGATTTTCACCTGAACTATGCAAGCTTGTCACCTTCTTCCGAATTTTTACACCAGCTTCAGATCGGACGATATGATCTTCTATGTTCCAGCTTTAGGAGTTGGTTTATGGATGTATTGTTTGGAATGCTTGTTTAGAACGAACAGGTTATTTTGGCATTATTGCGCAGTAGTTTTATTTTTCCTGGTAAAATGTTGTAGTTTAGGTAGCTAATATGTTGCAGTAGGTTGCTAATATGTTGTACTAGCTACCATACACCAACGAAAGAGGCCCCACAGTTGGCCCCACAGTGGGCCCCACAATGGGCCCCACTTTTTAAAAAAATTTAATCCACCAAAGGTAACATATATTTTATGTTGCCATAGATCATGGGACCCATAGTGGGGCCCACTTTTAAAAAAAATTGATACACCAAAGGTAACATATATTTTATGTTGGTATAGATCAAATTTGAGTTGCTATAGCATTCTAGGGTAACATAAAATTGCATCTGATAAAGATGTTACCTTAGATACCCTAGGGCAACATTGAAAAAACTATCTTAAAAAAGATTTTACCTTAGCCCTTTTTTGGGCCTACTGCAACATATTTGACCCTTGACGCAACACAAATTTTAAGTTGCAGTAGGCTGTTTATGGTGTAGTGTAGCATCAAACCACTGAGCTAGTATCCAATTTGGTTATATGCGTACAATTTATGTATAAGTATATTAGCACAAAATATTTTTTTCGTGACATCATGCTCAATCTATGGTCCGTCAATCATGTCTTTAAAAAGCTCATAGTTGACATCATGCTCAATATATACAACAAAAAAATATTTAATGTATTAGAAAAAAGTTCATGCTAAATATATCCTATAAATGCAAGATTAATGAAAGTACCTTTTGCTTAAAACAAGACTTAAATTCGGATTTTCGGAGAAATTCCAATCTTTCATTAGATACTTGTGGATCGTTTACAAGTATGCAGGCTTCAAATTCCCTGAAATCAAGGAATAATTAGTAAATTTATATATATCTAAAAACCGAAAATATGTAAATTTCATATATATATATATATATATATATATATATATATATATAATAAATTTACACAAAATTACATACCGAATATATGGTTGAACTTCCGGCATGTTTAGTAGCACATAGTATTCGGCAATCTTCAAATCACTATTATTTAAATACTGAGTAACATGCTTGCCAATAGTTTCAAGAGGATATCTAAAAACTTCTAAAACATTTTCATTTTGTGCTTCAACCACAACTTCTAATAAAGAAGATAGTAAATCATCGCCTTTGGTGCGATCATTAAACACATTAAGTTTCGTTGTTGCATATTTTTTATTTTTCTTTCGCAACGTATCATTTTCTTCCAAAAATGTTCTATAAGTTCCATAGAAACAACATTTTTTGGAGTGCTTAAGTTGGAAACCTTGTACATTTCCAACACAAACCGGACATCCCATCTTCCCTTTTGTTGACCATCCACTAAGCATACCTAATGCCGAAAAATTACTAATTGTCCACATAAGTGCCCCCTTCATGATGAAATTTTTCTTCGTAGATTGATTATAAGTTTCCACTCCACTTTTCCACAAAATAAATAATTCATCTATAAGGGGCCTTAGAAACACATTGAGATTTTTTTCGGATTATCCTGACCTGGAACTACAAGTGTCATAAACATGAATGGTCTTTTCATACACATAGAGGGAGGAAGGTTATAAACGACCACTATAACCGGCCACGATGTGTATACATTATCTCCGAAGTTTCCGAACGGATTGAAACCATCACTTGATAATCCAAGTCGAACATTACGGCATTCCATATCAAAAGACGGGTATCGCTTATCAAAATTTTTCCATTCATCTCCATCCGTCAGATGACTTAATTCTCCCTCTTTTGTTTCTCTATTCTTGTGATAAGTCATATGTTTAGCCGTATGCTCTGACATGTATAATCGTTTCAAACGTGGAATAAGCGGAAAGTGTCTTAAAATCTTCTTAGGTATTTTCCTTCCATTCTTTCCCAAGACATCCTTGTAACGACTCTTATTGCAAATGTCACAAACAACTTTTTTTTCGTCGTTACCATAAAACAACATACAATTGTTCTCACACACATCAATCTTATCATATCCCAATTTCAATTTTACTACCATTTTCTTCACCGCATAGTAAGTTTTCGGTAACTTATGATTTTTTGGTAACACATCACCAATAATATCAAGCAACAAATTAAATGCTTTCACACTACAACGAGATGCATATTTGAAATGTAACAAACTCGTACTAAAAGAATGTTTTTTGTAGTCTTTGTTACCCGGATATATGTGAGCGGACGAGTCGTTGGTGTCGGTGTCAAATTGAGAAGCATCATGATTTGGAGGTTCTTCATCATCATTTGTATTATTACCCTCCGTATTGTTGAAGCTATAATAATCTTGCCAGGCACCATCTCGTAACAACATATACATATCAATCGGTGGTTCCTCAATTGATGGTGCTTTGCATTTACGACGACGAGGTGGTTGTCGAGATTTAAAAAATCCATGCAAAGTCCACACCGTATAGGATTCAAAAAATCCAAAAGCACACAAGTGAAACTTGACGTTATCTAGATCTTCGGACCGACCATTTTAACAATGTTTACAAGGACACATTGTCTTATCTTTGTTCATCCCAAATTTTTTTGCCAAATCTAAAAACTCTTCTACTCCTCTTCCATACTCATCCGTTAATGAAATGCGATCACTTTGCATACAGCGAGACATCCAATCACGATTAACATTCGACATCTACAATATTGACAAATTACAATTCAACATCAATTTACTTTTCTTTTTGATATTTATGAATAAATAAGGAATCAACATGAATATCATTTCTCAACTTTAAAAAAACACTAACAAATAAATTTCATACATACACAAATTCACAAATACTATTTATTCACAAATGATATACAGACAAATTATCCACAAAAAGTATCTCATTTTCACAAATATTAAATATGAATGAATTAAAAACAACAAAGACATAATTTCTTGAATAACTTACAAATACATAATTTATTAATTTTGAACTTACAATGAGATTTGATGATTTAATCTTCTTCTTCTTCTTTCTGTTGTTCTTCTTCTTTCTCATGTTGTTCTTTCCCTTCTTCTTAGATTTCTTTCTTATCCACACAATTTTAACACCACAAACTCTAAAAGCAAAAAGGTGGTGGGGTCTAAAATTTGCTTCAGGTCGTTTCCTACCAATATTGGTAGGAAATGAGCATAATAACTTGGACCAATAAAAAATGTCCACGAATGATGACATGGATATGGGGTAAAAGCAACTCAAAAAAAATATTATAACTTACATGTAATAACCACCGTGGGTGATAACTCACCCAAACGAACTAGGTAAGTTATTAACGGTGGGTGATAATAAAATATTATAACTAGAAATTCTTTGTCTTGTATTTAGAATATTACATGTAATCATTAAGACTATCTCCAATCCAATTATAACACTAACACCATTTTAATTTCAAATTACATAATTTTTAAAATCAATTCCAATCCAATAACACTATATCTTAGCGAAAAAAAATTTGTTTAAAAAGGATATGTTTTTCTAATATTTACAAAAGTAAGTACTTGTTTCGGATATAATAAGATATATATTAATGAAACATATAGGCAATAAATTTTTTATTATTAACAAAAAAATGGGCATTGTGACAACTTTGAAAGACACCCCACTAACACCAAATGTAACTATTATAATGTTGGGTAGAAATGAGTTTTACACTATATATAATTAGCCTAGTATAATGTTTTTTTGTTTGAAATAAACCCAGTATAATGTTATAGTGTTGGATTGGAATTGTTATAACACAAATTACAATAATATACGTCAAATTTTTATGTCAAATTTTTATGTCAAATTTTTATCACCAGGAGTTTATTAAATTGAATTTCAAGTCAGCGTGGTTTGGAATATCTAAAATCCAATTTCAATTCCAAACTACTTTATATTAAAAAGAAATTAAATCAAATAAAAAACTCTATGGTCAGGACAAGTTAAGCTCCTCATTCATTACTGTAGAAGATCATATGCAGCAAGCTGTAAAGTAGTAAACTATGTAGTTCAAAACATGACCATGCTTTGATAAAATTGAGGTTAGCTTTCGAGAAAGTATAATTACAAAAATGAGAAATAGAGTTGTCAAGAATTTAATGTTATTTAGAGTTTCCCCCCAATACGCGAGGATCTAAGCATCACCTATATTCTAAAAATATTTTTATTTATCAGTAGGCAATGTAGTGGTTAGTATGTAAATTTTTTCTATCAGAGAGTTGGTCATAGTAGTACAATTCAAGCACATAAAGAAACAAACTTTTGATGGCCACTTCAATTACTCAAACATTGTTAGAATAACTACGTCGTTGACCTTTATTATGTATCAAAGAGATAAATTCGTAAAATCTACTGGACATTGTTGGGAAATATATAACTGAAGAAGCTAACAATGTAGATAGTTTAAGTCACCTCTTCTTCACTATCAAGGCTCAGTTTCTGCGAAAGATACTTCTTGATGAACGATATTGGTAGAGTATCATCCCTAAGTTACAGACAAAGTGAAGAATAATTACTAAATTTGCAATAGCTGATTCTACAGAAAGCATGAGATGTTTACCTGTAAAATAATTTAAAAATTAATACATTTTTCAAGGTCTTGAAAAATAAAGTAGCTACCGCGGCTACCACCTGCTGAAGGGCAGTTTGGGGCCCAGTGCCTAGACCTCCCACACTTGAAGCACTCGTCCTGCCCTGATGATCTATCTCTTCCGTTGCTTCCCCTGCCACCAGATGGGTAACCTCCACTATAGCCACGACCTGCATCATCACCACCCATCTTCGGCTGGGCCTTATTCACTGAGATTGCCCGATCACCCAACTCCTTAACATGCATTTTCCCTTATTTAATCTTCCATTCCGCGACAATCTGCAAAGGTCAGAAACCCAAAACCCCGAGGGCGCCCAGTGTCTCTTTCCATCATGATTTGAATAGGAGAGAGTCCAGAATACTGTACAATTCAATCTTTGAAATAACTTAAGCCTGTTCCGCTCTCAAAATAATATAGAACAGTCAAACCCCAGTGTAAATCATGCACGCACTGTATGTTATAACGCTCAATGAAATAACTACAGACGTCATTTGCTCAATTTTTCATTACATTTTATTCTAATGTGACCACTAAATTTCAAACAGCACGAGCAGAAAGAGAATTCATATGGAACCATGAACGGGAGGAAACAAGAAGTAAGAAACATCAAGATAATTTCATACAGCAAATCAACTGCAATAAGCGACACTAAAGATAAGTTAACTTCACCATCGCATGTGTGTCAAAAAGGTTGGTGTCAATAAGGTCTCCTTCTAATACTTCTTATTCCAGACATACATTGAACTAGTCTCACATCTAAATTAATCACTTATTCACGACCTTATTCAGACTTGAGGTGAACTGATTAACCCGACTTATAATTCTTCTTCTTAGTAAGTAATCAAATGTTGGAATATAATCTAAACATATTTAATAAAATGTTGACAGCAACAGTTAGTTGGGATCTGATTTGATTGTGATGCAGTTCATTATTTTTAGGAGTATTGATTGAGTCAATAAGTGGAGTGATGTCTGGAGACTGTTAGCTTGATTGTAGGAGTCATGGTGTTAGAGTTTGCTATTTATATCGTTGCTTTATAATGCTGTGTGATTAAGCAATTTTCAATAAAAGTTTCTTTCCATTAGAGTTCATTTCTTTTATCTGCACTTGTATACACGATTCTTGCAATATCAAATACATCTCATTAGGCTTAAGTTCAAACACTGATCCATCCTATAGAATCACGCATCGCAGGGCAGTTACAACAACTGATCTGGACCACCACTCTTAATGACAATCCCTTCCTTATATAGGTCCATGCTAACAACAGAGCATATTATGTCTAACAATAGAGTCCCTATGCTGAACCAAATGCTTAGACATCTGAACTTCCGACAATGGCTCTCGATTAGACATATTATCAAACACTGATAGTCCATAACTAAGCCCTTCGCATTTGTCATTCTTGGGCTGTCAACCACCAATAAAACCAAAAAAAATGCATCTTCTTCCCATAGAACCTGCAAATAATTACAAGGTTTTCTCCAGCCTCAAATAGCTTCAACCAGCCAGAATCTGGGCCCAGTTTGCAAAGCTTGACCGTCTCGTCTACATCATCCAAATCTGGAAAGCTCCCCGAATCACTAACCTCAGTGCAAATGATATGAACATCGCCACCATTCACAAACTCAGGGGAGTAAACCCCCCCTCTCAAACAGAGATGAAGAAAACCCATTGTTGGGATATTTTGTTTAATTCAAACATATATCCTGTTATTCTAGTTATAGAAATAAAGTGTTGATATGTCAACATGATTTGGTCAATCGTAATTGAGAGATTATAGGAGTCTGAATACGTTTGTCTTGAGCAGCAAGAATAAGATAAGATATTATTGAGAGATTATAGGTGGTGAGAGATTATAGGAGTCTTGAATATTGTTTTTCTATTTAAACAATGTAATCGTATTATTTTATCAATGTGAAGATGAGTTTTCCTCTCTGTTAAACACTCAGTATACATATTCTTAGTTTTTTTTCTTACATTTGGTATCAAAGCCATGGAAGCATCCAAGGCAAAGGAAGGTGTTGTGGGTTTGAACTATCCCATGTTAACGAGAAGCAATTATACAACATGGTCCCTTAAGATGAAAGTGTTCATGAAGGCGCAAGGAGTTTGGGGTGCAATTGAGCAGAAGGATCCTAAGGTAGCCATTGACGAGAGGATGGTGCAGGTAGCCCTTGCAGCAATATATCAAGGTGTGCCCGAGGAAATATTGTTGGCCATTGCTGAGAAAGAAACTGCTAAGGAGGCATGGGAAGCGATTAAGACGATGTGTATGGGAGAGGAACGAGTAAAGGAGGCAAAGGTGCAAACATTAAAGGGGCAGTTTGAGTCTATGGTCATGAAGGAAACAGACCAGGTGGATGACTTTTGTATGAAGCTGAGCGGAATTGTCACGAACATACGGGTTCTTGGTGAAACAATGGAGGAATCAAGTGTTGTGAGGAAAATTTTGCGTGCAGTCCCAGATAAGTTTCTTCAAATAGCTTCAAGCATCGAGCAATTTGGGGATATTAAGGTGATGACAGTCGAAGAAGTGGTGGGTCGTCTCAAAGCTCACGAGGAAAGGATGAAGGGCAGGTCCGAGAGCGCAGGTGGCGTAGGTGGACAACTTCTCTTGGCATCTCAAAATCAAAGAGCTAAAGGTGGTTCTTTCCGTGACAAGAGTAGGATAAAGTGTTACAACTGTAACATCTTTGGTCACTATGCTTCAGAGTGTAGCAAACCACGACGGGAACGAGAGAAGAGACAAGAAGTGAACCTTGCAATCATGGAGGATGAGGAACCTGCGTTGTTATAAGTGTTGCCAGATGGGCACAGTAGTAGCCAAACGGGCTGGTGAATAAATAGTGCCAGACGGGCAAGTTAATAGTGCCAGACGGGCAAGTTAGTAGTGTCAGACGGACAAGACGAAAGCCATACGGGCTGATTGCCAGATGGGCAAAGTTGATTGCCAGACGGGCATAGAAGAAACAAACCTATAGTTTGAATTAAGGGAGAGATTGTTGGGATATTTTGTTTAATTCAAACATATATCCTGTTATTCTAGTTATAGAAATAAAGTGTTGATATGTCAACATGATTTGGTCAATCGTAATTGAGAGATTATAGGAGTCTGAATACGTTTGTCTTGAGCAGCAAGAATAAGATAAGATATTATTGAGAGATTATAGGTGGTGAGAGATTATAGGAGTCTTGAATATTGTTTTTCTATTTAAACAATGTAATCGTATTATTTTATCAATGTGAAGATGAGTTTTCCTCTCTGTTAAACACTCAGTATACATATTCTTAGTTTTTTTTCTTACACCCATCTGCCGAGTAGACCGGAAGCCCATCTCTCAGGCCATCCGCCTCACTACTGAAGATATCGCGAACACTAGATCCATCATCTTCTTGGAAACCATCTGTTATGCCTCGAGAATCAGTAGCTCTGATACCAAATATTGTAAATAGGCTGAATATACACTCTATAAACATACAGAAACTGTATAGACACACCCACACACACACAAAAATGTATATAAAAGAAGAAAACTATAACTGTAAAATAAAATACTAGAATATTTTAAAGACTACATTGTATTCCACATTACAAACAAAGATGGCTAAAACTATGCAACGATCTCCTAAAATTGGTCCAACAATCCTATCACCCCGTAACTCTCTAAACGGACTAGAAGCCCAAGTCTGCAGCTGATACTACGGCTTAATACCAGCCTTATTTAAAAACAAAACAAACAAAACAAATATTTAAATAATAAGTTTTAGATTAAATTCCAACAGAAACATCCCGAGATAACACACAAGTATTAGGTTATTTGTGAGTTTGTTTGTGTTTTGTTTGCAATATTTACATTTTTAGTCATACAATTCTCAGTTAAGAGTTGATTTACATGTTCCCCTCTTTTTATTGCAAATATTATAGTTGGAAAATTCTAAATTTGGGGTTTTTTGTGTTTCTTGCTAATTAATTGAATGAGTTCTTAGTGATTTTGTATACACGTACTCTTGTTTCAGGTAATAGTGATTTGTTTACTTTAAAGTTGCATATTGGGGGTTACTTTTCATCAAACCCTAATACATGTATATGCCATGAAATTAGAGATGTTGACAGATGTAACACGGATGAATTAAGCTTATTGGAAGCTAACACAATAAACACTAAGACAAAGGTCCAACACCAAGTGAAGTGGGTAGTGAAGGTCCACTGCCTAGTGAACGTCCTGTTAGTGTAGGTGCCCTAGAGGCAATACATTTCAGTTTATTTAAACTTCGTCATTGACATTTATGTTCTATTTTGATTATATTGATGTTTTATTATGCTTTGTATTTACTGTGATATAATTGTTAGTATAATAATTGTCCCTAGATTATTGATACGAACTATATTAATATGAGATTATGTTGATTGACTGATGATCACTTCTCATTGTTCATAAGTATAGTGATACTAAAGTCAATGCATAGGTACATGTATGAGTACGATGTACTGGATAGACCCACTATGAGATTCAACATGGAATGAATAAATGTGTCATTATGAATCTCAATATGATAATGATGTAATTATTCTTAGACCAGATGTCATTACAATTATATACGAGAATTAATATATTTTGATTCTATCAAAAGTTATATGTGAATGATCTAGATGGAATTTAACCCTCCTTAATATATAAATATATAGGAGTGATATTATTGGCCTCTTGTTTGAGTGAGACTATAAAATTCATGGTCGTGCTCAAATAGTGATTTGTTTGAATAGTCTACTCATCGATCAAGAAAATAAAGATTAAATTATGACGAGGATGACACATTCCATGCCTCCAGTTTAATCTATAATATCATGGTTAAAGGGATTATATTACATAGAACATTATTCACGAAAGGCAAAATCGATTCACCGATTTAATTATTATTATTTGGGTAACAATGATGTATTACTAGATACCGCTCATTGTTTACGATTTTATTTATTAAATAAAATTATTGCCAATATAATAATAACCTATAGGGTCACACACAAGAGCGCATGAAGGATCATTTAATTTAAATAATCGGATTTAAATTAAGATGATAAATCGAATTGTTAATTAATTAATTAAATATTTAATTGATTAATTAAAGAAAATAAATTTGAATTATTAATAATCCCAAAATTTAGTAGCTTGCTTATTAAGTAAGACTTAGTAAGATGAGAATGATTAGAATTTGGATTGATATAAACTCTAAAGAGATTAGAGTTAAAATTCATTTGTATCTCCACATGTATAACTCTCTCTTGGTGGCTGCTAGTGATTTACGTTTTTTTTGTTATTTTAAAAACACTAAACCCTAACAGTAAAAGAGGAGAGACAAAGAGAGGAGAACATTCGATTTCCTGGTGCTAGTACACTACAATTCCTTCAAGAAAGCGTTCGTGTGGATACCATAGAGACTTACATCGCTTGTGCGGGATACGTGGTGATCGAATAATCCTTTCTTCACTCTCAGACATCGGAAAGCTCTTTGAGGTACTGATTTCTGATACTACGAATTAAATATACAATTCTCGCATGGATCCTTGAGGTGGGTTTCAGTTTTATTTTATTTTTTTTTCGCATTTTTCCGCTGCGTTTGATTGCCTGAAACCCAACACGTCCCGTTCCTAATAAAGGACCTACGACTACTCAAGACAGTACTGCACCTAGGTCTAAGAAGGCCTAGTAAAATTGCATATATAGGTACCTTAATTTAGGTACAATGAATGATTTAAGAGTTATAACTCTTTAAGATGATGTTACAAGCCCTGTAGTGGTTTGTTTTTTATATTAATTTTTTGATACGTTTTTATCTTTATATTTTATCCTCTTGGAGTGAAACATAATAAATCACATGCATTGGTTGTTTGCTTGCATCAAAGACTTCAACTACATGCATTGGCCACTCTAGTCAATGCTCAAGTGTAGACTCTTCTAATCCTCAATTTTTACCATGACCATTGACTACACTTACACTAACCTAACCACTTTTACAACCTATTTAAGCACACAATTATAAACAGTAAATCTTCAACTCCTATAGCAATTAACCTCAAACAAAATGGCTTACAAGTTATGTGTTAAAGGTATGTTCGACAGGTCCCAAATGAGATATAGTGTAGGAGGATTTATGAAGCACAATGGGAGGTGCGTGAGAGGTTTCGGGGGGCATGATTGCTTGGCTAACCCCCAGACTGCAGAGCTTTGGGCATATAGTATGGCCTAAAGATGTCTTGGAAGTGTGAGAGGAAATCTGTGAAGGTGTTCGCCGAGAAGAGGGATGCCATAAAGCTCATCCATATAAGGCCTCCCTCTAACACCTTAAGGTTTTAGATGAGTTGGTTAATTAACTTGGTATCAGAGCTCAGGCACGCAGAGGTCTCAGGTTCGACTCTCTACGACCCCCAATATTCTTGATATTTAATATGGACACGAAGGCAAGTTATGATCCAAAGATGAACGCCCGTGATCCCCTCTTCGACCCAAAAATGGGCTTTCGAGTGAGGGGGAGTTTTAGAATATAATATTAGATCCATATAAGGCCTCCCTTTAACACCTTAAGGTTTTAGATGGGTTGGTTACTGTCTTGATTGAGATGATTACCATGCTTATTGGGAAGGCATGGTCTCTTGTGGACATCCTGAACATCCATGCAGATGCTAATGTGACTTCCAATGTCCAAGCCATTGATTGTTATAGTGGAGAAGGGCAATCGAAGACTTTGTGGAGCCACCACAAGCCATTACTACAACACCCGAGTCCCACATCAAGGAGATTTGTAACTTCTTATCAGCTTATAAGGTAAAGTGTTTCTACTAATTGCATCAACAAATTATGATCTTTTGGAGGCCTGTGGTGGGCTTGTGGATTAGCCAAGTTGGCTGCATTTGGGCCAATATACATCGGCTTCTTCGAATTTGGAATCGGTAATTGTCGCAATTTTTGAAAAATAATTGATACTTAACCAAGGTCATCACATATGGTATCGGAACTAGGTTTTGATCCTAGAAGCTATGGGTTATGGGCCCTATGTGACGACCTGGGGCAAATACCTAGTCTTTTTCGAAAATCGGGTCACGATTTCGAATCCGAAATAAGCCGAAGTATACTGGCCCAAATGCATCCAACTTGGATAATCCACAAGCCCACCACAGGCTCCCAAAAGATCACGATTTGTTAGTACAATTAGTAGTAGTACTTTGCCCTATAAACTCAATAGAAGTCCTAAATTTCCTCGATGTAGGACTGGGGTGTTACAAAGTCCCCCACTTAAACTCTTAACGTCCTCGTCAGGCCTGAACGGAGAGCCCATAGGTCCAAGATCTTTCCTCTCTAACCATTGTGGGATAATTCCGTTTGGCTTCATCTCCCCACCTTCGCACCTCTACCCATTATAGAATAATACACAGCCTTCGTGTCCTCACCTCCAGCAACTTAACGAATTAAGCTTTCAAGAACCTGGCTCTGATACCATATGTGACGATCCATGTCAAATCTCGAGTCTTTTTTAAAAATCAAGTCTAGTCTAGATTCTAAATATGAAATAAGTCGAAGTATACTAGCACAAATGTAGATAGCTTGGGTCATCCACAAGCCCACCACCGACCTCCAATAGATGATCATGATTTGTTTGTGCAATTAGTCGTAGTAGTACTTTTCCATATAAACTAAACAAAAAGGGGAAATGAATTGTATTCAAGGGGGTTCAAAGGTGACTCAAATACTCAAGAAAGAACACTTACTAGGCTGCAATAAAATTTTCAAGGGGATTCGTAGTAGGTGGTGGCCGAATGGTGTGAAAATGAGCACGAAATGATGGTGAAAGCAAGGTTAAAACATGACCAAAAGATGAAGAATGAAGCTTAGTTGCTAGATACTTTTTGTGGCTTTTGAAATCTGAAATGTGGTGTGAATCTAGGAAGAAAAATGCAGCTTTTATTTAGCTCCAATGGCTTAGGAAAAATGAGTAGAAATGGGTATATATTTTTAGGCAAACTAGGTAAAAAGCAACCAATTACCACAGACACCTAGAAAGACCATATTAACATACTAAAAAGCATAAAGCATACTAGTTTATAATGGCAGCGGTCTTTCGATATGTTACAATATTTATTTTATGTTATAATTATATTATTATATGTTATAATTATATTATTATATGTTATAATTATATTATTATATAATCATTATTTTTAATTATCATTTTAATTTTAATTTAATATAATTTTATGTATATTTAATTATTACTATGCATGAGTTAAAACTTATATTATAAAATTTTAAGTTAAATATGTTGTTGATATTATTCGAACCTTGAATTGTTGGCAAAATAATTCAGTTACAAAATATACATTGGGGCTGTTTGTTTTGACTGCAGCTTTAACTCGTTTTTGAATTTAACTTTAAAATTACCTTTTTATGTAATAAGTCAAAAAATGACCTAAAGCTCAAAAACAAACTTAAAGTCAGAAGTTGATAACTAATATTGTAAAATTATCCAAACAGGTATTGACTTAAAATTTTTACTTTTCATTTATCACGCAACTTTAAGTCATAAGCAATAACAACTTTAAGTCATAAGTAATAATTTTAAACTAAAAACTAAGGGGTTCTTTGTCTTAAAGTACGTGACTTATGGTTTATAATCTAATATGAGTTTATGAGGTGTGTGATCCAAACACCCACATTATCATTATAGTTTTTATTAAGAAAAATCGAATGGCCACTTTATTTTGTATTGGAGCCAAAATACAAACAACTATTGGAAGATGTGGTTATAGGTGTTCATAAAAGATAATATTTTTAATTAAAAGTAAACGTGAGAAAATAATTGACTAATTACCATTAATTATATTATTTGATTATTTATTTTAATAGTTAGGATAACTTACCGAAAACCAAACATCAATTTCGACCTAATGTAATATTATAGATTTGTCGAATCAAACTTATTGTTTTAGTTTAGATAATATTATGTTAATCTTTTTTGAAAATATTAATCTTGTAATATTAATATTCAAATCCGTTTTGGAATGGACTGAGCAAGTGTATATAATATGATTTACTCTCTAATGAATACCGTTATCACATTCATTTTTTACATATGAAAGACTTGTTAGGATTAAAATTATGTAATTAAATTTAAATTTAATATATTGAATTTACCAAAGTCTCATCTAAATTTTAAAAAATTAAATGTTACAAATTTACATAATCTTGTACATGCATTTTTGTAAGATTTATTATGATACTGTCTAATTCTTATGTTTAAATAAATTTATATTATATTATTCTTTTATTCATTAAAATTTTTTAAATTAACTTTACACAATTATTTTTAGCAGAATTAAAATTTGGTGAATTACGAATATTTTATTTTTTACATCCGCTGTATTATGCGAGAAATCTATTCTAGTTAGAACTCGTTTGCTTTTGTGTGTACCAATGTATCTGATGGGGATAGGCTTCTCTTATCATATTATTCATGTCCTAAATAATTAATATAATATAATTTGAACCATTAATTATATATAAATCCAACGGTTAATATGTGTTTGGCAATTTGTTTAGGTACAATGAGTGATGTAAGAGTTATGACTCTTTAATAGGATGTTACACGCCTTGTAGTGGTTTGTTTTTTATATTAATTTCTTCCTACGTTCTTTTTAATTTTCATATTTTATCCTCTTGGAGTGAAACACAATAAATTACATGCATTGATTGTTTGCTTGCATCAAAGATTGCAGCAACATGCATTGGCCACTCTAGTCAATGCTCAAGTGTAGACTCTTATAATCCTCAATTTTTGCCATGACCATTGACTACACTTACATTATCCCAACCACTTTTACTGCCTATTTAAGCACACAATTGTAGATTGTAAATCTACAATTACTACAACAATAACCTCAAACAAAATGGCTTACAAGTCATGTGTCAAAGGTCTATCCGACACGTCCCAAATGAGATCTAGTGTATGAGGATTTAAGAAGAACAATGGGAGGTGCGTGAGAGGTTTCGGGGGGCATGACTCGCTTGGCTAACCCGAGACTGCAGAGCTTTGGGCATATAGTATGGCCTAAAGATGGCTTGGGAGCGTGAGAGTAAATCTGTGATGGTGTTCACTGAGAAGAGGGATGCCATAAAGCTCATGAACAACCCGATCCAGCTTTTCCAATGGTTGTCTTGATTAAGATGATTGTCATGCTTCTTGGGAAGGCATGGTCTCATAATGACATCTAGCACATCCATGCAAATGCTAATGTGAATACCAATGTCCTGGCCACCGATTGATTTAATGGAGAAGGGCAATTGAAGACTTTGTGGAGCCACCACAAGCCATCACTGTAACACCCCAATCCCACATCGAGGAGATTTGGAACTTCTGTTCAATTTATAAGGCAAAGTGCTGCTACTAATTGTACCAACAAATCATGATCTTTTGGGTCCTGTGGTGGGCTTGTGGATTACCAAAGTTGGCTGCATTTAGGCTAGTATACTTCGGCTTATTTCGGATTCGGAATCGGGACTCGACTCGATTTTCGAGAAAGATTCGAGATTTGAGCCGGGTCATCACATATGGTATCAGAACTATGTTTCGATCCTGGGACCTATCGGTCATGGGGCCTATGTGACGACTTGGGGTAAATCCCGAGTCTTTTTCAAAAATCGGGTAGAGTCCCAGGATTTCAACCCCAGCTACATTCGACCACGCAAATTCGACCACGACTAAATTCGACTACTTTCGGTTGAAATGAAAACCGGTCGAAATTAGGCCGTTGAATTTAGTACTAAATTCAACTTTTATTATTTTTTGGTCGAATTTAGCACTCTTCAAAAAAGGAAGGGAAAAGTCCCGCCATAATATATTTGGGGCTTGCTAAATTCGACCACATTCGGTCGAATTGAAATTGAGTGGGAAGCGGGAAAACTCCCGCCTTTATTTTATAAAATTCAGTGGAAAGAGGGAAAATTGCCACGCATTTAAAAAATCCAAAATATTCAAAATCACTTTCGACGAAATTCGGTCCAATTTATAAATGTGACCGGTATTCGGTAAAATATATTTTTTAAAACTTTTGTAAAAGCTTTATTAAATATTTAAATGTTTGTACACATCATGAAAAAATATATATAATTACAAGGATAATATTATTCATATGTATAAATTTAGTTTGTGTGAAAAAAATAATCATATGATAGGAGAAAGTTGAATTTTTATTTAGTAGATTATCTAATTAAATTAAATAAGTATCTAATTAGTTTGAAAAAATATTAAAAAATTATGAGGTTATTGGAAATACATATTCTATATAACCTATTTTTAAAAAAAAAAATAAAGAGCAAATAAAAAAAAAACTTAAATTGTTATAAAAACTAGATAGTGTGATAAAATATGGGGTTTAGGGTTTACATTTAGGGTATGGATTAGGGTTAAAACTTTTAATTTATTTAAAATATAATTTAAGTAATCCAACCGTACGGATGTCGAGTTTTTTATAATTATAGTGCAAATGTAGAAAATTAATAAATTTCAATATTTATTTCTTAGAAATTATAAAAATTTTTAAATTTTTTTACAATAATTTCAACCAAGAACCCTAATTGGTCGAATTTAGTAGTCAATTCGACCATTTGGAGTCATATTTAGGTGTGTACTAAAATCGACTACTTTGGTTGCATTTAGTATTGGACCATAATTAGTCATAATTAGGCGGAGACTAAATTCGATTGAGAAGGGTCGAATTTTTGTATGTGATTGGTTTTGTTCGAATTTAGTTGTGCTCTTTTGTCGAATAAATTCGGTCGAATTTGCCCGTGGTCATTTTGGTAAACCTACTGCCTCTTTCAGTTTAGTAGCCGCTCTTTTATACATCAATTTCTTTTCCCCTTTCCCCATTTCTTTCCTCTTCTTTCACCATTTTTCCAATTCTTTCACCACAGTTTTTTCATGCAATCATCCTAAATTATTAAGTAAGTGTAATATTTAGCTCTTAATAATGTCAATATAATTATTGTTGTGAGTAATTATGATGATTTTGTATGTGTTCATGTATGAATAAATTTTAGTAACTTAAATTTCTTGGTAAAAATAATATGATTATTGTTTGTTTACATTTGTGTTGGCCAGAATAGCATGAAAATGAGTGAATTATGTTGATTAAACTTGGGATATTATTTGTTGTTAACAATTATATTGCCAATAAACTTTTATTTATTTAAAATTGCATTTGCCATATATCGATGTATGCATATTTGTAGATGGCATCCGATCGTAGTTGGATTGGTCGTAATTGGTATAATGAGGCAAAATACTTAACAGAAGAATATAAAATTTGTGTGGATAGTTTCATTAAATTTTCTATAGATCATCTTGAAGAAGAAGAAGACAACGGGCATATAAGATGTCATTGTAATGAATGTAGAAGTGCGCACTACAAAAATCCTAGTATTGTGAAAGTTGATTTATATAGATATGGTATTATGCAATGGTATACTAGATGCGATTGTCATGGGGAGGATGGTGTGCCGCACAATGAAGTTGGAACGAGTTCTGTTAATACTAACTACAGAGATGATGATATGTATGATGCACTTGATGATGATATCTATGATGCACATGATGATGATTTTGATGATCGTGAGGATTTTGAGGAAGAACCGAACGGAACAGCCAAAAAATTTTACAGGATGGTGAAGACTGCTTTTAAACCAATTTATTCAAGCAATACCAATTTTACAAATATTGTAAGAGCAAGTCCAATGCATAGCTATATTTAGTCTTATAGCTATAATATAGAACCAAAATCATAAAATTCAACTCCAATGCATACCTATTCTAAGATGGATAAATGCATAAATAGATACTTGGTCCTATACTTAAGACCAAAGATGGCTATATTCATCCTTGCCACATCATTAAATAACTAATAATGGAGTATAAGAAGGTCCACTTTAAAAGAAAGTGAATGAGTTAGACAAAATGTTGAGTATATATGAAATTATTTTGGTTGTAAAATGTAACTAGCATTGGAACACTAATTGTATTTTAAGATCAAAAACTACTTTTTGGTATTAAATTATGGCAATGGCTCTATCCATTTTAGCTTTAGTTTAATAACCCAAATTTTTGTACTTAGAGAAAATTTTTATTTTTATGAATGAATAGTACTTTGCATGGATGAATAGTGAATTGCATGGATGAATAGTGATTTTGAGAATTAAGAAATTTTTCATGTTACCATATGTACGGGACAGGAAATGGATATTGTAAAGTTATACAAGTAATGTACGAAGCGAATAAGTGTATGTAAACGCGATCGGAATTCAAAAAATCCGATCTTTATTTTTATGGAAAATTGACCGAGCAGTGAAGAGCATATCAATGCAATCAAGACAAGTGAATTATAATATTAAGGATTCATGGATTATATTTTTATTAAATATGATTTGAGGATTTAGAATGAAAACCTTCGAGTTTGAATAACGAGCGTTCTAGAAATTGCTAGAACTTTATAACGAGATTAGGCGATAAAGCGAACGCGAAACAAATTATGGAACGAGAAATGAAAAGAAATTATGGGTTTATTACTAAGTGAATTTGGTTGAAAAAGAAATCAAGAAATGAAAAGAAAAAGAAATGGTGAGGTGTATGATCAAGAACAAGCCAACAAGACTACATGTCATCACACTTTATACACACCACAAATGATGGACACATGGATTAAGAGAAGTATTAGTAGCTTGTATACATCACAAATATTACACAAAAACATATACCTACTAGTTAAACAAGAGAATCAAAGAGAGAAAAGCAAAAACATCACCACCATCACCAAAGAAACATTTGGCCCTTTCCCATAATTTCAAAACCAAAGCCCTAGCTCCCATGCTTTGTTTCTTATGATCTGTGGCTTAAAATAAAGCTACTAAGGAGACTAAGGTATGGTTAAATTTTGAGCTTCAACCTTGCATCCTAGCTATGTTAAAAATCCATCCAAAGATGAGAATGAATAGTGATGAATAATAACTTACATTGTTTTCTTGTTTTGTTCTTAAAGTATAAGATTTATAAAAATAATGATAATAAAATATATAAAAACCTAGCATCTAGACCTCTCAATATATAAAAATAATAAAATATGAATTTTTAAGTAAGTCGTAATATAATGATAATATCAATATATATAACTTGTTCTTTCGTACTGAATTTAAATAACGAAATAATGAGATTTTTGATATCAAGATCTTAATATATAATATTTCATACCTCTTGAATTATATGAAAATTAAAATTTTAATCATGTAAATGTTAGTTGTTATTTGAAATTATTTTTTTATAGGATCAACGTAGAAATATGTAAATGTTTGTTACATTTATTTTTTTATTTATCTTTGTTAAAATAGGAATCAAAAAATTTAATAATAATTAAACTTAACTTATCATGTCAAAAACTAAACTAAATTTTAAAAAATCAAATGAAATAAAATTTAATACAAAATTGTCATTAACAAAATTCTTTAAATGATAAGTATCAAGTTTTTATATATATATATATAAAATTAAGATTTAAAAATAATAAGAGTTCTAATTGAAATATATGCTTTTAATATCCCCAAGTACTTATCAAAGTTGTATATAAGTTTTTATATTCACCCAAGAATGGATTTAGAATGATAGTACTACATAGAGATGTTCAAAAAGCCCCAAGCCCGAAATTCAGGCTGATTCGATCCGCAAAAAAGCTCGAAAAACCCGGTCCGAAAAAAGCCCGATCCAGTTCGGCCCGACCCGTGGGCCTAATATGGGCCTCCTCTTTTTCTTAAAGTCCGACCCGGCCTGAAGCCCGAAAAGGCCGGTTAAAAGCCCGGACAAAAGCCCGGTTCGAAATGCTTATTTAGTGTAGTGGATGTGCTTCTCAAAATGGTCATATATGAGGAGATTTCTACAATATGTTTTTTATGTATTCTATATTCTACAAGTTCAGGGATGTAACTCTTTAGAGATTTCTTTTATAAAGATTGTTTTGTATATTAATATATTAGCTTTACAAAAAAAGAGAAAAATGACGTATATATATACGGAAAAAAAAGCTTGGTTAAAAGCCCGGCCCGGCCCGACCCAAGGGCCTAAAATGGGCCTCATATTTTAGAGAAAGCCCAACCCAGCCCGGCCCGATTTTTGAAAATGCCCGGTGCGACCCAATTCTTAAAAAGCCGGGTCTTTTTAAAACCTGAATAAAGCCTGGCCCTAAATGCTTTTTGTGCATATCTAATACTACTTTGGTTTCTTTGTGTAAGTCTATAACATCGTCTCTATATGAGTCTTATATTACATAGAACTCCTAACTATAGATTTAATCAGTAGTCCATTTTTTCTCTAGAAACCGGTATAGTCTGCATAATGTATTATTTATACTAATGTATAAAAACTTTAATTGAATTTTTCTAGAAATCATAATTTTGTGTAAATGTAGAATCTTTTAAGACTAATTCATTAAATTAAAATTAAATTTCTGCTTGTATTCCTTTAAATCATCCCTTTACTTATAAACATCTAATTTAGTATATAATGAGTTCTGATCTTTTTAATATAATGAGTTCTGATCTTTTTTTTTTGCTGCATCGGGCGTTAATACTTGTTCTACACACTTTAGGACTTTTATCCTATAGGTGGTTTAATATGATTAGATAAATTCAAGTATATTTAATTAAGTAATAGGAAATAATTTACAATAAATAATAAGATAAAATCTAGACCCTAGTAACATTAATAGGATATAATCTAGACCGTTAATTACAGTTTAGATCTAATGGTTAATATTTGTTTAGCGGTAGTAGTGACAACCAAATATCTACCTTATGCTTATTATATATAGGATATAAATGTCCACCAAGAGGTTATTAAGGACTTAGAGCGAAGTCAAGAAATACTTCAAGATACTCTCTAAAGGTCTTGTAATTTGTCAATATACACTACACGAAAATATATGCAAGAACAAGTGTATATATGGTGACAAAATGCAAGAAAGCTTAAACACAAGTATATCGATGGATAGATGTAAGAATAACAACAAAAAATATTGACTTTGAAAGCAATATAACAAGCTTATGACTCTTGACCTTATAAAGGCTCAAGCTCCTCTAAATAAAGAAAGAACTATAAGAGGCATGAGTTGGGATCGAAGCCGAAATTACTACGAAAAAGGGGGAAAATGAGCACCAAATGAAAGGTATTCAAGGGGGTTCAAAGCTGACTCAAATACTGAAGAAAGAACACTTATTAGGATGCAAAAAAATTTTCAAGGGGCTTCCTAGAAGGTGATGGCCAAATGGTGTGAAAATGAGAACAAAATGATGGTGAAAACAAGCTTAAAACATGACCAAAAGATGAACAAAGCATGTTTGCTAGATACTTTTTGAGGCTTTTGAAATCTGAAATGTAGTGTAAATCTGGGGAAAAAAATTCAGCATTTCTTTAGCTCTAATGGCTTAGGGAAAATGAATGGAAATCGGCAAGTATTTTTAAGAAAAACTAGGTAAAAAGCAACAAATAACCACACGACACCTAGCATAAACTAGTAAAAGGAATAAAGCATATTCCAAGCATACTCCAAGATACTTTCCAGCCAATAAAAATGTGAGCATAACAATAATATAATATTCAAGAAGGTTATATTGGTACAAAATAGCCGAAAAAGACTAAACTACGTGACAAACCGATGTTCCCAAAGGATTATGGTCAAAAGTTTACCTTGAAATGAGTTGACCATCTATTATTTTTAAGCGACATATAAATCAATTACCTATCAATTTTAGGGGTCCGGGAAAAAAGTCATCCAAAATTCTTGAAACTTCTTATGAAATTCTTTTAAATATATTCTTTTGACATTCCCAAAGTTTCAAGTCAAAATAACATGTTAAGGTATTTTATTAAAATATATTTTGATAAAATATGCTTAGACGAAAAGATAAAATACGTTAGTTGTTTATCATGACTAAAGTTCCGGCAAAAATTTTGACTTGAAATATATTCAAATATAATATTCCTTAAATAATAATGACTACGAAGTCCTCGAAATATTTATTTTTAATAATTTTAGAATTTTATCCATTAAAGTAAAATTGTGATGGTTTCTGGGATAAAAAAACTATTTTTATACGTTCAACAAGTCTTTTAATATGGCACAATATCGAATATTTTTTAGAGTAAAACATTTTGAAAAGTACACTGTTTTGAATCAAATACTCATTTTTGGTTCGGAAAACTACTGTTCGGAATAACTCAATATTCATGCCAATTTGACTTTGCCTTTCAAAGTATCCGAAATGATCTAGATTAGGATGTATCATTTTATTGTATTCCTTATCCCAATCAATGATTGGTACATGAAAATATTTTGTCAAATTTACTCGTCATTTGTTTATTTCACAACTAATAATCCTAACGGAAAAATTACTATAGTGTCTATTAACTTCCTATATCTAATTTAATTTTTATTTTCTTTATTGTAAAAGAGCCACAATCTAAAAAAAAAATATTATCTCACTATATATATTTAGTCTTTTCTAAAAGACAATAAAATTATGATGAGCCAACTTATAAATGGATTTAATTTATTTTTTTGTCGAAACTTGTTTTTAGTCACAAAATAATACTTTGCAATGAACCTTACAAAATCATTCATAACCACAAAAGAAAAGGATTAATAATAGTGCACAAAGTAAAGGAAAATACTAAAGTAATAATATAATTAATCTAACCAACAACCAACTATTTTAAAAAAACTCTATCTAACAACCAATTAATAATAAATAGAATTTAATGTGATATTAATTCTAGAATAATCTCTATGCTACATATATATCTCACTAAACCCTCTCCCATTCCTCATCACTTGGTTTTCCTTTTGCATTCAAACTCCCCCAATAAATTTATTTATAAAAAAATATCACTAT
This sequence comes from Saposhnikovia divaricata, assembly GCA_036435485.1. Taxonomy (NCBI): domain Eukaryota; kingdom Viridiplantae; phylum Streptophyta; class Magnoliopsida; order Apiales; family Apiaceae; genus Saposhnikovia; species Saposhnikovia divaricata. The sequence continues at coordinate 139,240,381 of CM071599.1, read as the reverse complement.
CCTTCTTTTTATTAATAATGTCATATATGGGTTTTTTTATATTGATGTTATTTCATTTTTGCAACTTGTTAGAAACAATGTCAAACGAAAATTCCAATATCCAAAGAGGAAGAATCCTCTACTACATGGCTAGGATACCCAAATGGGTGTTTGGTAATGTTTTTGTAATGACTAAGAAATATGAGTATTATATTTTTTTAATAAGAGTTACTAATATTAAAAAAACAATAATCTGAATACAGTTGCAGTTTTCTTTAGTTAGAGAAAATCAAAAAGAAAACATGTTCTAGGAGAAAAATGTAATTGATTAATTTATAATAATTATAATTTAATTATCTTATTTTACTAAATATAATTTCATGTAATATTTTTAGAAAAGGAGAAATTAATATTGTCCGTGATATTTCTATTAAAAGAAAGATTTTAGTTAGAAAATATATAAAAGATGATACGTTTTAGTTGAAAAATATTATTAATTTATTTTATTAAATAGAACCGCCCTTGATATAATTGAAAAAAGAGAGATTTTAGTTAGAGAAAATAGAAAGGTAACGTGAAAATTAAAAAGATGACATGATTTATGTGAAAAAAGTAATTGATTAGCTTATATAATTATAATTTAATTATGTCATTTTACTAAATAAAATTGTTCATAGTTTTTAGAAAATGAGAAATTAATGTTGCCCGTGATATTTCTATAAAAAAAGGGACTTTAATTAGAAAAATAGAATAGATGATACGTTGCTGAAAAGATAATCGGTTAATTATTAGTATTATAATATTATTTTTTTTATTTTTATTTAATTGAAACATCTGTGATATAATTGAAAAAAAAAAGTTTTAGAAAGATAAAAGAAAAAAAGTAACGTGAGTAACCATCCATGATTGGAAAAAGAAAAATGTTAGTTAGAGAAAAAAGCAAAGGTAACGTATTTTGGGTGAAAAAGGTAATTGATTATTAAATAGTAATTATAATATAGTTATTTTATTTTATTAAACAAAACTGCTTGTACTATTTTAAAAAAAGAGAAATTTTAGTTAAATAAAATTTGAAAGATATTCTATTTTACCTGGTGATATGGGCTAAAAATAAGCCCTAAAGACACATTTAGTGTTGCATTAATTAGACCCGGTATGGTCCGAACGTGGGGCCCACCAACAGGGTCCAAAGTCCTATTTTTAATATTAATTTCGTAATTAATATTAGGGGTAATAAACAGCTCAGCAATAAGTGTCAGATAAGGACATTATCTCTACAAGACTTAGTCTCCAAGGCATCCAATTCGATATGGCAACAGACTCCTACAAGGAAGGAGTCTAGAACTTTCCTCAAGGAGGTGACTTATCTATTAAGTCTCCAACTCCTACCTTAATTCTAAGGCTTCTCAGCCTATATAAAGGGCCTGACCCCTCATTCTCAGAACTACGTTGGCTTGATTCTCTAGCAATACAGAGATACGTAGGCATCTTGTGAGGACCGATCAGTCTCGAACGCAAGAACAGCCATTAAAGCTCGAAGCTCACCATCCTTTGTATTTAATACATACAAACCCTCGTTTTTATTCCACAACATTTGGCGCCGTCTGTGAGAAGACAACATCAACCATGGTTCAAACACGAAGAACAACACCAGTTGTAACTGAGGCCGTGCCAATTAGCTCTGCCCCACCTCTCACCGAGCAGACTCCCCCAGCATCAGGGACGATCATTCAACAGGCTCCCCCAGCATCAGCTGTCATTATCCACTCTCAAGTTTCTCAGCAACCAGGGGTGATCCCCCATGCTGAGAGTACGTTGCCTCTGTCCAATCAGGCAGGACAAGCGACCAACTCTCTCCAGATTGTTGATCCGAACAACCCGCCACCAGGAGTACACATCCATACTACGGATCTCCACTTGTACACTAATCCCAGGTACGGTCTGCCCAACTACCCCCCGATGACTCAAGGTTCAGGACCAAGTGGTCATGCCTTACAAATCCGGGACCGAGATTATGATGACTACTCCGGCCCTTATACTGATGATTCATCGTCTGAGGATGATGATCGTGATGAAGCCCCGAGGAGGCGACGTGCTAGTAGAGAACGTCGAAGGAGGACTCAAGACATCCGTGATGGACAATCTTTGACAACTGCTGAAAGGATCAAGGCTTATGAGGCCGAGATCTTAAAATTGAAGGAAGATATGGCAAGGGAACAGGCAAGACAGAGTCTAATTCGACCCCCTCCAATCTCAGGAAGGATTCCCGTTATAGATTTGGAGAGGTCCTCAAGAAGACAGAAGAGGGCTGATGTCCCAACAAGAGAAGCTATGAGGGTGGAAACCCCCAAGAGTAACCCCAAAGATCTGATGCCACTTGGGGACCCTGACGATCCCACACCTCCGTTTACTGAGGAGGTGATGAATGCCCACATCTCAAGGAAATTTAAGATGCCAACTATTAAGGCCTATGATGGAACGGGCGATCCCGCAAATCATGTCAGAACATTCTCAAACGCACTGCTGCTGCAGCCTGCTAGTGATGCCTTAAAGTGTAGGGCGTTCCCTCAAACTCTGTCAGGCATGGCTCAAAGATGGTATAGCCGTCTACCTGCAAACTCTATTGGCTCTTTTAAGGAGTTGAGTGCCGCCTTCGTTAGCCAATTCATTAGCGGAAGGGTACATGAGAAGAGCTCCGCGTCTCTTATGTATGTGGTACAAGGAAAGAACGAAAATCTGAGGGATTACCTCAAGCGATTCACTAAGGAGACGTTGAACATCACTGATTTGGAAAATAAGGTGGCAATGGTAGCCCTGGAACACGGAACCACTGACCTCTTCTTCAAGAGATCATTGGCGAAGCATCCCCCGGAGAACATGGCTGAGCTCCAACGAAGGGCTGATAAGTATATTAAAGCTGAGGATAGCTTGAAGAAAGAAACCACCGTAGGTGGAGGAGGAGGTAACAATGACTCCAAGAAGCGAAAGCAAGACCAGGACTATGATGATCAAGAGTATGATGCTAGGGACAAGTATCCCCGAACTAGCGAGGACTCCGACTCTGCCCCTAAGAAGAACCAAGGGTCAAGGTTCACTGAGTATGCAAGGTTGAATACTCCTAGGAGTCGAATCTTGTTGGACATTGAGAATGATAAGGATTTCAGATGGCCGAACCCACTCAGGGGTGATCCCGCAAAGAGAAACCAGAATCAGTATTGCAGATTCCATAGAGACGTGGGGCATGACACTGACGATTGTAAGCAACTCAAAGATGAGATTGAGTTTTTGATCCGTAGAGGGAAGCTGAGGCACTTCACTAAGGGTGAAGACCGTGCTAATCAGAGAAGAGACTATAATAGAAGGGATGACGATCAAGATCGCAACCCACAGCCCCGAGGGCCAGTAATCAACATGATCTCAGGAGGCCCGACTGCGGCCGGGACAACTAGGAACTCTCGAAAGGCTTATGCTCGAGAGGTGTTGCACATCGTAGGAGAGGCCCCGAAGCGTGCAAAAACTGAGGTAGCGATTAGCTTTGATGACTTAGACTTGGAAGGGGTGAAGTTCCCCCATGATGACCCGTTGGTTATAACTCCTGTGATTGGAAACTCGGAGGTGAAGCGAGTCTTGATAGACAATGGAGCTTCCGTTGACATTCTGTTTCATGATGCGTTTGTGAAGATGGGATACACTGATTCTCAGTTGACCCCCAATAACATGCCTATATACGGATTTAATGGAGTAAAATCCAAAGTTGAAGGGACTATTCAGCTGCCTGTAACTATCGGGCAAGAGCCCAAGGAGGCCACTCAGATGTTGAACTTCCTGGTAATCAAGGCGGATTCAACGTACAACGCTATCCTTGGAAGGACTGGACTTCATGCATTCAAGGCTGTTGCCTCAACCTATCATGTGAAGATCAAGTTCCCTACCAGGAATGGTGTTGGAGAACATAAAGGTGATCAAAAGATAGCACGAAGCTGTTATGTAGCCTCGTTAAGGCCTGACGGAGTCGGGGGGCAGGTCCTTCCGATTGAAGACATGAATGTCCACAGTGGTAAGGAACACAAAGAAAGGTCAGCAGAGGACATCACACAGAAGCCTCAGACAGCCATTGAGGCTAAGGCGTTAACTGACTTTGTGGTTGAGTGCACCATCGGCAACCAAGAAGTTGGGGGGCAGGAGGTAGTACCCCGAGCAGGAAGTGAACTGCAGAATAAGAATGAGGAGACCAGAAGAAGTGGTGGGTGCTCTATTTTGATGGAGCATCAAAAACAAAATTAAGTGGTGCAGGCCTAGTCTTGCAAAACCCCGATTGGACTTAAGTTATCCTAGTAGGACTTAGCTTTATATTTTTATAGTAGAAGTAGAAATAAGGTTCATTAAAACCATTGCAGAGCATGTTGCTCCGAGTAGGACAGTAGTACTCTATGTAAGGGTTGAACCCATTTCAAGTTATTAATGCAAGTTTGTTTTCCATTCATTGATTGTGATTTTATTTATGTGCCAAGCACCTGATGTGTGAGTCAAAGATGACCAAGTACCGAAAATAAAAGAATACACGAATGAAAACAAACAAATGCATACCCCGAAGGGTAGAGTTTGGTTACAGCAGATAAGAGTTTAAGTCCTTGAAGGACCCTGGATAAAGACAAACGTTGAAGCCCTGATGGAACACCTCATCAAGTGGGCAATCAAACTAGGAAAATTTGATGTGAAGTACAAGCATAGGACGACCATAAAAACCCAGCCTCTAGCGGACTTCGTGGTTGAATATACCATTGACAACCAAGAAGTCGGGGGGCAGGAGGTAATAGACCAGGAAGGTCAGCAAGGTGGAAAACCCCTGGAAGAGAAGAAGGAATATTGGATGCTCTATTTTGATGGGGCATCAAAAACAAAAAGCTCTATTTTCATGGGGCATCAAAAACAAAAACCAGTGGTGCGGGTTAAGTTCTGCAAAGCCTCGATGGGTTCACACTCGAGTATGCCTTGAAGTTGGACTTCCCAACAACCTAAAACTAGGTGGAGTATGAAGCTCTGATAGCCAACCTTGGACTGATAAGAGCCCTGAGGGTCAAGAACTTGAAAGTCTGTGGAGACTCAAAGCTGGTAGTCTCACAAGTCAATGGAGAGTTTGAGGATAGAGAAAAGAATATGGCCAAATACTTGAGGATTGTGAAAGCCATGATGCCCCGCTCGATAAATGCCATGTTGAGTATATCCCAAGAGAGAAAAGAACATTAAGGCCGAAGCCCAATCTAAGTATGGCTCTTCTGAGATAAAAAATTATGCAGAGAGCTTTTGCTTCCAGGTCCTGAAGACCTCACCATCGAATCAAAATTGGTAGAACTAGTTGATGTAAGCTGAAGGATAGACCCTCTTCGAGCTCTTCTTGAGACTAGTTGGCTCCCTGATGATGCCTTGAAGGCACAGAAACAGTTAGTGAGAGTGTTGAGATGAGAGGTCCTTTGTCATTCCTTACTTAAAATCTTGAATCTCAAATCCCGACACAAAATTTTAGCCTTGATGGCCAAAAAGGCTGTCTGCCTCCAATCAAATTTGTCATTTGAAGTTTAAGGACTTGAATCAAGAGCCTTCAATCCAATATAAACCAAATCAAGGTCCTGTGAGCATAAGAAGAAGGTTGGAAACCTAGAATCAAGAAAAGAAGGTTAACAACCAGCCAAGACACACCGGACTTGAAGTCAAACGCTGAAGAGCAAGTGAACTCCTTGAGCGATCAACCGAGAAGCAAGACCTCCACTATATGAAGCAAGGGGGGCAAGAACTAAGGGACTTCATCATTCTACATCTTAGAATGAGAATCAAGGGTTGATAATGACCTTAAAACCAAGGTCTCAGCAAATAAGTTAAGGCCCGGAAGGTCACAAGTCAAGGTTCACGAAACCATTTAAGGCATAACAAACACCTCCTATTGACCTGAAACCTCGTGTTGGTGATCCATAACACCAACATCAACCTTAGAATCCAGGCCTTGTGTTATAAATCAAGGGCTAAGGAACCAAATTGGACTCTAAAAGGGCCAACAAAGGCCCAACAAAGGCCCAAGTCCAGCTAAAGTAATTAAAAAGGATCAAGGCCTGTCACGACCCAACCAAGATTGATAAACCTAATTAAGGTTTTGATTTAAGGTCATTTTGACCCATGATAAAGGTCCAAACAATTTGAAAACCTAGGCCCAGCCCATGAAAATTAAAGACAGGGCCCGTTAAAGTCCATAATAAGACTTGGAGTTACCTAAAGGAAGCACGAGGTCGTGACAATCGATCTCGTTTTTTAGTACAATAACGAGCTCGACAAGGCGACCTGGAGAAACCACTTTGAGGTCGTTCCACTCAAATTGAGGTCGTTATAACGTGGCTTGAGATAGCAAATTCCAGGTCGAAAATGACCTAGGAAACAAGAAAAACAGCCACGACCTGGCCCCCATTTTGAGCTCGAAATTGAGCTCGAAAATACATACTTTCTCCTCGAAAATTCCAGGTCGAAAATGACCTAGGAAGCAAGAAAAACAGCCACGACCTGGCCCCCATTTGAGCTCTAAATTGAGCTCGAAATTTCCAGGTCGAAAATGACCTAGGAAACAAGAAAATTGGCTTCGACCTGGAGACAATTTGAGCTCGAAATTGAGCTCGAATTTTGTGATTAAAATTCAGAAATTTGAGTCGAAATGATAATTTCTGAATAGTACTAGCCCTTGGACCCCAGCCAGGGGCTTTGCCCCTTGGACCCCGCCCGGGGGCTGCCGCCCCCGGACCCCCGCTAGTGCCGCTTAGCACCGTTTAGCGCCGTTTAGAATCGCTTAACATTGTTTAAGTGTCGTTCAAGGCTTGTTAGTGCCGATAAGCACCGATTAAGTGCCGATAAGCACCGATTAAGTGCCGATAGCACCGTTAGTGCCAATAGCACCGATTAAGTGCCGATAGCACCGTTAGTGCCGATAAGCACCGATTAAGTGCCGATTAGCACCGTTAGTGTCGATAAGCACCGTTCAGTGTCGTTTAATGCCGGTTAAGGCTAGTTAGTACCGTTTAGTGCCGTTTTATGCCGTTCAACGTCGTTTAAACATTGTTTAAATGTCGTTAAGGCTGATTAGTGCCGATTAGCATCGAATTAACATTGTCGTAAACGCGTCGGTCGCTCCACGCTTTACATAAAGACAATACTCGTGAAACACTAGTGTATAAAGATGAACCCTGACCCGAGTCTTGGAAAGGACCGTTAAAACTTCAAGGAAAACCTGATCAGTTTTCCTAGAAGTTGGGGGGCAAATGATATGGGCTAAAAATAAGCCCTAAAGACACATTTAGTGTTGCATTAATTAGACCCGGTATGGTCCGAACGTGGGGCCCACCAACAGGGTCCAAAGTCCTATTTTTAATATTAATTTCGTAATTAATATTAGGGGTAATAAACAGCTCAGCAATAAGTGTCAGATAAGGACATTATCTCTACAAGACTTAGTCTCCAAGGCATCCAATTCGATATGGCAACAGACTCCTACAAGGAAGGAGTCTAGAACTTTCCTCAAGGAGGTGACTTATCTATTAAGTCTCCAACTCCTACCTTAATTCTAAGGCTTCTCAGCCTATATAAAGGGCCTGACCCCTCATTCTCAGAACTACGTTGGCTTGATTCTCTAGCAATACAGAGATACGTAGGCATCTTTTGAGGACCGATCAGTCTCGAACGCAAGAACAGCCATTAAAGCTTGAAGCTCACCATCCTTTGTATTTAATACATACAAACCCTCGTTTTTATTCCACAACACCTGGGAAATTATTTAGTTATTGAAAAATAAAAAAAGTAATATGTTTAACCTGAAAAAGGATTAATAAAGGAGAAATTTTAGTTAGATAAAATATAAAAGGATATTGTATTTTACCTGAAAAAGGAAATTATTTAGTTCAACCTCAAGAAAGAAATTGATTAGTTAGTAGATCTGCAATTGAGTAAGGGGAAATTATTTAGTTATTGAAAAATAAAAAAGGTAATATGTTTAACCTGAAAAAAATTGATTAATAAAGGAGAAATTTTAGTTAGATAAAATATAAAAGGATATTATATTTTACCTGAAAAAGGAAATTATTTAGTTCTTGAAAAATAGAAAAGATAATATGTTTAACCTCAAGAAGGAAATTGATTAGTTAGTAGATCTGTAATTGAGTAAGGGGGGAAATTATTTAGTTATTGAAAAATAAAAAAGGTAATATGTTTAACCTGAAAAAGGAAATTGATTAATAAAGGAGAAATTTTAGTTAGATAAAATATTAATGGATATTGTATTTTACCTGAAAAAGGAATTATTTAGTTCTTGAAAAATAGAAAAGATAATATGTTTAACCTCAAGAAGGAAATTTATTAGTTAGTAGATCTATAATTAAGTAAGGGGGAAATTATTTAGTTATTGAAAAATAAAAAAGGTAATATGTTTAACTTGAAAAAGAAAATTGATTAATAAATGAGAAATTTTAATTAGATAAAATATAAAAGGATATTGTATTTTACCTGAAAAAGGAAATTATTAAGTTCTTGAAAAATAGAAAAGATAATATGTTTAACCTCAAGAAGGAAATTGATTAGTTAGTAGATCTTTAATTAAGTAAGGGTAAATAAGTAAAATCAACAGGTACCGACCGACGGACCAAAATAAAATTTTATATGCATTTTATTTTATTTTTTATTTTTTGGAAAGTGTTACTATACTTTTCGGGAAGGTGTTAACCTACACCAACCAATTATAGTTTGCTTATAATAGTATAGATAAAATTTTATATGCATTTTAGGGGTCCTAGAAAAAAGTTATCCAAAATTATTGAAACTTTTTATGAAATTCTTTTTAAATATTCTAGTGACATTCCCAAAGTTTCAAGTCAAAATAACATGGGGGATATTTTATTATAATATATTTTGATAAAATTTGCTTAGACGATAAAATAAAATACATTAGGCATTTATCATGACTTGTTGATAATTGACTAAAGTTTTGACTTTAAATATATTCAAATATAATATTCCTCAAAATAATAATGACTATGAAGTCCTTGAAATATATCCATTTAAGTAAAATTGTGACGGTTTCATGGATAAAAAACTATTTTTTTACGTTTGACAAGTCTTTTAATATGGCATTTTGAAGAATATATCGAATATTTTTTAGAATAAAACATTTTGTAAAGGACATTGTTTTGAATCAAATACCCATTTTTTGTTCGAAAAACTAGTTTTCGGAAAAACTCGATATTCGTGCCATTTTGATTTTGGCTTCAGGATATATCATTTTATTATATTCCTTATCACGAGAAAATATTTTGTCAAAATTTTCTGATCATTTGTTTATTTCAAAGCCATAATCCTAAGGGATGAATTACTATATTGTCTTTTAACTTCTAAAATCTAATTAAATTTCGATTTTCTTAATTGACAAAGAGCCACAACCTATAAAAAAAATAATACTATCTCACTATATATAATTAGTGTTCTTAAAAAAAATAAAATTATGATGTGCCAACTTTTAAATGGATTTAATTTAATTTTTATAGAAACTTATTTTTAGTCCCAAAATAATACTTTGCAATGAACCTTACAAAATCCTTCATAAATAGAAAGAAAAGGATTAATCATAGTGCATGAAGTGAAGGAAAATTCCCTTTTTAGTTGGCACATTTATAAAAAACACACATATTAAAGAAAATTTAATTATGTAATTTGTTTCCATGTTTGCCTTTAATCTTAGCATTGAGTTATGAGTGTGTATATTAAATATAAAATCAAACATTGGTATTAGAAATAAAATGTTATACATGGAAAAATTGGTAAAAATGTGTATTGGAATAATGAATAATAAGGAATGGGACAACTATTTAGGGACAAATTTTTTTTGTAAATGAGCCAACGACGGAGGGAGTAATAATCTACCCAAGGACCAAGCGTTTAAAAAAAAACTCTACCTAACAACCAATTAATAATAAATAGAATTTAATGAGATATTAATTCTAGAATCATCTTTAGGCTGTATATATATCTCCCTAAACTCTCTTCCATTCCTCATCACTTGGTTTTTCTTTTGCATTCAAACTCCCTCAATAATTCTTGTTTGCATTTTTCCATGTACGTGCTTTGTTTATGAATAATATTAGTAGACATATATGTAATTGTCTAAATTTATTGTATAACAAAATATCACTGTCCTTCTTTTTATTAATAATGTCATATATGAGTTTTGTTATACTGATGTCATTTCATTTTTGCAACTTGTTAGTAACAATGTCGAACAAAATTCCAATGTCCAAAGAGGGAGAATCCTCTACAACACGGCCAGGATACCCAAATGGGTGTTTGGTAATGTTTTTGTAGTAACTAAGAAATATGAGTATTATATTTTTTTAATAATAAGAGTTACTAATAGGCAAAAACAAACTATAATCTGAATACAGTTGCAGTTTGCACCACAACCTGCTGATCTAGTGTATCCTGGGCAGCCGCCACAATTGATGGCGTTCCAATCCCAGTCCGTGACTGCTGGAGGAGATATATCAACCCAATTGCAGATGCCACCACACCTGGTACAAGCACCAGGACCATCACTGTCTATTCCAGCAAGTAATGGGAAGAGGAAGGCCAATGAAACTGCTGGTGGGACTGACACTAAGAGGGTGAGCTTTTTTGTTTTTTGGTACTATCTCCTTTAATGTGTTAGATTTTGTCAAATATTCTTTTGTGGGGCAGAGGGTATAAACAAATATTTCACTATATAATTTTTATTAGTGACATGATATTGGATGTAGGCCCCCATTTACAAGCCTTGCGAATGGATAGATGCTCTGAGCCTGTTCTTACCGTACCCTCCCAAGGTTTGACAGTATTGGTAGAAAGATTTAAATTTAGTTTGATAGATGCTATGAGCCCATACATGTTTTTGCCTAAACACAAATGCATAAAAAATATAAAATGACCACAGGATTTTTAAAGATGCACTTTTGGGCTTAGCAAAAAAAAAAAAAAGAGATGCACTTTTGGTTAAACTTATTATTCTGGTGTACCATTTGTTTTTATTGATAAATTTTATTTCCATATCCACACTTACACTTTTATTGCTGCATTGTGTTTCTTTTTGTTTATAATCCTTTTTACAGGCAAATGCAGCCGCAACCCTCAGCGATGTGATTGACTACATTAAGATTACCCGGGAAGAAATCAAACAACTGCAGGAGGTTAATGATAGATAGATACATTTACTTTAAAAGTATTATCCTTGGTTTTAAGAAATTATCTTACATATATGTGATATCACTTGTTAATTAACATGCAGATTCGGTCCCAACAACTGTCTCAGCAGACTGCTGGTACGCAGTATCAGGCGACAGCTGCACAAGGTAACATTATACCGTTACCAGGCAGTCCGGTTGACGGATTAATTGAGATTCCAAATCAGATGGGGGGAACTGATCATGCTGCACAAGGTAATAACATACCATTACCAGGAAGTCCGATTGACGGATTAATTGAGATGCCTAATCAGATGGTGGGAACTAATGATGTCGTACCCGCAACAAGCTCTCCTGTGAACAAAGCTGATGTTGCTGCTGCTGCTGTGAACCAGGCTGCGGATGCGGCTGCAGTGAACCAGGCTGCTGTAGTCAACCAGCTTCCTGATGCTGCTGCTGTGGTCAATTACCAGCCTTGTGTACTGAATGTGGATCCTGATGTGCTGGCAACCATGGAAAGAATTTGGGCATTTTCTGAATTGATGGACCGTCTTTGGTACCCATGATTGTTACCATTGTAATGTCAAAAACTCATATGATTTTTAAATTTGTTGCAATGGTATTTAAATTTCAGTTTCTAGTCAACTACATGGATGTTTAAAACCAGATCAATTTTTCATTGTTTTCCAATAATTTATGGATATTTGATTTACTTTTTCAATCTTTGTACTAGACATATATCATTCTTTTCTCCTCTCCACTTTTTATTCATTACTTTTACACTAATGTTGAAATTCATGCTTAATATAAAAACCTGAATTATATCAATTATGTATAACTTGTAAAAAAACTCAGTCTCCTTATTAAAATGAAGTTTTAGTCAACAATGGCAAAGGATCAAGCTTAATGTCATTTATAAAATTCAAATTTAAAACTTTTTGGATTATGATCAATTCAAATTTAAATTCATAATGCGATATTGAAATGTAATTCATTAAGTCTATTTTAGGTATCCAAAAATTGAAAAGAAAAAAAAAATATTATCAAGTTCAAGATCATCACCACACATGACAAAATTAATTACATTAATACACTAATTAAAACTACAAATGATTATTAGGCACCTATAATTTATTGAATATTTAAGATTAGATATCATTGCAATATTAATAAATGATTAATAATCGATTAAATAATTCTACAATCGTCCCATTATACATGTTTTTTTTGACTTTTTGCACCCGAGTATAAAAATATACTTACATTTAATTTTTTTAAAAGTTTCTTTTTTTTTTAATAAAAATATAAACCATAGACTTTAATTAACAAAAATAAAATTCAAAAAATAATAAGTGAAAGTATCTTTTTTCTTTGTACCTTGCTAAATGTCAAGAGCACATGTAAATTGAATAAGGAAGTCCCTCAAATTTGGATGAAAGTCTTAGTACAAGTAAATATTTTCATTCATAAACTTCATCCCACTCAAATTATTTTGTTAGATTTTTCTGATCAAATTCAACTTTATGAGATGCCTATTAACCAGTGGGTGATAATAAAATTCTATAACTACAAATTCTTTGTCTTGTTTTTAAGATATTAAATGTAATCATTATGATTTCTCCAATATAAGTATAACTTTAACACTATTTTAATTTCACATACACAATATTTAAAATCAATTCATATCTTATCCGAAAAGAGAATTTTTATTTAAAAAAAATACTCCATCCCTTTCATAATACAAAACTGTTTTGAAAAAATTATGCATCTTAGAAAAATGTTAATGAGATGATATATTTTCTCTTATACCCATTATAAATGCATTGACTTTTAAGAACATAAGTTATTTTATATTGGTTAACTCTCATTTATTGCTATACAATTTTCAAAAAGGGTAGTTTAGGAAAATGATCACAAATTTACATTGAAAATTGGAAATAGACATGTATTATGGGAAAAACAATTATCTCAAAAGAGACTAATATTTGGGACGGAAGGAGTATGTTTTTCTAATATTTACAAAAGCAAGTATTTATTTGGGATATAATAAGATATTAACGTAACATATAGGCAATAAATTTCTTTTCTATTAACAAAGAAAAGGGCATTGTGAGAACCCGTACTAACACCAAATGTAACTGTTATACTGTTGGGTTGAAGTGAGTTTTACACTATAATTAGCCTTAGTATAATGTTATAGTATTGGACTGGATTTGTTATAACAAATTCCAATAATATATGACAAATTGTTAACATCGTTTGGGAGCTTTATTAAATTGAATTTTAAGTTAGCATGGTTTGGAATATCTAAATTCCAATTTCAATTCTAAACTACTTTATATTAAAATATTTAAGTTCAAATAAAAAATTCGGATAGATAATGTTTTAATTATGGTATCTTTAGATCAAATATTCATCATTTCTAATTTTTTTTTTTATGTTTACCATTTCCAGTTTTGCTTGATTAAAAGTATAAGATTCAATTGCACCATGTGTACCTAAACTATGCACAAACAATACTTTATTTACCTAAACAAGTGATTGTGTATCTAAACTATGCAACTATGTGCACTTTGTGTACAATGGTTAGATTGAGACAACTCCCCTTAAAGCATGGGAAAAAGTGATGACATGATTGATACCTAATGTCGATCACACAAGTTTGGTGCTGAAAATACTAAATTTGGGGTTTTTTTGTTGTTCTTGCTAATTAGTTGAATGAGCTCTTACTATGCATAATTTTACGTGATTTTTGCACCCATTTACTCTTATTTCAGGTAATAGTGATTTATTTACTATAAAGTTGCATACTGGGGGTCACTTTTCATCAAACCCTAACACTTTTCATCAAACCCTAAGACATATGTACGGGTGAAATTAGATATGTTGACATATTTAATACTGATGAATTGAGCTTATTAGAAGCTAACAACACAAAAAATACTCAAGACAAAGGTCCAATACCAAGTGATGTGGGTAGTGAAGTCCAGTACCTAGTGAACATCCAATTCCTACTAAAGGATCTATGGCTACTCACAATAGTATTGCACCTAGGTCTATGAAGGCCTAACAAGAAGAAAACGAGTATGCATTAATTGCCCCCTCAAGTGCCTAATGATCACAGTCAAAGAGGCATCTTTTCTTCTGCATGTCAAACTGCTAAGCCTAGTAATACCTTGAAGCAACTAGAGAAGGAGAAGGCAAGAAATGAAAAAATTGCAGATCTAAACAAAGGAAATGACTGGAAGTTGTAAATGTCAATTGAAAGAGGCTTCTTTTAGTTATTATTTTACTTACTATGTTATTAGCCTAGTATCATCTTTTGATCATTAAGTGATACATATCAAACTTTAATCAAGCTCACATGCTAGATATGGTGAATTGTCACCATTTTTTGTCAAATTGCATGTAAAGGCAATTTGTTTTAGGTACAATGAGTGATGTAAGAGTTATGACTCTTTAATAGGATGTTACACGCCCTGTAGTGGTTTGTTTTTTATATTAATTTCTTCCTACGTTCTTTTTTATCTTCATATTTTATCCTCTTGGAGTGAAACACAATAAATTACATGCATTGATTGTTTGCTTGCATCAAAGATTGCAGCAACATGCATTGGCCACTCTAGTCAATGCTCAAGTGTAGACTCTTATAATCCTCAATTTTTGCCATGACCATTGACTACACTTACATTATCCCAACCACTTTTACTGCCTATTTAAGCACACAATTGTAGATTGTAAATCTACAATTACTACAACAATAACCTCAAACAAAATGGCTTACAAGTCATGTGTCAAAGGTCTGTCTGACATGTCCCAAATGAGATCTAGTGTATGAGGATTTAGGAAGAACAATGGGAGGTGCGTGAGAGGTTTCGGGGGGCATGACTCGCTTGGCTAACCCGAGACTGCAGAGCTTTGGGCATATAGTATGGCCTAAAGATGGCTTGGGAGCGTGAGAGTAAATCTGTGATGGTGTTCACTGAGAAGAGGGATGCCATAAAGCTCATGAACAACCCGATCCAGCTTTTCCAATGGTTGTCTTGATTAAGATGATTGTCATGCTTCTTGGGAAGGCATGGTCTCATAATGACATCTAGCACATCCATGCAAATGCTAATGTGAATACCAATGTCCTGGCCACCGATTGATTTAATGGAGAAGGGCAATTGAAGACTTTGTGGAGCCACCACAAGCCATCACTGTAACACCCCAATCCCACATCGAGGAGATTTGGAACTTCTGTTCAATTTATAAGGCAAAGTGCTGCTACTAATTGTACCAACAAATCATGATCTTTTGGGTCCTCTGGTGGGCTTGTGGATTACCAAAGTTGGCTGCATTTAGGCTAGTATACTTCGGCTTATTTCGGATTCGGAATCGGGACTCGACTCGATTTTCGAGAAAGATTCGAGATTTGAGCCGGGTCATCACATATGGTATCAGAGCTAGGTTTCGATCCTGGGACCTATCGGTCATGGGGCCTATCTGACGACTTGGGGTAAATCCCGAGTCTTTTTCAAAAATCGGGTAGAGTCCCAGGATTTCAACCCCAGCTACATTCGACCACGCAAATTCGACCATGACTAAATTCGACTGCTTTCGGTTGAAATGAAAACCGGTCGAAATTAGGCCGTTGAATTTAGTACTAAATTCAACTTTTATTATTTTTTGGTCGAATTTAGCACTCTTCAAAAAAGGAAGGGAAAAGTCCCGCCATAATATATTTGGGGCTTGCTAAATTCGACCACATTCGGTCGAATTGAAATTGAGTGGGAAGCGGGAAAACTCCCGCCTTTATTTTATAAAATTCAGTGGAAAGAGGGAAAATTTCCACGCATTTAAAAAATCCAAAATATTCAAAATCACTTTCGACGAAATTCGGTCCAATTTATAAATGTGACCGGTATTCGGTAAAATATTTTTTTTAAAACTTTTGCAAAAGCTTTATTAAATATTTAAATGTTTGTACACATCATGAAAAAATATATATAATTACAAGGATAATATTATTCATATGTATAAATTTAGTTTGTGTGAAAAAAATAATCATATGATAGGAGAAAGTTGAATTTTTATTTAGTAGATTATCTAATTAAATTAAATAAGTATCTAATTAGTTTGAAAAAATATTAAAAAATTATGAGGTTATTGGAAATACATATTCTATATAACCTATTTTTTTAAAAAAAAATAAAGAGCAAATCAAAAAAAAAACTTAAATTGTTATACAAACTAGATAGTGTGATAAAATATCGGGTTTAGGGTTTACATTTAGGGTATGGATTAGGGTTAAAACTTTTAATTTATTTAAAATATAGTTTAAGTAATCCAACCGTACGGATGTCGAGTTTTTTATAATTATAGTGCAAATGTAGAAAATTAATAAATTTCAATATTTATTTCTTAGAAATTATAAAAAATTTTAAAATTTTTTACAATAATTTCAACCAAGAACCCTAATTGGTCGAATTTAGTAGTCAATTCGACCATTTGGAGTCATATTTAGGTGTGTACTAAAATCGACTACTTTGGTTGCATTTAGTATTGGACCATAATTAGTCATAATTAGGCGGAGACTAAATTCGATTGAGAAGGGTCGAATTTTTGTATGTGATTGGTTTTGTTCCAATTTAGTTGTGCTCTTTTGTCGACTAAATTCAGTCGAATTTGCCCGTGGTCATTTTGGTAACCCTACTGCCTCTTTCAGTTTAGTAGCCGCTCTTTTATACATCAATTTCTTTTCCCCTTTCCCCATTTCTTTCCTCTTCTTTCACCATTTTTCCAATTCTTTCACCACAGTTTTGTCATTCAATCATCCTAAATTATTAAGTAAGTGTAATATTTAGCTCTTAATAATGTCAATATAATTATTGTTGTGAGTAATTATGATGATTTTGTATGTGTTCAGGTATGAATAAATTTTAGTAACTTAAATTTCTTGGTAAAAATAATATGATTATTGTTTATTTACATTTGTGTTGGGCAGAATAGCATGAAAATGAGTGAATTATGTTGATTAAACTTGGGATTTTATTTGTTGTTAACAATTATATTGCCAATAAACTTTTATTTATTTAAAATTGCATTTGCCATATATCGATGTATGCATATTTGTAGATGGCATCCAATCGTAGTTGGATTGGTCGTAATTGGTATAATGAGGCAAAATACTTAATAGGAGAATATAAAATTTGTGTGGATAGTTTCAATAAATTTTCTATAGATCATCTTGAAGAAGAAGAAGACAACGGGCATATAAGATGTCATTGTAATGAATGTAGAAGTGCGCACTACAAAAATCCTAGTATTGTGAAAGTTGATTTATATAGATATGGTATTATGCAATGGTATACTATATGCGATTGTCATGGGAAGGATGGTGTGCCGCACAATGAAGTTGGAACGAGTTCTGTTAATACTAACTACAGAGATGATGATATGTATGATGCACGTGATGATGATATCTATGATGCACATGATGATGATTTTGATGATCATGAGGATTTTGAGGAAGAACCGAACGGAACAGCCAAAAAATTTTAGAGGATGGTGAAGACTGCTTTTAAACCAATTTATTCAAACAATACCAATTTTACAACATTTGATATTGTAAGAGCAAGTCCAATGCATAGCTATATTTAGTCTTATAGCTATAATATAGAACCAAAATCATAAAATTCAACTCCAATGCATACCTATTCTAAGATGGATAAATGCATAAATAGATACTTGGTCCTATACTTAAGACCAAAGATGGCTATATTCATCCTTGCCACATCATTAAATAACTAATAATGGAGTATAAGAAGGCCCACTTTAAAAGAAAGTGAATGAGTTAGACAAAATGTTGAGTATATATGAAATTATTTTGGTTGTAAAATGCAACTAGCATTGGAACACTAATTGTATTTTAAGATCAAAAACTACTTTTTGATATTAAATTATGGCAATGGCTTTATCCATTTTAGCTTTAGTGTAATAACCCAAATTTTTGTACTTGAGAAAATTTTTATTTTTATGAATGAATAGTACTTTGCATGGATGAATAGTGAATTGCATGGATGAATAGTGATTTTGAGAATTAAGAAATTTTTCATGTTACCATATGTACGGGACAGGAAATGGATATTGTAAAGTTATACAAGTAATGTACGAAGCGAATAAGTGTATGTAAACGCGATCGGAATTCAAAAAATCCGATCTTTATTTTTATGGAAAATTTGACCGAGCAGTGAAGAGCATATCAATGCAATCAAGACAAGTGAATTATAATATTAAGGATTCATGGATTATATTTTTATTAAATATGATTTGAGGATTTAGAATGAAAACCTTCGAGTTTGAATAACGAGCGTTCTAGAAATTGCCAGAACTTTATAACGAGATTAGGCGATAAAGCGAACGCGAAACAAATTATGGAACGAGATGAGAAACCAGGCATGAGCATCTAGGGTTTATTACTAAGTGAATTTGGTTGAAAAAGAAATCAAGAAATGAAAAGAAAAAGAAATGGTGAGGTGTATGATCAAGAACAAGCCAACAAGACTACATGTCATCACACTTTATACACCCCACAAATGATGGACACATGGATTAAGAGAAGTATTAGTAGCTTGTATACATCACAAATATTACACAAAAACATATACCTATTAGTTAAACAAGAGAATCAAAGAGAGAAAAGCAAAAACATCACCACCATCACCAAAGAAACATTCGGCCCTTTCCCATAATTTCAAAACCAAAGCCCTAGCTCCCAAGCTTTGTTTCTTATGATCTATGGCTTAAAATAAAGCTACTAAGGAGACTAAGGTATGGTTAAATTTTGAGTTTCAACCTTGCATCCTAGCTATGTTAAAAATCCATCCAAAGATGAGAATGAATAGTGATGGATAATAACTTACATTGTTTTCTTGTTTTGTTCTTAAACTATAAGATTTATAAAAATAATGATAATAAAATATATAAAAACCTAGCATCTAGACCTCTCAATATATAAAAATAATAAAATATGAATTTTTAAGTAAGTCGTAATATAATGATAATATCAATATATATAACTTGTTCTTTAGTACTGAATTTAAATAACGAAATAATGAGATTTTTGATATCAAGATCTTAATATATAATATTTCATACCTCTTGAATTATATGAAAATTAAAATTTTAATCATGTAAATATTAGTTGTTATTTGAAATTATTTTTTTATAGGATCAACGTAGAAATATGTAAATGTTTGTTACATTTATTTTTTTATTTATCTTTGTTAAAATAGGAATCAAAAAATTTAATAATAATTAAACTTAACTTATCATGTCAAAAACTAATCTAAATTTTAAAAAATCAAATGAAATAAAATTTAATACAAAATTGTCATTAACAAAATTCTTTAAATGAAAAGTATCAAGTTTTTATATATATATATAAAATTAATATTTAAAAATAATAAGAGTTCTAATTGAAATATATGCTTTTAATATCCCCAAGTACTTATCAAAGTTATATATAAGTTTTTATATTCTAAATTAACCCAAGAATGGATTTAGAATGATAGTACTACATAGAGATGTTCAAAAAGCCCCAAGCCCGAAATTCAGGCTGATTCGATCCGCAAAAAAGCCCGAAAAACCCGGTCAGAAAAAAGCCCGATCCAGTTCGGCCCGACCCGTGGGCCTAATATGGGCCTCCTATTTTTCCTAAAGTCCGACCCGGCCTGAAGTCCGAAAAAGGCCGGTTAAAAGTCCGGGCTTTTAAAAAGCACGGACAAAAGCCCGGTTCGAAATGCTTATTTAGTGTAGTGGATGTGCTTCTCAAAATGGTCATATATGAGGAGATTTCTACGATATGTTTTTTATGTATTCTATATTCTACAAGTTCAGGGATGTAACTCTTTAGAGATTTCTTTTATAAAGATTGTTTGGTATATTAATATATTAGCTTTACAAAAAAAGAGAAAAATGACGTATATATATACGAAAAAAAAGCCTGGTTAAAAGCCCGGCCCGGCCCGGCCCGGCTCGACCCAAGGGTCTAAAATGGGCCTCATATTTTAGAGAAAGCCCAGCCCAGCCCGGCCCGATTTTTGAAAATGCCCGGTCCGACCCGATTCTTAAAAAGCCGGGTCTTTTTAAAACCTGAATAAAGCCTGGCCCTAAATGCTTTTTGTGCATATCTAGTACTACTTTGGTTTCTTTGTGTAAGTCTGTAACATCGTCTCTATATGAGTCTTATATTACATAGAACTCCTAACTATAGATTTAATCAGTAGTCCATTTTTTCTCTAGAAATAGGTATAGTCTGCATAATGTATTATTTACACTGATGTATAAAAACTTTAATTGAATTTTTCTAGAAATCATAATTTTGTGTAAATGTAGAATCTTTTAAGACTAATTCATTAAATTAAAATTAAATTTCTGCTTGTATTCCTTTAAATCATCCCTTTACTTATAAACATCTAATTTAGTATATAATGAGTTCTGATCTTTTTAACATAATGAGTTCTGATATTTTTTTTTTGCTGCATCGGGCGTTAATACTTGTTCTACACACTTTAGGACTTTTATCGTATAGGTGGTTTAATATGATTAGATAAATTCAAGTATATTTAATTAAGTAATAGGAAATAATTTACAATAAATAATAAGATAAAATCTAGACCGTAGTAACATTAATAGGATATAATCTAGACAGTTAATTAAAGTTTAGATCTAATGGTTAATATTTGTTTAACGGTAGTAGTGACAACCAAATATCTACCTTATGCTTATTATATATAGGATATAAATGTCCACCAGGAGGTTATTAAGGACTTAGAGCGAAGTCAAAAAATACTTCAAGATACTCTCTAAAGGTCTTGTAATTTGTCAATATACACTACACGAAAATATATGCAAGAACAAGTGTATATATGGTGACAAAATGCAAGAAAGCTTAAACACAAGTATATCGATGGATAGATGTAAGAATAACAACAAAAAATATTGACTTTGAAAGCAATATAACAAGCTTATGACTCTTGACCTTATAAAGGCTCAAGCTCCTCTAAATAAAGAAAGAACTATAAGAGACATGAGTTGGGATCGAAGCCGAAATTACTACGAAAAAGGGGGAAAATGAGCACCAAATGAAAGGTATTCAAGGGGGTTCAAAGCTGACTCAAATACTGAAGAAAGAACACTTATTAGGATGCAAGAAAATTTTCAAGGGGCTTCCTAGAAGGTGATGGCCGAATGATGTGAAAATGAGAACAAAATGATGGTGAAAACAAGCTTAAAACATGACCAAAAGATGAACAAAGCATGTTTGCTAGATACTTTTTGTGGCTTTTGAAATCTGAAATGTAGTGTAAATCTGGGGAAAAAATTCAGCATTTCTTTAGCTCTAATGGCTTAGGGAAAATGAATGGAAATCGGTAAGTATTTTTAAGAAAAACTAGGTAAAAAGCAACAAATAACCACACGACACCTAGCATAAACTACTAAAAGGAATAAAGCATATTCCAAGCATACTCCAAGATACTTTCCAGCGAATAAAAATGTGAGCATAACAATAATATAATATTCAAGAAGGTTATATTGGTACAAAATAGCCGAAAAAGACTAAACTACGTGACAAACCCATGTTCCCAAAGGATTATGGTCAAAAGTTTACCTTTAAATGAGTTGACCATCTATTATTTTTAAGCGACCTATAAATCAATTACCTATCAATTTTAGGGGTCCGGGAAGAAAGTCATCCAAAATTCTTGAAACTTCTTATGAAATTCTTTTAAATATATTCTTGTGACATTCCCAAAGTTTCAAGTCAAAATAACATGTTAAGGTATTTTATTAAAATATATTTTGATAAAATATGCTTAGACGAAAAGATAAAATACATTAGTTGTTTATCATGACTAAAGTTTCGGCAAAAATTTTGACTTGAAATATATTCAAATATAATATTTCTTAAATAATAATGACTACGAAGTCCTCGAAATATTTATTTTTAATAATTTTAGAATTTTATCCATTAAAGTAAAATTGTGATGGTTTCTGGGATAAAAAACTATTTTTATACGTTCAACAAGTCTTTTAATATGGCACTATATCGAATATTTTTAGAGTAAAACATTTTGAAAAGTACACTGTTTTGAATCAAATACTCATTTTTGGTTCGGAAAACTACTGTTCAGAATAACTCAATATTCATGCCAATTTGACTTTGCCTTTCAAAGTATCCGAAATGATCTAGATTAGGATGTATCATTTTATTGTATTCCTTATCCCAATCAATGATTGGTACATGAAAATATTTTGTCAAATTTACTCGTCATTTGTTTATTTCAAAACTAATAATCCTAACCGAAAAATTACTATAGTGTCTATTAACTTCCTATATCTAATTTAATTTTTATTTTCTTTATTGTAAAAGAGCCACAATCTAAAAAAAAAAGATTATCTCACTATATATATTTAGTCTTTTCTAAAAGACAATAAAATTATGATGAGCCAACTTATAAATGGATTTAATTTATTTTTTTGTCGAAACTTGTTTTTAGTCACAAAATAATACTTTGCAATGAACCTTACAAAATCATTCATAACCACAAAGAAAAGGATTAATAATAGTGCACAAAGTAAAGCAAAATACTAAAGTAATAATATAATTAATCTACCCAACAACCAACTATTTTAAAAAAACTCTATCTAACAACCAATTAATAATAAAAAGAATTTAATGTGATATTAATTCTAGAATAATCTTTATGCTACATATATATCTCACTAAACCCTCTCCCATTCCTCATCACTTGGTTTTCCTTTTGCATTCAAACTCCCCCAATAAATTTATTTATAAAAAAATATCACTATCCTTCTTTTTATTAATAATGTCATATATGGGTTTTTTTATATTGATGTTATTTCATTTTTGCAACTTGTTAGAAACAATGTCAAACGAAAATTCCAATATCCAAAGAGGAAGAATCCTCTACTACATGGCTAGGATACCCAAATGGGTGTTTGGTAATGTTTTTGTAATAACTAAGAAATATGAGTATTATATTTTTTTAATAAGAGTTACTAATATTAAAAAAAAACTATAATCTGAATACAGTTGCAGTTTTCACCACAACCGGCTCTAGTGTATCATGGGCAGCTGCCACAATTGATGATGTCATTCCAATCCCAGTCCGTGACTGGTGGAGGAGATAAATCAACCCAATTGAAGAAGCCACCACACATGGTGCACACATGGTACAAGCACCAGCATCACAGTCTATTCCAGCAAATAATGAGAAGAGGAAGGACGATGAAACTGCTGGTGGGATTGAAACTAAGAGGGTGTTACAACCAGAATTCTGCCAAGCCTTGCTTCGGTTGGACCTGCAAGTGAGAAGAATTCGAGGGATTATCCCCCCGATTCACCTCCGGTGTGAGAATAAGTTAACTGCTTTTTTGTAAGGTAATATTGAATGCAGAGAGTTTATGTTTGTGTGTTGTTGTGAATGAATGAATCCTCAAACCTGAATTAACCTTATTCTTTTTGTTCCTGTCAGTTGCCGAAGAGTGGGTGATTGGGGCGACGTGTCCCACGTTCTTAGGATCGTGCGACCATGCGACCGTTGCGGGTGAAATGGGCTGAATAGACCTTGGGCCTTCTTCAGTAGTCTACGTCGGTCCTTTGGTTCGGCCCATAAGGAAGGTGGGCCCTCTGTCCAGTCCATTAAGATGTCAGACCTCCAACATGTCCCTGGGCTTCGTTCGGAGTTACCCTCAGGACGAAGGCCAGTGCCTAGGCCCATCTTCGGAATACACTCCTCAGAGGTATTATTCGGATAAGGATGACAGCATGGTCCGACAAGACGGCTTGTAGGGAGTCACGCCTCTTAAATGATGACAGTTGTCCAACCTCGAGATCCGTGCTTAAATCATGTCTGTTGAATACGAAAAGTTTCTTGTCCAAAGCCGTGTCCCTGCGCTTAAAAACTCCAAAACCTTTTCATATTTATTTTCACGTTTCAACTCTTACTCCACCCACAGAGCAGAAACCCTTTCCTCAAGAACTTTCGTGAGTAGCAATTGGAAATGTCACACCACTTCCGGCCATTCCCCGTTCTCCGATTTCGGTGGCAATTCATCTTCAAGAAGACTATCCTCAGGAACTCGATCGCGTAAGTGTTTGGAATACTAGATTGTGTTTGAGTTTGATATAAAGGGGTTGTTGCAAAAATAGGGGATAGAAGGCAAAAGAGCCATGTACTTACGCTCTATAATATAGCGTAAATGTTAAAAAAAACAGGGGAAGTGCGCTGGAATTATGCTCTATTATAGAGCGTAATACCCTATTTTTCAACAGTTACGCTCTATTATAGAGCGTAATTACAGAATTTTTTTTTTGCTCTGTTTTTTTCTTTTTCCCTATACCAAATTCAAGCACCAAATTTCTACTAAAATCAAAAGCACCAAATTAAAAATTGCTAACCAAATCAACAAAATCAATACCAATTTCACTCAAAAGTAAAATCATGAATTACATTTCCTTGGTTTTTTTGAGTTGGACTTTTCGGGAATCGACTCTCCTAATTTTTTTGGATAATTTCGTGAATCATGTTTAGCATCAAGTTCTTTGCAACAATTACAGTTTCTTGGTTTTTTGAGTTGGACATTTCAATGCCACTCTTCACTCTTTCCCTCTTGCGACCTTTAGTGATGGAAATTATAGGGTCTTCCAAATTTTCAAAATCTTCAAATCCATCAAAGTCTTCACCTCCACGTTCATCCTCACATGATGGAGTTTTTTTCGTTCATCCTCACATGACGTATATCGGGCAGGTTGTGATTGAAGAATATTGCCAATGATAGGACGTTTATACGATATAGACCCGGTAATTTTATTTGCTCCAATTGTCCATCTCAAGTTAATTAAATTTGAAGGGATCTCTGTCCATTGCATCATATTCAAGTATCGAATAACATGATGACAAATCATTCCCGAACTTTCAAATTTCTGACAAATACAATTTATCATATCATTGGCCACGGTTATTTGATACACTTTTCTACTTTCCTCCGCCACCGTGGTCTTATATGATTCGTACACCTTAAATAGCATAGTACTCATAGAATCTCTCTCATTCACAACATAGGCTCCACTTTGTTTAAGTTCGTGTTGAAAACGTCTAAACATTTCCTTTGTATAAATATATGCCGCATGATTCTCCAATGAGGAGGATGTTATTCTTGACCTTTCCTTATACTTCGTTTCATAGTCCGCTTCTTTCTCACGAAGATATTGTTTCTCCAATGTATTTTATGAATTCTCTATAAACTCTTTCAAACCGGTTCTAGCATTTACATACTCGTCAAAAAATGCATTCATTGACTCACTTCTCGAGGTAGTGGTTATCCCGGTAGTGTAATGAAGTTTAGTGTACACACGAACCCACTTATGTCGAACGGAATACATTTCTTGCAACCAACCATGATCAACCAAGTTATATATTTCAACCAAATCATTCCACCTATCTTCAAATTGTTCAACCGTCATTGACTTGTACAAACATAAATTGAAATCTTCTTTGAAATGTGGTTCATATACGTACGAACCGGATAACTTCTCCCCGAATTTGGTACTTATATGCCAAGTACAATAAAGATGGTTCGTGTTTGGTAAAACTTTGGCAATTGCATTTCCAAGTGCAACGTCTTGATCGGTGATGATGGAGATTGGAGGGTTTTTTCCTATAGCTTCCAACAAATTCTTCAAAACCCATATATAAGAACTTTCTTTCTCATCCCTTATTAGTGCAAAACCAAATAATATGGATTGGTAGTGGTGGTTCACCTCCGTAATAGGTACAAATGGCATACTATACCTATTTGTGCGGTATGTGGAGTCAAATACTACCACATCTCCAAAATTTTTATATGCATTTAATGATCTTGGATCAACCCACAACATGGAACGCACCCGATTATCCTCATCAACATCTACTAGATAGAAAAATTCCCCAAAACTATTACATTTCAATTCTTGGAGTAATGTCAAACCTTTTTTGGCATCACTCGAATCAAATACATGATGTCTAATATCACGCAAAACATTCCGAATGTCTTGACTAGTAAATCCAATATTCTCTAAGCTTCCCGTAAGCTCACCCATTACATTAAAAGATTGTTGAGACCCAATACCCGACTTACTCAAAATTATAATCAATTCTCGCATGATGGGTGTTATGTTTCTTGGCCTTTGCATGAAATGTACCTTACTAGGTGAAACCATCTCATGATTGTGTACCAAATGAACCAATGGTACTTCCCATTTATTTGATTTCTCTCTATGAAAAACATACATTCGTGCCTTACATTTTGTTCTACCAAGAGAATCTCAATTTCTCTTTTTTTTCGGAACTTCATCTTCATCATCCAAAGATTTTGAGGCTAATCTCCCACCCTTTCGACATATATACAAACACGAACAAATCTTGTTATTTTTTTTACGTTTATGTGTAGTTCTAATTATTACTTCAAAACCAATACGCCTACCAAAATCTCTATAGAACCTCTCCGCTTCATCTAAACTATCGAATAATTGACCAACACATGGGCAAACATCATTCAAATCATCCAAAGAAACACCATTCTCAACATCTTCAACATCATCACCATCATCAACATCATCACCATCATCAACAACATCATAGACAACATCACCATCACCATCATCATTCTTAACATCTTCATTATTATCATCATCAAGATCTATTATTTTAGGTGTGTGTGGACTTTCGTTAATGTCTTCATTTTCTACCTCAATCTCAATCTTACTAGGTGTCTTATTAGGAGATTTTAACTTTGAAAAAATGAAAGAAGCCATGGGTTAAATAGAGAGCTAACCTTAAATTCCAAGCTCAATCTTCAAAAATCTTAATTTGGGATTGGTACTCCAAGCTCAATCTTCAAAATCTTCAAATTTGGGTAAGATTTGACAAATAAATTAAGATTGGTAGAGTAGAAATAGGTATAGATTGGTGTAGATTAAGTTTGTGATGGTGTAAAATATATCTCCAAATGATTTAAGATTGGGTATAAACTCAAGAACACTCACAAAATGATATTTCAAAACATGAAGGGTTGTTTGAGCTGAAATTGGTGTAGTTCTCGGCTAAGACATATAATAGAGCGGAATATTTAGGGGTAAAAAGGGAATTAAGGTTACGCAATATTATATAGTATACTATGCTATATTATATAGCGTATATGCTATATAATATAGCGTAAGTATCCCCAAATCCTGACCGTTGGCTGGTCATTTTAACGGTATAAGATGGGTTGGTTGGATATTTAAAAATACCAAACTGTGGCTGGTGACCAGTTTCCTATATATACATATACACATATGATAAAAAGTATGAACTCATATCGAGTTCAAGGTCGGTCTATCGGATATAGTACTGGCCCTAAGTAGAGATTAAGATTTTATAGATTATTACTAATAGAAGTTATGTTTTATTATAGGAGGAGGAGGAGACTGGTGAGGTGAGTCACGGTCGAGGGTGGCTAGGGATTACAGAGGAGGAGGCTACATAGTTAGAGGAGACCGGTGTTGAGATTCCATTGTATGTTGTGGCAGGCTTGAGGAGGAGAGCCAGAGTCAGGGCTAGACAGCAGTATAGGGATTCTATGGTAGTAGTACCATATGTGGGGGGACAGAGACCTTCAGCAGGATTGGATGAGGTAGGTCCCTCTAGGGTGAGGACAGAGGTTCCAGATGAAGATGTTCCAACACCTAAACGTCCTAGGGTAGAGACTGTAGTAGAGGTGCAACCTGTGTTTAGAGATATCAATATGATTCCTGTTCCACCTATTCCAGCACCATCACCTGTTCCATCACCGATACCGAGCCTAGACCCTTTAGATGATCCTAAGGAGGAGGTGGACCCTTTAGAGGACTCAGACCCTACGGAGGATTCAGATGTAGATCCAGCCCCTTTAGTTGCTCCACCCCCACCGGTAGCTGCACCCCCACTAGTGGCCCATCCACCAGCGGGAGATACTCTTCATGTTACTTTATTATCAAACTATCAGCTTTTAGAGGGTCAGTTGGTAAAGTCCCGCCGAATGGTAGATATGCTTTTGCAGAGGTTAGCTGGACCCTAGGGCGACAGGCCAGATTCTGGATGGGATATCAGTGGGATTTATCTATGTAGAGATGCAATCACTTGCACGCCTTAGGGAGCTGACGGTGGGGAGACGTGATCCAGAGTGGAGGGCAGAGGTAAACAGGGTTATCACATCTACTATGGCCCAGTTGAGAGACATCATCGGAGCAGGATTACCATGAGCTGTGGTTAGGAGTTCTCAATCACGAATCAGGCTATAGTCACCTTAGTGGTATCATTTTGGAGGATTAGGTAGTTGTTTACTATATTAATCCTAGTTTGATTAGAGGACTGTTGGTAGTACTTTTGTTGTATCGGATTAGCATGTTCTAATACCTTTTGGGGTTTCAAACTATGTACATTATGAAGCATATATGTAAAAAGTAATGAAGAATATTACCCGCAGGTTGTGATGTATTTATTCTCATCAGTGTAGTTTATATATATTTTGTTTAAGTTGCCTTATATCCTGATATTAACTAAAATGGTGGTATATAAATGTGTTAACTAGTGATATACTTATTGAATATGGGAATAATGGATATTGTGCCCTAAGTTTGGGTAATTAATGGAGAATGTTGTATTTACAGAATCATGCCGCCTAAAAGAAATACAAGAACAAATACAAGGGAAAATGCGGGAGATCAAGGAAGCCATAATGAAGAGATTAATAGACAGAATGAATGGACTATTGATGAATCAAATCATGAGGAGGAAGAAAATGAATCAACTGCCCAGGAAGGGAACCAGGGAGGAGATCCGACTTATTAAGGCAGAATTTAAATCTTCATCAGAACCCTCAACAACCACCAGTTCCACCTAACCCAATAGCTAATTCATTCCGTGCTTTTAAGTCATTGAAACCCCAGAGTTTGAATGAACCGCTGACCCGGTTGTAGCCAGGGCATGGCTAAAATAAATGGAGAAAGCTTTTGAGATATTGAATGTAGATGAGGGTCAGAAAACAATCTTTGTTGCCTATCTCCTAAAGGGAGAAGCTAATTATTGGTAGGATTCTAAAAGGAACCTAGAAGGAGCAGGAGTAATAACTTGGAAGCAGTTTTCCAGAGTGTTTCTAGATAAATATTCTCCTAAGTATATGATAAACCAAATGGAGACAAAATTTTTAGAGCTAAAGTAGAATAATCTAACAGTGGCTAAGTATGAATCTAAGTTTACTGAGTTGTCTAGGTTTGTACCAGAGTTTGTAAACTCTGAGGAAAAGCGAGCAAGAAGATTCCAGTTGGGATTGAAACCGTGGATACAGACTTGAGTGGCAGCTTTTGAATTGACTGATTATGTCGCAGTAGTTCAGAAAGCATCAATAATAGAAGCAGGGAGTGAACAAGTGCAAAGAGACCGAGAGAGTAAGAAAAGAAAAGTTGAAAGTCAAAAGGGAAGTTCAACTGGAAGAAACTTCCCTAGCAAATTTAGTAAAGGACAAGGGTCTTAGTTTGCGAGAAATCCAGGATTTGGTAGAAGTCAAAGTGAGACAGTTTATCAGGGTGGTAAGCCAGCAGGAGCATCCCAGTCCAGTCAATCAAGACAACTGTTACCTGATTGTATAACTTGTGGTAGGAAGCATACGGGCGTCTGTAGGCTACTAGGAATAACTTGTTATAAGTGTGGATAGAAGGGGCACTATTCTGACAAGTTCCAATCGACTAACACTAATAGCAAAGGAGAGTTCAAGTGC
The DNA here is from genome assembly GCA_036435485.1 of Saposhnikovia divaricata. NCBI lineage: Eukaryota > Viridiplantae > Streptophyta > Magnoliopsida > Apiales > Apiaceae > Saposhnikovia > Saposhnikovia divaricata. Next base: position 139,210,325 of record CM071599.1, on the reverse strand, counting down.
TTCCAGTGTGGAAAATTTGGACATATGGCTAAAGATTGCCATTCTGTTGGTTCATCTGCGACAAGGCAAAGTGGTACTGCTTCAAATAGACCTCCTACCGCTAAAACATTTAATATGTCCTTGAGAGACTCAGTAAGACATCCGGATGTGATTGCAGGTACGCTCCAACTGAACTCCTTAAGTGCAAATGTTTTATTTGATTCAGGAGTGACCAAATCATTTATATCCCAAGACTTTGCTAGTAAATTGAAACTTAAGTCAAAATCATTACACGAACCCTTACGAGTTGAGATAGCTAATCAAGAAGTTATTCTAGTCAAACAAGTCTATCCAAATTGTTACCTAGAATTCGAAGGATGTCGGCTTCACGTATATGTAATTCCTCTGAAATTAGGAGAGTTTGATGTCATTCTAGGATGGATTGGTTAACAAAGAATGAAGCTAATATTGACTACAAGGGAAAGAAAGTAAGAATAAAACTACATGAAGGTAAAGAATTGGTGTTTAGAGGATAAAGGCAAAATAAACAATTTTTGACTAGTATACAAGAAAAAAGGTTGATACGCCAAGGATGTGAGTCGTATTTAGCTTATGTGATAGATGCCACTAAGAAAGCACCTGACTTGAGTGGGATTCCCATAGTCAATGAGTTTGCGGATGTATTCCCAGAAGATCATCCTGGACTGCCACCTGATAGGGAGATAGAATTTGCTAGAGACTTAGTGCCTGGTGCAGCACCAGTTTCAAAAGCCCCATATAGGCTAGCCCCAGTTGAACTAAAGAAGTTAGCTTCTTAATTACAGGAATTACTTGATAAAGGCTTTATAAGACCTAGTGTATCTCCATGGGGAGAACCTGTGTTATTTGTTAAGAAGAAGGATGGAAGTATGAGGTTGTGTATAGATTATAGAGAGTTGAACAAATTGACGATCAAGAATAAATATCCTTTATGAAGGATAGATAATTTGTTTGTCCAATTGAAGGGTGCTGAGTATTTTTCAAAAATAGATTTAAGATCCGGATATCACCAACTCAAGATTAAACCTGAGGATATTCCCAAAAGAGTATTTCGCACATGTTATGGGCATTATGAGTTTTTGGTAATGTCATTCGGTTTAAATAATGCGCCAGCAGCTTTTATGGACTTAATGAACAGGATTTTCAAGAAATATCTAGATAAGTTTGTTATAGTCTTCATTGATGATATATTGGTTTATTCAAAGACTAGGGAAGAACATGAGGAACATTTGAGGATAGTTTTGGAAATTTTGCGGCAAGAGCAGTTGTACGCTAAGTTTTCAAAGTTTGAATTTTGGCTGCAAGAAGTCCAGTTTTTAGGACATGTGATAAGTAAGGAAGGAGTGCTAGTTGATCCCGCAAAAATAGAAGCAATTTCAAATTGGGAAAGACCAAAGACTCCAATGGAAGTAAGAAGTTTTGTAGGATTAGCTGGATATTATAGGAGGTTTGTGCAGGATTTTGCTAAGATAGCAGCACCATTAACCCGGCTTACTCGTAAAACCGAGAAGTTTGTGTGGACTGATAAATGTGAAGAGAGTTTCCAGGAGATAAAGAAAAGATTAGTGATAGCTCCAGTACCAACTTTACCGGATGGAAAAGGGAACTTTGTGATTTTTATTGACGCATCCCATAAGGGCTTAGGTTGTGTACTTATACAACATGGTAGGGTGATTGCTTATGCATCAAGAAAATTGAAGGAATATGAGTTAAAATACCCTACCCATGACCTAGAATTAGCTACCATAGTGTTCGCTTTGAAAATTTAGAGACACTATTTATACGGGGAAAAATGTGAGATTTACTCTGATCCTAAGAGCTTGAAATACATATTCACTCAAAAAGAGCTAAACATGAGACAAAGAAGATGGTTAGTGTTGATCAAGGATTATGATTGTGAGATCCACTATCACCCCGGGAAGGCCAATGTGGTGGCCGATGCTCTTAGTCGAAAAGAGAGACTTAAGATGTTAAGTGCAACAGAGGAGTTAATCAAAGATCTTGAGAGATTGGAAATTGAGGTGAAAATACCAGGAGAAGGACAAGAGAGTCTAATGGAAATTAATGTCCAACCACCGTTGTTGGAAAAGATTAGGATATGTCAATAAAAGATGATGGAAGAGGAAGAAAAGTCCTCTGAGGAAATAATGATAGGAGAAGAAATCAAATGTGAGAGAGATGAAAAGGGAATCATGAGACCTGCATCAAGGATATGGGTTCATAATGTTCAGGAGTTAAAAGATGAAATTTTATGAGAAGCTCATAATTCACAGTATTCAATTCACCCAGGTAGCATAAAAACGATGAAGTGTGGCTAAAGAACAAGGAAAATGAAAACTTCCCTAAATGGTTTCAACAGAAGGTACTGAACTCTACCATGTTACTGTACAAATTGTAGGAAATATTTTGAGATTATGATGTGTTTTAGGACAGTTACAATGATATTATGAGATTTTATGGGATTATATGATTTTCTGTGATTGTTAATGGTTGTAAAAAAGTGAAATCCTGCTACAATAATTCTGATATCATTAATTATTGCCAGGTTGCAGCAGAATTGCTTGTTGAAAATAATCAGTTGAATACGGAGTTAGTGTGGATTGCAGCAGGCCCCAACAATGCGTGCCTACATTTAGTGGATACAAAATGAATGGTGTTACGTATAGCACCAAAGATCGTGATGATCAACGTCAAGTTCAGTGCAGCGGTGTCTCCGTAGATGCCGATACAATGGTTGTGCACCAAAAGGATAAAAACATTCAACATACATCATATACGTATTATGGAGTTATTTGCTCTATATGGGAGCTGGACTATAACAAATTTAGGGTCCCTATTTTTCGTTGCAATTGGGTAGATACGAATAAAGGGATAAAGGTAGATGACTTGGGATATACATTAGTTAATTTAAATAAGTTTGGCTTTTCATATGATCCATTTGTGTTAGGAAAGCATGTTAATCAAGTTTGTTATATTGTTGATCCTCTTGACAAATTTTGGTCAGTGGTGTTGAAATTACCTAGTAAGGCATACCATTAGGATAGTGACGATGAAAAGGTGGGATCGGTTGAAATTGAACTTGAGAATGAGATGGATGTGACAATGTTTCCCAGTGCTGATGTAGAGGAAGAAAGTACTAGCTACATGCGAGAAGAAGAATGGATTCAACTTCCATGATGTATTATTAGTTTGTTTCCCACTGTTTTATTAGTAATTTGTTTGTTTGGCTTGAACAAATTAGTTTCTTTAATTTAGTTTGTTGAATGTACATTGGATTTTTTTTATATAGTTTGTTGATAAACCAGTGTTGGTGATTAAGATTGATCTTGGTTGTATTTATTCATGATCTTGGTTGTATTTGTTCAAGTTCTATTGGGGAGATGTTGGTGAGATCATGTACTGTTCTTTATTTTATTTTAACACATTCTACTTTCAGACAACGATTTTCTTGCATAAAGGTTTCTAACAACCCTTTGTATGTCTTGGGCTGTTTTCAGTTTGCCCTATTTTCTACTTTCCCTATTTTAAATTACGTGCCCTGTTTTCGGTTTTTTTCAAAAATATGTTGTATAAGTGACAATGGTTTGTAGGCATTGTTTGAATACATAAAAAACAATACATCTGCATTGTCTATGTCCATGTGAAACAATAGTTTAATTTTATAGAAAACAATTGTCTACGGCTATGTGAGACAACATGTTTTTAGTTTCGGAAAAACTATTGTGTGATAGTGTTGTCTGACATCAGTTTTTTTAACATTAAAACAACGGTTTATTTTTTGTGATAAACGATTGTCTATGTATTTGTGACACAACGGTTTTTTGAGTTTCAAAAATACCAGTTGTATGAGTTTTTCGGACCATACTTTTTCAGTCATCCGTTGTCTATAAAGTGTTGTCTGAGGCTATTTCTGGTGTAGTGATGGTACAAGCACCAGGGCCATCACAGTCTATTCCAGCAAGTAATGGGAAGAGGAAGGCCAATGAAAAAGCTGGTGGGAGTGAAACTAAGAGGGTGAGCTTTTTTGTTTTTTGGTACTATCTCCTTTAATGTGTTAGATTTTGACAAATATTCTTTCGTGGGGCAGAGGGTATAAACAAATATTTCACTACATAATTTTTATTAGTGACATGATATTGGATGCAGGGCTCCATTTACAAGCCTTGCGAATGGATAGATGCTCTGAGCCTGTTCTTACCGTACTTTCCCAAGGTTTGACAGTATTGGTGGAAAGATTTAATTTTAGTTTGCACTACGCCATAAGTGGCCTATTATAACTCTCCCGTAATGTTACAATAGGCCCTAAATCCGTTACAATAGGTCTATTGTAACACTTGGGGGCGTTACATTTACTGGCGTTACAACAGGTGCCTATTGTAACGCTTTTACCCATCTAATGTAACACTGATAAAACGATACATTATGTTGCTAATTTAACACTATCATCACCTAATGTACCGGATTTGTAGTGTTACTTTTGAACTTAATCCGAGGGACAGAATGTGGGGCCCACATGTGAGGCCCACTGACACGTGGCAACCTGACACGTGGCATGTGCCTCCACACCTGCCACGTGGCATGTTGGGCCCACCTGACACGTGGCATGTGGGGGGGCCCATTGACACGTGGCATGTAGGACCCACTCTCTATTAAAACACTATAACATGTCTAGTGTAATACTAAATAAGATTGTAATGTAACACTACAATAGGCAAGTGTAACACTAGATGGACATGCATATGCAACACTACAATAGGAAAATGTAATACCAGAATACAAAAATTTTATAATAATTGCTTCGTACATAAAACATTCCCATTAATAACCATTACATGTCCAATCCAAATTAATCCATTACATGTCTAAACGAACATTCAAACCAAATTCAACCATTACAATGCCTCCTTCAACCACTATAAACTAATTCAACCACCAACATTCAAACCAAAATATACCATTACAAGTTCTCCTTCCTTCAACCACTCCAAACAACTTCATAAACCGCCATTTAATTACTCAAGTACAAACTACGATAGTAAAAAAGTTCTAGATAAATAGTAAAGTTCAACAATGAGCTGACATTGCATCCAGTAGAAGCATTCTTCCTGAAAGTGGTTCCCCAACTTTGGCTCACAACCTCCAGAGCTTAGAGACAACCAATCATACCAGGAACGTAATGAAAGAATAGGACTGTTTAAGAGACTAAAAATATAGTAAGACCAAAGGTCAGAGTTTCTACATTGACAAACAATAGTAATGGTATAACTCATATATAGTTTAACTATTTTAGGAATGCAAAATAAATGCCTAAATGCACAAATTTGATTGACGTGATGTACAAAACAATGACCAGTTATCCGAAATTTGATTACGGATATCATGATTTCTATAGAAATGTCATTGTGATGTCCACAAGGATCTCATGATATCTTCAGAGATGTCATGGTGCTGTCAAAAGGGAATGGATGTATATCTGAAGTATACAACTAAATTAAAGTTGCGTAAAATTTGTAGGATAAAACCAAACACCAAAACAGGAACAGAAGTTTTTATTTTATTTTAGTGTACACTTGTTATAGTTTCTGGATTAGGTTCTTCTAAATGAGAACAAACATAAAAGTACACTAATTAATCTAGAACTATATACATCTCATCTGTATCTGAATAAAATCATAATATCAAGAACGACCTTCTACATATACTTGGTAAAATTCTGACCAATTGAGACGTGCTTAGTCCTATTCAATATAATAATAGAAAAAAAGAAAATCCAGAATGTTTTACTCTAATACAGGAGTGAACTTCAACATTACCCTCCAAATACCTCCGCGAGAAGTGACCTCTATAAAAAGGAGGTGCAAATCCAGGTCCTTTCTCCTATAACAGGGATCCAACAATAAACATGTGTAGACAAAACAAGAGTGAGGAAAAAATAACCAGGTAATGAAGTCTATGTGGTTCCCATGTTATATTTTAGTTTCATCAAGGTAGCAGGACAAGTTAAGCTCGTCATTCATTACTGTAGAAGATCATATGCAGTAAGCAGTAAAGTAGTAAACTATGTAGTTCAAAACATGACCATGCTTTGATAAAATTGAGGTTAGCTTTCGAGAAAGCATAATTACAAAAATGAGAAATAAAGTTGTCAAGAATTTAATGTTATTTAGAGTTTTCCCCCAATACGCGAGGATCTAAGCATCACCTATATTCTAAAAATATTTCTATTTATCAATAGGCAATGCAGTGGTTAGTATCTAAGTTTTACTATCAGAGAGTTGGTCATAGTAGTACAATTCAAGCACAGAATGAAACAAACTTTTGATGGTCACTTCAATTACTCAAACATTGTTAGAATAACTACGTCGTTGACCTTTATTGTGTATCATAGAGATAAGTTGGAAAAATCTACTGGACATTTTTGGGAAATATGTAACTGAAGAAGCTAACAATGTAGATAATTTCAGTTACCTCTTCTTCACTATCAAGGCTCAGTTTCTGCGAAAGATACTTCTTGATGAACGATATTGGTTGAGTAGCATCCCTAAGTTACAGATAAAGTGAAGAATAATTACTAAATTTACAATAGGTGATTATACAAAAAGCATGAGATGTTTACCTGTAAAATAATTTAAAAATTACTACATTTTTCAAGGTCTTAAAAAATAAAGTAGCTACTGATCTTCTTAAGAGGTCTCCAACGCCATCCACCCCAAGCCTGACCGAAAATAAAAAAAAATTACAATTAAAAAACTCCAATTAATCAAAAACCCTGAATTAAATACAAACAGAAAACCCCAGTTAGATACCTATCAATTAAAAGTCCAGCAATTAGATACAAACAGCTAAAGACGCAGCCAGCTGCTGGAGATGCCCATTTCCCCTCTTCCAGAGTACACCATGGACTACATGAATGCATATGTGTCCATGGTATACCCTGTTTGAAATAGTGCAATTGTATTTTGCAATAATTTTCAAACAGACTATTTGAAATAGTGCAATTGTATTTTGCAATAATTTTCAAACAGAGTACACCATGGACATGTATGTATCCATCATAAACCACACTTTAGTCCTGTCATAAAAACCAAAACAACAGATTCATTCACAATTTACATAAACTAAAAATTAGGCAATAACAAAATATATATACACTAAAAAGAAAGAGATTGATGAAAAGATGATATTGTTACCGCTTGAGTGGATAAGAATCGAAGCCCTAATTGAAACTTGAACCCCAATTGAAACTTGAACATCAAACTAGTAAATGACTATAGTTTTGTGTGCGAGTGTCTGTATGATCATTTCTTGAACACTGAAGCAAATAAAGAGAAATAAGAGTTTGTGTGAGTGTGTGTGTGTGTGTACGAGTATGTAAATGAGGAAAGAAACAAGAGTGTGAGAGGGGAGGGATATAAAGGGGGCGTTCAATAATTTTGCATAGGCCCAAACATTTGGTCTTTCCCCGCCCATAAATTTGGTCTTTTTACCCCCACAAATTTCGTTACGGTTTGGAGTTTTGATTTTTTTAAAAAATATTTCTGGACCACCCAACCGTACGGAGGTCAAGATCCGCCCTTTTAAATGTTATTGCCAAAATTTCGGGAAAGGGGAAAGGGCACTTGTAATTATTTGGATTTGGGGGGAAAGTTGGCGCCCACATTTTTTCAACTTTTTCAATTTTAACTTAAAATTAAATAATCAGTAACAAAAAAATAAATTGGGTTGTAGTTTTTTTAAATATTTTTCGACAATCCAACTGTACAGAGGTCAAGATCCATCCTTTTTAATGTTATTGCCAAAGTTTTAGAAAAAAATAAATTATTTTGGTCTGGTAATTTAACGGTCAACTAGTACTTTGACTAGAACCCCTAAATAGTGTTTTGTCAGGGTTTGGGGTTTCGATTTTTTTAAAAATATTTTTCGATGTCCCAACCATACAGAGGTCAAGATCCATCCTTTTTAATGTAATTGCCAAAGTTTCAGAAAAAAATAAATTTATTTGGTTCGATAATTTAACGGTCAACTAGTACTTTGACTAGAACCCTTAAACAGTCTTTCATCAGGGTTTGGGGTTTCGATTTTATTAAAAATATTTCTCGATGACCAAACCGTATAGAGGTCATGATCCGTCCTTTTTAATGTTATTCCCAAAGTTTCAGAAAAAATAAATTTATTTGGTTTGGTAATTTAACGGTTCAACTAGTACGTTGACTAGAACCCCTAAATAGTGTTTCGACAGGGTTTGGGGTTTCGATTTTTTTTAAAATATTTCTCAACAACCCAACCATACGGAGGCCAAGATCCATCCTTTTTAATGTTATTTCCAAAGTTCCAGAAAAAAATAAATTTATTTTGTTTGGTAATTTAACGGTCAACTAGTACTTTGACTAGAACCCCTAAATAGTGTCTCGTCAGGGATTGGGGTTTCAATTTTTTAAAAAATATTTTTCGATAACCCAACCATACAGAGGCCAAGATCCATCCTTTTTAATGTTATTGCCAAAGTTTCAGAAAAAAATAATTTTATTTGGTTTGGTAATTTAACGATCAACTAGTACTTTGACTAGAACCCCTAAACAGTGTTTCGTCAGGGTTTGCAGTTTCGATTTTTTTAAAATATTTTTCGACGACCCAACCATAAAGAGGTCAAGATCCATCCTTTTTAATTTAATTTCCAAAGTTCAGAAAAAAATAAATTTATTTGGTTTGCTAATTTAACGGTCAACTAGTACTTTGACTAGAATCCTGAAACAGTGTTTCGTCAGGGTTTGGGGTTTCAATTTTTTTAAAAATATTTCTCGATGACCAAACCGTATGGAGGTCAAGATCCGTCTTTTTTAATGTTATTCCCAAAATTGATTTTCTAATTAAAAGAAAATTTAATCTTTTAAAATAAATTTATAAAAATCAAAAATTACTAAAAAGTAATTATACTTTTACCACAAAAGGTAAAAAGAAAATTTTTTTTAACTTAACAGCCGTGGTAAAAATGTATAGGTTAAAATCACAAAGTTTTTACCATGTTCCCACCCAACAGATCAACACAAAACAAATAAAACAAAAGAACATAACAAAAATCAAGAACATTTAAAAGTTCTTCAGTTTTTGCAGATTCCGGCTACAGCAGCAGATTTCTACAATTCATTTAAAATACGATGTTAAAACAAAAATAGAAGAAACATCAAGCAATAAAAATTACAGAATCAAGCGAAAGTCTAACAAATCAAGAAAATAAAAAATGACACATACGTAGAATTCCTTCATCACTTTCTTCTCTACCTAGTCAGGATACTTATCATTTATATCAGCCCATGTGTAAGCTCCCACTGGCCAGAACCCGTGAACGATGCCCAAGAGTGTCTTTTTTGCCTTATTATGTATGAGGCAGGCTATAGCTCCGGTAAGGAGAGTCGAGAGTATATCGGTTGAAGGAGTAAGGAGGAGAGGCCGACCGAGGAGAACGTGGGAGGAGCAATTGAGGTTAGATATGAAGGCCTTAAACCTAGATGAGGACATGACCTTAGATAGGAAATCTTGGAGACGTCAGATCAGAGTTGTGGAGTCTCCGTTAGGGAGCGGCTCAGTAGTAGAGAGTCTCAGGATGGGTTTTGCTTGGCTAGTTTTGGCGTAGTACTTTTGCTTTTTCTACTTGTGTGGTCTTTATTTTGCAGGGGGTTTTGGTGCGAAAACATCATTTTGTTTAGCAGCATAGAGTGCATCAAGTTTGGAGTAAACTAAAAGCCTCTAAGGTAAGTCCCATGTGGAATAACCCTTGGGCTCAGGTATGGTTTAAATTTCTTGTTTGTCTCTACATCTATAACTTTCACTTTCTTGTCGTGCACTAAGCCGGGGGTCTTCACGGAAACAGCCTCCCTACTCTTCGAAGTAGGGGCATGGTCTGCGTACATCTTACCCTCACCAGACCCTGTTCTGTACGGGATTTGCTGGGTATGTTTGGTTTGGTTTGATTTGGTATGTATGCGGCTACAAAAATAGAATTATTATTAATAAATGATCTCACACAACTGACATGTAAATAAAAAATGCAACTATCTAGTATCCACAAACGTATATGTATAACTATAAACTTACACTCCATTCGAAATATCAATACATTTCGGCATTGGTGGGGTGTGGAACCAAAAAGTCCAGTGGAGTTTGTACGCTTCTTTGGCCCCATCCATTCAACCAGCTCTGCCCTTGTTTTTCCTCGAGGATAAGTTTGTTTTATCGCTATAACTTTGTCCTTAGCACGAGCTGCAACAAATTTCCCTTTGTCTTTCCCTTTCCCTTTGCATTTGTGAGACTGAACTTTCTTCGATTTACTAATCTTTGAAAGCTCATTCACTGAAATTGTCTTTCTTTTCTTGCTTTTCTTTGCAGGTGCAGTTTCAACAAGTTTGCCCTTACCCTTGTCGGCACTAGCTTTTCCCATTACGGAGACCCTACAAGAAAATCGATCAATATATATACTTAATATAACTTAAAGCATTGAAAGCATATATTTATTATATGACAAAACCCCCTTTATAAAAAATCATACTACATGATCATCGATACATATACACTCTAAACTCTTATATTAAATACAAGTTTTTCAGTTGATAAACACCAATGACGGAACCATTTTGATCAGACTTATAGAAAAATGAAAAGAAACACAAAAAACAAGCAAAATCCCCTATATAAGACCTATATTTAACACAATATATGCAAAAAACAACATCGAAATTGGATATCGGGGAAATTATGAAGCAAATACACAAATATATGCATACATGGACAAATTTACGTATACTTTAACACACAAACATATAAATTATGTATACTTACAAAAACACAAACATATCAAATTCATGAAAAAAAAAACACAATCGCCTGTATTAAAACACATATAAACTAAAAACCAAAAACCCCCTGCATATAAACACATATTACAGCATATATATGATGACCCAGAGTTATAACATGCATATGAAGCCAAAACCCCTCTACATAGCATGCATATGAAGCCAAAAACCCTCTGCATATTCATATTTAACACATATTTGTGCAAAAACAATCTTTAATTGATGCTAGATAAACACATAATAAGCATAGATATGATCTTATAAACACATATTTGTACAAAAACTAATCAAAATGATATAAACACACAATAAGCAAAAATATAATCTTATAAACACATATTTCTACAAAAACTAATCAAAATGATCTTATAAACACATATTTACACATATTTTATGAATAATAAAGTTGAAAATAGAAGAGTTTAATAGAAGGCTTACTAAAAAGAGGATGTAAATCGAAGAAGATGATCGAGATGGTAGGAGATGATGGTCGGTGATGATGAGAGTAGAGAAGAGAGTGGCAGCTATTATTAAAGATAGAATAAAGAGTGCGTGGGTAAATGGGGTAAAACGGATCTATTATACCCTAATTAGTTTTTTTATTATTTTAATTATTGATCAAAACCTACCCAAGAGAGGTTGTAGGGATTCGAGCCTTGGACCTCTCCCAAATTATACTAGAGTTGTTGTACCACTGAACCAAACAAGCTTTGGTGATAAAATTACAAGTCACATATATATATTCTACCCAGCTTCTATTTTTATAATCGTAAGGACTTTTATATTATTATTAACTAATACTAATAATTAGAGTAAAATGCACTTTGTGTACCTGAACTTTGGCGAAGACACCACTTGCAATACCACCTTTCTAAAAGTATCACTTACAATACCAAGTAATGGATTTACTTAAACTTCGTGTACCGCCGTCTATCTATTTCTAACGGCGTTAGAATATCAGGGGCAAAACAGTCATTTCAAGGCATGATGGGATTAAAAGATAAAACTTCTGTTTGAAAAAATGAAATTGTTCCTGGTAGCTCTGTACATAAATTGATGTCTTACAAAGTGGTGTGGCATCTAGATCAGTTAAGTAAATTATTTAGGAACCTTGCAAACACAGTCCTCCCCCAAATAATCCCGTGTACACCAGGTTTAACATCTTTTCTGACCTACAGGTTCCTTTGTGTTGGTCCAGCAAATCAACAATTCATTCATCATACATCTGTAGAACAAACTCCGCCTTCTCTTCCCCTGCTGCTGTCTCCTTGACAAACTCCGCCTTCTCGCTCCTCATAGGAGCATGACTCAAAGGCGATGGAGTAGCTACAACCTCCATCGGCTCAACTACACGGGGAGACTCAGAAACACGGTTTGAATGCTCACTCATGTCCATTCCAATTCCCGGAAGAGAAACCGATAAAGAAGTGGGAGGATCATTTACGCAAACAGGCGTGGTCTCCACCTGTGTCCCGAGCACCCCGCCTGTTCTAGCCACAGGACGATACAACCCCGAATCACTAACATCAGATCCTGAAGGACTTCACGGGCTCAAGTAAAGCCCAGAAACCGGTACACCCGACCCAGCACTAACAGACCTCTTCAATGGCTGCTGAAAATTAGCAATAACAACAGCCTCCCCGCCCAAGCAAAAAACTTCAAACATAATCCACACCGGAATTCAATACATCCAACACAAACCTCTCATCTAACCTCAACTCAAGCTTCGATAATCCGAACCAATAACAACAGCATCGTCCGTATTATTCAAGATCACATAATCCACACTAGGCCTCAAAAATCAAAATCAAAATCCAAAAATGAAAATCAAAAATCAAAATCATAAAAAACCAAATTAAAACGAAATGGGTTTTAAACCCATCAAGATAAACAAAGATTAAGCTCCAAAAACAAGAACACATCATTATAACACAAAAACCGAAAAAAATCAAAATGGGTTTTTTAAAAAAATCATGAATCTTCACAAATTATATATCAAAATGAAGCTATGAATTTGTAGGTTAATATCATGTAATTACATGCTCAAATTGATTAAAAATAAAGTAGTAAAATCGAAATTAAGGTGAGTGTGTGTGGTGTGTGTGTCCGTGTGTGTATACGTGTGTATAGAAATTGGGAGAGAGAAAGATTTACAATATAAAGGAATAAAAGTGGGTAAAATGACTGTTTTGCCCCTGATATTCTAACGCCATTAGAAACAGATAGACGACGGTACACGAAGTTTAAGTAAATCCATTACTTGGTATTGAAAGTGATAGTTTTAGATAGGTGGTATTGCAAGTGGTGTCTTCGCCAAAGTTCGGGTACACAAAGTGCATTTTACTCTAATTATTATAAATATATTAAGAAACATTTCATTTTACAAAAATGAACAGTTTGTATTTAATATATACGAAAAAAATTGGAATTTTTTCATTTTAAATCAATATATAAACAAATTAATTTGAAAATTATAATTTTCATGAGGTTATTTCCCACTAATATTGGTAGGAAATAGCCCCAGAGGAAAAAAAAAGTTGTTCGCGAGGATTCGAACCTTTGACCATCCCGATAATGTACTAGCATCGTACCACTGAGCTAGGATCCAATCCAGTTATAATAGAATGAATTATGTATAAGTATACCCACAATATTAGTAGGTACAAAATTTAATCGATAGATTTACTATAAAAAAATAGGAGTTTAAAATAAAAAAATCCAATATTTTACGTATATCAATGACATCAACATATTTAATAAACCGTACGGTTGGATCGTTGAAAATAATTTTTTTTTTAATTTGAAAAGTGTAACCCTGAACAACCCCTAAATTATTAGTAGAAACCCTAACTCTTACTTCGAACATTCACAGTCTTTCGCTTTCTAAAGCACTTCAAGTTTTTATATATTTTTTTTGCCCAATTTTTTTCATAGATTCCTCCCATTATAAGATGACATTTCACATTAAAAAATTTAATTTATCGATATATCCTTATATTTATTAATTTTTTTCATTATAATTATGTTTTTACTGAAAAACACAATAACATAACAATACAAATCCAAATTAACTAATTTTTATCCTACAATACTAAATTGTATAGATCTTTACGTTCATAGAGTTTGATCAATAAAAAAATGATAACCAACCACAAAAAAATTTAAGAAAATTAATAAATTTGGTGATTATGCTTTTTTTTTTTTTTTTTACCATTTTGAGCCCATTTCCTACCAATATTGGTAGGAAATACCCCAAGAAAAGAAAAAAACTCATTCAATGGGAATCAAGCCCTTGACAATTCCCACAACATGCTAGAATGTTACCACTGAGCCACGATCAACTTTCGTTATAAGTTTACAAATCAAGTATAAGGATGCAAATTATTATTTTCCTGACAATGTACTAGAACTACACCATAAACAAGTTATGGCAACCTCTTCCTCACATGTGTTGCTAGAATATGTTACCTTAGGTATACTACTTTGGCCTAGTATAGCCTAATAAAACAGTTTTAATTTTATGTTACCTTAGGCAGGAATGTAATGTTACTCTATGTAGAAAAGTGTTGGATGCAGGGCAACATGCACAATATGTTGCCTTAGATTATTAATAAACACAAATTTTAATTTATTAATTAAAAATTAAATAATCATTTAAAAATTAAATTTATCATGAAATCGATTCGCTTTTATGAAAATTAATAGTTTATCAAATTAATGAGTTATTATTTATAAAAATTAATATATTTATTTATTATTATTTTCTAGATTTTCTTTATTTTATTAATTTTGAAATGCTATTTTAAAAAAATTACAGAATTTTAATTAGCAAAAAAAAATAAAATGCAATTACAGTAATAATGATGTAATGAGGCACGATTACCTATGAAATAAAAGAGCGGCATTTTAGCCCGCTTACACAAAATTTTCACTTAGACAAAATACTCATCACTCACCCCGCCGCTCACTTTCACCTCACATCACTCTCTCTGGTTTCTCACTCTCTCACCGCACATCTCTCTCACCTCACATCTCTCTCTCATAAAACTCTCAACTCTCTCTTCTCTCATTCTTCTTTTTCTCTTCAATAATTCATTTTCACTGGTCTCTCACTCATTTTCTCTCATCCGTTTTCTCTAATTCGTTCAAATTATGTCTTTGGTTTGAGGCATATTTGTTCAAATTAGGGTTTTTTCGTAAATATTTGTTTTGAGTTTATTTGTTTAAATTAGGGCTTCGATTTGAGGCATATTTGTCCAAATTTAACTAATTAGGTTTTTTTTTCGATTTTAGGGCTTTGGATTTCGGGACTTGGATTTGGGGCTTTGGATTACCGTGGATTTAGGCCTTCGATTTGAGGTATATAATCCCTATTCTTTTATGTGTAACACTCGATTGCTTTGTTTTGTTCATTGCTTTACATATAACAATGTGTTTATTTCTCAGCTTCTTGATTTTATATTTGTTTGATTCGTTTAACTTTTGTTGATTTATTCTCTCTCGTCTCTCTATAAAATATGCTCTTTTAATTGATTTATTTCAATTTTACAAATAAGGTCCTAGTTTTATTTGTTTTTTTGTCTCTGTATTTGTCATTTGGTTCATGTTTACGAGAAATTGTTATATATGTTTACGAGAAATTTGAGAAACTTCAAATTTTCTTTGCTCTGTTATGCTTATTTGATGTATGCTTAAATTAATTTTAAGTGTTGTACTTCCCTTTTGTTTTCTTGCCTAATTACCATTTATTTAATACTGTCATGCATAACTATGTAATGATATTTCATAATTATTTGCTTGTATGTATTAGTTTTAGCAATAATTTACTTATCTGGTGTGTTTGATTTAAGTTCTTAGAAATCAAGTTTTTTTAGTATATGTAGATTATCATCATTTGTTTTCCATTCCCCTACCATCATCTAGGATCTAAGCAATAGGCTGCTTAGATGGAATAGGCTACTTAGGTGGGCTAGGCTGCTTAGGTTTGAATGAGTAGACACACAAATAGATGTGGTTCAATATAACACTCTCCTTTATCTTAATTGTAGTGATGGATGACGTGGAAAATATTTGGATAATCCTTCCAAAGTATAGTCAAGGGTATATCCAGGGGATAAAAGCATTTATAAGAAATGCATTCCCCGAGTTAGCCGTAGGTGATGAAATGACATGCCCTTGCAGAAATTGTAAGAACATCAAGTGGCATCGTTAAGACCTTGTTTACGATTATTTCATCTGCAGTGGTCCTTCTCCATTGTATGTAGACTGGATTGTAGAAGTTACACATGTTTCTATCCTAAATTATGAAAGCAGTGACAAGGATATGGATTTAGAGAATAATATAAATTTTGGAGATAACCTAGACGAGATGTTGCATCGTATAAATGGACCAAATGCTGAAGCTAAAATTTTTTTTAACCACCTTGAAGAGGGAAAACTACCCTTATATCCAGGCTGTAAAAACTTTTCAAGATTAACTTTCCTTGTCCGCCTTTATTCCTTAAAGTGCGTTCATGGAATTTCAGAGTCTGGTTTTGGGGATATACTAGAGCTGATAAACGAAGCTTTTCCAGAGGCAAACATACCCTTATCTTTCAACACTGCAAAGAATATAATTAAATATTTAGGGCTTGACTATCAAAATATACACGCATGTCCAAATTAATGCATGTTGTATTGGGGTGAAAATGAAAATGAAGAAGTATGCAAAACTTGCGGTCTTTCGAGGTGGGTTGTAGTGGAAAAGGAAAGCACGAACACTACAAGAAAAACGGGCTTTTCCTACCGTCAAATCGGTAGGAAAAGACCCAAAATCGGTAGGAAATGTGGCATTTCCTACCGTCCCCCTCCGGTAGGAAATGCTTAAGTGGGAAATGACTTTGGTAGGAAATGATACTGACGTGGTCAACGTGGGGCCCACATAATGACGTGGCGTGCCACATGGCATGGACCCACATGCCAACTTGGACGATGAAGTGGCAATACGTCAGATGCCATGTGGGCGGGCCCGCACACGTCACCAGCCACGTCATCTGCTGACATGGAAATTGTGGAAACTAAACAGTTATTTCCTACCGTCTCCTTCTGCACCCATCGGTAGGAATTGTTTCAGGAGGATTGTAAGATAGCATTTCCTACCGCTCATTTCCTACCATCTTTTTTTGAAGGTGGTAAGAAATGTTTGTTGTTAGTTTACCCTGTTCCGCAAATAGTACCAATCATACAAACCAAAAAACCAACGAATAATTCAAATATACTTAAACATCTACAAACCAATTCACTCGCAAAATCAAACCATTCATCATTACATACTTAAACATCCACCTCAACACAGCAATAAACATTTTCCACCTTATCACACCAATAAACATTTCCACCTTATCACACCAATAATTCAAATATACCACAAACCAAAAAGATCTGAAGATCATCACAACGCAAAATATCCAACCATAATTAAGCAAGATCTACACAAATCATAATTAAAACCAAACCAAACCAACCATAATCAACCAAGTACTAAATTACCACAAACCATACGGTTAATCCATTTCAGAGGCATGAGCATCCTAGCCACTAGCCACGCTATCTCCATCTTCACCAATGTCTTTTCACCACCATTGCAGTCAACATCGTTGTCTTGATCACTTTCATCCGTGTAATCGGATTCATCCAAAGTAGCCTTGCTACCTCCCTCCTCAGCAACAGCCTACAGTTGAAGTAAAAAAGAGTTAATAGAGTTGCATGACAGTCCATGAATAAATGAATTCTAAAATTGGAAAAATGTTTATAAAATGAAACTACCGTTTTATATTTTTCGAACATGTCAGTAACAATTTCCTTCACAACATGCATAACTTCCTGGGAAATTACTTGCGAGAACTGACTTCTAGCAGCTGGATCGCCAAGACTCAAAGCCGCCTCGGTTAGGCTCTCAATTTGCTCGTCATTGAGATCTCTCTGGTAAGATTCTGGATTGGTTTTCAAATAATCCAGCACCCCGGAGACCACCTTCATAAAAGTGTCATTCGGCATCTTATGCCCAGCAGCAGAGCTAGAGGAGCCTTCGAGCGATGAGCATGGATTTTTCGCAATACGCTTCTGGTGGTTATTTGCCAAGTCTGCCAAGAGTTTTCTAGCCGGAACACGGGGATAACCAATCAGCTTACCCTTTTTTGGCTTGCTCAGCCCTGGTGCCGTGGCCAGCAGCCACCAGTCAAAGGGCTCCAAACTCTTATCAAGTTTGGTCTGATCAACCCCTTTATCATTCAAGATCGACGCATACCGAGTCTGAAACATATCACACCATGTTATATGTTATTATATACAACATGCTCTGAAGACATATGGATGATGTGCTTAAATTAAAAGTGCAAATATATTTATAATCGACATTCTTACAGCGATTTCCATGGCAGCAACAGTGGTGTACTGTTTCGGGTTTCCGTTATCGTCAAGTTCTGTACCAGCTCGAGTATGAGTTCGGTTCCAAAGTTGAAGATGCGTTGGCATCTTTCCAGCTTTCTCCACCTTCATTACCTGCAAAAAAAATTAACTAAGAGTAGATTAGTGGTCGAAGATTGAGAAAAAAATAAAAATCAAATACTAGTTAAACGATCAAAAGAATTATGAGAAATTAATTAAAGGACCACCTCAGCAACTTCTTGGAAAGGTCTTGAACCTGAGCTATGCAAATTGGTCACTTTATTCCTGTTATCAATCCCCACTTTCGATCTTTCTTGATGCTCTTCTGATCTCCAAAACTCTATCAATCCTTTCCAAAATTCAATATCGTAGTAGGATGGACAAAGCTCCAAGAAAGACTTTCCGGTTGTCCTTGCCTTCTCACGAACTCTCACTTTTTCTTCATACAATGTCCGCTTCCAAACTGCCTGGATGTATTCGATTACAATAGCTTTGGATTGTGACCGGCTTTGACCCTTCAAGTGCTTAAAATACAACTGCAATAAACATATTTATGCGTCAAATAATGATTCAAGTTTACCATAAAGAGTCATCACGGGAAAATACGTAAAATAATTAAGTTTGTGTATATGACATACCTTAAAATTTTCCCAAACCTTTTCTGGGAAATCAGGATGCTTGTCCTCTAAATCTGTCCAAGTGTAGGACCCCACTGGCCAAAATGCACGTATGGCACCCAAAATTGTCTTCTCCGCACAATTATTCTTTATACTACATATGTATTATAATTAAGCACAATCATTAGTATCATGATTGACAGACTCGAACAAAGGTAAAGAACTAAAGGTAAGTTCTCTTAATAAATGCATTTTTTATGAGTTTAAAAAATTTGTCCCAACGAATCTATGCTATTATTCTATATTTCTATGCTTAATTATAACTGTCATAAAATTAAATTAATGTCACTAGTAACAATTTAAGAGTATATTGATTGTATATTGCTAATAAATGAAATAACTTACATCCCATTTGAAATGACTATGCAAGTCAGATGGGTTGGAAAAGCAACGACAAACAATCCTTGAGAGTTAGATCTTGGATTTGGGCCCCTCCACTTGATCACTTCCGTCCTTGTCATACCACCATAACTTTCCTTAAAAGCTTGAATCTGTTGCCTCCTTGTCATGATTTTCTTCCCCTTACCCTTACGCTTGTCAATCTTTTTCCTCGAAGCCAAACTGACTTTGGCCTTGGCTTTTCCCTTGTCCTGTGTCATCTCTGAAAGTTTCTTCGTCTTGCTCTGTTTGTTCAAGACACTTGGGCCCATGTCCTGTTTTTCTGAAATTGTGTTCCCGTTGTCCTTAACACTGCCCTTTTGCAGTGCCTTGTTACTCTTAGTTCTTTCCATGATAACTATGATCACAATCACATAAAAAAATTGTCAATACACTAGAGCAGTAGTATCAATGCGAGGATCATAGAGCAGATTACAAAGAATATAGTAGATATAGAATGAACCAATAAGTAACAATTTTGTAGTAAAGGATAAAGGGACTTGCCACAGTACTGCAACATTACTGATATACAATTAACAATTTTATCAAGTCATAATTAACAATTACTGATATAGAACGAACCAATAAGTACTAATTAGATACGAGAATGCAATACACTGGTTAGTAGAGATTTAAGGTGGTCTGTTTAATGGGGGATATTATTTAGAAGTAGTTGGGTTTGGTAAGGTTGAAATGCTAGAGTTGATCCTACTTTTAGATGTTAGGATATGAAGGTGAAGGAATGCTAGCTTGCTGCAGCAGTTCACTCTGTATCATATAAGCCTCCGGATATGCATTACTGTGTTGTTCCTCTGGTCGCTTATTAAGTTGCTTCAATTGTCTAGGGAGGTTTTCTGATAGCAATTGGGTTGGTCCATGTAAAACATGAGGACTAGACTGCTGCTGCAATAGTGAATTATGGCTGCTGCCTGCCGCTTGGAGGTATTGCGCAGGTTGTTGAAACTGCATGAATGGCTGTCTTAGTGAATCTCCAGCTGCTACATTCTGAAATCCAGCTCCTAACATAGCTTGGTACTGCTGGTTGAGATCGTTGCAAACAAAGGTTGGATCAACTCTCTGCTACATCCAAGGAATCATACCAGCAGACTGAAAGTTTAGGGAGTTAATTCCTTGCTCACCAGTTTCACCTCTTAAACACGCCATGCCGTTAATTGCTTCATCTCTGCTATCTGCAATAAAAAAACAAAAATAAAGTCAATGGTGAATAATTGGACCCAACTTTTCGATAAGATATAAGAGAAACTTTTTGCTTAATGTAGAACACACGCAATACCACTAGCACTTGACATGATAAGCACCCACACAACAGAAACTGGAACTAGTTGCATAAATGACAGTTCCATGATTTAATGAAGCAATTCTTTTGTTTAAACATTTATATGTACCTTGGAAAGATATAGGCTTAGCAAAGCCAAAGTTTATTTCAAGTCAGGATTAACAAACTATTTACCTTGACCGATTGCCAGTGAGAATTTGGCCAGCGAACAGGATCCAAGTCACCAATGCCAGTGATTGTGCCTAGAAAATTACAAATCGGCAAGATAGAAACTAGAGTTGCTCACTTAAATCTTCTGAATCCATTGGAAATGGTTTTTCTAGCTGGACCCTAGAGTTGCTTACTTGATCTTCATTCATTTCAGCAGGAATATATGTGTAAGGAGAGGGTGAGATAAGGGAAAGAGATTTGGGGCCATAAAGGCTGTGACATAGCAGTTTATAACTTCATAGCAGTAAAAATTAGGATGGGGCTTCCTAATGTTTTTGATTTGATATATATATAAATGTTTGTGATTCGATATATATACAGAGATTATACAAAATCATAATCCTAACTTCCTACAATTTCATTATCAATAGCAGTAAAGTAACAAGAAACAATCAGAGATATAAACATATTGAAAAACACAATCTAGCAATAGCAGTAAAGTAACAAGAAACAATCAGAGATAAAAACATACAAACACAAATACAAGAATCGGCTTGATACTGCGATGAAAAAAGGAGAGAGGCGATGAAAGATGATCAGCCGAGTGTAAAGGAGAGAGTGAGAGAAGTAAAAAGGAAAAGGTATGTGTAAAGTGATTGAATTAACTTTCGGTGCGCCATTTTACGAAAAGAGAAGAAAAACAGAGACAAGAATCGAACACCCATCTCCAGTCACATTTGTATCACTTCATACCATTATGCTAAGGTGTTTCTTGTGTTTTATATTTACTCTTAAATTTATAACCACAACACATTATTTTTCACTTTTTCATTAAAATGTCTTTACAAATGAACTTTAAAAATCACAATTTTTTGTAAATGTCACTAATTCATAGTGATCATGAAATCCTCAAATTTGGATCATGAAATTTTTTTTTTAATGAATTAATACAAATTATTGTTAAAATATGGGTTTTTCCTTATAAAATCGCGTCAAATGAATTTTAAAAATCTCAATTTTTTTCACACATGACTAATTTGCAGTGATAATGAGATTCGTACGGTTAAATCGTTCAAAATTTTTTTTATTATTATTATATTTTCTTTTAACAAAAAACGCAAATAAAATTGAAAAGAACAAAAACTAAATTAATCTAAAAATTTTAAGTTTGAATTGAATTTTTTTTTAGTAGAAGTATGCACTACTTCTTTTAAGTAGAAGTATGCATTACATTTTTTTTGAGTTTAAATTTATTAAAAAATAATTATCCACCCTAACAACTTAGCTTCCACAACTAATTAGGGTTGTAGTTTAGGGGTTACATTTAGGGGTTATTAGGGTTGGACTTTCTATTTTTTAAATTTTTTTTTTGAACGAATTTTCCTACCGGATCTCAATATGACTGCAAATTAGTCATGTGTGAAAAAAATAGTGATTTTTAAAATTCATTTGACGTGATTTTATAAGCTAAAACCCCAATTTCAATAATAATTTGTATCAATTCAATTAAAAAAAAAACAATTTTCACGATCCAACTCTGAGGATTTCAAGATCACTATGAATTAGTGACATTTACAAAAAATTATGATTTTTAAAGTGCATTTGTAAAGACTTTTTAATGGAAAAGTGAGAAATAATGTGTTGTGGTTATATAATTTAAGAGTAAAATAAAACACAAGAAACACCTTGGCATAGCGGTTTGAAGTGATAAAAATGGGGTTGGAGATGGGGGTTCGATTCCCAGTAGGCTCATTTTTCATTTTAAGCCATTTCCTACCGATTAGCGGTGGGAAATATTCCTACCGCCACTAGCCATTTCCTACCGCGTTTCGATGAAGGCGGTAGGAATTACTGGGTTTTAACATATTATTTTTTCACTTAGTTTATCCATATCTAGATTAAAAAAATTTGCTAGAAGCATTGCAATTAAATGTTTTGTAATACAATATCTATTACATAACAATTATTAGCATCACAATAACCAAATCATCACCATCTTCTTCTTCTTCTTCTTCATTTTCTTCATTTTCTTCATTTTCTTCATCTTCTTCTTCTTCTTCTTCTTCATTTTCTTCATCTTCTTCTTCTTCTTAAACAGTCATTATCATCAAAATACACCAGAGATATATCCAAATCATCATTTGATGCAAGTAGTTAGGATACCATTGTCGGATTTCGATGTAGTAAAACACAACGATAACAATGATAAGTATAAAAAAATTCGAAATCCAAAACCATGGATCCATGTATAAGGGGAATGATTTACAGAAAGAGAATATGTAAAAACCTTAACCCTAACCACTCTTCTTTCTAAAAACCTTAACCCTAAATAGTACATCTTAATGTATTTATAGAGAGAGGTAGAGATGGCCGGTAGGAAATGGTTGTGTGCGGTAGGAATTACTGGGTTTCGAATGGTAGGAAATGTCTCTTTGCAGTAGGAAATAGTGGGTTTTAACATATTGTTTTTTCACTTAGTTTATCCATATCTAGATTAAAAAATTTTACTAGAAACAAATATTTTGCTAGGAAAGACATTTGAATAAATTTTCCAACCAAAAATAGAAAGTAACATTTACTTAAGATTTAAAGCAATGCAATTAAATTTTTTATAATACAATATCTATTACAATATAAACTAATCAATATCTTCGTAATCATCGGTCTCGTCATCTTCCTCTTCATCATTTTCTTCACCTTCCCCTTCTTCTTCTTCTTCTTCTTCTTCTTCTTCTTCTTCCTCTTCATCATTTGAATCTCTTACAATTTGAATTGGGTCGTATTGTGCAAAATCAATAAAAAATGATGAGGAAGATGCATTTGATACATTCTCTTGAAATGCATCGTCATTTGGTTCATTAGTAGTTTCATCAATCGGACGATTTTTACAATTAATCACCGTATAAATATTACTCCGAGGATTCATTACACTAGGTGCATAGTACATTTGAATCGCTTGGCTTGCCAAAACAAAAACCTCGTTGGACCTCAATCTTGATTTGATATCCACGGTCACAACTCGATTTTGATCAACTCGAACACTGTTTCCAAAACTATCAAACCAACGACATTTGAACAAATATACAAAATTCCCACCCCCATATACAAGTTTTATTATGTCTTCTAATTGACCATAATAATTAAGCATCATTGTGAGAAGTACCTTTGACAAGAACACCATCATTAATTTGAAACTTATATCCATTGATCGTGCAACTACGAAATGAGAAGATATTACGAATAGGTCCATCAATCAAATTCTTGAAGAGCAAACGTTTGGCATCATCATTCTCAATCTAATAAATCATGAGAATATATCAAAATACATATATAATATTATTGACTATATGAAACACAAATATTAAAATTGCTCCAAAATATACCTTTTGACGAAACCAATGTTTAAATTCGGATTTCTGAAGTGATTCTAATTGCTCACTTGACACGCCCGGAAAAGTTTCACGTACATGGGCATCATATTCCCTGAAATAAATAAATATAAACTAGAGTGGTATATCATATCACAAATTTACATAAGGAGTAAAGTTCACATACCGAATATATGATTGAACTTCCGGCATGTTTAAAAGGACGTAATATTCGGCAATCTTCAACTCATTATCTTTCAAGTACCCAATGACTTGTTTCTTACTCGTTATGATAGGATATCTAAAAACTTCTAAAATAGAGTCCTCTCATTCATCAATCACAATTTCATTACGACGCACGACATTATGAACCGTCTCTACGATTGAACGAAAGTAGATTGAGAAAAAATTGACCATCTCTTCCTCGACGTATTTCTCCGCAATTGAACCTTCCACTCGTCCCTTTTGTTTTACTTTATCTTTCATGAATTTCAACAACCTCTCAAAAGGATACATCCATCGATAGTACACCGGTCCTCCAAGTCTACATTCTTCAATCAAGTGTAAAAGCAAGTGCTCCATAATATCAAAAAAACTAGCCGGGAATATAGTCTTAAGCACACACATTGTCCTGATTATGGATTTTTCTAAAGAATCCAAATCGTTGCATAGTATAACCGATGAGCAAAGATCACGGAAAAAATTTGAAAGGGCCGCGAGAGCATCCATAATATAAGATGGCAAAAACTCACGAAACGCAATAGGCATTAGTTTTTGCATGAAAATGTGACAATCATGTGATTTGAAACCCGTGATTCTTAAAGTATCCCATTTTATGCAACGAGCTATGTTTGAAGCACATCCGTCCGGAAGTTTTAGTGATGAAATCCAATTGCATAAAAGCCGAAGTTGAGGCCTAGTAAGTGTGTATGGTGCCTTCGGTTTCACTCCATTTTCATCGAGCCACAATTCGGGCCTTATCCCTAGGAGCTTGCAATCTTTTCTACCATTTGAGTGATCTTTACTCTTCTTCCTATCATCCACAACTGTGTAAAAAATATTTTCAAACACATTTTTTTCCGTATGCATGACATCAATACAATGTCTTAACTTATGAGATGACCAATATGGTAATTCCCAAAACATAGAAAAGTAAGTCCAATGGTGTTGTTCCCCGTACCCACTAGGCATTGTTATCCTAAAAGCTTTTCCCGGGGGGGAGAATTCTAGTTGTAATATGGAAGACAACAAAGACTCGCCCGTAGACCGACCTTTGAACACTTTTTTCTCTACCGTGGGAAACTTCACACTTTTCTTCCACAAAGGGTCATTTTCTTCCAAAAAGGTACGGTATGTACCATAGAAACAACAATTTTTAGAATGTTTGAGTTGGAAACCTTTTACATCTCCCACACAAACATTACAACCCATCTTTCCTTTTGTTGACCATCCACTAAGCATACCTAAAGCGGGAAAATCACTAATTGTCCATAATAGTGCCGCTTTCATATTGAAATTTTGCTTTAGCGATTGATCATAGGTTTTAACTCCACTTTGCCACAAAATAAATAATTCATCCATGAGTGGCCTTAAAAATACATTGAGATTTTTTGTTGGAGAGTTAGGACCCGGAATTAGAAGATTCATGTACATGAAGGGTCTTTTCATACACATAGAAGGAGGAAGGTTATATACAACCACTACAACCGGCCATACCGTATACACATTATTTCCCGAATTTCAAAATGGATTGAAACCATCACTTGACAATCCGAGTCGAACATTACGAAACTCCTTAGCAAACGATGGGTATTTTAAGTCAAAGTTTTTCCATTCATCTCCATCTGCGGGTTGACTTAGTTCACCATCTTTTACTTTCTTATTCTTTTACCACGTCATATATTTGGCCGTATGATCCGACATGAATAACCGTTGTAGACGAGGAATAAGTGGAAAGTGTCTTAGAACCTTTCTAGGTATGTTATTCCCATTTTTTCCCCTTGCATCTTTATAACGACTCGTATTGCAATTGTCACACACAATTTTCTTTGAGTCGTTACCGTAAAATAACATACAATCATTCTCACACACATCAATCTTGTCATAACCCAACTTCAATTTCTTCACCATCTTCTTTATATCATAATGGGTATTTGGTAGTGTATGATTTTTGGGAAGTACATCACCAATGATTTCAAGCAACAAGTTGAATGCTTTCTCGCTACACTTGGATACATCTTTGAAATGTAACAATCTCGTACTAAAGGTGAGTCTTGTGTATTCTTTGTTTCCAGGATAAATGGGAGCTCCACAAGTATTAACATCGGTAAAAAATGTTGAAGTATCACTATTTGGGGGTTGTTGGACATTTTGAGTACTAGTACCCGCTGTATCATTGAAACTATAATAATCTTGCCCAACGACATCTCGTAACATCCCATCCAAATCAATCGGTGGTTCTATATTAATTGGTGTGGTTCGACGACGACGGCGTGGTGGTTGGGATTCCGTTCTTGCTTCACTCTCACCGTGAAAAGTCCATACGATATAATGTGGTAAAAATCCATCGGCATACAAATGAAATGTAACATCCTCTATAGTTTGCCACTTTGAAGTTTTACATTTAACACAAGGACATTTGGTCTTACCCCCAATCAACCCAAACTTAGTTGCAACATCTATAAACTCGGCAACACCATTCTTGTATTCCGTTGTCAATGTAATACGATCATTTTGTAAACGACGTCTAATCCATTCACGATTACTTCCGGTTGACATCTACAATGTTATAAACACACATTTCATTACATTTCTTTAAACTCTCTCTTTAACATAATCTCTTCACCATAAATATTTAACATTTCCACATAAACATTTGTATTTAACATTCATAAAATGTATTTGTATTTAACATTTATACACAAATCATTCAAGCATCAATTTGTATTTAACATTTATACACAAATATTTTAAACATAAATAATATTTCTATTATCCAACATTTCAAATATATAAACATTGAATTTAACAAGTCAAGTTAAAAACTTGAAAATGTATACTTACAACTTCTTCTTCTTCTTCTTCTTCTTCTTCTTCTTCTTCTTCTTCTTCTTCTTCTTCTTCTTCTTCTTCTTCTTCTTCTTCTACAACTTCTTTCCTCAACCAACCAAAAACAAAAGTAAAAATGTGGATAAGATTTTAATTTTCGTCACAGCTCATTTCCTACCGAAAATCGGTAGGAAATGTCCACCGTTTTCGGTAGGAAATATCCACCGACCCGTCAACTAATCAGAAACCGCCAAGTAAACATTTGCTGGTGAATACTAGAGACATTTCCTACCGATGTCGCGCGGTAGGAAATGATAAACGTAAAACAACGCTGCCACATGTCACTTGGGGCCCATTCGACTCATTTCCTACTAACTTCGGTAGGAAATACTTCGGAATTTCCTACCGACTAGTGGTCCGGTAGGAAATAGCCGTTTGACTCGAAAATCGGTAGGAATTGGTCGGTAGGAAATGCGTCGGTTGGAAATAAACGGTGGGAAAAGCCCGTTTTTCTTGTAGTGGAATGACAATCATCCGAATAATGTGATTCACAAAGTGCCGGCAAATGTGATGCGATATTTTCCACTAAGACCAAGGCTGCAGAGATTGTTTATGTGCAAAGAGTATTTAGACCTTATGTTATGGCATGCAGTTGGACGTAAAACGGATGGAAAACTTAGACATCCTGTTGATGGGGAGGCTTGGAAGATGATGGATGTAAAATATCCTCATTTTTCATAAGAAAATAGGAACGTAATACTGGGTATTGCATCTGATGGATTTAATCCTTTCCGTTCGATGAATATCAATCATAGTACCTGGCCTATCATTTTGGTAAATACATGTGTATATGCAACCTCTAATGGCCGAGTTGAAAGAGTTGTGGGATGAAGGCGTAGAAACATATGATGCTTCTACTGGACAGAATTTTATCTTGCGTGCAAGTGTTTTGTGGACGATCAGCGATTTCCCGGGATATGCAATGTTATCCGGTTGGAGCACGAAGGGATACTTAGCCTGTCCCATATGCAATTATGAGACTTCTTCAAGGTACCTAAAACATAGTAAAAAAGTTTGCTACATGAACCACAGAAAGTTTCTTGATCCCGAACACAAGTTACTCGAAAGTCTCCACGGTTGAATAACCTGCATGAAGTTAATGATGCAACTATGAGTCATAAATCTACACATGCCAGGAGGAAATTGGATTTGCATAATCTACCACATTAGGATGAAATCATGGGAGAAAATGACCCAGAGGTTAGATATTTTGCTTAAAAAAAATATTTAATTTCCATCCATATTTAGTTGTGGTGCAAAATTTATTTGGACCTATTTCCATCCATTTCTATGCTATTGCTAATCTTTATGTGTTGCCATGCAGGAGATCAACCTACCCCCTCCACCACTCTAACAGACTATGAAAGGCAAAGATTTATTAGAATCCAAAGGAAAAATCAAGTTTATTGTGCTCTCAATTTACCTGCACTGTCAGCAGGAACGACAAGTTCTGAACAGAGAAACAAAGGAAAGACAAGGATGGATAAAGTTCATACAAGAAGCTTGGACAAGAGACTTGTCATTGGGATGAATGAATTTTGCCAACCCATTACGGGAGATGACAAAGTATTATCTGAACTAAGCAGCTTTCTCGGAACACTTGCTTTCTCGGAACACTTGCTAAGCGACGTGTGTCGCTAACTTATGTGACTTGGCGCCATGTTCCTAAAAACCTGAAGCACACTATGTGGAATTATGTCAAGGTAATTATGTCACGTAGTTATAAATTTGCCTGAGTTGGGTTATAGAAATGAAATTAGTTGCATGTAGTTGTATGAGTTGTCTGACATATTTATTCTCATTGATGTTTGCAAGGCCCGATATATTATTCCTGATGAATTGGAAAAATGGGTGATCGAGTCCATTCATTTAGATTGGAAGGGGTATAAGAGTCGAACTAAGGTAGCACATTATACAGCCTTTGAAAATGATGAAATTAGGCTAGAAAATGTGCAAAAAGAAATTCCCCTTGAGAGTTTCAAAATGCTCTTGGAATATTGGAATGATGAAACTGTTCATGTATATAAACTGATTTTAACCACTGAAAATTGTCCTCAGAAATGTAATAAAATACACTTTTTTCCATTTTTTTGTAGGAAAGAGCTAAGCAAAATTCAGCAAGTCATCAATCATATACTAACACTCACACTCGTGGTCCAAAAAGTTTCGCACAGATTCGGAACAAGATGGTATGTGATTTATTTATTTAAATTTTTAATCATTATTTTCGAACTTGCAACTATATCTTTTTAGGTATTTAATTTTTGATTTTGAGACCACTTGAGAATTTGACAAGCTTACTTGCCCGCATCAAAAGCTTCCATCTAAGTTCTTCTAGTTTCTTAAAATCTGATTGTAAAAGCTTTAATGGGTTACTTACCATTGACTAGTCAAATTGTAAATAATAGTTTCAGATTATTTTTTGAAGTTTGTCCCGAAGTTGATATTTATCATTTATCTTAGCTGACTATATCTTGGTAGATATTAAATTTATGATGTGATCAGTTTAATGTAATATAAATTCCATGTTCATTATTTTTGTTTAATCTTTTTTTGCTTGAAAAAAAAGAAACCAGATGAGTCTGATCCATGTTCTGGAGAGGTATTTATTGAAACTCGGACACGAGTTGAAGGACGCGAGTACAAGACCAATCCTGAAATAATAAAAAAGAAAATTCTAAGTGTTTTATTTCATAATTACTTAAATGTAATTCATGAGTAGTTGATTGTTTCGTATTTCATTTTAATCTCATATGTTAATGTGGCTTTATTTTGCAGAAAAGGATTAACGAAAAACTTAGTACCGGAGATGTAGATGATGAACTGCTTTGGGTGAGAAAACACTGTCCGAATTGGCTCTTAGGGAGATGCGTGCAGCCATCAAAAAATCCTACTTCTAATCCTCCAACAGACACATATGTGAAGGAGCTAACAACAAAGATAAGGCAATACCTTGTTGCTGAAGTCGAGGAGAAAGTGAAGCAAATCCAGGCACAAGTTGATCAGCAGGTGAAGATGAAGGTGCGACAGGATTTGGTATCAGCTCTGAAAAAAATTGGGGAAGCAAACCCGAACATTACGATCGATTTTGAGGAGTTGTGTGTGACAGGTACGAGTGACGATGATGGAACGCCAATAACAGGATGCTCTTCCTTTTAGTATGACTTCGATTTCTGTGTCTTAAGTTTATAACCTTTTGCTACTATAAAGTATGGCCATGAACTAGTTGGTTCTTTAAGTGTATTGCAGTTGCGCTAGACAACAGACTTGTGCTGTTTGGGAGTTGGTTTAAATAAGTAGTTGGTAACTGATGATGTTTTGGAGTTGGATGTAATATTTGGAATGATGTAACTGATGGTGTTTAGGAGTTGGTTTATGGATGTATTGTTTGGAATGCTTGTTTAGAACAAACAGGTTATTTTGGCATTATTGCGCAGTAGTTTCATTTTTCTTGGTAAAATGTTGCAGTTTAGGTAGCTAATATGTTGTAGTAGGTTGATAATATGTTGCACTAGCTACCATACACCAACGAAACAGGCCCCACAGTGGGCCCCACAATGGGCCCCACTTTTTAAAAAAATTTAATCCACCAAAGGTAACATATATTTTATGTTGCCATAGATCATTGGACCTATAGTGGGGCCCACTTTTTAAAAAAATTGATACACCAAAGGTAAAATATATTTTATGTTGGTATAGATCAAATTTGAGTTGCTATAGCATTCTAGGGTAACATAAAATTGCATCTGATAAAAATGTTACATTAGATACCCTAGGGCAACATTGAAAAAACTATCTTAAAAAAGACATTACCTTAGCCCTTTTTTGGGCCTACTGCAATATATTTGACCCCTGACGCAACACAAATTTTAAGTTGCAGTAGGTTGTTTATGGTATAGTGTAGCATCAAACCACTGAGCTAATATCCAATTTGGTTATATGCGTACAATTTATGTATAAGTATATTCGCACAATATATTTTTTTCGTGACATCATGCTCAATCTATGCAACAAAAAAATATTTAAGGTATTAGAAAAAAGTTCATGCTAAATATATCCTTTAAATGCAAGATTAGTGAAAGTACCTTTTGCTTAAACCAATACTTAAATTCGTATTTTCGGAGAAATTCCAATCTTTCATTAGATACTTGTGGATCGTTTACACCTATGTAGGCTTCAAATTCCCTAAAATCCAAGAATAATTAGTAAATTTCATATATATCTAAAAACCGAAAATATGTAAATTTCATATATATAATAAATTTGCACAAAATTACATACCGAATATATGGTTGAACTTCCGGCATGTTTAGTAGCACATAGTATTCGGCAATCTTCAAATCACTATGATTTAAATACCGAGTAACATGCTTGCCAATAGTTTCAAGAGGATATCTAAAAACTTCCAAAACATTTTCATTTTGTGCTTCAACCACAACTTCTAATAAAGAAGATAGTAAATCATCGCCCTTTGGTACGATCATTAAATACATTAAGTTCCGTTGTTGCATACTTTTTATTTTTCTTTCGCAACGGATCATTTTCTTCCAAAAATGTTCTATAAGTTCCATAGAAACAACATTTTCCGGAGTGCTTAAGTTGGAAACCTTGTACATTTCCAACACAAACCGGACATCGCATCTTCCCTTTTGTTGACAATCCACTAAGCATACCTAATGCCGGAAAATCACTAATTGTCCACATAAGTACCCCCTTCATGATGAAATTTTCTTCGTAGATTGATTATAAGTTTCCACTCCACTTTTCCACAAAATATATAATTCATCCATAAGGGGCCTTAGAAACACATTGAGATTTTTTTCGGATTATCCGGACCGGGAACTACAAGTGTCATAAACATGAATGGTCTTTTAATACTCATAGAGGGAGGAAGGTTATAAACGACCACTACAACCGGCCACAATGTGTATACATTATCTCCGGAGTTTCCGAACGGATTGAAACCATCACTTGATAATCCAAGTCGAACATTACGGCATTCCATAGCAAAAGACGGGTATCGCTTATCAAAAATTTTCCATTCATCTCCATCCGTCGGATGACTTAATTCTCCCTCTTTTGTTTCTCTATTCTTGTGATAAGTCATATGTTTAGCCGTATGCTCTGACATGTATAATCGTTGCAAACGTGGAATAAGCGGAAAGTGTCTTAAAATCTTCTTAGGTATTTTCCTTCAATTTTTCCCCAAGACATCCTTGTAACGACTCTTATTGCAAATGTCACAAACAACTTTTTTTTCGTCGTTACCATAAAACAACATACAATTGTTCTAACACACATCAATCTTATCATATCCCAATTTCAATTTTACTACCATTTTCTTCACCGCATAGTAAGTTTTCGGTAACTTATGATTTTTTGGTAACACATCACCAATAATATCAAGCAACAAATTAAATGCTTTCGCACTACAATGAGATACATATTTGAAATGTAACAAACTCGTACTAAAAGAATGTTGTGTGTAGTCTTTGTTACCCGGATATATGGGAGCGGACGAGTCGTTGGCGTCGGTGTAAAATTGAGAAGCATCATGATTTGGAGGTTCTTCATCATCTCGTAACAACCTATACATATCAATCGGTGGTTCCTCAATTGATGGTGCTTTGCATTTATGATGACGAGGTGGTTTTCGGGACTTATAAAATCCATGCAAAGTCCACACCGTATAGGATTCAAAAAATCCAAAAGCACACAAGTGAAACTTGACGTTATCTAGATCTTCCGACCGACCATTTTTACAATTTTTACAAGGACACATTGTCTTATCTTTGTTCATCCCAAATTTTTTTGCCAAATCTAAAAACTCTTCTACTCCTCTTCTATACTCATCCGTTAATGAAATGCGATCACTTTGCATACAGCGAGACATCCAATCACGATTAACATTCGACATCTACAATATTGACAAAATACAATTCAACATCAATTTACTTTTCTTTTTGATATTTATGAATAAATAAGGAATCAACATGAATATCATTTTTCAACTTTAAAAAGACACTAACAAATAAATTTCATACATACACAAATTCACAAATACTATTTATTCACAAATGATATATAGACAAATTATCCACAAAAAGTATCTCATTTTCACAAATATTAAATATGAATGAATTAAAAACAACAAAGACATAATTTCTTGAATAACTTACAAATACATAATTTATTAATTTTGAACTTACAATGAGATTTGATGATTTAATCTTCTTCTTCTTCTTTCTCATGTTCTTCTTTCCCTTCTTCTTAGATTTCTTTCTTATCCACAAAATTTTAACACCACAAACTCCAAAAGCAAAAAGGTGGTGGGGTCTGAAATTTGCTTGTCGTTTCCTACCAATATTGGTAGGAAATGAGCATAATAACTTGGACCAATAAAAAATGTCCACGAATGATGACATGGATATGGGGTAAACGCAACTCAAAAAAAATATTATAACTTACATGTAATAACCACCATGGGTGATAACTCACCCAAACGAACTAGGCAAGTTATTAACCGTGGGTGATAATAAAATATTATAACTAGAAATTCTTTGTCTTGTATTTAGAATATTACATGTAATCATTAAGACTATCTCAATCCAATTATAACATTAATACCATAATTAATTTCAAATTACATAATTTTTAAAATCAATTCCAATCCAATAACACTATATCTTAGCGAAAAAAAATTTGTTTTAAAAGGATATGTTTTTCTAATATTTACAAAAGTAAGTACTTGTTTCGGATATAATAAGATATATATTAATGAAACATATAGGCAATAAATTTTTTATTATTAACAAAGAAATGGGCATTGTGAGAACTTTGAAAGACACCCCACTAACACCAAATGTAACTATTATAATGTTGGGTAGAAATGAGTTTTACACTATATGTAATTAGCCTAGTATAATGTTTTTTGTTTGAAATTAGCCCAGTATAATGTTATAGTGCTGGATTGGAATTGTTATAACACAAATTACAATAATATACGTCAAATTTTTATGTCAAATTTTTATCACCAGGAGTTTATTAAATTGAATTTCAAGTCAGCGTGGTTTGGAATATCTAAAATCCAATTTCAATTCAAAACTACTTTATATTAAAAAGAAATAAATCAAATAAAAAACTCTATGGTCAGGACAAGTTAAGCTCGTCATTCAATACTGTAGAAGATCATATGCAGCAAGCAGTAAAGTAGTAAACTATGTAGTTCAAAACATGACCATGCTTTGATAAAATTGAGGTTAGCTTTCGAGAAAGCATAATTACAAAAATGAGAAATAGAGTTGTCAAGAATTTAATGTTATTTAGAGTTTCCCCCCAATACGCGAGGATCTAAGCATCACCTATATTCTAAAAATATTTTTATTTATCAGTAGGCAATGCAGTGGTTAGTATGTAAATTCTTTCTATGAGAGAGTTGGTCATAGTAGTACAATTCGAGCACATAAAGAAACAAACTTTTGATGGCCACTTCAATTACTCAAACATTGTTAGAATAACTACGTCGTTGACCTTTATTATGTATCAAAGAGATAAATTCGTAAAATCTACTGGACATTGTTGGGAAATATATATTGAAGAAGCTAACAATGTAGATAATTTAAGTCACCTCTTCTTCACTATCAAGGCTCAGTTTCTGTGAAAGATACTTCTTGATGAATGATATTGGTAGAGTAGCATCCCTAAGTTACAGACAAAGTGAAGAATAATTTCTAAATTTGAAATAGCTGATTCTACAGAAAGTATGAAATGTTTACCTGTAAATTAATTTAAAAATTAATACATTTTTCAAGGTCTTGAAAAATAAAGTAGCTACCGCGGCCACCACCTGCTGAAGGGCAGTTTGGGGCCCAGTGCCCAGACCTCCCACACTTGAAGCACTCGTCCTGCCCTGATGATCTATCTCTTCCATAGCTTCCCCTGCCACCAGATGGGTAACCTCTACTATAGCCACGACCTGCATCATCACCACCCATCTTCGGTTGGGCCTTATTCACTGAGATTGCCCGATCACCCAACTCCGCCACAATCTGCAAAGGTCAGAAACCCAAAACCCCGAGGGCGCCCAGTGTCTCTTTCCATCATGATTTGAATAGGAGAGAGTCCAGAATACTGTACAATTCAATCTTTGAAATAACTTAATCCTGTTCTGCTTGTTGGGCTTTTAATCAAAACTGTTGGGCTTGTTTATTTTAGTTATTGAATAAATTAGTTTGTTTTATCAGTTGTAGTCGTGTGAGACTCAGTCATGCACGTAGTAGACATATTTTAGGAAGCTTTGAATTAGTAGCTGTAGTGGAGTAACGTTAGGAGTTTGTTTAGCTATTTTCTAGCACCACCTTCGTGGTTTGTTTCTATATTATGTACTGCATTTCCTTTCACTAAAGAGAAGAAGTAGACAACTTTCTTTTCTCAGTTTTTATCTTTCAAACACTTATACACGTCTGTATACCAGATTAAAAAACTAGATTTGGTATCAGAGCCCTTATTACGTTTTATGCCCAAGTACATGCCTAAACCAACGTCAATGGAAGGTTCAAAAGGCAAGGATGGAACGGTAGGGCTTTCTTATCCGATGCTGGCGAGAGACAACTACACAGCGTGGTCACTTAAGATGAAGGTGTTTATGAAAGCACATGGAGTGTGGAAAGCCATCGTATCAAATGACAAGAGTGAAGTTGTTGATGAAAAGACTGATCAGGTTGCATTAGCTGCTATCTACCAAGGGATACCGGATGATGTCCTCATGTCAATTGCAGAGAAAGAGTCCGCCAAAGAAGCATGGGACGCGATCAAAACAATGAGTCTAGGTGCTGATCGTGTGCAGGAGGCCCGTGTACAGACATTGAAGTCTCAGTTTGAAACGATGACCATGAAGGAGTCAGATCATCTTGATGATTTTTGTATGAAGCTATACGGTGTGGTGTCTAACATTCGACTCCTAGGAGAAAAGATGGAAGAAACCTATGTGGTGAAGAAACTACTTCGTACAGTGCCTTCAAAGTATTTGCAGATTGCCTCTACCATAGAGCAATTTGGTGATATGAAACAAATGACAATGAATGAAGTGGTTGGTCGACAAAAGGCTCATGATGAAAGATTGCGTGGGTCGTCTGAGAACAATGGAGGCCAACTACTTTTTTCACAAGAGGACTCGACCAAGAAAAACCATAGGAGTGCGACGGAGAGAAATCGTGGTGGTTACAACGGTCGCGGAAGAGGTCGAGGCCATAATAGGAGTGCATCTGGTGGCAGAGGTAATCATAACAATGGTGATGAAGGCAGTAAAACCGGGAGTTCAAGTCGTGATAGAACCAAAGTGAGGTGTTATAATTGCCAAGGGTATGGGCATTATGCAGCTGAGTGCAGGAAACCACGGCGTGAAAAAGATTGGCGACGTGATAAGGAGCAGAAACCTGAAGCAAATCTGTCTAAGACTAGTGATGATGAGCCAGCACTTTTGTTGGCTGAAACGGATGAAACATATAGTAATTTGGTTTTGCTAAATGAGGGTGGTGTTGTTCCTAAGCTGAGTGCAGAAGGAGAAAGCAAAACACTGAGTAATGTGTGGTACCTTGACAACGGGACGAGTAACCACATGACATGAGAACGATCAAAGTTCAGAGAGCTAGATGAAAATGTAGCAGGACAGGTGCGCTTCGGAGATGGGTCGACTGTTAGCATAAAAGGAAAAGGTTCGATAGTATTCAGATGCAAGAACAGTGAACCAAGGATGCTAAAAGAGGTATATTTTATTCCAACTCTTTGTAATAATATTATATCTCTAGGCCAGTTGTCGGAGGAGGGGAATGAGGTGATCCTAAAAGGTAAATTTTTATGGGTCTATGACGTTCTTGGAAAGCTGGTAATGAAGGTACGCAGGTCTTAAAACAGACTCTACAAAATATTAATTGAGGATACAGGTGGTGAATGTTTATTGTCAAGATCTGAGGAGGTGACCTGGTTGTGGCATGCCAGACTGGGTCACGTTAATTTTAAGGCTATTTCAATGATGTCTGATAAGGATATGGTGTATGGTTTACCAAAATTGGTACAACCAAACGAAGTGTGTAAAGGCTGCCTGGTCTCAAAACAGACGAGAACACCATTTCCACCAAAGTCGATGTTTACTGCCAACAAGATTCTGGAACTCATCCATTGTGATCTGTGCGGTCCCATTACTCCACCAACACCAGGTGGGTGTCGATATTTTCTGCTGTTAGTTGATGACTTTAGCAGAATTATGTGGGTGTATATGTTGAAGGCAAAGGATGAGGCTCTACATCATTTTAAAAAGTTTAAGGCACTGGTTGAGAAGGGTCGTGAGGAGAAAATAAAAGTTCTGATGACGGATAGAGGTGGGGAGTTTTGTTCAGCAACATTTGATGGTTTTTGTGATGAGGCTGGCATAATGAGGCATTTTACGGCACCATATTCCCCACAACAAAATGGGGTAGTTGAACGCCGAAACAGGACTGTGGTCAAGATGGCAAGAAGCTTGTTGAAGGAGAGAAACATGCCTTCGATGTTTTGGGGTGAAGCTATGAGGCACGCTGTTTATTTGCTGAACCGACTACCTACTAGAGCTCTATCTGGAATAACACCCTACGAGGCTTGGTCAGGTATTAAACCTGACATTGATCATATTAAAGTTTTTGGTTGCATCTCACATATGAAGATACCAGCTGTGAATGTAAAAAAGCTGGATGACCGGAGTAAAATGGTTATAAACCTTGGTAGAGAACCAGGTACCAAGGCGTATCGTTTATACGATCCAAATATTGGTGCAGTCCATGTAAGCAGAGACGTGATTTTTGAAGAGACAAAAAGCTGGCCTTGGGGTGACAAGGAGGTAGGTGAAAGCATTGCACCATCTACGTTTATTGTAGTCAATATTGGTACAGAGGTGACCGATTATGACGAGTCTCAGATGGAGCACCAGTCGTCTCCATACCAGTCATCTCCATACATCCCTGTGACTACACAAATGTCACAGACTTCACAGTCGAGTGAACAGAGCAATGGAGGAAGCGAGTCATCACAAAGCACAGAACCAAGAAGATTCAGGCTGTTGAGCGATATTTACAATGAAACGGATGAGATAGAGTTGGAAGAAGACTTGCTTTTACTCAGTGTGGAAGAGCCTTCAACTTACTGTGAAGCAGCTAAAGAGAAGGAGTGGCAGATTGCAATGAAGCAGGAAATAGAGTCGATAGAAAGGAACCAGACCTGGAAACTGACAGAATTACCAGATGGCAAAAAGGCGATTGGGCTAAAATGGGTTTTCAAGGTAAAGAAAAATGCTGATGGAGAAATCATAAAATACAAAGCCCGTCTTATTGCCAAGGGTTATGCACAAAAACAGGGAATAGACTATGAAGAAGTGTTTGCTCCGGCGACTCGTTTGGAGACAGTATGTTTGATATTGGCACTTGCAGCTAAAAACGGATGGGAAGTTCATCATTTGGATGTAAAATCCGCGTTTCTAAATGGAGTTTTGCAGGAGGAGGTTTATGTTCTTCAGCTGAAAGGTTTTGAGAAATTTGGTGAAGAGCACAAAGTGTATAAGCTTGTAAAAGCGCTCTACGGGTTGTGTCAGGCACCACGGGCATGGTACGCTCGATTAAACAGGTGTCTTGAAGAATTGGGGTTTGTTAAATGCCCTCATGAACATGCTGTCTACACACGGAGAGAGGGTGGTGAATCTCTGATAGTTGGTGTCTACGTGGATGATTTGATAATCACTGGGACAAGGTTGTCAAACATTGTAAAGTTTAAAAAACAAATGGCTGAAGAGTTTGACATGTCTGATTTAGGCAAGCTGTCTTATTATCTTGGTATTGAGGTCGAGCAAAGGAAGGAGTATATAGAACTGAAGCAAGCTTCGTATGCAAGAAAAATTTTGGAGAAAGCTGGGATGTCTGAGTGTAAACCTGTGAAATATCCCATGGAACCTAAAACCCAGCTGCATAAAGATAAGAAAGGGAGGCTGTTAACTCGACTGATTTCAAGAGCATGGTGGCCAGCTTGAGATATCTGGTGCACACACGCCCAGATATAGCTTATTTAGTTGGCGTGGTTAGTAGATATATGGAAATACCCACTGTTCTCCATTTGAATGCTGTGAAACGTATAATGCAATATGTACGTGGAACATTGGAGTATGGTTTAGTCTATCTGAAAGGCAAAGGGAATTACTTGCTAGCAGGGTTTTCTGACAGCGATCTAGCTGGTAACTTGGATGATAGAAAGAGTACAGGTTGGTTAGCTTTTTATTTGAATGAAAGTCTGATAGCATGGGTGTCGCAGAAACAAAAGTGTGTAGCATTATCTTCGTGTGAAGCCGAGTTTATAGCTACAACTGCTGCAGCATGTCAAGGGATTTGGTTACGCAATGTGATAAATTAAATATCAGATGAGAGAATTGGGCATGTGGTGTTGTATATTGACAACAAATCTGCTATCGATCTGACGAAGAATCCAGTGTTTCATGGACGTAGCTAACACATTGATATTCGTTATCATTTTATTAGGGAGTGTGTTGAGCGTGGAGAAGTGATTGTTAAGTATGTTCGAACAGAGGAGCAGAAGGCAGATGTCTTGACTAAATCTATGTCCAAGATGAAGTTTGAGCGAATGAGGAAGCTACTGGGAGTAAGGAATTTGATCGAGAACACTCTTTGATTAAGGAGGTGATTGTTGGGCTTTTAATCAAAACTGTTGGGCTTGTTTATTTTAGTTATTGAATAAATTAGTTTGTTTTATCAGCTGTAGTCGTATGAGACTCAGTCATGCACATAGTAGAGATATTTTAGGAAGCTTTGAATTAGTAGCTGTAGTGGAGTAACGTTAGGAGTTTGTTTAGCTATTTTCTAGCACCGCCTTCGTGGTTTGTTTCTATATTATGTACTGCATTTCCTTTCACTAAAGAGAAGAAGTAGACAACTTTCTTTTCTCAGTTTTAATCTTTCAAACACTGATACACGTCTGTATACCAGATTAATAAACTAGACCGCTCTCAAAATAATATAGAACAATCAAACCCCAGTGTAAATCATGGACGCACTGTATGTTATAACGCTCAATGAAATAACTACAGACGCCATTTGCTCAAAATTTCATTACATTTTATTCTAATGTGACCACTAAATTTCCAACAGCACGAGCAGAAAGAGAATTCATATGGAACCATGAACGGGAGGAAACAAGAAGTAAGAAACATTAATATAATTTCATACAGCAAATCAACTGCAACAAGCGACACTAAAGATAAGTTAACTTCACCATCGTATGTGTGTCAAAAAAGTTGGTGTCAACAAGGTCTCCTTCTAATACTTTTTAAACTAGACATACATTGAACTAGTCTCACATCCAAATTAATCACTTATTCATGACCTTATTCAGACTTAAGGTGAACTGATTAACCCGACTTATAATTCTTCTTCTTAGTAAGTAATCAAATACATCTCATTAGGCTTAAGTTCAAACACTGATCTATCCTATAAAATCACGCATTGTAGGGCAGTTACAACAACTGATCTGGACCACCACTCTTAATGACAATCCCTTTCTTATATAGGTCCATGCTAACAACAGAGCATATTATGTCTAACAATAGAGTCCCTATGCTGAACCAAATGCTTAGACATCTGAACTTCCGACAATGGCTCTCGATTAGACATATTATCAAATAATGATAGTCCACAACTAAGCCCTTCGCATTTGTCATTCTTGGGCTGTCAACCACCTATAAAACCAAAAAAAAAAATGCATCTTCTTCCCATAGAACCTGCAAATAATTACAAGGTTTTCTCCAGCCTGAAATAGCTTCAACCAGCCAGAATCTGGGCCCAGTTTGCAAAGCTTGACCGTCTCGTCTACATCATCCAAAACTCGAAAGCTCCACGAATCACT
Source organism: Saposhnikovia divaricata (assembly GCA_036435485.1). Taxonomy (NCBI): domain Eukaryota; kingdom Viridiplantae; phylum Streptophyta; class Magnoliopsida; order Apiales; family Apiaceae; genus Saposhnikovia; species Saposhnikovia divaricata. The sequence goes on along the minus strand of CM071599.1, from coordinate 139,169,122 downwards.
AACCTCAGTGCAAATGATATGAACATCGCCACCATTCACAAACTCAGGGGAGTAAACCCCCCTCTCAAACAGAGATGAAGAAAACCCATCCACCGAGTAGACCGGAAGCCCATCTCTCAGGCCATCCGCCTCACTACTGAAGATATCGCGAACACTAGATCCATCATCTTCTTGGAAACCATCTGTTATGCCTCGAGAATCGGTAGCTCTAATACCAAATATTGTAAATAGGCTGAATATACACTCTATAAACACACAGAAACTATATAGACACACCCAAACACACACAAAAATGTATATAAAAGAAGAAAACTATAACTGTAAAATAAAGACTAGAATACTTTAAAGACTACATTGTATTCCACATATTATTACTGAACAGAGTACATACGAATATATATATATATATATATATATATATATATATATATATATATATATATATATATAAACAAACAAAGATGGCTAAAACTATGCAACGATCTCCTAAAATTGCTCCAACAATCCTATCACCCCGTAACTCTCTAAACGGACTAGCCTTATTTAAAAACAAAACAAACAAAATAAATATTTAAATAATAAGTTTAAGATTAAATTACAACAGAAACATCCCGAGATAACACACAAGTATTAGGTTATTTCTGAGTTTGTTTGTGTTTTGTTTGCAATATTTACATTTTTAGTCATACAATTCTCAGTTAAGAGTTGATTTACTTGTTCCCCTCTTTTTATTGCAAATATTAGAGTTGGAAAATTCTAAACTTGGGGTTTTTTGTGTTTCTTGCTAATTAATTGAATGAGTTCTTAATGATTTTGTATACACGTACTCTTGTTTCAGGTAATAATGATTTATTTACTTTAAAGTTGCATATTGGGGGTTACTTTTCATCAAACCCTAATACATGTATATGCCATGAAATTAGAGATGTTGACAGATGCAACACCGATGAATTAAGCTTATTGGAAGTTAACACAATAAACACTAAGACAAAGGTCCAACACCAAGTGAAGTGGGTATTGAAGGTCCACTGCCTAGTGAACGTCCTGTTAGTGTAGGTGCCCTAGAGTCAATACATTTTAGTTTATTTAAACTTAGTCATTGACATTTATGTTCTATTTTGATTATATTGATGTTTTATTATGCTTTGTATTTACCGTGATATAATTGTTAGTATAATAATTGTCCCTAGATTATTGATACGAACCATATTAATATGAGATAATATACAGTATAATAATCATAAATATCCCTAGTCAAGTATTATTGTTATTTGGACAATAATAATACATCGAGACTAGTATGTTGATTGACTGTTGAACACTTCTCATTGTTCATAAGTATAGTGATACTAAAGTCAATGCATAGGTACATGTATGAGTACGATGTACTGGATAGACCCACTATGAGATTCAACATGGAATGAATAAATGTGTCATTATGAATCTCAATGTGATAAAGTTGTAATGATTCTTAGACCAGAAGTCATTACATTTCTATACGAGAATTAATATATTTTGATTCTATCAAAGGTTATATTTAATCGGGTAATGATAAAAGTGGTCTTGGGTATATTATAAATCGTATGAGAAATATGAATGATCTAGATGGAATTTAACCCTCCTTAATATATAAATATATAGGAGTGATATTATTGGCCTCTTGTTTGAGTGAGACTATAAAATGCATGGTCGTGCTCAAATAGTGATTTGTTTGAATAGTCTAATCATCGATCAAGAAAATAAAGATTAAATTATGACGAGGATGACACATTCCATGCCTGCAGTTTAATCTATAATATCATGGTTAAAGGGATTATATTATATAGAACATTATTCACGAAAGGCAAAATCGATTCACCGATTTAATTATTATTATTTGGGTAACAATGATGTATTACTAGATACCGCTCATTGTTTACGATTTTATTTATTAAAAAAAATAATTGCCAATATAATAATAACCTATAGGGTCACACACAAGAGCGCATGAAGGATCATTTAATTTAAATAATATGATTTAAATTAAGATGATAAATCGAATTGTTAATTAATTAATTAAGTATTTACTTGATTAATTAAAGAAACTAAATTTGAATTATTAATAATCCAAAAATTCAGTAGCTTGCTTATTAAGTAAGACTTAATAAGATGAGAATGATTAGAATTTGGATTGATATAAACTCTAAAGAGATTAGAACTAAAATTCATTTTTATCTCCACATGTATAACTCTCTTGGTGGCTGCTAGTGATTTACATTTTTTTTATTATTTTAAAAACACTAAACCCTAACAGCAGAAAAGGAGAGACAAAGAGAGGAGAACATTCAATTTCTTGGTGCTAGTACACTACAATTCCTTCAATAAAGCGTTCGTGTGGATACCATAGAGACGTACATCGCTCGTGCGGGATACGTGGTGATCGAATAATCCTTTCTTCACTCTCAGACATCGGAAAACTCTTTAAGGTACTGATTTCTGATACTACGAATTAAATATACAATTCTCGGATGGATCCCTGAGGTGGGTTTCAGTTTTATTTTATTTTTTTTCGCATTTTTCCGCTGCGTTTGATTGCCTGAAACCCAACACGTCCCGTTCCTAATAAAGGACCTACGACTACTCAAGATAATAATGCACCTAGGTCTAAGAAGGCCTAGTCAAATTGCATATATAAGTACCTTAATTTAGGTACAATGAATGATTTAAGAGTTATAACTCTTTAAGATGATGTTACAAGCCCTGTAGTGGTTTGTTTTTTATATTAATTTTTTGATACATTTTTTTATCTTTATATTTTATCCTCTTGCAGTGAAACATAATAAATCACATGCATTGGTTGTTTGCTTGCATCAAAGACTTCAACTACATGCATTGGCCACTCTTGTCAATGCTCAAGTGTAGACTCTTCTAATCCTCAATTTTTACCATGACCATTGACTACACTTACACTAACCCAACCACTTTTACAACCTATTTAAGCACACAATTGTAAACTGCAAATCTTCACCTCCTATAGCAATTAACCTCAAACAAAATGGCTTACAAGTTATGTGTTAAAGGTGTGTTCGATAGGTCCCAAATGAGATCTAGTGTAGGAGGATTTATGAAGCACAATGAGAGGTGCGTAATGGGTTTCAGCGGGCATGATTGGCTTGGCTAACCACCAGACTGCATAGCTTTGGGCATATAGTATGGCCTAAAGATGTCTTGGAAGTGTGAGAGGAAATCTGTGAAGGTGTTCGCTAAGAAGAGGGATGCCATAAAGCTCATCAACAACCTTCATCCAGCTTTTCCGCAATCCATATAAGGCCTCCCTCTAACACCTTAAGGTTTTAGATGAGTTGGTTACTAAACTTGGTATCAGAGCTCAGGCACGCAGAGGTCTCAGGTTCGACTCTCTACGACCCCCAATATTCTCAATATTTAATATGGACACGAAGGCAAGTTATGCTCCAAAGATGAACGCCCGTGATCCCCTCTTCGACCCAAAAATGGGATTTCGAGTGAGGGGGAGTTTTAGAATATAATATAAGATCCATATAAGGCCTCCCTCTAACACCTTAAGGTTTTAGATGAGTTGGTTGCCGTCTTTTTTGAGATGATTACCATGCTTCTTGGGAAGGTATGGTCTCTTGTGGACATCCTGAACATCCATGCAGATGCTAATGCTAAGGTCGATCCGCGGTTTAGGGTTTTGTTTTAATTTGTGCTTGTGATATATTATGTCATCTTTATATGATATATTATGATATGATAATGTGATTTATGATGTTCTTAAGTGTTAATTGAGCATGGTGATTGGTTGTGGCCTTGAGACCCATAGGTTAGTGGTTTTAATGATTATGGTTCGGTTTTATAAATACGACTTGCATGTCATTTTCTTTTTGTTTTGAAGTTGTTCATCTTGAATGTAAATCGAGTTCTTATGTCATTACATTAGTGTAGTTATGTTTTATATTCTATGTAATAAGAAGATCATTGGAAGCATGCAATGAAGGATCAATGGAGATGAAGGCCGTTGACACAAAGAAAGACATGAAGACATGTATTTATGAAGACCAACTATGTAATAGTTTAGTTTTATAAGCCACCATAGAGTGACCTAGATTTTTTCATTAGCATGGAAAGATCATATAGGATTGGGCCATAACCAAGCACGATTCTAATATTCATGCACTTTACATATGATGATATGTATGCGTAGTGATAGATATGCATGCTTAATTAGATTAAGTAGAATGTATGTATGTATTAGATACGTCATCTATGCCATGCTAAACAAGATAAAATCCGTAACGATTTAAGATGAAGATTAAACAAATGATCATGAGATCCTGTGTTTATGAAACACGGTAATTAAATATGAATTATTACAGTCCAAGGATTAAATGATTTTGTCAACAACGAGATTAATTTCTTGTAAGGTTAAAAGGTGTCAATAATGACATTTGTGCGTTAACCTTTCTACCTGGAAATCATTAATTCAGCGAACTATAATTTGAAATATTTAATTCAAGGAAAAATTGGGGATCTCTTTATGATGGGATCATGGTCGTTTTAATTAAAAATCCCTTAACACTACGCCAAATCAGTCAATAGACATCAGTTCTGGACCGATGTTAAAAAATTTCAAAACCGATGTCTAGCTGTGTGAGGTTAAAAGTCTATGTGTTTTGCATCGATTCAGGGCCGATGTTAAAAACTACTTATTAAATCAGTTCCTAACCGATGTTAATAGCTGTCAACAACATCATTTTTTAAATCAGAACCGATGTCTCAACCCCTGTACTACATCGGTTCTGGTTAGAACCGATGTTGTAAAGTGTATACTACTTCGGTTTTCTATTCAAAACAGATGTTGTAAATTGAATACCACATCGTGTTTTAACCGATGTAAAATAAATCCATGAAATTGCCAAATTAGACATCAGTTTTTTGGTGATGTGGTATAGGCTCAAATTGATGTCTATTTTTTGCTAGTAGTTATTAGTTACTGGTTATTAGTTAAAGTTGAGAACAAGGATATCATAATAACAAGGGAAATAAAGTTGAGATAGATGAAAATGTAATCACCATATATGAATTATTAAGGCAACCAAATCTAACCACTGTTTTTCAGATTTGAAAACTAGCCAAGTACAAAAACATGTATCTATCAGTAGTGTCGGTGACTAGGAAATCAATAATTATAACAAAAAGCTTTCAAATAGTAATGCCCACAAACACTTTAAAGCCAATTTATAGAGCTCGTAATATTCAGTAAAGGTGAACCCCCTTCCAACAATCTCACCAGCACAATACCATGCATAACACTCCAGTCCAAACAAAGCAGCAATGCCAAGATTCTCGACTTTCACATCCTGCCTATTCTTCTAAAATTGCTTTACATAATCAATTTCCTTCCACATTGCCTCATAACGACCAGGAACACTGCAACAGAAAATGGTAGAAACATGTGAGATTCAGAAACATGAGCAATGGCCAATAAGTATAAATTTACAGGAAACCTATAAAGTTTGCATGGGATGCTATATCTTCCGTAGACAAATTGTTCTAACATATCATTTAAATATAAAGACTCCATCCGTAAGCAGCTTTCAATCAAATTTAAATGGAACTAACGGACTACAGCCCACCAGCCAATCACTTGGATACACAATTTGGTAATAATCTACTTGCAAGTTCCACCTATATATGAATTATCACACATAATATACATACTACAGGATGCCAAAAGGAACATCTTCATTACAAAAAGCAGTACCATCAAACCCATCGACGAAAGTCTGCCCAATATCTTGATGCATATCAAATGCATAGTAGTCCGACTGAGTTGGAAAAGCCATGTTATCAACTCCCATACCATTAGCTCTCATATTATTAGCTCCCGAAACAATTTGGGCATTTTTCAGTAGGTCAGAAACTTTGCCTCGTGCAAAAAGAAAGCAATAGTAATTTTAGGTAGAAAAACTAGATAAAGAGTAGGAAAATGATAGGAGCTAGAAGGGTTGATACCGGAAACTAAATACACATACAATTCAAAAGTTTGTGAAAGAAATCCGTTTTTAAAATTGAGATGCTTGTACGACTAAAATTAAGTTCAAGTGAACTAATTTATGATTTATCAATAGAGGTTTTCTATTGATTTTACCAGTTTTCGAGGGGGGCACATTTCGAAGTAAACTAACTAATTTATAAGGGTCCAAGTTTAAACTCAATTACGTTGGTTGAAGAATAATTGAGTTGTTTCACTATCAACATTTATCAAGCTTGGCTCTTCAATATTTCCGGAAGAAACTTGTTTAAAAAGATCTAGTTTAAAAAGATAGAAATACATGTGGCATTTCTTATTCCATGATACCCATACGATGCAGTAATAAAGAAATTCTCAATATACCACAAATCATATAAATCCCCCTTTGATTCAAATAGTAGCAAAGTAATTGATTTGTGAGTGCAGAGTATCATAATTGAAAATGAGGAAGCACAATACCTGTAGACACCGCGCATATCTTTTTGTATACCCTAAATCATTTACTAGAGGTACGTCCAATGCTTTTGCCAATTGACGAGTTGATGCAACAAACCTACAACAGAAATTAATAGAGATAAGAAAATTACACATAACAATCTAGTTGCTAACTTGTTGGGAAGTCAGTTTACAAGTCTTGAACTGAGCATTTTCAAAAGGCAGTACATTAGAAGGAAAATCACAACATGATTCTGAATGCTTATCAGGCACTCCAACCACGATTCCATATTCATCCCAACCACTTTTTACTGCAATGCAGTCATTTCCCGAAACTATGAAACAATCTTCAATCTTTATGTTTGTACACGAATCTAAAGTACAAAAAGTAAGAACATTAAGAATATATTTATAAATAGAATTTCAATATTGAACAGAAAAAAAATTGTAGTATATAGCATTGTAGACCTGGATCAATCCCATTTTTATTAGGAGAGTCAACTGGTGCAATAATGGTTAAACCTTGGATTATTACATCACTGCAACAAAATCATAAATTCTGATAAAATTGATCTAAAAAAAAATCAAACGATTGATTATGTGCTCTATTAAATGGAAATCAATGAGGTACGACTCGAAAAACTAATAGAAGAGATGGAAAAAAAATAAGAACTACACATTAAAAGAAGAATTACTTGTACAAGGTCCACACATCAATTGTAACTGCCTCTTATCTTCCTGGGAGAGGAATCTTTGCAAAAGAATCTTGTAGAAATACCAGAGCTATAGATAATTAACGTGGGAGAGGGAAGAATAACAAAAGTAGATTAAATGAAAATAAAAAAATGTGTTCACTAATGACTAACCATATACTCAACAGGCCAATGCACAGCATAAGTTGCAGCATTCAGTCACTACAATATTGCCTAATCTACCTTCATAACAAAGACAGAGAACCCTGCTCCAAAGGAAAAAATAAAAGACTGGCAATAAAATAATAATAAAAAATATTTGTTTTCAAAACTAATTATTTTACTTGAGTAGACTCAAACTAATAGCTTGGGATAAATGATCCTGTATACACCATATCAATGGCCAGTCCATGCTCCAGCATCACCTTGGGAACAACTTTTGCGGCTCTAATCATGAATAAAAACCTGAAGTTCACTTTAAAAACATAAAGTTCTATTAAAAATCCTAAGTTCTAAACTAAATTGAAAAACTTAAATTAAAAACCAAATTTTGAATTTTCAAACAAACATGAGAAAAAATACTTACTAATTTGAGCGTCGAGATAGATAAAGCCTCCAAGACACCCATGGTAGCGAATATCGAGTCTTTCTGCAAGCAAATGTGGAGATTAAGATATATAACCACTTCATAATCGCATCAAAGCTAATAGAAACATTCAGGTCATTATACAAACTAATAAAGGTACTAAATATTCCACTAAGTAATCGTCTTCATGCAAGATATTTTCCCAAACAAATAGAGCCAAGCACAAAACCCTACAAACAACAACAAGAAGACATTAAAATTAAAAAAAATATCCAAAGCTGAAACAAAAAAAAACATATACAAACAAAAATTACAAGAAAAATAGACATGCATACATCTATAACATTCAATCTGAAGAATCAATTACTTTGGAGATGCCCAAGCCAGCCGAAGAATCAACCAATCTGTTAAAAAAAGTTCAATTAAAAACGAAAAATTGAATTTTGAAATGAGAATTAGAAAAATACTTACTAATTTGAGCGAATTCGAGATAGATAAAGCCTCCATTGCAACCAACCCGCCAATCTAAAGCCTCTTCTGCAACCAATTAACAAAAATCGAAAGCTAGGGTTCAACCTAATTGGGATTCGACAATGGGGGTTTTGAAATCTAGGGTTTGAATTTGGGGGTTTGTAAGCTAGGTTTTGAATTTAGGGGTTCCAAATAGGGTTCTTGAGTGAGTTTGTAAGTGAGTGAATTAGGGGTTTGAAATTAGTTTAAAGAAATAGAATGTATATGGTGTGTGGGTTTGAGGAGCGGGGAAAATAAAATGTCAAAGTGGGGAAATGAAAAAAATAAATGGGGGAAATGTTTTCAAGTAAAGGGGGAAAGTGTGGGAAAGAAACATCCCCGTGTTTTTTTATTTTTCTAAAAAGTGGTTGAGACATCGGTTTTAACTACAACCGATGTCTATAAACTACTTTAACATTGGTTCTAGTAAAACTGATGTAAAACACTCCTTTAACATCGGTCACTAATGCAACCGATGTTAAAGGGGTGATGTCTATTGACTCTTTTCTTGTAGTGTAATTAAATATTAAGTTATTAGATGCTTTCCAATTGAATAACACTCATCAAAACCTAGATCAGTAGGAGTTTGTTTGCCAAAGTAAAGCATTCCTAATTATCGTGGTTAGGTGCGAAAGAATAAATGTTATATTCGACATGTTAATCAATTGGGTCTAACTTAACTAAGTTACCACAATAGGGTTGTGAAATGAGAACTTAGAAGCATAGGTTTGGCGGAAAATTTATTTGATAAATTAGAGCAATTGTTGTTCACCAAACTTCCCAAGAATTATATACGAAATATAATTGACAAATGTTGTCTACCTAAATAGTTTTGTTTTGGGAGTATCGGTCAACGCTGACCCAAGACATAATAAAATATGGATCTTAGCCCACTAGAAAGTAAAGTTTCGCATAGGATTTCCGAGTTAATAGTGAGGGCTATTAATTTGATAAAAATAGTGAGAGGTATATTAAGTTGAATGTACCATAATCACTTGAACATAATTATTGTAACAATCTAACTTATCTTATGCATTTTATCATTGTAGATAACAAATGGAACAAAACACAAACAACACTTTCTCTGTGAGATCAGTCCTTGAGAAGGACAAGCTGACAGGATCATACTTCCTTCACTGGTCTAGGAATTTGAGAATTGTTCTCATGCAGGAAAAGAAATCTTATGTGATTGATAATCCTCAACTGGAAGCCCCTGTTGCCAATGCCACTCGTGCTCTGCAAAATGCTTATCAGAAGCGTATTGGTGATGCGAACGATGTGGCTTGTCTTATGCTTGCTACAATGAATGCTGAGCTTCAGAAACAGCATTTGCATATGAATGCACATGCTATGTTTGAACATCTTTCAACGATGTTTCAATCACAGGCTCGTGTGGAAAAGTTCAACACGAGCAAAGCACTCTACTCATGCAAGCAGGGCAACGGACCAGTCGGACCACATGTTCTAAAGATGATTGGGTATTGTGATTATCTTGCTCGTTTGGGTTTCCCGCTTCAGCGAGAGGCTCAAGTTGATATAATCTTGCAATCTTTGAACATCGACTATACTCCGTTTATTATAACTTTTAATATGACTGAGCAAGATAAGACTCCTATGGAATTGTTGGCCATGCTGAGGACCTCTGAAGCAAATATTGTCTAGGCACCTGAAAAATCTCCATAATGATGGTGGGCAAGAAAGGTGATAAGGGAAAGGGGAAATGGAAGGGCAAGAAAAAGGTTACATCAAAAGCTTTTTCTACTTCAAAGCCCTCTTTCAAAAAGGCTGGAAAGCCGAAGAGAGATGTCGTGAAGGCTGACAAGGGTGATTGTCACTATTTCAACAAGCCTGGTCACTGGAAGAGGAACTGTCCTAACTTCTTAGAGGATCTGAAGAAGATTAAGTCTATCAAGATTTCTACTGATTCAGGTATTTATGTTATAGAAGTCAATTTGTCTATTTTAACATCTTGGGTATTGGATACTGGATGTCGTTCTCACATTTGTATTAATGTGCAAGAACTGCGAAGGAGTAGGACATTGGCAAAGGGAGAGGTCGACTTATGAGTAGGCAATGGAGCAAAGGTTGCTGCTTTAGCCGTAGGGACTTACTATTTATCGTTGCCCTCTGGGCTTATTTTAGAACTTGATAATTGCTATTACGTGCCTGCAATTTGTAGAAACATTATTTCTATTTCTTGTTTGGACAAGAAGGGTTGTTCATTTATTATTAAAGACAATTATTGCTCTTTTGGTTTGAATGATTTAACTTATGGCATTGCACGCATGTTTAGTGGTTTGTATGTTATAGATTTAAATTTTACTCCAGTCTATAAGGTAATAAATGCCTTAAAGCAAATGACTCTAATCAAACCTTCCTATGGCATTGTTGATCAGGCCATATAAATGAGAATCGCATATCCAAGCTCCATAAAGATGGATTTTTGGATAAATTTGATTTTGATTCATACGATGAATGCTAAGCTTGTTTGCTTGGTAAAATGGCAAAGGCCCCTTTTAACAAACAAGGTGAAAGGGCCACTGAACGATTAGAACTAATACATAGCGATGTATGTGGTCCAATGCATTCTATGGCAAGAGGAGGCTTTTACTACTTCATAACATTTACTAATGATTACAGTAGATATGGATATGTGTATCTAATGAAGCACAAATCTGAATCTTTTGAAAAGTTCAAAGAATACAAAGCAGAAGTAGAAAAGCAAAAGGGTGAGAGTATTAAAACTCTTCGATCTGATCGAGGAGGTGAATACTCAACCCTGGAATTTTAGAATTTCTTAAAGGAATGTGGTATTGTATCACAACTCACTCCTCCTGGAACACCACAATGGAATGGTGTTCTAAAAGGAGGAATCGTACTTTGTTGGACATGGTACGATCGATGATGAGTCATGCTGATCTTCCGATAAGTTTCTGGGGTGATGCCCTAGAAACCGCTGCATATACACTAAACCGTGTTCCATCAAAATCGGTTCAAAAGACTCCATATGAGATATGGACTAGAAAGCGTCAAAGCATGTCATTTATGAAAATATGGGGATGTGAAGCGTTTGTAAAATGCTTGATCTTTGACAAGCTTGGACCCAAATCTGACAAATGTTATTTTGTGGGGTACCCAAAGGAAACTAATGGTTACTATTTCTATAATCCAATTGAGAACAAAATAGTTGTTTCTCAAAATGCTGTATTTCCAGAAAGAGAATTTGTCTCCAGAAGAAATAGTCACTACGCCATAGATGGGCGCATGTAACGCACTCCTACTGTTGCATCAGACACGTTTTCTGTTACATTAGGCCTAATGTAACGCACTTTTACCATTTCATCCGCTAACGTTACCTTTGACCTCAAATGTAACGCCCAGCTTCTCAATTGTAACACAAGGGAAAGCGTTACATCAGGACCATAGAGTAACACAAAATCAAACAAATGCAACACTAGGAGGTGTTACATTAGCTTATCCAGAAACACTAGGTGCACGTGGCATGTGGGACCCACATGACACCTGGCATCATGCCACGTTGGATTTGACACGTGGCACCCTTTTGACACGTGGCATACTGACACGTGGCATATTGTGGGGCCCACACTGACACGTGGCAGATGTGGGACCCACATGACACGTGCCATGTGTGGGACCCACAGGGCACGTGGCACTGACACCTGGCAGTTGTGGGACCCACACTGACACGTTGCAGATGGGGGCCCACACTGACACGTGGCACTGGCACGTGGCAGATGTGGGGCCCACTTTCTAATGCAACACTGCATGTTTACCTAATGCAATACTCTAATTATCTATTGTAACACTACAATAAGGCTAATGTAACACTACAATTTAATATTGAAACACTTGAAGCATAGCAATTGCAACGCTAAAATTGAAAATTTTGCAAGATTTGATTTATATATATCAATCCCTTTACAAAATAAACCAATAAAACATACAATCCACCACCACTCCACCAGTACACCTCATAATCTACTCCACCAGTACACCTCATAATCTACTCCACTAGTACACCTCATAAACTACTCCACCAGTACACCTCATAAACATAAAGCCAAACATATAATCCAACTCCTCCCATCATCCACCATTTCACCAAAAATATGGTCTTGCTCCACCATATATATCATCCAAGGAACATATAGAGTACTAGGCAACATAGTACCAAGCAAGACTAGAGATAACCAAAGTAGTTAAACAACTAAGCAAAAGATACGACAAAAGATAACCAAAGTAGTTCATGGTACTACTGATTGTAAAAAGGGAACTAAGTAGAAGCGCCGACAGTCATTGGGGTTGCATTTTCATCGTCCTCGCTTGAAGCTGTAGCACAAAAGTCTGCGACGTCCAGATTCAAACCAGGATTTGCTTCGGCTAGCTTTTTTAGCAACGTTGACAGTTTATCCTGGACTTTCATGTTCACCTTTGCGTCCAATTCAACCTCCAGATCTCGCTTTATCTTTTCAGTTACATCCTCTAAAAAAGGGTCAACAGGAGCCGAAGTCGATGCCGAAACTGAACTTTTACCATTTCTGCCTTTTAGCCATTCTCGACCATGACCATTAGCAATCAGTTCTGATGCATCCTCACCTGCAGCCACCTTCTCTTTAACTTGAGTCTACAATAAAAAAATTGTGAAAAATTAATCAAGTTAGTCATACAATTATATAATGCAAGGACCTACATGTTTGTTTTTAGGTGTACTTTGTGACTGCCCAGAAATATTATGATGGTATTATATAGTCTTCCCTACCAAATAATCTGACCAAATAAACCAACAGTCAAAGTCTTTCTTTTTCTCTTAATTTGTAAAAAAAGCCATAAATTCGACCAAGTAAACCAATATTGATTTGTAAGTATCAAACAAGGTACTTACAATTCTTTTTTTAATTTCAGCTGTATTGGTCTTGTATGTTCGACCCTCTTCTCGCTCATGAGATTCCAAATAAACATGAGCATCTGATGGCGAGGCAAGTTTTGGATTACCCGTTTTCTGTTATAAAATGAAGAGTATAAGATTATCCAAGCTCATTGTTAGCACTTACTACAACAATAAAGAATATTTGAAATTTTCACATTATATTCAGTGGCAGAGGCAGACCAAGACAAAAAAAAACAAATCAGATAGAAATAAATATAAAACAAGCCAAAAAATGCATTGTAACAGTAAATCGAAAAAAATGGGAGTATCCGGCCTCTAAACTTTACAACTAGCAAATTTTATTATCAAGAGGACTTCTAACTTACAAATTCTATTATGATTTCTTATATATTACTAAAATGAAAATAACAAAGGCAAATTTACGGTCATTATTTTAATTTGCATGTTCAAAGGAGGGCAAGATGAAAAAAAGTAGATAAATTGATTGTGGATGCTAAACTTAATAAAATAAAATAGTTATGGTTCAGATTCAGGGTAGGCTGTACTATTGCTAAACTTGATAAAAAATGTTAGGTGCAGCTAACAAATTATTACCATTTTTATCAGTTTATCCTAAAAAAAATGAACGTGCACAAAGAAAGACACGTACCAACTTCTCTCTAACTTGTGCCATACTGTTGGGACCTAGAGTGTGTGTGTCAGTGACTGAAGCACGTCGTGTTTCATTATCCTTTGCTAATGCCTGTAAAAGTACAAAAATACTCAGTGCACAATTTTATTTTGATCATCTTTTAAATCATAATAATCAGATTGAAAAAGTGTATTAGAATACCTGAACTGCCTCGTCTCCCCAATATTTCACCAACAGCTTAAAATCCTCCAAAGGAATCGTATTCGGCCTATTTGCCATCCTGTCCTCGTCAATTTCATACATTTTATAATACCTATCCTTTATACGAGATTTGTACGTCCTCCAACATTGATTGAGTGTCTTGTCCACCCAGCGTTGCCCGTTATCCGGAATTATATAACGGTCCTACGATATATTAAACATTAAATTCATTAATTCAGTGCATAAACATGAAATTAATTGAAACTAATGTTTTGGTAATAGTGTTTACCCTAGTATAGTCCCACATTGTCTTCTTCAGTTGGCCAGGAACAAGACGCCAATTTACATAAGCAAGCGACACATTGTCCTTTACAACTGTACCCAGAAAATTGCTAAGTTCTCTCAATAATTTACGGTTTTTTGAAACCGGCTGACCTTTTTTGTTCAATAAAATGACCGGTCTGTCATTGCGACCTCTTCCATGAACTGCGATCATTTTTGTCCTTCCTCTCCATCTCCTAGGAGCTACCACTTTATACACCAGGTACACATAAAAAAGCATTAGAAAAAATGTATTCATTAGAAACTCAGTCATAGTCAGAAAGAATGTATATATTTTCTAAGCATTTATACTCGGGAGAAATGTATATTTTTCTAAGTATTTATACACAGGAAAAATGTATATTTTTCAAAGTATTTACACATTTTTTCTAAGTATAAGTACTTAGCAAAAATGTTTTTTTTCTAAGTATAATTACTCAGTAAAAATTTATATTTTTTCGAAGTATAAATAGTCAGAAAAAAATGTATTTAAACTCATTTTATAAGCATTCCTGTACACACGATACCTGCTTCAGTTTCTTCCTCTGCACTTTTTTCCAAGTTTGGCTCAGGAACATTATTGGTTGGTGGAGTTAGCAAACCCTGCTTCTGACGCTCTCGCAGTGCCAAATAAGCAGATAGGGTACCACATGCTTCCGCTTTGTTCGACTGTTTTAAAAGTTTACTACATGTCGGTTGCAACAATTTAGCACGAGATGAACTTGTCACTTCCTTATCAGCAATATCATTGGCTCGCGAACTAGTTTCTGTAGCATTGGCTCGCGAACGAGTTTGTGTAGCATTGGCTCGCGAACGAGTTTGTGGTCCACTTAACAACTTCCTTTTCTTGGCATTCTTGATTCTCTACAATTATCAGGAGTTCAGTACTAGGTTTACAATTTTTATGTGAGGTTAAGAAATGAACATTTTCACCACATTCATACCTCAGATGTATCATTACCTTGAAGCATTCACCACATTTTCACCCTAATTACCAAAACAAAAGCAATTAGAACGTAAAAGGAAGAGAAAGCCCTAATTACCTTGAACCAAAAGCAGTTGTGTTCTTCGATTAAATCTGAAAAAGTAAACCAATTAGATCTGTGAAGAATTAAAAGGAAGAGAAAAGAAATAAGAAAAGAGAGAAGAGATAAGCCTCTGTGTTCTTCGATTGAGCTAGTATTCTTTGATTGAGCCTCTGTGTTCTTCCATCTGTGAGTGTGAGTGTGAGCGGCTGTGAGTGTGTAAGTGTTGAGGCGCGGCAGTTTTGTGTGTGTGTGTGTGGACTTAGCGATTTTAGGGTAAATGGTAAGTGGACTTGCAATAATGCTGTGCCAATTGGGGGGAAACATGTCGCCCACCTATATTTTTACATCTTTTGTTTTTACTTATAATTAAAACAAATGTTTAGATTATTTAGATTGTAATTTTTTTTGGTAAATTAAGAATTACTTACTATTAGAACATTTGTTTAGATAATTTAGATCCATTCTTTTTAATTATGTTCCCAAAAATTTAGAAAAAAAAATTTATAAACTATCACTTAAAAATTTTATTAAAAAAAATTATAAAATTATAAAATTATTTTATAATTTTATAAAAATTATAACATAATTTTTAGGAACATAATTTTATTAAAAAAAATTATAAAATAATAAAATTATTTTAAATGTTATTCCCAAAAATTTAGAAAAAAAAAATTTATTTGGTCGGGTAATTCAACGGTCAACTATCACTTTGACCGTAACCCCTAAACAGGGTTTCGTCAGGGTTTAAGGATTCGATTTTTTAGAAAATACTTCTCCACCACCCGACCGCACGGGAATCGAGATACATCATTTTAAATGTTATTCCTAAAAATTTAGAAAAAAGAAATTTTATTTGGTCGGGTAATTCAACGGTCAACTATCACTTTGACCGTAACCCCTAAACAGGGTTTCGTCAAGGTTTAAGGATTCGATTTTTTAGAAAATACTTCTCCACCACCCGATCGCACGGGAATGGAGATACATCATTTTAAATGTTATTCCTAAAAATTTAGAAAAAAAAAATTTTATTTGGTCGGGTAATTCAACGGTCAACTATCACTTTGACCGTAACCCCTAAACAGGGTTTCGTCAGGGTTTAAGGATTCAATTTTTTAGAAAATACTTCTCCACCACCCGACCGCACGGGAATCGAGATACATCATTTTAAATGTTATTCCCAAAAATTTAGAAAAAAAATATTTTATTTGGTCGGGTAATTCAACGGTCAACTATCACTTTGACCGTAACCCCTAAACAGGGTTTCGTCAGGGTTTAAGGATTCGATTTTTTAGAAAATACTTCTCCACCACCCGACCGCACGGGAATCGAGATACATCATTTTAAATGTTATTCCCAAAAATTTAGAAAAAAACAATTTTATTTGGTTGGGTAATTCAACGGTCAACTATCACTTTGACCGTAACCCCTAAACAGGGTTTCGTCAGGGTTTAAGGATTCAATTTTTTGGAAAATACTTCTCCACCACCCGATCGCACGGGAATCGAGATACATCATTTTAAATGTTATTCCCAAAACTTTAGAAAAAAAAAATTTTATTTGGTCGGGTAATTCAACGGTCAACTATCACTTTGACCGTAACCTAATATACAAAAAATTAAAGAATTAACATATAAAATATAAAATTTACTTCAATGAATAATATAAATTTTTTTTCAATCGAATATATAAAATTTATTTAAGTGAATAATATAATATAACTAAAATATATAAAGAATTAAAATTATTCTAATTATTTAGTAATAATAATAATAATTAAAACCTAATGTGCAAGGGTTGTATATTAATGATGGACGAAATAAACCAATTGTATGTGTAGATGGAGTGGTTGTGATGGTGAAATAGAAGTCATGTGTCTTGGAGGTCGGGGGTTCGAATCCCTCCAACAACATTTTCTTTTTTACTAAGAGCCAAAGTAGACACATGGCATCTGTGGGACCCACCACAGACACGTGGCACCAGAGGGACCCACCACAGACACGTGGCAGTGGGGACTACATGCCACGTGGCAGTCGTGGGACCCACACATGACACGTGGCAGTGGGACCCACACTGACACGTGGCAGTGGGGACTACATGCCACGTGGCAATCGTGGGACCCACACTGACACGTGGCAGTGGGACCCACACATGACCCGTGGCAGTGGGACCCATACTGACACGTAGCAATGAGGGGGGGACCCACACTGACACGTGGCAGGTGTGGGACGCACACTGACACGTGGCAGTTGTGGGGACCACACTGACACGTGGCAGTTGTGGGACCCACACTAACACGTGGCAGTTGTGGGGCCCACACTGACACGTGGCAGTTGAGGGGCCACTCTGACACGTGGCAGTGGGACCCACACATGACACGTGGCAGTGGGAACCACATGACACGTGCCATGTGTGGGACCCACATGACATGTGTTATATGTGGGACCCACATGACACGTGGCAGTGTGCCCACAGGACACATGGCAGTGGGGCCCACGGACACTTGGAAATGGTGGGACCCTGGTGACACGTGGCAGTGGGGTCCACATGACACGTGGCAAAGTGGATCCCACTCGTGACATGTGGCGGTGGTCCACGTGACACGTGGCAGTGGGGTCCACGTGCCACGTGGCAGTGGGCCCACGTTACACTTGTTTCAGTCAAATGTGACACTGATTTCAGCAAATGTAACACTGCTTCTTGAAAATGCAACACTTCTGTGGGACCCACATGGTCTTTCTTTTTTTATTTATAAATGTTAAAAAAATAGCAATTGTAACGCTCAATCGCTAATGTAACACATCGAATCTATTGCAACAGTACATGTTCTACTGCAACAGTACCTTCACAAGTAATGTAACACAATCTCAAAAGTGTTTCAGTATGTCAAAAAAGGTATCTCTAATGTAACACAAAGTGGGCGTTACAATAGAAAAGCATTGCGGACGCCCATCTATGGCGTAGTGAGTGGGAGGAAAGTAGACCTCGATGAAGTTCGAGAACCACAAGATAACATTGAATCGGAAATGGAACATGAACAAGTTATTCAAGATAATCTTGAAGAGAATATTGCTCAAGAAACACAAGTTGTTCATAGATCTGGTAGGATTCGCCATGAGCCTGTGAGATATTATGGTTTTCTCCTAGTCTATAATGGTGATATAATGCTCTTGGATCAAGATGAGCCTTTTACCTATCAAGATGCTATGAACAGTCCAGACTCTGAGAAATGACTAGAAGCCATGAAATCTGAAAAGGATTCCATGTATAAAAACAAAGTATGGACTTCGGTTGATCCACCTGAAGGGGTAAAACCCATTGGGTGCAAATGGGTCTTCAAGATGAAGACTGACTTGGATGGAAAGGTCCAGACCTATAAAGCTAGGTTGGTTGCAAAAGGTTTCAAACAAATTCATGGTATTGACTATGATGAAACTTTTTTGCCTGTAGCAATAGTCAAATCCATTAGGATTTTGCTTGCGATAGTAGCTTACAACGATTATGAAATCTGGCAGATGGATGTCAAGATAGCCTTCCTCATTGGAAGCCTTGAAGAGGATGTATATATGATAAAACCTAAAGGTTTTGTAAATCCAAAATATTCTAGAAAGATAGGTAAGCTAATCAGGTCCATTTATGGACTAAAGCAAGCTTCAAGGAGATGGAATATTCGTTTTGAGCAAACGGTCAAAGAGTTTGGCTTCCTTCAAAATGAAAATGAACCTTGTGTTTACAAGAAGGTTAGTGGGAGCACTGTGGCATTCCTAGTTATATATGTTAATGATAACTAATTGGGAATGACATACCTTCTCTACAGGCTGTTAAGGCATGGTTAGGAAAGAATTTCTCCATGAAAGACTTAGGTGAGGCTGCCTATATATTTAGGATCAAGATCTATAGAGATAGATCAAGAAGATTTATTGGCCTAAGTCAGAGTACATACATTGACAAAGTATTGCATCGTTTCGGGATGCAAGATGTAAAAAGGGGATTTATCCAAATGTCTCATGGGATAACGATCTTAGATAAAGATAGTCCTAAATCGAATGATGAAAAGGACCGCATGAGTAAGATTCCATGTGCTTCTGCAATTGGATCTATCATGTATGCAATGATATGTACTCGTCCTGATGTATCGTATGCTTTAAGCATGCCGAGTAGGTTTCAGTATAATCCAGGTGAAGCTCATTGGACGGCTGTCAAGAACATTCTAAATTACTTAATAAGGACTAAAGATTCGTTCTTGGTGTATGGAGGAGAAGAAGGACAAGTTGTAAAAGGTTACATTAACTCTAGTTTCCAAATAGACAAGGATGACTCTATATCCCAGTCTAGTTTTTTGTTTTGTCTCAACGGAGGTGCTGTTAGCTGGAAAAGTTCAAAACAAGAAACAGTAGCTGATTCTACAATCACTACTAGAAAAGTGTCAATAGACAACGGTTTTTAGCCGTTGTCTGAAAAAAATCGGGACGATGTCTATGCGTGTGTAGAGAAAGGTCAGGATCTATAACATCGGTTTCTGATCGATGTCAAAGATGAATATACACAACGGTTCTCTTAAATAAACTGATGTCTTTCCTGTTGTTTAACATCGGTTTTTTATAGGAGAACTGATGTTTAATACTAGCTTAGACATCAGATGATTAAATAAACGATGTTTAACACAACCTTTAAAATCAGTTTCTTAAAGAAACTAATGTCTTTGAAATAATATTGGAGTAGTATAATTTGAACATTGCTTGTTCTAAACACACAAATACCAAAAACAAACCAAGACAATCAAATATAAATAACCAAAATCCAGTTATATATTACCAAACAAACCAATTCAGTACACACTATAACGGCAAAACCAATAGTACATTATCAAATCAAAGCTCATCCCTACTACATTACCGAAAGGACAATTCCGATGCATCTAACATATTATCTATGTGATATACCAGGGTGCTAGGTTTTTAAACAAATGACCAGTTTACGAACATAAAAGCTAAGTAGTGACTGGAGTTATCGTCGCTCAGAACTTTCCAAGCAATGGCTTGATCATAGGAAATAGGTCTGCCCATGCTCGAAACACATATCTCGGCTGGAAGATAAGCAAATCCCTGCAACGATATTTGAAGTAGCTTGAGATTTGGTGAACAGGAATACAAAGACTCTTTTGGGAAAATCTGATCACTGCTTCATGTTTACTTCTACAGATTATCTATTTAGTTAATAAGGAAAATAAATTAATAATGATTCTTACCAGTTGCATGATCTTTGAAAATTCAGAAAGAAGAATCTTCCTACCAGCTTCATCTAAAACCTTGTCAAGCATTATATCCTGAAGTGCCACAAGGGTAGTCTCAAGCATGTCAAGTCCTGCCTGGTTTGCGAAAGTGAATACTGGTGATATCTGCATTTTGTCATTCAATATGTTAGATTCTAAGTCTGCACAAGTTTAAAGCTAAAAGTCCCTGCCTAGTCCAGAACAACACTGACATAGATACAACAAGGGAAGAGAAAAATAATATGTGCAGTTAAATTTGTTTTCACGAAACAACACAGAATTGCATCGGAATGATTCCAAAGTTGTTTCAACACTGCATCCCTACTACTTTTTTTGTTAGTGTTAATTGTGTTCTGCTGAAAGCTGAATTGCAAGAACTCTCCCTGTTGCCTTGACAAGTCTACCTAACACAACACGGGAATCACCAAGATATGCAACATAGAGATTTCCACTGCATATCACTCCAACCATTGGTATCCAATGAAAAACTACAATTTATCTCCGATAAGAATTTCTTATTTCTTATGAGGCCTTTTTTTGGTACTATTTACCTATATCAAAGTAGCATAATAATGATGCTTGAAAGACTTACAAATCCAAGACAATGACTTAAAACTCAGTTGGAGCAAAAGATACTTACTTTTTAGATGCTGAAAGAGTTGAACATTGATAAACTGTGATGTCCCGGGGCCACCATGTCCATCATAAACTCCTACGAAAGTACCATAGGGGCCTGACTCGTGCAAGCTCAAGCAGCCTATTATGAATTCGGACAATAATGAATCTATACTATGAGTTAGAAAATGTAACAGATAAAGTAAATAAGATTAATTTGGGAGCATGGACTTCGTTTGAAATTATTGGATTCAGTTCTAGAATTCAAAATCATGGAATTCAATTTCCATTCACATGTTTGGAGAACATGAGAATTTCATAGTACTTCATAATTTGAAATATTATGTTACAATTCTAAAGTTGGTACTAATGTAAATATTATGGAATTAGACCAAACCCAAAATCTAAATTATTAAGATTCTCAAAAAGCTATTCAACCCAATTCAGTATATGAAACGAATTCTTAGTATACAAACACACCATAACATTATTTGATAAAATATTCCATTATTTCTACCAAACTATACAAAACATTTTATGCTATTTTCCAATCTCAAGGCAGACGTATGTTCTGTGATTAACCCCAACTTGGATGAAAACATACTGAATATATATTGATCACATTGGTTCCTATAAATTGAAACCAAAGAATACTGATTCCTACTTATACATTTCGATTACGCCTTGAATTACATTCGCAATTGCCTAATAGTACATTCCTACTCCGAAAAGTGGTTACACAAAATGCATAATTAACAGAGCATTGGAATGAAAATGGATACTATAATAACATACCAAGATTGAATTGACGGTGACATAAAGATATAATATACCTGACGGAGTGTGGAAGAATACAAACAACGAATGCATGTATATGTAACTAGTTACTTATAATCAATCCACAAGAAGAGAGAGCCACTAAATCAAACCGCCTCAATCTGTTAAAAAAAGATAAATTAACACTCAAAAACGAAAACTTTAAAATGAAGTTGAAAAATACTTACTAATTGCAAGAAATCACAGCTAGTAATTGGAGATAATCAACGTATTTGGGCACAAATTGAAGTTATAGTTCAGGTAATTGAAAATCTGGGTTCACCCATAGGGTTTGTGTAAATTAAAATCGTGTGAGAGAGAGGGTCAAGAATGAGACTGAGATTTTAGAGATTTGAGAGTTAGGGTTCTAAGATTCAAGAGAGATGTGAGTGAAAGGGTCGAGAGAGAGAGGGACGAGAGTGAGATGTGAGAGAGGGTCGAGAATGAGACTAAGATTTGAGAGATTTCAGAGTTACGGTTTTAAGATTAGAGAGAGTGAGAGAGAGAGAGAGAGATGAGTGAGAGAGAAAGATGAGGGTTTGAAAATATTTGGGGGAAAATATGTTCTAAGGTGGGAAAATGATTTAGGGTAAATGTTTCTAAGGCGGGGAATAAAATTTCTTAAGGGGGGAAATATTTTTTCAGAAAGGGGGGAAAAGATAAGCGCGTGTTTTTTTTTTTGAAATTTTCATTAGACATCGGTTTTTTTAACAACCGATGTCCAAAACGATGTTTAACATCGCTTTTAAAATAACTGATGTTACAAATGTCTTTAACATCGGTGGTTTTTTAAACCGATGTAAAAGGGGTGATGTCTAATCCACATTTTCTAGTAGTGAATGGAGGCTGAGTATATTGCTGCTTGTGAAGCAGCTAAGGAGGCAGTTTGGATCCGATACTTCATCACTAAGCTTGGAGTGGTTCCATCGATAGCAGATCCCATTGATCTCTATTGCGATAATGCTTGAGCCATAGCACAAGCAAAGGAACCAAGATCGCACTCCAGGGTGGAACATATACTTAGAAGATATCACTTTATTCATGAAATTAATGAGCGAGGAGATATACACATATGTAAAGTTCATACCAATAATAACGTTGCTGATCCACTGACTAAACCTCTATCGCAGCAGAAGCACGAAAGTCACACTAGTTCCATAGGTATTAGGAATATGAATGATTGGCTCTAGTGCAAGTGGGAGATTGTTAGTGTAGGTGCCCTAGAGGCAATACATTTCAGTTTATTTAAACTTCGTCATTGACATTTATGTTCTATTTTGATTATATTGATGTTTTATTATGCTTTGTATTTACTGCGATATAATTGTTAGTATAATAATTGTTCCTAGATTATTGATACGAACTATATTAATATGAGATAATATACAGTATAATAATACTAAATATCCCTAGTAAAGTATTATTGTCATTGGGAAAATAATAATACATCGAGACTAGTATATTGATTGACTGATGATCACTTCTCAATTGATCATAAGTATAGTGATACTAAAGTCAATGCATAGGTACACATATGAGTGCAATGTACTGGATAGACCCACTATAAGATTCAACATGGAATGAATAAATGTGTCATTATGAATCTCAATGTAATAATGATGTAATGATTCTTAGACCTGAAGTCATTACATTTCTATACGAGAATTAATATATTTTGATTCTATCAAAAGTTATCTTTAATCGGGTAATGATAAAGGTGGTCTTGGGTATATTATGAATCGTATGAGAAATGTGAATGATCTAGATGGAATTTAACCCTCCTTAATATATAAATATATAGGAGTGATATTATTGGCCTCTTGTTTGAGTGAGACTATGAAATGCATGGCCCATCTCAAATAGTAATTTGTTTGAATAGTCTACTCATCGATCAAGAAAATAAAGATTAAATTATGACGAGGATGACACATTCCATGCCTCCAGTTTAATTTATAATATCATGGTTAAAGGGATTATATTACTAGAACATTATTCACGAAAGGCGAAATCAATTCACTAATTTAATTATTATTATTTGGGTAACAATGATGTATTACTAGATACCGCTCATTATTTACGATTTTATTTATTAAATAAAATTGTTGCCAATATAATAATAACCTATAGGGTCACACACAAGAGCGCTTGAAGGATCATTTAATTTAAATAATCGGATTTAAATTAAGATGATAAATCGAATTGTTAATTAATTAATTAAGTATTGACTTGATTAATTAAAGAAACTAAATTCGAATTATTAATAATCCAAAAATTCAGTAGCTTGCTTATTAAGTAAGACTTAATAGGATGAGAATGATTAGAATTTGGATTGATACAAACTCTAAAGAGATTAGGGTTAAAATTAAAAAACTAAATCCTAACAGCAAAAGAGGATAGACAAAGAGAGGAGAAGATTCGAGTTCTTGGTGCTAGTACACTGCAAGTCCTTCAAGAAAGCGTTCGTGTGGATACCACAGAGACGTACATCGCTCGTGCGGGATACGTGGCTAATGATCGAATGATCCTATCTTCACTCTCACACATCGGAAAGCTCTTTAAGGTACTGATTTCTGATACTACGAATTAAATATACAATTCTCGCATGGATCCTTGCGATGGGTTTCAGTTTTATTTTATTTTTTTCGCGTTTTTCCGCTGCGTTTGATTTCCTGAAACCCAACACATCCAATTCCTTATAAAGGACATATGACCACTCAAGGCAGTACTGCACCCAGGTCTAGGAAGGCATAGTCAAATTACATATATAGGCAGTTTAATTTAGGTACAATGAATGATTTAAGACTTATAACTCTTTAAGATGATGTTACAAGCCCTGTAGTGGTTTGTTTTTTATATTAATTTCTTGCTACATTTTTTTTATCTTTATATTTTATCCTCTTAGAGTGAAACATAATAAATCACATGTATTGGTTGTTTGCTTGCATCAAAGACTTCAACTACATGCATTGGCCACTCTAGTCAATGCTCAAGTGTAGACTCTTCTAATCCTCAATTTTTACCATGACCATTGACTACACTTACACTAACCCAACCACTTTTACAACCTATTTAAGCACACAATTGTAAACTGTAAATCTTCAACTCCTATAGCAATTAACCTCAAACAAAATGGCTTACAAGTTATGTGTTAAAGGTGTGTTCGACAGGTCCTAAATGAGATCTAGTGTAGGAGGATTTATGAAGCTCAATGGGAGGTGCGTGAGAGGTTTCGGGGGGCATGATTGCTTGGCTAACCCCCAGACTACAGAGCTTTGGAAGTGTGAGAGGAAATCTGTGAAGGTGTTCGCTGAGAAGAGGGATGCCATAAAGCTCATCCATATAAGGCCTCCCTCTAACACCTTAAGGTTTTAGATGAGTTGGTTAATTAACTTGGTATCAGAGCTCAGGCACGCAGAGGTCTCAGGTTCGACTCTCTACGACCCCCAATATTCTTGATATTTAATATGGACACGAAGGCAAGTTATGATCCAAAGATGAACGTCCGTGATCCCCTCTTCGAACCAAAAATGGGCTTTCGAGTGCGGGGGAGTTTTGGAATATAGTATTAGATCCATATAAGGCCTCCCTCTAACACCTTAAGGTTTTAGATGAGTTGGTTACTGTCTTGATTGAGATGATTACCATGCTTCTTGGGAAGGCATGGTCTCTTGTGGACATCCTGAACATCCATGCAGATGCTAATGTGACTTCCAATGTCCTGGCCATTGACTGTTATAGTGGAGAAGGACAATCGAAGACTTTGTGGAGCCACCACAAGCCATTACTACAACACCCCAGTCCCACATCGAGGAGATTTGGAACTTCTTATCAGCTTATAAGGTAAAGTGTCTCTACTAATTGCATCAACAAATTATGATATTTTGGAGGCCTGTGGTTGGCTTGTGGATTAGCCAAGTTGGCTGCATTTGGGCCAGTATACATCGGCTTCTTCGAATTTAGAATCGGTAATTGTCGCAATTTTTGAAAAATAATTGATATTTAACCAAGGTCATCACATATGGTATCAGAACTAGGTTTTGATCCTAGAAGCTATGGGTTATGGGCCCTATGTGACGACTTGGGGCAAATACCGAGTCTTTTTCGAAAATCGGGTCACGATTTCGAATCCGAAATAAGACGAAGTATACTAGCCCAAATGCATCCAACTTGGATAATCCACAAGCCCACCATAGGCTCCTAAAAGATCACGATTTGTTAGTACAATTAGTAGTAGTACTTTGCCCTATAAACTCAATAGAAGTCCTAAATTTCCTCGATGTAGGACTGGGGTGTTACAAACTCCCCCACTTAAACTCTTGACGTCCTCGTCAGGCCTGAACGGAGAGCCCATAGGTCCAAGATCTTTCCTCTCTAACCATTGTGGGATAATTCCATTTGGCTTCATCTCCCCACCTCCGCACCTCTACCCATTCTAGAATAATACACAGCCTTCGTGTCCTCACCTCCAACAACTTGACGAATTAAGCTTTCAAGAACCTGGCTCTGATACCATATGTGACGATCCATGTCAAATCTCGAGTCTTTTTTCAAAATCAAGTCTAGTCCAGATTCTAAATATGAAATAAGTCGAAGTATACTAGCACAAATGTAGACAGCTTGGGTCATCCACAAGCCCACCACCAACCTCTAATAGACGATCATGATTTGTTTGTGCAATTAATCGTAGTAGTACTTTTCCATATAAACTAAACAAAAAGGGGAAATGTATGGTATTCAAGGGGGTTCAAAGGTGACTCAAATACTCAAGAAAGAACACTTACTAGGCTGCAATAAAATTTTCAAGGGACTTCCTAGTAGGTGGCCGAATGGTGTGAAAATGAGCACGAAATGATGGTGAAAGCTAGGTTAAAACATGACCAAAAGATGAAGAATGAAGCTTAGTTGCTAGATACTTTTTGTGGCTTTTGATATCTGAAATGTGGTGTGAATCTAGGAAGAAAAATGCAGCTTTTATTTAGCTCCAATGGCTTAGGAAAAATGAATGGAAACGGGTAAATATTTTTAGGCAAACTAGGTAAAAAGTAACCAATTACCACAGACACCTACAAAGACCATATTAACATACTAAAAGGCATAAATCATACTAGTTTATAATGGCACGGGTCTTTCGATATGTTACAATATTTATTTTATGTTATAATTATATTATTATATGTTATAATTATATTATTATATAATCATTATTTTTAATTATCATTTTAATTTTAATTTAATATAATTTTATGTAAATTTAATTATTACTATGCATGAGTTAAAACTTATATTATAAAATTTTAAGTTAAATATGTTGTTGATGTTATTCGAACCTTGAATTGTTGGAAAAATAATTCAGTTACAAAATATACATTGGGGCTGTTTGTTTTGAGCATGAGCATGTTTGGCTGCAGCTTTAACTGGTTTTGATAACTAGTAGTTTGTTCTTGTAAACAAACTTAAAGTAGAAGTTGATAACTAAAAATGTAAAATTATCCAAACAGGAATTGACTTAAAATTTTTACTTTTCATTTATCAATCTAAGCAACTTTAAGTCAAAAGCAATAACAACTTTAAGTCATAAGAAATAATTTTAAACTAAAAACTAAGGGGCTCTTTGTCTTAAAGTAGGTGACTTATGGTTTATAATCTAATAATAGTTTATGAGGTGTGTTTGCCTACCACTGCTCAGCTTTGAAGATAATCCAAACACCCACATTATCATTATAGTTTTTATTAAGAAAAATCTAATGGCCACTTTATTTTGTATTGGAGCCAAAATACAAAAACTATTTGAAGATATGGTTATAGGTGTTCATAAAAAATAATATTTTTAATTAAAAGTAAACGTGAGAAAATAATTGACCAATTAGCATTAATTATATTATTTGAATATTTATTTTAATAGTTAGGATAACTTATCGAAAACCAAACATCAAAACTTTCAATATTTCGACCTAATGTAATAGTATAGATTTGTCGAATCAAACTTATTGTTTTAGTTTAGATAATATTATGTTAATCTTTTTTGAAAATATTAATCTTGTAATATTAATATTCAAATCCGTTTTTGGAATGGACTGAGCAAGTGTATATAATATGATTTACTCTCTAATGAATACCATTATCACATTCATTTTTAACATATGAAAGGCTTGTTAGGATTAAAATTAAGTAATTAAATTTAAATTTAATATATTGAATTTACCAAAATCTCATCTAAATTTTAAAAAATTAAATGTTACAAATTTACATAATCTTGTACATGCATTTTTGTAAGATTTATTATGATACTGTCTAATTCTTATGTTTAAATAAATTTATATTATATTATTCTTTTATTCATTAAAATTTTTTAAATTTACTTTACACAATTATTTTTAGCAGAACTAAAATTTGGTGAATTACGAATATTTTATTTTTTACATCCGCTATATTATGCGAGAAATCTATTCTAGTTAGAACTCCTTTGCTTTTGTGTCGTACGAATGTATCTGATGGGATAGGCTTCTCTTATCATATTATTCATGTCCTAAATAATTAATATAATATAATCTGAACCATTAATTATATATAAATCCAACGGTTAATATGTGTTTGGCAGTAGTATTGACAACAAAATATCCTCCTTCTTCGGGTTAGTTTTAAATACTTTTAAAATTATATGATTAAATGAAATAGAGTATAATAATTTATTATGGATATAATTTAACTTTGTAATTAATTAATAAAATTATTAGTAATAATAATAGTTATTTAATAAATGATATGTATTGATTAGAACTAATAATATAAAATCTTAATGTAAATTTATTGTTGAAGGAATTCGAACCTTGGATCTTTAGAAGAGGGATTTAAATATAGAATATTACTTATTATTAGATCTAACAGCTATTATTTATTTACTAAATATCTAATGGTCACTATTCTTTTACATAGTTGAACTAAGTTGAACCAAACAACCAAATTATACCCTGTTTGCTTATTATATAATAGTATAGATAGGATATAAATTCTAAGATACTTTCCAGCAAATAAAAATGTGGGAATAATAATATAATATTCAATAAGTTTATACTGGTAGAGAATAGCCGAAAATGACTAAACTACGTGACAAACCCATTTCATTAGATTTCTTCAAAAATCCTTTAAAAAATATGAGAATTTGGGAATGGTCTTGAAATATTTCCATAGGATTAAGGTCAAAAGTTTACCTTAAATGAGTTGATCATCTATTATTTGTAAGCTAACTATAAATCAATTAGGTATCGATTTTAGGGGTCCTAGAAAAAAGTTATCCAAAATTCTTGAAACTTTTTATGAAATTCTTTTTAAATATTCTAGTGACATTCCCAAAGTTTCAAGTCAAAATAACATGCGGGATATTTTATTATAATATATTTTGATAAAATTTGCTTAGACAATAAAATAAAATACATTAGGCATTTATCATGACTTGTTGATAATTGGCTAAAGTTTCGACTTTAAATATATTTAAATATAATATTCCTCAAAATAATAATGACTATGAAGTCCTCGAAATATATACATTTAAGTAAAATTGTGACGGTTTCCTGGATAAAAAAATATTTTTTTACGTTTGACAAGTCTTTTAATATGCCATTTTGAAGAATATATCGAATATTTTTTAGAATAAAACATTTTGTAAAGGACATTGTTTTGAATCAAATACACATTTTTTGTTCGAAAAACTAGTTTTCGGAAAAACTCGATATTCGTGCCATTTTGATTTTGGCTTTTAAAGTATCATAAACCATATAGATCAGGATATATCATTTTATTATATTCCTTATCCAAATTAATGATTGCTAGGAGAAAATATTTTGTCAAAATTTACTCGTCATTTGTTTATTTCAAAGCCATAATCCTAAGGGATGAATTACTATATTGTCTTTTAACTTCTTAAATCTAATTAAATTTCGATTTTCTTAATTGACAAAGAGCCACAACATATAAAAAAAAATAATACTATCTCAGTATATATAATTAGTGTTCTTAAAAAAAATAAAATTATGATGAGCCAACTTTTAAATGGATTTAATTTAATTTTTATAGAAACTTATTTTTAGTCCCAAAATAATACTTTGCAATGAACCTTACAAAATCCTTCATAAATAGAAAGGAAAGGATTAATCATAGTGCATGAAGTGAAGGAAAATTCCCTTTTTAGTTGGCACATTTATAAAAAATACACATATAAAGGAAAATTTAATTATGTAATTTGTTTCCATGTTTGC
This sequence comes from Saposhnikovia divaricata, assembly GCA_036435485.1. Classification (NCBI taxonomy): domain Eukaryota; kingdom Viridiplantae; phylum Streptophyta; class Magnoliopsida; order Apiales; family Apiaceae; genus Saposhnikovia; species Saposhnikovia divaricata. The sequence goes on along the minus strand of CM071599.1, from coordinate 139,138,823 downwards.
CTTTAATCTTAGCATTGAGTTATGAGTGTGTATATTAAATATAAAATCAAACATTCGTATTAGAAATAAAGGGATATACATTAAAAAATTGGTAAAAATGTGTATTGGAATAAGGAATAATAAGGAATGGGACAATTTGTAAATGAGCCAACGGACGGAGGAGTAATAATCTACCCAAGGACCAACCGTTTAAAAAAAAAACTCTACCTAACAACCAAATTAATAATAAATAGAATTTAATGAGATATTAATTCTAGAATCATCTTTAGGCTGTATATATCTCCCTAAACTCTCTTCCATTCCTCATCACTTGGTTTTCCTTTTGCATTCAAACTCCCTCAATAATTCTTGTTTGCATTTTTCCATGTACGTGCTTTGTTTATGAATAATATTAGTAGACATATATGTAATTGTCTAAATTTATTGTATAACAAAATATCACTGTCCTTCTTTTCATTAATAATGTCATAAATGAGTTTTGTTATACTGATGTCATTTCATTTTTGCAACTTGTTAGTAACAATGTTAAACAAAATTCCAATGTCCAAAGAGGGAGAATCCTCTACAACACGGCCAGGATACCCAAATGGGTGTTTGGTAATGTTTTTGTATTAACTAAGAAATATGAGTATTATATTTTTTTAATAATAAGAGTTACTAATAGGCAAAAACAAACTATAATCTGAATACAGTTGCAGTTTGCACCACAACCTGCTGATCTAGTGTATCCTGGGCAGCCGCCACAATTGATGGCGTTCCAATCCCAGTCCGTGACTGCTGGAGGAGATATATCAACCCAATTGCAGATGCCACCACACCTGGTACAAGCACCAGGACCATCACTGTCTATTCCAGCAAGTAATGGGAAGAGGAAGGCCAATGAAACTGCTGGTGGGAGTGACACTAAGAGGGTGAGCTTTTTTGTTTTTTGGTACTATCTCCTTTAATGTGTTAGATTTTGACAAATATTCTTTTGTGGGGCAGAGGGTATAAACAAATATTTCACTATATAATTTTTATTAGTGACATGATATTGGATGTAGGCCCCCATTTACAAGCCTTGCGAATGGATAGATGCTCTGAGCCTGTTCTTACCGTACCCTCCCAAGGTTTGACAGTATTGGTAGAAAGATTTAAATTTAATTTGATAGATACATTTTAGTTTGATAGACGCTATGAGCCCATACTTGTTTTGGCCTAAACACAAATGCATAAAAAATGTAAAATGACCACAGGATTTTTAAAAATGCACTTTTGGGCTTAGCAAAAAAAAAAAAGAGATGCACTTTTGGTTAAAATTATTATTCTGGTGTACCATTTGTTTTTATTGATAAATTTTATTTCCATATCCACACTTACACTTTTATTGCTGCATTGTGTTTCTTTTTGTTTATAATCCTTTTTACAGGCAAATGCAGCCGCAACCCTCAGCGATGTGATTGACTACATTAAGATTACCCGGGAAGAAATCAAACAACTGCAGGAGGTTAATGATAGATAGATACATTTACTTTAAAAGTATTATCCTTGGTTTTAAGAAATTATCTTACATATATGTGATATCACTTGTTAATTAACATGCAGATTCGGTCCCAACAACTGTCTCAGCAGACTGCTGGTACGCAGTATCAGGCGACAGCTGCACAAGGTAACATTATACCGTTACCAGGCAGTCCGGTTGATGGATTAATTGAGATTCCAAATCAGATGGGGGGAACTGATCATGCTGCACAAGGTAATAACATACCATTACCAGGAAGTCCCATTGACGGATTAATTGAGATGCCTAATCAGATGGTGGGAACTAATGATGTCGTACCCGCAACAAGCTCTCCTGTGAACAAAGCTGATGTTGCTGCTGCTGCTGTGAACCAGGCTGCGGATGCGGCTGCAGTGAACCAGGCTGCTGTAGTCAACCAGCTTCCTGATGCTGCTGCTGTGGTCAATTACCAGCCTTGTGTACTGAATGTGGATCCTGATGTGCTGGCAACCATGGAAAGAATTTGGGCATTTTCTGAATTGATGGACCGTCTTTGGTACCCCTGATTGTTACCATTGTAATGTCAAAAACTCATATGATTTTTAAATTTGTTGCAATGGTATTTAAATTTCAGTTTCTAGTCAACTACATGGATGTTTAAAACCAGATCAATTTTTCATTGTTTTCCAATAATTTATGGATATTTGATTTACTTTTTCAATCTTTGTATTAGACACATATCATTCTTTTCTCCTCTCCACTTTTTATTCATTACTTTTACACTAATGTTGAAATTCATGCTTAATATAAAAACCTGAATTATATCAATTATGTATAACTTGTAAAAAACTCAGTCTCCTTATTAAAATGAAGTTTTAGTCAACAATGGCAAAGGATCAAGCTTAATGTCATTTATAAAATTCAAATTTAAAACTTTTTGGATTATGATCAATTCAAATTTGAATTCATAATGCGATATTGAAATGTAATTCATTAAGTCTATTTTAGGTATCCAAGAATTGAAAAGAAAAAAAAATATTATCAAGTTCAAGATCATCACCACACATGACAAAATTAATTACATTAATACACTAACTAAAACTACGAATGATTATTAGGCACCTATAATTTATTGAATATTTAAGATTAGATATCATTGCAATATTAATAAATGAACTTGAGCCCTTTCAGACATACCACATTGTGAGATGATTGTTGCATTAGTGCTTTGAGCTAGACATTAACTATTCCACCAAGGGTCGAACCATAAAGAAATTGTTGTCCCATCTCCGATAGAATAAGAGATGAACTGGAGGGCTAAAGAACGTAATCTCAATACTTTCTTCCATATCCAAGAACAGTCAGACGGTATGCTCATAGTCCAGAAATGCTTACGCCTGAGAATTGTTTTATTAACCCAAGAGGCCCATAAAGATGGCGAGTGAGTGATGATTTTGATAAGGTGTCGAATGATTTGAGCCTTGTTCCATTCAGAAGTGTTTTTCAAACCTAGGCCACCTTCCCTTCTAGGTAGGCAAATAGTTTTCCAACCAATTTTTGCACCTCCCTTGTCTTCTATGTTCCCTTTCCAAATGAATCTAGTTAACGTAGATTGAATGGTTTCATGTATAGTGTTTGGAAGAATGAAGTGGTTAGACCAGAATGCTTGCATTGCAAAGAGAATCGATTTAACCAATTGAACTCTTCCTGCCAGAGATAAGAAAATAGAGGTCCATATAGAGATTCTGGCTGTGAGCTTCTCAATTAAGGGCATGCAGTCATTCACGGAAAGCTGTGAAGAAATAAGGGGCACTCCCAGAAAACGAACAGGAAGGGTGCCTCGAGGAATTCTAAATCTGTCATCAAACCAATTAAGAAGAGTATTAGTGCAGTCACAGAAAAAACTAGTGCTTTTCTGAGCACTAGGAACCAAGCCACTTATCTGAGAAAACCTTTGGACCGAGTCCATGATATGTGAGATGGAAGTTTGATCTCCATGACTGAAGAAAAGAACATCATCAGCAAAAAATAGATGTGTTAGATCCATCTCTCTACAACGCCAGTGGTGTTTAAACCCCATAGGTTTAGGTTTCAGAATTTGAGACAAAATGTTCATGCATAGAACAAAGATGTAAGGAGACAAAGGATCTCCTTGTCGAATGCCTTTAGTGCCTTTGAAATAGCCATGGATCGTGCCATTAAGCTTTACAGAGTACATGGCTCCAGTGATGCACAGTCGAATCCAGCTTATAAAACGAAGTGGGAATTGCATTTTATGGAGGACAGCAAAGATGAAATCCCATTTAACCGAATCAAAAGCCTTGTGAAGATCAATTTTCATAGCACATCTCGATGCCCCTAATTCTCTATCATAACCACGAAATAGTTCTTGAGCTAGCAAAATATTATCAGAGATGTTTCTGCCAGGAATAAATGCTGACTGAGCAATATCCACAGTACTAGGCAAGACCAATTTAAGGCGATTTGCAATGATTTTCGAGATGCATTTATAAGCAACAGTACAGAGGGAGATGGGTCTAAAGTCTCGCATATTGGCAGGGGTAAGCACTTTTGGGATAAGAGCTATATTAGTGGAGTTTACACCTCTGTGCATGTTGAGGTCATTGAATAAGGAGAGAACTGCATTGCAGAAACAATCGCATACAATGCTCCAAGTAGCCAAAAAGAATTCCGGATTAAAGCCATCCGGCCCAGGGGCCTTGTTCTTGCCCATATTCTTTAAAGTTGAGTCGAATGATGTCTCTAGTTACAGGAGCTTCAAGCATTGCAGCTTGAGTTTGAGTGATATTCGGACAATTAATCCCCTCTAGAATATCATTATTTTCCAGAAGAGAGGTATTATTAGGGGAACCTAGAACATCCGTGAAATAATCCACAGCAATTTTTGCACAATCTCTTTGACCATGTAACATCGTTCCTGACTGATTGACCAAAGCTAACACCTTGTTTTGGTTCCAGTTCGACTTGCATTGATTGTGGAAGAATTTATTGTTACCATCTCCTTTGGAAAGCCATTTTACCCTAGATTTTTGAAGAAGTAATGACTCCTCCTGTAATAAGGCTTGATTGAGCTTAACAATAGTACTACCTTCATTATCACGAAGTTCATCCGATGGTACAACAGCAAGCCTGTCTTGGATATCAGCTAAAGCATCACGAGCTACTTTCACATTTGATTGGAGGTTACCATGCCTTTTATTCATATTCACTAGAGCTTCTTTAACAACCTTAAGTTTCCTGCATAAGATTGCCATAGGATTGCCAAACAATACTGTAGAATTCCAAGCTTCTAAGATAGTTTGTAGGAAACCAGGAATCTCGATCATGAAATTATAAAACTGGAAAGGTTTACTGTAACGAGTTAGCTGCATAGGCACGGACAGAATTAGAGGATTATGGTCCATTATACTCCTATTTTTATTAATAACGTACCCTTCTGTATGAGTATTTAGCCACAATCCATTGCCAACAACCCTGTCTAGACGTTTTAGAATCGGATCAGCACGCTTATCCGTCCATGTGAAGAGATCCCCTACTGTTCTTATAGTGGTAAGGCCAGCATTAGAAAGACAGTCCTTGAAAGCCTGCATTGCAGGTGTCCAGTGTTCTCTTCCCCCACGAACCTCGTTAATGCTGATGACACAGTTGAAGTCTCCTAAGCAACACCAAGGTAAATTTGTGGAGCTGAGAGAGTGTAAATCTTTCCAAAGAGGCACACGATCCTGAGCTTCGTTATAAGCATAAACAAACGTTGCCATGAAAGTTAAATTCTTCTCCAGAAATGTAACAAAGCAAGTTATATTTTGAGCAGATTTTGTATAAACAGTGACATGCCAAATAGAAGGATCCCATCCTACCCAAACACGCCCATTGTAGTGATGATCATAGTTGAAAAACCAGCTCCAAGATTTCTTAATCTTCTTTGAGACAACCAGCGAATGCTTTTCCTTAACTTTTGTTTCCATTAATCCAATAAAAGAAAGAGAATTGACAGCAATGAAATTGATGAGCTCACGTTGATGAGTACTCTTATTTAAGCCTCTAACGTTCCATGAGGCAACATTCATTGGAGACGTTTAGAAGATGTTGACAGTCCTGCCAACCTGGGGCTACGCTTATGAGGTACCTGTGTGAAACCATCATTTTCAATAACTGCTTTATCTTTTTTGTTCGACGGTCTAGGTATTGTAGGTTTTCTCTGAACTCTAAGATCAACCACCAAAGAATGTGCATTTTTATATGTTCCCTTCCCATCTTGCGAAAATGCCACACCTTTCTTTCGTTTATTATCCGACAACTTGATAGGATCATTAATCTGGTCCTCAGGTAAATCAGCTAGAATATCAAAACCATTCACAGATACAAGTGGTTCCATTTCAGTAACTGAATTGTCATGGTGTTCGTTAGAAGTATCATGTGGACCCATTAACAATGGAAATTTATCAAATTCGTCTAGGTTGTCATTCTTTTCCAATTCTTTTAAGACATCGTCCTCATCCATCACTACATCACATCCACAAAATTCACCAATTTTGTATGGTACCATTTCCATATTACTTAGATACTCTGACTTCGTGGGTGACACGGGCTCAACTGCTGAAGTAGAGCCACCATTCTTGTCTTCCTTTTGAGCCATATTTTGTTTTTTGTTAACTCTGTTTGGATTATTGATGCACCTGGCAATTGAGAGTATTGAACTTCAACTCTTTCTCTTTCTTTAACACCATTTGGGTTCAGAACTGTTACCCACACATAATCAGGTCTAGGAGAAGTGTACGAAAGCTCAACTTGCACATTTGCATATTTCAACGGCTCAAACCTAGCTGTAGCCTCATCAAATCTTAGTGGGCGTCCCACCGCACGAGCAATGGAGGACAAACTATTTTTGGACCATAGGGAGTATGGGACATCGACCAAACGTATCCAACAAGGTACTTTATCAACGACATTACGTTTAAAGTTTGAACCTTCCATCCAAGGCCTTAAGTACATAGTTTTCCCCCTATCTGAACCACATTCAGATTTAAAGCCTTATTTTCTCCTCCGTTGAGCTAAAACGAAAAGTGTAATAGCCTTTTGAACTATAAAAAACACCCGTTAAACCTTTATTTTTCCAAATCCTTTGAGCTTGTTCACGGACAAATTTAAAGGCAAAATTACCTCCAACAAAATGTCCAATGATACTTGTTTCCAATTTTTTCTGAGCTTGAACCATGAATTCTTGAGAGAATTCAACTGATGCAGAGCCATCCTCATGGTAATTAATGATTGGCTCATCATCCATTTCATTACTAGCAGTAGGATTAATAATATTTTGAGCTACAACATTACTCCAAGTTTTATTTTGTTTTGCTGCAGGTGGAATTTCACCTTCCTCCACATCAACGTGTAAAGCATTTTGTGGTTGTTTTATAGTAGTAGAGGGTTGATGAGTATTACCATGAGAGTTAGCAGCCCTTCCAGAATTTACTTCCACAGGAGAGGCAGTTTTTTCATTTGAACCACCATTAGATGCTAGCGAAGTTACATCTATAGGTCCAGTAGCATTTTGTGTTGTTCCATCATTCAAGATTAGCTGGATTTGCTCCCTCATTGAGCTGCAGGGGATAACGGTTCTCCCATAACTTCATTCGTGTTAAGAGATTCATTGTCAACTTGAAAAAATAGCTGATTTTGCAGGATAGGAGCAGGGATCGAATAGTTGTGGCCTAGGAAAGCCAAGAATTCGTCAGAGTCCATCGAACCTGAATGCTCTGAGTTACGAGATCCCATCATCAGATTTAGATCGAGGTTGAAGGAGAGTTGATCTAAAAGAATGTAATGAGAGGAGTAAGAATAAGTGGTGAGTGGAGCAAGTGAGGTTGTGTTTGGAGGTGAGTAGAGCAGTCAAAGTTAAGGTTTGAGGTGTTTTCCGGTTAAGTGTTTAGAGAGCATTTTGGCCATCTTATCCAGTTAAATTTGCATCTGGATAATGTTAATTATGGTATCTTTAGATCAAATATTTCATCATTTCTAATTTTTTTTTTATGTTTACCATTTCCTGTTTTGCTTGATTAAAAGTATAAGATTCAATTGCACTATGTGTACCTAAACTATGCACAAACTATACTTTATTTACCTAAACAAGTGATTGTGTATCTAAACTATGCAACTATGTGCCCTTTGTGTACAATGGTTAGATTGAGACAACTCCCCTTAAAGCATGGGAAAAAGTGATGACATGATTGATACCTAATGTCGATCACACAAGTTTGGTGCTGAAAATACTAAATTTGGGGTTTTTTTGTTCTTGCTAATTAGTTGAATGAGCTCTTACTATGCATAATTTTACGTGATTTTTGCACCCATTTACTCTAATTTAGGTAATAGTGATTTATTTACTATAAAGTTGCATACTGGGGGTCACTTTTCATCAAACCCTAACACTTTTCATCAAACCCTAAGACATATGTACGGGTGAAATTAGATATGTTGACATATTTAATACTGATGAATTGAGCTTATTAGAGGCTAACAACACAAAAAATACTCAAGACAAAGGTCCAATTCCTACTGATGTGGGTAGTGAAGTGTAGTACATAGTGAACGTCCAATTCCTACTAAAGGATCTATGGCTACTCACGACAGTATTGCACCTAGGTCTAAGAAGGCCTAACAAGAAGAAAACGAGTATGCATTAACTGCCCCCTCAAGTGCCACCTCAAGTGCCTAATGATCACAGTCATAGAGGCATCTTTTCTTTTGCATGTCAAACTGCTAAGCCTAGTAATACCATGAAGCAACTAGAGAAGGCAAGAAATGAAAAAATTGCAGATCTAAACAAAGGAAATGATTGGAAGTTGTAAATGTCAATTGAAAGAGGCTTCTTTTAGTTATTATTTTACTTACTATGTTATTAGCCTAGTATTATCTTTTGATTATTAAGTGATACATATCAAACTTTAATCAAGCTCACATGCTAGATATGGTGAATTGTCACCATTTTTTGTCAAATTGCATGTAAAGGCAATTTGTTTTAGGTACAATGAGTGATGTAAGAGTTATGACTCTTTAATAGGATGTTACACGCCTTGTAGTGGTTTGTTTTTTATATTAATTTCTTCCTACGTTCTTTTTTATCTTCATATTTTATCCTCTTGGAGTGAAACACAATAAATTAAATGCATTGATTGTTTGCTTGCATCAAAGATTGCAGCAACATGCATTGGCCACTCTAGTCAATGCTCAAGTGTAGACTCTTATAATCCTCAATTTTTGCCATGACCATTGACTACACTTACATTATCCCAACCACTTTTACTGCCTATTTAAGCACACAATTGTAGATTGTAAATCTACATTTACTACAACAATAACCTCAAACAAAATGGCTTACAAGTCATGTGTCAAAGGTGTGTTCGACACGTCCCAAATGAGATCTAGTGTATGAGGATTTAAGAAGAACAATGGGAGGTGCGTGAGAGGTTTTAGGGGGCATGACTGGTTTGGCTAACCCGAGACTGCAGAGCTTTGGGCATATAGTATGGCCTTAAGATGGATTGGGAGCGTGAGAGTAAATCTGTGATGGTGTTCACTGAGAAGAGGGATGCCATAAAGCTCATGAACAACCCGATCCAGCTTTTCCAATGGTTGTCTTGATTGAGATGATTTTCATGCTTCTTGGGAAGGCATGGTCTCATAATGACATCTAGCACATCCATGCAAATGCTAATGTGAATGCCAATGTCCTGGCCACAGATTGATTTAATGGAAAAGGGAAATTGAAGACTTTGTGGAGCCACTACAAGCCATCACTGTAACACCCCAATCCCACATCGAGGAGATTTGGAACTTCTATTCAATTTATAAGGCAAAGTACTGCTACTAATTGTACCAACAAATCATGATCTTTTAGGGCCTGTGGTGGGCTCGTGGATTACCAAAGTTGGCTGCATTTAGGCTAGTATACTTCGGCTTATTTCGGATTCGGAATCGGGACTCGACTCGATTTTCGAAAGAGATTCGAGATTTGACCCGGGTCATCACATATAGTATCAGAGCTAGGTTTCGATCCTGGGACCTATCGGTCATGGGCCCTATGTGACGACTTGGGGTAAATCCTGAGTCTTTTTCAAAAATCGGGTAAAGTCCCAGGATTTCAACCCCAACTACATTCGACCACGCAAATTCGACCACGACTAAATTCGACTGCTTTCGGTTGAAACGAAAATCGGTCGAAATTAGGCCGTTGAATTTAGTACTAAATTCGATTTTTATTATTTTTTGGTCGAATTTAGAACTCTTTAGAAAATGAAGGGAAAAGTCCCGCCATAATATATTTGGGGCTTGCTAAATTCGACCACATTCGGTCGAACTGAAATTGAGTGGGAAGCGGGAAAACTCCCGCCTTTATTTTTTAAAATTCAGTGGAAAGAGGGAAAATTGCCACGCATTTAAAAAATCCAAAATATTCAAAATCACTTTCGACGAAATTCGGTCAAATTTATAAATGTGACCGGTATTCGGTAAAATATATTATTTTAAAACTTTTGTAAAAGCTTTATTAAATATTTAAATGTTTGTACACATCATGAAAAAATATATATAATTACAAGGATAATATTATTCATATGTATAAATTTAGTTTGTGTGAAAAAAATATTCATATGATAGGAGAAAGTTGAATTTTTATTTAGTAGATTATCTAATTAAATTAAATAAGTATCTAATTAGTTTGAAAAAATACTAAAAAATTATGAGGTTATTGGAAATACATATTCTATATAACCTATTTTTTTAAAAAAAATAAAGAGCAAATCAAAAAAAAATCTTAAACTGTTATAAAAATGAGATAGTGTGATAAAATATGGGGTTTAGGTTTTAGATTTAGGGTATGGATTAGGGTTAAAACTTTTAATTTATTTAAAATATACTTTAAGTAATCCAGCCGTACGGATGCCGAGTTTTTTATAATTATAGTGCAAATGTAGAAATTAATAAATTTCAATATTTATTTCTTAGAAATTATAAAAATCTTTTATATTTTTTTACAATAATTTCAACCAAGAACCCTAGTTGGTCGAATTTAGTAGTCAATTCGACCATTTGGAGTCATATTTAGGTGTGTACTAAAATCGACTACTTTTGGTTGCATTTAGTATTGGACCATAATTAGTCATAATTAGGCGGAGACTAAATTCGATTGAGAAGGGTCGAATTTTTGTATGTGATTGGTTTTGTTCGAATTTAGCTGTGCTCTTTTGTCGACTAAATTCGGTCGAATTTGCCCGTGGTCATTTTGGTAACCCTACTACCTCTTTCAGTTTAGTAGCCGCTCTTTTATACATCAATTTCTTTTCCCCGTTTCCCCATTTCTTTCCTCTTCTTTCACCATTTTCCAGTTCTTTCACCACATTTTTTTCATGCAATCGTCCTAAATTATTAAGTAAGTGTAATATTTAGCTCTTAATAATGTCAATATAATTATTGTTGTGAGTAATTATGATGATTTTGTATGTGTTCATGTATGAATAAATTTTAGTAACTTAAGTTTCTTCGTAAAAATAATATGATTATTGTTTGTTTACATTTGTGTTGGCCAGAATAGCATGGAAATGAGTGAATCATGTTGATTAAACTTGGGATATTATTTGTCGTTAACAATTATATTGCCAATAAAATTTAATTTATTTAAAATTGCATTTGCCATATATCGATGTATGCACATTTGTAGATGGCATCCGATCGTAGTTGGATTGGTCGTAATTGGTATAATGAGGCAAAATACTTAACAGAAGAATATAAAATTTGTGTGGATAGTTTCATTAAATTTTCTATAGAACATCTTGAAGAAGAAGAAGACAACGGGCATATAAGATGTCATTGTAATGAATGTAGAAGTGCGCACTACAAAAATCCTAGTATTGTGAAAGTTGATGTATATAGATATGGTATTATGCAATGGTATACTAGATGCGATTGTCATGGGGAGGATGGTGTAACGCCCCCAAATCCGGGGTCAGGGATATGGGTCGCTACCGCGGAAAACCTTAACAACCAAACAATCAACTGCCAATAATAAAACTAAAACATGACATCCGACCCCTAACTACCAAGAATCTTTTCAGGTTATAAACTTGGAAACAAGAAATCCAAAAACACTTATAATAACTTACAACTCTTGGTACAACAATTCTCTTATACAGTCTTATGTTGTTAGTATCACCTTGACATAAGGTATACAACAACCACAATATTCTAATACAACAAATATTACAACTCAGGAATATGAATACCATACCAGTCTAACTAAACATCTGGTAGACAAACTCAAAATACAGAATCACTCTGAGCCAAACGTCAACTCGATCCATGACTTGCCCTGCTTCGAGCTAAACTAAGTCAACTGCATCCACTATCTATTTCTGAAAAATAAGATTTAAACAAAAGCAAGAATGAGCGAAAGAGGCGCTCAGCAAGTATATAATAGAGTATACTAAAATACTTTTGGAAAACTTTGAAGGTTTTAAAATCCAACTTTGAGGTTGATACCATTCTTGAAATATTCATAACGATAATTTTTCAATAGGAAAGAGGTTTATAGAATTCAACAAGAAATTTACCTCGACAGCTTTATAAACGATTTTGATATTTATCTCAACAATTTTTATAGCGATTGCCGATCAAAACTTTGAATAACTGAGCAACAGATGCTTCAGCTACTAAGAGAAAACATTTAAGAAATTCACGAAGTTACATCAACTCTCAATTAAACAAACATTCAAGAAATTCGTAACTATTACAATCTCATTATTGTCCACTAGGCACCCATATACCTAGCTGCCGAACCGGCCTGACAATAATGAGTTGAATAATTGAGAAGATCTCAATTCATTCTCGATTTTTAACAGTCACTGTGCAACAAATGCTTCAATGACAGTCTGAATCTCGAATATATTTAGAACAATTCAAAAAGATTCGACGCTTGATTCTCAACGATGAAAATATGATCAGAGATCAACTCTGATCAAGAAAGATTCTCATTTGCAGGCAATGTGTCTTGATAATGATAACACTTACTGATAGACAATAACAATCTATCTCAGAATAAAGAAGTTGAAATTGAAAAGCTTGAGATACTGGTCTTCCGCCTCTACGATACCCCACAGCGCGATCAACCGCTGTGTCGCAAGTACCGCACTCCCGTGATACCCCATAGCACGATCACTACTATGTCGCAAGTACCACAATATCATTCTGCTAGCGTAAAGGTGGTTGAAAAGTCAACCTGGCAACATTTGTGCCAAAATATAAACATTCTCTTTCGATACCACGAGTTTATATTTTCCCCGTGTTGATCTGAAAGAAACCCATGGGCCATCTCCCATGTTGACCAGTGGATTATACGATCATTCCTCCGAATAAAATTGATTGATTTGGATTCATATTAACTTCTGGCCGATCGCCAGTCTACACTTTGAACAAAACCGACCTGGACAATAGGCCGTCACAATAATCTCAAAAGGAATTAATTTACTGTATTGACACAAACTATATGTCAATTCAAGACGATAAAGTAGCAACCTTGAACAAGAAAGGTTCGCGGATCAGAATAAATCTTGTGGAGTCGTTTTGAAATAATAAGAACGACTTCCAGTATGATAAGGATATTTAAAAAAAGGAGAATTCACATTCCCAACAGATATTGAGGTGTGTCATAATCATGACAGAATATAAACAGTTCTTATAGGGTAAAGAACAATTGTAAACTTTTATAACACAATGGATAAAATCACAAGTGGGATAAATTGAAAGCAGTTATAAAACTGATTAAAAAGACTTGAACGATTTCTCACGAATTTAAGAGTTTTAAATAAGGCATTCGTAAAACTTTCATTTTTAAGAAAGCATAATACTACACTAGAGCATTCATCATAGATATTTTAAAAACATGCATACTCTGAATGAAAGAGCACGGTTAGTAGTCTTGCAACACATGCAACATACTTTCAATATAAGGTATACTCTGAACGATAGAGCATAAATTAAATACTTTGCAATTATGGATTTAAAATTAGTTCGCACATTTCATATATTTCAAAATACGGATACTCTGAACGATAGAGTATGCATAGATAAACTTGCCTCTGGTCCTGAGCATAAAGCTGAAAACCGCGAATAAATCCTTCGCACCTTGTCCAAGCAATTCCATGGGGTAACTTACCTTTCTTCATACTGTAACACCCCCAGATCCGGGGTCCGGGATTTGGTGGTTACGGTTTCCAATTCTGTCCACAACAATTGAACTTTCCTTAACATAAAATAGATTACGTCTCTATAACCCAACACAACAATATAAAACACACCCGTTATAGTCCCAGAGATGAAATCAGAGTAACAATCAAATTTTTATTAATCACATTATGAGTTCATACAATACAAAAGGATTTCAATATAAATACATACTCTTTGCCATCCATTTACATAAGTCATACTAGACCATATTCTTGGTACTGAAAGAATAAATATACCCTACCAATAGCTTCTTCTTCAGCTCTGGTAGTCTCATCGTCCTCGCCCGCGTCGAGTGCGCCTTGTGCGAGTCATCTGATCTAGCTGTTGTTGTGATATAATAATAAAGCAAGGGTGAGCAATAGCCCACCAACAATAATATATAACTGAACGATAATGTATAACAGTTCAAAAGTATCTTTCAAACCATATGCCATGCATTTACGGAAATGATGCCAGTATAATATGAACGATGAAGTTACAAGGTAACTTAAAGTATTTGTTTGTAGAAATATCTGCTACATCAAAGTAAGCGAGATATTCTTATTGTTATTAAGAAGAGGAGTTTGCAAGAAAAGGTTGCAATTCCAGTTATGACCCTTTTCCAACTCTGCCAACAGTAATCATGTTGCAGGAAATAAATAAATTTGGATGATGAACCAATGATGGAGTATTCACCGCGCCCGCTGTTCCAATCTTGATGATCAGTCGAGATCGTACAGCTCAATTTAGATTTACTACCGGTAGAAGGAAGAACTTACGGCTTTACTTGTATACCGCCTTGCTAGCTCTCCCCGGCCAACGGTTGGGCCAAAGGGGATGGACCGGCGCTACTCGGCCTCTTACACGACTCCTAGTTCAAATAGAATTCATGATTCTGAATGTAACGTTCGTCCCCCTTTCCCCAAGTATAATACTTGTTGATAAGACTCCACAAAGTAGTCGTATCTAGTTGGAAAGGAAAATTTACCAATAACTCCCAAGCTATTACTTGGTAACGGATATCAACTTGTTCCAGTAATCTTACCCCTCGAAAGATGAGAAGGTAAGCAACGACTTAATAAGTCAACAGCACCCGAGTTGCGAGTGAAGGGTATACTTTATGACCGGGAAGTCGACAAGATAAATAACATTTTCCAAGTAAGGTTCCCTTATTATTAAGGAGATAGACTCAAAGAAGAATGATGTCTGAGAACCTTTCTTGATATAAGATTAATAATAATACGACTCCGAAATATTTCCTGTAATAATCGAAAAAGATAAACCTTATCGAGGTTATTCTAAGTATGGAATAAATATTCAGAGAATATTTATTGAATTAAAATATTTTACGGAATATTTAGGAATATGAAAGAATATCTTTAATCAGAGTATCTCTCAAATAATTCTTGAAGAAATATCGAGAGAATATTTATTGCATAACTAAATATTCAAATGAATATTCCAAATAATATTCATTAATTAATAAGACCTGAAAGGAATATTTAAAATATTTAAAATAATATTCGATGATTAAATAGAACCCTGGATGAATATTCAAAATAATATTCATAATTAATTAGGAATTTAAATGAATATTGATAAAGTAATATTCATTTAATGGATAATATTCTAAATGAATATCAAGTAATGTTCATTTAGTAATCCAAGCTTTAAAGGAATATTCGAGATAAGACTCGATAAATAAATCAAGTTTCAGATGAACATTAAAATAATATTCGATAGGTAATTACTGTCTTAAATGAATACTCAAAAGTAATATTCATTTAATGAATAATATTCTAAATGAATATCCAATTAATTTTCATTTAGAAGTCCAACCTTTAGAAGAATATTCGCAATAATAATCGATAAATAATTCGACTCTGAATGAATATTAAAAATATTATTCGTCGAATAGTTACGTTCAAATAATTATTTGAAGTAAAGACCGTTAAAATAAATAATCTCGAACGAATATTCAAATAATATTCGTCGCCCGAATAATGGAAAATATTTACTTAAATATTTTCCTCCGAGGTAATCCCGATATATCAAGAAATATTGACTCCCGGTCTATATTTGATGAATAAGATGTATACGCCCTTCTATGAGGGTCTTACAATAACCGGCTTATAACTGATGTATAACTATCTAGCTTATAAGCCAACAATAACATTCAGGGAACAAGTATATCAATTCAACTTGAAAGTAGGCATGCATGCAATGGCATATGTATATCAGCAATCATATATATATATTTATTCAATCACCACAACAGCCTAAAAGAAGGGAATTGAAACTTGCCTGGTAGTCGAGTACGGTAAGGGGTAGTGGTAGCGGGTCCCGGTTCAGCTTGGTGATCTATAAATAGCCAAGGCATTCGGGATTAATCACTTAACATGTTAAAAGTTAAGTTATACTTAATTCGAAACACGTTCTCGAGTTATCTCGTTATACCCCTTTTTAGTGGATTACTTATTATCACTGATCCGACCCGACATTCGTTCGTTAATACGACATGTCACTGCACTTATACTTGGGACATACTTAAGTCATATGAGTTCTAAGGTTGATCGTTACGAACCAATATTATACTCCGAGTTTTATCGCCCGTTTTCTAAGTGTTTTACCGAAGTTATAAAAGAGTCGTCTTTTAGGGGTTCGTTCGCGTTTAACCTTGACTCGAACATTTTTAATAAATCGAAAAATGATCTTTTTGACATACGGTTTTCTTTCACACCTTCCTTCTTACCCCTAGTATTTATTTACCAAGATTCGCCATGACGTTACATAGTTTACGAGGGTTCAATTTCAGTTACGAACTTTCGTTTACGGATTCGAACTACTTTTAGTCATTTGGTCATAATTCCTAAACCGTAAATCAAAATGCTTCGATTCTTTCGCCAAAGTGATCTATGTTCAAAAATCTATCAGTAGGGTTCATTAACTTTCCAAGAACAGAGAGTTATGGCTACTGACCAGTTCGGTTTCTTAGTGTTAATGAAAATCGGGCATTACGACGGTTACGAATCGAGCGTTCTAAAATTCATTACGCAACAACCAAGCCACACCGGGCATCTAATCAACTTATACACATAATAAGCACCCCAACAAGACCAGAAGCCACTGATCTTAGTATCAAACTCATCATGTTAATCAAATCACTAAATCAGTAACTAAACATGCTTATAACATGAACATAATCATAACTAAGCTAGATCCATCAAGAACATGCTTAAAACTCAAAGTAGAGCAAGGGTTTTCAAGTCTTATACCTTCCTTGTAGTATGTAATAGCCTCACAAAGCTTGGTATTGCCCTTGGATGGCCTTAACTTAGCTAGGATCAACCATGAAAACAAGAAAAACAAAGATTAGTTCTTAGAAACACTATTCATCATCACCTTTGATGATTTATTTGAAAATGAAAGGAAGTGAATTTGAGGCTGAAATTTCTAGGGGATCTAAGCTATGATATGTAGTACTTACCCTAAAAATTAGAAGAGCAAACAATGGTGGGAACCTCCTTTTCTAGCTCCTTGGCCGAAACTTTTGAAGAAAAAGAGAATGGAGAGTGTTTGCTTGGTTTCTTGATTTTTCTTTGTTCAATCTTGCATAAAGTGACTTTTTGAGAGATAATATCTCATCTTGGTGTGTTAGTGGGGTGTGATGTCATGGATGATGAGTTTTGGAGGACAAGTGTTGTGTTTTGCATGGTTAAAAACTAACCAAGTGTTTTGATTTCTAAGTACTAGTTATGTTCCAATTAATCTAGTTACTCTTGCCCACTTGGTTACTAGATATTTATTCTAGTAGCTTGCACAAGACTCTTGCTTCCTCTGCTTGTTTCTGTGTCCGGTTATTGCCCGTTTCGATTGATCGTTCGTGAGAATATTTCACGGATTTCTAATTAGGGTTTACCGGGAATCCTCTTTAATATTAATACTTTCATTCTCTATCTTTCATTCTAACTTTCCAATTTATATTCCTTAAATCCATTCGTTAAATACTTAGGGCTATCAGTGTCCAGGGAACTCTCGGAGAAAATAAAAGTGCGGTTTTTCAGAATCCGACAGCTTTTACATACACTTATTTTCCCCCTGGATCACTAATACGAACTCGGAAATCCGTTCCGAATGCTTCTGTATAGTGTCGTCTCATATTATTATATACTCCCACCAAACACTATTCATTCTGTATTCTTTACTTGTTCTCTTAGGGTGGTACAATTGTCCGTATTCTCTTTCGATCGTTCCTTAACCTTTTTACGGAACTACTGGATTAATCGTTATCGATCTGGATGACATGAGGGTATTCTCTTGCTTGAAGTTGCCATATCTTATTCCCTTAGAAGATAGATTATTCTTACCTATGTTGTCACCCTTTAGCATTCTTCAAGACATAAACATAATAAGGTCGAATTCCATTCATTCTTTCCAAATATCAATAATTACATTGTAGCCATAACCACTCCTCAGTGGTTTCCTATCTTCATTCTTAAATCAAATATAATAACATCCCAAAATATCAAATCCTCAAAGTTAATATCTCAATTCTTGGATTATAATAATATTTAATCCACTGTCTGGTCAAATATTATACCGAAAAGAATTTGGAATTTCGGAATTCCGATCGTCTCTGCATTCACTTATTTCCTCCGCGTATTACTAATATGACTTCGAAACATCCATATCACGTCCCGTACATAGGGTGGAGTGAAAAGTTTTCCAACTTACAAAATCACTATTCATCCACCAAATTACTATGCACGTACAGGAAACACTATGCACGTACGGGAAACACTATGCACGTACGGGAAACACTATGCACGTACTCATTTCCCTTCAAGGATCCATTAGCTCCTTCCTGGATGGTAGATTATTTTTATCTAGGTCCTCAACCATCGAATTACTCTATTCTGACAATATACCAATGCATCAGGATCATTGTCCAAAGCAATATCCATTCATTACAATCATTGTTCTTTGAAACCACCATTCATTAGAGCTGGTGACCTTGTTATCGGAATCATTGTTCCTCATTTTATCATTACTTAATAAAAAGTTTTAATTATATCCAAAATTTGGGGTTCTTACAGTCTCCCCTCCTTAAAAGGATTCCGTCCCGGAATCAGGTAGGAAGCAAAGAGTCGTTTGCCTGTCGTTCACTTTTTAGCTTCCCGGTCAATTCTTAGTCGTTCTACCCTTCCTCAGCACATCTTCTAGTGCTACAATCCATATTGTATCCTTTTTCCATCAACGTTGCTACTTTTCGTACAACTCACTATCCGGGTTATATTCTTACTCAGTCTTATCCTTATTGATACCTGCAGTAACATTGGCATCACTATCACCCTACGAATTCGGAGGTAACCTCGCTCGTACTGTGCATTTCCTGATTGCTTTAATCTTCGCAATCTCGATCAATATATAGAAGTGGAAAGATTTATTGAGAGATCACTATGATCAATTGAACATTTGTTATATTGCATAGTTAGTACAGAAGGGGGCCAGCCTTTAGTACTTGACAAGCAATTAAACAAGTCATGGTATTCCACTTAGACTTCTATCACATAGACAGATAGTCACGTAGCAGTACCTCCCCTCCTAAAAGGGTTGTTCTTCTCAATTCATAAAGAAGATGAATAAGAGAGAAGAAGAGAAAAGAGTTCTAAAGGATTATAGAAAGCTTTCATGATTGTAGAATATCATACTCAGAATTTACCTCTGAACTATAGAGGTTTATCAAAGAAGAAATTAATCATAATTATATCCAATACTATTTGATCGCAATCTCACGTGTCAACATATCTTGCTGCTTTGTCCATTATTCTATGGACAAAATACTCTTGTTCAATCATAGCGATACTCACATTCGGGAAATCCTTCAACCTTTCAGGTTAAATCTTAGATTTCTCACTTGACATCATTATTACTGACATCCCATATCATGTTACTAGCTTTTTCATAACTATAATATTGACACTATCAGGTTGTCATCCTGAGAATTCATTAGAAAACCCATTCATAACATTCCTTGCTTCTCATTCCATAGTTGCTTCCCCACCCTTTTCTTTATCAATCACATCCTTCTTATTAGCTAATTCTTACTCATTTCTATTATTTAATTTCACCTTCACCTCTTTATTGAGACACCTTTTTGCACTTGGTACCTCCTTATCGGTATTCCGTCTCATTTATTCTATAATCATCACGTTATTTCAATTTAAACTTTCCGAAATGAATCTGGCCCGATTCCTTTAACTTAGATTCATATAATCTACTTCTGCCAACCGTGTTTCTCATCACTTGTTCTTTTCTAACCGTGGTTTTCCACAGGTTGTCTTTCGTAAGTCAGACCAGGTCGTATATCTACATGCTCGTACTCCTATCATCTGTTGAACATCTGCATTTTACTGACGTAGCCTGGCCACATGAAAACCCGTTATGACCGTGCTATAAGTTTTGGGGGTAAGGCTGGCTCGAATACCGCCGTCCGAACACTTTAAACTCTCAGGTGGCCCAATAAGTCTCGGGCTCAACCGCCCTTCCCTCCAAGTCTCATTAATTCTTTCCATGGGAATATCTTTAACATCATGAATCATCAACCTCATATTCTCTATCTTGTTTACGCGGAAGTACACTAACATAAACTTGTTTGTCATTCATCAACATGCCATTTAGTCAATCAATGGCAGCACTTTCTTTATCTTTACATTGTCATCTACTTTCTTAGAAGAATCACCATCACTTGTTGTTTACGTAGTGCATTAATAGCTAACCCTACGGGTTTCAAATCCCTTAGGGAGACAAAGTAATCACTATTCCTTATCCATAAGGAACACTTCCTGAACTTGATGTAGATATAACATGAAGTAGATAGAATTGCAGAAGAGTTTCAGGCATCGCAGCTAGGTCCGGTTGATGAAACTATCACTTATGCATCTTCCATAAAAGACTGGAAACTTAACGGTTTACTTCATCAATTTTTTGTACCATGGTCCTGGTTTGCCTCAAAACGGGACCTTCTAAGGTACGTAATATGCTTAAGACTCCATCAGGAATCGAATCTTTACTTAAACTATTATCACCTTCGATTCTTGCACAATCATCAAAAGGAATGTAACTTCCTCCACTCCAATATGACCTTCAAGGTCTTTCCAAATATCATTTTGTTTCTTCGGTATGAACATTTATAAATATTCCTTTATACTTAGACTGTCGGCCACCTCATTGGCCTTTCATGATAATAATAATTTCCGGTAATCCTTGTTCCTTGGATATATTCCAATTCAAACATTTCTACCTCATTCCCATCATTTTTGGGTGAAAGCATTCTCCCTTAAGCTCTGCTGATGGAGAAAAATATATTTAACAGTCTTTCTCCATAAGTCATTGTTTCCACCTACCCGTGGGAACTTTATCACGTTTATTCCCAATCCTACTTAGGATACTTCTCTTCTTAGTTCTTTCCTTATCTTAGGATAATCTCAACCTTTATAGGTTCAATCCATACTTCCTCAGGGTCTCATACATGCCTCATCTGGCATTACTGTTACTATGTCATACATTCCTTACCAAACTTCCATTTTGAAGTTCGGAATATTACCTTTTTCCTTGTAAGGTTTCATAGGTCATCCTCATCCTTCCTCCTATATTTTCTGGGTACAGGGTATATCAAAATGTCATTGATCAATACTCTAATAATTCTATCTATGTTCTTTCCAGAACTCTTTCTAATAATCCTTACCGGTCATTGTTGCCTTAGCAAGTCCAACTCATATCATCTGAAGTCATAATGTCGTTATTAGGGTTAATGCCACCCCTTGTGCATTCCCTAGGGTTTGTCTTAATTTATGGATATCCTATCCTTAATTCAACTGCCAAAGAATTCTTGCATCTTATAATTGGCAATCAGATCATGTATCCTTAATAAAGGTCTCTTTTCAATCATTCTCATTTGATAATCGATCGGTGGCTTAATGCCACCCTCTTCTTTCAGATAGCTGTCAGCCTATTTGGCCTTCCAAAAAGGCAACGTATGCCTATCTCCTCTCTTACAGAACTTGGTAATGGCAGCAAGGATGTTTTGGAAGATATTGGTCGAGTTCAACGTGAATCTCTTAGTACTTATCGTTCTTCTCAAATGTACTTGCCTTAGACAAAATTTCTACAACATACTGATCCATCTCTGACCATTTCTATACTCTCTTCATAAACCTTCGTTGTTTACTTCCCTTAGTCGTAATATGTTCAGGGTATTCATGATACCCTAACATCATACATCTCAAGTCACTATACTTCCATTTTACTCGTAATCTTGGACAACCATATACACATGAGTCACTTTAGTACGGGTTACCCCATCCCAAAAAGGTCTAGTAAATTCCCCATCACAACATGGGTTGCAAAGGGTTTAGTAGAAGACTCCTACGATCTCATTAATATTTCCTTTATATCAGAAGCCCTTGCAGTCGGTGCTTACTTAGAAGCAACCCTGCTTTGTCTTTTCATTGCTGGTCTAGTCACTTTATAGTCCGTTGTGACTTGGCCTCAACTGGCCACACTAAAATAAAAATATATGATTTTAGGGGTTGGCTAATAGCATTACTTTTCTAGCAATTGCCGGCATAGTGCCTTCTTCTTTGATACCTTTCTACCTTTCCAAAACTTTACTCCATATAAGTCTTAATCGACTACTCGGCACCGTCTCCGGTCACCTTTCCTCCACTTTTATCTTTTCAACTATTCTTATCAATCCTGCGTGCCACACAAGCTTACCATTCCTGGCACAACAGCCTTTTCATTTAAGTCAATCCTGGAATTTCTCAGTCCGGCTAGTTTCTTACTTACATTTCCTATTTTCGTCCAATCTCACTTCATCATTTTATCACTACCGTCGATTGTAATGCTCAGGGTCCGTTTACTAACCCATTTTACAGCATCCTTACCCAAATCACAGGGTTTGCTCCAATTTTTAATCTCTTCCATGACATTCTCTGATAATCAGAAAGATAAGGTTTGCCAAAATTCACCGAATTCCTTTCCAGACTCAGGGAAATTTTGATCAATCTACCCACCTACTGGTAACATTAAGGAGACCAGTTTCGAAACCTGAAGAATAGTTCTTTGAACCTCCAAGCAGGTGGAATCATAAGCAGTCATAGTTAACGAAATAATCATCATCAGATTGGAAGTTTACCCACTGGAAAGGAATCAATTATATCCATCCCTTAGAAGGGAATCAATAGTTTCAAACTGAAACCAGTCACAACGTCCTGATACCTATACGTCCTGATATTCAATACTACCAAATGTCGGTCTACCTAACCCTTTATGCGAAGCGTCGTTGGAAGCACAAAGTCTCCCTCTTTTTTTTTTTTTTTTTTCCCATTAAGCAATGCCAGCTCTTGGTCATTACCAATTTCACCTTTTAGCTCCAGGAAGATTTTCTCACATTTTTCTCTTTAACTACTGATTGTATTACTTGATCCATTATAATTCCGCATCGGAATAAACTTAAGGTACTACTATAATCCATTCAAAGAGAAGAAGGAATTTAATATTCCTCTAAATCACATGCATCTAACGTTTCTGGTTCATCATTTAACTGAGTTGAATTAACTCTATACTCAGTCTCTGGCAGTAGTCTCATTACGAGTTCATCTTGACTCACTGGTCTTATCTTCCGGTAGGTTCTGAGATCATTGTCTTGCTTGCTACTTCCTTATATAATTTTACCCAATCATGCTATCACTTCCCAATGTCTTTACTTTCTAAATGATTCATTCATAAAATGAACATTTTCCTTAATAAAACCACCTTATTAACCTTAATTTGGTTCCATAATTTACAACCTACGACACCTGCCTTCTCATGGCGAATTATTACTGACAATATTCATACTGATTCATTTATCAAATGATATGGCACTTACTGCCTCATTCTTAACTATTCCTAGGGGCTCTGCTCCTCGCCCTAAATCGATGTCTTTGATAATCATACATCCCTCTAGCTCTTTCTTTGTTAAGATGAAAATCTCTAAGGATTCTAATCTATTTCCGTATAAGATCTCAAGTAATTCTTCCAATCCTTCTTTCTTGCTGGTACTACATCTGGTAGTCCGGCTATGAATTCAACATGCATCTTCAGATCTCTTAATAATATCTCGGTTCTTTATACTCACTTTTCTGAGCACCATATCTTAATCATCACAGTCATTCTGGCTGCGACCCTCATTACCCATCGGTAAGCTCCTTATCCTAACAGGATTTTCCTTATCTGCTGGAACCTCTTCCGGGTCTCCAGTAGGGTACTCCATCAAATTAACCGCTGATCTTCAGCATATAAAGCATCATCGTGCTGTTGCTCGAATGCCTCAAGGTCAGTCGCCTTACTCGTCGATACGATATCGAGCTAAGTTACTATCATTATACTTACGAGTTCCCATAAGGGTTTTATATGTCATCACTACATTAAGTAGTCCGACTATGAACTTGGCAAGAGTTCTTATTATCTTATTGAATTTATTGTTTTAACGTCACCTCATCTCTGGGGTTTATAACGTACGCTCTGATACCACTTCTGTAACACCCCCAGATCCGGGGTCCGGGATTCGGTGGTTACGGTTTCCAATTCTGTCCACAACAATTGAACTTTCCTTAACATAAAATAGATTACGTCTCTATAACCCAACACAACAATATAAAACACACCCGTTATAGTCCCAGAGATGAAATCAGAGTAACAATCAAATTTTTATTAATCACATTATGAGTTCTTACAATCCAAAAGGATTTCAATATAAATACATACTCTTTGCCATCCATTTACATAAGTCATACTAGACCATATTCTTGGTACTGAAAGAATAAATATACCCTACCAATAGCTTCTTCTTCAGCTCTGGTAGTCTCATCGTCCTCGCCCGCGTCGAGTGCGCCTTGTGCGAGTCATCTGATCTAGCTGTTGTTGTGATATAATAATAAAGCAAGGGTGAGCAATAGCCCACCAACAATAATATATAACTGAACGATAATGTATAACAGTTCAAAAGTATCTTTCAAACCATATGCCATGCATTTACGGAAATGATGCCAGTATAATATGAACGATGAAGTTACAAGGTAACTTAAAGTATTTGTTTGTAGAAATATCTGCTACATCAAAGTAAGCGAGAGATTCTTATTGTTATTAAGAAGAGGAGTTTGCAAGAAAAGGTTGCAATTCCAGTTATGACCCTTTTTCCAACTCTGCCAACAGTAATCATGTTGCAGGAAATAAATAAATTTGGATGATGAACCAATGATGGAGTATTCACCGCGCCCGCTGTTCCAATCTTGATGATCAGTCGAGATCGTACAGCTCAATTTAGATTTACTACCGGTAGAAGGAAGAACTGACGGCTTTACTTGTATACCGCCTTGCTAGCTCTCCCCGGCCAACGGTTGGGCCAAAGGGGATGGACCGGCGCTACTCGGCCTCTTACACGACTCCTAGTTCAAATAGAATTCATGATTCTGAATGTAACGTTCGTCCCCCTTTCCCCAAGTATAATACTTGTTGATAAGACTCCACAAAGTAGTCGTATCTAGTTGGAAAGGAAAATTTACCAATAACTCCCAAGCTATTACTTGGTAACGGATATCAACTTGTTCCAGTAATCTTACCCCTCGAAAGATGAGAAGGTAAGCAACGACTTAATAAGTCAACAGCACCCGAGTTGCGAGTGAAGGGAATACTTTATGACCGGGAAGTCGACAAGATAAATAACATTTTCCAAGTAAGGTTCCCTTATTATTAAGGAGATAGACTCAAAGAAGAATGATGTCTGAGAACCTTTCTTGATATAAGATTAATAATAATACGACTCCGAAATATTTCCTGTAATAATCGAAAAAGATAAACCTTATCGAGGTTATTCTAAGTATGGAATAAATATTCAGAGAATATTTATTGAATTAAAATATTTTACGGAATATTTAGGAATATGAAAGAATATCTTTAATCAGAGTATCTCTCAAATAATTCTTGAAGAAATATCGAGAGAATATTTATTGCATAACTAAATATTCAAATGAATATTCCAAATAATATTCATTAATTAATAAGACCTGAAAGGAATATTTAAAATATTTAAAATAATACTCGATGATTAAATAGAACCCTGGATGAATATTGAAAATAATATTCATAATTAATTAGGAATTTAAATGAATATTGATAAAGTAATATTCATTTAATGGATAATATTCTAAATGAATATCAAGTAATGTTCATTTAGTAATCCAAGCTTTAAAGGAATATTCGAGATAAGACTCGATAAATAAATCAAGTTTCAGATGAACATTAAAATAATATTCGATAGGTAATTACTGTCTTAAATGAATACTCAAAAGTAATATTCATTTAATGAATAATATTCTAAATGAATATCCAATTAATTTTCATTTAGTAGTCCAACCTTTAGAAGAATATTCGCAATAATAATCGATAAATAATTCGACTCTGAATGAATATTAAAAATATTATTCGTCGAATAGTTACGTTCAAATAATTATTTGAAGTAAAGACCGTTAAAATAAATAATCTCGAACGATTATTCAAATAATATTCGTCGCCCGAATAATGGAAAATATTTACTTAAATATTTTCCTCCGAGGTAATCCCGATATATCAAGAAATATTGACTCCCGGTCTATATTTGATGAATAAGATGTATACGCCCTTCTATGAGGGTCTTACAATAACCGGCTTATAACTGATGTATAACTATCTAGCTTATAAGCCAACAATAACATTCAGGGAACAAGTATATCAATTCAACTTGAAAGTAGGCATGCATGCAATGGCATATGTATATCAGCAATCATATATATATATATATTTATTCAATCACCACAACAGCCTAAAAGAAGGGAATTGAAACTTGCCTGGTAGTCGAGTACGGTAAGGGGTAGTGGTAGCGGGTCCCGGTTCAGCTTGGTGATATATAAATAGCCAAGGCATTCGGGATTAATCACTTAACATATTAAAAGTTAAGTTATACTTAATTCGAAACACGTTCTCGAGTTATCTCGTTATACCCCTTTTTAGTGTGTTAGTCACAGAGGCATGCCTGAATACATCTAATAACAAGCCCAAGTGGTTCGTAATGCTATGCATTACCTACATGACCTCTTAACTGAGGGAACCTCTAGTTGTAGAGTTTCTACTTGTTTGTACTATGTAATAGGCATCAAATTCTATCTGTGTAACTGCACCTACTAAGTCAAGAATAAAGCTTGAAAGAAGTTCTAAGGTTCATGCCTCAAGCAAGGAAATGAAGACTGTCAAATAATCACAGTTGGGATTTGAAGAATTGAAGAAATGAAGAAATTGCCTAAGTACTAATTCGAGAAGTACATTTGTTTATTCGAGAAGTCTAGCATTCGAGAAGTCTGGAGTTCGATATCTCAGAAGACACTATTCGATATCTCTCGATATCTTATTCGATATCTCAGGGATTCGATATGTCCATTACACGGTTCGAGAACTCAAGGAGTCAACAGTTCGAGTTCTCAAAGGGTCAACAAGTCAATGCTACATTCGATATCTCAAAGACTCAATATGCTATTCGATATCTCAGGGATTCGATATGTCAAAATGCTCTATTCGATATCTCAAGGAGTCTCAGAGAAAAGAGCTATTCGAGAAGTGATTCGATATGTCAAGATAACACTATTCGAGAACTCAGAGTTATCGATCAAGTCAACTCCAGTTCTCGAATCACTCACTTAGTCACTTCTCGAATACATTCTTGAGGACAAAATACTGAAGAATTGTACAAGTCAGAAACCTGCAACAAGCCAGGATACTTTATTTGACTCTGTCCTATAAAGCATGCTGGAAAGCCTACAAAGAAGCTTGGAGAGATAAGACAAGGGACAAGGAGCTGAAGAAGTGGATCTAAACAGGCTTTTCAAAGTCAAATCTGTAGCCGTTTGGACTGTTACTAAAATGAGATAGACAGACTGGAAAGTGTTTTTGTTTTTACCTACCTCATTTGTAGTAAGTGGGTGTATCCATGTCTATAAGGATACAGCCTCACTTCCTTAGCTGTTAAGGTGTTGAAGTTTCTCAAATACCCAGAAAATATCTCTCTGAGAAAAACGAAGCTGAGAATACTATCATTTGTATTCACAGATTGTAGCAAAATCTTAATCTAATAAGATATTAGATTAAAGTGATATTGTGTTGTGTTTGTCTTTAATTATCCGCATCTTCATATCTCACACACTCATCACTTATCTTGCTGCAAAGATTCAAGAACGAAGAAAAGTTCAAGAATCCATTCACCCCCCTCTGTATTCTTTTACTGTATTCAATACTCAACAAGTGGTATCAGAGCAGGCTGTTTAATCTAAACAGAAAACGATCATGAGTTCGAATACACCAAAGACTACAGGTACGGTAAAGGTCCCTAAGTTCGACAAAGAGAATTACAACCTCTGGAAAATAAAAATGCTGTTGTTCATCAAAGCTGCCAATCCTCTCTACCTTGACATTCTCAAGAATGGTCCATTCATACCACAACAAGAAGTTGCTGAATCCACAGTGGGCGCAGTAGTCATTCCTAGATCATACGTTCCAAAAGAGCCATCCAAATGGACGGACTCAGAGAAGGAAAAGATTGCCCTAGACAGCCACCTCATGTTGTTAATCATAGACTCCATGGATATGTCGATGTTTGCCAACATAGCATCATGCAGATCAGCCAAGGACATGTGGAATCACATCGAGGTGTTATGTGAAGGGACAGAGGAGGTAAGAGAAAATAAGAAACAGATACTGGTCACACAGTATGAGGCGTTCATGGCACAGCCCAAGGAAAGTATCACTGATATGTTTGAAAGATTTCACAAGCTGGTGACTGAGCTCCAAATGAATGGGAAGGTTTACAGCACTAAGGAATTAAATATGAAGTTTCTACTATCGTTGCCAAACCATCTAGAGCAAAGGGTCATATCCCTAAGAGAAAGAGATTTGAACAAAGTCACGTATGATGTGCTCTATGGGGTTTTAAAGACACACGAGCTTGAGTTGCTTCAAAAGAGGGCTATCCAAGCTAACCAAGGCAGAATGATAAACACATCCTGTGCCTTGATTGTCAACAAATCTATTCAAGACCTGGAAGCATCTGCAAGTCAGCTGAGAATAGAAGAGATAGTAGATGATGAAGAAACTGAGGAAGTAGTGACTGAACCTGCTGATGACAAGGAAGAAGATGAGTTCTACACTCTTGAAGAGCTGGATGGCATGGAAAATACATCATATGCTTTTATGGCTAGAAAATTCCCAAACATCAGATTCAAGAGGAATCAGCCCTTCAAGCCTAGACCTCAAAATCATTCATTCAACAAGAGCAAGGCACCTATGAAAACAAACAAGAACAGATTCAAAACCAGCTATGTGGATAGGTCATCTGTAAGATGTTACAGATGCAATGACCTAGGGCATTTTGCCAGTGAATGCAAGAAGCCTAAAAAGAAGGATAAGGAGTTTCTTGAGCTTGAAGCTAAGTATGAGGCCCTTCTAAAGAAGCAGACACCAGGTAAGGCTTACATAGCTGAAGGGAAGTGTTGGGATGATTCTGACAGTGATGGGGAAGAACAAGAATTCTGCAACTATGCCTTGATGGCCAATTCCAAGGAAGAACCATCTGCATCAGACTCACAGGTACCATCTCTCACTACCATAGACATGTCTGTTTCTGAATATAAATCTTTGGTTGAACAACTATCCGTTGAGATGTTTAACATTCATACTAGTATGACTGCTGCTAATGAAGAGATTGCTAAACTGTCTACTAGGAATGAACTGTTAAATAAGAGAAATGAGGAACTAGAGCTAACTACTGTGCAAATAGAAAATCTTAAACAAGAGATTGAGTATCTAAAGAACAAAGTTCTATGTGCTAGTCAAGTTGAGAAAGCTCTTAGGGATGAATTAGCTGAAAATGAATTTAAGTTGAAAACATTTAAGAATTCCTCTAGTCTATTGCAGTCTTATCATGAGAAAAATCTAGCTAGACCTAAGGCTGCCATTGGACTTGATTATGACACTCTTAAACAGAGGAAAGACTATGCAGTCATTGAAGATGACATTGTTGTTCAAGAGGAGGTGCCTCAGGTTTTGAAAAAGACTGAGAATCCAATATTTAAAACACCAACACTTGAGATTGATGAGGATGCCTTACTCATCAAGCAAATGTTGGAGGATGAAGATGAGGCACAATCAAATGAACAACAAGCATCCTCTGAGAGTAAGAATGTCAAAACCAAAGCCAAGGAGCCAGTAGGAGGTAGACCTAGACTTGAGAAATCTGTAAATTTTGTTTCAGCTGGAAATTATGAGACTAAGAAGAAAGTGACTAATAAGAGACCAAACAGGAATGGCAAATTAGGGATTAACAAAGATAACAACTATGCTTATGTGCCAAATGCCCCTAGGAAAGTTTGTCAAAATTGTTTTAGCTCTAATCATTTGACTCATGCTTGCAAGAAACCATCTGGTAGTGTTGCTAAACCATTCTATGATTGCTCTGTGCCTTTAAGACATAGAGACTCTCCTTTCTGTGATAAACTTGATTGTATGCCATGTAACATGAATGTGATGACTAGTTGTTTTAATTTGAGAAGACAATTCATGGAGGGCTGTATCAATCATAATGTTCACACACACTACACAAGGACAAAGTCTTCAAGTCCTCCTAAAGTTAGGAAGGTACCTCTGTCACCTAAGTCTAAGAACCCTGATTCTAAGACTCCCAACAGTGACAAGAAGACCAACATCAAGAAAACTGATAAGCATGCTGATTTTGATAAAACTGTCACTAAGTCACATGGACCCAAACTCGTTTGGGTACCAAAGGAGAAGTAATACTTTTGTGTTTGCAGGGCAAAGAAAGTAAAAAGAAGGTCATGTGGATTTTGGACAGTGGATGCTCAAATCATATGACTGGTGATATGGCCCTGCTATCACAGTATGAGGAAAAGGCTGGCCCAATGGTTGCTTTTGGAGATGACAGCATTGGCAACACACTGGGATATGGCAAGTTGGAAATTGGAAATGTCATCATTGAGAATGTAGCACTGGTCAAGGGGCTCAAGCATAATCTACTGAGTGTTGGTCAATTCACTGATAGAGGCTTCAAAGTGAACTTTGACAAAGATGAATGTTTGATCACCCACAAGAAGACTGGTGATTTTGCTCTGTCTGGAGTAAGGAAGGGAAGCCT
This sequence comes from Saposhnikovia divaricata, assembly GCA_036435485.1. NCBI lineage: Eukaryota > Viridiplantae > Streptophyta > Magnoliopsida > Apiales > Apiaceae > Saposhnikovia > Saposhnikovia divaricata. The sequence continues at coordinate 139,107,795 of CM071599.1, read as the reverse complement.
GTTTGTAGCCAATATGGACTCTGCAAGCAAGGACACAATTTGTTGCTTCTACTCAAAAGCATCAAATGAAGACAGTTGGCTGTGGCACAAGAAGCTATCACACCTGAACTTCAAAGCCATTAATTCCCTAGTCAAAAGGGAGTTAGTGAGAGGCATTCCCACACTTGAATTCTGTCAAGAAGGAGTGTGTGAGGCGTGTCAAAAGGGAAAAATGAAAAGATCAAGCCACAAGTCAAAAACAGTGACATCTATAACCAAGCCCCTGCAACTGATTCATATGGATTTGTTTGGGCCTGTCAATATTATGTCACTAGGAAGGAAGAAGTATGCTCTAGTGATGGTTGATGATTTTACAAGGTATACATGGGTAGAATTTCTGGCATCAAAGGGTGAGGCTCCACAAGTAATCATTGAGCACATAAAGAAAGTTGACAAAGAAGCAAAGGCCATAAATGCAAGTGTGATTGCATTAAGAAGTGATAATGGGACAGAATTCAGAAATGCCATGCTTGGAGCATTCTGCAAAGAAAATGGTATTTCTCAACAATTCTCAGCTCCAAGGACCCCACAACAAAATGGAGTTGTTGAGAGAAAGAATAGGACTCTGATAGAGGCTGCTAGAACAGTGCTACTTGATGCAAAGATGCCTACATGTTTTTGGGCTGAGGCTGTGAGCACTGCATGCTACATCCAAAACAGAACCCTCATCAACAAAAACACTGGAAAGACACCTTACAACTTGATGACTGGAAAGAAGCCTACTCTAAAGTATGTTCATACTTTTGGAAGCAAGTGCTTTGTGCTAAAAGATAATTCAGAATATGTTGGAAAGTTTGATGCAAAGGCATTTGAAGGAATCTTTCTTGGCTATTCTATGGAAAGAATTGCATACAAAGTTTATGTCATTTGTCAAAAGAAAGTAATGGAGAGCACAGATGTAACATTTGATGACAGCAAACTACCTGGATTAGAAGAAGCCAATGATGAAGATAAAGATCCCTTGAAGTTTGACAATCTAGATGATTCTGATGAGGAGATTGAAAGTGAATCTGAACTCATAATCCAACAAACTCAAGTGAATGAAGAACCTGTGTCAACCAACAATGAAGAAACAAGCATCCAAGATACACCTGTGAGGAGTGACAACTTCACAGGGGGAGGAAATGTAGATGATCATGATCTAAATGATGAAGCAACATCAAGGATGAGAAATCAATCTGAACATACAAGGAAATGGGATAGATCACACACTGCAGATCAGATAATTGGAAATCCAAATGCAGGAGTAAGGACAAGGAGAGCAACTATAAATGAATGTCTCTATGGCTGCTTTCTATCCCAAGTTGAGCCTAAGAAACTTGATGATGCATTGTTGGATCCTGACTGGATAATTGCTATGCAAGAGGAGCTAAATCAATTTGAAAGGAGCAAAGTATGGGAACTAGTGCCTGCACCAAAGGATAGAACCGTTGTTGGAACTAAATGGGTTCTAAGGAATAAGATGGATGAAAATGGTGTAGTCATAAGGAACAAAGCAAGGTTGGTTGCAAAAGGATACTCTCAACAGGAAGGTATTGACTATGATGAGACCTTTGCCCCTGTTGCTAGACTAGAAGCCATCAGAATTTTCTTGGCATTTGCTGCACATTCTAATTTCAAGGTCTATCAAATGGATGTCAAGAGTGCATTCCTGAATGGGGAGTTGGAAGAAGAAGTATATGTGCAACAACCACCTGGCTTTGAGGATCCACAGTTTCCCCACTTTGTCTACAGATTACTTAAAGCATTGTATGCACTCAAGCAAGCTCCTAGGGCATGGTATGACACACTATCACAATTTCTACTGGAGAATCAATTCACTAGAGGCACACTGGACAAGACACTGTTCTACAAGAAACATGATGATGATATTATCCTAGTTCAAATCTATGTGGATGATATCATATTTGGCTCTACAAATGAGAAGCTGTGTGAAAAATTCTCTAAGCTCATGCAAAGCAGATATGAGATGAGTATGATGGGAGAATTAACATTCTTTCTTGGACTGCAAGTTAGTCAAAGGAAGGATGGCATTTTTATAAGCCAAACCAAATACATTAAAGATTTACTGAAGAAATTTGATTTGGAAGAATGTTCACCTGCAAAGACACCCATGGCCACTGCCACCAAGTTAGATGATGACGCTAAGGGCAAAAAGGTAGATATCTCAATCTACAGAGGCATGGTTGGTTCTCTACTCTACCTCACTGCTAGTAGGCCAGATATCATGTTTGCTACATGCTTATGTGCAAGGTTTCAATCAAACCCAAAGGAATCACACATGATAGCAATAAAAAGGATCTTCAAATATCTGAAAGGCACACCAAACTTGGGGTTATGGTATCCTAAGGACACAGGGTTCAATCTGGTTGGTTATTCTGATGCTGATTATGCTGGATGCAGAGTGGATAGGAAAAGCACATCAGGTAGCTGCCAGTTTCTTGGACAAAGGTTAGTCTCTTGGTACAGCAAGAAACAACAATCTGTGTCAACTTCCACAGCTGAAGCTGAATACATAGCTGCTGGAAGTTGCTGTGCTCAAGTGCTTTGGATTAGAAACCAACTTAGAGATTATGGACTTGTGTTGGAAAGAATTCCTATCATGTGTGACAACACAAGTGCAATCTCTATAGATGCCAATCCTGTCAATCATTCTAGGACAAAGCACATTGACATCAGATATCATTTCATTAGAGAACATGCAACTAATGGAACCATTGAGTTGCATTATGTCACTACAGAAAAACAACTAGCTGACATATTCACTAAGCCATTAGATGAAGCCACCTTCACTAGGCTGGTCAGTGAGATTGGAATGCTGAATTCTTCGAATTCTGGCTAAGTGAATATATCAACTAGATTGTTGCAGCAGTAAATACTTACTTTATCAAATGCCTAATATTTCTGAAGTAAGTATTGGCTGGAGTATGATGTATAAATATTCCAATGCTGCACATGTTGAAAATCATACATATGTAGCTTGAAATTTCTGTAAAAATTTTGAGTAAACCACTATTTAATTTGGTAGAATATTCGTCAATGAATATTTCTAGTAAATTTTAAAGGATAGTGGAAATTGAATTTTATGAGTGAAAAGTACATTTCGATAAGTCAGACTTCTCGAATGGTTCATTGTTATGTCTTGGCTCGAGTTCTCGAATAGGCCTATCTAGAACCCTCTTGAGTTCTCGAATAGTGTCTTTTAGAGAAATCGAATAGCACACCTTGAGTTCTCGAATAGAGTATTTTAGTTCTCTAATGATAGAGTTCTCGAATACTGCATTTGAGTTATCGAATCATTTGAAAAGGCTAATTTTTCGCTGACACTTAATCGCTTTTTGGATTTATATTCAAACCTTCATTTCACTCATAAAAATATATTCTTAACTTTGAATTATTTTCTGAGTTAAATCACTGCCAGCTGTGAGTTAAAAACTGCCTGAGATATCGAATAAGCCTTTCTTGACTTCTCGAATAGTTGTTTCATACTTCTCGAATGACTTGTCGCTACAGAACACTTATCTATCGACAACTCAAGGCATTCATATATATATATACAACTTCACAACTATTCAATTCATTTCGTTCGATTTCTCAAGCATCTCAACTCCTGAAACCTCTGAAAAACCCTAACTGCGAATTTCTTCTTCAAATCCCAAATTCAATCCTAATTCTCTTTTCTTCTCTACCCAAATGGCAAACACTCAACTCACCATACCATCCCAAACTAATTTCATCGCAATCTCCAGTGATGTGGAAGCACCGAATGCCAATTTCAAGTGCTTTGTTCGGTGGTTGTCTGAATCATACATCAAGAGTGCGCTCTCAGCCAACCCAACTCTGTACATAGATCTATTGGAACAATTCTGGAGGACTGCTACTGTGGAGGTCATCGCTCTTGAGAATGCTATCACCTCTTATATTGTTCACTGCAAGATTCAAGGAGAGGATATCACTATCACCACTGCAGACATGAATCAAGCCTTGGATATGCAGCAAGAGACGTATGATGCTCTGGCCTCCAATGATGAGTTGGAAGAATTCTTTGACTTCATCAACTACTCTGATACTATCAAGCTGGGAAAGTTGAATAGGAAGTTCTTGAGGAAAGAATGGAGCTTTGTATTTGCTACACTCCTTCAAGTATTCACTGCACGGAAATCAAGCTTTGATCAGATTAGTACACCCGTGCAGCAGCTTGCCTATGCCTTGGCTCATGGGAGAAAGATAGATGTTGGACTTCTCATCCTACAGGAACTCTATGGGAGACTTGGTCAGACCACAGCCAAGAGAGGTAATGAAATTTTCTTTCCTCGCTTTATTCAATCAGTGCTTAACTTTAAAAATGCCTCTTTGATTGAATTGCCTGGAGTAGATAAGAGTAAAATAGGCTATCCTAAGTCCATGACCAAACTCATTTTTGGTAATTTGGAGACTAGGAATGATGTGGATGTAAGACTTAACATAACTCCCCACATGAAGGGTTTGTTTAGGTCTTACCCCCACAACATGCCAATATTTGATTCAAAATCACAGTTAGCACAGCCTAAGCAAGGAGAACAAAGTGCTAACCCAAGGCCTGCTAACCAACCCCCTCAGCCAAACACTCTATCCAGCAAAGAGCCAACTGCATCATCCTCTCAAAAGGGTGATGTTAGTAAAAAGAAGAGAAAACAGGCTGCTTCTGAACCTTTAGAAATCTTAACTGAAGCAGCCTTGGCTGTAGAACTAGGGTTAGAAAGTGAGAAACCTGAGTCACCTATCATAAGCCTAAAGAAGAAGAAGAAGTCTAAAACCACCTCTTCAGTCACTCAAATGGCTGAAGTTGTAAAATCAGGGGCACACAGCTCACTAGATGTATCCTCTCAACAGGATGCATCTATAGAATCAAGCATCCTCCCCAATGGACCTATCTGTAAAGAGTCAGCACAAGGGAGTGATAAGGCTGGCACAACACTGAGTGGAGAGCACATCATAACTGAAACTCCCTCTATTTCTCAGGGGGAGTTGCCAAAATCTTGTCTACAACACACTTCTCTTTCAGAATCTACCACTCATATTTCTTTGAAGCCTGCAACTCAAGCAATTGAGGAGCAAGGCATTGATCATCAAGAATTCTTTTCCTTTGATGAGCCAATGAATTCAAGTGACTTGGTGCATGACACCTTGCTCACCACCCAGGTACCACATTTGGATGGTCAGGGAATGCATGCTGGGGCATATCCTAATGACACCATCACAAACACAGAGGATTCACTAGTTCTTACTAGAGACTCTGTGCCTGTGTCAACTACTGTTGTAACTCATCCCACTTCTGTGGAGACAGCAGTAGTAGAGTCTGTTCATCCGGTTGCAGAAGTTGCATCTGTAACTGAGGAGCCTAGCAAGCCTAGCTCTAGCTCTAACTTTTTGTCTCAATGGCTGAAGCCTGTGCAACATGACAGTGCTTCAGGATCAGGGTCTGTTCCACCACAATTGACGGTTGAAGCACTTCAAAGCTTAGTTGTGGATCAGATCCCTGAGTTCACAAAAATTGCTCAGCACCTTCTCACTGCAAACATGGCCAATCCAGACTATGAAGCTATTCTTCTATGTCACAAAGAGGATGTAGAGCTACAGAAGGAGAAGATCATAGATGAAACTGAGAGAGATGGGAATATTGATGCTTGGCTGCAAGGAACCAATTCAATCCCTCTCTCAGAAGGTCTTCAGTATCTCAGAGAAGAGTACATCACTTCACTAGGGTCCAATGCCAAATCTCTCAACCCTACTGATGTGTTTGAAGCAGTGAATGACACCTATAAAGGCATTCTCAAGGCTGCACACTATCTTGGTAAAGGCTTAAAGACAGAAATTAATGAAGTGTGTTCAGCTACAACCAAGGAGGTGCATGAGATCAAGAGGACTTCTGATGCTAAATTCCCTCAATTGGAGACTGTTCTCAAGGACATTCGAACCTGCAATGCTACTTGCACCAGGATGGACAATGGTTTGACTATTCTCAAGGATGTTGTCACAGGTCTGGGGCACAAATTTCAATCCTTATCAGATCAGACAACTGATGCCAATGCCATGCTCAGGACTCTCTTTGCAAATCAATATGGAGACAAGCTGGTCACTGAGGTTCATGTGCATGTGATGTCAAGGTTCGAAGTGCAGAGACTGAAGGATCAATCCCTATCTGGTTTTAAGGCCAATGAACTCTTCATTAAAGTGGATACTCTTGAAAAGGAGGTAGTCTCTCTCCACAAGTCCAATGCTCATCTTACAGACACTGTGACAACTCTGACTGAGCAGTTGAACACTCAAGCCACCACCACAGCTGATGTTCTTCTGCATCAACAATCAATGTTGTCTGCAATGATGAAGCACATGGGTCTCCCTCTACCTGATGAATCTTCAACTCCAAAGGTGCCTCCTACAGTCCACTACGCCATAGATGACATACAGTAACACCACGACTGTGTTACCTTAGACCCTAAATTCTGTTACCAAAGGCCAAAAAAAGGCTAAGGTAACACCTTAGCTGTGATAGTTTTGTTCTATGTAACCTTTGGAGTCTAAGGTAACACTTCGACACACCTAAGCTAACATAGCAATATTCGTTACCATAGACCTATACAGCAACACACTACGCCTTCTATAGCAACACCAAATCTGTGTTACCTTAGATGTTATAATTTTGAAAAATTATTAATCAATTATATGGACCCCATATGTGGGCCCTACAGACATTATCTATTTTAAAATTAATGATTCAAATTTAATTATTTTTCTACCATTTCCTTCCTCTAATATTCATTAAAAAATGCATAGATACAACAGAAAAAAATAAAAACACACACATGTCAAATCTAAAATAAAACTACAAATTGTAAATATCATTAATTTGAAGAAAAAATTACAAATCGTACAACCGATTACATTTACTTAAACATCCCAACAAAAACTAATCTATCCCCCACAAATATTAACAATTTCACAAGGTTAATGAGATCTAAATCCCCTTGTGCCTCTCTGAACTATTCTTCATGCAAGTAATTACTTCATCATCATCTCCGAATTAGCAACATATGGAGTCTTCTCCTACACTGTCAAAAAATAAAAGAACCATGTTAAGCATTAACATACTCTGATTAAAAAACAAACACATTTGTATACAATTGAGAAGTAAAAAACACTATCAGAGTCGCTCCACTCAGCAAAAATAGTCCTAGTGTCACTATCTAGTAGCCAAATTCTTTCATTTGGTTCTTGGTGATTGAGCCAGGCACTAGATATATGAAATAGGGCTGCACTTCTGCTACAAGCAGAGAAGAATTTGGTGCAAATATGTGAACAGAAACCTGTTTACACAAGAGTACTACCTAGGAGCCAGGAGCATTGTTGTTTTTCCTATCCTAGACGTCCCTGATAGGTAGGAAGATTCTAAACCAACTAAATTTTGAAACCATAATGACCACGGCAAGTCGGCATTTGTCAGTTGTCACCAGAGAGGTACTAAAATATTATGTGCCATTTCTGGCTTCAGAACTACAAAATTAGAGAGGTTTTGTTTGCTATCTTACCAACTACACAGATTCTGTTAAAATTTACCATGTTCACAAGCAGTCATCACCTTCCTATCAGATTCTCAACATCCAGTACAGCCGGGAAAATCCTTGCAGTGGTGCGGTTAGTCTGCAGGAACACAAAAATCCGTCCTTAGATACACCTTAATTATTATAATTTGTTTCCAAGTTGTAAATTTAGTTTTCAAGTTCAAAAGAAATGAATGAGGAACTTGTGAAAAGTGATTGCTGCCATATTAGGATGAAAAAACATACTTCCTTGCAGCAACCAAATTTACAAGTAGATGAACTGAATATAATATACAAAAATTACAAGAATGCCAAATCAATAATTAAGATTCTAAAAGTCAGGATAGAGAAATATTTTACTGCAAATGTAAAATGCTAACCTCAATAATGACATGCATGTCAAATTCTTTGGCATCGAGAACTGAGGCTGTGACCACACCGGGATTGAATATTGACCCACAAAAAGACCCAACTGATCCACTTATCCTAAATATATAGTTGTTTAACTGATACAAGGATGCTAAGAAGTATATGATTCAGTTACGTACATCTACAACTTTGGTAACTTGCCAGAAATCAACATTGCTTCATCTACTCTTAGTCTTTTCAGGAGGATGAATAAAGATGAAACAGGAGGATGAAGACCCAGGGATGCCACGCAACACAAAGAGGATATTGTGGCAATAACAACCCCAACTCCTCAACCATTCAAAAATATAGCAGTACATATAATTATCTAAAAGCACCATATTCCAACCATTATCAACAATTATAACTCAATAATATAATTTTTTTTAAGTTTTTCATGCATCAATTGAGACTATGCAAAAACAGGCTAAGCATAACAATCCAAAAGGTAAGAGTTTGGTCAGGAGCTTAAAATTACCCAGATAACCAGTTTTCATCACTTTTATATGTTATCTATGATAAGAATCTTAGGTGATAGGTAAACTTTAAGGGAGCATATGCTGGTTCTTTGATTCTGAGACACATTCTATATATCAACTATTTATGTCTACCATCAATGCAACTTCGTTGCAGAACTAAGTGGCCACATCAGAATATGGGGAGTGGTAATAAGTAGCTAATTTAGTATGAAAGTGCAATTTGATAGTGACATAAAGATATAAGCAGAGGTAGATGGACTCTAAACAATCTTAAAAAGAATGCATATACTACAGCACAATCAATGACTATAATTACCAAGCTCTGGTGAAAAAAATGAACGTTTAGTCATTTCTTAAGAAATACTAATTGCCAAAAGAACAATAAAATATTAGACTGAGGACAACATGATACTCAGACAAGAAAACTTCACAATTAAAGTTCCATATCTTGTGGCCGCAACTGACTGAATCGAATATACTTGTACATTTAGTGCCAATCAATAAGTTGTGTAAGCAATGTAGCATACTATTACTTACTCGAGGGATATCAAACAGCTGTCGGAATGAACCACTGCCTCCATTATGGAATCTACAGATGGGATATCATAACAAGTATCACGTTCATTTGTACAGAAGAAACCCCGAAAACTCAGCAGTGCAAGACCTCTCCAAGAACTCAACAAAGATTTGATGCCTACATAACAATATTGAGGCCTGAATCCATTAAAATGATTAATTGCTTTGCAGTCCGCCTAAACTCGCTGCAATCAGAGTATACAAGGGGAAGTTGAATCAATATTAACTATAATCATATGGTATACAAGGGGAAGTTGTATCAATATTAACTCACCCCACTTCACCGGGAATCATTTTATTGATTTAAAACGTTCCTAATCCATCCAACACAACCTTATAAACACAAATCAGTTAAAACCCTCAGTTAAAACCTTCAATAAGTTAAAACCATCAATTTCATTAGCCAAACATCGACATACCATATTAGCAAAAAATTAATCCTAAAATAACATACCATATTAGCAAAAAATTGTCTCTTTTCTCGTTCTTGAATATAGCATGTGCTTCACTACAATATATCACCAAAACCATCTTAACCTTGCAAATACAGTCAAAATATAAAAAATAACAGGCAAAATAATCAGTTCAATAGCATATAGAGTTTCAGACAAAATAACTATCGATGAAAACAACATAGCCAAACAGTCCTGCCAAAGAAAAGAAAGGAAGGAAAGCACATATACATATACATACACATATTCATATATACCTTGAGAGAGAGGATAGATAAAGAGAGAAAGACAGAGTGTGAGTGTGAGCGCGAAGAGAAGGAGCGGGATATATAGGGAGAGGAAGAGAGAGAAAGGTAGAACCCTAATTGAGCTTTGAACCAAAATTAGTCTCGTTCAACCCCTTGAATCGAACTCAAACCCAGCACGAACACCAGATTTTACCGCTCAAATACACATACAGTTCTAATTGGAGAGGAATTAGAGTAAGAGAGATGAGTAAGTTAGTGACAGAAGTCTGATTAGATCGAGAGAGAAAGGGGATGTGCGAGAGACAATGAATTATTAACCCTCAATTTAGTTTTGCCGCTCAGTCACTGCTCAAATATTTCGTCTACCGCTCATACAAATCATTGATATTTGTGCAATTCAATTCACCAATATTTCATCTTACACTTTTAAAAAATTCATTTATTTGGTGGACTTACACTTTCATTTATTTGTTTATTAATAAAATTATTATTTTCTAATATTACAAAAATTATAAATTTTCTTATGAAAATTTGTATATCTATAAAGTTTATTATTTCACTTATTGAATAATAATTTAAACTTATTATATCATGTTATTTTCTCCAATAATTTTTGAATATTACTTTATTTTAAGATATTTTTAATAATTATTAAAAAATATATTAATATTGTAAAACTATAAATAATTCAACTATTTGATAGAATTTTTTTTATAATAATAAATTTAATGACTTGATTAAAATTATTTAATTTTAAAATTTAATAATTATTAAATCGTTAATTATAAATAAAATTCAAAAATATGTAATTATAGTCTAAGGTAACACGGCCCTTGGTGTTACTAAGTTTAACACCTTCCACAACTATGGTAACATACCTTTAAGGCTATTGTAACACCAAAACTAGAGTGTTGTGGTAGGTCCAAAATTTCATAGCTATGGTAACACCCGAGAAGGTAACACCCCCCTCTAAGTGTTGTATAAGGCCATCTATGGCGTAGTGGTCCCTGTGTCTGTCAACAAGCCTAAGGGGGAGAAGAGGATATCAAAGAACTCAAATCCAAAGGGGGAGAGACCACTAGAAAAGGGCATCAAGATCACTGAGGGTGGCCATCAGAGAACTTTGAAATCTACTACTCATGTGCCTGGAAAAGGAAAGGACAAAGTTGATGAGCCTCCCACTTCTCTGCCAGTTGTCACTCTGCCAACTGTGCACATCACTACTCCTGATGGTCAAAGGCAGTCTATCACAACCACAGTGGTTGCGGGGAGTATGCCATCTGACAAGCCTCGAATCTCAATATCTAAGAGTGCCAAGCCAGTAGAAGTGAAGGTGGTCACTGAGGCCAAGCTTCAAGAAATTGCAAACTCAAATGTCTATCATGATGATGCATTCTTGGAGTTTCTGAAAGTCTCTAGAGAACAGGCTGGTGATGCTCTGCTATATCATGAGAGTTTGAAGAGTCAGATTGACTGTCTCACTGTAGTACCAAGGAGGCTTAATAATCTATGGCTCAAGGAGATATTGATGGTAGGAAAGAACAAGATATGGCACTTAACCATCAATACTCTACAGAGTCTAAAGCACTCAGAAGTGAATGTGCTCCTTGGACTAATTGAGAAGGGAAATGAGAACAACAAGAGTCTTCATGATGACTTGAGGAATGGTCAACCTTCAAGGCTACCTGAAGTTTTCACAGATCCTAGAACTATTATCTACCAGGCTGGAACAAGAATTGAAGATATCAAGCAGCTGGTCATTCCTAAGCATCTAACTCCTCAAAATAAAAATCTCATCATAGCCATCATTGAGAAACTGATCAAGAAGAAGGGATCAAGAACTGCAGAAGAATTAGAAGCTATATCTTATCTCAGGTCATATATTGCAACTGGCATTGTATCTGAGACTGCTAAGTTCAACCCAAGCAAAGATCAAGACAAGGATGAAGATAAAAGTGACGAAAGGAGAAGACATCACAGGAGTAATAAGGGTGATGAAGACAAGAAGAAGAAGAAGGATGATGAGAAGAGGAAGAATGATGATGATCAAGGTAAAGGCTCTGAGAGGAAAAGTGGAAGACAGCAAGCCTCAGGCATTGCTGACAGTAACCTCACCACAACGCAAGACTCTAAGTCTAGGGTGAATGCTGCCAGTAGTGGCCTTTCAAAATTTGCATCTATGGCTTCTGCAACTGTCTTGCCACCTCAAGAAGAGAAGAAGATTCAAGTCAAGAAACCATCTGTATGTTTCAAAAAGCAAACTGCTAATGGAATACTACAATGGTCTACAAACAAAAGTCACATACTGCTGCCAAGTAATCATGTAAAAAGAATCAAGTTCAAGCAAGCTGCAAGGAAATCAAAGCCAACCATATCAAAAACCCTGACAATCTATCCAGGCCTAAAACTCCAACCACTAGATGAAGATTATGATGTAGACCAACTGCAATTTTTGCAAGCTCAAAGAATCTATCATGTTGCCATTGTTGATAATTGCCTTGAGATTAAATATTCTGATGGAAGGGAGGAGAAATTCAAACAAGGAGGATGTCAACACTGGGGCAAGCTATATGACATAGAGAGAATCATTGCACTGTTGAGCTCAGAAGATAAAGTGGAGAGAGTATGGAAGCTGGAGCTAATTGATTTTGTGAAAATGAAGAGAGATCATGAGGAAAAAGTCAGAAAAGGGTGTTTTGAGAAATGGCTGGCAAGAGAGAGAGAAATTGAGAGACTGGAAAGTGAAGCAGAAAAGCTGAGGAAAAAGGGTTTGTGTAGAGTTCAGTTCAACCCCTACATGGTAAAGTATAGGAGGAGAAATGGGAATCAAGTCAACATCAGAATGAATCTACTCAACCACTATCCTGCAAATATTCTGGAACCAGTACTTGAAGATTTCAAAGACTCAATTTTGCTTGAAGAATTGGATGCTATGGCAGAAATAATAAAAGCTATGGATGAGAATACAAGGAAGGAGAAAGAAAGAAGAGAGAAAGAATATGATGAATTTCAAGCCAAAGCTATGGAAAGGGAATCAAAAGACAATGGCTAGTTCTTCATCATAGGCTGTAAGATTACTCACTCTGTAGTTCTATCCAAATTGCTAATGGAAATTCATACCTGTACTGTCAAGTTTTATCTTTATGTATGTTAGGCTTGTTATCAGACATGAAATTGTGACTAAGGGTCTTACTCACAATTTGGGGGAGATTGTTAGTCACAGAGGCATGCCTGAATACATCTAATAACAAGCCCAAGTGGTTCGTAATGCTATGCATTACCTACATGACCTCTTAACTGAGGGAACCTCTAGTTGTAGAGTTTCTACTTGTTTGTACTATGTAATAGGCATCAAATTCTATCTGTGTAACTGCACCTACTAAGTCAAGAATAAAGCTTGAAAGAAGTTCTAAGGTTCATGCCTCAAGCAAGGAAATGAAGACTGTCAAATAATCACAGTTGGGATTTGAAGAATTGAAGAAATGAAGAAATTGCCTAAGTACTAATTCGAGAAGTACATTTGTTTATTCGAGAAGTCTAGCATTCGAGAAGTCTGGAGTTCGATATCTCAGAAGACACTATTCGATATCTCTCGATATCTCATTCGATATCTCAGGGATTCGATATGTCCATTACACGGTTCGAGAACTCAAGGAGTCAACAGTTCGAGTTCTCAAAGGGTCAACAAGTCAATGCTACATTCGATATCTCAAAGACTCAATATGCTATTCGATATCTCAGGGATTCGATATGTCAAAATGCTCTATTCGATATCTCAAGGAGTCTCAGAGAAAAGAGCTATTCGAGAAGTGATTCGATATGTCAAGATAACACTATTCAAGAACTCAGAGTTATCGATCAAGTCAACTCCAGTTCTCGAATCACTCACTTAGTCACTTCTCGAATACATTCTTGAGGACAAAATACTGAAGAATTGTACAAGTCAGAAACCTGCAACAAGCCAGGATACTTTATTTGACTCTGTCCTATAAAGCATGCTGGAAAGCCTACAAAGAAGCTTGGAGAGATAAGACAAGGGACAAGGAGCTGAAGAAGTGGATCTAAACAGGCTTTTCAAAGTCAAATCTGTAGCCGTTTGGACTCTTACTAAAATGAGATAGACAGACTGGAAAGTGTTTTTGTTTTTACCTACCTCATTTGTAGTAAGTGGGTGTATCCATGTCTATAAGGATACAGCCTCACTTCCTTAGCTGTTAAGGTGTTGAAGTTTCTCAAATACCCAGAAAATATCTCTCTGAGAAAAACGAAGCTGAGAATACTATCATTTGTATTCACAGATTGTAGCAAAATCTTAATCTAATAAGATATTAGATTAAAGTGATATTGTGTTGTGTTTGTCTTTAATTATCCGCATCTTCATATCTCACACACTCATCACTTATCTTGCTACAAAGATTCAAGAACGAAGAAAAGTTCAAGAATCCATTCACCCCCCCTCTGTATTCTTTTACTGTATTCAATACTCAACATAGTGGATTACTTATTATCACTGATCCGACCCGACATTCGTTCGTTAATACGACATGTCACTGCACTTATACTTGGGACATACTTAAGTCATATGAGTTCTAAGGTTGATCGTTACGAACCAATATTATACTCCGAGTTTTATCGCCCGTTTTCTAAGTGTTTTACCGAAGTTATAAAAGAGTCGTCTTTTAGGGGTTCGTTCGCGTTTAACCTTGACTCGAACATTTTTAATAAATCGAAAAATGCTCTTTTTGACATACGGTTTTCTTTCACACCTTCCTTCTTACCCCTAGTATTTATTTACCAAGATTCGCCATGACGTTACATAGTTTACGAGGGTTCAATTTCAGTTACGAACTTTCGTTTACGGATTCGAACTACTTTTAGTAATTTGGTCATAATTCCTAAACCGTAAATCAAAATGCTTCGATTCTTTCGCCAAAGTGATCTATGTTCAAAAATCTATCATTAGGGTTCATTAACTTGCCAAGAACAGAGAGTTATGGCTACTGACCAGTTCGGTTTCTTAGTGTTAATGAAAATCGGGCATTACGACGGTTACGAATCGAGCGTTCTAAAATTCATTACGCAACAACCAAGCCACACCGGGCATCTAATCAACTTATACACATAATAAGCACCCCAACAATACCAGAAGCCACTGATCTTAGTATCAAACTCATCATGTTAATCAAATCACTAAATCAGTAACTAAACATGCTTATAACATGAACATAATCATAACTAAGCTAGATCCATCAAGAACATGCTTAAAACTCAAAGTAGAGCAAGGGTTTTCAAGTCTTATACCTTCCTTGTAGTATGTAATAGCCTCACAAAGCTTGGTATTGCCCTTGGATGGCCTTAACTTAGCTAGGATCAACCATGAAAACAAGAAAAACAAAGATTAGTTCTTAGAAACACTATTCATCATCACCTTTGATGATTTATTTGAAAATGAAAGGAAGTGAATTTGAGGCTGAAATTTCTAGGGGATCTAAGCTATGATATGTAGTACTTACCCTAAAAATTAGAAGAACAAACAATGGTGGGAACCTCCTTTTCTAGCTCCTTGGCCGAAACTTTTGAAGAAAAAGAGAATGGAGAGTGTTTGCTTGGTTTCTTGATTTTTCTTTGTTCAATCTTGCATAAAGTGACTTTTTGAGAGATAATATCTCATCTTGGTGTGTTAGTGGGGTGTGATGTCATGGATGATGAGTTTTGGAGGACAAGTGTTGTGTTTTGCATGGTTAAAAACTAACCAAGTGTTTTGATTTCTAAGTACTAGTTATGTTCCAATTAATCTAGTTACTCTTGCCCACTTGGTTACTAGATATTTATTCTAGTAGCTTGCACAAGACTCTTGCTTCCTCTGCTTGTTTCTGTGTCCGGTTATTGCCCGTTTCGATTGATCGTTCGTGAGAATATTTCACGGATTTCTAATTAGGGTTTACCGGGAATCCTCTTTAATATTAATACTTTCATTCTCTATCTTTCATTCTAACTTTCCAATTTATATTCCTTAAATCCATTCGTTAAATACTTAGGGCTATCAGTGTCCAGGGAACTCTCGGAGAAAATAAAAGTGCGGTTTTTCAGAATCCGACAGCTTTTACATACACTTATTTTCCCCCTGGATCACTAATACGAACTCGGAAATCCGTTCCGAATGCTTCTGTATAGTGTCGTCTCATATTATTATATACTCCCACCAAACACTATTCATTCTGTATTCTTTACTTGTTCTCTTAGGGTGGTACAATTGTCCGTATTCTCTTTCGATCGTTCCTTAACCTTTTTACGGAACTACTGGATTAATCGTTATCGATCTGTATGACATGAGGGTATTCTCTTGCTTGAAGTTGCCATATCTTATTCCCTAAGAAGATAGATTATTCTTACCTATGTTGTCACCCTTTAGCATTCTTCAAGACATAAACATAATAAGGTCGAATTCCATTCATTCTTTCCAAATATCAATAATTACATTGTAGCCATAACCACTCCTCAGTGGTTTCCTATCTTCATTCTTAAATCAAATATAATAACATCCCAAAATATCAAATCCTCAAAGTTAATATCTCAATTCTTGGATTATAATAATATTTAATCCACTGTCCGGTCAAATATTATACCGAAAAGAATTTGGAATTTCTGAATTCCGATCGTCTCTGCATTCACTTATTTCCTCCGCGTATTACTAATATGACTTCGAAACATCCATATCACGTCCCGTACATAGGGTGGAGTGAAAAGTTTTCCAACTTACAAAATCACTATTCATCCACCAAATTACTATGCACGTACAGGAAACACTATGCACGTACGGGAAACACTATGCACGTACGGGAAACACTATGCACGTACTCATTTCCCTTCAAGGATCCATTAGCTCCTTCCTGGATGGTAGATTATTTTTATCTAGGTCCTCAACCATCGAATTACTCTATTCTGACAATATACCAATGCATCAGGATCATTGTCCAAAGCAATATCCATTCATTACAATCATTGTTCTTTGAAACCACCATTCATTAGAGCTGGTGACCTTGTTATCGGAATCATTGTTCCTCATTTTATCATTACTTAATAAAAAGTTTTAATTATATCCAAAATTTGGGGTTCTTACACATACGATGCCTCGATCTTTCCTCTTTGATGCACGTCGTTCCAACTTGATTATACCCTAATGGTACTGAAATAGTTACGAGACGTGTCAGTCCTACCTCGTATCTCGAGTAACACAACTTTGAATTGTCACTAAATCATATAAAGTCAAACTATAGGTGTCCTCCCTATAGTTGACTATTCTATTATCACTTAGTACACATAACACATTTAGCACCTCAAAACATGCCTTTAGACCATTAAAGTCAAATAAGTTAAATAAATTTAAATGCAGGAGATTTTTAGAAAATTTCGGCATGACCTATTCGTTTATCGGACTATGGGCACAGCCCCTCAATACAATACAACCCTGTTTTTTATAAAAAAAAAAATAAAGCTGCCTCAACTTGCAGCAACATAAAAGTAAACAAGTAAGAAAAGTACCCGCCCAGACATGCGGCACCTAGCACATAAGGAAAAGTATCCGCCTAGACATGCGGCACATAGCACATAATAATTTACACTACTACTTACGCTACACCAATGATCGTATTTCTCACGCATTTTAATGATACACGTGACAACCAATCATTGATGTTCGTAAGCCCTAGGGAACAACCCCTAGCACTAACTATTACTTACGCTATATCGATGATCACACCACATAAGTATATGAATTATACCCGTGATAGTTAATCATGGATATTCGTAAGCCCTAGGGATCAGTCGAAAAGAATTACACAAGTCCTTTAAATATTGACATTTAAAAACTTGTGATCTTCTCGTAACCCCTAGCACAATTCTAATTATTATAAAATTCTAACATTTAACATGTATCACGTATTCCCATACTTACCAACACCAAGTAATTGACGATTATACATTCAAAAAATACTAAGACTTGATTTATACCATTTAGGATTTAACACATAAACATTTACCACAATATTCTTAATTTACAACATTCGTCTAATTATGAAAATTAATGCATTTAACTCGCAATTATATCTCTCAATCCACTATTCACATAAACAAGACAATTTCACATTTGAATCATATATTAACAAACAACTTGAGATTTACAATTCACTACTCAACTGTAACCTCGAAATATAACACTGGTTATAAAAGAAACCAACCTAAAATCTTTAGCATATAAACGCCAATTCAATTATACATATAAATCCATTGTCCGCTTAAATTAAACATATGAGTCCCATTTATTCCTTAAATTAAACTAACAATTATCAAGGTAAATTAGTAACCACCTACTAATCAATACCAAGTACTCGACAATTACGAATTTCGATAATTACTCAAACTCGACTTATATCCAAAATCCTCAAATTCCACTTCCGAAAGTATTACCCAACAACAACAATTAACCATTAATAATCATCAAAACATATACTCAAACCCACAATTAATCTCACAATTTATATCAATTTAAATTACAACACTTATTAGTTAAATTACCACAATTAAACAATATAAAAATTTACCATACTAATCTAATTACTACCATTAGCACAAGGGCAGATTCTCCTGTACCAGTCACACTCTAGCATTTTTAATAAATCGAAAATTTCATATTTTTGTGCAAATCTTTTTCTGGAATCTTTATAATTCCTTCCTCTATACTCAGTAAATTTTTCAACTTAAAAGAACAAGTTTAACTAGGTGAAACAGACTTCCAAAGTAGCAATTCCCGAGAGCAGCGAAGTTTATGAACAGCAGTTACTAAAACAACGTTTTCTCCTTGCTCGTTAACTCAAACTACGCACCGTTTTCTCCTACACAAACTAGAAACCACAAGCCATAATTCATATTTTATAGCCAGGACCAAATAAGGTCATTAACTATCTCGAAATTACAGCACAAAACAGGGCAGTTGCTGGGATTCCATAATCAAAACTAAGAATCATGCTTAACTTCTTTGAGACAATAAATCAAACAACTTGTAGGCATGCTTAACTATATAGAATCTGAATATTAAGAAAGAAAAATCAAGCTATACCACATATAACATTGACTTGATTACACTATACATCCACCCTTTAAACAACCTATAATAATTATGACAATCATTAACACTCAAACAATTTATAAAACTCAACTCTTACAAATACAATTCAAATTTAAAATCAACAATCACACTTAAATATATAACACACGCACGTGCATAACATAGCTTCACTCCTTACCTTTATACTACCTCGTGACTGTCACTGCACCACCGCGACACCACTGCCACGCGCCGCCAGCACCAGCATCGCGCCGCCACCGTCGCGAGCTCGTCGTTCGCCAGCACTGTTACCCTTCCCCGTTCCTTGCACGACCACGCACACACAAGACCTCACACACACACGCGATTGTATATATATATATATGTATGTATGTATGACTAATTAACACCACACTCAAAAACCCCCAATTCAATTCCTCCCCAAATCCCTAATTTTTCCTCCCCCTAATTTTCTCTTTCTCGGCTGCGTTTGTGAGCTGTGTCTGCGTGTTTGTGTAACTGAGTTATGGCTGTTGTGTGTTCTACTGTTAACCTAATGGGCCTTGGGCCCAATAACATTTAAAAATCAATACAATTAAGCTCTACACACCTTAAATAATATTTAGAGTTAAAAACTCTAATTTGTAAAAATAAAATTTCTAGCATAATTAAAAACTAGAATATTTTTAAAGATTTACGGAGAAGGAATTAGAATTAAATCTCAATTTTCCAATTTAATATGCATTTTACAAATAATAATAATATTTTTTTTTAAACACAAATCATAAAAATAATAATAATAATTTATTTTGAAAATTCGGGTTGTCACAGTCTTCCCTCCTTAACAGGATTCCGTCCCCGGAATCCGCAGAAGAAAGAACGGGATTCTAAGACGCACCGCTTCCTTCCGACTGAAATTCCCAAGGCCTACGGCAATCCCTGCAACTTCGCTATCTCGTGACTCAGACGATTCGGTACACATATTTCCAATCCTTCATATCCATAGTGCTTCGGGTTAAACCGTGAAAAGAATTTCGAGAAATCCCTAATAGCCATGATCCCACTTTCAACGTACAATGTCGATCGAGGGACCTAACAATCGGAAGATCTCGATTTATTTCTTATTCAACTGTTTAACGAGCAACAACGCTAGAACACGAACACCATGTCGCCATTCGTTAAGACACAAAAGAATAATGAAAACAACTGAAGTGACGGAATCCTTGAATAAAAGAGATTCCTTATCAATTTGAATGTCACACAATGTGATCATGATTAAAAAGCTTGAGGCAACCATTAAAGGTTACAAAAGAATAACTGAGAGATCAATATGATCCAAGAAACTCAACGTTGCGTGTCTCAGTTAAGACATTACTAAAGGTAATTAGCCTTCTTGTATTGCACAACACACAAGTGATGGCGTCCCATCCAACTTCTATCACACAGACAGATAGTCCTTGTGTCCCCTATATAATAGGGTTGTTTGTCTCAGCTAGAGTAAGGAGTTTTGGAAAGAAATTTCTGGTTAAACAAATAAAAAGCACCTTATAGCAAGAAACTTTCAAACGTACACCTTGGACAAAACTAAACAAATTCCAAAGGTGTTAATCCCGAAAGAAAGATTTAACGGGAGAGGATACTAGAACATGACGAGCAAGTAGTGCTGTACCACGAATAAAATTTATCCACCATTAGAAAAATTAAGGCGGAAGTTCAATTTGAACAAACCTATCAGGGCTTCAGAAAAACCTGAAAAATAGGTATCATGAAAGCCTCTGACACAATCGAAACCCAACATTCGGGTGAATACAAATGTTTAAAAGAATTATAACTTAGAAGACGGAAAATATCTTCTAACACAATCCTCCAATGAAGGAGTATCAAATAAATAATGGATGAAAAAGGATATTGCCGCGATCTCCACAGATGCATCCTCGGTCGGCTCTTCTGACGAACGATCAATCAATTCTAAACTCTCTTTGCAACGTCTTAAGATACACGATACCCTACATCGATAACAACTCATAGCGGTCTCTAAAGACTCTACTGCCACTATCTCCAATCACAAGGAATTCTACTCGGCTCGGGACCATTATCCTAAGGTAGAATCCTAATCTCGACTTACTCATTGGAATATATCCGATAATCCAACACGAACTCTATGTGAGTTCAGACACCCTCACATAACTATATATATAATCCTACGCTCTCACTTGTTCCTAGTTTCTATAACCTTTGCTCTGATACCATTCTGTAACGCCCCCAAATCCGGGGTCAGGGATATGGGTCGCTACCGCGGAAAACCTTAACAACCAAACAATCAACTGCCAATAATAAAACTAAAACATGACATCCGACCCCTAACTACCAAGAATCTTTTCAGGTTATAGACTTGGAAACAAGAAATCCAAAAACACTTATAATAACTTACAACTCTTGGTACAACAATTCTCTTATACAGTCTTATGTTGTTAGTATCACCTTGACATAAGGTATAGAACAACCACAATATTCTAATACAACAAATATTACAACTCAGGAATATGAATACCATACCAGTCTAACTAAACATCTGGTAGACAAACTCAAAATACAGAATCACTCTGAGCCGAACGTCAACTCGATCCATGACTTGCCCTGCTTCGAGCTAAACTAAGTCAACTGCATCCACTATCTATCTCTGAAAATAAGATTTAAACAAAAGCAAGAATGAGCGAAAGAGGCGCTCAGCAAGTATATAATAGAGTATACTAAAATACTTTTGGAAAACTTTGAAGGTTTTAAAATCCAACTTTGAGGTTGATACCATTCTTGAAATATTCATAACGATAATTTTTCAATAGGAAAGAGGTTTATAGAATTCAACAAGAAATTTACCTCGACAACTTTATAAACGATTTTGATATTTATCTCAACAATTTTTATAGCGATTGCCGATCAAAACTTTGAATAACTGAGCAACAGATGCTTCAGCTACTAAGAGAAAACATTTAAGAAATTCACGAAGTTACATCAACTCTCAATTAAACAAACATTCAAGAAATTCGTAACTATTACAATCTCATTATTGTCCACTAGGCACCCATATACCTAGCTGCCGAACCGGCCTCACAATAATGAGTTGAATAATTGAGAAGATCTCAATTCATTCTCGATTTTTAACAGTCACTGTGCAACAAATGCTTCAACGACAGTCTGAATCTCGAATTAATTTAGAACAATTCAAAAAGATTCGACGCTTGATTCTCAACGATGAAAATATGATCAGAGATCAACTCTGATCAAGAAAGATTCTCATTTGCAGGCAATGTGTCTTGATAATGATAACACTTACTGATAGACAATAACAATCTATCTCAGAATAAAGAAGTTGAAATTGAAAAGCTTGAGATACTGGTCTTCCGCCTTTACGATACCCCACAGCGCGATCAACCGTTGTGTCGCAAGTACCGCACTCCCGTGATACCCCATAGCACGATCACTACTATGTCGCAAGTACCACAATATCATTCTGCTAGCGTAAAGGTGGTTGAAAAGTCAACCTGGCAACATTTGTGCCAAAATATAAACATTCTCTTTCGATACCACGAGTTTATATTTTCCCCGTGTTGATCTGAAAGAAACCCATGGGCCATCTCCCATGTTGACCAGTGGATTATACGATCATTCCTCCGAATAAAATTGATTGATTTGGATTCATATTAACTTCTGGCCGATCGCCAGTCTACAATTTGAACAAAACCGACCTGGACAATAGGCCGTCACAATAATCTCAAAAGGAATTAATTTACTGTATTGACACAAACTATATGTCAATTCAAGACGATAAAGTAGCAACCTTGAACAAGAAAGGTTCGCGGATCAGAATAAATCTTGTGGAGTCGTTTTGAAATAATAAGAACGACTTCCAGTATGATAAGGATATTTAAAAAAAGGAGAATTCACATTCCCAACAGATATTGAGGTGTGTCATAATCATGACAGAATATAAACAGTTCTTATAGGGTAAAGAACAATTGTAAACTTTTATAACACAATGGATAAAATCACAAGTGGGATAAATTGAAAGCAGTTATAAAACTGATTAAAAAGACTTGAACGATTTCTCACGAATTTAAGAGTTTTAAATAAGGCATTTGCAAAACTTTCATTTTTAAGAAAGCATAATACTACACTAGAGCATTCATCATAGATATTTTAAAAACATGCATACTCTGAATGAAAGAGCACGGTTAGTAGTCTTGCAACACATGCAACATACTTTCAATATAAGGTATACTCTGTACGATAGAGCATAAATTAAATACTTTGCAATTATGGATTTAAAACTAGTTCGCACATTTCATATATTTCAAAATACGGATACTCTGAACGATAGAGTATGCATAGATAAACTTGCCTCTGGTCCTGAGCATAAAGCTGAAAACCGCGAATAAATCCTTCGCACCTTGTCCAAGCAATTCCATGGGGTAACTTACCTTTCTTCATACGACGCCTCGATCTTTCCTCTTTGATGCACGTCGTTCCAACTTGATTATACCCTAATGGTACTGAAATAGTTACGAGACGTGTCAGTCCTACCTCGTATCTCGAGTAACACAACTTGGAATTGTCACTAAATCATATAAAGTCAAACTATAGGTGTCCTCCCTATAGTTGACTATTCTATTATCACTTAGTACACATAACACATTTAGCACCTCAAAACATGCCTTTAGACCATTAAAGTCAAATAAGTTAAATAAATTTAAATGCAGGAGATTTTTAGAAAATTTCGGCATGACCTATTCGTTTATCGGACTATGGGCACAGCCCCTCAATACAATACAACCCTGTTTTTTATAAAAAAAATATAAAGCTGCCTCAACTTGCAGCAACATAAAAGTAAACAAGTAAGAAAAGTACCCGCCCAGACATGCGGCACCTAGCACATAAGGAAAAGTATCCGCCTAGACATGCGGCACATAGCACATAATAATTTACACTACTACTTACGCTACACCAATGATCGTATTTCTCACGCATTTTAATGATACACGTGACAACCAATCATTGATGTTCGTAAGCCCTAGGGAACAACCCCTAGCACTAACTATTACTTACGCTATATCGATGATCACACCACATAAGTATATGAATTATACCCGTGATAGTTAATCATGGATATTCGTAAGTCCTAGGGATCAGTCGAAAAGAATTACACAAGTCCTTTAAATATTGACATTTAAAAACTTGTGATCTTCTCGTAACCCCTAGCACAATTCTAATTATTATAAAATTCTAAGATTTAACATGTATCACGTATTCCCATACTTACCAACACCAAGTAATTGACGATTATACATTCAACAAATACTAAGACTTGATTTATACCATTTAGGATTTAACACATAAACATTTACCACAATATTCTTAATTTACAACATTCGTCTAATTATGAAAATTAATGCATTTAACTCGCAATTATATCTCTCAATCCACTATTCACATAAACAAGACAATTTCACATTTGAATCATATATTAACAAACAACTTGAGATTTACAATTCACTACTCAACTGTAACCTCGAAATATAACACTGGTTATAAAAGAAACCAACCTAAAATCTTTAGCATATAAACGCCAATTCAATTATACATATAAATCCATTGTCCGCTTAAATTAAACATATGAGTCCCATTTATTCCTTAAATTAAACTAACAATTATCAAGGTAAATTAGTAACCACCTACTAATCAATACCAAGTACTCGACAATTACGAATTTCGATAATTACTCAAACTCGACTTATATCCAAAATACTCAAATTCCACTTCCGAAAGTATTACCCAACAACAACAATTAACCATTAATAATCATCAAAACATATACTCAAACCCACAATTTATATCAATTTAAATTACAACACTTATTAGTTAAATTACCACAATTAAACAATATAAAAATTTACCATACTAATCTAATTACTACCATTAGCACAAGGGCAGATTCTCCTGTACCAGTCACACTCTAGCATTTTTAATAAATCGAAAATTTCATATTTTTGTGCAAATCTTTTTCTGGAATCTTTATAATTCCTTCCTCTATACTCAGTATATTTTTCAACTTAAAAGAACAAGTTTAACTAGGTGAAACAGACTTCCAAAGTAGCAATTCCCGAGAGCAGCGAAGTTTATGAACAGCAGTTACTAAAACAACGTTTTCTCCTTGCTCGTTAACTCAAACTACGCACCGTTTTCTCCTACACAAACTAGAAACCACAAGCCATAATTCATATTTTATAGCCAAGACCAAATAAGGTCATTAACTATCTCGAAATTACAGCACAAAACAGAGCAGTTGCTGGGATTCCATAATCAAAACTAAGAATCATGCTTAACTTCTTTGAGACAATAAATCAAACAACTTGTAGGCATGCTTAACTATATAGAATCTGAATATTAAGAAAGAAAAATCAAGCTATACCACATATAACATTGACTTGATTACACTATACATCCACCCTTTAAACAACCTATAATAATTATGACAATCATTAACACTTAAACAATTTATAAAACTCAACTCTTACAAATACAATTCAAATTTAAAATCAACAATCACACTTAAATATATAACACACGCACGTGCATAATATAGCTTCACTCCTTACCTTTATACTACCTCGTGACTGTCACTGCACCACCGCGACACCACTGCCACGCGCCGCCAGCACCAGCATCGCGCCGCCACCGTCGCGAGCTCGTCGTCCGCCAGCACTGTTCCCCTTCCCCGTTCCTTGCACGACCACGCACACACAAGACCTCACACACACACGCGATTGTATATATATATATATATATGTATGTATGTATGACTAATTAACACCACACTCAAAAACCCCCAATTCAATTCCTCCCCAAATCCCTAATTTTTCCTCCCCCTAATTTTCTCTTTCTCGGCTGCGTTTGTGAGCTGTGTCTGCGTGTTTGTGTAACTGAGTTATGGCTGTTGTGTGTTCTACTGTTAACCTAATGGGCCTTGGGCCCAATAACATTTAAAAATCAATACAATTAAGCACTACACACCTTAAATAATATTTAGAGTTAAAAACTCTAATTTGTAAAAATAAAATTTCTAGCATAATTAAAAACTAGAATATTTTTAAAGATTTACGGAGAAGGAATTAGAATTAAATCTCAATTTTCCAATTTAATATGCATTTTACAAATAATAATAATTTTTTTTTAAACACAAATCATAAAAATAATAATAATAATTTATTTTGAAAATTCGGGTTGTCACAGATGGTGTGCCGCACAATGAAGTCGGAACGAGTTCTGTTAATACTAACTACAGAGATGATGATATGTATGATGCACGTGATGATGATATCTATGATGCACATGAAGATGATTTTGATGATCGTGAGGATTTTGAGGAAGAACCGAACGGAACAGCCGAAAATTTTTACAGGATGGTGAAGACTGCTTCTAAACCAATTTATTCAAACAATACCAATTTTACAACATTTGATATTGTAAGAGCAAGTCCAATGCATAGCTATATTTATTCTTATAGCTATAATATATAACCAAAATCATAAAATTCAACTCGAATGCATACCTATTCTAAGACGGATAAATGCATAATGGATACTTGGTCCTATACTTAAGACCAACGATGGCTATAGTCATCCTTGCCACATCATTAAATAATTAATAATGGAGTATAAGAAGGTCCACTTTAAAAGAAAGTGAATGAGTTGGACAAAATGTTGAGTATATATGAAATTATTTTGGTTGTAAAATGCAACTAGCATTGGAACACTAATTATATTTTAAGACCAAAAACTACTTTTTGATCTTAAATTATGGCAATGGCTCTATCCATTTTAGCTTTAGTGTAATAACCCAAATTTTTGTACTTCAGAAAATTTTTATTTTTATGAATGAATAGTACTTTGCATGGATGAATAGTGAATTGCATGGATGAATAGTGATTTTGAGAATTAAGAAATTTTTCATGTTACCATATGTACGGGACAGGAAATGGATATTGTAAAGTTATACAAGTAATGTACAAAGCGAATAAGTGTATGTAAACGCGATCAGAATTCAAAAAATCCGATCTTTATTTTTATGGAAAATTTGACCGAGCAGTGAAGAGCACATCAATGCAATCAAGACAAGTGAATTATAATATTAAGGATTCACGGATTATATTTTTATTAAATATGATTTGAGGATATAGAATGAAAACCTTCGAGTTAGAATAACGAGCGTTCTAGAAATTGCCAGAACTTTATAACGAGATTAGGCGATAAAGCGAACGTGAAACAAATTATGGAACGAGATGAGAAACGAGGCATGAGCATCTAGGGTTTATTACTAAGTGAATTTGGTGGAAAAAGAAATCAAAAAATGAAAAGAAAAAGAAATGGTGAGGTGTATGATCAAGAACAAGCCAACAAGACTACATGTCATCACACTTTATACACACCACAAATGATGGACACATGGATTAAGAGAAGTATTAGTAGCTTGTATACATCACAAATATCACACAAAAACATATACCTACTAGTTAAACAAGAGAATCAAAGAGAGAAAAGCAAAAACATCACCACCATCACCAAAGAAACATTCGGCCCTTTCCCATAACTTCAAAACCAAAACCCTAGCTCTCAAGCTTTGTTCTTATGATCTATGGCTTAAAATAAAGCTACTAAGGAGACTAAGGTATGGTTAAATTTTGAGCTTCAACCTTGATCCTAGCTATCTTAAAAATCCATCCAAAGATGAGAATGAATAGTGATGAATAATAACTTACATTGTTTTCTTGTTTTGTTCTTAAAGTATAAGATTTATAAAGACTATCTAAAGCTTGGTAAGTGATTATAAACACTTGATAGTGTTGCTAGAGCTTCCAAGAAGGTAAAACCCTAAACCAACTTTGAGTTTTATAAGAGTTTTGGAGTAGTTTTGATGCTTGTATAAAGATAAGTTCATGTTAAGTGTTTTTATGATTGTTTGCTTTTGTATAATGTGTAAAAATGATGGATGTTAGATTTGAGCCTCACCACTGGCCTTAGAGGCTTATAATAGATGTTGGTTAATGTAGAGGATGTATGGTATGCCTTGGTGATTGATTTGGAGTGTTCGTAAAATGGAAACGTTCGATTTATAGCCGTCGTAATGGCGAAATTTCGTTAGCTCTTAAAATTAGTTAACCCCGAAACCATGGAAATAGTTAACCCCGAAACCATGGAATCGTGTTAAAATAGTTTACGGTTTAAGAGTTATTCCAGTTTTAGTGAAAGTGGTTCAAGAGATTTAATCGCAGAAATGTAACCACTTTGATTCTATGTTTGAGACCCTTAAACGAGGTTAAGAAATATGAAACTAGGTGATAAAATGCTAAAGACTGTTAGTAAGGTTTGTGCGAAGGTTTCGCATTAAAATTTTATTTTTCAATTTTATAAAAAATGCATAAGGCGAGGTTGCGCAAGTGAAAACCCCTAAGAACACGACTTAGAAACCAAACTTATAAGTGGTTAAGTATAACTTCAATTCGAGGATCGGTTTTGAACCAAACTTATGACTTAAGTGTTTGACGATTAATATGGACTTAGTACGAGTCTAGAATGAGCCAATAGTGCTTTGGTTGTGAACCGCTTAAGTATATGAGTATTGAGTTATAAATGGATCATCTAGGGGATGAATCGTGTGTTCTTGATTTTGTTTAGATTATCGGACATTGTCGCGAGCCCCTACTATGACCAGTGCATCATGCAAGTTTTCTAAAACTATACTTTGAAGTATTGTTGTATAATATTGCTTTTTCCATATATGCGAGTTTTTACGTTTTGCGATAATTGTTATATCGTGTTAAAATTGAGTTTGACTTTTGGTTTATATACTAGATTTCGAGATAAGTAGTTATAAAACGGTATACCTTGTAGCTCTAGAGATAAGAGCATAGTTGTTGTTTTGACTCTAGACCGGGAGTCGGTATTTCGAGAATTGTCAGGGAAACCCGAGAGATTCCAGGGACAAGTTCATTTTGAGAATTGTTTTGAGTAAACATTATTTATATTTCCAGAAAGTATAACATACTTGGAAATGATTTGAGAAATATTATTTGAATATTTCTTTTATTTCTCAGAGGATTATTTTAAATCATTATTTTTATTTTGAGAATTATTAATAAATATTATTTAAATATCTATTAAATCTATTTAAATGATTTGAAAATAATATTATTTATTTAAAAATCATTTGAGGTCTTTAAAAATTATTTCAAATATTTTCTAACCTTCAAAAATATTTTCAAGATTTTAGGGATTCCCAATTAATTATTTCTGATTATTATCACCACTTGAGCCATTTAAACGCTTTTAAATCTATCGAGAACTGGGAATCCAGAGTTCCGAAAGTAATTATTGCTTTCCTTCGTTGACACCTGAAGGTGTATTCTGAGATTTTAACCCTACTATAAAGGATTCCAATTTCATTCAAAGAGTATAAGATTAAATCTTGATTCCTTGAGGACTATTCGTCGCTCAGACTGAGATTCCGGCTAAAGGTCAATGAGAAATTATTGGTTGGATTCCAATTGATTCTGGTAGTAACCAAAGGATCTGAGTAAGATCTGTAAACGGGTAGAGACCCAACAGACTTGAATTTGTTTCAGTTCTAAGGCCAGCAGATTCATTCTGAGACAAGAACTGGGAAAACGGAGTCAGAGACGAAGGTAGCGTGTCATCCATCCACGGCCCTGATGAGGTCTGGGCAGACTGGGAAATCAGTATCTGAAACTGATCATCGAGCAGGGGTGCACCTGAGAAATTCCCGCCACAAGTTCAAGTCAATTCTCTTACCTAGGAAGCATTATTCATTCTATCTGGCAGTATCTGAAACTGCTAATTTTGTTTCCCAGAGGGGAGTCTTTGCATCCATATTCTATTCCAGTCCCTATACGGGTGAATATTCGAGTTTAAAATTAAGGATGCATGTTTTATAAATTGCTTCGGTAGAGAAGAGTTTCATATATCTTTCATAGAAGATAGTATCTGATAATTAAAGTACTAAGGTAGTACTGTTTTTCGAATATTTTCCAAAAGAGAGGTAAAATCCCATTTGTTGAGTTATTGAGATGATAATGAGTTATTTATTTTCCGGTAAGGGAAATGGTTCAGAAATGAGATATTTTGACAATAATTGTCGGGTATAAATTCATACTAAGACTTTCATTCATAGGAAGATTCTGCCAAAATTTATTTATCTTGTTGAGCTTTCGCTCACTCTTGCTATTGTTTTATATATTATATAGCAGCTAGAGGGATGCCAAGGATCCGGCACACAGCTTGCAAGCGAGTGGGAAACGCAAGACATTTTCGTGAGCAGTTCATGGCAGCGATCCCAGAGGTAGTAAAGACTAGTTGGATCAGTCTGCATCTTTTGTTAGTCCGCTTTATTTATAAGTATGACTTGTGTAAGTATATGACCAGAACCAGATGGTTGAGCCACTGATGTGCCTTAACTTAGAGGTTACGTCAGCAGGAGTATTCAGTAAACATTTGGATTTGTAATAATTTAAATTTCGAGGATTATGTTGTAAGTATGTCATTTCTGAGACTCTAACCCATGTGAATGCGTTTATATTGTGGAGTCATGAGCAGGTGAATTATATATTGTGAGAAATATAGGTACTAAGGCTCCATATATGTTCATGCCTCTTCTTATTCCCGTGCCGACATTTATATGATGATGTCAATGATCTTAGATGAGGTGCGGCAGATTGTTATGTCCCTCCCACCACAGAGGTGAAACGTTCTGTTTTGGATCAGGAAATCCGTAACTTAGCTGTTACCACATATCCGCATCCCAATTAGCAGTCGTTGCAAGTTCTTTATATACGGACAGCAAAGGGTTTGTTTTGACAGGTCTTGAAGGATACCAATAAGTACATTATTGAGGTATGATTCTTTTTGTTTACTTTTTTGCTTTCTATGCATGCTTTTTAAATTTTATATATATTGCTAAGTAATGTGTTGAAGGTAATTTGTATGTATTTTCCTCCATTAGTAATTTTTTTATTTTTTTAGCGTAGTTAATTTAAAATCTTGTCAGGATATGAACATGTAGCTCCAGGCCATTTTCTACAAACAGGACCAATCACTTACTGAATTTCAGTGTTACCATTCGATGGATTGATATATTAAGCCTAATCTATTTCGATAGATGTATAACTCTTTATCTCTCTCTCACACATGCACGTACGCACACACATGCACTTCTAGATACAAAATTTCATTATTATTAAATAATTTCATTATGATAAAAAATTACACTGAAAAGAAATCTGATATGAATCATAGGATTAACTAAGGTAAAATTTTTGTACAAATCTTACTTTTTAATCAGTTTGTTCCAAAATATTAACTAGTTTCAGTATGAAACTGATTGATTAGATTTCGTTGTATGAAAACATGTGATAGTTAATTGCTTTGTATTTTCTGTTACAGTCCTCATGTGATCCTTTTAAAAGTTCTGATTCTAACTTTTCACGTGGCTGCAAAAATTACTTATCTGGAGGTGGACAACGTTGTGGAGGTACACAAGGCTGTGATCATTGTAGATGAAGATCTGGAGGCACACAACAATCCCAATTTTTAGTACTTGTAATATCTGGACGCACATAAGCATGAACTAACTTGGAAATTTCAGTTTTCTCCTTTTGTAAAACCATCTATGTTCAGTTTACCTAATTTGTAGAAATCCCTAGGCTTTTTGTGTAACATAATGGGCATCTTTTTCAATTTAAATATGATTGTCTCGTTTATTTTGGGTGTGTTTACTCGTATTTTAGCATTTTGCGGATGTTTGATTGGGATATAGTTTTATAGGTGGTAAAACTAATTATATGTTGAATTTATTTTGGCACCATTTTAGTAGAAATGGAAATGGTCAGGTGCAAAAAAGGTTTTTCAACGATAAATTCAACGGTAACAAGTCGAATTTATTCGACTTTTGCTAGGTTATTGGATTATTTTGGGTCAATATATTAACCTTTTTTGGTTGAATTTAAAGTGTGACAAAAACCAGTCATATTTTAATTTCAAAGAAAAAAGGTCGAATTAAGTTTTCGACACTAAACAATCGAATTTTATTTTCAACCGCAACAGGTCGAATTTAGTTTTCAACCATAAATGGTCGAATATAAATTTCCACCAAAAAAGGTCAAATTTAATTTTCAACCATAAAAGGACGAATTTACTTTTAACTGTATATGATCGAATTTAGTGTTCAACCGTAAATGGTTGAATTTAGTGTTCAACCGTATATGGTCGAATTTAGTTTTTTGGGCGGATTTTTCAAATAATTTGAAATTTTCAAGCGAAAATTTGGGGTTTACTAAATTCGACCACTTTTAGTCGAACGTGATCAGTCGAATTTAATCGGTCGAAAATATTCCGTCGAATTTACGCGGTTGAATTTGTTTAAATTCGACTAAGTTACTAAATTTGACTAGCTTGAATATGACCATTCAGAATTCGATCGAATTTAGCTAAAATCAACGATATGCAGTCGAATTTAGCTAAATTTGATTTCAATTTTTTTCGGTCGAATTTATCCATTTTTCTTGTAGTGTTAAGACACAAAAAATTTCATCACAAACCATTTGAAAATATTAGTAATTTTGTTATAAAGTTATATCTAACCGTCCACAACAACAAATATATTTTGATTGATAAAAATATCATTGATATATAGTTAGTAATTTTTGAGAATAAGATAATAGTGAAAAAAATAATTTATTAATCTTATTGTTACTAATCACATGCAAAGATACCTAACTTTCATACGAATAAAACCAAAAAACATATATAAATAATAATATGAATAATTAAAAACAAATTTTTTAATTGTAAAAATAAATTAAATAATTAATCTACATTTAAATATAATAGGTCCCCACGGTAAGTTCAGGTAGAAGGGGTTGAATAGCTTTTCATCCTTTTAAAACTTGAGATTGGCGTTTTTAAATTTTCACCCTTAAGATATAAATAAGTTTTTCGCAATTTAAGCACAAAACCAAAGATTGTTTCTTTGCCTTTTTAACCAAACTAGCTCACGCTTACCTTAGGTATAGTATTTAATTACCCAATATTTTAGTATTTTATTATTTTCATTTATATAATTAATTAATAATATTTTAATATATAAATTAATGAATACCTAAAAAATTATGATTAAAAATTTTTAGTTATTTAAATATTTTTTAAACTAATAACACCTAATTTCTATTTTTTTTATTCTACGCTATTTTGATTAACGATTTTCTTTTTACTCCTAAAAGCATCTCCAATTATTACAGAGTTCTTATCTATAATATCTATGTGCATATCTTATGGATAATATGTAAAAGAAATTGCCTATCAATGGGCAATTTACTACATTTTTGTGCTACTGCAATCATATTTGATCATTGTTATACAACCTAAAATGTTGTTATTAGATTCTATGGCAATGATTTTATTATGTTCTTGTTTGGTGTCAAAAAAGTTATTACTTTTATAATGTTTAATTTTTAATATGATATATTTTATTATGTAAATTTTACAAATTTATTGTCACAATAAACTCTACTACAACAAAACCTTAAGACTGGTGCAATAGACAATCTATTATGTAGTGATGCATAACATCCTTACAAAAAAATTATAAATAATCATTTTTATTGGATATAGTTGTTGAACCAAATTTCCCTTAATAAAAAAGTTATATTGATTCATTATTAGCTAGGCTAAGCCGTTGGATCGTTCACACCATGTAAAATACTAACTAATTCTTTTTTTAAAATTGTCCATCATTATAACTATCTAATGTTGGTACTATTATAATCTTATAATAAATTTTTTATTTTACAATAATACCCTCAAATGAATCGCACGCCCTATCATGTTCTGCTCTTAAAAAACTTTTATATGTTACTTCATGCACTCGTCTGTAAATAAACAGTCAAATGCACTCACCTTAATACGTACACCTTAATCAGGTCACGGTTTTTTAAGTATCCGCTTTTAATAAAAACAAACCTAGCATCTAGACCTCTCAATATATAAAAATAATAAAATATGAATTTTTAAGTAAGTCGTAATATAATGATAATATCAATATATATAACTTATTCTTTCGTACTGAATTTAAATAACGAAATAATGAGATTTTTGATATCAAGATCTTAATATATAATATTTCATACCTCTTGAATTATATGAAAATTAAAATTTTAATCATGTAAATGTTAGTAAATGTTAGTTGTTTTTTGAAATTATTTTGTTATAGGATCAACGTAGAAATATGTAAATGTTTGGTACATTTATTTTTTTATTTATCTTTGTTAAAATAGGAATCAAAAAATTTAATAATAATTAAACTTAACTTATCATGTCAAAAACTAATCCAAATTTTAAAAAATCAAATGAACTAAAATTTAATACAAAATTGTCATTTACAAAATTCTTTAATAGATAAGTATCAAGTTTTTTTTATATATATAAAATTAAGATTTAAAAATAATAAGAGATCTAATTGATATATATGCTTTTAATATCCCCAAGTACTTATCAAAGTTGTATATAAGTTTTTATATTCTAAATTAACCAAAGAATGGATTTAGAATGATAGTACTACATGGAGATGTTCAAAAAGTCCCAAGCCCGAAATTCAGGCTTATTCACGGATCGGTTCGGCCCGATCCGTGGGCCTAAGATGGGCCTCCTATTTTTGCTAAAGCCCGACCCGGCCTGAAGCCCGAAAAGGCCGGTTAAAAGCCCGGTTCGAAATGCTTATTTAGTGTAGAGGATGTGCTTCTCAAAATGGTCATATATGAGGAAATTTCTACGATATGTTTTTTATGTATTCTGTATTCTAGAAGTTCAGGGATTTAACTCTTTAGAGATTTCTTTTATAAAGATTTTTTATGTATATTAATATATTAGCTTTGCAAAAAAAGAGAAAAATGACGTATATATATACGGAAAAAAAAGCCTGGTTAAAAGCCCGGCCCGGCCCGACCCAAGGGCCTAAAACGGGCCTCATATTTTAGAGACAGCCCAGCCCGGTCCGATTTTTGAAAATGCCCGGTCCGACCCGATTCTTAAAAAGCCCGATCTTTTTAAAACCTGAATAAAGCCTGGCCCTAAATGCTTTTTGTGCATCTCTAGTACTACTTTGGTTTCTTTGTGTAAGTCTGTAACATCGTCTCTATATCAGTTAGAACTCCTAACTATAAATTTAATCAGTAGTCCATTTTTTCTCTAGAAACAGGTATAGTCTGCATAATGTATTATTTACACTAATGTATATGAACTTTAATTGAATTTTTCTAGAAATCATAATTTCGTGTAAATGTACAATATTTTAAGACTAATTCATTAAATTAAAATTAAAATTAAATTTCTGCTTGTATTCCTTTAAATCATCCCTTTACATATAAACATCTAATTTAGTATATAATGAGTTATGATCTTTTTTTTGCGCGTTAATACTTGTTCTACACGCTTTAGGATTTTTATCGTATAGGTGGTTTAATATGATTAGATAAATTCAAGTATATTTATTTAAGTAATAGGAAATCATTTACAATAAATAATAAGATAAAATCTAGACCCTAGTAACATTAATAGGATATAATCTAGACCGTTAATTAAAGTTTAGATCTAATGGTTAATATTTGTTTAGCGGTAGTAGTGACAACCAAATATCTACCTTATGCTTATTATATATAGGATATAAATGTCCACCAAGAGGTTATTAAGGACTTAGAGCGAAGTCAAGAAATACTTCAAGATACTCTCTAAAGGTCTTGTAATTTGTCAATATACACTACACGAAAATATATGCAAGAACAAGTGTATATATGGTGACAAAATGCAAGAAAGCTTAAACACAAGTATATCCATGGATAGATGTAAGAATAACAACAAAAAATATAGACTTTGAAAGCAATATAACTAGCTTATGACTCTTGACCTTATAAAGGCTCAAGCTCCTCTAAATAGAGAAAGAACTATAAGAGACATGAGTTGGGATCGAAGCCGAAATTACTACGAAAAAGGGGGGAAATGAGCACCAAATGAAAGGTATTCAAGGGGGTTCAAAGTTGACTCAAATACTAAAGAAAGAACACTTATAAGGATGCAAGAAAATTTTCAAGGGGCTTCCTAGAAGGTGATGGCCGAATGGTGTGAAAATGAGAACAAAATGATGGTGAAAACAAGCTTAAAACATGACCAAAAGATGAACAAAGCATGTTTGCTAGATACTTTTTGTGGCTTTTGAAATCTGAAATGTAGTGTAAATCTGGGGAAAAAAATTCAGCATTTCTTTAGCTCTAATGGCCTAGGGAAAATTCAGCATTTCTTTAGCTCTAGGGAAAATGAATGGAAATGGGTAAGTATTTTTAAGAAAAATGTTCGCTAAAATCACTACGCAAGTATACGCAGTCCAAAAGCAATAAAGGGAAATAAGGATCGTTCCCACGAAGACTCGGTGATTTAAGTATAAGTGTCTATTCAACAATTTTCGGCTAATTATAGAAGCTTGAACGAGTGATAAAGTTCGGTTTGTTTGAATTAACAATTAACTAATGAAATATCAACTAACGTGTTTTTAAAATAATATGATAAGGGCATGGGGTTCTAAGTTCATGAATGCTTCATCTTGGTTTACTATCAAGATTCAATAAGTTGCAATTGTTAAAGAAGCTAGCGGGAACACTTAGCTAATATGAGCCATCTTTCAATTAACTCATACCAATCCAAATAAACATCCACAAAAGAGATAGAAGTTATAAGGGCATCAATTATATCCAAACACTATATGTCTATGTGAATGGGTGATACAATCGATTTACAAAACAAGTTCCGCAATTAACTACATAGGGGAATAATGTTCTATCGAAACTATATTCCAACACGCGGAGAAGCCGACGAAACCTATGCTAGCATGGTGAGTCCTAATCTCTAAATCCACTTTCGCATTCATTAGAGATTTGACAAAATAGATGTTAGCTACTCATCTATATGCAATTAACACAACCACATTAGGCATTCTTATAAGAAAATCACAAACTCAAATAATCTATCAAGCCAACCATAAAAATCCACAATTCACTACATTAGAACCCCATGAAAGTGTTTAGTTCATAATTAAACTTAACACCTTCATGGGTTCTATGGATAACATAATTAAACAAAATGAAAATTAAGATTAATAATTAAAATTGAATTAGACAAAAGTACTAGAAAAGAAATCACTAATAAACAAGTTAAGAGTTGAGAAAAACTGAAAATTGAAGTAGAGAAATCCTGGAAATGGG
This sequence comes from Saposhnikovia divaricata, assembly GCA_036435485.1. Lineage (NCBI taxonomy): Eukaryota > Viridiplantae > Streptophyta > Magnoliopsida > Apiales > Apiaceae > Saposhnikovia > Saposhnikovia divaricata. Next base: position 139,070,540 of record CM071599.1, on the reverse strand, counting down.
TTTGAACTTGAGTGATTCTTCCTTGCTATCACCTAGGATTGATGATTCTCTTGTTCTTGCCTCTTCTCCAATGTTCCCAGCTGCTAGTTAGGTTTTGAAGTGAAGAAAATGTGTTTTTATGTAACCCTAGAAGAAGCCCAACACCCAAATTTCGGCCCAGCAACAAAACCATTTTGAGCAGAATTTTTGTGCTCCGGGCGGCCGCCCGGACTCCAAGCTGCAGCCCGGAAGGAAATTCTGCTGGAATTTTTATGCCTTAGCTTATTTTCTGAGTTTTTGGCTTGCTCTTTCCTTTGCACCTTCTTGCACTTTGCATCAACTATTTTCCCTTGATCTCTAAACATTCTTTAGCTCTTCAAGATGTCGTAACAACATCACAACTCCTTCGAGATGATCCAACAACATGATCAAGCATTACCACGAACAACCAAGAATCCATAGTTTTCGCACCAAATCACCCGACTCTCGATCTTTTATGTTATTCCATGCAACCTACAAAAATAACCCGAAACGCATCAAACGATACTTGAAAACTTGAGAATATACAACAATTCTAGTCATTTGGAAGTATTAAAAGTGGATATAAAATCCACTTAACAAACCCCCAAACTTGAATCATTGCTTGTCCTCAAGCAAAGAAAAGAATGCAACTACTTAACACATGGAAAATGCATGAATGATATGAACTAAATAATCTAACTACTAAATGCATGAATGCATGAAATGCAAGATCCCCTCGCAAGACAATATTCTCGCTAGTAATTTTCTCCAAGAATGCAACAACTAATGACAAGAACCGATTACAATACAATATATGCATAGGCATAAACAAGAGCAAAGCGTGAGTGTGTGCTTGCTTCAAAAGAATACTCACTAGTTGATATGAACAAGGCAAAACATGCTTTTGAGGGAAATTTACGAGTTTAAAAATAGAATAGAGTCTATACTCTCGACAACCTAGAACAGCTCCATATTCGATCAAGGTTACACTGAATTTATTATGATCTATATATCTAAATACGCTTACTTGACCGTGCAATGGCTGAGGTCCCTAAAGACTTATGCATTAGCACCCTTGTAACGAGCTTTAGGTTAGCGGATCCCAGATTATAAAAGCCTTAGGTCACTAGGCACAAAGTCCCCAAGAACTTACTTGCTCGAGTACCAATGAGCCCAACCGTGGTCAATTATGCCTTATACACATTCAACTTTTTTTTTTCTTTTTTTTTTGAGATTGGGAATGAGTGCGTTTCGCTCCAACTCATTCCACCCCTAGACTACTCATATAAATATGAGCTGGCTACTAGCCAATTGACACCTAGCCATTACTTATCATTATTATATTTCTTCTTTTTTTTTTTTTTTTTTTTAGCACGTATACCCAATGCTTCCCCCAAACTTATACTTTACTACCCTAGAGTCATAAAGAGAATAGGTAATATTCTATCGTTAAACAAGCGACTATTCCCCCATAAGCATGTAATCCTTGAACAAAATCCAAAAGCATTGAGTAACTATGAATGGTGTAAAAATATTTTAGCTACTGCACTAGTATAGCCTATTTCAACTAAGCATGAAATCGAATTCCTGTTTTTCATTATCACACTCTCTTCAAAGACTACTAATTCGAACTTGTTATTGCTAAGGGATCATGAAATGTTATGATATGCAATTATATGAACTAAACAATTAAATTAATCTACATGAATGCAACTACATGTCGTGCAATATTTTTTTTTTTTTTTTTTACATGCGAATTAAAACTACATGACATGAATGTACTAACTAGATGCAAATATGACCTTAACCCCACACCCCCAAACTTGAACAATTCAATGTCCTCATTGAAAGTAAAGGGAAAAGGTAAGAAAACGCCCCTAATCGTCTGAGTCGTCACCCTCCTCGGGCTGTGAATCTGGTGGAGTATCTGGAGGAGGATAGGGCTGATGAGTGCCATAAACCGGCCATTCGACTTGAATGCCATCTCGCTCAAAAACTCTATCAAGTGACACTGTCATATCCTGTGCAAAACGGCGATTTATATCATGCATGGCGTCCATACGCCGAAGCAACCGCCTATACTGGGTATCACTGAATCCTGCCTGTGAACCCTGGCGACCTGCGCCTCTCTCAGCCCGATCTGCTCTAACTCTCTGCGGAGGTGGCACAATTCTCTCCACCCCACCTACAATGAACCCATGACCTCGTGGGTGAGGGACGCCGCCCGGCCAATCCTCCAAACGAGCAATTATAGCACTAGCAATGTCGGCACTCTGCTGCTGAAGCTGTTCCTCGGCACCCCAATTAACACCGGCATTCATACACAACCGGGTGATAAGATAAGCATGGGGAATAGCTCCTGTAGTGCGGCTAGTCATAAAACGGCACATACCCTGATAAATCAGATATGCTGGATCAATGTAATGGCCTCCCAAAATTCCATATAACAAAATGGCTCTCTCCACTGTAACGTCATGAGCGTGCGAAGAAGGCATCAATCGTGCACATATGAACATGTTCCATGCGCGAGCATACCTATTCAGGGCAGAAGCAGGGAAGTTTAAATGCTCATTAGATCCCGGCTTATACCTCCACTCAGTGCCTGGCGCACACAAATCAACCACAAGTCTATCTAAATCCACTTCTGCGCGTGACTTGATCGTCCAATCCTCGGCCCCCCGAGGTTGAGGTGGAAGCCTTAACACGTTCGAAATGGTTGCACGCCGGTAATCTACCGTTACACCACGTACCCATGAATAACCATTAGCCGATTCCTTGGCATTTGCATAGAATTCTCGGACAACACCTAGGGGAACTTCCAAAGGAGTGTCACACAACACACTCCATCCCCTAACATTAATCATGCCAAGCAATTCGCCATCGGTGGTGGAAGGCTTGAATCCTCGTTCTTTAGCCACCGCCCTAGTCCGCAATCGATTATACTCATTGTGAGCAATTAATGAAACAAATCGCGATTCATCAAGTGCCTCATCAATATTCGGTTGAGCACTACTACTACCCACAATTCTTGTTCTTTTTGGAGCCATAATTCTCACAGACAAATTAACAAACACCTTATGTGCAAGTCTCCTTATTAACCAATCACACAATATCCAACGAAATTAAACCAAGCAATTGCTTACAACCCACAACAAGATAAACCCTTGAAATCCTTATCCAATCCTTGTTTTTCAATTTTTTAGGTATTATGAGATGCTAGAGAATGAGTAAATTGGATATATGTGGATGTATGTATAATTGGGTGTGTAATTGTGGGGATAGTGGGTTATGGTTTGATATAGGGATATGGATGTGGGATTAGTATATATGAATTTGGGGTTGAAAATGGGATGAGATTTATGGGGTTGAGTAGGGAGAAGTAAGTGGATTCGGAGGTTTTATAAACCTATAAGAACTGCCTAAATATTCAACCACTGCATGCCTTGTTTTTAAGTTCGTTCGGTAGAGTTTTAGAGCGTGCGTGCTCCATGTTGTAGAAAGTACGTGCCCCAGTTGTAGAAATTACGTGCCCCAGGCAGGTTGAATGTACGTGCTCCATGTTGATGAATATTCGTGCCCCAGTTGTAGAAATTACGTGCCCCAGGCAGGTTGAATGTACGTGCTCCATGTTGATGAATATTCGTGCCCCAGTTGTAGAAATTACGTGCCCGCGGTCGCCCTGAGTCCTTATTTTGTGCCAGACACCCATTTTCAAACACACATATTTTCCATCTCCTTTCCTTTTCTTTCTCACTTTTTTTTTTTATAATGCTTTTTCAAAACAAATAATACTCCAAAATGCATGGGTTGCCTCCCACGAAGCGCTTGTTTTAAATGTCACTAGCTTGACATTTTCTTCGAATTTCAATCGGTAGTACCAAGAACCGCGGATTCCGCTTCGCGATTCACACATTCACCAAAGTATGGTTTCAACCTCTGTCCATTTACTTTGAACGACTCATCAGGTGATTTATCAAAAATTTCCACTGCTCCATGTGGAAACACCGTTTTAACATAAAATGGCCCTGACCATCTCGACTTAAGCTTTCCTGGAAACAATCGAAGACGAGAGTTAAATAATAAAACGGATTGACCAGGAACAAATACCTTGTTTACCAGACGACGATCATGCCATCGCTTCACTTTCTCCTTATAAAGCTTGTTATTCTCGTATGCTTGCAAGCGAAACTCGTCTATCTCGTTGAGTTGCACCATTCGCTTCTCACCCGCAGCCTTAAGATCAAAATTTAGCTTTTTCAAAGCCCAGTACGCCTTGTGCTCCAATTCGGCTGGCAAATGACAAGCCTTTCCATACACAAGTTGATATGGGGACATCCCCAACGGTGTTTTATAGGCTGTTCGATAAGCCCAGGCCGCTTCATCAAGTTTCATTGACCAATCTTTCCTTGAAGGACTCACTACTTTTTCTAGAATGCGCTTGATTTCACGGTTAGACACCTCGGCTTGGCCATTGGTTTGAGGGTGGTATGCTGTAGCTACACGATGGTTGATGTTGTACTTAGCCATGAGGTTAGTAAACTTGCGATTGCAAAAGTGAGTACCTTCATCACTAATGATAACTCGAGGAGTGCCGAATCTTGTAAAGATGTTCTTGTGAAGGAAATTTATCACTACATTTGCATCATTGGTTGGAAGTGCCATGACCTCAACCCATTTGGAAACATAGTCCACGGCTAACAAGATGTATTGGTTGTTGCATGAAGAAATGAATGGTCCCATGAAGTCGATCCCCCAAACGTCGAAGATTTCCACTTCCAGCATCACATTAAGGGGCATTTCATTTCTCCTTGAGATGTTTCCAACTCGTTGGCAACGATCACACCTCAATACAAATTGATGAGCATCCTTAAAAAGGGAAGGCCAATAGAATCCTGCTTGAAGAATACGAGTCGCGGTCTTTTCACCTCCATAGTGGCCTCCATATGTTGTGGCATGATAGTCCTTCAGAATAGCCTCTGTCTCACTGTGAGGTACACACCTCTTGATAACCTGATCCGCTCCTTGTCTGAACAAGTATGGTTCATCCCAACAATACCATTTAACTTCATGCATGAACTTCTTCTTTTGTGCATATGAGAGTTCGGGAGGAATCACTCTACTAACAAGAAAGTTCACAATGTCTGCGAACCAAGGTTCTTCTTCTTGTATTCCAAACAGTTGTTCATCAGGGAAGAATTCATTAATGACCGTGCTGTCTTGGAATGACTTCCCAAGATCTTCCAAACGAGAAAGGTGATCGGCTACTTGGTTTTCTATTCCTTTTCTGTCCTTTATTTCCAAATCGAATTCTTGCAATAGAAGTACCCAACGAATCAAACGAGGTTTGGAGTCCTTCTTTGTCATCAAATATTTTATAGCCGCATGATCTGTGTAAACAATTACCTTCGTGCCAAGCAAGTAGGCTCGAAATTTCTCAAAAGCATAGACAACAGCCAAGAGCTCCTTTTCCGTGGTGGTGTAGTTCAACTGTGCATCATTAAGGGTTTTACTAGCATAGTAAACCACATGAAAAATTCTCTCTTTCCGTTGACCAAGAACAGCACCAACTGCATAGTCACTAGCATCACACATTAGCTCAAAAGGCTCACTCCAATTAGGTGCAGTAATAACAGGTGCAGTAGTTAACTTCTTCTTCAAGAGCTCGAAGGCAACAAGACAAGCTTCGTCAAATTTGAAGGGAATGTCCTTCTCAAGTAGATTACACAACGGTTTAGAAATTTTCGAGAAATCCTTTATGAAACGCCGATAAAAACCCGCGTGCCCAAGAAAGCTACGAATCCCCTTGACTGAAATTGGAGGAGGAAGATTTGAGATTGTTTCCAATTTAGCTTTATCTACCTCAAGACCTTGATTAGAAACCTTGTGCCCGAGAATTATTCCTTCTTGTACCATGAAATGGCACTTTTCCCAATTGAGAACCAAATTGGTTTCAACGCACCTTTTAAGCACTAAGGTCAAATTCGCAAGAGTCTCATCATAAGAGGTACCAAATACTGAAAAATCATCCATAAAAACCTCTACATTAATACCAATCATGTCCGAGAATATGGCCATCATGCATCTCTGAAAAGTTGCTGGGGCACCACAAAGACCAAAGGAAACCCGACGAAAGGCAAAAGTGCCAAACGGGCAAGTAAATGTGGTCTTTTCCTGATCTTCAGGAGCAATGCAAATCTGATTATACCCCGAATATCCATCAAGAAGACAATAATATTCATGACCGGCCAATCTATCCAACATCTGATCAATGAAGGGAAGTGGGAAATGATCTTTCCTAGTGGCCTTATTGAGCTTCCGATAGTCCATGCACACTCGCCATCCTGTGACCGTTCGAGTAGGAATGAGTTCATTTTTTTCGTTTGCCACCACGGTCATGCCTCCTTTCTTAGGCACACACTGCACTGGACTGACCCATGAACTGTCTGAAATGGGATAGATTATCCCTGCATCTAGCCACTTGAGGATTTCTTTCTTTACCACCTCTTTCATGATAGGATTTAGCCGCCTTTGGTGCTCTACTGTTGGCTTACTCCCTTCTTCCAATAGAATTTTATGTTGGCAATACGAGGGACTGATTCCTTTTAGATCCGCCACAGACCAACCTATGGCTGATTTGAATTCTCGAAGAACCCTCAAGAGTTTGTCCTCCTCAGCATCTGAAAGGTTAGCGGCAATAATCACTGGCAAAGTAGATGATTCTCCAAGAGAGGCATACCGTAAATGCTCTGGTAGTGGTTTGAGTTCTAGAGTTGGAGCTTCCTCGATAGATGGTTTCAATTGCTGATGCGACCCCTTTAATTCTGGTAGACCCAACGATTCTACCGGTCTCTCCAATTTTCTTTGCCAAGGCATTGCATCCAGATATTGCAGTTGTTCATCTATATCATCTTCATCTAATGAATACTCTCCACTGAGTGCCTTTTCCAAAGTGTCATTCATAAACATGTGATCCAACTTTTCTTGTACCGTAGACTCAATCAAGTCTATCTTTAGACACTGTTCTTCTTCTGTAGGAAATTTCATAGCTGTGAAAACATTGAAAGTGACATTTTGATCGTGCACCCTCATCGTAAGTTCTCCCTTTTGGACATCAATCAATGTTTGCCCCGTCGCCAAGAATGGTCGACCAAGTATGATAGGAATCTTCTTATCTTCTTCAAAATCCAGTATGACAAAATCAGCTGGAAAAATTAGTTTGTCCACCTTTACTAGGACATCTTCAACAACTCCTCGGGGATATGTGATTGAGCGATCCGCTAACTGAAGTGACATGCTCGTCGGTTTTGGCTCGGGAAGGCCAAGTTGCAAGAAAACCGAGTATGGCATGAGATTGATACTTGCTCCCAAATCACATAAACATTTGTCAAAAGACAATTTTCCAATGGTGCATGGAATGGTGAAACTACCAGGGTCCTTTAGTTTAGGCGGTAACTTTTGTTGCAATACCGCACTACACTCTTCCGTCAAAGCAACGGTCTCTAACTCCTCCAGTTTCACTTTTCTCGAAAGAATGCCTTTCATGAACTTTGCATAGCTTGGCATTTGTTCTAGAGCTTCGGCAAAGGGAATGTTGATGTGTAATTTCTTAAAGACTTCAAGAAATTTTCCAAATTGCTTGTCCAGTTTCTGTTTCTGCAGTCGTCGAGGAAATGGTGGAGGTGGATAGACATGCTCTCCTACTTCTTTAAGGACTGATTGTTTAGGAGGTGATGTATTTTTTTCTTCCTCCTGGGTTGAAATTGAAGCTTTACCCTTGTCTTCGCTGTCTCCCAAGTCCACTTTTTCTGTTTCCTCAATGGGCAGAATTCTTTCTGCTCTTGTCAATTCAGCACCTTCTGTGACTTTCCCGGACCTTAGAGTGATGGCCTTGATGTGCTCTTGGTTGTCCTTTCTCCCTGGATTAGCTTCGGTATCACTGGGAAGTGTTCCTTGTGGTCGGCTCATCATGAAACTAGCAAGTTGTCCCATTTGAGTTTCCAGATTTTTAATTGAAGCTGCTTGGCTTTTCCAGGCTAATCTGAGCTCATCTAACTCTGTCTTTTCACTCGAAGATGATTGCCCGGAATGTCCATAAGATTGTTGTGGTTGATGAAATCCCGGGGGCTGAAATTGTCTAGGGGCATATGGTTGTTGAAATTGATGCCCCTGCTGTTGGTGAAATCCAGATGGATTAGATTGCTTGTTTCCAAATTGCTGATTCTGAGAATTATGAAAGGGCTGATTATTTTGCTGAGAACCTCCTTGGTTGTTGCTCCAACTGAAATTTGGGTGATTTCGATTGCTTGGATGATAATTGTTAGGCGCTGGTTGTTGTTGCCTCTGAAAGTTGCTTACAAATTGCACCGATTCACTAGAAATGGCACATTGGTTGGTTTCATGTGCACCCGCACATAACTCACATATGCTAGCCACTTGCTGAAAACCTTGTGATGCCATAGAATCCACCTTCAAGCTTAGTGCTTCTAATTGAGCTGCCAAAGATGTAGCTTTGTCGACATCTAGAATTCCCGCCACCTTTTGCTGTGACATTCTATGAGTCGGATTCTGATATTCGTTCGCCGCCATCATCTCAATTAAATCATATGCTTCTTCATAACTTTTAGCCCATAAGGCTCCACCTGAAGCAGCATCAACCATTTGCCTAGATTGACCTCCAAGCCCATTATAGAAACAGTTGATCATCATCCAATCAGGCATGCCATGATGAGGGCATTTTCTCAACATTTCTTTATACCTTTCCCAAGCTTCGCATAAGGTTTCACCTGATTGCTGCGAAAACTGAGTGAGAGCATTCCGAAATGCAGCGGTTTTAGCCATAGGAAAGAATTTGGTGAGAAATTTCTGCGCCAAATCTGCCCAAGTTGTGATGGAGCCTGATGGAAGTGAATGTAGCCAACCCTTGGCTTTGTCTCGTAGAGAAAATGGAAAGAGCCTCAACTTGACAGCATCCTCTGACACATTATTGAATCTGAATGTGTCGCATATCTCGATAAAATTCCGAATGTGCAAGTTAGGATCTTCAGTAGCAGTTCCCCCATATTGTACCTGATTCTGCACCATCTGAATAGTGCTAGGTTTAATTTCGAAAGTAGGAGCAGCAATTGCTGGCCGAATGATACTTGACTGGATGTCATCAATTTTTGGTTGAGAGTAATCCATGAGAGCCCTTGCTGCTGCAGGAGCAACTACTTCTCCTTCTCCGTTCATCTTTTCAGAATTTGTTAGTTCAAGAGCTTGTTTAGCTTTAAATGCTTTAGAACGGGTTAGCATAAAAGGTTCAAGTTCCTGACAGACAAGTAGTCACCACACAAAAAAATTGTAAGATAGAATGTTCAAGTCAAACAAAATTAACTTCTATTGTAGTAAAACACATAAACAAAAATTAACACCGTAGTCCCCGGCAGCGGCGCCAAAAACTTGTTCGCTAAAATCACTACGCAAGTATACGCAGTCCAAAAGCAATAAAGGGAAATAAGGATCGTTCCCACGAAGACTCGGTGATTTAAGTATAAGTGTCTATTCAACAATGTTCGGCTAATTATAGAAGCTTGAACGAGTGATAAAGTTCGGTTTGTTTGAATTAACAATTAACTAATGAAATATAAACTAACGTGTTTTTAAAATAATATGATAAGGGCATGGGGTTTTAAGTTCATGAATGCTTCATCTTGGTTTACTATCAAGATTCAATAAGTTGCAATTGTTAAAGAAGCTAGCGGGAACACTTAGCTAATATGAGCCATCTTTCAATTAACTCATACCAATCCAAATAAACATCCACAAAAGAGATAGAAGTTATAAGGGCATCAATTATATCCAAACGCTATATGTCTATGTGAATGGGTGATACAATCGATTTACAAAACAAGTTCCGCAATTAACTACATAGGGGAATAATGTTCTATCGAAACTATATTCCAACACGCGGAGAAGCCGACGAAACCTATGCTAGCATGGTGAGTCCTAATCTCTAAATCCACTTTCGCATTCATTAGAGATTTGACAAAATAGATGTTAGCTACTCATCTATATGCAATTAACACAACCACATTAGGCATTCTTATAAGAAAATCACAAACTCAAATAATCTATCAAGCCAACCATAAAAATCCACAATTCACTACATTAGAACCCCATGAAAGTGTTTAGTTCATAATTAAACTTAACACCTTCATGTGTTCTATGGATAACATAATTAAACAAAATGAAAATTAAGATTAATAATTAAAATTGAATTAGACAAAAGTACTAGAAAAGAAATCACTAATAAACAAGTTAAGAGTTGAGAAAAACTGAAAATTGAAGTAGAGAAATCCTGGAAATGGGTTTGAACTTGAGTGATTCTTCCTTGCTATCACCTAGGATTGATGATTCTCTTGTTCTTGCCTCTTCTCCAATGTTCCCAGCTGCTAGTTAGGTTTTGAAGTGAAGAAAATGTGTTTTTATGTAACCCTAGAAGAAGCCCAACACCCAAATTTCGGCCCAGCAACAAAACCATTTTGAGCAGAATTTTTGTGCTCCGGGCGGCCGCCCGGACTCCAAGCTGCAGCCCGGAAGGAAATTCTGCTGGAATTTTTATGCCTTAACTTATTTTCTGAGTTTTTGGCTTGCTCTTTCCTTTGCACCTTCTTGCACTTTGCATCAACTATTTTCCCTTGATCTCTAAACATTCTTTAGCTCTTCAAGATGTCGTAACAACATCACAACTCCTTCGAGATGCTCCAACAACATGATCAAGCATTACCACGAACAACCAAGAATCCACAGTTTTCGCACCAAATCACCCGACTCTCGATCTTTTATGTTATTCCATGCAACCTACAAAAATAACCCGAAACGCATCAAACGATACTTGAAAACTTGAGAATATACAACAATTCTAGTCATTTGGAAGTATTAAAAGTGGATATAAAATCCACTTAACAAAAAACTAGGTAAAAAGCATCCAATAACCACACGACACCTAGCATAAACTACTAAAAGGAATAAAGCATATTCCAAGCATACTCCAAGATACTTTCCAGCGAATAAAAATGTGAGCATAACAATAATATAATATTCAAGAAGTTTATATTGGTACAAAATAGCCGAAAAAGACTAAACTATATGACAAACCCATGTTCCCAAAGGATTATGGTCAAAAGTTTACCTTGAAATGAGTTGACCATCTATTATTTTTAAGCGACCTATAAATCAATTACCTATCAATTTTAGGGGTCCGAGAAAAAAGTCATCCAAAATTCTTGAAACTTCTTATGAAATTCTTTTTAAATATATTCTTGTGACATTCCCAAAGTTTCAAGTCAAAATAACATGTTAAGGTATTTTATTAAAATATATTTTGATAAAATATGCTTAGACGAAAAGATAAAATACATTAGTTGTTTATCATGACTAAAGTTTCGGCAAAAATTTTGACTTGAAATATATTCAAATATAATATTTCTTAAATAAAAATGACTACGAAGTCCTCGAAATATTTATTTTTAATAATTTTAGAATTTTATCCATTAAAGTAAAATTGTGATGGTTTCTGGGATAAAAAACTATTTTTATACGTTCAACAAGTCTTTTAATATGGCACTATATCGAATATTTTTCAGAGTAAAAAATTTTGAAAAGTACACTGTTTTGAGTCAAATACTCATTTTTGGTTCGGAAAACTACTGTTCGGAATAACTCAATATTCATGCCAATTTGACTTTGCCTTTCAAAGTATCCGAAATGATCTAGATTAGGATGTATCATTTTATTGTATTCCTTATCCCAATCAATGATTGGTACATGAAAATATTTTGTCAAATTTACTCGTCATTTGTTTATTTCACAACTAATAATCCTAACGGAAAAATTACTATAGTGTCTATTAACTTCCTATATCTAATTTAATTTTTATTTTCTTTATTGAAAAAGAGCCACAATCTAAAAAAAAAAGATTATCTCACTAAATATATTTAGTCTTTTCCAAAAGACAATAAAATTATGATGAGCCAACTTATAAATGGATTTAATTTATTTTTTTGTCGAAACTTGTTTTTAGTAACAAAATAATACTTTGCAATGAACCTTACAAAATCATTCATAACCACAAAGAAAAGGATTAATAATAGTGCACAAAGTAAAGGAAAATACTAAAGTAATAATATAATTAATCTAACCAACAACCAACTATTTTAAAAAAACTCTATCTAACAACCAATTAATAATAAATAGAATTTAATGAGATATTAATTCTAGAATCATCTTTATGCTACATATATATCTCACTAAACCCTCTCCCATTCCTCATCACTTGGTTTTCCTTTTGCATTCAAACTCCCCCAATAAATTTATTTATAAAAAAATATCACTATCCTTCTTTTTATTAATAATGTCATATATGGGTTTTTTTATATTGATGTTATTTCATTTTTGCAACTTGTTAGAAACAATGTCAAACGAAATTCCAATATCCAAAGAGGAAGAATCCTCTACTACATGGCTAGGATACCCAAATGGGTGTTTGGTAATGTTTTTGTAATAACTAAGAAATATGAGTATTATATTTTTTTAATAAGAGTTACTAATATTAAAAAAAAACTATAATCTTAATACAGTTGCAGTTTTCACCACAACCGGCTCTAGTGTATCATGGGCAGCCGCCACAATTGATGATGTCATTCCAATCCCAGTCCGTGACTGTTGGAGGAGATATATCAACCCAATTGAAGAAGCCACCGTACATGGTATACAAGCACCAGCATCACAGTCTATTCCAGCAAGTAATGGGAAGAGGAAGGCTGATGAAACAGCTGGTGGGAGTGAAACAAAGAGGGTGTTACAACCAGAATTCTGCCTAGCCTCGCTTCGATCGGACCTGCAAGTGAGAAGAATGCGAGGGATTGTCCCCCCGATTCACATCCGGTGTGAGAATAAGTTAACTGGTTTTTTGTAAGGTAATATTGAATACAGAGAGTTTATGTATGTGTGTTGTTGTGAATGGATGAATCCTCAAACCTGAATTAACCTTATTCTTTTTGTTCCTGTTAGTTTCCGAAGAGTGGGTGACTGGGGCGACGTGTCCCACGTTCTTAAGATCGTGCAACCATGCGACCGTTACGGGTGAAATGGGCTGAATAGACCTTGGGCCTTCTTCAGTAGTCTACGTCGGTCCTTTGGTTCGGCCCATAGGGAAGGTGGGCCCTCTGTCCAGTCCGTTAAGATGTCGGACCTCCAACATGTCCCTGGGCTTCATTCGGAGTTACCCTCAGGACGAAGGCCAAAGCCTAGGCCCATCTTCGGAATACACTCCTCAGAGGTCTTATTCAGATAAGGATGACAGCATGGTCCGACAAGACGGCTTGTAGGGAGTCACGCCTCTTAAATGATGACAGTTGTCCAACCTCGAGATCTGTGCTTAAATCATGTCTGTTGAATTCGAAACGTTTCTTGTCCAAATCCGTGTCCCTGCGCTTAAAAACTCCAAAACTTTTTTATTTTTATTTTCACGTTTCAACTCTTAATCCACCCACAGAGTAGAATCCCTGTCCTCAAGAACTTTCATGAGTAGCAATTGGAAATGTCACACCACTTCCGGCCATTCCCCGTTCTCCGATTTCGGTGGCAATTCATCTTCAAGAAGACTATCCTCAGGAACTCGATCGCATAAGTGTTTGGAATACTAGATTGTGTTTGAGTTTGATATAAAGGGGGTGTTGCAAAAATAGGGGATAGAGGGCAAAAGAGCCCTGTACTTACGCTCTATAATATAGCGTAAGTGTTAAAGAAAATAGGGGAAGTGCGTTGGAATTATGCTCTATTATAGAGCGTAATACCCTATTTTTCAACACTTACGCTCTATTATAGAGCGTAATTACAAAATTTTTTTTTTGCTCTGTTTTTTTCTTTTTCCCTATACCAAATTCAAGCACCAAATTTCTACTAAAATCAAAAGCACCAAATTGAAAATTGCTAACCAAATCAACAAAATCAATACCAAATTCACCCAAAAGTAAAATCAAAAGCAACAAATTGAAAATTGCTAACCAAATCAACAAAATCAATACCAAGTTCACTCAAAAGTAAAATCATGAATTACATTTTCTTGGTTTTTTTTAGTTGGACTTTTCGGGAATCGACTCTCCTAATTTTTTTGGACAATTTTGTGAATCATGTTTAGCATCAAGTTCTTTGCAACAATTACATTTCCTTGGTTTTTTGAGTTGGACATTTCAATGCCACTCCTCACTCTTTCCCTCTTGCGACCTTTAGTGGTGGAAATTATAGGGTCTTCCAAATTTTCAAAATCTTCAAATCCATCAAAGTCTTCACCTCCACGTTCATCCTCACATGTTGGAGTTTTTTTCGTAGAAGGCTTCTCTATAGGAAAATTTTCCACAACTTCCACCTCTTTTACAATCAATCCCATGACATATTTAAAACTTGGAATCGAACAACTTCCACGAGTCGCTAAATCTTGAAAGGCTTTGCACAAAGTTGTATATCGGGCAGGTTGTGATTGAAGAATATTGCCAATTATAGGACGTTTATACGATATAGACCCGGTAACTTTATTTGCTCCAATTGTCCATCTCAAGTTAATTAAATTTGAAGGGATCTATGTCCATTGCATCATATTCAAGTATCGAATAACATGACGATAAATCATTCCCGAACTTTCAAATTTCTGTCAAATACAATTTATCATATCATTGGCCACGGTTATTTGATACACTTTTCTATTTTCCTCCGCCACCGTGGTCTTATATGATTCGTACACCTTAAATAGCATAGTACTCATGGAATCTCTTTCATTCATAACATAGGCTCCACTTTGTTTAAGTTTGTGTTGAAAACGTCTAAACATTTCCTTTGTATAAATATATGCCGCATGATTCTCCAATGAGGAGGATGTTATTCTTGACCTTTCCTTATACTTTGTTTCATAGTCCGCTTCTTTCTCAGGAAGATATTGTTTCTCCAACGCATTTTGTGAATTCTCTATAAACTATTTCAAACCGGTTCTAGCATTTACATACTCGTCAAAAAATGAATTCATTGACTCACTTCTCGAGGTAGTGGTTATCCCGGTAGTGAAATGAAGTTTAGTGTACACACGAACCCACTTATGTCGAACGGAATACATTTCTTGCAACCAACCATGATCAACCAAGTTATATTTTTCAACCAAATCATTCCACCTATCTTCAAATTGTTCAACCATCATTGACTTGTACAAACATAAGTTGAAATCTTCTTTGAAATATGGTTCATATACGTACAAACCGGATAACTTCTTCCCGAGTTTGGTACTTATATGCCAAGTACAATAAAGATGGTTCGTGTTTGGTAAAACTTCGGCAATTGCATTTACAAGTGCAATGTCTTGATCGGTGATTATGGAGATTGGAGGGTTGTTTCCTATAGCTTCCTACTAATTCTTCAAAACCCATTTATAAGAACTTTCTTTCTCATCCCTTATTAGTGCAAAACCAAACAATATGGATTGGTAGTGGTGGTTCACCTCTGTAATAGGTACAAATGGCATACTATACGATTTTGTGCGGTATGTGGAGTCAAATACTACCACGTCTCCAAAAATTTTATATGCATTTAATGATCTTGGATCAACCCACAACATGGAACGCACCCGATTATTCTCATCAACATCTACTCGATAGAAAAATTCCCCAAAACTATTACATTTCAATTCTTGGAGTAATGTCAAACCTTTTTTTGGCATCACTCGAATCAAATACATGATGTCTAATATCACACAAAACATTCTGAATGTCTTGACTAGTAAATCGAATATTCTCTAAGCTTCCCGTAAGCTCACCCATTACATTCAAAGATTGTTGAGAACCAATACCCGACTTACTCAAAATTATAATCAATTCTCGCATGATGGGTGTTATGTTTCTTGGCCTTTGCATGAAATGTACCGTACTAGGTGAAACCATCTCATGATTGTGTACCAAATGAACCAATGTTACTTCCCATTTATTTGATTTCTCTCTATGAAAAACATACATTCGCGCCTTACATTTTGTTCTACCAGGAGAATCTCAATTTCTCTTTTTTTCCAGAACTTCATCTTCATCATCCAAAGATTTTGAGGCTAATCTCCCACCCTTTCGACATATATACAGACACGAACAAATCTTGTTATTTTTTTAGGTTTATTTGTAGTTCTAATTATTACTTCAAAACCAATACGCCTACCAAAATCTCTATAGAACCTCTCCGCGTCATCTAAACTATCGAATAATTGACCAGCACATGGGCAAACATCATTCAAATCATCCAAAGAAACAACATTCTCAACATCTTCAACATCATCACCATCATCAACATCATCAACATCATAGACAACATCACCATCACCATCATCATTCTTAACATCTTCATTATTATCATCATCAAGATCTATTATTTTAGGTGTGTGTGGACTTTCGTTAACATCTTCATTTTCTACCTCAATCTCAATCTTACTAGGTGTCTTATTAGGAGATTTTAACTTTGAAAAAATGAAGGAAGCCATGGGTTAAATAGAGAGCTAACCTTAAATTCCAAGCTCAATCTTCAAAAATCTTAATTTAGGATTGGTACTCCAAGCTCTATATTCAAAATCTTCAAAATCTTCAAATTTGGGTAAGATTTGACAAATAAATTAAGATTGGTATAGTAGAAATAGGTATAGATTGGTGTAGATTAAGTTTGTTATGGTGTAAAATATATCTCCAAATGATTTAAGATTGGGTATAAACTCAAGAACACTCACAAAATGATATTTCAAAACATGAAGGGCTGTTTGAGCTAAAATTGGTGTAGTTCTCGGCTAAGACATATAATAGAGCGGAATATTTAGGGGTAAAAAAGGAATTAGGGT
This sequence comes from Saposhnikovia divaricata, assembly GCA_036435485.1. NCBI lineage: Eukaryota > Viridiplantae > Streptophyta > Magnoliopsida > Apiales > Apiaceae > Saposhnikovia > Saposhnikovia divaricata. The sequence continues at coordinate 139,053,649 of CM071599.1, read as the reverse complement.
TACGTAATATTATATAGTATACTATGCTATATTATATAGCGTATACGCTATATAATATAGCGTAAGTATCCCCAAATCCTGACCGTTGGCTGGTCATTTTAATGGTATAAGATGGGTTGGTTGGATATTTAAAAATACCCAACTGTGGCTGGTGACCAGTTTCCTATATATACATATACACATATGATAAAAAGTATGAACTCATATCGAGTTCAAGGTCGGTCTATCAGATATAGTACTGGCCATAAGTAGAGATTAAGATTTTATAGATTATTACTAGTAGAAGTTATGTCTTATTATAGGAGGAGGAGGAGGAGACTGGTGAGGTGAGTCACGGTCGAGGGTGGCTAGGGATTACAGAGGAGGAGGCTACATAGTTAGAGGAGACCGGTGTTGAGATTCCATTGTATGTTATGGGAGGCTTGAGGAGGAGAGCCAGAGTCAAGGACAGACAGCAGTATAGGGATTCTATGGCAGTAGTACCATATGTGGGGGGACAGAGACCATCAACTGGATTGGATGAGGTAGGTCCCTCTAGGGTGAGGACAGAGGTTCCAGATGAAAATGTTCCAGCACCTAAACGTCCTAGGGTAGAGACTGTAGTAGAGGTGCAACCTGTGTTTAGAGATATCAATATGATTCCTGTTCCACCTGTTCCAGCACCATCACCTGTTCCATCACCGATACCGAGCCCAGACCCTTTAGATGATCCTAAGGAGGAGGTGGACCCATTAGAGGACTCAGACCCTTCGGAGGATTCAGATGCAGATCCAGCCCCTTTAGTTGCTCCACCCCCACCGGTAGCTGCACCCCCACCCGTGGCCCATCCACCAGCGGGAGATACTCTTCATGTTACTTTATTATCAGATTATCAGCTCTTAGAGGGTCAGTTGGTAGAGTCCCGCCGAATGGTAGATATGTTTTTCAGAGGTTAGCTGGACCCTCGGGCAGGATAGGCCAGATTTTGGATGGGATATTAGTGGGATTGATCAGTGTAGAGATGCGATCACTTGCACGCCTTAGGGAGCTGACGGAGGGGAGACGTGATCCAGAGTGGAGGGCAGAGGTAAACAGGGTTATCACATCTACTATGGCCCAGTTGAGAGACATCATCAGAGCAGGATTACCATGAGCTGTGGTTAGGAGTTCTCAGTCACGAATCAGGCTATAGTCACCTTAGTGGTATCATTTTGGAGGATTAGGTAGTTGTTCACTATATTAATCCTAGTTTGATTAGAGGACTGTTGGTAGTACTTTTGTTGCATCGGATTAGCATGTTCTAATACCTTTTGGGGTTTCAAACTGTGTACATTATGAAGCATATATGTAAAAAGTAATGAAGAATATTACTCACAGGTTGCGATGTATTTATTCTCATCAGTGTAGTTTATATATATTCTGTTTAAGTTGCCTTATATCCTGATATTAATTAAATGGTGGTATATAAATGTTTTAACTAGTGATATACTTGTTGAACATGGGAATAATGGATATTGTGCCCTAAATTTGGGTAATTAATGGAGAATATTGTTATTTATAGAATCATGCCACCTAATAGAAATACAAGAAAAAATTCAAGGGAAAATGCCGGAGATCAAGGAAGCTATAATGAAGAGAATAATAGACAGAATGAAAGGACTATTGATGAATCAAATCGTGAGGAGGAAGAAAATGAATCAACTGCCCAGGAAGGAACCAGGTAGGAGATCCTTTAAATCAATTTATGGACTTATTATGGCAGAATTTAAATCTTCATCAGAACCCTCAACAACCACCAGTTCCACCTAACCCAGTAGCTAATTCATTCCGTGATTTTAGGTCATTGAAACCCCTAGAGTTTAAATGAACCGCTGACCCGGTTGTAGCTAGGGCATGGCTAAAATAAATGGAGAAAGCTTTTGAGATATTGAATGTAGATGAGGGTTAGAAAACAATCTTTGCTGCCTATCTCATAAAGGGAGAAGTTAATTATTGGTAGGATTATAAAAGGAACCTAGAAGGAGCAGGAGTAAAAACTTGGAAGCAGTTTTCCAGAGTGTTTCTAGATAAATATTCTCCTAAGTATATGGAAAACCAAATGGAGACAAAATTTTTAGAGCTAAAGCAGAATAATCTAACAGTGGCTGAGTATGAATCTAAGTTTACTGAGTTGTCTAGGTTTGTACCAGAGTTTGTAAACTCTGAGGAAAAGCGAGCAAGAAGATTCCAGTTGGGATTGAAACCGTGGATACAGACTCGAGTGGCAGCTTTTGAATTGACTGATTAGGTCGCGGTAGTTCAGAAAGCATCAATAATAGAATCAGGGAGTGAACAAGTGCAAAGAGACCGAGAGAGTAAGAAAAGAAAAGCTGAAAGTCAAAAGGGAAGTTCAACTGGAAGAAACTTCCCTAGAAAATTTAGTAAAGGACAAGGGTCTTAGTTTGCGAGAAATCCAGGATTTGGTAGAAGTCAAAGTGAGACAGTTAATCAGGGTGGTAAACCAGCAGGAGCATCCCAGTCCAGTCAATCAAGACCACTATTACCTGTTTGTAAAACTTGTGGTAGGAAGCATACGGGCGTCTGTAGGCTACTAGGAATAACTTGTTATAAGTGTGGATAGAAGGGGCACTATTCTGACAAGTGCCAATTGACTAACACTATTAGCAAGGGAGACTCCAAGTGCTTCCAGTGTGGAAAATTTGGACATATGGCTATAGATTGCCATTCTGGTGGTTCATCTGCGACATGGCAAAGTGGTACTGCTTCAAATAGACCTCCTACCGCTAAAACATTTAATATGACCTTGAGAGACTCAGTAAGACATCCGGATGTGATTGCAGGTACGCTCCAACTTAACTCTTTAAGTGTAAATGTTTTATTTGATTCAGGAGCGACCAAATCATTTATATCCCAAGACTTTGCTAGTAAATTGAAACTTAAGGCAGAATCATTACACGAACCCTTACGGGTAGAGATAGTTAATCAAAAGTTATTCTACTCAAACAAGTCTATCCAAATTATTACCTAGAATTCGAAGGATGTTGGCTTCACGTATATGTAATTCCTCTGAAATTAGGAGAGTTTGATGTCATTCTAGGATGGATTGGTTAACAAAGAATGAAGCTAATATTGACTACAAGGGAAAGAAAGTAAGAATAAAACTACCTGAAGGTAAAGAATTGGTGTTTAGAGGATAAAGGCAAAATAAACAATTTTTGACTAGTATACAAGCAAAAAGGTTGATACGCCAAGGATGTGAGTCGTATTTAGCTTATGTGATAGATGCCACTTAGAAAGCACCTGACTTGAGTGGGATTCCCATAGTAAATGAGTTTGCGGATGTATTCCCAGAAGATTTTCCTAGATTGCCACCTGATAGGGAGATAGAATTTGCTATAGACTTAGTGCTTGGAGCATCACCAGTTTCAAAAGCCCCATATAGGCTAGCCCCAGTTGAACTAAAGAAGTTAGCTTCCCAATTACAGGAATTACTTGATAAAGGTTTTATTCGACCTAGTGTATCTCCGTAGGGAGCACCTGTGTTATTTGTTAAGAAGAAGGATGGAAGTATGAGGTTGTGCATAGATTATAGAGAGTTGAACAAATTGACGATCAAGAATAAATATCCTTTACGAAGGATAGATAATTTGTTTGTCCAATTGAAGGGTGCTGAGTATTTTTCAAAAATAGATTTAAGATCCGGATATCACCAACTCAAGATTAAACCTGAAGATATTCCCAAAACAGCATTTCGCACACGTTATGGGCATTATGAGTTTTTGGTAATGTCATTCGGTTTAAATAATGCGCCAGCAGCTTTTATGGACTTAATGAACAGGATTTTCAAGAAATATCTAGATAAGTTTGTTATAGTCTTCATTGATGATATATTGGTTTATTCAAAGACTAGGGAAGAACATGAGGAACATTTGAGGATAGTTTTGGAAATTTTGAGGCAAGAGCGGTTGTACGCTAAGTTTTCAAAGTGTGAATTTTGGCTGCAAGAAGTCCAGTTTTTAGGACATGTGATAAGTAAGGAAGGAGTGCTAGTTGATCCCGCAAAAATAGAAGCAATTTCAAATTGGGAAAGACCAAAGACTCCAATGGAAGTAAGAAGTTTTGTAGGATTAGCTGGATATTATAGGAGGTTTGTGCAGGATTTTGCTAAGATAGCAGCACCATTAACCCGGCTTACTCGTAAAACTGAGAAGTTTGTGTGGACTGATAAATGTGAAGAGAGTTTCCAGGAGCTAAAGAAAAGATTAGTGATAGCTCCAGTACTAACTTTACTGGATGAAAAATGGAACTTTGTGATTTTTATTGACGCATCCCATATGGGCTTAGGTTGTGTACTTATGCAACATGGTAGGGTGATTGCTCATGCATCAAGACAATTGAAGGAATATGAGTTAAAATACCCTACCCATTACCTAGAATTAGCTGCAATATTGTTCGCTTTGAAAATTTCGAGACATTATTTATACGGGGAAAAATGTGAGATTTACTCTGATCCTAAGAGCTTGAAATACATATTCACTCAAAAAGAACTAAACATGAGACAGAGAAGATGGTTAGTGTTGATCAAGGATTATGATTGTGAGATCCACTATCACCTCGGGAAGGCCAATGTGGTGGCCGATGCCCTTAGTCAAAAAGAGAGACTTAAAATGTTAAGTGCAAAAGAGGAGTTAATCAAAGATCTTGAGAGATTGGAAATTGAGGTGAAAATACCAGAAGGACAAGAGAGTCTAATGGAAATTAGTGTCCAACCACCGTTGTTGGAAAAGATTAGGATATGTCAATAAAAGATGATGGAAGAGGAAGAGAAGTCCTCTGAGGAAATAATGACAGGAGAAGAAATCAAATGTGAGAGAGATGAAAAGGGAATCATGAGACATGCATCAAGGATATGGGTTCATAATGTTCAGGAGTTAAAAGATGAAATTTTATGAGAAGCTCATAATTCACAGTATTCAATTCACCCAGGTAGCACCAAAATGTATCAGGATTTGAAAGAGTTTTATTGGTGGCCAAATATGAAAAAGGATGTTACTTAATGGGTACTTAGGTGCTTAACATGTCAAAAGGTAAAAGCGGAACATCAGAGACCTAGTGAATTGTTGCAACCATTAGAGATTCCTGAATGGAAATAGGAACATATTGCTATGGACTTTGTAGTAGGATTACCAAGAACTATAACCAACCACGATGCTATATGGGTAATTGTAGATCGATTAACCAAATCAGCCCATTTTCTTCCAATCAATGAGAGGTATTCGATCGACAAGCTTGTAGACATATACCTGAAAGAGATCATAGTAAGGCATGGGGTTCCTGTAACTATTATATCAGATAGGGATCCAAGATTTAATTCTAGATTCTGGAGGAGTTTTCAAGAATGTTTGGGAACCAAATTGAACATGAGTAACGCATATCACCCAAAAACGGATGGACAGAGTGAGAGGACAATTCAAACATTAGAGGATATGTTAAGAGTCTGTTCCCTAGATTTTAAAGGGAGTTGGGTAGATCATCTTCCATTGATTGAGTTTGCCTATAATAATAGTTATCATTCAAGCATAGGGATGCCACCATATGAAGCTTTATATGGCCGGAGATGTCGATCTTTTCTATGTTGGTAGGAAGTAGGCAAACAAAAGATTTTGGGTCCTGAATTAGTTCAAAAGACAAAAGATACAGTAAGTTTAATCAAGGGACGCCTGGCAGTAGCTCAGGACAGACAAAGGAAATATGCAAATCTAAAATGTAAAGATAGGGAATATGAAGTAGGAGATTATGTCATGTTAAAAGTGTCCCCATAGAAAGGATTGATGCGGTTTGGCAAGAAGGAAAATTAAGTCCTAGGTTTATTGGTCCCTTTGAAGTTCTTAAGTGAGTGGGAAAGGCTGCCTATGAATTAGCGCTACCTCCAATTTTGCAACATATTCATAATGTGTTTCATGTCTCTCTGTTAAGAGAGTATAGACGTAATGCTAGTCACGTTTTGGAATATGAAGTTGAGGATATACAGCCATATCTAACTTATATGGAAAAGCCAGTAGAGATTATTGATCATAAAGAGGAAGTGCTAAAAAACAAGACCATTCCAATAGTTAAAGTGCTCTGGAAGAATCGAAGGATAGAAGAATCCACATGGGAATTAGAAAGTGCTATGTGAGAAAAGTACCATAACTATTTTTAACATGATTCCCTGATGAAATCCTTTTAAGGGAGGGAGACTGTGATATTCCCTAATTTTTGTAATGCTACAGTATCTTAATGAATAGTAATTTTATGGATTTATGGAAAAAGATATGCAATTACTCTATGTGCGAATCAGAAAATGAACGAGTTGAAATCATATTATTGTTGTACTATGAAAATGAGTGGCTGGAAATGATCATGGATTTTCAAGATTCTCGAGTATGGACTCTAAAGATTTTCGATTTCAAATTAGCCCTTAATGCATTGGATATTAAGGAATATGAAGATTTTAAAAGGATTTATATTATATTAAATTTGACGGAATTAGGTTAAACCCTAGAAATGAACAAAACAAAAGGGATTACCACCAAAACTTGGATTAATAAACGAATCGGGATTAAACGTGTATGAAAAACCAAATAACCAAGATTAACATTATAACAAGGATATATATATATACCACATTATTAGTTACCAAAATCATTAACGTATTAATTAGAAAATCAAAAACATGATTATGGTGTAAGCTACATGACATCATGCATGACATCACCAAGTTAGGCCAATTTCCAATAATATTAGCCAATGATTATCAAAGAAATTACTTGATAAATATATAAACAAACCACTAAAGATCTACCAAGCTCTAGACCATTTCCAAATCAACAAAAAAATCAACATCTTCCCAACAAAAGGAACCATTCGGCCAAGTTACTATTCACCAAGAAAAAGGAAGATCAAAACCCTAGCTTCAAGCAACTACAATTCAAGGGAAAATTCTTGGAGCTTGTATAGGTATAGACTAAGGTATGTACCAAATTTGAGAGCAAACAAACTTCATTTACATAGTTAATAAATTCATCAAAGTTGATGGATGAATAGTAATTTTCAAGAACTAACTTTAATTTCTTGATTTCTTTGAATGATCTAAGCTATACTAAGTTGATACAAGGACTATACAAGGTTTATGAAGGCTTATACACACTCCAAGGAAGGTATACCATTTGAAACCCTAGCTTGAATCTTGAGTTTATGGTTGGTTTTTATGTTAGATTGGTATAAAGTATGAAATCATGGTAATATAAGTGTTTTGATTGGATATGGATGTGTATTGTGCTTGTAACCATGGCTGGTATGATGACCACATGGTGAATGAATTAAGATATGTGTTGGATGATGAGTTTGGAGGGGTGAAAATTTGGAAAGTATGAAAGTATAGCCGTTATAAGGCCCGATTTTCGTTAAAACAGATACTATCTTGTTTAAGGCAGAAAATATCGAACTGGTCAAGGTCAGTAGGATGTATCAACTGATCATAATAAGATAGAGCTTAGTCCATGGATCGTTTTGATATAAAGAACGTAAAAATCTGATGAATGGTTTAGGAGATATGGCCAAAATCGTAAAGGTGATACAAAAATGTAAGTGCGAGTTCGTAATTTCAATTGAACTCCCTTAGCATAAGAAATTCAGTTGCGAATCTTGATAATTAAATAATAGAGGCCATAAGAAAGGTGTGGGAAAAGACCTTATGTCAATAAGATTATTTTTTGATTTTATAAAAATGTTTAGGTCCGGGGTACGTTAGTAGAATACCCCTTAAACGGGCAAAGGATAGTAAAATGTAATCTTCTCGAGTAAATGGCCGACTTAAACCCTTTACGGCATGAATACCTACTAAGTGGTTAAGGTAATTAAGTTAAGTAATATTGAAATATAATGGGATATAATTCTAACGGTGATTCTTTCGTTTCTATACATAATCGAAACGAACCTCGAATCGCTTCTACCCGACTTAGAGACCAAGGCAAGATTTCTTATATCTTTACTTTGTTAAATTATAAGGTTCTTGGAAAATGATTTTTGCTAGGTATATATGTGGCTCTGTGAGCATTATACTGCTAGGGACATATTTCCCTGATTTCTATTATTACTTGATATGGATATGGATAAAAAGGGGTTGTATTATATATTTTGGATTATGGTGATAAATTATACTTATGAGTGATCGGGAGCCATAGGGATGGAGTAAATAAAGGTATGATAATATTATGAATAATAAAACAAGTACTACTGGTATAAACACGAACAGGAAATATATATTATAAGGAATATTTTCTTTCAATTATTGTAAAGAATATTAAAAGTACATTATATAATTATAAAAGTCAAGGGTTTCTTCAGTATACAAGGCTCCCTGGTCAAACTCTTTCAAATCAGATTCTTCAGAAATCTTATCTCTGAAGTTTATTCAGAATTTATAAAAAGGGTAAATGGAAATTGAATAATGGAATTGAAAAGGGGTGTCCATCAGAATAAAATGGAATAAAGACTTTTATAATGGAGGATTCTGACATTGGGTGCTGAGTTTAATTCAATCTAGCATTCAACATTCTATTCCGGCCCATGTGTTGCCGAAAGAGGATTGTGGAGAACTTTCTTCAAGGGATGATAATCGGAGAGGATCATTCCTTCTACAAGTAGTAAACAGGGAACAGGTACGGTTAGGGCGACTGATCATCGTCCTGACCTATCTGGCTACAGGGAAGATCCCCAAAAATCTGAAAGAAATTGTTAGCAAATATATTATAATGACAACTTGAAAAGAAGGAAATGGCAGGCAACAATGAAATGTGTTAAATGATTAGAAGAGAAATTGATATTATATTTCTATAAATAAAAGGGAAGTAATGTAAAAATGAATGACAAGCAAGTTTATGTTGGTGTATTACTGCGCAAACAAGATATAGCTTCTTATGGAAATAATTTATTTATTTACCATGTAATTTCATCGTTTATATTATATTGGAACATTGTTTGCTATACAGATAACAAATGTTTCCGGGATTGTTATGAAATGATTAAATGTTTTACTTCATAATGGTTTAAAAACTTTATCTTGTTGAGCTATTATAGCTCACTCTTGCTTATGTTTATATAACAGCTACATCAGATGCCGCCGATACGTTGCACAACACCCCGGAAGAGGTAAGGGCAGGACTATATGATAGAGAGTTGTCACCTATTCTAGAGGTAGCTTATCTATATATGTTCAGGGTATGAGTAGACGTATGTAAGTTAATTAAAAGGTTAATGTAATATACTTTTGGTTGTTGATATGCTTCTTGTAGAAGCTTTATTCAGCAACACTACTTAAATGGTATTCTGGGTTTGTAATAATAACTTTATCTTAACTGTTGTTATTGATGAGTGTTGTTCTCTAAGCATATGACTGGTGTGTAATGTTATAAGTGTGGGGTCAGTGGTGTGAGTATAAAATGTTACTTAAAATATTCAGAGTGCCAAAGGTATAATATAATTAAATGGAAATTGGATCGTGATGACCTGAATTCCTGACCCCGGATCTAGGGCTGTCACAGCCGTAACTCCAACAACCCAAAAACAGCCAAAACACTACGTGTCTATACTGGTTTTTAGTCTCAATCTCATTACAGAACTTCCCCAAGCCCTTCTGATACCAATACATCACGATAACATCAACAAAACCCGACCTCTAGCGAATTCAAGGAAAAACCCGGCGAACTTTGAATTTGCTAAATACTAAACCATATTGCGCATAATAAGTGTCAAAACAAATTTGTGAAGACCTACAATCTACCTACAGTTCCAGTTTTTACAAACAATCAACGATGAACACGGACGAACGAATTAAAAATTGAAGAAAAACATGAACTTCGTTCTACAGCAAATCACGATCATTTGGTGCAAATAAATATACAAATCGACTGTAAACGACATGTAGAAGCTGCCGGAAGCATCAATTTTCACAAGGAATCAACGGATCTAAAACAAGGAATCAACGGATCTAAAACACCTAAATTAAATATCAAGAACCCTAAAATATAAAAAAATATTTTAAAATATGTAATATATTAAATTTTATCTTTAAAATATAAAAACTTTAATATTTATAGAATATTATTTTAATAATATAATACACTTTAATATTTATAGAATATTATTTAAATTATAATTAAAAGATTTAGTAAAAAAAAATTATCAAAAAAAATAGTAAACAAAATACTAAATGTAACATAAGCATTTTTTGTAACACTAACATTAGCAAACGTAACACTTTCGTGGGGCCCAACAGTGTGGCCAACATTTTTGGTCGGGCCCACGTGTATGGCCCACATTTTTGGTTTGGTAATTTAACGGTCAACTAGCACTTTGACTATAACCCCTAAACAGGGTTTCGTGTTTCGATTTTTTAAAAAATATTTCTCGAGGACCCAACCATAAGGAGGTCAAGATCCATCCTTTTTAATGTTATTTCCAAAATTTTAAAAAAAAAATAAATTAGTTTTGTTTAGTAATTTAATGGTCAACTAGTACTTTGACTATAACCCCTCAACAGGGTTTCGTCAGGATTTCATGTTTCAATTTTTTAAAAAATATTTCTCGAGGATCCAACCATACGGAGGTCAAGATCCATCCTTTTTAATGTTATTTCCAAAATTTCAGAAAAAATTAAATTAGTTTGGTTTGGTAATTTAACGGTCAACTAGTACTTTGACTATAACCCCTAAATAGGATTTCGTTAGGATTTTGTGTTTCGATTTTTTAAAAAATATTTCTCGAGGACCCAACCATACGGAGGTCAAGTTCCATCCTTTTTAATGTTATTGCCAAAATTTCAGAAAAAAAATAAATTAGTTTGGTCTGGTAATTTAACAGTCAACTAGTACTTTGACTATAACCCCTAAATATGGTTTTGTTAGGGTTTCGTGTTTCGATTTTTTAAAAAATATTTCTCAAGGACCCAACTGTACGAAAGTCAAGATCCATCCTTTTTAAAAATTTAGAAATATCCAGCCAATTATTTTCAGAAATTGTAAAAATGTTATTAAATATTTAAATGTTTGTACATATCATGAAAAAATATTTATAAATAGAAAGATGATATTCATCACATGTACAAATTTAGTTTGTACAAAAAAAATAGTCATATGATAAGAGAATGTTGAATTTTTACTCATTAGATACTTTCAAAAAATTTTAAAAAATATCTAGTTAGTTGTAAAAATATTTTTAATCATTAAATATTCGATTTTTAAAAAAATATTTCTCGATGATCCAACCGTACGGAGGTCAAGATCCATCCTTTTTAAAGTTATTTCTAAAATTTTAGAAAGCAATAAATTAATTTGGTTTGGTAATTTAACGGTCAACTAGCACTTTGACTATAACCACTAAACATGGTTTCGTTAGGGTTTAGTGTTTCGATTTTTTAAAAAATATTTCTCGAGGACCCAACCATACGGATGTCAAGATCCATCCTTTCTAAGTTATTTCCAATATTTTAGAAAAAAATAAATTAGTTTTGTTTGGTAATTTAATGGTCAACTAGTACTTTGACTATAACCCCTAAACAGGGTTTCGTCAGGGTATCGTGTTTCAATTTTTAAAAAAAAAATATTTTTCAAGGACCAAACCATACGGAGGTCAAGTTTCATCCTTTTTAATGTTATTGCCAAAATTTCATAAAAAAATAAATTAGTTTGGTTTTGTAATTTAACGGTCAACTAGTACTTTGACTATACCCTAAACAGGGTATCGTCAAGGTTTCGTGTTTTGATTTTAAAAAAAAATATTTCTCGAGGACCCAACCATACGGAGGTCAAGTTCCATCCTTTTTAATGTTATTGCCAAAATTTCAGAAAAAATAAATTAGTATGGTTTGGTAATTTATCGGTTAACTAGTAGCTTGACTAGAACCCCTAAACAGGGCTTCGTCAGGGTTTCATGTTTCGATTTTTTAAAAAATATTTTTCAAGGACCAAACCATACGGAGGTCAAGTGCCATCCTTTTTAATGTTATTGCCAAAATTTTACGAAAAATAAATTAGTTTGGTTTGGTAATTTAACGGTCAACTAGTACGTACTTTGACTATAACCCCTAAACATGGTTTCATTAGGGTTTCGTGTTTCGATTTTTAAAAAAATATTTCTCGAGGACCCAACCATACGGAGTTCAAGATCCATCCTTTTCAATGTTATTTCCAAAATTTCAGAAAAAAATAAATTAGTTTTGTTTGGTAATTTAACGGTCAACTAGTACTCGGACTATAACACCTAAACAGGGTTTCGTCAAGGTTTCGTGTTTCATTTTTTAAAAAATATTTTTCGAGGACCAAACTATACGGAGGTCAAGTTCAATCCTTTTTAATTTTATTGCCAAAATTTCATAAAAAAATAAATTATTTTGGTATGGTAATTTAACGGTCAACTAGTACTTTGACTATAACCCCTAAACAGGGTTTCGTTAGGGTTTCGTATTTCAATTTTTTAAAAAATATTTTTCAAGGACCAAACCATACGGAGGTCAAGTTACATCCTTTTTAATGTTATTGCCAAAATTTCATAAAAAAAGAAATTAGTTTGGTTTGGTAATTTAATGGTCAACTAGTACTTTGACTATATCCTAAACAAGGTATCGTCAGGGTTTCGTGTTTCGATTTTTTAAAAAATATTTCTCGAGGAGCCAACCATACGGAGGTCAAGTTCCATCCTTTTGAATGTTACTGCCAAAATTTCAGAAAAAAATTAATTATTTTGGTTTGGTAATTTAACGGTTAACTAGTAGTTTGACTAGAACCCCTAAACAAGGCTTCGTCAGGGTTTCATGTTTCGATTTTTTAAAAAATATTTTTCGAGGACCAAACCATACGGAGGTCAAGTTCCATCCTTTTTAATGTTATTTCAAAAATTTCATAAAAAAATAAATTAGTTTGGATTGGTAATTTAACGGTCAACTAGTACGTACTTTGACTATAACCCCTAAACAGAGTTTCGTTACGATTTCATGTTTCAATTTTTTTAAAAATATTTCTCGAGGACCCAACCATACGGAGGTCAAGATCCATCCTTTTTAATGTTATTTTCAAAATTTCAGAAAAAAATAAATTATTTTTGTTTGGTAATTTAACGATCAACTATTACTTTGACTACAACCCCTAAATAGGGTTTCGTCAGGGTTTCGTGTTTCAATTTTTTAAAAAATATTTTTCTAGGACCAAACTATATGGAGGTCGAGTTCCATCCTTTTTAATGTTATTGCCAAAATTTCATAAAAACAAAATTTCATAAAAAAATAAATTAGTTAGGTTTGGTAATTTAACGGTAAACTAGTACTTTGACTATTAGGATTTCGTCAGGGTTTCGTGTTTCGATTTTTTAAAAAATATTTCTCGAGGACCCAACCGTACGGAGGTCAAGTTCCATACTTTTTAATGTTATTGCCAAAATTTCAGAAAAAATAATTTAGTTTGGTTTGGTAATTTAACGGTCAACTAGTACTTTGACTATAACCACTAAACAGGGTTTCGTCAGGGTTTCGTGTTTCAATTTTTTAAAAAATATTTTTCGAGGGCCAAACTATACGGAGGTCTAGTTCAATCGTTTTTAATGTTATTACCAAAATTTCATTAAAAAATAAATTAGTTTGGTTTGGTAATTTAACGTTCAACTAGTACTTTGACTATAACCCCTAGATAGGGTTTCGTCAGGGTTTCGTGTTTCGATTTTTTTAAAAATATTTCTCGAGGACCCAACCACACGGAGGCCAAGTTCCATCCTTTTTAATGTTATTTCCAAAATTTCAGAAAAAAATAATTTAGTTTGGTTTGGTAATTTAACGGTAAACTAGTACTTTGACTATAACCCCTAAACAGGGTTTCGTTAGGGTTTCGTGTTTCAATTTTTTAAAAAATATTTTTCGAGGACCAAACTATACGGAGGTCAAGTTCAATCCTTTTTAATGTTATTGCCAAAATTTCATAAAAAAATAAATTAGTTTGGTTTGGTAATTTAACGTTCAACTAGTACTTTGACTATAACCCCTAGACAGGGTTTCGTCAGGGTTTCGTGTTTCGATTTTTTTAAAAATATTTCTCGAGGACCCAAGGAGGCCAAGTTCCATCCTTTTTAATGTTATTTCCAAAATTTCAGAAAAAAATAAATTATTTTTGTTTGGTAATTTAACGTTCAACTAGTACTTTGACTATAACCCCTAGGCAGGGTTTCGTCAGGGTTTCGTGTTTCGATTTTTTAAAAAATATTTCTCGAGGACCCAACCATACGGAGGCCAAGTTCCATCCTTTTTAATGTTATTTCCAAAATTTCAGAAAAAAATAAATTAGTTTGGTGTGGTAATTTAACGGTCAACTAGTACTTTGACTATAACCCCTAAACAAGGTTTCGTTAGGGTTTCGTATTTCAATTTTTTAAAAAATATTTTTCAAGGACCAAACCATATGCAGGTCAAGTTACATCCTTTTTAATGTTATTGCCAAAATTTCATAAAAAAATAAATTAGTTTGGTTTGGTAATTTAACGGTCAACTAGTACATTGACTATACCCTAAACAAGGTATCGTCAGGGTTTCGTGTTTCGATTTTTTAAAAATTATTTCTCGAGGAGCCAACCATACGGAGGTCAAGTTCCATCCTTTTTAATGTTACTGCCAAAATTTCAGAAAAAAAGAAATTATTTTGGTTTGGTAATTTAACGGTTAACTAGTAGTTTGACTAGAACCCCTAAACAAGGCTTCGTCAGGGTTTCATGTTTCGATTTTTTAAAAAATATTTTTCGAGGACCAAACCATACGTAGGTCAAGTTCCATCCTTTTTAATGTTATTTCAAAAATTTCATAAAAAAATAAATTACTTTGGACTGGTAATTTAACGGTCAACTAGTACGTACTTTGACTATGACCCCTAAACAGGGTTTCATTAGGGTTTCGTGTTTCAATTTTTAAAAAAATATTTCTCGAGGACCCAACCATACGGAGGTCAAGATCCATCCTTTTCAATGTTATTTCCAAAATTTCAGAAAAAAATAAATTAGTTTTGTTTGCTAATTTAACGGTCAACTAGTACTCGGACTATAACACATAAACAGGGTTTCGTCAGGGTTTCGTGTTTCAATTTTCAAAAAAATATTTTTCGAGGACCAAACGATACGGAGGTCAAGTTCAATCCTTTTTAATGTTATTGCCAAAATTTCAGAAAAAAATAAATTAGTTTTGTTTGGTAATTTAACGTTCAACTAGTACTTTGACTATAACCCCTAGGCAGGGTTTCGCCAGGGTTTCGTGTTTCGATTTTTTAAAAAATATTTCTCGAGGAGCCAACCATACGGAGGTCAAGTTCCATCATTTTTAATGTTATTGCCAAAATTTCAGAAAAAAAATTATTTTGGTTTGGTAATTTAACGGTTAACTAGTAGTTTGACTATATTAGGAATATGTTGTACTTGATGATAACTTCACAATCAATCAAATTGTTTAAGGTTTTGTAGCTGTCAACGGATGAGGATTTATAACTTTATCCATTGACAGGTAGCTCATCAAAGGATGAGGTTTTGTAGCATACTGCAAGTATCTCTATGTTATCAGTTGATAGTGTTTTTATCCATAGTCATGTTGACTATCAACGGATAGGCAGAATAGGGTAGCCAATTGTAAATAAGCTATGCTATGTAATTCTGTCTAAGTGAAAGTGTATCAACGGATGAAGACAAAACTCTATCAACGGATACAACTCAAATCCACTCTATCAACGGATACAGCTCAAGTCTCAATATCAACGGATACCGCTCAATACATCATCAACGGATGTCAGTGTACAATATCAACGGATAATCATTGACACTGTCTTCTATGATTAGCTGGGGATTAGCAGTTGATAAGGACATGTTTGACTGACAGATCACATGGGTTGATAGTAGATACAAAAAGCAGTATGGCAGCCATACTTTGGAAACACAGAAGAAAGAAGCATTCTATTTACAATATGAATACAAGAAAGGTGCAGGAGACATGTCTGAACACAAGGACAACCTTTCGGCTACATGTGTATTTGGAGTGTAGTAGCAAGTCAACTAGAATTAGATTAGTATTATCTTATTCCAGTAGTACTTGTAAAACTTGGGATATATATAACCAAGTGTAGCAACTCTTTGTAGGTTAAGAAAACAGACATATTTGCTTAGGGTTTCTTGAATATCCTTAGAAGCAAAGAGTTGTAAAACGGCAGCTGTGTACAATTTGTATCACAGAGTTTTCTTCAAATAAAAGCTTCAGGTGGTGCATATTAACCACCTGATTTTATATGTGTTTGTGTTTAAATTTTACATTGCAATTATCTCTGCATAAGTTTCTGGAGTTCTTATCAGAAATTTATAAATATCAAGAATTGTATTCAACCCCCCCTTCTACAATTATACAAGTGTGTAATCTGGGAATAACAATTGGTATCAAAGCAAGCTTCTAACATATTTGAAGTTTAAAGATCAACTCACTTCCAACATGTCTAAGAAGGATTATGGAGTGAAGATTCCAGTTCTTGATAGAGAAAATTACTTTCACTGGAAAGTAAAAATGCCCCTACATCTCTCGTCTATTGATGAGGGCTTTGTGGATTGCATTGACAAGGGTCCTCACGTTCCAATGAAGACAGCAACAAGAGTTGGCCTGGCTGATGATGTGCCTGACACTCTCATTCCCAAACCTGTTTCTGAGTGGAGTCTTGAAGATATTGCAGAAGTCCACAAAGACAAAAAGGCCATGAATATTCTGTTCAATGGTCTAGAAACAGACATGGTTGACAATGTTATTAACTGTACTACCGCCAAGGAAGTATGGGACATTGTTTAAACCCTGCGTGAAGGAACAGAACAGGTAAGGGAAAACAAGATGCAACTACTAATCCAACAGTATGAACATTTTCACTTTAAGAGTGGAGAAACATTGAATGATACATTTAGTAGATTTCAAAAGCTACTAAATGGTTTGAAACTGTATGGAAGAATCTATCAAGTTAAAGATTCTAATCTCAAATTTCTGAGATCACTGCCCAAGGAATGGAAGCCAATGACTGTTTCTCTAAGAAACACTCAAGAGTACAAGACATTTACTCTTGAAAGGCTCTATGGAACTTTAAAGACCTATGAGCTGGAAATGGAGCAGGATGAAGAGATTGAGAAGTCTCAAAAGAAAAGTGGGTCAGTTGCACTTGTTGCCAACTTGGAGCAAAAGGAGGAAAGGACAGAAACTGCTAGTTCTACACCAAACAGGGAGGTTTGTAAAGGTAGAGCAGAATCAAGCAGGAGCAAGGAAAAGGTGTCTGAGGAATTGAATGCTCTTCAGCAGGATGAATTGGATGAGATAGATGAGCACTTAGCTTTTCTATCTAGAAGATTCTCTAAGCTGAAATTCAAGAGAAACTCAGGGGTGGCCAAGCCATTTAACAAGGATTTTTCCACAAGCAACTATGTGGATAAATCCAAAATTAAATGCTACAATTGTGGAATTGCTGGTCACATGATAAGTGAATGCAGGAATTCTAGATCTGAGAACAAGGGGAAGCCAACTGAGGCTGTTGACTATAAGAAGAAATATTTTGATCTTCTCAGGCAGAAAGGAAAGGCATTCTTGACCCAAGAGTATGACTGGGCTGTTGATAACAATCATTCTGATGATGATGTTGAGTTAGTCAACCTTGCCTTAATGGCTGATTCTGGAGAGCAGGAAGCAAGTTCAGCTAGCAATCAGGTATTTTCTACTAATCTCTCTGAGCTCACCAAAGAGGAATGCAATAGTGTTATAGATGAAATGTCTACTGAACTATATCACTTAAGTGTTACTCTTAAATCACTTACTAAAGAGAACAATAGGATTAAAGAGTCTAATCTATTTTTAAGTGATAGAAATGCTGCTCTAGAAACTCAATTTCTAGAATTTGAGAAAATGAGAGTTGATTGCAATAATGCTAAAAGTGAACTTGAAGCTGTGTTAAAAAGAGAACTAATTTTAAAAGACCAGCTTGAAAAAGAACAAGGGATAATTGCTAAATTTCAAAGTTGTAGGAATATTTCTCAAAACATAATAGAAGTTCAGGGAATGGAATCTTTTGTGAAGGATACCTGGACTCAAAAGAAAAAGGAGCTAGAACCTGGCCTTGAGGATCTAGAGACTATTTGTGAATCAACGGATAGTGATCATCCGTTGACAGATGAACCGTCAACGGATGAGAGGTATCCGTCGACTAACAAAAAGTCTGTTAGTAAGAAGGAACTTAGGAAACTGGATATCAAGTATGGTCCAGTAAACAAGAATTTTGTTAGTGGTGAGTGCAGCAAAACCAAATCCAGTGGGAAGGCTAAGACAGGTGATTTACACAACAAAAAGGCTGTTGGTAAATCAGACAATGAAAAAGTAGAAATTGAGGGCAAAAAGAAAAAGAACAGAAATGGTAAGATAGGCATCAACAAGAAAAACAATTACTCTCCTGACAAGTTTGCTCCTAGGAAAACTTGTAGTAATTGTAATAGTGTTAATCATCTATCTTCTAATTGCAAGTTTGTCAACAAGGCTCCTGTTCATGTACCTCAACCAATGCCATGTATGCCTGCAATGCCTGGTTTGTATCAAAATGCTAGTTTCTCAAATCCATATGTGAACATGCCATATGTGTCTAATCCATACTTTCAATCTATGAATGTGCCACAAATGTCATGGAACCTACCTAATATGAATAATATGTATGCCAATTTTCCACACATGCATGCATCCAATATTTGCAAATGAGCATTTGTCAAACCCCATTACTCAAGCATCTACACCTAAGTTGAAGAATGCTAAGAGTGCAAAGTCAAAGGCTAACAAGAAAGGACCCAAGAAAGCTTGGGTACCAAAATCAACTTGATTTGTTTTTGAAATGTGTGTAGGGAAACAGAAGGAATCTATGGTACCTAGACAGTGGATGCTCTAGGCACATGACAGGAGATTCAACCCTGCTCACAGAGTTCAAGGAAGGAGCTGGCCCTAGAATTACCTTTGGAGATGACAGCAAAGGATATACTAAGGGATATGGACTGATTTCAAAAGACAATGTCATCATTGAAGAAGTGGCTTTAGTTGAAGGTTTAAAGCACAATTTGCTGAGTATCAGTCAGATTTGTGACAAAGACTATGAAGTAAAGTTCACAAAAGAAGCCTGTGTTATTTCTGCCAAGGAAGACAACAATGTGGTATTGACAGGCTTTAGAAAAGGAAATGTTTACATAGCTGACTTCAATTCAACATGCTCAGAATCTATTACTTGTCTCTTCAGCAAAGCAAGTAAGGATGAGAGTTGGCTATGGCATAAGAAGCTGTCACATTTGAATTTTAAAGTTATGAATGATTTGGTAAGAAAGGATCTTGCTAGAGGAATCCCTCAATTGGAGTTTGTCAAAGATGGGCTGTGTGATGCCTGCCAATTAGGGAAACAAAAGAAATCATCCTTCAAAAGCAAGACAGAGTCATCCATTGTTAAGCCTCTTCAATTGCTGCATATGGATTTATTTGGTCCAGTAAATGTCATGTCTATTTCAAAGAAGAAATACTGTCTGGTGATTGTAGATGATTTTTCTAAGTTCACATGGACTTTCTTCCTGCACTCCAAGGATTGTGCAAGTGAAATCATCATCAATCATCTCAGAATGCTAAACAATGGTTCTGAAGACAGAGTACAAAGAATCAGGAGTGACAATGGTACTGAATTCAAGAATTCCACAATGAAGATTTTTTGTGAAGAGAATGGAATTGTCCATGAGTTTTCTGCTGCCAGAACACCTCAACAAAATGGAGTTGTTGAAAGGAAAAACAGAACTCTCATTGAAGCAGCTAGAACAATGTTAAGTGAATCAAGGTTACCAACATATTTCTGGGCTGAAGCTGTCAACACTGCATGCTTTACTCAGAATATTTCCTTGGTCAATCAAGCTAGTGGAATGACTCCTTATCAGTTATTAACCAACAAGAAACCAACTTTAGCTTTCCTACATGTCTTTGGGTGTAAGTGTTTTGTGCTAAGGAATCATGGAGATAACTTGGGCAAATTTGAAGCAAAGGCAGATGAAGCTATTTTCGTTGGATATGCAGCATAGAAAGCCTACAAGGTCTACAATCTAAGAACCAACATTGTTATGGAATCTGTACATGTTTTGTTTGATGATCAAAAGATTCTAGGCCTAAATGATGAAGGTTACCATGAAAAGTTGGAATTTGAAAATGAAGGTGAAGGAAGAATGAACTATGATGATGATGAGGAAAATGAAGATCATGACCACAGAGATCCACCTAGAGCTGTTATACCAACTAGAAGTGATGCTTACACTGAAAATGAAGCATCCGCTGACAGTCATTCTGCTACATCCGTTGACAGTCATTCTGCAACATCCGTTGACACTATTAGAGATGCATCCGTTGACAGATATTCTCAAGCATCCGTCGACAGGCAAAATGATGCATCCATTGACAGTCAACTTCATAATTCAGCAAGGACAACAAACTCAGGGGGAGTTTCTCAAGGTCAAAGTTCAATGCTAAATCAACATAATCATGGAAATGAAGCAACCTCATCAAGATCAAACCTTCCACCTGCAAGAAAATGGACTAGAAATCATCCATTTGAGTTAATCACTGGTGAATCAAATTCAAGAGTCCAAACTAGAAGGGCCACTCAAGCAGAATGTCTATACAGTAGCTTTCTGTCTCAGGAGGAACCTAAGAAAGTGGAAGATGCCCTTCTAGATCCAGATTGGGTGTTAGCAATGCAAGAAGAGCTAAACCAATTTGAAAGAAATAAAGTATGGAAACTTGTGCCCAAACCTGATGATAGAAGTGTCATAGGTACTAAATGGGTTCTCAAGAATAAGATAGATGAAAATGGCATAATTGTGAGGAATAAAGCTAGATTAGTGGCAAAGGGCTATTCTCAAGAAGAAGGAATAGATTTTGATGAAACTTTTGCTCCAGTAGCAAGACTTGAGGCAATAAGAATCTTTCTAGCCTATGCAGCACATGCCAATTTCAAAGTCTATCAGATGGATGTCAAAAGTGCCTTTCTTAATGGGGAACTGGAAGAAGAGGTCTATGTCCATCAACCTCTTGGTTTTGAGGATCCAGAATTTCCAGAATATGTATATCTTCTCATAAAAGCACTTTATGGTTTGAAGCAAGCACCAAGAGCCTGGTATGACACTTTATCTCAATTTCTTTTGGAGAACCACTTCACTAGAGGTACAGTAGATAAAACCTTATTTCATAGGGATATTAATGGCTCTTCAATACTTGTTCAAATCTATGTAGATGATATTATTTTTGGGTCTACAGATGAGAAGCTTTGCAAAAAGTTTGCCAAACTTATGCAAAGTAGGTATGAAATGAGCATGATGGGTGAATTAACTCACTTTCTTGGCCTACAAGTAAAGCAAGTTAATGAGGGCATTTTCATAAGTCAAACAAAATATATTTATGATCTCTTAAAGAAATTTGACTTAATGGATTGTACATCTGCTAAAACACCTATGGCCACTGCAACTAAGCTTGAGTTGAATACTAAGGAAAAGTCTGTGGACATCTCAAGCTATAGAGGCATGGTAGGTTCACTTTTATACCTAACAGCTAGTAGACCTGATATAATGTTTTCTATTTGTCTTTGTGCTAGATTTCAAGCTGACCCTAGAGAGTCTCACTTAATAGCTATTAAAAGAATTTTCAGGTATCTCAAGGGAACACCAAACCTTGGCATTTGGTACCAAAGAGAATCTGGTTTTGATCTAACTGGCTATTCAGATGCAGATTATGCAGGTTGCAGAGTTGATAGGAAAAGTACTACAGGTTCCTATCAATTTCTAGGAAACAGGCTTGTTTCATGGTTCAGTAAGAAACAAAACTCAGTCTCCACTTCTACAGCAGAAGCTGAGTACATTGCTGCTGGAAGCTGTTGTGCACAGATTCTATGGATGAGAAACGAACTCATTGACTATGGTCTAAAAGTTGAGAAGATTCCAATTTTCTGTGACAACACAAGTGCTATTGCCATCACAGGGAATCCAGTGCAACATTCGAGAACCAAGCACATTGACATCAAATACCACTTCATTAGAGAACATGTGATGAATTGTACAGTAGAAATGCACTTTGTGCCAAGTGAAATGCAGCTTGCAGATATCTTCACCAAGCCTCTTGATGAATCCACATTCACAAGATTGGTAGGTGAGCTAGGTATGCTTAACTTGTCATAGTTCCTAGTGATATTTGATTTCAATGAATTGAAGCTAGAAATGTGTTTTGATTTACATGAAAGTTAAAACTTTCAGAAAAATTTTCTGCAGAAATTTTGTCTAAGGCAAAATTAGCTTATCAACGGATATCCTTTTATCCGTTGATATTATAAACACATTACTAGATTTTTGCATGTCAACGGGTAACAGGCTATCCACGTCATCAACGGATAAACTGTATCTCAACCGTTCATTCTATATCCGTTGATATACATTATTTTTTTTTAACCGTTGGTAACCGTGTATATCTAATCATGGCTGTACTTATTCTCTTTTTATTTATTATCTGACAGTTACTTTTGACCAATGGAGTAATTACTTTTAATTATTTCATTTTTAATTCTTGAAAAAATATAAAAGGCTGACTTGTACTCTCACATCTCACTTTTATTCATTTTCAAGCATATCAAAAGTTAACTGCATCTCCTTCTCTAAAACTCTCTGTAACCAAAGTTCAATCACTTCAATGGCGCCTATTGTTAAGATGATGTCCTCCACTGGGTTTACCTATGAGAAGAACAATTTCGCGGCCTTTGTCGACACAGTGAATGCTCCAGAAGCTTACCACACTTTGATGAGTTTCGTGAAGAAATGCAAACTGGCATATGCTATGACTGCCACCACTCCCTTAATCCACGAGGTAATTGAAGAAATGTGGACATCTGCTGAGTACAATGGCACAGACGGTACAATTGCTTTTTCTTTAAAGGGTAAAAACTATGTGGTTAATTCTGATGTAATAACTGCTTGTTTAAAATTGCCTGAGAATAACTGTCTGAAAGTACCTACTGATGCTGAAATTGTTGCCATGCTTAATTCTATTAATTATGCCCTTAGTACTGAAAACTTAGGGAAAATTGTTAGGAAAGGAATGGTTAAAGAATGGAGCTATTTCTGTGATGCCTTCATTAAAACTTTTTCAGGAAAAATTAGTAATTTTGATGCTGTTACCCAGTCCATGCTAACAATGATGTGTATGCTTTTCAATGATAAATTCTAAAATTTTGGCACATTAGTTATGTATGAGATAGCTGCAAAGTTGGGTAAAAAGGAAACTAGGAGCAAGAATATCTACTTTGCTAGATTTTTAATGCTCTTAGCACTGCATGTATCTGAGAATAAGCTATCCATTGCTAACCCGGATAGCAAGTTCCAATGTTTTGTTCAGGAGAAGAGAGTCTTAAGTGACCTGATTCGAATGAACCTCAATGCAGGAGTACAATTGGTATATCTACCAATTGTTCAGGTAACTATCTCTAACTCTGAAACCCCTATCTCCAACCCCCAAATTTCTTTGCCTTCTAGTGTCACAATGGAGTCTGTAGTTGTGACCAAACAGGCTCCTACCAAAGTGACCAAATCCAGAGTTCCAAAATCACAGTCTAAAAAGCAAACCTCAAGTGTCTCTCAAAAGACACCTGTTGTAAAACCTACCAAAACTCTTGAGGGGAGTGTGAAGGTGGCAGTGAGTGGTGAGGGACAGGGTGAACATCAAAGAAGCCCTAAGGATAAGGAAGGAGAGATGAGTGCAACCACCATTTCAGTCTCTCAAAAGACTGCTAATGTAACTTCAAGCCAAATTCCAGTTACACTCTCTAAACAGAGTGTGACCACTGAATCAAGTTCCCCACAAGGAACACTGCACAAGAGGGTTAGAGACACATATAGCCCAATCTCAAAAACCTATGGAAGAAGAGTGAAATCTAAAACCACAGGGGAATCACAGGGTGCACACACTGTACAGGAAACTGTACCTTCTCAAACTCAGTTTGATGTGGCTTCAATAAATGTGGAGTCACAGCCCCTTGATCTTAATCTTCAAATCGACACACATTAAAATCCACCATCACCAACTCCATCTCTGGATGTGGATATGATATCTACATCAATTCCTGATTCTCCATCTTTAAGATTCTTGGAGAAGCCCCACTCTGTAGTTGGTGGTCATCATCTTTTAGATGATTTGTTGGACCATCAATCTTCCCTTCCAGAATTCTCAACACAGACTGTGGCCTCAAACTTAAAATCAATCTCCACAGATTCAGTGTTGGTTTTCTCTTCAACGGATAAAATTATTCCTTCCTCAACGGATATCCTTCATCCGTTGACAAGTGTTTCTCCATCAACGGATGCGCCTCTATCTAGCCATCCGTTGACAGCTATAACTACACCATCAACGGATATTCCGTATCCGTTGATAACTCACTCTACCACTGCTATATCTGACATTCCTGTGTCAAGTGTGGAGGAATTCTCAGTAGTTGAAACACTTTTAGGATTGAGGGAAAGGAGTGAGAGGCTGCCTTGTGAGCAGGCAAAAGGAGAGGTAAATAATGAGAGGCTGGCCATTTCTTCCGGGCAGGCAAAAGGAGAGTTTGAGAGTTCCACCTTAGTAGGTGAAGGTGAGGGTGTGAGAGGTGTGAGCCAAGGGGAGCCCTTGATGCAAGAAAAGAGAGATGAGGGGAGAGAAGGGACTACAGGAGAAATAAGGATGGAAGAAGCAGCCATTGCTAGTGAGTCAATGGAGGTTGAGGATGCATCCAAGGAAATGGAATATCAAAGAGAATATCAGTCCATGATTGACTCCATTTCTTTGGATGCTGAAACCTTTACTCATCCTATTCCTGCCTATCAAATTCTGGCACAACAGGGCAATGTGGAAGCAGAGGAGGCAATGCACCTAGTGCACACCTCACAGTCTCTACTTAGAGCTAAAGAATCTATAGCAGCTCTGCAATCCATTGCTGAGAGTGAAGAATTTGACAATTCTGAAGATGAAGACAGCCAGAGCTTTGAAGATGAAGGTGGTAGCAGTATTCATGATTTTGCATTTGCTCACAACTACACCTATCATCAACTTGATATGGAAATCATAAGGCAATATAAATCTGCCCTGGCTGAGCACCCAGAAGCAGATCCACAGAGAAAGGTTGTTCTTCAACAGGCAATTGACTCCCTAAAGTTACAAAAGATGCAAATGGTGATTCAGAGATCCAACTTAGAGGAGGTCAAACAAGAAATCAAGGATGTGAAGATCTCTGTGGATTCCAAGCTAGAGCAACTAGCTCCTACAACCACTCAGAGGGTGTTGCAACAAAGGTTCCTCAAAGAAGACAACCTGGCTAAGTCTGTGCAACTACTCACCTCAAGAGTGGGAAAGATGGAATCCCAGATGGAGCAATTTCTTCAACATCAGAAACTGCAAACCCAACTGCTAGAAAAGTTAGTTGCAGCCCTAACTTCTAGTCAAACCCTTGATGCTAACAAAAAGGGGGAGAAAGTGGAAGAGGCTGTGGCAACTACAAGTCAAATCTTAATTTCTGAAAGCAGGGAAGCAGCAAGTAAGGGGGAGCAGCAGCCTACCATAGTGGTCAATCCACAGGAATTCATTGTCACAGCCTCCCCCAGCAATTCCAAACCTGAACAAGTAGCTCGATCTGAAGAGTTTGATTTCTCAAACTTGACAGAAGAGGAAAAGCTAGCCAAAATTGAAGCTCTACAAAAGATGAAAGAGGAAAACTATGAAAGGATAATAAGGACAGAAAGATTGATCAATCAATCTATTGCATCAACTTTGTTCTCTAGCCAAACCTCAGCTCCAACAATATCTACAACAATTCTGAAGGTGCTCACTCCAGCAATTGTGGCTCCTACATTCTATGATGCTGAGCCTTCTCATGTTAAGGAATTTGAACCCTACATCAAAACAAGACCCTTCTCACCACCAAAAGAAAATGGGAAGAACAAGTTACAACAGGACTTTCCATTTCCCAAGGATGATGAAGAGAAGCTGATGGGTAAGGCAATCAAGGAATTCAAGGAGAAGACTAACAGTTGTGTAAGAGAATGGATGGCTGTAATCATAAGGAATGGAAAAGTTCTAAACATATCCAACAGCCATCCTAGATTTGTTGAAGCCAAGAGAGAAGAGACTTCAAGGCTGCTAAGAGAATCTCAACCAAGCACTGAATATCAATATGAAAACTCAGATGAGAAGCAAGCAAGGCTGCTCAAGAGTTATTGGATGAGGTAGAGGATGAATTGAGGGAACCTGAGGAAGTCCCCAAATTCAAAAAGAAAGGGAAATCAGTCCCCAAATCCAAGAGAATAAAATCAAAGGCAAGGAGGCCTGTCTCTCCAGAAATTGAAAACAAGGAGACAGTTGGTTCATCACAACCTATTGATGTAAAAGTATTCAACCCAGATGTGAATTTCCATGGTGAGCCTATAGTACCTAAAGAGGAACCAATGAATCTTGACTCCATTGAGGTTCCTTCATTCTTGCTGAAGCCTCAACAGAAGCCTATACAGAAGAAAAGGAAACCAAGGAAGCAACCTTCAAAGGAACCAATTCAAGTTTCTAGGGTTCCTGCTATTGTTAGGAAGCCAATCTTGGAAAACAAGGATGATTTTATCTATCAGGCAGATATTGAAAATACTCTGGCATGAATCTTTATCTGGATGAATTGTCAGAAGTAAGACGAATTGACAAATATAGACATTTGCCTGAAAGATTGGTCTTTGTATACAAGGGAGGAATGGAAAGGACATGGCCACTACAAAGGGTTCTTGGAGAAAATTATCATACCTTAACCAAAGTGTTCTCTGCAATCAAGAGATACACAGGGTTCTCCAAGATAGCAAAAGGGGAGATACTGGACATAATAGAACAAATAAGGAGGGAATGGAACTCACCATCAAGTCTACCAAGGAAAATGAAGATCCCATACAATGGACAGAAAATCCACCTCCAACCTTTCTGGATGATGGAGTTCAGGGATGAAGATGGTAACAGGAGATTCTTCAGGTTAGAAGACCAACTACCAAAGGCCAGTTCTCAATACCTGAGATGGTTACAACAAAAGCTAAATCCAAAGGTAGATGAAGAAGATGCCTTCTATAGGCAACTCCAAATACAGATTGAGTCCAACTCTGCCAAGGAAGGAAAATCAAGGGTGATGCCAACAAGAGGAAAGAAACAGTCTTAATCTGCTCAGTCTAGAGGAGCACTACTCTGTAAATTTCTCAAACTTTCAGTTTTTAATTTTTGTAGCTTAATACAATTTATGCATTGTTCTTTATATATCTTTAGGAATGTTTTGTTATCATCAAGGTCCTGAATTTATGCTTTATTGCCATCAAGTATAAATTGGGGGAGATTGTTAGGAATATGTTGTACTTGATGATAACTTCATAATCAATCAAATTGTTTAAGGTTTTGTAGCTGTCAACGGATGAGGATTTATAACTCTATCCGTTGACAGGTAGCTCATCAACGGATGAGGTTTTGTAGCATACTGCAAGTATCTCTATGTTATCAGTTGATAGTGTTTTTATCCATAGTCATGTTGACTATCAACGGATAGGCAGAATAGGGTAAGCCAATTGTAAATAAGCTATGCTATGTAATTCTGTCTAAGTGAAAGTGTATCAACAGATTAAGACAAAACTCTATCAACATATACAACTCAAATCCACTCTATCAACGGATACAGCTCAAGTCTCAATATCAACGGATACCGCTCAATACATCATCAACGGATGTTAGTGTACAATATCAACGGATAATCATTGACACTGTCTTCTATGATTAGCTGGGGATTAGCAGTTGATAAGGACATGTTTGACTGACAGATCACATGGGTTGATAGTAGACACAAAAAGCAGTATGGCAGCCATACTTTGGAAACACAAAAGAAAGAAGCATTCTATTTACACTATGAATACAAGAAAGGTGCAGGAGACATGTCTGAACACAAGGACAACCTTTCGGCTACATGTGTATTTGGAGTGTAGTCGCAAGTCAACTAGAATTAGATTAGTATTATCTTATTCCAGTAGTACTTGTAAAACTTGGGATATATATAACCAAGTGTAGCAACTCTTTGTAGGTTAAGAAAACAGACATATTTGCTTCGGGTTTCTTGAATATCCTTAGAAGCAAAGAGTTGTAAAACGGCAGCTGTGTACATTTTGTATCAAAGAGTTTTCTTCAAATAAAAGCTTCAGGTGGTGCATATTAACCACCTGATTTTATATGTGTTTGTGTTTAAATCTTACATTGCAATTATCTCTGCATAAGTTTCTGGAGTTCTTATCAGAAATTTATAAATATCAAGAATTGTATTCAACCCCCCCTTCTACAATTATACAAGTGTGTAATCTGGGAATAACAGACTAGAACCCCTAAACAAGGCTTCGTCAGGGTTTCATGTTTCGATTTTTTAAAAAATATTTTTCGATGACCAAACCATACGGAGGTCAAGTTCCATCCTTTTTAATGTTATTTCAAAAATTTCATAAAAAAATAAATTAGTTTGGATTGGTAATTTAACGGTCAACTAGTACGTACTTTGACTATAACCCCTAAACAGAGTTTCGTTACGGTTTCATGTTTCAATTTTTGAAAAAATATTTCTCGAGGACCCAACCATACGGAGGTCAAGATCCATCCTTTTTAATGTTATTTTCAAAATTTCAGAAAAAAATAAATTAGTTTTGTTTGGTAATTTAACGGTCAACTATTACTTTGACTACAACCCCTAAACAGGGTTTTGTCAGGGTTTCGTGTTTCAATTTTTTAAAAAATATTTTTCTAGGACCAAACTATATGGAGGTCGAGTTCCATCCTTTTTAATGTTATTGCCAAAATTTCATAAAAACAAAATTTCATAAAAAAATAAATTAGTTTGGTTTGGTAATTTAACGGTAAACTAGTACTTTGACTATACCCTAAACAGGGTATCGTCAAGGTTTCGTGTTTTAATTTTTAAAAAAATATTTCTCGCGGACCCAACCATACGGAGGTCAAGTTCCATCCTTTTTAATGTTATTGCCAAAATTTCAGAAAAAAATAAATTAGTATGGTTTGGTAATTTAACAGTTAACTAGTAGCTTGACTAGAACCCCTAAACAGGGCTTCGTCAGGTTTCATGTTTCAATTTTTTAAAAAATATTTTTCAAGGACCAAACCATACGGAGGTCAAGTGCCGTCCTTTTTAATGTTATTGCCAAAATTTTATGAAAAATAAATTAGTTTGGTTTGGTAATTTAACGGTCAACTAGTACGTACTTTGACTATAACCCCTAAATAGGGTTTCATTAGGGTTTCGTGTTTCAATTTTTAAAAAAATATTTCTCGAGGACCCAACCATACGGAGGTCAAGATCCATCCTTTTCAATGTTATTTCCAAAATTTCAGAAAAAAATAAATTAGTTTTGTTTGCTAATTTAACGGTCAACTAGTACTCGGACTATAACACCTAAACAGGGTTTCGTCAGGGTTTCGTGTTTCAATTTTTTAAAAAATATTTTTCGAGGACCAAACGATACGGAGGTCAAGTTCAATCCTTTTTAATGTTATTGCCAAAATTTCATAAAAAAATAAATTAGTTTGGTTTGGTAATTTAACATTCAACTAGTACTTTGACTATAACCCCTAGACAGGGTTTCGTCAGGGTTTCGTATTTCGATTTTTTAAAAAATATTTCTCGAGGACCCAACCATACGGAGGCCAAGTTCCATCCCTTTTAATGTTATTTCCAAAATTTCAGAAAAAAATAAATTATTTTGGTGTGGTAATTTAACGGTCAACTAGTACTTTGACTATAACCCCTAAACAGGGTTTCGTTAGGGTTTCGTATTTCAATTTTTTAAAAAATATTTTTCAAGGACCAAACCATACGGAGGTCAAGTTACATCCTTTTTATATTGCCAAAATTTCATAAAAAAAGAAATTAGTTTGGTTTGGTAATTTAACGGTCAACTAGTACTTTGACTATAACCCCTAAACAGGGTTTTGTTAGGGTTTCGTATTTCGATTTTTTAAAAAATATTTCTCGAGGACCCAACTATACGGAGGTTAAGTTCCATCCTTTTTAATGTTATTGCCAAAATTTCATAAAAAAAGAAATTAGTTTGGTTTGGTAATTTAACGGTCAACTAGTACTTTGACTATACCCTAAACAAGGTATCGTCAGGGTTTCGTGTTTCAATTTTTTAAAAAATATTTCTCGAGGAGTCAACCATACGGAGGTCAAGTTCCATCCTTTTTAATGTTACTGCCAAAATTTCAAAAAAAATAAATTAGTATGGGTTGGTAATTTAACGGTTAACTAGTAGCTTGACTAGAACCCCTAAACAGGGCTTCGTCAGGGTTTCATGTTTCGATTTTTTAAAAAATATTTTTCAAGGACCAAACCATACAGAGGTCAAGTGCCATCCTTTTTAATGTTATTGCCAAAATTTTATGAAAAATAATTAGTTTGGTTTGGTAATTTAACGGTCAACTAGTACGTACTTTGACAATAACCCCTAAACAGGGTTTCATTAGGGTTTCGTGTTTCGATTTTTAAAAAAATATTTCTCGAGGACCCAACAATACGGAGGTCAAGATCCATCCTTTTCAATATTATTTCCAAAATTTTAAAAAAAAAATAAATTAGTTTGTTTGGTAATTTAAAGGTCAACTATTACTCGGACTATAACACCTAAACAGGGTTTCGTCAGGGTTTCGTGTTTCAATTTTTAAAAAAATATTTTTCAAGGACCAAACTATACGGAGGTCATGTTCAATCCTTTTTAATGTTATTGCCAAAATTTCATAAAAAAATAAATTAGTTTGGTTTGGTAATTTAACGTTCAACTAGTACTTTGACTATAACCCCTAGACAGGGTTTCGTCAGGGTTTCGTATTTGGATTTTTTTAAAAATATTTCTCGAGGACCCAACCATACGGAGGCCAAGTTCCATCCTTTTTAATGTTATTTCCAAATATTCAGAAAAAAATAAATTATTTTGGTGTGGTAATTTAACGGTTAACTAGTACTTTGACTATAACCCCTAAACAGGGTTTCGTTAGGGTTTCCTATTTCAATTTTTAAAAAAATATTTTTCAAGGACCAAACCATACGGAGGTCAAGTTACATCCTTTTTAATGTTATTGCCAAAATTTCATAAATAAAGAAATTAGTTTGGTTTGGTAATTTAATGGTCAACTAGTACTTTGACTATATCCTAAACAAGGTATCGTCAGGGTTTCGTGTTTCGATTTTTTAAAAAATATTTCTCGAGGAGCCAACCATACGGAGGTCAAGTTCCATCCTTTTTAATGTTACTGCCAAAAGTTCAGAAAAAAAAAAATTATTTTGGTTTGGTAATTTAACGGTTAACTAGTAGTTTGACTAGAACCCCTAAACAAGGCTTCGTCAGGGTTTCATGTTTCGATTTTTTAAAAAATATTTTTCGAGGACCAAACCATACGGAGGTCAAGTTCCATCCTTTTTAATGTTATTTCAAAAATTTCATAAAAAAATAAATTAGTTTGGATTGGTAATTTAACGGTCAACTAGTACGTACTTTGACTATAACCCCTAAACAGAGTTTTGTTACGGTTTCATGTTTCAATTTTTTAAAAAATATTTCTCGAGGACCCAACCATACGGAGGTCAAGATCCATCCTTTTTAATGTTATTTTCAAAATTTCAGAAAAAAGTAAATTAGTTTTGTTTGGTAATTTAACGGTCAACTATTACTTTGACTACAACCCCTAAACAGGGTTTCGTCAGGGTTTCGTGTTTCAATTTTTTAAAAAATATTTTTCTAGGACCAAACTATATGGAGGTCGAGTTCCATCCTTTTTCATGTTATTGCCAAAATTTCATAAAAACAAAATTTCATAAAAAAATAAATTAGTTTAGTTTGGTAATTTAACTGTAAACTAGTACTTTGACTATAACCCCTATACAGGGTTTCGTCAAGGTTTCGTGTTTCGATTTTTTTAAAAATATTTCTCGAGGACCCAACCACACGGAGGCCAAGTTCCATACTTTTTAATGTTATTGCCAAAATTTCAGAAAAAATAATTTAGTTTGGTTTGGTAATTTAACGGTCAACTAGTACTTTGACTATAACCCCTAAACAGGGTTTCGTCAGGGTTTCGTGTTTCAATTTTTTAAAAAATATTTTTTGAGGGCCAAACTATTCGGAGGTCTAGTTCAATCATTTTTAATGTTATTTCCAAAATGTGATAAAAAAATAAATTAGTTTGGTTTGGTAATTTAACGTTCAACTAGTACTTTGACTATAACCCCTAGACAGGGTTTCGTCAAGGTTTCGTGTTTCGATTTTTTTAAAAATATTTCTCGAGGACCCAACCACACGGAGGCCAAGTTCCATCCTTTTTAATGTTATTTCCAAAATTTCAGAAAAAAATAATTTAGTTTGGTTTGATAATTTAACGGTAAACTAGTACTTTGACTATAACCCCTAAACAGGGTTTCGTTAGGGTTTCGTGTTTCAATTTTTTAAAAAATATTTTTCGAGGACCAAACTATACGGAGGTCAAGTTCAATCCTTTTTAATGTTATTGCCAAAATTTCATAAAAAAATAAATTAGTTTGGTTTGGTAATTTAACGTTCAACTAGTACTTTGACTATAACCCCTAGACAGGGTTTCGTCAGGGTTTCGTGTTTCGATTTTTTAAAAAATATTTCTTGAGGACCCAACCATACGGAGGCCAAGTTCCATCCTTTTTAATGTTATTTCCAAAATTTCAGAAAAAAATAAATTAGTTTGGTGTGGTAATTTAACGGTCAACTAGTACTTTGACTATAACCCCTAAATAGGGTTTCGTTAGGGTTTCGTATTTCAATTTTTTAAAAAATATTTTTCAAGGACCAAACCATACGCAGGTCAAGTTACATCCTTTTTAATGTTATTGCCAAAATTTCATAAAAAACAAATTAGTTTGGTTTGGTAATTTAACGGTCAACTAGTACATTGACTATACCCTAAACAAGGTATCGTCAGGGTTTCGTGTTTCGATTTTTTAAAAAATATTTCTCGAGGAGACAACCATACGGAGGTCAAGTTCCATCCTTTTTAATGTTACTGCCAAAATTTCAGAAAAAAATAAATTATTTTGGTTTGGTAATTTAACGGTTAACTAGTAGTTTAACTAGAACCCCTAAACAAGGCTTCGTCAGGGTTTCATGTTTCGATTTTTTAAAAAATATTTTTCGAGGACCAAACCATACGTAGGTCAAGTTCCATCCTTTTTAATGTTATTTCAAAAATTTCATAAAAAAACAAATTAGTTTGGATTGGTAATTTAACGGTCAACTAGTACGTACTTTGACTATGACCCCTAAACAGAGTTTCGTTACGGTTTCGTGTTTCAATTTTTTAAAAAATATTTCTCGAGGACCCAACCATACGGAGCTCAAGATCCATCCTTTTTAATGTTATTTTCAAAATTTCAGAAAAAAATAAATTAGCTTTGTTTGGTAATTTAACGGTCAACTAGTACTTTGACTATAACCCCTAAATAGGGTTTCGTGTTTCAATTGTTTAAAAAATATTTTTCGAGGACCAAACTATACGGAGGTCAAGTTGAATCCTTTTTAATGCTATTGCCAAAATTTCATAAAAAAAATAAATTAGTTTGGTATGGTAATTTAACGTTCAACTAGTACTTTGACTATAACCCCTAGACAGGGTTTCGTCAGGGTTTCGTGTTTCGATTTTTTAAAAATATTTCTCGAGGATCCAACCATACGGAGGCCAAGTTCCATCCTTTTTAATGTTATTTCCAAAATTTCAGAAAAAATAAATTAGTTTGGTGTGGTAATTTAACGGTCAACTAGTACTTTGACTATAACCCCTAAACAGGGTTTTGTTAGGGTTTCGTATTTCAATTTTTTAAAAATATTTTTGAAGGACCAAACCATACGGAGGTTAAGTTCCATCCTTTTTAATGTTATTGCCAAAATTTCATAAAAAAAGAAATTAGTTTGGTTTGGTAATTTAACGGTCAACTAGTACCTTGACTATACCCTAAACAAGGTATCGTCAGGGTTTAGTGTTTCATTTTTTAAAAAATATTTCTCGAGGAGCCATCCATACGGAGGTCAAGTTCCATCCTTTTTAATGTTACTGCCAAAATTTCAGAAAAAAATAAATTATTTTGGTTTGGTAATTTAACGGTTAACTAGTATAGTTTGACTAGAACCCCTAAACAAGGCTTCGTTAGGGTTTCATGTTTCTAATTTTTAAAAAATATTTTTCGAGGACCAAACCATACGGAGGTCAAGTTCCATCCTTTTTAATGTTATTTCAAAAATTTCATAAAAAAAAACAAATTAGTTTGGATTGGTAATTTAACGGTCAACTAGTACGTACTTTGACTATAACCCCTAAACAGGGTTTCGTTACGGTTTCGTGTTTCAATTTTTTAAAAAATATTTCTCGAGGACCCAACCATACGGAGGTCATGATCCATCCTTTTTAATGTTATTTTCAAAATTTCAGAAAAAAAATAAATTAGTTTTGTTTGGTAATTTAAC
This sequence comes from Saposhnikovia divaricata, assembly GCA_036435485.1. NCBI lineage: Eukaryota > Viridiplantae > Streptophyta > Magnoliopsida > Apiales > Apiaceae > Saposhnikovia > Saposhnikovia divaricata. The sequence continues at coordinate 139,018,987 of CM071599.1, read as the reverse complement.
GGTCAACTAGTACTTTGACTATAACCCCTAAAGAGGGTTTCGTCAAGGTTTCGTGTTTCAATTTTTTAAAAAATATTTTTCGAGGACCAAACTATACGGAGGTCGAGTTCCATCCTTTTTAATGTTATTGCCAAAATTTCATACAAACAAAATTTCATAAAAAAAATAAATTAGTTTGGTTTGGTAATTTAACGGTAAACTAGTACTTTGACTATAACCCCTAAACAGGGTTTCATGTTTCAATTTTTTAAAAAATATTTCTCAAGGACCCAACCGTATGGAGGTCAAGTTCCATCCTTTTTATTGTTATTGCCAAAATTTCAGAAAAAAATAATTTAGTTTGCTTTGGTACTTTAACGGTCAACTAGTACTTTGACTATAACCCCTAAACAGGGTTTCGTTAGGGTTTCGTGTTTCAATTTTTTAAAATATATTTTTCGAGGACCCAACTGTACAGAGGTCAAGATCCATCCTTTTTAAAAATTTAGAAAGGACCCGCCAATTATTTTCAGAAATTGAAAAAATGTTATTAAATATTTAAATGTATGTACACATCATAAAAAAATACTTATAAACAGAAGGATGATATTCATCACATGTACAAATTTAGTTTGTACAAAAAAATAGTCATATGATAAGAGAAAGTTGAATTTTTACGCATTAGATACTTTTAAAAAATTTTAAAAAATATCTAATTAGTTGTAAAAATATTTTTAATCATTAAATATTCAATTTTTAAAAAACAATTTCTCGAGGACCCAATCGTACGGAGATCAAGATCCATCCCTTTTAAAGTTATTGCCAAAATTTCAGAAAGCAATAAATTAATTTTGTTTGGTAATTTAACGGTCAACTAGCACTTTGACTATAACCCCTAAACAGGGTTTCGTTAGGGTTTCGTGTTTCAATTTTTAAAAAAATATTTTTCAAGGACCAAACCATACGGAGGTCAAGTTTCATCATTTTTAATGTTATTGCCAAAATTTCATAAAAAAATAAACTAGTTTGGTTTTGTAATTTAACGGTCAACTAGTACATTGACTATACCCTAAACAGGTTATCGTCAAGGTTTCGTGTTTTGATTTTTAAAAAAATATTTCTCGAGGACCCAACCATACGGAGGTCAAGTTCCATCTTTTTAATGTTATTGCCAAAATTTCAGAAAAAAATAAATTAGTTTTGTCTGGTAATTTAATGGTCAACTAGTACTTTGACTATAACCCCTAAACAGGGTTTCGTCAAGGTTTCGTGTTTCAATTTTTTTAAAAATATTTTTCAAGGACCAAACCATATGGAGGACAAGTTCCATCCTTTTTAATGTTATTGCCAAAATTTCATAAAAAAATAAATTAGTTTGGTTTGGTAATTTAACGGTCAACTAGTACGTACTTTGACTATAACCCCTAAACAGGGTTTCGTGTTTCGATTTTTTAAAAAATATTTCTCGAGGACCCAACCATAAGGAGGTCAAGATCCATCCTTTTTAATGTTATTTAAAAAATTTTAAAAAAATAATAAATTAGTTTTGTTTGGTAATTTAATGGTCAACTAGTACTTTGACTATAACCCCTAAACAGGGTTTCGTCAGGATTTCATGTTTCAATTTTTTAAAAAATATTTTTCAAGGCCCAAACCATACGGAGGTCAAGTTTCATCCTTTTTAATGTTATTGCCAAAATTTATAAAAAAATAAATTAGTTTGGGTTGGTAATTTAACGGTCAACTAGTACGTACTTTGACTATAACCCCTAAACATGGTTTCGTTAGGGTTTCGTGTTTCAATTTTTAAAAAAATATTTCTCGAGGACCCAACCATACGGAGGTCAAGATCAATCCTTTTTAATGTTATTTCCAAAATTTCAGAAAAAAATAAATTAGTTTGGTTTGGTAATTTAACGGTCAACTAGTACTTTGACTATAACCCCCAAACAGGATTTCGTCAGGATTTTGTGTTTCGATTTTTTAAAAAATATTTCTCGAGGACCCAACCATACGGAGGTCAAGTTCCATCCTTTTTAATGTTATTGCCAAAATTTCAGAAAAAAAATAAATTAGTTTGGTCTGGTAATTTAACAGTCAACTAGTACTTTGACTATAACCCCTAAACAGGGTTTTGTTAGGGTTTCGTGTTTCGATTTTTTTAAAAATATTTCTCGAGGACCCAACTATACGAAAGTCAAGATCCATCCTTTTTAAAAAATTAGAAATATCCAGCCAATTATTTTCAAAAATTGTAAAAATGTTATTAAATATTTAAATGTTTGTACATATCATGAAAAAATATTTATAAATAGAAGGATGATATGCATCACATGTACAAATTTAGTTTGTACAAAAAAATAGTCATATGATAAGAGAATGTTGAATTTTTACTCATTAGATACTTTCAAAAAATTTTAAAAAAGATCTAATTACTTGTAAAAATATTTTTAATCATTAAATATTCGATTTTTAAAAAAATATTTCTGGATGACCCAACGGTACGGAGGTCAAGATACATCCTTTTTAAAGTTATTTATAAAATTTTAGAAAGCAATAAATTAATTTGGTTTGGTAATTTAATGGTCAACTAGCACTTTGACTATAACCCCTAAACAGGGTTTCGTTAGGGTTTAGTGTTTCGATTTTTTAAAAAATATTTCTCGAGGACCCAACCATACGGAGGTCAAGATCAATCATTTCTAATGTTATTTCCAATATTTTAGAAAAAAATAAATTAGTTTTGTTTGGTAATTTAATGGTCAACTAGTACTTTGACTATAACCCCTAAACAGGGTTTCGTCAGGGTTTCGTGTTTCAATTTTTTAAAAAATATTTTTCAAGGACCAAACCATACGGAGGTCAAGTTTCATCCTTTTTAATGTTATTGCCAAAATTTCATAAAAAAATAAATTAGTTTGGTTTTGTAATTTAACGGTCAACTAGTAATTTGACTATACCCTAAACAGGGTATCGTCAAGGTTTCGTGTTTTGATTTTTAAAAAAATATTTCTCGAAGACCCAACCATACGGAGGTCAAGTTCCATCCTTTTTAATGTTATTGCCAAAATTTCAGAAAAAAATAAATTAGTATGGTTTGGTAATTTAAAGGTTAACTAGTAGCTTGACTAGAACCCCTAAACAGGGCTTCGTCAGGGTTTCATGTTTCGATTTTTCAAAAAATATTTTTCAAGGACCAAACCATACGGAGGTCAAGTGCCATCCTTTTTAATGTTATTGCCAAAATTTTATGAAAAATAAATTAGTTTGGTTTGGTAATTTAACGGTCAACTAGTACGTACTTTGACTATAGCCCCTAAACATGGTTTCATTAGGGTTTCGTGTTTCGATTTTTAAAAAAATATTTCTCGAGGACCCAACCATATGGAGGTCAAGATCCATCCTTTTCAATGTTATTTCCAAAGTTTCAGAAAAAAAATAAATTAGTTTTGTTTGGTAATTTGACGGTCAACTAGTACTCGGACTATAACACCTAAACAGGGTTTCGTCAGGGTTTCGTGTTTCAATTTTTTAAAAAATATTTTTCGAGGACCAAACTATACGGAGGTCAAGTTCAATCCTTTTTAATGTTATTGCCAAAATTTCATAAAAAAATAAATTAGTTTGGTTTGGTAATTTAACGTTCAACTAGTACTTTTACTATAACCCCTAGACAGGGTTTCGTCAGGGTTTCGTATTTCGATTTTTTAAAAAATATTTCTCGAGGACCCAACCATACGGAGTCCAAGTTCCATCCTTTTTAATGTTATTTCCAAAATTTCAGAAAAAAATAAATTATTTTGGTGTGGTAATTTAACTGTCAACTAGTATTTTGACTATAACCCCTAAATAGGGTTTCGTAGTTCAATTTTTTTAAAAATATTTTTCAAGGACCAAACCATACGGAGGTCAAGTTACATCCTTTTTAATGTTATTGCCAAAATTTCATAAAAAAAGGAATTAGTTTGGTTTGGTAATTTAACGGTCAACTAGTACTTTGACCATACCCTAAACAAGGTATCGTCAGGGTTTCGTGTTTCGATTTTTTAAAAAATATTTCTCGAGGAGCCAACCATACGAAGGTCAAGTTCCATCCTTTTTAATGTTACCACCAAAATTTCAGAAAAAAATAAATTAGTTTGGTTTGGTAATTTAACGGTTAACTAGTAGTTTGAATACAACCCCTAAACAAGGCTTCGTCAGGGTTTCATGTTTCGATTTTTTAAAAAATATTTTTCGAGGACCAAACCATACGGAGGTCAAGTTCCATCCTTTTTAATGTTATTTCAAAAATTTCATAAAAAAATAAATTAGTTTGGATTGGTAATTTAACGGTCAACTAGTACGTATTTTGACTATAACCCCTAAACAGAGTTTTGTTACGGTTTCATGTTTCAATTTTTTAAAAAATATTTCTCAAGGACCCAACCATACGGAGGTCAAGATCCATCCTTTTTAATGTTATTTTCAAAATTTCAGAAAAAAATAAATTAGTTTTGTTTGGTAATTTAACGTTCAACTATTATTTTGACTGCAACCCCTAAACAGGGTTTCGTCAGGGTTTCGTGTTTCAATTTTTTAGAAAATATTTTTCTAGGACCAAACTATATGGAGGTCGAGTTCCATCCTTTTTAATGTTATTGCCAAAATTTCATAAAAACAAAATTTCATAAAAAAATAAATTAGTTTGGTTTGGTAATTTAACGGTAAACTAGTACTTTGACTATACCCTAAACAGGGTATCGTCAAGGTTTCGTGTTTTGATTTTTAAAAAAATATTTCTCGCGGACCCAACCATACGGAGGTCAAGTTCCATCCTTTTTAATGTTATTGCCAAAATTTCAGAAAAAAATAAATTAGTATGGTTTGGTAATTTAACGATTAACTAGTAGCTTGACTAGAACCCCTAAACAGGGCTTCGTCAGGGTTTCATGTTTCGATTTTTTAAAAAATATTTTTCAAGGACCAAACCATACGGAGGTCAAGTGCCATCCTTTTTAATGTTATTGCCAAAATTTTATGAAAAATAAATTAGTTTGGTTTGGTAATTTAACGGTCAACTAGTACGTACTTTGACTATAGCCCCTAAATAGGGTTTCATTAGGGTTTCGTGTTTCGATTTTTAAAAAAATATTTCTCGAGGACCCAACCATACGGAGGTCAAGATCCATCCTTTTCAATGTTATTTCCAAAATTTTAGAAAAAAATAAATTAATTTTGTTTGCTAATTTAACGGTCAACTAGTACTCGGACTATAACACCTAAACAGGGTTTCGTCAGGGTTTCGTGTTTCAATTTTTTAAAAAATATTTCTCGAGGACCCAACCATACGGAGGTCAAGATCCATCCTTTTTAATGTTATTTTCAAAATTTCAGAAAAAAGTAAATTAGTTTTGTTTGGTAATTTAACGGTCAACTATTACTTTGACTACAACCCCTAAACAGGGTTTCGTCAGGGTTTCGTGTTTCAATTTTTTAAAAAATATTTTTCTAGGACCAAACTATATGGAGGTCGAGTTCCATCCTTTTTAATGTTATTGCCAAAATTTCATAAAAACAAAATTTCATAAAAAAATAAATTAGTTTAGTTTGGTAATTTAACGGTAAACTAGTACTTTGACTATAACCCCTAGACAGGGTTTCGTCAAGGTTTCGTGTTTCGATTTTTTTAAAAATATTTCTCGAGGACCCAACCACACGGAGGCCAAGTTCCATACTTTTTAATGTTATTGCCAAAATTTCAGAAAAAATAATTTAGTTTGGTTTGTTAATTTAACGGTCAACTAGTACTTTGACTATAACCCCTAAACAGGGTTTCGTCAGGGTTTCGTGTTTCAATTTTTTAGAAAATATTTTTTGAGGGCCAAACTATACGGAGGTCAAGTTCAATCCTTTTTAATGTTATTGCCAAAATTTCATAAAAAAATAAATTAGTTTGGTTTGGTAATTTAACGTTCAACTAGTACTTTGACTATAACCCCTAGACAGGGTTTCGTCAGGGTTTCGTGTTTCGATTTTTTAAAAAATATTTCTCGCGGACCCAACCACACGGAGGCCAAGTTCCATCCTTTTTAATGTTATTTCCAAAATTTCAGAAAAAAATAATTTAGTTTGGTTTGATAATTTAACGGTAAACTAGTACTTTGACTATAACCCCTAAACAGGGTTTCGTTAGGGTTTCGTGTTTCAATTTTTTAAAAAATATTTTTCGAGGACCAAACTATACGGAGGTCAAGTTCAATCCTTTTTAATGTTATTGCCAAAATTTCATAAAAAAATAAATTAGTTTGGTTTGGTAATTTAACGTTCAACTAGTACTTTGACTATAACCCCTAGACAGGGTTTCGTCAGGGTTTCGTGTTTCGATTTTTTAAAAAATATTTCTTGAGGACCCAACCATACGGAGGACAAGTTCCATCCTTTTTAATGTTATTTCCAAAATTTCAGAAAAAAATAAATTAGTTTGGTGTGGTAATTTAACGGTCAACTAGTACTTTGACTATAACCCCTAAACAGGGTTTCGTTAGGGTTTCGTATTTCAATTTTTTAAAAAATATTTTTTAAGGACCAAACCATACGCAGGTCAAGTTACATCCTTTTTAATGTTATTGCCAAAATTTCATAAAAAACAAATTAGTTTGGTTTGGTAATTTAACGGTCAACTAGTACATTGACTATACCCTAAACAAGGTATCGTCAGGGTTTCGTGTTTCGATTTTTTAAAAAATATTTCTCGAGGAGACAACCATACGGAGGTCAAGTTCCATCCTTTTTAATGTTACTGCCAAAATTTCAGAAAAAAATAAATTAGTATGGTTTGGTAATTTAACGATTAACTAGTAGCTTAACTAGAACCCCTAAACAGGGCTTCGTCAGGGTTTCATGTTTCGATTTTTTAAAAAATATTTTTCAAGGACCAAACCATACGGAGGTCAAGTGCCATCCTTTTTAATGTTATTGCCAAAATTTTATGAAAAATAAATTAGTTTGGTTTGGTAATTTAACGGTCAACTAGTACGTACTTTGACTATAGCCCCTAAATAGGGTTTCATTAGGGTTTCGTGTTTCGATTTTTAAAAAAATATTTCTCGAGGACCCAACCATACGGAGGTCAAGATCCATCCTTTTCAATGTTATTTCCAAAATTTTAGAAAAAAATAAATTAATTTTGTTTGCTAATTTAACGGTCAACTAGTACTCGGACTATAACACCTAAACAGGGTTTCGTCAGGGTTTCGTGTTTCAATTTTTTAAAAAATATTTCTCGAGGACCCAACCATACGGAGGTCAAGATCCATCCTTTTTAATGTTATTTTCAAAATTTCAGAAAAAAGTAAATTAGTTTTGTTTGGTAATTTAACGGTCAACTATTACTTTGACTACAACCCCTAAACAGGGTTTCGTCAGGGTTTCGTGTTTCAATTTTTTAAAAAATATTTTTTCTAGGACCAAACTATATGGAGGTCGAGTTCCATCCTTTTTAATGTTATTGCCAAAATTTCATAAAAACAAAATTTCATAAAAAAATAAATTAGTTTAGTTTGGTAATTTAACGGTAAACTAGTACTTTGACTATAACCCCTAGACAGGGTTTCGTCAAGGTTTCGTGTTTCGATTTTTTTAAAAATATTTCTCGAGGACCCAACCACACGGAGGCCAAGTTCCATACTTTTTAATGTTATTGCCAAAATTTCAGAAAAAATAATTTAGTTTGGTTTGGTAATTTAACGGTCAACTAGTACTTTGACTATAACCCCTAAACAGGGTTTCGTCAGGGTTTCGTGTTTCAATTTTTTAAAAAATATTTTTTGAGGGCCAAACTATACGGAGGTCTAGTTCAATCATTTTTAATGTTATTTCCAAAATGTGATAAAAAAATAAATTAGTTTGGTTTGGTAATTTAACGTTCAACTAGTACTTTGACTATAACCCCTAGACAGGGTTTCGTCAAGGTTTCGTGTTTCGATTTTTTTAAAAATATTTCTCGAGGACCCAACCACACGGAGGCCAAGTTCCATCCTTTTTAATGTTATTTCCAAAATTTCAGAAAAAAATAATTTAGTTTGGTTTGATAATTTAACGGTAAACTAGTACTTTGACTATAACCCCTAAACAGGGTTTCGTTAGGGTTTCGTGTTTCAATTTTTTAAAAAATATTTTTCGAGGACCAAACTATACGGAGGTCAAGTTCAATCCTTTTTAATGTTATTGCCAAAATTTCATAAAAAAATAAATTAGTTTGGTTTGGTAATTTAACGTTCAACTAGTACTTTGACTATAACCCCTAGACAGGGTTTCGTCAGGGTTTCGTGTTTCGATTTTTTAAAAAATATTTCTTGAGGACCCAACCATACGGAGGACAAGTTCCATCCTTTTTAATGTTATTTCCAAAATTTCAGAAAAAAATAAATTAGTTTGGTGTGGTAATTTAACGGTCAACTAGTACTTTGACTATAACCCCTAAACAGGGTTTCGTATTTCAATTTTTTAAAAAATATTTTTTAAGGACCAAACCATACGCAGGTCAAGTTACATCCTTTTTAATGTTATTGCCAAAATTTCATAAAAAACAAATTAGTTTGGTTTGGTAATTTAACGGTCAACTAGTACATTGACTATACCCTAAACAAGGTATCGTCAGGGTTTCGTGTTTCGATTTTTTAAAAAATATTTCTCGAGGAGACAACCATACGGAGGTCAAGTTCCATCCTTTTTAATGTTACTGCCAAAATTTCAGAAAAAAATAAATTATTTTGGTTTGGTAATTTAACGGTTAACTAGTAGTTTGACTAGAACCCCTAAACAAGGCTTCGTCAGGGTTTCATGTTTCGATTTTTTAAAAAATATTTTTCGAGGACCAAACCATACGTAGGTCAAGTTCCATCCTTTTTAATGTTATTTCAAAAATTTCATAAAAAAATAAATTAGTTTGGATTGGTAATTTAACGGTCAACTAGTACGTACTTTGACTATGACCCCTAAACAGAGTTTCGTTACGGTTTCGTGTTTCAATTTTTTAAAAAATATTTCTCGAGGACCCAACCATACGGAGGTCAAGATCCATCCTTTTTAATGTTATTTTCAAAATTTCAGAAAAAAATAAATTAGCTTTGTTTGGTAATTTAACGGTCAACTAGTACTTTGACTATAACCCCTAAATAGGGTTTCGTGTTTCAATTGTTTAAAAAATATTTTTCGAGGACCAAACTATACGGAGGTCAAGTTGAATCCTTTTTAATGCTATTGCCAAAATTTCATAAAAAAAATAAATTAGTTTGGTTTGGTAATTTAACGTTCAACTAGTACTTTGACTATAACCCCTAGACAGGGTTTCGTCAGGGTTTCGTGTTTCGATTTTTTAAAAATATTTCTCGAGGAACCAACCATACGGAGGCCAAGTTCCATCCTTTTTAATGTTATTTCCAAAATTTCAGAAAAAATAAATTAGTTTGGTGTGGTAATTTAACGGTCAACTAGTACTTTGACTATAACCCCTAAACAGGGTTTTGTTAGGGTTTCGTATTTCAATTTTTTAAAAATATTTTTCAAGGACCAAACCATACGGAGGTTAAGTTCCATCCTTTTTAATGTTATTGCCAAAATTTCATAAAAAAAGAAATTAGTTTGGTTTGGTAATTTAACGGTCAACTAGTACCTTGACTATACCCTAAACAAGGTATCGTCAGGGTTTAGTGTTTCATTTTTTAAAAAATATTTCTCGAGGAGCCATCCATACGGAGGTCAAGTTCCATCCTTTTTAATGTTACTGCCAAAATTTCAGAAAAAAATAAATTAGTTTGGTTTGGTAATTTAACGGTTAACTAGTATAGTTTGACTAGAACCCCTAAACAAGGCTTCGTTAGGGTTTCATGTTTCTAATTTTTAAAAAATATTTTTCGAGGACCAAACCATACGGAGGTCAAGTTCCATCCTTTTTAATGTTATTTCAAAAATTTCATAAAAAAAAACAAATTAGTTTGGATTGGTAATTTAACGGTCAACTAGTACGTACTTTGACTATAACCCCTAAACAGGGTTTCGTTACGGTTTCGTGTTTCAATTTTTTAAAAAATATTTCTCGAGGACCCAACCATACGGAGGTCATGATCCATCCTTTTTAATGTTATTTTCAAAATTTCAGAAAAAAAATAAATTAGTTTTGTTTGGTAATTTAACGGTCAACTAGTACTTTGACTATAACCCCTAAAGAGGGTTTCGTCAAGGTTTCGTGTTTCAATTTTTTAAAAAATATTTTTCGAGGACAAAACTATACGGAGGTCGAGTTCCATCCTTTTTAATGTTATTGCCAAAATTTCATACAAACAAAATTTCATAAAAAAAATAAATTAGTTTGGTTTGGTAATTTAACGGTAAACTAGTACTTTGACTATAACCCCTAAACAGGGTTTCGTGTTTCAATTTTTTAAAAAATATTTCTCAAGGACCCAACCGTATGGAGGTCAAGTTCCATCCTTTTTATTGTTATTGCCAAAATTTCAGAAAAAAATAATTTAGTTTGCTTTGGTACTTTAACGGTCAACTAGTACTTTGAATATAACCCCTAAACAGGGTTTCGTTAGGGTTTCGTGTTTCAATTTTTTAAAATATATTTTTCGAGGACCCAACTGTACAGAGGTCAAGATCCATCCTTTTTAAAAATTTAGAAAGGACCCGCCAATTATTTTCAGAAATTGAAAAAATGTTATTAAATATTTCAATGTATGTACACATCATAAAAAAATACTTATAAACAGAAGGATGATATTCATCACATGTACAAATTTAGTTTGTACAAAAAAATAGTCATATGATAAGAGAATGTTGAATTTTTACGCATTAGATACTTTTAAAAAATTTTAAAAAATATCTAATTAGTTGTAAAAATATTTTTAATCATTAAATATTCAATTTTTAAAAAACAATTTCTCGAGGACCCAATCGTACGGAGATCAAGATCCATCCCTTTTAAAGTTATTGCCAAAATTTCAGAAAGCAATAAATTAATTTTGTTTGGTAATTTAACGGTCAACTAGCACTTTGACTATAACCCCTAAATAGTGTTTCGTTAGGGTTTCGTGTTTCAATTTTTAAAAAAATATTTTTCAAGGACCAAACCATACGGAGGTCAAGTTTCATCATTTTTAATGTTATTGCCAAAATTTCATAAAAAAATAAACTAGTTTGGTTTTGTAATTTAACGGTCAACTAGTACTTTGACTATACCCTAAACAGGTTATCGTCAAGGTTTCGTGTTTTGATTTTTAAAAAAATATTTCTCGAGGACCCAACCATACGGAGGTCAAGTTCCATCTTTTTAATGTTATTGCCAAAATTTCAGAAAAAAATAAATTAGTTTTGTCTGGTAATTTAATGGTCAACTAGTACTTTGACTATAACCCCTAAACAGGGTTTCGTCAAGGTTTCGTGTTTCAATTTTTTTAAAAATATTTTTCAAGGACCAAACCATACGGAGGACAAGTTCCATCCTTTTTAATGTTATTGCCAAAATTTCATAAAAAAATAAATTAGTTTGGTTTGGTAATTTAACGGTCAACTAGTACGTACTTTGACTATAACCCCTAAACAGGGTTTCGTGTTTCGATTTTTTAAAAAATATTTCTCGAGGACCCAACCATAAGGAGGTCAAGATCCATCCTTTTTAATGTTATTTAAAAAATTTTAAAAAAATAATAAATTAGTTTTGTTTGGTAATTTAATGGTCAACTAGTACTTTGACTATAACCCCTAAACAGGGTTTCGTCAGGATTTCATGTTTCAATTTTTTAAAAAATATTTTTCAAGGCCCAAACCATACGGAGGTCAAGTTTCATCCTTTTTAATGTTATTGCCAAAATTTATAAAAAAATAAATTAGTTTGGTTTGGTAATTTAACGGTCAACTAGTACGTAATTTGACTATAACCCCTAAACATGGTTTCGTTAGGGTTTCGTGTTTCAATTTTTAAAAAAATATTTCTCGAGGACCCAACCATACGGAGGTCAAGATCAATCCTTTTTAATGTTATTTCCAAAATTTCAGAAAAAAATAAATTAGTTTGGTTTGGTAATTTAACGGTCAACTAGTACTTTGACTATAACCCCCAAACAGGATTTCGTCAGGATTTTGTGTTTCGATTTTTTAAAAAATATTTCTCGAGGACCCAACCATACGGAGGTCAAGTTCCATCCTTTTTAATGTTATTGCCAAAATTTCAGAAAAAAAATAAATTAGTTTGGTCTGGTAATTTAACAGTCAACTAGTACTTTGACTATAACCCCTAAACAGGGTTTTGTTAGGGTTTCGTGTTTCGATTTTTTTAAAAATATTTCTCGAGGACCCAACTATACGAAAGTCAAGATCCATCCTTTTTAAAAAATTAGAAATATCCAGCCAATTATTTTCAAAAATTGTAAAAATGTTATTAAATATTTAAATGTTTGTACATATCATGAAAAAATATTTATAAATAGAAGGATGATATGCATCACATGTACAAATTTAGTTTGTACAAAAAAATAGTCATATGATAAGAGAATGTTGAATTTTTACTCATTAGATACTTTCAAAAAATTTTAAAAAAGATCTAATTACTTGTAAAAATATTTTTAATCATTAAATATTCGATTTTTAAAAAAATATTTCTGGATGACCCAACGGTACGGAGGTCAAGATACATCCTTTTTAAAGTTATTTCTAAAATTTTAGAAAGCAATAAATTAATTTGGTTTGGTAATTTAATGGTCAACTAGCACTTTGACTATAACCCCTAAACAGGGTTTCGTTAGGGTTTAGTGTTTCGATTTTTTAAAAAATATTTCTCGAGGACCCAACCATACGGAGGTCAAGATCAATCATTTCTAATGTTATTTCCAATATTTTAGAAAAAAATAAATTAGTTTTGTTTGGTAATTTAATGGTCAACTAGTACTTTGACTATAACCCCTAAACAGGGTTTCGTCAGGGTTTCGTGTTTCGATTTTTCAAAAAATATTTTTCAAGGACCAAACCATACGGAGGTCAAGTTTCATCCTTTTTAATGTTATTGCCAAAATTTCATAAAAAAATAAATTAGTTTGGTTTTGTAATTTAACGGTCAACTAGTAATTTGACTATACCCTAAACAGGGTATCGTCAAGGTTTCGTGTTTTGATTTTTAAAAAAATATTTCTCGAAGACCCAACCATACGGAGGTCAAGTTCCATCCTTTTTAATGTTATTGCCAAAATTTCAGAAAAAAATAAATTAGTATGGTTTGGTAATTTAACGGTTAACTAGTAGCTTGACTAGAACCCCTAAACAGGGCTTCGTCAGGGTTTCATGTTTCGATTTTTCAAAAAATATTTTTCAAGGACCAAACCATACGGAGGTCAAGTGCCATCCTTTTTAATGTTATTGCCAAAATTTTATGAAAAATAAATTAGTTTGGTTTGGTAATTTAACGGTCAACTAGTACGTACTTTGACTATAACCCCTAAACATGGTTTCATTAGGGTTTCGTGTTTCGATTTTTAAAAAAATATTTCTCGAGGACCCAACCATATGGAGGTCAAGATCCATCCTTTTCAATGTTATTTCCAAAGTTTCAGAAAAAAAATAAATTAGTTTTGTTTGGTAATTTGACGGTCAACTAGTACTCGGACTATAACACCTAAACAGGGTTTCGTCAGGGTTTCGTGTTTCAATTTTTTAAAAAATATTTTTCGAGGACCAAACTATACGGAGGTCAAGTTCAAACCTTTTTAATGTTATTTCCAAAATTTCAGAAAAAAATAAATTATTTTGGTGTGGTAATTTAACTGTCAACTAGTACTTTGACTATAACCCCTAAATAGGGTTTCGTTAGGGTTTCGTAGTTCAATTTTTTTAAAAATATTTTTCAAGGACCAAACCATACGGAGGTCAAGTTACATCCTTTTTAATGTTATTGCCAAAATTTCATAAAAAAAGGAATTAGTTTGGTTTGGTAATTTAACGGTCAACTAGTACTTTGACCATACCCTAAACAAGGTATCGTCAGGGTTTCGTGTTTCGATTTTTTAAAAAATATTTCTCGAGGAGCCAACCATACGAAGGTCAAGTTCCATCCTTTTTAATGTTACCACCAAAATTTCAGAAAAAAAAAAATTAGTTTGGTTTGGTAATTTAACGGTTAACTAGTAGTTTGAATACAACCCCTAAACAAGGCTTCGTCAGGGTTTCATGTTTCGATTTTTTAAAAAATATTTTTCGAGGACCAAACCATACGGAGGTCAAGTTCCATCCTTTTTAATGTTATTTCAAAAATTTCATAAAAAAATAAATTAGTTTGGATTGGTAATTTAACGGTCAACTAGTACGTATTTTGACTATAACCCCTAAACAGAGTTTTGTTACGGTTTCATGTTTCAATTTTTTAAAAAATATTTCTCAAGGACCCAACCATACGGAGGTCAAGATCCATCCTTTTTAATGTTATTTTCAAAATTTCAGAAAAAAATAAATTAGTTTTGTTTGGTAATTTAACGTTCAACTATTACTTTGACTACAACCCCTAAACAGGGTTTCGTCAGGGTTTCGTGTTTCAATTTTTTAGAAAATATTTTTCTAGGACCAAACTATATGGAGGTCGAGTTCCATCCTTTTTAATGTTATTGCCAAAATTTCATAAAAACAAAATTTCATAAAAAAATAAATTAGTTTGGTTTGGTAATTTAACGGTAAACTAGTACTTTGACTATACCCTAAACAGGGTATCGTCAAGGTCTCGTGTTTTGATTTTTAAAAAAATATTTCTCGCGGACCCAACCATACGGAGGTCAAGTTCCATCCTTTTTAATGTTATTGCCAAAATTTCAGAAAAAAATAAATTAGTATGGTTTGGTAATTTAACGATTAACTAGTAGCTTGACTAGAACCCCTAAACAGGGCTTCGTCAGGGTTTCATGTTTCGATTTTTTAAAAAATATTTTTCAAGGACCAAACCATACGGAGGTCAAATGCCATCCTTTTTAATGTTATTGCCAAAATTTTATGAAAAATAAATTAGTTTGGTTTGGTAATTTAACGATCAACTAGTACGTACTTTGACTATAGCCCCTAAATAGGGTTTCATTAGGGTTTCGTGTTTCGATTTTTAAAAAAATATTTCTCGAGGACCCAACCATACGGAGGTCAAGATCCATCCTTTTCAATGTTATTTCCAAAATTTTAGAAAAAAATAAATTAATTTTGTTTGCTAATTTAACGGTCAACTAGTACTCGGACTATAACACCTAAACAGGGTTTCGTCAGGGTTTCGTGTTTCAATTTTTTAAAAAATATTTTTCGAGGACCAAACGATACGGAGGTCTAAGTTCAATCCTTTTTAATGTTTTTGCCAAAATTTCATAAAAAAATAAATTAGTTTGGTTTGGTAATTTAACGTTCAACTAGTACTTTGACTATAACCCCTAGACAGGGTTTCGTCAGGGTTTCGTATTTCGATTTTTTAAAAAATATTTCTCGAGGACCCAACCATACGGAGGCCAAGTTCCATCCTTTTTAATGTTATTTCCAAAATTTCAGAAAAAAATAAATTATTTTGGTGTGGTAATTTAACAGTCAACTAGTACTTTGACTATAACCCCTAAACAGGGTTTCGTTAGGGTTTCGTATTTCAATTTTTTAAAAAATGTTTTTCAAGGACCAAACCATACGGAGGTCAAGTTACATCCTTTTTATATTGCCAAAATTTCATAAAAAAAGAAATTAGTTTGGTTTGGTAATTTAACGGTCAACTAGTACTTTGACTATACCCTAAACAAGGTATCGTCAGGGTTTCGTGTTTCGATTTTTTAAAAAATATTTCTCGAGGAGCCAACCATACGGAGGTCAAGTTCCATCCTTTTTAATGTTACTGCCAAAATTTTAGAAAAAATAAATTAGTATGGTTTGGTAATTTAACGGTTGACTAGTAGCTTGACTAGAACCCCTAAACAGGGCTTCGTCATGGTTTCATGTTTCGATTTTTTAAAAAATATTTTTCAAGGACCAAACCATACGGAGGTCAAGTGCTATCCTTTTTAATGTTATTGCCAAAATTTTATGAAAAATAATTAGTTTGGTTTGGTAATTTAACGGTCAACTAGTACGTACTTTGACTATAACCCCTCAACATGGTTTCATTAGGGTTTCGTGTTTCGATTTTTAAAAAAATATTTCTCGAGGACCCAACAATACGGAGGTCAAGATCCATCCTTTTCAATGTTATTTCCAAAATTTCAGAAAAAAAATAAATTAGTTTTGTTTGGTAATTTAACGGTCAACTATTACTCGGACTATAACACCTAAACAGGGTTTCGTCAGGGTTTCGTGTTTCAATTTTTAAAAAAATATTTTTCGATGACCAAACTATACGGAGGTCAAGTTCAATCCTTTTTAATGTTATTGCCAAAATTTCATAAAAAAATAAATTAGTTTGGTTTGGTAATTTAACGTTCAACTAGTACTTTGACTATAACCCCTAGACAGGGTTTCGTATTTGGATTTTTTAAAAAATATTTCTCGAGGACCCAACCATACGGAGGCCAAGTTCCATCCTTTTTAATGTTATTTCCAAATATTCAGAAAAAAATAAATTATTTTGGTGTGGTAATTTAACGGTCAACTAGTACTTTGACTATAACCCCTAAACAGGGTTTCGTTAGGGTTTCCTATTTCAATTTTTAAAAAAAATATTTTTCAAGGACCAAACCATACGGAGGTCAAGTTACATCCTTTTTAATGTTATTGCCAAAATTTCATACAAAAAGAAATTAGTTTGGTTTGGTAATTTAATGGTCAACTAGTACTTTGACTATATCCTAAACAAGGTATCGTCAGGGTTTCGTGTTTCGATTTTTTAAAAAATATTTCTCGAGGAGCCAACTATACGGAGGTCAAGTTCCATCCTTTTTAATGTTACTACCAAAATTTCAGAAAAAAATAAATTATTTTGGTTTGGTAATTTAACGGTTAACTAGTAGTTTGACTAGAACCCCTAAACAAGGCTTCGTCAGGGTTTCATGTTTCGATTTTTTAAAAAATATTTTTCGAGGACCAAACCATACGGAGGTCAAGTTCCATCCTTTTTAATGTTATTTCAAAAATTTCATAAAAAAATAAATTAGTTTGGATTTGTAATTTAACGGTCAACTAGTACGTACTTTGACTATAACCCCTAAACAGAGTTTCGTTACGGTTTCATGTTTCAATTTTTTTAAAAATATTTCTCGAGGACCCAACCATACGGAGGTCAAGATCCATCCTTTTTAATGTTATTTTCAAAATTTCAGAAAAAAATAAATTGGTTTTGTTTGGTAATTTAACGGTCAACTATTACTTTGACTACAACCCCTAAACAGGGTTTCGTCAAGGTTTCGTGTTTCAATTTTTTAAAAAATATTTTTCTAGGACCAAACTATATGGAGGTAGAGTTCCATCCTTTTTAATGTTATTGCCAAAATTTAATAAAAACAAAATTTCATAAAAAAATAAATTAGTTTAGTTTTGTAATTTAACGGTAAACTAGTACTTTGACTATAACCCCTAGACAGGGTTTCGTCAAGGTTTCGTGTTTCGATTTTTTTAAAAATATTTCTCGAGGACCCAACCACACGGAGGCCAAGTTCCATACTTTTTAATGTTATTGCCAAAATTTCAGAAAAAATAATTTAGTTTGGTTTGGTAATTTAACGATCAACTAGTACTTTGACTATAACCCCTAAACAGGGTTTCGTTAGGGTTTCGTGTTTCAATTTTTTAAAAAATATTTTTTGAGGACCAAACCATACGGAGGCCAAGTTCAATCCTTTTTAATGTTATTGCCAAAATTTCATAAAAAAATAAATTAGTTTGGTTTGGTAATTTAACGTTCAACTAGTACTTTGACTATAACCCCTAGACAGGGTTTCGTCAGGGTTTCGTGTTTCAATTTTTTAAAAAATATTTCTCGAGGACCCAACCACACGGAGGCCAAGTTCCATCCTTTTTAATGTTATTTCCAAAATTTCAGAAAAAAATAAATTAGTTTTGTTTGGTAATTTAACGTTCAACTAGTACTTTGACTATAACCCCTAGGCAGGGTTTCGTCAGGGTTTCGTGTTTCGATTTTTTAAAAAATATTTCTCGAGGACCCAACCATACGGAGGCCAAGTTCCATCCTTTTTAATGTTATTTCCAAAATTTCAGAAAAAAATAAATTAGTTTGGTGTGGTAATTTAACGGTCAACTAGTACTTTGACTATAACCCCTAAACAGGGTTTCGTTAGGGTTTCGTATTTCAATTTTTTAAAAAATATTTTTCAAGGACCAAACCATACGCAGGTCAAGTTACATCCTTTTTAATGTTATTGCCAAAATTTCATAAAAAAACAAATTAGTTTGGTTTGGTAATTTAACGGTCAACTAGTACATTGACTATAACCCCTAAATAGGGTTTCGTGTTTCAATTGTTTAAAAAATATTTTTCGAGGACCAAACTATACGGAGGTCAAGTTGAATCCTTTTTAATGTTATTGCCAAAATTTCATAAAAAAATAAATTTGTTTGGTTTGGTAATTTAACGTTCAACTAGTACTTTGACTATAATCCCTAGACAGGGTTTCGTCAGGGTTTCGTGTTTCGATTTTTTAAAAAATATTTCTCGAGGACCCAACCACACGGAGGCCAAGTTCCATCCTTTTTAATGTTATTTCCAAAATTTCAGAAAAAAATAAATTAGTTTGGTGTGGTAATTTAACGGTCAACTAGTACTTTGACTATAACCCCTAAACAGGGTTTTGTTAGGGTTTCGTATTTCAATTTTTTAAAAAATATTTTTCAAGGACCAAACCATACGGAGGTCAAGATCCATCCTTTTTAATGTTATTTTCAAAATTTCAGAAAAAAATAAATTAGCTTTGTTCGGTAATTTAACGGTCAACTAGTACTTTGACTATAACCCCTAAATAGGGTTTCGTGTTTCAATTGTTTAAAAAATATTTTTCGAGGACCAAACTATACGGAGGTCAAGTTGAATCCTTTTTAATGTTATTGCCAAAATTTCATAAAAAAATAAATTTGTTTGGTTTGGTAATTTAACGTTCAACTAGTACTTTGACTATAATCCCTAGACAGGGTTTCGTCAGGGTTTCGTGTTTCGATTTTTTAAAAAATATTTCTCGAGGACCCAACCACACGGAGGCCAAGTTCCATCCTTTTTAATGTTATTTCCAAAATTTCAGAAAAAAATAAATTAGTTTGGTGTGGTAATTTAACGGTCAACTAGTACTTTGACTATAACCCCTAAACAGGGTTTTGTTAGGGTTTCGTATTTCAATTTTTTAAAAAATATTTTTCAAGGACCAAACCATACGGAGGTCAAGTTGAATCCTTTTTAATGCTATTGCCAAAATTTCATAAAAAAATAAATTAGTTTGGTATGGTAATTTAACGTTCAACTAGTACTTTGACTATAACCCCTAGACAGGGTTTCATCAGGGTTTCGTGTTTCGATTTTTTAAAAAATATTTCTCGAGGATCCAACCATACGGAGGCCAAGTTCCATCCTTTTTAATGTTATTTCCAAAATTTCAGAAAAAAATAAATTAGTTTTGTTTGGTAATTTAACGTTCAACTATTACTTTGACTACAACCCCTAAACAGGGTTTCGTCAGGGTTTCGTGTTTCAATTTTTTAGAAAATATTTTTCTAGGACCAAACTATATGGAGGTCGAG
Source organism: Saposhnikovia divaricata (assembly GCA_036435485.1). Classification (NCBI taxonomy): domain Eukaryota; kingdom Viridiplantae; phylum Streptophyta; class Magnoliopsida; order Apiales; family Apiaceae; genus Saposhnikovia; species Saposhnikovia divaricata. Next base: position 138,999,295 of record CM071599.1, on the reverse strand, counting down.
TTCCATCCTTTTTAATGTTATTGCCAAAATTTCATAAAAACAAAATTTCATAAAAAAATAAATTAGTTTGGTTTGGTAATTTAACGGTAAACTAGTACTTTGACTATACCCTAAACAGGGTATCGTCAAGGTCTCGTGTTTTGATTTTTAAAAAAATATTTCTCGCGGACCCAACCATACGGAGGTCAAGTTCCATCCTTTTTAATGTTATTGCCAAAATTTCAGAAAAAAATAAATTAGTATGGTTTGGTAATTTAACGATTAACTAGTAGCTTGACTAGAACCCCTAAACAGGGCTTCGTCAGGGTTTCATGTTTCGATTTTTTAAAAAATATTTTTCAAGGACCAAACCATACGGAGGTCAAGTGCCATCCTTTTTAATGTTATTGCCAAAATTTTATGAAAAATAAATTAGTTTGGTTTGGTAATTTAACGATCAACTAGTACGTACTTTGACTATAGCCCCTAAATAGGGTTTCATTAGGGTTTCGTGTTTCGATTTTTAAAAAAATATTTCTCGAGGACCCAACCATACGGAGGTCAAGATCCATCCTTTTCAATGTTATTTCCAAAATTTTAGAAAAAAATAAATTAATTTTGTTTGCTAATTTAACGGTCAACTAGTACTCGGACTATAACACCTAAACAGGGTTTCGTCAGGGTTTCGTGTTTCAATTTTTTAAAAAATATTTTTCGAGGACCAAACGATACGGAGGTCTAAGTTCAATCCTTTTTAATGTTTTTGCCAAAATTTCATAAAAAAATAAATTAGTTTGGTTTGGTAATTTAACGTTCAACTAGTACTTTGACTATAACCCCTAGACAGGGTTTCGTCAGGGTTTCGTATTTCAATTTTTTAAAAAATATTTCTCGAGGACCCAACCATACGGAGGCCAAGTTCCATCCGTTTTAATGTTATTTCCAAAATTTCAGAAAAAAATAAATTATTTTGGTGTGGTAATTTAACAGTCAACTAGTACTTTGACTATAACCCCTAAACAGGGTTTCGTTAGGGTTTCGTATTTCAATTTTTTAAAAAATGTTTTTCAAGGACCAAACCATACGGAGGTCAAGTTACATCCTTTTTATATTGCCAAAATTTCATAAAAAAAGAAATTAGTTTGGTTTGGTAATTTAACGGTCAACTAGTACTTTGACTATACCCTAAACAAGGTATCGTCAGGGTTTCGTGTTTCGATTTTTTAAAAAATATTTCTCGAGGAGCCAACCATACGGAGGTCAAGTTCCATCCTTTTTAATGTTACTGCCAAAATTTTAGAAAAAATAAATTAGTATGGTTTGGTAATTTAACGGTTGACTAGTAGCTTGACTAGAACCCCTAAACAGGGCTTCGTCATGGTTTCATGTTTCGATTTTTTAAAAAATATTTTTCAAGGACCAAACCATACGGAGGTCAAGTGCTATCCTTTTTAATGTTATTGCCAAAATTTTATGAAAAATAATTAGTTTGGTTTGGTAATTTAACGGTCAACTAGTACGTACTTTGACTATAACCCCTCAACATGGTTTCATTAGGGTTTCGTGTTTCGATTTTTAAAAAAATATTTCTCGAGGACCCAACAATACGGAGGTCAAGATCCATCCTTTTCAATGTTATTTCCAAAATTTCAGAAAAAAAATAAATTAGTTTTGTTTGGTAATTTAACGGTCAACTATTACTCGGACTATAACACCTAAACAGGGTTTCGTCAGGGTTTCGTGTTTCAATTTTTAAAAAAATATTTTTCGATGACCAAACTATACGGAGGTCAAGTTCAATCCTTTTTAATGTTATTGCCAAAATTTCATAAAAAAATAAATTAGTTTGGTTTGGTAATTTAACGTTCAACTAGTACTTTGACTATAACCCCTAGACAGGGTTTCGTATTTGGATTTTTTAAAAAATATTTCTCGAGGACCCAACCATACGGAGGCCAAGTTCCATCCTTTTTAATGTTATTTCCAAATATTCAGAAAAAAATAAATTATTTTGGTGTGGTAATTTAACGGTCAACTAGTACTTTGACTATAACCCCTAAACAGGGTTTCGTTAGGGTTTCCTATTTCAATTTTTAAAAAAAATATTTTTCAAGGACCAAACCATACGGAGGTCAAGTTACATCCTTTTTAATGTTATTGCCAAAATTTCATACAAAAAGAAATTAGTTTGGTTTGGTAATTTAATGGTCAACTAGTACTTTGACTATATCCTAAACAAGGTATCGTCAGGGTTTCGTGTTTCGATTTTTTAAAAAATATTTCTCGAGGAGCCAACTATACGGAGGTCAAGTTCCATCCTTTTTAATGTTACTACCAAAATTTCAGAAAAAAATAAATTATTTTGGTTTGGTAATTTAACGGTTAACTAGTAGTTTGACTAGAACCCCTAAACAAGGCTTCGTCAGGGTTTCATGTTTCGATTTTTTAAAAAATATTTTTCGAGGACCAAACCATACGGAGGTCAAGTTCCATCCTTTTTAATGTTATTTCAAAAATTTCATAAAAAAATAAATTAGTTTGGATTTGTAATTTAACGGTCAACTAGTACGTACTTTGACTATAACCCCTAAACAGAGTTTCGTTACGGTTTCATGTTTCAATTTTTTTAAAAATATTTCTCGAGGACCCAACCATACGGAGGTCAAGATCCATCCTTTTTAATGTTATTTTCAAAATTTCAGAAAAAAATAAATTGGTTTTGTTTGGTAATTTAACGGTCAACTATTACTTTGACTACAACCCCTAAACAGGGTTTCGTCAAGGTTTCGTGTTTCAATTTTTTAAAAAATATTTTTCTAGGACCAAACTATATGGAGGTAGAGTTCCATCCTTTTTAATGTTATTGCCAAAATTTAATAAAAACAAAATTTCATAAAAAAATAAATTAGTTTAGTTTTGTAATTTAACGGTAAACTAGTACTTTGACTATAACCCCTAGACAGGGTTTCGTCAAGGTTTCGTGTTTCGATTTTTTTAAAAATATTTCTCGAGGACCCAACCACACGGAGGCCAAGTTCCATACTTTTTAATGTTATTGCCAAAATTTCAGAAAAAATAATTTAGTTTGGTTTGGTAATTTAACGATCAACTAGTACTTTGACTATAACCCCTAAACAGGGTTTCGTTAGGGTTTCGTGTTTCAATTTTTTAAAAAATATTTTTTGAGGACCAAACCATACGGAGGCCAAGTTCAATCCTTTTTAATGTTATTGCCAAAATTTCATAAAAAAATAAATTAGTTTGGTTTGGTAATTTAACGTTCAACTAGTACTTTGACTATAACCCCTAGACAGGGTTTCGTCAGGGTTTCGTGTTTCAATTTTTTAAAAAATATTTCTCGAGGACCCAACCACACGGAGGCCAAGTTCCATCCTTTTTAATGTTATTTCCAAAATTTCAGAAAAAAATAAATTAGTTTTGTTTGGTAATTTAACGTTCAACTAGTACTTTGACTATAACCCCTAGGCAGGGTTTCGTCAGGGTTTCGTGTTTCGATTTTTTAAAAAATATTTCTCGAGGACCCAACCATACGGAGGCCAAGTTCCATCCTTTTTAATGTTATTTCCAAAATTTCAGAAAAAAATAAATTAGTTTGGTGTGGTAATTTAACGGTCAACTAGTACTTTGACTATAACCCCTAAACAGGGTTTCGTTAGGGTTTCGTATTTCAATTTTTTAAAAAATATTTTTCAAGGACCAAACCATACGCAGGTCAAGTTACATCCTTTTTAATGTTATTGCCAAAATTTCATAAAAAAACAAATTAGTTTGGTTTGGTAATTTAACGGTCAACTAGTACATTGACTATAACCCCTAAATAGGGTTTCGTGTTTCAATTGTTTAAAAAATATTTTTCGAGGACCAAACTATACGGAGGTCAAGTTGAATCCTTTTTAATGTTATTGCCAAAATTTCATAAAAAAATAAATTTGTTTGGTTTGGTAATTTAACGTTCAACTAGTACTTTGACTATAATCCCTAGACAGGGTTTCGTCAGGGTTTCGTGTTTCGATTTTTTAAAAAATATTTCTCGAGGACCCAACCACACGGAGGCCAAGTTCCATCCTTTTTAATGTTATTTCCAAAATTTCAGAAAAAAATAAATTAGTTTGGTGTGGTAATTTAACGGTCAACTAGTACTTTGACTATAACCCCTAAACAGGGTTTTGTTAGGGTTTCGTATTTCAATTTTTTAAAAAATATTTTTCAAGGACCAAACCATACGGAGGTCAAGATCCATCCTTTTTAATGTTATTTTCAAAATTTCAGAAAAAAATAAATTAGCTTTGTTCGGTAATTTAACGGTCAACTAGTACTTTGACTATAACCCCTAAATAGGGTTTCGTGTTTCAATTGTTTAAAAAATATTTTTCGAGGACCAAACTATACGGAGGTCAAGTTGAATCCTTTTTAATGTTATTGCCAAAATTTCATAAAAAAATAAATTTGTTTGGTTTGGTAATTTAACGTTCAACTAGTACTTTGACTATAATCCCTAGACAGGGTTTCGTCAGGGTTTCGTGTTTCGATTTTTTAAAAAATATTTCTCGAGGACCCAACCACACGGAGGCCAAGTTCCATCCTTTTTAATGTTATTTCCAAAATTTCAGAAAAAAATAAATTAGTTTGGTGTGGTAATTTAACGGTCAACTAGTACTTTGACTATAACCCCTAAACAGGGTTTTGTTAGGGTTTCGTATTTCAATTTTTTAAAAAATATTTTTCAAGGACCAAACCATACGGAGGTCAAGTTGAATCCTTTTTAATGCTATTGCCAAAATTTCATAAAAAAATAAATTAGTTTGGTATGGTAATTTAACGTTCAACTAGTACTTTGACTATAACCCCTAGACAGGGTTTCATCAGGGTTTCGTGTTTCGATTTTTTAAAAAATATTTCTCGAGGATCCAACCATACGGAGGCCAAGTTCCATCCTTTTTAATGTTATTTCCAAAATTTCAGAAAAAAATAAATTAGTTTGGTGTGGTAATTTAACGGTCAACTAGTACTTTGACTATAACCCCTAAACAGGGTTTTGTTAGGGTTTCGTATTTCAATTTTTTGAAAAATATTTTTCAAGGACCAAACCATACGGAGGTTAAGTTCCATCCTTTTTAATGTTATTGCCAATATTTCATAAAAAAGGAAATTAGTTTGGTTTGGTAATTTAACGGTCAACTAGTACTTTGACTATACCCTAAACAAGGTATCGTCAGGGTTTAGTGTTTCATTTTTTAAAAAATATTTCTCGAGGAGCCATCCATACGGAGGTCAAGTTCCATCCTTTTTAATGTTACTGCCAAAATTTCAGAAAAAAAATAAATTAGTTTGGTTTGGTAATTTAACGGTTAACTAGTATAGTTTGACTAGAACACCTAAACAAGGCTTCGTCTGGGTTTCATGTTTCTAATTTTTAAAAAATATTTTTCGAGGACCAAACCATACGGAGGTCAAGTTCCATCCTTTTTAATGTTATTTCAAAAATTTCATAAAAAAAACAAATTAGTTTGGATTGGTAATTTAACGGTCAACTAGTACGTACTTTGACTATAACCCCTAAACAGGGTTTTGTTACAGTTTCGTGTTTCAATTTTTTAAAAAATATTTCTCGAGGACCCAACCATACGGAGGTCAAGATCCATCCTTTTTAATGTTATTTTCAAAATTTCATAAAAAAAATAAATTAGTTTTGTTTGGTAATTTAACGGTCAACTAGTACTTTGACTATAACCCCTAAACAGGGTTTCGTCAAGGTTTCGTGTTTCAATTTTTTAAAAAATATTTTTCGAGGACCAAACTATACGGAGGTCGAGTTCCATCCTTTTTAATGTTATTGCCAAAATTTCATACAAACAAAATTTCATAAAAAAAATAAATTAGTTTGGTTTGGTAATTTAACGGTAAACTAGTACTTTGACTATAACCCCTAAACAGGGTTTCGTGTTTCAATTTTTTAAAAAATATTTCTCAAGGACCCAACCGTATGGAGGTCAAGTTCCATCCTTTTTATTGTTATTGCCAAAATTTCAGAAAAAAATAATTTAGTTTGCTTTGGTACTTTAACGGTCAACTAGTACTTTGACTATAACCCCTAAACAAGGTTTCGTTAGGGTTTCGTGTTTCAATTTTTTAAAATATATTTTTCGAGGACCCAACTGTACAGAGGTCAAGATCCATCCTTTTTAAAAATTTAGAAAGGACCCAGCAATTATTTTCAGAAATTGAAAAAATGTTATTAAATATTTAAATGTTTGTACACATCATAAAAAAATACTTATAAACAGAAGGATGATATTCATCACATGTACAAATTTAGTTTGTACAAAAAAATAGTCATATGATAAGAGAATGTTGAATTTTTACTCATTAGATACTTTTAAAAAATTTTAAAAAATATCTAATTAGTTGTAAAAATATTTTTAATCATTAAATATTCAATTTTTAAAAAACAATTTCTCGAGGACCCAATCGTACGGAGATCAAGATCCATCCCTTTTAAAGTTATTGCCAAAATTTCAGAAAGCAATAAATTAATTTTGTTTGGTAATTTAACGGTCAACTAGCACTTTGACTATAACCCCTAAACAGTGTTTCGTTAGGGTTTCGTGTTTCAATTTTTAAAAAAATATTTTTCAAGGACCAAACCATACGGAGGTCAAGTTTCATCATTTTTAATGTTATTGCCAAAATTTCATAAAAAAATAAACTAGTTTGGTTTTGTAATTTAACGGTCAACTAGTACTTTGACTATACCCTAAACAGGGTATCGTCAAGGTTTCGTGTTTTGATTTTTAAAAAAATATTTCTCGAGGACCCAACCATACGGAGGTCAAGTTCCATCCTTTTTAATGTTATTGCCAAAATTTCAGAAAAAAATAAATTAGTTTTGTCTGGTAATTTAATGGTCAACTAGTACTTTGACTATAACCCCTTTTTTTTTTAAAAGCAAATATATTAGGGAAATTTGGGCTTAAACCCAATTACATCGTTGGTACAGTTGCTGCTAAAGACTGAAGGGAAGTACTAAAAAATTTTATGGTTACAACATCAATCACCTTCCTTCCCCAGGTTTATTAAAGCAGACTGCTTTGATCCCAAGTATTTGCCCCATGGATTGCTTAGCCTTGACTGCATAAAAGAATGAAAATCACCACTAGCACCAGGAAGAAATCATTCTGTTTCTTGAAGCACCTTGAGATGCTAAATAGTCAGCTCCCCCATTCAGATTTCTGGGCACCTTTTTTAGCACAAACCTGCAGTTGGCTTCCAAATTGAAGAACTTGTCGTCTAAAGGCCACGATGTGCGTTTTGAGAAGCTACTACTCGAGACCAAATCCACTAAAAACTGATTGTCTGAAAAAATTACTAAGCTTGACTTTAACCACTGACTGTTGCAGAGATGTGTCAGAAGAAATACCAATGCTTCATACTCACACTCCATTGCTGAATTAGCTTGGATTGGACCAGAGAAAATAAATACTAAATTCCTTTGGTCGTCTACTACGAAGCCTCCAATGCCTGCCTTTGGGAGAAGAGAGCTATTACCAGTCCAAGAGCCATCTACAAATCCAAACAGTTTCGCTTGACCTGTGCTTAGCATATTTCTTGCCATTTTACTACTAGCTAGCACTAATCCAACCGGGTTAACCCTCCATATTGCCTCATTGTTTGGTTTAATGATGTTAATAGCTTCGCACCAGCTAAGAGTTCTTGAGATAATTAGATTTTCCAGACTTCTCCTGTCTACTTTTTTTCCTTCAAAAACTCGTTTGTTTCTTACTAGCCAAATGGTCCACAATGTGGAGGCTAAGACAATGCCCCAGGCTAGTTTGACACTAGGTGACTTGAATGACTTAATTGATTCCCACCAGCCAGACTCTCCCACCCTCATCTCCCACCAGGAATCAATAAAAGACCAGCCCCATATAGCTGGTTCACAGTGCCAAAGGATGTGAGATTGTGAATCTAGGGCATTACTACACCAAGCACAATTATCATCGAAAGAGTTATTGGCCATCCTGACTTTAACCAAATGAGAGGTTGGTAGAGCATTGTGCATCATTAACCATAGGAAAATGTGCACTTTAGGGGGAACTTTGAGAGACCATATCAAATTAAAACTCTTGAGAAAAGGGCTATGATCTTGCGAGAGTAGTGAATAACAGTCCTTGACTGTAAATGGTTTACATGAGGGTTTCCAAATTACAACATCTTTACCAGATTTGAGTTTCACACCATTGATACATGATTGAAGTTTGACCACATCTTCTTGTTCCCAATTCCTAAGTGGCCTATTCCAAATCTGGTCCGCGTTTACTGCAGAAGAGTTTATCTTTAAAGCAAAATCACAGAGGCTGATTTCTTTAGAACTTGAAATGGAGAAGAGCTTAGGAAAAAGCTTGGCCATCTGACCCTCCTTAGACCAGAGATCAGTCCAAAAAAGGATAGATTTTCCATCTCCTTCAACTCTAAGAAAATTTGATAGATCCATTTCAAATTCTCTATTACCAGAAGAGAGTGATGTGCTACTTCTAATTGCTTTCAAGATACTAGAAAGGATAAAGGATGTCTTGGCATTAGCAAATCCTTCTACAAATGAAATACCTCTATTTGGATGATATTTGTCTCTCAGCCATTTGTTCCAGCTCCTATCTCCTTCACTGTACCATTTACTAGCCCATTTGCATAACATTGCATTGTTTCTGAGACATAAATCAGCAATCCCTAAACCACCTTTATCCTTAGCCCTGGTAATTTTGTTCCATCGAACCAAATGCAACTTTCTTTTGACCGTGATATTATGACTAACACCACCCCAGAAAAATTTTCTTCTTAGTCTGTCAATCTTCTTACTGACTCCAATTGGCAGTTTGAATAAGCTAAACCAGTATGAAGGTAGACTATCTAAAGCGCTCTTAAGCAAAACCATTCTTCCAGCTTTATTTAGAGATTCAGCTTTCCAAGAAGCTAGTTTGTGTTCCATTTTCCTTACAAGAGGTGCCCAAAAAACTTTTCTTGATGGTGATGTACCAATAGGAGCACCTAGATAAATCAATGGCCAACTTCCCATTTTGCATTGAAGGATGTTCGAACAAATACTAGCCCACTCATTATTTCTGCTGCAGCAATAGACATTGCTTTTACTGAAGTTAATTTTCAGACCAGACAGCAAATGGAATACTTGGAGAGTACTTTTAACTCTATAGAAGGCTTCTACATTTCCTTTGATAAACAAGATTGTGTCATCAGCAAATTGGAGATGAGTGAGCTCTTTACCTACCTCCGAAAACTTTATTCCCCTGAACATACCTATATGATTTGCTTTCAAGAGTAGTTTGTTAAGAGCCTCAGCAACTAGATTGAACAGTAGTGGGGAGAGCGGATCACCTTGTCTGAGCCCTCTTGAAGGAGAAAATTGTTCCGTTGGGGCACCATTTACTAAAACAGAAGTTGTAATCCCCTCAAAATACCTCTTGATCCAGTCAATCCATCTATCTCCAAATCCCAGTTTTCTTAATTGGTCCCAGAGAAAATCCCAATTAACCGAGTCGAAGGCTTTTTCGAAATTTAATTTGAGGATAACCACATCTTTATGTCTATATTTGATTGAATGATAAGCTTCATTAGCAAGAAGGATACTTTCAGAAGATTGCCTACCTTTGATGAATGCTGACTGAGTGTCATCAACTAACTGGTCGATCACTTGACTTAATCTTGAAGCTAGGACTTTAGTGAACAATTTAGCTGTTGAATTGATTAAACTAATAGGTCTAAAGTCTTTAGCTTCGTGAGGCTCCAAGATTTTAGGAATGAGGGCTATGAAGGAACAATTAAAACCCTTTGGAAAAGGCTTTCCATTAGAGAAATCTGCAAAGCAAGATAGTACCTCACTCTTAATGTTAGGCCAAAATTTCTTTAGACAACCAATATTAAAGCCGTCTGGACCGGGTGCTTTCTCATTTGCCATTTGATTTAAAGCCCATTCAATCTCTTCTAAAGAAAGGTCTCTCTCTAACCAAATACTATCTGCTGGCTTCAATCTGTTTAAGCGTAGGTCCCCAATAGAAAAAATCTGTTGTTTACCCGATTTACTAAAGAAATTTTGGAAATGATCAAAGAAGACCTTTTTAACCTCTGCCACCTCTGAAAACCAGGAGCCTCCGAATCTGATTCTTTTTATTCCATTAACAAAATTCCTTTTTGGACTGCTTGATGATAAAACCTTGTGTTTCTGTCCCCTTTCACATGCCACTGAATTCTTGATTTTTGTCTTAGAGAAGCAACTTTCATTTCGGTTAGACTATCTAGTTGCTTTCTCATTACAAGAATGTCTTGTTGGGGGAATTGTTTTTGTTCTTCTTCATTAATTTGAGACTCTAATCCCTGTATCTTGGTGTCCAAATCCCCTAAGCAGAAAACGGACCACTCCTTGATGGCCTTCTTCAAATTCTTCAAGGTTTGTTGAATATTGCCATCATCAGGTGCCTCCCTAGACCAAAAACCTTCCAACAGCAACTTCAGTTCAAGGCTGTCTAACCAACAATTGAAGATTTTGAACGGTTTCGGGCCCCAATTTAGCTTAGTAGCTGATAACCATAACCCTTTGTGATCTGATTTGCTTCTATCCAAAGTTTGCAACTTCCACTCTTTTTTATCCATCCATGAAGAATTAAGCAAGATCCTATCCAGTCTACTTTTCCTATTGGAAGGGCCCAACCAAGTAAAAGTTGCATCCAGCAGTTTTACATCAAAGAGATTGCAGTTGTTGATGAACAGATTGAACTTATCACTGTCCTTTTTCCTGTAATTACAGTTGGCACATTCTTCAGCAGCTCTAATGCAGTTGAAATCCCCTGCAATACATAGTGGGTGATTCAAGATACATGATATTATTGAGGTGAGATGAGTCCAAAGTCTTAGCTTTCTCTTAGGTTTTTGAGGAGCATAGACATTAACCACATTAAAAAATTCTTCTCCGTTGATGCTTTTCAGTTGAACCCAAATCCAATTTTCTTCTTGGGCTACACCTTTACATTCAAACTTCACCTTATCCCATGAAATTGCTAATCCCCCTGATAAGCCCTTCGAGTTTTGAATCACCCAACCATGTGAATTAAGATCCCAGATTGACTGCTTTAAAGAATCATTCCATGATGAACACTTAGTTTCCTGTAAACATAAAATGTCGATCCTTCTTTTTTTCACCATGATGTTAAGATTACCCTTCGAAACCATGTTTCTGATTCCTCTAACATTCCATGATAATAATGAAACTTCCATTATTAACATTCAACTAAAGTACTATTCAGTAAGAGAGAGGACTAAGGTTTTAAGATGTTTCCACCTCTAACCTCTTTAGTACTTCTTTCTTGCTAGCTTCCCTTCCCATTGGCAACAATAAACCCAAAAGTTCTGCACTTTCAACGACTAAATCCGCTTCCCTCATCAACCTTGAATGCTTATCCTCTTCCACTGTATGTAAAACCAATCTTTGATCTTTTTTGACATCAACCTTTTTGCAGACTCCCTTATTCTTCGCACATTTGATTTTTGTCAGACCTAGATCAAAGGGATTTTTAAAATATCTCAATTTCTTCCTCGGCCTTCCCCTAGCTCTACCCATTTTGAGATTGCCAATGTGATTACAAAGTGTGCTTTGAGAAGAAAGTTTTTCCAAGTTGCTGCTTATCTCACTTGATTTTGCAATGGCACCGCTTGAATTTTCAGATGTTTCATAACTCATGGTGTTGACACTAATCCCTCTCTCTTTCACATTGTTTATAGTGGGAGCAACAGTCACTGGAATGGATGTCGAGGTTTGTTTAGGGCTAAATTCTGGTTCCCTCAACCTTGAGTGGATTGATAGTGAATCTTCAACAATTGTATCCTGAACCTCAGATGGTTCCTCATTCAATTCTTTAGAAATAATTAGGTTATGCACCTCCTTTTGTACGCTCTTGTTTACATGGTCTTCCAAGCCTTCATTAGAATCATTTTTTGATTTAGACGAACCCTTGTTCTCTACTTCCCTATCCTTCTGAGAATCCTCCGTGTCCTCTACCTCCGCTTTTTGACAAATTCTGGCCTTTAGAAAATCTTTTATATCCTCCACCTCTCTAAAGGTTATCTCACAACTTTTACCCTTTACCAGAATTTTCATTTCTTCATAAATCAGTTTGTAATTCGTTGTTGCCAGACAAATTATTGGGTTGACAAAAGAGTTGGATTCATCTATCTGAAAAGACCATGAGATCCATTCACCCAACCTTTTTGTGAAGGCTTTGAGATTACCCTCCAGCCAGGCCCCCATTGGTAGACCAATACATTCCAACCAGACTGTTCTTGGTAGGATCAGATCAGTCTCGTTAAAATCTCGAATCTTTATAAAACATTCTGACAGCACTTTGGAATCAAAAGAGTCCCAATCCTGTTCACATTCCTTTCTGATCAAAAACTTTCTATCAGTCAGACCCGCTATTTTTAAGGACATACCTGCCTTCTTAATGTTGAGTTGTAGAGATTCTGCATTTTCTTCTTTCCAAGTAAAACCTACCTTCGTTTGAAATAATCCCTCCTCCACTTCCTCATCAATTTCTGCTTCAATAAATTCAAACATTTTTTTCTCAAACTGCTCCTTCATTGTAGGGTTTGAATCAACCTTCTTTACCTCCTTGAATGGGGGAGGAACTGATTGTTTATCCCTGCCTATTACGTCTTCTTTTGTATTATCAGAGTTATGAGTTTCATTGATACTCATATGAATTCTAGTGCCCCAACCCCCCAGCTCTTTTGCATTGTTGATTATAGCCCCCGCCTCTAGTTCATTGTTTACTTTCAAAAAACCAAACCTTTTATTGTTTTTGTCTCTCTTTCTTGGCAATATGATATCCCTAATTTTTCCACATTTCTTAAAAAACTCCCAAAGGGTTCTAGCATGTACCTCTGGTGGTATGTTTGCCATAAAATTTGATGTGCCTTCCCCTATGGCTGGTTTCTGGCTATTCGCTCTCTTTCTTGATTTGACTTCAATCCAATTCCCTGGAGCTTGCTGATTTTGTACATCTGCTGTGCTTGAGCTCTTCACCACTTCCGCAAATGAACCTTTGTGCAAACCACCACCATTCGAGTGCTTGATATCATGCCTCTGAAGTTGTTTCCTGTTGGATAGGCTTCTCAAATGGATTTGGTTTAAGGCTATGTTGATTGCCTGATTGTCTCCTTGCCTAAATCTGCTAATAACGTCTACATCGATTATGTCTTCGTATGCTTCCACAAAATCCCTTAGTAGCTGCTCACCTTCCTTCTTGTTAACCGGTTTATGACTTCTGGATCTTTTTTCCGATCTCAAGTCACCGTTACCTGAATTCAAATTTGAGATTTGATCCGTTTTCTTCCCGTTATCTCCATCTCTGCAAGCGTGCTCCATCTTTGATAAGCTACTAAACAGGGTTTCGTCAAGGTTTCGTGTTTCAATTTTTTTAAAAATATTTTTCAAGGACCAAACCATACGGAGGTCAAGTTCCATCCTTTTTAATGTTATTGCCAAAATTTCATAAAAAAATAAATTAGTTTGGTTTGGTAATTTAACGGTCAACTAGTACGTACTTTGACTATAACCCCTAAACGGGTTTCGTGTTTCGATTTTTTTAAAAATATTTCTCGAGGACCCAACCATAAGGAGGTCAAGATCCATCCTTTTTAATGTTATTTCCAAAATTTAAAAAAAAAAAAAATTAGTTTTGTTTGGTAATTTAATGGTCAACTAGTTCTTTGACTATAACCCCTAAACAGGGTTTCGTCAAGGTTTCATGTTTCCATTTTTTAAAAAATATTTCTCGAGGACCCAACCGTACGGAGGTCAAGTTCCATCCTTTTTAACGTTATTGCCAAAATTTCAGGAAAAAATAATTTAGTTTGGTTTGGTAATTTAATGGTCAACTAGTACTTTGACTATAACCCCTAAAGAGGGTTTCGTCAGGGTTTCGTGTTTCAATTTTTTAAAAAATATTTTTTGAGTTCCAAACTATACGGAGGTCAAGTTCAATCGTTTTTAATGTTATTGCCAAAATTTCATAAAAAAATAAATTAGTTTGGTTTGGTAAGTTAACGTTCAACTAGTACTTTGACTATAACCCCTAGACAGGGTTTCGTCAGGGTTTCGTGTTTCGATTTTTTTAAAAATATTTCTCGAGGACCCAAACACACGGAGGCCGAGTTCCATCCTTTTTAATGTTATTTCCAAAATTTCAGAAAAAATTAATTTAGTTTGGTTTGGTAATTTAACGGTCAACTAGTACTTTGACTATAACCCCTAAATAGGGTTTCGTCAGGGTTTCGTGTTTCAATTTTTTAAAAAGTATTTTTCAAGGACCAAACCATACCGAGGTCAAGTTTCATCCTTTTTAATGTTATTGCCAAAATTGCATAAAAAAATAAATTAGTTTGGTTTGGTAATTTAACGGTCAACTAGTACTTTGACTATACCCTAAACAGGGTATCGTCAAGGTTTCGTGTTTTTATTTTAAAAAAAATATTTCTCGAGGACCCAACTATACGAAGGTCAAGTTCCATCCTTTTTAATGTTACCACCAAAATTTCAGAAAAAAAATAAATTAGTTTGGTTTGGTAATTTAACGGTTAACTAGTAGTTTGACTACAACCCCTAAACAAGGATACGTCAGGGTTTCATGATTCGATTTTTTAAAAAATATTTCTCGAGGACCAAACCATACGGAGGTCAAGTTCCATCCTTTTTAATGTTATTTCAAAAATTTCATAAGAAAAATAAATTAGTTTTGTTTGCTAATTTAACGGTCATCTAGTACGTACTTTAACTATAACCCCTAAACAGAGTTTCGTTACGGTTTCGTGTTTCAATTTTTTTAAAAATATTTCTCAAGGACCCAACCATACGGAGGTCAAGATCCATCCTTTTTAATGTTATTTTCAAAATTTCAGAAAAAAATAAATTAGTTTTGTTTGGTAATTTAACGGTCAACTATTACTTTGACTACAACCCCTAAACAGGGTTTCGTCAGGGTTTCGTGTTTCAATTTTTTAAAAAATATTTTTCGAGGACCAAACTATATGGAGGTCGAGTTCCATCCCTTTTAATGTTATTGCCAAAATTTCATAAAAACAAAATTTCATAAAAAAATAAATTAGTTTGGTTTGGTAATTTAACGGTAAACTAGTACTTTGACTATCAGGGTTTCGTCAGGGTTTCGTGTTTCCATTTTTTAAAAAATATTTCTCGAGGACCCAACCGTACGGAGGTCAAGTTCCATCCTTTTTAACGTTATTGCCGAAATTTCAGAAAAAAATAATTTAGTTTGGTTTGGTAATTTAATGGTCAACTAGTACTTTGACTATAACCCCTTAACAGGGTTTCGTCAGGGTTTCGTGTTTCAATTTTTTAAAAAATATTTTTCGAGGGCCAAACTATACGGAGGTCAAGTTCAATTGTTTTTAATGTTATTGCCAAAATTTCATAAAAAAATAAATTGGTTTGGTTTGGTAAGTTAACGTTCAACTAGTACTTTGACTATAACCCCTAGACAGGGTTTCGTGTTTCGATTTTTTTAAAAATATTTCTCGAGGACACAACCACACGGAGGCCAAGTTCCATCCTTTTTAATGTTATTTCCAAAATTTCAGAAAAAAATAATTTAGTTTGGTTTTGTAATTTAACGGTCAACTAGTACTTTGACTATAACCCCTAAATAGGGTTTCGTGTTTCAATTTTTTAAAAAGTATTTTTCAAGGACCAAACCATACGGAGGTCAAGTTTCATCCTTTTTAATGTTATTGCCAAAATTTCATAAAAAAATAAATTAGTTTGGTTTGGTAATTTAACGGTTAACTAGTACTTTGACTATACCCTAAACAGGGTATCGTCAAGGTTTCGTGTTTTGATTTTAAAAAAATATTTCTCGAGGACCAAACCATACGGAGGTCAAGTTCCATCCTTTTTAATGTTATTGCCAAAATTTCAGGAAAAAATAAATTAGTATGGTTTGGTAATTTAACGGTTAACTAGTAGCTTGACTAGAACCCCTAAACAGGGCTTCGTCAGGGTTTCATGTTTCGATTTTTAAAAAAATATTTTTCAAGGACCAAACCATACGGAGGTCAAGTGCCATCCTTTTTAATGTTATTACCAAAATTTTATGAAAAATAAATTAGTTTGGTTTGGTAATTTAACGGTCAACTAGTACGTACTTTGACTATAACCCCTAAACAGGGTTTCATTAGGGTTTCGTGTTTCGATTTTTAAAAAAATATTTCTCGAGGACCCAACCATACAGAGGTCAAGATCCATCCTTTTCAATGTTATTTCAAAAATTTCAGAAAAAATATATTAGTTTGGATTGATAATTTAACGGTCAACTAGTACTCGGACTATAACACCTAAACAGGGTTTCGTCAGGGTTTCGTGTTTCAATTTTTTAAAAATATTTTTCAAGGTCCAAACCATACGGAGGTCAAGTGCCATCCTTTTTAATGTTATTGCCAAAATTTTATGAAAAATAAATTAGTTTGGTTTGGTAATTTAACGGTCAACTAGTACGTACTTTGACTATAACCCCTAAACATGGTTTCATTAGGGTTTCGTGTTTCGATTTTTAAAAAAATATTTCCCAAGGACCCAACCATACGGAGGTCAAGATCCATCCTTTTCAATGTTATTTCCAAAATTTCAGAAAAAAAATAAATTAGTTTTGTTTGGTAATTTAACGGTCAACTAGTACTCGGACTATAACACCTAAATAGGGTTTCGTCAGGGTTTCGTGTTTCAATTTTTTAAAAAATATTTTTCGAGGACCAAACTATACGGAGGTCAAGTTCAATCCTTTTTAATGTTATTGCCAAAATTTCATAAAAAAATAAATTAGTTTGGTTTGGTAATTTAACGTTCAACTAGTACTTTGACTATAACCCCTAGACAGGGTTTCGTCAGGGTTTCGTCTTTCAATTTTTTAAAAAATATTTCTCGAGGACCCAACCACACGGAGGCCAGGTTCCATCCTTTTTAATGTTATTTCCAAAATTTCAGAAAAAAATAAATTATTTTGGTGTGGTAATTTAACGGTCAACTAGTACTTTGACTATAACCCCTAAATAGGGTTTCGTTAGGGTTTCGTAGTTCAATTTTTTTAAAAATATTTTTCAAGGACCAAACCATACGGAGGTCAAGTTACATCCTTTTTAATGTTATTGCCAAAAGTTCATAAAAAAAGAAATTAGTTTGGTTTGGTAATTTAACGGTCAACTAGTACTTTTTTTTTTTTTTACGGGTAAATGAGGCTTGGCCTCGTGGAATTTTATAAATAAGAAAGAAAAATACAGACTAAGAGCAAAAACTCAAAGCCAAGAACAAAATTCATTTGGAACAAGCTCCAAAGAATAAAGCAACTAAACAAAAATCAAAATTTCTACAATCAAATTTTGACAATTGTTTAGTTAAAACTACCCCACAAGAAAACAAAAAATTCCAATGGAACATACTCCAAGGAATAAAAACCATGGGAATAAAAAAAAAACTCACAACTGGGATACTTCCACATGCCCCAATAATACATAGAAGCCCATAAAGAGAACAAACAAAAAAAAGCCCAAGAGAACAAGCAAACCCACAAGCCAGCAGGCCCAACAAGCTCTAAAAAAATCATGCTGAAAACAAGTTGGCCACCAAGAGAAAGCCCAACACCAAAATAAAAGGTCTTGGACTCCACCCAGCAACCTTGCAAAATGGACCTTGTAAAAAACAAAACCACTGCCACCAGGCCCAAGAAGCCCAAACCAAATCCACATGGTGAAAGGCTGAAAGCAAATCTTGCTATTAAAAACAAGGCGACCCTAATTATCAAGCCAACTCTTGGTGGAAACATAACAACTTGAGCACTACTACTCAAAAGACCTGGGTGATCAAACTTACCGAGGCACCAAGATAAGCAAGATAAGCATGTACGCAAAGTCCACATAGGGAGACTCATGCTTACATAACTGTACTCATACCAAGCACCTTGAAAGTCTATACCAAAATAAGAACTATCAGCATGCAAGCCACCTCGATAAGCAAGCAGAAAAACCCTGAAGAAGCTGGCGAGATGACCAAAAAAAATTCCAAAAGAAAGAGCATGAATGAGGAAGTAAGTTCCTACCAACAGCCCGACATAAACCCAGCTTTGAATCCTCCTATCCAGCTGCCCCAAAGGAGCATAATCTTGCATCTCAGCACACAAACCCTGCATCAATAAAACCCTTCTGCAACTCGGCAAACCATACCCCAGAAACAGGCCACAAAACACACTGCTGCAACCACCAAAACAAGACCACTGGAACCCAAAATTTGAATTGAAACAGCCCAAACCTCCCCCTGGATCGAAAGGAAAACAACCAGCCACCAACTCTTTGAAAAAAGAACAAAAAAATAGGAAAAAAGAACTAAGGGACACTCTCCCCTGAAGACCTATATCCAACCATAAAAAGCTATCTAAAATTCCAGAATTTCCAAACCACCAAAAACAAAACCAGCTAGAAAAAACGTAAACTATAAACTTACGTAACACTAAGCAAGCCCAATCCATGTATATTCTTGCTGGTGAGATTGATATCCCAAGAGATATTCCACAAACGAAGGGTACTAATAACTCTACTTGAATTTCGAATTTTTAAGCCCATGATTTTCATACGAACTGTCTCTTCAATGCATTTTATAACCTGCCTAGATGATCGGTGCTGATTTTGAAAAAGGCGCATATTTCTCTCTTGCCATATGAAATAAACTAGCCCCCCTAGGACAAGCCTATTGACTACATTTCCAAAAGAATTACCTGTCCAGTTTGAAGATGCATAATCCACTAGATCAGACCAAGTTTGATGTCTAGATATCTCAACACCCAAGTGTCTGAAATGATCACTCACTTCTTTACAGAAGAAGCACTCAAAGAAAAGGTGATTTAAAGAATCCTTTTGTTGCTTGCAGAAAGCACAGTTCGAATTGCCATCAATTTGCCAAGCTTGCATTCTGTCTTGAGTTAACAGTTTTCCACGAAAAGCTAACCAGAGAATAAAAGAGTGCTTAGGAATAGCATTTGAAAACCAGACCAGATTGCACCATTCCACTCGAGGATGAGAAGCCGTGAAATCATGCCACACAATACTAGACTTAAAATTATATTTCTTGCCATTCCCCGACTTCCAGGAAATTTTATCCTTCCGATTCTCATTAATAAACACAATCTTACCTGTTAGCTCGGGCCACGAAACCAAAATATCACTTGGGAAAACCACCTGACCAGCCACAACAAAATCAGAGACTTTAGCCATGCTATCACAACCCATCCTAGCAATATCACGAGGGGACACCCTAGAGCAAAGAGGGCCATCTAAAATCCAATTGTCATACCAGAAAAAAGTATCAGAACCATTACCAATATCCGAAACAAAAAATTTGCGAAAGTCCTCCCTAATACCCAGAATACGCTTCCAACTAATAGAGGCATCCCACGCAACTTTCAATTGCCAGAAATTCTTACCCTTCAATCTATAAGTATGAATCCACTTCACCCAGAGAGATTCCCTATTTGTAATAATACTCCAAATATGATACGCCATAAGGGTCCTATTCCAAGTACGCAAAGGACGAATGCCTAACCCCCCTTCTAGTTTGGGCTTACACAAATCATACCAAGCAACTTTTGATCTATTTTGAAGCATCTCCGTACCTCCCCAGATAAAATTTCTAACCATCCTCTCGATTGCCTTCGAAACTGAAACAGGGAGGATAAAAACTGAACTCCAGTAAACTTGCATAGACATAAGAATTGAGAGAGTAAGTTGCAATCGACCAGCATAAGAAAGCCAATTGTTTTGCCACTGTTGGATCTGACCTTTCACTTGATCAATAAGCGGAGAGCAATCAGCATGCCAAAGTCTTGTAGTAACCAAGGGGACCCCAAGATATTTAACAGGCAGAGAACCCACCTCAAATCTCATAATGTTATTAATCAGCATTCTATTTTCATTTGAGACATGACAATAGAAAACATTACTCTTTTCCTCATTAGGCCACAAACCCGAGGCTGCTCCAAACTCGTCAAGGGAATCTTTTAAGATTTGCACTGACCAAGGATCTCCATGAGAAAATAAAAAAAGATCATCCGCAAAACAAAGGTGAGAAATTCTCAATTTTTCACATTTTGCATGATACTTGAAAGACCTATTCTCAAAGATTCTCTTCTTCAAGATGATAGTCAGAACCTGCATAACCAAGGTAAATAAATATGGGGACAGCGGATCTCCTTGGCGAAGACCTTTTTCAGCTTTAAAGAAACCATGGGTTTCACCATTGACTAGAATAGAGTAACAAGGGGTAGATACAAACTCCTGAATCCAGCCCACCATTCTTTCTGGAAACCCAAATAAACGAAGAGCCGAGAATAAAAAATCCCAATTAACACTATCATAAGCTTTTCGAATATCAACCTTAAAGGCGCATCTTGACATGCCTTCTTGACGGTGATAATTTCGAAACAACTCTTGAGTTAACAGAATATTATCACTTATCCTCCTCCCCGGGATGAAAGCATTTTGATTATCATCCACAATATCGTTGAGGCAGCCTTTAATTCTATTTGCTAGAATTTTTGAAACACACTTGTACAGCACGTTACATAAAGAGATAGGTCTAAACTCGCCAACATTTAGCGGTTGAGAAACCTTTGGAATAAGGGCAATAATAGTGGCATTTACTTCCTTCAAGAGCTTTCCAGAAATAAAAAATTCCTTCACTGCCATACAAACATCACCACCAATAATAGGCCAGGCCGCCTTAAAGAATTTTGCCGAAAACCCGTCAGGCCCCGAAGCTTTATCATCCCCCATAGCGAAAATCACAGCTTTTATTTCCTCGTCCGTGGCAATCTGCACCATATCAACACTCGAAGCAGCAGGAACCTGATTTTCGAAGAAATCCGCAAGATAATCAATATTTTCAGATTCAACTTTCGTACCCAAAAGCTTCTCATAAAAAGAGACAAATTGCTGAATCATCAGATCCCCTTCAACTTCTATCCCATGCTCATTACAAATAGAAGAGATACGGTTACGATTTCTTTTCACTTGAAGGCTCTTATGAAAGAATTTGTTATTTTGGTCCCCAACTTTTAACCAATGAATTTTAGATCTCTGCTTGAGCATTCTTTCCTCCTCAAGAGAAGCCTCTCTATAATTCCTAGCTAGATTAACTTCTTCAGATTTTAAGAAGTCATTAAACGGGTCAGAATCTAGAGCAATCTGGATATTTTGAAGAGCAAGCTGCAAGTCCTTAACTTTAGCACACAAATTACCACTAGCTTTGGCTTGGAAACGGAAAACTGGCTTTAGTCTCTTCAATTTCTGCACAACTCTATACATCATGACTCCCCCACTATTATAAAGCCAACCTTCCTTTACCAAATCTAGGAAATTTTTCCTGTGGACCAAGAAGTTTTGAAATTTGAAGGAGGTTCTTTTCTTCAAATCAAAATAACCACCAGTAACGAGAATTGCTGGACTATGGTCACTTGACTGGGGGCAAGAAATCTCGCCTTTGCATTCCCAAACTTCTGTAAAAACCCAGCATTAACTAGCACTCTGTCTAACTTACGAACCTCCCCTACGCCATGCGGACTCCCAGACCAGGTGAATCTCATACCCGAGTAATGAATATCGACAGCTTCTATCTTAGTCACACTAGCGCAGAATTCAGAAATAGCAGGGGACCGACCGACATTCCCACCAGCACTCTCTTCCGCCCTCAACATAGCATTAAAGTCACCCAAAATAACCCAAGGAAAACTGTTAACCAGCAGCTTAAAATCTTCCAAAGATTTCCACAGTAAACGACGCAAAATATGGTCATTTGCTGCGTATACAAAAGAACAGAAAAAGTGCTCTTGAGAACACTTATGTTTGACAATGCAGTGAATAACCTGGTCCGTCTCAAACATGTGCATCACCTCAAAATAAGTAGGATCCCACCCCACAACAATTCTGCAATTTTTAGAGCAACTCTCAACATTAGACAACCACTCCCACTTTCTAAAAAATTTTTTAAACACATCTCCCACTCTATGCTTTGCAACTCTAGTTTCTATAATACCACACAACCCAATATTATTTTCTCTAATCAACTCTTTCATTTCTTTACTTTTGAAAGGCTGATTGAAGCCTCGAACATTCCAACACGAGATATTATTCATTGAGAAATAGTGTGAGACTTGCCTGCCTCCTTTTCCACTCCATTATATACTCCAAAAAGCTGCTCTAATACAAAGGCTTCATGTTCCTGGTCTTCACTGTCCTCACCAATTTCATAGTCTGGGCCTTGAGACCTATTGAGGCTGTTATCCTCAACCATAAATCGAGCCGTATCTTCAAAGTCAGATTCGACATCAGCTTCAGTATTTAGGCCACACACTTCCATTTCTTTATTCAATAACTCAGACTTCTCATCTATGGCTTGAATCCCTGTTGCATCTAGTCGAGTAGGAGCTACATCATTTTTACTAATAACAGTTTTTCTCAAGAAATTAGAACTCCAAACCTCACCCCCCTTATTTCCTTCACTAGTTACATCCCTTCCACCACCTAACTGAGTAACAGGGCTGGTGTCTACCTCCTTCGTCAAAAGATGTAATTTATCCAACAAGTTTTCCGAATTCAGAACTCCAAACATATTACTCTGTGAGATACCACCCTTTTCTTTTGCTACACCTATATTACCCCCAGAAGACTCACCCTTATAGATCTTCTTTTCAGACCCATTAAGAAAACCATTAGCCTTTTTGCCACGATTTATATAAGGAAAATTAACATGTTTTCTCTTACTATTTGAAGAGTTTTTTTGCCCCTGAAAATTAATCCCCTGTTGCTGTTGAGCATAAACCTGACCCACCTTATTTTTTCCCCTGCGTTGAACTTCCGCATAACCATCTTTTTCTTGCATAGCAGTCTTAATTGCTATTTCCTCTCTTACCTTCTTCTCTTGTGCTGCATTAAAGACCGGGCATTGATTAACAGAGTGCCCAAAAATACTGCAGGTTGGGCACCAGGAAGGACGCCAAGGATATTCCGTTCTTAAGCAAACTTCCATAGGTGCTTGACCATCCTCACTAGGAATAACAACAAATAACTGGTCTGGAAGAGGCTTATCCGCATCAACCTCAATAAGCAACTTAGCAAAGCTTAGCCTTCCAGAAGCATCTTTGCACATCTTCTCAGTCAAACCATCGGCCAGCAAAATGTTTCCAATTCCACTTCCTATTCGACTAAGACCTCCAATGTTCCAATATTGCAAAGGGATATTAAAAATTTGGTCAACTAGTACTTTGACCATACCCTAAACAAGGTATCGTCAGGGTTTCGTGTTTCGATTTTTTAAAAAATATTTCTCGAGGAGCCAACCATACGAAGGTCAAGTTCCATCCTTTTTAATGTTACCACCAAAATTTCAGAAAAAAATAAATTAGTTTGGTTTTGTAATTTAACGGTTAACTAGTAGTTTGAATACAACCCCTAAACAAGGCTTCGTCAAGGTTTCATGTTTCGATTTTTTAAAAAAATATTTTTCGAGGACCAAACCATACGGAGGTCAAGTTCCATCCTTTTTAATGTTATTTCAAAAATTTCATAAAAAAAATATATTAGTTTGGATTGATAATTTAACGGTCAACTAGTACGTACTTTAACTATAACCCCTAAATAGAGTTTCGTTACGGTTTCGTGTTTCAATTTTTTAAAAAATATATCTCAAGGACCCAACAATACGGAGGTCAAGATCCATCCTTTTTAATGTTATTTTCAAAATTTCAGAAATAAATAAATTAGTTTTGTTTGGTAATTTAACGGTCAACTATTACTTTGACTACAACCCCTAAACAGGGTTTCGTCAAGGTTTCCTGTTTCAATTTTTTAAAAAATATTTTTCGAGGACCAACTATATGGAGTTCGAGTTCCATCCCTTTTAATGTTATTGCCAAAATTTCATAAAAACAAAATTTCATAAAAAAATAAATTAGTTTGGTTTGGTAATTTAACGGTAAACTAGTACTTTGACTATCAGGGTTTCGTCAAGGTTTCATGTTTCCATTTTTTAAAAAATATTTCTCGAGGACCCAACCGTACGGAGGTCAAGTTCCATCCTTTTTAACGTTATTGCCAAAATTTCAGGAAAAAATAATTTAGTTTGGTTTGGTAATTTAATGGTCAACTAGTACTTTGACTATAACCCCTAAAGAGGGTTTCGTCAGGGTTTCGTGTTTCAATTTTTAAAAAAATATTTTTCGAGTTCCAAACTATACGGAGGTCAAGTTCAATCGTTTTTAATGTTATTGCCAAAATTTCATAAAAAAATAAATTATTTTGGTTTGGTAAGTTAACGTTCAACTAGTACTTTGACTATAACCCCTAGACAGGGTTTCGTCAGGGTTTCGTGTTTCGATTTTTTAAAAAATATTTCTCGAGGAGCCAACCATACGAAGGTCAAGTTCCATCCTTTTTAATGTTACCACCAAAATTTCAGAAAAAAATAAATTAGTTTGGTTTTGTAATTTAACGGTTAACTAGTAGTTTGAATACAACCCCTAAACAAGGCTTCGTCAAGGTTTCATGTTTCGATTTTTTAAAAAATATTTTTCGAGGACCAAACCATACGGAGGTCAAGTTCCATCCTTTTTAATGTTATTTCAAAAATTTCATAAAAAAAATATATTAGTTTGGATTGATAATTTAACGGTCAACTAGTACGTACTTTAACTATAACCCCTAAATAGAGTTTCGTTACGGTTTCGTGTTTCAATTTTTTAAAAAATATATCTCAAGGACCCAACCATACGGAGGTCAAGATCCATCCTTTTTAATGTTATTTTCAAAATTTCAGAAAAAAATAAATTAGTTTTGTTTGGTAATTTAACGGTCAACTATTACTTTGACTACAACCCCTAAACAGGGTTTCGTCAAGGTTTCCTGTTTCAATTTTTTAAAAAATATTTTTCGAGGACCAACTATATGGAGGTCGAGTTCCATCCCTTTTAATGTTATTGTCAAAATTTCATAAAAACAAAATTTCATAAAAAAATAAATTAGTTTGGTTTGGTAATTTAACGGTAAACTAGTACTTTGACTATCAGGGTTTCGTCAAGGTTTCATGTTTCCATTTTTAAAAAATATTTCTCGAGGACCCAACCGTACGGAGGTCAAGTTCCATCCTTTTTAACGTTATTGCCAAAATTTCAGGAAAAAATAATTTAGTTTGGTTTGGTAATTTAATGGTCAACTAGTACTTTGACTATAACCCCTAAAGAGGGTTTCGTCAGGGTTTCGTGTTTCAATTTTTTAAAAAATATTTTTCGAGTTCCAAACTATACGGAGGTCAAGTTCAATCGTTTTTAATGTTATTGCCAAAATTTCATAAAAAAATAAATTATTTTGGTTTGGTAAGTTAACGTTCAACTAGTACTTTGACTATAACCCCTAGACAGGGTTTCGTCAGGGTTTCGTGTTTCGATTTTTTTAAAAATATTTCTCGAGGACCCAAACACACGGAGGCCGAGTTCCATCCTTTTTAATGTTATTTCCAAAATTTCAGAAAAAATTAATTTAGTTTGGTTTGGTAATTTAACGGTCAACTAGTACTTTGACTATAACCCCTAAATAGGGTTTCGTCAGGGTTTCGTGTTTCAATTTTTTAAAAAGTATTTTTCAAGGACCAAACCATACGGAGGTCAAGTTTCATCCTTTTTAATGTTATTGCCAAAATTGCATAAAAAAATAAATTAGTTTGGTTTGGTAATTTAACGGTCAACTAGTACTTTGACTATACCCTAAACAGGGTATCGTCAAGGTTTCGTGTTTTTATTTTAAAAAAAATATTTCTCGAGGACCCAACTATACGGAGGTCAAGTTCCATCCTTTTTAATGTTATTGCCTAAATTTCATAAAAAAAGAAATTAGTTTGGTTTGGTAATTTAACGGTCAACTAGTACTTTGACTATACCCTAAACAAGGTATCGTCACGGTTTCGTGTTTCAATTTTTTAAAAAATATTTCTCGAGGAGCCAACCATACGAAGGTCAAGTTCCATCCTTTTTAATGTTACCACCAAAATTTCAGAAAAAAATAAATTAGTTTGGTTTGGTAATTTAACGGTTAACTAGTAGTTTGACTACAACCCCTAAACAAGGCTACGTCAGGGTTTCGTGTTTCAATTTTTTAAAAAATATTTTTCGAGGACCAAACTATATGGAGGTCGAGTTCCATCCCTTTTAATGTTATTGCCAAAATTTCATAAAAACAAAATTTCATAAAAAAATAAATTAGTTTGGTTTGGTAATTTAACGGTAAACTAGTACTTTGACTATCAGGGTTTCGTCAGGGTTTCGTGTTTCCATTTTTTAAAAAATATTTCTCGAGGACCCAACCGTACGGAGGTCAAGTTCCATCCTTTTTAACGTTATTGCCGAAATTTCAGAAAAAAATAATTTAGTTTGGTTTGGTAATTTAATGGTAAACTAGTACTTTGACTATAACCCCTTAACAGGGTTTCGTCAGGGTTTCGTGTTTCAATTTTTTAAAAAATATTTTTCGAGGGCCAAACTATACGGAGGTCAAGTTCAATTGTTTTTAATGTTATTGCCAAAATTTCATAAAAAAATAAATTAGTTTGGTTTGGTAAGTTAACGTTCAACTAGTACTTTGACTATAACCCCTAGACAGGGTTTCGTGTTTCGATTTTTTTAAAAATATTTCTCGAGGACCCAACCACACGGAGGCCAAGTTCCATCCTTTTTAATGTTATTTCCAAAATTTCAGAAAAAAATAATTTAGTTTGGTTTTGTAATTTAACGGTCAACTAGTACTTTGACTATAACCCCTAAATAGGGTTTCGTGTTTCAATTTTTTAAAAAGTATTTTTCAAGGACCAAACCATACGGAGGTCAAGTTTCATCCTTTTTAATGTTATTGCCAAAATTTCATAAAAAAATAAATTAGTTTGGTTTGGTAATTTAACGGTTAACTAGTACTTTGACTATACCCTAAACAGGGTATCGTCAAGGTTTCGTGTTTTGATTTTAAAAAAATATTTCTCGAGGACCAAACCATACGGAGGTCAAGTTCCATCCTTTTTAATGTTATTGCCAAAATTTCAGGAAAAAATAAATTAGTATGGTTTGGTAATTTAACGGTTAACTAGTAGCTTGACTAGAACCCCTAAATAGGGCTTCGTCAGGGTTTCATGTTTCGATTTTTAAAAAAATATTTTTCAAGGACCAAACCATACGGAGGTCAAGTGCCATCCTTTTTAATGTTATTACCAAAATTTTATGAAAAATAAATTAGTTTGGTTTGGTAATTTAACGGTCAACTAGTACGTACTTTGACTATAACCCCTAAACAGGGTTTCATTAGGGTTTCGTGTTTCGATTTTTAAAAAAATATTTCTCGAGGACCCAACCATACAGAGGTCAAGATCCATCCTTTTCAATGTTATTTCAAAAATTTCAGAAAAAAATATATTAGTTTGGATTGATAATTTAACGGTCAACTAGTACTCGGACTATAACACCTAAACAGGGTTTCGTCAGGGTTTCGTGTTTCAATTTTTTAAAAAATATTTTTCAAGGTCCAAACCATACGGAGGTCAAGTGCCATCCTTTT
Organism: Saposhnikovia divaricata; assembly: GCA_036435485.1. Lineage (NCBI taxonomy): Eukaryota > Viridiplantae > Streptophyta > Magnoliopsida > Apiales > Apiaceae > Saposhnikovia > Saposhnikovia divaricata. The sequence continues at coordinate 138,971,593 of CM071599.1, read as the reverse complement.
TAATGTTATTGCCAAAATTTTATGAAAAATAAATTAGTTTGGTTTGGTAATTTAACGGTCAACTAGTACGTACTTTGACTATAACCCCTAAACATGGTTTCATTAGGGTTTCGTGTTTCGATTTTTAAAAAAATATTTCCCAAGGACCCAACCATACGGAGGTCAAGATCCATCCTTTTCAATGTTATTTCCAAAATTTCAGAAAAAAAATAAATTAGTTTTGTTTGGTAATTTAACGGTCAACTAGTACTCGGACTATAACACCTAAATAGGGTTTCGTCAGGGTTTCGTGTTTCAATTTTTTAAAAAATATTTTTCGAGGACCAAACTATACGGAGGTCAAGTTCAATCCTTTTTAATGTTATTGCCAAAATTTCATAAAAAAATAAATTAGTTTGGTTTGGTAATTTAACGTTCAACTAGTACTTTGACTATAACCCCTAGACAGAGTTTCGTCAGGGTTTCGTCTTTCAATTTTTTAAAAAATATTTCTCGAGGACCCAACCACACGGAGGCCAGGTTCCATCCTTTTTAATGTTATTTCCAAAATTTCAGAAAAAAAATAAATTATTTTGGTGTGGTAATTTAACGGTCAACTAGTACTTTGACTATAACCCCTAAATAGGGTTTCGTTAGGGTTTCGTAGTTCAATTTTTTTAAAAATATTTTTCAAGGACCAAACCATACGGAGGTCAAGTTACATCCTTTTTAATGTTATTGCCAAAAGTTCATAAAAAAAGAAATTAGTTTGGTTTGGTAATTTAACGGTCAACTAGTACTTTGACCATACCCTAAACAAGGTATCGTCAGGGTTTCGTGTTTCGATTTTTTAAAAAATATTTCTCGAGGAGCCAACCATACGAAGGTCAAGTTCCATCCTTTTTAATGTTACCACCAAAATTTCAGAAAAAAATAAATTAGTTTGGTTTTGTAATTTAACGGTTAACTAGTAGTTTGAATACAACCCCTAAACAAGGCTTCGTCAAGGTTTCATGTTTCGATTTTTTAAAAAATATTTTTCGAGGACCAAACCATACGGAGGTCAAGTTCCATCCTTTTTAATGTTATTTCAAAAATTTCATAAAAAAAATATATTAGTTTGGATTGATAAGTTAACGGTCAACTAGTACGTACTTTAACTATAACCCCTAAATAGAGTTTCGTTACGGTTTCGTGTTTCAATTTTTTAAAAAATATATCTCAAGGACCCAACCATACGGAGGTCAAGATCCATCCTTTTTAATGTTATTTTCAAAATTTCAGAAAAAAATAAATTAGTTTTGTTTGGTAATTTAACGGTCAACTATTACTTTGACTACAACCCCTAAACAGGGTTTCGTCAAGGTTTCCTGTTTCAATTTTTTAAAAAATATTTTTCGAGGACCAACTATATGGAGGTCGAGTTCCATCCCTTTTAATGTTATTGCCAAAATTTCATAAAAACAAAATTTCATAAAAAAATAAATTAGTTTGGTTTGGTAATTTAACGGTAAACTAGTACTTTGACTATCAGGGTTTCGTCAAGGTTTCATGTTTCCATTTTTTAAAAAATATTTCTCGAGGACCCAACCGTACGGAGGTCAAGTTCCATCCTTTTTAACGTTATTGCCAAAATTTCAGGAAAAAATAATTTAGTTTGGTTTGGTAATTTAATGGTCAACTAGTACTTTGACTATAACCCCTAAAGAGGGTTTCGTCAGGGTTTCGTGTTTCAATTTTTTAAAAAATATTTTTCGAGTTCCAAACTATACGGAGGTCAAGTTCAATCGTTTTTAATGTTATTGCCAAAATTTCATAAAAAAATAAATTATTTTGGTTTGGTAAGTTAACGTTCAACTAGTACTTTGACTATAACCCCTAGACAGGGTTTCGTCAGGGTTTCGTGTTTCGATTTTTTTAAAAATATTTCTCGAGGACCCAAACACACGGAGGCCGAGTTCCATCCTTTTTAATGTTATTTCCAAAATTTCAGAAAAAATTAATTTAGTTTGGTTTGGTAATTTAACGGTCAACTAGTACTTTGACTATAACCCCTAAATAGGGTTTCGTCAGGGTTTCGTGTTTCAATTTTTTAAAAAGTATTTTTCAAGGACCAAACCATACGGAGGTCAAGTTTCATCCTTTTTAATGTTATTGCCAAAATTGCATAAAAAAATAAATTAGTTTGGTTTGGTAATTTAACGGTCAACTAGTACTTTGACTATACCCTAAACAGGGTATCGTCAAGGTTTCGTGTTTTTATTTTAAAAAAAATATTTCTCGAGGACCCAACTATACGGAGGTCAAGTTCCATCCTTTTTAATGTTATTGCCTAAATTTCATAAAAAAAGAAATTAGTTTGGTTTGGTAATTTAACGGTTAACTAGTAGCTTGACTAGAACCCCTAAACAGGGCTTCGTCAAGGTTTCATGTTTCGATTTTTAAAAAAATATTTTTCAAGGACCAAACCATACGGAGGTCAAGTGCCATCCTTTTTAATGTTATTACCAAAATTTTATGAAAAATAAATTAGTTTGGTTTGGTAATTTAACGGTCAACTAGTACGTACTTTGACTATAACCCCTAAACAGGGTTTCATTAGGGTTTCGTGTTTCGATTTTTAAAAAAATATTTCTCGAGGACCCAACCATACAGAGGTCAAGATCCATCCTTTTCAATGTTATTTCAAAAATTTCAGAAAAAAATATATTAGTTTGGATTGATAATTTAACGGTCAACTAGTACTCGGACTATAACACCTAAACAGGGTTTCGTCAGGGTTTCGTGTTTCAATTTTTTAAAAAATATTTTTCAAGGTCCAAACCATACGGAGGTCAAGTGCCATCCTTTTTAATGTTATTGCCAAAATTTTATGAAAAATAAATTAGTTTGGTTTGGTAATTTAACGGTCAACTAGTACGTACTTTGACTATAACCCCTAAACATGGTTTCATTAGGGTTTCGTGTTTCGATTTTTAAAAAAATATTTCCCAAGGACCCAACCATACGGAGGTCAAGATCCATCCTTTTCAATGTTATTTCCAAAATTTCAGAAAAAAAATAAATTAGTTTTGTTTGGTAATTTAACGGTCAACTAGTACTCGGACTATAACACCTAAATAGGGTTTCGTCAGGGTTTCGTGTTTCAATTTTTTAAAAAATATTTTTCGAGGACCAAACTATACGGAGGTCAAGTTCAATCCTTTTTAATGTTATTGCCAAAATTTCATAAAAAAATAAATTAGTTTGGTTTGGTAATTTAACGTTCAACTAGTACTTTGACTATAACCCCTAGACAGGGTTTCGTCAGGGTTTTGTCTTTCAATTTTTTAAAAAATATTTCTCGAGGACCCAACCACACGGAGGCCAGGTTCCATCCTTTTTAATGTTATTTCCAAAATTTCAGAAAAAAATAAATTATTTTGGTGTGGTAATTTAACGGTCAACTAGTACTTTGACTATAACCCCTAAATAGGGTTTCATTAGGGTTTCGTAGTTCAATTTTTTTAAAAATATTTTTCAAGGACCAAACCATACGGAGGTCAAGTTACATCCTTTTTAATGTTATTGCCAAAAGTTCATAAAAAAAGAAATTAGTTTGGTTTGGTAATTTAACGGTCAACTAGTACTTTGACCATACCCTAAACAAGGTATCGTCAGGGTTTCGTGTTTCGATTTTTTAAAAAATATTTCTCGAGGAGCCAACCATACGAAGGTCAAGTTCCATCCTTTTTAATGTTACCACCAAAATTTCAGAAAAAAATAAATTAGTTTGGTTTTGTAATTTAACGGTTAACTAGTAGTTTGAATACAACCCCTAAACAAGGCTTCGTCAAGGTTTCATGTTTCGATTTTTTAAAAAATATTTTTCGAGGACCAAACCATACGGAGGTCAAGTTCCATCCTTTTTAATGTTATTTCAAAAATTTCATAAAAAAAATATATTAGTTTGGATTGATAATTTAACGGCCAACTAGTACGTACTTTAACTATAACCCCTAAATAGAGTTTCGTTACGGTTTCGTGTTTCAATTTTTTAAAAAATATATCTCAAGGACCCAACCATACGGAGGTCAAGATCCATCCTTTTTAATGTTATTTTCAAAATTTCAGAAAAAAATAAATTAGTTTTGTTTGGTAATTTAACGGTCAACTATTACTTTGACTACAACCCCTAAACAGGGTTTCGTCAAGGTTTCCTGTTTCAATTTTTTAAAAAATATTTTTCGAGGACCAACTATATGGAGGTCGAGTTCCATCCCTTTTAATGTTATTGCCAAAATTTCATAAAAACAAAATTTCATAAAAAAATAAATTAGTTTGGTTTGGTAATTTAACGGTAAACTAGTACTTTGACTATCAGGGTTTCGTCAAGGTTTCATGTTTCCATTTTTTAAAATATATTTCTCGAGGACCCAACCGTACGGAGGTCAAGTTCCATCCTTTTTAACGTTATTGCCAAAATTTCAGGAAAAAATAATTTAGTTTGGTTTGGTAATTTAATGGTCAACTAGTACTTTGACTATAACCCCTAAAGAGGGTTTCGTCAGGGTTTCGTGTTTCAATTTTTTAAAAAATATTTTTCGAGTTCCAAACTATACGGAGGTCAAGTTCAATCGTTTTTAATGTTATTGCCAAAATTTCATAAAAAAATAAATTATTTTGGTTTGGTAAGTTAACGTTCAACTAGTACTTTGACTATAACCCCTAGACAGGGTTTCGTCAGGGTTTCGTGTTTCGATTTTTTTAAAAATATTTCTCGAGGACCCAAACACACGGAGGCCGAGTTCCATCCTTTTTAATGTTATTTCCAAAATTTCAGAAAAAATTAATTTAGTTTGGTTTGGTAATTTAACGGTCAACTAGTACTTTGACTATAACCCCTAAATAGGGTTTCGTCAGGGTTTCGTGTTTCAATTTTTTAAAAAGTATTTTTCAAGGACCAAACCATACGGAGGTCAAGTTACATCCTTTTTAATGTTATTGCCAAAAGTTCATAAAAAAAGAAATTAGTTTGGTTTGGTAATTTAACGGTCAACTAGTACTTTGACCATACCCTAAACAAGGTATCGTCAGGGTTTCGTGTTTCGATTTTTTAAAAAATATTTCTCGAGGAGCCAACCATACGAAGGTCAAGTTCCATCCTTTTTAATGTTACCACCAAAATTTCAGAAAAAAATAAATTAGTTTGGTTTTATAATTTAACGGTTAACTAGTAGTTTGAATACAACCCCTAAACAAGGCTTCGTCAAGGTTTCATGTTTCGATTTTTTAAAAAATATTTTTCGAGGACCAAACCATAAGGAGGTCAAGTTCCATCCTTTTTAATGTTATTTCAAAAATTTCATAAAAAAAATATATTAGTTTGGATTGATAATTTAACGGCCAACTAGTACGTACTTTAACTATAACCCCTAAATAGAGTTTCGTTATGGTTTCGTGTTTCAATTTTTTAAAAAATATATCTCAAGGACCCAACCATACGGAGGTCAAGATCCATCCTTTTTAATGTTATTTTCAAAATTTCAGAAAAAAATAAATTAGTTTTGTTTGGTAATTTAACGGTCAACTATTACTTTGACTACAACCCCTAAACAGGGTTTCGTCAAGGTTTCCTGTTTCAATTTTTTAAAAAATATTTTTCGAGGACCAACTATATGGAGGTCGAGTTCCATCCCTTTTAATGTTATTGCCAAAATTTCATAAAAACAAAATTTCATAAAAAAATAAATTAGTTTGGTTTGGTAATTTAACGGTAAACTAGTACTTTGACTATCAGGGTTTCGTCAAGGTTTCATGTTTCCATTTTTTAAAATATATTTCTCGAGGACCCAACCGTACGGAGGTCAAGTTCCATCCTTTTTAACGTTATTGCCAAAATTTCAGGAAAAAATAATTTAGTTTGGTTTGGTAATTTAATGGTCAACTAGTACTTTGACTATAACCCCTAAAGAGGGTTTCGTCAGGGTTTCGTGTTTCAATTTTTTAAAAAATATTTTTCGAGTTCCAAACTATACGGAGGTCAAGTTCAATCGTTTTTAATGTTATTGCCAAAATTTCATAAAAAAATAAATTATTTTGGTTTGGTAAGTTAACGTTCAACTAGTACTTTGACTATAACCCCTAGACAGGGTTTCGTCAGGGTTTCGTGTTTCGATTTTTTTAAAAATATTTCTCGAGGACCCAAACACACGGAGGCCGAGTTCCATCCTTTTTAATGTTATTTCCAAAATTTCAGAAAAAATTAATTTAGTTTGGTTTGGTAATTTAACGGTCAACTAGTACTTTGACTATAACCCCTAAATAGGGTTTCGTCAGGGTTTCGTGTTTCAATTTTTTAAAAAGTATTTTTCAAGGACCAAACCATACGGAGGTCAAGTTTCATCCTTTTTAATGTTATTGCCAAAATTGCATAAAAAAATAAATTAGTTTGGTTTGGTAATTTAACGGTCAACTAGTACTTTGACTATACCCTAAACAGGGTATCGTCAAGGTTTCGTGTTTTTATTTTAAAAAAAATATTTCTCGAGGACCCAACTATACGGAGGTCAAGTTCCATCCTTTTTAATGTTATTGCATAAATTTCATAAAAAAAGAAATTAGTTTGGTTTGGTAATTTAACGGTTAACTAGTAGCTTGACTAGAACCCCTAAACAGGGCTTCGTCAAGGTTTCATGTTTCGATTTTTAAAAAAATATTTTTCAAGGACCAAACCATACGGAGGTCAAGTGCCATCCTTTTTAATGTTATTACCAAAATTTTATGAAAAATAAATTAGTTTGGTTTGGTAATTTAACGGTCAACTAGTACGTACTTTGACTATAACCCCTAAACAGGGTTTCATTAGGGTTTCGTGTTTCGATTTTTAAAAAAATATTTCTCGAGGACCCAACCATACAGAGGTCAAGATCCATCCTTTTCAATGTTATTTCAAAAATTTCAGAAAAAAAAATATTAGTTTGGATTGATAATTTAACGGTCAACTAGTACTCGGACTATAACACCTAAACAGGGTTTCGTCAGGGTTTCGTGTTTCAATTTTTTAAAAAATATTTTTCAAGGTCCAAACCATACGGAGGTCAAGTGCCATCCTTTTTAATGTTATTGCCAAAAATTTATGAAAAATAAATTAGTTTGGTTTGGTAATTTAACGGTCAACTAGTACGTACTTTGACTATAACCCCTAAACATGGTTTCATTAGGGTTTCGTGTTTCGATTTTTAAAAAAATATTTCTCAAGGACCCAACCATACGGAGGTCAAGATCCATCCTTTTCAATGTTATTTCCAAAATTTCAGAAAAAAATAAATTAGTTTTGTTTGGTAATTTAACGGTCAACTAGTACTCGGACTATAACACCTAAATAGGGTTTCGTCAGGGTTTCGTGTTTCAATTTTTTAAAAAATATTTCTCGAGGACCCAACCACACGGAGGCCAAGTTCCATCCTTTTTAATGTTATTTCCAAAATTTCAGAAAAAAATAAATTATTTTGGTGTGGTAATTTAACGGTCAACTAGTACTTTGACTATAACCCCTAAATAGGGTTTCGTTAGGGTTTCGTAGTTCAATATTTTTAAAAATGTTTTTCAAGGACCAAACCATACGGAGGTCAAGTTACATCCTTTTTAATGTTATTGCCAAAATTTCATAAAAAAAGAAATTAGTTTGGTTTGGTAATTTAATGGTCAACTAGTACTTTGACCATACCCTAAACAAGGTATCGTCAGGGTTTCGTGTTTCGATTTTTTAAAAAATATTTCTCGAGGAGCCAACCATACGAAGGTCAAGTTCCATCCTTTTTAATGTTACCACCAAAATTTCAGAAAAAAATAAATTAGTTTGGTTTTGTAATTTAACGGTTAACTAGTAGTTTGAATACAACCCCTAAACAAGGCTTCGTCAAGGTTTCATGTTTCGATTTTTTAAAAAATATTTTTCGAGGACCAAACCATACGGAGGTCAAGTTCCATCCTTTTTAATGTTATTTCAAAAATTTCATAAAAAAAATATATTAGTTTGGATTGATAATTTAACGGTCAACTAGTACGTACTTTAACTATAACCCCTAAACAGAGTTTCGTTACGGTTTCGTGTTTCAATTTTTTAAAAAATATTTCTCAAGGACCCAACCATACGGAGGTCAAGATCCATCCTTTTTAATGTTATTTTCAAAATTTCAGAAAAAAATAAATTAATTTTGTTTGGTAATTTAACGGTCAACTATTACTTTGACTACAACCCCTAAACAGGGTTTCGTCAAGGTTTCCTGTTTCAATTTTTTAAAAAATATTTTTCGAGGACCAACTATATGGAGGTCGAATTCCATCCCTTTTAATTTTATTGCTAAAATTTCATAAAAACAAAATTTCATAAAAAAATAAATTAGTTTGGTTTGGTAATTTAACGGTAAACTAGTACTTTGACTATCAGGGTTTCGTCAAGGTTTCATGTTTCCATTTTTTAAAAAATATTTCTCGAGGACCCAACCGTACGGAGGTCAAGTTCCATCCTTTTTAACGTTATTGCCAAAATTTCAGGAAAAAATAATTTAGTTTGGTTTGGTAATTTAATGGTCAACTAGTACTTTGACTATAACCCCTAAAGAGGGTTTCGTCAGGGTTTCGTGTTTCAATTTTTTAAAAAATATTTTTCGAGTTCCAAACTATACGGAGGTCAAGTTCAATCGTTTTTAATGTTATTGCCAAAATTTCATAAAAAAATAAATTAGTTTGGTTTGGTAAGTTAACGTTCAACTAGTACTTTGACTATAACCCCTAGACAGGGTTTCGTCAGGGTTTCGTGTTTCGATTTTTTTAAAAATATTTCTCGAGGACCCAAACACACGGAGGCCGACTTCCATCCTTTTTAATGTTATTTCCAAAATTTCAGAAAAAATTAATTTAGTTTGGTTTGGTAATTTAACGGTCAACTAGTACTTTGACTATAACCCCTAAATAGGGTTTCGTCAGGGTTTCGTGTTTCAATTTTTTAAAAAGTATTTTTCAAGGACCAAACCATACGGAGGTCAATTTTCATCCTTTTTAATGTTATTGCCAAAATTGCATAAAAAAATAAATTAGTTTGGTTTGGTAATTTAACGGTCAACTAGTACTTTGACTATACCCTAAACAGGGTATCGTCAAGGTTTCGTGTTTTTATTTAAAAAAAAATATTTCTCGAGGACCCAACTATACGGAGGTCAAGTTCCATCCTTTTTAATGTTATTGCCTAAATTTCATAAAAAAAGAAATTAGTTTGGTTTGGTAATTTAACGGTCAACTAGTACTTTGACTATACCCTAAACAAGGTATCGTCACGGTTTCGTGTTTCGATTTTTTAAAAAATATTTCTCGAGGAGCCAACCATACGAAGGTGAAGTTCCATCCTTTTTAATGTTACCACCAAAATTTCAGAAAAAAATAAATTAGTTTGGTTTTGTAATTTAACGGTTAACTAGTAGTTTGAATACAACCCCTAAACAAGGCTTCGTCAAGGTTTCATGTTTCGATTTTTTAAAAAATATTTTTCGAGGACCAAACCATACGGAGGTCAAGTTCCATCCTTTTTAATGTTATTTCAAAAATTTCATAAAAAAAATATATTAGTTTGGATTGATAATTTAACGGTCAACTAGTACGTACTTTAACTATAACCCCTAAACAGAGTTTCGTTACGGTTTCGTGTTTCAATTTTTTAAAAAATATTTCTCAAGGACCCAACCATACGGAGGTCAAGATCCATCATTTTTAATGTTATTTTCAAAATTTCATAAAAAAATAAATTAGTTTTGTTTGGTAATTTAACGGTCAACTATTACTTTGACTACAACCCCTAAACAGGGTTTCGTCAAGGTTTCCTGTTTCAATTTTTTAAAAAAAAAATTTTCGAGGAGCAACTATATGGAGGTCGAGTTCCATCCCTTTTAATGTTATTGCTAAAATTTCATAAAAACAAAATTTCATAAAAAAATAAATTAGTTTGGTTTGGTAATTTAACGGTAAACTAGTACTTTGACTATCAGGGTTTCGTCAAGGTTTCATGTTTCCATTTTTTAAAAAATATTTCTCGAGGACCCAACCGTACGGAGGTCAAGTTCCATCCTTTTTAACGTTATTGCCAAAATTTCAGGAAAAAATAATTTAGTTTGGTTTTGTAATTTAATGGTCAACTAGTACTTTGACTATAACCCCTAAAGAGGGTTTCGTCAGGGTTTCGTGTTTCAATTTTTTAAAAAATATTTTTCGAGTTCCAAACTATACGGAGGTCAAGTTCAATCGTTTTTAATCTTATTGCCAAAATTTCATAAAAAAATAAATTAGTTTGGTTTGGTAAGTTAACGTTCAACTAGTACTTTGACTATAACCCCTAGATAGGGTTTCGTCAGGGTTTCGTGTTTCGATTTTTTTAAAAATATTTCTCGAGGACCCAAACACACGGAGGCCGAGTTCCATCCTTTTTAATGTTATTTCCAAAATTTCAGAAAAAATTAATTTAGTTTGGTTTGGTAATTTAACGGTCAACTAGTACTTTGACTATAACCCCTAAATAGGGTTTCGTCAGGGTTTCGTGTTTCAATTTTTTAAAAAGTATTTTTCAAGGACCAAACCATACGGAGGTCAAGTTTCATCCTTTTTAATGTTATTGCCAAAATTGCATAAAAAAATAAATTAGTTTGGTTTGGTAATTTAACGGTCAACTAGTACTTTGACTATACCCTAAACAGGGTATCGTCAAGGTTTCGTGTTTTTATTTTAAAAAAAATATTTCTCGAGGACCCAACTATACGGAGGTAAAGTTCCATCCTTTTTAATGTTATTGCCTAAATTTCATAAAAAAAGAAATTAGTTTGGTTTGGTAATTTAACGGTCAACTAGTACTTTGACTATACCCTAAACAAGGTATCGTCACGGTTTCGTGTTTTGATTTTTTTAAAAATATTTCTCGAGGAGCCAACCATACGAAGGTCAAGTTCCATCCTTTTTAATGTTACCACCAAAATTTCAGAAAAAAATAAATTAGTTTGGTTTTGTAATTTAACGGTTAACTAGTAGTTTGAATACAACCCCTAAACAAGGCTTCGTCAAGGTTTCATGTTTCGATTTTTTAAAAAATATTTTTCGAGGACCAAACCATACGGAGGTCAAGTTCCATCCTTTTTAATGTTATTTCAAAAATTTCATAAAAAAAATATATTAGTTTGGATTGATAATTTAACGGTCAACTAGTACGTACTTTAACTATAACCCCTAAACAGAGTTTCGTTACGGTTTCGTGTTTCAATTTTTTAAAAAATATTTCTCAAGGACCCAACCATACGGAGGTCAAGATCCATCCTTTTTAATGTTATTTTCAAAATTTCAGAAAAAAATAAATTAGTTTTGTTTGGTAATTTAACGGTCAACTATTACTTTGACTACAACCCCTAAACAGGGTTTCGTCAAGGTTTCCTGTTTCAATTTTTTAAAAAATATTTTTCGAGGACCAACTATATGGAGGTCGAGTTCCGTCCCTTTTAATGTTATTGCTAAAATTTCATAAAAACAAAATTTCATAAAAAAATAAATTAGTTTGGTTTGGTAATTTAACGGTAAACTAGTACTTTGACTATCAGGGTTTCGTCAAGGTTTCATGTTTCCATTTTTTAAAAAATATTTCTTGAGGACCCAACCGTACGGAGGTCAAGTTCCATCCTTTTTAACGTTATTGCCAAAATTTCAGGAAAAAATAATTTAGTTTGGTTTGGTAATTTAATGGTCAACTAGTACTTTGACTATAACCCCTAAAGAGGGTTTCGTCAGGGTTTCGTGTTTCAATTTTTTAAAAAATATTTTTCGAGTTCCAAACTATACGGAGGTCAAGTTCAATCGTTTTTAATGTTATTGCCAAAATTTCATAAAAAAATAAATTAGTTTGGTTTGGTAAGTTAACGTTCAACTAGTACTTTGACTATAACCCCTAGACTGGGTTTCGTCAGGGTTTCGTGTTTCGATTTTTTTAAAAATATTTCTCAAGGACCCAAACACACGGAGGCCGAGTTCCATCCTTTTTAATGTTATTTCCAAAATTTCAGAAAAAATTAATTTAGTTTGGTTTGGTAATTTAACGGTCAACTAGTACTTTGACTATAACCCCTAAATAGGGTTTCGTCAGGGTTTCGTGTTTCAATTTTTTAAAAAGTATTTTTCAAGGACCAAACCATACGGAGGTCAATTTTCATCCTTTTTAATGTTATTGCCAAAATTGCATAAAAAAATAAATTAGTTTGGTTTGGTAATTTAACGGTCAACTAGTACTTTGACTATACCCTAAACAGGGTATCGTCAAGGTTTCGTGTTTTTATTTTAAAAAAAATATTTCTCGAGGACCCAACTATACGGAGGTCAAGTTCCATCCTTTTTAATGTTATTGCCTAAATTTCATAAAAAAAGAAATTAGTTTGGTTTGGTAATTTAACGGTCAACTAGTACTTTGACTATACCCTAAACAAGGTATCGTCACGGTTTCGTGTTTCGATTTTTTAAAAAATATTTCTCGAGGAGCCAACCATACGAAGGTGAAGTTCCATCCTTTTTAATGTTACCACCAAAATTTCAGAAAAAAATAAATTAGTTTGGTTTTGTAATTTAACGGTTAACTAGTAGTTTGAATACAACCCCTAAACAAGGCTTCGTCAAGGTTTCATGTTTCGATTTTTTAAAAAATATTTTTCGAGGACCAAACCATACGGAGGTCAAGTTCCATCCTTTTTAATGTTATTTCAAAAATTTCATAAAAAAAATTTATTAGTTTGGATTGATAATTTAACGGTCAACTAGTACGTACTTTAACTATAACCCCTAAACAGAGTTTCGTTACGGTTTCGTGTTTCAATTTTTTAAAAAATATTTCTCAAGGACCCAACCATACGGAGGTCAAGATCCATCCTTTTTAATGTTATTTTCAAAATTTCATAAAAAAATAAATTAGTTTTGTTTGGTAATTTAACGGTCAACTATTACTTTGACTACAACACCTAAACAGGGTTTCGTCAGGGTTTCGTGTTTCAATTTTTTAAAAAATATTTTTCGAGGGCCAAACTATACGGAGGTCAAGTTCAATCGTTTTTAATGTTATTGCCAAAATTTCATAAAAAAATAAATTAGTTTGGTTTGGTAAGTTAACGTTCAACTAGTACTTTGACAGCAACCGGGCCAGATGGGTATACTGCAAAGTTTTTCAAAAGTGCGTGGCTGGTTATTGGGGAGGACGTTTGCAGGGCAGTGCAAGAGTTTTTTAAGACAGGTAAATTACTTAAGGAGGTTAATGCTACTCGTATAGTTTTAATTCCTAAGGTGGATTGTCCTCGGAATGTTGGTGAGTATAGGCCAATTGCTCTTTGTAATGTCTTATATAAATGCATTTCGAAAATCTTGGCGAATAGAATTAAAGGATCGTTGGATAGTATTATTGATGATACTCAAAATGCCTTTATTCCTGGAAGGAGAATTAGTGATAATATTCTCTTAACCCAGGAATTGTTTCGTAATTACCATAGATCGAAAGGGAAGCCTAGATGTGCTTTTAAGGTGGATATTAAGAAAGCTTATGATAGTGTTAGCTGGGATTTCTTGTTTGAGGCTTTATCTCTTTTTGGTTTCCCAGAGAAGATGACAAAGTGGATTAGAGAATGTATTTCCACCCCGGCTTATTCTGTTCTAGTAAATGGGGAGTCTTGTGGTTTTTTTAAAGGAGAAAAAGGGCTCAGACAAGGAGATCCGCTATCTCCATATCTGTTCACCATTGTTATGCAGGTCCTTTCAATTATTTTGAAGAAAAGAATTGTGGAAGCTGGGAATTTTAAATTCCACCGTAAATGCGAAATCATGAAAATCTCTCATCTATGTTTTGCGGATGATTTGTTCTTATTCTCTCATGGGGATCCTTGGTCAGTTCAAATTCTGAAAGACTCTTTGGATGAGTTTGGCGAAGCTTCGGGGCTGTGGCCTAATGAGTCTAAAAGTAGTTCTTTCTTTTGTAATGTTTCTCAGGAGAATCAGTTATTAATTAATAACATTATGAACTTTGAAGTTGGGTCTCTCCCTGTGAAATATTTAGGAGTGCCTTTGATTTCAACTAGGTTGTGGCATGCTGATTGTGTTCCCTTAATTGAGCAAGTGAAGAATCGGATTCAAAGTTGGCAAAACAGGTGGTTGTCTTTTGCTGGTAGACTTCAGCTGGCTTTGTCTGTTCTTTCCTCGATGCAGGTGTATTGGGCTTCAGTCTTCGTCTTGCCTATCTCAGTTTCGAAAGAAATTGAAAAAATCATTCGTAACTTTCTCTGGAGTGGGGTGGATTTAGCTGAAAGGAAAGCAAAAGTTGCCTGGAGCGATGTGTGTCGCCCTAAGAGAGAAGGTGGGTTGGGAATTAGACCCCTTCAGGTGTGGAATAAAGTTCTCATGGCATACCACATTTGGAGTATTATTTCTGATAGAAATTCTCTTTGGGTCAAGTGGATTCACACTTATAGACTACGAGGTAGATGCTTTTGGCAGGTTAATATTGCTTGGGATGCATCTGCCAGTTGGAAACGTATTCTGAACTTGAGAGATGAATTTCGGAGTTTTTTTAAAATGGAAGTGGAAGATGGTAGAAAGGTTTTCTTTTGGCATGATGTGTGGATTCTGGATAGGCCTCTTTCTGATCGGTTTACCTCTAGAGAAGTAGCCATGTTGGGTTTTTCTGAGAAGGACAAGGTTGTGGATTTTCTAGTGGATAATTTTGTGGAATGGCCTGCTGCAGTTCTCAATAAATGGCTTGAATTAAGAGGTAAATTGTGTAGGCTCAATTCTGATAGTAGGGACAGAACCTCATGGGTTTCAAGAGATGGTAGTTTGAAGGTTTTTTCGACCAGGTCTACTTGGTTTGATTTTAGAGTTTTGCACCCAGAAGTCGCGTGGTTCCACCTGGTTTGGTTTTCAAATTCGATTCCAAAACACTCCTTCATGCTGTGGTTAGCAATTCGAAGGAAGCTTATGACTCAAGATAGGATGCAGATTTGGCAAACGGAAGGTTCAGTTTCATGTCCGTTTTGTAAGGTCCAAAGAGATTCAGTTGATCATCTGTTTTTGGAATGTGGTTTCTGTCGGGAGGTTCTCAGATTTTTCATCACGAAAGGTCTTAATATCATGGAGACAATGCCCTGGGAGCAAGTGATTTCTTTTGCAGCCTCTACGTGGGTTGGAAAGAATATTTCTGCAGTGGTTAACAAGCTTGTCTTGTGGTCTTTGATTTATTTTATTTGGCAAGAGAGAAATATGAGGTTATTTCAATCTCATCATAGATCTCTAGGGCAAATTATAGCTTTGATTGAGGAGACCGTTCGGTTTAAAATGTTGAGCCTGAAGGTTATCCGTAACAGTCGAGTTCTACAAACCTTTGCTATTTGGAATATTTCTTTGGAGAGTTCTTCAATCTGAAATGATGGGATCTGTTGATTTAGATTTTTTTCGTTTGGGCTGTGCTGTTGTTAGCTTTTCCCTTGTGCTAGGAGGGGTTGGAGGTGTTCAAATTTTTATGTTGGGTTTTCAGAACACCTGGTTTCTGTTCTTTTGCAAGGTGCAAAATACCCTGCTTCTCGAGTCTGATGGGTGCCAAATTGTGCTGTCAAATGCCGACTGTCTCCTAGTTTTGCTGGATTTTCTTTCAGAAAGGGGTACAAATCATATCGGGTTTTTCTGGTTTGATTTTGTCTGTTGGCAGGGGTTCTTTTATTTGGACTCTGTTGTTTGGTCAGGGCTCTATTCGAGAGATGCTCTAAGTTTTGAGGTTTCTTCCAAGTTTCCTCTGAGTTTTCCGTTCGACCCTGGGGGTGGCTGCAATTGCAATAAGTCAAGTTTTTATTGCAAATTTTATCATGGTTTTGGAATGGTTTTTCTAATCATTATCTATCTCACTTTTATTAATGGCTGGGATTCTATCTATGGTGGTCGAGATGGGGTCATCGGTAGTTGCCGTATCTTTCGGTTTGCAGGGCTGTTTGTGGGTTTCTCTGGGGGTTTTTTCGACAGGCATGCAAGAGGTGGTTCCTTTAAGGACATGTCCTATTGATTTGTTTCTTTCTAGATTTTTCATGTGGCTGCCATGTTTTGGTTTGATAGATAAAGGTTGGCATATGGATTGGTGGGGTTTTGAAGATTTCTTTTTTTCAGTCTTTTGTCTTGATGGTCCAGGAGTGGCAGGGAGCTTGTAGTCATAAAGAAATGGTGCCTTGCCAAGTTGGTGAGGCAATCAAGGTGCTTTCCTTGTTTGTTTCTAGTCAAAGCATGCCAGCCGAATATTGTAGTTGGTATACTTTGTTTGTTGACCGTGTCGTTCGAATTTATTTCTTTTGGTTTTTTGATCATTTAGCCCATGTGTGGGGTTGGATATTTAGTCTGTCTAGCTAAAGTGGTTTGCTAGTTGTTTTGTTTGAGTTTCCTTTTTGTTTTTCGTTGGAGATTGTTCCAAACGAATTTTTTTGTGGCCTTGAGTTTATGCTCTTGGTCTGTACATTTCTTTCTTTTTTATAAAATTCCACGAGGCCAAGCCTCATTTACCCGGAAAAAAAAAAAAACTAGTACTTTGACTATAATCCCTAGACAGGGTTTCGTGTTTCGATTTTTTTAAAAATATTTCTCGAGGACCCAACCACACGGAGGCCAAGTTCCATCCTTTTTAATGTTATTTCCAAAATTTCAGAAAAAAATAATTTAGTTTGGTTTGGTAATTTAACGGTCAACTAGTACTTTGACTATAACCCCTAAATAGGGTTTCGTCAGGGTTTCGTGTTTCAATTTTTTAAAAAGTATTTTTCAAGGACCAAACCATACGGAGGTCAAGTTTCATCCTTTTTAATGTTATTGCCAAAATTTCTTAAAAAAATAAATTAGTTTGGTTTGGTAATTTAACGGTTAACTAGTACTTTGACTATACCCTAAACAGGGTATCGTCAAGGTTTCGTGTTTTGATTTTAAAAAAATATTTCTCGAGGACCCAACCATACGGAGGTCAAGTTCCATCCTTTTTAATGTTATTGCCAAAATTTCAGGAAAAAATAAATTAGTATGGTTTGGTAATTTAACGTTTAACTAGTAGCTTGACTAGAACCCCTAAACAGGGCTTCGTCAGGGTTTCATGTTTCGATTTTTTAAAAAATATTTTTCAAGGACCAAACCATACGGAGGTCAAGTGCCATCCTTTTTAATGTTATTACCAAAATTTTATGAAAAATAAATTAGTTTGGTTTGGTAATTTAACGGTCAACTAGTACGTACTTTGACTATAACCCCTAAACTGGGTTTCATTAGGGTTTCGTGTTTCGATTTTTAAAAAAATATTTCTCGAGGACCCAACCATACGGAGGTCAAGATCCATCCTTTTCAATGTTATTTCAAAAATTTGAGAAAAAAATATATTAGTTTGGATTGATAATTTAACGGTCAACTAGTACTCGGACTATAACACCTAAACAGGGTTTCGTCAGGGTTTCGTGTTTCAATTTTTTATAAAATATTACGGAGGTCAAGTTCAATCCTTTTTAATGTTATTGCCAAAATTTCATAAAAAAATAAATTAGTTTGGTTTGGTAATTTAACGTTCAACTAGTACTTTGACTAAAACCCCTAGATAGGGTTTCGTCAGGGTTTCATATTTCGATTTTAAAAAAAATATTTCTCGAGGACCCAACCATACGGAGGCCAAGTTCCATCCTTTTTAATGTTATTTCCAAAATTTTAGAAAAAAAATAAATTATTTTGGTGTGGTAATTTAACGGTCAACTAGTACTTTGACTATAACCCCTAAACAGGGTTTCGTTAGGGTTTCATATTTCAATTTTTTAAAAAATATTTTTCAAGGACCAAACCATACGGAGGTCAAGTTACATCCTTTTTATATTGCCAAAATTTCATAAAAAAAGAAATTAGTTTGGTTTGGTAATTTAACGGTCAACTAGTACTTTGACTATACCCTAAACAAGGTATCGTCAGGGTTTCGTGTTTCGATTTTTTAAAAAATATTTCTCGAGGAGCCAACCATACGGAGGTCAAGTTCCATCATTTCTAATGTTACTCCCAAAATTTCAGTAAAAAATAAATTAGTATGGTTTAGTAATTTAACGGGTAACTAGTAGCTTGACTAGAACCCCTAAACAGGGCTTCGTCAGGGTTTCATGTTTCGATTTTTTAAAAAATATTTTTCAAGGACCAAACCATACGAGGTCAAGTGCCATCCTTTTTAATGTTATTGCCAAAATTTTATGAAAAATAAATTAGTTTGGTTTGGTAATTTAACGGTCAACTAGTACGTACTTTGACTATAACCCCTAAACAAGGTTTCATTAAGTTTTTGTGTTTCTATTTTTAAAAAAATATTTCTCGAGGACCCAACCATACGGAGGTCAAGATCCATCCTATTCAATGTTATTTCCAAAATTTCAGAAAAGAATAAATTAGTTTTGTTTGGTAATTTAACGGTCAACTAGTACTCGGACTATAACACCTAAACAGGGTTTCGTCAGGGTTTCGTGTTTCAATTTTTTTAAAAATATTTTTCGAGGACCAAACTATACGGAGGTCAAGTTCAATCCTTTTTAATGTTATTGCCAAAATTTCATAAAAAAATAAATTAGTTTGTTTTGGTAATTTAACGGTCAACTAGTACTTTGACTATACCCTAAACAGGGTATCGTCAAGGTTTCGTGTTTTGATTTTTAAAAAAATATTTCTCGAGGACCCAACCATACGGAGGTCAAGTTCAACTGCTTGCTGTTGAGAGAGTTTAAGTGCATTGATTTTGTTGTTGAAGATAGTTCTCATGTTATCCATATCAAACCTCAAGTTTTTGTTGTCTTCTTCAGCTTGAGCAAGACTTTCTTTCATTTGATTGAGTTGTGCGATGAGAGATAAAGTGTATGTGTCATTGTGTGCTCTCACCTCAATCGCTCTCTGAGTATCACTCACCTCACGTGCTAGTGTTTCACTCAGATTTGAAGTAATTCTCACATCACTCCTCTCATAATCCTGAGCTGCATCCATTGTACCTGCACTAGAGATCACCATAGCCTCCTCTTGGAAGGTCAGTGGTGGTCCAATGGGAGTTCGCAAATCCCGATCAACCTGTGAAGGTTCTTCTGCCGTAACAATGGCAGGCACTGTAACTTGCTCCTCTTGCATAACAATGTTTTCAGCTTCATGTGAGGAAATATCTTCCCCCATTGTGAGTAACAGGGGTGAGCTTGAAGGAATGAATGGGTTTAAGATTGCCTTTGACATGGTTTTACCTTTCTTTTGTGATGGCAAATCTGTTTCACTCAAGATATCACTACTGGGGATAGCTCTTTTGAATGACAATTTCTTTCTACGATAGTGTTTGGAGAATTTAGGATCAGTGTTTGGTGCATTGACCTGGATAAAGGTTGTGGATCTACAACCCCTTGGTCACATCTCACAATCATTTGACTATCAGAAAGATATTGAGATTGTAAAGGAGTTGAGTCAAATACCTGATCATTGACATGTACATCATCTTCATTCTGAGTGGGTTGATCCACTGGAAGTTGATGTTCAAGAGTATTCAAGGGTTCAGAATCAGGTTGAGGTGCTGGAATTTGTTCTGCTTCAGGCTGTGGAACTTGTTGAATTAAAGGTATCTCAGCATCTGGCTGTGGCATTACATTTGGCAAATGTATGTATGTAGACATATATGGTGTTATGACTACAGGAACATGCAACAAGACCTTAGAAGTATCCAGCCTGGTGTAGAACTTCTTGTTTGGTTTACCAGACCATTGAATTCGATCATTTGGAAACGGAGCAGGTTGATCCTTAGGCATAAGATGATTAAAAATTAGTGTCAAAAACCGAGGATAATGACACTTAACCAATTTACCTTTTCCAAAGTTCTTTGTAGCCTTCTTCAATCGATTTAGCAGAATATGCCATATCAAGCTGCCAAAATTGATTCTTCTATTGTGAGCAATCGAGAAACCAATTGACTGTAACATACCTGTGATGACAGTATTGTTACTCTTTGTAGAATTAGCAAACACTTTTGCTATGATCTCAAAGAAGATATTCCATTCTTGAACAAGATTGCTTTTGAGTGGTCGTTTAAGATTTAGTTGACCATGATAGTTGATATTTGTGAAAAATTGAGTCAACTCATCATTTGAAGGCACTTCAGCAAATCGTTCAGTAGGAAGCCCCAGAGCAGCATTGAAGACGGATTCATCCACTGTATATGTCTTGTCATTAAAGTCGAATGAAAATGATCTTTCATCTGAGACAGCTGTAGTACACATTAATTTGAGTGGACCAAATTTCATTGGAACATTTGCAGTTATAGAATGACTACAGAGATTTTGTTCGTTTAGGAATTTTATCCAGGACTTGAACCGATCCACTGGGCAATCCTCGGGATTAAAATATCCAATATAATTGTGATTCACAAGCTCAAAATTATTATAAGCACCAGCCATTGCAAATCAGGGATTAAAATTAATAAATCTGCAAAATTCAACAATTTAACCCAATTAAATTACAAAATTCGAATTAATAAATAAATAAAAATTCGAAAAATCAAAATCTTTATAAAAAATTCTGAAAAATTTAGGCAAAGATCTTGATTGCAGTACAAACACACATCTATTTTTAGATTTTACAAAATCAACACCATTTGTTCAAATTTTTAGATCAAAAATTCGAACTTTTCAAACTCAAAATCCAAAACCTCGACCAAATCTTACATTGTAACCGTGGTTTTGAAGCTTATTGACTGGGTAATCAAGAAATGTCCTTAGAAACCTGTTTTGAGATGAAAATTGGGCAGCAATTCGATCGAAAATTGTGTGTATATTGTGTATGTATCGTTCGACTGTTTTGGGTGACTTAACACGCCAATATAACAATAATAAAGATATAACTGATGTATATAACTTACTTCTTAAATATCAAATGACTGTGATATGACTATCGGGTGATAGTCATACCGATAGTTATATTACGTGTAAACGTAATATGACTATCTTTGGCAGTAAGTTATATAACACTTAAATCTCTAATATAACTACCGAAAAACACTTAATATGACAATAAAATCAACAGTTATACCGATAGTTATATTACTAGAAAAACACAAAATATGACTATAAACTAATTAACAGTTATATTTAAACAAAAACAAAATTATATCTATTTTATTACTAAGTTATATTACACCATTTTTAACTAATATAACTAATACAACTTCGAATATAACAATCAAATAGATTGTTATACCGAAAGTTATATTCCTCCAAAACAGTTAATATGACTAACCAAAATTTAGAATATTAACAGAATTTTAACAAGAAAATCACATTAATTATTTACAAAAGCCAAAAAATATCAAATTAACTTACACTAAAATTATAAAACCTAATAAAAATTATAAAAACGATCATATGTAGTCCCTTTTACGAAATCAAACATAAATAACAAAAGGACAAACACTACAAATCAAATAATATACTAAATATTTACATAATTATTTCTGATGAGTTAATAAATCTATAAATTTTCTAATAAAACAATTTCCATATAGAAAATATTCAAAAAGAAACTATGATTTATTTAAGCAACAAAAATAATTAAACTGAATTTAAAACCATAACATTTTCAAGAAAAATAGATTTCTCATAAATTACAGCTTGTAAAATTCGAGAAAAATATTTTTAAAGAAAATGAATTAATCTAAAAATACAATAAATAATTAAAAATATGTACAGAAGATAATAACAATGATTTAAGATGAAACAAGCAAGAGTATAAGTTGATAAAATAATTATACAAGTGATTTAATAACAAATATTAACACATCAATCACTTGTAAATTATTAAAGATCAAACCTCAGATATTAACCAGTTTAATTACTAGGACTATTTAACATACCCAATTCACCAACAATTCTGGTAAATGTGGATTCGTCAAGAGACTTAGTAAAAATATCTGCTGTTTGTTCTTCCGTGGGTACAAAAAATGAAAATGAAGGTGAAGGAAGAATGAACTATGATGATGATGAGAAAATGAAGATCATGACCACAGAGATCCACCTAGAGCTGTTATACCAACTAGAAGTGATGCTTACACTGAAAATGAAGCATCCGTTGACAGTCATTCTGCTACATCCATTGACAGTCATTCTGCAACATCCGTTGACACTATTAGAGATGCATCCGTTGACAGATATTCTCAAGCATCCGTCGACAGGCAAAATGATGCATCCATTGACAGTCAACTTCATAATTCAGCAAGGACAACAAACTCAGGGGGAGTTTCTCAAGGTCAAAGTTCAATGCTAAATCAACATAATCATGGAAATGAAGCAACCTCATCAAGATCAAACCTTCCACCTGCAAGAAAATGGACTAGAAATCATCCATTTGAGTTAATCATTGGTGAATCAAATTCAAGAGTCCAAACTAGAAGGGCCACTCAAGCAGAATGTCTATACAGTAGCTTCCTGTCTCAGGAGGAACCTAAGAAAGTGGAAGATGCCCTTCTAGATCCAGATTGGGTGTTAGCAATGCAAGAAGAGCTAAACCAATTTGAAAGAAATAAAGTATGGAAACTTGTGCCCAAACCTGATGATAGAAGTGTCATAGGTACTAAATGGGTTCTCAAGAATAAGACAGATGAAAATGGCATAATTGTGAGGAATAAAGCTAGATTAGTGGCAAAGGGCTATTCTCAAGAAGAAGGAATAGATTTTGATGAAACTTTTGCTCCAGTAGCAAGACTTGAGGCAATAAAAATCTTTCTAGCCTATGCAGCACATGCCAATTTCAAAGTCTATCAGATGGATGTCAAAAGTGCCTTTCTTAATGGGGAACTGGAAGAAGAGGTCTATGTCCATCAACCTCCTGGTTTTGAGGATCCAGAATTTCCAGAATATGTATATCTTCTCATGAAAGCACTTTATGGTTTGAAGCAAGCACCAAGAGCCTGGTATGACACTTTATCTCAATTTCTTTGGAGAACCACTTCACTAGAGGTACAGTAGATAAAACCTTATTTCATAGGGATATTAATGGCTCTTCAATACTTGTTCAAATCTATGTAGATGATATTATTTTTGGGTCTACAGATGAGAAGCTTTGCAAAAAGTTTGCCAAACTTATGCAAAGTAGGTATGAAATGAGCATGATGGGTGAATTAAATTACTTTCTTGGCCTACAAGTAAAGCAAGTTAATGAGGGCATTTTCATAAGTCAAACAAAATATATTTATGATCTCTTAAAGAAATTTGACTTAATGGATTGTACATCTGCTAAAACACCTATGGCCACTGCAACTAAGCTTGAGTTGAATACTAAGGAAAAGTCTGTGGACATCACAAGCTATAGAGGCATGGTAGGTTCACTTTTATACCTAACAGCTAGTAGACCTGATATAATGTTTTCTATTTGTCTTTGTGCTAGATTTCAAGTTGACCCTAGAGAGTCTCACTTAATAGCTATTAAAAGAATTTTCAGGTATCTCAAGGGAACACCAAACCTTGGCATTTGGTACCCAAGAGAATCTGGTTTTGATCTAACTGGCTATTCAGATGCAGATTATGCAGGTTGCAGAGTTGATAGGAAAAGTACTACAGGTTCCTGTCAATTTCTAGGAAATAGGCTTGTTTCATGGTTCAGTAAGAAACAAAACTCAGTCTCCACTTCTACAGTAGAAGCTGAGTACATTGCTGCTGGAAGCTGTTGTGCACAGATTCTATGGATGAGAAACCAACTCATTGACTATGGTCTAAAAGTTGAGAAGATTCCAATTTTCTGTGACAACACAAGTGCTATTGCCATCACAGGGAATCCAGTGCAACATTCGAGAACCAAGCACATTGACATCAAATACCACTTCATTAGAGAACATGTGATGAATGGTACAGTAGAAATGCACTTTGTGCCAAGTGAAATGCAGCTTGCAGATATCTTCACCAAGCCTCTTGATGAATCCACATTCACAAGATTGGTAGGTGAGCTAGGTATGCTTAACTTGTCATAATTCCTAGTGATATTTGATTTCAATGAATTGAAGCTAGAAATGTGTTTTGATTTACTTGAAAGTTAAAACTTTCAGAAAAATTTTCTGCAGAAATTTTGTCTAAGGCAAAATTAGCTTATCAACGGATATCCTTTTATCCGTTGATATTATAAACACATTACTAGATTTTTGCATGTCAACGGGTAACAGGCTATCCACGTCATCAACGGATAAACTGTATCTCAACCGTTCATTCTATATCCGTTGATATACATTATTTTTTTTAACTGTTGGTAACCGTGTATATCTAATCATGGCTGTACTTATTCTCTTTTTATTTATTATCTGACAGTTACTTTTGACCAATGGAGTAATTACTTTTAATTATTTCATTTTTAATTCTTGAAAAAATATAAAAGGCTGACTTGTACACTCACATCTCACTTTTATTCATTTTCAAGCATATCAAAAGTTAACTGCATCTCCTTCTCTAAAACTCTCTGTAACCAAAGTTCAATCACTTCAATGGCGCCTATTTTTAAGATGATGTCCTCCACTGGGTTTACCTATGAGAAGAACAATTTCGCGGCCTTTGTCGACACAGTGAATGCTCCAGAAGCTTACCATACTTTGATGAGTTTCGTGAAGAAATGCAAACTGTCATATGCTATGACTGCCACCACTCCCTTAATCCACGAGGTAATTGAAGAAATGTGGACATCTGCTGAGTACAATGGCACAGACGGTACAATTGCTTTTTCTTTAAAGGGTAAAAACTATGTGGTTAATTCTGATGTAATAACTGCTTGTTTAAAATTGCCTGAGAATAACTGTCTGAAAGTACCTACTGATGCTGAAATTGTTGCCATGCTTAATTCTATTAATTATGCCCTTAGTACTGAAAACTTAGGGAAAATTGTTAGGAAATGAATGGTTAAAGAATGGAGCTATTTCCGTGATGCCTTCATTAAAACTTTTTCAGGAAAAATTAGTAATTTTGATGCTGTTACCCAGTCCATGCTAACAATGATGTGTATGCTTTTAAATGATAAATTCTATAATTTTGGCACATTAGTTATGTATGAGATAGCTGCAAAGTTGGGTAAAAAGGAAACTAGGAGCAAGAATATCTACTTTGCTAGATTTTTAATGCTCTTAGCACTGCATGTATCTGAGAATAAGCTATCCATTGCTAACCCGGATAGCAAGTTCCAATGTTTTGTTCAGGAGAAGAGAGTCTTAAGTGACCTGATTTGAATGAACCTCAATGCAGGAGTACAATTGGTATATCTACCAATTGTTCAGGTAGCTATCTCTAACTCTGAAACCCCTATCTCCAACCCCCAAATTTCTTTGCCTTCTAGTGTCACAATGGAGTCTGTAGTTGTGACCAAACAGGCTCCTACCAAAGTGACCAAATCCAGAGTTCCAAAATCACAGTCTAAAAAGCAAACCTCAAGTGTCTCTCAAAAGACACCTGTTGTAAAACCTACCAAAACTCTTGAGGGGAGTGTGAAGGTGGCAGTGAGTGGTGAGGGACAGGGTGAACATCAAAGAAGCCCTAAGGATAAGGAAGGAGAGATGAGTGCAACCACCATTTCAGTCTCTCAAAAGACTGCTAATGTAACTTCAAGCCAAATTCTAGTTACACTCTCTAAACAGAGTGTGACCACTGAATCAAGTTCCCCACAAGGAACACTGCACAAGAGGGTTAGAGACACATATAGCCCAATCTCAAAAACCTATGGAAGAATAGTGAAATCTAAAACCACAGGGGAATCACAGGGTGCACACACTGTACAGGAAACTGTACCTTCTCAAACTCAGTTTGATGTGGCTTCAATAAATGTGGAGTCACAGCCCCTTGATCTTAATCTTCAAATCGACACACATTACAATCCACCATCACCAACTCCATCTCTGGATGTGGATATGATATCTACATCAATTCCTGATTCTCCATCTTTAAGATTCTTGGAGAAGCCCCACTCTGTAGTTGGTGGTCATCATCTTTTAGATGATTTGTTGGACCATCAATCTTCCCTTCCAGAATTCTCAACATAGACTGTGGCCTCAAACTTAAAATCAATCTCCACAGATTCAGTGTTGGTTTTCTCTTCAACGGATAAAATTATTCCTTCCTCAACGGATATCCTTCATCCGTTGACAAGTGTTTCTCCATCAACGGATGCGCCTCTATCTAGCCATCCGTTGACAGCTATAACTACACCATCAACGGATATTCCGTATCCGTTGATAACTCACTCTACCACTGCTATATCTGACATTCCTGTGTCAAGTGTGGAGGAATTCTCAGTAGTTGAAACACTTTTAGGATTGAGGGAAGGGAGTGAGAGGCTGCCTTGTGAGCAGGCAAAAGGAGAGGTAAATAATGAGAGGCTGGCCATTTCTTCCGGTCAGGCAAAAGGAGAGTTTGAGAGTTCCACCTTAGTAGGTGAAGGTGAGGGTGTGAGAGGTGTGAGCCAAGGGGAGCCCTTGATGCAAGAAAAGAGAGATGAGGGGAGAGAAGGGACTACAGGAGAAATAAGGATGGAAGAAGCAGCCATTGCTATTGAGTCAATGGAGGTTGAGGATGCATCCAAGGAAATGGAATATCAAAGAGAATATCAGTCCATGATTGACTCCATTTCTTTGGATGCTGAAACCTTTACTCATCCTGTTCCTGCCTATCAAATTCTGGCACAACAGGGCAATGTGAAAGCAGAGGAGGCAATGCACCTAGTGCACACCTCACAGTCTCTACTTAGAGCTAAGGAATCTATAGCAGCTCTGCCAACCATTGCTGAGAGTGAAGAATTTGACAATTCTGAAGATGAAGACAGCCAGAGCTCTGAAGATGAAGGTGGTAGCAGTATTCATGATTTTGCAATTGCTCACAACTACACCTATCATCAACTTGATATTGAAATCATAAGGCAATATAAAGCTGCCCTGGCTGAGCACCCAGAAGCAGATCCACAGAGAAAGGTTGTTCTTCAACAGGCAATTGACTCCCTAAAGTTGCAAAAGATGCAAATGGTGATTCAGAGATCCAACTTAGAGGAGGTCAAACAAGAAATGAAGGATGTGAAGATCTCTGTGGATTCCAAGCTAGAGCAACTAACTCCTACAACCACTCAGAGGGTGTTGCAACAAAGGTTCCTCAAAGAAGACAACCTGGGTAAGTCTGTGCAACTACTCACCTCAAGAGTGGAAAAGATGGAATCCCAGATGGAGCAATTTCTTCAACATCAGAAACTGCAAACCCAACTGCTAGAAAAGTTAGTTGCAGCCCCAACTTCTAGTCAAACCCTTGATGCTAACAAAAAGGGGGAGAAAGTGGAAGAGGCTGTGGCAACTACAAGTCAAATCTTAATTTCTGAAAGCAGGGAAGCAGCAAGTAAGGGGGAGCAGCAGCCTACCATAGTGGTCAATCCACAGGAATTCATTGTCACAGCCTCCCCCAGCAATTCCAAACCTGAACAAGTAGCTCGATCTGAAGAGTTTGATTTCTCAAACTTGACAGAAGAGGAAAAGCTAGCCAAAATTGAAGCTCTACAAAAGATGAAAGAGGAAAACTATGAAAGGATACTAAGGACAGAAAGATTGATCAATCAATCTATTGCATCAACTTTGTTCTCTAGCCAAACCTCAGCTCCAACAATATCTACAACAATTCTGAAGGTGCTCACTCCAGCAATTGTGGCTCCTACATTCTATGATGCTGAGCCTTCTCATGTTAAGGAATTTGAACCCTACATCAAAACAAGACCCTTCTCACCACCAAAAGCAAATGGGAAGAACAAGTTACAACTGGACTTTCCATTTCCCAAGGATGATGAAGAGAAGCTGATGGGTAAGGCAATCAAGGAATTCAAGGAGAAGACTAACAGTTGTGTAAGAGAATGGATGGCTGTAATCATAAGGAATGGAAAAGTTCTAAACATATCCAACAGCCATCCTAGATTTGTTGAAGCCAAGAGAGAAGAGACTTCAAGGCTGCTAAGAGAATCTCAACCAAGCACTGAATATCAATATGAAAACTCAGATGAGAAGCAAGCAAGGCTGGCTCAAGAGTTATTGGATGAGGTAGAGGATGAATTGAGGGAACCTGAGGAAGTCCCCAAATTCAAAAAGAAAGGGAAATCAGTCCCCAAATCCAAGAGAATAAAATCAAAGGCAAGGAGGCCTGTCTCTCCAGAAATTGAAAACAAGGAGACAGTTGGTTCATCACAACCTATTGATGTAAAACTTGGGATATATATAACCAAGTGTAGCAACTCTTTGTAGGTTAAGAAAACACACATATTTGCTTAGGGTTTCTTGAATATCTTTAGAAGCAAAGAGTTGTAAAACGGCAGCTGTGTACATTTTGTATCACAGAGTTTTCTTCAAATAAAAGCTTCAGGTGGTGCATATTAACCACCTGATTTTATATGTGTTTGTGTTTAAATCTTACATTGCAATTATCTCTGCATAAGTTTCTGGAGTTCTTATCAGAAATTTATAAATATCAAGAATTGTATTCAACCCCCCTTCTACAATTATACAAGTGTGTAATCTGGGAATAACAGACTAGAACCCCTAAACAAGGCTTCGTCAGGGTTTCATGTTTCGATTTTTTAAAAAATATTTTTCGAGGACCAAACCATACGGAGGTCAAGTTCCATCCTTTTTAATGTTATTTCAAAAATTTCATAAAAAAATAAATTAGTTTGGATTGGTAATTTAACGGTCAACTAGTACGTACTTTGACTATAACCCCTAAACAGAGTTTCGTTACGGTTTCATGTTTCAATTTTTTAAAAAATATTTCTCGAGGACCCAACCATACGGAGGTCAAGATCCATCCTTTTTAATGTTATTTTCAAAATTTCAGAAAAAAATAAATTAGTTTTGTTTGGTAATTTAACGGTCAACTATTACTTTGACTACAACCCCTAAACAGGGTTTCGTCAGGGTTTCGTGTTTCAATTTTTTAAAAAATATTTTTCTAGGACCAAACTATATGGAGGTCGAGTTCCATCCTTTTTAATGTTATTGCCAAAATTTCATAAAAACAAAATTTCATAAAAAAATAAATTAGTTTGGTTTGGTAATTTAACGGTAAACTAGTACTTTGACTATATCCTAAACAGGGTATCGTCAAGGTTTCGTGTTTTGATTTTTAAAAATATATTTCTCGCGGACCCAACCATACGGAGGTCAAGTTCCTTCCTTTTTAATGTTATTGCCAAATTTTCAGAAAAAAATAAATTAGTATGGTTTGGTAATTTAATGGTTAACTAGTAGCTTGACTAGAACCCCTAAACAGGGCTTCGTCAGGGTTTCATGTTTCGATTTTTTAAAAAATATTTTTCAAGGACCAAACCATACGGAGGTCAAGTGCCATCCTTTTTAATGTTATTGCCAAAATTTTATGAAAAATAAATTAGTTTGGTTTGGTAATTTAACGGTCAACTAGTACGTACTTTGACTATAACCCCTAAATAGGGTTTCATTAGGGTTTCGTGTTTCGATTTTTAAAAAAATATTTCTCGAGGACCCAACCATACGGAGGTCAAGATCCATCCTTTTAAATGTTATTTCCAAAATTTCAGAAAAAAATAAATTAGTTTTGTTTGCTAATTTAACGGTCAACTAGTACTCGGACTATAACACCTAAACAGGGTTTCGTCACGGTTTCGTGTTTCAATTTTTTAAAAAATATTTTTCGAGGACCAAACGATACGGAGGTCAAGTTCAATCCTTTTTAATGTTATTGCCAAAATTTCATAAAAAAATAAATTAGTTTGGTTTGGTAATTTAACGTTCAACTAGTACTTTGACTATAACCCCTAGACAGGGTTTCGTCAGGGTTTCGTATTTCGATTTTTTAAAAAATATTTCTCGAGGACCCAATCATACGGAGGCCAAGTTCCATCCTTTTTAATGTTATTTCCAAAATTTCAGAAAAAAATAAATTATTTTGGTGTGGTAATTTAACGGTCAACTAGTACTTTGACTATAACCCCTAAACAGGGTTTCGTTAGGGTTTCGTATTTCAATTTTTTAAAAAATATTTTTCAAGGACCAAACCATACGGAGGTCAAGTTACATCCTTTTTATATTGCCAAAATTTCATAAAAAAAGAAATTAGTTTGGTTTGGTAATTTAACGGTCAACTAGTACTTTGACTATACCCTAAACAAGGTATCGTCAGGGTTTCGTGTTTCGATTTTTTAAAAAATATTTCTCGAGGAGCCAACCATACGTAGGTCAAGTTCCATCCTTTTTAATGTTACTGCCGAAATTTCAGAAAAAATAAATTAGTATGGTTTGGTAATTTAACGGTTAACTAGTAGCTTGACTAGAACCCCTAAACAGGGCTTCGTCAGGGTTTCATGTTTCGATTTTTTAAAAAATATTTTTCAAGGACCAAACCATACGGAGGTCAAGTGTCATCCTTTTTAATGTTATTGCCAAAATTTTATGAAAAATAAATTAGTTTGGTTTGGTAATTTAACTGTCAACTAGTACGTACTTTGACTATAACCCATAAATAGGGTTTCATTAGGGTTTCGTGTTTCGATTTTTAAAAAAATATTTCTCGAGGACCCAACCATACGGAGGTCAAGATCCATCCTTTTAAATGTTATTTCCAAAATTTCAGAAAAAAATAAATTAGTTTTGTTTGCTAATTTAACGGTCAACTAGTACTCGGACTATAACACCTAAACAGGGTTTCGTCACGGTTTCGTGTTTCAATTTTTTAAAAAATATTTTTCGAGGACCAAACGATACGGAGGTCAAGTTCAATCCTTTTTAATGTTATTGCCAAAATTTCATAAAAAAATAAATTAGTTTGGTTTGGTAATTTAACGTTCAACTAGTACTTTGACTATAACCCCTAGACAGGGTTTCGTCAGGGTTTCGTATTTCGATTTTTTAAAAAATATTTCTCGAGGACCCAATCATACGGAGGCCAAGTTCCATCCTTTTTAATGTTATTTCCAAAATTTCAGAAAAAAATAAATTATTTTGGTGTGGTAATTTAACGGTCAACTAGTACTTTGACTATAACCCCTAAACAGGGTTTCGTTAGGGTTTCGTATTTCAATTTTTTAAAAAATATTTTTCAAGGACCAAACCATACGGAGGTCAAGTTACATCCTTTTTATATTGCCAAAATTTCATAAAAAAAGAAATTAGTTTGGTTTGGTAATTTAACGGTCAACTAGTACTTTGACTATACCCTAAACAAGGTATCGTCAGGGTTTCGTGTTTCGATTTTTTAAAAAATATTTCTCGAGGAGCCAACCATACGTAGGTCAAGTTCCATCCTTTTTAATGTTACTGCCGAAATTTCAGAAAAAATAAATTAGTATGGTTTGGTAATTTAACGGTTAACTAGTAGCTTGACTAGAACCCCTAAACAGGGCTTCGTCAGGGTTTCATGTTTCGATTTTTTAAAAAATATTTTTCAAGGACCAAACCATACGGAGGTCAAGTGCCATCCTTTTTAATGTTATTGCCAAAATTTTATGAAAAATAATTAGTTTGGTTTGGTAATTTAACGGTCAACTAGTACGTACTTTGACTATAACCCCTAAACAGGGTTTCATTAGGGTTTCGTGTTTCGATTTTTAAAAAAATATTTCTCGAGGACCCAACAATACGGAGGTCAAGCTCCATCCTTTTCAATATTATTTTCAAAATTTCAGAAAAAAAATAAATTAGTTTTGTTTGGTAATTTAACGGTCAACTATTACTCGGACTATAACACCTAAAAAGGGTTTCATCAGGGTTTCGTGTTTCAATTTTTAAAAAAATATTTTTCGAGGACCAAACTATACGGAGGTCAAGTTCAATCCTTTTTAATGTTATTGCCAAAATTTCATAAAAAAATAAATTAGTTTGGTTTGGTAATTTAACGTTCAACTAGTACTTTGACTATAACCCCTAGACAGGGTTTCGTCAGGGTTTCGTATTTGGATTTTTTAAAAAATATTTCTTGAGGACCCAATCATACGGAGGCCAAGTTCCATCCTTTTTAATGTTATTTCCAAATATTCAGAAAAAAATAAATTATTTTGGTGTGGTAATTTAACGGTCAACTAGTACTTTGACTATAACCCCTAAACAGGGTTTCGTTAGGGTTTCCTATTTCAATTTTTAAAAAAATATTTTTCAAGGACCAAACCATACGGAGGTCAAGTTACATCCTTTTTAATGTTATTGCCAAAATTTCATAAATAAAGAAATTAGTTTGGTTTGGTAATTTAATGGTCAACTAGTACTTTGACTTTATCCTAAACAAGGTATCGTCAGGGTTTCGTGTTTCGATTTTTTCAAAAATATTTCTCGAGGAGCCAACCATACGGAGGTCAAGTTCCATCGTTTTTAATGTTACTGCCAAAATTTCAGAAAAAAATAAATTATTTTGGTTTGGTAATTTAACGGTTAACTAGTAGTTTGACTAGAACCCCTAAACAAGGCTTCGTCAGGGTTTCATGTTTCGATTTTTTAAAAAATATTTTTCGAGGACCAAACCATACGGAGGTCAAGTTCCATCCTTTTTAATGTTATTTCAAAAATTTCATAAAAAAATAAATTAGTTTGGATTGGTAATTTAACGGTCAACTAGTACGTACTTTGACTATAACCCCTAAACAGAGTTTCGTTACGGTTTCATGTTTCAATTTTTTAAAAAATATTTCTCGAGGACCCAACCATACGGAGGTCAAGATCCATCCTTTTTAATGTTATTTTCAAAATTTCAGAAAAAAGTAAATTAGTTTTGTTTGGTAATTTAACGGTCAACTATTACTTTGACTACAACCCCTAAACAGGGTTTCGTCAGGGTTTCGTGTTTCAATTTTTTAAAAAATATTTTTCTAGGACCAAACTATATGGAGGTCGAGTTCCATCCTTTTTAATGTTATTGCCAAAATTTCATAAAAACAAAATTTCATAAAAAAATAAATTAGTTTAGTTTGGTAATTTAACGGTAAACTAGTACTTTGACTATAACCCCTAGACAGGGTTTCGTCAAGGTTTCGTGTTTCGATTTTTTTAAAAATATTTCTCGAGGACCCAACCACACGGAGGCCAAGTTCCATACTTTTTAATGTTATTGCCAAAATTTCAGAAAAAATAATTTAGTTTGGTTTGGTAATTTAACGGTCAACTAGTACTTTGACTATAACCCCTAAACAGGGTTTCGTTAGGGTTTCGTGTTTCAATTTTTTAAAAAATATTTTTCGAGGGCCAAACTATACGGAGGTCTAGTTCAATCATTTTTAATGTTATTTCCAGAATTTCATAAAAAAATAAATTAGTTTGGTTTGGTAATTTAACGTTCAACTAGTACTTTGACTATAACCCCTAGACAGGGTTTCGTCAAGGTTTCGTGTTTCGATTTTTTTAAAAATATTTCTCGAGGACCCAACCACACGGAGGCCAAGTTCCATCCTTTTTAATGTTATTTCAAAAATTTCAGAAAAGAATAATTTAGTTTGGTTTGGTAATTTAACGGTAAACTAGTACTTTGACTATAACCCCTAAACAGGGTTTCGTTAGGGTTTCGTGTTTCAATTTTTTAAAAAATATTTCTCGAGGACCCAACCACACCGAGGCCAAGTTCCATCCTTTTTAATGTTATTTCCAAAATTTCAGAAAAAAATAAATTAGTTTTGTTTGGTAATTTAACGTTCAACTAGTACTTTGACTATAACCCCTAGGCAGGGTTTCGTCAGGGTTTCGTGTTTCGATTTTTTAAAAAATATTTCTCGAGGACCCAACCATACGGAGGCCAAGTTCCATCCTTTTTAATGTTATTTCCAAAATTTCAGAAAAAAATAAATTAGTTAGGTGTGGTAATTTAACGGTCAACTAGTACTTTGACTATAGCCCCTAAACAGGGTTTCATTAGGGTTTCGTATTTCAATTTTTTAAAAAATATTTTTCAAGGACCAAACCATACGCAGGTCAAGTTACATCCTTTTTAATGTTATTGCCAAAATTTCATAAAAAAACAAATTAGTTTGGTTTGGTAATTTAACGGTCAACTAGTACATTGACTATACCCTAAACAAGGTATCGTCAGGGTTTCGTGTTTCAATTTTTTAAAAAATATTTCTCGAGGAGCCAACCATACGGAGGTCAAGTTCCATCCTTTTTAATGTTACTGCCAAAATTTCAGAAAAAAATAAATTATTTTGGTTTGGTAATTTAACGGTTAACTAGTAGTCTGACTAGAACCCCTAAACAAGGCTTCGTCAGGGTTTCATGTTTCGATTTTTTAAAAAATATTTTTCGAGGACCAAACCATACGTAGGTCAAGTTCCATCCTTTTTAATGTTATTTCAAAAATTACATAAAAAAATAAATTAGTTTGGATTGGTAATTTAACGGTCAACTAGTACGTACTTTGACTATAACCCCTAAACAGAGTTTCGTTACGGTTTCATGTTTCAATTTTTTAAAAAATATTTCTCGAGGACCCAACCATACGGAGGTCAAGATCCATCCTTTTTAATGTTATTTTCAAAATTTCTGAAAAAAGTAAATTAGTTTTGTTTGGTAATTTAACGGTCAACTATTACTTTGACTACAACCCCTAAACAGGGTTTCGTCAGGGTTTCGTGTTTCAATTTTTTAAAAAATATTTTTCTAGGACCAAACTATATGGAGGTCGAGTTCCATCCCTTTTAATGTTATTGCCAAAATTTCATAAAAACAAAATTTCATAAAAAAATAAATTAGTTTAGTTTGGTAATTTAACGGTAAACTAGTACTTTGACTATAACCCCTAGACAGGGTTTCGTCAAGGTTTCGTGTTTCGATTTTTTTAAAAATATTTCTCGAGGACCCAACCACACGGAGGCCAAGTTCCATACTTTTTAATGTTATTGCCAAAATTTCAGAAAAAATAATTTAGTTTGGTTTGGTAATTTAACGGTCAACTAGTACTTTGACTATAACCCCTAAACAAGGTTTCGTCAGGGTTTCGTGTTTCAATTTTTTAAAAAATATTTTTCGAGGGCCAAACTATACGGAGGTCTAGTTCAATCATTTTTAATGTTATTTCTAAAATTTCATAAAAAAATAAATTAGTTTGGTTTGGTAATTTAACGTTGAACTAGTACTTTGACTATAACCCCTAGACAGGGTTTCGTCAAGGTTTCGTGTTTCGATTTTTTTAAAAATATTTCTCGAGGACCCAACCACACGGAGGCCAAGTTCCATCCTTTTTAATGTTATTTCCAAAATTTCAGAAAAAAATAATTTAGTTTGGTTTGGTAATTTAACGGTAAACTAGTACTTTGACTATAACCCCTAAACAGGGTTTCGTTAGGGTTTCGTGTTTCAATTTTTTAAAAAATATTTTTCGAGGACCAAACTATACGGAGGTCAAGTTCAATCCTTTTTAATGTTATTGCCAAAATTTCATAAAAAAATAAATTAGTTTGGTTTGGTAATTTAACGTACAACTAGTACTTTGACTATAACCCCTAGACAGGGTTTCGTCAGGGTTTCGTGTTTCAATTTTTTAAAAAATATTTCTCGAGGACCCAACCACACGGAGGCCAAGTTCCATCCTTTTTAATGTTATTTCCAAAATTTCAGAAAAAAATAAATTAGTTTTGTTTGGTAATTTAACGTTCAACTAGTACTTTGACTATAACCCCTAGGCAGGGTTTCGTCAGGGTTTCGTGTTTCGATTTTTTAAAAAATATTTCTCGAGGACCCAACCATACGGAGGCCAAGTTCCATCCTTTTTAATGTTATTTCCAAAATTTCAGAAAAAAATAAATTAGTTAGGTGTGGTAATTTAACGGTCAACTAGTACTTTGACTATAACCCCTAAACAGGGTTTCGTTAGGGTTTCGTATTTCAATTTTTTAAAAAATATTTTTCAAGGACCAAACCATACGCAGGTCAAGTTACATCCTTTTTAATGTTATAGCCAAAATTTCATAAAAAAACAAATTAGTTTGGTTTGGTAATTTAACGGTCAACTAGTACATTGACTATACCCTAAACAAGGTATCGTTAGGGTTTCGTGTTTCGATTTTTTAAAAAATATTTCTCGAGGAGCCAACCATACAGAGGTCAAGTTCCATCCTTTTTAATGTTACTGCCAAAATTTCAGAAAAAAATAAATTATTTTGGTTTGGTAATTTAACGGTTAACTAGTAGTTTGACTAGAACCCCTAAACAAGGCTTCGTCAGGGTTTCATGTTTCGATTTTTTAAAAAATATTTTTCGAGGACCAAACCATACGTAGGTCAAGTTCCATCCTTTTTAATGTTATTTCAAAAATTACATAAAAAAATAAATTAGTTTGGATTGGTAATTTAACGGTCAACTAGTACGTACTTTGACTATAACCCCTAAACAGAGTTTCGTTATGGTTTCATGTTTCAATTTTTTAAAAAATATTTCTCGAGGACCCAACCATACGGAGGTCAAGATCCATCCTTTTTAATGTTATTTTCAAAATTTCTGAAAAAAGTAAATTAGTTTTGTTTGGTAATTTAACGGTCAACTATTACTTTGACTACAACCCCTAAACAGGGTTTCGTCAGGGTTTCGTGTTTCAATTTTTTAAAAAATATTTTTCTAGGACCAAACTATATGGAGGTCGAGTTCCATCCTTTTTAATGTTATTGCCAAAATTTCATAAAAACAAAATTTCATAAAAAAATAAATTAGTTTAGTTCGGTAATTTAACGGTAAACTAGTACTTTGACTATAACCCCTAGACAGGGTTTCGTCAAGGTTTCGTGTTTCGATTTTTTTAAAAATATTTCTCGAGGACCCAACCACACGGAGGCCAAGTTCCATACTTTTTAATGTTATTGCCAAAATTTCAGAAAAAATAATTTAGTTTGGTTTGGTAATTTAACGGTCAACTAGTACTTTGACTATAACCCCTAAACAGGGTTTCGTCAGGGTTTCGTGTTTCAATTTTTTAAAAAATATTTTTCGAGGGCCAAACTATACGGAGGTCTAGTTCAATCATTTTTAATGTTATTTCCAAAATTTCATAAAAAAATAAATTAGTTTGGTTTGGTTATTTAACGTTCAACTAGTACTTTGACTATAACCCCTAGACAGGGTTTCGTCAAGGTTTCGTGTTTCGATTTTTTTAAAAATATTTCTCGAGGACCCAACCACACGGAGGCCAAGTTCCATCCTTTTTAATGTTATTTCCAAAATTTCAGAAAAAAATAATTTAGTTTGGTTTGGTAATTTAACGGTAAACTTGTACTTTGACTATAACCCCTAAACAGGGTTCCGTTAGGGTTTCGTGTTTCAATTTTTTAAAAAATATTTTTCGAGGACCAAACTATACGGAGGTCAAGTTCAATCCTTTTTAATGTTATTGCCAAAATTTCATAAAAAAATAAATTAGTTTGGTTTGGTAATTTAACGTTCAACTAGTACTTTGACTATAACCCCTAGACAGGGTTTCGTCAGGGTTTCGTGTTTCAATTTTTTAAAAAATATTTCTTGAGGACCCAACCACACGGAGGCCAAGTTCCATCCTTTTTAATGTTATTTCCAAAATTTCAGAAAAAAATAAATTAGTTTTGTTTGGTAATTTAACGTTCAACTAGTACTTTGACTATAACCCCTAGGCAGGGTTTCGTCAGGGTTTCGTGTTTCGATTTTTTAAAAAATATTTCTCGAGGACCCAACCGTACGGAGGCCAAGTTCCATCCTTTTTAATGTTATTTCCAAAATTTCAGAAAAAAATAAATTAGTTAGGTGTGGTAATTTAACGGTCAACTAGTACTTTGACTATAACCCCTAAACAAGGCTTCGTCAGGGTTTCATGTTTCAATTTTTTAAAAAATATTTTTCAAGGACCAAACCATACGCAGGTCAAGTTACATCCTTTTTAATGTTATAGCCAAAATTTCATAAAAAAACAAATTAGTTTGGTTTGGTAATTTAACGGTCAACTAGTACATTGACTATACCCTAAACAAGGTATCGTCAGGGTTTCGTGTTTCGATTTTTTAAAAAATATTTCTCGAGGAGCCAACCATACAGAGGTCAAGTTCCATCCTTTTTAATGTTACTGCCAAAATTTCAGAAAAAAATAAATTATTTTGGTTTGGTAATTTAACGGTTAACTAGTAGTTTGACTAGAACCCCTAAACAAGGCTTCGTCAGGGTTTCATGTTTCGATTTTTTAAAAAATATTTTTCGAGGACCAAACCATACGTAGGTCAAGTTCCATCCTTTTTAATGTTATTTCAAAAATTACATAAAAAAAATTAGTTTGGATTGGTAATTTAACGGTCAACTAGTACGTACTTTGACTATAACCCCTAAACAGAGTTTCGTTACGGTTTCATGTTTCAATTTTTTAAAAAATATTTCTCGAGGACCCAACCATACGGAGGTCAAGATCCATCCTTTTTAATGTTATTTTCAAAATTTCTGAAAAAAGTAAATTAGTTTTGTTTGGTAATTTAACGGTCAACTATTACTTTGACTACAACCCCTAAACAGGGTTTCGTCAGGGTTTCGTGTTTCAATTTTTTAAAAAATATTTTTCTAGGACCAAACTATATGGAGGTCGAGTTCCATCCTTTTTAATGTTATTGCCAAAATTTCATAAAAACAAAATTTCATAAAAAAATAAATTAGTTTAGTTCGGTAATTTAACGGTAAACTAGTACTTTGACTATAACCCCTAGACAGGGTTTCGTCAAGGTTTCGTGTTTCGATTTTTTTAAAAATATTTCTCGAGGACCCAACCACACGGAGGCCAAGTTCCATACTTTTTAATGTTATTGCCAAAATTTCAGAAAAAATAATTTAGTTTGGTTTGGTAATTTAACGGTCAACTAGTACTTTGACTATAACCCCTAAACAGGGTTTCGTCAGGGTTTCGTGTTTCAATTTTTTAAAAAATATTTTTCGAGGGCCAAACTATACGGAGGTCTAGTTCAATCATTTTTAATGTTATTTCCAAAATTTCATAAAAAAATAAATTAGTTTGGTTTGGTAATTTAACGTTCAACTAGTACTTTGACTATAACCCCTAGACAGGGTTTCGTCAAGGTTTCGTGTTTCGATTTTTTTAAAAATATTTCTCGAGGACCCAACCATGCGGAGGCCAAGTTCCATCCTTTTTAATGTTATTTCCAAAATTTCAGAAAAAAATAATTTAGTTTGGTTTGGTAATTTAACGGTAAACTTGTACTTTGACTATAACCCCTAAACAGGGTTCCGTTAGGGTTTCGTGTTTCAATTTTTTAAAAAATATTTTTCGAGGACCAAACTATACGGAGGTCAAGTTCAATCCTTTTTAATGTTATTGCCAAAATTTCATAAAAAAATAAATTAGTTTGGTTTGGTAATTTAACGTTCAACTAGTACTTTGACTATAACCCCTAGACAGGGTTTCGTCAGGGTTTCGTGTTTCAATTTTTTAAAAAATATTTCTCGAGGACCCAACCACACGGAGGCCAAGTTCCATCCTTTTTAATGTTATTTCCAAAATTTCAGAAAAAAATAAATTAGTTTTGTTTGGTAATTTAACGTTCAACTAGTACTTTGACTATAACCCCTAGGCAGGGTTTCGTCAGGGTTTCGTGTTTCGATTTTTTAAAAAATATTTCTCGAGGACCCAACCATAAGGAGGCCAAGTTCCATCCTTTTTAATGTTACTGCCAAAATTTCAGAAAAAATAAATTATTTTGGTTTGGTAATTTAACGGTTAACTAGTAGTTTGACTAGAACCCCTAAACAAGGCTTCGTCAGGGTTTCATGTTTCGATTTTTTAAAAAATATTTTTCGAGGACCAAACCATATGTAGGTCAAGTTCCATCCTTTTTAATGTTATTTCAAAAATTTCATAAAAAAACAAATTAGTTTGGTTTGGTAATTTAACGGTCAACTAGTACATTGACTATACCCTAAACAAGGTATCGTCAGGGTTTCGTGTTTCGATTTTTTAAAAAATATTTCTCGAGGAGCCAACCATACGGAGGTCAAGTTCCATCCTTTTTAATGTTACTGCCAAAATTTCAGAAAAAAATAAATTATTTTGGTTTGGTAATTTAACGGTTAACTAGTACTCTGACTAGAACCCCTAAACAAGGCTTCGTCAAGGTTTCATGTTTCGATTTTTTAAAAAATATTTTTCGAGGACCAAACCATACGTAGGTCAAGTTCCATCCTTTTTAATGTTATTTCAAAAATTACATAAAAAAATAAATTAGTTTGGATTGGTAATTTAACGGTCAACTAGTACGTACTTTGACTATAACCTCTAAACAGAGTTTCGTTACGGTTTCATGTTTCAATTTTTTAAAAAATATTTCTCGAGGACCCAACCATACGGAGGTCAAGATCCATCCTTTTTAATGTTATTTTCAAAATTTCTGAAAAAAGTAAATTAGTTTTGTTTGGTAATTTAACGGTCAACTATTACTTTGACTACAACCCCTAAACAGGGTTTCGTCAGGGTTTCGTGTTTCAATTTTTAAAAAAATATTTTTCTAGGACCAAACTATATGGAGGTCGAGTTCCATCCCTTTTAATGTTATTGCCAAAATTTCATAAAAACAAAATTTCATAAAAAAATAAATTAGTTTAGTTTGGTAATTTAACGGTAAACTAGTACTTTGACTATAACCCCTAGACAGGGTTTCGTCAAGGTTTCGTGTTTCGATTTTTTTAAAAATATTTCTCGAGGACCCAACCACACGGAGGCCAAGTTCCATACTTTTTAATGTTATTGCCAAAATTTCAGAAAAAATAATTTAGTTTGGTTTGGTAATTTAACGGTCAACTAGTACTTTGACTATAACCCCTAAACAAGGTTTCGTCAGGGTTTCGTGTTTCAATTTTTTAAAAAATATTTTTCGAGGGCCAAACTATACGGAGGTCTAGTTCAATCATTTTTAATGTTATTTCTAAAATTTCATAAAAAAATAAATTAGTTTGGTTTGGTAATTTAACGTTGAACTAGTACTTTGACTATAACCCCTAGACAGGGTTTCGTCAAGGTTTCGTGTTTCGATTTTTTTAAAAATATTTCTCGAGGACCCAACCACACGGAGGCCAAGTTCCATCCTTTTTAATGTTATTTCCAAAATTTCAGAAAAAAATAATTTAGTTTGGTTTGGTAATTTAACGGTAAACTAGTACTTTGACTATAACCCCTAAACAGGGTTTCGTTAGGGTTTCGTGTTTCAATTTTTTAAAAAATATTTTTCGAGGACCAAACTATACGGAGGTCAAGTTCAATCCTTTTTAATGTTATTGCCAAAATATCATAAAAAAATAAATTAGTTTGGTTTGGTAATTTAACGTACAACTAGTACTTTGACTATAACCCCTAGACAGGGTTTCGTCAGGGTTTCGTGTTTCAATTTTTTAAAAAATATTTCTCGAGGACCCAACCACACGGAGGCCAAGTTCCATCCTTTTTAATGTTATTTCCAAAATTTCAGAAAAAAATAAATTAGTTTTGTTTGGTAATTTAACGTTCAACTAGTACTTTGACTATAACCCCTAGGCAGGGTTTCGTCAGGGTTTCGTGTTTCGATTTTTTAAAAAATATTTCTCGAGGACCCAACCATACGGAGGCCAAGTTCCATCCTTTTTAATGTTATTTCCAAAATTTCAGAAAAAAATAAATTAGTTAGGTGTGGTAATTTAACGGTCAACTAGTACTTTGACTATAACCCCTAAACAGGGTTTCGTTAGGGTTTCGTATTTCAATTTTTTAAAAAATATTTTTCAAGGACCAAACCATACGCAGGTCAAGTTACATCCTTTTTAATGTTATAGCCAAAATTTCATAAAAAAACAAATTAGTTTGGTTTGGTAATTTAACGGTCAACTAGTACATTGACTATACCCTAAACAAGGTATCGTCAGGGTTTCGTGTTTCGATTTTTTAAAAAATATTTCTCGAGGAGCCAACCATACAGAGGTCAAGTTCCATCCTTTTTAATGTTACTGCCAAAATTTCAGAAAAAAATAAATTATTTTGGTTTGGTAATTTAACGGTTAACTAGTAGTTTGACTAGAACCCCTAAACAAGGCTTCGTCAGGGTTTCATGTTTCGATTTTTTAAAAAATATTTTTCGAGGACCAAACCATACGTAGGTCAAGTTCCATCCTTTTTAATGTTATTTCAAAAATTACATAAAAAAATAAATTAGTTTGGATTGGTAATTTAACGGTCAACTAGTACGTACTTTGACTATAACCCCTAAACAGAGTTTCGTTACGGTTTCATGTTTCAATTTTTTAAAAAATATTTCTCGAGGACCCAACCATACGGAGGTCAAGATCCATCCTT
Organism: Saposhnikovia divaricata; assembly: GCA_036435485.1. Lineage (NCBI taxonomy): Eukaryota > Viridiplantae > Streptophyta > Magnoliopsida > Apiales > Apiaceae > Saposhnikovia > Saposhnikovia divaricata. Next base: position 138,929,258 of record CM071599.1, on the reverse strand, counting down.
TTTAATGTTATTTTCAAAATTTCTGAAAAAAGTAAATTAGTTTTGTTTGGTAATTTAACGGTCAACTATTACTTTGACTACAACCCCTAAACAGGGTTTCGTCAGGGTTTCGTGTTTCAATTTTTTAAAAAATATTTTTCTAGGACCAAACTATATGGAGGTCGAGTTCCATCCTTTTTAATGTTATTGCCAAAATTTCATAAAAACAAAATTTCATAAAAAAATAAATTAGTTTAGTTCGGTAATTTAACGGTAAACTAGTACTTTGACTATAACCCCTAGACAGGGTTTCGTCAAGGTTTCGTGTTTCGATTTTTTTAAAAATATTTTTCGAGGACCCAACCACACGGAGGCCAAGTTCCATACTTTTTAATGTTATTGCCAAAATTTCAGAAAAAATAATTTAGTTTGGTTTGGTAATTTAACGGTCAACTAGTACTTTGACTATAACCCCTAAACAGGGTTTCGTCAGGGTTTCGTGTTTCAATTTTTTAAAAAATATTTTTCGAGGGCCAAACTATACGGAGGTCTAGTTCAATCATTTTTAATGTTATTTCCAAAATTTCATAAAAAAATAAATTAGTTTGGTTTGGTAATTTAACGTTCAACTAGTACTTTGACTATAACCCCTAGACAGGGTTTCGTCAAGGTTTCGTGTTTCGATTTTTTAAAAATATTTCTCGAGGACCCAACCACACGGAGGCCAAGTTCCATCCTTTTTAATGTTATTTCCAAAATTTCAGAAAAAAATAATTTAGTTTGGTTTGGTAATTTAACGGTAAACTTGTACTTTGACTATAACCCCTAAACAGGGTTCCGTTAGGGTTTCGTGTTTCAATTTTTTAAAAAATATTTTTCGAGGACCAAACTATACGGAGGTCAAGTTCAATCCTTTTTAATGTTATTGCCAAAATTTCATAAAAAAATAAATTAGTTTGGTTTGGTAATTTAACGTTCAACTAGTACTTTGACTATAACCCCTAGACAGGGTTTCGTCAGGGTTTCGTGTTTCAATTTTTTAAAAAATATTTCTCGAGGACCCAACCACACGGAGGCCAAGTTCCATCCTTTTTAATGTTATTTCCAAAATTTCAGAAAAAAATAAATTAGTTTTGTTTGGTAATTTAACGTTCAACTAGTACTTTGACTATAACCCCTAGGCAGGGTTTCGTCAGGGTTTCGTGTTTCGATTTTTTAAAAAGTATTTCTCGAGGACCCAACCATACGGAGGCCAAGTTCCATCCTTTTTAATGTTATTTCCAAAATTTCAGAAAAAAATAAATTAGTTAGGTGTGGTAATTTAACGGTCAACTAGTACTTTGACTATAACCCCTAAACAGGGTTTCGTTAGGGTTTCGTATTTCAATTTTTTAAAAAATATTTTTCAAGGACCAAACCATACGCAGGTCAAGTTACATCCTTTTTAATGTTATAGCCAAAATTTCATAAAAAAACAAATTAGTTTGGTTTGGTAATTTAACGGTCAACTAGTACATTGACTATACCCTAAACAAGGTATCGTCAGGGTTTCGTGTTTCGATTTTTTAAAAAATATTTCTCGAGGAGCCAACCATACAGAGGTCAAGTTCCATCCTTTTTAATGTTACTGCCAAAATTTCAGAAAAAAATAAATTATTTTGGTTTGGTAATTTAACGGTTAACTAGTAGTTTGACTAGAACCCCTAAACAAGGCTTCGTCAGGGTTTCATGTTTCGATTTTTTAAAAAATATTTTTCGAGGACCAAACCATACGTAGGTCAAGTTCCATCCTTTTTAATGTTATTTCAAAAATTACATAAAAAAAAATTAGTTTGGATTGGTAATTTAACGGTCAACTAGTACGTACTTTGACTATAACCCCTAAACAGAGTTTCGTTACGGTTTCATGTTTCAATTTTTTAAAAAATATTTCTCAAGGACCCAACCATACGGAGGTCAAGATCCATCCTTTTTAATGTTATTTTCAAAATTTCTGAAAAAAGTAAATTAGTTTTGTTTGGTAATTTAACGGTCAACTATTACTTTGACTACAACCCCTAAACAGGGTTTCGTCAGGGTTTCGTGTTTCAATTTTTTAAAAAATATTTTTCTAGGACCAAACTATATGGAGGTCGAGTTCCATCCTTTTTAATGTTATTGCCAAAATTTCATAAAAACAAAATTTCATAAAAAAATAAATTAGTTTAGTTCGGTAATTTAACGGTAAACTAGTACTTTGACTATAACCCCTAGACAGGGTTTCGTCAAGGTTTCGTGTTTCGATTTTTTTAAAAATATTTCTCGAGGACCCAACCACACGGAGGCCAAGTTCCATACTTTTTAATGTTATTGCCAAAATTTCAGAAAAAATAATTTAGTTTGGTTTGGTAATTTAACGGTCAACTAGTACTTTGACTATAACCCCTAAACAGGGTTTCGTCAGGGTTTCGTGTTTCAATTTTTTAAAAAATATTTTTCGAGGGCCAAACTATACGGAGGTCTAGTTCAATCATTTTTAATGTTATTTCCAAAATTTCATAAAAAAATAAATTAGTTTGGTTTGGTAATTTAACGTTCAACTAGTACTTTGACTATAACCCCTAGACAGGGTTTCGTCAAGGTTTCGTGTTTCGATTTTTTTAAAAATATTTCTCGAGGACCCAACCACACGGAGGCCAAGTTCCATCCTTTTTAATGTTATTTCCAAAATTTCAGAAAAAAATAATTTAGTTTGGTTTGGTAATTTAACGGTAAACTTGTACTTTGACTATAACCCCTAAACAGGGTTCCGTTAGGGTTTCGTGTTTCAATTTTTTAAAAAATATTTTTCGAGGACCAAACTATACGGAGGTCAAGTTCAATCCTTTTTAATGTTATTGCCAAAATTTCATAAAAAAATAAATTAGTTTGGTTTGGTAATTTAACGTTCAACTAGTACTTTGACTATAACCCCTAGACAGGGTTTCGTCAGGGTTTCGTGTTTCAATTTTTTAAAAAATATTTCTCGAGGACCCAACCACACGGAGGCCAAGTTCCATCCTTTTTAATGTTATTTCCAAAATTTCAGAAAAAAATAAATTAGTTTTGTTTGGTAATTTAACGTTCAACTAGTACTTTGACTATAACCCCTAGGCAGGGTTTCGTCAGGGTTTCGTGTTTCGATTTTTTAAAAAATATTTCTCGAGGACCCAACCATACGGAGGCCAAGTTCCATCCTTTTTAATGTTATTTCCAAAATTTCAGAAAAAAATAAATTAGTTAGGTGTGGTAATTTAACGGTCAACTAGTACTTTGACTATAACCCCTAAACAGGGTTTCGTTAGGGTTTCGTATTTCAATTTTTTAAAAAATATTTTTCAAGGACCAAACCATACGCAGGTCAAGTTACATCCTTTTTAATGTTATAGCCAAAATTTCATAAAAAAACAAATTAGTTTGGTTTGGTAATTTAACGGTCAACTAGTACATTGACTATACCCTAAACAAGGTATCGTCAGGGTTTCGTGTTTCGATTTTTTAAAAAATATTTCTCGAGGAGCCAACCATACAGAGGTCAAGTTCCATCCTTTTTAATGTTACTGCCAAAATTTCAGAAAAAAATAAATTATTTTGGTTTGGTAATTTAACGGTTAACTAGTAGTTTGACTAGAACCCCTAAACAAGGCTTCGTCAGGGTTTCATGTTTCGATTTTTTAAAAAATATTTTTCGAGGACCAAACCATACGTAGGTCAAGTTCCATCCTTTTTAATGTTATTTCAAAAATTACATAAAAAAAAATTAGTTTGGATTGGTAATTTAACGGTCAACTAGTACGTACTTTGACTATAACCCCTAAACAGAGTTTCGTTACGGTTTCATGTTTCAATTTTTTAAAAAATATTTCTCAAGGACCCAACCATACGGAGGTCAAGATCCATCCTTTTTAATGTTATTTTCAAAATTTCTGAAAAAAGTAAATTAGTTTTGTTTGGTAATTTAACGGTCAACTATTACTTTGACTACAACCCCTAAACAGGGTTTCGTCAGGGTTTCGTGTTTCAATTTTTTAAAAAATATTTTTCTAGGACCAAACTATATGGAGGTCGAGTTCCATCCTTTTTAATGTTATTGCCAAAATTTCATAAAAACAAAATTTCATAAAAAAATAAATTAGTTTAGTTCGGTAATTTAACGGTAAACTAGTACTTTGACTATAACCCCTAGACAGGGTTTCGTCAAGGTTTCGTGTTTCGATTTTTTTAAAAATATTTCTCGAGGACCCAACCACACGGAGGCCAAGTTCCATACTTTTTAATGTTATTGCCAAAATTTCAGAAAAAATAATTTAGTTTGGTTTGGTAATTTAACGGTCAACTAGTACTTTGACTATAACCCCTAAACAGGGTTTCGTCAGGGTTTCGTGTTTCAATTTTTTAAAAAATATTTTTCGAGGGCCAAACTATACGGAGGTCTAGTTCAATCATTTTTAATGTTATTTCCAAAATTTCATAAAAAAATAAATTAGTTTGGTTTGGTAATTTAACGTTCAACTAGTACTTTGACTATAACCCCTAGACAGGGTTTCGTCAAGGTTTCGTGTTTCGATTTTTTTAAAAATATTTCTCGAGGACCCAACCACGCGGAGGCCAAGTTCCATCCTTTTTAATGTTATTTCCAAAATTTCAGAAAAAAATAATTTAGTTTGGTTTGGTAATTTAACGGTAAACTTGTACTTTGACTATAACCCCTAAACAGGGTTCCGTTAGGGTTTCGTGTTTCAATTTTTTAAAAAATATTTTTCGAGGACCAAACTATACGGAGGTCAAGTTCAATCCTTTTTAATGTTATTGCCAAAATTTCATAAAAAAATAAATTAGTTTGGTTTGGTAATTTAACGTTCAACTAGTACTTTGACTATAACCCCTAGACAGGGTTTCGTCAGGGTTTCGTGTTTCAATTTTTTAAAAAATATTTCTCGAGGACCCAACCACACGGAGGCCAAGTTCCATCCTTTTTAATGTTATTTCCAAAATTTCAGAAAAAAATAAATTAGTTTTGTTTGGTAATTTAACGTTCAACTAGTACTTTGACTATAACCCCTAGGCAGGGTTTCGTCAGGGTTTCGTGTTTCGATTTTTTAAAAAATATTTCTCGAGGACCCAACCATACGGAGGCCAAGTTCCATCCTTTTTAATGTTACTGCCAAAATTTCAGAAAAAATAAATTATTTTGGTTTGGTAATTTAACGGTTAACTAGTAGTTTGACTAGAACCCCTAAACAAGGCTTCGTCAGGGTTTCATGTTTCGATTTTTTAAAAAATATTTTTCGAGGACCAAACCATACGCAGGTCAAGTTACATCCTTTTTAATGTTATAGCCAAAATTTCATAAAAAAACAAATTAGTTTGGTTTGGTAATTTAACGGTCAACTAGTACATTGACTATACCCTAAACAAGGTATCGTCAGGGTTTCGTGTTTCGATTTTTTAAAAAATATTTCTCGAGGAGCCAACCATACAGAGGTCAAGTTCCATCCTTTTTAATGTTACTGCCAAAATTTCAGAAAAAAATAAATTATTTTGGTTTGGTAATTTAACGGTTAACTAGTAGTTTGACTAGAACCCCTAAACAAGGCTTCGTCAGGGTTTCATGTTTCGATTTTTTAAAAAATATTTTTCGAGGACCAAACCACACGTAGGTCAAGTTCCATCCTTTTTAATGTTATTTCAAAAATTACATAAAAAAATAAATTAGTTTGGATTGGTAATTTAACGGTCAACTAGTACGTACTTTGACTATAACCCCTAAACAGAGTTTCGTTACGGTTTCATGTTTCAATTTTTTAAAAAATATTTCTCGAGGACCCAACCATACGGAGGTCAAGATCCATCCTTTTTAATGTTATTTTCAAAATTTCTGAAAAAAGTAAATTAGTTTTGTTTGGTAATTTAACGGTCAACTATTACTTTGACTACAACCCCTAAACAGGGTTTCGTCAGGGTTTCGTGTTTCAATTTTTTAAAAAATATTTTTCTAGGACCAAACTATATGGAGGTCGAGTTCCATCCTTTTTAATGTTATTGCCAAAATTTCATAAAAACAAAATTTCATAAAAAAATAAATTAGTTTAGTTCGGTAATTTAACGGTAAACTAGTACTTTGACTATAACCCCTAGACAGGGTTTCGTCAAGGTTTCGTGTTTCGATTTTTTTAAAAATATTTCTCGAGGACCCAACCACACGGAGGCCAAGTTCCATACTTTTTAATGTTATTGCCAAAATTTCAGAAAAAATAATTTAGTTTGGTTTGGTAATTTAACGGTCAACTAGTACTTTGACTATAACCCCTAAACAGGGTTTCATCAGGGTTTCGTGTTTCAATTTTTTAAAAAATATTTTTCGAGGGCCAAACTATACGGAGGTCTAGTTCAATCATTTTTAATGTTATTTCCAAAATTTCATAAAAAAATAAATTAGTTTGGTTTGGTAATTTAACGTTCAACTAGTACTTTGACTATAACCCCTAGACAGGGTTTCGTCAAGGTTTCGTGTTTCGATTTTTTTAAAAATATTTCTCGAGGACCCAACCACACGGAGGCCAAGTTCCATCCTTTTTAATGTTATTTCCAAAATTTCAGAAAAAAATAATTTAGTTTGGTTTGGTAATTTAACGGTAAACTTGTACTTTGACTATAACCCCTAAACAGGGTTCCGTTAGGGTTTCGTGTTTCAATTTTTTAAAAAATATTTTTCGAGGACCAAACTATACGGAGGTCAAGTTCAATCCTTTTTAATGTTATTGCCAAAATTTCATAAAAAAATAAATTAGTTTGGTTTGGTAATTTAACGTTCAACTAGTACTTTGACTATAACCCCTAGACAGGGTTTCGTCAGGGTTTCGTGTTTCAATTTTTTAAAAAATATTTCTCGAGGACCCAACCACACGGAGGCCAAGTTCCATCCTTTTTAATGTTATTTCCAAAATTTCAGAAAAAAATAAATTAGTTTTGTTTGGTAATTTAACGTTCAACTAGTACTTTGACTATAACCCCTAGGCAGGGTTTCGTCAGGGTTTCGTGTTTCGATTTTTTAAAAAATATTTCTCGAGGACCCAACCATACGGAGGCCAAGTTCCATCCTTTTTAATGTTATTTCCAAAATTTCAGAAAAAAATAAATTAGTTAGGTGTGGTAATTTAACGGTCAACTAGTACTTTGACTATAACCCCTAAACAGGGTTTCGTTAGGGTTTCGTATTTCAATTTTTTAAAAAATATTTTTCAAGGACCAAACCATACGCAGGTCAAGTTACATCCTTTTTAATGTTATAGCCAAAATTTCATAAAAAAACAAATTAGTTTGGTTTGGTAATTTAACGGTCAACTAGTACATTGACTATACCCTAAACAAGGTATCGTCAGGGTTTCGTGTTTCGATTTTTTAAAAAATATTTCTCGAGGAGCCAACCATACAGAGGTCAAGTTCCATCCTTTTTAATGTTACTGCCAAAATTTCAGAAAAAAATAAATTATTTTGGTTTGGTAATTTAACGGTTAACTAGTAGTTTGACTAGAACCCCTAAACAAGGCTTCGTCAGGGTTTCATGTTTCGATTTTTTAAAAAATATTTTTCGTGGACCAAACCATACGTAGGTCAAGTTCCATCCTTTTTAATGTTATTTCAAAAATTACATAAAAAAAAATTAGTTTGGATTGGTAATTTAACGGTCAACTAGTACGTACTTTGACTATAACCCCTAAACAGAGTTTCGTTACGGTTTCATGTTTCAATTTTTTAAAAAATATTTCTCGAGGACCCAACCATACGGAGGTCAAGATCCATCCTTTTTAATGTTATTTTCAAAATTTCTGAAAAAAGTAAATTAGTTTTGTTTGGTAATTTAACGGTCAACTATTACTTTGACTACAACCCCTAAACAGGGTTTCGTCAGGGTTTCGTGTTTCAATTTTTTAAAAAATATTTTTCTAGGACCAAACTATATGGAGGTCGAGTTCCATCCTTTTTAATGTTATTGCCAAAATTTCATAAAAACAAAATTTCATAAAAAAATAAATTAGTTTAGTTCGGTAATTTAACGGTAAACTAGTACTTTGACTATAACCCCTAGACAGGGTTTCGTCAAGGTTTCGTGTTTTGATTTTTTTAAAAATATTTCTCGAGGACCCAACCACACGGAGGCCAAGTTCCATACTTTTTAATGTTATTGCCAAAATTTCAGAAAAAATAATTTAGTTTGGTTTGGTAATTTAACGGTCAACTAGTACTTTGACTATAACCCCTAAACAGGGTTTCGTCAGGGTTTCGTGTTTCAATTTTTTAAAAAATATTTTTCGAGGGCCAAACTATACGGAGGTCTAGTTCAATCATTTTTAATGTTATTTCCAAAATTTCATAAAAAAATAAATTAGTTTGGTTTGGTAATTTAACGTTCAACTAGTACTTTGACTATAACCCCTAGACAGGGTTTCGTCAAGGTTTCGTGTTTCGATTTTTTTAAAAATATTTCTCGAGGACCCAACCACGCGGAGGCCAAGTTCCATCCTTTTTAATGTTATTTCCAAAATTTCAGAAAAAAATAATTTAGTTTGGTTTGGTAATTTAACGGTAAACTTGTACTTTGACTATAACCCCTAAACAGGGTTCCGTTAGGGTTTCGTGTTTCAATTTTTTAAAAAATATTTTTCGAGGACCAAACTATACGGAGGTCAAGTTCAATCCTTTTTAATGTTATTGCCAAAATTTCATAAAAAAATAAATTAGTTTGGTTTGGTAATTTAACGTTCAACTAGTACATTGACTATAACCCCTAGACAGGGTTTCGTCAGGGTTTCGTGTTTCAATTTTTTAAAAAATATTTCTCGAGGACCCAACCACACGGAGGCCAAGTTCCATCCTTTTTAATGTTATTTCCAAAATTTCAGAAAAAAATAAATTAGTTTTGTTTGGTAATTTAACGTTCAACTAGTACTTTGACTATAACCCCTAGGCAGGGTTTCGTCAGGGTTTCGTGTTTCGATTTTTTAAAAAATATTTCTCGAGGACCCAACCATACGGAGGCCAAGTTCCATCCTTTTTAATGTTACTGCCAAAATTTCAGAAAAAATAAATTATTTTGGTTTGGTAATTTAACGGTTAACTAGTAGTTTGACTAGAACCCCTAAACAAGGCTTCGTCAGGGTTTCATGTTTCGATTTTTTAAAAAATATTTTTCGAGGACCAAACCATATGGAGGTCAAGTTCCATCCTTTTTAATGTTATAGCCAAAATTTCATAAAAAAACAAATTAGTTTGGTTTGGTAATTTAACGGTCAACTAGTACATTGACTATACCCTAAACAAGGTATCGTCAGGGTTTCGTGTTTCGATTTTTTAAAAAATATTTCTCGAGGAGCCAACCATACAGAGGTCAAGTTCCATCCTTTTTAATGTTACTGCCAAAATTTCAGAAAAAAATAAATTATTTTGGTTTGGTAATTTAACGGTTAACTAGTAGTTTGACTAGAACCCCTAAACAAGGCTTCGTCAGGGTTTCATGTTTCGATTTTTTAAAAAATATTTTTCGAGGACCAAACCATACGTAGGTCAAGTTCCATCCTTTTTAATGTTATTTCAAAAATTACATAAAAAAAAATTAGTTTGGATTGGTAATTTAACGGTCAACTAGTACGTACTTTGACTATAACCCCTAAACAGAGTTTCGTTACGGTTTCATGTTTCAATTTTTTAAAAAATATTTCTCGAGGACCCAACCATACGGAGGTCAAGATCCATCCTTTTTAATGTTATTTTCAAAATTTCTGAAAGAAGTAAATTAGTTTTGTTTGGTAATTTAACGGTCAACTATTACTTTGACTACAACCCCTAAACAGGGTTTCGTCAGGGTTTCGTGTTTCAATTTTTTAAAAAATATTTTTCTAGGACCAAACTATATGGAGGTCGAGTTCCATCCTTTTTAATGTTATTGCCAAAATTTCATAAAAACAAAATTTCATAAAAAAATAAATTAGTTTAGTTCGGTAATTTAACGGTAAACTAGTACTTTGACTATAACCCCTAGACAGGGTTTCGTCAAGGTTTCGTGTTTTGATTTTTTTAAAAATATTTCTCGAGGACCCAACCACACGGAGGCCAAGTTCCATACTTTTTAATGTTATTGCCAAAATTTCAGAAAAAATAATTTAGTTTGGTTTGGTAATTTAACGGTCAACTAGTACTTTGACTATAACCCCTAAACAGGGTTTCGTCAGGGTTTCGTGTTTCAATTTTTTAAAAAATATTTTTCGAGGGCCAAACTATACGGAGGTCTAGTTCTATCATTTTTAATGTTATTTCCAAAATTTCATAAAAAAATAAATTAGTTTGGTTTGGTAATTTAACGTTCAACTAGTACTTTGACTATAACCCCTAGACAGGGTTTCGTCAAGGTTTCGTGTTTCGATTTTTTTAAAAATATTTCTCGAGGACCCAACCACGCGGAGGCCAAGTTCCATCCTTTTTAATGTTATTTCCAAAATTTCAGAAAAAAATAATTTAGTTTGGTTTGGTAATTTAACGGTAAACTTGTACTTTGACTATAACCCCTAAACAGGGTTCCGTTAGGGTTTCGTGTTTCAATTTTTTAAAAAATATTTTTCGAGGACCAAACTATACGGAGGTCAAGTTCAATCCTTTTTAATGTTATTGCCAAAATTTCATAAAAAAATAAATTAGTTTGGTTTGGTAATTTAACGTTCAACTAGTACTTTGACTATAACCCCTAGACAGGGTTTCGTCAGGGTTTCGTGTTTCAATTTTTTAAAAAATATTTCTCGAGGACCCAACCACACGGAGGCCAAGTTCCATCCTTTTTAATGTTATTTCCAAAATTTCAGAAAAAAATAAATTAGTTTTGTTTGGTAATTTAACGTTCAACTAGTACTTTGACTATAACCCCTAGGCAGGGTTTCGTCAGGGTTTCGTGTTTCGATTTTTTAAAAAATATTTCTCGAGGACCCAACCATACGGAGGCCAAGTTCCATCCTTTTTAATGTTACTGCCAAAATTTCAGAAAAAATAAATTATTTTGGTTTGGTAATTTAACGGTTAACTAGTAGTTTGACTAGAACCCCTAAACAAGGCTTCGTCAGGGTTTCATGTTTCGATTTTTTAAAAAATATTTTTCGAGGACCAATACATATGTAGGTCAAGTTCCATCCTTTTTAATGTTATTTCAAAAATTTCATAAAAAAATAAATTAGTTTGGATTGGTAATTTAACGGTCAACTAGTACATTGACTATACCCTAAACAAGGTATCGTCAGGGTTTCGTGTTTCGATTTTTTAAAAAATATTTCTCGAGGAGCCAACCATACAGAGGTCAAGTTCCATCCTTTTTAATGTTACTGCCAAAATTTCAGAAAAAAATAAATTATTTTGGTTTGGTAATTTAACGGTTAACTAGTAGTTTGACTAGAACCCCTAAACAAGGCTTCGTCAGGGTTTCATGTTTCGATTTTTTAAAAAATATTTTTCGAGGACCAAACCATACGTAGGTCAAGTTCCATCATTTTTAATGTTATTTCAAAAATTACATAAAAAAAAATTAGTTTGGATTGGTAATTTAACGGTCAACTAGTACGTACTTTGACTATAACCCCTAAACAGAGTTTCGTTACGGTTTCATGTTTCAATTTTTTAAAAAATATTTCTCGAGGACCCAACCATACGGAGGTCAAGATCCATCCTTTTTAATGTTATTTTCAAAATTTCTGAAAGAAGTAAATTAGTTTTGTTTGGTAATTTAACGGTCAACTATTACTTTGACTACAACCCCTAAACAGGGTTTCGTCAGGGTTTCGTGTTTCAATTTTTTAAAAAATATTTTTCTAGGACCAAACTATATGGAGGTCGAGTTCCATCCTTTTTAATGTTATTGCCAAAATTTCATAAAAACAAAATTTCATAAAAAAATAAATTAGTTTAGTTCGGTAATTTAACGGTAAACTAGTACTTTGACTATAACCCCTAGACAGGGTTTCGTCAAGGTTTCGTGTTTTGATTTTTTTAAAAATATTTCTCGAGGACCCAACCACACGGAGGCCAAGTTCCATACTTTTTAATGTTATTGCCAAAATTTCAGAAAAAATAATTTAGTTTGGTTTGGTAATTTAACGGTCAACTAGTACTTTGACTATAACCCCTAAACAGGGTTTCGTCAGGGTTTCGTGTTTCAATTTTTTAAAAAATATTTTTCGAGGGCCAAACTATACGGAGGTCTAGTTCTATCATTTTTAATGTTATTTCCAAAATTTCATAAAAAAATAAATTAGTTTGGTTTGGTAATTTAACGTTCAACTAGTACTTTGACTATAACCCCTAGACAGGGTTTCGTCAAGGTTTCGTGTTTCGATTTTTTTAAAAATATTTCTCGAGGACCCAACCACGCGGAGGCCAAGTTCCATCCTTTTTAATGTTATTTCCAAAATTTCAGAAAAAAATAATTTAGTTTGGTTTGGTAATTTAACGGTAAACTTGTACTTTGACTATAACCCCTAAACAGGGTTCCGTTAGGGTTTCGTGTTTCAATTTTTTAAAAAATATTTTTCGAGGACCAAACTATACGGAGGTCAAGTTCAATCCTTTTTAATGTTATTGCCAAAATTTCATAAAAAAATAAATTAGTTTGGTTTGGTAATTTAACGTTCAACTAGTACTTTGACTATAACCCCTAGACAGGGTTTCGTCAGGGTTTCGTGTTTCAATTTTTTAAAAAATATTTCTCGAGGACCCAACCACACGGAGGCCAAGTTCCATCCTTTTTAATGTTATTTCCAAAATTTCAGAAAAAAATAAATTAGTTTTGTTTGGTAATTTAACGTTCAACTAGTACTTTGACTATAACCCCTAGGCAGGGTTTCGTCAGGGTTTCGTGTTTCGATTTTTTAAAAAATATTTCTCGAGGACCCAACCATACGGAGGCCAAGTTCCATCCTTTTTAATGTTACTGCCAAAATTTCAGAAAAAATAAATTATTTTGGTTTGGTAATTTAACGGTTAACTAGTAGTTTGACTAGAACCCCTAAACAAGGCTTCGTCAGGGTTTCATGTTTCGATTTTTTAAAAAATATTTTTCGAGGACCAATACATATGTAGGTCAAGTTCCATCCTTTTTAATGTTATTTCAAAAATTTCATAAAAAAATAAATTAGTTTGGATTGGTAATTTAACGGTCAACTAGTACATTGACTATACCCTAAACAAGGTATCGTCAGGGTTTCGTGTTTCGATTTTTTAAAAAATATTTCTCGAGGAGCCAACCATACAGAGGTCAAGTTCCATCCTTTTTAATGTTACTGCCAAAATTTCAGAAAAAAATAAATTATTTTGGTTTGGTAATTTAACGGTTAACTAGTAGTTTGACTAGAACCCCTAAACAAGGCTTCGTCAGGGTTTCATGTTTCGATTTTTTAAAAAATATTTTTCGAGGACCAAACCATACGTAGGTCAAGTTCCATCCTTTTTAATGTTATTTCAAAAATTACATAAAAAAATAAATTAGTTTGGATTGGTAATTTAACGGTCAACTAGTACGTACTTTGACTATAACCCCTAAACAGAGTTTCGTTACGGTTTCATGTTTCAATTTTTTAAAAAATATTTCTCGAGGACCCAACCATACGGAGGTCAAGATCCATACTTTTTAATGTTATTTTCAAAATTTCTGAAAAAACTAAATTAGTTTTGTTTGGTAATTTAACGGTCAACTATTACTTTGACTACAACCCCTAAACAGGGTTTCGTCAGGGTTTCGTGTTTCAATTTTTTAAAAAATATTTTTCTAGGACCAAACTATATGGAGGTCGAGTTCCATCCTTTTTAATGTTATTGCCAAAATTTCATAAAAACAAAATTTCATAAAAAAATAAATTAGTTTAGTTCGGTAATTTAACGGTAAACTAGTACTTTGACTATAACCCCTAGACAGGGTTTCGTCAAGGTTTCGTGTTTCGATTTTTTTAAAAATATTTCTCGAGGACCCAACCACACGGAGGCCAAGTTCCATACTTTTTAATGTTATTGCCAAAATTTCAGAAAAAATAATTTAGTTTGGTTTGGTAATTTAACGGTCAACTAGTACTTTGACTATAACCCCTAAACAGGGTTTCGTCAGGGTTTCGTGTTTCAATTTTTTAAAAAATATTTTTCGAGGGCCAAACTATACGGAGGTCTAGTTCAATCATTTTTAATGTTATTTCCAAAATTTCATAAAAAAATAAATTAGTTTGGTTTGGTAATTTAACGTTCAACTAGTACTTTGACTATAACCCCTAGACAGGGTTTCGTCAAGGTTTCGTGTTTCGATTTTTTTAAAAATATTTCTCGAGGACCCAACCACACGGAGGCCAAGTTCCATCCTTTTTAATGTTATTTCCAAAATTTCAGAAAAAAATAATTTAGTTTGGTTTGGTAATTTAACGGTAAACTTGTACTTTGACTATAACCCCTAAACAGGGTTCCGTTAGGGTTTCGTGTTTCAATTTTTTAAAAAATATTTTTCGAGGACCAAACTATACGGAGGTCAAGTTCAATCCTTTTTAATGTTATTGCCAAAATTTCATAAAAAAATAAATTAGTTTGGTTTGGTAATTTAACGTTCAACTAGTACTTTGACTATAACCCCTAGACAGGGTTTCGTCAGGGTTTCGTGTTTCAATTTTTTAAAAAATATTTCTCGAGGACCCAACCACACGGAGGCCAAGTTCCATCCTTTTTAATGTTATTTCCACAATTTCAGAAAAAAATAAATTAGTTTTGTTTGGTAATTTAACGTTCAACTAGTACTTTGACTATAACCCCTAGGCAGGGTTTCGTCAGGGTTTCGTGTTTCGATTTTTTAAAAAATATTTCTCGAGGACCCAACCATACGGAGGCCAAGTTCCATCCTTTTTAATGTTACTGCCAAAATTTCAGAAAAAATAAATTATTTTTGGTTTGGTAATTTAACGTTTAACTAGTAGTTTGACTAGAACCCCTAAACAAGGCTTCGTCAGGGTTTCATGTTTCGATTTTTTAAAAAATATTTTTCGAGGACCAAACCATATGTAGGTCAAGTTCCATCCTTTTTAATGTTATTTCAAAAATTTCATAAAAAAATAAATTAGTTTAGATTGGTAATTTAACGGTCAACTAGTACGTACTTTGACTATGACCCCTAAACAGAGTTTCGTTACGGTTTCGTGTTTCAATTTTTTAAAAAATATTTTTTGAGGACCCAACCATACGGAGGTCAAGATCCATCCTTTTTAATGTTATTTTCAAAATTTCAGAAAAAAATAAATTAGCTTTGTTTGGTAATTTAATGGTCAACAAGTACTTTGACTATAACCCCTAAATAGGGTTTCGTGTTTCAATTGTTTAAAAAATATTTTTCAAGGACCAAACTATACGGAGGTCAAGTTGAATCCTTTTTAATGTTATTGCCAAAATTTCATAAAAAAATAAATTAGTTTGGTTTGGTAATTTAACGTTCAACTAGTACTTTGACTATAATCCCTAGACAGGGTTTCGTCAGGGTTTCGTGTTTCGATTTTTTTAAAAATATTTCTCGAGGACCCAACCACACGGAGGCCAAGTTCCATCCTTTTTAATGTTATTTCCAAAATTTCAGAAAAAAATAAATTAGTTTGGTGTGGTAATTTAACGGTCAACTAGTACTTTGATTATAACCCCTAAACAGGGTTTTGTTAGTGTTTCATATTTCAATTTTTTAAAAAATATTTTTCAAGGACCAAACCATACGGAGGTCAAGTTGAATCCTTTTTAATGCTACTGCCAAAATTTCATAAAAAAATAAATTAGTTTGGTATGGTAATTTAACGTTCAACTAGTGCTTTGACTATAACCCCTAGACAGGGTTTCGTCAGGGTTTCGTGTTTCGATTTTTTAAAAAATATTTCTCCAGGATCCAACCATACGGAGGCCAAGTTCCATCCTTTTTAATGTTATTTCCAAAATTTCAGAAAAAATAAATTAGTTTGGTGTGGTAATTTAACGGTCAACTAGTACTTTGACTATAACCCCTAAACAGGGTTTTGTTAGGGTTTCGTATTTCAATTTTTTAAAAAATATTTTTCAAGGACCAAACCATACGGAGGTTAAGTTCCATCCTTTTTAATGTTATTGCCAAAATTTCATAAAAAAAGAAATTAGTTTGGTTTGGTAATTTAACGGTCAACTAGTACTTTGACTATACCCTAAACAAGGTATCGTCAGGGTTTAGTGTTTCATTTTTTAAAAAATATTTCTCGAGGAGCCATCCATACGGAGGTCAAGTTCCATCCTTTTTAATGTTACTGCCAAAATTTCAGAAAAAAATAAATTAGTTTGGTTTGGTAATTTAACGGTTAACTAGTATAGTTTGACTAGAACCCCTAAACAAGGCTTCGTCAGGGTTTCATGTTTCTAATTTTTAAAAAATATTTTTCGAGGACCAAACCATACGGAGGTCAAGTTCCATCCTTTTTAATGTTATTTCAAAAATTTCATAAAAAAAACAAATTAGTTTGGATTGGTAATTTAACGGTCAACTAGTACGTACTTTGACTATAACCCCTAAACAGGGTTTCGTTACGGTTTCGTGTTTCAATTTTTTAAAAAATATTTCTCGAGGACCCAACCATACGGAGGTCAAGATCCATCCTTTTTAATGTTATTTTCAAAATTTCAGAAAAAAAATAAATTAGTTTTGTTTGGTAATTTAACGGTCAACTAGTACTTTGACTATAACCCCTAAAGAGGGTTTCGTCAAGGTTTCGTGTTTCAATTTTTTAAAAAATATTTTTCGAGGACCAAACTATACGGAGGTCGAGTTCCATCCTTTTTAATGTTATTGCCAAAATTTCATACAAACAAAATTTCATAAAAAAAATAAATTAGTATGGTTTGGTAATTTAACGGTAAACTAGTACTTTGATTATAACCCCTAAACAAGGTTTCGTGATTCAATTTTTTAAAAATATTTCTCAAGGACCCAACTGTATGGAGGTCAAATTCCATCCTTTTTATTGTTATTGCCAAAATTTCAGAAAAAAATAATTTAGTTTGCTTTGGTACTTTAACGGTCAACTAGTACTTTGACTATAACCCCTAAACAGGGTTTCGTTAGGGTTTCGTGTTTCAATTTTTTAAAATATATTTTTCGAGGACCCAACTGTACAGAGGTCAAGATCCATCCTTTTTAAAAATTTAGAAAGGACCCGCCAATTATTTTCAGAAATTGAAAAAATGTTATTAAATATTTAAATGTTTGTACACATCATAAAAAAATACTTATAAATAGAAGGATGATATTCATCACATGTACAAATTTAGTTTGTACAAAAAAATAGTCATATGATAAGAGAATGTTGAATTTTTACTCATTAGATACTTTTAAAAAATTTTAAAAAATATCTAATTAGTTGTAAAAATATTTTTAATCATTAAATATTCAATTTTTAAAAAATAATTTCTCGAGGACCCAATCGTACGGAGATCAAGATCCATCCCTTTTAAAGTTATTGCCAAAATTTCAGAAAGCAATAAATTAATTTTGTTTGGTAATTTAAAAGTCAACAAGCACTTTGACTATAACCCCTAAACAGTGTTTCGTTAGGGTTTCGTGTTTCAATTTTTAAAAAAATATTTTTCAAGGACCAAACCATACGGACGTCAAGTTTCATCAGTTTTAATGTTATTGCCAAAATTTCATAAAAAAATAAACTAGTTTGGTTTTGTAATTTAACGATCAACTAGTACTTTGACTATACCCTAAATAGGGTATCGTCAAGGTTTCGTGTTTTGATTTTTTAAAAAATATTTCTCGAGGACCCAACCATACGGAGGTCAAGTTCCATCCTTTTTAATGTTATTGCCAAAATTTCAGAAAAAAATAAATTAGTTTTGTCTGGTAATTTAATGGTCAACTAGTACTTTGACTATAACCCCTAAACAGGGTTTCGTCAAGGTTTCGTGTTTCAATTTTTTTAAAAATATTTTTCAAGGACCAAACCATACGGAGGTCAAGTTCCATCCCTTTTAATGTTATTGCCAAAATTTCATAAAAAAATAAATTAGTTTGGTTTGGTAATTTAACGGTCAACTAGTACGTACTTTGACTATAACCCCTAAATAAGGTTTCGTGTTTCGATTTTTTAAAAAATATTTCTCGAGGACCCAACCATAAGGAGGTCAAGATCCATCCTTTTTAATGTTATTTCCAAAATTTTAAAAAAAAATAAATTAGTTTTGTTTGGTAATTTAATGGTCAACTAGTACTTTGACTATAACCCCTAAACAGGGTTTCGTCAGGATTTCATGTTTCAATTTTTTAAAAAATATTTTTCAAGGCCCAAACCATACGGAGGTCAAGTTTCATCCTTTTTAATGTTATTGCCAAAATTTATAAAAAAATAAATTAGTTTGGTTTGGTAATTTAACGGTCAACTAGTACGTACTTTGACTATAACCCCTAAACATGGTTTCGTTAGGGTTTCGTGTTTCAATTTTTAAAAAAATATTTCTCGAGGACCCAACCATACGGAGGTCAAGATCAATCCTTTTTAATGTTATTTCCAAAATTTCAGAAAAAAATAAATTAGTTTGGTTTGGTAATTTAACGGTCAACTAGTACTTTGACTATAACCCCTAAACAGGATTTCGTCAGGATTTTGTGTTTCGATTTTTTAAAAATATTTCTCGAGGACCCAACCATACGGAGGCCAAGTTCCATCCTTTTTAATGTTATTGCCAAAATTTCAGAAAAAAAATAAATTAGTTTGGTCTGGTAATTTAACAGTCAACTAGTACTTTGACTATAACCCCTAAACAGGGTTTTGTTAGGGTTTCGTGTTTCGATTTTTTTAAAATTATTTCTCGAGGACCCAACTATACGAAAGTCAAGATCCATCCTTTTTAAAAATTTAGAAATATCCAGCCAGTTATTTTCAAAAATTGTAAAAATGTTATTAAATATTTAAATGTTTGTACATATCATGAAAAAATATTTATAAATAGAAGGATGATATTCATCACATGTACAAATTTAGTTTGTACAAAAAAATAGTCATATGATAAGAGAATGTTGAATTTTTACTCATTAGATACTTTCAAAAAATTTTAAAAAATATCAAATTACTTGTAAAAATATTTTTAATCATTAAATATTCGATTTTTAAAAAAATATTTCTCGATGACCCAACGGTACGGAGGTCAAGATACATCCTTTTTAAAGTTATTTCTAAAATTTTAGAAAGCAATAAATTAATTTGGTTTGGTAATTTAACGGTCAACTAGCACTTTGACTATAACCCCTAAACAGGGTTTCATTAGGGTTTAGTGTTTCGATTTTTTAAAAAATATTTCTCGAGGACCCAACCATACGGAGGTCAAGATCCATCCTTTCTAATGTTATTTCCAATATTTTAGAAAAAAATAAATTAGTTTTGTTTGGTAATTTAATGGTCAACTAGTACTTTGACTATAACCCCTAAATAGGGTTTCGTCAGGGTTTCGTGTTTCAATTTTTTTAAAAATATTTTTCAAGGACCAAACCATACGGAGGTCAAGTTTCATCCTTTTTAATGTTATTGCCAAAATTTCATAAAAAAACAAATTAGTTTGGTTTGGTAATTTAACGGTCAACTAGTACATTGACTATACCCTAAACAAGGTATCGTCAGGGTTTCGTGTTTCAATTTTTTAAAAAATATTTCTCGAGGAGCCAACCATACGGAGGTCAAGTTCCATCCTTTTTAATGTTACTGCCAAAATTTCAGAAAAAAATAAATTATTTTGGTTTGGTAATTTAACGGTTAACTAGTAGTCTGACTAGAACCCCTAAACAAGGCTTCGTCAGGGTTTCATGTTTCGATTTTTTAAAAAATATTTTTCGAGGACCAAACCATACGTAGGTCAAGTTCCATCCTTTTTAATGTTATTTCAAAAATTACATAAAAAAATAAATTAGTTTGGATTGGTAATTTAACGGTCAACTAGTACGTACTTTGACTATAACCCCTAAACAGAGTTTCGTTACGGTTTCATGTTTCAATTTTTTAAAAAATATTTCTCGAGGACCCAACCATACGGAGGTCAAGATCCATCCTTTTTAATGTTATTTTCAAAATTTCTGAAAAAAGTAAATTAGTTTTGTTTGGTAATTTAACGGTCAACTATTACTTTGACTACAACCCCTAAACAGGGTTTCGTCAGGGTTTCGTGTTTCAATTTTTTAAAAAATATTTTTCTAGGACCAAACTATATGGAGGTCGAGTTCCATCCCTTTTAATGTTATTGCCAAAATTTCATAAAAACAAAATTTCATAAAAAAATAAATTAGTTTAGTTTGGTAATTTAACGGTAAACTAGTACTTTGACTATAACCCCTAGACAGGGTTTCGTCAAGGTTTCGTGTTTCGATTTTTTTAAAAATATTTCTCGAGGACCCAACCACACGGAGGCCAAGTTCCATACTTTTTAATGTTATTGCCAAAATTTCAGAAAAAATAATTTAGTTTGGTTTGGTAATTTAACGGTCAACTAGTACTTTGACTATAACCCCTAAACAAGGTTTCGTCAGGGTTTCGTGTTTCAATTTTTTAAAAAATATTTTTCGAGGGCCAAACTATACGGAGGTCTAGTTCAATCATTTTTAATGTTATTTCTAAAATTTCATAAAAAAATAAATTAGTTTGGTTTGGTAATTTAACGTTGAACTAGTACTTTGACTATAACCCCTAGACAGGGTTTCGTCAAGGTTTCGTGTTTCGATTTTTTTAAAAATATTTCTCGAGGACCCAACCACACGGAGGCCAAGTTCCATCCTTTTTAATGTTATTTCCAAAATTTCAGAAAAAAATAATTTAGTTTGGTTTGGTAATTTAACGGTAAACTAGTACTTTGACTATAACCCCTAAACAGGGTTTCGTTAGGGTTTCGTGTTACAATTTTTTAAAAAATATTTTTCGAGGACCAAACTATACGGAGGTCAAGTTCAATCCTTTTTAATGTTATTGCCAAAATTTCATAAAAAAATAAATTAGTTTGGTTTGGTAATTTAACGTACAACTAGTACTTTGACTATAACCCCTAGACAGGGTTTCGTCAGGGTTTCGTGTTTCAATTTTTTAAAAAATATTTCTCGAGGACCCAACCACACGGAGGCCAAGTTCCATCCTTTTTAATGTTATTTCCAAAATTTCAGAAAAAAATAAATTAGTTTTGTTTGGTAATTTAACGTTCAACTAGTACTTTGACTATAACCCCTAGGCAGGGTTTCGTCAGGGTTTCGTGTTTCGATTTTTTAAAAAATATTTCTCGAGGACCCAACCATACGGAGGCCAAGTTCCATCCTTTTTAATGTTATTTCCAAAATTTCAGAAAAAAATAAATTAGTTAGGTGTGGTAATTTAACGGTCAACTAGTACTTTGACTATAACCCCTAAACAGGGTTTCGTTAGGGTTTCGTATTTCAATTTTTTAAAAAATATTTTTCAAGGACCAAACCATACGCAGGTCAAGTTACATCCTTTTTAATGTTATAGCCAAAATTTCATAAAAAAACAAATTAGTTTGGTTTGGTAATTTAACGGTCAACTAGTACATTGACTATACCCTAAACAAGGTATCGTCAGGGTTTCGTGTTTCGATTTTTTAAAAAATATTTCTCGAGGAGCCAACCATACAGAGGTCAAGTTCCATCCTTTTTAATGTTACTGCCAAAATTTCAGAAAAAAATAAATTATTTTGGTTTGGTAATTTAACGGTTAACTAGTAGTTTGACTAGAACCCCTAAACAAGGCTTCGTCAGGGTTTCATGTTTCGATTTTTTAAAAAATATTTTTCGAGGACCAAACCATACGTAGGTCAAGTTCCATCCTTTTTAATGTTATTTCAAAAATTACATAAAAAAATAAATTAGTTTGGATTGGTAATTTAACGGTCAACTAGTACGTACTTTGACTATAACCCCTAAACAGAGTTTCGTTACGGTTTCATGTTTCAATTTTTTAAAAAATATTTCTCGAGGACCCAACCATACGGAGGTCAAGATCCATCCTTTTTAATGTTATTTTCAAAATTTCTGAAAAAAGTAAATTAGTTTTGTTTGGTAATTTAACGGTCAACTATTACTTTGACTACAACCCCTAAACAGGGTTTCGTCAGGGTTTCGTGTTTCAATTTTTTAAAAAATATTTTTCTAGGACCAAACTATATGGAGGTCGAGTTCCATCCTTTTTAATGTTATTGCCAAAATTTCATAAAAACAAAATTTCATAAAAAAATAAATTAGTTTAGTTCGGTAATTTAACGGTAAACTAGTACTTTGACTATAACCCCTAGACAGGGTTTCGTCAAGGTTTCGTGTTTCGATTTTTTTAAAAATATTTCTCGAGGACCCAACCACACGGAGGCCAAGTTCCATACTTTTTAATGTTATTGCCAAAATTTCAGAAAAAATAATTTAGTTTGGTTTGGTAATTTAACGGTCAACTAGTACTTTGACTATAACCCCTAAACAGGGTTTCGTCAGGGTTTCGTGTTTCAATTTTTTAAAAAATATTTTTCGAGGGCCAAACTATACGGAGGTCTAGTTCAATCATTTTTAATGTTATTTCCAAAATTTCATAAAAAAATAAATTAGTTTGGTTTGGTAATTTAACGTTCAACTAGTACTTTGACTATAACCCCTAGACAGGGTTTCGTCAAGGTTTCGTGTTTCGATTTTTTTAAAAATATTTCTCGAGGACCCAACCACACGGAGGCCAAGTTCCATCCTTTTTAATGTTATTTCCAAAATTTCAGAAAAAAATAATTTAGTTTGGTTTGGTAATTTAACGGTAAACTTGTACTTTGACTATAACCCCTAAACAGGGTTCCGTTAGGGTTTCGTGTTTCAATTTTTTAAAAAATATTTTTCGAGGACCAAACTATACGGAGGTCAAGTTCAATCCTTTTTAATGTTATTGCCAAAATTTCATAAAAAAATAAATTAGTTTGGTTTGGTAATTTAACGTTCAACTAGTACTTTGACTATAACCCCTAGACAGGGTTTCGTCAGGGTTTCGTGTTTCAATTTTTTAAAAAATATTTCTCGAGGACCCAACCACGCGGAGGCCAAGTTCCATCCTTTTTAATGTTATTTCCAAAATTTCAGAAAAAAATAAATTAGTTTTGTTTGGTAATTTAACGTTCAACTAGTACTTTGACTATAACCCCTAGGCAGGGTTTCGTCAGGGTTTCGTGTTTCGATTTTTTAAAAAATATTTCTCGAGGAGCCAACCATACAGAGGTCAAGTTCCATCCTTTTTAATGTTACTGCCAAAATTTCAGAAAAAAATAAATTATTTTGGTTTGGTAATTTAACGGTTAACTAGTAGTTTGACTAGAACCCCTAAACAAGGCTTCGTCAGGGTTTCATGTTTCGATTTTTTAAAAAATATTTTTCGAGGACCAAACCATACGTAGGTCAAGTTCCATCCTTTTTAATGTTATTTCAAAAATTACATAAAAAAATAAATTACTTTGGATTGGTAATTTAACGGTCAACTAGTACGTACTTTGACTATAACCCCTAAACAGAGTTTCGTTACGGTTTCATGTTTCAATTTTTTAAAAAATATTTCTCGAGGACCCAACCATACGGAGGTCAAGAACCATCCTTTTTAATGTTATTTTCAAAATTTCTGAAAAAAGTAAATTAGTTTTGTTTGGTAATTTAACGGTCAACTATTACTTTGACTACAACCCCTAAACAGGGTTTCGTCAGGGTTTCGTGTTTCAATTTTTTAAAAAATATTTTTCTAGGACCAAACTATATGGAGGTCGAGTTCCATCCTTTTTAATGTTATTGCCAAAATTTCATAAAAACAAAATTTCATAAAAAAATAAATTAGTTTAGTTCGGTAATTTAACGGTAAACTAGTACTTTGACTATAACCCCTAGACAGGGTTTCGTCAAGGTTTCGTGTTTCGATTTTTTTAAAAATATTTCTCGAGGACCCAACCACACGGAGGCCAAGTTCCATACTTTTTAATGTTATTGCCAAAATTTCAGAAAAAATAATTTAGTTTGGTTTGGTAATTTAACGGTCAACTAGTACTTTGACTATAACCCCTAAACAGGGTTTCGTCAGGGTTTCGTGTTTCAATTTTTTAAAAAATATTTTTCGAGGGCCAAACTATACGGAGGTCTAGTTCAATCATTTTTAATGTTATTTCCAAAATTTCATAAAAAAATAAATTAGTTTGGTTTGGTAATTTAACGTTCAACTAGTACTTTGACTATAACCCCTAGACAGGGTTTCGTCAAGGTTTCGTGTTTCGATTTTTTTAAAAATATTTCTCGAGGACCCAACCACACGGAGGCCAAGTTCCATCCTTTTTAATGTTATTTCCAAAATTTCAGAAAAAAATAATTTAGTTTGGTTTGGTAATTTAACGGTAAACTTGTACTTTGACTATAACCCCTAAACAGGGTTCCGTTAGGGTTTCGTGTTTCAATTTTTTAAAAAATATTTTTCGAGGACCAAACTATACGGAGGTCAAGTTCAATCCTTTTTAATGTTATTGCCAAAATTTCATAAAAAAATAAATTAGTTTGGTTTGGTAATTTAACGTTCAACTAGTACTTTGACTATAACCCCTAGATAGGGTTTCGTCAGGGTTTCTTGTTTCAATTTTTTAAAAAATATTTCTCGAGGACCCAACCACACGGAGGCCAAGTTCCATCCTTTTTAATGTTATTTCCAAAATTTCAGAAAAAAATAAATTAGTTTTGTTTGGTAATTTAACGGTCAACTAGTACATTGACTATACCCTAAACAAGGCATCGTCAGGGTTTCGTGTTTCGATTTTTTAAAAAATATTTCTCGAGGAGCCAACCATACAGAGGTCAAGTTCCATCCTTTTTAATGTTACTGCCAAAATTTCAGAAAAAAATAAATTATTTTGGTTTGGTAATTTAACGGTTAACTAGTAGTTTGACTAGAACCCCTAAACAAGGCTTCGTCACGGTTTCATGTTTCGATTTTTTAAAAAATATTTTTCGAGGACCAAACCATACGTAGGTCAAGTTCCATCCTTTTTAATGTTATTTCAAAAATTACATAAAAAAATAAATTAGTTTGGATTGGTAATTTAACGGTCAACTAGTACGTACTTTGACTATAACCCCTAAACAGAGTTTCGTTACGGTTTCATGTTTCAATTTTTTAAAAAATATTTCTCGAGGACCCAACCATACGGAGGTCAAGATCCATACTTTTTAATGTTATTTTCAAAATTTCTGAAAAAAGTAAATTAGTTTTGTTTGGTAATTTAACGGTCAACTATTACTTTGACTACAACCCCTAAACAGGGTTTCGTCAGGGTTTCGTGTTTCAATTTTTTAAAAAATATTTTTCTAGGACCAAACTATATGGAGGTCGAGTTCCATCCTTTTTAATGTTATTGCCAAAATTTCATAAAAACAAAATTTCATAAAGAAATAAATTAGTTTAGTTCGGTAATTTAACGGTAAACTAGTACTTTGACTATAACCCCTAGACAGGGTTTCGTCAAGGTTTCGTGTTTCGATTTTTTTAAAAATATTTCTCGAGGACCCAACCACACGGAGGCCAAGTTCCATACTTTTTAATGTTATTGCCAAAATTTCAGAAAAAATAATTTAGTTTGGTTTGGTAATTTAACGGTCAACTAGTACTTTGACTATAACCCCTAAACAGGGTTTCGTCAGGGTTTCGTGTTTCAATTTTTTAAAAAATATTTTTCGAGGGCCAAACTATACGGAGGTCTAGTTCAATCATTTTTAATGTTATTTCCAAAATTTCATAAAAAAATAAATTAGTTTGGTTTGGTAATTTAACGTTCAACTAGTACTTTGACTATAACCCCTAGACAGGGTTTTGTCAAGGTTTCGTGTTTCGATTTTTTTAAAAATATTTCTCGAGGACCCAACCACACGGAGGCCAAGTTCCATCCTTTTTAATGTTATTTCCAAAATTTCAGAAAAAAATAATTTAGTTTGGTTTGGTAATTTAACGGTAAACTTGTACTTTGACTATAACCCCTAAACAGGGTTCCGTTAGGGTTTCGTGTTTCAATTTTTTAAAAAATATCTTTCGAGGACCAAACTATACGGAGGTCAAGTTCAATCCTTTTTAATGTTATTGCCAAAATTTCATAAAAAAATAAATTAGTTTGGTTTGGTAATTTAACGTTCAACTAGTACTTTGACTATAACCCCTAGACAGGGTTTCGTCAGGGTTTCGTGTTTCAATTTTTTAAAAAATATTTCTCGAGGACCCAACCACACGGAGGCCAAGTTCCATCCTTTTTAATGTTATTTCCAAAATTTCAGAAAAAAATAAATTAGTTTTGTTTGGTAATTTAACGTTCAACTAGTACTTTGACTATAACCCCTAGGCAGGGTTTCGTCAGGGTTTCGTGTTTCGATTTTTTAAAAAATATTTCTCGAGGACCCAACCATACGGAGGCCAAGTTCCATCCTTTTTAATGTTACTGCCAAAATTTCAGAAAAAATAAATTATTTTTGGTTTGGTAATTTAACGGTTAACTAGTAGTTTGACTAGAACCCCTAAACAAGGCTTCGTCAGGGTTTCATGTTTCGATTTTTTAAAAAATATTTTTCGAGGACCAAACCATATGTAGGTCAAGTTCCATCCTTTTTAATGTTATTTCAAAAATTTCATAAAAAAATAAATTAGTTTGGATTGGTAATTTAACGGTCAACTAGTACGTACTTTGACTATGACCCCTAAACAGAGTTTCGTTACGGTTTCGTGTTTCAATTTTTTAAAAAATATTTTTTGAGGACCCAACCATACGGAGGTCAAGATCCATCCTTTTTAATGTTATTTTCAAAATTTCAGAAAAAAATAAATTAGCTTTGTTTGGTAATTTAATGGTCAACTAGTACTTTGACTATAACCCCTAAATAGGGTTTCGTGTTTCAATTGTTTAAAAAATATTTTTCAAGGACCAAACTATACGGAGGTCAAGTTGAATCCTTTTTAATGTTATTGCCAAAATTTCATAAAAAAATAAATTAGTTTGGTTTGGTAATTTAACGTTCAACTAGTACTTTGACTATAATCCCTAGACAGGGTTTCGTCAGGGTTTCGTGTTTCGATTTTTTTAAAAATATTTCTCGAGGACCCAACCACACGGAGGCCAAGTTCCATCCTTTTTAATGTTATTTCCAAAATTTCAGAAAAAAATAAATTAGTTTGGTGTGGTAATTTAACGGTCAACTAGTACTTTGATTATAACCCCTAAACAGGGTTTTGTTAGGGTTTCATATTTCAATTTTTTTAAAAATATTTTTCAAGGACCAAACCATACGGAGGTCAAGTTGAATCCTTTTTAATGCTACTGCCAAAATTTCATAAAAAAATAAATTAGTTTGGTATGGTAATTTAACGTTCAACTAGTGCTTTGACTATAACCCCTAGACAGGGTTTCGTCAGGGTTTCGTGTTTCGATTTTTTAAAAAATATTTCTCCAGGATCCAACCATACGGAGGCCAAGTTCCATCCTTTTTAATGTTATTTCCAAAATTTCAGAAAAAATAAATTAGTTTGGTGTGGTAATTTAACGGTCAACTAGTACTTTGACTATAACCCCTAAACAGGGTTTTGTTAGGGTTTCGTATTTCAATTTTTTAAAAAATATTTTTCAAGGACCAAACCATACGGAGGTTAAGTTCCATCCTTTTTAATGTTATTGCCAAAATTTCATAAAAAAAGAAATGAGTTTGGTTTGGTAATTTAACGGTCAACTAGTACTTTGACTATACCCTAAACAAGGTATCGTCAGGGTTTAGTGTTTCATTTTTTAAAAAATATTTCTCGAGGAGCCATCCATACGGAGGTCAAGTTCCATCCTTTTTAATGTTACTGCCAAAATTTCAGAAAAAAATAAATTAGTTTGGTTTGGTAATTTAACGGTTAACTAGTATAGTTTGACTAGAACCCCTAAACAAGGCTTCGTCAGGGTTTCATGTTTCTAATTTTTAAAAAATATTTTTCGAGGACCAAACCATACGGAGGTCAAGTTCCATCCTTTTTAATGTTATTTCAAAAATTTCATAAAAAAAACAAATTAGTTTGGATTGGTAATTTAACGGTCAACTAGTACGTACTTTGACTATAACCCCTAAACAGGGTTTCGTTACGGTTTCGTGTTTCAATTTTTTAAAAAATATTTCTCGAGGACCCAACCATACGGAGGTCAAGATCCATCCTTTTTAATGTTATTTTCAAAATTTCAGAAAAAAAATAAATTAGTTTTGTTTGGTAATTTAACGGTCAACTAGTACTTTGACTATAACCCCTAAAGAGGGTTTCGTCAAGGTTCCGTGTTTCAATTTTTTAAAAAATATTTTTCGAGGACCAAACTATACGGAGGTCGAGTTCCATCCTTTTTAATGTTATTGCCAAAATTTCATACAAACAAAATTTCATAAAAAAAATAAATTAGTATGGTTTGGTAATTTAACGGTAAACTAGTACTTTGATTATAACCCCTAAACAAGGTTTCGTGATTCAATTTTTTAAAAATATTTCTCAAGGACCCAACTGTATGGAGGTCAAATTCCATCCTTTTTATTGTTATTGCCAAAATTTCAGAAAAAAATAATTTAGTTTGCTTTGGTACTTTAACGGTCAACTAGTACTTTGACTATAACCCCTAAACAGGGTTTCGTTAGGGTTTCGTGTTTCAATTTTTTAAAATATATTTTTCGAGGACCCAACTGTACAGAGGTCAAGATCCATCCTTTTTAAAAATTTAGAAAGGACCCGCCAATTATTTTCAGAAATTGAAAAAATGTTATTAAATATTTAAATGTTTGTACACATCATAAAAAAATACTTATAAACAGAAGGATGATATTCATCACATGTACAAATTTAGTTTGTACAAAAAAATAGTCATATGATAAGAGAATGTTGAATTTTTACTCATTAGATACTTTTAAAAAATTTTAAAAAATATCTAATTAGTTGTAAAAATATTTTTAATCATTAAATATTCAATTTTTAAAAAACAATTTCTCGAGGACCCAATCGTACGGAGATCAAGATCCATCCCTTTTAAAGTTATTGCCAAAATTTCAGAAAGCAATAAATTAATTTTGTTTGGTAATTTGAAAGTCAACTAGCACTTTGACTATAACCCCTAAACAGTGTTTCGTTAGGGTTTTGTGTTTCAATTTTTAAAAAAATATTTTTCAAGGACCAAACCATACGGAGGTCAAGTTTCATCATTTTTAATGTTATTGCCAAAATTTCATAAAAAAAATAAACTAGTTTGGTTTTGTAATTTAACGGTCAACTAGTACTTTGACTATACCCTAAATAGGGTATCGTCAAGGTTTCGTGTTTTGATTTTTAAAAAAATATTTCTCGAGTACCCAACCATACGGAGGTCAAGTTCCATCCTTTTTAATGTTATTGCCAAAATTTCAGAAAAAAATAAATTAGTTTTGTCTGGTAATTTAATGGTCAACTAGTACTTTGACTATAACCCCTAAACAGGGTTTCGTCAAGGTTTCGTGTTTCAATTTTTTTAAAAATATTTTTCAAGGACCAAACCATACGGAGGTCAAGTTCCATCCTTTTTAATGTTATTGCCAAAATTTCATAAAAAAATAAATTAGTTTGGTTTGGTAATTTAACGGTCAACTAGTACGTACTTTGACTATAACCCCTAAATAGGGTTTCGTGTTTCGATTTTTTAAAAAATATTTCTCGAGGACCCAACCATAAGGAGGTCAAGATCCATCCTTTTTAATGTTATTTCCAAAATTTTAAAAAAAAATAAATTAGTTTTGTTTGGTAATTTAATGGTCAACTAGTACTTTGACTATAACCCCTAAACAGGGTTTCGTCAGGATTTCATGTTTCAATTTTTTAAAAAATATTTTTCAAGGCCCAAACCATACGGAGGTCAAGTTTCATCCTTTTTAATGTTATTGCCAAAATTTATAAAAAAATAAATTAGTTTGGTTTGGTAATTTAACGGTCAACTAGTACGTACTTTGACTATAACCCCTAAACATGGTTTCGTTAGGGTTTCGTGTTTCAATTTTTAAAAAAATATTTCTCGAGGACCCAACCATACGGAGGTCAAGATCAATCCTTTTTAATGTTATTTCCAAAATTTCAGAAAAAAATAAATTAGTTTGGTTTGGTAATTTAACGGTCAACTAGTACTTTGACTATGTAACGCCCCCAAATCCACCTTGACAGGGGACCCGGCTCGTCACATTATCTCAATATGATAACGCAATAACAATACCAAATTTTATTACAACGGAGCATAAATGTCCCACTCCGCAGGTCCAAGATCGTCTTCACAGTATAATACAAAACAACTTGATACATCTCGAATTTATATATTACAAAAGTTCACATCAATAGAAATATAAAGATTCCAGTTGGATCTTCTAATTGTTGTCGCCATAGCCTTGCGCTTTCCCTTTCCCTTTATAGCCCTGGCTGGACGTCTCGCCTTTCTCCGTCTTGACAGCTGAACAAAATGTTGTAAAGCAAGAATGAGCAACTATAGTGCTCAGCAAGTTCTCTTCTCGCTCGGTATATAAATATAATAAGGTTTACCGAAATAAGTACTCAAAATTTTAATATCGAATGTAACAATGTGATTTGACTCAAATTTATCTTGAAAATATCATACTCGAAAGGCTCAAAACTCATCTCAAAACAGAATACTCAAAAGACTCAATTGATATAACTCTGATAACTCATGATGTAAGAATGAACTGGTCTTCCACCTTTCCGTATCTCGGTGGGGCGATCAACTAACCAACCAAGAATACCGGCCTCCGATGACACCGCACTTCGCCCGATCACGGCTACAATACGATATCAACTATAATATATATGTATGAATGCTAGCATCATAATGGTTATCAATTCAACCAAGGCAACGAATGCCTAAATATTCTCGGGTCCGTAAAACGGTACACGAGTCTCTCTTTCTCTATAAAGGGCCTCTTGCCCAAAATTGACCAGTAGAATACAGAATTCCCGAATAGTTGGGTACAGATAACTTGAGATAACTCTTTCAGAAAATATTTACAAATCTGGCGGACTGCCAGTATGACTCAATTTCACCACCAATCCGAACAATGGACTGATGTAAATCCTCAATAATAATTTATCGGTTGACATGAACAAAATGCCAAACCTTGACAATAAAATCGACTATCTCGAATCTATGAGAATAGTCCTAAGATTAAAGTAATTGGGAGTCGTACTGAACAAATAGTACTTCTCGATATTTATAATACTCAACATTGATGAACGTGTAAATAGAATATTTTTCACTTGATCGACGAATAAAAATCTCTAATAATTATAATTTTTAAATTCCTATCGGTTAGTTCAAACGAGGAACTAACTAAAAGATAATCAATAAATAACGATTGAATTTGTACAATAAATTCAATCGAAAAGAATAAATTTAACTATCTCGGACGAATGAGATTAGTTTCACTGAATAAAATAATAGTCGTCTCGAATTAATGAGATCGACCCGATATCAATTAAATTGTTTCTACGCATAT
Organism: Saposhnikovia divaricata; assembly: GCA_036435485.1. Lineage (NCBI taxonomy): Eukaryota > Viridiplantae > Streptophyta > Magnoliopsida > Apiales > Apiaceae > Saposhnikovia > Saposhnikovia divaricata. Next base: position 138,897,652 of record CM071599.1, on the reverse strand, counting down.
ATAATTTGACAATATAATAGTATTTAACAAGAAATAATTCTCAAAAGAAATTATTGCATCATATAGAGCAACAGATAATCTCAATATATAACATCTCAAAATAATTAAGGAATTAAATAACACGAACAGAAATTCACAGTTTCCAAAAGTTAGGGTAAGAACGAACTTGCCTCGATCTCGAAGTGCAAATGAATGCAGATAAAAATTATACTCTACCCGTGAACTTGGCGTCGATCTACGTCTCGAGAATTATTTTCTAAAAAATAGCAACCAGAAATACGTAAGCGATTCTTCAGAATAAAATACTCCCGATCCGATAATCTAGTTAATAATAAAATAATATCTCATAAAAATCTCCGGAATAAATAACAGAAATTAATTCCGGGATAAATAATTATTTATTCGAACACAGGAATTAAATCTGGGGAATGTATCCTATTTTTAATATCTGGAAATCTAAATTCTTACTCAAAATGAAAAATTCAAACATCCGTTTTTATTCAATTTAAAACCATATTTATTATTCTCATTTTTAAACTAATTGTCAAAGAATTCTAATTATAAGAAATCTCACAAATTCTACTAAACTCATTAATAATATAAAACAAATTTTTAAATCCCTAAATTAAATCTGACTCGATTCGGTTAATTAAAATAAACCGGAAAATATAAAAACAGCTTTTCCAAATAAAACATATTTTATTCTATTTATTTCACAAATATTCTTCTTTTTATCAACAAATTATTAAATCCCTAATTTCCGTCCAAAAATAGCTCTGTTTAACAAACAAATAAATAATCTATTTTGTTAAACCCTTTTTTATTGCAAAATAATAATTATCTAATTTATTTTCAAAATCACATCACAACACTTATTTATTTAATAAATAATAAATTCTAAATTACATCTAAAACCTTATTTAATTAAATAATTAACTAAACCATTTTAAATAAATTATTAATTACTAACCAACTTAATTAATAATCCATTTTAAAAACAATTATTACCAACTAATTTAAATAACTGACCAAATAATAAAACCTCGACTTATAACGTTCAATTGCTAATTAAATAAAACTGTATCGTTTTAATTAGTACCGTATTATTATATTATTTATTTAACAGAGAAAATTTTGTGGGCCCCACATTCCCCCGCCGTGGGTCCCACCCCTCCCCTCCCCTGCATTTCACACGGCCATCTCTCTCTCTCCGGTTTCTCTTTCTCTCTACCATCTCTCTCTCTCTCTCTCTCTCTCTCTCTCTCTCTCTCTCTCTTTTCTCTATCTCTCTCTCTCAATCACTCCCTCTCCCTGCATCCCCATTCTCCCTTCTCTCGATCTCTAAATCTCCCTCACCCGTCTCCCTCCTCTCGACCAACATCGACTACAACAACAACGACACCACTCTCTCATCTCCTCTCTTAATCTCTGCCCTCTCCCCCTTATTTCACCTCAACGAAAACAGCACCCACAACTCCATTCCCTTCCTCCCTCATTTCCGATTTCCCCTTCTCACTCCCCTCAGTCTCTCATCGCTCTAAATCTCTCTGCTCACCTCTGCCTCTCGCCTTCTCCCTCCAAATCTCTCGACTCAACCTCTAAGTCTCACCCTCTCGTTCTCTCCTCTCCATTTTCTTTCTCCATTAACAACAACAAAACACAACACAACCAAACCAACATTCATCAATCTCTCTCAACGACCATCCCTCTCTCCTCTCCTCCTGCCCTTGTCTCCCTTTCCCCCTTCGATTTTTACAAACCCAGCAGCCCAAAACCAATCACCCCGTACAAAGAAACGAAAAAGAAAAGAAAGGAAAGAAAAAAAAAATGAGACAATGAGAAAATAAAATCTACCTGGGTTGACTCTGTTTTTGTATGTATATATGTTCGTTGTGTTTAGAAATAATAGTAATAATGGGTGGCCTTTGCTATCTGATTGTAAATATATGCCCGGTTTTGTGTTTAGGTTCTAATAGAAATGAAACAGACTCTACCGTCTCATACAATAACACTGAACACCTCTAATAATTATCAATAATGATGAAAATTTTAGTGTGGTGTTTTATTAATTAAAAAGAAATAAATAATGGGGAACAATTCTAAATGGCATAATAATTATAAGGTTAGTGCTGTTTTTATAAAAAAAAAAATTGATGACCCCTCCAACAGCTTGTTTTCTCCCGGCTGGCTAATTAAAACGAAACTCTAAAAATTCGGCTCAAAATATATTTCGAAAATTTACGGTTATTACAGTCTTCCCCCCTTATAGGATTCCGTCCTCGGAATCAAAACTATGCACTAAACAATTCCGGGTATTTATTCCGCATTTCACTTTCTAATTCCCACGTGGCTTCCTCAACTTGGTGGTTTCTCCAAAGTACTTTCACTAAATTTACTTTCTTAGTTCTTAATTCTTGCACTTTGTAATCTAGGATCTCCACTGGCTTTTCTTCGTATGTCAAATCTGGACGAATTTCCACTGGTTCGTAGGTTATAACATGCCTGAAATCAGAATGGTACTCTCTTAATGCAGAAACATGAAACACATCGTGGATATGCTGAAGGTCTGGAGGTAGGGCCAACTGATAAGCTAGTGGTCCTATCTTCTTAAGAATCTCAAAAGGTCCTATATATCTGGGGCTTAACTTGCCTTTCTTTCCGAATCTCATTACTCCTTTCCAAGGTGAAACTTTTAGCATCACTTTATCTCCCACTTCAAACGCTTTGTCTTTCCTCTTTTGATTTGCATACTTCCTCTGTCGATCTTGAGCTGCAACTAACCTTTTTCGAATAACCTCGGTTGCTTGCTTAGTTTGTTGAAGTAATTCCGGTCCTAGTATCTTTCTTTCTCCTACTTCATCCCAATATAACGGTGATCTACACTTCCTTCCGTACAAAGCTTCATAAGGTGCCATACATATGCTCGAATGGTAACTATTGTTGTAAGCAAACTCGACTAGGGGCAAATGCTCATCCCAACTTCCTTTAAAATCAAGTGCACAGGCTCTTAACATATCTTCAACTGTTTGAATCGTCCTTTCACTTTGTCCGTCGGTCTGTGGATGATAAGCAGTGCTCAGATTTAACTTCGTGCCAAGACATTCTTGAAAACTTTTCCAAAATCGAGAAGTAAAACGGGCATCTCTATCAGATACAATTGAAACAGGTACTCCGTGACGAACTACAATCTCCTTTAGGTACATGTTCACCAATCTCTCAACGGAATACTTATCACTAATTGGTAGGAAATGCGCAGATTTAGTGAGTCGGTCGACAATAACCCAAATAGCATCGTGGCTGGCTCTTGTTCGGGGCAATCCTACGACAAAATCCATGGTAATATGCTCCCATTTCCACTCTGGTATCTCTAAAGGTTGTAGAAGTCCACTTGGTCGTTGATGTTCTGCCTTCACTTTCTGACATGTCAAACACTTACTTACCCATTCTGCAATCTCCATCTTCATGTTGGGCCACCAATAATTCAACTTGATGTCTTGATACATTTTTGTGCTCCCTGGGTGAATGGAATATCTCGAGTTATGCGCTTCACTCATAATTTCTTCCTTCAACTCTGTAACATTAGGAATCCATATTCTCGATGCAAATCTCTTAATTCCCTTTTCATCTTTTGAACTTAGAAATTCTTCTCCGGTCAACTCTGATCTTCTTTCTTCCATCACTTGCTCTTGACAACGTCGAATCTTCTCGAGTAACTCTGGTTGAAACTGAATGCTGTAAACTCTTTCATTGTTTTGGACTGGGATCTTGACTTCCAATTCCATCTTCTCAAATTCTCTAACCAATTCTTCTGAGGTTGTCAACAGGTTTAGTCTCTCCTTTCTACTTAATGCATCAGCTACAACATTAGCCTTCCCTGGGTGATAGTTTATCGAGCAATCATAGTCTTTGATCAACTCCAACCATCTTCTTTGTCTCATGTTTAATTCCTTCTGCGTGAATATATACTTTAAGCTCTTGTGATCCGTGTAAATCTCGCATTTCTCTCCGTAAAGGTAATGTCTCCAAATCTTGAGTGCGAAAACAATAGCAGCAAGTTCCAAATCATGAGTAGGGTAACGGGACTCATACTCCTTCAGTTGCCGAGAGGCATAAGCTATTACTTTTCCGTGTTGCATCAAAACACATCCTAAACCCTTGTGAGAGGCGTCGCTGAAAATTACGAAATCGCCTTTCTCATCGGGTAAGGTCAACACCGGGGCAGTAGTCAATCTCTTCTTCAATTCTTGAAAGCTATCTTCACATTTGGGGGTCCATTCGAACTTTTCACTCTTTCTGGTAAGTCGAGTCAGTGGCGTAGCTATCTTTGAGAAATCCTTCACGAATCTTCGATAGTATCCAGCCAATCCAAGGAAACTTCTAACTTCGGTGGGAGTCTTGGGTCTCTCCCAATCTGCTACGGCTTCTATCTTTGCGGGGTCTACAGAAATCCCTTCGCCGCTTACAATGTGTCCCAAAAATTGAACTTCTTTTAGCCAGAATTCACACTTCGAGAATTTCGCATATAACTTTTCCTTCCGCAGCGTTTCCAGAACTAGACGGAGGTGTTCAGCATGTTCCTCAGGAGACTTCGAGTATATCAGGATGTCATCAATAAATACAATCACGAACTTGTCCAAGTATCTCTTGAACACACGATTCATCAAATCCATAAAAGCAGCTGGCGCATTCGTCAATCCAAAAGACATGACTAAGAATTCGTAATGTCCATATCGAGTCCTACAGGCAGTCTTAGGAATATCCTCAGGCTTGATCTTTAGTTGATGATAACCGGATCTCAAATCAATCTTTGAAAAACATCTAGCTCCCTTAAGTTGGTCAAACAGATCGTCGATTCGAGGTAAGGGGTACTTATTCTTAATGGTCATCTTGTTCAACTCACGATAATCAATACATAGTCGCATAGATCCGTCCTTCTTCTTCACGAACAGCACTGGAGCTCCCCACGGGGATACACTTGGTCTGATTACGCCTTTGTCAAGTAATTCTTGCAGTTGGGTAGCCAACTCCTTCATCTCAACTGGAGCCATTCGGTATGGTGCTTTGGAAATTGGTGCAGTTCCCGGGGCAAGATCGATATTTAATTCTATTTCTCTGTCGGGCGGCAATCCAGGTAACTCTTCAGGAAAAACATCTTCGAATTGATTTACTACAGGGATTTCATCAATGGCAGGGGCTTGCTTCTCGTTGTCAACCACATAAGCTAAATAGGCTTGACACCCACTTCTTAGTAGTTTCTTCGCTTGAATCAAAGTCAGAAAATTACTAGTAGGTTTCCTTCCGCGGAATTGTATTCTTTTGCCGTTGGGTCCCTTTACACTAACCCACTTACGCCGACAATTGATTTGAGCATCATAACGTGTCAACCAATCCATTCCCAGAATTATATCAAACTCCCCTAAATTAAAAGAAAGAAGGTCTGCTTCGAAACGTTGTCCTTGGATTTCAATTCCACAATCTAGACAAATCTGATCTACAGGGACTTTTTCCTGATTTGCTACTTCTATAATCAATGTCTCCCTTAATGGTACGGACTGAATATCCAATTTATTTCTAAAATTCTCCGATATGAAAGATTTTGTTGCTCCCGAATCAAACAAAACACATGCATCTACAGAATTGACTAAAAGTGTACCTACAATCACATCACTATCAGCAATAGCATCCTTCACCGTCATGTTGAAAGTACGAGCAGTTGGCTTGTTGCTGGGAGGTGCCATGAGTCTAGGTGCAGTTGTCTCCTTTGGTGGTGACTTGCAATCTCGTGCGATATGTCCTTTCTTTCCGCAATTGAAACAAGTAACGGCCTTATCCTTGCAGTGAGAAGAATAGTGCCCTTTTTGTCCACAGTTGTAACAAACAATGTTGGCCAGATTACATGGTCCTGGGTGCTTCCTTCCACACGTTTTGCATTCGGGTAGCGGTGGCCTCCCTTGAATTAGATTGGCTGCCTGAGTGGGTCTGGACCTTTGATTGTTTCCCCTAGAGTCTTGATTCTCAGTTCTCTTCGTATCATTGCTTCTGTCTTCCCGCTTCACAAAAGGTCTCTTTCCATTCCGATCGTCCGGCTTCCTTTCAAAATTATTTCCACGATTCTGAAACTTCCTTTTCTTCATATCCTTGTCCTTTGAGTACAACTCAGATCCACTTTCCACAATAGATGCTTTTTGAACCACAGTAGCATAGTTGGTGATTTCTAGGACCGCAACTCGATTCTGGATCCACGGCTTCAGCCCTAGTTGAAAACGTTTAGCTCTCTTTTCATCCGTATCCACATGGTAAGGCACAAACCTAGAGAGTTCTGAAAACTTGGCTTCATATTCAGCTACAGTCATGTTGCCTTGCTTGAGTTCCAGAAACTTGACCTCCATTTGGCTCTCCAAATATTTAGGAAAATACTTCTCTAAAAATAGCTGCGTGAACCTGGTCCAGGGTATGACTACGTTCCCTTCCATTGCTCTCTTCGATTCCCACCAATAATTCGCCTCACCTTTTAACATATAGGCTGCAAAGATGGTTTTCTTCTCTTCTTCTACCCCTACGATCTCAAAGGTTTTCTCTATTTCACGTAACCAGATTCTAGCTTCCACTGGGTTAGTGGTACCTTTAAACTCAGGTGGACTCAAGGATTTGAATGATTTGAAACTCACAGTAGTTTGGGTCAGTTGAGCTGGAGGTGGATTCCCTCCTATATTTTGGTATAGCTGAGGCTGAGGGTTCTGGGTATGCTGAATAAGAAAGTTCATAAGTAGACTCATCGGGTTATTTTCTTGGTTGGGACCTCGAGCGAGTTGTGGTTCCGGGTTTGGAACTTGGTTATGAGGTGGAACCTCATTCCCTGGATTCACCTCGGGTTGAGGACGAGGATTCTTTGCGGGTCTTCCTCTTTTTGGTGCCATTTTTTTTCTATTAAAATTGAAAACAAGAGCTTGGTCAAACTAGGTAAAATTATAACAGAATATCGGTGCTGGTAACGTAAACTCTTAAAATCTTATGTCGAATTTCTGAAAATGCTGAAGATATATCTCATGTGTCACAATATTTTTTTTTATTTACAGGAGTACTATTATTAAAGCGCAACAACAATAATAAATCTGAAACAGGTAAGGGTGCAAAAATATTAATATCCACATATAATCCATCATGGTACCATAAGGTACGCTTAATGCATACATCTGATACAAGCTAGCCAACTCATACATAAACACCATAAATCAAACAAATCTAATGCATCACTATACAGAAAGTGGGTCATCAAGAACAAGCCCAAGCTACAATATCAGCTACGGTCTCAACGGCCAAACATCTCACCCACGCGTCCCTGGAACTCCTCGATAGCTCTGGCAATCAACTCTGTAACAGCATTGCGATCCACGGCTCCTGTACTAGAGGATGGTAGGGCTGTGAGATTAGTCTGTAGCCCAGTCAGAATAGAAATAGAGATCTGATGTACAATCTCCATAGGAACATTCCTCACAAGCAAGCTGCCTCCTCCATGAACTGTGGTAGGGTCGACCGACAGTAATCGCAATATAGCATCTCTAGTGGCAAAAACCTCCTCATAACGAAGCCATGCCCATTGAAACTGCTGGAAAAGATAATCATGAACCATCCAAGGTACAGGCCCTCGATCCCCTCTCGGCTGCGTGGGCATACCCACTGGCTGTGCTGGGAAAGGTGGAGCAGATGAGATAGTCACCACTGAAGCAGGGATATGTATAGCAGGTGCAGGAGGAGTAGTATCACATGCAGGCATGGCACTGACAGGTGGAAACATGTAGTCAGGCACGGTAGGGACTGTCGGCGTCGAAGCATAGACGGGAACAGGTAAAGTAAACAACTCAGCAAGAGCCGCTACTCCTGTAGGTACATCAACTCCGGATACTGGAGCTGACAAGGTAGGTACAACCTCAATACGGACGGGTGAAAGCTGGCTCTCATCAACTGGATCCGTAATCTCGGGCACTGGGGTCTCAACTCTGAACGTCTCAGGGGTAGGAGCCTCTAAATCAATCACTGGTGGAGGAGAATCGACTATCTCAATGATCTGGTCAGGAGAATCTACTAAATCTATCACATGTGGAGGAGAAGGTGTAAGGATCTGAACTGAAGAATCCTCCGTGTCACTAACCATCAGCATAAACTCTTCAGACGGGTCACTGTCTGAACCTGAGCTAAGTGGTCCATGCGGGTAAGGTGTAGGAGATCTATCTCGGGTAGAACGGAAATCTGATGGTCTGGAAGTAGACATCTACAAAAGTACGAAAATCTCGGTCAGGTTTCAATCAACTAGCTATGCCTATAAATATATATAAAGGCGTAAGGCGCTTAGTGCCAAAATCTCAAATTCGTATCATATCTCTAAATTCTCACGTCGCGTTATAGTTCTAGGTTCGTATTACATCTCTAAATTCTCGCATCGGGTTATACTCCAAGGCTCGTACGATTCCTAAAAATATAACTAAAGCTTTGATACCAAAACTGTAACGCCCCCAAATCCACCCTGACATGGGACCCGGCTCGTCACATTATCTCAATATGATAACGCAATAACAATACCAAATTTTATTACAACGGAGCATAAATGTCCCACTCCGCAGGTCCAAGATCGTCTTCACAGTATAATACAAAACAACTTGATACATCTCGAATTTATATATTACAAAAGTTCACATCAATAGAAATATAAAGATTCCAGTTGGATCTTCTAATTGTTGTCGCCATAGCCTTGCGCTTTCCCTTTCCCTTTATAGCCCTGGCTGGACGTCTCGCCTTTCTCCGTCTTGACAGCTGAACAAAATGTTGTAAAGCAAGAATGAGCAACTATAGTGCTCAGCAAGTTCTCTTCTCGCTCGGTATATAAATATAATAAGGTTTACCGAAATAAGTACTCAAAATTTTAATATCGAATGTAACAATGTGATTTGACTCAAATTTATCTTGAAAATATCATACTCGAAAGGCTCAAAACTCATCTCAAAACAGAATACTCAAAAGACTCAATTGATATAACTCTGATAACTCATGATGTAAGAATGAACTGGTCTTCCACCTTTCCGTATCTCGGTGGGGCGATCAACTAACCAACCAAGAATACCGGCCTCCGATGACACCGCACTTCGCCCGATCACGGCTACAATACGATATCAACTATAATATATATGTATGAATGCTAGCATCATAATGGTTATCAATTCAACCAAGGCAACGAATGCCTAAATATTCTCGGGTCCGTAAAACGGTACACGAGTCTCTCTTTCTCTATAAAGGGCCTCTTGCCCAAAATTGACCAGTAGAATACAGAATTCCCGAATAGTTGGGTACAGATAACTTGAGATAACTCTTTCAGAAAATATTTACAAATCTGGCGGACTGCCAGTATGACTCAATTTCACCACCAAACCGAACAATGGACTGATGTAAATCCTCAATAATAATTTATCGGTTGACATGAACAAAATGCCAAACCTTGACAATAAAATCGACTATCTCGAATCTATGAGAATAGTCCTAAGATTAAAGTAATTGGGAGTCGTACTGAACAAATAGTACTTCTCGATATTTATAATACTCAACATTGATGAACGTGTAAATAGAATATTTTTCACTTGATCGACGAATAAAAATCTCTAATAATTATAATTTTTAAATTCCTATCGGTTAGTTCAAACGAGGAACTAACTAAAAGATAATCAATAAATAACGATTGAATTTGTACAATAAATTCAATCGAAAAGAATAAATTTAACTATCTCGGACGAATGAGATTAGTTTCACTGAATAAAATAATAGTCGTCTCGAATTAATGAGATCGACCCGATATCAATTAAATTGTTTCTACGCATATATAATTTGACAATATAATAGTATTTAACAAGAAATAATTCTCAAAAGAAATTATTGCATCATATAGAGCAACAGATAATCTCAATATATAACATCTCAAAATAATTAAGGAATTAAATAACACGAACAGAAATTCACAGTTTCCAAAAGTTAGGGTAAGAACGAACTTGCCTCGATCTCGAAGTGCAAATGAATGCAGATAAAAATTATACTCTACCCGTGAACTTGGCGTCGATCTACGTCTCGAGAATTATTTTCTAAAAAATAGCAACCAGAAATACGTAAGCGATTCTTCAGAATAAAATACTCCCGATCCGATAATCTAGTTAATAATAAAATAATATCTCATAAAAATCTCCGGAATAAATAACAGAAATTAATTCCGGGATAAATAATTATTTATTCGAACACAGGAATTAAATCTGGGGAATGTATCCTATTTTTAATATCTGGAAATCTAAATTCTTACTCAAAATGAAAAATTCAAACATCCGTTTTTATTCAATTTAAAACCATATTTATTATTCTCATTTTTAAACTAATTGTCAAAGAATTCTAATTATAAGAAATCTCACAAATTCTACTAAACTCATTAATAATATAAAACAAATTTTTAAATCCCTAAATTAAATCTGACTCGATTCGGTTAATTAAAATAAACCGGAAAATATTAAAACAGCTTTTCCAAATAAAACATATTTTATTCTATTTATTTCACAAATATTCTTCTTTTTATCAACAAATTATTAAATCCCTAATTTCCGTCCAAAAATAACTCTGTTTAACAAACAAATAAATAATCTATTTTGTTAAACCCTTTTTTATTGCAAAATAATAATTATCTAATTTATTTTCAAAATCACATCACAACACTTATTTATTTAATAAATAATAAATTCTAAATTACATCTAAAACCTTATTTAATTAAATAATTAACTAAACCATTTTAAATAAATTATTAATTACTAACCAACTTAATTAATAATCCATTTTAAAAACAATTATTACCAACTAATTTAAATAACTGACCAAATAATAAAACCTCGACTTATAACGTTCAATTGCTAATTAAATAAAACTGTATCGTTTTAATTAGTACCGTATTATTATATTATTTATTTAACAGAGAAAATTTTGTGGGCCCCACATTCCCCCGCCGTGGGTCCCACCCCTCCCCTCCCCTGCATTTCACACGGCCATCTCTCTCTTTCCGGTTTCTCTTTCTCTCTACCATCTCTCTCTCTCTCTCTCTCTCTCTCTCTCTCTCTCTCTCTCTTTTCTCTATCTCTCTCTCTCAATCACTCCCTCTCCCTGCATCCCCATTCTCCCTTCTCTCGATCTCTAAATCTCCCTCACCCGTCTCCCTCCTCTCGACCAACATCGACTACAACAACAACGACACCACTCTCTCATCTCCTCTCTTAATCTCTGCCCTCTCCCCCTTATTTCACCTCAACGAAAACAGCACCCACAACTCCATTCCCTTCCTCCCTCATTTCCGATTTCCCCTTCTCACTCCCCTCAGTCTCTCATCGCTCTAAATCTCTCTGCTCACCTCTGCCTCTCGCCTTCTCCCTCCAAATCTCTCGACTCAACCTCTAAGTCTCACCCTCTCGTTCTCTCCTCTCCATTTTCTTTCTCCATTAACAACAACAAAACACAACACAACCAAACCAACATTCATCAATCTCTCTCAACGACCATCCCTCTCTCCTCTCCTCCTGCCCTTGTCTCCCTTTCCCCCTTCGATTTTTACAAACCCAGCAGCCCAAAACCAATCACCCCGTACAAAGAAACGAAAAAGAAAAGAAAGGAAAGAAAAAAAAATGAAACAATGAGAAAATAAAATCTACCTGGGTTGACTCTGTTTTTGTATGTATATATGTTCGTTGTGTTTAGAAATAATAGTAGTAATGGGTGGCCTTTGCTATCTGATTGTAAATATATGCCCGGTTTTGTGTTTAGGTTCTAATAGAAATGAAACAGACTCTACCGTCTCATACAATAACACTGAACACCTCTAATAATTATCAATAATGATGAAAATTTTAGTGTGGTGTTTTATTAATTAAAAAGAAATAAATAATGGGGAACAATTCTAAATGGCATAATAATTATAAGGTTAGTGCTGTTTTTATAAAAAAAAAATTTGATGACCCCTCCAACAGCTTGTTTTCTCCCGGCTGGCTAATTAAAACGAAACTCTAAAAATTCGGCTCAAAATATATTTCGAAAATTTACGGTTATTACAGACTATAACCCCTAAACAGGATTTCGTCAGGATTTTGTGTTTCGATTTTTTAAAAATATTTCTCGAGGACCCAACCATAGGGAGGCCAAGTTCCATCCTTTTTAATGTTATTGCCAAAATTTCAGAAAAAAAATAAATTAGTTTGGTCTGGTAATTTAACAGTCAACTAGTACTTTGACTATAACCCCTAAACAGGGTTTTGTTAGGGTTTCGTGTTTCGATTTTTTTAAAATTATTTCTCGAGGACCCAACTATACGAAAGTCAAGATCCATCCTTTTTAAAAATTTAGAAATATCCAGCCAGTTATTTTCAAAAATTGTAAAAATGTTATTAAATATTTAAATGTTTGTACATATCATGAAAAAATATTTATAAATAGAAGGATGATATTCATCACATGTACAAATTTAGTTTGTACAAAAAAATAGTCATATGATAAGAGAATGTTGAATTTTTACTCATTAGATACTTTCAAAAAATTTTAAAAAATATCAAATTACTTGTAAAAATATTTTTAATCATTAAATATTCGATTTTTAAAAAAATATTTCTCGATGACCCAACGGTACGGAGGTCAAGATACATCCTTTTTAAAGTTATTTCTAAAATTTTAGAAAGCAATAAATTAATTTGGTTTGGTAATTTAACGGTCAACTAGCACTTTGACTATAACCCCTAAACAGGGTTTCATTAGGGTTTAGTGTTTCGATTTTTTAAAAAATATTTCTCGAGGACCCAACCATACGGAGGTCAAGATCCATCCTTTCTAATGTTATTTCCAATATTTTAGAAAAAAATAAATTAGTTTTGTTTGGTAATTTAATGGTCAACTAGTACTTTGACTATAACCCCTAAATAGGGTTTCGTCAGGGTTTCGTGTTTCAATTTTTTTAAAAATATTTTTCAAGGACCAAACCATACGGAGGTCAAGTTTCATCCTTTTTAATGTTATTGCCAAAATTTCATAAAAAAATAAATTAGTTTGGTTTTGTAATTTAACGGTCAACTAGTAATTTGACTATACCCTAAACAGGGTATCGTCAAGGTTTCGTGTTTTGATTTTTAAAAAAATATTTCTCGAAGACCCAACCATACGGAGGTCAAGTTCCATCCTTTTTAATGTTATTGCCAAAATTTCAGAAAAAAATAAATTAGTATGGATTGGTAATTTAACGGTTAACTAGTAGCTTGACTAGAACCCCTAAACAGGGCATCGTCAGGGTTTCATGTTTCGATTTTTCAAAAAATATTTTTCAAGGACCAAACCATACGGAGGTCAAGTGCCATCCTTTTTAATGTTATTGCCAAAATTTTATGAAAAATAAATTAGTTTGGTTTGGTAATTTAACGGTCAACTAGTACGTACTTTGACTATAACCCCTAAACATGGTTTCATTAGGGTTTCGTGTTTCGATTTTTAAAAAAATATTTCTCGAGGACCCAACCATATGGAGGTCAAGATCCATCCTTTTCAATGTTATTTCCAAAATTTCAGAAAAAAAATAAATTAGTTTTGTTTGGTAATTTAACGGTCAACTAGTACTCGGACTATAACACCTAAACAGGGTTTCGTGTTTCAATTTTTTTAAAAATATTTTTCGAGGACCAAACTATACGGAGGTCAAGTTCAATCCTTTTTAATGTTATTGCCAAAATTTCATAAAAAAATAAATTAGTTTGGTTTGGTAATTTAACGTTCAACTAGTACTTTTACTATAACCCCTAGACAGGGTTTCGTCAGGGTTTCGTATTTCGATTTTTTATAAAATATTTCTCGAGGACCCAACCATACGGAGGCCAAGTTCCATCCTTTTTAATGTTATTTCCAAAATTTCAGAAAAAAATAAATTATTTTGGTGTGGTAATTTAACGGTCAACTAGTACTTTGACTATAACCCCTAAATAGGGTTTCGTTAGGGTTTCGTAGTTCAATTTTTTTAAAAATATTTTTCAAGGACCAAACCATACAGAGGTCAAGTTACATCCTTTTTAATGTTATTGCCAAAATTTCATAAAAAAAGAAATTAGTTTGGTTTGACCATACCCTAAACAAGCTATCGTCAGGGTTTCGTGTTTCGATTTTTTAAAAAATATTTCTCGAGGAGCCAACCATACGGAGGTCAAGTTCCATCCTTTTTAATGTTACCACCAAAATTTCAGAAAAAAATAAATTAGTTTGGTTTGGTAATTTAACGGTCAACTAGTACTTTGACCATACCCTAAACAAGGCTTCGTCAGGGTTTCATGTTTCGATTTTTAAAAAAATATTTTTCGAGGACCAAACCATACGGAGGTCAAGTTCCATCCTTTTTAATGTTATTTCAAAAATTTCATAAAAAAATAAATTAGTTTGGATTGGTAATTTAACGGTCAACTAGTACGTACTTTGACTATAACCCCTAAACAGAGTTTCGTTACGGTTTCATGTTTCAATTTTTTAAAAAATATTTCTCGAGGACCCAACCATACGGAGGTCAAGATCCATCCTTTTTAATGTTATTTTCAAAATTTCTGAAAAAAATAAATTAGTTTTGTTTGGTAATTTAACGGTCAACTATTACTTTGACTACAACCCCTAAACAGGGTTTCGTCAGGGTTTCGTGTTTCAATTTTTTAAAAAATATTTTTCTAGGACCAAACTATATGTAATAACCGTAAATCCTAGAATAAATATTTCCATTCGATATTTAAATTTTATTTAAGAGCGATGCACTAATATATTTAATTAGTGCGTTTTTGTGAGATTTTAAGATTTTATTTATTTGTAGGTGAATAAATATTATATTATATCTATTTATTTATATTTATTTGTATTTGTTAAAATTAGGAAATTTAGGAAAATTAGATTTTTATTTTGAGTCGAATTTATTTTCGGAAGCGAAATTAGAGCCTCGTTTTAATTGACCGGCAGGGATGAAATGGATTAAATATTATTAATGGTGGTTAAAATTAAAAGAAGACAGCAATTATTTCATAAAACCCGGAGCTTGTTTTCAGGGTATTACTTTTGACTCCACATTTTAGTTTCTTAACATGTGTTAAACACAAAATACACACACCCACTTTTTTTTTTAATTACAATGCCATACCTTGTCTCTTTAAAACCAAAAACAAACCGGGCCTAATTACTCACCCAAAACAGACACAGCACAACTGATTTCTTTTCCTTTCTAAACATAAAGCTCGGTTCAATACATACGCACAAAGAAAAACACAAGTCCTGTCTCTAACCAAAAACAAAGCCGGACATAGTTTCTTTCTCAACAACCCATTCTTATATCCTTATAATCGCAGCTATAGACACAGGGTAGGGGTTTAGTTTTTTCTTCCTGTTAATGTCTTTAATTCTTTCTTCGATTTCGTTTGTTTGTTTTGTGTTGATATCTCGAACTGTACTTGATTTGTCGATGGTTGATTTGGTTCGACTTTGGTCGAGTTTAGGAGATAAGATATGTGGTGGTGGTAGCAAGTCTTGGTGGCGGATGTTTTGTACGGTGGTTTTAGATTTTCCGATTGTTATGGTGTTGTGGGTATTGAGGGAGAACGGCGTTTGGTGTGTGCCGTGTGTGGTCGAAGGCGAGAAGAGGGAAGGGATTAGAGAGAGTTTAGCGAGAGGAGATTGAGGTGGAGTTTGTGAGTGGTGGATGATGAGAATTGTTTGGGTTTTGTTGAGAGAAGAAGTCGTGTAGTGTAAATAGAGGAAGAAAGAGAGTGGAGAGATAAGGGAGATGGGTAACGGAGAGAAGAGGGGGAGTCGGGAGAGAGATTTAGAGGGAGGGAGGAGGTTGGGAGAGAGAGAGAGAGAGAGAGAGAGATGGCAGAGAGAAAGAGAGGATAGCGAGAGAGATTGGGTTGGAGAGTACGGGAAAGAAAAACAGGGGAGAACGCAGGTGGGACCCACTTGGTGCAGGTGGGGCCCACGTCGTTATTGCAGTAAAACGATACAATTTAGTGTAATAACGATTGAATATTTTTTTTTAAATCGAGATTTAATTAATTGATAAGAATTAGTTAGTAATAAATAGTTTTTTTTAAAGGGTTTAATTGTTTAATTCATTAAATAGAATTATTTAGAGTTTTAAAAATGTAATTTAGAATTTATTAATTAAATAAGTGTTATTATGTGATTTTGAAAACAAATTAGATATTTATTAATTTGCAATAAAAAGGGTTTAATAAAATGGATTAATTATTTGTTTGTTAAAAAGAGTTATTTTGTGATTTTTGGACGGAAATTAGAGATTTAATAATTTGTTGATAAAAAGAAGAATATTTGTGAAATAAATAGAATAAAATATGTTTTATTTGGAAAAGCTGTTTTAATATTTTTCGGTTTATTTTTATTAACCGGATCGAGTCAGATTTAATTTAGAGATTTAAAATTTGTATTAGTAATGAGTTCAGTAAATTAGAATTTGTGAGATTTCTTTGATAATTAGTTTAAAAATGAGAATATTAAATATGGATTTAAATTGAATAAAAACGGATGTTTGAATTTTTCATTTTGAGTAAGAATTTAGATTTCCAGATATTAAAAATAGGATATATTCCCCAGATTTATTTCCCGTGTTCGAATAAATATTTATTTATCCCGGAATTGATTTCTGTTATTTATTTCTGGTTGCCATTTTTTAGAAAATAATTCTCGAGACGTAGATCGACGCCAAGTTCACGGGTAGAGTATATATTTTAGCTTCATTCATTCGTACTTCGAGATCGAGGCAAGTTCGTTCTTACCCTAACTTTTGGAAACTGTGAATTTCTGTTCGTGTTATTTAATTCCTTAATTATTTTTGAGATATTATATATTGAGATTATTTGTTGCTCTATATGATGCAATAATTTCTTTTGAGAATTATTTCTTGTTAAATATTATTATATTGTCAAGTTAGTTTATTTGAGAATTATAATCCCTATAAGCGTAGAAACAATTTAATTGATATCGGGTCGATCTCATTAATTCGAGACGACTATTATTTTAATTCAGTGAAACTAATCTCATTCGTCCGAGATAGTTAAATTTATTCTTTTTGATTGAATTTATTGTACAAATTCAATCGTTATTTATTGATTATCTTTTAGTTAGTTCCTCGTTCGAACTAACCAATAGGAGTTTAAAATTATAATTGTTAGAGATTTTTTTTTATTCGTCGATCAAGTGAAAAATATTCTATCTAAACGTTCATCAATGTTGAGTATTATAAATAATGAGAAGTACTATTTGTTCAGTACGACTCCCAATTACTTCAATCTTAAGACTATTCTCATAAATTCGAGATAGTTGATCTTATTGTCAAGGTTTGGCATTTTGTTCATGTCAACCGATAAATTATTATTGAGAATTTACATCAGTCCATTGTTCGGATTGGTGGTAAAATTGAGTCATACTGGCAGTCCGCCAGAATTGTAAATATTTTCTGAAAGAGTTATCTCAAGTTATCTGTACCCCAAATATTCGGGAATTCTTTATTCTACTGGTCAATTTTGGGCAAGAGGCCCTTTATAGAGAAAGAGAGACTCGTGTACCGTTTTATGGACCCGAGAATATTTAGGCATTCATTGCCTTGGTTGAATTGATAACCATTATGATGCTAGCATTCATACATATATATAATAGTTGATATCGTATTGTAGCCGTGATCGGGCGAAGTGCGGTGTCATCGGAGGCCGGTATTCTTGGTTGGTTAGTTGATCGCCCCACCGAGATACGGAGAGGTGGAAGACCAGTTCATTCTTACATCATGAGTTATCAGAGTTATATCAAATGAGTTATCGAGTATTCTGTTTCGAGATGAGTAATGAGTCTTTTGAGTATTCTGTTTTGAGATGAGTTTGAGCCTTTCGAGTATGATATTTTCAAGTTGAATTTGAGTCAAATCATATTGTTATATTCGATATTAAAATTTTGAGTATTAATTTCGGTAAACCTTATTATATTTATATACCGAGCGAGAAGAGAACTTGCTGAGCACTATAGTTGCTCATTCTTGTTTTACAACATTTTGTTCAGCTGTCAAAACGGAAGGAGGCGAGACGTCCAGCCAGGGCTATAAAGGCAAAAGGGAAAGCGCAAGGCTATGGCGGCAATAATTAGAAGATCCAGATGGAATCTTTGTATTTATACTGTTGTGAACTTTTGTAATATATTAATTCGAGATGTATCAAGTTGTTTCGTATTATGCTGTGAAGACGATCTTGGATCTGCGGAGTGGGACATTTTATGCTCCGTTGTATTATATATTTTTGCTTTGTTATTGCGTAACTTGTGCTACAGGATATTGAGACAATGTGATG
The DNA here is from genome assembly GCA_036435485.1 of Saposhnikovia divaricata. Taxonomy (NCBI): domain Eukaryota; kingdom Viridiplantae; phylum Streptophyta; class Magnoliopsida; order Apiales; family Apiaceae; genus Saposhnikovia; species Saposhnikovia divaricata. Next base: position 138,879,241 of record CM071599.1, on the reverse strand, counting down.
ACCCGGGTCCCCTGTCAGGGTGGATTTGGGGGCGTCACAGTTTTGGTATCAGAGCCTTAGTTATATTTTTAGGAATCGTACGAACCTTGGAGTATAACCCGATGCGAGAATTTAGAGATATAATACGAACCTAGAACTATAACGCGACGTGAGAATTTAGAGATATATTATACGATGCTGAGATTTTGGCACTAAGCGCCTTACGTTTTTTTTTATATATATATTTATAGGCATATCTAGTCGATTGAAACTTGACCGAGGTTTTTCGTACTTTTGTAGATGTCTACTTCCAGACCAACTGACTTTCGTTCTACTCGAGATAGACTTCCTACACCTTATTCACATGGACCCCTAGTTCCCAATTAATTTAAGATAGGATGCCTAATTTCCCCAGTATAAATGAGATCGGATGATACCTTACAGAGTTTCCACATTTTGTAAATGTTGTCAATACCTTTACCGGAGTCTACGAGTGTCACTTTTATTCAAGAATCGATAGTCGATCCTAAGAGCTTATTGTGTGCTAGGAAACCGTTCCTTAAATAACTCCCTTAACAATGATTATCGGTGATTTTTATCATTCGAATTTACTCAGGCAATACCTATCCTGTTTGGAAAGACCTATAATGTTCAAAGGTTCATTTACAGAGCGTCATGTACTTCTATAAATATAAAAATCTTTCATATCCCTTCCTATATTTGTCACCTTTTGTGATACTGAGATGAACAACCCTACTTATACAGGGGAAGACTGTCTGTCTCTGTGATAGAAGTCTGGTGGGACGCCACCATCTGTACTGTTGTTTTTTAATTAGAGTACTAAAGGCTGGCCACCTTGTGTACTATGACGGTTGTCCTAATGATACATGCAACAAAACAAATGTTCGATGATCATAATGATCTCTCAGCTAACCCTTTCATAAAAGATTCTCACCATCAAGAATTGAGCGTGCACATGTGTTGTTTAACATCTATTCCTTATGAGTTATCTATATTCAATGTTCTTATGGATCCTATAATGATTGGGGCCTAAGAATTCTGAAAGTGGTATACGAAAATTTGAAAGTGATGAAACTTGTGTTCCAGAAATGGAAATTTCAACAACTCAAGTCGGAGTGACAATTTCTAAATAGAAATAGACCTTTGCGTAAATTCGCTAGTCAGATCTTCAAAACCCTACGCGGTGTTTCCTGGGAGTGTATTAAGGTTCTAAGACATTGGTTTGATTATGGAGCAATCATCGAATTCAATCCTTTAAAAGAGTGAAGCGAATCGATACCTATTGTACATTAATGATATATTACACGTTGGTGAAAGAGTGATTGTTTTTCATTAAGAAAAGGGAAGAGAACAGTAATGCATGCTTTCCCTATCTTTCTTCTAAAATTTAGTAGTTGAACGATGACTTAAACCTTGGAAGTTTTGAGATTAATGTTGAGAAGACCCTATGAGAAGAAATACGTCTTACAATTGAGAAACTCAAACCATATCATCACTATCAAGACTTATTGGTAATAAGAGATTGATGAGACCAAAAGGATTACTAATTCTAAAGAAATGAGAGATTTGTTGAGAGAAATGAAGATTATATTTTCAGGATACAGTGTGGCATAAGCTAGAACTATTATCGTTACTATATATGTAGTGAAAAGTGCATCAAACTATTGGTGGGAAGCAAAGAGAGCAATGGAAGATAATATGGTTATACCTTGGACTAGAATTACAGAGTTGTTCCTGGAAAGGTATTTTCCTAAGTACTTAGAGAATCAGATAGAAATTAAGTTGTTCGAACTCAAGCAAGGGTCGATGACTGTTGCAGATTATGAAACTAAGTTTACAGAACTCTCGAGGTTTGTACCCTATCATGAAGACACTAAAGAGAAGAGAGCAAAATGCTTTCAACAAAGATTGAAACCATGGATACAAAATCGCGTTGCAGTATCTGAGATCACCAATTATCCAACTTTAGTTCAGAAAGCGGCGATAGTGGAAAGTGGAAGTGAACTATACCCGAAAGATGGAAATAAGAGGAAGTTTCAGAGCAGTGGAAGTAACTTTGCGAGGAGATTTGATAATCGGAGTGATAAGAAACCGTTTGTGAAAAGGGAAGATAAGAGTGCTGATACAAGAAGGTTTGGGAACTTTGACACCAGAGGAAGCAATCAGAGGATCAGACAGCCACAGACAGTTAATGTGATGCAAGGAAGACCACCTTTGCCAGAATGCAAGACATGTGGGAAGAAACACCCCGGACCCTGTCATCTAGCGACCGTGAATTGTTATAACTGTGGACAGAAGGGTCATTATGCTTCTAGTTGCAAGGATAAATCTGTCACCTGCTTCAACTGTGGAAGGAAAGGTCACGTGTCCCGAGACTGCCGACAACCTGCAAAGGAAAATCCGGTGCCTCGACTCACAGCACCTCCCAACAACAAGCCAACCGCGAGAACCTTCAACATGACAGTAAGAGATGCCATTGATAACAGCAATGTGATCGCAGGTACGCTTCTAGTAAATTCTGAGGATGCATGTGTTCTAGTTGATTCTGGAGCTACCAAATCTTTTATTTCTGAGAACTTCATGAATAAGTTGAATCTTGAGTTTGTGCCCTTAGAGGGAATTCTGAATATAGAAGTAGCTAATCTAGAGGTTATACCAGTGAACCGATTGTGTCCGAATTGTTCCATAGAGATACATGGGCAACGTTTTGATGCAGACCTCATTCCTTTTAAGTTAGGGGAATTTGACGTAATCCTAGGGATGGATTGGTTATCACGTTATGATGCTCTAATAGATTGTCGCCGTAAGAAGGTCAGCTTAAGTGGACCTAACGGTATAAGTATTTCGTTTCACGGACGGAAACCGACTAAGGATTTCATGTCAATAATTCAGGCCAAAAGATTACTTCGGCAAGGATATCAAGCCTATCTAGCTTATGTGATAGATACCGAGAAACAGACCCCTATGATCGAGGAAGTCCCTGTAGTTAACCAGTTTAGAGACGTCTTTCCCGACGAGTTACCTGGAATTCCACCAGATCGAGAGATAGAGTTTACGATTGAACTAGAACCAAGAACCGTACCAATCTCAAAGGCGCCGTACAGAATGGCACCAATAGAAATGAAAGAATTGGCAACACAGCTGCAAGAGTTACTTGACAAAGGTGTAATTAGACCAAGTGTATCCCCGTGGGGAGCTCCAGTATTGTTCGTGAAGAAGAAGGACGGAACTATGCGATTATGTATTGTTTACAGTGAACTGAACAAGATGACTATCAAGAATAGGTACCCTCTACCTCGGATCGACGATTTGTTTGACCAACTTAAGGGAGCTAAATATTTTTCGAAGATCGATTTGAGGTCCGGCTATCATCAACTAAAGATCAAGCCTGAGGATATTCCTAAGACTGCCTTTAGGACCCGATATGGACATTACGAGTTCCTAGTCATGTCTTTTGGATTGACGAATGCGCCAGCTGCTTTTATGGATTTAATGAATCGTGTGTTCGAGAAGTACTTGGATAAGTTCGTAATTGTATTTATTGATGACATCTTGATATACTCGAAGTCTCCTGAGGAACATGCTGAACACCTCCGTTTGGTTTTGGAAGCATTGAGAAAGGAAAAGTTATATGCAAAGTTTTCAAAGTGCGAATTTTGGTTGAAAGAAGTTCAATTTTTGGGACACATTGTGAGCGGCGAAGGGATTTCTGTAGACCCCGCAAAGATAGAAGCCGTAGCAAATTGGGAGAGACCAAAGACTCCAACAGTGGTTAGAAGTTTCTTGGATTGGCTGGATACTATCGTAGATTTGTGAAGGATTTCTCAAGGATAGCTACGTCACTGACTCGACTCACCAGAAAGAGTGAAAAGTTTGAATGGATCCCCAAGTGTGAAAATAACTTTCAGGAATTGAAGAAGAGATTGACTACTGCCCCAGTGTTGACCTTACCTGATGAGAAAGGCAGTTTCGTGATTTTTAGCGATGCCTCTCACAAAGATTTAGGTTGTGTTCTGATGCAACACGGTAAAGTAATAGCTTACGCCTCTCGACAATTGAAGGAATATGAGTCCCCTTACCCTACTCACGATTTAGAACTTGCTGCTATTGTTTTTGCCCTCAAGATTTGGAGACATTACCTCTATGGAGAGAAATGTGAGATTTACACGGATCACAAGAGCTTAAAGTATATATTCACGCAGAAGGAATTAAACATGAGACAGAGAAGATGGTTAGAACTGATCAAAGACCATGATTGTTCGATAAATTACCACCCAGGGAAGGCTAATGTCGTAGCTGATGCTTTAAGTAGAAAGGAAATACTCAACCTGTTGACAACCTCAGAAGAATTAATCAGAGAATTGGAGAAAATGGAATTAGAGATCAGGGTCCCAGTCCAAAACAATGAAAGAGTATACAGTATTCAGTTTCAACCAGAGTTACTCGAAAAGATTCGACGTTGTCAAGAGCAAGTGATGGAAGAGAAAAGATCAGAGTTGACCGGAGAAGAATTTCTAAGTTCGAAAGATGATAATGGAATTAAGCGATTTGCATCGAGAATATGGATTCCTAATGTTACAGAGTTGAAGGAAGAAATTATGAGCGAAGCGCATAACTCGAGATATTCCATTCACCCAGGGAGCACAAAAATGTATCAAGACATCAAGTTGAATTATTGGTGGCCCAACATGAAGAGGGAGATTGCAGAATGGGTAAGTAAGTGTTTGATATGTCAGAAAGTGAAGGCAGAACATCAACGACCAAGTGGACTTCTACAACCTTTAGAGATACCCGAGTGGAAATGGGAGCGTATTACCATGGATTTTGTCGTAGGATTACCCCGAACTAGAGCCAGCCACGATGCTATTGGGGTTATTGTCGACCGACTCAATAAATCTGCGCATTTCCTACCAATTAGTGATAAGTATTCCGTTGAGAGATTGGTGAGCATATACCTAAAGGAGATTGTAGTTCGTCACGGAGTACCTGTTTCAATTGTATCTGATAGAGATGCCCGTTTCACTTCTCGGTTTTGGAAAAGTTTTCGAGAATGTCTTGGAACGAAGTTAAATCTGAACACTGCATATCATCCACAGACCAACAAACAAAGTGAAAGGACAATAAAAAAAAAAAAATCTCGGAAAAGCACGGAGAGCAGCCTCATTTCTTTCCTCTTCGTAATATAAAGAGTCTGTGCACTTGATTTCAAAGAAAGTTGGGATGATCATTTGCCCCTAGTCGAGTTTGCTTACAACAATAGTTACCATTCGAGCATATGTATGGCACCTTATGAAGCTTTGTACAGAAGGAAGTGTAGATCACCGTTATATTGGGATGAAGTAGGAGAAAGAAAGATACTAGGACCAGAACAAACTAAGCAAGCAATCGAAGTTATTCGAAAAAGGTTAGTGGCAGCTCAGGATCGACAGAGGAAGTATGCGAATCAAAAGAGAAAGGACAAAGCATTCGAAGTGGGAGATAAAGTGATGCTGAAGGTTTCACTATGGAAGGGAGTTATGAGATTTGGAAAGAGATGGAAGTTGAGTCCCAGATATATAGGACCTTTTGAGATTTTCAAAAAGATAGGACCACTAGCTTATCAGTTGGCCCTACCTCCAGACCTTCAGCATATCCACGATGTGTTTCATGTTTCTGCGTTAAGAGAGTACCATTCTGATTTCAGGCACGTTATAACCTACGAACCAGTGGAAATTCGTCCAGATTTGACATACGAAGAAAAGCCAGTAGAGATCCTAGATTACAAAGTGCAAGAGTTAAGAACTAAGAAAGTGAATTTAGTGAAAGTACTTTGGAGAAACCACCAATTTGAGGAAGCCACGTGGGAATTAGAAAATGAGATGCGGAATAAATATCCTGAATTTTTTAGTGCATAGTTTTGATTCCGAGGACGGAATCCTATAAGGGGGGAAGACTGTAATAACCGTAAATCCTAGAATAAATATTTCCATTCGATATTTAAATTTTATTTAAGAGCGATGCACTAATATATTTAATTAGTGCGTTTTTGTGAGATTTTAAGATTTTATTTGTTTGTAGGTGAATAAATATTATATTATATCTATTTATTTATATTTATTTGTATTTGTTAAAATTAGGAAATTTAGGAAAATTAGATTTTTATTTTGAGTCGAATTTATTTTCGGAAGCGAAATTAGAGCCTCGTTTTAATTGACCGGCAGGGAAGAAATGGATTAAATATTATTAATGGTGGTTAAAATCAAAAGAAGACAGCAATTATTTCATAAAACCCGGAGCTTGTTTTCACGGTATTACTTTTGACTCCACATTTTAGTTTCTTAACATGTGTTAAACACAAAATACACACACCCATTTTTTTTTTTTTTTAATTACAATGCCATACCTTGTCTCTTTAAAACAAAAAACAAACTGGGCCTAATTACTCACCCAAAACAGACACATCACAACTGATTTCTTTTCCTTTCTAAACATAAAGCTCGGTTCAATACATATGCACAAAGAAAAACACAAGTCCTGTCTCTAACCAAAAACAAAGCCGGACATAGTTTCTTTCTCAACAACCCATTCTTATATCCTTATAATCGCAGCTATAGACACAGGGTAGGGTTTTAGTTTTTTCTTCCTGTTAATGTCTTTAATTCTTTCTTCGATTTCGTTTGTTTGTTTTGTGTTGATATCTCGAACTGTACTTGATTTGTCGATGGTTGATTTGGTTCGACTTTGGTCGAGTTTAGGAGATAAGATATGTGGTGGTGGTAGCAAGTCTTGGTGGCGGATGTTTTGTACGGTGGTTTTAGATTTTCCGATTGTTATGGTGTTGTGGGTATTGAGGGAGAACGGCGTTTGGTGTGTGCCGTGTGTGGTCGAAGGCGAGAAGAGGGAAGGGATTAGAGAGAGTTAACGGGAGGAGATTGAGGTGGAGTTTGTGAGTGGTGGATGATGAGAATTGTTTGGGTTTTGTTGAGAGAAGAAGTCGTGTAGTGTAAATGGAGGAAGAAAGAGAGTGGAGAGATAAGGGAGATGGGTGACGGAGAGAAGAGGGGGAGTCGGGAGAGAGATTTAGAGGGAGGGAGGAGGTTGAGAGAGAGAGAGAGAGAGAGAGAGAGAAAGATGGCAGAGAGAAAGAGAGGATGGCGAGAGAGATTGGGTTGGAGAGTACGGGAAAGAAAAACAGGGGAGAACGCAGGTGGGACCCACTTGGTGCAGGAGGGGCCCACTTCGTTATTGCAGTAAAACGATACAATTTAGTGTAATAACGATTGAATATTTTTTTTTAAATCGAGATTTAATTAATTGATTAGAATTAGTTAGTAATAAATAGTTTTTTTCAAAGGGTTTAATTGTTTAATTCATTAAATAGAATTATTTAGAGTTTTAAAAATGTAATTTAGAATTTATTAATTAAATAAGTGTTATTATGTGATTTTGAAAACAAATTAGATATTTATTAATTTGCAATAAAAAGGGTTTAATAAAATGGATTAATTATTTGTTTGTTAAAAAGAGTTATTTTGTGATTTTTGGACGGAAATTAGAGATTTAATAATTTGTCGATAAAAAGAAGAATATTTGTGAAATAAATAGAATAAAATATGTTTTATTTGGAAAAGCTGTTTTAATATTTTTCGGTTTATTTTTATTAACCGGATCGAGTCAGATTTAATTTAGAGATTTAAAATTTGTATTAGTAATGAGTTCAGTAAATTAGAATTTGTGAGATTTCTTTGATAATTAGTTTAAAAATGAGAATATTAAATATGGATTTAAATTGAATAAAAACGGATGTTTGAATTTTTCATTTTGAGTAAGAATTTAGATTTCCAGATATTAAAAATAGGATATATTCCCCAGATTTATTTCCCGTGTTCGAATAAATATTTATTTATCCCGGAATTGATTTCTGTTATTTATTTCTGGTTGCCAATTTTTAGAAAATAATTCTCGAGACGTAGATCGACGCCAAGTTCACGGGTAGAGTATATATTTTAGCTTCATTCATTCGTACTTCGAGATTGAGGCAAGTTCGTTCTTACCCTAACTTTTGGAAACTGTGAATTTCTGTTCGTGTTATTTAATTCCTTAATTATTTTTGAGATATTATATATTGAGATTATTTGTTGCTCTATATGATGCAATAATTTCTTTTGAGAATTATTTCTTGTTAAATATTATTATATTGTCAAGTTAGTTTATTTGAGAATTATAATCCCTATAAGCGTAGAAACAATTTAATTGATATCGGGTCGATCTCATTAATTCGAGACGACTATTATTTTAATTCAGTGAAACTAATCTCATTCGTCCGAGATAGTTAAATTTATTCTTTTTGATTGAATTTATTGTACAAATTCAATCGTTATTTATTGATTATCTTTTAGTTAGTTCCTCGTTCGAACTAACCAATAGGAGTTTAAAATTATAATTGTTAGAGATTTTTTTTTATTCGTCGATCAAGTGAAAAATATTCTATCTAAACGTTCATCAATGTTGAGTATTATAAATAATGAGAAGTACTATTTGTTCAGTACGACTCCCAATTACTTCAATCTTAAGACTATTCTCATCAATTCGAGATAGTTGATCTTATTGTCAAGGTTTGGCATTTTGTTCATGTCAACCGATAAATTATTATTGAGAATTTACATCAGTCCATTGTTCGGATTGGTGGTAAAATTGAGTCATACTGGCAGCCCGCCAGAATTGTAAATATTTTCTTAAAGAGTTATCTCAAGTTATCTGTACCCCAAATATTCGGGAATTCTGTATTCTACTGGTCAATTTTGGGCAAGAGGCCCTTTATAGAGAAAGAGAGACTCGTGTACCGTTTTACGGACCCGAGAATATTTAGGCATTCGTTGCCTTGGTTGAATTGATAACCATTATGATGCTAGCATTCATACATATATATAATAGTTGATATCGTATTGTAGCCGTGATCGGGCGAAGTGCGGTGTCATCGGAGGCCGGTATTCTTGGTTGGTTAGTTGATCGCCCCACCGAGATACGGAGAGGTGGAAGACCAGTTCATTCTTACATCATGAGTTATCAGAGTTATATCAAATGAGTTATCGAGTATTCTGTTTCGAGATGAGTAATGAGTCTTTTGAGTATTCTGTTTTGAGATGAGTTTGAGCCTTTCGAGTATGATATTTTCAAGTTGAATTTGAGTCAAATCATATTGTTATATTCGATATTAAAATTTTGAGTATTAATTTCGGTAAACCTTATTATATTTATATACCGAGCGAGAAGAGAACTTGCTGAGCACTATAGTTGCTCATTCTTGCTTTACAACATTTTGTTCAGCTGTCAAAACGGAAGGAGGCGAGACGACCAGCCAAGGCTATAAAGGCAAAAGGGAAAGCGCAAGGCTATGGCGGCAATAATTAGAAGATCCAGATGGAATCTTTGTATTTCTACTGTTGTGAACTTTTGTAATATATTAATTCGAGATGTATCAAGTTGTTTCGTATTATGCTGTGAAGACGATCTTGGATCTGCGGAGTGGGACATTTTATGCTCCGTTGTATTATATATTTTTGCTTTGTTATTGCGTAACTTGTGCTACAGGATATTGAGACAATGTGATGACCCGGGTCCCCTATCAGGGTGGATTTGGGGGCGTCAAACTATATGGAGGTCGAGTTCCATCCTTTTTAATGTTATTGCCAAAATTTCATAAAAACAAAATTTCATAAAAAAAATAAATTAGTTTGGTTTGGTAATTTAACGGTAAACTAGTACTTTGACTATACCCTAAACAGGGTATCGTCAAGGTTTCGTGTTTTGATTTTTAAAAAAATATTTCTCGCGGACCCAAACCATACGGAGGTCAAGTTCCATCTATTTTAATGTTATTTCCAAAATTTCAGAAAAAAATAAATTAGTATGGTTTGGTAATTTAACGGTTAACTAGTAGCTTGACTAGAACCCCTAAACAGGGCTTCGTCAGGGTTTCATGTTTCGATTTTTTAAAAAATATTTTTCAAGGACCAAACCATACGGAGGTCAAGTGCCATCTTTTTTAATGTTATTGCCAAAATTTTATGAAAAATAAATTAGTTTGGTTTGGTAATTTAACGGTCAACTAGTACGTACTTTGACTATAACCCCTAAATAGGGTTTCATTAGGGTTTCGTGTTTCGATATTTTTTTTTTTTTTTTTTTTTTGGTAAATGAGGACGGCACCTCGTGAAAATTTTATACCATCAAAAAAACCATATACAAGCATGGGAGTAAAGCTCCCCAAGTTTCAAAAAAGGCAATCTCAAGGACACCCCCAAGAGAGAGCCAAAACAAAACGAAAAAACAAGCAAAATACAAGAGGAAAGAAATACGACTACTAGCCAACAAAAACCACACTAAGCAACCACTAGCACCAACCCGCCAACAATCGCAGCCAAGGACCCCTACAAGCCTCGCCACACCTGACCACTCCCTGCCACTAAACTGCACATTCAGGACTCCCACTGAGCAAAAGAGGACACACCACCACTTCAAGCAACTAGCAACACAAAACGCCTGCATTCTACCAGCCCAACTAACCAACCAGCTACAGAACCAACTACTAAATACCCCCCCTACTTTCTGATGCCATATGAATAAATTCCTGGCCATTAGAATTATTTTGGATCAAAGGCAGCTCCCACGAAATATTCCACAATCGAAGAGTGTTAAAAATCCGCCTAGAAACTCGAATTTTTAACCCCATAATTTTCAAACGGACTGTATCTACAATGATCTTTATCACCTGCCTAGGAGAACGAAACTGATTTTGGAAAAGACGCATATTTCTCTCCTGCCAAATGAAATAAATAAGGCTGCCTAACACAAGCTTATTAACAATATTAACCAACGAATTACCTCGCCAGTTCTCAGAGGCAAATTCCACCAACTCATTCCAACAGAGGTGCCTAGGAATTACCACACCCAGCTGAGCAAAGTAGTCTCTAATTTCCTTGCTGAAGAAGCAGTCAAAAAACAGGTGGTTTAGAGAATCAGGTTGGCCTCTACAGAACGCACAACTTCCAATATCAACTCCTTGCCACGCTTGCATTCTGTCTTGGGTTAACAGTTTACCACGAACAGCTAGCCAGAGAATAAATGAATGTTTAGGGATAGCGTTCGAGAACCACACCAGCTTAGCCCACCCAACTCGAGGGTGAACCTCTTTAACATCAGCCCACACAGAAATAGATTTAAATTTGTCTTTTTTACCATTACACGACCTCCAGAGAATTAAATCCTTCCTGCTTTCATGAACACTAACCAACTTACCTCTTAACTCCGGCCAAAGCACCAGCAGCTCTTCCGGGAATCGCACCTGACCATCAACAACAAAATCAGCCACTTTGTCAACACTCTCACAACCCATACCAGCCATCTCACGAGAGGAAACTCTAGAACAGAGAGGGACCTCCAAAATCCAGTTATCGTGCCAAAAGAAAGTATCAGCCCCATTTCCAATTTCCGAAACAAAAATTTCCGAAACTCCTCCCTAATACCCAAGATACGCTTCCAACTAATAGACGCATCCCACGCCACTTTAACTTGCCAAAAACTCCTACCCTTCAACCTGTAAGTATGTATCCACTTCACCCAGAGAGAATCTCTATTCGAGATAATACTCCATATGTGGAAAGCCATAAGAGCTTTATTCCAAGAGCGAAGCGGACGAACACCTAACCCCCCTTCCTCTTTAGGCCTACAGACATCATTCCAGGACACTTTCGACCTACCTTGGACCATCTCCGTACCTCCCCAAATAAATTCCTAACCAACTTTTCAATAGCCTTCGAAACTGAAACCGGGAGGATAAACACTGAGCTCCAATACACTTGCATAGACAGAAGGACAGAAAGAGCAAGCTGCAGCCTACCAGCATAGGACAACCAATTGTTCTGCCACTGTTGGATTTTCCCCTTAACTTGGTTAATAAGCGGAGCACAATCAGCATGCCAGAGACTCGTAGTAACCAGCGGAACCCCAAGATATCTCACAGGTAACGAGCCTTCCTCAAACCTCATAATACTACTGATTAGCCTTTTATTTGAACTCGAGATTCGACAAAAGAAAGCTCTGCTTTTATCCTCATTTGGCCACAAGCCTGATGCTGCTCCAAACTCATCTAGTGAATCTTTTAAAACCTGCACTGACCAAGGATCACCATGGGAGAAAAGAAACAGATCATCAGCGAAGCATAAGTGAGATATACCCAGCTGCTCACACTTCAAATGATAATTAAAACACCCATCTTCTGAAATCCTCTTCTTCAAAATAATAGACAAAACCTGCATGACCAAGGTGAACAAATAGGGAGACAACGGGTCTCCTTGACGAAGCCCTTTTTCAGCTTTAAAAAATCCATGAGCTTCACCATTAACAATAACCGAGTAACAAGGAGTAGTGACACACTCCTTAATCCAACCCACCATTTTTTCCGGAAATCCAAACAACCGAAGGGCTGAGAACAGAAAATCCCAACTAACGCTATCATAAGCTTTCCGGATATCAACTTTAAAAGCACACCTAGGCTTACCTTGTTGCCGTTGATAATCCTTAAACAATTCCTGAGTAAGCAAAATATTATCGCTTATCCTTCTACCCGGGATAAAGGCGTTTTGGTTTTCATCAACAATGGATTCAAGGCAATCCTTAATTCTATTCGCTAGAATTTTGGCCACACACTTATAGAGGACATTACAAAGAGCGATGGGCCTAAATTCCCCCACATTTAGCGGCTGATCAACCTTAGGAATAAGGGCAATCAATGTTGCATTTACCTCCTTTAGCAACTTGCCAGAACCAAAGAACTCCTTAACTGCTTCACACACATCACCACCAACAACAGGCCAAGCCGACTTGAAAAATTTCGCAGAATACCCATCTGGGCCTGAGGCTTTATCGTCTCCCATAGAAAAAATAACCCCTTTTATTTCCTCATCTGTAACATTCTGCACCATCGAATGACACAAATCAGGGGGGGACTTTTTTATCAAAGAAATCAGCAAGATTATCAATGGGCTCAACATCAGACTTAGTGCCAAGCAGCTGCTTATAAAACGCCACAAAGCGCTGGACCATCCGATCACCCTCAACCTCTGTACCAGTCTCATCCAGGATAGTAGAAATACGACTGCGATTTCGTTTAACCTGAAGACTCTTGTGGAAAAATTTATTATTCTGGTCCCCAACCCTTAACCAAAGAATTTTAGATTTTTGCTTAAGCATCCTCTCCTCTTCCAACGAAGCAGCTCTATACTCTCTAGCCAAGCGATTCTCTTCATCTTTTAAAGAATCATTAAAAGGATCGCAATCAAGGGCAAGTTGAACATTTTGAAGAGCCAATTGCAGCTCCTTCACTTTAACACACAAATTTCCACTGGCCTTAGCTTCATAACGAAACACTGGCTTCAGACGTTTCAATTTCTGGACTACTCTATACATCTTAACTCCTCCACAACCATTAGTCCAATTTTGTCTTACTAACTCCAGAAAATTCCGATGGTGAACCAAATAATTCTGAAATTTGAAAGAAGACTTTTTCTTGACTTCCACATACCCTCCTGTATCCAAGATAGCGGGACTATGGTCACTCGACTTCGGAGCCAGAAATTTAGCCTTTGAATTTCGAAACTTCTGAAGAAAAGCTTCATTAACTAGAACTCTATCAAGTTTACGGACCACCCCAACCCCATGAGGACTGCCAGACCAAGTAAATCGCATGCCGGAATAGTGAATATCCACAACTTCAATCTTAGTCACACACGCACAAAATTCAGAGATAGCAGGAGAACTACCCACACTCCCCCCTGCATTTTCTTCCTCCTTCAACATTGCATTAAAATCACCCATTATAACCCAAGGAAAACCACTAACCAGCTTTTGAAAAACTTCCAACGAATGCCATAAAGAGCGACGAGGAACATGGTCATTAGCGGCATAGACAAAAGAACAATAAAAATGCTCTGCAGAACATTTCTGTTTAACCAGACAGTGGATGACCTGATCTGTCTCAAACAAATGCATAACTTCAAACGATTTCGGATCCCAACCTACAACAATTCTACAATTTTTTGAACAGCTCTCAACATTAGAAAACCAATCCCAACTTCTAAACAAATTTCTAAAAATTTTCCCCACTCTAGCTTTTGCAACACGAGTTTCTAAAATACCACAAAGCCCAATATTATTCTCCTTAATCAATTCTTTCATCTCTTTACTTTTAAAGGGCTGATTAAACCCACGAACATTCCAACAAGAAACACTATTCATTTAGAGAGTTCTTAATAGTACCTGCCTCCTTTTCCACCCCTTTATCTCCACCAAAAAGCTGCTCAATCACAAAAGCTTCATGTTCCTTATCTTCCTCAAAATCAGATCCGCAATTCTCATTCTGACTTCTATCCTCTACCATAAACCGGGCCGTATCTTCATAATCAGACTCAACCTCGTTTTCCATATTTAACCCACACTCCTCCTCTTCTTTATTCTGGGCATCAGGCATCCCCATACTACCCTGAATCTCACTCGACACCAAAGATTTAGAAGCTTCTTGATCTGAATTCTGCCTCAACTCCCCTGAACTTCCACCTCCTTTAATACCCACTTCACCAGCTCCTTTAATCACCTCACCCTTTGAGACCTTACTATACTGTCCATCCCCCGAATTTTTGAACTCCACCTTAGTGGATAGAGCTTCTAAGTTATCCAACAGATTTGTCGAAGCCAGAACCCCAAATTTATTCCCAGTCATAATGCCACTAGATTTAACCTCCCCTTCCTTTCTAACTCCCGAATTCTCCCCTTTATACAAATTCTTCGAAAACCCAGCAGAGTTGGCATTTTGATATTTACCACGCTGCACATAGGAGGAATTGCTCTGATTTTTCTTATTAATCACCAAGTTTTTATTACCCTGGTAATGACCCACCTGCTGCTGGTAGCCAGAATTAAAACCCACCTTATCCTTCCCTTTACGACTAACAGTAGTAAAACCATCCTCAGGTTGTTTGTTCTGTTTTTCTTTAATCGCTTCTTGTTCCTCCCTCAAATTCTTCTCCTGAGCTGCACTCATAGAAGGACAGTTATGAACAGAGTGCCCAAAGATACTACAGTTGGGGCACCAAGATGGTCTCCAAGGATATTCAACTCTCAAGCAAACCTCCATGGGATCCACCCCTTCCTCATTAGGAATAACAACAAATAAATTATCAGGGAGGGGTTTATTCGCATCCACCTCAATAAGTAACTTAGCAAAACTAAGTCTACCCGTGGCTTCTCTACACATTTTCTCTGTCAATCCATCCGCCAGCAAAATATTCCCAATTCCACTCCCAATTCGACTTAGGCCTCCCCTATTCCAATATTGCAGAGGAATATTGAAAATTTTAACCCACAACGGAATGGTTTTAGGAACAACCTTGGTAAGAACAATCTGAGGATACCATCTTTGCAAAATCAAAGGCTTACCTTCAATCATACACACATCATCTTCCAGAACTTCCAACAGATCGTCTTCTCCATCAAATTTAAAGAAAAAGAAACCTTCATCATTCATACGGATAAATCGTCTTCCATCCTTTTTAATGTTACTGCCAAAATTTCAGAAAAAATAAATTAGTATGGTTTGGTAATTTAACGGTTAACTAGTAGCTTGACTAGAACCCCTAAACAGGGCTTCGTCAGGGTTTCATGTTTCGATTTTTTAAAAAATATTTTTCAAGGACCAAACCATACGGAGGTCAAGTGCCATCCTTTTTAATGTTATTGCCAAAATTTTATGAAAAATAATTAGTTTGGTTTGGTAATTTAACGGTCAACTAGTACGTACTTTGACTATAACCCCTAGACAGGGTTTCATTAGGGTTTCGTGTTTCGATTTTTAAAAAAATATTTCTCGAGGACCCAACAATACGGAGGTCAAGATCCATCCTTTTCAATGTTATTTCCAAAATTTCAGAAAAAAATAAATTAGTTTTGTTTGGTAATTTAACGGTCAACTATTACTCGGACTATAACACCTAAACAGGGTTTCGTCAGGGTTTCGTGTTTCAATTTTTAAAAAAATATTTTTCGAGGACCAAACTATACGGAGGTCAAGTTCAATCCTTTTTAATGTTATTGCCAAAATTTCATAAAAAAATAAATTAGTTTGGTTTGGTAATTTAACGTTCAACTAGTACTTTGACTATAACCCCTAGACAGGGTTTCGTATTTGGATTTTTTAAAAAATATTTCTCGAGGACCCAACCATACGGAGGCCAAGTTCCATCCTTTTTAATGTTATTTCCAAATATTCAGAAAAAAATAAATTATTTTGGTGTGGTAATTTAACGGTCAACTAGTACTTTGACTATAACCCCTAAACAGGGTTTCGTTAGGGTTTCCTATTTCAATTTTAAAAAAAATATTTTTCAAGGACCAAACCATACGGAGGTCAAGTTACATCCTTTTTAATGTTATTGCCAAAATTTCATAAAAAAAGAAATTAGTTTGGTTTGGTAATTTAATGGTCAACTAGTACTTTGACTATATCCTAAACAAGGTATCGTCAGGGTTTCGTGTTTCGATTTTTTAAAAAATATTTCTCGAGGAGCCAACCATACGGAGGTCAAGTTCCATCCTATTTAATGTTACTTCCAAAATTTCAGAAAAAAATAAATTATTTTGGTTTGGTAATTTAACGGTTAACTAGTAGTTTGACTAGAACCCCTAAACAAGGCTTCGTCAGGGTTTCATGTTTCGATTTTTTAAAAAATATTTTTCGAGGACCAAACCATACGGAGGTCAAGTTCCATCCTTTTTAATGTTATTTCAAAAATTTCATAAAAAATAAATTAGTTTGGATTGGTAATTTAACGGTCAACTAGTACGTACTTTGACTATAACCCCTAAACAGAGTTTCGTTACGGTTTCATGTTTCAATTTTTTAAAAAATATTTCTCGAGGACCCAACCATACGGAGGTCAAGATCCATCCTTTTTAATGTTATTTTCAAAATTTCAGAAAAAATAAATTAGTTTTGTTTGGTAATTTAACGGTCAACTATTACTTTTACTACAACCCCTAAACAGGGTTTCGTCAGGGTTTCGTGTTTCAATTTTTTAAAAAATATTTTTCTAGGACCAAACTATATGGAGGTCGAGTTCCATCCTTTTTAATGTTATTGCTAAAATTTCATAAAAACAAAATTTCATAAAAAAATAAATTAGTTTAGTTTTGTAATTTAACGGTAAACTGGTACTTTGACTATAACCCCTAGACAGGGTTTCGTCAAGGTTTCTTGTTTCGATTTTTTTAAAAATATTTCTCGAGGACCCAACCACAAGGAGGCCAAGTTCAATACTTTTTAATGTTATTGCCAAAATTTCAGAAAAAATAATTTAGTTTGGTTTAGTAATTTAACGGTCAACTAGTACTTTGACTATAACCCCTAAACAGGGTTTCGTCAGGGTTTCGCGTTTCAATTTTTTAAAAAATATTTTTCGAGGGCCAAACTATAGGGAGGTCTAGTTCAATCATTTTTAATGTTATTGCCAAAATTTCATAAAAAAATAAATTAGTTTGGTTTGGTAATTTAACGTTCAACTAGTACTTTGACTATAACCCCTAGACAGGGTTTCGTCAGGGTTTCGTGTTTCAATTTTTTAAAAAGTATTTCTCGAGGACCCAACCACACGGAGGCCAAGTTCCATCCTTTTTAATGTTATTTCCAAAATTTCAGAAAAAAATAAATTAGTTTTGTTTGGTAATTTAACGTTCAACTAGTACTTTGACTATAACCCCTAGGCAGGGTTTCATCAGGGTTTCGTGTTTCGATTTTTTAAAAAATATTTCTCGAGGACCCAACCATACGGAGGCCAAGTTCCATCCTTTTTAATGTTATTTCCAAAATTTCAGAAAAAAATAAATTAGTTTGGTGTGGTAATTTAACGGTCAACTAGTACTTTGACTATAACCCCTAAACAGGGTTTCGTTAGGGTTTCGTATTTCAATTTTTTAAAAAATATTTTTCAAGGACCAAACCATACGCAGGTCAAGTTACATCCTTTTTAATGTTATTGCCAAAATTTCATAAAAAAACAAATTAGTTTGGTTTGGTAATTTAACGGTCAACTAGTACATTGACTATACCCTAAATAAGGTATCGTCAGGGTTTCGTGTTTCGATTTTTTAAAAAATATTTCTCGAGGAGCCAACCATACGGAGGTCAAGTTCCATCCTTTTTAATGTTACTGCCAAAATTTCAGAAAAAATAAATTATTTTGGTTTGGTAATTTAACGGTTAACTAGTAGTTTGACTAGAACCCCTAAACAAGGCTTCGTCAGGGTTTCATGTTTTGATTTTTTAAAAAATATTTTTCGAGGACCAAACCATACGTAGGTCAAGTTCCATCCTTTTTAATGTTATTTCAAAAATTTCATAAAAAAATAAATTAGTTTGCATTGGTAATTTAACGGTCAACTAGTACGTACTTTGACTATGACCCCTAAACAGAGTTTCGTTACGGTTTCGTGTTTCAATTTTTTATAAAAATATTTCTCGAGGACCCAACCATACAGAGGTCAAGATCCATCCTTTTTAATGTTATTTTCAAAATTTCAGAAAAAAATAAATTAGCTTTGTTCGGTAATTTAACGGTCAACTAGTACTTTGACTATAACCCCTAAATAGGGTTTCGTGTATCAATTGTTTAAAAAATGATTTTCGAGGACCAAACTATACGGAGGTCAAGTTGAATCCTTTTTAATGTTATTGCCAAAATTTCATAAAAAAATAAATTAGTTTGGTTTGGTAATTTAACGTTCAACTAGTACTTTGACTATAATCCCTAGACAGGGTTTCGTCAGGGTTTCGTGTTTCGATTTTTTAAAAAATATTTCTCGAGGACCCAACCACACGGAGGCCAAGTTCCATCCTTTTTAATGTTATTTCCAAAATTTCAGAAAAAAATAAATTAGTTTGGTGTGGTAATTTAACGGTCAACTAGTACTTCGACTATAACCCCTAAACAGGGTTTTGTTAGGGTTTCGTATTTCAATTTTTTAAAAAATATTTTTCAAGGACCAAACCATACGGAGGTCAAGTTGAATCCTTTTTAATGCTATTGCCAAAATTTCATAAAAAAATAAATTAGTTTGGTATAGTAATTTAACGTTCAACTAGTACTTTGACTATAACCCCTAGACAGGGTTTCGTCAGGGTTTCGTGTTTCGATTTTTTAAAAAATATTTCTCGAGGATCCAACCATACGGAGGCCAAGTTCCATCCTTTTTAATGTTATTTCCAAAATTTCAGAAAAAAATAAATTAGTTTGGTGTGGTAATTTAACGGTCAACTAGTACTTTAACTATAACCCCTAAACAGGGTTTCGTTAGGGTTTCCTATTTCAATTTTTAAAAAAATATTTTTCAAGGACCAAACCATACGGAGGTCAAGTTACATCCTTTTTAATGTTATTGCCAAAATTTCATAAAAAAAGAAATTAGTTTGGTTTGGTAATTTAATGGTCAACTAGTACTTTGACTATATCCTAAACAAGGTATCGTCAGGGTTTCGTGTTTCGATTTTTTAAAAAATATTTCTCGAGGAGCCAACCATACGGAGGTCAAGTTCCATCCTATTTAATGTTACTGCCAAAATTTCAGAAAAAAATAAATTATTTTGGTTTGGTAATTTAACGGTTAACTAGTAGTTTGACTAGAACCCCTAAACAAGGCTTCGTCAGGGTTTCATGTTTCGATTTTTTTAAAAATATTTTTCGAGGACCAAACCATACGGAGGTCAAGTTCCATCCTTTTTAATGTTATTTCAAAAATTTCATAAAAAAATAAATTAGTTTGGATTGGTAATTTAACGGTCAACTAGTACGTACTTTGACTATAACCCCTAAACAGAGTTTCGTTACGGTTTCATGTTTCAATTTTTTAAAAAATATTTCTCGAGGACCCAACCATACGGAGGTCAAGATCCATCATTTTTAATGTTATTTTCAAAATTTCAGAAAAAAATAAATTAGTTTTGTTTGGTAATTTAACGGTCAACTATTACTTTGACTACAACCCCTAAACAGGGTTTCGTCAGGGTTTCGTGTTTCAATTTTTTAAAAAATATTTTTCTAGGACCAAACTATATGGAGGTCGAGTTCCATCCTTTTTAATGTTATTGCCAAAATTTCATAAAAACAAAATTTCATAAAAAATAAATTAGTTTAGTTTTGTAATTTAACGGTAAACTGGTACTTTGACTATAACCCCTAGACAGGGTTTCGTCAAGGTTTCGTGTTTCGATTTTTTTAAAAATATTTCTCGAAGACCCAACCACACGGAGGCCAAGTTCCATCCTTTTTAATGTTATTTCCAAAATTTCAGAAAAAAATAATTTAGTTTGGTTTGGTAATTTAACGGTAAACTAGTACTTTGACTATAACCCCTAAACAGGGTTTCGTTAGGGTTTCGTGTTTCAATTTTTTAAAAAATATTTTTTGAGGACCAAACTATACGGAGGTCAAGTTCAATCCTTTTTAATGTTATTGCCAAAATGTCATAAAAAAATAAATTAGTTTGGTTTGGTAATTTAACGTTCAACTAGTACTTTGACTATAACCCCTAGACAGGGTTTCGTCAGGGTTTCGTGTTTCAATTTTTTAAAAAATATTTCTCGAGGACCCAACCGCACGGAGGCCAAGTTCCATCCTTTTTAATTATATTTCCAAAATTTCAGAAAAAATAAATTAGTTTTGTTTGGTAATTTAACGTTCAACTAGTACTTTGACTATAACCCCTAGGCAGGGTTTCATCAGGGTTTCGTGTTTCGATTTTTTAAAAAATATTTCTCGAGGACCCAACCATACGGAGGCCAAGTTCCATCCTTTTTAATGTTATTTCCAAAATTTCAGAAAAAAATAAATTAGTTTGGTGTGGTAATTTAACGGTCAACTAGTACTTTGACTATAACCCCTAAACAGGGTTTCGTTAGGGTTTCGTATTTCAATTTTTTAAAAAATATTTTTCAAGGACCAAACCATACGCAGGTCAAGTTACATCCTTTTTAATGTTATTGCCAAAATTTCATAAAAAAACAAATTAGTTTGGTTTGGTAATTTAACGGTCAACTAGTACATTGACTATACCCTAAATAAGGTATCGTCAGGGTTTCGTGTTTCGATTTTTTAAAAAATATTTCTCGAGGAGCCAACCATACGGAGGTCAAGTTCCATCCTTTTTAATGTTACTGCCAAAATTTCAGAAAAAAATAAATTATTTTGGTTTGGTAATTTAACGGTTAACTAGTAGTTTGACTAGAACCCCTAAACAAGGCTTCGTCAGGGTTTCATGTTTCGATTTTTTAAAAAATATTTTTCGAGGACCAAACCATACGTAGGTCAAGTTCCATCCTTTTTAATGTTATTTCAAAAATTTCATAAAAAATAAATTAGTTTGGATTGGTAATTTAACGGTCAACTAGTACGTACTTTGACTATGACCCCTAAACAGAGTTTCGTTACGGTTTCGTGTTTCAATTTTTTATAAAAATATTTCTCGAGGACCCAACCATACGGAGGTCAAGATCCATCCTTTTTAATGCTATTTTCAAAATTTCAGAAAAAAATAAGTTAGCTTTGTTCGGTAATTTAACGGTCAACTAGTACTTTGACTATAACCCCTAAATAGGGTTTCGTGTTTCAATTGTTTAAAAAATATTTTTCGAGGACCAAACTATACGGAGGTCAAGTTGAATCCTTTTTAATGTTATTTCCAAAATTTCATAAAAAAATAAATTAGTTTGGTTTGGTAATTTAACGTTCAACTAGTACTTTGACTATAATCCCTAGATAGGGTTTCGTCAGGGTTTCGTGTTTCGATTTTTTAAAAAATATTTCTCGAGGACCCAACCACACGGAGGCCCAGTTCAATCCTTTTTAATGTTATTTCCAAAATTTCAGAAAAAAATAAATTAGTTTGGTGTGGTAATTTAACGGTCAACTAGTACTTTGACTATAACCCCTAAACAGTGTTTTGTTAGGGTTTCGTATTTCAATTTTTGAAAAAATATTTTTCAAGGACCAAACCATACGGAGGTCAAGTTGAATCCTTTTTAATGCTATTGCCAAAATTTCATAAAAAAATAAATTAGTTTGGTATAGTAATTTAACGTTCAACTAGTACTTTGACTATAACCCCTAGACAGGGTTTCGTGTTTCGATTTTTTAAAAAATATTTCTCGAGGATCCAACCATACGGAGGCCAAGTTCCATCCTTTTTAATGTTATTTCCAAAATTTCAGAAAAAAATAAATTAGTTTGGTGTGGTAATTTAACGGTCAACTAGTACTTTGACTATAACCCCTAAACAGGGTTTTGTTAGGGTTTCGTATTTCAATTTTTTAAAAAATATTTTTCAAGGACCAAACCATACGGAGGTTAAGTTCCATCATTTTTAATGTTATTGCCAAAATTTAATAAAAAAAGAAATTAGTTTGGTTTGGTAATTTAACGGTCAACTAGTACTTTGACTATACCCTAAACAAGGTATCGTCAGGGTTTAGTGTTTCATTTTTTAAAAAATATTTCTCGAGGAGCCATCCATACGGAGGTCAAGTTCCATCCTTTTTAATGTTACTGCCAAAATTTCAGAAAAAAATAAATTAGTTTGGTTTGGTAATTTAACGGTTAACTAGTATAGTTTGACTAGAACCCCTAAACAAGGCTTCGTCAGGGTTTCATGTTTCTAATTTTTAAAAAATATTTTTCGAGGACCAAACCATACGGAGGTCAAGTTCCATCCTTTTTAATGTTATTTCAAAAATTTCATAAAAAAAACAAATTAGTTTGGATTGGTAATTTAACTGTCAACTAGTACGTACTTTGACTATAACCCCTAAACAGGGTTTCGTTACGGTTTCGTGTTTCAATTTTTTAAAAAATATTTCTCGATGACCCAACCATACGGAGGTCAAGATCCATCCTTTTTAATGTTATTTTCAAAATTTCAGAAAAAAAATAAATTAGTTTTGTTTGGTAATTTAACGGTCAACTAGTACTTTGACTATAACCCCTAAACAGGGTTTCGTCAAGGTTTCGTGTTTCAATTTTTTAAAAAATATTTTTCGAGGACCAAACTATACGGAGGTCGAGTTCCATCCTTTTTAATGTTATTGCCAAAATTTCATACAAACAAAATTTCATAAAAAAAATAAATTAGTTTGGTTTGGTAATTTAACGGTAAACTAATACTTTGACTATAACCCCTAAACAGGGTTTCGTGTTTCAATTTTTTAAAAAATATTTCTCAAGGACCCAACCGTATGGAGGTCAAGTTCCATCCTTTTTATTGTTATTGCCAAAATTTCAGAAAAAAATAATTTAGTTTGCTTTGGTACTTTAACGGTCAACTAGTACTTTGACTATAACCCCTAAACAGGGTTTCGTTAGGGTTTCGTGTTTCAATTTTTTAAAATATATTTTTCGAGGACCCAACTTTACAGAGGTCAAGATCCATCCTTTTTAAAAATTTAGAAAGGACCCGCCAATTATTTTCAGAAATTGAAAAAATGTTATTAAATATTTAAATGTTTGTACACATCATAAAAAATACTTATAAACAGAAGGATGATATTCATCACATGTACAAATTTAGTTTGTACAAAAAAATAGTCATATGATAAGAGAATGTTGAATTTTTACTCATTAGATACTTTTAAAAAATTTTAAAAAATATCTAATTAGTTGTAACAATATTTCTTTTAAAGTTATTGCCAAAATTTCAGAAAGCAATAAATTAATTTTGTTTGGTAATTTAACGGTCAACTAGCACTTTGACTATAACCCCTAAACAGTGTTTCGTTAGGGTTTCGTGTTTCAATTTTTAAAAAAATATTTTTCAAGGACCAAACCATACGGAGGTCAAGTTTCATCATTTTTAATGTTATTGCCAAAATTTCATAAAAAAATAAACTAGTTTGGTTTTGTAATTTAACGGTCAACTAGTACTTTGACTATACCCTAAACAGGGTATCGTCAAGGTTTCGTGTTTTGATTTTTAAAAAAATATTTCCCGAGGACCCAACCATACGGAGGTCAAGTTACATCCTTTTTAATGTTATTGCCAAAATTTCAGAAAAAAATAAATTAGTTTTGTCTGGTAATTTAATGGTCAACTAGTACTTTGACTATAACCCCTAAACAGGGTTTCGTCAAGGTTTCGTGTTTCAATTTTTTTAAAAATATTTTTCAAGGACCAAACCATACGGAGGTCAAGTTCCATCCTTTTTAATGTTATTGCCAAAATTTCATAAAAAAATAAATTAGTTTGGTTTGGTAATTTAACGGTCAACTAGTACGTACTTTGACTATAACCCCTAAACAGGGTTTCGTGTTTCGATTTTTTTAAAAATATTTCTCGAGGACCCAACCATAAGGAGGTCAAGATCCATCCTTTTTAATGTTATTTCCAAAATTTTAAAAAAAAATAAATTAGTTTTGTTTGGTAATTTAATGGTCAACTAGTACTTTGACTATAACCCATAAACAGGGTTTCGTCAGGATTTCATGTTTCAATTTTTTAAAAAATATTTTTCAAGGACCAAACCATACGGAGGTCAAGTTTCATCCTTTTTAATGTTATTGCCAAAATTTATAAAAAAATAAATTAGTTTGGTTTGGTAATTTAACGGTCAACTAGTACGTACTTTGACTATAACCCCTAAACATGGTTTCGTTAGGGTTTCGTGTTTCAATTTTTTAAAAAATATTTCTCGAGGACCCAACCATACGGAGGTCAAGATCAATCCTTTTTAATGTTATTTCCAAAATTTCAGAAAAAAATAAATTACTTTGGTTTGGTAATTTAACAGTCAACTAGTACTTTGACTATAACCCCTAAACAGGATTTCGTCAGGATTTTATGTTTCGATTTTTTAAAAAATATTTCTCGAGGACCCAACCATACGGAGGTCAAGTTCCATCTTTTTTAATGTTATTGCCAAAATTTCAGAAAAAAAATAAATCAGTTTGGTCTGGTAACAGTCAACTAGTACTTTGACTATAACCCCTAAACAGGGTTTTGTTAGGGTTTCGTGTTTCGATTTTTTTAAAATTATTTCTCGAGGACCCAACTATACGAAAGTCAAGATCCATCCTTTTTAAAAATTTAGAAATATCCAGCCAATTATTTTCAAAAATTGTAAAAATGTTATTAAATATTTAAATGTTTGTACATATCATGAAAAAATATTTATAAATAGAAGGATGATATTCATCACATGTACAAATTTAGTTTGTACAAAAAAATAGTCATATGATAAGAGAATGTTGAATTTTTACTCATTAGATACTTTCAAAAAAATTTAAAAAATATCTAATTACATGTAAAAATATTTTTAATCATTAAATATTCGATTTTTAAAAAAATATTTCTCGATGACCCAACGGTACGGAGGTCAAGATACATCCTTTTTAAAGTTATTTCTAAAATTTTAGAAAGCAATAAATTAATTTGGTTTGGTAATTTAACGGTCAACTAGCACTTTGACTATAACCCCTAAACAAGGTTTCGTTAGGGTTTAGTGTTTCGATTTTTTAAAAAATATTTCTCGAGGACCCAACCATACGGAGGTCAAGATCCATCCTTTCTAATGTTATTTCCAATATTTTAGAAAAAAATAAATTAGTTTTGTTTGGTAATTTAATGGTCAACTAGTACTTTGACTATAACCCCTAAACAGGGTATCGTCAGGGTTTCGGGTTTCAATTTTTTAAAAAATATTTTTCAAGGACCAAACCATACGGGGGTCAAGTTTCATCCTTTTTAATGTTATTGCCAAAATTTCATAAAAAAATAAATTAGTTTGGTTTTGTAATTTAACGGTCAACTAGTAATTTGACTATACCCTAAACAGGGTATCGTCAAGGTTTCGTGTTTTGATTTTTAAAAAAATATTTCTCGAAGACCCAACAATACGGAGGTCAAGTTCCATCCTTTTTAATGTTATTGCCAAAATTTCAGAAAAAAATAAATTAGTATGATTTGGTAATTTAACGGTTAACTAGTAGCTTGACTAGAACCCCTAAACAGGGCTTCATCAGGGTTTCATGTTTCGATTTTTCAAAAAATATTTTTCAAGGACCAAACCATACGGAGGTCAAGTGCCATCCTTTTTAATGTTATTGCCAAAATTTTATGAAAAATAAATTAGTTTGGTTTGGTAATTTAACGGTCAACTAGTACGTACTTTGACTATAACCCCTAAACATGGTTTCATTAGGGTTTCGTGTTTCGATTTTTAAAAAAATATTTCTCGAGGACCCAACCATACGGAGGTCAAGATCCATCCTTTTAAATGTTATTTCCAAAATTTCAGAAAAAAAATAAATTAGTTTTGTTTGGTAATTTAACGGTCAACTAGTACTCGGACTATAACACATAAACAGGGTTTCGTCATGGTTTCGTGTTTCAATTTTTTAAAAAATATTTTTCGAGGACCAAACTATAAGGAGGTCAAGTTCAATCCTTTTTAATGTTATTGCCAAAATTTCATAAAAAAATAAATTAGTTTGGTTTGGTAATTTAACGTTCAACTAGTACTTTTACTATAACCCCTAGACAGGGTTTCGTCAGGGTTTCGTATTTCGATTTTTTAAAAAATATTTCTCGAGGACCCAACCATACGGAAGCCAAGTTCCATCCTTTTTAATGTTATTTCCAAAATTTCAGAAAAAAATAAATTATTTTGGTATGGTAATTTAACGGTCAACTAGTACTTTGACCATACCCTAAACAAGGTATCGTCAGGGTTTCGTGTTTCGATTTTTTAAAAAATATTTCTCCAGGAGCCAACCATACGAAGGTCAAGTTCCATCCTTTTTAATGTTACCACCAAAATTTCAGAAAAAAATAAATTAGTTTGGTTTGGTAATTTAACGGTTAACTAGTAGTTTGAATACAACCCCTAAACAAGGCTTCGTCAAGGTTTCATGTTTCGATTTTTTAAAAAATATTTTTCGAGGACCAAACCATACGGAGGTCAAGTTCCATCCTTTTTAATGTTATTTCAAAAATTTCATAAAAAAAATATATTAGTTTGGATTGATAATTTAACGGTCAACTAGTACGTACTTTAACTATAACCCCTAAACAGAGTTTCGTTACGGTTTCGTGTTTCAATTTTTTAAAAAATATTTCTCAAGGACCCAACCATACGGAGGTCAAGATCCATCCTTTTTAATGTTATTTTCAAAATTTCAGAAAAAAATAAATTAGTTTTATTTGGTAATTTAACGGTCAACTATTACTTTGACTACAACCCCTAAACAGGGTTTCGTCAAGGTTTCCTGTTTCAATTTTTTAAAAAATATTTTTCGAGGACCAACTATATGGAGGTCGAGTTCCATCCCTTTTAATGTTATTGCTAAAATTTCATAAAAACAAAATTTCATAAAAAAATAAATTAGTTTGGTTTGGTAATTTAACGGTAAACTAGTACTTTGACTATCAGGGTTTCGTCAGGGTTTCATGTTTCCATTTTTTAAAAAATATTTCTCGAGGACCCAACCGTACGGAGGTCAAGTTCCATCCTTTTTAACGTTATTGCCAAAATTTCAGGAAAAAATAATTTAGTTTGGTTTTGTAATTTAATGGTCAACTAGTACTTTAACTATAACCCCTAAAGAGGGTTTCGTCAGGGTTTCGTGTTTCAATTTTTTAAAAAATATTTTTCGAGTGCCAAACTATACGGAGGTCAAGTTCAATCGTTTTTAATGTTATTGCCAAAATTTCATAAAAAAATAAATTAGTTTGGTTTGGTAAGTTAACGTTCAACTTGTACTTTGACTATAACCCCTAGACAGGGTTTCGTCAGGGTTTCGTGTTTCGATTTTTTTAAAAATATTTCTCGAGGACCCAAACACACGGAGGCCAAGTTCCATCCTTTTTAATGTTATTTCTAAAATTTCAGAAAAAAATAATTTAGTTTGGTTTGGTAATTTAACGGTCAACTAGTACTTTGACTATAACCCCTAAATAGGGTTTCGTCACGGTTTCGTGTTTCAATTTTTTAAAAAGTATTTTTCAAGGACCAAACCATACGGAGGTCAAGTTTCATCCTTTTTAATGTTATTGCCAAAATTTCATAAAAAAATAAATTAGTTTGGTTTGGTAAGTTAACGGTCAACTAGTACTTTGACTATACCCTAAACAGGGTATCGTCAAGGTTTCGTGTTTTTATTTTAAAAAAAATATTTCTCGAGGACCCAACCATACGGAGGTCAAGTTCCATCCTTTTTAATGTTATTGCCTAAATTTCATAAAAAAGAAATTAGTTTGGTTTGGTAATTTAACGGTCAACTAGTACTTTGACTATACCCTAAACAAGGTATCGTCACGGTTTCGTGTTTCGATTTTTTAAAAAATATTTCTCGAGGAGCCAACCATACGAAGGTCAAGTTCCATCCTTTTTAATGTTACCACCAAAATTTCAGAAAAAAATAAATTAGTTTGGTTTGGTAATTTAACGGTTAACTAGTAGTTTGACTACAACCCCTAAACAAGGCTACGTCAGGGTTTCATGATTCGATTTTTTAAAAAATATTTCTCGAGGACCAAACCATACGGAGGTCAAGTTCCATCCTTTTTAATGTTATTTCAAAAATTTCATAAAAAAAATAAATTAGTTTTGTTTGCTAATTTAACGGTCAACTAGTACGTACTTTAACTATAACCCCTAAACAGAGTTTCGTTACGGTTTCGTGTTTCAATTTTTTAAAAAATATTTCTCAAGGACCCAACCATACGGAGGTCAAGATCCATCCTTTTTAATGTTATTTTCAAAATTTCAGAAAAAAATAAATTAGTTTTTTTTGGTAATTTAACGGTCAACTATTACTTTGACTACAACCCCTAAACAGGGTTTCGTCAGGGTTTCGTGTTTCAATTTTTAAAAAAATATTTTTCGAGGACCAAACTGTATGGAGGTCGAGTTCCATCCCTTTTAATGTTATTGCCAAAATTTCATAAAAAAATAAATTAGTTTGGTTTGGTAATTTAACGGTAAACTAGTACTTTGACTATCAGGGTTTCGACAGGGTTTCGTGTTTCCATTTTTTAAAAAATATTTCTCGAGGACCCAACCGTACGGAGGTCAAGTTCCATCATTTTTAACGTTATTGCCAAAATTTCAGAAAAAAATAATTTAGTTTGGTTTGGTAATTTAATGGTCAACTAGTACTTTGACTATAACCCCTTAACACGGTTTCGTCAGGGTTTCGTGTTTCAATTTTTTAAAAAATATTTTTCGAGGGCCAAACTATACGGAGGTCAAGTTCAATCGTTTTTAATGTTATTGCCAAAATTTCATAAAAAAATAAATTAGTTTGGTTTGGTAAGTTAACGTTTAACTAGTACTTTGACTATAACCCCTAGACAGGGTTTCGTGTTTCGATTTTTTTAAAAATATTTCTCGAGGACCCAACCACACGGAGGCCAAGTTCCATCCTTTTTAATGTTATTTCCAAGATTTCAGAAAAAAATAATTTAGTTTGGTTTGGTAATTTAACGGTCAACTAGTACTTTGACTATAACCCCTAAATAGGGTTTCGTCAGGGTTTCGTGTTTCAATTTTTTGAAAAGTATTTTTCAAGGACCAAACCATACGGAGGTCAAGTTTCATCCTTTTTAATATTATTGCCAAAATTTCATAAAAAGATAAATTAGTTTGGTTTGGTAATTTAACGGTTAACTAGTACTTTGACTATACCCTAAACAGGGTATCGTCAAGGTTTCGTGTTTTGATTTTAAAAAAAATATTTCTCGAGGACCCAACCATACGGAGGTCAAGTTCCATCCTTTTTAATGTTATTGCCAAAATTTCAGGAAAAAATAAATTAGTATGGTTTGGTAATTTAACGGTTAACTAGTAGCTTGACTAGAACCCCTAAACAGGGCTTCGTCAGGGTTTCATGTTTCGAATTTTTAAAAAATATTTTTCAAGGACCAAACCATACGGAGGTCAAGTGCCATCCTTTTTAATGTTATTGCCAAAATTTTATGAAAAATAAATTAGTTTGGTTTGGTAATTTAACGGTCAACTAGTACGTACTTTGACTATAACCCCTAAACAGGGTTTCATTAGGGTTTCGTGTTACGATTTTTAAAAAAATATTTCTCGAGGACCCAACCATACGGAGGTCAAGATCCATCCTTTTCAATGTTATTTCAAAAATTTCAGAAAAAAATATATTAGTTTGGATTGATAATTTAACGGTCAACTAGTACTCGGACTATAACACCTAAACAGGGTTTCGTCAGGGTTTCGTGTTTCAATTTTTTAAAAAATATTACGGAGGTCAAGTTCAATCCTTTTTAATGTTATTGCCAAAATTTCATAAAAAAATAAATTAGTTTGGTTTGGTAATTTAACGTTCAACTAGTACTTTGACTAAAACCCCTAGACAAAAAAAAACCCCAAAAACCCAAAAAAAGATGCATCTTGTTTTTCTCTCTAGCCCCCCTTTTCCCTTTCTGGCGATTTTCTAAAAAATCCATAATTTTGATCTTTTTTCTTTTTTGTTCTTTCTAGTTTTTGCATCTGTAATGCCCCCACCTCAATATCAAAGTCATTTCTTGAAAAAAAATTTGAATTTCTATGGAGGAAATAGTCAAAACTTGAGAAAAATTGTAACTCTTAATCAGGGATTTGGATCGAATATGAAAAGGAGGGCTTCTAATTCCCTTGCTGTTAAGAGTATTGGGCAGGTCAATGATTCGATAGATGAAGAAAGGAGAGTAAGTCAAGGTGCTTCTTCAAAACCAAATTCGCTTCTTGAAGGTTGGAGAGAGTCAAATTCTGAGGAGGCGGAGTATAATCATCAAAGCCTACTAGCTAATGCTAATGCTACTGATCAAGGAATTAATAGGAGTGATGGGATTGAAATTCGGAAGGAATTGCAGGTTGATTCAGGGGGATATAAAACCCAGGGAAAAACTCAAGTCGAGATACAAGGGCAAATTTCCAAACCATGGGCTGCAGTTGTTCGACCTAAGGCCAATAAGGAGAGAATGAGGTTTCAATATCACTGCCCAGAAATTGACGGAAGCCGTGTAATAATTCGACCTCCTCTTAGTGTTGATTTGCAGGGTAGGAAACCATGGGAAAAATGTTTGGTCGGATACTTCTTTGAAAAAAGGGTGGCATTTCATACAATGGACTTTCATGCTAAGAGGCGATGGGGGAATCGAGGTCTGAAAGAAGTCATCATGAATGATGACGGATTTTTCTTCTTTAAATTTGATGAAGAAGAAGATTTGTTAGAAGTTTTAGAAGATGCAGTGTGTTTAATTGAGGGGAAACCTTTAATTTTACAAAGATGGTATCCTCATATAGTGTTGTCTAAAGAAGTTCCTAAAACCATTCCTTTGTGGGTTAAAATTTACAATATTCCCCTACAATATTGGAATGCTGAAGGTCTTAGTCGAATTGGTAGCGGAATTGGGAATATATTGTTGGCAGATGGGTTGACGGAGAGAATGTGCAGAGAAGCTTCTGGCAGACTTAGTTTTGCTAAACTTTTAATTGAGGTGGATGCGAACAAACCTCTCCAGGACCAATTGTTTGTTGCTATCCCTAAAGACAATGGCCAAGAACCTCTAGAAGTTCGTCTAAGAGTGGAATATCCTTGGCGTCCGTCATGGTGCCCAAACTGCTCTATTTTTGGTCATACGAGTCATGTATGTCCTCTTTCTAATGCAGTTCAAGAGAAAAAATTAAGAGAGGAGTTGGAAGCACAGAATGTGATGCTGAAAAACGATGGTTTTGTTGAAGTTCATCGCAAAGGAAAAGACAAGATGGGTCAGAGATATGGACATCAAAAACAGGGCAATCCGATTCAGGGGCAAAAATTTTTTTCGAACAATAAGAGAAAACAAGTTAGTTTTCCTTACATAAATCGTGGTATTAATGTCAATAAGTCTTATATTGGTGATGAACAGCAGGGCTACAAGGGTGAAACCTCTGGGGTTGATAAGGAGGGTGAGAAAAGGGCTGGTGGGATTCTGCAAAAAAATAGGTATGATGTTCTGGCCTCTGGGAATTTGTTAGATAAGTTACAAGTTTTGACAAAAAAGGTGGATTTTACACCTGCTGCTGCCAGAGGAGTAAATAGGGGTTCAAACAATGCAGGCCATAATGGTGGTCTTGAGTGCGGTAATAAAAATGTGGGGAATATTGCTGGAGTATCATCTAATAATCTTAATGTGATGAATGGTCTGGGAGGATCAGATACGATTCAAGGAAGTAAGGGGAATTCTGATCACCTAAATATGGAGATGGGTGAATGTGGGTTAAACACTGAAGCGGAAGTTGAATCTGACATGGAAGAAACAGGCCGTTTTATGGTGGAGGATAATGGCATGACCATTCATAAAGGGGCAGATTCCGACTTTGAGGGGGGGAACGAAGACAGTGAGCATGAATCGTTTGTCATTGAGCAGCTTTTTGGTGGTGAAAATAGAGTGGTTAAGGAAGCAGGTACTACCAATTATTTTATCAATGAATAAAATTTCTTGTTGGAATGTTCGAGGTTTTAATCAACCTTTTAAAAGTAAAGAGATGAAAGAATTGATTAGAGAAAATAACATTGGTCTTTGTTGTATCCTAGAGACTCGAGTTGCAAAAAATAAGGTGGGGGATATTTTTAAAAAGTTTTTTAGAAAGTGGGATTGGTTATCTAATGTAGAGAGTTGTTCAAGAAATTGTAGAATTGTTGTAGGTTGGGATCCCACTTATTTTGAGGTCATGCATTTGTTTGAGACGGACCAGGTTATTCACTGTCTTGTAAAACAAAAGTGCTCTCAAGAGCATTTCTATTGTTCCTTTGTGTATGCAGCAAATGACCATATTCCTCGCCGTTTGTTGTGGCACTCTCTGGAAGTTTTCAAGCAGTTGGTTAGTGAGTTTCCGTGGGCTATTTTGGGAGATTTTAATGCTATGTTAAAGGAGGAGGAGAGTGCTGGAGGGTGTGTAGGGAGATCTCCTGCTATTTCCGACTTCTGTGCTTGTGTGGCTAAAATTGAAGTTGTAGATCTCCATTTTTCTGGAATGCGATTTACCTGGTCTGGTAGTCCTCATGGAGTAGGGGAGGTTCGTAAATTAGATAGGGTGCTTGTTAATGATGGGTTTCTTCAAAAGTTCAGAAATTCAAGAGCTAGATTCCTTGCTCCGCATTCTAGTGATCATAGTCCGGCTATTCTAGATACGGGTGAGTGTAATGTTATTAGAAAACGAGCTTCTTTCAAATTTCAAAATTATTTGGTTTATCGCAATAATTTTTTGGATCTTGTGAGAGAAGGCTGGCAGAGTTATAGTGGGGGTGTCATGATGTATAGAGTTGTGCAGAAATTAAAGAGGCTTAAAGCTATCTTTAGATCTGAAGCGAAAGCTAGTGGTAATTTGTGTGGTAGAGTTAAGGACTTACAACTTTCTCTACAAAACATTCAATTTGCTCTCGATTGCGACCCTCTTAATGAGTCATTAAAATCTCAAGAGATTTGCTTGGCTAGAGAGTACAGGGAGGCTTCTCTGGAGGAGGAAAGGATGCTAAAGCAAAGATCTAAAATTCATTGGTTGAAAATAGGGGACCAAAATAACAAGTTCTTCCATAAGAGTCTTCAAGTGAGAAGAAATCGAAATCGCATTTCTTCTATTTTTAACGAGCAAGGGGTGGAAGTGGAAGGTGATTTGATGATTCAACAATTTGTCATTTTTTATAAGAAGCTCTTGGGTACAAAATGTGACTCTGAAAATATTGATAATCTTGGGGATTCCTTTGACAGAACAGTCCCTACTGCTATGTGTGTAGACATGGTGCAGATGGTTACGGAGGATGAAATTAAGGGTGTGATTTTTTCTATGGGAGATGACAAAGCTTCCGGTCCAGATGGGTTTTCGGCTAAGTTCTTTAAGGTGGCCTGGCCTATTATTGGTGGCGATGTGTGTATGGCAGTGAAGGAATTCTTTACTTCGGGAAAGCTGTTGAAGGAGGTAAATGCTACTATTATTGCCCTTATTCCGAAGGTTGCTCACCCGACTAATGTTGGTGAGTTTAGACCCATCTCTTTATGTAACGTGCTATACAAATGTGTTTCTAAAATCCTAGCTAATAGGATCAAAGGCAGCCTTAATGTTATTGTGGATGATAATCAAAACGCTTTCATTCCGGGGAGAAGGATTAGTGATAATATTTTACTTACGCAAGAGTTGTTTCGTGATTACCACCGTCAAAAAGGTAAGCCAAGATGTGCGTTTAAGGTTGATATTCGCAAAGCCTATGACAGTGTTAATTGGGATTTTCTGTTTTCGGCCCTTCGTTTGTTTGGTTTTCCGGATCGTATGGTGGGTTGGATTCAAGAATGTGTCACTACCCCTTGTTACTCTATCATCATCAATGGCGAAACCCATGAGTTCTTTAAAGCTGAAAAGGGGCTGCGCCAAGGAGACCCTCTGTCCCCCTACCTGTTCACGTTGGTAATGCAGGTTCTGTCTATTATTTTAAAGAAAAAAATTTCAGCCGATAGTTCTTTCAAATATCATGCTAAATGTGAGAGTTTGGGAATTTCTCATCTATGTTTTGCGGATGATCTATTTTTATTTTCTCATGGAGATCCTTGGTCAGTTCAGATTTTAAAGGATTCTCTTGACGAATTTGGAGCAGCCTCGGGTCTTTGGCCTAATGAGGATAAGAGTAATGTTTTCTATTGCCAAGTCTCAACTGAGAATAAAATGTTAATTAATAACATTATGAGATTTGAGGTAGGTAGGTTGCCTGTGAAGTATCTTGGTGTTCCGTTGGTTACTACTAGAATTTGGCACGCTGATTGTTCTCCTCTTATTGACCAAGTGAAAGGGCAGATTCAACAGTGGCAAAACAACTGGCTTACTTACGCTGGGCGCCTGCAACTTGCTCTTTCAGTTCTTATGTCGATTCAAGTCTATTGGAGTTCAGTGTTTATTCTTCCTGTCTCTGTCTCTAATGCTATTGAGAAGTTGGTTCGGAACTTTATATGGGGAGGTACGGACATGGTCCAAGGCAGGTCTAAAGTTAGTTGGTTTGATGTGTGTATGCCTAAGTGCGAAGGTGGGTTGGGGATTCGGTCTTTGAGAACTTGGAATAGAACCCTTATGGCTTATCACATTTGGAGTATTGTCACTAAAAGGGAGTCTCTTTGGGTGAAGTGGATTCACACTTATAGATTGAAGGGCAAGAATTTTTGGCAGTTAAAAGTCGCTTGGGATGCCTCTATTAGTTGGAAGCGTATTCTGGGCATCCGGGAGGATTTTCGTAAATTCTTTATAACTCATATTGGCAATGGCTCTGATACTTCTTTCTGGTATGACATCTGGATAGAAGATGCTCCTCTATGCTCTAGGGTGTCCCCTAGGGATATTGCTATGATGGGGTGTGAGGGCATGGATAGAGTTTCTGACTTCGTGGTGAATGGTCAGGTGATTTTCCCTAATGCAGTCCTGATTAAGTGGCCGGAGTTAACAGGTAAAATTGTTTTTATTAATGAGAATAGAAGGGATAGTATTTTCTGGAGGTTGACTAATGGTAAAAAATCCTTGTTTAAGTCTTCTATTGTGTGGAATGATTTCAAGGTTTCTCATGCCCGAGTGCATTGGAACAATCTAGTGTGGTTCTCGAATGCTATTCCGAAGCACTCTTTTATTCTTTGGTTAGCTGTTCGTGGTAAACTGCTCACCCAAGACAGAACGCAAATCTGGCATTCCGAGGGTAATTTAAGGTGTGCTTTCTGCAAGAACCAACCGGACTCTATTAATCACCTTTTCTTTGATTGCAGCTTTTGTAAAGTGGTAAGTGATTATTTCAGTCACCTTGGTGTTGTGATCCCTCGTCATCTTTCTTGGACTGATTTAGTGGAGTTTGCTTCTGCGAACTGGAAAGGTAACTCTTTGACAAATGTGGTAAACAAGCTTGTTCTGGGAGGGCTAATTTATTTCATATGGCAAGAGAGAAATTTCCGTCTTTTTCAAAACAAACATCGTTCTCCTTCTCAGGTGATAAATTGTATTCAAGAGACAATTCGTATGAAGATGTTGGGTTTAAGAATTCGCAATTCGAGTAGAGTTTTTAGTACCCTCCGTCTTTGGAATATTTCATGGGAGGTCTCAGTGTTAGGAAAGTATTTAAATGGCCTGGGATTGCTTGTTTTTTCTTAAGGGAGGTCGAGCTTGTCTTGTAGTTTTAAAAGGCATGGTTGTGTTTCTCTGTCAGTTTTTCAAGGTGGGCTGTGAGGTGGGTTGCTTCAAGTGTGATACTCTTTTTGCACATATGAAAATAAGGCTTTTTTTGGGGCTAGTTTCTATTTGCATTTTCCTGGAGGATGTGACTAGTTCTTTGAATTTGATGCTGATTTGGCTTGGCTTAGAGAATGTTCTCGGGATTGTTCGAGGTTTTCAGGGACCTGCTATAATTCAGTTGTATGCAGTTCGGTTTCTTTTTGACCCAGGGGGAGAGTTCGGTTATTTAAATTCAGATTCTGGGCTACAGAGTATTGTATATGGTTTATGTTGCAAGGTAAAGTTTGGTTTGTTTTTGGGGTCCTTTTTGGAGAAGTGCACAAGGGTGATTTTCATGTTGTTTGTCTGTTCGAGTGTCCACCTTTGTGTCGTTTCTTGGAGTCCTTTTTGTCTGCTCTATTGTGTTTGTTGTAGTGTTCATTTTGCCCTGATTATGGGGTCTGTTTTGAGGCGTTGCAGATGGGTCGAGGGAGTCATGATTTGGCCTGCTGTTCGTGCCTGTGTTGGTTTTTTAACGTTTGATCCAGGGATAGATTTTCCAGGGACCAGGCTCAGTTTTTTAAATTCAAATAATGGGGGCCTGGACACCTGCTTGGAGAACCATGTGCAGGTGGAAATATTTGCTTGGTTTGTGACTACAAGTGGTGTTCTCGGTGGTGAATTTATTGTTCTTGGTGAATTTATTTGTAATATTATGAGAAAGAGGGCCTTTCTTATTTTATTAGGAGAATGGGCTACTATATCCTTTTGTTCTTGGTTTTTTTCTCCTGGGAGCCAAATGAGAGGTTGCTGGGTGGAGTCCAAGACCAGTCATGTGGCTGTTGAGTGTTTCAAATTTATGCTCTATTCTCCTTGGCATGGGCTTGTTAGTGGGCTTCAATTTCCTTGTTAGTGGACCTCCTTGTCATGTGGTTTTCGTTTGGGCTTCTTGGACCTGGTGGCTTGTGGGTTTGATGCAGCTCTTAGGCCTTTTTGGTGCTTTTTAATGTGGGCTTCTTTGCTAGTCTATTTTGAGTTTGTATGGTAGTTTTAAACCAAACAATTGGCAAAATTTTTTCATTTGTAGAAATTTTGTTTTTTGTTTAGTTTGTTGAGTTTTTCTATTTTTTTTTGTTTTATTCCTTGGAGTTTGTTCCAATGGAATTTTTTTTCTTGGCCTTGAGTTTATGCTCTTGGTCTGTACATTTCTTTCTTATTTATAAAATTCCACGAGGCCAAGCCTCATTTACCCGGAAAAAAAAAAAAAAAAAAAAAACCCCTAGACAGGGTTTCGTTAGGGTTTCGTATGTCGATTTTAAAAAAAATATTTCTCGAGGACCCAACCATACAGAGGCCAAGTTCCATCCTTTTTAATGTTATTTCCAAAATTTTAGAAAAAAAATAAATTATTTTGGTGTGGTAATTTAACGGTCAACTAGTACTTTGACTATAACCCCTAAACAGGGTTTCGTTAGGGTTTCGTATTTCAATTTTTTAAAAAATATTTTTCAAGGACCAAACCATACGGAGGTCAAGTTACATCCTTTTTATATTGCCAAAATTTCATAAAAAAAGAAATTAGTTTGGTTTGGTAATTTAACGGTCAACTAGTACTTTGACTATACCCTAAACAAGGTATCGTCAAGGTTTCGTGTTTCGATTTTTTAAAAAATATTTCTCGAGGAGCCAACCATACGAAGGTCAAGTTCCATCATTTCTAATGTTACTCCCAAAATTTCAGAAAAAAATAAATTAGTATGGTTTGGTAATTTAACGGGTAACTAGTAGCTTGACTAGAACCCCTAAACAGGGCTTCGTCAGGGTTTCATGTTTCGATTTTTTAAAAAATATTTTTCAAAGACCAAACCATACCGAGGTCAAGTGCCATCCTTTTTAATGTTATTGCCAAAATTTTATGAAAAATAAATTAGTTTGGTTTGGTAATTTAACGGTCAACTAGTACGTACTTTGACTATAACCCGTAAATAGGGTTTCATTAGGTTTTTGTGTTTCGATTTTTAAAAAATATTTCTCGAGGACCCAACCATACGGAGGTCAAGATCCATCCTATTCAATGTTATTTCCAAAATTTCACAAAAGAATAAATTAGTTTTGTTTGGTAATTTAACGGTCAACTAGTACTCGGACTATAACACCTAAACAGGGTTTCGTGTTTCAATTTTTTAAAAAATATTTTTCGAGGACCAAACTATACGGAGGTCAAGTTCAATCCTTTTTAATGTTATTGCCAAAATTTCATAAAAAAATAAATTAGTTTGGTTTGGTAATTTAACGGTCAACTAGTACTTTGACTATACCCTTAACAGGGTATCATCAAGGTTTCGTGCTTTGATTTTTAAAAAAATATTTCTCGAGGACCCAACCATACGGAGGTCAAGTTCCATCCTTTTTAATGTTATTGCCAAAATTTCAGAAAAAATTAAATTAGTATTGTTTGGTAATTTAACGGTTAACTAGTAGCTTGACTAGAACCCCTAAACAGGGCTTCGTCAGGGTTTCATTTTCGATTTTTAAAAAAATATTTTTCAAGTACCAAACCATACGGAGGTCAAGTGCCATCCTTTTTAATGTTATTGCCAAAATTTTATGAAAATAAATTAGTTTGGTTTTGTAATTTAACGGTCAACTAGTACGTACTTTGACTGTAACCCCTAAACAGGGTTTCATTAGGGTTTCGTGTTTCAATTTTTTAAAATATATTTCTCGAGGACCAAACTATACGGAGGTCAAGTTCAATCCTTTTTAATGTTATTGCCAAAATTTCATAAAAAAATATATTAGTTTGGTTTGGTAATTTAACGTTCAACTAGTACTTTGACTAAAACACCTAGACAGGGTTTCGTCAGGGTTTCGTATTTCGATTTTTTAAAAAATATTTCTCGAGGACCCAACCATACGGAGGCCAAGTTCCATCCTTTTTAATGTTATTTCCAAAATTTCAGAAAAAAATAAATTATTTTGGTGTGGTAATTTAACGGTCAACTAGTACTTTGACTATAACCCCTTAATAGGGTTTCGTTAGGGTTTCGTATTTCAATTTTTTAAAAAATATTTTTCAAGGACCAAACCATACGGAGGTCAAGTTACATCCTTTTTATATTCCCAAAATTTCATAAAAAAATAAATTGGTTTGGTTTGGTAATTTAACGGTCAACTAGTACTTTGACTATACCCTAAACAAAATATCGTCAGGGTTTCGTGTTTCGATTTTTTTAAAAATATTTCTCGAGGAGCCAACCATACGGAGGTCAATTTCCATCCTTTTTAATGTTACTGCCAAAATTTCAGAAAAAAATAAATTAGTATGGTTTGGTAATTTAACGGGTAACTAGTAGCTTGACTAGAACCCCTAAACATGGCTTCGTCAGGGTTTCATGTTTCAATTTTTTAAAAAATATTTTTCAAGGACCAAACCATACGGAGGTCAAGTGCCATCCTTTTTAATGTTATTGCCAAAATTTAATGTAAAATAAATTAGTTTGATTTGGTAATTTAACGGTCAACTTGTACTTTGACTATAACCCCTGGACAGGGTTTCGTCAAGGTTTCGTGTTTCGATTTTTTTAAAAATATTTCTCGAGGACCCAACCACACGGAGGCCAAGTTCCATCCTTTTTAATGTTATTTCCAAAATTTCAGAAAAAAATAAATTAGTTTTGTTTGGTAATTTAACGTTCAACTAGTACTTTGACTATAACCCCTAGGCAGGGTTTCGTCAGGGTTTCGTGTTTCGATTTTTTAAAAATATTTCTCGAGGACCCAACCATACGGAGGCCAAGTTCCATCCTTTTTAATGTTATTTCCAAAATTTCAGAAAAAAATAAATTAGTTTTGTTTGGTAATTTAACGTTCAACTAGTACTTTGACTATAACCCCTAGGCAGGGTTTCGTCAGGGTTTCGTGTTTCGATTTTTTAAAAATATTTCTCGAGGACCCAACCATACGGAGGCCAAGTTCCATCCTTTTTAATGTTATTTCCAAAATTTCAGAAAAAAATAATTTAGTTTGGTTTGGTAATTTAACGGTAAACTAGTACTTTGACTATAACCCCTAAATAGGGTTTCGTTAGGGTTTCGTGTTTCAATTTTTTAAAAAATATTTTTTGAGGACCAAACTATACGGAGGTCAAGTTCAACCCTTTTTAAAGTTATTGCCAAAATTTCATAAAAAAATAAATTAGTTTGGTTTGGTAATTTAACGTTCAACTAGTACTTTGACTATAACCCCTAGACAGGGTCTCATCAGGGTTTCGTGTTTCAATTTTTTAAAAAATATTTCTCGAGGACCCAACCACACGGAGGCCAAGTTCCATCCTTTTTAATGTTATTTCCAAAATTTCAGAAAAAAATAAATTAGTTTTGTTTGGTAATTTAACGTTCAACTAGTACTTTGACTATAACCCCTAGGCAGGGTTTCGTCAGGGTTTCGTGTTTCGATTTTTTAAAAATATTTCTCGAGGACCCAACCATACGGAGGCCAAGTTCCATCCTTTTTAATGTTATTTCCAAAATTTCAGAAAAAAATAAATTAGTTTGGTGTGGTAATTTAACGGTCAACTAGTACTTTGACTATAACCCCTAAACATGGTGTCGTTAGGGTTTCGTATTTCAATTTTTTAAAAAATATTTTTCAAGGACCAAATGTTAGGTCCGATAAGATTGTAGAAGGGGAGATTGAATACAATCTATACCATTTTCTCAAAATTTATTCGTTAAACAATTTTCACTTAAACAAATATTTTGTGCAGATTAATATAACACAAATTTCAAGTTGAATATAACAATATATTAACTTGATGGGTGTTACAAAATCAGTCCAAATGATTATCAAGTAATTAATAACTAATTAGAAAATTCAACATGAACTTTGCTAATTTAGTTAATAAAATCAAGATATCAATTTGTGAACTAGGAAACTTAATTCGCTAGTAGTACAAGAATCACAAGTAAACAAGTTCCAATGGATAGGATATTACAACTGAGATGAACTTGAATTTACAGAATTAAATTTGGAGGTGTTCTTGAGCTTGAGAGAGAGAGAGAATAGCTGCTGTGTATTTTTCTTGTGTTTAGCTCGACTGATTTTGATCTTCTGCATTCTGTTTCCTTAAATACACAGCCATAGTCATATTACTTAGTTTAAACTGATATGACAATCATTTTACATTAATATGACAATCGGTATGACTATCAATTGAATGTAATATGACTGTCTAGTTTAAATATGACTTTCGGTATAACAATCCAGCTCAATATGACATTCGGTATAACTTACCATGTCAATATAACATTCGGTATAACTTTCCATTTGAATGAAATATGACTATCTCCTTTGAACTGTATATGACTATCTCCTTTGAACTGAATATGACTATCTCCTTTATAAACTGAATATGACTATCGGTATAACTATCAGTTTGATAGTTATATCATCATATTTTTCAGTTTATAATTAATTAAATGACTTATTAAAAATCATTTAACTAATTAATCCTTTTTCATATTAATTCTTATTTAATTAATCTAATAATCACTTTAACAAATATATTAATTCTGATAGAATTAATTTATTTATTAACTTAATTACTTGACTTAATCAATTAAAATAGAATTAATATAAATTCTTTAATAGTCAATACTCCGCTGAAAACCACTTAATTATGATAAGGAACATACACTGGCATGATGTTGACGCTCGATGTACTGTCTGGTCCATGAACGACTAACTCCAATCTCTGTTCTTCATCGTGACTTTTAACACTGTGGTCTTTTTATACTCTTCACTCTCATCAATCATTCGGTACTGAAATTGTTTCTTGTCACTAATAGAAATCTCTGTCTTCTTAAATGAATCCACTTGTTTCAATGCTACGTTGAGGCCTGATCAGATATCTGAATCTTCTTCCAGTGTAAAACATCAAAACTATAGATTGACTTGTTGATTTTTCTTCTGACGGTTATCATCTTTTGAGATTCCTGTGACAGTTGATATTATTTACTTATTACAATCTAGTTTAATTGGATTAGGATTCTCGAACTACAAATAGGCTGAGTCATATGCCTTTCAATCTCCCCCTATTTGCTTGTTATTATACAATAACAAGCAAATACCTAGAGGATTCTTCAACTAATCCCAATTAAACAAGTAAAAGAAAACACTTTAAATGCTAAGTAAATAATGTAAAAGTTCTGGTTTATACTAACATTATCCAGATTCAAACAGAAAAGATAAATACAAGATAGATGATCCTCTAGACTGATCATATAAGACAATTATCCTATTTTGTTCTATCAAAGCTCTAATGATATAACTTGTAGAGCTAATCTTCATTTACCACCTTCTTCCTCATTGATTTCTCCTTCTTCTTGTTCATCCATATCAGGTAGATTCTTGATCAATTCTGAGTCAACAAGTAATTCCCTTCTGGATGACACATCTGTAGGATAAACCAGTGGTATTCCAAGTTTCTTTCTCAACTCACCTTGATACTGCTTGTACTTCTTCATGTTGGTCTGAGCATAGGATCGAATATGATTTGCAGCTTCAATCTTTTCTTGTGATGCAAAACCATGATTTCGAAGAGCATATTCAACATATACCAAATGTCTGGCAAGGTGTGTATACAATTCGTCTGTCTGAAGATTAACAGTATGAATAACTTCTCCCTTAAGAATTTTAACTTGTGGAGGGTCATTTATAACTTCAGGACCAGCTCTTTCAGCAAACTCTTGAAATTTTTCATGAAGCAGTATGCCTAGTTCAGAAGATGTTCTTACTTTTGGTCTCAACACCCAAAGCTCTGACAGAGATCTATCATAGAAGAACTGAAGCGATACTTTGTGAGATCCGAGCTTATGACATTCAACAAAGATAAGTAGCTCACCATTCTTAGGATCAGATGCAGTGGTTATTCTCACAATTTCTGTCTTTAAAGCTTTCAAATACATATCATGTATAGGGTTCTTCTTTTTAAAGCTTTCAAAAATAGCAATCATCCGACGATCATCATAGTCAGAAGTTTGTGGTGAGTCAATTACCTTTTGAGCACGTTCCCACTTATTACCATTTTTGTACTTGATGTACATCTTCCTAGCTTCCAGCTTTTGAGCATGTTGCTTTTGAAGTGCTTCCTGTTCTGCCTTTTGAAGTCTTTCATTATGAGCTAACTGTTCGAGTGTCTTCTTGAGTCTTTCTTCTCTCATAGCCAGATTAGCTTCATTCTGTTCGAGTTCTTTATTTGCTTCAAAATTCATTTGTTGTGTTTCAACAGAATCAGGAATTATTTGCTCTTCATCATCCCAAAAACTGAGATCTGGTTCATCAAATTCTTCACCAACATCAGGAAACTGTAAGTCAGCAAACAGATCAATATCAGGTTCACCTGTATAGTAAAAACCTTCTACATCATCATCATCTTCCTGTTCTGCTGCTTGATGAGTTGTCTTCTTCTTCCCTTCACTCCTATCTTCAATTTTCTCTTTACTTGCACTTCCTCCCCCTCTAGATTTCTCCCCCTTAGTTGAGGAATCCTCTACAGTCTTGTGACTTGTACCAGCTCCAGGGTCACTTCCATCACTACCTTCAAAGAATTTCTTCTCTTCTGCTGTAAGTGAGTTCTGCTAATGATATTATATAAGTGTCTCAACCCCTTTGCTTGATGATCACTTTGCTTTTCAATCTGACTGAGACGATGTTCAGTGGTTAAGTGATTCTCATTTACGTTATTCTGAAGATCTTCAATCTGATTAGACATAGATGATATAATAAGATCTTGAGCCACTGTGACATCTCCAGAGTCTTCAACTGCTTGTTGTTGAGAGAGTTTAAGTGCATTGATTTTGTTGTTGAAGATAGTTCTCATGTTATCCATATCAAACCTCAAGTTTTTGTTGTCTTCTTCAGCTTGAGCAAGACTTTCTTTCATTTGATTGAGTTGTGCGATGAGAGATAAAGTGTATGTGTCATTGTGTGCT
Source organism: Saposhnikovia divaricata (assembly GCA_036435485.1). Classification (NCBI taxonomy): domain Eukaryota; kingdom Viridiplantae; phylum Streptophyta; class Magnoliopsida; order Apiales; family Apiaceae; genus Saposhnikovia; species Saposhnikovia divaricata. The sequence goes on along the minus strand of CM071599.1, from coordinate 138,834,958 downwards.
CTCACCTCAATCGCTCTCTGAGTATCACTCACCTCACGTGCTAGTGTTTCACTCAGATTTGAAGTAATTCTCACATCACTCCTCTCATAATCCTGAGCTACATCCATTGTACCTGCACTAGAGATCACCCTAGCCTCCTCTTGGAAGGTCAGTGGTGGTGCAATGGGAGTTCGCAAGTCCCGATCAACCTGTGAAGGTTCTTCTGCCGTAACAATGGCAGGCACTGTAACTTGCTCCTCTTGCATAACAATGTTTTCAGCTTCATGTGAGAAAATATCTTCCCCCATTGTGAGTAACAGGGGTGAGCTTGAAGGAATGAATGGGTTTAAGATTGCCTTTGACATGGTTTTACCTTTCTTTTGTGATGGCAAATCTGTTTCACTCAAGATATCACTACTGGGGATAGCTCTTTTGAATGACAATTTCTTTCTACGATAGTGTTTGGAGAATTTAGGATCAGTGTTTGGTGCATTGACCTGGGATAAAGGTTGTGGATCTACAACCCCTTGGTCACATCTCACAATCATTTGACTATCAGAAAGATATTGAGATTTTAAAGGAGTTGAGTCAAATACCTGATCATTGACATGTACATCATCTTCATTCTGAGTGGGTTGATCCACTGGAAGTTGATGTTCAAGAGTATTCAAGGGTTCAAAATCAGGTTGAGGTGCTGGAATTTGTTCTGCTTCAGGCTGTGGAACTTGTTGAATTAAAGGTATCTCAGCATCTGGCTGTGGCATTACATTTGGCAAATGTATGTATGTAGACATATATGGTGTTATGACTACAGGAACATGCAACAAGGCCTTAGAAGTATCCAGCCTGGTGTAGAACTTCTTGTTTGGTTTACCAGACCATTGAATTCGATCATTTGGAAACGGAGCAGGTTGATCCTTAGGCATAAGATGATTAAAAATTAGTTTCAAAAACCGAGGATAATGACACTTAACCAGTTTACCTTTTCCAAAGTTCTTTGTAGCCTTCTTCAATCGATTTAGCAGAATAGGCCATATCAAGCTGCCAAAATTGATTCTTCTATTGTGAGCAATCGAGAAACCAATTGACTGTAACATACCTGTGATGACAGTATTGTTACTCTTTGTAGAATTAGCAAACACTTTTGCTATGATCTCAAAGAAGATATTCCATTCTTGAACAAGATTGCTTTTGAGTGGTCGTTTAAGATTCAGTTGACCATGATAGTTGATATTTGTGAAAAATTGAGTCAACTCATCATTTGAAGGCACTTCAGCAAATCGTTCAGTAGGAACCCCTAGAGCAACATTGAAGACAGATTCATCCACTGTATATGTCTTGTCATTAAAGTCGAATGAAAAAGATCTTTCATCTGAGACAGCTGTAGTACACATTAATTTGAGTGGACCAAATTTCATTGGAACATTTGCAGTTATAGAATGACTACAGAGATTTTGTTCGTTTAGGAATTTTATCCAGGACTTGAACCGATCCACTGGGCAATCCTCGGGATTAAAATATCCAATATAATTGTGATTCACAAGCTCAAAATTATTATAAGCACCAGCCATTGCAAATCAGGGATTAAAATTAATAAATCTGCAAAATTCAACAATTTAACCCAATTAAATTACAAAATTCGAATTAATAAATAAATAAAAATTCGAAAAATCAAAATCTTTATCAAAAATTCTGAAAAATTTAGGCAAAGATCTTGATTGCAGTACAAACACACATCTATTTTTAGATTTTACAAAATCAACACCATTTGTTCAAATTTTTAGATAAAAAATTCGAACTTTTCAAACTCAAAATCCAAAACCTCGACCAAATCTTACATTGTAACCGTGGTTTTGAAGATTATTGATTGGGTAATCAAGAAATGTCCTTAGAAACCTGTTTTGAGATGAAAATTGGGCAGCAATTCGACCGAAAATTGTGTGTATTGTGTATGTATCGTTCGACTGTTTTGGGTGACTTAACACGCCAATATAACAATAATAAAGATATAACTGATGAATATAACTTACTTCTTAAATATCAAATGACTGTGATATGACTATCGGGTGATAGTCATACCGATAGTTATATTACGTGTAAACGTAATATGACTATCTTTGGCAGTAAGTTATATAACACTTAAATCTCTAATATAACTACCGAAAAACACTTAATATGACAATAAAATCAACAGTTATACCGATAGTTATATTACTAGAAAAACACACAATATGACTATAAACTAATTAACAGTTATATTTAAACAAAAACAAAATTATATCTATTTTATTACTAAGTTATATTACACCATTTTTAACTAATATAACTAATACAACTTCGAATATAACAATCAAATAGATTGTTATACCGAAAGTTATATTCCTCCAAAATAGTTAATATGACTAACCAAAATTTAGAATATTAACAGAATTTTAACAAGAAAATCACATTAATTATTTACAAAAGCCAAAAAATATCAAATTAACTTACACTAAAATTATAAAACCTAATAAAAATTATAAAAACGATCATATGTAGTCCCTTTTACGAAATCAAACATAAATAACAAAAGGACAAACACTACAAATCAAATAATATACTAAATATTTACATAATTATTTCTGATGAGTTAATAAATCTATAAATTTTCTAATAAAACAATTTCCATATAGAAAATTATTCAAAAAGAAACTATGATTTATTTAAGCAACAAAAATAATTAAACTGAATTTAAAACCATAACATTTTCAAGAAAAATAGATTTCTCATAAATTACAGCTTGTAAAATTCGAGAAAAATATTTTTAAAGAAAATGAATTAATCTAAAAATACAATAAATAATTAAAAATATGTACAGAAGATAATAACAATGATTTAAGATGAAACAAGCAAGAGTATGAGTTGATAAAATAATTATACAAGTGATTTAATAACAAATATTAACACATCAATCACTTGTAAATTATTAAAGATCAAACCTCACATATTAACCAGTTTAATTACTAGGACTATTTAACATACCCAATTCACCAACAATTCTGGTAAATGTGGATTCGTCAAGAGACTTAGTAAAAATATCTGCTGTTTGTTCTTCCGTGGGTACAAAAAATAACTCCACGGTACCATTCATGACATGCTCTCGAATAAAATGATACCTGATGTCAATATGCTTTGTTCTTGTGTGCTGCACAGGATTGTTAGAGATTGCTATGGCACTTGTATTATCACATAAAATTGGAATTTTATCAAGCACAAAGCCATAGTCTCTCAACTGATTCCTGATCCACAAAATCTGTGCGCAACAGCTTCCAGCAGCTATATATTCAGCTTCAGCCGTTGAGTTGGAAACTGTCTGTTGTTTCTTGCTTTACCAGGAAACTAGTCTACCACCTAGGAATTGACAACTCCCAGATGTGCTTTTTCTATCCACAACACTTCCTGCATAGTCAGAATCTGTATATCCAACAAGATTAAAACTAGAATCTTTAGGGTACCAGATACCTAGGTTAGGCGTACCCTTAAGATATCTCAGAATTCGTTTAACAGCAATGAGATGAACATCTCTAGGATCCGATTGGAACCTTGCACACAAACACGTAGCATGCATAATATCAGGTCTACTTGCAGTAAGATAAAGTAATGAGCCTATCATACCTCTGTAGCTTGTGATATCTACCTTGGCAGAATTTTCACATGCTCCAAATTTGACAGCTGTGGATGATGGTGTCTTTGCTGAAGAAGAGTCCTCCATTTGATACTTCTTGAGAAGCTCTTTGACATATTTGGATTGACAGATAAATATTCCATCTGTTCTTTGACTTATTTGCAATCCAAGAAAGAACTTCAGCTCACCCATCATGCTCATTTCAAATCTACCCTGCATTAACTTCGCAAATTTCTTGCACAAAAGATCATTAGTAGACCCGAATATTATATCGTCCACATAGACTTGGAATATAATTGTATCATTCTTATGTTTCTTTGTTAAGAGAGTTTTGTCTATGACACCTCTAACAAAATCATTTTCAAGTAAAAATTCAGAGAGAGTGTCATACCATTTCCTTGGTGCTTGCTTAAGACCATAGACAGCCTTGAAAAGGAAGTAGACATAGTCAATTAAATCTGGATCTTCAAAGCCAGGGGGCTGTTCTACATAAACCTCTTCATCTAGCTTGCCATTCAAGAAAGCACTCTTTACATCCATTTGATAAACTTTAAAGTTTGAAAATGCTGCGAACGCCAAGAATATTCTTATGGCCTCAAGTCTAGCCACTAGAGCATAGGTCTCATCATAGTCAATGCCTTCAGATTGGGAGTAACCCTTTGCTACCAGTCTTGCTTTATTTCTCGTCACTGTGCCATCTTCATCAAGTTTGTTTCTGAATACCCACCTTGTGCCAACTACTGGTCTGTCTGTAGGTCTGGGTACCAGCTTTCAAACTTCTTGTTGTTTAAATTGATTGAGTTCATCTTGCATAGCAATCACCCAATCAGGATCAGAAAGAGCTTCTTCAGTTTTCTTAGGTTCCATTTCAGATAGAAACCCTGAATAATTGCATTGATTCTGAAAAGCTCTTCTAGTCTTTACACCAACAACTGGATCACCAATAATTAGCTCAAAAGGATGAGCTCTATTCCAAACAGTCTGTCTGGGAAGATTAGATCTTGATGATTCGCCTTGACCTTCATTGGGATGTTTGTGTGACCAGTTGACCCTTCATTTTCTCCCCCTGAGTTGTTGCCAGGTTGACTAGATGATGATTGATTATTAGAGTCAGGGGAATTTTGACTACTATCATTGATTTCATCACCATTACCCTGATCATCATTGTTGTCATTAGCATCAGCAAAAATCTCAGGTGCATTGTCATCATCTGAATCTGTATCTGTCATGTCATCGAAAGATAGCTTCTCAGATGGATTCTCAGTTTGGATACTAGTGAGTTTAGTGTCATCAAATGTTACATTGACACTTTCCATCATCTTCTTTTCATCAATCACATACACCCTGTATGCTCTCATTGAATAACCAATAAAAATTGCTTCAAATGCTTTGGTATCGAATTTACCACTTAATCATCACCTTCTTTAAGCACAAAGAACTTTGCCCCAAATACATGAAAGTATTTGAGTGAAGGTTTCTTATCAGCCATAATTTCATAGGGTGTCTTCATTTGATCTTTATTGATTAAAGTTTGATTCTGGGTATAGCACGCAGTATTGATGGCTTCAGCCCAAAAGTACAATGGAAGCCTTGATTCACTTAGCATAGTACGTGCAGCTTCAATCAAGGTTCTATTCTTTCTTTCCACTACCCCATTTTGCTGAGGAGTTCTTGGAGCTGAATATTGTCTGGTTATACCCTTCTCAGTGCAAAAGTCATTTAGAACTACATTCTTGAATTCAGTTCCATTGTCTGATCTTATAGCTCTCACTGGATACGTAGAATCTCGCTCAATTAATTTAATGTGATCAATCACCAGTTGTGGAGTCTCATCTTTAGAATTCAAAAACAGAACCCATGTGTATTTTGAAAAATCATCAACAATCACTAGAGCATATCTCTTCCTTGACATAGACATCACATTAACTGGACCAAACAAATCCATATGAAGTAATTGTAATGGTTCAGTTACTGAAGATGTATCAGTGCTCCTGTGACTTGCCCTTTTTAGCTTGCCCTTTTGACATGCATCACACAGTCCTTCTTGAGTGAATTCCATTGAAGGCAAACCTCTCACCAATTCTCTTTTGACCAGAGAATTCATTGTCTTAAAATTAAGATGAGAAAGTTTCTTGTGCCATAGCCAACTCTCATCATTAGATGCTTTAGTGTAGAAGCAAGTGACTTCTTCAGTGCTTCCTGAGTTCATATTGGCTACGTGCAGATGGCTTTTTCTAACTCCTGTCAGTTGTGGCTTTTCATGTCTCTTGTGTGAAATTAGACAATTCTTCTTGTTGAAATGAACTTCATAACCTTTATCACAGAATTGACTGACACTGAGCAAATTGTGCTCAAGTCCTTTCACAAAAGAAACTTCATCAATGATAACATTTCCAGCTTCAAGTCTGCCATATCCATCAGTTCTACCTTTGCTGTTATCTCCAAAGGTAACTACTGGGCCGGCCTTCTCCACCACATTTGTCAGCAGGGTTCTATCTCTAGTCATATGCCTTGAACATCCACTGTCCAAGATCCAGGTTACCCGATCAACCTGTTCAATACCCTGCAAGGACAAATGAGTTAAACCTTCTTCGGGACCCAAATTTGATTGGGTCCTGCGTATTTAAAGTATTGACCTTTATCAGGCAAAACAACATTTTTAATTTTAACCTCTTTAGTCAATAAACATTTAACCTTATAAACAGATTTGAAAATCTTTTGTTTAATCTTGGGTATCCATGTTTCTCTCGCAGCCGTAACACTTGTGTCATTGACTGGACATTTGACCTGGTAGACATTCTTGGTAATCTTTTGTTTAGTCTTAGCTACAAATATCTCTCTCCTAACTTGAGGAGGAAAAGCAGTCTTAGATCGAACATTACTGTTCCTGTTCATGTTCTGTCGAGGAGCATTCTGTTTAACACATGCATAATTACCATTAAAATAAGCACGCATACTGTTAAAATCACCAGACATACAATTGATAATACCACATGCTTTATGATTAGAATCAATAGTAGACATGGTATTTTTCTGTTTTAACTTATTATTACCTAATCCAGTCTTAGAAGAACTAGCTGATTCAACAACTTTGACTGGTACTTTAGGTACATCATTCTTGGATGAAACATTTGTTATGTTAACGTCCTCAACTGATTTAGCCTTAACAAATACTGTGACATTTTTCTTGGATGACACATTCTTTGTATTGGATTTCTTAACAGTTTTATCCTTAACACATTTATCCTTAACAAGAACTGTGCCATTTGCACTATCCTCATTTCTCATTTCTTCTTGTATAACCATAGAGCGAATATCTGGTGGGCCAGCATCAGATTTTGTAAACATTGGTTTTTCAACATTCTTGAGAATATGTGGTATACCTCTTTCTTTAGCTGGGATAGAATTAGGAGAATGATTACTCAAAGAACCAACAGCTTGACTGTAATCAAATCCTATTCCTACAGTTCGTTCTACTGCTTGTTTGTTGAAGAAATATTTAGAAACTTTAACAGTATTATAACAAGCTCTAACCTGTGTTTCAAGTTCTCTAATCTTGGTTTCTTGTTCAGCAATCCTATCAACTTGTTTTACCATGTATTCTCCTAGACCCTTTTCTCTGTAGCTAAGTCGAGCTATTTCTTCTATATTCTTATCTTGATTAACCTGCACCTTTTTTAAATCTAACATTTGATTTTCAAGGTTAGTGTTAACAAGACTTATTCTCTCGTACCCTCTTTGTGCATTATTCAAGGAACTACGTAAACTATCAATTAACTGAGCATCAGTAAGAATTACCGGTGTGGTATAATAAGTTGAAGATTCGGCATTTGCCACCAACGCAAAGTTTCCATATTCTTCATCTTCGCTATCTGTGTCATCCCAGCTTTTACCAGCAGCTACATAAGCTCTTCCACTTTTCTTCTTTTCAGAAGCATAATCTTTCTTCTGTGCTTGCTTGGGTTTCTGACACTCAGTAGCAAAATGTCCCAACTCATTACAGTTGAAACAACGGATTTTGCTTCTATCAACAGTTCCAGTTTTATAACCTCCCCTGTTACTAGAGGATGAAGAACCTCCTCTCTGAAATCTGTTATTTGACTTAAACCTGAACTTTGGATTTCTTCTGAATCTGAAGTTACTGAATTGTCTCACCATCATTGCCATAGATTCATCTTCCAATTGATCCAGCTCTTCAAGTGAATAAAATTCTCCACTATCCTGAGTAGCTGGTGTTTGGCCAAGTTCTACTTCAGTTTGTTCCTTGTTGAAAATGTTAGGTTGAACAACTTTAGTTTCCACTACCTTAGGAACCTCAACCACTAGAGCTGTAGAAGAATTTGCCATTCTGCCTTTGCCATAGAATTCCTTTTGCTGTACTTGTTCTAATTCATATGTCTTCAGAACACCAAACAGCCTTTCAAGAGCAACCTGAGTTAGATCTCTAGATTCTCTGATGGCAGTGATTCTATGCTCCAAGTGAGTAGGCACAGTTAGTAAAAACTTCATGTTGATCTCCTTCTGAGTATATTGCTTGCCATGAACTTGCAAGTTGTTGATTATCTTGTTATACCTTTCGAACACTTTCTGAATGCCTTCATTAGGGCCAGCTCTAAAGTGTTCATATTCAGAAGTTAGAATTTGAAGTCTATTTTCCTTGACTTCATCAGTCCCTTCATTAATGATCTCAATAGTTTCCCAGATGTGCTTAGCAGTTTTACAATTCCTCACATGGCTATACATTACAGCATCTAGGGAATCCAATAGAATGAGTCTCAAATTTTTATCCAATCCAGCTTCCTCCTTATCTTCAGAGGTATAGTTCTTAGGGTCCTTTGGATAGGATTTGGCAGGGACTGTTACAGTTCCATTTACAATTGTTTCAGTATCATGTTGCATGGGAGTTACTGGTCCATTTTCCAAAACCCACAAAAATCTTGGGTTTGCTACATCAAGAAATAACTCCATTTTGTTTTTCCACATATCATAGTTATCTTTATTAAAGATAGGAATTTTAACATTGCCTTTGGCTGACATGATGAATTTTTAAGAGAGTTAAAAATTCGAGCTTAATTTTTGATTGAGTAAAAATAGGATCTTGATTTGTGTATCAATCAATAGGCTCTGATACCAATTGTTAGGTCCGATAAGATTGTAGAAGGGGGGGTTGAATACAATCTATACCATTTTCTCAAAATTTATTCATTAAACAATTTTCATTTAAACGAATATTTTGTGCGGAATAATATAACACAAATTTCAAGTTGAATATAACAATATATTAACTTGATGGGTGTTACAAAATCAGTCCAAATGATTATCAAGTAATTAATAACTAATTAGAAAATTCAACATGAACTTTGCTAATTTAGTTAATAAAATCAAGATATCAATTTGTGAACTAGGAAACTTAATTCGCTAGTAGTACAAGAATCACAAGTAAACAAGTTCCAATGGATAGGATATTACAACTGAGATGAACTTGAATTTACAAAATTAAATTTGGAGGTGTTCTTGAGCTTGAGAGAGAGAGAGAGAATAGCTGCTGTGTATTTTTCTTGTGTTTAGCTCGACTGATTTTGATCTTCTGCATTCTGTTTCCTTAAATACACAGCCATAGTCATATTACTTAGATTAAACTGATATGACCATCATTTTACATTAATATGACAATTGGTATGACTATCAGTTGAATGTAATATGACTGTCCAGTTTAAATATGACTTTCGGTATAACAATCCAGCTCAATATGACATTCGGTATAACTTACCATGTCAATATAACATTCGGTATAACTTTCCATTTGAATGAAATATGACTATCTCCTTTGAATTGTATATGACTATCTCCTTTGAACTGAATATGACTATCTCCTTTATAAACTGAATATGACTATCGGTATAACTATCAGTTTGATAGTTATATCATCATATTTTTCAGTTTATAATTAATTAAATGACTTATTAAAAATCATTTAACTAATTAATTCTTATTAATTAATCTAATAATCACTTTAACAAATATATTAATTCTGATAGAATTAATTTATTTATTAACTTAATTACTTGACTTAATCAATTAAAATAGAATTAATATAAATTCTTTAATAGTCAATACTCCGCTGAAAACCACGTAATTATGATAAGGAACATACACTGGCATGATGTTGACGCTCGATGTACTGTCTGGTTCATGAACGACTAACTCCAATCTCTGTTCTTCATCGTGACTTTTAACACTGTGGTCTTTTATACTCTTCACTCTCATCAATCATTCGGTACTGAAATTGTTTCTCGTCACTAATAGAAATCTCTATCTTCTTAAATGAATCCACTTGTTTCAATGCTACCTTGAGGCCTGATCAGATATCTGAATCTTCTTCCAGTGTAAAACATCAAAACTATAGATTGACTTGTTGATTTTTCTTCTGACGGTTATCATCTTTTGAGATTCCTGTGACAGTTGATATTATTTACTTATTACAATCTAGTTTAATTGGATTAGGATCCTCGAACTACAAATTGGCTGAGTCATATGCCTTTCACCAAACCATATGGAGGTCAAGTTACATCCTTTTTAATGTTATTGCCAAAATTTCATAAAAGAACAAATTAGTTTGGTTTGGTAATTTAACGGTCAACTAGTACTTTGACTATACCCTAAAAAAGGTATCGTCAGGGTTTCGTGTTTCGATTTTTTAAAAAATATTTCTCGAGGAGCCAACCATACGGAGGTCAAGTTCCATCCTTTTTAATGTTACTGCCAAAATTTCAGAAAAAAATAAATTATTTTGGTTTGGTAATTTAACGGTTAACTAGTAGTTTGACTAGAACCCCTAAACAAGGCTTCGTCAGGGTTTCATGTTTCGATTTTTTAAAAAATATTTTTCGAGGACCAAACCATACGGAGGTCAAGTTCCATCCTTTTTAATGTTATTTCAAAAATTTCATAAAAAAATAAATTAGTTTGGATTGGTAATTTAACGGTCAACTAGTACGTACTTTGACTATAACCCCTAAATAGAGTTTCGTTACGGTTTCGTGTTTCAATTTTTTAAAAAATATTTCTCGAGGACCCAACCATACGGAGGTCAAGATCCATCCTTTTTAATGTTATTTTCAAAATTTCAGAAAAAAATAAATAAGTTTTGTTTGGTAATTTAACGGTCAACTAGTACTTTGACTATAACCCCTAAACAGGGTTTCGTCAGGGTTTCGTGTTTCAATTTTTTAAAAAATATTTTTCGAGGACCAAACTATACGGAGGTCGAGTTCCATCCTTTTTAATGTTATTGCTAAAATTTCTTAAAAACAAGATTTCATAAAAAAAATAAATTAGTTTGGGTTGGTAATTTAACGGTAAACTAGTACTTTGACTATAACCCCTAAACAGGTTTTCGACAGGGTTTCGTGTTTCGATTTTTTAAAAAATATTTCTCGAGGACCCAACCGTACGGAGGTCAAGTTCCATTCTTTTTAATGTTATTGCCAAAATTTCAGAAAAAAATAATTTAGTTTGGTTTGGTAATTTAACGGTCAACTAGTACTTTGACTATAATCCCTAAATAGGTTTTCGTCAGGGTTTCGTGTTTCAATTTTTTAAAAAATATTTTTCGAGGACCAAACTATACGGAGGTCAAGTTCAATCCTTTTTAATGTTATTGCCAAAATTTCATAAAAAAATAAATTAGTTTGGTTTGGTAATTTAACGTTCAACTAGTACTTTGACTATAATCCCTAGACAGGGTTTCGTCAGTGTTTCGTGTTTCGATTTTTTAAAAAATATTTCTCGAGGACCCAACCACACGGAGGCGAAGTTCCATCCTTTTTAATGTTATTTCCAAACTTTCAGAAAAAAATAAATTAGTTTTGTTTGGTAATTTAACGGTCAACTAGTAATTTGACTATAACCCCTAAACAGGGTTTCGTTAGGGTTTCGTGTTTCAATTTTTTAAAAAATATTTTTCGAGGAGCAAACTATACGGAGGTCAAGTTCAATCCTTTTTAATGTTATTTGCCAAAATTTCATAAAAAAATAAATTAGTTTGGTTTGGTAATTTAACGTTCAACTAGTACTTTGACTATAACCCCTAGACAGGGTTTCGTCAGGGTTTAGTGTTTCGATTGTTTAAAAAATATTTCTCGAGGATCCAACCATACGGAGGCCAAGTTCCATCCTTTTTAATGTTATTTCCAAAATTTCAGAAAAAAATAAATTAGTTTGGTGTGGTAATTTAACGGTCAACTAGTACTTTGACTATAACCCCTAAACGGGGTTTCGTATTTCAATTTTTTTAAAAATATTTTTCAAGGACCAAACCATACGGAGGTTAAGTTCCATCCTTTTTAATGTTATTGCCAAAATTTCATAAAAAAAGAAATTAGTTTGGTTTGGTAATTTAACGGTCAACTAGTACTTTGACTATACCCTAAACAAGGTATCGTCAGGGTTTCGTGTTTTGATTTTCTAAAAAATATTTCTCGAGGAGCCAACCATACGGAGGTCAAGTTCCATCCTTTTTAATGTTACTATCAAAATTTCAGAAAAAAATAAATTAGTTTGGTTTGGTAATTTAACGGTTAACTAGTATAGTTTGACTAGAACCCCTAAACAAGGCTTCGTCAGGGTTTCATGTTTCGAATTTTTCAAAAATATTTTTCGAGGACCAAACCATACGGAGGTCAAGTTCCATCCTTTTTAATGTTATTTCAAAAAATTCATAAAAAAACAAATTAGTTTGGATTGGTAATTTAACCGTCAACTAGTACGTACTTTGACTATAACCCCTAAACAGGGTTTCGTTACGGTTTCGTGTTTCAATTTTTTAAAAAATATTTCTCGAGGACCCAACCATACGAAGGTCAAGATCCATCCTTTTTAATGTTATTTTCAAAATTTCAGAAAAAAATAAATTAGTTTTGTTTGGTAATTTAACGGTCAACTAGTACTTTGACTATAACCCCTAAACAGGGTTTCGTCAGGGTTTCGTGTTTCAATTTTTTAAAAAATATTTTTCGAGGACCAAACTATACGGAGGTCGAGTTCCATCCTTTTTAATGTTATTGCCAAAATTTCATACAAACAAAATTTATAAAAAAAATAAATTAGTTTGGTTTGGTAATTTAACAGTAAAGTAGTACTTTGACTATAACCCCTAAACAGGGTTTCGTGTTTCAATTTTTTAAGAAATATTTCTCAAGGACCCAACCGTATGGAGGTCAAGTTCCATCCTTTTTATTGTTATTTCCAAAATTTCAGAAAAAAATAATTTAGTTTGTTTTGGTACTTTAACGGTCAACTAGTACTTTGACCATAACCCCTAAACAGGGTTTCGTTAGGGTTTCGTGTTTCAATTTTTTAAAATATATTTTTCGAGGATCCAACTGTACAGAGGTCAAGATCCATCCTTTTTAAAAATTTAGAAATGACCCGCCAATTATTTTCAGAAATTGAAAAAATGTTATTAAATATTTAAATGATTCTACACATCATAAAAAAAATACTTATAAATAGAAGGATGATATTCATCACATGTGCAAATTTAGTTTGTACAAAAAAATAGTCATATGATAAGAGAATGCTGAATTTTTACTCATTAGATACTTTTAAAAAATTTTAAAAAATATATAATTAGTTGTAAAAATATTTTTAATCATTAAATATTCGATTTTTAAAAAAAAAATTCTCGAGGACCCAATCGTACGGAGATCAAGATCCATCCCTTTTAAAGTTATTGCCAAAATTTCAGAAAGCAATAAATTAATTTTGTTTGGTAATTTAACGTTCAACTAGCACTTTGACTATAACCCCTAAATAGTGTTTCGTTAGGGTTTCGTGTTTCGATTTTTTTAAAAATATTTCTCGAGGACCCAACCATATGGAGGTCAAGATCCATCCTTTTTAATGTTATTTCCAAAATTTCAGAAAAAAATAAATTAGTGTTGTCTGGTAATTTAATGGTCAACTAGTACTTTGACTATAACCCCTAAACAGGGTTTCGTCAAGGTTTCGTGTTTCAATTTTTTAAAAAATATTTTTCGAGGACCAAACTATACGGAGGTCAAGTTCCATCCTTTTTAATGTTATTGCCAAAATTTCATAAAAAAAATAAATTAGCTTGGTTTGGTAATTTAACCGTAAACTAGTACTTTGACTATAACCCCTAAACAGGGTTTCATCAGGGTTTCGTGTTTCGATCTTTTCAAAAATATTTCTCGAGGACCCACCCATACGGAGGTCAAGTTCCATCCTTTTTAATGCACTACTACAAATTTGAACTTGCATAGCACTTTTTTTTAAACTTACTGTTTGCACTAAATCACGCAAGCGTACTTGGTCACAAGTAATATATGAATAAGTCAAGTTCGTTCCCACAGATATCTGGTTAGGTTTCAATTCAGTTCATGCACCTATGCAACAATGTATGGTTTTTATTCACTGCTAAGACAATTAATAAGATTGGGTTTAGATTAACTATAATTAACTAAGAAACAAATTACCAAAACTAAGAATTAACTAACTAACGAGAATTGGAATCGAATTACTTATGCAAGAGAAAACATGGGATCCTAACTTCATTAAATACTTTGCTTAGATCTGACGCCTTTAATCACTATATGAAATGGTTATGATATCTGATCGGACAACATGTAACAAGTATAAGCTACCTCTCGGTATACTAACACCAAACTACTCATACATCCACAAAAGAGATAGAAGATGAATAGACACCGATTATGTTTAGACCCTATATCTCTATAAGATTTGAAAACATAACGGTTTAAGCTTATCCATATTGATCATATAGGGCAGCATAATATCTCTATTTATGCTACAAATCATGATGTTAAAACATCAACCTATCCTATGCTAGCATGGCAAGTTCTAAATCTCAAGATCCACTCTCGTTTCGCAAGACATTCACAATTCAATTTAGATGTAAGCTACGCATCTAAAAGCATTAAGAATAGCCATACAAAGATATCAAATATACATCACACACAGATCTTTAAAGCATCAAAATACTAAAGCTCCATAAATAAATCCGTTAGAATCCCATGACAACGATTAGTTCGTAATTGAACCTTTCGTCTTCTGGGGATCAAGTGAAACCATGATAATGAAATAAGATATGAATTCTATGTTATAATATGCTAACTAATGATACAAATTACAATGGTAGGATGTGTTTATATAGGCTCTAGAAGTCTTTCCCAGCAAGAAATTCCTAAAAATAGAGTTAAAATAGAATTTCTGCAGTTTAGCACAAAATACGTTTCCTAAACTGATTATGTTTTGAAGGAAAATTCGTAACTGACTTTACTTCAGTATTTCTGGTCCGTTCCAGTTCTGATTGGACCTCTGAACCACTTTAGAATGAAAGAGAATTCCGTTATCTTCGCGTGGACAGTATGATCGTCCAAAACGGACTTGTAGAACTCAAGATATGGCCAAAACAATGAATAAGGCGCAGCCTGTGCCTCCTACTGCATTCCGTGCAGCCTGCGCGCCACAGGCGCAGCCTGCGCGCATGCCTCGCCGTTTTCTGCACCATTTCTTCGTTTCTTCGTCTTTTCCTTCTGTTTTTTTTACAAATGCTTCCGTCTTCAATTCTCTAGCCTTGAAATCTTCATGATAACTCACAACATTACTCCACTCTTCGTTCTTGAGCTCAAATTCTACTTCAAAATCGACGGAAACATCAACCCTAATTGACATTCTTGCAAACCTGCACACTTAAGCAAAACACATCAAAACGACAACAAACTTGAGACCAAGTCAATCAATTTAAGCTGTATTGAAGCGATCCAAGTGGATATAAAATCCACTTATGACACCCCCAAACTTAAACTGATGCTTGTCCTCAAGCATAAACAAATAAACTATTTACAACTAACTAGTACCACTTCCGTAGGTGATCACGGTTGCATTTGGCATATGCAACAATTCCTTTAAATTAATGGAGAATATGGGAATAATGGATAGTGTGCCCTAAATTATTGAATATGGGAATAATGGATGTTGTGCCCTAAATTTGGGTAATTAATGGAGAATATTCTTATTTACAGAATCATGCAGCCTAAAAGAAATACAAGAAAAAATACAAGGGAAAATGTCGGAGATCAAGGAAGCCATAATGAAGAGAATAATAGAAAGAATGAAAGGACTATTGATGAATCAAATCATGAGGAGGAAGAAAATGAATCAACTGCCCAGGAAGGGAACCAGGTAGGAGATCCTTTAAATCAATTTATGGACTTATTAAGGCAGAATTTAAATCTTCATCAGAACCCTCAACAACCACCAGTTCCACCTAACCCAGTAGCTAATTCATTCCGTGCTTTTAAGTCATTGAAACCCCTAGAGTTTGAATGAACCGCTGACCCGGTTGTAGCCAGGGCATGGCTAAAATAAATGGAGAAAGCTTTTGAGATATTGAATGTAGATGAGGGTCAGAAAACAATCTTTGCTGCCTATCTCATAAAGGGAGAAGCTAATTATTGGTAGGATTCTAAAAGGAACCTAGAAGGAGCAGGAGTAATAACTTGGAAGCAGTTTTCCAGAGTGTTTTTAGATAAATATTCTCCTAAGTATATGGAAAACCAGATGGAGACAAAATTTTTAGAGCTAAAGCAGAATAATCTAACAGGGGCTGAGTATGAATCTATGTTTACTGAGTTGTCTAGGTTTGTACCAGAGTTGGTAAACTCTGAGGAAAAGCGAGCAAGAAGATTCCAGTTGGGATTGAAACCGTGGATACAGTCTCGAGTGGCAGCTTTTGAATTGACTGATTATGTCGCGGTAGTTCAGAAAGCATCAATAATAGAAGCAGGGAGTGAACAAGTGCAAAGAGACCGAGAGAGTAAGAAAAGAAAAGCTGAAAGTCAAAAGGGAAGTTCAACTGGAAGAAACTTCCCTAGCAAATTTAGTAAAGGACAAGAGTCTTAGTTTGCGAGAAATCCAGGATTTGGTAGAAGTTCCGGCAGGAGCATCCCAGTCCAGTCAATCAAGACCACTGTTACCTGATTGTAAAACTTGTGGTAGGAAGCATACGGGCGTCTGTGGGCTACTAGGAATAACTTGTTATAAGTGTGGATAGAAGGGGTACTATTCTGACAAGTGCCAATCGACTAACACTAATAGCAAGGGAGACTTCAAGTGCTTCCAGTGTGGAAAATTTGGACATATGGCTAAAGATTGCCATTCTGGTGGTTCATCTGCGACATGGCAAAGTGGTACTGCTTCAAATAGACATCCTACCGCTAAAACATTTAATATGACCTTGAGAGACTCAGTAAGACATCCGGATGTGATTGCAGGTACGCTCCAACTTAACTCCTTAAGTGCAAATGTTTTATTTGATTCAGGAGCGACCAAATCATTTATATCCCAAGACTTTGCTAGTAAATTGAAATTTAAGGCAGAATCATTACACGAACCCTTACGAGTAGAGATAGCTAATCAAGAAGTTATTCTAGTCAAACAAGTCTATCCAAAAATTTACCTAGAATTCGAAGGATGTCGGCTTCACGTATATGTAATTCCTCTGAAATTAGGAGAGTTTGATGTCATTCTAGGATGGATTGGATAACAAAGAATGAAGCTAATATTGACTACAAGGGAAAGAAAGTAAGAATAAAACTACCTGAAGGTAAAGAATTGGTGTTTAGAGGATAAAGGCAAAATAAACAATTTTTGACTAGTATACAAGCAAAAAGGTTGATACGCCAAGGATGTGAGTCGTATTTAGCTTATGTGATAGATGCCACTAAGAAAGCACCTGAATTGAGTGGGATTCCCATAGTCAATGAGTTTGCGGATGTATTCCCAGAAGATCTTCCTGGATTGCCACCTTATAGGAAGATAGAATTTGCTATAGACTTAGTGCCTGGAGCAGCACCAGTTTCAAAAGCCCCATATAGGCTAGCCCAGTTGAACTAAAAAAGTTAGCTTCCCAATTACAGGAATTACTTGATAAAGGCTTTATTCGACCTAGTGTATCTCCGTGGGGAGCACCTGTGTTATTTGTTAAGAAGAAGGATGGAAGTATGAGGTTGTGCATAGATTATAGAGAGTTGAACAAATTGACGATCAAGAATAAATATCCTTTACGAAGGATAGATAATTTGTTTGTCCAATTGAAGGGTGCTGAGTATTTTTCAAAAATATATTTAAGATCCGGATATCACCAACTCAAGATTAAACCTGAGGATATTCCCAAAACAGCATTTCGCACACGTTATGGGCATTATGAGTTTTTGGTAATGTCATTCGGTTTAAATAATGCGCCAGCAGCTTTCATGGACTTAATGAACAGGATTTTCAAGAAATATCTAGATAAGTTTGTTATAGTCTTCATTGATGATATATTGGTTTATTCAAAGACTAGGGAAGAACATGAGGAACATTTGAGGATAGTTTTGGAAATTTTGAGGCAAGAGCGGTTGTACGCTAAGTTTTCAAAGTGTGAATTTTGGCCGCAAGAAGTCCAGTTTTTAGGACATGTGATAAGTAAGGAAGGAGTGCTAGTTGATCCCGCAAAAATAGAAGCAATTTCAAATTGGGAAAGACCAAAGACTCCAATGGAAGTAAGAAGTTTTGTAGGATTAGCGGGATATTATAGGAGGTTTGTGCAGGATTTTGCTAAGATAGCAGCACCATTAACCCGGCTTACTCGTAAAACCGAGAAGTTTGTGTGGACTGATAAATGTGGAGAGAGTTTCCAGCAGCTAAAGAAAAGATTAGTGATAGCTCCAGTACTAACTTTACTGGATGAAAAAGGGAACTTTGTGATTTTTATTGACGCATCCCATAAGGGCTTAGGTTGTGTACTTATGCAACATGGTAGGGTGATTGCTTATGCATCAAGACAATTGAAGGAATATGAGTTAAAATACCCTACCCATGACCTAGAATTAGTTGCAATATTTTTCGCTTTGAAAATTTCGAGACATTATTTATACGGGGAAAATGTGAGATTTACTCTGATCCTAAGAGCTTGAAATACATATTCACTCAAAAAGAACTAAACATGAGACAGAGAAGATGGTTAGTGTTGATCAAGGATTATGATTGTGAGATCCACTATCGCCCCAGGAAGGCCAATGTGGTGGCCGATGCCCTTAGTCGAAAAGAGAGACTTAAGATGTTAAGTGCAAAAGAGGAGTTAATCAAAGATCTTGAGAGATTGGAAATTGAGGTGAAAATACCAGGAGAACGACAAGAGAGTCTAATGGAAATTAGTGTCCAACCACCGTTGTTGGAAAATATTAGGATATGTCAATAAAAGATGATGGAAGAGGAAGAGAAGTCCTCTGAGGAAATAATGACAGGAGAAGAAATCAAATGTGAGAGAGATGAAAAGGGAATCATGAGACATGCATGAAGGATATGGGTTCATAATGTTCAGGAGTTAAAAGATGAAATTTTATGAGAAGCTCATAATTCACAGTATTCAATTCACCCAGGTAGCACCAAAATGTATCAGGATTTGAAAGAGTTTTATTGGTGGCCAAATATGAAAAAGGATGTTACTGAATGGGTACTTAGGTGCTTAACATGTCAAAAGGTAAAAGCGGAACATCACAGACCTAGTGGATTGTTGCAACCATTAGAGATTCCTGAATGGAAATGAGAACATATTGCTATGGACTTTGTAGTAGGATTACCAAGAACTATAACCAACCACGATGCTGTATGGGTAATTGTAGATCGATTAACCAAATCAGCCCATTTTCTTCCAATAAATGAGAGGTATTCGATCGACAAGCTTGTAGACATATACCTGAAAGAGATCATAGTAAGGCATGGGGTTCCTGTAACTATTATATGAGATAGGGATCCAAGATTTAATTCTAGATTCTGGAGGAGTTCTCAAGAATGTGTGGGAACCAAATTGAACATGAGTAACGCATATCACCCAAAAACGGATGGACAGAGTGAGAGGATAATTCAAACATTAGAGGATATGTTAAGAGTCTGTTCCCTAGATTTTAAAGGGAGTTGGGTAGATCATCTTCCCTTGATTGAGTTTGCCTATAATAATAGTTATCATTCAAGCATAGGGATGCCACCATATGAAGCTTTATATGGCCGGAGATGTCGATCTTTTCTATGTTGGCAGGAAGTAGGCGAACAAAAGGTTTTGGGTCCTGAATTAGTTCAAAATACAAAAGATACAGTAAGTTTAATCAAGGGACGCCTGGCAGTAGCTCAGGACAGAGAAAGGAAATATGCAAATCTAAAATGTAAAGATAGGGAATATGAAGTAGGAGATTATGTCATGTTAAAAGTGTCCCCATAGAAAGGATTGATGCAGTTTGGCAAGAAGGAAAATTAAGTCCTAGGTTTATTGGTCATTTTGAAGTTCTTAAGCGAGTGGGAAAGGCTACCTATTGATAGGTCCATATTTCATCATATTTTTAATACGTATTTTATGTCCGTTTTCATAATTTTATTAATTAATAAATTGTTTTATTTTGTTTTGTAGGAAAATAAATAAAAACAGATTTCAAGGAGGAAAAGGTGCAAAAAGGGAAAGGAGGTGGAAAATACTTGAAGTCAAGGAAATTGGAGGGAAAATCGAATACTTATCCGAGAAGAAAAGGAAATTGAAGAAATTATATTCAAGATCGGATTGTAATCAAAGGGGCCAAACCTATTATTTTTCCATATATATATGGCCTTCTCTCTTGTAATTTAAACACCAATTTAGACACCTAGAATTTTATAAGTTAGTTGCTCCCCATCTCTTTTCTATTACCAGGTTCAGTCGCATATTTACATGTCATATATTAATTGTTTTGTTAATTCTATAATTATGCGTAGCTAATTTTCTTACCCTAGGATGAAGATAAAGTTAAATTAATTGCTTTTGATTTCTTCTCGTTCCTATTAATTGATTCTCATAATTTTTCTTGTTGCTTAATTGTTCAATTGACAAAGTGATTTTGATAAATTATTGTTACCGGATTTATTTTTCATAGCCTATGCTTGCTCTTTGAAGTTTTGATAGGTTATTGTTAGATAATAAGTTTCATATTATATGCTTGTCTCGTTAATTGATATATCTTATTTGTGAAGGAAAGATAATTGATTTTAGGACGAGTTAATATTAATTGTGATTGATTAACGGATTCGGATTCCTAGGTTTTCCATATTATTTGATAATCTTTGCTAATTAGGTTAATTAGGTTAAATAAATCTCATTTCAAATCTTATTGTCTAGTTCGCTTGAGTTAATTATTAGGGTTTTGAAAATTCGTAGTCTCTGTGGATCGACCTGTATTTGCTACAACTAAACACTGTGCGCTTGCAGTTATTTTACACATCAAGTTTTTTGGCGCCGCTGCCGGGGACTATTGGTAATTTTCTTTCCTTGATATTAATTCTTCGGATTAGTTTTTTGTTTTCTTTTGTTTTTTTTAGGGAATAGTGAAGCGGAGAAAAGCTTGGACAAGAAGATCGTTGCAAGGCCTCGTTGTCTCTTTTGAAATTTTTGAAAGCGCTTTTCGGTATTCCGTATCACCTCTCTCTATTTTTTTTCTTTTCTTCACAAATATTAAATATTTAAAAAAAAAAATCAAAAAATATTAGTTAGTTAATTGTTTGTTAAAAACCAATTTGCTGCATCATTCACTCTTTCACATAGGATCACATCATCTAGATTTCTTTATTGTATTTATTGATTTCCCACGTAGTGTAGTGCATCCATAAGTGTTTATTTTCTTGTTCTTTATGTGTTGCATCATTCAATCAATCTTAAGGGTGCCACCCAAGTACAAGATAAGGTGAGGGATTTCATCACCCTTTCCTGGCCCACAAATCACTAATTCCTTCATCTTGCATTCCCCTTTCCTTAATAAAACTAAGTAGACGTTAGCCCCTAGGATCTCACGCTCAATTAGGAAGAGAATCTAGGAGGAACGAATCAATAAGTATTCTTTCGTTTGGTGTCTAGGCAAGCGTGACGCTTACCTGGCTAATTTGGATTGGTGTCTAGAAAGGTGTTTAGCCTCTTGGCAATGCTTGCACATGCCTGGCCAATCAGGATGAATGCTTTTTGAGTTGTGACTTTTAGTAGTATCTTATTGTTAGGAGCAAGGTCTAGATTTTTTTTAGGTTAATATAGATTTTTTTTTAATTTTCCATTTTTTTTAGGTGTTTACTTATAGCTCTTGTCTGCTACGTGCTTAACTGTTTTCTTCTCTTGTATTCAAAGTTCTTGGGTTCGAGACACTACATCTAGATTAGTAAGACAAACCAATCTGTCATCTCCTAAAGTAGTAAGACAACTTGAGTTTTCTTCACCCACTAGAATTGAGTCAAAAGAATTAGAAGTTCAACCCGTAGTCATGGCTGTTTCACTTAAAGACCGTTGTTACCCCGCTCGTACCGCTCAACCCTCATGCATAGTCTTACCCGCAGTAACCGCGAATAACTTTGAAATCAAACATCACAACATTAGCATGTTACCTAGGTTTGCTGGGGTAGAGGGAGAGGATCCATATCTTTTTATTCGAGAGTTTGAGGAAGTGTGTGCATTGCAGAAACTTCAACAATTGAGTGAGGATTCCATTAGGCTCAGGCTTATTAACTTTGCTTTAAAAGAAGATGCTAAACAGTGGTTGTATAGTTTACATGTTAATTCTATTTCCACATGGGAGGGATTTGTTGCTATCTTTCTTAAAAAATAATTTCCAAACCATAAGGCAAACAGACTTAGGAATGAAATCAACCAATTTCAACAAAATCGGAATGAGTCTTTTTGGAAATATTTTGATAGATTTAAAAAGTTGTTGTCTAAATGTCCTCAACATGGTATAGAAAAATGGAGACTTTGTAAAATTCTTTATGAAGCCTTAGATAGCCAAACCACTGCTTTGTTATAGTCTATGTGTAATGGTAAGTTTATGGACAAAGATGAGGATGAAACCTGGCAATGTTTTGAGGAGTTAGCTGAAAGAACAATGTTGTGGGAGTCAGCTAGGGAACCTAATCAAGAAGCTGAAAAATCTAACTCATCTAAGGGCTTACACGAAGTTGGTAATTCTATTGCAACCGAAGCTAAGTTAGCTACACTCACTAGACGTCTAGAAGCCTTAGAAACCAACAATGTGTCCTCTCAAATGTCTCTCTGTGCAAACTGTAGTTCTCCTAATCATGTGGTAGAGAATTGCCCCGAAATTGAACAAGTCAATGCCATGTTTCAACCTAGAGTTAGGAATGATCCTTATGCACCCACATATAATCCTGGTTGGAAGAATCATCCAAATTTCTCATGGAATCAAGGTCAATACAATCAGTATAATCAAAATCTCAACCTGCTTTTCAAAAGCCCAATCCTGGTCCATACCCACCTCAAAATCTTGGTCATTATCCAAATTCAGTTCACATGAATCCTCCTGGTTTTGCCGAATCTGACAAGAGATTCAATTCTTTAGAAAATAGTATTGAGGCATTATTAAAATCTCAAGCTAATTTAACTCAATCTCAACAATCTTTCATGCAAGATATGACCCAAGATAGGCAGTTGCTAAATTCGAACACTCAAGCCATATCTAAGCTAGAGGTCCAAGTCAATCAATTGGCAAACACAATCAGTGAGAGAGAGAAAAATCGATTTCCTAGTCAACCTGAGACTAATCCTAAATTTCATCCAAATCAAAAGTCTCATGAAAATGTGAATTCTGTTATCTCTCTAAGGTCTGGTAATCAATTCAATAATCATGCTGGTGTCAATACTCAAGAAGAAGATAAGCTAATATCTGAACCAAATCCTTTGCTCTTGAATCCTAGTATTAAACAATCTTCAAATTCCGAGAGTTCTGAATTAGATAAAACTGATGAGTCATCACCATCCGATGAACCACCTTCGAAACCCCACTCTGATGTGTCTAATGAAAAAGTCTTTAAGCCGAAAGCCCCGTTTCCTCAAAGACTTACTTCAAACAAACAATCTGCTCAGTTAGATAAGATTTTGGAAGTCTTTTAGCAAGTCAAGATTAACATTCCTCTTTTAGATGCGATTCAACAAGTTCCCTCTTATGCTAAGTGTCTAAAAGATTTGTGTACTCATAAAAGAACCACTCATGTTCCTAAGAAAGCTTGCCTAACATCTCATGTTAGTTCTATTTTATCAAATCAAATCCCTGTGAAGTATAAGGATCCTGGTTGTCCTACCATCTCTTGTGTCATAGGTGATACTTTCATTGATAAAGCTTTGCTCGATCTAGGAGCTAGTGTGAATCTTCTTCCCTTATCAGTCTATAAAGCCTTGGGTTTAGGTGAACTTAAGAAGACTAGTGTCACTCTTCAGTTAGCTGATCGTTCTGTTAAAACTCCAAAAGGTATAGTGGAAGATGTGTTGATTAAGGTTGGTGATTTTGTATTCCCCGTCGATTTCATTGTTCTAGAAACCGAACCAGTCAAAAATCTAAAAAATCAAATTCCTATCATTTTAGGAAGGCCTTTTCTTGCTACCTCTAATGCTTTGATTAACTGTTGGAATGGTTCGATGAAACTCACCTTTGGTAATATGACGATTGATCTTAATGTCTTTAATGTAGGAAATCAACATAATGAGCTTTTTGAACAACCTGTAGGAGTTAATTTGATTGATGAGTTTGTTTCATGGTCGAATCTTGAGGATAGTTCAATTGAGTCTTTTCTTGATGAAGATGTTTTGTTAAAGTATGAGAATAATAAAGAACTTCATGAGTTGTATAGAAATTTTTCTTCTGATGAGATGTTAGATGAATTGAATGCTATTTGTTCTAAGCATGAAACCCAACTTGAGGATAGTTCTTTTGATCCTAAGTCCGTTGTTAAGACTTCTGTTGGTGAGCTACCCACTTTCGTTCCTAATCTATCTTTTTCCACTCATAATCAGTCTTTGGTAGTTGATAATGAAACTTATCATGTTCTTTCTAGTGACTTAGTTCATGACCAAGAATTTCATATAATCAATTTGCCTAAACAACATAAAGAAGCGTCTAATTGGTCTACGAATGATATTAGTGGTATGAGTTTCATTCTGGTGCATGATCATATTTCTCTAGTGGATAATGATGTTTTTGTGGGTGTGTTTCACATGTTTGATGATTGTGTTACATGTTGTGTTTTTCCTCGATCTGGTATTGGTTAGTATATCTGTTTCGTAATGTATCTCCCATATAGTCAAGTTTAGGTATGGGGGAGTTTGTGTGTGTGTGTGTGTGAGTTTTTGTGTTGTGTGTTTTTTGTGTGTGTGTTATAGGTAATAATGTATCTCCTCATCCCTTATCAGGTATTCTCGTCCTTTTACTTTGTCACTTTTCTCTCATTTGCATACATTGAGGACAATGCATGATTTAGGTATGGGGGAGGGATTTAGTAGTATTATTTTTATTCAAAAAAACCCAAAAAAAAATGGAAAATGGAAAAAATACAAAAATAATTCTAGCCTTGTGAAATGATTACTTGTTAAAAGTTAGCTTGATGCACCCTTACATGCTATAGTACTCTTGTGTTTCTGAAGCTTTTGATTGAGAAGTGATTTGCTAAGTTCTTGTTCACACACACACACACACTAGCAAGTTGAAACTAGTCGACTTATTGAATGTTGTAAGTAATTAAAAGGACATGAATATGTGCAAGAAGATTTGGTTTCCATGCTTTGAGTACAAGTAGGTGCATTAAAGAGACTTTTTCTTGGGATTGATTATGTTTTTCCACCAAGTGAGATTTTGAGCCTATATGCATATCTTTTGCATTTTATATTCGTTTGCTTGAGTGTCCACATGTTGTTTGCATTGCTTGCACTTGTTTGAGACCTTTCTTGAAATGCATGACATTATTTGATGATAAGATGATAAAGGCATTTAGGAATAACCAATTATTATCCAAATTACCACACCCTTTACATGTGATCAATTAGTTACCCCTTTGAGCTTTATCCTATTTTTTCGGTGACACACCACATTACTTGCCTAGACCTTTTTGTTGTGTAGCCTTACGTATATACTTGTTCCCAATTGTCAAAGGCTAGTAGGAAGTTGTGGGAGTAATAAGGTGTGTGAGAAGGGGTTTACTTTTGTTCATTAATTTTGGGGAAACATTGGGTTTTGTTGCTTAATTGTCGGTCGTTATTCAATAAATTCTTGAAGAAGGATTGTGGTTTCTTATATATTTATATTATCCGTCTTAGCTCTCGTTTAAAAAAAAAGAAGAAGAAAAAAAGAAAAAAAAATTAAAAAAAGAAAAAAAAATTGAAAAAAGAAAAAAAAAGTTATATGAGAGCATACTTATGTTTCTGTGTGATCCTTCTTCATTCGACTATTCAAGAATTTTGTTGAAAATTTTTAGAAATCCATGTATGGGGAGGATGTATGGTGTTGTGTATGATTTATTATGGTTTCTACTAGCTTTTGACACTTTACCTTATTTGGCCTTACTTGACATACCTTGTCCCTAGCCCCATTACAACCCAAATAAAAGACCTTTTGATTATCATCATTAATGTATGTTGTGTTAAAGTTAGATTGATACCAAATGTCAAGCATGCTTATGATTTTGTTGGAATGGAGTGATACACTTACCCTTGTTCTTGAGTGAATATTCTTCTGTGAGTGAAATGTGAGTTATTACTTGTTTCTGCATATGAGATCCCAAGTTTTGACTCTAAGGTGTACTCTTGTGGGCTTAGCATGGTTACCAACTTATTTTTACACTTGACGTGGACTTCTAACGACCTCTGCATATTTCTTTGAGTAGACTATGTGAATACTTGCATCTACACACCAAGCCATTGCAAATTCACTTTGATTTCTTAAGTTGATATAGCATGAGATGACTTGTATGTGTGGTGTTGCATTGAGCAATCTTTCACATGAGCTAGATGGATTTTTTGGGTACATTCTCTATAGGCCCTCACGAGACCTCACTCGTCCACTAGGGCTGCCTAGGGGTTTAAAGTGCTTGTTGCATATGCCAAATGCAACCGTGATCACCTACGGAAGTGGTATTATTTATTTAGGTAGTATTTTATATTTTATTTTTCTCGAGGACGAGCAAAAGATAGGTATGGGGGCATTTGATAGGTCCATATTTCATCATATTTTTAATACGTATTTTATGTCCGTTTTCGTAATTTTATTAATTAATAAATTGTTTTATTTTGTTTTGTAGGAAAATAAATAAAAACAGATTTCAAGCAGGAAAAGGTGCAAAAGGGGAAAGGAGGTGGAAAATACTTGAAGTCAAGGAAATTGGAGGGAAAATCGAATACTTATCCGAGAAGAAAAGGAAATTGAAGAAATTATATTCAAGATCGGATTGTAATCAAAGGGGCCAAACCTATTATTTTTCCCTATATATATGGCATTCTCTCTTGTAATTTAAACACAAATTTAGACACCTAGAATTTTATAAGTTAGTTGCTCCCCATCTCTTTTCTATTACCAGGTTCAGTCGCATATTTACATGTCATATATTAATTGTTTTGTTAATTCTATAATTATGCGTAGCTAATTTTCTTACCCTAGGATGAAGATAAAGTTAAATTAATTGCTCTTGATTTCTTCTCATTCCTATTAATTGATTCTAATAATTTTTCTTGGTGCTTAATTGTTCAATTGACAAAGTGATTTTGATAAATTATTGTTACCGGATTTATTTTTTATAGCCTATGCTTGCTCTTTGAAGTTTTGATAGGTTATTGTAAGATAATAAGTTTCATAGTATATGTGTGTCTCATTAATTGATATATCTTATTTGTGAAGGAAAGATAATTGATTTTAGGACGAGTTGATATTAATTGTGATTGATTAACGGATTCGGATTCCTAGGTTTTCCATATTATTTTATAATCTTTGCTGATTAGGTTAATTAGGTTAAATAAATCTCATCTCAAATCTTATTGTCTAGTTCGCCTGAGTTAATTATTATGGTTTTGAAAATTCGTAGTCTCTGTGGATCGACCTGTATTTGCTACAACTAAACACTGTGCGCTTGCAGTTATTTTACACATCACCTATGAATTAGCGCTACCGCCAAATTTGAAACTTATTCATAATGTGTTTCATGTATCTCTGTTAAGAGAGTATAGACGTAATGCTAGTCACGTTTTGGAATATGAAGTTGAGGATATACAGCAAAATCTAACTTATATGGAAAAGCCAGTAGAGATTATTGATCGTAAAGAGCAAGTGCTAAGAAACAAGACCATTCCAATAGTTAAAGTGCTCTGGAAGAATCGAGAGATAGAAGAAGCCACATGGGAATTAGAAAGTGCTATGTGAGAAAAGTATCCACAACTATTTTTAACATGATTCCGGGACGAAATCCTTTTAAGGGAGGGAGATTGTGATATTCCCTAATTTTTGTAATGCTATTGTATCTTAATGAATAGTAATTTTGTGGATTTATGGAAAAAGATATGCAATTACTCTATGTGCGAATCAGAAAATGAACGAGTTTAAATCATATTATTGTTGTACTATGAAAATGAGTGACTGGAAATGATCACGGATTTTCAAGATTCTCGAGTATGGACTCTAAAGATTTTTGATTTCAAATTAGCCCTTAATGCATTGGATATTAAGGAATATGAAGATTTTAAAAGGATTTATATTATATGAAATTTGACGGAATTAGGTTAAACCCTAGAAATGAACAAAACAAAAGGGATTAGCACCGGAACTTGGATTAATAAACGAATTGGGATTAAACGTGTATGAAAAACCAAATAACCAAGATTAACATCATAACAAGGATATATATACCACATTATTAATTACCAAAATCATTAACATATTAATTACAAAATCAAAAACAAGATTATGGTGTAAGGTACATGACATCACCAAGTTAGGCCAATTTCCAATAATATTAGCCAAGGATTATCAAAGAAATTAGTTGATAAATATATAAACAAACCACTAAATATCTACCAAGCTCTAAACCATTTCCAAATCAACAAAAAATCAACATCTTCCCAACAAAAGGAACCATTCGGCCAAGTTACTATTCACCAAGAAAAAGGAAGATCAAAACCATAGCTTCAAGCAACTACAATTGAAGGGAAAATTCTTGGTGCTTGTATAGGTATAGACTAAGGTATGTACCAAATTTGAGAGCAAACAAACTTCATTTACATAGTTAATAAATTCATCAAAGTTGATGGATGAATAGTGATGAATAGTAATTTTCAAGAACTAACTTTAATTTCTTGATTTCTTTGAATGATCTAAGCTATACTAAGTTGATACAAGGACTATACAAGGTTTATTAAGGCTTATACACACTCCAAGGAAGGTATACCATTTTAAACCCTAGCTTGAATCTTGAGTTTATGGTTGGTTTTTCTGTTAGATTGGTATAAAGTATGAAATCATGGTAATATAAGTGTTTTGATTGGATATGGATGTGTATTGTGCTTGTAACCATGGCTGGTATGATGACCACATGGTGAATGAATTGAGATATGTGTTGGATGATGAGTTTGGAGGGGTGAAAATTTGGAAAGTATGAAAGTATAGCCGTTATAAGGCCCGATTTTCGTTAAAACAGAAACTATCTTGTTTAAGGCAGAAAATTTCGAACTGGTCAAGGTCAGTAGGATGTATCAGCTGATCATAGAGCTTAGTCCATTGATCGTTTTGATATAAAGAACGTAAAAATCTGATGAACGGTTTAGGAGATATGGCCAAAATCGTAAAGGTGATACGAAAACGTAAGTGCGAGTTCGTAATTTCAATTGAACTCCCTTAGCATAAAAAATTCAGTTGCGAATCTTGATAATTAAATAATATATAGAGGCCATAAGAAAGGTGTGGGAAAAGACCTTATGTCAATAAGATAATTTTTTGATTTTATAAAAATGTTTAGGTCCAGGGTACGCTAGTGGAATACCCCTTAAACGGGCAAAGGATAGTAAAATGTAATCTTCTCGAGTAATTGGCCGACTTAAACCCTTTACTGCTTGAATACCTACTAAGTGGTTAAGGTAATTGTGCTAAGTAATATTGAAATATAATGGGATATATTTCTAACTGTGATTCTTTCGTTTCTATAGATAATCGAAACGAACCTCGGATCGCTTCTACCCGACTTAGAGACCAAGGCAAGATTTCTTATATCTTTACTTTGTTAAATTATAAGGTTCTTAGAAAATGATTTTTTCTAGGTATATATGTGGCTCTGTGAGTATTATACTGCTAGGGACATATTTCCCTGATTTCTATTATTACTTGATATGGATAAAAAGGGGTTATATTATATATATGTAGGATTATGGTGATAAATTATACTTATGAGTGATCGGGAGCCATAGGGATGGAGTAAATAAAGGTATGATAATATTATGAATAAGAAAACAAGTACCTACTGGTATAAACACGAACAGGAAATATATATATTATAAGGAATATTTTCTTTCAATTATTTTAAAGAATATTAAAAGTACCTTATATAATTATAAAAGTCAAGGGTTTCTTCAGTATACAAGGCTCCCTGGTCAAACTCTTTCAAATCAGATTCTTGAGAAATCTTATCTCTGAAGTTTATTCAGAATTTATAAAAAGGGTAAAATGGAAATGGAATAATGGAATTGAAAAGGGGTGTCCATCTGAATAAAATGGAATAAAGACTTTTATAATGGAGGATTCTGACATTGGGGGCTGAGTTCAATTCAGTCCAGCATTCAACATTCTATTCCGGCCCATGTGTTGCCGAAGGAGGATTGTGGAGAACTTTCTTCAAGGGATGATAATCGGAGAGGATCATTCCTTCTACAAGTAGTAAACAGGGAACAGGTACGGTTAGGGCGATTGATCATCGTCCTGACCTATCTGGCTACAGGGAAGATCCCCAAAAATCTGAAAGAAATTGTTGGCAAATATATTATAATGACAACTTGAAAAGAAGGAAATGGCAGGTGACAATGAAATGTGTTAAATGATTATAAGAGAAATTAATATTATATTTTTATAAATAAAAGGGAAGTTATGTAAAAATGAATGACAAGCAAGTTTATGTTGGTGTATTACTGCGCAAACAAGATATAGCTTCTTATGGAAATAATTTATTTATTTACCTTGTAATTTCATCGTTTATATTATATTGGAACATTATTTGCTATACAGATAACAAATGTTTCCGGGATTGTTATGAAATGATTAAATGTTTTACTTCATAATGGTTTAAAAACTTTATCTTGTTGAGCTATTTAGCTCACTCTTGCTTATGTTTATATAACAGCTATATCAGATGCCGCCGATACGTCGCACAACACCCCGGAAGAGGTAAGGGCAGGACTATATGATAGAGAGTTGTCACCTATTCTAGAGGTAGCTTATCTATATATGTTCAGGGTATGAGTAGACGTATGTAAGTTAATTAAAAGGTTAATGTAATATAGTTTTGGTTGTTGATATGCTTCTTGTAGAAGCTTTATTTAGCAACACTACTTAAATGGTATTCTGGGTTTGTAATAATAACTTTATCGTAACTGTTGTTATTGATGGGTGTTGTTCTCTAAGCATATGACTGGTATGTAATGTTATAAGTGTGGGGTCAGTGTTGTTAGTATAAAATGTTACTTAAAATATTCAGAGTGCCAAAGGTATAATATAATTAAATGGAAATTGGATCGTGATGACCTGGATTCCTGACCCCGGATCTAGGGCTGTCACAGCCGTAACTCCAACAACCCAAAAACAGCTAAAACACTACGTGTCTATACTGGTTTTTAGTCTCAATCTCATTACACAACTTCCCCAAGCCCTTCTGATACCAATACATCACGATAACATCAACAAAACCTGACCTCTGGCGATTCAAGGAAAAACCCGGCGAACTTCGAATTTGCTAAATACTAAACCATATTGCGCATAATATATGTCAAAACAAATTTGGGATGACCTACAATCTACCTACAGTTCCAGTTTTTACAAACAATCAACGATGAACACGGACGAACGAATTAAAAATTGAAGAAAAACATGAACTTCGCTCTACAGCAAATCACGATCATTTGGTGCAAATAAATATACAAATCGACTGTAAACGACATGTTGAAGCTGCAGGAAGCATCAATTTTCACAAGGAATCAACGGATCTAAAACAAGGAATCAACGGATCTAAAACACCTAAATTAAATATCAAGAACCCTAAAATATAAAAAATATTTTAAAATATGTAATATATTAAATTTTATCTTTAAAATATAAAACACTTTAATATTTATAGAATATTATTCTAATAATATAGTACACTTTAATAGTTATAGAATATTATTTTAATTATAATTAAAAGATTTAGTAAAAAAAAATTATCAAAAAAAATTGTAAACAAAATACTAAATGTAACATAAGCATTTTTTGTAACACTAACATTAGCAAACGTAACGCTTTCGTGGGGCCCAACAGTGTGGCCAACTTTTTTGGTCGGGCCCACGTGTATGGCCCACATATTTGGTTTGGTAATTTAACGGTCAACTAGCACTTTGACTATAACCCCTAAACAGGGTTTCGTTAGGGTTTCGTGTTTTGATTTTTTAAAAAATATTTCTCGAGGACCCAACCATACGGAGGTCAAGATCCATCCTTTTTAATGTTATTTCCAAAATTTTAGAAAAAAATAAATTAGTTTTGTTTGGTAATTTAATGGTCAACTAGTAACTATAACCCCTAAACAGGGTTTCGTCAGGATTTCATGTTTCAATTTTTTTAAAAATAGTTTTCAAGGACCAAACCATACGGAGGTCAAGTTCCATCCTTTTTATTGTTATTGCCAAAATTTCATAAAAAAATAAATTAGTTTGGGTTGGTAGCTGGTTGTGTTTATAGTTGACGTTTTTCCTAGCTGGTTGTGTTTTTGGTGGTTTGGAAATTCTAGAATTTTAGATAGCTTTTTATGGTTGGATATAGGTCTTCAGGGGAGAGTGTCCCTTAGTTCTTTTTTCCTATTTTTTTGTTCTTTTTTCAAAGAGTTGGTGGCTGGTTGTTTTCCTTTCAATCCAGGAGGAGGTTTGGGCTGTTTCAATTCAAATTTTGGGTTCCAGTGGTCTTGTTTTGGTGGTTGCAGCAGTGTGTTTTGTGGCCTGTTTCTGGGGTATGGTTTTCCTAGTTGCAGAAGGGTTTTATTGATGCAGGGTTTGTGTGCTGAGATGCAAGATTATGCTCCTTTGGGGCAGCTGGATAGGAGGATTCAAAGCTGGGTTTATGTCGGGCTATTGGTAGGAACTTACTTCCTCATTCATGCTCTTTCTTTTGGAATTTTATTTGGTCATCTCGCCAGCTTCTTCAGGGTTTTTCTGCTTGCTTATCGAGGTGGCTTGCATGCTGATAGTTCTTATTTTGGTATAGACTTTCAAGGTGCTTGGTATGAGTACAGTTATGTAAGCATGAGTCTCCCTATGTGGACTTAGCGTACATGCTTATCTTGCTTATCTTGGTGCCTCGGTAAGTTTGATTACCCAGGTCTTTTGAGTAGTAGTGCTCAAGTTGTTCTGTTTCCACCAAGAGTTGCCTTGATAATTAGGGCCGCCTTGTTTTTAATAGCAAGATTTGCTTTCAGCCTTTCACCATGTGGATTTGGTTTGGGCTTCTTGGGCCTGGTGGCAGTGGTTTTGATTTTTAAAAGGTCCATTTTGAAAGGTTGCTGGGTGGAGTCCAAGACCTTTTATTTTGGTGTTGGGCTTTCTCTTGGTGGCCAACTTGTTTTCAGCATGATTTTTTCAGAGCTTGTTGGGCCTGCTGGCTTGTGGGTTTGCTTGTTCTCTTGGGCTTTTTTTGTTTGTTCTCTTTATGGGCTTCTATGTATTATTGGGGCATGTGGAAGTATCCCAGTTGTGAGTTTTTTTATTCCCATGGTTTTTATTCCTTGGAGTATGTTCCATTGGAATTTTTTGTTTTCTTGTGGGGTAGTTTTAACTAAACAATTGTCAAAATTTGATTGTAGAAATTTTGATTTTTGTTTAGTTGCTTTATTCTTTGGAGCTTGTTCCAAATGAATTTTGTTCTTGGCTTTGAGTTTTTGCTCTTAGTCTGTATTTTTCTTTCTTATTTATAAAATTCCACGAGGCCAAGTCTCATTTACCCGGAAAAAAAAAAAAAATAACCCCTAAACAGGGTTTTGTTAGGGTTTCGTGTTTCAATTTTTTAAAAAATATTTCTCGAGGACCCAACTGTACGAAGGTCAAGATCCATCCTTTTTAAAAATTTAGAAATATCCAGCCAATTATTTTCAGAAATTGTAAAAATGTTATTAAATATTTAAATGTTTGTACATATCATGAAAAAATATTTATAAATAGAAGGATGATATTCATCCCATGTACAAATTTAGTTTCTACAAAAAAATAGTTATATGATAAGAGAATGTTAAATTTTTACTCATTAGATACTTTCAAATTTTTTTAAAAAATATCTAATTAGTTGTAAAAATGTTTTTAATCATTAAATATTCGATTTTTAAAAAAATATTTCTCGAGGACCCAACCGTACGGAGGTCAAGATCCATCCTTTTTAAAGTTATTGCTAAAATTTTAGAAAGCAATAAATTAATTTGGTTTGGTAATTTAACAGTCAACTAGCACTTTGACTATAACCCCTAAATAGGGTTCGTTAGGGTTTAGTGTTTCGATTTTTTAAAAATTATTTCTCGAGGACCTAACCATATGGAGGTTAAGATCCATCCATTTTAATGTTATTTCCAATATTTTAGAAAAAAATAAATTAGTTTTGCTTGGTAATTTAACGGTTAACTAGTAGTTTGACTAAAACCCCTAAATAGGGCTTTGTCAGGGTTTCATGTTTCGAATTTTTAAAAAATATTTTTCAAGGACCAAACCATACGGAGGTCAAGTGCCAACCTTTTTAATGTTATTGCCAAAATTTCATGAAAAAAGAAATTGGTTTGGTTTGGTAATTTAACGGTCAACTAGTTCGTACTTTGACTATAACCCCTAAACATGGTTCCGTTAGTGTTTCTTGTTTCAATTTTTAAAAAAATATTTCTCGAGGATCCAACCATACGGAGGTCAAGATCCATCCTTTTTAATGTTATTTCCAAAATTTCAGAAAAAAATAAATTAGTTTGGTTTGGTAATATAACGGTCAACTAGTACTTTGACTATAACCCCTAAAAAGGATTTCGTCAGGGTTTTGTGTTTCGATTTTTTAAAAAATATTTCTTGAGGACCCAACCATACCGAGGTCAAGTTCCATCCTTTTTAATGTTATTGCCAAAATTTCAGAAAAAAATAAATTAGTTTGGTCTGGTAATTTAACAGTCAACTAGTACTTTGACTATAACCCCTAAACAGGGTTTTGTTAGGGTTTCGTGTTTCAATTTTTTAAAAAATATTTCTCGAGGACCCAACTGTACGAAGGTCAAGATCCATCCTTTTTAAAAATTTAGAAATATCCAGCCAATTATTTTCAGAAATTGTAAAAATGTTATTAAATATTTAAATGTTTGTACATATCATGAGAAAATATTTATAAATAGAAGGATGATATTCATCCCATGTACAAATTTAGTTTCTACAAAAAAATAGTCATATGATAAGAGAATGTTGAATTTTTACTCATTAGATACTTTCAAATTTTTTTAAAAAATATCTAATTAGTTGTAAAAATGTTTTTAATCATTAAATATTCAATTTTTAAAAAAATATTTCTCGAGGACCCAACCGTACGGAGGTCAAGATCCATCCTTTTTAAAGTTATTGCTAAAATTTTAGAAAGCAATAAATTAATTTGGTTTGATAATTTAACGGTCAACTAGCACTTTGACTATAACCCCTAAATAGGGTTCGTTAGGGTTTAGTGTTTCGATTTTTTAAAAATTATTTCTCGAGGACCCAACCATATGGAGGTTAAGATCCATCCATTTTAATGTTATTTCCAATATTTTAGAAAAAATTAAATTAGTTTTGCTTGGTAATTTAACGGTTAACTAGTAGTTTGACTAAAACCCCTAAATAGGGCTTTGTCAGGGTTTCATGTTTCGAATTTTTAAAAAATATTTTTCAAGGACCAAACCATACGGAGGTCAAGTGCCAACCTTTTTAATGTTATTGCCAAAATTTCATGAAAAAAGAAATTGGTTTGGTTTGGTAATTTAACGGTCAACTAGTTCGTACTTTGACTATAACCCCTAAACATGGTTCCGTTAGGGTTTCTTGTTTCAATTTTTAAAAAAATATTTCTCGAGTATCCAACCATATGGAGGTCAAGATCCATCCTTTTTAATGTTATTTCCAAAATTTCAGAAAAAAATAAATTAGTTTGGTTTGGTAATATAACGGTCAACTAGTACTTTGACTATAACCCCTAAAAAGGATTTCGTCAGGGTTTTGTGTTTCGATTTTTTAAAAAATATTTCTCGAGGACCCAACCATACCGAGGTCAAGTTCCATCCTTTTTAATGTTATTGCCAAAATTTCAGAAAAAAATAAATTAGTTTGGTCTGGTAATTTAACAGTCAACTAGTACTTTGACTATAACCCTTAAACAGGGTTTTGTTAGGGTTTCGTGTTTCAATTTTTTAAAAAATATTTCTCGAGGACCCAACTGTACGAAGGTCAAGATCCATCCTTTTTAAAAATTTAGAAATATCCAGCCAATTATTTTCAGAAATTGTAAAAATGTTATTAAATATTTAAATGTTTGTACATATCATGAAAAAATATTTATAAATAGAAGGATGATATTCATCCCATGTACAAATGTAGTTTCTACAAAAAAATAGTCATATGATAAGAGAATGTTGAATTTTTACTCATTAGATACTTTCAAATTTTTTTAAAAAATATCTAATTAGTTGTAAAAATGTTTTTAATCATTAAATATTCAATTTTTAAAAAAATATTTCTCGAGGACCCAACCGTACGGAGGTCAAGATCCATCCTTTTTAAAGTTATTGCTAAAATTTTAGAAAGCAATAAATTAATTTGGTTTGATAATTTAACGGTCAACTAGCACTTTGACTATAACCCCTAAATAGGGTTCGTTAGGGTTTAGTGTTTCGATTTTTTAAAAATTATTTCTCGAGGACCCAACCATATGGAGGTTAAGATCCATCCATTTTAATGTTATTTCCAATATTTTAGAAAAAATTAAATTAGTTTTGCTTGGTAATTTAACGGTTAACTAGTAGTTTGACTAAAACCCCTAAATAGGGCTTTGTCACGGTTTCATGTTTCGATTTTTTAAAAAATATTTTTCAAGGACCAAACCATACGGAGGTCAAGTGCCAACCTTTTTAATGTTATTGCCAAAATTTCATGAAAAAAGAAATTGGTTTGGTTTGGTAATTTAACGGTCAACTAGTTCGTACTTTGACTATAACCCCTAAACATGGTTCCGTTAGGGTTTCGTGTTTCAATTTTTAAAAAAATATTTCTCGAGGATCCAACCATACGGAGGTCAAGATCCATCCTTTTTAATGTTATTTCCAAAATTTCAGAAAAAAATAAATTAGTTTGGTTTGGTAATATAACGGTCAACTAGTATTTTGACTATAACCCCTAAAAAGGATTTCGTCAGGGTTTTGTGTTTCGATTTTTTAAAAAATATTTCTCGAGGACCCAACCATACCGAGGTTAAGTTCCATCCTTTTTAATGTTATTGCCAAAATTTCAGAAAAAAATAAATTAGTTTGGTCTGGTAATTTAACAGTTAACTAGTACTTTGACGATAACCCCTAAAAAGGGTTTTGTTAGGGTTTCGTGTTTCAATTTTTTAAAAAATATTTCTCGAGGACCCAACTGTACAAAGGTCAAGATCCATCCTTTTTAAAAATTTAGAAATATCCAGCCAATTATTTTCAGAAATTGTAAAAATGTTATTAAATATTTAAATGTTTGTACATATCATGAAAAAATATTTATAAATAGAAGGATGATATTCATCCCATGTACAAATTTAGTTTCTACAAAAAAATAGTCATATGATAAGAGAATGTTGAATTTTTACTCATTAGATACTTTCAAATTTTTTTAAAAAATATCTAATTAGTTGTAAAAATGTTTTTAATCATTAAATATTCGATTTTAAAAAAATATTTCTCGAGGACCCAACCGTACGGAGGTCAAGATCCATCCTTTTTAAAGTTACTGCTAAAATTTTAGAAAGCAATAAATTAATTTGGTTTGATAATTTAACGGTCAACTAGCACTTTGACTATAACCCCTAAATAGGGTTCGTTAGGGTTTAGTGTTTCGATTTTTTAAAAATTATTTCTCGAGGACCCAACCATATGGAGGTTAAGATCCATCCATTTTAATGTTATTTTAAATATTTTAGAAAAAATTAAATTAGTTTTGCTTGGTAATTTAACGGTTAACTAGTAGTTTGACTAAAACCCCTAAATAGGGCTTTGTCAGGGTTTCATGTTTCGATTTTTTAAAAAATATTTTTCAAGGACCAAACCATACGGAGGTCAAGTGCCAACCTTTTTAATGTTATTGCCAAAATTTCATGAAAAAATAAATTGGTTTGGTTTGGTAATTTAACGGTCAACTAGTACGTACTTTGACTATAACCCCTAAATAGGGTTTCATTAGGGTTTCGTGTTTCGATTTTTAAAAAAATATTTCTTCAGGACCCAACCATACGGAGGTCAAGATCCATCCTTTTCAATGTTATTTCCAAAATTTCAGAAAAAAATAAATTAGTTTTGTTTTGTAATTTAACGGTCAACTAGTACTTTGACTATAACCCCTAAACAGGGTTTCGTCAGGGTTTCGTGTTTCAATTTTTTAAAAAATATTTTTCGAGGACCAAACTATACGGATCTCAAGTTCCATCCTTTTTTATGTTATTGTCAAAATTTCATAAAAAATAAATTAGTTTGGTTTAGTAATTTAACGGTCAACTAGTACTTTGACTATAACCCCTAGACAGGGTTTCGTGTTTCGATTTTTTAAAAAATATTTCTCGAGGACCCAATCATACGGAGGCCAAGTTCCATCCTTTTAAATGTTATTTCCAAAATTTCAGAAAAAAATAAATTAGTTTGGTGTGGTAATTTAACGGTCAACTAGTACTTTGACTATAACTCCTAAACAGGGCTTCGTTAGGGTTTCGTATTTCAATTTTCTAAAAAATATTTTTCAAGGACCAAACCATACGGAGGTCAAGTTCCATCCTTTTTAATGTTATTGCCAAAATTTCATAAAAAATGAAATTAGTTTAATTTGGTCATTTAACGATCAACTAGTACTTTGACTATACCCTAAACAAGGTATCGTCACGGTTTCGTGTTTCAATTTTTTAAAAAATATTTCTCGAGGAGCCAACCATACAGAGGTCAAGTTCCATCCTTTTTAATGTTACTGCCAAAATTTCAGAAAAAAATAAATTAGTTTGGTTTGGTAATTTAACGGTTAACTAGTAGTTTGACTAGAACCCCTAAACAAGGCTTCGTCAGGGTTTCATGTTTCGATTTTTTGAAAAATATTTTTCGAGGACCAAACCATACGGAGGTCAAGTTCCATCCTTTTTAATGTTATTTCCAAAATTTCATAAAAAAAATAAATTAGTTTGGTTTGGTAATTTAACGGTCAACTAGTACGTACTTTGACTATAAACCCTAAACAGGGTTTCGTTACGGTTTCGTGTTTCAATTTTTTAAAAAATATTTCTCGAGGACCCAACCATACCGAGGTTAAGATCCATCCTTTTTAATGTTATTTTCAAAATTTCAGAAAAGAATAAATTAGTTTTGTTTGGTAATTTAACGGTCAACTAGTACTTTGACTATAACCCCTAAATAGGGTTTCGTCATGATTTCGTGTTTCAATTTTTTAAAAAATATTTTTCGAGGACCAAACTATACGGAGGTCGAGTTCCATCCTTTTTAATGTTATTGCCAAAATTTCATAAAAAAAATAAATTAGTTTGGTTTGGTAATTTAACGGTAAACTAGTACTTTGACTATAACCCCTAAACAGAGTTTCGTCAGGGTTTCGTGTTTCAAGTTAGACAGGAATTAATGCTTTAATACTAACAACAACTACGACACATAATATACAAGAATGCTTATTTAACCGTGCAATGGATGAGACCCCAAAAGGCTTATACAATAATACCCATGTAGCGAGCGTTGGGTTAGTGGATCCCAGACTATAAAAGCCTTAGGTCACTAGGCACAAAGTCCCCTAGAACTTAATTGCTCGAGTATTAAAGAGCTCACCCTGGTTAATTTTGCATTTAACAATTTAACTATTGACTCTTTTTTTTTCCTCTTTTTTTTCTTTTCTTTTCTTTTTCTTTTTTTCTTTTTCTTTTTTTTCATATATGCAATCCGGAATGAGAATTCTCATTTCCAACCCTAGACTACTCATATAAATATGAGCCGGCTACTAGCCATTTGACGCCTAGCCATTATTGACAAATATTTACAATTAAGCATGAAATCCCTGTCTGCCCCCAAACTTAGACTTTAGTGTTCTAGGTCATAAAGGGAATAACGAAAATTCTAAATATAATCAAGTGATTAAATCTCAAAAAAACCAAATGGTATACGAATTACAATTAACTCGCTCTAAGGGATCATGAAAAATGCATGCCATGAAATGCAACTAATATGAACTCAGATGGTATACGAAAAATAAAAAAAATAGAATGTCCTATATGAAACAAACGTAGATAACACGAACATACATGCATGAACTACCACTAATATGCAAAATATGACATCTATATGAACACAATCACAAATAATCACAAATAACTACAAATACACTACTTATCCCCCAAACCACCCCCAAACTCGAAAGATTCAATGTCCGCATTAAATGGAAGGTAATACGAAGGATAGTAGAAAGCATACCTAATTGTTGAAACACGTGGGTTGCCTCCCACGAAGCACTGTCGTTAACGTCATTTAGCTAGACAAATATGATTCAAATTATGGTGGCTCGAAGATTGCATTCGACTTGTCCTTATTAGAAGGACCATTCACCCATTGGTTGACAACCTTCTTGCTATCTTCTCACATCTTTTCTAAATCAAACTTCACTTTGACTCTTCCTTCAATCGATTTTTTCTTTTTCTTCTTCACACCTCTAGGGTGTTTATGCTTCCCAGTTGATTGATAAGAACACTCTTCTACCTCATCATCCATGATCCACCTTCTTAATACATTATCTTGACACAATTTAAAAATAACCAACTCATCACTCAGAAGGACATACTTCAAATGCGGTGGAAGTTTTCCGAGCTTTACATTCGAGAGATCTCGAATTGAAGCACTGTCAATGGAATCAATGATGTGATGCTTTAGCATGTGTGTGTCCGACTTTTCGCTCAACAACTGATCAAACTCCTCTGCCTGACCCGTATCAACCATTTCCACACTGAAACACTCTTCATCTTCTTTCGGAAGTTTCATGGCCTTGAACAAATTAAAGGTGACATTCTGATCTTGCACCCTCATTGTAAGCTCTCCTTTTTGCACATCAATCAAAGTACGGCCCGTAGCTAGAAAAGGCCTTCCCAAGATTATGGGAATCTTCTTGTCTTCTTCGAAATCTAGAATCACAAAATCAGCAGGAAATATGAGCTTATCAACCTTCACCAAGACATCCTCTACTATACCGCTCGGATAAGTGATCGTCCTATCAACCAACTGCAAAGAAATGTTGGTTGGTTTTGGCTCCGACAGACCAAGTTGCTTGAAAACCGACAAGGGCATGAGATTAATGCTAGCTCCCAAATCACATAAGCATTTGTCAAAAGACAACTTCCCAATGGTGCATGGAATTGTAAAGCTTCCTGGATTCTTAAATTTATGAGGCAATTTCTGTTGCAACACCGCATTGTACTCCTCTGTCAATGCCACTGTTTAAATTCTTCCAACCTTCTCTTTCGTGACAAAATATCCTTCATGAACTTTGCATATCTCGGCATCTGCTCCAATGCTTCAACAAAAGGAATGTTAATTGAAAGTTTCTTGAAGACATGTTCTGAAATTGTTTTTCCTGATCTTTTT
This sequence comes from Saposhnikovia divaricata, assembly GCA_036435485.1. Classification (NCBI taxonomy): domain Eukaryota; kingdom Viridiplantae; phylum Streptophyta; class Magnoliopsida; order Apiales; family Apiaceae; genus Saposhnikovia; species Saposhnikovia divaricata. The sequence goes on along the minus strand of CM071599.1, from coordinate 138,793,332 downwards.
TCTGCAAACGGTGAGGATATGGAGGAGGAGGATAGATCTGATTCACCCACTTCTGCTTCGGAGGAGAGTTTTCAGGAGAATTTTGCTTTTGAAGTATTTTTGGGAATGGAGGGGGTGGATAGATCTGATTGCTCTCTGTAGACTGTTTTGGAGTAGATTCTTTATCAGCTGCCAATTCAGAATTTCCCTTTTCTTTATCTGCAGAAGCCTCCACCTGCTGTTTCTTGATTTCTTCGTCTTCCTCAGCTGCTGATTTTTGATCCCTCATGACTTTTCCAGATCTTAAAGTAACTGCATTGACCTGTTCCTTGACTTCCCTTTTGTCTGGATTAGGCTCTGTATCACTTGGAAGAGTTCCTTGCTGCCTATACAATAAAGCACTTGCAAGCTGTCCCATCTAGTTCTCCAAGGTCTTGAGAGAAACTGCCTGGCTTTTAACCATCAACCTCAACTCATCTATTTCAGATTTTTCATTGGAAGATGGACCAGCATTCCCATGAGATTGTTGCTGCTGAAATCCCGGAGGTTGGAATTGTTGCCTTGGAGCATACTGCTGATAGCCTTGATTGAATGGCCTCGCTTGCTGACCCTGAAACTGCTGATAAGGTTTCTGAGGTTGTTGAGCACCTTGGTTGTTGCTCCAGCTGAAATTCGGATGATTTTGATTGTTCGGATGATAGGTGGCTAGAGCTGGTTGAGAAGGCCACTGAAAGTTGCTCAAAACTGCGCTGATTCAGAAGAGATAGCACACTGAGTCGTATCATGCGCACCCGCACAAAGCTCGCAAACACTTGCAACCTGCTGCACTCCATAATTTGTAAGAGAATCCACCTTCATAGTTAGAGCCTTCAGCTGAGCTGCAATAGCTGTAGCTGCATCAACTTCAAGAATTCCTGCAACCTTGCCTTGAGATAGTCTCTGAGTTGGATTCTGATATTCATTGGCAGCCATCGTCTCAATTAACTCATAAGCTTCATCTTAGCTTTTAGCCCATAGAGCTCCACCTGATGCTGACTCTAGCAAAGGTCTAGACTGTGCTCCCAACCCATTGTAAAACCTATTGATAACCATCCAATCAGGCATTCCGTGATGAGGACACTTTCGAAGCATCTCCTTGTAACGTTCCCAAGCTTCACACAAAGATTCACCATATTGCTATGAAAATTGAGTGAGCGCGTTCCTGATTGCTGCAGTTTTCGCCATGGGAAAGAATTTAGTAAGAAACTTCTGAGCAAGATCCTCCCAAGTAGTAATGGAATCGGCTGGTAAGGAGTGTAACCAGCCCTTAGCCTTATCCTTAAGAGAGAATGGGAAAAGCCTCAATTTGATAGCATCATCCGGCACACCATTAAACTTGAAAGTGTCGCAGATCTCAATGAAGTCCCTGATATGCATGTTAGGATCCTCCGTAGGAGCACCCCCAAAATGAACTGAGTTCTACACCATCTGAATCGTGCGAGGCTTGATTTCGAAAATATTTTCTGCAATAGTTGGTCTGACAATGCTTGAATGAATGTCATTGATCTATGGTTGAGAATAATCCTTCAAAGCCTTAGCTGCTGCTGGTAAATCAGCCATCTCTTTTGCTGCTGCAAGTTCTTCTTCTTCCAGTTTACGAGTTCGCAAACGTGTTCGCATACACGTTCAAGTACCTGAAACACCAAGAAACAACAAACTAAGTAAGAAAATCCGAGTCAGTGAATGCTAACGACCACTGATGACAAGCACATAAACTAAAAAAAACACCGATGATCCCAGGCAGCGGTGCCAAAAACTTGTTTGCACTAAATCACGCAATCGTACGTGGTCACAAGTAATATATGAATAAGTCAAGTTCGTTCCCACAAAGATCTGGTTAGGTTTCAATTCAGTTCATGCACCTATGCAACAATGTATGGTTTTTATTCACTGCTAAGACAATTAACAAGATTGGGTTTAGATTAACTATAATTAACTAAGAAACAAATTAACAAAACTAAGAATTAACTAACTAATGAGAATTGGAATCGAATTACTTATGCAAGAGAAAACATGGGATCCTAACTTCATTAAATACTTAGCTTAGATCTGACGCCTTTAATCACTATATGTAATGGTTATGATATCTGATCGGACAACACGAAACAAGTATAAGCTACCTCTCGGTATACTAACACCAAACTACTCATACATCCATAAAAGAGATAGAAGATGAATAGACACCGATTATGTTTAGACCCTATATCTCTATAAGATTTGAAAACATAACGGTTTAAGTACAAGTTATCCATATTGATCACATAGGGCAGCATAATATCTCTATTTATGCTACAAATCATGATGTTAAAACATCAACCTATCCTATGCTAGCCTGGCAAGTTCTAAATCTCAAGATCCACTTTCGTTTCGCAAGATATTAACAATTCAATTTAGATGTTAGCTACCCATCTAAAAGCATTAAGAATAGCCATACAAGGATATCAAATATACATCACACACAGATCTTTAAAGCATCAAAATACTAAAGATCCATAAATAAATCCGTTAGAATTCCATGACAACGAGTAGTTCGTAATTGAACCTTTCGTCATCATGGGATCAAGTGAAACCATGATAATGAAACAAGATATGAATTCTATGTTATAATATGCTAACTAATGATACAAATTACAATGGTAGGATGTGTTTATATAGGCTCTAGAAGTCTTGCCCAGCAAGAAATTCCCAAAAATAGAGTTAAAACAGAATTTCTGCAGTTTAGCACAAAATACGTTTCCTAAACTGATTCTGTTTTGAAGGAAAATTCGTAGCTGACTTTTCTTCAGTATTTCTTGGCCGTTCCAGTTGTAATTTGACCTCTGAACCACTTTAGAATGAAAGAGAATTCCGTTATCTTCGCGTGGACAGTAAGATCGTCCAAAAAGGACTTGTAGAACTTAAGATATGGCCAAAACAGTGAATAAGGGCAAAATTGTAATTTTTTAGCAACGCGTGCGCAGCCTGCGCCCCACAGGCGCAGCCTGCGCCTCCTCCAACTGCATTCCGCGCAGCCTGTGCGCCACAGGCACAGCTTGAGCGCAGGCCTCGCCCGTCTCGCCGTTTTCTGCACCGTTTCTTCGTATCTTCGTTTTTTCCTTCCGTTCTTTTTGCAAATGCTTCCCTCTCCAATTCTCTAGCCTTGAAATCTTCATGATAATTCACAACATGACTCCACTCTTCATTCTTGAGCTCGAATTCAACTCCAAAATTGACGGAAACATCAACCCTAATTGACATTCTTGCAAACCTGCACCCTTAAGCAAAACACATCAAAACTACAACAAACTTGAGACCAAGTCAATCAATTTAAGCCGTATTGAAGCGATCTAAGTGGATATAAAATCCACTTATCACTTACATAGCACTTTTGAGCGCCATATAAGCCGCCGCTATGCAAGTACATATGGCTTGTATAGCACTTTTTTTGGTGCTATGTAAGTACGTTCCTTAGATAACACGTTTGGAAGCGCTATGCAAGAAGGTGGTATCTAAGTAGTATTCAACATTTAACATAACTTCAATAGCACTTAAAGAAACGCTTTCTAAGCATTCATTTTTAGAAATTTATGATTAAATTAATTTTCCTGGATTTTGTTTTTACCTGTAACCTATAGATCTTGTAAAAACAATAAAAAAAGTCAAAATGAATAATCCAATATTCTTCCATAAAGTACTAAAAAATCAACAATTTCCTTAAAATTAAAATAGATTAGTTATTACACAAGTCATATCATCCATGAATCTTGACTCATACAAGAAATGATACAACAATTAAAAAATAAAATAAACAGTAACAAACGCTTTAACATTAATACCAAGTACGTTAAAAAATTAAAAATGTTAACTACTCAAGTATCAACCTCCGAGAAACTGCCGACACATTTGGGAAGACCATTGCAACGCCCCGTACCTCAACTCTGTCACCTGGATTGCCAGCATCCACCAATTTGTTGTGCATCAACATGCTGACTATGTGTGGCGTTCCTCCATCAGGAATCTCATCTAGTTTCTCATGTAGTCTCACAACTTGTTTATCAACAAACGTGTTTTAGATGGTAGCTAGCTAATGTATTCAAGTCAGCAGCTGTAACTTGCTGGTTCCAGGATCGCCTACAAGAAGGATGTTGATATCTCCCCAAAAGCTAGCTCCAGATTGCAATTTCAATGCACTCCCATCAAAAAGCTACAATAAACTCAATCAACCAAAACTCAAAACATGGAATGAATATCCCTAAATTACATAGGACTGTGCCAACTGTAATGAAGAAAAATAAAACAGAAAATTTAGCAAGTTAGGTATCAACGCAATAAGTAGCATTAGATCAAATAGATTAGCGTAATCTATTTTGAGGAACACTGTAGTACCTGACAAAGGAATCATTTGGGAGGACCATTGCGACACTCGGTACCTCAACTCTGTCACCCGGATTGCCAACATCCACCATTTATCGTGCATCAACAAGCTGACCGTGTGTGGCGTTCTTCCATCAGAAATCTCATCTGGTGCCTCCTGTAGTCTTACAACTTGTTTATTAGCAAACCTGTTCAAGACGGTAGAGGGTAGATAAGTTTCTGCTTGAGAACTAGCAGCAAAAGTTTAAAGGATCACCTGACAAGCTTCTTGTGTCAATATTGCACATATATATATTAAATCTGATTTTAAATTTATCACTTCCTAGAGTACAAACTAATCACTATATATATATATATATATATATATATATATATATATATATGTTTACATAGCCACCTCTCTATTCCTTTACAAATTATTCTTCAACTTCAGATCTCTTCTTCCACAAATATTTGTTCCAAAATATTCGGATAAAGAATGACTATCAGCGAGGAAACTATCATAATATTTTGACCACATTAGTAAACTTGCACATATAAAATAGACTTCACAAAACATATTGAGAAAAAAATAAAACTAAAACCAAATGAGGAAATTGTAACTTATTTAAATAACAGGAACAAGCAGAAGCGGGTAGATTTAAGAAATTAATATCAATACCATAAAGTTTGAACTCTATCAAAACTAAGAACTCCTCTTGACAATTATATAACTACAGAGTACAGATACTGTGAATACTTTTTGCAACTGGAAGCATGTGTCTTGAATGCAGAGAGGGAGCTTAAAACTTTAGGATGTAGCATCAATACATAATAAAATGGGTCTAGATGCCAAGTACCATATTACGGTAAATAGAGTACATTACCTGCATCTATTGTGCACCAATGTCATAGAGTTCTTGGCAAGACATTCTTGCTTCCCACACGTTGTTGGCTCACTGATCCTTCCTGGTAATATCCATAAACAAAATAGGTTTAAGATACATAATTTACTGTCAGCATAACCAACAAAATCAAAAGAATTAAAATAAAAAACCTCTATCCACAACAATCGGTTCAGAGAAATATCCACACACAAGACATCGGAACATGGCTTCCCTGATTTCTGGTATTATCGAGCTACACCGAATTTTCACTCCTTTCAATGACACCATTTTCTCAATATCTAAACAAAACCAAAAGAAATTAAATTAAACTCAAAAATAAAAATTCAGCACAAAAAAAGACGACAAGAGAAAAAACTAACCAAGGGTTCAAATTCCTCATAGTAGTAGATATCTTAGGATTAAAATACGAGCTTGAATCCGACTCACCATGTCCATCAACACAATATCAAAAATGGCAAGAACTTCCAACGGATACCTAACCATCTTATTATATAAATCATTATCGTAATCGTACACATGGTGCGCATCAACCTCAAGCGACACCCCTTGAATTTCAATCACAGAATGAATAGCCATCATATACTTGCCCTCTAAACTACCATCATCCTTCCCTCGAATCTAATCTAATCTAATCCGGTGATGATGGACCTGCATTGATTCAATTTAATCTAATTAGATTAGATTGAAAATGAAACAATTATTATTTAAAAATAAACAACAGTAAAAGTTTAATTTAATTGAATAGGATGAGTATCTGTGTTTACCGTCGTGAATGAAAGCCGGAGAAGAATCGGAAGCCATTTCTTGAGTTGATTGAAGATGATTCGGAGAGAATACCCAAACGAAACTGAATCGGAGAACACGAAGCATCGGTTTGATACATCGATTGACGAAAGCAGAGATATGAAGCATCGATTTGATACATCGATTGACGAAAACAGAGATATGAATCTGATGGAGAGGGAGAGATAATTGAGAGCGATGAGGGAGAGGGAGAGATAATTGAGAGCGATGAGGGAGAGGGAGAGATTCAGATAACTGAGAGCGGCAAGAGGGAGAGATTATTAGGTAATTTAGGTCATTTGAGATGAAGTTAGATAGAGTAATACTTAAAATACATAAATTATGATAGCCCTCGCAAAGTGCTATTCAAGATTAAATAAATATTCATACATTTACCAAAATTAAAAAATATCACTTAAAATACGAAACCTAACATATCGTTTCTTATAAACGCTATGTAACTGTGCCCTTACATAGAGCTTCCTAATTAAACACTATGTAAGTTTTATTATTTTATTTTTATTTTTATTTTATAATGCCACTTAATTGTTTGTATAACACTTTTTCCAAAAACGCTATTTAAGTAATATACTTGCATAGCATTTCTCAAAAAAACGCTATGTAAATACTGTCTCCTAAGTTTAAATGTGTAGTAGTGATGTTATTGCCAAAATTTTAGAAAAAAAAAAAATTAGTTTGTTTTGGTAATTTAACGGTCAACTAGTACTTTAACTATAATCCCTAAACAGGGTTTCGTTTTTCTTGTTTCAATTTTTTTAAAAATACTTCTCGAGGACCTAACTGTACGGAGGTCAAGATCCATCCTTTTTAATGTTATTGCCAAAATTTTAAAAAAAAAATTGGTTTGGTAATTTGACGGTTAACTAGTAGTTTGACTAGAACCCCTAAACAGGGCTTCATCACGTTTCATTTTTTGATTTTTTAAAAAATATTTTTCGACGACCCAACCGTACGGAGGTCAAAATCTATCCTTTTTAATGTTATTGCCAAAATTTCAGAAAAAAGAAATTAATTTGGTTTGGTAATTTAACGGTCAACTAGTTTGGAAAATAAATTAAAAAATTAAATAAAAATAGAAAAAATCCAAAATTTAATTTAAAATTCAAACACACCAAAGTAGTCATACTCACTATTTGTGTGATGAATCTTACCCTACTTTCAATAATTTTCCATTTTTTTTAATTTTTTCACCATCTTTAACTAGTTTGGAAAATAAATAAAAAAATTAGATTAAAATAGAAAAAAAGCCAAAATTTAATTTAAAATTCATACACACTAAAGTAGTCATACTCACTATTTGTGTGATGAATCTTACCCTAGTTTCACTAATATTTCATTTTTTTTATTAATTTTTCCCCATTTTTGACTAGTTTATAAAATAAATTAAAAAATTAAATAAAAATAGGAAAAATGCCTATTTTTGAACATATAATTTCGTGATATGACTACGTGGGTGATTATAAATTTTGAATAAAAATTTTCGTAATTTTTCGATAACTTTTTTCCGGAGTCGAATTTTGAGCCGAAAAGCCCGTACATTGAAAAATCAAACGGTTGACCAAACTTCAACGAAATTTGACCAAATTTTGTGGGAACAATTTTCTTAATACTTCAAAGTGCTGGGCAAAATTTCAGAATTTTAGAGCATTTTTTGATTTTATGGGTATTTATTTAATATTATAGTCTCTTTTTTGTTGGTTTAAGGGAAAATTAAAACATTCTGTTGATGACATGTGGCAAGTTGTTATTGGTTGACACCATAGCATATGGATTGTCATCTGTTAAACTATTTATAGCCCTTGATTAAAATCAAAGAAACACATATCCAACGATCCATATTTAAGAACATAAAAAGAAAATAAAAATATACACAATACACACATGCATGACACACCCACTTATCTGTCTCTCTCTCAATTCTCTCAGACTCTCACCCTCTCTCTCTCTCTCTCCAAAATACACAGTACACATATATACATTTAATCTTCAAAAAATCATATCTTACAATCCGTTCATCCAAACTTAGTGATTTATATATGTATGTGTTCTACAAATCGAGCTCTATCCACTGATATATGAATCTTCAAATTTCGAACAAATAAGTTTCTTGGTAAGTTTTTAATTCAGGTTCAAAGATTTATAATGTTTTTGATGATTTTGTTCTTGCAGGGTTGTATCTTAGAGCCGATTACAACATATATATTAATTTCATAATTTTTCGGGTATATTTTATTCGCCGGAAAATTCATGGGATGGCCGGAATTGGAATTGTAAAATGTTCTTCGAAATTTTGTTTTAACTATAATATAGTTAGTTGATTGGTGATGCTTATATAATTATTTTGGATTTTTAAGATTTCATTTTATGTCGTCGGATAATGTTTGGTTGATCGGAAATGGTTGAATAAATTTTGTTTGAAGTTCCATGCTAAAGTATATAAATGGTTGGTCGGATGTATTGTGGTGTGTATATGATATTTTCAATTTTTTTAGACAAGTTTTGGATCCGGTACCAGAATCTGGGTTTTTTTTAAGCGGTCGTTCGCTAAATTCGACCGAATTTGGTTGAATTTAGTATATTAATTTCGACCAGATTTGGTCGAATTTAGTACCTAAAATTCAACCAGATTTGGTCGAATTTGGCATTTCAGGTGCAAAATTTTAAAAAATTTGAAATTTTAACCGAAATTAAAAAATTTCAAAATTTTTAGATTTGCCGCCTGACGTACTAATTTCAACCAATTTCAGTCGAATTTAACAATAGCAATTTCGACCAAAGTTGGTGGAATTTATCATACTAAATTCGACCGATTACTATTTTCGACTCCCTTAAAAACGACCAAAAGAAATTCGATCGAATTTAGCTAAATTCGACTGAAATCGGTCGAATTTAGCTAAATTTGACCGAATTTTTTCGGTCGAATTTAGCCGTTTTTGTTGTAGTAATGTATTCAGTTTGTTTAGAATGAAAAGAACAAAAGAAGTCGATTAAATGTCTAGTCATGTCATTACATTATTATAAAATAACATATTAAACTATTTAACATATAAATCTCTCTTTTTAAAGCATTATAATTGTATTTACAAACAAGTAAAAATGTACTCTTGACGTTACTCAGGACCAATTTTACATGAAACTTAATTACATCTTCCTAAATTTATAGGTATTGAAAAGCTATCATGATTTATGCATAACTGACTGACTGTTATTAGTTATGTTTTTATGTCCATGTTCAGATTTTATATGTTACGTTCAGTACGGAGTTGATGTCTTCATAAATTTTTTTTAGCATGATGAAATTTAAGTGCACGGTACTTTTTAATCTTAATTAATAGCTTTTGCTATCTGTTAGCAATGTGTCTAGCATACACCAATCATATCTTGTAGAGGGAGGACAATTCATCAAATGTATTTTGTGCAGGTAACACTGCTAATGTAACCAACAGCCAGTTTCAAAGCTAGGATATACCAAAATTACTCGCCATATGATGGACAATAATCTTGTGATTGGATACGAGGGAGGTGCATGTACGTGACGCCGGGTCTATCAAGCCGTTATTGAATTACTTCTTGCCATGACATTCTGTTGATCCAACAATATGACGCTTCCCTTACACCATTTGCTTGGGCTTCCGCTGGCTTTAGGCAACCCACTTTGGAGCAACTTAGTGCTTCTGTTAGTCTGCCTTCACACTCTCTTGCCACACAACCAACTTGAAAAATTTTGCATTATATTTAAATTAACCCGTTAATCTCATTTTTTTAAAGTTTTATTACATTTATTAGTATATTTTAAATAATGTATCCATAACCTTTATTAATAATAGCTTATAACCATATATATATATATATATATATATATATATATAGGGGGCTACTCCAATACAAATCTCCTTAAAATACAAACCTACAAACCAAGCATAATCTAATATTTCAAGTTAATGTAATGACCAAACTAGGGGTACCCCAATACAAAAAACATTTAAAATACTTGGCTCTATCCAACAAAAAAAATAAATAAATCACTGTTCACGTGATGATGTGGCAGTGGATTTCACTGGTTAACGGTGCTTCGCACCTTCTTGTACGGCGCTTCGCGCCTTTATCATTCTAAAGTTGTAAGGAATGGCAATCAATGGTAAAGGCAATAGACGATTGACGGGTGTGTCGAGAGCCTTCGGCCCTCATGACTACCTAACTCATCCGTTTACTGTCTTAAATGCTTCGCATTTCCACGGCAAGATTTTTTTTTTTGTTGGATAGAGCCAATTATTTTAAGCATTTTTTGTGAAGGTACCCTTGGCGGGAACCTTAGAATAGATGAAATATAATTAATTTAGTGTTGGTTTGTAGGTTTGTATTTTAAAAGTGGTTTGTATTTGAGCACTTACCTATATATATATATATATATATATATATATATATATATATATATATATATATATATATATAAGATTTTACACGCTCAATTTAATACTTGTGATATATCTTGAATTCTCAAAATTGATTTGGACAACACATGATATTAATAAAATAATCTTTAATTTAGTGATGGTTTAAAATTTATTTTCCAATTAAAACTACGCAGAAACAAAAGAGATAAGAAATTAACGATTTTTTACGTTAAAAATTCTGTTCGATTTATAAAATCTACTTATATTTCGTTTTGATTATCAAAATACTCATTTTATTATTTAAAGATTGTTCTACTAACAACCAAATACAGTTTTACTAATGAGTGTAAGAGTGATTTTGTTCAAAATTTTTGTTTCACTAACGGCCAAATATAGTTTTAATAATGAGTGTAAGAATGATTTTGTCCAAAATTTTGGTAGTCGGTAGTCTAGTCTTCTATACGACAAAATAAATAAGAATCGTTAGATCATAAAATAAATTAATGAAAAATAATTGATCTAGCATAAAAAGTATTTTATTTTTTAACATGTATACTAAAAAGTGTATATATATTGAAATACGAAAATCTGTATGTTAATGATTTAAATCATATAATTTGGTTTTTACATTGAATTATATTATCAGTGTAGGTCTTCTATATTGAATAGGAATAATGTAAAAAATTCGTAATTATATTTTCTCTTGATATTATGTGTTTCCATTTCGATAATAATTTTTAAATTAAAAATAATTTTGTGAGCTTCTCAAGAGCCATAAAATCATCCAAATCTGATTTCTACATCTCAAGATAGAGCCTAAATAGTAAATATCGACTTATTGTTTTAATATTTATGAAAAAATAAATAAATTTCACTTGTATCATTTTCATATTATAATTTTCTTTTTCAAATTCAATTCTAATACAAGCTTTTTTAATTATATCGTTTTTAGACTATAATTTTGTTTTTAATATGATCTAATCTTGATCGTCTACTTCTAAAAAATTTAGATTCGACTGTTGAGATTATTTTATAGCCCGTGCAACGCACGACTCTTTTTTCAATATCTATAATTGTATTAATTTTTTAATATCTATATATTACTAATTTACATATCAAATTGTTGTTAAAAAATTGATAAATATATAAGATTTTACCGATTCAAATTAATATTTATGTTATATCTTGAATTCTTAAAATTTGATTTGGATGATTTTACATCCCACATGAAATTAACAAAAAAAAAAATCTTTAATTTAGTGATTGTTTAACAATTACTTTCAAATTAAAATTACGTAGAAACAAAATAGATAAGAAATTGACGAGTTTTTACGTTGAAAATTCTATTTGATTTATTAAATCTACTTCTATTACATTTTGATTATCATAATACCCTACTTATTATTTGAAGATAATTATACTAACAACAAAACACAGTTTTAAAAATAAGTGTAAAAGTGATTTTGCACAAAAATTTTGGAAGTCGGTAATCTGGTATTCAGTACGAAAAAATAAATAAGAACCATTGATTCATAAAATAAATAGATGAAAAACATGGATCTAGCAAAAAAATTTTAATTTTTAACATATAAAATAAAAAGTGTATTTATATAGAAAGATGAAAAAGTGTATATCAATCATTTAAATTGTAATAACCACGAATTTTCGAATAAATTTTTCCTACTCGATATTTAAATTTTAATTAAGAGCGATGCACTAGTATATTTTTAATTAGCGCGTTTTGTAAATTATTAAAATTTTATATATTCGTATTATATTTAATTAATTTGGTATTTATTAAAATTAGGAAATTTAGGAAAATAAGATTTCGTTTTGAGTCGTATTTATTTTAGAGAACGAAATTAAAGTTTCGTTTTAATTAGCCAGTAGGGGAGAAACGAACTCTTTTTACCAAACCTTGCACTAAATATGATAATTATTATGACACTTATTTTGTCCCCATGTTTTGAATTTTTTTTATTTAATAAAAATCCACCTACAAAACATAATCATTATTTTTTTTTCCAGCACTTATTTTGTCTCCCATAATTTACTCCTTTTGATTAAATAAATATAAACAAACAACCGGCCTCATCCTTATTTACAAACACTCACCACTCACATTTTTTTTACAATAACAAGAGCACCCATCCTTCTTTTTCTTGCAAGACTCATCTATTGTCTTTTTCAGTTCATCTATAAAAACCCGGCTCCTACCTCTTTCAAAAACACTCGACCATATTCATATAAAAACAGAGCAGAGGTAGTTTGATTCTATTTTTTTTTTCTTCTGTTAAACTTTCTTTTCTTTTTCTTTTTTTCGATTTCCTTCCTTTTCTTGATTTGTGGTGGTAGTGTTATCGGAGAAGACGAATCGGAATTGAGGGGAGGGGGAGAATTGTTGGTTGGTGGTGGCGATTGTTGGTCGGAAAGGGAGGTCGAGAGGAGGTGGGGGTTGAGGAGTCGAGTGGTGGTGGTGTTGTATTGGGGGAGGATTAATTCGTTGTTGGTTGTATTGTGGTTGAATGGTTTCGATTGTGGGTTGATTGAGGCGGAGAGATTGTGAGGTGAGAAGAGAGATTGAGGCGGAGGGATTAAGGACGGATAGAGGGAGGTCGACGGTGAGAGAGATAGAAAGAAGGAGATTAGAGGCGGGGAGAGGGCTAGAGAGTGAAGTCGAGAGAGGAGAGAACAGATTTGGGAGAGAGGAGAGAACAGAGGAGGGAGAAAGAACGAAGAGAGGGAGAGACAGGTCGAGAGAGAGAGAGAGGGGGGAGAGAGATTTGAGGGAGAGATGAGAGAGAGCGAGAGAGATGTGGAACGGAAAGAAGAAGCAGGAGAGGTGGCGGCGCGTGGGTGGTGGCGCGTGTGCCCACGCGCCGTTGAGGGGAGAAACATTACCTTTTTTGTTGTCTGACAGTAATATTTGGTTCGTTACAATTGAATATTATTAAAGCAGTTAGTAATAAATAATTTTAAAAAAATGGTTTAATTGATTAATTATTTAAATAAAAATATTTTATGATTATTTGGACATAATTAGAGATTTAATTATTTATTAATAAAAGATGGAATATTTGTGAATAAATAGAGTTAAATATGGTTTTAAATTTTAGAAAGCTGATAATTAGTATTTCTGGATTATTTTAATTAATCGGGTCGGACAAGATTATTTTAGAGACTAAAATCGGAGTAATATTTAATTAATTATGAGATGTAAAAATGGAATATTTTCGTTGATTGCCGTAACCCTATTTTCGTTTGAAGTCGGATTTACGGATATTAAAAATAGGATATATTTTTTGGATTTAATTCCTGAGTTCGAAAAGAGATTTATTTATCCGAGAATTATTTTCTGTTTGTTATCGTAGAGATTTTCGAGAGATATTTTGTTTGTTTGTTTAGATATTATGTTATCGGTTGAGAAATATTCTATTTTGACGAAGCGCTCACGTATTTCTGGTTGCCATTTTTAGAGAATAATTATCGAGCTATAGATCGAAGCCAAGTTCTCGGGTAGAGTATAAATTTTATCTGCTTTCATTTGCACTTCGAGATCGAGGCAAGTTCCTTCTGACCCTCACTCCTTTTGAAATATTTCGAGAAATGCTGAGATATTATTATGTTAATATATTTTCTGGATTGTCAGTTCGTTATTAAATATCCTGTTATTGATTCAGAAAAATTATAGAGATATTCCCAAAATTTTGATAAATTTGTAAAATGTACTTAGATTGAAATCTAGGGCATCTTATTGTTCAAGATGGCCCATAAATATTATTCAGTTAGAACTACGCACATATATCGAGGTAGTTTAGACTTTATTGACTTCAATCGGATCTATTGTCCAGATCCGATAAATTTTGTTTCAATATTTAAATTTGATTCATTGTTCGAATCAAAATACAATTAGAAAAGTAAATAGGAGCATGGTATATCATCAGAATTTCCCCTAAAATACGTACTCTAGCGTAATCGGAAGTTTTCTTCTGAACCGCGTCGTTCTTATTATTTCAAGACGACTTCACATGAATTATTTTAATCAACGAACCTTACTTGTTCAAGGTTGTTACTTATTGTCTTGAATTGACATATTGTTCGTGTCAATATAATAAATTAATTTCTTTTGAAAATATTGTGACGACCTATTGATCAGGTCGGTCTTGTACAAAATGTAGACTGGCGGTCGGCCAGAATCGAATAGGAATCCAATTCAATCAATTTTTATTCAGAGAAATAATCTTATAATTCACTGGCCAACATGGGAGATGGCTCATGGATTTTCTTTCAGATCAACACGAGGAATAAACTCGTGGTATCGAAAGAGAAATATTAACATTTTTGTCACAAATGATGCCAGGTTGACTTTTCAACCACCTTTTTGCTAGCAAAACGATATAGTGGTACCTGTGACATAGTAGTGATCGTGCTATGGGGTATCATAGGTGTGCGGTACTTGAGACACAGTGGTTGATCTCGTTGTGGGGTATCCTAAAGGCGGAAGATCTGTATCTCAAGTTTTAAATTCCAATTTCTTTATTCAGAGTTAAGTTGTTTAAGTTTATCAGTAAGTGTTTCCATGTCATTTTGCCTACATACGAGTATCTTTCATAAACAGAGTTGTTTTCTTTCCACCTTCCTTGTTAGTGAGAGAGCGAGTCAGTGGACTTGCTGAGCACCTAGTTGCTCATTCTTGTTATTGATATTGTTTTTCAGTAAAGGCGGAACAAGGCGAAACCTCTCGTTTCAAGGGGAAGGAGAAAATGCACCAGGACACTGAGCGGGACTAATATGCTTACCTTAGAGACGATGACCCTATCGAAGACTATTAGCATCTGTTCCGACGTATTTATTAATATCGGGTGTACTAGTTATATGTTGTAATAATTCTGAGACTTGTCGATACTTGGACTTGTGGGATGGAACCACTGTTGTACGATAAAACCTTCATGTTTATTATGCGTTGTATTGTATTTTTGAATAATGCAGGTATTGACGGTAAGTGGCGACCTAAGTCTACAATCAGTGGATTTGGGGGCGTCACAGCTTGGTATCAGAGCGTTAGTTATATTTTTAGGAATCGTACGATCCTAGAATTATAACAGGACGTGAGAGTTTTGAGGTATTACACGACGTTGAGATTTTAGCACTAAGTGCCTTACACGTTTAATTATATGTATATACGTATCTAGTCGATTAGAACCTATTTCTGAACGAAACTATTTGCTTTTGTAGATGTCTACTTCAGGGACTAAGGATTTCCGCTCAGTTAGAGATAGATCTCCTACACCTTGTTCGCACGAACCCCTGGTTCCCAATTAATTTAAGATAGGATGCCTAATTTCTCATTATAATTGAGATCGGATGATACCTTACAGAGTTTCCACATTTTTTGAATGTTTCCAATACCTTTACAGGAGTCAGAGTTGTATAAGCGCGAGGTGCGTACACCAGATATGGACTTAAAGAGATATGCAACTATGCATTCCAAGTTCGAGCCTAACTCTTAAACGATTTCTTGACCGGCATAGTTTTCTAAAGATATAACTTATAGAGGTTGAAATAGTTCTCTATGATATTTTGTTTTTAGTACATCCACTCTTAGAGATTTTCTTCCCTGACGAACTACCGTAGTCTACGAGTGTCACTTTTATTCGAGAATCGATAGTTGTTCCTAAGAGATTATTTTGTACTAGGAAATTGTTCCTTAAATAACTTCCTTAACAATGATTATCGATGATTTTTATTCAGGCAATATCTATCCTGTTTGAAAGGACCTATATTGTTCAGAGGTTCATTTACAAAGCATTATGTACTTCTATTAAATATAAACCTCTTTCATATTCCTTCCTATATTTGACACCCTTTGTGATACTGAGATGAACAACCCTACTTATACAGGGGAAGACTATCTGTTTCTGTGATAGAAGTCTGGTGGGACGCCACCATTTGTACTGTTGTTTGTTATTAGAGTACCAAAGGTTGGCCACCTTGTGTACTATGACGGTTTTCCTAATGATACATGCAACAAAACAAATGTTCAATGATCATAATGATCTCTCAGTTAATCCTTTCATAAAAGACTCTCACCATCAAGAATTGATCATGCGTATGTGTTGTTTAACATTTATTCCTTATGATTTATCTTTATTCAATGTTCTTGTGGATCCTCTAATGATTGGGGCCTAAGAATTCTAAAAGTGGTATACGGAAAATTGAAAATGATGAAACTTCTCTTCCAAAAATGGAAATTTCAACAACTTAAGTTGGAGTGACAATTTCTAAATAGAAATCGACCTTTGTGTAGACTCGTTAGTTAGATCATCGAAACCCTACGTGGTGTGTCATGAGAGTATATTAAGGTTCTAAGACATTGGTTTGATTACGGAGCAATCATCGAACTCAATCCTTTAAAAGAGTGAAGCGTATCAATACCGTTTATACATTGATGATATATTACACGTTGGTAAAAGAGTGATCGTTTTTCATTAAAAAAATAAAAAAGAAGAGAACAGTAATGCATGTTTCCCCTATCTTTCTTCTGAATTTAGTAGATGAATGACGACTTAAACTTTGGAAGTTTTGAGATTAGTGTTGAGGAAATTAACATGATCATGAGCTTTTCTCTCAGTGGAGTTCGTGGAAAGACCCATAAATTAGATTAAATCGACCTTTCTCCAACCTAATAAGAGGACTAGTGCTATTATAAATGCTACCATCTATCTATTTCGTAGATTACTACACGAATTATGTCTTTGCCATGGAATCGTGAAGGCAAGATTGTATCTTTTGGAAGTGAATGAGAAGCGATGCATATAGAATTAATTAGAGGTATCTTTATTGAATCATTAAAGAATTCACCATGATTTATGTTGCATACTTGTCCTAACACATGTTTTATATCATTACATAACTAGTTGTGATACTTCAAACCTTTAAGGCGTGACTTATCGTATTTTCTAAAATTTTCTTACCCAAGTAAGACAGTTGTTTTACCTCTATATACCTACAACATTTCTTTAAGGAACCACACATTATTTAAGAATCAAAGTGATAATATTTTGTGTCATAAAGTAGAAGCAAAACTCCTTAATTTTCTTTAAAATGAGAAGACCCTATGAGAAGAAATGCATCTTACAATTGAGACACTTAAACCATACCATCACTATCAAGACTTAATAGTAGTAAGAGATTGTTGAGACCAAAAGGATTACTAATTCTAAAGAAATGAGAGATTGGCTGAGAAAAATGAAGAATATTTTCACGATACAGTGTTGCATAAGCTAGGACTATAATCGTTGCTATGTATATAATGAAAATTGAATCAAATTATTGGTGGGAGTAATTTTATGAAGGGATTTAACAATCGGAGCAACAAGACAACCGCCAGAACATTCAACATGACAATGAGAGATGCCATTGATAACAGCGATGTGATCGTAGGTACGTTTTTAGTAAATTCTGAGGATGCGTGTGTTCTAGTTTTTCCGGAGCTACCAAATCTTTTATTTCTGAGAACTTCATGTATAAGCTTAATCTTGAGTCTGTGCCCTTAGAGGGAATTCTGAACATAGAAGTAGCTAATCAGGAAGTTATACCAGTGAACCGATTGTATCTGAATTGTTCCATAGAGATACGTGGGCAACGTTTTGACGCAGACCTCATTCCTTTTAAGTTAGGAGAATTTGACGTAATCCTAGGGATGGATTGGTTATCACGTTATGATGCTCAAATAAATTGTCGTCGTAAGAGGGTCAGTTTAAGCGGACCTAAAGGTATAAGAATTTCGTTTCGCGGACGGAAATCGATTAAGGATTTCCTGTCAATAATTTAAGCTAAAAGATTACTTCGGCAAAGATGTCAAGCCTATCTAGCTCATATGATAGATACCGAGAAACAGACCCCTATGATCGAAGAGGTCCCTGTAGTTAATTAGTTTAGAGACGTTTTTCCAGAAGAATTGCCTGGAATTCCACCAGATCGAGAGGTAGAATTCACAATCGACCTAGCACCAGGAACTGCACCAATATCAAAGGCACCGTACAGAATGGCACCAGTGGAAATGAAGGAGTTAGCAACACAACTACAAGATTTACTTGAGAAAGGTGTAATCAGACCAAGTGTACCCCCGTGGGGAGCTCCAGTATTGTTCGTATATAAGAAGGACGGATCCATGCGACTATTAATTACCGTGAACTGAACAAGATGACTATCAAGAACATATACCCTATACCTAGGATCGACGATCTGTTTGACCAATTAAAGGGAGCTACGTATTTTTTTTAAAGATCGACTTGAGGTTCGGATACCATCAACTGAAGATCAAGCCTGAGGATGTTCCTAAGACTGCCTTTAGGACCCGATATGGACATTACGAGTTCCTAGTTATGTCTTTTCGATTAACGAATGCGCCATCTGCTTTCATGGATTTAATAAATCGTGTGTTCAAGAAGTACTTGGATAAGTTTGTGATTGTATTTATTGATGACATCTTGATATACTCGAAGTCTCCTGAGGAACATGCTGAACACCTTCGTTTGGTTTTGGAAGCGTTGAGAAAAAAAAAAGTTATATGCAAAAATCGAATTCTGGCTGAAAGAAGTTCAATTTTTAGGACACATTGTGAGTGACGAAGGGATTTCTGTAGACACCGCAGAGATAGAAGCCGTAGCAAATTGGGAGAGACCCAAGACTCCAACAGAGGTCAGAAGTTTTCTTGGATTGACCGGATACTATCGTAGACTTGTAAAGAATTTCTCAACGAGAGCTATGCCACTGACTCGACTTACCAGAAAGAGTGAAAAGTTTGAATGGACCCCCAAATGTGAAGACACGTTTCAGGAATTGAAGAAGAGATTAACTACTGCCCCAGTGTTGACCTTACCTGATGAGAAAGGCGATTTCGTGATTTTCAGCGATGCCTCTCACAAAGATTTAGGATGTGTTCTGATGCAACACGGGAAAGTAATAGCTTACGCCTCTCGACAACTGAAGGAATATGAGTCCCGTTACCCTACTCACGATTTAGAACTTGCTGCTATTGTTTTTGCCCTCAAGATTTGGAGACATTACCTTTATGGAGAGAAATGCGAGATTTACACAGATCACAAGAGCTTAAAGTATATATTCACGCAGAAGGAATTAAACATGCGAAATAGAAGATGGTTAGAACTGATCAAAAACTATGATTGCTCGATAAACTACCACCCAGGGGAGGCTGATGTTGTAGCTGATGCTTTAAGTGGAAAAGAAAGACTTGACCTATTGACAACCTCAGAAGAATTGGTCAGAGAATTTGAGAAAATGGAATTAGAAGTTAAGGACCCAGTCCAAAACAATGAAAGAATTTACAGTATTCCGTTTCAACCAGAGTTACTCGAAAGGATCCGTCGTTGTCAAGAACAAGTAATGGAAGAAAGAAGAATAGAGTTGACCAGAGAAGAATTTCTAAATTCAAAAGACGATAAGGGAATGAAGCGATTTGCGTCGAGAATATGGATTCCTAATGTTACAGAATTGAAGGAAGAAATTATGAGCGAAGCGCATAACTCGAGATATTCCATTCACCCAGGGAGCACAAAAATGTATCAAGACATCAAGCTGAGTTTTGGTGGCCTAACATGAAGAGACAGATTGCGAATGGGTAAGTAAATGTTTAACCTGTCAGAAAGTGAAAGCCGAACATCAACAACTAAGTGGACTTTTACAACCCTTAGAGATACCCGAGTGGAAATGGGAACATATTACCATGGATTCTGTCGTAGGATTGCCCCGAACTAGAGCCAGCCATGTTGCAATTTGGGTTATCGTCGACCGACTCACTAACTTTACACATTTCCTACCGATTAGTGATAAGTACTCCGTTGAGAGATTGGTGAACATATACCTAAAGGAAATTAGTTCGTCATGGAGTGCCGTTTCAATTGTATCCGATAGAGATGCCCGTTTTACTTCTTAATTTTGGAAAAGTTTTTAGGAATGTCTTGGCACGAAGTTAAATCTGACCACTGCATATCATCCACAGACCGACGGACAAAGTAAAAGGACAATTCAAACAGTTGAGAATATGTTAAGAGCCTGTGCACTTGATTTCAAAGGAAGTTGGGATGATCATTTGCCCTTAGTTGAGTTTGCTTACAACAATAGTTACCACTCCAGCATATGCATGGCACCATATGAAGCATTGTACGGAAGGAAGTGTAGATCACCTCTATACTGGGATAAAGTAGGAGAAAGGAAGATACTAGGACCAGAACTACTTCAATAAACTAAGCAAGCAATCGAAGTTAATTGAAAAAGGTTAGTTGGAGCTCATTATCGACAGAGAAAGTATGCGAATCAAAAGAGAAAAAAAAAAACAAAGCATTCGAAGTGGGATAAAGTGATGCTGAAAGTTTCACCTTGGAAGGAAGTAATGAGATTCGGAAAGAAAGGCAAGTTGAGCCCCAGATATATTGGACCTTTTGAGATTCTTAAGAAAATAGGATCACTAGCTTATCAGTTGGCCCAACCTCCAGACCTCCAGCATATTCATGATGTGTTTCATGTTTCTGCGTTAAGAGAATACCATCCTGATTTCAGGCATATTATAACCTACGAACCAGTGGAAATACGTCCTGATTTGTCATACGAAGAAAAGCCAGTACAGATCCTAGATTACAAAGTGCAAGAGTTAAGAACTAAGAAAGTAAATTTGGTAAAGGTACTTTGGAGAAACCACCAAGTTGAGGAAGCCACGTGGGAATTAGAAAGCGAAATGCGAAATAAATATCCTGAATTGTTTAGTGCGTAATTTTGATTCCAAGGACGGAATCCTATAAGGGAGGAAGACTGTAATAACCGCGAATTTTCGAATAAATTTTTCCTACTCGATATTTAAATTTTAATTAAGAGCGATGCACTACTATATTTTTAATTAGCGCGTTTTGTAAATTTTTAAAATTTTATATATTCGTATTATATTTAATTAATTTTGGTATTTATTAAAATTAAGAAATTTAGGAAAATAAGATTTAGTTTTGAGTCGTATTTATTTTAGAGAACAAAATTAAAGTTTCGTTTTAATTAGCCAGCAGGGGAGAAACGAACTCTTTTTACCAAACCTTGCACTAAATATGATCATTATTATGACACTTATTTTGTACCCATGTTTTGAATTTTTTTTTTATTT
The DNA here is from genome assembly GCA_036435485.1 of Saposhnikovia divaricata. Taxonomy (NCBI): domain Eukaryota; kingdom Viridiplantae; phylum Streptophyta; class Magnoliopsida; order Apiales; family Apiaceae; genus Saposhnikovia; species Saposhnikovia divaricata. Next base: position 138,771,706 of record CM071599.1, on the reverse strand, counting down.
AATAAAAATCCACCTACAAAACGTAATCATTATTTTTTTTCCAGCACTTATTTTGTCTCCCATAATTTACTCCTTTTGATTAAATAAACTATAAACAAACAACCGGCCTCATCCTTATTTACAAACACTCACCACTCACATTTTTTTTACAATAACAAGAGCACCCATCCTTCTTTTTCTTGCAAGACTCATCTATTGTCTTTTTTAGTTAATCTAAAAACCCGGCTCCTACCTCTTTCAAAAACACTCGACCATATTCATATAAAAACAGAGCAGAGGTAGTTTGATTATATTTTTTTTCTTCTGTTAAACTTTCTTTTATTTTTCTTTTTTTCGATTTCCTTCCTTTTCTTGATCTGTGGTGGTAGTGTTATCGGAGAAGAGGAATCGTAATTGAGGGGAGGGGGAGAATTCACTACTAGAAAAACTGGATTAGACATCGCCCCTTTAACATCGGTTTGAAAAACCACCGATGTTAAAAAGGTTTTTGACATCGGTTTTTTTAAAAACGATGTTAAGATATTTTTCAGACATCGATAGGTAAAATAACCGATGTCTTTTATGATTTTTTAAAAAATAAAAAACAGGTGGCTCATACATTTTCCCCCCATTTCTAATAAAACATTTTCCCTTAAAAATTTCATTACCCCGCCTTAGTAACATTTCCCCTAATTGTTTTGCCCGCTGAACTTTTCCCCAAAACTCTCATCTCAATCTCTCACCCCTCATCTCTCTCTCTCTCTCTCTCTCTCTCTCTCTCTCTCTCTCTCTCTCTCACTCATCTCTCTCTTTTATCTCTCTCTCACTCTCATTCATCTCTCTCTCACTCTCGCTCATCTCTCGACCCTCTCTCTCTCACTCGACCCTCTCTCTCTCTCACCCGTATCTCTCTCTAAATTAAACCATCACTTTTCTCTAATTAAACCCTAATTAATCTCTAAATCGAAATAGAGAAGAGGAACTCTCTCTCACCCGTATCTCTCTCTAAATTAAACCATCACTTTTCTCCAATTAAACCATAATTAATCTCTAAATCGAAATAGAGAAGAGGAAGCTCAAATCGTCATCTCTAAATCTGCAATTAGTAAGTTTTTGTGTTAATTTCTTGTTTTTCTTGTAGATTTTTGTTTGTATTTTTCAGTTTTCGTGTTTTTGTTTGTATTACTTGTGTGTTTCTTGTTTGTATTTTTGTTTCTTGTTAATTTCTTGTTTTTCCTGTAGATTTTTGCTTGTATTTTTCTTGTTTGTATTAGTAAGTTGCTAAGAATGTTATTGTTCAAGTCTCTGTACAAGAGGCCAAGAAAGTGACGAACACCACCATGCCCATATCCAAGAAAAAGGCTGTACACAAGGTTTTATTTAATTGTCTCTTCATATTTTATCATCTTGATATGAATTTCATCCTTAATGCTATCCTTAGTGCTATTGTCTATTAATTTAGGTTGATGTCTGTGTCTATTAACTAGCTTGTACAATATTTTGTGCAGGGAATAATTGATAGAAAACACATTTGCTATATATATGAACAATTGATATATGAATCTTTACGTATATATATATATATGTGTACAATGTGCAGAATATAACACATTTGGATTTGTTGTTAGGGGTGTTTTTCTAGCTAGTAGTTTTTAGCCAGAATCAACCACTGACTGTTGCTATGGTTGCAGGTGAATTTAGCTCATTGCCATATATAATTATGTAGTAAATAATTAATGCCCATTGTGCGCATTTATGAAATGATAATAATTCTTAAGTATGTCCCTACAGCAGGTATTACTTTTGCTTACTTAATTTAATATGTAATTGGTTTCATGATGGAAGAGGAAGCCAATTGGTTTTTAACTTGTTTCCAGTTTTTTGTTATTATTCTAATATTTCATTAAAACTTGTCAATAACAATCATTGTACATGCATTGTTTGTCTTGTACGAATAACTGCTCGTCGGTCATAGCAGTTGTGGCGAGCGAACGCTCTGTCTTGTACAGGGAGATGTTTTCTGGAATGTACTCTTCCTTTGTATACTCATTTGCACAGGTAACATACATTTCTTAGGCAAATAAATAGATGCTAGTACAAATATTAATATCCCCTTCATGTCATGTAACAAGTTTCTGTGTTCTTATAAGTGACTATTGAAATACCATATTTGTTGGTCCAATGGGGTTCTATTGGTCCATCAGCAAGGTAGTCTGGTACTTTTACGTGACATTCTTCACACTGCTCTACTTCAGTTACCAGGGAATTCTTATCGTGTCACTGAGCCCAGACATGAAAGTTGCCTCCATACTAGCCGTGGCCACACACTATTCTTAGCCTGTTCTCAAGATTCTTGATACCTGGACCGGTAAGATGAAGGTTTCAAAGTGATATTAAATTTTATTTGCTAGGAATGCTACTATGTGTATGTATATTAAACTATTTCAAAATCATGATTTTAAGATGTTAAATTTTAAGGCATCAGTCATTCATATTGTTAAGATGCAAGGATCTCTGCGTGAGCTAAGGGATTGCAAGAAAACAATATACAGTTTGTTCTCTGAGGTAGTTCATCCATAAATCCTTGCTATGCTAAATTTATTCCCAACCTGTTCGTGCTAAATCTTATTTTCCTTTTTTCCGTATGCATCATTCAGTCACCACATATGTAATTGGATGACAGCTTCTGCAGGAGCTGTTCGTAAAATTTATTGTCGAATGAATAGATTAAATACACAATTGGTGCTACATTTTGCTATAGCTATTCAAAAATATCGGCATTGTCATACTTGTTACAATTTCTGAAAAAATGCATTGTATCACCATATTTTAGATTAACGTCAATGTACTGTTTAACAATATTACTGTTTGATGTCTCAGAATTTGAAATGCTTACATCTCCTTACGAAATACTTTACTTAGCAGCAAATTCTCGTGTCATTAAATTATGAGGAATTAGCACAAGTGAATTGTAAAATTTAGGTTGAATTCACATACTAGACCGATTTGGTATCTCATTATTGTTTTGAGTATCCATTATTATATTAAATATAATCATGGACATTCAGGTCCCAAGTCTGATTCACCATGTTCTTCCGTAAATTTCGGTGCATAAGGCCATAAATTGGCCTGTCACTAATTGAGACCTTAAGCATGGGAATCAAGTAGTTTGTTGTAATATTACAATTATGTAATGCAGAACAAATTTAACTGCTAATCCATTGACGTGATGGAGGCTAAGCATTCTCGTTTCTTCATGCTTTAATATGTCAGTACAATTTTGCAGTGATATCGAAAGACTAGGATTGGATGCTAAGTTGGTAAATGAGTCATACCTGTGGATCGAGAATCAGATTGTTCACATGCCTAAATTGGCATATTGGCAGCGGGCAATGAGGTATGGTCTGCTTGAAGTTGGGATTTCACCTGACAATGGATTCACCTATGATCATGTGTATGGAACCAAGGTTGGTGGAACCACAGTTGACAAGTATGGTATTACTTATAAATTTTAAATGTTGGTATTACTGTTAGTAGGCCATATTAATCACTATAAATTTTGTACACTATGCTAGTAAGGGTAATAGTAACATCACTTCATGTAATGCTCTTGTCAATGTTTACATGATGCAGACCATTGCTGATGCTGCAAATGCTGCACAAAATGTTCCAGATGCCCCTGGTCAAAGATATAATCCTTATCCTAATCACGGAGCTGCGTATCTACCCCATCAACAAGACGGTGCTGGTCATGCACCTGCCGGAGACTATGGCTCTGTCTATGGGAACTATGGCTATTGAAGCTAGCACATTATCAGTCTTCTCTAGTAGTGTGTATGAAAAATTCCACCGAATCGAAAGTGTATACTACACAGTTCTGGCCTGCTTAACTGTAGTTGTGAGTTAATTTGTTAGATTTTGTTTTATGTAATATGTCATGTTTTACATGGAATTCTTCTTGCTATCTTCTTATAAAAGTTATCAAGGTTACTTGGTATTGTTGCTAAAACCTCAACAAGATACCTTAGTTATTAAAACAAAACTGATGTGTTTAACTATAATTCACATCACTTTTTCTAAAATAATCGATGTACAAAAAGGTCTATTGCATCAAATTTTTTAAAAGAACCGATGTCTACTGTTAAAACATACATCGGTGTTATTATATAAAACTGATGTCTTTAACAATAATTCACATCACTTGTTATTAGTAAAAACGATGTCTGTCAGGACATATAACATCGATTTTGTTATTGAACTCGATGTCTAAACCGATAATAGACATCGGCTAAAAACCGATGTCTAAAGTTTGGACCTTTCTCTACACACGCATAGACATCGCCCAGAATTTTTTTTTACAACGGCTAAAAACCGATGTATATTGACATATTTCTAGTAGTGATTGTTGGTTGGTGGTGGCGATTGTTGGTCGGAGAGGGAGGTCGAGAGGAGGTGGGGGTTGAGGAGTCGAGTGGTGGTGGTGTTGTATTGGGGGATGATTAATTCGTTGTTGGTTGTATTGTGGTTGAATGGTTTCGATTGTGGGTTGATTGAGGTGGAGAGATTGTGAGGTGAGAAGAGAGATTGAGGCGGAGGGATTGAGGAGGGATAGAGGGAGGTCGACGGTGAGAGAGATAGAAAGAAGGAGATTAGCGGCGGAGAGAGGGATAGAGAGTGAAGTCAAGAGAGGAGAGAACAGAGTAGGGAGAGAGGAGAGAACAGAGCAGGGAGAGAGGACGAAGAGAGGGAGAGACAGGTCGAGAGAGATAGAGAGAGAGAGATGAGGGAGAGATGAGAGAGAGAGAGAGAGAGAGAGGAAGGAGAGAGAGATGTGGAACGGAAAGAAGAAGCAGGAGAGGTGGCAGCGCGTGGGTGGTGGCGCGTGTGCCCACGCGCCGTTGAGGGGAGAAATATTACGTTTTTTGTTGTCTGACAGTAATATTTGGTTCGTTAAAATTGAATATTATTAAAACAGTTAGTAATAAATAATTTTAAAAAAAATGGTTTAATTGATTAATTATTTAAATAAAAATATTTTATGATTATTTGGACATAATTAGAGATTTAATGATTTATTAATAAAAGATGGAATATTTGTGAATAAATAGAGTTAAATATGGTTTTAAATTTTAGAAAGCTGATAATTAATATTTCTGGATTATTTTAATTAATCGGGTCGGACAAGATTATTTTAGAGACTAAAATCGGAGTAATATTTAATTAATTACGAGATGTAAAAATGGAATATTGTCGTTGATTGCCGTAACCATATTTTCGTTTGAAGTCGGATTTACGGATATTAAAAATAGGATATATTTTATGGATTTAATTCCTGAGTTCGAAAAGAGATTTATTTATCCAGGAATTATTTTCTGTTAATTATCGTAGAGATTTTCGAGAGATATTTTTTTGTTTGTTTAGATATTATGTTATCGGTTGAGAAATATTCTATTTTGACGAAGCGCTCACGTATTTCTGGTTGTCATTTTTAGAGAATAATTTTCGAGCTGTAGATCGAAACCAAGTTCACGGGTAGAGTATAAATTTTATCTGCTTTCATTTGCACTTCGAGATCGAGGCAAGTTCCTTCTGACCCTCACTCCTTTTGAAAAATTTCGAGAAATGCTGAGATATTATTATGTTAATATATGTTCTGGATTGTCAGTTCGTTATTAAATATCCTGTTATTGATCCAGAAAAATTATAGAGATATTCCCAAAATTTTGATAAATTCGTAAAATGTACTTAAATTAAAATCTAGGGCATCTTATTGTTCAAGATGGCCCATAAATATTATTCAGTTAGACTTTATTGACTTTATTAATTCATATATCGAGGTAGTTTAGACTTTATTGACTTCAATCGGATCTATTGTCCAGATCCGATAAATTTTGTTTTAATATTTAAATTTGATTCATTGTTCGAATCAAAATACAATTAGAAAAGTAAATAGGAGCATGGTATATCATCAGAATTTCCCCTAAAATACGTACTCTAGCGTAATCGGAAGTTTTCTTCTGAACCGCGTCGTTCTTATTATTTCAAGACGACTTCACATGAATTATTTTAATCAACGAACCTTACTTGTTCAAGGTTGTTACTTATTGTCTTGAATTGACATATTGTTCGTGTCAATATAATAAATTAATTTCTTTTGAAAATATTGTGACGACCAATTGATCAGGTTGGTCTTGTATAAAATGTAGACTGGCGGTCGGCCAGAATCGGATAGGAATCCAAATAAATCAATTTTTATTCGGAGAAATAATCTTATAATTCACTGGTCAACATGGGAGATGGCCCATGGATTTTCTTTCAGATCAACACGAGGAATAAACTCGTGGTATCGAAAGAGAAATATTAATATTTTTGGCACAAATGATGCCAGGTTGACTTTTCAACCACCTTTTTGCTAGCAAAACGATATAGTGGTACCGGCGACATAGTAGTGATCGTGCTATGGGGTATCACGGGTGTGCGGTACTTGAGACACAGTGGTTGATCTCGCTGTGGGGTATCGTAAAGGCGGAAGACCGGTATCTCAAGTTTTAAATTCCAATTTCTTTATTCAGAGTTAAGTTGTTTAAGTTTATCAGTAAGTGTTTCCATGGTATTTTGCCTACATACGAGTATCTTTCATAAACAGAGTTGTTTTCTTTCCACCTTCCTTGTTAGTGAGAGAGCGAGTCAGTGGACTTGCTGAGCACCTAGTTGCTCATTCTTGTTGTTAATATTGTTTTTCAGTAAAGGCGGAACAAGGCGAAACCTCTCGTTTCAAGGGGAAGGAGAAAATACACCAGGACACTGAGCGGGACTAATATGCTTACCTTAGAGACGATGACCATATCGAAGACTATTAGCATCTGTTCCGACGTGTTTATTAATATCGGGTGTACTAGTTATATGTTGTAATAATTCTGAGACTTGTCGTTACTTGGACTTGTGGGATGGAACCACTGTTGTACGATAAAACCTTCATGTTTATTATGCGTTGTATTGTATTTTTGAATAAGGCAGGTATTGACGGTAAGTGGCGACCTAAGTCTACGATCACTGGATTTGGGGGCGTCACATAAATCATATATAATTTGGTTTTCTACACTGAATAGGATTATCAATGTTGGTATTCTGCTACACTGAATAGGATTAATGTAAAAATTTGTAATTATATTTTTTATTGAGATTTTGAGTGTTTCCATTTCGATAATAATTGTTAAATCATCACTAAATTAAAGATAAGTTTATGACCTTCGCGTGGGCCGTAAAATCATCCAGATCTGATTTCTAGATCTTCAGATAGAACTCAAATAGTAAAGATAAACATTTTTTAATATTAATGAAAAATAAATAAAATTCAATTATATCCTTTTTTAATTATATCCATTTCATAGTATAATTTTATTTTTAAAATTCAGTTCTAATACAATCTTTTTTAATAATATCCTTTTTAGATAATAATTTTCTTTTTACTATGATGTAATCATGATCGTCTATTTTAGAAATTATTATATTCGATGGTTGAGATTAATTTGTTAGTACAATACCCAAAATTATGGATAAGATGCTATTATGCTTATTACTTTTTTTAATAATATCTTTTTAGATTGAAATTTTATTTTTAATATGACATAATCTTAATCGTCTATTTTTAAAATTATTAGATTTAACGTTTGACATTAATTTGGTAGTACAATGACCAAAATTATGGATAAAATCCCATTTATACTTATTATATACTAGCTTACAACCCGTGCATTATTAATATCTATAATTATATATTTTTTTAAAATTTTATATGTTATTAATTTACATATCAAATTGTTATTAAAAAATTGATTTATATAAAATTTTACACGTTTGATTTAATATTTCTACTCTGTCTTAAATTCTTAAAATTTGATTTGGACGATTACAACCCACGTGAAATTAACAAAACAATCTTTAATTTAGTAATGGTTTAATAATTTTTTTCTAATTAAATCTACGCTGGAAGAGAAGAGAAGAAATTGACGATTTTTTACGCTGAAAATTCTATTTGATTTATGAATTCAACTTAAAATTCGTTTTGATTATCAAAATACACTTATAATTATTTGAAGATGGTTCTACGAACAACCAAATACAATTTTAATAATAAGTGTAAGAGGGATTTTGTCCAAAACTTTGATAATAGGTAGTCTGCTCCTCCGTACGACAAATATCTTAAAATAAATAGATGAAAACCATTGGTTCTAGCATTAAAGTATTTTATATTTTAATATGTTATAAACTAAAAAGTGTATTTATATTGTAATACGAAAATGTATATGTCAATGATTTAAATCATATATAATTAGGTTTTCTACATTGAATAACATTATCAATGTAGGACTTCTACATTAAATTGGATTAATGTAAAAATTCGCAATTATATTTTCTCTTGAGATTCTGAGTATTTTCATTTGAATAATAATTATTAAATCATCAATAAATTAAAGAAGATGTTATGAGGTTTGCGTGGATTGTAAAATCATCCAAATCTGATTTTTTGATCTCAAGATAAAGCCCAAATAGTAAATATGAATTTTTTAAAATACTAATAAAAAAATAAAAAAAATTCAATTCTAATACACCCTGCTTTAATTATATCTTTTTTAGATTATAATTTCTTTTTAAAATTCAATTTTAATACAACTTTTTTTAATTATATCCTTTTTAGATTATAATTTTCTTTTAAAAATTCACTTCTAATGCAACCTTTTCTAATTATATCCTTTTCATATTATAATTTTCCTTTTAATATGATCTAATTTTGATCGTCTATTTTAGTCCAACGAATCATATGATTTTGGTAGTACAACCAGACCAAAAATTTGGATAAGATCCCTCTAATATTTATTATATATTTTTTTAGATAATTCGGACATTGTATTGCACAAAGGGAAAATTATACAATGTAGAGGGGCTCATTAGAGAGCATAGTGAGAACCAACTACATAACCTTATATGCCTAAGGGCATTTGGCTAAACCTTAAAACAAAAGACCGTACTAGCAAGCAAACATAACATAAGGAACATGCATATACTGGGGTAACACCACAGTATTACATGGATACAAGCAAAAACAGAGAGATACAGCTGATAGACTAATCTACCATTTCAAGAGGGATGTTAGGGATACGGATGCTGTTTTCATAGAAGACCACCCCACCATGGAAGTAGTCCTCCACTATGCCTTCGCCTTCCTGCAAAACGTCAGCATTGAGGGCTATGTCGAGGCTGATAACTTCTAGGGCACCCTCATGTCCTAGGCCCAACTCAGTTAGCTTATTAGATAGTTTAAAGACTATGTCAAAATTTACTAGATCCATTGCATCTTTGGGGAGGTAGACAGCTTGGTAATCAGGGTGGTCAATCCCGAAGCCCATGTCCCAGTTGAGGAGTTCTTCAACACCTCCTATAGGCTTGTCTAAGGTGTAGATTTTGTCGCACGTCTCCAAGCCTAGTCTTGCCAGGAAACGAGCCACCTTGTTCCTGGATGGATAAACATATGCGACCTTACATTTCCAAGCCTTATCTTTAGTACGGATATCAATCTGGGAGGCAATGTCATCCACCGAGGTTGGGGCACCAATGTTAAAGTTCTTGAGCACTTTATAGGCCTCATGGTTGTCTGTTTCAATCTCCACGTCACGATAACCTTCATGAAAGGCTCTGAGGATAGCAACGAAGATGGCCCAAAGTTGGTTTCCTAGCCTAGTTAAGTGCGGAATTTTGCCAACCGAGACCAATTCAAGTTTACCTTGAGAGTTTCTGTAAATGGCACCAATCCCAGATTTGTTGCCGTTGGGTCTGACAGTGTTTTTGAAAATGCCATGAACATTGATTTTGAGGGTTTAGGGGTCTGGAGGGATCCAATGAAAAGCCATATGAGAAGAGAGACGGTGACGTGAGTGAGGGTGGAGAAAATGAAGGGTAAGGAGGAGCTTTAAATAGGCTGATGAAGGGGGGGAATAAATGAGTTGGAACTACCCTTGCAACTTGCTGAAGACAGAAAAGACGGCACTTTCAAATTCAAAACTCTTTTTATGAAACTCGGATATAATAATACTCTAGCCTTCAGAGATGCATGCAAGTTGCCACGATGCTAACCTAGCAGAGCATAGAAACAGAAGTGTTTGTGAGAGTAGGAACATGATGATTATTCCTATCAGCAAGTAGGCGAACGGCGAGTATGATGAATTAACTGGCTGAAAACTCTGAGTAGAATAGTTGATTAACTGCACAGCCGTCTTTGAAGTTAAGAGACCAGACAGTTGAGGAGTCATTAAGAGCATCTCTAAGAGCCTCTTCATTTTGGCTCTTAAGTGAAATTTGAGGAGATAAAACCAAAAAATGTGTTCCAAGAGACTCTTAGTCACTCCTAAAGTCACTAAAAATGTAATCTCTCTCCTCAATTGTAAGAGCTCCTATCCACTCCTAACTAATATTTTATACTAAATTCATAATATATTCTCTCTCTTCCCCACTTTTCTTTTGTCTTTTTATGAATCCAACTTACTTTTAATAATATAAAATTAAATAAGGAGTGAGTATAAAGAGCATTGTTGGAGATGAATGTACATTAAGTTACTAAGAGCCAATATTTTATATTATATTTAAGATTGAGTTAAGAGACTCCTGGAGATGCTCTAAGGAAGGAATAAATAACTGCTAACTATATATATATATATATATATATATATATATATATATATATGTATATATATATATATGTATGTATATATATATATATGTATGTATGTATGTATGTATGTATGTATATATATATATATATATATATATATATATATATATATATATATATATGTATGTATATATAAAGTATATGTTGGAATTTAATCTTAAACTTAATATTTATTTTAAATAAAATAGATATTGTCCAGGGGTGTGATGCTGTCCAGACGAGTGGTACTGGTTTTGCCCGAGTCATGCGTTTGTTTCAGTATTTCTAGGATTGTTAGACGTAGTTGATCGAAGTAGTGGAGTTTAGATAGGGGTGTAGTGGTTTAGTTGCTATTTTTTAACTAGTCCTTGCTTTATATTTTCCTGTACGTTGCAAGTTTATTATTATTAAGAAGTATCAGTTTCTTACTTCATTTTAAGCTATACAAAGTGTGTGTTCGTGTGTCTCTACAAACCCAGTAATATACATATATTAATTAAGTTTCAACACTGGTATCAGAGCTTGGGGGTGGATCAAGGCTTAACAACCTTCCCTCCGATCCTTGAGTTTGTAAGCAAGACAGCAACCATGAAGGAAGTAGCAGTATGGTGTAGTGATGGAAATGGCGAGACCAGGGAAAAGAAGATGAACTTTGTTGCTGTGCAGCGTTGGAGTGATGCTTCATTGCTGGGCAGCGAAGATTTATAAGTCCATTCCTGGAGGAAACATTGGTGGAGTAAAAGGTGGTTGATGGAGGACAAAGGGCTGCAATGGATGGTCAATATTACAGCAAGATGAAGAAATAATGGCACAATTGGTCGAGGGAGAACCTCTTTTTTTTAGAATTATGGGTGATTACGTGCACCTTAGAGAGAAGTGTTCCAAAAATGTGTTTTTGATGAGAAGTGCATCACATTGATGTTGGAGAGAAGTGCTCCAAAAATGTGTTTTTGATGAGAAGTGCATCAACATTGATGGTGGTGAGAAGTGCATCACAAGACGAAGAGAAGTGCTTCGTAAGTTTAAGATTAAGGGGTGATTGTTGGAATTTAAACTTAAACTTAATATTTATTTCAAATAAAATAGATATTGTCCAGGGGTGTGATGCTGTCCAGACGAGTGGTACTGGTTTTGCCCGAGTCATGCGTTTATTTCAGTATTTCTAGGATTGTTAGACGTAGTTGAAGTAGTGGAGTTTAGATAGGGGTGTAGTGGTTTAGTTTCTATTTTTTAGCTAGTCCTTGCTTTATATTTTCGTGTACGTTGCAAGTTTATTATTATTAAGAAGTATCAATTTCTTACTTCATTTTAAGCTATACAAAGTGTGTGTTCGTGTGTCTCTACAAACCCAGCTTCAACAGTATATACATATGTATATTGTGATATAACGGAAAGATGGACCGGTGAGCAGAGAATATATGAGCCGATTAAAATGAAGATGGACTACTAAAAGATGACTAAAAGGCCTTATTTCTAAGACTGAAATACCTCGAGGCACATATCCCGGTCACCAGACATTCTTGATGTCAATTGGATTGGTGATCTATCTGTCTAACCAAGTAATTCCATGATTATGACTCTTGCCTTGTCTATATATGACAGAATTGTGAAAGAACGTATGTTGTGTTTGGTTGGGATGAATGAAATTGGAAGGAATGGAATGAGATTTCAAGTATAAAATGAGTAGAAATTCAAAATTTTCATTCTTTCCTCCATTCCATTCCTAACAATTGATATTATAATTCAAGCATCTCATTTTGAGAAGGAATGCTCCATTCCTTACCACCCCCATTTTCTTCACAATTCTTATCATAAAAAATTTGTCCTATCTCAATTTTTTCCAAATCTTCTCTCTAATCTTCACTAATTTCATTTAATTCTACCCATTCCATTCCATTCCATTCCATTCACCCCAACCAAACACAACATTAGTATTTGCATCTCCGTATGCTTCCCAATTGAGCTTGGATTTTTGTTTAAGAATTCCATCCCACGTGTTGTAAGCCTCCTGTAGCTCTTCCTCCAATCGTTTCTTAGCTCTGAACTGAAGGGCATTCAGATGTTTTGCTTGATTAAACTCCTTTATTTGCCTTTCTAAGGCAAAGATTTTGTCTTGGACGTTGCCTTTTTGTGCATTCCACCTCTGAATTAGAAGCTTGAGATTCTTGAATTTAACTTGAAGGTTCTGATGCTCACTATGATTTCCTTGCCATTTGGTTTTGACCAGATCAATTAACTGTTCATCCAGAAGCCATATGTTGAATGCTTTGAACGGAATCTTGCCCCAGTTAACCATATTTGTGGCTAGGTGTAAGACTTTTCGGCTGGAAAATATATTTGGTGTCGGGTTGGTTCGAATGGTTGGTGCGGGCGGATTCACGGGTTGGTGCTGGCAGCATGGGTCACCGTTTGGGCAGCGGTGCCAAGTTGGTTCAGACATGGTTGGCTGAGTTTGTTGGCTTGCTGGGTGGTTTTATGTGGGCAACACAAGGCTGGAAGCTGAGCTGGGAGTCCAATATGACTAAGGCAAAGTCAAAAACATGGACACATGTTGGTGACATATATATGTGATATATATTATGTGTATTGCTGGGGAAAATGCAAAAATAAGTGGGTGAGATAACTACCTTGCAGTTTTGGCTCAAGGACATGGTGGGAAATGCAGTTGAAGGTATTTTAAATATTGGTAACTGCTGGTAACTGCCAAGTAGTTGGGTGCTGATCATGGGTCTTGGCTTATATATAGAGATAGGCATTTTATATGTATTTTCAGTTGGGTTTTGTACAAGTTCATGTATTATTCTGCACTTGTATTTTTCTATGCTAGGTAGTAGAGAAAGTCTGTAAGCATAAACTTGGGTTGTATCCTTTATATTCTGGGTAATACAAAGGTTGGGCTTGGTGCCTGTAAATTGTGTGTGTGTTTACATTTGCTTGGTAATTAGACACACCTGCACACACGTGGTTCCTGTGTTGCGTTTTTGGTTAAGTGTTCCGCTGTGTTTGGTTTTGACGGGTTGCTTGGTGGCAACCTCTCTCGAAGGCTGACTGTTCTTGGTGCTGGGCTACAAGGGCAGGTCACACAAGGGTGTAAATTCAGGTCGAAAACTCACCCCTGTGACAACTGGTATCAGAGCTTCGTTGTAAGTTCGTGGGTTAATACGGAATCATGGTTGGAGGAAATTCTACTGGTGAAAGGTTGGCAATGCTTGAGGAATTTGTGGGCACGCCTTTGTCGACTGATGAAATTTGTTTGGTAAATCAGATTCAAGTTTTTAGGGATGACTTGAATGAATTAAAAACGATGGTTGCTGCGTTCATGGCTGCAAGTGATGGCAAATTCACGAATTTGTTTGCAACAACGGCTACTTCATCTGAGAATGTTGGGGATCAGTGGCGAACGATGGGGAATGAAATTGTAATCATGAAGGGGGCTGTGGCGAGCAGTTTGGCTGGTGGATCTAGGGAGGGCCATCTGAGTGTGAAAATTCCAGAACCAAAGTCATATGGTGGCGCAAGGGTTGCGAAGGATCTGGAGAATTTCTTGTGAGATATGGAGCAATATTTTAAGGCTGCTCATATTGATGAAAGGGAGCAAGTTTCAGTCACAAGTATGTACTTGGTTGGCGATGCAAAATTGTGGTGGCGGACTCGTACTGATGGTGATGCGAGTGTGGACAGGCCGGCAATAATCACATTTGAGGCATTGAAGAAGGAACTTAATGAGCAATTTCTGCCACTTAATGCTTCTTGGCTTGCTAGAGAGAGTTTAAGGAATCTCAGGCAAATGGGAACTGTTCGAGATTATGTGAAGGAATTCAGTTCTTTGTTGTTGGATATAAAGAACATGTCGGATGAGGATAAGTTGTTCAATTTCTTGGCTGAACTCAAACCTTGGGCGCAGGCAGAATTGAGGAGGCAGGCTGTGAAAGACTTGCCGACTGCTGTGGCCGCTGCTGATGGTTTGGTTGACTACAAGCATGCTGGTTCTGAAACTGAGAAGGGTAAAAACGGTGGAAAGAATCACAAGGATGAGGGTAGAAATAAGAAGAACAGTGGGAAAAACGGCACTGGTGATGCCAAGGGTGATAAGCAGTCTCAAGGTGTTGGTGACAAAGGTTGTTTCATATGTGGAGGGCCGCATTTTGCAAGACAATGTCCCAAGAAAGAGAGACTGAATGCTCTTTCTGTTGAAGAAGAGAATGCTGGAGATAATGAGGAAAATGAAGTGGGTTTTGCAAGGGCGAATCCTATGCGTTTGGTTACACTAAGGACTAAAAAATCTGTTGAGGGTTATGGGTTAATGTATGTCAAGGCCTTAGTGAATTGGAATACAGTGAAGGCTATGGTGGACACGGGTGCTACTAATAGTTTCATTGGGGGTAAATGTGCTGATAAACTTGGACTGAGGTTGGAATCATGTTCGAGTCAGATTAAGATGGCTAATGCTGAGGTGCAGAAAATTCGGGGTTATTCAAGTGTGGACTTGAAAATTGGTAATTGGCAAGGTAACTTTACTTTTCATATTGTTGCCTTAGATGATTTTGATTGCATCCTAGGAATGGATTTCTTTATCATGACTAGTAGTACTGTTATGGTGCGTTATGGTGGGATTATGATCATGGATGAGGCATGCCCATGTTTTGTTAAGGCTGTTCCTATGCAAGTTGATAAGGGCAAAAAGAAAGTCAGAAAGTTGGGGGCTTTACAGGTGGTTGTTGGCAGTTTGGTTTGTGGGATCGAGCCAAAGGCTGGCGACTCTTCTGGTTATAGTGCTGAACTTGATGGTTTTCTGGTTGGGCCTAAGTCAATGTCTCCAAAGGTTAGGGGTTCTGCTGGAACTTAAGTCAGAATGGAAATTGGTGTGTAGGCGGCTGGGCGTCTACACAAAGTCATCAGGTTGTGGTGACAATGGGGGCAAGGTTTTGGAGGTTAATCTAATCAGCTTATGGTAGTTTGTTTTGGGGCCGTGGCATACCGCAGACGGAATTGCAGCCTTGGTTTTGGGGCGTTGGTTTGCTATGTCGAGAAATGGTTTCTCAGAATTGTTGATGTTTTGATGAGGACATCAAACTCAAAGTGTGGGAGGGTTTGTAAGACTCTTTGGCTGGAAAATATATTTGGTGCCGGGTTGGTTCTTCTGGTTGGTGCGGGCGGCTTCACGGGTTGGTGCTGGCAGCATGGGTCACCGTTTGGGCAGCGGTGCCAAGTTCGTTCAGACATGGTTGGCTGAGTTTGTTGGCTTCCTGGGTGGTTTTATGTGGGCAACACAAGGCTGGAAGCTGAGCTGGGAGTCCAATATGACTAAGGCAAAGTAAAAAACGTGGGCACATGTTGGTGACATATATATGTGATATATATTACGTGTATTGCTGGGGAAAATGCAAAAATAAGTGGGTGAGATAACTACCTTGCAGTTGTGGCTCAAGGAAATGGTGGGAAATGCAGTTGAAGGCATTTTAAATATTGGTAACTGCTGGTAACTGCCAAGTAGTTGGGTGCTGATCATGGGTCTTGGCTTATATATAGAGATAGGTATTTTATATGTATTTTCAGTTGGGTTTTGTACAAGTTTATGTATTATTCTGCCCTTGTATTATTCTATGCTAGGTAGTAGAGAAAGTCTGTAAGCATAAACTTGGGCTGTATCCTTTATATTCTGGGTAATACAAAGGTTGGGCTTGGTGCCTGTAAATTGTGTGTGTGTTTACATTTGCTTGGTAATTAGACACACCTGCACACACGTGGTTCCTGTGTTGTGTTTTTGGTTAAGTGTTCCGCTGTGTTTGGTTTTGACGGGTTGCTTGGTGACAACCTCTCTCGAAGGCTGACTGTTCATGGTGCTGGGCTACAAGGGCAGGCCGCACAAGGGTGAAAATTCAGGTTCGAAAACTCAACCCTGTGACAACTGGTATCAGAGCTTCGTTGTAAGTTCGTGGGTTAATACGGAATCATGGTTGGAGGAAATTCTACTGGTGAAAGGTTGGCAAGGCTTGAGGAATTTGTGGGCACGCCTTTGTCGACTGATGAAATTTGTTTGGCAAATCAGATTCAAGTTTTGAGGGATGACTTGAATGAATTAAAAACGATGGTTGCTGCGTTCATGGCTGCAAGTGATGGCAAATTCACGAATTTGTTTGCAACAACGGCTACTTCATCTGAGAATGTTGGGGATCAGTTGCGAACGATGGGGAATGAAATTGCAATCATGAAGGGGGCTGTGGCGAGCAGTTTGGCTGGTGGTTCTAGGGAGGGCCATCTGAGTGTGAAAATTCCAGAACCAAAGTCATATGGTGGCGCAAGGGTTGCTAAGGATCTGGAGAATTTCTTGTGGGATATGGAACAATATTTTAAGGCTGCTCATATTGATGAAAGGGAGCAAGTTTCAATCACAAGTACGTACTTGGTTGGCGATGCAAAATTGTGGTGGCGGACTCATACTGATGGTGATGCGAGTGTGGACAGGCCGGAAATAACCACATTTGAGGAGTTGAAGAAGCAACTTAAGGAGCAATTTCTGCCACTTAATGCTTCTTGGCTTGCTAGAGAGAGTTTAAGGAATCTCAGGCAAACGGGAACTGTTTGAGATTATGTGAAGGAATTCAGTTCTTTGTTGTTGGATATAAAGAACATGTCGGATGAGGATAAGTTGTTCAATTTCTTGGTTGGACTCAAACCTTGGGCGCAGGCAGAATTGAGGAGGCATGCTATGAAGGACTTGCCGATTGCTGTGGCCGCTGCTGATGGTTTGGTTGACTACAAGCATGCTGGTTCTGAAACTGAGAAGGGTAAAAACGGTGGAAAGAATCACAAGGATGAGGGTAGAAACAAGAAGAACAGTGGGAAAAACGGCACTAGTGATGCCAAGGGTGATAAGCAGTCTCAAGGTGTTGGTGACAAAGGTTGTTTCATATGTGGAGGGCCGCATTTTGCAAGACAATGTCCCAAGAAAGAGAGACTGAATGCTCTTTCTGTTGAAGAAGAGAATGCTGGAGATAATGAGGAAAATGAAGTGGGTTTTGCAAGGGCGAATCCTATGCGTTTGGTTACACTAAGGACTAAAAAATCTGTTGAGGGTTATGGGTTAATGTATGTCAAGGCCTTAGTGAATTGGAAAACAGTGAAGGCTATGGTGGACACGGGTGCTACTAATAGTTTCATTGGGGGTAAATGTGCTGCTAAAATTGGACTGAGGTTGGAATCATGTTCGAGTCAGATTAAGATGGCTAATGCTGAGGTGCAGAAAATTCGGGGTTATTCAAGTGTGGACTTGAAATTTGGTGATTGGCAAGGTAACTTTACTTTTCATGTTGTTGCCTTAGATGATTTTGATTGCATCCTAGGAATGGATTTCTTTATCATGACTAGTAGTACTGTTATGGTGCGTTATGGTGGGATTATGATCATGGATGAGGCATGTCCATGTTTTGTTAAGGCTGTTCCTATGCAAGTTGATAAGGGCAAAAAGAAAGTCAGAAAGTTGGGGGCTTTACAGGTGGTTGTTGGCAGTGTGGTTTGTGGGATCGAGCCAAAGGCTGGCGACTCTTCTGGTTATAGTGCTGAACTTGATGGTTTTCTGGTTGGGCCTCAGTCAATGTCTCCAAAGGTTAGGGGTTCTGCTGGAACTCAAGTCAGAATGGAAATTGGTGTGTGGGCGGCTGGGCGTCTACACAAAGTCATCAGGTTGTGGTGACAGTGGGGGCAAGGTTTTGGAGGTTAATCTAATCAGCTTATGGTAGTTGGTTTTGGGGTCGTGGCATACCGCAGACGGAATTGCAGCCTTGGTTTTGGGGCGCTGGTTTGCTACGTCGAGAAATGGTTTCTCAGAATTGTTGATGTTTTGATGAGGACATCAAACTCAAAGTGTGGGAGGGTTTGTAAGACTCTTTGGCTGGAAAATATATTTGGTGCCGGATTGGTTCGACTGGTCGGCGCGGGCGGCTTCACGGGTTGGTGCTGGCAGCATGGGTCACCGTTTGGGCAGCGGTGCCAAGTTGGTTCAGACATGGTTGGCTGAGTTTGTTGGCTTGCTGGGTGGTTTTATGTGGGCAACACAAGGCTGTAAGCTGAGCTGGGAGTCCAATATGACTAAGGCAAAGTCAAAAACGTGGGCACATGTTGGTGACATATATATGTGATATATATTATGTGTATTGCTGGGGAAAATGCAAAAATAAGTGCGTGAGATAACTACCTTGCAGTTGTGGCTCAAGGAAATGGTGGGAAATGCAGTTGAAGGCATTTTAAATATTGGTGACTGCTGGTAACTGCCAAGTAGTTGGGTGCTGATCATGGGTCTTGGCTTATATATAGAGATAGGCATTTTATATGTATTTTCAGTTGGGTTTTGTACAAGTTCATGTATTATTATGCACTTGTATTATTCTATGCTAGGCAGTAGAGGTGTCCTTTGAATCTGAGGCCTGTATCTCGTCTGAAGGAAGTGGGGACTGATCTCTCATGCACCATCTGTGATCTTCGACTGTCTCAACTAGGTTCAAAACCTCTGTTGGTCGAATTTAGCAAACTAAATTCGACCAATTACTATTTTCAACTCCCTTAAAAATGATCAAAAGAAATCGGTCGAATTTAGTCGTTTTTGTTGTAGTAAATTATTCAGTTTGTTTAGAATGAAAAGAACAAAAGAAGTCGATTAAATGTCTAGTCATGTCATTACATTATTATAAAATAACATATTAAACTATTTAATATATAAATCTCTCTTTTTAAGGCATTATAATTGTACTTGCACTTGCCAAGAGGATAACCAAGATGCACATCAGAAATTTACAAACAAGTATAAATGTACTCTTGACGTTACTCAGGACCAATTTTACATGAAACTTAATTACATCTTCCTAAATTTATAGGTATTGAAAAGCTAACATGATTTATGCATAACTGACTGACTGTTATTAGTTATGTTTTTATGTCCATGTTCAGATTCTATATGTTACGTTCAGTACGGAGTTGATGTTTTCATAAATTTTTTTTAGCATGATCAAATTTAAGTGCACGGTACTTTTTATTCTTAAGTAAATGCTTTTGCTATCTGTTAGCAATGTGTCTAGCATACACCAATCATATGTTGTAGAGGGAGGACAATTCATCAAATGTATTTTGTGCAGGTAACACTGCTAATGTAACCAACAGCCAGTTTCAAAGCTAGGATATACCAAAATTACTCGCCATATGATGGACAATAATCTTGTGATTGGATACGAGGGAGGTGCATGTACGTGACGCTGGGTCTATCATGCCGTTATTGAATTACTTCTTGCCATGACATTCTGTTGATCCAACAATATAACGCTTCCCTTACACCATTTGCTTGGGCTTCCGCTGGCTTTAGGCAACCCACTTTGGAGCAACTTAGTGCTTCTGTTAGTCTGCCTTCACACTCTCTTGCCACACAACCAACTTGAAAATTTTTGCATTATATTTAAATTAACCCGTTAATCTCATTTTTTTAAAGTTTTATTACATTTATTAGTATATTTTAAATAATGTATCCATAACCTTTATTAATCTATAACCTTTATTAATACTAGCTTATAACTAGGGCTCCTTTTCTTATATCTATAATTTATATTGGATATATCTTAATATTTGTTATTAATTTATATATCAAATTATTGTTAAAAAATTTATATATATATATATATATATATATATATATATATATATATATTTATATATATAAGATTTTACACGTTCAATTTAATACTTATGATATATCTTGAATTCTCAAAATTGATTTGGACAACACATGATATTAATAAAATAATCTTTAATTTAGTGATGGTTTAAAATTTATTTTCAAATTAAAACTACGCGGAAACAAAAGAGAGAAGAAATTAACGATTTTTTAGGTTAAAAATTCTATTCGATTTATGAAATCTACTTATATTTCATTTTGATTATCAAAATACTCTTTTTATTATTTAAGGATTGTTCTACTAACAACCAAATACAGTTTTAATAATGAGCGTAAGAGTGATTTTGTTCAAAATTTTTATTTTACTATTGACCAAATATAGTTTTAATAATGAGTGTAAGAGCGATTTTGTCTAAAATTTTGGTAGTCGGTAGTCTAGTTTTCTATACAATAAAATAAATAAGAATCGTTAAATCATAAAATAAATTGATGACAAATAATGGATCTAGCATAAAAAGTATTTTATTTTTTAACATGTAAACTAAAAAGTGTATATATACTGAAATACGAAAATGTGTATGTTAATGATTTAAATCATATAATTTGGTTTTTTACATTGAATTGTATTATTAGTATAGGTCTTCTATATTGAATAGGAATAATGTAAAAAATTCGTAATTATATTTTCTCTTGATATTATGAGTGTTTCCATTTCGATAATAATTTTTAAATTAAAGATAATTTTGTGAACTTCTCAAGAGTCATAAAATCATCCAAATCTGATTTCTACATCTCAAAGATAGATCCCAAATAGTAAATATGGACTTATTGTTTTAATATTTATAAATAAAATAAATAAAATTCACTTGTATCCTTTTCATATTATAATTTTCTTTTTCAAATTCAATTCTAATACAAGCTTTTTTAATTATATCATTTTTAGATTATAATTTTCTTTTTAATATGGTATAATCTTGATCGTCTATTTCTAAAAAATTTAGATTCTGCGATTGAGATTATTTTGGTAGTACAGTGACCAAGCCAAAATTATGGATAAGATCGCTCTTACACTTAATTTATATTATTGATTATAGCCCGTGCAACGCACGACTCTTTTTTCAATATCTATAATTGTATTAATTTACATACCAAATCTCTTGTAGTCCAAAAAGTTGCTCATCGGGAAAAGATTCATTGATTAGAGTTTTGTTGTGTGAATCCTTACTGTGGTCTTCCAAACGAGATAAATGATCCGCCACTTGGTTTTCAGTACCCTTTCTATCCTTGATCTTGTTGGTGTATATTGAAAATATTTATTTAAATTATATACATTTATTTCTGGCCCAGTTTTATTGAGAATCATTTAAATGTTTACATGTTGTCTAATATTATATATTGTGGACAATCTAGTATCAAATGGGATACAGAATATTAGATTGTTAAATACAATTTATATAATATAATAAGGTTCACAGCACAGGTGGTATTGGACAATCCACTGGTATGGCTGTAGTATTATTTAGAATAGTTTATATTGACTATTAAATAATACTAGTATACTTTGTGTATATTGAACAGGATCAAATTTAAAATTGTTCCCTTATACTGATTAAGAAGGTGAACTAAGATTCTATGTTATTATTAATGCTTAGGTCCTTAATCCAGATATAGTAATTGACACGTGTATATTATTTACATGCTTTGATTTATAAATGAGATAATTCTTTTGAATTATATCATTATATTTTGGGTGATGGAATTATATACATGGTAAATATTATTTATTGAAGGAATCCATGTCCTGATAATATTCGGGTTAATGATGTCCCCTTGAAAGCTCAAAAAGATTTAATTATATGAAACCCTGCAGGTGGATTTATTCCGGCATAATTAAATAAAGGTTGAGTGGATGATCAAGGATAAAAGATATTAATTAAATGAATTATCAGTAATTTATTTAATTAATGGACATGCGATATTTTAAACATGGGGAATTTAATAAGCAAATAATATTGGAACCTAATTAATTAATTAAATTATGGTATTAGGAAAGGTAGTGCAAATATTAATTATTTAGTGGATTGAATTAATATTAAATGACGCTGGGCTGGGCTCGGAATGTCATTAGGAGGCCTAACCTAATTATCCATGATCCCTATTGTAGCCCTATATATATTCTTATTCTCTTCTTGCTAGGGTGGGTCAAGAAATTTTGTAACCACCCAGGAGCAAGAAGAGAGGTTAACTTGAGAAGACGAAGGCCACACTTCGCTCAAGTGAATTTGGGAATACAATAGAAGAGCGTGGAATCAACCGTTAATAAGGTTAATTTTCTGTTCGTACTCGTTAATTTATTTTATCATAAGGCACGTGGGCCACATGCGGGTATTAACAGGGCTGCCTGGCGATATGCTTCGAATTGGCCAGTAACAATTTCGGACAACGGGGGCTGCAGTAAATCGAATTAAAGGGGCCATAATACTGGATTTAACTAATGTTTTAATTTTTTAATTTCGCTATTTAATTTTTTATTATTGCTTTAAATAATTATTATGTGTGTTGTTAATTATGTGGGTAGTTTTTAATTGCATGTTTAACATAATTAGGACGACATGGACATAGTTTTCTTTTATTTATTGCTTTAATTAAATGTTATATGTTGTTAAATTATGTGTGTATTTGAATGCATGTTAGATATAATTATAATGACATAGGCCCCATTTAATTTTAAAATTCCTCATTTTTTTTAAATAAAAATTCTAAGTGGGTGAGAGAATTAATTAAGAATTAAATCCCACGGTCTCCATTATTTTGTATGTGATATAACCTTTTAAATAATGTAGATGGTATATATGATCACCTAACGTGGCGTACTATTTACGGTATTTTAAAAGGTTGTAGAAATTACTAGAACAAAATTCTTAAATTAAATTACGAATATTGAAATGTATATAGATCACCCTAACGTGACGTACCAAGTTTAATAGAATTCGTAACGAAAAATGAATACTATTTTGATGTCGATTGTGGAAAATTTTGTCTAGGAATCGGGTATTAAGCGAGGCCGTGACTCCTCCGAGACCTGGGAATTATCCATTAATATATCAAACGGATGTATTCGGTTTAAGTAATTTAAGATTTAATAATTGTATACACTTAGCTATGAAAAATAATATATAGTCCACCCTAACGTGGCGTATTATTTAGTAATAGGACCGAAGTAATATTTAAACGAATTTAAGTGGTATATATGTCACCCATCGTGGCGTACCAGATACTTATGGTGTTAAAATATTATTGCATTAATTTTAATTAATTGTTAGAGGAAACCAATAGGTTATAAGATTTGTGCAACTCTCTGATTATGTGTTACATGTATGATTATCAGGATTAGATCATTATGGGCTTTAATCCACTATTCACCATACTTAAGGATAACAAACTTACTGGACCGAACTATATTGAATGGAAACGTAATTTGGACATAGTGTTGACTGCTGAGGAGTATAAATTTTGTACTTATGAACCCAAGCCAGATCAGCCTGCTGAAGATGCTCCTGAAAGTGAGAAGGAGTATTATAAGCGGTGGGTTAAGGCTGATGAGATGTCGCGATGTTACATTCTGGCAGCAATGTCGGGTGTTTTGCAGCATTAGCATCAGGATATGGCCACTGGTTCAGATATGCTCTTTAATCTCAAGGAACTTTTTGGGGAAGAGAATAGGGCTGCTAGGCAATTAGAAATGAAGGCTTTAATGAACACTCAGATGGTTGAAGGAACACCTGTAAGGGATCATGTTCTTAGAATGATGTCTCATCTGAATGAGATGGAGATCCTCGGTGCTGATATTGATGGGGAAACCCAGATCGATATCATCCTTATGAGCTTGTCCAAAAGTTTTGAGCAGTTCCGCTTGAATTACACCATGAACAAAATGATGTATAGTCTCGCGGAACTTCTGACAGAACTTCAGGCAGCTGAAGGACTCTTTAAACAGAATGTTCAAGTGAATGTGGCTGAGAAAGCTTCTTCATCTAAGCCGAAAGGTAGGAAGAAGAAAAAGACTCAGACACAGAAAGCTGGAAAGGTTGATAATGCAGTGGGAGTTTAAGGTGGTGTGAAAAATCCTAAGGGCAAGTGCTTCAGGTGCAAGCAATCAGGTCACTGGAAACAGGATTGTCCTCTTCCTAAGAAGACAAACAATACTGGTATGTCTCTTTCTCTAGTTACGGAAACATACATAGAGGCTATATCTACGAGCACTTGGTGGGTAGATACATGAGCCACTGACCACGTTTGTAACTCATTTTAGGGGTTCCAGCAATCCAGAATGCTTAGAGATGGCGAGATATATGTGTTCATGGGAGATGCTACGAAAGTAGCAGTAGTTGCAGTTGGAATAATTACTTTATCTTCTGGAGATGATAGGATTTTAGTTTTGAACAATTGTCTTTATGTACCTTCGTTTAGAAGGAATTTGATTTCGGTTTCTAAACTTGCTATGGATGGTTATAATGTTTGTTTGGATCATAATGTTTCTATTATGATGAATAAACGAGTTATATGTTCTGGTACATTGCAAGACAATTTATATATTATTAATCCTGTCCAACCAATGCTGCAACAAAAGGAAACTAATAACATTATTTCTAGCTCAAATAAAAGAAAGAAACCTTCTGAATTGAACCAAACATATCTTTGGCACTTAAGATTAGGTCATATTAACTTGAGGAGGATTCAAAGACTGGTAGTAGATGGGCCATTAGGCTCGTTGGCAGTGGACCCATTTCCAGTTTGTGAATCCTGCTTTGGAAGGTAAGATGACTAATAGGCCTTTTAAAGCAAAGGGGAATAGAGCCAAAGAAGTGTTAGAATTGGTTCATACTGATTTATGTGGACCTATGAGTATCCAAACAAGAGGAGGTTATGAGTATTTTGTCACTTTCATTGACGATTATTCTAGATATGGGTACATTTGTTTGTTGCGCCGTAAGTCTGAGTGCTTTGAAAAATTCAAAGAGTACAAAGCAAGTGCGGAGAAGCGACATCTTGGAAAATTTATCAAGTCACTACGATCAGATCGGGGTGGCGAATACTTGCTTGGAGAATTTAGGGAATATTTATCAGAAAATGGGATCACATCCCAGTTGTCTGCACCTGGCACACCTCAGCAGAATGGTGTAGCAGAGAGAAGGAATCGGACTCTTTTAGAGAGTGTTAGATCCATGATGAGTTATTCAGATTTACCCAAGTCGTTCTGGGGGTATGCTATAGAAACAACGGCTTACCTTCTAAACTTGGTACCTTCTAAGTCGGTTCCCAAGACTCCAATAGAATTGTGGACTGGTAGCAAACCAAGTATAAGACATATTCGGATTTGGGGTTGTCCTGCACATGTGCTGAACAAGAACGCGACCAAGTTAGAATCTCGTACAGAAGTAAGACTGTTTGTAGGCTATCCCATGGGAACGAAAGGTTATTCATTTTATAGTCCTAGGGATCAAGATATCATTGGTAGCACCAATACTAGATTCTTAGAAGAAGACTATATAATGAACCATAAACCCATGAGTAGTATCATTTTAGAGGAACTAGTGGGAGGGACAGATAATCCCCAAGTGCCAATAGTACAAGTAGAACAACCACAAGAAAATGCACAACATAACACTAATACTGCACCAGTGCCTCGTCGTAGTGGGAGGGTTGTTCAACAACCAGATAGATTCATGTATTTGGGAGAGTCCTCGGACTTGGTCTCTGGTGAACATGATGAGGATCCCAGGACATACGAAGAGGCAATTCTAGATAAAGATGCAGATCTATGGCAAAAGGCAATGGAATCTGAGATTGAATCTATGTATTCCAATCAAGTTTAGGAGCTCGTGGAACCACCCAAAGGTGTAAAACCCATTGGATATATGTGGATCTATAAGAAGAAAAGAGGATCTGACAAAAAGGTGAAAGCCTGGAAAGCACGACTTGTTGCGAAAGGGTATACTTAGAAAGAAGGGATCGATTATGAGGAAATCTTTTCGCCGGTTGTTATGCTTAAGTCGATCCGGATTCTTTTATCTATAGCAGCTCATCTCGATTATGAGATTTGGAAAATGGATGTCAAGACAGCTTTCCTTAATGGAAGTTTTGAGGAAACCATCTATATGCAACAACCAAAAGGATTCATTAATGAAGGCCAAAAGCATCTTGTTTGTAAGCTTAAGAGGTCTATTTATGGACTAAAACAAGCTTCTAGGGACTGGAATATTCGTTTTGATCAGGCAGTCCAGTCATATGGATTTGATCAAAGTCCAAGCGAATCATGTGTGTATAAGAGAAGTGAGGGTAATGCAGTGTTTTTTCTAGTACTGTCTGTAAATGACATTTTACTCATTGGAAACAATGTTAAGATGTTGTCATTAGTAAAGGCATGGTTGTTCAAACAATTTGAAATGAAGGACTTAGGTGAAGCGGCATACATCCTTGGGATCAAAGTTATAAGGGATCGGAAGAAAAGGATGTTGGCTTTATCTCAAGAGCCCTACATTGATGAAGTATAAGCTCGTTTTAACATGCATAACTCTAAGAAAGGTTTTCTACCTTTTAAGCATGGAGTGGCTCTATCTAAGGAGCAATGTCCTTCGACACCTAAGGATATAGAGAGCATGAAAGCATTTCCTTATGCTTCGGCATGTGGAAGATTAATGTATGCTATGTTATGTACGAAGCCTGACATCTACTTTGCTGTACGCATGGTTAGTAGATATCAGTCGAACCAAGGTCAGGAACATTGGAGTGTAGTAAAAACTATACTCAAGTACCTGAGAAGGACTAAGGAGTATATGTTAATTTACGAGGCCTCGGATCTATTTCCTTTGGGATATACTGATTCAGATTTCCAATCAGATAGGGATAAGAGGAAATCAACCTCGGGATATGTTTTTACTTTGGGAGGTGGAGCCGTTATATGGAGGAGTGTAAAGCAGAAATGCATTGCAGACTCCACCATGGAAGCCGAGTACGTGGCGGCCTCTGAGGCTGCAAAGGAGGCTGTATGGTTCAGGAACTTTCTTTTGGACTTGGATGTGGTACCTAATTTGCCTAGGAGTTTGACATTGTATTGTAATAACACTGGTGCTGTGGCAAATTCGAAAGAACCGCGAGATCACAAAGTAACTAAACATATTGAACGTAAGAATCATCTCATACGAGGAATCGTAAATCGAGGAGATATAGTTGTGGCTCACATATCATCAGAAGACAACCAGGCAGATCCTTTCACAGAGAGCTTGCCAACCAAGGTTTTTGACAGGCATGTGGAAGCGATAGGAGTCAGATGGATGGACACATAGTTTTTTGTTTAATAGTGGAGTAAATAAACACTGATATACCCATAGAATATTTAGTATAAGGGGGAGATTGTTGGTGTATACTGAAAATATTTATTTCAAGTATATACATTTATTTCTGGCCCAGTTTTATTGAGAATCATTTAAATGTTTACATGTTGTCTAATATTATATATTGTGGACAATCTAGTATCAAATGGGATACAGAATATTAGATTGTTAAATACAGTTTATATAATATAATAAGGTTCACAGCACAGGTGGTATTGGACAATCCACTAGTATGGCTGTAGTATTATTTAGAATAGTTTATATTGACTATTAAATAATACTAGTATACTTTGTGTATATTGAACAGGATCAAATTTAGAATTGTTCCCTTATACTGATTAAGAAGGTGAACTAAGATTCTATGTCATTATTGCTTAGGTTCTTAATCCAGATATAGTAATTGACACGTGTATATTATTTACATGCTTTGATTTATATATGAGATAATTCTTTTGAATTATATCATTATATTTTGGGTGGTGGAATTATATACATGGTGAATATTATTTATTTAAGGAATCCATGTCCTGATAATATTCGGGTTAATGATGTCCCCTTCAAAGCTCAAAAAGATTTAATTATGTGAAACCCTGCAGGTGGATTTATTCTGGCATAATTAAATAAAGGTTGAGTGGATGATCAAGGATAAAAGATATTAATTAAATAAATTATCAGTAATTTATTTAATTAATGGACATGCGATATTTTAAACATGGGGAATTTAATAAGCAAATAATATTGGAACCGAATTAATTAATTAAATTACGGTATTAAGAAAGGTATTGCAAATATTAATTCTTTAGTGGATTGAATTAATATTAAATGACATTGGGCTGGGCTCGGAATGTCATTGGGAGGCCTAACCTAATTATCCATGATCCCTATTGTAGCCCTATATATATTCTTATTCTCTTCTTGCTAGGGTGGGTCAAGAAATTTTGTAGCCACCCAGGAGCAAGAATAGAGGTTAACTTGAGAAGACGAAGGCCACACTTCGCTCAAGGGAATTTGGGAATACAATAGAAGAGCGTGGAATCAACCGTTAATAAGGTTAATTTTCCGTTCGTACTCGTTAATTTATTTTATCATAAATCGCAGGGCCACGATCTGATTGTCCCAACAGATCTCCAAATCAAATTCTTGAAGTAGAAGCACCCAACGAATCAACCGAGGTTTTGAATCTTTATTGAAATCAGATATCGAATAGCAGCATGATTCGTATACACAATCACCTTCGTTCCAAGAAAGTAATATCTGATTTATTCAAAACCATAGACAACAGCTAACAGCTCCTTCTCCGTAGTGGTGTAATTCAGTTGTGCGTCATTGAGGGTTTTACTAGCATAGTAAACCACATGAAATATGTTGCGCTTTCGCTGTCCCAAAACAGCTCCCACAGAAAAATCACTCGCATCACACATTATCTCGAATGGCTCCTCCCAATCAGGTGCAGTAATAATTGGTGCTGTAATCAACTTCTTCTTCAATAGCTAAAAAGCAGCAAGGCACTCTTCATCAAACTTGAATGGAACATCCTTCTCCAACAAATTGCATAGAGGTTTAGAGATTTTGGAGAAGTCTTGAATGAATCGTTGATAGAACCCCGCATGCCCAAGGAAACTGCGGATTCCTTTAACTGAAATTGGTGGAAGAAGATTCTCAATCGTCTCCACTTTTGCCTTATCTACTTTAAGCCCTTTTCTAGATACTTGTGCCCAAGAATAATTCCTTCTTGCACCATGAAGTGACACTTCTCCCAATTAAGCACCAAGTTAGTTTCCACACACCGCTTAAGCACCATGCTCAGATTATGCAAACACTCATCATACGAAGTACCAAAAACAGAGAAATCATCCATGAAGACTTCCACATTAATACCAATCATGTCTGAGAAAATAGCCATCATGCACCTTTGAAAGGTGGCTGGAGCGCCATAGAGTCCGAAAGAAACCCGTCGGAAAGCAAAAGTTCCAAAAGGACATGTGAATGTGGTATTCTCTTGATCCTCCGGAGCGATGCAAATCTGATTATACCCGGAATAACCATCTAGCAAACAATAGTACTCATGACCAGCTAACCTCTCTAACATCTGATCAATGAATGGAAGAGGGAAGTGATCTTTTCTCGTGGCTTTGTTCAACTTGCGATAGTCCATGCATACTCTCCACCCTGTGACTGTCCGAGTAGGGATGAGCTCATTCTTCTCATTAGCTACAACTGTCATGCCTCCTTTCTTAGGCACACACTGAACCGGACTCACCCAAGAACTGTCTAAAATAGGATAGATGATACCTGCATCCAACTACTTAAGAATCTCCTTCTTCACCACCTCTTTCATAATAGGATTAAGTCTTCGCTGATGCTCAACAATAGGTTTACTTCCTTCCTCTAGCAAAATTTTGTGCATGCAATACGAAGGGTTGATTCCCTTGATATCTGCTATGGTCCATCCAATGGCTGATTTGAATTCTTTCAAAACTCGCAAAAGCTTTTCCTCTTCACTGCCTGATAGGTTAGAAGAAATAATAACAGGTAATATAGATGTTTCACCTAGAAACGCATACCACAAGTGATCCAGCAATGGTTTGAGTTCAAGTGTAGGAGCTTCTTCAATAGATGGATTTAGACGCTCCTGAGAATTTTTAAGCTCTGCTAATCCAAAAGACTCAAATGGCATGTCAAACTTCCTCCTCCAAGGGGGCGAATTTAATTCCTGAAGTTGCTCTACTCCTTCTTCATCTTCCATATCAGAATCCCCTATCAATGCTCTCTCCAAGGGGTCTGCCAATAACATCTGCTCAAGCTCCGTTCTAACTGCAGAATTGACCAAGTCAACTTTGAAAAACTCCTCCTCAGATGAAAGCTTCATTGCATTGAACACGTTAAAAGTGACGTTTTGGTCTTGCACCCTCATTGTGAGCTCCCCTTTTTGGACATCAATCAACGTCTGACCTATAGCTAAGAATGGTCTTCCCAAGATAATGGGAATCTTCTTGCCCTCCTCGAAATCTAGAATAACAAAGTCAGCCGGGAAGATGAGCTTATCCACTTTCATCAAAACATCCTCCACTATGCCTCTAGGATATGTGATTGATCGATCATCCAACTGTAAAGAGATGTTGGTAGGCTTCGAATTCGGCAGACCAAGTTGCATGAAAACTGACAATGGCATCAGATTGATGCTAGCTCCCAAGTCACACAAGCACTTCTCAAAAGACATATTACATTTAGTGCATTAAATAGTGAAGCAACCAGGATCCTTTAGCTTCGGAGGCAATTTCTGTTGCAGAACAACACTGCATTCTTCCGTCAATGCCACAATTTCCAAATCCTTGAGTTTCAGCTTCTGAGATAGAATACCCTTCATGAACTTAGCATAGCTCGGCATCTGTTCAAGAGCTTCCGTAAAAGGTATGTTAATATGCAACTTCTTGAACACCTCAAGGAACTTGGCAAATTGTTTGTCCAATTTCTGCTTCTGGAGTCTTTTGGGATATGGCGGAGGTGGGTAGATTTGATTGCTCACTGTATTCCGTTTAAGAGTAGATTTTTCAGCAGAACTCTTACTCTTCTCCGCATCATCGACCAACTGATCAGCTACCACATCAGATTTTGCAATTACTGGTACTGCAGATTTTTCAACCTGCTGTTCATGAACTTCTTCTTCCATAGCTACTGAATTCTGATCGGTTGTAACCTTTCCAGATCTCAAAGTGACTGCTTTCACCTGTTCTTTGACCTCCCTCTTGCCTGGATTAGCCTCAATGTCACTAGGAAGAGTTCCTTGTGGCCTATTCAGCAAGGCATTAGCAATCTGACCAATCTGGTTCTCCAAGGTCTTGATAGAAACTGCTTGGCTTTTGCACATCATCCTCAACTCCTCCAATTCAGATTTTTCAGAAGACGACTGCCCCGTACCTGCATGAGGCTGTTGTTGAAATCCTGGAGGTTGATATGGTTTCCTTGGAGCATACTGTTGCTGATAACCAGAAGGATTGAATGGCTTAGCTCCGAACTGCTGACCTTGAAACTGCTGATAAGGCTGTTGTGGTTGTTAATTAACACCTTGGTTGCTGCTCCAACTAAAGTTAGGATGATTCCTATTGTTGGGATGATGGACGGATGGAGCTGGTTGCTGTGGCCTCTGAAAATTACTCACAAAATATGTCGATTCACTATATATGGCACATTGACTTGTCTCATGTGCGCCCGCACATAGCTCACAAACACTAGCCACCTACTGAACTCTATAGTTAGTTAGAGAATCCACCTTCATAGTCAGTGCCTTCAACTAAGCTGCTATAGCTATAGCTGCATCCACTTCCAGAATTCCTGCTACTTTTCCTTGTGATAATCTCTGAGTTGGATTCTGATATTCATTAGTGGTCATCGTCTCAATTAGCTCATAAGCTTTCTCACAGCTCTTTGCCCATAAAGCTCCACCTGATGCTGCATCTAACAAAGGTCTAGATTGTGCTCCCAACCCATTATAAAAACCATTGATCACCATCTAGTCTGGCATTCCATGATGAGGACACTTTGTAAGCATCTCCTTTTAGCGCTCCCAAGCTTCACATAAAGATTCTCCTGACTGCTGTGCAAATTGAGTAAGAGCGTTCCTGATTGCTGCTGTTTTAGCCAGGGGAAGAATTTAGTGAGAAATTTCTGAGTAAGATCCTCCCATGTTGTTATAGAACCGGCTGGTAAAGAATGTAGCCAGCCCTTAGCCTTATCCCTCAGATAAAATGGGAAAAGTCTCAATTTCACAGCATCTTCTGGCACATCGTTGAACTTGAAAGTGTCGAAGATCTCGATAAAGTTCCGGATGTGCATATTAGGATCTTCCGTTGGAGCACCCCCAAACTTAACTGAATTTTGTTCCATCTGAATCGTGTCAGGCTTGATTTCAAAGGTATTAGCTGCAATGGTTGGTCTGACAATACTAGATTGAATGTCATTGATTTTCGGCTGAGAATAATCCTTCAAAGCCTTAGCTGCTCCTCCTCCTCCTGCCGGTTCTCTCATCTTTTTAGCTGCTTCAAGTTCTTCTTCTGCCAATTTTTCCTCACGAGTTTGAGAACGAGTTCGCATACACACTCAAGTACCTGAAACACCATGAAACAAACAACTATGTAAGAAACAATCTGAGTCAATGAACTCTAACGACCACTGATGACAAGCACATAAACTAAAAATAAAACACCGATGATCCCCGGCAGCGGCGCCAAAAACTTGTTTACACAAAATCACGCAAGTGTACGTGGTCAAAAGTAATATATGAATGAGTCAAGTTCGTTCCCACAGAGATCTAGTTTAGGTTTCAATTCAATTAATGCACCTATGCAACAATATATGGTTTTTATTCACTTCTAAGACAATTAACAAATTTGGGTTTTGATTAAGTAAAATTAACTAAAAATAAAATTAACAAACTAAGAATTAATTAACTAACGAGAATTGGAATCGAATTACTTATGCGAGAGAAAACATGGGATCCTAACTTCATTAAATACTTCGCTTAGATCTGACGCCTTTAATCACTATATGCAATGGTTATGATATCTGATCGGACAACACTGAACAAGTACACGCTACCTGTCAGCATACGTATACCAAACTACCCATACATCCATAAAAGAGATAGAAGATGAATAGACACCAATTATGCTTAGACCTATATGTCTATAGAATTTGAAAACATAACGGTTGAAGAACAAGTTATCCATAAAGATCACACATGGCAGCATAAGATAGTTCAAATTACACTACGAATCATGTTGGTAACAATCATGAACCTATGCTAGCATGGCAAGTTCTAAATCTCAAGATCCAGTGTCGCTTCACAAGAAATTAACAGATTAGATGTTAGCTACGCATCTAACAATTAAGAAAAACCATACGAGGATACCAATTATACATCACATACAGATCTTTAAAGCATCAAAATACTAAAACTCCATAAATAAATCCGTTAGAATCCCATGACAACGATTAGTTCATACTCGAACGGCCCGTCATCATGGGATCTGATGAAACCATGGTAAATAACAAAGTCTGAATGTAAATAAGAATACTAGAGTTTGAGTTTAGAAAACAAATCCGAAAACTGAGATCCAAAGTACGCCTAAGAAAAAAAAACAAAAGATGAAGTAGATCTAGATCCCGTTGCTTGTCACGAGTGTTGGTGAATCCTTCTCCGCTTTTCTCTCTTGTGTCTCTGATAAGAACTATGTTTTATTGATGCCTAGAACTGTTTATATAGCCAAGGAAGTCTTTTTCTCCAAGAAACATACCAAAAATACAATTACAGGCTAAAATCAGGATTTTCCAGGCGGTCGTGCGCGCCGCTGCGCGCGCTCCTGCGCCCATTCTCGCGCCGCTGCGCACCAGCAAATCTACCGATTGCTATTTTTCTTCCTGGTTGATTCATCAAGATGACTTTTTTTAATTGAAACAACCGTATATATATTACTACGGGGGTTCGATACACTAGGTGCATAGTACACTTGACTTGCTAAAACAAATACCTCATTCGACCTCAATCTTGATTTGATGTCAACAGTAACAATTCAATTTTTGTCAACGCATACCCCATTTCCCGCGGAATCAAACCAACAACATTTAAACAAATACACATGATCTCCTCCTCTATAAATAAGTCTAACAATTTCTTCCAATTGACCATAATAATTTTCAAGGATATTTGCATAAGAGGTACCTTTGACGAGAACACCGGAATTCTTTTTACAATAAAACTTGTACCCATTCACTTTACAATTTTCAAATGTGAAAACGGCACGAGCCGGTCCATGAAGTAGATCTTTGAATCGCGAATATATCTCAAGATCATTTTCAATTTAAATATCATCAAAAAATAGATCAAGACAAAGATAAAAGTCAATCATTGAAATATAATATAATGTATATTAAAATTCAATTACCTTTTTTTAACCAAGTTTTGAATTGAGTTTTAAGAAGTGTCTCCAATTGTTCAGGTGTTGCACGTGTAAAAGATGCATATTCCCTATGTATAAGAAAAAAAACAAATTAATTTAAGTACAATCAATTAAACAAATTAAACTTAGTACATATGACAATCAAATTAAAATATTCATACCGAATATACGGTTGAACTTCTGGCATGTTCAAGAGAACATAATATTCCGCAATGAAGTGCTCATCATCACTTAAGTATCGAACACCATGTTTTCCCTTACACTCAATTGGATATCTAAACACTTCCAAAATACTATTATCTTGTTGTTCAACCACAACTTCATTCCGTCGCACGGAATTATGAACCGTATCAACATTTGATTTAAAGTAGAATGAACAAAAGTTGACGGTTTCTTCCTCAACATATTGTTCCGCAATCGAACCTTCCACCCACGCCTTATTCTTGACCTTATCTTTCATGAATTTCATTAATCGTTCAAAAGGATACATCCATCGATAGTGAACGGGTCCCCCGAGTCGACATTCTTCGGACAAGTGTAAAACCAAGTGTTCCATAATATCAAAAAAAACTTGGGTGAAAAATAGTTTCCAGTACACATAATGTCTTTACTATAGATTTCTCCAAAAGTTCTAGATCAATACGTACTAAGATTGTTGAACAAATATCTACAAAATAATTTGAAAGTGCCGCTAGGGCTTTCAAAATATCACGAGGCAAGAACTCACGAAATGCAACACTCATCAACCTTTGCATGAAAATGTGACAATCGTGCGATTTTAAACCATGAAATTTCAGAATATCCAATATTACGCATCGAGATAGATTTGAGCAACACCCATCGGGAAGATCTAAAGATGATACCCATTCACATAAAAGTCGAAGTTGGGGTCTAGTAAGTGTAAAACGTGCTTTGGGCTTCACCCCATCTTGCATACATAAACTAGGCATCACACCAAGTTCCTTACAATCCGCCCTAGATTTGTTGTGATCTTTCGACTTGAAACGATCACCCACAATTGTGAAAAATACATTTTCAAAAACATTTTTTTCGGTATACATGACATCAATACAATGACGCATACCAAGTGTTGCCCAATATTCAAGCTCAAAGAAAATTGGTTTGCTTGTCCAATTGTGTTCTTTTCCATAACCCAAAGCTCGAGTTTGGGTAAAATTTCCGGGTGGAGGAAATTCTAAATGATCAAATGTTGATATCTCATGCTCACCGCTCATTCGACCTCTAAATACGGATCGCTTCGTACTTGCAAATTTAGACCCTTTCTTTCGTAAAGAATCATTTTCATTAAAAAAAACTCGATTAGTACCATACCAACATGCCTTTCCATAATTTTTGAGTTGAAAACCATTTACACTTCCAAGACAAACCGGACATCCCATCTTACCTTTTGTTGACCATCCTTTAAGTTGGGCTAAAGCCGGAAAATCACTAATAGTCCACATAAGTGCCGCCTTCATGTGAAAATTATTTTTTCGTGATTGATCAAATGTCTCAACTCCGCTATGCCACAAAATTTTTAACTCCTCGATGAGTGGTCGAAGATATACATTAAGATCTTTTTTTGTATTATCGGGACCGGGAATCAAGAGAGTTAAAAACATGCAAGGTCTTTTCATACACATTGAAGGTGGAAGATTATAGACAACAATTATCACCGGCCATACCGAGTATACTTTGTTCCCATAATTTTCAAAGGGGTTGAAACCATCCGTTGAAAGTCCAAGTCGTACATTGCGAAACCCCTTAGCAAATGATGGGTGTCGAATGTCAAAATTTTTCTATTCATCTCCATCCGCGGGGTGACTAATTTCTCCCTCTTTTACCTCTCTATCCTTGTGCCATGTCATGTATTTAGCCGTATGTTCCGACATAAATAGTCGTTGTAGATGACTTATAAGAGGAAAATGTCTTAAGATCTTGTTTGGAATGGTGGTACTCTTTTTCCCATTAGCTTCTTTGTACCGATCCTTTTTGCAATAATCACAAATCAATTTGTCTTTGTCATCCCCGAAATACAACATACAATTATTTTCACATGCATCAATTTTGTCGTATGACAACTTCAATTCCTTCACCATTTTCTTCACCTCATAGTAAGTAGATGGTAACACGTGATTTTGTGGAAGAACATCGCCAATAATCTCAAGTAAAAAATTAAAGGACTTCTCACTACAATGTGATGCATTTTTAAAATGCAACAATCTCGTAGAAAAGACAATTTTGTGTAATTTGTGTTTCCCGGATAGATGGGCATTCCACATCTATTAACTTATTTATAAAACTCAGAAGCATTCGCATTAGGAGCCTCTTCTACTCTACTAGCACTAGCATTACTAGTACTATTATTGGCATAAAAGGCATCACTAACAATTTGGGCTCCAACATCTCTTAACATTGCTTCCATATCTACCGGTTTTTCAACCTCTCTTTCTACACGACGTGAGCTTCGGTTTTGTCGTTTTGGTAATGACTCTCTATGATATGTCCAAACTATATAACCCAAACAAATGCCACTAGCTATCAAATGATATTTAACATTCTCAATAGTCTCCCAATTTCCATTCTTACAATTAATGCAAGGGCATTTTATCAAACCTTCAACCACTCCATTATTTTATATTAAAAATTTTAAGAATTCCTCAACACCCAATTTATACTCCGAAGTAAGTGTTATTTGATTACTTTCTAACCGACGATTCATCCAACTACGATCTTTGCTTGACATCTACATAAAAACATGTATGTGTTTCTTAACCCATTTTATATATACAAACACATTAATTTCATAACTCATTTTGTGTATACAACCACATATATATCTCATAACTCATCTTGAATATACAAGCACATATATATTTTCAAAAGTCATTTTATAAATCAAAATATATTCATAGATTTTTTTCTCCACATTTAAAACTTCAAGATAATATCAAGAAAATTACCTCTTCTTCTTCTTCTTCTTCAACTCTATCTTCTCACCTTCACTTCCTTTCTACATACAAAAACCAAACATGAAGTAAATATATACATACAAAAATGAAGTTAATGATTCAACATTTCATCACAAAATCCATATATAAATATACTTACCTTCATCTTCTAATTTTTTCTTCTTTTAATTCTCTATGTGTTTCTTAAAATGTGATATCATTCAAAAACATAAAAAGTTAAGGTGATATGATATTTTGAAAAGCAGCAGACTCATAACCGACCGCCGTTGGTCGGTTAAAGAGCTATCATCGGTCGGTTATGTGTTCACGGGCCAAGACATTCCCATCAACCAACCAGAATGTGCCACCTTCCAAAATGTAGTTGGCCGAATTTAATGAACCAAAATCGGTTGGGTTTATGATTGACGGTCGATAATATATCAGTCGGAAATGTTATTGACGTGTTTACTGGGCCCCTTTCTATGTGACGTGTGCAGGTGACGTGTGCAACCAGCAATCAAGCCGGGGCCCACAACGAACAAAACTGACCGCACGTAGTCAGTTATAACATTAATACCGACCATTGGTCGTGGTCGGTTCTGGTAGTCGGTTATAGCGTTACGATCGGTTATACATTGGTCGGAAATGTTAGTGACGTGTTTACTGGCCCCCTTACCGTGTGACGTGTGCAGGCAACGATGGCAATCAGCAACCAAGTTGGGACCCACGGTGAATAAAACCGATCGATTGTGGTCGGTTATAAAGTAATTCCGACCGTTGTTACATGGTCGGTGATTGCAGTCGGTTATAGGTTCTCATTTTCGACCATTCCGTACCGGTCAGAAATGTGCGGTCAGAAATGCTCGCTTTTCTTGTAGTGGAAATCCAAATGGATCGAATATGGATCGACCCAAAAAATATGCAACTACTGATTCGATCAGATCCAAATCCAAGAAATCTTAACAAATTCGAATATGGACTTAGGATGATCTAATTCGAATTCGACCTGTTGACAAACCCAGCTCAAGCTCAAGACTCACCAGAATTAGATAGGGCAATAGTACCTTCACCAAAACGGACAACTAAAATACTTCAATCTCGATTCTATATAGTACTGCAGCTAACGTTTGTCCACCATCTACCTAAAACAAAATAAATGCATATAAGACATCTCTATATAATGACAATAATTTTCTAATTTCCAAGTTTTCAAGCACTAAGTAAATTTTTTAAGATGATTCTACCAAAGCAGCTCACTATCACACAAATTTTTTAAGATGATTCTACCAAAGCAGCTCATGGTCTTACCAGACACACAAGTATATCCGAAAAAATGAGACAATTAATATTGCAGCTGTTCAAATTCTTTTATTCCCAAGGTTCTCATGCAATGGAAAATATATATTTCCATGGGTTTGTCTAGTGTGTGCCCAAGGGCACATGCTAAGTATCCGTGTTTGATAAGTTGGAAAATTTTGATTGGTGGAGATTTTTGTGCATGTAGGGGGGTCCATCATTATTAATGAAATTTCTACCAATTATAATTTGACAACTAAGCGAGCACGGATTCTTAGCATGTGCCCTTGGGCACATACTAGAAAAATCCCCTACATGCACAAAAATCTCCACCAATCAAAATTTTCCAACTTATCAAACACGAATACTTAGTATGTGCCCTTGGGCACACACTAGACAAACCCATATTATTTTTATTTATTATTTTTATTTATTAACTATACATACATTATTACTTTTTTTTTGCTAAATACATACATTATTATTTACCATAATTCTTGTTTAGCTTTATTTTATATTTTACATATTAATTTTCTCGTTCATTACATAATCATGCATAGTTAAATTTATTGTCCAAGGATGAAGATGAAATTAATTTAATTGTTCTTGATTTTTGTTTGTTTCTATTAACTAATTCTCATAATTTTTCTTGTTGCTTAATTGTTCAATTGACAAAGTGATTTGGATATATTATATTTACCGAATTTATTTTTTGTAATCTATGCTTCCATCTTGAAGTTTTGATATGTTATTGTTAGATAACAAGTTTCATTAGTATTTGCTTATTTCGTTAATTGATATATCTTATTTGTGAAAGAAAGAAAATTGATTTTAGGCGAGTTAGATATTAATTGTGAATAATTAACGGATTCGGAATCCTAGATTTTCCATATTATTCGATAATCTTTGTTAATTAGGTTAAACAAAACTCATCTCAAGCCCATTTATCTAGTTCGCTGAGTTAATTGTCAGTATTTTGAAAAATCGTAATCTCTGATGATCAATTTATGATTATTACAACTAATCACTGGCACTTGCAATTATTTTACACATCTTGAATTATTTTAATATTTTATTAAAAAATTGATATTAATGTTTTGTGAGCGTACATATTCTAAGTGTTAGTCCCCCTTTAGATCATTGAAGTACATAATGCGTTATGGACTGAGTTTTGCTTTAATCAAAGATTTGGTAAACAATATTTATGAGTTCGTGATATTTAATTATTAACTAGCATAATAATCGATATAAGGCATGGGATACGGATCATTTTCTAGTATTATGCGTAAATATTTGACTGGTATTGTGCATAATTTTAGTCATTTTTATGATTTTTTTGATTTTGATTTTTAATTTTCCTTTATATAATAATCACTAGTATAAACTAGACCTATTGCGTCGCCACCTATAGCATCGGTTATTGACCTATAGCGTCGCCACTTTACCTATTTCGTCGGTTGTTTGCATTAACCGACGCTTATTGACTTCTGCCAGAAGTTGTGGCGTCGGTTGTTTGCATCAACCGACGTAATAGGTATAACCTATAGCGTCGCCCATTTGGGCGACTCTATAGGCTATACCTATAACGTCGCCCCTCAAATGGGCGATGCTATAGAACATAACTATAGCGTCGGCATTTTAACGGGCGATGCTATAAGTGTAGCTTATAGCGTCGTCCTTTTAAGGGCGACACTATTGGTGTAGCCTATAACGTCGCACCTTAAAAGGGCGACGCTATAGGTATACCTATACCATTTTTAACTAGTTTGTAAAATAAATTAAAAAAATTAAATAAAAATAGGGAAAATGACAATTTTTGAAAATAAATTCATACATAGCAAAGTAGTCATACTCACTATTTGTGTGATGAATGTTACCTTAATTTCACTAATTTTCCATTTTTTTTTGTTTTTCCCCATTTTTAACTAGTTTGTAAAATAAATTAAAAAATTTAATAAAAAATAGGAAAAATGACAATTTTTGAAAATAAATTCATACACATCAAAGTAGTCATACTCACTATTTGTGTGATGAATGTTACCTTAATTTCACTAATTTTCCTACGTTTTAAAAATAATATCAAAATTTTTCCTCAACTTTACATTTTATTTTGCAATTTACAAAATTGAACAATTTACTTATAGCGTATAACTCAAATATATCGCACCTATAGCGTCGGTTGTTTACTTTAACCGATGCCATAGGTGTAGCTTATAGCGTCGCCCCCTTAAAATGCCGACGCTATAGGTATACTCAAAATTATTTTTTTTTTAATATTTGACAAATATTATAATATTTTATATTATATAATTATATAAATAAAACTTCCTTTTAAAAAAAACTAAAATGAATAATATTTTAATATTTGATATTATATTATTATATAAATAGAACTTCCTTTTAAAAAATATTAAAATGAATAATATTTTAATATTTTGATCGAAGATAAAATAAAAAATATTTTTAAATGAAAAATTCTTAAATTAAGGAAATACAAATAGTGCTATAATTATATGCGTTATGTAATCACTTTATATTAATATAAATATGTTTTAAAATATACTATTATTTGCCCGATTTTGTCAATTTTTAAAATCACGATTTATAAAAAACTAATTTTGATCGATCCAATAAAAAATAAAATAATAATTTTGGGATATTGGTTGGGATTTTGGTTGAATAAAAATATAAGAAAATAATTTTAATTTGATCGAAACTTGTAAAAATTCATATTTAATTAGTTTTTTATAAAATCATTTTAAAAATATGGGGATACAGCTAATTTAAATCTTTACGTTTTAAAAATAACTAGCTTATAACCCGTGCGAAGCACGGGTTTCTTTTGATAGGTTATAAAAGTTATTTAACATTATAATTATTTTTTTATATAATCCTTATTTTTAATAATTTTTAAATTTTAATTTAATATTAATTTATATAATGATATGCATGGTTTAAAATTTATTTTGTAAAATTCTAAATGAAAAATGTCGTTGACGGGTTCGAACTTTGAATTTTTAGTAAATTAATTTAATCATATAATATATCGTATTATACGATCTAACGATTCTTATATATTACTAAAAATAATGATTTGAATATATGGTGAGATATTTTTGGGTGTATATTAGTGATCGCAAGATTAATTGTAAATTAAAAAGTAACGTGTTTTAATTACAAAAATTACTACTAAAAATAATTACGGAAAGATATGATGTGATATTTTGGATATATATTAATGATTGTAATATTACTTTTAAATTAAATGGTAAAGTGTTTTAATTAGAAGTAAAATCTTTAGAAAAAATGGGTAATTGAGTTGTTAGAGCAGAAAAAGAGTCCAAGTAGAAGCTC
Source organism: Saposhnikovia divaricata (assembly GCA_036435485.1). Lineage (NCBI taxonomy): Eukaryota > Viridiplantae > Streptophyta > Magnoliopsida > Apiales > Apiaceae > Saposhnikovia > Saposhnikovia divaricata. The sequence continues at coordinate 138,729,413 of CM071599.1, read as the reverse complement.
AATGTGGAGGAAGGAATTTTAATCGGAATATAATTACGTTAACATTAGTAATTAACTTTTTGAGTTGTTTTTGTAATTTAATTATTTATTTGAATAATTAGGATAACCAAACCGAAAACCAAAACTTTCAATGTTTCGACTTTAATATAATAGTATAGATATCGAGATTTTTCCTCAGCTTTATATATTTATTTTGCAATTTATAAAAGCTTTATAAATTTTATATCATATAATTATACTCTATCCGAAAATTAGTGTGAATAATCGACTCAATTACGCAAAAATCGAATAAATAATCGAATAATCGACTAATATTGATTCAAAACAAGCCAAATTATATACAAATTATACGTTATTTTATATTATAAAATTATATTGAAAAATTTTAAATTAAATAATATTATCAATTTTTTATTTAAATGATCGATTAATCGAATAATACTGAAATTAAGAATCTACAGAATTATTGGGCCAAATTATTGGCGGGCTCCCAAAAATAAAGCGGGCTTTCAAGATATTGGACAAAACAAGCGGGACTACTAAAACATAAAACATAAAACTATTCATTAGCCGCCGATTCAAACTCTCTCGAAAAACCTTAGCTGCCGCTCCGTGGTTTCTGGTCATCTCCGGTGACTTTCCGTTCAAACTGATCTTTGATTCTTACTTCCCATGGTCGATTACATCTCTTACCATCAAAAGCCCTTTGATTCTAATGCCAGATTTTTCAATTGATCGAAACCTTAGATTTCACCTCCGATTCCGACTTGTTCAATTCGATGGTTTCCGTTCAATTCCTTCTGGATACGAGCTTCTTATGGCGTTTTGTACATTATACTCGAAGTTTACAGATGCATTCATATAATTGCATTTTTTCGCTAAAATTATTCATTTGTTGGTGCACCAAGGATATTCACCGGACGAGTTGTTTGATATGTTCACCGATGTATTTTCTAAACCCTAGCTTTGTGATTGTTGTTATATATGTTATGAATTTGTCGTATAGTTAGTTGTTGCGGATACTGATTGATTGCGTAATTGTAGGATTTTAACTAATTGATCCTATAATCTGTGAGCAGTTTATTACTTGAAAGCTTAAAAGCCTGTTCCAGAGGCCTATAAATCATCTACCCGAATCAAAAGATGGCTACTCTCTCCTACTCTTTTGGTACCGGGAGGAATGTCTAAAGCAGAGGTATGTAGTTTTCTCTCCCTTAATATTTCTTTGCAAGGGAGAGATTGATTACCTTTGTACTGAAAAATATCCTAAATTAGACCAGACTGTCCAATCAAGTAGTGGAGTCTATTGTTGCACAGTCGTGCAGTATCCTTTAAAATTTGAGGACAGTAAATTCTGTTTAGTGATATTCATGATTCAGATTTCAAGAGGCATTCTGTAATGCATTGGACATTGTCATATGTACTTGAATTTTTTCATTCCACAGAACCACCGGCCAGGACCCTGGTGTAGGAGTGCATGACATGTGATTTGTGAAGATTGAAGGAGCACTAGACGTCATATGTAACATGCTTAATTATGTAGATTGTCAAGAAGCAAAACAGTCACAAGGTCTGATTGTATCCATCCATCCAATATTTATACCAAGACAAGCATCACATATTTTGTCTCAACTCTTAATGCATTTGTAATATTTCGATTGTATTGAATGGTTTGTTTTGTAATATTTTGGTTGTATTGAATGGTTTGTTTTGTAATGGGATTAAAGTTGTGTTTAGATTTGTTTGGTGTTCTTAGATTATATTTTGTAATGGTGAAATTGCAATTTTGAAATTATTTTTTAAAAAAAAAATTGACCTATAGCGTCGGTCATTTGAAAGGGCGATACTATAAGCAACATCTATAGCGTCGCCATTTGAAGAAGCGATGCTATAAACTATACCTATAGCGTCGCTATTTGAAGAAGTGACGCTATAAACTATACCTATAGCGTCGATCATTTTAAGGACCAACGCTATTATATACACCTATAGCGTCGGCATTTTAAAGACGACGCTATAAGCTATACCTATAGCGTCGGTCATTTAAATGACCGACGCCTAAAGTGAACTTTTAGCTTCAGTCATTTAAATGACCGACGCCATAGCAGACTTTTAGCGTCACCAATTTAACCGACGCTATAGGCATAACCTATATCGTCCCCTGCATATACTACGCCAAAAAACCGACGCTATAGGCCTATTTGACCGACGCCTTAGGTCCTTTTTGTACTAGTGAATGACGATGTTGTTGCATTATAAATGTGTATAATTGCTTTATATATTTTTGTGTTTTTTAACGTCGTTTATTAGATAGCAAAATTTATGTGTGTAGCATTTTGAGTTATCCTCATATTTGTACGATAATTGATATGATTAAGTACAGTTTTCGTAAACTTCATATTTCTTAATTTTATTACATTTGAAAAACTACAGATAGAATTCTCTAATATATTTAAATATCTTTAAAAATATCATAGAAGTACTATAGATATATGCAATCCTAATTTAATGACAATCTTAATTTAATATTTTAGAATATCAAATTGAATAATTGCGAACAAAACAAGATTTCATTCACAATTTGTTAAAGAAATGTAGTGATAATTAAATATGATAGTAATCTAAATATTATTGATTAAGATGATGCTTTAAACCGTTTAATATCTATTTACTTCTCGAATTACTTTATTTGATAAAAAATCTTTCAAACTTATGATAAGTATTTTAAGTTTATTTTATAAAATGCTTGGAATAGTCAATTATTTATTGATCAACGATCTTTAGGACTGATCATTCGGTCGGTTCAGTTAAAACCGAACCGAATTAGAAAAACCGAATAACTGAAATCCAATTCTTATTGAACCGAACCAAATTGATTTGTCACCAGAAACCGAACCGAACCGATTTAAAACCGAACCGAAATATTTCACCTCAAACCGAACCGAACCGATTTAAAAAAATGATATATATTATTATTATATTTTTAATTTTAAAATTAATTTTTAATAGTAAATATATTAAAATAGGTAACAATTAAAATAAAATAAAACAGAAACTATCAATTTAAATATTTAAACTTAATTTTGAATTAATTAAATCATGCATATATATTAAATCATGCATATATATATATATATAATACAAATAAAATATATATATAATTCGGTTATTTCGGTTTGAACCGATTTTTTTAAAAAAAAACGAACCGAACCGAAATTTATTTCGATTTGAACCGAAAAAAATGAAAAACCGTAAAATCAAAAAAAAATTTCGGTTCGGTTTTTCGGGTTCGTTTCAGTTTTGCTCACCCTTAGCGATCTTTAGTAATTTATTGTCAATAAAATAACCACAAACTATTATTTTAAACTTTAAAAATTATCCAAAAGGTTTTTCGAAATATGGAAAATAAGATGGATAAGTATATCGTCGTAGTTTTGATCGATCTTGTGACAATCTGGGTCAAATTTTTAATATTTTTCGAAAATTGGGTCCAGCCCAAATCTCGATAACCAACCAAAAGTTAATTTTAAAAAATTAGAAAATTTAATTTACATTAGTTATAAACTTAGTTTTAAAGGTCTCAAACACAATAAACTTAGTCTCGCTCATCCCAAGATTTATTAAGAACAGATACTCATTATAAGTTATATAAGCCTACTTATTCAAAAAAAAAACTTGATTTTAAAGGTCTCAAACAAAATAATTCTATTGCTATGATGCTACAAAAATTCTTTTTAATTTAGACAACTTATTTGTGGAATCCATAAACAAACTTATTAAACTAGTTAATGACAATGTAGTTCTAGTCGGGTAGGTTCTAATACAACATCCGATGATTTTATATAAAAATTAGTAAATAATACATTTTTAATTTTGTTAGGTATTACATGTGATCCTATATTTAGTTTTTTTTTAAAATCAAATTTAAACATGAGATTTTTGAAGTAGATTTACCCATTTTAGTTTTTGATTATTTTGATAATGGTCTATTTTAAATATTATCTAAGATTTACTTTTTTTATTACTTTTAAAAATATTCAATTGGTTTAGGTGGCCAACATTTCGATCGATTGATCTTGTTGTGTATATTATCTACTATTTTTGTTTTAATTTAGTTTTTCGTTGACATAATTGTATACTTAATTTGATTTATTTTTTATGTTATTTTAAGTAACTGAACTACGTACTTCATTTGGTGGCAAAAATATGAAAGGGATGAGCGATGTACATATGCTACTATTAAGTACATTATACTAGAAATTAAGGGGGAATCAACTTATTACAGTTTTCTTAGAGACTTCTCACTGTTGAATTTGAAAAAAATGAAAAAGATAAAAAAAAAAAAAAAAAAAAAAAGATCAAGTAGAATTTGTGTTCATTGTTTGTTGCAATATAAAGTAAAAACATACTCCCTCTGTCCCGGGAGATTGTTTACATTTGCTTTTTGCACGGAGACCAAAGATTATGATTAAAATAAGTGAAGTAATGGATGTAATAGTGTATTTTATTGTTAGATCAAGTGAAGTAGTGGGTGCAATAGTGATTTTATTTTAAAATAAGTGAAGTAGTAGATGTAATAGTGTAAAGTATTGAAAAAGTGAAGTGAAGTAGTGGATGTAATAATGTATTACTCCTATATTGTTAAAAATTACTATTTTTAGTAATGTTAAGAATTAGTGGAACGTCCCAAAAAGGAAGTACACGTTAATACGTACTTGGGATTGGGGTTTAATGCTTATGATAATTTACTCAACTTTTACATGATTAAAATTTCATGACTGGTGAACGGGATTAAGTTGCGTGGCTATATAACCGAAAAAACAAAACAAAGGAATTTCAATTATTGAGATAACTTTTTTAGTTGGTGAACTCTTCGTACTCATATCAGAACAAGGACCAAACACATATGTAAAATATTCACTGCTAAACAATTTATGTACCGAATCACGCATATGTAAAATGTATGTAGTACAGATTTAGGCTAAATACCTGACAATACAAATTTGTACTTTAGTCACTGGGAACATAACTACACTATAAAGCTTACATTTGTCGGGAAAAAGAAAGAAAATCTCACATACTTAAAGTGTATTCAGTATTTTTATTTAGGTAAATACCGAACAATATACATTTATATTTTAGTCATTGCATGTCAGATCATCTTTACAGCTATCAGCTAGCTGACAATTTGACCAAGGCCATAAGCAGCATAATGGCATCAGTTTTTGGCTCTCAAGCTTGGTCTTGTTGTCCAGCATAATGGCATCAGTAACTTTAAATTTGGTTAATTACAGCGCCTATCTTCTGTAATTAGGGAGTGATAAAGGGGTTCTGTTATTAGATTGCTAAGCTGATGGGATTTTTTTTTTTTTTTGAATAGAACGATTTTCATTAATCATAAAGCCTCAGCCAAAATAACATCCGAAATAAACTCAGGAGCATTTAAATGCCACTCCTGTATGAAATCTGACATAGAACGATTGGCCTTTGCTAACAAATGAGCCACACCATTCGCAGATCTACTAACATAACACACTAGCACATCGTCAAAGTGCTTAAATAAACTAACACACTCAGTCACAATCATATGAAAAGGAGTTCTCCCTAGGTTTCCATGAATCGCATCTACCACAAGCTTCGCATCTGTTTCGAATATTCAACGTTTAAAGCCTTTTCTTACCGCCCATTGGATCGCCTCCTTGAGGCTTACAACCTCTGCTTCCCGTGTTGTCAAAAAACCATTATACTTTTCTGCTCGAGCCATTATAAACTCCCCCCTTTCGCCTCTAGCAACGCAACCGAAACCAACACTTTTTGATTCCTCAAACATTGCTGCATCTGTATTGATTTTTATCCAACCTGTATCTGGTTTATTCCATTGGGTCACCCTCGTTGTACCTCCTGCTCCTTGCCCCCCTTTACGATGGTTTTCTTGGGCCTTTCTCCATTCCTGAAGCATATTACCAGCCTCTGTTTTTGCTGCATATACTGACTTATTCACTTTATCCCACACCCAGGTGTTCCGTCTCTTCCAGATACACCAACAACCTAGCCCCACTAATGCACATTTGTCCATTGGCAAAGAGGCAAATATCCGAAGAAGCACATCAAAGACCACCTCTCCCAGACCTACTGTAATATACTGCTGTAAACCAAAACAGTACCATACCGATCGAGCAAAATTGCACTCAAATAGCACGTGGACATCAGTTTCCTCCTTTTGATAGCACCACGGACAGATTTTCTGAATAGATACACGTTTACTTGCTAGAGCCACTGTTGTTGGGAGACAGGCAGAACAAGCTCTCCATAAAAGGTTCAGAACCTTACCTGGCAGTTGGAGATTCCACATCTTTTTCCAGAAACTCGCATGAGGCTTTGGATGTTCCCCTTGCAGCTTTCTATAACTACTACGTACAGAGAATTCTCCTTTGGGGTCCAATATCCAGTACCAATCATCCCTTCTTCCATTCATAGTCAATAGAACTGAACTTATCAACTCTTTATCCCGATCATTACACAAATCACGAATAATTTCGTCGTCCCATTTACGACCTTCTAGATCCATCAGACCAGATACATTTGCTTCCTGCAGTTCGTTTGGCATTTCTGTTGTCAAGTAGCCATTATCCACATCTGGTAGCCACGGAACTTTCCAGATACGTGTGCTTTCTCCGTCGCCAATTCTCTTACGACACCCTTGTTTCAACAGATTCTGAGCTGCCAATATGCTCCTCCACATAAAACTTGGGTTAGATCCCAATGTAGCATCCAAGAACTCCCCCTTTGGATAGTAACGAGCCTGAATCAGTTTCGTGACCAGAGGATTGTCATTATTGATCAGTCTCCACCCTTGCTTAGCTAACATGGCAATATTGAAACTATACAAATCCTTGAAACCCAGACCTCCACCTTCTTTAACCACACACAAACGTTTCCAAGACATCCATTTTATTCCTTGATTATTCGTAGCACCATTACACCACCAAAACGAATTCATTAGTTTTTCAATCTCGTCACACACTTCCACTGGAATCAGAAACAAACCCATCCAAAAATTCGGGATGGATTGAGCTGCCGTCTTAAGAAGAGTAATCTTACCTGCTTTAGATATACTCTTATTCTTCCACCCTTGCAACCTCTGTTTAATTCTATCCTTAATAAACTGAAAAACTTCATTCTTTTTCCGCCCAATACGCATTGACATACCCAAATACTTCCCAGGATCATGAACTTCTCTAATGCCTAACTGTTGAGTGACTTCTTGACGATCTAAAGTCGATGTGTTTGGGCTAAAACAGACAGTAGATTTATTGAAATTAATCGCTTGACCCGAAATGTTTTCATACCTTAACAAGATAGACTTCATAGTTGTCGCTTCCACCTCATTGGCTCTAATAAACAAGTAACAGTCGTCCGCAAAGAGCAAGTGGGAAATAGCAGGCGCCCCTCTAGCAATTGTACAACCATGGATTAAACCCGCTGCTTCATTCCTTCTAATCATTGCGCTTAAGCCTTCCACACAAAGGATATAAAGATAAGGCGAGAGAGGATCGCCTTGTCTTATACCACGACTCGGTTTTACATTTCCAAACACCTCCCCATTTTGTATAAAACTGTAGGAAACAGATTTAATACACCTCAGGATTCTATTAACCCAAATCTCACTGAATCCGAATTTCAACAACATATGTTCCAAGAAGCTCCATTCAAGACGATCATATGCTTTTGACACATCTAACTTTAGAGCAGCGACCCCTTGTTTTCCTTTAGTTTTCCTTTTAATGTAATGATTTATCTCGAAAGCTACCAGAGTGTTATCCGTCAATAAACGCCCTTCAACAAATGCACTCTGTTTGTCCGAGATTAATGAGTTCAAACAAGGTTTCAACCGATTTGCTAGGACTTTAGACAAGATCCTAAACAACACATTGCATAAGGAAATAGGTCTCATATCTGTTACCTGTTCGGGCTGTTTAACCTTCGGAATGAGACAGACCAACGTATGATTAACTCCTTCTGGCAAAAAACCTTCCATAATGAACCGATTACAGAACTTTACAACATCATTTCCAACTATGTACCAAAATGATTGGTAGAAAGTTGGATTCAACCCGTCCATTCCCGGTGACTTATCTGAATGCATAGAGAAAACAGCATTTTTTGTTTCATCCAGGGTGACTGGCTCCATGAGTGCCTTGTTTACCTCTTCTGTAACTTTTGGAACAATCTCTCGCTCTGTTAATTCTGCAGTATTTCCAGACGCTTTAAATAAGTCCACAAAATAGTCATTGATGATCTGCTGAATCTCCTTTACATCTTCCCTCCAAATACCATCTTTGTCCTTCAATTTATTCACCATATTATTCCTCCTTCGACTTGAAGCATATTTATGGAAAAACCGAGAGTTTTGATCTCCTTCGCTTAACCAAAATTGCTTTGCCCTTTGTTGCCAATAAATCTCCTGTCTCTTTAATAACTCGTGGAATTCTTGTCTCGCTTCATTATACCTTCGAACTCCATAAACATCCCTGCGCGAACCAAAACTCCTCAACTCACTCCTAGCTTTTTGTAACCTTTGCTTAAACTCTTTTACTATACCTCCCCCCCATTCCTCCAATTTGACACCACAGTTATTGATTTTAGCCATGATATCTGCATTCATTACTTCATTCCAGCTTGTTTCAACAACCTCCACGCAGTCCCTTTCTCTGAGCCAAAGATTTTCAAACTTGAACCTTTTACTTTTAGGCACATAGATTCTCCTATTTAGCTGCAAGAAAAGCGGTCGATGGTCTGAAGTAGATACATCAACAACTTTTAATTCTGCGTCAGGAAAAAGATGTCGCCAATTATTATTCACCAAGCCCCGATCAAGCCTTTCCTGTATCCAATTAGCCGTACCCCTACCTCGTTCCCATGTAAATGGACTACCTGTAAATCCCATATCTTGTAATTCACAATCTTCAATAACATCACAAAAGCCATCCAATAATCCCCTCGGGTGTGCACATCCCCCCAACTTCTCATTCGCATACATTAAGTCGTTGAAATCACCTAATACGCACCAAGGAAGATTAGATACCTGAGCTAAACCCCTAAGTAAATTCCAAGAATCTTGCCTTCTCTGTCTCTCCGGATAACCATAAAATCCGGTGTATCTCCATCTTCCCACCTGCTCTACATAAACTTCAACATCTATGAAATTCGCACACGATCCCTTAATCTCAACTGAATTTTCCCCTTTCCAGAATAAAGCTACTCCACCTCCATGATGGTTTGTATCCACTACCCAACAATTTGTAAACCCCAATTTGTTGCAAACTTGCTCTACTTTTCTTTTATTAACGAAAATCTCTGACAGAAATACTAAGCTAGGCCTGAACTGTTTTACCAGTTCCTTTAAGAACCTGACTGCTCGTGGGTTGGCCAGCCCACGACAGTTCCATGCTAGTATACTCATTGGGCCTGGCGGGCCTGCACTCCAGAACCCGCCCCAATCAAGTTTAAAGAATTGTTTCCCAATTTTTCATTCTTTTGACTCTCCTCCCTATTATTTATCAGCCCATCAGTTATCATAAGGTTTGGCCCAATTTCATGCTCCCGGTTATCCTCCACACGCCTCCTTTTTGGGTCCACCACAATCTTATTTTTCTGTTTTAATATTTCAAATTCTCCCGCTTCACCGCTAGCTGTTTCCTGATTGATAGCATCCATATTCTCCTGGTTTCGATTTATTATTAATAGCCCAGATTCTATGCCTTCTTTCTCGCGTAATATCCCACCACTTTCCACAAAACTCGCCTCTATCTCCGTCTTATGTTTATCACTTGACTGAAAACTTGTACTTCCGGCATAACCCTTTACACCTGAATTCCACATTGTAGAATTTCGCAGCCATCTTGCCCCTGTATTTACCTGAACCTTTCGCGGCAGAGCTCGCATCCAAGGACCATAGGCTTTCTCAATCTCCTTATCTGGGTTCGCGTATACCACATTACAATCCTTCTCAGAGTGGCCCAACACACCGCAAACAAAGCAAAAAGTACTCAGGCGTTCATACCTGAAGTTTATCCAGCTCCAGTTGCCTCCCTCTCTTTTAATTTTCATACGACGTTTCAACGGTTTGTCTATCTTTATGAGAACTCTGATACGAAGAAACGATTTCCAACCTCTTTCAAAATTTGTCGGATCTGACTTAACGAATTGACCGATATAATTGCCCACATTCTCCAGAACTTTTGCAGATACTACTCCTTGTGGTAAGTCATATATCTGAATCCATATCTCGCTTGCTATCAACGGAATCTCCTGTGGATCATCCCCTTCATTACATCTTCGAAGGACCAGAAGATTTTGCTCAAAAGACCACGGTCCGCCCTCTAAAATCTTTCGCACATCCATTATGTGATATAACGTGAAAACATACCTCTGGTTTCCAATATCATGGACCTCCATACCTTCTTTTGGTCGCCATAATGAAGCAAGAACATTTTGCATAGCGTTGAAGTTTATATTTTTTTCTGTTAAAAATTTCCCTACTAACAGAAATTCCGCCGGTGCTTGTATCACTTCCTCCGCCCCCAGAACCATTCCCTCCGTTTCCTCATCTTCAATCGTTAATTTAGAGTATAGATCCTCCAATCCCTGATGCTGATAAGCCATGACCGAGAACTTAACCGCAATACTAACAATATTTAAAAAAACTTGTCACAAAAGAACAAGACTTAATAACTTGCCAATTAGCAAGACTACTTTCCTCCATCAAGTTTGCTTTTCTAACTGCTGCCTACTGTTTTAGAAAATTGCTACATCTGTAGAAGATAAGCTGATGGGATTTAGTTATGTATTATAAAAAACAACTGTGCTATTACTTCTAAAGAAGTCTACAACCAAACAAATTTTAATATCTTATCATACACATGCATGCCATCAGATAGTGAACAACAAGCTTCATCAGCTAACTCAAGAGACCTTTTAAATTACTTCCCAAAATGTTCAAACTGTATCACCATGTTACAAGACCAAACCAAATAGCATAACAAACCATTTCCTTCTCGAGATATCTTTGTAACTTTTGCAGATATGCATGGGAAGCAGGAACAACAGTTATCACGCACCAATGGTGGATAATATCTGCCAACGAAAAAGAGAAAAATGCTTTAACTTTTCAAGTTTCTATTTTTTGAGATGAACTACCTACCGTGATGTCTGGAATTATATGCCAAAGACAAAACAAGGTGTTACCTTCTCGGTAAAAAGGCGAAATGCATCCACTTCCATTGCTTTATCAAATTCCTGATAGAATTAAACACACCAGGCATTAAAGTGTATCGTTTAATTTTCTGTAATCAGTGCCTTGTTAATATAATCATTAGTATAAAATATTAGCTGCACCTACTTTTCTTTTCTGACTTTAGCATAACAGTACTTACACTTTCAATATCTGCAGAGTTTTCTATGCTGCATATAAGTTTCTGAAGCTCTTCATCCTTCAGAGCATCAACAACTTCAGTACAAGAAGCTGCAATAATAGAACTCAGTACATATTTTATACCTGAATTCCTGAAAGCTACAAAAAGCTACAGAGACATACCTAAGGACTCAAATTGTGACTGCTGCAACACTACGCTTGGATCATCAACAAAGCATGGCCTCTCAACATGCGGATTTGGAGCTAGAAAAGAGGAAATGAAGAACAACTTAAATCTTGAAATTAAGGCCAAATTTCGTAACTTAACAATTATCTATCTTACATAGTTACTACAGATTCTTAAACCTAATTTTATTAAACACCATAAGCAGACTAATTTTTGTAGAGCATTTTTCACTGCCCCAAATCAGATACTCTAGGCATGGTAGAGAAGGATGCATTTCCATTAAACTAAGTAGCTACGAACTGAAGTCAGCATTCAGTGTGACAATATAGTATTTAAAAAAAATTGGCATGACTATTAGATGAAATGGTAAACTATATTAACCAGATACTGTGATAAGATGTTGGCTGTCAGGATCTGAACTGTAATAGTATTCCCTGTGTTAGTAGTACAGTTGCTTTGTTAGTATTATTGTTAGTAGTAATTAGTGGAAGGGTAGTTCTGTCTTTACATTTCAAGGAGTTATTTACATCTCATTCAAGGTCTATAAATACTTGTAAGAGTCTTGTACTTCTCATCATGAATGATGATATGAAAATTGGCATTTTGCCTCCCAATCTCTTTCTCTCTCTATAACTCTCTCTCTCTCTAGGGTTTCTCTCTTCTCTCCCTCTCTCTATCTCAGTTCTGTCTCTATTCTCTCTGATCTATCTCTTATCTGCTCTATTTCTCTATTTCTAACCTTTATCTAGCTATTCCTTTGCTTATAAACACAGAAAACACCAAAAAATACTTACAAAACTAGTCTGGAATTCAATAATTCCTGACACTGGCCAGCAAACCTAGTGGACTTTTATGCAAAATCCGATATATAAATTCTCTATCTTGATCAACTAATGCAAAACTGTTTTTAAAATGGATCAAAAGACAGCCTAGTAGTAAGGTGTATCCCTTCCTATGACCAAGTCATTGGTTCTGGGTTCCGGTTCTCATTCCTCTATCCCTCTCCCTCATTACCAATAAAATTGTGAAAAAATAAATTTCAACTGCTTCTAGACATATTCTTTGTAACTGATTCATTTAAATGAACACTGTTTGTCAAGTATACAATTTTAGAAGAGAACATAGACAAATGCATGTTTTTATCGGTATTTCCAAGCTGACCGATCCCATTATATGATTATTGGTGACGCCAGTCACAGCGAACAGCCAATCACATGTGCATCGCTCCAGATAAGATAAAACATCCTTCGTTAATATACAATCAAATAGAATTTAAAGTTTTAGAGCTCAAGAAAAAGGCTCTTACTAAAATTTTGCTCTGCAGGTACTGCCACCTCCGCGACACATGAAATTTCTGCAGTACATGTACGAATCAACATCAACTTACTACTTAAGCGTCAATAATTCTAGGTATCAGAATCAGAAATGCACTGATATGCATGGATGCATTATAAGGACCAAATCATTTGGTTTGCAAGTCTAATTTAAAGAAGAAAGTTTACAATAAAAAAGTTAGTTCATGTATGTGTTATGGGGACCTAATCATCTAGTTCAAAACAAACAACAGATTTAAAAACCTGAAACTGAAACTGACTCAGTGTCCGAATTCAATGGAGACATTTTTTCTTGAAAAAAAAAAAAACCAGTTCATGTATTAGGTTCTAGGGGAAGATAAACAAGTATCTAGTTTAACACAGAAACTGATATTGATCGTAGATATAAAATTACACAATCTCTATATCAATCAAAAAATTATATTAAAAGCCATTTCTATTCCCGTTCTTATGAGGGGGAGGTGGGGTGGGGGTGGGGACTCAAATGTAAACTACAGAATCATAAGTAACTTGAGAATACAAAATAGCATATACAAAGTTCATAAATATAAAAGACGTGGAAACCCATAAAGAACTTGGTAAAACTACCGCAGTCAGATAATGAGATATGAATGAGATAATTATTCCATGTCACATAGATATTAAATTCAAATAAAAATACAGGCACCGTCCTGATGTAAGATATTGACCAGCAAAGATACTAATATTCTAGTAAAAAAATCAAAAATGCCTTATTCTTTATTGAGATAGAACTATGGATATGGCATATCAGATCATAAAAAACTACTACTTTGATTGAGCACGCTACAAAACTTGATCAATTTCATTAAAAAATATACTGTCCGTCATGAGTGCAAGTATAGAGGAGAACATAGACACATGCATACTTCGATTAGTATATCCTCGACGATTTCATTCAGAATTATTGGTCGTGAGTTCAATTTTTACAAGTCAATAACATGTACATATATCCAGATATGAGACAATCTCCAATGCGCAAGCCCGTTACTTAGTTTAGTAGACCCCATTAGCATGACAAATTGGCAAGAAATAGGTTTGCTGCACAAGTGGCTAGATTGCTCTAACGCATAGTTTACATAAACAATTAACTGACCCTACATTTTGCAGTACACTGTATTTTAATAAACCAATTTAATCAAATAAAACACAAAAGAAGAGTAAAATAAAATATAAAGGACACAAGATGCAGAGTTGGGCTCGGCCCGGGAAGGTGGGCTTTAGCTGACTCCTTCATTTCCTCCAACACTGAAAAAGAGAGTTGGATCCGTTTCCCGGTTCCCAATGCAGCAAATGGGCTTGCATTGGAGATGGTCTGATATCCCTCAACCATCTAAAGTAAATAAAAGCAAAGATGCAGAGTTTAAGGAGAATGACGCTTACCAATTTTTTCTTCGACCGGTACTGCCGCCTCCTTACCGCATGGAACTTCTGCAGATTCGTAAAGTCAAAAAATCAACTTTACTCTTAAGTTACCAGCTTCCACTAAAACCTTAAGGTGCTAGGACGGTTTAACTGGTTCATATATATTTAGCATTCCCTTCACTTAGAATCCCACTGTTTGGCATAGAAGATTAATTCACCAGGAGCTCATCTCTACGGTAATACTCGACCTAAGCGTCCATTTTAAATATATTTTAAGAATATCGGGATTACTAGAGTTCAAACCTTGACACCTCCGCTCTAATACCACTTTAATCTTAGGAGAGCTAGTAACATAAACATTAATGCTTAAGCCCCAACAACTTGCGAATTAGTAAGAATCAAGTATGGTCATGTATGTGTTACAAGGACCAAACCAACTAGTTCTGAACCAAGAAAAGGTAAATAAATTCTGACACCGGAGTCTTAATTAGACCGAAAAATGTTAATTAAGTATTTATTTCTTCAGTATAGACACTCCCAATTCCCATTACTAATTGACATAATATACACAATCTTTACATAATCTACATGTATAAAGCCAATTCACTTTAACAAACTGAATATAAGAAATTTTCTACACAATGAAATATATGATACAGAATCAAAAAGCAATAATCTTGAAAACCCATAAAAATAACACCTTTATGTTTCTTGAAACAGCCCAGAGAACAACTGCAAAATCAATAAAATCAAAAAATAAGCGAAGCCCATTTCAAGATTCTTATTAAAATAATTTATGCACCAAAAAAAAGATAGAATTAAAAAAATTATGAAGCAATTGAAAAGGCTTACTAAGGAATAAGACAAGCAGGGCACTTGTATTTTGAGTATGCTTCTTCACATACGTTACACTTCTTCTTTGCTGCTCCGCTCATTATAAAGTTATAATCAGCTTATAAGTTGTTTTTTTCAAGCTTATAAGTTAGCTCTGTTTATGTGTTTGAGGTGTGTTTAACAATGGAGTTGCGGAAGGAGGGGAAGAGACGTTGATACTTGTATGGCGAAAATCAAACGTTACAAGTGGTTTGGGCTTTTAAGGCCGTAGATATATATGGCCTGATTTGTTTTTGATGATTGATTCTAGACTTTAAGGACTAACGTGCGCTCTTTAAAGAGCTTTTATCATTGAGTGCAGGGGCGGCAAGGAGTCGGAAGATGGAAGCGTACAAGGTGGCGAGACGCGAGGCAAAGAAAGCCGTGGCGAAAGCCAAAGGGGAAGTCTATGAGGGGTTGTACAAGCGCCTGGACACCAAGGAAGGAACGAATGCTATCTTTAAACTAGCTAAAGCTAGGGAGAGAGGGCGGCGCGACCTGGGTGCTGTCAAGTTTATAAAGGATGATTCAGACCGAGTGTTACTAAATGAAGACGCTATTAAGGAGAGGTGGAGTTCGTACTTCCATAACCTTTTCAATGAGAATAGGAGGAGTTGGGCCGGTGGGGAACTAGAGTTCCCCCCCTCGACTCCATGTGAGCGTATCAGCGAGGACGAGGTCAAGGGGGCCATTCGTAATATGGCGAAAGGGAAGGCGTTGGGTCCGGATCAGATCCCAATCGAGGTGTGGATTTGTCTTGGCGAAGTTGGCGTTCAATGGCTACTTAATCTGTTCAATGATCTACTCTTGGGTGCTAAGATACCAGCAGAATGGAGGCGTAGTGTTGTAGTTCCTTTTTTTAAGAACAAAGGAGATGCTCAGAGTTGTAGTAACTATCGGGGTATTAAATTACTCAGCCGTACTATGAAACTCTGGGAGAGAGTGGTAGAAGATCGGATTAGAAGAGAAGTTGAAATCTCAAAGAATCAATTTGGTTTTATGCCGGGGAGATCGACGACCGAGGCCATTCATCTCGTCAGACGCCTTATGGAGAAGTTCAGGGAGCGCCGCAAAGACCTACATATGGTGTTTATTGATCTCGAGAAGGCATATGACAGTATCCCCCGGGAAGCGATATGGAAGACCCTCGTAGAGCGGAGTGTATCGTCGGCGTACGTAAGAGTGATTCAAGACATGTACTCCCAAGCTAGTTCTTGCGTCAGGACCCCAGTGGGTGACTCACGTTTCTTCCCAGTGGAGATTGGGCTTCATCAGGGATCGGCCCTTAGTCCTCTTCTTTTCGCACTTATTCTGGATGTCATGTCACGCGGGATCCAAGACGCCGTCCCGTGGTGCATGCTCTTCGCTGACGATATTGTGCTAGTGGCGGAGTCTAGGGGGAGGTCAACGAAAATTTGGAACTATGGAGATCAACTTTGGAGTCTCAAGGCTTGAGGGTGAGTAGAACTAAAACCGAGTATCTCTGGTGCAACTTCAGTGGCGAGGCCATCGACGAAGGGGTGGAGGTTAAGATCCAAGATCAGATCATCCCACGTACGGATAAGTTCAAGTATCTGGGGTCGATCATCCAGAAGGAAGGTGAGGTTGAAGACGATGTCAAACATCGTATCAATGCTGGGTGGCTAAGGTGGAGGGCAGCGTCAGGGGTGATGTGCGACAAGAAGGTTCCTTTAAAGTTGAAAGGGAGATTCTATAGAGCGGCTATCCGGCCTGCGATGTTATATGGTTCTGAGTGCTGGGCAGCGAAGAAGACCCACGAAAGCACGTTGGAAGCAGCTGAAATGAGGATGTTGCGGTGGTCGTGTGGCCGCACGATGCTAGATAGAATCCCTAATAGGGTGTTCAGGACCGAGCTCGAAGTGGCGCCTCTTTCTACGAAAGTTAGGGAAGGGAGGTTGAGATGGTTCGGCCACGTCCGTAGGAGGCGGCCGGAAGCCCCAATGCGAAGGGCCGAGAGTCTTTCGGTTGTTGGGGTGAGGAGGAGAGGCAGACCGAGGAGGTCATGGGAAGAACAGCTTAAGTTGGATTTGAAGGCTATGAACCTAAGTGAGACCATGACCGCTGACAGGTGTTCGTGGAGGCGGCAAATCAGAGTGGTGGACTCTCTTCTAGGGGACGGCTCTGTAGTGGAGAACCTCAGAGTTGGGTTGTCTCGGATGACCATATCATAGGAGTTTGGCTTTTTCCGATATCTTTTTCCATTTTCATTTATTATTTTTATTATCATATGTTTCCCGGTTGTACAGGTGCAGGTGCAGGGAGCCTCGCTTGGTGGTATCTAGGGGCATGGTAGGTAAGTCCCGTGTGGAGAAAGCCATGGGCTCAGGTATTGCTATGAACGTTATCGCATATCCTTTAGATTCCTTTGTGTATTTCACACATCGTATATGTCGTGCACATAGCCGAGGGTCTTCACGGAAACAGCCTCCCTACCCTAAAAAGTGGGGGCATGGTCTGCGTACAACCTACCCTCCCCAGACCCTGCTCTGAGCGGGATATACTGGGTATGTTTGGTTTGGTTTGGTTTATATACACTTTTATGTGGCAGAAATTACAAGAGTTTTGGGCTTCTGGGTAATTTAAAAATGGGCTATATTTGTACTAGATGTCTACATTTCTAATTGATAAAAGGATTTGAATGTCTAATGTTAGCGATACTGGCCCAGTTAGCAGATTCTAGGCCAAAAATTCTTTGTTTTCTTTTTGAAGAAAAGTAAATCCCGTTACTCAATCAAAGCATCATACATCAATGCCTCAAACACATTATGTAGAGGAGAAATTAGATCAACACAGCAATTTAGTTCACAAGGAATACGAGTCACTAAATGGTTTGTCCTATTGGCTAACCTTCTCACATGTTTAACACTAATATTAGGTCTGCAATTCAACTTCAAGCTGCAAGCATCAAGAATATAGCTTATTTCCAACTGATATACAGATTGATTTTTTATGGCCAGTACTGCAAGAAGTGAATCAGACTCGATGGAAACCCTTTCTTCCAATGCTTCATCAATACCAATTGTCTCTACCTCTAGCATATTAATTCACTGCTTTTGCAAATCTCATCGCGTTACCACTTGAGATAAGCTTTTTACCACTTAAATTATCTTATCGCGTTCAATAAATAAATTTATAAATAAAGATTCTTGATCAAAAATTCTTTATAAATAATGATGATTTAATTTATTCAGAATGATCTGAAAAACTAATATACAGATTGATTTTTTATGGCATGTATGGCAAGAAGTGAATCAGAATCGATGCAAACCCTTTCTTCCGATGCTTCACCAATACTAATTGTCTTTGCCTCCAGCACATTCACTGCTTTCGGAAATCTCATCGTGTTATCACTTGAGATAAGCTTGTTGGAAAAACTTAGTATTTTAGACTAAGTTTTGGATCATTTTGAGACTCGGTTTGAGTGATAAACACTATGTGTTAGTGTTGTGTATTGGTTGGATTGTATTCTACTCTACGAGAGGATTCCAACGCATATTTACACGATAAAAATGGATAAAGGGTAAATGAGAACTGATGTTTCAAAGTACGACCCTTTAAAGTGGTATTTCAGAAGTGTACACATCGAGAGTAGTACAAACCTATTCCTTGAGTTTTATTATAAATACTTTGTCCCACATCGAAAAGAATAATAAGTCCTTTCAAGTCTCTCTTTATAAATAGAGTCTTGGGGCATCACTTTTATTAAGTCGTGAAAATCATAACCGCCTCTATAATTTCACTCTCCTCAGTTTTAAACTTTCAAAATATTCCGGTGATAGTTTCGGGCTCGATTCAAGTTCGCTAAAATATTTTCAATTTATCAATTATACTAATATCTCGTTTTATCCTGGGAGGCAGGTCGCTAAGTACGGACGGTGAGGGGTGATAAAGTGTGGGGAGAAAAAAAAGATAAAAGTAGGATTTTATTATAATGAAACTTATTCTCAATTACAATAGAAGTGGGGCTTATATAGCCAACATCCAGCAATAATAAAGGAAATTATCCTAACAAGGAAACCAACATAATAATAGAATTATCCAATATTACGCTAATATTATATATGTTAACAACCCCCCCTCAAACTCACGATGGAGAATCGGGAGTTTGCCAACAAGAAACGGAACAACGTATCCAAACGAATCCAAAGCTGCTAACTCCAAAATCAAGATCTTGCAAACAAATCCAGAAAATAGAATCACGGACCTAAACGAGCCAAACACTTCCAAACAAATCCAAAGTTACACCCGCAAAACAAGAGAGAAAAGGAAAAAGAGCATCCATGTCATCCAATAGCAAACAGAAACAAAATAGCAATCCAAGTGTATCCAAATCAAAACCAAAGCGAGCGGAAAATCCAAATAGCAAGAGAAGAAGAACCATCCATATCAGCTAATAACGAACCGAAACAATTTCAAAATTCAAACGAATGCAACCAATAAAAAAGAAAGAAAGATCCAAATGAACTGCAACCATCAAAAACAATACCAATACCAAAACCAAAACCGAATCCAAATCGAAGCCAATAACCAATCTAAACCAATTCCAAATCCAAACCTAATCTAAGGCAAGAATCGAATCTAAATAGTATAAAAATCCAATCAAACAACTTTATCCTATCTAACAATCAAATTTGTGTGCAAACTAATATCCAACCAAAACCAAATTCGAATCCGAATCCAAATGCAAATCTATATCCTAGTTATAACCAAGAAACCAATTTATTATTCTAAACCAGAAAAGAGAGAAAAAGAGAGAAGAAAGGGTAAATAAACCTTTGATAGATCGTGTGGAGAAAAAAATCTACGAGAATTCTTGGGCATGGAAGAAAGAAAAATCATGAGGGCATGAGAACGAAGATAAAGATTAAGTAAAAATATAACAACGATGATGATGGGAGTGGTGGATTTGCGGAAGAGATTGTCTTATAAAAATAATGACAAAAATGAGATTCTGAAGATAAACATGACAAAAACGATGACGGTGACATCGATATCAAAGACGGAGATTAGGACCAGGATATAGAAGATGATCGTAACGAAGAATCTGGATGAAGCGGGTGATTCTGTTGATTGATGCGGATGATTCTATTTTTTTTAGAAAGAAGATATACAAATACACCTAAGGCTACTCCCAACATGAACACGAGAAAGAAAAAATGGCAAAGGAAGAGAAGAGAAAGAAAAAAAACAATTTATACTAGCGAGACAATACCATCAAAGAGAGAAACAGAGAGTGTGTGTGTAGGAGCCCCAACCAAAAAAAAAAAGGAAACCAGTAGAAAAAAACCCCAACCAAAATCAATGTTAACCGAAGAAAAATCCAACCAATATGAAGAAGAAAAAAACTTAGCAATCATGATTAGAAACAAAAATCAATATTACCCAAAAAAAAAGACACGACCAATTTGAGGAAGAAAACGAGAAGAAAAAATAATCGAATCACATGTTTTATCAAACATGCGGAAAACATTAAGTTAAACCCTCAATCAACCGATCCCGGATCGAATCAACCTAGCTCTAGATACCATGATAAAGTATGGGGAGAAAAAAGATAAAAGTAGGATTTTATTATAATGAAACTTATTCTCAATTACAATAGAAGTGGGGCTTATATAGCCAACATCCAACAATAATAAAGAAAATTATCCTAATAAGGAAACCAATATAATAATAGAATTATCCAATATTACACTAATATTATATATGTTAACAAAGGGCGAAACTGCTTTAAGGAGACAGGTTTTCTAGACTCGAGATTAATCCAATCTCTGTTTGTTTTCTCAAACCCTTCTCCATTTGTTATAATTAATTCTGTAATTATATGTACATATATATTGTTACATGAATTAATTGGTTTTTTGCAATTTGTAATTATATATTTGATATATATAATTTTTCTATATCATACAAGATTGACAACAATCTTAATGAAGTTTCTTTATTTGATTTATCAAGGTTATAAAGTGTCAAGTTTTGCATAAGGGTAAATTAAAAGTGACACATTTATGTCGTTGTACTTCTTAATATATTGATATATATCTTGATTTGGTTGTGGGTACTAATTCTTGTACTGTATTCATTTATGCTAATGTATTTAACATATGTTCCATCATGTACGGTTATTAAGAGTTTTATTGATGTAAATTATTGCTTTTCAGTCAACCATATATGGTAATTGAAATTATGGTTCTATGATTTACTTGCCCTGCCTGACGTGAATGGATGTGTTAAGCTAAGCCAATGTTTTAAAGTTCTGAATTTTAATTGAACTACGTGTATTCGGCTTGTTATATACCATTGATGGTGGTAATTTTATTAACTAAATATATGTTACATTATTTAAATCACGGTATTTTCTTATTCGGTTAAATTGAAAGTTTTGGCTTTTAATGCATTGATGGTTGTGGACATGTTAATCATCCATTAAAATTCTAACTGTTGTGGAACAAAAACTAGGTTACGAATTGCGGCTAGGGTTTGAGTGTGTTTAAAGCAAAGGGGGTTGGTGAGCTTCGAGCTTTAATGGCTGTTTCCGTGTTCGAGACTAATCGGTCCTCACAGAGTGCCAACGTATCTTGTATTGAGAATCAAGCCAAAAACGTAGTTCTGGGTGAAGGATCAGGTCCTTTATATAGGCTTGGGAAGCCTTAGAATTATGGTAGGATTTGGATACTTGGTGGGCAAGCCACCGTGTGACGCCCCCAGATCCGGGGTCGGAGATCTAGGCACTCACGGTCCATTTTCCATTAATAACATACCTGTTCTTGCACGTAATATAAATAAAATAGCCATCGACCCCACAATAACTCACACCGCACACACACACAGAGGTTAGAGTCTCAGAAACGTCACACATTGATTAAGCGAAAATAAAATTATCAGAGTTATTACAGACCGAATTAAATAGTATTTATGCTACCAGCAACACTTCGATATGAAGCGAAGTTGGCGGCTTGAAAGTTTGTTACGATACACTGCCTTGCACAGGTCATATTGATAAATTAAACGAACTAACAAAAGATGCCAACCAATCCGGCTAATGGGGCCTACCGGTGGAATCTCAATTGCTGGCTCGGGTCTAGTCACCTGCTTTCGAGCAGTCTGTCTGGTTCTTGCCATTTCGTTTAGCTGTTGTGTTTGTAAAATTTGAAAACAAGCAAGAGTGAGCAACTATCGCTCAGCAAGAAATAACTGTATAAGGTAAACAATATAACATTTCATATGATTGGCAGTTATTAAACTTGTTTGTATCAATCAGATATAAGATCACTTGTCATAGTTGATAAATTCCGAAGGTGCAACAATATGTGCCCTTGTTTTCAAAATAAACTTGCAGTTCTAGATACTGCATAGAGTCAACATCTTTCTCATCAAAATAGAACACTATCAGCAACTTGGCACAAAAGCCTAAGAAGCAGTGTCAAAACATTTTTCCAAAATGGAGGAATGGGACTTAAAGAAAACATAAAAACCTGACAAGGATTGACGATGATCAGTCGCCACATCCAAGTCCAATAATCCGCGGGTCTTCTCTACCGGTAGAAGGATAGAAACTACATCCGTAACTATCCCTCGGGTGAAAACTACATCCGTAATCACCCTCGATGAAAACTACATCCGTAATCATCCTTCGGCAACACCTGGGCCGGAATAATAATTGATGGACCGCCTGGCTCACGGCCGCTTACACATCCCGGGAATCGTTCGTCAACGGTTCCCACACCTGCCAGAGTCCCTTTTTCTTTTTCTTTTGAAAACTTGATTTTGATTGAAAACAGAGTAATTGAGGTCCGACATCAGTCGACCGATGATTCTTGAAATCATACAAGAAGCGGAACCTGACCGGGGGTTTTCAAAAATGTTTTGAGTTCGAATGAGTTCGAGTTTGAAAGTATTAAAAAGTATCTTGGATTAACTTTGTCTTTAAATAATGAACAATAATTAATAAATAATATTTTAAGATTTAATATTAATAATTAATAATATAATTATTCGATAAAATAAACTTTTAATCAAAGATAGGGTTTCGAGTATTCACGAAGATATGAACATAATACTTGAGTATACGATACTCCCCGAATGACCCTTCGGGTTTTCGCAATCTAGATACGATATAATAATATACCGCTCCCCGGTCAATAGTATATACGGACCGCTACGACCTCTATTGCTAGAGTCATTGTCCGAAGAAAACATTTCAATCTGAGTTCAAGGGGTACAAGCATATATGTACTTATACAATCTCAATTGCATCGATACTTCGATAAACATAGCTTTTGATATAATTGAAAACTACAAACACAACAGTGAAAGTCATTTTATATGGATAAGTTTTGAAGAGTAAACTTGCCTTGGTTTGGTTGGGGTGGTCGAGCGTGCGGAGTCGAACGATCTATACATAAGCAATAACCGCTCGTTAGTACCTTAATCAATATCTCTTTAATTACGGGGTTTTAAGGGGTACGAAATTAACTTAATGACTTCGTCTTATGACACTCTAGCCCCACTATAGGTTCATGTCATCACTCGATTACGCTCGTCCCTTATTCGACTTAATTTAGTTACCACATTCGAATCATAACCCTTAACCCTAGAATTATGCTCCACTAATCGACTTTTTCCTTTGCGCAAAATTTACTCTAGCATTTTTATAAAATCCAAAAATTCATATTTTAATCCAATTCTTTATGGGTGGTCTTCACCACTGCATTCCCTAACTTCTCAAATTTTTCCATGATCCCACATATATTTTTAGGGGTCTAAACAAGGTTCACAAGGGGGTCAATAAGTGCAGTCCGGAATCCAGAAACAAAATTCACTCCTCCGGCCATAACTTAAAATCTATACATCACCTAGCCATGAACCTTACATTTCCAGAAACTACATTCAATTATCTTTCCAAAAATATATGGTAGGACATCATGGGACAACATTTTGGGGTTCAAAACCGTGTTACAAGACAGGTCAATGCTCCTGGAAAAACTCAGCAAGCACATACTACTTAGATCAACCATTTTTCACAATTCCACAACACAACCAACACTTAATTCACTTAGTTCATGGTTCATAACACTCATGGAGATATACATACTATCCATAATCGTAAAAGTCACAATCTCAACATCAAAACTCAAGATCCATGTCATCCATTACTTATACAACCAAGATTAACTCATATATACATGGATCTACTACCGAACATTATAAATACTACATAACCAAGAGGGTTTGTGATTTTTATACCTTCTTGAGCACCTAGGAGCCTTGAATAAGCTTTAAACAACTCAATAACACTTTGAATGGTCTCCTACAACCCTTACAATCCAAGATCTAAAAGAAAATCAAACATGGTTACTATTCACCCAATCTTTTACAATTTATAACTTGAATTTGGATGGATGAAATGGCTTGAAACTACTAACATACCTTGTCTAGATGATGGAGAGGGCCTAGGATTTATGTTTTGATTTATGAGTGATGGGAAAGGGGGAAGAAGAATTTTTCTTCTTCTCTTTTTCTTCTTGGCCGAGAGCAAGAACAAAGGGGGGGTTGTGTTTTGATTTTTGTGTTTTGTGTGTGTTGGTTGAATAATTGATGTTACGGTGTTAGGTGATACATAATGTGTATGTATAGGCAAGTACTAGAAAGGCATGGTCTCATGTACTACTTGTCTCCCCTTTTTGAAAAGCAAGTAACTAGTTACTATTCCTCCTCCAATTTGCTAACTAGTTTGCTTATCCTAACCACTTGGTTGCATGGAACTTGCATGCAATACTACTCCTTGTATCATTATTCTTCCACCAATGCTTGTTATTTAATCTTTAATTCATATCGTATCTTAATTAATCTCTCATAATAATATTTTGTCGCGTAGAGATTTCCCCTATAATTTCTTAAGTACTAATTGTGTAAATTCCTCGAATGTCCATAATTCCTCGTCATAATTCTTAATAAATCCTTTAATACTCTAACCATTCTCAAATCCCAAGTTTTATAAATCTTACTAACAATAAGACTCCTGCCTTCACAATCTTCCTTTTATCTTACATAACGAATGCAACAACATAGTTTCTCAGACAATCAATTCTATTAATCAACAGGGATGACTAGAAATGTTCTATATTGACAATGCCACAAGATATTAAATAAAAGGAAATATTACCAAAAATTAGGATTCTTACAACCTCCCCTCCTTAAAAGGATTCCGTCCCGGAATCAGGTTGAAAACAGTTGGGGGTGCTTTTCACGCATCGCGCTCTCTAGTTCCCATGTTGATTCTTCGACATTCTGATTCCTCCAAAAAACTCTCACTAATTTGACCACCTTGTTCCTCAGCACCTGTTCCTTTCTATCCATGATTTCTACGGGTTGCTCTACATATGTTAAGTCTGGTTGCAGATCCACTTGATCATGTTCTATCACATGTCGGAAGTCGGTATGGTAGGGTCGTAGCATGGCCACATGGAACACATTATGTACTTGCTGCAAGCTCGGGGGTAAGGCCAATTCATAGGCTAACATCCCAACTCGTTTCAAGATCTCAAAAGGTCCAATAAATCTTGGGCTTAGTTTCCTTTTCTTACCAAATCTCATCAATCCCTTCTATGGTGATACTTTTAACATCACAAACTCTCCTACCTCATATTCTTTGTCCTTGCGGGTCTGGTCCGCATACTTCTTCTGTCTGTCCTGGGCCGCTACCAGCCGTCCTCTTATGAGTTCGATAGTTTCTCTTGTCTGTTGGACCAGTTCAGGCCCTAAAATCTTCCGCTCTCCAACCTCTTCTCAACACAAGGGAGACCGACATCTTCGTCCGTATAAAGCTTCATATGGGGGCATGCCTATACTCGCATGGTAACTGTTGTTGTAGGAAAATTCGATCAACGGCAAGTGGTCATCCCAACTTCCCTTAAAATCAATGGCACATACCCTCAACATGTCCTCGATGGTCTGGATGGTTCTCTCACTCTATCCGTCTGTTTGGGGATGGTATGCAGTTCTCATGTTTAACTTGGTCCCCACACAATCCTTGAAACTTCTCCAGAACCTGGAGTTGAATCTTGGGTCTCTATCTGATACAATTCTCACAGGAACCCCATGCCTAACCACAATCTCCTTTAAGTAAATATCTGCCAGCTTGTCGACAGTGTATCTCTCGTTGATTGGAAGAAAATGTGCTGACTTGGTCAATCTATCGATAATTACCCAAATGGCATCATGATTAGTCTTGGTTCTTGGTAATCCGACCACAAAGTCCATCGCAATTTGCTCCTACTTCTACTCGGGTATCTCCAAGGGTTGCAACAATCCACTGGGCCTCTGGTGTTCGGCCTTTACTCTTTGACATGTCAAGCATTTACTTACCCGCTCGGCCACGTCCTTCTTCATATTTGGCCACCAATAGTATTCTCTCAGATCTCTATACATCTTAGTGCCTCCAGGGTGAATTGAGTACCTCGAACTATGAGCCTCTTGCAAAATCTCGTATTTTAATTCTTGAACGTTCGGGATCCATATCCTAGATGCGTACCTCATAATTCCATTCCCGTCCTTCTCACACTTAATTTCCTCGCCAGTCAAAATTTTCTCCATCGAATTCTTTTCTTCTTCTATCTTCTTTTCCTGGCATAACTTAATATTTTCCAATAGCGGTGGTTGGACTTTTATTTCCATTAGACTCTCTTGTCCAATTCCTGGTAACCTCACTTCAATCTCCAGTTTCTCAAGGTCCTTGATCAACTCGTCCACTGACGTTATCATCTTGAGTTTCTCCTTTCGGCTAAGTGCATCGGCCACCACGTTGGCCTTCCCTGGGTGATAATGAATCTCACAATCATAATCTTTAATTAGCTCTAGCCATCTCGTCTGCCTCATGTTTAACTCTTTCTGAGTGAATATGTACTTTAAGCTCTTGTGATCCGTGTAGATTTCACACTTTTCTCCGTAAAGATAATGTCTCCAAATCTTCAAAGCAAAAACTATCGCTGCTAATTCCAAATCATGGGTGGGGTATCTTATCTCATACTCCTTAATTTGTCTGGATGCATACGCGATCACTTTACCGTGCTGCATAAGCACACACCCTAAACCTTTATGGGATGCGTCACTATAAATCACAAAATCTCCCTTATCATCAGGTAGGGCTAGTACTGGTGCTGTCACCAACCTCTTCTTCAACTCTTGGAAGCTCTCTTCGCATTTTTCAGTCCACACAAACTTCTCGGTCTTGCGAGTTAGTCGGGTCAAAGGGGCTGCTATCTTGGCAAAGTGTTAGACAAATCTCCTATAGTAGCTAGCCAGTCCTATGAAACTTCTCACCTCTGTCGGAGTGGTTGGTCTCTCCCAATTTGATACAGCCTCTATTTTGGCTGGGTCCACTAGAATGCCTTGTTCGCTAATCACATGCCCTAAAAACTGAACTTCCTTCAACCAAAATTCGCACTTCGAGAACTTAGCGTACAACTTTTCTTCTCTCAATGCTCCCAATATAATCCTCAAGTGCTCTGCATGTTCCTCCTTCGTCTTGGAATAAATCAAGATGTCATCAATGAAGACTATAACACACTTGTCCAAGTACTTCTTGAAGACTCGATTCATTAAATCCATGAAAGCTACAGGGGCATTCGTTAACCCAAATGACATCACTAGGAACTCATAGTGTCCGTACCGAGTGCGAAAGGCCGTCTTTGGTATATCTTCCGGTTTAATCTTTAACTGGTGGTACCCGGTCCTCAAATCAATTTTATAAAAATAAACTACATCTTTTAATTGATCAAACAGGTCATCTATCCTGGCCAAGGGATACTTATTCTTTATAGTCACCTTGTTCAACTCCCTGTAGTCTATACATAATCTCATACTACCATCCTTCTTTTTCACGAATAACACCGGGGCTCCCCACGGTGACACACTAGGTCTTATCATCCCTTTATCCAACAACTCTTGTAACTGAGTGGCCAGCTCTTTCATCTCCACTGGGGCTAGCCGATATGGGGCTTTCGAAATTGGGGTCGTACCCGGAACTAAGTCTATAGCGAACTCGATGTCTCTATCAGGTGGTAGTCCTGGAAGATCATCCGGAAATACGTCCGCGAACTCATTAACGACAGGGATTTCCTGTAGGTTTGGTGCCTCTTTCTTGGTATCCTTCACATAGGCTAAATAGGCTTCGCATCCTTTACGTAACAGCTTCTTAGCTTGAATCATAGTCAGGAACTTTTGGTTTTGCCGTTTCCCACTAAACACTACTTCCTCGTCCCCTGGCAGTCTCAAACTTACTTTCTTCTTTACACAATCAATCTGGGCTCCGTGGGTTGTTAACCAATCCATACCTACTATTACGTTAAACTCTCCTAGTTTAAAAGGTATTAAGTCTACCCGAAAGTGTCGCCCTTCTATTTCTAGGTCACAACCTGGACATACTTGGCTAACGGGAATAATTTCATGATTAGCTATCTCTATTTGCAGTCTGTCTTTCAATGGTTCAGTCTTAAGGCCTAACTGACATACAAAATCTAGAGATATGAAAGACTTGGTAGCTCCCGAATCAAATAAAACATTTGTCTTAACTGAGTTGAGTAGTAGAGTACCTGCAATCACATCCGTGTTCCTCACGGCATCCTGCACCGTCATATTAAAAGTTCTTGCAGTAGGGGCCTTGTTAGAAGCAGTTCCACTCACTCTTGATGCAGCTGGCCCAGAGGACATACATTCCCTCATTCGGTGCCCTGGTTTCCCACACTTGAAGCAATTACCTCCGGCACTGGTGTTGTTACTAGTTCCTCGCCAGGCGTTAGCATAATGCCCTGTCAGCCCACACTTGAAGCACTTCACATCTTGCAGGTTACACACTCCCGCATGTTTCCTTCCACATTTATTACATTCTGGGGGTTGGGCTCGGGATGGGGTAGAGTAAGACGATCCCTGTGGTCGTCCGCTCTGGCCCACACTCCAACTTTCAGCTCTCTTGGTTCCAAAGTTTCCGCTAGGTTGGGACATCGTTACTCGCATAAATTTTCTTGGAAAGCTCCCACCCGCAGAGTTTCCCTTTCGATTATCCAACTTCCTCTTCTTTCCTTCCCTTTCCTTCTGCATCTGTTCACTCTCAGCCTCCACAATTGATGCTTTCTGTACCAGGGTGGCATAGTCTGTCAGCTCAAGAACCGCCACACGATTCTGAATCCATTGCTTTAGCCCTAATTGAAACCTTCGGGCCCTCTTTGCCTCAGAGTTCACATATTCCGGCACAAACCTCGACAACTCCGTAAATTTGGCCTCATACTCGGCCACCGTCATGTTACCTTGCTTCAGTTCCAAAAACTTCAGCTCCATTTGTGTCTCCATGAACCTAGGAAAGTACTTCTCCAAGAACAGCTCGCTAAACCTCTCCCAGGTCACCACACCTCTTCCTTCCAAATTCTTCTTAGCTTTCCACCAATAGTTCGCCTCACCCTTCAGAAGGTAAGTGGCGAAAACAGTTTTCTGCTCCTCAGCGACACCTAGTATCTCGAAAGATTTTTCCATTTCCTTCAGCCAGGCCCTTGCCTCGACAGGGTCGGCAGTTCCTTTAAATTCTGGGGGTTTCAGGGATTTGAAGTTCCGGAAAGCATTTGCATTAGCATTTTGGGGTGGTTGCTGAACTGGGGGACGGTCCAAGTTCTGCCTAAGTAACTCCATGAACTGTTCCATAGGGCCTCCCCTAGGATGTTCTGCCTCTCGGGTGTCATCACCAGCTTCTTCTTCTTCATACTCAGAGTCATCAAACAAGTTATGATCGTTGCCCTCACTCTCACTCAGGTTGACATTCTCCCCTTCACGGTTCTTGTGGCCTCCGGTCCCATTGTGGCTACCCTGGCCCTCAGAACTGATCGGGTGAGCTCGGGTGTTCATTCTTCTGGGTGGCATGATTCTGATAATAAAACAAGAAATGGGTTAGGGTTTCCCAATTACCTGATAGCGTTTGCACGGGTCAGGAGCGTATCGTTCCTCCTCATAAGGTGGAAGTTGCAAAAGTTTTATTAATCCGATGTTAGAGATAAAATGTCAACATTTTTGGGGAAAAATCCCTTTCGGATGCGAAAACATTTACAAGAGTTTTCAAAACTTCGAAACCTCAAAAATATTTTTTTCAAAATTTCAAAACAAATTTTTTTTTTTTGAAAAATTTATTTTTAAAGATTGTAGGAACATTTTTGGAAATTGTAGAAAACAATTTGAAATCGCATATCGTAAATTTGAAACAGCCTGGTTGTATTTGTGGCTTGTAGCAATTGTATAATCACAGTTGTATATCAAAACAGTAAAGCATGGCATCGGAAAGTAAAGCAGTTGAGGCAATATTAAGGAAACTGAAACTAAATAAGTACGGTACAAGGGTTATCACAAAGTTGGATGTTAGAGCCAAATACATAGTTCCGATGTCAAAGTCTAGCAAAAGTGGAACAAATACAAGTACATCATCCGAATAGTCAGGCTACACAAAAGTAGGGCTACATCCGTACATACTACCCGAAATCATATCTACATATCTGTAGGTCAGTCTACTCATCCACTGGTCAGAAAGGATACCACTGCACAAGTCAACTATCCCGCAAAATCGACACACTAATGTCATCTGAACCTAGGGGACTGAGCTATCAGTAACACATCACGGGGCCGCACCGCGGCGGAGCAAGGTCCTCACTCGGGCAAATTCACGACGCACAACATGCCTAGCATCCCTAGCCTGGATCACTCCGCCCCCGCGGATCCCTAAACCAAGAATCCTATCGCGACTCCTCCTCTCAATCCTATGGAGTCGAGCCCTAGTCCTCCTAGCAACAGCGGTCCTCATCTCAGCCTGGATCCTCAAGCGCGCCTCGCGCTCCTCCACTAGTGCCCGCCTCGCCTCGTTAAGTCGGGCCTCTGCAGATAGTAAGTCTCGGGTCAGGAACTGTACCACGTAAGCTTTCTCAGTACCCGACACTGGGGGTAGGTCCATCGGTGGAGGTGGTATGGCAGGAACAGGAGCAGGTGCAGCAGCAGTGGCAGGAGCAGTAGCAGGGGTAGGGTCAAGCTCCTCCTCGCCAGAAGTATCATCCTCGGAGTCACCGTCCGATGAAACAGGGCTAGATGTCTGTGGAGAAGGTGGGGGTGACACAACACGACCCTCACCAGATCTCACACTCTCCTCATCAGTAGCTACAGGAGATGGGGTAACAGGCTCTGGCTCAGGCTCAGGCTCAAAGGGCTCCTCAACGGGATCCTCATCATCAGTATCTCCTATCAGCGTAATCCTGGGGCCGAGCTCAGAGTCAGCACCCATGTCCTCCTCAGGATCCTCGGTATCTCGCATCAGTGCCTCATCGTGCTCTCTCTCGAAAGCCTCAGGGTCTGGTATCTCCTCCATATACACAAGGGAAATAAGGTGGGTCACTAACCATAAAAGAAAGGTTTAGGAGTAGTTCCCTCACGGGCCTTAAAGTCAGGGCTATATCCGATAACCCGACTACAAACTCGATGAGAGTTCTAAGTATTATTAAAGTTGTTATTAGGGTTATCGTTATTGTTATTATTATTAGGGTTGCTTTCTTAAATTACTATCGTTTCTGAGAACTGTAACCTTGCTCTGATACCATTTCTGTGATGCCCCCAGATCCGGGGTCGGAGATCTAGGCGCTCACGGTCCATTTTCCATTAATAACATACCTGTTCTTGCACGTAATATAAATAAAACAGCCATCGACCCCACAATAACTCACACCGCACACACACACAGGTTAGAGCCTCAGAAACGTCACACGTTGATTAAGCAGAAATAAAATTATCAGAGTTATTACAGACCGAATTAAATAGTATTTATGCTACCAGCAACACTTCGATATGAAGCGAAGTTGGCGGCTTGAAAGTTTGTTACGATACACTGCCTTGCACAGGTCATACTGATAAATAAAACGAACTAACAAAAGCTGCCAACCAATCCGGCTAATGGGGCCTACCGGTGGAATCTCAACTGCTGGCTCGGGTCTAGTCACCTGCTTTCGAGCAGTCTGTCTGGTTCTTGCCATTTCGCTTAGCTGTTGTGTTTGTAAAATTTGAAAACAAGCAAGAGTGAGCAACTATCGCTCAGCAAGAAATAAGTGTATAAGGTAAGCAATATAACATTTCATATGATTGGCAGTTATTAAACTTGTTTGTATCAATCAGATATAAGATCACTTGTCATAGTTGATAAATTCCGAAGGTGCAACAATATGTGCCCTTGTTTTCAAAATAAACTTGCAGTTCTAGATACTGCATAGAGTCAACATCTTTCTCATCAAAATAGAACACTATCAGCAACTTGGCACAAAAGCCTAAGAAGCAGTGTCAAAACATTTTTCCAAAATGGAGGAATGGGACTTAAAGAAAACATAAAAACCTGACAAGGATTGACGATGATCAGTCGCCACATCCAAGTCCAATAATCCGCGGGTCTTCTCTACCGGTAGAAGGATAGAAACTACATCCGTAACTATCCCTCGGGTGAAAACTACATCCGTAATCACCCTCGATGAAAACTACATCCGTAATCATCCTTTGGCAACACCTGGGCCGGAATAATAATTGATGGACCGCCTGGCTCACGGCCGCTTACACATCCCGGGAATCGTTCGTCAACGGTTATCACACCTGCCAGAGTCCCTTTTTCTTTTTCTTTTGAAAACTTGATTTTGATTGAAAACAGAGTAATTGAGGTCCGACATCAGTCGACCGATGATTCTTGAAATCATACAAGAAGCAGAACCTGACCGGGGGTTTTCAAAAATGTTTTGAGTTCGAATGAGTTCGAGTTTGAAAGTATTAAAAAGTATCTTGGATTAACTTTGTCTTTAAATAATGAACAATAATTAATAAATAATATTTTAAGATTTAATATTAATAATTAATAATATAATTATTCGATAAAATAAACTTTTAATCCAAGATAGGGTTTCGAGTATTCACGAAGATATGAACATAATACTTGAGTATACGATACTCCCCGAATGACCCTTCGGGTTTTCGCAATCTAGATACGATATAATAATATACCGCTCCCCGGTCAATAGTATATACGGACCGCTATGACCTCTATTTCTAGAGTCGTTGTCCGAAGAAAACATTTCAATCTAAGTTCAAGGGGTACAAGCATATATGTACTTATACAATCTCAATTGCATCGATACTTCGATAAACATAGCATTTGATATAATTGAAAACTACAAACACAACAGTGAAATTCCTTGTATATGGATAAGTTTTGAAAAGTAAACTTGCCTTGGTTTGGTTGGGGTGGTCGAGCGTGCGGAGTCGAACGATCTATACATAAGCAATAACCGCTCGTTAGTACCTTAATCAATATCTCTTTAATTACGGGGTTTTAGGGGGTAAGAAATTAACTTAATGACTTCGTCTTATGACACTCTAGCCCCACTATAGGTTCATGTCATCACTCGATTACGCTCGTCCCTTATTCGACTTAATTTAGTTACCACATTCGAATCATAACCCTTAACCCTAGAATTATGCTCCACTAATCGACTTTTTCCTTTGCGCAAAATTTACTCTAGCATTTTTATAAAATCCAAAAATTTATATTTTAATCCAATTCTTTTTGGGTGGTCTTCACCACTGCATTCCCTAACTTCTCAAAGTTTTCCATGATCCCACATATATTTTTAGGGGTCTAAACAAGGTTCACAAGGGGGTCACTTAGTGCAGTCCGGAATCCAGAAACACAATTCACTCCTCCGGCCATAACTTAAAATCTATACATCACCTAGCCATGAACCTTACATTTACAGAAACTACATTCAATTATCTTTCCAACAATATATGTTAGGGCATCAGGGGACAAAATTTGGGGGTTCAAAACCGTGTTACAAGACAGGTCAATGCTCCTGGAAAAACTCAGCAAGCACATACTACTTAGATCAACCATTTTTCACAATTCCACAACACAACCAACACTTAATTCACTTAGTTCATGGTTCATAACACTCATGGAGATATACATACTATCCATAATCATAAAAGTCACAATCTCAACATCAAAACTCAAGATCCATGTCATCCATTACTTATACAACCAAGATTAACTCATATATGCATGGATCTACTACCAAACATTATAAATACTACATAACCAAGAGGGTTTGTGATTTTTATACCTTCTTGAGCACCTAGGAGCCTTGAATAAGCTTTACACAACTCAATAACACCTTGAATGGTCTCCTACAACCCTTACAATCCAAGATCTAAAAGAAAATCAAACATGGTTACTATTCACCCAATCATTAACAATTTATAACTTGAATTTGGATGGATGAAATGGCTTGAAACTACTAACATACCTTGTCTAGATGATGGAGAGGGCCTAGGATTTATGTTTTGATTTATGAGTGATGGGAAAGGGGGAAGAAGAATTTTTCTTCTTCTCTTTTTCTTCTTGGCCGAGAGCAAGAACAAAGGGGGGGTTGTGTTTTGATTTTTGTGTTTTGTGTGTGTTGGTTGAATAATTGATGTAAAAGTGTTGGGTGATACATAATGTGTATGTATAGGCAAGTACTAGCAAGGCATGGCCTCATGTACTACTTGTCTTCCCTTTTTGAAAAGCAAGTAACTAGTTACTATTCCTCTTCCAATTTGCTAACTAGTTTGCTTATCATAACCACTTGGTTGCATGGAACTTGCATGCAATACTACTCCTTGTATCATTATTCTTCCACCAATGCTTGTCATTTAATCTTTAATTCGTATCGTATCTTAATTAATCTCTCGTAATAATATTTTGTCGCGTAGAGATTTCCCCTATAATTTCTTAAGTACTAATTGTGTAAATTCCTCGAATGTCCATAATTCCTCGTCATAATTCTTAATAAATCCTTTAATACTCTAACCATTCTCAAATCCCAAGTTTTATAAATCTTACTAACAATAAGACTCATGCCTTCACAATCTTCCTTTTATCTTACATAACGAATGCAACAACATAGTTTCTCAGACAATCAATTCTATTAATCAACAGGGATGACTAGAGGTTCTATATTGACAATGCCACATGATATTAAATAAAAGGAAATATTACGAAAAATTAGGGTTCTTACACACCGTCTTGAGGAAGGTTCTAGACTCCTTCCTTGTAGGAGTCTGTTTCCATATCGAATTGGGTGCCTTCGAGGCTAAGTCTTGTAGGAATAGTATCCTTATCTGATGTTTATTGCTAAGCTGTTAATATCCCTTAATATTAATTACGAAATTAATATTGAAATCGGGTTTGGGACCCATAAATGGCCCCCACGTTTGGACCGTGTTGGGTCCAATTAATGCAACATTAAATTTGTCTTTTGGGCTTTACTTTTAGCCCATATCATTTACCCCCCAACTTCCAGGAAAACTGATCAGGTTTTCCTTGAAGTTATAACGGCCTTATTCGAGGCTCGGGCCAGGGTCTATCTTTATACACTAGTGTTTCACGAATATTGTCTTGATGTAAAGCATGGAGCGATCGACGCGTTTACGACAATGTTAAGCAAATGCTACTTGGCGCTAACAACATTTAAACGATGTTAAACGGTGTTAAACGACCTAAAACGGCACTAATAGATGCTAATCAACTCTAATCGGTGCTAATCGGCACTAATCGATGCTAATCGGTGCTACTTGGCACTAATCGATGCTACTCGGCACTAATCGGCACTAATCGAAATCGGTGCTACTCAACTCTAATTGATGCTAATCGGCGCTAATCAAAGCCACTCGACACTAATCGGTGCAACTCGGCACTAATCGGTGCTACTCAACTCTAATCGGTGCTACTCGGCACTAATCGATGCTACTCGGCACTAATCGGTGCTACTCGGCACTAATCGGTGCTACTCGGCACTAATCGATGCTAACCGGCGCTAATCGATGCCACTAGGCCCTAATCGGTGCTACTCGGCACTAATCGGTGCTACTCAACTCTAATCGGTGCTACTCGGCACTAATCGATGCTAATAGGCACTAATCGATTCTACTCGGCACTAATCGGTGCTACTCGGCACTAATCGGTGCTACTCGGCACTAATCGGTGCTACTCGGCACTAATCGGAGTCACATTGATTGGCCGAAAAAGACCCGGAACAGCTGTAGCCACCCCCTAGTCAGCTGCCAAGAGGTCCTGGTCGGCTGCCAGGAGGTCCTGGTCGGTTGACAAGAGGTCCTGGTCAGCCTGACCCCTCCAATGGCAGCTGGTCGGCTGAAAGGAGGTCCTGGTCGGCTGACGGGAGGTCCTTGTCGGCTGACGGGAGGTCCTGGTCGGCTGACGGGAGGTCCTGGTCGGCTGACGGGAGGTCCTGGTCGGCTGATTGGAGGTTCTGGTCGGCTGACGGGAGGTCCTGGTCGGCTGACGGGAGGTCCTGGTCAGCTGATTGGCTGACAGGAGCTCCGTGGTGATCGCAAACGGCAATAATCGATGCTTAAACGACATTTAATCTGTGTTGAATGACGTTAAATGGCATAAGACGGCACTAATCGGTGCTAATCGACGCTGATCGGCGCTAAGTTTTACGAATGTTTTGAAGGTCGACGCTCGTTTTGGAAAGTAAAAACTTCTACGAAAACCATCACCCGGGCCAAACAACTGATGGGAAGTACCAGAAGGTCAGCCAGACCCCCTCCATGGCACCTGGTCGGCTGCCAGGAGGTCCTGGTCGGCTGACAGGAGCTCCTGGTCGGCCTGACCCCTTCAATGAAGCCTGGTCGGCTGCCAGGAGGTCCTGGTCGGCAGACAGGTGCACCTTGACGATTGATAGATGCACCTTGATGGATGACAGGTGCACCTTGACGGTTGACAGATGCACCTTGACGGATGACAGGTGCACCTTGACGGATGACAAGTGCACCTTGATTGCTGACAGGTGCACCTTGACGGATGACAGGTGCATCTTGACGGATGACAGGGGCTTCATGTTGACTAAAATGGCACTAAACGGCGCTTAAATGATCGGCGCTAAGTTTTACGAATGTTTTGAAGGTCGACGCTCGTTTTGGAAAGTAAAAACTTCTACCAAAACCATCACCCGGGCCAAACAACTGACGGAAGGTACCAGAAGGTCAGCCAGACCCCCTCCATGGCACCTGGTCGGCTGCCAGGAGGTCCTGGTCGGCTGACAGGAGATCCTGGTCGGCTGACAGGAGCTCCTGGTCGGCCTGACCCCTTCAATGAAGCCTGGTCGGCTGCCAGGGGGTCCTGGTCGACTGCCAGGAGGTCCTGGTCGGCTGACAGGTGCACCTTGACGAATGACAGATGCACCTTGACGGATGACAGGTGCACCTTGACGGATGACAGGTGCACCTTGACGGTTGACAGGTGCACCTTGACGAATGACAAGTGCACCTTGACGGATGACAGGTGCACCTTGACAGCTGACAGGTGCACCTTGACGGATGACAGGTGCATCTTGACGGATGACAGGGGCTCCATGTTGACTAAAACGGCACTAAACAGTGCTTAAATGATGTTCAACCTATGCTAAACGACGTTAAATGGCGCAGGACGGCACTAAACGGTGCTAATCAGCCCTAGACGTCATTTAATTTATGATGTTAAATGATATAAGACGACAATAAACGGTGCTAATTGATGCTACACGGCACTAAATTTAAGAATCAGAACCATCAATCGGCCCAACCAACTGACGGGAAGCACCCGGAGGTCGGCCAGACCCCTTTAATGGCACCGGGTCAGCTGACAGGAGGTCCTGGTCGGCCACCAGGTGCTCTTGGTCGGCTGAGACCTTCCAAGGTTGTAGAAAACTTCATGAGCTTCGCGTGGACTATAAGATCGTCCAAATCTGATACCCGGAGCTTAAGATATGGCCCAAACAACGTTGGAACCTGGTCGGCTGACATGAGGTCCTGGTCGGCCACCAGGTGCTCTTGGTCGGTTAGGACCTTCCAAGGTTGTAGAAAACTTCGTGAGCTTCGCGTGGACTGTAAGATTGTCCAAATCCGATACCCGAAGCTCAAGATATGGCCCAAACAGCGTTGAAAGGTCCGGTACCGGCTTGCCATGAGATCCTAGTCGGCCAAGGCTGCCAAGAGGTTGGCCTGACCCCTCCTCGGGCAGCTGGTCAGCTGACATGAGGTCCTTGGTTGGCCAAGACTGCCAAGAGGTTGGCCTGACCCCTCCTCGGGCGGCTGGTCGGCTGACATGAGGTCCTTGGTCGGCCAAGGCTGCCAAGAGGTCGGCCTGACCCCTCCTCGGGCAGCTGGTCGGCTGACATGAGGTCCTTGGTCTTGTCTTGGGCGCCTTGTCGTGCCTCTCAGAGCTTTTTCGCAATATCTGAATTCTCAGTCTTGAATCATGACCTTGACCGCTGGCTGTAGAGTATCACCTTTTTTCGGCTGGAGCCTCCCTCGGAGCTCGGTCGGTCGTTGCTCGGTCCTTGAACCTCAATGTCAGTATATGAATGTCAATATTTGGACATCAATGTCAGTATTCAAATGTCGATATTTGGACCTCAATTTCTGTATTCAAACATACATCCTTCAATTCAAATTGGCTTTTATAGCTTTCGTGACCTTCTAGGCCTTAACTTGCTTGTTGACTCCATGGTTTTAAACCTTGAACCCGTTCATGGTTGTCGGTTGTAACCAACCCTTCATTCTTGTTCTAAGATGTGGATCTTGTGATGAAGCTTTAGTTCTTGCCCCCCTTACTACATATGCTGGAGGTCTTGCTTCTCGGTTGATCGTTCAAGAAGTTCCCTTGCCACTCAGCACTTGACTTCAAGTCTGGTGTGCCTTGGCTGGTTGTCAACCATTTATCTTGATTCTAGGTTTCCAACCTTCTTCTTATGCTCACAGGACCTTGCCTTGGTTTGAATTCGATTGACGGCTCTTGATTCAAGTCCTTAACTCAAACGACAAACTTGATTGGAGGTAGACAGCCTTTTTGGCCATCAAGACTAAAATTTTGTGTCGGGATTTGAGATTCAAGATTTTAAGTATGGAATGACAAAGGACCTCTTATCTTAACACTCTCACTAACAGTTTCTGTGCCTTTAAGGCATTATCAGGGAGCCAACCAGTCCCAAGATGAGCTTTAAGAGGGTCTATCCTTCAGCTTACATCAA
This sequence comes from Saposhnikovia divaricata, assembly GCA_036435485.1. Classification (NCBI taxonomy): domain Eukaryota; kingdom Viridiplantae; phylum Streptophyta; class Magnoliopsida; order Apiales; family Apiaceae; genus Saposhnikovia; species Saposhnikovia divaricata. The sequence goes on along the minus strand of CM071599.1, from coordinate 138,690,083 downwards.
GTGGTGCTACCAATTTCGCATTGATAGTGGGGTCTTCAGGACCTGGAAGTAAAAACTCTCGGCATAATTCTCTATCTCAGAAGATGCAAACTTAGATTGGGCATCAACCTTAACGTTCTCTTCTCTCGGAATGTGCTCCTCGTAGCACTCATCAAACTGAGTCATCACGGCCTTCACGACTCTCAAGTACTTTGCCATAGTTTCGTCCTTGGCTTCAAATTCACCATTCATTTGCGAGACTACTAGTCTTGAATCCCCACATACTTTGAGATTCTTGACTCTCATAATTCTGGCCAAGCCCAATCCGGCTATCAAGGCTTAATAATCAGCTTCGTTGTTGATTGTTGGAAAATCCAACTTCAAGGCATACTCAGCTGTGAACCCATCGGGGCTTTGCAAGACTAAACCTGCACCACTAGATTTTGTTTTTGATGCTCCATCAAAATTGAGCAAATAGACCACCCAATATTCCTTCTGATTAGGTACAATCTCTTCATCTTTATTCTCTCTCCCAGGGGTGGTTACTATCTCCTGCCCCCCGACTTCTTGCTTTCTAATAGTGCATTCAACCACGAAGTCAGCTAATGCCTGAGCCTTGATGGCTGTCCGAGGCTTTTAGGTGATGTCAAAATCTCCAAAATCTATTGCCCACTTGATTAGCCTTCCACTGGCCTTCGGGCTGTGCAAAATATTTCCAACTGTTGGTCCGTCAGGACTTCAATCTTGTGTGATTGAAAGTATGGTTGCAGCTTCCTGGAAGCTGTTACTAATGCCAAAGCAAATTTCTGGATGGGAGAGTAATTCAACTCAGCTCCATGTAACACCTTGCTCACGTAGTAAATAGGTTTTATCGAACCTTATTCTCTTCTCGAATGAGGACAGCACTCAATGCTTGTTCGGATACCGCCAGGTATAGATAAAGAGTCTCCCCAAGACTAGGTTTGGCCAACAACGGGGCTTCAGTCATGTATTTCTTCAGCTGTTCAAAGGCCTCTTGGCTTTCAGGTGTCCACTCAAAATTCTTCACCTTCTTCAATGCTTGAAAGAAAGGCAGGCATTTGTCACCAGATTTGGAGATGAATCTCCCTAGGGTTGTAACTCGGCCCGTCAACTTCTGTACATCTCGTATAGAGTTGGGTGGTTCCATGTCCAAGATCGCTTTGATCTTATCAGGGATTGGCCTCAATGCCTCTTTTTGAAACCATCAGACCCAGAAACTTTTCCTGATCCAACGCCAAAAGCACACTTGGCCGGATTTAACATCATCTTGTGGTGCCTCAGCACTGTAAATGCCTCTCTGAGGTGCTCAATGTGGTCAGCCATGAATAGGCTCTTGACTAAAATGTCATCAACATAGACCTCCATGGTTTTTCCAATTAGATGGGAAAATATCTTATTCACCAGTCGTTGGTATGTAGCTCCCGCATTCTTTAGACCAAAGCCATAACAAGATAACAGAAAACTCCAAAGTCAGTTATGAAAGATACCTTTGGGATGTCATCCTTGTGCATCTTAATCTGATTATAGCCACTGAATCCATCCATGAAGCTCAGCATCTCATGTCCAGTTGTGGCATCTATCAACGTATCAATCCTTGGTAGAGGAAAACAATCCTTTGGGCATGCATCATTTAAATCAGTGAAGTCTATACACATCCTCCACTTTCCATTTTCTTTCTTGACCATCACAGGGTTAGCCAACCATTCGGGGAACTGAATTTCCTCAATAAAACCAGCTTCCAAGAGCTTGTCAACCTCTTGCTTGATGGCATCTTTCCTTTCAGGAGCAAAATTTCTCTTCTTCTGCTTTATTGTCTTTCGCTCAGGATCGACATTCAGCCTGTGAGTTATAAGTTGGGGATCAATCCCTGGCATATCGGCCGCTGTTCAAGAAAACACATCACTATTCTCTTGCATAAATGCTATCAACTTGCCCTTCAAGGGTTCCTTCAGAGAAGCTCTTATGTAAGTAACTTTCTCAGGATCGCTTGGCCGTCATGACTCCAATGTTTGTCTTTTATCCCAGGTCCTTCAAGGAATTGAACTCTTATTTGGTTGTGTTGTAACCTAACTCTCGATCCTTCAGCGTTTTACTTATGCGTTTGTTTGTTTCCATTCGTGTATTCTTTTATTTTCGGTACTTGGTCATCTTTGACTTACACACATCAGGTGCTTGGCACATAAATAGAATCACATAATCAATGAATGGAAATCAAACTTGCATTAATAACTTGAAATGGGTTCAATCCTTACATAGAGTACTACTGTCCTACTCGGAGCAACATGCTCTGCAATGGTTTCAATGAACCTTTATTTCTACTACTATTTGATAAATATGAAGCTAGGTCCTACTAGGATAACTTGAGCCCATCAGGGCTTTGCAAGACTGGGCCTGCACCACTTGATTTTGTTTTTGATGCTCCATTAAAATAGAGCGCCCACCATTCCTTCTGGTCACCTCATTCTTATTCCGAAGTTTACTTCTTGCTTGGTGTACTACCTCCTGCCCCCCGACTTCTTGGTTGCCAATGGTACATTCAACCATGAAGTCAGTTAATGCCTTAGCCTCAATGGTTGTCCGAGGCTTCTGTGTGATGTCCTCTACTGGCCTTTCTTGGTGTTCCTTACCACTGCGGGCATCCATGTCTTCAATCGGAAGGACCTGCCCCCCGACTCCATCAGGCCTTAACGAGGCTACATAACAGCTTCGTGCCATCTTTTGATCACCTTTATGTTCTCCAACACCATTCATGGTTGGGAACTTGATCTTCATGTGATAGGTAGAGGCTACAGCCTTAAAAGCGTGGAGTTCAGTCCTTCCGAGGATGGCATTGTAAGTCGAAGATGCTTTGATAACCAAAAAGTTCAGCATCTGAGTGGCCTATATCGGCTTCTGTCCGATGGTGGTGGGCAACTGAATAGTTCCCTCAACTTTAGATTCTACTCCATTAAACCCGTATATAGGCGTGTTGGAGGGGGTCAGTTGAGAGTCGTTATACCCCATCTTCATAAATGCATCATGAAACAAGATATCCACGGAAGCGCCATTATCTATCAAGACTCGCTTCACCTCTGAGTTTCCAATCACAAGAGTTATGACCAGCGGGTCATCATGGGGGAACTTCACCCCTTCAAGGTCTGAATCACTAAATCCGATTATTACCTCGGTTCTTGCGCGCTTTGGTGCCTCTCCAACAATATGCATCACCTCTCGGGCATAAGCCTTCCGAGATTTCCTAGTTGTCCCGGCCGCAGTCGGTCTTCCTGAGATCATGTTGATTACTGGCCCTCGGGGCTACGGGTTGCGATCTTGATCGTCATCCCTTCTATTATAGTCTCTTCTTTGATCACCACGATCTTCATCCTTAGTGAAGTGGCTCAATTTTCCTCTACGGATCAAAAACTCGATCTCATCTTTGAGTTGCTTGCAGTCATCAGTGTCATGCTGTTACGACCAAACTCAACACGCAAGTGTTGAGTTTAAATAGAAATATTAAATAATAGAATCAAATCCTATTATTTAAATAAATAATAATTAAGTCATACTCAATTATTAAAATCATAAAATCATATCTCATTTGTATTTTATTATATCTTAATTAAGTCCCACTTAATTAATATAATAAAATCCAACTTATCATTAATTAATTTAAATTCATAATTTAAATTAATTCTTCCTTTAAATGTTCTATGTGTGTGACCCTGTAGGCTATCATTTAATTGGCAATAATTTTATTCTCTAATAAAATTATAAACAATGAGCGGCATCTAGTAATACATCATTGCTACCCAATTAAATAATAATTAAATCGTGATTCGACAAAACCTTTTGTGATAAATGTTTCCGTGTAATATAATCCCTTTAACCAAGTATTATAGATTAAACTCGAGGCATGTTTATTGTCATCCTCTTCATAATTTAATCCGGGTTTACTTGATCCATGAGTAGACTATTAATAACAAATCATTATTTGAGCACGACCATGCATTTTATAGTCTCACTCAATCAAGAGGCCAATACTATCTCTCCTAATAATAGGAGGGTTAAATCCTTTATCTATCATTCATATTTCTCATACGATTCACAATATACCCGATGTCCACTTTTATCATTACCCGGTCAAAAGTAACTTTTAATGTAGTCAAAGTATATTATCCTCGTATAGAAATATAATGATCTCAAGTCAAAGGATCATTACACCATTATCACTATGAGTCTTTCTTATGACTTAATTAACATGAAGAATCTCACGTTGGGTCTGTCCAGTACCATGTACTCTACATGTAACTATGTATTGACTTTAGTATCTCCATACTTATAACCAATGAGATGTGGTTATCAGTCAAAAACATACTAGTCTATTTATGTATTATTATTGTCCTGTATAATATACTCGATTAGGGACCTTTAAGAATATGATATTATATAATCTCAAATTCAAGTTGTAAACTTAAACTATATAACGTGTATCATTATTCTAAGGACATTTATTATGCTAACAAATATCGCAGTAATTAGAGTCATAATAAATACATTTATTTAATAATCAAATGACATAAGGTTTATTTAAGAAACAATGTATTGCCTCTAGGGCACCTACACTAACAATCTCCCACTTGCACTAGAGCCAATCACCCATGTATCTAATACCCATGGAACTAGTGTGACCGTCGTGCTTCTGCTGCGACAGGCCTTTGGTCAGTGGATCTGCAATGTTATCATTTGTATGCACTTTACATATATGTATTTCACCCCTTTCATTAATCTCTCGCATGAGGTGATATCTTCTGAGTATATGTTTGGATCGGGAGTGCGATCTAGGCTCTCTAGCCTGTGCGATGGCCCCATTATTATCGCAGTATAGATCAATGGGATCTGCAATTGATGGAACCACTTCCAAATCAGAAATGAATTTTCGAATCCAAACAGCCTTCTTAGCTGCTTCACAAGCTACAATGTACTCAGCCTCCATTGTAGAATCAGCTACTGTTTCTTGCTTTGAACTCTTCCAGCTTACAGCACCTCCATTTAGACAAAATACAAAACCAGACTGTGATACAGTATCATCCCTGTCTGTTTGGAAACTTGCATCGGTGTAACCTTTTACAACCAGCTTCTCCTCTCCTCCATACACTAAGAATGAATCTTTAGTCCTTTTCAGGTACTTTAGAATATTCTTGACTGCCGTCCAGTGACCTTCACCTGGATTAGACTGGTATCTGCTCGTCATGCTCAAAGCATACGAAACATCTGGTCGAGTACATACCATTGCATACATGATAGATCCAATTGCTGATGCATATGGAACTTTATTCATGTGGTCCTTCTCATCTAATGATTTCGGACACTGGTCTTTAGAAATCGTTATTCCTTGAGACACAGGGACATATCCCCTTTTAGCATTTTGCATACCAAAACGATGCAAAACCTTATCAATGTATGTACTCTGACTTAGACCGATCATCCTTTTAGATCTATCTCTATAGATCCTCATTCCTAGAATGTAGGTTGCCTCTCCTAAATCTTTCATAGAGAAATTGCTCCCTAACCAAGTCTTAACAGCCTTTAGAGAAGGTATGTCATTCCCCATTAGTAGTATGTCATCAACATACAGTACTATGAATGCCACATGGCTCCCACTAACCTTCTTGTAAACACAAGGTTCATCCTCGTTTTGAATAAAGCCATACTCCTTGACTGTTTCATCAAAACGAATATTCCATCTCCTAGAGGCTTGCTTCAATCCATAAATGGATCGACGTAATTTACATACCTTGCCAACATTCCTTGGATCGACAAAACCTTCTGGTTGTGTCATGTACACATCCTTTTCAAGGCTCCCATTAAGGAAAGCTGTTTTGACATCCATTTGCCAGATTTCGTAATCATGGAATGCTGCAATTGCAAGCAAAATCCGTATGGACTTGACCATGGCAACTGGTGAGAAAGTTTCATCATAGTCAATACCATGAATTTGTTTGAACCCTTTCGCAACCAGTCTTGCTTTATAGGTCTGAACATTTCCTTCCATGTCAGTTTTCTTCTTGAAAACCCACTTGCACCCTACGGGTTTTACCCCTTCAGGTGGATCAACCAAATCCCAAACTTGGTTTTCGTACATGGAATCCATCTCGGATTTCATGGCTTCAAGCCATCTCTTAGAGTCTGGACTGTTCATAGCATCTTGGTATGTGAGAGGCTCATCCTCATCTATGAGCATCAAATCCCCACATTGAGTCAAAAGAAATCCATATCTCTCTGGCTCATGGCGAATTCTACCAGATCTACGAACAACCTGTGTTTCTTGAGCATTATCATTATTCTGCTCTTGTTCCACCTCAGGTTCAATGCTATTTTGTGGTTCTCGATCTTCATCGAGATCTATAGTTCTCCCACTGTCCCTTTTGGAAACAAAATCCTTTTCCATGAAGACAGCATCTCGAGCAATGAACACTTTCTGCTCAGAAGGACTATAAAAATAATACGCCTTTGTTTCTTTAGGGTATCCCACAAAATTGCACTCTTCGGATTTAGGTCCAAGCTTGTCAAATACTTGACGTTTTACAAACGCCTTGCATCCCCAAACTTTCATAAAGTTCATGCTTGACCGTTTCTCCTCCCATATCTCATATGGAGTCTTTTGAACCTTCTTGGTTGGAACACGATTAAGTGTGAAAGCCGCTGTTTCTAGAGCATAACCCCAGAAACTTATTGGAAGATCTGCATGACTCATCATCGATCGTACCATGTCCAACAAGGTGCGATTTCTCCTCTCTGAAACTCCATTCCATTGAGGTGTACCTGACGGAGTGAGTTGTGATACAATACCACACTCTTTTAAATACTCTTTAAATTCGGTGCTTAAGTATTCACCCCCACGATCGGATAGTAAGATCTTAATACTTGCACCTCCGCCTATTTGCTTCTCTACTTCAGCCTTGTATTCTTTGAATTTTTCAAAAGAATCGGATTTGTTCTTCATAAGATATACATATCCATATCTACTGAAGTCATCAGTAAATGTTATGAAGTAGTAGTAGCCTCCTCTAGCCATCACACGCATTGGGCCACATACATCACTATGTATTAGCTCCAAACGTTCAGTGGCCCTTTGACCCTTACCAGTAAAAGGGGCTTTAGTCATCTTACCAAGCAAACAAGATTCGCATTTTTCGTATGATTCAAAATCAAACTTATCCAAGTATCCATCTTTATGTAATTTGGAAATGCGTTTCTCATTTATATGGCCTAGACGACAATGCCAGAGGTATGTTTGATTTGAGTCATTTACTTTAAGTCGTTTGTTTTCTATGTTACAGATAGGATTATCCAAATCAAGAACATATAAACCATTAAATAAACGCGCAACACCATAGGTTAAATCATTCAAAGCAAAAGAGCAACTGTTGTTCTTTATTGTAAACGAAAAACCTTTCTTGTCCAAACAAGAAACAGAAATAATGTTTCTGCGAATCGCAGGCACGTAATAACAGTCATTTAGTTCTAAAACAAGCCCAGATGGCAAAGATAAATAATAAGTTCCTACGGCTAAAGCAGCAACTCTTGCTCCATTGCCTACTCGTAGGTCCACTTCTCCCTTAGCCAAAGTCCTACTTCTCTGCAGTTCCTGCACATTTATACAAATGTGAGAAGCACATCCAGTATCCAATACCCAAGATGTAGAAATAGACAGATTGACTTCTATAACATAAATACCTGATCCAGAAATCTGAACACCCTTCAATTTCTTCAGATCCTCCAAGTAAGCATGACAGTTTCTCTTCCAGTGACCAGGCTTGTGACAATAGTGACAATCACCTTTGTCAGCCTTTGCGACATCTCCCTTCGGCTTTTTAGCCTTTTTGAAAGAGGGCTTAGAAGGACCAAGATCTTTCGGTGTAACCTTTTTCTTGCCCTTCCATTTCCCCTTTCCCTTAGCACCTTTCTTGCCCACCATCATTATGGAAGCCTTCTCAGGTGCCTTGACCATATTTGCTTCAGTGGTCCTCAGCATGGCAAACAATTCCATAGGAGTCTTATCTTGCTCAGTCATATTGAAAGTCATTATGAACTGAGCATAGTCGCTGTTCAAAGATTGCAAGATTATATCGACTTGAGCCTCTCGCTGAAGCGGGAAACCCAAACGAGCAAGGTAATCACAATACCCAATCATCTTTAGAACATGTGGTCCGACTGGTCCATTGCCCTGCTTACACGAGAAGAGTGCTTTGCTTGTGTTGAACTTTTCAACACGAGCCTGTGATTGAAACATCGTTGAAAGATGTTCAAACATAGTATAAGCATTCATATCAAAATGCTGCTTCTGGAGCTTAGCATCCATAGTAGCAAGCATAAGACAAGCCACATCAGTTGCATCATCAATATGCTTCTGATAAGCATTTCGTTGAGCAGCAGTGGCATTGTTAGCAGGGGCTGCCGGTGGAGGAATATCAATCACATAAGATTTCTTTTCCTGCATGAGAACAATTCTAAAATTCCTAGACCAGTCAAGGAAGTTCGATCCTGTCAGCTTGTCCTTCTCAAGGACTGATCGCACAGAGAAAGTGTTGTTGGTATTTTGTGCCATTTGTTTTCTACAATGATAAAATGCATAAGATAAGTTAGATTGTTACATTAATTATGTTCAAGTGATTATGACATATTCATAATATATCTCCCACTATTTTTATCAAATTAATAGCCCTTACTATTAAATCGGAAAGAATATCCCATAAATCTTTCTAGTGAGCCAAGATCCATATTTCATCACATCCTAAGTCAACCACTGGTAGTCCTTAAAACATGATTATTTAGGTAGACAACAGTTGTCAATTATATCATATATAATTCTTGGATAGTTTGGTGAACAACAATTGTTCTTGTTTATCTAATAGATTTTGAACCAAACTCAATGCTTCTAAGTTCATAATAATTGAATATAACCGTTTATTTTCACCTTATTATGACGACTCAGTTAAGTTAAGCCCAATGATACAACGATCGAATATAACCGCTTATATTCGTCACATCTCACCACGATAGACAGGAGTCCCCTGCCACTGGCAGTCATTCCCCTTATCGATCTAGGATTCAATGAGTGTTCATTCATTGGAAAGCATCCGATTAAAACTTAATATTTTGTTAAGGGGTTTTGAATTAAAACGACCATGATCCCATCATAAAGAGATTCCCAATTTTTCCTTGAATTAAATACTTCAAATCAATATTCATCAATAGTTTGATTTCCAGGTTGTTGGAGAAGTCACAAGTGGCCTCACTTAATACCCAACTTCCTTACAGGAAAAACCTGTTTTTGACAAAATCTCCCCATATTTAAATACTTGAAAATTCGTATTTAATTCCGTGTTTCATAAACACAGAAATCTCATGATCGTTTGTTCATTTTAAAATCTCGAATCGTTACAGATTTTATCTTGTTTAGCATGGCAAGCATGGTATGGGTGACGTATCTAATACATGCATACATCATTAATCTAATTAAAACATGCATACATTTGCTACTCTACACATACATTATATGTAAAGTGCATCACATAAATTAATATGCTATGGTTATGGCCCAATCCTATGCGATTTTTCCAAGCTAATGGAAAAATCAAGGTCAATCTATGGTGGTAATAACTAATTATTACAAAATCTCTTGCTTCGCTTCCAAAGCTGCCTTGATTGCCTCCAAGCCTCTCTTGAAACAAATTACAAAAGAACTCGAGTTGCATTCGAGATAAAATAATTACAAAAAGAAAAACGACATGCAAGTCGTATTTAATTATTACAAACCATAAATTAAAAATTAATAATATTAATTGAAAACTAGGTCTCGGGGCCATAACCATGCATCATGCTCACATAGCAATTAAAAGCATCACATATTGTATAATTACAATTTTATACAACATAAATTAAATATGATCAAATCATAAATAATAAAATTAACGCACTTTAATTAAATATTAATCTAGTAATCAAAATTACTAATTAATTTTTTATTTTTTTTTATTTTTTATTATAATTTATTATGCTAGGTTAAAAAAAATCATGCAAACCCTAGCAGAATATCTTTGTGATTTATACAGAACTTGACTGTAACGCATGTCCAAGTCACGTCAACAAGCATACATTCATTTAACCACGATACGCATCCTGTGTATGCGTGTCTGTTTTACAAAAACTACGACACGCATCCTGTGTATGCGTGTCTGCTGTACAAAAACTACTATAGCATATTTCTGGGTTTTAGTTCATCGCGTTCTTCATATAATCTTATTGTTTCGTTTCCAAACTAATTATACAGACCTATGATTACGTTTGCAGTTCATATCAATCACGTATCACAGATTCTGGAACGTTTAAAGATTTAAACCTAGTTTCAGTTTTGTAAGAACACGTATGTATATATATACTTACGTAAAAGCTATGCATGAAATGATAATCACGCTCTTGACTGGTTTTCCAGATGTTTAGATCACGTTTTAATCTTATTAAAACACAGCAGGTTCCAACAGATCGTAGACACAAGCAAAATAGGAATCACAGTAGCATCTTTTCACGTATAGGGTTCATCGGGATTGAGAAAAAAAAACAGTTCTGGTGTCACTTATAACAGATCGTGTACATCATTAAAGACCAGATTATGTTACGTTTTGATCCTACTAATACATGGCAGATCACTGGACGCATCAAAACCAGTAGAAAACGAAACATGCATATCGTTATATCATGCATCACGTAGGGTTCATGTACGAACAAAAAATCAGTTCTTAAAAACGCATATAACGGATTGTTTATATCATATATAACCAGATTATCCTATTATACAAGCAGCTCTGATGCCATTGTTGGTTTCGATCATCAATACGCAGCGAAAAACAGTAATAAAATAAATCAAAACCAAACCCGGGATCCATGTATAATGCTCGGATAATCATGGTAGTAAGAAAAATACCTTTTGAAGCTTTACGATTATGGATGTCAATTAGAGATCCTAGCTTTTCACTATCGTTGAGTGCTCCTCTTCGAAGCCTCCTCTACGGTATCCACACGAACACCCCAAGAGCGTCACACGATCTTGTACGGAAGGGAGGTACTAGCCTCCAATGAAAAGATAAAGATTTTAGGGTTTGGTTTATGCGGCTTAGGCTTTAGTTTCTGCCGTGTATTGTGTTTTTCCATCCCTCACATCTTTATGTATTTATATGGTAGTGTGTAGCAAAAAGCCCAAGCCAAAAAACCTAGCCCAAATAGAAATATTAAATAATAGAATCAAATCCTATTATTTAAATAAATAATAATTAAGTCATACTCAATTATTAAAATCATAAAATCGTATCTCATCTGTATTTTATTATATCTTAATTAAGTCCCACTTAATTAATATAATAAAATCCAACTTATCATTAATTAATTTAAATTCATAATTTAAATTATTTCTTCCTTTAAATGTTCTATGTGTGTGACCCTGTAGGCTATCATTTAATTGGCAATAATTTTATTCTCTAATAAAATTATAAACAATGAGCGGCATCTAGTAATACATCATTGCTACCCAATTAAATAATAATTAAATCGTGATTCGATAAAACCTTTTGTGATAAATGTTTCCGTGTAATATAATCCCTTTAACCAAGTATTATAGATTAAACTCGAGGCATGTTTATTGTCATCCTCTTCATAATTTAATCCGGGTTTACTTGATCCATGAGTAGACTATTAATAACAAATCATTATTTGAGCACGGCCATGCATTTTATAGTCTCACTCAATCAAGAGGCCAATAATATCTCTCCTAATAATAGGAGGGTTAAATCCTTTATCTATCATTCATATTTCTCATACGATTCACAATATACCCGATGTCCACTTTTATCATTACCGGGTCAAAAGTAACTTTTAATGTAGTCAAAGTATGTTATCCTCGTATAGAAATATAATGATCTCAAGTCAAAGGATCATTACACCATTATCACTGTGAGTCTTTCTTATGACTTAATTAACATGAAGAATCTCACGTTGGGTCTGTCCAGTACCATGTACTCTACATGTACCTATGTATTGACTTTAGTATCTCCATACTTATAACCAATGAGATGTGGTTATCAGTCAAAAACATACTAGTCTATTTATGTATTATTATTGTCCTGTATAATAATACTCGATTAGGGACCTTTAAGAATATGATATTATATAATCTCAAATTCAAGTTGTAAACTTAAACTATATAATGTGTATCATTATTCTAAGGACATTTATTATGCTAACAAATATCGCAGTAATTAGAGTCATAATAAATACATTTATTTAATAATCAAATGACATAAGGTGTAAGAATCCAAAATTTCGGTAGAATTAAAACTTTTCCTATTATGATGAAGTGCATCAATGAATAATGATTTGGTGGATGAATAGTGATTTTGAGGATTAAGAAAATTTTTCATGCCACCTATGTACGAGACGTAGTGTGGATATTACGAAGTTATACTAGTAATCTACGGAGTAAATAAGTGTATGTAAATGCGATCGGAATTCAGAAATTCCAAATTCTATTTTCGTGTAATATTTGACCGATCAGTGAATTATATATCAGTAATATCAAGAAATGAGATATTTAATTTGAGGAATTGAGGAGTTAATATTTTGAAATTTTATTATAAGTGATTTGAGAATTTGGAACGAAAACCACTGAGGAAGTGAAACAAACGTTCTAGAAACCGCTGAAACTTTACAATGAGATTAAGCGATTGAGCGAACGAATCATGGATGAAGGATATGGTATATTAAGAGTCCAAGGAAGGATATATTATGAGAGGGAAAAGGGATTGAGAATAAACTCCTAGAATTGAGAAAAGAGAATGCTTGAGAAATCGGGAGAACGTTTTCTGAGATAAAGAGAAATAAACAAGGGATGTTGGAATTAATATTCGTTCGAGGTATTGTGCTATATTAGAGCAATAATATGCAACGTATAAGTTGTAACGTATTTATTTTATTCAAGAAACGACAAGGAAATCAAGGCGGTGGAGAAGAAAACAAAGCAAAAGGACTTAAGTGCAAGAAACAAGAGACAAGGACTTGGTTGCAATTAGCAAAGGGCTTGGTTGCAATTTAAGTGGATAAGAAATCTAGAGGAGCCAATGAGAGGTTGCCACCTAGCTAGGATGAGATGCATCCAACCAAAAATAGATATATATCAAGTGTATGGCATTATTAGAACATAAAACCAAGAACAAAACCATTCTGCCCAGCAGAACACCTCTCAGTAAAATGGGCCTAGAGCCTTCATTACTCAATGAAATTTTTTGTTCTTTATATGGTTAGAAAGCTGTTAAGACGCTCTACAACTTTCATTCTGGAGCCTCGACCAGGAAACGAGTGCAAGGGCTTCGTTTTGGCTGATCTTTGGGGCGTGTTTTTCCAGTCAGGAAACCCACTTCCATGTTCTTGATTTCTTTGGTGAGATTGAAGATGGTGAGCATAGAGTAAGGCTTCCCCAAGTTTAACCAAGCTTGTTTGAGATTTTAAGAACATCAAGAAGGTATAAAAACCCTAACCCCTCTTGGCCATGTAGTATTTGTGATGTTTAATGTTAGATCCATGGTTACTAGTGTGAATCTTGGACATATAAGTTATGGATGATGTAGATCTTCAGTTTAAATGTTGTGGTTGTGATTTTTAAGCTTGTGGTTAGGGTATGTAACTCCATGTATGTTATAAAGTATGATCTTGGTGGATTAGATGATGGTTGTGATGTGTATATAAGATTCTTGGTTGGTTAAGTGGTATAAGCATGCTGAGTATTTTTCCAGGAACTTGTACTGTATTGTAAGAGGGTTTTGAACCCCCAAACCTTGTCCCCTGAGGTCCTAATATATATTTTTGGAAAGTTATTTGAATTTAGTTTCCAGAAATATAAGGTTCATGACTAGGTGATGTATAGATTTTGAGTTATGGCCTGAGAAGTGAAATGTGTTTCTGGATTCCGGGCTGCACTAAATGGTCCCCTTGTGAACCTTGTTTAAACCCCTAAAAATTTATGTAGGATCATGGAAAAATTAGAGAAGCTAGTAAATGAAGTGGTGAAGGCTACCCAAAATGAATTGGATTAAAATATGTATTTTTCAATTTTATAAAAATGCTAGAGTAAAATTTGCGCAAGGGAAAAAGTCGTAAGTGAAGTGTAATTTTAGGGGTAATGGATATGATTCGGATATGGTAACCAAATTAAGTCGAATAAGTGACGAGCGTAATCGAGTGATGACATGAACCTATAGTGGGGCTAGAGTGTCATAAGACGAAGTCATCAAGTTAATTTTGTACCCCCTAAAACCCCGCAATTAAAGAGAAATTGATTAAGGTACTAACGAACGGTTATTGCTTATGTATAGATCATTCCACTCCGCACGCTCGACCATCCCAACCTCACCAAGGCAAGTTTACTTTTCAAAACTTACATATACAAGGACTTTCACTGTCGTGTTTGTAGTTTTCAATCATATCAAATGTTTATGTTTATCGAAGTATCGATGAAATTGAGATGTATAAGTACATATATGTTTGCACCCCTTGAACTTAGAATGAAATGTTTTCTTCGGACAACGACTCTAGCAATAGAGGTCGTAGCGGTCCGTATATACTATTGACCGGGGAGCGGTATATTATTATATCGTAATTAAATTGCGAAAACCCGAAGGGTCATTCGGGGAGTGTCGTATACTCAAGTAATTATTTTTATATCTTCCTAAATACTCAAAATACCTATCTTGGATTAAAAGCTTATTTAATTAAATAATTATTTTATTAATTATTAATATTAAATCTTAAAATATCATTTATTAATTATTGTTCATTATTTTAAAGACAAAGCTAATCCAATAAACCTTTAGCACTTTCAAACTCGAACTCTTTCGAACTCAAAACATTTTCGAAAACCCCCGGTCAGGTTTGTTTCTTGTATGATTTCAAGAATCATCGGTCAACTGATGTCGGACCTCAATTACTCAGTTTTCAATCAAAATCAAGTTTTAAAAGAAAAAGAAAAAGGGACTCTGGCAGGTGTGGGAACCGTTGACGAACGATTCCAGGGATGTGTAAGCGGCCGTGAGCCAGGCGGTCCATCAATTATTATTCCGGCCCAGGTGTTGCCGAAGGATGATTACGGATGTAGTTTTCATCGAGGGTGATTACGGATGTAGTTTTCACCCGGGGATAGTTACGGATGTAGTTTCTATCCTTCTACCGGTAGAGAAGACCCGCGGATTATTGGACTTGGATGTGGCGACTGATCATCGTCAATCCTTGTCAGGTTTTTATGTTTTCTTCCAGTCCCATTCTCCACTTTGGAAAAATTCTCAAACACTGCTTCTTGGGCCTAAGTGCCAAGTTGCCGATAGTGTGGCTTTTGATAAGAAAAATATTGACATCGTGCAGTATCTAGAACTGCAAGATTTTCTATAAAGATTGGCACGTGTTAGTGCACTCTTGCAATTATTTCAAATAATGAAATGCTTTTGAATGAGAAACCTTCTAAGCTAATGGAAGGAAAGAGGTTTGCAATGATGTATTCCCTGTACAGTATGTTCACCGTAGAGTGTTTTGCCGAAAAAGATATACTCATATGTATATACTTTAAAACTTGAGATATGTTGAAATTGGAACCTTATAAAGGGTTCATATGTTATTCTTAAAGCTCCTTAGTGAGTATAAATGTTTTATTCAAACTCGGACATATATATTGTCCAATTATGTTTTGAAATCTGAGATATATGCCCATACAGTTGGGAATGTTTTCAAAATAAACCACATTATTATTTTTCAAAATGGTGAACTTGCTGAGCATTATGTAGCTCATTCTTGCTTTATAAAAACTTTTCAGAAAGAGAAGAATTTGATCGGTTAACTCCGCACCAGCAGAAGAGGAGTAGAAGATTTACCCATGAGATCATTTAGTTCCTGATAAATACTACAGAGTAAGTCTGATAGGTTCAACTGTAATAGTAAGACTTGTCTTCAAGTGTAGCTGTATAAATGGAAGTGCGCAAGATTCTAGATTGTACAGATGAATTGTAATATTTAATGTTACTTTTGATTATCGTTTCTGAGGCTCTAACTTGTTTGTGTGTAAGATTGAGGTCTGGATGGATGTATTGTTGAGTTGTAAAGTTAATACAGGTATGATATGGTTGGATGGTGACGTGACGACCTGAATCTCTGACCTCGGATTTGGGGGCGTTACAGAAATGGTATCAGAGCGATAAGTTACAGTACTCAGAAACGAAAGTGTTGAGAGTTAAGTCTAAGTAGGAGAATGACATAAGAGATCGTAGTAAACTTATTATTGGACTACCGAAAGAGGTACCGATGAGTAGAATGGACTGGAGTGTTTACTGGAGGTATTATACTAGGGTCGATAGAATCCTTAGAGACCTTCAGAATGATGAATAGAGGTTTGAGAGTCATACATGACCTATCATTGGTAATGATATAGGAGGTAGAGCGAAATCTCAAGAGCAGCTGAGGTAGAGGCGATATTGCCAATATGATCGGATGACTAGGCTGGCATAAATTTTGTGGCCCATATTCCTCCACAGTTTAGGAGGCGGCATTTTAAGAATCAAGAAGTTTGGACTTCCCTACATAATTAAGGGTACTTAGTACTTGGATTAATGAAAGTCTTTTACTTTGGCTATAAGATCCGATTTTTGATAAGCGGGTTTACCTGAAGGTTGGTCACTATGTCGTTGTGGATTCCATTACCCTTGATGGCGAATTTTACATGTGTTATACGAGAATGTTATCATAAGATGAGCATGCTAGATAATTCCACGCATGATTCGGACGCTAGAACATGGTAGTTCAACTTAGAGAACAAACAAGTAGGATTAACAAAGGGACTCAAGAGAAGTTGAATATGGTTGCAACGAGCGATACAGTGATCTCAGAGTCTACCAAAAGAAAAAACCAGCGGGTCTAGAGTGGGATCCTTTGATAGAGATGTTATCAGGGACTACGTATATATGTATTGTAGACCTCAATATTTTTGGTATATGTTCACATACACACACCCGCCACTGAACCTATGGACTGCACTGAGATCCCTGAGAGATCTCTTTGATCTGTTCCCAGGGAGAACTGGCCACTTGTGATTCATGTCGGAAGGCATGAAGTAGGACCCTATGGACTTAGCAGGTGTCCCCGGAATGATGTGAAGCTTGGTCTTCAAGATAAAGCACGGAAATGACAGATATATTTATGAAACCCTAACTCGATAAATGACTTTAAGATGATGATTGAGAGCCGCACTAGTTGGTGTCTTGTATTACGAAGACGAAGAGATGGAGTTACCCTCATAGTGGTGATAATGAGATGCACGAATGATTATTAACTTATTTTGGTAACTACCGGCTGGTGCACTACTTCATTTTAAACTGTTCACTAACCATGTTACCTCGATTAGTTTATATCAGGTAACCCTCCTAGCTTTCTACTTCAAACTTGTGGAATAACAACTAGTGATATACTTTCTCGAAACCGGGACTCATCCAAAGTATCTTAATTGATCCCCGAGCATTCTATTTGAAGTTTATAATTATTTCTGCTCAGGACTATTTACACTTTCTTTCAATTATCCAAGGAATGTTCAATAAATATTTCCTTAATTAATCGACGAATACTACTTAACGAATATCGATATTTGATTGCTTCTTTCATACTTGCACTCTTCAGTTGAGCTCATAAATATTCAACAAATTACTGAGGACATGGATGATCTAATGTCCAGACGTCCCTCATGAATTCTTTTCTTCTATTCAAGATGAGATTGTACATCGTACATTGAAATCATAGTAAGGATATCATTTTGATAGTGGTATTCCGAATTTAATTCTATTGTCGGATCTGATAAAGCATGTGTACGGAGGCACCCTTGGGTGGACCGTTTCACTGATAAGTAATATTTGATGAGAGGTTATCGATTTTTCCGATACCTAGAACATTCTCTTCAGATTTTATAGTTTTCTTTTTCAAACTTAATAACTTCTTATTTTCATTCGTTGTCCGAGAAGCCTAAAGTTTCTTCAGTGGCTACGATGTTGAAATTCCGTTCTATCCAAGTGAAACTGGCTAGTCGTTATGTCAATATGAATGACTAGTTGATTGTTCTAACTACTCAAAATTGTAAATATTGTGAAGAACACCTAGCTAATTGTCCTAGCTGGTGGTGATGTCTCAAACAGGTGGACTAGCAAATTTTGTCTAGCTAGTTGCTAGTGTTTCTTGAAAAGGACTAGTTATTGTTTCACTGGTACAACTCCCAATTTAATTCATTCTGCAATGCATTTTGCACGTGGTAAAGTATGATGACGAAAGTTTTGACGAATAACTTGATTGAGACCTAATGAGGTCGCCCACTCAACTCAAATTCTACCCATCTTCGTATCAGACTCTATATCACTTGAATATTTTATTCTATCATTCACACAATGAGAATTCATTTGAAACCACTGATTACTTGTATGATAAACTACTTCATTCTTTAATTGTCATGGAGTAGAATTGCTTTCTATTGGCTGACCTTCATCAATGCGACTTTAAATTTCCTCTTATTATACAGGAGGAAAAGTATCCACCCGATGTAAGAATTGTATAAAGACCGTCTTTATGACTTTTGTATCCAACAATCATTGCCTTGTGCAACATTCTCTATGGTATCATATTACAGAATTATCAGGACGGGAAGGAATAAACCTTGTTGTATTCTTTATATCCATCCTTACATCTCCAAAAATCGAGACTCCTAGTATTTGGAACCATCAACATTCTTGGAACATCCAATGTGGAATTCTTATTGAAATTATCTTTTGGACCTTGTTATTTTGAAACCATTCCTTTCAAAGTGATTACTCTAAGGTGAACGGGAGGTACAATTATGAACCGTTACACCAATATGAGATCAAAAACCAAATGTTGTAATTGTGCAGCCAGAGCGTTATGCCGAGTAATTATTAAAGTAGAAATAACATGTCGGGGCATACCACAAGACCTTTAATATTAGTGTGGGGAAAGTTATAAGAAATGATGAGGTGGTTGGGAGTACGCTTCTACCAAACGTTGTCAGGATGTTATATTAATGAATTCTGGAGTTACCAAGCCTTTTCCTGATCCAGGAAATGCAAATCGATTGAGATGTAAAACATATCCTTGGAGGAAACTAACATGGGAGTGAGATGGACGAGAAAGGAAGAAATATCGTGGCAAGAATGTGAAGCTTTACTTAGCTTAAAGGGATTGATGCACATAGAGAGACATATAGTTTAACAGGCCCTTAATAGCAAATGGATGCATGGAGATATGCCAATGATCCTTTGAGATTACCACCTAATCAAGTTTATTGGGAATCGCAGCCGCATGCAGGCCTCAGGCTGATTGGCGCCACTTGTGAAGGATGACGAGCGTATGACATCTTATATATACCATCGAGAACTGATACCATTACCGGAAATGGAGGAATTGTTGACTAGTTAAAATGAGGAGTTGTTTTTCAAGGATAAGGTTGAAGAGAAGGTTTCACCAACTCAAGATCAACCTCTGTACTGTGCCAAAGTTGGCATTTCACACTAATATAAACGTTATAAAATTGTGGTAGTATCGTTTGAATGGACTAATGAGTCAGAAGCCTTTATGGATTAATGAACAAAGTTTTGGGATGAAATGAGATATTAGCAACAACCTCGTTGTTAGCTATACTTGATGATAAGAAGAGGACTTTGAGAGTCACGATGATGCGTCTTTCAAGAGTTTAAGAGGTGTGCTGATGCAGTAGAAATGGGATGATAGCCTATGCTTCTAAACAACATAAAGGTTACGGGATAGGATATACTAACCGTGAGTCTGGGATTAGTCATGATGGCGTTCACGCATAAAATTGAGACGTTAACCTTATGAGAAAAGTGTGAAAATTTCTCCACAAGTGCCATAAGTATATCTTCATATTAGAACTAAACATAAGAAATAGAAGGTGACGAAAGGGAGCAGAGAGTATAATGGAGAAATTTGTTATTACCTAGGGAAGGCCAGTGTGGTGGACGATACCTATAGAAGGTATTATTCGAAATTGGAATTCAGTCAGTATTGACCAAGAAAATAGAGTATATACAATAAAGAATAATGTTAGAGGAAAATAAATAAATTATGGGGAAGGACAAAGATGTATAGAGAATTAAGAGAATGTTTGGCAAACGGATATGAAGAATGGTATTGGCAAACTATTAAGTACAAACGCGACATGCCAAAAGCAGAATGATAGAGATCTAGTGGATTAATTCCGCCTGTAGAAAATATTGAACGTGAACAGAATTATAATGAATTTAGTGAGTAGTTCGCCGAAGACCGAGCCAAGAGATGGCCCTAGTTGATTTATAATTGCTGGACCAAGTGATTTACCTACGAGAGACTTTCCATTTAGAAGATTATCGATTTATATACGGAAGAGATGGTGGTGCAATATAAAACTTCTGCAGTGATTACGTTAGATAGAGACTTAAGGCTAAACTTCGAATATTGAAGGTGCTTTCAAGTATATTTAACAAAGAGATTGAGCGTATGTACTAATTTTATCTGTGGCTGACGGACAGGGAAGAAGAATTATCCAGACGATCGAATTTATATTTAGTGTCGTGCCATAGATTTCACGGGGCAGTCGAGAATAAAAACTTATCCATGAAATAAATGTTGTTATCACGATCGTCACCATGAGAACGTAAGGACGTCTCTTGTAAAGCATACTGTGAAAGAAAAAGTTTCGCTTTTCTTGCGTTACGAAGAAGTCAATGAACGAGGGATATAGTAGCTGAACTGGTTCGACGTATACCGAAGACTATACAGTATCCATAGCAAGCGGTAATGGCTGACGGGAGGCAACACAAGCGTGCTAATCAAGCCAAGGAATATGAGGAATACCGTGCGTATTGACGTTGTCTCAGATTATAAAACACGACCACAAAGTATTCACGGACCAACGA
The DNA here is from genome assembly GCA_036435485.1 of Saposhnikovia divaricata. Taxonomy (NCBI): domain Eukaryota; kingdom Viridiplantae; phylum Streptophyta; class Magnoliopsida; order Apiales; family Apiaceae; genus Saposhnikovia; species Saposhnikovia divaricata. Next base: position 138,669,054 of record CM071599.1, on the reverse strand, counting down.
TACAAGGACTCAACACAGATACTATGAACAAGGTAGAAGAGGAACGCATAAGTAGTGGGATAGAAACTTTCATTCATAGAACAACCGATAAGGAATACAGGTCGAGGAGAGCATGCGTTGAGAAACAACATTAAAGCGTTGGTGAGACCAAGGTGAGAGAACAATAGGGTTGAAGTGTCAACCTGAGAGTTGGAAATGGTAAGGTTGGAATTGTATCCACAACTATTATCCTTAGGTTCTTAAGATAGAATCCTTTTAAGAAGAGGATACTGCATTAACCCTAATTTTCGTGAATATTCGAAACCTGGTCGAATAGTAATTTTATGGGTGGATGAGAAATCTTTGCGATCACGAGATGTACGAATTATTAAATGAAGATTTCGAATTCATATTACGTCCTTACGGTACAGACGAGTGTATGTAAAAGTCATTAGTTTTTTTTTACGAAACCCATTATTTCGTATGGTCAAATTTTATGAGATATCGAAGGAGTATGAGGTGGGAGACTTCGTGATGCTAAAGGTATCCCCTCGAAAAGGATTGATGAGATTTGGAAAGAAAGGGAAGCTAAGTCTGAGGTTTATAGGACCTTTTGAGATTTTGAGGCGTGTTGGAAAGTTAGCCTATGAACTAGCCTTGCCCCCGAGCTTGCAGCAAGTGCATAATGCGTTTCATGTGACCATGCTACGACCCTACCACCCGGACTTTCGGCATGTGATAGAGTACGACCAAGTGGACCTACAACCAGACTTGACCTATGTGGAGCAACCCGTGGAAATCATGGATAGAGAAGAACAAGTGCTGAGGAACAAGGTTTTCAAACTATTTGTGAGAAAATCAAGATATGGAAGAATCCACCTGGAAGTTGAAAGAGTGAAACAAAGAAGGAGTAACCCCAGTGATTCCTAAACTGATTCCGGGACGGAATCCTTTTAAGGAGGGGAGACTGTAAGAATCCAAAATTTCGGTCGAATTAAAACTTTTCCTATTATGATGAAGTGCATCAATGAATAGTGATTTGGTGGATGAATAGTGATTTTGAGGATTAAGAAAATTTTTCATGCCACCTATGTACGAGACGTAGTGTGGATATTACGAAGTTATACTAGTAATCTACGGAGTAAATAAGTGTATGTAAATGCGATCGGAATTCAGAAATTCCAAATTCTATTTTCGTGTAATATTTGACCGATCAGTGAATTATATATCAGTAATATCAAGAAATGAGATATTTAATTTGAGGAATTGAGGAGTTAATATTTTGGAATTTTATTATAAGTGATTTGAGAATTTGGAACGAAAATCACTGAGGAAGTGAAACAAACGTTCTAGAAACCGCTGAAACTTTACAATGAGATTAAGCGATTGAGCGAACGAATCATGGATTAAGGATATGGTATATTAAGAGTCCAAGGAAGGATATATTATGAGAGGGAAAAGGGATTGAGAATAAACTCCTAGAATTGAGAAAAGAGAATGCTTGAGAAATCGGGAGAACGTTTTCTGAGATAAAGAGAAATAAACAAGGGATGTTGGAATTAATATTCGTTCGAGGTATTGTGCTATATTAGAGCAATAATATGCAACGTATAAGTTGTAACGTATTTATTTTATTCAAGAAACGACAAGGAAATCAAGGCAGTGGAGAAGAAAACAAAACAAAAGGACTTAAGTGCAAGAAACAAGAGACAAGGACTTGGTTGCAATTAGCAAAGGGCTTGGTTGCAATTTAAGTGGATAAGAAATCTAGAGGAGCCAATGAGAGGTTGCCACCTAGCTAGGATGAGATGCATCCAACCAAAAATAGATATATATCAAGTGTATGGCATTATTAGAACATAAAACCAAGAACAAAACCATTCTGCCCAGCAGAACACCTCTCAGTAAAATGGGCCTAGAGCCTTCATTACTCAATGAAATTTTTTGTTCTTTATATGGTTAGAAAGCTGTTAAGACACTCTACAACTTTCATTCTGGAGCCTCGACCAGGAAACGAGTGCAAGGGCTTCGTTTTGGCTGATCTTTGGGGCGTGTTTTTCCAGTCACGAAACCCACTTCCATGTTCTTGATTTCTTTGGTGAGATTGAAGATGGTGAGCATAGAGTAAGGCTTCCCCAAGTTTAACCAAGCTTGTTTGAGATTTTAAGAACATCAAGAAGGTATAAAAACCCTAACCCCTCTTGGTCATGTAGTATTTGTGATGTTTAATGTTAGATCCATGGTTATTAGTGTGAATCTTGGACATATAAGTTATGGATGATGTAGATCTTGAGTTTAAATGTTGTGGTTGTGATTTTTAAGCTTGTGGTTAGTGTATGTAACTCCATGTATGTTATAAAGTATGATCTTGGTGGATTAGATGATGGTTGTGATGTGTATATAAGATTCTTGGTTGGTTAAGTGGTATAAGCATGCTGAGTATTTTTCCAGGAACTTGTACTGTCTTGTAAGAGGGTTTTGAACCCCCAAACCTTGTCCCCTGAGGTCCTAATATATATTTTTGGAAAGTTATTTGAATTTAGTTTCCAGAAATATAAGGTTCATGACTAGGTGATGTATAGATTTTGAGTTATGGCCTGAGAAGTGAAATGTGTTTCTGGATTCCGGGCTGCACTAAATGGTACCCTTGTGAACCTTGTTTAAACCCCTAAAAATTTATGTAGGATCATGGCAAAATTAGAGAAGCTAGTAAATGCAGTGGTGAAGGCTACCCAAAATGAATTGGATTAAAATATGTATTTTTCAATTTTATAAAAATGCTAGAGTAAAATTTGCGCAAGGGAAAAAGTCGTAAGTGGAGTGTAATTTTAGGGGTAATGGATATGATTCGGATATGGTAACCAAATTAAGTCGAATAATTGACGAGCGTAATCGAGTGATGACATGAACCTATAGTGGGGCTAGAGTGTCATAAGACGAAGTCATTAAGTTAATTTTGTTCCCCCTAAAACCCCGCAATTAAAGAGATATTGATTAAGGTACTAACGAAAGGTTATTGCTTATGTATAGATCATTCCACTCCGCTCGCTCGACCACCCCAACCTCACCAAGGCAAGTTTACTTTTCAAAACTTACATATACAAGGACTTTCACTGTCGTGTTTGTAGTTTTCAATCATATCAAATGTTTATGTTTATCGAAGTATCGATGAAATTGAGATGTATAAGTACATATATGTTTGCACCCCTTGAACTTAGAATGAAATGTTTTCTTCGGACAACGACTCTAGCAATAGAGGTCGTAGCGGTCCGTATATACTATTGACCGGGGAGCGGTATATTATTATATCGTAATTAAATTGCGAAAACCCGAAGGGTCATTCGGGGAGTGTCGTATACTCAAGTAATTATTTTTATATCTTCCTAAATACTCAAAATACCTATCTTGGATTAAAAGCTTATTTAATTAAATAATTATTTTATTAATTATTAATATTAAATCTTAAAATATCATTTATTAATTATTGTTCATTATTTTAAAGACAAAGCTAATCCAAGATACCTTTAGCACTTTCAAACTCGAACTCTTTCGAACTCAAAACATTTTCGAAAACCCCCGGTCAGGTTTGTTTCTTGTATGATTTCAAGAATCATCGGTCGACTGATGTCGGACCTCAATTACTCAGTTTTCAATCAAAATCAAGTTTTAAAAGAAAAAGAAAAAGGGACTCTGGCAGGTGTGGGAACCGTTGACGAACGATTCCCGGGATGTGTAAGCGGCCGTGAGCCAGGCGGTCCATCAATTATTATTCCGGCCCAGGTGTTGCCGAAGGATGATTACGGATGTAGTTTTCATCGAGGGTGATTATGGATGTAGTTTTCACCTGGGGATAGTTACGGATGTAGTTTCTATCCTTCTACCGGTAGAGAAGACCCGCAGATCATTGGACTTGGATGTGGCGACTGATCATCATCAATCCTTGTCAGGTTTTTATGTTTTCTTCCAGTCCCATCTTCCACTTTGGAAAAATTCTGCTTCTTGGGCCTAAGTGCCAAGTTGCCGATAGTGTGGCTTTTGATAAGAAAAATATTGACATCGTGCAGTATCTAGAACTGCAAGATTTTCTATAAAGATTGGCACGTGTTAGTGCACTCTTGCAATTATTTCAAAGAATGAAATGCTTTTGAATGAGAAACCTTCTAAGCTAATGGAAGGAAAGAGGTTTGCAATGATGTATTCCCTGTACAGTATGTTCACCGTAGAGTGTTTTGCCGAAAATGATATACTCATATGTATACTTTAAAACTTGAGATATGTTGAAATTGGAACCTTATAAAGGGTTCATATGTTATTCTTAAAGCTCCTTAGCGAGTATAAATGTTTTATTCAAACTCGGACATATATATTGTCCAATTATGTTTTGAAATCTGAGATATATGCCCATAAAGTTGGGAATGTTTTCAAAATAAACCACATTATTATTTTTCAAAATGGTGAACTTGCTGAGCATTATGTAGCTCATTCCTGCTTTATAAAAACTTTTCAGAAAGAGAAGAATTTGATCGGTTAACTCCGCACCAGCAGAAGAGGAGTAGAAGATTTACCCCTGAGATCATTTAGTTCCTGATAAATACTACAGAGTAAGTCTGATAGGTTCAACTGTAATAGTAAGACTTGTCTTCAAGTGTAGCTGTATAAATGGAAGTGCGCAAGATTCTAGATTGTACAGATGAATTGTAATATTTAATGTTACTTTTGATTATCGTTTCTGAGGCTCTAACTTGTTTGTGTGTAAGATTGAGGTCTGGATGGATGTATTGTTGAGTTGTAAAGTTAATACAGGTATGATATGGTTGGATGGTGACGTGACGACCTGAATCTCTGACCTCGGATTTGGGGGCGTTACATAAGGTTTATTTAAGAAACAATGTATTGCCTCTAGGGCACCTACACTAACAAACTGTCACCTTAGTACCAAGCAGATAAGAGCGAAACTTTTCAAACCCATAGACAATAGCAAGTAGTTCCTTCTCAGTGGTGGTGTAATTCAACTGAGCATCATTGAGAGTTTTGCTCGCATAGTAAATAACATGGAACATTTTTTCTTTCCTTTGGCCTAGAACGGCCCCAACTGCATAATCACTAGCATCGCACATCAAAGCAAATGGTTGGCTCCAATCAAGAGCTGTAATAACTGGAGCAGAAATTAGTTTGTTCTTCAAGATCTCGAACGCATGTAAACAAGCCTCATCAAAATTGAATGGCACATCTTTTTCCAAGAGATTGCAAAGCGGCTTAGAAATTTTTGAGAAATCCTTTATGAAGCGCCTGTAGAACCCTGCATGACCAAGAAAACTACGAATACCCTTGACTGAGACAGGTGCAGGAAGATTCTCAATAGTTTCCACCTTCGCCTTGTCAACTTCCAAACCCTTACTCGAAACCTTGTGTCCCAGAATGACACCTTCTTGTACCATGAAGTGGCACTTTTCCCAATTAAGAACAAGATTGGTCTCCACACAACGTTTAAAACCAAACTCAAGTTTTCCAAGCACTCAACAAAAGAATCCCCAAAGACTGAGAAATCGTCCATGAATACTTCCATATTAATTCCAATCATGTCAGAGAAAATGGCCATCATACACCTCTGAAAAGTAGCTGGTGCACCACACAACCCAAAAGAAACACGTCTGAATGCAAATGTACCAAATGGACAAGTGAATGTAGTCTTCTCCTGATCCTCGGGTGCTATGCAAATCTGATTGTACCCAGAATACCCATCAAGCAAACAATAGTACTGACGTCCAGCCAATCTGTCAAGCATCTGATCAATGAACGGGAGTGGAAAATGATCTTTCCGAGTGGCTTTGTTTAACTTTCGATAATCAATGCAAATTCTCCAACCAGCAACTGTTCGCGTCGGAATGAGCTCGTTCTTCTCATTAGTAACCACTGTCATGCCCCCTTTCTTAGGCACACATTGCACCGGACTCACCCAAGAGCTATCAGAAATCGGATAGATAATGCCCGCGTCAAGCCATTTAAGAATTTCCTTCTTCACAACTTCTTTCATGACAGGATTCAGTCTCCTTTGATTATCGACTGTAGGTTTAGCTCTTTCTTCCAAAGGAATTTTGTGCATGCAATACGAAGGACTGATACCCTTGATGTCTGCTATAGTCCACCCAATGGCTGATTTGAATTCCCTTAAGATTCTTAATAGTTTTTCCTCTTCTATGCCTGAAAGCTTGGATGATATAATAACAGGTAAGGTAGAAGAATCACCAAGATAGGCATACCTTAGATGTTCAGGCAATGGCTTAAGTTCCAAGGTAGGTGCTTCCTCAATGGATGGTTTAAGTCTAACATGAGAGTTCTTCAATTCTAACAAATCCAATGATTCAAATGGAATCCCAAACTTCTTCCATGGAGATGCATTAAGATATTGCAAGTGTTCTTTATCCTCTTCGTTCTCAACCTTCGAGTCGTTAGCAAAAACTCTTTCCAACACATCTTCTTTTATCAAGTGTTGAGTAGCGGAGTTAACCACCTTATCGACCATATCAATTTTGAGACACTCTTCATCGTCAGTTGGGAGCTTCATTGCGTTGAAAACATTAAAATTGATGTTTTGATCGTGCACCCTCATAGTGAGTTCTCCCTTTTGGACATCAATAAGAGTTCGACCCGTAGCCAAGAATGGTCGTCCCAAGATAATAGGAATCTTCTTATCTTCCTCGAAGTCAAGAATAACAAAGTTGGCTGGAAAGATAAGCTTGTCGACCTTCACCAAAACATCCTCAACTATCCCTCGAGGATAAGTAACTAAACGGTCCGCAAGTTGTAGAGTCATGGCAGTTGGCTTTGGTTCTGGAAGACCAAGTTGCATGAAAACTGATAAGGGCATGAGATTAATACTTGCACCCAAATCACACAAGCATTTGCTGAACGATAGATCTCCAATAGTACATGGAATGGTAAAGCTTCCAGGGTCCTTCAACTTGGGCGGCAACTTTTGTTGCAAGATGGCACTGCATTCCTCCGTCAAGGCGACGGTCTCTAGCTCCTCAAGTTTCAATTTCTTCGAGAGTATGCCCTTCATAAACTTCGCATAGCTCGGCATTTGCTCAAGAGCCTCCGCAAATGGTATATTAATCTGAAGCTTCTTGAAGACATCCAAGAACTTAGCAAATTGCTTGTCAAACTTTTGCCTTTGAATTCGTTTTGGGTATGGAGGAGGTGGAAACACCTTATCTTCTTCTTCTTTCTGAGCATTATCATTCTTACAAGTTATAGGATTCGAGGGAGTAGCATTCGGTAGCAATTTAGGACCAGATTCGACTCCAGCATCAAAATCAACTTTTCCTTCCAGAAGTTGCGGCACTGCCGCGCCAGTATTGTACTGGGAAACGGCGCTGCCGCGCCGTGCTATCTGCTCAGATTTTTCATTTTCTTCCTCGGTTTATTTTTCTATGTCCTGACCTTGTAGAATTCTTCCTGATCGTAATGTTACTGCCTGGACCTGTTCCTTGTGATCTTTCTTGCCTGGATTCATCTCTGTGTCACTCGGAAGCGTTCCTGGTTGACGGTTCAACAATGCATTGGCCAGTTGACCAATTTGATTCTCTAAAGTTTTCAATGACACCGCCTGACTCTTGTACATCATTCGAAGCTCTTCCAATTCAGACTTCTCAGACTGATTCAATGAATTCCCTTGAGATGGTTGAATCCCGGTGGATTGAATTGTTGCCTTGGAGCATAAGGTGGTGGCTGATAGTTCTGATTATATGGCCTTGCATTGAACTGCTGATTTTGGGGTTGCTGAACACCACCCTGATTGTTGCTCCAACTGAAATTAGGATGATTCCGATTGTTGGGATGATAAACATTAGGCACTGGTTGCTGAGCTCTTTGAAAATTACTAACAAATTGTGCGGATTCAGATGAGATAGCACACTGATTTGTGTCATGAGCCCCTGCACACAATTCACACACCATAGCAACCTGGTTAGTCCCATGATTAGAAAGGGAATCTACCTTCATTGTCAACGCTGAGTTGAGCAGCAATAGCAGTAGCTGCATCCAAGTCAAGAACTCCGGTCACTTTAGCAGGTGGCAAGCGTTGAGTAGGATTCTGAAACTCATTGGCCGCCATCATTTCAATTAGATTATAGGCATCCTCATAGCTTTTTGCCCATAGCGCACCTCCAGAAGCTGCATCTAACATAGGCCTGGACTGAGCTCCAAACCCGTTATAGAAATTGCTTATTATCATCCAATCCGGCATCCCATGATGAGGACAACGTGCTAATATCTCTTTGTACCTTTCCCAAGCTTCCCCCAAAGATTCCTGAGGTTGCTGAGCGAACTGAGAGATAGAATTCCGATAAGCTGCTGTCTTCGCCATGGAGAAATACTTCGTCAAGAACTTTTGAGCACAGTCTGCCCATGTTTTAATAGAGCCTGATGGCATAGAATGTAACCAACTCTTGGCTTTTTCCCTGAGAGAGAAGGGAAATAGTCTCAATCTGATTGCGTCATCTGTAACTCCGTTGAATTTGAAGGTGTCACAGATTTCAAGGAAGTCCCTAATATGAGCATTGGGATCTTCAGCAGGACTACCCCCAAACTGTACTGTATTCTGAATCATCTGAATGATGTTTGGCTTAAGCTCAAAATTATTAGCCCCTATAGCTGGGCGAACAATACTGGTATGAATATCCTCCACTTTTGGCAGAGAGAATTCACTCAAAGCCTTCGCTGGTTGTGCTTGATCTGCCATTTCTTCTATTGATTCAAGATCATCTTCTAACCCGATGTTATCAAAATCAAGTTTTCTTCTTGCTAGTTCTTCTCTACGTGCTTGTGCTCGTGTGCGCATACACCCTCAAAAAGTACCTGAAATTCACCAACAAGAAATTTGGTGAGAAACGTCTTAGTCACCGAACTTTAATGACCACTGATGGCAAATACTGAAACTAAACAAATAAAACCGCGTCCCCGGCAGCGGCGCCAAAAACTTATTACGACCAAACTCAACACGCAAGTGCACGTGATCTCAAGTAATATAGATAGCAAATAAGATTCGTTCCTACAGGGACTCGTTGTATTGTCTAGTTAATTCACTCACCAATGTATGATTATTATTCGATGCTACGACAAATTAACAATTGGATTTTTGTTTATCACTACAATTACTCTAAGAATTATAACTAATGATCAACTACTTGAACTAAGAATTATATTGAATTACTTATGCGAATTAAATCATGGGATTTTAACTTCATTAAACAATCCATCTATAGTCTCCACTTCTCTAGCCTTTTCATGTGATTTGTTAATACCTGATCGAATACACAAAACTGATATAAGCCAACTTTCGTTGCACAAATACCATCCTAAATAATATCCACAGTAGATAGAAATCACTTAGTCTCCCAATTATGCCTAATCTCCATATGTCTATAAAAATTGAAACATAATGGTTGAAGTACAAGCATTCAATTGATCACATAGTCGTCATAAAATGGTTAGAGTTACGACACTAATTATGAATGATATTCTCACGCATAAACCTATGCTAGCATGGCAAGTTCTAAACTCTTAGATCCACTTTCGCTTCAATAAGAATTAACACACAATTACAGGAGTTAGCTACTCTCCTATAACGAATTAAATCAACCATGATAGGATATCACATCAATCACACTATAGGCATCGAGAAGATTCAACAAATAAACTTCTTGAATAAATCTGCTAAAACCCCAAGACAACGAATTAGTTCATAATCAAAGTAATCGCCACCATGGGTTCCAATGTAAACATGATAGAAGAAAACGAATAATGGTTTAAATAAATAACAAGGGTTCTAAAGAATACACCAAAACCAAGCATCCAAAAACTAGGAAGAATACAAGAATAAATTGAAAACTATCTTCTTCCTCGCTTCTTCGTGCTTCAAAACTCCGTAAATACAACACGTGGTCAGACCTCTCTATTCTAGGGTTTTTCTTCCTTTATATAGGCCTCCAGGTGCAAGAAATTCGAAAGGAATTTTATTTTTGACTTTATCTCAAAAAATCAGCAAAATAGGAGTTTCCCTTCAGACGAGCCGGCGCTGCCACGCCATCCAAAAGCTTTTACACGGCGCTACCGCGCCTTCTCAGTAATCCCAGCGCTACCGCGCCACATTCCAGCACAAACACGGCGCTGGCGCGCCATGCCTTCTGCTCAGCAACTGGATTTTTTCCTTATTTCTTCATTACAACTCCGATTTGCTCTTCGATTGCTTCGCTGCATTCCTTGAACACCTGTGATTAACATTCCTGCACAATACCCTTAAAAGAGATAAAAAATACCACAACTCGAGTACAAACATTCGTTTTAAGCCAAATGGAAACGTTTTAAGTGAATAAAATACTCACTCATCACATGCCCTACATCCTTGTGGAATCTGCAATACTGATTCTTGTTTCTCTTTGCGGGATCACCCATAAGTGGCTTCGGCCATCGGAAATCCTTATCCTTCTCAATGTCCAACAAGATTCGACTTCTAGGAGTATTCAACCTTGCATACTCAGGGAACCTTGATTCTTGGATCTTCTTAGGGGCAGAGTCGGAGTCCTCGCTAGTTCGGGGATACTTGTCCCTAGCATCATACTCCTGGTCATCGTACTCCTGGTCTCGCTTTCGTTTCTTGGAGTTGCCGTTGCCTCCACCTACGGTGGCCTCTTTCTTTATGCTATCCTCAGCCTTGATATACTTGTCAGCCCTTCGTTGGAGCTCGGCCATGTTTCGAGGAGGATGCTTTGCCAACGATCTTTTGAAGAATAAATTAGTAGTTCCGTGTTCCAGGGCTACCATGGCTACCTTATTTTCCAGATCAGTAATATTCAACGTCTCCTTAGTGAATCGCTTGAGATAATCCCTTAAATTCTCATTCTTCCCCTGCACCACATACATGAGAGATGCAGAACTTTTTTCATGAACTCTCTCACTAATGAACTGGCTGACAAAGGCAGTGCTCAACTCCTTAAAAGATCCAATCGAGTTTTCAAGTAGGCGGCTATACCACCTTTGAGCCATGCTCGACAGGGTTTGAGGGAATGCCCTACACTTTAAGGCGTCACTCGCAGGCTGTAGCAGCAATGCGTTTGAGAACGTCCTGACATAGTTCGCGGGGTCGCCCGTTCCATCATAAGCCTTAATTGTCGGCATCTTGAACTTCCTTGAGATGCGGGCGTTCATCACATCTTCAGTAAACGGAGGTGTGGTATCATCAGGATCCCCAAGTGGCATCAGGTCCTTGGGGTTGCTTTTGGGGATCTCCACCCTCGTCAATTTTTCAGTTGGGACATCGGCCCTTCGCTGTCTCCTTGAAGGTCTCTCCATATTTATAATGGGAATCCTCCCTATCACTGGAGGAGGTCGAGTCAGACTTTGCCTTGTTTGCTCCCTGGCAATATCATCCTTTATCCTTTGGATCTCAGCCTCATGAGCCTTAATCCTTTCCTCAGCCGTTTGTGGTGGTCCGTCATAGATTCTTTGGGACCTCCTTCGAGGTTCTCTACTAGCACATCGCCTCCTTGGGGCTTCTTCAAGATCATCGTCGTCATCCTCAGATGTCGAATCATCAGTATAGGGGCCGGAGTAGTCATCGTACTCTCGATCTCGGATCTGTAAGACGTGACCACTTGGTCCAGGTTCCCTTTGTCGAGGGGGATAATTAGGCGGCCCATACATCGGGTTGGTATTCAAGGGGAGATCCGTAGTATGGATCTGTATCCCCGGGGGTAACGTACAATCAACATTATCAAGAGGAGAAACCACCATCTGAAGAGGGTTAGTTTCTTGGTTTTGATGAATAACCACGGGTAGAGTTCCCTCGGCATGGGGAATCGTCCCTGGAGGTTGAGAAACTTGAGGTTGGGTGATCGCCCCTGTTGATGGGGGTACATACCCTTGTTCAGGCGGAGCAGAGGTGACGGTGGTCGCCTCGGTTGTGACTGGTGTCCTTCGTGTTTGCACCATGGTTGATGTTGTCTTCCCACAGACGGTGCCAAATGTTGTGGAACAAAAACTAGGTTACGAATTGCGGCTAGGGTTTGAGTGTGTTTAATGCAAAGGGGGTTGGTGAGCTTTGAGCTTTAATGGTTGTTTCCGTGTTCGAGACTAATCGGTCCTCACAGAGTGCCTACGTATCTCGTATTGAGAATCAAGCCAAAAACGTAGTTCTGGGTGAAGGATCAGGTCCTTTATATAGGCTTGGGAAGCCTTAGAATTATGGTAGGATTTGGATACTTGGTGGGCAAGCCACAGCCTTGAGGAAGGTTCTAGACTTCTTCCTTGTAGGAGTCTGTTTCTATATCGAATTGGGTGCCTTGGAGGCTAAGTCTTGTAGGAATAGTATCCTTATCTGATGTTTATTGCTGAGCTGTTAATATCCCTTAATATTAATTACGAAATTAATATTGAAATAGGGTTTGGGACCCATAAATGGCCCCCACGTTTGGACCGTGTTGGGTCTAATTAATGCAACATTAAATGTGTCTTTTGGGCTTTACAATTTTAGCCCATATCAAGTGACTATATGGTTCGGCAAGATATTAATCATTTATGTTTTAAATCATACAATTTCACAGGAAATTGGTACCTTGTAAATGATTTAATATATAGATTAATATACAAAGTGTGTTCACTGTTTTAAAATGTGAAAGGAGCATATGCACATTTATTATGTACATTTTCTGTGGTTCAGATTTAGAAAGTAATTTGTACGTGTGACCTATTTTGGTGTGGCTCTTTATTACTATCTGTTAAGTAATTATAATGTGCATATAGAGAGAACTGGATATTTGGTATCTTCTGTTGGTGTGTTGTCATATAGTAAACTTATTTTACTATATAATTAACAATAAATTCTTATTAATCAATTAATTGTTTCGTTTTTAATTGGTTAATTTGACTGTAGTGCCATGATTACTTAGTTTAAATTTAATTTCTTAAAAAAAAGAAATTGAGCTAAATATGTTGTTGAGCATGTGCAGGAAAAGTTTACTGAATTAAATTTCTTATCGGATGCTCGGACGTTAAAACCCAACGAATCTGGTACTTGATAAGTACAGGTTAAGGGTTGGTATGAGATTTATAATTTTTGATAGGATTAATTCCTCTGATTAAATTATATATTCTCTTGTTGGTGTCGGTCTGTTGCGATAGCGACACACGAGCCTATCATGGTGATCCGTGTGATACCTAATACGGGATTGCGATCAGCTCTGTATACTGAAATTTGAAGAAATCGAGAATGTTGTTAACCCTAACACATCAGTTGATCAATGATCACTGAATGTGGGTTTATTGGAAGCTTATGTTATTCTTTGGACTCTTCTGGTTGTATCAGTTGGAGTGCTAGAAATTTTGGTTCTCTTGTGAACCATGCCGACATTTCAGGAAAATTCAATATTTGAATTTCCTGATGTTAATAATAAATGGTATTTAATGTGATTACGTTAAATCTTGTGGTCCTTAATGAATGATGTGAAACCTGCTCTGAGAGGTTGTAACAAGATTACTTTATTAAATGATGTTAATATATTGATTGCGTGTACTCGTTACAGTGTAAGAATGAAGATGTATGGAGATTTTCGCTTTATAAGCTTGAGGTTGAAAACCAACTTAATACAAAAAATTAGGATGGTAAAAAAGGACTTTTGTGATGAATAATCACTGGGTGATTTTTGCTCACAACGTGAATATTCATGTGGCCACTACGCTTTACACGCATAAGATTAATGGAGTAGCTGCAGGTTGAGTTGCGCTCTAAGTCGAGATGCAAAACGATTGTGATCAGTTCAGACTATCACTAAATATTAGGATATTAGTTACGAAGAGACTAATCATTCCTTAAACAAGATACCATGAAAGGAAATTTTTGAATTTCCTATTAGTTATAAAATGTATTTTGACATTCTTATAAATATTAATATTTGGGGATATCTGGAAGAGAAAATGATAAAAAAACTTGTGAATTCTAGAATGTAGAGAAACATGTCATTACTTCTCGTATCTTGAAGATGTCTTGATACCAATACCTATAAAGGTTAAAGGGGATACAAAACCAATTGAGGTATTTTGGATGGATATATAGACAACGATTTAGTCCAATAATATCCTGTACATGAATATTATTTGTGAGATTCCTAAAAAAGTAATTACAGAATCTATGAATGCTTCAATGATGAGTTAGTAGTTCCTTGTAAATTTGTAATTAAAATTTATCCGAATAAAATTATGAATGTGCGATTGAACCTAGATAGAGCAAATGACTTGGAAAATTTGTTAATCCAAAAATTTCTAAAACTTTGCTTGAAGGTAAACCTCAAAGCTTGAGAGAAGCTATGAGAATTTTCTGATGATCCTACGAGAAAAAGGATATCAATAGAGAAATAGACTAGAATTAAAATGTCAATAAGTCAAGATTTCTAACACGTATGTTAGAAAATGAACCATGACACTTTTCAAATAAATATGATATCTCTCTATATCCTTTGTGGGGGGAAAATGGATGTTAAGTAATAGAGAGAAGTTATTTTATGTGACAGAATCGTGCTTAAGATGGATTTTTTTATTGAGAGATAGATGCCATTTGGGCCCAAACAAATTTTCAAATTAAAAAATAAGTATATGGGTCAAGGAAAAGTCAGACTGATAATTATAATATTACAGTCAAAAGTGAAGACCTAACTTATTTTATGTTATATTCTTGCGTTACGAGAATATGGTTCATCAAGATGATACTTAAATTGTCGACATTGTGAAATTTAGAAGTACATCAATGAACTTTGGAACAGTCTTTGTTGGTTTCTCTGGCTAAAGCAAGAGTAGAAAGTCTGTATTTTGGTGATTATGTTGATTGAAACAACATAGATACGAAAATTGGCATTCAAAATTTGATATTGTTGTGATATGCTCTGGCTTCATAATAAACGATATAGTTGCCACTTTGAGGACGCTCAAATTTGGTAACTAAGTATATGAGTATTGCCATTTTAGAGACGCTTAAACTTGTTAATGAGATAAAATTGAAATTACTAATTTATGGGACACTAAAAATTGGTAATGTCAATGACGAATTGAAGCCTTAGCTGATGACTGGTAAAGTAATTACCAAAATGAGACTTATGTCAGTGATGAGATGTCAAATTGATAGAAAATCAGTAAACTAACAAGTGTGTATGTGTTATTCATACATGAGATAATAAAATTATTGTGATTGCACGTGATTGATCGGATCATTACGAGAAGTAATGACAAGATGATCATCTCTAGCAATTTGGATGAGACTCAAAGTTTTGATTTTGGAGATTAAAATCTTAATAACTTTGAAAGTCTTAGAGAATACATGTCACACGTTGATGATGTGAATCCTGAAGAGATCAACTTAACTAAAACTAGTTTAGCTAGAATGAATGTGTATCTATCCAAGTATAGATGAATAGGGATCTCTCAAGAATGATTGTAAGTCTGTTATACATTTTAAAATTGTACAAAATCATACATAGGCTACATAGTTGGTAAACTGAGTAGATGCACGAGTTAAATCAAAATTGCTCTCTTGAAAGTGATTGCAATGAGACTAAGGTGTTTGAGATGTACTCGTGAGTTTGGCCTACATTGCAAATGATATCTAATTGTACTATATGGATATAGTATGGATGTTAAATGTTTGACTTTAAGAACATAAAAGTCATTAGTGAATATATAGTTCACATTAACGAAAACAGCTATGTCATGGAATCCTAAAAAAGACGATTGTACGTAGCTCGATTCATGATGGAATACGAGTCTATTGCATACTGTATATGCATGTGAATGGTTTATTTAGTAGTCACATTGTAAAGGATAATCCAAAATGACAAAAAAAATGTGTCTTCAATATGCATTTATTGTGTAAATAATTTACAAATTTGGAGATCACATAGTTATATGTGGTATGGTACGTCTCACCTATATGACAAGGACATAATACCATTAAACAACTACTCTCAACGAGAATTATCAGGATTGACTCTATAAAGTAAAGTCAATTGATAATGTTGTGGATCCACTAACCAGATGGTTAAACTGAGATAATCTGGTTAAACCAAGAGAATCTAGTATACCGAGAGATAGTGGTAAGATCATCGAGAGGATGGGCCTTAAGCCTATTTCTTAACGGCATCATGGTGGACACCCAACCTTGCTAACTGGAGATCCCAAGAACTTGGTTCAATGAGCCAACAAAATCAAGATGACCAAATCACTATGGGGGTAACCTCTGGCCTATTCCTATGATGAAAAAACAGTGAGACCCGTAAGGTACGAGGTTAAGCTCTATGCTTTTAATGATCTTTGACGAATACATGGAATTCAAGTTTGAATGCATGAAATTCGGTTGAGTAAACACGGGTTACTCTATAAGATAAAGATCACCTATGTGGGAGAGAAGTGGGGCAGCTTCAAAGGAGAACTACGAGGCACAATTCTTTAGAAACTCATGCAGAACCAGGATGATGTTCCATGGCCAAAATGGACATAATCATGAGAACTGAATGAGTCAGGAAGGGTATTGTGATAATTATATCATCATTTACACAAATGGTTGAATAGTTCAAGGACATCGCGTCATACAGTCTACCAGTAAAGTCGGTATACTTACTCGAACGAAGGTTCAAGGAGAATTCACTACCTATCGTATGCTATATCTGATCATAGAAACTTTCACCAAGTCAAGCTCCGTGTCTGTCTGTCTATATAGTGTGTGCTACTGGACCATCAATCTCATTTGTGGGGGATTATTCGAAAAACTTAGTATTTTAGACTAAGTTTTGGATCATTTTGAGACTCAATTTGAGTGATAAACACTGTGTGTTAGTTTTGTGTATTGGTTGGATTGTACTCTACTCTACGAGAGGATCCAGAAACACGCTCCGGTTGTAAGGCAACCACCAGAGTTGTTAACATCGATTAACTCTCCTATTCCGTTTGCCATGTGGGGGTTTTGTTAGGTTCATTCGGACCATTAATGCTTATTCCTTCGGTTGTAACTATTGGGGAATCATCTAGGTTATTGTTGGCGAAATTGGTTTCCACCATTTTTCACCTTGTAACTTCATCTTTTATCTTGTATTTTATGACTCTGTTGATACCTTACATAACATGAGTTGTGATAAGGAGGTTGGTTATATTGAATCACCTTACCATACATCCTCAACATCAACAAACATCCATTGTACATCCCTAAGTCCAGTGGTAAGACTCAAATCCATCACCCATCATTCCGGAATTTGCAGAAACTGAAGAACATTCAAATGTTCTTGAATTTTGTTATTTTCTTTGTTTATTAGTTTTATTTGTTTTGTGTTGATCTGTTGGGTGGGAACATGGTAAAAACTTTGTGATTTTAACCTATACATTTTTACCATGGCTGTTAAGTTAGTTTTGTGTATTGGTTGGATTGTACTCTACTCTGCGAGAGGATTCCAACGCATATTTACACGCTCAAAATGGATAAAGGATAAATGAGAATTGATGTTCCAAAGTACGACCCTTCAAAGTGGTATTTTAGAAGTGTACCACATCGAGAGTAGTACAAACCTATTCTCTGAGTTTTATTATAAATACTTAGTCCCACATCTAAAAGAATAATAAGTCCTTTCAAGTCTCTCTTTATAAATAGAGTCTTAGGGCATCAGTTTTATCAAGTCATGAAAATCATAGTCGCCCTATAATCTCACTCTCCTCAGTTTTAAACTTTCAAAATATTCTGGTGATAGTTTCGGGCTCGATTCAATTCTGCTGAAAGTATTTTCGATTTATCGATTATACTAGTATCTCGTTTTATCCTGGGAGGCAGGTCGCTAAGCACAGACGGTGTGGGACGAAACTGCTTTAAGGAGACAGGTTTTCTAGACTCGAGAATAATCCAATCTCTATTCTTTTTCTCAAACCCTTCTCCTTTTATTATAATTAATTTTTTAATTATATGTTCATATATATATCGTTACATGAATTAATTAGTTTCTTACAATTTGTAATTATATATTTGATATATATAATTTGTCTATATCATACAAGATTGACAACAAACCTTTTTACCACTAAAATTATCTTATCGCGTTCAATAAATAAATTTATAAACAGAGATTCTAGATCAAAATTTTTTTATAAATAATGATGATTTAATTTATTCAGAATGATCTGAAAACTAATGAATATCAAGTTAATTTTAAAAGGAGTTTACTCTAATTTAAATCCCATAAATTTGTGATAAAAATGATTGAATGCTAATAATAGTTTTTCATCTTAACTTCATATCCTTTTTCACTTTGCACATTTTTCGTTCATAGACTTGTTAAAGTTTAGAAATAAGCGGTTAAATAGGTTATTAAATTTTATTTCATTTTTGATGTAAAGCGAAGAATTTATTAAAACATTGGACCCAATCGGGACACAATTACAACCTTATTGTGAAACAAAAAATGAGCTAAACAAGTAGTTGTTTTGTTTTCAGATCGTTTAACAGTTAACACATAGAATATCCAAATTCTTTAAACTAAAAAGTTATAAAATCTGTAGCAATCCAACCTACATCAGCTGTGAAACTAGTAGCATCGCAATTGACCTTCACATAAGCACCATCTGTAACTCAATATTCATAACTATCAGTTACATCAACTGATATTTGAGTAACAAATGCCCCCAAAATATGAATAATTTTTTGTTGTGAAAGGTGAGCTGTTGCGGTATCCACCACCGTTCCAGATTCGATATGAGCCTTACAGATCTCCCAAAATACCAAATAAATCCTTCTTAGAAAAACTACCGAAACCCATAACAAGGCACACAAAAAACATCAAAGTATAACAGACTAACATCCCAAAAAGATGGACACGACTAACAACCTTGATAACAAGGTACTCAACAAGATCTCACCCTAAAAAGAATACTGTAAGAACACATATTTTTGAAGGAATTAAAACTTTTATTATGTATTGGTGTAGGAATGAATAGTGGTTACGACTCCAATGTATCAGTGGTTGTAATGATCGAATATTTTAATGGATGTGGGTTCTAGTGTTTATATGCTTTGAATCAGATAAAAGGTTGACAAAATTATATAAGAATAATCTATCATCCAAAAGAATAAGATATGGTATTCCAAGAAAGAAAGTTATTCTCATGTCATCCAAATCGATATCTAATAAAAGTCAAGTAGCTCCGTAAAGGAAATTGAGAATGTTCGAGAAAGCACAAGAACACTTTCTAAGTACAGGGAATGAAGAGAGAATAAGCAATGAATAGTGTTTTGGTGGATTTTGGAATATTATCAGATGACCCTATATAGAAGTATTCGGAGTGGATTTCTGAGTTCGTATCGATGATCTACGGACAAAATAAGTGTATGTAAATGATATCAGATTTTGAAAAATAGTAGTTTTATTTTTCCCGAGATTTCCCTAGATACTGAAGGATCTAAGGATTTAATTAAAAGATTTAAGGGATTTAAATTCAAGGATTATAAAGAAGGATGGAAAATGGTAGTAATAATACCAAGAAGGTTTCTAGTAAAATCCTAACAATAAATACTTGAGATATTCCTCCGAACGATCAATGAAATTGAGTAATAACCAGACAAAGAAACAAGTAGAGAACCAAGAGATAAGCGTGTGCAAGTGGATGGGATCAAGGAACTAAGTTAGTTACCAAGGAACTAGCAACATTAGAAGCTAACCAAGCTAGATAGCTTAATACATCATCACACCACAAAGATTGGACACTTGGCTATTAGATGATGCATTAGAGTGACATAATCACTTTAATAAAGCTACTTTATGAGATATTATCACAAATAATGCACATTAGACAAGGATGAGAGCAAAGAAAAGCAAGCAACTCCATTCTCTCCCATTTTAGCTACATTCGGCCCAAGCTAAATTCAAGGGGAGAAATCAAGCTTCCAACCATCTAAAAATTCCAAGATAATTTAGGTGAGTTCTATATTTTCTAACTAAGATATCCTATGAATTTGAGCCATAGATTCCAAGTCTTTCATGGTGAATAAAATCATCAAAGTTGATGATGAATAGTAACCTCAAGAACTAACTTTGGTTTTCTTGATTTCTTTGGATGATCCAAGGTAGCTTAAGCATATACAAGGACTATACAAGGTCTAGTAAGGCTTATACACACTCCAAGGAAGGTATAACACTTGAAACCTTTGGTTAAATCTTGAGTTTTTGTGGAGTTTAGTAGTTATATGCATGCTTAAGATCTTAGAGATGTGATTTGGCTTTGATAAATGTTAAAATGGTTTAGATGAACGGAAAGGTAGTGCTTGGCCTTAGTTCAATGTTAAATAACATGTATATGTGATTTGGAGTGGAAACCATGATTGTTGGAGGATTGTAATTTTGGAAATATCCGAGTTATAGCCGTCGTAATGCCGAAATTTCGTTAGATCTTAAAAACCGTGCATGACAGTAGCTATAGGTCACTGATCTTGATGAGTATATGACTTGTCCTTGTAGATCTCGAGTCATAGATCGTTTTGGTGCGAGAATCGAAACAATTGGAATTACGGTTTAGGAGATATGGCCGATTTAATAAAAGTTGTTCGGAAACAAAGTACAAGTTCGTAATTGCAATTGAACCCCCTTAACATGAGTAATTCAGTAGCGAATCTTGATAATTAAATATTAGAGATCATAAGGAAGTCATGGGAGAAGACCTCATGTCAAAAGGATCGTTTTTCGATTTTATAAAAATGTTTGAATCGAGGTTAAGTGCAAAGGAACCCCTTTGAGGTACACTTAGTTATAACTTTGAAAAACCACTTAGAAAACGGACAACAAATCTTGAGGTATAATCTTTTCCAGTAAACGACCAACCCTAGAACTTATACGACTTAAGTACCTATCAATTGTAAGTATAATTACATGCCTTGATAACGAGCAAGTGTCGGATCATAACGGTGTTAATAAGAGTTAACTTGAAAAAGTGTTTTAGCAAAAGTAAAGTATGTACTTAGCATTTCAAAGTGTTAGGTGATTAACCTTGAATAATTTTGGTTATTTATAGATCACCGGACCGACCCGAGACACACTACCCCTACATCACTTCCAGGCAAGTTTTCAAACCTTTTAAAAACTGTTGTTGTGATTATATATGATTTCTGCTATACATAGGCCATAGCATGCATGCCTGTTTTCGAAAGTATATTGTGATACTTGATTTACGATTTGATTTTGGCTTATAAGATAGATATGGTATATTAGTTATAAGTCGGGTTTTGTAAGGACCCTTAGTGAAGAGCGTATGATTTTCATTCTTTAATATAGACCGGGAATCGGTATTTTCGTATATCTTGAGATTATTTTCTGAGAAAAATATTAGATAAATATTTTTCCATTATTTCTTTAATGAATATTATTTTGGATATTCATTTAAAATTTTATTTATTTAATAAATATTATTTGAATATTCATTTAAGGATTTATTTATTTAATGAATATTATTTTATATATTCATTCGTGGGTTATTTATGAGCAATTATTTTGATTAAATATTCTTTAAATATTTATGATTTATTAAATACTATTCGAATATTTATTAAGTACTTTTAAATTCGTTCTAAAAATTATTTATCTTATTCAAAAATTATCTTTGACCTTCAGAATTATGTAAAATATTTTTGAGCCTTATTATGATTATTTTCTTTCAAGGGGAGATTCCCAAAACTCTGTTTTCCATTTAAATTTATCTTATAAGAAGGTTTAAATGTTCGCTCAAAACTTCCAAAATATAGGGGAACCTTACTTGAGACTGTTATTTATTATGGTTGACTGCCCGGTCATAGACTTTCAAAAAGTATTATTTTTCACTCGCAACTTGGTTACTATACATCAAAATGAGTATTTTTGTTACTTCCTCAACACTCGAGGAGTAAGATTGATGGAACAAGTTATAATCCATTAACGAGCAATAGCTCGGGAAATATTGGTGAATTTTCCTTTCCAATCAGATACGACTACTTTGTGGAGTCCTATCAACAAGTATTATACTTGGGGAAAGGAGAACGAACTTTACGTTTCAGAGTCATGGATTCTAATGGAACTTGGAGTCGTATAAGGGGCCGAGTAGCGCCGGTCCAAGGTCCAACCGTTGGCCAGGGAGCTACTAGAAGGTGGTAGACAAGTAAATCCGTCAGTTCTTCCTTCTACCGGTAGTAAAACCATTTCTGTGTTGTACAACCTGCGACTGATCATCGTAGGTTGGGACAACTGGCGCTGTGAATACTCTAGTATTAGTTCATCATCCAAATTTGGATATTTTCCTGCAACACGTATTGAAGAGACTTCGATCAGGTTGATGGATATTTCCTGCAACACGTATCGAAGAGACTTCCAATTAGGTTGGCAGAGGTTTGAAAAGTGTTCAAAACTGACATTGCAATATCTACATTGAGATTTCCTCTTTTTAAGATATACGTTGATATCTTGCTTATATTATCTCTGCATAGAAGACTTTGGTTTATTATATATTTTGATATCTAGCTTATACTTTTGCATAGCAGATATTTCTACGGAAGTTATATATTAAATTACCTTGCAACTTCATCTTTTACGTTATACTAGCACTGTGTTCGTTAATGCATGGCATATGGCTTTTAAAGATATTTTTGAACTGTTATATATTAATGTTTAGTTACAAATTTTTTTTGGTGGGCTCTATTACTCACCCTTGCTTTATTTATCTATATCACAACAACAGCTAGAGCAGATGGCCCAACCAAGGCGCACTCAGTGCAAGCAGGTGACAGCCGTCAAAGGGTTACGCTCTAATGTCATAGCCGCCATTGCTAAGGTACGAGCAACCAATAGGCTAGACTGGTAACTTTTGTGTCTCAGACTTATGTATAATTATCACTTATGTTAAACAATGGCAAGAAACTTTTAAGCTTAATATGTAATCATTTTGGGTTTGTAATAACTTATAATTGTGGATCCTATGGCTAGATACTTATTTCAATTTCGTCTCTGGGACTATAACTAGTTGTGTGATGTGTTATTATTGCGGGGTCACAGCATGCAGTTTATTTATTTTGATTCAAGTGCAAGTATTATTTATGGAAATTGAGACCGTGAAGACCAGGTCCCCGACCCCGGATCTGGGGATGTTATAGAAATGGTATCAGAGCGAGAGTTATATATCCCAGAGATTATATGACGTTATAATAATAAATTCACTAAGATAATAAGAACTCTTGCCAAGTTCGCCTAAAACCCTTACGGGAACTTTTAAGTATCATGATAGTAACATAGTTCGTATTGTGTAGGCGAGCGATATCTCTGACCTTGTGGCTTTTGAGCGATAGAACGATGAGGACTTGCTCCAGACTACAGACCCGTACTATGAGCGTCAGATTGATGAGGATTCTGAGGATGAGGACCCGGAGGAGGTCCAGGCCGCTGAGGATACTGAGGTTGTTGATTTGGGTTTCGATGATGTGGATTCCAAAGGAGAGTCAGGCTATAGCTGATACTGAGGTTATGGAGGGGGATACTGAGCTGATGACCGAGGTGACTACTGAGCAAAGGATGGTTACGGTTTCCGAGCAGGTGGTTGATGAGGGTGCTGAGGGGGATACTGAGGGGCAGACTGGGTATGATACTGAGGATGATTCTGAGATGGAGGCTCATGCTGAGGAGCGGGTTGTTGATGCTATTTGGAGTTCGGGTTTTTACTTGCCTCCACTTCCTACTGAGAGAGACCCTACCCCTCCACCATTGCCTTTGAGCCCTTTTCCTGATGATTTTGAGGAGGTTACCCCTGAGCCACAACAGACAGAGACTGCACCACCAGTAGAGCCGGCTACCCCACCTCATGTTCCGATAGAGGGGATACCATTGTGTATGCATAACTGGTTAGTGGGGAGAGTATCTACCGATTTTGGTAGTGGCTGAGGCTAGACTAGCAGAGTCACAGATGGAGTTAGAAACCGAGAGAGCTGCCAGGTTGGGATGCCAGGGCGGCGTGCGGCTTGCTAGATCTCGAGCTACTCGAAGGGCGATGACCCGTATTGAGCTTAGGGCACGTATGAGGATTCGAGCCTTACTTACTGATGGAGATGGCAGAGTATCCAGGGTGGATGCTGAGGAGATTTTTTGCATCGCTATGGCGAGGGTTAGTGCGTTGGGCCACACTGGTGGCTGATTTCAGAGATGGTGATGTGGTAGTCTAGTCTTTTAGTCAAGTACGGACATAGTAGTGCCGATTTTTTTGGAATAGTTCCATTGTATTTAGTTTCCCTTTCTACTGAATAGAAGGATAGACCATGTATTTCACTTTTGACTAGATGTTGTTAGGGCAGTTGTACCTTTAAACTGTCGATGTTGACTCGGATTATGTATCTTTCAGTACCATGTATATATTTGTTTCCTTTCAGTCACTTCAGTTCTGTTGTGACACGATCACAAGTTTATTATATTATTTTCTGCACATACTCTTTACGATTAAGTTGCCATGAAATATAGAACTGTGGAATACTAAATCCCAACATGCAACGATTGTATGAAGGAAAATCTCTAAACAGGTAAATACTCCTAATCTATAATTTTCCAAATTTTCAGTAAGATGCCTCCATGAAGAATGGGAACTAGGGCTAACCCCCGTGAATCTATCGATCAAGAAAGTCATAACCAACAAGGGGAAAACCCCGAATATGATGAACAGGATGACTCCCAGTACGGAAAAGCAGATGAACCCTTTTACACTGCGGAGTTCAAAGAAGAAATAGAAGGAGAAGAAACTGAAGTTGAGCAAGAAGGGGAGAACCAGGATAGAGACCCAATGAGTCAGTTTATGGATCTACTTAGGCAGAATTTGAACCGTTACCCCCAACCACCCCTGGAAAACAACAATACCGTTGCAAACTCTTTTAGGGCCTTTAAGTCACTCAAGCCCCAAGAATTCCAAGGATCAGCTAACCCAGTCGAGGCAAGAGCCTGGATAAAGGAAATGGAAAAGTCCTTTGAGATTCTAAGCATTGAGGAGGCGCAAAAGACTATTTTTGCCACCTTCTGAAAGGAGAGGCCAACTACTGGTGGGAGGCCAAAAAAAACATGGAGACGGACGCTATAGTAACTTGGGAAAGGTTCAAACAATTGTCTCTGGAAAAGTACTTCCCAAGGTTTATGAAGACTCAAATGGAGCTCAAGTTTTTAGAACTAAAACAGAACAATTTGTCAGTGGCTGATTATGAGGCCAAGTTTACCGAGCTATCAAGGTTTGTGCCAGAGTTTGTGGATACTGAAGAGAAGAAAGGGAATAAATTCAGCAGGGGTTGAAGCAATGGATTCAGAATCACATGGCAGTCTTGGAGATTACAGACTATGCCACCTTGGTACAGAAAGCAACCATTGTGGAAGCAGGGAGTGATCAAATGCAGAAGGAAAGAGAGAGAGGGGGAATAAAAAGGAAACATGCAAGCATGGGTGGAGGTTCTGCAGGAGAAAACCCCCCAAATAAGTTTAACCGAGGGACTGTCTCCCTAGCTGAAAGGAATGTGGGATTCAAACGAACTGCGAGCGCAAGTGTAAGCCAGGGCGGCAACCAATTAGGAGTATCCCACTCCTCCCAACCCCGATTTTCCATACCAGTATGTGCGACTTGTGGGAGAAGACATCCCGGGGTATGCAACCAGAAACAGCCAACCTGTTATAAATGTGGACGAGTGGGCCACTATTCCAACGCTTGTACCACGGTTACCCCTAGCGCCAACAAAAGCACCACTTGTTTCCAGTGCGGATGACAAGGTCACATGAGGAAGGATTGCCCAATGAACAAACTAGCAGCATCAGGGGCAAGCAAAGCTTCCTCCAACAAGCCCCCAACTGCTAGAACTTTTAACATGACAGTAGGATGCCGTGAGGGACACGAACGTGATAGCAGGTACATTTTCTCTTAATTCAGTTAGTGTGAATGTTTTATTTGATTCTGGGGCAACCAAATCTTATATATCGAGGGATTTTGCTCGTAAATTGAAAATTAAGACCTAACCACTGAGGGATTCCTTACAAGTAGAAATAGCCAACCAAGAGATAGTTCCTGTTAGTCACAGAGGCATGCCTCAGTACATCTAATAACAAGCCTAATTGTTTGTAATGTTATGCATTACCTACATGACCTCTTAACTGAGGGAACCTCTAGTTCTATTTGTTTAGTACTTGTAATAGGCATCAAATTGTAACTGTGAGACTATACTTAAAAGTCAAAGAATAATGCTTGGAAGAAGATCCAAGAATCATGCCTCAAGCTTAGAGATAGAGACTTTCAAATAATCATAGTTGGGATTTGAAGAAATGAAGAATTTGCCAAAGTACCAATTCGAGAAGTATGTTTGTTATATTCGAGAAGTCAGGGATTCGATATCTCAAAAGACATTATTCGATATCTCTGAATGCACTGTTCGATATCTCATTCGATATCTCAGAGATTCGATATTTCTACTACTCTATTCGAGAACTCAGAAAGTCAACAAGTCAAAGCATCATTCGAGTTCTCTAGGAGTCAACAAGTCAAGGTTCATTCGATATCTTAAAGACTCAGAAAGCTATTCGATATCTCAGGGATACGATAAGTGAAATGCTCTATTTGACAACTCAAGGATTCCTGAAGATAAGAGCTATTCGAGAAGTGATTCGATATGTCAACTTTGCAATATTCGTGAACTCAGAGTTATCTAATCCTAGTTCTCAAACCAATCACTTAGCCACTTCTCGAATGCATTCTTGGAGACAAACTACTAAAGAAATTGTACAAGTCAGAAACCTGTAACAAGCTAAAGCACTTTATGGACCACAAACTGTAAAGTACTTTGGAAAGCCTACAAGGAAGCTTAGAGAGATGTACAAGAGACAAAGAGCTAAAGAAGTGGATCTGAACAGAACCTCAAGAAGTCAAATCTGTAGCCGTTTTGATGCTTACTCAAAAAGGATGAAAACACTAGAAAGTAAATTTGTTTAGCTACCTTATCTGTAGTAAGCAGGCTGTATTCATGTTCTATAAGAATACAACCTCACTTCTCTAGTAGTTAAGTTTTTCACATACATATTCAAGATATGAGAAAAACGAAGCTGAGAATACTACCATTTGTATTCACAGGTTGTAGCAAATCTTTATCTAATAAAATATTAGATTAAAGTGATATTGTGTCTTGTGTTGTTCATTTTCTGCACATATATTTCTGCACACACATAACAAATATCTTGCTACGTACATCAACCAGATTCAAGAAAAAGAAAAGTTTAAGAATCCATTCACCCCCCCTCTGTATTCTTTTTTGTGTTCAATACTCAACAAGTGGTATCAGAGTAGGCTGTTTATTTAAAAACGGAAAAATATCATGAATACACCAAAGACTACAGGAACAGTGAAGGTCCCTAAGTTCGAAAAAGAGAATTACAACCTCTGGAAGATTAAAATGCTGTTGTTCATCAAAGCTGATAACCCTCTGTATCCTGAGATACTCAAGAATGGTCCCTTTGTTCCACAACAGGAGATTCCTGAAAAGACTGTTGGAACTGTAACCATTCCAAGATCCTATGTGGCTAAAGAACCATCCAAATGGACAGAGACAGAAAATGAGATGGTTGCTCTTGACAATCATCTCATGTTATTAATCATAGATTCTATGGAACTGTCAATGTTTGCTAACACAACCTCTTGCAAAACAACAAAGGAGATGTGGGATCATATTGAGGTGTTATGTGAAGGAACCGAGGAGGTTAGAGAAAACAAGAAACAGATACTGGTCACACAGTATGAAGCTTTCATGGCTCAGATCAAGGAAAGCATTACTGACATGTTTGAAAGGTTTCACAAGCTGGTGACTGAGCTATAGATGAATGGGAAAGTTTACAGCACCAAGGAGTTGAGCATGAAGTTTCTATTTTCTTCACCAAACCATCTAGAGCAAAGGGTCATTTCTCTAAGAGATAGAGAATTGAACAAAGTCACATATGATGTGCTCTATGGGGTTTTAAAGACTCATTAGCTTGAGTTGTTTCAGAAGAAGGCTATCCAAGCCAACCAAGGCAGAATGATAAACACATCATGTGCCTTGATTGTCAGCAAATCTGTTCAAGACTTAGAAGCATCTACAAGTCAGCTGAGGATAGAGGAGATAGTAGATGATGAAGAAAATGAAGGTGAAGTGACTGAATATGTTGAGGAGAAGGAAGAAGAAGAGTTCTATACTCTTGAAGAGCTGGATGGCATGGAAAACACTTCATATGCTTTCATGGACAGAAAATTTCCAAACGTCAAATTCAAGAGAAACCAACTCTTCAAACCTAGACCCCAAAACCAATCATTCAACAAGAGCAAGACACCTGTGAAAGCAAACAAGAATAAATTCAAAAACCAGCCATGTGGATAGGTCATCTGTAAGGTGTTATAGATGCAATGAGCTAGGGCATTTTGCCAGTGAATGCAAGAAGCCTAAAAAGAAGGATAAGGAGTTTCTAGAGCTTGAAGCGAAGTATGAGGCCCTTCTGAAAAAGCAAACATAAGGCAAGGCCTACATAGTTGAAGGGAAGTGTTGGGATGACTCTGATAGTGATGGAGAAGAGCAAGAATTCTGCAACTATGCCTTGATGGCTAATTCCAAGGATGAACAATCTCCATCTGACTCTCAGGTACCATCTCTCTGTTAGGTTAGGGGATTTACACAATCCGAGATTCACAAACACCAATACAGAGCACACACATAACCAATCGATTAGTTGACAAGATCTACCAAAGCGCAAAACAAGAACAAACAAAATATTTGACGTGGAAAAACCCACATCCCAAACTTGTATTATTAATCTTAACAATATCAATAATACATCAAGACAATAACACCTTAACGGTGTCCCAACCCGATACTTGAGCCAACAATGCTCAAGCATCCCCAAACAATACTTAAGACTACATCTCTTAAGCTTTCACCTCCCCACAGACAAATACGATATGACTATGTATATATAGCCATCACAAACTTAGCCACCAAGATATCCTTTTCATACTTGGTTTCCAATTATAATCCTTATCATACTTGGTATCTAAATATACCATCTATATTAATTATCTAAACATATAATTATTACCCAATCCATATATGTTTTGGATCACCAAAACCCATACTATTGTATTGGGCTGAAAACCTAACAATCCTCCCTTCAACCCAATACCCACATCGGATTGAACGGTAACCATCAAAGCCATCGACGTCCATCTGCCAACGCCTCCCCTCGAACAAGAATCTCCTCATCTTGCTCCTCCAATCTTGAGTCATCCGATCCTTGCTTTGACAATCCTTCGGTCTCCTGAAGAAAATCACTAGTATCATCCAAATAGTTCACCTGGTTGATCAAGCCATTGAAACAATTGCGATGACCTCTTCCATCTTCTTCCATCTCGAGTCCGCACAGGATTGATCCACGGTGCAAGCCAACCGTCAAACCGCACGTAACTTTGTCTCTACCCGCTTTACTAGTCTCCTTGTCAGCAAATCCTTCATTGTACTCTGCCAGATCAATTGAACCTCGAACTTTCCCTTAACCTCATCCATCACGAACCCGAACCTTGGCTCTTGATACCACTTGTTAGGTTAGGGGATTTACACAATCCGAGATTCACAAACACCAATACAGAGCACACACATAACCAATCGATTAGTTGACAAGATCTACCAAAGCGGAAAACAAGAACACACACAATATTTGACGTGGAAAAACCCACATCCCAAACTTGTATTATTAATCTTAACAATATCAATAATACATCAAGACAATAACACCTTAACGGTGTCCCAACCCGATACTTGAGCCAACAATGCTCAAGCATCCCCAAACAATACTTAAGACTACATCTCTTAAGCTTTCACCTCCCCACAGACAAATACGATATGACTATGTATATATAGCCATCACAAACTTAGCCACTAAGATATCCTTTTCATACTTGGTTTCCAATTACAATCCTTATCATACTTGGTATCTAAATATACCATCTATAAGAATTATCTAAACATATAATTATTACCCAATCCATATATGTTTTGGATCACCAAAACCCATACTATTGTATTGGGCTGAAAACCCAACACTCTTACTACCATAGATATGTTTGTTTCTGAATATAAATGTATGGTTGAACAACTGTCTATTGAAATGTTTAATATTCATACTAGTATGACTGCTGCTAATGAAGAGATTGCTAAACTGATAAGTGGATTTTATATCCACTTGGAACGTTCCATATCGGCTTGAATTGGTGTACTTGGACTTAAGTTTTTGGTATTTTTGATGTGTTTTGTTTGAATGTGCAGGTTTACAAGAATGTCGATTAGGGTTGCCGTTTTCGTCAAATTTGAAGTTGATTTGTGCAAATGGAATGAAGTTTGGAGTCAAGCACTGAGATTTTATGATGGTTCCAAGTAAAGTTAATTGACTATGGAAGCAATGGCAAAAAGAACGGAAGAAAACGGCTCAAAAACGAAGAAAGTGGAGGAAAATCAGTTTCGGCAGGAAAATTACACGCCTGGAGCGCGTAAACGTGCGCCTGGAGCGTGTGGAACAGCAGAAGTGTGCGCCTGGAGCGCGTAGCACGCGCCTGGGGCGCGTAGGTCCGACAGAAAATCCTGATTTACTGTTTGGGCCATATCTTGAGTTCTACAAGTCCGTTTTGGACGATCTTACAGTCCACGCGAAGCTAACGAGATTCTCTATCATTCTAAAGTGGTTCAGAGGTCCAATTACGACTGGAACGCCCCAGAAATATTGAAGAAAAGTCAGCTACGAATTTTCCTTAAAAACAGAATCAGTTTAGGAAACGTATTCTATTTTAATTCTGATTTGGTAGTTTCCTTGCTGGGCAAGACTTCTAGAGCCTATTTAAACACATCCTACCCAGGTAAATTGTATCATTACTTAGAATTACTTAGAAACACTAGCATTATTATTATTATTATTATTATTATTATTATTATTATTATTATTATTATTATTATTATTATTCAGATCTTGTTTTATTATCATGGTTTCACTTGATCCCATGATGACGAGAGGTTCAATTTTGAACTAATCGTTGTCATGAGATTCTAACGGATTTATTTATGGAGCTTTAGTATCTTGATTGCTTTAAAGATCTGTGTGTGATGTATATCTGATATCCTCGTATGGTTGTGCTTAATTGATAGATGCGTAACTAACATCTAATTTGTTAATCTCTTGTGAAGTGAAAGTGGATCTTGAGATTTAGAACTTGCCATGCTAGAATAGGTTCATGATTGTTTATCAACAAGTATTAGATGAAAATACTTATATTGCCCTGTGTGATCTTTATGGATAACTTGTTCTTCAACTGTTATGTTTTCAAATTCTATAGACATATAGGGTCTAAGCATAATTGGTGTCTATTCATCTTCTATCTCTTTTGTGGATGTATGATTAGTTTGGTAGACGTATGCTGACAGGTAGCATGTACTTGTTTTGTGTTATCCGATCAGATATCATAACCATTGCATATAGTGATTAAAGGTGTCAGATCTAAGCGAAGTATTTAATGAAGTTAGGATTCCATGTTTACTCTTGTAGAAGTAATTCCATTCCAATTCTCATTAGTTAAGTAATTCTTAGTTTGTTAATTTCCTTTTTAGTTAATTTTAGTTAATCAATCCCAATCTTGTTAATTGTCTTAGCAGTGAGTAATAACTATACATTGTTGCATAGGTACGTTGACTGAATTAAAACCTAAACCAGATCCCTGTGGGAACGAACTCGACTTATTCATATATTACTTGTGACCACGTACGCTTGCATGATTTTGTGTAAACATAAACTGTCCACTAGAAATGAACTGTTAAATAAGAAAAATGAGGAACTTGAGCTAACTGCTATGCAAGTAGATAACCTTAAGAAAGAAGTTGAATATCTGCAGAATAAGGTTCTATGTGCTAGTCAGGTTGAGAAGGCTCTTAGGGATGAACTAGCTGAAAATGAATTCAAACTGAAAACTTTTAAGAACTCCTCTAGTCTATTGTAGTCCTACCATGAGAAAAACAAAGCTAAACCCAAGGCTACCATTGGACTTGACAATGACACTTTTAAACAGAGGAAAGGTTATGTTGTCATTAAAGATGACATAGTTGTTCAGGAGGAAGTGCCTCACATTTGGAAAAAGACTGAGTCTCCAATTTTTAAAGAACCAACATTTGAACTTGATGAGGATGCCTTACTCATTAAGAAAATGTTGAATGATGAGGATGAGGCACAGTCTAGTGAACAACCAGCATCCTCTAAGAGTGAGAGTGTCAAGGTAAAAGCCAAGAAGCCTGTAGGAGGAAGACCTAGTCCTGAGAAGTTTGTAAAGTTTGTTTCAGTTGGGAAAAATGAACTAAAAAAAGTGGTTAATAAGAAATATAACATGAATGGCAAGCTAGGGATAAACAAGGATAATAATTATGTTTATGTGCCTAATGCTCCTAGAAAAACTTGTCAAAACTGTTTTAGTACTAATCACTTAACACATGCATGCAAGAAACCAACTGGTAGTGTAGCTAAACCATTCTATGATTCCTCTGTGCCTTTAAGACATAGAGATTCACCTTTTTGTGATAAACTTGACTGTATGCCATGCAATATGAATGTTATGACTAGCTGTTTTAATTTGAGAAGACAATTCATGGATGGTTGCATCAGTCACAACATTCACACACACTACACAAGGTCAAAGTCTTCAAGTCCTCCTAGGGCTAGGAAGGTACCTCTGTCACCTAAGTCTGAGAACTTAAATCCTAAGACTTCTAACTGTGACAAGAAGACTAGCACCAAGAAAAGTGATAACCATGCTGTTTTTGATAAACCTGTTTCTAAGCCAAGTGGACCCAAACTTGTTTGGGTACCAAAGGAGAAGTAATACCTTTGTGTTTGCAGGGCAAAGAAAATGAAAAGAAGGTCATGTGGATTTTGGACAGTGGATGCTCAAATCACATGACTGGTGATATGGCCCTTCTATCATAATATGAGGAGAAGGTTGGCCCAATGGTTGCTTTTGGAGATGATAGCATGGGTAACACATTGGGATATGGCAAGTTGAAAGCTGGAAATGTCATCATTGAAGATGTAGCATTAGTAAAGGGACTCAAGCATAATCTGCTAAGTGTTGGTCAGTTTACTGATAGAGGATTCAAGGTAAATTTTGACAAAGATGAATGTTTGATCTCCCACAAGAAGACTGGTGACTTTGCTCTATCTGGAGTAAGGAAAGGAAGCCTGTTTGTAGCCAATATGGATTCCTTAACAAGGACAAAGTTTGTTGCTTCTATTCAAAAGCATCAAATGAAGATTGTTGGCTGTGGCACAAGAAGTTATCACACCTGAACTTCAAGGCCATTAATTCTCTAGTTAAAAGAGAATTAGTGAGAGGCATGCCCACACTTGAATTCTGTCAAGAAGGAGTGTGTGAGGCTTGTCAAAAAGGAAAAATGAAAAGGTCAAGCCACAAGTCAAAGACAGTGACATCAATCACCAAGCCCCTGCAATTAATTCATATGGATTTATTTGGGCCTGTCAATATTATGTCACTCTCAAGAAAGAAGTATGCCCTGGTGATGGTTGATGACTACACAAGGTATACATGGGTGGAATTCCTAGCATCAAAGGATGAGGCTCCACAAGTGATCATTGAGCACATAAAGAAAATTGATAAGGAAGCAAAGACCAACAATGCAAGTGTGATTGCATTGAGAAGTGATAATGGAACAGAGTTCAGAAATGCCTTACATGAAGCATTTTGCAAAGAGAATGGCATTTCTCAACAATTCTCAGCTCCAAGGACTCCACAACAAAATGGAGCGGTTGAGAGAAAGAATAGAACTCTGATTGAGGCTGCTAGAACAATGTTGCTTGATGCAAAGATGCCTACATGTTTTTGGGCTGAGGCTGTGAGCACTGCATGCTATATCCAGAACAGAACTCTCATCAACAAAAACACTGAAAAGACACCTTACAATTTGATGACTGGAAAGAAACCTACTCTAAAGTATGTTCATACTTTTGGAAGCAAATGCTTTGTGTTGAAGGATAATTCAGAATATGTTGGAAAGTTTAATGCAAAGGAATTTGAAGGAATTTTTCTTGGCTACTCTATGGAGAGAATTGCATACAAAGTTTATGTCATCAGTCAAAAGAAAGTTATGGAAAGCACGGATGTGAAATTTGATGACAGCAAACTACCTGGATTAGAAGAAGCCAATGATGAAGATAGAGATCCATTAAAGTTTGAAAATCAAATGATTCTGATGAAGAGATTGAAACTGAAGTTGAAACTGTAGTTCAACAAACTCAAGTGAATGATGAAGCAAGAGAAGAATTTGTGCCAATCAACAGTGAAGAGACAAGCATCCAAGACACACCTGTGAATAGTGGCAACTTCACAGGGGGAGGAAATGAAAATGATCATGACTTCGATAATGAAGCAATATCAAGGTTGAGAAATCAAACTGAGCATTCAAGGAAATGGGATAGATCACACACTGTAGAGCAAATTATTGGAGATCCAAATGCAAGAGTGAGAACTAGGAGAGAAACCCAAAATAAGTGTCTCTATGGTTACTTTCTATCTCAGATTGAGCCTAAGAAACTTAATGATGCACTGTTGGATCCAGATTGGATTATTGTTATGCAAGAGGAGCTGAATTAATTTGAAAGAAACAAAGTATGGGAACTTGTCCCTGCACCAAAGAACAGAACCATTGTTGGAACAAAATGGGTTCTGAAGAATAAGATGGATGAAGATGGTGTAATAGTAAGAAACAAAGCAAGGTTGGTTGTAAAAGGATACTCTCAACAGGAAGGCATTGACTATGATGAGACATTTGCCCCTGTTGCTAGATTGGAAGCCATCAGAATCTTCTTGGCATTTGCTACTCATTCAAACTTTAAAGTCTATCAAATGGATGTCAAGAGTGCATTTCTGAATGGGGAGTTGGAAGAAGAAGTTTATGTGCAACAACCACTTGGCTTTGAGGATCCACATTTCCCAGAATTTGTCTACAGATTTCTTAAGGCATTGTATGGACTTAAGCAGGCTCTAAGGGCATGGTATGATACTTTATCACAATTTCTTCTTGAAAATCAATTCACTAGAGGCACATTGGACAAGACAGTGTTTTACAAGAAGCATGGTAATGATATTATCCTAGTTCAGATCTATGTGGATGATATCATATTTGGCTCTACAAATGAGAAGCTGTGTGAGAAATTCTCTAAGCTCATGCAAAGCAGATATGAGATGAGTATGATGGGAGAGTTGACATTCTTTCTTGGATTGCAAGTCAGTCAAAGGAAGGATGGTATCTTTATCAGTCAAACCAAGTACATCAAGGATTTGTTGAAGAAGTTTGATCTAGAAGACTGCTCACCTGCTAAAACACCCATGGCCACTGCCACTAAATTCGATGAAGATGCTAAAGGCAAGAAAGTAGATATCTCATTCTACAGAGGCATGGTTGGTTCTCTACTCTATCTCACTGCAAGTAGGCCAGACATCATGTTTGTTACATGCTTGTGTGCAAGGTTTCAATCAAATCCAAAGGAGTCACACTTGATTGCTATAAATAGGATCTTTAGATATCTGAAGGACACTCCAAACTTGGGTTTATGGTATCCTAAGGACACAGGGTTCAATCTGGTTGGTTATTCTGATGCTGATTATGCTGGATGCAGAGTGGATAGGAAAAACACCTCAGGTAGCTGCCAGTTTCTTGGATAAAGGTTAGTCTCTTGGTACAGCAAGAAACAACAATCTGTGTCAACTTCCACAACTGAGGCTGAATACATAGCTGCTGGAAGTTGCTATGCTCAAGTGCTTTGGATTAGAAATCCACTTAGAGACTATGGACTTGTGTTGGAAAGAATTTCAATCATCTATGACAACACAAGTGCAATCTCTATAGTTGCCAATCCTGTCAATCATTCTAAACCAAAGCACATTGACTAGCTGGCATTAAGTTGTATTATGTCTCTACAGATAAACAACTAGCTGGCATATTCACTAAGCCATTAGATGAAGCCACCTTCACAAGGTTGGTTAGTGAAATTGGAATGTTGAATTCTTCAGATTCTGGCTAAGTGAAAATATCAACTAGGTTGTTGCAACAGTAAACACTTACTTTATCTAAATGCTCAATATTTTTGAAGTAAGTGTTGGCTCGAATATGATTTATAAATATTTCAGATTTGTTGCATATGTTGAAAATCATATTCGAATTAGCTTAAAATTTCTATAAAATTTTAAGATTATCACTATTTAATTTGTTAGAATATTCTTCATTGAATAATTCTGGTGAATTTTGAAAAGATAGTGAAAATTGAATTTTATGAGTGGAAAGTATAGCTCGATAAGTCAGACTTCTCTAATGACTTTCATGTCTATGGTCGACTTCTCTAACAAGTCTATTTGGAACACTCTTGAGTTCTCGAATAGTGCATTTTGGAGAAATCTAACAGAGACTTGCTTGACTTCTCGAATAGGACATTTGAGTTCTCTAATGACTGAGTTCTCAAATAGAACATTTGAGTTGTCGAATCATTTGAAAAGGCTGAATTTTCGCTAAATCTTAACCATTTTTGGATTTTTATTTAGAATTTTAAATCACTCATAAAAACATATTTTATCTAATTTAGAATTTATTCTAAGTTAGATAACTGCCAGCTGTGAGTTGCAAACTGCTTGAGATATCGATTAAGCCTTTCTTGACTTATCGAATAGTTGATTTCTACTTCTCGAATCCATGAGTTGTCGATACAAAACATATATCTAATCGACAATTCAAGTACTTCATACTTATACAATTCTACATCTATTCGTTTCATTTCATTCGATTTCTCAAGCATCTAAAGTTCCAAAACCTCTAAAAACCTTAACTTCAAAAGCTAAATTTCTTCTTCAACCTTCATTTTCTTCTCTCTTTTCTCTGTATCAATGGCAACCGTGAAATTCAACACCAACTTCATCGCTCTCTCAAGTGATGTCGAAGCCCCAAATGCTAACTACAAGTGCTTTGTGAAATGGATGTCTGAATCATATATCAAAGGAGCACTTACGGCCAACCTAACTCTGTATCTAGACATTCTAGAACAGTTCTTGAGCATTGCAATTACAGAAACTGTTGCACTTGAAGATGGCAGTCTGGGCTATGTCATAAACTACAAAATTCTGGGTAAAGAGTTTAACATCACCTCTGAGGACATGAGTAAAGCCTTGGGTCTTCACCAGAATGAATACAACAATCTAGTAACAGATGATCAACTGGTGGAATTCTTTGAACTCATAAGGTACTCAGATACTATCAAGGTTGGGAGCCTAAATAGGAAGCATCTGAGAAAAGAGTGGAGCTATGTGTTTGCCACACTTCTGCAAGTATTCAGTGGAAGGAAATCCAGCTATGATCAATTAAGTGCACCTGTTCAACAGATATGCTACTCACTTGCCTATGACAGAAAGATAGATATTGGAAAGCTCATAATGCAGGAGCTCTATAGAAAACTTGGTAAGAACACAACTAAGAGAGGTAATGATATCTTTTTTCCCGGATTCATTCAGTCTGTACTTAATTATTTAGATAAGAATTTGGTTGATTTCCCTGGTTTAGATAAAACTAGATAGGCTACCCTAGGTCCATGACCAAACTTATTTTTGGTAATTTGGATACTAGGAATGATGTGGATGTGAGACTTGTAATAACCCCTCATATGCAGAGGCTATTTGAGTCTTACCCCCACAATATGCCAATATTTGCCTCCAAATCTGAGTTAGCACAGCCCAAGCAAGTAGAACGAAATGCTAACCCAGGGCCTGCTAACCAACCCCCTCAAACAAACACCCTACCAAACACAGAGCCACCTGCATCATCCTCTCAACAGGGTGGTGTTAGTAAAAAGGAGAAGAAGAAGAGAAAATAGATTGAATCTGAGCCCTTGAATATCTTGACAGATGCAGCATTGGCTGTAGAATTAGGTCTAAAAAGTGAGGAACCTGAGTCATCCTTACAGAGACCAAAGAAGAATAAATCACAAACCACCTCTTAAGTCACACAAATTGCTGAAGTTGTAAAATCAGGGGCACACAGTTCACTAGATGTATCCTCTCAACAGGGTGCATCTATAGAATCAAGCTTCCTCCCCAATGCACCTTCTTGTAAAGAGTCAGCACCAAGGAGTGATAAGGCTGGCACAACACTGAGTGGAGAGCACATCACACTTGAAACTCCCTCTATTTCTCAGGGGGAGTTGCCAAAATCAAATCTGCAAGACACTTCTCTTCCAGTATCTATCACTGAAATTTCTTTAGAGCCTGCAACTCAAGAAATTGAGGAGTAAGGTATTGATCACCAAGAATTCTCTTCTCTTGGTGAGCCAATGGATTCAAGTGACTTAGTGCATGACAATTTCCTCACCACCCAGGAACCACATTTAGATGGTGAGGGAATGCAAGCTGGGGCATATCCTGATGACACCATCACAAGCACAGAGGATTCACTAGCTAGTTTTCACTAGAGACTATGTGCTTGTGTCAACTACTGTTGTAACTCATCCCACTCCTGTGGAGACAACAGTAGTAGAGTCAATCCATCCGATTACAGAAGTTGCATCTGTAACTAAGGAGTCTAGCTTGCCTAGCTCTAGCTCTGACTTTTTGTCACAATGGCTGAAGCCTGTGCAACATGACAGTGCTTCAGGATCAGGGTCTGCTCCACCATAACTGACGGTTGAAGCACTTCAAAGCTTAGCTGTGGATTAGATTCCTGAGTTTGTTAAAATAGCCCAAAACCTGGTCACATCCAACATATCAAATCCAGACTATGAAGCCATTCTGCTGTGTCACAGAGATGATGTGGAGATGCAAAAGAAGAAAATAGCAGATGAAGCTGAGAGAGATGGCAATGTAGATGCCTAGCTGCAAGGAAAATATGACATTGCTCTCAATGAAGCTCTTCAATACCTAAGAGAGGAACACATCACTTCATTGGGCTCTAATGCCAAATCTCTGTCTCCTGGTGAAGTGTATGAGGCTATAAATGACTATTACAAGGGATTCCTTAAGGATGCTCACTATCTTGGGAAGGGAGTTAAAACAGAAGTCAATAAAGTATGTGATGCAACAGCTAAGGAAGTAAGTGAAATAAAAAAGGAATTTGCTGCGAAGTTTCCCACTCTAGATCCTGTCCTCAAAACTATACAAGACTACAAATCTACATGCACCAAGATGGACAATGGCTTGGCTTTGCTTCATGGAACTGTCAGTAATCTAGCAACTCAATTTCAAAATCTATCTGGTCAGACAACTGATGCCAATGCCATGCTGAGGACTCTTTTTGCAAATCAATATGGAGATAAGCTGGTGACTGAAGTTGTAAGAACCCAGATTTTGGGTGGAATTAAAACTTTTATGTATTTAAGGATGTAAGAATGAATAGTGGATACGGCTACAATGTAATAATTGATATTTGGGAAAGAATGAATGGAATTCGACTTTATTATGTTTATGTCTTGAAGAATGCTAAAGGGTGACAACATAGGTAAGAATAATCTATCTTCTAAGGGGATAAGATATGGCAACTTCAAGCAAGAGAATACTCTCATGTCATCCAGATCGATAACGATTAATCCAGTAGTTCCGTAAAAAGGTTAAGGAACGATCGAAAGAGAATACGGACAATTATAAAACCCTAAGAGAACAAGTAAAGAATATAGAATGAATAGTGTTTTGGTGGGAGTATATCATAATATGAGACGACACTATATAGAAGTATTCGGAACGGATTTCCGAGTTCGTATTAGTGATCCAGGGGGAAAATAAGTGTATGTAAAAGCTGTCGGATTCTGAAAAACCGCACTTTTATTTTCTCCGAGAGTTCCCTGGACACTGATAGCCTTAAGTATTTAACGAATGGATTTAAGGAATATAAATTGGAAAGTTAGAATGAAAGATGGAGAATGAAAGTATTAATATTAAAGAGGATTCCCGGTAAACCCTAATTACACTACGCCATAAACAGCCTACGGTAACACCACGACTGTGTTACCTTAGACCCTAAAAAACGTTACCAGAGGCCAAAAAAAGGCTAAGGTAACACCTTAGCTGGGATAGTTTTGTTCTATGTAACCTTTGGGGTCTAAGGTAACACCTCGACACACATAAGCTAACATAGGCAAATTCGTTACCTTAGACCTATAAGGTAACACACTAAGCAATTCTATAGCAACACCAAATCTATGTTACATCAGATGTTATAATTTTGCAAAATTATTAATTAATTATGTGGGTCCCACATGCGGGGCCCGTTTTGGTGGGGCCCACATGTGGGGCCCATAAACTGTGCAGCATCTTTTAGTCTATGGTAACATATAACAATACCTAAGGTAACACCCTGAGTTCAACATAATAAAAATGTAAAGCATAAATATTGTATTTCCCATTAGAAAAACAAACAAACCAAGTCACATAAACCAACTACATAATCCCAATATCCCATCACAAAATAACCAAACTACATAATCCGATCAAATCCTCCAACACCAAACTACATAATCCGATAAAATCCGCCAACACCAAGATTACAACATTAAAGTGCAGTAGAATAAAATATTAAAAACAAGGGAAATGCCAAGACACTAGTTCAAAAGGTTATATTACGTGGATTTCTATGAGCTAGGACCGTCGGTCATGGGAGTACCATCTCCCATTGTGTCACTAGAAATTGTGCCACAAAGTTCACCCAAATTAATCTGCAATCCTGGGTTTGCTTCAGCCAATTTTTTGTGGGTAAATGCCAAGTTGTCCTGGACCTTCTGATTGACCTTGGCATCCACTTCTTCATTGACCTTCCTTTGTAGTTTCACTTCCATGTCGTCAACAAGGTTCAGTCGTATCTTATTGGTCAACTCTTCTATGTACGAATCTGTTGGAGCTAGAGTCTGGGAAGAAGTTTTGATGACCCTCGAGTCATGTCTGCCAATAAGCCAACCAGGACCATGAGATTTTCCACTAGAATCCCTGAACAATCAAAAACTTGCTTAAATCTTGACAATTAATAACTTCACAATAAACATATCTACGAATCTGCAATGTGTAGTAAATTGTAATATATTTCAAGTCTAGCTAAAGACTAATATATTTAATACATATAGAAATTAGAATTACCAATCATGCACTTAAATCAAATATATCTGCACAGACAGCCTGAAATAGGCAGTATTTGATTCATACCTTCAGATGTTTGTGATGGGCGTGGCTAGAAAGACAGTTGCAATAGAAAGACTCAACACAGTAGATACAAAATCCATCCTCTTTAATCTTCCTGAAATTTGCATGATTATTACATGGATTGAAAAACAACTCTGTGCACAAAACTTCGACCCATGCTGGAACTTTCACGGATATTTCCTGCAATATAATACTTTTCGTATTAGAAAGTAATATGGATATGACAAATTATTGTAAGATTATCACAACAGCACAAAACTATAGACTGGTGGGAATTTTTGAGTTTCAAATAGTCATTAGTACTTAGAGGCTAGAGCAGAAATGCCTAAACAGGGATATAATCAAATTTCGGAATACATAAACTACAGGCCAAAACAAACATAATACGTAGATCTACACACACGGGCAAGTTCTGCTACAGATCATTTTAAACCGCAACCGACAAATTTTAAAAATTCACCATATAAGCATTCAGATTTCATTAAAATTATCATAATATAATAAAAGATCCATATAAGTCCTACTTTTAATAACATTAATATTTTAGATGAGTTTTCGAACATAAACAATAAACATTTCTATATCAAAACATGCATAAGAATCAAGAGTATTAGTAGAATATTTGCACTTGCATGTTGCGGTGCTTGAAGTGTTTTAACTCCATCAGTCTCTCTCATAGTCCTTGTGTAAAATTATTTATGAACTGTCTTTTTTTCAATGATAATCCATATCAATAGGGTAGATGTAGGGATTGTAATTACTCGTTTTCTTATGTACCGACTTTCATAATTATCATAAAAATCTTCTTGGAAATGTCGAATGATTATGGTAAGCGTAACAGATTAAAAGATACAAGTCACACCTTACAGCTTGAGTCGAGAGCATTTGTGTGCCATGCATACAAATCAACCTGCTTTTACCAAGTTTCCTCGCTCTTTGTCAATGACAAGACCTCTGATTACCTAGCAGAATTACAAAGCAAGACAGTATTACCTAGTGAAGAATTAATCAAAGCTGCTTTATAAACGTTTAAACTCAGTGCACATTAACAATAAAACTCACCAAGTCGGGATCAAAAGCAAGTCCATCAACAGGATATCCCATGCCTTTTAGATTTTCCATGCAGTAATCATAAGCCCTTCCTACAAGATTATAATCGTATTCTCTTAATGGTTGAGTAAATGACCGATGATGTTACTTGCAGCAAGAGAAACCATGTAGTGTATAGAAATCGCTGCTTCGTTCTAGTACTTCGGCAAAAGTAGTAACCTGTTAGCATTACCAAATTTATAACTCTAACATCAAGTAATGCAGTTGAAACAACTTATTAATTAAAAAGAAATAAAATTCCAAAAATACAAGTGAAAAGATTCAAAGCCCTAAAACACCAAAATTATGCTATAGAATACATTTATTACAAGCGATATTGAAGGCATGAAAAAATTAGCAGTAAACAACAATATAGTTTTGATTATGGTCCAGCACACGCATGCCAAAGTTCAGAATTCAGACAAGTTTTTTCACCTGAAAGTTGGACGAGAAACGGTAAATGTAAAAGAAGCACTTGTTGTAGGTTGCAAATTTTGATAATAAAATCACATGTGGAAACATCTACCGAAATATTTTATAGTAGATAGTATTGAAAGAAGTATAACCAGCTACTAACATTCACGTAAAATTGCAGATGTCACAATTTTCATTGGTGAAAAATGAAGATGACCCTCAAAATAAAACAAGAGGTTAATGATAGAAATCAAATTTTAATCATATCATATTATATCAAATGAAACTTAAAAGGAAAACAATGAAAAGTTAATCACTAATCTGGGAAATGGAGAGAGAGGGGGGAGGGGGGGAGAGAGACCTTCAGGTGACTGCCTATTAAAACTTGCAGAAGATAACCTCATTTCTGAGCTGCAACACCCTCCTTAACCCAAAATTAGACCCACAAATTAAGATCAAAACCTATTACTAAGTCCAAAAATTGAGTACAAATTTCCCCACAAACCAATCCCAAAGTGCTTCACAGACTCTTCCTTCCCTTCTTTCTCACCCAAAACCAGCATAATCACTTCCT
Source organism: Saposhnikovia divaricata (assembly GCA_036435485.1). Classification (NCBI taxonomy): domain Eukaryota; kingdom Viridiplantae; phylum Streptophyta; class Magnoliopsida; order Apiales; family Apiaceae; genus Saposhnikovia; species Saposhnikovia divaricata. Next base: position 138,625,682 of record CM071599.1, on the reverse strand, counting down.
CTTAGCCTCCACAATTTCCCCCAAATTTAATACTCACCAAATTAACAAAAACCACCTTAAATTATCGCAGACATAAAATTCAATTTATCAAAAAAATGACCCCTTCTCCTCTCATGAAAGATAGACAGAGAGGGAGAGAGAGAGAGAGAGAGAGAGAGAGAGAGAGAGAGAGAGAGAGAGAGAGAGAGAGAGAGAGAGAGACTGGACAGGGAGAGACTGGGTGTGAGATTGAGTGATCGTGAGCGATCTTTGCCCCAATTTTGAGCGAGAAAGAGAGACAGAGAGATGAGTGAGGTGAGGGAGAGAGTGAGTGACCTAATTGTTTTTCCCCAATTTTGTTTTGCCCGCTTTCTCATTTTTGACCAATTTTGATTTGCCGCCTCAGCCAATCCCCATTTTCTTTTCCGCCCACCCAATCCCAATTTTTTTTCCAATTTTTCATATGTCGCCTTTTTTTTCATTTTCTAATATTACTAATTTTTTTAATTTTTTTATAAAAAATGTATGACAATAAATATTATCATTATCATTTTAATTATTGAATAATAATTTAAACTTATTATACCCTATTATTTTCTCCAATAATTTTATTAATGATTTTAATAAAATTTTAATAATTTTTGAATATTACTTTATTTTAAGATATTTTAAATAAAATTATTAAAAATATATTAATATTGTAAAAATATGAATGATTCAGTTATTTGATAGAATATTATTTTAATAATAATAAATTCAATGACTTGATTAAAATTATTGAATTTTAAATTTTAATAATTATTAAATCGTTAATTATAAATAAAATTCAAAAATACGTTAATTATACTCTAAGGTAACACAACCTATGGTGTTACTAAGTTTAACACCTTCCACAGCTTTGGTAACATACCTTTAAGGATATGGTAACACCAAAACTAGAGTGTTGTGATAGGTCCAAAATTTCATACCTATGGTAACACCCGAGAAGGTAACACCCCCCCCTAAGTGTTGTATAAAGCCATTTATGGCGTAGTGTTAGAAATCCGTGAAATATTCCCACGAACGATCAATCGAAACGGGAAATAACCGGACACAGAAACAAGCAGAGGGAGCAAGAGTCTTGTGCAAGCTACTAGTATAAATATCTAGTAACTAAACTAGAAGCAAGGAACTAGCACCTTAGAAGAAGAACTAAGTGCTTAGCAAGGTAACTACCTAGTTAAGCTCTAAACCACCATAAAACCAACACATGTCTTGTCATTTCATCATCCAACACCTCATCATTTTAATAAATTGACTTTTTCAAGATATTATGTTGTAAGTGAATGAGAGTGGAGGAGATTAAAACACAAAAATCAAAAGAAACCAAGCAACCCCCCCCCCCTTGCAAAAACCATTCGGCCTTACCCCTTAATTCAAAATCCAAACTCAACCTTCCCACCATTGTTTGTTCTTGAAATTTTTAAGGTGAGACTTATATTTCATAAAACTTATCTCCTCAAAATCCTAGCACCAAACTCCTTTGTTTCCATTTTCAAAAAAATCAAACAAGAGGAGGGTGAATAGTGTTCATCATGTACTAACTTTGTTTTCTTGATTTTTCATGGTTGATCTAGCAAGCATAATCACTCCTAAGGACCATACATGTAACACCCCCAGATCCGGGTTCCGGGATCCGGTGGTTACGGTTTCCAATTCTGTCCACAACAATTGAACTTTCCTTAACATAAAATAAATTACGTCTCTATAACCCAACACAACAATATAAAACACACCCGTTATAGTCCCAGAGATGAAATCAGAGTAACAATCAAATTTTTATTAATCACAATATGAGTTCTTACAATCCAAAAGAATTTCAATATAAATACATACTCTTTGCCATCCATTTACATAAGTCATACTAGACCATATTCTTGGTACTGAAAGTATAAATATACCCTACCAATAGCTTCTTCTTCAGCTCTGGTAGTCTCATCGTCCTCGCCCGCGTCGAGTGCGCCTTGTGCGAGTCATCTGGTCTAGCTGTTGTTGTGATATAATAATAAAGCAAGGGTGAGCAATAGCCCACCAACAATAATATATAACTGAACGATAATGTATAACAGCTCAAAAGTATCTTTCAAACCATATGCCATGCATTTACGGAAATGATGCCAGTATAATATGAACGATGAAGTTACAAGGTAACTTAAAGTATTTGTTTGTAGAAATATCTGCTACATCAAAGTAAGCGAGATATTCTTATTATTATTAAGAAGAGGAACTTGCAAGAAAAGGTTGCAATTCCAGTTATGACCCTTTTCCAACTCTGCCAACAGTAATCATGTTGCAGGAAATAAATAAATTTGGATGATGAACCAATGATGGAGTATTCACCGCGCCCGCTGTTCCAATCTTGATGATCAGTCGAGATCGTACAGCTCAATTTAGATTTATTACCGGTAGAAGGAAGAACTGACAGCTTTACTTGTATACCGCCTTGCTAGCTCTCCCCGGCCAACGGTTGGGCCAAGGGGATGGACCGGCGCTACTCGGCCTCTTACACGACTCCTAGTTCAAATAGAATTCATGATTCTGAATGTAACGTTCATCCCCCTTTCCCCAAGTATAATACTTGTTGATAAGACTCCACAAAGTAGTCGTATCTAGTTGGAAAGGAAAATTTACCAATAACTCCCAAGCTATTACTTGGTAACGGATATCAACTTGTTCCAGTAATCTTACCCCTCGAAAGATGAGAAGGTAAGCAACGACTTAATAAGTCAACAGCACCCGAGTTGCGGGTGAAGGGAATACTTTATGACCGGGAAGTCGACAAGATAAATAACATTTTCCAAGTAAGGTTCCCTTATTATTAAGGAGGTAGACTCAAAGAAGAATGATGTCTGAGAACCTTTCTTGATATAAGATTAATAATAATATGACTCCGAGATATTTTCTGTAATAATCGAAGAAGATAAACCTTATCAAGGTTGTACTAAGTATGGAATAAATATTCAGAGAATATTTATTGAGTTAAAATATTTAAAGAATAATTGGGAATATGAAAGAATATCTTTAATCAGAGTATTTCTCAAAATAATCCCTGAAGAAATATCAGGAGAATATTTATTGAATAAATAAATATTTAAATGAATACTCAAAACAATATTCATTAATTAATAAGACCTGAAAAGAATATTTAAGGTAATATTCATAATTAATTAGGAATTTAAATGAATATTCAAAAGTAATATTTATTCAGTGAATAATATCCTAAATGAATATCAAGTAATATTCATTTAGTAATCCAAGCCTTAAGGAATATTCGAGATAATATTCGATAATTAAATCAAGCTTCAGATGAATATTAAAATAATATTCATCAAGTATTCAATATCTTAAATGAATATTCAAACGTAATATTTATTTAATAAAATAATATTCTAAAAGAATATCCAAATAATATTCATTTAGTAGTCTCATCTTTAGAAGAATATTCGAAATAATAGTCGATAATCAATTCGACTCTGAATGAATATTAAGAAATATTATTCGTTGAATAGTTAAATTCAAATAATTATTTGAAGTAAGGAATCGTTAAAATAATTAGTCTCGAACGAATATTCAAATAATATTCGTCGCCCAAATAATAGAAAATATTTACTTAAATATTTTCTCCCGAGGTAATCTCGATATATCATGAAATATTGACTCCCGGTCTATATTTGATTAATGAGAGGTATACGCCCTTCTATGAGGGTCTTACAATAACCGGCTTATAACTGATATATAACTATCTAGCTTATAAGCCAACAATAACATTCAGGGAACAAGTATATCAATTCAACTTGAAAGTAGGCATGCATGCAATGGCATATGTATATCAGCAATCATATAAATATATATTTATTCAATCACAACAACAGCCTAAAAGAAGGGAATTGAAACTTGCCTGGTAGTCGAGTACGGTAAGGGGTAGTGGTAGCGGGTCCCGGTTCAGCTTGGTGATCTATAAATAGCCAAGGCATTCGGGATTAATCACTTAACACATTAAAAGTTAAGTTATACTTAATTCGAAACACGTTCTCGAGTTATCTCGTTATACCCCTTTTAGTGGATTACTTTTATCACTGATCCGACCCGACATTCGTTCGTTACTACGACATGTCATTGTACTTATACTTGGGACATACTTAAGTCATATGAGTTCTAAAGTCGATCGTCACGAACCAATACTATACTCCGAGTTTTATCGCCCGTTTTCTAAGTGTTTTACCGAAGTTATAAAAGAGTCGTCTTTTAGGGGTTCGTTCGCGTTTAACCTTGACTCGAACATTTTTAATAAATCGAAAAATGATCCTTTTGACATACGGTTTTCTTTCACGCCTTCCTTTTTACCTCTAGTATTTATTTACCAAGATTCGCCATGACGTTACATAGCTAACGAGGGTTCAATTTCGGTTACGAACTTTCGTTTACGGATTCGAACTACTTTTAGTAATCCGGCCGTAACTCCTAAACCGTAAGTCCGTTTCACGTGATCTTTATATCAAAACGAAGCTTAGAACATTACCTATCCTATCATGGCAGTTAAGGTCTCTGGACAGTAGGGGTTCAACATGGAAAATGGTATACAAAACATGGTAGTGCAAAATCGGGCATTATAACGGCTGTAAATCGAACGTTCCATAAATCGTAATCAACAACCCAAGCCACACCGGGCATACCAATCATCTTACATTCATAATACTAATCTCATAAGTCCAGGAACATCATATTATATCATCATATTCATCACATCTCTTAAATCAAACAAACTAACTACAGAATCATGTAAACATGCTTATAACAACATTATCACCAAAATTTATCCAAAACTCCATTAAAACTCAAATCAAAGACTAGGGTTCTTGAAGTTTATACCTTCCTTGAGGTATGTATGCACTTATTAAGCCTTGTATAGTCCTTGTATAGCCTCCATGAAGCTTGGATCATCAACCAAAATCAAGATTCAAGAATTTTGTTCTTGAGGTTACTATTCATCCTCCACTTTCTTGATTTTTTTGAAAATGGAAAAAGTGGTGTTTGAGGCTAAGATTTTTAGGGTATCATTTCTATGAAATATAGGATCTATGATAAATTTTTGGAGATCAAACAATGGTGGGAGCTTGGACTTTGATTCTTGAATTATGGTTAAGGTCGAATGGAGCTTTGCAAGGGGGAGGAGAGTTTTGCTTGGTTGGCTTGCTTTTTGGTGTTTTAATCTCATCCACTCTCATCCACTAGCAACATAATATCTTGCAAAAGTCACTTTATCAAAGTGGTGAGGTGTTGGATGATGAAATGGCAAGACATGTGTTGGTTTTATGGTGGTTAGAGCTTAACTAGGTAGTTACTTGCTAAGTACTTAGTTCTTCCTCTAAGGTGCTAGTTCCATGCTTCTAGTTTAGTTACTAGATATTTATACTAGTATCTTGCACAAGATTCTTGCTTCCTCTGCTTGTTTCTGTGTCCGGTTATTACCCGTTTCGATTGATCGATCGTGAGAATATTTCACGGATTTTTAATTAGGGTTTACCGGGAATCCTCTTTAATATTAATACTTTCATTCTCCATCTTTCATTCTATCTTTCCAATTTATATTCCTTAAATCCATTCGTTAAATACTTAAGGCTATCAGTGTCCAGGGAACTCTTGGAGAAAATAAAAGTACGGTTTTTCAGAATCCGACAGCTTTTACATACACTTATTTTCCCCCTGGATCACTAATACGAACTCGGAAATCCGTTCCGAATACTTCTATATAGTGTCGTCTCATATTATTATATACTCCCACCACAACACTATTCATTCTGTATTCTTTACTTGTTCTCTTGGGGTGGTACAATTGTCCGTATTCTCTTTCGATCGTTCCTTAACCTTTTTACGGAACTACTGGATTAATCGTTATCGATCTGGATGACATGAGGGTATTCTCTTGCTTGAAGTTGCCATATCTTATTCCCTCAGAAGATAGATTATTCTTACCTATGTTGTCACCCTTTAGCATCCTTCAAGACATAGAAATAATAAAGTCGAATTCCATTCATTCTTTCCGAATATCAATTATTACATTGTAGCCATAACCACTCCTCAGTGGTTTCCTACCTTCATTCTTAAATCAAATATAATAACATCCCAAAATATCAAATCCTCAAAGTTAATATCTCAATTCTAGGATTATAATAATATTTAATCCACTGTCCGGTCAAATATTATACCGAAAAAGAATTTGGAATTTCTGAATTCCGATCGTCTCTGCATTCACTTATTTCCTCCGCGTATTACTAATATGACTTCGAAACATCCATAACACGTCCCGTACATAGGGTGGCGTGAAAAGTTTTCCAACTTACAAAATCACTATTCATCCACCAAATTACTATGCACGTACAGGAAACACTATGCACGTACGGGAAATACTATGCACGTACGGGAAATACTATGCACGTATGGGAAACACTATGCACGTACGGGAAATACTATGCACGTACTCATTTCCCTTCAAGGATCCATTCATTACAATCATTGTTCTTTGAAACCACCATTCATTAGAGCTGGTGACCTTGTTGTCGGAATCATTGTTCCTCATTTTATCATTACTTAATAAAAAGTTTTAATTATATCCAAAATTTGGGGTTCTTACAGTCTCCCCTCCTTAAAAGGATCCCGTCCCGGAATCAGGTAGGAAGCAAAGAGTCGTTTGCCTGTCGTTCACTCTTTAGCTTCCCGGTCAATTCTTAGTCGTTCTACCCTTCCTCAGCACATCTTTTAGTGCTACAATTCATACTGTATCCTTTTTCCATCCACGTTGCTACTTTTCGTACAACTCACTATCCGGGTTATACTCTTACTCAGTCTTATCCTTATTGATACATGCAGTAACATTGGTATCACTATCACCCTACGAATTCGGAGGTAACCTCGCTCGTACTGTGCATTTCCTGATCGCTTTAATCTTCGCAATCTCGATCAATATAGAGAAGTGGAAAGATTTATTGAGAGATCACTATGATCAATTGAACATTTGTTATATTGCATAGTTAGTACAGAAGGGGGCCAGCCTTTAGTACTTGACAAGCAATTAAACAAGTCATGGCATTCCACTTAGACTTCTATCACATAGACAGATAGTCACGTAGCAGTACCTCCCCTCCTAAAAGGGTTGTTCTTCTCAATTCATAAAGAAGATGAATAAGAGAGAAGAAGAGAAAAGAGTTCTAAAGGATTATTGAAAGCTTTCATGATTGTAGAATATCATACTCAGAATTTACCTCTGAACTGTAGAGGTTTATCAAAGAAGAAATTAATCATAATTATATCCAATACTATTTGATCGCAATCTCACGTGTCAACATATCTTGCTGCTTTGTACATTATTCTATGGACAAATACTCTTGTTCAACCTTAGCGATACTCACATTCGGGAAATCCTTCAACCTTTCAGGTTAAATCTTAGATTTCTCACTTGACATCATTATTACTGACATCCCATATCATGTTACTAGCTTTTTCATAACTATAATATTGACACTATCAGGTTGTCATCCTGAGAATTCATTAGAAAAACCCATTCATAACATTCCTTGCTTCTCATTCCATAGTTGCTTCCCCAGCCTTTTCTTTATCAATCACATCCTTCTTATTAGCTGATTCTTACTCATTTCTATTATTTACTTTCATCTTCACCTCTTTATTGAGACACCTTTTTGCACTTGGTACCTCCTTATCGGTATTCCGTCTCATTTATTCTATAATCATCACGTTATTTCAATTTAAACTTTCCGAAATGAATCTGGCCCGATTCCTTTAACTTAGATTCATATAATCTACTTCTGCCAACCTGGTTTCTCATTACTTGTTCTTTTCTATCCGTGGTTTTCCACAGGTTGTTCTTCGTAAGTCAGACCAGGTCGTATATCTACCTGCTCGTACTCTTATCATCTATCGAGCATCTGCATTATACTGGCGTAGCCTGGCCATATGAAACACGTTACGATCATGCTATAAGTTTTGGGGGTAGAGCTGGCTCGAATGCCATCTTCCGAACACTTGTCGGATGGCCCAACAAATCTCGGGCTCAACTGCCCTTATTTCTTTTTACGGGAATACATTTAGCATCATGAATCGTCCGCCTCATATTCTCTATCTTGTTTGCGCAGAAGTACACTAACACAACTTGCTTGTCATTCATCAACCAGCCATTTAGCTTATCAATAGCATCACTTTCTTTATTTTTACGTTGTCATCTACTTTCTTAGAAGAATCGCCATCGCTTGTTGTTTAAATAGTGTGTTAATAGCTAACCATACGGGTTTCAAATCCTTTAGGGAGACAGAGTAATCACTATTCCTTATCCATAAGGAGCACTTCCTAAACTTGATGTAAATATCACATGAAGTAGATAAAATTGCAGAAGAGCTTCAAGCATCGCAGCTATGTCCGGTTGATGAAACTATCGCTCATGCATCTTCCATAAAAGACTGGAAACTTAACGGTTTACTTCGTCAATTTTGTATCATGGTCCTGGTCCGCCTCAAAACGGGACCTTCTAAGGTACGTAATATGCTTAAGACTCCATCAGGAATCGAATCTTTACTTAAACTATTATTACCTTCGATTCTTGCACAATCATCAAAAGGAATGTAACTTCCTCCACTCCAATATGACCTTCAAGGTCTTTCCAAATATCATTTTGTTTCCTCGGTATGAACATTTATAATTATTCCTTTATACTTAGACTGTCGGCCACCTCATTGGCCTTTCCTGATAATAATAATTTCTGGTAATCCTTGTTCTCTGGATATATTCCAATTCAAACATTTCTACCTCATCCCCATCTTTGTTGGGTGAAAGCATTCTCCCTTAAGCTCTGCTGATGGAGAAAAATATATTTATCAGTCTTTCTCCATAAGTCATTGCTTCCACCTACCCGTGGGAACTTTACCACGTTTATTCCCAATCCTACTTAGGATACTTCTTTTCTTAGTTCTTTCTTTATCTTAGGATAATCTCAACCTTTATAGGTTCAACCCATACTTCCTCAGGGTTTCATACATGCCTCATCTGGCATTATTGTTACGATGTCATACATTCCTTACCAAACTTCCATTTTTGAAGTTCGGAATATTACCTTTTTCCTTGTAAGGTTTCATAGGCCATCCTTATCATTCCTCCGGTATTTTCTGGGTACCGGGTATATCAAAATGTAATTGATCAATACTCTAATAATTCTATCTATGTTCTTTCCAGAACTCTTTTTAATAATCCTTACCGGTCGTTGTTGCCTTAGCAAGTCCAGCTCATAACATCTGAAGTCATAATGTCGTTATTAGGGTTAATGCCACCCCTTGTGCATTCCCCAGGGTTTGTCTTAATTTATGGATATCCTATCCTTAATTCAACTGCCAAGGAATTCTTGCATCTTATAATTGGCAATCAGATCATGTATCCTTAATAAAGGTCTCTTTTCAATCATTCTCATTTGATAATCGATCGGTGGTTTAATGCCACCCTCTTCTTTCAGATAGTTGTCAGCCTATTTGACCTTCCAAAAAGGCAACGTATACCAATCTCTTCTCTTACCAACTTGTTAATGGTAGCAAGGATGTTCTGAAAGATATTGGTCGAGTTCAACGTGAATCTCTTACTGCTTATCGTTCTTCGCAAAGGTACTTGCCTCAGACAAAATTTCCTACAGCATACTGTTCAATGTCTGACCTTTTCTATACCCTCTTCATTTACCTTCATTGTTTACTTTCCTCCGTCATAATATATTCATGGTATTCATGATACCCTAACATCATACATCTCAAGTCACTATACTTCCATTTTACTCGAAATCTTGGAAAACCATATACACATGAGTCACTTCAGTACGGGTGACCCCATCCCAAAAAGGTCTAGTGAATTCCCAATCAAAACATGGGTTGTTCAGCAGAAGATTCCTACGATCTCATTAATGTTTCCTTTATATCAGAAGCCCTTGCAGTCGGTGCTTTCTTAGAAGCAACCCTGCTTTGTCCTTTCATTGCTGGTCTAGTCACTCGATAATCCTTTGTGACTTGGCCTCAACTGGCCACCCTAAAATAAAAAAAATATATGATTTTAGGGGTTGGCTAATAGCATTACTTTTTTAGCAATTGCCGGCATAGTGCCTTCTTCTTTGATACCTTTCTACCTTTCCAAAACTTTACTCCATATAAGTCTTAATCGACTACTCGGCACCGTCTCCGGTCACCTTTCCTCCACTTTTATCTTTTCAACTATTCTTATCAATCCCGCGTGCCACGCAAGCTTACCATTCCTGGCATAACAGCCTTTTCACTTAAGTCAATCCCGGAGTGTCTCCGTCCGGCTAGTTTCTTACTTACATTTCCTGTTTTCGTCCAATCTCACTTCATCATTTTATCACTACCGTCGATTGTAATGCTCAGGGTCCGTTTACTAACCCATTTTACAGCATCCTTACCCAAATCACAGGGTTTGCTCCAGTTTCTACTCTCTTCCATGACATTCTCTGATAATCAGAAAGACAAGGGTTGCCAAAATTCACCGAATTCCTTTCCAGACTCAGGGAAATTTTGATCAATCTACCCACCTACTGGTAACATTAAGGAGACCAGTTTCGAAACTTGAAGAATAGTTCTATGAACCTCCAAGCAGGTGGAATCATAAGCAGTCGTAGTTAACGAAATAATCATCATCAGATTGGAAGTTTACCCACTGGAGAGGAATCAATTATATCCATCCCTTAGAAGGGAATCAATAGTTTCAAACTGAAACCTGTCACAACGTCCTGATATTCAATACTACCAAATGTCGGTCTACCTAACCCTTTATGTGAAGCGTCATTGGAAGCACAAAGTCTCCTTTTTCCATTAAGCAGTGCCAGCTCTTGGTCATTACCAATTTCACCTTTTAGCTCCAGGAAGATTTTCTCACATTTTTCTCTTTAACTGCTGATCGTATTACTTGATCTATTATAATTCCGTGTCGGAGTAAACTTAAGGTAACTACTATAATCCATTCAAAGAGAAGAAGGAATTTAATATTCCTCTGAATCACATGCATCTAACGTTTCTGGTTCATCATTTAACTGAGTTGAATTAACTCTATACTCAGTCTCTGGCAGTAGTCTCATTACGAGTTCATCTTGACTCACTGGTCTTATTTTCCGGTAGGTTCTGAGATCATTGTCTTGCTTACTACTTCCTTATATAACTTTACCCAATCATGCTATCACTTCCCAATGTCTTTACTTTCTAAATGATTCATTCATAAAATGAACATTTTCCTTAATAAAACCACCTTATTAACCTCAATTCGGTTCCATAATTTACAACCTACGACACCTGCCTTCTCATGGCGAATTATTACTGATCATATTCATACTAATTCATTTATCAAATGATATGGCACTTACTGCCTCATTCTCAACTATTCCTAGGGACTATGCTCCTCGTCCTATATCGCGGTCTTTGATAATCATACATCCCTCTAGCTCTTTCTTTGTTAAGATTAAAATCTCTAAGGATTCTCATCTATTTGCGTATAAGATCTCAAGTAATTCTTCCAATCCTTCTTTCTTGCTGGTACTACATCTGGTAGTCCGGCTATGAATTCAACATGCATCTTCAGATCTCTTAATAATATCTCGGTTCTTTATACTCACTTTTCTGAGCACCATATCTTAATCATCACAGTCATTCTGGCTGTGACCCTCATTACCCATGGGTAAGCTCCTTATCCTAACAGGATTTTCCTTATCTGCTGGAACCTCTTCCGGGTCTCCAGTAGGGTACTCCATCGAATTACCCGCTGATCTTCAGCATATAAAGCATCATCGCGCTGTTGCTCGTATGCCTCAAGGTCAGTCGCCTTACTCGTCGATACGATATCGAGCTAAGTTACTATCATTATACTTACGAGTTCCCATAAGGGTTTTATATGTCATCACTACATTAAGTAGTCCGACTATGAACTTGGCAAGAGTTCTTATTATCTTTTTGAATTTATTTTTTTAACGCCACCTCATCTCTGGGGTTTATAACGTACGCTCTGATACCACTTCTGTAACACCCCCAGATCCGGGTTCCGGGATCCGGTGGTTACGGTTTCCAATTCTGTCCACAACAATTGAACTTTCCTTAACATAAAATAAATTACGTCTCTATAACCCAACACAACAATATAAAACACACCCGTTATAGTCCCAGAGATGAAATCAAAGTAACAATCAAATTTTTATTAATCACAATATGAGTTCTTACAATCCAAAAGAATTTCAATATAAATACATACTCTTTGCCATCCATTTACATAAGTCATACTAGACCATATTCTTGGTACTGAAAGTATAAATATACCCTACCAATAGCTTCTTCTTCAGCTCTGGTAGTCACATCGTCCTCGCCCGCGTCGAGTGCGCCTTGTGCGAGTCATCTGGTCTAGCTGTTGTTGTGATATAATAATAAAGCAAGGGTGAGCAATAGCCCACCAACAATAATATATAACTGAACGATAATGTATAACAGCTCAAAAGTATCTTTCAAACCATATGCCATGCATTTACGGAAATGATGCCAGTATAATATGAACGATGAAGTTACAAGGTAACTTAAAGTATTTGTTTGTAGAAATATCTGCTACATCAAAGTAAGCGAGATATTCTTATTATTATTAAGAAGAGGAACTTGCAAGAAAAGGTTGCAATTCCAGTTATGACCCTTTTCCAACTCTGCCAACAGTAATCATGTTGCAGGAAATAAATAAATTTGGATGATGAACCAATGATGGAGTATTCACCGCGCCCGTTGTTCCAATCTTGATGATCAGTCGAGATCGTACAGCTCAATTTAGATTTACTACCGGTAGAAGGAAGAACTGACGGCTTTACTTGTATACCGCCTTGCTAGCTCTCCCCGGCCAACGGTTGGGCCAAGGGGATGGACCGGCGCTACTCGGCCTCTTACACGACTCCTAGTTCAAATAGAATTCATGATTCTGAATGTAACGTTCATCCCCCTTTCCCCAAGTATAATACTTGTTGATAAGACTCCACAAAGTAGTCGTATCTAGTTGGAAAGGAAAATTTACCAATAACTCCCAAGCTATTACTTGGTAACGGATATCAACTTGTTCCAGTAATCTTACCCCTCGAAAGATGAGAAGGTAAGCAACGACTTGATAAGTCAACAGCACCCGAGTTGCGGGTGAAGGGAATACTTTATGACCGGGAAGTCGACAAGATAAATAACATTTTCCAAGTAAGGTTCCCTTATTATTAAGGAGGTAGACTCAAAGAAGAATGATGTCTGAGAACCTTTCTTGATATAAGATTAATAATAATATGACTCAGAGATATTTTCTGTAATAATCGAAGAAGATAAACCTTATCAAGGTTATACTAAGTATGGAATAAATATTCAGAGAATATTTATTGAGTTAAAATATTTAAAGAATAATTGGGAATATGAAAGAATATCTTTAATCAGAGTATTTCTCAAAATAATCCCTGAAGAAATATCAGGAGAATATTTATTGAATAAATAAATATTTAAATGAATACTCAAAACAATATTCATTAATTAATAAGACCTGAAAAGAATATTTAAGGTAATATTCATAATTAATTAGGAATTTAAATGAATATTCAAAAGTAATATTTATTCAGTGAATAATATCCTAAATGAATATCAAGTAATATTCATTTAGTAATCCAAGCCTTAAGGAATATTCGAGATAATATTCGATAATTAAATCAAGCTTCAGATGAATATTAAAATAATATTCATCAAGTATTCAATATCTTAAATGAATATTCAAACGTAATATTTATTTAATAAAATAATATTCTAAAAGAATATCCAAATAATATTCATTTAGTAGTCTCATCTTTAGAAGAATATTCGAAATAATAGTCGATAATCAATTCGACTCTGAATGAATATTGAGAAATATTATTCGTTGAATAGTTAAATTCAAATAATTATTTGAAGTAAGGAATCGTTAAAATAATTAGTCTCGAACGAATATTCAAATAATATTCGTCGCCCAAATAATAGAAAATATTTACTTAAATATTTTCTCCCGAGGTAATCTCGATATATCAAGAAATATTGACTCCCGGTCTATATTTGATTAATGAGAGGTATACGCCCTTCTATGAGGGTCTTACAATAACCGGCTTATAACTGATATATAACTATCTAGCTTATAAGCCAACAATAACATTCAGGGAACAAGTATATCAATTCAACTTGAAAGTAGGCATGCATGCAATGGCATATGTATATCAGCAATCATATATATATATATATTTATTCAATCACAACAACAGCCTAAAAGAAGGGAATTGAAACTTGCCTGGTAGTCGAGTACGGTAAGGGGTAGTGGTAGCGGGTCCCGGTTCAGCTTGGTGATCTATAAATAGCCAAGGCATTCGGGATTAATCACTTAACACATTAAAAGTTAAGTTATACTTAATTCGAAACACGTTCTCGAGTTATCTCGTTATACCCCTTTTAGTGGATTACTTTTATCACTGATCCGACCCGACATTCGTTCGTTACTACGACATGTCATTGTACTTATACTTGGGACATACTTAAGTCATATGAGTTCTAAAGTCGATCGTCACGAACCAATACTATACTCCGAGTTTTATCGCCCGTTTTCTAAGTGTTTTACCGAAGTTATAAAAGAGTCGTCTTTTAGGGGTTCGTTCGCGTTTAACCTTGACTCGAACATTTTTAATAAATCGAAAAATGATCCTTTTGACATACGGTTTTCTTTCACGCCTTCCTTTTTACCTCTAGTATTTATTTACCAAGATTCGCCATGACGTTACATAGCTTACGAGGGTTCAATTTCGGTTACGAACTTTCGTTTACGGATTCGAACTACTTTTAGTAATCCGGCCGTAACTCCTAAACCGTAAGTCCGTTTCACGTGATCTTTATATCAAAACGAAGCTTAGAACATTACCTATCCTATCATGGCAGTTAAGGTCTCTGGACAGTAGGGGTTCAACATGGAAAATGGTATACAAAACATGGTAGTGCAAAATCGGGCATTATAACGGCTGTAAATCGAACGTTCCATAAATCGTAATCAACAACCCAAGCCACACCGGGCATACCAATCATCTTACATTCATAATACTAATCTCATAAGTCCAGGAACATCATATTATATCATCATATTCATCACATCTCTTAAATCAAACAAACTAACTACAGAATCATGTAAACATGCTTATAACAACATTATCACCAAAATTTATCCAAAACTCCATTAAAACTCAAATCAAAGACTAGGGTTCTTGAAGTTTATACCTTCCTTGAGGTATGTATGCACTTATTAAGCCTTGTATAGTCCTTGTATAGCCTCCATGAAGCTTGGATCATCAACCAAAATCAAGATTCAAGAATTTTGTTCTTGAGGTTACTATTCATCCTCCACTTTCTTGATTTTTTTGAAAATGGAAAAAGTGGTGTTTGAGGCTAAGATTTTTAGGGTATCATTTCTATGAAATATAGGATCTATGATAAATTTTTGGAGATCAAACAATGGTGGGAGCTTGGACTTTGATTCTTGAATTATGGTTAAGGTCGAATGGAGCTTTGCAAGGGGGAGGAGAGTTTTGCTTGGTTGGATTGCTTTTTGGTGTTTTAATCTCATCCACTCTCATCCACTAGCAACATAATATCTTGCAAAAGTCACTTTATCAAAGTGGTGAGGTGTTGGATGATGAAATGGCAAGACATGTGTTGGTTTTATGGTGGTTAGAGCTTAACTAGGTAGTTACTTGCTAAGTACTTAGTTCTTCCTCTAAGGTGCTAGTTCCATGCTTCTAGTTTAGTTACTAGATATTTATACTAGTATCTTGCACAAGATTCTTGCTTCCTCTGCTTGTTTCTGTGTCCGGTTATTACCCGTTTCGATTGATCGATCGTGAGAATATTTCACGGATTTTTAATTAGGGTTTACCGGGAATCCTCTTTAATATTAATACTTTCATTCTCCATCTTTCATTCTATCTTTCCAATTTATATTCCTTAAATCCATTCGTTAAATACTTAAGGCTATCAGTGTCCAGGGAACTCTTGGAGAAAATAAAAGTACGGTTTTTCAGAATCCGACAGCTTTTACATACACTTATTTTCCCCCTAGATCACTAATACGAACTCGGAAATCCGTTCCGAATACTTCTATATAGTGTCGTCTCATATTATTATATACTCCCACCACAACACTATTCATTCTGTATTCTTTACTTGTTCTCTTGGGGTGGTACAATTGTCCGTATTCTCTTTCGATCGTTCCTTAACCTTTTTACGGAACTACTGGATTAATCGTTATCGATCTGGATGACATGAGGGTATTCTCTTGCTTGAAGTTGCCATATCTTATTCCCTCAGAAGATAGATTATTCTTACCTATGTTGTCACCCTTTAGCATCCTTCAAGACATAGAAATAATAAAGTCGAATTCCATTCATTCTTTCCGAATATCAATTATTACATTGTAGCCATAACCACTCCTCAGTGGTTTCCTACCTTCATTCTTAAATCAAATATAATAACATCCCAAAATATCAAATCCTCAAAGTTAATATCTCAATTCTAGGATTATAATAATATTTAATCCACTGTCCGGTCAAATATTATACCGAAAAAGAATTTGGAATTTCTGAATTCCGATCGTCTCTGCATTCACTTATTTCCTCCGCGTATTACTAATATGACTTCGAAACATCCATAACACGTCCCGTACATAGGGTGGCGTGAAAAGTTTTCCAACTTACAAAATCACTATTCATCCACCAAATTACTATGCACGTACAGGAAACACTATGCACGTACGGGAAATACTATGCACGTATGGGAAACACTATGCACGTACGGGAAATACTATGCACGTACTCATTTCCCTTCAAGGATCCATTCATTACAATCATTGTTCTTTGAAACCACCATTCATTAGAGCTGGTGACCTTGTTGTCGGAATCATTGTTCCTCATTTTATCATTACTTAATAAAAAGTTTTAATTATATCCAAAATTTGGGGTTCTTACAATACAAGGCTTAGTAAGGCTATATCACTATCTAAGGAAGGTATAAAGCTCTTGAAACCCTAACCCTTGTTTGAGATTTAAGTATGTTTATGATAGATATAGCTTAGTTATGGTTATGTTAAGATTATAAGCATGATTATGTATGGATCTTGGATAAATGATGTAAATAGCTAGATGAACGGAAAGGCATTTCTTGGCCTCAGTTCATGTATATAATTCATATATATGTTGTTTGGGTTGGATACTATGTTTATGGGAAGATTCGAAATTGGTAGATATTCGATTTACAGCCGTTATAATGCCCGATTTTACAATACCATGTTTTGTATGCCATTTTCCATGTCGAACCCCTACTGTCCAGAGACCTTACTTGCCATGATAGGATAGGTAATGTTCTAAGCTTCGTTTTGATATAAAGATCACGTGAAACAGACTTACGGTTTAGGATTTATGACCAAATTACTAAAAGTAGTTCGAATCCGTAAACGAAAGTTCGTAACTGAAATTGAACCCTCGTAAACTATGTAACATCATGGCGAATCTTGGTAAATAAATACTAGGGGTAAGAAGGAAGGTGTGAAAGAAAACCGTATGTCAAAAAGAGCATTTTTTGATTTATTAAAAATGTTCGAGTCGAGGTTAAACGCGAACGAACCCCTAAAAGACGACTCTTTTATAACTTCGGTAAAACACTTAGAAAACGGGCGATAAAACTCGGAGTATAATATTGGATCGTAACGATCAACCTTAGAACTCATATGACTTAAGTATGTCCCAAGTATGAGTACAATGACATGTCGTATTAACGAACGAATGTCGGGTCGAATCAGTGATAAAAAGTAATCCACTAAAAGGGGTATAACGAGATAACTCGAGAACGTGTTTCGATTTAAGTATAACTTAACTTTTAATATGTTAAGTGATTAATCGCGAATGCCTTGGCTATTTATAGATCACCAAGCTGAACCGGGACCCGCTACCACTACCCCTTACCGTACTCGACTACCATGCAAGTTTCAATCCCCTTCTTTTAGGCTGTTGTTGTGATTGAATAAATATATATATATATGTTTTCTGATATACATATGCCATAGCATGCATGCCTGCTTTCAAGTTATATCATTATGCTTGTTCCCTGATTGTTATTGGCTTATAAATTAGATAGCTATCGTATCAGTTATAAGCCGGTTATTGTAAGACCCTCATAGAAGGGCGTATACATCTTATTCATCATTATAGACAGGAGTCAATATTTCTCGATATATCGAGATTACCTCGGAGGAAAATATTTAACTAAATATTTTCCATTATTCGGGCGACGAATATTACTTGAATATTCGTTCGAGACTAATTATTTTGACGATCCTTACTTCAAATAATTATTTGAACGTAACTATTCGACGAATAATATTTATTTTAATATTCATTCAGAGTCGAATTATTTATCGATTATTATTTCGAATATTCTTCTAAAGAGGAGACTACTAAATGAATATTATTTGGATATTCATTTAGAATATTATTTTATTAAATAAATATTACTTTTGAATATTCATTTAGGATATTAATTACTTGATGAATATTATTTTAATATTCATCTGAAGCTTGATTTATTTATCGAATATTATCTCGAATATTCCTTTAAAACTTGGATTACTAAATGAATATTACTTGATATTCATTTAGAATATTATTCATTAAATGAATATTACTTTTTGAATATTCATTTAAATTCCTAATTAATTATGACTATTGTCTTAAATATTCCTTTCAGGTCCTATTAATTAATGAATATTATTTTGAATATTCATTTAAATATTTATTTATTCAATAAATATTCTCCTGATATTTCTTCAGGGATTATTTTGGAAAATACTCTGATTAAAGATATTCTTTCGTATTCCTAAATATTCTTTAAATATTTTTAACTCAATAAATATTCTCTGAATATTTATTCCATACTTAGAATAATCTCAATAAGGTTCATCTTCTTCGATTATTACGAAAAATATTTCGGAGTCATATTATTATTAATCTTATATCAAGAAAGGTTCTCAGACATCATTCTTCTTTGAGTCTATCTCCCTAATAATAAGGGAACCTTACTTGGAAAATGTTATTTATCTTGTCGACTTCCCGGTCATAAAGTATTCCCTTCACTCGCAACTCGGGTGCTGTTGACTTATTAAGTCGTTGCTTACCATCTCATCTTTCGAGGGGTAAGATTACTGGAACAAGTTGATATCCGTTACCAAGTAATAGCTTGGGAGTTATTGGTAAATTTTCCTTTCCAACTAGATACGACTACTTTGTGGAGTCTTATCAACAAGTATTATACTTGGGGAAAGGGGGACGAACGTTACATTTAGAATCATGAATTCTATTTGAACTAGGAGTCGTGTAAGAGGCCGAGTAGCGCCGGTCCATCCCCTTTGGCCCAACCGTTGGCCGGGGAGAGCTAGCAAGGCGGTATACAAGTAAAGCCGTCAGTTCTTCCTTCTACCGGTAGTAAATCTAAATTGAGCTGTACGATCTCGACTGATCATCAAGATTGGAACAGCGGACGCGGTGAATACTCCATCATCGGTTCATCATCCAAATTTATTTATTTCCTGCAACATGATTACTGTTGGCAGAGTTGGAAAAGTGTTCATAACTGGAATTGCAACCTTTTCATTCAAGTTCCTCTTCTTAATAACAATAAGAATATCTCGCTTACTTTGATGTAGCAGATATTTCTACAAACAAATACTTTCAGTTACCTTGTAACTTCATCGTTCATATTATACTGGCATCATTTCCGTAAATGCATGGCATATGGTTTGAAAGATAGTTTTGAACTGTTTTAAATTATCGTTCAGTTATATATTTGTTGGTGGGCTTTCGCTCACCCTTGCTTTGTTTACATTATGTCACAACAATAGCTAGGACAGATGGCTCGCGTCAGGCGCACTCGGCGCAAGCAGGTTACCCGATCCACCGGACTACCCGCTGAGATGCTAGCCGCCATTGCTGAGGTAGCATAGTTAGACAGCTTTTGTTTCCTGTTTAACTATATGTATAATTAATGTAATTACCGGCAAAACTTTTAAACCTATGATGTTATCCTTTTGGGATTGTAATAACTTTTATTCGTAACCCTTTAATGTAAAAACTTATTTCAATTTCATCTCTGGGACTATAACTGTTGTGTGTGTGAGTGGTAATTATTGTGGGGTCACCGCATGTGACTTATTTATTGTGGACTCAAGTCAAGTATTATGAATGGATGTAAGACCGTAACCACCAGATCCCTGACCCCGGATCTGGGGGTGTTACAGAGATGGTATCAGAGCAAGAGTTATAAATCCCAAGAGATGATACGACGTTATATAATAATAAAGTCAATAATATAATAAGAACCCTTGCCAGGTTCACCTATAACCCTTACGGGAACTTTTTAAGTATCATGATAGTAACATAGTTCGTCTTGTGTAGGCGAGCGACATGTCGGCCCAGGAGGCAGCTGCGAGACAGCATGATGAGGACATGTTCCGGACTAGGGACCCGTACTATGAGCACTTGCCTGAGGAGGATACTGAGCCTGAGGAGGAGGACGCTGAGGAGGTCCAGGTTAATGTTGATACTGATGTGATCGAGTCTGAGGAGGAGGACCCTGAGGAGGTCCAGGTTGATGCTGACACAGATGTTGTTGAGACTGAGGGGGAGGAAGACCCGGAGGGGATCCAGACAGGACAGGATGCTGAGTTAGTGGTTGAGGATGATGATTATTGGGTTGTGGCTGAGATGAGGACTTTGGGAGATGACACTGACATGACCACGGATCAGGTGGTGCCGGTAGATGAGGGTGTTGAGGGAGATATAGATGAGCCAGTAGTTGGTGCTGTAGGGAGTTCTGGACTTTTTGTGCCACTCCTCCCTGTTGAGAGAGCCCCTACCCCACCACCACTACCTGTGAGCCCATACCCCGACGAGTTTGAGGAGCTTACCCCAGAGCCCCAGCAGACAGAGACTGCCGCTCCAGCTGAGCCATCCACCCCACCTCATGCCCCGATAGGAGGAGTCCCAGTATGTGTTCACAACTTGATTGTGAACGGGCTTTATAGAGAGTTGTCTGTGGCAGATGCCAGGTTGGCAGAGTCTAGGAGTGAGTTAGCAGCAGAGAGAGCCGCCCGGATGAGGTTGCAGGGCAGGAGGACTATCAGTGACAGGGTTGGGTATAGGGCTGTGACCCGCATCGAGCTGAGGGCTCGGGTGAGGGTGCGACAGTTGCCTACTGATGGACATGGTAGGGTAGACAAAGCAGAGGCTGAGGAGGTTTTCCGCATCGCCATGGGGAGGGTTCGGAGGATGTTTCGTCGTGGCGGCTGATTTCAGATGTAGTGATGCAGTGGTCTAGTTGTCTAGTCATGTACAGACATAGTAGTGCCGGCTTTTGTAGGGATGGTTTTCTTGTACTTGTTTTCCCTTTTTGCAGACTAGATAGATAGACAGCGTATTTCACTTTTGACTTGTTGTTGTTGTTGTTAGGATGGTTGTACTTTAAACTATCGTTGTAACTCGGATGTTGTACCTTTTCGGTACCTGGTATATATTTGTTTCCCTTTCAGTCATTACAATTTTGTTGGGATGTGATTACGAGTTTATTAGTATATGTATTACTTTTCGATTAAGTTGCCATGAGATATAAAACTGTGGGATTTAAAACCCAATCATGTAAAGAATTATGCAAGGAAAAATCCTTTAAAACAGGTAAGTGAACCTAATGTATAATTTTCCAAATTTTCAGTATAATGCCTCCAAGACGAATGGGCACTAGGGCTAACCCCCGAGAATCTACTGACCAAGAGAGTCACAACCAACACGAGGAAAACCGTGAAAGTAGTGAAGAACAAGATCAGGAGTATAATGAGCAAGAAGATTCCCAATATGGAGCAGAGGATGAACCCCTGTACTCTGAAGAATTTGAAGGGGAAATAGAGGGTGGAGAAACTGAAGTAGAACAGGAAGGGGAGAACCAGGGCGGAAACCCCATGGGCCAGTTTATGGATCTACTTAGGCAAAATTTGAACCAATACCCCCAACCACCACCAGGCAACAACACTTCAGTGGCAAATTCCTTTAGGGCCATTAAGTCCCTTAAGCCCCCAAAGTTCCACGGATCGGCTGATCCCGTTGAGGCGAGGGCCTGGATCAAGGAAATGGAAAAATCTTTTGAGATTCTGAGTATCAATGAGGCTCAGAAGACTGTTTTTGCTACTTACCTACTAAAGGGAGAGGCCAATTATTGGTGGGAAGCCAAGAAGAACATGGAGACTGATGTTGTCATAGCCTGGGAAAGGTTCAATCAATTGTTCCTGGAGAAGTACTTCCCGAAGTTCATGAAAACCCAGATGGAACTTAAGTTCTTGGAACTGAAACAGAACAATATGTCAGTGGCTGACTATGAGGCCAAATTTACTGAGCTATCGAGATTTGTGCCAGAGTTTGTAGACACAGAAGAGAAGAAAGCTAACAGGTTTCAACAAGGGCTGAAGCAGTGGATCCAGAATAGGGTGGCGGTTTTAGAGATTACAGATTACGCCACCTTGGTGCAGAAGGCAACCATTGTGGAGGCTGGTATTGATCAGATGCAGAGAGAGAGAGAGAGAAAGGGGGATAAAGAGAAAGCATGTTAGTATGGGCGGAAGATCCGCTGGAGGAAAACCCCCAACCAAGTTTAATCGAGGGGCGGTTTCCCTACCAGGGAGGAATGTAGGGTTTAAACCATCTGCGAGTGTAAGTGTGAGCCAGGGCGGCCACCAATCAGGAATGTCCCGTTCCAACCCTTCTCGACCTCCATTGCCATTGTGTGCTACTTGTGGGAAGAGGCACTCCGGGGTGTGCAACCTGAAGCAGATAAACTGTTATAAATGTGGGCGAGCTGGGCATTATGCTACCTCTTGCACCACGGTCATCCCTAACAGCACAACCTGTTTCCAGTGTGGACAGCGAGGGCACATGAGGAAGGATTGCCCAAAGAGCAAACCAGCAGCATCAGGAGCAAGCAAGGTTGCCTCAAATAGGCCACCAACTGCTAGGACTTTTAATATGTCAGTACAAGATGCCGTGAGGGACACAGATGTGATAGTAGGTACTTTTTCTCTCAATTCAGTCAGTGCAAATGTCTTATTTGATTCAGGAGCAACTAAGTCTTTTATATCTAGAGATTTTGCGCATAAGTTGAAACTTAAAACCCAGCCACTAAGATTCCTTACTAGTAGAAATAGCTAATCAGGAAATCGTACCGGTTAATCAAATTCACCCCGATTGTAAGCTAGAAATAGGAGGACGATCCTTCTATGTCGATTTAATTCCTTTTAAGCTAGGGGAATTCGATGTCATTTTGGGTATGGATTGGTTGTCTCGCAATGATGCGCGGATAGATTGTAAAGGGAAAAAGGTTAAGTTGAAAACCCCAGGGAAGAAAGAAATAGTGTTTAAAGGAATGCGACAGACCCAGAAAATTCTGACCATGGCGCAAACCAAGAGATTGTTACGAAAAGGGAACGAGGCTTATTTAACCTACGTTATAGATACTCAGAAGGAAGTGCCAAGATTGCAAGACATTCTGGTAGTTAATGAGTTCGAGGACGTGTTCCCACAAGATCTTCCCGAACTACCACCTGATAGGGTAATTGAGTTTGCCATCGAATTAGCCCCGGGGACGGCGCCGGTTTCGAAGGCCCAGTACCGACTAGCCCCAGTAGAAATGAAGGAGCTAGCTGAACAATTACAGGAATTGTTGGATAAGGGCATGATAAGGCCCAGTGTGTCGCCTTGGGGCGCACCAGTGTTGTTTGTTAAGAAAAAGGATGGAAGTATGAGGTTATGCATCGACTACAGAGAATTGAACAAGCTAACCATAAAGAATAAGTATCCATTGCCCAGGATAGACGATTTGTTTGACCAGCTAAGAGGATCTGAATACTTCTCTAAGATTGATTTGGGAACGGGATATCACCAACTGAAGATCAAACCTGAAGATATCCCAAAGACTGCATTCCGCACCAGATATGGACATTATGAGTTCTTAGTTATGTCATTTGGATTGACCAACGCCCCAGCAGCCTTCATGGACCTAATGAATAGAGTGTTCAAGGAATATTTGGACAAATTCGTGATAGTTTTCATTGATGATATTATCATCTACTCAAAGACAGAGGCAGAACACGCTGAACATTTAAGGATAACCTTAGAAATACTCAGGAAGGAGCAGTTATATGCTAAGTTCTCCAAGTGCGAGTTTTGGAAAAATGAGGTACAATTCTTAGGGCACGTGATCAATAGAGAAGGAGTGTTGGTTGACCCCTCCAAGATAGAAGCAGTTTCAAACTGGGAACGGCCAACTACTCCAACCGAGGTGAGGAGTTTCATTGGACTGGCCGGATATTACAGGAGATTTGTCCAAGACTTTGCGAAAATCGCAGCTCCATTAACTCGACTTACCCGTAAAACCGAGAAATTTGAATGGACTGAGAAATGCGAGAAGAGTTTCCAAGAGTTAAAGAAGAGGCTGGTGACAGCCCCAGTGCTGGCATTACCTGATGGAAAAGGAGATTTCGTGATTTACAGTGATGCTTCGCATAAAGGACTGGGATGCGTGCTTATGCAGCACGGCAAGGTAATAGCGTATGCGTCTAGGCAATTGAAGGATTATGAAGTCAGATATCCCACGCATGATCTAGAACTAGCAGCCATAGTCTTCGCTTTAAAGATTTGGAGACACTACCTGTATGGGGAAAAATGCGAGATTTACACAGACCATAAGAGCCTCAAATACATTTTCACTCAGAAAGAGCTTAACATGCGCCAGAGGAGATGGTTAGAGTTAATCAAGGATTACGACTGTGAAATTCGCTATCACCCGGGCAAAGCCAATGTGGTGGCTGACGCCCTTAGTAGGAAAGAGAAGCTCAAGATGATAACTTCAGAGAAAGAGCTAGTGAAAGATTTTGAGAAGTTGGAAATCGAGGTTAAGTTACCTGGAGAGGGCCAAGAAAAGTTGATGGAAATTAGAATCCAACCTCCATTGCTAGAAAAGATTAGACTGTGCCAGGAGCGGATGATGGAGGAAGAAAAGAACTCCACAGAAGAGCTAATGACCGGGGATGAAATTAAGTGCGAAAGAGACAAGGAAGGTGTAAGAACCCAGATTTTGGGTGGAATTAAAACTTTTATGTATTTAATGATGTAAGAATGAATAGTGGATATGGCTACAGTGTAATAATTGATAATTGGGAAAGAATGAATGGAATTCGACTTTATTATGTTTATGTCTTGAAGACTGCTAAAGGGTGACAACATAGGTAAGAATAATCTATCTTCTAAGGGAATAAGATATGGCAACTTCAAGCAAGAGAATACTCTCATGTCATCCAGATCGATAACGCTTAATCCAGTAGTTCCGTAAAAAGGTTAAGGAACGATCGAAAGAGAATACGAACAATTATACAACCCTAAGAGAACAAATAAAGAATACAGAATGAATAGTGTTTTGGTGGGAGTATATAATAATATGAGACGACACTATATAGAAGTATTCGGAACGGATTTCCGAGTTCGTATTAGTGATCCAGGGGGAAAATAAGTGTATGTAAAAGCTGTCGGATTCTGAAAAACCGCACTTTTATTTTCTCCGAGAGTTCCCTGGACACTGATAGCCTTAAGTATTTAACGAATGGATTAAAGGAATATAAAATGGAAAGTTATAATGAAAGATGGAGAATGAAAGTATTAATATTAAAAAGGATTCCCGGTAAACCCTAATTAGAAATCCGTGAAATATTCTCACGAACGATCAATCGAAACGGGTAATAACCGGACACAGAAACAAGCAGAGGAAGCAAGAGTCTTGTGCAAGCTACTAGTATAAATATCTAGTAACTAAACTAGAAGCAAGGAACTAGCACCTTAGAGGAAGAACTAAGTACTTAGCAAGTAACTACCTAGTTAGGCTTTAACCACCACAAAACCAACACATGTCTTGCCATTTGATCATCCAACACCTCATCACTTTATTAAAGTGACTTTTACAAGATATTATGTTGTAAGTGGATGAGAGTGAAGGAGATTAAAACACAAAAATCAAAAGAACCAAGCAACTCTCTCCCCCCCTTGCAAAGAAACCATTCGGCTATATCCATTAATTCCAAATCCAAACTCAACCTTCCCACCATTGTTTGTTCTTGAAATAATTAAGGTGAGTCTTACATTTCATAAAACTTATCTCCTCAAAATCTTAGCTTCAAACTCATCCATTTCCATGTTCAAAAAAATCAAACAAGAGGAGGGTGAATAGTGTTCATCATATACTAACTTTGTTTTCTTGATTTTCCATGGTTAATCTAGCAAGCATAATCACTCCTAAGGACCATACAAGGCTTAGTAAGGCTATATCACTATCTAAGGAAGGTATAAAGCTCTTGAAACCCTAACCCTTGTTTAAGATTTAAGCATGTTTATGATAGTTATAACTTAGTTATGGTTATGTTAAAGTTATAAGCATGATTATGTATGGATTTTGGATTAATGATGTAAATAGCTAGATGAATGGAAAGGCATTGCTTGGCCTCAGTTCATGTGTATAAGTCATGTATATGTTGTTTGGGTTGGATGCTATGTTTATGGGAAGATTCGAAATTGATAGATATTCGATTTACAGCCGTTATAATTCCCGATTTTGCAATACCATGTTTTGTATGCCATTTTCCATGTCAAACCCCTACTGTCCAGAGACCTTATCTGCCATGATAGGATAGGTAATGTTCTAAGCTTCGTTTTTATATAAAGATCACGTGAAACGGACTTACGGTTTAGGATTTATGACCAAATTACTAAAAGTAGTTCGAATCCGTAAACGAAAGTTCGTAACTGAAATTGAACCCTCGTAAGCTATGTAACGTCATGGCGAATCTTGGTAAATAAATACTAGGGGTAAGAAGGAAGGTGTGAAAGAAAACCGTATGTCAAAAAGAGCATTTTTCGATTTATTAAAAATGTTCGAGTCAAGGTTAAACGCGAACGAACCCCTAAAAGACCACTCTTTTATAACTTTGGTAAAACACTTAGAAAACGGGCGATAAAACTCGGAGTATAATATTGGTTCGTAACGATCAACCTTAGAACTCATATGACTTAAGTATGTCCCAAGTATAAGTGCAGTGACATGTCGTATTAACGAACGAATGTCGGGTCGGATCAGTGATAATAAGTAATCCACAAAAAGGGGTATAACGAGATAACTCGAGAACGTGTTTCGATTTAAGTATAACTTAACTTTTAATATGTTAAGTGATTAATCCCGAATGCCTTGGCTATTTATAGATCACCAGGCTGAACCGGGACCCGCTACCACTACCCCTTACCGTACTCGACTACCAGGCAAGTTTCAATTCCCTTCTTTTAGGCTGTTGTTGTGATTGAATAAATATATATATATGATTGCTGATATACATATGCCATTGCATGCATGCCTACTTTCAAGTTGAATTGATATACTTGTTCCCTGAATGTTATTGTTGGCTTATAAGCTAGATAGTTAAATATCAGTTATAAGCCGAGGATTGTAAGACCCTCATAGAAGGGCATATACATCTTATTAATCGAATATAGACCGGGAGTCAATATTCCTTCATATATCGAGATTACCTCGGAGGAAAATATTTAAGTAAATATTTTCTATTATTTGGGCGACGAATATTATTTGAATATTCGTTCAAGACTAATTATTTTAACGATCCTTACTTCAAATAATTATTTGAACGTAACTATTCAACGAATACTATTTCTCAATATTCATTCAGAGTCGAATTGATTATCGACTATTATTTCGAATATTCTTCTAAAGATGAGACTGTTAAATGAATATTATTTGGATATTCTTTTAGATTATTATTTTATTAAATAAATATTACTTTTGAATATTCATTTAAGATATTAAATACTTGATGAATATTATTTTAATATTCATCTGAAGCTTGATTTAATTATCGAATATTATCTCGAATATTCCTTAAGGCTTGGATTACTAAATGAATATCACTTGATATTCATTTAGGATATTATTCATTAAATGAATATTACTTTTGAATATTCATTTAAATTCCTAATTAATTATGAATGTTACCTTAAATATTCTTTTCAGGTCTTATTAATTAATGAATATTGTTTTGAATATTCATTTAAATATTTATTTTTTCAATAAATATTCTCCTGATATTTCTTCAGGGATTATTTGAGAAATACTCTGATTAAAGATATTCTTTCATATTCCTAAATATTCTTTAAATGTTTTAATTCAATAAATATTCTCTTAATATTTTTTCCATACTTAGAATAATCTCGAGAAGGTTTATCTTCTTCGATTATTACAGAAAATATTTCGAAGTCATATTATTATTAATCTTATATCAAGAAAGGTTCCCAGACATCATTCTTCTTTGAGTCTATCTCCTTAATAATAAGGGAACCTTACTTGGAAAATGTTATTTATCTTGTCGACTTCCCGGTCATAAAGTATTCCCTTCACCCGCAACTCGGGTGCTGTTGACTTATTAAGTCGTTGCTTACCTTCTCATCTTTCGAGGGGTAAGATTACTGGAACAAGTTGATATCCGTTACCAAGTAATAGCTTGGGAGTTATTGGTAAATTTTCCTTTCCAACTAGATGCGACTACTTTGTGGAGTCTTATCAACAAGTATTATACTTGGGGAAAGGGGGACAAACGTTACATTCAGAATCATGAATTCTATTTGAACTAGGAGTCGTGTAAGAGGCCAAGTAGCGCCGGTCCATCCCCTTGGCCCAACCGTTGGCCGGGGAGAGCTAGCAAGGCGGTATACAAGTAAAGCCGTCAGTTCTTCCTTCTACCGGTAGTAAATCTAAATTGAGCTGTACGATCTCGACTGATCATCAAGATTGGAACAGCGGGCGCGGTGAATACTCCATCATTGGTTCATCATCCAAATTTATTTATTTCCTGCAACATGATTACTGTTGGCAGAGTTGGAAAAGTGTCATAACTGGAATTGCAACCTTTTCTTGCAAGTTCCTCTTCTTAATAACAATAAGAATATCTCGCTTACTTTGATGTAGCAGATATTTCTTCAAACAAATACTTTCAGTTACCTTGTAACTTCATCGTTCATAATATACTGGCATCATTTCCGTAAATGCATGGCATATGGTTTAAAAGATAGCTTTGAACTGTTTTAAATTATCGTTCAGTTATATATTTGTTGGTGGGCTTTCGCTCACCCTTGCTTTGTTTATATTATGTCACAACAATAGCTAGGAGAGATGGCTCGCGTCAGGCGCACTCGGCGCAAGCAGGTTACCCGACCCACCGGACTACCCGCTGAGATGCTAGCCGCCATTGCTGAGGTAGCATAGTTAGACAGCTTTTGTTTCCTGTTTAACTATATGTATAATTAATGTAATTAACGGCAAAACTTTTAAACCTATGATGTTATCCTGTTGGGATTGTAATAACTTTTATTCGTAAACCCTTTAATGTAAGACTTATTTCAATTTTATCTCTGGGACTATAACTGTTGTGTGTGTGAGTGGTAATTATTGTGGGGTCACAGCATGTGATTTATTTATTGTGGACTCAAGTCAAGTATTATGAATGGATGTAAGACCGTAACCACCAGATCCCTGGCCCCGGATCTGGGGGTGTTACAGAGATGGTATCAGAGCGAGAGTTATATATCCCAAGAGATGATACGACGTTATATAATAATAAATTCAATAATATAATAAGAACCCTTGCCAGGTTCACCTAAAACCCTTACGGGAACTTTTTAAGTATCATGATAGTAACATAGTTCGTCCTGTGTAGGCGAGCGTCTTGTCGGCCCAGGAGACAGCTGCGAGACAGCATGATGAGGACATGTTCCGGACTAGGGACCCATACTATGAGCACTTGCCTGAGGAAGATACTGAGCCTGAGGAGGAGGACGCTGAGGAGGTCCAGGTTGAGGCTGATACTGATGTGATCGAGTCTGAGGAGGAGGACCATGAGGAGGTCCAGGATGATGCTGACACAGATGTTGTTGAGACTGAGGGGGAGGAGGACCCGGAGGGGATCCAGACAGGACAGGATGCTGAGTTAGTAGTTGAGGATGATGATTATTGGGTTGTGACTGAGATCAGGACTTTGGGAGGTGACACTGACATGACCACGGATCAGGTGGTGCCGGTAGATGAGGGTGTTGAGGGAGATATAGATGAGCGAGTAGTTGGTGCTGTAGGGAGTTCTGGACTTTTTGTGCCACTCCTCCCTGTTGAGAGAGCCCCTACCCCACCACCACTACCTGTGAGCCCGTACCCCGACGAGTTTGAGGAGCTTACCCCAGAGCCCCAGCAGACAGAGACTGCCACTCCAGCTGAGCCATCCACCCCACCTCATGCCCCGATAGGAGGAGTCCCAGTATGTGTTCATAACTTGATTGTGAACGGGCTTTATATAGAGTTGTCTGTGGCAGATGCCAGGTTGGCAGAGTCTAGGAGTGAGTTAGCAGCAGAGAGAGCCGCCCGGATGAGGGTGCAGGGCAGGAGGACTATCAGTGACAGAGTTGGGTATAGGGCTGTGACCCGCATCGAGCTGAGGGCTCGGGTGAGGGTGCGACAGTTGCCTACTGATGGGCATGGTAGGGTAGACAGAGCAGAGGCTGAGGAGGTTTTCCGCATCGCCATGGGGAGGGTTCGGAGGATGTTTCGTCGTGGCGGCTGATTTCAGATGCAGTGATGCAGTGGTCTAGTTGTCTAGTCATGTACGGACATAGTAGTGCCGGCTTTTGTAGGGATGGTTTTCTTGTACTTGTTTTCCCTTTTTGCAGACTAGACAGATAGACAGCATATTTCACTTTTGACTTGTTGTTGTTGTTAGGATGGCTGTACTTTAAACTATCGTTATAACTCGGATGTTGTACCTTTTCGGTACCTAGTATATATTTGTTTCCATTTCGGTCATTACAATTTTGTTGGGATGTGATCACGAGTTATTAGCATATGTATTACTTTTCGATTAAGTTGCCATGAGATATAAAACTGTGGGATTTTAAACCCAATCATGTAAAGAAATGTGCAAGGAAAAATCCTTTAAAACAGGTAAGTGAACCTAATGTATAATTTTCCAAATTTTCAGTAAAATGCCTCCAAGACGAATGGGCACTAGGGCTAACCCCCGCGAATCTACTGACCAAGAGAGTCACAACCAACATGAGGAAAACCGTGAAAGTAGTGAGGAACAAGATCAGGACTATAATGAGCAAGAAGATTCCCAGTATGGAGCAGAGGATGAACCCCTGTACTCTGAAGAATTTGAAAGGGAAATAGAGGGTGGAGAAACTGAAGTAGAACAGGAAGGGGAGAACCAGGGCGGAAACCCCATGGGCCAGTTTATGGATCTACTTAGGCAGAATTTGAACCAATACCCCCAACCACAACCAAGCAACAACACTTCAATGGCAAATTCCTTTAGGGCCTTTAAGTCCCTTAACCCCCAGAGTTCCACGGATCGGCTGATCCCGTTGAGGCGAGGGCCTGGATCAAGGAAATGGAAAAGTCTTTTGAGATTCTGAGTATCAATGAGGCTCAGAAGACTGTTTTTGCTACTTACCTACTAAAGGGAGAGGCCAATTATTGGTGGGAAGCCAAGAAAAACATGGAGACTGATGCTGTCATAGCCTGGGAAAGGTTCAAACAATTGTTCCTGGAGAAGTACTTCCCGAAGTTCATGAAAACCCAGATGGAACTTAAGTTCTTGGAACTGAAACAGAACAATATGTCAGTGGCCGACTATGAGGCCAAATTTACTGAGCTATCGAGATTTGTGCCAGAGTTTGTAGACACAGAAGAGAAGAAAGCTAACAGGTTTCAACAAGGGCTGAAGCAGTGGATCCAGAATAGGGTGGCGGTTTTAGAGATTACAGATTATGCCACCTTGGTGCAGAAGGCAACCATTGTGGAGGCTGGTAGTGATCAGATGCAGAGAGAGAGAGAGAGAAAGGGGGGATAAAGAGAAAGCATGTTAGTATGGGCGGAGGATCCGCTGGAGGTAAACCCCCAACCAAGTTTAATCGAGGAGCGGTTTCCCTACCAGGGAGGAATGTAGGGTTTAAACCATCTGCGAGCGTAAGTGTGAGCCAGGGCGGCCACCAATCAGGAATGTCCCGTTCCAACCCTTCTCGACCTTCATTGCCATTGTGTGCTACTTGTGGGAAGAGGCACTCCGGGGTGTGCAACCTGAAGCAGATAAACTGTTATAAGTGTGGGCGAGCTGGGCATTATGCTACCTCTTGCACCACGGTCATCCCTAGCAGCACAACCTGTTTCCAGTGTGGACAGCGAGGGCACATGAGGAAGGATTGCCCAAAGAGCTAACCAGCAGCATCAGGAGCAAGCAAGGTTGCCTCAAATAGGCCACCAACTGCTAGGACTTTCAATATGTCAGTACAAGATGCCGTGAGGGACACAGATGTGATAGCAGGTAATTTTTCTCTCAATTCAGTCAGTGCAAATGTCTTATTTGATTCAGGAGCAACTAAGTCTTTTATATCTAGAGATTTTGCGCATAAGTTGAAACTTAAAACCCAGCAACTAAGAGATTCCTTACAAGTAGAAATAGCTAATCAGGAAATCGTACCGGTTAATCAAATTCACCCCGATTGTAAGCTAGAAATAGGAGGACGATCCTTCTATGTCGATTTACTTCCTTTTAAGCTAGGGGAATTCGATGTCATTTTGGGTATGGATTGGTTGTCTCGCAATGATGCGCGGATAGATTGTAAAGGGAAAAAGGTTAAGTTGAAAACCCCAGGGAAGAAAGAAATAGTGTTTAAAGGAATGCGACAGACCCAGAAAATTCTGACCATGGCGCAAACCAAGAGATTGTTACGAAAAGGGAACGAGGCTTATTTAGCCTACGTTATAGATACTCAGAAGGAAGTGCCAAGATTGCAAGACATTCTGGTAGTTAATGAGTTCGAGGACGTGTTCCCACAAGATCTTCCCGGACTACCACCGGATAGGGTAATTGAGTTTGCCATCGAATTAGCCCTGGGGACGGCGCCGGTTTCGAAGGCCCCGTACCGACTAGCCCCAGTAGAAATGAAGGAGCTAGCTAAACAATTACAGGAATTGTTGGATAAGGGCATGATAAGGCCCAGTGTGTCGCCTTGGGGCGCACCAGTGTTGTTTGTTAAGAAAAAGGATGGAAGTATGAGGTTATGCATCGACTACAGAGAATTGAACAAGCTAACCATAAAGAATAAGTATCCATTGCCCAGGATAGACGATTTGTTTGACCAACTAAGAGGAGCTGAATACTTCTCTAAGATTGATTTGAGAACAGGATATCACCAACTGAAGATCAAACCTGAAGATATCCCGAAGACTGCATTCCGCACCAGATATGGACATTATGAGTTCTTAGTTATGTCATTTGGATTGACCAACGCCCCAGCAGCCTTCATGGACCTAATGAATAGAGTGTTCAAGGAATATTTGGACAAATTCGTGATAGTTTTCATTGATGATATTCTCATCTACTCAAAGACAGAGGCAGAACACGCTGAACATTTAAGGATAACCTCAGAAATACTCAGGAAGGAGCAGTTATATGCCAAGTTCTCCAAGTGTGAGTTTTGGAAAAATGAGGTACAATTCTTAGGGCACGTGATCAATAGAGAAGGAGTGTTGGTTGACCCCTCCAAGATAGAAGCAGTTTCAAACTGGGAACGGCCAACTACTCCAACCGAGGTGAGGAGTTTCATTGGACTGGCCGGATATTACAGGAGATTTGTCCAAGACTTTGCGAAAATCGCAGCTTCATTAACTCGACTTACCCGTAAAACCGAGAAATTTGAATGGACTGAGAAATGCGAGAAGAGCTTCCAAGAGTTAAAGAAGAGGCTGGTGACAGCCCCAGTGCTGGCATTACCTGATGGAAAAGGAGATTTCGTGATTTACAGTGATGCTTCGCATAAAGGACTGGGATGCGTGCTTATGCAGCACGGCAAGGTAATAGCGTATGCGTCTAGGCAATTGAAGGATTATGAAGTCAGATATCCCACGCATGATCTAGAACTAGCAGCCATAGTCTTCGCTTTAAAGATTTGGAGACACTACCTGTATGGGGAAAAATGCGAGATTTACACAGACCATAAGAGCCTCAAATACATTTTCACTAAGAAAGAGCTTAACATGCGCCAGAGGAGATGGTTAGAGTTAATCAAGGATTACGACCGTGAAATTCGCTATCACCCGGGCAAAGCCAATGTGGTGGCTGACGCCCTTAGTCGGAAAGAGAAGCTCAAGATGATAACTTCAGAGAAAGAGCTAGTGAAGGATTTTGAGAAGTTGGAAATCGAGGTTAAGTTACCTGGAGAGGGCCAAGAAAAGTTGATGGAAATTAGAATCCAACCTCCATTGCTAGAAAAGATTAGAATGTGCCAGGAACGGATGATGGAGGAAGAAAAGAACTCCACAGAAGAGCAAATGACCGGGGAGGAAATTAAGTGCGAAAGAGACAAGGAAGGGTTCATGAGGTACACATACAGGATATGGATCCCAAACGTTCAGGAACTCAAGAATGAGATTTTAAATGAGGCACACAACTCAAGATACTCAGTGCACCCCGGTAGCACCAAAATGTATAGGTATTTGAAGGAGTATTACTGGTGGCCCAATATGAAAAAGGACGTAGCAGAGTGGGTAAGCAGATGCTTGACCTGCCAACGAGTGAAGGCAGAGCACCAGAAACCCAGCGGACTTCTACATCCCTTAGAGATTCCAGAATGGAAATGGGAACATATAGCCATGGATTTCGTAGTAGGTTTACCAAGGACCAAGGCTAATCATGACGCCATATGGGTAATTGTAGATCGACTGACGAAATCGGCTCACTTTCTCCCGATCAACGAAAGGTACACGGTCGACAGACTAGTGGACATCTACTTAAAAGAGATAGTGGCGCGACATGGAGTCCCAGTCGCAATAGTATCCGATCGAGATCCTAGATTTAACTCCAGGTTTTGGAGGAGTTTTCAAGAATGTGTAGGGACCCAGCTGAACATGAGCACAGCCTACCACCCCCAGACAGATGGGCAAAGTGAAAGGACCATCCAAACGCTAGAGGATATGTTGAGAGTCTGCGCGATAGACTTCAAGGGGAGTTGGGATGAGTTCTCCTATAATAACAGTTATCATTCAAGCATTGGGATGCCACCTTATGAGGCCCTTTATGGAAGAAAATGTCGATCTCCCTTGTATTGGGATGAAGTTGGAGAGCGAAAGATGCTCGGGCCCAAAGTGGTCCAACGAACTAAAGATGCAGTGGATCTAATTCGAGGCCGGTTGGTAGCAGCCCAGGATCGACAAAAGAAATATGCCGACTTAGCTCGGAAAGGCAAGGAATACGAAGTAGGGGACCTAGTGTTCTTGAAAGTGTCACCTTGGAAAGGTTTGATGAGATTTGGGAAGAAAGGGAAGCTGAGTCCCAGGTACATTGGACCATTTGAGATCTTGAGACGGATTGGGGAACTAGCTTATGAGCTCGCATTGCCCCCGAATCTACAACAGGTGCACAATGTGTTCCATGTTTCGATGCTGAGGAAGTATAATCCGGATGCTAAGCATATTGTAGAGTATGAGCAAGTGGACATGCAACCAGACCTGACCTATGTGGAGCAACCTGTGGAAATCATAGACCGGAAAGAACAAGTGCTCCGAAACAAGGTCATTCAGCTAGTCAGAGTTTTGTGGCAGAACCACAATGTAGAAGAATCCACCTGGGAACTTGAAAGCGCAATGCAAGAAAAGTACCCCCACTTGTTTTCAAACTGATTCCGGGACGGAATCCTTTTAAGGAGGGGAGACTGTAAGAACCCAGATTTTGGGTGGAATTAAAACTTTTATGTATTTAATGATGTAAGAATGAATAGTGGATATGGCTACAGTGTAATAATTGATAATTGGGAAAGAATGAATGGAATTCGACTTTATTATGTTTATGTCTTGAAGAATGCTAAAGGGTGACAACATAGGTAAGAATAATCTATCTTCTAAGGGAATAAGATATGGCAACTTCAAGCAAGAGAATACTCTCATGTCATCCAGATCGATAACGATTAATCCAGTAGTTCCGTAAAAAGGTCAAGGAACGATCGAAAGAGAATACGGACAATTATACAACCCTAAGAGAACAAATAAAGAATACAGAATGAATAGTGTTTTGGTGGGAGTATATAATAATATGAGACGACACTATATAGAAGTATTCGGAACGGATTTCCGAGTTCGTATTAGTGATCCAGGGGAAAATAAGTGTATGTAAAAGCTGTCGGATTCTGAAAAACCGCACTTTTATTTTCTCCGAGAGTTCCCTGGACACTGATAGCCTTAAGTATTTAACGAATGGATTAAAGGAATATTGTAAGAACCCCAAATTTTGGATATAATTAAAACTTTTATTAAGTAATGATAAAATGAGGAACAATGATTCCAACAACAAGGTCACCAGCTCTAATGAATGGTGGTTTCAAAGAACAATGATTGTAATGAATGGATATTGCTTTGGACAATGATCCTGATGCATTGGTATATTGTCAGAATAGAGTAATTCGATGGTTGAGGACCTAGATAAGAATAATCTACCATCCAGGAAGGAGCTAATGGATCCTTGAAGAGAAATGAATACGTGCATAGTATTTCCCATACGTGCATAGTATTTCCCATACGTGCATAGTATTTCCCGTACGTGCATAGTGTTTCCTGTACGTGCATAGTAATTTGGTGGATGAATAGTGACTTTGTAAGTTGGAAAACTTTTCACGCCACCCTATGTACGGGACGTGTTATGGATGTTTCGAAGTCATATTAGTAATACGCGGAGGAAATAAGTGAATGCAGAGACGATCGGAATTCAGAAATTCCAAATTCTTTTTCGGTACAATATTTGACCGAACCGTAAAGAGCCTATCAATACGATCAAGACAAGAGTATTATAATGTTAAGGATTCAAGGATTTTATTTATTAAGTATGATTTGAGGATTTAGAATCAAAACCTTTGAGTTAGAATAACAAGTGTTCTAGAAATCGCTAGAACTTTATAACAAGATTAAGCGATCAAGCAAACGCGAAAGAAATTACGGATTAAATACGTAACGAGATAAAAAAAAAACCCTACTTGATCAGCTGGGGTTATATATAAGAATATTTGGTGGAAATGAAATGAAGAAAAGAAATGAGAAAGGAAGTAATGAGGTGGATGGACAAGAAGAAAACAACAAGGCTTCACATCATCAATTTTTCTAACACACCATAAACCTTTGACACTTGTATTAAGAGGAGTATTAGCAGTTATACCCACTTATACATATCACAAATATCATTTGACAACTAGCCAAGCAAACACCACCTCTCCCCCATTTTTTCCAGCAGTTGCATTTTCCAGGGCAGGGGTCTTTGCCATTTTTTTTCACCTAGATCTACTCATCTAAAAATCATGAAAAAATTCATGGAGCTTCTACACATCAAGGTGAAGTTGGGGATTTAATTTCATAATTTTTGAAGATCGTTTGGATGGGTAAATAAATTCGAGAAGTTCACTGTTTTTTTCCCCAAAACCAAGGCACTTCGAATTTTGGAGTTTTAAGATTTCAAAATCCACCTTCCAACCATTGTTTGATCTCCAAATTTTTATGGTGAGTCCTATATTTCATAAAAATGATCTCCTAGAAATCTTAGCATCAAACTCCATGTTTTCCATTTTCAAATAAATCCTCAAAGATGAGGGTGAATAGTGTTTTCAAGAAACTAACTTTGATTTCTTGGTTTCTTTGGATGATTTAAGCTTTGTTAAAGCCATACAAGGACTATATAAGGGTTATTATAGCTTGTACACTCTCCAAGGAAGGTATAATTCTTAAGAACCCAAGATCTTACTTTGAGTTTTATATATGTTCTTGATGGTTTTAGATTAGTTAAGATTATGGTGTTGTTATATGCATAAAAGCATGATTATGTAGTTAGTAGTGATGATTTAAGAGTTTTGATGATTATGATGGTTAATTGAAACCTTCTTGGACTGGTTAAGATGAAAACCATGTATAGTATGCCCGGTGTGGCTTGGATTTATTGTTATGAATTTTAGAACGTTCGATTTATAGCGTCGTAATGCCGAATTTTCGTTAGACTATTAAACACCGAGCATCACAGTAGCTATAACTCACTGTACAGCTTCATTTTCTGCCATGATAGGATAGATTATGTTTCAAGCTTCGTTTTGATATAAAGATCGCATGAAACGGACTTACGGTTTAGGATTTATGACCAAATTACTAAAAGTAGTTCGAATCCGTAAACGAAAGTTCGTAACTGTAATTGAACCCTCGTAAACTATGTAACGTCATGGCGAATCTTGGTAAATAAATACTAGAGGTAAAAAGGAAGGCGTGAAAGAAAACCGTATGTCAAAAAGATCATTTTTCGATTTATTAAAAATATTCGAGTCGAGGTTAAACGCGAACGAACCCCTAAAAGACGACTCTTTTATAACTTCGGTAAAACACTTAGAAAACGGGCGATAAAACTCGGAGTATAATATTGGTTCGTAACGATCAACCTTAGAACTCATATGACTTAAGTATGTCCCAAGTATAAATGCAATGACATGTCGTATTAACGAACGAATGTCGGGTCGGATCAGTGATAAAAGTAATCCACAAAAAGGGGTATAAAGAGATAACTCGAGAACGTGTTTCGAATTAAGTATAACTTAACTTTTAATATGTTAAGTGATTAATCCCGAATGCCTTGGCTATTTATAGATCACCAAGCTGAACCGGGACCCGCTACCACTACCCCTTACCGTACTCGACTACCAGGCAAGTTCCAATTCCCTTCTTTTAGGCTGTTGTTGTGATTGAATAAATATATATATATATATATATATATGCTGATATACATATGCCATTGCATGCATGCCTACTTTCAAGTTGAAGTGATATACTTGTTCCCTGAATGTTATTGTTGGCTTATAAGCTAGATAGTTATATATCAGTTATAAGCCGATTATTGTAAGACCCTCATAGAAGGGCGTATACATCTTATTAATCAAAAATAGACCGGGAGTCAATATTCCTTGATATATCGAGATTACCTCGGAGGAAAATATTTAAGTAAATATTTTCTATTATTTGGGCGACGAATATTATTTGAATATTCGTTCGAGACTAATTATTTTAACGATCCCTACTTCAAATAATTATTTGAACGTAATCATTCGACGAATAATATTCGTCAATATTCATTCGGAGTCGAATTGATTATCGATTATTATTTCGAATACTCTTCTAAAGATGAGACTACTAAATGAATATTATGTGGACATTCATTTAGAATATTATTTCATTAAATAAATATTACTTTTGAAAATTCATTTAAGGTATTAAGTACTTGATGAATATTATCTTCAATATTCATCTGAAGCTTGATTTACTTATCGAATATTATATCGAATATTCCTTTAAAGCTTGGATTACTAAATGAATATTACTTGATATTCATTTAGGATATTATTTATTAAATGAATATTACTTTATTGATATTCATTTAAATTCCTAATTAATTATGAATATTATTTTGAATATTCATCCAGGGTTCTATTTAATCATCGAATATTATTTTAAATATTTTAAATATTCCTTTCAGGTCTTATTGATTAATGAATATTATTTGGAATATTCATTTGAATATTTAATTATGCAATAAATATTCTCTCGATATTTCTTCAAGAATTATTTGAAAAATACTCTGATTAAAGATATTCTTTCATATTCCTGAATATTCTTTAAATATTTTTAATTCAATAAATATTCTCTGAATATTTATTCCATACTTAGAATAACCTCAATAAGGTTTATCTTCTTCGATTATTACGAAAAATATTTCGGAGTCATATTATTATTAATCCTATATCAAGGAAGGTTCTCAGACATCATTCTTCTTTGAGTCTACCTCCTTAATAATAAGGGAACCTTACTTGGAAAATGTTATTTATCTTGTCGACTTCCCGGTCATAAAGTATTCCCTTCACTCGCAACTCGGGTGCTGTTGACTTATTAAGTCGTTGCTTACCTTCTCATCTTTCGAGGGGTAAGATCACTGGAACAAGTTGATATCCGTTACCAAGTAATAGCTTGGGAGTTATTGGTAAATTTTCCTTTCCAACTAGATACGACTACTTTGTGGAGTCTTATCAACAAGTATTATACTTGGGGAAAGGGGGACGAACGTTACATTCAGAATCATGAATTCTATTTGAACTAGGAGTCGTGTAAGAGGCCGAGTAGCGCCGGTCCATCCCCTTTGGCCCAACCGTTGGCCGGGGAGAGCTAGTAAGGCGGTACACAAGTAAAGCTGTCAGTTCTTCCTTCTACCGGTAGTAAATCTAAATTGAGCTGTACGATCTCGACTGATCATCAAGATTGGAACAGCGGGCGCGGTGAATACTCCATCATTGGTTCATCATCCAAATTTATTTATTTCCTGCAACATGATTACTGTTGGCAGAGTTGGAAAAGGGTCATAACTGGAATTGCAACCTTTTCTTGCAAGTTCCTCTTCTTAATAAGAATAAGAATATCTCGCTTACTTTGATGTAGCAGATATTTCTACAAACAAATACTTTAAGTTACCTTGTAACTTCATCGTTCATATTATACTGGCATCATTTCCGTAAAGGCATGGCATATGGTTTGAAAGATACTTTTGAACTGTTATACATTATCGTTCAGTCATATATTATTGTTGGTGGGCTATTGCTCACCCTTGCTTTATTATTATATCACAACAACAGCTAGACCAGATGACTCGCACAAGGCGCACTCGACGCGGGCGAGGACGATGAGACTACCAGAGCTGAAGAAGAAGCTATTGGTAGGGTATATTTATTCTTTCAGTACCAAGAATATGGTCTAGTATGCCTTATGTAAATGGATGGCAAAGAGTATGTATTTATATTGAAATTCTTTTGGATTGTAAGAACTCATAATATGATTAATAAAAATTTGAGTGTTACTCTGATTTCATCTCTGGGACTATAACGGGTGTGTTTTATATTATTGTGTTGGGTTATAGAGACGTAATTTATTTTATGTTAAGGAAAGTTCAAGTGTTGTGGACAGAATTGGAAACCGTAACCACCGGATCCCGGACCCCGGATCTGGGGGTGTTACAGAAGTGGTATCAGAGCGTACGTTATAAACCCCAGAGATGAGGTGACGTTAAAACAATAAATTCAATAAGATAATAAGAACTCTTGCCAAGTTCATAGTCGGACTACTTAATGTAGTGATGACATATAAAACCCTTATGGGAACTCGTAAGTATAATGATAGTAACTTAGCTCGATATCGTATCGACGAGTAAGGTGACTGACCTTGAGGCATACGAGCAACAGCGCGATGATGCTTTATATGCTGAAGATCAGCGGGTAATTCGATGGAGTACCCTACTGGAGACCCGGAAGAGGTTCCAGCAGATAAGGAAAATCCTGTTAGGATGAGGAGCTTACCCATGGGTAATGAGGGTCGCAGCCAGAATGACTGTGATGATTAAGATATGGTGCTCAGAAAAGTGAGTATAAAGAACTGATATATTATTAAGAGATCTGAAGATGCATGTTGAATTCATAGCCGGACTACCAGACGTAGTACCAGCAAGAAAGAAGGATTGGAAGAATTACTTGAGATCTTATACGGAAATAGATGAGAATCCTTAGAGATTTTCATCTTAACAAAGAAAGAGCTAGAGGGATGTATGATTATCAAAGACAGTGATATAGGGCGAGGAGCAGAGTCCCTAGGAATAGTTGAGAAGGAGGCAGTAAGTGCCATATCATTTGATAAATGAATTAGTATGAATATGGTCAGTAATAATTCGCCATGAGAAGGCAGGTGTCGTAGGTTGTAAATTATGGAACCAAATTGAGGTTAATAAGGTGGTTTTATTAAGGAAAATGTTCATTTTATGAATGAATCATTTAGAAAGTAAAGACATTGGGAAGTAATAGAATGATTGGGTAAAAGTTATATAAGGAAGTAGTAAGCAAGACAATGATCTCAGAACCTACCGGAAGATAAGACCAGTGAGTCAAGATGAACTCGTAATGAGACTACTGCCAGAGACTGAGTATAGAGTTAATTCAACTCAGTTAAATGATGAACCAGAAACGTTAGATGCATGTGATTCAGAGGAATATTAAATTCCTTCTTCTCTTTGAATGGATTATAGTAGTTACCTTAAGTTTACTCCGACACGGAATTATAATAGATCAAGTAATACGATCAGCAGTTAAAGAGAAAAATGTGAGAAAATCTTCCTGGAGCTAAAAGGTGAAATTGGTAATGACCAAGAGCTGGCATTGCTTAATGGAAAAAGGAGACTTTGTGCTTCCAATGACGCTTCGCATAAAGGGTTAGGTAGACCGACATTTGGTAGTATTGAATATCAGGACGTTGTGACAGGTTTCAGTTTGAAATTATTGATTC
This sequence comes from Saposhnikovia divaricata, assembly GCA_036435485.1. Lineage (NCBI taxonomy): Eukaryota > Viridiplantae > Streptophyta > Magnoliopsida > Apiales > Apiaceae > Saposhnikovia > Saposhnikovia divaricata. The sequence continues at coordinate 138,582,999 of CM071599.1, read as the reverse complement.
CCTTCTAAGGGATGGATATAATTGATTCCTCTCCAGTGGGTAAACTTCCAATCCGATGATGATTATTTCGTTAACTATGACTGCTTATGATTCCACCTGCTTGGAGGTTCATAGAACTATTCTTCAGGTTTCGAAACTGGTCTCCTTGATGTTACCAGTAGGTGGGTAGATTGATCAAAATTTCCCTGAGTCTGGAAAGGAATTCGGTGAATTTTGGCAAACCTTGTCTTTCTGATAATCAGAGAATGTCATGGAAGAGAGTAGAAACTGGAGCAAACCCTGTGATTTGGGTAAGGTTGCTATAAAATGGGTTAGTAAACGGACCCTGAGCATTACAATCGACGGTAGTGATAATATGATGAAGTGAGATTGGACGAAAACAGGAAATGTAAGTAAGAAACTAGCCGGACGGAGAAACTCCGGGATTGACTTAAGTGAAAAGGCTGTTATGCCAGGAATGGTAAGCTTGCGTGGCACGCGGGATTGATAAGAATAGTTGAAAAGATAAAAGTGGAGGAAAGGTGACCGGAGACGGTGCCGAGTAGTCGATTAAGACTTACATGGAGTAAAGTTTTGGAAAGGTAGAAAGGTATCAAAGAAGAAGGCACTATGCCGGCAATTGCTAGAAAAGTAATGCTATTAGCCAACCCCTAAAATCATATATTTTTATTTTAGTGTGGCCAGTTGAGGCCAAGTCACAACGGACTATAAAGTGACTAGACCAGCAATGAAAAGACAAAGCAGGGTTGCTTCTAAGTAAGCACCGACTGCAAGGGCTTCTGATATAAAGGAAATATTAATGAGATTGTAGGAGTCTTCTACTAAACCCTTTGCAACCCATGTTTTGATGGGGAATTTACTAGACCTTTTTGGGATGGGGTAACCCGTACTAAAGTGACTCATGTGTATATGGTTGTCCAAGATTTTGAGTAAAATGGGAGTATAGTGACTTGAGATGCATGATGTTAGGGTATCATGAATACCATGAACATATTACGACTAAGGGAAGTAAACAACGAAGGTTTATGTAGAAATGGTCAGAGATGGATCAGTATGCTGTAGAAATTTTGTCTAAGGCAAGTACATTTGAGAAGAACGATAAGTACTAATAGATTCACGTTGAACTCGACCAATATTTTCCAAAACATCCTTGCTGCCATTACCAAGTTCTGTAAGAGAGGAGATAGGCATACGTTGCCTTTTTGGAAGGCCAAATAGGCTGACAACTATCTGAAAGAAGAGGGTGGCATTAAGCCACCGATCGATTATCAAATGAGAATGATTGAAAAGAGACCTTTATTAAGGATACATGATCTGATTGCCAATTATAAGATGCAAGAATTCATTGATAGTTGAATTAAGGATAGGATATCAATGAATTAAGACAAACCCTGGGGAATGCACAAGGGGTGGCATTAACCCTAATAACGACATTATGACTTCAGATGATATGAGCTGGACTTGCTAAGGCAACAATGACCGGTAAGGATTATTAGAAAAAAAAAAAGAGTTCTGGAAAGAACATAGATAGAATTATTAGAGTATTGATCAATGACATTTTGATATACCCTGTACCCAGAAAATACAGGAGGAAGGATGAGGATGACCTATGAAACCTTACAAGGAAAAAGGTAATATTCCGAACTTCAAAATGGAAGTTTGGTAAGGAATGTATGACATAGTAACAGTAATGCCAGATGAGGCATGTATGAGACCATGAGGAAGTATGGATTGAACCTATAAAGGTTGAGATTATCCTAAGATAAGGAAAGAACTAAGAAGAGAAGTATCCTAAGTAGGATGGGGAATGAACGTGATAAAGTTCCCACGAGTAGGTGGAAGCAATGACTTATGGAGAAAGACTGTTAAATATATTTTTCTTCATCAGCAGAGCTTAAGGGAGAATGCTTTCACCCAAAAATGATGGGAATGAGGTAGAAATGTTTGAATTGGAATATATCCAAGGAACAAGGATTACCAGAAATTATTATTATCAGGAAAGGCCAATGAGGTGGCCGACAGTTTAAGTATAAAGGAATAATTATAAATGTTCATACCGAAGAAACAAAATGATATTTGGAAAGACCTTGAAGGTCATATTGGAGTGGAGGAAGTTACATTCCTTTTGATGATTGTGCAAGAATCGAAGGTAATAATAGTTTAAGTAAAGATTCGATTCCTGATGGAGTCTTAAGCATATTACGTACCTTAGAAGGTCCCGTTTTGAGGCAAACCAGGACCATGGTACAAAATTGATGAAGTAAACCGTTAAGTTTCCAGTCTTTTATGGAAGATGCATAAGTGATAGTTTCATCAACCGGACCTAGCTGCGATACTTGAAACTCTTCTGCAATTCTATCTACTTCATGTTATATCTACATCAAGTTCAGGAAGTGTTTCGTATGGATAAGGAATAGTGATCACTTTGTCTCCCTAAGGGATTTGAAACCCGTAGGGTTAGCTATTAATGCACTACGTAAACAACAAGCGATGGTGATTCTTCTAAGAAAGTAGATGACAATGTAAAGATAAAGACAGTGCTGCCATTGATTAACTAAATGGCATGTTGATGAATGACAAACAAGTTTATGTTAGTGTACTTCTGCGCAAACAAGATAGAGAATATGAGGTTGATGATTCAAGATGTTAAAGATATTCCCATGGAAAGAATTAATGAGATTTGGAGGGAAGGGCGGTTGAGCCCGAGACTTATTGGGCCACCTGAGAGTTTAAAATGTTCGGACGGTGGTATTCGAGCCAGCCTTACCCCCAAAATTATAGCACGGTCATAACGGGTTTTCATGTGGCCAGGCTACGCCAGTAAAATGCAAATGTTCAACAGATGATAGGAGTACAAGAATGTAGATATACGACCTGGTCCGACTTACGAAAGACAACCTGTGGAAAACCATGGATAGAAAAGAACAAGTAATGAGAAACAAGGTTGGCAGAAGTAGATTATATGAATCTAAGTTAAAGGAATCGGGCCAGATTCATTTCGGAAAGTTTAAATTGAAATAACGTGATGATTATAGAGTAAATGAGACGGAATACCGATAAGGAGGTACCAAGTGCAAAAAGGTGTCTCAATAAAGAGGTGAAGGTGAAAGTAAATAACAGAAGTAAATAAGAATCAGATAATAAGAAGGATGTGATTGATAAAGAAAAGGCTGGGGAAGCAACTATGGAATGAGAAGCAAGGAGTGTTATGAATGGGTTTTCTAATGAATTCTCAGGATGACAACCTGATAGTGTCAATACTATAGTTATGAAAAAAAGCTAGTAACATGATATGGGATGTCAGTAATAATGATGCCAAGTGAGAAACCTAAGATTTAACCTGAAAGGTTGAAGGATTTCCCGAATGTGAGTATCGCTAAGATTGAACAAGAGTATTTGTCCATAGAATAATGGACAAAGCAGCAAGATATGTTGACACGTGAGATTGCGATCAAATAGTATTGGATATAATTATGATTAATTTCTTCTTTGATAAACCTCTATAGTTCAGAGGTAAATTCTGAGTATGATATTCTACAATCATGGAAGCTTTCTATAATCCTTTAGAACTCTTTTCTCTTCTTCTCTCTTATTCATCTTCTTTATGAATTGAGAAGAACAACCCTTTTTGGAGGGGAGGTACTGCTACGTGACTATCTGTCTATGTGATAGAAGTCTAAGTGGAATGCTATGACTTGTTTAATTGCTTGTCAAGTACTAAAGGCTGGCCCCCTTCTGTACTAACTATGCAATATAACAAATGTTCAATTGATCATAGTGATCTCTCAACAAATCTTTCCACTTCTCTATATTGATCTAGATTGCGAAGATTAAAGCGATCAGGAAATGCACAGTACGAGCGAGGTTACCTCCGAATCGTAGGGTGATAGTGATACCAATGTTACTGCAGGTATCAATAAGGATAAGACTGAGTAAAAGTATAACCCGGATAGTGAGTTGTACGAAAAGTAGCAACGTTGATGGAAAAAGGATAAAGTATGAATTGTAGCACTAGAAGATGTGCTGAGGAAGGGTAGAACGAATAAGAATTGACCGGGAAGCTAAAGAGTGAACGACAGGCAAACGACTCTTTGCTTCCTACCTGATTCCGGGACGGAATCCTTTTAAGGAGGGGAGACTGTAAGAACCCCAAATTTTGGATATAATTAAAACTTTTATTAAGTAATGATAAAATGAGGAACAATGATTCCAACAACAAGGTCACCAGCTCTAATGAATGGTGGTTTCAAAGAACAATGATTGTAATGAATGGATATTGCTTTGGACAATGATCCTGATGCATTGGTATATTGTCAGAATAGAGTAATTCGATGGTTGAGGACCTAGATAAGAATAATCTACCATCCAGGAAGGAGCTAATGGATCCTTGAAGAGAAATGAATACGTGCATAGTATTTCCCATACGTGCATAGTATTTCCCATACGTGCATAGTATTTCCCGTACGTGCATAGTATTTCCCGTACGTGCATAGTGTTTCCTGTACGTGCATAGTAATTTGGTGGATGAATAGTGACTTTGTAAGTTGGAAAACTTTTCACGCCACCCTATGTACGGGACGTGTTATGGATGTTTCGAAGTCATATTAGTAATACGCGGAGGAAATAAGTGAATGCAGAGACGATCGGAATTCAGAAATTCCAAATTCTTTTTCGGTACAATATTTGACCGAACCGTAAAGAGCCTATCAATACGATCAAGACAAGAGTATTATAATGTTAAGGATTCAAGGATTTTATTTATTAAGTATGATTTGAGGATTTAGAATGAAAACCTTTGAGTTAGAATAACAAGTGTTCTAGAAATCGCTAGAACTTTATAACAAGATTAAGCGATCAAGCAAACGCGAAAGAAATTACGGATTAAATACGTAACGAGATAAAAAAAAACCCTACTTGATCAGCTGGGGTTATATATAAGAATATTTGGTGGAAATGAAATGAAGAAAAGAAATGAGAAAGGAAGTAATGAGGTGGATGGACAAGAAGAAAACAACAAGGCTTCACATCATCAATTTTTCTAACACACCATAAACCTTTGACACTTGTATTAAGAGGAGTATTAGCAGCTATACCCACTTATACATATCACAAATATCATTTGACAACTAGCCAAGCAAACACCACCTCTCCCCCATTTTTTCCAGCAGTTGCATTTTCCAGGGCAGGGGTCTTTGCCATTTTTTTTCACCTAGATCTACTCATCTAAAAATCATGAAAAAATTCATGGAGCTTCTACACATCAAGGTGAAGTTGGGGATTTAATTTCATAATTTTTGAAGATCGTTTGGATGGGTAAATAAATTCGAGAAGTTCACTGTTTTTTTCCCCAAAACCAAGGCACTTCGAATTTTGGAGTTTTAAGATTTCAAAATCCATCTTCCAACCATTGTTTGATCTCCAAATTTTTATGGTGAGTCCTATATTTCATAAAAATGATCTCCTAGAAATCTTAGCATCAAACTCCATGTTTTCCATTTTCAAATAAATCCTCAAAGATGAGGGTGAATAGTGTTTTCAAGAAACTAACTTTGATTTCTTGGTTTCTTTGGATGATTTAAGCTTTGTTAAAGCCATACAAGGACTATATAAGGGTTATTATAGCTTGTACACTCTCCAAGGAAGGTATAATTCTTAAGAACCCAAGATCTTACTTTGAGTTTTATATATGTTCTTGATGGTTTTAGATTAGTTAAGATTATGGTGTTGTTATATGCATAAAAGCATGATTATGTAGTTAGTAGTGATGATTTAAGAGTTTTGATGATTATGATGGTTAATTGAAACCTTCTTGGACTGGTTAAGATGAAAACCATGTATAGTATTCCCGGTGTGGCTTGGATTTATTGTTATGAATTTTAGAACGTTCGATTTATAGCCGTCGTAATGCCGAATTTTCGTTAGACTATTAAACACCGAGCATCACAGTAGCTATAACTCACTGTACAGCTTCATTTTCTGCCATGATAGGATAGATTATGTTTCAAGCTTCGTTTTGATATAAAGATCGCATGAAACGGACTTACGGTTTAGGATTTATGACCAAATTACTAAAAGTAGTTCGAATCCGTAAACGAAAGTTCGTAACTGTAATTGAACCCTCGTAAACTATGTAACGTCATGGCGAATCTTGGTAAATAAATACTAGAGGTAAAAAGGAAGGCGTGAAAGAAAACCGTATGTCAAAAAGATCATTTTTCGATTTATTAAAAATGTTCGAGTCGAGGTTAAACGCGAACGAACCCCTAAAAGACGACTCTTTTATAACTTCGGTAAAACACTTAGAAAACGGGCGATAAAACTCGGAGTATAATATTGGTTCGTAACGATCAACCTTAGAACTCATATGACTTAAGTATGTCCCAAGTATAAATGCAATGACATGTCGTATTAACGAACGAATGTCGGGTCGGATCAGTGATAAAAGTAATCCACAAAAAGGGGTATAAAGAGATAACTCGAGAACGTGTTTCGAATTAAGTATAACTTAACTTTTAATATGTTAAGTGATTAATCCCGAATGCCTTGGCTATTTATAGATCACCAAGCTGAACCGGGACCCGCTACCACTACCCCTTACCGTACTCGACTACCAGGCAAGTTCCAATTCCCTTCTTTTAGGCTGTTGTTGTGATTGAATAAATATATATATATATGCTGATATACATATGCCATTGCATGCATGCCTACTTTCAAGTTGAAGTGATATACTTGTTCCCTGAATGTTATTGTTGGCTTATAAGCTAGATAGTTATATATCAGTTATAAGCCGATTATTGTAAGACCCTCATAGAAGGGCGTATACATCTTATTAATCAAAAATAGACCGGGAGTCAATATTCCTTGATATATCGAGATTACCTCGGAGGAAAATATTTAAGTAAATATTTTCTATTATTTGGGCGACGAATATTATTTGAATATTCGTTCGAGACTAATTATTTTAACGATCCCTACTTCAAATAATTATTTGAACGTAATCATTCGACGAATAATATTCGTCAATTTTCATTCGGAGTCGAATTGATTATCGATTATTATTTCGAATACTCTTCTAAAGATGAGACTACTAAATGAATATTATGTGGACATTCATTTAGAATATTATTTCATTAAATAAATATTACTTTTGAAAATTCATTTAAGGTATTAAGTACTTGATGAATATTATCTTCAATATTCATCTGAAGCTTGATTTACTTATCGAATATTATATCGAATATTCCTTTAAAGCTTGGATTACTAAATGAATATTACTTGATATTCATTTAGGATATTATTTATTAAATGAATATTACTTTATTGATATTCATTTAAATTCCTAATTAATTATGAATATTATTTTGAATATTCATCCAGGGTTCTATTTAATCATCGAATATTATTTTAAATATTTTAAATATTCCTTTCAGGTCTTATTGATTAATGAATATTTGAATATTTAATTATGCAATAAATATTCTCTCGATATTTCTTCAAGAATTATTTGAAAAATACTCTGATTAAAGATATTCTTTCATATTCCTGAATATTCTTTAAATATTTTTAATTCAATAAATATTCTCTGAATATTTATTCCATACTTAGAATAACCTCAATAAGGTTTATCTTCTTCGATTATTACGAAAAATATTTCGGAGTCATATTATTATTAATCCTATATCAAGGAAGGTTCTCAGACATCATTCTTCTTTGAGTCTACCTCCTTAATAATAAGGGAACCTTACTTGGAAAATGTTATTTATCTTGTCGACTTCCCGGTCATAAAGTATTCCCTTCACTCGCAACTCGGGTGCTGTTGACTTATTAAGTCGTTGCTTACCTTCTCATCTTTCGAGGGGTAAGATCACTGGAACAAGTTGATATCCGTTACCAAGTAATAGCTTGGGAGTTATTGGTAAATTTTCCTTTCCAACTAGATACGACTACTTTGTGGAGTCTTATCAACAAGTATTATACTTGGGGAAAGGGGGACGAACGTTACATTCAGAATCATGAATTCTATTTGAACTAGGAGTCGTGTAAGAGGCCGAGTAGCGCCGGTCCATCCCCTTTGGCCCAACCGTTGGCAGGGGAGAGCTAGTAAGGCGGTACACAAGTAAAGCCGTCAGTTCTTCCTTCTACCGATAGTAAATCTAAATTGAGCTGTACGATCTCGACTGATCATCAAGATTGGAACAGCGGGCGCGGGGAATACTCCATCATTGGTTCATCATCCAAATTTATTTATTTCCTGCAACATGATTACTGTTGGCAGAGTTGGAAAAGGGTCATAACTGGAATTGCAACCTTTTCTTGCAAGTTCCTCTTCTTAATAACAATAAGAATATCTCGCTTACTTTGATGTAGCAGATATTTCTACAAACAAATACTTTAAGTTACCTTGTAACTTCATCGTTCATATTATACTGGCATCATTTCCGTAAAGGCATGGCATATGGTTTGAAAGATACTTTTGAACTGTTATACATTATCGTTCAGTCATATATTATTGTTGGTGGGCTATTGCTCACCCTTGCTTTATTATTATATCACAACAACAGCTAGACCAGATGACTTGCACAAGGCGCACTCGACGCGGGCGAGGACGATGAGACTACCAGAGCTGAAGAAGAAGCTATTGGTAGGGTATATTTATTCTTTCAGTACCAAGAATATGGTCTAGTATGCCTTATGTAAATGGATGGCAAAGAGTATGTATTTATATTGAAATTCTTTTGGATTGTAAGAACTCATAATGTGATTAATAAAAATTTGAGTGTTACTCTGATTTCATCTCTGGGACTATAACGGGTGTGTTTTATATTATTGTGTTGGGTTATAGAGACGTAATTTATTTTATGTTAAGGAAAGTTCAAGTGTTGTGGACAGAATTGGAAACCGTAACCACCGGATCCCGGACCCCGGATCTGGGGGTGTTACAAATATAAAATGGAAAGTTATAATGAAAGATGGAGAATGAAAGTATTAATATTAAAAAGGATTCCCGGTAAACCCTAATTAGAAATCCGTGAAATATTCTCACGAACGATCAATCGAAACGGGTAATAACCGGACACAGAAACAAGCAGAGGAAGCAAGAGTCTTGTGCAAGCTACTAGTATAAATATCTAGTAACTAAACTAGAAGCAAGGAACTAGCACCATAGAGGAAGAACTAAGTACTTAGCAAGTAACTACCTAGTTAGGCTTTAACCACCACAAAACCAACACATGTCTTGCCATTTGATCATCCAACACCTCATCACTTTATTAAAGTGACTTTTACAAGATATTATGTTGTAAGTGGATGAGAGTGAAGGAGATTAAAACACAAAAATCAAAAGAACCAAGCAACTCTCTCCCCCCCCCTTGCAAAGAAACCATTCGGCTATATCCATTAATTCCAAATCCAAACTCAACCTTCCCACCATTGTTTGTTCTTGAAATAATTAAGGTGAGTCTTACATTTCATAAAACTTATCTCCTCAAAATCTTAGCTTCAAACTCATCCATTTCCATTTTCAAAAAAATCAAACAAGAGGAGGGTGAATAGTGTTCATCATATACTAACTTTGTTTTCTTGATTTTCCATGGTTAATCTAGCAAGCATAATCACTCCTAAGGACCATACAAGGCTTAGTAAGGCTATATCACTATCTAAGGAAGGTATAAAGCTCTTGAAACCCTAACCCTTGTTTAAGATTTAAGCATGTTTATGATAGTTATAACTTAGTTATGGTTATGTTAAAGTTATAAGCATGATTATGTATGGATTTTGGATTAATGATGTAAATAGCTAGATGAACGGAAAGGCATTGCTTGGCCTCAGTTCATGTGTATAAGTCATGTATATGTTGTTTGGGTTGGATGCTATGTTTATGGGAAGATTCGAAATTGATAGATATTCGATTTACAGCCGTTATAATGCCCGATTTTGCAATACCATGTTTTGTATTCCATTTTCCATGTCAAACCCATACTTTCCAGAGACCTTATCTGCCATGATAGGATAGGTAATGTTCTAAGCTTCGTTTTGATATAAAGATCACGTGAAACGGACTTACGGTTTAGAATTTATGACCAAATTACTAAAAGTAGTTCGAATCCGTAAACGAAAGTTCGTAACTGAAATTGAACCCTCGTAAGCTATGTAACGTCATGGCGAATCTTGGTAAATAAATACTAGGGGTAAGAAGGAAGGTGTGAAAGAAAACCGTATGTCAAAAAGAGCATTTTTCGATTTATTAAAAATGTTCGAGTCAAGGTTAAACGCGAACGAACCCCTAAAAGACGACTCTTTTATAACTTTGGTAAAACACTTAGAAAACGGGCGATAAAACTCGGAGTATAATATTGGTTCGTAACGATCAACCTTAGAACTCATATGACTTAAGTATGTCCCAAGTATAAGTGCAGTGACATGTCGTATTAACGAACGAATGTCGGGTCGGATCAGTGATAATAAGTAATCCACAAAAAGGGGTATAACGAGATAACTCGAGAACGTGTTTCGATTTAAGTATAACTTAACTTTTAATATGTTAAGTGATTAATCCCGAATGCCTTGGCTATTTATAGATCACCAGGCTGAACCGGGACCCGCTACCACTACCCCTTACCGTACTCGACTACCAGGCAAGTTTCAATTCCCTTCTTTTAGGCTGTTGTTGTGATTGAATAAATATATATATATGATTGCTGATATACATATGCCATTGCATGCATGCCTACTTTCAAGTTGAATTGATATACTTGTTCCCTGAATGTTATTGTTGGCTTATAAGCTAGATAGTTAGATATCAGTTATAAGCCGAGGATTGTAAGACCCTCATAGAAGGGCATATACATCTTATTAATCGAATATAGACCGGGAGTCAATATTCATTGATATATCGAGATTACCTCGGAGGAAAATATTTAAGTAAATATTTTCTATTATTTGGGCGACGAATATTATTTGAATATTCGTTCGAGACTAATTATTTTAACGATCCTTACTTCAAATAATTATTTGAACGTAACTATTCAACGAATAATATTTCTCAATATTCATCCAGAGTCGAATTAATTATCGACTATTATTTCGAATATTCTTCTAAAGATGAGACTGTTAAATGAATATTATTTGGATATTCTTTTAGATTATTATTTTATTAAATAAATATTACTTTTGAATATTCATTTAAGATATTAAATACTTGATGAATATTATTTTAATATTCATCTGAAGCTTGATTTAATTATCGAATATTATCTCGAATATTCCTTAAGGCTTGGATTACTAAATGAATATCACTTGATATTCATTTAGGATATTATTCATTAAATGAATATTACTTTTGAATATTCATTTAAATTCCTAATTAATTATGAATGTTAACTTAAATATTCTTTTCAGGTCATATTAATTAATGAATATTGTTTTGAATATTCATTTAAATATTTATTTATTCAATAAATATTCTCCTGATATTTCTTCAGGGATTATTTTGAGAAATACTCTGATTAAAGATATTCTTTCATATTCCCAAATATTCTTTAAATGTTTTAACTCAATAAATATTCTCTTAATATTTATTCCATACTTAGAATAATCTCGAGAAGGTTTATCTTCTTCGATTATTACAGAAAATATTTCGAAGTCATATTATTATTAATCTTATATCAAGAAAGGTTCCCAGACATCATTCTTCTTTGAGTCTATCTCCTTAATAATAAGGGAACCTTACTTGGAAAATGTTATTTATCTTGTCGACTTCCCGGTCATAAAGTATTCCCTTCACCCGCAACTCGGGTGCTGTTGACTTATTAAGACGTTGCTTACCTTCTCATCTTTCGAGGGGTAAGATTACTGGAACAAGTTGATATCCGTTACCAAGTAATAGCTTGGGAGTTATTGGTAAATTTTCCTTTCCAACTAGATACGACTACTTTGTGGAGTCTTATCAACAAGTATTATACTTGGGGAAAGGGGGACAAACGTTACATTCAGAATCATGAATTCTATTTGAACTAGGAGTCGTGTAAGAGGCCGAGTAGCGCCGGTCCATCCCCTTGGCCCAACCGTTGGCCGGGGAGAGCTAGCAAGGCGGTATACAAGTAAAGCCGTCAGTTCTTCCTTCTAGCGGTAGTAAATCTAAATTGAGCTGTACGATCTCGACTGATCATCAAGATTGGAACAGCGGGCGCGGTGAATACTCCATCATTGGTTCATCATCCAAATTTATTTATTTCCTGCAACATGATTACTGTTGGCAGAGTTGGAAAAGTGTCATAACTGGAATTGCAACCTTTTCTTGCAAGTTCCTCTTCTTAATAACAATAAGAATATCTCGCTTACTTTGATGTAGCAGATATTTCTTCAAACAAATACTTTCAGTTACCTTGTAACTTCATCGTTCATAATATACTGGCATCATTTCCGTAAATGCATGGCATATGGTTTAAAAGATAGCTTTGAACTGTTTTAAATTATCGTTCAGTTATATATTTGTTGGTGGGCTTTCGCTCACCCTTGCTTTGTTTATATTATGTCACAACAACAGCTAGGACAGATGGCTCGCGTCAGGCGCACTCGGCGCAAGCAGGTTACCCGACCCACCGGACTACCCGCTGAGATGCTAGCCGCCATTGCTGAGGTAGCATAGTTAGACAGCTTTTGTTTCCTGTTTAACTATATGTATAATTAATGTAATTAACGGCAAAACTTTTAAACCTATGATGTTATCCTGTTGGGATTGTAATAACTTTTATTCGTAAACCCTTTAATGTAAGACTTATTTCAATTTCATCTCTGGGACTATAACTGTTGTGTGTGTGAGTGGTAATTATTGTGGGGTCACAGCATGTGATTTATTTATTGTGGACTCAAGTCAAGTATTATGAATGGATGTAAGACCGTAACCACCAGATCCCTGGCCCCGGATCTGGGGGTGTTACAGAAGGGATCATGAGGTACACATACAGGATATGGATCCCAAATGTTCAGGAACTCAAGAATGAGATTTTAAATGAGGCACACAACTCAAGATACTCAGTGCACCCCGGTAGCACCAAAATGTATAGGGATTTGAAGGAGTATTACTGGTGGCCCAATATGAAAAAGGACGTAGCAGAGTGGGTAAGCAGATGCTTGACCTGCCAACGAGCGAAGGCAGAGCAACAGAAACCCAGCGGACTTCTACATCCCTTAGAGATTCCAGAATGGAAATGGGAACACATAGCCATAGATTTCGTAGTAGGTTTACCAAGGACCAAGGCTAATCATGACGCCATATGGGTAATTGTAGATCGACTGACGAAATCGGCTCACTTTCTCCCAATCAACGAAAGGTACACGGTCGACAGACTAGTGGACATCTACTTGAAAGAGATAGTGGCGCGACATGGAGTCCCAGTCGCAATAGTATCCGATTGAGATCCTAGATTTAACTCCAGGTTTTGGAGAAGTTTTCAAGAATGTGTAGGGACCCGGTTGAACATGAGCACAGCCTACCACCCCCAGACAGATGGGCAAAGTGAAAGGACCATCCAAACGCTAGAGGATATGTTGAGAGTCTGCGTGATAGACTTCAAGGGAAATTGGGATGATCACTTGCCATTGATTGAGTTCTCCTACAATAAGAGTTATCATTCAAGCATTGGGATGCCACCTTATGAGGCCCTTTATGGAAGAAAATGTCGATCTCCCTTGTATTGGGATGAAGTTGGAGAGCGAAAGATGCTCGGGCCCGAAGTGGTCCAACGAACTAAAGATGCAATAGATCTAATCAGGGGACGGTTGGCAGCAGCCCAGGATCGACAAAAGAAATATGCCGACTTAGCTCGGAAAGGCAAGGAATACGAAGTAGGGGACCTGGTGTTCTTGAAAGTGTCACCTTGGAAAGGTTTAATGAGATTTGGGAAGAAAGGAAAGCTGAGTCCCAGATACATTGGACCATTTGAGATCTTGAGACGGATTGGGGAACTAGCTTATGAGCTCGCATTGCCCCTGAATCTACAGCAGGTGCACAATGTGTTCCATGTTTCGATGCTGAGATAGTATAATCCGGATGCTAAGCATATTGTAGAGTATGAGCAAGTGGACATGCAACCAGACCTGACCTATGTGGAGCAACCTGTGGAAATCATAGACCGGAAAGAACAAGTGCTCCGAAACAAGGTCATTCAGCTAGTCAGAGTTTTATGGCAGAACCACAATGTAGAAGAATCCACCTGGGAACTTGAAAGCGCAATGCAAGAGAAGTACCCCCACTTGTTTTCAAACTGATTCCGGGACGGAATCCTTTTAAGGAGTGGAGACTGTAAGAACCCAGATTTTGGGTGGAATTAAAACTTTTATGTATTTAAGGATGTAAGAATGAATAGTGGATACGGCTACAATGTAATAATTGATATTTGGGAAAGAATGAATGGAATTCGACTTTATTATGTTTATGTCTTGAAGAATGCTAAAGGGTGACAACATAGGTAAGAATAATCTATCTTCTAAGGGGATAAGATATGGCAACTTCAAGCAAGAGAATACTCTCATGTCATCCAGATGGATAACGATTAATCCAGTAGTTCCGTAAAAAGGTTAAGGAACGATCGAAAGAGAATACGGACAATTATACAACCCTAAGAGAACAAGTAAAGAATACAGAATGAATAGTGTTTTGGTGGGAGTATATAATAATATGAGACGACACTATATAGAAGTATTCGGAACGGATTTCCGAGTTCGTATTAGTGATCCAGGGGGGAAAATAAGTGTATGTAAAAGCTATCGGATTCTGAAAAACCGCACTTTTATTTTCTCCGAGAGTTCCCTGGACACTGATAGCCTTAAGTATTTAACGAATGGATTTAAGGAATATAAATTGGAAAGTTAGAATGAAAGATGGAGAATGAAAGTATTAATATTAAAGAGGATTCCCGGTAAACCCTAATTAGAAATCCGTGAAATATTCCCACGAACGATCAATCGAAACGGGTAATAACCGGACACAGAAACAAGTAGAGGGAGCAAGAGTCTTATGCAATCTTCTAGTATAAATATCTAGTAACTAAACTAGAAGCAAGGAACTAGCACCTTAGAAGAAGAACTAAGTGCTTAGCAAGGTAACTACCTAGTTAAGCTCTAAACCACCATAAAACCAACACATGTCTTGCCATTTCATCATCCAACACCTCATCACTTTAATAAAGTGACTTTTACAAGATATTATGTTGTAAGTAGATGAGAGTGGATGAGATTAAAACACAAATATCAAAAGAAACCAAGCAACTCTCCCCCCCCCTTGCAAAAACCATTCGGCCTTACCCCTTAATTCAAAATCCAAACTCAACCTTCCCACCATTGTTTGTTCTTGAAATTTTTAAGGTGAGACTTATATTTCATAACACTTATCTCCTCAAAATCCTAGCACCAAACTCCTTTGTTTCCATTTTCAAAAAAATCAAACAAGAGGAGGGTGAATAGTGTTCATCATGTACTAACTTTGTTTTCTTGATTTTTCATGGTTGATCTAGCAAGCATAATCACTCCTAAGGACCATACAAGGCTTAGTAAGGCTATATCACTATCTAAGGAAGGTATAAAGCTCTTGAAACCCTAACCCTTGTTTGAGATTTAAGTATGTTTATGATAGATATAGCTTAGTTATGGTAATGTTAAGATTATAAGCATGATTATGTATGGATCTTGGATAAATGATGTAAATAGCTAGATGAACGGAAAGGCATTGCTTGGCCTCCGTTCATGTATATAAGTCATATATATGTTGTTTGGGTTGGATACTATGTTTATGGGAAGATTCGAAATTGGTAGATATTCGATTTACAGCCGTTATAATGCCCGATTTTACAATACCATGTTTTGTATGCCATTTTCCATGTCGAACCCCTACTTTCCAGAGACATTATCTGCCATGATAGGATAGGTAATTTTCTAAGCTTCGTTTTGATATAAAGATCACGTCAAACAGACTTACGGTTTAGGATTTATGACCAAATTACTAAAAGTAGTTCGAATCCGTAAACGAAAGTTCGTAACTGAAATTGAACCCTCGTAAACTATGTAACGTCATGGCAAATCTTGGTAAATAAATACTAGGGGTAAGAAGGAAGGTGTGAAAGAAAACCGTATGTTAAAAAGAGCATTTTTCGATTTATTAAAAATGTTCGAGTCGAGGTTAAACGCGAACGAACCCCTAAAAGACGACTCTTTTATAACTTCGGTAAAACACTTAGAAAACGGGCGATAAAACTCGGAGTATAATATTGGTTCGTAACGATCAACCTTAGAACTCATATGACTTAAGTATGTCCCAAGTATGAGTACAATGACATGTCGTATTAACGAACGAATGTCGGGTCGAATCAGTGATAAAAAGTAATCCACTAAAAGGGGTATAACGAGATAACTCGAGAACGTGTTTCGATTTAAGTATAACTTAACTTTTAATATGTTAAGTGATTAATCCCGAATGCCTTGGCTATTTATAGATCACCAAGCTGAACCGGGACCCGCTACCACTACCCCTTACCGTACTCGACTACCAGGCAAGTTTCAATTCCCTTCTTTTAGGCTGTTGTTGTGATTGAATAAATATATATATATATATATATATATATATATATATATATATATATATATATATATATATATATATATATATATATATATATGTTTTCTGATATACATATGCCATAGCATGCATGCCTGCTTTCAAGTTATATCATTATGCTTGTTCCCTGATTGTTATTGGCTTATAAATTAGATAGCTATCGTATCAGTTATAAGCCGGTTATTTTAAGACCCTCATAGAAGGGCGTATACATCTTATTCATCATTATAGACCGGGAGTCAATATTTCTCGATATATCGAGATTACCTCGGAGGAAAATATTTAAGTAAATATTTTCCATTATTCGGGCGACGAATATTACTTGAATATTCGTTCGAGACTAATTATTTTGACGATCCTTACTTCAAATAATTATTTGAACGTAACTATTCGACGAATAATATTTATTTTAATATTGATTCAGAGTCGAATTATTTATCGATTATTATTTCGAATATTCTTCTAAAGAGGAGACTACTAAATGAATATTATTTGGATATTCATTTAGAATATTATTTTATTAAATAAATATTACTTTTGAATATTCATTTAGGATATTAATTACTTGATGAATATTATTTTAATATTCATCTGAAGCTTGATTTATTTATCGAATATTATCTCGAATATTCCTTTAAAACTTGGATTACTAAATGAATATTACTTGATATTCATTTAGAATATTATTCATTAAATGAATATTACTTTTTGAATATTCATTTAAATTCCTAATTAATTATGAATATTGTCTTAAATATTCCTTTCAGGTCCTATTAATTAATGAATATTATTTTGAATATTCATTTAAATATTTATTTATTCAATAAATATTCTCCTGATATTTCTTCAGGGATTATTTTGGAAAATACTTTGATTAAAGATATTCTTTCGTATTCCTAAATATTCTTTAAATATTTTTAACTCAATAAATATTCTCTGAATATTTATTCCATACTTAGAATAATCTCAATAAGGTTCATCTTCTTCGATTATTACGAAAAATATTTCGGAGTCATATTATTATTAATCTTATATCCAGAAAGGTTCTCAGACATCATTCTTCTTTGAGTCTATCTCCCTAATAATAAGGGAACCTTACTTGGAAAATGTTATTTATCTTGTCGACTTCCCGGTCATAAAGTATTCCCTTCACTCGCAACTCGGGTGCTGTTGACTTATTAAGTCGTTGCTTACCTTCTCATCTTTCGAGGGGTAAGTTTACTGGAACAAGTTGATATCCGTTACCAAGTAATAGCTTGGGAGTTATTGGTAAATTTTCCTTTCCAACTAGATACGACTACTTTGTGGAGTCTTATCAACAAGTATTATACTTGGGGAAAGGGGGACGAACGTTACATTCAGAATCATGAATTCTATTTGAACTAGGAGTCGTGTAAGAGGCCGAGTAGCGCCGGTCCATCCCCTTTGGCCCAACCGTTGGCCGGGGAGAGCTAGCAAGGCGGTATACAAGTAAAGCCGTCAGTTCTTCCTTCTACCGGTAGTAAATCTAAATTGAGCTGTACGATCTCGACTGATCATCAAGATTGGAACAGCGGGCGCGGTGAATACTCCATCATCGGTTCATCATCCAAATTTATTTATTTCCTGCAACATGATTACTGTTGGCAGAGTTGGAAAAGTGTTCATAACTGGAATTGCAACCTTTTCATGCAAGTTCCTCTTCTTAATAACAATAAGAATGTCTCGCTTACTTTGATGTAGCAGATATTTCTACAAACAAATACTTTCAGTTACCTTGTAACTTCATCGTTCATATTATACTGGCATCGTTTCCGTAAATGCATGGCATATGGTTTGAAAGATAGTTTTGAACTGTTTTAAATTATCGTTCAGTTATATATTTGTTGGTGGGCTTTCGATCACCCTTGCTTTGTTTACATTATGTCACAACAACAGCTAGGACAGATGGCTCGCGTCAGGCGCACTCGGCGCAAGCAGGTTACCCGACCCACCGGACTACCCGCTGAGATGCTAGCCGCCATTGCTGAGGTAGCATAGTTAGACAGCTTTTGTTTCCTGTTTAACTATATGTATAATTAATGTAATTACCGGCAAAACTTTTAAACCTATGATGTTATCCTTTTGGGATTGTAATAACTTTTATTCGTAACCCTTTAATGTAAAAACTTATTTCAATTTCATCTCTGGGACTATAACTGTTGTGTGTGTGAGTGGTAATTATTGTGGGGTTACCGCATGTGACTTATTTATTGTGGACTCAAGTCAAGTATTATGAATGGATGTAAGACCGTAACCACCAGATCCCTGACCCCGGATCTGGGGGTGTTACAGAAGTTCCTGTTCATGCAATGACCAAATTTCAGGTACTGAGGCTCAAGGAACAATCACTGTCTAGTTTTAAATCTACTGAGTTATTCAACAAGGTGGATGCTCTGGAGAAAGAAACAGTAAAATGCTCATCTTACAGACATAGTTGCAACTCTTACTGAAAAGTTGGATACTCAAGCCACCACCACAGCTGAGGTTCTTCTTCACCAACAACTGATGCTGTCTGCTATGATGAAGCACATGGGACTCCCTTTGCCTGATGAATCTATCAATCCCACCTCTTCCAACCCAAAGGCCCCTACCAAAGCCTCTATGCCTGATAACAAGCCTAAGGGGGAGAAGAGGACCTTAAGGAACTCAAAACCTAAGGGGGAGAAACCTAAGGAGAAAGGTATTGTCATCACTGAGGGTGGTCAAGGTTCAAAAACTACAACTGATGTTCAAGGCAAAGGGAAAGCTAAAACTGATGAACCTCCATCTTTTCTGCCAGTTGTTACTCTACCACCTGTGCACATCACTACTCCAAGTGGCCAAAAGCAAACTGTCACTACTACAGTAGTGGCAGGTTCCATGCCAAGTGATCAAGTCCAAACCTCTAGACATGAAGATGATCAGCCAATTAAAGTTAGTGTAGTTATAGAGGCCAAGCTGATAGAAGTAGCAAACTCAGAGATTTATCATGATGATGCCTTCTTGAAGTTTCTGTAAGTCTCTAAGGCAAAGGTTAGAGGAGACACACTGCTGTACAGAAGAAGTCTTAAAGAACAAATCAAATATCTTACAGTGATACCAAGGAAGCTAAATCAAATCTATCTCAAGGAGATTATGATGGTGTCAAATGGCAAAATATGGCATCTATCGTATGACACCTTGAAGGTTCTAAAATTCACAGAGATTAATGCTATCTTAGAGCTGATTGAAAAGAAGGGAGAAAACAACAAGAGCCTATACTCTGATATTAGGAATGGTTAACAAGCTAGATTGCCTGAAGTATGCATTAATCCAAGAACCATTCTCTATCAGTCTGGTACAAAGATAGAAGATGTCAATCAGCTTGTCATTCCCAAGGATCTCACTATCAAAAATCACAGACTTATAAATGACATCATTGAACAACTGCAAAAGAAGAATGGGATAAGGACTGCTGAAGAGTTGGAAGCATTGAATATTCTCAGATCTTTCATAGCAACTGGCCCTGTCCCAGAGATGGATAAAGCAAAGAGGAATAAGGATGTTGAAGATGAAGACAAGAGTGATGGATAAAATCTAAAATATAAGAAACAATTAACTCAAAATTAATATTGTTGCCTTCCCCGGCAGCGGCGCCAATTTGAAGGTAGTCTTTTTCGTAAGTTCGTTCATAGGGAAGGACTATCATTATTGATTTCAAGTAGATTATCTCTTACAATCTAGAAGTGTGGAAAATGGGGGTTTTGAGTTTGGTTAAGGTGTTTTATCGAACACCTTGAATACAAGAAATAAATTGCAAGAGAAATATAACTAAGTAAATTTGCTATCAACCAATTTTACCAACACAACAACACAATGAATAAATTAGCAAGACAAGAGATATTTGACCCAAGGATTTTGGATATTCAAGCTCTTCTCCCAAACACATATGAGCAAGATATAATCAACTCTACCTAACCAAGATAATTGGTGAAGCACACAATCACTTATTTCTCTTCTATAAACACTAATTTAGTGAAGCACATAAACTAGCTCTCTTGACACTAGCAACCAATAATGAAGCACTATCAATTTAACCAAGTCAAGGAATTAAACAAAGAGAGGTTAGGACAAACCCAAGGATGAGAAGCTCAACCTAGGTATTTGCACTTGAATCTTGAGGATTTAGGTACACTAAATCTTGTGCTACTATAATGAATGCACTAACGATTATGTATTAGAACAAACAATTAGCAATTGATATTACAAGAAGAGCAAATTGAAGCAACTTACAAATCTCCAAGCAAAATCATAAACAATACATCACAAGCATTCAAGATAGAGTTAAATACATCTTACTTAAATTGAAGTGGGTTTAGTACAAGAATTCCTCCTTGAGCCAAATATATGGAGTTAATTACTCATAATCAATGCTAGATTATGTGTAATTGATGTCTCTCTCTACTCTACTAACCCTAATTGAATGGACTTTGAAGAGGCTAGGTTAGATGAAGATGAAGTTAGATGTGATGATGTTAGATTAAGATGTGTTTGGTTACATCTCTTTTTAATACACAGCAGGGGTCGTACGGCCTGTCGAACGGCCGTACAGCTGCCCGTACTGAAAATCTGCTCCTTTGAACGGCCTGTCGAACGGCCGTACATCAGCCCATACGAGATAAAATCTTCAAGATAATACATTAAACACCTCCCGACATCGCGAGCTTTCCTCTTCTAACTTCCCTCTTGAATAATCTTCGCTTTCAAGCCCAAATTGAGTCATCTTTTCAACAATTAGCACATGGCACTGAAAGATGAAAAACATAGTTAATATCGACAAAACGTGTATAAAATACACATTATCAAATCTTCCCCCACTTAAACTTTGCTAGTCCCGAGCAAACTAATAATAACATAACCATATACTTCTAACTAGTACCACTTCCGTAGGTGATCACGGTTGCATTTGGCATATGCAACAAGCCCTTGGAGCCCCTAGGTAGCCCTAGTGGACGAGTGAGGTCTCGTGAGGGTTTATAGATGATGTACCCACAAAATCACAAAAACCACTAATAAACAAGAAACTAACAATACCTACTAATTAAGCTAACTACTACATTCACATGCCCGAGTCGTCTACTTGTAATTAAAATCAAACATATGGAGCTATTCACCTTGTCATCCACTATAACGAGCTAACAACCAATTCAAGAATCAAGATAACACACCTTGTGCAAAATGTAACCAAGACAATAAAGAGAACTTCCTCCATTGGCTCTAATGCGCAACCTCTATCTTTAAACTCTGAGTCAAATAGAAGACCTGCATCTTTCCCATGTTCTCAGCCTCTTGGTACGCACATACCAATTCTTGAAATTTGTGCAGCTCATCAGTATCTATCCCAAATAGTTCCCTTTCCAAATCATCCACCATCCTAACATGATCAAATTCCTCACATGGCTTGCGAATGCTCGCCTCACCTTGGAATTTGTCTTCCTCACTTATGCATGCAGTACCTTGCTCCAAGTCACCGTTATTTTCTGGAATTGCCTCTAGTATGCATTGTTGTTTCTCTTGTTCCAAGGAACTCAAAACTTGAGCAACTAGTGTCTCCAAAGATTTGGTAGACTCCTCATAACTCTTTGCAAGCATCCTAATCTCCTCCATAACATCAACCTCATCTGACTGAAAAGTAGGAGTAGGTTGCTGATGTTGAAACTCTTCACTTCCAAAGAAATAAGACATATCTGGAACATCTTGCTGGTACTGTTGAGGATGGTATTGAAAATATGGTTGTTCCTCATAAGTGACATATGGATCAACTTCTTCGTAGTAACAATATTGTGAGGGATCATGAACGACCAAACATTGCTCACATTGATAAGGCATGGATGTCCTTGAATATGCCCACCATGGCATGGCAACTCCTCGCATGCCATCTTCAACACTCAAGTACCTGAACACACCAAACTAAACAAGATAGGTAAGAAAAAATCTGAGTCAGTGAACTCTAACGACCACTATTGACAAGCACATAAACCAAAAATAAAACATCGATAATCCCCGGCAACGGCGCCAAAAACTTGTTTGCACTAAATCACGCAAGCGTACGTGGTCACAAGTAATATATGAATAAGTCAAGTTCGTTCCCACAGAGATCTGGTAAGGTTTTAAATCAGCTAATGCACCTATGCAACAATGTATGATTATTATTCACTGCTAAGACAAATAACAATATTGGGTTTTCAATTATCTAAATTAAACTAAGATGCAAATTATTAAACTAAGAATTACTTAACTAATGATAATTAAAATCTAAATACTATGCAAGATAAACCATGGGATCCTAACTTCATTAAATACTTTGCTTAGATCTGACGCCTTTAATCACTATATGCAATGGTTATGATATCTGATCGGACAACACGAAACAAGTATACGCTACTTCTCAGTATACGAATACCAAACTAAACATACATCCACAAAAGAGATAGAAGATGAATAGACACCAATTATGATTTGACCCTATATCTCTATAGAATTGGAAAACATAACGGTTGAAGAACAAGTCATCCATATTGATCATATAGGGCAGCATAATATCTCTATTTACGCCACAAATCATGATGTTAGAACATCAACCTATCCTATGCTAGCATGGCAAGTTCTAAATCTCAAGATCCACTCTCGCTTCACAAGAGATTAACAAATTAGATGTTAGCTACGCATCTTAATTCATAAAGCACAACCATACGAGGATATCAGATAAACATCACACATAGATCTTTAAAGCAATCAAGATACTAAAGCTCCATAAATAAATCCGTTAGAATCTCCTGACAACGATTAGTTCATAATTGAACCTCTCGTCATCATGGGATCTAATGAAACCATGATAGAAGAAAAGATATGAAAGAAAGTAATAATATTAATAAAACAAAGAGTTGAGAAAACAAATCTATAATACAAAAGATGAAGTAGATCTAGATCCGTTGCTTGTCACGAGCGTTGAATCTTGCTCCCTTTTTCTCCCTTGCAATTCTAAGTTATATTATGTGCAAGATATGATGATACAATTTACAAGGGTTGGATGTGTTTATATAGGCTCTATAAGTCTTGTCCAACAAGAACTACCAAAACAGAATTATAATAGAATTACGTTTCCTAAACTGATTCTGTTTTAAAGGAAAATTCGTAGCTGCCTTTTCTTCAGTAATTCTGGACCGTTCCAGCTGTAATTGGACCTCTGGACCACTTTATAATGATAGAAAATCTCGTTAGCTTCGCGTGGACAGTAAGATCGTCCAAAACGGACTTCTCGAACTCAAGATATGGCCGAAATCGTAAAAAGGGCAAAATTGGAATTTTCCCAGCACATCTTGGTGCAGAGTGCGCGAATGGCGCTGAGTGCGCGGCGCTAAACTGCTCAAA
This sequence comes from Saposhnikovia divaricata, assembly GCA_036435485.1. NCBI lineage: Eukaryota > Viridiplantae > Streptophyta > Magnoliopsida > Apiales > Apiaceae > Saposhnikovia > Saposhnikovia divaricata. The sequence goes on along the minus strand of CM071599.1, from coordinate 138,558,980 downwards.
TATGGCGCAGAGTGCTCAAATGGCGCACTCTACTCGGCCACAATCTGCGGGAATTAATTTTTCTTCGTTTTTCAGCTTTTTCTTCCCGTTCCTTTTGCATGAGCTTCCGTCTTTAATCCCTAATGACTTGTATACTTCTTGGTAGTTGACATTAGCCTCCATTCTTCATTCCATATCATAAATCAACTCCAAAAACGACGGAAACTACACCTTTAATCGACATTTCTTCAACCCTGCACAACTAAACAAAACACATCAAAACTACCACAAACTTGAGGCCAAAGCAATCAATTTAAGCCGATTTAGAATGCTCTAAATGGATATAAAATCCATTTATCACACCCCCAAACTTAAACCGATGCTTGTCCTCAAGCATAAACAATTACAAACTATCTAACTAACTAGTACCACTTCCGTAGGTGATCACGGTTGCATTTGGCATATGCAACAAGCCCTTTAAACCCCTAGGCAGCCCTAGTGGACGAGTAAGGTCTTGTGAGGGCCTATAGCGAATGTACCCACAAAATTCAATGCAATGCAATGCATGAATGCAACTAATATGAAAAATGCAACTAATCTAGTACTAATATCCTACCATACCTTCAAATCCTCTCATGCCATATCAACTTAAGAATCAAAGTAAATACGCAATGTCTTGGTGTCGAAAGTGCAAGTATTCACATAGTCTACTCAATGAACATGCATAAGTTCTCACAAGTCCATGTCAAGTGTAAGAATAAGTTAGTAACCATGCTAAGCCTAGAAGAGCACATCTTTGAGACAAAACTCGGGATCTCATACGCAAAAACAAGCAAACACTCACAATCCACTCATAAAAGAATATTCACTCAAGAACAAGGGTAAGTGTATCACTCAATTCCAACAAAATCATAAGCATGCTTGACATTTGGTATCAATCTAACTCTTAACACAACATACATCAATGACGATAATCAAAAGGTCTTTATTTGGGTTGTAACGAGGCTTGGGACAAGGTATGTCAAATAAGCCAGAACAGGTGAAGTGCCAAAAGCTAGTAGGAGCTTATAATAAATCATACACAACCACCTATTTCCCTCCCATACTTTTCTCAACAAAAACACTCGACTAGTCGACTAAAGTAGGATCACAATAAACACAAACATGCTCTCATAACATAATATATATATTTTTTTCCATTTTTTTTTCTTTTTTTTTCGAGAGCTAAAGCAACAATAATATAAACAATAACAATGATCCCACGATTTTATTACACATGCCGACTATCAAGCAAATAACCAAACCCAAATTCCAATATTTCCCCCCCCAAACTTATGACCAACAATAAACCCTTTCTTGCACACCTTATTACTCCCTTAAGCACTCTACTAGCCTTTGAAAATGTGGGTTCAAATTAATGTAAGGCCAATACAAGAAAAAGGTCTAGGCAAGTAATGTGGTATGTCACCGAAAAAATAGGATTAAGCTCAACGGGTTAACTAATTGATCATGTAAACATGGTGTGGTAATATGGGAAAATATGCGGTTAATCCTAAATGCCTTTATCATTTTAATCGTCAATTAATGTCATGCGTTTCAAGAAAGATCTCAAACAACTGCTAGCAATGCAAACAATCCGTGGACACTCAAGCAAACGAATAAATTACAACAAATATGCAATAAGGCTCAAAAGCTCACTTGGTAGGAAAACATACTCAATCCCAAGCAAAAACCTCTCTAATGCCCCTACTTGTATTCAAAGCATGCAAACTAAATCAACTTGCACATATTCATGTTCTTCTAATTACTTACAACATTCAATAAGTCTACTAGCTTCAACTTACTAGTGTATGTGTGTGCACAAGAACAAAATATATCACTTCTCAATCAAAAAGTGTCAACAACACAAAATTCCTATCAAGCATGGGTGCAAATGCAAAGTCTTATGAACTCACATGATATACGAGCATAAAAACATAATGTCCTATATGAAACAAACGTAGATATCACGAACATAAATGCATAATTTACTAATACTAATATGAAAAGCATGAAATCCTACATGAACACAATGACTAACAATCACATATATATACACTACATATCCCTCAAACCACCCCCAAACTTAAAATATTCAATGTCCTCATTGAATGGAAGTAAATACGAGGGAAAGTAGAAAACATACCAGTATACAACAATGCTTGGGCTGCCTCCCAAGAAGCGCTTCTTTAACGTCAATAGCTTGACGTTACTTCCAAACCTCCATTAAGGATGATAATAGTTTGCCTGGTCCTCTCTTCGTGAGACTTCATCGTCATCACGGTGACACACTTTCTGCCCCTTCTCCTCGCTTGGCCTATTCGTATAACAACTATGTCCTATTCCAATGCCTTCATCGGTTGACCCAAAATCTATCAATTTGTAGAATAACACACACTCGCGGGTTTCGCTTGAATATAATGGAGGAGGGTAAATGTAAGTTGCTGAAGCCTTTAGTTCCTCAAAGAGAACTTCCTCCATTGGCTCTAATGCGCTACCTCCATCTTTAAACTCTGAGTCAAGTAGAAGACCTGCATTTTTCCCATGTTCTTCAGCCTCTTGGTATACGCACATACCAATTCTTGAAATTTGTGCAGCTCATTAGTGTCTGTCCCAAATAGTGCCCTTTCCAAATCATCCACCATCCTAACATGATCAAATTCCTCACATGGCTCGCGAATGCTCACCTCACCTTGGAATTTGTCTTCCTCACTTATGCATGCAGTACCTTGCTCCAAGTCACCGTTATTTTCTGGAATTGCCTCTAGTATGCATTGTTGTTTATCTTGTTCCAAGGAACTCAAAACTTGAGCAACTAGTGTCTCCAAAGATTTAGTAGACTCCTCATAACTCTTTGTAAGCATCCTAATCTCCTCCATAACATCAACCTCATCTGACTGAAAAGTAGGAGTAGGTTGCTGATGAAACTCTTCACTTCCAAAGAAATAAGACATATCTGGAACATCTTGCTGGTACTGTTGAGGATGGTATTGAAAATATGGTTGTTCCTCATAAGTGACATATGGATCAACTTCTTCATAGTAACAATATTGTGAGGGATCATGAACGCCCAAACATTGCTCACATTGATAAGGCATGGATGTCCTTGAATATGCCCACCATGGCATGGCAACTCCTCGCATGCCATCTTCAACACTCAAGTACCTGAACACACCAAACTACACAAGATAGGTAAGAAAAAATCTGAGTCAGTGAACTCTAACGACCACTATTGACAAGCACATAAACCAAAAATAAAACACCGATGATCCCCGGCAGCGGCGCCAAAAACTTGTTTGCACTAAATCACGCAAGCGTACGTGGTCACAAGTAATATATGAATAAGTCATGTTCGTTCCCACAGAGATCTGGTAAGGTTTTAAATCAGCTAATGCACCTATGCAACAATGTATGATTATTATTCACTACTAAGACAAATAACAATATTGGGTTTTCAATTATCTAAATTAAACTAAGATGCAAATTATTAAACTAAGAATTACTTAACTAATGATAATTAAAATCTAAATACTATGCAAGATAAACCATGGGATCCTAACTTCATTAAATACTTTGCTTAGATCTGACGCCTTTAATCACTATATGTAATGGTTATGATATCTGATCGGACAACACGAAACAAGTATACGCTACTTCTCAGTATACGAATACCAAACTAAACATACATCCACAAAAGAGATAGAAGCTGAATAGACACCAATTATGCTTAGACCCTATATCTCTATAGAATTGGAAAACATAACGGTTGAAGAACAAGTCATCCATATTAATCACATAGGGCAGCATAATATCTCTATTTACGCCACAAATCATGATGTTAAAACATCAACCTATCCTATGCTAGCATGGCAAGTTCTAAATCTCAAGATCCACTCTCGCTTCACAAGAGATTAACAAATTAGATGTTAGCTACGCATCTTAATTCATAAAGCACAACCATACGAGGATATCAGATAAACATCACACATAGATCTTTAAAGCAATCAAGATACTAAAGCTCCATAAATAAATCCGTTAGAATCTCCTGACAACGATTAGTTCATAATTGAACCTCTCGTCATCATGGGATCTAATGAAACCATGATAGAAGACAAGATATGAAAGAAAGTAATAATATTAATAAAACAAAGAGTTGAGAAAACAAATCTATAATACAAAAGATGAAGTAGATCTAGATCCGTTGCTTGTCACGAGCGTTGAATCTTGCTCCCTTTTTCTCCCTTGCAATTCTAAGCTATATTATGTGCAAGATATGATGATACAATTTACAAGGGTTGGATGTGTTTATATAGGCTCTATAAGTCTTGTCCAACAAGAACTACCAAAACAGAATTATAATAGAATTACGTTTCCTAAACTGATTCTGTTTTAAAGGAAAATTCGTAGCTGCCTTTTCTTCAGTAATTCTGGACCGTTCCAGCTGTAATTGGACCTCTGGACCACTCTAGAATGATAGAAAATCTCGTTAGTTTCGCGTGGACAGTAAGATCGTCCAAAACGGACTTCTAGAACTCAAGATATGGCCGAAATCGTAAAAAGGGCAAAACTGGAATTTTCCCAGCGCATCTTGGCGCAGATTGCGTGAATGGCGCTGAGTCCACGGCGCTAAACTACTCAAATATGGCGCAGAGTGCTCAAATGGCGCACTCTGCTCAGCCTCAATCTGCGGGAATTAATTTTTCTTCGTTTTTTAGCTTTTTCTTCCCGTTCCTTTTGCATGAGCTTCCGTCTTTAATCCCTAATGACTTGTATACTTCTTGGTAGTTGACATTAGCCTCCATTCTTCATTCCATATCATAAATCAACTCCAAAAATGATGGAAACTACACCTTTAATCGACATTTCTTCAACCCTGCACAACTAAACAAAACACATCAAAACTACCACAAACTTGAGGCCAAAGCAATCAATTTAAGCCGATTTAGAATGATCTAAATGGATATAAAATCCATTTATGAACATCTCTCAATTATGTATCACACAAGTATGGGCTAGAGATTTCACTCAACTCCAAGCCTAAATGCATGCGCTCTACTTGACCTTGCATGTTCACCTAAATTCCGGATTGCACCAAAAATAAGGAATTCATAAAATGGGTTGTAATGAGGCTAGGGTGAAGGTATGAAAATTTAAGTTCAAGGAAGGTGTAAAAGTCTTGCTAGTTGAGTCAAATGATGCTTGCTTTCTTCGCACACCAAATTCTCAAACTAAAGTAGATCTCCACTCATTTACAATTACAAAACATAACCACATTTACCAAGAAAATTTAATCAAAATAATGTACAAAGATTTATTGCTTTTTTTTACATCCCCTTTATTATTATTATTTTTTCTTTTTTTTTCTTTTTAGCAAAGGGGATGCATTACATACATAAATAATACAAAGAACTTTAAACCACATCTAAACATGCATATCACACTAGTTCCTACTTACAATAATTAGAATTCTTCCTCTTCACAACATCTCCAAATTCTCATGCTCATCAATCAATTTTTTCCAAGACTCAACTAGCTCAACTAGGTCGAGAGTGAGGTATTTGGCTATGACTCATGCATAAAAGGGGAAAGTGTCGAAGAAAAATATGGATATAAGCTTCAAAGGGGTGACTAGGGATTATTTTCATGGTTCACAAGCTAAAAAGGTCCAAAAGGTTATCCTAAATAGAATTTCCTTATTATGGTGCATCCATGAATGAAGGTTTAATGCAAGCCCTAAAGCAACAAACACACATAAAGACGGAGAAACACACAAGTAAAAGAAATCATCGTTCAAGGCCTCACAAGGTTTAAGTTGTAATAACATCTTCTCGATTTGATTCCATGCATTCTAAGAGATAATCGTCAAATTCACAATTTAATTACAACAATCTAGATTTTTCATACCATTTTAAGTGTGTGTGCAAAAAGGTGCATCAAACTTATAGATTCACATCAAATTGGTAATGCTAGGCACGAGATATGAAGAAAACAAGGCTACAAGCTCACAATGTCATAAATTTCACAAACAAGTGAACACGCTCATGACTAAACTTATTTCCCAATTGCAAACAAAACGGCAAACAAAACGGAAATCAAATGAAAGAAAAGGGATTACTAATACTAGTTATGCATACTATACAAGGATGAACATAAACAATCCTTCCCCCACTTAAAACATGGCATGTCCTCATGCATGACAATAAAAACGAAGTAGAGATATGAGTGAAAGAGAACTCCCCTAAAAATAAATAACAAGGACCGGGAGCACCACTCATATTTGCCAAAATCCAACTCCGAAATTGCACGTCAAGAATTGAATAAATGCCACCAATCACAATCATCCCAACGAAAATAACCAACAAGCCAAATCCACACCCTACAAAGCCACTTCAACACTAATTAAGGATATTTAAATAATAAAAATATTTGTTTTTGTTTTTTTTTAAAATAAAATAAAATAAAATAACTAGCCAATTAATAATAAAATAAAAAATCAAATCAAATTTAAAACTGAAATAATAATAAAAGAAAAAATCAAATTAAAAACTAAAACTAAAATAAAATAAAATATTTACTTAGTTTGAGAAAATTAAAAACTAAAATCAAAATTAAAAAGAATTAAATTTTGTTTTTATTGGTATTTTTCTTCTTTTTTTTAAAAATAAAAAAATAAACTAAAATAAAATAAAACATTAACCAATTAATGATAAAATCAAAATAAAATAAATTTAAATTGATTTTCGAATTTAAAAAATTTGTTGAGTTTAGAAAAGTTTAATTAAAACAAAATTAAAAGCAAAATAACAATAAAATTAAAACAAAATAAAAACAAAGTAAAAATCAAAATTGAAAGATAAACAAAAAAAACAAAATACAATTCAAACAAAAATAAAGAAATGAATTGAAAATCAAGATTAAGTTAACTAAGTGAATAAAAAAAACAAAAACAAAAACTAAATAATAAAAAAATACAAATACAGGGGAGGGGGACTTTAACTGCGTTTTTTTTTTTTAGAAAATGGGTGGTGGATTAAGGGGGAAGGGTGACTGTGGTTTGCAGGCGAAGGGTGAACGGAGTGGGATGGGTTTCGGGAGGTGTTGGAAAGGGAGATGAATGAGACGTTGTGGAGGTGGTCGAATGGAGAAGGGGAAGGATGGAAGGAGATGCAGGGATTGAAGGAGAGAGGGGCGGAGTGAACAGGAGATAAGAGGAGAAAGGGGGAAATGATGTACGGCGGTGGATTGAAGATGGAGGAGTGGTGTGGGTGCTGCGAATTGGTTTGCGGGAGGGCGAAGACGTTGGTTGCTTGTAGGAGGGAGGAGATGTGTGGGCTGGATGTTGTTTGTTCGGTGGTGGCATGGTGTTGTTGAATGGAGTCGGGATGGTTGGGTGGTGGGAAGAGAAGGAGGAGACAGGGGAAGGTCGAAGGAATGGTTAGAATGAACGGGCAATTTATGGTGGTGAGGCGAGGTGCGAACGCTGGTGCGGTGGAGACTAAAGTGGAGGCGGTGATTGGAGAAATGGCGATCGAGAGAGTTGGAGACGAAAGGGAATGAAATGGTAAGAGGGAATGGCGGAGAAGTACTGGGCTGAGGCTGGTTGTTTGGCGGAGAATGAACAGGGAGAACGGAGGCAGGAATGGAGGTGGATGTGCATTGTTGTGGGTCGAGGTAGAGAAACGATGGGTTGATGTGGTGGGAGCAAAATGGAGGAGAGTGGAGTGGTGATGAGAGGCTGTACGGTGTGGAGAAGGGATTTCTTTATGCTCTGCTTGCAATTTTTTTTTTCAGACAAAGCTGCACAGCCTGTACAACAAGTGGGTGGAGTGCTAAAAATTCCACTCATTTTGAACAACAATTCTGGCAGAAGCTGAACAAAATTGTACGGGCTGCTGCACGGCTTGCTGTACGGTTTACATCCCGTACGACAGCCCGTGCAGCCCCAAAATTTTACAAGAACTATTTTTTTCTTCTTCTTTTTTTCTTAAGAAAATTTCCACAAATCCTTGAATGCTTGAATAAAATGTAAATTCCTGAGAACATGAAACAAACACATCAAGGCACGAGTGGAACAAATATAAAAATCATAAAAATTAGAATTAACAATACTAAATATTATTGGACGGGGAATTAAATTTTTTTTTTTACTCTATTATAATCTAACACACATATAAAAATATATCAACACATGCGTACCTTGGGTTGCCTCCCAAAAAGCGCTTTGCTTATTGTCGTTGGCTCGACTTATTTATAAAAGTATTATAACTAATGAGGTGAAAAAGCAAATAAATGCACATACCTACGAATCAATAATAAAAACAAGGTGTGCTAATATACCTTTGATCCATAAAAATATAAAAATATTTTTATGATCTTCACATCTTCAAGAGACTTTGAAAAAGAAAAGTAGTTAGAAAAATCGTCAGAATAATCATTATAACTACGACTCAAAAATTGTTCCCAAATTGGATCCTCATATACCCAAGCAAAAATTTCAACCTCATCAATCTTAAGCTCAAATTCCTTCTCAATTTTAATTGGACATTCATCAATTTTTATCTCATCTACCAATTCATTAAGCACAAAAGTATTTTCTAAATTTGGTAGATCCTCAACTGCATCCAATTTATCATCATTAAGCCTAGGGCAATCGTCAACTAAACAAGCAAATTCATCATGCACAACATTTTCATTAATTACAAAACAAGAATCATAATTAGTAGGAGAATTGACCTCCTCTAATCGACTCACGGTTTCAGCTAGTTGACTCATTTGCTTTTCTAAGTTGGATATGATTTGAGAAGTGTTCTTTTCCAAGTTGGATATACTTTGTTAAGTGGTGTTTTGGAATTGGAGGTTGTTTGCCGCCATTTGTTTAATCATCTCCTCTAATGATGATAAGGAAGATGAAGAAGACCCTTGATGGTCTTGGGAATTATATTGCGGATCATAGCATCGATTTTCAAGAGCAAATTGGAGGTTGTTTGCCGTCATTTGCTTCATCATTTCTTCAAGTGATGACAATGTAGATGAAGAAGATCCTTGATGGCCATGGGAATTATATTGTGGATCATAACATTGATTTTCAAAAGCATATGAATAATCGATGCTAGGAGGGTAAGGAGCATAACATGAATTTGTAGAATATAAAGAATTCACCTGATACGCATTTAAATTCTGAAAAGAATTAAAATCTTGATATCGTTCTTGATCGTGTATGAAATCTTGAGCGTTATTCCAACCAAAATAATTATCCATTGTCTCCTGAAAGAGTTAGTTCATGTCTATATCCAATAAACATGAAGACACACCAATAAAAAAACAAACAAAGAAAGAAAAAAAAACTATATACAAAGATAAAATCTAAAATATAAGAAACAATTAACTCAAAATTAATATTGTTGCCTTCCCCGGCAGCGGCGCCAATTTGAAGGTAGTATTTTTCGTAAGTTCGTTCACAGGGAAGTACTATCAATATTGATTTCAAGTAGATTATCTCTTACAATCTAGAAGTGTGGAAAATGGGGGTTTTGAGTTTGGTTAAGGTGTTTTATCGAACACCTTGAATACAAGAAATAAATTGCTAGAGAAATATAACTAAGTAAATTTGCTATCAACCAATTTTACCAACACAACAACACAATGAATAAATTAGCAAGACAATAGATATTTGACCCAAGGATTATGGATATTCAAGCTCTTCTCCCAAACACATATGAGCAAGATATAATCAACTCTACCTAACCAAGATAATTGGTGAAGCACACAATCATTTATTTCTCTTCTATAAACACTAATTTAGTGAAGCACATAAATTAGCTCTCTTGACACTAGCAACCAATAATGAAGCACTATCAATTTAACCAAGTCAAGGAATTAAACAAAGAGAGGTTAGGACAAACCCAAGGATGAGAAGCTCAACCTAGGTATTTGCACTTGAATCTTGAGGATTTAGGTACACTAAATTTTGTGCTACTATAATGAATGCACTAACAATTACGTATTAGCACAAACAATTAGCAATTGATATTACAAGAATATCAATTTGAAGCAACTTACAAATCTCCAAGCAAAATCATAAACAATACATCACAAGCATTCAAGATAGAGTTAAATACATCTTACTTAAATTGAAGTGGGTTTAGTACAAGAATTCCTCCTTGAGCCAAATATATGGAGTTAGTTACTCATAATCAATGCTAGATTATGAGTAATTGATGTTTCTCTCTACTCTACTAACCCTAATTAAATGAACTTTGAAGAGGCTAGGTTAGATGAAGATGAAGTTAGATGTGATGATGTTAGATTAAGATGTGTTTGGTTACATCTCTTTCTAATACACAGCAGGGGTTGTACGGCCTGTCGAACGGCCGTACAGCTGCCCGTACAGAAAATCTGCTCCTTTGAACGGCCTGTCGAATGGTCGTACATCAGCCCGTACGAGATAAAATCTTCAAGATAATACATTAAACACCTCCCGACATCGCGAGCTTTCCTCTTCTAACTTCCCTCTTGAATAATCTTCGCTTTCAAGCCCAAATTGAGTCATCTTTTCAACAATTAGCACGTGGCACTGAAAGATGAAAAACATAGTTAATATCGATAAACCAACATTCGAAACGAATAAAAATGCAAGAGATTAAAAGACAAAACGTGTATAAAATACACATTATCAGAGGAGAAGACATCACAGGAGTGATAAGGGTGATGAAGACAAGAAGAAGAAGGATAGCAAAGACAAGAAAGGTGATGATGACCAAGGCAAAGTCTATGAGAGGAAAAGTGGAAAACAGCAAGCCTTAGGCATTGCTAACTGTAATCTCACCATAACCCACGACTCTAAGTCTAGGGTGAATACAGTTAGTAGTGACCTACCAAAATCTACACCCATGGCCTCTGCAACTGCTTTTCCACCTCAAGAAGAGAAGAAGATACAAATCAAGAAACCATCTGTATGTTTCCAAAAGCAAACTGCTAATGGTATACTACAGTGGTCTACAAGCAAAGGTCATAAGTTTCTGTCAAGCATTGGAGTGAAAAAAGTTAAATTCAAGCATACTGCAAGAAGAGTAAAGTTACCAAAGTCAAGGGCCCTAACTATCTATCCAGGACTGAAACTCCAACCACTAGATGAAGACTTTGATGAAGACCAACTACAATTCCTAAGAGCTCAAAGAATCTACTATGTTGCCATTGTGAATGACTGTCTTGAGATCAAATATACTGATGGAAGGGAGAAGAAATTCAAACAAGGGCAGTGTCAAAATTGGGGAAAGTTGTATGACATAGAAAGAATTATTGCACTGTTGGATGCTAATGACAAAGTGGAAAGGGTATTGAAGCTAGAGTTAGTTGATTTTGTGAAGATGAAGAGAGATTATGCTGAAAAGATAAGAAAGGGGTGCTTTGAGAAATGGCTAGAAAGGGAGAAGGAGCTAGATAGGCTGGAAGCTGAAGCAGAAAAGCTAAGGGCAAAAGGATTTTGTAGAGTTCAGTTCAACCCCTATATGGTGAAGTATAGGGGAAGAAATGGAGATCAGATCAATATAAGAACGGACCTACTCAATCACTATCCTGCCAACATTCTGAAGCTAGTACTTGAAGATTTCAAGAACTCTATTATGCTTGAAGAATTAGATGCTATGGCAGAGATCATAAGTTCTATGGATGAGAATGCAAGAAAGGAAACAGAAGGCATATGATGATCTACAAGCCAAGGCAATGGAGATGGAATCAAATGACAAAGGCTAGTATTTCATCATAATCTGTAAGATCACTCATTGTAGTTCTATCCATTTTGTTAATCAATTTCATACATGTACTGTCAAGTTTTATCTTTATGTATGTTAGGCTTGTTATCAGACATGAAATTGTGACTAAGGGTCTCACTCACAATTTGGGGGAGATTGTTAGTCACAGAGGCATGCCTGAGTACATCTAATAACAAGCCTAATTGTTTGTAATGTTATGCATTACCTACATGACCTTTTAATTGAGGGAACCTCTAGTTGTAGAGTTTCTATTGTTTAGTACTTGTAATAGGCATCAAATTGTAACTGTGAGACTGTACTTAAAAGTCAAAGAATAATGCTTGGAAGAAGATCCAAGGATCATGCCTCAAGCTTAGAGATAGAGCCTTTCAAATAATCATAGTTGGGATTTGAAGAAATGAAGAATTTGCCTGAGTACCAATTCGAGAAGTATGTTTGTTATATTCGAGAAGTCTAGCCTTCGAGAAGTCAATAAAGTCAATAAGTCAATAAGTCAAGGTTCATTCGATATCTCAAAGACTCAGAAAGCTATTCGATATCTAAGGGATACGATAAGTTAAATACTCTATTTGACAACTCAAGGATTCCTGAAAAAAAGAGCTATTCGAGAAGTGATTCGATATGTCAACTTTGTAATATTCGAGACCTCAGAGTTATCTAATCCTAGTTCTCGAACCAATCATTTAGCCACTTCTCGAATGCATTCTTGGTGACAAAATACTGAAGAAATTGTATAAGTCAGAAACCTGCAACAAGCGAAAGCACTTTATGGACCACAAACTATAAAGTACTTTGGAAAGACTACAAGGAAGCTTAGAGAGATATACAAGAGACAAAGAGCTAAAGAAGTGGATCTGAACAGAACCTCAAGAAGTCAAATCTGTAGCCGTTTGGATGCTTACTCAAAAAGGATAGACACACTAGAAAGTAATTTTGTTTAGCTACCTTATTTGTAGTAAGCAGGTTGTATTCATGTTCTATAAGAATACAACCTCACTTCTCTAGTAGTTAAGTTTTTCATATACATATTTAAGATATACATCTCTCTGAGAAAAACGAAGCTGAGAATACTACCATTTGTATTCACAGGTTGTAGCAAATTTTTATCTAATAAAATATTAGATTAAAGATATATTGTGTCTTGTATTGTTCATTTTCCGCACCTATATTTCTCCACACACATAACAAATATCTTGCTATGTACATCAACCAGATTCAAGAAAAAGAAAAGTTTAAGAATCCATTCACCCCCCCTCTATATTCATTTGTGTGTTCAATACTCAACAGTTCCAGTTAATCAGATTCACCCCGAGTGCGAATTAAAAATAGGGGAACAATCTTTTCGTATTGATTTGATTCCTTTTAAACTAGGGGAATTTGATGTCATTTTGGGAATGGATTGGTTGTCTCGCAATAATGCTCAGATAGATTGTAAAGGGAAGAAGGTTAAGCTAAATACCCCAGGAAAGAAGGAAATAGTGTTTAGGGGGATAAGACAGACACAGAAAATTCTAACCATGGCGCAAACCAAAAGATTGCTACGAAGGGGAAATGAGGCTTACCTAGCTTATATTGTAGACACCCAGAAAGAGGTGCCCAAATTGCAAGACATTCCGGTAGTTAATAAGTTCGAGACGTGTTTCCACAAGATCTTCCAGGATTACCACCCGATAGAGTGATTGAGTTTGCTATTGAGTTAGCCCCGGGGACGGCGCCAGTTTCAAAGGCCCCGTACCGGTTAGCCCCAGTAGAAATGAAAGAGCTAGCTAAACAATTAAAAGAACTGTTGGAAAAGGGTATAATAAGACCCAGTGTGTCGCCTTGGGGCACCAGTGTTGTTTGTTATGAAGAAGGATGGGAGTATGAGGTTATGCATCGACTACCGGGAGTTGAACAAGCTAACCATAAAGAATAAGTACCTGTTACCCAGAATAGATGATTTGTTTGACCAGCTAAAGGGTGCTGTGTACTTCTCTAAGATTGACCTGAAAACCGGATATCACCAACTGAAGATTAAACCTGAAGATATCCCAAAGACTGCATTCCGTACCAGATATGGACATTATGAGTTCTTGGTGATGTCGTTTGGATTGACCAATGCCCTAGCAGCTTTCATGGATTTGATGAATAGGGTATTCAAGGAGTATTTGGATAAGTTTGTTATAGTTTTCATTGATGATATTCTTATCTACTCAAAGATAGAGGCAGAACACGCTGAACATTTGAGGATAGCCTTGGAGATACTCAGGAAAGAGCAGTTGTATGCCAAATTCTCGAAGTGTGAGTTCTGGCAAAATGAGGTGCAGTTCTTAGGACATGTGATCAATAGGGAAGGAGCATTGGTTGACCCCTCCAAGATAGAGGCAGTTTCAAACTGGGAACGACCAACCACACCAACAGAAGTAAGAAGTTTCATCGGATTGGCAGGATATTATAGAAGATTTGTTCAAGATTTTGCAAAGATTGCAGCCCCGTTAACTCGACTTACCTGCAAGACTGAGAAGTTCGAATTGACTAAAAATGTGAGAATTGTTTCCAAGAGCTAAAGAAGAGATTGGTGACGGCCCATGTGTTAGTGTTTCCTGATGGAAAAGGAGATTTTGTGATCTATAGTGATGCTTCGCATAAAGGATTAAGGTGTGTGATCATGCAGCATGGTAAGGTAATCACGTACGCGTCAAGACAGCTGAAGGAATATGAGATTCGATATCCCACTCATGATCTAGAATTGGTAGCCATAGTTTTCGATTTGAAGATTTGGAGGCACTACTTGTATGGAGAGAAGTGGGAGATTTATACTGACCATAAGAGCCTCTCAAGTACATCTTTACCCAGAAAGAGCTTAACATGTGCCAGAGAAGATGGTTAGAGCTAATCAAGGATTACGATTGTGAGATTCATTATCACCCGGGCAAGGCCAATGTGGTGGTTGATGCCCTTAGTAGGAAAGAGAACCTCAAAATGATAACCTCAAAAGAAGAGTTGGTGAGAGACTTCGAGAAGTTGGAAATCGAGGTCAGGCTACCATGAGATGGTCAAGAGAGGTTGATGGAAATTCGAATCCAACCCCCATTGTTAGAAAAGATTAGGCTATGCCAAGAACGGATGATGAAAGAAGAAAAGAACTTGAAGGAAGAGATAATGACCGGGGAAGAAATTAAGTGTGAAAGAGATAAAGAAGGGATCATGAGATACGCATCAAGGATATGGATCCCAAATGTGCAAGAGCTAAAGGACGAAATTCTATATGAGGGACACAACTCAAGGTACTCAGTGCACCCCGGTAGCACCAAGATGTACAGGGATTTAAAAGAATATTATTGGTGGTCTAACATGAAAAAGGACGTAGCGGGGTGGGTAAACAAATGCTTGACCTGCCAATGGGTTAAAGCGGAACACCAGAGGCCCAGTGGACTTTTACACCCCTTAGACATTCTCGAATGGAAATGGGAACACATAGCCATGGATTTCGTAGTAGGTTCACCAAGAACCAAAGCCAATCATGATGCCATATGGGTAATTATAGACCGACTAACGAAGTCAGCTCACTTTCTTCCGATCAATGAAAGGTACACGGTCGACAGACTAGTAGATATCTACTTAAAGGAGATAGTGGCGCGACATGGAGTCCCAGTCGCCATAGTATCCGATCGAGATCCCAGATTTAACTCCCGATTTTGGAGGACCTTTCAAGAATGTGTATGAACCAGGCTAAACATGAGTACCGCCTATCACCCCCAGACAGATGGGCAAAGTGAAAGAACCATCCAAACGCTAGAGGACATGTTGAGGGTCTGTGCTATAGACTTTAAAGGAAGTTGGGATGATCACTTGCCACTGATTGAATTTTCCTACAACAATAGCTTTCATTCAAGCATAGGAATGCCGCCTTACGAGGCCTTTTATGGAAGAAAGTGCCGATCTCCCTTGTATTGGGATGAAGTTGGAGAGCGAAAGATGCTCGGGCCCGAAGCGGTCCAATGGACTAAAGATGCAGTAGATCTAATCAGAGGACGGCTAGTGGCAGCCCAAGATCGACAAAAGAGATATGCTGATCTGGCTAGGAAAGGCAAGGAATATAAAGTAGGAGACCTAGTGTTCTTGAAGGTATCTCTCCTTGGAAAGGTTTAATGAGGTTTGGGAAGAAGGGAAACTGAGTCCTAGATACATTGGACCGTTTGAGATTGTAAGACGCATCAGGGAACTACCTTATAAACTAGCATTACCCCCAAATCTGCAACAAGTGCACAATGTGTTTCATGTTTCAATGTTGAGAAAGTACAGTCCGGATGCCAAACATATCGTGGAATATGAGTACGTAGACATGCAACCAGACCTAACCTATGTGGAGCAGCCTGTGGAAATCATAGATCGAAAAGAACAAGTGCTCCGAAACAAGGTCATCAAGCTAGTCAGAGTTTTGTGGCAGAATCACAATGTAGAAGAATCAACTTGGGAGCGCGTTGCTAGAGAAATATCCCCATTTATTTTCAGACTGATTCCGGTACAGAATCCTTTTAAGGAGGTGAGACTGTAAGAATCCAGATTTTTGAAGGAATTAAAACTTTTATTATGTATTGGTGTAGTAATGAATAGTGGTTACGACTCCAATGTATCAATGGTTGTAATGAACGAATATTTTAATGGATGTGGGTTCGAGTGTTTATATGCTATGAATGAGATAAAAGGTTGACAAAATTATATAAGAATAATCTATCGTCCAAAAGAGTAAGCTATGGTATTCCAAGAAAGAAAGTTATTCTCATGTCATCCAAATCGATATCTAATAAAAGTCAAGTAGCTCCGTAAAGGAAATTGAGAATGTTCGAGAAAGCACAAGAACACTTTCTAAGTACAGGAAATGAAGAGAGAATAAGCAATGAATAGTGTTTGGTGGATTTTGGAATATAATCAGACGACCCTATATAGAAGTGAAAGGCATATGACATAGCCTATTTGAAGTTCGAGGATTTAACTCAACTTAAATTAGATTGTAATAAGTAAATAATATTAACTGTCTCTGGAATCTCACAAAGTATTATATGTCAGAAGAAAGAAGAAAGTCAATCTATAGTTTTGATGCTTTACACTGGAAGAAGATTCAGTTAGCTGATCATGCCTCAGTATAGCATTGAAGCAAGTGGATTCATTCATAGTGACAGAGATTATTGTGGAGACAACATCAGTACAGAAGAAGTCAAAAGAGTTGAGTAAAGAAAAGAACCTGGGCTAAGAGTCAAGAGTAAAGAACATTGATTTTGGTTAGTCGTTCATGAACGAGACCGTGCATGGAGCGTTAGCAAAAATAAGTTAGTGATAATTCTTTATGATTTTCAGTTGTTCAAAGAGTTGATTTAATTATCTAGTGATTTAAATTAATTCTCCTTTAATTGATATAAAACATTTTAGTTTATTTAATTAATGAATTAATTCTGAAAGAATTAATTCATTTATTAAATTAATTATTGTATCAATTAAATCTGAATTATCTCAATTAATCATTAAATAATTAAATGTTCTAAAATGACTTAAAGAAAAGATTCAACAAGGCTGCACAGTTTAAGTCATACTGACAGAAGTTGAGTCCAAGTCATATCAAGGAAATGAAGTTAAGTCATGCTGAACAAGTCTTGATATCTATATGACTTAGATTAAGTCATACGACCAAAGGATATAAATGGTAAGATATGGCAGTCTTTAAGTCTTACCAAACAGAGACAGTGACACAAGTCATTCCGAGCAGAATATGACTTATTGTTAAGTCATACCGAGTCTATAAGTTTTGGAGCATCTTCACTATGACTTAGTAAGTCATACCGACAGCCAGTGTTTTAGTCTTGTAGAGCTTCTAAGTCATACCGACATTAAATGATTAAGTCATGGAGGAGGTTAGGTCATACCGAGAGATTAAATATCAACAGATGGCAGCTTTTGTTCACTTGGCTATAAATACAGACTTAAAGACACAGAAGACCAAAGCTTCTCATCTCTCTCATCTTTAAAGCTCAACCAAGAATAATTAAATTGCTATAAATTCTTAAGTTCTTTGTTTCAAAAATTGTATCCGCTAGAACTTAAATATTTGTGATTCTCTTGCTACTAGCGAATTAAGTTTCCTAGTTTTTATCTCGATTTTTATTAATTAAATTAGAAAAGTTCATGTCAAATTTTCTAATTAGTTTTTATGAACGTGGTAAAACTCTGTACTGATTTTGTAACAACCATCAAGTTTAATATATCGTTATATTTAACTTGAATTTTGTTTCAATTAATTCCGCACTAGCTAAGTCTTCAGTCCGAGAAAAACTCTATCGAATAAGCCCCCGCCGCCTTCCGACTCGCGGGAGTTCGTGGAAATGCAGAATTCCGCTACGGTAGATTGTCTAAAACTAAATTTTATTTAACGGACAAATTTCGAGAAAAAGGTTAAGATTATATTCAATCCCCCTCTACAATCTCAACGGACCTAACAATTAGTATCCAAGCCGTTTGATTGACATACAAATCAAGATCCTATCCTTACTCAATTAAAAATCAAGCTCGAATTTTAACTCACTTAAAAATTCATCATGACTTCTAAAGCCATTGTTAAGATACCTATCTTTGACAAAGATAATTATGATATGTGGAAAAATAAATTGGAGTTGTTTCTAGATGTTACAAATTCCAAATATTTGGGTGTGTTGAAAAAAGGACCTAAAATTCCTATGGTCTATGAAGTAGAAGTTGTTGTTAATAATGTGGTTGTAACTCCTAGTATAGCCTATGAAAAGGACCCTGCTTTGTATACCCCTGATGACAAGGAGGATGCTGGACTGGATATGCAGCATCCCAAAATCCGGGGTATAGATATGGGGCCACTAACTATAAACAATATTATACATCTCTGAATATAAACAACATTTAATAATAAAACCCCTTAACCAAGATCGCATACAGGTTATGGTATGAAACAACTATCGAATATCATTATTACAACCCAGTCTCAGAATAAAAGAATATTATACAATTTATATGAATGTACAAAAATCACTGTCTAACTAAATATCCAACCTTGACCAATTCCCAACCACTAACCGACAAAAATCCGTAACCCGATAGTCTTCTCTCGCTGCTGGAAAGCAATACCCATTGACCATTACTAGGTTCACTAATCTCCTCTATTAGCTGAAGAAAACAAACAAGCAAGAGTGAGCCAACAATGCTCAGTAAGTGCAATAGTGATAACAATTCCAATAATGATGACATATCTGATAAACAAGGGGGATTCATTTCATTCTATGAAGAATCAATTATATCAACTTTTAGATTGCCATGAGGGCCAACAATTCACCATTCATAAGGTGCATCAGAAACTAGAACTGATAAGAATTCCGATATCAAATTATTATCCAAACAGACTTCCAAGAAATCAAAAACTGAACATCTCAATCTCAGAGTATAGATTAGAATTGGAATTTTATTTATTTAAAAAAAAATAGTGGAGTTAGGCGGCTGATCAGTCCCGCACTAACCCCGGACAATGCACACAGCAAAGTCCCTCCTCTAAATGGATCCACGGCACACATTGGCCTCAATTTTGACCATTAAACTGGTCTCCCCGAAGGGACTCCTCTGACCATAATATGGTCTCCCCGAAGGGACATCTGAAAACATTTCCAATTCTAATTCAAACACATTAGGTGACGGGACAATCGACAACCCTGATATCCAACCACTGGAAACTCACGTCTAAAATAACAACTCAAGATTAGGAGTTCATAAGAAACGACATCATCGTCTAGTATCGACAAGTTCGATACAACACAGGGAATAACCAGATAATCAAGATCTTAAGTAAATACCGACAAGTTCGGTACTAAGTGGGGTGGAAAATATAAAGAATGACAATTCGAATAAATACCAACAAGAGAAATATGAATAGCTGGAATTTATGACGTTAACAACTTATCTAGAGAAAGATTTCACCTGAGCACATAAAAGATATACATTGCAATAATATTTCCAACCATCAAAACTCAAAGTTAAAGCGAAGATATGGTTAAACACTAGACACATTGAAAAGTTTGAGTTCCCATAAGCAAATAAAATAGCTTTCATATTTGTTTGTAAAACGATTCCAATATGGAAAAGTTCAGAACATTTTTAAAGAAAACATTTTCTAAATGGAGGTCCATTGGTGAAAATATGTTAGAATCAAAAGTTTCGCTAGCAGGTTTTCATAAGAGTTTAAAATCTTGAATTTCCTTTATTTAGGGAATTCTTAAATAATTTCGACGAAAATTGAAGAAAAATAAGAAATGACATTCCAGGGATAGGATATTGAGCGAGAAAGGTTATTTGTAAAATCTTTGTAAATCGGATATTTGAATTTCGGTAGGGGAGGTAAACCGCATCACACTATATGAATAAAAAATATGTGTCAACTGCCATCTATACTTGGTCAAATCATCACATACTACAAGTAAATTAAATTACATCACTTGAACAATGAGTGATTAGCAAAAACACTTGCCTCAATTCATGGAGTTCCTGATTTCCGTACCGATACTCAATTTAGCTTCTCGTCAGCCTCTTTCATTTACAGGTAGCTTCTCATTCAGTCCTACTTTCATCTTTACTTCATCGTCCGATAATCTCAACGTCACTTCACCCATCGACTTTAATACTTGTCCTTCTATTCCTCTTTCAGATCACCCGTGCACTGTCCTTGGCTAGGTTTCCTATTCGAACCTTTTCAAAGTCAAATACTATTTTAGTATCCAACTAAGCAAAAGTCTTAATGTTTTGCCCTACTCTACCCATACGCGTCCTATTACGCTTACTTATATAACATATACAAACATACTTAATCACATTCATAATATGGTTTCAAGACAACCACTAAGTTAAATATTCACTTCACATAAATACTTAACACACATGGTTACTCGATACTTAGATACCATCTAGGCAACCACTTCACAGCAATTCACATCAACTATAATATTTACCTCGACTCTCGAAAATCACCATATACTTTCAAATCATCAATCAAATAAATTAAATAGACTTTTAAATAGATTTGCAGGGGATTTTTAGAAAATTTCGGCATGAAGTATTCATAAATAGGACTATTCCCCTGTTTTTCAATTCAACCAACCAAGGAAATATCAAGCTGCTTCAATTGCAGCAACATAAAATAAACATATAAGAAAGTACCCGCCCAGACATGCGGCACATAGCACATAAGAAAATTCTGCCTCGACATGCAGTAAACACATAATAACTTATATTAGCATTAACTACTACTTACGCTACATCAATGATCGTATCACTCACGCATTTTAATGATACACGTGACAATCAATCATTGATATTCGTAAGCCGTCGGGAACAACCCCTAGCATTAACTATTACTTACGCTATATTAATGATCACATCACTCAAGTATATTAATTATACTCGTGATAGTTAATCATTGATAATCGTAAGCCCGAGGAACTAGTTGCAGAGAATTACACCGGTCCTTAAATACTGACACTTAAGACTTGTGATCTCATTGCAACTCCTCGCAGATAAACACATAATAAAATGAACCTCACAGTTAATCTCTGATAAATAACATTTAAACCGAAATATACTGCTTAAGCAATTCTCAATACATACTCGATTCCAAATATTTAACAAGTATAGCATTTAACCGATACTATAACTCGACTACAACATTCAATCCATATAACTCATTTACAATTAACAAACTCATGTAAACTCCAACATTCTACGACAATAGTAATTAGTAACTAAAACAAACTCTTAGCACATATACATTTCCGACACCATATGCAACTAGCAACTCATAATTACCCACTAACGACCACAAATTAATTCCCACCATTACACTTAGCAATTAGCACTTAAACATTCATAACAAGCAAGACCATATAACCTTTACATATTATTCGCCCGTCACAATTAGCAATTTACAATAAACATTTCACGATTTCTAACCCGCACATTAATCGGGCCCCCAATTAACCTCAACAATTATACTTAACTAGACTCTCTGAATTAAATTCGGAAATAAAACAATATTCACAATTTACAACATTAGGCTAATTACGAAAATTAACACACTTAACTCAAAATTAATACCTAAATCATAATTAGCCACCAACAATTATAACTAGCACTTAACAATTAATTTTTTCCGAATTAAATCACTAACAATATTCTCGGAACTCAATATCATCTAATTACTAGAATTAACACCATAAAATTCACAATTAAACTAATTAAATTACAACAATAATATCACAATTTAAATCTAATTTAATTACAACAATTCACATAATTAATCTAAAATGAATATTACATATTTACATCGAAAAATTGAAATAAATAAATAAATAAATAAATTAACAAGAAATTATACCTTTTGATTCCAATCTCCTCCAAAAATCTCTCCTTTCTCTCTCTCTATCTCTCTCTCTCTCTCTCTCTCTCTCTCTCTCTCTCTCTCTCTCTCTCTCTCTCTCTCCCTCTCCTGGCCCGTTGCTTCATTGCTAGCCGGCACCACCACCGGCCGCCACCACCGCGCGGTGGGGTGTCCCCCTCCCCTTGCTCAGTCGTGACTCCCCTTCCCCCACCCCTGCACACACACCCACACACCCTTTACATACATGTATACACACACATATGTGTATATATACTCTAATTGATACCAAAATTAAAACCCTCAATTCAATTTCTTTCCAAATCCCTAATTTTTATCCTCCCCCAATCTCACTTTCTCTCTCCCCGTTGTTTTCTCGATTGTTCTAACTAATGGCCTGCTGGTTTCCTTAATGGGCTTGGCCCAATTCCTCTTATTTCAACTCTACTCTCTTTTTGGCCCAAACATATACTAATAACTGACTTCTATAAATCACAACTGAATAGAACCTTCAGAAAATTACACTTTTCATTTTTTTAAAATAAAGAATATAAAATTATGAGCACACACATATTTTTAAACTATTTTTCGGATCAAAAATGAATTAAATATGGATTTTACAAGTTTTGGTACTTTAAATACAATAAAACTCTTAAAATCATTTTAAAATACCGAAACATCCAAATTAATTCACCCAACCATTTTAAAAACTAAATAATATTATAAAGATAATATTACAAAAGATTTTATAATTTTTAATTCCTCCGATAATTTTATAAAATTTACAGAGGATCAAAAATGCATGATTTAAATATATTTAAATCCTCAAAAATAAAAATAAAAATACACCAATCTTCACAGCTTACCCAAATCATCAAATAATCACATAAACAGCATCTCACACACATTTCACCTCTACAACAATATTCACATAATATAATTTATAATTTATAATAAATAAATATTATTAAAAATCGAAATTTTCTAGGTCGTTATATCAAGAACTTAAGACTCATCCTAATAGATTCCCTGGATGATGTGATGTATAGCCTTGTGATGAATTGTAAAACTGCTCAACATATGTGGGAAACTATTGAGACCATTAATGAAGGAACGGATGATGTTAGAGAGAACAGACTTGAGATCCTAACCTCTGAATACGAACACTTTAGATCTGGCCCTATTGAAGGCATTCAAGAAGTGTTTGAAAGGTATAACAAAATAATCAACAACTTGCAAATCCATGGTAAGCACTATACACAGAAGGAGATCAATCGGAAGTTCTTACTGACTATGCCTACTCACTTGGAACATATAATCACTGCCATTAGAGAATCCAGAGATCTGAATGAAACCTCTCTTGAAAGACTCTTTGGTGTTCTGAAAACCTATGAACTTGAACAAGTTCAACAGCAAGAAATTTATGGTAAAGGTAGAGTTTCAAATACATCTACAGCTTTAGTGGTTGAGTCTCCAAAGGAAGTTGAAGCCAAGGTTGTTCGGCCTTGCAGCTCAGATAAGGAGCAGACTGAAGTGGAACATGGTCAGACACCAGCTACTCACGATGGAAGTGCGTTTTACTCATTAGAAGAATTGGATCAATTAGAGGATGAATCCATGGCACTAATGGTGAGGCAATTTGGTAACTTTAGATTCAGAAAAAATCCAAAGTTCAAGTTCAAGTCTAATAATAGATTCCAGAGAGGCGGTTCTTCATCCTCCAGTAGCAGAGGTGGCTATAAAACTGGGACTGTTGATAGAGGCAAAATTCGTTGTTATAATTGCAATGAACTTGGACATTTTGCCACTGAGTTTCAGAAACCCAAACAAGCCCAGAGGAGAGATTTTGCTCCTGAAAAGGAAAAGCCTGCAAAAGCCTATGTTGCTGCTGGTAAAAGCTGGGATGACACAGATAGTGAAGATGAAGAATATGGAAATCTTGCTATGGTGGCAAATGTTGATTCATCCACTATTTCTAATTCTCAGGTAAAATTTACTGACTCTGACTTGGTTCATCAATTAGGTGATTCCTTGGTTAATGCACAGAATGAAATTGCTAGATTAGTTCTGTTAAACACTAATCTTGAAAATGAAGTGTTAGAGCTGAAAAAGGTGCATGTTAATCAAGAACAGCAACAAGAGCAAATGACACTACTTATTAAAAGGGATAAGTCTTTAGTGGAAGTTACGTCCAAACAACTTACTAGGATTGCTGAACTTGAAACACAAGTTATGGCTTGCTTTAATTCGTGTAAAGTTTCTAAAGAGCTCTTCAATAGACAAGCTGTAGAACGAACTGTAGGAATAGGGTTTGGCTACAACGAGGCTGTTGGATCCTTGGGCATAAATACTGTTAACCTTGTTAGTGCTAAAGAAAGGGGTATACCACATGTGCTCAAGAATGTTAAAGAACCTTTATTCAGAAAGTCTGTTGTTGAACCACCAAATATGCTTTTTCTTGTTATCCAGGAAGAAATGAGAAATGAGGACAATGCTAATGGCATAGTCCTTGATAATGTTAAATCTGTTAAGGAACCAGTTAAGGTTGTTGAGTCAACTAGTTCATCTAAAACTGGATTAAGTGATAACAAGTTGATAAAAAACAATAACATGTTTAACATGCATAACATACCTATCATTGATTCTTCTCATAAAGCATGTGGTGTTGTCAATTGTATGTCTTGTGCTTTTAATGTGATGTATGCTTACTTTAATGGTAATCAAGCATGTGCTGGTAAGACTGCTCCTCGACAACATATGAATGAGAATAAAAATGTTAGATCAAAGACTGTTAGTCCTCCTCAAGTCAGGAGAGAGACATTTGTACCAAAGCCTAAACAAACCTTTATTAAGGCTGTTTACAAGGTCAAATGTCCAGTCAGTGAAACAAATGTTATTGCTGCTAAAGAAACATGGATACCCAAGATAAAACAAAATATTGTCAAATTCGTTTATAGGGTTAAAAGTTTATTGCTTAATGGTGAAATTGGTTTTAAGGTTAAAAATGTTTTTTTGCCTGACAAAGGCCAATTCTTTAAGTATTCTGGACCCAATCAAATTTGGGTTCCGAAGAAGGTTTCATCCATTTGTCATTGCAGGGTGTTAAGCAGGTTGATCGTGTAACCTGGATCTTGGACAATGGATGTTCAAGGCATATGACTGGAGATAGAACCCTGCTGACAAATGTAGTGGAGAAAGCTGGCCCAGTAGTTACCTTTAGAGATAACAACAAAGGTAGAACTGATGGATATTACAGACTTGAAGCAGGAAATGTTATCATTGATGAAGTATCTTTTGTAAAAGGACTGGAGCATAATTTGCTCAGTGTTAGTCAATTCTGTGATAAGGGATTTGAAGTCTACTTTAACAAGAAGAATTGTCTAGTCACACACAAAAGATATGAACAACCATCTCTTCTGGGAGTTAGAAAAGGAAACTTGTACGTGGCCAATATGAATACTGGAAGCTCTGAAGAAATCAACTGTTTCTACTCTAAAGCATCTTCTAATGAAAGTTGGCTTTAGCACAAGAAACTTTCTCACCTAAACTTCAAAACAATGAATTCTCTGGTTAGGAAAGAAATGGTGAGAGGGTTGCCTCCAATGGAATTCACCCAGGAAGGACTATGTGACGCCTGTCAAAAATTCTAAAAAGGGCAACTCACAGGAGCACTGACATATCTTCAATAACTGAACCTTTACAACTACTACATATGGATCTGTTTGGTCCAGTAAATGTGATGTCAATGTCAAAGAAAAGATATGCTCTTTTGATTATTGATGACTTTTCAAAGTACACATGGGTCCTATTTCTAAATTCCAAAGATGAGACTCCACAACTAGTGATTGATCACATCAAGCTGATTGAGCTGGACTCAAAGCATCCAGTGAGAGCTATAAGATCAGATAATGGAACTGAATTTAAGAATGCAGTTCTAAATGATTTCTATACTGAAAGGGGTATAACCAGACAGTACTCAGCTCCAAGAGCTCCTCAGCAAAATGGGGTAGTGGAAAGAAAGAATAGAACCTTGATTGAAGCTACACGTACTATGTTAAGTGAATCAAGGCTTCCATTATACTTTTGGGCTAAAGCTGTCAACACTACGTGTTATACCCAGAATTGAACTCTCATCAATAAAGACTTGATGAAGACCCCCTATGAAGCATTAACTAAAAAGAAACCAACACTCAAATACTTTCATGTATTTGTAGCTAAATTCTTTGTGGTAAAAGAAGGAGATGATCAAGGTGGAAAGTTTGAGGCCAAAGCACATGAAGCAATTTTTATTGGTTACAC
The DNA here is from genome assembly GCA_036435485.1 of Saposhnikovia divaricata. Lineage (NCBI taxonomy): Eukaryota > Viridiplantae > Streptophyta > Magnoliopsida > Apiales > Apiaceae > Saposhnikovia > Saposhnikovia divaricata. The sequence goes on along the minus strand of CM071599.1, from coordinate 138,532,478 downwards.
AAGAAGAGCCTATAGGGTGTATGTGATTGATTAGCAGAAAATGCTTGAAAGTATCAATGTAACATTTGATGACACTAAACTTCCTAGTATCCAAACTGAAGATCCATCTGAAAAGCTATCTTTTGATGACATGATAGATTCAGATTCAGATGGTGACAATCCACCTGATGTTGTTGCTGATGATAATGACAACAATGATGATGATGATGATCAGGGTAATGGTGGTGGATACAATAATAATATTGGAGATACACCTGACACTCCTGAACATTCATCTAGTCAACCTGGCAACAACTCAGGGGGAGATAATGAAGGATCAACTAGTCATACTCAACATCACAATGAAGATCAAGGTGAATCATCAAGATCTAATCTTCCCAGACAGACTGTTTGGAATAGAGCTCATCCCTTTGAGCTAATCATTGGCGATCCAGATGTTGGTGTGAAAACTAGAAGAGCTTTTCAGAATCAATGTAATTATTCAGGGTTTCTGTCTGAAATGGAACCTAAGAAAACTGAGGAAGCTCTTTTGGATCCTGATTGGGTGATTGCTATGCAAGATGAACTCAATCAATTCAAACAACAAGAAGTATGGAAGCTGGTGCCCAAACCTAAGGACAAGAAAGTGGTTGATACTAGGTGGGTATTCAGAAACAAATTAGATGAAGATGGCACAATGACGAGAATAAAGCAAGACTGGTAGCAAAGGGTTATTCACAAGCCGAAGGCATTGATTATGATGAGACCTATGCTCTAGTGGCAAGACTTGAGGCTATCAGAATATTCTTGGCATTCGCAGCATTCTCAAACTTTAAAGTTTATCAAATGGATGTCAAGAGTGCTTTTTTGAATGGTAAGCTTGATGAAGAGGTATATGTAGAACAGCCCCCTGGCTTTGAAGATCCAGAATTTTTGGACCATGTCTACTTTCTCTTCAAGGAAATTTATAGTCTTAAGCAAGCTCCAAGGAAATGGTATGAGACTCTCTCTGAATTCTTACTTGAAAATGGTTTTATTAGAGGTGTCATAGACAAAACTCTCTTCACAAAGAAACATAAGAATGATACAATACTAGTCTAAGTCTATGTGGACGATATAATATTTGGGTCTACTAATGATCTTCTGCGCAAGAAATTTGCCAAGCTAATGCAGGTAAATTTGAAATGAGTCTGATGGGTGAGCTGAAGTTCTTTCTTGGATTACAAGTAAGTCAAAGAACAGATGGAATATTTATCTGCCAATCCAAGTATGTCAGAGAGCTCCTCAAGAAATATCAAATGGAGGACTCATCTTCAGCAAGGACTCCATCATCTACAGCTGTCAAGTTTGGGGCATGTGAAAATTCTGCCAAGGTAGATGTCACAAGCTACAGAGGTATGATAGGTTCATTACTTTACCTTACTGTAAGTAGACCTGATATTATGTATGCTACATGCTTGTGTGCAAGGTTCCAAGCGGATCCTAGAGATGTGCATCTCATTGCTGTTAAACGAATCTTGAGATATCTTAAGGGTACACCTAACTTAGGTATTTGGTACCCTAAAGAATCTGGTTTTAACCTTGTTGGATATACAGATTCAGATTATGCAGGAAGTATTGTAGATAGAAAAAGCACCTCTAGGAGTTGTCAATTCCTAGGTGGCAGGTTGGTCTCCTGGTACAGCAAGAAGCAATAAACAATTTCCAACTCAACAGCTGAAGCTGAATACATAGCTGCTGGAAGCTGTCGTGCTCAGATCTTGTGGATTGCGAATCAGCTGCGTGACTATGGCTTTGTACTTGACAATATTCCAATCTTGTGTGACAATACAAGTTCCATAGCAATCTCCAACAATCCTGTGCAGCATACGAGGACCAAGCACATCGACATCAGGTATCATTTTATCAGAGAGCATGTCATAAATGGTACCGTGGAGTTACATTTTGTACCCACGGAAGAACAAACAGCAGATATTTTTACTAAGTCTCTTGATGAATCCACGTTCACCAGAATTGTTGGTGAATTGGGTATGTTAAATAGTCCTAGTAATTAAACTATTTAGTATCTGTAACGCCCCCAAATCTGAGGTCAAAGATTCAGGTCGTCACATCACCATCCAACCATATCATACCTGTATTAACTGCACAACTCCATAATACATCCTTCCAGACCTCAATCTTAATCACAAACAAGTTAGAGCCTCAGAAACGATAATCAAAAGTGCCACTAAATATTACAATTCATTTGTAGAAATCAGAGTCTTACGCAATTCCACTTATACAACTATACTTGAAGACAAGTCTTACTATTACAGTTGAAAACCTATCAGACTACTCTGTAGTATTTATCAGGAACTAAATCATCTCCGTGGTAAATCTTCTACTCCTCTTCTGCTGGTGCGGAGTTAATCGGCCAGATTCTTCCCTTTCTGAAAAGTTTTTATAAAGCAAGAATGAGCTACATAATGCTCAGCAAGTTCACCATTTTGTAAAATAATGATGTGGTTTATTTCGAAAACATTCCCAACTATATGGGTATATATCTCAAATTTCAAAACATAATTGGACAATGTATATGTCCGAGTTTGAATAAAACATCTATACTCACTAAGGAGCTTTAAGAATAACATATGAACCCTTTATAAGTTTCCCATTTCAATATATCTCAAGTTTGAAAATATATACATATGAGTATATCATTTTCGGCAAAACACTCTACGATTAACATACTGTACAAGGAGTACATCATTGCAAACCTCTTTCCTTCCATTAGCTTAGAAGGTTTCTCATACAAAAACATTTCATTCTTTGAAACAATTGCAAGAGTGCACTAACACGTGCCAATCTTTATAGAAAATCTTGCAGTTCTAGATACTGCACGGTGTCAATATTTTCTCATCAAAAACCACACTATCAGAAACTTGGAACTTAGGCCCAAGAAGCAGTGCTTGAGTATTTTTCCAAAGTGGAGGATGGGACTGGAAGAAAACATAAAAACCTGACAGGGATTGACGATGATCAGTCGCCACATCCAAGTCCAATAATCTGCGGGTCTTCTCTACCGGTAGAAGGATAGAAACTACATCCGTAACTATCCCCGGGTGAAAACTACATCCGTAATCACCCTCGATGAAAACTACATCCGTAATCATCCTTCGGCAACACCTGGGCCGGAATAATAATTGATGGACCGCCTGGCTCACGGCCGCTTACACATCCCGGGAATCGTTCGTCAACGGTTCCCACACCTGCCAGAGTCCCTTTTTCTTTTTCTTTTGAAAACTTGATTTTGATTGAAAACAGAGTAATTGAGGTCCGACATATGTCGATCGATGATTCTTGAAATCATACAAGAAGCAGAACCTGACCGGGGGTTTTCGAAAATGTTTTGAGTTCGAAAGAGTTCGAGTTTGAAAGTATTAAATGTATCTTGGATTGACTTCATCTTTAAAATAATGAACGATAATTAATAAATAATATTTTAAGATTTAATATTAGTAATTAATAAAATAATTATTCGATAAAATAAACTTTTAATCCAAGATAGGGTTTCGAGTATTTACGAAGATATGAACATAATTACTTGAGTATACGATACTCCCCGAATGACCCTTCGGGTTTTCGCAATCTAGATACGATATAATAATATACCGCTCCCCGGTCAATAGTATATACGGACCGCTACGACCTCTATTGCTAGAGTCGTTGTCCGAGGAAAACATTTCAATCTAAGTTCAAGGGGTACAAACATATATGTACTTATAAAATCTCAATTGCATCCATACTTCGATAAACATAGCACTCATGGAGATACATATACTATCCACAATCATAAAAATCACAATCACAACATCAAAACTCAAGATCCATGTCATCCATTACTTATACCACCAAGATTATCAATATAACACATGGATCTACTACCAAACACTATAAACACTACATGACCAAAAGGGTTTGAGATTTTTATACCTTCTTGAGCACCTAGGAGCCTTGGATAAGCCTTACAACACTCAATAACACCTTGAATGGTCTCCTACAACCCTTACAATCCAAGATCTAAAAGAAAAACCAAACATGGTTACTATTCACCAAATCTTTAACAATTTATAACTTGAATTTGGATGGATGAAATGGCTTGAAATTCTTAACATACCTTGCCTAGATGATGGAGAGGGCCTAGTATTTATGCCTTGAATTAAAAGTGATGGAAAGTGGGAGAAAGAAAATTTTTTCTTCCTCCTTCTAGCTTTGGCCGAGAGCTATGAACAAGGGGGGGAAAGAGTTTTTCTTTTTGCTTTTGGTGTTGGTTGGTTATGTTGTATTATTGTGGTATGTAAGGATATGTATATGCACCTCATCACATGTTGCCAACCTATGTTATAGACTAGCTACACCATGCTTTCTTGTCTCCTTGAACAATGCACCAAACTAGTTACTATTCCTCTTCTACTTTATGCTTTTCTAGTTTGCTTCCTCCTAATTACTTGGTTGCGTGGGACTTGCATGCAATACTACTCCTTGTATCATTATTCTTCCACCAATGCTTGTCATTTAATCTTTAATTCGTATCGTATCTTAATTAATCTCTCGTAATAATATTTTGTCGCGTAGAGATTTCCCCTATAATTCCTTAAGTACTTAATTGTGTAAATTCCTCGAATGTCCATAATTCCTCGTCATAATTCTTAATAAATCTTTAAATACTCTAATCATTCTCAAATCCCAAGTTTTATAAATCTTACTAACAATAAGACTCTTGCCTTCACAATCTTCCTTTTATCTTACCTAGTGAATGTAACAACATAGTTTCTCAGACAATCAATTCTATTAATCAACAGGGATGACTAGAAAGGTTCCAAATTGACAATTCCATATGATATTAAATAAAAGAAAATATTACCAAAAATTATGGTTCTTACAGTATCTGAGGTTTGCTCTTTAATAATTTATAAGTGATTATTTTGTTATCAATTATTATTAAAATCACTTGTATAATTATTTTATCAACTTACCTCCTTGTTTGTTAATTCTCAATCATTGTCATTGTCTTCTTAATATATCCCTACTTACTTCTTCTAATTTTAGAATAATTAATTTTCTCTAAAAATATTTTTCTCAAATTTTACAAGTTATAATTTGTGAGAAACTTATTTTTCTTGAAAATGTTATTATTTTAAAGTCACTTTTGAATATTTGTGATGATTTAATAAGTCATATTTTCTCTTTAAATAATCTTCTATTAGAAAGTTATTTTATTAGGAAATATATAGATTTATTATTTTACCATAAATATTTATGTAAATAGGTAATTTTTTATTTAGTGTTTTGTAGTGTTTGTCCTTTTGGTATTAATGTTTCGTTTCCGTTTAAGGGACTACCTATAATCGTATTTGTATTTCTGATTATTCTTATTAGTAGTGTAAATTATTTTATTTTTCTTAAGAGTAATCAGCATGTAATTTAAATTTTTGAAAATTCCAGTCTGAACATAGTTCTGTATTAAATCTCTATTAATTCGGTTATGACTTAAAATAGGCCAGGACCACACTATGACCCATGGTCATTCTTTTCATTTTTTTTTTGGTCGGTATGACTTAAATATTTTATAGAGTTTAAGACGTAATGGGATTTAAGTCATATTGATCAATTATGAGGAGAATAAGTCATACCGAATTATTAAGTAATAATAGTTTTATTTTAGGTCATATTAAGACTTAAGTATTACTCAGACTTAAGTCATATCGAGGTACAGTTCTGATTTAAGTCATAATCATCTTTCTGTTTAAGTCATAGCCACGGTTTTGCATATATATACTAGTTTAGTCTTAAGTTGTTTTTAGTCATTATTAGTCCTAAGTCTTTTCCATAACTCTCGTGTTAAGTCACAGAGTACGATATATATGCACACGATATACACAAGTCGTTGAGTCGAATTGCTATCGGATTTTTGCCTCAAATCTCACCGTAATCACGATCTGAGAACATATGTTGATTCTCTGTTTGATTATCCACGTTTTAACACTTCAATATCCTGATTTGGTTGAGTTTTGAACTGTTCGAGTTTTCAAAAATCGGTTTTTATGATCTGAAAAATCACACGTTTGGTTTTGATTTCTCGAAAACTAAAAATACCTGAGTATTCGTGTGTGTGTGTGTGTGTGTGTATCAAGATCATTTGCTGAATTTTTCAGAATTTTTGAACAACTTTGATATATTTTGAATTTTTAATTAATTATTAATTCGAAATAATTCAGTTTATTTAATAGGTTGTTAAAATCTGAAATTTTCAAAGTGTTAAAATTTAATTAAAATGGTTGGTAATATCAATGATCGTTTTGAGCTTGTCAAGCATAATTTGGTTGGATATTTTGATCCCGAGAGGTGTTCACTTGAACGTTTTAGACCGTGGATTCGATTTATGAATGATCATTCACTTGTTAGCACTGCATTAAGATTAGATGCTCCTCTGAAAATTGAACCTTTGCGACAAATGTGTACCACTGCTGTTATCTCAAATGATAACCGATCATTTGCTATCTCTGTTGGAACAAACCGGTGCACAGTGGATGAATCTGTCATTAATACTATTCTGAACTTTCCAAGTGACAATTTTCAAGATCTTCCGTCCAATCAGGAGTTGATTAATTTTTTCACTGGAATTAATTATCAACATGAAATAGACCTTTCTATTCTGAATAAAAAACATCTAGTTCAAGAATGGGACTATCTGTTTGATACACTATCAAAGGTGTTTGCCAATACTACAAAAAGCAATTTCAGTGTAATACCTTCCTTTTTACAACATATTGGATTTGCAGTTGCTTATAATCGAAGAATCAACATTGGCAGACCTATTTCTGTTCCTATGGTTAGGAGGATCATAAATGCTAAAAAGAACTTTGATAAGGATGAAAAAGTTTCATGCTTTTACCCTAGATTCTTAACCTTGATTTTTAATCACTTAGTTCCAATTGAATATCATGCTCCATTCCTGAATTTTCGATCCAAAGTATCTGGCAAACCAACAACCAGATTATTCAAAGGGTACGGTGCTGAGGTTAAGTTTCCAAATGTACAAGTGGTTGTTACACATTACATGTCCAATTACATCCAACTTCATTCAGAATGCAATAGTGCCAGTTCCTGAGCAACCAGTACTAGCACTTGATCAAGCGGCACTAGTTGTTGAACCTGCACTTGATATTGAACAACAAGTTCTTGAGCCACTTGTACCAGTACCTGAACAAGAAGCTCCTGCTCTTAAGCAAGTTGTCCCTGAACAAGCAATTCAATCTCAAGTGGTTTAACCCAATCCAGCTAGTGCCTCTACAACATCTACTGACCAGGTATTGCATTTTGAACCATTAACTACTTCTCTTTTGCAATCTTCTTCTAAAACCCAAGTGGTTGTTAGGACTGACCAAGGGATTGTAGCACCACAATCTCTAACCCAGGTCATAAAGCCAAACACAAAGTCAAAAACAGGCAAATTCTATCAAACCAAGAAGAAATTGTCAATTAAAAGACCTGAAAGAAGTAGTGATGAAGTGAGTGAACCCACATCTCTGCCTCTACTAAAGAAGACTAGAAATGAACCTGAGGCAACTGTAATCCTATCCATTTCCTCCCAAAAGGACTTGGACATTGAAATGGTCGATAAACAGTTAATAATTTCATCCTCTCAACAGGATGAAGTTATTGAAGTTCGCCATAAGGCCGTGGCACCCTTTACAGAGTCAAGCACACCCCTATTACTGACAATGGGGGAAAAAAAGTTTAGAATCAGATGTTGCTAGGAACACTGAGCAAGGAGAGCACATAGGGTTGGAAACAGTGCCTGCCATAGTTACGGCAGAGGAGCCTTCACAGGCTTACGAGGTAATTGATTCTGAGCCACTTATAATAGAATCATCATCTCCCCTCTCAGGTGGAAAATACCTGGATCCCTCAAGGGAGTTTCCACTCGCAGTTTCAATTAGAGAAAGTGGAAGGCAACTTGGTCTTTCTGTCACTGAAGCAATTCAGACATCAAATCCTAATGAGATGACAGAAATGACTGAGGATAGGGGATTGCGAAATCCCATTGCACCACCACTTACCTTCCAAGAGGAGGCTAGGGTGATTTTATATGCAGGTAAACCTTTTGGAGCTAAGGAAATTGTGAGGAGTGATGTGAGGACCACCTCTAAACTGAGTGAAACACATGCACGTCAGATGAGTGAAACTCAGAGTGACATTCAGGTGAGTGCACACACTGACACATATACTTATTCATTGCAAGAAAAGATTAAAGCTCTAGAAAAGGAAATTGAGGAAACTAAAGATGAAGTAATATTACTTCGAGCACAAGTGGATGAACGGTCTTCTTCATCCACCTCTGTCAATAGTCAGCTTGTGGGAATAAAGAATGACATAGACATCATGAAGACTGCTTTCAATACCAAGATCATCACTATTAAACTCTCTCAAGAAAAGATACTCTCTGATTCTTTGGACATCATAGTTAGTCAAGATAGATTTATCACTTCTATTGCAGACAAAGTTGAAGATCTTCAGACTGAGGTACGTGAAAATCAGTCGTCCACTGAACATCGTCTTGATTGGATTGAAAGGCAAAATGCACGTCAAGCTAAGGGGCTGAAACATTTGTTTAATTTAATTAGCAAGACTCACACACCTACAGAAGAAGAGAAGGAATTCTTTGGAGATGAAGGTGGAAATGGTGATGAGCGAGACCCTGGAGCTGGTGCATCTAATCCATCTGTAAAGGATTCCTCAACTAAGGGGGAGAAATCAAGAGGGGGTGCTAGTGGATCTACCTGAGACAAGTCAAAAGGGAGAGCTTCTGAAGATAAAACTAATAAGAATGGTCAAGGTACACAAGGGAAAGATAAGGGGAAGAAGAAAGCAGATGTAGATTCTCAGAAAGCAACTGAAGACACTGAAGGTTACTACTACACAGGTGAACCAGATGATATGGATATGTTTACTGATTTGGAGTTCCCTGATGTTGGTGAAGTAATACCAGAACCATATCTGAGTCAATGGAAAGATGAAGAACCATATGAAGCTAAACAAATACGACTGGATTTTAAAGCTGAAGCATTAATTGATAAGCAAGAAGCAGAACCGAAATTGAAAGATGTAAGGCTTCAGAAGACATTAGATCTGATTGCACACAGGGAAAGACTTCAGAAAGCAGAAGCTGAAGTAAAGCAACAGGAACATGCTCTCAAGGTTGAAGCAAGGAAGGTATACATCAGGTATAAGAGTGGTGAAGTATGGGAACATGCTCAAAGAGCAATAGACTTACCTCAAACATCTGAAAATGATGATCGTCGTCTTGGTAATATCTTTGATAATTTTAAAATTGCTAATCTAGATCATGAGATGTACATGAGAGCCTTAAAAATAGAAGTTGTCAGGATAGTTTCTGCATTTGACCCAAGAAACGATGAGTTGGTAATCATGGTTGATTGTCATAATTTTGGAACACACAGAGTGTCTCTTCAGTTCTTTATGACAGACCATTGACAGAAATTTGGGTTCTAAGGCCAAAGGTGAGAACATCTTCTGAGTTGGATGTATTACTTCATGAGAAATTTAAGGAATTTGCTGAAAGGGATGGTCCTGAAGTGATAGAATAGCCTAGTCAAGTAAAGTTCCTTATAGGTGAGGTACTTCATACAGTTAACCTTCAGACAGATGAGTTATATACCCATACTGCCAAGCACCTAGTATATGTTGAGTATATTCTCAGAAATCATGGATTTACATCTCAAGCAAAAAGGGAAGCTGCAGATCATATTAAATCCTATGCTCAAACCAACATTGCTGATTATGAGAAGTTCAAAGGTGAATTAAGAAATAAACTTGGAATTCCACTAGTCCTTCCTACAGGGTTATCTTCAAGAAGAGAGCTACTTGTTGATGCTGAATTACATAAGAATCTGCCAGTGTTGGATGAACCAGAAAAAGGAGAATTCAGGAGGGAAGATAGTCAGAATTGAAGATCTGCTCTACATGTTATATCTTTAGAGCTAGATAGATCAAGATAGGATGATGTTTAATATGATCAGGCTAGAGGATCATCTATCTTGTATTTATCTTTATGTTTGAATCTGGAAATTGTTATAAATACCAGAACTTTTTCATTATTTACTTGCTATTAATGTTTTATCATTTACTAGTTTAAGCTGAGTTAGTTGAGTTATCCTCTAAGAATTTGCTTGTTAGTTTATAACAAACAAATAGGGGGAGATTGAAAGGCATATGACATAGCCTATTTGGAGTTCGAGGATTTAACTCAACTTAAATTAGATTGTAATAAGTAAATAACATTAACTGTCTCATGAATCTCACAAAGTATTATATGTCAGAAGAAAGAAGAAAGTCAATCTATAGTTTTGATGCTTTACATTGGAAGAAGATTCAGTTAGCTGATCATGCCTCAGTATAGCATTGAAGCAAGTGGATTCATTCATAGTGACAGAGATTATTGTGGAGACAACATCAGTACAGAAGAAGTCAAAAAGTTGAGTAAAGAAAAGAACCTGAGCTTAGAGTCAAGATTAAAGAACATTGATTTTGGTTAGTCGTTCATGAACCAGACCGTGCATGGAGCGTCAACAAAAATAAGTCAGTGATAATTCTTTATGATTTTCAGTGGTTCAAAGAGTTGATTTAATTATCTAGTGATTTAAATTAATTCTCCATTAATTGATATAAAACATTTTAGTTTATTTAATTAATGGATTAATTCTAAAAGAATTAATTCATTTATTAAATTAATTATTGTATCAATTAAATCTGAATTATCTCAATTAATCATTAAATAATTAAATGTTCTAAAATGACTTAAAGAAAAGATTAAACAAGGGTGCACAGTTTAAGTCATACTGACAGAAGTTGAGTCCAAGTCATATCAAGGAAATGAAGTTAAGTCATGTTGAACAAGTCTTGATATCTATATGACTTAGATTAAGTCATACGACCAAAGGATCTAAATGGTAAGACATGGCAGTCTTTAAGTCTTACCGAACAGAGACAGTGACACAAGTCATTCCGAGCAGAATATGACTTATTATTAAGTCATACCGAGTCTATAAGTTTTGGAGCATCTTCACTATGACTTAGTAAGTCATACCGACAGCCAGTGTTTTAGTCTTGTAGAGCTTCTAAGTCATACCGACATTAAATGATTAAGTCATGGAGGAGGTTAGGTCATACCGAGAGATTAAATATCAACAGATGGCAGCTTTTGTTCACTTGGCTATAAATACAGACTTAAAGACACAGAAGACCAAAGCCTCTCATCTCTCTCATCTTTAAAGCTCAACCAAGAAGAATTAAATTGCTATAAATTCTTAAGTTCTTAGTTTCAAAAATTGTATCCGCTAGAACTTAATTATTTGTGATTCTCTTGCTACTAGCGAATTAAGTTTTCTAGTTTTTATCTCGATTTTTATTAACTAAATTAGAAAAGTTCATGTCGAATTTTCTAATTAGTTTTTATTAACGTGGTAACACTCTGTACTGATTTTGTAACAACCATCAAGTTTAATATATCGTTATATTTAACTTGAATTTTGTTTCAATTAATTCCGCACAAATTTGTCTAAAACTAGATTTTATTTAACGGACAAATTTCGAGAAAAAGGTAAAGATTGTATTCAACCCCCCCTTCTACAATCTCAACGGACCTAACAAGAATTATTCAGAGTGGATTTCTGAGTTCGTATCGATGATCTACGGACAAAATAAGTGTATGTAAATGATATCAGATTTTGAAAAACTGCACTTTTATTTATCCCGAGATTTCCCTAGAAACTGAAGGATCTAAGGATTTAATTAAAAGATTTAAGGGATTTAAATTCAAGGATTATAAAGAAGGATGGAAAATGGTAGTAAAAATACCAAGAAGGTTTCTAGCAAAATCCTAACAATAAATACTTGAGATATTCCTCCGAACGATCAATGAAATTGAGTAATAACCGGACAAAGAAACAAGCAGAGAACCAAGAGATAAGCGTGTGCAAGTGGATGGGATCAAGGAACTAAGTTAATTACCAAGGAACTAGCAACATTAGAAGCTAACCAAGCTAGTTAGCTTAATTACATCATCACACCACAAAGATTGGACACTTGGCTATAAGATGATGCATTAGGGTGACATAATCACTTTAATAAAGCTACTTTATGAGATATTATCACAAATAATGCACATTAGACAAGATGAGAGCAAAGAAAAGCAAGCAACTCCATTCTCTCCAATTTTAGCTACATTCGGCCCAATCTAAATTCAAGGGGAGAAATCAAGCTTCCAACCATCTAAAAATTCCAAGATAATTTAGGTGAGTTCTATATTTCCTAACTAAGATATCCTATGAATTTGAGCCATAGATTCCAAGTCTTTCATGGTGAATAAAATCATCAAAGTTGATGATGAATAGTAACCTCAAGAACTAACTTTGGTTTTCTTGATTTCTTTGGATGATCCAAGGTAGCTTAAGCATATACAAGGGCTATAAAAGGTCTAGTAAGGCTTATACACACTTCAAGGAAGGTATAACACCTGAAGCCTTTGGTTAAATCTTGAGTTTTTATGGAGTTTAGTAGTTATATGCATGCTTAAGATCTTAGAGATGTGATTGGGCTTTGATAAATGTTAAAATAGTTTAGATGAACAGAAAGGCAATGCTTGGCCTTAGTTCAATGTTAAATAACATGTATATGTGATTTGGAGTGGAAACCATGATTGTTGGAGGATTGTAATTTTGGAAATATCCGAGTTATAGCCGTCATAATACCAAAATTTCGCTAGATCTTAAAAACCATGCATGAAAGTAGCTATAGGTCACTGATCTTGATGAGTATATGACCTGCCCTTGTAGATCTCGAGTCATAGATCGTTTTGGCGCGAGAATTGAAATAATTGGACTTACAGTTTAGGAGATATGGCCGATTTAAAAAAAAGTTGTTCGGAAACGAAGTACGAGTTCGTAATTGCAATTGAACCCCCTTAACATGAGTAATTAAGTTACGAATCTTGATAATTAAATATTAGAGATCATGAGGAAGGCATGAGAGAAGACCTTATGTCAAAAGGATCGTTTTTCAATTTAATAAAAATGTTTGAATCGAGGTTAAGTGCAAAGGAACCCCTTTGAGGTACACTTAGTTATAACTTTGAAAAACCACTTAGAAAACGGACAATAAATCTTGAGGTATAATCTTTTCAAGTAAACGACCAACCCTAGAACTTATACGACTTAAGTACCTATCAATTGTAAGTATAATGACATGCCTTGATAACGAGCAAGTGTCGGATCACAACGGTGTTAATAAGAGTTAACTTGAAAAAGTGTTTTAGCATAAGTAAAGTATGTACTTAGCATTTCAAAGTGTTAGGTGATTAACCTTGAATAATTTTGGTTATTTATAGATCACCGGACCGACCCGAGACACACTACCCCTACATCACTTCCAGGCAAGTTTTCAAACCTTTTAAAAACTGTTGTTGTGATTATATATGATTTCTGCTATACATATGCCATAGCATGCATGCCTGTTTTCGAAAGTATATTGTGATACTTGATTTACGATTTGATTTTGGCTTATAAGCTAGATATGATATATTAGTTATAAGCCGGGTTTTGTAAGGACCCTTAGTGAATGGCGTATAATTTTCATTCTTTAATATAGACCGGGAGTCAGTATTTTCGTATATCTTGAGATTATTTTCTGATAAAAATATTAGATAAATATTTTTCCATTATTTCTTTAATGAATATTATTTTGGATATTAATTTAAAATTTTATTTATTTAATGAATATTATTTGAATATTCATTTAAGGATTTATTTATTTAATGAATATTATTTATATATTCATTCGAGGGTTATTTATGAGCAATTATTTTGATTAAATATTCTTTAAATATTTATGATTTATTAAATACTATTCGAATATTTATTAAGTACTTTTCAATTCGTTGTAAAAATGATTTATCTTATTCAAAAATTATCTTTGACCTTCTAAATTATGTAAAATATTTTTGAGCCTTATTATGATTATTTTCTTTCAAGGGGAGTTTCCCAAAACTCTGTTTTCCATTTAAATCTATCTTATAAGAAGGTTTAAATGTTCGCTCAAAACTTCCAAAATATAAGGGAACCTTACTTGAGACTGTTATTTATTATGGTTGACTGCCCGGTCATAGACTTTCAGAAAGTATTATTTTTCACTCGCAACTTGGTTGCTATACATCAAAATGAGTCTTTTTGTTACTTCCTCAACACTCGAGGAGTAAGATTGATGGAACAAGTTATAATCCATTAACGAGCAATAGCTCGGGAAATATTGGTGAATTTTTCTTTGCAATCAGATACGACTACTTTGTGGAGTCCTATCAACAAGTATTATACTTGGGAAAAGGAGGACGAAACGTTTCAGAGTCATGGATTCTATTCGAACTAGGAGTCGTATAAGGGGTCGAGTAGCGCCGGTCCAAGGCCCAACCATTGGCCAGGGAGCTACTAGAAGGCGGTAGACAAGTAAATCCGTCAGTTCTTCCTTCTACCGGTAGTAAAACCATTTCTGCGTTGTACAACCTGCGACTTATCATTGTAGGTTGGGACAACCGGCGCTGTGAATACTCCAGTATTAGTTCATCATCCAAATTTGGATATTTTCCTGCAACACGTATTGAAGAGACTTCGATCAGGTTGATGAGATTTCCTGCAACACGTATCAAAGAGACTTCCGATCACGTTGGCAGGGGTTTGAAAAGTGTTCAAAACTGACATTGCAATATCTACATTGAGATTTCCTCTTTTTAAGATATACGTTGATATCTTGCTTATATTATCTCTGCATAGCAGACTTTGGTTTATTATATATGTTGATATCTGGCTTATACTTTTGCATAGCAGATATTTCTACGGAAGTTATATATTAAATTACCTTGTAACTTCATCTTTTACGTTATACTAGCACTATGTTCGTTAATGCATGGCATATAGCTTTCAAAAATATTTTTGAACTGCTATATATTAATGTTCAGTTACAAATTATTTTTGGTGGGCTCTATTGCTCACCCTTGTTTTATTTTTCTATATCACAACAACAGCTAGAGCAGATGGCCCGACCAAGGCGCACTCGGCGCAAGCAGGTGACAGCCGTCAGAGGGTTACCCGCTGATGTCATAGCCGCCATTACTGAGGTAGGAGCAACCAATAGGATAGACTAGAAACTTTTGTGTATCAGACTTATGTATAATTATCACTTATGTTAAACAACGACAAGAAACTTTTAAGTTTAATCTGTAATCATTTTGGGTTTGTAATAACTTATAATTGTGGATCTTATGACTAGATACTTATTTCAATTTTCGTCTCTGGGACTATAACTAGTTGTGTGATGTGTTATTATTGCGGGGTCACAGCATGCAGTTTATTTCTTTTGATTCAAGTGCAAGTATTATTTATGAAAATTGAGACCGTAATGACCAGGTCCCCGATCCCGGATCTGGGGCTTTTACAAAAGAATAGCTCTCGATTTTATTGAAAAATTGGTAAATAAAAGAGAGAATGGGAAAGCGAAGGGGGCTTAATCGATAAAGGGGGATGAAGGTCTGGAAAATGGAAAAGTGATAGCTAGATACCTAACTAAGGAAGTCGACTCTCAAAACAGCGTGTAATACTTACAGAATGAGTTATCAAATTTTCAACAGCTATTTTAAGCCCCCACCACTTTAACAGGTGTTATACATACGTGTTGTCCATATAAAACTATTTGGGATTGCTGCATCTGCGTTGTTGAAAAAGAGTGCTATTAAAATAAGTACTGTCACAAAAATTTTAAAATTGTTTAATAATATTTTGATATATGTATATTTTGGAATATAATATAAGAAAAAAAATTAGTAAGATTTAATGTTAAAATCAACTTATCGTAAAAAATTAAAAAATAGTTTTGTTTAAAAGTAAGGAGGAAATTGTTTCTTATTGCCCATTAAATTAACAAAAATATTTTTGTTCAAAAGTAAGGAGGAAATTGTTTCTTATTGCCCAGTAAATTAACAAATTGTAGAAGAGTTGGTTTACTACAATTTATAAATTTTTCGTGAAAAAAATCCAATATGAAGAATTGACAAATTTTATTAATAATTTATGAAATTTATTACAAAATTAAAACTTACTCTATCAAAAAAAAAATGTTCTTGAGAGCGCCTAAATTACAAAAATGATATATTCAAATCGAACACGTACCTATCTGTATTTTATAAATATTGTACAACTACATAATCAATTACAAGATAATGAATTATGAATTAATAATTTTTTGATTTTTTGCAATTTAATTAACAGAAACTGTCAACGAACTCTGATCAATATTCAATTACAAATAAAAGTATGATAAACGGATGTACGAAATAGTTCAACCCTATTCTATTTAAGAGCCGCCTCCCCTTTGTTTTTTCTCAAGGTTGTCGAGGGGCTTTCACTGGGTTTTCTCCGATGGAAAGCCCCAACCCTTTAGTTTTCTTTCGTTTTCATTGATTTCCTTTCAATAAAACCCAATCTTTTGGATGTTTGTGTGTCTCTCCTTTTGTAGTATGTGTTTTGTCTCACTTCTGGGGTTTTTTTGTGTCATGCCTTGACAAGTAGTTTTCTAGGTTTTTAAGTTTTTTTTTTGCTTTTCTGTGTTTATGAATGAGAATAGCAGTAAAACAAGTAAGATAACAAGAGATTAGAGCTAAGAAATAGATAGAATCAGCAGAGAAAAGGAGAAATTAGAGAGAAATCAGAGAGATTCTAGAGAGAGATAGAAACCCTAGGAGAGAGAGAATAACATAATTTAGAGAGAGAAAGAGATTGTGGAATGAATTCCATTTTCTGGTAAATTTTTCATACATGATTCAAACTACACCACTGCTGGGCTATTTATAGACTCTCACAACTAGTACATGAAAAGACTATTTTACCCTTACTAAAAGTAATGAACAATAACAGTAACTAACAGAATGCTAACATAATGCTAATAGCTACTGCCCTGACAATCCTTCCCCCTTCAAGTCTGATCATGTCCTCATGGATCAGCTGCAATATCTGGAAAGTTGATTTTAAGAAGTTCCTCATCCTCCCATGTAGCCTCATCCACACTACAGCCCTTCCATTGAATTAAGGCTTGATAAACCACCTTATGATCCTTAATCAGATTCCTGTTGTCCAGTTTCCTCAAGGGACTAAGCTCAAAAGTGTCCTGTGAATTCACATGTGGTAACTGCCTATGCACTTTAGCTTGTCCCACAGCTTTCTTTAGCTGAGAAACATGGAAGACATGATGAACTCTGGAAGTTGCAGGTAAATCCAACCTATAAGCAACACTGCCCACCTTTTCCAACACCTCATAAGGCCCAAAGAATTTTGCTGACAGTTTAAGGTTCTTCCTGATAGCAACTGTAACTTGTCTATAAGGTTGGAGTTTTAGGTAAACCCAATCCCTAACAGCAAACACCCTTTCAGATCGTTTCTTTTCAGCAACACTCTTCATTCTTACCTGAGCTACCTCTAAAAGATCCTTTAGAACTGACCATTGTTGTTGTTTAGTAGCCAGCAACTCCTCCAGTGAAGAAATGTTAGTATGCACCCTCTCCAATCCTGGAAAATGCCTTGGTTGAACTCCATAGACAACCTGGAAAGGTGAAGCTTGTAGAGTGCTATGAAAGGTGGTGTTAACCACCATTCTGCAGCAGAGAGCCAACCTGCCCAATTCTTAGGGTTATGATTTGTCATACCCCTCAAATATTGCTCCAAGCATTGGTTCACTCTCTCAGCACACCCATCAGATTGTGGGTGATATGTTGTACTCAGACATAGCCTAGTTCCACAGATTTTGAACAGATTCTGCCAAAATTCACTCAAAAATAGACTATCTCTATCACTTACAATTGACTCTGGAAGTCCATGCAGTCTATAAATGTTGTTAAAGAAGGACTGAGCTAAACTTTTAGCTGAGATAGGATGTTGGAGAGCCACAAAGTGAGCATATCTGCTAAACCTGTCTACCACCACCCAAATAACCTCAAACCCTTGTGATTTGGGTAGGCCAATAATGAAATCCATTGCAATTTCTCTCTAAGGATCTTTAGGAATAGCTAGGGGTTGCAGCAAACCTGGCTTCTTCATATTCTCCCCTTTAGTTTCTTGGCAAACTACACACTCCCTAACCCATCTTCCAATATCTTGTTTGATAGTTGGCAAAGAAATATAATCCCCAATTCTTTTGACTGTGGCTTTTATCCCTGAACGTCCACCAATCCCATTACTATGCAATTCTTCAAAGATCTGCTTGCTCAGGTTTCCATGGCCTCTAATCACCCACTTTCCTTGATACTGCAGTAACCCTTCAGTCATGTAGTACTGTTGTGGGCCTGACTTGTCAACAGCTACAATAGCAATAATATTTTGCACTTCTAGATCACCAGAGTAACTGTCTATAATCTGTTCTTTCCAGGTGGGAACTATAGCTGTTAACTGATAACAACTCACCTCCAAATGCAGTTAAGAATCAGCTGTTAACTCTACTGGTCTGTCCTGCCACTTAAACTGCAAGGTATGAGTGTTATAATTGCAAGAAAGGTCACCTAGCTGAGCTAGCCATTGAACACCCATGATAATATCCAATTCTTTCAAATCTGCTATTATCACCTTAGTACTGAATTCCACCTCATCCAGTTTCCAGAAAAATTCTTTACAACATCTTCCATAACTCAATACATCCCCATTAGGAAGATTGATACTTACAGGTTCAAAATCTTGCTCAGGCAATTCCATTTCCAGACTAAGCTCTTTACTTATTAGGTTCATAGTACTCCCACTATCCACCAACAATTTCACCATTCTTTCTTTGAACAATCCTTTAAACTGTAGAGGTGCTGTCAATTTAGGCTTTTTCATACTGAGAGCAGACAACAACACCACTTCTTCTTGACAAACATCTTCTACATCTTCAGGATATACATCATATTTAGGCTCCTCATCATACTCAACAGATTCAGTAGTCATATCAGCTACCATTAAAAAGTTCTGAGGCTTTTTACACTCATGTCCTTTGCTAAAATTTTCATCACAATAGAAACATGGCCCCTTCTGCCTCCTTTCTTCCCTTTGTGTGTATGTTAGAGGCTTTTGTTTAGAGATAACCACCTCTGGAACCTTATTTTAAATGAGCAAAGAAGCTTGGCCAATGCTTGAGCCCCCAGAGTTAGTAACTCCTGTCTTTGCAGCCACTGGAGTTCCCACATTAGCCTTGTAACTAGATCCATATCCACCATACTTCTTTGACTGAGTACTAAGATTCTGCTCATAGTATCTTGCCAGCTTGAGGGCCTGGGCTACAGAATTTGGATCCAAAAGTCTTATCATTCCCCTGATTTCATTCTGCAATCCCCCTACAAAGTTCTCAAGGAAATACTCAGGAGTTAAGCTAGGGATCTTCTTAAAAAGTTGACCCCTGCATCTTTCAAAATCGTCATAATATTCCTCAACAGATTTTGTCTGCTGCAGCTTCTTAAATTTCTCAAATACCAAGTCAGTATCCAATTCCCCAAATCTATCTACAAAAGCATCTGAAAATTCCAACCAGCCAACTCCATCTCTGCCTATCATAAAAGATTTGTACCAAGACCTGGGAATTCCAGTTAAGTGCATGGCTGCTATAGCAGCTCTTCTTCTGTCAGCCACCTCATAAATGTTGAATATTCTTCACAATCTCTCAACCACTCCATTGCATCACTACCATCCTTGTACACAGAAAATGACAGTTTGAGATGCTTCAAACTTTGAGTGTCATTGTAAGTGTCTCTGAACAAATCAGTAACTTTAGGCTCATCTTCCACCTTAAAGATGTTGTGAAACAATCTCTGTCTTTCAAAAGCAGCATGTTTAGGTTCCTTGAATAATCCTCTCCCATGAGAACCAGGAGGAATATTCTCCTTGAACTCTTCTTCATCACTTATTCCAACAACTGTCTCTTGATGCTGCTTCCCATTTCTTTGACCCAAACCTACAGCTAACCTCTCAATCAGTTCATGTAGCCTACTGATTTTCTCATTAGTTCCCTTTATATGACCTTGTAGGTCCTGTTGTAGCATACTCAAAGTTCCTTGCTGAGAACTCTCAGGGAACTCACTGTTCCAGTAATAGCTCATTCTCACAGACAATAGACAAACACCTTGTATACACTACTTACTTCTGCTTCATATTTCTCAAACAACTTACACTTACTTCAAACAGATAATCCAAATTAGACCACAAACAACTCAGATTCAACAATTCAACACTTAGGTCAACAACAGAACCACAACTCCACTTCAAACAAATAGTAAATGTACAGAAATAGAGTTTTTCAACTCATAACAACACCAACATAGAAGTAAACTTGCTATTTTTGTACTTTTCTCCAATAATCTCAACAGAATTCAACTATCAGCCAGTAAACGAACTCTACACATCTTAAACAACTTCAAAAACTACAGATCTGTAAGTTTAAGAACAAAACAGAGCACCTGAACTGTAAGTTTAAGAACAAAACAGAGCACCTGAACTGTTTTGAACAAATTTCTGAACTTTGATATGCAATTACTGAGATGCTAAGCTCGTACAGCTCGCCTTGGAGTGCACAACATGATTGAAGCAGTGGATTGATCGAATTTGAGAGCTTTGATACCAATTTTTCATGCCTTGACAAGTAGTTTTCTAGGTTTTTAAGTGTTTTTGTGTTTTTCTGTGTTTATGAATGAGAATAGCAGTAAAACAATTAAGATAACAAGAGATTAGAGCTAAGAAACAGATAGAATCAGCAGAGAAAGAGAGAAATCAGAGAGATTCTAGAGAGAGATCGAAGCCCTAGGAGAGAGAGAATAACAGAATTTAGAGAGAGAGAGAGAGATTGTGGAAATGAATTCCATTTTTTGGTAAATTGTTCATACATGATTCAAACTACACCACTGCTGGTCTATTTATAGACTCTCATAACTAATACATG
Source organism: Saposhnikovia divaricata (assembly GCA_036435485.1). Lineage (NCBI taxonomy): Eukaryota > Viridiplantae > Streptophyta > Magnoliopsida > Apiales > Apiaceae > Saposhnikovia > Saposhnikovia divaricata. The sequence goes on along the minus strand of CM071599.1, from coordinate 138,511,445 downwards.
AAAAGACTATTTTACCCTTACTAACAGTAACGAACAATAACAGTAACTAACTGAATGCTAACAGAATGCTAATAGCTACTGCCCTGACATTTTGTTATGTTTGGGTTTGTCTAGTATTGGTTCTATTGAAAATGATCTTGTTGATGTTTTTGGGGATCTGGAAAGCCTGAATCGAAGATGGGGCGGTAGCGATTATTGTAAGAGCTCACCTTTCATAAACAAAGATTGTTCATCCTTTGGGAATTTACACTTTCAGTATGTCTATAGCTAGTATCCGGCATGTAGATAGCTGGGGTGTCGTTCCTCTGACCTCAGTTAATTCAATTGGGGCTTCTGAATAATGGGCTAATAACGGTTGTTATGTGATAAGGTCAATTATGATTCTACTGTTTTCAGGGATGTTGGTGCAGTTTGGATCGCTTAGGATGTCTTCAATTTCATTTTTAGTTTCAAGAATTTTTAAATTCTGTGTGTTAAATGATCAGGAAACAAATCAGCTAATTATTTTTAGTTTGTCATTTGTTTTCCAACCTGGTTGTATCAGCAGTTGGGGGTTTGTTCCGGCTATGTTCTGCTTTATTGAATGAAAACCGCTTTATTTTATGCCAAAAAAAAAAGTACGATAAATGCAAATATAAGAATAAATAATATGACTCTAACGGTGTTCTCATAGAATTTATGAGAAAAAAGATTTTGACAGTATTCTCATAGAGTTTTACAGAATTGGTAATTTTAATTTGCGCAATTCGATTAAGTTGCGGAGGGCCAGGCCACTACTGTCCACAAAACGGGCCAGACCTGAATGAAGTTCCACCAAGACTTGAATGATTGACTTCATAACCTCATAAACTTGACTGGCTTTATAACCACATTAACTGCTAAAGCTCTGCGCATACTGACAAATAAATTTGGAACCGAACCGAATTAAATCTAGTTCATGAATGAGTTTGTGCAGAAGCTTGATACATATGTTCGTGAACATATTTCATTAATAAGTAAATGTTATGATGGAATATATTAGTTTATTTTTTCTATTTATGATTTTTTTGTTAAATCTATACATTACTTTTATTATTAGTAATTAAATAATAACATATGTTACATTGCAAATTATAATATTAGTTGGCATTAAGTATTTTCGTATATCTTGAGATTATTTTCTGATAAAAATATTAGATAAATATTTTTCCATTATTTCTTTAATGAATATTATTTTGGATATTAATTTAAAATTTTATTTATTTAATGAATATTATTTGAATATTCATTTAAGGATTTATTTATTTAATGAATATTATTTATATATTCATTCGAGGGTTATTTATGAGCAATTATTTTGATTAAATATTCTTTAAATATTTATGATTTATTAAATACTATTCGAATATTTATTAAGTACTTTTCAATTCGTTTTAAAAATGATTTATCTTATTCAAAAATTATCTTTGACCTTCTAAATTATGTAAAATATTTTTGAGCCTTATTATGATTATTTTCTTTCAAGGGGAGTTTCCCAAAACTCTGTTTTCCATTTAAATCTATCTTATAAGAAGGTTTAAATGTTCGCTCAAAACTTCCAAAATATAAGGGAACCTTACTTGAGACTGTTATTTATTATGGTTGACTGCCCGGTCATAGACTTTCAAAAAGTATTATTTTTCACTCGCAACTTGGTTGCTATACATCAAAATGAGTCTTTTTGTTACTTCCTCAACACTCGAGGAGTAAGATTGATGGAACAAGTTATAATCCATTAACGAGCAATAGCTCGGGAAATATTGGTGAATTTTTCTTTGCAATCAGATACGACTACTTTGTGGAGTCCTATCAACAAGTATTATACTTGGGAAAAGGAGGACGAAACGTTTCAGAGTCATGGATTCTATTCGAACTAGGAGTCGTATAAGGGGTCGAGTAGCGCCGGTCCAAGGCCCAACCATTGGCCAGGGAGCTACTAGAAGGCGGTAGACAAGTAAATCCGTCAGTTCTTCCTTCTACCGGTAGTAAAACCATTTCTGCGTTGTACAACCTGCGACTTATCATTGTAGGTTGGGACAACCGGCGCTGTGAATACTCCAGTATTAGTTCATCATCCAAATTTGGATATTTTCCTGCAACACGTATTGAAGAGACTTCGATCAGGTTGATGAGATTTCCTGCAACACGTATCAAAGAGACTTCCGATCACGTTGGCAGGGGTTTGAAAAGTGTTCAAAACTGACATTGCAATATCTACATTGAGATTTCCTCTTTTTAAGATATACGTTGATATCTTGCTTATATTATCTCTGCATAGCAGACTTTGGTTTATTATATATGTTGATATCTGGCTTATACTTTTGCATAGCAGATATTTCTACGGAAGTTATATATTAAATTACCTTGTAACTTCATCTTTTACGTTATACTAGCACTATGTTCGTTAATGCATGGCATATAGCTTTCAAAAATATTTTTGAACTGCTATATATTAATGTTCAGTTACAAATTATTTTTGGTGGGCTCTATTGCTCACCCTTGTTTTATTTTTCTATATCACAACAACAGCTAGAGCAGATGGCCCGACCAAGGCGCACTCGGCGCAAGCAGGTGACAGCCGTCAGAGGGTTACCCGCTGATGTCATAGCCGCCATTACTGAGGTAGGAGCAACCAATAGGATAGACTAGAAACTTTTGTGTATCAGACTTATGTATAATTATCACTTATGTTAAACAACGACAAGAAACTTTTAAGTTTAATCTGTAATCATTTTGGGTTTGTAATAACTTATAATTGTGGATCTTATGACTAGATACTTATTTCAATTTTCGTCTCTGGGACTATAACTAGTTGTGTGATGTGTTATTATTGCGGGGTCACAGCATGCAGTTTATTTCTTTTGATTCAAGTGCAAGTATTATTTATGAAAATTGAGACCGTAATGACCAGGTCCCCGATCCCGGATCTGGGGCTTTTACAAAAGAATAGCTCTCGATTTTATTGAAAAATTGGTAAATAAAAGAGAGAATGGGAAAGCGAAGGGGCTTAATCGATAAAGGGGGATGAAGGTCTGGAAAATGGAAAAGTGACAGCTAGATACCTAACTAAGGAAGTCGACTCTCAAAACAGCGTGTAATACTTACAGAATGAGTTATCAAATTTTCAACAGCTATTTTAGGCCCCCACCACTTTAACAGGTGTTATACATACGTGTTGTCCATATAAAACTATTTGGGATTGCTGCATCTGCGTTGTTGAAAAAGAGTGCCATTAAAATAAGTACTGTCACAAAAATTTTAAAATTGTTTAATAATATTTTGATATATGTATATTTTGGAATATAATATAAGAAAAAAAATTAGTAAGATTTAATGTTAAAATCAACTTATCGTAAAAAATTAAAAAATAGTTTTGTTTAAAAGTAAGGAGGAAATTGTTTCTTATTGCCCATTAAATTAACAAAAATATTTTTGTTCAAAAGTAAGGAGGAAATTGTTTCTTATTGCCCAGTAAATTAACAAATTGTAGAAGAGTTGGTTTACTACAATTTATAAATTTTTCGTGAAAAAAATCCAATATGAAGAATTGACAAATTTTATTAATAATTTATGAAATTTATTACAAAATTAAAACTTACTCTATCAAAAAAAAAATGTTCTTGAGAGCGCCTAAATTACAAAAATGATATATTCAAATCGAACACGTACCTATCTGTATTTTATAAATATTGTACAACTACATAATCAATTACAAGATAATGAATTATGAATTAATAATTTTTTGATTTTTTGCAATTTAATTAACAGAAACTGTCAACGAACTCTGATCAATATTCAATTACAAATAAAAGTATGATAAACGGATGTACGAAATAGTTCAACCCTATTCTATTTAAGAGCCGCCTCCCCTTTGTTTTTTCTCAAGGTTGTCGAGGGGCTTTCACTGGGTTTTCTCCGATGGAAAGCCCCAACCCTTAGTTTTCTTTCGTTTTCATTGATTTCCTTTCAATAAAACCCAATCTTTTGGATGTTTGTGTGTCTCTCCTTTTGTAGTATGTGTTTTGTCTCACTTCTGGGGTTTTTTTGTGTCATGCCTTGACAAGTAGTTTTCTAGGTTTTTAAGTTTTTTTTTTGCTTTTCTGTGTTTATGAATGAGAATAGCAGTAAAACAAGTAAGATAACAAGAGATTAGAGCTAAGAAATAGATAGAATCAGCAGAGAAAAGGAGAAATTAGAGAGAAATCAGAGAGATTCTAGAGAGAGATAGAAACACCTAGGAGAGAGAGAATAACATAATTTAGAGAGAGAAAGAGATTGTGGAATGAATTCCATTTTCTGGTAAATTTTTCATACATGATTCAAACTACACCACTGCTGGGCTATTTATAGACTCTCACAACTAGTACATGAAAAGACTATTTTACCCTTACTAAAAGTAATGAACAATAACAGTAACTAACAGAATGCTAACATAATGCTAATAGCTACTGCCCTGACAATCCTTCCCCCTTCAAGTCTGATCATGTCCTCATGGATCAGCTGCAATATCTGGAAAGTTGATTTTAAGAAGTTCCTCATCCTCCCCATGTAGCCTCATCCACACTACAGCCCTTCCATTGAATTAAGGCTTGATAAACCACCTTATGATCCCTTAATCAGATTCCTGTTGTCCAGTTTCCTCAAGGGACTAAGCTCAAAAGTGGTCCTGTGAATTCACATGTGGTAACTGCCTATGCACTTTAGCTTGTCCCACAGCTTTCTTTAGCTGAGAAACATGGAAGACATGATGAACTCTGGAAGTTGCAGGTAAATCCAACCTATAAGCACACACTCGCCCCACCTTTTCCAACACCTCATAAGGCCCAAAGAATTTTGCTGACAGTTTTAAGGTTCTTCCTGATAGCAACTGTAACTTGTCTATAAGGTTGGAGTTTTAGGTAAACCCAATCCCTAACGAGCAAACACCCTTTCAGATCGTTTCTTGTCAGCAACACTCTTCATTCTTACCTGAGCTAACCCTCTAAAAGATCCTTTAGAACTGACCATTGTTGTTGTTTAGTAGCCAGCAACTCCTCCAGTAAAGAAATGTTAGTATGCACCCTCTCCAATCCTGGAAAATGCCTTGGTTGAACTCCATAGACAACCTGGAAAGGTGAAGCTTGTAGAGTGCTATGAAAGGTGGTGTTAACCACCATTCTGCAGCAGAGAGCCAACCTGCCCAATTCTTAGGGTTAATGATTTGTCATACCCCTCAAATAATGCTCCAAGCATTGGTTCACTCTCTCAGCACACCCATCAGATTGTGGGGTGATATGTTGTACTCAGACATAGCATTTTGAACAGATTCTGCCAAAATTCACTCAAAAATAGACTATCTCTATCACTTACAATTGACTCTGGAAGTCCATGCAGTCTATAAATGTTGTTAAAGAAGGACTGAGCTAAACTTTTAGCTGAGATAGGATGTTGGAGAGCCACAAAGTGAGCATATCTGCTAAACCTGTCTACCACCACCCAAATAACCTCAAACCCTTGTGATTTGGGTAGGCCAATAATGAAATCCATTGCAATTTCTCTCTAAGGATCTTTAGGAATAGCTAGGGGTTGCAGCAAACCTGGCTTCTTCATATTCTCCCCTTTAGTTTCTTGGCAAACTACACACTCCCTAACCCATCTTCCAATATCTTGTTTGATAGTTGGCAAAGAAATATAATCCCCAATTCTTTTGACTGTGGCTTTTATCCCTGAACGTCCACCAATCCCATTACTATGCAATTCTTCAAAGATCTGCTTGCTCAGGTTTCCATGGCCTCTAATCACCCACTTTCCTTGATACTGCAGTAACCCTTCAGTCATGTAGTACTGTTGTGGGCCTGACTTGTCAACAGCTACAATAGCAATAATATTTTGCACTTCTAGATCACCAGAGTAACTGTCTATAATCTGTTCTTTCCAGGTGGGAACTATAGCTGTTAACTGATAACAACTCACCTCCAAATGCAGTTAAGAATCAGCTGTTAACTCTACTGGTCTGTCCTGCCACTTAAACTGCAAGGTATGAGTGTTATAATTGCAAGAAAGGTCACCTAGCTGAGCTAGCCATTGAACACCCATGATAATATCCAATTCTTTCAAATCTGCTATTATCACCTTAGTACTGAATTCCACCTCATCCAGTTTCCAGAAAAATTCTTTACAACATCTTCCATAACTCAATACATCCCCATTAGGAAGATTGATACTTACAGGTTCAAAATCTTGCTCAGGCAATTCCATTTCCAGACTAAGCTCTTTACTTATTAGGTTCATAGTACTCCCACTATCCACCAACAATTTCACCATTCTTTCTTTGAACAATCCTTTAAACTGTAGAGGTGCTGTCAATTTAGGCTTTTTCATACTGAGAGCAGACAACAACACCACTTCTTCTTGACAAACATCTTCTACATCTTCAGGATATACATCATATTTAGGCTCCTCATCATACTCAACAGATTCAGTAGTCATATCAGCTACCATTAAAAAGTTCTGAGGCTTTTTACACTCATGTCCTTTGCTAAAATTTTCATCACAATAGAAACATAGCCCCTTCTGCCTCCTTTCTTCCCTTTGTGTGTATGTTAGAGGCTTTTGTTTAGAGATAACCACCTCTGGAACCTTATTTTAAATGAGCAAAGAAGCTTGGCCAATGCTTGAGCCCCCAGAGTTAGTAACTCCTGTCTTTGCAGCCACTGGAGTTCCCACATTAGCCTTGTAACTAGATCCATATCCACCATACTTCTTTGACTGAGTACTAAGATTCTGCTCATAGTATCTTGCCAGCTTGAGGGCCTGGGCTACAGAATTTGGATCCAAAAGTCTTATCATTCCCCTGATTTCATTCTGCAATCCCCCTACAAAGTTCTCAAGGAAATACTCAGGAGTTAAGCTAGGGATCTTCTTAAGAAGTTGACCCCTGCATCTTTCAAAATCGTCATAATATTCCTCAACAGATTTTGTCTGCTGCAGCTTCTTAAATTTCTCAAATACCAAGTCAGTATCCAATTCCCCAAATCTATCTACAAAAGCATCTGAAAATTCCAACCAGCCAACTCCATCTCTGCCTATCATAAAAGATTTGTACCAAGACCTGGGAATTCCAGTTAAGTGCATGGCTGCTATAGCAGCTCTTCTTCTGTCAGCCACCTCATAAATGTTGAATATTCTTCACAATCTCTCAACCACTCCATTGCATCACTACCATCCTTGTACACAGAAAATGACAGTTTGAGATGCTTCAAACTTTGAGTGTCATTGTAAGTGTCTCTGAACAAATCAGTAACTTTAGGCTCATCTTCCACCTTAAAGATGTTGTGAAACAATCTCTGTCTTTCAAAAGCAGCATGTTTAGGTTCCTTGAATAATCCTCTCCCATGAGAACCAGGAGGAATATTCTCCTTGAACTCTTCTTCATCACTTATTCCAACAACTGTCTCTTGATGCTGCTTCCCATTTCTTTGACCCAAACCTACAGCTAACCTCTCAATCAGTTCATGTAGCCTACTGATTTTCTCATTAGTTCCCTTTATATGACCTTGTAGGTCCTGTTGTAGCATACTCAAAGTTCCTTGCTGAGAACTCTCAGGGAACTCACTGTTCCAGTAATAGCTCATTCTCACAGACAATAGACAAACACCTTGTATACACTACTTACTTCTGCTTCATATTTCTCAAACAACTTACACTTACTTCAAACAGATAATCCAAATTAGACCACAAACAACTCAGATTCAACAATTCAACACTTAGGTCAACAACAGAACCACAACTCCACTTCAAACAAATAGTAAATGTACAGAAATAGAGTTTTTCAACTCATAACAACACCAACATAGAAGTAAACTTGCTATTTTTGTACTTTTCTCCAATAATCTCAACAGAATTCAACTATCAGCCAGTAAACGAACTCTACACATCTTAAACAACTTCAAAAACTACAGATCTGTAAGTTTAAGAACAAAACAGAGCACCTGAACTGTAAGTTTAAGAACAAAACAGAGCACCTGAACTGTTTTGAACAAATTTCTGAACTTTGATATGCAATTACTGAGATGCTAAGCTCGTACAGCTCGCCTTGGAGTGCACAACATGATTGAAGCAGTGGATTGATCGAATTTGAGAGCTTTGATACCAATTTTTCATGCCTTGACAAGTAGTTTTCTAGGTTTTTAAGTGTTTTTGTGTTTTTCTGTGTTTATGAATGAGAATAGCAGTAAAACAATTAAGATAACAAGAGATTAGAGCTAAGAAACAGATAGAATCAGCAGAGAAAGAGAGAAATCAGAGAGATTCTAGAGAGAGATCGAAGCCCTAGGAGAGAGAGAATAACAGAATTTAGAGAGAGAGAGAGAGATTGTGGAAATGAATTCCATTTTTTGGTAAATTGTTCATACATGATTCAAACTACACCACTGCTGGTCTATTTATAGACTCTCATAACTAATACATGAAAAGACTATTTTACCCTTACTAACAGTAACGAACAATAACAGTAACTAACTGAATGCTAACAGAATGCTAATAGCTACTGCCCTGACATTTTGTTATGTTTGGGTTTGTCTAGTATTGGTTCTATTGAAAATGATCTTGTTGATGTTTTTGGGGATCTGGAAAGCCTGAATCGAAGATGGGGCGGTAGCGATTATTGTAAGAGCTCACCTTTCACAACCAAAGATTGTTCATCCTTTGGGAATTTACACTTTCAGTATGTCTATAGCTAGTATCCGGCATGTAGATAGCTGGGGTGTCGTTCCTCTGACCTCAGTTAATTCAATTGGGGCTTCTGAATAATGGGCTAATAACGGTTGTTATGTGATAAGGTCAATTATGATTCTACTGTTTTCAGGGATGTTGGTGCAGTTTGGATCGCTTAGGATGTCTTCAATTTCATTTTTAGTTTCAAGAATTTTTAAATTCTGTGTGTTAAATGATCAGGAAACAAATCAGCTAATTATTTTTAGTTTGTCATTTGTTTTCCAACCTGGTTGTATCAGCAGTTGGGGGTTTGTTCCGGCTGTGTTCTGCTTTATTGAATGAAAACCGCTTTATTTTATGCCAAAAAAAAAGTACGATAAATGCAAATATAAGAATAAATAATATGACTCTAACGGTGTTCTCATAGAATTTATGAGAAAAAAGATTTTGACAGTATTCTCATAGAGTTTTACAGAATTGGTAATTTTAATTTGCGCAATTCGATTAAGTTGCGGAGGGCCAGGCCACTACTGTCCACAAAACGGGCCAGATCTGAATGAAGTTCCACCAAGACTTGAATGATTGACTTCATAACCTCATAAACTTGACTGGCTTTATAACCACATTAACTGCTAAAGCTCTGCGCATACTGACAAATAAATTTGGAACCGAACCGAATTAAATCTAGTTCATGAATGAGTTTGTGCAGAAGCTTGATACATATGTTCGTGAACATATTTCATTAATAAGTAAATGTTATGATGGAATATATTAGTTTATTTTTTCTATTTATGATTTTTTTGTTAAATCTATACATTACTTTTATTATTAGTAATTAAATAATAACATATGTTACATTGCAAATTATAATATTAGTTGGCATTAAGTATTAACTAATCCTGATCAAAATTTGATTGGTTGACAAGTCTAAATTTGAAACATTTCTCAGGTTTTCAAGGTTTTATCCCCATTTTTCTTTCTATTTTAATGCATTAAAAAAATTTTAGGAAAAAAAATTGAGGTGTACGTGGACACGAGATAATGAGCACTAATCATGAGGGGCGTTCGTGAATAGTAGCTCGTTAGACATGTTCGTGAACTGTTCGCGAACGTGTTCATGAATAAAATATTTCTTAACTGGTCGATACACAAATAAAAATATTGGATCGATCAAAGTTCGAGTTAGAGTTCGCGTTCGATGTATTTGTTGAGACATACATGTCTAAAGATGATGATAACAAATACCATAAGGCAGAAAATGAATCAAGGAATTGAAGCTGACAAATAAATCAAGAAGCTAGCTGAAATGCAGATCAACTTAAGCTACATCTTGTGAATGGAACTCTGTAAACAGTTTGGAAGTATTTCTGCAATAAGCCATGAGATGCTGCAATCAAGTATCTGTAATCAAAAGAGATTTTGCTATACCCATGCAAGCAAATTCGAGAAGTCAAGGAAAGAAAGAGTTCGAGAAGTCAGACCAGTGTTATATCTCTATTCGAGTTATCCTATACATGGTGAATTCGAGAACTCTAAAAAAAGGGCTATTCGAGAAGTCAGGCTGCTAAGAAGTCTCAATTCGAGAAGTCTACAAGATAGCCTATTCGAGAAGTCATTCGAGAACTTGATAAGAGGTCTATTCGAGAAGTCAAGACATACAAATTCGAGAACTCAGCCTGAATATTCTAAAGTTCTCGAATGGAACATATCGAATGAAGAACAGACCCAGAATTACTTTGCAACCCGTGGCTTATAGACAGTGATCAATTACACAGAGGATGTTACAAGTATGGAGTCAAATTGTAGATATTCGAAGGCTCAAACTCTTCCAAGTGAAAGGTGAAATCTGTCACTGTTTATCCGACTTCAAGGGCAACAATAAGAGTGGAAGCAATCTCCAACATGATTACATTACTACTGAAGAATTCAAAGGATATCTTGATGAATGCATAAGGATCAGCTGGTTTGTCTGAAAGTTCAAGCACAGCTCAATAAGCAGAAAAGCTTATTGACTTTCCAAAAGGTTATCTTTTTGCTAAAGCAACTTTTTAGGATAAAGATTCAAATCAAAAAGATCTTTTGCATAAAGCATCATGTGGGCTTAGAAGCTAAGTCAATTCAAGAACTTAGTAACTTATGAAGAAAGAAACATACATGGACTTGAAGCATGCTGGAATTGTCCAAATCAAGAAGAGAAGACCTTCAAGAAATTTCCAGAAATGGCTATCACTTCAAGCATGTGTGTGTGACAAGTTATACCAAAAATGTACCTTTACATTTTACGTATTTTACTTTTCTTCATATAGTTTAAATAAGCTGTATGAGCAGCATAGTTTTTGTGTAGACAAATAGAGAAAACATTGAGCATAACGCATATTGCATTAGGTTTTCTTGTAAACACAAATACCTTGTAACCCGCAGCTGTGTATTTCTACACAGAGTATTTTCTTCAAATACAACCCTCGGGTGGACCACTCAAACTCCACCTGAAATTTTTATATCTTGTGTTGCATGTGTCTTACCTATCTTGTTTAATTTCTGTTTCTTTACAAACTATCTAAGACCTCATTAATTCGAAAAGAATTTAGTTGAGATTGTATTCAACACCCCCCCTTCTACAATCTCGTGGTGTATAACTGGGAAATAACAGTATTTATAACGAGCTGATACAAGAATAATTAAGAGTTCGGCACGGTTCGGCTCATTCACAACCCTAGTTACGTTGTTGAAAAAGAGTGCTATTAAAATAAGTACTATCGCAAAAATTTGAAATTTTTTTAATAATATTTTGATATATGTATATTTTGGAATATAATATAAGAAAAAAAAATTTAGGTAAGATTTAATGTTAAAATCAACTTATCGTAAAAAATTAAAAAATAGTTTTTGTTCAAAAGTAAGGAGGAAATTATTTCTTATTGCCCAGTAAATTAACAATTGTAGAAGAGTTGGTTAACTACAATTGATAAACTTTTAGTGAAAAAAAATCCAATATGAAGAATTGATAAATTTTATTAATAATTTATGAAATTTATTACAAAATTAAAACGTTACTCTATAAAAAAATAATGTTCTTGAGATCGGCTAAATTACAAAAATGATATATTCAAATCGAACACGTACCTATCTGTATTTTATAAATATTGCACAACTATATAATCAATTACAGGATAATGAATTATGAAGCAATAATTTTTTGATTTTTTGCAATTTAATTAACTGAATCTGTCAGATCAGTATTCAATTACAAATAAAAGTAAGATAAACGGATATACACAATAGTTTAACCCTATTCTCTCTAAGAGCTGCCTCCCCTGTGCTTTTTCTCAAGGTAGTCGAGGGGCTTTCACTGGGTTTTCTCTGGTGGAAAGCCCCAACCCTTTAGTTTTCTTTCGTTTTCGTTGATTTCCTTCCAATAAAATTCAATCTTTTAGATATTTGTGTGTCTCTCCTTTTGGAGTGTGTGTTTGGTCTCACTTTTGGACTGTTTTTGTTATGTTCTTAGTTAGTTATGTTTGTGTTTGTCTAGAATTGGTTATATTGAAAATGATTTTGTAGATATTTTTCGGGATCTGAAAAGCCTGCATCGAAGATGGGGCGGTAGCGATTATTGCAAGAGCTCACCTTTCACAACCAAAGATTGTTCATCCTTTAGGAATTTCCACTTTCGGTATGTCTATATCTGGTATCCGGCATGTAGATAGCTGGGGTGTCGTTGCTCTAATCTCAGTTTATTCAATTGGGTCTTCTGAATACTGGGCTAATAACGGTTGTTATGTGATAAGGTCAATTGTGATGTCAGTTGTGATGCTGCTGCTTTCAGGGATGTTGGTGCAGTTTGGATCGCTTGAGATGTCTTCGATTTCATTTTTAGTTTCAAGAATTTTTAAATTCTGTGTGTTAAACGATCAGAAAACAAATTAGCTAATTGTTTTTAGTTTGTTATTTGTTTTCCAACCTGATTGTATCGACAGTTGGGGGTTTGTTCCGGCTTTGTTCTGCTTTATTGAATGAAAACCGCTTTATTTTATGCCTAAAAAAGTACAATAAATGTAAATATAAGAATGAAAAATATGACTCTAACGGTGTTCTTGTAGAATTTACTAGAAAAATGATTTTGATGGTATTCTCGTAGAGTTTTTACAGAATTTGTCATTTTAATTTGCACAATTCGATTAAGTTGCGGAGGGCCAGGCCACTACTGTCCATAAAACGGGCCAGACCTGAATGAAGTTCCACCAAGACTTGACCGACTGACTTCATAACCACATAAACTTGACTGGCTTTATAACCACATTAACTACTAAATCTCTTCACATACTGACAATCATTCCTTCAATATCCTGAGGAATCACTGCACCTCTTCCATGGATACTGCAAGTAATCATTTAACTGGTTCTTCTTTGTCTCCTCTTTGGGATTTCTACTTGAGTTTTTATGGTAAAGATACTCATAGAAACTTTATTGCCAATCTTTATTTTGATTTGGATCAAGCCGAAATTTTAACCTTCAGAGACAATCCTTCGCTTGAAAAAGGCCAAGAAATTTCATCTGGACTACTTAGTGCAATCAGGCATTCAAAGATGTATTTTTTTTTTTGAAAACAGTAATATTTCTTATATAATTAAATAAGTACGGTATTCCCTGAGATGTAATTAGTTTAATAATTTTTTTGGTGTACAGTTCACGCGTTCCATCAGACTGATGTATTATGGTCGAGATAAAATGCTCCGCTTTCGAGATAATTGGGCAGGATTCTTGTACAACCGATCGATATCTCAAGGGAAAAATTTTAAATATGTAGTTGTTATGGTTTATCCTTTTTACTTTACCAACTATTGTATGAATTTGACAGACTTTTAAAGATGTAGTTTTTGTTATCCTTTTAGATTTACCAACTACTGTATGAATTTGATACTATCCTTTTGATATTAATATGTCTTATGTAAGCACTATTTATGTTTTTAGGGAAGTCAATTATTGTTTTTGGATTTTTATTATAAGTTCATGAAGTCATTTGAGTTTCCAGTTTTTGTTAGGAGTTGTCCAGTTTTTTTGATTGGATTGATTTAACAATTATACAGCAGGTGAACAAAATGGCATATATATAAAATTTTAAAAAAAATATCACTCGTATAGCGCTTTTAGAAATGTTAACTAACTAAGCGTTATGCATTTGATAGCACTTCTGGAAACGCTATTGAAGAACAATAACTAAACTGCTATTTGCTTCGATAGCACTTCTAGAAGCGCTATCGAAGTAAGCGTTGTGCTCTACAATAGCACTTCAAGAAGCGCTATTTAAGAATACGCACTTATATAACATTTACTTAGATATCACTTTAGAAAGCATTCTTGTAGAGCTGTACTTAAAGAATGGCAAAAAAAACCGCTATGTAAGTAATTTTCACTTCAATAGCGGCTCCTTAGATAGCGTTTAAAAACGATATGTAAGAGCAAAAAAAAATGGTCTCTAAGTTCAATTTTGTAGTAGTGTTAGTTGCGACAGAACAAAAAACCAGGTTGTTCCTGTATTTTACTATGTTGACCCATCAGATCTACGCCACCAGAAAAGGAGTTTTGCGGAAGCTCTTGATTTTCACAAGAAGCAGTACACTGTTGATATGATAGATAAGTGGAAATCTGCCCTTGCTGAAATCGTAGTACTATCAGGCTACCATCTCAAAAATGATGCAAATGAGTGCATCCCTTTGTTTAAGTTTTTTTTTTTTTATTTCCACGATCACAACATTACACAATGCTATTACTATCTGACTACTAAAAAAAATAGAACAATGGATGCGCTTTTGAAACTTGAAACATCCTGCAAACAGGAATAAGAAGTATCAGTTCTTTATCAAACAAAAATGTTTATGCTCTTCATCCTGTAGTTATCCTAGTCATATGTTTCACAAAAGCCAGATATGTGAAATAGATTCAAATTTTCTTCACGCTACGTGAAATGCTATGTCGGACAGACTATGACAGAATTAAAGACATGTACGTTTGATTAAATACCTTCTCTGTTTATAATTAATAGGAACGAGTTGGACACCATTCAGAAAATTGTGGAGGATGCAGCACCGAAAGTATCTACAAAAAAATTATACCTCGAGGAATATTTGCTTGGGACAGATTCCGCCGTTGAAGAGATTTATCAAAAACTAAGCATGGAGTCAAATGATATCCGTGTCATTGGGATTTGTGGGATGGGTGGAATTGGGAAAACTACACTTGCAAAACTTTTCTACAATAAATATTCCTAGAAATTTGATATCAGCTGCTTTACTGGAGATATAAAACAAGATTCACAAGGTGGTCCTCTACTTTCTTACCTCAGCATCTCCTAATTGAGCTTCTCAGAAGGAAGAATTATAAGGTCCCTGACTTTGAAAGTGGAATCACACAATTAAAACATATTCTTTGTTCTAAAAGAGCTCTAATTATTTTGGATGATGTGGATCAGTCGAGCTATTGGGAATTGCTAGTAAGGCTTTGCAACTTATTTTCAGCTGGAAGTAGAATTGTTATTACGACCAGAAATGTAAAAAATCAATTGAAAGTAGATTTCGCAGAAGTAGAGATATACACGGTGAAGATGCTGGGATAAAAAGATTCATTGGAGCTCTTTGCATACCATGCCTTTAGAAAAACAATGCCACCTGAAATTTTTAGAAAGCTCTTGGTTAAATTTTTAACTTATGTTGGAGGTCTTCCATTAGCTCTCAAGGTGTTGGGTTCATCACTACGCGGTAGGGCCAATGAGCGATTCTTGAAAGCTAAACTTGAAAAAGTTCAAGAAAGTCCGGAAAACAAGTTACAGAAAATCCTTCAACTGAGCTACGATGAATTAGAAGAGGAAACGGAGAAAGCCATGTTTCTTGATATTGCATTTTTCTTCGTTGGAAATGACAAAGACGAGGCTGTTCATATATTTAACTCTTGTGGATTATTTCCAGACACTCGAATACCAATTCTAGTGGAAAGATGTCTACTAACAATTGAGAACGATAACAAGTTTCAGATGCATAATCTTTTACAAGACATGGGAAGGAAACTTGGGAAGAGCAGCAGAAGCTTGTTGTGTGGAGATAATGCATGGGAGGAATTGCAGAATCTGAAGGTAATCAAATAGCAAATATAATGTGAGTTGTAGTCTACCTTAATTGTTACTGGCATATCAGTTAGTTAAAATTCTAATTCTAATTAGTTATCCTAAAAACTGATACTAGTATGAAATTAGCTATAAAAAAGTAGTAATAGTATGAATATAAATACAGTCAAGTCTGTACAGATATAAATAAGAACCAAAAAAGAAGGTTTAACCTTTATCATATGTATTTAGAGTACATTGTAAATTTTGATGACCTGTACTACAATATTGTGGCAATATGATTTACACGCAAATTCGAAGTAGTATATCAATCACAAAGACCTTGGTTTAAAGGAATCAAACTCTAGTGACCTTTAAAATTTAAGTGCACAAACTTAGCCTATACTGTATAATATATCCATGTGTTTAACAGATATTTCTAAATTTTGTATCATAAGGAATGTGTTCATGGAAACGATTAAACAATTATAGGTCAAAAGGCTTGTCTGCAAGATCTGTTAGTGTCAAACAGATTATTCTTACTTTAGATCATTTCTTATATTTAGAGATTTTCGGATGATGAAATTTTTGGAAATATTAACTAATACAGCAACATAGAGGCAGTTATATATCGTACTTAACAAGTCAAGGCCAAGCAAACAATCAACGAAACAAAACAAGAAGGCATAAAACATGCATATCAGTAACTGTAAGAACGAAGGAAAGTAAGAAGACACACCAGTAGCCATAGCTATAACAGTATATTAATCAAGTAGAAAACCCAGCTGAGTCGGCAGGCCTTGCTCGAAGTCCTGACTGCTCTTGAAGAGATAATTGCCCCCACTTACACTGTGTCAGGATGCTGGCAATATTCTTCTAGGATAAAACAGCTCCGAGCTATATGATCATACTAAATCAGAAAGCTTAACTTCGACTAGCACCTCAGTTGCCAGAAAAAACCCACAACTCACAAGCAGAGAAGCTACGGACAGGAGGGTGAAAAGAGTGTAGAGAGGAGAAGAGAATGTAGGGTGTGGTATATATATAAAATCAGCAGCTTAGCTCTCTATTTATAGGAGAGGCCAAACGTAACAGATACCACCCTCATCAATATTGTAACCCCGGCCCATTCCATTTAATAAGAATGAAACGGTCGATTTAATATAATCAAAACGGCTATAACAACTGATTTTCAATTAAATAAATCGTAACATTTACGTTATATTTTATCCACACATTTCAGTTTTATTTAAATTAATCAGAATATATATATATAATCAAATTCTGACCAGGACCCAACATCAGGATCTGATCTATCAGGATTTTCATCCGTCAGGATCTGATGTCCATCAGTATTTGATCATCATCAGGATCTGACCCATCAGTATTTGATCATCATCATGATCTGGTACCGTCAGGATCTGACCCATCAGTATTTGATCATCATCAGGATCTGACCCATCAGTATTAGATGTCTGACCAGTTCTACATGATTTATTCCAAGTACTGATCCCAATTAATATATATATTTATTAAAATTAAAATATTATTTAAACACATAAATAAAATCCCTTGCCCAGGTCGCCTCGCGTACGCGAGACGCCGAGACATTCGCCCAAATCGCCCTTCGATCGAGCTGACCCGACCCGAGTCGAGACGAGACGAGACGTGGCGTGGCGAGGCGGGCGGCGGCGGCGGCGCGTGCGTGTGTGTGTGCGCGTGAAGCACACAGTAACACCATGCACCATCATACACCTTAGTAGTTGTACACTACCCATGTGTGTGATTCTATATAAAGCCAACAACCCCTTTTATTTATTTCAATGTGGGACAAATACACATTCTCTTTTTCAAGCTCTTTGAAGCTACCCACTTCAACTCTATTTATCTATGGATTTCACTAATAAAATTACTTAGACCCATATATGAAAATTTAAGTCCTTATAGCAAGGAATCATTTCCAATCGTTAAAATCCGGAATTAACATCAAGAACATAAAATACTTATGCTCTCAAAACTCTATTTTCTAACAATCCCCCACAAATCCATACAGAAATGCTTCAGGTTTTTTCATCATGACTTGTTTTTCAGAGTCGGTACCCTTCCAGGTTTGAACCCTCCTGAGTCCCCTACTTCGATGGCTACCGGATTCAGATGGAATGTTTCACCTTGAATCTTAATCCATTTGGTGTAACCATGTTCTATAGACGACGACAAGTCAAAGGCTATGGTGCCAATCTACGGCTTTGAGACATTAATGGTCTTGTCTCGATCCTGTTCGTTGAATGCTTCGAGGAATAACCCTTTCCTCTAATTGCGACCACACAATTACATTCGCTTAGCTGGGCATCTCCAGAGATGTACTGCTACCATCTCGTCGAATGACTTGACCCCATTCAGAGTTATAATAACTCTTGCTTACTAGCAGCGTCAGTACCTTCTAGGTTTACAGGGGATAGACTCAGATACAATAGTATCATCTATGTAGCAAAGGTACTACCAATTCATCCTTACCGCTTGTTATTACCACATTGAATACACTTCAAGGGATCTCCTCTCATGTGCATTGGGTTTCCACTGATGATGAACTATTATGGGTTGACAGCCCCATCCCCAACCTTGATTTAAGGACCACTGCAGGTTCCAATCCTTTAGTCAAAGGATCAGCTATATTGTTCTGAGTTCCTATGAACTCTACAGCTATAATCCTATCAGACACTAAACCCCTTATAGACTTTAGTCTAACTTTGATGTGCCTCTTTGTCTTAGCATTATACTTTTTACTACTAATCTTGTCGATAGTTGTTTTACTATCACAATGAATAGCAATCGCAGGAAGCGGTCTGCTTACTACAGGTATCACGGACATAAGTCCGTGTAACCATTAAGCTTCCGTCCCCGTGGCATCAAGTGCACACAACTCAGCCTCACTCCATTGGAACCAGACTTCTTAGCTATCCAACTTGTATCACTGTACCCCTCAAGTACACCAGGAAATCTCCTATAGTGTAAACTAAGGTACATTGTGCCTTTCAGATATCTAAGTACTCTATCAAGAACTTCAATCTCCCTATAATCTGAGAATACCTTAATTGAGACACAGGTACTCCTGAAGTATTCTTAACAAGGGCAACTTTAGTATCATAGGGTGTACTAGCGATTCTACAATGTGAATAACCATATTTCTCAAGTATAGATTTCTCTATATAATGAGACTGTGATAACGTTATTCCCTTAGCTGACTGAGTCAGCTTGAGACCAAGAATCACACTAGCTAGCCCATATCCTTCATTTCAAAATGCCTTTTCAAGAAAGCTTTTGTCTCACTAATAATCTCAATATTGGTTCCAAACAATAATATGTCATCCACATATAGGCACAAGATGACACTCACTACCTTTAACTTTAGTGTAGACACACTTGTCACTTTCATCAATAACATAACTGAACGGCAATGTAGTTTCATCAAACTTTTTATGCCAATCCCTGGGAGCTTGTTTCAAGCCATAAATGGATTTGATCAACTTACATACTTTTCTCTCGTTACCAGATGCAACAAATCCATCAGGCTGATCCATATAAATTTCTTTTTCAAGTTCACCATGAAGAAAAGCTGTCTTTACATCCATTTGATGGATGATAAGACCATGTACGGAAGCCATTGCTACAAGCATTCGGATTTTTGTCATTCTAACTACAGGAGAGTATGTAACAAAGTAATCAATGCCCTTCTTTTGCTTAAAACCCTTAGCTACCAGTCTAGCTTTGTACTTATCTATTGATCCATCAGGGTTCAACTTCCTTTTAAAGATCCATCTGCACCCGATCATAGAACACCCAGGAGGGAGATCAACTAACTCCCATGTTCCGTTAGAAACAATAGAGTCAATTTCACTCTTTACAGCGCCCTTCCAGTGCCTAGACTCTGAAGAATCCATAGCTTGTCGGAAAGTTAAAGGTTCGTCCTCGACATTGTAAGTGATGAAATCACTTCCAAAATCCTTGACTACCTTTGCACGCTTACTCCTTCGTGGTTCCTCTACCTCCTTAGGAGTAGTGCTACTACTAGGTTCTGCCCCCACATTTGTCATCTTTTCCACATGATCAGGAATAGAACTCGATGTGTGAGTAGGATCTTCATTAGAAGTATCTTGAGGCATACCAGTCTTCATAGGGTAAACATCCTCAAAGAATGTAGCATCACGAAATTTAACTATCGTGTTTACTACTATACCATATTTGTCAGATTTTAACACTAAAAATCTCATAGCTGTAGTAGTCTCAAGATAGCCCAGAAAGATACAATCAACAGTCTTCGGACCTAGTTTCTTTCTCTTGTGTTCAGGGACAAGTACCTTAGCAAGGCACCCCCACAAATGAAGATACTTAAGACTAGTCTTCTTGATCTTCCATAACTCATAAAGCGTCTTATCCATGTGTTTCAGAGGGACTCTATTCAGAATATGGCAAGCCGTATTCAAAGCCTCTCCCCACATGTATTTAGGCAACCCAGAATTAATAAGCATACTATTAATCATATCTTTAAATGTTCCGTTCTTTCGTTAAGCAACCCCGTTAGACTCAGGTGTGTATGGTGGGGTAACTTCATGAACTATACCATTGCTTGCACAAAATTCATTAAAAGCGTTACACGTATACTCACCACCTCTATCAGATCTCAACCGTTTAAGTACCTTACTAGTTTGTTTTTCTACTTCCGTTTTATATATAATGAATTTACTAAGTGCTTCAGCCTTATGTCTAAGTAAATAAACATAACAGTATCTACTACTATCATCTATAAAGGTAATGAAGTTTCTAAACTGGTCCTTAGTCAACACACCGCCAAATTCACAAATATCAGTGTGTACTAAATCTAACAAACCTGAATCCCTAACAATATTATGAAAAGATTTCCTTATTTGTTTAGCAGACACACATACTTGACATTTAGAATTCTTTTCTATGGTATGTCTTGGAATCAACTCTAAGATCATCATATTTTTAAGAGCACCAAAGTTTAAGTGACCAAGTCTAGCATGCCATAAATTTGAAGATTCAACACAGTTAATAGAAGGAGTAATATTATTAATCAACGCACCCAAAACGGGCTCAGCATTTATTACAAATAAACCATTTGACAAGTAACCCTTGCCAAAAAATGTACCGGTATGAATAAGAACTACTTTATTACATTTGAAAGAGACTTCAAAACCATTAGCTACTAAACAGCTTCCACTTATTATATTTCTACGCATGTCGGGAACATGATGCACTCTCGTCAGGGATAGAACACGACCCGAAGGAAACTTCAGGTCCACGTTTCCTACTCCATGTACTTGAGCGGCACTTGCGTTCCCCATCGTCACTGTTAAACTATGACTCTGTTGATAAGATACAAATAAACTAATGGCAGCACAAATATGCACATTAGCTCCAGTATCAATCAACCATTCATTTAACAGATAAGTGAAAAATAGTACAGGGTTGTAGGTAACATACAGGTCCACGTTGGTTTCAGAAGCAGTAGCCTCACCAACAACCATGTTCACTACAGGACCACTTGAGGTTCCAAGCACAGCATTCACTTGAGCTACCACCTCGGCTTTCTTCGCTTTCTTTGTCGGGCAGTCCTTACTCCAGTGCCCAACCTGCCCACAAGACCAACATGGTTTGTTTGCCTTTGGTTTCTTGGCCTTATCCTTGTCATTCTTAGGTTTATTACTATTACCCTTCTTAGAGACAGCCTTCATTTTCTGTCCTACAGTTGCTACATTCACCTTTGAGCTTCCGTGCTCAGTGGGCACCACATGTCCCTGTTTGGACTTGTGTTGTTCTTGCACCGAGATGTCCAGCATAAGGTTGGTCCAGGTGATCTCTCCTTTCTGTCTTTTCAGGGAGAGAGAGAACTCTTCCCAAGACTTTGGGAGTTTTACAATCACACTCATCACCTTAAACTTTTCGGGGAGGTCCATTCCGGACTCCTTCAAAGCATGCACTATCATCTCGAACTCATGCACTTGCTCAGTCATGGAATTATTGTCCACCAGCTTAAAATCAAGGAACCTAGCCACAGAATAGTTTTCCAGACCTTGTGAGTCAGTATTATGTGTCTGGTCCAGCTTCTCCCATAAGAGTTTTGCGGTGTAGGCATTGGAGGAGTACACATCAAACAAGGTGTTCGTCAGAGCAGCCAAAATAGCCGCCCTAGCCACGCCATCCTTCTCAGCCCACTTCGCAAAACCCTTAACTGATTCAGCCTTTGCTTGATCCACAACTGGCTTCTCATATTCCACAACAGGCCATAGACCCTTTACAGTCAACCACAACTTCATCCTTTTCTGCCAGCGAGAAAAGCCAACGCCCCCATTGAATTTCTCCGGCAAGCCAGTTAATTCAAAGGGTTGTGGAAAACTGTAAGTGGTCCAATCCATGACCCTAACAGATGCAACAGAACTACCACTAGGAGGAATTACAGTTTCGTTAACCATTATGCTAAATACTATATAACAAATTATCTCTTCAAGAATGTTGGAAATATTAACTAATACAGCAACATAGAGGCAGTTATATATCGTATTTAACAAGTCCAGGCCAAGCAAACAATCAACGAAACAAAACACGAAGGCATAAAACATGCATATCAGTAACTGTAAGAATGAAGGAAAGAAAGAAGACATACCAGTAGCCATAGCTATAACAGTATATTAATCAAGTAGAAAACCAAGTTGAGTCGGCAGGCCTTGCTCGAAGTCCTGACTGCTCTTGAAGAGATAATTGCTCCCACTTACACTGTGTCAGGATGCTGGCAATATTCTTCCAGGATAAAACAGCTCTGAGCTATATGATCACAGTAAATCAGAAATCTTAACTTCGACTAGCACCTCAGTCGCCAGAAAAAACCCACAACTCACAAGCAGAGAAGCTACGGACAGGAGGGTGAAAAGAGTGTAGAGAGGAGAAGAGAATGTAGGGTGTGGTATATATATAAAATCAGCAGCTTAGCTCTCTATTTATAGGAGAGGACAAACGTAACTGATACCACCCTCATCAATATTGTAACCCCCATTCCATTTAATAAGAATGAAACGGTCGATTTAATATAATCAAAACGGCTGTAATAGCTGATTTTCAATTAAATAAATCATAACAGTTACGTTATATTTTATCCACACATTTCAGTTTTATTTACATTAATCAGAATATATATATATATATATATATATATATATATATATATATATATATATATATATATATATATATATAATCAAATTCTGACAGGACCCAGCATCAGGATTTTCATCCGTCAAGATCTGATGTTCATCAGTATTTGATCATCATCAGGATCTGACCCATCAGTATTTGATCATCATCAGGATCTGACCCATCAGTATTTGATCATCATTAGGATCTGGCCGATCAGTATTAGATGTCTGACCAATTCCACATGATTTATTCCAAGTACTGATCCCAATTAATATATATTTATTATAATTAAAATATTATTTAAACATATAAATAAAATCCCTTGCCCAGGTCGCCAGGCGTACGCGAGACACCGAGACATTCGCCCAAATCGCCCTTCGACTGAGCCGAGCCGACCCTAGTCGAGACGAGACGTGGCGAGGCGGGCGGCGGCGCGCGTGTGTGTGTGTACGCGTGAAGCACACAGTAACACTATGCACCATCATACACCTTAGTAGTTGTACACTACCCATGTGTGTGATTCTATATAAAGCCAACAACCCCTTTTATTTATTTCAATGTGGGACAAATACACATTCTCTTTTTCAAGCTCTTTCAAGCTACCCACTTCAACTCTATTTATCTATTGATTTCACTAAGAAAATTACTTAGACCCATATATGAAAATTTAAGTCCTCATAGCAAGGAATAATTTCCAATCGTTAAAATCCGGAATTAACATCAAGAACATAAAATACTTATGCTCTCAAAACTCCATTTTCTAACATAAATCAGGGAACAAATACAATCGAAGGCCTCATCATTGACCTAACCCGGTCAAGACAAAAACTTATCAGTGCCAAAACATTCAACAGGATGCCCAAGATAAGGTTACTTCAAATAACTGATGCACACGACATCAAGGGGAGTTTCAAAAATTTGTTTCATGAATTAAGGATCATTCGATGGTATCATTGTCGGTGGACGTGTTTACCTTCCCGTTTTCGTCCATAAAAACTTGTCTCTCTTGACATGTCATTCAGCAAATTTAAGATGTTGTGGAAGGGTGCCCTGGTATAACATAGAAATGAATACTCCATTATAATTTTGTTAAATTTTTATGTAACTGTGTCAAAATTAAAGTCCTGCAATATTTTGGTTTTGCTAACTCGTATGTTATTTAAAACAGCAAGTAGTGAGCTTGAAGACAATAAATGTTAGTTACTCAGCAAAGCTAAAGATGACACCCAACTTCAGAGACACAACAATGGTTGAGAAGCTATTACTTCGCGGTTGTAAAAGCCTACAAAAATTCCATGCATCAATTGGACAGTTGACTAATTTGGGTTATTTGGATTTGAGTGAATGTTGTTAGAGTATGTGATTGTAATCAGTGGTATAGCACATGTAGACCTCTAGTGTAGCACATGTAGAGCACATGAATGGTTGTTGTCATGTTAGTCTGTCATGATCAGAAGTAGTGCGTTCTGGGATGCTAGCTCATGTGCTAGCTCATGTTAGTTCATGTGCCATGTGTGTGCACATTGATAATGTCTGTCAAGCATGCTATTTATATGTGCACAATGTCAAGCAATGCGATATAATGTCTGTCAAGCATGACATCAGATTCATGATGAGCCCAGTAGTAGCCCCGGCACAAACAATTTATTTTTCAGTTTTTATACCTTTTTTTCTGCAGTTTCTTCGAGCATGTCTATAGCTAGCTTTTCTGGCATGTAGATAGCTGGGGTGTTTTTGAAAAGCTTCCTTCTCCTCTCTCTAAGCTTTCTCAAAGAAGACTCTCCAAAGTTGGGACGTTTGTTTCTCCGACGTTTTTTTCTCCGAGGTGGATAGAGAAATCCAGCCCTTCTTCAAAGCCTCTTTATAAGGCTCCAATCTTTGTTGCTCCATAGAGAGCTGTTATGCCCATGTTGGCTAATATGTTATGAGCTTGTAATGCTCTGTTTGTTGCCCGAATTCATGTTGCTGCTGCTGCCTTTTGCTCCTTCATTTGCTGCTGTCTCTCCATTCGTTGCTCTTGTTGGTTGGTTGTCATTGTTGTTCAAGCCAAATGTTTCCATTTCTCTCCCACATTCGTCTTGAGGGGGGATGTTAGAGTATGTGATTGTAATCAGTGGTATAGCACATGTAGACCTCTAGTGTAGCACATGTAGAGCACATGAATGGTAGTTGTCATGTTAGTCTGTCATCATCAGAAGTAGTGCGATCTGGGATGTTAGCTCATGTGCTAGCTCATGTTAGTTCATGTGCCATGTGTGTGCACATTGATAATGTCCGTCAAGCATGCTATATATATATATATGCACAATGTCAAGCAATGCGATACCGAAACATTCACAATGTAGTCCTATAATTCTTCCATTAGCTTGAAGTTGCTCTTGTGTCAATCTATAATCTTATCATCTACATTCTTGATTATACATTCTGTCAAATGTGACCACTTGAAAGAATTGCCAGAGCTAATCGGACAATTAACTGAACTGGGCCATTTGGATCTTCGTGACTGCCACAGTCTGAAAAGATTGCCCGAGCCAATCAAGCAATTGACTAATTTGGTTCACTTGGATATGGGTGGTTGCCACAATTTGAAACGATTGCCAGAGCACTTGGGTGATATGCAAGGGTTAAAGATGCTTGATGCAAGTAATACTGCCATTGAACTACTACCAGATTCAATTGCTCATATGAGGGATTTGGTTCATCTGAATTTATACATGTGCAAGAAGCTTAGAAAGTTGCCTGACCAATTTGGGAGAATGGAAAGCCTAAGATCTCTTGATTTATGCTACAGTGCAGTTGAACAACTACCTCATTCGATTGGACGTCTAGTTCAGTTAGAAGTGTTGAGGTCATGTTACTGCAAAAAGTTTATTTATCTGCCCAGTAGCATTGGGAATCTTTCATCACTTACAGCATTAGCTCTTAATGGCTGCGGCATTCAAAGAAATTTGCCTGATTCAATCAAAAATTTGAAGCAGTTGGATCATCTATTTCTAAGTTGTGATATACGATTATGCCTACCTATTCTGTCACATATGTCTTCTCTGAAGAGTTTACTTCTTTGTGATGAGGGCGAGAGTTTCTCTTCAACCAAGCTCTTTAGTCTTTCTAAGCTTTCCAACATGCGAGATCTTAAATTGAGAAAGTGTACAAGTTTTGGGTCCTCCTTTCCCGAACTTCATCATAACCTAAAATTCTGTCACATTACTGAACTAATCATCTAAAGAAGATGATGAAACAAGATAGTTGCAGAGAGTCTACATGAAGAAGAAAGCAAAACAGAACAAAACAATGTGTATATTTTAGAATGATGAGTTTGTTACAGATCTGGAAATGTATATATATACACGTTTTTACACATAGAGTAGTTAGCTACATAACAGAATATATCTAGCTATCTTTTGGAGCCATCAGTGTTTACTTGTTGACCTCTGCCACATCATCTTTTGTACTATGCATTGTATTTAACACTATATCTGTAATAGCCCCCCTCAAGTTGGGAGGTTGGAAGAGGTTACAAACACCCAACTTGCCACAAAATTGAGAAATCTGAGTAAATGGAAGAGCTTTAGTAAACATATCAGCTGGCTGTGAGAGAAAAGAAATATATGCAGTAGAAATCATGCCTGTCTGAAGTTTTTCCCTTACAATATGACAATCAATGTCAATGTGTTTTGTACGTTCATGAAAGACAGAATTTGAGGCAATATGCAGAGCAGATATACTATCACAATAGAGAGTAACAGGAGTAAGATTGGTAAAGCCAAACGTTCTGAATAAACCAAGTAACCAAGTTAATTCACAGCAAGTGTCAGTTATACTTCGATATTCAGCCTCAGCAGAAGATTTTGAAATAGTGTGTTGCTTTTTACATTTCCAGGAAATTAGTGAAGATCCAAACTGAACACAATAACCAGTCAAAGAATGTCTAGATGCTTTATCACCTCCCCAATCAGAATCACAATAAGCAGTCAATGTTAATGGAGAATGAGAAGCCATTAGCAAACCTTGTCCAGGGGTGCCTTTAAGATATTTGACAACCTTGTAGGCTGCCTGTAAGTGATCCATTCTAGGAGCAGAAATGAATTGAGAAAGCACTTGAATAGAATAAGAGATATCTAGTCTGGTGACAGTTAAATAAAGAAGTCTACCAACCAGTCTCCTGTATTGAGTAGTTTCTGATAAAGACAAGAGTGAACTCTTGTTGTCATGAAGATTATGAATTTGATCCATAGGTTCCTTTGAAGGTTTAGCTGCTGTGAAACCAGTATCCTTCAAAATATCTAAGGTATATTTTCTTTGATGAAGATATATTCCTTTATTTGACCTAGCAACCTCAATGCCTAAAAAGTATTTAAGAGGCCCTAAGTCTTTGACTTTGAACCTAGTGCTTAAGAAAGCATTAGTATCTTGAATAATATCATTAGATGAACCTGTGATAAGGATATCATCTACATAAACCAAAACAGCTACAAACTTGTTATCAACAGTTTTGGTGAAAAGACTATTGTCATGATGAGATTGAAGAAAATTATGATCTTTAAGAGCATTGCAGAATTTGTGAAACCAACACCTAGGAGCTTGTTTGAGACCATACAAAGATTTCTTTAGTTTGCACACAAATGCTGAAGAATCAGAAATAAGAGTCAAATTAGGAAAAGAAGACAAATGAAGATAGCCAGGAGGGAGTTTCATATAAACATCCTCATACAGATCACCATGAAGAAATGCATTTTGAACATCGAGTTGAGAAATAGCCCAATTCTGAGAAGCAGCTACAGCAATTAATAATCTAACAGTAGTCATTTTGGCTACTGGAGCAAAAGTCTCAAAATAGTCAAGACCATAAGTCTGAGTAAAACCCCTAGCCACTAATCTGGCTTTGTATCTGTCAATGCTACCATCAGGATTATATTTAATCTTGAAAAGCCATTTGCAGTCAACTATATGAGTATCTGCTGGTTTAGGAACAATCTCTCAGGTATGATTGTTTTCAAGAGCATTAAGC
The DNA here is from genome assembly GCA_036435485.1 of Saposhnikovia divaricata. Lineage (NCBI taxonomy): Eukaryota > Viridiplantae > Streptophyta > Magnoliopsida > Apiales > Apiaceae > Saposhnikovia > Saposhnikovia divaricata. Next base: position 138,483,423 of record CM071599.1, on the reverse strand, counting down.
TCAACTTTCATAGCATGAAGCCAGTTATGATCTGTAGTTGCTTGTTTATAGGTAGTAGGAATAAAAGATTTAGCTGTAGCAGCTAAGTAAGTTTGATATGCAGGTTTGAAACAAGCATAAGACATATAGTTTTGAATAGGATACTGACAAGTATTAGAGACAAGATGAGAAGGAAGACCTGTGTAATCTTGATATTTGGCAGGAATGAGTTTTTGTCTGTGAGGTCTAGTAATAGCCAGAGGTTGATGAGATGAAGTCTGAGAATCATTGATAGTGGATGTATGTGAAGAGTCTGAATTATCATGATCAGTATGATCAACATGATCAGTATGATCAACATGATCAGTAAGATCAAGATGCTCAGTTGTTTGAATTATATGACTAGAATCAGTATCAGAATCATGGCATGGTGAAATAGGGAAATGACTAGATTCAGATGTTGAAGATAATATGCTAGAAATTGAATGAAAAGGAAAAACATCCTCTTTAAAAACAACATTTCTAGTGATATAGCATTTTCTGGAAGCAAGATCTACCACTCCATATCCCTTTTGATTGAAATAATAGCCTATAAAAGCACATTTGAGAGCTTTAGAAGCAAATTTGTCACCATCAGTATGCACATTTGAAATGTAACAAAGACAACCAAACATTCTAAGACAATGATATTTAGGAATTTTATTGAATAGAATCTGATATGGAGATTTGTAGTCTAGTTGTTTGGAGGGTAATAAATTGATGAGATGAGCTGCAGTAAGTACACAATCTCCCCAGAAAGAAATTGGAAGATGTGACTGAAATCTAAGAGCTCTTGCCACATTTAGAAGATGCTGATGTTTTCTCTCAACAGTGCCATTCTGTTGAGGTGTGTAAGAACAGCTTGTTTGATGAATAATACCAAGCTCATGAAACAGAGAAGCAAGAGTAGAGTTGACAAACTCTGTACCATTATCTGTTCTAAAGATCTTAATAATCTTATGAAATTGAGTAGAAACATAGTTGACAAAGTTTTTGATAAGAGTAGGAACCTGAGACTTATCTGAGAAAAGAAATAGCCAAGTACATTTGGAATGATCATCCACAATGGTAAGAAAATAATTGCATTTACCATGAGTATAGTGTCTATAAGGCCCCCACACATCACAATGAATTAAATCAAAACATTGATCACTATGAGACTCAGATACAGGAAATGGTAATCTGGACTGTTTGGAATATTGACAAACATCACAATCATTACAAGCAGTATCTGACAGAGAATTGTCAATTTCTAAGTTTGTAATCTTTTTTAAGATAGTACATGAAGGATGTCCTAATCTATGATGCCAAATATTAGCACTAGACTTGGACTTGGATTGAGCAGTAGAAGCAAAATGAAGGTAAGAATTTGTAGATTGAAGCTTGTATAGCCCTGAGTGAAGTTCACCAATCTCTGTCTCCCTCTTCACAACAGGGTCCTGTAACAAGCATTTGGATGAGGAAAAAGATATGTGACAACAAGTGTCTGAAGTTAATTTTGGAACAGAAAGCAAATTACACTGAAAATTAGGTACATATAAGACTTGTTTCAGTGTAATATGAGGAGTAAGAACAATATTTCCAATATGTGTTATGGCAGTTTTGTTGCCATTTGGTAAAATCAAATCTGACTGAAGTGTTGTGACATCTTGAAGTAACTCAAAATAAGGAGTAATATGATGAGTAGCACCTGAATCAATTATCCAGGTGTGTATAGCTGAATTAATTTGAACACTATTAGAGCATGGTAAGATATTACCTGCACATTGAGTATCAGTCATGGAAGGATTGACAATCCAAGCAGCATTGACATTAGCATTATTAGTTGATGCCTTAGAGTTGAACTGAGATTGTAGCATTTGAACCAACTGTTGATATTGTGAATCTGAGAGAGGCAATGAATTTTGACTTGATGCAACAGCAGATGTATCTGTGGACTCCATTACAGCATTTGCAGTTCGTTTGTAGGAATTAGCCTTTGGTTTAGGCTTAGGCTGACCATACAATCGATGCCACTCAGGGTATCCATGCAGTGCAAAACACTTTTCCTTAAGATGTCCAGTCAAATTACAGTAATCACACTTAAGAGAAGCATCAACAGGCTTTCTCTGAGTTTGCTTGTTTTTACTAGACAGAGATTGTGACTGAAACTTGACATTCATAACAGCATTTTCAGATATCATAGGTGCTTGATTAGCAAAATCTCTTTGATTTTCTTCTTGAAGCAACATAGAATAAGCCTGATTGATATCAGGTAGAGGTTGCATAAGCAAGATTTGACCTCTAACACTTGTAAATTGTTCATTTAGGCCCATAAGAAACTGACTTAACTTGATATTCTTCTCATATTTGTCTAGCTTAGCACTATTGTTATAGGCACAACCATTAGTAGTACAGATGCAACGCGGAATTGGTGAAAGATTATCCAGTTCATCAATCAAAGAACGAAACTGTGTGAAATATGTAGTAACAGATTTTGTGCCTTGTGTGAGAGAAGCTAAATCTTTACGAATATGAAACAAGCGAGGAACATTACTTTGTGAATATCTAGCAACAAGATCATCCCAAATCTGTTTTGCAGCAGATAGATAGACAACACTTTTACGAATTTCAGGACTCACAGAATTGAGAAGCCAAGAAATTACCAGATCATTGCTTCGTTGCCATAGAGTAAGATTAGGTGAATTGCTTGCAGGCCTGACTTGTGTTCCATCAATAAACCCTAACTTGAGCTTTGCAGACAGAGCAATCAGTATTGACCGACTCCAATGATGATAATTCTGATTGTTCAGAGTTTCGGTAACTAGAGACAGTCCTGGATTATCAGGTGAACTGAGATAGTATGGATGATTGATGTCAATGACAGTTATTGTATTGTTCGCCATTGCAGGACGATTAGTAAGCACAGATGCATATGAGTACATAAACGCAGACAAATGTCAAATTGAAGATTAATATCACAAAATCTTCAAGAATCTTCAACAAGAATATAGAAATCGTCAAGAAATCGAACGATTTAACACTACAATCAGTATAAAAAAGCTAACGCCATTGTTGTACGGACAAAAGACTTGAAGAACACGAAGAAACAGATTTACAGAAATGAAGATAAAAGGAATCGAGCTTTGTGCTCTGATACCATGTCACATTACTGAACTAATTATCTAAAGAAGATGATGAAACAAGATAGTTGCAGAGAGTCTACATGAAGAAGAAAGCAAAACAGAACAAAACAATGTGTATATTTTAGAATGATGAGTTTGTTACAGATCTGGAAATGTATATATATACACGTTTTTACACATAGAGTAGTTAGCTACATAACAGAATATATCTAGCTGTCTTTTGGCGCCATCAGTGTTTACCATCAGCTCTGCCACATCATCTTTTGTACTATGCATTGTATTTAACACTATATCTGTAACAAATTCTTATCAATATCTGATTATGCAACACTGGAACAGCTACCAGATTTGTCTAGCTTGAAGCAGTTGAACAAATTGCATATACTGAGATGCATCAGCCTTAATTCGCTCTCATCGCTTCGTCCTCATCTTGAAAAACTTTTACTTTCAGACTGTACAAGCCTACATAATCTACCAAATCTGTCATTGTCTAAGGACTTGGTATGTGTGGGACTTGCAAGAAATAGCAGCAAATTAGAAGTCAACTTAAAGAATAGTTTCCTCCAGGTCAGTTGCGTTTTGTGCTTCTCTCCCCCTATACATATGCACGCAATTAATTCCTATTAATTTATCCACTTTTCTTTATGTTACAGATCAGACAAGACTTCTTCTACTCGTTTCGAGCTAATCTTCCTGACATGGATATTCTGGAGTGGCTCAGCTTCAAAAGCATTGGGAGTACAGTCTCTTTTGATATCCCACCAAGCTTGGGAGATAACATCTTAGGTGCCATGCTCTGGTTTGTTTATAGATGCAAAACCACTGGCTGTTCAGGCCTTAGAGCTGTTGTTATGAATAAAACAAAGGGTACAAAAGAGATTTTTAACATCGATCTGTATGTTGATCCTGCAAGTGTGGGTGAAGTACGTTCAGGGGTAGAATGCATAGAGGGAGAGACAATTTCAGTGAAAAGTGGAGACAGAATTAAGGTATCATTCAAAAGTTTATTACAACTTTCCTTATGGGTTTCGAATTTCCTCTTCCTGGAGAAGTGTATGTGGTGATGTGTGGAGTTCATGTGATACAAAAAACACACGGCACATGTTGTTAGTATCACATGTAACACTTATCCATGTTCATAAAACTACTACGAATGTGATAAATTATCTCCTTGATACCTCCCAATTTTCTATCATTTAGCCAATGCGTACACTACTTAAGAATTTATTTTAAAGCAGTGCCCTTGTACAATTTTTTTTCTGTTTTGTACAAAGTACTCTGGTTATTAACGATACATCTCTATTTCGAAGAACAGTAACATTGATCTTCGAAATGTATTTGCTTATAGCTGTTCTGATTTTTTTAACCCTCTAAATTTCGTGATTATCTCAGAAGATTCGAATTTTAACTTCATACAAAGCAGAGTAAATACGAGTGATAAAGTTGTTACTGATCCGAACTGGTATTTCCAGGTTGAGTTGAAAGTTGAGGTAGGGACGCATGTAAGATCGAGTGCATGTGAAGCATTTAGGAGTCCTGAGTATTGTTGTAGTGTGGTACAGTGACTACTTGTAAACCATCCGTTAACGCGGTTGTGTTTAAGATGGCTTGTCCGAGATCTTATAGTATTTCATTCTTTATTTCTTCTGCAAATAAAGAACTTCAAATATTGAAGTCACTAGTTAGATTTTAATTAGCTGGTAACTACTTGGAGTGAGTGAGACCTGAGGCAATCTGCGGGTTGCATTTAGATCTTGGTCCTTGTTACGTTGTGAACAAATGCCTTCCGCCCTTGTCTCCAATCCATGATTATATTTTCGAAAATAACCATTTAGTATCCATACAAACACATGATTATGTTCGCATATATTTTGCAATTTGCATAACATTCTTGTCTGTTATATTTTCAGAAAAATGGAGAACATAACAGCACATGTTTCTTGGAGTGCATATATTTCTTCAAAGTTTGCAAATTAGTTTGGCCAATTTTAGTTTAGTACTCTGGCATTCCAAAGAATTCATTATTTCAGGCTAGCAAACTACTACAAAAATTAAAGAAGTACATTACGAAAAGCCAAAAGAAAAAGAGGAAGTTCCAACAAGCAAGAAACACTTGATTCGCAAACAACTACCAACCCCAAACAATACTACACAAACCGTAGTCCCATGCAACGTACTTGGCTAGTAAAGCCTCACGGATATCCAACAGCACCACCAACTGCAGGATATCCACCACCAGCACCAACCGTCGGTAACCCGCCTCCACCAACAGCCGGAAGACCACCACCAGCGCCACCAACTCCTGGTAAACCACCACTAGGCATTGTACCAATACCACCACGGATACCAGTTCCAAACGCCGGCAAACCACCACCGGCACTAGGCAATGTGCCAATACCACCCCCAACTCCTGCTAGGCCAGTCATTCCACCAATATCTGAACCACTGCCTACACCACCTCCAACTCCTCCGAAAGGCAGGCCATTGTTACCAACTCCGCTATAGGATCCCATACCACCAAAGTTGACAACGTTTTTTTGGTCACTAAGACCATTTTTAGGCATGTCTCTTGCAGCACAAGTCATGTGAACATGTGCTACAAGAGCAACAAATAGTAGCATGAAGCTTGAAAGCCACTTTGCCATAATCTTATCTCACTTCCTTTCAAGTTCTTACTAGCTAGATATGCTAATTTATTGTAAATAACTTTCCTTAGATCCTCCTTTTATAGGCAGAGTGGAGAAGCAGGGCACATCTTGTAGCATTCATTTAATGTTCGACAACATTTATTTCATAGTTAGATGGCCTTAAATTTAATATTCATGATATATGAGTACACCATTTGTAAAAAGATTTTACCACATAGCAGCTACGTAGTAAATGTATTTATTGTTATGTAGGTATTGTCATTACAAAACAGAGAAATGTAATAGGGGAAATGTAAAAGGGGATGGAAGGCCAACAACATGTTGGTGCAGTGGTTAAGCCACTGGCCTCCTTTGAAGGAGGTCAGGGGTTCGACTCCTGCGTGTGCGTGAGTTTCTTAGTTTGTATTAGATTTCCTTTCTGTATTTGTAATGGCCGGGGGTCCTTCGGAAACAGCCTCCCTATTGTATAGGGGCATGGTCTGCGTACAGCTACCCTCCTCAAACACCACTTTGAGTGGTATTATAACTGAGTAAGCTAAGTTTTTTTTAAAATACCCTCCTCAGACACCACTTTGAGTGGTATTATAACTGAGTAAGCTAAGTTTTTTTTAAAAGGGGATGGAAGGACTGGTACTTTAATGAAGAACTGGTACTTTAATTCCCTTTGACCCAGCATGTGCGAGCTGTGCTCTTGCACATTTTTGTTCTTATACATGTATAATTATATGTATTTTTTAATGAAAATTTTAAAATTGTACGTATAATTTTAAAATTTAAAATATAAATACAAATAAATTACATAGATTTTAAACATAAATTTAAATAAAGCAATTTAGTGTTTGCATATTAAAAAGTTAGTCGAATTAAAATAAAAATGTATTAAATAATGTTTATTCAAATTTAAAAAGATTTACACAAAAATTAGTTTTTGTGGATCTCTTTTTGATAACTATTAGAGAAAATGAACAAAATGCCTATTTTTCACAAATGTTTGCCCAAAATACTGATTTTGAAAAAAAGTGCCCGAAATACCGACGGGATACGGAGAATCGTCCTCCGTGTTAGCATGATGCGTAGCATCGTCCTCCGTATTACGTAGAAACGGAGCTTCGTCTACCGTGTTATGCATGATACGGTAGACGGTGTTCCGTGTTAGGTGGGTGCACTGTCACGGAACACGGTACAGCGTATCACGCATAACACGGAAGACGCAGCTCCATATCATGCCCTATTACGGAAGATCGTGTTCCGCAACACACCCCGTATCACGGTACACGATCTACTATGTCTCGTCGGTATTTTGGGCAAACAACATTTATTTTTGATTATTTTGGGCCATCACCATAACTATTATCATATTTTATTTTATTTTACATGTATAATTTATTTTTTTTTAAATTTTAATGTTCAAATAAATTTTACATTAAAAATTGTTAGTATTTTTTAAATTTCTTAGTGAATGAACTAATAAATTGTTTAAATTATATATAAAAATTTAACAATATCAAAAAGAGACTAAGTGACTTAATGTTTTTTCATTTAATGAAATATTTATTTAAGAATATTAATTACAAATTTATTCTTTATGAATTTTCTTCAAAAAATGTTATAAAAACAATTTTTATTTATCTATAATTTTATATACATATTATATTTATTTTTTTTGAATTCACATATTATATTTATTTATTTTTATTAGAACACATTTTTTAATTATGAACAGGACACCCTAAATCTCATAATCTCATGACCACTTTGAATACCTAACAACTTTGTTGAACCATTAACAGAAGGTGAGTGAGTGTTGTTCACCTCTAGGAGTCGAGACTCTAGGGTAAAGACATGTGCTGAGAGTTACAAAAAAAAAAAAAAAAAAAAAAAAGACCTGTGCTGAGAGTTACAAAAAAAAAAAAAAGACCTGTGCTGAGTACGGGAGGTAAATAAATTTTCGTTTCTCATCATTCTAAATGGAGAATAAATTAATCCACACTTATATTTATATGAACAATATTACTGGTATTGAAATATAAGTGAGAAATTTTTTATTTTGTGAATGTGTAACATTCACTAATCACTACAACAAGAATGGGCTATTGGCGACGGAAAGTAAGCCAAGAAACTGTGGTAAAGTCAATAAACTACAGAATGATAAGCTTACGGATGCGTCTTAACAATGATTTAATAATTTACTGTGCGACGGACATCATGAACGGTTATGATCTTTCAGGCATGTGCATGACAGCTTAGAACTGGCCGGACACTGGCTTGAAGTTGAGGAAGCATAGATGAAGTAGTAAGCAGAAGTTAGCTGTAAATTGGGTGAAAACTAAATGCGGTGGTCAGATGGTCTGCATTCTGCACTACTAGACTGCTGCTGCTGTAAAAATTGTCATAAATTCTTTCTCTGCGAGCTCAACTGTATGATTGATATTTACTGGAGCTACAAGGGAATACCCATGTGATTTTGATCTGTTTTGATTTAGTTTAAATGAATTTTGTAACAATTTTCTTTCACAAAATTTGGATTTCAGCAGTTTTACGATATGAAAGAAGTTTTAAGCAATAATTTCAGGCTCGAAACCACTATACTATACAGAGTACTTCCTATCTGGAGTAACCTATAAAGAAAAACATTGTGAGAGAAGATCCGAGAAACGAACTAGAGTTCATTTTAACGCTCAACTCAAGAATCGAAAATTACGCCTTTAACGGTTGCCTCTCGTCTGAGTTTAGACCTCAGGTTTGTTACTATATCCAGCCACATGTACGCAAACTAAGTGTTAAAATAATTGCCCTTTTTTTCGAGTAACAACTGCAAAATAACGCATGCAATCTGGTTATTACTAAGAGCCTCAGAAAAACAGAGGGTCAGCCTCTTAATGCGCTGGTAGAAAGACAAACCAAAATACGACACAGCCACTACAATGCTTAAAAAATGCCATCTTCCACGGTAATTTTTTTACTAGCATCTTAATTAAAATTTTAATTCCACCCAGTTGATTGGATTTGAGGAGGGGCAAAAAGTGACTACAGAAAACAGAAACAATATTAGCTTTTATAGATAATAGATTGAATGGCAAGCATGGCTCTTTGGATCAGCCTTGCAAAAGTCGAAACAAGTTTAACGATGGCAATTATACGTAGACAATGGAGCTCAAGGGCTTTTCTTGGTGTTGCTCCAAGACCTGTCCTTGTCCGGGTAACTAACACAAACTTGTGTTACTTTCGAATATTTATACATTGCATTCGATAATAAACCAAATTCAAACCAAACCAAACCAAACATACTTCTAACATGAAATTAGTGTTAAAGAAGTTTAAGATTATATTAGGCGACTAGGCATTACATACCTAGCTTGTTTTTAAAAGTAATTTCCGGGAAGTTTTAGACGTAAGTTGACCTTGCACAAAATTAAAAGAAAAAGTTTAGAGATTTATGGCGATATTTAAAGATTTTTTGATAAATTTGTAGCAGCTAACTACTCATCATGGTTATGCAACTGCAAAATACGACAAAGCAGCAGGAGCCGCGAAAAAAGGTGCCAATGAGACGATGAAAGCTGGCCATGATGCCAAAAAGCAAGCTACTTCTGTTGCAGAAGATGTAATGACTGATTGAATATACATCTCACATACACACACATATAGATTTATTTTTTGCTAATGCATTTTAAGAAAATAAATCAATGGAGGAATTACAAGTAGTTGACAGACTTAATTATTATAGCTTGTGTAATTTAATGAAGGTGGCTAAGAAAGCAAAAGATGCAGCTGAAAAAGGAAAGGATGTTGCAGAAGACTTAGCTGGGAAAGCTAAAGAAACCGCTGAAGAAGCATGGGATTCGTTTAACAAAAACACTCGTAAAATCAAAGAAAATATTGCTGATGTTGTTGATGATGCTAAGGAGGAATATCCAGATAAAATCAAGAAACAGGCTGAAAAATTCAAAAAATTCTTCAAAGACTGATGATACAAAATTACAAACAAGTGCAAACTCATTTGTTTAGGCTTTTGAACTAACAAGTTTTGCAAGTATTCTTATTTGAGCTGTATGCTTTGTAAACAGTTTGAATCTTACATTTTTAACAACTAATGATACATGACTCCATTTTAAAGATTACATAATAAGCCTCCTCATCCTTGCTTGCATTCACCAGTACTTAAGTCTAATTTGCTCGAAGTTTGAATCTGCATTACTACACAGTAAAATTATAAGATATAAGAGACTTTACTAATGTCAAAATACTATCTAGGTCTTTTAGAGAAACAAAGCAACATCAGGGAAGGATCACAAACTTGAAAATCTACAACTGATAGATCATTTTTATCTACTTGAGAAACACTTTTGAATTAGAGCAAGAAGAGTCCAGCAGTGAAGATGCAGAGAAGCTAGAATTGTTGCTTTTCGAGTAGAGGCATTGTCTTGGTGTAGAAGATGGCCCTTCATTAGCACTGTTATTGATCATCTGTCCCTCACTTGTAGCAGATTCCTTAAGAATCTGGTCGATTTTTGCTCCATCTTCGCGATCTTGTCTAATCTCTTTGAGCATTGCTGCAACATCCTTCATTGTAGGCCTATCATCTGGAGAATGATTGACACAAAGCAAAGCCACTCCTAGAGTCTGCATTATTTCCTCAGTTTCGGAGTCTGGCTTACCTTGTAAACATTGGTCTAGCACTTCTATTTTGCCTCTTCTTTGCCTCACAAAATCTACGATGTGCAGCCCATCAGGAATGGTCGGATCAATTGGTTGTTTTCCTGTCAATATCTCTAACATGACGACTCCATAGCTGTAGACGTCGCTCTTCTCTGTTATCTTCATCATGTAACCATATTCTGCAACAAACATACAAAACATTTAGTCCTAACAATACTACAATAATCTGCAAGGCTTAGCCTGACAGATACCCAACTCCTCTTTCTGATGAGTGGCCGGGGTTTTACGCTTCGGTGGAGGCATGTTGAGTACCTAAATTATCAAATTAAAATGTTGAATTTATTGTTATGAAAAATGCTAAGAAAGTAATGAAAATGAAACTAACCTGGAGCAATATATCCATAAGAACCTGCAAGTGTTGTTGAAGATCGAACAAAATCATTATCACTGACAAGTTTGGCAAGGCCAAAATCAGCAATGTAAGGCTCAAACTCAAGACCAATAAGAATGTTATTGGCCTTTATGTCCCTATGAACAATTGGAGGGACACAGTCATGGTGCAAGTAGGCTATCCCCTGAGCTGCTCCTAAAATTATACGATACCTTGTATCCCACTCCAAGTCGCAACCTTTCCTTTCATGAAGTAGACTTCCTAAGCTCCCATTAGGCATGTATTCGTACATAAGCAATCTTGTGTCTTGGTTCCAGCAACAACCTAAGAATTTGACAATGTTCTTGTGTCTGATTGAGCCTAGTGTTTTTACCTCAGTAGAGAAAGAATCACGAACCCCTCTACTAACTTGAACATTGTCCTTTGGACAGTATCTGGATGCTACTGTGGTAGGCCACAGTTTTTTGACGGCAATGACTTCACCATTGTGAAGTTCAGCACGATAAACGATCCCTGAACAGCCCTTTCCAATCACATTGGACTCAACTAGACATCTTAAAATCTGATCAACTGCAAAATTAAGTTTTTGGAATGGAGTGAAATGCCAAGGAAATGAACTCCCTCTTCCCATTTCAGAATTACACTCATCTGTTTCAACCTTTTGAACCCTTAAAACTGCTAGTGCGCCAAGAATCACCAGTGCCACGGTTATCAAAACTAGAAAGGCTATTGCAAGTTTAAGCCTTGTCGATCTCCCGGAATTCTTCTGCCTTGACAGCCCCATACCTGCGTCATTGCTCAAGAAGCATGACTCGTGACCCCTTGAACACAAGCCTCTGTTTCCAGCCAATTCTGATCCAGATAACTGCCTAAAAACCTTGTTGTCGGGAAGATAACCAGTGAAATTGTTGTAAGAAACATTCAAAGACACAAGATTAACTAGTCCGGAAAGTGCCGCTAGTTCTCCACTGAAATTATTGTGTGAAAGATCTAGCACAGATAGCTTGTTAAGAGCAGAAACCTGAGGTGGGATTTCACCAGTTAATTCATTCCAGCTTAAATTTAAAGCAATACTAAGCGACTCAATATTAAATAGCTCAACTGGGATGTTTCCGGAGAGACCATTGCTACTAAGATCAAGCAATTGTAAATTTGAACATTGGCCTAATGATGAAGGGATTGAGCCAGAGAAATAATTTCTAGCAAGTACCAGTCTTTCAAGAGAATCAAGTTGCCCGAAATTCCCTGGAATCGGACCTTTGAACTGATTCATTGAAAGATCCAATACTTGAAGCTCATTGAGAGAAGAAATAGTGCTAGGCGGGGAGCCTCCAAGACTATTATTGCTTAAATTTAGCATCTGCAATTGTGTACATTTACCAATCTCATCTGGCACTGGTCCTGTAAGTTGATTTTCAGAGAGGTCGAGAAAACTGATGCTATCAAGTAAGCCAATTTCTTTGGGAATTTCTCCACTGATTTTATTACCAACAAGTCGAAGACGAACAAGGGAGCTACAACTACCTATCTCTGGTGGGATAGAACCCGAAATTCCATTCGAAATCAAGAGAATTTTGGTTAGATTTTGTAGTTGAAATAGACCAGGAGGCAAGCTACCAGTAAGAGAATTATGAGACAAGTCTAGAGCTTGGAGGCTTTTGAGACCAGCCAACGATGAAGGTATAATGCCTTCAAGCTTGTTTTGCCAAGCAAAAAAAACTTCCAGCTCTTTTAGAGTCCCTAACTCCGAGGGAATCGGACCCGATAACTGATTATTATCAACCTGTAATTGTACCAAGTTTGTGGCATTTGAAAGAAGTGATGGAATGGAACCAGTGATATTATTGTTACTGAGCATTAGTTCTTGCATATTTGTAAGATTACCAAATGAATCAGGAATGCTACCGGATAGAAAGTTTAAAGAAAGATCAATTATCCTCAAGCTTTTGCAGTAACCAATCTCATTTGGAATATCTCCAACAAGATTGTTTTGCCAAAGCAACATTTTTTCTAGCTTTTGAAGCTGGCCTAATTCTTTTGGAAGTGAGCCCGAGAGATCATTTTCATACAAATACAAGTCAATAAGCTCAGAACAATTACCTAGTTCATAAGGTATCTCTCCAGATAACAATGTAGTATAAACTGACAGCGTCTGAAGATTCCGCAGTTTACCCAGTGAAGCTGGAATTGATCCAGAAATCTTCGTATCCGCGAGGCCTAAAACAATCATTTCTTGACAGTTTCCAAGTTCTTCTGGTATTTTCCCTTCAATCGCTTTGTTCCCTCCAGCTCTCAAAGACTCCAACTTCAAAAGATTCCCAAGCTCAACTGGAAGAATCCCACTTAACTGATTATCAAAAATCACAAGATTCTTGAGACTGCTACAATTTCCAATCTCCACAGGGATCTTTCCAGTTAATTGGTTTGAGTTCAACATCAAGTCCTCTAAGTTTCGAAGCTGACCAATGGAACTTGGAATACTACCAACAAAATTATTTGAACTAACATCAAGTGAAACAAGTGAAGAACAATCGCCTATATCAACTGGGATTGTTCCAGTAAGATTAGCTCCAGAAATGGTAAGTTTTTCGAGAAAATGAAGTGAAGACAAATTACTTGGAAAGGGAAGAGAAAGCTGAATGGACTGTATATTAATTTGAGTAACAAAGTTTTGTGATGAACAAGTGACATAAGACCAATTGCACGGACTCGAATCCAAAGGATTCCAATTTGCAAATGCTGCATTTTGTGAAGAAGACTTGGCAAGCCAAGAAAGTAACACAGAACCTTCATTGTTTAGTGCAGATGGAAAAGAACATTGTAATGCAACAGTGAGTAAAAAGAGGTGATAACAAGCCTTCAACATTGGCATTTGAAATAACCTCAAAATCACAAACTACTCTTCTCTAATTTTTTTGCATTGGGGCTCTCTATATTTCTGTATATCTACACTCACTTCATTCATAAGTAATGTTCCTGCAGCTTATAGGACTAGACTAGCTCTCAGTTGGTAAGCCAAGTGTAATAATATAAAAAATATAATTATTTTTTTGAAAGAAGTGATAAAAATTTACAACTCACATTATCTCCACCATCTTTGCCTCGGGGTTATGTGTTGTGTGCTTCCCTTTTATTTTATTAAACTGTTTTCTTCATGTACTAATAAAATTTCAAATGAACAATTTACAGTAGCATGCATGTGTTCTTGCATGGTTTTCCTCAAAATTACTCAGTACTAAGGGTGGTTTTTCCTTATTGGTAACTGGGCCTAAAGCTTTGAATTCATCACAAGGTTTGTTAGCAGTACATTTGATAATCCTCACATCTTTCTAAAACAGTTAAAATATTCGCTAAAACAGGGGACTCTGCTCGCAGGTAATTAGGTGCACTCTCAAATTTTTCGAACTTTCGAACTTTACTTTCGAGTGAGACATACTATTAAATTTCATTTCAACATTATCCTAGCAAGTCATCTTCTTTTTTGCGCAGATTTCTTTAGCCGATGATGACGAGAAGATGAACATGTGTTAACTTTTATGATTGTGGGAATTTTTAGGTTTAAGAGAAGGGATTGATGGTAGTAAGTGAGTTTGGCTTCATAATCAAGCTTAGTGTAAATGATTTTCCGACAGTTTAAAACATTAACTTCAAATTTGAGTTTGAAACATATGAGATATGGGCTCCATTTTGAGCAAGGAATCTTAAATTTCAAAGGAGTACTCATTAATAATGTAATACACGTAGATCAAATAAAATTGGACTTATGTAATTATTTGAGATCAATTTAAGAATTTTAGTGTAAAATCCCTAGAACATATGTGCAATTAAATAAATCAACCGTATTTTGTATTTACGTTACGAACATGCTTTTACGAACTCTTAAAATTATCTCTTACAGTATATTTTAGCGGTTCTTAATTAGCGAAATCACTTCATATATTTTAGCTAGCCAACAACATGTTGGTGTGGTTGAGCTACTGGCCTCCTTTCAGGGGTTCGACTCCTGGGTGTGCGTGAGTTTCTTAGTTTGTATTAGGTTTCCTTTCTGTATTTGTAATGGCAGGAGGTCCTTCGGAAACAGGCTCCCTATACAATAGGGACATGGTCTGCGTACATCAACCCTCCTCAGACACCACTTTGAGTGGTATTATAACTGAGTAATGTTTCGTTTTTACTTCATATATTTTAGCTAGATCAATTCCAACAAAAATTTGAATATTTTCAATCATGCTGATGATGATGTTCATGCATATATTAAAATTTAAAGCCACCCCAAATTTCTTGAACATGATATTAGTTTAATTGTTGTGTTCAAGGCTCAAGACAAAGACCAAAAAGGAGATGAAGTAAATACTAATAATCACCTCCCATACTCAGAGCCCAAAGCTCAAGAACATAAAAATTGGGAACCTCCCAAAAAAGGAATCTACTCACATTTTGTTTTGTCAACACCCCATTTCACTAGTTTACTTTTATGCTTTTCACACACATAAACTCACACAAGTGTGTGTTTATTATCACCATTTACCATACTGTATTTGCCAAACTTGTTGGAGGGGTTGCTAGTTAAATTGGACAGATTCAAATGGGCCTCTTTTGAATTTGTCACTCAGGCAAACTGTAGTTTTGGCCCAGTTGAAGTTTGATGTTTATCAGATCACCTCCGATAACAAGGATGTCAAGTGTTGAATGTCAATGAATCTGTCGTTTTCTTTAACATGAAATCTAAGCGAAAGAAATGAGAATAGAATGGTAAAATGGCAGTAAAAATTAGACCTCGCAGAATAGGTCTTGATCTGAAGAATCGAACCAAAATTCTGTTAAAACAATGATATGACTCTCAGAACTATCTTATTATTGAGAACTAAATTGGCTTATATAGCCTTACAAAGCATAAACAAACTGATAAGAAACGTGACACAAACGTGCCTACAAAATAGCTAACAACCTAAACAACGTTATTCCTAAATAATAGAAATCAACCTTGACTCAACAACCTACAGACTTATTCAAACTTTATTCAAACTTCTTGTAACTAACTGCTTCATATCCTCCTCTAAACTAAACTGTATGTCACAGATACATTTAGTTTACTACAGGTGCTTCACAGACTCCAAGTCGCTCTCTCATTTTCGGAAAGACTCCAATTTTATTGGCTTAGTTAACACATCAGCAATTTGATCATTTGTACCACAGTGTACTAACTGAACAACTCCATTGTTTTCCAGATCGCGCAGAAAATGGAAGCGCACTTCAATATGCTTACTTTTAGCATGAAAAACTGGATTTCTGGCCAGCTGTATAGTTGAGATATTGTCACAAAATATGATGGTACTCTCATCTCCTTGATACCCAAGTGCAGCCAATATTCTTTTCATCCATATCGCCTGAGTTGAACATGCTGCAGCAGCTACAAATTCTGCTTCAGTGGTGCTTAGAGTAACAATGGGCTGTTTTTGTGAAGACCAAGCTACTGCAGCTGAACTTAAAATAAATGCATAGCCTGAGGTGCTTTTCCTATCTTCAATATCCCCTGCATAATCACTATCGGTGTACACAGTCAGCTCATTGTTCCCATCCTTCTTATAAAACAGTCCAAAATCAGAAGTTCCTTGTAGATAGCGTAAAACTCTCTTGGCAGCTAACAAATGTAACTCCGTAGGTCTCGACATATATCTACTGAGCAAACGAACTACAAACACAATATCTGGCCTTGTGGTTGTGATATACATCATGCTACCCACCAATTGCCTGTAATAAGTTCCATCTACCTCCCTTCCATTTTCATCTTGGAAAAGCTTGCAACCTGGAACAATTGGATTCTGGACAGGATTGTAGTGTTCCATCCCAAACTTCTTCAAGACTTCTAACACATATTTTCTTTGATTAATAAAAATTCCTTTACTGATTTGAGAAACTTCAACCCCAAGAAACAATCTCATTTTACCAAGGTCTGACATATCGAATTCATTCATCATTGATCGCTTAAAGTCAGCAATCATATCTTTATCATCTCCCCCATATATCAAATCATCAACATAAACACTGACAACCAGAAGCCTACCTTGTTCATTAACCTTCGTAAATAGTGTTGGCTCGCTGTTGCATTCCTCAAAACCTTCTTTCACAAAATAATATTTAAGGCGCTCAAACCATGTCCTTGATGACTGCCTAAGTCCATATAAGGCCTTAATGAGCTTGTAGACTTTGTGCAGTTCACTTTTCACCTCATAACCTCTTGGTTGCTCAACGTAAACGTCTTCTTTCAAAATTCCATGGAGAAAAGCTGATTTGACGTCAAGTTGATAAACATCCCACCCTCTTTGTGCAGCTAAAGCAAGAATCATTCGTACAGTGTCCATACGTGACACGGGTGCATACACCTCTGCATAGTCGATACCATACTCCTGTGCGTACCCCTTTGCAACCAAACGAGCTTTGTGTCGTTCTACCTCACCCTTCTCATTTAATTTTGTCTTGTAAACCCATTTAAGCCCAATCTTTTTCGCACCTGCTGGTAATTCTGTCAAGTACCAGGTGTTGTTTTTCTCAATGGATTTCATCTCTAAATCCATGGCTTCTTTCCATTTTGCATCAACTGCTGCTTCTTCATAGCTTGTTGGGTCTGAGTTTACTGAAAGCGCCCAATTAACCTCAGCATCTAAATCATAATTCTCTTCTCCTGAAGTATAATGTTGCATCCATACAGGAGTTTTTATAACTATTGTGCTTGATCGTACACTTGAATTTTCAGGATTTCCACGATTTTCTTCAGCCTCTTCTGGATTTCCACGATTTTCTTCAGCCTCTTCTTCTTCGTTGACACCTGCATTATTGTCCCCTTGTTCATCTGAATTTTGCAGCTCTCCATCACCATCACACTCCAAATCAAGAATAATTTCTTTTTCGTAATTTTTATCCCAATTCCATTTCTTGTCTTTTTCAAAAACAACATCTCTGCTGATTACTATTTTCTTTTCAACTGGATCATAAAGGCGATAAGCCTTCGTCCCTTCGATCATTCCTAGAAGAATACAGCTGCAACTCTTATCTTCCAGTTTCGTTCTCTGTGCATCAGGAATATGAGCGTGTGCAATACTTCCAAACACTCTAAAATGAGATACTGAAGGCTTAACTCCAGTCCATGCTTCTTCTGGTGTCATATCCTTTAATGACAAAGTGGGACATCTATTCAATAAGTAAAAACTACAATTGACTGCCTCTGGCCAGAATGTTTTAGGCATCCCTTTCTGAGATAATAAACACCTTACCATATTCATCACCGTCCGATTCTTTCTTTCTGCAACGCCATTCTGCTGCGGTGTGTATGCTGCAGTTAAGTGTCTCCGAATTCCATTCTCTTTACAGAACTTATTGAATTCGTTTGAATTAAAACTCCCCACCATGATCGGTTCTTAAACACTTAATATCATGACCTGTTTCTTTTTCTACATGGCTCTTAAATAACTTGAAAGCAGAAAATGCATCTGATTTGACATTCAAAAATTCCACCCATGCTTTTCTAGTATAGTCATCAATAAAACAGATGAAGTACCTTTTGTGGCTGTTTGACATGGGAGTAATTGGTCCACATAGATCAGAATGAATGAGCTCAAGCTTCTTAGACGCCCTCCATTTACTCTTCTTCGGAAAAGAATCTCGATGTTGCTTGCCTTTCAAACAGTCAGTACACACTTCCTCAGTTTCATTAATCTCGGGCAGCCCTGTCACCATTTCCTTTTGCTGAAGTGTTTTGAGGCCTTTGTAACCAAGATGACCAAACCTTTGATGCCAAAGTTTAGCCACATCGTGAGAAGTATGTAGACAAAACTCTGACTTTATACTTCCTCAAGTTATTCGCGCTTCACATACCAACACAAAAACTCTATTTGGAGTCATAGCTGCTTGGATGATCAAACCTTTTGATGGATGATAAATGTTACAGTTGTTTGACTTGAATGACACCGTTAATCCTTTCTCCTGCAACTGGCCAATGCTGAGAAGATGATTCTTTAGTTCTGGCACATAGAAAACCTCCGTAACAACATAGCTGGAACCATTCAATAACAATCTTATGTTTCCCTTCGCAACTACATTCATCCTCGCATTATTTCCCAATCTCACAGTATGCTTGAAACTCTCATCAATATCACAAAATAAAGAACGATCACCACACATATGGTTACTACATCCTGAATTAAGAAACCATAGAACATTGCGATTACCTCCGTTAATCTCTGAACATGCCATGAGCAATAGTTCTTCTGACTCATCAAACTCCACATAGTTAGCCCTCTTTTCCCATTTCGGACATTCATATTGATAGTGCCCAAAAGTATGACATTTGTAACACTCCACTTTAGCTTTATCATATGGTTGTCAGAATCTTCCTCCGCCTCTACCTCCTCGATACGATGTCCTTCCACGCCCTCTTGAGCCAGATCCTCCTTCAGATGTAACCTTAAGTGCCTGTTCTTCTTCTCCTTCATGTTTGAATTTTTGTTCATGAACAAGTAACGAGCTTTGCAAAGCGTCCACAGATAGCTTATCTATATCCTTTGATTCTTCAATTGAGCAAACAATATAATTCCATTTATCAGTGAGGGTTCTCAAGATTTTTTCAACAATCTTGGAATCATTTAATTCTTCTCCGCAATTTCTCATGTTGTTTGCAACAATCATCACTCGACTAAAATATTCAGTAATTGGTTCACCTTTCTTCATTTCCAGTATTTCAAAACTCCTACGAAGACGGTTGAGTTGGGCCTTTTGTACGTGAGCATTTCCTTGACATTTCATCTTCATAGAATCCCAAAGCTGCTTAGATGTTTCCTTCAGTGAGATTGTCTTCAAAATCGTCTTGTCAAGAGACTGAAATAAGTAATTCTTAGCCTTCAAATCTTTCAGCTTCAAATCCTCCAGTGTCTTTCGTTGTTCAGCCGTTAACGTCTCTGGTTTCTCAAGTTCATTATATCCAGATTCCACAACTGTCCAGTACTCCTTGGATCGAAGAAGATTTTCCATAATCATGCTCCAGTGATCATAATCTCCATCAAATTTAGGAATGGCAGGTTGAGCAAAATTTCTATTTGCTTCTGCCATCTCTCTCTCACAATCTGTTTCTCTCAGTGTATACTCTCACTCGCTCTCAGTGTTTACTCTCACTTTTTTTTTAATATATTTCCGTATGTAGCTCTGATACCATTTGTTAAAACAATGATATGACTCTCAGAACTATCTTATTATTGAGAACTAAATTGGCTTATATAGCCTTACAAAGCATAAACAAACAGATAAGAAACGTGACACAAACGTGCCTACAAAATAGCTAACAACCTAAACAACGTTATTCCTAAATAATAGAAATCAACCTTGACTCAACAACCTACAGACTTATTCAAACTTTATTCAAACTTCTTGTAACTAACTGCTTCAAATTCATAGAATCGAATACAAATTTATTTTCGAATTGTAAAATTCGATAATTATCCGAAAATCAATTTTATCCAGTCTGAAAAATATTCGAACCAAAAATTTAACCGAAAATAATCCGAATTACTAAATTCGATAATGACCTAGATAAAAACGGAATAATAAATGATCCAAACCAAATATGACTCGACATACTGGATCTAATTTAGATCCGAATTAGAAAAATGATGAATTAAGTAGTTATAATTTTAACAGTTATAAACAATTGCATATCTAGATTGACGCACATTCCATTCAATGTTTACCCATTCTTAAGTAAAATACATATTTTAAAAAATATTGTGTTAATTGTATCATAATTATTTAATTATCCTTTTTTAAAAAATCACATAATTTTATACTAGATATATTATCTTCAATTATAAGGTATTTTTAAAATTCCAAAAATTAAAATAACGAATGAGTAATGATCCGAATTGATACGAACCAACTCTGATTCGAACCGAATTTCATGATACATGCTAATTTTATGTACATCTATAGCATGTTATCTCTCATTTATCCTTAGTTTTTAATAATTTTATCCTTGATTAGCATGAAAGTAGCATTTTAATTTGGATTGGATGCTAAGTTGAATTTTTATGTTTATAGGATAATTTTGGAAGCAAAAAGAGCCTTATTTCACATCTTCAAGAGACCGTAGATTAAACCTAGACGAGCAATGAGGAAATTAGAATTGTCACAAAAACATTGAAAGTGATATATTCCTAAAGCAGGAATCCCGATTGGAATTAATATAATTTGTTTTAAGCAAAAGGAATCCGGTTTCAGATCCTCAAAAGACCGCAGCTTAGGACTAAAAAATTTATTTAAATTAATAAATAGTTAATTTATTTAGAAAATTATATTTATAAATATCTAATAATATTAGATATTTATTTTTATAATTTCTGGATTTAATTAATTATTTATTAATTAAAGATTATAAGCTGTGCGGGATAAAAAGCATTTCTACGGAACCCAGTATATTAAACAAACAAAAGTGGCCGGTCAGTAAAGCAAAGCAAGTGGGTTGGTTTGGAAATGGAAATACTAGTTCCTGCTTTCGGCTACTTTGTATTTTTTTTATTTTATTTTCTTTTCTTTTTATTTTCTTTTTCTTTTCTTTTTATTTTTTTAATTTTGTGGTGTGCTAAGTATTTGCTATAAATAGGTTGTACTTCTTAGGTTTGAGATCATCAATCTCTGCACTGCATAAATTTCAGTTTCTATTTTAGTAGTTAGTTTAGGTGTAGATAATAAAAGTAGAGAAGAAGAAAATACTTCGAAGGAGAGCTTGGGCAAGGGTTGAAGGGATTCAATTCAGACTTACAGATTTCTTCAAAGTTGTATCTTTCTTAACTCTATACTTTGTAAATATGGTTTTTATTTTATATATATATGTTTGTGTTATTTATCTAGCATGTGTAACTAATTCTATAATTCGAGAATTAGGTAGTATTCATTGGTAATATATAATTGTTTGATTATGATGTTAATTCTCTACTTTTGCTAATCTATCATTGAGGGCTTAACCCAATTAAGGGAGTCATGAACCATTAATTGTATTTCTAGGAATTGTAATGAATTGGGAGAGGATTTATAATTCTAGTACATGATTTGATAGACATAGTGCAATTATTGAATCGGGAGATTAATAAGAGGACTATGAAACTTATAATTCTTGGGTCTTAATAATCTAAAATTATATTTCGATTGATCATGGGAGTGACTTTTGAGATATAATTATAGACACTATTTTGTATCTTGGGAGAGAACATTATAGAATTTAGAAGGATTGTTTTTAGCAAAGTACGAGAGATACGCATCACATCAACATTATTGAACCAATTGAAGAAACCTAGTTCTCGGGTTACTTTCCTCATCACTTAGTTTTAACTGCTTATTTTAGTTAAATTTAGTTAGAAACAAACACCCAATTATTCCTCCACACTTCTAGATTGTAAGAAATTAAAACCTGAACTTGTATTAACAGTCCTTCCCTGCGAACGAACTTCACAAAAATACTGTCAACAAAAAAAAATACATAAAATAAAAATAATAAAAAGTTTTAGAATAAAGTCTAGTTGTTAATTTTTTATAATAATTTGATTTTTGTTATTTTCTGTTTTATTTACGGTTTTGTTGTTTGTTGAAAAATAAAAAATAAAAAATAAAAAAATAAAAAAATAAAAAAATAAAAAAATAGTAAAATAAAAATAAAATAAAAAGTGAGTAGGCAAAGAGACTACATGGAGTACCACTTTGGTTGGAACAACGCTCAGAATTTTTACAACAGTCAAGAACGATATCAAGACTTCAATCCTTACCCACAATTCAATGCTTATGAGGATTTTAATGAATATCAGGTGAATTCGTTCTATTCTGAGAACTCATTTTATGCTCCATACCCACCTGGGAATGATTTTTCATGTGCCTTTGAAAATCAATATCATGATGATTTTAATCCATATATGTGCAATGATGTTGATACGGGTGTAATTCAATCTGATCCTTCTTTACTTTCGATGGGAGTTTTTAATCACTGTGAGGACCTACCATTAGAAATTGCTAGTGATAATGATATTCCATGTGATTCAATAGCTTGGTACGAGGAGAATGCTAAATTAAATGATTTTATTTGGGAAGTTCGAGCAGTGTGGCATAACGGCCGTTCTCTAACTCCCCCATGTGTCAATTTTCCTCTATGCCATGACTCTTGTTTAGCAATTGATGATAGTGTGGTGTCTGACGAGTCTACTTGTGTAGTTGATAATTGTCCCATTCGCATTAATGATAATTTGGATGCAATTGAAATTCTACCAAATCTAGAAAATTTTGAGCTTAATACATTGGTAGACGAGATTAAAATTGATGAGTGTCCAATTATAAAAGAGAAGGAAGTTAAGATTGATGGAGTTGAAAATCTTGCTTTGGAATATAAGGATCCAATTTGGGAGGAGTTTATGAGTAGTATTTATGATGATTATTCTGACGACTTTTCTAGCTATTTTGATGTTCCCAAGTCTCTTGAGCATGCTAGGTTCTTGAAAGTTTTCGTACCTTTCAATGAATCTAAGGTTTATTTGCACATTATGGTTTTATTACAAATTCGTAGATATGTGCATCTATTTGCTTTTTCTCCTCACTAGTATGATTGTTTGTGCAAATAAGTCGAGCCAATGACAATAAACAAGCGCTATTTGGGAGGCACCACAATGAATTTTGTTGTTTGAATTGTGTGTTAAGATTTGAATAATCTTCTTGTGTGTTTGGACTATGCAGGGAGATGGAGGCATGTGGCAAGTGAAAAATTGATGGGGCATTGCAGAAGAATTCAAGGGCTTGAAATTAATTCCAAGGGCCTGAATCATGATTTCTTTGTTGCACACTACCACCTCGTCTATGACTCAGGGGAGTTCTTTCTTTTCTTCCTAGCATATTAGTCCATTGTGTTGTCATTTATATATATTGTTTGTTTCTTTAGGTTATATGTGGTTAGTGGTTGTTTCTTGTGGACAAGAAACGTGATAAGTTGGGGGGTGTGTTCATTGTGGTGTTATAAAAAAAATAAAAATAAAATAATTGAAAAAATCAAAAATAATTCTAGCCTTGTAAAAAGATCACTTGTTATAATTTGCCTTAATGCGCCCATGCATGCTAAAAGAATATTGTGTTATTGACGCTTTTGATTGAGAAGTGATATGTTTTGTACTTGCGCACACACATACACTAGCAAGTTGAAGCAAGTGAACTCATTGAATTTTGTAAATAATTAAAAGGACATGAATATGTGCAAGATGATTTGGTTTGCATGCTTTGAGTACAAGTAGGTGCGTTAGAGAGTCTTGTTACCTGGGATTGATTATGTTTTGTCACACCAAGCGAGTTTTGAGCCTATATGCATATCTTTTGCATTCCATATTCGTTTGCTTGAGTGTCCACATGTTGTTTGCATTGCTAGCACTTGTTTGAGGTCTTTCTTGAAATGCATGACATTATTTGATGATAACATGATAAAGGCATTTAGGGATAACCTCATAATTCCCATATTTCCACACCATTTAAACATGATCAATTAGTTACCCCCATTGAGCTTAATCCTATTCTTTCGATGACACACCACATTATTTGCCTAAACCTTTTTCTTGTATATTAGCCTTAAACACTAACTTGATCACTTTTTGTCAAAGGCTAGTTGAGTTTTTGAGGGGGTAATAAGGTGTGTGAGATGTATCTTTTGATCATTACTTTTGGGAAAATATTGGGTTGGGTTGTTACTTGTTAGTCGAAATTTGTAATAATATCAATGGATCATTGTACTTGTTTATATTTAGCTCTCGAAAAAAAAATAGAAAAAAAAGAAAAAAATAAATAATGAGAGCATACTTCTTTTTGTGTGATCCTTCTTTGTTCGACTAATCAAGTTATTTGTTGGAAAAGAATTCAAGTATGGGGATGATAGATGGGGAGTTGAATGATTTATGTTGTTGGGTACTAGCTTTTGACATTTCACCTTTCTTTGGCTTTACTTGACATACCTTGTCCCTAACCCCATTACAACCCGTATAAAGACCTTTTGATTATCATCAGTGGTGTATATTGTGTTAAAGTTAGATTGATACCAAATGTCAAGCATGCTTATGATTTTGTTGGAATTGAGTGATACACTTACCTTTGTTCTTGAGTGGATATTCTTTTGTGAGTGAAAGGTGAGTTATTACTTGTATTTTGGCATATGAGATCCCAAGTTTTGACTCAAAGATGTACTCTTATGGGCTTAGCATGATTACCAACTTATCCTTGCATTTGACATGGACTTTCAAACTTATGCATATTCATTGAGTAGATTATGTGAATACTTGCACCTTTGACACCAAGACATTGCATTATTCACTTTGATTCTTAAGTTGATGTGGCATGAGAGGACTTGTATGTGTGGTGTTGTATTGGCATTCGATCTTTTACATGAGCTAGATGGATTTTGTGGGTACATTCACTATAGGCCCTCACGAGACAAAACTCGTCCTACTAGGGCTACCTAGGGGTTTAACGGCTTGTTGCATGTGCTCAATGCAATCGTGTCACCTACGAAAGTGGTATTAATAAGTAGTTATTTTATAGTGGTTTACTCGAGGACGAGTAAAGGTCAAGTTGGGGGTATTTGATACATGCTAATTTTATGTACATTTTATAGCATGTTATCTCTCATTAATCCTTAGTTTGTAATAATTTTGTCCTTGATTAGCATGATAGTAGCATTTTAATTTGGATTGGATGCTAAGTTGAATTTTTATGTTTATAGGATAATTTTGGAAGCAAAAAGAGCCTTATTTCACATCTTCAAGAGACCGTAGATTAAACCTAGACGAGCAATGAGGAAATTAGAATTGTCACAAAAACATTGAAAGTGATATATTCCTAAAGCAGGAATCCCGGTTGGAATTAATATAATTTGTTTTAAGAAAAAGGAATCCGGTTTCAGATCCTCAAAAGACCGCAGCTTAGGACTAAAAAATTTATTTAAATTAATAAATAGTTAATTTATTTAGAAAATTATATTTATAAATATCTAATAATATTAGATATTTATTTTTATAATTTATGGATTTAATTAATTATTTATTAATTAAAGATTATAAGCTGTGCGGGATAAAAAGCATTTCTACGGAACCCAGTATATTAAACAAACAAAAGTGGCCGGTCAGTAAAGCAAAGCAAGTGGGTTGGTTTGGAAATGGAAATACTAGTTCCTGCTTTCGGCTACTTTGTATTTTTTTTATTTTATTTTCTTTTCTTTTTATTTTCTTTTTCTTTTCTTTTTATTTTTTTAATTTTGTGGTGTGCTAAGTATTTGCTATAAATAGGTTGTACTTCTTAGGTTTGAGATCATCAATCTCTGCACTGCATAAATTTCAGTTTCTATTTTAGTAGTTAGTTTAGGTGTAGATAATAAAAGTAGAGAAGAAGAAAATACTTCGAAGGAGAGCTTGGGCAAGGGTTGAAGGGATTCAATTCAGACTTACAGATTTCTTCAAAGTTGTATATTTCTTAACTCTATACTTTGTAAATATGGTTTTTATTTTATATATATGTTTGTGTTATTTATCTAGCATGTGTAACTAATTCTATAATTCGAGAATTAGGTAGTATTCATTGGTAATATATAATTGTTTGATTGTGATGTTAATTCTCTACTTTTGCTAATCTATCATTAAGGGCTTAACCCAATTAAGGGAGTCATGAACCATTAATTGTATTTCTAGGAATTGTAATGAATTGGGAGAGGATTTATAATTCTAGTACATGATTTGATAGACATAGTGCAATTATTGAATCGGGAGATTAATAAGAGGACTATGAAACTTATAATTCTTGGGTCTTAATAATCTAAAATTATATTTCGATTGATCATGGGAGTGACTTTTGAGATATAATTATAGACACTATTTTGTATCTTGGGAGAGAACATTATAGAATTTAGAAGGATTGTTTTTAGCAAAGTACGAGAGATACGCATCACATCAACATTATTGAACCAATTGAAGAAACCTAGTTCTCGGGTTACTTTCCTCATCACTTAGTTTTAACTGCTTATTTTAGTTAAATTTAGTTAGAAACAAACACCCAATTATTCCTCCACACTTCTAGATTGTAAGAAATTAAAACCTGAACTTGTATTAACAGTCCTTCCCTGCGAACGAACTTCACAAAAATACTGTCAACATTTCATCCGTTCTTAATTCGAATTTCATCCGATTTTAATCATAGTTAGACGCAAATCGAATCAGATCCAATCCGATCCGAACTCTATTCAAATATATCATACCGACAATTGATCCGAACCAAAACCGATCCGGAGTCAGGTATAGTAAAAATGTAGAATAGATGTGTTATGTAAAAAATAAATTGGTTAATAGTATTGCATTATTCATTCCAATCAAATAAAACTCTAAAATCAAATAGTAGTAGTTAAATTCTAGAACATCTCCAAGGGTGAAATGTAAAATTGTTAGCTAAAATGATTATCTATATTGAATATGTAAAATTTTAGCTAAGAGGAGGTATATGTACTTCAATGGGGTTATCTATAATTATAATTATGTAAAATTATACATAAGAGGTTTATGGATTCAACAAATATAGAAGACCAAATATGATTATCTATATTTTTTGCTAAGGAGAAAGAAGGTTGGAGTACCTCAATTTATAGATATTATCTAAAAGGTGCCACATAAATGTCACTTAGATAATATAGCTAAGGGGTCTCTCCCCTTGGAGATGCTCCTATTTACCGGATCAATCAAACTTTAAACAAATTGCATCAATACATCCATAGGCTCTGCTATTTTGAATTTCTGGCTTTAAACGAGGGGCTGTGGAGGGAGGAATACAAATATAATTCTACATTATAAGTTATAATTTTTTCAATAAAGATTTGAAATTAGTTTCGTTAAAATCTCGGGTCGTTACAGTAATTGAATCTTCTGTGCATGCAACTCTAATCATGCTTGAGAAATTTGTTTGAGAGAGTGGGCGTAGCAGCTGAATAACTAATTGCAACGGTGTTTGCTCTCTGATAGTGTATATACTGAAAATAATAGAAATTTATAAATTCAAACAGAGCCAGAGTATATTCAAGTAAAATCATAGTAATTACATTTCCAGTGAAGGGTATGATGAACCCAGAGCTCTGAAACACATCTACAAAAGAAAAAACTTCTTCCTTTCTTCCCATTCTGTTTGTTGTATGTTTTGAATAGCTATTTATAGGCATAGAGACAGAAGAATGAGGAATTATTCTAAATCTATGGCCCGAGAAAAAAGAGACACGATAAAGAAACCAAAAGAGTCGAAAAGAAATTGGAACGAGCAACCGATTTCAAGATGATAAATAATCAAGAAAACAGGAGGAACAACGCTTCTGTGCCCGCTCCTAGTATTGCATATTATCGATTGAAGCAGGCCAGAGGTTGATCATGGCAAACAATGGTGTAATACTTAGTAAGACGATATACACTTACCAAACCAAGAGACTTGACTGATAACTGACCTGACCTACTAAACTTAAACTGACATAGGTGTTGCTGTATCATAATGTATTGGGTGAAGGAAAACCGTAATTTTTTTATCAACTTTTCTTTTCTAATGGTAATTTTGTGGTTTTCTGTTCGACAGCTGTTTGAACTCAATGTTAACATTGGCGGCCTCTACGACAGCTAAGAGCACCAGCGTTAGAGGTAAGAGTTCCCACCAAGGAAGAGGACTTTGCGCCCAAACTTGATGCCCTGGCAAAGCTGGCTGAAGCTCCAGCACCAGATGGAGTAAAATAAGCTCCATTAAGCATTAGGTCTCCTTCTGATCTCCAATTCCAGTGCCTCCATCTGTGCGTATTGAGATCAACTCTCTTGGTCACCTGCACATTCAAACCAAATAAGTATAACATTGAAACAATCATAATGATCTGCATTTCTTCTATGAACTGTCTGCTTTTGTTTTCTTTGATATATCGACTGACCTCTTTAGCAAAAGGGTTTGATGGGGCAAGATATCTATTTCCCTGGCTGTTTATTGTAGGATCAGCACTGCCTCCAATAGCATACATTTCCCAGTGGGTATAGTCATTGTTCACCACATGAAAGTATCCATGCCTACACCTGCAAATTAATAATGATTTCAATTTGTACTAGTAAAAAATTGATATAATCATCATCTTCCTAAGTTAAACTTGGCGAGACCAGCATTAATTTACCTTGGCATTCTCTGCATAAGACCCTCACCAAAATGGTTGTATGCAATTGTAACCTGCATAACCTTATCTCTTGAGTAGGTGTCGCTGTGGCCTAATAGCATCACCTGTCAATTTATACTAGTTAATTTACTTAGACTTCAACCAGGCTAAGGATAATGAGATTACTATGCAAGCTTTGGTTACCTCATTATGGTGAGTGAAGTAATTGTTAGAAATAGTAATTGCAGTCGATCCCATTATAGCATCGACTAGGCCATCAGCACAGTTGGAAAGAGAATTGTGATCAATCCAAATGTGGCTTGATCCAAAAATGGAAATAGCATCACCATCAGCCATTGTCCTCCAACCAAAATGACTTGGTGAGCTTCTAACCATGGCATTTCCAGTTGGTCTACAATCATGGATGTTAAGACCATGAATAATGATATTGGTGACAAATTGGATAGTAATGCAAGCTCCATTTGCAATATGGACAGAGTGTCCTCGGGCATCAATAGTTTTAAAGCTGTTCATAATTAGCTCTAGTTTTAGTGTGATCACCATGCTGCGCTTGAAAACGATCCATAGAGGCTTGTCTTGGATCACAGCATGACGCAGAGTTCCTGGTCTGGGATTTACAGGGTCATCATCATTTGGGTCTGTGACCACATAGTACTTGCCATCACGACCACCAACAGCACTGCGTCCGAAACCAATGGCACAGTTGGCAAGGCGCTTACGGTTACGTGCCCAGCTGCGATCACAGCGCCAGCAATCATCAATAGGGTTTCCAGTACCACATGAGAAGAATCCCAACTTCCTCCTTTCAGTGCTATTCTTAATTGCCCTGCATTTTGCATAAACTTCTGTCAGTTTAGCCATTTCATCATATTATCCAACTTAAATCTTCCTATTATCTTAGTTAGAATGCGGGGTTGTTAATTCATAAATTACAGCCAGGTATATTTTGCATAGATCAGAAGTCATTAATAAGAAATACATGACATTCTAAACACATTTCTTTTTCTCCAATCTATTGCATGATCTTAGGTATAGGGATGGCAAAAAAAACCGATCCGATGGATACCCGATCCAATTCGACCCGATTGGATCTTACCGAACCCGATTTTTTGGATTTGGATTTGGATTTGGATTTGATTTTTAAACCCGAAAGAATTTGGATTTGGATTTGGATATTAACTATATCCAACCCGATCCAAACCCGAAACCCGAAAACCCGATCCAAACCCGATCCAAACCCGAAACCCGAAAAAAACCCGATATATATATAATATATATATATATATATATATATATATATATATATATATATATATATATATATACATATATAATCTTAAAAAAAATACATATTACTTAGTTACACTAAGTAATATGTCCCTGGATGGTGATATTTAGAGTGGTGTAACTTGGACATATTTATTTTTATGTTTTTGGAATCTGAATATTTATTTGTAATTGTAATTTTATTTTTTATGAAATTTTTATGTAATTCGGGTTTGGATAAACCCGAACCCGATCCAAACCCGATGGATCGGGTTTGGATTTTGAATTTCCAGATCCGATTGGATTTGGATCGGGTTTGGATTTGGATTTCAGATTCGGGTTTGGATTTGGATATCACAGGTATCCAACCCGTTGCCATCCCTACTTAGGTACAGTCAATTTAGTAATGTGCCCACTTTTGTTCTTAAAGTACAATGGTATATCAAATTCACTTGCAGTAAAATGCATTAATTCTCATATTGAACTTGTCTAGAAATGCAATAGAGAATTTATGATATAACAAAATTAAGGTCAAGAACAATATTCTAGTATTATACTACTACTGTATACTATTCATGAACTAAAATTAAATGCGTGATGTGCGGATCTGTATGTGTATTACAACAAGGACATATAAGTACTATGGGTTCTGGCAAGAAGAACATGAAACAAATTAAAGGCATGCACCTCCAGTCACCAGTAAAGTATTATAGTAAACAATGCCACATCTGAAAATGCATGTGCAACCTCTTGTTAGAGTGTCATGTCATTTTAGAAAGATTACAGAAATTAAATTTGCAAATCACTTTAGGTTCATTCACAAATACATCCTTTTGATCGTGTCAATATGGTTAGGTTTACGTATATCTCACCCTCTCAAAGAAGTAGTAAAACATACTATGTCCTGATTAGTGAACTAGCATTTACAACATGAAGTTATCAGAGTCCATGGTGCTTGAATTCGCAAGAAACTAGAATTTGTTTAACTGCAAAGTCCGGATCTCTTTTGACCAAAAGTTGAAGCAACAAATAAAGCCAAAGAATCTGGGTTGAAATTTAAAGGAATGAAAACAGAGTAGGTGAGAAAAAACTAAACAATATTAAAAATGTTACTACTATGTTCTCCAGTACGCCCATGTGATCCCTCTAGTTGCATCTTCTCATTTATTGAAACCACATGGACTCTCAGTGAAAAACTGACTTAAATTTAAGCAACAACAATTAAAATGTATAATAGCAGATTCATTATATATTTTGTTGTACCGAAAACGTGCAAGTAGAGACTTACATGTCAACCATGGTTGCTATTGCTTCAGGATCTTCCACTGCATGCTCGTGCCTACAAATTTATATTTGACACAAAACCGACATTGTTATTTTGTATGGCAATGGTAGCTGTTATACAATAACATCTCATATTGATTAGTTGGTTACGTTTGAATATCTCTTTATGGCGAATCCGATATGTATTAGTTGGTTGGTATTTTTGAAGCGAAATGTAATAAATTATCAAACACTTTAAGCATGCATTAGGTCGTGGACTTGGACGATTTGAATTAAGAAACATGGAATTTTCAGGCAGTAGTAAAAGCCCAAGTTGGTCGATAGTCTTAAAGTTAAAGCAGGGGATACAAAATTGTAACAAATGTTCCATAAAGAGCAATCATGTGAGTTGATCCTATTTGTAACTTTATAAACGACAGCGTATGCATTAAAACACACTCTACTCGAGACAATTCCCCCCAGAAAAGAAATTCAAGAGAAGCAATTGGCTCGAGACCATTTCAAATTTACATAAATAGCCTCCGAAAATCTTGATTATATAGTCAAAGTAGGATTAACTAATGGGTATCGTAGTAAATTAGCATCATATTTTCTGTTAAAAATAGATGAACAGTAGCATAACTAACAAGTAAAGCTGGGAGCCTGGGAAGTTTTTCTAACTTCAGATCCAATCTGAACGGTTGGGATTATCAAAAGAATTAAAATGAAACTCATCCAACGGCCAGGAATCATGCTAATAAAACTGCGAAATGTAGGTAGGAAACAGGGTAGTAGTACATACTTGTGGACTTCCATTGTTGTGTTGCTTAAGCTCTTCAGCTCCATCGTTTCTTCACCACTGCAATCACACAAAATGTACATCAACTCGACCAAGAAATATTATCAAAAAATTACAAAAAACAGAGCTAGTAACAAAACATAGTTTACTCAATTCAGCTATAATGCTCATGGTAGCTTGATCAAAGTTTCCAACATTTGCAAAAATGCTCAACAAACTAGAAGTTTCAAATAATGCACATTAACGGAATGTATGAGATGGTATCCAGTACACAATGCTCTCGTGAGTGATATCGACTCTTTGATATAAACAAGTCTTAGTATGTTTATATGCATACCTTGATACTGGATGCTCATCATCACCTAACATCACAGCCTTGGCATTGAAAAGAAGGAGAAGCATGCAAAGAACGTAAAGAAATCTCGATGAGAGCACCATTGTTTTGCTTAGGAGTTGAGAGCTTAAGCTATTTCTAGTCTAGAATGTAATGTAGGTCTCTCTCTAAATTGGAGCGAGTAGAGTCGAATAAAAGGATGAATGCAGTTGTTCTTTTATAGGAGAGAGTAGTAAAATAGAGGGAGAAACTTTGCGCCTAATTTTGGTGCGATTTAGAGTTGTACTTTGTAAATTTTTTTAAGAAAATAAAAATAGAGACAGGTAAATATGACTTAACTACTTTAACTTCACACCTAATTAACTGTCATTAACCAAACATGCCTCGTCTTTTTTGGCTTCACACGTGCCAACTCCGTCGGTCACTCACGTGCGGTATAATAATCAAGTTTAACAGTTCAGTGGTCGCTAGCATTAGAAATGCCACCATTTTTACCGAAAGTTAACATTGTACGTACTTACTAATATGACCGTCCCTGACACACGAACGAGAATTCGAATGAAGTTTAATTATAGAGAAAATTGGGTCTTGAGGACAATTTCAGGAATGTTTCCTAAGGTTATAAAGTGATTTGTACTTATAAAGTGAGGGGTCGTAGGAGCAGTTTTGTAAATATAAATATTTTCAGTAATTTTATATAAATATCCTTAAATTTGTATTAAAAATATTTTAATCTCAAGTAAAATCCTGAGATCATCCTCAGGCGTATGAAACCCTATATAGTACTTTTCACGTAATATCGGATGCAAACCACCTATTGCAATCAAATATTTTGATAATTAATTGTTCATAAAATGAAACATTGCAATAGATGTTTTCCGTGTACGTTAGCGGAAAACATGTCTGTTTTTTACTTTTTGAGACATTGAAATTCTGTTAATAATTAATAAATATACATCATAAATTTCAAGTTTTGACGTAAATTTTAAATAAAGCCTTGGGAAAGCATGTATAGTCGAACTACATTCATACGACAACTAAAAGTTGATTATTTTGTATGAACAAGCTGGGTTGTGATTTGTGAATTGGCGCCGCGTGTTGATGCGGAGATGGCGATGGGCAACTAATATACAGTGTTTTGGGAGGATACGGCATTTGCCTTGTTATTTGGCCGTCGTACTCATAGGGTGGCATTTTAACGATTTTTTTTTTAACATGGGAACCCGCAGCCGCTACCCTTCGGGTGCGTTCTGGGTAAACCCATGGGCTCATGCAATAACCTGCAAACCACGTGATCCAAGGCAAATCGCACAAGTGCGACAGGCTCTGCCCCAGGATGGCATAATCACAAATCCGCCTCTCATGAGAGTCGAACCTGTGACCAAGAGGTGAGATGACCTCTCTTTAACCAACTGAGACAACCCTTACGGGCACATTTTAACAATCTTGTTTATCCCTTGTTTAAGTAACATCAAAGAAACATAAATTAAATCCGACTAGTTTTTTTTGCATTTTCTTCAATGAATACAGTTGCTAGACAAACTACTTAATTTTTTTTTTTTATACTCTGGTTTCAGACTAACTTTCACGCCATCTTGATTAATCCAAAAAATTATTATCACATTTATATTCACCCAACATGACAATTCATTTACCTTATACCACCCAATGGGATCGAATCTATGAACTTGTATGGTAATTTTCTAAATCACGATCCCAACAAACCGAAACACAATTGATGGGTAACTACTTAATTTTTATACAAGCCTGAGTTGATACAGTTGCTAGACAAAGTAAATTTAATAGATGAATGAAAGTAGGAAACACTAACTACTGTGGCGGTGGTTAGAATCAGGGAAAATGAATCACACCGACTCTAGAAATAACTCTACCTGCACGTATTTATTACATTCTATCTCTTAAATGACCCCAACATCTCATGCACTATCTTCCTTCCCCTCCCCATCCTCTCAATCTATCTATGTACAAGACTGATATATACAGTGCCCTAATATGATTTTTGTGTTACTTGACATGTTATCACAACTCGATCGAGAAATCTAAATTTGTACTAATTTCCATTGAAAATACTTAATTCGAAATAGTTTTTTTTTTTTATATATTAGTTTGACAATGTTGGATGTCAGGCAGTAAATATGGATTTATAGGTTGTAAGGTTATAATATGGTGGTATGAAAGATGAGTATGGGTTTTCATTTGTCAGTTGCCAGTTCCCAATAGTCGCAACCACGGGCACTGCATGTAGCCAATAGATTATGTCCCCCTTCTGAAGATACTAATTTATGTAGCATGTAGGTGTATAATCATTCAACATTTTACCTATCTCTACTTCTAAGTTTAGTAGTATACAAATTACAAATACAACGTCTCCTTATATTAAAAAAATCAGAACTTATTTTGAGAAAAAATTTCACATTTACATACCAATTTTTAGAATTAAATATTTAGAAAAAGTTTAGTATTCTTTATATGTAGAAAATAAGTAACTTATTTCAGAAAAAAGTATAATTTGATGTATTTTTTTCAAAAATAAGTTATTTATTTCAGATAAATAAGATTTGCCAAACGGCTATGCAGTTTGATACACTTTTACTGCTAATTTCAAACTACTTCGATATATCAGTCCAAATTAAAGTAAAAGTTTTAGTTATTGAGACTCTAAATTAAAAAAAGTGGTATATACTTTATTATGGTTAATACATTAAAGACCGGCAAGAGTGAGCGGAACGGATAATTAAATTAAGAATTAATCGAAATCGAATCGAAATTGATCATTTTAGCAGCATAAAAAAAATCTGTTTAGTCTTCGCACGGAATTAAGAGTGACTCAAGTTGAAGTTTACCAGCCAGAGGTCAAGTTCAGGTTATTCTTTTAAATGGAAAAAGTTGATATTCCATTTGACAGAAAAATTGACTTACATAATATTGAAAATTGAACTATTAACCAATGACTAATTTTTCAACGACATGAAAGAAATTCAAAAGGACTTCCTCAATCTGCGGTAGACCGAATTTTTATTTTTTGTCAAAGCTGTAGACCTAAATTAGGTCTATACAACTTCACCATAATACATAGTGTATTCTTGTGTGTTTAATCTAGATTGGTGAGGAAGCAAGATTGCGCCACCAATTAGGTCTTGTTTCGTCATTAATAAACTTATCTCAATTTTGATTTCAAACAATTTTGATTTAATTTTGAGTCTGAAATTAATTAAACCATTATTTGATACTTGTACGTGACTTGTCTAATGGGATTTAGAAGAAAATTAAACACCACTATGCCACTCTATTTACCACCAACAATTCAACTACTATATACTCCCTCCGTCCCATTTTAATTGGCTTATTTGACTTTTGCACACATATTAAGGAAAAATAAATTTTATCTTTACTTTAACTATAATACCCTTGTAATTGCATTAATGTATTAGGTGGAAAGAAGGAGCTATTACATTAAATAATACAAATAATAGATTACCAATGCATGATTAATAGGGGTATATATGGAACTTAAATATACATTAAAGGAAAGAAGACAAGTTTTTGGAACAAACTAATATGTAACCAAGACAGATAAATTGGGACGGAAGGAGTATTATTATATTGTGGGTTTCATAATGCGTTGAATAATTTAATCAAATGCTAATTGTCATTTTACCATTTGTCACAATGGCAACTCCTGGAATGATTGTCGCCACACACACAGATAACAATAATTAATACGAAGATTAATGTTCCTAAGAGCATCTCCAATGGTGTTAGTTAAATTGGTTGGCTAAAATGATATAAAATATTAATTATGTAAAATTTACTGAACCTGTAAGGCGTTGTGCTCCGATGGTATTGGCTATAATGATTGGCTATTTTTTAAAAATGGTATGTTATTATTATTTCAAGTTGTTATAAATAGAATGTATTATTTTATTATGGTAATAGATGATGTGGAATCTTCTTACAGGTCTCTAGAGGTTCGACAAATATAGCCAACATCAAGAGATTATCTATAATTATAGATAACAGTTTTGTCCCATTGGAGTGTAAATTTTTTTTACACATTCTTTATAATTCTTATTTATGGTAATTAATTTTAAAATTTACCTAAGGGGTCTCTCCCATTGGAGATGCTCTAAGATCTTATTATCAAGCCAAGTATGGGCAAACACATAGATATCATTGCTAGTAGATGCCCATAATTTCTATGTAGTTGAGATTGACCAACATAAGTGGCCACCTCGTACTAGATTAGTACATTGCATTTTAATTAGTGTTTTTCTCCTTTAGCTAGTCAAATTCAATAATGAAATAGTCGATCGAACTTGCACTTTGGATCCATGCCACACTTAACGTCTAAACCTAACATGACAAGGACACAGCATTTCATTTGGCCATTAGTGAGTAATCACAGCGAGATTTTGTGGAAACTGTAAATTGTTAATTCTTGTTTTTACATTATCAAAAATTGTATTATGAATCCAACAAAACAATTATAAACAATCGAAAAAATGGTCACAAAGATATTGTCCATATAGATTGGAAATGATAGCAAAACCAGTTACTAAGCGATCGATAGAATTTATAGTTCAAAATCTCAATATTTTGTTACCCATCGCTCTTAAATAAGTGCCATTAACTGACGCTTTTCGAAATGAATTTAGTCGCTATTAAAAATGATGTAGACTGCTAGTTGGAAACGAAGAGTTTAATTGACCAAGTATTAGTTTGTGTTGGGTATATTACAACTACAGAGGCAGTGATATATATTAAATAAGAACAGACATATGATCAATTAACAAAACAAATCACGAAGGCATAAACAAGAATGTTATCAGAGACTGTAATTAACGAGAAAAGCAAGAAAGACTTATCTCTCACAGAAGTTTTAGCAAGTATTGATAAGAGAAAGAACAACTGAGTCGCCAAACCCTTCGAGAGGACTTGACTGTTCTTGAAGAGATTATTGCCCCACTTACGCTGTGTTGGGTTCCAGCAATATCACCTCCAGGATAAAACAGCACAGATCAAACTGGTCACAGAAGCGGAGAGATCAACAGCGATCAGCACCTCAGTTCGCCTGAGAACTATGTATATAGTCTGTATGTATTGAGGGAGACTAGAGAAAGAAGAAGTAGGTAGGGTTTTTTCCCCTTAGGACGTAACTTATCTCACAACGTTCTATTATGTATGTATATAATACAAAAAATAAAACGTAACTGATACTCCATAAAAGGAAAGTAAATATTCTGATTTAATTTCATTAACTACAGTATCAGGATTTATTTTTTCAGTGGATTTTATGTCCATCAGTATCAGGATCTGATCATCGTCAGGATCAATCGTCATGATCATGATTTTGGTCCGTCAGGATTTGATACCCATCAGTAAAGTCTGATTTCCTGTTAAAATAAATCAATAATCCAGGTAATAAAATTTCTCGCCCAGGTCGCCTCGCGTACGCGAGATGCCGAGACATTCGCCCAAATCGCCCTTCGACCCGATCCGAGTCGTGGCGTGG
Source organism: Saposhnikovia divaricata (assembly GCA_036435485.1). NCBI lineage: Eukaryota > Viridiplantae > Streptophyta > Magnoliopsida > Apiales > Apiaceae > Saposhnikovia > Saposhnikovia divaricata. Next base: position 138,445,164 of record CM071599.1, on the reverse strand, counting down.
CGAGGCGGGCGGCGGCGGCGCGCGTGTGTGCACGCGAGGCCCACACTACAACCATGCATACCCACATGCCTTAATAGTTGTGCACTACACTTGTACATGGAGCTATATAAAGCCACCAACCTTTCATTACCAATTCTATGTGGGATACAAGTTATTTCAACTAAACAACCCACATACCCATTTCAAACATCCTTCTTTCAACTCAATTTATTTATGGATTACACTAAGAAAATGTCTTAGATCCAAACATGAAAGTTTAAGTCCTCATTACAAGGAACAACCTTCACTTGTTAGTTTCCGGAAATTGCATCAAGAACATATTTAAAATATGCATCAAACTTTCCATTTTCTAACAGTTTGTACATGGTTGGTTTTGATCTTAATTGTGACCAATCATGTTGATTAATTTTGTTCAATCGAAAATGTATAAATTAATCATTTATAATAGTCGTTCTCCGTATTTGATTCGATCGTTAATGATCATTATTCTTTTTTTTTGTCAGGGGTATCTATTCCATAGATGAAATATATCGAATATAATATTCGTAGAAAGGGATTTCTTTCATTCAAAAAAGTTTATTATCTAACCGAATGGCTCGCATGTTGCCTCCGGATATTTAGACAATAGAACATTTAAGTCCGAAAAGAAAATCACCCGTAAGGGAAAAAAATTGCAATTAAAAAGTCAACAAAATAGTGCCCAAACAATGTGAAGTCAGCACTATAAAAGAACAAAATCGATCTGATCTTCAGCTAACTCAAAATCTGCTTGCCTGACACCAAATTCTTCTTAACCACACTTTGTCAACAGCCTTGCTTCAAAAAACCGGAGCTCTGTCCATTCTCCATCCACCTATTGAAATAAATGAAAAATTTAGTCTAAAAATTAAGTATTTAATAGACGAGCCATCTAAAATGGCACATTATTGCCTCTTAAAGGCCCAACAAAACCATCAATCTTGGCCGCCCAAAAATGGTACAAAAATTACTTGGCTTTTAGAAATCAAAAATGTCATCAATCATGACCAATAAAATAGTAACAACCAAATCTTGATAATTAAAATGCATTAAATGCAATAAAAACTACAAATCAAATTGAAACTACCAATCAAAATAAATTTCTCTACTAGAAAAAGAACCTGAAAAATTATTGACTACATTAACGAAACTCAATATTAGATTGTCATTAATCATGAATAATTTTGACTACAATAAATTCCTGCAATAATCATGAGTATTACCTTTATTTCATTATTATGCTAAAAACGTTCAAGCAGCAATCATCATGGACTCAAAAATAAGCTCTACTAATTGACACAATTAATCAAAAATTAATCAATCAATTCATACCAAGAAACTTTCAAATTAAAATGGAAAAATCTAATCATATAATCAATTAATCTAAAAATCATATAAAATGGTACAATCTTACTATTAAAACTATTCAAAATAAAATCAAACCAAAATTAAACGCATAATCAATTAACCCACTGCAATATTCCAAGCCTTAATCATACCATCAAGAATCAATTAGCATTTAAGAAAAAATAACTGATTTCATAAAAGCAATCCATTTAATTAAACACATTAAAACACTATCAATCACCAATCAATTATATATAATTGAAAAATGCATATTAATCAATTACCATAAAAGCAATTAAATTCACAACCACCTACTCATCAAACTCAGAAAAACACACAAATCAAGTTACAACATCCAACTCAACATGACTCACTAAAGACTCAGACTCAGAAATGACTCGGCTCAGTCTAAACTCAGATGCTTAGACTTAAACTAGGATTATCACTAAGAAAAATATCAATTACCCGAAAATTTTAGAACCGGCGTTCAAAATAAAAATCGATCAAGACCAAAACATCATTTCAATTCTTTCTAAAAAGAAGCTAAAGACTCAACCATAACTTTAAGTAGTATTATTCAATCAACTCAACCCAGATAAACAAGTAGACATAACCAATAACCTCAAGATATTTAATCAAGAATCAGGTAATCTCAAATAATCACTCAACTAGCAAATCAGAAAATTGAAACTCGGTTTTTTGATAGACATACCTTAGCCCAAGGCATTGAATCTCCTGGGACTTACCGTAATATAGAAATCATTCGATTTAGTCGAACTTGGTTGAACTCGGTGAGTTGACTCGGTTAACTCGATCCGATTCCTTCAATTTTGTGACAAAATCACAATGATATAGCAAATAAAATAAAGAACCACCACATCTGAATGTATTTCAAAAAGAATCGAGTTGTTCAATAGAATGCCAAAGAGAACCCCGCCCCCTTTCCTTCTTTCTTCTTTTTCCACAAAACAACCTTTCCTTCTTGTTGTAACCGTGAAGTGTTGTTGAGTGCTGAAGCAGGAAGGGGACGACCATCGCGGTTCTTGCCGACGATGGTGGTGATTGTTGGATCGGAGAGAGAGGGCAGATATGAGGTTGTGTGTGTGTGTGACGTTCGTGTATGTGTGTGTGTGTGACGTTCATGTACTTTATACTATATTAGTTATGACTTATGAGGTTGATTTTTCTCTAATGAATTGATCATTATTTCTTAAATGTTTGTAACTAATATGAATTATCATATCGATATTAATTGACGGAGAAGGGGATCCGCTAAATGGCACTTGATCGGTATTTGGTTGATTTAACGTCATTTTAGAATCAATATCGTCGATTAGTTGTGTTCGATTAAATATAAATGTCATTTTTTATTAAGGAAGCTTAAGTAATAAAATATCTTGGAGCATAATTTTGTGCTTCACAAATTTCTTACAAGAATTTAAAATTTAATTCGATCCACAAAAAATACTCATGTGCGTAAAATTGTGGTACATCTTACAGATCTACTAACTAATCAATTTCCTTCTTGAGATTAAACATATTATCTTTTCTATTTTTGAAGAACTAAATAATTTCCTTTTTCAGGTAAAATACAATATTCTTTTATATTTTATCTAACTAAAATTTCTCCTTATTAATCAATTTCCTTTTTCAGGTTAAACATATTACCTTTTCTATTTTTCAATAACTAAATTATTTCCCTTTTCAGGTAAAATATAATATCTTTTACATTTTATTTAACTAAAAAAAACAATATTTTCTCAAAATATCACACGATACTTCCCCTAAAATATAACTAACAAACCACCTTTTTGAGCTATTACATTTTTTAACTAAAATCCATTCTTTCCAAAAACATGATCGTTGTAATTAATGAAATAACTAATATATTATAATTAATTATAACTAACTGATTATCTTTTCCAGCTAAAAGGTAATATCTTTCTATATTTTGTAACTAAAATATCTCATTTTCTTCTAAATAATAAATAACTAATTATCTTTTCACAGTTCTTACCTTATTTAATTGTTTTACTTTATTACTATTAATTATTTTACTTACTTATTAAAAAACAAAACACGATTTTTTCTCAAAATATCACACGCAACTCTCCCAACACTTTCCCTAAATAATAACTAACCAACTACCTTTTTTAACAATTACCTTTTCTAACTTTTCTAACTAAAATCTATTTTTTTTTTCCAAAAACATGATCGTTCTAATTAATGAAATAACTAATATATTATAATTACTAATAACTAGCTATTAACTTTTTCAACTAAAAGATATTATCTTTTCTGTATTTTTTAACTAAAATGTCTCATTTTCTTCTAAATAATAACTAACCAATTATCTTTTCCAGCTAAAAGGTAATTTATTTTCTATCTTTTCTAACTAAAATATCTCATTTTCTCCTAAATAATAACTAACCAATTACCTTTTTTCAGCTATTAACTTTTCTAACTAAAATTTTTTCTTTCCAAAAATATAGTCGTTCTAATTAATGAAATAAACTAATACTCCCTCTGTCCCAAATCTTTTGTCCTGTTTTTAATATATTAAAGAAGCATGAATGCTTTTTGGTGTGAGAATAATGGTAGAAGTAAGGGGATTCATTGGATGGCTTGGGATAAGTTATGTGAAGGAAAATTTAATGGTGGTTTGGGATTTAAAGACTTGAAATGTTTTAATGTGGCTATGCTTGCAAAACAAGGATGGAGATTGCTAAATGGGAAAAATCCGTTGGTAACTGATCTGATGAAGGCACGATATTTTCCTACAACAGATTTCTTAAATGCACAACTAGGGAGTAATCCAAGATATATGTGGCGCAGTATTCTTGAAGCTCAATCAATTGTGCGGCAGGGAAGTAGACGTAGAATTGGGAATGGGGAGGAAACGGAGGTGTGGAGTGTACCTTGGCTGCCATGTGTGCAGAATGGGTTCATCACTACAGCTGCTCCTCATCAATTGCAGGGTACTATGGTGATGAGGTTAATGGATGAGGAAAGAAATAGTTGGGATGAAGAGGTATTAATAGATATTTTTAATCAAAGGGATGTGGATTTGATTATGAGTCTCAATATCAACGCATGTGGAGAAAGACTCGTGGTTCTGGATTTTGGAGCAATCGGGTCTGTTTAGTGTAAAGAGTGCTTACAGGGGATTAATAGGAGAGCAGAGCTAGCCTCAGACAAGTTTCTGGAAGAAGTTATGGTCACTAGATTTACCAGGTAAGGTGGTTAATTTTATTTGGAGAGCTTGTCGATATTTGTAATACCGACTGCTGTAGCATTATCTGCAAAAAGAGTTCAGATTGCAACGAGGTGCTCGTGGTGTTTAACCCAAGAGGAAGATATTGTTCATGTGCTTTTTGGGTGCTCTTTTGCCAGGGGAGTGTGGGCGAAAGTGGGGTTACAGGAAGTTAATGCTGGTAATCATCAAGGGACTATTCTAGAGATCTTTCAACATTTATTTGGTATATGTACACTAGAAACAATCACATGGATTGTAATGGTGTGCTGGAGCTTATGGAATCGCAGGAACCGTTGGGTGTGGGACATAATTATGGCCTCGGAATTTGGAGTTTATTCAACGGCGATGAACCTGTTAAATGATTGGAAGAGAACTGCGGCAGAGAGACACGGGGGAAGAAAAGGCCTTCAGTTAAGTACTAGGCACTGGTCTCCACCATCACAAGGCTGGTTGAAAGTTAATATAGATGCAGCGATTTTTATAGATAATGCTAGTGTGGGAGTTAGCAGTCTGATCAGGAACGCTGCAGGAGAGTTCATTTGAGCTCGAGTACAGAAAATAGAAGCAAATTTTCAACCTCGAGAGGCAGAAGCAATAGCACTGAAAGAAGCATTAACATGGATAAAGGACCTTGGAGTTCAGAAGTGTGTCTTTGAAACAGACTCTAAGTTGCTGGCAGACTCGTGTAAAGGAGTGCAAGGGCGTACCTATTTTCACACAATCGTTATAGATTATATTCAGTTATTTAAGCACTTTGATGAAGTTTTAGTGCAATTTGTGCATAGGTCTGCGAATGTAGTAGCTCATACATTAGCTAGTGTGACGCCCCCAAAATTCACCATCTGTGGACTTGGGTCGCCACTTACCGCCAATACCTGTCTTAATCCAAGAAACATTACAATACATAATTATCATAAAGGCTTTATCGTACAACAGTGGTTCCATCCCACAAGTCCAAGCATCGACAAATCTCTGAATAGTACAACCTAATAATAATTATACAAGATATCGTTAGATACGCCAAACATAGGCAGTCTTCGACAGGGTCGTCGCCTTAGAGGAAAGCATACTAGTTTGACTTCGTGCTCTGGTGCATTTTCTCCTTCCCCTTGAAATGAGAGGCTTCGCCTTTTTCCAACTTTACTGAAAAACAATATTAACAACAAGAGTGAGCAACTAGGTGCTCAGCAAGTCCACTGACTCGCTCTCTCACTAATAATGGAAAAAATGGAAAGAAATCAACTCTGATCAAGAAAGATTCTCATTTGCAGGAAATGTGCCTTGATAATGATAACACTTACTGATAGACAATAACAATCTATCTCAGAACAAAGAAGTTGAAATTGAAAAGCTTGAGATACTGGTCTTCCGCCTCTACGATACCCCACAGCGCGATCAACCGCTGTGTCGCAAGTACCGCACTCCCGTGATACCCCATAGCACGATCACTACTATGTCGCAAGTACCACAATATCATTCTGCTAGCGTAAAGGTGGTTGAAAAGTCAACCTGGCAACATTTGTGCCAAAATATAAGTATTCTCTTTCGATACCACGAGTTTATTTTCCCCGTGTTGATCTGAAAGAAACCCATGGGCCATCTCCCATGTTGACCAGTGGATTATACGATTATTCCTCCGAATAAAAATTGATTGATTTGGATTCATATTCACTTCTGGCCGATCGCCAGTCTACACTTTGTACAAAACCGACCTGGACAATAGGCCGTCACAATAATCTCAAAAGGAACTAATTTATTGTATTGACACAAACAATATGTCAATTCAAGACAATAAAGTAGCAACCTTGAACAAGAAAGGTTCGCGGATCAGAATAAATCTTGTGGAGTCGTCTTGAAATAATAAGAACGACCTGATACGGAATGAAACTTCTAAATACGTTGGAGTAGGTAATTTAGAGGAACTTCTGATGATATACCCTTCATCTCTTCACTATTCTGCGTATATCTACTTTGATTCGAACAATGAATCAAATTTAATTATCGAAATAAAGTTTATCGGATATGAACAATAGATCCGTTTGAAGTCAATGAAGATCTAACTACCTCGATATATGAGTGTAATTATAACTGAATAATATTTAAGGGTCATCTCGAACAATAAGGTGCCCTAGAATTCAATCAAATTACGGGGGTGTTTGGCTAACCATATAAGTTAGCTTATATGGCCAAAGTCCGTTTCAACTTATTTTGTAGTGTTTGGCAAAATAAGTGAATGAACTTATTAACAACTTATATGGGATAAGTTGAATGTTAAGAAATCCTAACATTCAACTTTCAACTTATTCTTATTTCTCGATACACGTAATATTCTTATCCTTTAAATCTTCAAAATCATATATATTTTGAGCCGTTCATTAAAAAATTGATATGTATATATCAAATTTCTCTACTCATCGAGATCTATCCATTGATATCCACTTATATATATTAAAAAACAAATATTTTGAAAATATTTTAAAAAATTAACTTATAAGTTCTGATTTACCAAACACTCTATTGACTTATAATTTCTGATTTACCAAACACTCTATTGACTTATAAGTTCTGATTTACTTATCACTTATATGACACTTATCACTTTAATCTATAAGTTACTTATTTTAAGGTAAGCCAAACGGGCACTACGTTCTATAAATTTCAGAGAGCATTTCTATAATTTTCTAAATAAATATTTTGATAACAGAATATTTTATCACGAACTAGCAATTTAAACAGATAATTCAATATCATAATATCTCAGCATATCTCGAAATTTTTCAAAAGGAGTGAGGGTCAGAAGGAACTTGCCTCGATCTCGAAGTGTGGGAAATGCAGAAAAGATTTATACTCTACCCGTGGGCTCGACTTCGGTCTACGGCTCGAGAATTAGGCACTAACAATGTCAACCAGAAAATACGTGAGCGATTCGCCAGAATAAAATACTTCTCAGCCGATAATAATAATAATTAAATATAATAATAACATAACTCTCGAAAATCTGTTCGATAATTAACGGATAATAAACCCCGGATAAATAAATCTCTCTCTTCGAACCACAAAAATAAACCCGCAAGATTTATCGTAAATCCGACTTAATATGAAATACGGCTACGACGATACTCCGTGTCTTACGTCTCGTAAACAATTTAACTTTCTAATTATTCTCAAAATAATCCGACAATCCATTTTATTCAATTTCATCCGTAATTAATATTATTTTTATTTATAGAAAATCGTACTTCCATTAATAGAAAAACAAATCCTAATTTTATTCCATTTCGCTAACTAACTTCTCTTTTATTTTTAAATCTCGTAATTAACTTAATATTCCAATGTTAGCCTCAAAAAAATAATTCTGCTCGATCCGGTTAATTAAATAATCCGAATCGCTATTTATAAGACTATTAAATAAATCTGCTTTTTATTCCAATTATCCTTCGTTTTACTGACACAAATAATAAATCTTTCAATTTTGTCCAAAAATCATCAAATGATTATTTTTAACAAATTAATAAATAATTACTCCATTTTTATCAAACTCCTTTTATTTTATAAAAAAAATATTCTCATTTCTCACAATTTAGATAATAAACTACTTTTTAACATTTTTCACCCTTTTTCATTTTATTTATTTAATAACTCATTATTATTATTATTATATTTATATATATATGTATCGTTTTAAAACGGACCCAGGAACTAGAACTGCGACGGCGCGTGGGCCCCACGCGCCACCACCGTCGCCGGAAAAACTCTCCCTTCCCCCGTTACTCCCTCGAACTACCATAACAAACACCACATCAATCTCCCATCTCTTTCTCTCAATCTCTCTCTTTCTCTCTTTCTCTCTCTCTCTCCCTCTCTCTCTCTCTGTGTAATCTCTCCGTTCTCTCCTCTCTCGCCCACTCTCAGTCCCCTTCAATTTCTCAACCGAACACAACCCAACACCACCACCGCAGCGGTGGTGGTCGCATACAATCGCAACACAATTACGTACACACACCCACACGAGTTCTAGCCCTCACCACACTCTCCTCTCTCCGTCGCTAATCCTCTCGGTTTCCCTCACCCCTCGATTCGACACAACCACGACAAAACAATAATCCCCCCCCCCCAATACAACTCGGACAAAGGCAATCTCCTAATTCAATCACACAGAATTATGATGTATTGAATGAACTGAAAGAAATAAACAGAAAAAGGAAAGAGGAATCGAAAAGAAATGATATGTACTACCTGGTTATGCTCTGTTTCGGTATATAAGTATAAGGTGGGGTTTGATTTTAATAGAAAGAGATAGAGGAGATATCTCTTACAGGAAACCAAATGATGGGGTGTGATTGTGTTTTTTGTTTGTATACAGAAAATAGGCCGGGTCACTTGTTACTTACTGTGTTAAAACAATCTGTATGAGACAGAACGTGGGGATAAAACAAAAGAGAGTGTGCAGGAATGTTTTGAATTTCTGAAAAGGACTTATTGTTTTGTGATAGAATAATCGTGTTTTGTACCGAATATTTTTGTGTCTTGTAAAGAATAAATTGTGTTTGGTGAAAGAAATGTTGTGTTCCGAAAAATAGAATTTGTTGTCTCCTCCTTCGTATTTAACGATTCGAACAGTTAAAATGGTGACATTATTATCGTCGATTTTCCTGCTGGATAATTATAACGAGACCCGAATTCGTCCTCTAAAAATAAATTCCGCGATTTAAAATTAAAATTCGTCCAAAATTAAAATCCTATTTTTCCTAAATTTTCTAATTTTAATAAATACTTAATAAATATTAATAAGTAGATATAATATAATATTTATAAAATTTAAAAGTTTTACCGAAACGCGTTAATTAAATATATTAATGCACCGACCTTAAATAAATTTAAATAACGAGTCGAAAATTTATTATACGAAAATTTTGCGGTTATTACAGCTAGAGCAACTCATTCTATGTCAGGCTTTACGAAATGGAATGATGTTGCTCCGGAAATGATTTCTAATGTATTAATTAATGACTTGATTTAATTTAAGCGAGTACGTTTATTTCAAAAAAAAAACTGTAACAGCTTCATCTCAAAGGATTTTTGTAACTTAATGGGGGTAATATAATAAAGTTTTAATGAGGATAAAGAATCCAAGATACATCTCAATTCTCAGTAAATTTCGCAAGATCTTGAATAAAATAATTTTAGGATATAAAAAGTTATGTATATCAAAAAAATTTAAATTTTAAATTTTTATTCGAAATATTAAAAAAATATTTAAAATGTACCACAGGTTCTTTTTATTCTCTGTGTAATACGTGTATTTTCTCTGTTGTGTATTTTCTCATGCGTGACAATTAGTAGTTGGCTATTTGCAAAAATGACGGGCACTAATCAAATTGAGTTTTGTCAAGAAAAAAAATTAGATTTATATATTAATATATATATATATATATATATATATATATATATATATATATATATATATATATATATATAGGGTCTTGTTCTAATAGAAACTAACTTAGAATAGAAACTAGAAACTAAACCTAAATTAAATATTTCAAGCTAATCTAATGACCAAATTAGGGGTACTCCAATACAAAAAATGTTTAAAATTATTGTCTCTATTCAACAAAAATATTAAAAAAAAATTTAAAAAAAAAAAGTTACTGTTCACGTGATGACGTGGCACGTGAACAGTAACTTTTTTTTAAAATTTTTTTTATTTTTTTGTTGAATAGAGCCAAGAATTTTAAACGTTTTTTGTGAAGGTGCCCCTAACGGGGCCATTAAAATAAATGAAATATAATTTATTTAGTGTAGGTTTCTAGTTTCTATTCTAAGGTTGGTTTCTATTTGAACGCTAGCCTATATATATATATATATATATATATATACTATACTATTATAAGCGAAACATGGTATAATTGGTTGGTCAGTCGGTCGGTTAATACCTTCCCAAAAAGTTTGCTAACACCTTCCAAAAATGAAAAAATAAATTAAATCTATATTATACTGTTATAAGCGAAACAGGGTATAATTGGTTGGTCAGTCGGTCGATTAACACCTTCCCAAAAAGTTTGCTAACACCTTCCAAAAATGAAAAAATAAATTAAAATAGATATAAAATTTTATTTTACAAAAAAAAAACCACATATTTAACCTAATAACAAACTCTTTTAATTACACTCCAATTAATATTCAATTACATACTCTTTTAGTTATATTTGAGTTAAAATTCTTCAACACCCAACTTTTTTAGACTCTTTCAATTACTTAGAAACCAAATATTTTCAAAATCAATTTAAATAATTTTAATATCACATTGGTTGGTTGGTCGGTTGGTTAACACCTTCCAAAAAGTTTGTTAACACCTTCCAAAAATGAAAAAATAAATTAAAATGCATATAAAATTATATTTAACTTAAAAACAAATTATTTTAATTACACTCCAATTAATATTCAATTACATACTCTTTTAGTGAAACAGAGTAAATTTGGTTGGTTGTCGGTTGGTCAACACCTTCTCAAAAAGTTTGTTAACACCTTGCAAAAATGAAAAAATAAATTAAAATGCATATAAAATTTTATTTAACTTAATAACAAATTTTTTTAATTGCACTCCAATTAATATTCAATTACATACTCTTTTAGTTATATTGGAATTAAACCTTCCAAAAATGAAAAAATAAATTAAAATGCATATAAAATTTTATTTAACTTAATAACAAATTATTTTAATTACACTCGAATTAATATTCAATTACATACTCCTTTAGTGAAACAAGGTATAATTGGTTGGTTGGTCGGTTGGTGAACACCTTCTAAAAAAGTTTGTTAACACCTTCCAAAAATGAAAAAATAAATTAATATGCATGTAAAATTTTATTTAATTTAATAACAAAATTATTTTAATTACACTTCAATTAATATTTAATTACATACTGCTTCAGTTATATTAGAATTAAAATTCTTCACCTACACCCAACTTTTTTAGACTCTTTCAATTACTTGGAAATCAAATCTATACTATACTATTATAAGCGAAACAGGGTATAATTGGTTGGTTAACACCTTCCCCAAAAGTTTGTTAACACCTTCCAAAAATGAAAAAATAAATTAAAATGCATATAAAATTGTATTTAAATTAATAACAAATTATTTTAATTACACTCCAATTAATATTCAATTACATACTCTTTTAGGGAAACAAAGTATAATTGGTTGGTTGTCGGTTGGTTAACACCTTCTCAAAAAGTTTGTTAACACCTTCCAAAAATGAAAAATTTATACTATACTATTATAAGCGAAATAGGGTATAATTAGTTGGTTGGTCGGTTGGTTAACACCTTCCAAAAATGAAAAAATAAATTAAAATGCATATAAAATTATATTTAACTTAAAAACAAATTATTTTAATTACACTCCAATTAATATTCAATTACATACTCTTTTAGTGAAACGGAGTAAATTTGGTTGGTTGTCGGTTGGTCAACACTTTCTCAAAAAGTTTGTTAACACCTTGCAAAAATGAAAAAATAAATTAAAATGCATATAAAATTTTATTTAACTTAATAACAAATTTTTTTAATTGCAATCCAATTAATATTCAATTACATACTCTTTTAGTTATATTTGAATTAAACCTTCCAAAAATGAAAAAATAAATTAAAATACATATAAAATTTTATTTAACTTAATAACAAATTATTTTAATTACACTCGAATTAATATTCAATTACATACTCCTTTAGCGAAACAAGGTATAATTGGTTGGTTGGTCGGTTGGTGAACACCTACTAAAAAAGTTTGTTAACACCTTCCAAAAATGAAAAAATAAATTAAAATGCATGTAAAATTTTATTTAATTTAATAACAAAATTATTTTAATTACACTTCAATTAATATTTAATTACATACTGCTTCAGTTATATTTGAATTAAAATTCTTCACCTACACCCAACTTTTTTAGACTCTTTCAATTACTTGGAAATCAAATCTATACTATACTATTATAAGCGAAACATAGTATAATTGGTTGGTTAACACCTTCCCAAAAAATTTGTTAACACCTTCCAAAAATGAAAAAATAAAATGCATATAAAATTTTATTTAAATTAATAACAAATTATTTTAGTTACACTCCAATTAATATTCAATTACATACTCTTTTAGGAAAACAAAGTATAATTGGTTGGTTGTCGGTTGGTTAACACCTTCTTAAAAAGTTTGTTAACACCTTCCAAAAATGAAAAAATAAATTAAAATGCATATAAAATTGTATTTAAATTAATAACAAATTATTTTAATTACACTCCAATTAATATTCAATTACATACTCTTTTAGGAAAACAAAGTATAATTGGTTGGTTGTCGGTTGGTTAACACCTTCTCAAAAAGTTTGTTAACACCTTCCAAAAATAAAAAATCTATACTATACTATTATAAGCGAAATAGGGTATAATTGGTTGGTTGGTCGGTTGGTTAACACCTTCCAAAAAGTTTGTTAACACCTTCCAAAAAAAAAAATTAAAATGCATATAAAATTATATTTAACTTAAAAATAAACTATTTTAATTACACTCCAATTAATATTCAATTACATACTCTTTTAGTGAAACAGAGTAAATTTGGTTGGTTGTCGGTTGGTCAACACCTTCTAAAAAAGTTTGTTAACACCTTGCAAAAATGAAAAAATAAATTAAAATGCATATAAAATTTTATTTAACTTAATAACAAATTTTTTTAATTGCAATCCAATTAATATTGAATTACATACTCTTTTAGTTATATTTGAATTAAACCTTCCAAAAATGAAAAAATAAATTAAAATACATATAAAATTTTATTTAACTTAATAACAAATTATTTTAATTACACTCGAATTAATATTTAATTACATACTCCTTTAGCGAAACAAGGTATAATTGGTTGGTTGGTCGGTTGGTGAACACCTAAAAAAGTTTGTTAACACCTTCCAAAAATGAAAAAATAAATTAAAATGCATGTAAAATTTTATTTAATTTAATAATAAAATTATTTTAATTACACTTCAATTAATATTTAATTACATACTGCTTCAGTTATATTTGAATTAAAATTCTTCACCTACACCCAACTTTTTTAGACTCTTTCAATTACTTGGAAATCAAATCTATACTATACTATTATCCCGAAACAGAGTATAATTGGTTGGTTAACACCTTCCCAAAAAGTTTGTTAAAACCTTCCAAAAATGAAAAAATAAAATAAAATGCATATAAAATTGTATTTAAATTAATAAAAAATTATTTTAATTACACTCCAATTAATATTCAATTACATACTCTTTTAGGAAAACAAAGTTTAATTGGTTGGTTGTCGGTTGGTTAACACCTTCTCAAAAAGTTTGTTAACACCTTCCAAAAATGAAAAAATAAATTAAAATGCATACAAAATTTTATTTAACTTAATAACAAATTCTTTAATTACACTGCAATTAATATTGAATTACATACTCTTTTAGTTATATTTGAATTAAACCTTCCAAAAATGAAAAAAATAAATTAAAATGCATATAAAATTTTATTTAACTTAATAACAAATTATTTTAATTACACTCCAATTAATATTCAATTACATACTCCTTTACCGAAGCAGGGTATAATTGGTTGGTTGGTTGGTTGGTGAACGCCTTCTAAAAAATATTGTTAACACCTTCCAAAAATGAAAAAATAAATTAAAATGCATATAAAATTTTATTTAATTTAAAAAATAAATTATTTTAATTACACTTCAATAAATATTCAAGTACATACTCTTTTAGTTATATTTGAATTAAAATTCTTCACCTACACCCAACTTTTTTAGACTCTTTCAATTACTTGAAAATCAAATATTTTCAAAATCAATTTAAATAATTTGAATATCACATATTTATTAACAAATTTACAACAAATTATAAATCAACAAAGTGAAAACAAACTAAAACTATATAATAAACAATAAAAATTTCACACAATTACAAATTAATATTAAATTCAATTTTAGACAAATATTACATTAGGCATTATTATGGAATCATAATTTGAATATGATAATATCAACAAAAATTTGAATGTAAGTATATACGATACTTCCATTTATATTTAAATTATTATGACAAAATATAATCATAATTCGAACAATATATCATATAATTAAATGATTATTATTTAATAATATATATATTATGCCAATAACATATTAAGTAATATATATGAGATATATAATTATTAAAATATAAATAAAATATTTATTCAATTTAAAAAAAATCGTGCATCACACGGGTTGGTTAACGCCTTCCAAAAAATTGTTAACATCTTCCTAAAAATAACAAGTTAAAATCATCGCTCGCACACACTTCTTACTACGAGTCTTTCCTCTATGATTTTAGGCTATACTAATTTTTTTTAAAAAAATATCTATTGAATTCTTAAGATATTATTTAACGATAAGGCACAAAAATATATTTTTGAAAAATAAAAAATGTGTTAAAAATTCCAAACTCAGTTAAATAATATATAATTTGTAAAAAATAAAAATATCACATATTTTATAGAATTATAAATGTTTTCAGTTATATCCCGGTTAGAATTATCGCCCACACACATCTTTCTTCTTCGATTTTAGGTTATAATAATTAATTTTAAAAAAATATCTATTGAATTCTTAAGATATTTAACGGTAAATTTAAAAATAACATTAAATTGATAATATTTATTTATCTTATGAAATTAAGTATAGAACATATGTAAATTTAAAATTAATAATAAAATTTATTAAAATAAATTAAAATTTTATATTAAATCAAATAATTAATATTATTTCACAATAGTAATATATGATGGTTAGTTGGTTGGTTGGTTAACGTCTTCCAAAAAAATTGTTAACACCTTTCTAAAAATAACAAGTTAAAAAAATTGTATTAAAAATATTAATTTATTTATTATAAACAACAAAATTTACCAATGAGGCACAAAAATATATTTTTTAAAAAATAAAAAACGTAAATTCCAAATTCAATTAAATTATATACAATTTATTAAAAATAAAAAAGCACATATTTTATAGAATTTAATATGTTTTCAGTTATATCCCGATTAGAATTATCGCCCACACACACTTCTTACTACGATTCTTTCTTCTACAATTTTAGGTTATACTAAATAATTTTTAAAAAATATCTATTGAATTCTTAAAATATTTAACAATAAATTTAAAAATATCTTTAAATTAATGAAATTTATTATGTCATGAAATTAAGTATAGAACATATGTACATTTAAAATTAATAATAAAATAAATTAAAATTTTATTTTAAATCAAATAATTAATATATTAATTCACAATAATAATATATGATAGCCTGTGCTTTGCACGAGTTATATGCTAGTATATATATATATATATATATATATATATATATATTTTATTTTGTTAGGAAGAAAACAACCTTCATCTCTAAACAATATATAGGGTCCATGATGAGGCATAGGGGTGTTCGCGGGTCGGGTTGGCCGGGTTGATGACATTTTTGCAACCCGACCCAATTAAATTGGTTTGAAAATTTTTAACCCAACCCATAAAATATAATTTTATAACCCAACCCCACCCATTATATATCGGTTTGGGTTGGGTTGGGTTGGGTTGGTTCGGTTCGTTTTGAATGGGTTAAATAATTTTATAAAAAAAATTAAAGTACACAAAGTAAAGCTCATTTTAAGAACTTAAGTAAAATTAAATTATGTGTAACTTAGGATTTTATTGTTAATATTTAATTTAACTAATGTTATCATTTTAGTAATGTAAATTACATCGTAAATCATATACATACACGCCATATGTAATCATACATCTATAAATAAAATTATGATATATTGTGTAATGCATATCTGCATATAATATATAGATTTATAATAAATTATCAAATAAAAATTATATATTATATCGGGTTGGGTTGGGTTGGTCGAAAATATATAAAACCCATACCCAACCCATTTAAATCGGTTTGAAAATTTTCTAACCCAATCAAGTATCGGGTTTTTTTTATCGGTTTGAACGGCCGAAAAAAGGGTCGAGTTAGGTCGGTTTGATGAATCCATGAACACCCCTAATGAGGCATGTGAGGAAGAATCTGCCTTGGCTTCATGAACCCTAATTAACTTCACATGGGCACCTATATTGCTAGTGTAGAAAGTTTAATAATCTATATATCAATCTATATCTATATCCTTTATTATAATACCTGAATCTACCACATATCACTTAACCAATCAGAAAATTATGAATTATTTTAGAACCAATCACAACGCATTCCTAAATTTTAGACCAATCATGTTATATTAAGAGTTTTCCTTATTTACATTCTCACCCTACTTCATTAACTATGGTTCGTTAACACTTCTATAATTTAAATACAATAATGATTTTATTTAATATATCCATAAATACATATTTTTAAATCAAAAAATATTTACTAAAAAATCACTATTTTTAATTTGAAATCAATCACGATATACTATTATATATTTTAAATTAAATTTCATAATTGATCACTCATTAATCAACCACTCTTTTAATAGAAAATCAATCACAATCATATTATGATACACTATAAATAGATTTTCAGAATACATGTTGTACAATTAAAATTATTTAAATAACTATAATCTAACTTAACTCTAAATCTGAAAAATCGGATTTGAAATAACTTGGATAAAATCCATACCTTCAAAGACTATCATACTCTATAAATAGATTTTCATAATACAAGTTGTACAATTAAATTTTTTTAAATAATTATAATCTACTCAACTAGAAATCTGAAAAATCGGATTTGAAATTAGATTTGAAATAACTTGGATAAAATTCATACCTTCAAAGACTCGATTATTTTAAAAGCTCAAAAATATATTTATTCAAAATTTGTTAATAAAATTAATTATTTAATAAATATAACCAGCACTACAAAATCGGATTTGAATCTTATTTTAAATAACTTGGATAAAATTCATTCAAAAACTCAATATTTTTGAAGGCTCAAAAATATATTTATTCATAATTTGTTAACAAAATTAATTAATAAATCTTTTATTATATAAATAGTTTTCTTTATTTATCATTCTTATCTTATTATATTAACTATGATTAGTTAACAATATTAATTTAAATATAGTATATACTTGATTTTACATATCCATATATTACATATTTTTTAATGTTAAAAAACAATTATAATAAATTAGTATAAAATTAAAATCAATCAGGATTACAGTTAGATGCAGTTATCCAATCAGAAAATTTTGAATTATTTTAGAACCAATCAGAGGTCATTCCTAATTTTTAGACCAATCATATTATATTAAAAATTTTCCTTATTTATCATTCTTATCCTATTATATTAATCATGATTAGTTAACAATTCTAAATTAAATATAGTAGTTACTTGATTTAACATATTCATACATTACATATTTTTTAATATTAAAAAACAATTATAATAAATTAGTATAAAATTAAAATCAATCAGGATTATACATAAATATAATATTAATCGATTTTTACAATTTTTATTTTCCACTCTTTTGATTTACAATTAATCATAATTACATTATTATACATTACGGATTAATTTTAAAAATATATATAAGAGCCATTTAGAATTTACCACAAAAATTAAATTAATCATATCATTCTCGTCCTAAATTACTTATCTTGGTTACTTAACAATTTTTTTTTTGAAATACAAAATTTATTTTGTTTAGTACATGCATAAATTAAATATTTTTTAAAGTGATAAAATATTTACTAACTTATCAATCTTTTAATTTAAAGTCAATCAAATTTATACTATTATATATTATGAGCTAATTTTCATAAATATCAACTAAAATCATCTATAATACAATATATATAGTTATATATTACAGATTACTTTTCATAAATACTTAATAACTAACTAAACAATTTTTTTGATTTAAATCAATTACAATTATATCATTATATACTGACACATCTTTTTTTTGCACATGTCTCTATGTATAGAGCCATTTTCCAAAATTGTATATTTATTAATTAATTTTAATATATATATATATATATATATATAATTTTAATACATGACTCTATTTTATCTATATTATATAATATAATATTTTAATATCTCAAACTCTCGATCTACAGTCATAAGTTGCAATCAAATTTGAATAAATCTACTATTATAGAATAAAAAAATTTAAAAATTGAAAAATATTTACCACGCTATTCCAAATACACGTTCAAAATTTAAATTAATCAATTATTAAAAAACCTAACAACCAGTTAAAATATTAAAATGAATTTTAAACTAATTATCTTTAACATTTCACTTATCGATTTTTTTTAGCTATGCAACAATTAATTGGACAAACAAATTGACCTGACAAGATATTTGAATTATTCAAAATACTAAATATACTCTCGAATAGTATTAGACCTTATTTGGTGTATAAATTATCACATTACAAAGTCAATGAAAATACTGTTATTGAATATTTTTATAGCATTTTCGTCAACTCACTGCAACAATTCTTATAAATCACTATTTTTTATATATAATTAATTTATAAATAAAAGGACATACGACATCTACAAAATAATCAAAAATTTTAAATTTTCTTATAAATTGCTGTAAAAACCTATATGACAAAATCCAAATCAATTCGAACAACCGACCATAGCTACGATTCTATACTATCCAAATCAATGAACTAATATAACAAAATCCTGTAGATCTAAGATTTCAGATGCCAGAATAAAAAAACGTACTCTCACAAAAAGAAAGAACAAAACACAATATATGGGTAGACAAAAACCACTAGCGGGGTACTAGACTCTCGATAAAAAGATATATTTACTGTAAAATAAAGTAAACTCAAGGAAAAAAAACGGAAGTTATCATTAACAAGGACAAAATATAAAATCCAATATATTAGTAGATAAAACCTACCAACGGGTTACTAGAATCTTATTAAAGAGAGATTTTTATTGAAAAAACAGAGCAAAATCAAGGAAAACAGTAAATTGTGGGCTTATCATCAACCAAAATTGATGTCAGCCCCTAAACTTTAGTTTAGTATTTTTTGGGAGAGGAGGAGAGAGAGGAACAGCTATAGTCATCGTTATAAAAATCACTATTATTGCTAACTAGATAGGTCAATACATAAAATTATATATTGTTCTAATAAAAGGTTCCCTTTTTAATTTTGTATTCTTGAATTAAATTAATAGTATTCAATTTCCACATCATAATCTAAGAACAGATATATCAAATTCGCTTGGTTGGTTGAAAATATTTATTTTTAATATCAACAGAACTTTAAATATAGGTAAAAAAAACTTAACAACTTGGTAGACAGATTCTAAACAAATAAAGATATTTATTAGTTTTGTTTTGTCTAAACAAAACAAATGTATCGGATTTCGATATTGGATCGGATATCGGTTCGGTACAACTGAAATCCAAATCCAAAACGAAACTATTTCGGGTTTAAAATATAACTCCAAACTTGAATCCGAAAATTCGAGTACGGAGTACGGTACATCCAAAATTTCGGGCTTTGGATCGGGTACTATTAGATCGAATTAATTTGACACCCCTATTTATTGGTAAGAGAAAACTAATATTTAATATACCATGTTCTAATAGAAACAAATTAAAAAAAAAAATCAAACTTCAAACTCCCAAAGTGAATATACACATTTTAAGTTGTCATTAAAAACAAGTTGAGGCTAATCACCATAAACTCTAACAGTCATATCTTACTCTAAGAACGTGATATGTTTGGTTGATTGATAATATTTATTTTTCTATAGTAAATCAATTTATTAATAAAAGAACATATAATTTGTAAAAATGATATTGAACAAACACATATGAAACTAGATTATAAGAAAGTTTCCTTTATCATAACTACGTTCGTTTAATGGATCTTACACACTAGAGATCCTTTCTCACATTGTTGAAACATGCAACATTTTTTTGAGAGACAATCTTATTATTTATTATGGTCGTGAGGAATAAGTGTTTATGAATTTTCAATATGTATTTGAAAAATTGATCGAAACCCATATAAATTTTTTGATTAAATTAATATGATACAAATTCTACAAACACACGGTACTTTACATTTAAATACACCAAATTTCCAAAAGAACAAAACTTAAAATATGGGTAAAAAAACTTATGAAATTGGTAGAAAAATTCCGCAAAATGAGAAAAATAAAATGAAAAATAAAATTAAGAAAAAACAATAAAGAGGGGTTAAGAGCGTTTCAACGGGGGATGTGGATGTTATGATAATTGTTTGATAATATTAATTTTATTGCAATTGGTATAAAATGACGAATAAGTAATTCTATACTTAAATTAATTACATTCTCATGAAATTAACTTTTTTCCTAAATAATGATTAAAATAATATGTTTATATTAATTAAGAGAAAAATGGGCCTGAGGTTGTCCACAAGGATTTCTCCTGAGGTTATAATACAAATAGCCTATAAATTAAGTGGCCCTGCAGGGGTATTTTTGTAAATTTAAATTTTTTCTCAGTAAATTTACCTAAACACCCTTAAATTTGTATTGAAAAGCTTTTAATCTCAGGAAGAACCCTGAGGTCATCCTCAGGCACATGAATCCCATTAATTAATTAATTATTTTTACCGTTCGGTGCGTAGTACGGGTAGAACGCTAGTATATTATAATAGTAGGAGATTGGAGAGAATTTTACTCAAAAATTTTAAACTATTTTTTTTATTTTTCATATTTTTGATTTTTTATTAAAATAATTTCTAGGCATTTAATAGTATATTAATTAATTACTAATTGTACATATTAAATATATATTAAATACATTTTATTTCATATTTAATCTAAAATTTTAGCAATCTTTATTAGAAGATTATAATTATTACATAAATATAAATATTAATTATCTATTTAAAAGTATAACTACTTCAAGATAAAATGATAAAATAAAATTTTTGATATCGTCCATTTCTAATCCTTATTTAAAATCACTTCAATTTTTTCGGTACCAATAAATAGACGATTTCAACTTTTCGATAAATTCGTAATCAATGATCGTGAGAATCATAATAAGATACGGAAGTATATAAATTTTCCAAATAACATCCACAAAATTTGAATACAAGTTGTATTGTAGAATTTACATTTACACATGAACAAATTACACACGGGTGTAAGCAACTCGATTAAATTGAACCAACCTCTTCACTGATTAAATCAATAAAGAAGTAATACATTCGTTGTTCCATCATATTTTGTTGGAATAAATTAATATTCTAACTAAACACATTCTTATACTATTTCTAATCAATTAATCATGCATGTATGTTATGAAACGGGAATCGACGTTTAAGAACGTTAATTAATTATATTTAATATATTTTTATAAATTTTTATTATAAAAATTATGTTGACATTATAATTTGGTATGAAAAAAAGTAAGAGGCCCTTATATAGTTGATGAAGTTGAGAATATGTAAAGGATCCTTATTTATTTTATATAATTAATTTAACAACTTAGTATTTATTCAGATTCCAAAGATTTTTAAATTCATCTCTATTTTTTGTTAAACTGGAGATAGAAAATAATTATATGTACACATATTTATTATAAGATTTAATATAAGTGTATTACAATATGTGAGTACCATATTGAACACGTATACATAAATATAATTTAATATTACATACAAAATTTTTATCCAATAATGCTACTTTTACTATTCAATGCCAAATTTTGCAAATGTTTATCAGTTTTAGATTTTAAAATATTTTTTAAGCGAGAAAATAGGTGTCGTCAATACATTCGAAAATGTTATTATTAATACTTAAGAGTTTAACTGAAACATGTTTTCTTTTCGCTAATTTTTTTCTCTATAATTCTTAAACATTTAAAATATTTAATTATATTTCACACAAATTCAATTCATCATATTAACTTTTAAATAATAAAAATCAATGAACAATAATATTATATATATGATTTTTAAAAATATTTTCGTATCGTGCATAGAATGGCTTTCTTACCTATAATCTTATGGATAGTCATTATGCCTAGGGGTGAGCAATGGTCGGGTTGAAAGGACTAAACCACCTAACCCATATTTTATGGTTTTGGAATTTAGCAACCCGTTACCATAACCGTTACCATTAGTACTAAATAAAACCGTCCAAATTATAACGGTTTGGTTTGGACAGGTTGGGTTTTAAACCACTTAAAAAAAATTTAACTTGCAAAAATTAATCGACACATGTAACAACCCCGATTTTTTTTTTCCGGATTTATTATTATTATTTAAATATTTTATTGGTTTTCCATAAAGGAATAATAAGATTGTGAATATTTAATTTTAATTTAAATGCAGTTATGTGTTTAATTGTTAATAGGTTATTCGGGTAGACTGTATTTGGTACTGTCTGTGTTAGTAAAAATGTTTATTTTATTAAAAATTTATATTTTTATCAAAAGTGATAAATTGAGTTTGTTTTAAAATTTTATGGATCGAGTTGGTATTTTATTGGTACAAAAATTATACCCGATATTCTACCCGTGTACAAAAGTTTTATTTGTATAAATTATTAAAATGTTTAAAATTTAGTATTTTCACATTTTTGGTAACTTGAGATTATTTTAGAATTTTAAGGATCAAAACTATATTTTTCTCGCACTAAAATTTTACCCAGTATCTTATCTGTGCCCCATTAATATTTGTGTGCATTATGAAAATATTTAAAAATTTTGTATTTTATATTTTTGATCAATCAGGGAAAATTATGTGTAATTAATTATATTAAAATATATTTTTAGTTTAATTTACTGTGTGTTAGTTTATTTTTAATGCATTTAAACACGTTATGATTTTTATTAAATAGGAAAATTATCCCATACGTGTTATGTGACTTTGTGTATCATAGATTATTTTATTCTATTTTTCTGTAATTTTTATATTTTTAGAATACAGTTATTTCGCATTTTAATTTTCGGACCCAGCCCCTATATTGTGTTTGAGGCCCTGTTTTTGATAAAATTATTTTTATATAATCATGGGATATCTAAAAATGCATTATGTTGTAATTTCTGTAATATTCGTAATTTTTGGAGAATTTTGACTGTTAAGTTATAATTGTTTAAAAATAAAAGTTTTACATTTTTATCCCATAAAAATTATTTATAAGGCTTAATGATTTTAATTAGGGGTTAAAAATATTTTTGGGGTATTAATTTTTGATTAATATAAATAGCAGAATAATTATTTTTAATTTTATAAAAATTCTGAAAAATCAGTTTTTTTAAAATTATTTTCTGGAAATTCTTTATTTTGTGTTCTTGGTGTTCTTGAGAATCAAACTCAAATTTGGAGGTGATTCTGTTATTCAAATCGTTCATATGAGTAAACAAACTGAAGCTCTTGATCTCTACTACATGTTTATGTAAGTGTTCATAACCAAAATTGTTTTGTTCGAAAATTTGTTTTTTTTATTTTAATTTTCGAACTTGTTTAATTTGCTGTGGATTGTGTAGTGATTTGTTGTTGATATGGTTAGTATGTATAGATTGTATGTAATCCCAGGAGCATCATGATAATTTTTGTTTGATTTTACATAGCCTAAAACTCGAAATCGAATTTTTTGGGGGTGAGTTTAATTTTCAATTTTCTGGATTTCTTGATGATTGGTTGATGATTTTGATGATTGATATGAGTTATTGAACTCATGGGCTTTGATTTGATATATAAAATGTGTGATTTGGTGCCCGATTTCGAGTTCATCGGTTTTAAATTTTAAGCTCGCCGGATTATTCGGTTTTGGCCGGATTTTTGTTTCGGTTGATTCTGGGATTAAACGAATGGTATAATTGAGTTTAGAATGTGATTTGGAGTTAGTTTGGTACTTAAAAAGTGCTTTAAAAATATTTTAAATATTCTAAAAATACTTTGAGTGCTCTTTTATTTGTGAGTCGTATCTGCTATGTGTAATACGTGCTATGTAATTATGTGATCTACTTATTAGTCTCTTTACGTGCGATGTGAATTATCGAAGTGTTTACTTCGAGGGTTAAGCATTGTAATTATATTTCTATTTCTTTATCGAGGATTAATTGGTAAGTATTGACTTAGGTTTGTCAGCGGAGATATAATGAAGAGGGTTGGAGATAGATGTGGTATTCTTTGTGGGTTATGAAAATGGTGGAGATGGATACAGTATTATTTGTGGATTGTTGGATTTATTGTGAGGTGTCTTAACACCGGGAAAACGTCTATGTTCAAAGGGAATATTTCCAATTATTTTTCTTCCGACGTAGATATTGTAGACGCGCGGGCTCGATGTCAACGGATCAGACTCGTGGCAATCGCAAGAGCATCGTACCAACGAATGATTGAATTCGAAGATTGTGGTGTCGTAAGGTAGAAGAAGAAAGTGGTATTACTGCGACATTAAATGATAGCTAAGGACCAGAGGCAAGTATTTTCTCCCTTGATAATCTTAAACACTGTCTATTTATGTTTCATTGATTCATATCATGACGAATAGCTATTGTTCAGAGCTATTTGTGATTCTTAAATATTTTATGCGAACACAGTTGTTTGATATTGGTACCCTTGATGGGGGAAATTGTTTAAGATAAACTCTTCATATCCTTATTATCGTAGTAAATAATAGGGGTGTGAACTGTATGTGATACTAAGCATTTCTTGTTGAATTCGGAAATTGCTCTATTGGATTGGAAAATGGTAAAGCGTAGGAGGCCATGGTTGATGTCATGGTTCAGCAATATTTATTGGAAAATGGTAAAGCGTAGGAGGCCATGGTTGCTGTCATGGTCCAGCAATATTTAAGAAGGATATGGTAACCATTCCATCTTCCTATAGGCTAACATTACTTGCCTATTTTGGGTACCCCAGAAATCCGGACTATACACACACAGAAAAAAGAAAATACCGGTGGAGTATAGAGGGTCCCATTGCCTTGGAACCTGATCAGGGGGCAATCGTGTTTCAGTTATATATATCCAATCCATATCGCCCGAATGGCTATTATATCTTGTGAATTGGCAGACGATTCATTTTTATGACATGCCAAATGATTTCAGTTATAATTTGAATTATATCTCAGTTGTTGATTCAGTTGCTTTATAAACTGTATTACATTTCAGTTGATTTTTATGCCCCGCTAATCCTGGTTTTATATCAAAATTTTTATACGCTTGCTGAGCATTTCTTTCGCTCATACTTGCTGTTGTAAATTCTAACATTTCAGTAAGGTAGTTTGGCGAGACTTACCCGCACAGTTCAGAAAGAGAAGAGGCGTGATGCTATTTCGAAGATGACTTGGCTCAGGATGTCCGGATTTAGTGTAAGATCTATTTTATATAATTGAGTTCTAATATTTATTATTATTATATTATGGTCTAGTTAGCCTGGCATACTTCTTATCGAAGTTACACCAGTGGTTTAAGATTTGATCAAGGAGAATGTTGTAAAGAAAGAAAAATTTCTATTTAATGGAATTTGGATTCTTGTTTCTAGCCCTATAACCTTAAAAGATCTTGGTATGTTTGGGGTCACAGATGTTATATTTCCAGTGTTGGACAATCACAAGTGAATGATTATTATTAATAGATGTTTTATTTTGAGGATTTTCGCGTGACGACCAAATCTTCTGACCCCGGATTTG
Organism: Saposhnikovia divaricata; assembly: GCA_036435485.1. Classification (NCBI taxonomy): domain Eukaryota; kingdom Viridiplantae; phylum Streptophyta; class Magnoliopsida; order Apiales; family Apiaceae; genus Saposhnikovia; species Saposhnikovia divaricata. The sequence continues at coordinate 138,418,799 of CM071599.1, read as the reverse complement.
GAGGGTGTCACAGTTGGTATCAGAGCTGAGGTTATAGTAAACTAGAAACAAAAGTGTGTAGGAGTGTGTATAGTTATGTAAGGAACGTCAGAGCTCATGTAGAGTTCATGTTGGACTATTGGATATAGTACCAATTAGTAAGTTAAGATTGGAGTACTCGTTTGAGATAGTCGTGCTGAACTCGATAGACCGTTTGTGAATGGAGATGTCTGCGGTGGAATCTTCAAAGATTATTACGAGTCAACGATGACGTACGATATCGATGTCCTTAAAATGTGGAAAAGATGAAGCTTGGAATCGAATGACAAGCCTCAAAGAAGCTGACAAAGAAGGCATGTGCGAAAACCTTGGCTATACCTTCTCTTCTTACAAACTATTTTGATATCCCTTCCAAAGAGTCATTCTTTAAAAGATATATCTCCTCTTCTAAATAGTGACATTGGAATTTCAACTTTTTGTTTTCTCCGATGGTTAATAACTTTATTTGCAAAATAGTACCACTTGTTCGGTACTTTCTTTCTGATTCTTCTTCTCGAAAAATAGCACCTTCGGAATTCCTTTCATACTTCTCTACTCCAATTGAGATAAACAACCTAGGGATGGGCGTCGGGCCACTTCGGGGCCGGGGAGTGCTATCCCCGTCCCCATCCCCGAATTTAAACCCGATCCACGTCCCCGGTCCGATCCCCGTTGGGGACTATTTTTCATTCCCCGTCCCCAGCCCAAACGGGTAACGGGGATCCCCGCGGGGAATCGGGAAATTTTATTTAAAACTAAAAATAATATTAAATAATTTTAAATACTAATTAGTGAGCTCAAATGCACTGAATTAAGATTAAAAAAAATATTACTTAAAGAAACAATTATAAATAACATGGAAATGAAGTTATTTAACTACTAAAAAGATAAACATATAAAATTAAAAGATCTTTTTGTTTCCAATATGAAGTATTGGAAATTCGTTTATATTAATATATGATTAATATATATATATATATATGTATGTGTGTGTATATATATATATATATATATATATATAGATAGATATATATATGTATATGTATATGTATTAAAGTGTGGTGAAATCGAGTCGGGATTGAAAATCGGGGCGGGGGTCGGGGATCGGGCCGGGGACACATAAAAACCCGGCCCCGGCCAGCTCCCCTGTTTTTTTTGAAAATTGTCCCCGCTCCCCGGCCCGTACCCGAAAAAATCCCCGAATCCCCGCCCCGTTCGGTGCGGGGATCGGATCGGGATCGGGCGGGCCGGGATGAATGCCCATGCCTAGAACAACCCTATTTATGGGGGACACCAGGTATATCTGTCTGTGTGATAGAAGTTGGATGGGACGCCATCACTGGTGTGTTGCGTATTACAAGAAGGCTGGCCACCTTTATTTGTAAATGTCGGAGCTAAGACACGCAACGTCGGGTTCATGTGATCATATTGATCTCTCAGTTATTCTTTCATTTCAAAGAATATTTGCTTTAAAATTCATAAATTGATAACCAAAAATGAGGGATATTTGCTACGATATGAAATCTCTTCTCTTCAAAATTTCATAATTTTTGTCATCACAAAAAAGTTTTGAAGGTATGCCAATCAATTGAGAATAAGTTAACCTTGACGGGATGAATTAAGACTTAGCGATGGAATTACAACGAGCAAAAGCAGATCAAGATACGATTAGAATACTAATGGCGAATAATAGAGTCAATTCGTTTTCTTTTTATCGATTAACGCTACGTTACTGCGAAGTTGGTTCGATTTTATATGGAAGAAAAGCAAGTGTGGATGATGAAGGAGTTAAGGAACCCTAGGGATTTCTTTTCCTCAGTGGATTCCGAGGACGGAATCCCTTTAAGGAGGGAAGATTGTAACAACCCCGATTTTTTTTTCCGAATTTATTATTATTATTATTTAAATATTTTATTGGTTTTCCATAAAGGAATAATAAGATTGTGAATATTTAATTTTAATTTAAATGCAGTTATGTATTTAATTGTTAATAAGTTATTCGGGTAGACTGTATTTGGTACTATCTGTGTTAGTAAAAATGTTTATTTTATTAAAAATTTATATTTTTATCAAAAGTGATAAATTGAGTTTGTTTTAAAATTTTATGGATCGAGTTGGTATTTTATTGGTACAAAAATTATACCCGATATTCTACCAGTGTACAAAAGTTTTATTTGTATTAATTATTAAAATGTTTAAAATTTAGTATTTTCACATTTTTGGTAACTTGAGATTATTTTAGAATTTTAAGGATCAAAACTATATTTTTCTCGCACTAAAATTTTACCCAGTATCTTATCCGTGCCCCATTAATATTTGTGTGCATTATGAAAATATTTGAAAATTTTGTATTTTATATTTTTGATCAATCAGGGAAAATTATGTGTAATTAATTATATTAAAATATATTTTTAGTTTAATTTACTGTGTGTTAGTTTATTTTTAATGCATTTAAACACGTTATGATTTTTATTAAATAGGAAAATTATCCCATACGTGTTATGTGACTTTGTGTATCATAGATTATTTTATTCTATTTTTCTGTAATTTTTATATTTTTAGAATACAGTTATTTCGCATTTTAATTTTCGGACCCAGCCCCTATATTGTGTTTGAGGCCCTGTTTTTGATAAAATTATTTTTATATAATCATGGGATATCTAAAAATGCATTATGTTGTAATTTTTGTAATATTCGTAATTTTTGGAGAATTTTGACTGTTAAGTTATAATTGTTTAAAAATAAAAGTTTTACATTTTTATCCCATAAAAATTATTTTTAAGGCTTAATGATTTTAATTAGGGGTTAAAAATATTTTTGGGGTATTAATTTTTGATTAATATAAATAGCAGAATAATTATTTTTAATTTTATAAAAATTCTGAAAAATCAGTTTTTTAAAATTATTTTCTGGAAATTCTTTATTTTGTGTTCTTGGTGTTCTTGATAATCAAACTCAAATTTGGAGGTGATTCTGTTATTCAAATTGTTCATATGAGTAAACAAACTGAAGCTCTTGATCTCTACTACATGTTTATGTAAGTGTTCATAACCAAAATTGTTTTGTTCGAAAATTTGTTTTTTTTATTTTAATTTTCGAACTTGTTTAATTTGCTGTGGATTGTGTAGTGATTTGTTGTTGATATGGTTAGTATGTATAGATTGTATGTAATCCCAGGAGCATCATGATAATTTTTGTTTGATTTTACATAGCCTAAAACTCGAAATCGAATTTTGTGGGGGTGAGTTTAATTTTCAATTTTCTGGATTTCTTGATGATTGGTTGATGATTGATATGAGTTATTGAACTCCTGGGCTTTGATTTGATATATAAAACGTGTGATTTGGTGCCCGATTTCGAGTTCATCGGTTTTAAATTTTAAGCTCGCCGGATTATTCGGTTTTGGCCGGATTTTTGTTTCGGTTGATTCTGGGATTAAACGAATGGTATAATTGAGTTTAGAATGTGATTTGGAGTTAGTTTGGTACTTAAAAACGTAACAATTGGTACGTTTTTGAGTTGCCGGAGCTCGCCGGACTTGTTCCCGGCGTTAACAGTAAAGTCTGGGGGGGTTTGTCTGGTAAACGAGGAAGAAGAAGACATGTTTTAAAAAAAAAAAAAACTTTTATTTACTTTAATTTACTTTTAAAAATCTTTTAAATAACTCTGAATTTAATTATAAAATTCAGAAAATTATTTTCTAAAAATATTTTTGAAATTCAGAATTTATTTCTGAATTAAGTTTTTATTTTCAAAAAATTATTTTATAAATTATTTATAAATTCGAATTTTATTTTCAGAAATTCGAAAAATACTTTTAAAAATTCGAAAAATTATTTTTAAATTTCGAAAAATTATTTTTCATTTCGAAAAATATTTTTAAAATTTTAATAAATTATTTTTAATTCAAAATTTATTTTATTTGATTATTTTAAATCTATTTAGCTAATATCTTAATTAATTTAAATTGATTTATTAATTAATAATAATCAATTAATTTAATTAATTAAATATTATTTAAATCTGATGTAAAATAATCAAATTTAATTATTTTGGAAAATAGAGTGATTTATTTATTTTCTAAATATTATTTTACCTTTAATATTTATTTCTTTATTTGTTTAAAAATAGAATAAAATTGTTTTAAAATTCTAAAAATAATCCGGAAGTGATAAAAATAGTTTTAAAATTCTAAAATTATTTATAAACCCGGATTAAATACTTATTAAAATATTTTGGGGATCCAATAATTACTCGAAGGGTTTATCAACGATCCTTTTTGATTCAAAAAAGGTTAATTAAATCTTCTAAAATTCTTTTAAGTGCTTTAAAAATATTTTAAATATTCTAAAAATACTTTGAGTGCTCTTTTATTTGTGAGTCGTATCTGCTATGTGAAATACGTGCTATGTGATTATGTGATCTACTTATTAGTCTCTTTACGTGCGATGTGAATTATCGAAGTGTTTACTTCTGTAATAACCGCAAAATTTTTCGAATAATATTTTCTACTCATTATTTAAATTTATTTAAGGTCGATGCATTAATATATTTAATTAGCGTATTTTGGTTAGAATTTTAAAATTTTATATTCATATGTAAATAAATATTTATTATATCTATTTGTTTATATTTATTAGGCATTTATTAAAATTAGAAATTTAGGAAATAGGATTTTAATTTTGGGACGGATATTAATTTTATATCGCAGGATTTATTTTTAGAAAGCGATTTTGGGTCTCGCTATAATTATCCAGCAGGAAACGTCGATATTAATGTTTCGATTTTAACTGTTCGAATCGTTAAATACGAAGGAGGAGACAGCAAGATTCCATTTTTCGGAACACGACATTCCTTTCACCAAACACAAATTATTCTTTACAAAACACAAAAAAATTCTGTTCAAAGCACAGTTATTCTTCACAAAACACGACGCTTCTCTTTTACGGAACACTAATATTCCAGTTGTTGTTTATCATTTCCTGTTCCCCACGTTCTGTCTCATACAGATTGTTTTAACACACTAAGTAACAAGTGACCCGGGCCTTACTTCATTTCGGTGTAAACAGAAAACAAGTCCAGTCAATTAATTAGACTACAAACACAACACAAAAGTCTATTCTCTCTTTTACAAACCAAAAAACTCAACCATTTTACTTCTTCTTTCCCTTCACCGAGTAGAACACAACCACTGAATCACAGCAGGTAGACTATCTCTTTCTCCTCTTGTTTTCTTTCTTTCGTTTTCTTCCTTTCTTTCTTTTGTTCCGATTATTTCTTTCGATTCTGTCGTGTGACCAATTCGGTAGTGACCAGTTCTGTTTTTCCGTTGCCTCCTTTTCGGGTATGTCTTTCGATTGATAACTGTGTTGGGTGTTGGTATCGATTTCGAAGGAGTGAGAGTAGTATTGGTGTCGTCGTATAGAGGAGAGGGACGAGACAGAGATGGTGGGTTGTGTTCGGTTTAGAAATTGTAGGGGGTGAAGATTGTGGTGGTTTCGGTTGTGTTGGTTGGGAGAGGCTGTGCAGGGACGTTAGTTTGTCCGTGTGTCTGTTTGTTGTGGGTTCGAAATCGAAGCCGAATGAGATGATTTTCCACCTCCCCTGTTTTCTTTTTGTGCTACAGCTGGGTTTCGACTTGTTGGGTTGTTTAAGGCTCGGTTTGTACTTTTCGGGAGGGTCTTATTGCTGTGTGGCTGAGTAGATAGGAAGTGGGTGTGTAATTGATGTAATTCGTGTTTATGCAGATGGGTTGATTGATATGTATTGTAAGTGTGGAATGGTGGGAAGTGGGGAAAAGATTTTTAATTTGATGAGAGGCAGTGGTTCGCGTATAGTACGGTGTTCCTGCGGGTATTGAGTTATGAAACGTGTGTGTGCAGATTTGGGTAGTGTGTGTGCGTGTTCTACTGTGGAATTCGAGTGGACAGTGGCTGTGATATATAAACCGGTGTGCTTCATTTTTGTTGCCGGGTGTGACGGTTGTTGTTAGTGTCGAGTCATGTTTCTGTGTGTGTAAACTGCTGCGTGGTGAACCCGACTATGGTGTGTGTACGTGGCTGTGCGGTGGGTGTTTGTACGATAGAGACTTGAGGGTTTTTGATATTTGCTAAGTAATTGGGCAATTGTGGTGTGTATGTATGAGGCTAAGAGGGCCATGTCAAGAGAGGAACAACAGGTTTCAAAAGGTGGAAACGCTAGTGCTGGTCGAAACTTTGGAGTCTGTTCTTGATACTGTTCTTCAAGATACTCATGTCATTGATGGCAGAACGGTTGAGACGGTTATATGTTGAAGATTACAAGCATTCTGCTGTTGTCAAAAAACAAGTTATTGAAGTTCTTGAGTGATAATCTGGCCAGTGAAAGTCGCATCAATACATGGTTCTTTGAATTTGCAGCTTGCAAGTGTAACAGGGAGGCCGAGGTGTGTTGTCGGGATTTTGGTAATCGAAGTAACGGAATAAAAACGTAACAATAAATAAATATAAATATACATATTTATTTATTTATAAAATAAATAAAGAGACAATAACAAAAGAGATTAAATATTATTAAACTGAGAGAAATGAGTTATTAATTTAATAAAATTGAAAAAGGGTGAAAAATGTTAAAAGTAGTTTATTATCTAAATTGTGAGAAATGAGAATTTCCTTAATTTAATAAAAAGGAGTTGGATAAAAATGGAGTATTTATTTATTAATTTGTTAAGAGTAATCATTTAATGATAAAAATTGGAGATTTATTGATTTGTCGATAAAAAGAGAAATAATTGTGGATAAATAGGATTAAAAACGGTGTTATTTTTAGAAGACTTATAATTAGCGATTCTGATTTATTTTAATTATTCGGATCAAGCCAGACTAATTTAGAGTCTATTCGGGGTTTTATAATATTAATTACGAGATTAAAAATGGTGAGAGTAATAATAATAATTTTGGATTTGAAATTTAATAAAAGAAGGGATTGTCGGATTATTTTAGAATAATTAGAAAGTTAAATTATTTACGAGACGTAAGGCACGGAGTATCGTCGGAGCCGTATTTCATATTAAGTCGGATTTACGATAAATATTACGGGTTTATTTTTGTGGTTCGAAGAGAGATTTATTATCCGGGGTTTATTATCCGTTATTTATCGAGCAGATTTTCGAGAGTTATGTTATTATTATATTTAATTATTATTATTATCGGCTGAGAAGTATTTTATTCTGGCGAATCGCTCACGTATTTTCTGGTTGACATTGTTAGTGCCTAATTCTCGAGCCGTAGACCGAAGTCGAGCCCACGGGTAGAGTATAATCTTTTCTGCATTTTCCCACACTTCGAGATCGAGACGTCGTATGAAGAAAGGCAAGTTACCTCCACGGAACTGCTTGGACAAGGTGCGAAGGATTTATTCGAGATTTTCTGCTTTATGCTCAGGACCAGAGGCAAGTTTATCTATGCATACTCTATCGTTCAGAGTATTCGTATTTTGAAATATATGAAATGTGCGAACTAGATTTAAATCCATAATTGCAAATTATTTACTTTATGCTCTAGTGTAATATTATGCTTTCTTAAAAATGAGAATTCTGCAAATGCTTTATTTAATCTCGTAAATTCGCGAGAAATCGCTCAAGCCATTTACCAGTTTTATAATTGCTTTCAACTTATCGCAAGCATGTGATTCTATCCCTTGTGTTACAAAGTTTACAATTGTTCTTCACCATATAAGAACTGTTTTATATTCTGTCGTGTTTATGGCGCATCGTATTTAGAAGTTTCATTCCGTATCAGGTCGTTCTTATTATTTCAAGACGACACCACAAGATTTATTCTGATCCGCAAACCTTTCTTGTTCAAGGTTGCTACTTTATTGTCTTGAATTGACATATTGTTTGTGTCAATAAAATAAATTAATTCCTTTTGAGATTATGTGACGGCCTATTGTCCAGGTCGGTTTTGTTCAAAGTGTAGACTGGCGATCGGCCAGAAGTGGATAAGAATCCAAATTCAATCAATTTTATTCGGAGGAATAATCGTATAATCCACTGGTCAACATGGGAGATGGCCCATGGGTTTCTTTCAGATCAACACGGGAAAAATATAAACTCGTGGTATCGAAAGAGAATGTTTATATTTTGGCACAAATGTTGCCAGGTTGACTTTTCAACAACCTTTACGCTAGCAGAATGATATTGTGGTACTTGCGACATAGTAGTGATCGTGCTATGGGGTATCACGGGAGTGCGGTACTTGCGACACAGCGGTTGATCGCGTTGTGGGGTATCGTAGAGGAGGAAGACCAGTATCTCAAGCTTTTCAATTTCAACTTCTTTATTCTGAGATAGATCGTTATTGTCTATCAGTAAGTGTTATCATTATCAAGACACGTTGCCTGTAAAATCATATTTTCATCGTTGAGAGTCAAGCGTCGAATCTTTTTGAATTGTTCTAAATTAATTCGAGATTCAGACTGTCGTTGAAGCATTTGTTGCACAGTGACTGTCAAAAATCGAGAATGAATTGAGATCTTCTCAATTATTCAACTCATTATTGTCAGGCCGGTTCGGCAGCTAGGTATATGGGTGCCTAGTGGACAATAATGAGATTGTAATAGTTGCGAATTTCTTGAATGTTTGTTTAATTGAGAGTTGATGTAGCTTCGTGAATTTTTTAAATGTTGTCTCTTAGTAGCTGAAGCATCTGTTGCTCAGTTATTCAAGGTTTTGATCGGAAATCGCTATAAAAAAAAATTGTTGAGTTAAATATCAAAATCGTTTTTAAAGCCGTCGAGATAAAACTCTTGTGAATTCCGCAAACCTCTTTCCTATTGAAAAATTTTCGTTATGAATATTTCGAGAATGGTATCATCCTCAAAGTTGGATTTTAAAACCTTCAAAGTTTTCCAAAGTATTTTAGTATACTCTATTATATACTTGCTGAGCGCCTCTTTCGCTCATTCTTGCTTTTGTTTAAATCTTATTTTACAGAGATATGTAGTGGATGCAGTTGACTTAGTTTAACTCGAAGCAGGGCAAGTCATGGATCGAGTTGATGTTCGGCCCAGAGTGATTCTGTATTTTGAGTTTGTCTACCAGAGGTTTAGTTAGACTAGTATGGTATTCATATTCCTGAGTTGTAATATTTGTTGTATTAGAATATTGTGGTTGTTGTATACCTTATGTTAAGGTGATACTAACAACATAAGACTGTATAAGAGAATTGTTGTACCAAGAGTTGTAAGTTATTATAAGCATTTTTGGATTTCTTGTTTCCAAGTCTATAACCTGAAAAGATTCTTGGTAGTTAGGGGTCGGATGTCATGTTTTAGTTTTAATATTGGCAGTTGATTGTTTGGTTGTTAAGGTTTTCCGCGGTAGCGACCCATATCCCTGACCCCGGATTTGGGGGCGTTACAACTTCGAGGGTTAAGCATTGTAATTATATTTCTATTTCTTTATCGAGGATTAATTGGTAAGTATTGACTTAGGTTTGTCAGCGGAGATATAATGAAGAGGGTTGGAGATAGATGTGGTATTCTTTGTGGGTTATGAAAATGGTGGAGATGGATACAGTATTATTTGTGGATTGTTGGATTTATTGTGAGGTGTCTTAACACCGGGAAAACGTCTATGTTCAAAGGGGATATTTCCAATTATTTTTCTTCCGACGTAGATATTGTAGACGCGCGGGCTCGATGTCAACGGATCAGACTCGTGGCAATCGCAAGAGCGTCGTACCAACGAATGATTGAATTAGAAGATTGTGGTGTCGTAAGGTAGAAGAAGAAAGTGGTATTACTGCGACATTAAATGATAGCTAAGGACCAGAGGCAAGTATTTTCTCCCTTGATCATCTTAAACACTGTTTATTTACGTTTCATTGATTCATATCATGACGAATAGCTATTGTTCAGAGCTATTTGTGATTCTTAAATATTTTATGCGAACACAGTTGTTTGATATTGGTACCCTTGATGGGGGAAATTGTTTAAGATAAACTCTTCATATCCTTATTATCGTAGTAAATAATAGGGGTGTGAACTGTATGTGATACTAAGCATTTCATGTTGAATTCGGAAATTGCTCTATTGGATTGGAAAATGGTAAAGCGTAGGAGGCCATGATTGATGTCATGGTCCAGCAATATTTATTGGAAAATGGTAAAGCATAGGAGGCCATGGTTGCTGTCATGGTCCAGCAATATTTAAGGAGGATATGGTAACCATTCCATCTTCCTATAGGCTAACATTACTTGCCTATTTTGGGTACCCCAGAAATCCGGACTATACACACACGGAAAAAAGAGAATACCGGTGGAGTATAGAGGGTCCCATTGCCTTAGAACCTGATCAGGGGGCAATGGTGTTTCAGTTATATATATCCAATCCATATCGCCCGAATGGCTATTATATATTGTGAATTGGCAGACGATTCATTTTTATGACATGCCAAATGATTTCAGTTATAATTTGAATTATATCTCAGTTGTTGATTCAGTTGCTTTATAAACTGTTTTACATTTCAGTTGATTTTTATGCCCCGCTAATCCTGGTTTTATATCAAAATTTTTATACGCTTGCTGAGCATTTCTTTCGCTCATACTTGCTGTTGTAAATTCTAACATTTCAGTAAGGTAGTTTGGCGAGACTTGCCCGCACAGTTCAGAAAGAGAAGAGGCGTGATGCTATTTCGAAGATGACTTGGCTCAGGATGTTCGGATTTAGTGTAAGATCTATTTTATATAATTGAGTTCTAATATTTATTATTATTATATTATGGTCTAGTTAGCCTGGCATACTTCTTATCGAAGTTACACCAGTGGTTTAAGATTTGATCAAGGAGAATGTTGTAAAGAAAGAAAAATTTCTATTTAATGGAATTTGGATTCTTGTTTCTAGCCCTATAACCTTAAAAGATCTTGGTATGTTTGGGGTCACAGATGTTATATGTTATATTTCCAGTGTTGGACAATCACAAGTGAATGATTATTATTAATAGATGTTTTATTTTGAGGATTTTCGCGTGACGACCAAATCTTCTGACCCTGGATTTGGAGGGTGTCACAGTTGGTATCAGAGCTGAGGTTATAGTAAACTAGAAACGAGAGTGTGTAGGAGTGTGTATAGTTATGTAAGGAACGTCAGAGCTCATGTAGAGTTCATGTTGGACTATTGGATATAGTACCAATTAGTAAGTTAAGATTGGAGTACTCGTTTGAGATAGTCGTGCTGAACTCGATAGACCGTTTGCGAATGGAGATGTCTGCGGTGGAATCTTCAAAGATTATTACGAGTCAACGATGACGTACGATATCGATGTCCTTAAAATGTGGAAAAGATGAAGCTTGGAATCGAATGACAAGCCTCAAAGAAGCTGACAAAGAAGGCATGTGCGAAAACCTTGGCTATACCTACTCTTCTTACAAACTATTTTGATATCCCTTCCAAAGAGGCATTCTTTAAAAGATATATCTCCTCTTCTAAATAGTGACATTGGAATTTCAACTTTTTGTTTTCTCCGATGGTTAATAACTTTATTTGCAAAATAGTACCACTTGTTCGGTCACAGATGTTATATTTCCAGTGTTGGACAATCACAAGTGAATGATTATTATTAATAGATGTTTTATTTTGAGGATTTTCGCGTGACGACCAAATCTTCTGACCCCGGATTTGGAGGGTGTCACAACACAAATGTACAATGCATCAATGGACAGACATCACAAAATATCATCAAAATCTGGTAATTAAGTTACAAAGTCTTACGGACCAACAAAATAACGTATAAAGTTTCATAAAATATAATCATACATCACCATTCAAAGTCTACTGTTTTTGGAGCAAATACCTTTCATATATCTGACCTTTCCCCTAATTTTTTAGTAGGTCGGGGTTGCGGGCATTGAGGCTGACTTTCCCGAGCTTCAACAGTAGTTCCAGTAGTAGTAGTAGTAGTTCCAATGGCAGCAGTAGGAGGAGCATGTACAAGCTTATCAACTTCAAGTATTTCAGCATCAGGCTCAGTGATATTAACCGGTGGAGTTGACATTATCTTTAATTAAACAAAGAAAATTAGGCATTTTCGTATAACAATCAAACTGATTCACACAGGACATTCATCAAACACCTTGTGTCACATATATATACACACACAATCTAAACAAATATAACCCTTAATCAAAATATAGAAAGCAAGAATGAAGAATAAAGAAAGAGAATTTTAAAACAAACCTGGTGAGACTTTTCGATTAGATGAAGGAAGAAGCCAGCGAGAAAAGCAATAGAAAGCGGCTGTGTAAAATAGTCGATGTGAGAAATAGAGTTACAGAGTTACAGTGTTACACTTTACTCTTTTTACATATGTGATCCTATAAGTACATCTTTTTCTTTTTATATAATTATATATTAATTATTAATTTAAATTATATTTCTTAAATAATAATAAAAAATAATTAATATATATTATTATATATTCGGGTGGAACGGGTTATATTGGTCAGTTTGACAAGGCAAACCGAACCCAACCATTATTTTTCGGTTTTTAAAAAATCGAAACCGTTACCAACCCGAACCGTTACGAAATCGTAAATTCTGGTTTGGACGGGTTTGGAAAATTTTGCTCACCCATAATTATGCCTATGACCATCCATCCATACACAAGCTACATTGCACATTTACAGTATATGAGTATATATAATTCTTAATCTTTATTTAAACATTTGAAAAATGAAATTTTACCATCTCCCATAAACAATTTCATTAAGATATTCACGTGAAGATTTTGATATCCAATGCAAAAATATTTACATGATTTATCACCAATTTTTAAAAAAATTAAATATTCTTGAAATTTAGAATAATTGAATCAGTGCATAAATAGTAACTAATAAATACTAATTGGGTTTGCTTTTCCTGAGGTTATCTCAGGTAAGAACCCCGAGTTTATAAGAAAAATAATATAAAAATAGGGTTATTTTTGTAAATACAGGGAGCATGTTCAATTATTACAAAAACGCTATTGAAAAATTATGGTAAATTTCCTGAGATCAACCTCAATAACATTATTTTTCATACTAATTTATCCTATTTAAACATTACAAAATCATAAAATGGGACAAATGCATAAACTTTATGCTTATAAAACAATAAATAAACAACAAAAACTAAAAAATTTATACTGAATAATGTTAACTGTTGTTTTAGAAGCAGAGATTTTGATAAACACATTCACTTTAATATTAATCTTAAAGTGATTAAACTTTATAAACTTGCATAATGAAATTAGTTCAAAATTTTGAGATATTATTATACTAACTAGCGTAAAAGCACGAGCGAGTATATAAATGCCAATTTTATTTTAAGGAAGCTGTTGGTGATTAGTTTATTAATATTTATATTGTGCATTCGTAATTTTGAGATTGTAATATATATAGCGATACATGTTGATATGAGAAGTAAATAATTTTACTGTGGAGTAGTTGGAACCTCAAATATATCGGTATCGAGTTTTCTTTCTTATTTAAAGCGAGTAGAAAAGAAAAAAAATACACATAATTTTGATGGTTGTTAATTTCGAGTAATAACAACTGAGAATTCATTGATTTAGATTTGCTATGAAACACAACTGGAGCGTTACACATCTTGAGATTGCGATAACCATCATGACGTTGCACCGCGATTGCAGTAACGTGTATGCATGGCAACCATTTTTTTTTAATTTGAGACGCCACACATGTCAGTTAGAGCATTAAAATATGCATGAACCTGTCCAATAAGTGTTTCAATTATTTCATATGTATTACAGTTAATATAAGATGATGGGGTTCATAAAGAAAATCAACAACCACGACTTGAGCAGAATTTTCAGGAGTGTGAATATTGTCAGAAAATTTAGGTATGAGATTACACATTTGCTGGATATTTTGCAGAGATTTATACGCTGTAGACCATATTGAGTGTCTATTTTGGACCAAATTACCGTCAACGGGTATATTGGACAAATATTTCATATAACTATAAATATTACTTCAATTTTTTTTAATGCACTATCATCATTTTTTACTTCATTACATTAATGTAAATATATTTTAACTTGAATATATGTATATTGATTTTATCTAATAACCCAAATTTTAACATCCCTAACAAATACACTTAATTTTAAAATCCACTAAAACTCAAATAAAACGATACAACTTCTAAAAATCCAATATCTTACAATTTATAAATTAAAAATACATCTAAATTCTCCAAATATCGCAACTCGCACACTTTCCAATAATCAGCCCACCTAAAGATGATCACCTGCCGGTAGGAATAAGAGAAACAAAGACCGGCAGTGAGCGAAAGGCTCATATACGGATATAAAACGATTCATAAGCTGAACAAATTAAATAGTTGAACAAGTTAAGAATAAAAATGAATATCTGAATAAAAGAATAATGAGACATAGCGAATGAGATAATAGAAAGTAAATACTCAACTCACAATATAAAAATAAATAACTCCAAATCAAAAATAAACTTACTCTAATAATATTCATATCACTTACGCATAATTAACACATTAACATAGATAAAGACATAACCGATAAAATATAATCTGACTCTTACACATACACGTACACTTACAAATAATATTCAAAACAATTAATCTTACCACGTACACATATTAATCAGCAAAATTATTATCAAAAACAAAACTTTACTTACTGACATGGGAGATAATCTTACAGGATGTCCTACATTTTCGATCATCAAGAATATGTAGTCATCAAAACTTACAGGGGCTTGCATAGCACAGAGCAAATGCTACCCAAAATCTTACAGGGGCTTGCAAGGAAAAAAGCACAATGTTACCCAAATGGCCAAACATACACAATAGTCATGACTATACGTGTCCCACAACATCGGCGACACGCCCATACTATTTAAATACACCGCATAAGAGGTGCCCAGCACGAGATTCTCTCCACTCATGACGGAGTCTTACAATATCTCCCAAATCATAATAAAATCATAAATAACTAACTCGAAAAAGAAATGATCTCACAATATATGTGAAATCATACATACATCACAAATAACAGATAACACATACTCAAATATCACACACCCAAATATTGTACAAAGTAGACGATTGAATATAAATTTCCAGAACCTGACCCTTCTCAAAGAATAGCAATTTACTCTATAAATATTAACTCAAATGAAAAAGTATAAAATACAGAACTTGTAGAGGATTCCGAGACCTTTCCAAAATGGTAAGGCTCGTTAAAAACGGAGAAGTAACGAATTCAGAAAAAATGAAAATGCGGACTGGCAGAACAGAATCAGCCCATGATCAGTTTAGTAATTCGATATTTAAGACATCGAAATCACGGAATTGGTTAGCGGAACATGAATACAAAACACAGAGGTCGAAATGAGCTTTCCAGAATGGTATTGATCATAGTTTTTGAACAAATTTCCGATTTACTATGAATTTCCGAAGTTAGAATGTACAAACAAAAATTAACACAACAGATTTACAAACAGAAGATTTTCACATGTTTACAAGCTGAATTTCAAAAAACACAAAGAACAAAAAAGGAAGATAATCGAAATATCTTTCCAACGAGTTAAAAATCATAATATTCCGACAAACAATGAATCGGATACAAATTTAAAAAGAAATCAGATTTGCAATACATATGAATTTGGAGTCCGATATGAAGAACAAAGAGAATAACATAAAAATCCGTACCTTAAAATCCAAAGATTATCACTAATCCTCATCAAACTCAGTTTTCCCAATCCAAAGAATCCTAAATTGTATGACAAGGATACATAATTCATAAGTACTACAACAAAAACGAAAAATAACAACAAACATATCTTACCTCTTCCAAGAACCCTAATTTATTCCTCAAACTAATCTCTTCTTTCTCTTCTTCTCATCCTCTTCTCTCTTCTCCACTCCTCTCTTCCCCTTTTCCCCTAATATGAAAAGTAACATAAGTTTCTTTTTCCCCAAACCCTCACCCATATTTTATTTATTTTCTATTCTTTTCTCTTTTTTTTAACTACTAATATCCTAATTAAAAACATTTATTTACTCCTAAACTAATATAAATACTATCTAACCAATATTTTTTAATCCTCAATATAAAATAATATAACTAAAAATATTTATAAAAAAATACGGGATGTTACACAAATGAAAATTGATATAGAGTTCAAAATTTAAATCTCATATCATTCAATTCGATTATAAATTTTATTGACCTAAATATCTTTAAATTCACATTCTTTTATTAAAAAGAACTCGTACAGGTAAAAAGATTATGTAAAAATTGTTGAGTATATAAAGTTACATGGAAATTGGTACAATAGACGATGCAATTTGTAGTCTAATAGCATATAAAATTTGAGACATTATATACTAAATGTAAATAAATTTACAATATAAAAATATTAATGTAATCTTTTTTTTTAATATATAATCATGTTTTTAACGAATTAATTTTAATTTCATAATATTTTGTTTATCTGCTTATACTTACTCAAGATTTTTTCTAAGTATAGTTAGATTTGCAAAAGAATCATTCAAAAAAATAATTTTTTTTGTCAAGAATATACATTCTCGTTTATGAATTGTATCGAAATACAATACCGGCAAAACCGAAGAAAGGGGTTTAGTTTCTTTCATTCAATAAAGTTTATCATCTAACCGAAGGGCATGCATAGATCTCCTCGAAAATTTAGATAATAAGACTTTAAAGTCTGAAAAGAGACTTCCCAAAGTCATCTCACCTGAAAAACAACAAGAAAACTGATTAAAAAATAAAATTTATAATTAATATTAAAGTAAATAACACAGCAAAAATCAGACGAAAAATAGATAAATTAAAAAAAAAATAGAAAAAAAAATTTATATTAAAAAAATGATTTTAAGGCACTTAGTATAGATAAATTTTCTAACTTGCAAAATAGATCACACGAAGAGATCAAATTAGAATATACGTGTGGAATATTTGCACATATTAATAATGAATTTCAAAATTTCATCAAAATGAGCATCTAGCACAATGGTTGAGGTTGTCACTTCTAAATTTAAGGTCATGGGTTCAATTTCCAACACCCACTTTTTTTTAAAGTAAAACTATAATGACATCTTTATAATTATGTGTAGGGATGAGTATTCGGTCGGTTCGGTCCAAAAACCGGATCGAACCGAATTAACCGAAAACCGAATAGCCAATAATTTTTGGACCGAACCGAACCGATTTACAGCTTTGGACCGAACCGGAACCGAACCGAAATATTTCGGTCGGTTCGTTTATATCCAATAAAACCGAAATTTTAA
Organism: Saposhnikovia divaricata; assembly: GCA_036435485.1. NCBI lineage: Eukaryota > Viridiplantae > Streptophyta > Magnoliopsida > Apiales > Apiaceae > Saposhnikovia > Saposhnikovia divaricata. Next base: position 138,401,450 of record CM071599.1, on the reverse strand, counting down.
GCCCTGCATTATTTTTTTTTAAAAACCTGCAGTGATGTGTGGTATTCTGGTGGCACTGTGGCAGTCTGGTGTGCAGAGAACTTGAGAAACTTGGGCATAAAGACACTATCAGTTGCTGAACTCTGATGCTATTCACGGACCTTCATTTTAACAGTTGGCAATTGATTATAATACTAGTTGGCAATTGTAGGAACATGTGGCATTAATAAACCATACAACACCATAGACATGTTGCTCCTCAATTGCAAATGACAGACAGACAGTACAGTAGACATTATGCAGTAGCAGTAGCATCTGGACTCTGGAGTGTGGACTGAACAGATGCAACAAAAAACTAACTAGCTAGATACGTTATTGACTACTAACTGGCTTAAAATAAATATTATATATATAATATATAAATGAAAATGTATGGTTTAAATATTTCGGTTAATTCGGTCCAGAACCGAAATTTTTTGAAAAGAACCGAACCGAATCGAAATATTATTCGGTCCAGAACCGAAAACCGAAATAACCGGAATTTTAAAATATTGAGAACCGAACCGAACCGAAATAACAAATTTCGGTTTGGTTTTTCGGATCCGGATCGGTTTTGCTCAGCCCTAATTATGTGATAAATAAGAATATACTGGTAATTTTATTAACATTATTTTGGCACTTTGCCCTTGTGTTGCCATTTAATATATAGTATAGATTCAAAAGATATAATCTACTTTAACTTGTATGCAAAGAATATTTATTTTTGGAGCGATACTTTTTTAATAAAAAAATTTCTATATCAATTAACAATAATGACAGAAATTAAATTTTTTTTTAAATAAAGAAAGATTTTATTAAAGCATTGAAACATCCAACATAAATGTCTCCGACAAAGATAATGAAGAAGACGAGAAAACAGAAGTTATTAAGCGCACAAGGTACTTTGCCAATTTGTGGGCTAACCTTGTTTACTATGTCCACATGTATATACTATATACAAGTATTTTAAGACCACATGTATATACTATATACAAGTATTTTAAGTAATTACGATGTTTCTGATGTAGTCGTCGTCACTCGTCAGTCGTAAATACCTTAATACACATTAAATATCTCCATGGTTGCATTTGATATGTTGCAGTCATTTTACGGAAATAATTTCTCTACCTAACTCATCAAGTGATAAATTCCTTTTTGAAAAGATCAGATCGCATACATCTCTTTTCTTTTAATTTAAGACAAAATCAAAACTAAAATATTAAAAAAAAATTAATTTATTTTTAACTTTTCTATTTTCCCATGATCACTAACAACTAGATTTGGAAAATCGGATAATCGGATCGATTTTGGATTGGATTCATTTCGGATCGGATTAATATTCAGTTTTGATATATTTGGATACAATTCGGATCAGATACGATCTAATTCGGTTCTGGTCTAGTATCGATTTTACAAAATTTTAATCGGTTTTGGTTCGGTTCAAGTCTAGTTTCGGATCGGGTTGATTTTAGATTAAAATCGGATAAGTTTCGGATTAAGATCAGATAAAATTCGGTTCGGATTTTGTTGGATCGAAAAAGTTTGGTTTCAAATATGTTGTATCAATTTTGAATTATCATTGAAACTAAATAAATGTCATTAGTAAGTTTGTAAAAGTAAAGTTATAACGCGAAAATAAATACTCAATTGAGTAATATAAAACTTGATTGTTTTTTGAGTATTTAATATTTAATATTATTTTTCCTAGTCTCTACTTGGATCAGTAATATAAAATAATATTTTTACTAAATATATAATATTATAATTTTAGCAAAATAATGTTTACTATATTATACATTATCCATTTATTTTTAAAATATGAGTTATATTCACCTTTATTTTCACTTCTCACAAAACTAAAAGTAAATTTCGTTTCTAAAATTTTGTCATTACGGAATACACACTATACCATATATAATTTAATTATATATACATGCAATATTGCTTGATGTTTTCAGCAAAAGCCAAAAAATATATTATATTATTTATTTATTTTTAAAAATTATTGATTTACATATCTTAATATAACTTTCAAACATATTCAATTACACGTGACAATTTTTAATCTAAATCTTTTTTGAGAATTAAGTTCCTGAGATTACGTCAGAGAACTTAACTGAGGCAATGGAATTAGAACTGATAATAACATCACACATGACATTTGTATCTAAATGTAAATATTAGATTTGTGCATGTATAATATACAAGTAAAGTGAATAATTTTTTAATTTAAAATGTATAAGGTAACTTAACTTCGGACCAGTTTGGCCAAACTTATTTTAAGTCCTTACGGACTTATTTTCGGGTAAAAATTTCATATTTTAATAATTTTTTTTATACAAGTATTTAATGTGTGTTTAAGATTCTATAAGTTGCAAAAAAAAAAAGTTAACTTTTTCAAAAAAAAGTTAAGAATCTCTAAATTTGTCTTAAAATAATTTGACTTATTCTGAAAAAAAGTTCCCCCAAAACACCCCCTTCATAATGCTAGCTTAGATAAATTTCATGAGATATTCTCAAGAACTTTATTCTCATTTCTTTTTGTCATTTAAAGACTTTTTAAGTGGTTAAGATTTTTTTAGGTGGTTGAAAATGAACATATTATTATAATTAATAAGCCTCATTTAATCATTTATATTACTAAATGGATTTTATTCTTAATCATTTAAAAAAAAGATTTTTGATTTGTTGAGAAATAGACTTGTAGAATAATTTTTTAATTTTTAATTTAATTAAAAAATGATCAAAAATTATTTATTAGGTTTTTATTTTGTTTGACAAGAATCTTGACGGGATGGGGTGATACACATATTAGGAATGAGTATTTTTTTAAAAACCATTATTTAATAATGAGCAATAGTTATTAGTTATTACCTTATTTTATGTAAAAAAATATAGTTAATTACAATTCACAATCATACTAATTACTAAACATGTGTATCCAGGAGATATGAAGGTTCAACATGTGTAGATATAAGTATATATAATGCCTATTTTCTAGAATAAATAATATTATTCGTTTTTATTCCAAAATAAAATATTACTATACACGAATATATTTTTATATATATATGATATCTTGAAACGCTTGGTCCTAAAATATAGAATATTTTGAGTCAGAAACAAAAATGAAATATAATCTCAATAATATTATTTTATAACATAATTTTTAATATAGGTGCTTTTAGTTTCCAATTTAGAACGAATATAGTACTTTGAATCATATTCTGTTCGAATAATATTTTTTTTGGATTTGATCGGTTTCGGATCATCATCTAATCAAGTATTTCGGATTATTATCGGTTAGATATTCGATTCGAGTAATTTTCGGATCGGATCGGTTTTTTGACAATAATCGGATTTGACTATATCGGATCGGATTTCGTTCAGATCGGATTGTTTCGGTTTCGGTTAAATTTCGATTAATCTAATTCGGATATAAAATCAGATCTCGATTTCATGAATTTCGGATCGATTTTTCGGATCCAAATCTAATTTGCAAGGTCTACTAGCAACAAAAAACTACTCTCGGCCCTGAAAGAAAAAAGGGGAAAAAAACCTACTCTCGGCCTAGCCGCGGAGAATGGGCCTAGCCTATTGATCCACATGGTTTCAAATTCTCAATTTCTAATTTCTCCGAGTACCATTGAAAACTACTACCCTAATTTCTCATCTAAAATCCTGAAGTGATACCTATACATCAGCCAGCTTTTCTTGTTTCTTTTAAATTTTTATTCTCCTTCATAGTTAGATCTTTGGTGAACTGATCACTTAAGCAATTTCTATGTAGCCTAGCCTAATGCTAATATGCCCATTTTATGTAGCAACTCCATCTTTATCATCTACGAAATCATTCGATTTAGATTATGTACTTAATAAAAATTTGTAACCGTGCTTGGTGCACAAGTCTCTCAATGCAAAGGTCGTACCGATGCACAACAAGTGAACTGATAAACAAAATGATGAGGTAAATTCATTAAAGCCAGAAGAGAAGAATAAAACATAATAAAGCTTTTATTACCCAAAAAAAAAAAAAAAAACTAATACTCGTGAAAACACAAATGATGATAAAAAAAAGTAAGAGTAAAGGATTACTTTTTGCATTGCATCTTCTACTTGATGAAACCCCATCTAGCTAGTCATAATCATGATCAAAATCTCTTACAGATGAAGAGACAAATCAATCTTTTGATCTTTGCCAACACTATCATTATTCCCATTAATGCTAACATTATTATTTTGGTATGAACTTTCTTTAGTAAGTCCATTTCTTTGCCAGTTCAAGAAGCTTTGTTGATCATCTTCTTCATAGTGATAAGGGCTATTATTCATGTAATTCCCACCATAATACACCAGATTCTCAAATCTTGGAGCCCCGCCATTCGAACCGAACCGATCCAAAAATGGTGAGCATGGTAATGCACAAAGACTGGCTGCATGGGCAGTTAAGTAAAGGGAAGGATTAAGTAGCCCAAACTGATTATGATTTGGAGTGAAAAACAATGGTGGGGTTTGAAAAGTTGAATTCAAATTGCACAGAGCAGAAGCTCTTTTCGCCTTTTTTGCTGCAATTCTTTCTTTCTTGTGAGCATTTTGATGGCCACCCAAAGCTTGTGAGCTATGAAATTTTCTAGAACAAAATAAACATGAAAATGACCTCGCTGCTGTCGAATCTTCTTCATTGTTTGGTGATTGATACACGATATTTTCCGTATCCATATCGATCTGTAACACAAAGTAAAAACAGGATATTCTATCAAAGATGTAATTTTTATTATTAGAACATGACATGCAACATATATTTATAAAGAAATTGAACCTTCAAGAAGATGAGTTGAAGTTGTTACTGTGTCTAGGCAAGAGTGACAGAGGAAATATATATAAAAAACAAGCAAAGTACTTGGAAAGAGTTTGAAGTTTGGCTTTTGAAGCTGATGATGATGTAAACTATAAAGAGGGTATTTAAAAGAATTTTTGTGTTGGAAAATGTGAAGCCAAGTGTGGTGGGGTGAGTATATATTAAAGGTAATGTGATGGTAATGGCAGTTAAAATGCAAGAGGATGTATGGGCTTGGGAACAGAGGATATAAGAAAGAGAAAAAAGAAGTATCCTCGCCCTATGAAATATGCTTAATATGCATGGTGAGGCAAAGAAATTTATTGGTGGGAGAGAGAGATATGCATGGTGAGAGAGGCAGAGGGATTTATTGGTGGGAGAGAGAGAGAGATGCATGAATTGGGAAATGGAATCTGTCACTCTTTCTGACAGTTTATCTGGTTTCATGGGCACTCAGTTGGGGTTTCATTTTGCAGGCATATTTTATGGTAAGTTTCAGTTGCTTGGTTTAGTGCATCAGCTATGTTTTGAGATGTTTTGGTCACCAGTAGTACAGTACAATAGTTCTTTTCAATGTGTTTGACAAAAGCTGAACAAAATTATGCTCCATGCCCATGATTATTGATACTACATGGCAGTCACGTTTAGGGGTGATAATATTCCACACTATTCCAAAATGACGCATCAGTTTGGGATTGAAACATTTGGTTAGTCCTGATAAATTTTGGGTTAAATCCAAAATTAACTCACCACATGTTGGATTCAGCTTGAATCGGCAACCCAAGATGACAAATCAAGGTTCGGTTCTGGTCCATGTCGCATCCATATCAAAATAAGCAAAATTTGGAGGAACAACAATTACGAAAAAAATAAATAGTTGAGTCGAGTCACTTGGACAAAAAAATGCCTAACATGCTGGGCCGCGGTCAAACAAATCGAACATTAACTAAAAATTCTTTCTAACCCATTTAATTTTTTAGTCTAGTTTAATTAACACAAGAATTTGACCTATGCACAACAAATGTGACACAGTTAATTTAGCAGAAAAATAATGCGAAACAAGCTGACCCATGACCTATAAGGGGTAAACGCGACACAAAACTGATCCATGACCTTGGAACCCCTACTCTGCTGGTCAAATTCCTCAGTAATTTCTACAGAACCCTAACATCAGTGTTTCTTGGTTAATACCAGACTAGCAGAGTTATCAGTACACGATAGGTAACGAAATAAGTAATTAAAAGGATAAGAAAAACAAATACTATGCATCGTCTCAAGCCTCCACACTTCAACTAGTCTAGCAGCTTTGTTTTAAACATTATAAACAAGATGCTATATTTATTTTATTTTTTTTCTAAAATACTGTAGATAGAGGTATTATGTGGGTGGCAATCTTGTGGCATGGGCAGTGAACAGTCCCCCACTTGGTCAGTGCAGTAGTAGTAGTAGTAGTTATAGTGGTGGCCTTCACATTTTAGCAATGGCATAGCATTCTTTTCTTTCTTATCACATGATCCCATCCATGCACATGATCACTCTGCTCGGGTCTCTTTCTTACAGGTATAAAATATATATGAAATGTTGAATCCCAAGTGACAGAAGTTACCCTACTTTTTCTATTGTTAATTCTCGTTGGGACATAATGGTTGTTTTGTTGATATCGTTTTGGGAGGACTGAATCCTTCTGGAAGCAGATTGAAGTATGGCGATAATCTCCAATTAAACAGCCATTTTTTCCATTTTTCTTAGATAATGCATATTAATCTAGAAATTACTAGTTAACAACAAATGTCAGACACAAAATACGTAAATTAGTATAATTTTGATCTTACAAAATAGTAAAAGGGCCTGTTGAATCTTTATTCTATCCTTACTGCAACATCACAGAGCAATCTGACATCTCTATGCCAAAGCCATGCAACTTGTCAGTTCTTTCTTCCTTTCATAGTCTTTCCATGTTCTGCAAATTCAGGACTCTGCACTGCAAAACCCAATCATGTTCTGCAAATTCACGACAATCTCCATTGCTAAACAATATATACTTTCCCAAAAAAAAAAAGGAGTAAACATCTTACTAAACCTAATACCTCTAAACAGAAACATTTTCCTTGTCAGAATTAAGAACTGATATATATATTTGGTTTTCAAAAAGTTTGTGACAACTACCAGTGTGATTTTTTGAATATTCAATATGCAGTTCTAAAGATACACAACATCAAGACAAGTATTTAACTATTTATCGATATAGTAAGGATCGGAGTAGTAATAACGTGTTAAGCCTGTAGATAGTCTTATATTAATTATTTGGATATATTCTTGACATATCTCACATTTGAGTCAATCAAACGTAATTCGGGGAAGAACCTCCCATAAAGCTTATCACCTTCTCGACTAAAATGCAAATTATCAAAGCCTGTTTCTCACAATCCAGACCACGGTCAGTCTGCTTTGTAGGTTGAAATTTTAGCTTGAAATGTGTCTTTGTTTAAAATTAAAAAATAATTCAATTCCTCCACATTAAAAGATGTAAAGTTTAAAGAGGATGCTAAACTGCAAAACAAATTTTGGTTTATATTCAGCATAGTGTACTAGTTGGTACATGCTGTTCTCCCAGAATTTAGGCTGCTTGATACAAGTGAGATTCACCTCTCTTTTCCACTTTGGTTGTTTTTGCACCATCAGAAACAATTTAAAAACAAATTAATGTAATAGCTTGATAATCAGTATTCCTATAATTTTTTTTAGTACAAGTTTTCCTATAACTTAATTAGCATAGTATATACAGAAACTTAATGAGCATATGCATTTACTTCTCATCGTCAATTTTAATCAGATACATTACTCTGTGGCTAAGATGCTATAATTCAACAGACTACAATTACCCACATTTACTAATTAAAACAGTAAAAGAAACAAAGTAAGAAGCCGAAATTTCTGTAGAAGTTATACTTTTTTTTGCATAACTGAAGAATTATAGCAGACATATTATACCGAAAAAAAAATCGCACTAAAAAATTAAATTATTTCATCAGGAGAAAAACAGAACCCACCTTTTACACATCTTTATACAACAACTGGAACTTTGGTATCCGCTCTGGGGGAAGCGGGCAATTTACTATAAGCTTCCCTTTCATTGCCCCTCTAAATATTTCCTGCAAGGAGAAAGGGTATCTAATATTAATGCATTATAAAGTTCCTAAGCAACCCTCCTTCTCATCTATAAAATCTGAAGCATCGCTAGAAGTGTAGAGCTAACACAGCAGCTTGCATCATTCTGTGATGACCCAACTGGGAAGGCGAAACGAAACATTTCCTAGGTTCAATATGCCAATACTTTTAATCCCTCCATGAAAAATTAGAAATAGCTCGAATATAATAGGGCATTTTTCTATAAAACCCATTGCAAGCAATTTAAGGTATGGTCGACCCTTAAAAACACTCACCATAGCTATATTTCATGAAAAAATTATTAAATGCTAACTAGAAAATAATGATATCAAGTTTTGATTGCTCAGAAATTCCTTTTATTACGTATGTGCAAATAGTCTGAAGAAGTTGTATTCTGCTACAAACTAAAGGTTTAGTTCTATATCTCTATGTCCAAGCACACATGCATGCGAGCAAAAAATAAAGCAATGTCAAATATATGAGTGACAGCATCCAACAAAACAATGGCTCATTGCATCTGATATATCAGCAGCGAACCTAACCTCTACAACATCCACAAAATCCTGCTTACTGTGAAATGCACCAACCCACTTAGTATGATCTGCACTCCTGAATATAAAACACATGATATCACAAAGGTGTTAGAAGCCTAATGTTTCATAAAATTACAAAGAATAAACAACAGAAAATTTATGCCGAAATTGGGTGAACTGTCTACTTCTGTCACTACCTAAATTGAGTGAAACTAACTGACCGACTGACTATCTAAATTACGGAACTATCACTACACCGAACAATAATGAATTCATCTAACAAAACCAAAAGCTACAAGTGAACAACACCATACTGATACAAAGTGTTTATCCACCAGATTTTAATAAAGGGAAGGCGGTACATATTTTGACAATTTCCTGGGACCATAATTTGCTTTAACTAAAGATAAGACCATACAACAAGTAAAAGGAAAGAGAAGTTATCCCTTCTAGTAAAAGGAGGATAGTAATAGTGAATGATACTCTGATTATCTTATCGGAGTTGGAAAGAACCCCACCATGGTTGATTAGTAAGCCTAGAACTAGAAGCGGCCTAGTAAGCATACAACAACCAAGTTTTATTAAGGATGACAGAAGCTTAAATGAACAGAGTCTAACTTTTGTGCTTCGATTAACAATGATGTGGTTACCGTTAGATTATATTCTGATAATCGTCTCACAGTTAAAAAGGTCCTTCCTATGATATTTTCTTATACAGAAATAACAATGTAATATATTGCAACGTAAACAACACTGAGTCGAATTATTCAAAGACTATAATAGAAAAGCATCTTATACATAGAAATAAAACTAAAAGTGGAAATCCATTATCGTTGTAAGCGCAATTTAGTTACCAATAAACTTCACAACAAAAAAAGCATAATCAAAATACATGTGTGTGTTTGCAGATACATACATTGATAAGCACATATTTATTTATCAACATCAGAAAAATGACAATGAAATCCTGGCAAATAGTAGCCAATTGACTGAAAAATTAAAAAAAAAAAAAGAAAAAAAAAGAAGAAGAGTACCCTGAATCCATCTTCATGTGATGAGCATTAAAAAAGAAAACAGTGGAGGGAATAAAGGTAATGTCAAAGTACTTGACATAAACTTGGACGTCTTCGGAATCAACATCAACTAGAGCTATACTTGCAAACCTGGACACATCCCTCTCAGACTTAGAAAGCTGTTTCATACCAAAATAACAAAATAAATTAAGAGAAGCTCATCCAACCTTCGAAGTATAACAATTAACGAGATACTGTAAAATCAAAAGAAAGATGACATACATAAAGAGTAGAACGTAATTATCAAATATAATATTTGAGCAAATTGTAACAGCATACTGCATACGCTAAGCAAAAATATGAATATCAGTATATTGTAATAATTAATTCGAAATGTTGCAGAATACTTCATTATTCAAACTATTTGAAGGCGCTTTTCTAATTAAGCTCCTACAACACACACACACACACACACACACACACACACACACACACAACGCGTACATAAAAAAAGAATAACAATTCCTATATACATATGTGATCGTCAGAGCGACTAAACACAAAACTGAAAATGTAAAAAAAAAAAAACATTATATTCGAGCAAACTATTACAGAAGGCCGTTGTACTAATCAAGAGGGATTTTCCACATTCTTTCACTATTTTTTATTCTATCCAATGAAATGTGTTGTTTCTAATTGAGCTCACACATAAACATAACGCGTATAAGTACATAACAAGACACATTGTTATTATTTCTTACTACTATATACACACAAGACCAATCATATAAATTCGCATATGGAGAAAATTATAACAGCAGGTTATTTAAATAACATCCATTTCGCCAAATTGTTTCATTAATTAAAACAAGTTGTTTCTAAATTCTAATTAAGCTCATCGAAAACAGTTATGCATATAATAAGAACAATTAGAACTAGTATATGATATATGGAGAGGGTGAGATGGAGGGAGAGGGAGAGGCAGAGAGAGAGAGAGAGAGAGAGAGAGAGAGAGAGAGAGAGAGAGAGAGAGAGAGAGAGAGTACGAACGATGTCGTCAAGAAGGAGAGAGACGGAATCATTTGCAGTGCCGAAACGAAGAACAAGTACTTTATCAATTGTGTCTCGTATCACAGTGTCGATCTCTTCTTTCTTCTTCAGCGTTCTCAATAAATAGCTCATCTCTCTCTCTCTCTCTCTCGAATTCTCGATCACCACCGCCGCGAATTTGGAATTGCGGTTCTTCTGTTTACTTTTTGACTGTTGATGAGGGCGTTTTATACTATCTGAAAATATATAAATTCTAAAATTGAAACATATTAAAAAAAATGGTGTTACTGTAAATACGAATATAAAAAAAATACAGTTTTAGTGCCAAAAATGTTTTTTAGATGTTTTTATTTGGAAATTTTATCCTGAAATTGAATTAAAAAGGGACAACCCCTTGTTTTTTAACTGGTTAAACAAAATTATTTTTACATTTCTATACTTATCTATACTATACTATTATATAAAAGCTGAAACATTAAAAGTTTAGTCGGTCGGTACGGTACCTGTTGATTTTACTTATTTATCCTTACTCAATTACATATGAAATTCATCCTAATAATCAATTTCCTTTTTCAGGTTAAACATATTATCTTTTCAATTTTTTATTTTTAAAAATAACATAATAAAATAATAAAATATTTTGTTTAATAAAATAACATAATTATATTATAATTACTATTAACTAATCAATTACCCTTTTCAGCCAAAACACGTTAACTTTTCTCTTTTCTCTAACTAAAATCTCTCTTTTTCCAATTATATCATGGACGGTTACCTTTTTCAACCAAAACACTTTACCCTTTTTCTTTTTCTTTAATAAAACCTCTCTTTTCAAATTATATTACGGGCGTTTCTATTTAATAAAAATAAAATAATAATATTATAATACTTATAATTAACCGATTACCTTTTCAGCTAAAACGTATCATCTTTCCTATTTTTTCTAATTAATTTCCCTTTTTCTCTATAAATATCACGGGCATCATTAATTTCTCATTTTCTAAAAACACTATGAGCAATTTTATTTAGTAAAATAACATTATTAAATTATAATTATTGTAAACTAATCAATTACCTTTTTCACATAAATCATGTCACCTTATTAATTTTCACGTTACCTTCCTACTTTCTCTAACTAAAATCTCTTTTTTTCCAATTATATCACGGGCGGTTCTATTTAATACAATAAACTAATAATATTATAATATTAATAATTAACCGATTACCTTTTTTAGCTAAAACGTATCATCTTTTCTACATTTTCTAACCAAAATCCCTCTTTTAATAGAAATATCACGAAAAATATTAATTTCTCCGTTTCTAAAAACATTACGAGCAATTGTATTTAGTAAAATAACGTAATTAAATTATAATTACTATAAACTAATCAATTACCCTTTTCACCTAGAATATGTTATCTTTTTAATTTTTACTAACTAAATCCTCTCTTTTTCCAATCATATCACGGGCATTTTATTTAATAAAATAAAATAATAATTTTAAAATTACTGACAATTAACTGATTACCTTTTTCAACTAATACCTATCATCTTTTCTATATTTTCCAACTAAAATCTCTCATTTTCTAGAAATATCACGGATAACATTAATATGAGACTTAATTGCATGAGGATGGCCTCAATTATTCTTTTTTTGCACAAAAATGACCCAAATAAAAAAATAGACAGTGTGATGGTCTAACTATTTTTTAAAAATAAATAAGTGTATTCAATTTATGATTTAATTATAATATGATGGTTGAACAATGTTTTATTTAACACAAAAATGGCTCAAAAATAAAAAAAATAGACAATGTGATGGTCTAACTATTTTTTTTTAAACAGATGAGTGTATTCAATTTATGATTTAATTACAACATGATGGTTGAACAATGTTTTTTTAACACAAAAATGGCTCAAAAATAAAAATAAACAGCAGTTTTTAGACTAATTTAGACGGGATGCAATCATCTGCTTAAAAAAATATCTGGGCCATTTTCGTCCAAAAAAAAAAAAGTTAAGGCCATTCTCCTGCAATTAAGTCTTTATATAAAAATTTAAGCCTCCAAAATTCATGTTTTAATAAAAATAATTTAAATTAATGAAAAAAATTAATAAATATTAAAAAAAATCCGTGCATCGCACGGGTTTTAAACTACTATACTATTATAAGCGGAATAGGATATATTTGGTTTGTAGTTTGGTACACTTTTTTTGGTACACTCAACAGCAACCATTGGATTTTGAGATATATTAATGAGAACCGTTGGATCGTTGGATGTAATGCTAAAAGAATATTCTTTTTATAATATATAGAATACTCTTATAGGTTCAAGGTTCGAATCCCGTCAACAACATATTATTATTAAATGTTGGGTATGAAATACACACAAGACAATACAGAGGGGGGGTGAATGTATTGTCAAACTTTTCTTCAAAAGGATATTAACAACGTTTTCTTGGTTGAAGGTTTGAATCTGTTTATGTAGCTGAGTGTGTGTTTGTGTGTTTAACAAGGTATGAATGTGCGTGTTAGGATTTATGGGTGATAGCGTAGAGACAACTTAACTAGTACTTAGTTTATTTAGGCTAAGTAGAACATATTGTCACAACCAGAGTGTGTTCTTGTACTCAAATAATTGGTGAAATGTAATAAGTATGTATCTTGGAAGAAGTTCATTGATATGTTCAAGCCTCAAGAGAATACATCAGTTCGACTGCAATAATAAAGTTACTGTCAATACATTGATGGTAACGTTACAAGAAGACTGCATGTTGCAAGGTCACGACAGCAAGTTTCATTTGACAGCAACATTGGCTGAAGTAGGGGACAGCAACATTCTCACACTTGACAGCAAGTTTGGAGTTCCGACAGCAACATTGGCGGGAGCTCATACTGTCAACTACTGAATATTCCTATGACAGCAAACTTGGCGGCAAGAGTTACTATCTCACTGAATTATTTGATTTGGGGATTTTATCTCAGCCAAACCCCCGTGACAGTTTAGATGTTCGAGAAACAAATTTGCTGCAATTCGTTAAAGATTGTAGCAGACCTGCAAGACTACGACAGAAGCTTGAGAGATCACAAGACGAGGCTCGACAATTCAAGAGTATGACAAGTCTGCATCTACTAGAATTGTTATAGCTAATTTTCGAAAGAACCCAGAATGCCTTATGCTTAAAGATAACTCTGTTTGTATAGCATTTTAGGAAAGATCACATGTGTGGGCAAATTGTGAGGATCTGTCACTTGAAAACGACAATAGCTCCGCGACCCATGTGATTTAGATGCAAAGAAAAATTATTCTATATAGAGACACATCTCTCATTCTTTCTGTAATCGATTCTCACAAGAAGTCGAAACTTGAGAAAACCATTTTTCTCAAGGTTGTAGCAACACATTACAAAATAAATAAAACATTTATTTTGTGAGAACATCTTGAATTACTACTTGTGTTTGCAATTCTTATCTAGATAGTTTACAGTCTTTATCATTGTTGTTGAGTTAAAGATTTGAAATTATCTATATTGCATTCAACCCCCCCTTCTGCAATATACTCCGGGACCAACAGTGCGGAATAAAAACACAAGAACATAGTACTCACTTTAATTTAATATTGTATTAGATAAAGATTCTTGCTACAATCTGTGAATACTAATGTTAATATTCTCAGCTTCTCTTTTTCTCAAAGAGTTGTTATCACAAATCTATCTCAGTTCACTATCTGCTAGAGAAGTGAGGTTGTACACTTATAAAACATGTGTGCAACCTCCTTACTACAAAAATGAAGACAGACAAAATTACTTTCTAATTTGTCTATCCCTATTCGAGTAAACATCCAAGCAACTTATAATTTGACATTTCTTTAACCTGCTCAGATCCACTTCTTTAGCAGCTTGTCTCCTGTAACAACTCTTTGTGCTTCTTTGTAGACTTTCCAAAAGAACTTTACAGTACAGTGGTCCTGAAAGTGTTTTGGCTTGCTGCAGGTTTCTGACTTGTACAAACTTCAGTATTTTGTCTCCAAGACTGCATTCGAGAAGTAACCAAGTGATTGATTCGAGAACTAGAATTGGTTTAATCGATAACTATAACGACCTAGAAAATTTCGAATTTAGAATTATTTATTTATTATATTTATAAATTATATTATGTGAATGTTGTTGTAAAGGTGAAAATTATGTGAAGTTGTGTTTATGTGATTATGTGATGATTGGTATGAGCTGTGAAGGTCGGTATATTTTTATTTGTTTTTTTTGAGGATTTAATTGTATTTAAATCGTGTATTTTTGATCCTCTGTAAATTTTATAAAATTATCGGAGGAATTAAAAATCATGAAATCTTTTGTAATATTATCTTTATAATATTATTTAGTTTTTAAAATGGTTGGGTGAATTAATTTGGATGTTTCGGTATTTTAAAATGATTTTAAGAGTTTTATTGCGTTTAAAGGATCAAAACTTGTAAAATTCATATTTAATTCATTTTTGATCCTAAAAATATTTTAAAAAATATGGGGAGATAGATAATTTCATTTTCTGTATTTTAAAAATAATAATGAGATTTTTTTTTCAATTTTATTTATTATTTTTCAATTTACGAAGCTGGGTTTGATTGTGTTTTTAGAATTTTGTGAAATATCTTAAATTATCTTTATTTTCTTTTAACATCTAAAATTCCTAATTTCCAAAAGGGGAAAACCCAGCAACTCTGTTTTAAATTCTTTGTTAATATCTCTGAGCTTCTCTAATTGTCTCGAAGCTTCTACTTTCTTCATCTGTAATCTCTCCCTCGGAGTCTCCTCAAAATCTCTCTCCCTCTCACTCACTAATCTCTCCCCTCCCCTCATTCTTTTTTTTTCTATTTATCCTGCCCAGCTCTGTTTTCCTCTGTACAGCTGCTGTGGAGGCTTAGTCGAGTTGTGTGTGTTGATGTTGTGATGTTAATTGGGGGGTTTCCATTCTGTGGTCCAATAGAATGATGCGGGTTTTGGTACGGCTCGACTGTGTGTGTGTGTGTGTTTTCAGTCGTGTGTGTGTGTTTCTCAGCCGTGTGCGTGCGTGCGTGTATGGGTTTTTCAGCGTGAGCAGTTGAGGCCAATCTGATCTCTCACCTTTCCTCTAAATTCTTAGCTCAACAGATCGTTGTGATGATGCTTACCTGCTGGGTGATGTTGTGTGTATGTGCTACGTTTGTCTGAGCTGTATATGTGTGCAAAGCGTGTGTATGTTCAGACGCGTATTTGCTTGTGGGTTCATGTGGCTCGGGTAAACACCACCGTGAATATTCACTTATTCCTTGTATAAGTTCGAATTTAAGCTTAGTATCATTGTTTTGGTCTTGTTTGGGCCAGCAAGCCGATGTCTAAATGTTTATTGAATTCTGAGTTAACCCCGATTTCGGCTTTGATCGCGTATGGTTGAGAATTGGTTGTTTGTGATTATTGAAGTTATATCCTTGATTATGGATTGTGGTTAACGTTATTTGTTCTTGGTTTATTGAAGAAATAATATGGATGTTTGGATATTTATGGGTAGTTGCGTGCTTGTTTATATGAGATTTCGGATAAACAATTACCTGGTTTGTAATTTTGGTATGTTAGTGTAAATTAGTTAATAATTTGGGGAACTTTGAGTTTATGGATTATAAAAGGTAAAAGTATGGTTAACTTGAATTGTTAATGTAATTTATAATGATTGTGGCCTTAAGTAGAGTGTTTGGTGTTGTAATGGAGAGATTAGGGAGGAGAAGAATAATTAAAGAGAGAAAGAAGTGTGTGGGTGATTTTCTGCGAGTGTGTGTGAGTTTATGTGTGTTGTGTGCATTAATGTGATTGTGTGTGTTATACCAAGAGAGGAAACAAGAATAAAGGATGGAAAGTGTCTATGTTTAGAAAGGGAAATTGTAAGTGTACAAATTGAATTGTGGTTTATGTATATATACTCATGTGCAAGTTTACAGATTGTCAGGGTCATGCCAAGTTAGTATATTAGTATACTTTGTGTACTGCAAGTATTAAATGACAATCTATGTTATGTGTTTATGTGACTTAGCTGGTTATCCTAAAACTGTTTTATGAGTATAATCGGATATGTTCTGTTTGTGTTATATGTGTAAACCGTTATAGGATGCGTATGGGTAGAATAGGGCAATCGGTAAGGTTTTAGTGGGTTTGGTACTGAAGTAGTACTTTACCTTGTATAGGTACGAGTAGGAGACCCGGCCAAGAGCAGTGCATTGGTAAATGCAATTTTGAGCAGGAAGATATCTATTGAAGCCGACGAGTGTATTGGCATGAAGATTGACTAATTATTAAGGAAATATGGAAGCAGAGCCGAGCAAGAGGCCATTATGTACAGAAGTAGAGACTAGCGTGAAATAAGCAACGGATTGAGGTTTTAGGAATGGGAACTTCGTATCAAGGCAAGTGTTTGCTTTTCACTTATCATTCAAGTGATGCAACTCGATACCTTTGTTATTTAGATTGATAAAGTATGTTTAGAAGATGATGCGCTTCTTCAGTCATTGTGAAAATGTTTATGTTCCCCACCCTTAGTCAAATACCAAATTTTTAACGGATCTTACCAATAACCTTTTTCCGAAAAATACTTAAATTATGGCATGTTATCGGATTCCTTAGTGGAAGGACATTTCTTTCTTAAAAAATGTTTAAAGAATATTCAAAATAAAGATAACCCCGAGGATTTAAACCTTTTGAAAAGCTGCTGGCTTAAATCTTGATTTTTAACCTATTTGCACCAAGGACCCCTTTTTCTCGATTTGTGCGTGTCATCCTTGCGCAGGGGCCATGCTAATCTTCTCTGTATCGTTCCAATTTTATCGGATGTCTAGCATCCCAAAATCCGGGGTACAGATATGGGGCTACTAACCATAAACAATAATATAAACTCTGAATATAAACATTATATAAACTGATAAAACATTAAAACCCCTTATCCAAGATCGCATACAGGTTATGGTATGAAACAAACTATCGAATTACACTAATACAACTCAATCCCAGAATAATAAAATATTATACATTTTATGAATATACAAAATCACCATCAAACTAGATATCCCACCTCGACAAATCCATGATTCGAACGTCTCCTCTCGCGGCCTATAGAGCAATACCCACTGACCTCTAGTCCTTCTGACTATCTCTAGTAACTGGAGAAAATAAACAGAAGAAAGAGTGAGCCAACAATGCTCAGCAAGTGTAAATTGTGATGACAATTTCAATACAACGACAATTTTGATAAGCAACAGAGTTTCATCTCATTATATGTAGGAATCAATTATATCAACTTTCGATTGCCACGAGGGCCAATAATTCACCACTCATAAGGTGCAACAAGAAATGGAACTGACAAGAATTCTGATGTCAAGGTATCATTAAATAGACTTTGAAGAAGTCAAGAACTGAACATCTCAATCTAAGAGTATAGGTTAGAATTGGAATTTTTTTTTATTATTTATTTTTAAAAAAAAACATTAAGGTTAGGCTGCTGATCAGTCAGCACTAACCCCGGACAAACGCACACAGCAATGTCCTTAATTGGATCCATGGCACACATTGGCCTTAATACTTCCGACCACGAATCTGGTCCGACCTTCACGGTCCACATTTTAAAAACATTCTGACCTTCACGGTCCACATTTTAAAAATATTCTGACCTTCACGGTCCACATTTTTAAAAACATTCTGACCTTCACGGTCCACATTTTTAAAAACATTCTGACCTTCACGGTCCACATTTTAAAAATATTCTGACCTTCACGGTCCACATTTTAAAAACATTTCCAATTCTAAATCATCCACACTGGGTGTCGGAACAATCGACAACCTTTGCCAACCAATAGCTGGAAAACTCACGTTCTAGAATAACGACTCATAATCCAAGAGTCAATGTAAGATTCAAGATCAACAAGTGTCGACAAGTTCGACACGATAAAAGGGTGACAAATATATATCAACAACCTCAAACAGTATCAACAAGTTCGATGATAAATGGGGTGGAGAGTATAAAGAATGATAATTCGAATAAATATCGACAAGATTGAGATTAGTAATTGGGGTCTTAATATCATTATCTTGACTGACGAGAAAACTCACTTGAGCAAGAAAATAATAAGTATGAATTGCAACAAGAATATCAACAACTGAAACTCAAGGTTGGAGCAGGGACCTGATCAGACTTAGCACATCTAATAAAATTTTACAACACGTTGAAGGGTTGAGATCAACCTAAGTGAATAGAGTAGTTTAGGAACATTTATTTGTAAAATATTTTCAGGGTAATTTGTAGCAATTTGGTTTGAAGAAAACATTTCGAAAAAGGGGTCCTTGGTGCAAATAGGTTAAAAATCAAGATTTAAGCCAGCAGCTTTTCAAAAGGTTTAAATCCTCGGGGTTATCTTTATTTTGAATATTCTTTAAACATTTTTTAAGAAAGAAATGTCCTTCCACTAAGGAATCCGATAACATGCCATAATTTAAGTATTTTTCGGAAAAAGGTTATTGGTAAGATCCGTTAAAAATTTGGTATTTGACTAAGGGTGGGGAACATAAACATTTTCACAATGACTGAAGAAGCGCATCATCTTCTAAACATACTTTATCAATCTAAATAACAAAGGTATCGAGTTGCATCACTTGAATGATAAGTGAAAAGCAAACACTTGCCTTGATACGAAGTTCCCATTCCTAAAACCTCAATCCGTTGCTTATTTCACGCTAGTCTCTACTTCTGTACATAATGGCCTCTTGCTCGGCTCTGCTTCCATATTTCCTTAATAATTAGTCAATCTTCATGCCAATACACTCGTCGGCTTCAATAGATATCTTCCTGCTCAAAATTGCATTTACCAATGCACTGCTCTTGGCCGGGTCTCCTACTCGTACCTATACAAGGTAAAGTACTACTTCAGTACCAAACCCACTAAAACCTTACCGATTGCCCTATTCTACCCATACGCATCCTATAACGGTTTACACATATAACACAAACAGAACATATCCGATTATACTCATAAAACAGTTTTAGGATAACCAGCTAAGTCACATAAACACATAACATAGATTGTCATTTAATACTTGCAGTACACAAAGTATACTAATATACTAACTTGGCATGACCCTGACAATCTGTAAACTTGCACATGAGTATATATACATAAACCACAATTCAATTTGTACACTTACAATTTCCCTTTCTAAACATAGACACTTTCCATCCTTTATTCTTGTTTCCTCTCTTGGTATAACACACACAATCACATTAATGCACACAACACACATAAACTCACACACACTCGCAGACAATCACCCACACACTTCTTTCTCTCTTTAATTATTCTTCTCCTCCCTAATCTCTCCATTACAACACCAAACACTCTACTTAAGGCCACAATCATTATAAATTACATTAACAATTCAAGTTAACCATACTTTTACCTTTTATAATCCATAAACTCAAAGTTCCCCAAATTATTAACTAATTTACACTAACATACCAAAATTACAAACCAGGTAATTGTTTATCCGAAATCTCATATAAACAAGCACGCAACTACCCATAAATATCCAAACATCCATATTATTTCTTCAATAAACCAAGAACAAATAACGTTAACCACAATCCATAATCAAGGATATAACTTCAATAATCACAAACAACCAATTCTCAACCATACGCGATCAAAGCCGAAATCGGGGTTAACTCAGAATTCAATAAACATTTAGACATCGGCTTGCTGGCCCAAACAAGACCAAAACAATGATACTAAGCTTAAATTCGAACTTATACAAGGAATAAGTGAATATTCACGGTGGTGTTTACCCGAGCCACATGAACCCACAAGCAAATACGCGTCTGAACATACACACGCTTTGCACACATATACAGCTCAGACAAACGTAGCACATACACACAACATCACCCAGCAGGTAAGCATCATCACAACGATCTGTTGAGCTAAGAATTTAGAGGAAAGGTGAGAGATCAGATTGGCCTCAACTGCTCACGCTGAAAAACCCATACACGCACGCACGCACACGGCTGAGAAACACACACACACGACTGAAAACACACACACACACACAGTCGAGCCGTACCAAAACCCGCATCATTCTATTGGACCACAGAATGGAAACCCCCCAATTAACATCACAACATCAACACACACAACTCGACTAAGCCTCCACAGCAGCTGTACAGAGGAAAACAGAGCTGGGCAGGATAAATAGAAAAAAAAAAGAATGAGGGGAGGGGAGAGATTAGTGAGTGAGAGGGAGAGAGATTTTGAGGAGACTCCGAGGGAGAGATTACAGATGAAGAAAGTAGAAGCTTCGAGACAATTAGAGAAGCTCAGAGATATTAACAAAGAATTTAAAACAGAGTTGCTGGGTTTTCCCCTTTTGGAAATTAGGAATTTTAGATGTTAAAAGAAAATAAAGATAATTTAAGATATTTCACAAAATTCTAAAAACACAATCAAACCCAGCTTCGTAAATTGAAAAATAATAAATAAAATTGAAAAAAAAATCTCATTATTATTTTTAAAATACAGAAAATGAAATTATCTATCTCCCCATATTTTTTAAAATATTTTTAGGATCAAAAATGAATTAAATATGAATTTTACAAGTTTTGATCCTTTAAACGCAATAAAACTCTTAAAATCATTTTAAAATACCGAAACATCCAAATTAATTCACCCAACCATTTTAAAAACTAAATAATATTATAAAGATAATATTACAAAAGATTTCATGATTTTTAATTCCTCCGATAATTTTATAAAATTTACAGAGGATCAAAAATACACGATTTAAATACAATTAAATCCTCAAAAAAAACAAATAAAAATATACCGACCTTCACAGCTCATACCAATCATCACATAATCACATAAACACAACTTCACATAATTTTCACCTTTACAACAACATTCACATAATATAATTTATAAATATAATAAATAAATAATTCTAAATTCGAAATTTTCTAGGTCGTTATATCCTTCCCCCCTTAATAGGATTCTGTCCTCAGAATCACTCCTAAGGACATAAGTGACAGTTCTTTTCAATCATTTTGCTTCCACTTTCCAAGTCATATCCTTCAACTCTAGGATTTCTTCCATACCAACTCAATCATTACCAAGCTCATTCTACTAGCCCTTGAATTTCGAAATAACCTTAAACTTTGGTTTCCGAGTCTTATTAACTCCAAACGTTTATCATACGTGAACGAATATCTTATTGTCAAAATCAACATGATCTTTTCGTATAACGAACTATACTCTGTTTCAACACTATATTACCACGCTAATCCTTCGCCATAATGCAATCGCGCAATTTTCCTTAATTTACAACGACCTACACTTGGTATAATTCTCACGCTTTACGTATTACCACACGATTTCGAATTGAACTACGAGAAGAGAATATCAAGAAATCCTCTGATCGCTTCCACTCCACTTTTCAAGTACTATGTTGATCGAGAAGGGAATAATTAAGAAGTTTCTTTCTGCCCTTGGCCCCGTATTTATACCGAGTACCCAATCGGGAAACTTAACATCATTTCGTATATTCTCAGTCACATCCTTGCAATCGAATACTATAACCAAACACATGCGTCCTTAGATGCACATCAAGCATAATTCGATTAACAACTCGATTCTCACCCTTATCAGAATATTCTGGTTTGCTAGATCTTTTGAAATATAGCCTCTATTATCTGTAGTTCTTGAAAACTAATTTCCTTGTCACCTTGACTGTAACTTCACTGAATACAGGAACAAAATTGAAATAAGACCAATCTGTAATATAAATTCTCCAGAGGTCACAACTTCACTTGATACTAATCATGAAACCATTCTTCAACAATTTTCAATAAGCTCCCGCTTTTATCAACACGCATAGTCAACCTCATACGCATCATTGCTTATTGATATGTCTTAAAACGAAATCTTCCTCAATTAAAACTTTGAGAAAAGGAATATCAAGAAATTCCCCGATCATTCTCACTCCTCTTTCACGTGCAATGTTATTTGAGAAGGGAATAATCGGAAACTTCTATCCATCCTTCATCTTATTGTTTTACTGAGTAACCGATTTAAAATTTTAACCTCATATCATCTATTCCCAATCGCATTTTGAACGCGAACAACACGATCAACTCTTACAATATGGCATTCGCGCCAACCACCATTCAATTTACCACTCAATTTCTACCTTCTTACCACATCGATTTGCTAAATCATTTGAAAGAAAGCCGCAAATATTTTGTTGATTTAAACAAATTAAAACCGTTTGAACCACTGAAAATCCTTTTGAAAGATATTTTAGAAAAATCATTTTGAAAGAAAACTTTTAAAATAATAGGGTTTTAATCGAAAAGCCTTTTGAACCAAAATATTTTTAAAAATTAAAAATTAAAAAAAATCAACTAGCAAACCACGACCTTGGCTTCGACCTAATTCCTTATGGTACAACATATTTAAAACTTGCTTACGACTTCACTGCCTTGCATCCTCAGAGTTCCTTCCCAATCATAACTTTGCATACTTGGCGAGTCCTCGAATTTGACTCTTCCCATTACAACTCCAACATTTAACATCACTATCATTAACCACATAATCATAACATTCGAAATTCACACTAGAACTCTTATGCAAAATTTTTTTTCCTTTTCTTGTAAACTCTTAAAATCACTCTCGATTGATTTGCGTACGCTTCCTGAATTTTCGATCATCTTGTTATATGATCTACGATCATATTAAATTCTTCGTCCGAATGTCGTTTGGAAATCTTATTCATTGGAATATGCTTTGACTTAATCATCTCCCTTCTGCTACCTTCTTCTTATACAACACGACTTTATTCCTTAAATATAACAAGTTCTTGATCTGCTTGGTTGCTAAGACTTCTATATCTGCTTTCGACTTCAGAACATCATTTTCACATTTCTTAAAATCAAACTCTCCCCTTCATTGATAGGAAATAAATCCAATCCTGAATCATATTTAACTCTTTTTATAGTCATCACAATCCACTTCCTGCTAACTTCCTTTATAATCGTATTGAATTTCTCGATTCTTGATAATTATAACAGTAGTCTTATTACTCTTTTCATAATTCAACTAAGATTGATACTATATTTTTGGCAAAAATTCCCATCTTTCCAAGCTCATAACACATAGCTTTGACTTCTTACTCTACCACTTGTCATCGTGCTGCCCCTTTTTGGTTACAGCCACAACTTCCCATATTTCTCTTAATAAAGTCTCTAGGGATTCTACTCCCGAAATCTTATTTTCTGATCATGGGATCTCGTTAATTTCTGCTAATTCTCTTTCTATAGACAACCACATCTTCGGGACTCCACATTCTTTTCTTAACTAAGTTCTGCATGTCTTATTTAGTCACTTCTAGAAACTTTCTGATTTCTCTGCCTTCCACCTTACTAGCATTTTACTTCATCTCAGTTAACTTCCCACCATCCGTGATAACCATGATTTCTTACACTGACCATGCATAAGTCATTTACTCCACATATTCGCCTTATTCCTCATTCAGTCTTAGCCCCTGGTAAATTCTTAACAAATTATCTCTCCTTGCTGCTACCATCTCATGGTATTCCATTTACTACCTCCACCTTACAATAGATGTCTAAAACAATCCTTCTTTAACATCGAACATCTTTACCAACATCTCCATCACCATTTCTTTTCGCCCTTTTTACAATATCTGCGATAATGTGCTCTTATTTACTGCTCTTTTCCTTTATTCAATCCTTATTAGCCTCAAATCTTGTATATGTCTTATCGGTCCAGTAAATAATCCAATTGGACATGACATACCTATCTCAATCACCAATTTCTTAAACTTGCACAACTAATTCTTTGTCAACATAATTGTAGTTAAATCACTTAAGACGTCGTCGCGTCCATCTTCACATCTCTTCACCGCTAGTAATTCTGAAATCATCAAATCTCCGACAAAGGAGGTCAACAAATTGAATAGGGCATCAAATATGAATATGGACTAAGTTTGTTCGTCAAAACTTTTAGGAAGGAATTCAACCGAGAGATCAATATGATCTTTGAACTATTTTCAGGTTGCATTTGTCACTTGGTTAACCACCATAGTACATAAGGATGGCCAGTCCTTAGTACCTTCATGACAAACACAATCAGTGGCGTCCCACTGGACTGCTATCACAAAGATAAGATGTCCCTGAATCCCCTATCTTCATAGGTTGTTCATCTCAGCTGAAATAGAGAAAAATCAAGTATTCATGATAATGAAAAGAATTCATGCTTTTCAAAAATCTTCCTGTAAAGATGAATCAAATATCATCTGGAAATATAAATTTTCTAAAAGAATGGAATTAAATTCGAATAAATTTGATGTACGAAACTCATCATCAATTGATGGGTAAAAGACTTTTCAATAGATACTTTAACTACTGATTAGGCAAACATTTAAGAAATTCTTAATTATTCATATTCTCACTCTCGTCGACTAAGCACTACTGTACTTAGCTGCCAAACCGGCCTGATAATAATGACTTGAATAAATAAGAAGATCTCAATTCATTCTCGATTTTGAACCATTACTGCGCAACAAATGCCTCAGCAACGATACCAACCGAGAATTAATCTACGACAATTCAAAGAAGGAACAGGAAATTTCTTCAGGTAATAACTTTGAACAAATAAATGAGCATGAGTACACGTCTAGGCTTAACTTTCAGTTCGTGCTGATAATCGTTTCTCACTTCACACTCTTAACCTTCTCGTACCATCTCCGAAACGTTCCCATCGAAACTAATCTCGTAGGATGTCCTAAATTCTACACGAAAATCTCGAGATAACTTTCCCCAGACTGATAACTCCAATTGCCTCCTTAGTTTAGGCCGCTTCAGGTTCACAGTTTTACTAATAGATCGATCCTTAAACGATTCGAACTTCTACTCGCGCGATATGCCGAAAGACCGATTTAACGTCGCGACGCTTGCCGAATTATCCTAATGCGATCCTTACCCTAAACCGTCCTACCCGACTCCTATCTTATACTCATACCCAAACCCTCCTAATTTGTTTCAGTGACCATAACCTGTAGCTCTGATACCAACTTGTAGCATCCCAAAATCCGGGGTACAGATATGGGGCTACTAACCATAAACAATAATATAAACTCTGAATATAAACATTATATAAACTGATAAAACATTAAAACCCCTTATCCAAGATCGCATACAGGTTATGGTATGAAACAAACTATCGAATTACACTAATACAACTCAATCCCAGAATAATAAAATATTATACATTTTATGAATATACAAAATCACCATCAAACTAGATATCCCACCTCGACAAATCCATGATTCGAACGTCTCCTCTCGCGGCCTATAGAGCAATACCCACTGACCTCTAGTCCTTCTGACTATCTCTAGTAACTGGAGAAAATAAACAGAAGAAAGAGTGAGCCAACAATGCTCAGCAAGTGTAAATTGTGATGACAATTTCAATACAACGACAATTTTGATAAGCAACAGAGTTTCATCTCATTATATGTAGGAATCAATTATATCAACTTTCGATTGCCACGAGGGCCAATAATTCACCACTCATAAGGTGCAACAAGAAATGGAACTGACAAGAATTCTGATGTCAAGGTATCATTAAATAGACTTTGAAGAAGTCAAGAACTGAACATCTCAATCTAAGAGTATAGGTTAGAATTGGAATTTTTTTTTATTATTTATTTTTAAAAAAAAACATTAAGGTTAGGCTGCTGATCAGTCAGCACTAACCCCGGACAAACGCACACAGCAATGTCCTTAATTGGATCCATGGCACACATTGGCCTTAATACTTCCGACCACGAATCTGGTCCGACCTTCACGGTCCACATTTTAAAAACATTCTGACCTTCACGGTCCACATTTTAAAAATATTCTGACCTTCACGGTCCACATTTTTAAAAACATTCTGACCTTCACGGTCCACATTTTTAAAAACATTCTGACCTTCACGGTCCACATTTTAAAAATATTCTGACCTTCACGGTCCACATTTTAAAAACATTTCCAATTCTAAATCATCCACACTGGGTGTCGGAACAATCGACAACCTTTGCCAACCAATAGCTGGAAAACTCACGTTCTAGAATAACGACTCATAATCCAAGAGTCAATGTAAGATTCAAGATCAACAAGTGTCGACAAGTTCGACACGATAAAAGGGTGACAAATATATATCAACAACCTCAAACAGTATCAACAAGTTCGATGATAAATGGGGTGGAGAGTATAAAGAATGATAATTCGAATAAATATCGACAAGATTGAGATTAGTAATTGGGGTCTTAATATCATTATCTTGACTGACGAGAAAACTCACTTGAGCAAGAAAATAATAAGTATGAATTGCAACAAGAATATCAACAACTGAAACTCAAGGTTGGAGCAGGGACCTGATCAGACTTAGCACATCTAATAAAATTTTACAACACGTTGAAGGGTTGAGATCAACCTAAGTGAATAGAGTAGTTTAGGAACATTTATTTGTAAAATATTTTCAGGGTAATTTGTAGCAATTTGGTTTGAAGAAAACATTTCGAAAAAGGGGTCCTTGGTGCAAATAGGTTAAAAATCAAGATTTAAGCCAGCAGCTTTTCAAAAGGTTTAAATCCTCGGGGTTATCTTTATTTTGAATATTCTTTAAACATTTTTTAAGAAAGAAATGTCCTTCCACTAAGGAATCCGATAACATGCCATAATTTAAGTATTTTTCGGAAAAAGGTTATTGGTAAGATCCGTTAAAAATTTGGTATTTGACTAAGGGTGGGGAACATAAACATTTTCACAATGACTGAAGAAGCGCATCATCTTCTAAACATACTTTATCAATCTAAATAACAAAGGTATCGAGTTGCATCACTTGAATGATAAGTGAAAAGCAAACACTTGCCTTGATACGAAGTTCCCATTCCTAAAACCTCAATCCGTTGCTTATTTCACGCTAGTCTCTACTTCTGTACATAATGGCCTCTTGCTCGGCTCTGCTTCCATATTTCCTTAATAATTAGTCAATCTTCATGCCAATACACTCGTCGGCTTCAATAGATATCTTCCTGCTCAAAATTGCATTTACCAATGCACTGCTCTTGGCCGGGTCTCCTACTCGTACCTATACAAGGTAAAGTACTACTTCAGTACCAAACCCACTAAAACCTTACCGATTGCCCTATTCTACCCATACGCATCCTATAACGGTTTACACATATAACACAAACAGAACATATCCGATTATACTCATAAAACAGTTTTAGGATAACCAGCTAAGTCACATAAACACATAACATAGATTGTCATTTAATACTTGCAGTACACAAAGTATACTAATATACTAACTTGGCATGACCCTGACAATCTGTAAACTTGCACATGAGTATATATACATAAACCACAATTCAATTTGTACACTTACAATTTCCCTTTCTAAACATAGACACTTTCCATCCTTTATTCTTGTTTCCTCTCTTGGTATAACACACACAATCACATTAATGCACACAACACACATAAACTCACACACACTCGCAGAAAATCACCCACACACTTCTTTCTCTCTTTAATTATTCTTCTCCTCCCTAATCTCTCCATTACAACACCAAACACTCTACTTAAGGCCACAATCATTATAAATTACATTAACAATTCAAGTTAACCATACTTTTACCTTTTATAATCCATAAACTCAAAGTTCCCCAAATTATTAACTAATTTACACTAACATACCAAAATTACAAACCAGGTAATTGTTTATCCGAAATCTCATATAAACAAGCACGCAACTACCCATAAATATCCAAACATCCATATTATTTCTTCAATAAACCAAGAACAAATAACGTTAACCACAATCCATAATCAAGGATATAACTTCAATAATCACAAACAACCAATTCTCAACCATACGCGATCAAAGCCGAAATCGGGGTTAACTCAGAATTCAATAAACATTTAGACATCGGCTTGCTGGCCCAAACAAGACCAAAACAATGATACTAAGCTTAAATTCGAACTTATACAAGGAATAAGTGAATATTCACGGTGGTGTTTACCCGAGCCACATGAACCCACAAGCAAATACGCGTCTGAACATACACACGCTTTGCACACATATACAGCTCAGACAAACGTAGCACATACACACAACATCACCCAGCAGGTAAGCATCATCACAACGATCTGTTGAGCTAAGAATTTAGAGGAAAGGTGAGAGATCAGATTGGCCTCAACTGCTCACGCTGAAAAACCCATACACGCACGCACGCACACGGCTGAGAAACACACACACACGACTGAAAACACACACACACACACAGTCGAGCCGTACCAAAACCCGCATCATTCTATTGGACCACAGAATGGAAACCCCCCAATTAACATCACAACATCAACACACACAACTCGACTAAGCCTCCACAGCAGCTGTACAGAGGAAAACAGAGCTGGGCAGGATAAATAGAAAAAAAAAAGAATGAGGGGAGGGGAGAGATTAGTGAGTGAGAGGGAGAGAGATTTTGAGGAGACTCCGAGGGAGAGATTACAGATGAAGAAAGTAGAAGCTTCGAGACAATTAGAGAAGCTCAGAGATATTAACAAAGAATTTAAAACAGAGTTGCTGGGTTTTCCCCTTTTGGAAATTAGGAATTTTAGATGTTAAAAGAAAATAAAGATAATTTAAGATATTTCACAAAATTCTAAAAACACAATCAAACCCAGCTTCGTAAATTGAAAAATAATAAATAAAATTGAAAAAAAAATCTCATTATTATTTTTAAAATACAGAAAATGAAATTATCTATCTCCCCATATTTTTTAAAATATTTTTAGGATCAAAAATGAATTAAATATGAATTTTACAAGTTTCGATCCTTTAAACGCAATAAAACTCTTAAAATCATTTTAAAATACCGAAACATCCAAATTAATTCACCCAACCATTTTAAAAACTAAATAATATTATAAAGATAATATTACAAAAGATTTCATGATTTTTAATTCCTCCGATAATTTTATAAAATTTACAGAGGATCAAAAATACACGATTTAAATACAATTAAATCCTCAAAAAAAACAAATAAAAATATACCGACCTTCACAGCTCATACCAATCATCACATAATCACATAAACACAACTTCACATAATTTTCACCTTTACAACAACATTCACATAATATAATTTATAAATATAATAAATAAATAATTCTAAATTCGAAATTTTCTAGGTCGTTATAATAACTCTGAGTTCTCGAATACTGTATTACTGACATATCGAATCACTTCTCGAATTAGTCTTTTCTTTAGAAATCCTTGACTTGTCGAATAGAGCTTTCTGACTCCTTGAGATATCGATTGTAGCTTTGACTTGTTGACTCTTTGAGATATCGAACAGTGTCTTTTGAGATATCGAATCCCTGACTTCTCGAAGGCTTGACTTCTCGAATAGAACAAAATACTTCTCAAATTAGTACATAGGCATATCTTCAATCTTCAAAATCCAACTGTTTTATTTCTACAGCCTTGTTCTCCAAGCTTGAGGCATGATCTCTTGATCTTCTTTCAAGCATTATTTCATGACTTAATTTGTATAGTTACACATTTGGAATATTGATGCCTATTACAAGTACTAGAAACAAGTAGAAACTCTACAACTAGAGGTTCCCCCAGTTAAAGAGTCATGTAAGTAATGAAAAGCATTACAAACAATTAGGCTTGTTATTAGATGTATTTCAGGCATACCTTTGTGACTAACAATCTCCCCTAAATTGTGAGTAAGACCCTTAGTCACAATTTCATGTCTGATAACAAGCCTAACATACATAAAGATAAATCTTGAAAAGTACAGGTATGAAATTGATTAACAACATGGATAAAATTACAAAGAGAGCATTCTTACAGACTATGAAGAATTACTAGCCTTTTTCCATTGAGTTCATCCCTTGAGCCTTGGCTTGTAAATCATCATATTCCTTCTTTTTCCTTTCTTCATCTTTCCTTGCATTCTCATCCATAGCCTTTATGATATCTGCCATAGTATCCAGTTCTTCAAGTAGAATTGAGTTCTTAAAATCTTCAAGTACTGGCTTCAACACACTTGCAGGGTAATGGTTGACCAGGTTCATTCTGATGTTGACATTATCTCAATTCATCCTCCTATATTTCACAACATAGGATTGAACTGAACTCTGCACAACCCTTTAGCCCTTAACTCTTCTGCTTTGGCTTCAAGCTCATCAAGCTCCTCCTCTCTCTTTTTCCACTTTTCCAACCTCTCCTTCCTCAACTTCTCCTCATGATCTCTCTTCATTTTCACAAAGTCAATTAATTCTAGCTTCCATACTCTCTCTACTTCATCTTCAATGTTCAGCATTGCAATTATCCTTTCAATGTCATACAATCTGCCCCAGTATTGACACACTCCTTGCTCGAACTTG
The DNA here is from genome assembly GCA_036435485.1 of Saposhnikovia divaricata. Lineage (NCBI taxonomy): Eukaryota > Viridiplantae > Streptophyta > Magnoliopsida > Apiales > Apiaceae > Saposhnikovia > Saposhnikovia divaricata. Next base: position 138,370,302 of record CM071599.1, on the reverse strand, counting down.
AACTGTCTACCATCAGTGTATTTGAATTCAAGACAGTCATCAACAATAGCCACATGATAGATTCTTTGAGCACTCAAAAAAAGCAATTTATCTTCATCATAATCTTCATCAAGAGGTTGCAATTTCAGCCCTAGGACTATTGTGATGGCTTGGGAGTCAGGTGTCTTTACTTTATTTGCCTTTCTAGCCTTGGACTTGAATTTTACCTTTTGCATCTTGTCACTTGAGATTAATATGAAACCTTTGACTTTGGACCATTGTAGTACACCATTAGCAATTTGCTTTTGGAAACATACGGATGGTTTCTTGAGTTGTATCTCCTTTGCTTGAGTTGGCAAGACAGTTGCAGAAGCCACAGATTCAGATATTGTTAAGTCATCACTAACTGCATCCACCCTAGACATAGAGTCTTATGTTGTGGTGAGAGTACAGTCAGTGATGCTTAGGGCTTGCTGTCTTTCACTCCTTTTCTCAAACACTCTCCCAGTCCCCTTGTCATCATCCCCCTTCTTATCTTTATCATCATTCCTTTTCTTCTTGTCATCATCCCCCTTATCACTCTTGTGATTTCTTCCTCTCCTATCACTCTTATCTTTATCATCATCATCCTTATCTCTCCTTGCCTTAGCCATTTCAAGGACCATGCTAGTTGCTATGAAAGTTTTGAGGATTTGCAAAGCTTCCAACTCTTCAGCACTCCTTAGTCCCTTCTTCTTTTGCAGCTTATCAATAATGGTAATGATGAGACTATGGTTCTGGGGTGTGAGATGTCTAGGAATGACCAATTGTTTAATATCTTCAGGCCTGGTGCTAGATTGATAGATGATGGTTCTTGGATTTGTAATCACTTCTGGCAGCCTTGAGGATTGACCATCCCTCAGATCATCAAACAAACTCCTAGTATTCTGGTTAGCTTGCTCAATCAACTTAGAAGCTATATCTACTTCACTGTATTTCAAGGATGTCAAAGTATTATATGAAAGATGCCATATCTTAGATTTAGACACCATCATAATCTCTTTGATAAACACTTGTTCAACTTTCTTGGGGACCACAGTGAAGTAGTTGATTTGCTCCTTCAAACTTCTCAGATACCTTTGAGCATCACCACCAGCAGATGCCTTAGAGTCTTGCAGAAACTTCAAGAAGGTAGCATCATGATATTTCTCTGAGTTTGCTACTTCTATCAGTTTGGCTTGTGTGACTACATTCACCTCAACTGGTTGATCTTCTTCATGTATGGAGGTTTGAACTTGACCACTTGGCATAGAACCTACCACCACTGTGGATGTGATTGATTGCTGCAAACCACTTGGAGTAGTGATATACACAGTTGGTAGGGTGACAGTTGGTAGAGAGGTTATAGGTTTGACATATTTAGATTTAGGTAGAGGAATTTCAGAGATTTTGGTTTTGCCCTTGCCTTGGATTGGAGCGTGAGGTGTTGTAGATTTTGAAGGTTTTGAGGGATCAGAAATGACAATTCCTTTGTCCCCCTTTGGTTTTGAGTCTAACTTCTCCCCTTTAGGCTTGGTAGCAGACACAGTTTTCTCTGTTGAGACCTTTGGGTTTGTAGAGGAGACTGGAGGTTGTAAGGTAGGTTGAGGGACTCCCATATGCAGCATCATGGCAGAAATCATCTGTTGTTCATTGAGGAGAACCTCAGCAGTAGAAGTGCCTTGAGTGTCCAACTTTCCATTCAGTAGGGCAACAAAATCTTTGAGCTCAGCATTGAATTGTTTTAGAGAGACCACTTCTGATTCCAAACTGTCCACTTTAGACATCAAGTGTGCATCCTTGAAACCAGTGAGTAATTGCTCTTTGAGTCTTTGTACCTCATACTTTGTCATGTCATGAAGAGGAACATCTGTTACTGCCTTATCCCCATATTGATTAGCAAACAGAATCTTGATAGCAGCATTGGCAGTAGTAGTCTGTTCTGTGAGTCTATCCATCTGAGATGTGAGCTTTGTGGAGTCTTGTATCATAAGAAGTCTATCATCCAGAGATTTACAGGTTGCTTTGCAGTCTTTGACATTTCTGAAGACAGAATCCAGAGAGAGAAATTCTTTAGTGAATTGACTTTGAAGCTCTCTCACTACCTTTGTTGTGGCTTTGCAAACTTCTTCAATTTCAAACTTAACTCCCTTGCCTAGGTAGTGAGCAGCCTTCAAGCTTCCTTTATAAACATCATTGACAGCCTCATATACTTCACCAGGAGTTAGAGATTTAGCATTTGACCCTAGTGAAGTGATATATTCCTCCCTTATATATTGAAGAGCTTCACTGAGAGAGATGCTGCCATACCCTTGCATCCATGCATCAACATTACCATCTCTTTCAACTTCATCTGTTATTTTCTCTTGCTATTGCTCAACATCTTGCTTGTGACAGAGTAAGATGGCCTCATAGTCAGCATTTGGGATGTTGGAAGTAAGAAGATGTTGAGCAATCTTAGTGAACTCAGGAATCTGATCCACAATTAAGCTTTGAAGTGCTTCAACCGTCAATTGTTGTGGAACAGACCCTGATCCTGAAGCACTGTCATGTTGCACAAGCTTCAACCATTGTGGCAAATAGTCAGAGCTAGAGCTAGGCAAGATAGACTCCTCAGTTACAGATGCAACTTCTGCAACCGGATGGGATGACTCTGCTACTGTTGTCTCCACAGAAGTGGGATAAATTACAACAGCAGGTGACACTGGCACGGAGTCTCTAGTAAAAACTAGTGAAACCTCTGTGTTTTTTATGGTGTCATTAGGAGATGCCCCAGCATGCATTCCCTCACCATCTAAATGTGGGTCCTGGGCGGTGAGCAGAGTGTCTTGCACTAAGTCACTTGAATCCATTGGCTCACCAAGAGAGGAGAATTCTTGGTGATCAATGCCTTGCTCCTCAATTACTTGAGTTGCAGGCTGCAAAGAAATTTTAGTTGGAGATTCTGGAAGATAAGTGCCTTGTAGAATTGATTTTGGCAACTCCCCTTGAGAAATAGAAGGAGTTTCAATAGTGATGTGATCTCCACTCAGTGTTGTGCCAGCCTTATCACTCCCATGTGCTGACTCTTTACAGGAAGTGCATTGGGGAGGATGCTTGATTCTATAGATGCACCCTGTTGAGAGGGCACATCTAGTGAGCTGTTTGCCCCTGATTTTACAACTTCAGCCATTTGTGTGACTGAATAGGTGGTTTTCTTTACTTTCTTCTTCTTTGGCTTTGATAAGGGTGACTCAGTTGCCTCACTTCCTAGCCCTAACTCAGCATTCAATGCTGCTTCTGTCAAGATATTCAAGGGTTCAAAATTTATCTCATTTTTCTTCTTTATACTAGCATCACCCTTTTGAGAGGATGATGTAGTTGGCTCAGTGTTAAGTACTGTTTTTGGTTAAGGGGGTTGGTTAGCAGGCCCTGGGTTAGCACTTTGTTCAACTTGCTTGGGCCTAGCTAACTCAGATTTTGAAGCCCGTATTGGTATGTTGTGGGGGTAAGACTCAAATAAACTCTTCATATGAGGATTTATTTCAAGTTTCACATCCACATCATTCCTAGTCTCCAAATTACCAAAAATGAGTTTGGTCATGGATTTAGGATAGCCGATTCTTTGTTTATCTATCCCAGGCAAATCAATCAAATTTTTATCTACATGATTAAGTGTAGATTGAATGAAACGAGGGAAGAAAATGTCAGTACCTCTCTTGGCTGGGGTCTGACCAAGTCTACCATACAGCTCCTGCAGAATTATGTGTCCAATGTCTATCTTTCTCCCATAGGCTAAGGCATAGCCTATTTGCTGTGCAGGTGCACTGATTTGATCAAAGTTGGACTTCCTTGCAGTGAAGACTTGAAGGAGAGTAGCAAAAACATAGCTCCATTCTTTTCTCAGAAACTTCCTATTAAGATGCCCAAGTTTGATTTCATCTGAGTATCTGATGAAATCAAAGAAGTCCTCCAATTCCTCATTTGTGGCTAGAGAGTCATACACCTCTTGTTGTAAGTCCAGTGCTTGATTCATATCCGCTGTAGTGATAGTAACCTCCTTATCTTGAATCTTGCAGTGGACTATGTAAGAGGTTATAGCATTCTCAAGAGCAATAACCTCCACAGTAGCTGTCCTCCAGAATTGTTCAAGAATGTCCAGGTACAGGGTTAGGTTAACTGAGAGTGCATTCTTGATGTATGACTCAGATATACATCGAACAAAACACTTGAAATTTGCATTTGGTGCTTCCACATTATTGGTTATTGCAATGAAATTGGTGTGTTTGGGGATGGTGAGTTGGGTGTTTGCCATTGTTACAGAGAGAGAGAGAGAAGAGAATGAATGTTTAAGAAGAAGTTTAGCTTTTGCAATTAGCGTTTTCAGAGGTTTAGAAAATTTGGATGCTTGAGAAATCGAATGAAATGAATAGAATAGATGTGGAATGGTATAAGTATGAAGTACTTAAATTGTTGATTAGATACACAATATGTATCGACAACTCAAGCATTCGAGAAGTGTAAAACAACTATTCGATATGTCAAGAAACGCTTATTCGATAACTCAAGCAAGTAACAGCTCACAACTGGAAGTTTATCTAATTTAAAAATAACTCTAAATTGGGTATAATATATTTTTATGAGTGAATTAAAATTTTAGACAAAACTCCAAAAACGGTTAAGATTCAGCGAGAATTCAGTCTTTTCACATGATTCGAGAACTCAAATACCATATTCGAGAAATCAAGCATTAGAGAACTCAAATACTATATTCGAGAACTCAAGCATGTCTCTGTTCGATATCTCTAAAAGACTCTATTCGAGAACTCAAAAGTACCCTAAAGAGGCTTGTTAGAGAAGTTGACCATTGACACAAATTGAATCATTAGAGAAGTCTGACTTATCGAACTATTCTTTTTACTCATAAAATTCAATTTTCACTATCTTTTAAAAATTTACCAGAAATATTCAGTGAAGAATATTCTAACAAATTAAATAGTGATTTTCTTAAAATTTCATAGAAATTTCAAGTTAATAGAATATGATTTTTCAGCATATGCAAAAGAATTGAAATATTTATAAATCATATTTCAGCCAACACTTACTTCAAAAACATTGAGCATTTAAATAAAATAAGTATTTACTGCTGCAACAATTTAGTTGATACTTTCACTTAGCCAGATTCTGAAGAATTCAGCATTCTAATCTCACCAACCAACCTTGTGAAGGTGGCTTCATCCAAAGGCTTAGTGAATATATCAGCTAATTGTTTATCTGTAGAGACATAATGCAACTCAATGGTTCCATTAGTTGCATGTTCCCTAATAAAATGATATCTGATGTCAATGTGCTTTGTTCTAGAATGATTGACAGGATTGGCAACTATAGAGATTGCACTTGTGTTGTCACACATGATAGGAATCTTTTCCAACACAAGTCCATAATCTCTATGTTGATTTCTAATCCAAAGCACTTGAGCACAGCAACTTCCAACAGCTATATATTCAGCCTCAGCTGTGGAAGTTGACACAAATTGTTGTTTCTTGCTATACCAAGAGACTAAGCTTTGTCTAAGAAATTGGCAGCTACCTGAGGTGCTTTTTCTATCCACTCTGCATCCAGCATAGTCAGCAACAGAATAACCAACCAGATTGAACCCTGTATCCTTAGGATATCATAAACCCAAGTTTAGAGTGCCCTTCAGATATCTAAAGATCCTTTTTATAGCAACCATATGTGATTCCTTTGGATTTGATTGAAACCTTGCACACAGACATGTAGCAAACATGATGTCTGACCTACTTTCTATAATCCTTTAGAATTCTTTTCTTTTCTTCTCTCTTATTCATCTTCTCTATGAATTGAGAAGAACAACCCTTTAAGGAGGGGAGGTACTGTTACGTGACTATCTGTCTGTGTGATAGAAGTCTAAGTGGAATACCATAACTTGTTTAATTGCTTGTTAAAGTACTAAAGCTGGCCCCCTTCTATACTGACTACGCAATATAACAAATGTTCATTGATCATAGTGATCTCTCAATAAATCTTTCCACTTCTCTATATTGATCGAGATTGCGAAGATTAAAGCGATCAAGAAATGCACAGTGCGAGCGAGGTTACCTCCGAATTCGCAGTGTGATAGTGATACCAATGTTACTGTATGTATCAATAAGGATAAGACTGAGTAAGAGCATAACCCGGATAGTGTGTTGTACGAAAAGTAGCAAAGTTGATGGAAAAAGGATAAAGTACGTATTGTAGCACCAGTAGATGTGCTGAGAAAGGGCAGAACGACTAAGAATTGACCCGGAAGCTGAAAGGTGAAACGACAGACAAATGACTCTTTGCTTCCTACCTGATTCCGGGACGGAATCCTTTTAAGGAGGGGAGACTGTAAGGACCCCAAATTTTGGATATAATTAAAACTTTTATTATGTACTGAGGTAATGGTGAATAGTGATTACGACTACGATGTAACGATTGAGATAATGAATGAAAGGAATAGATTTGGATTCAAATGTTTATATGCCATGAAGAATACTATTGGTTGACACTTTAGATAAGAATTATCTATCTCCTAGGGAATTGAGATTTGATAATTCTAAAGGAAAAGATTATTCTTATGTCATCCAAATCGATATCTGTTATTGGTCCAGTGGGTCCGTAAAAAGGTTAAGGAACGATCGAAAGAGATCAGGGACAATAGTACAACCCTAAGAGGATGAGTAAATAAAAATGGATGAATAGTGATTTTGCGTGGACATAGGAATATTATTAGACGACGCGATATATAAGTATCCGGAACGAAATTCTGAGTTCGTATTAGTGATCCTGGGGGAAAAAGAGTGTATGTAAAAGCTGTTGGATTCTGAAAAATAGCACTTTTATTTTCCCCGAGATTTCCCTGGATACTGAAAGACTCAAAGAATTATTGAAGGGATTTAAGGAATATGGATTCGAGAATTATTATGAATGATGGAGAATATTATTATAAATGTTAAGACGGTTTCCGGTAAAACCCTAACTAGAAACGAATGAGTTATTCCTCCGAACGATCAATGAATTGAGCAATAAACGGACAAAGAAACAAGCAGAGGAAGCAAGACACATGCATGTAGTGGTGGAAAATATCTAGCAAACCAAGTGATGACTCATGCAACTAACATCCTTAGAAGATCAACCAAGTACTTAGCCATTTCATTCAATCCAACCAAGTAACCAATACTCATCCATTAAGTGATGCAAGCAATGACATCCTACCTTTAATAAAGTGGCTTTATGGACAAGATATTATTTTGGCATAGCAATAATGCATTGGATGAGACCAAACAAGAACAAACCAAGCAAACGAACTCCATTCCTTTCTTTTCTTACAAAATGTCCAGCAGAACCATAGATGAAGAAAAAATTCATATCTCCATATCTATCCATGATAAAATCACCAAATTTATACCACAGCCCCTCCACTCCATAGTCAAAATTAGCTCAAAATATCATGGCCATCTAATGAGTGTAGCCTAGTGAAATCACCTCCCCAAGTTTAAGAACCAAACTGTCCAGGTTGTTTGACAGTTTCTGGGACGATTTTCAACTGAACGTATCTCCTTCATTACTCCATGAAATTTTGTGTTCTTTAGCTTGTTGGAAATCTGGTTAGATGCTCTACAACTCTCCTTTAGAAGCCATGTCCAGAAAACCTCGGTAAGGTCTTCGTTTTTCATGATCTTTCAGATGGGTTTTAGAATCTCCGAAAATCTTTAATTATATCCTTGATGTTTCTTGTTAGATCAAGCTTAGTTAAGGTTGTACAAGGATTATTCAAGGCTTAGTAAGGCTCTAGCACTCACCAAGGAAGGTATATCTCATCAAAACCCTAGCTTTTGTTTTGAAGATTTAAGCATGTTCTTGATAGTTTAGTGTAGTTAAGGTTATGATGATGATTATAAGCATGGCTTGCTAGTAATTTAGTGATTAATCAATATGATACATATGATGAATAAGTGATGAACTTCTGGACTTGTTAAGTTGATAATCATGTATATGAGTTGTATGGATGCCCGGTGTGGCTTGGTATCGATGTGATGATTTTTGAAACGTGTGATTTATAGCCGTCGTAATGCCCGAATTTCGTTAAATCTTTAGAAACCAAAATTGACAGTAGGATTAATTGCCCTAACTGGTTATGAACATGACTTGTCCTCGTAGATCTCGAGTCATAGATCGTTTTGGCGAAAGAATCGAAACATTCCGACTTACGGTTTAGGAGTTATGGTCAAATTACTAAAATTGGTTCGGAACCGTAAGTAAAAGTTCGTAACTTCAATTGAACCCTCGTAAAGCATGTTACTCAGTGGCGAATCTTGGTAAATAAATACTAGGGGTCATAAGGAAGGTATGAAAGAAAACCACATATCAAACGGATCGTTTTCCGATTTTATAAAAATGTTGGGATCGAAGTTAAACGCGAATGAACCCCTAAAAACCCGCTTGGTTATAACTTTGGTAAAACACTTAGAAAACGAACGATAAAACTCGAGGTATAATCTCGGTTCGTAATCGATCGACTTTAGAACTTATACGACTTAAGTATATACCGAGTGTGGGTATGATGACATGTCGTAATAACGAACAAATATCGGATCGTATCAGTAATAAAAAGAGTTACACTAAAAGGTGTATAACGAGATAATTCGAAAACGTGTTTCGATTTAAGTGAAGTTATACTTAGACTTTTAAAACGTGTTAAGTGGTTAATCTCGAATGTTCTGATTGTTTATAGATCATCGAGCAGACCCAGGACACGCTATCTCCACCCACACCCGATTACCAGGCAAGTGTTCAAAACTTTAAACCTGTTGTTGTGATAATATATATATGTGATTGCCATTTTACATATGCCATAGCATGCATGCCTATTGTCAAATTATATTATGATACCTGCTCCCTGAATTGATATTGGCTTATAGACTAGATACGTATTATCAATTATAAGCCGAATTATTTTGGTAAGACCCTTAGCGAAGGGCATATGATATTCATTCTTAAATATAGACCGGGAGTCAGTATTCTGAGATACAGATAGTCGTGGAAACCCGGAGGGATTCCAACGGCAGATTATTATTGATCTTGAGGAATGTTATTATTAAACATTATTTATATTTCCCATAAAGTATCAATTACTTGGAAATCTTTCGAAGAATGTTATTTGAGTATTATCTCAGCCGAGAAATATTAGGTGAATATTATTTTTGAATATTCACTTAGAGTTTGATTATTTAATGAATAATTACTTTGATATTCATGGGAATTTTATTTATTAAATGAATATTACTTTCGAATATTAATTTAAGATTTTATGTACTTGATGAATATTATTTTAAAATATTCATTGGAAATTATGTTTACTTAAGGGATATTATTTCGAATATTCCTTTAAAGTTTTGATTACTAAACGAATATTATTTAGATATTCATTTAGAAGATTATTTATTAAATGAATATTATTTTCAAATATTCATTTAAGGTTTTGACTTATTTATTGAATATTATTTTAAATATTTATTGGAGTTTAATTATTTAATGAATATTATTTCGAATATTCATTTAAGGAGGGATTTATTTAGTAAATAATTCCATATATTCATTCGAGGATAACTTACGAGCAATATTATGATTTAATAATATTCCGTAATTATTATTGAGTTAATAAATATTCTTGGAATATTTATTTAATTCTTTTAAATTCTTTTTAAAATGATTTATATTATTTGGAGATTATCTTTCACCTCCAAATATTATGTAAAATATTTCGGAGTATTTTTACGACTATTTTATCAAGGAAAGGTTCCCAACTCTTTTTACTTTCATTTAAATCTATCTTAAAAGGATTTAAATGCTCGCTCAAACTTCCATATTATAGGGGAACCTACTTGAGCAAGGTTATTTATCTTGTTGACTTCCCGGTCATAATTTATCCTTTTCACTCGCAACTTGGTTGCCATGGACTCATTAAGTCTGTGTGTACCTTCTCATCATTCGAGGGGTAAGATTGTTGGAACAAGTTGATATCCATTAACAAGCAAAAGCTTGGGAAATGTTGGTGAATTTTCCTTTTCAACTAGATACGACTACTTTGTGGAGTCTTATTAACAAGTATTTCACTTGGGGAAAGGAGGACAAACTCTACGTTTCAATGTTGTGGATTTATTCGAACTAGGAGTAGTGTGTAAGAGGCCGAGTCGCGCGGTCCATCACAAGGCCTAACCATTGGCCAGGGAGTTACTATTAAAGGCAATCGACAAGTGGAGCCGTCAGTTCTTCCTTCTACCGGTAGTAAACTATATTGGGCTGTACCATCCCCGACTGATCATCAGGGAGTAGGACAGCTGGCGCGTGATAGCTCCAGTATTGGTTCATCTCCCAAATTGGGAATTCCCTGCAACACGTATCGAAGAGACTTCTTTCAGGTTGACGGTGTCTTCCGCAACACGTATCGAAGAGACTTCTTTCAGGTTGTAGGACTTCGAAAAATGTTAATAACTGGAATTGCAATATTTTCCTTGCAAGTTCCTCTTTATATGATAAATGATAATATCTGGCTTATCTTCGACATAGCAGATATTCCCACCTATATATGTATTTTGAGTTACCTTGTAACTTCATCGTTCATATTATACTGACATCATTTCCGTAAATGCATGGCATATGGTTTGAAAGACACTTTTGAACTGTTATATATTATCGTTCAGTTAAATATTATTGTTGGTGGGCTATTGCTCACCCTTGCTTTATTATTATATCACAACAACATCTAGAACAGATGATTCGCACAAGGCGCACTCGATGCTGGCGAGGACGATGAGACTACCAGAGCCGAAGAGAAAGCTATTGGTAGGATAGATTAATTCTTTCAGTACCAAATATATGTACTAGTATGACTTATGTAAAAGGGATGACAAAGAGTATGTATTCATATTGTAACTCTTTTGGGTTATAAGAACTCATAATGTGTTTAATAAAATTTGATTGTTACTCTGATTTCATCTCTGGGACTATAACGGGTGTGTTTTATATTGTTGTGTTGGGTCATAAAGATGTAAATTATTTTATATTGAGGTAAGCTCAAGTATTGTGGACAAAATTGGAGACCGTAACGACCGGACCCCGGATCTGGGGGTGTTACAAAATGTGGATCCTCAAAGCCAGGTGGTTATTGCACATATACTTCTTCTTCCAACTCTCCATTCAGAAATGCACTCTTGACATCCATCTGATAAACTTTGAAATTTTAACGTGCTGCAAATGCCAAGAAAATTCTGTTGGCTTCCAACCTAGCAACAGGGGCAAACGTCTCATCATAGTCAATGCCTTCCTGTTGAAAGTAGCCTTTTGCAACCAACCTTTCCTTGTTTCTTACTATTACACCATCTTCATCCATCTTATTTTTCAGAACCCATTTTGTTCCAACAATGGTTCTATCCTTTGGTGCAGGCACAAGCTCTCAAACTTTGTTTCTTTCAAATTGATTTAGCTCTTCTTGCATAGCAATAATCCAATCTGGATCCAACAGTGCATCATCAAGTTTCTTAGGTTCAACTTGGGACAGAAAACAGCCATAGAGACACTCATTTTGAGTTGCCCTCCTTGTTCTCACACCTGCATTTGGATCTCCAATGATTTGATCTGCTGTATGTGATCTATCCCACTTTATTGTATGCACAGATTGATTTCTCAGATTTGATGTTGTTTCATCATCCAAGTCATGATTGTGACGCCCCCAGATTCGGGGTCGGAGATCTAGGCGCTCACGGTCCATTTTCCATTAATAACATACCTGTTCTTGCACATAATATATATAACACAGCCATCAACCCCACGATAAACTCACCCCGCACACACACACACACACAGGTTAGAGCCTCAGAAACGTCACAACATTGATTGAGCAGAAATAAAATTAACAGAGTTATTACAGACCGAATTAAATAGTATTTATGCTACCAGCAACACTTCGATATGAAGCGAAGTTGGCGGCTTGAAAGTTTGTTACGATACACTGCCTTGCACAGGTCATGCTGATAAATAAAACGAACTAACAAAAGCTGCCAACCAATCCGGCTAATGGGGCCTACCGGTGGAATCTCAAGTGCTGGCTCGGGTCTAGTCACCTGCTTTCGAGCAGTCTGTCTGGGTCTTGCCATTTCGCTTAGCTGTTGTGTTTTTAAAATTTGAAAACAAGCAAGAGTGAGCAACTATAGCTCAGCAAGAAATATACGTATAAGATAAGCAATATAGCATTTCATATGATTGGCAGTTATTAAACTTGTTTGTATCAATCAGATATAAAATCACTTGTCATAGTTGATAAATCTCGAAGGTGCAACAATATGTGCCCTTGTTTTCAAAAATAAACTTGCAGTTCTAGATACTGCATTGAGTCAACATCTTTCTCATCAAAATAGAACACTATCAGCAACTTGGCACAAAAGCCTAAGAAGCAGTGTCAAAGTATTTTTCCAAAATGGAGGAATGGGACTTAAAGAAAACACAAAACCTGACAAGGATTGACGATGATCAGTCGCCACATCCAAGTCCAATAATCCGCGGGTCTTCTCTACCGGTAGAAGGATAGAAACTACATCAGTAACTATCCCTCGGGTGAAAACTACATCCGTAATCACCCTCGATGAAAACTACATCCGTAATCATCCTTCGGCAACACCTGGGCCGGAATAATAATTGATGGACCGCCTGGCTCACGGCCGCTTACACATCCCGGGAATCGTTCGTCAACGGTTCCCACACCTGCCAGAGTCCCTTTTTCTTTTTCTTTTAAAACTTGATTTTGATTGAAAACAGAGTAATTGAGGTCCGACATCAGTCGACCGATGATTCTTGAAATCATACAAGAAGCAGAATCTGACCGGGGGTTTTCGAAAATGTTTTGAGTTCGAATAAGTTCGAGTTTGAAAGTATTAAAATGTATCTTGGATCAACTTTGTCTTTAAATAATGAACAGTAATTAATAAATACTATTTTAAGATTTAATATTAATAAATAATAAAATAATTATTCGATAAAATAAACTTTTAATCCAAGATAGGGTTTCGAGTATTTACGAAGATATAACAATAGTTACTTGAGTATACGATACTACCCGAATGACCCCTCGGGTTTTCGCAAACTAGATACGATATAATAATATACCGCTCTCCGGTCAATAGTATATACGGACCGCTACGACCTCTATTGCTAGAGTCGTTGTCCAAAGAAAACATTTCAATCTAAGTTCAAGGGGTACAAGTATATATGTACTTATTCAATCTCAATTGCATCAATACTTCGATAAACATAGCATTTGATATAATTTGAAAACGACAAACACAACAATAAAAGTCCTTGTATATGGATAAGTTTTGAAAAGTAAACTTGCCTTGGTTTGGTTGGGGTGGTCGAGCGTGCGGATTCGAACGATCTATACATAAGCAATAATCGTTCGTTAGTACCTTAACAATATCTCTTTAATTACGGGGTTTAGGGGGGTACGAAATTAACTTAACGACTTCGTCTTATGACTCTTTAGCCCCACTATAGGTTCATTTCATCCCTCGATTACGCTCGTCACTTACTCGACTTAATTTAATTACCACTTTCGAATCATAACCACTAACCCTAGAATTTTGCTCCACTAATCGACTTTTTCCATTGCGCGAATTTTACTCTAGCATTTTTATAAAATCCAAAAATTCATATTTTAATCCAATTCCTTTTGGGTGGTCTTCACCACTGCATTCCCTACATTCTAAATTTTTTTCATGATCCCACATATATTTTTAGGGGTTTAAACAAGGTTCACAAGGGGGTCACTTAGTGCAGTCCATAGTCCAGAAACACAATTCACTCCTCCGGCCTTAACTTAAAATCTATACATCACCTAGGCATGAACCTTACATTTCCAGAAACTACATTCAATTATCTTTCCAACAATATATGGTAGGACATCAGGGGACAACATTTGGGGGTTCAAAATCATGCTACAATACAGGTCAATGTTCCTGGACAAAACTCAGCAAGCACAAACTACTTAGATCAACCATTTTTCACACTTCCACAACATAATCAACACTTAATACACTTAGATCATGGTTCATAACACTTATGGAGATACATATATTATCCATAGTCATAAAAGTCACAATCTCAACATCAAAACTCAAGATCCATGCTATCCAATACATATACAACCAAGATTAGTTCTCAAACACATGGATCTACTACCATACTTTATAAATAATACATAACCAAGGGGGTTTGAGATTTTTATACCTTCTTGAGCACCTAGGGGCCTTGGATAAGCTTTACACCACTCAACAACACCTTAGATGGTCTCCTACAACACTTACAATGCAAGATCTAAAGGAAAAAACAAACATGGTTACTATTCACCCAAGCTTTAACAATTTGTAACTTGAAATTGGGTGGATGAAATGGATTGAAATTGCTAACATACCTTGTCTAGATGATGTAGATGACCTAGGAATTATGTGGTGATTTATGAGTGATGGAAGAGGGGGGAAGAAGAAATTTTCTTCTTCCTTTTTGTTTTGGCCGAGAGCAACACAAGGGGGGGGGGGGAAGAGAGTTTGTGTTTTGTGTTGGGTGAATAATTGGTATTAGGTTAGGTTGGGTGATACATATCATGTAAGCATAGGTATGTACTAGCAAGCATGGTCTCATGTACTACTTGTCCCCTTTTTTGAAAAAGTAAGTAACTAGACACTATTCATCTTCCAATGGCTAACTAGTTTACTTGATTTCTAACCACTTGGTTGCATGGGCTTGCATGCAATACTACTCCTTGTATTATTATTCTTCCACCAATGCTTATTATTTAATCTTTAATTCGTATCGTATCGTAATTAATCTCTCGTAATAATATTTTGTCGCGTAGAGATTTCCCCTATAATTCCTTAAGTACTTAATTGTGTAAATCCCTCGAATATCCGTAATTCCTCGTCATAATTCTTAATAAATCCTCTAATACTCTAACCATTCTCAAATCCCAAGTTTTATAAATATTACTAACAATAAGACTCCTGCCTTCACAATCTCCCTTTATATCTTACATAATTAATGCAACAACGCAGTTTCTCAGACAATCAATTCTATTAATCAACAGGGATGACTAGAAAGGTTCCATAATGACAATGTCACAAGATATTAAAAAAAAAAGGAAATATTACCAAAAATTAGGGTTCTTACAATGATCATCTTTATTTCTTCCCCCTGTGAAGTTGCCACTATTCACAGGTGTGTCTTGGATGCTTGTATCTTCACTGTTGGTTGGCACAAACTCTTCTCTTGTTTCATCATTCACTGGAGTTTGTTGAACTGTAGTATCAACTTCAGTTTCAGTCACTTCATTAGAATCTTTCAGATTTTCAAACCTTAATGGATCTCTATCTTGATCATTGGCTTCTTCTAGCCCAGGTAGTTTGCTGTTATCAAATGTCACATATGTGCTTTCCATAACTTTCTTTTGACTGATGACATAAACTTTGTAAGCTGTTCTCTCCAATGAATAGCCAAGAAATATTCCTTCAAATGCTTTTGCATTAAATTTTCCAACATATTCTGAATTATCCTTCAACACAAAGCATTTGTTTCCAAAAGCATGAACATGCTTAAGAGTGGGTTTCTTTCCAGTCAAAAAATTGTAAGGTGTCTTTCCAGTGTTTTTGTTGATGAGAGTTCTATTTTGAATATAGCATGCAGTGCTCACAGCCTCAACCCAAAAACATGTAGGCATCTTTGCATCAAGTAACATTGTTCAAGCAGCCTCAATTAGAGTTCTATTCTTTCTCTCAACAACTCCATTTTGATGTGGAGTCCTTGGAGCTGAGAATTGTTGTGAAATACCATTCTCTTTGCAGAATGCTTCAAGTATGGCATTTCTGAACTCTGTTCCATTGTCACTTCTCAGTGCAATCACACTTGCATTGTTGGCCTTTGCTTCTTTGTCAACTTTCTTTAGGTGGACAATGATTACTTGTGGAGCCTCATCCTTTGATGCTAGAAATTCCACCCATGTATACCTTGTAAAATCATCAACCATCACCAAGGCATACCTCTTTCTTACAAGTGACATAATATTGACAGGCCCAAACAAGTCCATATGAATTAGTTGCAGGGGCTTGGTTATTGAAGTCACTATCTTTGACTTGTGCCTCGACCTTTTCATCTTTCCTCTTTGGCAAGCCTCACATACTCCTTCTTGACAGAAATCAAGCGTGGGCAAGCCTCTCACTAACTCTTTTTTGACTAAAGAGTTAATGGCCTTAAAGTTCAGGTGTGATAACTTCTTATGCCACAGCCAACAATCTTCATTTGATGCCTTTGAGTAAAAGCAACAAATTTTGTCCTTGCTTGCAGAGTCCATATTGGCTACAAATATGCTTCCTTTCCTTACTCCAGATAGAGCAAGTTCACCAGTCTTTTTGTGAGTGATCAACATTCATCCTTGTCAAAATTCACTTTGAAACCCCTATCAGTAAACTTACCAATACTCAGTAGATTATGCTTGAGCCCTCTGACCAGTGCTACATCTTCAATGATGACATTACCAACTTCCAGTTTGCCATATCCCAATATGTTACCAATGCTATCATCTCCAAAAGCAACCATAGGGCCAACCTTTTCTTCATACTGTGATAGCAGGGCCATATCACCAGTCATATGGTTTGAGCATCCACTGTCCAACACCCACATGGCTTTCTTTTCCTTTTCTTTGCCCAGAGAGTCTGAGGGTGATTCTTCCTTGGTATTGGCCATCAAGGCATAGTTACAGAACTCCTTTTCTTCCTCATCACTGTCAGTGTCATCCCAACACTTCCCTTCAGCTATGTAGGCCTTTCCTGGTGTTTGCTTCCTAAGAAGGGCCTCATACTTGGCTTCAAGCTCTAGAAACTCCTTGTCCTTCTTCTTAGGTTTCTTGCACTCACTAGCAAAATGCCCTAGGTCATTGCATCTGTAACATCTCACAGATGACCTATCCATATAGCCAGTTTTGAATTTATTCTTGTTTGGCTTCACAGGTGCTTTGCTCTTATTGAATGAATGGTTTTGAGATCTAGGTTTGAAGGGTTGATTCCTCTTGAATCTGATATTTGGAAATTTTCTAGCCATGAAAGCATATGAAGTGTTTTCCATGGCATCTAGCTCCTCAAGAGTATAAAACTCATCTTCTACCTTTTCCTCAACAGTTTCAGACACTTCACTTTCAGGTTCAGGTTCATCATCATCTACTATCTCTTCTATCCTCAACTGACTTGTAGATGCTTCAAGGTCTTGAATGGATTTTTTGACAATCAAGGCACATGATTTATTTACCATTCTGCCTTGGTTGGCTTGAATAGCCCTCTTCTGAAGTAATTCAAGCTCATGAGTCTTCAACACACCATAGAGCACATCATATGTCACTTTATTCATATCTCTCTCTCTTAGAGAGACAACTCTTTGCTCAAGCTGGTTTGGTGCAGAAAGTAGAAACTTCATATTCAGCTCCTTGGTACTGTAAACCTTGTCATTCATCTGTAGCTCAGTCACCAGCTTGTGAAATCTTTCAAACATCTCAGTGATGCTTTCTTTGGATTGTGCCATGAAAGCATCATACTGAGTGATCAGTATCTGTTTCTTGTTTTATCTAACCTCCTCTGTCCCTTCACACAACACTTCAATATGATCCCACATCTCTTTTGCTATTTTGCAAGAAGCTATGTTGGCAAACATCGACAACTCCATAGAATCTATGATCAACAACATGAGATGGCTGTCTAGGGCAACCTTCTCTTTCTCAGAGTCTGTCTATTTGGATGGATCTTTTGCAACATATGATCTTGGAATGACCAGCGTACCCATGGTAGACTCAGGGATCTCTTGTTGAGGTACAAATGGACCATTCTTGAGAATCTCAGGGTATAGAGGGTTAGCAGCTTTGATGAACAACATCATCTTGATTTTCTAGAGGTTGTAATTCTCTTTATCAAACTTAGGGACCTTCACCGTTCCTGTTGTCTTTTGTGTACTCATGTTGATCATTTTCTGTTTTGATTAACAACCTGCTCTAATACCACTTGTTGGGTATGAAATACACACAAGACAATACAGAGGGGGGGTGAATGTATTGTCAAACTTTTCTTCAAAAGGATTTTAACAACGTTTTCTTGGTTGAAGGTTTGAATCTGTTTATGTAGCTGAGTGTGTGTTTGTGTGCTTGACAAGGTATGAATGTGCGGAATAAAAACAAAAGAGCACAGTACTCACTTTAATCTAATATTGTATTAGATAAAGATTCTTGCTACAATCTGTGAATATTAATGTCAGTATTCTCAGCTTCTCTTTTTCAAAAAAAGTTGTTATCACAAATCTATCTCAGTTCACTATCTGCTAGAGAAGTGAGGTTGTACAATTATAGAACATGTGTGCAACCTCCTTACTACAAAAATGAAGACAGACAAAATTACTTTCTAATTTGTCTATCCCTATTCGAGTAAACATCCAAGCAACTTGTAATTTGACTTTTCTTTAACCTGCTCAGATCCACTTCTTCAGCAGCTTGTCTCTTGTAACAACTCTATAAGCTTCTTTGTAGACTTTCCAAAAGCACTTTACAGTACAGTGGTCCTGAAAGTGTTTTGGCTTGCTGCAGGTTTCTGACTTGTAGAAACTTCAGTATTTTGTCTCCAAGACTGCATTCGAGAAGTAACCAAGTGATTGATTCGAGAACTAGAATTGGTTTAATCGATAACTCTGAGTTCTCAAATACTGTATTACTGATATATCGAATCACTTCTCGAATTAGTATTTTCTTTAGAAATCCTTGACTTGTCGAATATAGCTTTCTGAGTCCTTGAGATATCGAATGTAGCTTTGACTTGTTGACTCTTTGAGATATCGAACAGTGTCTTTTGAGATATCGAATCTCTGACTTCTCGAAGGCTTGACTTCTCGAATAGAAGAAAATACTTCTCAAATTAGTACTTAGGCATATCTTCAATCTTCAAAATCCAACTGTGTTTATTTCTACAGCATTGTTCTCCAAGCTTGAGGCATGATCTCTTGATCTTCTTTCAAGCATTATTTCATGACTAATTTGTACAGTTACATATTTTGAATATTGATGCCTATTACAAGTACTAGAAACAAGTAGAAACTCTACAACTAGAGGTTCCCCGAGTTAAAGGGTCATGTAAGTAATGAAAAGCATTACAAACAATTAGGCTTGTTATTAGATGTATTTCAGGCATGCCTCTATGATTAACATTAAACATTTATATCATCTTATAAACTATCCCTAAAATTTCAATGTTCAATTCCCCTCAACAACTTATTTTAGTTAAAAATTTATATTATCTATTTTCGCCATATTGTTATTAAACATTTATATTACTCCCTCCGTCCCATGTGTCCCATTTTGACTTTTCAAAGTCAAATTCATCGAAATTTAACTGTAAATTATAATTTATTGCTTATATTTTTACAAATTTAAAAATCAATTTTAATAATGCTTTACATAAATTTTCTTATAATCATTTTTTTGTAATTTATATGTTAATCAATATTTATTGATTATTAGTCAAAACACGATCAATTTGACTTTGAAAAGTCAAAATAAGGGAAGAGAAAGTATATTATAAACTACTCCAAAAATTTCAAGATTCAATTCCCGTCTACAACATATTAAATTTAAAAAGTTATTTATCTATTTTCAATATACAAACAAAATACTATCATTTAGAATACTATCAAATACATATTATTATATTGAAAGTAGGGAGCCTGAATCTCAGGTAAGTTCCCTAAGATAGTATAATTTTATATATAAATATGGATGGGCATTTTTGTAAATTCAAGATTTGTTTAAAATTTTATTAATTAGTCATGCGAGCCCAATAAATTTTAAAGAGAATCTAGGACTTTTTCTTTATTATATTTTATTATCTTCTATAATTTATTTTCTTACTAATTAAAAAGAATATTAAAATTACGAATAATAAGATAAAAATATTAAATATTAAGATAAAAATATTTAAAATTTTCCGTGCATCGCACGGATTACAAGCTAGTATATATTAATGTTCACTTTCTTTTCTAAGAAAACTTAAACAAAAATAACTAATATGACACTGAATCCACATTACCGAGGAACTTGAGGAGAATGGACATTACAAGTCTAACAATGACTCCAAGGAATCAACCCAAGGAAGAAATATAATTTGCCATTGAAATTGAAATTTGTACAGAATATTTGAAGAGACTAAAAAGCAGGAGTGCAGGACCAGAAGACATAGTTCATGTCTACAATGAAGAAAATTACAAGATTATGTTAAATTATGACCGGTATTTGTTTGATCCATATCATGTCGAGTCTTCTCAGGACTGGAGATGCATATCTGACTGTATCACTTAATATTTTCACACCTGAATCACTGTCATCATCGTTGTCGTGTTGTCCTAGCCTAGCAAATTTGGACCCAACAAGTGCGGTCATCCAGAGACAGTTCCAGAAAGCCGATGTCTGGTTGTAGAACACCTCAACCTCCTACTTGTCGCTTGGCAGCATGGTATGCCGACTCAAGCATCTGAAACAAGAAAAAAGATGTCCAACATGTTCACCTGAACCCCTCTCTCTTACCAGATGCTCTTTTCCCATTTTTGAGTACGAGTACCCAATATCACCATAATCTCTCTAGCGATCAAGGTGGCGCCATGCTTGTTCTCGAATTGGGTTAGTTTCAAAATGCTGCGCTGATGGGTGAATTCTCCTGAACTGTCTACGTAGTTCCTCGTAAATACCAGAGAATGAGGATGTTTCACGAGAGCAACTCCGGGCCTTGAAATTAAGATACTTTCTGGCCTCTTTAACAACCTCCCAGCCATGTACATCTGCACGGCATAAAGCAAATCTCAAGCTTGAGCTTCTTCTGCAGGGACAATCCTTTCCGATAAATCAGAGTTTCCACCTTGTAGAATTCCTCCTTGCATATACCGAAGTGCCTATGAGCAGCATAGGTTCCACTCTCAACTGATCTTTCAGATGTTTCTACAGATGCTATATCATCACTTTAAACTAGATTCTGAGCACAATCTGTGGTATACTCACTATCGTGGGAAATGCACAAAAAATGAATAGCATCGTGGGGCGGATCCATGCAACTGGGGAATGAAGATTTATCCCATTCCTTATGGACAGCATCACTATCTGCATCATTAGTTATGCTTCTTTTAAACTAGCCATCTACATTGAATGACTCAATGCGGTATGTTGCTTAGATACTGAAATGGTCAGGACTAGTTCAGCAAAAGCAGTTCTAACTATCCCACCTAAACCTGAGAACTTGAGCAAATAATATAGCAAAACTGCACAGCAATGATCCATCACTGCTATCATTCAGGAGCCCTACCAGCTACCACAGTGAGAGGTAGAGGTAAAAAAGATAGGCTCCTAAGCAGATAGTTCTGACAACGTCCAACAGATAACCTATGAAAATAGAAACAGCAAACTGACTCTAAACTGGAATTTGGACTTTGGAGGACATTTTATGACTGACCAAGCTGCAGTCTAGATTTTTTACCCTACAGTTCACCATAGCATTTCAAGAACTCAGTCAATCACCTTAATACTCTATTGTACATTTTCGGTGAACTAAATGAAAAAAAAAAAAATCATTCTGTATGCATGCTTAAACTTATATAACATATTACACCAGTTAGAAGTCTTTCAAGATCCAAAGTCCAGCATAAGGCTTAATTGTGAAGTGAAAAGAGCACACAACCAAAGTCATAGAATTATACTTTGCTTAGATCAGTTACCTCTCTCTATACATAACAGATGCAAACTAGAGCAAAAAAAGATGACATCATAGTAATTAGCAATGCTAATAGAGCCTTGTATTCCTGAAACTGGTCGGTTAGTGTAAACTCTCACTGGTTTCTGACAGATATACAATAACAACCACACTACTTGCTCTTTCAGAAACCCAGTCCAAACTCGAGAGGAAAACCATACCATTGATAAACAATCTAAATATTAAATGGTCAAGCAACAACTACTTTAATTAAACATCTATCAGTTTCTGAAACCTACTGATTTCCTCTTATTGTATCAAAAGGCACTGGGAATCAATAAAGTAAAATTGTAGATCACATAAAAGGGAAACAAAAGACATGCAGAACGGAAATTTTGAACTTCTTTCTATAAGAGTAAAGATTGATACAAGATACATACAACTATGTCAAGTGTGTAAATAGTCAGGAAAAGTAAAAGGATTTTCCGGTATAAGAATCACATACATGTAATCAATTAGAAAATTTCTCGGACGCTCACCAAAAAGAGGCAAGTTTAGAACATATGTCGACACAAGCTTCCGTATCTTGGTGAGCAGATCAGGTTGTTGACAACAAGCTTCCATATCTTGGTAAGCAGATCAGGTTACGCACACAAGAAACGGATCCTTATGCAAGTCAGTCTATCTTCTCCCTTACTCGTTGCAGAATTTTCTTCGAGATCAATCCTCTTCACCAAAATCAGGCCCAACCGATTGCTCAAAATCAGCATCCATTATCACCCCATCCATTATATGCAACACAATTTTCCCCCTCATCACATCCATCCGTTCACATCGAACTCTATTAACCATCAACATCCCCATCTTATTCTTCGAAACAAACAACCCGAATCCCGACAACGAATCATAACACATTTCTTTCTCAACAGCCACAGACCCCGAAACAATAGTCCTAGGCACAACCGAAAACCCCAAAATCCTACTAAGTATGGCATACGTATCATTAAATTTCTCCCCAATAACCAAACTTTCACTCAAATTCAACCTCAAATCTCTCTCAAAAGCTTTTTGGGACGGCATAAAAATCGTAAAAGCTAAATCTTGAGGCAACATTTGAAGCATCAGTTCACCAAATTTCCCAATCACATAATCATTTTCTACTTGTACAAGATTAAAATTTAACTTTCTGGGCATATTTAAATTCACTGTTACATCAGGGAGCCTAAGAAATGATATAATTATAACGGATAAACAAGAAACTGTAATTAACACACCAATATAAGCAATTATATTTCTTGAAAATGAACTTCTCTTCATAATAATTGTAAGAAAATATTATAAATACATGGGCTTATTAGAAATGGAGATTCAGACAGGACAATGAGATACATACAATCATGTATATGTGTATCGAAAGTACTCACAGTTTCAACGAGGAAGATTGACGAGAAACACGTTGACTATTTCTGAACTCTCATGTGCCCTTTGTCTTTTTAACCTTTACAATTTTTTTCCTTGTAAAAAAAAAAAGCCCTGTACAATTCCTTATTCATAATTTCTGAATATCGGTTAAAATTCCTGAAGAAATGTCGTGCCTTTGACTTATATTGCAAATGGTTGTTTTCATTTCTCCATAAACACAACATTTAATTTATCCACCTATCAACATTCCTTTGATCCGTAACATGACTTTTTAATTTGTTATATTTCCTTTTTTGCTTAGTATTGTTAACATAATTTTAATATAAAAGTATCATTAAATTATTTTTAACTTTAACTGAAATTAAATCTTTTTACATTGTCGTGAAATAACATAAACATTTATCTTATTTGTAAAACAAATATTTTTTTAAATTCAGTTATTCAAAAAAAAACATTTTAACTCAAAATTTTCTATTTTCATTTCAATTTATTATATATATTATACAATATTTTTTCTTTAGTATTTGGAACTTAAGATTAGTATCCTATAAATTTTTGAATTTTGAAGAAAACCTCGATCAATCCTCAAAAAAGATTTTATCGATATTTTAAAAAATTTATTAATAGTTATTAATTTTTTTTAAATAACATACCGTAATACAAATAATGTTAACATATTAAATATTATTATAATTTTAAAGTATACCCAATTATTACTTTAATTATATTTTGATCGAATTCTTAACCAACTTTGTTTTGATTTCCAATTTTCAAAACTAAACTTAAAACACATTTATTATATACAAAGTTCAAGGAACTAAAGTAAAGCCTTTTCAAATTGTTTTTTAAAAAATATGATAACTTTTATTTTTTAAATTTATCAAATGTTTAATTTTAATTTTTTACAAAAATAAAATTTTTAAATTTTTTTACAAAAACATAATTTTGCAACCAAATATAACTGAAGCAATTAAAATCAAGTTCAAATACAACCAAAAAGAACTTAAACTATTTTTCAAAAATTATAAATTACATATAGTTGTTTTTAGTTACGAACCGTATTTTTACAAATACTTTAATAACATATTAAAATCGTCAAAAGATTAAGATAATTTTGTACTTTTGTTGATTTCTATAAATTAAAATCCATTTATCATTATATGTTGGTTATATAAGCAAAATTAACATATTTACTAACCTAATTATTTAAGTGAAGTAAAAATAAAAAATTTTGACCTTAAGCAAAGTAAGTATTAAAAATTTTGATTGTTAGAAAACTAAATCTATCTATATATATATAATAAAAGCACAACTTATAAGTTAATTTTCTCAAACATGCTATTCCTACAAAAGTGGCGCATGTTTTAGACTAAAGGTGGTCATAAGATCAATCCAGTACAATCACTTTGTTTTCTACTCTTTTCTGGTTACCACTAAATACACCTCAACTATACAGTATAACTAAGCCGCACAATTGGGGGCACCAGGGAAGTAGGGATTGGTAGGGATGGATCGGGTTGGATACCTGTGATATCCAAATTCAAACCCGAATATGAAATCCAAATCCAAACCCGATCCAAATCCAATTGGATCTGGAAATTCAAAATCCAAACCCGATCCATCGGGTTTGGATCGGGTTCGGGTTTATCCAAACCCGAATTACATAAAAATTTTATAAAAAATAAAATTAAAATTACAAATAAATATTCAGATTCCAAAAACATAAAAATAAATATGTCCAAATTACACCACTCTAAATATCACTATCTAGGGACAAAAATGAATAAAGAATAAATTATATATATATATATATATATATATATATATTTCGGGTTTTTTCGGGTTTCGGGTTTGGATCGGGTTTGGATCGGGTTTTGGATTTCGGGTTTGGATCGGGTTGGATTTGGCTAATATCCAAATCCAAATCCAAACTCTTTCGGGTTTAAAAAACAAATCCAAATCCAAATCCAAATCCAAAAAATCGGGTTCGGTAAGATCCAATCGGATCGAATTGGATCGGGTATCCATCGGATCGGTTTTTTTTGCCATCCCTAGGGATTGGGATATGTGATGGTCATTGTAGTTTCTAGGTGCCTTTCTTATAATTTCTATGTGCTTTCTTTCTTTGTGATCCTGGTCTCAAGAATATGAATAAGTGCCTAAGATTTTTTTTGATAAAACAAATGAGTGCCTTAAGACACAATTCATTCAGGCTGATGCCATTTTTGGTATGTATTTTCATTTTCTTTTTCAAGTTTTGCTTCGCTTTTTAGTTCAATCAATTCACTTTTAAAATTTAAAATTGTAAAATTAATTTTTTTTGACGTTTTTAAATCTTTTGAAGTACATAATAATTATATTTAAATATTAATAAACCTAATTTATCTTAATTGAAATAACTCATAAAATCTCAAGTGAATGTTATCACATATGTTTCTAAAAATAATTGGGAGGGGTAGTCGGCTAATTTGTTTGTTTGTTTGGCTTCTGAAAAACAATTTTCAGACTTTTTTGTGTTTGAGTGGTATATATTATAATATCACTAAATTGGAAATGTACCAAAAATGTTGAAGATAATTTTCTTAAGTTTACCTTCTTAGAATTTTTTTTTATTAAAATCCTTTTTTGACATTAAATAGCATCTTAAGTAGCAAACTTTATTTCATTTATGAACAATTGAAGCAAACTTTATTCACCAATATAATAATTATTTCCATATAAACTATTAATTATCTATGTAAAACAAATATTATTTTTAGATAAAATTGTGACTTAAAATTATTATATTGTATCATTTTATATTTCCCAATCAAGATCACTATAATTTGTTTTCGAACAATTATACCATATAGAAATTTAACTTTTCTCGAACTCCATTATGAGTTAATGTAGAAATCAAGATAAGTTATGAAAGTATTAAGATTTTTCGATAAACACCTACAATTTGTTAGTAAAATAATAATGACAACATGTTTTGTTTCTGTACATGAACAAATTACATAATCAATATCAACAAGTTTTGCTTTTGTACGTGAACAAATTACACATGGACTTTGACTCACCTATCTATATATCTATATATATTATAATAACACTAGATTGGAGAGACTTTCACTTAGAAACTTCAAAATGGTTTTCGTGATTTTTCACATTTTTTATTTTTTTATTAAAATAATTTCCTTGCATTTAATAGCATTTTAATTAGTCATTAATGTAGCCATTAATTATATATAATATACAATTTATTTTATATTTAATACAAAATTTTAGCAATCTAAATTAGAATTTTATATTTATTATTTCAATATAAAATACTAATTAATTATATAAAAGTACAATTATTTTAAGGTAAATCGATAAAATAAAATTATTTATATCGTCCATTTTAAATCCTTATTCAAAATCACTGCAATTTTTTCAGCAACAATGAATAAATGATTTTAACTTCTCAATAAATTCGTAATCAGCGATCGTGAGAATCATGATAAGATTTGGAAATATATAAATTTTTCCATTAACATTTACAATTTAAATACAAGTAATATTGTAGAATTTATTTTTACACATGAACAAATTACACAAAGGGTGTTACCATCTCGATAAAATTGAACCAACCCAACCCTTTTTTTCACTATTTAAATCTATAAAAACGTAATACATTTGTTGTTCCATTATATTGTATTGGAAAATTTAATATTTTAATTAAACACATTCATATACTATTACTAATCAATTAATCATGCATGTATATTATGAGACGGGTGTCGGCGTTTATGAACGTTAATTGTTATATTTAATATTCATAAATTTTTATCATAAAAATTATGTTGATGTCGTAATTTGGTATGAAAAAGGTAAAAATGCTTTAAGGAGTTGATGTAGTTGATAATATGTTAGAGAATCATCTTTTTGTTTATATAACTAATTTTAAATGGCTTAGTGTTTATCCAGATTCCAATAATTTTTAGATTCATTTTTATTTATTATTAAATTGGAAATAAAAAATAATTACATGTACATATTTATTATAAGATTTACCATAAGAGTATTAGACTATGTGAGTACCACTTTGAACATGTGTCCATGAATTTAAATTTAATATTATATACAAAAAAGTTATTATAAATGCTCAAAAAATTAATCAAATGAATAGATGTAGGTGTCAGATCAGTCCAAAATATATGAAACATGACTTGCAAAATGCATTTGAATTATGTTCTGTTTGTCATATAACCAAATTTATCGACAAGTTAAGTCAATCACATCTATCATCACATTTACATTCTGCTTAATTTTTCTCATTATACAATCAAATTTATTAACAAACTAAGCAATCACGTCTCTCATAATGCCATCGATAAAAAATAAAAATCAGTAATGCTACTTTTACTTATCCATGCCAAACTTTGCAAATATTTATCAATATTGGATTTCAAAACATTTTTTATGCGACAAAATAGGTGTCGTCAATATTTTTGAAAATATTATTAATAATACTCAAGAGTTTAACTCAAACATGTTCTCCTTCTCCTAATCTATTATTTTTTAACATTCAAATTTAATTAAAATTCACAATTTCAATTTATCATAGCAACTTCCAAATAATAAAACGCAACGAACGATGATGTTATGTATACGATTTTTAAAAATGTTTTTGTGCTGCGCGTAGCGCGGCTTTGTTACCTATATATATTATTTGAAAATTTAATATTTGGAGTGCAGGAAACATATTCTTCTACTTCCCATAATTTTTTGTAAATAAAAACCTTCTTTTACATACCTCCTTGCATGACTTACACTATTACATAGGTTAACATAAGTACATAACTAACATATGCATTTCTACTTTCCCAGCTATGCATTATAAAACATCTGTGTCAAAATTATTGTACAGTTTGTAAGACTTGGACTTGGTCACTAACATTGGTTTATAATTTTACTAGTCTACGTCGAAATTATACGTAGTAGTTATTCTTTGCATGCATGCACAGCTTTGTTGATTTGGATTGTTTATTAGTTTGGATTTGTTTGGGCAACACTCAAAAAACTTATTGTCTCCGCGTCTTTCATAATCACATATCAGCGTCTCTCATAATCACATATCAATGGTCACTTTCTTAAATTTAATTTTTTGATGCCTATATAACATCTCATCTGTAGTTTGGAGAGCAAAAGAAAAAGAAAGCAAGAAAGCAAGAAAACAGAGAGGAAAGGAGAGAAAAAGATTGAAAGACAAAAGAGTGCGGTTAAGAACGAGTTGGTGTCCGCGAAAACACGGTTGCAAAGAGTGCTGGGTTGAGATCACAAAACTCAGCAGTGACAATGAGGAAGATAGCAGGGCTTCAAAGGGAAGTAGAGGAGTTGGAGCAAAAGCAGCAGGGAGGTGGAGGCCAGGGCGGCGAGCAGCAGGGAGGTGGAGGCCAGGGTAGCCAATAGTTATATATAGATTGTGTTCTTAGTTTCAGTAGAGTATGCGGCCCAATTATATTTATTTTCCAAGTGTAATATAATTTTGGGTATATATATATATATATATATATAGATTGTGTTATGTGTTCTTCTATCATACCAGTTTGTTTGTATATGTTTCCCATATAATATAATTGTGTGTGTCTTTTAATCTCTCTTCTTTTTAGATGACATGGAGCAAGAGAAGCAGGGAGGGCAGCATGGAGGCTAGGACGGTCAGGACGAGCGTGGATAAGTCACAAGAGGCCGACCTCTTTTCCTCCACCTACAAAAAACATAATCATAAATCAAAAAAACAAATCAACAATCAAAAAATAAAGGAGAAAAGAAAAATACTTAGGATGAAATATGACAACCAAGGAGGTAATACACAGCATTAAAACACTTCTCCTCCTTCATATCCTCTTACACAACACCAAACTACTTTTTGTTCTCCAACACAATCACTATTTCACACAAAACATAAAATGCAACGGTAATATCATATATAACAAATGAACAAACAGATATAAATTCATTAATCCATATAGGTATATACAATCAATATTGATTGCACTAAGTAAACAACTAATCATATCAATAAATAATTAATAAAACATGCAAACACATAGATGCATATAATCAATAATCGAATTAAATAAAAAACAAATAATTAAAAGCATAAAGCTGATTAAAAAATCAGTCCAAAATGCAATAAAAAATCGGTTCAAAATCTTACTGATTGGTCGATTGGCAATGTCAACCCACGCAAAAGTACGTGGTCAATCGTAGTTTATCGATGATAGCCCGTGCGAAGCACGGGTCTAAATAATTTATTAAAATCGATCATTTTTTTGTTAAGTTCTTCTAAGAATTATTTTATTTATTATTAGAAAATACTTTAAAAAATGAACAAAAGAAAACTACGTTATTTATGCAACTCAGTAGTTTATAATAAAAGAATTGTAATTACATTAGAATTTCAATAATTTAGATATTAGATGATAAAGGCCCGAGAAAATTTAATTAAATTGATCATTAATTTATTATATAAAATACTTTATTTACAAAAAAATTGTTTATTAATAAATGTCATTTTATATATTATTTATTTAATAAAATTGAGAAAAACTAAATGATTCCGATATATACGTAAAAATGTAAATGATTATGATAAATACGTTATTGTGAACTGAAAATAATTATTATAAAAAATTACAATTATAATAGTATTAACAATTTTACTATTTTATTAAAAAATAATATAGAATTCTCGGAGAAATAGAAATCTTAGGGGTGGAACCAAATTTTGGTATCGAAATACTATTAAAAATGTATTTCGTTTGTTATAGATAAGCATGTCACCCTAGATCAACATATGTATTCGTAGTCTTTTTTTGATTAAATTGTAATAAAAGAATTATAATTGTAATAGAATTTTATTTATTTATTTTATAAAATAAAATAGAATTCTATGGGAAATAGTAGTCTTGGGGTGAAACCAAATTTGGTACAAAGTAGTAAACTAAAAAAGGGTTTTGCTTATTAATAAAGGTTAAGGTTATAGATATAGATTTTATTTATTATTTATTTAAGATTATATTTTAAACAATCAAGAAAACATAACATACATGGTTTTGGTTCTAATAGATACGTTATTTGTACAATTTAGTAAGATTATAGTAAAAGAATTATAATTATAACAAAATTCCAAAATTTTTTTTTTAAAAATAATATGATTTTTAAGGGAATAGGAATCTGTGATGAAACCAAAATAAGGGTGGAACAAATTTATTCCGAAAGTACAAAATAAACATGAATTTATTAATAAAGATTATAGATTCGTTATAAAATGTTATACGATACTACGTATTCGTTAGTGTTATACAAAAATTTATATCAAGTAACCCTAGATTGTATACTGTATTCGTTGGTGGTTGATATGGGCTAAAAATAAGCCCTAAGGACACAATTAATGATGTGTTAATTAGACCTAGCCTGAAGCCCTTTAATGAGGTCAAAACCCTAATAAAATATTAATTTCGTAATTAATATTGGGGGCTTAAAAACAGCTTGCAAATAAGAGTCAAATAAGGATACAATATCTTTATGAGTAGCCTCTAAGGCACCTAATCGCACAAGGAAACTGATTCCAATAAGGATACAATATCTTTATAAGTAGCCTCCAAGGCACCTAATCGCACAAGGAAACTGATTCCTACAAAGAAGTATCTAGAATCGGGCCCAATGAGGTGGCTTGCCCACCAAGTCTCCTAACCCTATTCTAAATCTTAGGCTCCCAACGCCTATATAAGGGTCTGACCCCTCATTCTCAGAACTACGTCTTCGCTTGATTCTTTAGCAATATAGAGATACGTAGCCATCTTGTGAGGACCGTTTAGTCTCGAACGCAAGAACAGTTATTAAAGCTCGAAGCTCAACATCCCTTATATTTAATACATACAAACCCTAGCCGCAATTTACAAACCCTCGATTTTATTCCACAACAGTGGTGTTTTACCCTCTATTTGTTGTTGGTTTTTAATCGTTGGATTTTTCTAGTAAAATAAATTATAAACAAAAGAATTATAATTATCATAAGAATTCTATTTTTAATTCTTTTTAAAGAAACATAGTATTATAAGGGAAATATGATTCTATTTAAAAATTATAAATAAAAGAATTATAATTATAATAGGATTTCTAATTTTATTCTTTTTTTAAAAAAACAACATAGAATTCTAGAAAAATAGGATTTTAGGGGTAAAACCAAATTATAGTGTAAACCAAATTTTAGGAGGTGAAACCAAAATATAGTGCGAACCAAATGTTAGTTACCATTAAAAGAGGATTTAGCTTATTAATAAGGTTATAGATTTTGATTCTAATTTTCTATTTTTATTATTTTTTGAGTCTAAACTTTTACAAAAACTAATTATAATTACATGGTCATGCAAATAGTTTAATATAAACCCTTTTATTTTACAGTAGGCATTTTAGTACAGCGGTCAGTAATTCACTTATTTGGTATCATAAATAATTGCAATAAATGGAAAAAATTCATCATCATTAAAACATCCCAAGCTTTCATTTGCAAAATGTTGGTCACCGCTATACACCAGCTGCTTTGCCTAATCTGCTTCTGAGTATCTTCACCCCCATGTACCTACATTTGTGCACACAAAAAGAAGATTAGAACAAAATAATCCAAAATGGATTTCTCTTACCCACATTCATAGGAGCCTAACTGTTGAAATATTATGAAGCTAGTATATGTATTACTTGATTACCTTCCCAACATCATTACAGTGGCTTGAGGATTAGTGCCTGGGGACTGGACAAATGTTGAACCATCGATGACACGGAGGCCATTGACTCCAAGTACCTCGTAATCGGAGTTTATAACCTTGCCCTTGTTACATCCACCATGATAGTGCCAGATTGTGATCTTAGTTTGTCTGCAGTATTGCTCGAACGACTTTGTAACTTCAGCAGTTTTTGGGATAAGGTTAAAATTAGCATCAACACTCAAGTTGAGCAGCTTCTCAAAGGTATCATTGCCAGGCTACATAAAGTTTATTAAGCCTTTTGTTTGGACAAGCTTCTCTAAAATTCGAATACCATTGACACATTGCTGTAAATCTTGAGGATTGCTGAAGTAGTTAAAGGAGACGTTCGGATTATCATCAGCATTAGTGTTGTTCAAAGTTAGCTCCCCTGTTGACAGCGGATTTGCAACCTTTGATAGTATGAAAGCACCGTTATAATCTTCACGTGGGAGCTCTTCCTTCTGCTGTTAATTAAGAACCACCAAAGAAAGTGAGTACAATTTATTTATCTACATATATAGCAAATTCAAAGCAAAATTTTCGTTATTCAAAGACAAACCTCCTCAAGCGATGATGAATTATCACGAGTATAGGTAATTGTATTAGGATTTTGACCGAATCCATTGCTAGTCTCAATGTAAACGCCCTGTCTTGTAATCCCAACAATCTGAATCAACGATTTAGACATTGGTCTATTCAATGGAACGACAATAGTGTTCAAAGGATTGTCTGCCATCTGTTTGTTTGCCTACAAACTGATTGTCAAGTACCACAGTAATGTTCATTTTTTCGAGCTGTGCCTTTGGTCCAATCCCACTGAATAAAAGCATTTGAGGACTCCCAATTGCACCAGATGACAATATGACTTCACTCTTATCATTCTTTGACAAATTTACTACATGTTGCTTCCCAGGGGCGAGGCTTCATAGGGGTTAGAAGGGACCATGGCCCCCCCTAGGATTGTCATAATACTAGTATAATACTAGTAATGTATGTTAAAATTTTATAAAAATTTATATTTTTACTAATATATTCATGTAAAAATAATTTTTGACCCCTACTAAATAAAAATTTTGGCCCTTACAAAATAAAATTTTGTAAGAAAAATAGCCAAAACTTTTAATACTTATTCAATTCTAGATGGGTTTTGTTATTTAAAAGAACGTAGAGCGCTACTATAAGTGTTTACCTAGTACTTTTGTGTATTTGATTTATTGGATACTTTATTGTGTTAGATTAAAAAAAAAAAAATTGGCCCCCCTGTTCGCTGGCTTCGCCCCTGTTGCTTCCCATTTTCATCTTTGAGTATCACTCCGACAGCCCTTGGCTTGCCTGTAATTCAGTTACCAGAATATTAATAGACCAATATTTTCTATCGTTAACTCAAAATTCCGAAAGAACAAAGATCAAGGTATATAAACACATGTATGACATACATATTAATCCATCCACCTCCCATCTTATCTTAAGATGCTAAGAGAGCTAACATGGTTTCGCTTTTGATTCAGCAACCTCAAATTTTAATTATGAAGACTTTAATGTTGTTGTTACATTAATAACGTAGATTGATTACCCGAAGTTTGATCAAACACAATCTTCTGAACAGTTGCATGAATGAGAACATCAAGATTATTGGGGTTAGCGGATCGAAGTAGTTCAGCAGCAGTGTGGCGATTGCCATTCCTGTCGAAAATGATACCACGTACTTTGGTTCCATACAAGTGTTCATATGTGTAGCCAACTCCAACTTGTAATAAAGCATTCCTTACAGCAGTTTGCCAAGAATTTAGAATTGGCTTATAAACAATCTGTTTCTCGACCCATGGGTATGATTCGTAGGCCAGGTCATGTTTTATCCATTTGTGAAATGTAGAGTAAAGCTTGAAAAATTAATTTTATTGTAAAAGTTGATTATAATAGGAATACATATAACAGGAAGCACTTCATACTTTGGTTTAGTTCTTTGAAACTTGTTTTGCCTTCTAAGCACATAAATTCTTTTAGAAATTCTTTTAGAGTAATTAACAAAATACTTAAGAGAATCTTGGTGTGTTACATAATTTTTCCTATATATTTATTTTTTTAAAAGAAAAATTACACATTTCTTCTAAAATAAGTTATATATAGAAATCTTAGGTAATACACCAAGATTCTTTTACGTGTCTCAAATCAATATGTCAATTTTCTTAATTATAATTTTGAGATTCATTTGAGAATAATTTTAGAAGACTTGCTATAAAAGATTGAAATTTAATTCCAAAAAATATTCTATAGATTATCTTAAATGTTTGATAAATTATTTATAGTGTAAAAGTTGAGAAACAAGTTGGCAAATTGGAAAGCATCTTCATTGAACAAGGCAGGTAAGACGAAACATTATCTTTTCTATATTTTTTTTTCTTTATTTTCTAACTAAAATATCTCATTTTCCCCTAAATAATAACTAATGTAATTACCTTTTATAACTTTTCTAACTAAAATCTTTTTTTTTTTCCAATTATAAAAGATGAAACATTAAAAGTTTTGGTACCTATTTTTTGGTATAGTGCGGTACAGTACTTACCTTATTTAATTGTTATACTTTATTACTCTTAATTTTTTAACTTAATTATATAAAAACAAAATACAATTTTTTTACATCTTACCCTCCTCTAAGTAACCGAAACACACTTCTACTATGTTTAGTTCAGTTCTGTCAACAAACACAGATAACGCAACCCATTTAAACAAATCCCAAGATTTCACAGACACTCATCAAACTCAAGAACATGCATCAAAGTGCTTAAACAATACTAAAGCACAGATTTTGATCACATAAACTCAATTTAACACTACAATAAACTACCAATAAAGAGTTGGTCCAGTGGTAAGACTCTTGCCTCTCTAATACAGAGGTCAAGAGTTCGATCCCTCTTATGTGCAAGAAAGAACGAATATAGTATATTGTAGAAATTTTGATTGTTAGGAAACTAAATCTATATATATTATAATAGCAGGAGATCGGAGAGGTTTTCACTCTGAAACTTTAAAAAAAAAATGATTTTTCATATTTTTGATTTTTTTATTAAAATAATTTCCTTGCATTTAATAGGATTTTAATTAGTCATTAATTGTACATATTAAACTTATATTAAATACACTTTATTTTATACTTAAAATAAAATTTTAGCCAATAATTATTAAATATCTATATAAAATATTTCAATTATGATTATTACTTTATTAGAACATTATAATTATTATATTAATATAAAATATTAATTATCCATATAAAATTACAATTATTTCAATGTAAAATGATAAAATAAAATTATTTATATAGTCCATCTCTAATTTTTATTCAAAATCACTTCAATTTTTTTCGAAAATAATAAATAAACTATTTTAACGTTCCGATAAATTCGTAATTAATGACCGTGATAACCATGATAAGATACGAAAGTATATAAATTTTTCAATTTATATATCTATTTATATATATTATAATAGCAGTAGATCGGAGAGGCTTTCATTATGAAGTTTCAAAATATTTTTCTTGATTTTTCATATTTTTGATATTTTTATTAAAACAATTTCCTTGCATTTAATAGGTTTTAATTAATCATTAATTATACCAATTAAACTTATATTAAATACACTTTATTTTATACTTAAAATAAAATTGTAGCCAATAATTATTATTGTTTATATAAATATTTCAATTATTATTTTTCTTTATTAGAACATTATAATTATAATATTAATATAAAATATTAATTATCTATGTAAAGTACAATTAAAATAATAAAATAAAATTATTTATATAGTCCATTTCTAATCCTTATTAAAAATCACTGCAATTTTTTCGATAATATTAAATAAACGATTTTAACTTTTTGATACATTCATAATCATTGATCGTGAGAATCTTGATAAGATATGGAAGAATATAAATTTTCAATCTATCTATCTATATATATTATAATAGCATGAGATCGGAGAGGCTTTCACTCTGAATCTTCAAAATATTTTTCTTGATTTTTCACATTTTTGATTTTTTTATTAAAATAATTACTTTACATTTAGTAGGATTATAATTAGTCATTAATTGTACCTATTAAACTTATATTAAATACACTTTATTTTATACTTTAAACAAAATTTTAGCCAATAATTATTATAATTATCTATATAAAATATTTCAATTATTATTATTTCTTTATTAGAATATTATAATAATTATATTAATATAAATGATTAATTATCCATGTAAAGTACAATTATTTCATGGTAAAATTATAAAATAAAATTATTTATATCTTGAGAAAAAATAAAAAAATTCTCGGGAAAAAATATCTTGAAAAAATTTTCCCGGAAAAAAAATTTTTCGAGAAAATTATCTCGGGAAAAAATATCTGCAGAAAATTTTCTCGAGAAAATTTTCCCGGGAAAAATATCTCCCGAAAAAAATTTCTCGAGAAAATTTTCCCGGGAAAAAATTTCTCAAGAAAATTTTCTTAAAAAAATTTTCCCGAAAAAAATTTCTCGAGAAAATTTTCCTGAAAAAATTTCTCGATAAAATTTTCTCGGAAAAAAATATTTCGAGAAAATATTCCCGAAAAAAAGTTCTCGAGAAATTTTCCCGGGGAAAAAATATCTCGGAAAAATTTTCTCTGAAAAAAATATCTCGAAAAAATTTTCCCGGAAAATTATTTTCGAGAAAAATGGTTTTTAAAACTATTTCTCTAAAAAATTTCCAAAAAACAGGGATTATAGTTTGGTGGAGAAGAATTTCAAATGACTACCTTTCATTTGTAATTTCAAATTACAAAAAAGTAATTACTCCCTCTGTCCCATCCATTTCTTTACACTTTCCTTTTTGGGATGTCCCATCCAATTCTTTACATTTTTAAACTTTCCTAAAATGGTAAAGTTTTATAATATAAAAATCAACTACATACACTACTTTCCTCCACTAACTCATTTTATACATTATATAGTGATGGGTCCCACCACTTTACTCATTTTTCCTACTTCTCTCCTCCTTCTTTATATTTTTCCTTGATCTCCGTGCCCAACCCAAATGTAAACATTTGGGTGGGACGGAGGGAGTAATATTTAATTGGTATGAAATTCATCAATTCCAATTCCAAATTTTTATAATCTTGCCAAACATTAAATTTGGTCAATTCCAGGAATTCAAATGAATTCCAAGTTACCAAACAGGCCATTAAAGTAATTACAATGAATTGTGTTTAGTTATTTTGAACTGCATTTAGTAACACCCTTCCTTATTTCCTTTTCCTTCGAAATACACTATCTTTTAATTCGAATAATTTTCACTATATATCTTTTAATACAATTTTTTAATAATTTCTTACAAATTTTAATATTATATATATATATGTTAAAATCGAAATGTACCTGTGCAAAACAAGAAAGTATTAAATTAGCAAAACAATGATAAATATTCTATAAAACAAACTCTTTTATAATTGAAATATAATTTCTATTACAACTGTAAAAGAACTATCAAATAAAAAATTGTAAATCAAAAGTTTAACCATAGTTACATTTCAACCTAAAACTCTCTTTTTCTCCTCAGCCGCCTCACCTTTCTTCTTCTCCGAAATTAGTCGGGGGTTTTCAACCGGTTTTCACCGATGGAAAGCTCAATTTTTTTTTAGTTTCCTTTGTTTGTTCTTATTTTCTTCAATAATCTCTCTAATAATCTCCCTTCTTGGTGAAAGTTTTCCCGATTTCCTATTTGGTTTTGCTTAATCTCTCTTTGTGAGAGTTTGTTTGGTTTCTCTCCTTTGTGAGAGTTTTGTTACTCGCTTCTTGATTGTGAGCGGGGGTCTTCATTTAGTGATGAAATTTTGTATAGGATTGCAGTTCTGGTCGGTAGCTCAAACGATAGCTCCATCGGAGCATGATGAAGAGGACACCAGTAATCCAACGAGGATGCATGAAGTGGGTACTTGTATTTGTATATACATTATCTTCAAAATATCGTTTAACTGTCTCTTCATGAGAACAAGTGATTGCAATTTACAGTTTGTTCGACTCGATAATGGTGTAGATGTCGTATGGCTTTTTATTATTGAATTAACACCTTTGTTCTTCAAAAAAAATTGTAACAATTTGGCTTAATGTTATATAAATGTTTTAAGTATTTTTCATCGTCCTAAATATTGTATTAAATGATGTGTAGCATATATATGTTATTTAAATTTAGTTTACTCCAAAATCTAATTAGAAAAGATGAATAAAGTTATAAAAATATGGACATCTTTTGATTTAAGAGACATGGACATCTTATTAATCAAGTAAATGATATGAAGTATAAGAATTTAGAGTACGGAAGCGATATAATTCAACCAAAGATTTAAAGAGAAATTATATAAATATTGTAAAATTAACACCAGGATTTTTAGGTGGAAAAACCTTCTTTGAATAGAGGTAAAAAACCACCGGCGAGAGAGTCAAAAATATTCATTGTAATAAAATGGGAGTACAAGAATATTTTCTCAAAGGCTGACAAATAATATGTTGTAGGTGTTATGTGTTGTGGTGCCTTTTAAATGATCACCAGGCATGGGTATTTATAGTACCCAATTGTAGTGTGAATAACAAGTGTGAAAATATGAAGCCACCCATTTCTATTTTCTTCCTGCACCAAGTCCCCATATTGCTATTTTCTTCCTACCATTCTTTAGTTTTGTGAATGGTGTGCCATCGTCTAACAAATCTCCACCTTGATTCACCATTCAGCAAAACGCTCTTCTCGCCATGAACACCTTGATCAGGTGTGGATGATACCAGCTAAGTTAAGATAATGATCAAACTTAGCTGATGGAAGTGGCTTGGTTAACATGTCTGCAGGATTATCGGCTGTATGAATCTTCTCGACATTAAGATTTCCTACAGCAACAGTATCTCGAATAAAATGGTGCCTTATATCAATATGCTTGGTCTTGGAATGATATTTGTTGTTCTTGGTCAAATAGACAGCACTCTGACTATCACTGAATACAACCAGAATATCTAGTTGTATACCAAGTTCACTTACCAAGCCTCAGAGCCATATAGCCTCTTTCATACCTTCAGTGGCAACAATGTTTTCTGCTTCAGTGGTTGATAACGTCGCAATGGATTGTAATGAAGACTACCAACTGATTGCAGAACCACACAAGGTAAAGATATAAGCAGAAAGAGATCTTCTCCGGTCTAAATCACCACCATAGTCAGCATCAAACCAACTATGCCTCCGGGATCAGCTCTGTGTCTATCAAATACCAAACCAATATCAGAAGAACCCTTTAAATAATGAAGAATCCATTTCACTGCTTCCCAATGTTCTTTTCTGGGATTATGCTTGAATCTGATAACCATACTAATAGCATAGGCCAAATCAGGCCGGGTGCACACCATGGCATACATCAAACTTCCAACGGCATTAGAATAAGGAACATGTGACATGCGCCTTTTACCTTCTTCGGATTGTGGACACTGTTCTGATGATAATTTGAAATGAGCATCAAGCGGAGTATTAACAGTTTTACAATCTTTCATGTTGAACCTATCGATCATCTTCAAAATATATTTCTTCTGTGATAACAGAATCTTTCCTGCTTGACGATCTCTACTAATCTCCATTTTCCATTCCAAGAATCTTCTTGGCAGGCCCTAAGTCCTTCATATCAAATTCACTACTCAACTGGGCTTTTAGCTTGTTAACAAGAGGTTTATCTCGTGCAGCAATTAACATGTCATCCACATAAAGCAACAAGTACATGAAAGACCCATCTGATGTCTTCTGAAAGTAAACACAATTATCATAACTACTTCTAGGGTAGCCATGTCCAATCATAAAGGAATCAAACCTTTTATACCATTGTCTAGAAGACTGCTTAAGACCATAAAGAGACTTCTTCAACCGGCATACACAGTCCTCTTTTCCAGGAACTATAAACCCCTTAGGTTGATGAATATAAATTTCTTCTTCGAGATTTCCATGAAGAAATGCAGTTTTTACATCTAACTGTTCCAATTCCAAATCATGCAACGCAACCAAAGCAAGTAATATACGAATAGAAGTATGACGAACAACAGGAGAGAATACCTCATTGAAATCAATGCCTTCATGTTGATTAAATCCTCTAACAACAAACCTTGCTTTGTGTCTTGAACTTTCAACGCCAGGGATGCCTTCTTTTCTCTGAAAGATCCACTTACAACTGATGGCTCTTTTACCCTCAGGTAACTTCACCAGATCCCAAGTATCATTTTATGAAGACTCTCAATCTCTTCTTGCATAGCTGCAATCCATTTTGCTGAGTCGGTACTAGAGATAGCTTCAAGGTAACTTCTGGGCTCATTAGAATCATCAATCTCTTGCGCAACAGCTAAAGCAAAAGCAATGTTGGCACTTTGGTTAACGTATCTTTGAGTCATCCTTTTTGGTCTCTGTTAAGGAAGATTTTGAGCCATAGACCATGGTTGTGGTAAACCTCTCTGTTGGGATTTATGGGTGATAGCTTAGAGACAATTTAACTAGATCTTATCATACTTAGTTTTTGCTAAGTGGAACATACTGTCACAGCCAGAGTATGTTCTTGTGACCAAAATAGTTGTTGTAATTTAATAAGTACGTATCTTGGAAGAAGTTCATTTAATTGTTCTTGTAATTTAATCAAGGAACATTCTCTTGACAGCAGACTTGGCTGTTAAAGTTACTGTCTCACTAAATTATTTGAATTGGGGATTTATCTCAGTCAAACCCGTGACAGTTTAGATGTTCAAGAAACAGATTTGCTGCAACTTGTCAAAGATTTTAGCAGACCTGCAAGACTACGACAAAAGCTTGAGAGATCACAAGACAAAGCTCGTCAATTCAAGAGTATGACAAATCTACATCTACTAGAATTGTATTAGCTTGAATTAGAAAGAATCTAGGTTGCTTTACATATTATGATAACTCCGTTTGTATAGCAATTTAGGAAAGTCACATGGGTGTGCAAATTGTAAGGAGTTGCCACTTGAAAATGACAGCAGCTCCACAACCCATGTGATAGAGATGTTAGAACAAATTAGTCTACATAGAGAATCATCTCTCAT
Source organism: Saposhnikovia divaricata (assembly GCA_036435485.1). Taxonomy (NCBI): domain Eukaryota; kingdom Viridiplantae; phylum Streptophyta; class Magnoliopsida; order Apiales; family Apiaceae; genus Saposhnikovia; species Saposhnikovia divaricata. The sequence goes on along the minus strand of CM071599.1, from coordinate 138,329,183 downwards.
TCTTTCTAAGTATTCGTGAATTCATTTCATTCTAATCACTCAACAAACCGAAGCTTGAGAAAATACTTTTTCTCAAGGTTGTAGAAACACTTCGTAAAATAAATAAATCATTTATTTTGTGAGAATATCTTGAGCTATCACTTGTGTTTACATTTCGTATACTGATAGATTAGAATCTTTATTATTGTTGGTGAAGTAAAGATTTGAATTTATCAGTATTGCATTTAACCCCCCCTTCTACAATACTCCGGGACCAACAACTGGTATCAGAGCGAACAGATTGATATACTAATCTGAGATCATGACGAGTATACATAAATCAAGAGGTATCAAGATTCCAGTATTTGATAAAGAAAACTACAACTTTTGGAAAAGAAAGATCTTGTTATTTATCAAAGCTACACATCCACTGTACTTGGGAATCCTTGAGAATGGCCCCTTTATTCCTAATAAAGAAGTTGCTGCTACCACTGTCAATGGTGAAGTAATTCCAGCTCACTGGGTTGCTAAGAGGCCCTCAAAATACACAGAGTCTGAGAAAGAAAAGGTAGCCTTGGATGACTACTTACAACTCATCTTGCTTGACTCTCTCATCTTGGACAAAGCCATGTGTGGAAATGTTATGGGATGCTCATCTGCTAAAGAGATGTGAAACAAGATATAGTTGCTGTGTGAAGGAAGTGAAGAGGTCAGAGAAAATCAAAGACAAATTCTTGTGTCATAATATGAAGCCTTTATGGCTAAGCCTGGTGAAGAGCTCACTCACATGTTTGAAAGATTCAGTAAGCTAATAGCTGAGCTACAAATTCATTGAAAATTCTATGACAAAAAGGAGATTAATGTCAAGTTTCTGCTCACTCTTCCTGAGTACCTTGAGCACAAAATCACTGCCATAAGAGAAGGAAGAAACTTGAATGATGTTTCTCTTGAGACTCTTTATGTTGTGCTTAAGTCATATGAACTTGAACTCTTTCAAAAGAGAGCTATTCAAACTGGAGCCAAAGGAAAGATGGCAAACATGTCTGGTGCCCTTGTAGCTCATGAGCCACATGTCTCTCTGCCAAGTGAATCTTTACAAAGTTCACAACCAACACAAGTGCCATCTCTGAAGATTGAAGAGGTGTTGGATGATGAGGAGAAAGTGGTTCTACAGCTCAAAGATGTTGAAGATGAAGACTTCTATTCATTAGAAGAGATTGAAAGCATGGATAATCCAACCATGGCATATATGGCTAAAAGGTTCAAGAATATAAAGTTCAGAAGAGATAAACCATATAATCCACAGGGTCAAACATCTAAGTTCAACAAGGGAAAATCTTCAAAGGCTGCTGGTGGTGCCACAAGAGGAGGATACAAGATAGGAATGGTGGATAGGTAAAAGTTCATTTTGCCACAGAGTGCAGAAGGCCAAAACAGAATCAAAGAATGGAGAAAGGATCTGGAAGTCAGTTTAAAAGAAATCAAGGAAGAGCTTATGTGGCTGAAGGAAAATGCTGGGATGATTCTGAAGATGGGGAAGAAGAAGAGTTTGTGAATCTAGCTCTCATGGCTAGATCTGATGATGAAGCATCAAGCTCCTCAAATCAGGTATCGTCTCTCATTTTACTTGATATGTCTAAAACTGAGTATAAACAAACTATTGAAGAATTAAGTGCTGAGATGTTTAATATTCATGCTAGTTTATCTGCTGCTAATGAAGAAATTGCTAAGTTAACTAAACAGAATGAAACACTCAGATCTGAGAATGAAATGCTTTTGCTTAAAACCAGTCCATTAGATTCACTAGCTCAAGAAAATGAAAGACTGAAAAATGATGTCTGTGCTAAGGAGATAGAAGAATTCTTAAGAAATCAAATTGCTGAAAATGAATTTAAGCTTAAGGCCTTTAGAAATTCTTCTAAGTTAGTTCAGGAATATCATGAGAATCACATCGAGAACCAAAAGGTTGGAATAGGTTTTGACTATGGTAGGAGGCCTGGAAAGGTAGTTGTGATTGATGATTGCTCAGATGGTGATGCTGTCAAATCTCATATTCTCAAGAAAGTTTGTAAACCTATTTTCAAAACTGTTCAAGCTGATTTTGATGAGAATTCCTTCCTCATCAAACAAGAACTTCATGATGAAGATGAGTGTATTGACAGCACATCTACTGAAGGGAAAGATACTGTCAAGATTCCCATGACAGAAACTTTACCAAGCAGTCAGACATAATGTTCTAAAGAAGCTGTCAACAAGGATAAGACAGAAACTTTCAATGATACTATCAAGAGAGTACCTAAGACAGCAACTTCCACATCGCCTGTCAAGACAGCAGGTATGAAAGGTACTGTCAAGGGTAACTCGAAAGTAACTTCAGGACATACTGTCAACTCAGATGCTTACAAGTCTAAGAATAGGAATGGCAAGTTAGGAATTGATAAGAAAAATTGTTATGCTTATGTCAAGAATGCTCCTAGGAAACATTGCAGTAATTGCGGCTCCTCCTAACACTTAACACATGTTTGTAAGAAACCTAATGAGAAAAAGGTTAATGTAACCAAGGTTAAAGGTAACTTACATTGTAAGAACCCTAATTTTTGCAATATTTTCTTTTATTTAATATCATGTGGCATTGTCAATTTGGAGCCTTTCTAGTCATCCCTGTTGTTTAATGGAATTGATTGTCTGAGAAATTATGTTGTTACATTCACTATGTAAGATAAAGAGAAGATTGTTGAGGGCAAGAGTCTTATTGTTAGTAAGATTTATAAAACTTGGGATTTGAGAATGATTAGAGTCTTAAAAGATTTATTAAGGATTATGACGAGGAATTATAGATATTCGAGTAATTTACACAATTAAGTACTTAAGGGATTACGAGGGAAATCTCTACGCGACAAAATATTATTACGAAAGATTAATTAAGATACGATACGAATTAAAGATTAAATGACAAGCATTGGTGGAAGAATAATGATACAAGGAGTAGTATTGCATGCAAGTCCCATGCAACCAAGTAGTTAGGAGGAAGCAAACTAGTTAAACTAAATGGCAAGAGGAATAGTAACTAGTTGCATTTCTTTTTCCAAGGAGGAGACAATAGTACAAGAGGCCATACCTAGGTTAGTACCATGCATATACATACACCAATATGTATCACCCAACTACTACTTTATCAATTATTCAACCAACCACACAAAAATCAAAAACCAAAAAGCTCTCCCCCCCTTGGAAGAGAAGCTCTCGGCCAAGACCAAAAAGGAGAAGAAAAATTTCTTCTTCCTCCATTTCTCCTCACTCATAATTCAAGGCATAATTCCTAGGCTCTCTCCATCATCTAAGAAAGGTATACTAAGAGTTTCAAGCCCTTTCATCCATTAACTTTCTAGATATTAATTGTTAAGGATATTGTGAATAGTAACCATGTTGAGTTTTTCTTATAGATCTTGGATTATAAGGATAGTAGGAGCTTATTCAAGGTGTTCTTGAGTTTTGTAAGGCTTACCCAAGGCTCCTAGGTCCTCAAGAAGGTATAAAAATCATAACCCCTCTTGGCCATGTAGTGTTTATGATGTTCAATGATAGATCCATGTATATAATGTGTTAATCTTGGATGTTCAAGTGATGGATGATATGGATCTAGAGTTTTAGGTTGTGATTGTGATTTTGATGTTGTGGTTAGTATATGTATCTCCATGAATGTTATAAAGCATGAACTAGGTGAATTAGATGTTGGTTGTGTTGTGGAAGTAAGAATCTTGGTGGATTTAAGTGAAACATGCATGCTGAATTTTTCCAGAAACTTGACCTGTCTTGTAACATGGTTTTGAACCCCCAAATATTGTCCCCTGAGGTCCTACCATATATTGTTGGAAAGATATTTGAGTGTAGTTTCTGTAAATGTAAGGTTCATGACTAGGTGATGTATATATTTTAAGTTATGGCCGGAGAAGTAAAATGTGTTTCTGGATTCCGGACTGCACTAAGTGACCCCCTTGTGAACCTTGTTTAAACCCCTAAAAATTTATGTGGGATCATGGAAAAATTTGAGAAACTAGGAAATGCAGTGGTGAAGGCTACCCAAAAAGAATTGGATTAAAATATGAATTTTTCAATTTTATAAAAATGCTAGAGTAAAATTCGCGCAAGGGAAAAAGTCGTTAAGTGGAGTATAATTTTAGGGGTAATGGTCATGACTCGGATATGGTAACTAAATTAAGTCGAATAAGTAACGAGCGTAATCGAGTGATGACATGAACCTATAGTGGGGCTAGAGTGTCATAAGACGAAGTCATTAAGTTAATTTCGTACCCCCGAAAACCCCGTAATTAAAGAGATATTGTTAAGGTACTAACGAGCGGTTATTGCTTATGTATAGATCGTTCCTCTCCGCACGCTCGACCACCCCAACCAAACCAAGGAAAGTTCACTTTTCAAAACTTATACATATACAAGGACTTTCACTGTTGTGTTTGTAGTTTTCAATCATATCAAATGTTATGTTTATCGAAGTATTGATGCAATTGAGATTGTATAAGTACATATATGATTGTACCCCTTGAACTTAGATTGAAATGTTTTCCTCGGACAACGACTCTAGCAATAGAGGTCGTAGCGGTCCGTATATACTATTGACCGGGGAGCGGTATATTATTATATTGTATCTAGATTGCGAAAACCCGAAGGGTCATTCGGGGAGTATCGTATACTCAAGTAATTATTTTCATATCTTCGTAAATACTCGAAACCCTATCTTGGATTAAAAGTTTATTTTATCGAATAATTATTTTAGTAATTATTAATATTAAATCTTAAAATATTATTTATTAATTATTGTTCATTATTTTAAAGACGAAGTCAATCCAAGATACATTTAATACTTTCAAACTCGAACTCAAAACATTTTCGAAAACCCCCGGTCAGGTTCTGCTTCTTGTATGATTTCAAGAATCATCGGTCGACTGATGTCGGACCTCAACTACTCTGTTTTCAATCAAAATCAAGTTTTCAAAAGAAAAAGAAAAAGGGACTCTGGCAGGTGTGGGAACCGTTGACGAACGATTCCCGGGATGTGTAAGCGGCCGTGAGCCAGGCGGTCCATCAAATATTATTCCGGCCCAGGTGTTGCCGAAGGATGATTACGGATGTAGTTTTCATCGAGGGTGATTACGGATGTAGTTTTCACCCGGGGATAGTTACGGATGTAGTTTCTATCCTTCTACCGGTAGAGAAGACCCGCGGATTATTGGACTTGGATGTGGCGAGTTGCTGATAGTGTTCTATTTTGATGAGAAAGATGTTGACTCTGTGCAGTATCTAGAACTGCAAGTTTATTTTGAAAACAAGGGCACATATTGTTGCACCTTCGGAATTTATCAACAATGACAAGTGATTTTATGTAATAACCGCAAAATTTTTGAATAATAATTTTCTACTCGTTATTTAAATTTATTAAAGATCGATGAATTAATATTTTTAAATAGCGCGTTTCGGTAAAGTTTTAAAATTTTATATATTCGTATGTAAATAAATATTATATTATATCCATTTAATTATATTTATTAGGTATTTATTAAAATTAGGAAATTTAGGAAAAGAGGATTTTAATTTTGGACGGATATTATTTTTAAAGCGTGGAATTTATTTTAGAGAAAAAAATTTGAGTCTCGTTTATTTGAGCCAGCAGAAAAACGACGAGATTATTATTACGGTTTTAACTGATCGGGTCGTTATTTACGAGGAAGGGACAGCATTTCTCGATCACAGAAAACGATTAAAATTCTCACAAAACACAATTATTCTTCACAAAGCACGACACTTTTCTTTTACGGAACACAAATATTCCAGTTGGTTATTTTTATTTCCTGTTCCCCACGTTCTATCTCGTACAAATTGTTTTAACACAGGAAATAACAAGTGCCCCAGCCTATTTTCTGTATACAAACAAAAACACAGGAACCAACTATTCTTTCTTCATTTATTTCCTTTCCACAACCTCTGCACACAGGACACGAACCACAGGTAGTTACCTTCATAATTCTTTCATTATTAGTCGATTGGCCTTAGTTAATAATTCGATTTCATGTTAAAGTTTTGGTTTGGGTTCGTGTACTGGTGGTTCGATTTGACCGAGGGGGAATTGAGGAGTTGCGCCTTGTCGTGTCGATTGTCGGTAGTTTGGGGGAAGTCGACCACCACCGCTGCGGTGGTGGTGTTGTTTGGGGTTGTGAGGAGGCGGGGAAGGCGAAGAGGGAGAGTGATGTTGAGGCGACGGAGATGGGGGATGTGTAATATTGTTGTGTGGGTGTTGGTTCAATCGAGAGTTTGAGGCGGGAGATACAGTGAGATGAGAGATTGTTGTGGTTCTTGATGTCGAGAAATGAAGGAGGGACGAGGGAGAGAAAGGATAGAGGGAGGAAAGAAGGTGGGTCGAGGGAGATTGGAAGAGATAAGAAAGGGAGGTGGATGTGAGGAAACAGGGGTCGTGGGGAGTGTATGTCAAAGCAGCCACCACCGATTGGTGGTGGTGGTGGCGTGAATTAGAGGGGTTAGTGGGAACAATAGAATGAAGGGAGAGTGCAGAGAGATAGAGATGAAGTCGAGAGAGGAGAGGGAGATGAGAGAAACGGAAGAGAGTGAGATCGAGAGAGAGAGAGAGAGAGAGAGAGAGAGAGAGATTGAGAAAGAGAGATGGGAGATTGAGAGAGATTTGCGAAAGAGATTGAGAGAGGTGACGGGAGAGAGATTGTAAGAGAAAGGGAGAGAGGCAGGGGAGAGAGACGGATCGCAGGGAGGGTTGTGGGGCCCACGGTGGTGGTGCCGGTGGGGTCCACGTCGTCGTTGCCATCGAATAAAATAATAATAAAATAATAGCGTAGTGGTAAAATTGGTGATCGAATGTTTATTCGGGAATTATATAAATGAAATGAAAAGGGTGAAAATATTAAAATGGGTTTATTATTTAACTAGTGAGAAATAAAAATGAAATTTAAAATAATAATAAAGACATGAAGGAATGAATAATAATTGATAATAATAAAATTTGAGTTGGTTGATATTTAAGTTGGATATTACAAATTGGGATGATATTTAAAAATTGTGAGAAATAAAGAGTTTAATAAAAATGGTATATTTATTAATTAATTATTTAAAAATAATTATTTTGAGAATTTTGGGACGAAAATGAGAAATCTAATAAATTGTCGATAAAAGAGAATAATTGTGAATAAATAGAGATAAATACGGTTTTATTTTGGGAGATTGTAATCTAACATTCCCGGATGATTTTAATTAACCAGATCAAATTAGATTATTTTAGAGACTAAAACCAGAATTATTATTAAATTATTTACAAGATTAAAATGAGTTCTTGGATTATTTTATTTCTGTAATAAAATAGAGATTTATAATATTATTATTGCCCCAAAATGGATCTAATTAAAATAGAGCTTATATGTGAAATTTTTGAGATTTGTATGAGCCAATTATCTTAGAGGCTAAAATCGGATTAATATTAAAAATAAGTAAAACAAATTAGAATTGTGAGGATAACTAAAAGTAAAATTATTTTGATAAATTATGTTTGGTTAAAAGAGAGAATAATAATTATGGATTTAAATTGGATAAAAATGGATTGTGGAATCATTTTGAGTATAAATAGAGGTTAATATTATTAAACTAGTGAAATTTAGAGAATTATAGAAAATTCATAAGAGCCAATTTAAAGTAGAAGTGCTATTTGGATAAATTATTGATTAGCGAATACTTAGAGATAATTAGAGACCTTTAAATGGAGAGTTGCCGTTATATTCGATAACCCTATTTTCGTTTTAAGTAGGATTTACGGATTTTAAAATATTATATAGATTGGATTCCTGAGTTCGGAGAAGATTTATTTATCCGGGGATTTAGTGGGAAGTTGACTCAGAATTTGTCGGCGGATATAAGTGAGGGTTAAATGAGGAAGGATGAAGATGGTTAAGGAATTGGTTGTGGTTGTTGGATTCACTGTAAGGCGTTTTCCAACGGGAAAACATATATGTGCAGAGGAAACGTCTTCGATTATCTTCTTCCAACAGAGAAATTGGTGAGTATGGTTAATACGTTCAAGTTGAGTTTATAAGCGTTTATAGAAACTATTAGAATTGTCGTCTAGAGACTAAAGTATTGTCTTATGATTGATATTGGAATTGACGCGCGAGATCGATATCGGCGGATTAGACTCGTGGCAACCGCGAGAGCGTTGAACCAAATAATGATCAAATCAGAAGATTGTAACGCCGCAAGATAGAAGATGAAAGCAGTATTACTGTGACGTTTCATGATAGCTGAGAATTCGAGGCAAGTGTTTTCCCTTCACTTCTTGTTCAAGTGAGATTATTTTTAAACATGCTTATTATGGTATTATTCCATTTATTGTCGATCTTGTCGACATTTATTGTTATCCTTGTTTATTCAATTTATGGCCCATTTAATGTATCGACCTTGTCGATAACCTTTGAGACTATTATTCCTTAATGATGCTCCTTGTTAGGGTAGAGCTAAACCAATTGTTTAGGTAGTCGGGATCCCACCAGTAGAGCACTGAACCTATCATGTCTGATTACCCATCTCATACTTTATTTTAATCCATTCTGTGTTGTTAGATTTTTGATTCAAAATACTTCTCTTGTGATTTGAGTTTTTGATAGATGATATCTGTTTTCATTAACAATGATTTATTATTATTCCTATTTTACCACACACTTGCTGAGCATTTCTTCCGCTCATACTTGTTTGTTTCGAAACCCTAACTTTTCAGTAAGGTAGTTTGGCGAGACATATTCGTACAATTTGAAGAGAGAAGAAGCAGACGCTATCTTGAAGATAACTTGGACACGGGATGTCCTGATCCAGAGTAAGGTCTATTTAATATAGTTAAACTCTAATAATTATTATTACGTATTGTTGGCCTGGTATACTTCTTGTCGAAGTTATACCAGTGATTTAAGTTTTGATATAAGAGAATGTGGTAAAGCTGAAAGTTGCTATTTTATGGAATTTGGATTCTTGTTTCTAGCACTATAACCTAAAAGATCTTGGATTGTTTGGGTCACAGAGATTATATTTCAATTTTCGACAATAACAAGGAATAATGTTTTATTAAAGTGGTGATTTTATTTTGAGGATTTTTAGGTAACGACCAAATCTCCTGACCCGGATTTGGGGGCGTTACATTTTATATCTGATTGATACAAACGAGTTTAATAACTGCTAATCATATGAAATGTTATATTGCTTACCTTATACATATATTTCTTGCTGAGCTATAGTTGCTCACTCTTGCTTGTTTTCAAATTTACAAACACAACAGCTAAGCGAAATGGCAAGACCCAGACAGACTGCTCGAAAGCAGGTGACTAGACCCGAGCCAGCAGTTGAGATTCCACCGGTAGGCCCCATTAGCCTGATTGGTTGGCAACTTTTGTTAGTTCGTTTTGTTTATCAGTATGACCTGTGCAAGGCAGTGCACCGTAACAAACTTTCAAGCCGCCAACTTCGCTTCATATCGAAGTGTTGCTGGTAGCATAAATACTATTTAATTCGGTCTGTAATAACTTTGATACTTTTATTTCTGCTTAATCAATGTTGTGACGTTTCTGAGACTCTAACCTGTGTGTGTGTGTGCGGTGTGAGTTTATTGTGGGGTCGATGGCTGTTTTATATATTTTGTGCAAGAACAGGTATGTTATTAATGGAAAATGGACAGTGAGCGCCTAGATCTCCGACCCCGGATCTGGGGGCGTCACAGAAATGGTATCAGAGCGAGGTTACAGTTCTCAGAAACGATAGTAATTTAAGAAAACAACCCTAATAATAATAACAATAACGATAACCCTAATAACAACCTTAATAATACTTAGAACTCTCATCGAGTTTGCAGTCGGGTTATCGGATATAGCCCTGACTTTAAGGCCCGTGAGGGAACTACTCCTTAAACCTTTCTTTTTGGTTAGTGACCCTCCTTATTTCCCTTGTGTAGATGAAGGAGATACCAGACCCTGAGGCTTTCGAGAGAGAGCATGATGAGGCACTGATGCGAGATACCGAGGATCCTGAGGAGGATGTGGGTGCTGACTCCGAGCTTGGCCCCTGGATTACGTTGATAGGAGATACTGATGATGAGGATCCCGTTGAGGAGCCCTTTGAGCCTGAGCCTGAGCCAGAGCCTGTTACCCCATCTCCTATAGCTACTGATGAGGAGAGTGTGAGATCCGGTGAGGGTCGTGTTGTGTCACCCCCACCTTCTCCGCAGTCATCGAGCCCTGTTTCATCGGACGGTGACTCCGAGGATGATACTTCTGGCGAGGAGGAGCTTGACCCTACCCCTGCTACTGCTCCTGCTCCTGCTACCGCTACTGCACCTGCTCTTGTTCCTGTCATACCACCTCCACCGATGGACCTACCCCCAGTGTCGGGTACTGAGCACGCTTACGTGGTGCAGTTCCTGACCCGGGACTTACTTTCTGCAGAGGCCCGACTTAACGAGGCGAGGCGGGCACTAGTGGAGGAGCGCAAGGCGCGCTTGAGGATCCAGGCTGAGATGAGGACCGCTGTTGCTAGGAGGACTAGGGCTCGACTCCATAGGATTGAGAGGAGGAGTCGCGAGAGGATTCTTGGATTAGGGATCTGCGAGGGCGGAGTGATTCAGGCTAGGGATGCTAGGCGTGTTGTGCGTCGTGCATTTTCCCGAGTGAGGACCTTGCTCCGCCGCGGTGCGGCCCCGTGATGTGTTACTGATAGCTCAGTCCCCTAGGTTCAGATGACATTAGTGTGTCGATTTTGCGGGATAGTTGACTTGTGCAGTGGTATCCTTTCTGACCAGTGGATGAGTAGACTAACCTACAGATATGTAGACGTGACTTCGGATAGTATGTACGGACGTAGCCCTACTTTTGTGTAGCCCTGACTATTCAGCTGATGTACTTGTTATTGTTCCACTTTTGCTAGACTTTGACATCGGAACTATGTATTTGGCTCTAACATCCAAACTTTGTGATAACCCTTGTACCGTACTTATTTAGTTTCAGTTTCCTTGATATTGTCTCAACTGCTTTACTTTCCAATGCCATGCTCTACTGTTTTGATATACAACTGCGAAATATATACAATTGCTACAAACCACAAATACAACCATGCTGTTTCAAATTTCGACATGCGATTTCAAATTGTTCTCTACAATTTCCAAAAAATGTTCCTACGATTTTTTTCAATAAATTTTTCAAAAAAAAAAAATTTTGAGGTTTCGAAATTTTGAAAACTCTTGCAAATGTTTTCGCATCCCATAGAGATTTTTCCCAAAAATGTTTTGACGATTTATCTCCAGCATCGGGTTATTAAAACTTTTGCAACTTCCACCCTTATGAGGAGGAACGATACGTTCCTGACCCGTGCAAACGCTGTCAGGTAATTGGAAAACCCTAACCCATTTCTTGTTTCATTATCAGAATCATGCCACCCAGAAGAATGAACACTCGAGCTCACCCGATCAGTTCTGAAGGCCAGGGTAGCCACCATGGGACCGGAGGCCACCAGAACCATGAAGGGGGAATGTCAACCTGAGTGAGAGTGAGGGCAACGATCATAACTTGTTTGATGACTCTGAGTATGAAGAAGAAGAAGCTGGTGATGATACCCGAGAGGTAGAACATCCTAGGGGAGGCCCTATGGAACAGTTCATGGAGTTACTTAGGCAGAATTTTGACCGTCCACCGGTTCAGCAACCACCCCAAAATGCTAATGCAAATGCTTTCCGGAACTTCAAATCCCTGAAACCCCCAGAATTTAAAGGAACTGCCGACCCGGTCGAGGCAAGGGCCTGGCTGAAGGAAATGGAAAAATCTTTCGAGATACTAGGTGTCGCTATAGAGCAGAAGACTATTTTAGCCACTTACCTTCTGAAGGGTGAGGCGAACTATTGGTGGGAAGCTAAGAAGAATTTGGAAGGAAGAGGTGTGGTGACCTGGGAGAGGTTTAGCGAGCTGTTCTTGGAGAAGTACTTTCCTAGGTTCATGGAGACACAAATGGAGCTGAAGTTTTTGGAACTGAAGCAAGGTAACATGACAGTGGCCGAGTATGAGGCCAAATTTACTGAGTTATCGAGGTTTGTGCCGGAATATGTGAACTCTGAGGCAAAGAGTACCCGAAGGTTTCAATTAGGGCTAAAGCAATGGATTCAGAATCGTGTGGCGGTTCTTGAGCTGACAGACTATGCCACCCTTGTACAGAAAGCATCAATTGTTGAGGCTAGGAGTGAACAGATGCAGAAGGAGAGGGAAGGAAAGAAGAGGAAGTTTGATAGTCGAAAGGGAAACTCTGCGGGTGGGAGCTTTCCGAGCAAATTTAAGCGAGGAACGATGTCCCAACCCAGCGGAAACTTTGGAACCAAGAGAGCTGAAAGTTGGAGTGTGGGCCAGAGCGGCCGACCACAGGGATCGTCTTACTCTACCCCATCCCGAGCCCTACCCCCAGAATGCAATAAATGTGGAAGGAAACATGCGGGCGTGTGTAACCTACAGGATGTGAAGTGCTTCAAGTGTGGGCTGACAGGACATTATGCTAATGCCTGTTGAGGAACTTGTAACAACACCAGTGCCGGAGGTAATTGCTTCAAGTGTGGGAAACCAGGACACCGAATGAGGGAATGTATGTCCTCTGGGCCAGCTGCATCGAGAGTGAGTGGAACTGCTTCCAACAAGGCCCCTACTGCAAGAACTTTTAACATGACGGTGCAGGATGCCGTGAGGAACACGGATGTGATTGCAGGTACTCTACTACTCAACTCAGTTAAGGCAAATGTTTTATTTGATTCGGGAGCTACCAAGTCTTTCATATCTCTAGATTTTGTATGTCAGTTAGGCTTTAAGACTGAACCATTGAAAGACAGACTGCAAATAGAGATAGCTAATCACGAAATTATTCCTGTTAACCAAGTATGTCCAGGTTGCGACCTAGAAATAGAAGGTCGACACTTCCGGGTAGACTTAATACCTTTTAAACTAGGGGAGTTTGACGTAATAGTAGGTATGGATTGGTTAACAACCCACGGAGCCCAGATTGATTGTGTAAAGAAGAAAGTAAGTTTGAAACTGCCAGGGGACGAGGAAGTAGTGTTTAGTGGAAAACGGCAAAACCAAAAGTTCCTGACTATGATTCAAGCTAAGAAGCTGTTACGTAAAGGATGCGAAGCCTATTTAGCCTATGTGAAGGATACCAAGAAGGAGGCACCAAGCCTACAGGAAATCCCTGTCGTTAATGAGTTCGCAGACTTATTTCCGGATGATCTTCCAGGACTACCACCTGATAGAGACATCGAGTTCGCTATAGACTTAGTTCCGGGTACGGCCCCAATTTCGAAAGCCCCTTATCGGCTAGCCCCAGTGGAGATGAAAGAGCTAGCCACTCAGTTACAAGAGTTGTTGGATAAAGGGATGATAAGACCTAGTGTGTCACCGTGGGGAGCCCCGGTGTTATTCGTGAAAAAGAAGGATGGTAGTATGAGGTTATGTATAGACTACAGAGAGCTGAACAAGGTGACTATAAAGAATAAGTATCCCTTGCCCAGGATAGATGACCTGTTTGATCAATTAAAGGACGCAGTTTATTTTTCTAAAATTGATTTGAGGACCGGGTACCACCAGTTAAGGATTAAACCAGAAGATATACCAAAGACTGCCTTTCGCACCCGGTACGGACACTATGAGTTCCTAGTGATGTCATTTGGGTTAACGAATGCCCCTGCAGCTTTCATGGACTTGATGAATCGAGTCTTCAAGAAGTACTTGGACAAGTGTGTTATAGTCTTCATCGATGACATCTTGATTTATTCCAAGACGAAGGAGGAACATGCAGAGCACTTGAGGATTGTATTGGGAGCATTGAGAGAAGAAAAGTTGTACGCTAAGTTCTCGAAGTGTGAATTTTGGTTGAAGGAAGTTCAGTTTTTAGGGCATGTGATTAGCGAACAAGGCATTCTAGTGGACCCAGCCAAAATAGAGGCTGTATCAAATTGGGAGAGACCAACCACTCCGACAGAGGTGAGAAGTTTTATACGATTGGCTGGCTACTATAGAAGGTTTGTCCAAGACTTTGCCAAGATAGCAGCCCCTTTGACCCGACTAACTCGCAAGACCGAGAAGTTTGTGTGGACTGAAAAATGCGAAGAGAGCTTCCAAGAGTTGAAAAAAAGGTTGGTGACAGCACCAGTACTAGCCCTACCTGATGATAAGGGAGATTTTGTGATTTATAGCGACGCATCCCCTAAAGGCTTAGGGTGTGTGCTTATGCAGCACGATAAAGTGATCGCGTATGCGTCCAGACAACTTAAGGAATACGAGATAAGATACCCCACCCATGACTTGGAATTAGCAGCGATAGTTTTCGCTTTGAAGATCTGGAGACATTATCTTTACGGAGAAAAGTGTGAAATCTACACGGATCACAAGAGCTTAAAGTACATATTCACTCAGAAAGAGTTAAATATGAGGCAGAGGAGATGGCTAGAGCTAATCAAAGATTATGATTGCGAGATTCATTATCACCCAGGGAAGGCCAACGTGGTGGCCGATGCACTTAGCCGAAAGGAGAAACTCAAGATGATAACGTCAGTGGACGAGTTGATCAAGGACCTCGAGAAACTGGAGATTGAGGTGAGGTTACCAGGAATTGGACAAGTGAGTCTAATGGAAATAAGAGTCCAACCACCGCTATTGGAAAAGATTAAGTTATGCCAGGAAAGGAAGATAGAAGAAGAAAAGAATTCGATGGAGAAAATTTTGACTGGCGAGGAAATTAAGTGTGAGAAGGACGGGAATGGAATTATGAGGTACGCATCTAGGATATGGATCCCGAATGTTCAGGAATTAAAAGACGAGATTTTACAAGAGGCTCATAGTTCAAGGTACTCAATTCACCCTGGAGGCACTAAGATGTATAGAGATCTGAGGGAATACTATTGGTGGCCAAATATGAAGAAGGACGTGGCAGAGTGGGTAAGCAAATGATTGACATGTCAAAGAGTAAAAGCCGAACACCAGAGGCCCAGTGGATTGTTGCAACCCTTAGAGATACCAGAGTGGAAGTGGGAGCATGTTGCGATGGACTTTGTGATCAGATTACCAAGGACCAAGACTAATCATGATGCCATTTGGGTGATTATCGATAGATTGACCAAGTCAGCACATTTTCTTCCAATCAACGAGAGATACACTATCGACAAGCTGGCGGATATTTACTTAAAGGAGATTGTGGTTAGGCATGGGGTTCCTGTGAGCATTGTATCAGATAGAGACCCAAGATTCAACTCCAGGTTCTGGAGAAGTTTTCAGGATTGTGTGGGGATCAAGTTAAACATGAGTACTGCATACCATCCCCAAACAGACGGACAGAGTGAGAGAACCATCCAGACCATCGAGGACATGTTGAGAGTATGTGCCATAGATTTCAAGGGAAGTTGGGATGACCACTTGCCGTTGATCGAATTTTCCTACAACAACAGTTACCATGCGAGTATAGGAATGCCCCCATATGAAGCTTTATACGGACGAAGATGTCGGTCTCCCTTGTGTTGGGAAGAAGTTGGAGAGCGGAAGATTTTAGGGCCTGAATTGGTCCAACAGACAAGAGAAACTATCGAACTTATAAGAGGACGACTGGTAGCGGCCCAGGACAGACAGAAGAAGTATGCGGACCAGACCCGTAAGGACAAAGAATATGAGGTAGGAGAGTTTGTGATGTTAAAGGTATCACCGTGGAAGGGATTGATGAGATTTGGTAAGAAAGGGAAACTAAGCCCGAGATTTATTGGACCTTTTGAGATCTTGAGACGAATTGGGAAGTTAGCCTATGAATTGGCTTTACCCCCGAGCTTGCAGCAAGTACATAATGTGTTCCATGTGTCCATGCTACGACCCTACCATACCGACTTTCGACACGTGATAGAACATGATCAAGTGGATCTGCAACCAGACTTAACATATATGGAGCAACCCGTAGAAATCATGGATAGAAAAGAACAGGTGCTGAGGAACAAGGTTGTCAAACTAGTGAGAGTTTTGTGGAGGAACCAGAATGTCGAAGAATCAACATGGGAACTAGAGAGCGCGATGCGTGAAAAGCACCCCCAATTGTTTTCAACCTGATTCCGGGACGGAATCCTTTTAAGGAGGGGAGGCTGTAAGAACCCTAATTTTTGCAATATTTTCTTTTATTTAATATCATGTGGCATTGTCAATTTGGAGCCTTTCTAGTCATCCCTGTTGTTTAATGGAATTGATTGTCTGAGAAATTATGTTGTTACATTCACTATGTAAGATAAAGAGAAGATTGTTGAGGGCAAGAGTCTTATTGTTAGTAAGATTTATAAAACTTGGGATTTGAGAATGATTAGAGTATTAAAAGATTTATTAAGGATTATGACGAGGAATTATGGATATTAGAGGAATTTACACAATTAAGTACTTAAGGGATTACGAGGGAAATCTCTACGCGACAAAATATTATTACGAAAGATTAATTAAGATACGATACGAATTAAAGATTAAATGACAAGCATTGGTGGAAGAATAATGATACAAGTAGTAGTATTGCATGCAAGTCCCATGCAACCAAGTAGTTAGGAGGAAGCAAACCAGTTAAACTAAATGGCAAGAGGAATAGTAACTAGTTGCATTTCTTTTTCCAAGGAGGAGACAATAGTACAAGAAGCCATACCTAGGTTAGTACCATGCATATACATACACCAATATGTATCACCCAACTACTACTTTATCAATTATTCAACCAACCACACAAAAATCAAAAACCAAAAAGCTCTCCCCCCCCTTGGAAGAGAAGCTCTCGGCCAAGACCAAAAAGGAGAAGAAAAATTTCTTCTTCCTTCATTTCTCCTCACTCATAATTCAAGGCATAATTCCTAGGCTCTCTCCATCATCTAAGAAAGGTATACTAAGAGTTTCAAGCCCTTTCATCCATTAACTTTCTAGATATTAATTGTTAAGGATATTGTGAATAGTAACCATATTGAGTTTTTCTTATAGATCTTGGATTATAAGGATAGTAGGAGCTTATTCAAGGTGTTCTTGAGTTTTGTAAGGCTTACCCAAGGCTCCTAGGTCCTCAAGAAGGTATAAAAATCATAACCCCTCTTGGCCATGTAGTGTTTATGATGTTCAATGATAGATCCATGTATATAATGTGTTAATCTTGGATGTTCAAGTGATGGATGATATGGATCTAGAGTTTTAGGTTGTGATTGTGATTTTGATGCTTGTGGTTAGTATATGTATCTCCATGAATGTTATAAAGCATGAACTAGGTGAATTAGATGTTGGTTGTGTTGTGGAAGTAAGAATCTTGTTGGATTTAAGTGAAACATGCATGCTGAATTTTTCCAGAAACTTGACCTGTCTTTTAACATGGTTTTGAACCCCCAAATATTGTCCCCTGAGGTCCTACCATATATTGTTGGAAAGATATTTGAGTGTAATTTCTGGAAATGTAAGGTTCATGACTAGGTGATGTATAGATTTTAAGTTATGGCCGGAGAAGTAAAATGTGTTTCTGGATTCCGGACTGCACTAAGTGACCCCCTTGTGAACCTTGTTTAAACCCCTAAAAATTTATATGGGATCATGAAAAATTTGAGAAACTAGTAAATGCAGTGGTGAAGGCTACCCAAGAAGAATTGGATTAAAATATGACTTTTTCAATTTTATAAAAATGCTAGAGTAAAATTCGCGCAAGGGAAAAAGTCGTTAAGTGGAGTATAATTCTAGGGGTAATGGTCATGACTCGGATATGGTAACTAAATTAAGTCGAATAAGTAACGAGCGTAATCGAGTGATGACATGAACCTATAGTGGGGCTAGAGTGTCATAAGACGAAGTCATTAAGTTAATTTCGTACCCCCGAAAACCCCGTAATTAAAGAGATATTGTTAAGGTACTAACGAGCGGTTATTGCTTATGTATAGATCGTTCCTCTCCGCACGCTCGACCACCCCAACCAAACCAAGGAAAGTTCACTTTTCAAAACTTATACATATACAAGGACTTTCACTGTTGTGTTTGTAGTTTTCAATCATATCAAATGTTATGTTTATCGAAGTATTGATGCAATTGAGATTGTATAAGTACATATATGATTGTACCCCTTGAACTTAGATTGAAATGTTTTCCTCGGACAACGACTCTAGCAATAGAGGTCGTAGCGGTCCGTATATACTATTGACCGGGGAGCGGTATATTATTATATCGTATCTAGATTGCGAAAACCCGAAGGGTCATTCGGGGAGTACCGTATACTCAAGTAATTATTTTTATATCTTCGTAAATACTCGAAACCCTATCTTGGATTAAAAGTTTATTTTATCAAATAATTATTTTAGTAATTATTAATATTAAATCTTAAAATATTATTTATTAATTATTGTTCATTATTTTAAAGACGAAGTCAATCCAAGATACATTTAATACTTTCAAACTCGAACTCTTTCGAACTCAAAACATTTTCGAAAACCCCCGGTCAGATTCTGCTTCTTGTATGATTTCAAGAATCATCGGTCGACTGATGTCGGACCTCAACTACTCTGTTTTCAATCAAAATCAAGTTTTCAAAAGAAAAAGAAAAAGGGACTCTGGCAGGTGTGGGAACCGTTGACGAACGATTCCCGGAATGTGTAAGCGGCCGTGAGCCAGGCGGTCCATCAAATATTATTCCGGCCCAGGTGTTGCCGAAGAATGATTACGGATGTAGTTTTCATCGAGGGTGATTACGGATGTAGTTTTCACCCGGGGATAGTTACGGATGTAGTTTCTATCCTTCTACCGGTAGAGAAGACCCGCGGATTATTGGACTTGGATGTGGCGACTGATCATCGTCAATCCTTGTCAGGTTTTATGTTTTCTTTAAGTCCCATTCCTCCATTTTGGAAAAATGCTTTGACACTGCTTCTTAGGCTTTCGTGCCAAGTTGCTGATAGTGTTCTATTTTGATGAAAAAGATGTTGACTCTGTGCAGTATCTAGAACTGCAAGTTTATTTTGAAAACAAGGGCACATATTGTTGCACCTTCGGATTTTATCAACAATGACAAGTGATTTTATATCTGATTGATACAAACGAGTTTAATAACTGCTAATCATATGAAATGTTATATTGCTTACCTTATACATATATTTCTTGCTGAGCTATAGTTGCTCACTCTTGCTTGTTTTCAAATTTACAAACACAACAGCTAAGCGAAATGGCAAGACCCAGACAGACTGCTCGAAAGCAGGTGACTAGACCCGAGCCAGCAGTTGAGATTCCACCGGTAGGCCCCATTAGCCGGATTGGTTGGCAACTTTTGTTAGTTCGTTTTGTTTATCAGTATGACCTGTGCAAGGCAGTGTACCGTAACAAACTTTCAAGCCGCCAACTTCGCTTCATATCGAAGTGTTGCTGGTAGCATAAATACTATTTAATTCGGTCTGTAATAATTCTGATACTTTTATTTCTGCTTAATCAATGTTGTGTCGTTTCTGAGACTCTAACCTGTGTGTATGTGTGCGGTGTGAGTTTATTGTGGGGTCGATGGCTGTTTTATATATTATGTGCAAGAACAAGTTTGTTATTAATGGAAAATGGACCGTGAGCGCCTAGATCTCCGACCCCGGATCTGGGGGCGTCACATACATAGAACTCCCATTATGCAAAGAACAATGAATGTTTTTAGTAATATTGACTGTATGCTATGCAAAATCACTGCCATGAGTACATGTTTTAATCTTCCTATTCTGTCTACTAAAAAATGTTCCTTTATGCAAACTGTTGAGACTTCTGAGCCTGCCAATGTTGTTAAAAAGGCAGTTTCCACTAAGAAAAAGACCAAGTCTTATTCTATAACTGAGTGGGTAGCAAAAGAAGTCAAACAGGATGATTCAAGTGTTGATTCAAATGTGATTAACGATGATATAAAATGTGATACTGTAACTGCAGGACCCAACAAGGATTGGGTACCAGATGTAAATTAAATATCATCAGTTTTGCAGGGCAAGAAAAAGAAACAGGTCATGTGGATCATCGATAATGGATGTTCTAGACACATGACAGGTGATAAATCCCTGCTATCACATTATGTTGATAAAGATGGCCCAATCATAACTTTCGGAGACAACAACAAAGGTTACACTATGGATATGGCTGTCTGAAAATTGGAAATGTTATCATTGAAGATATTGCTCTTGTAGATGGATTGAAGTACAACCTACTCAGTGTCTGCCAATTCAGTGACATGGGATTTAAGGTTGATTTTGATATGATGGTTTGCAACATCTATCACAAGAAGAGTGGAAGCCTTTCTTTGAAAGGAGTCAGAAAAGGAAGCTTGTTTGTTGAAGACCTAAACTCTGCTAAGAAAGACAAGGTTTACTATTTCTACAGTAAGGCAACAGTTGGTGACAGCATGCTTTGGCACAAGAAACTCTCTCATCTCAATTTCAAGACCATGAATATACTGATGAAGAAGGAATTGGTGAGAGGACTACCTCAACAGGAATTTTGTCAAGAAGGACTGTGTGAGGACTGTCAATGGGAAAATTGAAAAGATCTGTGCACAAGTCAAATCAATTGAACACCAACACTGAGCCACTCAAGTTAATCGACATGGATCTTTTTGGTCCAGTAAATGTTCAATCTCTAGCCAAAAAGAGATATGCCCTAGTAATGGTGGATGACTACTCAAGATACACTTTGGTAAAATTCTTGGAAACTAAGGATGAAGCAGCTCAAGAAATCATTGATCATATAAGGGTTTTTGATAGAACTCCAAATGCAAAAGTTCAAATTCTAAGAAGTGACAATGGTACTGAGTTCAAAAATGAAACTCTTGGGAATTTCTACAAAGATGAAGGCATTGTTCAACAATTCTCTGCTGCTAGAACACCACAGCAAAATGGTGTTGTAGAAAGAAAGAACCGGACTCTCATTGAAGCTACTAGAACTATGTTGAATGATGCAAAACTACCAACATACTTCTGGGCAGAAGCAATCAACACAGCTTGTTACTCACAGAATAGAACCTTAATCAACAAGACTCATGAGAACACTCCTTACTATCTGTTGACAGGAAAGAAACCTACTGTCAAATATTTTCATGTATTTGGGCGTAAGTGTTTCATGATGATAGACAACCATGAAAGGAAAGGAAAGTTTGATGCTAAAGCTTATTAAGGCATTTTCATGGGTTATGGATTAGAAATGACTGCCTATAGAGTTTATGTCATAGATAACAAAGTCATTGAAGAAAGTGTAAATGTCACATTTGATGAGACCAAGTTTCCAGGACTACAAGAAGATGGTCAAATGCAGCCCCTTAGATTTGAAAATCAAGGTTACTTGGAAGAAGAAGAAATTGTTGCTGAAGTACCTACTTGTACTCAGACTATTGAATTTGGAAGAGATGCTGACAACACCAATAATGTTAACCTAACTCCAACTCAATCTCAGATAGTAACATCTAATCATCAGAATGAAAATGATTCTGGAGATAATGAAGAGCTTGAAGGAGGAAAAAACACTGGTGGAGAATCAACCTCTCAAGGAGGAACTGGTCAAGAAGATCAAGATGGAAGCTTGCCAAGGACCACCAAGTGGAACAAAGATCATACTAGTAATTTAATTATTGGTGATCCCACTACTTGTGTAAGGACAAGGAGAAATATTTCTGCTGACAGCATGTTTTCCTCTTTCCTATCTCAAACTGAGCAAAAGACAATTGATGAAGCATTGTTGGATTCTGATTGGTTGATAGCTATGCAAGAAAAGCTTAACCAATTTGAGAGAAACAATGTATGGAAGCTAGTCCCTAGACCAAAAGGGAAGTCAGTTGTTGACACAAAGTGGGTTTTCAGAAACAAATTGGATGACAGTGGAAATGTGACAAGAAATAAGGCAAGGCTAGTAGCTAAAGGTTACTGTCAACAGGAAGGGATAGATTATGATGAAACATTTGCACCTGTTGCCAGACTTGAAGCCATTAAAATATTTCTAGCATATACTGCACACTGTAACTTCAAGGTGTTCCAAATGGATGTCAAAAGTGCCTTTCTCAATGGAGAGCTAGAGGAAGAAGTGTATGTTGAACAGCCACCTGGATTTGAGGATACTGAGTTGTACGACTTTGTCTACAAACTGTTCAAGGAACTCTATGGATTAAAGCAAGCCTCCAGAGCTTGGTATGAAACTCTCTCTACCTTTCTAATAGAGAATCAATTTACAAGAGGTGTAGTAGATAAGACATTATTCTACAAGCATCATGGCAAGGACATCATTTTGGTACAGATATATGTTGATGACATAATCTTTGGTTCTACAAATGAAAAGCTGTGTGAGAAGTTCTCATCTCTCATGAGAAACAAATATGAGATGAGTATGATGGGAGAACTGTCATTCTTCATAGGTCTACAAATTCAGCAAAAGGATGATGGAATCTTCATAAGTCACGCTAAATATGTCAAGGAACTCCTCAAAAAGTTCAATTTGGAAGATGCCTCACCTGCCAGGACACCTATCTCTACTGCAACCAAGCTGGATTTGGATCCTAAAGGAAAGAAAGTGGACTCTAGCACTTATAGAGGCATGGTTGGATCTCGCTATATCTAACTGCTAGCTAACCAGACATCATGTTTGCTACATGTCTCTGTGCAAGGTTTCAGGCTGATCCAAAAGAGTCACATCTAATTGCCATCAAAAGAATTTTAGATATCTGAAAGGCACTCCAAACTTAGGCCTTTGGTATCCTAAGGATACAGGATTTGATCTAATTGGATATTCAGATTCAGACTTTGCTAGATGCAAGATTGACAGAAAAAGCACAACAGGTAGCTGTCAATTCCTTGGTGGTAGATTAGTGTCATGGTTTAGCAAGAAGCAACATTCTGTGTCCACATCAACTGCAGAAGCTGAGTATATTGCAGCTGGAAGTTGCTGTGCACAAATTCTTTGGATGAAAAATCAGCTTTTGGATTATGGTCTAGAGTTATCCAACATCCCTATCTACTGTGATAACACTAATGCCATAGCCATATCAGATAATCCAATTCAACACTGCAGGACAAAGCACATTGATATCAAACATCACTTCATTAGAGAGCATGTTGAAAGGGGAACTGTGAAGCTGGTTTATGTCCCCACAGATAAGCAACTTGCAGACATTTTCATAAAGCCATTGGACGAAGCAACCTTCAACAGGTTGGTAAGTGAATTGGGAATGCTAAATCTGGTATGTTAACTTACTAGTTTTTACATTTTCAATATGTTAGATGCAGCTCATGATAGTAGCCTTCAATGTTGCTGTCATGAGAAGTTACTGTCTTATGTGCTACTTGCTTTGACAGCATGTCTGCTATGACTATGCTAAAATTAAAAATACATGTTTGTCATAATTTATGTAATTAGTAGTCACGTGACATTAAATTAAAATACATGGGTGCTAAGGATAATTAGTCTTGTCATTTGAAATGACCGGGTTAATTGTCAGTCTTTTTCTTGTAAAGTTCAATACTTTATTAAAAAGCGTATGGGAAATTGGAACGTCACTCAGTGTGCTATAAAATGACCTCGAGACTAAAGACCATTCTTTCCATAACACACTCACGCTTTAAGAAAGAGAATAGGAGACAATAATGGAGAACAAGAATGGAGATGGATAGAAGCCCATTATCTGGTACGAGCCTGGACACGAGGAGGAGATAAAGGAACTCTTCGCTGTCATGGATGATTTACTCGAGGAAGAGAAGGCCAAAGAGGAGAAAGTTGCTAGAGAGAAGGTGGAGAAGGACCTTGAAGCCTGGAAGGAGTTTCTCGACCTCGTCGAAGCATGCCTAAAGGCAGATGGGATAATAGATGAAACAGTTAATGTGGAACTGTATGAACTTGTTTCTGATGATGAATAAAGTTGTAATTTTTTTTAATAAAAGAATCGTTTCATCTTCTTTACTGTTCATACTTTCTCTGTTAGATTCTCTTACCTATTTACCTGATGGTTAATGCAATGTGTGTATGTCTATGCCTTTAACGAATATGTGCCTAAATTGATTAAATGCTAATTGGTAATTTTTTATTTTAAGCAATGAGCAAAATCAATTTAAAACTCATAACAAAAATTATTTCCGCACAAGTTGCTGTCAGCAAGGAAAGTTGTTGTCACGACATGTCTTGACAGCAAGTTTCTTTACAGCAAGGAAAAAGTTTCTGTCATTAGAGTTTAAAAGATTCTGTCTCTAAATTGCTTAATGGTGACAGCACGTTCTCGCGCCAATGTTACTGTCAAGTGAAACATGCTGTCACCCCTTCAAAGTTACTGACGAATTTGTTCTAGCGCACAGGTTACTGTCAAAGTTAGTGGAACGTTATAATTGGGATTTTACCTCCACGATTTACAGCCACTAGAAAGTAACTACCTATGACACCACGTGACTATTTAGTGGGTTAAGACACAAAGTTACTTTCCCCTTTTTCATTAAAACGTTTGTCATTCTCATATAAGCAACTGTCAATCACACAAACACATAACTCTCCTCAAAACTCTTCTCTCAAAAGCTTAAATCTCTCTCTCTCTCTCTCTCTCTTTCTAAACCCAAAGCATAAAAATGACACCCAAACAATCTACTTCTCAAACAAACTTTGCTGGCATTCTCACTGCTGGAGATGCTGGTGAAGGCTTCAGAGGACTTGTATCCTTCATGAACAAGTCCTATCTAGGTCATGCTATTACCTCAACTCCATCTTTGGACCTAGAAAGACTTGAACAATTTTGGAAAACTGCCATTGTTCAAGGAAATGCAGGTAATGAAGCCATTAACTTTAAAATCAACAACATTACCTACATTCTCACTATCAAGGGCATCAATGAAGCCCTAGGAACTGGATTGCAAGCTAATGAATCATACCAGGAGCCTGTAAATGATGAAACCCTAAAGAAGTTCTTCTTGAAAATTGGGTATTTTGGCCCTATTATTGAAGAAGGAACCTCAAGCTGGTACCCAATTGGCGAAATGGACAGGAAATACCTGAGGAAAGAATGGAGCATGGTTTTTGATGTAATGGTGAAAGTCTTCTCAACAAAGACTTCTGGCTGGAATGGAATCCCTACCTACATCAAGAAACTCACTCATTTTCTTTTCCATGGTTACAAGGTGGATCTACGAAAGATGCTCATGGCACAAATCAAATCTGTCCTGAACAAGAAGGTACATGTCTATCCTAGATTTATTATGTTGTGCATAAATTCTTTATGTGGAATTAATGAAAATGCCTCCCTCACAGTGTAGTGCAATGTGAACACACACACAACACTCAATTCATAGAATTTAAATGCAGATATTCCACTTTGTTTCACACAACACATGGTTGATCAATTGCCCAACCTTGATTTTCCATTATCACCAAGTGAGTTTGATACATTCTTACTTTAGAATGAAGCTGAATTAGACCCAAATTCAGTTAACCCATATTCTTCACCATACAAACAAATCAGACAGTCTAGACTACCAAAAGCCATGAAATTAGCCTTACAAGAATCCAAGAAAAGACCCTTGGAAACTGGTGATGGAGGTAATACTAAGAGTGTTGAGGGAGAAACTGCACATGATGCAGCAAATAAGGATTTTAGTCAAAGTGAACCCACAGTGGTTCCTCTTGAGCCTAAGACTAAGAGAGCTAAGAGGGGCAAAGCCACTGTCAACCACCCCATTGTCTCACAAAAGGCTGTGGAGGATAAAAGGGAAATAAACACATCCCTAGATGTCCCTTCTCAATAAGTGGCATCTATTGAAATTGGCCTGTCTCCCAAGGCACCCTGTAAAGAGTCTGCACAAACTCATGAACTCACTCATGAGGAGCCCCCACTTGAAGATACTCACATGGATTTAGGGCACAGTGAGGATCAAAATTCCATTATTGATGTTCCACAAGTTACCTTTGTGGAACAGCCAACAATCTCTTCTGTACCTTCACCTTCTTTATTCTCTAATCCATCAATTATTTCTTCTCAACAACCTAGAGAGGGGGACGGTCCCAACCCTTCAGGTTTTGATCATCCATCTCCTATCATGGATGAGCCCCCATCTAGTGGTCCACAAGAACCCGTTTCTCAAAGTGAAATGGACACTACTCCTTCAAACACTGAGCTAGATCAAGGTGGTACTCTGCCAGAAAATGAAACAGCCAACATCTTGGTCGAACTCCAACAAGCAACTGACCCTAGGAAAGTTGTTGTCACAGCCTCAGCTGCTGTCAAAGACACCACCAAAGTTGTTGTTAATCCACCTATTGACAGTAACATTTTGGTTAAAGATGCTGTCACCTCTACACAGCATGATTAGGATGCAGTAATTGTTGAAGATGCTTCTGATGATGATCATCTGCCTATCTCTACTCTAAAGGTAAGATCTAAATGCTCTACTTCTTCAACTCAAATGCATGTAAGTACTGCTCATACCCATGCATCTAGGATGAGTGAGGGAGAGGAAAAGAAAAGAGAGATAAAAGAAAAGAGAGGTGAGCATAAAAATGAGAGGCAGCCAAATGAGCTGGCAAAAGGTGAGGGACTTGAGCATGTCCAGAGTGAACTTGAGGGAACACCACAAAATAAGGCTCTAGGCCTTGAGAGTTCATTTGTGAGGAGTGATGAGATCACTCAGAAAAACAATGAAAGTGTGGGAACCCCCACAGCCTCCTTGCCCCAATTTTTTCCTTTGCCTCCAAAAAGGTTAAGATCTGGTGGTCCTTCTAAACAAGCTGATTCAAGGTTGAAATCCCTTGAGGGCAGATGTACATCCATGGAAGCCAAGATTGACAATCTGTCCACTATGGTAGCTACTGGTTTTGCTGAGATTCAACAGGCTCTGCTATCATTTTATGCTATTCTTAGTGCTGTCAACTTAACTAAGGGGGAGAAAGTGGTAGATCATAATAAAGTTGTAGATCCAAATATCTCAAAAAAGGTGGTAGAGAAGGAGAAACAAGGGGAAGCTACAAGCAATGGGGAGTCAAGAAGTGAGAGGGAGCAAGTACAAGTTGAAGATGGAGAAGGAGAAGGGAGTGAGGGGGAGCAAGAGCAAGAGGAAGAAAGAAACTTTGGTGAAAAGTTGAAAGCCTATGGAGATGGTGACTAAATTGAACATGAAATGGATGGTGAGCCAGTATTGGTAACTAAAGAAGTAATGGAGCAATTACAAGAAACTCAAAATTCTGAAAGACCAATACTGCCTCCTCTGAAAATTAATGAGCCAACTCCTGAAATCATGGAAACTCCACTGCAAAAACTATGGAGAGAAAAGGAAAAGGAAAACAGATTGGGTAAAGGCAAAGATAAAATGTCTGAGTACATAAATCTGACAACTGGAACCACCTGGTTAGATGGAAGTGAGTATAGCCCAGATGATGCAGGAACAATGATGGTTAGCTACATGGAGAGTACTTTGAACAACAAGGATGAAGAGTTCAGTATGTTGATGGATAACTCAATCAAAGAAGCAGGAGGAGTTTACAGCAAACTGTCAACAATACTGAAGGATAAAATAATAAGTATCTTTGTGAAAGTTAACTTGGAGAAAAGATGGGCAATTAATGTATATCTGAAAACTGGCATCTCAATATTCATCACAATGCAGCTACTGCAAAGTTTGTAAGCAAGAGTGCTAAATTCCTTAGCAACAAAAGTGAAGGCCAACTCAACAACTTTTAATTAAAGTTTGTTGGCACAGATCAAGAGGATAATTGAAGATAAACTTCCAGAAGTGATTGATAATCCTTCTGGTGTTTGCTACAGGATGACCACAAGTGCAGGAGCAAAGAAAATTGGTTTTCTGACCTTAGATAAAGAGTCAAAGTTGAAAACTGACTCAGTGATGATAGTACTGAGACAGATCCTCTCCAAGATTACCAAGGAAAGAGTCAAGGCTGTTAGGGAAATTCACATACTTTTGGTGAAAAGAGATGAGAGTCTTAGCTCTCAAATAAAGAAATTAATTTCTGAATCTAATTCCAAAAGAGGTGGAAGCTGCACATTTGATGACAGTCTTGATGATGATGAACTTGATGGAAATGGAGGATCTGGTGCACCTGAAGGTAGGAATGGAAAAAAAATAACTGCTAAGAATGTTGAAAATCAAACTCAGGAGAAATCAAAAGAAGAAGCTCCTAGTACTGAAAAGAAAAATGCTATTACTGAAGAAGGAGAGTCAGATATTCTTGAAGCCTTGGAAACAAATATTTTAAGGTTTGCAGTTGACTGCTTTAATGCTGAAAAAGATGCTGTCAACAAAGAAGTTGTCGAGAACACTGAAGGTGTTGTCAAAGAAGATATTATCATGGAGGACACAGTTGAAGAAGACACTGTCAAGAGCTTGAATGAAGATGCTGTCAAGGATAAGGATGCTAAGGCATTCAGACCTAAAAGGACAAAAAGAAAAGCAAGAACCTGGCGTACAGTTCTAACAAAAAGCAAGACAAAGGCTGCAGCAAAGACAAAGAAGCATGGAGTAATGGTTGACAATACTCCTATTCAGAAAAGAGAAATAAACAGCTTCGAATGTTAAAAAGAAATTGCTGAAAGAGACATCAAATCTGTCTCCTTGGATCTGGATGACAGTAAGCAAAATGCAACCAAATACACCATTTGGCACATAGATGGAAGTAGAATGATGGATGTTGACAAGAATTTCAATATGATAATAGGGTCAACAATGATAGACAGGTACAGCCTCAAAATGACATCTGAAGTAGTGACACGCAGAGTTGGATTCTTTGTGTTGGCAAGAATGGTGGAGCTTATGGTAAGTTATGGCAATGTCCCTAAACCAGCCATGGAACATATCCATAAATACTATGCTGAAAGATATGCTGAATTCTATGAGAGGCATGGTGACTAGATGAATCATGATGATGCCAACTTGGCTATGAGTTCAGATGAAGGAAAGGTTGCATATAAGTATGACTGGGCAGAAAGAATGTCCTCTTATACACCTGCAGAAGTGAATGAAGCAGCAGAAGCATTCAGTACTACTGAAGAAGAATTCATAACTGCTGACAGACCACCCAAGTCTGCCAAACAGACTGCTGAAGAGTTGGAAGCTAAATTGAAAGAAAATTGCAAGAAAGCCAACAAGATAAACAGTGAAGAACCAAACTATCAACCCCTTGTACTGGACAATCCTCTCAGAATCATAGATGCGAAAGAAGAAATCTATGTCGATAGCTTTCACAAACTAAGGACCAGTATCTTTAAGAGTCTGTATTGGAAAGTTGTTGGATCACTCCACAAGTTAGAAATGTTGCGTGCTTGGGAACTAGAGGTGATCTTTGATCAAAGAAGAGATGAAGATCCAAAACTAGACGAAAAAAGGAGAGTAACTCTGAATGCATTTCCTGGTAGAAGATTCAAAGTTGAAGAAGGCATTCTAAAATTTAGAACCTATGTCAAAGATAAAATCCTTTGGTTAGAATTTCAGGATGCATCTAAAACAGTCTTCCCAAACATTCAGAGGTACATTGATGAAATTGAAGATGATGCTAGATCTCCTGAAGAAAAAGTCTTAGTAGAAAACCTCAAGAAGTCTTTGCAAGAAGCTCTCGAAAGAGAGAAAAAAGTCAGAATGAAAAGGAAAGCTCAATAACAAGTTAAATAAACTTCTATACCTGCTTAATCCAAAGAAGCAACTTGTTTTTGAAACTAGAGCATTGTCCTTTATAATGCTCAATGCTTGGAAATGTTCAAGAAGCCATTTCACATTCATCAGAAATAAAGTTTTAACTATTCTGATCTATGTTAGTTAAGTTATCAGCATGCTTTAATTGGAAATTTGTTGTTATTGTCCATAAAAACAAATTGGGGGAGATTGTTGGGATTTATGGGTGATAGCTTAGAGACAATATAACTATATTTTATCATCCTTAGTTTTTGCTAAGTAGAACATACTGTCACAACCAGAGTATGTTTTTGTGACCAAAATAGTTGTTGTAATTTAATAAGTATGTATCTTGGAAGAAGTTCATTCAATTGTTCAAGCCTCAAGATTACATCAGTTCGACAGCAAGAATAAATGTTACTGTCACAGCGTTGACAGTAAGGTTACAAGAAGACATCATGTTGCAAGTCACGACAACAGACTCCATCTGACAGCAACATTGGCGGATGCATGAGACAGCAACTTCTCACAGTTTGACAGCAAGTCTGGGATTCCTGACAGCAACATTGGCGGGAATTCATACTGTCAACCAAGGAACATTCTCTTGACAGCAGACTTGGTGGTTAAAGTTACTGTCTCACTGAATTATTTGAATTGGTGATAAGTGGATTTCATATCCACTTAGAATTCTTCGTATCGGCTTAAATTGATTACTTGACCTCAAGTATGTGGTCTTTTTGATGTGTTTTTATTGAGTTTGTGCAGAACTTCTAAATGGAGACAGGAAGATGTTTTTTCATGATTATGTGGTGGTTTGGTGTTAATTATTGAAGGACGGGAACTTGTGCGAGAACTAGAGCGAAAACGAAGAAGAATCAGCAAAATATGCATTTTTACCAGAAAATGGAGCGCGGGCGCGTTAGGATGGTCGAGGGCGCGCGAGTTTGGATTGAAGAAAGCGCGGGAGCGCTCTAGATGACGCAGGTGCGCCGGGTCAATTGGGGATTTATCTCAGTCAAACCCGTGACAGTTTAGATGTTCAAGAAACAGATTTGCTGCAACTTGTCAAAGATTGTAGCAGACCTGCAAGACTATAACAGAAGCTTGAGAGATCACAAGACAAAGCTCGTCAATTCAAGAATATGACAAATCTACATCTACTAGAATTGTATTAGCTTGAATTAGAAAGAATTTAGGTTGCTTTAAATATTATGATAACTCTGTTTGTATAGCAATTTAATAAAGTCACATGGGTGTGCAAATTGTAAGGAGCTGCCACTTGAAAATGACAGCAGCTCCACAACCCATGTGATAGAGATGTTAGAGCAAATTAGTCTACATAGAGAATCATCTCTCATTCTTTCTAAGTATTCGTGAATTCATTTCATTGTAATCTCTCAACAAACCGAAGCTTAAGAAAATACTTTTTTTCAAGGTTGTAGTAACACTTCACAAAATAAATAAAACATTTATTTTGTGAGAATATCTTGAGCTATCACTTGTGTTTGCATTTCGTATACTGATAGATTAGAATCTTTATTATTGTTGTTGAAGTAAAGATTTGAATTTATCAGTATTGCATTCAACCCCCTTTCTGCAATACTCCGGGACCAACACTCTCCTTTTTGGTTGACGTTGTGGACTTCTGTGGTCAGCAGTAATGGTTTGATAGTTGGAATTTTGTGGAGTGGAGGAAGTTGGGACATATTCCTTTTCATCTAAAATTTTGACTTCGAACTCCACCTTCTCTCTTGTGCTTTCTACATCATTTGTACCTATAAGAGAAGCAACAACATCTTTTCCGGAAGATAGCACATCATTTTCATTTTTTCGGAAGATAGCACATCATTTTCATTAAATGTAACATTTCGGCTATGAAAAATATTTTTAGATTCAGGGTCATACAACCGATAACCTTTGACCCCTAAACCATAACCCAAGAAAATGCATTTTTTTGCATGAGGTTCCAATTTTCCCTCATTCACATGAGAATAAACAGGACAACTAAATATTCTAAGATTAGAATAATCAACAGGTTTACTTTACCAAACTTCTTCTAGAATATCGCCGTCAAGTGAACTGTTTGGGGAGTAATTTATCAAATAACATGACGTGGATGACGCTTCTGCCCAGAACTCTTTCCCTAAGCCAGAATGAGATAATAAACAACGAACTTTCTCCAATATAGTTCTGTTCATACGTTCTGCAACTCCGTTTTGTTGTAGGGTCCCTGGAATGGTGTGGTGTTTGGCAATACCTTCCTTTTTGCTAGATAACAATGAATTCGGTAGAACAGAATTCAAGACCATTGTCAGTTCTTAGTCTTTTCACCTTCTTATCAGTCTGGTTTTCAATCAAGGTTTTCCAATCCTTGAAAGTTGGAAATGCATCATTTTTGTATTTTAGAAAATAAACCCAGAGCTTTCTTGAGAAATCATCAATAATAGTCAGCATATAATGACATCCTCCTTTAGAAGGAACTCGTGAAGGACCCCAAAGATCTGAATGGATATAATCCAATGTACTTTTTGTTCTATGAACTCCTTTTGAAAAGCTAACCTTTTTTGTTTACCAAAAATGCAATTTTCATAGAAACCAACCTTACCGGTACAATAGCTTCCGAGTTTTCCTTTCTTATTAAGGACCTGCATTCCCTTCTCACTCATGTGGCCCAAACGCATATGCCACAAATTGGTATTGTCATTGGATGAGATGACAGCTGCAGAACTTGAAACGGTTGAACCACTACGCCATAAATGGCCTATTGCAACCTTTTGGGCACCGTGTTACCTTCTTGGATGTTACCATAGCTATGAAATTTTTGAGCTATCGCAACCTTGTGATTGTGGTGTTACCATATCCACAAAAGTATGTTACTTTAGTTATAAAAGGTGTCACAGTGGGCAACATCATGAGATGTGTTACCAAAGAGTATTCATGAACAAAAATTTAATTTTATATAAAATTAATGATTTAATAATTATTTGACTTTAAAAATAATTAATTTTGACAAAATCGTTGAAGTTAGCAATGTATAACGTAAAATTCCATCAAATAATTGAATTGCTGATTTTTCATAAATATTAATTTTTGTTCATAAATTTAGAAAAAAAGATTTTAAAATAAAGTAATATCCACAAATTATTAAATTTTAACTAAATTCATTAAAAGACTTTAAAAATTATTAAATTTTAACTAAATTCTTTAAATTATTATAATATAATTAATATAAATTCGTAATATTTTTTTAAAAAGAAAATAAAAGAAAAGTACAGCACGGCAAATTAATGAGATGGCCTGAGCGGCAAACAAATACACAAAGCGACAAAACAAAAATTTAGAATTAGGGTCAAATATAAGTCTAGAGGAAAATTGGGGGTAAATACACTTCTATCTTTGTAAAAATTAATATTCCATCAAATAATTGAATTATTTATATTTCATAAATATTAAAAAAAACAATAAAAAACAATAGAAAAACGTACACTGAATTATTGGGATTGGGCTGAATTATTATGATTGGGCTGAGCGGCAAAATGAAAATAGAGAGCGGAAAAACGAAAATTTAATATTAGGTTATATTTACCCCCCAATTCTCTCCCTTCTCTCACTTCTCAATTCTCTCCCTGATTCAATTAGGGTTCAAGCTAGGTAATCGAAGCTTGGTGCAAGAATTCCATTAGTGTTCAAGCTGTGTTAATCGAAGGTATAAATCTCTCTTTATATGCTTCCATTTGTGTATACTTTGTGTCTTTTCTACTCAATTTGACCTCTCTCTCCCCCTCTCCCTGTCTCTCTCCCCCTCCGTCTCTCTCTGTATCCCTCTCTCTCTCTCTTCCCCTCTCTCTCTGTATCTCTCTCCCCGATCTCTGTCTCTCTATGTATCTCTCTGTATCTGCTAGAGTATTACTAGTGTGAATGTATTTGTTCATGTGTACTTATGCGTGATTAGTAACCCATATATTTATTTGAAAGTATTTGTTTGTGTGTGTAAATGTGTGTAGATGTGTAATTCGTGTGTGTACTTATACATCCTAAAGATATGTACTTAATTTGGAAGATGTAATCGAAGCTTATGCATATTCTCGAAGATGTAATTCGTGTTAATTCTGAAAATTGAATTGATGTTCTAAGTTCTTGTCTAAATTAGTCTTTTGATTAATGTTGCTTGCATTTGGATATAATTTAAAATTTGACAGCTATGCCATTGAGAAGGGCGAGATTGGTATTTGAACACAAAGAGCTGGTATATGTCTCCATCTCTCTCTCTTTTTCAGTTTGATTTATAACATAACATTGCTAATTTAATATTGTTTATGTTGTTTTCAGCAATCTATGGCGTAGTGAAATTACACAAAGAATTTAGACTGATGAAACAAAAGTATGGAACTGATTCAGACTGATGGAACTGGTTTCATATTAGAACACTTGGCAAGAAAGTGTCTAAGTTTCTGATATATATGAAACCAGTTCCATCAGTTCCTTTTTACATGCTATAATATTTTGGTCTCCCTCGTATGGTAATCAATTTTCTATCATATTTAACCGCAGAAGGTATGTCAATACTTTATTTTCTTGTGGATTGTTGTCAAATATCAATATCACTTGCTACTCGTACGTACCCCTTTGTGCTTGTGTGATATACTGATTTACCAGATTGGATTTCGAGTTGTGAAATGTGAATTAGGTGATTTGGTGTTTTGTTTTCGAAGCAATGAATTTATGGGTGTTTTTCAGTGTCTCCCAAATATTTCCCACGGTTACTTTAAACTTTGCTGGTGGTACATCAATGTTTCTAAAACCTGAGGACTACCTTCTGAAGCAAAATTCAGTATAAGTTTATCTGTCGTATTCCTATAATAATTGCCACTTCTAACATAAGTAAGTATTTTTGAACTGTGGTTGGTACTTAGTACTTATATAGACTACTAGCACATTCAAACAATTTTCTGCACACACTTCTTTTGCTAGATACGGAAATCATGAATGTCCCAGCTACAAATGTTGATCTTTCCTGACAATCTTTCCTGATTTTTATGTGATCTAAAACTTCATTTCTACTTTGTTGATTGTTCTTCCTGACAATCATATGTATAGGCTTGTGTTATATAGTGGCATACTAGAATGTTTAAATTTTTGAAAAATTTGAATGGTGAATAACTGTATAATTGCAGGTATGTCTTTGCAAGGCCTTCTGGAAAATGATGTTTTGTTGTTTCTTTGAATAGAACTACTATTAGTAGACTGAGAAATGGTTCGTTGTTGCATCGGTTTCCTTCTTCTTTACCTAATGGATCTCGGAAAAAGGTGGTGGATCTGAACAGTCATATCGATTACCTAATGTATAGGTATGTTGTTTACAAATATTTGCATGCCACTCTTTTCCAGAACTATTATAAGTCATTACTCATATTAAGGTTGTGATATCATCCTTAGTGTTTTTTCTTATCAATTGTATATAGATGTGTTTGTGTTTTAATCACATTATGTTAATACTTAACACGTTACTTTTATTTTTTGACAATATGTAGGAGAAAACTCCATATGTTGCAAATTAGAGATGATGAAAGAAGGATTACGAAAGAGAAGTCTAATTAATCACAAGGAGTCTCTCTTCTGTCAAACAATTCTTGCAGCTCAATAAATTGGTCTTTGAGTCTTTGATGGACACCGGTTGTCTTTTGAAATTTACCATGTTATTAGCTCTAGTACTTGTACGTTTTAAGTTTTGTTCATTAGCTAGTATTGGTAGATATTTTTGGATGATTTGGTTGGTTTTGTACTAGATGATGTTATTGAAATGATGTTGGATGATGTTATTGAAATGTAATTAATTTGGTTCTTGATTTATTTTACTTGAAAATGTAATATTTAAAGGTCATAATTTTTTTGTTATTAAAATTAGTTATAAATGATTTAATTATGTAACACTCAATGTGTTACAATTAGTAAAAGAGGGTGTTACAATAGATTGTGGACCCCACCTAGATGTGGGCCCCATAGTTGTCCCTGTGCAAAGTTGTATCATCTATTGTAACACACAAACTATGTTGCTGTAGAGTGTTTAAGAAGTTGCTATAGAGGTCTTTAGTAACCGCATTTGCCATGTTACCATAGGTTGTTTTTTATGTTACCTTTGATACCTATAGCAACTGCTGAGAACCTAACACGGCTGAAGTGTTACCATAGCCCTATTTTGGCCTATAGCAACTTTAAACAGGGTCTATGGTAACATAGTTTTGGGGTTGCTATAAGAAATCTATGGCGTAGTGAACCATGCAGCATATACGAACTACCAAATCTATTTGCCTTTAGCAATACAAGAGCACCTTTGGACACTTTTAGAGCTCCACCTTCAGCTAAATACTTACACCCTAGTGATTCAAGGGTGCCTAAGGAAATGAGATTCAGTTTTAAGTCAGGGACGTGTCTGACACCACTCAAAGTTCTAGTAATACCATCATGAGTTTTAATTTGGACTGTACCAGAACCGACAACTTTGCATTGAGCATCGTTGCCCATTAAAACAAGACCACCATCAATTGACTCATAAGTAGTAAACCAATCTCTATTAGGTGTCATGTGAAATGTACAGCTAGAATCAAGTATCCACTCATTTCTAGACCTTTACTCTACATCAACTACTAATAATAACTCCCCATCAGAACTGGATTCAACGACACTAGCTTCAGCATGGTGATCGGGTTGTTTGACTTTACCCTTATCTTCTTTATCTTGCTTGTTTTTCAATTTAAAGCATTCAGAGATTTCGTGTCCTTTCTTCTTGCAATAACGACAAAACTTAGAGTTTCTACCTCTAGATTTTGATCTGGGCCTATTCTTACTGTTACTACTAATTTCAGCATTTCTCCCTCTAATAACCAAGCCTTCACCCGAATTTTCAGAATGAATTTCGGTATCAACTTTTTCTTTTGACAATAAATGTGACTTAACATCTTCAAAAGACAAGCTAACACGATTTCCATATAGCATAATTTCTTTGAAGTGTTTATATTAGGGTGGTGGTGAGACAATAAGTAAAACGGCTTTATCTTCATCATCAATAGTGACATCTAGGTTTTCTAAATCAACAGTAATTGAATTAAACTCATTTAAGTGAGTTTGAATAGGAGTACCTTCTGGCACAAGGAGTGTGAAGAGACGCTCCTTAAGCCGCAATTTGTTTGCAAGGCTCTTGGTCTTGTAGAGAGACTCCAATTTAGTCCACATGCTTTTGGCGGACTTCTCTTTGATGACCTCACGCAATACTTCTCGTGATAAACAAAGTAGGATCACAGATAACGCCTTCTCATCAATTTCAACCCACTGATCATCTGTCATAGTGGTCGGCATCTTTGATTTACCGTCTAGAGCTTTCTTTAAACCATTTTGTATTAAAACGGCTTGCATTTGGACGTGCCATATAGCGAAACTAATTTTACAGTCAAATTTCTCAATATCAAATTTTGTCGACATAGTAAAAAAAATCTTAGTTGAAAAAATATAATGTCTTTGATGCCAATTTGTAAGGATTTAGAGTGCGGAAGCGATATAATTCAACCAAAGATTTAAAGATAAATTATATA
This sequence comes from Saposhnikovia divaricata, assembly GCA_036435485.1. Taxonomy (NCBI): domain Eukaryota; kingdom Viridiplantae; phylum Streptophyta; class Magnoliopsida; order Apiales; family Apiaceae; genus Saposhnikovia; species Saposhnikovia divaricata. Next base: position 138,291,911 of record CM071599.1, on the reverse strand, counting down.
AAGACTGTAAAATTAACACCAGGATTTTTAGGTGGAAAAACCCTATTTGAATAGAGGTAAAAAACCACCGGCGAGAGAGCCAAAAATATTCGCTATAATAAAATGAGAGTACAAGAATATTTTCTCAAAGGCTGACAGATAATATGTTGTAGGTGTTATGTGTTGTGGTACCTTTTAAATGATCACCAAGCATGGGTATTTATAGTACCCAATTGTAGTGCGAAAATATGAAGCCACCCATTTCTATTTTCTTCCTGCACTAAGTCCCCATATTGCTATTTTCTTCCTACCATTCTTTACTTTTGTGAATGGTGTGCGACCATCCAACATGAAGCTTAAAAGAATTTCAAGCTTAATATTAATAGCGTGAACGGTTGGTATTATGCATGAATTAGTTTGGTCATGTGATTAGAGGATCGGTGATTTTGGATACTATTCACAAGTTTTTTATGTTGTTGGATAAAAAATGTATTTCAAACTTAAATTTAATGATATTGTATAACGTTTAAATTAATTGAAAATTTTCAAAACACTCGTCAAAAGAGGGTAAGTTTAGAACAATTGTCAATTACGAGTTTTGATATATCGCATAACAAAAAATGAACTCTTATGCAAATGACTTTATCTTCTATCTTACTTATTGCAAAATTATTTTAAAAATCAAGTAGCTTTATCAAAACTAGGTCCAATCGATTGCCTAAAATTAGTATCCATTATCAATCCATCCAATATCTATTCGTTCACATGAAATTTTATTAACCATCAACATCTCATTTTTATCCTTTGAAGCAAATAATTGAACTCCCGAAAATGAATCATAACACATATTTTTCTCAACAATAACAGTAATAGATCCCGAAATCGTCCTAGGGATAATTGAAAATCTTAAAATATACTAAATATCTCATGTATATCATAAAATTTCTCCCAAACAATCAAGCTTTTTTTTCAAATTCAACCTCAAATTATCTCTCTAAAGCTTTTTTGGACAACACAAATATTGTAAAAGCTTGATCTTTAGGCAACATTTTAAGCATTAGTTCACCAAATTTCTAAATCATATAATCAATTTCTACTTGTATAACACTAAAATTTAACTTTCTGGGCATATTTAAATTTACTGTTACATCAAGAGTCAAAGAAATGAGATAATCATAATAAATAATAAGAAATTGTAATTAACACAACAATTTAAGTTATTACATTTTTTTGCTAAACATTTAATTTTATAAATACATAACGAGAATTCAAAATAGAGACCCGAGCTCCACAAGGGAGACAAGTTCATCTTACAGATGAAGAAGTTGCGAGTAAAGATCACATAAACAGAACATTACATAGCTAACAGATTAAATTAACAAAGATTAGCGAACAACCTTTAAAAACGATAATCCCTTCAGCTACTCCGCATCTGGTTAATCTGGGTCACTGATAACATCCTATTTCCAAGACCCTCATGCCCTAATGTCTCATGTTGTTGTAGAGTGGGTGTCAGCCCAAGTCCCACATCGATAAGATAAAGAAGAATTATCTTAATTATAAGCAGCTAAAACAACTCCATTAGTATGAGGCCTTTTGGGAGGATCCCAAAAATAAATCCGTGCGGGCTTGGCCACGGCCCTGAGTGGACAATATCATACTAATGTGGAGTTAATGGGTGTTGCGCGGCCCAACAAGTGGTATTAGAGCCGATGGTTAAGAAGTTGATCCTGGGGTTGCGGGCTGCAAGTTGTGTCATGTGGGAGGCTCTCCAGAACTGCGGTTGGAAATCTTGGACGGCTTGTGTCGAAAGTCTTCCTGACACTGAGGTGGTCGGGCGGCATGTCCCGCAAAGATGAGGAGCCCAACAAAAATAGTGGCGGTATAAGGGTCACAAGATTGGTTGTTCTTTGATTGAGGGGAGATTGTAGAGTGGGTGTCAACCCAAGTCCCACATCGATAAGATAAAGAAAAATTATCTTAAATATAAGTAGCTAAAACAACTCCGTTAGTATGAGGCCTTTTGGGAGGAGCCCAAAAACAAATCCGTGCGGGCTTGGCCACGGCCCAAAAGTTGTGTCACCCAGCAACTAGTTCCTCAGCTCCTAACCAGCTCTCTTGCAGGATCATCCTATACATAGAATTATGCTGCCCTCATCTGCACTACATGTACTCAAGGAAACAATATGAAATGGTTCATGCAAGACAGAATCAAGTGGGTTTTGTACCTAACCAGCACCTTCGTCCGTAAATTCTTCGCTCTCGATCCAAGTAGGTAACTTATCCCCCATTACCAATTTGTTATCAACATCAACATCTTTTAATATATTCAAAGCCACCGTCAGACGCTCCAACTTCTCATCCTCCTTGTGTCCATTGTGTCCATTTCCCAACCACTTTCTTGGCTTCATTAAACCCAACCTTGTACCATCTCGTGCAATCCCAAAGCATGGTCATGTGTAACATGCAACTGGTCATCTTCCAAAGAATCAACAATTCCATAATTCAGAAACATAAAACTCAATCAATTAGATTCACTTATATCTGCCGAAAAAATAATCCATCGAACCTTACAATCTTGAATTAGGTGCACAGATTCCGCAAAGTTTCTTATAAGAAACAATCGATTAATCTCATAATCAATAAATCAAGGGTTAGTACTCAATCCACTATTAAGAAGAAGAACAATCTCATAATTTCAAAGCACTAAACATAATCCAACATAAATGATCAGTTGAGACCACGTGAACTCAAACCTAGTACCAGGTTTACCTTCCAAAAGAAAAATTAGGACCATATTTCTTCAAACTAAATTCGAAGACAAATTCTGAATATTGTAATCAGTACCAATTAATGAATTCATTCATGGTTTTCTTATAATTACCCAACAACATAAATGTACCATAATTTCTAAGCATCCAAAATATAAGCCAATCTATAATGAGACCATACATTGGAAAACAAAAAGTAGTCTTTGAATTACCAAATTCAAAATCATGAGTATAATCGCTTTTGCCACCACTAAAACAAATGTATAATAGTGCAACAGATTTAAAACTCTTGCAACTAACGTCATTAATTTGCTATAAAAATAATGGTAAACATATAATAGATTTGCTACCAAAATATTCACTACAGGAGACCTAAACCTGAATATACCAAATCATGTTCTGTTCTTACCCATGAAAGTTTTATTCTTTGATAAAATTATCAATAACGCACATAGCACCCTTCCTAACTTCTCCAATTTTTTTGTGAAGATCCATAATGAAATGAGAATAATATGGTTCACTAATTCGAGAGGAGACTCCAGTCGAATTAAAGCAAAGCAAATAGAGTCCAACAATTTCCAAAGAGAAATCAAGTCACGAGAAAAAGAAAGAAAATAGAGAAGATGAATGCGAAAGAGAAATCCCAATAGATAAAGATCCTTTGAGAAGAGGGTAAAGAGAAGATAGATTGGTTGAAATTGAAGAACAAGTTAAGGTTTAGAATAGAGGAAAAAGAGGAGATGACGAGAATGAAAAGATTAAAACGACTCTCATTTGAGTATTTGTGTACACTATAACTATGTATTATTCATTGTAAGCCGTTCCATGTGTATAGTGGGGAAGCTAAAGCCATGGAGAACTTATTACTCTAATTCACTTCCTCATGAACTATTTTTACTAGATATCTCCACTAGGCTTCGTGTAGATTCCATCGGCAGTCCTTCTTCCTGCCCACATCACCGATATAATTGATCTCGTAAAATTTTCGTACAATTCTTCGTCCCTTTTACTATAACTGCAAACATATGGTGAGTATCCATGCAAGAAGTCATAAAAAACACATGAAATATTATTGTAAAATAGTCTTCTGGACTGCACCTTTAGAATTATACTATATAAAATATATAATAGAAGTGAGATGTGATATGAATCTAGAACGTACATAATAGTATTATCAGATCTTAATACATGGGCTAATAGATACATACATCATGCATAGTACACATATGAAGTACCCACCGTTTTAACAAAAAAAATCTGTGACAAACACGTAGACTATCTTGCGTTATATGTCTCATGCAACTCTTTTGTTTAATGTATTTTATACTTTAGTACTTAACTGAATAAATTTCACTACATATTGTGTGCCAAGTATCATTTTCAAATCTTTTTGGATTATAATGTTTTTGGTATGTGTTGTATGAAGTTAAATATTTATTTAAACATTAACATCTAATAGTTGTGTAATACTAACATTGAAATCTATGTGTACTTCAATTGTAGCATATTCTAATTATCATTATCGTCATACCAAGCAAAGATAAACAAAACAACAGCAACTCGTAGAAGGATTCGAATAAGGGCATCATGAAATTTACCAAGAATAAAACTCCAGTAAAATGTACTCAAATGATGTTGAAGAGCACCAGTACACAATCTCCCAAGTTGTGCAATAGTTGCTCGTTAGAAATTTGCTAGGTGTTATACATATTTACAATGCCGTACAAGCAATGTTTAATCGAACAATGTGCACATATGAAGTTAAAATATGGGTTCAAGGATAATACAAATAAATTAAAATGCATTGTAATCATGTTGAGTTGCATGTATGAAGTGTCTGTCTTTGTGTTTGTTACTTTATTTATTGAGCGGTGATAATTGTCTTGTGATGAAAACAAGTCACACAAATCTTTTAGAAGATGACCTAAAATTAATATTAAACATGCCATAGTTATAACAAAAGGGTGGCAACACGAAATTGATTTTATGGTATTAATTTAAAGTTAGTATCACGAGTCAATATTTACCATAATTGAATATGATGAATATCAATCAAAACGAGCGATAATCCAAAAATGCAAACTATCAAACATTACAAAGCAATAACATACAAATCTAGAAGAAATATCACAATTCTCAAATATATGTAATTGAAAGATAATTGGCAATTCGCTTATATTTTTCAAAAATATATAATTGAAAGATATTTGGCTGCTCATTTTTTGTTATTCTTTTCATTCACAAATGATGACGGTTAGATACAACATTACTAAAAGTTGTTATATACAGAGTTCTAACGTTCGATTCCCGCCAATAACATATTAATTTATATTTAATAATAAAAGTTGTTATATACAAAAGTGTACGATTCGAATCATTTCAACAACTTATAAAAATTAAAATTATAAAATTATACAATATTATAAATAAATTATAATAAAATTAAAGTAACCCGTGCTTTGCACTGGCTATAGGCTATATATAATTATATCCTCTTTTTTTTTTAATTTATTTATTTTTTATTTTTTTTAACATGGGAACCCGCAGCCGCTACCCTTCGGGTGCGTTTTGGGTAAACCTATGGGCTCACGCAATAGCCTGCAAACTATGTGATCCAAGGCAAACCGCACAAGTGCGACAGGCTCTGCCCCAAGATGGCATAATCACAAATCCGTCTCCCATAGGAGTCGAACCTGTGACCAAGAGGTGAGATGACCTCTCTTTAACCAACTGAGACAACCCTTGCGGGCAATTATATCCTTTTATATAATAAGAGTAAGAGGGATAATAAGCGAGTACTACCAAAGATCAAAGGATCGATTCTCAACAACTACGTATTATTTATTTGCATGGAAAATTATAAGTGTGTATTTTATTAGAATCAGATAAATTGATTTTCTATTTTCGAAGGAATCATGCGCTATTACATTTTTTTAGAAGTAAAAATCAGTAATCCACCAACAACACTAACTAGATATTCACTGCCTCTCCCAATCAAAAAATAACATATATTTAAGAAAAAATCGAATTAAAAGATAAAAAGTTACTCTTTTTTTTCCTCTGACTTATAAAAATTCTATTTACTAGCTTACAACCATTCCCATTCAAATGGCAACATCTATACTCTACTATAATAAGCGAAAGTGGTATAATTTGTATTTTGGTTAACCCCTATTTTTTGTTATCCCGTCATTTTTTGTTATTCCTAATTCATAACCGTTAGATTTTCAACTCAAATAGATCATGATCGTTAGATACAACAATACTAAAAGTTATTATATACAAGTGGTCTAAGGTTCGATTCCTGCCAACAACATATTAATCTATATTTAGTACTAAAAATTATTATATACAAAGATGTAAGGTTCGAATTCTTCCAATAACATATTAAAATTAATATATATATATATATAATATTATATTATACTATAAATAAATTATTTGCACGGGCTATATCTATTAAAAAAATGTCAGATATATACTTATTGGGCCGTCATTAAAACACCTAAACCACAGGCCTATCCGCCTATACACAGCCCAAACTTGCTAGTCCAGCATTACATTTACGCACCTTATGTAAAATTTGACAAAACAATAAATCTATAAATACCAGGGTTTATCAGTTTGACAAATTAGGGTTTTTGCAAATCTATACATACAAAGCTTGTGTATCTATATTTGAGAAGCAAAAACGCCATGGATAGGTACAGAAAAGTGCAGAAAACAAAGGCGGTGAGTGCGATTAACGAGAATGAGATCAGAATCACTTCGCAAGGCTTTGTACGGAACTATATCAGCTACGCTACTACTCTTCTTCAGGTATAAAGCTATAAATTCATCACTAATATCAATTAATTATTTATTTTTTGATTTATTAATTTTGTTTTTTATAATGTTTGTGATGTAATTGGTGTGAGCTGAGATTAAGTGATGGATGTAGAGTTGGTTAATTTCTGTGTTGTGATGATTTGATGCTTTTTGTTTTAGAATGTGTGTGTGTGTAATGTTGCTCGTTCTTCGAAAATAATCGAATATCTGTGTAATTAGTTATGTGTTTAATGATGCTTATTAATTAATCAAATACTTGCTTAAGTAGTTTCGTGTTTGTGTAATGATGCTTATTCTTCGTTAATTAGTCGAATGTTGTACGAAATATATGTGTAGTTAAAGGATGAGAGTGAGTGATACGGTGTTGGTTAATTACGTGTTTTATATGTTACTTTTAGATGATTTTATAGTTGTATTTGTTTGTATACATAATGTTCGTTCATTAATTGATTATTAGTCACTTGATTGATTGGTTTTATTGTTCGATTTGTAGAATATTGGTGTATAAGAGATTAGAGTGATAGATACAATGTTGGTTGATTACTGGTTAATTTATAGAATAATTGTGTGGTACGAGATTAGATGCTTTCATCGATTAATTACTTAATTGCTCGTGTTTTGTGGATTTATTTGATGGAATATATGTGTAGCGATAGATTATAAATGCGGCGGATACACTGATTTTCTATATATATATATATATAGTTAATTGATGCTTATAAATGTGTAAAATATTTCATTTCAACGAGGTTGATAGATTGAAGGATATCTAATTGTGTTTCACTCAAGTAATCTTGTTTATTCATTATGTGACTGACTCAACTGGTTATCTCAGCTCGTTCACTTAGTTTTATACTACTTTTATGTGTTCATTATGCTCTTGCCCAGTACTTCAATACATTGTCTATGCTGGTAATTTAGGATATGTATTTGGTCATAGCACTTACTGATTAATGATATGCCTCTAGCGAGGTGATGTATGTAGACATTGAGTTAACAGAATAGTCTCTTCATTCGTATGTACTTCTGTGAAATATAATAAGTCTTGGGTTTAAAATATGCATTTGGCAGTAGCATATATTTCTATTTATGCTCATTTCCATTTTAAATGAATCGGTATCAAATATCTTCTTTTAACTCAACTAATTTGGAATGAACTCATGATAATTAATTATCAACATTCAGGAGAACGATGGACGTGAAATTGTACTTAAGGCAATGGGACCAGCAATAAACAAGGCAGTAGCCATCACCGAGATTATTAAGGTTAGTTTAATCTTCACATTTGAGTGAAGCCCCTTCTCTCATGAAATTTCATGTACACAATTAGCTTAATACATGTATTCTGCGCAGAGACGAATTCCTCAATTGCACCAAGATACTGTCATCAGTTCAGTCAACATTGTGGATGTATATGAGCCTATTGAGGAGGGTCTTCTGCCGTAAGTATCCCATCTTATTTCAAACATGTTTCCCTCAACTACATTAATTTAATGCATGTTCTTACCATTTTTGAATCTTATGAACAATGCAGTGTGGAGACTAGTCGTAATGTCTCAATGATTTCAATCACCCTATCAACTAAGGAGCTGAACAAGAATTCGGCAGGGTAAATCTATATCTATACTGTAATTTATTGTCCCTGGAACTGGTGAATGCTTGAGAATGGCTTGATCTAGAGTTTATGCATTTCTGTTTTGCATCATCCATTATGTATATTTTTTAATACTCTTGACCTTTTTCATGGACTTCTTGATTATTCATTTAGTGTGTTTACATGAAGATACCTGCAAGCAAACTTTAAAAGAAGAGAGGTCTTTTGTAAATCTGATATTGTAACCATTGTCATTGTATACAGGTATCAAGCTCCAGCTGCCGCAGAACAAGTGCAACAGACACAACGCAATTATCAGCAGCAGCCTTCAAGGCAACACATTAATCAGCAAAGGCCGCGAAACAATTACCAACAGCAGCAGACCTCTAGGCCGCAGAACAATTATCAACAAGAGCAGCACTTAAAGCCGCGGAGCAATTATCAGCAACAGCAGCTTTTAAGGCCGCAGAACAATCAGCAACAGCAACCTTCAAGGCCGCAGAACAATTATCAGCAAGAGCATCAATCAAGGACACAGAATAATTATCAGCAGCAACCTGTTGCCAGACAAGCTCACCAAAGTTATGATGTTGCTGATGAAGGTGTGTTAATATATACAGAAACTGTCTTTACTTGTTAAATTCAAATTTTTATTCATTGAATCATATTTGACCCGGTTATAAATTTTAGATACTTATGGTCGAGGCCGTGGTGGATATCGCGGTAGAGGGAGAGGTCGAGGTTGGAGTAGAGGTGGATATGGTAACTACGAGGGGAATAATCGCGGCAACTATCAAGGCAACTACCAAGGTATCAGAATCAATGCATATTTGTCTTGTTCTATGCATGATGTTAATTTATGTACCCGGTTATCAGTAGGAAATCTGTCAGAAACAAGTAATTCGGAACACAGGGGCCAAGATTTGGCCGTTTCTTGATTTTGCTTATATCTGTGCACTGTATTCTGTAAGATGTTCTATTTTGCAATATCAAAATTTTGTAGGACATTTACTACTAGCGTGGTAATGTCGGTAAAATGGTACAACAGCTGAATTTTATATATCCTTGTCCATGTTTATGCTGTAAACGTTATGACATAACCTATGTTTGACACAATAGCTCGCTATCTATTTTTATAAATTTGACAAATCATTATGAATTGTAATTCAACATGAATGTATGCTGACAGGTGAGGGAGATGGTGGAGCCGGTGGTAGAGGAAGGGGAAGAGGTTATGACCGTAGTCGTGGAAGGATGGGAAGCTATGCCAGGGACGATAGCTACCAGAGGTAGTTGAGAGTGGAGCATTTATGCCATATAGCAATATATTTGTTTTGCTCTAGCAGTACTCTATATTGGTGTCTTGACAGCTTTGACTTTTTGTTTACATATGATTTCAACGTTAAGCATTAATAGTAGAGATTGATTTTTTTTGACGGTGGTGTCCATGCTCTATGAGAATTTTTTCAATCTTATAGTCTGAAAATGGTTTGCTCATTTAATCAAGCTATCCACTTTTTTAATCTCCCAAAAAATTATATATTGTTCTTCAACAGTAGGAATTTTTAGATTAGGGATGTGGACATTTTACCTTCTTATAATGGCCTTATTTGATTTAGTTTGCTTTAATATTTATGGGAGAAGAATAGCGTTCAAATTTTGAAACTTTCAAGTACATGTACTAATTGAAAAAAAGACTTCAGTATATATTCATGATTATATCCAAATATATTGAATGATTAAATTTGAGACAGAAGGGAAGATCAAGCTCTTTTTAATTGTTAATTTTGTTGTCCTTTACACAGTATTATTAGTCTATTGCAAGTGATCTGGCATAGATTGATGTGTAAATTGTATTTAGATAATTTTGATTGTATGTAGTAGCTTTTTTATTATTTGTTTTTATCATTCCCTTGTGTTATTTAAGTTTGTTTTCCTGGTTACAGTTGTACCCAATTGTAAATGACACGGTGCGAATAGTACTTGGTTTCATATTTGGATGAGAACTTTTTATATACGCTTCTACTTTACATCTAGGAGGTTGTAATTCGAATCAAGCAGGTTCGAATTCTGATTTGATAAATGAATTTGAATCGAACCTGAATTGGAATAAACATTTGGGTTTTGTAAGAAATTTGAGGATATAGGTCGATATCTAAGGATATGATTCACTTGGTTCGAAATTGACTTGTTTGTCATGAATCGCACGGTAGTATATTATTTATACAATATAATAAACTAAACTTATAAATGTTGGATTTGGCTCATTATTGAATTTGAAAGTATTACTTTCAAAAGTTATTGAATTCAAAAGTATTACCTTTTTTTATTTTGCAGACCAGCACAAAAAAAGATATCTGATGTCTCCGATCATATTGACTATGATCAGGTAGCTAATCATGATCAATTAAACAGTTCTTTTATACATATCAAAAGAACTTCATAATCCACCAGCTACCTGATTGCGGTGAATATAATTAGTGGTCTCTCTAGTCGAAATAGCATTGTCTCAAAACATACATAAGGCTCATCGGATATCTTTTTACTGGTATTAAGTTGCCATGTTTGAATGGAGAGAATGCAAATTGAATCAGCTAGTTTAGGCGTTTGTATCAAGCATTTCAGCAAGTCCACACAATGGCATATAAGTTGAAAACATATGTCGATATGAACTGCAGTGGCATTTAGTCAATTTGCAGTAGTTAGTTACATGTCAAAATTATGTTATCAAATCCAAGTAGGGTGCAGTTGCATTATTGCACGAGGTAGATGTATAAAAGAAAATGAACTTCGATAAATTGAATGATTATACTGAAACAGAACGGAAGCGAACAACAAGCTAGGGTCCCTTTTTTCTTATTATTTTTCTTCTTCTGATGTACGCACGCATCATATAGTTTCTATGTTGGATAAAAACTATACGAATACTTGTCTACTCTATATGCATAGTTGTATTTTAATACACATCGAGTAGACGTATATGACTCGTATGACTCGAACTCAACTCAAGCCCGATCATGCATGATTATACAATATATAATGAATTGGACTAGAAAATATTCGATTGATCAAGCTCATTATTGGATTCAACAAAACATTTTAATTTCGAGTAGTTCAAATTTCCTAGATGAACGAACAGGAGCGCATACAGGATTCAGAACATACCTTTAATGATACATGTACAACGTGAACCATTGAAAAGTTAAGCTATAAAATTGAGGGTAAATTTCCTAGATCATATTATTAATACATCACATTTTATGTGGTGTAAAATGAATCTAAATCCACTCGAAAGAGAATATCTAAACAAAATTATTGTGTACATTCATGTACCTGTTATTCGGAGCTCAGTAATCGACAGGTGTTTAACCTCTGGTGCTTGCACAAGCCTTTACCAGTGGAGGAGTTATTCATCATTTACACAAGTAAAAGAAGGAAAGATTAGTTCAGGTTGTGTTCTATCTCGGGTTCAAATTTTGCATTTAGCAGTAGAACATATTTCTTGTATGCTCATTTCTCATTTAGATCAGTGGAGAATTGAGACCAATATTACTTCTTGGCATTGGCAATCATGTTATAGCACCTCAAAATTTGAGTATCAAATGTCTATTTTGCAATAAAGAAATGTTCATTTGACTTGGCTAATCTAGAATGGAGGTATATAATAATAATTGTCAACATTCATGCTATGGGGGTTGATAAACAAGGTGGTTGCACAGAGCTTAAAGGTTGGTTTATCTTCACATTTGGGAAAAGCTTCTTCTCCTATTAAGTTGTCATGTATACAATTAGCTTAATGCATGTTTTCTGAAAAGAGACGAATTCCAACATTGCACCAAGATACTGTCATCAGTTCAGTCAAGATACTGGATGTATATGAGCCTATTGAGGAGTGTCTTCTGCCGTAAGTATTCTATCTTTTTCAGATATTTTTCCGATGAATTCATTAATTTAAGGCCGGTTTGATAATTTATGAGTTATGAACAATGCAGTGTACTAAAGACAAGTCTTAATGTCTGAATGATTTCAATGACCCTATCAGCTAATGACTTGAACAAGAATTCGCGAGGGTAAGTTCATATCTTATTTTAGTAGCCAATACATGAAGCTCAATGCGTATTACTGTAATTTTTACTGTCCCTGCAATTGAATGAATGCTTGAAAATGGCCTGATTTAAAGATTATGCATTTCTGATTTAGCTTCATCCATTTTGTATCTTTTTAATACTCTCGAACCTTTTCATGGATTTCTTCGTTGTGTATTCATGAAGTTTATTTTGCAAGCAGACTTCAATAGAAAATAGGCCTTTTGTAAATATTATATTATAACCTTTTCCATTGTATATAGGTATCATATACCAGCTTCTGCAACAGCATCCCTCGAAGCTGTGGAGCTATTCTCAGCAACAGTAGCCCTCAAGGGTGCAGAACAATCAGCAACAGCAACCTGCAACCCTCAAGACCACAGAACAATTATCAGCAACAACAGCAATCAAGACCACAGAATAACTATCAGCAGCAACAGGTTGCTGCTGATTATTGTGATGTAGCTATTGAAGGTGATATAATCTAACAAAAACTGCCTTTACCCGTAAATGTCATTTTTTCATACATTGAATCATATTGAACCTGATTATAAATTTTAGCTTCGTAAGGGCGAGCCCCCTGGTGGAACTTATGTTGAGAGAGGACGAGGTTGGAGTAGAGGTGGATATGGTAACTATGAGGGAAAAAATCGCAGAAACTATCAAGGCAACTAATCAACTATTAAGGTATCAAAACCAATGCATATTTGTCTTGTTCAATATTTGATGTTAATCTATATGACTGATTATCGGTAAAAATATCTGTCAGAAACTGGTCATTTCCAAAACTAGGGCAGATGGTGGCTATGGCTGTGCGCTGTTTTTGCTTTTATCTGCATTGTTACTGTTAGTATTCCATACGATGTTCTGCTTTGTAGCTTTCACAATATGGTATCAGTATAACCTTCACTACAAGCCTGGTGATATCACTAATTGTAAAGCAGCTGAATATATAGACTATCCTCGTGAATTTTAATGGTATAAACATTATGACTACATAACTTGATGTATGACAGAACTGCTTCTATATGACATAATCATTAAAGACATTGCACAATGTTTCGATAATTTGTGATCTCTTGTCAACTCTACATACTAGTGTAATGACCAGTCCTCGAACAAGGCCAGGGATTTGTAATGAGACTGGACTGGACAAACAAGCACAGAAGAAAATGCCATTGGAGATGCACGTACCCGAGATGGGCCAAGAAATGTGGATTTAGTTATAGAAATAGAAGCGCTCAGTTGATGAGTTCTGAGCTACATAGGTTTAGGCTTCAGTTGATGGGCTAATGGCTATAGTACCACTGCTTTGTATTGCTTGAAGAATTGCAGTTGTTTGCAAAACAGGGTGAGGAAGTTCTTTGTGACTTGCCAATACAAATTTTAGAATATGTAATAAGATAGATATTAGTTTAAGTTCTTGTTCCCAATTAGGTGTTAACCACAAATACATGGAGAGACCTATTAATTTATTTATTTTTTAACAGAATAATGTTAATTTCAGTACAATGAAACTCAAAAACCCTCTTTTCTGGACGAAAAATTAGAAAATTGATATGCCGAGGCTCAGGCCAACAAATGAAAAAGGCTTTCCTTTTTAATTCCTCACTTGTCCTCCTAACTGAGAAAAATAAATAAATAATAAGGGGTGGTCCTCGCTATAGGCGAGCAACACTTACGACTAGGGCTCTAATGCTCAAGGGCCCCGAATTTTCGAATCCTCTATATATAAATTTGTAGGATAGCGAATGTATATGTAGGTTAAGGCCCAAAAAAATGATTTTGCCTAACAACCCCTAAAACTCCCGAATACACTCTTATGATTCCTTTGAGAACTCTCTAAGAAAGTCATAATTGTAAAATGTCTTTGCTTGAGACAAGTTGCAGACTTGCAGTGTGATTGTTCCACTTCTAAAACCAAAAATTGTTAGCTGTGTTTAAAGTTTAAACTAGCATACCCGCAAACAGCATCTTTGGTACCACAAAATCCAAGTAAATCTAAGTTAAAAGTTTGCTTATTTAACTTGCAAGTATTTTGTTCACTTTCTGCCATGAACAAAAATATTCAGATATTAGTTATACACCACTACCTAGAGCTTTTAAATCACTTTTTTTCCCTTTCGATCAAATTAATTTCTCAGAGTTAATAAGCAATTTCAATCTCGCTGAATCACAAGGAGAATATTTAAAAACTGGAAAATACCTGTGAACAACATCAATACGATATCACAACTAAACGCACATCAATACGATATCACAACTAAACGCAACTTTACATGATTAGACATACATTTAATACAACAGATCCACAAACAGTAAAAGCAAGAGAGCTCAGTCAGCTTACACACATGCATCAAAGTCAGCCTTTTCTATTTAAAGGATCCAGCAGCTAATCAACATTAGATAGATCATAGATTATCAATCAAACAGTAACAACAGAATAAATGTAATCTTTTTCAAGGAATTAAAGAATCAGAAAGAGAAGCAATGCATGGGACAACCACTGGCAAAGCTAAATTCCTACTATATAATCAGAGGAACAGAAACGGATCCAAATACAAATTATTGTACAAACTGTCGCAATATAGACTATGTAGCACGAAGAACAAAAACTGTGCCACCAAAACACCATTGGTGAACAAAACCAACCAGATACTGGAATGCACTGTACCATGTTTGACTGAATGGGTAATGGGCGAAGCACATAGGGAACCAATTACTTAGAACAGTTGAAGCCACCACAAACTGAGAGAACTATGATAAGAATTAAAGCAATGATAATCCCAAGAACTATCAGCTTTATCTTCATATTTTGCAACCACATCTTCCTCCTCAACTGTTGTCCTCCTGCCCTAAAATCTTGTGCCTGCGACAAGTTTAGGTCTATGCATTAATCAACCAAATTACATGGAAAATGTTATCATAATCAAAAGATGATCAAGAATCAAGAAAAGGCATGCAAGTTCTGAAAATCATGCACAAGGACTCTATATATCTATTGATATTGTATGATGTATGAATGTATGATAACCCATTGTGTTAGAATCAAAGATTCCCAAAGAATGTTATCACAATTAATGTGGTTTGTAAAATTCAAGAATTGTGCATGCTTACCTGCTGTCTAATCAATTTTCTTTAGTTTACAAGCCATCTGAAGTTGCATTACTAAAATAGGACATCCCTAATTATATTCAACATAAACGCAAACACAACAATATAGGCCTTGTATCAGTTAACAAACAGCAGACAGATCAAACAATTTCTTTAATAAAAATCATCAAAAACGCATGTAAAGATACAAATAGTACTCTACTCTTATAAAGAAAACAAAAAATGTCTAATCACTTACCTGAGAGCGAAGATTCTCTGTCTTGTCCACCAAAAGCTCAATCTTCTCCCCACGATCAAGAACCTACAAGGTCAAAGCTCGTTATAAACAAATGCCATAAGTTATTTACATCTTTATGACCTATACTAAAAAATGACTTGGCTTTTATACTGTGATGGCTTACCTTCTCAATATTTTCCATCATTACTCCTTTGACCTCTGAAACTTGGGCCTTCACCTTTGCAAGCTTACTGATCTCCTCCGGATGATCCACACAGTACTGCATCTGCTCTTTCTGTTTGGGCCTATATTCATAAGGTGACAATATATATAGACCAGTACTTAAATATAAAGAAAGATAAGTATTCAGAAAGCAGAGATGAATACCCAAATTCTTTGTTGAGACTATTTGCAACAGCCGTTGCAGCTTTACCGCCAGCATATCTCTTGGTAAAATCTTCCTTGATTCGTTCAAGAAAAGCCATAGGCAATTGTCGACCAGCAGATTCAACGGCAACAACACAGTACGCTGCATCATAGAACAGATTGGGTTGGTACAATTGGTGAAGAAACTAAATGTATAACCCTAAAATTCATTAGCTGTTCATAAGCAGGAAATCCTTGTGACAACATTAAGACTTCATCTGTTATTTACTTTTTAACAATAAGGATCAACTTATTTTATATAAACTAGACTTTTTCACATGGATGATTCATTAGTGTATGTAAATCTGATGCCTTGGTATTTTTACAAACAAACTAAGAAACTTCTTATAAACCAGTCCTACATAGAGTTCACAATTGTAATATATATTGCAGATAAAGTAAACTTAACAGTGATCATCAAAGCAGAAACAGAACAAAAGACGGTAAGTTGAGACAAATTTTGAAAGTGTCCACATCAAATTTAGCTTTAAAAAAGGTATGGCTCCAAGAACATAGAACTAAGGTGATAAACCAAACCAAGTTGCATTATAATTAATCTAACTCAAAACAACACCTCTAAAGACGTGTCAGTTGTCACCAGTAATAAATTAATGGGAAAATTGATAAGTGTACTTATTAAGACTTTGCTTATACTACACCAACCAAAGAAAGTTGGTTATATTGATACACAGCAGATTCCCAGACACAGCTGTTTCAAACAGCACCCATTGCAATATCTTATATCTGCATAATTATGACAAATCAACAGAGCAAGAAAACATTCCAACTAACAATTTATTCGCAAGTAAAAAACACAGCCGAAAAGTTCGCATAGAGGAGAAAACTTATACATCTTTTCAGCAAATAACTAAGTGAAATTCTCCATTCCAAAAGATCACTTCTCAAAGCAACACAATAGTTGATAGATCATTTCTCATCACAAGTTTTTGATCATTTGCCTTCATCTCAGTATAATCATCAATTGTTGAAAATTCAAATTTAACAACATACAACTTAACTAAATAATAACCATAGAACATCGAATTCTCGACCATACCGATAACAAAACTGAAATCATTCATCACAAACAAAGTAAAAAACACAAAATCAAAGAAATAACTAACTTATCTAAACAAGTAAAAAACAGCAAAACAGAAGTATATAACAAAATGTAATAAGCTTTAACAAAATGAGCTCAAAGAAGCATAATATACATAAATTAACACAAATCTCTAGATCATATCAACTATTAAGTAACTATTCTTCTCAAAACAACACTATGTATCAAAGTTTATAGTTATAACATACAATCGATTTGAGAAAAAAAACTGCATTCACATCAACTTCCTGATCACACCGATAACAAAACTGCAATCACTACTCACCTATACATTATCCAACACCAGGGATGGAGGCAAGGGGTGGCCGGAGGGTGCGGCCGCCACCCCAAAATCAAGGATAACCATAACATTATTAGTAAAAGTTTTGAAAAAAAAATAAGAATAAATTATTAAAATATTAAGAAAAAAAAATTTAGCTTGATTTTCTAGCTCCGTCCTAACTAAACAAACACCTAACTTAACAATTCAATCAACACAACATCATCAACTATAACAACACGTAACAAGCAGAAACAGATCAAATCACACACACAAACAGATCACAAAATTGAACGAACGCCTAAACTAGCTCATCAATTACAAAAACAACAAAATCACATATAACAAAACTTAACAAGCAGAAACAGATCAAATCATACAATCACAAAACACACACACACACACACACACACAGAGGGGGGGGGGGGAAGGAGAGCGAGCGAGAGAGATCAAAAAATCAAACGAACACTTAAAGCACCTAATCAACAACAAACACAACAAAATCAAAGCAAATAACAAAAATGTAACAAGCAAAAACAGATCAGATCAATCAAGCACAACACATAAACATATACACACAAATATCGAGATCGATTAACTCTCTCTCTCTCTCTCTCTCCACACACACATATATAAAACAGAGATTTAAGAGCTTACTGAAGCCATTATCGACGAGATAATTGAAAGTATGACCATCGCAATTGTAAGTGAACTTATTATTAGTTGACGGAAGCTTCTGGAGACACTGCGACGCGATGCTGGTGAAGTTTCCGGTGAACTCCGTGTATTCCGATAGAATCACGGTGCCTCGTGCTACGAAGCTGTAGATTAGCGATTGCTGCGCCATTGCAAACCCTAGGTTGTAGAGATACAAAGTTCGTGTGTATTGGTGGGAGAGATGTGTTGGTGGAGAGAGAGAGAGAGAGAGAGAGAGAAGGGGAAGCGTGTTAATGGAGGTAAAGGGATTAATTTGAAAGAGGAAAGTTGATGGAAATTCAATATTTATGGTTTTTGACCAGTTTTTAATTAGGATAAATTTTTCAAATTAAGAAGGTGAGTTGAAAATGAAAAGTTATTATTTGAATAAATATTGGGAAAATTCTCAATGGCATCCTTGTACTTTTGGCTTTTCCTAATGGTACCCTTTTCCCATTGGTACCCTTCATTATTCAACTGACAAGAGTACCATTGAGAATTTCATATACTAACATTTTGGTCGATGAAGTGGCATTTCATGGAAAAGCAAAAAATACAAGGGTACCACTCGTAAGTCAAAAACACGAAATGGCACCACTTGGAAAAGTCAATAACAGATGGGCACCATTGAGAATTTCCCTAAATATTTTGATCGGAATATTCAATTTTCTCGGAATTTGCGATATTTAAATACAAAACATCGTGTCAAAGTTCTACCCAATTTTTTCAGGTAATAAACAAGGTTCTAAAAATCTCCGATTTAGTCGATTAATTCCCGATTAATTTTCTGTAAGGTAACCAATCGATTCGATTTTTGAAATCCAATTAATTCTGTGAATTTATTTAAAATGATATGTTTAATTGTAAATTAGATTAATATATTAAATATTATTATAATATCTCATTAATCCTTCCGATTAATCTTAAATCAGTACCTCAATCAATTTATATCGATTACCAATTTTTACAACCATGGTAATAAGTCGATATTTTCTTTATATTTTTTTAATGAGAAATTGAGAATTTTGTTTGAGTTCAAATATGCTAGCTTACCATTCAATGAGATGATTTAGATATACTTATTTATTTATTTATTTATATTATTTTTTTCCCAAAAAATATTACAAATTATAGTTTTGATGTGAAGATTCATCTTTAATTTTAAATAATACTTAATGTTGATGATATGTCTTTTAAATGACATTTGAGGTCTTATATATTTTTTTATGTCATTAAATTTTGTTAATGATTATTTATATATTCTTTTACCATTTTAACAAATTTTAATATGTTAAATTTACTAGTTAATATTTTATAATAATAATTGAAAACCTATTTATCGACAATAACTAATTTTGTTTCACACACACATAAAAAAAAATTAAGATTGTTTATTGCATCTCTTTTCTTCTTCTACAATAATAATTGAAATTAATGATGTCTATTTATTACAATTAAATTTTAATTTATTTACTTTTATTATATATTTTCCACAAAATTTAATATTTTTATACTTCTCAAATCATTCGATTGTTTTACAATATCTTATCTTTTTTTTCAATCAATGATTTTGCAATATAATAAATAAATCTTTTCTGATATTGCTTTTGAAAAATTAATTTCTTTAAATTTATTCACAACTCTAGTATATCATCCATATTTTGTTTATTAATATTTGAAAAGTAATCGAAAAAATATTTAAATAATTATTCAATTATTGGATCATTTTTTATTCACATTTAGATTATATTTTCATATTTTAAAATTTTTGTGCACAAATATGTATAGTTAGTAATTATTTTACGTAGTTATTAGCTTATAGCCTATGCAATTTATGGTTTTTTTTAACATTTATAATTATGTAAATTTTAGAGCTTTTTTGATATATATATCAAAAAAAATAATTTTTTGCAATTTTATTTTTGTTAAGAATAGTTATTTACAAATTTACTATCTTCATTGCAATTTTACCAAATCTACCATATCTTTAAACTATCATTTTATTTTTACTCTGCTCTGCTGCTCTGCTCATTGTTCAATGTTCCTTCTGTCTTTTTGCGCGACCCCCCTTCCTTTCTTCTCCGACAATCCTCCACATCCTTGGAATTAAACACTGCTTGGAATACAACCACCACCGTTGACGAACACCTCCGATTACGACTCCGATCTACTCCACAACTCCAACTACCGATCGAAAATCGAACTCAAATCACAGTTCGAAAACCAAATCAGTTTCTCGAGATTGAGCTTGTTTAATTGAAATTGATGTACCCCTGCGGGGCCCGATTAATCAAAATAAATTGGAGGAAATAGTGGAAATCGCAGGAGATCGGGGTAAGAGACATCGGAGATCGGGGTAGGAGACAGCGGGGGCGGATGGACGGGGGGAAGTTGATCGGAGGTGGTGATGGGTGATGGAGGTTGATCGGAGGTCGACGACGGGAAGAGAGAGAGGGGAGGCAGTGGATCACTCGGTGAAATGGGGGAAGAGAGAGGGAAGAAATGGGTCGTATTTTTGCAATAAATAAGATATAATGCTGTATTTTTGCAATAAATTAAATAATACAGTATTTATGCAAAATAAAGTTGAAAATTCGGTAGTTTTGGTAAATTCTCTAAATTTTATTATCGAATTTTCATAAAATTTCTATTTATTAAGAATTATTTATTTTATATTTGATTTTATGAGATAAATTTTAATCTTTTATCGAAGAAAATAAAGCATCTTAAATTTGAAAGATTTAGAAAAAAATTTAAAAAAATTGGGTATTAATATATAAAAATTATTGTTTATTGAATTTTATATGATTAATTTATTATTTTTGCTCTATCTTAAGTTCTAAAAATCAGATTTAGACGATTTTACAAGTAACACAAAACTTAAAAATTATCTTTAATTTAGTGATGGTTTAACAATTATTATCTAATTGAAATTACTTGAAAATTGAAGAAAAAAGAGAGTTACAAATTTTTACATTGAGATTTCTATTCAATTAGAAAACCTACCTGTATTGGGTTTCGTTTATTAAAATTTAATTTTTCATAAATATAATCTTACTATCAATCAAATAAATTTATTTTCTAATATTAGATCTAATTTTATTCAATTTAGAAGATCTATTTATATTTGGTTTTGATTATAAATTTTTTTTTATTTGAATATAATCTTATTATCAATTAATTTTTTTTTGAATATTTGTTCACACAACTACTTTTTATATTAAATTATATTATGTCCCTTACCTCCTTAAGTAGGTGCAAGAGTGGAGAGAATTCTTGGGCAGGGGTAAAGTAGGAGATTAAATTGAGTTCAGGGGAATTCAGGGGAAAAGTGCAAGCACTTAGTAATGAGACGGTTGCGTAAAAATCTAGTACCACGGCACAAGAGTGGGGGAAAATTCTTGACCGAGGTAAAGCTGGAGCCCAAAGTGAATTTATGGGAATTCAGGGCAAATACGACAAGCACTTGGTAACTTCTTTGTCAGGCAGAACCTTGGGTAAGGGAGGAAGCAGTTGGCAGAACCTTATGTAAGGGAGTAGAGATGGCAACGGGTCGGGTCGGATCGGGTTTTTCAATATCCAGATCCAGACCCGATTTTTTTGACAGGACCCGGACCCGACCCGGACCCGAAAAATACCCGAAAACTAAGACCCGGACCCGGATCCAACGGATTTCGGATCGGATCGGATTTTACCCTAAACCCGAATGTTTGGATTTTACCCGAGATCCGAGACCCGAACCCGAATTACTAAAATATTATAATTAAAAGAAAAATTGATTATTTAACTATTAATTGTAAATGTTAATAATAAAATGATATAATAAACAATAATTAGATAAGTGCATGTAAATATTAATAATGAAATGATACAATAATTAGTGAAATGTATGTAAATTATGTAGTATGTATCATGGTTATAAAATTAAGTAAGATATTAATATATTTAATAATTCATTATATATATCGGGTTTTTAATCGGGTTTCGGGTTCGGATCGGGTTTGGATCGGATTTCGGGTTTCGGGTCGGGTATCGGATCGGGACACCTAAGATCCAAATCCAGATTCAAACTCTTTCGGGTCCAAAAATAAGATCCAAATCCAAATCCAAATCCAAATCCAAAAAATCGGGTTTGGGTAGATCCAAACGGATCGGATCGGATCGGGTATCCATCGGGTCGGGTATTTTTGCCATCCCTATAAGGGAGGTAGCGACACAGGGTTGACAAAGTGTTGTAGTAGAATTGTGGGTTGAAAGATCAGAGGCAAGTATGAGACAGGGCCAAGGTCTAGGCAACCGAAATGAAGTCCAAAATATATTTGGCAAGGCAGCTTCAGAAAAAGGAAAAGGTGCACAGTGCATGGCGTAGATGTTGGGGTGGAACATTAGTTCACGAAGCACGGGGTGCATGACTAATCATGATAGTCATTTGTTATTCCTATGATGGAGTCCTTAAGGAGCTTTGGTTATATGAGCTCTTTTAAATGAAAGGAAGTCATGGCGAGCACCATGTAGGGGAGTCATGGACTGTTTCATTTGGTGAAGAAGGCAACTTTAAGTGGAAGTCTTAACTTAGACAATCAAGTTGGCGAACAGGGGGTGCGACCAAAAGCCTGGTGAGGTGAGTCAAAGGGTTGGAGGTGTGGGTTGTGACCTATAGCCTAATGAGGGGCGAGTCAACAAGGTTTGTGAAGTCGACGTTCCGGAAATTGTCTTAGAAGGTGTCTTTAGAGTGTGAAGGCACACCTTTGTGAAAGGAAATGACACAGAGGGTGGACACTGATACGAAGCAAGCAAGGAGTTAAGCCCTTGGTAAAGGCAAGACAATTTGGTTGTTAGGATTGGATGTTCACATACCTTGAGAATGATTGCTGATTCTCGAGGGAGCAAGGTCCCTAACCGATTGAATGTCGGGCTCATGATGGAAGAGCGAGTTAGAAAATACTCTTGAGGTGACTTGCTAGGCGACATCAATGTTGATAGAGGAACACGGCACCCTTGGGAAAGGTGTGGTATCTTTTGAAAGTAGTTGGAGTGCCTGATTTCATTGCAAGCAAAAATGCTTGGGGTGATATGAAAGAGATGTCAAAAAGGGCGAACGTCCCGAAAGATTTGCTAAAATGGATCCTATCTAGGATGGAATGGTGAGGAGCAGGTTGTGGTTGACGAACTATGTGACCGTGCTCAAGCTTCCAAATTTTGGAATTACCAGGAAAAGTGCAGAATAATGCTTCTAAGTGTGCTAGGAGTGGAGTGTGGTTCAGTTTGAACAATCGGTTATGTACAAATCGGGGGTAGCACAGGACTTGATGGCACATGTATAGAGCATAAAAGCACTGGAAAATTGGTATCTTTATGTGTGGTGGTGACACTACAACCTCAGAAGAGATCAAAATAGCAATCGAAAGGGCATGACCTAGGCATCTAATAATGAAGGGGAAATTAGGATATAGGTTCAGGCTGGAGTTGAGGCGTCGAAGAATTGTGTATGGGCAAATGTTCGAGCTCAAGTGGCAGCACTGGAGGATTAGTAGTTTCTCGAGAAGGTTGTTCTCAACTCGATAAGGACATCGAGTTCTTCAAGTGGGGGTGGTTTATTACGACCATAACCGATGGCATGGGACGTTGGGATGGCTTGAGTCGCCAAATGCTAGACCAAGGCCATGAGACAGAGCATTGACTGCGAAGACAGGTGTTGGACGTTGGTCACTAGTCATTAGTGCCAACAAGAAACACTGGGCGTGAGCGTCCCGACATAGGCGCTGGGCATAGGTGGCGCTGGGCGCAAGCGTCCCGACATAGGCGGTTGGCGTAGGTGATGGCTAAAGGATAGACATACGGTTGTTAAGGGGGACATTGTTTGGTTTCGTAGTTACTGTTGGGGTTGGGGACGGGAAGGCGAGTGCTTGCGAGGGCTACTCGTTGCAGTCAGGCGCGCGGGACTGGTCGGGAGCTGGAGCCGCTCCCCTGATGAGCCCAAGGCAGGGCGAAACCAGTCATTGTAGTCCCGGGAGCAAGAGAATATGTCAAAGATATGTCATAACTATTGGTGTTAGACCAATTGGTAAAAAGTGGTATCAGTGCTGATTGACCCGTGCTGGGAGTCGGGCAGACCACCTATGGGAACTCTCGCTTGTGAATGATTCATTTAAGCAGGACTCTCCAACCATAGGTTGGCAGTGCATCGAGGGAGACGATGACCGATCAGGCTGATAGGCACAACTGTCTAGCATGTTCAACACACAGGCAGTTGGGATCAGAGTCGACGAGGCCAATTGTTTAGGCTGAGTCAACAACATTGGTCTTATGGATCAATGGAGATACATGGGGTCAGACCTTTGAAGAGGAAGACACCTTGGATCATGCAGAAGGACACATTGGTGCGATGAAAGGGAGGATGTTCTCATGCATATCATTATGTCTTTGCATACATCTAGTACTGGAGGGTTCTCTTAGTTACAGGGGTAGCTTGGAGAAGGCCAAAGAGCTAAGTGACAGACTTAGGCTCTGGTGGACAAGTGGAACATTGGGAGACCTTTGCATAAGTTGAACAGGGTGAGGTACTAATCAGGACAACGGGGACCAGGGATAGCAGAACCAAGCACATGGAGCATAGGTACTGGGAATGTGGTTTCTAGCAACACACATAGTTCTTGAAGAGTCAGGTAGAGTGGCCTAGGGAGAAACACGCGACACGGCGGGAGGCGTCCTCAGGATTGGGACATGGTGAGATGTAACAGATACAGGGTTTCAGGGTGAGACATGGTTTCTGGTAGCTCACATGGTTCTAAGGGAGTCAGACTGTATGGAGCATGGGATTCTAGTCACTTTGCGGGGGATGTCTTCAGGAGGGGTCTATGGTGTGGTAGAGCAGAATCACGCTTCTAGGGTGCAGCCAGCTTAGGGAGATGTAGTCTACATTGGGTCGAGGTTGAAGGATGATTCAGACCAAACCAGAGTTCAAGGTAGAGGGTATAGAGCTGTTCACTTGTATACATGCGCTTGTACATATCATGTATGGATGTGCATGGCTTAATGAATGAACATAAGTCATGGCACATTATATCTGATTAGGGATAAGGCATATCCTCATAGTTGGGAGAAAGGCTAGGACATGGGATGACGTATCTTCTAATTGAGGTATTGTAAACTGATTCAACCAGCCGTCAAGCTTGAGTGGCAGGAGAATAAAGCAGGAAAGCAAGACAGGGAATCAGTGTGTCGCGGGCGTAGATAAAGAGGCGCTGTGACAAGGCAGACTCGCCCGGTGGACATGTTGGGGAATGGCGCCATAGGGCGTGCGGGTTGTGCCGTGTGGCCCTGAAACATTTTGACTAACCCAATTTACAGGTCAGGCGTCGAGGAGACAAAGTTCAGGGTTAGCTACGCATTGCTGATCAGGCTTCGTTTAGCAGAGTTGGCGCATCACTGAGGCAAAAAATTAAACGTGTGTTCACGCTTCCGCAAACCTCCGTGACATTCTCGTAGATAATAAAGTTAACTAAAAGAGAACCCACATACCGCTTAATTATTTGAAAACACGCATATTTACGGTCTGCAATTCTTCGTGTATTTCTTTAGGGGGACATCTTACTTTTCTATTGATAATGGACCACAGATGCTGCAATAAAACACTGTTTGATATTTATTTTTTTTGATAGAGGATGAATTGTATTTAAATATAATATTCATAAAAATGGAATTTTTTAATTTAAAAAAATTTATCATTTAACTGAAAGACATGCAAAAATGTTCCCAAATATTTAGATAGTAAAACAATCATGTCTGAAATGGAATCACCTGAAAAAATTAATAAAATCAGTGTTAGTGCAAAATTAGTGTCAATATGATAAATATATTAAAATGATATAATAAATAATATTTCTTTTTAAACATTATTTATTTGGTTTATAACTAAAATACAATAAAAAAACATATTTTAAAAATTTAACAATGATCTAACCTGAGGGAATCAACCAAGAGAATCCTTCTTAGTTAGATACCCTTTGATTAAATAAGTAGTTAAAATATAAGAGTAATGTTAGAGAAAAAAAATCTCTCTAAAAATATTTTTAAAATGATGTGGCATCTATGACTTGGCAAAATGAAAAATTTTAATTAAAAAATTTATATTACATTAATTATTTAATCAATCAAACATGTTTTTTTTTTTGAAAATTTTGTTTAATTTTCTAACAAATTTCGTTAACTAATAACACTGTTGATATTAATATTACTGGTAAGACATGACTTTTGATGCGAATACACGCCACTAAACATTTATTATTATATAACGATCATTTACCGCGATATTACAAAAATCTTTTGATATAGACTACTCTTTACATGATGCATTCTAATAGTGACTAGAAATATATCCAATTACCCATTGTTTAGTGGATTCTCTATTACAAAATTTGCTATAGAATATTAATTTAGTTAAAACTAAGGGGTGTGTTTCGATCAAGAATTAGTCTAACATCAAAAAGTCTGATCATCTGTAAATTGAACTCATTCCTTCGTGGTATAAGAAGAGGATATTTCTAGTCAACATATTGATCAGACAAAGAATTTCTGGAAGCAGTATGAACGAATATTTTCAAGTACAGCTTACCAATAACAATATCTAACATGAACAGCTGACAAATGCACCTACATCATCTCTCTACATGCAATTATTTGTACTTATCAAGTGTAAAAAGAAATTCAGATTTAACAGAGCATTTTGGTTCGATTCAAAACCGAAACCGAAACCAAACATCCTCTCGGTTTTAAAAATTAAAACCGAAACCGTAATCGAAATGACGATTCGATTACGGTTTTAAAAATCTCGATTCGATTGTCCTTGATTCAATTTCGGTTACAAAATCGAATAAAAATAAAAATAAGAAAGAATGTGATTCCAGGCTCACAGTTCAAGCTATTAAAAGGAGAACAGTGAACTATTTGGAAGGGGGACTATGCTTCAAGAATGTCGCTCAATACTTGGTGTTCGTCCTGATATTTCCATCTAATTTGTTAAAAAGCAAGCCAATAAGGTTGCCCACATGTTAGCTAGAGTGCCTTGTGAGGTTAATTGCTTCAACGATTTTTCGTCTCCTCCATATTCCGTGTTGGAGACTCTCGTGTATGATGCTACATTAATTTAATATAAAAGCCTTATGTCAAAAAAGAAAGAAAGAAACATTACAACTTAAATAGAAAAGGCTTAACTAAAAGTTTTTCCATCCAAACTTACACAAATTTTAAAACATACAGTGCAACAACACGAGACAGTAAACAGTCTTACACACTGGGGGGATTTCAAAATGTAAACCAATGCTAGTAACATCTAAGACTTGACGATTATCCGGTGCCAAGAGTTCTAATGGTCTGAAACAAGAAAACATCAATTCTGATCATAAACTAAACTAGCAAAACAGAAGTGTCAGCTTGTAATTTCTTTTGTTTATGATTCTCTTTACCACGTGAAAACTTGAGCATTATTGCAGGCTGGCTGTGCAGCACCTGGAACCTGAAAACTAAACGAAAATACATGATAAACTAGTACAGCAGGGAGGGAAAACATGCAGATTACTACATCAAGTTTAGCCAAAATAAGCTGAATCATTTTCAAAACAAAATCACCAGCAAATTGAGTAAATTTATACATTTTTTTTAGGTATTATTTATGTCAAAATTTAAGCATTTGAAAGTTGAATAAGCGTAGATGGGGGAACTAAAGCAGGAAAAACTGAAAGTCATATAAAAAGGATTAATGCTCCTGAAGGATTAACAGCAGGTACGAGAAAGGTAGTTAACTAATCGTGCAGGTTGCATTTTAAAGCCATAAACAATAAATTTCAAATACAGGAATCTAACAACTTAACTCTCTGAAGTCTAAACAGAGAGCAAACAACCTACACTGTCATGTTTCAAGAGCAGAAAAGTAAACACAGAAAGAGAGACAAAAATAAATGAATTCGTAAGACAAAAATAATTGAATTCGTAAGACACTTGAACATAATTGAATTAGTGAATACAGATTCACAGAAATAAAACTGTAGTTAATTTGTAGCAGGCTATCAGTTCCTTGCTAGTTGCAAATTGGGCTGAATGGATCCTAGACCTTTTTCTTAAAAGTTAAGCACACCATATCAGAAATCATTTATTAGCAATCATCACTACTGATTTAAACCAAAAACCCAGAAATAACAGCACTATAATGGGACTACCAATACCAGCTTAAGAGAATAATGTTACTGTCACTTGTATTGATGTGCAGTTGTGCACACTGAAAATTGAATCAACTTGCAAGACGAGGTTCATAACCACCAAGTTAAAGCCAAGTAATTTCCATGACTTTATCTAAAATAATCAAAAAGTGAAGTTTTTAACAATATTATATTTGGAGATACAAAATGCTCTGCTCTGCACAGTAATAACTATAAAAAAAAAAAAAAATACAATGCAACATTCCCAAATCTAGAACACATTACAAGTTGGACAGCTGACTACCTCAATATCAGTCGAGCTCAATTGGAGTCTCTAGTTTGCTCCCACTGGGAGTGTTAGCCGAGATATCCTCAACATTATTGGGAGTGTTTTCCGGGACGTCCACCTCATCACTGGGGCCATCCTTTGCAGAATCTTTCTTGAAGTAATCCACCTTAAAATCGTAATCACCATCCATGTCTTCCGTGGAAGAAGATTTTTTGGCTTTTTTCCCTCTCTTCTTGTCTGCTTTCCTTGCCTTGGTGTTAACTACACCCTCTAGTCGGCCACTGGTAGTGTCTGCATTCTTCTCGCCTTCATCATCTTCCTTCATAGGCTCATTGTCGTCGCTATCATTACTTTGACCAGGAGCTGTACCTTTACTTGCAGGCACTGATTGCGCCTGCAATTCATCCTGCAGGACAAAAGATGCTTATTTACCCAGAGGTTGCATGGACACTAAGATTCTTAAGAGAAGATTTTACATGATGCCAGATGACTGCCAACTCCAGCATGACAAGTGTCAAGTATTTCTTAAACATGAATCTAGCTATGAAATTAACTACTTGCATGCAAAATTCAACTACTTTCGACTCTACAGCAAGAATTGGCATGCTTAAATAGAATGATATATGCACCACACTGGTAAAGAGAATAATAGATGGGTGAGAATACAAAGTATACAAAATGAACATCAGACAAATAATATATATATGCCTTGATCAACCCCACACATTTTCTACAAAGATAATAAAAA
The DNA here is from genome assembly GCA_036435485.1 of Saposhnikovia divaricata. NCBI lineage: Eukaryota > Viridiplantae > Streptophyta > Magnoliopsida > Apiales > Apiaceae > Saposhnikovia > Saposhnikovia divaricata. The sequence goes on along the minus strand of CM071599.1, from coordinate 138,262,592 downwards.
TTTAAAAAAGAAGATGATGATACTTCTTTACCACCAGTTACGTTCGTGACTTGTGAAAAACAAAAAAACGATGATACTCCTATACAAACCTCAAAGAGCTTCTCATCAAATGTAAGAGGTCCATTTGCGGGAACTTCAACCAGTTGAAAATCTTCTGCAGATTTAAGGTTTTCAATAAAGGAGGACTCTGTAGCATAAACTTCATCTACATTGAACTTCTTCCCAAGATCTGATATAATCGTAGCTTGCATAGGCTCTCCTCCATCCCTGGTTGGGGGCAGCGTATAGTATGGAATTCTACCTACAAGAAAAAAGGGGAGGCATCACTTGTCAACTCATGTAATTTACTTTTATCCTTTCAAGTTTCAATTCCATATCTATACCATGCTATGCAATTTTAATATTAAAAGCATACCCTCATTCCAATCGTGCAAAACTATTCTGGCAGCAGCATCAACATCCACAGTCCCTCCCTTTTTCAGCTTACCCCTAGCAGTTGCTACGTTGTGAAGAAAGTCATCCACAGAGTCAAAACTGGGGATTCTGTATAGCATTACCAAGGTTTTGGCAGGGCATAACTTGAAAATTTCCTTCACTGCATAGTTCGATAATTTAGGGGAAAAAAAAATTAGTACATAGTCCAAATTCTACAACAATACAGGACGTCAAGGAACTGATGACTTACGGCATAAATATAACAAAAGAAGAAAAGGTGAAAAATATAAAGATCTAAAACATAGCCAACGATATGATGTAACATAAGAAGATTACGACTTTCATGACTAATTACTTCATCTCCAGAGGATTGACCGGCAGTTAGTTTGTGGAAAGATTTTTGGATTTGGATTATCATACCGAGATGGTATATGACTGACTAATGTTCACCCCATATGTGGTTTGATATTTTGATGCAAAAGGAAATATTAACTATTTCACCAAGTGTTGTAATCTAAAATCACATTTAAGAAATAGGTGCTAAAAACTGAGAATCAATTGACCCTCGAATCACATGAAACCACATTGAACGTACTTGAACATAAGTAACAAAATCAAAGTAATCCCAGTCCCCCCCCCCACCCCCCCCCACCCCCCAATGAAAAAAATGGTCAATGAAATGTACAAGACAATTACAAGTGTGAGAGCCCACAATAACGGTGCATAGCACATTATCTGTTGGTATAATACATAAGATATCTTCAAACTAAAGCATTTGAGCATCAAATGATGAAAGTTTATGATACATGCCCTACGAAAATTCAGTGCAGAAATACTTTATTGAACTATATGTGTACATAATATTACCTGGACTGATTGGATCGTCAACTTTGTCAATTCTTATGCAATTTCTAAGAGCAATGGATGCTTCATTCTCCGCAGATTTAACCATAACCACCCCTGGGCAATCCAATAATTTAACATTTTTGTCTATTTCAACTTCTTGCATAGACTTTGTCAATCCTGGAGTAGCGCTAACATCTACAACGTGACATCTTTTTAAGCTGTTAATAAGACTACTCTTCCCAACGTTAGGAAGGCCGACAACACCAACAGTGATTGTATTTGTAATCTGCAACGAGAACATGCTATAAGGATCGATAAAAAGATAGTACAACACTTCAGCATAGTAATATTGTAAACACAAATATACTTTTCCAGTTCAGAATTCATTTCCGTATTTCTTTTATTGTTTTTCAGGATGAAAGGGAACAGTACATGCAAAAAAATGAATATTTACTGCATAAATTTTTTAACCATGACCAATCTAGAAACAAAAAATGGTCTGTTTCACAGTTACTCTGCTCCCAGTGATCAGCATATAAAAGAAGCGCAAAAAACATTCAGCAGCTAGCAATGTACCTCACGGCTTTTTGAATATTTTTTCAGTAGTTTTATAAGAGTTTGGCCTCCAAGGCAGTCACCAGCTTCCAGAAGACTGCATGGTTTTGGAGTTTTTTTGGCTCCCTTTGCGGCATATTTCTTCCCTAGATTTGACTTTTGATGTTGCGTGCTGCATTTAAAAGCAACAGCTGGTAGTTCCTCCCTAAAATACTTGAGCCACTTTTCTACAGAGTCCCTGGGGACAAGATCTGGAATAGGCAGAATATGAAATATTTGAATACCAAAGATTTGAAGAATCAAGTAAGTTTAAAAGTTAAACTAAGCTGCTGTAGTGATACATATATCGCAAGCGCTTTTACTCAAGTTACAGATGACACGATTTAGTTACTTGTTTCATCACAATATTTCCAACGATAAAATAATCTCTTCCACAGGGATCCTAGCTTGTGGATGATAACATGAACATGCTATATCCTCACATTTGACATAAAAAAATTCATATTCTGTAACCACGTCTAAGCAACCAACTTCAAGTTTGAGGGTAGTCTTACTATTTGCACAGCCTTTATATAATACACTTTCTAGTGGGGGAGTCTAAGCCTGACCCCAACTTCAAAATAGTTAGGAAGTGCTATTCCCAGACTTGATCATCAAATGTTTTTCAAAGGTGTGTAAGAAAACCAATAATCATAATGAAAAAGATGGTTACATTTATAAAGAAATGAAAAATACCTATTTTATTAAGAAGCAACACAAGATGCTTCTCAGGCCCTGCTTTCAGTACCATCTTCTCTATATCTGCACAGCGTGTACCCAGAGGATCACGTGCATCAAGCACTTCCAAAATAACATCAGATGCTTCAATAACTTTGGCCAATTCCCTGTAGAAAGCCTTCTCCGGGGTGTCTACGTAAAATCAAGTCTTAGAGAACAAAACACATAACAAGTGGCAAAATAAAGGAAAAAATCCCAATGCAAAATACATCAACTTACCTCGAATTTTGACAGCAGTTTTAACAACTTTCTCCTCACCAGCATTCTGTTCTTTTGAAGTGTCCACATCATCATCCTCTGGCAGCCCCAATTTCCTCTTTCTGGCCTGAAAATTACACAAATCATATCAACAGACGTATTGCTATAGAATAGAGCGTCAGTAGGAGTATTTATTAGAAAATGTTACTGTAACATCTTAATCAAGATATTCAGAAGCTAAACATACCATCTTCCAGAACTACATATTGTTCTATAGCTCATTTCAACATGCATTAACTAAGAAATACACTCACGCGATATCAAATCCCAAATTTGCTATTCCAAATGAAAAGAACTACTACACATTACTAAAACAATCTATAAGGCAAACACTTATATACTACCAACAACACAAACAACATCGAAAACATTAACTTAACCATACAAATAACATAAAGCCGAAAACATTAAAATCAAATTCCAAAAAAAAAAATTTAATAATAATACACACAACATCAAGAACATTCACCTAACCACTTCAAATGACATAAAACCGACACAACATCAAGAACATTCACTAAACCACTTCAAACACCACAAAGCTTCCAACTCTACAAAAAAATTTCATACCCTTTCTTTCCGGGCAGCTTTCTTTTGCTCCAATTCCTCAAGCGCAAGAGCCCGTCGAGCTTCGAGAGCTTTAAGCTCCTGCTCCTTAAAAGGCCAGTCATTTGGAATACCTGGGTCTTTCTCTACTTTAGGCCTCTTATTAAGCCCCTTTTTCTTAGCATCTTTAGCTTTCTTTTTATGATGTTCTTTCACTTTTCTAATCACCTTATATTTCTGTTTCAGTGAGACCCTTTTGCTCTTACTCTCTGTAAAAATTCACATTCATTAATTCATTATTAATATACTAATAATCAAGAAGTAATTAAGGACAATAAAGAACATGTATGTATAAAACCAAGATATGTGTGTGTATATCAGTGTAGATGTGTGTATAGATTGCTTACTTTTGCTTCTCTTCACCATCTTGAGCTGCTAGTGCTAGTGATAATCAACGAGAGAGAGAGAAGGGAGAGAGATAAAAGGGTTTAGGGTTTTGAAGATGTAGGCGTGGATCCGAAAGAGTTGGAGCGGGGTAAATGGGCCGGATACTTGTAAATTTTTATTTGAAAGCCCATCCCAAATTCCCACTAGAACCCCGGTCCCGGCCTATTAAGAAACCCTAGTTTTTTTAAAAATAATTATGTGTAAAATAATTAAATATATTATATCCTATTATATAATAAAAATAAAAGTGATAATAAATGAGTACCAGGTTAAGAGTTGGATTCTAACTTATAGGAGTACCACATATCATACTAATATTAATGTTTTTATTTTCAAAACGCTATAAAGCATAGAATTCAACTCGAATGATAATAAAGAAAATTTTTGTTTGTAATTTACTATTATTCAAAGAGGATTCGCTACTGGGCTTCTGTATTGAACATTACAGTTACAAAATCTAAGAGTAATTATATCTTTATATAAAGAGTAATTATATATTTTTATATATAATAAATGTAATAGAGATTTTATTCATAATTATGATCACTGTATCATCAAAATAATTTTAATCGTCGAATCTAATATTTTTAAAAATAGACGATCAAAATTATATCATATTAAAAAAATTATAATTTTAAAAGGATATAATCAAAAAAAATGTTAAGATCTAGAAATCAGATTTGAATGATTTTACGGCCCACGCGAAACTCATAAAATCATCTTTAATTTAATGATGATTTATCAATTATTATCGAAAAGTAAACGGTCAGAATCTCAAGAAAAAATATAATTACGAATTTTTACTTTAATCTTATTTAGTGTAGAAGACCAAACCAAACCAAACATACCCAGTATATCCCGCTCAGAGCAGGGTCTAGGGAGGGTAGGTTGTACGCAGACCATGCCCCTACTTTTCAGAGCAGGGTCTGGGGAGGGTAGGTTGTACGCAGACCATGCCCCTACTTTTCATAGCAGGGAGGCTGTTTCCATGAAGACCCTCGGCTAAGTGTACGACATATACAGCGTGTGATAAAAACAAAGGAAACCAAATGATACGGAAATGATCAAAGCCATACCTGGGCCCATGGCGTTCTCCACATGGGGCATACATACCTGCGAGGGTTTATGATACTCATATGTTGATGCGCTCCAGCCACACGAAAATCCCGACCGAGCCAAGCTCCCTGCAACTGCAAAACCAGAAAATAGCAAACACTAAAAAAAAAAATATCTAAAAAATCTAAAAAATTGCTAACCGAGACAACCCAACTCTGAGGCTCTCAATAACAGAGCCGCTCCCTAAAAGGGAATCCACCACTCTGATACGCCGCCTCCAAGAACACCTATCGGCGGACAAGGTCTCATTTAAGTCTAAGGCCTTCAAATCCAACCTGAGCTGCTCTTCCCACGACCTCCTCGGCCTGCCTCTCCTCCTCGCCCCTGCAACCGAAAGGCTCTCGACCCTCCTCACTGGGGCTTCCGCCGGCCTCCTACGGACGTGGCCGAACCATCTCAACCTTCCTTCCCTAACTTTCGCAGAAAAAGGCGCCACTTCAAGCTCGCTCCTAAACACCGAATTCGGGATTCTGTCCAACATCGTGCGCCCACAAGACCACCGCAACATCCTCATTTCAGCCGCTTCCAACTTGCTTACGAGGGGCTTCTTCTCCGCCCAACACTCAGAACCATATAACATCGCAGGACGGATAGCCGCTCTATAGAATTTCCTTTTCAACTTTAAAGGAACTTTCTTATCGCACATCACCCCTGACGCTACCCTCCACCTTAGCCACCCAGCCTTGATACGATGCGTGACATCGGCTTCAATCTCACCTTCCTTCTGGATGATCGAACCCAAATACTTGAACTTATCCGTCTACGGGACGATCTGGTCTTCAATCCTAACCTCCACCCCTTCTTCTCTGGCCTCACCACTGAAGTTACACCAGAGATACTCGGTTTTTAAACGGCTCATACGAAGCCCTTGGGACTCCAAAGTAGATCTCCAAAGCTCCAATTTCTCGTTCACCTCCCCCCTCGATTCCGCCACTAGCACAATATCATCAGCGAAGAGCATGCACCAAGGGACAACATCTTGAATCCCTCGTGACATGACATCAAGGATAAGGGCGAAAAGAAAAGGACTTAGGACCGACCCCTGATGAAGCCCCATCTCAACAGGGAAGAAACGAGAGTCCCCCACTGGGGTCCGAACGCAAGAACTAGCTTGAGAGTACATGTCTTGAATCACCCTGACGTACGCCGACGACACTCCCCTCTCCTCAAGGCTTTTCCAAATAGCTTCACGGGGGATGCTATCATAAGCCTTCTCAAGATCAATAAACACCATATGGAGGTCTTTGCGACGTTCCCTGAACTTCTCCATAAGGCGTCTAACGAGATGAATAGCCTCGGTCGTCGATCTCCCAGGCATAAATCCAAATTGATTCTCTGAGATTTCAACTACTTTTCTAATCCGACTATCAACCACTCTCTCCCAAAGTTTCATAGTATGACTGAATAATTTAATACCCCGGTAGTTACTACAACTCTGGGAATTGCCTTTATTCTTGAAAAAAGGGTCCACAACACTACGCCTCCATTCAGCTGGCATCTTAGCACCCAAGAGAAGAACATTGAACAGATCTGCTAGCCATTGGACGCCAACCTCACCAAGACACAGCCACACCTCGATTGGGATAAGATCTGGACCGACCGTCTTCCCTCTAGCCATCTTTTGCAGGGCACCTTTGACTTCATCCTTGCTGATGCGCTCACAGGAATCGATAGAAAGCACAGGGGAAAGAGAGACCTCTTGTTCCACACCGGCACCACTCCTCCTAGCCTCGTTGAAAAGATTATGGAAATACGAACTCCACCTCTCCTTAATAGCATCTGCATTCAATAACACTAGGCCCGAATCATCCTTAACAAACTTAACAGAACCCAGGTCGCGCCGCCCTCTCTCCCTAGCTTTAGCTAGCTTAAAGATGGCATTCGTTCCTTCCTTGGTATCTAGGCGTTTGTACAGCCCTTCATATGCTTCCTCTTTAGCTTTCGCCACGGCCTTTTTTGCCTCTCGTCTCGCCACCTTGTATGCTTCCATCTTCAGTATCCTCTCCGGCCCTACGCAGATCGATAGAAGCTCTTTAAAGAGCGCAAGTTTAGCCTTAACTTTCTTTTGAACCTCCTCGTTCCACCACCACGACTCCTTATGACCACTACACCTACCTGAGGAAACCCCCACCACCTTCTCGCCCACACTCCGAATGGCCTTCGCCATGTTGGTCCACCTGAAGTTCGCATCTCCACCACTCGTAAAACAACCTTCGTTGAGCAAAGTCTCCCTGAATTCCACCGCCTTCTCGCCCTTCAAGTCTTTCTAAAGGATTCTTGGTCTAAACTCTCTCTTACTATGAACAACTCGACCCCCCATGGATAGATCCATGGCCAACAGCCGGTGCTGGGAAGCGCACGCCTCACTCCTGAACACCTTGCAATCCACGCATGTTCTAGCGTCCCGGCTGCGCACAAGTAAGTAATCGATTTGAGTGTTGCGTCCCCCACTACTAAAGGTGATGAGGTGCTCAGCCCTCTTCTGAAAAACAGAATTTACAATTACCAACTCCTGGGCCGTAGCAAACTCCAACAGAGCGGACCCACCGACATTCTTGGACCCGAGGCCAAAACCCCAATGCGCACTGGGAAAACCATCTGACCTCTCGCCAATGTGACCGTTGAAATCGCCACCCAACACTAAAAATTGGTCTGTAGGAATACTTCCTACCAGCCCGTCTAAACAGACCCAAAAAGCCTCCTTCTCAGAGTCGCCCAAACCGCCTTGCGGGGCGTACGCACAAACCACGTTCACCACAATCTCCCCCACCACCACCTTGACGGACATGATCCTGTCATTGTACCTATTCACTTCCACGACGTTGTCTTTTAGGTCTTCCGCCAAAAGAATACCCACTCCGTTCCTCGAGTTGGCAAGACCTGAATACCACAATTTATACCCGTTCGCTACTCTTGACCGCGCCCCCTTCCACCTCGTCTATTGGATACACGCCACATCCACTCTACGCTTCTTCAACACGTCCACTAGCTCCAGAAATTTGCCCGTCAAGGTACCTAAATTCAAACTCCCAACACGCAGATTACGCAACATCAACTAACCAAATGAACCAGCGCAAACAGAGAACCGAAGACAACACAAAACCGAACAATACAGGATTCCTAAAACAATATCCAACCGAGAAACCAAACACAAAAATTAAATAAATACAAATAACAAGTAAACAAAAAAAAATACCAAAAATAGCAAAAATCTTACACAAGTCACACCATACAAAACCTTCACTAAAGAGAAAAAACAGAAAAAGAAACGGGAAAAAAGGGGGGGAATACACGGTTAGGTAAGGGGAGAAACAGTGGGTACGGGGTGCGGGCTGGGGGGGGTGGAGGAGGATGGCTGGTGGTGAAAGGGTGGTTACAGGAGGGGGTGAGTGAAGGGATAAGGCGATGCTAGGGTGAGAAAACCACGGGGGAGAGGAGTGGGAGAGGAGAAGGTGGACGGAGGTTGTTTACGGGTGGGGTGAAGGCGATGGTTGTAGCAGCGATGGAGGTTAACGGGGGGGGAGGAGTGGGGGAGGAGAGGGGGAGGAGACGGTGTGTAGAGGAGTGAGGAGCGGGGAGCGGTGGTTGAAAACGGGGAGAGGTGGAGGCTGGGTAGATGACGCCACAGGAAAACAAAGAGGAAAAGATAAGAAAAACAGAGAAAGGCAGTTTGATCCTACATCGATAATCCTATTTAATGTAGTAATTATATATGATTTAAATTATTGACATATATTTTTTCGTATTTTAAAATAAATACACTTTTTAATTTACATGTTAAAATATAAAATATTTTTTATGCTAGATCAAACATTTTTTATCTATTCATTTTAATATCTAACGGTTCTTATTTATTTTGTCGTCCAGAAGACCAGACTACTACCAAAGTTTTGGACAAAATCAATCTTACACTATCTTCAAATAATAAGAAGGGTATTGATAGGTTACTTTCCACAATGACCCGGACCCCGGAATTGCGTCGAATGCGCTTCTTGTTAATAAATCCGCAAATGATAAACTACTTTCCACAATGAGTTCGGACCCAGGAATTGCGCCGGACCCGGGGCGCTTCTTGTTAATAAATCTGGGCCCGCGGATGTTATCCAAGTCCTGTGAACAGAAAATGTGACATCTCGAATCTTAGTCATCATCAATGGCCCCATTTGACAATGACAGCTAATGATTACCAATAATGAGCATAATCCAAGAATGAAGATGTCACACTCCAAAAGGTGCCTAACACACTTTTCCACAATTATTCCCCTGGACACGTGTCATGCATCCGCAATCCTCAGGTGTCTCACCTACCTAGGATCCTGTTGTGGAATAAAAACTAGATTATTAAATTGGGGCTAGGGCTTGATTGTGTTTAATACTAAGGTGCGTGAGCTTCGTGCTTTTAATGGCTGCTCTTGTGCTCGTGGCTGAATCTGCCTTCACAAGATGCCTACGTACTTTGATGAATATCAAAGATCAAGCCAAAAAACGTAGTTCTAGGGTGAGGGGTCTGACCCTTTATATAGGCTGAGAAGCCTTAGAATTATGGTAGGAATAGGTGTCTTGGTGGGCAAGCCACCGCCTTGAGGAAGGTTTTAGAGTCCTCCCTTGTAGGAATCAGTTTCCTTGTTGAAGTAGATGCCTTGGAGGCTAAGCCAGGCAGGAGCAATATCCTTATTTGACTCTTATTTGCTGAGCTGTCTATTACCCCTAATATTAATTACGAAATTAATATTATAACTAGGGTTTGGGCCCATCTGGTGGGCCCCACGTTTGGACCATTATAGGTCTAATTAATTCCACATTAAATGTGTCTTTGGGGCTTACTTTTAGCCCATATCATTTGCCCCCCAACTTCTAGGAAAACTGATCAGGTTTTCCTTAAAGTTATAACGGCCTTATTCGAGACTTGGGTCAGGGTTCATATTTATACACTAGTGTTTCACAAATATCGTCTATTTATAAAGTGTGAAGCGACCTACACATTTACGACGATTTGCCTTATTCGAGGCTAAGCAATTACTTTTCAAGTAACTTCTGTTACTGAATTTTTTTTTGCTCATCTATTTCAAGGATTTATTCATAAAATTCATTATATCATTCATATTTATCCTAATTCTTAGGATTTATCAAGTACCCACATGTATCTTCTTCATTTCATCGAAATTTTCGTGTCCACAGGGATTTTCTGTCAAAAAATCAACTATTTTCGACCAGGATTTATCATTTTCGACCAGGATTTTTGACCAAGATTTTGGTCGAAATAAGGCCTTCAAATCTTCCTGATCGAAAGGTTTTTCGACCAGGATTCTGGTCGAAATAAGGGCTCGATTTTGTTCTGCTCGAATGGATTTTTGACCAAGATTCCTGGTCGTTTCGACCAGGATTTTGGTCAAAATAAGCATCAAAATTTGTCTTGGTCGAATGACTTTTCGACCAGGATTCCTGGTCGTTTCGACCAGGATTCCTGGTCGTTTCGACCAGGATTCTGATCGGAATAAGGGCCTCAAAATGGCTTGGTCGAACTACTTTTCGACCAGGATTCTTGGTCATTTCGACAAGGATTCTGATCGAGTTCGATACTTTTGGGCTTTCAACATGCCTTAATATTTTTGTACCTTTTAAGACTTATTTTATATTTATGAATATATAAATATATACTCTAATTTATTCTTAATGGGCTTGGCCTCATGGCTGTAACGGGCCTATTCGGACCTTTTTTGGCCCAAGTTCCATATCCTTCTATAGGATTTAGGAATTTTGAATTTTCTAAAAATATTTTTGGCATTTAGATATTTTCTTTAAAATATCTTCTCTTAGAAGGTTCCAGAATTGGGCTTTTATCAATCGGGCTTATGTGATGGGCTTTTTGCCGGTCATATACGAGTTTTAACCGGCCACTGTAAGTTTTTTGGCCGTTTGAGAGAATTTCAACCGGCTGTAAAAACCTTTATAAGAGTGAGAGTGGAGAGTTCATTTCTCACATTCTCATTTCTTTCTTCTCATTTTGCTCTCTAAGCTCTCAGTTATAACATTTCTCTCTAGTTCCGTTTGAAGCTTTCTCGGCTAACTCCGGTCTTCTTCTCCGATCATCTTCTCCGTTCAACCTCTCTAGGGTTTCAAGCTGCCATTAATGAAGGATAAAACCAAAGCTCGCCTTGCTAAGATGAACTCGACCTCTTCTAAAGGTACCATTACCATTCGATCTCCATACATGTCTCTCTTACATATGTTAAACGAACGAGCTGATGACTACCCTAGTTTAGCTAAACTAGATGCGTATGACTATTGTAGCTCATACCATGATATTGATGAAATTGCTAGATATAACAAGTTGTACAAAATTAAGAAACCTTACAAACTCGTTCCAGCTGGGCCAGGTGACAGACCTTGTAATTGGAGGCCTAGCGCCTTATGTGTCTATAGGGAGAGTCTAGTAGCTGGCCTTCGTTTTCCCTTTCATGACTTTATCCGTCGCCTGTTAGCTGACATTCAAGTAAGCCCTTGCCAACTCCCTCCAAACGCATGGAGAATAATATTATGTTTTATGGTTTTATGCCTTAGACAAAACCTTAATTTATCAGTCCCTCTTTTTCACAAAATTTTTCAAATCTATAATAGTCCAGCTAAGTACCCTGGCTGGGTTTACATTAAGCTTCGTCCCAAGGTGCCTGCCATTTTTAACGGCAAGTCTATACCTGACAACAATACTGGGTGGAAAAACGAGTTTGCTTACTTAGAGTGGGAAGGTGGTGATTGGGGCACCATCTTTAGGAGAACCTTTTCAAAGGTTACAGATGGAAGCCACAAAGGGATTGTCCTTGGCCTTGAGGACCAAGCGGCTTTTGAGACTCTAACCAAGGCCGATGGTGAATCTATAACATGCCAGAGTCTTATAAATGAAGAATCCCTAAGGGCTGTAGGCCTCTCACGTGTTTCCGAAAGGGGTAAATCTCTTTCATGCCTTTGTTTTAATTTTCATACTTAACTTATTCCAACTCGTGTTTTGCTTATGCTTTCACAGTTGCAAAGATGATCGTGCAGGCTTCCCCTTCTGTTGATGATGAGACATCCAGGATGATTCGAGCTAAGCGGAATGCTGATCCTCGTGAAAAGGCAGCAGAGCCATCCTTTTTGCGGCCCCAAAAGGTTCAGAAGGGGAACCTCAAGTTCGGTGACATAGGTGACTTGGAGGAGAGTTCTCAAGTCAATGTTCAATCTACTGTTTTTAGGCCATCCTGGGGCTTCAGGAAACGAGATACTGTGGTGGGATCGACCAAACATGCTATGGACTGGTCTCTTAACTCGATCACCCCTCCAGACTACAAAGACTTGGTTGTCAATGGAGGCATCGGGGAATCGGAGGCACTTGGTTCTCAAGCCCTAGCTGTGGTAGGTCTCAAACCTCGCATTCTTTAAATTTCGTACTTATTTACTTTATTTTAACGTAATTGCTGTTTCTTTGCACAGGCCAATGTTCACTTCTAGAGTTCTCTCTACCAAGCTAAAGCTTGGAAGGAGAAAGCCAAGGGGTTTGAAACTGAATCTCAAAAGAAAAGCCTTGCTATCCATCAACTAGAGGAGAAGCTCAAAGATAAGGATGAGGAGCTAGCCAGTGCTAGGGCTGAGTTGGTAGCTTTGAAGGATGACAGAGAGAAGATCATCGATGACTATCTGGATTCTGATGAGTACAAGACCCTCATGGATCAGCACGATGAGCTGCTATTTCCTGGCCAGTTTTTCGAGGGTTGGAATAAGGCCATTGAGGCAGTTTTGAGGAGCCATCCTGGCTTATTCCAGCCTTCAGACTTCGTGAGCCCTCATCATCCTGCCTCATTATTAGTTAATGAGCCTGGTTCCAGCGAAGAGTTATTCAGGAAGGATGATGCTTTGGTCAAGGAGCATGCTACTACTTCAGCATTGGATCCTAAAATTCCTCTAGTTCGGTCCAGTCCTACTAATTCTGCTGCGGATGGATCCACTACAGCCACTAGCTCCGAGGATGATTCTCATGCTAAGGAGGCCCCTAAGGCCTCTTAAGCTTTATTTGTTTATCTTTTTGCTTATCAGAACTCTTGATTTTTGCCATTTAACTCGATAGCCTTCGGGCCTTTATTTATTTAACTTTTTCACTTAACTATTTATGCAGTTAGTTTCCGTTGTGTTCATTTTCTCGCGTTTGCTTATAGTTCGTTAAACTTTAGAATTTTTCGAGTACTTGGCCCCTTGGCTGGTACTAAACTCACAAGCTAGTTCAACATTTGTCTTTCGTGTTTATATTAACAAAAAGGAATAACAGAATAGATTCCATTAAGCCGTCAAAGGACATCAATAAAATGGGTTCAACCCTTACATAGATACTCTATCTCCTACTGGGAGCAACATGCTCTATAATGGTTTCATTCGAACCTTATTCCTAATAAATAGATAAAAGTCCAAGCCTTTATCAAAAGAACTTAAACGTAATAAGCTTTGAGATTCACAGCATGCCAAGTTCGGGGCACCTCAACCCCATTCATGGTTTCCAACTTGTAGGATCCTCGACCTAACACCTTTCTGATTAGATACGGTCCTTCCCAATTTGGTTCTAGCTTTCCTTTCTGGCCAACTCCTGAGGCTTCAATCTTCCTTAGAACCATGTCGCCTTGTCGAAGAATCTTTCCTTAACTCTCTGGTTGTAGTGAAAAGAGGCTCTCTTCTGATGTTCAGTATTTCTAGCATTGGCTTCATCTCTAACCTCGTCAATTAAGTCAAGGGCAAGTCTCATCCCTTCTTCATTAGTTTCTGGTTCATATGCCTCAATTCGAGGTGACGCTTGCATGATCTCTAAAGGCACAACTGCCTCAGCTCCATAAGCCAGCAGGAATGGGGTTGCTCCAGTTGTCACTTTACAAGTGGTACGGTATGCCCAAAGTATGGGCAGCAATTCATCTACCCAAGCATTCCTAGAGCGTTCGACCCTCTTTTTCAGTCCATCAAGGATAATTCGATTAGCTACCTCAGCTTGCCCATTAGCTTGTGGATGTGCCACTGAGGTAAAACGAAGCTCAATTGCATTCTCCTCACAATACTTCTTGAACTCTTCATTATTGAACTGTGTCCCATTGTCTGTCACAAGGATTCGTGGGATTCAATACCTGCAAATTATGTTCTCCCAAAAGAAATGGGCAACTTGTTTGGTGGTTATCTTGGCTAGAGGTTTAGCCTCAATCCACTTAGTGAAGTAATCAATGGCCACTATCAAGAACTTCCTTTGTGCTGAAGCCATGGGAAAAGGACCACGTATATCCATCCCCCACATCGCAAACAGAATAGGAGAGTTAATTGAAGTTAACATCTCAGGCGGCCGCCTTACAATTGGAGCATGTTTTTGACATCTCTCACATCTCTTGACATAGTCTTGTGCATCAGCCAACATCTCCGGCCAATAGAACCCTAAACTAGTGATCTTGTGAGCTAAGACCCTGCCCCCCAAGTATTGCCCACAGATCCCTTCATGAACTTCCTCCAATGCTTCTCTTGCCTCTTGAGGCCTCAAACACTTCAAGTATAGGATGACGAACGACCTTTTGTACAGAATGCCCTCAATCGAGGCGTATCTCAATGCTCTTACTGAAAGTTTTCGTGCCTCCAAGGCATTGTCTGGGAGCCATCCGGTTTCAAGGTGAGCTTTGATAGGATCTATCCAATAGCCCCCTATATCAATTGGTGCCACTAATTTCGAGTTAACGGTCGGGACCTTCAATACCTGGAAGTAAACACTCCCAGCATAATTTTCTATCTCAGAAGAAGCGAACCTAGACAGGGCATCGGCCTTAATGTTTTCTTCTCTTGGAATGTTCTCAACATAGCACTCCTCAAACTGAGTCATAACAGCCTTTACGACTCTCAGGTATTTTGCCATAGTTTCGTCCTTAGCTTCAAATTCACCACTTACTTGTGATACCACAAGCCTTGAATCTCCACAAACTTTGAGGTTCTTGACCCTCATGATTCTAGCCAAACCCAAACCAGCTATTAATGCCTCATACTCCGCTTCATTGTTGGTAGTAGGAAAATCCAACTTCAAAGCGTACTCAACCGTGAACCCATCGGGGCTTTGCAAAACCAAACCTGCACCACTAGATTTTGTTTTTGATGCTCCATCAAAATAGAGCACCCAATTTTCCTTCAGATCAGGTATAAGTTCCTCTTCTTTTTTCTCTTTCCCAGGGGTAGTCACTATCTCTTGCCCCCCGACTTCTTGGTTGTTAATGGTGCATTCAACCACTAAGTCAGCCAATGCCTGAGCCTTAATTGGCTGTTCGAGGCTTATATGTGATATCAAACTCTCCTAACTCAATCGCCCACTTGATTAGCCTTCCACTGGCCTTAGGTCTATGCAATATATTTCTCAACTGCTGGTTTATCAGAACTTGAATCTTATGTGCCTGGAAGTAAGGTCGCAACTTCCTCGAGGCAGTCGATAATGCCAAAGCAAACTTTTCAATGGGTGAGTAATTCAACTCAGCCCCATGCAACATTTTGCTCACGTAGTAGATAGGTTTCTGGATTTTCTCCTCTTCTCGAATGAGGACAACACTCAATGCTTGTTCAGATACCGCCAGGTATAGGTAAAGAGTCTCCCCAGGACTTGGTTTGGCCAACAACGGGGCTTCGGCCATGTATTTCTTTAGTTGTTCAAAGGCCTCTTGGCTCTCAGGAGTCCACTCAAAATTTTTCACCTTCGTCAATGCTTGGAAGAAAGGCAAGCACTTGTCACCTGATTTGGAGATGAATCTCCCTAGGGCTTCCACTCGGCCCGTTAACTTCTGTACATCCCGTATAGAACGGGGTGGTTCCATGTCCAGAATCGCTTTGATCTTGTCAGGGTTGGCCTCTATGCCTCTTTTTGAAACCATCAGACCCAAAAATTTGCCTGATCCAACGCCAAAGGCACACTTGGCTGGATTCAACATCATCTTATGGTGCCTCAACACTTCGAATGCCTCTCTGAGGTTCTTAATATGGTCTGCCTTGACCAAGCTCTTAACCAGCATATCATCAACATAGACCTCCATGGTTTTTCCAACCAGGTGAGCGAATATCTTATTCACCAACCGTTGATAAGTAGCGCCTGCATTCTTTAGACCAAATGCCATGACAAGGTAACAAAAAACACCGAAGTCAGTTATGAAAGATACCTTCGGAATGTCATCTTTGTGCATCTTAATCTGGTTGTAGCCGCTGAAACCATCCATGAAACTCAACATTTCGTGCCCAGCCGTGGCATCTATTAGTGTGTCAATCCTTGGTAAAGGGAAGCAATCCTTAGGGCATGCATCATTCAAGTCGGTGAAGTCTATACACATCCTCCACTTACCATTGGCTTTCTTGACCATCATAGGGTTAGCCAACCATTCAGGGAACTGAATCTCCTCAATAAAACCAGCTTCCAAGAGTTTGTCCACCTCTTGCTTAATGGCCTCTTGCCTTTCTGGAGCAAAATTCCTCTTCTTCTGCTTTATGGTCTTTTGCTTGGGATCGACATTCAATTTATGAGTTATGAGTTGGGGATCAATCCCTGGCATGTCAGCAGCTGTCCAAGCAAACACATCACTGTTCTCTTGTAAGAATGCTATCAACTCTCCTTTAAGAGGTTCCTTCAGAGAAGCTCCTATATAGGTAACTTTCTCAGTTTCGCCTAGCTCCAGAGGGATGGGTACCAAGTCTTCTGCTGGCTTTCCTCGATGTTCATCATTATCACGGACATCCATGTCTTCAATCGGGAGTACCTGCCCCCCGATTCCATCAGCTCTCAATGCGGACACATAACAACTTCTTGCCATTTTCTGATCGCCCTTTTATTCTCCGACACCATTCCGGGTTGGAAACTTAATCTTCATGTGATAAGTGGAGGAAACAGCCTTGAACGCATAAAGTCCAGTCCTTCCCAGGATTGCATTATAGGTTGAGGCTGCCTTGATTACCAGAAAATTTAGCATCTGAGTAGCTTCCTTAGGTTCTTGTCCAATCGTCATGGGCAATTGAATAGTACCCTCAACCTTGGACTCAACTCCATTGAACCCATAGATGGGCATGTTGGTCAGGGTCAACTGAGAATCAGTGTATCCCATTTTTACAAAAGCATCATGAAACAAAATATCAACAGAAGCTCCATTGTCTATCAAGACTCGCTTCACTTCCGAGTTCCCAATCACAGGGGTTATGACCAACGGGTCGTCATGGGGGAACTTCACCCCTTCAAGGTCTGAATCATCAAAACCAATTACTATCTCGGTCTTAGCACGTTTCGGGGCCTCTCCCATGATGTGCATTACTTCTCTGGCATAGGCCTTTCGAGAGTTTCGGGTTGTGCCGGCCGTAGTCGGGCCTCCCCAAATCATATTGATAACTGGCCCTCGGGGCTGTGGGTTACGATCACGATCGTTATCCCTCCTATCACTGACTCTCCTATCATAATCCCTTTTCTGGGTTCCACGATCTTCACCCTTGGTGAACTTGTTTAACTTTCCCTTCCGGATCAAAAATTCAATCTCATCCTTTAACTGTCTACAGTCATCTGTATCATGTCCCACATCCCTATGGAATCTGCAATACAGATCCTTGTTTCTCTTTTCGGGGTCACCCCTGAGTGGCTTTGGCCACCGAAAGTCTTTATCCTTCTCAATTTCTAACAAAATCTGACTCATAGGAGCGTTAGGCCTTGCATAATCAGAAAATCTCGGCCCCAAACCCTTCTTCGGTGATGACTCGGAGTCCTTTCCAGCCCGGGGATACTTGTCCCTAGCATCGTACTCTTGCTCTTGCTTTCGTTTATTTGAGTCGTTGGAACCCTTGCTATTGCCTCCTGCGGTTTCCTTCTTCATGCTGTCCTCAGCCTTGATATACTTATCGGCCCTTCGTTGGAGCTCGGCCATGTTTTCAGGAGGATGTTTTGCCAAAGACCTTTTAAAGAAGAGGTCAGTGGTTCCATGTTCCAGGGCTACCATGGCCACCTTATTTTCCAGATCAGTGATATTCAACGTCTCTTTGGTGAATCGCTTGAGATAATCCCTCAAATTCTCATTCTTTCCCTGCACCACATACATGAGGGATGCAGAACTTTTTTCATGAATTCTCCCACTAATGAATTGGCTGACAAAGGTAGCGCTCAACTCCTTAAGAGCCAATCGAGTTTGCAGGTAGGCGGCTATACCACCTTTGAGCCATGCCCGACAGGGTTTGAGGGAACGCCCTACACTTTAAGGCGTCATTCGTAGGCTGCAGCAGCAGTGCGTTTGAAAATGTCCTGACATGGTTTGCGGGATCGCCCGTCCCATCATAGGCCTTAGTAGTCGGCATCTTGAACTTCCTTGAGATATGGGCATTCATCACCTCCTCAGTATACGGAGGTGTGGGATCATCAGGATCCCCAATTGACATTAGATCTTTGGGGTTGCTTCTGGGGGTCTCCACCCTTGTCGACTTTTCAGTTCGGGCATCGGCCCTTCTTTGTCTCCTTGAAGGCCTCTCCAGATTTATAATGGGAATCCTCTCTGTAGTTGGAGGAGGCTGAGTTCGATTCAATCTATCTTGTTCTCTCGCCATATCGTCCTTTAACTTTAAGATCTCAGCCTCATAAGCCTTGATCCTCTCAGCAATTGTCAAGGGGGGTCCATCATGGATCCTTCATGTCCTCCTTAGAGGTTCTTTGCTAGCATGTTGCCTCCTCGGGGCTTCATCTCGATCATCATCCTCAGATGATGATGAATCTTCAGTATAGGGACCAGAGTAGTCATCATACTCTCGATCTCGGATCTGTAAGGCATGACCGCTTGGTCCAGGTTCCCTTTGTCGAGGGGGATAATTAGGCAGCCCATACATCGGGTTGGTATTCAAGGGGAGATCCGTAGTGTGGATCTGAACCCCCGGGGGTAGCGTACGATCAACGTTACTGAGAGTAGAAACCACCATCTGAAGAGGGTTAGTTTCTTGGCTTTGATGGACAACCATCGGTAGAGTTCCCTCAACATGGGGAGTCGTCCCTGAGGGTTGAGGGAGTAGAGGTTGAATGACCGCCCCTATTGATGGGGGTAATTATCCTTCTTCAGTAGTGATAAGCGGATCAGAAGTGGCAGGTCGAGCAGAGCTAAGGGGTATGGCCTCAATCGAGGTTGATGTTGTTCTTCGTGTTTGAACCATGGTTGATGTTGTTTTCCCACAGACGGTGCCAAATGTTGTGGAATAAAAACTAGATTATTAAATTAGGGATAGGGTTTGATTGTGTTTAATACTAAGGTGCGTGAGCTTCGTGCTTTTAATGGCTGCTCTTGTACTCATGGCTGAATCTACCTTCACAAGATGCCTACGTACTTTGATGAATATCAAAGATCAAGCCAAAAAACATAGTTCTAGGGTGAGGGGTCTGACCCTTTATATAGGCTGAGAAGCCTTAGAATTATGGTAGGAATAGGTGTCTTGGTGGGCAAGCCACCGCCTTGAGGAAGGTTCTAGAGTCCTCCCTTGTAGGAATCAGTTTCCTTGTTGAAGTAGATGCCTTGGAGGCTAAGCCAGGCAGGAGCAATATCCTTATTTGACTCTTATTTGCTGAGCTGTCTATTACCCCTAATATTAATTACGAAATTAATATTATAACTAGGGTTTGGGCCCATCTGGTGGGCCCCACGTTTGGACCATTCTAGGTCTAATTAATGCCACATTAAATGTATCTTTAGGGCTTACTTTTAGCCCATATCAGATCCAATGCTCATGATTGCAAGTACCAACCCCCAACCCTAATCTTGGCCTATAAATAGACCAAGAGAAGAACGTTTGGGGGTTATATTCTACACACACTCTCTATACACTCACACACACCCTTCACATTTTAGATACTCTATATTCTTAATTTCATCTTGCAAAGCCTTCTCTTATTCTCACGCCGGAGGCGCCGCAGGTCTAAACCCACCTCCCGACATTGTTTTGCAGTTACCCACCAACAGTTACACCACTCCAAGGTGTGGGAAAGGCGGAGGAAGAACCCCATCGGAATCTGGAGTTATCATTGGCGCTAGAAGGAGGGGGACTCTGTCCTTTGGTCTCGGTGCCACTAGGCTCAACTCCATCAACAAGCTCTTGAATAAGAGTCCAGATACATTAGTAAGATCTTAAAACCACCCCAAAATCTTTGATAAAAACCTAATCTTTAAACCCTTCCAAATATGTATGCATGTCTTTAGCCCCAAACTCGCTCCGTTGATCTAGATCTGTTAATCGTCCGTAATAAAGTTTTGATTTTTAACCTTTAACCTTGATTAGTAGCTAGATTTGTAGCATTGACCACTCGATTGGTTTAAAGTCTTTGCTCATTCTGGTTTGCTTTGTTTTAAACCGTACAATACATGCATACATAGCTTACTTTCTCAAAAATCAACCAGGATCTGTTATAAATCTTGTGTTCTGTGAAAACTATTACTTTGGAAACTGTATTATGTTGAAACCATACCGAGAGGAAGTAAATCCACACAAAGGCCCTCAACCAGCACCCCAGGAGTGGAACCCAATCCAGGCCCAGACCTACCTCTAGTCCCGGCTACTACTACCCCGGTTCAAGAGAGAATGAAGATTGGACCCGGAGATGCTATAGTCGAAGTTGAAGTGAACCAATACAAATACACTGATGTTCCTCTTGCTGCAATGCACATGAAGAACCTTACTAGAGAGGACATAGCAGAAGCAATCCGGGCATACCGAACCCGGACACAAGCTCCACCTGAACCAGAGCAAGCTAAAAACTCTGGTGATTCTGGTAACTCACACCGGTCCCGAGTCTCTGTCTTTGACTAGATTGGTGGCAAAGGCGAAAGACCACAAAAGCAAACAACCCACGAGGCCCAAAGCAAAAACAAGGACACTGAAGCTGAAAAACTCAAAAAATTGGCTGAACTCTGAGAGAAAATACGTCAGGAGGAAGAGGCTAAGCTGGAACTCAAAGTTCAGAAGAGATTACAGGAAGAAGAGGACCGAATTCTGAGGAGGTCCGAATCCAAAAGAGTCCATCGAGAAATAAGTCCGGAGCTCATTTTAGACGAAGAGGAGCCTGGAGAGAATCTGATTGATATGATCCATGAGCTACAGAAAAAAGTTGGAAATGACTCCGAACTGAAGATTGAAGGAACCTTGACACCATTCAGCCGCTCTCTGGAAGCAATGCCAAGGCAAAAGAGCCTGAAGCATTATAACTTTGACTCATTCGATGGAATGGGTGACCCTGAAGAACACATTAATTACTTTGAGCAGATCGCTCTGATTTACATCTACAACGACATCACCAAATGCTGATTCTTTGGATCAACCTTGAAGGGTGGGGCCCAGAGATGGTTCAGCCGGATCCCCTCCCGGAGCATTCACAGCTGGAAAGAGTTTCGGGAATCTTTTCTAAAAAGATTCAGAGCAAACCGCACCCATGAGCTGCATATGTGCCATCTGGAAACCATCCGACAGTATGACAATGAATCTCTCTCTGATTACATGAAGCATTTCCAAGAAGCCATCAACAAGATCTCGCGCCTAGATCAGCGTAAAGCTCTAAGCATTTTTCAAAGGAACCTAGACCCGGAACAAAATGAAAGATATGTGTACGAATTAATCAACAAAGAACCTTAGAGCCTGGCAGCAGCATATACTATGGCTGCCCGGTTCTTCAAAGAATACGTGTTACAAGCCATGAGAATGACCCGTTAGGGAACCTCCTCAGCACAAACACAAGATGATCGCCCCCAAGGAGGGTATCAGCAGGAAAAGAGATTTAAGCCTAGCAGACAAAGTAACTACATCCAGAGCTCTTAGCTCTCCGTACCAGAAAAGGTCCCGGATCCCGAGCCCAAACAGAATTCTAGGCCCCCGAGGCCGCCAAAATCAGAACCCAAACCAGAACCTGAATGGAAACTGCTTAGCCGGACCCGTACTGATATACTGAAGGGAGTCTGGGACAAGCCTTACTTTTATCCACCCAAACCAATGCTCACAACACCTTATAACCGACCCACACACAAACAATGTGATTACCATGGGACTCATGGTCATACCACTGAAAACTGTCTCTCTCTCAAGTACTTCGTTGAAGATCAAATCAAGAAAAGAAATATGGGCCAGTACATAGCTCGGAAAACCATGGAGAAAGCGGAAGGATCCGGATCTGGAAAGAAACATGTTGTCAATGTAGTAATGGGGGGTCCAGTTCTCCTCCCCCTAGTCCAGGCTCTGAAGATGAAAGTATGTTGATCCAGTACTTCCCCGAACAAATCATCTCTTTCAGTAATGCGGACTTTGAAGGAATTGACCCAAACCATAATGAAGCCCTGGTTGTTAGCTTGGACATAGCGGATAACAAAGTCAAAAGATTCCTTGTCGATAATGGATCTTCAGTGAGCATCCTGTTCAAGCACACTCTGGATAGGATGCAGCTGGGGAGCGTAAGAATGAATGTTTACAGAGAAGACCCTCTTTATGGGTTTGGGAACAATTTGGTCCCGATCCATGGAACCTTATAACTGCCAATCCTATTTAGCACCAGTCCTAAGCAGCTAACTCATAGTGTGAAATTCTATGTTATCAACACCCTGTCCTCATACAATGTGATTCTTGGCCGCCCGGCCTTAACCAAATTACGAGCCATAACCTCTACCCCACACTTAAAGTTCAAATTTCCCACACGAGCTGGAATTGGGGAAGTCAGGGGAGACTCGGAGATGGCAGGAAGATGCTACAACCAATCACTAGTCATGGCTGAGACTAACCTAGAAAATAAGAGAAAAGCATCTTCCTACCAGAAGAACCAAAGCCGCAAAAAGCATAGAGTCCACTTCAAGAAGGGACCCGGGCATGAGGTCCAGAACATTGAAAATATTGAAGCCTCGACCAAAGAAGCCTTAATTGCCAAGGCACGAGAATACTTAGAGTCAAATACTCAGGCCCGGATCCAACAATACACATCCAAGAAAGAACAAGGAAAAGTAAAACCTGCTATGGAAACAGAAACTTTTGAGCTCGAAAAAGGCAATCCGGACAGAAAGATAAAGATTGGGTCCGGACTTAACCCAACATTCAAGGCTAAACTAATTCAGCTACTCAAGAACTATTCTGATGTTTTCGCTTGGAGCCCAGAAGACATGCCGGGTCTCCATGAGTCTGTGGCAATGCATTCCCTCGATGTACTCCTAGATAAGAAGCCAGTAAAGCAGAAATGGAGAAACTTTGTTTTGGAGAGACAAAAAGCGATTGATAAGGAGGTTGAAAGCTTCTCAAGGCCGGAATAATCTGTGAAATCAAGTACCCAGATTGGCTAGCCAACGTAGTCCTGGTCAAAAAGCCAAACGAAAAATGGCGAATGTATGTGGATTACACAGACCTTAATGCAGCTTGCCCAAAAGATCCTTATCCTTTACCCATTATTGACCAACTTATCGATGCCACCTCCGGGCACGTAATGTTCAGCTTCATGGATGCTTTCTCCGGATATAACTCGATAAAAATGAACCCGACAGACATTGCCAAAACTGCATTCAGAACTCAAAGGGCCGTATATGCTTATCGGTATATGCCATTCGAATTGATGAATGTCGGATCAACTTATCAAAGAGCAATGGTGGAGATATTCAAAGACCAACTCGGCAGAAACCTTGAATCATACGTGGATGATATGATAGCAAAATCTAAAATAGTCGAAGAACATGTTCCTAACTTGAAGGAATGCTTTGAGAATTTAAGAAACCACAATATGAAGTTAAACCCAGAGAATGCACTTATGGGGTAGAGGCAGGAAAGTTCCTAAGCTTCATGATCAGTCAACGTGGAATTGAAGCCAATCCGAAGAAGATAAAGGCCATTCTAGAAATGGGGTCGCCCCGGACCCAGAAAGAAATTCAGAAACTACCAGGGTCCCTGGCAGCACTGAGAAGGTTCATTCCAAAGCTCTCAGAGCGTTGTCTACCCTTCTTTAGCCTTCTCAAAGGGGCTAAAAACAAGAGAGAAATAATCTGGGACCAGTAATGTCAAGATGCATTTGATAAAATCAAGGAATATCTCTCCTCACCACCGATTTTAATCAAAGCCGAGCCCAGAGAGCCTTTGTTCCTTTATCTATCTACGGGACCTCTTGCAGTAGGAGCCACATTAATCCGGGAACATGAAGGACAACAGAATCCCGTTAATATGTCAGTCAAGTTTTGAAAGATGCTGAGACAAGATATCTGAATCTTGAGAAGTTTGCTTTTGCTCTGGTAACCGCATCAAGAAAGCTAAGACACTATTTCTATTTCCAGGGATGTGAAATTAAGGTAATAACTGATCAACCACTGAGGAAAATTATTCATAAACCAGATGTCTCAGGCAGGCTTGTTAATTGGGCTGTGGAGTTGAGTCAGTTTCAACTCACTTTTGTGCCCCGGACAACAATCAAGGCTCAGGTCCTAGCCAATTTTATTGTGGAATGCACCTTCCGGAGCAGCAAGTTAGCCCTATTATGATTGATACAGAAGAAGAAAGTAATACAGATCTGGAAACTTGGATTCTATACGTCGATGGTTCTTCAACCAGTGAGAGATCTGGAATAGGAGTAATAATGAAAAGCCCGAACGGATTCCAAATAAGGCAGGCTATAACATTCAAGTTCATAGCAACGAAGAATCAAGCAGAATACGAAGCATTGTTAGTCGGACTCATGTTGTTCTGAACTCCGAAAATTTAGAACCTAAATATCTACAGCGATTCTCAAATTGTGGTAAAACAAACAAAAAGGGGAACACATTGCAAAAGATCCAAAGCTGGCACAATACCAAGCTCTGGTGAAGGGTTACTTAGCCTCAATCTCGAAGTTTCAAGTTAATGAAGTCAGTAGAGAAGAAAATTCCGAACCAGATCTGTTATCCAAAGTAGTACAGAATGCCGCCGAACTTGACGGCTCGGTTTATTTTGAAGAATTGGAGAAACCAACAATTAAAATCCTGGAAATCATGGAAATTCATAGTTAGCCGAACTGGATGACTCTATTCATTTTGTATCTGGACAAAGGACAGTTATTTGAAGACAAGAACAAGGCCAACCGACTTAAAGCCAAGGCCGCGAAGTTTTTTCTGGAAAATGGACAGCTATATCGCCGAACCTTCTCAAGTCCAGTTCTAAAATGCATTGGACCAGAGGAATCTAGCTACTGTTTGCAAGAAGTTCATGAAGGAATTTGTGGAGATCATATGTCTACAAAAGCCTTGGTCTACAAAAACATAAGGCAAGGCTACTACTGGCCTACCATTCATAATGATGTTGTTGAGTTCGTAAAGAAGTGTAAGAATTATCAACTGTTCAGTAATGTTCCAAGGCAAAGCCCAGTCCTGCCTTCTTCAGACCTATCTCCCATCCCATTTGCAGTCTGGGGAATAGACATCATGGGTCCCTTTCCCCGGGATGAGGGCGATTTGAGGTATCTTCTTGTAGCAATTGATTATATGACTAAGTGGGCTGAAGCTAAGGCAATGAGGACTATCAACCAACAAGACTATATCAGGTTTATGGATAATATCTTCATGAGATTCGGGCTATCTCAAGTCTTAGTTTCGAACAACAGCCCCCAATTTGTGGGATCTGATTTTGAAAGTTATTTGAAGGAAAGGGGTATCAAGCGCAAAAAATCTCCGGTAGCATATCCTCAGGGGAATGGCCAGGTGGAAGTAACAAACAGAATTTTGTTAAGGGGAATTGAAAAGAGGCTTCAGAAAAGCAAAAACAAATGGCCCGAGGAACTTCCTATTGTGCTCTGGGCTTATAGGACTAGCCCTAGAACCAGCACCGGAGAAACACCGTTCAAGTTAGCTCATGGAACCGAAGCAATACTACCAATTGAGGTGGGGTCTCCTTCTCACAGGGCCATCAACTTTGAAAAAATTACGTATGAAGAAGGACTCCGGGTAAATTTAGACCTGGTAGATGAGGTCCGGGACAAGGTGGTGAAGAAGATGGAGAAATATAAAGAGAAAACAAAGGATTATTTCAGCAAGAAGGCTAGAGTCAAAAACTTTCAAGTTGGTGATCTAGTTCTTCGTGATACGGAAGCTTCGGACCCAACCAGTACTGGAAAGCTAATGCCTAAGTGGGAATGTCCATACAGAGTTAAAGAGGTCCTTCGCCCCGGGACATACAAGCTGGCCAATATTGATGACTCTGAAGTTCCCAACACATGGCACGCCCTCAGACTCAGGAAATTCTACCAGTAAAAAGAAGCCAAGCCCCGGAAAACCAATCAAGGAGCTCCATGAAAGCCCAAAGTCTTCAACAGTAAGAGATAGTCACTGTAATGAAGCGAGAATAAGAAATATTGTACCAAGAAAGTTTATTTTAATGAATTCGGGCTTCACTATTTTCTTTTCAGAAATCTGTATTATTTATATTTCTCATTTGTTATTACTGCTAAAAATCTAAGACCTCGGCCCGGAGCAATAAGCAACGGTTGGGCCGGGGAAAAAGCAATATGCAAATTTTATAGAAAATTTTCTTAGTCAAAAATATAAGACCTCGGCCCGGAGCAATAAGCAACGGTTGGGCTGGGGCAAAAGCAATATGCAAATTTTATAGAAAATTTTCTAAGTCAAAAATCTAAGACCTCGGCCCGGAGCAAAAAGCAACGGTTGGGCCGGGGCAAAAGCAATATGCAAATTTTATATGAAATTTTCTAAGTCAAAAATCTAAGACCTCAGCCCGGAGCAATAACCAACGATTGGGCCGAGGCAAGAGCAATATGAAAGTTTCAAGTCACGAAACAATACAAATTGATTTCAAAAAAAAAATAGAAAAAAAGATTACAATAAATGTAACAAAGAACAGAATAGAAATATTCATTCGGCAACAATAATATTGGACAGGGACCGAACCAGCCTTATGGTTCGAAACATCCCCATCCAATAACAAGTTCAAAAACTCAAAAGTTATCAAGTTACAAATTTAAAATTATTCAATCAGCAGGGGGATCTTGGACAGGGGGATTCTGGACATCAGGCTGTTGCTTATCCTGTTCCTGAGTTTGTTCCTCTTCTTCAAAATCTGAATCACCTGACAAATAGTAGGGTTCAGGTTCTTCCTCGGTAGCTGATAAGTGGATTTCATATCCACTTAGAATGCTTCGTATCGGCTTAAATTGATTACTTGACCTCAAGTATGTGTTGTTTTTGATGTGTTTTTAGTAGGTTTGTGCAGGACTATTAACTTGAGGCAGGTAGTTGCTTTTCCATGTTTTTGTGGTGGTTTTGAGCTCAGGAGTTATGGACGAGACTTGCAAGAGAATCGAAGCGAAAAAGAGGCAAAAATGAGCAAAATCAGAATTTTGTCCAGGAATTAGGGCGTGGGCGGCTTGTTAGCATTTCAGATGGCACGGACGCGCCTGTTATGGCGCGGGGACGCTACATTCAACTGCCAGAAATCCTGATTCACTTCTGTTTTGAAATTTTCTTGCTGACCAAGGCACGGGAGGCTATATAAACACATGTTATCAACAGAAGAGCACGTTTCTACAGAAGAGCACGTTTCTACAGAAGAGAGCCAGGAGAACAAGATTTGGAGAAGGATTCACCGAAGAACGTGACATCTAACGGAGATTTAGATCCACATCTTTTGTATTCTTCTAATTAGGCGATATTTTGGGATGCTCATTTTGGATTTATTTTCTAACCTCTATTACTCTAGTACTCTCGTTATTATTCAGATCTTATTTTATATCATGTTATCACTAGATCCCATGATGACGAGTCGTTCGATTATGAACTAATCGTTGTCATGAGATTCTAACGGATTTATTTACGGAATTTAATAGTTTGATTGCTTTAAAGATTTATGTGTGATGACTTATTGATTTCCTCGAATGGTTGTGCTTATTCTTCTTGGATGCGTAGCTAACATTTAAGTTGTATTGTTAATCTCTATTGAATGCGAAAGTGGATATAGAGATTTAGAACTTGCCATGCTAGCATAGGTTTATGGATGTTTTGACATGCATGATTCGTAGTGTAATTTTAACCATCTTACGCTGCCCTATGTGATCTCAATGGATAACTTGTACTTAAACCGTTATGTTTTCAAATCTAGACATATAGGGTCTAAACATAATTAGTGTCTACCCAGCTTCTATCTATTTTGTGGATGTTGAGTGGTTTGGTAACGTATACCGAAACGTAGCGTGTATTAATTTCACGTTATCCGATTAGTTGTCATAACCATCACATACATTGATTAAAGGCATCAACTCTAAACGAAGTATTTAATGAAGTTAGGATCCCATGTTTTATATCTCATAAGTAATTTGGTTAAAATCACATTAATTAATTAATTCTTAGTATTGTTAATTTGCTTGTTAGTTACATTAGCTAATCAAAACACACTTTTGATATTTGTCTTAGCAGTGAATAATAATCATACATTGTTGCATAAGTGCATATTCTGAATTATACCAGTCTCTGTGGGAACGAACTTAACTTAACCTTATATTACTTGTGACCGCGTATGCTTGCGTGATTTAGTGCGAACAAGTTTTTGGCGCTGCTGTCGGGGACTCGGTGTTTGTTATAGTTTATGTGCTTGTCATCAGTGGTCGTTAAAGTTCACTGACTCGGATTATTTTCTTACTTATCTTGTTTTGTTCTTTGTGTTTCAGGTACTTGAGCGTGTATGCGAGCACACTCTCAATCTCTTAAGGATAAACTGGCAGAAGAAGAACTTGAAGCAGCAGTAGATATGGGAGAACCAGCAGCAACGAAAGCATTGAAGGATTATTCTCAACCGAAAATCAATGACATTCAGTCTAGCATTGTCAGACCAGCCATTGCAGCTAATACCTTCGAAATCAAGCCTGGCACGATTCAAATGGTGCATAATTCAGTTCAGTTTGGGGGTGCTCCAACGGAAGATCCTAATATGCACATCCGGAACTTCATCGAGATATGTGACACTTTCAATTTCAACGGTGTGTCCGAAGATGCTGTGATATTGAGACTTTTCCCATTTTCTCTGAGGGATAAAGCTATGGGGTGGTTACATTCTCTACCAGTAGGTTCCATTGTGACATGGGAGGATCTTGCTTAGAAATTTCTCACCAAATTCTTCCCTATGGAAAAAATTGTAGCAACAAGGAACGCTCTTACTCAATTTGCACAGCAGTCGGGAGAATCTTTATGTGAAGCTTGGGAGCGCTACAAGGAGATGCTTAGGAAGTGTCCTCATCATGGAATGCCCGACTAGATGGTGATCAATTGTTTCTATAATGGGCTGGGAGCACAATCAAGACCAATGCTAGATGCAGCATCAGGTGGAACTTTATGGGCTAAGAGCTACGAGGAAGCTTACGAGCTAATTGAGATGATGGCTGCTAATGAATATCAGAATCCAACTCAGAGACTATCGCAAGGCAAAGTAGCAAAAATTCTGGAAGTGGATGCAGCTACAGCTGTAGCAGCTCAGTTAAAGGCTTTGACTATGAAGGTGGATTCTTTAACTTTATGGAGTTCAGTAGGTGGCAAGTATTTATGAGCTTTGTGCGGGTGCACATAAGACGAATCAATGTGCCATATCTAGTGAATCGGCACAATTCATGAGCAATTTTCAGAGACCATAGCAGCCAACTCCAGCCACCTATCATCCTAATAACAGAAATCATCCTAATTTCAGCTAGAGCAACAATCAAGGTGGTATTCAACAACCACAACAGCCTTATCAACAGTTTCAAGGTCAGCAATATGGAGCTAAACCATTCAATCCTTCTGGTTTTCAGCAGCAGTATGCTCCAAGGCAACAATTTTAACCTCCGGGATTTCAACAACAGTCTCATGCAAGTGCTGGGTAGTCTTCTACTGAAAAATCTGAATTAGAAGAATTGAGGTTGATGTGTAAAAGCCAAGCGGTCTCGATCAAAACCTTGGAGAATCAGATAGGTCAAATTGCTAACGCGTTGTTGAATAGGCCATAAGGAACTCGTCCTAGTGATACAGAGGCTAATCCAGGCAAGAGGGAAGTCAAAGAACATGTGAAAGCAGTTACTTTGAGATCTAGAAAAGTCACAAACGATCAGAAATCAGCAGTGCAGGAAGACGAAGGACTTCAGGGACAGAAGGTGGAGCGTGCCCGCGCCACAGGGACCGCGCCCGCGCCCTCACCAAAGTCAGAAAAAGAAAAAATTGATTTGGCGGCTGATCAGTTGGACGGAGAGGTGGAAAAGAGCAAGAATTCTGCTAAAAAACCTACTCCGGAGCAGAATACAGAGAGCAATCAGATCTATCCTCCCCCTCCATATCCAAAAAGACTCCAGAAGCAGAAATTAGACAAGCAGTTTGCCAAGTTTCTTGAGGTGTTCAAGAAGTTGCATATCAACATACCTTTTGTGGAAGCTCTAGAACAGATGCCGAGCTATGCTAAGTTCATGAAGGGTATTCTATCTCGGAAATTGAAACTCGAGGAATTGGAAACTGTTGCTTTGACAGAAGAATGCAGTGCTGTTCTGCAACAGAAGTTGCCTCCTAAACTTAAAGACCCGGGAAGTTTCACAATACCGTGCACCATAGGCAACTTATCTTTCGACAAGTGTTTATGTGACTTGGGAGCTAGTATCAATCTGATGCCATTGTCTGTCTTTAAGCAACTTGGGTTGCCTGATCCGAAATCGGTTAATATGACCTTGCAGTTGGCAGATCGGTTGATCACGTATCCGAGGGGTATAGTGGAAGATGTATTAGTGAAGTTGGATAAGCTGATTTTTCCGGTTGATTTTGTTATACTGGACTTTGAGGAGGATAAGAGGATTCCCATCATCTTGGGAAGGCCATTTCTAGCTACGGGCCGAACTCTGATCGATGTGCAAAAAGGAGAGCTTACCATTAGAGTGCATGATCAGAAAGTCACTTTCAATGTGTTCAAGGCAACAAAATATCCGTCAGATTCAGCGGAGTGTTTCAAGGTGGACGTTGTTGATAAGATTGTGAAGAAGGAGATGGAACAACTAAAAAAATCAGATCCCGTGGAAAAAGCTTCAAGAGGGGTTTTTGGCATTGAGAATGAAGAAAGAAAGGGGCTATTTCAGTTGTTGGATGCAACTCCATGGGAAAGAAGAGTTGACATTCTGCATAAGTGTCGTGGGCTTACTGATTCTAATAATTTTCAGGTGCTACGTAAGTTGTCAAGTGAGGAAGCTTTTGCACTTGAACTCAAGCCACTACCACCCGAGGAGCCACCACCTAATTCACCACCCGAGGAGGGGTGGCCCTGCCGACAGTTAGGGGAGTTCTCTTTATCCTTGAATCTTGCCTTCAATGAGGACATTGAATATTTTAAGTTTGGGGGTGATTTGGGGATTAGCAATAGTAGTTTCTTTATTCATGTAGGAATCATATTGCATGTGTAGTAGTAGCTCATTCATATTTTTATGACTGTTTCACGTAGAGAATATTTGTTGCATATTTGTTATGTATTCCATGTGAGTCCATTTAGTTGCATTTGCATAGCATATTTCATGATCCCGTAGGACTTGGCTATTTCCGTTTGGTAGGTCGATGTTGATTTTGGCATGGTAGTGATGAATAGAGGGTTAATTTAAGTTCTTATGAATTGACTTGCATGTTTCAGAAACAAAATCTTTACACAGTCTCATTGTTTGCTTTTGGACTAGGTCAGGTCATACTTGTTTGGTTGTTGAGATTTAATCACCGGTTTATATTTAGAATGTTCTTTATTTCCTTGATAGCGTAGGAGCACTAATATATAAGTTTGGGGGAAACCAAGAATTTCATGCTAGTTGTTAATAAAGGTTAGGCGTCAAAAGGCTAATAGCCGCTCATATTTTATGAGTGGTCTAGGGTTGGATGAGATGGAGCGAAACGCACTCATTCCAAATTATTAGTGTGAAAAAAAAATCAGAAAAAGAAAAAAAAAGAGTTATGTGAGTGTGTAAGTGAAGAATTGACCACGGGTGAGCTCGTTAATACTCGAGCAATTAAGTTCTAGGGTACTTTGTGCCTAGTGGCCTAAGGCTTTTCTGGTCTGGGATCAACTAACCTAACGCTCGCTACATGGGTATTATTGCATAAGTCTTTAGGGGCCTCATCCATTGCACGGTCAAATAAGCATGTGTGTTTTGTTATGTGTAGTTGTTTGTTTACTAATTTAGCATTAATCCTTGGCTAACTCAAATGATGATGGAGGTGTATCTGAGTTATGAAGTGTTTATCGTTCATTCTATTTATAAACCTGTGATTGTTTTGGCGAAGAATAGGCTATGACTTTGATATGCGGTTGGGAGTATATCTGATGAGCGTCGCACACACCAACGTTTCTATTCATGTAATGTTAGTATACGGGGATTTAGTCGAGCTCTATTTGGAGTTATTGCATTCTCCGAGATATTTGCTTGCAGAATTGGTTATGGTTAATCCGAGGGGATCTTTGCAATTTCATTTAGTTGTATTCATGCATTGCATTTGTACGCGTCGAGTCTGTTTATGCTTGAGGACAAGCAAAGGTTTAAGTTTGGGGGTGTGATAAGTGGATTTCATATCCACTTAGAATGCTTCGTATCAGCTTAAATTGATTACTTGACCTCAAGTATGTGTTGTTTTTGACGTGTTTTTAGTAGGTTTGTGCAGGACTATTAACTTGAGGTAGGTAGTTGCTTTTCCATGTTTTTGTGGTGGTTTTGAGCTCAGGAGTTGAAGGACGAGACTTGCAAGAGAATCGGAACGAAAAAGAGGCAAAAATAAGCAAAATCAGAATTTTGTCCGGGAATTAGGGCGTGGGCGCGCTTGTCAGCATTTCAGATGGCGCGGGCGCGCCTGTTATGGCGCGGGGGTGCTACAACATTCAACTGCCAGAAATCCTGATTCACTTCCGTTTTGGAATTTTCTTGCTGACCAAGGCACGGGAGGCTATATAAACACATGTTATCAATAGAAGAGCATGTTTTTACAGAAGAGAGCCGAGAGAACAAGAATTGGAGAAGGATTCACCGAAGAACGTGACATCTAACGGAGATCTAGATCCACATCTTTTGTATTCTTCTAATTAGGCGATACTTTTGGATGCTCGTTTTGGATTTGTTTTCTAAACTCTATTATTCTAGTACTCTCGTTATTATTCAGATCTTGTTTTATATCATGTTATCACTAGATCGCATGATGACGAGCCGTTCGATTATGAACTAATCGTTGTCATGGGATTCTAACGGATTTATTTACGGAATTTAGTAGTTTGATTGCTTTAAAGATTTGTGTGTGATGACTTATTGATTTCCTCGTATGGTTGTGCTTATTCTTCTTGGATGCGTAGCTAACATCTAAGTTGTATTGTTAATCTCTATTGAATGCGAAAGTGGATATAGGGATTTAGAACTTGCCATGCTAGCATAGGTTTATGGATGTTTCGACATGCATGATTCGTAGTGTAATTTAAACCATCTTACGCTGCCCTATGTGATCTCAATGGATAACTTGTACTTAAACCGTTATGTTTTCAAATCTTATAAACATATAGGGTCTAAACATAATTGGTGTCTGCCCAGCTTCTATCTATTTTGTGGATGTTGAGTGGTTTGGTAACTTATACCGAAAGGTAGCGTGTACTAATTTCGTGTTGTCCGATTAGTTGTCATAACCATCACATACATTGATTAAAGGCATCAACTCTAAACGAAGTATTTAATGAAGTTAGGATCCCATGTTTTATATCTCATAAGTAATTCGGTTAAAATCACATTAATTAATTAATTCTTAGTATTGTTAATTTGCTTGTTAGTTACATTAGCTAATCGTAACACACTTTTGATATTTGTCTTAGCAGTGAATAATAATCATACATTGTTGCAAAAGTGCAAATTCTGAATTATACCAGTCTTTGTGGGAACGAACTTAACCTTATATTACTTGTGACCGCGTACGCTTGCGTGTTTTAGTGCGAATAGTAGCTGCAAAATGCTGTTCAGCCCCAATAAGCAAAGGAATGAACTCGTCCCAGGTTGCCTTTGGGTTAACCTTTAAAAGCTTCTCAGCAACAACCCAGGCACGACCTATCTAGGCAGCAGCCTTCGTCCCGAGCTCATTAAAATATTCCTGGGAGGTTCTGAATTCAACAATAACAGATTCTGAATTTTTGAAGTTAGAGACCTGCACCCGGTCCTCAACTTCCTTCTCAACCTTCTGGGCCTGGGACTCAGCAGCATCAGCTTTGCGTTGGAGACTGAAGTATTTATCCTCGGATTCCCTGAGCTTCCGCTCCAGATCTTCAACACTCTTCTTCAATTTTGAATTGGCATGATCCAGATCAAATATCTTGATGTCATTCTCTTCAGCAGAGGCCACAGCAGCCCGGGCAGCTTCAATGCTCTCCAAATCCCTATTCCCAAGAGAATATACGCCAGCAATCTTGGCTCCCAGCTGAGAAAAGGCAAGAAAGAGAGTTAGTACAATATTAAAACCAAAGGCAAAAACATTAAAAAATAAAATTACCTTAAACCAAGTCTTCATCATTTCTTTCGATAAAGGGTTAAAGCCCAGAGAATTGTAGGCCTCCCAATCTTCTTTGGTGGAATCTCAGATATCACCTGTTTGCACCTATCAACTTCGGAAGCAACCTTCTTCCCTTTATCCAGTTTTGGTGGTGGCCCAGAAACAGTACAAAATGGCACTTCGGAGCGAGTAGACTTTGGGATCCCGGAGCGACCAGCAAACTACTCCGTCTCAATAATATCGACAATATCTTCCTCCCGAATCCTCATGGTCCTCCGGGGAACGAGTTTTGGATTGATTATGCCTTTAGGCTCAACAGATGTAGGGGTCGTTGTTTGATTACCCGCTCTGGATTCAGAGGCTGCCTCAGTATCAGTCTTTGAACCTTCGCCCTCGACATTCTTCTTCTTCTTCTTCCCGAATTTGGGACGTTGGTTTACGCGGTGCACACCACCGATACCCTGCATGGCAGTAGCCAACCCGACAGTTTCTTGATCTAGAGCGTTCATTAGGCCCTACAGAAATCCAGCACCTTTGCCCGGGCATCACCCTCTAGCACGTAAACCTGAAAATCCCTATGGGCATCGGTCTCGAATAGTGGCATAAATTCTAAGTCCTCAAATTGCATATACATAAATTCCTCATGCCAACCCTTGAGGGAGGATAGCATAACAACTGGAACAGCCCCACCCTTCTTAAAACTGCACTCCTCGTAATGGAATCGGAGCTCATACAAGGGGTCTAAATTGGACCGGGCCAAGGTAAATAACTGGTGGAAAAGCTTAAAGGTGGGCAAATAACCCTTGACGTTACACCAACCAATAAACCAAATAATCCATTTAACAACATTGGGAACGAGTTGGAAAACGAAAATTCCATATTGGAATTTACAAAGACATTTGATAAATTGGTGGCACTGGGGATTGAACCCGGACCTGAGGTGTTCCAGGTACACACCCATTTCACCATTCCCGGGCCAGTGGTAAATGCGTTAATGTGGCTCGGGCCATCTCTAAGCTACCTTCTCGTTCAGATGGAAGCAGCACCTAAGGCATTCATCTAACATATCGTTGCTAGCTTCGGGTAAGAGAGGGGCCGTTGAGGTACCGATCCCGAGACGATTGGCAAACTGATTATCTATACAACCCTTATCATACAGAATTGCACTCCCCTCCAGTTGATGGGTGAAATTGAAGGTCATATCTCGGTAGTAGAAGCTGTCTGGAACAGTATCATCCTTTCTTACGAAAAGATACTCTGTATCCTTCCAGTTCCCTAGAGAGTTTCTAAGGGTCTCTCCGGGTGGCAAAACTAGAGTGGCGGCATCGGATAACTTAAGCCTACTGGACTTCTTACTATTATTCTTAGCCATAATTTTACCCGAGAAAAGTTCTATGTGTGCAAACCCGGACTCGAAACTGGATTCGGAAGAAGAAGAGGGAGTGGTCCGGTAAAAGAAAGAAAGGGGTCACTTAGTTAGCTATTTCTTATAAACCATAAAACACCTACCCACCCCGAATTAATGCCATTACCGAAGCTCGGACCATAGAACAACAAACACAAAATCAGAAACATAAACAGAATTCTCCAAAACCAAAACAGATCTACATAATATACATACAAATATATAAACATAAACCGAAGAACAACAACCAAAATCTAGAAACTCGAAAATCAACAAATCCAAAAGTAAAGCCCCAAAACCCACAAGTTATACACTATATAGCCTAAAACAAATAAACATCAAACAAAACCAGATAACAAAACCACAAAAGCGAGACAAAAACCCTGAAAATCACAAACGTAAGTTGGAGAAATACGAACAGTCGAAAGAAAGCAAAGGCATAGATTCGACATATATAGAAAAAGAGGAGATTAAATAAGAGAAAAGAGAAAAAAAACTTACAAGCAAAGGGGGAGACGACAACATGAACTCAAACGCCAAGAAAGACAATAGCAACAGCAAAGAGTTCAAAGGAAAGAAAAGGCGGAGAAAACTTTCGCAAAAAGTGAAAACCCGTAAAAGTACAACTGACTTGAACTTATAGGGAGTTAAACAAAGAAAGGCGTGGCCACGTGGATAGCTGTGATTATTCGTAAAATAAAAATATTTTTTGGGATTTCAAGAAATTACAAGAATACGACTGTCAGAAAGGGAGTAATGATGGTTTCACGTCTCATGAGGAGAATGGGCAAGCTCTGGAAAATTCGGTTATTAAAAAAAGAAATAGAAAAACGTTACAAAAAACGTTTGGAATTCTATGAGGCTCGGAACACTCTCAACCCTGGATCTGTGCTGCGCCCACAATCCGGGCCTGGGGGCAAGAAAGATGGAAAATTTTCTTCTAAGTTACCCAAGGTATTTAACTTTGGATTTCTGAAGATTGTCATTCAATCTCAGCCCCGGATCAGGTGATGCGCCCATAATTTGGGCCTAGGGGCCTAGAAAGATGGAAATTTTTCTTCTAAGTTACCCAAGGTATTTAACTTTGGACTTCTGAAGATTCTCATTCACTCTCAACCCCGGATCAGGTGCTACGCCCACAATCCGGGCCTGGGAGGCAAGAAAGATGGAAAATTTTCTTCTAAGTTACCCAAGGTATTTAATTTGGACTTCTGAAGATTCTCATTCACTCTCAGCCCCGGATCAGGTGCTGCGCCCATAATCCGGGCTTAGGGGGCAAGAAAGATGGAAATTTTTCTTCTAAGTTACCCAAAGTATATAACTTTCACTACTACTACTCCCCCATCTAGACGAATCCGCATAGGGGAGTGGGGGGCAAATGATAGGCTGCTTTCCACAATGAGCCCGGACCCGGGAATTGTGCCGAATCCAGAGCGTTTCTTGTTAATAAATTCGTAAATGATAGGCTACTTTCCACAATGAGCACGGACCCGGGAAATGCGCTGAACCAGGGGCGCTTCTTGTAAATAAATTCGGCCCCGCGGATGTTATCCAAGTCCTGTGGACAGAACACGTGACATCTCGAATCTCAGTCATCATCAAGGGCCCCATTTGACAATGATAGCTAATAATTACCAATGATGAGCATAATCCAAGAATGAAGATGTCACACTCCAAAAGGTGCCTGACATACTTTTCCACAATTATTCCCCTAGACACGTGTTATGCATCCGCAATCCTCAGGTGTCTCACCTACCTAAGATCCAACGCTCATGATTGTATGTACCAACCCCCAAACCCTAATCCTTGGCCTATAAATAGACCAAGAGAAGAAGGTTTAGGGGTTACATTCTACACACGCCTAATCCTCAGCCAACAACATGTTGGTGCAGTGGTTGAGCCACTGGCCTCCTTTGAAGGAGGTCAAGGGTTCGACTCCTGCGTGTGTGTGAGTTTCTTAGTTTGTATTAGGTTTCCTTTCTGTATTTGTATTTCTATATTTGTAATGGCCGGGGGTCCTTCGGAAACAGCCTCCCTATTGTATAGGGGCATGGTCTGCGTACATCTACCCTCCTCAGACACCACTTTGACTGGTATTATAACTGAGTAAGTTTCGTTTTTATTCTACACACGCTCTCTATACACTCACATACACCTTCCACATTTTAGATACTCTATATTCTCTATATCATCTTCCAAAGTCTTCTCTTATTCTCACGCCAGAGGTGTCGCGGGTCCAAACCCACCTCCCGAAGTTGTTTTGCAGTTATCCACCAGCAGTTACACCGCTCCATGGCGTGGGAAAGGCGGAGGAAGAACCCCATCGAAATATGGAGTTATCAGGTATTTTAATAATCAAAACGAAATATAAGTAGGTTTCATAAATCGAATAGAATTTTTAACTTGAAAAATCATCAATTCCTTTTTTCTCTCTTTTGTTTCTGCGTAGCTTTAATTGGAAAATAATTGTTAAACCATCTAGATTATTTTGTTAATTTCATGTGAACTGTAAAATCGTCCAAATCAAATTTTAAGAATTTGAAATAGATCACAAATATTAAATTAAACGTGTAAAATCTTATATATATCAATTTTTTAACAACAATTTGATATTTAAATTAATAACATATAAAATTTTTAAAAAAATTAATATAATTGTAGATATTAAAAAAAATCGTCTATTGCATCGGTCTAATTATTTAATTGTAAGATGCAGGTGTCTTAACTTATCGTCATAACTGTGCAATGAAATCTGTCTTGTCAAAAAAGGTAACGCAAACATAGTCTAATCATTCCGTAAAATTATAACAAGTAAAGATACAAGCATTCTTGAGAAATAAATTTTAATTTCCATATAATATTCATATAACTTGTAAAGAAAATTAAATAAACAACTATGGTGTCACTTCATAAAATTTGTTGTAATCTATAAAATGTATACTTTAGAGTAGTATATATATACAGGGCTACTCCAATACAAACCTCCTTAAAATACAAACCTACTTAAAATACAAACCTACAAACCAAGCATAATCTAATATTTTAAGCTAATCTAATGACCAAATTAGGGGTACCCCAATACAAAAAACGTTTAAAATACTTGGCTCTATCCAACAAAAAAAAATAATAAAAAAAATCACTGTTCACGTGATGATGTGGCAGTGGATTTCACTGGTTAACGGTGCTTCGCACATTCTTGTACGGCGCTTCGCGCCTTTATCATTCTAAAGTTGTGAGGAATGACAATCAATGGTAAAGGCAATAGACGATTGACGGGTGTGTCGAGAGCCTTCGGCCCTCATGACTACCTAACTCATCCGTTTACTGTCTTAAATGCTTCGCATTTCCACGGCAAGATTTTTTTTATTTTTTTATTTTTTTTGTTGGATAGAGCCAATTATTTTAAGCATTTTTTGTGAAGGTACCCTTGGCGGGAACCTTAAAATAGATGAAATATAATTAATTTAGTGTTGGTTTGTAGGTTTGTATTTTAAAAGTGGTTTGTATTTATATATATATATATATAGGCTAGCGTTCAAATAGAAACCAACCTTAGAATAGAAACTAGAAACCTACACTAAATAAATTATATTTCATTTATTTTAATGGCCCCGCTAGGGGCACCTTCACAAAAAACGTTTAAAATTCTTGGCTCTATTCAACAAAAATATAAAAAAAAAAAAAATTTTAAAAAAAGTTACTGTTCAAGTGCCACGTCATCACGTGAACAGTAACTTTTTTTTAAAATTTTTTTTATTTTTTTATATTTTTGTTGAATAGAGACAATAATTTTAAACGTTTTTTGTATTGGCGTACCCCTAATTTGATCATTAGATTTGCTTGAAATATTTAATTTAGGTTTAGTTTCTAGTTTTTATTCTAAGTTAGTTTCTATTAGAACAAGACCCTATATAGGCTAGTGTTCAAATAGAAACCAATATAGAACAAGACCCTATATATCGTGTCATTTCTAGGCTTTTACCATACACTTATTCCGGCCCATTTTACCAAACTGGGCCTCGTTTATTTTTTCTTCTAAGCTAACCCTATGCCTAAAACACAAAACAAAAAATGCAGTTTAATTATTTCGTATAGATAGTGGGCCAAAAGGTGGGGTGACAATTTTCGACCCAATCCGAAACCTTACACGAACCCAATTCGAGAAAATACAAATTTGGGTAAGTAAACATTCAACCTGAAACAACCAGGTAGGCAGGTACAATCAGAGACGAACCCGAAATCCAAAAAATGACCCGAAAATTAATGAATCCTCTATTTATAACCATGCTTTTGAAATATTTTATGTTTAAAATAATTAAATTTAAATACAATAAAGTAACTTTCACATGCAATGATTAGAGACTCGCTAGTTGGTTTATAATTATTTAATAGTAATAACAATATTTTCGATATGTCATGTCTTTTTTTACACCTCACAAAATGGCTACAGTACATATTATACATTTAAATTGTAATTTTCACATGCAATGAAAAAGAATTGAACTATTTTTCTTAAAATTTCAGCAAAAACAATCATTTCATATAATATAAGAGTATATTTTCAACCATTCTAAACAAGAGTTATCTAATATAATATAATAGCGCCTTGTATTGTTACTTCCATAACACTTATAGAAGTGATATACAAATAATTATTTAGAGAGCACCGAAAATAAGCGATATGCAAGTTAATTGAACTTGCATAGCGCTTAAAAGCGCTAAATATGTAAGCTCAAAAAGGAGTGCTATTCAAGTTAAAATTTGTAGTTGTGGATGGTGAAACTAGAAATGACCCGAAACCCTACACGAACCCGGTAAATACGGGTTAGGGTTAGAAAAAAATCAACCAAAACAATCAGGTACAATCTGATCCGACATGAACCCGATCCAGAATTCGAAATTGTCACCCCTATCAAAAGGTGACCCCGGTTCAATGTCAACAACTTTACCATTACATCCAATCTGCTAAGTGCAAGCCGGAACTGATCTAAAATAATAGTCCAATTATCATCGGCTACAACTGTTTCTCTAGAGCTGCTTCCAGCAATAAAACCTTCTCTAACAAAAAGATCAAGAAATGAACACTTTTTTCCTTATTGCATAAATGAACACTTTTTTCCTTATTGCAAATGTAATATGTTGCTTTATGTTTTGCATGCTTACCATTGGGGCAATAAAATTCTTGAGTATTCATGTATCAATTTGTTAAAATATGTCGAACTCGAATTTAAAATTTGAATTTTTATTGAGGCAATAATTTTTTTTTAATATCGACTCATTATGAAAAATGTTATGAATGAACATATTCGCGAACAGTTTACAAATTTACTAACTCATAAACATCATATTAATGCTGCTCAGTGTTCACGAACGCTTTAGTTTTTTTTCTAAAAATTTATTTATGTATTAAAATAAAAAGAAAGAATGGGACATAAAATTCGAAAATTAGAAACATGCAATCTAATTTAGACTTATCAACGAATCTGATTTCGATCAGATTTAGTTAATATATAGACAATTGATGTTATGATTTTGTTATTTATTATAAAAAGAATGTATAGATTAACAAAGAATTAATGAATAGATAAAATAAATTAAAATATTGATTCAAAAACATTTACATATACAATTTTTTACTAATTATAGTGCATTCAAGAAAATCTATGAAATTTTATTGAAATATGTTTACGAACATATACATGTATCAAAGTTGTAAATAAACTCATTCATAAATCGCATTTACAACCTTGGTCACGAACTACATAATCAAACTTGTTCACGAATTTTTGAGTTAAACTATGTCATGCTCAAGTTCAATTGATTTACGAAACGATCCTTAAGATTGTTTCATGTTTAACTCGTTTACAAATCAAACCGAACTCAGATCG
The DNA here is from genome assembly GCA_036435485.1 of Saposhnikovia divaricata. NCBI lineage: Eukaryota > Viridiplantae > Streptophyta > Magnoliopsida > Apiales > Apiaceae > Saposhnikovia > Saposhnikovia divaricata. The sequence goes on along the minus strand of CM071599.1, from coordinate 138,220,821 downwards.
AGTTTTTTTAAGCCGAATACTGAATTATTCATGAACGTATCGACTAATTTACAACCCAACTTATAATTAAAACATATTTATCATCTCCATCCGATTTTAGATGAAAAATTTATGATTTTAATTTACGTGCATTTTAATGTGTTTGAAAGGATTATTTGCACGTACTTTTCCAATTATGTGAATTAAAAATGTAATTTAAGTCTTTGGCATATATTTTGATCGGAAAATGCTAGGTTCACATAAATTAGTATAAAATTGAATATAGAATCTAGGTGGTATGTGAGGTGTACATCTATAATCTATACTATATTATAAAAGACGAAACATTGAAAGTTTTGGTACGGTATGGTATGGTACAGTACCTATCTTATTTAATTATTTTACTTTATTACCAATAATTATTTAATTTAATTATAAAAAAACAAAACACAATCTTTTCTCAAAATATTACACGCAACTGTTTCCAACATATTATCTTTTTCAGCTATTACCTTTTATAGCTTTTCTAACTAAAATCTCTTATTTACAAAAATATGATCATTCTAATTAATAAAATAAACTAATAATGTCATAATTACTAATCCTAATTGATTATTTTTTCCAACTAAAAGATAATATATTTTCTATCTTTTCTAACTAAAATATATAATTTTCTCCTAAATAATAACTAACTAATTACCTATTCTAACTAAAATCTCTTCTTTCTAAATATATGATCGTTCTAATTAATGAAATAAACTAATGATATTATAATTACTAACGAACTATTTACCTTTCCCAACTAAAAGACAATATCTTTTTTATATTTTCTAACAAAAATATTTCATTTCCAAACTTGATTTTTTTACTTAATTATCCTTCCTTAAATATTTATTATTGGTAGTTACATTCATTTATATTTTATAAAATTAAATAATTATATTATAATTTCTAATAACTAATCAATTACCTTTTTCAGCTAAAACACATTATCTTTTCTAACTTTTCTAACTAGAACTTCTCATTCCAAAATATCACAAAGTCATTCTATTTACGAAATAAACTAATAAAATTATAATTGCTAATAACTAATTGATTACCTTTTTCAGATAAAATGTAATATCTTTTCTATATTTTTTGACTAAAATTTATTATTTTCATACTTTCTTTTCTTACTTATTTATCCATACTTAAATATTTATTATTGGTAAAAATGTGTTATCTTTTCTATTTTTAAATAATTAATTGATTTCATTTTTATATTCTAAAAATACTCCGGGAAACTTTATTTAATAAAAGAAAATAATATTATTATGATTACTAATACATTTTCAACTAAAACACGTTACCTTTTATATTTTCTCTCATTGAAACCTCTTCTTTTCCAATAGTATCATAGATAATTGTATTCAATAAAATAATATCATAATAATTAATAATTGGCTAATTACCTTTTTCAACTAAAGCGTATTATCTTATCTATGTCTTATAACTAAATTTTATCTTTTTTAAAAATAATATGGTCAATATAAATATAATTATGTATATATCAATATTCTAAAAATCGGCCTGGCGGCCCGTAAACGCCTAAAATCTGCAAAAATCGGACATTAGGCATTTTTTTGATTAGGCGGTGCCAAGCCGGTCCTAAGCGGGATTAGGAGGTTTAATGAATTAGGCGAGAATAATCGATTAGGCGGCGATTGTTCGGATTTAATCGGGATTAATAGCATTTAAAAATTTATCTTAAAAAATTCATATCATAAAAAATTATTCAAATTATTGAAAAAAGTTTATAATATTAAAGAAAATTTGTGCATCGCACGGGTTTTAAGCTATATTAATAATTAACGGATTACCTTTTTCAACTAAAATGTATCTTTGTTTTTATGTTCTAACTAAAATTTCTCTTTTAATAGAAATATTACGGACATTATTAATTTCTACTTTTCTAAAAATATTACGAGCAATTGTATTTAGTAAAATAACGTAATTAAATAATTACTATAAACTAATCAATTACCTTTTTCACCTGCAACATGTTACCTTTTTAATTTTGTCAACTAAATTCTTTCTTTTTCCAATCATCTCACGAACATTCTATTTTATAAAATAAAATAATAATTTTATAATTACTAACAATTAATCGATTATATTTTTCAACTAAAACCTATCATATTTTTTATAACTAAAATCCCTTATTTTCTAAAAAAATCACGGATAGCATTTATATAATTATTATCAAATTATCTCATATAAAAATTTAAGCCTCCAAAAATCATGTTTTAAAATAATTAATGTAAATTAATGAAAAAATTTCATATAATATTAAAAAAAATCTGTGCATCGCACGGGTTTTAAGCTAGTATTATATAAAAACCGAAACATTAAAAGTTTTGGTACCTATTTTTTGGTACGTCGTGAATTTACTTATTTATCCTTCATTATAAAGAAAAGTATATATGATATTTATATTATTAAAACTCCTAAAATCAATAATAACATAATATAATTAATGGTAAGTAGTCGATTGTCTTTTTTCACATTTACTTTTAATTGAAGATATTACCTTTTATGAATACCTAAAAACATCAATCGTATCATATCTTCCAATCATTAATATTTCTTTTCGAATTAAAACACGTTACCTTTTTAATTTAAAATTAATCCTAAAATCATTAATATATACCTGAAAATATCACATTATATTTTTCAATTATTAATAAAATATATTAAAAATCTGTATACGTTGTTTATAATAAGGAAACAATAGTATAATCCGTAAACATGAGTATATTAAATTATATTAAATTAAAGTTAATTAATTATATAATAGCCGAAACATTAAAAATTTTGGTACCTATTTTTTGGTATATGTTTTTTAGTATTTCGTGAATTTACTTATTTAACCTTTATTATAAAGAAAAATATATACGATATCTATACTATTAAAATACCAAAAATAAATAATAAAATAATATAATTAATGGTAGTTAGTCGATTACTTTTTTCACATTTAATTTTAGTTGAAGATATTACCTTTTATGAACATCTAAAAATTTCAATCATATTATATCTTCCAATCATATCATATCTATCAATAATTAATATATAACCAAAAATATCACAACATATCTTCTAATTACTAACAAAATATAATAGAAATCCGTATACTAAGAATAATGACTATTAGATTTTTAGTAAAAAATCAGAATCGTTAGATCTAATGATTAAATATATTATATAATTAAATTAATATAATAAAATTTCAAGGTTCGAATTCTATAAACGACATATTTATTTTAAAATTTTATAATATAAGTTTTAAACCATGCATATCATTAATTAAATTTATGTTAAATTATTAATATTAAAATTAAAATGAAATATTGTAAATAATGATTATATAAAAATATAATTATAACATAAAATAAAAATTATTACATATAAAAAAAATCCGTGCATCGCACGGGTTATAAGCTAGTAATTTTAATGTCCTATCAACCATTTATTCAATTACATGAGTTGTTTTCTTAATTTATTATTTTTAATTTTAACTTAATTTTGATTTTATTTTTGGAATTTATTTGTTAATTATTATATTTTAAAATAATTATAAATTACAAAAATATGAATATATCATTATATTTATTAAATTATTTATAATTATATAAACAATATAATTTTACAATCTAAATATTAGCACAAATATATTTTATTACACAATGCTATGGTATATACAATGAAGTCCTAGTCCCTCAAAATAATGCTTTACTTATAACAATTAGACAATTCCTCTTGTAGTAGGGATGTACAAAAAGTCTATAGATTTATTCGGGTTTTAAAAAATTCGGACTTTTTGAAATAAGTCGGGCCAAACTTTTAAAAAATCGGGTTGGGTTTAATTTTCTTTAAAATATGAGGCTCGTTTTAGACCCACGAACCAGGCTGGATCGGATCGAACCGAGCTTTGATCCGGGCTTTTTTAATTAGATATTAATATTTTTGAAATTGTTTAAAACATTTCATATTTTTTGATTTATCTATAGAAATTTGGGTTTTTGTCCATGAATTTGTTATATTTATGTTAATAGTTTTGAGATTATTAACAATAATATGAATTTTTAGATTTTATCTATAAATAATCGGGTTTTTATCCTTACTTTTTTAAAGCCCGGACTTTAATCAGGCTTTTGGTTTTCATCTGGGTTCTTCGGGCTTCGATCCGGACCAAATTTGATAAAAAATAGGAGATCCATATAAACCCTGCATGCTGGATCAAATCGGACCGGATTTTTACAAATCGAACTTTTCGGGTTTTTTTTCGAATCGAATCATACCGAAATTCATATAAGGTCATGGCCTTGGACCAAATCAAATTGGACATTTTTCGAATAGAACTTCAATTTTAAGCTTTTTTCTAGATTAGACCGGACCGAATTACAGGATTTAGATTTTTTGAACACCTCTATGCTGCAGTATTGCAAGTTTACTTAATCTTAATCTTATGATTTTATTTTATTTTATTTTATTTTATGTACATGTTTACAAGAACGCTTAAATGTATTGGGACTTAATTGAAAGAGACGAAATGAGAGGGGCACATTAGGTGAGAAATACTTTTCAGAGTATGGAAAAAGAAGCACAAGGACAATTTAGCAGATAATCTGGTACCCTACCCTTGTTACAAGACAATCTTTCTATAGCAAACATCACATTATAAACCTCAATCAATTAATTTCTTCATGAGTGTCCGCTGTCCGGCCATAAATATAAGTATGATCCGGCGTGTATGTAGTCTCAAATTCACCTTATAATTTGTTTCAGTGCAAACTACCTAAGATAGTGTTTAAAAACATTTAGTTAATCCTAAATGGACATTTTTTTTCCTAATAAATAAAGTTTAAATTTTAGTTGAGTAAGGATCGAAATCAAATCGAATCCTGAACTTAGAATAATAAGAATCGAAACCAAATCGAATCCCGAACTTAAAATAATAAAAACAATAAGAGATAAGTTTTTACTTCTGAGCTATTTTGTCGCACTAATTCTAAATGACATTAATTAAATAATCATTTCAAATTCTCCATTTTATACTAATATTTTGATTGTACTCGATTTTATATCCCTATTATTTTTTTTATCCAAACATTTCATTTAACCAAATCTAAAATTTCAGATATAATATTTTTCCTTAGTTCCTCTTTACTTCGATTATAAAAAAAGTTTTTGTTCATATATATTAACGCTTCTGTAGATTTTCTAAAAAATAAATATGCATTTTTTTTGAAAGTATTAAATACGCATTATTTTATACCATACTCTTGTGAATTGATCAGTTGGCGGTCAAATCATCATGTCAAATACATTGAAAGAAAAGAAACGTTAAAATTGAAACATGCAAAAAAAGGTTTGTATTTGAATGGAGCAAATTTATTGAAAAGACAAGGGGACATTGACAAATGAACAAGGACCTAGTACATAGTACAATTGATTCTCATTCATATAATTGTTGTAAATCATGTTTACAACTCCGAGTTCAAGAATATATATGAACATAAAGGGCTCCCTAGCTACTAGAGTTCAGTGTTAATGGATGTATATGGTTAACCCTAATTAAGTAGTTGGCTATTTTCTATCAATCATTGTACAATTATGTATATTTGAAAAAAAAAAATCTATATGAGATTTTTGGACCATATATAGTTTGTCAGTATACTAACTGCTGAAGAGACATTTTATTGTAACTTTTTCCCTTGCTTGCAATGAAGTACAAGCTGTAATCATGATTTATCATGCATAGATGGATGAACTGCATCCACTTTATAAATTTCAGTTAAGGAATTGTATTTCTAAATTAATTAAATAAATGAAATGTACTTTTTTATATATAAATTTAATTGATCACTGCATGAAATACTTACACGTACATCTTGTTTTTATTTAATTTCAACACTCAGTTTTCTATAAAAGAAGCGAATAAGATAACGAATAAATCAAAATACTTTAATTAGCAATAATGTTCATCACAATTCTTTTTTTTTGCTTAGCATGTACATCACAATTTGAGTTAACAAGATTGTACATTTCCTAATTAACAAAAAAAAAAAAGATTGTACATTTCCTTGAGAGTACATATACATGAACTCGTCTTTGCAGACTATATTTAATCAAGTGCTGCGCCAACCTATTGGCATGTGCCCGCCCTTATAGTCAATCTGCAGATAACTTAGTGTATGTTTGGGGTATCTTAAAATGAGTAGCTTATGACTTATAAGCACTTATGTCATATAAGTGATAAGTAGAGTAGAGATTAGAGTGTTTGGTAAATCAGAATTTATAATCAGTAGACTGTTTAGGTAAATCAGAACTTATAAGTTAACTTTTATTTTTTTTATAATTTTCAAAATACTTGTTTTTTTATATATAACAATGGATATCAATGGACAGATCTCGATGAATAGGAAAATTTGATATATACATATCAATTTTCTAATGAATGGATCGAGAGATATATGGTTTTGAAGATTTGAAGGATATTATATATTACGTAATATCGAGAATAAGTTATAAGTTATAAGTTGAAAGTTAAGAATTCCTAACATTCAACTTATGAACTTATAAGTCATAAGTTTAGCTAAAACTTATTTTGACAAACACCCCCCATAAGGACTTAGGGCCTTATAAGCCATAAGTTGTGTAGTAAATGAAAAGCCAAACAGGCCCTTAGTAAATCAGGGCTCATGCATATTATTATATATATATACTATCACAAGTTTAATTGACTATATATATGTATGGAGTAAGAACATCTCTAAGGGGATGCAACTATTTAGCAATATTTCCTAGTAGGCACCTAATTTTATTTAATATCTAGAAAATGGACTTCTCCAAGGGAGCCCATCAGTTAACCAAAATTTTAGATGTGATATGGGCTAAAAGTAAGCCCTAAAGACACATTTAATGTGGCATTAATTAGACCCGGAATGGTCCAAACGTGGGGCCCACCAGATGGGCCCAAACCCTATTTATAATATTAATTTCGTAATTAATACTAAGGGTAATAAACAGCTCAGCAAATAATAGTCAAACAAGGATATTACTCTTGCCTGACTTAGCCTCCAAGATACATATTTCAACATGGAAACTGATTCCTATAAGGAAGAGATCTAGAACCTTCCTCAAGGAAGACTTATCCACCAAGTCTCTGACTCCTACCATAATTCTAGGGCTTCTCAGCCTATATAAAGGGTCTAACCCCTCATCTCAGAACCACGTTTTTGGGCAGAGCTCAATACGTCACTTACGTCTTGGCTTAATCTTCGAATAAGGACATACAAGCCACTGCGTCCTAGGTGAGCTCTCGCCGCCTTAGCCTCGAGGGCACCATCACCTAGAACTACGTTGGCTTGATTCTCTAGTAATACAGAGATACGTAGGCATCTTGTGAGGACCGATCAGTCTCGAACGCAAGAACAGCCATTAAAGCTCGAAGCTCAACCACCCTTGCATTAATTACAAATCATAACCTAGTTTTTATTCCACAACATTTGGCGCCGTCTGTGGGAAAACAACATCAACCATGATTAGCACACGAAGAACTGCACCAAGCTCTACCGAAGCTATACCAATCAGCTTCGCTCCGCCTCTTACCTCTGGGACAACCACGTTTGAACAAGGGACGATCCCCCAAACTCAAGTTTCTCAGCCTCCAGGGACGAATCCCCCTGCTGGGAGTACGATGCCTATGGTTGTCCATCCAGATCAGGGAACCAACTATCTTCAGATGGTGATCTCTCCCCTGGTTGATCCTAATCACCCTCCATCTGGGGTACAGATCCATACTACGGATCTCCTCATGAATACGAACCCAATGTATGGGCTGCCCAACTACCCCCCTGTTCGAGAACCTGGACCGAGTGGTCATGCTTTGCAGATCCAAGATCGCGAGTACCTAGACTACTCCGGCCCCTATACTACTGATTCGACATCTGAGGATGACGATGATGACCGTGACGAAGCCCCAAGGAGGCGACGTGCTAGTAGAGAGCCCCGAAGGAGGGCCCGAAGAATCCATGATGGACCTCCACAAATGACTGAGGAAAGGATCAAGGCTCATGAGGCTGAGATCCAGAGGCTGAAAGATGACGCCGCCAGAGAGCAAGCAAGGCAGAATCAAAGTCTGCATCGACCTCCTCCAATCTCAGGAAGGGTTCCCGTCATAGATCTGGAGAGGTCGTCTAGGAGACGAAGAAGGGCCGATACCTCAACTGAAGGAGCAACGAGGTCGGAAACCCCCAGAAACAACTCCAAGGATCTGATGCCGCTAGATCTTGATGATCCAACACCTCCGTTCACTGAGGAGGTGCTGAATGCCCGCATCTCAAAGAAATTGAAGATGCCGACGATCAAAGCCTATGATGGAATAGGCGATCCTGAAACTCATGTCAGGACGTTCACAGCTGCACTACTGCTGCAACCTGCTAGTGACGCCTTAAAGTGTAGGGCGTTCCCTCAAACCCTGTCGGGTATGGCTCAAAGGTGGTATAGCAGGCTACCTGCAAATTCGATTGGCTCTTTCAAGGAGTTGAAGAATGCCATTGTTAGCCAATACATTAGTGGAAGAGTTCATGAAAAAAGTTCTGCATCCCTCATGTATGTGGTGCAGGGGAAGAACGAGAATCTAAGGGGTTATCTCAAGCGATTCACCAAGGAGACATTGAATATTACAGATCTGGAGAATAAAGTGGCCATGGTAGCCTTGGAACACGGAACCACTGATCCTTTATTCAAGAGGTCTTTGGCAAAGCATCCTCCTGAGAACATGGCCGAGCTCCAACAAAGGGCCGACAAGTATATCAAGGCAGAGGATAGCATGAAAAAAGAAGCTGCTGGAGGCAATTGTAAGGGCTCCAATAACTTTAAGAAACGGAAGAAAGAACAAGAGTATGATGCTAGGGACAAGTATCCCCGGACTAGCAAGGATTCTGAATCACCACCGAAGAAGAGTTTGGGACCAAGATTCAACGACTATGCAAGACTGAATGCTCCTAGGAGTCAGATCTTGTTAGATATTGAGAAAGACAAAGATTTTCGATGGCCGAAGCCACTTAGGGGTGATCCCGCAAAGAGAAACAAGGATTAGTACTGTAGATTCCACCGCGATGTGGGGCATGATACAGATGATTGTAGGCAGTTGAATGATGAGATTGAATTCTTGATCCGAAAAGGAAATCTGAACAAATTCACTAAGGGTGATGATCATGGAACTCAAAGGAGGGATTATGATAGAAGAGACAATGATAGAAGGGATGATGATCGAGGTCGGGATCGTAACCCACAGCCCCGAGGGCCAGTTATTAACATGATTTGGGGAGGCCCGACAGCGGCCGGTACCACCCGAAACTCTCGAAAGGCGTATGCCAGAGAAGTGATACACATCGTGGGAGAAGCCTCGAAGCATGCCAGGACTGAGATAGCAATTAGTTTCGATGACTCAGACCTCGAAGGGGTGAAGTTTCCCCATGACGATCCGTTGGTCATAACCCCTGTGATTGGGAACTCGGAAGTGAAGCGAGTCTTGATGGACAATGGAGCTTCCGTTGACATTCTGTTTCATGATACATTTGGGAAGATGGGGTACAATGATTTTCAATTGACCCCCAATAACATGCCTATATATGGATTTAATGGAGTAGAATCCAAAGTTGAAGGGACTATTCAGTTGCCTATAACTATTGGACAGGAGCCCAAGGAGGCCATTCAGATGTTGAACTTCTTGGTAATCAAGGCGGTTTCAACGTACAACGCTATTCTCGGAAGGACTGAACTTCATGCATTCAAGGCTGTTGCCTCAACGTATCATATGAAGATCAAGTTCCCAACCAGGAATGGCGTTAGAGAACATAAAGGTGATCAAAAGATGGCACAAAGCTGTTATGTAGCCTCGTTAAGGCCTAATAGAGTCGGGGGGCAAGTCCTTCCAATTGAAGACATGGATGTCCGCAGAAGAAAGGAACACCAAAAAGGCCAGCAGAGGACATCACACAGAAGCCTTGGACAGCCATTGAGGCTAAGGCGTTAACTGACTTCGTGGTTGAATGTACCATTGGCAACCAAGAAGTCGGGGGGTAGGAGGTAGTACCCCAAGCAGGAAGTGAACTTCAGAATAAGAATGATGATACCGGAAGGAATGGTGGACGCTCTATTTTGATGGAGCATTAAAAACAAAATCAAGTGATGCAGGCCTAGTCTTGCAATGCCCCGATGGGCTCAAGTTATCCTAGTAGGACTTAGCTTCATCTAGTAGAAGCAGAAATAAGGTTCATTGAAACCATTGCAGAGCATGTTGCTCCGAGTAGGATAATAGTACTCTATCACCCGATGAGTGCAAGTCAAGGATGAACGAGTACCGAAAATAAAAGAATAACGAATGGAAAACAAACAAATGCATAAGTGAAGATCCCAAAGGGTCAAAGCCATGAAAGGCCGAGGATGTTAAGGACTAGCTACTCTTCAATACTTATTAAGGACCTGGATTAAGGATCCAAGGATGAAGGCCAATAGATAACCTTAAGCAAGGATTAAGAAGTTCAAGCAAGCTCTCATCTCAGAAGTTTAAAAGGCAAGAAGCCAACGGGATTGCATTTATCGAAATCTATATCGAGGAATCAACCCTGAATCCTAGGTTGAAGAACAGAAGCTGTTAGCCATGAAGGCCAAGGTTAGTTATGAAGGCCAAACTTTAGGGGGGGTCATGAACCTCCAATTAAGATCCAAAGGTTGAAACTTCATGTTGACTTGAAAACCAATATGTAATTTTGAAAACCTCCTAGAGAAGGTTCAAGACCTCGTGGGGCTAACCAGAAACCCCCTGGCCTTGGACCAGCAGCTCTGATAGATATTTCGGTGATTTAAAACACCATTGAGATTGAAAACCCTTGATCTCAAACTTTGACGTTCAACCTTTGAACATCGAAGTTCAACACCCAAGACCAAGACAAACATTGAAGCCATGACGTCCAAGCGAGCTGAGAAGTTACTTATATGGGATCATCTTTGAAAGAACCCTTGAAGGGCAAGTTGATAGCATTCTTGCAAGAAAATATCGATGTGTTTGCTTGGACTGTAGCTGATATGCCAGGGATTGATCCCCAACTCATAACTCACAAGTTGAATGTTGATCCGGGGCGGAAGATAATAAAACAGAAAAGTGAAATTTTGCTCCAGAAAGGCAGGAGGCCATTAAACAAGAAGTTGACAAACTCTTAGAGGCTGGGTTTGTTGAAGAGCTTCAGTTTCCCGAATGGTTAGCTAACCCGGTGATGGTCAAGAAAGCGAATGGAAAGTGGAGGATGTGTATAGACTTCACTGATTAGAATGATGCATGTCCAAAGGATTGTTTTCCCTGCCAATGATAGACATGTTGATAGACGCCACAGCTGGACATGAGATGTTGAGCTTCATGGATGGGTTCAACGGCTACAATCAGATTAAGATGCACGAGGATGACATCCCTAAGGTATCTTTCATAACTGACTTTGGTGTTTTCTGCTATATTGTTATGGATTTTGGTCTAAAGAATGCAGGAGCTACTTACAAACGATTGGTGAATAAGATATTCGCCCATCTGATTGGAAAAACCATGGAGGTCTATGTTGATGACATGTTAGTCAAGAGCCTACTCAAGGCAGATCACATTAAGCACCTCAAAGAGGCATTCGAAGTGCTGAGGCACCACAAGATGATGTTGAATCCAGCCAAGTGTGCTTTTGGCATTGGGTCTGGAAAGTTCTTGGGTTTGATGGTTTCGAAAATAGGCATAGAGGCCAATCCCGACAAGATCAAAGCAATCTTAGACATGGAACCACCCCGTTCTGTGAGGGACGTACAGAAGTTAACCGACAGAGTGGCCGCTCTAGGGAGATTAATCTCTAAGTCTGGTAATAAGTGCTTGCCTTTCTTTCAAGCATTGAAGAAGGTGAAAAATTTTGAATGGACTAATAAAAGCCAAGAGGCCTTTGAACAGTTGAAGAAGCACATGGCCGAAGTCCCGTTGTTGGCCAAGCCAAGTCCCGGAGAGACTCTTTATCGGAATCTAGCAGTGTCTGAACAAGCATTGAGTATCATCCTTATTAAAGAAGAGAACAAGGTTCAGAGGCCCATCTACTATGTAAGCAAGGTGCTCCACGAAGCCGGGTTAAATTACTCATCCATCGAGAAATTTGCTTTGGTATTGATTACAGCTTCAAGGAAACTACGACCGTACTTTCAGTCACATAAAATCGAAGTCCTGACGGACCAACAATTGAGGAACATATTGCACAGCCCGAAAGCAAGTGGAAGATTTGATTAAGTGGGCAATAGAACTTGGAGAGTTTGACATCACGTATAAGCCTCGAACGGACATCAAGGCTCAGGCATTCGCTGACTTCGTGGTTGAATGTACCATTGCAACCAAGAAGTCGGGGGGCAGGAGACGGTAACCACCCCTGAAAGTGGAGATAAAGATAAAGAACTTGTACCTGAATCAGAAGGAATATTGGGTGCTCTATTTTGATGGAGCATCAAAAACAAAATCTAGTGGTGCAGGTTTAGTAGCCCCGATGGGTTCATAGTTGAATACGCTTTGAAGTTGGACTTTCCTACTACCAACAATGAAGCTGAATATGAAGCATCGATAGCTGGCTTAGGCTTGGCAAGAATCATGAGGGTCAAAAATCTCAAGGTCTGTGGAGACTCAAGGCTTGTAGTATCACAAGTGAATGGCGAGTTTGAGGCCAAGGATGAAACCATGGCAAAATATCTAAGGATCGTGAAGGGTGTTATGACCCAATTTGAGGAATGCTATGTGGAGCACATCCCAAGAGAGGAAAACGTTAAAGCTGATGCCTTGTCCAAATTCGCTTCCTCTGAAATAGAGAATTATGCAGGGAGTGTTTACTTCCAGGTCTTGAAGGCCCCGTCCATCAACTCTAAGTTGATAGCACCAATTAATCTAGGAAGCTGTTGGATGGATCCCATCAAAGCTCACCTTGAAACTGGATGGCTTCCTGACGATGCCTTGGAGGCACGAAAGTTGTCAGTAAGAGCATTGAGATACGCCCAGATCGAAGGCATTCTCTACAAGAGAGCGTTTGTCATCCCATACCTGAAGTGTTTAAGGCCCCATGAGGCAAGAGAAACGCTGGAAGAAGTTCATGGAGGGATCTGTGGACAACACTTGGGGGGCAGAGCCCAGGCTCACAAGATCACTCGTCTAGGATTCTATTGGCCAGAGATGTTGGCTGATGCAAAAAATTATGTTAAGAGGTGTGAGAGGTGCCAAAAGCACGCTCCGATTGTAAGGCAGCCGCCTGAGATGTTGACCTCGATCAGCTCCCCTATTCCGTTTGCAATGTGGGGAATGGATATACTTGTTCCCTTTCCCGTAGCATATGCACAAAGAAAGTTTTTGATAGTAGCCATCGACTACTTCACTAGGTGAATTGGGCCTAAACCCCTAGCCAAGATAGCCACCAAGCAAGTTGCCCAGTTCTTTTGGGAGAACGTGATCTGTAGATATGGAATCTCGCGAATCCTTGTGACGGATAATGGGACGCAATTCAACAATGAAGAATTCAAGAAGTACTGTGAGGAAAATGCTATTGATCTTTGTTTTACTTCAGTAGCACACCCGCAAGCTAATGGACAGGCAGAGATAGCCAATCAGATAATCCTTGATGGACTGGAGAAAAGGGTCGAACGCTCAAGAAACACTTGGGTGGATGAGTTACTGCTTATACTTTGGGCATATCACACCACTTGCAAAGTGACAACTGGAGCGACCCCGTTTTTTGTTGGCTTATAGAGCCGAGGCAGTTGTGCCCCTAGAAATCATGCATGCATCACCTCGAGTTGAGGCATATGAGCAAGAGACTAATGAAGAAGGCAGGAGGCTTGCCCTAGACCTAATTGATGAGGTTAGGGATGAAGCAAATGCCCGGAATGGAGAGCATCAGAAGAGAGCATCCTTCCACTACAACCTAAGGGTTAAGAAGAGGTTCTTTCGGCAAGGCGAATTGGTTCTAAGGAAGATAGAAGCTTCTGGAGTTGGTCAGAAGGGAAAGCTAGCCCCTAATTGGGAAGGGCCGTATCGAGTCAAGAAGACGCTAGGACGAAGATCCTACAAGTTGGAGACCTTGGATAGGAACGAGGCCATACATCGTTTATAGATGAAAAAAGGTCAGAAATTATCCGCGTTATACAGAAAGAATCGTTATAATTCATACAAGCTGGAGAAGAAACAACTGATATATTTGCTAAAGTCACGAAACAGACGACCTTCGAAAGGATGATTGCGCTTAAGAAGTTAAGTAACGAGTTTAGCCTTAAGCACAAGATTAGCAGTGCTAATCATGAATTAAGGTGTAATACCGATAGAAGTCACGGGTGACCAAAATACTAAATTAGAGATTGAGATCCAGCTTCTGGATCCCTAGGATCGAGATCCAGCTTCTGGATTCTTGAAAGTCACGGGTGACCAAAATACTAAATTAGAGATCAAGATCGAGCTTCTGGATCCTTGAAAGTCACGGGTGACCAAAATACTAAATTAAAGATCAAGATCGAGCTTCTGGATCCCTCGGATCGAGATCCAGCTTCTGGATCCTTGGCCGACCACCTCCCGGCCGACCACGAAGGATTCGTGCCATTTGGCCGACCACCTCTCGGCCGACCACGAAGGAATCAGGCCAAAATCAGGATCCTTGAAAGTCACGGGTGACCAAAATACTAAATTAGAGATCAAGATCGAGCTTCTGGATCCCTAGGATCGAGATCCAGCTTCTGGATTCTTGAAAGTCACGGGTGACCAAAATACTAAATTAGAGATCAAGATCGAGCTTCTGGATCCCTAGGATCGAGATCCAGCTTCTGGATCCTTGGCCGACCACCTCCCGGCCGACCACGAAGAATTCGGGCCGTTTGGCCGACCACCTCCCGGCCGACCACGAAGAAATCGGGCCGTTCGGCCGACCACCTTCCAGCCGACCATGGTGTGGCCGACCATGGTGGCTTGGAACCCTCTGGCCGATCACCTTGTGGCCGATCACGAGCTACTCCGTGGTCCGGCCGATCGTGGGGTAGTTCGTGGTCCTGAATCTCGATTTTTTCAGCAAACCTCGGATAGTTTCTGATCCTGAATCTCGACTTTTTCAGCGAATCTTGGATGATTCTCCTTGAGATCACGGATGATTTCAGATCAAGACCAAGATTTTTGATCCTTAAGATAACAAAGTCACGAATGACCAAAATAGTGATTTGAGATCAAGATCAAGTTTCTTGATCCTTGAGATCAAGATCAAGTTTCTTGATCCTTAAGATTACGGATGACTTGAGATCAAGATCAAGTTTCTCGATCCTCAAGACCACGGATGATTTTCAGGTCCGGGTTTACTAGCCGACCACCATTGGCCGACCAAGCTCCAAGGAGGGCGTCAGCCGACCAAGACTGATTTTCAGTCCTACACGGACTGTTGACGCTGTTCAGGCCATATCTTGAGCTCCGGGTATCAGATTTGGACGATCTTACAGTCCACGCGAAGATATCTGAGTTTTCTATAGTCTTGGAGACCACTAGCCGACCACCTCTTGGCCGACCAAGCTCCAAGGAGGGCGTCAGCCGACCAAGACTGATTTTCAGTCCTACAAGGACTGTTGACGCTGTTCGGGCCATATCTTGAGCTCCGGGTATCAGATTTGGACGATCTTACAGTCCACGCGAAGATATCTGAGTTTTCTATAGTCTTGGAGACCACTAGCCGACCACCTCTTGGCCGACCAAGCTCCAAGGAGGGCGTCAGCCGACCAAGACTGATTTTCAGTCCTACACGGACTGTTGACGCTGTTCGGGCCATATCTTGAGCTCCGGGTATCAGATTTGGACGATCTTACAGTCCACGCGAAGATATCTGAGTTTTCTATAGTCTTGGAGACCACTAGCCGACCACCTCTTGGCCGACCAAGCTCCAAGGAGGGCGTCAGCCGACCAACACTGATTTTCAGTCCTACACGGACTGTTGACGCTGTTCGGGCCATATCTTGAGCTCCGGGTATCAGATTTGGACGATCTTACAGTCCACGCGAAGATCTCTGAGTTTTCTATAGTCTTGGAGACCACTAGCCGACCACCTCTTGGCCGACCAAGCTCCAAGGAGGGCGTCAGCCGACCAAGACTGATTTTCAGTCCTACACGGACTGTTGTCGCTGTTTGGGCCATATCTTGAGCTCCGGATGTCAGATTTGGACGATCTTACTGTCCACGCGAAGCTAATTGAATTTTCTATAGTCTTGGACCATCCTTTGCCGACCACCTCATTTTTTGAAGGCCTTAGCCAACTTGAAGTGGATGCTGATGGTCCGTCAACCTTGAAAAATCACTTTGATATTCAGAACACCCCTGACTCGCTTCATACCTCACTAAAGTGGTTCAGAACATTGAAACACGTTAGTGATGATTCAAACGTGACAATGATGATTCAACGTTTTCAGAAAACGTCAGCCGATTACCATTTAGCGCCATTAGTGCCGATAACACCGTTGGTGGCGATAGCACCGTTAGTGCTGTAAGCACCGTTCGTGCCGATAGCACCGTTAGTGCTGTAAGCACCGTTAGTGCCGATAGCACCATTAGTGCCGATAGCACCGTTAGTTCCGATAACACCGATAATGTCGTTAGCACCGTTTAGTGCCGATTAGCACCGATTAGTGTTGTTTAAGCACCGTTTAGTGCCGATTAGCACCGATTAGTGTCGTTTAAGCACCGTTTAGTGCCGATTAGCACCGAGTAGTGTCGTTTAGCACCGTTAGTGCCATTTTATCCTTTTAACATTGTTTAACACTGTTTAAACATTATTTAAGGCTGTTTAGCGCTGTCTAGTGCCGTTTAGCGCCGTTTAGTGCCGTTTTATGCCGTTTAACGTCGTTTAAACATTGTTTAAGCATCGTTAAGGCTGATTAGTGCCGATTAGCATCGAATTAACATTGTCGTGAACGCGTTGGTCGCTCCACGCTTTACATAAAGACAATACTCGTGAAACACTAGTGTACAAAGATGAACCCTGACCCAAGTCTCGAAAAAGGCCGTTAAAACTTCAAGGAAAACCTGATCAGTTTTCCTAAAAGTTGGGGGGCAAATGATATGGGCTAAAAGTAAGCCCTAAAGACACATTTAATGTGGCATTAATTAGACCCGGAATGGTCCAAACGTGGGGTCCACCAGATGGGCCCAAACCCTATTTATAATATTAATTTCGTAATTAATACTAAGGGTAATAAACAGCTCAGCAAATAATAGTCAAACAAGGATATTACTCTTGCCTGACTTAGCCTCCAAGATACATATTTCAACATGGAAACTGATTCCTATAAGGAAGAGATCTAGAACCTTCCTCAAGGAAGACTTATCCACCAAGTCTCTGACTCCTACCATAATTCTAGGGCTTCTCAGCCTATATAAAGGGTCTAACCCCTCATCTCAGAACCACGTTTTTGGGCAGAGCTCAATACGTCACTTACGTCTTGGCTTAATCTTCGAATAAGGACATACAAGCCACTGCGTCCTAGGTGAGCTCTCGCCGCCTTAGCCTCGAGGGCACCATCACCTAGAACTACGTTGGCTTGATTCTCTAGTAATACAGAGATACGTAGGCATCTTGTGAGGACCGATCAGTCTCGAACGCAAGAACAGCCATTAAAGCTCGAAGCTCAACCACCCTTGCATTAATTACAAATCATAACCTAGTTTTTATTCCACAACAAGATGACAGCAATATATCATCTATATTTGTTGATCAATCAGCTGTTATCTAAAAATATCCACGTCATCTCCCGCCGCTATTCTTCTTTCCCGCTTCGCTCTTCCCGCTTCGCTCTTCCCGCTTGTTGCTTCAATCGTATATCTTCCCCATTTCAATTAACTTCAACCTAAATTAGGGTTAATGGCATCTCCATCACTATTATAACTATATATATAATTTTTCAACAATTTTTAAATTCTGTAAAATCGTGTTCCTGTTACAGAGAATGGAGGGTTCATTCGTATCTTTACTCAATAACGACTCATTTGATGATGAAGATTTTGTATTTTCTCAGCCACCCCCTCAGTCTCAATCTCAATCCCAAACCCAAACCCAACTCCAACATTTAAAAAAAATGTACAATTTGTACTATAAAATAAAACTACTTTAATTAATTAAATAACATATATCATTGTATATATAAAACCTTTATTTGATTGAATTTGGCAATAGTAAAATAACATATTTTCAATTAATAAAATTTAAATTAATTAAATAACATATATATTAATATAAAAAGTTTATTTGATTGAATTTAGAAAAAAAATTATTTTTGAGTTTTATCCCGAATAAATAACTATTCTTTGAAAATATAGCCGTTAGGATTTCAAAAATAATAAAGTAATAGATTTTTAAATATAGCTAACGTTTATAGCTAACACCGTTGGAGGACACAAGCTTACCGATTCAGCAAATTTAACATAATCATCTATTTTTCTGATTTTAACTAATAATTATAGCTATCTCCAAAGGAGATGCTCTAAGGGCAAGAATATGGCCGATTCTTGAATTGCGCCTTAAAAGGAGGTTGCTTTGTATCTTTGATTCTTTGACTTATTGGTTCTTTCTCTAAGTACTTATGGAAGTTTGATCTTCAGAAGATGATCACTGATCATCATCATGTCATCATCGTGTAATGTGGATCATTTTTGCATAAAAAGTTAGACCAGTAGACAAAAGAATCCAAATAATATAATAACGTTTTCTTCGATATCTCTAAGTAGTTTAAAAAAGAGTAGTAGTCTCTTCCTGATTATGCTAGTGTGCATTAATCACGTACATAAGTGTGTGTAATTTCCTGTCGAGAAATGTTAGAATTCTTGAAAGTGTTTTTTTAATGTTAAATTATCATCATATAATTAATTAATTTTTTATTAATGAATTGAATCATTCGCGTGTTAAATAAATCACACAATTATAATAATTACACGTAATATTTGTAAATATTTTGGGATGCTTTTCGAGATATATAATTTTACTCTTTGGTGATTATGTATGTATAGGTGTAGGGATGGGCATTCATCCCGGCCCGCCCGATCCCGATCCGTTCCCCGCACCAAACGGGCCGGGGAATCGGAGATTTTTTCGGGTACGGACCGGGGAGCGGGGATAATTTTCAAAAAAAACCGGGGAGCGGGCCGGGGCCGAGATTTTATGTCTCCCCGGCCCGATCCCCGGCCCGATCCCCGACCCCGCCCCGATTTTCTCCATTCAAACCGATTTTCAATCCCCGAATCGATTTCACCACATTATAATATATATAATCATATATATTAATAATCATATATATTAGCTACTGATTTGTAATGTTTAGATTTCAAAAAGAAATTTTAAGAGGTAACATATATGCTTGTGAATCTGAAAATATACTTATTATGCGATTAATGGTGATGAAAAAACGTGGTAACGTAACATCTAATCTAGCTTTAGTTGCTAATTTCATAATATATCACAAGAAAAAATTAGAATTATTTAAGATATTATTTTTTGTTTAAAATGAAATTCTCCGATTCCCCGCGGAGATCCCCGTTACCCGTGTGGGCCGGGGACGGGGAATAAAAAACAATCCGCGACGGGGAACGGGCCGGGGATTGGGTTTGAATTCGGGGATGGGGACGGGAATAGGGGATAGCACTCCCCGGTCCCGAAGTACCCCGATGCCCGTCCCTATATAGGTGGGAAAGGGACATGAATGTAAGGAAGTGTGATTCATGGCCATGCAAGACAAGTAGTTTAAATATGCTATCGGAAGCGAATCTTGTGCTTTCCTTTCAAAAGTTTGATTTGAATTATATTGCAACCAAGGGTCCACGTAATTGAATTTCGATATCTTCTCAACTCTCATCCACCAGCTCAAAGCCTAAAATTAAGTGAAGTATCTAATTTTAAAACTAGCCACCACGTTGCCTTCAAATTAAAATATATTGAAGAAAAGGTTATATAAACATATATATAAAGCTTTTTGTGGACAATAGATCACTTGATCGGCCGATGACTTGGTAGTTATTACATCTATACTACACGTCCAATACCAATATTATGTATATACTGCTCTTGGTCCATCCTATAGCTGTTAGATTTGGTGATTGAAATATTTTGATGTACGTAATGGCCGCGTTTGTTTTTTGGTTTGCTGGTGGAGGCCTGGAGGGGAACGTTTCTCATAATATCCTACTTACAAGTCCAAGTCAAACTTGTATACCTGTCTATTATAGCATAACCGATACATGGTTCTGAAATTCGCTAGATGTAATCGGATAAATGGTGATTAATCAAAATTTTAATCGGATTTATTAAAATGTTATTTTTCATATAATTTAATTTTAATATTAAAAAAATATATTTTATAAAAATAAAAATATAATTATCTTCATTTTACTTTCAAATATGATTATTGAATTTAACCTTTGATATGTAAATTATATTTTTTATTTTACTAAAAAAATTATATTTTTAAAGTTTAATTCTTAATTTGACCGTTTTTTATATGTTGATCAATAATTCTGATTAAATTCGATTAATTTCATCTAAAATTTTTATCGATTAATTCCGCCTAGACCATCTAGACCCGCCAAAATCTGATTAATCACCGATTTTTAGGAAAATCTTTTTGACCAACTTTTGAAAAAGTTAGGTGCTTTTGCAAAATTTAACATTTAGGAATCGATTAATCAACCGTCTAAATAAATCAATTTTTAGAAGAATGAACCTATATTGTCACTCCATTGACTTTACTCACTAAACGCAAATATACAAAGGAAGTAGGCAAAACAGCATGCATGTGGGATGGCCAGTCTTTTAGTCTACAGTTGCATACTTCTTGAAATTAAAAATATTTAATTTAATACATTTTAAAATTAAATAGTAAGTGACATATAATCCATTAATTAAATAGTATTTATGAATAACTGAAATACTAGCTAAAGGTTTTTGCAATTGCAACGTTTGAGCTCAGCTGACAAAGCAATCATAGAGAAAACTATATTTCACTAAACGGGAAAAATGTAACTTCACTCTCACACACAAAACTGTTGTGTTTTGTATCAGAGGTGTGTAGGGACCCATGCAGCACGTATCATGGAGACAAGGCGAGTCGATGGAATTGCCTTTTTATATGATCAGATATGTTAGCTGCTAGCTGCACCACTGTGTGATACAAAGAATACGATGCTTTGTTTTCTGTGTCTGTCTTTTCTTCTTTCTCATGGATTATGTATGTGCACATGGTATTTAATTATGCCAAGAAGATGTTGGTGCAGTGGTTGAGCCACTGGCCTCCTTTGAAGGAGGTCGGGGGTTCGACTCCTGCATGTGCGTGAGTTTCTTAGTTTGTACTAGGTTTCCTTTTTGTATTTTTATTTCTGTATTTGTAATGGCCGGGGGTCCTTCGGAAACAGCCTCCCTATTGTATAGGGACATGGTCTGCGTACAGCTACCCTCCTCAGACACCACTTTGAGTGGTATTATAACTGAGTAATCTAAGTTTTTTTACATAGTATTTAATTATCTACCTACACGCAAATATAAATACACATAAAATTGATTCAAAATCAACTCCCTCTGTTTTGAAATATAAGTCGTTTAACTTTTTGACACACATTTCTAAATCTTTTGACCGCATAGTTAAAATCATTATTTTTAAAATTTTCTTTTTCTAAATAAAAGTATATGATTTATATTATAATTTACAAAAAGAAAATTTTAAAAATAATGATTTTAATTATGCGATCAAAAAACTTAGAAATGTGTGCCAAAAAGTCATTTAACTTTTTATTTTTCCAGAATATAGCTTGTAGATCCATTACTTAGTAAATCCGATATGAGAATTTGGGAATATAATTATACAAGATTACTGAGGATAAAGTTATGATATTTTATCACGCTCGTTTTTTTTGATATAACTCAGTGGTGTAACTACATATTTTTGGAACTCAAAAGATTTAGTATGCAATTCAATAATTTTTAAGTTGGATAGCTTGACATGAATTTTGTTACTAGGAGCATCTCCAAGAGGCTCTCTATTGTAGCTCTTAACTCAAAAAATGAGGAGAGAGAATAAAAATCAAGCTCCAAGAGACTCTTAGAGGCTCTTTAAAAAGTTAAGAGTTTCTACTCTCTCCTCTATTTTAGGAGCAACTAGTAGCTCTTAACTTAATATTTTATTAGTAAAATAGTGGTTCTTCTCTCTTATCTATTGATTGTTTGTCCAAGTGGAATTGAAATATGAATAAAATATAAAATAAAGAGCCATAATAGAGAGCATTGTTGGAGTTGATACACAAATCAATGTAATAACTTGCTAAGAGCTTAATTGTTTATAATATATTTAGGAGTGAGCTAAGAGCATCTCCAAGAGACTCCTACATTCACTCTTCAAAATAATATAAATAAATAGCTTTTAGCAAGTTATTACATTGGTTTATGTGTCAAACTCCAACAATCCTCTTTATATTAGCTCCTTATTTGTAATTTATTCATAAATTAACCCCACTATAACCAAAAGTTGTGCAAGAATTGGTGAACATGTATATTTTATTATTAAAATACAAGTTAAGAGCTACTAGTGGCTCTTAGAAATGAGGAGAGCGAAGAGGCTCTTAGTGTTTTTAAGAGCCACTAAGAGTCTCTTGGAGCAACATTTTCATTCTCTCTCCTCATTTTTTGAGTTAAGAGTTTGAATAGAGAGTCGCTTGGAGATGCTCTAAGAGACTCTTGGAGATGCTCTAAGAGCCTGTTTGGCTATGGCTTTAAGAGCATCTCCAAGAGACTCTCTACTCAAGCTCTTAATTCAAAAAATGAGGAGAGAGAATGAAAATGTTGCTCCAAGAGACTCTTAGTGGCTCTTAAAAATACTAAGAGCCTCTTCTCCCTCCTCATTTCTAAGAGCCATTAGTAGCTCTTAACTTGTATTTTAATAATAAAATATTTATGTCCACCAATTCTTGCACAACTTTTGGTTATAGTGGGATTAATTTATGAATAAATTATAAATAAAGAGCTAGTATAAAGAGGATTGTTGGAGTTTGACACATAAACCAATGTAATAACTTGCTAAGAGCCATTTATTTATATTATTTTGAAGAGTGACTGTAGGAGTCTCTTGGAGATGCTCTAAAGCCAGGTTTAAAGCCAATTTTTTACTTTAAGTTAAAAAAATAGTTATTTGTGTAATAAGTCAGAAATTTACTTAAAGTTAAAAAAATAGCTTAAATTCAAAAATTGGTAGGAGGAACTTTTGTTTTAAAGATGTTACTTTATAAAAATTAATATCATCATTCAAATAGATAATTTATCAAATTTATTTTTATGTTTATATATTTAATAATTCATAAGTCGCTCATTATATAAAATTACTCAAATAAATATTGACTTAAAATTTTCACTTTTCACTTATCATTTTAAGCAACTTTAAGTTATAAATAATACTTTTAATTTTAAGCTTAGCAAAATGGACTCTAAGCTCTACTATAATCACTACAAATATCAAATTTCATAGTTCTTTAACGAAGTTGAATGAAATTTGAAATAACCTAGATAACTATTGTGAAATAAACAAGGCCAGTTTATGTATTTTTCATCTTGACATATTTTCTTGCACAATTGCGCTTCAAAATTAGAGGGGCTAATTATTCAGTTTTTTTTATCATGGGGTCATTGGTGAAGTCATATATCCAAGAAGGTCACCTTTATTGCTTTATATTAGTATATGCTTTAATTAAGGGTTCCGATCTGGTGCAACCGACTGCTGTGTACTGTTTACACAACACAAGGTTCCAGAATCGTTGGATTAACTATCCAACGGCTGTGGTTTAGAAAAAAATCGATACCGTATTGCAAAAAGTTTCTACCAAAAATGCTCCCTGTTTTTACACAAAAAATCTACTGCTCATCGTATCGCAGAAAGTTTCTGCGTTACGAAGAAATTACCAAAATACCCCCCTATTTTCACATCATAGACGAGGGCATTTCAATAATTTCTCCGTACCACAGAAAGTTTTGCAGTATGGTACAAATTTTTTTAAAATTTGTTATATAACAGTATGTTGTGTAACAGTACTCCTGCATACGTATGCAGTATGCAGGAGACCGAGCCCCTTAATTACAGGTCAATAATTGGTTATAGCTAGCTAGACTATGTTATTCATCAAGGATGATGGTTGAACAGTTGCAAAAAGTACAAGTCCATTTTGCTTGAAGAAGGCAATATTAATTTACCATTTTGCTTAGTGCAATTATACTTAATCGACATTTTACTCTAAACAACGGCAGTTTTAATCTAAAATTGAGCCATCTACTAAACGGTTGGTTACGTTTTTGATAAACCATCAATCGATTACGAGACGGTCGAAACTGACTCTTCTTCCAGGCATTATTTGGCCTTTTAAGGCATATTCAATCTCATTCTTACAGTCCAAATTAATCCACTACACACACTGTTCTCTACATGTCCTTTCTATACGTTTCACTATAAATTCTCAACATATACGTAGATATTAATTAATATAAGATTATATTGAAACCTTTTTCTAAAATTTTAGGTGACCAGCCAAGAAAGAAAAAGCCGCACACAAACACCATTGATTTCTGCATTTCCACCTCTTCTTAGCTTTCCCTCTTTAGTCTTTATATCTTTCTGTTGTCATTGTCTCCTCTCTCTTCAAAGATTCTTTCGTGGAGTATTTTGGAGCACTACGGCCCCTTTGTTGAATAACTCGACCAAGTAGTACATTTTGTAACACACCTCTAATTATATATCTTGATTCTTAATAGGCCCATATGTTTCTTGCTCTTGATTAGTTTATAATTACAGGTGCTTTGCTTCTATATACACATATATTCCATAAAAGAAATCACTTATTACATTTATCCGGTTTAACAAATTTTGGAAATGGGGGTGAAAACGAGTCGCTCTGAGTAGTCTTTACGATGTGTCCCTTTGATCTTTTTGTGCGAATAGTAGTATGATCAGATTCGGCTCGAGTTTATAATTATTCGTTTGGATTCGGTTCGAATTTGAATTGGTATGTTTATATTATGCTTAAATTTGACTCGAATTCGAATACGAATGTTCGTATTTGATTCCATTCGACTCAATTGAGTACCGAACTATTCGTTTTTGTATATTCGAATTCGTTCAAAATAAATTTTAAAATAGTAAATATATTCATATAATTATTTACAAATAACTTAAATATGCTACTTTGTTGAGTATTACTTTAACATATATTTTATATATAATATAAAATATATACATAACTTATGAATTATAATCGAATACGTATAATAAACACATATTCGAGTATTCTGAATTTATTTGAGCTACTCTAAATAAATATGACCGAATGCTTAAGTGGTGATCATTCGACTCGATATTCGTTCGAATTATAAAATAGGATTCGAATTTGCTCGTTTAAATTTTTATACGAATACGAACAATATTTGTTATTAATGAATCGAATCCAGATTCGAACCCCAGTTACTCGATTTCATTTTCAACCCTATTCGGAAAGGATGAGCGAGAATTGATTTCAGAAACTACAATGACAAAAAATAAGTTTTTACCATTTGATTTTTTTTTCTTTTTATTGTTAAGTATGAAAAATAATTGTCATACTATACATATAGTCTGAAAACGTATATATAGCCATGATTTGTAGAGTGTAAAAGAAAATAAAAAGGATATATGACTATAATGGTACTTTGGTCAATCCCTGCAACCAATTAGAAAAATGAAAAGGAGAAAACAACAGAACATTGTTATGTATAAAGATATTATCTTGTCTATATGCTCTTAGAAATATTTGAAGATAAGTATCTTTTGATTATGGGTAAATTAAAATCCACTCGCACATAATTGTACACATGTACTTGAATTTAATTTTAATCGAGTCAGACTCATGACCATCTCGATCAGTTCGACTCTCTTATCCGACGACGAAGTAAGTACATTAGGGTAATACAAGGTAATAATACAAAGATACACATACACATGTCACTACAAGAAAAACGGGCTTTTCCCACCGTTTATTTCCTACCGACGCATTTCCTACCGACCAATTCCTACCGATTTTCGAGTCAAACGACTATTTCCTACCGGACCACTAGTCGGTAGGAAATGCCGAAGTATTTCCTACCGAAGTTAGTAGGAAATGAGTCGAATGGGCCCCAAGTGACATGTGGCAGTGTTGTTTTACGTTTATCATTTCCTACCGCGAGAAATCGGTAGGAAATGTCTCTAGTATTCACCAGCAAATGTTTACTTGGCGGCTTCTGATTGGTTGACGGGTCGGTGGACATTTCCTACCGAAAACGGTGGACATTTCCTACCGATTTTCGGTAGGAAATGAGCTGTGACGAAAATTAAAATCTTATCTACATTTTTACTTTTGTTTGTGGTTAGTTGAGGAAAAAAGTTGTAGAAGAAGAAGAAGAAGAAGAAGAAGAAGTTGTAAGTATATATTTTCAAGTTTTTAACTTGACTTGTTAAATTCAATGTTTATATATTTGAAATGTTGGATAATTCAAATATTATTTATGCTTGAAAAAAGTTGTAGAAGAAGAAGAAGAAGAAGAAGAAGAAGAAGAAGAAGAAGAAGAAGAAGAAGAAGAAGAAGAAGAAGTTGTAAGTATACATTTTCAAGTTTTTAACTTGACTTGTTAAATTCAATGTTTATATATTTGAAATGTTGGATAATTCAAATATTATTTATGCTTAAAATATTTGTGTATAAATGTTAAATACAAATTTATGCTTGAATGATTTGTGTATAAATGTTAAATACAAATACATTTTATGAATGTTAAATACAAATGTTTATGTGGAAATGTTAAATATTTATGGTGAAGAGATTGTGTTAAAGAGAGAGTTGAAAGAAATGTAATGAAATGTGTGTTTATAACATTGTAGATGTCAACCGGAAGTAATCGTGAATGGATTAGACGTCGTTTACAAAATGATCGTATTACATTGACAACGGAATACAAGAATGGTGTTGCCGAGTTTATAGATGTTGCAACTAAGTTTGGGTTGATTGGGGGTAAGACCAAATGTCCTTGTGTTAAATGTAAAACTTCAAAGTGGCAAACTATAGATGATGTTACATTTCATTTGTATGCCGATGGATTTTTACCACATTATATCGTATGGACTTTTCACGGTGAGAGTGAACCAAGAACGGAATCCCAACCACCACGCCGTCGTCGTCGAACCACACCAATTAATGTAGAACCGCCGATTGATTTGGATGGGATGTTACGAGATGCCGCTGGGCAAGATTATTATAGTTTCAATGATACAGCGGGTACTAGTACTCAAAATGTCCAACAACCCCCAAATAGTGATACTTCAACATTTTTTACCGATGTTAATACTTGTGGAGCTCCCATTTATCCTGGAAACAAAGACTACACAAGACTCACCTTTAGTACGAGATTATTACATTTCAAAGATGTATCCAAGTGTAGCGAGAAAGCATTCAACTTGTTGCTTGAAATCATTGGTGATGTACTTCCCAAAAATCATACACTACCAAATACCCATTATGATATAAAGAAGATGGTGAAGAAATTGAAGTTGGGTTATGACAAGATTGATGTGTGTGAGAATGATTGTATGTTATTTTACGGTAACGACTCAAAGAAAATTATGTGTGACATTTGCAATACGAGTCGTTATAAAGATGCAAGGGGAAAAAATGGGAATAACATACCTAGAAAGGTTCTAAGACACTTTCCACTTATTCCTCGTCTACAACGGTTATTTATGTCGGATCGTACGGCCAAATATATGACGTGGTACAAGAATAGGGAAGTAAAAGATGGTGAACTAAGTCACCCCGCGGATGGAGATGAATGGAAAAACTTTGACTTAAAATACCCATCGTTTGCTAAGGAGTTTCGTAATGTTCGACTCGGATTGTCAAGTGATGGTTTCAATCCATTTGGAAATTCGGGAAATAATGTGTATACGGTATGGCCGGTTGTAGTGGTTGTATATAACCTTCCTCCTTCTATGTGTATGAAAAGACCCTTCATGTACATGACTCTTCTAATTCCGGGTCCTAACTCTCCAACAAAAAATCTCAATGTATTTTTAAGGCCACTCATGGATGAATTATTTATTTTGTGGCAAAGTGGAGTTGAAACCTATGATCAATCGCTAAAGCAAAATTTCAATATGAAAGCGGCACTATTATGGACAATTAGTGATTTTCCCGCTTTAGGTATGCTTAGTGGATGGTCAACAAAAGGAAAGATGGGTTGTAATGTTTGTGTGGGAGATGTAAAAGGTTTCCAACTCAAACATTCTAAAAAATGTTGTTTCTATGGTACATACCGTACCTTTTTGGAAGAAAATGACCCTTTGCGGAAGAAAAGTGTGAAGTTTCCCACGGTAGAGAAAAAAGTGTTCAAAGGTCGGTCTACGGGCGAGTCTTTGTTGTCTTCCATATTACAACTAGAATTCTCCCCCCCGGGAAAAGCTTTTAGGATAACAATGCCTAGTGGGTACGGGGAACAACACCATTGGACTCACTTTTCTATGTTTTGGGAATTACCATATTGGTCATCTCATAAGTTAAGACATTGTATTGATGTCATGCATACAGAAAAAAATGTGTTTGAAAATATTTTTTACACAGTTGTGGATGATAGGAAGAAGAGTAAAGATCACTCAAATGGTAGAAAAGATTGCAAGCTCCTAGGGATAAGGCCCGAATTGTGGCTCGATGAAAATGGAGTGAAACCGAAAGCACCATACACACTTACTAGGCCTCAACTTCGGCTTTTATGCAATTGGATTTCATCACTAAAACTTCCGGACGGATGTGCTTCAAACATAGCTCGTTGCATAAAATGGGATACTTTAAGAATCACGGGTTTCAAATCACATGATTGTCACATTTTCATGCAAAAACTAATGCCTATTGCGTTTCGTGAGTTTTTGCCATCTTATATTATGGATGCTCTCGCGGCCCTTTCAAATTTTTTCCGTGATCTTTGCTCATCGGTTTTACTACGCAACGATTTGGATTCTTTAGAAAAATCCATAATCAGGACAATGTGTGTGCTTGAGACTATATTCCCGGCTAGTTTTTTTGATATTATGGAGCACTTGCTTTTACACTTGATTGAAGAATGTAGACTTGGAGGACCGGTGTACTATCGATGGATGTATCCTTTTGAGAGGTTGTTGAAATTCATGAAAGATAAAGTAAAACAAAAGGGACGAGTGGAAGGTTCAATTGCGGAGAAATACGTCGAAGAAGAGATGGTCAATTTTTTCTCAATCTACTTTCGTTCAACCGTAGAGACGGTTCATAATGTCGTGCGTCGTAATGAAATTGTGATTGATGAACGAGAGGAGTCTATTTTAGAAGTTTTTAGATATCCTATCAAAACGAGTAAGAAACAAGTCATTGGGTACTTGAAAGATAATGAGTTGAAGATTGCCGAATATTACGTCCTTTTAAACATGCCGGAAGTTCAATCATATATTCGGTATGTGAACTTTACTCCTTATGTAAATTTGTGATATGATATACCACTCTAATTTATATTTATTTATTTCAGGGAATATGATGCCCATGTACGTGAAACTTTTCCGGGCGTGTCAAGTGAGCAATTAGAATCACTTCAGAAATCCGAATTTAAACATTGGTTTCGTCAAAAGGTATATTTTGGAGCAATTTTAATATTTGTGTTTGATATAGTCAATAATATTATATATGTATTTTGATATATTCTCATGATTTATTAGATTGAGAATGATGATGCCAAACGTTTGCTCTTCAAGAATTTGATTGATGGACCTATTCGTAATATCTTCTCATTTCGTAGTTGCACGATCAATGGATATAAGTTTCAAATTAATGATGGTGTTCTTGTCAAAGGTACTTCTCACAATGATGCACTTACTAATTATTATGGTCAATTAGAAGACATAATAAAACTTGTATATGGGGGTGGGAATTTTGTATATTTGTTCAAATGTCGTTGGTTTGATAGTTTTGGAAACGGTGTTCGAGTTGATCAAAATCGAGTTGTGACCGTGGATATCAAATCAAGATTGAGGTCCAACGAGGTTTTTGTTTTGGCAAGCCAAGCGATTCAAGTGTACTATGCGCCTAGTGTAATGAATCCTCGGAGTAATATTTATACCGTGATTAATTGTAAAAATCGTCCGATTGATGAAACTACTAATGAACCAAATGACGATGCATTTCAAGAGAATGTATCAAATGCATCTTCCTCATCATTTTTTATTGATTTTGCACAATACGACCCAATTCAAATTGTAAGAGATTCAAATGATGAAGAGGAAGAAGAAGAAGAAGAAGAAGAAGAAGAAGAAGAAGAAGAAGAAGAAGAAGAAGGGGAAGGTGAAGAAAATGATGAAGAGGAAGATGACGAGACCGATGGTTACGAAGATATTGATTAGTTTATATTGTAATAGATATTGTATTATAAAAAATTTAATTGCATTGCTTTAAATCTTAAGTAAATGTTATTTTCTATTTTTGGTTGGAAAATTTATTCAAATGTCTTTCCTAGCAAAATTTTTTAATCTAGATATGGATAAACTAAGTGAAAAAACAATATGTTAAAACCCACTATTTCCTACTGCAAAGAGACATTTCCTACCATTCGAAACCCAGTAATTCCTACCGCACACAACCATTTCCTACCGGCCATCTCTACCTCTCCCTATAAATACATTAAGATGTACTTTTTAGGGTTAAGGTTTTTAGAAAGAAGAGCTGCTGAAGAGAAAGAAGAGTGGCTAGGGTTAAGGTTACATATTCTCTTTCTGTAAATCATCCCCCTTATACATGGATCCATGGTTTTGGATTTCGAATTTTTTTATACTTATCATTGTTATCGTTGTGTTTTACTACATGGAAATCCGACAATGGTATCCTAACTACTTGCATCAAATGATGATTTGGATATATCTCTGGTGTATTTTGATGATAATGACTGTTTAAGAAGAAGAAGATGAAGAAGAAGATGAAGAAGAAGAAGAAGAAGAAGAAGAAGAAGAAGAAGAAGAAGAAGAAGAAGAAGAAGATGAAGAAAATGAAGAAAAATTATGTAATAGATATTGTGATGCTAATAATTGTTATGAATTTGGTTATTGTGATGCTAATAATTGTTATGAATTTGGTTATTGTAATTGCAATGCTTCTAGCAAAATTTTTTAATCTAGATATGGATAAACTAAGTGAAAAAAATAATATGTTAAAACCCAGTAATTCCTACCGCCTTCATCGAAACGCGGTAGGAAATGGCTAGTGGCGGTAGGAAATGACCAGTGGCGGTAGGAAATGACCTGGGAAATGCATTCTTACATGCCTCCTGTTTTATTTCCCACCGCCTACCTTACATATCCTTTTCTAATCGGTAGGAAATGGCTTAAAATGAAAAATGAGCCTACTGGGAATCGAACCCCCATCTCCAACCCCATTTTTATCACTTCAAACCACTATGCCAAGGTGTTTCTTGTGTTTTATTTTACTCTTAAATTATATAACCACAACACATTATTTCTCACTTTTCCATTAAAAAGTCTTTACAAATGAACTTTAAAAATCACAATTTTTTGTAAATGTCACTAATTCATAGTGATCTTGAAATCCTTAGAGTTGGATCGTGAATTTTTTTTTTTAAATGAATTGATACAAATTATTGTTGAAATTGGGGTTTAGCTTATAAAATCACGTCAAATGAATTTTAAAAATCACTATTTTTTTCATACATGACTAATTTGCAGTCATATTGAGATCCGGTAGGAAAATTCATTTAAAAAAAAATTTTAAAAAATAGAAAGTCCAACCTAATAACCCCTAAATGTAACCCCTAAACTACAACCCTAATTAGTTGTGGAAGCTAAGTTGTTATGGTGGATAATTATATTTTTAAAAAAAATAATTTATAAGTGCATCATTTTGTTTTGTAACTACGCGCAATAAAAAACTATTCAATATCACTACAAATTAGTCATGTATACAAAGAGGGAATCCCGGTTGGAATTAATATAATTTTTGTTAAGCAAAAGGAGTCTGGTTTCAGGCCCTCAATAGACCGCAGCTTAGGACTTAAAAATTTATTTATATTAATAATTTTTAAATAATTAGTTTAGAAATAGAATAATAAATTTTAACTCAAAAAAAAAAAAAGAAGAAGTAATGCATACTTCTACTTAAAAGAAGTAGCGCATACTTCTACTAAAAAAAAAAAAATTCAATTCAAACTTAGAATTTTTAGATTAATTTAGTTTTTGTTCTTTTCAATTTTATTTGCGTTTTTTGTTAAAAGAAAATATAATAATAATAAAAAACTTTTTTGAACGATTTAACCGTACGAATCTCATTATCACTGCAAATTAGTCATGTGTGAAAAAAATTGAGATTTTTAAAATTCATTTGACGCGATTTTATAAGGAAAAACCCATATTTTAACAATAATTTGTATTAATTCATTAAAAAAAATATTTCATGATCCAAATTTGAGGATTTCATGATCACTATGAATTAGTGACATTTACAAAAAAATGTGATTTTTAAAGTTCATTTGTAAAGACTTTTTAATGAAAAAGTGAAAAATAATGTGTTGTGGTTATAAATTTAAGAGTAAATATAAAACACAAAAAACACCTTAGCATAATGGTATGAAGTGATACAAATGTGGCTGGAGATGGGTGTTCGATTCTTGTCTCCGTTTTTCTTTTCTTTTCTTAAAATGGCGCCCAAATTTCACAAAAAATATAAAAAAAAATGCACCGAAAGTTAATTCAATCACTTTGCACATAACTTTTCCTTTTTACTTCTCTCACTCTCTGCTTTACACACTCTGCTGATCATTCATCGCCTCTCCTTTTTCATCCCAGTATCAAGCCGATTCTACTCTTCTTTCCGATCCTTGGTAAACCCTTGATTTTTCATCGATTCATCTCCTTGTTTTTATTTTGTTGTTTTTTGTTGTGTGTATTTGTGTTTGTATGCTTATATCTCTGATTGATTGTGTTTTTCAATATGTTTATATCTCTAATTGTTTCTTGTTTCTTGTTACTTTACTGTTATTGATAATGAAATTGTAGGAAGTTAGGATTATGATTTTGTATAATCTCTGTATATATATTGAATCACAAACATTTATATATATCAAATCACAAACATTAGGAAGCCCCATCCTAATTTTTACTGCTATGAAGTTATAAACTGCTATGTCACAGCCTTTATGGCCTCAAATCTCTTTCCCTTATCTCACCCTCTCCTTACACATATATTTCCCCTTCATACTGCAACACTTTTAACCTTCGACAATGAAGGAAATGTAATAAATGAGGAAGAAATAGACAGCCGATTGATCCAAAGGGATGACGTGATTAAGATCCTCCGGGTGCAAAAGTAGCTTCAGATGGTACTGTCATCTGGGGACAAAGCCACGTAAATGAGAGCATGATTACAGGAGAAGCTCGTCCAGTGGCCAAGAGGCAGGGTGATACAGTGATTAGAGGCACTGTGAATGAGAATGGAGTTCTACATATTAAGGCAACACATGTAGGTTCAGAGAGTGCTCTTGCACAAATCGTTAGAACAAGGCTCAACAAAAGTTACAAGGGAGACAACATAAATGCAGATGTTTTTGATTTAAAATCAAGGACTCCAGACCCTGAAAGACTAGTGATGGCATATACTCAATCTGTGGCAACTCTGAACCTTCTAAGGGCTTTTCCAACTGGAGGTTATGCCGCAATGCAGAGAGCCACCCAGTGGAATCTGGACTTCGTGGAAAATAGTGAGCAGGGAGACAGGTGAGTGAAGAGCATAACACTTTCTGTTTATTATGTTTCTATTTGCTTGGGCATTTTATGAGCCATGATTGTGTGGCTATATCTTTACCAGAAATGCTCTAAATACCTCTAGATTCATGTAGTTGAACCAAACTGATTTGAAATTGAGGCTTTGCTGAGTTGAGTTGTATGTTCATCTAGTCAAAGATTACTTGTCTTGTTCACTTCCCTTTTGGGAAAATATAACATTATAATTTTTATTGTAAACTTTAGGGTTTTCTGCCTTCATATTATGTTAATATTCAGGTTTGTTTAATGTTCATGCTAATTATTTTTGTTAAATTACGCTTCAACTTGTTATATGATATTCTGGATATGACTTCACAAATTAACATTGTAATGATTATTCTAAGATCCCAGGTCAATCTAAAGCTGCCAGTTTCATGTTCTGTTTATTCACAGGTACCAGGAATTAGCTCACAGGGTTGACGAGGCCTTAGGATTTATGGCTGCGGCAGGAATCACCCCTGACCACCCTATCATGGCAACAACTAACTTTTGGACATCCCACGAGTGTTTGCATTTACCTTTCGAGAAGGCCCTCACTAGAGAGGATTCAGCCACTGGTCTTTATTATGATTGTTCTGCTCATATGGCTAAAGCTCCAGTACAGAAATTTGCTGATCGCATCTCCACATTTTTTTTGCCTATGGTAAACTTAACGATGCTTTATGCAATGAATATAAAATACTACAACTTACCCTTGAATTCGGTTTTCATGATCTTGTAAACAACTTAATATTTCTGCAGGTTATAGCTCTCTCTGTTTGCACTTGGCTTGCTTGGTTTTTAGCTGGCAAATATAACAACTATCCAAAATCTTGGATTCCGTCCGACATGGATAGCTTCCAGCTTGCGCTTCAGTTTGGCATTTCTGTCATGGTCATAGCCTGTCCATGTGCTCTTGGCTTGGCAGCTCCAACAGCTGTGATGGTTGGTACAGGAGTTGGTGCCACTCAAGGTGTGTTGATCAGTTGAACTGGAGGAAGAAACAGAGAACCCTTATTTTTCTAGTGTCCAGTCTAAATGTGGAGATGAATTCGATGACTTTGATTTAATATACGTCTCCCAGATCTTTGAAGCATGGAATTACGCATCCAAAGAAGCCAACAATCATATCTTTGTACACCTGGAAAAGCAGCATTATTGGATGGAAATGAGATGAATGAGCAAGGAATGCCTCCAGGGTTTAGGTTTCACCCAACAGATGAAGAGCTCATAACTTTCTACTTGGCTTCCAAGGTCTACAATGGCACTTTCTGTGGTGTGGACATTGCTGAAGTTGATCTCAACAGATGCGAGCCCTGGGAACTTCCTGGTACGTATCCTAACTATTTATATTCTAAACTACTACATGCACGTGGTGTCTGTTTAACATGTCCTTCCTCTAGTTTGTTCTCCCTGTGACTTTTACTATTATTAGTCTGTCTGCTTTCCTTGGAAACATTGTAAGAATCTCGTCTAAAATGGGATCACTGTAGGACTTATTACCTAATTGTTTTGTCTCACAATATGAGCTTCTTTGAAGTTTTTGAACAAAATCGCAAAAGAACAAAGGGTGTAACATGCCAAATTTGTTATTTAGTCTCAGTGTCTCATACAGTATTAGAGGGACCTTACAGCACTGGTGTTTCGTATGCCGGTGGGTTTAAGTTAAATTCTGCACCACTTTCACTGGATGATCATTATAGTAAGAAGATTCAGTATGGCTCACACTACTATAAGCTTGCTGGCTGCATTCATGTTCAGGTGGATGTGAAGATTCAGTATTGGACTTAATATTTCTGTCCATGATACATAAATAAAAAAATTAAAGATGAGACACTTTAAATGTAGAATTAACAATGCATCAACTGGAAAAAACATTTGACAAAACTTACAGTAAATCCTCTGATTTATCATCATCAAGTGAAGAAGCAGTAAGTCTGCGACTACGCGATGCATCTCCATAAGACATAACTTGATAATACATTAACCATCCCTTATATTGCTTTGCTATTGATCCCAATCCCTCACCAACCTCACCTTCTCCATAATTGAAATGATTCAATGCCCCTGACTTTCTTCTTGCATTTACCTCTTGCCTTTTGGATAAAATGCATGACTCCAAAATATTCGTGCACAACTTGGGAGAAAATTCTTTAATAACAAGCCTAGGTGACACCATTAAAGCTTGAAGAAAATGTATAGCCACTTGCCACTCATCATTTTGTAGCTTCCTAACTAAAGAAAGATAAAAATACGAAGAACAAACTAAATAATAGTTTGGTATTTCAGCTGTGACTCCATGTTCACTAAGCAAAGCTGGGACTTGCAGCATTTTTTCTGCATTTTTCAACCTGATAATTTTCTCTTCTGCATTATTTTTTGCTTGAATTACAGCTTCTATACTCTCAATACCCCAATAAAGATTCGATATTATCGACTGCTCGGAGAACTCGAAGAATTCTTGTTTTCCAGCCTTGAACTACATTTATGTTTCACATTTTTTCTTGCTTTATCATCCACTATAAACTCATCTAAGTACTGGTTTATCTTGGACACAAGTAGTTGTTCACTGAATGTGAGTTTGCGGACCTTTTGTTGTGACATACGCGATACACGAATGCAAGAATGATGAAGCCTAATTTGAAACAATAGATTTCTTGTGAATGTTTGGCCAATCATACGAAACAAGGCAAACAACAACATTGACAATAACATCCACAGTGCGATGTCGATGACGCTGAGCAACTTGGTTGGCTTATTTGTCCATTGCAACAATTTTATGGGATGTGGTCTTCCTTGAAATTAGCATTTCATTAGCAGCACGTTGTTATTTAGTCTCAGTGTCTCATACAGTAAGATGCATGTCAGAGTCAGTATTCATGTTTTGCTCTAATGTGTTACAATGCAATCTGCTAGTATGGAAATAGAATGTCAATGGCATCTTTTCTCCAGTAGTAAAGATTAGTATCTAATAGCATCCTGAAAACTGTATGATAAGTGGCCGATTGTCTGTGTACAGGCTTCTGCGAGGGCTCTTCATGAATACCAGTTTCTTCCTGAGAAACCATGTGTTAGAAGTTAGATTAAATTATGAGATTACTGTATTCGCTGAGATTATTGTATTCACTGATAAAAGGCTACGTACAAAAACTGCTAATTGCAACTCTTGCCAATGGCACATTTGAGATAAACTCTTGCGATATGTTAATTCCTGGATGTATTCTTTACCCTGCCATGATTATGCAGGTAATGACTTGCAGACCACGGGCAGATCTTTTTATTAATCTTCCAGCTCTTCGGAAGCTAGACAACATGCTTATTGTAAGGGTTAAAATACCTCTTTGTATCTGTTGTTTGTATCTGTTGTTTGTATCTGTTAATTTATTTTCGTAAAGTAACTACTAACTAGTTTTAATGAGTGAGATTACTAAATGGCCAAGTCCACATTTGAGATAAACTCTTGCGATATGTTAATTCCTGGATGTATTCTTTACCCTGCCATGATTATGCAGGTAATGACTTGCAGACCACGGGCAGATCTTTTTATTAATCTTCCAGCTCTTCGGAAGCTAGACAACATGCTTATTGTAAGGGTTAAAATACCTCTTTGTATCTGTTGTTTGGAATTACTACTTTTAAGCTAATAGTTTCATTCCCTGTTCTGTCACTACAGGAAATCTTAGATAGCTTCAGCAAGACAGAGTTCTGGTACATTGATCAAGGGATCATAGCCAGCGATGCTGATGGGTCAACCATTCTTCGTAAATCAATGCAACGCCAAGAGGAGAAATGGTGGCTTCCGGTACCTCGCGTTCCTTCAGGTGGTCTCCTAGAAGACACAAGGAAGCAGTTAAACAACAAGCGGGAATGTGCAAATCAAATACTGAAAGCTTCCATGTCCATCAATAGCATAACATTAGCTGAGATGAAAGTTCCTGATTCGTTTTTGGAAACTCTTCCTAAGGTTTGATATTCCTTCTACTGTCGCACACACTTTTAATTTTGCACGTTGGATAAATGTCACAACAACTTTTAATTATGTTGTCACATTACTTACTGGCCTCATTATTTTTGAATGCATTTAAACCTGACATCTTCTGTGACTTCTTGTATGAAGTTGTTATGTTAATTAAAAGGAGCAAATACTAGTAAATTACTAGTGTTCCCAGTTGCTACAGTGTCTATCTGAATCTAATATCCAACGATGAGGGATAAGAGTTGTTGATAGAAATGGATCAAAAATTACCAACAAATTACCATTGTAGTACTAAGTACCCCAAATATGCACCACATAATACGTATTTACTTTATTCGTTATGTAGCAAAACTGAAAGTAAATTGTTTTGTTCCATGAAGAATGGCAGAGCCTGTCTAGGGGATGTCATCTATCGGTACATAACTTCAGAATATTTCTTACATTAATATCTTGTTTGCGAAGATCATGAAACAAGGGTACTGAAGTGGTTCATTTGGTATGATTTGCAGGAAAATAAGGCCAAAGATGTCATTTTCGATCTTCATGCAAAGGGAAAGTAGTAGAAATGATTTGGAGCAGCCACATTCATCCCCTTAAATCCACCACCCCTGGTACCCTTGTGGACACCGACAAGGACTGGGTTAAGGACAGGAGAAAAAAAATGGAATGCTTCTCCAGGGACAAAGCAGCAGGGGTAGCTACATGCAAGAAGCTTCAAACTCATCTTTGTCACATTTGGTTGATCAAACTCTAAAAGTAGGATCAACTCTAGCATTTCAACCTTACCAAACCCAACTACTTCTAAATAATATCCCCCCATTAAACAGACCACCTTAAATCTCTACTAACCAGTTTATTGCATTCTCGTATCTAATTAGTACTTATTGGTTCGTTCTATATCAGTAATTGTTAATTATGACTTGATAAAATTGTTAATTGTATATCAGTAATGTTGCAGTACTGTGGCAAGTCCCTTTATCCTTTACTACATAATTGTTACTTATTGGTTCATTCTATATCTACTATATTCTTTGTAATCTGCTCTATGATCCTCGCATTGATACTACTGCTCTAGTGTATTGACAATTTTTTTATGTGATTGTGATCATAGTTATCATGGCAAGAACTAAGGGTAACAAGGCACTGCAAAAGGGCAGTGTTAAGGACAACGGGAAGACAATTTCAGAAAAACAGGACATGGGCCCAAGTGTTTTGAACAAACAGAGCAAGACGAAGAAACTTTCAGAGATGACACAGGACAAGGGAAAAGCCAAGGCCAAAGTCAGTTTGGCTTCGAGGAAAAAGATTGACAAGCGTAAGGGTAAGGGGAAGAAAATCAAGACAAGGAGGCAACAGATTCAAGCTTTTAAGGAAAGTTATGGTGGTATGACAAGGACGGAAGTGATCAAGTGGAGGGGCCCAAAGCCAAGATCTAACTCTCAAGGATTGTTTGCCGCTGCTTTTCCAACCCATCCGACTCGCATAGACATTTCAAATGGGATGTAAGTTATTTCATTTATTAGCAATATGCAATCATTATATATACTCTTAAATTGTTACTAGTGACATTAATTTAATTTTATGACAGTTATAATTAAGCATAGAAATATAGAATAATAGCATAGATTCGTTGGGACAAATTTTTTAAACTCATAAAAAATGCATTTATTACGAGAACTTACCTTTAGTTCTTTACCTTTGTTCGAGTCTGTCAATCATGATACTAATGATTGTGCTTAACTATAATACATATGTAGTATAAAGAATAATTGTGCGAAGAAGACAATTTTGGGTGCCATACGTGCATTTTGGCCAGCGGGGTCCTATACTTGGACAGATTTAGAGGACAAGCATCCTGATTTCCCAGAAAAGGTTTGGGAAAACTTTAAGGTATGTCATATACACAAACTTAATTATTTTACGTATTTTCCCGTGATGACTCTTTATGGTAAACTTGAATCATTATTTGACGCATAATTATGTTTATTGCAGATGTATTTTAAGCACTTGAAGGGTCAAAGCCGGTCACAATCCAAAGCTATTGTAATCGAATACATCCAGGCAGTTTGCAAGCGGACATTGTATGAAGAAAAAAAGAGAGTTCATGAGAAGGCAAGGACAACCGGAAAGTCTTTCTTGGAGCTCTGTCCATCCTACTATGATATTGAATTTTGGAAAGGATTGATAGAGTTTTGGAGATCAGAAGAGCATCAAGAAAGATCGAAAGTGGGGATTGAGAACAGGAATAAAGTGACCAATTTGCATAGCTCAGGTTCAAGACCTTTCCAAGAAGTTGCTGAGGTGGTCCTTTAATTAATTTCTCATAATTCTTTTGATCGTTTAACTAGTATTTGATTTTTATGTTTTGTCAATCTTCGACCACTAATCTACTCTTGCTTAATTTTTTTTTGCAGATAATGAAGGTGGAGAAAGCTGGAAAGATGCCAACGCGTCTTCAACTTTGGGACCGAACTCATACTCGAGCTGGTACAGAACTTGACGAGAACGGAAACCCGAAACAGTACACCACTGCTGCTGCCATGGAAATCGCTGTAAGAATGTCGATTATAAATATATTTGCACTTTTAATTTAAGCACATCATCCATATGTCTTCAGAGCATGTTGTATATAATAACATATAACACGGTGTGATATGTTTCAGACTCGGTATGCGTCGATCTTGAATGATAAAGGGGTTGATCAGACCCAACTTGATGAGAGTTTGGAGCCCTTTGACTGGTGGCTGCAGGCCACGGCACCAGGGCTGAGCAAGCCAAAAAAGGGTAAGCTGATTGGTTATCCCCGTGTTCCGGCTAGAAAACTCTTGGCAGACTTGGCAAACAACCACCAGAAGCGTATTGCGAAAAATCCATGCTCATCGCTCGAAGGCTCCTCTAGCTCTGCTGCTGGGCATAAGATGCCGAATGACACTTTTATGAAGGTGGTCTCCGGGGTGCTGGATTATTTGAAAACCAATCCAGAATCTTACCAGAGAGATCTCAATGACGAGCAAATTGAGAGCCTAACTGAGGCGGCTTTGAGTCTTGGCGATCCAGCTGCTAGAAGTCAGTTCTCGCAATTAATTTCCCAGGAAGTTGTGCATGTTGTGAAGGAAATTGTTACTGACATGTTCGAAAAATATAAAACGGTAGTTTCATTTTATAAACATTTTTCCAATGTAAGCATTCATTTATTCATGGACTGTCATGCAACTCTATTAACTCTTTTTACTTCAACTGTAGGCTGTTGCTGAGGAGGGAGGTAGCGAGGCTACTTTGGATGAATCCGACTACACGGATGAAAGTGATCAAGACAACGATGTTGACTGCAATGGTGGTGAAAAGACAACGATGCTGACTGCAATGGCAAATGGCAGTGAAGAAATTGTCGAAGAAGACATTGGTGAAGATGGAGATAACGTGGCTAGTGGCTAGGATGCTCATGCCTCTGAAATGGATTAACCGTATGGTTTGTGGTAATTTAGTACGGTTGATTATGGTTTGTTTGGTTTGGTTTTAATTATGGTTTGTGTAGAACTTGCTTAATTTTGGTTGGATATTTTGCGTTGTGATGATCTTCGGATCTTTTTGGTTTGTGGTATATTTGAATTATTGGTGTGATAAGGTGGAAATGTTTATTGGTGTGATAAGGTGGAAATGTTTATTGGTGTGTTGAGGTGGATGTTTAAGTATGTAATGATGAATGGTTTGATTTTGCGAGTGAATTGGTTTGTAGATGTTTAAGTATATTTGAATTATTCGTTGGTTTTTTGGTTTGTATGATTGGTACTATTTGCGGAACAGGGTAAACTAAAAACAAACATTTCTTACCACCTTCACAAAAAGATGGTAGGAAATGAGCGGTAGGAAATGCTATCTTACAATCCTCCTGGAACAATTCCTACCGATGGGTGCAGAAGGAGACGGTAGGAAATAACTGTTTAGTTTCCACAATTTCCATGTCAGCAGCTGACGTGGCTGGTGACATGTGCGGGCCCGCCCACGTGTCATATGACATGGCATCTGACGTGTTGCCACTTCATCGTCCAAGTTGGCATGTGGGTCCATGCCATGTGGCACGCCACGTCATTTTGTGGGCCCCACGTTGACCAGGTCAGTATCATTTCCTACCAAAGTCATTTCCCACTTAAGCATTTCCTACCGGAGGGGGACGGTAGGAAATGCCTCATTTCCTACCGATTTTGGGCCTTTTCCTACCGATTTGACGGTAGGAAAAGCCCGTTTTTCTTGTAGTGTGTATATGTCTAGTGTCTTAATCAAAACATGAAAAGTATATTAGCTAGTAATCCCACAATCTATGCAATATAATCAGTGTCAACTTTGATTTCACATCTGCTTCGTCCATATTAAGTTGATTTGGCCAAGTTATAAATGTGTATCGAGTTTCAAATCTTTTTCCATATCTACTTTTGTTTTGAAGCTCCCTTCTCTCCCAAGTCCCATCCTTCCCTCTATATATCTACTTTTTTCTCTCCTCCCTTTTCTTCATAAATATTGTCTGCCTTCTTAAATAAGTTTTAGTGGGACAAATATCAGTTAATGGATTTTGATCTCCTCTGGGCTCTTGGGGGGGATAATTATTATTGGTTAATTATTATTGTTCTTATTTCTATAATTAGTTCAAGATTTTATAATCATTCTTCTTGCAGGTTGCATGGCACCATTGAAGGTATCTACTTTAACATTTTTAAAAAACTCTATTAAACCTAAGCATCCTTTTTATCTCATCATCTTTCTGGTTCTATCCATCTTCTTGCTACTCTTTTGCTCAAAATCGTCCGATGATTCATTGAAACTTTCATCAGCAAAGGATAGTTCTTCGACAAACATTCCGATAATAACTAAGAGGCAACTTCTTTCTTCAAAATCTTCGGTGAATAATTTGAATACCAAGAAGGTGACTGGTGATACATCTACTTTACCGGTTTCTTCATCTTCGAAGAGGAATCGAAAAGTCAAATTCGAAGGAGATGCTCATGAAGTTCCTAGCGGACCAAACCCTATCTCCAACAGGTAAACAAAAAGATGACCTATACATGTTCTGTGGTTGTGAATTCATGGAAGAAGTGTACGAATGAATGCTGTTGCGGCTGCGTAATAAATATATCTCCAACAGATTTCATTTATTACGAGCATCAGCAATTTGCTCATGATCAGTTGCCATAATTACCAAGCTGCTCGTCGTTATAAGTTAGTAGAAGTTTGTTACCTTTGTTTCATATGGTTGGCATCATCTTTTCTTTCTTATTCTACTTTTTAATTTCTTGTAGAAATGTATACAAAACATACCCTACTTAAATTTATATATTTTCTATATATGTCCATCTTTGTATAAATCATGATGATCCTGGTGGAGAGGTGTTATATATTTATATATACACATTTTTGTTTTATATATTTAAATGCTCGGTTGATTATATTATCATTTCATGCTATTATCTGAATTGTATATGCTAATTTTGCTTTACTAATGTCTTCTGATAATTAAGTTGCAAATTCAAAATATAAGAAAAGTGTAAAGGAAAGAAAATGTGACGAACTATTGCAGGTAAATATATCTGTGTAAGTTTGAATGCTCTAGATTTTTATGTGTAATATATGTTTTCGTAGTAAATATGTTATAATAATTATCTGTCGGGAATCCGAGTCTATATGTAACTCAGAATGTATATTGTATTTATGTTTGAAGAACAAAAGGGTTTAGCAGGAGTAGATGATAGGAGGGGATGGGTGGAATATATGTGATGAAAAACAGCTAGCAATGTAGGGGCAACTGTGAGTCAGATGCTGATCAGATCTGATATTGTTTGCTGGTGAAATAGTGAGAAAGAGAAAGACCATAGCTTTATTAAACTTTCATAAGTAGGAGTATTTTTCACTAGTACAAAATTATTTGAAATTCTTCCAAGGACTTTTCACTTTAATTTTGTCCTCACAATCAATCACGTCTCCCAATAAAGCTGAAAATCAAACACATGAAATTGATAATAATCATGATTCTATGATTTCATAATAATAGTGTACTGTAACAAATACAAGCACAGTACCAGTTTAGTTCCCTGTTATTGAACAATAGTAACAC
Organism: Saposhnikovia divaricata; assembly: GCA_036435485.1. Taxonomy (NCBI): domain Eukaryota; kingdom Viridiplantae; phylum Streptophyta; class Magnoliopsida; order Apiales; family Apiaceae; genus Saposhnikovia; species Saposhnikovia divaricata. The sequence goes on along the minus strand of CM071599.1, from coordinate 138,176,806 downwards.
ATTTTTCACCCACCTTCATCATTGTGTCTTTCTTCTGTTCCTGTTTTTTGGTTTCTTGCTGCAAAAGGAGTATCTACTAACTTATACATCAACACCTAGTGTGTGTATATGTATGTCTCGTCATTCACTTATAACAAATGACAAACAAGTATAACAGTGTACGAAAAATATAAAAAATGGACCGAACTATTCTAGTGAAAAACAAAAGAAATATTATCAACCACATTCGAAAAGAATAACGGGCCTAATTCAAAACATAGCTTAGTTTATGAATTCACAGACTAGACTATCTGATATATCAGAACAAGGCTCTCTGCAGGTTGACTCAGAGACGAGCGAACGCTAGAATTACTAGGCTACATTACACAATAAAATCAGAAATTCAAAGCTAATAACCAACATATCTTGGAGAACATGCAAAACTCTTGATATGAATGGTTAATTACCCTTGATTCTATAGAGTTTAGTATCGAGAATGAGCTATATAGTATGACATTTTAAACTTATTAAATTCTCATTCCGGTTAACCAAGTTAGAATCCCATGATTCGAACAACATAGAACCGAGAAAGTTACATCTTCAGAAATCCCATTTTGCAAATTTTGTGGAACAACGTTAGAGAGTTTGGCCTTGGAAGGAACTCGAGAAGATATGTGATTATGGGGCAAAACTTCAACTTATAATAAAAAAAATTAACAAATCAATGAAAGGATTCAATAAGAATCATACCTTTTCTGTTGGAACCAAGCAAATCAACCGGGTTTTCTGTCGTGGGTCGGAATTTGCGAAAGAGTTTTGCTTCCCAATCAAAAAGATTATTACTGAGTCATGCACAAATTCTAAGAGAGTACTGTCCTGACTAATGTGGACATGTCTCAGTTTCGCCAATATACTACCCATACAAATTAAAGCTCACTCAGTTAATTAGTTAATTAGTTCCCGATACAAAGCGCCTTAATTCTTCTCTGTCATGCTCCAGTTGCTGCAGTCTACTCCTTCCCCTAACTACTACGTCTACCCCTGAGAACTTGTTGCTCATTCCATTTCCCGGAACCAATTTTAAAAATAGCACTGGGCACACTCTCTTCCACCAACTCCAGACTAAACAAAGATATAATCAATATCGGTCCCCATATACGTTTCTATTTGTTATATTGGAGTATCACATTATTAATAACCAAACTTAAAACAAAGTTTATTAGACTGAGGAACGGTGATGAGAACATAATATAGTCGGTCTAAAAGCTACAACGCACAATTTAGAAGCAATTCTTATACTGAATGTACAAGTAATGCCTATGCAACCACATTCATATAAAAACAACTTCATTCAAAAGCCAAAGTAGCAAATTATGTTTACTTCTTCATACTTTGCTCTCAGGCAAGCAAATAGTCAAAATACTAAAAACAAATATGCAGCAACACATTTCACACTAATACCAAAAATTAAAAGACTAGTGATGATGATCAACACATGTACGTTGTTGTGTGTTGTTTTTTCCATATACTACTGGTGCTTACCAATTTATTTTAGTAAAATCCTTCAACTGAAACAAGGCTCTCGGTGTACTTGACAACTGAATTAAATTCTCCAGCAGAAGGAGCAGCCGGTGAAAGGAACTTTTTGGTATCTTTCTTTTTATAGTCATAAAAGATGCGTCCAACAACATCATTTTCAGCAACAAATTGTCCAACACCCAAATAGAGACTTACCCAATCTATCTTCAAATCAGCGTCGAGATTGAACTTTTTAGTCCAAGACACCTTGTTGTCACAAACACCATCCAACGTCCATAGATTAAGAACTGATCCATCACCGATGGATTCAAAGATCATTGCAATAGAACCTTCGAAATCCAAAACATCAGATTTTGGATAATGCTGCACAGAGGTAGGAAAAGGATAAACTTCAAACACCTCATTATGCAAATCGAACGATATTAACTCTTTAGTGCCTTTGAAATATAATACCCCGGTTTTGAGATCATGAACACATTTTGAACTTGAGCAAACAAATAAGCTTCGTACTGTTTCAGGAACTTTGATCTCTTTCCAGTGATCAGCATTTAAAGAATACATATCCGCTTCTAGTACATGAACAATGTCATCACCATGTTCATCCCAATTTGAAATAAATACTGTAATACAAAGAATCTTGTAGTCATTGGAGTTAGAATCGAAAACAAACCCGAGACAAGATTGCTGGAAAGGTCCTCGTACTCTCAGAGTAGGAAGCATCTTCAACCGTTGGGTCAACGGATTCCAAAGATGTATAACATCACCATATAAGTCAGCAAGACAAACGAGACCATTACAAGAACAAATATAACGAACCATACCATTACATTGTGGCGGCACTTGGAGCTTAACAGATTTTTCACGAGTATCAATGTAAACGTGGTCTAAATCATCCTGGTTCAGGACTAGGAAGGCTTGTGTTTTGTGAGAATCGGAAAATTCTTGGTTTAATATTATGGAACGCCATGACTTGCTAGCTAAACTAAAGCGTAGCAGTGAAAATAAAGGTAAATATTGAAGTATGTTGAAGATAAGTTCTTCCGGTAAATAATGACTGATCCTCTTATTCGCCATAGAGGCCGAATCGATGAGGATTCAATGTTACAACTTATAAACCCTTATACTAATTATATAGCATTATAGCGTAAGCGGTGTTATCATATGTTATATATTTTTCCTGTGGTTTTCTCTTTATTTATACACAATACGAAGTAGAAACTTAATTAGAATTGTAATTGGTATATGAGCCGTTAGGATTTCAACAGACAGCAACTAAAGGAATCAAAAGGGGTAACGTAAGAATTATAACAATATTAATATTAAGATATTAATTAATTCTAACAGCTCAAGGAAACAATAGAAAGATATTAAGATATTTTGAACGCTTGAGACGTGCCACCCGGAAATAATTGACGTTTCACTATAGCGGCCATGGTGGCGTAGCCTCCCCTAAATTTGTATTTATGTACTAAATTTTTCTAGCGTGGTGTAAATATCTATTACTAAGGGTAAAATATGCCAAGAAATTGCTCGTGAAATTACTTTTTTATCTTTATATTTTTGAAATTTATAAAAATACTATCTTTACATACTTTATGCAAAAATAGTAGAAATTTGTGTATGTATTAGGAATCAAACCATTTGACCTTCTCTTTAAGGATTCATGTCTAACCCATTGTGCTATGATCAGCTTTGGTTATGTTTAAAAAATTTTACTACATAAACCACACTTTCGCCCGTCATCTTATATACTTTTTCTTATTTTAACCTTTGTGTAAATAAAATGTTAGTTTATAATATTTATTTAATTTCATTTTTTTTTCAATTTTCGTATATTACTATGTAGAGCAGAACTCCAAAAGAATATGTGATATATAGTTATATCTTTTAAGTGTTATATTTTTTTTTATATACTCTTTGTTATACATTTTAGTCAAATTTTTTGTTTTAAACATAAATTTAGATTTATTCAACAAAAATTATCGTTGTTCAATATTTTCGCTATCATAAAATAATGGCCTTACTATGTTTTTGTTTTTAATTAATTTATAAATTTTTACTTTACTTATATTTTTCGGTTGAATAGATATCGATTATGTTATTAATTGTTTTGATTCGTATTTTATACATACTATATCTCTCAGTATATTTTATTTGAATTAATCATGTATTGATACATAAAATATAATATAAAACTTTAATTTAATATAAGTAACATATAATATGTAATGCATCTCATTATTTATTCTTAAGTATATTTTGAATTAAAAACTTAGCTTTGAAATTATTATTAAATTATATAATAATCATTTCCATGTCCTTTGTTCGTCACTCTTATTGTTTAACAATATCTTTTTTTGAATGTACACTTCATTTTTATTATCTTACGAAATGACATGTAATTTTTTAATTACTTTACTATATCTTACATTCTCATTATTTACTCACATTTTCTTCAATTTTTAACTTTATTCACAATTATAAATTTCCTCACTCATCCTATTAATACTTGATGATGAGACGAAGTGAATAATAAATTTATCCATTTTTTCCACTTTCTTACATTTTTTCGCTCTCTTTAATATACAAAAACAATCTTTATTTGATATTTATAAATATATCTAAAATTTAAATTCATATATCTAAATAACTATTATTACATTTATAATATAATCATGATTGATAATTAGATTAATCAAGTATATAAATGGTTAGTCAGAATCCAATTGATAAAAGTATATGGTCAGATTTGTTTAAAAGAAGATAAATATTTTTTTTGAAAAATACGTCCGTGTTATATACGAAAAAATGCTAAAATAATTATTTATATTATATTCAGTTATTTAATTTGATAAAGTTCATTTCACATTATTTAATATTAAATTAATATTTTAACAATTACAAATAATCATCTAATTTTTATCATATAGATATCTATCCAAATTTTGTAAAATGTAAAATTAAAGAAAAAAAATTATTCATGAAAATGTTAATGCAACATTACAAAACTACTATAGAAATCTAAGATAAGATTTAAGTATTATCTTTTACCAATTTTTAATTATAAATTTATTTTGATATTTATAGAATTTCGTGCAAGTAATAATTTCGATATATGTTATATTAGTATAGCATCATTTTGAACGTTGTCAAATTGTGTTCGTTAATGATTTGACCATTTTTTCTTATAGTCATTCTATTATTAAAAAAAAGTGCCAATGGCATGAATAGATTCATGCCTCGGTTGCAATATCGCTTTATAATTATACTACCTTATAACCCGTGCAATGCACGGCTCCTTTTTTAATATTTATAATTATATTAATTTTTTTAATTTTATATGTTTTTAATTTTTACATTTCAAATTGTTATTAAAAAATTGAAATATATATATATATATATATATATATATATATTTATATTTATATATAAGATTTTACACGTTCAATTTAATATTTGTACTCTATCTTAAATTCTTAAAATTTGATTTGGATGATTACAGCCCTCGTCAAATTAACAAAATAATCTTTAATTATTGTTTAATAACTTTTTTCTAATTAAATTTACGCAGAAACAAAGAAGAGAATAAATTGACGATTTTTTATGCTGAAAAGTCTATTTGATTTATGAATTCTACTTATAATTCGTTTTGATTATCAAAATACCCCCTTTATAATTATATCCTTTTCAGATTATATTTTTCTTTTTCAAATTCAATTTTAATACAACCTTTTTTAATATTTCCTTTTTAGATTATAATTTTCTTTTTAAAATTCACTTCTAATGTAACCTTTTCTAATTATATCCATTTTAGATTATAATTTTCTTTTTAATGTAATCTAATCTTCCAACGGATCATATGATTTTGGTAGTACAGTGACCAGACCAAAAATTTGGATAAGATCCCTCTTATGCTTATTATATATAAGGATGTAATAAATAACTAGGTAGTACAACCGCGCTTCGCGCGGTTTCGAAAACTTTTTTATTGTGCTATTCAAAGTTTATGTTAATAATAAATTACTTGGACTACAAATAACATATTGATCGCTAGATCATAAATTAGATAAATCAGAATCATTAGATCTTATATAAAATAATATTATATTTTATTATATCCAAACAACTAAAAAATATTTCCTTATATAGAAATAGAAGTTGATCTATAATAATTTATTTTATAGTCAAACAACTAAACCAAGGATTCAATTTTTCATATAGCGAAAATCATTGAATGGGATTCAGAAATCTTACACATATATGCATGAATCGAGACATACAATAAAAGAAAATCACTTTTTATCTTATAATCCCAAGTAGTAAGAAATTAAATAAATATACATGAAAAAATCCATTCCGAGCATAAAAGGCCTCTTGACTTACCATCAACTCACTAAATGATAGCGCTTATGCAAGATGTGATACATCTTTGATCTGTCAATCCATTTTACGGATCCTGAGTTTACTTTTAACATTTTTATCAAAACAACACAATTGTACACATTACACATATGTCATCCTGAATTCGTGTGTAGCCCAAATTTGCAAATATAACTAAATGCAAAACTTCGCATGATGGAAGGTAGGAAATTTTGTGGACGTGAACTCTAAACTACCTTTTTCCTGAATGTCCAAAAATGCGTTGTCTTGGTCGGTTTCAGTTGGCCCTAAGTTTTATTAACTTGTTGATTATTGTCGTGTTATTATCTTTGTTGTTTTGTACGCTTATTGTTATTGTTTTTTTCTCGTAACTTCGAATAATCTCAAGCCTTAGGTTATGTAAGTGAAAAATGTTATTGTCGTAAATAATATATTTCTTTAATTGCTCGTCTACAAATGCGCCCCTCACTGTTGTGTTTTGTTGGATTACATGTGTGCACGTGGTTTAGGCATTTTACTATCAGCCTGAAATTAATTAACCAGGTGTTACTTGACTTATAAACAAATTTTAAAACAATATGTCGTAAAGAGTTGAAAAAAGGGTCACGAGGGAACTAAGAAAATGTGTCACACTGAACAGAAATCTCTTCGCAGCCAAAGTGTTGAGAAGTGTAAACTTCAGTTATATAAACTATAAAGAAAATAAATGCATTCAGCATTTAGAAGAAAATAAAAATAAAAAGCTGAAAATAAATGACCTCATTTGCTTCAGCATGGGCTATTTGTAGAAGGCTGCCACCAAGCAATCCGGCTAAAATATCAGGAATAGCATACAGTCCAGTAGCTTCAGGATTTACTCTTGGCAGGTTCAATTTAGATGCACATGTTTTCATGTGATTATCACAAGAATCTGGACATACATCAACGTTAGTTGTAAATACACAAACAAAAGATGATTTTAGTGTCACCTTCTAGACATCAGTCATGCCTTAATATCAAAAAATCTATAAGAAAGTCAAAGTAAACTGTAGAGATGAAAATATGCTGCAAAAATGTTCCCAGCATCCGGTCTATGGCCCGTTCTGATCGGCTTAGTTTGGTCATATATGCAAGCACTTATTTGACCAAAATAAGCGAACCGATACAGGCCCTAAGAGTAACAAAAAAATATTAATTATGCTCATGCCACCGATTTGTTGGAGATAAATAAACTACAGCAACAATGAGGTAGTGATATATATTAAAGCAAGAATAGACATATAACCAATTAACAAAACAAATCACGAAAGCATTAACAAGAATATAGTCAGAGACTGTAATTAACAAGAAATGCAAAGAAAACTTATCTCTCACAGAAGCTTTAGTAACAACTGATCAGAGAGAGAAGAACAGCTGAGTCACCAAGCCCTTCGAGAAGACTTGGCTGTTCTTGAAGAGATTATTGCCCCATTTACATTGTGATTGGGTTGCGGCAATATCGCTTCCAGGATAAAATAGCAACAGATCAAAGTGTTCACAAATACACCAGTGATCAACAGCGACCAGTACCTCAGTTCGCCTGAGAATTATGTATATAGACTGTATATATTGAGAGAGAGAGAGCAGCAATGAAAAGAATAAGGTAGATAGGGTTTTCTATCCTTAGAAACGTATCTATTAACCTTCTATTCTGTATGTATATAATGCAAAAAATAAAACGTAACTAATACTCCATAAAAGGAAAGTAAATATTCTGATTTAATTTCATTAACTGCATCAGTATTTATTTTTCAGTTACATCAGCATCAGGATTTAACCATCGTCAGGATCTGATGTCCATCAGGATTGGTCCGCATCAGGATCTGATGCCCATCAGTATTTGGTTATGTTCAGGATCTGTCCATCAGGATCTGATGTCTGATCAGGCCCAATAAACCAAGTACTGATCCAACAGCAGTAACAAATAAAGTCTGATTTACTGTTAAAATAAATCAATAATTCAGGTAATAAAATTCCTCGCCCAGGTCGCTTCACGTACGCGACACGCCGAGACATTCGTCTAAATCGCCCTTCGACCCGTCCCGTGTCGAGTCGTGGCGAGGCGGACGGCGGCGGCGTGTGTGTGTGTGCGCGAGGCCCACACTACAACCATGCACACCCACATGCCTTAGTAGTTGTGCACTACAATTGCATATGGAGATATATAAAGCCACCAACCTTTCATTACCAATTCTATGTGGGACTCAAGTTATTTCAACTAAATAACCCACATAACTCATTTCAAACATCCTTCTTTCAACTAAATTTATTTATGGATTACACTAAGAAAATGCTTTAGATCCAAACATGAAAGTTTAAGTCCTCATTACAAAACAACCCCCACTTGTTAGTTTCCGGAAATTACATCAAGAATATATTATAAATATGCCTCAAACTTTCCATTTTCTAACAATCCCCCACAAATCCATACAGAAATGCATATCGGTTCTCATCATGACTTGGTTTTCAGAGTCGGTACCTTCCCGGGTTTGAACCCTCCTAAGTCCCCTACTTCGATGGCTACCGGATACAGATGGAATGTTTCACCTTGAATCTTTATCCGTTTAGTGTAACCACACTCCATAGACGACGACAAGTCAAAGGCGGCTTTGAGACGTTAATGGTCATGTCTCGATCCTGTTCGTCGAATGCTTCAAGGAATAACCCTTTCCTCTAATTGCGACCACACAATTACATTCGCTAAGCTGGGCATCTTCAAAGATGTAATGCTAGCATCTCGTCATTGTTGGTCCCTTTGGATCATAGTGATTTGTGTTTAACCCGTTTAATGATTACAAAGGGGGTTAGAAGATTTACCTTAATCGCTACGGTGCAAGCGATTCAAATCCACGATCTTCTATTGTATTCCCTTACTCCCTTGAACGAAGTGTGGCCTTCGATCCTCCAAGGTTTAGCCTCCAAGTTCCAGAAATCAGAACCCTCATTCTTGGAGACATAATGAGTATTTATAGGCTACAATAGGGATCAAGGAGTAAATTAGGTTGGGCCTTCTAATGATAACTTGGGCCAAGCCCTTTATCATTAATATTAATTAATTCCACTAAATAATTAATATTGCACCACCCACCTAATTCCTGTAATTTATTTAATTAATTAAATCGACTCCTTTATTATTTGCTTATTAAATTCCCCATGTTTAAAATATCGCATGTCCATTAATTAAATAAATTACTGATAATTCATTTAATTAATATCTTTTATCCTTGATCATCCACTCAACCTTTATTTAATTATGCCGGAATAAATCTGATAAGTGGATTTTATATCCACTTATTTTCCGCTAATTGGACCTAGATTGATTGTTTTTCCTTAAGTATGTTGTGTCTTTTAATTCACTTTTTGTTAATTAAGTTTTTGTTGTGCAGAACTCGCATCTGTTGGTATTATGGCGATAAATGGCTAAAAACGGTGGATTTCTATCTCGATTTTATCAAGTGGACTGGTTACGAGGAAAAAGAATTATCATAAAGGAATCCTGAATGATATATTCTTAAATCTGGAGCCCCGGTTGGAATTGATATATTTTTCGTTTCGCAAAAGGAATCCAGTTTTAGATCCTCAAGAGGCCGTAATTCGCACCTGGGCGAGCAATGAGAAAATAGAATTATCACAAAAAGATGGAAAGTGATATATTCTTAAAGAGAAAAGCCCGATTGGAATTGATATATTTTTCGTTAAGGAAAAGTAGTCCGGTTTTAGGCCCTCAATTTACCGCAGCTCAGGACTTAATGATTCATTTATATTAGCAAATATTTTATTTAATTAGAAAATTATAATTATAAATATCTCATAATATTAGATATTTTTTTTATAATTTCGAAATTAAATTAAATATTTGTTAATTAAAAATTATAAGTTAAAAACAAAAACAAAAAAAACAAAAAAAAAACAAAAAAAAAACAAAAAAAAAACAAAAAATCAAAAAAAGTGCACACAGCACTTTCTCTACGCAAAGGAATATAGAGAAATAAGTGGTTGGTTTATAAAGGAATACTAAAGTAATACAAGTGCTGTGCAAATAAAGGAATGGTGTCAATTCTGTCGGCCAGGATTTCAAGAACTGTCCACGCGCCTAGTCCTGCGTGTAATGCACGCGCCAACATTAAGGCTATCCAAGTAGCGCGTGCATGGCACGCGCCTGCTGCGAGTGTAGATTTTGCTTGTCAACGTGCGCAGGTGGTAGTAGTGCAGTGGTTGGGGAGAGTGCTTTCGGTTGTATTAATTGTTGATTGAATTCTTTTTAATTCTTTTTCTTTTCTTTCTCTTTTTCTTTTTATTTTTTTAATCTCTTCGTGTGCTAGAATTGTACTATAAATAGGACTTAATTCTTGCAGTTGTAAACACATCTCACACCTCTCACCACAATTCCTCTCCTCTCCCCTCCAAATATTCAGTAGAGTTTTTTGTGTATTTTTCTGTGTAGTTCTTACACTTTAATTTTCCTGTAAGTAATATAAATTTTATTCGGGTTGAAGATTGTAAGAAAGAATTATTTGGAGTGCTATTTCTTTCGGTGGAAGCTATTTCGGTTTTATTTTCTAATTTCTTATTTTACAGGGAATTATCGGAGTGCTCGTTTCTTGCAAGTGGAAATTATTTCGGTTTTAGTTTCTAAACTCTTATAATTTTCATATTTAATTTATCGTAATTTTTATTTTAGTTTTATTATTGTTGTTATTATTATTATTGTTATTATTATTGTTATTATTATTATTATTATTATTATTATTATTATGATTTCAATTAATCCCATGATGACGATTCGTTTAATTATGAACTAATTGCCGTCATAGGATTCTAATGGATTTATTTACGTAATTTAGTAATTCGATGCCTTAATAAATTGTGTTATGATAAAAAATTTCCGATTGCCTAACGTGGTTGTGCTTAATTTATTAGATGCGTAGCTATCATCTAAATTATTAATTCTTAATGAATGCGAAAGTGGATTTGAGAATTTAGAATTTGCCATGTTAGCACAGGTTCGTAATTTTCATATATAATTACGATTAGTGGTAGGGTTTTGGATCACATCGCCCTGTGTAGCCAAAAATAAGGAATTTATTCGTAAACCAGTTATGTTTTCAAATCTTATAGACATATAGGGTCTAGACATAAATGGTGTCCATGCAACTTCTATCTTTTTAAGTGGATGTTTGTATGGTTTGATATAAGTTAAGGCTGAAAGGCGCTTATATTAGTTTCGTGTTCCCGGTTAGCTTTCATAATTATCAGAATCACTTTACATTAAGGCATCAATTCTAAATGAAATAAATAATGAAATTAGAATCCCATGTTTATCTCATCTTTATCATATTATTTTTAGTCGTTATTCCATTAATTAATTGTGAATTGAACAAAACCAACCATTTCGTTGTTCAGGCTTCTATAATTAACCGAACGTTGTTGAATAAACATATTTACTTAAATACACCAAGTCTTCGTGGGAACGATCCTTATTTCCCTATATTGCTTTTGGACTGCGTATACTTGCGTAGAGAAAATAGCGAACAAGTTTTTAGCGCCGCTGCCGGGGACTCGGTGTTATTTTGTTTATGTGTTTTACTACAATAGAAGTTAATTTGTTTGACTTGAACATTTGATCTTATATTTTGAAGTGATTATTTGTGTTCAGATACTTGGATTTTTATGCTAACACGTGCTAAAGCATTAAAAGCCAATCAAGTACTTAAACTAGCAAATACTCACAAGATGGACGGAGAAGCCGAAGTAGTTGCACCTGCAGCAGCAAGGGCTCTAATGGACTACTCACAACCGAAGATTGATGACATTCAGTCAAGTATCATTCGTCCAGCAATTGCGGCTCCTACATTTGAAATTAAATCCAGCACTATTCAGATGGTGCAGAATCAAGTACAGTACGGATGAACTGCAACGGAAGATCCTAACTTACACATCAAGAACTTCATAGAAATATGCGACACATTTAGATTCAACAATGTGTTAGATGATGCTGTGAAGTTGAGACTCTTCCCGTTTTCCTTAAGAGACATGGCCAAAAGTTGGTTACACTCTCTGCCACCGGGATCTATCACCACTTTGGCTGATCTAGCTCAAAAGTTCCTTAGCAAATTCTTCCCCATGGCAAAGACTGCAGCTATAAGGAATGCTATCACGCAATTTTCTCAACAGTCTGGTGAATCTTTATGTGAAGCGTGGGAAAGATACAAGGAAATGCTTCGACAATGCCCTCATCATGGCATGCCAAATTGGATGGTCATAAATTGCTTCTATAATGGACTAGGAATACAATCAAGGCCAATGGTAGATGCAGCTTCAGGGGGAGCATTATGGGCTAAAAGTTATGAGGAGGCCTACGATCTTATCGAGATGATGGCAGCTAATGAATATCAAAATCCAACTCAGAGGATGCCACAACAGAAGGTAGCAGGAATTCTTAATGTCGACAAGGCCACTTCCTTAGCAGCTCAGATAGAGGCTTTGAACTTGAAAATAGACTCTTTGACAGCACAAGGATTTCATCAAGTTGCTAGTGTTTGTGAGTTGTGTGCGGGCGCACATGAATCAAACCAATGTGCCATCTCAAACGAGTCGGTTCAATTCGTAAGCAATTTCCAAAGACAGCAACAGCCAGCTCCAAATTCCTACCATCCGAACAACCGAAATCATCCAAATTTCAGTTGGAGCAATAATCAAGGAGGAGCACAACAATCAAATCAGCCCTACCAACAATTTCAAAATCAGCAGTTTGGAGCTAGGCCATATAATCCATCTGGATTCCAGCAACAGCAGGGGCACCAATATCAGCAACAATATGCCCCACGACAATTTCAACCCCCAGGATTTCAACAACAATCCTATGGGAATTCTGGAAACTCAATTGGGACAACTCGCTAGTTTCATGATGAGCCGACCACAAGGAACACTCCCCAGTGATACTGAAGCTAATCCAGGGAGAAAGAACAACCAAGAGCACATTAAAGCCATCACTTTAAGATCGGGGAAAGTCACAGAAGGCATTGAATTGGAAAGAGCAAATAAAATTCTGCCCGATGAAGAAACGGAAAAATTGAACTTGGGAGATACCGAGGACAAGGGTAAGGCTCCAATTTCAAGCACGGAGGTAGAAGAAAGTGTACCACCTCCTAAACAATCAGTCCCTGCACAGAAAGAAGCAGAAGAGCATGTCTATCCACCTCCGCCATTTCCTCGACGTTTGCAAAAACAGAAACTGGACAAGCAGTTTGGCAAATTTCTTGAAGTCTTTAAGAAATTACATATCAACATTCCATTTGCTGAAGCCCTGGAGCAAATGCCGAGTTATGCCAAGTTTATGAAGGGCATTCTATCGAGGAAAGTAAAACTAGAGGAATTAGAAACTGTTGCTTTGATAGAGGAGTGTAGCGCGGTATTGCAACAAAAGTTACCGCCTAAGCTAAAAGATCCTGGAAGTTTCACCATACCATGCACCATTGGGAATCTGTCTTTTGACAAATGTTTATGTGATTTAGGAGCAAGCATCAACCTCATGCCATACTCAGTTTTCTTACAACTTGGCCTTCCTGAGCCAAACCCGACGAACATGTCACTTCAGTTAGCTGATCGCTCTACTCGGGGAGTTGTTGAAGATGTCCTAGTAAAAGTAGACAAACTTATCTTTCCAGCTGATTTTGTCATACTTGATTTCGAAGAGGACAAGAAGATTCCGATCATTCTTGGTAGACCATTCTTGGCGACAGGACAAACATTGATTGACGTCCAAAAGGGGGAACTTACAATGAGGGTGCATGATCAAAATGTCACTTTCAACGTTTTTAAAGCCATGAAGTTTCCAACAGAAGAAGAACAGTGTCTGAAGGTAGACTTGATTGAGTCTACGGTACAAGAAAAGTTGGATCACATGTTCATGAATGACACTTTGGAAAAGGCCCTTAGTGGAAGGTATTCATTAGATGAAGATGACATAGATGAACAATTGCAATATCTGGATGCTTTGCCATGGCAAAGAAAATTTGAAAGACCAGTTGAATCATTGGATCTTCCAGAACTAAAAGGGCCGCATCAGCAAATGAAACCATCTATCGAGGAAGCTCCAACTCTAGAGCTCAAACCACTTCCTAATCACTTAAAGTATGCTTCTCTTGGTGAATCATCTACCTTACCTGTGATTATATCTGCTAACCTTTCAGACTCTGAGGAAGACAAGCTTTTAAGAGTCCTGAGGGAATTCAAAACAGCCATTGGCTGGATCCTAGCGGATATCAAAGGCATCAGCCCAGCTTATTGTCAACATAAAATTCCATTGGAAGAAGGTAGTAAACCAATAGTGGAGCATCAAAGGCGGCTAAATCCTCTTATGAAAGAGGTAGTGAAGAAAGAAATCATCAAGTGGCTGGATGCAGGGATTATCTATCCCATTTCTGACAGTGCATGGGTGAGTCCAGTGCAATGTGTACCAAAGAAGGGAGGCATGACTGTGATTACCAATGAAAAGAATGAACTCATCTCTACTCGCACAGTCACCGGTTGGCGAATCTGCATGGACTACCGGAAGTTGAATAAAGCCACAAGGAAGGATCATTTTCCCCTTCCTTTCATTGATCAGATGCTAGATAGACTAGCCGGCCATGATTATTACTGCCTTCTGGATGGTTATTCTGGATATAACCAAATCTGCATTGCTCCTGAGGATCAGGAGAAAACAACATTTACATGCCCGTTCGGCACTTTCGCCTTTCGGCGGGTTTCTTTTGGCTTGTGTGGAGCACCTGGTACTTTTCAAAGGTGCATGATGGCCATCTTCTCAGACATGATTGGAAAGACTGTTGAAGTCTTCATGGATGACTTCTCGGTATTCGGTTTATCTTTTGATTAATGCTTGCAAAATCTTGACTCGGTGCTGAAAAGATGCGTGGAAACTAACCTGGTGCTCAATTGGGAGAAGTGCCACTTTATGGTACAAGAAGGAACTATTCTCGGGCACAAGGTGTCAAGGAAGGGTCTAGAAGTGGACAGAGCAAAGATAGAAGCTATTGAAAAGCTGCCGCCACCTAATTCAGTGCGAGGGATTCGCAGTTTCCTTGGGCACGCAGGTTTCTACAGGCGTTTCATCAAGGACTTCGCAAAAATTTCCAAACCTTTGTGTCAGCTACTGGAAAAAGATATTCACTTCAAATTTAACGAAGAATGTCTCACAGCTTTCGAGACTCTGAAGAAGAAATTGATTTCAGCACCCGTGATCATTGCTCCAGATTGGAGTGAACCTTTCGCTATGATGTGTGATGCTATGCAAGCAAAACCCTCAGCGATGCTCAATTAAACTACACTACCACTGAGAAGGAGCTGTTAGCCATAATTTATGGTTTTGAAAAATTCCGTTCATACTTGCTTGGCACGAAGGTGACTGTGTACACTGATCACGCGGCTATCAGATATCTGATCTCTAAAAAGGACTCCAAACCTAGGTTGATTCGATGGATTCTTCTGCTGCAAGAATTCGATGTGGAGATCAAGGATAGAAAAGGGACAGAAAACCAAGTAGCCGACCATCTCTCACGATTGGAAGACCTTGGGAAGACATCCCAAGACAAAACCGTCATTAATGAATCCTTTCCTGATGAACAGTTGTTTGGGATACACGAAGAAGAGCCTTGGTTTGCAGACATTGTGAACTTTCTGGTGAGTCGAGTGATTCCTCCCGAGCTTTCTTTTGCACAAAGAAAGAAATTCTTGCATGAAGTCAAATGGTATCGTTGGGACGAACCATATCTGTTTAAATAAGGAGCCGATCAGGTGATTAGGAGATGTGTACCATGCAGTGAAACAGAGGCTATTCTAAGGGATTATCACGCCACGACATATGGTGGCCATTATGGAAGTGAAAAGACCGCAGCTCGAATTCTTCAAGCAGGATTTTATTGGCCATCCCTTTTTAAGGATGCCCATTGTAACACCCCCAGATCCGGGGTCCGGGATCCGGTGGTTACGGTTTCCAATTCTATCCACAACAATTGAACTTTCCTTAACATAAAATAAATTACGTCTCTATAACCCAACCCAACAATATAAAACACACCCGTTATAGTCCCAGAGATGAAATCAGAGTAACAATCAAATTTTTATTAATCACATTATGAGTTCTTACAATCCAAAAGAATTTCAATATAAATACATACTCTTTGCCATCCATTTACATAAGTCATACTAGACCATATTCTTGGTACTGAAAGAATAAATATACCCTACCAATAGCTTCTTCTTCAGCTCTGGTAGTCTCATCGTCCTCGCCCGCGTCGAATGCGCCTTGTGCGAGTCATCTGGTCTAGCTGTTGTTGTGATATAATAATAAAGCAAGGGTGAGCAATAACCCACCAACAATAATATATAACTGAACGATAATGTATAACAGTTCAAAAGTATCTTTCAAACCATATGCCATGCATTTACGGAAATGATGCCAGTATAATATGAACGATGAAGTTACAAGGTAACTTAAAGTATTTGTTTGTAGAAATATCTGCTACATCAAAGTAAACGAGATATTCTTATTGTTATTAAGAAGAGGAGTTTGCAAGAAAAGGTTGCAATTCCAGTTATGACCATTTTCCAACTCTGCCAACAGTAATCATGTTGCAGGAAATAAATAAATTTGGATGATGAACCAATGATGGAGTATTCACCGCGCCCGCTGTTCCAATCTTGATGATTAGTCGAGATCGTACAGCTCAATTTAGATTTACTACCGGTAGAAGGAAGAACTGACGGCTTTACTTGTATACCGCCTTACTAGCTCTCCCCGGCCAACGGTTGGGCCAAAGGGGATGGACCGGCGCTACTCGGCCTCTTACACGACTCCTAGTTCAAATAGAATTCATGATTCTGAATGTAACGTTCGTCCCCCTTTCCCCAAGTATAATACTTGTTGATAAGACTCCACAAAGTAGTCGTATCTAGTTGGAAAGGAAAATTTACCAATAACTCCCAAGCTATTACTTGGTAACGGATATCAACTTGTTCTATTAATCTTACCCCTCGAAAGATGAGAAGGTAAGCAACGACTTAATAAGTCAACAGCACCCGAGTTGCGGGTGAAGGGAATACTTTATGACCGGGAAGTCGACAAGATAAATAACATTTTCCAAGTAAGGTTCCCTTATTATTAAGGAGATAGACTCAAAGACGAATGATGTCTGAGAACCTTTCTTGATATAAGATTAATAATAATATGACTCCGAGATATTTTCTGTAATAATCGAGGAAGATAAACCTTATCGAGATTATTCTAAGTATGGAATAAATATTCAGAGAATTTTATTGAGTTAAAATATTTAAAGAATATTTGGGAATATGAAAGAATATCTTTAATCAGAGTATTTCTCAAAATAATCCCTGAAGAAATATCAGGAGAATATTTATTGAATAAATACATATTTAAATGAATACTCAAAACAATATTCGTTAATTAATAAGACCCGAAAAGAATATTTAAGGTAATATTCATAATTAATTAGGAATTTAAATGAATATTCAAAAGTAATATTTATTTAATGAATAATATCCTAAATGAATATCAAGTAATATTCATTTAGTAATCCAAGCCTTAAGGAATATTCGAGATAATATTCGATAATTAAATCAAGCTTCAGATGAATATTAAAATAATATTCATCAAGTATTCAATATCTTAAATGAATATTCAAAAGTAATATTTATTTAATAAAATAATATTCTCAAAGAATATCCAAATAATATTCATTTAGTAGTCTCATCTTTAGAAGAATATTCGAAATAATAATCGATAATCAATTCGACTCTGAATGAATATTGAGAAATATTATTCGTTGAATAGTTACGTTCAAATAATTATTTGAAGTAAGGATCGTTAAAATAATTAGTCTCGAACGAATATTCAAATAATATTCGTCGCCCAAATAATAGAAAATATTTACTTAAATATTTTCCTCCGAGGTAATCTCGATATATCAAGGAATATTGACTCCCGGTCTATTTTTGATTAATAAGATGTATACGCCCTTCTATGAGGGTCTTACAATAACCGGCTTATAACTGATATATAACTATCTAGCTTATAAGCCAACAATAACATTCAGGGAACAAGTATATCAATTCAACTTGAAAGTAGGCATGCATGCAATGGCATATGTATATCAGCAATCATATATATATATATTTATTCAATCACAACAACAGCCTAAAAGAAGGGAATTGAAACTTGCCTGGTAGTCGAGTACGGTAAGGGGTAGTGGTAGCGGGTCCCGGTTCAGCTTGGTGATCTAAAAATAGCCAAGGCATTCGGGATTAATCAATTAACATATTAAAAGTTAAGTTATACTTAATTCGAAACACGTTCTCGAGTTATCTCGTTATACCCCTTTTAGTGGATCACTTTTATCACTGATCCGACCCGACATTCTTTCGTTAATACGACATGTCATTGTACTTATACTTGGGACATACTTAAGTCATATGAGTTCTAAAGTCGATCGTTACGAACCAATACTATACTCCGAGTTTTATCGTTCGTTTTCTAAGCGTTTTACCAAGGTTATAACCAAGCGGGTTTTTAGGGGTTCGTTCGCGTTTAACCTCGACTCGAACATTTTTAATAAATCGAAAAATGATCCTTTTGACTTACGGTTTTCTTTCACGCCTTCCTTTTTACCTCTAGTATTTATTTACCAAGATTCGCCATGACGTTACATAGTTTACGAGGGTTCAATTACAGTTACGAACTTTCGTTTACGGATTCGAACTACTTTTAGTAATTTGGTCATAAATCCTAAACCGTAAGTCCGTTTCACGTGATCTTTATATCAAAACGAAGCTTAGAACATTACCTATCCTATCATGGCAGATAAGGTCTCTGGACAGTAGGGGTTCGACATGGAATATGGCATACAAAACATGGTATTGCAAAATCGGGCATTATAACGGCTGTAAATCGAATATCTACCAATTTCGAATCTTCCCATAAACATAGTATCCAACCTAAACAACATATACATGACTTATATACATGAACTGAGGCCAAGCAATGCCTTTCCGTTCATCTAGCTATTTACATCATTAATCCAAAATCCATACATAATCATGCTTATAATCTTAACATAACCATAACTAAGTTATAACTTATCATAAACATGCTTAAATCTCAAATAAGGGTTAGGGTTTCAAGAGCTTTATACCTTCCTTGGAGTGTGTTCTAGCCTCACTAAGCTTTGTATGATCCTTGGGTGGCCTTAAGCTAGCTAAATCAACCATAAAAATCAAAGAAAACCAACATTAGTTCTTGAAGAACACTATTCACCCTCCTTGTAAATGATTAATTTGAAAATGGAAACAAAGGATTTTGGACTTGAAATTTCTAGGAGATTAGTTTCTTGAAATATAGAACTCACCTTAAAAATTACAAGATCAAACAAGGAGTGGAAGGTGGACTTTTGTTTTTGAATTTCCTTAAAGCCGAATGGAAGAAAAAAAATGGGAGAATGGAGTTGTTTGGCTTGCTTCACTTTGCTCTCATCTATTTTGTGTGAATTATTGCTTGGTTTAGAAAATATCTTGTATAAAGTGGCTTTAATAAAGTGGCTATGTCATTGCATGCATCACTTGAGCCATGTGTTAAGATCTTGTGGTCTTGATGAGATATTAAGGCTTACTAAGTAGTTTGATCTCTAATGTTACTAGTTAGCATTGTAACTAGCTTGGTCACTTGGTCTTATCCTCTTGCACATGCATGCATCTTGCTTCCCTGCTTGATTCCTTGTCCGGTTATTGCCCGTTTCGATCGATTGTTCGTAGGAATATTTCATGGATTTCTAATTAGGGTTTACCGGGAATCCTTTTTAATATTAATACTTTCATTCTCCATCTTTCATTCTAACTTTCCAATTTATATTCCTTAAATCCATTCGTTAAATACTTAAGGCTATCAGTGTCCAGGGAACTCTCGGAGAAAATAAAAGTGCGGTTTTTCAGAATCCGACAGCTTTTACATACACTTATTTTCCCCCTGGATCACTAATACGAACTCGGAAATCCGTTCCGAATGCTTCTATATAGTGTCGTCTCCTATTATTATATACTCCCACCAAAACACTATTCATTCTGTATTCTTTACTTGTTCTCTTAGGGTGGTACAATTGTCCGTATTCTCTTTCGATCGTTCCTTATCCTTTTTACGGAACTACTGGATTAATTGTTACCGATCTGGATCAGCTTGGTGATCTATAAATAGCCAAGGCATTCGGGATTAATCACTTAACATTTTAAAAGTTAAGTTATACTTAAATCAAAACACGTTCTCGAGTTATCTCGTTATACCCCTTTTTGTGGATTCCTTTTATCATTGATCCGACCCGACATTCGTTCGTTAATACGACATGTCACTGTACTTACACTTGGGACATACTTAAGTCATACAAGTTCTAAAGTCGATTGTTACGAACCAATATTATACTCCGAGTTTTATCGCCCGTTTTCTAAGTGTTTTACCGAATTTATAATAGAGTCGTCTTTTAGGGGTTCGTTCGCGTTTAACCTCGACTCGAATATTTTTAATAAATCGAAAAACGATCCTTTTGACATACGGTTTTATTTCACACCTTTCTTTTTACCTCTAGTATTTATTTACCAAGATTCGTCATGACTTTACATATTTATAAAGGAATACTAAAGTAATACAAGTGCTGTGCAAATAAAGGAATGGTGTCAATTCTGTCGGCTAGGATTTCAAGAACTGTCCACGCGCCTAGTCCTGCGTGTAATGCACGCGCCAGCATTAAGGCTATCCAAGTAGCGCGTGCATGGCACGCGCCTGCTGCGAGTGTAGATTTTGCTTGTCAACGTGTGCAGGTGGTAGTAGTGCAGTGGTTGGGGAGAGTGCTTTTGGTTGTATTAATTGTTGTTTGAATTCTTTTTAATTCTTTTGTTTTCTTTTTGTTTTCTTTCTCTTTTTCTTTTTATTTTTTTAATCTCTTGGTGTGCTAGAATTGTACTATAAATAGGACTTAATTCTTGCAGTTGTAAACACATCTCACACCTCTCACCACAATTCCTCTCCTCTCCCCTCCAAATATTCAGTAGAGTTTTTTGTGTATTTTTCAGTGTAGTTTTTACACTTTAATTTTCCTGTAAGTAATATAAATTTTATTCGGGTTGAAGATTGTAAGAAAGAATTATTTGGAGTGCTATTTCTTTCGGTGGAAGCTATTTCGGTTTTATTTTCTAATTTCTTATTTTACAGGGAATTATCGGAGTGCTCGTTTCTTGCAAGTGGAAATTATTTCGGTTTTAGTTTCTAAACTCTTATAATTTTCATATTTAATTTATCGTAATTTTTATTTTAGTTTTATTATTGTTGTTATTATTATTGTTGTTGTTATTATTATTATTATTATTATTATTATTATTATTATTATTATTATTATTATTATTATGATTTCAATTAATCCCATGATGACGATTCGTTTAATTATGAACTAATCGCCGTCATAGGATTCTAATGGATTTATTTACGTAATTTAGTAATTCGATGCCTTAATAAATTGTATTATGATAAAAAATTTCCGATTGCCTAACGTGGTTGTGCTTAATTTATTAGATGCGTAGCTATCATCTAAATTATTAATTCTTAATGAATGCGAAAGTGGATTTGAAAATTTAGAATTTGCCATGTTAGCACAGGTTCGTAATTTTCATATATAATTACGATTAGTGGTAGGGTTTTGGATCACATCGCCCTGTGTAGCCAAAAATAAGGAATTTATTCGTAAACAAGTTATGTTTTCAAATCTTATAGACATATAGGGTCTAGACATAAATGGTGTCCACGCAACTTCTATCTTTTTAAGTAGATGTTTGTATGGTTTGGTATAAGTTAAGGTTGAAAGGCGCTTATATTAGTTTCGTGTTCCCGGTTAGCTTTCATAATTATCAGAATCACTTTACATTAAGGCATCAATTCTAAATGAAATAAATAATGAAATTAGAATCCCATGTTTATCTCATCTTTATCATATTATTTTTAGTCGTTATTCCATTAATTAATTGTGAATTGAACAAACCAACCATTTCGTTGTTCAGGCTTCTATAATTAACCGAACGTTGTTGAATAAACATATTTACTTAAATACACCAAGTCTTCGTGGGAACGATCCTTATTTCCCTATATTGCTTTTGGACTGCGTATACTTGCGTAGAGAAAATAGCGAACAAAATCCACCTGCAGGGTTTCACATAATTAAATCTTTTTGAGCTTTCAAGGGGACATCATTAACCCGAATATTATCAGGACATGGATTCCTTCAATAAATAATATTCACCATGTATATAATTCCATCACCCAAAATATAATGATATAATTCAAAAGAATTATTTCATATATAAATCAAAGCATGTAAATAATATACACGTGTCAATTAATTATATCCGGATTAAGAACCTAAGCATTAATAATAACATAGAATCTTAGTTCACCTTCTTAATCAGTATAAGGGAACAATTCTAAATTTGATCATGTTCAATATACACAAAGTATACTAGTATTATTTAATAGTCAATATAAACTAATCTAAATAATACTACAGCCATACCAGTGGATTGTCCAACACCACCTGTGCTGTGAACCTTATCATATTATATAAACCGTATTTAACAATCTAATATTCTGTATCCCATTTGATACTAGATTGTCCACAATATATAATATTAGACAACATGTAAACATTCAAATGATTCTCAATAAAACAGGCCAGAAATAAATGTATATACTTCTAGTAAATATTTTCAGTATACCCCAACAATCTCCCACTTATACTCAAAATATCCTAAGAGTATATCAATGTTTATTTAATCCACTATTACACATAAAACTACTTTATAACCAAATATCTGACTCCTATCTTTCTGGAAATCTGAATCGGTATACCCTACAGGAAACAAATCTGAGGCCTTGTAAATTAACATATACTCCTTAGTCCTTCTTAGGTACTTGAGTATCTGTTTTTTTACTGCACTCTAATTTCCTTACCTGGGTTCGAATAATATCTACTAACTATGCCCACTGCAAAGCACACATCATTCATCGTACATAACATAACATACATTAAGCTTCCACATGCCCAAGCATAGGGAACTGCTTTTACACTCTCTATCTCCTTAAGTGTCGACAGACACTGATCCTTTGATAGAGAAACTCCTTTCTTGAAAGGTAAGAAACCCCTCTTGGAGTTCTGCATGTTAAAACGAGCCAATACCTCTTCAATGTAGGGCTCTTGAGACAAAGCCAACATCCTTTTCTTGCGATCCCTTATTACTTTGATCCCAAGGATGTATGCCGCTTCACTCCAATCCTTCATTTCTTATTGTTTGAACAACTATGATAACATCTTAACATTATTTACAATGAGCAAAATGTCATCTACATATAGTACTAGAAAAACCACTGCATTACCCTCACTTCTCTTATACACGCACGATTCGCTTGGACTTTGATCAAATCCATATGACTGGACTGCCTGATCAAAACGAATATTCCAGTCCCTAGAAGCTTGTTTTAGTCCATAAATAGACCTCTTAAGCTTAAAAACAAGATGCTCTTGACCTTCCTTAATGAATCCTTTTGGTTGTTGCATATAGATGGTTTCCTCAAGACTTCCATTAAGGAAAGCTGTCTTGACATCCATTTGCCAAATCTAATAATCGAGATGAGCTGCTATAGATAAAAGAATCCGGATCGACTTAAGCATAACAACCGGCGAAAAGGTTTCCTCATAATCGATCCCCTTTTTTTGAGTATTCTTTTTCGCAACAAGTCGTGCTTTCCAGGCTTTCACCTTCTTGCCAGATCCTCTTTTCTTCTTATAGATTCACATACATCCAATGGGTTTTACACCTTTGGGTGGTTCCACGAGCTCCCAAACTTGATTGGAATACATAGATTCCATCTCAGATTCCATTGCCTTTTGCCATAGATCTGCATCTTTATCTAGAATTGCCTCTTCGTATGTTATGGGATCCTCATCATGTTCACCAGAGACCAAGTCCGAGCACTCTCCCAAAAACATGAATCTATCAGGCTGTCGTACAACCCTCCCACTACGACGAGGCACTGGTGCGGTATTAGTGTCATGTTGTGTACTTACTTATGGCTAATCTACTTGTACTATTTGCCCCTTAGAATTTTCTAATCCTCCCACTAATTCCTTTAAAACAATACTACTCATGGGTTTGTGGTTCATTATATAGTCTTCCTCTAAGAATCTAGCATCAATGCTAACAACAACAATCCGATCCTTATGACTATAAAATGAATATCCTTTCGTTCCCCTAGGATAGCCTATAAACAACCTTACTTCTATACGAGAACCCAACTTAGTCACGTTCTTGTTCAGCATATATGCCGGACAACCCCAAATCTGAATATGCCTTAGGCTTGGTTTGTCACCAGTCCATAATTCTATCGGAGTCTTAGTAACTGACTTAGAAGGTAGAAGGTAAGCCGATGTTTATAAAGCATGTCCCTAAAACGATCTGGGTAAATATGAATGACTCATCGTCGATCTAATACTCTCTTAAAGAAGTCTGGTTCCTTCTCTTTGCTACACCAACCTTTTGGGGTGTTCCAGGTGCAGCCAACTGGGATGTGATCCCATAATCTGATAAATAATCCATGAATCCTCCAAGCTTGTACCAAGAATGATCATCAATAAAAGTGACAAAATATTCATAACTAGATCTTGCTTGGATATTCACGGGTCCATATAAATCAGAATGAATCAATTCTAACTCTTTCTCGACTCTTATTTAGTCATTTTTAACTTCCAAGCATGATTCACAAACTGGAAATGGCTCCACTGCCAACGAGCCTAATGGCCCATCTACTACCAGTCTTTGAATCCTCTTCAAGTCAATATAACCTAATCTTAAGTGCCAAAGATATGTTTGGTTCAATTCAGAAGGTTCCTTTCTTTTGTTTGAGCTAGAAGATGTGTTATTCATTACCCTATGTTGCAATGTTGGTTGACTAGGATTAATTATAAACAAATTGTCTTGCAATGTACCAGAACATATAATTCATTTATTCATCATAATAGAAACATTATGATCCAAACAAACATTATAACCATCCAACTCAAGTTTAGAAACTGAAAACAAATTCCTTCTAAAATGAGTACATTAAGACAATTGTTTAAAACCAAAATCCTACTTAAACCAGAGTAACGACTCCCACTACAACTACTACTATTTTCGTAGCATCTCCCATGAACACATATATCTCGCCATCTCTAAGCATTCTGGTTCGCTGGAACCCCTGCAAATAGTTACAAACATAATCAGTGGCTCCTGTATCTACACACTATGTGCTCGTAGATATAGCCTCCAAATATGTTTCTGTAACTAGAGAAAGAGACATACCTGTATCATTTGTCTTCTTAGGAAGAGGACAATCCTGTTTCCAGTGACCTGACTGCTTGCACCTGAAGCACTTACCCTTAGGCTTTTTCACACCACCTTGAACTCCCACTGCATTAGCAATCCTTCCAGCTTTCTGTGTCCGAGTCTTTTTCTTCTTCTTACCTTTCGGTTTAGATGAAGAAGCTTTCTTAGTCACATTCACTTGAACATTCTGTTTAAAAAGTCCTTCAGCTGCCTGAAGTTCTGTCAGAAGTTTCGCGAGACTATACATCCTTTTGTTCATGGTGTAATTCAAGCGGAACTACTCAAAACTTTTGGGCAGACTCATAAGGATGATATCGATCTGGGTTTCCCCATCAATATCAGCACCAAGGATCTCCATCTCATTCAGATGAGACATCATCCTGAGAACATGATCCCTTACAGGTGTTCCTTCAGCCATCTGAGTGTTCATTAAAGCCTTCATTGCTACTTGCCTAGCAGCCCTATTCTGTTCTCCAAAAAGTTCCTTGAGATTAAAGAGCATATCTGAAGCTATGGCCATAGCCTGATGCTGATGCTGCAAAACACCCGACATTGCTGCCAGAATGTAAAATCGCGACATCTCATCAGCCTTAACCCACCGCTTATAATACTCCTTATCACTTTCAGGAGCATCTTCAGCAGGCTGATCTGGCTTGGGTTCATAAGTGCAAAATTTGTACTCCTCAGCAGTCAACACTATGTCCAAATTACGTTTCCATTCAATATAGTTTAGTCCGGTAAGTTTGTTATCCTTAAGTATGGTGAATAATGGATTAAAGCCCATAATGATCTAATCCTGAGAGTCATACATGTAACACATAATCAGAGAGTTGCACAAATCTTAAAACCTATTGGTTTCCTCTAACAATTAATTAAAATTAGTGCACTAATATTTAAACACCATAAGTATCTGGTACGCCACGATAGGTGACATATATACCACTTAAATTCGTTTAAATATTACTTCGGTCCTATTACTAAATAATACGCCACGTTAGGGTGGACTATTTATTATTTTTCATAGCTAAGTGTATACCATTATCAAATCTTAAATTAATAACAATAAGACCGGGTGCCACCATTAAATATTTCAAATCAATAATCGATAATAGGATAATTCCCAGATCGGGGGGAGCATTGTCAAGAGGCGTCACTTAAGACCCCTTTCTAGACAGAATCATCCTTTCTCTCAATATCGAAGATCTATATTCAATCATTGGTACCCTATAAATTAATCGAATTCTATGAAACTTGGTACACCACGATGGGTGGCATGTATACCTTTCAATATTCGTAATTATTTTATTAATTGAATTCTATGAAACTTGGTACGCCACGATGGGTGGCATGTATACCTTTCAATATTCATAATTAATTTTGTCTCATTATTGAATTCTATGAAACTTGGTACGCCACGATGGGTGGCATGTATTACCTTTCAATATTCGTAAATAATTTATGAAGTTTGTTCTAGTAATATCCATAACACTACCCGACACCACAAATCATACGCCACGATGGGTGGCATGTATATAATTTATATTCGTCTCGGTGTTAAATTACATACAAACAATAATGGAGACCGTGGGATTTAATACCAAATTAATTCCCTCTCCCACTTAGTATTTTTATTAAAAAATTGAGGAATTTTAAAATTAAATGGGACCTATGTCGTTGCAATTATGTCTAACATGCATTCAAAATACACACATAATTTAACAACATATAACATTTAATTAAAGCAATAAATAAAAATCTATGTCCATGTCGTCCTAATTATGTTAAACATGCAATTAAAAATTACACACATAATTAACAACACACATAATAATTATTTAAAGCAATAATTAAAAAATTAAATAGCAAAAATAAAAATTAAAACAATAATTAAATCCACTATTATGGCCCCTAAATATTTTCACGAAGCTGCAGCCTCGAAACAGCCGCACCATGCTTGCATCTACAGTAAAAAAATAAATTTTCTACATTCCAGAGAAAGTAACGCATGTCTTAACTGCGTTACACACTGCTGACACCTGTTGCGCATTACACCAATGCGTTACACCGCCTAAAAGGCTCTGTTGCGCATGCACGACCTGCGCAACACTAGTTTTCACTGGTAACGCAGGCCTGACCTGCGTTACAGGTTTTAACCAGGAAATTTTTCTGCGCGTCTACTTCTTCTGTTCTTCGACTGCAACAATCCTTTGACAGCAGCTTCACCAGAGTTTCGCAGCGGAACAAAAACTTTTCTCCGTTTTGATTTCCGATCGCACATAATTGTTACAAAATACCCGGATTTTCACATAATCCATCAAACAATTACATACAAAACAGATCTAATACAAAACTAAATATCACGATCAACCCTCGTGATTTACAACCACGATAAACCACGTGGAAACCAAAAACAAAAATTTAACCACGATTAAACCACGTGGGATCCAAACACATAATTAAAAAAACATGGCCATAATAGTGGATAACAACGTGCAAAAAATTATTACAAAAGCATACCACTATACATACACAACCAATTTTAATTACGACATGGACGTCATCAAACATAAACACAAGTCCACTAAACCTCAGGCTCTTGATGCCAATTGTTGGTCCCTTTGGATCATAGTGATTTGTGTTTAACCCGTTTAATGATTACAAAGGGGGTTAGAAGATTTACCTTAATCGCTACGGTGCAAGCGATTCAAATCCACGATCTTCTATTGTATTCCCTTACTCCCTTGAACGAAGTGTGGCCTTCGATCCTCCAAGGTTTAGCCTCCAAGTTCCAGAAATCAGAACCCTTATTCTTGGAGACATAATGAGTATTTATAGGCTACAATAGGGATCAAGGAGTAAATTAGGTTGGGCCTTCTAATGATAACTTGGGCCAAGCCCTTTATCATTAATATTAATTAATTCCACTAAATAATTAATATTGCACCACCCACCTAATTCCGGTAATTTATTTAATTAATTAAATCGGCTCCTTTATTATTTGCTTATTAAATTCCCCATGTTTAAAATATCGCATGTCCATTAATTAAATAAATTACTGATAATTCATTTAATTAATATCTTTTATCCTTGATCATCCACTCAACCTTTATTTAATTATGCCGGAATAAATCCACCTGCAGGGTTTCACATAATTAAATCTTTTTGAGCTTTCAAGGGGACATCATTAACCCGAATATTATCAGGACATGGATTCCTTCAATAAATAATATTCACCATGTATATAATTCCATCACCCAAAATATAATGATATAATTCAAAAGAATTATTTCATATATAAATCAAAGCATGTAAATAATATACACGTGTCAATTAATTATATCCGGATTAAGAACCTAAGCATTAATAATAACATAGAATCTTAGTTCACCTTCTTAATCAGTATAAGGGAACAATTCTAAATTTTATCCTGTTCAATATACACAAAGTATACTAGTATTATTTAATAGTCAATATAAACTAATCTAAATAATACTACAGCCATACCAGTGGATTGTCCAACACCACCTGTGCTGTGAACCTTATCATATTATATAAACCGTATTTAACAATATAATATTCTGTATCCCATTTGATACTAGATTGTCCACAATATATAATATTAGACAACATGTAAACATTCAAATGATTCTCAATAAAACAGGCTAGAAATAAATGTATATACTTCAAGTAAATATTTTCAGTATACCCCAACAGTCATATGACTTGACCCCATTCAAAGTTCAAATAACTCTTGCTATTCTGGCAGTGACAGTACCTTATAGGTTTACAGGGGATAGACTCCAGATACGTGAGTATCAATCTATGTAGTTAAGGTACAACCAATTTACCCTTACAACTTGTTATTACCGCATTGAATACACTTTCGAGGGATCTCCTCTCATGTGTATTGGGTTCCCATTGTAGATGAATCATTATGGGCTATCAGTCCCATCCCCAACCTAGACTTAAGGACAACAGCATGCTCAAGTCCCTTAGTCAAAGGATTAGCTAGGTTATCTTGAGTTCCAACAAACTCAACAACAATAATCCTTTCAAACATTAGACCCCTTATAGACTTCAGTCTAACTTGGATATGTCTCTTTATTTGCACATTATACTTCTTGCTGTTAATCTTGTCGATAGTTGTACGGCTATCACAATGAACAGCAAAAGCAGGAAGTGTGTAAAGCATAATGTAATGTAATATGTAATAGAGACATATATAACTCAACTAGGATAAAAGATAAATAATATTAACTTTATACAGGGATCGTGAAATTTGAAGAACAGGCATCAACAAGGATCAAGTCGCTGAAAGAAGTTCATTAACATGATCAAGCCTCAGTGACAAAATAAGATGTACATATGATTCAGTTGAAGGGCCAAAAGATTCCAGTGATAAAGTTTTTATGGTTGCACAATTCTTAGCAGTGTTCTTAAAGACATGATACGAAGACCACGAGTGAATGTTAGTCGTCTGTGAACCAGACCAGTTGCACTAGGCGTCAACACCTCACAAAGGAATCGAAGTATCTAACTCAGAAAAATTGTTAAGAGATATGATTAAGTTTAGAGCAGTGTTGATATCCTCTAGTTAGTTGGAAGCTGAATAATTAAGGATGTCAAATTAAGAGGAAAATGAATAGTATCCGAAATTACTATTCATATCAATAGTATCCGAAATTACTATTCATATGAATAATAACTAAAATTACTATTCATATGAATAGTAACCAAAATTACTATTCATATGAAAAGTAAACAACAAGCAGGTGGGTTGAAAAACAAAAGTTTGGCTCAATTTAAAAAACTATAAAGAAGAAAGCAGGCGGCAGGTTCGTCACCCTTTACGTAATATTAGCCGCATAGTGATTTTCTATAATCTATAAATAGGCCTGTTGTATTTCATTTTCAAACTCACCTCAACACCCAAATCTCTCTTCTCTCTCTCTCTTATATCTTCTCTGTGTAAGCTGCTGGACAGTCCATCTAGTCGGAAAGCTGGCTTAGCCCGCGTTCAGGAAGTGTCGGGTAGAAGGTCCTCGTGCCTAAACTATCCTTAAGAGTGTTCTGTTTTGAAGCTAATGCATTGGATTAGAAGTTGTAACACCCCTTTGAGTTTATTATCAATAAAGATATATTCTCGGAATTATTTTTTATTTTTGGTAGTATCGTATTCAACCCACCTTCTACGATACTTCGGGACCTAACAATTGGTATCAAAGCAAGCTTCTAACATACAAGAAGTCTAAAGATCAAAACCATGGGAAGGAAGGATACAGGTGTAAAGATTCCAATGCTTGACAAAGATAATTACTTTCACTGGAAAGTAAAAATGCACCTTTATCTCTCAGCCATCGATGAAGGCTATGTAGATTGCATAGAGAAAGGACCTCATGTTCCAATGAAGGCCAACTCTGGGATTGGTCAAGATGCTGGCACTGTAGCTGCTGGAAGGCCTATTCCAAAGAATCAAGCTGAGTACATAGATGAAGACTTGGAGGAGATTCACAAAGATAAGAAGGCTATGAACATTCTATTCAATGGCATCGACCAAGATATGTTTGATTGTGTTATAAACTGCACCACTTCCAAGCAAGTATGGGACACTATTCAAACAATCTGTGAAGGAACTGAGCAAGTCAGAGAAAATAAAATGCAGCTCCTAATACAACAATATGAGCATTTTCACTACTCCTCTGGTGAAAATCTAACAGACATATTCAGTAGGTTTCAAAAGTTACTGAATGGTCTAAAGTTGTATGGGAGAAAATATGAAACCAAGGACTCCAACCTAAAGTTTCTGCGATCTCTTCCTAAGGAATGGAAGCCAGTGACAGTCTCGTTGAGGAACTCTCAAGACTACAAAGATTTTACACTTGAGAGACTGTATGGCATCCTGAAAACCTATGAGCTTGAAATGCAGCAAGATGAGGAAGTGGCGAAAATCCAAAAGAAAGGTGGATCTATTGCCTTGGTGGCCAATATTCCACTAAGCCAAGGACTCCAACCTAAAGTTTCTGCGATCTCTTCCTAAGGAATGGAAGCCAGTGACAGTCTCGTTGAGGAACTCTCAAGACTACAAAGATTTTACAATTGAGAGACTGTATGGCATCCTGAAAACCTATGAGCTTGAAATGCAGCAAGAGGAGGAAGTGGAGAAAATCCAAAAGAAAGGTGGATCTATTGCATTGGTGGCCAATATTCCAGTAAGCCAAGTGAGTGAGAAGATGGAGAGCACTCAAGCCACACCAAGTTCAAAGACTTGTGAAGGTGGAGCTGAAACTAGCAGAGGGAAAAGCAAGTTGGTTGAAGAACTTGATGCATTGAGTGGAGATGAATCTGATGACTTGGATGATTATCTAGCATTCTTGTCAAAGAGATTCTCGAAGATCAAATTCAAGAGGAATCCAGCTGGAGGCAAGCAATTCGGAAAAGGTTTTCAGCCATCCAGAGACATGGTTGAAAGGTCTAAGTTCAAATGTTTTAACTGTGGAATTGCTAGCCATTTTGCCAATGAATGCAGAAAGCCTAAAGCTGAGAATGAGAAGAAATAGTCCGAGCCTGTTGATTACAAGAAGAAATATTTTGATCTTCTTAAGCAACAGGGGAGAGCATTCGTGACAAAAGATAGTGACTGGGCTGCTGGAGGTGACTCAGATGCAGAAGAGGAGTTTGTCAATCTTGCACTCATGGCAAACGAAACTGATGAAGAAGCTAGCTCAGCAAGCAACCAGGTATTCTCTACAGTCTTAACTGATCTTTCTAAAGCTGAATGTGCTAGCACAATTGATGAAATGTCTATTGAATTGTATAACATGCATGTTACCTTAAAATCACTTAACAGAGAGAATAAGAGGATTAAAGATCTTAATGAAAAGTTAAGTGATAGGAATGCTTTAATAGAAACACAGTTGATTGAGTTTGAAACTCTGAGAAGAGATTTCTTGGATGCTAAAAATGAATTGATTGAGGCTATAAATAGAGAGGAGGTTTTAAAGAAACAGTCAGAATCTGATTGCTAAGTGGAAAGGATCAATAGTTGTAATTTAGGAAATTTGTAATGTTCAAGGAATTGATTCTTTCTGCAAATTAGCAGAAGCTAAGTTAAATGTTGATAGGGAAGTTACTTCAGACAGTGATTTAGTCGAAAAAGAATGTTCTTTAAGACTTAAGCCTGTTAGCAAAGCAACTTTAACTAAATTGAATAAAAAGTACGGGCCTGTCAACAAGAACTTTGTTAGTGGAGAATGTAGCAATACTGAATCAGCTGAGAAAAGAAACATAGGCAACTTGTCCCACAAGCAATTGAAGGACAAGCTAGAAAATGTTAATTCAGGTGTTAAGGACAAGAAAAAGAACAGAAATGGTAAGGTAAGGATTAACAAACACAACAATTACGCACCTGATAAATATGCTCCTAGGAAAGAATGTGTAAAGTGTGGAAGTATTAATCATTTATCTACCAACTGCAAAGCTATGAAAAATCCTTTGATGCCTAACATGCCTATGTTTGTGCCTGCTATGGATGTTATGCCCAATATGTATGCTCCCTCTACTCATGCATCTAGTCAATATGCTAACATGCCATTCATGCATAATCCATACTACAATACTTTCAATATGCCACAGATGCCATGGATGATGAATAACATGTTTGCACAGACTATTCCTAACAATGGTATTAATTATAATAAATATGAGCAAGTATCAAATTCTGTCTTTCAAAGGCCCAAACCTAAAGTCAAAATTGATATAACTCAATCTAAACTTTCGGTTAAAAGGGATTTGAAGGATAAGAAATTGGCTAACAAGGTAGGACCCAAGAAAACTTGGGTACCAAAATCAACTTGATTTTGTTTTGATGTGTGCAGGGAAACAGAAAGAATCTTTGGTATATGGACAGTGGTTGTTCTAGGCATATGACTGGAGATTCTACCCTGCTCACTAAGTTTGAGGAGAGAGCTGGCCCTAGCATTACCTTTGGAGACTACAGCAAATGATATACTAGAGGATATGGCTTGATTTCACAAGGGAATGTTGTCATTGAAGAAGTAGCACTGGTTGATGGACTTAAGCATAACTTGCTAAGTGTGAGTCAACTATGTGATAAATGCCAGAATGTCTGGTTCACATCTGAAGCTTGTGTCATTTTTAAGAAAAGTGACAACAAGGTAGTGTTGACAAAAGATAGAAGAGGAAATGTGTACATTGCTGACTTTAATTCAACAAATGCAAACATGACTACATGTCTTCTCAGCAAGGCAAGTGTAGATGAAGGTTGGATTTGGAATAAAAGATTGTCACACTTGAGTTTTAAAGCAATGAATGAGTTGGTAAAGAAGGATTTGGTTAGAGGTATTCCATAATTGGATTACTCCAAGGATGGATTGTGTGATGCATGCCAGAAAGGGAAGCAGAAGAAGGCCTCTTTCAAATCAAAGTCAATGTCATCAATTGATCAACCTTTACAACTACTTCACATGGATCTCTTTGGACCAGTCAATGTGTTGTCAATCTCAAAGAAGAAATACTATCTTGTGATTATTTATGATTTCTCAAAATTCTATTGGACATTCTTTCTGCACTCTAAGGATAAGGCGGGTGAAGTCACTATAAATCACATCAAGATAGTCAACAACAATCCTCTACTCAAATTAAGGAGAATTAGAAGTGACAATGGAACCGAGTTCAAGAATTCTGTAATAAAAGAGTTTTGTGAAGAAGAAGGAATTATCGAAGAATTCTCTGCACCAAGAACTCCTCAACAAAATGGTGTAGTGGAAAGAAAGAACAGAACTCTAATTGAAGTTGTAAGAACAATGCTTGAAGAGTCTAAGCTACCAACATACTTCTGGGCAGAAGCTATAAACACTGCATGCTACACTCAGAATATTTATTTTGTCAATCAAGCAAAAGGCATGACACCTTATCAACTTTTCAAAGGCAAGAAACCAATAATCAACTTTCTTCATGTCTTTGGATGCAAATGCTTTGTACTGAAAAATCATGGTGAGCATCTTGGAAAATTTGATTCAAAGGCAGATGAAGCTATCTTTGTTCGATACTCAGCTGGAAAATCCTATAGTGTCTATAACCTAAGACTAAACATTGTAATGGAGTCCATACATGTTGTCTTTGATGACAAGAAAATATCTGGTCTAGTAGATGAAGGTTTTCATGAGTCTCTCTCATTTGAGAATGAGAGAAGTGGTGAAGAAAGTGAAGATGATGATGAAGAATGGAGATCAAATGGTGTGAGAAACAGACAAGGATCATCAGTTGAAGTGCAGAATGAACCACCTGTTGAAGAGCAACTTACACCATCAGTTGAAAATCAAAGAGAAGCATCTGTTGATGAATCTGCAAGAACTCTCGAGGGCCATACACTCAGGGGGAGTTTCTCACAATCAAAACTCAACAACAAGCTACAATGATCAACACAGAGAAAATGAAGCCACTTCATCAAGGTCAAACTTACCACCACAAAGAAAATGGACCAGGGATTATCCATTTGAGCTTATCATTGGAGATCCTAATGCAAAGGTCCAAACCAAAAGAGTAACTCAAGAAGAATGCTTATATAGCAGTTTTCTATCCAAAGAGGAACCAAAGAGAGTTGAACATGCTCTTCTGGATCCAAACTGGGTTTTAGCAATGCAAGAAGAGCTAAACCAGTTTGAAAGAAATGAAGTATGGAAACTTGTACCCAAACCTAAAGACAAATCAGTGATTGACACTAAGTGGGTATTCAAGAACAAGATGGATGAAAATGGCATAGTCACAAGGAATAAAGCTAGATTAGTTGCTAAAGGCTACCGTCAAGTGGAAGGAATTGATTTTGAAGAAACCTTTGCTCCAGTGGCAAGGTTAGAAGCAATAAGTATAACGTCCTAGAAAATATCGAATTTGTTATTATTATTATTTAATTATTTAATATTAAATGTGGATCATAGGGTGTGAAATTTTTTTTAGATAAAATATATGTGACATCATGTTTACATGTTTATATGGTGATGTATGTGTGACGTGCTAGTCCGTGTATTTTTTTTATTTGAATTTTTATGATTAAAATCTATTTAAATCATGCATAATTGATCTTCTGAGCTTTTTATAAAATCATCGGGATTATTAAAAATCACAAAATCTTTTGTAATATCATCTTTGTATGTTTAATTAGTTTTTAAAATTATTGGGTGTATTAATTTGGGTGTATTGGTATATTAAAATGATTTTAAGATTTTTATTGCATTTAAAGGATCAAAACTTGTAAAATTCATATTTAATTCATTTTTGATCCTAAAAATATTTTAAAAATATGGGGAGATAGATAATTTCATTTTCTACATTTTAAAAATAATATTAAGATTTTTCTTTAATTTTAATTATTTATTTTGCAATTTACACAGCTGGGTTAAAATTGTTTTAATTAGAACATTTTGTAAAAATTCCTAAAATACCTTTATTTCTTTCAACCGCTTAAATCCCTAATTGAAGACTGCAGAGTGTTCTTGATTTCTCTCGAACCTTCATTTCTCTCTCGAAATCAACCTCCCAAATCTCTCTTCAATCTCTCCCTCCCTCTTAATCGCCTCCCCTCTCCTTAGTTCGAACAGCGCCTGTGTTTGTGTGTGTAGAGGCTGTGGGTGCGTGGGTGTGTCAATTGTTGGGGGTGTGTGTCTCGTCGGGTTGTTTGTGTGTATCGGTGTGTGTGGCCGATTCTAAGCTTCGGTTCTAAGTTGGTAACAACGACTCTCGCTCTGAATTAAATCTTCCCTTCTCCCCTCCTTGCAAACAGTTCATATGCGTGTGTGGTGTTGTCTGTGTATGCAAATTTGATGAAATCTTGAGTGATCCAAGCTACATTTACGTCGAATGAAAATTGTGATAAGAAGGTTGGAGAATTGAGGTTAAAGCAGAGATTGAATATCAAGTTAGATTACGCATTGGATTGACAATACACGTACATGATTCAATAATATGGAGAACTGAGTATGGTTAAGGAGCAGATGACAAGGACATTAGATGAGCATATATATGATTTCTAAGTACGAGTTTTACAATTGGAAATACTCTAATTTTCAGGATATGATGAGAGGATCGAAGAGAATGTCATGACGACGAAGCAGTAATGAATCGGGAGAAGCCTAAGACGGTAGCAGATATCAAAAACTTTGAAGGACCAGCTAGGAATTATCGAAGGTTGTCAAAGATTTAACAAAGATAGCTACAGCAGTGGACAAGCCTATAAATCAAGAAACGAATGTATAAAAGTGGAGAAAGCTTTTAGGAGTCAAAGAAGAGATCGAAAACCACTTAAGTGTCAGTGCAACCGGATGAACCAGGGGAGATTAAATAGGCATACAATGCTCAAAGAAATGTTCAAAGAATTTGGGAAGTTATAGATGGAAGATCCAAAGGTCTAGATTATTGCGAATGAATCGTTAGATGAAAGTAGGAAGTACCAAGCGGAGTTGATGGAAGCAGAAGGTGAAGCTGATGAATGTAGAAGATAAAATAGTTCAAGGAAATGAGTTATTGATGAATATGGGAGTTATAATGTGTAGAGTTTAAATTTTGACGATTTGTAAGATATGTTGTGTAATGGTTCGGAAGTCGAGTTTTGATATTAGGGGATATTAGAGTTGGAATTTAATTGTGTTGAAAGTTTGATTTTGAATGGTATTGAGGGGCAGCGACCCCGGGATAGTTTGTATTGCGAATAAGATATATACGTTTCAAGGTAAATGGTTATTAGTTTCGAAAAGATTACTCAGTAAAACAATGGGATTGAGGATGGATAGAAATTTCCCAGTTATTCCCTCCTCGAGTAACATTGTACGTTGAAAGGGGAGTAAGAATGATTGGGGATTTCTTGATAATCTTTTTCTAAAAGTTTTATCTGAGCCAATCTGATTATGAGTAGAAGAGTGGAAGTTGTACCAATTATTTTAGTTGCGTGGATTTTGTTTTAAAAGACTTATTTAGTTATCATGTATTTTCAGTCGAGACAGATTTTGTTTTAGTATTATATATATATATATATATGCGAATTATTATGGATGATTGGGTTAGTACTTGAGGCGTTGTGTACAGGGCATAGTCTATTATACGAATAGGTTATGTCTGATTTTCGGTAGAAAAAGGATCGTCATGTGCGAGTGATCAGTATCTAGAATTAACGAGGCATACAAACCAAATGATTAAGTTTATGTTAGAAATTCGAAGGCCTACAAGATGAGCCTATCGGTATGTGAATTGATAAAAAGGAATGCTAGTGTGGAAGGGATGACATGGAAATTGAAGGAGAAATGGTTGAGTAACACTGTCTTTATGTTTTCTTAAGATTGATTCTGAGGACAGAATCCTTTTAAGGGGGGAAGGATATAACGTCCTAAAAAATATCGAATTTGTTATTATTATTATTTAATTATTTAATATTAAATGTGGGTCATAGGGTGTGAATTTTTTTTTAGATAAAATACATGTGACATCATGTTTACATGTTTATATGGTGATGTATGTGTGACGTGCTAGTCCGTGTATTTTTTTTATTTTAATTTTTATGATTAAAATCTATTTAAATCATGCATAATTGATCTTCTGAGCTTTTTATAAAATCATCGGGATTATTAAAAATCACAAAATCTTTCGTAATATCATCTTTGTATGTTTACTTAGTTTTTAAAATTATTGGGTGTATTAATTTGGGTGTTTTGGTATATTAAAATGATTTTAAGATTTTTATTGCATTTAAAGGATCAAAACTTGTAAATTTCATATTTAATTCATTTTTGATCCTAAAAATATTTTAAAATTATGGGGAGATAGATAATTTCATTTTCTACATTTTAAAAATAATATTAAGATTTTTCTTTAATTTTAATTATTTATTTTGCAATTTACACAACTGGGTTAAAATTGTTTTAATTAGAAAATTTTGTAAAAAATTCCTAAAATACCTTTATTTCTTTCAACCCCTTAAATCCCTAATTGAAGACTGCAGAGTGTTCTTGATTTCTCTCGAACCTTCATTTCTCTCTCGAAATCAACCTCCCAAATCTTTCTTCAATCTCTTTAACTCACAAATCTCTCCCTCCCTCTTAATCGCCTCCCCTCCCCTCTTCTTAGTTCGAACAGTGCCTGTGTTTGTGTTTGCAGAGGTTGTGGGTGTGTCAATTGTTGGGGGTGTGTGTCTCGTCGGGTTGTTTGTGTGTATCGGTGTGTGTGGCCGATTCTAAGCTTCGGTTCTAAGTTGGTACCAACGACTCTTGCTCTAAATTAAATCTTCCCCTCTCCCCTCCTTGCAAACAGTTCATATGCGTGTGTGGTGTTGTCTATGTATGCGAGTTGCTGTGTTGCGAGTTGTTCTCTGTACTGCTTTCTGTGCTTACTGCGTCATGGCTGTGTGTACTACTTCGTGGTGTTACTGTGTGTGCGTTTGTGGTTCGTGTGTGGGCGAAGAAACGTGTGTGTTATGTGTGTGTATATAAGTCCCTGTTTTCGATTGTATTGTCACTGCAGTGTGGTTAAGTTGTGTTTGTTGTTGTGGTGCCAGTACATGTTT
Source organism: Saposhnikovia divaricata (assembly GCA_036435485.1). NCBI lineage: Eukaryota > Viridiplantae > Streptophyta > Magnoliopsida > Apiales > Apiaceae > Saposhnikovia > Saposhnikovia divaricata. Next base: position 138,137,859 of record CM071599.1, on the reverse strand, counting down.
GCCTTATAAAAAAAATTCGACTGTGAAATGTTTTATGGATCGATTTGTTAAGAACCGAAAGTTGGGTTCTAAAATTTTGATGAGTTTCATGATGATTGCATTTAATTATTAAGTATGTAACTGTTATGTGTGATTTTTAGTTCGATAATTGTAGAGTCCGATATGGAAACCCGAATCTTCGGGCACATCCGGACTTTGCCGCCGTTGACAATGAGCTTCGGCGAGTCGACGGTGGACGATGATGATTATTCTGAGTCCTAAATTAATTATGTAACATATTATTTTCGGATAAAATTTTATTGTTGCAGTCGGTTATATGTACTTGGGATTGTATATTATGATTGTCAATTGTTTTGGTGTCGGCTGTGTCCGACTGGCAGTGTACCCATACAAAGGGGATGCTGTCCAAATTTTATTCGAATTATTTTGTAATTAGTATAGCAAATTGATAACAAGTATTTATTAATAGATATGATATATGTGATAACTAGCATAAGTGTAAATTATTATTACGTGCTAAGTGCTTATATGATTTTGTGATTTTATGTTATTATTTCGAGAATGTAATCACTATGTGTTATATGTGTTAAATTGTAAAGCGATATAGGGTGCGTTGGGGTAGAACGAGTTAGACACTTAAGTTTATAAGCATACTGAAGTAGTACTTTACCTGTATATAGGTACGCATAGGAGGCCAGCTAAGAGCCAGAGTATGTGGAAATGGAATGTAGAGGAAGGAAAGAATTATCGGGATTGGCAAGTGATAAAGGGAAAATGGATGCGTGACCGAAGAAAGGTCAAGTAGAGACGGAATTAAAGTTATAAGGAGTTAAAGTATTGAAAATAGAAACCCTGTGTATTGAGGCAAGTGTACTATCCCTCACTTATCATTCAAGTGATGTGAAACTGTTTGCTGTTATTTATCTGATATTTCTTTCGAATCCTTTTGCTTGTATCTATACCCCATTCTTTTGTTTCAAGTGACTCAAATCCTATATTGAAATTCAGATTCTCTAAACTGCTTATGAATTGTTGTTTAAATTCTTATATCTTAATGTCATTCCTTTTTAATTATTGTTGAACCCTTTATAGCTTATTATTTATTTATTATAAATTATTATTGAAACACCTGTACCTTGCTTATCTTTATAAATACCCTATTATTTACCCTGTTTCTTGTTAAACCATAAACTTAGACTTATAATTTATGCCTTGCTTTATCTTAGCCTTTTTCCTGATGTTTATTTCTTTAAACCATACCAGCGTAACCAAACTTCAGAACCCTTGAATTAAATTCTAGAACCCTAACCCTTGTTTTATTCTTTATTAACTAACGACTTTTCATTTGTTTATAACCAATGTACTACTCAATTCTTCCCTTGAACTTCAGATTCCTTTACTCCAGAATTATTATATAAATTGCTGTTAAATTCCTAGAATCTTTACAATTGCTTTGTTCCTTAATTGATAAATGTTTCCTTGTTAATTGATATATGATTCAATTTTGCTGAACCTTGTCATGCTTAGTTAAATCTTATTGCTTTGTTGTCTATGATTCCTTATATCAATTGCTTCCCTGATTCTCAATCTTTTATTGCTGCTCATTAAAATGGATTAAATAAATTAAAGATGTTTTTAAAATTCATTATACTGGACTGATCTGTTATCAGTGAGTTTAAGGACTGAAAAGTGAAATGTTTTAAATTATTAATAATAAATTTTTGTATAAATTGGAAAAGCGTAAGAGGCTAGGGGTGGTTCCCCTAGTCCAACACTTTCATTTAGCGTAAGAGGCTAGGGGTGGTTCCCCTAGTCCAGCATTAAAGGCCAATGTGTTGCCTAATTGGGAACCCAATTTCAAAGGAAGGGGGACTTTACGTGGCTGATCACCCGTATTGTCCGTAATCAGGATAATAATACAATCAACTTAAATGCTTTTAAAAAGTTTTATGAAAAGTTTGTTTTGATGGAAAGAAACGTTTATGAGAAAAAGTTTATGATATAAAGAAAAATGGAAAGTCTTATTCTATGATGGAATTAAATTATTCCTTGAGATAAGTTGGTCATTGATATTGTTCATCAATGAATCATTGAAATGTTATTGTTTCACTATATTATTAACTTGCTGAGCGTTGTTGGCTCACTCTTGCTTTATTTTCCCTAACCTTTCAGTTAGGATTAAGGGTGGATGTCTACATCTTACAAATCATATGAGAGCAATGAGGCGGCCTATACAGGATATATCTCGAAGTCAGAGCGGGTAAGCACGGATTGGAACTAAGCTTCAGATTAGACGGTATATTAATTGTATTCAGGGTAGTGAAAGAAATTGTAATAATTTGTATAGTTTAGTTTCTTGTTTCATATCATAACCTGGAATCGATCCTCGGTGAGGAATCGTTGGTGTATTAAGTTATATTTGTAATTGTTAATTTGAAATTTGGTTTGGGTTGAAATACAGGTGGATAGTCCGATTTACGAATACTTCATGCCGAAATTTTGTAAAATTCCCCTGTATCAAAGTCTATTTTATTATAAAAATTATATTTTTAGTATTGGGAAGTCGGGGCGTTACAATAAGGATCTTCCTGGCCTATGCAGCGCATGCCAATTTCAAAGTCTATCAAATGGATGTCAAGAGTGCATTTCTGAATGGTATTCTGGAGGAGGAGGTGTATGTTAGTCAACCGCCTGGTTTTGAAGATCCAGACTTTCCAGAATATGTGTTCTTTCTACTCAAAGAACTCTATCGCCAGAAGCAAGCACCTAGAGCCTGGTATGACACACTCTCACGGTTCCTTATAGAGAATCACTTCACTCGAGGTACTATTGATAAAACTCTCTTTTATAGAAATGTCAATGGCTCTATGATACTTGTCCAAATTTATGTAGATGATATAATATTTGGGTCTACAGATGAGAAACTTTGCAAGAGGTTTGCCAAACTCATGCAAAGTAGATATGAAATGAGTATGGTGGGTGAATTAACTTATTTTCTTGGTTTACAAGTTAAACAAGTGAATGAGGGAATTTTTATAAATCAAACAAAATACATTTATGATCTTTTAAAAAGGTTTTATTTAGCAGATTGCTCTTCTGCAAAAATACCCATGGCCACTGCCACTAAGCTTGAACTGAATACTAAGGAAAAGAAGGTGGACATGAAAAGCTATAGGGGCATGGTTGGATATCTTTTATACTTAACAGCTAGTAGACCTGATATTATGTTTGCTACATGTTTATGTGCTAGATTTCAAGCTGATCCTAGGGAATCTCACTTAGTAGCTATTAAAAGGATTTTCAGATATCTCAAGGGAACACCAAACCTTGGCATTTGGTACCCTAGAGATTCTGGTTTTGATCCAATTGGTTACTTAGATGCAGATTATGCAGGTTGCAAAATGGATAGAAAAAGTACCATAAGAACCTGTCAATTCTTGGGAAACAAGCTAGTCTCATGGTTCAGTAAGAAGCAGAACTCAGTATCTACCTCAACTGCAGAGGCTGAATACATAGCAGCTGGGAGTTGTTGTTCACAGATTCTATGGATGAGAAATCAACTACTTGACTATAGAGTTAAAGTTGAGAAGATCCCAATTTTCTGTGATAACACTAGTGCAATTGCAATATCACAGAATCCAGTGCAGCATTCTAGAACCAAGCACATAGACATCAGATACCATTTCATCAGGGAGCATGTGATGAAAGGCACTGTGGAACTGCATTTTGTTCCTAGTGAAAAACAGTTGGTAGACATTTTTACTAAAGCTTTGGATGAAGCAACCTTTTCAAGGTTGGTAAGTGAGCTTGGTATGTTAAATTTCACATGATCTTTTAAAATGTCTGTTCAATTTGCTTGCAGCCAGTGAATTTCATTATCTAGATTTTGTTTGTTTTATTTGCTTATCTGCATGATTATTCTGGAGATATCATTGTAGCATAATTAAATAAATATTTTATTGACATATATCAATTAATGATATTTTGTTAATTTTATGTCTATTTAATTGTGAGTTTATCTGATTATTGTGGATTAATTCTTGATTTACTGCGTGATTATTTTTAAATCCATAATAATTAGAAGTATTAAATATGTGTATATGTGTATAGGTTTCGGTGATAAGATATTTTTCGGCTGACAGGTTTCAGTGATAAGATGTTTTTCGGCTAATTAGGTTGTTAGGTGAGAAATTATTGAACAGTGTTATTTTTTCAACAGAACCTGTCACTATCACACCTAACCCACTAAACCTTGAAACCTTATAAATGATGAGTTTTTGTTTGTGTTTAACATCATCATTTTTCAGATATACAGAGCATATACACACGATTGCTGAATATTTCGAGCTTTGATCGGAAAGATCTCTTAAATCTAGCTGGTGGTTTTTAGATCGGATTTCATATTCTTGCTTTATATATCATCCTTTATAAAAACTAACTCTTGTTTTTAAATTTCCTCAAAGTTTTGAAAATGGCATTGCAGGGAAGCTTTTTAATTGCTAAAGTTAATCCTATTTTCATTCAACAAATCGAAACCATTCTGGATGAGCAATTTCGGGCTTGGACACAATTTCTGAATGAACATTCATTAATTCGCTATGCTTTAGTTACACCAGTGCAGCTTAACCATGATGCATTGCATGAACTATATTGCATTGCGGTTAACACTTCTGGACAGGACGGGTGTGCAATCACATATCGACTCTTTGGTAGGTCGATTAGGGTCACTGAATGAGATGTTAATTGAGTTCTTCATTTTCCTATGGAAAATCTTGTTTCTGATCCTACACCTGAACAGATTGAAATGTTCTTTCGTTTTATAAGGTACCAAGATGGCAATTTCAATACTGGTAATCTTTCTAGAACGTTTCTAACCCAGTACTGGAATTTCTTCTTTCACACTCTTAACCATGTTTTTTCCTCAGATAGAACAAATCAAGATCGAATACCTGAATTTATTCAAAAAATAGGGTATGCGGTCGCCAATAATTTGAGGATTAATTTTGGAAAAATAGTGCTTGGTCAAATCATTTTAAAGATGAAACACTTGGAGATGTTCAGACTCAAAATGTCAAATGTCTATATCCAGGGTTTCTACAGCTAATATTAAATGATTTTTTGAATGATGAAGACAGGGCACGCTTGGAAATTGGTCAAAAGGTGGAATGTTCTTCCATGAAGATGAATGTAATTAATTACATAAGCAAAAAGAAATATACGGATGTGCCTACAGTCCTAACTGAATATCTAAAGACTGTCCCACTTCCGTTGTTACCAAGACCAGTGAGAGCGGGTATACGACAAGGTAATATTTCAATCCCTGCTATTCCAACCTCTGTATTCCCTGCTGTGTCACAGGAAATACAGTTTCTACAGCCCCTAGTGGCCATCTTACCCGACCAAGAGCAGGAAATCCCACCGACTCTAACACAGGTCGAAGAGCCCATTCTACAAATGCAAACACAAACACAACAAACTCCTACACCTCAATTGTCACTTAAACGACCATCCATCAACACTTTTGAGGGAGATAGTGCCTCAGCAGCACCACATATGGAGTTAGTTACATCAGCCGCTCTACCTCATTCTAAACGGAGTAAACCCAATGAACCTGAGGTAACGGCAACTGTTAGTGAAACAATTCTTCCTTATCCAATGAGTGAAAATATAAATGAGGTTGAATTGACGGGAGCAACTATCTTGAGTTCCATTTCACGGAACATAAGAGTGGTTGATGATCTTTCTAAAGATCAAATGCCTTCGCAGGCATCCGAGGTGGAATTACCTACCTCAATAACTGCTGGTGAATCTTCCATTTTACGGAAAGATCCATCGGTAGGTGGTTCTTTTATGAACCAAGTGTCTTCACAGAGATACGAGGGAAACTTTGGTTTTGTGCCATTTAATCGATTCAAGTTTAACCTCCTAGAGGGAAAATCTCTGGATCTCTTTTGAGAATTACCACTCTTTACTGGTGGTCGGCAACTCGCTTCACGCGAGGACGGAAGCTCACGAACTTTCATTGCACCATCTATGCCCTCTGAAAAAGGGGCTAGGATGATTTCATTTGCAGGTACACATCTCGGTGGAAGCTCTGGAAGAGAGTTGAGGGAAACACAAACAGAACATGTAAGTGTAACCCAAACCACTAAACCGAGTGAATATAGAGTGTTGAGTGAAACACCTGCAGAACGTACGAGTGAGCAACCTACTCAACCACATGCACCTGTAACCAGAAAGGAATACAGCAGACTCCTTACACTGGTCCAAATAATGGAGAAAGAGTTGCCAAATATCTGTAAGTCCATTGCAGAAATAAAAAATTTGCAACTTATTCAACATGATGTATTCCAGGTTCAATTGAATACCATGGCAACCCAGTTAAATGATGCAATAAAATCCTTGGTAAAGCCATATTCATTTAATTTACCAACTCCACATCCTACTACTCTGAAGGATAACCCAACTAAGGGGGAGAAGTTGGATGATCAAGAAAAATCTACCAGGCGTAAGGGCAAAGAAAAGGTTGTTGACACGGAATTAACTTTATTTTGGGAAAGGAAAAGCTAATGGGAGTATTAGTGCTATGTGGAAAGAAAGCAAGGCAAACTTGAAGATATGTTCAATCTAGAGGAACAATTAACTTGCACTTGGTTAATTTTAGAAATCTGGAAAATGTATATATATGATCTAGAATGCACTTTAATATTATTTATCTTTGTATTTTATTTTATTGTATCAGTTGAGTTATCCTCTAGGAATTTGCTTGTTAAACCCTAACAATCAAATAGGGGGAGATTGTAAAGCATAATGTAATGTAATATGTAATAGAGACATATATAACTCAACTAGGATAAAAGATAAATAATATTAACTCTATACAGGGATCGTGAAATTTGAAGAACAAGCATCAACAAGGATCAAGTCGCTGAAAGAAGTTCATTAACATGATCAAGCCTCAGTGACAAAATAAGATGTACAGATGATTCAGTTGAAGGGCCAAAAGATTCCAGTGATAAAGTTTTTATGGTTGCACAATTCTTAGCAGTGTTCCTAAAGACATGATACGAAGACCACGAGTGAATGTTAGTCGTCTGTGAACCAGACCAATTGCACTAGGCGTCAACACCTCACAAAGGAATCGAAGTATCTAACTCAGAAAAATTGTTAAGAGGTAAGATTGATTTTAGAGCAGTGTTGATATCCTCTAGTTAGTTGGAAGCTAAATAATTAAGGATGTCAAATTAAGAGGAAAATGAATAGTATCCGAAATTACTATTCATATGAATAGTATCCGAAATTACAAAAAGCAGGTGGGTTGAAAAACAAAAGTTCGGCTCACTTTGAAAAACTATAAAGAAGAAAGCGGCAGGTTCGTCACCCGTTACGTAATATTAGCCGCATAGTGATTTTCTATAACCTATAAATAGGCCTGTTGTATTTCATTTTCAAACACACCTCAATACCCAACTCTCTCTTCTCTCTCTTATATCTTCTCTGTGTAAGCTGCTAGACAGTCCATCTAGTAGGAAAGCCGGCTTAGCCCGCCTTCAGAAAGTGTCGGGTAGAAGGTCCTCGTGCCTAAACTATCCTTAGGAGTGTTCTGTTTTGAAGCTAATCCATTGGGTTAGAAGTTTTAACACCCCTTCGAGTTTATTATCAATAAAGATATATTCTCGGAATTATTTTTTTATTTTTGGTAGTATCGTATTCAACCCCCCTTCTACGATACTTCAGGGCCTAACAAAGTGGTCGGCTTACTACAGGTAATACTGACATAAGTCCATGTAACCATTCAGCCTCTGACCCCGTGGCATCTAATGCACACAACTCAGCCTCAAAAGTAGACCGAGTTATAATAGTCTGTCTAGAAGACTTCCAAGACACTGCTCCACCCGCAAGGGTAAACAAGTATCCAGTCACTCCATTGGAACCAGACTTCTTAGCTATCCAACTTGCATCACTATATTCCTCTAGCACTCCAGGAAACCTCCTGTAATGCAAGCCAAGATAGATGGTGCCTTTTAGATATCTAAGTACTCTATCAAGAGCATCCCAATGAGTCTTGTTTGGACAGCTTGTATATCTTTCTAACTTAGACATTGAATATGAAATATCCGGCCTAGTACCATTAGCAAGATACTGCAAACTCCCAATAATCTGAGAGTACCTTAACTAAGACACAGGAATTCCTGAACTATTCTTGACAAGGGCAATTTTAGGATCATACGGAGTAGTTGCGATTCTACAATTTGAATAACCATACTTCTCAAGTATAGATTTCTCTATATAATGAGATTGTGACAATGTTATTCTATCAGTTGACTGAGTCAACTTGATTCCAAGAATCACACTAGCCTCTCCCATATCCTTCATTTCAAAATGCCTTTTCAAGAACCTTTTTGTCTCGTTAATAATCTCAATATTGGTTCCAAACAATAAAATATCATCCATATATAGGCACACAATAATACATTCACTTCCTTTAACCATGTAATAGACACACTTGTCACTTTCATTAACTACAAATTCTGATTCTAAAACAGTTTCATCAAACTTTTTATGCCAGTCTCTAGGAGCTTGTTTTAAGCCATATATAGGCTTGATTAACTTACATACTTTCCTTTCATTTCCAGAGGCAACAAATCCCTCAGGCTGATCCATATAAATCTGTTCTTCAAGTTCACCATGAAGAAAAGCTGTGTTTACATCCATTTGATGGATGATAAGACCGTGTACAGAAGCCAATTCTACAAGAATTCAGATTGTTGTCATTTTAGCAACTGGAGAGTATGTATCAAAGTAATCAATGCCTTCCTTTTGCTTAAAGCCCTTAGCTACCAGCCTAGCCTTATACTTATCTATTGAGCCATCCGGGTTCATCTTCCTTTTGAATACCCATTTACATCCTATAGTAGAACACCCAGGAGGTAGATCAACCAACTCCTATGTTCCGTTAGAAACAATAGAGTCAATTTCACTTTTTACAGCACCTTTCCAGTACCTTGATTCAGAAGAATCCATGGTCTGTCGAAAAGTTAAAGGTTCATCCTCGATATTGTAAGTGATAAAATCACTTCAAAAATTCTTGACTACCTTTGCACGTTTACTCCTTCTAGGTTCCTCTACTTCATCAGGAGTAGAGCTACTACTAGGATTCGCCCCCACATTTGTCATCCTTTCCACATGATCAGGAATGGAACTCGATGTGTGAGTGGGATCATCATCAGAAATACCTTGAGGTATACCTGTCTTCATAGGGAACACATCCTCAAAGAATGTTGCATCACGAAAATCAACTATAGTGTTAGCCACTATACCGTCTATGTTACATTTTAACACTAAAAATCTCATAGCCATAGTGGTTTCAATATAGCCCAAAAAGATGCAATCAACAGTTTTTGGCCCTAGTTTCTTTCTCTTGTGTTCAAGGACAAGTACCTTTGCAAGGCACCCCCACACACGAAGATACTTTAGACTAGTCCTTTTCTCTATCCATAATTCATAAGGTGTCTTGTCCATATGTTTCAGAGGAACTCTGTTCAGAATATGACAAGCCGTATTCAGAGCCCCCCCCACATGTACTTAGGCAACCCCGAATTAATCAACATACTATTGATCATATCTTTAAAAGTTCTGTTCTTTCGTTCTTCCACCCCATTAGACTCAGGTGTGTATGGTGGAGTTACCTCATGAACTATACCATTGCTCTTGCAAAATTCATTAAACGAGGTACTCGTATACTCACCTCCTCTATCAGATCTCAAACGTTTAAGTACTTTACCAGTTTGTGTTTCAGCTTCAGTTTTGAACATAATGAATTTTTATAGTGCTTCATCTTTAATTTTAAGCAAATAAACATAACAATATCTACTACAATCATCTATAAAGATAATGAAATATCTATTATGTTCCTTGGTCAACACACCACCGAATTCACATATGTCAGTGTGCACTAAATCTAATACATTCGAATCCCTAACCACATTATGAAAGGGTTTCCTAGTTTGTTTAGCTGTCACACATAATTGACATTTAGATTTCTTATCAATGGCATGTTTTGAAATCAACTCTAAGTTCATCATGTTCTTTAGAGCACCAAAATTCAAGTGGCCAAGACGTGCATGCCACAAATCAGACGATTCAATACAATTAACAGAAGGAGCAACATTATCATTAATAAAACTGCTCAAAACAGGCTCAACATTTATTAAAAATAATCCATCAGACAAGTAACCTTTTCCAAAAAATACACCAGTATGTGTAATAACTACTTTATTACATATCAAAGAAAGTTCAAATCCATTTTTAACCAAATAACTTCCACTTATTATATTTCTACGAATATCAGGAACATGATGCACTCTAGTGAGGGATAGAACACGCCCAGAAGCAAACTTCAGGTCCACGTTTCCTATTCCACGAACTTGAGCTGCACTCGCATTCCCCATCGTCACAGTCATTCCATGATTCTGTTGATAAGATACAAACAGAGTAATATCAGTACAAATATATACATTACCTCCAGTATCAATCAACCATTAATGAGACGAATAAGTAGAAAAAAGTACAGGGTTGTAGGTTACATACCCGTTGTCAGTTTGAGAAGCAATAGCCTCACTAACAACCATGTTAACCATAGGCCCACCAGTGGTTCCAAGCACAGTGTCAGCTTGTGCTCCCACAACAGATTTCTTAGCTTTCTTTACAGGACAGTCCTTGCTCCAATGACCAACCTGTCCACAAGACCAACATGGTTTGTTTGCCTTTGGTTTCTTAGCATTGTTCTTGTCTTTATTAGACTTAGTGTTTTCCTTCTTAGTGACATTCTTTCTTTTCTGTCCTACAGTCACTACGTTCACCTTCAAACTCCCAGTATGTTCAACAGGCATCACATGTCCCTGTTTGGACTTGTGTTGTTCATGCACAGAGATGTCCAACATCAGGTTTGTCCAAGTAATCTCTCCTTTCTGTCTTTTCAGGGAGAGTGCAAACTCTTCCCAAGACTTTGGGAGCTTTTCAATTACTGACATAACTTGAAACTTCTCAGGAAGGTCCATACCGGACTCCTTCAAAGCATGAACCAATATCTCAAACTCATGCACCTGCTCAGTCATGGATTTAGTATCCACCAGTTTAAAGTCAAGGAACCTAGCCACAGAATACTTTTCCAACCCTTGCGAGTCAGTATTATGTGTCTGGTCAAGCTTCTCCCATAAGAGCTTAGCAGTGTAGGAGTCAGATGAATAAACATCAAATAGAGTGTTCGCTAAAGCTACCGGAATTGTAGCCCTAGCCACCTTATCCTTCTCTTCCCACATGGCATAAGCCTTAATAGTTTCAGCCTTTTCCTTAACCACAACTGGTTTTTCATACTATACCACCGGCCATAGACCCTTTACCGTTAACCACAGTTTCATCTTTTTCTGCCAACGAGAAAAACCAACACCCCCACTGAATTTGTCAGGCATCCCTGAAAAATCAATAGGCTGTGGGAAACGGTACGTGGTCCAGCGAATCGTAGGTATAGTAACACTAGACCCAGAGCCAGTCTGAACAACAGGAGTTTCAATTTCGCTAACCATCTTGTTAATTAAAAATATATAACACAAATAATCTCATCAAGATTGTTGGAGAAAATTAAACTACAGTAACAATGAGGTAGTGATATATATTAAAGCAAGAACAGGCATATAACCAATTAACAAAACAAATCACGAAGGCATTAACAAGAATATAGTCAGAGACTGTAATTAACAAGAAATGCAAAGAAAACTTATCTCTCATAAAAGTTTTAGTAACAACTGATCAGAGAGAGACGAACAGCTGAGTCACCAAGCCCTTCGAGAAGACTTGGCTGTTCTTGAAGAGATTATTGCCCCACTTACGTTGTGATTGGGTTGCAGCAATATCGCTTCCATGATAAAACAGCAATAGATCAAAGTGTTCACAAATACACCAGTGATCAACAGCGACCAGCACCTCAGTTCGCCTGAGAATTATGTATATAGACTGTATGTATTGAGAGAGAGAGCAGCAGCGAAAAGAATAAGGTAGATAGGGTTTTCTATCCTTAGAAACGTATCTATCAATGTTCTATTCTGTATGTATATATTACAAAAAATAAAACGTAACTGATACTCCATAAAAGGAAAGTAAATATCCTGATTTAATTTCATTAACTACATCAGTATTTTTTTTTCAGTTACATCAGCATCAGGATTTAACCATCGTCAGGATCTGATGTCCATCAGGATTGGTCCGCATCAGGATCTGATCCATCAGGATTTTGGTCCATCAGGATCTGATGCCCATCAGTATTTGGTTATGTTCAGGATCTTTCCATCAGGATTTGATGTCTGATCAGGCCCAATAAACCAAGTACTGATCCAACAGCAGTAACAAATAAAGTCTGATTTACTGTTAAAATAAATCAATAATTCAGGTAATAAAATTCCTCGCCCAGGTCGCCTCGCATATGCGAGACGCCGAGACATTCACCAAAATCGCCCTTCGACCCGACCCGTGTCGTGTCGTGGCGAGGCGGGAGGCGGCGGCGCGCGCGTGTGTGTGCGCGAGGCCCACACTACAACCATGCACACCCACATGCCTTAGTAGTTGTGCACTACATTTGCACATGGAGATATATAAAGCCACCAACCTTTCATTACCAATTCTATGTGGGACTCAAGTTATTTCAACTACAGCCTGTTTGGCAAACTTGGCTTAAAGCTAAAAATGGCTTTAAGTCATTTTTGGCCTGTTTGTGTAGTGTGGCTTTAAGCCGGCTTTAAGTTAAAAAATTGCTTAAAGTCATAAGCTTCATTTAGGTACTTTTGACTTATGACTTATGACTTATTGAGTTTTTTTTTCATGATTCTTGTAAAGTTCAAATATTATGAATTTTAAATTTTTTTAAGTCAAATTTCACTTTAAGTCAAAATTATTAAACCCCCATTTAACTTTAAGTAAAATTACCCAAACACATTCATTCAACTTAAAGTAAACAACTTTACTTTTTCCTTTAAGTTAAAAATACCTCCATTAAGTCAAAAGTAACTTATTTTAAGCAATCCCAAACGGCCACTAAATAACCCACATAACCCATTTCAAACATCCTTCTTTCAACTAAATTTATTTATGGATTACACTAAGAAAATGCCTTAGATCTAAACATGAAAGTTTAAGTCCTCATTACAAGGAACAACCTCCACTTGTTAGTTTTCGAAAATTACATCAAGAACATATTATAAATATGCCTCAAACTTTCCATTTTCTAACACAATTTACTGATTTAAACTCTAGTCAAATGTCAACAAAATAAATTAAACTACAATTTTATGTTTAATAATTTCAAAGTAGGTGTAATTTGATTTGGATTTGTAACGCGATAGAATGACTCAATGTCAAAGTAGTTAGCATTTTGATTCAAATTTTTACCTTCCAACCGTTCTTTTGGCCACAGCCTACAATATCACAATTTGCAACTCCTTCCTGCTGGCATTCTCACGTGCTTCAATCATTCCAGTTAATAATAATATTTGTAGGTTTTTATAGAATCATATAGATCATATTGAATAGAAATTTGATATAATATAGATTCATATCGCAAACCTGAGTATATACAAAGCAGAAAGCAACGCATTATAAAGCACTAACCTGAAATTTCATAATTTCACTATCAAAGATCTGATGCCTTTTCTATAATTTAAGAGACGTCTAGTAATAGTAAAGCTTTCCAGATGTTTTAAATTTCAGCAAAGATGTTGCAAAAACTGTATGCCATTCCTCATTCACTAACGTCATATATATATATATATATATATATATATATAGTAAATAATAGATATCTACTCTAAAACCACCAATTAAGAAGCCTAGCATAACTATATAGATGTTCTACATAATCTAGATCCCTTGGAGGTTGAGAATCCTTATGAGCTTCGAAGGACAAATCTTTCCTGTTATGGTTATTAAAGTACTTTGCCTCTGAAATCCCAATTAACCCCTTTGTTACCAGGATAGCATTTCTAACAGCTTTTGGTGGCTGCATTACCATATTTCTTCTAATTCTCCACTTGGTAGGATCAACAACCTTCCTATCATAAGACACCAATTGTTGGGGAAATATGGTTGTAACTTGGATTTTTCTGAAGTCGTGTGAACACTTTTAGATTGAAGTTATTTGTGGTTCACCCAAATAAATCAATCGGATAAAGTTAGAAATTCTGCAAGAATAGAGAATGTGTTTTTGTTGTGAAATTCAAAATGAACCAATGTATGAAAATGATCAATGCAATACCTATATATAAATGTCAACAGATGTGCCTTTTGCCAACAGACACATCTCAAGATGTGTCTTTTGCCAACAGACACATCTCATTCTAACAGTCATGTCTAATGCTAACAGACACATCGTATCCCAACAGGTGTGTCTGATGCCAATGGACATGCCACATAAGCAATAATACAGAAATCATAATAAACTCGAACAAAGCGTGCACTCCGCACTCTCCCGACTTGTTCGATGTAATATTACGATTATATTGATCAACTAGTCAATCCAATTACACTAAAATATCCAGCTAAAGGTCTATATTAAAAGAATGGGATCATATGCCCTTCACTAAAGGTCTTAGCAATATCCGGCTTATAATAATATATCTCGTATCTAACTTATAAGCCAACATCAAATCTGGGAACAAGTATCACAATATAATTTTCAAGTAGGCATGCATGCTATGGCATATGTATAACAAAATCAAATCATATATATTATCACAACAACAGTTCCAAGGTATTGGAAACTTGCCTGGTAGTCAAGTATGGGTATCGTGTCCTGGGTCTGCTTGGTGATCTATAAATAATCAAAGCATTCGAGATTAATTACTTAACGCTTTTAAAAAGGCTAAGTATATACTTAACTTAGGTTGAAACACGTTTTCAAGTTATCTCGTTATACACTCTCTAGTGTAACTCTTATTAACACCGTTATGACCCGACATTGGTTCGCTATTAAGGCATGTCGTTACACTTACACTTGGTAGGTACTTATGCCACAAAAGTGCTAAGATCGGTCGTTCACTAACCAAGATTATGCCTCGAGATTTATTGATCGTTTTCTAAGTGATTTTCCAAAGTTATAACCACTTGTTCTTTTTAGGGATTCATTCGTACTTAACCCTGATTCGAACATTTTTATAAAATCGAAAAATGATCCGTTTGACATGAGGTTTTCTCTCACACCTTCCTTATATTCTCTAATACTTAATTATCAATATTCGCCACTGAATTAGTAATATTATGGGGGTTCAATTTCAGTTACGAATTCGCATTTACGGTTTCGATCTACTTTTACTAATTCGACCATAATTCCTAAAGCGTAAGTCCGTTTGCTTCGATTCTTGCACCAAAACGATATATGACTCGAGATTTACAAGGGTATGTCATTTATTCATCAAGGCCAGAAAATTATCTCAACTGTTATGCATGAATTTTAATTGTTTAACGAAATTTTGGCATTACGACGGCTATAAATCAAACGTTTCTAAATTGTTACATCAATCACCAAGCCACACCGGGCATACATACATCTTATACACATGATTCTTATCTTAAAGACTCCAAGAACATCTTACTTAACCATCATTATCATCATATGGGTAAATCAATTACAAGATCATGATAACATGCTTATAATAACATTATAACCATAACTAGGCTAAAAACCACCAAGAACATCCATAATCTCAAAATAAAATCTAGGGTTCTTAAGAATTATACCTTCCTTGGAGAGTTTAAAAGCCCTAATAAACATTGATTTGTCCTTGTGTATGCTTAAGCTAGCTTAGATCAACCAAAGAAATCAAGAAAACAAGATTAGTTCATGAGAGTTACTATTTATCCTCCACTTTGATGATTTGTTTGAAAATGGAAACAGTGGATTTTGAAGCTAAGATTTCTAGGATAGCTATTATATGAAATGTAGTACTCACCATAAAAATTTGGAGATCAAATGATGGTTGAAAGCTTGATTTTTGTTCTTGAATTTTGAAGAAAGCCGAATGGGCTTAATGAGAGAGAGAGAGAGAGAGAGAGAGAGAGATAGAGTTTTTGCTTGGCTTGCTCTTGGATAATAATGCATAAAGTGATTGTCTTGGATAATATCTCATGTAAAGTGGCTTTATTAAAGGTGCTATGTCATGGATGATGTATTTTTGGTGGACAAGTGTTGATGTTTTGGTGATAAGATGAGAAAGTTATGCTAAGTACTAGTTTGATCCTAATGTTGCTAGTTTCTCTTGTAACTAACTTGGTTACTTGCTCTTATCCACTTGCACATGCATGCACCTTGGTTCCCTGCTTGCTCTTTTTTCCGGTTATTACTCAATTTCATTGATCGTTCGGAGGAATAACTCAAGGATTTCTAGTTAGGGTTTTACCGGAAACCGTCTTAATATTTTTGCTCACATCTTTAATCCTCCTTTATAATTCTTGAATTTATGTCCCTTAAATCTTTTTAATAAATCCTTAAATCCTTCAGTGTCCAGGGAAATCTCGGAGAAAATAAAAGTGCTATTTTTCTGAATATGATATCGTTTACATACACTTATATTGCCTAGCGGTCATTAATACGAACTCAGAAATCCGTTTCGAATACTCCTATATAGCGTCGTCTAATAATATTCCAATTTCCACCAAAAACACTATTCATCACTTATTCTCTCTTTAATCCTTATATTTATAAAAATGTCCTTGTTCTCTTTCGAGCGTTCCTTAACTCTTTTACAGAACCACTGGACTAATAACAGATATCGATTTGGATGACATAAGAATAACCTTCCTCTTTGGAATTACTATATCTTACTTTCCTAGGAGATAGATTATTCTAATCTAAGTTGTAACCAATAGTATTCCTCATGGCATATAAACATTCAAATCCGAATCCATTCCATTCATTCATTAGAACAACTGTTACATCGTAGTCATAACCATTATTCATTAATACATACTAAATGTTTTAATTCTACCCAAAAATCTGGGTTCTTACAAGTTATCTTTGTTAACATGCATGTTTTACATTTTTCATTGTTTAAATCAATAGCAGGTATGAGACTCATTTTAGACATATCCTTTATTCTTTTATAATTTACATGTCCTAGTCTAGCATGCCATAATTCTGGTTTATTCAAATTATTGATAGTACAAGTAGAAGCCATGCAAGTAGATTCATCATTTACATTCAACATAAACATACCATTACATAAATAGCCAAAGCCAACAAAAGTGCCATGTTTTGACAAGATATACTTGTCACTTTCATAAACTTGTTTATATCCACAATTATTTAATACAACACCAGACAAGAGATTCTTTCGAATCCCAGGAGCATACAACATATTATTTAATAATATACATTTTCCAGAAGTAAAAACTAGCTTGACATTTCCTAGTCCTTTGACCGGTTCAGTTGCAACATTTCCCATCTTTAAGATAGATCCATCTTCGATTGGTTGAAAGTCTATGAACCAACGAAGATCTTTACATACATGACTCGTTGCTCCTGAATCAATCCACCAAGCATCATTATCATCCTACACGTAAAATGCCTTAGATATTAGTGATACATAATTCTGACCAGAATTAAAATTTTGTATTAAAATCTGACCTTGTTACTTTTCTGGATCCTTGGACCAGCATTTTGCTTTTCCTGCTTGCCTTTACCAACCTGACAATCCTTTTTGAAATGTCCAGGTTTGCCACACTTCCAACATGCCATCTTAGGCTTTTTGTTGGAAGAGTTGTTGTTTCCTTTAAACTTCCGTTTATCACCCTTTCCATTCTTAGAATTCTTAGAAGATCCACCATCTTCAACCACATTCACAGAAGAGTTACGGACTTGGTTCTTGCCCTTAGGATTATTCTCAATTTCTTGAGTCCTCAAAGCCTCTTCAATTCTGAAGTGACTTCCAAGTTCAACCAACGTCATCTCATCTTTATTATGTTTCAAGGTGTGTTTAAATCCTTCCATGATGGTGGTAGTTTGTCTATAACACCATAAACAGAGATAGATTCATCCATCTTCAGATTGTGTTGAACAAACTGTCCCAGAATCCTTAACAATTCATTGTATTGTTCCATCACCGATCTAGAATCGACCATTTTATAGTTCATAAAATTACTGACCAAAACTTCTTACTAGAAGCATCTTCTGCCATGTACTTGGATTTAAGAGAATCCCATAATTCTTTTGCTGACTTAACATTTTGGTATACATCGAAAAGGGAATCAGACATACCGTTTAAGATGTGATCGCGGCAGATGTAGTCATCGTTTTCCCATTTGCAGCGCTTCCTTGTCTGCTCAACAGTTTCATTATCGATCACTTCAGGCATGGGGGTACTCTGAACATACACAACCTTCAGCGTGGTCAACAGAAAATGCATCTTCTTCTGCAATCTTCTAAAATCCTGACCCTCAAACTTGTCTAGTTTTTCAAACTTGCTTGTCATATCTTTTGCAGATTCTCCATTCGTTATCTTCAGAAACAAAGTAACTTCAATCTTTGTTGGGGAAATATGGTTGTAACTTGGATTATTCTGAAGTCGTGTGAACACTTTCAGAGTGAAGTTATTTGTGGTTCACCCAAATAAATTAATCGGATAAAGTCAGAAATTCTGCAAGAAGAGAGAATGTGTTTTTGTTGTGAAATTCAAAATGAACCAATGTATGAAAATGATCAATGTAACACCTATATATAGATGTCAACAGATGTGCCTTTTGCCAACAGACACATCTCAAGATGTTTCTTTTGCCAACAGACACATCTCATTCTAACAGTCATGTCTAATGCTAACAGACACATCTTATCCCAACAGGTGTGTCTGATGCCAATGGACATGCCACATAGGCAATAATACAAAAATCATAATAAACTCGAACAAAGCGTGCACTCCGCACTCTCCCGACTTGTTCGATGTAATATTACGATTACATTGATCAACTAGTCAATCCAATTACACTAAAATATCCAACACCAATTTCTCTGTTGACTTGCCTGTTACAAGAGCTGGTGCTAATAGACTGGAAGACAGTGATTGTGTAATCTCTCTTGTCTCACTTTCACTTGTCACTGCCCCGTTAGGAAAGCCCTCACAACTCCCTAGTTCAAGAATGTCTACCAATCGGTAAATTCTTCAGGTAATTTGTACATGTGCACCTCTGCTTCATGTGCTGAGATGCTACATATTGAACCCGCATATATCAATATGCTAGTTTGGTGATCCCGAAAGAACTAAGAAAAAACATAAAGTGAGAATACCCTTAATTATGTCCAGATATACAATCTAAAGTAGAGAATCAACTATCCATTCCATACATTACCTTGGATTCTTGTGCCCTCCCGCTCATAATGTCAAGCATCCAAATGAATTGACAAAGTGAAGCGAAAATCTAAAGAAGAGAAGCTACTATCCATTCCATACATTACCTTGGATTCTTGTGGCCAGCAAATCTGGATAAAAAACATGTAGTTTTGATACATGATTATGTAACAGGGAAAGAACAAACACCTTGTGATCTAATAAGGAACAACACGGTCCTCAGAATATAAGAATGCAAGTGCAAGTCTGCATCCACTACGCCATAGATGGGCTATCGGAACATCTTTTTCATGGATGTTGCTAGAATATGTTACCTTAGCATGTTACTTTGGACCTACTATAGCATTTTGTTTTTTGTGTTACCTTAGCCATAAACGTTATGTTACTTTAGCTTTAAAGTGTTGGATGTTAGCAACATACATGATATGTTACCTTAGATCATTAATAAATTCAATTTTAATTTTTTAACCAAAAAATTGTTTAATTATTTAAAAATCACATTTACCTTTAAAACATTTCATTTTTATAAAAAGTATGAATTTATTAAATAAATGAGGTTTTACTTTTAAATATCAAGGTACTTAATTATTATTATTTTTCAGGTTCTATTTATTTATTAAATGTAAAATGGATCTTTTAAAAAACAAAATCAAAAAAATAGAAAAATATAATTGTAAAAATAGAAAAATGAGAATGGCACGGTTCCCAGTGAAATTTTTTAGCGGCCAAATATCCCGCCTATATGAACCTTACACTTAAACAAAATTATACTCTCTCTCATTCACTCTCACCCATCTCTCTCTCTCTCTCTCGTAAATCTCTCTTTAGCTCTCATACTTCTCTCGTAAGTTCGTACGTTATTTTCTATAAATTAGGCTGCTCTCAATTGAATATGGCTTCGTTTTGTGGCTTCAAATTGGAGCTTCTTCAAAATAAGGCTTTTTCAGATTAGGGGTTCATTATTTTGAGTTTGTTTGATTCAATATTGGAGGTTTTTAAGTGGATTTGGGGATTTGATTAAGTGGATTTGGGGCTTCAATTCGTAAGTATTACCTCCTTTCTTTTGGCTTCAATAATTATGAATTTTCTCTCTTTGATTTCACGACTTGTTCAGTTGGGGCATTCTCGGTTCTTATTTGGAGCTTGTTCAGTTTGGATTTAAGGCCTTTCGATTTGGATTTGGAGCTTGTTCAATTTAGATTTGGTCTTTTCAGTTTGGATTTAGGGACTTTTTATTATGCCTTTAAATTCTAGGTATTACGATTTGGATTTGTAGATGCATATTATTTGTCAAAATTAATTCATAGAGAGCTTTTGATATGCGTGTATATATATATATATATATATATATATATATATATATATATATATATATATATATATTTCTTGGCATGTCTGTGTTTGTATATATATGGTTTCCAGAATAATTTGTTTAAGCACTGTGTTGGATGTAATTTTTTGTTTGTCATTTTAAACTATAAAAATAATATTAGAAACATGAATGGGAATGTGAATGGAAGATCTTATTGATTACTATAGGTGCAACACTATATAAATGTTCATTATTCTCATACGATGGTCATTATTCTCATTCTTTTAAATCTCATTTTTATGGAGGAATTGGAGGCATCTACCTACCGTTCATAATATCAATGGCATTCATGTTATGCTTTAAAGTTGTGAAGTCCAGCGGTCAAGTATCCCCTCCCCATCCCCTTAGATCTTTTCTTTATAAATTACTACTCTGTGTAACACTTCCATACGCACTATTGTTCACAACTTTGAAGTTGAAAAGTATTTTGTAGGTCAGTTTCCTATTCTAATGCATTTTTTGCAGGTCTTTTATAAATATATTTCTCATCTCTCTTTGATATTACTTGCATTTCCATGTCACAGAATAGAGAAGATGGACGGTAGAAGATGGGAAGATATATCGACGGATTGTTTGGTAAATATTTTTGGGAGACTGGACATCGTGTCACGGCTAATCTGCATTCTTGTTGTATGTAAATCATGGTACCGTGCAGTTAAGAATCCATTGTGCTGGCAAATACTTAATTTTTGTGCTACCAGTTTTTGTTGGGAATGATCTAAACTAATGAAATTCATTGTAAACCTAAGCCAAAGTTGTGCTACATCACTTGTGCTCTGGGATGATTTTTGTACCATCGATGATCTCGTATATCTGTCCGAGGCGTGAGTTTTTTTTAATTAAAGTATAATTTGTTTTGATATTTGTGGTCCATTTAACTTTAAAGTACTGTATTGTTATACAGGACAAGGGAGGCGTGTCTGAGTTTATCTCATACTTGCGAATGCATAAAATCCAGTCTTCTATGAAATTGTTTTGACTATCTGCTTCAGAAGAAATTGTTTCGACTATCTGCTTCAGAATGCATGGGAAGAAATTGTATTTATATTAAATTACACCTCTGAAGTTGGAACCATTTAAATATGTTTCAATGGGGTGTAGATTCTTCAATCACAGGCTGGACCCTCGTCTGGCCTTGATTTTTATTCTGAAATGTCTATGCATTAACCTCCAGTGCATGTATCTCAACCTGGAACCATCCAAGCGGGTCTTCTTGGCATGGAAACCTCTTCTGATGCCCTTAGAAAAACCATTAGTTCTCACATGACAGCCATGAGTAGTGGAACAAGGATTAGAAGGTAACTTTAGGTACTTGTTGAAGCTTGAAATTCTGTTTTATTATCCTGCTAAATCGAACCTGTATTTCTTCACAGTATATCTGTTTCCTTATTAGTTCGAAGTTCCTTTACCATTTGTACATGGACAACTAATAGTGATAGAGGCTACAGTTCTTATATTTGTTCTTAATAATTTGACATATGAAGATATCAATCTCTTTTTTATATATAAAAAAAATGACATCTTTCAGCATTCCTTAGTTAGCAAATTTATTTCCTGCTGCTGATATATTTGCTTGTTGGCTGCCTAAATTGACATGGATTATAATTCATTTGATTGCAGGTACCAGATGTCAGGTAGCATGAGCTCTACACATTAATCAGACACATCTCAATCTTAGTACACCCCACCACATCCAAGATTTAATCGTTTAGTATTGATGTGCCATTAGATTGCTTAAATTTTGCTTAATGAAGATCTGACATGTATTGTAGAAATAGTGCCGCTGAGGATGGAGATGACTCTCATTCAAATTTACTCCAAACAACAACAATCGGAATGTACGCATATTTTGCATCAACTCTCGATGGCTTTTATGAAAATCTTGTAAAAGTTTTGCCAGTTAATACCTGGACAATTTATTTATGTCACTATTTCATAGTTCAAAACCGTGAGGGTCGATGTCAGCAATTTTCTATTTGTTAAAAAATTGTTTGCATTTTGTAGGATGATTCCACAATTTGCAGGATGAGTTTGCATTTTTGTTAAGCAGCAAGGCTGGTGGCTGTGGGCTCAATTTGATAGGTGGAAACCGACTGGTTTTGTTTGATCCTGATTGGAATCCTGCCAATGACAAACAAGTAAATACTTCTTAATAATGTTTTAGATAAACAATCATGTGTCATTTAAGACTAATTGCATTAAAAATGTGTAAGTTTCCCCATATGTTTCTGTTTTACTATCGTTTTCCCTACGTGTAGGATGCAGCAAGAGTTTGGAGGGATGGTCAAAAAAAGAGGGTGTACATCTATAGATTTTTTAGCACAGGAACCATTGAAGAAAAGGTTTTGATATAATCTTATATAACATAAATTTTCCGTAGGAAACCCACTGAAACTTCTCTATCGTAAGCTTGATGAATTACTTAATGCTATTGCAGGTTTACCAGCGTCAAATGTCAAAAGAAGGGCTTCAAAAAGTTATCCAGAAGGAACAAGCAGAACTTAAGAACCAAGTATTGTCACCTTCCTTTCATCTTATCACGTAATTTACATGCTTGAGGAAATTAGGCCAAGACCACCACTTTATTATTGCAGGGAAACTTTCTATCAATCGAAGATTTACGAGACCTGTTCTCACTTCATGAGAATGTTAAGGAAGTTGATTTCAACTACCCACTGAAATTAAAGAAAATTCTCTGTATACTGTTGTTTACCATTAGCATTTTTTACGAATATTAGTTTACTTGACAAAAGTAGCATAATATCTGGCTTCCACATGACGAGGAAACAACTACTGAAACTATTACGACATGAGAAATCTAGGAGGATCGCAAGTAAAAATAATAGAGTGAATAAGTATTGCGAATGGACATCAGTCGTAATCCAAAAAATTTTAAGCTGTACTTTATAATAAATAGAATTATTTTGAAACAGAACATTTCTATGTATGGAGGTTTTGATTTAATCTTTATAAAAACTGAAGCATTACATTTTTGAGCTTGAGAATCATTTAGCTGAAGCTCAGAAGCATGCATATCGATTAGTCAAACTGAAAAGCCAAACTGAAGTATAATAGGGATGCAGAAAATCGAAAACGAAACCAAACTAGTCCTGACTTGCGTAAATCATTTGTCATACACTCATACCATTATCTTCTACCTGCAATTCGTAAGTGATTTGAGTACTTCTCCCATTTGTATATTCTGTAGCAATTTTAATGCATAACACTATTTTATGGTATGTCTCAGAATTGGGGCAATCTCTCTCAGATTTCGGAAAGGTTATCAAGCTTCTGGGTGATTGTGAAGGGGAGGCACTTGGGAAGGCATTCTTCTCAGATTTGCTCCTTTGGGAGGAGAGCAAACTGCAGCATAGCTTCCTTATGATATTGTATCAATTGGTCACAAGTCAGCTGGAGCACAAGAGTATTGGTTGTATCAGACTGGGGTAGAAGATTCATTTTCGGAAGAGACTCCATCAGGATCTGATTTTTTTAAAAAGCAGTATGGTTTAACCATCAAAGCAAAGGATTTCTGGAAGTACCAAGATAGTTTTGCAGAGTGTTATTTTAGTTTACAAATATGGCTGGCGGCAGTAGCATCTAGTATGACACCATGGCATCTCTATGTTTTGACTTTATAGTATTCTGCTACTACTATTAGTACTTATGATCATCGTAAACTAGTCTACAATATTTCTAGTAGTTGGTGGATTATGTAGTGGCTGGTGACCTGTTTTGGATTATGTAATGTGTTGGATTTGGAAATGAATATCAGGTTTAATTGGGATGCATAATATTTGTGTGTAATTTTGTTAAATTTTTTCTGGAAAAGATGTTACCTTAGCTAATGGAAATGTTGCTACATAAAAGCTAGTGTAACATAAAAGATGTTACACTAGGTCATACAATGTTACCAACAAAAGTGGGGCCCACAGTGGGGCCCATTGTGGCCCCCACTATGGTCCCCATTGTGGTCCCCATTGTGGGGCCCACTGTGGGTCCCACTATTTTTAAAAAAAACTATGTCTCTAAGGTAACATATATATTAAGTTACCTTAGGGATCAAAGATGTTACCTTAGACACCTAAGGCAACATAAAACTGCATGTTACCTTAAGGATCAAAGATGTTACCTTAGACACCTAAGGCAACATGCTGAGAGCTATCACCAGAGAAATGTTACATTAGCTACTTTATGGGCCTAAGGTAACATATAATGTACCTGCTATAACACTTTTTTGGTGTTACCGTAGGCTGTTTATGGTGTAGTGATCCCTTCCTTTTTAGCCCTAGAAAATTCAATCCCGACATAGTCTATACATAGACAAAAAAGAATTATAAATGGTGAGAAAAAACAAAAAATGACTCAATATTGTAACCATCGTAATCTTCAGGTTGTTACGTCATGTACCTAAATTGGGAGAACTAACTGGATAATTTTGAGGACCAAAAACCAAAGCAAATACATATCAAGAATTCCAACATAATATCTCATGTACGCATGTGTGTATCATACTGGCTTTTAAAAATCGAAAATGACCAGAAAAAACCTGTCAAAATCACTGGAATTTTTCTTCCTTTAGGCTAGCCTGTCAAAAAACCTCTGCCGCATGATGATGCTTGACGCTTGATTGGGTCTGGTAGATGGAAGGTTGAAACTGATTGAAGATGGGAGACTGAAAGACTAAATTTGATTAATTTAATAAAAAATTCCAAAATTGAGGAAGCCTTTGAAATGAGAGAAATTGGTTTAGAGGAAGCTGAAGCCTGCCACCCTCCCAAGATTTTCCTTTATATAGATAGAAGATGTTTCAGGAAAGCATATTGTTCATCAGGAAAATAAATAACTAGTCGTTCTTGCCAAATCGTTTCAAGTCTGAAGGAAACCGATGAGGTTTAATATATTATATAAACTTAATACACTGTTAACGTAAGAATTGTATCTCTGAAAAGATAGTATCCCAAATCTAAGCACCATAGGGGTAACTAGAAAACTAGTTGTACTCTTCTTGTTACCAGGGCATAATAAACCAACCTTAATACAACTCCCGGATTTAAAATAAGCATAGACTCACATATGATTTAATTAGATCATGTTTATATGCATCATGAACGAATCAGAGAATCCACAAGAGAGCAGCAAAATGGACTTGAATTGTGAGTCTGCCTATTGCTACTGTTGTGCTTCTGCAAAAAATAGCCTCGGTCCATTGGTAATCACTCAGAACATTGTCCAACAAATCCAATTGAATTACTTAACTTTATAAATCATATCAACAAATATAGATAACAATACAAAAAGAATTACGATATAAATAATATACACGTCTAGTGCCACATCTAATCCGGAATGCAGTTCATAGTTTAATATTTTGGAGCAAATAGTGGTTGACTTATCACCAATGGACTAATAATATTGACAAGAAAATTCAGATATATAAATTTTTGTCTTAAATATATTTAGAATGGAAAGATTGTGTTAGAGAAGGAATCAGGCATACAGCTTCGTCTTTCATTTAACAAGATTTGCCTGAAGGTTAATGTTGGGGTGGATGAGATAAAACCTTTTGCTTAAATTATCCCCTCAATCATCCCGGAAAACTTTGCGATAAGTTTTGTGCAAAGGCAACCACTTGACATTAGTTTCACTACTGTGCGATGTCCTTGACAAAGTTACCTTTGTAAACGTTACAAACGTGGAAAATTCCAAATCTTTAAAGAGCTTACTTTTAAAAGGGAATAAGAAGGGAGGGAGGCATGAAAATGAAAGAGGAGGTTCTTATATGTCAATTACAGAACTAAACAAGAAATATAACATCTACGACCAGGAATTTTCAATACACATTAATGAGTCCAATATGAAAATAATTAGGAAGTTCTAATATACATGAGAAGGCTAAAACTAAGGAAACATACCATTTCCGAAAATCAGGCAAAACTGCTTCGATGTAAGCTGCTCCCATGTAAGCATACTAAAAGACTCCAACTTAGTGAAATTGGGTTCAAGTGCATGCTGTAGAAAAATCAGAAGGTTGAACAATCCAATAAATACAAGGACTTGTGTCATACTATCATGTCGGAAAATTTTCAAGGTCATCATCAGTTAAATGTTTACGGATAAGAGTAATTTACACAGGATATAACGCAGCAGAAACAGATCAAGGATATTCCCAAGAAGAAGGTTTGAGGCAACTGTTTTAAATCTTAATTCTGAATCCTCAAACTAAAAACAATTGTACATCCCATGCAAATCCCATGCAAAGAAGGACGATAATCAGCTTCACCAAAGTGAATGTCTCACATAAAAATGGTAGAGAGACTAAGAATGTGAAAGACTGGAAGCACTGCATAAGATGGTATTAGAACAATGCAAAATTGAGAATGCTTACTGTTACTGTGGTATACTCTGTACTTTGAGGAAAGATTCAATGAGAGTTGTGCCAGAAACTAAAATGGGCATATTAACAGAATGACTCTTACCACCACCCTTATCCGAGTCCAATGCCCTCTATCATCCAATCCATCGTTAACATTTTCTATGTCTGAAACATTTTTACTTGTCATCACAAAGGTTACGTTATGTCAAAGACATCTTGCAGTGCTGAAACTAAACTCAAGTGGTTGCCTTTGCATATTGCAAACTTTTCTTGGATATGTATGAGGATAATTTAAGCAAAAGGTTTTTATCTCATCCACCCAAACATTGACCTTCTTGATGGTAGGAAAACCTTGTTTAAGGTCAAGCTATATGCTTGACTTTTACTTAATTTTTTTTAGAAACAAGTGAATTATTGGAAAATGGCAATAATATCTTCCTTCTCTAATACAATCTTTCCATTCCAAGAATTTTTTTTTTGCTAAATTATTCCATGAATGTTTATTATAGAGCAACTCTATATCTAAATTTTTTGTCATTATTATTCTTTCAATACCATTTATGATGATAGCTGCACAACTACTTGCTCCGATGTGTTTAACTATGAACTACATTCCAGGATTAGGTCTGTCACTAGACATGCGTATGAAGTTTATCATTATTCATTTGTCTGTATTTTTTTGGTATTACTTTATGGACTGTATGATAGATGAAGTGAAGTCATTTCGTTAGGTTTGTTTGGCAATGTTATGAGTGATTACCAATGGGCCAAGGCTGTGCTTGTGTAATATCCCAGGTTTTTAGATTATTTTAGTAAATAATTTGATAATTTAGTATTAATAATTTAGGATTTAAGATTATAGCGTTTTTCAGTTTTAGAGGAGTTATTGTAGAAAGTCATTAAAAATAGATTATTAAAAGGTTGTAACTCATAATTGATTTTTAAGTTTTGAATTTTGGCTAAAAATTAGTAGTTTTTTTATTAAGGAGGATGTATCATTAAAGAATAATTAGTAAGCATAAAGACATCAGTTACAAAAGAATATAGAAAAAATTCTAAAATTCTAGATAGCAAACAGGTAACGAATTCGGAAAGTAGATATTTGCGGACTGCAGAACAGAATCAGACCGTGACTTCCCTAGTATTTTGCTGTTTAAGACTTCAAAATCACAGAATTTGACGGAGGAATGCAAACTAAAAATGTAGAGCACGAAAATATCTTTCCAGAATGATATCGCTCATAATTTTTTGATAAAAACTCAATTTACTATGAATTTTTGAAGTTAGCCTTCTCAATTTCGAAAACACACCGGCAGGTCACCAAATCACATAAAACTCATATTTACTGGATGAATTTTGAAAAACACAAAGAATTAAAGTTGTAGATAATTAAAATACCTTTTCAGAAAGTTTAATTTCATGAAATTTCAATGAATAACGAATCGGATACGAATTTTACAAAAATTAAAAATCTAAATATTCTACGTGTACAAAAACGGAGTAATCATACAAAGGCAATGAATATAACAAAGAACTCACGTATATTTACAAAACTTTACCACATATGCAAAATTCAAGAGAACATCAAATATCCTTAATATGTATCATTAAAGAATAATTAGTAAGGATAAAGACATCAGTTACAAAAGAATATAGAAAAATCCTAGAATTTTTGATAACAGTCAGGTAAAGAAAAAAGAACGTAGAGAGAGAGAGAGGGGGGCAAAAGAAATGCAGAGAGAGAGAGAGAGAGAGAGAGAGAGAGCGAGAGAGAGAAGAACACGAGAGGAAAAGAGCAAGAGAAGAGGAAGACTCATAACAAGATTAAAAAGAAGGGGTAACAATTCTTTATTTCTCTCGATATTCGTGTAAATTCATGTGTATGATGTTTGATTGATTTTGATTATATTAAGGATATTTGTTGTTCTCTTGAGTTTTTGTTAAAGTTTTGTATATATACAGGAGTTCTTTGTTATATTCATTGCCTTTGTATGATTACTCCGATTTTGTATGCATAGTATATTTGGATTCTGAATTCTTGTAAAATTCGTATCTGATTCGTTATTCATCTAAATTTCATGAAATTAGACTTTCTGAAAAGGTATTTTAATTATCTACAACTTTGATTCTTTATGTTTTTCGAAATTCATCCTGTAAATATGAGTTTTCTGTGATTCGGTGACCTGCTAGTGTGTTTTTGAAATTGAGAAGGCAAACTTAAAAAATTCATAGTAAATTGAGTTTTTATCCAAAAATTAGGAGCGATATCATTCTGGAAAGATCTCTACGTTTTTAGTTTGCATTCCTCCATCAAATTCTGTAATTTTGAAGTCCTAAACAGTAAAATACTAGGGAAGTCAGGGTCTGATTCTGTTCTGCAGTCCGCAAATATCTACTTTCCAAATTTGTTACCTGTTTGTTTTTATTGAGCCTTACCATTCTGGAAAGGTCCCAGAATTGTCTACGGCTTTCATGTTTTGTACTTTTTCAAATAAAATCATTTTCATAGAGTAATTTGCTAATTTCCAGAACTAGTCAAGGCTGATTTTGTTAACAATGGTCTATTTTGTAAGATATTTTGGTGTGTGATTTTTGGAATTTTCTTTGAATAAGCTATATGTAAGCGTTGCATGAGTTCTATTAAGGTGTATGCTTATTTTCTTTATTTGATTGTTAATAGATAATGAATTAATATTTAGGATTTGTTGTGATTTTATTTTCAGGGTACGACATCAATATCGAGGTAAGTGACTTTTCGTTGCTCACTAATATTATTAAATTTATTTTTTTAAGTTCATAATATGTAATTGATTTGATCATCGAAAATTGTGACATCGAAAATAGATTTTAGAAAAGACTTTTAGAAATCCCCAGTTTTAGTTGCGTATCGATTTATAGAATCCGGTCACTGGATAGTGTGACGTATAGAACTAGTTTACGCACGTTCCGGAACACATAGATACCTTTTTTAGTTTGATTTAATAAGGGACGTAAACTAACCCCCATCGAATTATAGAAGCCATGTCACTAGCATAGTGTGACCGTGACTTAGAACTATGGGAATTAAAATATGAATGCACTGTTCTGAAATTCTTTATCGATCTAAACTCTAAGAATTATTTTACATAATATTATTTTTGAGCCATTGGGCGATGGTTACTTGCTGGGCTTCACAACTCATTGTTTTAATACGTTTCAGGTTCGGACTTTTGGAAGCTTATTAAGATTAAGGATTTGAACTGTGTGGATTTAGTCCTACCAGATTTAGATGCAATTATTGGAAAAGATTTACCGCATTATAGAATTATTTCAGTTTTTAATTGGACATTGATTACTAAATTTATGTAACTGCATTTCTACTTTTATTGGTTAGATTATTTATTTCACTTTTGGTTTGACTTTCGTTGAATTTGGATTTATTGAATAAAGAATTGTATTTTATTTTAGTGGAGAATTAGAATTAATAGTCCAAAAAGTCGGAATGTTACAGCTTCTCACAACCACAAGTCACAATAGTACCAACTGCAGGACTTACAATTCAAGTCCCATTAGCTGCCCTTGTGGATTCAGTAATAGGAAATGCACCACAGACTATGGATTATGTAGGGGCTGCTGCTCTCATGGTCGGTTTCCTGGGCATTAACAACCCATCAGATAAATTCTCAAGACCAACACAATCTAGCCTTCAATAGTGATAATTGTGGTCGTACTAATCAAGAACACCATGAAGAAACTTTAGGATATATGCCAATTCAGATTAGATTTGTTTACTATGCAGCACATGTCGACATTACATACTATTTTACCAATTTATTCTTTTTTACACCGTTTGAGTTAAACAAGACTCTCGGTGTATTTGACAAAAGTGTTGGGAGATTCTCCAGGAGGAATTTTTGAATGAAATTTCTTAATATCTTTCATTTTATAATCATAAAGGATGTATCCAAGATCATTTTTCGCTACAAAGTGCCTGATGCCCAAATAAAGATATGTCTAATTTATCTTTAAATTAGCCTTAAGATTGAATTTTTTAGTCCAAGACACATTGTTTTGAATGAGCCCGGCCCAAGACAGGTATTGCTACAAAAATGTTTTTTTGAACTAAGAACTTAATTTGATTCTTTTTAGGCAAAACACAGAATAAGAAAGTTAAAGGTGTTGTACAGAAGGATCATGTTTTTAACATTCAAAACCATTCTATGCTCAACAAATTCAGTCCGTAGGCTGGCTTATTTAACGGGTTTCTACATCAATCAGCATTTTACTCATTGTTCAAATTACAGATTTTTTTAATGTTTATGATCCAGAACCATGCATACTTTTCATAGTTCAAATTGATTGCATGTAGATTCTGGAGGTTGAATATCACTTTTAATTATGAATGTATAACTTATGATTCTAGGTTTATAATGCATAAATATATTTCATAAGGATTTATTTTGTCAAAAAGAATTCCCACCTTGCTAAGTCATGCTCATGCTCTTAATACTCATTCCGCAGTACACTACTCATACACAGCTCGGCTGGAATTGCCCAGGTTCCTAAAGAGTAGATTCTCCTGCCTCCGCTTCGTGTTTGCATTTTCTAGTCATGCTATTTCACTGAATTAATGATGGGTGCAGTACTAGTCGGGCATACATGCTCCAACCAACTCCTGATTCTCCTTTAATCCTCATCTATTTTTCACTACGTCAAGGATGGAAGTTTAGGAAAAAATTAGTAGACTAAGGAAAGAGAGGAAAAGCAACATAAGTAGTACAACATGTTAGTCGATCTATAAATTATAATGAACAACTTCAAAACAATTCATAAACTGAATGAGTAATCACGTACATTCATTAAAAATAACTACATTCTTAAGTAAAAGGGAGCTAGTTTTACTTAGTCACATATACTTAGATATATTGAAACAAAGATCTGAGGTCCATTGGGGGATAAGATCAACTGCATTCCACAATGAGGTCTGAAATATAAAAGCTAATGAGCAACACGTGCAATATTGTTGTGCGTTGTGTTTTCCATATACTACTACTATTTCTTACCCTTTTCAGTTTGTTATACAAACTCTTCGAGTGAAACAAGACTTTCGATGTATTTGACAACTGATGTCAATTCTCTAGCAACAGGACTTTGTGGAAGAAACCTATAATTGTTATCTTTCATTTTATAATCATAAAAAAGTACCCGACATCATTTTTTGCTACAAATGTCTGTTCAATGTCCAAATAAAGGAATATCTAATTTATCTTCAGATCAGCCTGAAGATTGAACTTTTTAGTCGAGGACACCTTGCAGCCATAAGTGTCGTCATCCAACATCCATAAACTTAGAATTTACCTATTATCGATGGAATCAAAGATCATAGGAATAGAACCTTTAAAATCAAAAGGGTTTGACTTTCTTCCATACTACTTAGAGTCAGGAAACTTATATATCCCAAACTCCTCATTATGCCAATCGAATGATAGTAAATCATTATTATAACCATCTAAATACATTACCCCAGTTTCGAATGATAGTAAATCATTATTATAACCACCTAAATACATTACCCCAGTTTCGAAATGAACATATTGTGATTCCGAGTAAGGCCTAAAACTTTGCATAGTAGTAGGAACCAGAATTTTCTTCCACGAATTACTATTCGAGGAATACATCTCTGTTGTAAATACACATGTACATGATGGACAATTATAATGATCCAGATCATCATCCGTAAAATCAATTGTAAACTTAATAAGCTTGTAGTCACTGGAAATACAATAAAAAAACAAACCCAAGTTTATAATTTTGGTACAATTTTGAATGTCTCTTAGGGGTGGGAAGTATCTTAAACCACTTGGTCGACAGATTCCATACATAGACGATATCACCGTTTGTATTGGTAAGACAAACAAGACCATGACAAGAACACATGTACTTGTTAATACCTTTAAAGTTTACTGGTGGCAAATTGAGCCTAATGGAGTCTTCAAGAGTACATATGTAAATAGGGTTTATAAGATTTTTCCAATCAAATATGGCTACACAAGCATGTTTTTTGAGGGAATGGGTGAGATGTGTTCGAATGAATGTGGGTTTAATATAATGGATCGCCATGACTTGCAAACTGACCTAAACCGGAAAAGTGATTTTACATGTAGTGATGATAATATATTGAAAGTTAGTTATTCAGGTATGTAACTAGTACTGCTCATTGGTCTCACTTATCGTGAAGATGAATTGTAAAAAAATCGAAGATTTCGTTATAAGTTGCAACTGATCCTATTAACCCTAACATTTATATACGTTTTGCTCTTTCTCGTTACAGGGTCACCGGGGATTTATGGCAGGGTTTACAAGTTATTTGGGGTGGTGGGCTTTAGTCAAAAGTCAATTTAGTGGGCAGTGGGCATCAAGGTTTTGTATACGTGCCCTATATGAGCCATGAGGTATATGAGCTTGTCATTAGTGAAAATGACCAAACTACACCACTTGTGTGAAAGCTGCCCAAAATACCCATAATCAAAAGGTTCCATCTTTTTTACCCACGGGCTACACATGTTGCCCAATATACCCATAATTAAAAGGTTCCATCTTTTTTACCCACGGGCAATGCATGTTGGTCATGCGTATATGGGATACGCATTCTCCACATGCGTATCTTCGACTATTCATCGTACCTCTCTTTTCTCTTCTCTCTCACTTTCGAAGCTCCTCGGCGGTGACTCTCGTTGCCTCCCCCTCCCGCCATCATCGATCATCCT
Organism: Saposhnikovia divaricata; assembly: GCA_036435485.1. NCBI lineage: Eukaryota > Viridiplantae > Streptophyta > Magnoliopsida > Apiales > Apiaceae > Saposhnikovia > Saposhnikovia divaricata. The sequence goes on along the minus strand of CM071599.1, from coordinate 138,103,983 downwards.
CCACCCTCCCTGAGCAGATTAAAAACAATCACCACATCTTCCTCTCCATTTCCCCCAATCTCTTTGTCTCGATCTGGCCCCGTAGGGGCATGTAAAATCGATTAAAAAAATGGATTGGACATGAAAATCGAATTTAGTGTTTGTTTGGGACTTTCAAAATCCGGCATTAGCAATTAAAAATCGTTGGTATAGGATTGTAGATGATTCAATTACGAGCCGATTGGTGTATAATATGTCATGGGAAAATGCCTCTATGGTTGTGAACGACGTTGCCGGATTTTTGCCCCAAAATCGCCTTTTTTGTCGTTTACGGGAGACGATGAATAGTGATCGAATACGCATCTTGAAAATTCGTGTCCACCACTACGTACGTAAGCTGGAAATGCGTATCTTATATATGCATCGTGAAACTAGAATTTCATTTTGCAAACTGCAAGCATGCTCCTCATGCGTATACCATATACGCATCTTGAAGATACGTAGTCAGTGAGAATTTTGGGCGGAACATCCCGCATGTGGGAATTTTAGGCGGTTGGTTTTTTTTTGTGTGGATATTTTGGTTTTTCACCCTTGTCATTATTCCATTTATTAAAATATTAACAGAAATTTATTTTATACTGAAATAGAAATTTACATATCTGTCTATACTATACTATACTAAAATAAGCAAAAGGGATATATTTTTTAATATGATTTAAACCATTTTTGGTTATTCCCTTATTTTTTGTTACCCTTTCAGTTGGAGTTACAACCATTAGATAGGAAATTTAAAATTTGTTATATAGAGAGGTCTAAGCTTCGAATCCTACCAACAACATTTTAATTTACAATTAATACTAAAAAATGTTTTACAGAAACTAGATAGGTTGAAGGTTCGATTCCCATCAACATCATATTAATATAGATTTAATATTAAAAGTTGTTAAATACAAAGGTTTAAGATTCAAATCCTCTTAACAACATATAATATTCATAATATTATATAAAAATATACTACACTATAAGTAAATTAAAAAAATTAAAAATAACATGTGATTTGCATGGGCTATAAGCTAGTTTAATATTTACATGAAAATATATAACTAACATATCTATACTTCTATATTATCTGTCAATGCTATACTATAATAAACAAAAGGGGTACATTTTGTAATATGGTTAACCCCTTATTGTTATCTGCTCATTTTTGGCAACCGTTAGATCTGCGACTCAGATATATGATAATCGTTGGATACAATACTAAAATTTAATATATAGAAAAGTCTAAAAGTTCGAATCTCGTTTTTAATTTAAAATTAGTACTAAAAGATGTTATATGAAAGGTTGAATGTTCGATTTTTACCAACACCATATTAATTTAGATTTAATATTAGAAGTTATCATATACAAAAGTCTAAGTTTCAAATTCTTCTAACAACATATTAAAAATAATATTTATAATATTATATATATATATATATATATATATATATATATATACTAAATTATAAGTAAATTAAACAAAAAATTAAAAACAAGTGCTTTGCAAGGGTTATAAAGTAGTTTATATAATTTGAAAAATATTAAATACTTAATTTATCATAAATAATAAATGTGACAAAAAATATTGAAACACAAAAATATGGTATATTTGTATGGAATTATGGTCAAGGATGAAGGAGAATATATTTATGAGTTTATTTGAGTCGTTAAACAGGCTTAACCATTGTTTGAAATGTAGGGGACTTTGAATCAAATGGGCTGGACCAAAATCCTTTAAAGCCCAAGGTATGATCAGAATTCAGAACAGTTGATTTTTACTCTGTTTAACGTAGGGGTGAGCAAAAAACCGAAATGAAACCGAAACCGAACCCGAACCGAAACCGACCAAAACCAAATCGAAAAAACCGAAACCGGAGCCGAACCGGCGGTTGCGGTTTTTGATTTTTAAAAACCGAAATTTTCGGTTTCGGTTCCGGTTTTAGGTTAAAACCGAACCGACTAAAACCGAACCGAATCGATTATTAAAATAAATATATAATTTATATAAATTTATAAAACATTCTGGTGACTGCTCCGGCTGATAACTTCTCATTTTCGTAAACTATATATATAGGTTTCTACTATCATGTAAATTGTATTAAAACTAAGATTATATTGCAATCAATTTACATATTACATGAGAAAGTTCTAATTTGCTTTTGTATTAGCAACTGAGAGTACATTTTGTCATTTACTCATATACATTGCACATTATCACACATGCATGTATAAATTTTGTTAAAATATATTGTGAGCCCTGTATAACTTATTAGCTTACTAATGTCATATGATATTGTCATATAACATTACCACTAACATATACACACAGTGTATTCATTCAAAAACTCAGTTACTTTGTTTAAAAATCGAGAACGTTGTAATTTATAAATTTAAAGTCTTGTAATATATTTATAATTTTTTCGTTCGGTTTTATAACCGAAACCGAACCGTTAAAAACCGAACCGAGCTTTTTAAAACCGAAACCGAAACCGACGGTTCGGTTACGGTTGCGGTTTTCAATTTTAAAAACCGAAGACATGCGATTTCGGGTTCGGTTTTGGGGCAAAACCGAACCGAACCGTGCTCTCTAAAAAAAGCTTCAAAATATTTATGAATGAATGATAATAATACATGTGATATTTACATTCATTTCTGGTCCTTGATTGAAGATTCTATTTCATAATCTACTTTAGCTTACCTTCTAAATCTGGTAACTGAATCTTTTTTCTCTATACATGTGATTTTATATGTTTTATATCTGTTTATATACATGTTGTGAATTGTATAGATACACTACTTCAGCTACTTCTATTTTTTAAGAATTGCTGAAGTGTTATAGTATTTGTTAATCTAGTAGCTTTGTGCTTGATGGGTTGTTGTTATTATCTTAAAATAATTGAAATTTTAGATTTTAAGTAAGCCTTTTAGTTGTTTGTACCTCATTAAAGGTCTAAACTTTTTACTAAAAATTAAAAGAGATGGAAAGAGTTGAATTTGGACTATTTTAGTATCTTGAGATTCTTTTAATTGGTTAGTAGCCCTTTTGGATTTTTAAAGAGATGAGAAGTGAAGTTTGGAGATGGGGTTTAGGTTTGAGTTACATAGTGTATGTTGCGATTATTTGGATTGCTTCTAGTTTTGTAGTTCAGTCAGTTGTTGATGCCGGTGTTTCGCCATTTCTTATTACCTATATATGCAATTCATTGTTTGTGGTTTATATACCCTTGGTGGAAGTTGGGCGGTATTTGGAAGATTCATACGGTAGTTTGGTATTCTGGCGAAAAGATAGTAGCTTGTACGAATTGCGAGAGCCAGAGGAGGCTGTTTTTCTTAGCGGAAGTGATAGTAATTACCAAGTTGAGAGTTCGAATCAGGATGAGGTTGAAGAGAAATTAGAACCTTTTAACCATGAAGGTCTTGTGGTATTGGATTCGGGTCAATCAGATACATTTGAGAATGTTGATGATGGATTGGATGAGAAAGGGCGGTGGACTCGGATCAGGGTGGCAAAAGTCAGCCTGTTAATATGTCCATTTTGGTTTCTGGCACAACTCACATTCAATCTTTCCTTAAAGTATACTACAGTCACAGTAAGCATCCTAAATTTGTATTGTTTTAAGATATTTTGTGTAGAATCTTCAGGGGTAGTAACAATTTAATCCCTTGTGTACAGTCTAACACCATCTTAAGCAGTGCTTCCAGTCTTTTCACATTCCTAGTCTCTCTTGGGTTTTTGGGTGAGACATTCACTTTGGTGAAGCTGATTAGCGTCCTTCTCTGCATGGGAGGAACAATAATTGTTAGTTTGGGGGACTCAGAATCAGGACTGAAATCGGTTGCCTCAAACCCCCTTCTTGGGGATATCCTTGCTCTTCTGTCTGCTGCATTATATTCTGTGTATATTACTCTTATCCGTAAACATTTGCCCAATGACGACACTGAAAATTGCGGACATGTTAGTATGGCACAAGTCCTTGGATTTCTTGGGCTGTGCAACCTTCTGATTTTTCTACCTGTTGCACTTGTACTTAATTTCACCAAGTTGGAGCCTTTTGGTATGCTTACTTGGAAGCAGTTTAGCCTGATTGTCGGAAAAGGTATGTCTCCCTAGTTTTAGCTTTCTCCTGTAAATTAGATTTTCCTTCTCATTTTCGTCATGCACAAAAATGATTGTCTTGAAAAATTCAGGTCATAGATGTCATATTCAATAATGACATTTTGTTGCAAGTATAATGCTTTTAAGTTCTGTATCTAATAGATAAGATTGTGCAAATTTATAACAGAGTTAAAATTACATTGGGATTTCTTACAAGGTATGTAAATATGTATGCAAATATAGATTAGATAATGAGCAGAGGAAGAGGGAGAGTAATGTGTTTATATTTCATATATTGGATCATAAGGTGAAATGATTTAAAACACCCGAAGACTTCACTTGGGTATACCTTCTTAAACACAAAAGTGAAGTCTTCGGGTGTTTTAAATCATTTCACCTAATGATCCAATATATGAAATATTGAAATATAAACACATTACTCTCCCTCTTCCTCTGCTCATTATCTAATCTATATTTGCCTACATATTTACATACCTTGTAAGAGGATTTTATCCCCTCTTTCATTTTCTTATCTCCCGCTCTTCGTACTCCCTATAAAACGTAAAATATCTAAAGATGTGAAATTTCCTACATGTGAAACCTTTTAACTTGTCAATACAAAGGTTACATTATATCAAGGGCACCTTATATGACTGAAACTTATATCTGAGTGGTTTGTCTTTGCATAAAGCTTAGTGCAAATTTTCCCTGAATGAATAAAAGGATAATTTGAGCAGAAGGCTTTGTATCATCCTCCCGAACATTGACCTTCTAGATGGTAGGCAAACCTTGTTACGAATCTGTATGCCTGATTACTTATTTTTTTTTCCTAGAAACAGGTAAAATACTGGAAATGGCAATTACACCTCTCTAACACAGTATATGGTCCTTCATTACATTTTATGATGATAGCTCAACAACTAATTGCTCCGAAATGTTTGACTATGAAAGACATTGCAGGATTAGATCCAACACTAGACAATTAAACATGCATATCAAGTTTTTCATAATTCTTTTGTTTCTGTTCTCTTTGTACTGCTTTTCTATATTGCATGATATTATTTATAATGTAGTGTCATTTTCCAAGGTTGGTTAGACAATGTTCTGAGTGATTACCTATGGGCCAAGGCTGTTCTTCTCACATCCACAACAGTAGCAACAGCAGGACTCACAATTCAAGTCCCTTTAGCTGCCCTTGTGGATTCGGTGACAGGAAATGCACCGCATACTATGGACTATGTAGGGGCTGCTGCTGTCACGGTCGGTTTCGTGGGCATTAACATCCCATCAGATACATTCTTAAGATCAACTGAATCCACTCTTGAATAATGTAAACACAATCCTACTAATGAAGAACGCCTTTAAGAAGAGTGAATCTAAAGGGCATTCACTAGTTCAGATCGGATTTACCAAATATTTAGGAATTTTTTCATGTTATGTGTTTTTCTTTAGTCAGTTCTTTTACAACATACATTCTGATGTATCTCTCAATCCTCAATGTACACCAATAGCCGCAAAGATCATAAATTGGCGGAATAATTAAATATTAATAATCGTGAGTATAATTTATGATTTAAATGACTAGCCTTCAGTCAATGTTCTATTAGTTAATAAAAAATTGTGAGATTTGCCATTGAAGGTTCAAATCAAATTTGAATTAGAACTAATCAAAAGTTTAAAACCACATTTAGCTACTAACCAAGCCTTCAACACTCAGAAAAATATCTTATGAATACAAAGCAGACAAGTTCATATTCAATCGTTTGATAATGTTTCATAGCCATTGGTAACGGTTATAGGGGACCGGTTCATCTTTGCAAGCACGAAGAACTGACCCAATAAATCTAACAAGAACAATAAGTAGCACATAATCATAAATACCAATAAGGTGACAAGATTAGTATAGAATATCACTAGCTCTGCACAGAGTTGGTGCTTCCATATCTTTCCATCACCCTCTTAGTTGCAAGTGCTGCAGCCTCACTGGCACGCAAGGTTCCGCTTGCCATGATTGCAGCAAATTCATTGGTTATCTCTTCTTGCACCTTGCTTCGTGCATCCCCGAGAGCATCTGCTGGTTTAGCCTCATCCGAAGCCGCACTTGTACTAGGCACTCCAGACTTGACAGGTTTCTCTTCTACCTTTGGTTTAGTCTCAGCCTCTTCTTTTTTCTCTACACTCTGTGCAACATTGTTGGCAGTTGACAGTATAGACTGCTGAAACTGGGGGGCTTGGGGAACTGCACCAGCTTTCATAGTTGTCTCTAATCTCTCTATCATAGGCACTGCACAGAAATATTTACAGGTTACAACAAATATTTCCTGCCTTAGAAAATAACTTCTACAGTCTACCCTCTTCCAGGAAAAAAAGGTAACCCTACTTCTCAGCTAGAGTTGGGGGAGTTAAATCAACTAAGATGACCATATTATATCATATCAAATGCCCAGTGAAAAAGAAAAAATAAAAACTACTATTCAATGCAACCGCGGTTAATAACTTACAAATGAGAGGAGCCATAGGACTACTTGTGACTTCATTAGGAAGATTAAGGATGTATTCTGGAATGGTAGCCCCCACCAGAAATTGTGCAACCTCGTTGCTGAAATTGTTGCAATTGTGCTTGAGCAAATTATATGACTCGGCCGTATACCGAGGGCTGATCTCCTCCAGATACATTTCAAATACATCTTTTGGGACGTGAGTGACACCAATATCAACAACTCGAACAGGAGTTCCATATGGTGTAGTTCCAACAGCTGCATGCTGAACACCACCACTGAAATAGTATTCAGTGCCATAAACCACTATTCCTGTATGCCTGTAAAATGTAGAAGCATACATGTCATAAGCCCATCAAGCAAATCAAAAAACTTTCTTCAATGTCTTTATGCAGATATCTTAGGTGCCAGAAAAAGTAAGGGGTAACATAATATTGGTTCTGGGAACCTCACATTTCGCATCTAAATTAGTAAATTCATTACCGTGAACCATCTTAAAAACACAATCAACAACTTATAGAATTTAAGAGCAACCATGCAGAAGGGAAAAAAGAAAAACAGGAATATTAAAGATAACGCATGCACTTACCAGATGCCTTCTATAACTTTCCCCAAAAATGTCATTGACAACTGCCTGGCCATTCCTTGACTCAAGTCATAGACGTTCAAGCTTACCTTGTGACCTTCCTGAAACCAGAAAGAAAAAACAGTTAAATGCTTTATAAATGTTAATGAATGTCAACAACTTCTCACAGCAAAACAATTACAATAGAATGACCAGCATATACAGATATAATACACCAAAACATCATGAAATGAAACTTACCTCAGCCATCCTGGGTACCTAGATGAAATGTGCAACTGCTAGTTCTTAGCTCTGTAAACCCTGTAACGTACCTGCAGGTAAATTCGAAGAAAAACTGCTTCAGTTCCACATACATACAGAAACACAAAATGGGATGTTGAACTAAAAACAGCCACATGACAATAATTTTGTCTCAGTCATTCGTAAAGCAAACCACCTGTTTGTTTTAACTTACTTTTTGAAAATAAATTCTTCCTTTTTCTCCCTCTAATTATTATTCTTATAGATCAAACTAGAGACCTCGGTGTATTCCGTGTTTGAATACATTCACTGACTTTAAATCAAGGTCAATGTCAAAACACTAGAATTAACATTTAACAGTGCGCAGCTGATCTGTAGGTTACCCACGTACATTAGCCAAGAACAAACCTCTGTAACTACATAATCTTTAGCTCAAATAAACCATCTTATAAAGAATAAAAATCACGAGATGTCTCCAAATAAAACAGACATTCCACTACACTAATAATAATAATCAACAACAATCTTTTGCAACAGCCTCGCAAATTAATCCTAATCATTCACTCTAAACAACAACATTACTAAAAGAATCAAGATAAAGCTACTTATCAAATGTGTATTATCACAAGATTGTTAATCAAGATTTAAAACTTTAACACAATAACATTCACAAAACTACAAATCACATACAAAAACTCCAAAACAAAATAAAAAAAAGACCCAATTTTCATGAATTCACAATCAAGATTCAAACTTTACACCAAAAAAAGCATACCCACAAATCAAGAACATGAAATTCAATCTAATGCTACAATTTTCAACCCTAAAATCAAGAAATATATGATAAAGATTCAATCTTTACACAAAAAACATCAAAAAATTTGAAATTAATTCATAATTTCAAGTAATGTATAGAAATTAACAGCTAAAGATCATCGATTACATACCTGAAGAACTGAAAAGGGTGTGAGAATCGTCAAAAGCGTAGAAAAATTGCGGAGAAATCAAGAAACAATAGCGTATTTGTGTATGTATAGTTGTTTGTACATGTTTAATGTGTGTCTATATAAGGCGTGGGTTAAAAGAGCTTGGAGGGGTTGGAGACTTCGGGCTGCTCTTCTATGACCTTCTAGAATGTACTGTCCAATAAGATTATGACACGTGGACATGTGAAAATTAGTTTTTAATTGGGTGGGTTGAATTTTATTTTATTAAGACGTGGAGGAAAAGATTTGGAATGTACGAGTAGTCTGAGGACTTTCTTGTAAGATTATTTATGTCAAAATTATGTGGTTTTTATTTTTCTTGATGAATTTTCAAGGTGAAAAAATTAAAATATTCGAATTAATTATGCATTTTAAAAATAGTATATGCACCAAAATAATCAAACTTGTGAACAAGTTCATCCGTTTTGGTTTCTTTGACTCGCCTCTTATTTTTGTGATGAAAAATAGGAAAATCGTATAAGCCTGGTTTGATCGGATCAAATCAAATCAGGATTTTCGAATTTTTTTAGGGTTATTAAGAGGTTGGTTCTCAAAATTTGTCCGAAAATATATAGGAACTGTCAAAGTATAAAAACGTACCTCTGGGCCAAGTATTTCTGATGTACATTCCGACCCTTTTTCCGTTCAAAGTCATTATTATTTAATCGGTTGAGGGGTAACTTTGTCATTTTCATTGCTTTGTAACGTTACATAAAAATAGTATGAACGTGTTGGCCCTTGAATTATGGATTATTGTACACATTTACACATTCAGTTTGAAAATTTTGTAATATTTTTATTAAGTGTACTTATCATTTTCGGACCTTTAAATAACATAGTTTTGTAATATATATTTTCGAGTTTTTTGACTTGCACCAAAGTAGAACGTGCAAATTTAAATAAAAATATAAAAATGCAAAAAACTATGTAAAATATAATTTTTATGCCCCTGAAAATTCCTATACACATAAGTTTTTAAGAAAATTGTGATTTTTTGTCATTTACGAATCCAAAAATAACACAGTTCGGTATTTTATTTTTTCGTCATTTTTAGCATGTACCAAAGCAGTACTGATATAAGCCAAAAATAAGCCATAAAGACAAAATTATTTATATATTAATTAGACCTTGCTTGGTCCAAATATGAATCCCATTAATGAGGTCCGAGATCATAATTAAATATTAATTTCGTAATTAATATTGAGGGCTAATTAACAGCTTGGAAATAACAGTCAAATAAGGATACAATATCTTTATGAGTGACCTCCAAGACAACTACTCAAACATGGAAACATGTCATTGTCTAGTGTTGGTAAAGTTTGTGATTGGTATAGTAATTTCTGCTCCAATGTGCCTGATTTTCTTATGTACTCTCCTCATTCTTTTAATGAAGCTTAGACTATAAAAAACATATTACGAGTACTATTTAATTTATACAATATTTTTTAATTAAGTAGAAAATAAGAAAAAAAAAACTTGAAAAAAAAACCGAAACTGACAACGGTTAATCGAACCAAAAAAATTGTTCTGAACGGTTCAGTTACGGTTAATAGGTAGAAACCGAACCGAACCGACATGTACAGTTTGGTAACGGTTTCCGGTAAAAATCGAGCCGAACCGACCGGTACACACCCCTACTTAATATAACATAGTTTTGTACTTAATTTTTTTCAAGTTTTTAGGTTTGTACCATAGTAGGACGTTTGAATTTGTATACGAAACAAACAAAATAAAATAAATAATATTTAAAAATATAATTTTAGGCCAAAAAAATAAGCGAAATTGCATTATTTTGCCATTTTCTATAACTTAGCAATATTAATATATTGACCCTTAGAGTATGCACATTTGTACACATCAACACATATGTTCCGATATTACCCCTGGCAAACGATTGATTTGTAATTTTTATCTCCAATGATCGGAAAAAGGTCGATACATACAAAAGCCATACTTCTGTGGCCCAGAGGTACGTTTTTGTATTTAAGGGTTCCTGTGTATTTTCGGACAAATTTTGAGGGCAAACCTCTTAATAACCCATTTGTTTATGTTAGATTATGATTCAATGGATGTCAGGATCTGGACTACTGATCAGATACTGATCCTGACGTCATTAGGAATAGAGTCAGTATCAGGATTGTCATCAGGATGGAAAGCTGATTATGATTACATGAAGATTGACATTAGTCCAGAAATCAAGGAAGGTTGATTTATCTATTCCTATTTTATAGGATCGTAGCTATCAATTAGGATATGGATTGTAAACAGTAGTTAATTGATTTGACATATCTTGTAATTGATAGAGCAGCTGTGGCTTGTGTGATGTATATAAACACAATTTAGGTTTTACATTACAGTAATCGCTTACACGAGATATCTTGTAACCTAGCAGATTTAAAGAACTCAGTATTTTTAAGAGAGTTTTGTAACAGTTTTATATCAGTAATCAATAAAACTGTTATTATTCATACTTGTGTTATTAAAAGTCGAAAATCTTATACAATTGTATTCAACCCCCTTCTACAATTGTAAATCACTGGGCAATAATTGGTATCAGAGTTGACTGATTTATTAAAGTCAGAAACGATATTAAGATGTCGACAAGCAAGTATGAGAGTATCAAAATTCCCATCCTCAAAAAGTCTGAGTGCCCTACATGGAGGGTAAAGATGTTGATATATTTGGAAGCAACAGATCCTGACTATCTTGATAGGATCTATGATGGACCTTACATCCCCAAGAAACTGGTCCCTTTAACAAATATTGTTCCTTAGCACTATGTTAAGAAGGTAAAGAGTGAATGGACTCCTGAGGAAAAGGCTGAAGTACTTAGAGATGCAAAGGTAAAAAATATTTTGCATAATAGTCTTGATGCTATCATGTCAAACAGGGTGATAGCATGCAGATCTACTAAGGAGATTTGGGATACTTTGGAAACTCAATGCCAAGGTACTGAATCTATCAAGAAGAACAGAAGGGCTCTACTGATTCAAGAGTATGAACAATTCGATGCCAAACCTGATGAGAGTCTTACTGATATGTATGATAGATTCCTGACACTTTTGAACAATTTATCCTTGGTTGGCAAAGAGTATGATGCTGAGGATTCCAACACAAATTTCTGAGGGCTTTACCTGAAGAGTGGGATACTCAAACCTCAATCATTAGACATCAGTATGATCTTGACACTGTGTCTCTTGATGAAGTCTATGGGATGCTCAAAACCCATGATCTTGAAGTTCAACAGAGGAGAAACAAGAAGAATGTTAAGGCAAAGTCTGTTGCCTTGAATGTTAAAACAAAATCAAAAGGAAAAGCTGTGGAGGTCTCAAGGATAAAGATGAAAGTTGTTGAGTCAGATACTGATGACTCATCATCAGATACTGATGCTAATCCTGATACTGATACTGATGATGACTCTAGTGACTCAAACATGATGGAAATGGTTGCTATGATAGTCAAAGGTTTCAAAAAGATGAAGTATAGAAAGGCTATGAGGCAAGGCAACTTTCAGAAGAGATCCTTCAATGCTGACAAACACATGTATGAAGAAGGACAACAAAACTAGCAAGTTTGACAAGTCAAAGGTCAAATGCTACAATTGTGATGGAATGGGCCATTTTGCAACTGAATGCAAGAAGGCTAAAACCAAAGCTCTCATCTCCTCAAGCAAGGATTGGATGGACTCTTCCTCAGAATCTGAAGAGGAAAAGGTGAACTATGCATTGATGGCCAATGTTGATGAGACTGCTGCTCCTGATAATAAGGTACCTGAAACTATTTTTGATTTTGATACTGATAGTGTTTCTGAGTTGAGATCATTCCTGAAATCTTTGCATGTTAGTTTTAGGAGTCAATCTTTTGAAAATTCTAGGATTCTATCTGAAATGTTAGAACTGAGAAAAAGAAATGATCACTTAGAAGCTGAGTTACTCTTTATGCAAGAAGTACAGAAAGAATGTCATAAGGCTAAGCTCATGAAACTAGAAATGGAATTTAAATATACTGCTCTTGAAAAAGAACTTGAATATGCTAATGAGAAACTCAGAACCTGGACAGATTCTGGAAGGAATTTCCATGAAATCAATACTGATAAAAACTGGAGGAATGTCTAAGATACAAGTCAGAAAGTGATGGGAAAATGAAACAGAAAGTTGTTTGTAATGAGACAGAGAACATAAAGACCTATAGACATGTTATAGAAAAAACCAAATATGATATTAAACATGTTAAATTTTTGTATAGCAAGAATCCTAACTCATCTACTGAAAAGGGATCTACCTCTGCACATCAAAATTTAGAAGTTAAGTCTAAACCTGTCAAAATCATCAGTACTAAGAATGTAGGTCTTTTGTCTAAGAAACAACTGAGAGATAAAATTTGTGAAGTCACAAATAGAAAAAGGACAACTTCTGCTAAAAGAAACAGGAATGAGAAAGTTGGAATAAATAAAGAGACTAATTATAAGTATATTCCAAATGCACCTAGAAAAGCATGTTTTAACTGTAGAAACTCTAATCATCTTACTATTAATTGCAGGAAGAGTAAAAAGAAGGCAACTATAATTCCTAGGTCTGACATTAGGAATAGATCAGTATTCTATTTTCATTGTGGCAATAAATGGCATTCTATTTATACATGTGAAGAATACCATAGTTTGTACTATAGCTTTTATGATCCTTTACCAAAATTTAATAAAAGTGCAAATTCTGGTAAAGTTAAGAATGTCAATCAAAAGCATGCATTTACTAATCCTGATACTGACAAGGCAAATCCTGATGGATTTAATCCTAACAGGACTGTTTTTGTCAAAAAGACTTCAGCAGCTAAAAATGTTAAAGTGCATGCCAATAGAACCCACAAACAAGTGTGGGTTCTTAAAAATTCTAACTAAGTTCTCTGTGTTTTTGATTGCCGGGTAAAAAGAAAGATGTGTTAGTCATGGATAGTGGATGTTTTGTACACATGACTGGAAACAAAACCTTGCTATCGGAATTTGAGGAAAAGGCTGGCCCAACTGTGTCTTATGGAGATGGCAACATTGGACAAATTTTAGGATATGGCAATATTATAATTGGAAATGTCATAATTGAAAAAGTAGCTCAGGTGAAAGGACTTAAACACAATGTTAGTCACAGAGGCATGCCTGAATACATCTAATAACAAGCCTAAGTATGTGTAATGCTATGCATTACCTACATGACCTCTTAACTGAGGGAACCTCTAGTTGTAGAGTTTTTATTTGTTCTGTACTTGTAATATGCATCAAATCCTAGTTGTGTAACTGTACTTATAAAGTCAAGAATAATGCTTGAAAGAAGTTCCAAGGTTCATGCCTCAAGCAAGGAGATAAAGACTGCCAAATAATCACAGTTGCGATTTGAAGAAATGAAGAATTTGCCTAAGTACCAATTTGAGAAGTACATTTGTCTATTCGAGAAGTCTAGCATTCGAGAAGTCAGGGGTTCGATATCTCAGAAGACACTATTCGATATCTCTGAATACACTGTTCGATATCTCATTCGATATCTCAGAGATTTGATATGTCTATTACTCTGTTCGAGAACTCAAGGAGTCAACAGGTCAAAGGTGATATTCGAGTTCTCAAAGGGTCAACAAGTCAAAGCTACATGCGATATCTCAAAGACTCAAGATGCTATTCGACATCTCAGGGATTCGATATGTCAAAATGCTCTATTCGATATCTCAAGGACTCCTAGAGAAAAGAGCTATTCGAGAAGTGATTCGATATGTCAATATAACACTATTCGAGAACTCAGAGTTATCGATTAAGTCAATTCTAGTTCTCGAATCACTCACTTAGCCACTTCTCGAATACATTCTTGGAGACAAAATACTGAAGAATTGTACAAGTCAGAAACCTGCAACAAGCCAAGACGCTTTATTTGACTATGTACTATAAAGCACATTGGAAAGCCTACAAAGAAGCTTGGAGAGATAAGACAAAGGGACAAGGAGCTAAAGAAGTGGATCTGAATAGGCTTTGCAAAGTCAAATTTGTAGCCGTTTGGACTCTTACTCAAATGAGATAGACAGACTGGAAAGTATTTTGTTTACCTACCTTATTTGTAGTAAGTAGGTGTATCCATGTCTATAAGGATACAGCCTCACTTCCTTAGCTGAGAAGAGATAAGTTTTTCATATACATCACAAGAAATATCTCTCTGAGAAAAACGTAGCTGAGAATAATATCATTTATATTCAAAAATTGTAGCAAAATCTTTATCTAATAAAATATTAGATTAAAGTGATATTGTGTTGTGTTTGTCTTTGTTATCCGCACTTACATATCTCACACACTCAACACATATCTTGATGCAAAGATTCAAGAACAAAGAAAAGTTCAAGAATCCATTCACCCCCCCCTCTGTATTCTTTTACTGTATTCAATACTCAACAAGTGGTATCAGAGCAGGATGTTTAATCTAAACAGAAAACGATCATATGTTGCAAAAGAGCCATCCAAATGGACGGACTCAGAGAAGGAAAAGGTTGCCCTAGATAGTCATCTCGTGTTGCTGATCATAGACTCCATGGATATGTCGATGTTTGCCAACATAGCATCATGCACATCAGCCAAGGACATATGGAACCACATCGAGGTGTTATGTGAAGGAACAAATGAGGTAAGAGAGAATAGGAAACAGATACTGGTCACACAGTATGAGGCTTTCATGGCACAGTCCAAAGAAAGTATTACTGATATGTTTGAGAGATTTCACAAGCTGGTGACTGAGCTTTAAATGAATGGGAAGGTTTACAACACTAAGGAATTAAACATGAAGTTTCTACTATCTGCACCAAACCATCTAGAGCAAAGGGTCATATCTCTAAGAGAAAGAGATTTGAACAAAGTCACATATGATGTGCTCTATGGGGTTTTAAAGACTCATGAGCTTGAGCTGCTTCAAAAGAGGGCTATCCAAGCCAACCAAGGCAGAATGATAAACACATCCTGTGCCTTGATTGTCAACAAATCTGTTCAAGACCTGGAAGCATCTACAAGTCAGCTAAGAATAGAAGAGATAGTAGATGATGAAGAAACTGAAGAAAAAGTGACTGAACCGGTTGATGAAAAGAAAGAAGATGAGTTCTACACTCTTGAAGAGTTGGATGCCATGGAAAACACTTCATATGCTTTTATGGCCAGAAAATTCCCAAACATCAGATTTAAGAGGAATCAGCCCTTCAAGCCTAGATCTCAAAATCATTCATTCAACAAGAGCAAGGCACCTGTGAAAGCAGACAAAAACAAATTCAAAACCAGCTATGTGGATAAGTCATCTGTGAGATGTTATAGATGCAATGACCTAGGGCATTTTTCCAGTGAATGCAAGAAGCCTAAAAAGAAGGATAAGGAGTTTCTTGAGCTTGAAGCTAAGTATGAGGTTCTGCTAAAGAAGCATACACCAGGTAAGGCCTACATAGCTGAAGGGAAGTGTTGGGATGATTCTGATAGTGATGGAGAAGAACAAGAATTCTGCAACTATGCCTTGATGGCAAACTCCAAGAAAGAACCATCTGCATCAGACTCTCAGGTACCATCCCTCACTACCATAGACATGTCTATTTCTGAATACAAATCTATGGTTGAACAACTATCTGTTGAGATGTTTAATATTCATACTAGTATGACTGCTGCTAATGAAGAAATTGCTAAACTGTCTACTAAGAATGAACTGTTGAACAAAAGAAATGAGGAACTAGAACTAACTTCTATGCAAGTAGAAAACCTTAAACAAGAAATCGAATATCTAAAGAATAAGGTTCTATGTGCTAGTCAAGTTGAGAAAGCTCTTAGGGATGAACTAGCTGAAAATGAATTTAAATTGAAAACATTTAAGAATTCCTCCAGTCTATTGCAGTCCTACCATGAGAAAAATCTAGGTAGACCTAAGGCTGCCATTGGACTTGATTATGACACTCTTAAACAGAGGAAAGGCTATGCAGTCATTGAAGATGACATTGTTGTTCAAGAGGAAGTTCCTCAGGTTTTGAAAAAGGCTGAGACCCCAATATTTAAAACACCAACACTTGATATTGATGAGGATGCCTTACTCATTAAGCAAATGTTGGATGATGAAGATAAGGCACAATCAAATGAACAACAAGCATCCTCTAAGAGTGAGAATGTCAAAACCAAAGCCAAGGAGCCAGTAGGAGGTAGACCTAGACCTGAGAAATTTGTGAAGTTTGTTTCAGCTGGGAATAATGAGTTTGAGAAGAAAGTGGCTAAAATGAAACAAAACAGGAATGGCAAATTAGGGATTAACAAGGACAACAATTATGCTTATGTGCCAAATGCCCCTAGGAAAGTTTGTCAAAACTGTTTTAGCACTAATCATTTAACTCATGCATGCAAGAAACCATCTGGTAGTGTTGCTAAACCATTCTATGATTGCTCTGTGCCTTTAAGACATAGAGACTCTCCTTTCTTTGATAAATTTGATTGTATGCCATGTAACATGATTGTAATGACTAGTTGTTTTAATTTGAGAAGACAATTCATGGAAGGTTGCATCAGTCACAATGTTCACACACACTACACAAGAGCAAAGTCTTCAAGTCCTCCTGAAGTTAGGAAGGTACCTCTGTCACCTAAGTCTAAGAACCCTGATTCTAAGACTTCTAACAGTGACAAGAAGACTAACATCAAGAAAATTGATAAACATGCTGTTTATGATAAAACTGTTTCTAAGCCACATGGACCCAAACTTGTTTGGGTACCAAAGGAGAAGTAATACCTTTGTGTTTGCAGGGCAAAGAAAGTGAAAAGAAGGTCATGTGGATTTTGGACAGTGGATGCTCAAACCATATGACTGGTGATATGGCCTTGCTATCACAGTATGAGGAGAAGGCTGACCCAATGGTTGCTTTTGGAGATGACAACATTGGAAACACATTGGGATATGGCAAGTTGGAAATTGGAAATGTCATCATTGAAAATGTAGCACTGGTCAAGGGGCTCAAGCACAATCTACTGAGTGTTGGTCAATTTACTGACAGAGGCTTCAAAGTGAATTTTGACAAAGATGAATGTTTGATCACCCACAAGAAGACTGGTGACTTTGCTCTATCTGGAGTAAGGAAAGGAAGCCTGTTTGTAGCCAATATGAACTCTGCAAACAAGGACAAAATTTGTTGCTTTACTCAAAAGCATCAAATGAAGATAGTTGGCTGTGGCACAAGAAGCTATCACACTTGAACTTCAAAGGCATTAATTCTCTAGTCAAAAGGGAGTTAGTGAGAGGCATGCCCACACTTGAATTCTGTCAAGAAGGAGTGTGTGAGGCTTGTCAAAAAGGAAAAATGAAAAGATCAAGCCACAAGTCAAAGACAGTGACATCAATAATCAAGCCCCTACAACTAATTCATATGGACTTGTTTGGGCCTGTCAATATTATGTCACTAGGAAGGAAGAAGTATGCTCTAGTGATGGTTGATGATTTCACAAGGTATACATGGGTAGAATTTCTGGCATCAAAGGATGAGGCTCCACAAGTAATCATTGAGCATATAAAGAAAATTGATAAAGAAGCTAAGGGCAACAATGCAAGTGTGATTGCATTAAGAAGTGATAATGGAACAGAGTTCAGAAATGCCATGCTTGAAGCATTCTGCAAAGAGAATGGTATTTCTCAACAATTCTCAGCTCCAAGGACTCCACAACAAAATGGAGTTGTTGAGAGAAAGAATAGAACTCTGATTGAGGCTGCTAGCTGCTAGAACAATGCTACTTGATGCAAAGATGCCTACATGTGTTTGGGCTGAGGCTGTGAGCACTGCATGCTATATCCAAAATAGAACCCTCATCAACAAAAACACTGGAAAGACACCTTACAACTTGATGACTGGAAAGAAGCCTACTCTAAAGTATGTTCATACTTTTGGAAGCAAATGCTTTGTGTTAAAAGACAATTCAGAATATGTTGTAAAGTTTGATGCAAAAGCATTTTAAGGAATTTTTCTTGGCTACTCTATGGAAAGAATTGCATACAAAGTTTATGTCATCAGTCAAAAGAAAGTTATGGAAAGCACAGATGTGACATTTGATGATAGCAACTGCCTGGATTAGAAGAATCCAATGATGAAGATAAAGATCCTTTGAAGTTTGACAATCTAGATGATTCTGATGAGGAGATTGAAACTGAATTTAAGCCCATAATTCAACAAACTCAAGTGAATGAAGAACCTGTGTCAATCAACAATGAAGAAATAAGCATCCAAGACACACCTGTGATTAGTGGCAACTTCACAGGGGGAGGAAATGTAAATGATCATGATCTGGATGATGAAGCAACATCAAGGCTGAGAAATCAATCTGAACATACAAGAAAATGGGATAGATCACATACTGCAGATCAGATAATTGGAGATCTAAATACAGGAGTGAGGACAAGGAGAGCAACTCTAAATGAATGTCTCTATGGTTGCTTTCTATCCCAAGTTGAGCCTAAGAAACTTGATGATGCATTGTTGGATCCTGATTGGATAATTGCTATGCAAGAGGAGCTAAATCAATTTGGAAGAAGCAAAGTATGGGAACTTGTGCCTGCACCAAAGGATAGAACCATTGTTGGAACAAAATGGGTTCTAAGGAATAAGATGGATGAAAATGGTGTAGTCATAAGAAACAAAGCAAGGTTGGTTGCAAAAGGATACTCTCAACAGGAAGGCATTGACTATGATGAGACTTTTGCCCCTGTTGCTAGAATAGAGGCCATCAGAATTTTCTTGGCATTTGCTGCACATTCTAATTTCAAGGTTTATCAAATGGATGTCAAGAGTGCATTTCTGAATGGGGAGTTGGAAGAAGAAGTATATGTGCAACAACCACCTGGCTTTGAGGATCCACAATCCTCTCACTTTGTCTACAGATTGCTTAAAGCATTGTATGGACTTAAGCAAGCTCCTAGGGCATGGTATGACACACTATCACAATTTCTACTGGAGAATCAATTCACTAGAGGCACACTGGACAAGACACTGTTTTACAAGAAACATGGTGATGATATTATCTTAGTTCAAATCTATGTGGATGATATCATATTTGGCTCTACAAATGAGAAGCTGTGTGAGAAATTCTCTAAGCTCATGCAGAGTAGATATGAGATGAGTATGATGGGAGAATTAACATTCTTTCTTGGGCTGCAAGTTAGTCAAAGGAAGGATGGCATTTTTATAAGTCAAACCAAATACATCAAGGATCTATTGAAGAAATTTGACTTGGAAGAATGCTCACCTGTAAAGACACCCATAGCCACTACCACCAAGTTAGATGAAGATGTTAAGGGCAAGAAGGTAGATATTTCAATCTACAGAGGCATGGTTGGTTCTCTACTCTACCTCACTGCTAGTAGGCCAGACATCATGTTTGCAACATGCTTATGTGCAAGGTTTCAATAAAATCCAAAGGAATCACATATGACAGCAATAAAGAGGATTTTTAAAATATCTGAAGGGCACACCAAACTTGGGGTTATGGTATCCTAAGGACACAGGGTTTAATCTGGTTGGTTATTCTGATGCTGATTATGCTGGATGCAGAGTGGATAGGAAAAGCACCTCAGGTAGCTGCCAGTTTCTTGGACAAAGGTTAGTCTCTTGGTACAGCAAGAAACAACAATCTGTGTCAACTTCCACAGCTTAAGCTGAGTACATAGCTGCTGGAAGTTGCTGTGCTCAAGTGCTTTGGATCAGAAACCAACTTAGAGATTATGGACTTGTGTTGGAAAGAATTCCAATCATGTGTGACAACATAAGTGCAATCTCTATAATTTCCAATCCTGTCAATCATTCTAGGACAAAGCACATTGACATCAGATATCACTTCATAAGGGAGCATGCAACTAATGGAACCATTGAGTTACATTATGTTCTCACAGAAAAACAACTAGCTGACATATTCGCTAAGCCATTAGATGAAGCCACCTTCACAAGGTTGGTTAGTGAGATTGGAATGCTGAATTCTTCAAATTCTGGCTAAGTGAATATATCAACTAGATTGTTGCAGCAGTAAATACTTACTTTATCAAATGCTCAATATTTTTGAAGTAAGTATTGGCTGGAGTATGATTTATAAATACTCTAGAATGCTGTATATGTTGAAAATCATACATCTTTCGCTTGAAATTTCTGTGAAATTTTGAGAAAATCACTATTTAATTTGGTAGAATATTCTTCAGTGAATATTTCTGGAAAATTTTATAAGATAGTGAAAATTGAATTTTATGAGTGAAAAGTATAGTTCGATAAGTCAGACTTCTCGAATGGTTCATTGTTATGTCATGGCTCGAGTTCTCGAATAGGCCTATCTAGAACCCTCTTGAGTTCTCGAATAGTGTCTTTTGGAGAAATCGAATAGCACACTCTGAGTTCTCGAATAGAGTATTTTAGTTCTCTAGTGATGGAGTTCTCGAATACTGTATTTGAGTTATCGAATCATTTGAAAAGGTTGATTTTTCGCTGACACTTAATCGCTTTTTGGATTTATATTCAAAATTTCATTCCACCCATAAAAACATATTTTATTTAGCTTAGAATTATTTTCTGAGTTAAATAACTTCCAGTTGTGAGTTACAAACTGCCTGAGATATCGAATAAGCCTTTCTTGACTTATCGAATAGTTGTTTTATACTTCTCGAATGACTTGTCGATACAGAACATATATCTAATCGACAACTCAAGTTATTCATATATATACAATTTCACAACCATTCAACTCATTTCGTTCGATTTCTCAAGCATCTAAACTCCCAAAACCTCTGAAAACCCTAGCTGCAAATTTCTTCTTCAACCTTAATTCTCTTCTCTACCCAAATGGCAAACACTCAACTCACCATACCATCTCAAACCAATTTCATCGCAATTACCAGTGATGTGGAAGCACCTAATGCTAATTTCAAGTGCTTTGTTCGATGGTTGTCTGAATCTTACATCAAGGGTGCACTATCAGCCAACCCAACCCTATACATAGACTTATTAGAACAATTCTGGAGGACAGCTACAGTGAAGGTCATCGCCTTTGAGAATGCTATCACCTCATATGTTGTCTACTGCAAAATTCAAGGCTAGGATTTTACTATCACTACTGCAGACATGAATCAAGCCTTGGATTTGCAGCAAGAGGCATATGACTCCCTGGCCACCGATGCTGAGTTGGAAGAATTCTTTGAATTTATCAACTACTCAGATGCTATTAAACTTGGAAAGCTGAATAGGAAGTACTTGAGAAAGGAATGGAGTTATGTTTTTGCTACACTCCTTCATGTATTCACTGCAAAGAAATCGAGCTTTGACCAGATTAGTACACCTGTGCAACAGCTTGCCTATGCCTTGGCTCATGGGAAAAAGATAGATGTTGGACATCTCATCATACATGAGCTATATGGGAGACTTGGTAAGAACACAGCCAAGAGAGGTACTGAAATTTTCTTTCCTCGTTTTATTCAATCAGTACTTAATTTTAAAAATGCTTCATTGATTGAATTGCCTGGATTAGATAAAAGTAAAATAGGCTATCCTAGGTCCATGACCAAACTCATTTTTGGTAACTTGGAGACTAGGAATGATGTGGATGTAAGGCTTAAGATAACTCCCCACATGGAGGGTTTCTTTAGGTCTTACCCCCACAACATGCCAATATTTGAATCTAAGTCTCAGTTAGCACAACCTAAGCAAGAAGAACAAAATGCTAACCCAAGGCTTGCTAACCAACCCTCTCAGACAAACACTCTACCAAACACAGAGCCAACTGCATCATCCTCTCAAAACGGTGATGTTAGTAAAAAGAAGAAAAAACAGGTTGCTTCTGAACCTTTAAACATCTTAACTGAAGCAGCCTTGGCTGTAGAACTAGGTTTAGAATGTGAGGAACCTGAGTCACCTATCATTAGCCTAAAGAAGAAGAAGAAGTCTAAAACCACCTCTTCAGTCACCCAAATGGCTGAAGTTGTAAAATCAGGGGCACACAGCTCACTAGATGTATCCTCTCAACAGGGTGCATCTATAGAATCAAGCATCCTCCCCAATGCATCTATTTGTAAAGAGTCAGCACATGAGAGTGATAAGGCTGGCACAACACTGAGTGGAGAGCACATCACAATTGAAACTCCACCTATCTCTCAGGGGGAGTTGCCAAAATCTAATCTACAACACATTTCTCTTCCAGAATCTACCACTCATATTTCTTTGGAGCCTGCAACTCAAGAAATTGAGGAGCAAGGCATTGATCATCAAGAATTCTTTTCTCTTGATGAGCCAATGGATTCAAGTGACTTGGTGCATGACACCTTGCTCACCACCCAGGTACCACATTTAGATGGTCAGGGAATGCATGCTGGGGCATATCCTAATGACACCATCACAAACACAGAGGATTCACTAGTTTTCACTAGAGACTCTGTGCCCGTGTCACCTACTGTTGTAACTCATCCCACTCCTGTTGAGACAACAGTAGTAGAGTCTTTCCATCCGGTTACAGAAGTTGCATATGTAACTGAGGAGTCTAGTTTGCCTAGCTCTAGCTCTAACTATATGTCTCAATGGCTGAAGCCTGTGCAACATGACAGTGCTTCAGGATCAGGGTCTGTTCCACCACAATTGACAGTTGAAGCACTCCAAAACTTAATTATGGATCAGATTCCTGAGTTCACAAAGATTGCTAAGCACCTTCTCACTGCAGACATGCCCAATCCAGACTATGAAGCTATCCTCTTATGCCACAGAGATGATGTAGAACAACAGAAGGCAAAGATCATAGATGAAACTGAGAGAGATGGAAATATAGATGCTTGGCTACAAGGAACAAATGACATCCCTCTCTCAGAAGGTCTCCAGTATCTCAGAGAAGAGTACATCACTTCACTAGGGTCCAATGCCAAATCTCTCACCCCTACTGATGTGTATGAAGCAGTGAATGACAGCTACAAGGGCATTTTCAAGGCTGCACACTACCTTGGAAAAGGTCTAAAGACAGAAGTAAATGAAGTGTGTTCAGCCACAACCACGGAGGTGCATGAGATAAAGAGGACTTTTGATTCCAAATTCCCTCAATTGGAGACTGTAGTCAAGGATATTCTAGCCTGTAAGTCTACCTGCACCAAGATGGACAATGGTTTAGCCATTCTCAAAGATGCTGTCACAGGACTGGGGCACAAATTCCAAAATCTCACTGATCAGACAATTGAGGCCAATGCCATGCTCAGGACCCTCTTTGTAAATCAATATGGAGACAAGCTGGTCACTGAGGTCCCTGTGCATGAGATGTCAAGGTTTGAAGTGCAGAGACTTAAAGAACAATCCCTTTCTGGTTTTAAGGCCAATGAGCTCTTCACTAAAGTGGATACTCTTGAAAAGGAGGTAGCTTCTCTCCAACAGTCTAATGTTCATCTTACAGACACTGTAACCTCTCTGACTGAGCAGTTGAACACTCAAGCCACCACCACAGCTGATGTTCTTCTGCATCAACAATCAATGTTGTCTGTAATGATGAAGCACATGGGTCTCCCTCTACCTGAAGAATCTTCAACCCCAAAGGTCACTCCTATAGCCTCTGTACCTGACAACAAGCCTAAGGGGGAGAAGAGGATTTCAAGGTCAAATACAAAGGGGGAGAAACCAACAAAGGGGGAGAGACCACTAGAAAAGGGCATCAAGTTCAATGAGGGTGGCCATCAAAGAGCTTCAAAATCTTTAACTCATGTGCCTGGAAAAGGAAAAGACAAAGTTGATGAGCCTCCTACTTCTCTGCCAGTTGTCACTCTACCAACTGTGCACATCACTACTCCCAGTGGTCAAAAGCAATCTATCACAACCACAGTGGTTGCAGGGAGTATGCCATCTGACAAACCTTCATTCTCCATATCCAAGAGTGCCAAGCCAGTAGAAGTGAAGGTGGTCACTGAGGCCAAGCTACAAGAAATTGCAAACTCAAATGTCTATCATGATGATGCATTCTTGGAGTTTCTGAAAGTCTCAAGAGAACAGGCTGGTGATGCTCTATCATATCATAGGAGTTTGAAGAGTCAGTGTAACACCCCCAGATCTGGGGTCCGGGATCCGGTGGTTACGGTTTCCAATTCTATCCACAACAATTGAACTTTCCTTAACATAAAATAAATTACGTCTCTATAACCCAACACAACAATATAAAACACACCCGTTATAGTCCCAGAGATGAAATCAGAGTAACAATCAAAGTTTTATTAATTACATTATGAGTTCTTACAATCCAAAAGAATTTCAATATAAATACATACTCTTTGCCATCCATTTACATAAGTCATATTAGACCATATTCTTGGTACCGAAAGAATAAATATACTCTACCAATAGCTTTTTCTTCAGCTCTGGTAGTCTCATCGTCCTCGCCCGCGTCGAGTGCGCCTTGTGCGAGTCATCTGGTCTAGCTGTTGTTGTGATATAATAATAAAGCAAGGGTGAGCAATAGCCCACCAACAATAATATATAACTGAACGATAATACAGAACAGTTCAAAAGTATTTTTCAAACCATATGCCATGCATTTACGGAAATGATGCCAGTATAATATGAACGATGAAGTTACAAGGTAACTTAAAGTATTTGTTTGTAGAAATATCTGCTACGTCAAAAGTAAGCGAGATATTCTCATTGTTATTAAGAAGAGGAACTTGCATGAAAAGGTTGCAATTCCAGTTATGAACATTTTTCCAGCTCTGCCAACAGTAATCATGTTGCAGGAAATAAATAAGTTTGGATGATGAACCAATGATGGAGTATTCACCGCGCCCGCTGTTCCAATCTTGATGATCAGTCGAGATCGTACAGCTCAATTTAGATTTACTACCGGTAGAAGGAAGAACTGACGGCTTTACTTGTATACCGCCTTACTAGCTCTCCCCGGCCAACGGTTGGGCCAAAGGGGATGGACCGGCGCTACTCGGCCTCTTACACGACTCCTAGTTCAAATAGAATTCATGATTCTGAATGTAACGTTCGTCCCCCTTTCCCCAAGTATATTACTTGTTGATAAGACTCCACAAAGTAGTCGTATCTAGTTGGAAAGGAAAATTTACCAATAACTCCCAAGCTATTACTTGGTAACGGATATCAACTTGTTCCAGTAATCTTACCCCTCGAAAGATGAGAAGGTAAGCAATGACTTAATAAGTCAACAGCACCCGAGTTGCGAGTGAAGGGAATACTTTATGACCGGGAAGTCGACGAGATAAATAACATCTTCCAAGTAAGGTTCCCTTATTATTAAGGAGATAGACTCAAATAAGAATGATGTCTGAGAACCTTTCTTGATATAAGATTAATAATAATATGACTCCGATATATTTTCTGTAATAATCGAAGAAGATAAACCTTATCGATGTTATTCTAAGCATGGAATAAATATTCAGAGAATATTTATTGAATTAAAATATTTTACAGATTATTTAGGAATATGAAAGAATATCTTTAATCAGAGTATTTCCCAAATAATTCTTGAAGAAATATCGAGAGAATATTTATTGCACAATTAAATAATCAAATGAATATTCAAAATAATATTCATTACTTAATAAGTCCTGAAAGGAATATTTAAAATATTTAAGATAATATTCGATGATTAAATAGAACCCTGGATGAATATTCAAAATGATATTCATAATTAATTAGGAATTTAAATGAATATCGATAAAGTAATATTCATTTAATGAATAATATTCTAAATGAATATCCAGTAATATTCATTTAGTAATCCAAGCTTTAAAGGAATATTCGATATAATATTCGATAAATAAATCAAGCTTCAGATGAATATTGAAGATAATATTCATCAAGTACTTAATATCTTAAATGAATATTCAAAAGTAATATTTATTTAATAAAATAATATTCTAAAAGAATATCCAAATAATATTCATTTAGTATTCTCATCTTTAGAAGAATATTCGAAATAATAATCGATAATCAATTCGACTCTGAATGAATATTGACAAATATTATTCGTCGAATGATTACGTTCAAATAATTATTTGAAGTAAGGATCATTAAATAAATAATCCCGAACGAATATTCAAATAATATTCGTTGCCTGAATAATGGAAAATATTTACTTAAATATTTTCCTTCGAGGTAATCTCGATATATCAAGAAATATTGACTCCCGGTCTATAATGATGAATAAGATGTATACGCCCTTCTATGAGGGTCTTACAATAATCCGGCTTATAACTGATACGATAGCTATCTAATTTATAAGCCAATAACAATCAAGGAACAAGCATAGTGATATAACTTTGAAAGCAGGCATGCATCCTATGGCATATGTATATCAGAAAACATATATATATTTATTCAATCACAACAACAGCCTAAAGAAGGGAATTGAAACTTGCCTGGTTGTCGAGTACGGTAAGGGGTAGTGGTAGCGGGTCCCGGTTCAGCTTGGTGATCTATAAATAGCCAAGGCATTCGGGATTAATCACTTAACATATTAAAAGTTAAGTTATATTTAAATCGAAACACGTTCTCGAGTTATCTCGTTATACCCCTTTTAGTGGATTACTTATTATCACTGATCCGACCCGACATTCGTTCGTTAATACGACATGTCACTGCACTTATACTTGGGACATACTTAAGTCATATGAGTTCTAAGGTTGATCGTTACGAACCAATATTATACTCCGAGTTTTATCGCCCGTTTTCTAAGTGTTTTACCGAAGTTATAAAAGAGTCGTCTTTTAGGGGTTCGTTCGCGTTTAACCTCGACTCGAACATTTTTAATAAATCGAAAAATGATCCTTTTGACATACGGTTTTCTTTCACACCTTCCTTTTTACCTCTAGTATTTATTTACCAAGATTCTCCATGACGTTACATAGTTTACGAGGGTTCAATTACAGTTATGAACTTTCGTTTACGGATTCGAACTACTTTTAGTAAACCGGCCGTAATTCCTAAACCGTAAGTCCGTTTCACGTGATCCTTATATCAAAACGAAGCTTATAACATAAGCTATCCTAACATGGCAGAAAAGGTTCTGGACAGTAGGGTCTTGATGTGAAAAATGGCATACAAAACATGATATTATAAAATCGGGCATTATAACGGCTATGTTTACACGCTTTTCCAAATTTTTATCATCATCAAATCATCCTCCAACAACAACCAAGTCAAGACCTAAAGTTTATCATCTATTCTAAGTCATGATATCTCAAGAACAACTCAAATCCAACAAGTATGAAATATCAATAACAACCAATTATGCATACATGGATCTAAGCATACTAACACCTCTCCATCATATATCCATCCAAAAAGATCCTTAAACTCAAAGTAGTACTAAGGGTTCTTGAGCTTTATACCTTCCTTGGAGAGTGAATAACACTTGTTAAGCCTTTAATGATCCTTAAGTAGCCTTGGTATACTTGAATCAATCAAAAGAAAACAAGAACACAAAGTTAATACTTAAAAGTTACTATTCATCATCATCTTCTTGATTTTATATCTCAAGATTGGTATGGAATTTGAAGATGAAATTCATAGGATATCTTAGTTATGAAATATAGGACTCACCTTAATTTTCTTGAGATTTAACAATGGTTGGAAGTTGGACTTTGGATCTTGAATTATGCAAGAAGTCGAATGGAATTTTCAAGGGGGGGGGGGAGTTGCTTGGTTTATGTTGTTTTAATCTCATCCACTCTCATCTATTATCAAGATAATATCTTGTATAAATTCACTTTATTAAAGTGATGAGGTGTTGGATGAGGAAATACCATGACAAGTGTTGAAAATGTGGTGGTTTTAGCCTAACTACATGGTTGCCTTGCTAAGTACTTAGTTGCATTCTCTAGGGTGCTAGTTCCTTGATTCTAGTTTGGTTACTAGATATTTTATACTAGTAGCTTGCACAAGACTCTTGCTTCCTCTGCTTGTTTCTGTGTCCGGTTATTGCCCGTTTCGATTGATCGTTCGTAGGAATATTTCACGGATTTCTAATTAGGGTTTACCGGGAATCCTTTTTAATATTAATACTTTCATTCTCCATCTTTCATTCCAACTTTCCAATTTATATTCCTTAAATCCATTCGTTAAATACTTAAGGCTATCAGTGTCCAGGGAACTCTCGGAGAAAATAAAAGTGCGGTTTTTCAGAATCCGACAGCTTTTACATACACTTATTTTCCCCCTGGATCACTAATACGAACTCGGAAATCCGTTCCGAATGCTTCTATATAGTGTCGTCTCATATTATTATATACTCCCACCAAAACACTATTCATTCTGTATTCTTTACTTGTTCTCTTAGGGTGGTACAATTGTCCGTATTCTCTTTCGATCGTTCCTTATCCTTTTTACGGAACTACTGGATTAATCGTTACCGATCTGGATGACATGAGAATATTCTCCTGCTTGAAATTGCCATATCTCATTCCCTTAGAAGATAGATTATTCTTACCTATGTTGTTACCCTTTAGCATTCTTCAAGACATAGAAATAATAAAGTCGAATTCCATTCATTCTTTCCAAATATCAATTATTACATTGTAGCCATAACCACTCCTCAGTGGTTTCCTACCTTCATCCTTAAATCAATATAATAACATCCCAAAATATCAAATCCTCAAAGTTAATATCTCAATTCTTGGATTATAATAATATTTAATCCACTGCCCGGTCAAATATTATACCGAAAAGAATTTGGAATTTCTGAATTCCGATCGTCTCTGCATTCACTTATTTCCTCCGCGTATCACTAATATGACTTCGAAACATCCATATCACGTCCCGTACATAGGGTGGCGTGAAAAGTTTTCCAACTTACAAAATCACTATTCATCCACCAAATTACTATGCACGTACGGGAAATACTATGCACGTATGGGAAACACTATGCACGTACTCATTTCCCTTCAAGGATCCATTAGCTCCTTCCTGGATGATAGATTATTCTTATCTAGGTCCTCAACCATCGAATTACTCTATTCTGACAATATACCAATGCATCAGGATCATTGTCCAAAGCAATATCCATTCATTACAATCATTGTTCTTTGAAACCACCATTCATTAGAGCTGGTGACCTTGTTGTCGGAATCATTGTTCCTCATTTTATCATTACTTAATAAAAAGTTTTAATTATATCCAAAATTTGGGGTTCTTACAGTCTCCCCTCCTTAAAAGGATTCTGTCCCGGAATCAGGTAGGAAGCAAAGAGTCGTTTGCCTGTCGTTCCCTTTTTAGCTTCCCGGTCAATTCTTAGTCGTTCTACCCTTCCTCAGCACATCTTCTAGTGCTACAATCCATAATGTATCCTTTTTTTTTTCCATCAACGTTGCTACTTTTCGTACAACTCACTGTCCGGGTTATACTCTTACTCAGTCTTATCCTTATTGATACCTGCAGTAACATTGGTATCACTATCACCCTACGAATTCGGAGGTAACCTCGCTCGTACTGTGCATTTCCTGATTGCTTTAATCTTCGCAATCTCGATCAATATAGAGAAGTGGAAAGATTGATTGAGAGATCACTATGATCAATTGAACATTTGTTATATTGCATAGTTAGTACAGAAGGGGGCCAGCCTTTAGTACTTGACAAGCAATTAAACAAGTCATGGCATTCCACTTAGACTTCTATCACATAGACAGATAGTCACGTAGCAGTACCTCCCCTCCTAAAAGGGTTGTTCTTCTCAATTCATAAAGAAGATGAATAAGAGAGAAGAAGAGAAAAGAGTTCTAAAGGATTATAGAAAGCTTTCATGATTGAAGAATATCATACTCAGAATTTACCTCTGAACTATAGAGGTTTATCAAAGAAGAAATTAATCATAATTATATCCAATACTATTTGATCGCAATCTCATGTGTCAACATATCTTGCTGCTTTGTCCATTATTCTATGGACAAATACTCTTGTTCAATCTTAGCGATACTCACATTCGGGAAATCCTTCAACCTTTCAGGTTAAATCTTAGATTTCTCACTTGACATCATTATAACTGACATCCCATATCATGTTACTAGCTTTTTCATAACTATAATATTGACACTATCAGGTTGTCATCCTGAGAATTCATTAGAAAACCCATTCATAACATTCCTTGCTTCTCATTCCATAGTTGCTTCCCCAGCCTTTTCTTTATCAATCACATCCTTCTTATTAGCTGATTCTTACTCATTTCTATTATTTACTTTCACCTTCACCTCTTTATTGAGACACCTTTTTGCACTTGGTACCTCTTTATCGGTATTCCGTCACATTTATTCTATAATCATCACGTTATTCCAATTTAAACTTTCCGAAATGAATCTGGCCCGATCCCTTTAACTTAGATTCCTATAATCTACTTCTGCCAACCTTGTTTCTCATCACTTGTTCTTTTCTATCCGTGATTTTCCACAGGTTGTCTTTCGTAAGTCAGACCAGGTCGTATATCTACATGCTCGTACTCCTATCATCTGTTGAACATCTGCATTTTACTGGCGTAGCCTGGCCACATGAAAACCCATTATGACCGTGCTATAATTTTGGGGGTAAGGCTGGCTCGAATACCGCCGTCCGAACACTTTAAACTCTCAAGTGGCCCAATAAGTCTTGGGCTCAACCGCCCTTCCCTCCAAGTCTCATTAATTCTTTCTACGGGAATACGTTTAGCATCACGAATTATCAACCTCATATTCTCTATCTTGTTTGTGCAGAAGTACACTGACACAAACTTGCTTGTCATTCATCAACATGCCATTTAGCTTATCAATAGCAGCACTTTCTCTATCTTTACGTTGTCATCTCCTTTCTTAGAAGAATCACCATCGCTTTTTGTTTACGTAGTGCGTTAATAGCTAACCCTACGGGTTTCAAATCCCTTAGGGAGACAAAGTAATCATTATTCCTTATCCATAAGGAACACTTCCTAAACTTGATGTAGATATAACGTGAAGCAGATAGAATTGCAGAAGAGTTTCAAGCATCGCAGCTAGGTCCGGTTGATGAAACTATCACTTATGCATCTTCCATAAAAGACTGGAAACTTAACGGTTTACTTCATCAATTTTGTACCATGGTCCTGGTTTGCCTCAAAACGGGACCTTCTAAAGTACGTAATATGCTTAAGACTCCATTAGGAATCGAATCTTTACTTAAACTATTATTACTGTCAATTCTTGCACAGTCATCAGAAGGAATGTAAATTCCTCCATTCCGATATGACCTTCAAGGTCCTTCCAAATATCATCCTGTTTTTTTTTTTCGGTATGAACATTTGTAATTATTCCTTTATACTTAGATTGTCGACCACCTCATTGGCCTTTCTTGATGATAATGATTTCTTGTAACCTATGTTTTCTGGGTACATTCCAACTCAAGTTTTTTCTACCTCATTCCCATCACTGTTGGGTTAAAGCATTCTCCCTTAAGCTCTGCTGAAGGAGAAACTATAACTATCAGTCATTTCCATAAGTCATTGCTTCCACTTACCCGTGGGAACTTTATCACGTTTATTCCCAATCCTACTTAGGATACTTTTTTTCTTAGTTCTTTCTTTATCTTAGGATAATCTCAACCTTTATAGGTTCAACCCATACTTCCTCAGGGTTTCATACATGCCTCATCTGGCATTATTGTTACGATGTCATACATTCCTTACCAAACTTCCATTTTTGAAGTTCGGAATATTACCTTTTTCCTTGTAAGGTTTCATAGGCCATCCTTATCATTCCTCCGGTATTTTCTGGGTACCGGGTATATCAAAATATCATTGATCAATACTCTAATAATTCTATCTATGTTCTTTCCAGAACTCTTTTTAATAATCCTTACCGGTCATTGTTGCCTTAGCAAGTCCAGCTCATATCACCTGAAGTCATAATGTCGTTATTAGGGTTAATGCCACCCCTTGTGCATTCCCCAGGGTTTGTCTTAATTTATGGATATCCTATCCTTAATTCAACTGCCAAGGAATTCTTGCATCTTATAATTGGCAATCAGATCATGTATCCTTGATAAAGGTCTCTTTTCAATCATTCTCATTTGATAATCGATCGGTGGTTTAATGCCACCCTCTTCTTTCAGATAGTTGTCAGCCTATTTGGCCTTTCAAAAAGGCAACGTATGCCTATCTCTTCTCTTACCGAACTTGTTAATGGTAGAAAGGATGTTCTGGAAGATATTGGTCGAGTTCAACGTGAATCTCTTAGTGCTTATCGTTCTTCGCAAAGGTACTTGCCTCAGACAAAATTCCTACAGCATACTGTTCAATTTCTGACCTTTTCTATACCCTCTTCATATACCTTCATTGTTTACTTTCCTCCGTCATAATATATTCATGGTATTCATGATACCCTAACATCATACATCTCAAGTCACTATACTTCCATTTTACTCGAAATCTTGGACAACCATATACACATGAGTCACTTCAGTACGGGTGACCCCATCCCAAAAAGGTCTAGTGAATTCCCAATCAAAACATGGGTTGTTCAGCAGAAGATTCCTACGATCTCATTAATGTTTCCTTTATATCAGAAGCCCTTGCAGTCGGTGCTTTCTTAGAAGCAACCCTGCTTTGTCCTTTCATTGCTGGTCTAGTCACTCGATAATCCTTTGTGACTTGGCCTCAACTGGCCACACTAAAATAAAAAAAAATATGATTTTAGGGGTTGGCTAATAGCATTACTTTTCTAGCAATTGCCGGCATAGTGCCTTCTTCTTTGATACCTTTCTACCTTTCCAAAACTTTACTCCATATAAGTCTTAATCGACTACTCGGCACCGTCTCCGGTCACCTTTCCTCCACTTTTATCTTTTCAACTATTCTTATCAATCCCGCGTGCCACGCAAGCTTACCATTCCTGGCATAACAGCCTTTTCACTTAAGTCAATCCCGGAGTTTCTCCGTCCGGCTAGTTTCTTACTTACATTTCCTATTTTCGTCCAATCTCACTTCATCATTTTATCACTACCGTCGATTGTAATGCTCAGGGTCCGTTTACTAACCCATTTTACAGCATCCTTACCCAAATCACAGGGTTTGCTCCAGTTTCTACTCTCTTCCATGACATTCTCTGATAATCTGAAAGACAAGGTTTGCCAAAATTCACCGAATTCCTTTCCAGACTCAGGGAAATTTTGATCAATCTACCCACCTACTGGTAACATTAAGGAGACTAGTTTCGAAACTTGAAGAATAGTTCTATGAACCTCCAAGCAGGTGGAATCATAAGCAGTCATAGTTAATGAAATAATCATCATCAGATTGGAAGTTTACCCACTGGAGAGGAATCAATTATATCCATCCCTTAGAAGGGAATCAACCGTTTCAAACTGAAACCTGTCACAATATCCTGATACCTATACGTCCTGATATTCAATACTACCAAATGTCGGTCTACCTAACCCTTTATGCGAAGCGTCATTGGAAGCACAAAGTCTCCTTTTTCCATTAAGCAATGCCAGCCCTTGGTCATTACCAATTTTACCTTTTAGCTCCAGGAAGATTTTCTCACATTTCTCTCTTTAATTGCTGATTGTATTACTTGATCTATTATAATTCCGCATCGGAATAAACTTAAGGCACTACTATAATCCATTCAAAGAGAAGAAGGAATTTAATATTCCTCTGAATCACATGCATCTAACGTTTCTGGTTCATCATTTAACTGAGCTGAATTAACTCTATACTCAGTCTCTGGCAGTAGTCTCATTACGAGTTCATCTTGACTCACTGGTCTTATCTTCCGGTAGATTCTGAGATCATTGTCTTGCTTACTACTTCCTTATATAACTTTACCCAATCATGCTATCACTTCCCAATGTCTTTACTTTCTAAATGATTCATTCATAAAATGAACATTTTCCTTAATAAAACCACCTTATTAACCTCAATTTGGTTCCATAATTTACAACCTACGACACCTGCCTTCTCATGGCGAATTATTACTGACCATATTCATACTAATTCATTTATCAAATGATATGGCACTTACTGCCTCCTTCTCAACTATTCCTAGGGACTCTGCTCCTCGCCCTAAATCGATGTCTTTGATAATCATACATCCCTCTAGCTCTTTCTTTGTTAAGATGAAAATCTCTAAGGATTCTCATCTATTTCCGTATAAGATCTCAAGTAATTCTTCCCATCCTTCTTTCTTGCTGGTACTACATCTGGTAGTCCGACTATGAATTCAACATGCATCTTCAGATCTCTTAATAATATCTCGGTTCTTTATACTCACTTTTCTGAGCACCATATCTTAATCATCACAGTCATTCTGGCTGCGACCCTCATTACCCATAGGTAAGCTCCTTATCCTAACAGGATTTTCCTTATCTGTTGGAACCTCTTCCGGGTCTCCAATAGGGTACTCCATCGAATTACCCGTTGATCTTCAGCATATAAAGCATCATCGCGCTGTTGCTCGTATGCCTCAAGGTCAGTCGCCTTACTCATCGATACGATATCGAGCTAAGTTACTATCATTATACTTACGAGTTCCCATAAGGGTTTTATATGTCATCACTACATTAAGTAGTCCGACTATGAACTTGGCAAGAGTTCTTATTATCTTATTGAATTTATTGTTTTAACGTCACCTCATCTCTGGGGTTTATAACGTACGCTCTGATACCACTTCTGTAACACCCCCAGATCCGGGGTCCGGGATCCGGTGGTTACGGTTTCCAATTCTATCCACAACAATTGAACTTTCCTTAACATAAAATAAATTACGTCTCTATAACCCAACACAACAATATAAAACACACCCGTTATAGTCCCAGAGATGAAATCAGAGTAACAATCAAAGTTTTATTAATTACATTATGAGTTCTTACAATCCAAAAGAATTTCAATATAAATACATACTCTTTGCCATCCATTTACATAAGTCATATTAGACCATATTCTTGGTACCGAAAGAATAAATATACTCTACCAATAGCTTTTTCTTCAGCTCTGGTAGTCTCATCGTCCTCGCCCGCGTCGAGTGCGCCTTGTGCGAGTCATCTGGTCTAGCTGTTGTTGTGATATAATAATAAAGCAAGGGTGAGCAATAGCCCACCAACAATAATATATAACTGAACGATAATACAGAACAGTTCAAAAGTATTTTTCAAACCATATGCCATGCATTTACGGAAATGATGCCAGTATAATATGAACGATGAAGTTACAAGGTAACTTAAAGTATTTGTTTGTAGAAATATCTGCTACGTCAAAAGTAAGCGAGATATTCTCATTGTTATTAAGAAGAGGAACTTGCATGAAAAGGTTGCAATTCCAGTTATGAACATTTTTCCAGCTCTGCCAACAGTAATCATGTTGCAGGAAATAAATAAGTTTGGATGATGAACCAATGATGGAGTATTCACCGCGCCCGCTGTTCCAATCTTGATGATCAGTCGAGATCGTACAGCTCAATTTAGATTTACTACCGGTAGAAGGAAGAACTGACGGCTTTACTTGTATACCGCCTTACTAGCTCTCCCCGGCCAACGGTTGGGCCAAAGGGGATGGACCGGCGCTACTCGACCTCTTACACGACTCCTAGTTCAAATAGAATTCATGATTCTGAATGTAACGTTCGTCCCCCTTTCCCCAAGTATATTACTTGTTGATAAGACTCCACAAAGTAGTCGTATCTAGTTGGAAAGGAAAATTTACCAATAACTCCCAAGCTATTACTTGGTAACGGATATCAACTTGTTCCAGTAATCTTACCCCTCGAAAGATGAGAAGGTAAGCAATGACTTAATAAGTCAACAGCACCCGAGTTGCGAGTGAAGGGAATACTTTATGACCGGGAAGTCGACGAGATAAATAACATCTTCCAAGTAAGGTTCCCTTATTATTAAGGAGATAGACTCAAATAAGAATGATGTCTGAGAACCTTTCTTGATATAAGATTAATAATAATATGACTCCGATATATTTTCTGTAATAATCGAAGAAGATAAACCTTATCGATGTTATTCTAAGCATGGAATAAATATTCAGAGAATATTTATTGAATTAAAATATTTTACAGATTATTTAGGAATATGAAAGAATATCTTTAATCAGAGTATTTCCCAAATAATTCTTGAAGAAATATCGAGAGAATATTTATTGCACAATTAAATAATCAAATGAATATTCAAAATAATATTCATTACTTAATAAGTCCTGAAAGGAATATTTAAAATATTTAAGATAATATTCGATGATTAAATAGAACCCTGGATGAATATTCAAAATGATATTCATAATTAATTAGGAATTTAAATGAATATCGATAAAGTAATATTCATTTAATGAATAATATTCTAAATGAATATCCAGTAATATTCATTTAGTAATCCAAGCTTTAAAGGAATATTCGATATAATATTCGATAAATAAATCAAGCTTCAGATGAATATTGAAGATAATTTTCATCAAGTACTTAATATCTTAAATGAATATTCAAAAGTAATATTTATTTAATAAAATAATATTCTAAAAGAATATCCAAATAATATTCATTTAGTATTCTCATCTTTAGAAGAATATTCGAAATAATAATCGATAATCAATTCGACTCTGAATGAATATTGACAAATATTATTCGTCGAATGATTACGTTCAAATAATTATTTGAAGTAAGGATCATTAAATAAATAATCCCGAACGAATATTCAAATAATATTCGTTGCCTGAATAATGGAAAATATTTACTTAAATATTTTCCTTCGAGGTAATCTCGATATATCAAGAAATATTGACTCCCGGTCTATAATGATGAATAAGATGTATACGCCCTTCTATGAGGGTCTTACAATAATCCGGCTTATAACTGATACGATAGCTATCTAATTTATAAGCCAATAACAATCAAGGAACAAGCATAGTGATATAACTTTGAAAGCAGGCATGCATGCTATGGCATATGTATATCAGAAAACATATATATATTTATTCAATCACAACAGCCTAAAGAAGGGAATTGAAACTTGCCTGGTTGTCGAGTACGGTAAGGGGTAGTGGTAGCGGGTCCCGGTTCAGCTTGGTGATCTATAAATAGCCAAGGCATTCGGGATTAATCACTTAACATATTAAAAGTTAAGTTATATTTAAATCGAAACACGTTCTCGAGTTATCTCGTTATACCCCTTTTAGTGGATTACTTATTATCACTGATCCGACCCGACATTCGTTCGTTAATACGACATGTCACTGCACTTATACTTGGGACATACTTAAGTCATATGAGTTCTAAGGTTGATCGTTACGAACCAATATTATACTCCGAGTTTTATCGCCTGTTTTCTAAGTGTTTTACCGAAGTTATAAAAGAGTCGTCTTTTAGGGGTTCGTTCGCGTTTAACCTCGACTCGAACATTTTTAATAAATCGAAAAATGATCCTTTTGACATACGGTTTTCTTTCACACCTTCCTTTTTACCTCTAGTATTTATTTACCAAGATTCGCCATGACGTTACATAGTTTACGAGGGTTCAATTACAGTTATGAACTTTCGTTTACGGATTCGAACTACTTTTAGTAAACCGGCCGTAATTCCTAAACCGTAAGTCCGTTTCACGTGATCCTTATATAAAAACGAAGCTTATAACATAAGCTATCCTAACATGGCAGAAAAGGTTCTGGACAGTAGGGTCTTGATGTGAAAAATGGCATACAAAACATGATATTATAAAATCGGGCATTATAACGGCTATGTTTACACGCTTTTCCAAATTTTTATCATCATCAAATCATCCTCCAACAACAACCAAGTCAAGACCTAAAGTTTATCATCTATTCTAAGTCATGATATCTCAAGAACAACTCAAATCCAACAAGTATGAAATATCAATAACAACCAATTATGCATACATGGATCTAAGCATACTAACACCTCTCCATCATATATCCATCCAAAAAGATCCATAAACTCAAAGTAGTACTAAGGGTTCTTGAGCTTTATACCTTCCTTGGAGAGTGAATAACACTTGTTAAGCCTTGAATGATCCTTAAGTAGCCTTGGTATACTTGAATCAATCAAAAGAAAACAAGAACACAAAGTTAATACTTAAAAGTTACTATTCATCATCATCTTCTTGATTTTATATCTCAAGATTGGTATGGAATTTGAAGATGAAATTCATAGGATATCTTAGTTATGAAATATAGGACTCACCTTAATTTTCTTGAGATTTAACAATGGTTGGAAGTTGGACTTTGGATCTTGAATTATGCAAGAAGTCGAATGGAATTTTCAAGGGGGGGGGGAGTTGCTTGGTTTATGTTGTTTTAATCTCATCCACTCTCATCTATTATCAAGATAATATCTTGTATAAATTCACTTTATTAAAGTGATGAGGTGTTGGATGAGGAAATACCATGACAAGTGTTGAAAATGTGGTGGTTTTAGCCTAACTACATGGTTGCCTTGCTAAGTACTTAGTTGCATTCTCTAGGGTGCTAGTTCCTTGATTCTAGTTTGGTTACTAGATATTTTATACTAGTAGCTTGCACAAGACTCTTGCTTCCTCTGCTTGTTTCTGTGTCCGGTTATTGCCCGTTTCGATTGATCGTTCGTAGGAATATTTCACGGATTTCTAATTAGGGTTTACCGGGAATCCTTTTTAATATTAATACTTTCATTCTCCATCTTTCATTCCAACTTTCCAATTTATATTCCTTAAATCCATTCGTTAAATACTTAAGGCTATCAGTGTCCAGGGAACTCTCGGAGAAAATAAAAGTGCGGTTTTTCAGAATCCGACAGCTTTTACATACACTTATTTTCCCCCTGGATCACTAATACGAACTCGGAAATCCGTTCCGAATGCTTCTATATAGTGTCGTCTCATATTATTATATACTCCCACCAAAACACTATTCATTCTGTATTCTTTACTTGTTCTCTTAGGGTGGTACAATTGTCCGTATTCTCTTTCGATCGTTCCTTATCCTTTTTACGGAACTACTGGATTAATCGTTACCGATCTGGATGACATGAGAATATTCTCCTGCTTGAAATTGCCATATCTCATTCCCTTAGAAGATAGATTATTCTTACCTATGTTGTTACCCTTTAGCATTCTTCAAGACATAGAAATAATAAAGTCGAATTCCATTCATTCTTTCCAAATATCAATTATTACATTGTAGCCATAACCACTCCTCAGTGGTTTCCTACCTTCATCCTTAAATCAATATAATAACATCCCAAAATATCAAATCCTCAAAGTTAATATCTCAATTCTTGGATTATAATAATATTTAATCCACTGCCCGGTCAAATATTATACCGAAAAGAATTTGGAATTTCTGAATTCCGATCGTCTCTGCATTCATTTATTTCCTCCGTGTATCACTAATATGACTTCGAAACATCCATATCACGTCCCGTACATAGGGTGGCGTGAAAAGTTTTCCAACTTACAAAATCACTATTCATCCACCAAATTACTATGCACGTACGGGAAATACTATGCACGTATGGGAAACACTATGCACGTACTCATTTCCCTTCAAGGATCCATTAGCTCCTTCCTGGATGATAGATTATTCTTATCTAGGTCCTCAACCATCGAATTACTCTATTCTGACAATATACCAATGCATCAGGATCATTGTCCAAAGCAATATCCATTCATTACAATCATTGTTCTTTGAAACCACCATTCATTAGAGCTGGTGACCTTGTTGTCGGAATCATTGTTCCTCATTTTATCATTACTTAATAAAAAGTTTTAATTATATCCAAAATTTGGGGTTCTTACAGTCAGATTGACTTTCTCACTGTAGTACCAAAGAGAGTTGATGGCCTATGGCTCAAAGAGATAATGATGGTTGGAAAGAATAAGATATGGCACTTAACCATCAACACTATACAGGGTCTAAAGCACTCAGAAGTGGATGTGTTCCTTGGAATGATTGAAAAGAAGGATGAAAACTGCAAGAGTCTCTTTGATGAGTTAAGGGATGGTCAACCAGCAAGGCTACCTGAAGTATTCACAAATCCTAGAACCATCACCTATCAGGCTGCAACAAGAATTGATGATATCAAGCAGCTGGTCATTCCTAAGCATCTAACTCCTCAGAACAAATCTCTTATTATTGCCATCATTGAGCAGCTGAACAAGAAGAAGGGTTTAAGAACAGCAGAAGAATTGGAAGCTATATCTTATCTCAGGTCATACATTGCAACTGGAATTGTACCTGAATCTGCTTAGTTCAACCCAAGCAAGGATGGTGATCAAGACAAGGATGGAGACAGAAGTGATGGAAGGAGAAGACATCACAGGAGTGATAAGGGTGATGAAGATAAGAAGAAGAAGAAGAAGAAGAAGAAGGATGACAAGGATAAGAAGAATGATGATGATCAAGGTAAAGTCTCTGAGAGGAAAAGTGGAAGACAGCAAGCCTTAGGCATTGCTAACAGTAACCTCACCACAACACAAGACTCTAAGTCTAGGGTGAATACTGTTAGTAGTGACCTACCAAAATCTACATCTTTGGCTTCTGCAACTGTCTTGCCACCTCAAGAAGAGAAGAAGATTCAATGCAAGAAACCATTTTTATATTTCAAAAAGCAAACTGCTAATGGAATACTACAATGGTCTACAAACAAAGGTCACATGCTACTGCCAGGCAACCATGTAAAAAGGATCAAATTCAAACAAGCTGCAAGGAAACCAAAGCTATCCAAATCAAGGACTCTGACAATCTATCCAGCCTTAAAACTCCAACCACTAGAGGAAGATTTTGATGAAGACCAACTGCAATTCTTACAAGCTCAAAGAATCTATCATGTTGCCATTGTTGATAACTGCCTTGAGATCAAATATACTGATGGAAGGGAGGAGAAATTCAAATAAGGAGGATGTCAACACTGGGGCAAGCTACATGACATAGAAAGAATCATTGCATTGTTGAGCTTAGAAGATAAAGTGGAAAGAGTGTGGAAGCTGGAGCTAATTGATTTTGTGAAGATGAAGAGAGATCATGAGGAGAGAATCAGAAAAGAGTGTCTTGAGAAATGGCTAGCAAGGGAGAAAGAAATTGAGAGACTCGAGATTGAAGCAGAAAAGCTAAGGGCAAAGGGATTGTGTAGAGTTCAGTTTGAACCCTATGTGGTGAAGTATAGGAGGAGAAATGGGGATTAGGTCCACATCAGAATGAACCTACTCAACCACTATCCTGCAAACATTCTGAAACCAGTACTTGAAGATTTCAAAGACTCAATTTTGCTTGAAGAATTGGATGCTATGGCAGAAATAATAAAAGCTATGGATGAGAATACAAGGAAGGAGAAAGAAAGAAGACAGAAAACATATGATGATTTGCAAGCCAAAGCTATGGGAAGGGAAACAAATGACAATGGCTAGTACTTCATTATAGGCTGTAAGATCACTCACCCTGTAGTTCTATCCACATTGCTTATCAAAATTCATACATGAACTGTCAAGTTTTATCTTTATGTATGTTAGGCTTGTTATCAGACATGAAATTGTGACTAAGGGTCTTACTCACAATTTGGGGGAGATTGTTAGTCACAGAGGCATGCCTGAATACATATAATAACAAGCCTAAGTATATGTAATGCTATGCATTACCTACATGACCTCTTAACTGAGGGAACCTCTAGTTGTAGAGTTTCTATTTGTTCTGTACTTGTAATAGGCATCAAATCCTAGTTGTGTAACTGTACTTATAAAGTCAAGAATAATGCTTGAAAGAAGTTCCAAGGTTCATGCCTCAAGCAAGGAGATAAAGACTGCCAAATAATCACAGTTGGGATTTGAAGAAATGAAGAATTTGCCTAAGTACCAATTCGAGAAGTACATTTGCCTATTCGAGAAGTCTAGCATTCGAGAAGTCAGGGGTTCGATATCTCAGAAGACACTATTCGATATCTCTGAATACACTGTTCGATATCTCATTCGATATCTCAGAGATTCGATATGTCTATTACTCTGTTCGAGAACTCAAGGAGTCAATAGGTCAAAGGTGATATTCGAGTTCTCAAAGGGTCGACAATTCAAAGCTACATTCGATATCTCAAAGACTCAAGATGCTATTCGACATCTCAGGGATTCGATATGTCAAAATGCTCTATTCGATATCTCAAGGACTCCCAGAGAAAAGAGCTATTCGAGAAGTGATTTGATATGTCAATATAACACTATTCGAGAACTCAGAGTTATCGATTAAGTCAATTCTAGTTCTCGAATCACTCACTTAGCCACTTCTCGAATACATTCTTGGAGGCAAAATACTGAAGAATTGTACAAGTCAGAAACCTGCAACAAGCCAAGACGATTTATTTGACTATGTACTATAAAGCACATTGGAAAGCCTACAAAGAAGCTTGGAGAGATAAGACAAAGGGACAAGGAGCTAAAGAAGTGGATCTGAACAGGCTTTGCAAAGTCAAATCTGTAGCCGTTTGGACTCTTACTCAAATGAGATAGACAGACTGGAAAGTATTTTGTTTACCTACCTTATTTGTAGTAAGTAGGTGTATCCATGTCTATAAGGATACAGCCTCACTTCCTTAGCTGAGAAGAGATAAGTTTTTCATATACATCACAAGAAATATCTCTCTGAGAAAAATGTAGCTGAGAATAGTATCATTTGTATTCACAAATTGTAGCAAAATCTTTATCTAATAAAATATTAGATTAAATTGATATTGTGTTGTGTTTGTCTTTGTTATCCGCACTTACATATCTCACACACTCAACACATATCTTGCTGCAAAGATTCAAGAACAAAGAAAAGTTCAAGAATCCATTCACCCCCCTCTGTATTCTTTTACTATATTCAATACTCAACACACAATCTGTTAAGTGTTAGTCAAATCACAGACATAGGTTATCATGTCAACTTCTATGATACTCACTTTGAAGTAGTCAGTAAGGCATCAGGAAAGGTTGCATTAACTGGACTAAGACAACATCTACTCCAATATTGATGGCTCCTCCACATGTCTCATCAGTAAAGCTACAGTAGATGAAATTTGGAACTGGCATAAGAAGCTTTCTCATCTCAACTTCAACAACATCAATGAGTTGGTTAAGAAAGATTTGGTGAAAGGATTACCAAATGCACTGTATACTCGTGATGGACTCTGTGATGTTTGTCAGAAGGCTAAACAGAGAAGGACATCATTCAAGAGTAAAACTGAATCCTCAATTGATGAAGCTTATCACATGATTCACCTTGATTTGTTTGGACCAGTAAACATTATGTCCATCAATAAGAAAAGGTACACTCTTGTCATTGTTGATGAATTTACCAGATTCAGTTGGATGTATTTTCTCCA
This sequence comes from Saposhnikovia divaricata, assembly GCA_036435485.1. Taxonomy (NCBI): domain Eukaryota; kingdom Viridiplantae; phylum Streptophyta; class Magnoliopsida; order Apiales; family Apiaceae; genus Saposhnikovia; species Saposhnikovia divaricata. The sequence continues at coordinate 138,060,256 of CM071599.1, read as the reverse complement.
TAGAAAAGATGAAACTGCTGAAATACTATTCGATCATATAAGAGTCATTGAAACTAGCACAAAATACAAACTCAAGATACTGAAGAGTGATAATGGAACTGAATTCAAGAATTTAGTAATGGAAGAGTTCTGTAAGTATAAACTTATAATTCAACAATTCTCTGCTCCTAGCACACCTCCACAAAATGGAGTAGTTGAAAGAAAGAATAGAACTCTTATTGAAGCTGGCAGAACTATGTTGGAAGAAGCTAAATTACCTATATATTTCTGGGCAGAAGCAGTCAACACAGCATGTTATGCTCAGAATATCACTTTTATCAATAGACATGGTGTGACTCCCTATAAAATGATCAAAGGGAAGAAACCAAGTCTAAAGCATCTACATGTGTTTGGCTAAAAATGTTTTGTTCTTAGACCTCATCTTGAACAGCTAGGAAAATTTGAAACTAAAGCTGATGAGGGCATCTTTATTGGCTATCCAACTTCAAGAGCCTTTAAAGTCAACAATCTGAGAACAAAGATAGTCATGGAGTCCATTAATGTATCTTTTGATGATAAGAAGATAACTGGAAAAGATGAAGACTCACATGACAGCTTGATCTTTGCAAATGAAGCTACCAAGAATCCTGATGAATCTGTGTCAGATACTGATACTCCATCAGATCCTGACGATTCACCAATTCTTAATGAAGTGCAAATTACTGATGGTGACACTACTATTGCAAATGTTGAGGGGGAACAACAGCAAAATACCATCAATACTGATACAACTCAACCATCAGGAGAAGATTCATCAGAAAAAGATTCAAGTAATAATCCTGACAGTTCTTCAGGAAGAGATAGCAATATCTCAAGGGGAGCTTCTAATGATTCTAGTTCTTTTGAAGATAACTCCAATCCAGGGGGAGCATCTAATTCTAGAAATGACTTACCACCACCAAGGAAATGGACTAAAAGCCACACTCCTGATCTAATTATTGGGAATCCTGATGCGGGTGTTAAAACCAGAAGTGCAACTCAGAATGAATTTCTTCATCATAACTTTCTGTCAAAGGAGGAGCCAAAGAAAGTTGAAGATGCACTTAAGGATGCTGATTGGGTTACAGCAATGCAAGAAGAACTGAATGAATTTGAAAGGAATGAAGTTTGGAAATTGGTACCAAGACCAAAAGACAGGTCAATTGTGGGTACAAAGTGGGTGTTCAAAAACAAGATAGATTCAGATGGCACAATTGTCACAAATAAAGCTAGACTAGTTGCAAAGGGGTATTCCTAACAGGAAGGTATTGACTATGATGAGACTTTTGCTCCAGTTGCATGGTTAGAAGCCATCAGGATTTTTCTAGCATATACAGCCCATATGAAGTTCAAGGTTTTTTATAAGTACATATTTTTACATATTTTTATTACCTATTTATTGCTTGAACTCGTATTTTAATAATTTATTTTGTTGCATTTCAGGAAATTCGTAAATAAATAAAGAAATGACAAAATAAAGAAATAAAGAGCAAGGAAGGGAAAAAGAGGAAGAAAAAGGACTTAAATGAAAAGAGGAAAAAGAATTAGGAGCTTGGGGGAAAAAGAATCTTGGAGGACATGTGGAAGGTGGAGATCATCCCAACACACTACATAAGTGTATGGCCAAGATCAACTCTTCAAAGCTTAAGGGGGAAGGAAATAAATAGAAGGCTAGGATTTCACCACCACACACCACAAATGTATGGTGGGGATTTACCCAACACCCCCCTTAACCCTAATTTCTATCCTATAAATACCCCCTCACCCCCCTTGTATTTATTAACTTAGATTTTAAGGTAGCTTTAATTTCTTGTATTTTCTTTAGTTTCAAATCTTGTAAACACTCGTTTAAATTTTAATGCAATTTCATTTCCTTTAATTTCTTGTCTTGCTCTTTCATTTATATTGCCTTAGCTTTCGTTATTTTCGTAAATCCATTTAGTGGACAAAGTAGCATAATGCTAACCATTATGGGTTGAAAATAACGATTTTTATTTTCTTGCTCGAAGCTTTAATTTTAGTTTTAATTCGTAATTTTGCCCCTTTAAATTTTCATTTTATTGTGGGCTATTTAATTCCAAATCATCGTTTTAGTGTAATTTTAATTTTCTAGTTAATCTCTTTATTTTCATATTTAATTTTCAAAAGATAAAAAAACCAACAAAAATATTAGTTTCGTTAAATTTCAGCATTTATTTTCCTGTATTTACTTGTTTTAGTCGAAGCTTAGTAACCTCCCCTGTTTTCTTTTCAAATAACCAAACCCACCTTAATATTTTTTTTTGTTTACTCAATTCAGTCTCTTCACTCTAAACAAACTCACCCCTTCCCCTGCTTCGTGTCTTACTTCTTCTACGATTAAACTCAACCCCAGCCATCTTTTTTTTTCTTGTCGCACACACACACACAAACACTCTTGCTTCCTTTGAATTAAAACCCACAACCCCAGTCTTTTCCTTAACTGTGCTGAGTTGTTTTCTTCAATTCTTTGATTGTTGGTTTTTACGAGTTTTAATTCGAGTCAGAGTATGATTTCTGTTCTGTGATTGGCCGAGTTCCCTTTGTTTGTAGTTTTTTTTTTAAATTTTCTGGGTCGTTGTTTTGCTCCAAATTGTTGCTGAATTCCGTGTCTTGTCGCATTAGAATCTTGTCTTATTTTTCGATTGTTTAGCTTTTCTGTTGTTGATTCGTGTTGATTTGCTGCGATTTTGCTGATTTTACCGAGTTGATGTCTCATTTGTGCTATAGCTGTCTGTTCTGAGTCGATTTCATGGTTTTTGTAAATCGAGTTTTCATGTCTGAGTTTCCGTGCTGTCCGATTTATTGATTTGTGTTTCTAATTCTTGCAAGGGATTGAGTTTTTGTGCTGCGTTTCCGAGTGTTTGGTGTTAGTGTTTTTGTTGTGTCGAGTTAGTCTTGTTTACACTGAGTTTTGATGATTTGTATTTGTGTTGCTGTTTTTGTTTTAACCAAGTCGAGTCACTGTTATGAGGTTTCTTGTTACCATCGGTTCTTCACTGAGTCAACTGGGTCATTTTACTCCGTTTAATTTTTCTGAGTTTTTATTCGAGTTTCTGCAAAATGTCGAGTTTTCTGGTTGTAAAAAAAATTTGCAGAACTGGTTATTTGTGAGTTATGATTTAATTTTAGTTCGTTAATTCCTTGTGTTGGTATAAAATGGCTAGTTTAATTTACGAACGAATCATGTCGATTTTTTTTTAAAATAACTTTGCAAATAAAATCTAGTTTAATTTGAATTTAGAATTTTTAGAATAATTTTAGAATAATTTAATTTTAGATTTATATTTAATTCTCTTTTAAAAATAGTTTAAATTTCTTTTGGTAATTAAATAGTATAAAAAAAATCAAAATTCTCAAAAATCAAACTTGTTCTAATTTGATTAGATTAAAAATTAAGGATTGCGAAAATAAAATAGTCTCTGCGGAACGAATCTAAATTTACTAAAACGAGATTGTGCATTTGCAATCAATTTTAAATAATTATTTTTAGCACATCAAGTTTTTGGCGCTGCTGCCGGGGACTAATTATTTTTCGCATCTTAGTTTTTAATTTTTCGTTAATAATTATTTTTAGTTTTCAATTATTTTTAGTTAATAATTGTAGTTGTGCCCCTTTAAATCTTAATTTTATTGTGGGTTTCATAATTTTTAGTTATAGATCTAATTTTAATATTTTATGTGTTAGTGTAATAATAAATAAAAAAAATTAGTTTTATAAAACTTTCATTACGAATTTTTTGTATTTAATTCTCTGTTTTATCGTTTAATTCGAAGCATTAGAATCTCCCCTGTTTTCTTGTTGCAAACCCAGCTCATTTTCAGTCCAAACAAAACCCAACTCCATTTCTTTTCCCCCTTTCTTTCTCCTCATACAAATACACACAACCCTTCTTCCTCCCTTCATTTTCTGCAAACACCCCTTTCCCTTTAACCCATTTCTCTTCTTCTTCATTTAAGATGTGAGTTAGTTTCTGTTATGTTTGATTTTTTTTTAAAGTCTTTGAATGCTATCGAGTTGTGTGCTTCTTGATTTATTGTTGAGTCGACTCGGTTCATTTATTTAGAATCGTTGATATTATTGTGTTTTTGAGTTTGTGCTTGTGTTCGAGTTTCTAATTTGGTGTAGAATCAATGTTGAGTTTTCTGTTACGACTGGGCTCTTCTTCGTTCGTTGCAGCTGTGTTCGTCGAATTTTTGCTTTTGCGTTTTGTGTCTACCGAGTTGACCTGAAGAATTTGTGCTGCTAAGTCTGTTTGTGTTTTTTTCGAGTTCTGTTTTACATACGAGTCGTGTTCGTTTTTGACTCGGAGTTGTGTGTTCTGAATTATGGTTTTTGTTTAATTCCACCAGCGTGTTAATTTAGGTGTAAGTTGTTTTCAGATAAATCCATTTATTTTGATTCATGTTGTTAGTTTCTTTTGGTCCAAAATTAAATTGCTAGCTCATGTTAGTTTTTGTCCATTTTATCACTACTTAATTTGCAATGTCCAACCCAATCTGTTTCTGGCCCAAGAATCAATTCCTAGCCCAGATACATTATTAATTGCATTTTAAATGTCACAGCATGTTAAAATTTGGTTTACTTTTGTATTGGCTAATCATTAGTTTAATTATTCTGTAATCATTACACCAATAATTAGTAATCATTGTAAAAATCATTTTTTTTTCGTTTAATTTGTTTTGGTGCAGTTTAGCTCAGTTACTTGTATGTTTATTTTATCAACAATTTCTTTTCCAGTTAATTAGTATAAAATCAAAATTGTTCTAATTCGATTAAATTAAAAATTAAGTTGCGAAAATGTTAGTCTCTGAGGAACGAACCTAAAATAATTCCACGATTGAACCGTGCGCTTGCGGTTGATATTTTCAATTATTTTAGCACATCAAGTTTTTGGCGCCGCTGTCGGGGACTAATTATTTTTCGCACCTTAGTTTTTAATTTTTCGGATTAGCTTTTTTCTCATTTTTTTTCTTGTTTGCATTTTTTCAAGGAATTTGGAGGAAAATTCGGGAAACTTGGATTAAAGCGGAAGAATTTTCTCGGAATTTTGGAAGCTTTGCTTGGGTAAACCGTATCTCTCTCCTCTTTCATTTTTTTCCCTTATTTATAAAATCACACAAAAAAATATAAAAATTGAAAATTTTAAAATCCAAAAAGAAAATAGTTTTAATTACATAATTGTTGCATCATGCATATAATCACTTAGGGTACATCATCTAGATTTTGATTTTCTTGTTTTTAATTTTTCGTACCTTATAATTGTGGTGATCGTTGGAGGACCCCAAGGTACGTTAAATTCTTTCTTTTCTTTAGTTAGAGCACGTAGTTAAGCATCCATAAATGTTTATAGTGTTTTATACCTCTTTGATTGTTGCATCATTTTGTAAATAAATCTTAAGGGCAAAACCACCTACAAGATAAGGGAAGGGATTCATCACTCTTTCCTTATCCCAAAAACAATTTAATACCTCATTTTGCATACCCTAGCCTTTAATAAAATTAATTAGACGTTTGCCCAAGGAATCTCGCGCTCATTTAGGAAGGTGCTTAAGAAACGAAGTAATCTTTAATTATTCCGACTTTTTGGTGTCTAGGAAAGCGAAAGCTGACCTGGCCAATTAAGGTTTTGGTGTCTGGGCTGGTGTTTAGCCTCTTGGCAATGCTTGCACCTACCTGGCCAAGCCGGTTTGAATAATTATTGATTTACCTAATTTTTGGTAGCCCTTAAAGTTAGGAGAAGGTCTAGTTCAATTTTTTTTAGGAAACCATAGGGTTAGAATTTTGTTTTCTTTTAATTTTTCACCATTTTTTTTGTGTGTTTATTTTTTTTCGTACTTATTTGCTACGTGTTTCCTTAAATGGTTTATGCGAACTATTTGGATTAGGGATAACTCTTCTAGACTAGTGAGATCGTTTGAGATTTCTTCCTCTTCTGATTCCGAGTCTTTAGATAATTCCGAACCATTAGTAAACATGGCCATGTCTCTGAAGGATAGTTGCTACCCCACCCGTTCTGCCCAACCCTCGTGTATCACTCTTCCTCCCGTAAATGGTAATAATTTCGAGATCAAAGCTCAACATATTAGCATGTTACCCAAATTTACCGGGAGTGAAGGTGAGGACCCGTATCTTTTCATCCATGAATTCGAGGAGGTTTGTGCCTTACAAAAACTCCAACAATTAACCGAGGACTCGATTAGGCTTAGACTCATTAATTTTGCGCTTAAAGAAAATGCTAAGAAATGGTTGTATAGCCTACCGGTTAATTCTATTTCCACGTGGGAGGGATTTGGGGTAATTTTTCGTAAGAAATATTTTCCAAACCATAAGACTACGAGAATTACAAACGAAATAAATCAATTTCATCAAAAGGAAAATGAGTCTTTTTGGAAATATTTTGAGCGCTTTAATTTTTTTTTATCACAATGCCCCCACCACGGAATAGAAAAGTGGAGACTTTGTAAGATCGTTTTCGAGGCCTTAGATAGTCCAACAACCGCGTTGTTAGAGTTTATGTGCCAAGGTGAATTCATGGAGAAGGATGAGGACGAGGGGTGGGCGTTTTTCGAAGAATTAGCCGAGAAGACCATGTTGTGGGAGTTTACTATGGAACCTCATAAGTCCAACGAGTCGTCTAGCTCGTCTAGGGGTTTGCATTCAATTGGAAATTCGATTGCAACTGATGCCAAATTAGCTACTCTTACTAGACGACTTGAAGATTTAGAAACTCATAGTAGTCCCCCACCTATCTCTATGTACGCAAATTATAATTCTTCGAACTTTGAGTCTCAACATTGTCCCGATTTTGAGCAAGTGAACGCAATGTTTCAACCTAGGCCTCGGAATGACCCGTTTACACCGACTTACAATCCTGGGTGGAAGAACCACCCGAATTTCTCGTAGAACCAAGGCCAAAACTTCCAATCTCCACCACCATCTTTTCAAAATCCGAACTATCCAAACCAAGGTCATTTTTCAAACACGACTCAAAATCACGTTCCTTATTCAACTCAAGCTCCCGCCCACCCACCCGGCTTTCATGAGTCGGATAAGAGAATTAATTCCTTGGAAAAGACTCTCGATGCGCTTCTTAAATCAACAACTAATTTGGCTCAATCTCAACAAACCTTCATGCAAACCATGACTCAAGATAGGAAAATTTTAAATGCTAGTACTCAAGCCATATCTAAGTTAGAGGTTCAAGTGAGCCAATTAGCCAATGCCATTTGTGAACGAGAGAAGAACAAACTTCCAAGTCAAACCGAGGTCAATCCTAAATTTCCTCTAGACCTCCTCACAATGTGAATGTTAGATATTGATTCAAGTGGTGATCAGGACCTGGACTACTGATCAGATACTGATGCTGACGTCATCAGTATTACACCGTCAGGATTGTGTTATCATCAGGATTGGAAGCTGATCAGGATTTCATGAGGATAAACATCAGTCCAGGAATCTAGGAAGATTGACATGTCGGTTCCTGATTTATAGGAATGTAGCTATCATTCAAGATATGTATTAAGAAACGTATGTAATTGATTTGATATATCTTGTAATTGATAGTGTATCTGTGTACTGTATATAAACACAGTTTAGGTTTTACTTAATTGTAATCGCTTACACGAATTATCTTGTAACCTAGCAGCTCTCAAGAACATAAGAATTTCTTGAGAGAGTTTGTAACAGTTTTATATCAGAGTTAATAAAGCTGTTATATATTCATACTTGTGTTATTATTTCTGTTTAAGTTGAAAATCTTATACAATTGTATTCAACCCCCCTTCTACAATTGTTAATTACTGGGCAACAGTGAACGCTGTCATTTCCTTAAGGTCCGGTAAGCAAGTAGAAAATCATGTCGGTGACAAGTCTCCCAAAGAAGACGAGTCAAATTCTAAACCAAACGCTAATCTTGAACCCGAGAGTTCAAAGGAATAAGGATCAAAGAGTGGGACAAAACACGTCCCCGAAGAACCTAATGAACGAGTCTTTAAGCCAAAAGCTCATTACCCTCAACGACTCATTTCTCCTAAACAAACGGCCCAAATGGACAAGATCTTAGAAGTCTTTAAGCAAGTCAAAGTCAACATCCCTCTTTTAGACGTGATTCAACAAATTCCTTCGTATGCGAAATGTCTAAAAGATTTGTGCACACATAAGCGAACTACTCACGTCCCTAAGAAAGCCTTTTTGACCTCTCAAGTTTGTTCAATTCTTTCGAACCAAATTCCCGTGAAATATAAGGACCCCGACTGTCCTACAATTTCATGTGTCATAGGCAATACCTTTATGGACAAGGCATTACTTGAATTAGGCGCTAGTGTGAACTTTCTTCCATTTTCGGTCTAGCAAGCCCTAGGTTTAGGAGAGCTTCAAAGAACTAATGTTACACTTCAATTAGCCGATCGTTCTGTCAAAGTTCCTAAGGGGATTATTGAAGACGTGCTAATTAAAGTAGGTGACTTTTTCTTTCCCGTTGACTTTATCGTCCTAGAAACCGAACCGGTCAAGAACCATAAGAATCAGATTCCTATTATTCTAGGAAGGCCATTTCTAGCCACCTCCTATGATTTAATTAATTGTAGAAATGGATTAATTAAACTAACATTTGGGAACATGACCATTGACCTCAACATTTTTCACATAGGGAAACAACCCGATGATTTCTATGATCAACCTATGGATGTCAATTTAATTGATGATATAGTTGATCAAGAATTCATCAACCCTAATGATGCTCTTGATTTTTGTTTAAAACACTTTGGTCAAAATTGGGATGATTCTGAATATATAAATGAGGTCAATGCAATGTTAGATTCCACCATTCCTACAAATAACCAAGCATGTGATCCACCTCCTTTGCCACTTTTCGAAGCTAGTGAACCCGTTGAGTCAAAGCCGCCCGATTTAGAACTCAAACCTCTTCCCAACACTCTTAAGTACGGCTTTTTAGGTCCTAACGAGTCTCTTCCCATTATCATTGCCTCTAATTTGACCAAGTCACAAGAGGATGAGCTTGTAAGTGTGCTTAGAGAACATAAGGAAGCCATAGGTTGGAGTATCTCGGATATTAAAGGAATTAGTCCGTCCATTGTCCAACATCGAATTCACTTAGTTGATGATGCCAAACCAGTTCGTGAGCCACAAAGACGGTTGAACCCTACCATGATGGAAGTCGTTAGGAAGGAAATTCTTAAATGTCTAGATAATGGAATCATTTATCCCATTTCTGATCGCTCTTGGGTTAGCCCGATTCAGGTAGTACCTAAAAAGTCGGGTATTACCGTGGTGGCTAACGAGAACAATGAGCAAGTCCCCACTCGTATCCAATCCGGTTGGAGGGTGTGCATAGACTATAGGAAACTCAACGATGCCACTAGAAAAGACCACTTTCCTTTGCCATTCATAGATCAAATGTTAAAAAGGTTAACAGGTCATGCCTACTATTGCTTTCTAGATGGTTATTCCGGTTATTTTCAAATTCCTATAGCTCCCGAAGACCAAGAGAAAACAACTTTCACATGTCCCTTTGGAACCTTTACTTATCGTCGCTTAGCTTTCGGTCTAACCACTGCCCCAGCCACCTTCCAAAGGTGCATGATGAGCATTTCATAGATGACTTTTCCATCTTTGGTTCATCTTTTCATCAATGCCTAAACCATCTCGAGTTAGTCTTAAAAAGATGTAAAGAAACCAACCTCGTTCTTAATTGGGAAAAATATCATTTCATGGTTAAGGAAGGAATCGTTCTTGGTCGTAAAATTTCTGAAAAGGGGATCGAAATCAAAAGTTGACCTCATTGCCAATCTACCCCCACTAACATCGGTCAAAGGAATTCGTTTCTTTTTTGGACATGCGGGTTTTTATAAGCGTTTCATTAAAGATTTTAGCAAAAAGGCTAGACCCTTGACCACCCTTCTTGGCAAAGATGTCAAATTCGAGTTCAATAAAGATTGTTTACAATCTTTTGAACACCTTAAGAAAGAGTTGACCTCGGCCCCGATTATCAAGTCTCCCGATTGGAGTCAACCTTTCGAGTTAATGTGTGATGCATCTGATTACGCATTAGGGGCGGTATTAGGACAACGAATCAATAAGATACCTCATGTCATATACTACGCTAGTAAGACCTTAAACGATGCGCAACTTAATTATTCTACCACCGAAAAGGAGCTTCTAGCCGTAGTTTTTGTCCTCGAGAAGTTTAGGTCGTATCTTATTGGTTCAAAAATCATTGTTTACATCGATCATTCCGCCCTTCGATATCTCTTCTCTAATAAAGACTCAAAGGCCCGATTGATTAGGTGGATCTTGTTGCTCCAAGAATTTGACCTAGAAATTAGGGATAAGAAGGGGTCTGAAAATGTCGTTGCCGGTCATCTTTCTCGATTAGTGGTGGAGTCAACCACTGACTCGCCTTTGAATGAATCTTTTCCCGACGAACATCTCTTTTCTATCTCTACTCCTCCTTGGTTCGCCGACATTATCAATTACCTTGCAACCGGTTAAATTCCCTCTCATTGGTCCACACAAGATAAATCAAAATTTTTCTCTCAAGTCAAACACTTCTTTTGGGATGACCCATATTTTTTTAAATATTGTCCCGATAAAATCATTCGGAGGTGCATCCCAAACCATGAGTTTCGAAGTATACTTTCCTTTTGTCACGATCAAGCTTGTGGAGGTCATTTTAGTGCTAAGAAAACGGCAGCTAAAATCCTCCAAAGCGGTTTTTATTGGCCTAGTTTGTTTAAGGATGCTGCTGAATTCTGTGCCGCTTGTAGTAGGTGTCAACACTTAGGAAAGATCACTAGAAGAAATATGATGCCTATGAGTCCCATCTTAATCATGGAACTAGAGCATAGGGCCTTGTGGGCCATTAGAGATTTGAACTTTGACTTACCAACCACCGGTAGTCATAGGAAGTTGCAATTGTCAGAACTAGAGGAATTAAGAAATGAGGCCTATGAAAATGCTAAAATCTATAAAGAAAGAACTAAACTTTTTCATGATAAATCCATTTTGAGAAAATCATTTTCTCCAGGTCAAAAAGTTCTTTTATACAATTCTAGTCTTCATTTATTCCCCAGGAAATTGAGATCTAGGTGGGAAGGTCCTTATATTGTTCGGACCGTTTTTCCTCACGGTGCAGTTGAAATTGAAAATCCTAAAAATGGTGATGTATTTAAAGTTAATGGACAAAGACTTAAACCATTTTTAGAGCTACCATTTGATCCCGAGGATGAGGTCACCCACCTCATCGACCCGTGATTCATGTAAGTTTCTTTCAGTAGGTAGTTGTAAATTCTCTCCTTCATCCCTTGTTAGGTATTATCTCCTCCTTCTCATTTACTCATTTCTCTTGCATTTGCATACATTGAGGACAATGCATGATTTAGGTGTGGGGGAGGGTTTTTAGTGTATATATAAAAATCAGAAAATCCAAAAAAAATTAAAAAATGAAAAAAAATCACAAAAAGAGTTGTAAAATTGTAATTAGTAGAGTTATAATCTTATTCTAGTCTTGTTAATTGATTGCTAATTGCTTGATGCACCCTTACATGCTATGATAATCTTGTGATCCTTTAGCTTTTGATTGAGAAGTGATTTGCTAAGTTCTTGTCCACACACTTACACTAGCAAGGTGAAACTAGTAGACTTATTTGATTTGTGCAAGAAATTAGAATGTCATGATTAGGTTTAAGATGATTTGGTTTTCATTCTTTGAGTACAAGTAGGTGCATTGAGGATACCTTTACTTGAGAATGATTATGTTCTACCACACCAAGTGAGTTTTGATCCTATATGCACATCTTTTGCATTTATATTCGTTTGTTTGAGTGTCCACTTGTCATTTGCATTGCTAGCACTTGTTTGAGTTTTTTCTTGAAACACATGACATTGATTGATGATAAGATGATAAAGGCATTTAGGAATAACCCATATTTCCCAAAATATCCACACCATTCTTATGTGATCAATTAGTTACCCCTTTGAGCTTAATCAAATTTGGTGACACAGCACATTACTCGCCTAAGACCTTTTTCTTGTACAGCCTTACGAATACTTGATCCCAATTTGTCAAAGGCTAGTAGGAACTTGAGGGAGTAATAAGGTGTATAAAATGGGTTTACTTTTGTTCATAACTTTTGAAGAAATATATGTTTTGTTGGTTATCTTGTTAGTCGATTTTCAAGATAAATCTAAAGGAGGATTATGGTTTCTTATAGCTCTAATAATAATAATAAATAAAAAAATAAAAATATATATGTAAATATGAGAGCATACTTATGTTTTTGTAATCCTCCTTTATTCGACTAGTCAAGTCTTTTTGAAAATAGAAAAATAATTGTGTGAGGGGAAAGTTTGGTGTTGTGCATGATTTCCATGATGATTACTAGCTTTTGACACTTCACCTTGTTTTGGCCTTACTTGACATACCCTGTCCCTAGCCCCATTACAACCCAAACAAAGACCTTTTGATTGTCATCATTGATGTATGTTGTGTTTAAGTTAGAATGATACCAACACACTACATAAGTGTATGGCCAAGATCAACTCTTCAAAGCTTAAGGGGGAAGGAAACAAATAAATGGATAGGATTTCACCACCACACAATACAAATGTATGGTGGGGATTTACCCAACACCCCCCTTAACCCTAATTCCTATCCTATAAATACCCCCTCACCCCCCTTGTATTTAGTAACTTAGATTTTAGGGTAGCTTTAATTTCTTATATTTTCTTTAGTTTCAAATCTTGTAAACACTCTTTTTAATTTTAATTCAATTTCATTTCCTTTAATTTCTTGTCTTGCTCTTTCGTTTATATTGCCTTAGCTTTCGTTATTTTCGTAAATCCGTTTAGTGGACAAAGTAGCGTAATGCTAACCACTATGGGTTGAAAATAACGATTTTTATTTTCTTGCTCGAAGCTTTAATTTTAGTTTTAATTCGTAATTTTGCCCCTTTAAATTTTCATTTTATTGTGGGCCATTTAATTCCAAATCATCGTTTTAGTGTAATTTTAATTTTCTAGTTAATTTCTTTATTTTCATATTTAATTTTCAAAAAATAAAAAAAAACCAACAAAAATATTAGTTTCGTTAAATTTCAGTATTTATTTCCTGTATTTACTTGTTTTAGTCGAAGCTTAGTAACCTCCCCTGTTTTCTTTTCAAATAACCAAACCCAGCTTAATATTTTTTTTTGTTTTCTCAATTCAGTCTCTTCACTCTAAACAAACTCACCCCTTCCCCTGCTTCGTGTCTTACTTCTTCTACGATTAAACTCAACCCCAGCCATCCTTTTTTTTTTTGTCGCACAAACATACACAAACACTCTTGCTTCCTTTGAATTAAAACCCACAACCCCAGTCTTTTCCTTAACTGTGCTGAGTTGTTTTCTTCAATTCTTTGATTGTTGGTTTTTACGAGTTTTAATTCGAGTCTGAGTATGATTTCTGTTCTGTGATTGGTCGAGCTCCCTTTGTTTGTAGTTTTTTTTAAATTTACGGGGTCGTTGTTTTGCTCCAAATTGTTGTTGAATTCCGTGTCTTGTCGCATTAGAATCTTGTCTTATTTTTCGATTGTTTAGCTTTTCAGTTGTTGATTCGTGTTGATTTGCTGCGATTTTGCTGATTTTACCGAGTTGATGTCTCATTTGTGCTATAGCTGTCTGTTCTGAGTCGATTTCATGGTTTTTGTAAATCGAGTTTTCATGTCTGAGTTTCCGTGCTGTCCGATTTATTGATTTGTGTTTCTAATTCTTGCAAGGGATTGAGTTTTTGTGCTGCGTTTCCGAGTGTTTGGTGTTAGTGTTTTTGCTGTGTCGAGTTAGTCTTGTTTACACTGAGTTTTGATGATTTGTATTTGTGTTTCTGTTTTTGTTTTAACCAAGTCGAGTCACTGTTATGAGGTTTCTTGTTACCATCGGTTCTTCACTGAGTCAACTGGGTCGTTTTACTCAGTTTAATTTTTCTGAGTTTTTATTCGAGTTTCTGCAAAATGTCGAGTTTTCTGGTTGTAAAAAAATTTTGCAGAACTGGTTATTTGTGAGTTATGATTTAATTTTAGTTCGTTAATTCCTTGTGTTGGTATAAAATGGCTAGTTTAATTTACGAACGAATCATGTCGAATTTTTTTTAAAATAACTTTGCAAATAAAATCTAGTTTAATTTGAATTTAGAATTTTTATAATAATATAGTTTTAGATTTATATTTAATTCTCTTTTAAAAATAGTTTAAATTTCTTTTGGTAATTAAATAGTATAAAAAATCCAAATTCTCAAAAATCAAACTTGTTCTAATTTGATTAAAATAAAAATTAAAGATTGCGAAAATAAAATAGTCTTTGCGGAACGAATCTAAATTTAATAAAACGAGATTGTGTACTTGCAATCAATTTTAAATAATTATTTTTAGCACATAAGTTTTCCAGATGGATGTTAAAAGTGCTTTTCTAAATGGAGAATAGGAAGAGGAGGTATATGTTGAGCAACCTCCTGATTTCATTGATCCAAAATATCCAAATCATGTTTATAGATTGGATAAAGCACTTTATGGACTAAAGCAAGCTCCAAGAGCTTGGTATGAAACTCAGGCTCAATTCTTACTGGAAAGTGGATTCAAAAGAGGTACAATTGATAAAACTTTGTTTTATTTGAATCATGGTAAGGATTTGCTGTTAGTTCTGTTGATGATATCATTTCTGGGTCAACTAATTCTAAGCTGTGTGAAAAGTTTTCAAAGCTAATGCAGTCTAGATATCAAATGAGCAAGATGGGAGAAATGAGCTATTTCTTAGGTGATGAGGAATAGAAGTGGAAGTAAAATAGAGATTTTATACACTTTATTCATATCTAGTATTCAAAAAATATATTATAAATATTAGTTAAGGAAGTTCTAACTATTTAATTTATTAATAATAAGTCCAACTGTTTATGGACCTTATTGAGAAAGTAGATATTTGGCTTGCAAGTTTTTAACTTTCACTTGAAAGGGTTTTTCTTGTTTTAAGCACTTAGGATTTTATTTTCAAGTTGGATCAGGATTTTGATGGGTTTCCTAGTTGGGTTCAGGTATTAGCTAAATTCCTAACTGATATTGAATTTATTTTAGATTCCTCTCTGAATAAGGGTTGAATAATGTTATTTATGTAGCCTATAAATACTCTTGTCTTATAATCTTTTGGGAGACGATATTGATAATAAGATTTTGGCTATTTGATAGCTTTGAGAATTGAATTCAGGAGTGAATTCAGAGTTTGAGTTTTGTTTCTCCATTCGGAGATTCAGAATTAGAGTTTTGTTTCTCCATCTTTGGAGATTCAGAGTTTACTTTATATTTGTCTTTATTACATATTATTACGAGAACATCACGTTCCGTATCAATTTGGTATCAAGAGCCAAGGTTTCTCCATCAATTTCTTAATTGTTGGGAGATCTAGGGTTTTCGCAAAAAAAAAGCTACTGTTCACGGGTACTGTTCACTAGCACTGTTCATTGGCGCTGTTCACGGCACTGTTCATCGGCATTGTTCATGATACTGTTCACGGCACTGTTGCACATTTATGGCAGGGGTTGAAGATTTAAAACTTGAAGGATCGGATGGAGCTTGAAGTTAACTCTTAAAATATTACTGAGCAAATTAATTATATGGCAGAGCAACAAGCAGAGATCAAGGTAAGTTTACGAGCTACAAATGATAAGATTGAGGATTTATGAGCTACAAGCGAGAGGATTGAGAGGGTTGTTACTGCGGTAGAAAATACACCTCTTTGCGGTAGCTTTACAAGAAACCCTCCAACCACTAACAATGATTACGATGATACAAGTTTGAAGTGGCATGTACGGGAACTTAGTGGGGCTGGTGATTCCGAGGATTTATTAGAATGGGTGGATCATATGGAATTTTTTTTTGATTACAAAGGCTACGATGATCAAAAGTCTTATAAAATTGTAAACATGAAGCTAACAAGATATGCATCTGCATGGTTTGACAATTTGAAGTTCAAGCTCATGAGGGAAGAGGCTCCTAGGATCACAACTTGGACTGAGATGAAAAGGCAATTGAATAATCGTTTTGGTCCAAAGGAATTCACACAAGATAAAGTGGTCAAGAGAGATGAAGTTGAAAGGGATATTTTTCAAGTTGAAGATACAGATGTGAAAAATCAATCAGGTAATGATAATGTGATCGTACCACAATCTTTAAGTTGTGTAGAGCACGAGAGTAGAGGGGTTCTTGATGTTGATAAAGTTAAAAAATCTCATGTAAACTTACCTTGATCTCTGCTTGTTGCTCTGCCATATAATTAATTTGCTCAGTAATATTTTAAGAGTTAACTTCAAGCTCCATCCGATCCTTCAAGTTTTAAATCTTCAACCCCTGCCATAAACGTGCAACAGTGCCGTGAACAGTATCATGAACAATGCCGATGAACAGTGCCGTGAACAGCGCCAATGAACAGTGCCGGTGAACAGTACCCGTGAACAGTAGCTTTTTTTTGCGAAAACCCTAGATCTCCCAACAATTAAGAAATTGATGGAGAAACCTTGGCTCTTGATACCAAATTGATACGGAACGTGATGTTCTCGTAATAATATGTAATAAAGACAAATATAAAGTAAACACTGGATCTCCAAAGATGGAGAAACAAAATTCTAACTCTGAATCTCCGAATGGAGAAACAAAACTCAAACTCTGAATTCACTCCTGAATTCAATTCTCAAAGCTATCAAATAGCCAAAATCTTATTATCAATATCGTCTCCCAAAAGATTAAAAGACAAGAGTATTTATAGGCTACATAAATAACCTTATTCAACCCTTATTCAGAGAGGAATCTAAAATAAATTCAATATCAGTTAGGAATTTAGCTAATACCTGAACCCAACTAGGAAACCCATCAAAATCCTGATCCAACTTGAAAATAAAATCCTAAGTGCTTAAAACAAGAAAAACCCTTTCAAGTGAAAGGTAAAAACTTGCAAGCCAAATATCTACTTTCTCAATAAGGTCCGTAAACAGTTGGACTTATTATTAATAAACTAAATAGTTAGAACTTCTTTAACTAATACCTATAATATATTTTTCGAATACTAGGTACGAATAAAGTGTATAAAATCTCTATTTTACTTCCACTTCTATTCCTCATCATTAGGTTTGCAATTTAAACAGACTGATGATGGCATTTTTGTCAATCAGTCAAAATATACAAAGAATTTGCTAAAGAGGTTTAACATGCAAGACAGTTATACTGCTTCAACTCCCATTGCTACAGCCACTAAGCTTGATCCTCATCAAGGTGTTGAAGTGGATGTAACTCACTACAGAGGAATGATTGGCTTATTATTGTATCTAACTGCTAGTAGACGAGATATCATGTATGCAACCTGTCTATGTGCTTGATTTCAGGCAAATCCCAGAAAACCACACCTGATAGCAGTTACAAGAATTTCCAGATATCTTAAAGGCACCCCATCTCTTGGCCTTTGGTATGCTAGAGAATCTGATTTTAGTTTGTGGGGATACTCAGATGCTGATTTTGCAGGCTATAAAATAGACAGGAAAAGTACTTCAGGCAGTTGTCAATTTTTAGGAGGTAGACTAGTTTCTTGGTTCAGTAAAAAGCAAAAGTCTATCTCTACATCTACTGCAAAAGCTGAGTATATTGCTGCTGAAAGCTGCTGTGCTATCAATTAGGATATGTATTGTAAACAGTAGTTAATTGATTTGACATATCTTGTAATTGATAGAGCAGCTATGTGATGTATATAAACATAGTTTAGGTTTTATCTCTTACACGAGATATCTTGTAACCTAGCAGCTCTTAAGAACTCAACATTTTTTAAGAGAGTTTTATAACAGTTTTATATCAGTAATCAATAAAACTGTAATTATTCATACTTGTGTTATTAAAAATAGAAAATCTTATATAATTGTATTTAACCCCCTTCTACAATTGTAAATCACTAGACAATATTTTATAATCACATCAAATCAGATTTTGGGTTTAAATTTTTTTAACATCTCTATTATTAACATGATTATTATTTTCTAAATCAAAATCGAAGTACAGTGTTAACCCGAATATACTTGTAGAAGGGGGGTTGAATACAAGTATAAGTAATCGTATCTGATATTTGCTCGATCAAATAAACAAGAACAAACGAATGATTCAAACTTGTTTGTATTAATAAGATCAAATACAAACTCTACCAAAGGTGTACAATACCTTTAGCAGCTGCTGACAATATAAATCTCTCTATGTTTGTTTCGAACTCTCGAATACAAACCTTACACTAAGCTCTCGTACTTTCGAACTCTTTTCACAATGATATAGAGAGAGTATTTATAATGCTTCCTATCAACTAATAACAGAAAGTAATAATCTATACATGATATTATTTTATCATCCAGTTGATAGTTTCCATCAATAGTAAAATCTTTCCTTCATGATAACTTCTTGCTGTTCTTCAAAACAACGATCCTGTTTTATAGCACTTTCCAGTTTCTGTAGCATCCATAATGATATCATCAGTAGTATGACTAATATCAGGATTTCACATTGCATCAGGACTTGACATCCATCAGGATTTGACTTGTCATATCGGGATCTATTCATAGTTCCTGAAATGTAGTCCTTGACCCCTGTTCCTGACTAAACTCTACAGTTTACTGCCTAACACATACATCCTATACAGAGTGCTAAATCCTTTATAAGATCAGGATATTACAAGAAGTATATTTAAATTCTATTCTCAACATTACAACTCATGAATTATTATTAATAATCTCCCCATTTTTATGCTTTAAGATCTGAAGCATAAATCTGAGTTGTTGATGTCAAAACATATAACAATACAACCAGAATAGAATTTATGAATTTAAGTTCATGAAGTTAAGTACCTCCTTCTTCAAATGTAGACATAATATCTGGTACTTAGAAACTTAAAAAGAATTTCAACTATTTTGATGCTTCTTTTCCTTTACCACTTCCCTGTTGAGATTCATCTCTGTCACCATTAGTTCTTCCTTTATCTCCCCCAGTCTGTTGTCTCTGAATTGTCTTTATCTCATCCTTTTTGACATCAGCAACATTAATGCCAAGAAATTTAGTAACAGAACAAATGAGAACTGCTTGATTTTCCATTATAGTGACTTGGTTATCTTCAAGTATTTGAAGTCTTGATTGAATAACAGTTTGAGAATCCTGAATATCCTTTAGAGTTTCAGAATTAACTTTAATATTGGAAGTGCTTGTTGTATCTTCAGACTCAGATTCAGAAAGTACTGCATCAGTATTCTTTGTAGAAGAAGTTGCCTGTATTTCATATTCTAGTGATCAGATGCTATCGATGTCTCAATTTTAGCTGATATTGGAAGTACATACAAAGGAATACTAGGATCATTAGAAATTTCTTCTGGTACATTTTGAGTAAGAGATTGTCTTAGCCTTTCACCTCTTCTGTTGATAATTCCTACAAGCCTTTCTTTCTGTTGCTGAGCTTTAACTTCTGGCTTTGCATTGTGCTTTGCTAAGTCATGTCTCTCATACATTTTGATAAAAGAATAAGTACCAGCATCCATACCAAGATTTTTAGACTAAGATTCAGGAAAAACCTGATCCTAGAAATCAAAAGATGGTGGTTTCCTAATTTTCTCTCCCTCACTATGGAGTTGATCATCCATACCCTCATTCTCATTTTCACTATCTAAAGTCAACTCTCTTTCTACCTCACCTTTTGCTTGGTCAAGAGCCAGCCTCTCAGTTTGCGGATCTATGTCCATCTTTTCAAGTATATCACTCAAATTTGGAAAAGTGCTCTCATGACCTATAGAAAAATAGGGGTTAAGAGAAGTTTTTATACCTGAACTCACATGGAGAGAGGGTTTCTCGTTTGGCAAGGGTCTTGAGGTTTTCTCTATGGAGTGAGCTGCTATAGTCTCTGAACCCTCATAAACATCTACTATCTTTTCAGAAACTACAGTCTCCAGTATACCACTTTCAGGATCTACACTAAACTCTAATGCCTTCAGTAATACTTCATTAGGCACCACAGTTTGTGTGTCACCGTCTTTAAGTGTTGTTTGCTGAGACACACCCTCAAGATGGATAGACTCTGACTGAGCAATATTTGTTTGATCTTCAGAAAAATCAACCAAAGTCATTCCTCTCATATCATAGGGTATCTCACTTACAGTATCAGCCATCACAGAAGACCTTTCAGCATCAGCCATCACAGTTTCTGAGTCATCCAACCTCTAACTAGATGGTTCTTGTGTTGCAGTGATTGTGATCTGATCTATTCTACTATCCACCACTGGTGCAATAGTATCTCATGTTGACTTCATTCCACTATATACTACCTCCTTTTGTTCACCTTGAGTTGGAGCATCTTCAACAATATAATCTTTGTCAACCAAGTATGTATGAAACGATTGAAGTGCACCATGCTTTGTAAGTCCAAATGACCTGTATAACTCCTTTCTGACAGATACGTAGAAAGGCATCTTCATTAAATCAAGTCTTTGATGTAAAAGTCCATATTCTTCAGTATATGAGAGTTTAGGAACTCTTTCTACCAGAAAATCTAGAACAACTCTGGAAAGTTTAACTTTGATAGAAATAACTTTCATAGCCAGTCTGTATGTCAATGTAGTTTCCCATGAAGAATCAATATCAAGATCTCTCTTGTCAATTGCTGACTTAGATACAACTTCATTTGTTGAGACCTGCAGAATGTTAGTTGGACCAAACACTGTGTGTAGGTGACAAATGAATCTTTCTCCTTGTTCTCCTGGTATAGTGAGGAACAGATTTATCTTGAGAAGATTCAAGAGGTGCAGACTCAGTAGTGATCTTGGGATGAGATCCTTTTTCAATAGACACAGTCTTTTGAGAGACAGTATCTAGTAACTGTTTTCCTTTTTTAAGAACTGCAACCTTTTGAGAGACTGCAGCTTGGCTGTGACTAGGTTTTTCATCTCTTTGTACTAGTTTAGAAAGTTGAATTGCAGCCTTTAATTCTACTCTCTCAGCAAGAGATATATTATCATCATCTTCAGTAGAACTACTACTAGAAACAAAAAATCTTCTCTTCTTTACAACTGATGCCTTTTGAGAAACACCAGAGGTTGGTTTCTTTGAAACAATAGGTTGTGGATCAAAATTTGGTTCTAGAATTGTTTCAGAGACTGTAATGTGTTGGGTTACTTGGGTAGACACAGGGGGGGTTCTCCACCAAATGAGATTCCTGAGTCATTTCACCACCAAAGAAAGAAGAATTATAGAGAGTAGGAAGATGAGTTGTAAGGAGTACCTGAACATGATGTGGATAGTGCATTGCAGGTATCTCATCTAGATTCTTTTCACTGTCCTTCTTTATAATGTTAGAGAAAATTCTCTTTTGCTGTATATAAGAAGAAACATAGTGTTCTCTACCAAATCTAGTTTCAACATTAGGAATAAAATGGTTAATAAACAATTACATAAATCTGTGATAATAAACCATTTTCCTACTTTGATCTCTTGACCCAAGTTTGATACACATCTGACTTAAGATAATGTGATCAATGTTAATTACTCTGTTATAAAGCAAACTATATCCAATGTGTGATGTAACAGAAGTAATTTGTTCAAAAGAACTACATTTACCAGTAAAGCATTTAGCAAGTTTGTCAAAGAAAAAAGACCATTCCTTTTTGAGAAAGGGTCTCCTTAACTGGCTCATGTTACCTAGAGGTCCATTATATCCTAATTCAGATAACATAGTCCTAAAATTATCATCAGATGGTTCATTCTCAAAATTCACACTAACAGGTAAGTGCAATACTGAATTAACAATTGATTCAGTAATATCAAATGAGTCTTGTCCTAAGTGTAGAACAATCTTACCTGGTTGATCCTGAATAGAATCAACTACCTCAGCATTCTCCCAAGCTTGTGAAACAGCAGCTTGATTAATTTGTGAGATGCTGTCAATGTATAACTTAATGGTCCTTTCACAATAAAGTCCATAACTGGGTGAAAATCATTTGACACCCCTTTCTTGTTGGTGATAGCTGCAACATGATTGTTCGTCATAAAATCGAAGTCACCAAACTTGAAAGCTACTGATTTAGGTAGTCTTCTTTGAGCAGCCATTTTGATCTGAAAAGAACTTTAGAAATCTTTGAAATTGGTTAGTGATTTTGAGAACTCGAGAGTGTTTTTGCTTTAGAAAATATGAATTTAAAGAAAGCAATAAATAATTAGAGTTTCAAAACAAATATGTTTCAAAAAAATTTCAGACCCACTAACCCACGTCTACACGTAGATTGACAGGTGTCAGTCCCTGAAAAATACGGTTACCCACGATTTTTACCAACGATTTTTGGAAAATAAAATCCAAAATTGATTTTAATTAAATAAATCAGGGTATAGTCAAGATAAAAATCAATACTGGTCAACTTCTTTCTCCTGATGTGATCTTCTCATCAAGATAATCACAAATTTCAATGTGATTTCTAAATAGCAATAATCACAAATCCTGATGTGCTCACACTTTTAATTCCTGATCAATATCATCCTGATTCCAGAGACTAAATGGAGTTGCATACGTGGCATTTTCTTTTATCTGAAAAAGAAATAAACAATAATCCTGAACAAAATCAATTGGTTAGATACGTTTAATATTTCTTGGAAATACAAGAAATACAGTCACGCGCGGTAATAATGACTGACTGCGTTACTATTCTCCAAAAAGACTGTTCAGCTTCTCACGTCTTTCTATAAAACCAACTGACGTCTCATGTCATATTTCACTCCAAAACCTTCAAGCTTTTCTCTGTAAACACAAAACCTTTTTTATCACAATGGCTTTCAACCCAGATATCCACATGAACCCTAACTTTCGATTCCTTTCCTCTGAGGAGATACATGCCCTTGATGATCATGAGCAAATGGACTACCTCTTTGAACATATGAATTTCCTTCTTGAGTTGGAAATGGCTGGAATCGATCCAAATAATGTTAAAAACCCTCCAAATGATCAAAACCTTCCTCTTGAACAAAACCCACCTCTTGAACAAAATCCATATCCTATGCTTGAGGATGAAGAATTTGAAGAGGCAAAGGCTGATTTTAATGGAGATGCTATGCCTCATGTTCCAACATGCAAGGTTCAAGCGGGAAAGAGAAAGAGGGATGATGATTTCGACCCTTCTCCTGGAGGATGTCGAGTCTTTGTTCCTCTTCCTGTCATTCTTGCTCAATAAACATGGGATTGAGCCAGCTGCTCTCATTCAAGTCACCCAAACAAGGAATCCAAGAGCAGATGGTTTGCATCCCCCAAATAGATTTTGGCATGCTCTTCGTCTTCTATCTTAGATGCATGGAAGAAGCAAAATCCATTAGCCATAACATTAGACTAGAATAGGATTATCAGTATAAGTTAGACAAAAAGAAGTTTGTATTTCATTTCCAGGTATGTAATGTTTTTTATTAATGAAAATACAAGTTTCCTTATTATCTACTTGTCTATTGTTTGTTTATTTACAAGATCTGAATAGATTTTAAATTATCAGTATGCATGTGTTAAAACTTGCTTGTTTAGACTCGACAATTCTCAGAATTAGACCACTGAATAAAATGAACTTCAGGATTTGAAACATTAAGTCACAGACTGAACAAATTTTCAAAATCCTGATAATGACACAGAAATCCTGATGACGTCAGCATCCTGATAGTAATCCTGATCCTGATAATTGCTTAACAAGTCTATCATACTGTAATTTATCAAGGCAAAGTGTTACAGCTAAACAATTAACTTTAAAATATAGATCCTGACAGTGGTATCAAGTCTATAAGCTGAAACAACATACCTTGCTACTTTTGCAGATGTTAAAGATCTAGAAATTTAACATTCCTAACTCACTTACCAACCTAATGAAAGTGTTCTCATCAAGTGGTTTTGTTAGAATATCTGCAAGCTATTTATCAGTAGGAACAAAATGAAGTTCTATAGTACCATTCTCAATATGTTCTCTAATAAATGATACCTGACATCAATGTGCTTAGTCCTTAAATGTTGAACTGGATTTTCTGCAATTTTGATAGCACTAGTATTATCACAAAACATAGGAATATTACTAAGTGTCATAGTCCATCAATTGATTTCTTATCCAAATGAGTTGTGCACAACAACTTCCTGCTGCAATGTACTCAGCTTCTGCAGTTGAGGTTGAAACTGATTGTTGGTTCTTGCTTGCCCAAGAAATCAATCTGTTTCCCAAAAATTGACATGTACCTGTAGTGCTTTTCCTTTCTATCTTACACCCTGCATAATCAGAGTCTGAATAGCCAATTAGGGAGAAATCAGATTCTCTAGGATACCACAAACCAAGGTTTGGAGTTCCCTTGAGATATCTAAAAATTCTCTTCACAACAACTAAATGAGATTCCTTAGGATCACTTTGGAATCTAGCACATAAACAAGTAGAAAACATTATATCTGGTCTACTTGTAGTTAAATACAATAATGAGCCTATCATGCCTCTGTAACTAGTGTTATCCACACTCTTACCCTTAGGGTCAGAGTCTAGCTTAGTGGCTGTTGCCATGGGTGTTTTTGCAACTGAACAATCTTGAAAGTCAAACCTTTTTAAAAGATCTTTGATATACTTAGACTGATTAATGAAAATACCAGTCTCAGTTTGTTTGACCTGCAAGCCTAAGAAGTAATTTAGTTCACCCATCATGCTCATCTGATACTTAGACTGCATAAGCTTGCTAAACTTAGCACATAACTTTTCATTAGTAGAACCAAATATGATGTCATCAACATAAACTTGAACTAAAAGCAATTCACTTTTAACCTTTCTAAAGAATAGAGTTTTGTCAATTGTACCTCTTGTGAAGCCATTTTCAAGAAGAAATTTATACAAAGTCTCATACCATGCTCTTAGTGCTTGCTTCAGTCCATAGAGTGCCTTGTCAAGTTTGTAGACATGATTTTGAAATTTTGGATCAACAAAACCAGGTGGTTGCTCCACATACACTTCCTCATCAAGCTTCCCATTTAGAAAAGCACTTTTTACATCCATTTGGTATACTTTGAACTTTGAATGAGCCGCTAATGCAAAAAGCATTCTGATTGCTTCCAATCTTGCTACCGGGGCAAAGGTTTCATTATAGTCAATTCCTTCTTCCTGAGAGTATACCTTAGCTACCAGTCTTGCTTTGTTTCTTTCAATCATACCAGATTCATCTAGCTTGTTTCTGAAAACCCATTTTGCGCCAACAATAGATCTATCTTTAGGTCTTGGTACTAATTTCCAAACTTTGTTCCTCTCAAACTCATTTAGCTCTTCCTGCATTGCAATTACCCAATCAGGATCCTGTAAGGCTTCTTCAACCTTCTTAGGTTCATTCTTTGAGAGAAAACAACTGTTCAAACATTCATTTTGAGCTGATCTTCTAGTTCGAACGCCACTATTTGGATCACCAATTATCAAATCTTCAGTATAATCCTTTGTCCATTTTCTAACAGATGGTAGATTACCCCTACTATACTCTCCCCCTAAGTTAGTGGTATCTCTTGTAGAAGAATTTTCACTACCTTCAAAAGCTCCCCCTTGATCAGTAGAATCAGTAGACTCCATACTGCTGCTAGTATCTGATCTTCCTTCGTTAGTCTCTGAAGGATCAGTTCTGGAGGGAGTAGACTCTGAATGACTAGTCTGCTCCTGATGAACACTTTGTTCTCCTTGATTAACTTGCTCCCCCTCAATAGTAGCATTCCTGTGAGAAGTAACAGAGATTTTACTGGAAAACCTTCATCATCACTGTAGAGTATCTCACA
Organism: Saposhnikovia divaricata; assembly: GCA_036435485.1. Lineage (NCBI taxonomy): Eukaryota > Viridiplantae > Streptophyta > Magnoliopsida > Apiales > Apiaceae > Saposhnikovia > Saposhnikovia divaricata. The sequence goes on along the minus strand of CM071599.1, from coordinate 138,034,372 downwards.
ATCCTTAAAGATTTTCAAATTCTAACTTGTCATGGCTCTCATCAATTTGCAGAATTCCAAATTTCTTGTCATCAAATACAACATCAATTGATTCCATAACAATATGAGTTTTGAGATTATATACTTTGAAGGCCTTTGATGCAGAATATCCTAGAAAGATTGCTTCATCCGACTTGGCTTCAAATTTTCCTAATTGTTTTGGATGAACTTTCAGGACATAACATTTGCATCCAAAGATGTGAAAATATTTCACACTTGGCTTCTTCCCTTTGATCATCTCATAAGGAGTCTTACCATGACTATTTACCAAGGTACAATTTTGAGTGAAACATGCAGTGTTGATAGCTTCTGCCCAAAAATAGGTTGGAAGCTTTGCATCTGCAAGCATGGTTCTAGCCGCCTCTATGAGAGTTCTGTTCTTTCTTTCCACTACACCATTTTGCTGTGGTGTTCCAAGCGCAGAAAACTGTAGAGAGATTCCATTGTCTGCACAATACTCGTCCATGGTAGAATTCTTGAATTCGGTACCATTGTCACTCCTTAGTACTTTAACCTTGTACTTAGAGCTATTCTGAATATTCTTGACAAGTTCAATGATTTTTTGAGGAGCTTCATCTTTCTTGTGGAGAAAGAACACCCATGTGAACCTTGTGTAATCATCCACTATAACTAGAGCATATCTTTTCTTGCAGATAGACATAATATTCACTGGACCAAATAGATCAAGATGCAGCATATGAAATGGTTCAGTAATTGAATATTTTGTCTTGCTCTTGAAAGTGGTTCTTTTCTGTTTACCAAGCTGACAAGCATCACAAAGTCCATCTTGCACATAATTCACCCGAGGTAGGCCTCTCACAAGATTATGCTTAACAAGTTGATTAAGCTTTTTGAAATTTAGATGTGAGAGCTTCTTGTGCAAGTTCCAACTTTCTTCATTTGATGCCTTACTGTAAATACATCTAACAATTCCTTTAGATGTATCATCCAAGCTGGCTTCATAAATTTTACCATGTCTCTAACCAGTTGGAACAATGTCTCCATTCTTCATATTCAAGATTTTGCATCCTTCACTATCAAAGATTGATTGATAACCTTTATCACCTAGTTGACTTATGCTTAAAAGTGTGTGTTTCAAGCCTTCAACCAGTGCTACATTTTCTATAATGACATTCCCCAAAACAATTGAGCCATATCCCAGATTTTCTCATTTGTTGCCATCTCCAAAAAATATCATTGGGCCAGCTTTCCTCTCAGACTTTGTAAGCTGGGACCTTGTTCGCAATAAATCACGCAAGCGTACGCGGTCACAAGTAATATAAGGTTAAGTTAAGTTCGTTCCCACAGAGACTGGTATAATTTAGAATATGCACTTATGCAACAATTTATGATTATTATTCATTGCTAAGACAAATATCAAAAGTGTGTTTTGATTAACTAATTTAACTAGCAAGCAATTTAACAATACTAAGAATTAATTAACTAATGTGGTTAAAACTGAATTACTTATGAGAGATAAAACATGGATCCTAACTTCATTAATTAATTCGTTTAGATCTGATACCTTTAATCAATGTATGTGACGGTTAAGACAACTAATCGGACAACATGAAATTAATACATGCTACCTTTCGGTATATGTATACCAAACCACTCAACATCCACAAAATAGATAGAAGCTGGGTAGACAACAATTATGTTTAGACCCTATATGTCTATAAGATTTGAAAACATAATGGTTTAAGAGCAAGTTATCCATTGAGATTACATAGGGAAGCGTAAGATGGTTAAAATTACACTACGAATCATGCATGTCAAAACATCCATAAACCTATGCTAGCATGGCAAGTTCTAAATCTCTATATCCACTTTCGCATTCAATAGAGATTAACAAAGCAACTTAGATGTTAGCTACGCATTCAAGAAGAATAAGCACAACCATACGAGGAAATCGATAAGTCATCACACAAAAATCTTTAAAGCAATCAAACTACTAAATTCCGTAAATAAATTCGTTAGAATCCCATGACAACGATTAGTTCATAATCGAACGGCTCGTCATCATGGGATCTAGTGATAACATGATATAAAACAAGATCTGAATAATAACAAGAGTACTAGAGTAATAAAGTTTAGAAAACAAATACGAAAATGAGCATCCAAAAGTATAACCTATTTAGAAGAATACAAAAGATGTAGATCTAGATCTCCGTTAGCTGTCACATTCTTCGGCAAATCCTTCTCCAAGTCTTGTTCTCCTGGCTCTCTTCTAAAAATGTGCTTTTTATGTCAATAGCATGTGTTTATATAGCCCCTCGTGCCTTGTCCATCAAGAAATTCCAAAACTGACTTAAAACAGGATTTCTGGCAGACCGGCACAGCGCGGGCGTGCTCTCAGCGGCGTGGGCGCGCTTTTCACTGTGCGGGCACGCTTCCACACTGCGCGGGCATGCTGCTCCAGTGCTACAAACAGAATCTTCTTCTTTCGAGGTTTCCAAAGATTATTTACAGGCCTCAAACGGACTTGTAGAACTCCCGATAAAGCCAAAACAGTGAAAGCTTTGACACTGACAGAAAAAACTGATTTTCTTTACACTTTTCTTGGCTCTGCTAGCTTCCTTTGCAGCAACACTTCTCATGAGTTGACAAATAAAGCACAAGTATCCTCTGAACTCCAATGCAAGCCCAAGTAGCCTCTGAGTTCTAACAAAACACCACCACATAATCACAGAAAAACACCAACCTGCCTCCAACTAGAAGTTCTGCACAACTCAATGAAAACATGTTAAAAACACGACATACTTGAGGTCAAGTAATCAATTTAAGGCGATACGAAGCATTCTAAGTGGATATGAAATCCACTTATCACACCCCCAAACTTAAACCGATGCGTGTCCTCAAGCATAAACAGACTGGACACATACAAATGCAATGCATGAATGCACTAAATGAAAATGCAAAGATCCCCTCGGATTAACCATAACCAATTTAGCAAGCAAATATCTCAAAGAATGCAATAACTCCAAACAGATCTCGACTAAATCCCCGTATACTAACATTACATGAACAGAAACGTGGGTGTGTGCTACGCCCATCAGATATACTCCCAACACTAGATCAAAGTCATAGCCTATTCTTCGCCAAAACAATCACAGGTTTATAAATAGAATGAACGATAAACACTTCATAACTCTGAGACACCTCCATCATCATTCGAGTTAGACAAGGATTCATGCTAAATTACTAAACAAACAACGATACATAACACAACACATATGCTTATTTGACCGTGCAATGGATGAGACCCCTAAAGGCTTATACAATAATACCCATGTAGCAAGCGTTAGGTTAGTGGATCCCAGACCGGAAAAGTCTTAGGTCACTAGGCACAAAGTCCCCTAGAACTTAATTGCTCGAGTATTAAAGAGCTCACCCGTGGTCAATTCTGCACTTACACATTCACATAACTCTTTTTTTTTTCTTTTTTTCTTCTTTTTTTTATTCACACACTAATACTTTGGAATGAGTGTGTTTTGCTCCATCTCATCCAACCCTAGACTACTAATAAAATATGAGCGACTACTAGCCTTTTGACACCTAACTTTTATTAACACTAGCATAAAATACCCGGTTTCCCCCAAACTTATATTTTAGTGCTCCTACGCCATCAAGGGAATAAAGAACAATATAAATATAAACAAGTGATTAAATCTCAAACAACCAAACAAGTATAACCTGATCTAGCCCAAAAGCAAACGATGAGACTGTGTAAAGATTTTTTTCTGAAACATGCAAGTCAATTCATAAGAACTTAAATCAACCCTCTATTCATCATTACCACACTCAATTCAACATCGACCTACCGAACGGAAATAGACAAGTCCTACGGGATCATGAATATGCTATGCAAATGCAACTAAATGGACTCACATGGTATATAAACAAATATGCAAACAAAATACTCTATATGAAATAGACATACAATAATATGAATGAACTACTGCTACAAATGCAATATGATTCCTATATGAACAATAACTCTACTAACTACTAATCCTCAAATCACCCCTAAACTTAAAATATTCAATGTCCTCATTGAAGGTAATAAAAGGATAGCAGGAAACATACCTAACTGTCAGCAGGGTCACCCTCCTCGGGTGGTAATGGCTTGAGTTCAACTGCAAAAGCTTCCTCACTTGACAACTTACGTAGCACCTGAAAATTATTAGAATCAGCTAGCCCACGAGACTTATGCAGAATGTCAACTCTTCTTTCCCATGGAGTTGCATCCAACAACTAAAATAGCCCCTTTCTTTCTTCGTTCTCAAAGCCAAAAATCCCTCTTGAAGCTTTTTCCACGAAATCTGATTTTTTTAGTTGTTCCATCTCCTTCTTCACAATCTTATCAACAACGTCCACTTTGAAACACTCCGCTGAATCTGACGGATATTTTGTTGCCTTGAACACATTGAAAGTGACTTTCTGATCATGCACTCTCATGGTAAGCTCTCTTTTTTGCACATCGATCAGAGTTTGGCCCGTTGCTAGAAATGGCCTTCCCAAAATGATGGGAATCCTCTTATCCCCCTCAAAGTCCAGTATAACAAAATCAACCGGACAAATCAAATACATTCTCCATTATACCCCTCCGATACGTGATCAACCGATCTACCAACTGCAAGGTCATATTAACCGGTTTCGGATCAGACAACCCAAGTTGCTTGAAAACAGACATCGACATCAGATTAATACTAGCTCCCAAGTCACACAAGCAATTGTCGAAAGATAAGTTTCCGATAGTGCATGGTATAGTGAAACTTCCCGGATCTTTAATTTTAGGAGGTAACTTCTGTTGCAGAACAACACTGCATTCTTCTATCAAAGCCACGATTTCCAATTCCTCGAGTTTTAATTTCCGAGATAGAATACCCTTCATGAACTTTGCATAGCTTGACATCTGTTCTAAAGCTTCCGCAAAAGATATGTTGATATGCAATTTCTTGAAAACCTCAAGAAATTTGCAAACTGCTTGTCTAACTTCTGCTTTTGAAGTCTGTTTTGACATGGAGGAGGAGGATAGATCTGATTGCTCTCTATAGTCTGCTTCGGAGTAGATATTTCAGCAGAATTCTTGCTTTTTTCCACTTTACCATTCAACTGATCAGCTGCCACATCAAGAATTACTTTTTCTGGTTCTGATGAGGGCGCGGGCGCGCTCCACCTGCTGTTCCTGAAGTTCTTCGTCATCCTGCACTGCTTATTTCTGATCATTGGTGACTTTTCCAAATCTCAAATTAACTGTTTTCACTTGTTCTTTGACTTCCCTCTAGTCTGGATTAGCCTCTGTATCACTAGGAAGAGTTCTTTGTGGCCTATTCAGCAATACGTTGGAAATTTGACTTATCTGATTCTCCAAGGTTTTGATCGAAACCGCTTGGCTTTTACACATCAACCTCAATTCTTCCAATTTAGATTTTTCAGTAGAAGACTGCCCAGCACTTGTGTGAGCTTGTTGTTGAAATCCCAGAGGTTGAAATTGTTGCTTTGGGGCATACTGCTGTTGAAAACCAGAAGGATTGAATGGCTTAGCTCCATATTGCTGCCCTTGAAACTGCTGATAAGGTTGTTGTGGTTGTTGTTGTTGTTGAATACCACCTTAATTGTTGCTCAAGCTTAAATTAGGATGATTTCTGTTATTAGGGTGATAGGTGGCTGGAGCTGGTTGTTGTGGTCTCTGAAAATTGCTCACAAACTGCACTGATTCATTAGATATGGCACATTGATTCGTCTCATGTGCACCCGCACAAAGCTCACAAACACTTGCCACCTGTTGAACTCCATAGTTAGTCAATGAATCCACCTTCATAGTCAAAACATTTAACCGAGCTGCTATAGCTGTAGCTGCATCAACTTCCAGAATTCCTGCTACTTTGCATTGCGGTAATCTTTGAGTTGGATTCTGATATTCATCAGCAGCCATCATCTCAATTAGCTCGTAAGCTTCCTCGTAGCTCTTAGCCCATAAAGCTCCACCTGATGCTGCATCTAGCATTGGTCTTGATTGTGCTCCCAGCCCATTATAGAAACAATTGATAACCATCCAGTCGAGCATTCCATGATGAGGACAATTTCTAAGCATCTCTTTGTAGCGCTCCCAAGCTTCACATAAAGATTCTCCCGACTGCTGTGCAAATTGAGTAAGAGTGTTCCTCATTGCTGCTGTTTTTGCCATAGGGAAGAATTTAGTGAGAAATTTCTGAGCAAGATCTTCCCATGTTACAATGGAACCTGCCGGTAGAGAGTGCAACAAGCCCTTAGCTTTATCCCTCAGAGAAAATGGGAAAAGTATCAATTTCACAACATCTTCCGACACATCATTGAACTTGAAAGTGTCACAGATCTCGATGAAGTCCCGGATGTGCATATTGGGATTTTCCGTTGGAGCATCCTGATAAGTGTGCATTTAATCCTAATATTGTCCCTATATTTAAGTTATTTTGCATTGATTTGGATTTTTATTTAATAAATTTTAATGTTTTATTGTAGGTATCAAGTAGTTTTAATAAAGGAGGGCTTGGAGCTTAAATAATAAGAGTTGGGGATTAATTTGATTAAAAATCGGATTTTACGGGGTGCTTGCGTAGTATACACTGTTTAGGCCATATCTGGAGTTCCAGAAGTCCGTTTTAGGCGATTCAACAGCCCACGGAAAGATTATGAGAAGGGATTCAATTTAGAAGTGGTCTTGATATCAGATTCCAACTACATCAGCCCAGAAACAGAGCCCACAAATCAATTACGAATTTCCACTTCTTGGAATTCAGTTTTTATTGGGAAATCTCCTTGTAATTATAGTAATAAATAAAAAAAATACTTTTATTAGAGATAATAGAGGAGAGATCAGACCTAATTAGAAAGACACATCGTACGAGAAGGAGAGGCATAGGAAGAGAGAAAGAAGACAATTGAGAAGGAGATTCAGCCATTGAAGACATTCAATTGGATTTGTTTCCTTCATCTTTTTGTTCAGAATTCTCTCCTTAACTCTTTTAATCATGTTTATGGGTTATCAATTCTTGTATGATTTTGAGATTTCCATCATGAACTAATTTTATAAGTTGTGATTTTTATGGAACCCTAGCATGGGATTATTGGTGTATTGTTAAAGAGTACTATATGCGATTTTTACAGTTTATTCATTCAAGTATTTTTCATGCTAATACTTGCTTTTGTCTGATCAATATTAGTAGGTTAACGAGTTAATTATAATACCGAAAGGGTTATATTTAATTGACATAAGACTTGAGTGGTGCATGCTTATATCTTTTGATTATAATACTGTTACGGTATAGACATATATTGTGACCACGCATAGCTATGTGAATTGGTGCTTAATTAAATTCTGAAGAGTAAATTGGCATAGACATATATTAGTTTATTTGATAGGAATTATACCATAGTGATTTCGAAAGAAACCTATGACCATTGAATTCTAGCTAGTAAATTATGAATTTGCTAAGTGCTCTGCAACTTTATTACCGATATTCACGTGTTAGGGGGAAATAATTATCCTGACTTATCTTCTCATATTTGGAATCGTTAAACTCTCTTCTCTAGTATAATTTAATTGGTTAAATTAGTTCTTATAATTAGTTTAGTTATAAAAAATCAACAATCAATATATTTGTTCGATAACTAAATTGTTAGATATAACTTGTGATTGATACGAATTTACAGTCCTTGAGGAATGAAATCTGGTATTTACTACTGTATTACTTGTTTGCGATTGTGTACACTTACACATCTAGATTTTACGCAACAAGTTTTTGGCGCCGCTGCCTGGACTGTTTTAGTTGTTAATTTCGAAGTTAATTTTCTTACAGTTTGGTTTTTGTTACTTCTGTGCTAACGGGAGTAATATTTGTTTCTTATCAGGTCTCTTTGTGTATGAACGAAGAACCTTCAGGATTATTTTCCTTTAATCCTGAAATTGAGCGAACTTTTAAAGCAAGAAGAAGAGTGCAATGCGGACTTAAAGAAGCGAACCTAGTTATGGGTGATGAGACTGTTAATAATCGGAATGTGGCACCTAATGTTCAAAATGGTATGATGGTGTTAGATGATCGAGATAGTCCCATTCGGCAGTATGGGAAACCTCGTGTTGGTGAGGTAAACTCAGGGATTGTCAACCCTGATATCCAAGCAACACAATTTGAGCTGAAGCCAGTCATGTTCCAGATGTTGCAGACTGTAGGTCAATTCAGTGGGATGTCTAAAGAGGATCCTCATCTTCACCTTTGGTTGTTTGTTGAGGTTTGTGATTCTTCCAAACTTTCTGGGGTCACTAATGATGCTTTGAAATTGAAGTTGTTCTCATATTCTGTGAGAGACATGGCTAGAGATTGGTTGAATTCGTTGCCACCAGGTTCAGTGGCTAATTGGAATGATTTGGCAGAAAAATTCTTGATGAAATATTTTCCTCCTACCAAGAATGCAAAGCTTCGTAATGAGATTAATTCTTTTCAGCAACTGGACGATGAATCTTTATATGAGGCATGGGAGAGATTCAAGGCATTACTGAGAAAATGCCCACATCATGGTCTTCTTCATTACATTCAGATGAAGACATTCTATAATGGTCTCAATACTCAAACAAAGTTGGTGGTAGATGCGTCTGCGAATGGAGCTCTATTGGCCAAATCATATAATCTGGCATATGAGATTCTCGTGATGATTGCAACAAATAACCATCAGTGGATAACTAATAGGGCTCAAGCTGGGAAAAAAGTAGCTGGAATTTATGAAGTTGATGGTGTAACTTCAATGAAAGCTCAAATATCATCCATTGAAAATATGCTCAAGAACATGACGACGGGAGGTAATCAATCTATGGGGCAGTCAGTGAGTCCACATGTTAATCAAATCAAGAATGTTTCATGTGTGTATTGTAGTGAAGAGCATACTTATAATAGTTGTCCTTTAAATCCTGAATCTATCTATTATGTGGGAAATCAAAATAAGGGTGGCCCTTATTCAAACACCTACAATCAATCATGGAGGCAACATCTTAACTTTTCTTGGAACAATCAAGGGGCTACTTCTGGAACTTCATCATATACCTTTAGGCCAAATTATCTGCCTGGATTTTCTTAACAAGCTCAACAACATTTGCCTCAACAAGCATCTCAATCTAGTTCTCTTGAAAATGTGCTTAAAGCAGACATGGCAAGTAATGATGCTCTCATCCAAAGTCAAGCAGCATCACTGACAAATTTGGAGAATCAAGTTGGACAACTAGCTAATGAGCTAAGAAATCGACCACATGGCACTCTCCCTAGCGACACTGAAAAGCCTAGGGATGTTGGGAATGAGCACTGCAAAGCTATGACATTGAAGAGCGGAAAAGTCTTGGAGAATGATAAATCTAAGTCCAAAGAAGGTGATTCCTCTATGACTGAAAGTGATGATAAGAATTCAGAAAATAATGCTGTCCAGACTTCTAAGGTGTTCCAACCATGCAACCACAACCACCATTCCCTCAACGGTTTCAAAAGCAGAAGCAAGATGTTCAATTTAAAAATTTCTAGATGTTCTGAAATAGCTTCACATCAATATTCCACTTGTAGAAGCTCTTGAGCAAATGCCCAATTACGTGAAATTCATGAAGGACATTCTCACAAAGAAGCGAAGGCTGGGGGAGTTTGAAACTGTAGCTCTAACACAAGAGTGTAGCTCATTTGTGCAGAATAAATTACCACCGAAGATAAAAGATCTAGGGAGTTTCACCATTCCTTGCACTATTGGAAATTCTTATTATGGTATGGCGTTATGTGATTTGGGAGCTAGTATAAACTTGATGCCTATGTCTGTGTTCAGGAAACTGGGAATTGGAGAAGTTCGGCCTACAACTGTCACTCTTCAACTAGCAGATAGATCTCTTGCTCATCCTGAAGGAAAGATTGAAGATGTCTTGGTCAAGGTGGACAAATTCGTCTTTCCTGCTGATTTTATTGTCTTGGATTATGAGGCAGATCGGGAAGTCCCCATTATCTTGGGTAGGCCATTTCTTGCTACTGGAAGAACATTAATTGATGTGCAAAATGGGGAGCTAACAATGAGGGTTCAAGATGAAAAAGTGACTTTTAATGTTTTCAAGGCTATGAAATATTCTGATGATGTAGAATATTGTTCAGCAGTCACTTTGGTTGATGATCTAGTTTCTGAAAAACTAGAGTATAATTCTTCACATGACCCTTTGGAGCAATTGATTCTTAATGTATCTAAAGATGAAGTTGATGATGTTGATCTTTTAGCTTGGTTAGAAGCTAATTCACATGGTACAAGAACTAGAGGCCGCTTTGAGTCACTGGAGTTATCATCAAGGGAATTCAAGATTCCAAAGCCATCCATTGTCGAACCACCGGAGTTAGAATTGAAAGCTCTTCCTTCTCATCTGAAGTATGCTTATTTGGGACCTTCTTCTACTTTGCCTGTTATTGTCTCTGCTAACTTGTCTAGTGCTCAGGAAGATCAATTGTTGGAAATTCTTAAGAAGCACAAGAAAGCTATTGGGTGGACTATTGCGGATATTCGAGGTATTAGCCCTTCTGTTTGTATGCACAAAATTTTGTTGGAAGATGGTGCTAAGGGATCTATTGAAGGCCAACGTAGATTGAATCCCATCAGGAAAGAGGTGGTAAAGAAAGAGATTATTAAATGGCTTGATGCAGGAATAATTTATCCAATTTCAGATAGCTCATGGGTTAGTCCTGTTCAGTGTGTGCCTAAGAAGGGTGGATTCACAGTGATAAAGAATGTAGACAATGAGTTGATTCCGACCAGAACAGTCACGGGTTGGAGAATTTGCATTGATTATCGAAAGTTGAACAAGGCCACTAGGAAGGATCATTTTCCATTGCCCTTTGTTAATCAAATGCTGGACAGAATTGCTGAAAGAGAGTATTATTGTTTTCTTGATGGGTACTCTGGTTATAATCAGATAACTGTAGCTCCAGAAGATCAACACAAAACTACATTCACATGTCCTTATGGTACTTTTGCTTTTCGAAGAGTTTCGTTTGGGTTATGTAATGCTCCTCCAACTTTTCAAAGATGTATGATGGCTATCTTTTCTGACATGGTTGGTGATTTTCTAGAGGTGTTCATGGAAGATTTCTCTGTGTTTGGAGATTCTTTTAATGATTGTCTATGTAACTTGGGTAAGGTGTTAAAAAGATGCGAGGAAACTAACCTTGTACTCAACTGGGAAAAGTGTCACTTCATGGTGAAGGAGGGCATCGTATTGGGACATAAAGTTTCAAGGAAGGGACTCGAAGTTGATAGGACACATCGTACGAGAAAGAGAGGCACAGGAAGAGAGAAAGAAGACGCTTGAGAAAAAGATTCAGCCATTGAAGACATTCAATTGGATTTGTTTCCTTCATCTTTTTGTTCAGAATTCTCTCCTTAACTCTTTTAATCATGTTTATGGGTAATATTTAATTGACATAAGACTTGAGTGGTGCATGCTTATATCTTTTGATTATAATACTGTTACGGTATAGACATATATTGTGACCATGCATAGCTATGTGAATTGGTGCTTAATTAAATTCTGAAGAGTAAATTGGCATAGACATATGTTAGTTTATTTGATAGGAATTATACCATAGTGATTTCGAAAGAAACCTATGACCATTGAATTCTAGCTAGTAAATTGTGAATTTGCTAAGTGCTCTGCAACTTTATTACCGATATTCACGTGTTAGGGGGAAATAATTATCCTGACTTATCTTCTCATATTTGGAATCGTTAAACTCTCTTCTCTAGTATAATTTAATTGGTTAAATTAGTTCTTATAATTAGTTTAGTTATAAAAAATCAACAATCAATATATTTGTTCGATAACTGAATTGTTAGATATAACTTGTGATTGATACAAATTTATAGTCTTTGAGGAACGTAATCTGGTATTTACTACTGTATTACTTGTTTGTGATTGTGTACACTTGCACATCTAGATTTTAGGCAACACACCCATAAACTGAACTAAATTCTGTACCATTTGAATCGTGCCAGGCTTTATTTCAAAGGTATTAGCTGCAATGGCTGGTCTGACAATGCTAGATTGAATATCATCGATTTTTGGTTGAGAATAATCCTTCAATGCTTTCGTTGCTGCTGCTAGTTCTCCCATTGCTATATTCGCTTCACTTTCTTTAGCTAGTTTCTCCTTAAGAGATTGAGAACGTGTTCGCATACACACTCAAGTACCTGAAACACATAGAACAAAGCAAGATAAGTAAGAAAAAAAATAATCCGAGTTAGTGAACTTTAACAACCACTGATGACAAGCACATAAACTATAAAAAACATCGAGTCCCCGGTAGCGGCGCCAAAAATTTGTTCGCACTAAATCACGCAAGCGTACGCGGTCACAAGTAATATAAGGTTAAGTTAAGTTCGTTCCCACAGAGACTGGTATAATTTAGAATATGCACTTATGCAACAATGTATGATTATTATTCACTGCTAACACAAATATCAAAAGTGTGTTTTGATTAAATAATTTAACTAACAAGCAATTTAACAATACTAAGAATTAATTAACTAATGTGATTAAAACCGAATTACTTATGAGAGATAAAACATGGGATCCTAACTTCATTAATTACTTCGTTTAGATCTGATGCCTTTAATCAATGTATGTGACGGTTACGACAACTAATCGGACAACACGAAATTAATACACGCTACCTTTCGGCATACGTATACCAAACCACTCGACATCCACAAAATAGATAGAAGCTGGGCAGACACCAATTATGTTTAGACCCTATATGTCTATAAGATTTGAAAACATAATGGTTTAGATCCATTGAGATTACATAGGGCACCGTAAGATGGTTAAAATTACACTACAAATCATGCATGTCAAAACATCCATAAACCTATGCTAGCATGGCAAGTTCTAAATCTCTATATCCACTTTCGCATTCAATAGAGATTAACAAAGCAACTTAGATGTTAGCTACGCATCCAAGAAGAAAAAGCACAACCATACGAGGAAATCAATAAGTCATCACACACAAATCTTTAAAGCAATCAAACTACTAAATTCCGTAAATAAATCCGTTAGAATCCCATGACAACGATTAGTTCATAATCGAACGACTCGTCATCATGGGATTTAGTGATAACATGATATAAAACAAGATCTGAATAATAACAAGAGTACTAGAGTAATAAAGTTTAGAAAACAAATCCGAAAATGAGCATCCAAAAGTATCGCCTATTTAGAAGAATACAAAAGATGTAGATCTAGATCTCCGTTAGCTATCACGTTCTTCGGTAAATCCTTCTCCAAGTCTTGTTCTCCTGGCTTTCTTCTAAAAAACGTGCTTCTTATGTCAATAGCAGGTGTTTATATAGCCCCTCGTGCCTTGTCCGTCAAGAAATTCCAAAACTAACTTTAAACAGGATTTTTGGCAGATCGGCACAGCACAGGCGCGCTCTCAGCAGCTCGGGCGCGCTCTCAGCGGCGCGGGTGCGCTGCTACACTACGTGGGCGCGCTGCTACAATTCTACGAATAGAATCATCTTCTTCCGAGCTTTCCAACGACTATTTACGGGCCTCAAACAGACTTGTAGAACTCCCGATAGAGCCAAAACAGTGAAAGCTTTGACAGTGATAGAAAAAAGCTGATTTTCTTCACACTTTTCTTGCCTCTGCTAGCTTCCTTTGCAGCAACACTTCTCATGAGTTGTCAAATAAAGCACAAGTATCCTCTGAGCTCCAATGCAAGCCCAAGTAGCCTCTGAATTCTAACAAAACACCACCACATAATCACAGAAAAACACCAACCTGCCTCCAACTAGAAGTTCTGCACAACTCAATGAAAACACATTAAAAACATGACATACTTGAGGTCAAATAATCAATTTAAGCCAATACAAGGGATTCTAAGTGGATATGAAATCCACTTGTCAGACCTCTTTCCAGTCATATGTCTAGAGCATCCACTATCCAAGATGATTGAATGCTTCTTTCCTATGCCCTGCAAACAAAAAGTAACTAGTTAGAAATTTTTAGGACCCAACTTAGATTGGATCCTTTCTTACGAGATTTAGAAACAACAGGATTTGAAGATTTTACTTTTAAGCTACCTGTTTCAGAGTCAACCTTAGACTCTAATTTCACAAACTGTCTGTGACTAGGAGTTTCAGATTTCAAAGAATAATTATCATAATATAGTTCATGATGATCTCTACACATGTAAATAGAATGGAATAAACTACCACAATGATAACAAGGTTTTTGTGGTTGGTATTGAATTTTCTGAGTCTTGGGGAATCTGGACTCAGTTTTCCAAGAAGGTTTCTGATTGTAGTCTAGGGACAAATGATTATGATTACCACATTTATAGCATTTCTTCCTAGGTGCATCAGGTACATTCTTGTAATTATTCTCTTTGTTAATACCTTCTTTTCTATTCCTATTTCTCTTGGTCTTGTTAGACTCTGAAAGACCTTCAAGTCTCTATTTCAACTGAGACTTAGGCAGAAAGCCTATGTTGACATTCTTAGGTTTATCCAACACTTTACTATCTGAATTAGTGTTAATTCTTTTGTGCACAACTGGGGTAACATTAGAATCAACAAACTTAACATGTTTAGGTTAAGAAACTATCTTCTTACCTTCAGATTTAGATGTATTAGCTTCTATTTTTCTATCATCAATGACAATAGCTACCTCATTAGCCTTGTCAAAACCTAAGCCTTTAATCTTACCAAGATTCTGATTGTTAATAATGTCATGAGTCTTCTTGCAAGAGGTATTCCATGTGGGAAACCTATCTCTCTCTTCCTCTAGTTCTTTTCTGACATAGTCATAAGCCTGAAGAATAACATTATAATCATGCTTAGCCTTATCAGAATCTAATCTATAATGTTCCATTTGAATTAACTCATATTCAAGAATATTATTTCTACCAACTAATTCATCATTCTTAACCTTAAGTTCATCTCTTTCACTAGTAAGAATTCTGAAATTAGTCATAAGATTCTTAAACTCAACATGGATAGATCTAATATCATCAGAATCTAAGCTATCAAATGAATCAAGAGAGTGAAGTGATACATTAACAGAAGATGGAGAAGTTTTCTTCAGAGATCCAGGTTTGTCTGAAGCATTTGCCATCAAAGCAATGTTGTCATAATCCAATTCATCTTCAGAATCACTGGAATCTGCCCAATCCTTCTGTGTGACCATGAGTGCATTGCCCTTTCCTAAATTCCTAGGCCTCTTACACTCACTAGCAAAGTGTCCAAGCTCACTGCAGTTAAAGCACTTGATCTTTGCCTTATCAAGCTTGATGATTGTACTCTTGCCTTTGTCACTCTTCTTCTCTTCTTTTTGTTGAAAAGGTCTTTTGCTAAATCTTCTCCTATTGAATCTTCCTTTCTTGAAAGCTTCAATTCGGCTTAAATTGATTGTCTTGGACTCAAGTTTATTGTAGTTTTGATGTGTTTTGCTTAGTTGTGCAGACTTACAAGAATGTCGATAATGGGTGTTGCTTCTATCGTGTTTGGAGGATTAATTGATTTAAATTCGGATTTTCCGGGAAGGTTGTGCAGTCTACAATGTTTTGGCCATATCTGGAGTTCTAGAAGTCCGTTTTCAGCGATTTTACAGCTCACGCGAAGCTTGAGAGATTTTCTACAACCTGGGATAGATAGCAGGTGCAGGGGATGTGCTGAATACAATCGCGCACGTGTTCTATGAGAAGCCATGCAGAAAAATTCCAGTTTTGCCCTTTTTCTATTCTAATTGTATTTTGGGTAGCTTTTGGTACCTTAATCGAATTCTAATTGTAATAGAAGGTAATTGCTTATTGGGCAAGACTTCTAGAGTCTATTTAAACACATCCTACCATGTAATTTGTATCAAATTTTTATTATTGTAACGTAGAACTGCAAGAGAGAAGAGTGGAGAAGTATTCAAGCTCGGTGACAAGCAAAGATCTAGATCTACTTCATCTTTTGTATACTTTGGATAATAGATTTTTTCTCTCAAGTCTTGTTTTTATTAATATTATTGCTTCTTTCTTTTATATCTTGTTTAATATCATGTTTTCATCTAATCCCATGGTGACGAACGGTTCAACTATGAACTAATCGTTGTCATGGGATCCTAATGGATTTATCTATGTAGCTTAGTAGTTTATATGCTTTAAAGATTTATGTGTGGTGAATTCTTGATATCCTTGTATGGTTGTGCTTCATGAATTTAGATGCGTAGCTAACATCTAATTTGTTAATCTCTTGCTAAACGAGAGTGGATCTTGAGATTTAGAACTTGCCATGCTAGCATAGGATAGGTTGATGTATTAACATCATGATTTGTGGCGTAAATAGAGATATTATGCTACCTTATGTGATCTATGTGGATAACTTGTGCTTAACCCTCTATGTTTTCAAATTCTATAGAGATATAGGGTCTAAACATAATAGGTGTCTACTCATCTTCTATCTCTTTTGTGGATGCATGCGTAGTTTGGTATTAGTATACCGAGAGGTAGCTTTTACTTGTTTCGTGTTATCCGATCAGATATCAAAACCATCACATGTATTGATTAAAGGCTGCGACTCTAAGTGAAGTAGATAATGAAATTAGGATTCCATGTTTTATCTCATATAAGTAATTCATATTAAATTCTCATTAGTTAATTATTCTTAGTTTAATAATTTTCATCCTAGTTAATTTAGATAATTAAAACCTCATTCTTGTTATTTGTCTTAGTAGTGGATTAAAACCAAACATTGTTGCATAGGCATATTTACTGATTTAAACTTAACCAGATCTCTGCGGAACGAACTTTAATTATATTACTTGTGACTACGTGCGCTTGCGTAATTTTGTGCTAACAAGTTTTTTGGTTCCGCTGCCGGGGATCATCGGTGTTTTGTTTAGTTTATGTGCTTGTCATCAGTGGTCGTTAGCGTTCACTAACTCGGATTTCTTACTTAGTTGTTTGTTTCGTGGTTTTTCAAGTACTTGAACGTGTATGCGAACACGTTTGCAGGCTCGTAAGGAAAAACTGGCAGAAGAAGAACTTGCAGCAGTAAACGAGATGGCAGATTTACCAGCAGCAGTCAAGGCTTAGAAGGACTATTCGCAGCCGAAGATTACTGACATACAATCTAGTATTGTCAGGCCAGCTATTGCAGCGAATAACTTTGAGATCAAGCCGAGCACAATTCAGATGGTGCAGAATTCGGTTCAGTTTGGGGGTGCTTCGACAGAGGATCCTAACATGCACATCCGGGACTTTATCGAGATCTGCGACACTTTCAAATTTAATGGTGTGTCGGATGATGCTATCAAGTTGAGGCTTTTCCCATTCTTTTTACGAGATAAGGCTAAGGGCTGGTTACACTCTCTACCAGCTGGTTCCATTACTACATGGGATGATCTTGCTCAGAAGTTTCTTACTAAATTCTTCCCTATGGCGAAAACTGCAGCAATAAGGAACCAGTTAACTCAGTTTCAACAGCAATCTGGCGAGTCTTTGTGTGAGGCTTGGGAACGTTATAAGGAGATGCTACGAAAGTGTCCTCATCATGGCATGCCTGATTGGATGGTTATTAATGGTTTCTACAATGGGTTGGGAGCACGGTATAGGCCTTTGCTAGATGCAGCATCAGGTGGAGCTCTGTGGGCAAAGAGCTATGAGGAAGCTTATGATCTTATTGAGATGATGGCTGCTAACGAATATCAAAATCCAACACAGAGGCTTTCTCAAGGTAAGGTAGCAGGTGTTCTTGAAGTTGACACAGCTTCAGCTATTGCAGCTCAGTTGAAGGCTCTTACGATGAAGGTGGATTCTCTTGCTAATTATGGAGTTCAGCATGTTGCTAGTATTTGTGAGCTATGTGCGGGCACACACGAGACGAATCAGTGTGCTATCTCTTCTGAATCAGCACAGTTCGTAAGTGATTTTCAGAGACCTGCTGCACCAGTACCAGCCACCTATCATCCGAACAACAGGAATCATCATAACTTCAGCTGGAGCAACAATCAAGGTGCTCAACAACCTCAGCCCTATCAGCAGTTTCAGGGTCAGCAAGCAAGGCCATTCAATCAAGGTTATCAGCAGCAGTATGCTCTAAGGCAATCATATCAGCCTCCGGGATTTCAGCAGCAACAGCCCCAGGCTCATGCGGGGTAATCATCTAATGAAAAACCAGAAAGGGATGATTTGTGGATGATGGTGAAGAACCTGCAAGCTTCTCATAAGGTCTTGGAAACCCAGGTGGGATAGATTGCAAGTGCCTTACTTAGTAGGCAACAAGGAACTCTTCCTAGTGATACGGAAGCAAATCCAGGTAGGAGGGATGGCAAAGAACAGGTGAAGGCTGTGACTTTGAGATCGGGAAAAGTTACAGCAGGCCCTAAATCAGCAGCTGAAGAAGATGAAGATGTTCAGAATCAGCAGGTTGAAAAATCTGCAGTGCCCAAAATTGCTCAATCTGATTTGGTGGCTGATCAGCAAGATGGTGAAGTAGAGAAGAGCAAGGAACCTGTTAAAAATTTTGTGGAGCAGTCTACAAAGAACACTCAGATCTATCCTTCTCCTCCATATCCTAGAAGACTCCAAAAGCAGAATTTGGACAAGAAGTTTGCTAAGTTCTTAGAGGTGTTCAAGAAGTTGCAGATTAACATTCCCTTTGTCGAAGATCTTGAACAGATGCCGAGCTATGCCAAGTTCATGAAGGGGATTCTTTCTCGTAAGTTGAAGCTCGAGGAATTAGAGACCGTTGCTCTAACGGAAGAGTGCAAGTGCTGTGCTGCAACAGAAATTTCCTCCAAAACTAAAGGATCCTGGTAGCTTTACTATTCCATGCACTATTGGTAATTTGTCTTTTGCGAAGTGCTTGTGTGACTTGGGAGCTAGCATCAATCTCATGCCCTTGTCAATCTATATGCAACTTGGTCTACCAGAACCAAAGCCTACCAACATCTCTTTGCAGTTGGTTGATCGTTCAGTTACATATCCTAGAGGCATAGTGGAGGATGTGTTGGTGAAATTCGACAAACTCATATTTCCTGCTGATTTTGTTATCTTGGATTTCGAGGAAGATAAGAAGATTCCCATAATCTTGGGAAGACCATTCTTGGCTACGGGAAAGACTTTGATTGATGTGCAGAAAGGGGAGCTCACCATGAGGGTGCAAGACCAAAATGTCACTTTCAATGTCTTTAATGCATGAAATTACCCTCAGATGAAGAAGAATGTTTGAAGGTGGATTGGGTTGATTCTGCAGTTACTATGGAAATGGAGCAGTTGCTTAAGTCAGATTCTTTGGAAAAAGTTTTAGTTGGTGATTCTGATTTTGAAGATGAGGAAATAGCCGAGCAATTGCAGCAGCTAAATTCAGCTCCTTGGAAAAGAAGATTTGATTTTCTTTTTGCATCTCTTGGGTTAGCAGAACTTAAAAATTCGGAGGGGCGCCTGAAACCATCTATTGAGGAAGCTCCTACACTTGAACTCAAACCACTTCCAGAACACTTGAGGTATGTTTTTCTTGATGATGCATCTACATTACCTGTTATTATTGCCTCTAACTTGTCAGCTAGTGCGGAAGAAAAGCTTTTGCGAATGTTGAGGGAGTTCAAGTCAGCAACTGGTTGGACTATAGCAGATATCAAGGGAATCAGCCCTTCTTATTGCATGCACAAAATTCTGATAGAGGAGGGAGCTAAGCCTACTGTTGAGCATCAGCGGAGACTTAATCCGATTATGAAAGAGGTGGTGAAGAAGGAAATTTTAAAGTGGCTTGATGCGGGTATTATATATCCTATCTCAGACAGTTCAATGTGTGCCAAAGAAAGGAGGCATGATAGTTGTTGCTAATGAAAAGAATGAGCTCATCCCTACTCGAACAGTCACGGGGTGGAGAGTTTGCATGGACTATAGGAAGCTCAACAAAGCCACGAGAAAAGATCACTTTCCTCTACCATTCATTGATCAGATGCTAGACAGGTTGGCGGGACATGAGTACTATTTCCTTCTTGATGGTTATTCAGGCTACAATCAGATTTGCATTGCTCCGGAAGATCAAGAGAAGACCACATTCACATGTCCTTTTGGTACCTTTGCTTTCTGTCGGGTTTCTTTCGGACTTTGCGGTGCTCCCGCCACTTTTCAAAGGTGCATGATGGCTATTTCCTCAAACATGATTGGCTCGAATATGGAGGTTTTTATGGATGACTTCTCAGTTTTTGGTACTTCATATGACGAGTGCTTGCATAACCTTGGCTTGGTTTTGAAACGTTGTGTGGAGACTAACTTGGTGCTTAATTAGGAGAAGTGTCACTTCATGGTGCGAGAGGGAATTATTCTTGGGCACAAGGTATCTGGTAGAGGACTTGAGATGGATAGGGCTAAGGTGGAAACAATCGAAAATCTTCCTCCACCTATCTCTGTTAAAGGAATTCGCAGTTTTCTTGGTCATGCGGGTTTCTATCGGCGATTCATCAAAGACTTCTCAAAAATTTCTAAACCCTTGTGCAATCTCTTGGAGAAGGATGTTCCTTTCAAGTTTGATGATGAGTGTCTTACAGCTTTTGAGCTCTTGAAGAAGAAGTTGACTACTACACTAGTCTTTACCGCACCTAATTGGGAGGAACCGTTCGAACTTATGTGTGATGCTAGTGACTATGCTGTTGGAGTTGTGCTTGGTCAAAGGAAGGATAGAATTTTTCATGTGGTTTACTATGCTAGTAAAACCCTCAATGATGCACAGCTGAACTACACTACTACGGAGAAGGAGTTGCTAGCAGTGGTCTATGGTTTCGAGAAATTCAGGTCTTATTTGCTTGGTACAAAGGTAATTGTGTATACGGATCATGCTGCAATTCGATATCTCATGTCGAAGAAGGATTCCAAGCCTAGATTGATTCGTTGGTTGCTTCTTTTGAAAGAATTTGATGTGGAAATCAAGGATAGGAAAGGCACGGAAAATCAAGTAGCGGATCATCTTTCACGCTTAGAGGACCATGGTAAGGATTCGCATAACAAATCTCTTATTAATGAATCTTTTCCAGATGAGCAGCTTTTTGGAGTGCAAGGTGAAGAGCCATGGTTTGTAGATTATGTGAACTATTTGGTTAGCATTGTTATTCCTTCGAAATTTTCTTATGCTCAAAAGAAGAAGTTTCTGCATGATGTGAAATAGTACCGTTGGGACGAGCCATTCTTGTTCAAGCTTGGTGTGGATCAGATTTTGAGGAGGTGCATTCCGTATAGTGAAACGGAAGGTATTTTGCATAATTTTCATTCTACCACATATGGAGGCCATTACGGTGGTGATAAAACAGCTCAGAAAGTACTTCAAGCAGGATTCTATTGGCCAACTCAGTTTAAAGATTCTCATAGGTTCGTAATGAGTTGTGATCGATGTCAAAGGGTTGGTAATATTTCCAGGAGGAACGAGATGCCTCTTAGTACGATCCTTGAAGTTGAGATTTTTGATGTGTGGGGAATTGATTTCATGGGTCCGTTTGTTTCGTCTTGCAACAATCAGTACATTCTCTTAGCAGTGGATTACGTGTCTAAATGGGTCGAGGTGAAGGCTTTACCGACCAATGATGCTAAGGTGGTACTAAATTTTCTTCACAAGCAGATTTTCACGCGTTTTGGAACTCCACGAGCTATAATCAGTGATGAGGGGACACACTTCTGTAATCGTCAATTTACTGCTATGATGGCAAGGTATAATGTGACTCATCGTGTTGCCACAGCTTATCATCCTCAAACTAATGGTCAAGCGGAGGTTTCGAATCGCGAGATCAAGAGAATTCTCGAGAAAGTGGTAAATCCATCAAGGAAGGATTGGTCTTTGAAGTTAGACGAAGCGGTTTGGGCGTATAGAACTGCTAACAAGACACCCCTAGGTATGTCTCCTTATCAGTTGGTTTTTGGTAAGGCTTGTCATTTGCCGGCAGAGTTAGAACACAAGGCCTATTGGGCGTTGAAGAAGCTAAACTTAGATATTTCAGCTGCGGGTGAGAAACGTCTACTTCAGTTAAATGAGCTCGAGGAATTTCGTGAGCAGGCTTACGAGAATGCTAAGATGTACAAGGAGAAAGTGAAGAGGTGGCATGATAGGAAGTTGGTGCATAAGTCGTTTGTTCCAGGCCAACAGGTTTTGCTTTATAATTCTCGCCTTAAACTTTTTCCGGGAAAGCTCAAATCAAAGTGGTCGGGTCCGTTTACAGTCAAAACCGTGTTTCCACATGGAGCAGTGGAGATATTTAGGGGTTCTATCGATGATGCTTTCAAGGTAAATGGACAGAGACTTAAGCCGTATTAAGGAGGAATGGTGAATCGCGAGAAGGTTGCCGTAGTTTTATCTTGTTCGTGATTTTTTGGAAGAATGTCAAGCTAATGACATTAAACGAGCGCTTCTTGGGAGGCAACCCAAGTGATGTAGTATTTGTTGTATAGAAAAAAAAATGAGTGTTGTGAGTGTGTGAAACAAAAAAAAAGCTGTTGTGAAAAAATATATATATATATTTGTTGTATAGAAAAAAAAATGAGTGTTGTGAGTGTGTGAAACAAAAAAAAAAGCTGTTGTGAAAATATATATATATATATATATATATTTTTTTTTTTTCACAACAGCTTTTTTTTTTGTTTCACACACTCACAACACTCATTTTTTTTCTATACAACAAATACTACATCACTTGGGTTGCCTCCCAATGCAGTAACGCAGGCGTAGCCTGCGATATATATATATATACGGGTCGCGCAGGCTACGCCTGCGTTACTGCATTGGGCGCAGTCTGCTCCTGGCGCGCGCAGTCTGCTTGGAGTGCAGATTGTTGGGTCGATTTTTTCAGCTATTTTGCCTATAAAAAAAAAAATTCTCTCCCCAATTTCTTTTCTCCCTTTTATACTATCATCTCCTAAACCCAATCCTAATCCTATATCAATTCCTAAACCTCCCAAATCTCTCCTAAATTTCTACACCCAATTCTTTTCTAATTCTTTTTTAATTCTTAATTCTATCCTACATCAAATTCAAACCCATTCCAATTTCTCCTTTCCACAATCAAATTTAAATTCATCCCATCACTCCATTATATATATACACCTATACATACAAACCCAATTCACTCTCTCCATATCTACATCTCTAAAAATTCAAGTTCAAGAAAGATTCAAGTTTGGGGGAAGTTGTACAAGTTCACCTCTTTGATTCATAGTGGGTATTTCTCTATTCTAATTTTATTTTTACTATGAATTTGTGTTCTTGTAAATTGGGGGTTTTATAATAGTCTTGTTATTTGGGTGTTTTTGGTGTGATTTTTGCTTGGTGGTTGTTGGTGGAATTATTGTTGAGTGGGATTTTGATTATTATGGCTCCTAAGTGAATGAGGGGTAGTTCTAGTAGGGTGGAGAGATTTTCTTCTCCGGAGGCGGAGGTTGAGTATAATCGATTGTTGTCAAGGCCGGTGGCGAAGGAAACGGGGTTTTTGCCATCTTGTCATTATGGGTTGGTTGAGGTGATTATTGAGTTACGTTGGGGAGACATTTGTAAGGCACCTACTCCGGTTCCGGTGAATTTGGTTAGGGAGTTTTATGCGAATGCTAAAGATGAGCAGAATAGTGTGTGTATGGTTCGTGGTAAACGGGTGGATTACAGATCAGATGCTATTCGTCCAATTTTGGGACAACCACCTAAGCTTGTGGGGGATGAAAATTGGGCACTGAAGACTAGTGATGATGTGGATATGGAGGCGATTGTTCGTGAACTTTGTGTTCCCGGTACAAGTTGGAAGTATAAATTGGGAACTAATGAGCCTCTTTCTTTTCTGTCTTCTGCTATGAATAAGTTTGCACGAGCATGGTATCTATTTCTTTGTGCAAATATTATGCCTACTTCTCATACGGGTGAGGTCACAGCTGATAGAGCGATTATTCTTTGGGGCATTCTAAATGGAAAATACATTGAAGTCGCCCATATTGTTCAGCAGAATATTCGCAGGTGTTTAAAGTCTAGTGCATTGTCATCGATGCCCCATGCTTCTATCATAGTTGGGTTGTGTATGGTTAGTGGTGTTACCTGGGGTGCGGATGAGGAGTTGCAGTCACCTTTACCTTCCATTGTTGATGTGTCTATTGATCGGATGCCAGAATGGCAAGGTGGAATCCCACATCCTAGGGGGCTCGGGTATGATGTTCGTGGTGCTGGTACTAGTGGTCAGGGAGCGGGCGCTCAGCCACGGGTTTCGAGAGTACCAAGGGTTTTGGATGCTCACTTTAGACGTTTGTATAGGCGTATGGATGATATACATGCTAGTAACCGGGAGTATGCTGACGATATGGCTACAGCTTTGAGAGATGCGGGTATTCAGGCCCGGTGGCCTGTCTATGGAGCTCGTATACCTTATCCACCGCCAGATACTGATTCATCTGAGGATGAGGACGAGTAGGTATGTTTTCTGTTATCCCTCGTATTTACTTCCATTCAATGCGGACATTGAATATTTTAAGTTTGGGGGTGGTTTGAGGGATTAGTAGTTGTTGTTGTATTATGTGTTCATGTAGGATTTCATGCTTTGCATATTATTAGTAGTAAATTATTTATGTATGTTCGTGTTATCTACGTTTGTTTCATATAGGACATTCTGTTTTTATTTTTCGTATACCATGTGAGTTCATATTAGTTGCATTTCATGGCATGCATATTTCATGATCCCTTAGAACGAGCTAATTCTGATTGGTAGGTAGGTGTCTAATTGAGTGTGGTAATGATGAATAGAGGGTTGACTTATAGTTTCTATGAAATTGACTTATGTGCTTCGGAAACAAAACTAATTACACAGTCTCATTGGGTGCTTTTGGGCTAGGTTGAGGTCATGCTTGTTTGGATGTTTTGAGATTTAATCACTTGTTTATATTTAGAATTTTCGTTATTCCCTTGATAGTGTAGGAGCACTTAAGTCTAAGTTTGGGGGAAAACATGGATTTCATGCTTAGATTGTAAACAATTGTCAATAATTGCTAGATGTCAAATGGCTAGTAGCCGGCTCATATTTATATGAGTAGTCTAGGGTTGGAATTGAGAATTCTCGTTCCAGATTGCATAGAAAAAAAAAAGAAAAAAAAAAGAAAAAGAAAAAAAGTCAAAAGTGTCAATTGTTTATATGCAAAATTAATTGGGGTGAGCTCTTTAATACTCGAGCTATTATGTTCGCGGGGACTTTTTGCCTAGTGACCTAAGGGTTTTATAGTCTGGGATCCACTAACCCAACGCTCGCTAAATGGGTATTATTGTATAAGCCTTTCGGGGTCTCATCCATTGCACGGTTAAATAAGCATGATTGTATATATGTGTCGTAGTAGTTAGTAATAAAGCATGAATTTCTGTCTACCTTGGATAAGGATGGAGGTGTTTCTAGGTTATGAAGTGTCTACAGTCTATTCTATTTATAAACTTGTGATTGTCTTGACGAAGAGCATGTATGATTTTTGACCTAGTTTTGGAAGTATTTCTGATGAGCATTGCACACACGCACGTTTCTGTTAATGTATTGTTAGTATACGGGAACTTGGTCGAGCTCTATTTGGATTTAGTTGCATTCTCTAAGATATTTGCTTGCTAGTTGGTTTTGGTTAGTTTGAAGGGGATCGTTGCATTTTTCATATTAGTTGCATTCATGCATTGCATTGCATTAGGTTAAATGGATTTTGTGGGTACATTCACTATAGGCCCTCACGAGACCTTACTCGTCCACTAGGGCTGCCTAGGGGTTTAAAGGGCTTGTTGCATATGCCAAATGCAACCGTGATCACCTACGGAAGTGGTATTAGTTAGTTAGTTAGTTGTAATTGTTTATGCTTGAGGACAAGCATCGGTTTAAGTTTGGGGGTGTGATAAGTGGATTTTATATCCATTTGGATCGCTTCAATTCGGCTTAAATTGATTGTCTTGGACTCAAGTTTATTGTAGTTTTGATGTGTTTTGCATAGTTGTGCAGACTTACAAGAATGTCGATTATGGGTGTTGCTTCTATCGTGTTTGGAGGATTAATTGATTTAAATTCGGATTTTCCGGGAAGGTTGTGCAGTCTACACTGTTTTGGCCATATCTGGAGTTCTAGAAGTCCGTTTTCAGCGATCTTATAGCTCACACTAAGCTTTAGAGATTTTCTACAACCTGGGATAGATAGCAGGTGCAGGGGACGTGCTGAATAAAATCGCGCACGTGTTCTATGAAAAACCATGCAGAAAAATTCCAATTTTGCCCTTTTTCTAATTCTAATTGTATTTTGGGTAGCTTTTGGTACCTTAATCGAATTCTAATTGTAATAGAAGGTAACTGCTTATTGGGCAAGACTTCTAGAGTCTATTTAAACACATCCTACCAAGTAATTTGTATCAAATTTTTATTATTGTAACGTAGAACTGCAAGCGAGAAGAGTGGAGAAGGATTCAAGCTCGGTGACAAGCAAAGATCTAGATCTACTTCATCTTTTGTATACTTTGGATAATAGATTTGTTCTCTCAACTCTTGTTTTTATTAATATTATTTCTTCTTTCTTTTATATCTTGTTTAATATCATGTTTTCATCTAATCCCATGGTGACGAACGGTTCAACTATGAACTAATCGTTGTCATGGGATCCTAATGGATTTATCTATGTAGCTTAGTAGTTTATATGCTTTAAAGATTTATGTGTGGTGAATTCTTGATATCCTTGTATGGTTGTGCTTCATGAATTTAGATGCGTAGCAAACATCTAATTTGTTAATCTCTTGCTAAACGAGAGTGGATCTTGAGATTTAGAACTTGCCATGCTAGCATAGGATAGGTTGATGTTTTAACATCATGATTTGTGGCGTAAATAAAGATATTATGCTACCCTATGTGATCTATGTGGATAACTTGTGCTTAACCCTCTATGTTTTCAAATTCTATAGAGATATAGGGTCTAAACATAATAGGTGTCTACTCATCTTCTATCTCTTTTGTGGATGCATGCGTAGTTTGGTATTAGTATACCGAGAGGTAGCTTTTACATGTTTCGTGTTATCCGATCAGATATCAAAACCATCACATGTATTGATTAAAGGCTGCGACTCTAAGTGAAGTAGATAATGAAATTAGGATTCCATGTTTTATCTCATATAAGTAATTCATATTAAATTCTCATTAGTTAATTATTCTTAGTTTAATAATTCGCATCCTAGTTAATTTAGATAATTAAAACCTCATTCTTGTTATTTGTCTTAGCAGTGGATTAAAACCAAACATTGTTGCATAGGCATATTTACTGATTTAAACTTAACCAGATCTCTGCGGAACGAACTTTAATTATATTATTTGTGACTACGTGCGCTTGCGTAATTTTGTGCTAGCACTAATTTTGGAAAGAACCCAGAATGCCTTATGCTTAAAGATAACTCTGTTTGTATAGCATTTCAGGAAAAGTCACATGTGTGGGCAAATTGTGAGGAGCTGTCACTTGAAAACGACAACAGCTCCGCCACCCATGTGACTGAGATGCAAAATGAAGATTAGTCTATATAGAGACACATCTCTCATTCTTTCTGTAAGGGATTCCCACAAGAAGTCGAAGCTTAAGAAAACCATTTTTCTCGAGGTTGTAGCAACACATTACAAAATAAATAAAACATTTATTTTGTGAGAACATCTTGAATTACTACTTGTGTTTGCAATTCTTGTGTAGATAGTTTACAATCTTTATCATTGTTGTTGAGCTAAAGATTTGAAATTATCTATATTGCATTCCACCCCCCCTTCTGCAATATACTCTGGGACTGTAAGAACCCCAAATTTTGGATATAATTAAAACTTTTTATTAAGTAATGATAAAATGAGGAACAATGATTCCGATAACAAGGTCACCAGCTCTAATGAATGGTGGTTTCAAAGAACAATGATTGTAATGAATAGATATTGCTTTGGACAATGATCCTGATGCATTGGTATATTGTCAGAATAGAGTAATTCGATGGTTGAGGACCTAGATAAGAATAATCTACCATCCAGGAAGGAGCTAATGGATCCTTGAAGGGAAATGAGTACGTGCATAGTATTTCCCGTACGTGCATAGTGTTTCTCGTACGTGCATAGTGTTTCCTGTACGTGCATAGTAATTTGGTGGATGAATAGTGATTTTGTAAGTTGGAAAACTTTTCACTCCACCCTATGTACGGGACGTGATATGGATGTTTCGAAGTCATATTAGTAATACGTGGAGGAAATAAGTGAATGCAGAGACGATCGGAATTCAGAAATTCCAAAATTCTTTCGGTATAATATTTGACCGGACAGTGGATTAAATATTATTATAATCCAAGAATTGAGATATTAACTTTGAGGATTTGATATTTTGGGATGTTAGTATATTTGATTTAAGAATGAAGGTAGGAAACCACTGAGGAGTGGTTACGGCTTCAATGTAATAATTGATATTTGAAAAGAATGAATGGAATTCGACTTTATTATTTCTATGTCTTGAAGAATGCTAAAGGGTAACAACATAGGTAAGAATAATCTACCTTCTATGGGAATAAGATATGGCAACTTCAAGCAGGAGAATATCCTCATGTCATCCAGATCGGTAACGATTAATCCAGTAGTTCCGTAAAAAGGATAAGGAACGATCGAAAGAGAATACGGACAATTGTACCACCCTAAGAGAACAAGTAAAGAATATAGAATGAATAGTGTTGTGGTGGGAATATATAATAATATGAGACGACACTATATAGAAGTATTCGGAACGGATTTCCGAGTTCGTATTAGTGATCCAGGGGGAAAATAAGTGTATGTAAAAGCTGTCGGATTCTGAAAAACCGCACTTTTATTTTCTCCGAGAGTTCCCTGGACACTGATAGCCTTAAGTATTTAACGAATGGATTTAAGGAATATAAATTGGAAAGTTAGAATGAAAGATGGAGAATGAAAGTATTATTATTAAAGAGGATTCCCGGTAAACCCTAATTAGAAATCCGTGAAATATTCCTACGAACGATCAATCGAAACGGGCAATAACCGGACACAAAAACAAGCAGAGGAAGCAAGAGTCTTGTGCAAGCTACTAGCATAAAATATCTAGTAACCAAACTAGAATCAAGGAACTAGCACCCTAGAGAATGCAACTAAGTACTTAGCAAGGCAACCATGTAGTTAGGCTAAAACCATCACATTTTCAACACTTGTCATGGTATTTCCTCATCCAACACCTCATCACTTTAATAAAGTGAATTTATACAAGATATTATCTTGATAATAGATGAGAGTGGATGAGATTAAAACAACATAAACCAAGCAACTCTTCCCCCCTTGAAAAACACCATTCGGCTTATGCTCTTAATTCCAAAATCAAAACCCCTCTTCCCACCATCTCTTGATCTTGTAAAAATTATGGTGAGTCTTACATTTCCTAAAAGTGATCCCCTAAAAATTTCAAAGCCAAACTCTCTTGTTTCCATTTTCAAAGAAATCATCAAAGACTATGGTGAATAGTGATTTTCAAGAACAACTCTTGATTTTCTTGATTTCTAGGATGATCTAAGCTTGGTTATGGGTATACAAGGACTATGCAAAGCTTAGAAAGGTCTTTACACACTCCAAGGAAGGTATAAAGCTCTTGAAACCCTAACCCTTGTTTGAGGTTTAAGCATGTTTATGATAGTTATAACTTAGTTATGGTTATGTTAAGATTATAAGCATGATTATGTATGGATTTTGGATTAATGATGTAAATAGCTAGATGAACGGAAAGGCATTGCTTGGCCTCAGTTCATGTATATAAGTCATGTATATGTTGTTTGGGTTGGATACTATGTTTATGGGAAGATTCGAATTAGTAGATATTCGATTTACAGCCGTTATAATGCCCGATTTTGCAATACCATGTTTTGTATGCCATTTTCCATGTCGAACCCCTACTGTCCAGAGACCTTATCTGCCATGATAGGATAAGTAATGTTCTAAGCTTCGTTTTGATATAAAGATCACGTGAAACGGACTTACGGTTTAGGATTTATGACCAAATTACTAAAAGTAGTTCGAATCCGTAAACGAAAGTTCGTAACTGTAATTGAACCCTCGTAAACTATTTAACGTCATGGAGAATCTTGGTAAATAAATACTAGGGGTAAAAAGGAAGGTGTGAAAGAAAACCGTATGTCAAAAGGATCATTTTTCGATTTATTAAAAATGTTCGAGTCGAGGTTAAACGCGAACGAACCCCTAAAAGACGACTCTTTTATAACTTCGGTAAAACACTTAGAAAACGGGCGATAAAACTCGGAGTATAGTATTGGTTCGTAACGATCGACTTTAGAACTCATATGACTTAAGTATGTCCCAAGTATAAGTACAATGACATGTCGTATTAACGAACGAATGTCGGGTCGGATCAGTGATAAAAGTAATCCACTAAAAGGGGTATAACGAGATAACTCGAGAACGTGTTTCGAATTAAGTATAACTTAACTTTTAATATGTTAAGTGATTAATCCCGAATGCCTTGGCTATTTATAGATCACCAAGCTGAACCGGGACCCGCTACCACTACCCCTTACCGTACTCGACTACCAGGCAAGTTTCAATTCCCTTCTTTTAGGCTGTTGTTGTGATTGAATAAATATATATATATGATTGCTGATATACATATGCCATTGCATGCATGCCTACTTTCAAGTTGAATTGATATACTTGTTCCCTGAAGGTTATCGTTGGCTTATAAGCTAGATAGTTATATATCAGTTATAAGCCGGTTATTGTAAGACCCTCATAGAAGGGCGTATACATCTTATTAATCAAATATAGACCGGGAGTCAATATTCCTTGATATATCGAGATTACCTCGGAAGAAAATATTTAAGTAAATATTTTCTATTATTCAGGCGACGAATACCATTTGAATATTCGGTCGAGATTATTTATTTAATGATCCTTACTTCAAATAATTATTTGAACGTAACTATTCAACGAATAATATTTCTCAATATTCATTCAGAGTCGAATTGATTATCGACTATTATTTCGAATATTCTTCTAAAGACGAGACTATTAAATGAATATTAATTGGATATTCTTTTAGAATATTATTTTATTAAATAAATATTACTTTTGAATATTCATTTAAGATATTAAATACTTGATGAATATTATTTTAATATTCATCTGAAGCTTGATTTAATTATCGAATATTATCTCGAATATTCCTTAAGGCTTGGATTACTAAATGAATATTACTTGATATTCATTTAGGATATTATTCATTAAATGAATATTACTTTTGAATACTCATTTAAATTCCTAATTAATTATGAATATTACCTTAAATATTCTTTTCAGGTCTTATTAATTAATGAATATTGTTTTGAATATTCATTTAAATATTTATTTATTCAATAAATATTCTCCTGATATTTCTTCAGGGATTATTTTGAGAAATACTCTGATTAAAGATATTCTTTCATATTCCCAAATATTCTTTAAATATTTTAACTCAATAAATATTCTCTGGATATTTATTCCATACTTAGAATAATCTCGATAAGGCATATCTTCTTCGATTATTACAGAAAATATTTCGAAGTCATATTATTATTAATCTTATATCAAGAAAGGTTCTCAGACATCATTCTTCTTTGAGTCTATCTCCTTAATAATAAGGGAACCTTACTTGGAAAATGTTATTTATCTTGTCGACTTCCCGGTCATAAAGTATTCCCTTCACTCGCAACTCGGGTGCTGTTGACTTATTAAGTCGTTGCTTACCTTCTCATCTTTCGAGGGGTAAGATTACTGGAACAAGTTGATATCCGTTACCAAGTAATAGCTTGGGAGTTATTGGTAAATTTTCCTTTCCAACTAGATACGACTACCTTGTGGAGTCTTATCAACAAGTATTATACTTGGGGAAAGGGGGACGAACGTTACATTCAGAATCATGAATTCTATTTGAACTAGGAGTCGTGTAAGAGGCCGAGTAGCGCCGGTCCATCCCCTTTGGCCCAACCGTTGGCCGGGGAGAGCTAGTAAGGCGGTATACAAGTAAAGCCGTCAGTTCTTCCTTCTACCGGTAGTAAATCTAAATTGAGCTGTACGATCTCGACTGATCATCAAGATTGGAACAGCGGGCGCGGTGAATACTCCATCATTGGTTCATCATCCAAATTTATTTATTTCCTGCAACATGATTACTGTTGGCAGAGTTGGAAAAGGGTCATAACTGGAATTGCAACCTTTTCTTGCAAACTCCTCTTCTTAATAACAATAAGAATATCTCGCTTACTTTGATGTAGCAGATATTTCTACAAACAAATACTTTAAGTTACCTTGTAACTTCATCGTTCATATTATACTGGCATCATTTCCGTAAATGCATGGCATATGGTTTGAAAGATACTTTTGAACTGTTATACATTATCGTTCAGTTATATATTATTGTTGGTGGGCTATTGCTCACCCTTGCTTTATTATTATATCACAACAACAGCTAGATCAGATGACTCGCACAAGGCGCACTCGACGCGGGCGAGGACGATGAGACTACCAGAGCTGAAGAAGAAGCTATTGGTAGGGTATATTTATTCTTTCAGTACCAAGAATATGGTATAGTATGACTTATGTAAATGGATGGCAAAGAGTATGTATTTATATTGAAATCCTTTTGGATTGTAAGAACTCATAATGTGATTAATAAAAATTTGATTGTTACTCTGATTTCATCTCTGGGAATATAACGGGTGTGTTTTATATTGTTGTGTTGGGTTATAGAGACGTAATTTATTTTATGTTAAGGAAAGTTCAATTGTTGTGGACAGAATTGGAAACCGTAACCACCGGATCCCGGACCCCGGATCTGGGGGTGTTACAGAAGTGGTATCAGAGTGTACGTTATAAACCCCAGAGATGAGGCGACGTTAAAACAATAAATTCACTAAGATAATAAGAACTCTTGCCAAGTTCATAGTCGGACTACATAATGTAGTGATGACATATAAAACCCTTAGGGGAACTCTTAAGTATAATGATAGTAACTTAGCTCGATATCGTATCGACGAGTAAGGCGACTGACCTTGAGGCATACGAGCAACAGCGCGATGATGCTTTATATGCTGAAGATCAGCGGATAAATCGATAGAGTACCCTACTGGAGACCCAGAAGAGGTTCCAGAAGATAAGGACAGTCTTGTTAGGATAAGGAGCTTACCCATGGGTAATGAGGGTCGCAGCCAGAATGACTGTGATGATTAAGATATGGTGCTCAGAAAAGTGAGTATAAAGAACCGAAATATTATTAAGAGATCTGAAGATGCATGTTGAATTCATAGCCGGACTACCAGATGTAGTACCAGCAAGAAAGAAGGATTGGAAGAATTACTTGAGATCTTATACGGAAGAAGATGAGAATCCTTAGAGATTTTCATCTTAACAAAGAAAGAGCTAGAGGGAAGTATGATTATCAAAGACATCGATTTAGGGCGAGGAGCAGAGTCCCTAGGAATAGTTGAGAAGGAGGAAGTAAGCGCCATATCATTTGATAAATGAAAAAGTATGAATATGGTCAGTAATAATTCGCCATGAGAAGGCAGATGTCATAGGTTGTAATTTATGGAACCAAATTGAGGTTGATGAAATTGTTTTATTCAGGAAAATGTTCATTTTATGAATGAATCATTTAGAGAGTAAAGACATTGGGAAGTGATAGCATGATTGGGTAAAATTATATAAGGAAGTAGTAAGCAAGGCAATGATCTCAGAACTTACCAGAAGATAAGACCAGTGAGTCAAGATGAACTCGTAATGAGACTACTGCCAGAGACTGAGTATAGAGTTAATTCAACTCAGTTAAATGATGAACCAGAAACGTTAGATGCATGTGATTCAGGGGAATATTAAATTCCTTCTTCTCTTTGAATGGATTATAGTAGTTACCTTAAGTTTACTCCGACACGGAATTATAATAGATCAAGTAATACGATCAGTAGTTAAAGAGAAAAATGTGAGAAAATCTTCCTGGAGCTAAAAGGTGAAATTGGTAATGACCAAGAGCTGGCATTGCTTAATGGAAAAAAAAAAGAAAAAAAAAAGGAGACTTTGTGCTTCCAACGACGCTTCGCATAAAGGGTTAGGTAGACCGACATTTGGTAGTATTGAATATCAGGACGTATAGGTATCAGGACGTTGTGACGGGTTTCAGTTTGAAACTATTGATTCCCTTCTAAGGGATGGATATAATTGATTCCTTTCCAGTGGGTAAACTTCCAATCTGATGATGATTATTTCGTTAGCTATGACTGCTTATGATACCACCTGCTTGGAGGTTCAAAGAACTATTCTTCAGGTTTCGAAACTGGTCTCCTTAATGTTACCAGTAGGTGGGTAGATTGATCAAAATTTCCCTGAGTCTGGAAAGGAATCCGGTGAATTTTGGCAAACCTTGTCTTTCTGATTATCAGAGAATGTCATGGAAGAGAGTAGAAACTGGAGCAAACCCTGTGATTTGGGTAAGGATGCTGTAAAATGGGTTAGTAAACGGACCCTGAGCATTACAATCGACGGTAGTAATAAAATGATGAAGTGAGATTGGACGAAAATAGGAAATGTAAGTAAGAAACTAGCCGGGCTGAGAAATTCCAGGATTGACTTAAATGAAAAGGCTGTTGTGCCAGGAATGGTAAGCTTGTGTGGCACGCAGGATTGATAAGAATAGTTGAAAAGATAAAAGTGGAGGAAAGGTGACCGGAGACGGTGCCGAGTAGTCGATTAAGACTTATATGGAGTAAAGTTTTGGAAAGGTAGAAAGGTATCAAAGAAGAAGGCACTATGCCGGCAATTGCTAGAAAAGTAATGCTATTAGCCAACCCCTAAAATCATATATTTTTATTTTAGTGTGGCCAGTTGAGGCCAAGTCACAACGGACTATAAAGTGACTAGACCAGCAATGAAAAGACAAAGCAGGGTTGCTTCTAAGTAAGCACCGACTACAAGGGCTTCTAATATAAAGGAAATATTAATGAGATCGTAGGAGTCTTCTACTAAACCCTTTGCAACCCATGTTTTGATGGGGAATTTACTAGACCTTTTTGGGATGGGGTAACCCGTACTAAAGTGACTCATGTGTATATGGTTGTCCAAGATTACGAGTAAAATGGAAGTATAGTGACTTGAGATGTATGATGTTAGGGTATCATGAATACCCTGAACATCTTACGACTAAGGGAAGTAAACAACGAAGGTTTATGAAGAGAGTATAGAAATGGTCGGAGATGGATCAGTATGCTGTAGAAATTTTGTCTAAGGCAAGTACATTTGAGAAGAACGATAAGTACTAAGAGATTCACGTTGAACTCGACCAATATCTTCCAAAACATCCTTGCTGCCATTACCAAGTTCTGTAAGAGAGGAGATAGGCATACGTTGCCTTTTTGGAAGGCCAAATAGGCTGACAACTATCTGAAAGAAGAGGATGGCATTAAGCCACCGATCGATTATCAAATGAGAATGATTGAAAAGAGACCTTTATTAAGGATACATGATCTGATTGCCAATTATAAGATGCAAGAATTCTTTGGCAGTTGAATTAAGGATAGGATATCCATAAATTAAGACAAACCCTAGGGAATTCACAAGGGGTGGCATTAACCCTAATAACGACATTATGACTTCAGATGATATGAGTTGGACTTGCTAAGGCAACAATGACCGGTAAGGATTATTAAAAAGAGTTCTGGAAAGAACATAGATAGAATTATTAGAATATTGATCAATGACATTTTGATATACCCTGTACCCAGAAAATACCGGAGGAAGGATGAGGATGACCTAGGAAACCTTACAAGGAAAAAGGTAATATTCCGAACTTCAAAATGGAAGTTTGGTAAGGAATGTATGACATAGTAACAATAATGCCAGATGAGGCATGTATGAAGCCCGGAGGAAGTATGGATTGAACCTATAAAGGTTGAGATTATCCTAAGGTAAGGAAAGAACTAAGAAGAGAAGTATCCTAAGTAGGATTGGGAATAAACGAGATAAAGTTCCCACGGGTAGGTGGAAGCAATGACTTAGGGAGAAAGACTGATAAATATATTTTTCTCCTTCAGCAGAGCTTAAGGGAGAATGCTTTAACCCAACAGTGA
The DNA here is from genome assembly GCA_036435485.1 of Saposhnikovia divaricata. Lineage (NCBI taxonomy): Eukaryota > Viridiplantae > Streptophyta > Magnoliopsida > Apiales > Apiaceae > Saposhnikovia > Saposhnikovia divaricata. The sequence continues at coordinate 137,998,163 of CM071599.1, read as the reverse complement.
TGGGAATGAGGTAGAAAAACTTGAGCTGGAATGTACCCAGAAAACATGGGTTACAAGAAATCATTATCATCAAGAAAGGCCAATGAGGTGGCCGACAATCTAAGTATAAAGGAATAATTACAAATGTTCATACCGAAGAAACAGGATGATATTTGGAAAGACCTTGAAGGTCATATTGGAGTGGAGGAAGTTACATTCCTTTTGATGATTATGCAAGAATCGAAGGTAATAATAGTTTAAGTAAAGATACGATTCCTGATGGAGTCTTAAGCATATTACGTACCTTAGAAGGTCCCGTTTTGAGGCAAACCAGGACCATGGTACAAAATTGATGAAGTAAATCGTTAAGTTTCCAGTCCTTTATGGAAGATGCATAAGTGATAGTTTCATCAACCGGACCTAGCTGCGATGCTTGAAACTCTTCCGCAATTCTATCTACTTCATGTTATATCTACATCAAGTTCAGGAAGTGTTCCTTATGGATAAGGAATAGTGTTTACTTTGTCTCCCTAAGGGATTTGAAACCCGTAGGGTTAGCTATTAATGCACTACGTAAACAACAAGTGATGGTGATTCTTCTAAGAAAGTAGATGACAATGTAAAGATAAAGAAAGTGCTGCCATTGATTAACTAAATGGCATGTTGATGAATGACAAACAAGTTTATGTTAGTGTACTTCTGCGCAAACAAGATAGAGAATATGAGGTTGATGATTCATCATGTTAAAGATATTCCCATGGAAAGAATTAATGAGACTTGGAGGGAAGGGCGGTTGAGCCCGAGACTTATTGGGCCACCTGAGAGTTTAAAGTGTTCGAACGACGGTATTCGAGCCAGCCTTACCCCCAAAACTTATAGCACGGTCATAACGGGTTTTCATGTGGCCAGGCTACGTCAGTAAAATGCAGATGTTCAACAGATGATAGGAGTACGAGCATGTAGATATACGACCTGGTCTGACTTACGAAAGACAACCTGTGGAAAACCACGGTTAGAAAAGAACAAGTGATGAGAAACACGGTTGGCAGAAGTAGATTATATGAATCTAAGTTAAAGGAATCGGGCCAGATTCATTTCGGAAAGTTTAAATTGAAATAACGTGATGATTATAGAATAATGTGACGGAATACCGATAAAGAGGTACCAAGTGCAAAAAGGTGTCTCAATAAAGAGGTAAAGGTGAAAGTAAATAATAGAAATGAGTAAGAATCAGATAATAAGAAGGATGTGATTGATAAAGAAAAGGCTGGGAAAGCAACTATGGAATGAGAAGCAAGGAAGGTTATGAATGGGTTTTCTAATGAATTCTCAGGATGACAACCTGATAGTGTCAATATTATAGTATGAAAAAGCTAGTAACATGATATGGGATGTCAGTAATAATGATGTCAAGTGAGAAATCTAAGATTTAACCTGAAAGGTTGAAGGATTTCCCGAATGTGAGTATCGCTAAGATTGAACAAGAGTATTTGTCCATAGAATAATGGACAAAGCAGCAGGATATGTTGACACGTGAGATTGCGATCAAATAGTATTGGATATAATTATGATTAATTTCTTCTTTGATAAACCTCTATAGTTCAGAGGTAAATTCTGAGTATGATATTCTACAATCATGAAAGCTTTCTATAATCCTTTAGAACTCTTTTCTCTTCTTCTCTCTTATTCATCTTCTTTATGAATTGAGAAGAACAACCCTTTTAGGAGGGGAGGTACTGCTACGTGACTATCTGTCTATGTGATAGAAGTCTAAGTGGAATGCCATGACTTGTTTAATTGCTTGTCAAGTACTAAAGGCTGGCCCCCTTCTGTACTAACTATGCAATATAACAAATGTTCAATTGATCATAGTGATCTCTCAACAAATCTTTCCACTTCTCTATATTGATCGAGATTGCGAAGATTAAAGCGATCAGGAAAGGCACAGTACGAGCGAGGTTACCTCCGAATCGTAGGGTGATAGTGATACCAATGTTACTACAGGTATCAATAAGGATAAGACTGAGTAAGAGTATAACCCGGATAGTGAGTTGTACGAAAAGTAGCAACGTTGATGGAAAAAGGATAAAGTATGAATTGTAGCACTAGAAGATGTGCTGAGGAAGGGTAGAACGACTAAGAATTGACCGGGAAGCTAAAAAAAAAGTGAACGACAGGCAAACGACTCTTTGCTTCCTACCTGATTCCGGGACGGAATCCTTTTAAGGAGGGGAGACTGTAAGAACCCCAAATTTTGGATATAATTAAAACTTTTTATTAAGTAATGATAAAATGAGGAACAATGATTCCGATAACAAGGTCACCAGCTCTAATGAATGGTGGTTTCAAAGAACAATAATTGTAATGAATGGATATTGCTTTGGACAATGATCCTGATGCATTGGTATATTGTCAGAATAGAGTAATTCGATGGTTGAGGACCTAGATAAGAATAATCTACCATCCAGGAAGGAGCTAATGGATCCTTGAAGGGAAATGAGTACGTGCATAGTATTTCCCGTACGTGCATAGTGTTTCCCGTACGTGCATAGTGTTTCCTGTACGTGCATAGTAATTTGGTGGATGAATAGTGATTTTGTAAGTTGGAAAACTTTTCACTCCACCCTATGTACGGGACGTGATATGGATGTTTCGAAGTCATATTAGTAATACGTGGAGGAAATAAGTGAATGCAGAGACGATCGGAATTCAGAAATTCCAAAATTCTTTCGGTATAATATTTGACCGGACAGTGGATTAAATATTATTATAATCCAAGAATTGAGATATTAACTTTGAGGATTTGATATTTTGGGATGTTAGTATATTTGATTTAAGAATGAAGGTAGGAAACCACTGAGGAGTGGTTACGGCTTCAATGTAATAATTGATATTTGAAAAGAATGAATGGAATTCGACTTTATTATTTCTATGTCTTGAAGAATGCTAAAGGGTAACAACATAGGTAAGAATAATCTATCTTCTAAGGGAATAAGATATGGCAACTTCAAGCAGGAGAATATCCTCATGTCATCCAGATCGGTAACGATTAATCCAGTAGTTCCGTAAAAAGGATAAGGAACGATCGAAAGAGAATACGGACAATTGTACCACCCTAAGAGAACAAGTAAAGAATATAGAATGAATAGTGTTGTGGTGGGAATATATAATAATATGAGACGACACTATATAGAAGTATTCGGAACGGATTTCCGAGTTCGTATTAGTGATCCAGGGGGAAAATAAGTGTATGTAAAAGCTGTCGGATTCTGAAAAACCGCACTTTTATTTTCTCTGAGAGTTCCCTGGACACTGATAGCCTTAAGTATTTAACGAATGGATTTAAGGAATATAAATTGGAAAGTTAGAATGAAAGATGGAGAATGAAAGTATTATTATTAAAGAGGATTCCCGGTAAACCCTAATTAGAAATCCGTGAAATATTCCTACGAACGATCAATCGAAACGGGCAATAACCGGACACAAAAACAAGCAGAGGAAGCAAGAGTCTTGTGCAAGCTACTAGCATAAAATATCTAGTAACCAAACTAGAATCAAGGAACTAGCACCCTAGAGAATGCAACTAAGTACTTAGCAAGGCAACCATGTAGTTAGGCTAAAACCATCACATTTTCAACACTTGTCATGGTATTTCCTCATCCAACACCTCATCACTTTAATAAAGTGAATTTATACAAGATATTATCTTGATAATAGATGAGAGTGGATGAGATTAAAACAACATAAACCAAGCAACTCTTCCCCCCTTGAAAAACACCATTCGGCTTATGCTCTTAATTCCAAAATCAAAACCCCTCTTCCCACCATCTCTTGATCTTGTAAAAATTATGGTGAGTCTTACATTTCCTAAAAGTGATCCCCTAAAAATTTCAAAGCCAAACTCTCTTGTTTCCATTTTCAAAGAAATCATCAAAGACTAGGGTGAATAGTGATTTTCAAGAACAACTCTTGATTTTCTTGATTTCTAGGATGATCTAAGCTTGGTTATGGGTATACAAGGACTATGCAAAGCTTAGAAAGGTCTTTACACACTCCAAGGAAGGTATAAAGCTCTTGAAACCCTAACCCTTGTTTGAGGTTTAAGCATGTTTATGATAGTTATAACTTAGTTATGGTTATGTTAAGATTATAAGCATGATTATGTATGGATTTTGGATTAATGATGTAAATAGCTAGATGAACGGAAAGGCATTTCTTGGCCTCAGTTCATGTATATAAGTCATGTATATGTTGTTTGGGTTGGATACTATGTTCATGGGAAGATTCGAATTAGTAGATATTCGATTTACAGCCGTTATAATGCCCGATTTTGCAATACCATGTTTTGTATGCCATTTTCCATGTCGAACCCCTACTGTCCAGAGACCTTATCTGCCATGATAGGATAAGTAATGTTCTAAGCTTCGTTTTGATATAAAGATCACGTGAAACGGACTTACGGTTTAGGATTTATGACCAAATTACTAAAAGTAGTTCTAATCCGTAAACGAAAGTTCGTAACTGTAATTGAACCCTCGTAAACTATTTAACGTCATGGAGAATCTTGGTAAATAAATACTAGGGGTAAAAAGGAAGGTGTGAAAGAAAACCGTATGTCAAAAGGATCATTTTTCGATTTATTAAAAATGTTCGAGTCGAGGTTAAACGCGAACGAACCCCTAAAAGACGACTCTTTTATAACTTCGGTAAAACACTTAGAAAACGGGCGATAAAACTCGGAGTATAGTATTGGTTCGTAACGATCGACTTTAGAACTCATATGACTTAAGTATGTCCCAAGTATAAGTACAATGACATGTCGTATTAACGAACGAATGTCGGGTCGGATCAGTGATAAAAGTAATCCACTAAAAGGGGTATAACGAGATAACTCGAGAACGTGTTTCGAATTAAGTATAACTTAACTTTTAATATGTTAAGTGATTAATCCCGAATGCCTTGGCTATTTATAGATCACCAAGCTGAACCGGGACCCGCTACCACTACCCCTTACCGTACTCGACTACCAGGCAAGTTTCAATTCCCTTCTTTTAGGCTGTTGTTGTGATTGAATAAATATATATATATGATTGCTGATATACATATGCCATTGCATGCATGCCTACTTTCAAGTTGAATTGATATACTTGTTCCCTGAAGGTTATCGTTGGCTTATAAGCTAGATAGTTATATATCAGTTATAAGCCGGTTATTGTAAGACCCTCATAGAAGGGCGTATACATCTTATTAATCAAATATAGACCGGGAGTCAATATTCCTTGATATATCGAGATTACCTCGGAAGAAAATATTTAAGTAAATATTTTCTATTATTCAGGCGACGAATACCATTTGAATATTCGGTCGAGATTATTTATTTAATGATCCTTACTTCAAATAATTATTTGAACGTAACTATTCAACGAATAATATTTCTCAATATTCATTCAGAGTCGAATTGATTATCGACTATTATTTCGAATATTCTTCTAAAGACGAGACTATTAAATGAATATTAATTGGATATTCTTTTAGAATATTATTTTATTAAATAAATATTACTTTTGAATATTCATTTAAGATATTAAATACTTGATGAATATTATTTTAATATTCATCTGAAGCTTGATTTAATTATCGAATATTATCTCGAATATTCCTTAAGGCTTGGATTACTAAATGAATATTACTTGATATTCATTTAGGATATTATTCATTAAATGAATATTACTTTTGAATACTCATTTAAATTCCTAATTAATTATGAATATTACCTTAAATATTCTTTTCAGGTCTTATTAATTAATGAATATTGTTTTGAATATTCATTTAAATATTTATTTATTCAATAAATATTCTCCTGATATTTCTTCAGGGATTATTTTGAGAAATACTCTGATTAAAGATATTCTTTCATATTCCCAAATATTCTTTAAATATTTTAACTCAATAAATATTCTCTGGATATTTATTCCATACTTAGAATAATCTCGATAAGGCATATCTTCTTCGATTATTACAGAAAATATTTCGAAGTCATATTATTATTAATCTTATATCAAGAAAGGTTCTCAGACATCATTCTTCTTTGAGTCTATCTCCTTAATAATAAGGGAACCTTACTTGGAAAATGTTATTTATCTTGTCGACTTCCCGGTCATAAAGTATTCCCTTCACTCGCAACTCGGGTGCTGTTGACTTATTAAGTCGTTGCTTACCTTCTCATCTTTCGAGGGGTAAGATTACTGGAACAAGTTGATATCCGTTACCAAGTAATAGCTTGGGAGTTATTGGTAAATTTTCCTTTCCAACTAGATACGACTACCTTGTGGAGTCTTATCAACAAGTATTATACTTGGGGAAAGGGGGACGAACGTTACATTCAGAATCATGAATTCTATTTGAACTAGGAGTCGTGTAAGAGGCCGAGTAGCGCCGGTCCATCCCCTTTGGCCCAACCGTTGGCCGGGGAGAGCTAGTAAGGCGGTATACAAGTAAAGCCGTCAGTTCTTCCTTCTACCGGTAGTAAATCTAAATTGAGTTGTACGATCTCGACTGATCATCAAGATTGGAACAGCGGGCGCGGTGAATACTCCATCATTGGTTCATCATCCAAATTTATTTATTTCCTGCAACATGATTACTGTTGGCAGAGTTGGAAAAGGGTCATAACTGGAATTGCAACCTTTTCTTGCAAACTCCTCTTCTTAATAACAATAAGAATATCTCGCTTACTTTGATGTAGCAGATATTTCTACAAACAAATACTTTAAGTTACCTTGTAACTTCATCGTTCATATTATACTGGCATCATTTCCGTAAATGCATGGCATATGGTTTGAAAGATACTTTTGAACTGTTATACATTATCGTTCAGTTATATATTATTGTTGGTGGGCTATTGCTCACCCTTGCTTTATTATTATATCACAACAACAGCTAGATCAGATGACTCGCACAAGGCGCACTCGACGCGGGCGAGGACGATGAGACTACCAGAGCTGAAGAAGAAGCTATTGGTAGGGTATATTTATTCTTTCAGTACCAAGAATATGGTATAGTATGACTTATGTAAATGGATGGCAAAGAGTATGTATTTATATTGAAATCCTTTTGGATTGTAAGAACTCATAATGTGATTAATAAAAATTTGATTGTTACTCTGATTTCATCTCTGGGAATATAACGGGTGTGTTTTATATTGTTGTGTTGGGTTATAGAGACGTAATTTATTTTATGTTAAGGAAAGTTCAATTGTTGTGGACAGAATTGGAAACCGTAACCACCGGATCCCGGACCCCGGATCTGGGGGTGTTACAGGGACCAACACTTTTCTTCTGGAAGCTTCTTTGATTCAGATTGGACAGTAAGTGCAACAGTTTTCATCTTTCCTTCACTTCTGCTGCCTATCAAGTTCATAAGCCCTAAGTTTTCCATAAACTGCCTCTAATGATATTTCATTCAACTCATTAGCTTCCTCAATAGCACATATCTTCTCATTGTAGAAATCAGGCGAGGCTTTCATGAACTTAGTATTCATATCCTCCAAGTCATAATATTTACCATGCATGGCCATCTCATTGATGAGTTTTGTAAACCTATCAAAGGTATCAGTTAATGCCTCACTAGACTTAGATTCAAAATACTCATATTGTTATGTTGGAACCAGATTTCTGCCAGGCGGATCCTTTGTTTGGACCTGCAAAAGAAGAAGAATGCGAGGGTGTTAACCCCCGATTCACCTCCGGCGTAAGAATGAGTATTCCGGTTCTTTTAGAGAGATATAGGTAAACGTAGAGTGTTTGTGTTTAGAGAATACTTGAGTTGTAATCTCCCCTGCCTTGAATAGCTTCCTCTCTTATTTATAGTGTGGTTGTGAATCATTGGGAGGTGGAAAAGGTGGAATGAAGTGTCCCACATTTCTGACCGTTGCACAAAAGTGGAGAATGTGTATCATTACCATCCCACTACTGGAGAGACATGGTCAGATGACCGTTGAAGATGATTGGACCATTATTTCCACTGATCTTGGGCTTCTTCAGTGATGGGCCTTCATCCTTATATATGGACTTGATAGATGGACCTCCAACATGTCCCCGGGCTTCAATCGGGCTTTGCTAGAATGAAGGCCACCTTTTTTGGTCCATCTTCGGGAGGCTCTATTAGCATAATTTCTGTATAGTAATGTATCTTCGGCTTCGGCTTGCCTATGCATCGTTCTTCTTAATTTTATGCATCTTCGGCCGTAGCCTAGCATGACTATGCGTCTTCGACCGTAGCCTAGCATGATTATGCGTCTTCGACCGTAGCCTAGCATGACTATGCGTCTTCGGCCGTAGCATAACATGATTATCTACTCTAAGTGAAGTAGATAATGAAGTTAGAATTCCATGTTTATTCCCATATAAGTAATTTGATTTTAGATCTCATTAGCTAGTTAATTCTTAAATTGCATATTAGTTAAATTTAGTTAATTAAAATCTCAATTAATTACTTGTCTTAGCAGTGAATTAAGATCATACATTGTTGAATAGGTGCATTTACTGAAAAGAACCATAACCTGATCCCTGTGGGAACGAATTTGGACTTAACCTTATATATTACTTGTGACCACGTATGCTTGCGTGTTTTAGTGTAAACAAGTTTTTGGCGCCGCTGCCGGGGATCATCGGTGTTTAATTTAGTTTATGTGCTTGTCATCAGTGGTCGTTAGCGTTCACTGACTCGGATTTTTTTTGCTTACTTAGTTAGTTTGTTTCGGATTTTCAGGTGCTTAAACTTGTATGCGAACACGTTTGCAGGCTCGTAAGGAAAAACTGGCAGAAGAATAACTTGTAGCAGTAAAAGAGATGGCAGACTTACCAGCAGCAGTCAAGGCTTTAAAGGACTATTCGCAGCCAAAGATCAATGACATACAATCTAGTATTGTCAGGCCAGCTATTGCAGCAAACAACTTTGAGATCAAGCCGAGCATAATTCAGATGGTGCAGAATTCGGTTCAGTTTGGGGGTGCTTCGACAGAGGATCCTAACATGCACATTCGGGACTTTATCGAGATCTGCGACACTTTCAAATTTAATGGCGTGTCGGAGGATGCTATCAAGTTGAGGCTTTTCCCATTCTCTCTGAGGGATAAGGCTAAGGGCTGGTTACACTCTCTACCAGCTGGTTCTATTACTACATGGGATGATCTTGCTCAGAAATTTCTTACTAAATTCTTCCCTATGGTGAAAACTACCGCAATACGGAACCAGCTAACTCAGTTTCAATAGCAATCTAGCGAGTCTTTGTGTGAGGCTTGGGAACGTTATAAGGAGATGCTTCGTAGGTGTCCACATCATGGCATGCCTGATTGTATGGTTATCAATGGTTTCTACAATGGGTTGGGAGCACAGTCTATACCTTTGCTAGATGCAGCATCAGGTGGAGCTCTGTGGGCTAAGAGCTACGAGGAAGCATATGATCTTATTGAGATGATGGCTGCTAATGAATATCAAAATCCAACCCAGAGGCTTTCTCAAGGTAAGGTAGCAGGTGTTCTTGAAGTTGACACAGCTTCAGCTATTGCAGCTCAGTTGAAGGCTCTTACGATGAAGGTGGATTCTCTTGCTAATTATGGGATTCAGCAGGTTGCTAGTATTTGTGAGCTATGTGCGGGCGCACATGAGACAAGTCAGTGTGCTATCTCTTCTGAATCAGCACAGTTCGTTAGTAATTTCCAGAGACCTGCTGCACCAGTTCCAGCCACTTATCATCCGAACAACAGGAATCATCCTAACTTCAGCTGGAGCAACAACCAAAGTGCTCAACAACCTCAGCAGTCCTATCAGCAGTTTCAAAGTCAGGAAGCTAGGCCTTTCAATCAAGGCTATCAACAGCAGTATGCTCCAAGGGCACCATATCAACCTCCTGGATTTCAGCAGCAACAACCCCAGGCTCATGCGGGGCAATCATCTAATGAAAAATCAGAAATGGATGATATGAGGATGATGTTGAAGAACCTTCAAGCTTCTCAAAAGATCTTGGAAAACCAGATGGGACAGATTACAAGTGCTTTGTTGAACATGCAACAGGGGTCTCTTCCTAGTGATACGGAAACAAATCCAGGCAGAAGGGGGAACAAAGAACAGGTTAATGCAGTGATTTTGAGATCGGGAAAGGTTACAGCAGGCCCTCAAGCAGCAGCTGAAGAAGATGAAGATGTTCAGAATCAGCAAGTTGAAAAATCTGCAGTGCCAGAAATTGAGAAATCTGATTTAGTGGCTGATCAGCTTGATGGTGAGAAGAGCAAGAAACCTGTTGAAAAGTCTACTCCGGAGCAATCTTCAAAGAATAATCAAATCTATCCTCCTCCTCCGTTTCCTCGACGCGTGCAGAAAAGTCAAGAAATTCAGTTTCAGAAGTTTATGGATGTCTTCAAGAAATTGTCCATTAACATTCCTTTTGTTGAAGCATTGGAGCAGATGCCGAGGTATACAAAGTTCATGAAGGATATTTTGTCATGAAAGAGAAGGTTGGAAGAATTTGAAACAGTGGCATTAACGGAGGAGTGTAGTGCAGTTCTGCAGCAGAAGTTGCCACCCAAACTTAAAGATCCGGGAAGTTTCACCATCCCTTGCACTATTGGCAACCTTTCTTTTAGCAAGTGCTTGTGTGACTTGGGAGCTAGAATCAATCTCATGCCTTTATCTGTGTTCAAGCAACTTGGTATGCCGGAGCCAAAGCCAACCAATATCACTTTGCAGTTGGCTGATCGATCTATCACATATCCAAGGGGCATAGTGGAGGACGTTTTGGTGAAAGTTGATAAGCTTATCTTCCCAGCTGATTTTGTTATCTTGGATTTTGAAGAAGACAAGAAGATTCCCTTAATTTTGGGAAGGCCTTTTCTAGCTACAGGCCATACTTTGATTGATGTGCAAAAAGGAGAGCTTACAATGAGGGTGCAAGATCAGAATGTCACCTTTAATGTTTTCAAGGCTATGAAATTTCCAACGGAGGATGAAGAGTGTTGTAGTGTGGAAATAGTTGATACGGGTCAGAGAAAGGAACTTGATCAGTTGTTGAGCGAAAAGTCGGACACACACGTGCGAAAACATCACATCAGTTATTTCATTGACAGTTCTTCTCGAGATCTCTCGAGTGTAAAGCTTGGGAAACTTCCACCACATTTGAGGTATGTCCTTTTGAATAATGAGCTAGTGATTTTTGAAGAGGGGCAAGATAACGTGTTGCGAAGGTGGAAAGCTGATGATAAGGAAGAAGAAAGCTTGACGTTTGAGTCGGAGAAGCACATTAGAGGTGTGAAGAAGAAAAAGAAGAAAATTAAGCTGTTGGATAGTAAAATCAGGTTGAAGTCCGAGGGAAGAGATTTGTGGAAAGCTAGTAAACAAGAGGTCAACGTTCGTATGAATGGTCTTTCTGTTGAGAACGGTTCAGTTATTCTTTTGAAACCGCCATGAGTTGAGGAATTGACGTCAAGCTATTGACGTTAAAGAAGCGCTTCGTGGGAGGCAACCCACGCATTAGTGTAGAAAAAAAAAGAAAATAGAGTGTAGTGTAGAGAGAAGAAAAAAAAATGAGTGTTGAAAAAAAAAAGTGTGTGAAAAAAAAAACAACTGTTGTGAAAAAAAAAAAAAAAAAGAGGTCACGCAGGCTGCACCTGCGTTTCTATATGTGACGCAGGCTGCACTTGCGTTACTGAGTGGGGCGCAGTTTGCTTCTACTGGACGCAGCTTGCTGTTGTTGTTTATATTAAAAAAAAATTTGTTTTTTTTTCTTCTTCTACCCCAATTCTTTTCTCCAATCCCAAACCCAATCCTATAAATTCCAAAACCCCCCATCTCTCCTCCAAAATTCTAATCCTATATTTATTCTAAATCTTTTTCTTTAATTCATCAAATCCTATTTCTATCTTACATCAAATTTCATACCCACCAAATTTTTTTTCTTTTCCTTTTCACATTAAAATTTTTATATTCATCCTATCACTCCATTATATATACACACCCATACATACAAATCCAATTCCTCTTCTATTTATTTAAATTCAATTTTAAAGAGGAATTAATTACAAGTTCACCTCTTTGATTCGTAATTGGTTTATCTTTTTCTCTAATATTATTTTTATTACGAATTTGTGTTCTTGTAATTGGGGGTTTTGTAGTATTCTTGTTATTTGGGAAGTGGCTAGTCTATGGAGCTCGTACGCATTATCCTCCACCAGATTCATCTGAGGAGGGTTATGATTCAGCTGGTTAGGTATGTTTTCTACTTTCCCTCGTATTTACTTCCATTCAATGCGGACATTGAATATTTTAAGTTTGGGGGTGGTTTGAGGGATTAGTAGTTGTTGTATTATGTGTTCATGTAGGATATCATGTTTTGCATGCTTAGTAGTAAATCATGCATATATGTTCGTATTAATTATGTTTGTTTCATGTAGGGCATTCTGTTTTTTGTTTCGTATACCATGTGAGTTCATATTAGTTGCATTTGCATAGCATGCATATTTCATGATCCCTTAAGACGAGCTAATTCTGATTGGTAGGTAGGTGTCTAATTGAGTGTGGTAATGATGAATAGAGGGTTGATTTATAGTTTCTAAGAAATTGACTTATGTGTTGCGGAAACAAAACTAATTACACAGTCTCATTGGGTGCTTTTGGGCTAGGTTGAGGTCATGCTTGTTTGGATGTTTTGAGATTTAATCACTTGTTTATATTTAGAATTTTCGTTATTCCCTTGATAGCGTAGTAACACTAAAGTCTAAGTTTGGGGGAAAACAGGGATTTCATGCTTAATTGTAAATAATTGTCAATATTGGCTAGGTGTCAAATGGCTAGTAGCCGGCTCATATTTGTATGAGTAGTCTAGGGTTGGAATTGAGAATTCTCATTCCAGATTGCATAGAAAAAAATAGAAAAAAAAACAGAAAAAAAAGAAAGAAAAAGAAAAAAAAAGTCAAAAGTAGTCAATTGTTTTATGCAAAATTAACTAGGGTGAGCTCTTTAATCCATTTTCTAAGATATTTGCTTGCTAGTTGGTTTTGGTTAGTTTGAAGGGGATCGTTGCATTTTTCATATTAGTTGCATTCATACATTGCATTGCATTAGGTTAAATGGATTTTGTGGGTACATTCGCTATAGGCCCTCGCGAGACCTTACTCGTCCACTAGGGCTGCCTAGGGGTTTAAAGGGCTTGTTGCATATGCCAAATGCAACCGTGATCACCTACGGAAGTGGTACTAGTTAGTTAGTTAGTTGTAATTGTTTATGCTTGAGGACAAGCATCGGTTTAAGTTTGGGGGTGTGATAAGTGGATTTTATATCCGCTTGGAGCGTTCCATATCGGCTTAAATTGATTGTTTTGGACTCAAGTTTGTGGTGGTTTTGATGTGTTTTGCTTAGTTGTGCAGAATTACGAGAATGTTGACTAAGGTGGATGCTTCTATAATTTTTGGGGAATTAATTGATTAAAATTCGAATTTCTGAAAAGGGTTGCGTAGTCTACACTGTTTTGGCCATATCTTGAGTTCTAGAAGTCCGTTTGAGGCCTGTAAGCAGTCCACGCGAAGATAACGAGATTCTCTATCATTCTAAGGTGGTCCAGAGGTCCAATTACGTTTGGAACATTTCCAAAAATCTGAAGAAAAGTCAGCCACGAATTTTCCTTAAAAACAGAATCAATTTAGGAAACGTATCTTGCAGAAATTCTATTATAATTCTGTTTTTGTATTTTCTTGCTGGGGTAGACGTTTAGAGCCTATTTAAACACATCATACCATTGTAATAGAGAGAGACATATTATTAGTTTTTATTTTTGTATCATAGCTTAGATCTGCAAGGGAGAAAAGGAGAGAAAGATTCAACGCTCGTGACAAGCAACGGATCTAGATCTACTTCAGCCTTTGTGTTATTCTGGATTCTAGATTTGTTTTCTTAACTCTTTGTTTATTAATATAATTACTTCTTTTATTCATATCTTGTTTTATATCATGTTTTCATCAAATTCCATGACGATGAACGGTTCAATTATGAGCTAATCGTTGTCATGGGATCCTGATGGATTTATCTATGTAGCTTAGTAGTTTGTATGCTTTAAAGATTTATGTGTGGTAAATTCTTGATATCCTCGTATGGTTGTGTTTCATGTATTTAGATGCGTCGCGAACATCTAATTTGTTAATCTCTTGCTAAACGAGAGTGGATCTTGAGATTTAGAACTTGCCATGCTAGCATAGGATAGGTTGATGTTTTAACATCATGATTTGTGGCGTAAATAGAGATATTATGCTACCCTATGTGATCTAAGTGGATAACTTGTGCTTAAACCTTTATGTTTTCAAATTCTATAGAGATATAGGGTCTAAACATATTTGGTGTCTACCCATCTTCTATCTATTTTGTGGATGCATGCGTAGTTTGGTATTAGTATACCGAGAGGTAGCTTTTACTTATTTCGTGTTGTCCGATCAGATATAAAAAACCATCACATGTATTGATTAAAGGTTGCGACTCTAAGTGAAGTAGATAATGAAGTTAGAATTCCATGTTTATTCCCATATAAGTAATTTGATTTTAGATCTCATTAGCTAGTTAATTCTTAAATTGCATATTAGTTAAATTTAGTTAATTAAAATCTCAATTAATTACTTGTCTTAGCAGTGAATTAAGATCATACATTGTTGAATAGGTGCATTTACTGAAAAGAACCATAACCTGATCCCTGTGGGAACGAATTTGGACTTAACCTTATATATTACTTGTGACCACGTATGCTTGTGTGTTTTAGTGTAAACAGGAGGTTGAATACAAGTATAAGTAATCGTGTCTGATATTTGCTCGATCAATAAACAAGAACAAACGAATGATTCAAACTTGTTTGTATTAATAAGATCAAATACAGACTCTACCAAAGGTGTATAATACCTTTAGCAGCTGCTGACAATATAAATCTCTCTCTGTTTGTTTCGAACTCTCGAATACAAACCTTACACTAAGCTCTCGTACTTTCGAACTCTTTTTACAATGATATAGAGAGAGTATTTATATTGCTTCCTATCAACTAATAACAGAAAGTAATAATCTATACATGATAATGTTCTGTCGTCCAGTTGATAGTTTCCATC
Organism: Saposhnikovia divaricata; assembly: GCA_036435485.1. Classification (NCBI taxonomy): domain Eukaryota; kingdom Viridiplantae; phylum Streptophyta; class Magnoliopsida; order Apiales; family Apiaceae; genus Saposhnikovia; species Saposhnikovia divaricata. The sequence goes on along the minus strand of CM071599.1, from coordinate 137,983,054 downwards.
AATAGTAAACTCTTTCCTTCATGATAACTTCTTGCTGTTCTTCAAAACAATGATCCTGTTTTATAGCACTTTCCCGTTTCTGTAGCATCCATAATGACATCATCAATAGTATGACTGATATCAGGATTTCACATTGCATCAGGACTTGACATCCATTAGGATTTGATTTGTCGTATCAGGATCTGTTCATCGTTCCTGAAATGTAGTCCTTGACACCCTGTTCCTGACTAAACTCTACAGTTTACTGTCTAACACATATATCCTATACAAAGTGCTAATAAGACCAGGATATTACAAGAAGTATATGCAAATTATATTCTCAACATCACAACTCATGAATTATTCCTAACATACAGGAATCATAATTTGATTTCGGTCAAATTCCAACCCCAATCATTTTAAAATGTAAATTTTATAATGTCATTTATTTATGTATTTTATTTATTTGTTTAATTGCATCATATTTACCAAAGCACCTGGAACATGTTTTAAACTGTATGCCACCAAATTCATTAAAAAAACTGGTGTCAGTGTTATGTACTAGATACGTTTAAATGAAATTGGTTTATTTTGATCTTTTCTAATTTAAATCGATCAAATTTCAATGAAAGCCATCTTAAAAATATTTAGATTTACCTTTTTATTCATCATTTAAACCTTTTTTCTTTTCAAAAAATCATTTTCGTCTTTGTTTCTCTCATCTAATTATCATAATTCTTATTTTTCCTTCAATAATCATCCGTTTTTGTGAGAAATGTTGTTGTACCCAATTTTTTGGATATTTTATTTGTCTTCCTTTTGGAGTGGTTGATATGTTTTTGGTATTTTTGGTTTGATGTTTTATCTCTTTGAAAATGATTCAATTGGTGTTTTGGGATCTGAAAATCTCGCATCGAGATTGGGTCGATGGTGGAAATCGCAAAAACTCACCTTTCACAATGGAAGATTGTTCATATTATGAGGGTATCTGCTCCTCCAATTTCAATTGGTGCAACTGAAAGTTCTGAAAATTGGACTACAACTGAAATTAATTGTGTGAAGGTCAATTGTGATGCTACTAGCGTCAGGAATGGTGTAGGTTGGATTTCTCGGGAAATCATTGTAATCTTTTTTAATTCAAAAAATATTGGAAACAAAACGATTATTTATTTAGCTCGTTAATTTATTTTTTAACCAGATTGTATTGCTAATTTATGAGTTTGTCAATACTTTCAATGAAATGCATAATATTTCATAAAAGAAAATTGTATTATAAATTAAACCATTTCTCTGTTAAAATAGATAACATCTTCAATCATTACAAAATTAAAAATCAATTTGGGGACATTGGGATATTAAAAACACATTACAGCTTTATTTGCAAGTCAGCATATTAATAAATTTCATTAGCATTTACTGTTCCCAATATGAGTTTGAAATAGTTTTAAAAAAATTAAACAAAATGAGATTAATCTTTTCATTTACCGAAACAAATTAGTGTTGGGAATTGCCAGCTCTCCTTTTTCCTTGCATAAAGCGCAAAATATTAATAGAGTTAATGGTAAAAAAGTGGCTAAACTTTACATTTATTTTTAAAAAAATGGTCAGACTTTAAATTTTTCAAAATGATGGCCAGATTTACCTTTTTCCTTTCAAAAAGGTGGCTACAAGCAATTTTCATCTTTTTGGCAGGGGTAAAATGGAAAAAAATTCTAGAGACCCCAAAAATAGCCAAAAAAATCCCCAAATTAATAGTGTCACCATATGATTGGTTATATTCGTAACAATAATAATGCCCCCCATGTATGCACATCAAATCACAAAAAATCCACAAATATGAGTTGTCAACATTTAATTAGTCGATTTATGTGCATACATTGGGGGCCATTATTATTATTATTATTATTATTATTATTATTATTATTATTATTATTATTATTATTATTATTATTATTATTATTATTATTATTATTACGAATATAACCAACCATATGGTGACACATATTAATTTGGGGATTTTTTGGACAATTTTTGGGATCTCTAGCATTTTTTTAGTAAAATAACATAATTTTCCATTTTATCCCTGTCAAAAAAGCTGAAAATCGTCTCCAGCCACTTTTTTGAAAGGAAAAAGACAAGTTTGGCCACTATTTTGCAAAATTGAAAATCTGGTCAATTTTTTAAAAATGAGTGTAAAGTCTGGACACTTTTTGAAATTAACTCAAAATAATATTTAAGTTAGTCCAAAATTCGGTTCTGTTAAAAATTCGACATAGTTAAACCAATTTCATAACCAACAGTATATTTTATTATATTCTATTATATAGTAAAAATAAAAAAGATAATAAGAACGTACTACCGTCACTACCGTAGATCAAGAGATCAATTCCTATCTATGACATAGTGAATAAAAAATTATATATAGAAATCTACGACTATATAAAGAACGATAATCTACAAAAAAATTCATAATTCAGTCCTATATATAATAGAAGTAGGCGTAGGGGTCGAACGGGATGCATTCGGTCTATAATAAACATAAGGTGTATCAAAAAAATTAAGGTGTAAAATCATTCAAATTTGATTTTTAGATTTTGAGACAGAGCACTAATACTAAATATGAACTTTTATTTGATACTAATAAAAAATAATTAAAATTCAGTTGGATCCTTTTTTAATTATATCATTTTTATATCATAATTTTCTTTTTAAAATTCAACTAGGCAATTTAGCCGCGCTTCGCGCGGTTAATAAACTTTTATTGTTAAATACTAAAAATAGATAAATTAATTTTATTGGTTAACTTTAGGAAATTCTTCTAAGTTTAGAAGATTTTCTAAAGTTAACCTTTAAAATTATGTGATTTAAATTATTTGTTACCTTTTATATAAGGATCCCGTAGGGGTATTAATGATTGTGATGTATGTCTTGATTTTATTAGTTAATTTTAGGAAATTCTGTTAAAGTTAACTTTAGGCTCCCTTCACCCTTATTAATTGCTATTTTAAAAATTTTCTAAAAAAGTGATTTAAAACAGTTTGTATGAATTAGAATAATACTCTCATTATATATCAAAATTTTAGTATTCTTAAAATATCATAAATATGAAATGTAGCAATTACAGTATTAAATATAACTAAATAATGTTTTGAAAGCCGACAGCACTCTGATAACATACATGCTCAATAATAGCATAAGAATTTATATAATTATAATATTAATTTATTTTAACACAATATAATGTAACAAATGTGTATAATATTTTTATCGACTTAATCAGTCAATAAAATGATTGAGTTTATTATGTAAATATTATTTTATACAATTTCTAGATTTTAACAAAAAGATTATACTTCCATAACTTATAACGATTTCCACAATTATTGATAAAAATTTGTTTGAGAATTTAAGATCGTTTGTCCTACAATCGTCCGAAAAATGTTTGCAAAAATCTTCAACATGTAATAAAATATGACGCAATGTGAACAATTTTAAGTTTTTAATTTACATGAAAATAATCTTAGTTTTATCATTGTTATAGAAATCGGCCGATTTCTGAAAAATCGTCGATAAATCGGCCAAAAATTGGTCACAATTTTAGAACCGATTTGGTCGATTTTACAAAAATCGCCAATAAATCGCCGATTTTTCAATCGAATCACCCGATAAATCGTAAATCGGTATCTCAACCGAATTGTTCCGATTTCCGAAATATGCAACACTGAGTTTTATACATATAATTAATATTTTAAATTTGAATAATAATTATAATGCTCAAATAAAGTTTGTTAATATTTTATATATAAAATATGAAGTAAAACTAATATATATACATATATATATATATATATATATATATATGTATATATATATATATTCATAATTGTAATTAATGATTATTAAGATGCCATTAAGATGTCATTAAAATATTAAAATTGTATATATAACATCATTGTTTGTTGAGTTTTACTATTTGAAATTTGATATGATAAATTGAAACTTATGTAAAATGTAACTAAATTTGAATTTTAAAGAATTATAGAGAAAAGAATTAGCAAAAAAAAAAGCATATTTTAGTTAAACTCTTAAGTATTAATAATAATATTTTCGAAGATATTGGCGACACTTATTTTGTTACATAAAAAAAATGCTTTTGAAATCCAATATTGAAAAACATTTGTAAAGTTCAACAATGGATAACTAAAAGTAATATTTTTTTGTGTCATTTTTGCTGTCAGTGGCATTATGAGAGACGTGATTGCTTAGTTTGTTGATAAATTTGTTTGTATGATGAAAAAAGAAGCAAAATGTAAATGTGATAAGAGATTTGATTGACTTACGCCCGTCTCATAACATACATGCATAATTAATTTCCGTCTCATAACATACATGCATGATTAATTGATTAGTAATGGTATAAGAATTCGTGTAGTTAGAATATTAATTTAATCCAACACGATATAATGAAACACCGAATGTATAACTTTTTCATTGATTTAATTAGTAAAGAAAAAGGTTGGATTGGTTCAATTTAATCGAGTTGATCATATCCCATGTTTAAAAGTAAATTATACAGTATTGCTTGTATTTAAATTGCGGATGTTAATTGGAAAATTTATATGCTTCTATATCTTATCATGATTCTCACGGTCACTGATTACGAATTAATCGAAAGTTAAAATCGTCTACATATTATTGCCGAAAAAAATTACATCATTTTTGAATAAGGATTAGAAATGGACGATATAAATAAGTTTATTTTATCGTTTTACCTTGAATTAATTATACTTTTAGATAGATAATTAATATTTTATATTAATATAATAATTATAATGTTCTAGTAAAGATTGCAAAAATTTTATATTAAGTATAATATAAAGTGTATTTAATATAAGTTTAATATGTACAATTAATGACTAATTAAAATGCTATTAAATGCATGAAAATTATTTTAATAAAAAAATCAAAAATGTGAAAATCAAGAAAAATATTTTGAAACTTTTGAGTGAAAGCCTCTCCGATCTCCTGGTTTATTACGACTCCACAATCATTGATAATAAAGAATGCTTGAGAAGTTCAGATTAATAACATTTTTTTAAAGCCGACACCCCTCTCATAATATACATATTCAATAATAATGTAAAAATTTATTTAATTAGAATAAAAGTTTATTTCGACACAATGTAATGAAACAATGGGTGTATAGTTTTTTTTATCGATTTTTCTTCCGATAAATGGCTGGATTTGTTAAATTTAATTGATTTGATCATAACTCATATATAATTTATTCATGCGCAAAATTAAAAATTTGTATGTACTGTTTGTATACAATTCCAAAAATTAAGTAAATATCTTGTACTTATATAATTTATTATGACATTCACAATCGTTGATAATAAAAATTGCTTGAGAAGTTAAGGCTGTCTATCCTATAATCATCCGAAAAGAAAATATAATGATCTTGAATAGGAAATAAAAAATAACGCAATATAAACAATTGTTAGTCATCATTTTACCTAAAAATAAACTTAACTGTATATAATTAATATTTAATATTGAAATAATAACTATAATGTTCAAATAAATTTTGCTAATTTGAAACAAATTAAATAGAATAAATTGAATAGATGTTTAATAGGTGTAATTAATGATTAATTAAATTATCATTAATAGTTATTTAATGCAAGAAAAGAATTTTAATAAGAAAAATCAAAAACACAATATTTCAAGAAAAATACCTTAAACTGTCCTGGTGCATTTCCGATCTCTTGCCATTATAATATAAATAGATTCTAATACAACCTTTTTTAATTATATCCTTTTTAGATTATAATTTTCTTTTTAATATGATATAATCTTAATCGTATTTTTTAAAAATATTAGATTCGACGGTTGATATTATTTTGGCGGTACAATGACTAAAATTATGGATAAAATCCATTTTACGCTTATTATATATAAGGAAGGATATAATGTTAAATAAATTCATTATTGTATTTAAATTAAAATTGTTAGAGCATCTACAATGGTTGGTTAAAATGACATAAAATATTGATTATGTATAATTTGCTGAACCTGTAAGATATTGTGCTCCAATGGAGTTTGCTATAATGATTGGCTATATTTTAAAAACGGTATATTCTTATTATTTCAAGTTATTATAAATAGAATCTATTATTTTAATATGGCAACAGACGATGTGGAGTTTCGTTACATGTCCCATGAGGTTCGACAAATATACCCAATATAAAGAGCTTGGCAAAAAATTTTCCTAAGGATAATGTAGCATTGGAATGCAAAAAAATTTAAACATTCTTTATAATATTATTTTTGATAGGTAATTTGAAATTTTAGCTAAGAGGTCTCCTTCATTCGATATGCTCTTAACTAACCATGGTTAATGGGTAGGGCAAGAATGTTAAATAATGAAACTCTTAATATAATATGATTTGTCTAAACATTAAAAGTCAGCTCTGATTGGTTCTAAAATAATTTTTAATTTTCCGACTGCTTAACTATTGTGTGGTAGACTAAAATATTATAATTGTTATAGGGAGAATATTGTATAACAATATTTTGGAGGTTTGCTGAATTAACGGAGCAAAATACGGATAATTTGCTAATGAAAGAAGAACAGGGGATTAGGGTTTGTGTGTTTAGATGTGACTGAGCTTGATAGGTGTTTGCAGGTTTAACTGTTTCTCTCCCGTATCAAGGTGCCTACGTACCCTATTTATAGGAATCAAGCCTGACGTAGTTCTTGGGCAACAAGTTACCTAGGCGGGCTAGGGTTTTAGGAGATAAACCAAAGTCCAAGCCCACTCATTTAGGGCTGACATGGCAGTGAATCATCAACCCTATCCGTGATCCATGGCCCAGTTGTGGAAGCCCATAGTCTCGAACGGATAGAATTGGCCAATAGAGGATCAATCAGGACCTAGCATGCGACCTCGAGGGATCTGGCCATGCGAAGCAATCCGTTATGTCCAACTACTCATGCGACCTTGGGTCTGGCCATGAGCCTTCCAATAAACAATTAGAGATAGCGATCCAACAGATGTGTTGGTATCGCGAAGCGATCCCAAGGAGGGAATATCAGCGAAGCGGTCCCTTAGACCGGATCATGAGTGCGGTGGCCCTGTAGCTATGCCGGGCTGATTCCAGTGGTGAACTTTAGTGGTCCGATTGTTATCTTTTAGGCCCACAGTCAATTATGAACCATTAATTTAGCAAATTAAATTATAATAATTATCATGCCAGATTTGGGCATAACAACTACCCCCCGAGTTCATGTTGCCATTAGAGATGCGATGTGGACTCAAGTATCAACCAGGTGACGCCGCAATGCGTGGCCATGGCTCGCTACTGACATGAATATGACCGTTGGAACGGTCGCGACCCCAAGAATTTGAAGAGGTTTGACAGCTGTTGTGTCTCGAGATGCGTGTTCAACGGTTGAGATGATGACACGTGTGCTGTATCTTTCTCTCTCCTGATGACTATATATACTTCCGTCACAATCATTTCCTTCTTTACCTTCACAAACACATTACCGAAGTGCTGCCAGTTTGCTCCCGGATCAAACGCAAGAAATTTTCGAGCTTTAATACCAGCGACCTCAACTTTCTTCAGATTTCTTCAATCTTCTTCAAGAAAAAGTAAGTCTTCATTCCTCTGTTGCATTTAAATTGCTGTTCTTCATCATAATTGCATGATTAGATAGTTTTAATTGTATGCGATGCGATCCATTTTAACTGCGATCCCACATCATCTATTTTAATGTGCGATCCCATCCTCGTTACAATAATTATGCAATCCCTCCTTTAGGAATATAAATGCGATCCCTCCTTTAGAAATACGAACCTCCCATTATTTCCTACAAGCGAAGCGAAAACACATAGGGCCCTTCTGTCTATTTATTCTTTTCTCCCTTCATTTGCTTTCTGTAAGAGCACACACTTAATCATTTCACTTCTTTTCAGATGTCGCAAGACGACAATTCAAGGACACCTTCCCCGATGCCCAACGTTCAAATAAACGAAGCGGCTGCTACTAACATCGCAAGAGCAGCGAGTACTAGCGATACTTTGACTCGCAGTGGTCAAATGAAGAGTATACCAGAGAAGTGCCCTTAGATAAGTGGCGATACAAACGTCCTGCTAGCTCATAGGACCAATCTTTAGATGTACTTCCAGCCCAGAACGAGCCCCATACCGAGATGACCGACATCGAACATATCATTGAAATGTTGACAAAGAAAGGAGATGCATTTAGCTCTCAAGCAGCAGAAATTCTCGCAAAAATACCCCCATCTCAAACCATGTCGCCCATTCATATAAGCAATTCTCCAATAGATTCATTAGGTGATGCCTATTATGATATTGAGGGAGGCGCCGACAACGAAGCCAACTCTGATGATGATGACTACGAAGAGCCTTCCTCGGATGATGGTGGCCTCGATGAAGTGGCCAGAGTCGTAAACTTCAAAGATTATGACTATGTTCCTGAGGCTTCGCCCAATCCTTACATCCCCACCCCTCAACCAGAGCTAGAGGGAGTTATATATGTTTGTGGGCCTAACCCTAAGGATATTGAGCCCGGTTCGAAGATTAATCTAGGCGAACCTCGCATCCTTGCATGCCGCGACATGTCTTCAACCCTGGTTGTGAAGACTATCACAGAGGGGGTCGAGAGATTCCGACCTGAGGGCAGGATCATTCTGCCTAAGAAGAAAATGCGATGCTATCTCTTTAATCACGAAGAGAATGGAGGCAGGGTGCCCAGAATGGTTCTAACGGTCCCTCTGATGAAGATAGGCGTCTCTTCTCCTCTCCACCCATTCATCAAGGATGTCTATGAGACATATTTTCTAGCCCCCATCCAGATTAGCACCAACAGCTATAGATCCATGATTGCCCTGTACATACTCTACCACAAGCTTCGATATCCGCCGATGGACGCTAAGACAATGGGCTACTTCCTACAGCTGAAGCGATGTGGGGCCAAGGACTTTGGCTACGTCTATTTTTCCGTGTGGCCAGAATTTAATAAGAAAAGCCTTCTCCCTGGCGGAATAAGTAATGCGGGCTCGTGGAAGGAGCCCTTCTTCTATGTCCACGAGGTTCCCCGAGTTAAAACGAGCTTCAACTACCTTCCTGGTAAGCTATCAAGGCTGTAACCCTTTGTCTTACTCTTTGTTCTTTGTTCACAAACTAACAACTCCTTTGGCATCGCAGTCGGTCCAGTTCGCACCGTCTTAAGAGGTGATGAAAAACAGCGAGCCGATGATGTATTAATAAAATCCACCGCAGAAGAGAGAAACATTAGGACTCTTCTTTATCTAAATAACCTAGTAGAATGTGGATTCCTCAATGAGGGAATAGGTGCCTCTCCTGAAGTAGAATGCGGATTCCTCAAGGAGGGAATAGGTGCCTCTCCTGAAGCGGGGCCTTCTAACACGAGGCATGCCTCGAAGAAAAGAAAATTGTGAGAAGAGGCCTCGTCTTCTCATGTCGTGATAACGGATGTAGAGGGTACTCTTATACAGCGATATGACCCCTCATTTTTTACATATTGCATCGCATCTCCTTTTCCCTCCACATGAATAACTGTCTTTCAATTTTGTATCTTAATTATCTTACTTTGTGCCATATCTTTTAAACTGTTTGTAACTTGTCTTTTATCTCTCTACAGATATGTCTGCTCGCTGTGGAAGAGGTCAAGCTCCCCCGTTTCTTCAAAGTGGCAAGAAAGGGGTGACCTCGAAAGCGGTCCCTGTTTTAAAAGTTCTCCCTCCAACAGCTCCCAAACCAGTCAATGATCCCTCATCTCAAGCAAATCCGGCCGGGGATTAAGCTCAAAATTCTCCTGAAGCGAGCCCTCTAAAGCGGGCCAAGAAGGATGGGCATCCTGGTGGGCCTCCTCAGCCATCTTCCCGTACCGTGAATGCCACTGCGACCCAGGATCTCTTCGCTTCGCTGGGGAGCAAGTATACCGAAGAGGCTGAGGCGTCCAACTGGTGGAAAGCCACTCCCGAGGAGAATGCTAATGCTTTAACCAAGTGTTTAGCTGAGGCATTCATCCGTCAAGCTGCGCATACAAAAAACTTCTTCCAATTAGATAAAAAGAACAAGGTTCTTTAGTTCCAGAAGGTGGAGGATAAGCGATCCCTGGAGGCTGAGTTTAAAAAGCAACTTTCTCATGAGACTGCCACGATTCGCACAGACTTGAAGAATGCTCGCAAGGAGAGGAATGATTTTGAAAAATCTCTTAAGGAACTGCAGAAGTCCAGCGAAGAGGCTGCTAAGAAGAGTGCTGATGAGATCGCAAAGCTCCAAGGCGATCTAACTGCTGCGCAAGCCTCGCTGTCATCTACTGAAGAGAAATTCCTCGCCCAAGGCCAAGTCACTTTCATGAAGGAATTCATCCGTGCGATCCCTGACTTTGACTGGGACCGGCTTGGGCCTGGAAATGCTGAATATGCTGAGATCCTAAAACAGGAGATCGCAGAAGAGGATGCCGAGGAGGCGAGACTGGAGGAAGAGGCGAGAATAGCCAAGGAGGCCACCGATGCTAATTAGAACCCACCTGCCTCATAAATTTATTCCATAATTTGCTGTAACTCTGAACTGGGGATGCGGGCACCCCTTGAATGCCTCGCAAGTGTAATATTAATTTTCTCTAACCTCATTTATTTCCCAAGAATTCTGGGATCGCAATGCGATCCGTTTATTTTTCCGCATAAATGTCAAGAATCCCCTTTTTTGCTTATCATTATTCTTCAAGTAACCTGACCTCGCAATCGCTAATCCTTACATTAATGTTGCTTTAGCTCTAGATTTTTCCCTTATTTTTTGAGATGTTGATGTATCCTTACATTAATCTGTGTTCGTAGGTGCGAAGTGCCTTGAATAGTTTTAGATTTGTATTCCTCTTGCTTAGACTCGTTGTAGATAATAACAGTTATGAACTGTCACCTTGAGATAGTTTCAAGTGCGATCCCAGCATCGTTGAGATGGCTTGGGCCTTACAGTGTAGACAAACAAATTTATTTTTAATGCAAAATAAAACATAATTCGTAAAGCAAACGAACTCATATAATGTAAAAAGTAGGGGCGAGGTCCAAAGTTTTATTGATAGGGGCGTGGCCCAAATTTGACAAGTAGGGGCGTGGCCCAAAAAATCATTACATCATAAAGGGGAGGTGTCTATGTGATCACTACCCCCCAGTACTTTGTATGAATTATTCATGCTAAGTAGTAATAGAGAGAGGCTACCAGGGGCGTGGCCCTCACTGATAGTATTTTCTCAGATGCTCCGCATTCCAAGCTCGCGGAATAACTTTGTCTTTCATATCCGTGAGATAATAGGTTCCTTCTGAAAGAGTATCATAGATCTTGTAAGGTCCTTCCCAGTTAGCACCAAAAACTCCATGACCTGGAACCTTAGTGTTGGGCATGACCCTTCTAAGCACTAGGTCGCCTGTTTGTAAAGATCGTGCTTTGACTTTCCCATTATAGTATCTAGCTGTCCTTTGTTGGTAGGCCGCGAGGCGTAGCTGGGCCTCGCTTCTCGTTTCCTCTATCATGTCTAGATAGAGTATGTGATTGACCTCGTTTTCATCGGGATCGTAGTGTTCCCTTCTGAACGACCCCGAGCCTACTTCCACCGGAACCATGGCCTCGCAACCATAGGTCAAAGAAAAGGGGGTCTCCCCAGTAGTGGTTCGTGGGGTCGTGTTGTATGACCACAAGACCCTAGGTAACTCCTCAGGCCAATTGCCTTTACTCTCTTCCAGTTTAGCTTTCAAAGTGTGCTTTATAATTTTGTTTATGGACTCGGTTTGGCCATTCGTCTGAGGATGGCTCACAGCGGAAAACTCTTTTTTATCCCCAGATTTTCACAGAATTCTTTCATTTCCTTGCTGTCAAATTGCTTTCCATTATCCGAAATGAGTTGATATGGGATCCCATAGCGACACACAATTACCCTGTAAACGAAGTCCTTGAGCTTCTTGGCAGTGATAGTAGCAAGCGGCTCGGCTTCTGCCCACTTGGTGAAATAGTCAACAGCCACCACTGCATATTTAAGTCCCTCTTTCCCTTTTGGGAGTTCTCCAATTAGATCGATCCCCCACATAGCAAAGGGCCATGGGCTCGTTAGCGAGGTAAGCTGAGAGACAGGGATGTTGCTGAAGTTAGCGATCCTTTGACAGGCATCGCATTTTCTCGAAAACTCAAATGTATCCCTTTTCAGCGTAGGCCAATAATACCCTTGGCGAAGAATTTTCTGGGCCAACGAACTACCCCCTGTGTGATTGCCGCATATCCCTTCATGGACTTCTCTGAGAATGTAATTACACTCTTCCCCATCTACACACCTCAGGAGTGGGATGTTAAACCCTCTTCGATACAAGACTTCATCATTAATGACATAGCGAGCCGCCTGATATTTAATCTTCCTCGCTTCTTTCTTATCTTAAGGCAAAGCTCAATTTTTCACATATTCCCATATTGGGGTCATCCAAGTCAATTCTGGGGTCGCTACTTTCATAATGAACTCCTCCGGTACACTAGGCTTTATCTGAATTTCCAATGGGATAATTCCAAGTAATGTAGCCTCGCGACGCGACCCCAATTTTGTCAGTGCATCTGCTCCTTGATTCTTTTCTCTTCTAATATGAACCACCTTGACATTGTTAAACTTTTTTATCAACCTCTGTGCACATCGTAGATATAGCTCAATCTGCTAACCTCTAGCTTGCCGCCCACACCAGAGTTGATATGTTACCAGCATAGAATCGCTGTAAGCTGTGAGGTTTTCCACCTTCATTTCCAGTGCAAGTTTGAGACCAATAATGAGGGCTTCGTACTCTGCTGCATTATTGGTGGCTTCAAAGGCGAAGTGTACTGCACTTTTTATCTTACGACCCTTTGGAGTTACCAACTCGATGCCAGCCCCGGCTCATTCCTTGTTAGATGCCCCATCTACGTATAGCTCCCACCACGAGGCCGAATTTTGTTTTTTGTCCTCGCAAACTATTTTTTCTGGTGCTGCTATAATAGCCCAGTCATCTCCCTTGGATTGGGGAGGAAACTCCAAGATAAAATCCGCAAGTGCCTGTCCTTTCATAGGGCCGCGAGGCTTAAACTCGATGTCGAACTGACTAAGCTCTACTGTCCATTTTAACAATCTCCCTGAAGACTCTGGCTTGTGCATTACTTGCCTCAGTGGGTAGGCAGTGCGAACCTCAATGCCGTGAGCCTGAAAATAGGGCCTTAACTTCCGCGAGGCCAAGACCAGGGCATAGGCTAGCTTCTCCATGTTTGTATATCGAGTCTCAGCATCTAACATTCTTTTACTGACATAGTAGACTGGATATTGAACCTTTCCCTCTTCGCAAACCAATACTGCACTAACCGCGTGTTCAGACACAGCGAGGTAGACAATGAGGACCTCGCCTTTAAGGGGATTCGAGAGAAGTGGTGGCGAACCCAGGAGTTCCTTTAATTTCTGAAAGGCCTCCTTGCATTCCAATGTCCATTCAAAGTTTTTTCCCACCTTTTTAATGGCCTTAAAGAACTCATGGCACTTATCTGATGATTTGGAAATGAACCGATTAAGAGCTGCGATCCTTCCTGTTAGACTCTGGACTTCTTTCACACTTCTTGGGGATCACATGTCCATTAAATCCTTTATTTTTGCAGGGTTTGCTTCGATTCCTCTGTGGTTGACAATGAATCCCAAAAACCTTCCAGATTCGACTCCAAAGACACACTTTTGGGGGTTGAGCTTCATTCTGTATTTCCTTAGTATATCAAACATCTCTGCGAGGTGAGAGATGTGATCCCCAGCTTCCTTAGACTTGACCAGCATCTCATCTACATAGACTTCCATTGTCTTGCCAATTTGTTTCTCGAACATCATATTAACGAGCCTTTGGTAGGTAGCCCCAGCATTAAGGAGACCGAAGGGCATCCCTATGTAGCAGTAGAGACCTCTATCCGTGATGAACGAGGTGTGCTCTTGATCAGGACCATACATGGGTATTTGGTTGTATCCAGAGTAAGCATCCATGAAAGAAAGAAGTGCATGCCCTGCTGTTGCATCCACTAACTAGTCGATCCTTGGTAACGGAAAACTATCTTTGGGACAATGTTTGTTGAGGTCGGTAAAGTCTACACATGTCCTCCACTTTCCATTTGGCTTCTTCACGAGGACTGGGTTCGCGAGCCAGTCAGGGTAGAATGATTCCTTAACGAGCCCTACCTTGAGGAGTCTATCCACTTCTGCTTTGAGAGCCTCAGCTCGTTCTCCACTTAAAAGTCGCCTTTTCTGTCTGACCCCCTTCTTGCTTGGATCCAAGTTTAGCTTATGACACATTACATTAGGATCGATCCCAACCATATCTTCATGTGACCAGGCGAACACGTCGAGGTTTGCCTTCAGAAAAGTAACCAGCCTTTCTCTCAAATCAGGATTGAGTTGCGACCCTATTTTCAACACTTTTGAAGGGTCCTGCACATCAACGAGGATAGGAATTGTGTCTTCAGCTGCCCCGGCTCGTTCCACATGTTCTGGGATGCGAGGATCAAGATCTAGATCATACTCACGAGCCTGACTTGATTCTGTCTCGCAGGGGTTGGCACCCGCGTGCCCATACTCCTTAACAACAGTTGTTGTTTGTGTAATTCAATTTGGCAGTTCTGTCAGTGTAGATGTTTCCCTGCGAACCCATTTTCCCTTTCGGGCTCGCACAGCAGCCTGCTCTGGGCTCTCCTCATTGTCACTATCCGTAGCCTCTTCCACAATCCCTTCCTGGAGAACCATTACTGGCTGCGAGGTTCCCATCATCAAAGCCCCTGGTACTGGTTCTACTTGAATTCCCAAATTATCAAAATAATTAGCTGGGAGCTCCTCAATCGAGATCATGTTACAATCTGTTGGAGGTACAAAGGTTGTCTTGCGAGGCCTGCTTTCCTCCTCGCACTCCATCTTATCTGTCATAGAATTACTCCCATTTTCTGCTGACTTGAGGGCCTTGTTGTAGCACTCACGAGATTCATGTTGTGCTCCCCTAATGCATCCGACTCCATTTGGGGTATGGAACTTCATAGAGAGATGGTAAATAGAAGTAACCACCCTCATTTCTTTGAGTATTGGCCTCCCTACGATAGCATTATAGGCTGAAGGTTGATCAACCACCATAAAGTCTGCAATTTGGGTAGTAATACAGGGCTCGTCCCCTAAAGTGACAGGGAGCCTTATGAGGCCCTTGACATTGACTGAAGTTCCATTAAAACCGTAAAGATGCCCTACGGTAGGGATAAGGTCTCTATCCACGAATCCCATTTTCTGATAGACCTCGTATGTTAGAACATTCACTGCGCTTCCGTTGTCCACAAGGACCCTGTGAACATTCTGCGATCCCATGCGAATTCGGACAACGAGGGCGTCCGAGTGAGGGTGGTGGACCCACTTCGCATCTTCTTCAGTGAACATGATATTTTTATCTTCCCCCTTGAAGAGCTTTGGGGATCGTTCCTGCAGGTGATGAATATTAGTGAGAGGTCGCTCTTTAGCTTCGCGAGCATATCTTTCTCTAGCCCTATTGCTATCCCCCCCGATGTGGGGTCCTCCAATTATAACATGGATACTTCCGCCTCGCGTTTCCCTTTCCTTAATGACTGGATTCTGTTCAGGTGGGGGGGCTTGATTATAACCAAGGCCAGACTTGGGATTATGTTTCTTCACCTCGCGAACTGCCCACTCAGTTAACTTTCCATCACGAATTAACTGATCCACTTGCTGTTTGAGCTCTCGGCAAGTTGTTGTATCATGCCCTGTTTGTTCATGAAAGGCACAATATCTGCTAGTGTCTGCAGTTCCCTTCGGACCCATCTATGGAGGCTTCCTGAATACCCCCTTGTTTGCATTGACCGCATAGATGTGATCAATTGGGGCGACCAGAGGAATAAATTTGTCTTCACTCCTCGCGGGGCGAGCTCTCAGAGGGGATCGCCTTAAAGGATCGCGTTCTCTCCTTTTTGGGCTGGGGATTCGACTTCGATCCCGTCTTCGCCTCGGACTTCTGGAGTCCTTTCTTTTTACTCCCCTGTTCCTACTCCAACTGCTACTCCTTTCATTATTCTTCTTCAGATCTGCAAGTGACTTCTCGACACGCTTGAAAGGCTCAGCGACCCTATGCAATTCAGAAAGAGTGCTAGGGGTTTGTTCTTGTAACTTCTTCCAAAATTCAGTACCTTCCCTCACTCCAGCGATGAGGAAACTTTTTACAGCTTCATCATTTGCACCTCGTACGCGGGGCACCTCAGCATTGAACCTCTTGAAATAATCATGAAGGGTTTCTCCTTCCTTCTGTTTTATGTTTGCCAAGGTAGACACAGGGGGTGCGTAGAGCATTGAGGACTGGAACTGTTTGATGAAGATGTCCACGAATTGCTCCCAAGAATCGATGACAATCAATGCCCCTAGCTTCGAAAACCACTGCTGAGCGCTTCCTCTTATCAAGGCTGCGAACAATCTACACCTCGCCAGCTTCGAGACCTGGTAGACATCCATCTAATTGTTAAACCGAATTACGAACTCGGCTGGATCAGTATCTCCGTTATAGGTCATATCCGAATGATGCCCTCGAAACACCGCAGGAAGTGGCGCGGTTCGAATTTCGTGGGTAAAGGGCGAAGAAGAGCCCATAGTGCTAAAGATCCCTTTCTCATTGTTCATTGCGTCCAAGGCCTTTTTCAACTCCTCCAGCTTATAGTCTCCTACTTTGGCCTCCTTGTCACCCTCATTTTTCCCTCCAGTACTTCCATGGTATGACTGAGTCTTTTTTGGGACGCTAGACTCCTCTTGGTCATTCCTGTGATCCTTCTTTTTGCGATCCTCTTCATGGTATTGGGATCGTTCTTGGTCTCCATGAGATGGGGGTCTGTCATCGCGACGATGGAACCGCTCACGCTCTCTGCGAGGAGAGGGGGGTCTGTCATCACGACGATATGACCGCTCGCGATCTCGATGAGGAGACAATGGTCAATGAGTGCCCTTGCTTCTATTCTTAGATTCTTCATTCCGGGGTGCATTAACCTTTTATAATTTTAGACGAAGGTCATGTTCAGTTAGCTTCTTTCCGAGACGGTCAAAAACACTGACCGATCTCCCCTCAGATGAGGCGACCTTGTCATGCGATCCTCCTTTCTTTTCGAGCGAATCCTCTTCCTCATTCCAGTCAGGGTTCGTTTGATCTGTTAGGACATCCTCGAAGTCATCAATGAGTTTCTTAGCAGGGAGTTTACTTCCTTCCCCTTGATGTGTTCGACCACCTGTCCTTGCGTTCCTCTTCGATCCTCTAGAACTATAGCGCTTCTCCACTTTTGCGACCCTCTCATGTACAGCGGTCACTTGTTCGCCGAGGCTTTTTAGAAAAGACATAACCTCGCTGGTCAATGCCACCCTCTGTAATGGGGGGGTGCGCTCCTCCTTGTACCCAGTGTTAGAGTTGTCCTTGGACACCTCGTCCTCTGAGGGGTCCCTCGTCAGGGGATCGTCCTTGTTAACCTTATGCGATCCCGGGGTCTCTCCGTCATTCTTCTTTTTGTGTGATTTAGTCATCGCTTCTCCCAATTCAATGACAACGATGCCCTCCTTCTAGCGCCAAATGTTATAGGGAGAATATTGTATAACAATATTTTGGAGGTTTGTTGGATTAACGGAGCAAAATTCGGATATTTTGTTAATGAAAGAAGAACAGGGGATTAGGGTTTGTGTGTTTAGATGTGGCTGAGCTTGATAGGTGTTTGCAGGTTTAACTGTTTCTCTCCCGTATCAAGGTGCCTACGTACCCTATTTATAGGGATCAAGCCTGACGTAGTTCTTGGGCAACAAGTTACCTAGGCGGGCTAGGGTTTTAGGAGATAAACCAAAGTCCAAGCCCACTCGTTTAGGGCTGACATGGCAGTGAATCATCAACCCTATCCGTGATCCATGGCCCAGTTGTGGAAGCCCATAGTCTCGAACGGATAGAATTGGCCAATAGAGGATCAATCAGGACCTAGCATGCGACCTCGAGGGATCTGGCCATGCGAAGCGATCCCTTATGTCGAACTACTCATGCGACCTTGGGTCTGGCCATGAGCCTTCCAATAAAGAATTAGAGATAGCGATCCAGCAGATGTGTTGGTATCGCGAAGCGATCCCAAGGAGGGAGTATCAGCGAAGCGGTCCCTTAGACCGGATCATGAGCGCGGTGGCCCTGTAGCTATGCCGGGCTGATTCCAATGGTGAACTTTAGTGGTCCGATTGTTATCTTTTAGGCCCATAGTCAATTATGAACCATTAATTTAGCAAATTAAATCATAATTGGGCATAACAATAATAAAGGATGAAAATACTCATAATATCAAGATAAATTATAATTACGAAGTTTTATATCAATCTTATTCAAAGTAGAAGACCTACATTAATAATTTTGTTCAATGTAAAAAACCTAATTATATATGATTTAAATCATTGACATTCACTTTTTCATATTTCAATATAAATACACTTTTTAGTTTACATGTTAAAATATAAAATATTTTTATGCAATATCCATATTTTTCATCTATTTATTTTAGGATCTAATTGTTCGTATTTACTTTGTCGTACTGAGGACGGACCGGTCTACTACTGACTACCAAAGTTTTTGACAAAATCTCTCTTACGCTTATTATTAAAACTGTATTTGGTTGTTAGTGCAACTATTTTCAAATAATAAAAAGGTTAGTTTGATGATTAAAATGAAATATAAGTAGATTTCCTAAATTGAAAAGAATTTTTAACGTAAAAAATAGTCAATTTCTTCTATATATTGTTTCTTGGTAGTTTTAATGGAAAATAATTATTAAATCATCATTAAATTAAATATTATTTCGTTAATTCCACGTGGGCTGTAAAATTGTCCAAATCAAGTTCTAATAATTCAAGATAAAACATATATTAAATTGAACATGTAAAATCTTATATATATATATATATATATATATATATATATATATATATATATATATATAAACTAATAACAAATAAATATTAAAAAAGATTAATATAATTATAGATATTAGAAAAAAAGTTATGGTTATAAGCTAGTATTCAAATAACTGAGCTAATTTAATCTCAAATGCTAAAACTATTCAAATATTTTTCAAAAATTTAACTCATCCATAATTTTTCGGACACGTTCGAAATCGGTCTACTGAGTCTTTTTAACAATTTAAATTGGACGCCAAATATTTATTCAGCAATATGAGCAATATAGGTATTTTGCGTCGTATTTCTAAAAGTTAAAATTTGGACCGAAAAAATAAGATATATTAATCACTTTTGTCATTATGATAGATTATATTATGATATGGATATTATAACTTCTATTATCACTAAATAAAAATAATCTATTACAACATGTCACATTTTATTCCATTCAATTTTACAAAAATGTCCCTAAATATCAACTTAAGTCTAAAATATTATGACATAGATGAGAATCGAACCTTTGACACATTGATACATGTATATTTGATTAAATTTTATGTTTCATTAGATACATGTACCAGTGTCCTATATTATTTACCTATCAATCATATATGTCTTTTGTTCAATATTTGTTTATAATTTTACATGTTATTACTTACATATATTCAAAAATCTCCCTACCTACTTTATTTTAGTAAAATTTGTAATATTTTATTTCATGCAAAATTTGGAAAAAGAGTTTGGATTTTACATAAAATCTTTGAAGGATAATTTGTATTGCGAAAAAAATCCTCATTAATTTATGAAAGCAATTATAATACATACTTTGATTCAAATAAACTTTATAAATTTCACAAAAATGGTGATCAAGTCAAAAATAATATATAAGCATATTTTTTTAAAAGTGAAAACGGTTCTCATGCACTAATAATAAAAGAACATGTCCAACACATGCACTTGTCTTAAATTAAATGTATTTACTTAACAATTTTATATAGAGATCAAGTCAAAAATATACATATTTCAACCTCTAATGAAGGCAAATTTAGTTTTTTAAAACTCAAAATCTTAATAACAGGAAAGAAATTGCGTCTTTGGGTGCACGTGCCCCCATAAGTTTTCTTTTTAAAAATTAAATTGTATGTGGCATCCACATGATGATACTATTAAAATATAAATGCTACTCCCGTGTCCAGCTTTTCTCTTTTAATTTTTTTTGTTTAATATTGTTTTCTTACCATCTACTTGGACGGCAAGACCAATGCTCAAAGGAGCAATGTTAAAGGCATAAGTTTTACAAAGACAAAAGATAGCGATAAGTCAATTCTTCATACTATTAAGTTTGCAATTTATTTTTGCTCCCACTAGCCTTGATAGCTGGCTCCACCACTGCATTTAAGTCACATTTTGAAAACAAATATATAATATGACTTACCAAAAATGAAAGTGGGGTAAAAAGTATTATAGATATTATATAATTGTACAATTTATAATATCTGGATGAGAAATGAATCTTAGTACTCTTTTAATTTACGAATGATAATATTGTTTGTTATTGCTTGTCTTATTAGAAAAGTGCATTTTACAATATTCCCAAACTACCGTTCTAAAACGACAAACGGTTTGCTTTGTCCCGAGCCTTTTTGGGAGATTCAAATACTTAATAGATACATGTGAATTATATTATATGAGGCTCGAGGTAAGTAACGCATATGAAATAATAAATTACGATAGGGCAACATGCCTCATTTTAATGTTTCAAATTTTACTATCATCTTCCTTAATTTGCTGTGACACCTTCTGAAATCAAAATCTAAAAACTTTTAAAATTTCATCACTTAATTAAGAACTGCACCTTTAACATCTATAACAATAACCTTATTTTTATGAATTCATTTTTTTATAAATCCATTAAATGAATTATTGAAACTTCAATAATACTTAATAGTAATATTAAGTCAAAATTCACATTTATATAATCCCATAATTTATAATTGTATACAAATAAAACATTTCAATAGATTATGAAATGATCATCCTAAAAACCTTATAAAAATGTTGAAACTACAATCGTTAGGTATTTTTCTAACTCTAATCGTAAGAAAAGCATAACACTTTAGAAACAATGACCAAGAGATAGAAATACAAAATAACGACCTCTTTAGATACATATTTCTAATTTTTTATGCATACTTAAGAGGATGTTTATCATCACAATAGGATCATCTCACATTAACATCAACACGCAACGAGAAAAACAAAATATATTAATCTTCAATTAGAGCAATCCCGTGATTGAAGCTAGTAATATTAGTATATCGATTTATTTAAATTTATAAAAGTATCTGAATTATTTATACTTTCCGGATTTATTTTTATTTGTTATTAATCGCAAGTTATATTCATCACAAGTGACATAATTCTATTTACATTTTGTTCCACTAAATCACAAAGAAATTGTTGCTACATAAGCCTTATAAAAATTGACTTAATTTTTTTAAAAAAAATGAAATTGGTTTATTTTCAATTTTTTTAAATTTAAAATGACTAAATTTGTGACAATTAAAAATTAACATAATAAACTAACTATTTATTTGTTTCAAAAAGATGATATCATCCATAAAGCAATTAAAAACACCATTTTCAGGACATTAACAAACTGTTTTAGAACTTTATTTGCAAGTCGAATAAATTGCATTACTATTTTCTTTTCCCAAGTTGAGTTTGAATTGGTAAAAAAAATTAAGGAAGGTATATTAAATTTATATTTTAATAAACAATCGTTTATTAAACAATCGTTTTCAGTACATCTGCAGGATTGCATAGAGCTATGGGGCTTTTCAGATGGTTCATACAAATATGAAAATGGTGGAATCAAGGCAGGCATTGGAGGGTTCTTGAAGGACAAATTTCAAAGATTAATCTTTATTTTTTCTGGACCAGATGATTCGCATAGCCCCTTTCAAGCGGAGTTAAATGCCATCACTTTTCTACTTAATGCACTTGAGAATAGCCAATGGAAGGAGAGCGACATTTTGTTCCAAATTGATAATGAAGAAGTTCTAAAGTTCATTAGCAAGAACCCTCCAATGGACATTCAAGTGATAATAAATTATTAACTATAATTTATTTGCAACAATGGACATTCAAGTGACAGTTTTTGTATGAATTTATGACAATCACTGCCTACTTAGAAAAACGAGTTTCATCAATAAAGTTTTTTCACATGGTTCTCTTGGTTAGACTCGAAATTTGTTGATGCACCCGTTGAATGTGATGATAAAAGATCGAAGCAGAGCTTCAGGAGGCTAATGCAGTCCTCTATAATGCTGAATGGGGAACACCAGAATTCCTAGAGGATATAAGGAAGTAGATATTGGAACTTGGTTTTCCAAAAGATGGAAACAATTATCTGGCACATCTGAGGAAGATCATCTTTGCAAGCAGTCAGAGCTGACCCAATATTTCTAAACAGAATAATAAGTAGCACAGAATCATATATCTCAGTAAGGTGACAAGATGGTTATAAAATATTACTAGCTCTGCTCAGAGTTGGTGCTTCCATATCTTTGCATCAACCTCTTAGTCTCAAGATCTGCAGCCTCACTGGGACAAGGTTCTGCTCACCATGATTGTAGCAAATTAATTGGTTATTTGCACCTTGCTCCGTGCATTGTTGAGAGCATCTGCAGGTTTATCCTCGGTCTAACCTACACTTTTACGAGACACACCAGACTTGGCAGGTTTCTCTTCTAGCTTTGGTTTTAGTCTCGCCATCTTCTTTTTTCTCGCCACTATATGTAATAAAAAAACCCCCCCACATATCCTAACATGCCATTATCTATTTCACAGTTCGGATCAGTTACATGTAAATTTATCTTTTTAAAAAATTCATCTGACCTCAATGGATGACATCAAAGAGAAGTACGCATTTGAAAGTGGCAGGAGCAGAAGAGATCAATGCCTTCAGATTCCAGAAGCTGTTGACCTATAACTTTAGTTTCATTGTGTTCTGTCCCTGTTTTCTGGCCTATACTGCTATGCCACTGGATTATTCTATTTGTTCTCGCAAAGATTAAATACAAAAATGTCCCTCTCAACATAGGAAAGCGTGTTAGTGTAATTGTCTTCTTACTCAGTTCCGATCAAATAATTAAGATTCTGTTGGGGTCGGTGACTTGGTATCCTATCTTCAATGTCTTGATGATGACGTGGATGCCACTTGTTTTTATCAAGACAGACATATACTCGGAAGACTGAAGTTGAACATAGTTCTGACGGGATGGGCACCTCACCTGCATCTCATAGGATTGATACACACAACTCTTATTCGGAGGATTAAATTTTCAGCTTGAACATATGTTTCTAAATGATTCCTCTCGTAGCTAATTGTTGAAGTAGCTTGCATATTTCTTTGTTCATTTTAACAAATGCTAAGGTAAGTTGGATAACCTAACCTCATGACAATAGATAATAATTTTTTCTTTTTAATAACAGATTTATATGCCCTATTAATATATAAATAAGTACTCCCTCTGTTCCATAATACTTTTCCTGTTTACTTTGGATACGTTTGCCAACACACACTTTTGATCGTTAATATCTTCAATTTCGTATTAGTACTAAATATAAAAACTTCACTGTATTAAAGTACTCATAAATACGAATCAAACAAAATCACTCATGACTATATTTTGTCTTATAAATTATGCGTAAATTAGTAGTCAATCGCTTATAATAAACAGTGTCCAAAGTCAAAACCAGAAAGGTTTTTAGGAACAGAGGGAATATTAATTTTAACAAATTTTGAAGATGAGCCGGACTTCAATTTAGAACCCGGAACAACAATAATGAGCTCTTATCATTTGAGTTATCTTATCGTCCTCACAATAGATAATAACTTACTATTTTAGTAACTTAATATTTTTTTTTTAATTTGGTGCTGGTCCCAAAGAAGGACCTTGATTGATTGTCGGGGACATTTTATTCAAAAATTTGTTTTTTCATAGTTTTTTTTTGAAACAAAGAAATTCTCATTAGAACGAAAATTCATCGGGAACCATCTCCAACAACAAATCTGGAGGAGATGTGAAACAATTGTAGCTATTAAGCAAACATGAGACCCTAGCCATAACATGAGCAGCCTTGTTTGCTAGCTTTTTAACATGACACAAAGATAAATCAACACGGTTCTGCAACTTCTCCAAACATTCATCTAAAATATGACCAACCTCTATTTGATATGCCACTTTAGACCTCAAAGCATGCACCACCAGCTGCGAGTCTGATTCGATTACAACATTGCGAAGCCCCAGATTAACCAGCCAATTGATCGACTCCAACACACCTCTCGCCTCTGCTTCCATAACGGACACTTCCCCTGCTACCTTCATATTCTTGCCCATGACATACTGCCCAGTAGCATCCCGAATTACCATCCCCAAAGCATACCAGTTTGCACCCTGCATTACCGAAGCATCCACATTTAGCTTAAACCACCCTTCTTCAGGACATTGCCATCTTGCTTGATCCTCTACCATCGAATCAGTTTGCACTGTATTAGCTGCTGAGTTAACTTGGTTTGCTACCTGCCATTCCTTCACTTGCTTCATGCTTAGATCAATTGTAATTGCAGGCGATATAATCTTCCCCTCCCATACCTTTTTATTCCTTGAAAACCAAATACCTGACAACACAATTGCCATCTTCTGAATCGTATCTGCAGGTTCTTCGCTAATCATGTCCAACAACCAACTTGAAAAAACTTCAACATTCTGCATATCAATACTAATACCCGATCTCTGCCAACATTCCACTGCAAATGAACATTCACAAAATAGATGCCTTACATGCTCGATGTCATTCCCACACATTGGACACATGATTGTGGTCGCTACACCTTTGCTTCTTAACAATTTCCTAACCGGAATATTATTCCTACATAGTCTCCATAGAAACGTTCTGAGTCTATGAGGAAGGTGCAGATTCCACAGTCTATTCCATCCTCGAGAATCAATCATATTATCACTATTCACATTTTGAGTTGCCCAGAACAAATATCCCGTCTTGACCGTGTAAATACCCTTGTTCGAACCAGTCCAAGCCATTCTATCCTTGACCTCACTTTGTGGAATTCTCATTTGAAGAATTAATTTGCTATCATCGTCATGAAAATCATGTTCAACCTTTTGCACATCCCAGACTTTGCTATTAGGATGGAAGTAAAAACACACCTTTTCATCTCTGACGATGTTCAAATGACTATCTTCCACTCGAAAGTCCGCCTTGCCTTTCAACCATGGGTCCTTAAAATCTCTGATATCTTTGCCATCCCCCAACACCCATCTGAACCCACCTTTCAACTTTTCTTTAGCCTCCCAAATTCCATTCCAGATAAAGCTGGACCCAGTACCTTTATTAGCCTGCAAGATATCTTTATCTGGAAAATACCTAGCCTTGAACAGACGAGCAACTAAGGACTCTGGCTTATGATTAAAATTCCATATGTGCTTACCAAGCATTGCTATATTGAATCCATTAAGATCACGAAACCCTAGGCCTCCTTTACACTTAGCTACCGCCATTTTGTTCCAAGACATCCACCTTATACCCCTACTATTATTACCAGTTGAACTCCACCAGTATCCGTTCATCATCTTCTCAATTTCAGCACATATCGATTTGGGCAGAAGGAAGCAAGACATACTATAGGACGGAATTGTTTGTGCCACATTTTTAACCATAACCGTCTTCCCTGCCTTTGAGAGCATATTATTACTCCAATCCTGAACCTTCCTCCACACTCTATCCTTAACAAAGTTAAACACTGATTTTTTTGACCTCCCAATAAGTGAAGGAAGGCCCAAGTAATTGCTATTTCCAAGATCATTCTGCACTTCCAGAATATCTTTTATCTCCTGCTGTTTGTCTCGTCTTACGTTGGCACTAAAAAAGTAGTTAGATGGAACTTCCGACTATTAGGATTATAACATTTATCTTTTCACTTTTTCCTTATAATTTTCCACGGAAACCAGGATTGTAAATTGATCTGGATTATTTGGTATCTTGGCTATATTCAATTCGAAAATATGATATATGTGTGATATCCGTTAAATAACATATTCAAATCAGGAGGAAATATGAAATCAAGATAAAACGTAATCCCGAATATGAGCACTTATGTATTCGCTCAAATTTGATCTCATTTTATTTTTTATAAAATAATTCTATCGAAATATGATCCAAGATTCGTATTTGGTTCAAACCCAATCGAATATAAATTATAGTTTTAACCTATAACATTTCTAAGTAAATAGCCATTTATAATTTCCTAACACCTTCACAAATTTCGATTTAATCACTGGAACAATTATCAACACGTAATACATCATTTATTTAAGTTTTTAATTTGCTCTTATTATGTTTTCAATAATATTATACATATATTAAAATAAATGATCAATCATATACATTAAATAAAAGAGACATTTAATATTAGTGGATCATATTTAATTCGTATTCAATAGATTACAAACTATCTAATTAGAAAATATAAAATACTATATTAGTTCATATTTAATTTGGATCTGGACCTTAGTATACGGGATCAGTTTATATATATATAAAATGATACCAAATTCAAATATGGACATTATAAAAATAAAATGATCCCAGATTTGAGTAAAGAGATATTATATATAAAATGATACCAAATTCAAATATGAACACTATAAAAATAAAATGATCCCAGACTTGAGTAAAGTGTTATTTGTTCTACTTGACTCATTTTACATCCCTCGAGGAAAAGCTACTTTTCTGTACAACTGTGTAGATGCAACTTATTGGCCAGTTCTAACATTTGTCTTATGACCTTTATCCGTATCTAAAAATGAGTTTATTAGAATACTCCCTGTCCCATCCATTTCTTTACACTTTCCTTTTTGGGAAATCCCATCCAATTCTTTACATTTCTAAACTTTCCCAAAATGATAAAGTTTTATAATATAAAAATCAACTACATCCACTACTTTCCTCCACTAACTCATTTTATACATTATATAGTGATGGGTCCCACCACTTTACTCATTTTTCCTACTTCTCTCCTCCTTCTTTATATTTTTCCTTGGTCTCCGTGCCCAACCCAAATGTAAACATTTGGATGGGACGGAGGGAGTATTTGTTATTATGACTAAAATTTTTAGAAGAAAAAGTAACGACAATTTTGTAATTATTTAGCTTTCCTTGAAAAGTTATAAAGAAAGTAATCTTTTTTGCAAAAAAATAAAAAGGATGCGAAAAAAATTATAATCTTGAATGTCGAAAACTTCATCCAATAATAGAAAAATGGATTGTTAGTTAAAAGGTCCTTTACAGTTAACATGGTTTCTTATGAGTGACAATCAGTTGTCACTTAGGACCATTTTTTTAGATTAATTAAGTTTTTAAATTTAATCTATTGTTCTACTTAAATTGTATTCTATTATATCATTAAGAAATTAATGTTACATAAAAATAATAAATAAATGAACAAGATGAAAATATGTGAATTTGATTATATTAAAAATATTATTTAAGTTAGTCCAAAATCCGGTCATATTAAAAAATGGGGGGAAAAAAATTTTGTCACTCAACTTTTTATATTGATAGATACCAACCACTCAATTGTAAACTTATTTTTTCACTAATTTTACATTAGCGTTAATTATAACCATTCTGTTAAAAAATCAGTAATGGACGATAAGTTGCAGGTTTGTTACAAATTCTTTATAATAAACAGTATTATAAAGAGCTTTAAAAATATAATAAGCGGTAAACATATCATGATAAGCATCATTTTAATTATAAAATGTAAATTTATTATAATGAATATCAATTTGGATCTCATTATATATTAACCCTAAAGAGGGAAGGAGCATAAATAATATGGTTTGCATAACATAAAACAGTAATTAAAACAGAATTAATTAGAACATAATTCATTTTTTAAATTTAAACTTCTATAATTCCTAACCAAAACCCTAGCATCATAATCACAGAAATAATTACTTTGACTATAATTATAAACACTAAATACTAGTCCAGAACCTTACCTTATAAACAGTATGTCAGACCGTAATAGTACCTCAGATCACCGGTATGCTCACCCTTCCATACTGCGCCTAACTGCATCCATGCTTCACGGCGTCTTACTTGGCCAGGCTTTACGAGCTTCAACGGAATATCCTCCAAGATGCTACTTACTAATCATAAATACTGTTTTTTAGATAATAATTAATGGACTAACAAATACTATTTATAATCTGATAAGTGGATTTTATATCCACTATTTACCTTCCGTTCGGACTTTAATCGTTTGCAAGTTCTCGAGTTTCGTTGTCATTTGATGTGTTTTTGTGGAATGTGTGTAGGTTGCATGGTTGAAGGCTTTTTAATGTGAAATTGTTGTTTAGGGTGGTGGTGAATTAATTGAGTGCAAACAGAAATTGGAGAAAATATGGAGTTGGAACAAACAGATGCAATGGGGAGCTATAGCGCATATTATAAGGGCAATAGCGCAGTTCAAGTCACGACCAGGAGCAAAAACGCGCAAGGGCGCCAGGACAGGCGCAGTAGCGCAGGTTGTGCAGGCGCAACAGCGCGGTGTCGAGCGTTATGGCGCTAGGAGAGGCGCAGTAGCGCTGTTGTGAGGCGCAAGGGCGCAGCTTATTCCCTGATTTGTACCTGCCTTGGAAATATTTTCGAGCTTTTAATTACTTTGGGGTCATAAATATTATGGGCCCATTTTAGTTGGGTTAGCAGTTGAACTTATTATGTTTATCTTAGACCTAAAAACATAACATCTAGTATTAGTTATTATTTTTTATCTGGGATCAACACGATTATTCTTGAAACAATTTTGAGGGTTCTTCAAGCTCGTGACAAGCAAGGAGACCTAATTGATTTCATCTTTTGTATTTCTCTTCTACATTTTGGGGATTTATTTCTATCTCATTTCTCTTCTTTAATTAATTGTTTTTAGATCTATGTTTTCTTTAGAACCCATGATGGTGATAAGTTTAATTATGAACTAAATCACTATCATGGGGTTCCAATGGATTTGATTACGTAATTACTGTGGTTAACATGTGATCGATGTTGGGTGATTTAATTGTGATAATCTAGTATGGTTGATTTAATTGATAGATGTTTAGCTAGCATCTAATTGATTAATTCTTGTTGATTGAGAAAGTGGATTCAAGAATTGAGATTTTGCCATATTAGCATGGGTTCATGAATTAATTTGATTTTTCATGATTAGTGATATGATTTAACCAATGCATATTGCCCCATGTAATTATAAAAGATAACTTGTGCTTAAACCATTGCTTTTCCAGATTGTATAGACACATATGATTTGATCGTAATGTGGTCTCCTCTTGATTTCTATCTCTTGTGGATATTAAGTGGTATGATACGAGTGTACTGAAAGGTAGCTCGTATTATCGATGCGTTATCTGATTAATTATCTTGTTTATCACCTATGTCGATTTAATGTGTCAACCTTTAGTGAAGTTGTCGATGAAATTGGAATCACTTGTTTTCTGATATATTAGAACTCTGATTTGTTAACTTATTCTCGCTTAGTTAATTAAGATAGTTTAATTAAAAACCCATATTTGATATTTGATCAAGCATTAAGAAGTAACCATACACCGTTGCATAAGTACTAAATTTGGCATTACACCTAGTCTCTGCGGAACGAATCTTACTTATCACTTGCTATTGTGATCGTGTATACTTGCGTGTTTACGAGTTAACAAGTTTTTGGCGCCGCTGCCGGGGACTTCGGCGTTAATAGTTTATGTGCTTGTCATCAGTGGTCATTATAGATTATTGACTTGATTCGTTTTACTTACCTATCTCGTGTCTTCTTGTCCTTCATTTTTCAAGTACTTGAACGTGCATGCGAACACGATCTCAAACCAAAGCGGAACTAGAAAGGAAGGGAGAGATAGATTTACTAGAGGAAGAAGTTGAACCAACTGTTACAATGGGAGATCCTATTCCACCGGTTCCACCAAGAGCACTTATGGATTATTCGTAGCCAAGGATAAATGATATACAGTCAAGTATCATCAGGCCAGCTATCGCAGCAAATACTTTTGAAATCAAGCCTGGCACTATCCAAATGGTACAGAACTAAGTGCAGTTTGGGGGTGGTGCAACTGAGGACCCTAATATGCACATTCGAAATTTCATCGAAATTTGTGACACCTTCAAGTTCAATGGTGTTTCAGATGATGCTGTGAAGCTGAGACTCTTTCCTTTCTCTTTAAGGGACAAAGCTAAAGGCTGGTTACATTCTTTACCGGCTGGGTCTATCACTACTTGGGAAGAGCTTGCCCAAAAATTTCTCTCGAAATTCTTTCCTATGGCGAAAACAGCTGCCATAAGGAATGCTATTGCTCAGTTTGCTCAGACACAGGGTGAGTCATTGTGTGAAGCTTGGGAGCGTTATAAGGTGATGCTCAGAAAATGCCCCCATCATGGGATGCCTGACTTGATGGTTATTAATTGCTTCTATAATGGACTGGGAGGCCAATCTAGGCCTATGGTAGATGCTGCTTCTGGTGGAGCGTTGTGGGCTAAAAGCTACGAGGAAGCCTATGATCTGATTGAAATGATGGCTGCGAATGAGTACCAAAATCCTTCGCAGAGATTGCAACAAAACAAAGTAGCAGTAGTTCTTCAAGTTGATACCGCTACTGCTCTGTCAGCTCAGTTAGAAGCTCTAAACATGAAGGTGGATTCTTTGGCTAATCTTGGGATGCAACAGGTCGCTAGCATCTGTGAGCTATGTGCAGGTGGGCATGACACTCGTCAATGTGCCATATCTAATGAGTCAGCTCAGTTCGTTAGCAGCTTTCAAAGGCCACAACATCCAGTTCCTAACACCTATCATCCAAACAATAGGAATCACCCTAACTTTAGCTGGGGGAACAGTCAGAACAACATGCAGCAACCATCTTATCCTCCTCCTAACCAGCAGTTTGGGGGTAGACAGTCCAACCCTACGGGAATGCAGCAGCAGTATGCACCTAGGCAGTAATATCAACCTCCCGGATTTCAGCAGCAGTCGAATGAAAAATCTGAATTAGAAGAATTGAGATCGATGGTCAAGAGTCAAGCGGTATCACTCCAGAGTCAGGCATCATCTCTCAACACTTTGGAAAATCAGATTGGACAACTCGCAATATGCTCTACTCCATAGGCAACAAGGAAGTCTGCCTAGCAACACAGAACCTAATCCAGGGAAAAAGGATGTCAAGGAACAGGTACAAGCTATTACTCTGTGGTCAGGAAAAATCACAGGGGACACAAAATCTGAACAGAATTCGAAACAGGCAGAGCAAGAGGAAGTTACAGAAAAGGAAAAGCAGCCATTCCATCAACCAGCCAAGCATGTGGTTCTTTCAGAGACCAACCTTCCAGACTATCCGCCTCTACCATTTCCTCAAAGGATGCAGAAACAGAAACTGGATCAGCAATTTGGCAAATTTCTGGAGGTATTTAAAAAGTTGCACATTAACATCCCATTTGCTGAAGCTTTGGAACAAATGCCTAGTTACGCCAAGTTTATGAAGGGAATTCTCTCGAAGAAGTTAAAGCTAGCCGATTTTGAGACGGTTGCATTGACGGAGGAATGTAGTGCAATCTTGCAACAAAAACTACCTCCAAAGCTTAAGGATCCAGGGAGCTTCACAATTCCCTGCACTGTTGGTAACGTGTCATTCAACAAATGCTTATGTGATCTTGGTGCAAGCATTAACCTGATGCCTCTCTCAGTCTTCATGACACTTGGACTCCCCGACCCAAAACCAACCAATATTTCTTTGCAGCTAGCTGAAAGGTCTGTTACATATCCTCGTGGAATAGTGGAAGACGTTTTAGTCAAAGTGGACAAACTCATTTTTCCAGCCGACTTCGTCATCTTGGATTTTGAGGAAGATAAGAACATCCCTATCATCTTGGGAAGGCCGTTCTTGGCCACAGGCAAAACATTAATCGATGTTCAGAAAGGGGAACTGACTATGAGAGTTGCATGATCAAAATGTCACATCCAATGTTTTTAAAGCAATGCAACTTCCAACTGAAGAGGAAGAATGTTTCAGACTTGATATGGTTAAGTCACTGCAACATGAGGAAATGAATTAGTTGTTGAAGGTAGATGCATTGGTAAGCACTTTACAAGGGGAATCTGATTCTGAGGATGAAGAAATTACAGAGTATGTTCAAATGTTGAATGCTAACCCTTACCAAAGGAAGTTCAATGTTCCACCGGAATCACTTGGCTTAGCTGAGCTTCAAAAATCACAGATTCGTCTAAAGCCATCTATTGAAGAGGCTCCTGAACTTGAACTTAAACCACGGCTGGATCATTTAAGGTATGCATTTTTAGGTGACGCTTCTACATTACCTGTTATTATTGCTTCTAACCTGTCAGGTAGTGAGGAAGAAAAACTCTTGCGGATTCTGAGAGAGTTCAAGTTAGCCATAGGGTGGACCATAGCAGACATCAATTATAACGCCCTAGAAAATATGGTAATTATTATTATTATTATTATTGTTTAATTATTTAATATTAAATGTGGAATATGTGGTGTGAGTTTTTTTAGGTTAAATGTAAGTGACATTATGTTTACATGTTTATATGATGATGTATGTGTGACGTGTAAGTCCGTGTATTTGTTTTTATTTGAATTTTATGATTAAAATATATTTGAATCATGCATTATTGATCTTCGAAAATTTTTGTAAAATCATTGGAGTTGATAAAAATCATGAAATCTTTTGTAATATTATCTTTATAATATTAGTTAGTTTTAAAATTATTGGGGGAATTATTTTGAGTGTTTAAGTATTTTAAAATGATTTAAAAAGTTTTATGGCTTTTAAAGGAATCAAAACTTGTAAAATTCATATTTAATTCATTTTTGATCCTAAAAATATTTTGAAAATATGAGGGTGTCCGTAATTTTATATTCTTTAATTTAAAAATGAGAAAATTTTTACTTTTAAAATTTTATACTAAAGTTCGAATTTTCTTTAAAGAGGGTAGTTAATCGTTAGAAAGTGTGCTTAGTATTTTTAATTACCAAATGACCACCAATTTTTTCCCCCAAATATAAACATTCTAAATCCCTAAATTAGTTTAGCAGCTATGTTCTTGATTTCCTTCGGGAAATCACTCTCTCGAATCCTCTCCAAACATCATCTCTCTCGTCTAGCCTCTCTCTCTCACACGAAATCTCGCTCGCAAATCACTCTCTCTCCCTCATGAATATCTCTTCTATAATCTCTCTTTCCCTCCCACAGAACTCTCTCCCTTCCATCTATGTGGTTGCTCTGTGCGTGTCATGTGTGTTTTTGCGTGTATACGCAGTGGGTGTGTGCGTGCGTGTACAGAGAAAAGTGTGTGTAAACAGTGAGTGCGTGTGTGTGATTAGTTGGAGTCGTGT
Organism: Saposhnikovia divaricata; assembly: GCA_036435485.1. Taxonomy (NCBI): domain Eukaryota; kingdom Viridiplantae; phylum Streptophyta; class Magnoliopsida; order Apiales; family Apiaceae; genus Saposhnikovia; species Saposhnikovia divaricata. The sequence goes on along the minus strand of CM071599.1, from coordinate 137,949,548 downwards.
GGCCGTAATGGTATGCTGATATATGTGTGTGTTTTGTTATATATACAGGCGTGCGTGTGTATGTATTACGAGCGTGTGTGTGTGCGTGGGTTGAGTTATGGTGTCTGTGGGTGTTAAGACTGGTACCAGTGAGTGGTTAGTTGGGAGCCAGTACGAGTATAAAAGGGAAATTTGGAGAGGAAGGAAAAACTTCGGAGTTGACGAGTATTATCGAGAAAAGGCCAATTTATAAAGAAGTAGAGTTGGATGTAAAGTGATAGGGAGTTGAAGTAGTGGAAATGGAAACCCTGTGTATTAAGGCAAGTATTCTATCCTTCACTTATTGTTCAAGTGAAGTGAAATTCCCCTGTGTTAGTTATTTGTTCTTTCAAATTCTTTCTTGCAAGCATCTATACTTTTTCCTCCTAGTCTAAATAATATGAACCTGTTCTGTTAAATATACAATGTTCCTTGCAGATCTTTTTGCTAGTGCGTATACCTTTCATTTTTATTTCCAGCGACATTTTCCTTCTATTAATTTACAAACACTCATTCTCAAATTATTCTGCCATTGTTTATTTTCCTCACCTATTGTTCAGGTGTTGAATTCTTTTAAAAGTTATTTATTTCAATACTGCTCATCTTTATTAATATTTTTCAAAGAGCATTTTTCTTTAAATTATTGTAAACTAATTCGAGGTTTATACTGTTGTTGAGGCATGTGTTGCTCAGTGACGGTTAAAACTGAGAATGAATTGAGATCTTCTTCATTATTCAAACTCATTATTGTCATGCCGGTCCTGGCGGATAAAGCGTATGAGTGCTTAGGCGACAGGAGTGAGACCTTGGATAATTGAGAATTTCTTAAATCTTCATTTTAATCTATTTAAATCTATTCTGTTTGTTCAAACTTTACAGCGTAATTTCATAAATTGATAATCCTTGAAATAAGTGGTTATAGCTTGTAAAGTACTCAAAACTATTGTTGAACTTCAGATCATTTTATTCCTTAATTTCTTTATAATTGTTGTCAAATTTCTAGAATCTTAATAATTGCTTCATTCATTAATTGATTTGTGTTTCCTTGTTATATATGATTCAATCTTGTGAACGATGCCATGTTTAATTTAATCTTATTGCTTTACTGCTTATGATTCCTTATATTGGCTGCTTCCTCGATTCTTAATCCTTTATTGTCGCTCATTAAAATTGACTAATTAATTAAAGATATTTTTAAAATTCCTTATACTGGGCTGATCTGTTATCAGTGAGTTTAAGGATTGAAAAGTGAAATGTTTTTGAATTCTTAATAATGAATTTGTTTATAAATTGGAAAAGCGTAAGAGGCTAGGGTGGTCCTAGTCCAGCATTAAAGGCCAATGTGTTGCCTAATTGGGAACCCAATTTCAAAGGAATGGAGACTTTACGTGGCTGATCACCCGTATTGTCCGTAATCAGGAGAATAATAAAAATCAACTTAAATGTTTTTAAAAAGTTTTATGAAAAGTATGTTTCAAAGATGAAATATATATATATATATATATATATATATATATATATTAAGGTAAATGGTTTCTAGTTTCGAAATTGTGGATATCAGAGTTAGTAATTTTTACATGATAAAATTTGGAACTCAGTAAAATAATGGGATTAAGGATGGATAGAAGTTTCCCAGTTATTCCCTTCGCGAGTAACATTGTACATTGAAAGTGGAGTAAGAATGATTGGGGAATTTCTTGATATTCTTTTTCTCAAAGTTTTATCTGAGACAGTATAGTTGAAGAAAATGGAAAAGTTTTACTCTATGATTGAAATTGAATGATCTCTAGAGATAAAGTATTCATTGTTATTGTTCATCAATGAATTATTGAGATATTTTTGTCTCACTATATTATTAACTTGCTGAGCATTGTTGGCTCACTCTTGTTTTATTTTCCCTAACCTTTCAGTTAGGATTAAGGGTGGATGTCTACATCTTACAAATCATATGAGAGCAATGAGGCAGCCTATACAGGATAGATCTCGAAGTCAGAGCGGGTAAGCACGGATTGCAACTAAGCTTTAGATTAGACGGTATATTGATTGTATTCAGGGTAGTGAAAGAAATTGTAATAATTTGTATAGTTTAGTTTATTGTTTCATACCATAACCTGGAATCGATCCTCGGTGAGGAGTCATCGGTGTATTAAGTTTTAGTTGTATTTGTATTTGTTAAATTGGAATTTGGTTAGGGTGTAATACAGGTGGATAGTCCGATTTACGAATACTTCATGCCGAAATTTTCGGTTGTTGAGATCGAGTCATACCTGGTTTGGTTGTTGAGATTTAATCACCTATTTATATCTAGAATTTTCGTTATTCCCTTGATGGCGTAGGAGCACTTAAGTATAAGTTTGGGGGAAAACAGGGATTTCATGCTAAGTGTGTGTCGTAGTGTAATAATGGCTAGGCGTCAAATGGCTAGTAGCCGCTCATATTTAATATGAGTAGTCTAGGGGGGGTGAGATAGTGCACCCATGTGTGAATAAAAAAAATGAAAAAAAAGGAAAAGGCAAGAAAAAAAAAAGAGTCGAAAGAAAAAAAGAGAGTTGTAAGTATAAAAAATGAGCGTTTGTGAGAGTGTGTGTTTGCTAAATTGGCTAGGGTGGGCTCTTTAGTACTCGAGCAACTAAGTTCTAGGGGATTTTATGCCTAGTGACCTAAGACTTTTCCGGTCTGGGATCGACTAACCTAAAGCTCGCTACATGAGTGCTATTGTATAAGCCTTTAGGGGTCTCACCCATTGCACGGTCAATAAGCATGTGTGTTTTGTGTTTTGTGGTGTTTTGTATAGTAAAGCATGAGTCATTGTCTACCTTAAATGATGATGGAAGTGTCTTTGAGTCATGGAGTGTCTAAAGTTCATTCTGTTTATAAACATGTGGTTGTCTTGGCGAAGAATTGGTTATGCCTTTTATATAGTTCGAGAGTATATCTAGTGAGAATTGCACACACCACGTTTCCGGGCATGTATTGTTAGTATACGGGGACTTAGTCGAGCTCTGTTTGGAGTTTTTGCATTCCTTGAGGCGTTGGCGTGTTGAGTTGGATTCGGTAATTTGTGTGGGATCATTGCATTAGGACATTTTTGCATTATCATGACATTTAAATTTTAGTTGCATTCATTCATCATTTTAGGTTGAGTTTGCATTGCTTGAGGATAAGCAACGGTCTAAGTTTTGGGGTTTGATAAGTAGATTTTATATCCACTATTTACCTTCCGTCGGACTTTAATCGTTTGCAACTTCTCGAGTTTCGTTGTCATTTGATGTGTTTTTGTGGAATGTGTGTAGGTTGCATGGTTGAAGGCTTTTTATTGTGAAATTGTTGTTTAGGGTGGTGGTGAATTAATTGAGTGCAAACAGAAATTGGAGAAAATATGGAGTTGGAACAAACAGATGCAATGGGGATAAAGGTGGATAAAGGTGGAGAAAGATTTCAGGAGTCAGTGAAGAGATTGAAAACCGTCCTAGAGTCGGTGCAACCGGATGGACAAAGAAAGGATGAGTATGGTTATGAGTAGGAGCGTGGAAGGTATCAATTGTTAATCGCGTGGATGCTATATTCAAGATTTAATTATTTACCTGTTTACTGCAAGTCAAGGCAGATTTCTTCGTTGATATGTTTGCTGCGAGGCAAGGCGGGTTTTGTTTTAGTAATTGTATATGCGAATTATTATGGATAATTGGGTTAGTACTTGAGGCGTCGTGTACAGGGAATAGTACATTATACGAATAGGTCATGTCCGATTTTCGGTAGAAAAGGATCCTCACGTGTGACTGGTAAGTACCTAGAATTAACGAGACATGTAAATCAAAAGGCTTAAGTTTATGTTGGAATCTGCGGGCTTACAGGACGAGCCTAGCGAGACATGAAACGATATAAAGGAATTCTAGAATGAAAGAAATGATTTGGAAATTTAAAGAGAAATGGTTGAGTAATACCGTTGTTACGTTTTCTTAAGATTGATTCTGAGGACAGAATCCTATTAAGGGGAGAAGGATATAACGCCCTAGAAAATATCGTAATTATTATTATTATTATTGTTTAATTATTTAATATTAAATGTGGAATATGTGGTGTGATTTTTTTTAGGTTAAACGTAAGTGACATTATGTTTACATGTTTATATGATGATGTATGTGTGACGTGTAAGTCCGTGTATTTGTTTTTATTTGAATTTTATGATTAAAATATATTTGAATCATGCATTATTGATCTTCGAAAATTTTTGTAAAATCATTGGAGTTGATAAAAATCATGAAATCTTTTGTAATATTATCTTTATAATATTAGTTAGTTTTTAAAATTATTGGGGGAATTATTTTGAGTGTTTAAGTATTTTAAAATGATTTTAAAATTTTATGGCTTTTAAAGGAATCAAAACTTGTAAAATTCATATTTAATTCATTTTTGATCCTAAAAATATTTTGAAAATATGAGGGTGTCCGTAATTTTATATTCTTTAATTTAAAAATGAGAAAATTTTTACTTTTAAAATTTTATACTAAAGTTTGAATTTTCTTTAAAGAGGGTAGTTAATCGTTAGAAAGTGTACTTAGTATTTTTAATTACCAAATGACCACCAATTTTTTCCCCCAAATATAAACATTCTAAATCCCTAAATTAGTTTAACAGCTATGTTCTTGATTTCCTTCGGGAAATCTCTCTCTCGAATCCTCTCCAAACATCATCTCTCTCGTCTAGCCTCTCTCTCTCTCACAAGAAATCTCGCTCGCAAATCACTCTCTCTCCCTCATGAATATCTCTTCTATAATCTCTCTTTCCCTCCCAGGGAACTCTCTCCCTCCCATCTGTGTGGTTGCTCTGTGTGTGTCGTGTGTGTTGTTGCGTGTATACGCAGTGGATGTGTGCGTGCGTGTACAGAGAAAAGTGTGTGTAAACAGTGAGTGCGTGTGTGTGATTAGTCGGAGTCGTGTGGCCGTAATGGTATGCTGATATATGTGTGTGTTTTGTTATATATATACAGGCGTGCGTGTGTATGTATTACGAGCGTGTGTGTGTGCGTGGGTTGAGTTATGGTGTCCGTGGGTGTTAAGAATGGTACTAGTGAGTGGTCAGTTGGGAGCCAGTACGAGTATAAAAGGGAAATTTGGAGAGGAATGAAAAGCTTCGGAGTTGACGAGTATTATCGAGAAAAGGCCAATTTATAAAGAAGTAGAGTTGGATGTAAAGTGATAGGGAGTTGAAGTAGTGGAAATGGAAACCCTGTGTATTAAGGCAAGTATTCTATCTCTCACTTATTGTTCAAGTGAAGTGAAATTCTCCTGTTTTAGTTATATGTTCTTTCAAATTCTTTCTTGCAAGCATCTATACTTTTTGCTCCTAGTCTAAATAATGTGAACCTGTTCTGTTAAACATACAATGTTCCTTGCAGATCTTTTTGCTAGTGCCTATACCTTTCATTTTTATTTCCAGCGACATTTTCCTTCTATTAATTTACAAACACTCATTCTCAAATTATTCTGCCATTGTTTATTTTCCTCACCTATTGTTCAGGTGTTGAATTCTTTTAAAAGTTATTTATTTCAATATTCCTCGTCTTTATTAATATTTTTCAAAGAGCATTTTTCTTTAAATTATTGTAAACTAATTCGAGGTTTATACTGTTGTTGAGGCATGTGTTGCTCAGTGACGGTTAAAACTGAGAATGAATTGAGATCTTCTTAATTATTCAAACTCATTATTGTCATGCCGGTTCTGGTGGCTAAAGCCTATGAGTGCTTAGGCGACAGGAGTGAGACCTTGGATAATTGAGAATTTCTTAAATCTTCATTTTAATCTATTTAAATCTATTTTGTTTGTTCAAACTTTACAGCGTAATTTCATAAATTGATAATCCTTGAAATAAGTGGTTATAGCTTGTACAGTACTCAAAACTATTGTTGAACTTCAGATCATTTTATTCCTTAATTTCTTTATAATTGTTGTCAAATTTCTAGAGTCTTAATAATTGCTTCATTCTTTAATTGATTTATGTTTCCTTGCTATATATGATTCAATCTTGTGAACCATGCCATGTTTATTTTAATCTTATTGATTTACTGCTTATGATTCCTTATATTGGCTGCTTCCTCGTTTCTTAATCCTTTATTGTCGCTCATTAAAATGGACTAATTAATTAAAGATATTTTTAAAATTCCTTATACTGGGCTGATCTGTTATCAGTGAGTTTAAGAACTGAAAAGTGAAATGTTTTTGAATTCTTAATAATAAATTTGTTTATAAATTGGAAAAGCGTAAGAGGCTAGGGTGGTCCTAGTCCAGCATTAAAGGCCAATGTGTTGCCTAATTGGGAACCCAATTTCAAAGGAATGGAGACTTTACGTGGCTGATCACCCGTATTGTCCGTAATCAGGAGAATAATAAAAATCAACTTAAATGTTTTTAAAAAGTTTTATGAAAAGTATGTTTCAAAGATGAAAGGGTTTTAAAGAAAGGAATGTTTTGATAATATATATATATATATATAAATGGTTTCTAGTTTCGAAATTGTGGATATCAGAGTTAGTCATTTTTACATGATAAAATTTGGAACTCAGTAAAATAATGGGATTAAGGATGGATAGAAGTTTCCCAGTTATTCCCTTCGCGAGTAACGTTGTACGTTGAAAGTGGAGTAAGAATGATTGGGGAATTTCTTGATATTCTTTTTCTCAAAGTTTTATCTGAGACAGTATAGTTGAAGAAAATGGAAAAGTTTTACTCTATGATTGAAATTGAATGATCTCTAGAGATAAAGTATTCATTGTTATTGTTCATCAATGAATTATTGAGATATTTTTGTCTCACTATATTATTAACTTGCTGAGCATTGTTGGCTCACTCTTGTTTTATTTTCCCTAACCTTTCAGTTTGGATTAAGTGTGGATGTCTACATCATACAAATCATATGAGAGCAATGAGGCAGCCTATACAGGATAGATCTCGAAGTCAGAGCGGGTAAGCACGGATTGGAACTAAGCTTTAGATTAGACGGTATATTGATTGTATTCAGGGTAGTGAAAGAAATTGTAATAATTTGTATAGTTTAGTTTATTGTTTCATACCATAACCTGGAATCGATCCTCGGTGAGGAGTCATCGGTGTATTAAGTTTTAGTTGTATTTGTATTTGTTAAATTGGAATTTGGTTAGGGTGTAATACAGGTGGATAGTCCGATTTACGAATACTTCATGCCGAAATTTTCGGTTGTTGAGATCGAGTCATACCTGGTTTGGTTGTTGAGATTTAATCACCTATTTATATCTAGAATTTTCGTTATTCCCTTGATGGCGTAGGAGCACTTAAGTATAAGTTTGGGGGAAAACATGGATTTCATGCTAAGTGTGTGTCGTAGTGTAATAATGGCTAGGCGTCAAATGGATAGTAGCCGTTCATATTTAATATGAGTAGTCTAGGGGGGGGTGAGATAGTGCACCCATGTGTGAATAAAAAAAATGAAAAAAAAAGGCAAGAAAAAAAAAAGAGTCGAAAGAAAAAAAAAGAGTTGTAAGTATAAAAAATGAGCGTTTGTGAGAGTGTGTGTTTGCTAAATTGGCTAGGGTGGGCTCTTTAGTACTCGAGCAAGTAAGTTCTAGGGGATTTTATGCCTAGTGACCTAAGACTTTTCCGGTCTGGGATCCACTAACCTAAAGCTCGCTACATGAGTGCTATTGTATAAGCCTTTAGGGGTCTCACCCATTGCACGGTCAATAAGCATGTGTGTTTTGTGTTTTGTGGTGTTTTGTATAGTAAAGCATGAGTCCTTGTCTACTTTAAATGATGATGGCAGTTTCTTTGAGTCATGGAGTGTCTAAAGTTCATTCTGTTTATAAACATGTGGTTGGCTTGGCGAAGAATTGTTTATGCCTTTTATATAGTTCGAGAGTATATCTAGTGAGAATTGCACACACCACGTTTCCGGGCATGTATTGTTAGTATACGGGGACTTAGTCGAGCTCTGTTTGGAGTTGTTGCATTCCTTGAGGCGTTGGCGTGTTGAGTTGGATTCGGTAATTTGTGTGGGATCATTGCATTAGGACATTTTTGCATTATCATGACATTTAAATTTTAGTTGCATTCATTCATCATTTTAGGTTGAGTTTGCATTTCTTGAGGACAAGCAACGGTTTAAGTTTGGGGGTTTGATAAGTGGATTTTATATCCACTATTTACCTTCCGTTCGGACTTTAATCGTTTGCAAGTTCTCGAGTTTCGTTGTCATTTGATGTGTTTTTGTGGAATGTGTGTAGGTTGCATGGTTGAAGGCTTTTTATTGTGAAATTGTTGTTTAGGGTGGTGGTGAATTAATTGAGTGCAAACAGAAATTGGAGAAAATATGGAGTTGGAACAAACAGATGCAATGGGGATAAAGGTGGAGAAAGCTTTCAGGAGTCAGTGAAGAGATTGAAAACCGTCCTAGAGTCGGTGCAACCGGATGGACAAAGAAAGGATGAGTATGGTTATGAGTAGGAGCGTGGAAGTGGTATCAATTGTTAATCGCGTGGATGCTATATTAAAGATTTAATTTGTTAGATATAATTGATGTAATGTTTCAGTGTTTAAGTGTAACAGTGAAATATCAGAGTTTAACTGGAAGGAAGTCAGAGTTTAGTAAAGTCTGACTGATGGAAGCTGGACAGAGTTTAGTAAAGTCTGTCTGGAAGCAGCGCGTACGGAGTCAACAGAAGATATTAGAGATCAATTGAAGATTGATATTGAAGCGAGATCTTTGGAGACTGGATAGCTATCAAAGAGATCGAGTTGACTTAGGAGACGTGTGACAATCTGTAATTGATATCATTGTATAGCTGATTATTAGGAATATCAATTAGAGATTGTATCGAAGCTGTATATTTTATAAATGCAGTTAGGTTAACCTTAGAAGGGTGTCGTGCATCGAACTATCTTTATTTGTAACCTAGCAGCTCTTTGTGATAGTTTTACATCACGAAGAGGGTTTTTAATATCAGAAGATTTAAAGTGCATAATCATCTTACTTGTTAAACTCTCATACGAATTTGATTATTAATTGTGTATTCGGCCCAACATAATTATTTACCTGTTTACTGCAAGTCAAGGCAGATTTCTTCGTTGATATGTTTGCTGTGAGTCAAAGCGGGTTTTGTTTTAGTAATTGTATATGCGAATTATTATGGATAATTGGGTTAGTACTTGAGGCGTCGTGTACAGGGAATAGTACATTATACGAATAGGTCATGTCCGATTTTCGGTAGAAAAGGATCCTCACGTGTGACTGGTAAGTACCTAGAATTAACGAGACATGTAAATCAAAAGGCTTAAGTTTATGTTGGAATCTGCGGGCTTACAGGACGAGCCTAGCGAGACATGAAACGATATAAAGGAATTCTAGAATGAAAGAAATGATTTGGAAATTTAAAGAGAAATGGTTGAGTAATACCGTTGTTACGTTTTCTATAGATTGATTCTGAGGACAGAATCCTATTAAGGGGAGAAGGATATAACGCCCTAGAAAATATCGTAATTATTATTATTATTATTATTGTTTAATTATTTAATATTAAATGTGGAATATGTGGTGTGATTTTTTTTAGGTTAAATGTAAGTGACATTATGTTTACATGTTTATATGATGATGTATGTGTGACGTGTAAGTCCGTGTATTTGTTTTTATTTGAATTTTATGATTAAAATATATTTGAATCATGCATTATTGATCTTCGAAAATTTTTGTAAAATCATTGGAGTTGATAAAAATCTTGAAATCTTTTGTAATATTATCTTAATAATATTAGTTAGTTTTTAAAATTATTGGGGGAATTATTTTGAGTGTTTAAGTATTTTAAAATGATTTTAAAAGTTTTATGGCTTTTAAAGGAATCAAAACTTGTAAAATTCATATTTAATTCATTTTTTATCCTAAAAATATTTTGAAAATATGAGGGTGTCCGTAATTTTATATTCTTTAATTTAAAAATGAGAAAATTTTTACTTTTAAAATTTTATACTAAAGTTCGAATTTTCTTTAAAGAGGGTAGTTAATCGTTAGAAAGTGTACTTAGTATTTTTAATTACCAAATGACCACCAATTTTTTCCCCCAAATATAAACATTCTAAATCCCTAAATTAGTTTAACAGCTATGTTCTTGATTTCCTTCGGGAAATCTCTCTCTCGAATCCTCTCCAAACATCATCTCTCTCGTCTAGCCTCTCTCTCTCTCTCACACGAAATCTCGCTCGCAAATCACTCTCTCTCCCTCATGAATATCTCTTCTATAATCTCTCTTTCCCTCCCAGGGAACTCTCTCCCTCCCATCTGTGTGGTTGCTCTGTGCGTGTCGTGTGTGTTGTTGCGTGTATACGCAGTGGATGTGTGCGTGCGTGTACAGAGAAAAGTGTGTGTAAACAGTGAGTGCGTGTGTGTGATTAGTCGGAGTCGTGTGGCCGTAATGGTATCACTACAAGAAATCTGGCTATAGACGACACCCCTCAGACAACACCCATGGAAAAAAGTGTTGCCCGAAATGATCAGACAACTAGTATTTTCGTGCTCGAAAAAGTATTGTCTAATCCTACATTCACACAATGGGCCAAAACCAGGGGTGTTGTGTAAATGCATAAGTATTTTTAGATTAGACAAGCGTTTTTTAGGTCTGTTGTCTAAGTAGCAGTCATACAATATGTTATCCATAGTGTTGTGTGACAGTTAATCAACACACAACATTTTTTAGAAATATTATGTGAATGAAGCATAGACAATACTTCGTAAAAAGTATTGTTAAAATGACAATTTTAGAAAATAACTTTTCTGCATTTTTATAACTAAATTTTGGATTTAAAATAAATAATCAAAAAAAAACAATTATGAAAAGTAAATAAATAATTTACCTTTTTAAATAAAAAGTAATTTAGTAAATAGAAGTAAATAAGTTAAAAGTTTAAAAGGTTAAAAACATTTCCTCTTTTACCTTTTTACCAAAACATGATCAAAACAATACTATTATTCACCATCTTAAAGCTTTCATTCCAAGAACACCAAGAACACGAAGAACACTATAATCAATCTCCAATTTCTATATGTTATTGAACTCAAAATCCAACATATGATATATGAAATTGACCAGAAAAACAAGATCTACAACATGGCATCTTCAGATTTCACAGCATACACTTTTTTCAATTTTTTTTATTTTTAATCATAATAATTTCGAAAATAAATCGAATTTTAGAAAAAAATTGAAATCACCAGCACCACATCTGTTGTCAAAACACGTAGGGTTCATTGAGAGCTTCGATTCAACTATTGGAGCGTCAAAATCCGAATTCAATAACATCTTCGAATTGGACTTTGATCTTCAAGAATAATATTTATCGAAATCTATATCTTTACAACGTTTTCGTTTTTGCTAAAATCTCGTACAACCCGACCTTTTTATTTTTCGATTATTTTTTTACAACACTAAAATGAGTGTTTATTAACATCCGTACGGTTGGATCATCGAAGAAATCATTCAAAAAAATTATTCAGTGAATCTGGATCGTGCCACGTTATAGGAAGCAGCACTTTTACTACATTTTTGTTTAGATCTCATATAATGTGGCCTTTTTATTTTTCGATTATTTTTTCCCAGCACTAAAATGAATGTTTATTAACTTTCGTACGGTTCGATCGTCGAAGAAATCATTCAGTGAACCTGGATCGTGCCCCGTTATAGGAAGCAACACTTTTACTACGTTTTTGTTTAGATCTCGTACAATGTGGCCTTTTTATTTATTCGATTATTTTTTCCCAACACTAAAATGAGTGTTTATTAACATTCGTACGGTTTGATCGTCGAAGAAATCATTCAAAAAATTATTCAATGAACCTGGATCGTGCCCCATTATAGGAAGCAGCACTTTTACTACATTTTGTTAAAATCTCGTACAACCTGGCTTTTTTATTTTTCGATTATTTTTTCCTAACACTAAAATGAGTGTTTATTAACATTCGTACGGTTCGATCGTCGAAGAAATCATTCAAAAAATTATTCAGTGAACCTGGATCGTGCCTCGTTATAGGAAGCATCACTTTTACTACATTTTTTTAAAATCTCGTACAACTTGGCGTTTTTATATTTCGATTATTTTTTTCCAACACTAAAATGAGTGTTTATTAAATTTCGTACGGTTCGATCGTCGAAGAAATCATTCAAAAAAATTATTCGGTGAACCTGGATCGTGCCCCGTTATAGGAAGCAACACTTTTACTACGTTTTGTTAAAATCTCGTACAACATGACCTTTTTATTTTTGATTATTTTTTCCCTACACTAAAAGGAGTATCTACATACATCTATACGGTTCGATCATCGAAAAAATCATTAAAATTCATTTATTAATAGGTCGTTATTTTATGAGTATCTATTAATAGATCATACAAAATGTATTTTTTACTTTTTAATTACTTTTAGACATAACTAAAATAAATAAATATATATATATATATATATAAATATAAATTTAACAAATAATATAACATTTATTTTACAAATCTACCTATATATATATATATATATAATTTATTAAAATTCTACAAATCTCAAAAAATTTCCTTGTCCAAATTTTACATCCCTACGTTAATCTAATTCATATTGCCGCTCATTACTTCTATTCCTACATTATTCCAAACCCAAAATTTCATTTCCCCCTTCTTCCCACCCCTAATTATTTTACAGGCGCTCAAAAATTCCCCCCTTTCTGAAAACCTTCTCAAAATTTCCCCCCATTCTACCTTCACTAATATATTTCCCATCTCATACTCCCTCACATTCTACCTTCAATAATATATTTCCCATCTAATACTCCCTCACATCAACATCTCGCTGAAACACTCTCTAACAATCTAGGGCTTCAATTTGGTGCATCAATTTAGAGATTTAGATTTAGGGATTCGGTACTTGAGGGTTTAATTTTGATTTGGGTTCAAGCTTCGATTGGATTCAAGGATTTGGGTTCAAGCTTCGATTGGATTCAAGGATTTGTGGTATGTTACATATTTTTCGGTACGTTGAATTCTTTGTTTTTTTATCATATGTAGAAGCGGAAATGAGACTTGTCACTAGGCTATCAACAACGAATTCTTGTTTTTGTTATTTTAGTTTAGGATTTAAATTAGTTGAAATAATTGATGCACTCTTTACAAGGTTGATGAGATTTGTTTCAAACTTTTGTAGGAGTTGAAGGTGTTGAAACTGATTGCAAGAGTCAAAAGGTTGTAGTGAAAGGAGAGAAAGCAGATCCAGTTAAAGTGCTTGAGAGAGTTCAGAGGAAAAGCCACCGTCAAGTTGAGCTTCTTTCTCCGATTCCTAAACCTCCGGAGCCCGCGGCGGAGGAGCCTAAGGCTGTAGAGCTCAAAGAAGTTGCCAAACCCGAAGAGAAAAAAGAAGAGGTTTTATCTTTATTTTAACTTCGAAAAAAGTGGTGTTTTGACTGTTGATTGATAATTCATGAATTGGGTTGTTGAGATCATGAAATTGTTATTGCAGCCTCAGGTACTTATAGTGGTGTTGAAAGTGCACATGCATTGCGAGGCTTGTGCTCAAGAAATCAAGAAACGTATAATGAGAATGAAAGGTAAATGAAAGGTAAACAGAGGACTTGGGCAAACAGACAACTGCATGTTCCAGAATTGTGTCAACGTGAGAAATGACATTAGAGTCAAAAAAAATATTAATTTCACAATAGTGTTAACTGCCTCGATTACAATTGTTGCCCACGTTGTAATCGATAATGGTGCCTCCTATTTCTGAATTGGGTACTCTCTCTCTCTCTCTCTAAATTAGCCTAAATTAACATCTCGTCCAAAGATGTGTGTCAAATATCGTCTGGGTTACAGTATTTCATATAATGTAAAGTTGTGTATCAGATATTTATTTGTTTTAGTAGCCACAAACATATTCATATAATCATATTCAGGAAACGGTCAATTATTTGCCACCAATAATATAATCTGTATCGCCTGTTTGTTTTCTCTGTGCTCTTTTGTTTTGGATTATAGATTTCTTAGATTTGATAGTACAGGTTCATCTTTTGCTCAATAATATAATCAATTGATACAGATTCATCTTTTGCTCCTTGTTAATGGTTTCTTGATCTGTTAATCTATATATTATCTCGGACCTCATTTCTACTTGCCTTGACTAGCTCCTGGATGGGATGTTTCCGGTTTTTATATATTTCCTCATCTTTTATCATATTTGCCCCACTACATATAAAATAAACTAGTCAAATTAAATCTTAGAATAGGTCTTAAACGGAGCACATTCATTAACGTCTTCCTGTTCTTCAGTATAATTGAGCCTTTTTATCTCTCTGTGTGTCTAGCATCGATGTCCCACTGCAAAACCCATAGAGATGTCATCACTATGCTTTTGAAGTCTTCCTTGCAACTAACCATTTATACTTCTGTTTACTTCTGTTCTCGTAGAAAGTTTAGGCGAGTGTGACGTAATATAGGTTCCCAACTCCCAAGTATGCTCTTTTAACTTTTACTACGGTTTTCCCACCATTAGACGTCTTATATGTTTTCATGTTTGTAGACAGCTCTAAGCTTCAGCAGTAAGAATAGGTTATGATATGATAGCATACTTCAATGACTATCTTGTGTTCACTCAAAATTAATCTTGCAGGTCAAAACATGTGGATTTCCTCCACTAGAAGACAGGGAAAAGTCATCTGGATTATTTTCTGGGATTGACTTCTTTGGCAGTGGTAAACTTGCAAAGGAGGAAACTGTATCTTTTTGATATGCCTTGAATTGAATCAGTTTAATGGGCCAAAAATTTGCGATTTTATGCTAAAAATTCGATAACTTCTTTGTTTTGGAAAATGTCCTTAACTTTTCAAATAGCTGAGACTTGCAGAGTTGGAAACAAGGGCAGTAAATGACATGTTTGTCGTTCTTTCAGATATTTGGTTGGACAATGAGGATGTATGCATGCAATTGCTAATTCATTTTAGTTGTTACTTATTGTCCGTTTTATCTATTATTCCAAATTGGAAAACTATGGTCTAACATCATGTTCAATTTGTTTATAGACTATGAAAAACCTGTAGACTGTCCTTGATGGTTATGAGAATGTAGAAGTGGTTCCTTCTTTGTTTGTCTTTATTGGAAATTTCTGCTCCAATCCATGTAACCTTTCTTTTAGTTCTTACTCAACAGTCAGGTAAGTACTCTGATATGTTGTTCTTAATATGTTCATCCAATTTTTTTTATCATAACTAAAAAATAGCAAAATTTGCTTTACAGATCGCAATTCGGGAAACTGGGGCAAACATTTATATTGTTTTCTTGTTCTACAGGGCAATGATGAACTTTTTGAATTACTATTTTCAAAGTTTTTGTCAGAATTTAGATACTCAATATCTGTCCAGGCAGCTGCTGTGAGGGTTCTTTTCAGCTGTTCATTGACGTGGATGGTATGATATTTCTAATGGTCTTCCTTCAACCTTTAACATCAACTTGATAAACTGCACAGACATTCAACCTTTAACCTTTACCCTTCTCATGATTTTGTACTTGCATACCAGCATCCCCATATTTTTGAAGAAAACGTGTTGGAGAACATAAATGGTTGGGTGGTAAATGATGCTTCTAGGTTTTCTGGTAAGGATCATGTATCAAACAGTGATCATGGACTGCGAAAATCCTCTGAGGCTGAAATGTTAAGGACCTATTCTACTGGACTTCTTGCTATATGTTTGGTCGGGTATGCTCTTTAACCTGGTTCTTAAACGTTATTATACATAGCAGTAATTTAAAGTTGTAAATAATGTCTGCAGTGGTGGTCAAATTGTTGAAGATGTGTTAAAATCTGGATTGTCAGCGAAGTTGATTCGATATCTTCGTATCCGGTCTCTAGGGGAGCCAAATAGAAAAGATGCAAACCATTCAAGTAGTTGAATCAGCAGCAAAGATGCTATATGGTCTTATTCATGCCTCGAGTACAAGGTTCTGAAGGAGAAGGTAAAAGAAATCAACTAGAAGGATGCTCAATTCTATGGAAATATGTTTGCCAAACTGAACAAGCTGGAGCCTTTTGACACAGAAGTGAGTATTTGATGGTCATACTCACATTAGTTAGCATAGAAGAAAATAAAAAGTTTCGAAAGCCTAGAAATGAGGCTGGAGGCAACCCACCAAGTGGTCTAAAGAATTTTGTATCGGTAGTAGCTTTGTTGTGATTAATATTGATGGTAGTTTCTGTTTAGATGAATATTGGTTTTGATTAAAATGGTTAGTTGCTAGTATTGTATAAACTTTTATTTTTATTGTAAATAAAAGTATTGCTTCATTTATCATTAGCCAATGTTATTATCTTTGATAAAAACTAGTTAAAATGTCATCAGACAATGGATAAAACAAATGGTTTTTGCTAAGAAACCATTGTCTGTAGTGACATACAACAACAACCTTGATCAAGTAAAAGATTGTATCTTTTGCACTTAAACAATATGCTTTCTTTTAAAAACCATTGTCTTTACTGCTTAATAACAATAATATATTCTTTAAAAAGTGTTGCGTTATTGGAGCTTTGACAAGAGGTTTTCAAAGAAGTGTTGTTGTTTCTGGGTATCATACAACACTTTTCATGTGCCTTTTACTTGTCTTTCAACTTTCACACAACAGCTTGCTGTGTGTTGTCTGAGGTGTGTATCAGACGACTTCTTAATAGTCAACAGTTTTTGATATATTCAGACAACACGTTTTGAATGTTGTCTAAAGCAAAAATCCTTGTAGTGTATGCTGATATATGTGTGTGTTTTGTTATATATACAGGCGTGCGTGTGTATGTATTACGAGCGTGTGTGTGTGCGTGGGTTGAGTTATGGTGTCTGTGGGTGTTAAGAATGGTACCAATGAGTGGTCAGTTGGGAGCCAATACGAGTATAAAAGGGAAATTTGGAGAGGAAGGAAAAGCTTCGGAGTTGACGAGTATTATCGAGAAAAGGCCAATTTATAAAGAAGTAGAGTTGGATGTAAAGTGATAGGGAGTTGAAGTAGTGGAAATGGAAACCCTGTGTATTAAGGCAAGTATTCTATCCCTCACTTATTGTTCAAGTGAAGTGAAATTCTCCTGTGTTAGTTATATGTTCTTTCAAATTCTTTCTTGCAAGCATCTATACTTTTTGCTCCTAGTCTAAATAATGTGAACCTGTTCTGTTAAATATACAATGTTCCTTGCAGATCTTTTTGCTAGTGCCTATACCTTTCATTTTTATTTCCAGCGACATTTTCCTTCTATTAATTTACAAACACTCATTCTCAAATTATTCTGCCATTGTTTATTTTCCTCACCTATTGTTCAGGTGTTGAATTCTTTTAAAAGTTATTTATTTCAATATTCCTCGTCTTTATTAATATTTTTCAAAGAGCATTTTTCTTTAAATTATTGTAAACTAATTCGAAGTTTATACTGTTGTTGAGGCATGTGTTGCTCAGTGACGGTTAAAACTGAGAATGAATTGAGATCTTCTTAATTATTCAAACTCATTATTGTCATGCCGGTTCTGGCGGCTAAAGCCTATGAGTGCTTAGCCGACAGGAGTGAGACCTTGGATAATTGAGAATTTCTTAAATCTTCATTTTAATCTATTTAAATCTATTTTGTTTGTTCAAACTTTACAGCGTAATTTCATAAATTGATAATCCTTGAAATAAGTGGTTATAGCTTGTACAGTACTCAAAACTATTGTTGAACTTCAGATAATTTTATTCCTTAATTTCTTTATAATTGTTGTCAAACTTCTAGAATCTTAATAATTGCTTCATTCTTTAATTGATTTATGTTTCCTTGTTATATATGATTCAATCTTGTGAACCATGCCATGTTTATTTTAATCTTATTGCTTTACTGCTTATGATTCCTTATATTGGCTGCTTCATCGATTCTTAATCCTTTATTGTCGCTCATTAAAATGGACTAATTAATTAAAGATATTTTTAAAATTCCTTATAATGGGCTGATCTGTTATCAGTGAGTTTAAGGACTGAAAAGTGAAATGTTTTTGAATTCTTAATAATAAATTTGTTTATAAACTGGAAAAGCGTAAGAGGCTAGGGTGGTCCTAGTCCAGCACTTTTATTTATCGTAAGAGGCTAGGGTGGTCCTAGTCCAGCATTAAAGGCCAATGTGTTGCCTAATTGGGAACCCAATTTCAAAGGAAAGGAGACTTTACGTGGCTGATCACCCGTATTGTCCGTAATCAGGAGAATAATAAAAATGAATTTAAATGTTTTTAAAAAGTTTTATGAAAAGTATGTTTCAAAGATGAAAGTGTTTTAAAGAAAGGAATGTTTTGATAGAATATATATATATATATATATATATATATATATATATATATATATATATATATATATTTTAAGGTAAATGGTTTCTAGTTTCGAAATTGTGGATATCAGAGTTAGTCATTTTTACATGATAAAATTTGGAACTCAGTAAAATAATGGGATTAAGGATGGATAGAAGTTTCCCAGTTATTCCCTTCACGAGTAACATTGTACGTTGAAAGTGGAGTAAGAATGATTGGGGAATTTCTTGATATTCTTTTTCTCAAAGTTTTATCTGAGACAGTATAGTTGAAGAAAATGGAAAAGTTTTACTCAATGATTGAAATTGAATGATCTCTTGAGATAAAGTATTCATTGATATTGTTCATCAATGAATTATTGAGATATTTTTGTCTCACTATATTATTAACTTGCTGAGCATTGTTGGCTCACCCTTGTTTTATTTTCCCTAACCTTTCAGTTAGGATTAAGGGTGGATGTCTACATCTTACAAATCATATGAGAGCAATGAGGCAGCCTATACAGGATAGATCTCGAAGTCAGAGCGGGTAAGCACGGATTGGAACTAAGCTTTAGATTAAACGGTATATTGATTGTATTCAGGGTAGTGAAAGAAATTGTAATAATTTGTATAGTTTAGTTTATTGTTTCATACCATAACCTGGAATCGATCCTCGGTGATGAGTCATCGGTGTATTAAGTTTTAGTTGTATTTGTATTTGTTAAATTGGAATTTGGTTAGGGTGTAATACAGGTGGATAGTCCGATTTACGAATACTTCATGCCGAAATTTTTTAAAATTCTCCTGTATCAAAGTCTATTTTATTATTAAAAGTTTATTTTTAGTATTGGGAAGTTGGGGCGTTACATCAAGGGAATCAGCCCCTCTTACTGCATGCACAAAATTCCGATGGAGGAAGGGAGCAAACCTTCTGTGGAACATCAGAGGAGGCTAAACCCCATCATGAAAGAGGTTGTCAAGAAGGAAATTCTCAAATGGCTAGATGTAGGCATCATCTATATCATCTCGGATAGTTCTTGGGTGAGCCCAGTTCAGTGTGTACCAAAGAAAGGGGGTATGACAGTGGTAGCCAATGAGAAGAATGAGCTTATTCCAACTCGGACCGTCACAGGTTGGAGAGTTTGTATGGACTACAGGAAATTGAACAAGGCTACTAGGAAGGACCATTTCCCTCTACCATTCATTGATCAGATGCTGGACAAACTAGCTGGTCACGAGTACTATTGTTTGCTGGATGGGTATTCAGGCTATAATCAGATTGCCATAGCTCCGGAAGATCGGGAGAAGACTACCTTTACATGCCCCTTTGGAACTTTTGCATTCCGACGAGTTTCTTTCGGACTTTGTGGTGCTCCAGCCACGTTTCAAAGGTGCATGATGGCTATTTTTTCAGATATGATTGGAATTAATGTGGAAGTCTTCATGGATGATTTCTCAGTGTTTGGGTCTTCTTATGACGAATGTTTGCATAATCTTAGCTTGGTATTGAAGCGGTGTGTCGAGACAAATCTAGTGCTCAATTGGGAGAAATGCCACTTCATGGTACAGGAAGGCATCATTCTAGGTCACAAGGTGTCTAATAAGGGCTTAGAAGTGGACAAAGCCAAGCTGGAGACAATTGAGAAACTTCCTCCTCCTATCTCAGTCAAAGGAGTTCGCAGCTTTCTGGGACACACCGGTTTCTATAGGCGTTTTATAAAGGACTTCTATAAAATTACAAAGCCACTCTGCAGCCTACTAGAGAAGGACACTCCTTTTGAATTCAATGAGGAATGTTTGAAGGCATTCGAGCATTAGAAAAAGAAGCTGACAACTACTCCAGTCATTACAGCTCCTAACTGGAATGAGCCCTTCGAGATGATGTGTGACACAAGTGATTTCGCCGTGGGCGTGGTGTTAGGGCAAAGGAAGATGAATGTGTTTCATGTGGTTTAATATGCTAGTGAAACCCTCAATGATGCCCAACGAAATTACACCACCACTGAAAAAGAGCTTTTAGCAGTTGTCTACGGTTTCGAAAAATTCAGATCTTACTTGCTTGGTGCAACGGTCACGGTCTACACAGACCACGCAGCCATCAGATATCTGCTCGATAAAAAGGATGCTAAACCCCGACTGATTCGATGGGTACTCTTACTTCAGGAGTTTGAGCTTGAAATCAAGGACCGCAAGGGGACGGAAAATCAGGTAGCCGATCATCTTTCAAGATTGGAGCGGGGCGAGGAAACTAAAAAGAATAAAACTCTAATCAATGAACACTTCCCGGATGAGCAGTTGTTTCAGGTGCAAGGGGAAGTATCTTGGTTTGCTGACTTTGTGAATTATCTGGTGAGCAATTTCATCCCAACTGATCTTTCTTTCGTTCAGAAAAAGAAGTTTCTTCATGATGTGAAGTGGTACCGTTTTGACGAACCTTACTTATTCAAGCAAGGACCAGATCGGCTTCTCAGACGGTGTATTCCATACAGTGAGACAGAGGGGATTTTGCGTGATTGTCATGACACTATCTATGGTGGTCATTATGGTGGAGATAAGACCGCTAGTCGAGTGCTTCAGGCAGGATTTTTCTGGCCAACTCTATTCAAAGATGCTCATCAGTTCGTGATGAGATGTGATCGTTGCCAAAGAGTTGGTAATATTTCTAGGAGAAACGAGATGCCTCTAAATAATATGCTTGAAGTGGAGATTTTTGATGTTTGGGGCATCGATTTCATGGGACCCTTTGTTTCATCATGCAATAATCAGTATATTCTGTTGGCAGTGGATTATGTATCCAAATGGGTTGAGGTGAAGGCTCTACCAACGAATGATGCTAAGGTAGTGCTTAATTTCCTTCACAAGCAGATCTTCACTCGTTTTGGGACCCCTCATGCTATTATCAGTGATGAAGGAACTCATTTTTGCAATCGCCAGTTCACGGCTCTACTAGCCAAGTATCGAGTATCTCACCGCGTTGCAACAGCCTATCATCCTCAGACAAATGGTCAAGCCGAGGTTTCGAATCGAGAAATAAAAAAGAATCTTGGAAAAGGTAGTGAATCCTTCAAGGAAGGATTGGTCCATGAAATTAGATGAAGCCGTCTGGGCTTACAGGACAGCGTATAAAACTCCATTGGGAATGTCTCCGTTTCAGCTTGTCTATGGGAAGCGTGTCATCTACCAGTGAAGTTTGAGCATAAGGCATACTGGGCCTTACAGAAGCTGAACTTCGACATGAAATTAGCTGGTGAGAAGCGTTTGTTGCAAATAAATGAATTGGAAGAATTCCGTTCTCAAGCCTATGAGAACTCGAAGATGTACAAGGAAAAAGTGAAGAAATGGCACGACAGAAAGCTGGTGCCCAAAACTTTTGAACCAGGCCAACTGGTACTTCTTTTTAACTCCCGGCTCAAACTCTTTCCGGGAAAGCTTAAATCAAGGTGGTCTGGTCCTTTCAGGGTAAAGACAGTGTTTCCACATGGTGCAGTGGAAATTTTCAGTGAATCTCCAGATAAGTCGTTCAAAGTGAACGATCAAAGATTAAAGCATTACTACGGTGTCACGGTGAATAGAGAGGCATTCACCATCAGTCTTGCTTCCACATGAGCCTCAGCAGTAATGTCAAGCTAATGACAGTAAAGAAGCGCTTCGTGGGAGGCAACCCACGCGTTGGTAATTGTTTTCAAAAAAAATAAAATAAAATAAAAAATTTTGGACCAGGGCCTCCCACGCGCTACAGCGCATGTTACCGCGCCGCAGCGCCTCCAACATACTGCCTACTGCTTGTGTCGACTATAACATATAAAAAAATAAATAAATAAAACACACCCCCCCAATTCATTTCATAACACAAGTTCAATTCTTTCCCCTTCATCTTCATCCTCTAAACCCTAATTCCACTCTCATATCAAATTCAAATTACCCACCCATCTCATCTCATAACCTAATTTATAATCTCTATACAACCATCTATATATACACCTATACACACAAATTCAAACCCCCATTCCAATTATCTCCACCATAATTCCAATTTGAAAGCTTCAAGAATCAAGTTTGTTGGAGTCTCCTTGCAAGTTCACCTCCGATTCGTATTGGGTATCTTCTTCTCCACTCTTGTGTATTTACGAATTGTGTTCTTGAAATTTTTTGGAGATTTTGTGTGTTGGTGGTTTTTGGGGGAAATTGCTTGGTTAATTATTTTTAGTGGATATTGGTGATATTTTGTTGTTGGTTATTGTTGTTATGGCTAGAAAAAGGGTACGGGTTGCGAGTAGTAGTAGTTCGGAGGAAGAGGTGGATGTGGATTATGATGGGGACAAGTTTGTGTCTAAGAAGGCACAAGAGGAGTTTGAAAATTTATTGACAAAAGGCGTTGTCAAAAAAAGGGGTTTCGTTCCTTCGACAGAGGATGGCGAATTGGGAGATATGGTTACGGAGATGGGGTGGTCGGCTTTTTGTGCACCGCCCGTGGAAGTCCCATTGAGCATAGTAAGGGAGTTCTATGCCAATGCCAAGATACAGCAAAATGGGATTACTATGGTGCGGGGACAAGCAGTGGCTTACAAGCCTGGGTCTATACGTCGCATTTTGTCTCAACCGGCGAAGCCTAGAGGTGCTGAGGATTGGGTACAGAAGACGCGGGATGATATTGATTTAGACGCTATCATAGCAGGGATGTGTATACCGGGCACGGTTTAGAAGTACAAGGCAGGTTCGACTAAGCTGAGTACTTTTCCTGCAGCTGCATTGAGTAGGTATGCTCGAGCTTGGTTCCTATTTATGTGTGCCCGCATTATGCCAACTTCACATGTTGCTGATGTTACTGTCGAGCGTGCTATCATTTTGTGGGGTATTCTGACCGGGAAATACATTGATCTCGAGTACCTAGTTCATCAGAATATCATGAAATTCTTGCGTGGCGGCACTACAGGCGGGATTCCACATGCTGTTATTATTGCTGAGTTGTGTGTTTATGTTGGGGTTCGCTGGCATAATGATGAGACTTTGCACAGGCCGATTGGTTCTCTTGATCACCATGCGATTAAGAGGTTGGCGGAGTGGCCGGGCGGCACTCCTCACCCTAGGGGCCTTGGTTATGTTGTTATTGCTGAGGGAGGTGGTAATCCACCACCGGTGGAGAGAGTGCCTCGACAGACAGATAGAGCGGGACCTTCTCGCACACAGACGAGCCAGACGAGTCAGGGGAATGTGGTTTTCAGTGATGCTCAGTTCAGGCGCATGATGAGGCGTTATGATACTACACATGACATGATCCACCGATTTGCTACAGACTTAACTCAGTCGTTGGATGGAGTGTACCGGCAACAGGGTTTTCAGGTCACAAGGCCCACCTTCGGGGCACACCATGTTTATCCACCACCAGACACACCACCCGAGGAGGGTGACGATGCCGACGACTAGGGGAGTATCTCTTGTACCCTTTAATTTTACCTTCAATGAGGACATTGAATTTAATAAGTTTGGGGGTGATTTTAGGGTATCAAGAGTCATTGCATTGCATATAGCTGCATATTCATGATAGTTTATATTAGTAATTTTGCATTTAGTTTTGTCATGCCATTTAGTTGCATTTAGGATGCCATGCCATATAGATTTATTTAGGATTATTAATATCATTTTGTTCATGCATATCATATGAGTCCATATGAGTGTCTGTTTCTGGCTCAATAGGTCGACGTTAATTTGAGTGTGATGACAATGAATAGAGGGTTGATTTAAGTACTTATGAAATTGACTTGCGTGTGTCGGGAACACAATTTTTTTCACGGTCTCACTGTTTGCTCTTGGACTAGATCGAGTCATACCTGGTTTGGTTGTTGAGATTTAATCACCTATTTATATCTAGAATTTTCGTTATTCCCTTGATGGCGTAGGAGCACTTAAGTATAAGTTTGGGGGAAAACAGGGATTTCATGCTAAGTGTGTGTCGTAGTGTAATAATGGCTAGGCGTCAAATGGCTAGTAGCCGCTCATATTTAATATGAGTAGTCTAGGGGGGGTGAGATAGTGCACCCATGTGTGAATAAAAAAAATTAAAAAAAAAAAAGAAAAAGAAAAGGCAAGAAAAAAAAAGAGTCGAAAGAAAAAAAAAAAGAGTTGTAAGTATAAAAAATGAGCGTTTGTGAGAGTGTGTGTTTGCTAAATTGGATAGGGTGGGCTCTTTAGTACTCGAGCAAGTAAGTTCTAGGGGATTTTATGCCTAGTGACCTAAGACTTTTCCGGTCTGGGATCCACTAACCTAAAACTCGCTACATGAGTGCTATTGTATAAGCCTTTAGGGGTCTCACCCATTGCACAGTCAATAAGCATGTGTGTTTTGTGTTTTGTGGTGTTTTGTATAGTAAAGCATGAGTCCTTGTCTACCTTAAATGATGATGGCAGTGTCTTTGAGTCATGGAGTGTCTAAAGTTCATTCTGTTTATATACATGTGGTTGTCTTGGCGAAGAATTGGTTATGCCTTTTATATAGTTCGAGAGTATATCTAGTGAGAATTACACACACCACGTTTCCGGGCATGTATTGTTAGTATACGGGGACTTAGTCGAGCTCTGTTTGGAGTTTTTGCATTCCTTGAGGCGTTAGCGTGTTGAGTTGGATTCGGTAATTTATGTGGGATCATTGCATTAGGACATTTTTGCATTATCATGACATTTAAATTTTAGTTGCATTCATTCATCATTTTAGGTTGAGTTTGCATTGCTTGAGGACAAGCAACGGTTTAAGTTTGGGGGTTTGATAAGTGGATTTTATATCCACTATTTACCTTCCGTTCGGACTTTAATCGTTTGCAAGTTCTCGAGTTTCGTTGTCATTTGATGTGTTTTTGTGGAATGTGTGTAGGTTGCATGGTTGAAGGTTTTTTAATGTGAAATTGTTATTTAGGGTGGTGGTGAATTAATTGAGTGCAAACAGAAATTGGAGAAAATATGGAGTTGGAACAAACAGATGCAATGGGGAGCTATAGCGCATATTATAAGGGTAATAGCGCAGTTCAAGTCACGACCAGGAGCAAAAACGCGTAAGGGCACCAGGACAGGCGCAGTAGCGCAGGTTGTGCAGGCGCAACAGCGCGGTGTCGAGCGCTATGGCGCTAGGAGAGGCGCAGTAGCGCTGTTGTGAGGCGCAAGGGCGCAGCTTATTCCCTGATTTGTACCTGCCTTGGAAATATTTTCGAGCTTTTAATTACTTTCGGGTCATAAATATTATGGGCCCATTTTAGTTGGGTTAGCAGTTGAACTTATTATGTTTATCTTAGACCTAAAAACATATCATCTAGTATTAGTTATTATTTTTTATCTGGGATCAACACGATTATTCTTGAAACAATTTTGAGGGTTCTTCAAGCTCGTGACAAGCAAGGAGACCTAATTGATTTCATCTTTTGTATTTCTCTTCTACATTTTGGGGATTTATTTCTATCTCATTTCTCTTCTTTAATTAATTGTTTTTAGATCTATGTTTTCTTTAGAACCCATGATGGTGATAAGTTTAATTATGAACTAAATCACTATCATGGGGTTCCAATGGATTTGATTACGTAATTACTGTGGTTAACATGTGATCGATGTTGGGTGATTTAATTGTGATAATCTAGTATGGTTGATTTAATTGATAGATGTTTAGCTAGCATCTAATTGATTAATTCTTGTTGATTGAGAAAGTGGATTCAAGAATTGATATTTTGCCATATTAGCATGGGTTCATGAATTAATTTGATTTTTCATGATTAGTGATATGATTTAACCAATGCATATTGCCCCATGTAATTATAAAAGATAACTTGTGCTTAAACCATTTGCTTTTCCAGATTGTATAGACACATATGATTTGATCGTAATGTGGTGTCCTCTTGATTTCTATCTCTTGTGGATATTAAGTGGTATGATACGAGTGTACTGAAAGGTAGCTCGTATTATCGATGCGATATCTGATTAATTATCTTGTTTATCACCTATGTCGATTTAATGTGTCAACCTTTAGTGAAGTTGTCGACGAAATTGGAATCCCATGTTTTCTCATATATTAGAACTCTGATTTGTTAACTTATTCTCGCTTAGTTAATTAAGATAGTTTAATTAAAAACCCAAATTTGATAATTGATCAAGCATTAAGAAGTAACCATACACCGTTGCATAAGTACTAAATTTGGCATTACACCTAGTCTCTGCGGAACGAATCTTACTTATCACTTGCTATTGTGATCGCGTATACTTGCGTGTTTACGAGTTAACATAATTTTAAAGTAATAATTCTGAAAATATGATACTATATTATTGGCAGAAATTATAGAAGAGAAGAGAGTTTAGATAGACATTGAGAGAGTATAAGAACTTCAGAAATTTTATTGCTGCCAAACTTTCTATATCGATTACATGGGATGTGAGCTCCTTTTATAGGCACCTCTTTGCATTACAACCTTCAACCGGCTGCTTACCTATCCTGTTTTCATTATTACAAGATTCTTACAGAGCAATTATATTGACATGACTTTATTTTTCTTCTTTTCTTCATTTGCCACCTCTTTTCCGTTGCATATCACTTCATGTCTGCTATCATTTCCATCTTTGCTTGTTTTTCTTCCTTCTTCAAAGATTCCATTTGGGTTTTGTCTTGTCATCTTTTTATTTTGTTTCCGGCCGTCCAGCTGCTCCTTGTAGTATGGTAATATAATGATATTATGGACCTGCTGTAGTTTTACTACATTTGGCCTGTTATAATTTTGATGGGCCCTTGTAGCTTAACTACATCGGATTTATTATTATCATTTGAAGGGATCAGTAGCTCCTTCTTCTTTTATGGTAATATTTGTATTATTAGTACTACTGACAGTACTGAGAATAGGCCTTTTTCTTTGACCTGAGATTACCTGATAATGTTCTATGGTTTGTTTTGCATGAGTATGTTGGAGACGGACAATTCTGTCTCGCATTCTTTCCAATTCCATAGTATCTCTTGATATGGTTTCATTGTCATAATAAATGGTAATAATCTCTTCAACTGCTCCACTTTTGCTAATACCTATGACTTTAGCTTTTCCAGCCCTTATCATATCATCAATTTTACCTTTCAATGTAAATAAACCAATTGCACGTTTCATGCATAACCATTCCTGGAAATTTGCAAGGGTACAAGGTGGTGGTAGGGTTAAATCAGAATAATCACCTTGTATTTCTTTCTTTCCCATCCTGAATAATTGACAAATTACTATGGGTTTGCCTGTTAAATCTATAGAGGCATCAAAAATTTGTACTCCAAAAGTTCCATTTCCATATGCTTTTATCATGGCTTGCACAGATTCTAAAATAAGTGATGGTAATTTGGAAATACTATACAGGGTTTCATCCACCATTATTTTGTCAATGAATCCATATGTAAATAGCTTTTCTACTACATCTGGATTTGCTTTTTCACTACATAAATATCTAGGATAGTTGCTTAGTTTCAAGCTTCTCAAGATATTCATGTTAGTTTTATAATCATAAAATTTCATGATTTTCTCATAGGTTGTTATAACTCCAGAGGGATATTTAAGCTTATCACTCATGGTTATTTCAGATGGTATTGTAGGTGATATCTGGGAAGTGTTTGATGATGATGGCATAGTTGCAAGTTTAGATGTAAAGGATTGAGGTTTTGTAGTAGGGCTTTGTAGGGTTTTCATTCTGTTCTTTATGGCTTCATTCAAGGATTCCAAGAGATGTTTATTTTCTTGTACCTTGACATCTATCTCCGAGCAATGGTTTCATGATTTTTGGTGATAGCATTTGTAATATTGCTAATATATTCTTCAAAATTATTATTTGCCATCTTTGTACCTGCTAAGAAAATCAGCTAGAATATTCTTAGTACCAGATATATTTTTAACAATAAAATCATAACAACAAAAGAATGACTGCCATTTTCTTCTTTTATTTAATTCTGGTAATAAATCAATTTTATTAGTAATAAATGCTTTTACCTGAGTATTATCAGTTCTAACTATGAATTTTACTGGTAACAAATGATAATGAAATTTTTTTATTCCAAATTTTACTGCTAATAATTCTTTTTCATTTATATGGTAATTCATTTCATCAGGTTTCCAGGTTCCTCCAGCATATCCACATATAAGGGGTTTTTCTTTATCAATATCATTTTGTTCATAAGCTATGAGGACTGCTCCCCATCCGATATCACTTGCATCTGTAAATATATCTAATTGATCAGTTTCTATAGGAATTCTATGCTTTGGTAAATTCTTCACCTTTTCTTTAAGGGTTTTAACGGCTTTATCATGTTCTTCCATCCACTGAAAGGGTTTTTTATTTTTTGTTAATTCTTGTAAAGGTTTTCTTAATTGTGATAAATCTATTATATAATCTGATGCATAATTATTTATTCCTAAAATTTTTTTAACCTCTTTCTTGTTTTCTAATTTGTCTTTAAATTTTTTTATTTTTGATACTATATGATTTTGTAATTGTAATCCTTCTTTATCAATAATATATCCTAAATATTCTATTTTATTCTTAAATAATTCTAATTTCTTTTCAGAAAGTAATATTCCATGTTGTTTTACAATTTCTATAAATTGATCTAAATGTTTTATATGATCTTCTAGGGTTTCACTATATATTAATATATCATCTACACAGACTATACAGAAGTCTTTTAATTTTCTAAATACTTGATCCATTCTTCGTTGAAATATTTGTGGGCCATTTTTAAATCCAAAAGGAAGTACCATCCACTCGTGACCTTGAGGTGCACTAAAAGCTGTTAGAGGTCTTGATTCTTTTGTTAATTTTATTTGCCAAAATCCGCTTTTACAATCAAATTTACTAAACCATTTTTTATTTCCAAGAATGTTAATAAGATTTCTTTTATATGGTAAAAAGTATCCATCAAATACAGTCTTTTTATTTAATTCTCTATAATGTATTACCATTCGAGCCTTACCTCTTTTTTGTTCACTATGTTTTCTTACTAAAAAGGCAGGACTACTATGTGGACTTTTACTTTCTTGTATTATTTTCATTTCTAGTAATTCATTTATTTGAATTTCAAATTCTTTTTGATCACTTGGGCTATATCTAATAGGTTTAGATCGTACTATATCATTAGGGTTTATTAGTTTTATTTCAGCATATATTTTTTCTTTATACCATAGTTGTACTGGATTTTCTCCAAAGTTTGGTTTTAGTAACTCCTTATATTTAGCTATTAATTCTTGTAGGTTATTATTTCTATCAATTATTAGGTTATTTATCCTTTTTATCCCTAATGGTAATATTCTTTTTAATACTATCCATTTATTACATGGAGTTTGTAAACTTAAAGTATCTGAAGTTACTACTTGAGTTTTAAAATGATCTAAGAAATTATTTCCTAATAATATTGATTGTTTCATATTATTTTCTTGATATATTAAGGGAAGTTTAAATATTATTTTATTTAATAATATTTTCATATTTTCTGCAGTTGTATCTAATTCTTTCCTTTGTTCATTAAATCCTCTTACCCTAGTTCTATGTAATTTTGATCTTTTCCATCTATGTTGAATTAATACTCCTTCTTTAGCTAAGCATAAATCTGCTCCACTATCTATAAATATTTTCTGTTTTATCAGTTTTTTAGGTTTATATTCTACATATGCTTCCACATAGATTGCTACCATTATTCTGAGTTACTATCTGTTACTATCTGTAGAATAATAATTTATATTTTCTACTACATATGCTTCCACATAGATTGCTACCATTATTCTGAGTTACTATCTGTAGAATAATAATTTATATTTTCTTCTTCCGTTTCACTGTTGTCAGTTTGACTTACATAAAAATCTTCATATTTATACCATTTATCATTATCCTCTTTTATTTGTTCAAGATTCATTATAAATTGTGATGAATTAATATACTTTACGCCTTTTTCTTTTAATTTGGGGCACTTATTAGCATAATGTCCCTTTTCATTACAATTCCAACACTTACATTCACTTATTTTATCTTTTCCTTTATTATTAGGTTTTCTTCTAAACTTTCTCTTATTTTTAAATTTATTTCTAGTATTATTAGTATTTCTAAATCTCCTAAATTTTTTCCTTTTATACTTATTATAATAAGGATTATAATTTTTAGGTTTATAATCTTTACTATAACCTTTATATTTTTGAATCTTTTTCCTATATTTTTTCTTATATTTTTTATAAGGTTTTTTATCACATCCAAATACTAATCTTTTTTCAATCAATCCACATATTTCTCTTAATCCTAATTTTTTATCTTTCTTAACTTTCTGTTGTGTTCTATATTCTTCACATTTTCTCATAAGATATCCTCTTAGCACTCTTATTTTTTCTCCTAAAGTATTTTCTCTTGGTTCTAATTTATTATATTCTTTTGTTATTTCATTATTATATGGACTTGGTAAGTGATCATAATATAATTGTTGATATACTAGACTTTCTTCAGGTAGAAATCTAGCTTCATAAAAGAATTTAGTAAAACTTATTGTATATTCTGGTAATTTATTTATTTTACAACATTTCATATTATTTAAATTCATTATTATTTCTATTTTTCTTTCTACTAATACTTGATCTCTAGCTACTATCCAAGGTTCTCCTAAAAATTCTCGTTTTAATATCATGTCAAATATTTGTAACATAGATTTCCAATCTCCTGCACTTCTCATTACTTCCATTCTTAATTGATAATCAATAGATTCTATCCAGTATGCAACCTTTCCTATTAATGTTTTAGATATTAAATCATAAATATATTCTAAATTGTTAGTATATGTAGAACTCATTAAAGCTGTATAAGTTCCAAGATTCCAATTTGTAATTCTTCTACTAATTTATTGTTCTTCATATACATTATCTAGGTCTAAGAAATAACCATTTAGATTAACACCTTGTGACATTGATCCTACAAATTCTTTAAATTCTGCATGTTGTCCAATTGGTATATGTTTAAGAATTTTATTACTACCTTTTGTTATTATTTCTAAATTTGGGTTATAGTAAAGATTATAATTCTTCTTCCTTATAATTATCTATATCTTCATTTATTGTTTCATCTGTTTCCATTTTTGTTTCTATTGGTTCATCACTTTCAGGTTCTTCTTTTATTATTGCACTTACATTATTCATTATTTGATTATTATCCTTTTCTACTTGTGATCCTCCTTCACTTTCTTATTCTTCTATAAAATTTACATATTTTGTATTAGAACTATCATTTGAACTTTCTGAATCACTAGTTGTATTTTCATTATTCTTTTGAGAACTTTCTCCAATCATTAATTCTTTCCCTTTAAATTTCTTAATTTCTTCTTTTAAGAAATTTAATTCTTTTTTAGTTTCTTCCATTTCTTGATGTAATTCATATGTTACCTGTTTTAATTCTCTTTTAGCTTCTTTTAGCTCTTTTTTAATAGTTTTATATTTGTCTTTATATTTTTTATATTTATTAAACCATTCTTCATTAGTTTTTTCTTTAAGTTTATTATTTTCCTCTTTTACTTTCTCTAACTCTTTTTCTTGTTTTTCTAATTTTAATTTTAAATATTCTACAGTTTCCTTTTCTTCTTTAGTAATATTAACTTCTATATTTTTTGATTCTCTTCTTATTGGTTCATACTTATATCTGTCCCTTTCTAATATTTCTTTTCCATGATTTCTCAAAAATGTTATTACATTATATTCTTGTTTGTCCATTTAAAATTTTCCTTCTTTTTGTAATAGAGATAAATTTTTTAATACTTTATCTGCTGATTCTGATATCTTAGGTTTCATTTTACTTATATTTACTATAATAGGTTCAACTACTACAAATTTAAAATTAGGAAACGTCACTTACATAGCGTTTGTTAACATACGCTATCTATGATTGTGCTTACATAGCATTTTTAAACAAAACGCTATGCAAGATACTAAAAAGAAAATTAAAAATAAATGAAAAATAAAATGAAATATGTACTATAGCGTTCTTTGGTGGAACGCTATGTAAGGTGGAGAATAGATAGCGGTTAAACAAGCACTAGAGAATAAAATGTATTTTAAGTAATTAATAATTATTTTTTTTAATATTTTAAAGCGTTTTTTTCAAACGCTATACAAGTAAATTCTAAGTTTTATTTTTAATCAAACAAGACAATTAACAGCCAGTAGTAGTTAGCGGGTCTTTTAAGCACTGCAGAGAGGGTGATTGGGTCTTCAATTAACACTCAGTAAATTCATCTAATCGGGGGTGAAGATTGATGAGAGGGCGATTGGATGTGAAGAGAGAGCAAGTGGAGTCTTCATCGAGTAAACACTAGCATATCATCTAAGTGTTGATTTGTAAGTGTTACTATTTTTTAGGGTTTTTGGGTTAATAAGGAAGGAACAAGACAAAACAGATAAAATAAAATTAAGAGAAAACAGAATCCATATATTTCATAACCATTCTTGAGTACAACGTTGTCTTATATAGCAGTCCCAAATGCTTAACTGCCAGGTGTCATTCTATTAAGGTAAGCTAGATAACTACCACTGGCACTACTACTCCCAAACATAACTTAATAAATCATGGTTCTAACATCCAAACGGTGTCGTATAAGCATCAATTCAAAAATTAATTTCACCCGCCAATTGAATTCATGACAATGGCCCCCTCTTCAAAACGTCCTTGTCCTCAAGGATGAAAGTGCGGAAACTTGGTGCTTAACACATCCCAGTATTCCCAGGTTGCTTCCTCCCTTGTGCCATTTTTCCACTGCACCAAAACTAAAGCTGCTGGACTGGTTCCCCGCTTCACCAATCTTCTGTCTAATATTGCAATAGGTTGAGGTTCAATCATCCCTGTATCACTAGCAGTTGGGAGAGCAGTTTGCACTACCTTGCTCTTACCAATTTTGGCCTTCAGTTGTGATACATTAAAGACATTGTGAATCTTGGATTCAGACGGTAAGGCCAGCTTGTAAGCCACCTGACCTATCTTTTCAGTAATGACATACGGCCCGTAGTACTTGGCTGAGAGCTTGTGGTTCCTCCTTTCATTCAGAGATTGTTGACGATAGGGCTGTAGCTTCAAGAACACCTCATCCCCTACCAGAAAGGATCTTTCTGTCCTCTTTTTATTGGCATACCAACACATTCTCTCTTGGGCCTTCAACAAGTTATCCTTGATCAACTGTTGAGTTGCAAATCTATCCTTTAGGAATTCATTAACTTGACTGTCCTTGGTTCTGAAGTAATGATAGTTAACTGAAGGTGGTATTGCTGAGTACAATGCTTGGTAAGGGGACATTCCCAGGGCTGTGTGATGGCAAGTGTTGTACCACCACTCTGCTAATGAGATCCAGTTGGCCCAAGAGCTTGGTTTATGTCCTGCATTGCACCGTAGAAACATTTCTATACATTGATTGACCCTTTCGGTCTGCCCATCCGTTTGGGGGTGGTAAGCAGTGCTTAGCTTAAGTTTAGTTCCCAGGGCTGCAAACAGCTCCTTCCAGAAGGTACTGATGAAAATTGGATCTCTATCTGAGATAATGGCTAAGGGCACCCCATGTAGTTTAACTACATGGTCAATCACCAACTGTGCAATGGAACTAGCAGTGTAGGGATGGCTCAGAGGGATCAGATGGCAATATTTAGTGAGCTTGTCTACTATTACAAGGATCGAGTCCTTACCTTTAGACTTAGGCAGCCCTTCCACAAAGTCCATGGATATCACTTCCCAGGCAGCTTCTGGAATATCTATAGGTTGGAGTAGTCCAGGTGGATGAATCCTCTCTGTCTTATTTCTTTGACAAACTTCGCATTCTTTGATCATTTTAGTCAAGTCAGATCTGAGTGATGGCCAAAAGAATGTTCGTTCGGCTCTTTTTATTGATGCAGCCACCCCAGAATGGCCACCCTCACTGCTGCTGTGTATGGTTTCACAGATTTTCTGTCTCAGTTCAGTGTTTTTCCCCACATAGAACCTTCCATCTCTTTTTAACTCACCATTGTTTAAGGTGTAACCATCAGCATTCTTGGAGTCGATAGTCAGTTGAGCAATCAGTTGTTGAGCTTCTGGGTCACCCTCCAAACTAGTTTGTAGCTCTTCCTTCCACACAGGTTTTAGTACATGTAAGGCCATAATTGTACTGTCTTCATGAATTCTGGACAGAGCATCAGCTGCAATGTTGTCTTTTCCCCTCTTATACTGCACTGAGTAGTCAAAACCGAGCAATTTGGATAACCATTTTTGTTGCAGGCTGGTAGTGACCTTTTGTTCCATGATGTATTTGAGGGCCTCATGATCAGTCTTGACTATAAAATGATGTCCCAATAGATAGGACCTCCACTTCTGGGTTGCCATAATGATGGCCAGTAGTTCCTTCTCATAGGTGGAGAGGCCCAAGTGTTTCTTGCCAAGTGCCTTACTGAGGAATGCTATAGGCCTACCTCCTTGCATCATCACTGCACCTATCCCCCCTTTACAAGCATCTGTTTCCAGTATTAAAGGTTTAGAGAAATCAGGTAAGGCTAATATGGGTGTGTTGGTGAGGGTGTTTTTAAGAGTATTGAAAGCATGGTCAGCTGCACCATTCCAAATAAAATTGCCCTTTTTGAGTAGATCAGTCAGGGGCCTACAGATAATTCCATAATTTTGCACAAACCTCCTGTAATAACCACATAACCCCAAGAATCCCCTTAGAGCCCTTACAGTTTTAGGAATTGGCCAGTCAAGCATAGCCTGGATCTTACTCTTGTCAGCTGCTACTCCCTCAGAAGAAATTATGTGCCCTAAGTACTCCACTTGAGTTTGAGCAAATGCACATTTGCTCTTCTTCACAAATAACTGGTGTTCCCTCAGCTTGTCAAAAACCAATTTTAGGTGCTCCCCATGAGTCTCAAGGCTTGGGCTGTAGATCAATATATCATCAAAAAACACAAGTACAAATTTCCTTAAGAATTCAGAAAATACCTCATTCATGAGGGATTGGAATGAGGCTGGTGCATTAGTTAGGCCAAATGGTAGAACAAGAAACTCAAAATGGCCTTGATGAGTTTTGAAGGCTGTCTTATATATGTCATCTTCATGCAATCTGATCTGGTGATAACCACTCCTCAAGTCAAGCTTGGTATACACCTTACTTCCTGTTAACTCTGCTAGGAGCTCTTCAATTACAGGAATTGGAAACTTATTTTTGACAGTGATAGTGTTCAAAGCCCTATAGTCAATTACCAACCTCCAAGTGTGGTCTTTCTTTCTAACCAACAAAACTAGAGAGGAGAAGGGTGAGGAACTAGTTCTAATGATACCAGCCTGTAGCATTTCTCTGGTTAAATTTTCTATCTCTTCTCTGTGGGCTAATGGACACCTATAGGGGCGGGAGTTGACTGGTTTGCTGTCTGCTACCAGAGGAATATGGTGGTCTTGTGTGCGCTTGGGTGGTAGTTTGGAGGGTTCAGCAAAAATATCCTCATATGAGTCTATGATATGAGTAATATTTTCAGGCAATTGGCTGTTTGGTTGGTTACTGGGCTCTAGAGCAGAGACTTGGATTAAGAAATAAGCTTCTTCCTTATGATGTTTGAGTTTAGAGTGGTCTAAAACAACCTGCACCTTTGCTGATTGTTCAATTTGTTGTAGTTTAAGTCTCCTTCCTTCCCAATTAATCTTAATACTTTCTGAGTGATAATCGAAAGTGACAGGGCTCACCTTGGCCATCCACTGAACTCCGAGGATCATATCATAACCTCTTAGGGGAATGATATACATAGAATCTGTAAACTCTGTATCAGCCATCTTCCACCTTATTGTCTCCAACCTAGTATCACAGGTTAGCTTATCACCATTTGCCACAGATATAGAAAAGGGTGAGCAAGGTTGGGGCAATAATTTGAGCCTCTTAGTTAAGTGTTGGGAAATGAAGTTATGGGTGGATCCACTATCAATTAGTATATTGATGGTGTCCCCTTTTAGAGTGCCCTGTACCTTTAGAGTGCATGCTCCTTTAGTGCCTGACATAGCATGTAAAGATACCTTTGCCTCATCAATATTTTCTGGTGTCGCTAATTCTGGGCACATGCCTTCCCATACAATTGGTACTTCTTCTTCACATAACTCTTCTGGTTTTTCATCCTCATCCAGAATCATATACAACTTCTTCTTCCTGCAATCATGTCCTGGTTCATATTTCTTATCGCAGTGAAAACAAAGCCCCTTCTGTTTCTTCTCTGTTATTTCGGCCAGAGTGAGCTTTCTGAATCCATCAGTAATTGGCTTTGGGTTAGAGGCATTAGGGTTCAATTCTGAAGTGGCTTTCACAGTTGTAGGCCATTTCTGATAGGATGGAGAGTTATTGAACTTAGAGGAAGAACTAGTTGTCTTGTATCTCTTATCAAGTACTGATAAGAAGTACTCCTGTCCCCTGGCCATATCCCTGGCTTGCTGCAAGGTTTGAGGTTTGTGGTTATAGAGATATTGTGCAATTTCTTCCTTGAGGCCACTAATAAAATTGTCAACATAGTGAGACTCCCGGAAACAGCCCTCTTCTGCCATTACATAATTCCGAAGTTCATCAAATTGGCCAATGTACTCTTCCACCTTACCCTTCTGTGTTAGCTTATTAAATTGGCCCACCACATTCTCATATCCCAGTTTAGAGAACCGTTTGCAAACTAGCATAGTGAATTCAGGCCACATTAGCAATGGCTTCTCTCTCTCGAGGGTCCTAAACCAAATATCAGCTTCTCCTTCCATATACAAGGCAACACACATTACTCTTGCTCTTAGGTCAGTAGTGTTGTTTAGTTGGAAAAACTTCTCACACTTATTTAGCCACCCTCTTGGGTCATTCCCACTGAATTTGGGGAAGTCTATCTTTGGGGTTCGAAAATTGGGATTGGAATTAATACCCTTAGAAGGGGGAACATTTTGCCCATTCCAATTAGAGCCAGAGCTGTTATTGGGGCCTGTGTATGGTGGGTTTGAATTCAGGGGTACCGTGGGAGGAGGAAGTGTTGGATGGGCATATGGTGTTAGCATAGGGTTTATAGAGAAGGAAGGGTATACAGGTATAGCATGAGGGTTGAGTGTTGAGTTCATAGGTTGTGTGAAATAAGGTGGGTTTTCTTGTGGTTGGGTCAGGTTGATGTTGTTGAGGACAGGGACCCTTGTATTGAGTATAGTTTGAAACTCTGGTAAGGAATGTAGATCTACAAGTCTGGCATTCATATCAAGGGTTTGTGGTACAGAGTTTCGTGGGTTACCCTCCCAATTAACACTACGAGATTTGTTGAGCTCAGAATGAAAATTAGAGTCACCAAATGTTGCAAAATTAGTAGGAGTGTGAGGAGAAGCACTTACTGTTTGGTGGTTGACCTCAGGGTCTCGTAGTGGTTGTGTAGTCGCTCGAACAGCTTCTTTTATGCTGTTGTGTAGATCCTTTTCCAGGAAATCAGTGATCTTCTTCAAGCTTAATTTCATCTCCATGTTGTCTTGGTTTAACTGAGTAAACCCTGTATGTAAGGCTGTGATTTGATCCTGGGTAGAGATCTGAGCTTCCTCTATGGTGCTGAGCTGATTTTCCATGGTAGATAGAGCAGCATCGTAAGTTTGTAAAGTGGGTTTTTCAGCCATGGTGGTGGGTGGCGGCCGAGGAGGGCTTTGCTTTGATACCAGATGTTACTATTTTTTAGGGTTTTTGGGTTAATAAGGAAGGAACAAGACAAAACAGATAAAATAAAATTAAGAGAAAACAGAATCCATATATTTCATAACCATTCTTGAGTACAACGTTGTCTTATATAGCAGTCCCAAATGCTTAACTGCCAGGTGTCATTCTATTAAGGTAAGCTAGATAACTACCACTGGCACTACTACTCCCAAACATAACTTAATAAATCATGGTTCTAACATCCAAACGGTGTCATATAAGCATCAATTCAAAAATTAATTTCACCCGCCAATTGAATTCATGACAGTAAGTATTTAATTTTAGGGTTTTTACTGGGCTTCAGATTTTGGGGGTTTTTATGGTTTTGGGGGTTTTTAATCTGTTTGTAATTGATATTGTGTTTTTTTCCTCACAAAACATAGCATATCATATGTTTAATTGGATACTCAGCTAGACCTCTGATGGTGTTTAGCAATAGCAATATGTATGATTATGCTGTTTAATAGTACTGGCATCACATGACTGCTTGCTGTCTTTCTTGTGTGTCACATTTATTATTCTTAGCAATATGTATATGTCTATATCTGAAAATTGACTTGTGTCCCCTTTGTACAATATGTTGACAATTGCAATCTATCCTTGCAATAAAATCAATAATGAAGATGCTTCATAATTCATTCTAAAACAAAATCTTGAGCCCTCTTTCTGCTGTTCCTCTGCTAACGCTTGTCGGACTTGGACTAT
Source organism: Saposhnikovia divaricata (assembly GCA_036435485.1). Taxonomy (NCBI): domain Eukaryota; kingdom Viridiplantae; phylum Streptophyta; class Magnoliopsida; order Apiales; family Apiaceae; genus Saposhnikovia; species Saposhnikovia divaricata. The sequence goes on along the minus strand of CM071599.1, from coordinate 137,910,801 downwards.
ACCAGCAAGGATTCCCATTAGTAAGAGTTTTAGTTTATAGTTTATATCCTATGTTGGTGAAATATTTACAAAACATATTGGTTTTATTTACAGATTCAGAAAAAAATTGTTGCTGGTGAAAAAACCCTGTTGTGAGTCGACTAGATGCTTGGGAATATGCAAGGCGTAATAAAAACGGTGTAGTGAATGATCCTGTTGCATTGCAAGTCCTTGAGGATGTGGTAATAACCATCTTTCGAGTTTACTAGTTCATTGATCAGTGACATTCTACTGCTACAAATTACCAATGTGTTTTGAAATTGTGATATTTGTTGCTAGGTTAACATATCAGAGAAATTAAGAGAAATTAACTATATAATTTCTGATTCTGTTCCTTAATCATAACCAGGTAGACAAAACAGGGTTGTGATAAGTGTTACAGACTAAGTAATGGTCTACCTTGTTAAAGTTTCAAAACAGGTTTAACAGTACACAGTTCTAAAGATAATTGCTGATTGTAAAGTAATTTTTCAAGAGCTCTCTTTACAGCTCGAATTTTAATGCTCAAATTCTTAAAAATCACAAGTAGTTAAAGAGTAGGGCTTTAATATTCTGTAGTAGTATATTAAGACTTTTTTGATAATACCCTTAAAGGCAGGGAGAGTATTGTGTCATTAGCAGTAGAAGTTTACAGGTGGCAGTGTTGGTATAAATTTTTATTAACTGCAAGAAATTTGTATTGGAACAGTGTTGGTATAAATTTTTTAATAACTGCAAGAAGTTTGTATTAGTTTAGGACACACGATTTAGATCTAAGTAAACAGTTTGTCATATTTCAAGTTTGATATAAATAATGTTACTTTTGAGAATGGGCTTATTAAAGAAGACGACTATAGAACTATTTCATCTGATAAAGAAGATACTCCCATGAGGCTGCTGGCATGACTACGCTTTTGTCCGAGATATTCGGCACAATGCCTCGTAAACCGACAATCTTCCTAAACAGAGCGTCACTAACGAGAACGAAACTCCCCCAGAAGGGGAAAAGTTGAAGTAATATACTAGAAAAAAGAAGAGGCCATAGAACAAAATTAAGAGATGGAAGGGGGATATGGGGAGGGTATCCTCGTAGACGAGAGTCTCTCCCCAGAAACTACCCAGAATCTTCGAGGATATGGTTAATGGAAGAAATACAAAAGAAACAGTTACGATAAGTATGTTCTTTTAAGTTGCTGTCTTTAGTCATATTTTAACTTATGTGTAGCAATCAAAACATGGCTATTGTATTCAGCAAATGTATTCAGATTTTGGAGTTCTGAACATAATGTAAAGCCACTAGTGGTTTCTGTTCCATCGCACACACGTTTATTGATAAGTAAGATTTGGACGTTCCTACATACAAAAATGACATTGGCTTACTCAGTAATATTAGCTTCTTGCACGAGCATTATATGAATTAGTATCTCTCTTGGACATACACACTTATGGAAGCATTTATGGCTAGCCATTACTGTAATGTGTTTTGTAAGGGATTTTAAAATTTGAGTCATTGATATTATTATGTGACTTGGGTGATTTTTAATTTCAGGTGTTCCCCAAGATAAAAGATTCTATTCAGGTATTCATATATGTTCTGTGTGGGCCCTGGGGTAACTAAGTTTTTTTTTTGGGTCTTGATATGGAGCATGTTTGGTTTAAGCTTATATACTACTTATAAGAGGTAAAAGTACCTTTAGAGTTACCCATTTTACCTGTTGTAAGAGCTATATAATTCAACAAAACTCCCGTATTGTCTTATCTGACAGTACTGAGTTGTGTGCAGGGTGGAACAATGATATTTATAAGCTCTTATTTTGAGTTTGTACGTCTTCGAAATTTCTTGAAATCACAAGATGCATCCTTTTGTCTTCTTGGGGAGTGAGCAACTGACCTTATGACTTTCTTTTTGACATGTTGTATATATAGGGAATCAAACCTATTTCCTTTGTCATTGGGGATGAGTGCACTAGGCTAACCCCAAACCTCTTGAACTGATCAAAGTGCTATGAGTAAATTTTCATCTGGTTGTAGTTTCTAATAATTGAAATACACTTGTATGCTTGTAGGTACACTAAACAAAGTTATATTTCACGAGCACGAGTTTGGTTTTTTCAAGAAAGAAGATCATGCTCTACACAGAGATAGCCCATTTCTACCACAGATACAAGGTTCTGGTTTTAAAGCATAACTTCCCTTTCATTTTGTTTACTTTACGCGGAAGTAGGCAGACCATTATTTTATTAAAAATTTCTCTCTCTCAATATAATTTCTGATTTTTTTAATATGCAAGAAGATTATTTTCTCTCTCAATCTTTCAAAGTTCTTATACTTTAAAAATTAAAAATTTAGCTGGAGCCTTGTTAAATATGATTTTAAATATAATTTTAAATGAAAATATGATTCTCTGCACTCAAGGTCAGTACTTGTTTTTTTTTTTCTTTTTCACATAAATGTGTTAGAATGAAATTTTCTGGTTTGATCTGAACCTACTTATACAATAGAACATCTAGTTTCTTGATGTCAGTAAGTAATCAAGGCTCTCTTTAAATTAATATATATTTTCTAGTACTTGCCTAAGATGATAAATGCAGAGGATTAATTTGCGGCTATAGATCTAGATCAGCTCTTATGCATTTTTTTCTGGACTCGGACTCTTAAAAAATTGACAGAAAGGCATTTTTAAACTGGTGAGAGGTCAGAATGGATCATGCGTTTACGTACGATTACGTACGACTTCATAACTGCATTGCTGCGCCCTGAACGAAAAGGCTTATGTATGACTATTATTTTCAGTGCCTACAGGAGGATAAGATGGTTCACTTCGAGAAGAATTTGGCGAGATAATTGTACAACTGGTTCCTCAAGGGCAAATTGTTAATAAATTAGCTTTTTATGTTTTATTTCAATCGGTTGTTCTACTTAGATTTTGGTATGTATTGTACGGATCAATCAGAAAGACCTTTGTTGGCTATATTCTTGGTTTTTAATCTATTTTATGATATTTGGAATATATTTGAATTCAATAGTAATATGAGCTTGTTGTGATTTGGGTTCTACATTATCTAGATTTTATTGTATTTGTTGTTAAATTTATGAATTTTAAGGAATATTACTGGTAAAAAAAATGGTAGCTTGAAAAAGAATTGAATTGGAATAAAAAAAGTGCAATTAAATATTTTACAAAATATTGTGCTTACATAGCGTTTCTATAAGAGCTATGCAAGTGCTCTTGTTTTTACTAATATAGCGTTTCTGGAAGTGCTATGCAACTGCAATTTTACTTAAGAAAATACTTACTTACATAGCACTTCAAAAAGCGCTGTGTAAGTAGTATACTTGGATAGCACCTAAAAAACGCTATGTAAGTGAATTTCACTTACATAGCGCTGGCTTATATAGCGCTTAAAAACGCTATGTAAGCTTAAAAACGAATGCTATGTAAGTTGAAATTTGTAGTAGTGTTCCTTAGTTGTACCATTTCTGATTGTTCAGTATTATCGTCATTTTTTATTATTTGTACGTTTGTTTGCTTTTCTTTTTTTAATTTGGCTAATTTATCTAATATTATTTTAAATGTTGGTATTTCAGATATATTCCATAAATCAGACAATTCTTCTCTTATTATCTTTCTTATTTGAGATTGATCATTTCTAATTTCATCTATTATTGTTACTATATTTTTTAAATTCTCTTTCACTATTATTTCTTCCCATAATTCTTGTATTTTATCAAAATTATTCGGGTTGTTCATTCTTTTGATATATTAATGCGTTTTTTCCATCCATTTCCCATATCTATCCATATTTTCTTAGATTTTGTTTCTTCTTTTCTTATTATATTTTCTAATTCTTTTATATCATTTTCCAGTTTAATTTCTTTTTCACTATATTCTAAATATTTTATTTGTGAATATATTTCTTCTTTTAAAGCATCTTTTATTTTTTGTAGTTTTACTTTCTTATTTTCCAATTTCTCTTGTATATTCATAGTTTATTAATAAATCTAATCTTCCTTGATCATTTATTTCAATTCCATTATTATTGATCTTATAATTTATCATAGTTAAAAAGTCATTTCCTAATAATAATTCATTAGAACTATCATATTCTATGACTCCTATATTTATATTATATTCTAAATTGTATTTTGAATCTTAAGTTAACACTTTTGGTAATTATTATTTCTCTTTCATTTTCTGGATAATTATAAGTTTGTGGTTCTATTATACTACAATCATTTTCATTAATCTTATTTATATGTATAAAACTTTTAATAGCTCCAGTATTTATTTCAGCTATGCAATCTATTGCTATAATTCCATCAAATATTATTACTTTGATTTTTAATCTATCTGTTCTTATATCTATTAAATTTATTCTTCTAGGTAAACTCGTGTTATCATTTGTTGTGTGGTTATTTTCTTAAACTTAATCTTGAACCTTCTATTCTTGGTATTATTTTATTAGGTGGTCTTATTGTTCTTGTGTTAAAATCCATATATATTTCTTCTGGTATAGTTATTTGAGAGTTTTCTTTATGTTCTATTTGTTCTAATATTTCTTGATACATTTTTGGTTCTAAAACATCTAATTCATGTTGTTTAGTAACATGATGATTACCTGTTAATGCATATATCATTTTAGTTTCAATACTTATTACTTTACTACCTTGTGGCATTTTTATTCCGTCTAATTTATAATATAGGGTTAAAGCTAATTCTTTATGCTCTATATACTAAAATCTGGTTGTATGGTAAATTTTAATTTCTGATATATTAAATTTCCTTTAATTACTGATATTAAGGCATCTTGTAAATTTTCTAGTATTCTATCATCTAATATATATATATTTGTATAGGGGTATCTATATTTTTCTGAAAATATGCTTTTATTGTAAACTCTACTGCTCCTAAATATGTATTTCTATATTTATTTGCTTCTTTATTAGATAATTTTCTTAATTCTCTATTTATAATTTCATCCGTTATTTGACTTATTTTTGTCTTAGCATGTATACTAGTTATATCTATTATATCTTCATGTTTTTGTGCTATAAATTTCTTTATTTCTTTGAAATAATTCAGTTTTAAATATTTGCTTAACAGATAATTCTTCTTTTTCATTTTGTATTTTTGTGTAAGTTTCAGGTTTAAAGCTAATGTTTGTGATACTCCTTCTTCATATGTTTCCTTAGATTCTTCAGCTAATTCTTTACCTTTATCCATGACAAATTTTATTTACCTTATTCTTAATTTTTCTTTTACGTTTTTCAATCATTTCATTTAAAAGTTCTATAGCTTGTTCATTATAAACTTTCGAGTATGGTGAGTTACTACCATTATATTTTCCATTTGTTATTCTATTAATCCTTTTTCTAATTTTTTCTATGTCTTTATCTATTTCTTTAATTTTATTCTTTGTATTTGCTCGGTATATAAAATAGGATTTATCCATAGAAATAAATATTTGTTTTTGTTTCTAATCTCTTTTTTATTTCACTAGTATATTCTTTAAGAATATTTATTCTTTCTTGGTCTTCTATTTTTTGTTTTTCAGATCCATTATTTTTTTAGATTTTAAGTATTTTAATATTTTCTCATAATGTTCTAATCTTTCAAAGGTTTCTTTAACCTCTTCTTTTATTTCTGATTTATATACAAAATAAGATTTTTCCATTTTATCCAGTTAAATTTGCGTCTTCTAATAATCTTTCATGATACCATTTTATATCTATTCTATTTGCTCTATATTTTTCTAATATTTTACCTAGTCTCTCGTATAATATTATTCTTTCTAAATGAGTTTCTTCTGTCCATTCTATTTTATTAAGTTCAGTTTGAATTTTTTCCATTTCTTGTTCCATTTTTTCTCCAGCTTTTATATAATATTTAAAAATTTCAAATCATCTCTTTATTGTCATTTTGTCTTATTTAATTTATTAGCTAAATCATTTATTAATTTATATTGTTCTTCTATGACCTTTCTTAATTCTTCTGTTTCTTTATTTTTTCTCGTTATTAAAGTTAAATTCTTTTATTCTAACATACTTATCTGTTCATCTCTATCAGCTAACATATCTCTCAATATTTTTATTGTATCTTCTCTTTGATCTATTATTCTCAAACTAATTTTACAACTTTCAATATGTTGATTTATATCTTTGTTATAAGTAGGAGTTTTAGCTTCTATTTTCTGAATTCTTTCTAGATCTATTTTTAAACTAAATATTTTTTAATAAGTTTTTTACACATCTTTTGTGTAGATTTATTATTTGATTTATACATTATTAATAGGGTTGCAATTATACGTGAGTTATATTCTTCCTAAATTTTGAGTTAATAGAAGGTCTCATTTATAATTTCATAAATTTTTTATAACACATTAGCGTTGTTTCATTTATGCCGTGTGATTCTTTTATATAAGTCATTGACTTACTATTTGTTCCATTATCTTTTATCAACTTACTCTTATAGTTTTTCCAGTTTTAAAACCTAGCATGTCTAGTTTTCCACTATGTGATTATAGTTTTAGGTTACTATTTTACACCTTTTTATTCCAAAATTCATTTCGTGTGTTCCTTGTGTGTGTTACTATACCAAATTTCACTCCTTTTTGTTTACAGGCTTGATACCAAATTCAGAGGGGCAGGTTCCATTCTGTTAAAAAGTCAGTAATGGACGATAAGTTGCTTCACCACTTGTAAAAAGTGTGAGTCTGTGACACGTGACTGCTGACATATTGGCTAATTATTAAAATAGTAAATAAATATAAAGTAAATGGTCAAAATGATAGTGATCATAATAAAATACTCTTCAAAACTGAAAAAATGTCAAACACGATCCTTCCAATACCAAACATAATGCTGGTTCCAAGACTATGCAAAATTGAGGGTTCATATCACTGTTTTATTGCTCAAATAATGAGGTATGCTTTTATTCCTTTTTTTTAAGTATCTATTACAATATTTGCAGGTGTGATGGATAATATTAGAGTGGAAATTAATCATGGAAGTGACTTCCAATCTAAGCAAGACATATATTTATTACAAGGGAGGTATACATCCACAAAATCATTGTATCATTCATTCGGTTTAACTTGAGAATCGATTGAAGATGATGATGCTAGAATCTACTGATTGTAGATGGTAGAATCTAATTGGAGATTGGTTCTTGAACCTAATTTTTGATTTAATCTTAATCTCAACATTTTAACCATGATTCTTCTGTTACAATCACATTATATATAGAGATTTGAAAATATATCATGTCAACAAGCCACGTTAGCAAAATATTACATAATGAACAATCACTTAACAGAATGGTTATAATGAAATAGTAAAGATAATGTTGGTGATCAGAAAAAATAGGTTTATAGTTTAGTGATTGGTTTCTAAAAGTAGGGAAAGTTGAGTGATAAAAAAATTCATTTTTCCTTAAAAATTCGACACAGTTAAACCAATTTCAGGATCAACAGTATACAAATAAAAGAGCTAATCTAATCTAGATGCCAAAACTACACCAAATATTTGTTCTGCGATATGAGCAATACAGATATTTTGCGACATATGTCTAAAAGTTAAAATTTGGACCAATAAAGTAAGATATATTAATCACTTTTGCCACTATGATTGAATGTATTATAATATGGATATTATAACTTCTATTATCATTTAAAATAAAAATAATATTATTATTATATAAATTTATTTAAATTTATAAAAGTATCTGAATTATTTATATTTTCGGGATTTATTTTTATTTGTTATTATTCACAAGTTATATTCATCACAAGTGATACAATTCTATTTAAATTTTATTGCACTAAATCACAAAGAAATTGTTACTCATTAAGCCTCAACAAAATTGATTTAATTTTTTTTATTTAAATAAAATTGGCTTATTTTGATATTTTAAATTTATAATGACTATATTTGAGACAAATAAAAAATTAATATAATAAGCTAACTAATCATTTGTTTCAAAAATGATGATATCATCCATAAAACAATAAAAAACACCATTTTCGGGAAATTAAAACACTATCTTAAAACTTTATTTTCAAGTTGGCAAATTAATAAATTGCATTAATATTTTCTTTTCCCAAGTTGAGTTTCAATTGGTAAAAAAATTTGAGAAAGGTATATTAAATTTAGATTTTAATAGATTGAGAAAAGGAAATATTAGTTACCCAAAAATATTTCCCAAAAAATTTCCTAAATATTGTTCTGTATTCTATGAAAAATGTAATTTTTCTAATAATAAGTTGAGAGCTCGTGCGTTCACAAATATAAACTCGCCACATGTCATCCCACTAAAAATGCACACCTAGAGGGAGAGTGAATAGGTGTTATGACTAAAAATGATCAATTAAAAATATGCACGAAAATCTGTTTGGCAGCTAACTGGATTAATACAATTCACATAATTAATATACTGGCAGCTAGCTAAGTTATGCAGTGCAGTAAATATAAAGTGCAGACACACAGCAATTTTAGCCAGGTTCGACCCCTATAGCCTAATGGTCTACGTCCTGGTCCTCTACCAACTCGGTAAAGGAAAATATTATTGATCACAAATAATTACAATTACACGATACAATAATATATCTTCTTGATTCTCCCAGTCACTAATTGCAGCTTGTTGACAACCCCTGTTCCTCGAACTTAATACCCTCTAAGTCCTATACTTCCCAAGTATAGACTTCTCTAGCCTCTAGTTCTCTGAACCCTTGTGTCCAAGCTTGCTAATCGAGCAACTACCAACTTACACGTTGAACAATACAAGATTTAATGAATTTAGTGAACTGATTTTGCACGATGTTAATCTCATTCATCAATATGGGTGCAAGGTATTTGATAAAATAATGTATATAAATGAATGTTTGTGGTGGAATGCATATTAGAAATTTAATAAGAACGACGATGTCATTAGGTTAAACCCTTCTTGTATCCAGATAGGACTTTTGGGTGCCAATCGATTACATGAATTTGATCTAATAAAAAATTAAATAAGGTGTAATGCTCTATTTGATATTTAGTTTTCTAAATGCGGAAATTTAAACTATGCAAAAAAAGTATTTATTTTTAAATATATTGATAAAAATGCAATCATGGAATTTAACGTTTATTAGATATGAATTATATGAGAAGAATCGTGACGCAGCACTATTATATATTAAGATGTTCTAAGTGAGATCAAACCAAACTTTATCACGTTTGTTAGGTTTTTATGTGTGTGACTGAGAGGAGTTTTTTGAGTTATTCAAATGATCTTATGGAGATTACTATTTAAATGATCTTATAATTGAAGATACTGTTTTTTTTTTGGCTTGTTTGAGGGTGACGGGAGGACTTCCAATAATTCGTTAAATATTTTTTTCTTTTATAAGCCAAACTATTATTGTATTACACAGGAAAATGATACAACGTTGGTGTGGAGTTACAAGCTTAGAACTGGCAGTTGGAAATTAGAAACTAATGCAAAAGCCTTTGTGCCACACAGAGTTTTACCACCATGAGTCCATGACAAGTTCAGGGTGATACACTGGAAAAAAAACAACCCGAAGCTACGGAGATTACAAACTTAAAACCTTACATACTTGTACTACGACTTACATACTTATATTACGACAGAACGATATATATATATAGGCAAGTGCTCAAATACAAACCGTTTTTAAAATACAAACCTACAAACCAACACTAAATTAATTATATTTCATTTATTCTAAGGTTCCCGTCAAGGGTACCTTCACAAAAAATGCTTAAAATAATTGGCTCTATCCATAAAAAAAAAAAAAAAAAAAAAAAACTTGTCGTGGAAATGCGAAGCATTTAAGACAGTAAACGGATGAGTTAGGTAGTCATGAGGGCCGAAGGCTCTCGACACACCCGTCAATCGTCTATTGCCTTTACCATTGATTGTCATTCCTTACAACTTTAGAATGATAAAGGCGCGAAGCGCCGTACAAGAAGGTGCGAAGCACCGTTAACCACTGAAATCCACTGTCACGTCATCACGTGAACAGTGAATTTTTTTTATTTTTTTTATTTTTTTGTTGGATAAAGCCAATTATTTTAAGCATTTTTTGTATTAGGGTACCCCTAATTTGGTCATTAGATTAGCTTGAAATATTAGATTATAATTGGTTTGTAGGTTTGTATTTTAAGAAGGTTTGTATTGGAGTAGCCCCTATATATATATATATAGAGAGAGAGAGAGTTTATTGACTCAATCCACCATTTCCAACGGGAAGTCTCGCAAGTTGCTAAATTAACCACTTAAAAAAGTTGTATGTAAAACATGTAAAATTGAAATGATTTTGGTCAAAAGCAAGGAAGACAAAGTAGCAATGAAAACCTTAAGAGTTAATTTAATATTATATTTTTTTTTTATAAAAAGACATCTTTACCATCATATGGAATAACGATATTAGTCGAATTTAATAAAAGGTGACGGAAAGTTCTTTACTTTTATAAAAGATTATTTTATAGGCCATCAAATTGTTAAAATTTAAATAAGGACATTAAATTTATAAAAAAAGATTTATTTAGGCCATCATATTGCAATAAAAGTTTTCTCAAAATAATATATATTTTTCAATATTCGATAAATATTAATTCGTAGTCAAAAAAATATGACATAAAAATTATAATCTTTTGACAAAAAGATTGATAATAATTTTTTATAAATAAATAAATAAATAAATTAATTTTTTTTTAAAAAAATTACGTAAATATATAAATTTGTATTAATATTGTTTTTACTTCATAAATTGGTGCCGTATAAAGGTAAACTAATGAGCCAAGAATATTATCATTATATCACTACGTTAAAAAATTGGGAAAAAAAATATTTTTAAACATTTAAAAGAAAAGACTTTAACTTCTTGAAAAAATTTAATTAGCACAAAAAACTGGTAGTAGTTGAGATCACCTATAATTTGATGTTTGTCTTAATAAAAAACTTATTAGGATATTTATGATAAAAGTAAGACAATTAGAGCATTACACCAGAAATAGCCTCAGACAACACTTTATAGACAACGGATGACCGAAAAAGCATGGTCCGAAAACATCATACAACTGGTATTTTTGAAACTCAAAAAACTGTTGTGTCACAAATACATAGACAATGGTTTATCACAAAAAATAAACCGTTGTTTAATGTTAAAAAAATCAACACAAGCACACAATCGTTTTTCCGAAACTAAAAACATGTTGTCTCACATTTTTGAAAAAAAACTGAAAACACGACACATAATTTAAAAGAAGGTAAAATATGGCAAGTAGAAAACAGGGCAAACTAAAACAGCCCAAGACATACAACGGGTTGTTAGAAACCTTTATACAATTGTTGAAAACCGTTGTCTTAAACACTACTAGAATCTCGGCTAAATATTAGGGGCTCCAGTTAAACTCCACTCCCGCTAAAAAGCATCAAAACCACTCCTGCAAACATAACCCATGCCTCCACCGACACATACCTCAAGCATCGCGACCACCACAAGAGAGCAGCAAACCCACTCTGAGGACTTTCAGCAAATACCAAGACACCAAGAAAGGAAGCTCTCTTCCACTTTTCACATAAAATTAAACCAAACCAGCACCAGCTAACCAGAAAACCAACAATCCACATGGAAGTTCCAGAAATTGCAGCAGGTTGGTGATAATAAGAACCTTGGATCACCAAGCCATAATACCAACAAAATAATCTCCTGAACATGCTACAGGACGACGCACAACTGAACCAACCAAAGCCAACTATCTGCAGCAAAAAATCCACCTCATGCACCAAATAAAAAACCTCAGAAAACTGGTCAGAATGCATACTACAACCTAAAATCCGGACTTACAACTCTCCGAATATTGCACCCCTTAAAACCAACCTTTATAAAAATAACTGGTTCCACCACATAAAAAAACCCTCACATCAGCTCCCTCCAAACCTCTAGACCAGGCACACCACCGTATATAACATGACAAACTTTGATTTGTAAACAAGAGAAATCCGCTCCTCACAACCCATAAGTCCCATAACTCGACTAGAAACCTCACAGCATGCATACACAAAGGTCATATCCAACATAAAACCAACCAAAGACCCAAGGAATAACTTTTGAAGAAATCATCTACATTAGTTTAACACTGCTATAGAGGAATGCAGGTAACTTCCCTGCAAATTAATAAACAATATACATTAGTAACAGATTGCGCAGAAGGTTATAAGATTATTGAAAGTACAGAAATTTCACAAAGAGTTACACTTAAATAAAGAAACTACGTAGAAGGTTGTACTGAATTTAGGCATTATTCACACACTATTAAGCTGGTATCCAGATTTAAATAAATGCACATAAGCTTTCTGCTAGGAGTCTAGGACCACTTATATCATCCGATAATTTCAATCAATAAGCTTTTATAACGAACAGTATGGTGGTGCTGTGATTTTGAACCTTAGAATATGCCTCCTTTTTAAGATATTAAACATTAGGGGTAACTTGACTTATGCTGGGGTTTTATATTTAGGTGTTCTGTGACTCGGTGACTGTGTGTCGCATATCTTAGCAGGAGAGGAGTTTGATCACTGTGGGTGTATGAAATTACAAATTCTGGAGTTTAGAGTTGAATCGATCGTTGGTACGTACAGGGCCACATATTTGGACTTGTATGAGTGATTCAAATGCGAAATGCTCAAGCCTTTCGTCCCATAGGACTTCGAGTTAGAGACGCTTTGTCAATTGTAGGAACTAAGAACAGACTCTTTAACTATCAACACCGAGACAAGCCCCTAAAATAAAAACTTAAGTTAGATAAAGGTTATACAGAGGCTAAACCTAGATGGCTAAACCTGTAAACCAAGACAACTATAAGCAGTAGTAGTACTATTCACACTAATACGATATCAAAATCCCTAGCAGAACAGCAGAGCATTTGCATATTAATACTATTTTTTTTGAACTAAAATATCCAGTGGATTCAAGTAGTTCAGTTTTTACAGGTAACAGCACCAATGTTCAATTGATAATGCAAGGTTACATTTAATTGTGCTTGCTATTCTAATTACAATCCTAGACCTGAAGCTTATGAAGCACGCACTGAAACATTTAGATTTAAGAGATACATTACCTATCGGCTACCATGTGGTGTACAATAAACAGGCCCTCAAAGAATTCTTCAACTGCACGAACCCAACACAAAACTTCTCCAGTAAACATCCTCCTTGTCCAATAAACAGGCCCTCAAAACGAAAAATTCCTAATTTGAAAAAGCCCCAATTTGAGAGAGTGATGTTGATGTGAGGGAGTACGGATTTGGAGAGAGCGTATAGAGAAGTGGAATATATTACTGAAGGCAGAAGTAGAATGGTGGGAGATTTTGAGAAAGGGGAAAATTTGACAAGGGGGAAAAATGAAAAATGAAATGTTTTGAGCGCCTGTGGGAGGGAAATGAAAATTTTGGTTTAGAATAATGTGGGAAACGAAAAGACGCGAATGGAAATGAATTTCGTTTTTAAATAATTTCTTTTTTACAACTTAAATTTCATTTGTCATAAATTTGTAATTTTATAATTGCTTTTGCACATCATTAAAATTATAAGATCTTAAATCTGTACAGTTGTATTGTTGAAAAAATATTTTTTTAAAAAATATTATGTGCAATTCGGACTAAATTACTAGATACAAGGAATAGTACTTTAAATTTATGAGATTTATATTATAAAATCATTCAAGATAAACAAGAAAATTTTTAATTATTTTTTCACATCACTAAAATGATAAGATCTTAACATCCGTACGGTTGGATCGTCGAAAAAATCATTTAAAAAATTTATTCAGTGAATTTGGGACGTGTCCTGTTATTAGAAGCAAAACTTTTACTACATTTTTGTTAAAATCTCGTACAAGCCGACCTTTTTATTTTTTGATTATTTTTTTCCAACACTAAAACGATTGTTTATTAATATTTGTACGGTTCGATCATCAAAGAAATCATTCAAAAAATTTATTCAGTGAATCTGGATCGTGTTCCGTTATAGGAATCAAAACTTTTACTAGATTTTTGTTAAAATCTCGTACAAGTCGACCTTTTTATTTTTTGATTATTTTTTTCCAACACTAAAATGATTGTTTATTAACATTCGTACGATTCGATCATCAAAGAAATCATTCAAAAAAAATTATTCAGTGAATCTGGATCGTGTCTCGTTATAGAAAGCAAACCTTTTACTACATTTTTGTTAAAATCTCGTACAAGCCGACCTTTTTATTTTTTGATTATTTTTTTCCAACACTAAAAGGAGTGTTTATTAACATTCGTACGGTTCGATCGTCAAAGAAATCATTCAAAAAAATTATTCAGTGAATCTGGATCGTGTCCCGTTATAGGGATCAAAACTTTAACTACATTTTTGTTAAAATCTCGTACAAGTTGACCATTTTATTTTTTGATTTTTTTTCCCAATACTAAAATCAGTGTTTATTAACATTCGTATTGTTCGATCATCAAAGAAATCATTAAAAAAAATATTCAGTGAATCTAGATCGTGTCCCGTTATAGGAAACAAAACTTTTACTACTTTTTTGTTAAAATCTCGTACAAGCCGACCTTTTTATTTTTTGATTGTTTTTTTCCAACACTAAAATAAGTGTTTATTAACATTCGTACGGTTCGATCGTCAAAGAAATCATTCAAAAAAATTATTCAGTGAATATGGATCGTGTCCCGTTATAGGAATCAAAACTTTTACTACATTTTTGTTAAAATCACGTACAAGCCGACCTTTTTATTTTTTGATTATTTTTTTCCAACGCTAAAATGAGTGTTTATTAACATTCGTATGGTTCGATCATCAAAGAAATCATTCAAAAAAATTATTTAGTGAATCTGGATCGTGTTCCGTTCTAGGAAGCAAAACTTTTACTACATTTTTGTTAAAATCTCGTGCAAGCCGACCTTTTTATTTTTGATTATTTTTTTCCAACACTAAAATGAGTGTTTATTAACATTCGTACGGTTCGATCGTCAAAGAAATCATTCAAAAAAATTATTCAGTTAATCTGGATCGTGTCCCGTTATTGGAAGCAACACTTTTACTACATGTTTGTTAAAACCTAAAATGTATCTCGTACAAACCTACTATTTTATTTTTTATTTAATTTTTCTCAACATTAAAATGTGTATGTACAATTATGTAAAATTTAAATTTTTAAAATTGAAATCAAATAAATTCTTATTCAAATTGAAATAAAATTAGAATTTTCAACAAATTATTTAAAAAATTAAAAAATGAAATGAAACCGTACACTGAAAAACCTAAAATGTTAAAGGCGGTCAAATTCCCGCTAACCCAAAATTTTCAGCATTTCATTTCCCCCTTCTCCCCCTTTTATCTCCCCCAAACTTTCTCTTGTCCACATATTATAAACTTGTTACCGATTGAATATTGTCCCACTCTCTCTCCTTCAATCTCTCATCCTCTCTCTCTGTCTCTCCCTCTTTCTCTGTGTCTCCTTCAATCTCTGTCTCTCCCTCTCTCTCGTTCTCTCTCTTTACTCTTTCCCCCCTTTCTTTTCACCAAACACTCTCCACCTTCCCCTTTCTAAACCCACTCGATTAACCACTGCTGCTCTAAGCCCACTTGATTTCACTCAATTACATCCAATTAAAAACTCGATTACACTTGATTTCTTGATAATCCAACACATATTTTCTTGGCTTCAATTAATTACTCTTGAATTATATGTAATTATTTTGATTTTACAGGTGATTTTAGGGCTTTACATTTGGAGGTTTCATTCTAGGTCTTCTGATTTCGAAAATGTATTAAGGTAATTCATCTCCATGAAATGGTGTCTGTTTTTCATAAAATTCAATTTAACTAAGAGTGAGGGGGATTCATGTAGTGAACAGAAATAATATAAATGCCATATTTATTGCTAAGTAAGATTTTTTGTTTGTATCTAATTCTATTTTATTTCAGGTACGAGCTCTTCAGTGGTTAGAAAGCCATTTTGAGAATCTATCCAGACATGAAAGGTCCTATATTTTGTCTGGTCAACAACATCGGACGGACATTGCATGTGCCGTCTAAATAACAGAAATGTTAATTCCAGTGATGACACCAATGCCAGGGCTAGCATTTCCCGGATTGTTATGCTAGCTGAAGCTCTGTTTGAGGTGATATACTCATAACTGAAGTTTCGACTTTTAATTTATTTATCTTTCAAAAAAATGTGTGTTTAATCTATTTTCACAATGTCATCAGGTCTTGGATGAGATTCACCAGCAATCTATAGTTCTATCACGACCTTCAGTATCAACTTGTTTAGATTCATCAGGTCTTGTTCTATTTCTGATTGATTCTCTTCTATTATATTAATTCAGATAATAGTTATTGTTTTAAAGATGTAGTTTCCCAAGTTCCTGCTTATTTAAGTTACAAACAGAAGGAATACTTAAGTCACACATATCCTTCTGATGTTCTAGATAATTATATTGTATTGGATGCATTTAAAAAATCTAGAAGTTTAGATTATTGCGGTTGCAGTGAAGGGGTGCATTTCTTCCTGAATGATAACAAGCGAGAAGAACAACTTGAGATAAAACATGTTGGAACCATTTTGGGTTAATCAAACTTTACATAAACATGTTGTAACATATTTCGCAATTTAGAAGATGTTAAATATAAAATATCAGTGACCAGTTTCTTCTTTGCTTCATTATAACGGGTGTTATATATGCCTTGTTGAATATGAGGAAGGGGATAGTGTCCGGATACTACCCTGCCATCATGAATTTCATAAAACTTGTGTAGACAAATGGCTGAAGGAGATCCACAGGTATACTTGTTTAATGAAAACCTTTAATTGTTTTTCCATAACTAGGTTCTTTCAAATGGTATCTGCTTCTACTCCTGAACCACTTTGTCAAGTCATGCCTCCTGTTGGTGACCTAGATCGTGCTATTAACTTCTATGAAAAAGTAAGTTGCATATGTAGTAACTTGTTTCCTTTTATGATAAATCAGAGGGCTCTTCTAGAACTAGAGGAAAAGGCCATGGTGGTGCTGGAAGAGGCAGAGGTATACATTGTGACCTACTCTGTTTCTTCTATGACTTAAAAGTTTTGCTTTATTTAGATTAGAGTATATCTTGTACATTCTACATCATTTTTCTTGAAGTAGATATATTTATACAAGACATCCATTGTTAATCTTGTCAAATAAAAATAAAAAGGGTTAATAATCTTATATCTTATATATAAATTATTTTTTTACTGTAAGAACAAAATATAATAGAACATAAGTTAATTGCTGGTTTATGTGATGTTTATGCCAGGATCTGATTGATGCTCCAACTATTCTGGTAAGCGATCACCATGGAAAGCTCCACATTTAAGGACTTCACATTGATGAAAGAGGCGGACGAGAGCATGATCCAATTGCTACTATTGTCTTTCCTTGGCAATTAGAGATAGTTCTTGATATTATTCAGACATTTTCCTATGTAAATAGAATTTATATAAAATTTTATAATTTATTATTCAAGTTTTATGCTCCTTTATGTATATTTGTTGCATTCTGTAAGACTCATTTTTGATTTACATTCAGACAAGTATGTATTCAATTAAAACTATTGTGTAGCATCTAAACAACAATGGTTTCTAAATCTAGTGTTGTTGTTTCTGGCTATTACACAACGGCGTCTAGAGATGAAGTTGTTGTCTCTCACTCTTTTTACAAGCATTTAGAACGGTTGTGTTACTGTCTTCTAGCAACGGTTGTAAAAACATTGTCTGATTTCAATCAGACCACTGCCCGATAGACCACGAAAAATTTAGAGTTTAGGCAATGGTGAAAAACTGTTGCATGATCTTGTTTTTCTTGTAGTTGAATTCGTTCAGAATAGGCAACGGTATTCTATAATATCAAACAATTCCTAGAAAGCGTTGTGTTTGACCAAAAATTGATTTTTCCATTCAACAATGGTTTTTAGTGTTTGATATTTATACTATAATTAGCACCAAACCCCGTCATCTGGTGTTCTATCAGACAGCGTTTTGATAGTCAACGGGATGAAAGTGTCTCAGACAACGGCAGAAAAACGTCATATGATTCATATTCTGTTGTAGTGGAGATAATGTTAATTACATAATTTTAGAACAAGATGGAATCACAAAATATAGTTGCATGCGGAGTGTATACATATCTCAACTGTGTAAAAGGATATGGGTTCTGTGCAAAAGTTGGGTAGTAGAGTGTTAGGTCCCGTAAGAGGGCTATATTAAGCTAGAAAGGGGGTTGAATAGCTTAATTACCAATTTAAAAATTATTATGGCATTTTAAAAATATTTATCCATTTTTAAAATATTCTACCGAGTCGTTAGAAGACAAGGAAATAAAAGACAAGGAAAGAAAATACCACAAAGGAGATTTTTATCCTGGCTCATGATGGCGCAACCCCTAATGGATTCGCTCACCCCTAGTTCAGTCCACGAGCTCCTCTCCGGACTCGAGATTTTCTTATAAAAATAAACTCACTCCTTTAGTAGGCGGAGAAGCCTTTACAACCTTACAAATATTTGTCTTGGTGCACAACTACCCGTTACCACCTCAAAATAAATGTAAACACCTTCAAAACTTATCTAAGACAATAACTCCCCGCTATTTGTTCAAAGTTGATGTAGAACCCTTGGTGTAGACTATTGATTCTTGGCTTTTGTCGCTCTTTGGTCTTAGATGAAAGGTCTTGGGTCTTTCCTCTTCTTCACGGTGCGAAGACTACTAACTCCCCGTTAGTACATCTAGGACTTGGGTCTTAGAACGAGAATCACCTCACTTCTTTTTCAGCTCACTACAAAAGTTAGACAAACAATATCTACGAAACAAATAAGATTAACGATATAAAAGTTTGGACTAGTATGTTACGGTACTAGATCCAAAGGGTAACTTTAATATTCTTAAACGAATATTAAGTTATATTGTATTTTTAAGTATACTTTCTTTGATATTAAATTATAATCAAAGTATACTATTGATTACTCCAAATAAATATAAATATGAGTGGAGTAATATTAAAAGACCTTGTTAAAAAGCTATAGTGCTTTAAGGCTTTGAGATGTGTACTTCCTTTTGACTAATATAGTGTCAAAGTATACTTATAACTTCTTGCACGAGCCACAACAAATATAAAGAGTAAGTGCAAATAAAACAAGTGGCTAAACGTGTGCTTATTAGAAGTTTATGTTGTACGAAGTTTTTCTTTAAAGAATATCCCACGGAACACTGTAGATGTTAGTTGGGAATCCATAAAAATACTTAATCGTAACAACTTTGACTTATTGTCAAATATGTTTATATCAACACTCCGTTAAGATGAGATAAAAAGTAGATCTCAGACTTGGTTGATAGTTAAAGTTCGTTAAGCTAATAGGCTTAAGGCTTTTTAAGATGTATACTTTCGAATGACTAAAACCAATGTCAAATATAGCGACCTAGAATTTTTCGTAATTTATAAATACTTATTTAATTGTTAAATGTGAAAATTATGTGAATTATGTGATAGATAAATTTTGTGAAGTCAAGGTATATGTGAAATCATGTTTATGTGATTATGTGATGATTAGTATGTGTCGTACATGTCCATGGAATTTTATTCATATTTTTAAAGCATTAAAAGTATTTTTAAAGTGCATTTTTAATCTTTTAAAAAATCATATAAAATCATTGGAGTTGGTTTAAATCATGAAATCTTTTACATTATCATCTTTCTGATATTATGGAGTTATGAAAATTAGTTTGAGTATTTAATTGTGTGTTTTGGTATTTTAAAATGATTTAAAAAGCTTTATTTCTTTTAAAGAACCTTTATTTCGAAAATTCGTATAAAATTCATTTTTGATCCAAATATTATTTTAAAAATATGAGGATTCTTCTAAATTCATATACTTTATTTTAAAAAATTTTAGAAAATATTTTCTCCCCATTTCCTATTTTATTTCGATTAAATAGTGGATTAAAAAGTGATTTTTCAGAAAAGTAGTTAGTAATTGTTTAATTACTCTTTTGCCCCCATTTTATTGTCAAGAGGTGTAGCCTCTTCTTTCTTCTTCCTCATTCTCTCGACCATCATCTCTCTGTTCTCTCTCTTGTGAGTTTTGTCTCGGTTCTTAAGCTCCATCGCATGCAAGCCTTGTTTCTTGCTTGTTTGCTCCGATTTTTACATATTTGTGATGTCCTTGCCCTCTAGTTTCTGCTGATAAGTGGATGTTATATTCACTTGGAATGCTTCGTATCGGCTTGAATTGATGACTTGAACTCAAGTATGTGGTGTTTTTGATGTGTTTTTAGTGAATTTGTGCAGGAATAAGAGTCGGATGTGAGATGATGTTTTTCATGCTTAAATGGTGGGTTTTGAGCTTAAAGAATAACAGTACATCAAATTGCGAGAGAGCCGGAAGAAACAGAATGAAAATCGGAGTTAAAACGAAGAAAATAGAGCAAAATCACTGAAATCGGCGAAATGAACAGTAACTGACGCGCATGAACAGTAATGGACGCGCATGAACAGTACGGACGCGCATGAACAGTAGCAGTCAGCGGGTGAAAAATCAGCCAGAATTTCTGATTTTGTTTTGGCCATATCTTGAGTTCTACAAGTCCGTTTTGGACGATTCAACTGCCCACGCGAAGATAACGGAATTTTCTATCATTCTAAGGTGGTCCGGAGTCCAGAATTATTGAAGAGAATTTTCCTTCAAAACAGAATCAACAGAAATTGCCAGAATTCAATTCTAAATAGGAAATTGCCAGAATTCCTACTTCTAATAAGTATGGTAATTGCTCTGGGCGGCTAGAACATTCCAGAATCAGATCTACACATGGAATTTACAATTCTATTCTCATTCAAGAACGGAAATTGTCATACTCCTATTCCAACTCTAAAACGGCAATTGCTTGATGGAGAGGTAAATTGTGGCTATAAATACACATCTTGGGGGACAGAAAAAATAGACACACCATTACATATCAATTACTTAGTTTTATTTGTATCTTTTCAATCTTTGTTTTTATCATGGTTTCATCAGATCCCATGATGACGAGAGGTTCGATTATGAACTAATCGTGTCATGGGATTCTAACGGATTTATTTATGGAGCTTAGTATTTTGATGCTTTAAAGATCTGTGTGTGATGTACATCTGATATCCTTGTATGGTTATGCTTAATTGATAGATGCGTCGCGAACATTTAATTTGTTAATCTCTTGTGAAGTGAAAGTGGATCTTGAGATTTAGAACTTGCCATGCTAGCATAGGTTCATGATTGTTTATCAACATGATTCATAGTATGAGATGAGAATACTTATATTGCCCTGTGTGATCTTTATGGATAACTTGCTCTTCAACCGTTATGTTTTCAAATTCTATAGACATATAGGGTCTAAGCATAATTGGTGTCTATTCATCTTCTATCTCTTTTGTGGATGTATGTTTAGTTTGGTATTCGTATACTGAGAAGTAGCATGTACTTGTTTCGTGTTGTCCGATCAGATATCATAACCATTGCATATAGTGATTGAAGGCGTCAGATCTAAGCAAAGTATTTAATGAAGTTAGGATTCCATGCTTACTCTTGTAGACGTAATTCAATTTCAATTCTCATTAGTTAGTTAATTCTTAGTTGTTAATTTACTTCTTAGTTAATTTAGTTAATTAAACCCAATTTGTTATTTGTCTTAGCAGTGAGTAATAACCATACATTGTTGCATAGGTACAATAACTAAATTAAAACCATAACCAGATCTCTGTGGGAACGAACTCAACTTTATTCTATATTACTTGTGACCACGTACGCTTGCGTGTTTTAGTGCAAACATCTGCCTATGTAACTATTTTCATGCTAATGTTAAACCCACTTGTGTGTGCGTGTACATACACGTGTATATGTTCGATTATATGATGATATTTACGTAGTTTGATGATGGGTTCGAGCTTATAGCAAATATTGAGTCTTTAACAGTCAAATCGGAGGAAAATTATGGATGGAAGCCCCGATAGGGGAACCCCGAGTTTCCACCGCCACTGGTGATGAACTCCGATGAACCGGCGGTGGCCAGTGATGAATTTGAGGCCTATATAAATCTTCACAATTTCTATTTATTATGATTTAGTACTTGCATGTGTAAATTACGAATTTTTATTTTTATTCCTTGATGATTTGAATTCGAATTTTGTGATAAACTCGAATGAATTCATTCGTTGTTGTTCGAATTTTCGGATACATGAATATTTAATTATTTTGCTGTTTTTCTAAAAATACATGCATGTGTCAAATTTTATATGTTGATATGGAATTATAGATAATTGATATGTGGTAATTAGTAACTAATTAAATTGTATAAATCAATTCTTGAAATGTATAGATATAATTTCGAAATATGCATGACAAGAATGAATTATTTGATTTATGTTTGATGAAGTGATTTAGTATGATTTTGTTGATTAGTTAAGCATGATTAAGTAGTGATATGAATTGATAATTGTTTGACAATTTCAAATTAAGTGATATTGCGAATAGTACAATTTTGGGAGTGTAGGTGGATCTTAAATCCATCGGATTGGTTTGATTGTGATTTAAGTCGGATGTTTTCCGACGGGATAGTCTATATTATAGAGGAAACTCTGCCCGATTTTCGGGAAATTATAAATAGTAAAATGTAAACCAGAATAGCATGAATGAATTAGGATTATCTGCTAAAGTGTATAAAAGGCTTATGTGGAATGCATGTGCTATGTGCTAAGTGTTTAAATGATTATCTATATACAAGGTGGTTTAGTGTACTATCAGCTACGTATGATATATGATAAGTATAATGCGTTATAAGAAGCGATTGGGTAGATTAGGATTAGACGATTTAGAAGTATAGTATTCTAAAGTAGTGATATGGTTTATGTAGATAAGAAGGACGTACAACCTAGCGATAAAGGAAAACCTAAGGTCGAGTACCAGTGACTGAGCTGTTAGCTGTTGCATTCTACCGGAGGCAAGTAACTCTGTCTTTCTTCTGAAAGTTTATATTATTGAAACTGTCATATCTTGTTGATTCAAGCATGCCTATTCTATACCGTGTTGATCATACTCCTGTTGTAAAATTACCTTTGCATGTATCCAAAATCTTTATTGATAAACCCTGGTTCAACACATGTAAACCCTAGACCAGCATAATTCTTTTTAATTGCTTCTTGACCATACTGTCACCCAGAGTTAAACAATACTAATTCTTTTTAATTGCTTCTTGACCATATATGTCCTACATTTTACTATAATCAAGCCATATTGACTGATCGATAAACCAGTGTTCCACCTGACTTTTGTCCGTGTCCAGTATAACCTATGTTGACCCTAAAACACATAAACTTCTTCATGAGCTAAACACTGATCCAAGAACTTAATTGCCTTTAATATTATACCTTAAACTTGAAATCTGATCAATTATCTTGATGCCTATGAGTCTACATCTTCTTGATTCAGACTTGTGTCCTTATTTCATTGATGTCAGAAAACTTAGTCAAACCCTTTGACTTTTATCATCGCAAATCAAAATGAGTTTCTTAAAATACTTTGAGGTTACCTAGACTGGGCTGATTTGTTATCAGAGAGTCGAGTGTACTTCGAAGTAAAGATTTTCGAAAAGATTAAGTATTAAAATGTTTTATAAAGTTAAAAAGAGTTTTGCAAAGCCTAATGTTTTAAAATAAGATTTTTATAAAAATGTTAGGAACTCCGTCTAAATGGTTTCCACAGATTCCTGACGATTGGAGAGACGGGGCGAACGGTTAATGCTGGTTCCATCGGTTTGAGTATGTAATAGTGTTAGTTCTGGTCTGTCCAGTTCGACACCTTTATAGGCCAATGTGTTGCCTCTTGGGAACCCAAGCTATCCTAATGAAAGGAAATGATGACCAGAGGGACTTTGTGTCCGGTATGGGGACTTTATGGGCTGATCACTCGTATTGTCTATTATGAGATAAAAACCTCCAATCAGTTTTTCTAAAGTGATGATTACTTTTTATTTACCATGAAATGAAATTGGTTTATCGATTGAAATGTCAAACATTTTACATAGTTTTGAAATATCTATTGCTATCCTGATTATCAGTTGATATCCTGTCATTACTAAATACCAGTATTTCTTATTCTGCTTCCAGCATATTTATGTCATATTTTGAATTACTGTCATCTCCTGCGATACCCCGTTATATTATTTTCAGTTGAGATCTTTACTTACTTGCTGAGTGTTGGCTCATTATTATTTTGTCTAACCCTTTTGACAGTAATCTAAGAATCATGGTTCGTACAATCCAAACCGCAAGGAAGCGCACCTATTGTGGCCTTGAGTTGGTCCGTTTTGAGATAGCTCCCGAGGTAGATGCAATAACAGCTCAGTAAGGAGATCTTTAGTTAGTTGTGAGAACTGGCAGTAGAACTTTTGAGAACGATGGTTTGTAATAATAATATATTTTGAATTCAGGTTTGTAATAATAATTAGTTAGACGATGGCTTGCTTGTTTCATACCATTACCTGTGAAAGATCTTGGATAGTAATGTTGGGGCTAGTCATCATGTTATATTTATATTATATTTTACGTTGTTTGCATCTAATGTGTGTCGGTGACTCTCCGATCTAGGCCCTTGATCGGGAGTGCATCACAGGTTGGTATCAGAGCTACGGGTTTTGGTCACTGAAATAAGCCAGGAATTTAGGATCACTAATAAAAGAAGTAGATATAATTAGGATTTAAGAGTGATAGATGTAGGGAGTGATTATAGGTTTAGGTTTTCCATTCGCGATAGATTATTAGTACCAAGTGCAAAAGATATCTCAATAAAGAGATGAAGGTGAAAGTAAGTGACAGAAGTAAATAAGAATCAGATGATAAGAAGGATTTGATTGATAAAGAAAAGACTGGAAAAGCAACCATGGAATATGAAGCAAGGAATGTTAAGAATGGATTAAAAAAAAAGGGTTTTCTGATGAATTCTCGGGATGACAACCTGATAGTGTTAATATTATAGATATGAAAAAGCTAGTAGCGTGACATGGAATGTCAGTAACAATGGTGTCAAGCGAGAAACTAAGATTTAACCTGAGAGGTTCAAAGATTTTCCAAAAGTAAGTGTTGCTAAGGTTGAACCAGAGTACAGGTCCAGAGAATAGTGGACAAAACAGCAAGATATGTTGGCACTGAGGTTACGATCAAATAGTATTGGATATAATTATGATTAATTTCTTCCTTAATGAACCTCTATAGTTCAGAGGTAAATTCTGAGTATGATATTTTACAATCATGAAAACTTTCTATAATCCTTTAGAACTCTTTTCTTTTCTTCTCTCTTATTCATCTTCTTTATGGATTGAGAAGAAAAATCCTTTAAGGAGGGGATGTACTGTTACGTGACTATCTGTCTATGTGATAGAAGTCTAAGTGGAATACCATAACTTGTTTAATTGCTTGTCAAGTACTAAAGGCTGGCCCCCTTCTGTACTAGCTATGCAATATAACAAATGTTCAATTGATCATAGTGATCTGTCAATAAATCTTTCCACTTCTCTATATTGATCGAGATTGCGAAGATTAAAGCGATCAGAAAATGCACAGTGCAAGCGAGGTTACCTCCGAATTCGCAGTGTGATAGTGATACCAATGTTACTGCAGGTATCAATAAGGATAAGACTGAGTAAGAGCATAACCCGGATAGTGTGTTCTGCGAAAAGTAGCAAAGTTGATGGAAAAAGGATAAAGTATGGATTTTAGCACTAGAAGATGTGCTGAGAAAGGGTACAACGACTAAGAATTGACCGCGAAGATAAAAAGTGAACGACAGACAAACGACTCTTTGCTTCCTACCTGATTCCGGGACGGAATCCTTTTAAGGAGGGGAGACTGTAAGAACCCCGATTTTTGGTAGGAATTAAAACTTTTTATTATATAATGATGTAAGAAGGAATAGTGGTTACGGCTACGATGTAATAGTTGATCTTCTGAATGAATGAATGGAATTCGATTTAAATATTTGTGAAGAATGCTAACGGTTGAAAACTTAGGTAAGCATAATCTATCTCCTAGGGGAATAAGATATGGCAATTCCAAGCAGGAGAATATTCTCATGTCATCCAGATCGATAACGATTAGTCCAGTGGTTCCGTGAAAGGGTTAAGGAACGTCCGAGAAAGAACAAGGACATTGTCATAAATATAGGGAATAAAGGAAGAATAAAGAATGAATAGTGTTTTTGGTGGAAATGAGAATATTATGAGACGACACTATATAGAAGTATTCGGAACGGATTTCCGAGTTCGTATTGGTGATCCAGGGGGAAAATAAGTGTATGTAAAAACTGTCGAATTATGAAAAACCGCACTTTTATTTTCTCCGAGAGTTCCCTGGACACTGATAGACTTAAAGATTGAACGAAGGGATTTAAGGAATTTAAATTCGAAAGTTAATAAAAAAGATGGAGAATGATAGCATTAATATTAAGAAGATTTCCGGTAAACCATAATTAGAAATCCGTGAGATATTCCTCCGAACGATCAATGAAATTGAGTAATAACCGGACAAAGAAACAAGCAGAGGACCAAGTTGCATGAATGTGCAAGAGGATAAGGTCAAGTAACCAAGCTAGTTACAATGCTAACTAGTGGTATTAGAAACAAACCAAGTACTTAGCATGTTTTCATCATCCAACCACAAAATCCTAACACTTGTCCACTTGATTGCATCATGGATGACCTAGGCACTTTAATAAATCCACTTTATGCTAGATATTATCCATATCCATCACAATAATTCACATTAGCCAAGGATTAGATAAAGAGCAAGCCAAACAATCCCATTTCTCTCATTTTCTCTAAACTGCCCAGCATAAACACCATTCAAAGAAAAATTCATATCTCCATTTCTATCCATTATCAAATCACCAAATTTTAACCATAGCTTCTCAAGTCCATGAGAAAGGTTCGATCAAAATTTCATGACAATCCAAGTAGTCTAGCCTAGTCAAATCCATTCCCCAAGTTGAAGAAGCCAACCTGCCTGTTCTTGGCAATTTCTGTCCAGCGGGAAAAGTGGGATCAAAATCCTAGCTAGGAAGCTTCAAATCTGATGATCTAGGACTCAAAACAAAGATTATGAAGAGGCCAAGATGTGGAAAAAATTTTAGAGCCAAACTCTTATTTTTCAATTTGTTATGAATTTTACAAGATGATGATGAATAGTGATTTCTAGAAACTAACTTTGATTTCTTTGATTCTTTGGTTGATCTAAGGTGTGTTAAGGCTAGACAAGGACCATACCAAGCTTTATAAGGCTATTACATACTCCAAGGAAGGTAGACCTCTTGAAACCCTAGATTTGTTTTGAGAATTATGCATGTTCTTGATAGATTTAAGCTTGGTGATGATGTTAGTATGTTATAAGCATGATTAGTTAAGTGATTTAGTGATTTTGGTAACATGATGATTATAATGGTAAAGTAGATGTTCTTGGACAGATATGGGATGAGAAATATGTGTATGAGTTGTATTGATGCCCGGTGTGGCTTGGTTGTGTTGCTATGATTTTTAGAACGTCCGATTTATAGCCGTCGTAATGCCAAATTTTTGGTAACACTTAGAAATCGAGCATGGCAGTTAATAAAAGTTCCTGACGTTGGCGATATTATGACTGTTCCTTGTATATCTCGAGCCATAGATCGTTTTGACATGAGAATCGAAACATTCCGACTAACGATTTAGGAGTTATGGTCAAATTACTAAAATTGGTTCGGAACAGTAAGTAAAAGTTCGTAACTTCAATTGAACCCTCGTAAAATACGTAAGTCAGTGGCAAATCTTGGTAATTAAATACTAGAGGTAAAAAGGAAGTTGTGAAAGAAAACCACATATCAAACGGATCGTTTTCCGATTTTATAAAAATGTTGGAATCGAAGTTAAACGCGAACAAACCCCTAAAACCCCGCTTGGTTATAACTTTGGTAAAACACTTAGAAAATGAACGATAAAACTCGAAGTATAATCTCGGTTCTTAATCGATCGACTTTAGAACTTATACGACTTAAGTATATATCGAGTGTGGGTATGATGACATATCGTAATAATGAATAAATGTCGGATCGTATCAGTAATAAAAAGAGTTACACTAAAAGGTGTATAACGAGATATTCAAAAACGTGTTTCGATTTAAGTGAAGTTATACTTAGACTTTTAAAATGTGTTAAGTGGTTAATCTCGAATGTTCTATTGTTTATAGATCATCGAGCAGACCCAGGACACGTTATCTCCACCCACACCCGATTACCAGGCAAGTGTTCAAATCTTTGAACCTGTTGTTGTGATAATATATATATGCGATTGCCAGTTTACATATGCCATAGCATGCATGCATATTGTCAAATTATATTATGATACCTGTTCCCTGAATTGATATTGGCTTATAGACTAGATACGAATTATCAGTTATAAGCCGGATTGTTTTGATAAGACCCTTAGCGAAAGGCATATGATATTCATTCTTAAATATAGACCAGGAGTCGGTATTTTGAGATATATAAATAGTCGTGGAAACCCGGAGGGATTCCAACGGCAGATTATTATTTATCTTGTGGAATGTTATTATTAAACATTATTTATATTTCCATAAAGTATCAATTACTTGGAAATATTTCGAGGAATGTTATTCGAGTATTATCTCAGTCGAGAGATATTAAATGAATGTTAGTTTCGAATATTCATTTAGAGTTGATTATTAAATGAATATTATTTTGATATTCATTAGAATGTTATTTATTAAATGAATATTACTTTCGAATATTCATTTAAGGTCTATGTACTTGATGAATATTATTTTAAAATATTCATTGGAAATTCTATTTACTTAAGGAATATTATTTCGATTATTCCTTTAAGGTTTTGATTACTAAATGAATATTATTTGGATATTCATTTAGAAGATTATTTATTAAATGAATATTATTTTCAAATATTCATTTAAAGTTTGGCTCATTTATTGAATATTATTTTAAATCCTTATTGGAGTCTAATTATTAATGAATATTATTTTGAATGTTCATTTAAGGAGTGATTTATTTAGTAAATAATTCTATATATTCATTCGAGGATTACTTACGAGCAATATTATGATTTAATAATATTTCATAATTATTATTGAGTTAATAAATATTCTTGGAATATTTATTTAATTCTTTTAAATTCTTTTTAAAATGATTTATATTATTTGGAGATTATCTTTCACCTCCAAATATTATGTAAAATATTTCGGAGTCCTACGATTAATATTATATTAAGAAAGGTCCTCAAGATTCCATTCTTCACTCGAATCTATCTCTTAAATTATAAGAGAACCTTACCTGAGAAAGGTTATTTATCTTGTTGACTTCCCGGTCATAATTTACCATTTTCACTCGTAACTTGGTTGCTATGGACTCATTAAGTCTGTATGTACCTTCTCATCATTCGAGGGGTAAGATTGTTGGAACAAGTTGATATCCATTAACAAGCAAAAGCTTGGGAAATGTTGGTGAATTTTCCTTTTCAACTAGATACGACTACTTTGTGGAGTCTTATCAACAAGTATTTCACTTGGGGAAGGGAGGACAAACTCTACGTTTCAATGCTATGGATTTATTCGAACTAGGAGTCGTGTGTAAGAGGCCGAGTCGCGCGGTCCATCATAAGGCCTAACCATTGGCCAGGGAGTTACTATTAAAGGCCATCGACAAGTGGAGCCGTCAGTTCTTCCTTCTACCGGTAGTAAACTATATTGGGCTGTACCATCCCCGACTGATCATCAGGGAGTGGGACAGCTGGCGCGTGATAACTCCAGTATTGGTTCATCTTCCAAATTGGGAATTCCCTACAACACATATCGAAGAGACTTCTTTCAGGTTGACGGTGTCTTCCGCAACACGTATCGAAGAGAATTCTTTCAGGTTGTAGGACTTCGAAAAATGTTAATAACTGGGATTGCAATATTGTCCTTGCAAGTTCCTCTTTATATGATAAATGATAATATCTGGCTTATCTTTGACATAGCAGATATTCCCACCTATATATGCATTTTGAGTTACCTCGTAACTTCATCGTTCATGTTATTCTGGCATCATTTTCGTAAATGCATGGCATATGGTTTGAAAGATACTTTTGAACTGTTATATATTACCGTTCAGTTAAATATTATTGTTGGTGGGCTATTGCTCACCCTTGCATTATTATTATATCACAACAACAGCTAGACCAGATGATTCGCACAAGGCGCACTCGATGCTGGCGAGGACGATGAGACTACCAGAGCCGAAGAGAAAGCTATTGGTAGGATAGATTCATTCTTTCAGTACCAAATATATGGACTAATATGACTTATGTAAATGGATGGCAAAGAGTATGTATTCATATTGTAACTCTTTTGGGTTGTAAGAACTCATAATGTATTTAATAAAATTTGATTGTTACTCTGATTTCATCTCTGGGACTATAACGGGTGTGTTTTATATTGTTGTATTGGGTCATAAAGATGTAAATTATTTTATGTTGAGGTAAGTTCAAGTATTGTGGATAGAATTGGAGACCGTAACGACCGGATCCCGGACCCCGGATCTGGGGGTGTTACAATGCTAGTATTGTTAAAACTGAATTATTAAAAAAGCATGCTTATCTTGAATATGAACTTGCTAAAGAAAGAAACATTATTAAAACTTGGACTAACTCTGGTAAAGCTACTCAGAGTATCTTAGAGAATGGTTGTTGGAAACAAGGTCTAGGTTACACTGATAAAAAGAAAACTGCCAACCTAGAAGCTGAGACCTCTAAACCTGTATTTACTGAAAGGGCTGCAAAGCCCAAAATTAATCATGTGAGGTTTGTACCAAAATCTGACAAGCATAAATCTGAAAATGAGGAAGGCTCCAAACTAGAAGTTAAGAAAAACTTCAAATCTGACAAACCAAAACAGGATGAAGTCAAATCAGTAAATATTGGCTTAATATCTCAGCTTAAACAAAAGCTGAAGGAGATAAAAAGAGTGAATAAGGTAAAAAACCTAGGAAAAATAGAAATGGAAAGTTAGGCATCAATAAAAGCAATAACTATATGCCTATCCCCAATGCTCCTAGGAAGAAATGTCACAACTGTGGAAATCCTAACCATCTTGCTACTTTTTGCAGGAAGAATAAAAATATAAACTCTATACCTCCTAAGTGAGGAGTTAAGAGTGGTTCAGTTATGTTTAAGCCACAAAATCCTTGTTTCCACTGTGGCAGTATTTGGCATTCTATTTATACATGTAAAGAGTATCATAATTTGTATTATGATTATTATGAACTTAAACCCTCTTTGAATAAATTCAAGATTGATTCTACATATATAAATTCTGATAAAAAGTATGTTAGCACAAAATCTGATAAAACTTCTGCTGCAAAAACTAACAAACTTAATAAGGCCAAAGGATCCAAGCAAGTCTGGGTCCTTAAAACTAATCATTAGTGGTTTTTGTGATTGCAGGGTAACAGGAAAAATATCTTTGTTCTGGACAGTGGATGCTCAGGACACATGACTGAAAATAAAGCCATGCTATCAGAATTTATGAAGAAAGCTGGCCCAAGTATTTATTATTGAGATGGCAATATAGGAAGGACTCTGGGATATGGCAATATCAATCTTGGGAATGTCATCATTGAAACTGTAGCTCTAGTCTCAGGACTCAAACATAATCTGCTAAGTGTGAGTCAAATCTCTGATAGAGGTTATCATATGGATTTCTTTCACTGTGAAGTTATAAGCAAATCTACAGGCAAAGTTGTTCTGAAGGGATACAGGAATGGTAACATTTATGAAGCCAAGCTTTCAACAAACTCTGAAGGCTCTACAATCTGTCTACTGAGAAGAGCATCAATTGAAGAAAGCTGGAACTGGCATAAGAGACTTTCTCATATGAATTTCAACAGCATTAATGAGCTAGTGAAGAAAGATCTAGTGAGAGGATTGCCCAAATCAGTTTTTACTCCAGATGGCCTATGTGACTCATGCCAGAAGGCAAAGCAAAGGAAAACTTCATTCAAAAGTAAGAGTGAATCCTCAATTCTTGAGCAATATCACTTATTGCATTTTGATTTATTTTGTCTAGTAAATATACACTACTAGAAATATGTCAATAGACATCGGTTTTTAGCCGTTGTAAAAAAAAATTCTGGGCGATGTCTATGCGTGTGTAGAGAAAGGTCCAAACTTTAGACATCGGTTTTTAGCCGATGTCAAAGATGAATATACACAACGGTTCTCTTAAATAAACTGATGTCTTTCCTGTTGTTTAACATCGGTTTTTTATAGAAGAACCGATGTTTAATACTAACTTAGACATCAGCTGATTAAATAAACGATGTTTAACACAACCTTTAAAATCAGTTTCTTAAAGAAACTAATGCCTTTAGCATAATATTGAAGGAGTACAATTTGAACATTGCTTGTTCTAAACACAAAAATACCGCAAACAAACCAAGACAATCAAATATAAATAACCAAAATCCAGTTATATATTACCAAACAAACCAATTCAGTACACGCAATAACGACAAAACCAATACTACATTATCAAATCAAAGCTCATCCCTACTACATTACCAAAAGGACAAAATGAAAGTACTAGCTAACTGTGCAATTTGATGTTAAAAATCAGGTCTTCTTTATGCAATTTGATTCCTCGACTTGCTTTTCATCATCTGATTCTCGCGAACATAGCTCAGGCTCATCGGTCTGTTCCCAAATACCAGAATCGTGTGTGCCATGTGATTGACTTGATACTACTGATGCGCAATCTGTACCACATTGTTCAGTTGTGTCAATCTGGTAACTTATCTCTTCAAATCGGCCATGCATAGCCGCAGATCCATGTAGCAAGTCCTTGGCAGATAGCCCTAAGAAGTATTTCATTAAGATCATTAGACATTATAAATATATGAACAAAGAATTACTAAAAACTGTCGGCCACCTACAAAATTGACTAAAAATTAATATAAATAAAAAAGTAATCACATGTTGAGAGGCAAACAAAGTCGCATAATGCATAGGTGACAGGTTCATGTC
The DNA here is from genome assembly GCA_036435485.1 of Saposhnikovia divaricata. Taxonomy (NCBI): domain Eukaryota; kingdom Viridiplantae; phylum Streptophyta; class Magnoliopsida; order Apiales; family Apiaceae; genus Saposhnikovia; species Saposhnikovia divaricata. The sequence goes on along the minus strand of CM071599.1, from coordinate 137,877,630 downwards.
TAGATAATGGACTCTTTTACAAAGATAAATACTTATTTAAAAGTTATCATTGATTTTCTTTTCTTTTTAATCTATTAGGAACATGGGTTCGAAGTTAATAAATTAAATAGCATTTGAATGGGGGCGAAATTGTACCTTAGCAAATGGGGTCTATCGGCAAAATTGATATCATGTGTTTTCATTATTTCTTCGGCAATTTCTGCGGAAGAAACAACAGCAGAAACTTCACCTAGCTTTAGGGACACAAGCGGACCATACTTGCTGGCCAGGTCTTTGAGTATGTGGTGGGGCAATGAACCAACAAGCTGGTGTATATTTCCAATAAAAGGCAGTTGCCATGGCCCTGGAGGAAGTTTTGATGGACCTTTCACAATTTTGATAACTGTGAATACAAAGAGGATAAAGGCAAAGATGAGGGGTAAAGAGTGTGTATAGAGCATCTCCATGAGGAATGAATAGAATGGAGATATCAGCTTCTTAACAGTCGAATAGCTTTTATAAGATTAATGAGAAGATTCTGGACTACCAATATTAAGTTATTCATTCATATATTGGGGTATCTTAAATTATAGAAAAGCAGTTACTCATCCAAACATACTTTTACTCATTTCCATATGTTCTTCTTCAAGAATCTTTATTATTATTATTATTTTTTTTACTTTTTGGGAATCAAAAGAATATTATAATCTTTATTCATCTAGAGATGGTATTGCCTTTGAATCCTAGATTTATTCTTGAGAAAAATATAAAAGTTGCACCAAAGATTATTGAAGCATGATAAAATATTTGATGATTTCTCGATATATGTTAGGATTAAGTCAATTGTATAGGTTTAAAAAATCGTAATAATATAATGTAATGGACTTATGCCCATAAATAATTGGGCTTATTACAAAATAACCTACTACATACTCGATGAAGTACTAGCTCAACCTATAAAACATAGGAATACATTTGTTAATTCTCATACATCATATATGATTAAACTACTAACTCTTTTTATTTTTACTTCCGCTCCTCTTCAATTATATACATGTATTAAAAAATTATTTGTCCAGTGTGCCTTGTTTATATGTTCTGTTTAAATGTTACTTAATTAGGGAAAAGAAACAAGTCGCAGCTACTAGCTACTGCCCTGTGCCTCCTCTCAAGATTATGCAGGACAATATATAAAAAGTCTTTAATCCAGTTCCTCATCACAGGACATCAAGTTTCTGTTTAAAATAAGGGAGTTATTCGTGATCCTAGTGAATTAGTCCTTCCTTTTGTTTAAATATTTATTTTTAAGAAAAACAACTTTGTTCCAGAATCTTATTATTTTTTTAACTTCTCACCGAGTTAAATTAAATTCTAGCACCATTTCCTTTTTCAAATCTACAAATCAGCGCTCAAAGTTTTAGAAGATATAATACATTGCTCAAGTACAACTAAATATCAATATAATGAAGCTAACTAGCAGTAATAAATAGAGCAGAAATGTACAAGATAAGACCCAAAAAAACATTCACTTTTGTTGTAGCACACTTCGAGAATCCCAAAATCAAACTCATGAAATGAGTACTTCAATTTTACAGTTAATACATACAAATATCTGCAAACAGGGGTACCTATATTAAGGGTCAGTGACTTGATAAACTGACAAAGTTACCTGCAAATGCAATCTCGAGTACCTCAGGCGGTGGCAACGATGATGACACCTTTGCAGCAGCATAAAATGTTAACTTATTCCGAAATACCTTTTAAACAGTAAACACAACAACAGTTTAACTAAAAGGGAGAACAGGGTGCAATTTCATATTAAAGATATATAAACTATAAAGATGCAATGAGTTTGCTAACTTGACTGAGTAGTGTGATAAGTCAAGCATTTATATTTCTAAGGCTTTGAACTATTGTACCATTACCATCATAAATCGGGTTTTAACTACATCACATTAGACATTGCTAAATTTGTATTAGTGTAGCAGTATTAGCTAATAGAACTGAACTTTCATTTTAAAAAAACATACTGGTTCGTCAATTCGTGCTCTTTCTGAATCGGTAGACGAGGGTATGTTATCTAAAGGAACAGGAATTTCAGTATTGTAGCCTGCTCTTTGTTTTCATCTGGTTCTTTCTTTCGTACAGCGTCTGAATACAACAAAAAGCAATCCAAACAGTTGCCATTCATAATTCAAATATGGATTCAAACTTATAAATATAAAAAACAAACAGTACCCTGATTCGGAAACAAAGATTGTATCCATCTTTTCTTTAGAACAGACGAGAGCATCTCTGTCTCTGTAGATTTTGAAGTTGAACAAAGAGTACCCTGATTCGGAAATCTGTCAAATCCAATTGTAGATTGTTAACTTGAAAGACAGACACAAAATGTAAAGAAAAATCATTAAAAAATAACAAACAAACAAACTAACAAATCTACCCAAGCTAAAAGAGCAACCAATCTGCAAAAAAATGTTCAATAAAAACAAAATCGAGCTTAAATCGAACTATTAATCGGAAAATTACTTACGATTTGAGCTTCCTTTTCTCTTAATTCGAGCTTCCCTCTTCTCTATTTTGATTTACAGAAATCGTAATTTCTAAGATGTGGATTTAATTAGGGTTAATTAGAGAAAAGTGAGGGATGCGCGTGAGAGAGACAGAGAGAGGGGGTCGTGTAGTACTGATGACAGAGAGAGAGAGAGATGAGTGAGTGAGAGAGAGAGAGAGCGATGAAAGAGAGAGATGAGTGAGAGAGAGAGAGAGAGATGAGGCTAGGGTTGAGAAAGGAAAGTTGAGAGCGGGCAAATAATTTAGGGGAAAGTTAAGGGCGGGGGAATGAAATGTTTTAAGGGGGAAATGTTTTATTAGAAATGGGGGGAAATAATCTAAGGGGGAAATGTTTTACTAGAAATGGGAGGAAATGTATCATTCGCGTGTTTTTTATTTTTTAAAAAGTCATAAAAGACATCGGTTATTTTACGTACCGATGTCTGGAAAACAGCTTAACATCGCTTTGTAAAAAACCGATGTTAAAAATCTTTTTAACATCGGTGGCTTTTCAAACCGATGTAAAAGGTGCGATGTCTAATCTATATTTTCTAGTAGTGATAATGTCTATTGGAAAGAAAAGATACGCATTGGTTATTATTGATGAATACACCAGATATACATGGGTGTATTTCATGCATAAGAAAGAAGAAACTGCATCAATCTTAACAGAGCATGTCAGACAACTGGACAAAAGATCTAAGCATACAGTGAAAATCATAAGAAGTGATAATGGCACTGAGTTAAAAAATGCAGCCATGGAAGAATATTGTAAAGAAAAGGGAATAAAGAAAGAATTCTTTGCACCTTGAACTCCACAACAAAATGGAGTAGTAGAGAGAAAGAACAGGACTCTCATAGAAGCTGCAAGGACCATGCTTGATGAAGCAAAGCTGCAAACTTAATTCTGGGCTGAAGCTGTGCAAGCTGCTTGTTTCACACAGAATGCTACACTCATAAACAAGAATGGTAAAACACCATATGAGATGGTGAAAAATAAGAAGCCGAGCCTAAAGTACTTTCATGTGTTTGGATGTAAGTGTTTTGTTCTTAAGACTCATCCAGAATAGCTTTCCAAATTTGATTTAAAAGCTGATGAAGGAATCTTTGTTGGATACCCACTATCCACAAAAGCATTCAGAATCTACAATCTGAGAACAAAAGTGGTCATGGAATCTATCCATGTGTCTTTTGATGATAAGAAGATAACAGGACTTGAAGATTTTGATAAACATGACCAGTTGAGATTTGAGAATGAAGAAGTAAATGTTGATCTACAAAATTCTGATACTCTTTCAGACTATATTGTTCAATCTATACAAGTAGATCAACATCACATGTTGAGGGGGAGCAAGTGAATGATGAAAATGAACCCCAATCAAGAGAAGAAACATCAAAGAATGCATCTGCTGCTAATGATTCATTAAACTTTGATTCATTAGACTCTGAAAGCAACAGCTCAGGGGGAGCAAACAATGAGTTTGGATCTACTAGTCACCACACACAACACAATTATGAACTTAGGGCATGTTTGTTTTAGGGGATTATAATCCTTGGAAAATTACACTATCTTTCTTAAATTTAAAGGATTATAATCCCATGGAAGTATATTGCTATCATCTTTTTGATTCATTTCTATGGGATTATAATACCTTCTTTCACAAGGTATTATAATCCCATGGGAGTGAACTAAAACAATGATCAAAATGTGAATTCATGGGATTATAATCCCTTACATTTGGGATTTATAAGGTAATAATTTGGGGATTATAATCCCTTGAAACAAACATGGCCTTAGGGAATCATCAAGATCAAATCTGCCGAGACAAAGGGTATAGAGTAGAGCGCATCCCTTTGAACAGATCATTGGTGAACCGGACACGGGTGTACAGACTAGAAGAGCAACACAGAATGATTGCAATTTTGTAGGATTTTTATCTCAAATTGAACCTAAAAAGGTTGATGAAGCTCTTGATGATCCAGATTGGGTAACTGCAATGCAAGAAGAACTCAATCAGTTCGAAAGGCAGAAGTTATGGAAGCTGGTGCCAAGACCAAAAGATAATTCTGTAATTGGTACTAGATGGGTGTTTAGGAATGAACTGGATGAAAATGGTATTGTTACGAGGAACAAGGCTCGATTGGTAGCAAAGGGTTACTCTCAAGAAGAGGGAATTGATTATGATGAAACCTATGCTCCAGTTACAAGGCTTGAAGCAATCAGGATGTTCTTAGCATTTGCTGCACACTCCAACTTTAAGGTTTTTCAGATGGATGTGAAGAGTGCATTTTTTAACGGAGATGTAGAAGAAGAAGTCTATGTTGAACAACCCCCTAGGTTCGAAGACAAGGAATTTGAAGGTTTTGTGTACTTTGTCTTCAAAGCTCTATATGGTCTCAAGTAAGCCCCTCGAACAAGGTATGATACTCTCTCCAAGTTCTTACTTGAAAATGGTTTTACAAGAGGTATCATCGACAAAACTCCCTTTCATAAAAAGCATAAAAATGATGTAATTCTGGTGCAAGTATATGTGGATGATATAATATTTGGTTCTACTAATGATTTGCTATGCAAGAGATTTTCTAAGCTAGTGCAGAGTAAGTACGAGATGAGCATGATGGGTGAGTTGTCCTTCTTCCATGGACTTCAAGTTGTTCAGAAGCCTGATGGTATTTTCATCAGCCAGTCAAAATACATAAAGGATTTTCTAAAAAAGTATGGGACGGAAGAAGCAGCTACTGCCAAGACCCCGATGCCAACTGCTGTCAAGCTTGATCAAGACAAATCTGGTAAGTCAGTTGACATCACGAAGTATCGAGGTATGATCGGCTCTCTCTTGTACTTAACTGCTAGTGGACCAGATATTATGTTCGCAACTTTTTTATGTGCTAGATTCCAGGCTGACCCTAAAGAGTCACATATTATAGCTGTTAAACATATTTTCAGAAACCTTAAGGGAACCCCCAATCTTGGGATTTGGTACCCTAAAGGTACAGGTTTTGACCTAGTTGGCTATACAGATTCTGACTTTGCAGGTTGTAAGATTGATCGGAAAAGTACTTCTGGAAGCTGTCAGTTTCTAGGAAGAAGGTTGGTATCTTGGTACAACAAGAAGCAACACTCAGTATCTACCTCGACAGCCGAAGCAGAATACATTGCGGCAGGTAGTTGTTGTGCTCAGATCCTGTGGATGAGGAATTAACTTCAGGACTATGGACTCATGTTGGACAAAATTCCAATTCTATGCGACAACACGAGTGCCATTGCCATTGCCAACAATCTAGTTCGACATACCAGGACTAAGAACATTGATATCAGGTATCATTTCTTACGAGAGCATGTCATGAATGGAACTCTGGTATTATATTTTGTTCCCACAGATCAACAAATTACAGACATCTTTACTAAACCACTGGATGAATCCACTTTCTCCAGGTTAGTTGGTGAACTTGGGATGTTAAATCTGTCTAATTAATTTTGGATAATCAATAACTGCAATTTGTTATAAGTTCACATGTATTTTAAAAGTCCATATGTTTGGGACTTGTGAATTTATTTGCATCCAGTCCTCATATTACAGTTATCTCTATATTAATTACCATGCTTATAAATGCTATATTTTATGGTAATTAGTTAGTAAATAATTGTGTCAATTGTAGCATAATTAAATAAATATTTTATTGACATATATCAATTAATGATACTTTGTTAATTTTATGTCTATTTAATTATGAGTTTGTCTGATTATTGTGGAATAATTCTTGAATTATTGATTGGTTATTTTAAATCCAAACTAATTAGAAATAATAAGTGTGTATGTGTGTGTACATAGGCTGATAGGTTTCGGTGATAAGATGTTTTTCGACTGACAGGTTTCAGTGATAAGATGTTTTTCGGCTGATTAGGTTGTTTGGTGAGAATTATTGAGCGGTGATAAATGCATTTAATTTTTTTTAAACCTAACCTGTCATGCTCTCATCTAACCCACTAGTCCTTGAAACTTTATAAATGATGAGTTTTTGTTTGTGTTTAACATCATCATTTTACAGATAAACATACTGCCCCGTATACACACAGCTGCTGAAAATTTCGAGCTTTGATCGGAAAGATCTCACAATCTAGCTGGTGGTTTTTAGATCGGATTTCATTTTCTTGCTTTATACATCATCCTTTATAAAAACTAACCCTTTTTTTTGAATTTCCTCAAAGTTTATAAAATGGCATTGCACGGAAGTTTTTCAGTTGCTAAAGTGAATTCTATTTCCATTCAACAAATCGAAACCATCCTGGACAATCAATTTCGGGCTTGGATACAATTTCTAAATGAACATTCATTAATTCGACATGCTTTGGTTACACCAGTGCAGCTTAATCATGATGCATTGCGTGAATTATATTGTAGTGTGGTTGACACTTCTGGTCAAGATGGCTGTGCATTCACGTATCGATTATTTGGTAGGTCGATTAGGGTCACTGAACGAGATGTTAATCAAATTCTTCATTTTCCTATGGAAAATCTCATTTTTTATCCGACATCTGAATAAATTGAAATGTTCTTTCGTCTTATAAGGTACCAAGAGGATAATTTCAATACTGGTAAAGTTTCTAGAATTTTTCTAACCCAGCATTGGAATTTATTCTTTCACATTCTTGGCCATGTTTTCTCCTCAGTTGAAACAAATCAAAATCGCATACCTGAATTTCTTCAAAAATTAGGGTATGCGGTGGATAATAATTTGAGAATTAATTTTGGAAAGATAGTTATTGGTCAAATCATTTTAATGATGAAACATTTGAAACAAGGGATGTTCGGACACAAAATGTCAAATGTCTATATCCAAAATTTCTACAATTAATATTAAATGATTCTTTGAATGATGAAGACAGGGAACGCTTGGCGGATTGTCCAAAGATGTATTGTGCTTACATGAAGACGAATGTAATTCACTTTATAGCATGCTAGAAGAAATATACGGATGTGCCTACAGTCCTAACAAACTCCTACACCTCAATTGTCACTTAAACGACCAGCCATCAACACTTTCGAGGGAGATAGTGCCTCAGCAGCACCACGTAAGAAGTTAGTTACATCAGTAGCTCTACCTCATTCTAAAAGAAGTAAACCAAATGAACCTGAGGCAACTGCAACTGTTAGTGAAAAAATTCTTCCTTGTCAAATGAGTGAAAATGCAAATAAGGTTGAATTGACGGAAGCAACTATCTTGAGTTCCATTTCACGGAACATAAGAGTGGTTGATGATCTTTCTAAAGATCAAATGCCTTCAAAGGCATCCGAGTTGGAATTACCTACCTCAATAACTGCTGGTGAATGTTCCATTTTACAGAAAGATCCATTGGTAGGTGGTTCTTTTATGAACCAAGTGTCTTCACAGACATACGAGGGAAACTTGGGTTTTTTCCCATTTAATCGATTCAAGTTTAACCTCCCAGAGGGAAAATCTCTGGATCTCTTTCGAGATTTACCACTCTTTACCAATGGTCGGCAACTCGCTTCACGCGAGGACAGAAGCTCAGGAACTTTCATTGCACCATCCGTGACCTCTGAAAAAGGGGCTAGGATGATTTCATTTATAGGTACAAATATCGGTGGAAGCTCTGGAGGAGAGTTGAGGGAAACACGAACAGAACATGTAAGTGTAACCCAAACCACTAAACCGAGTGAATATAGAGTGTTGAGTGAAACACCTGCAGAACGTACGAGTGAGCAACCTACTCAACCACATGCACCTGTAACCAGAAAGGAATACAGCAGACTCCTTACACGGGTCCAAACAATGGAGAAAGAGTTGCCAAATATCTGTAAGTCCATTGCAGAAATCAAAAATTTGCAACTTATTCAACATGATGTATTCCAGGTTCAATTGAATACCATGGCAACCCAGTTAAATGATGCAATCAACTCCTTGGTAAAGCCATCTTCGTCTAATTTACTAAATCCAGATCCTACTACTCTGGAGGATAACCCAACTGAAGGGGAGAAGGTGGATGACCAAGAAAAATCTACTAGGTGTAAGGGCAAGAAAAAGGTTGTTGACACGGAATTAACTTTATTTTGGGAAAGAAAAAGCTAATGGGAGTATTAGTGCAATGTGGAAAGAAAGCAAAGGCAAACTTGAAGATATGTTCAGTCTAAAGGAACAATTGTCTTGCACTTGGTTAATTTTAGAAATCTGGAAAATGTATATATATGATCCAGAATGCACTTTAATATTATTTATCTTTGAACTTTATTTTTTGTTGTATCAGTTGAGTTATCTTCTAGGAATTTGCTTGTCAAACCCTAACAATCAAATAGGGGGAGATTGTAAAGCATAATGTAATGTAATATGTAATAGAGAACATATATAACTCAACTAGGATAAAAGATAAATAATATTAACTCTATACAGGGATCGTGAAATTTGAAGAACAGGCACCGACAAGGATCAAGTCGCTGAAAGAAGTTCATTAACATGATCAAGCCTCAGTGATAGAATAATATGTACAGATGATTCAGTTGAAGGGCCAAAAGAGTCCATGTATTCAAATTAATTAAAGATACTGATGCAGGTTAATCAATTGGAAAGTAACGAAGGTGTGAAGATCAAGATCAGTGCTAGTCACTTGTGAAGCAGACCAGTGCACTAAGTGTCAGTACACACGAGAAGGATCAACACATTAATTTATTCAAAAAAAATATTAATAAAAGCAGATTGACGATCAAGGACAGACATGATATTTCAAGAAGAGAGAAGCCCAAAAGAAGCAGCCAAAAATAGTAATACTATGCAAAGTTACTATGCATGGTCACTATGCAAATACTGGTACGGTGCAAATATTGGTACTGTGAAAATAGTGGTACTATGCAAATAGTGGCTGGTGGGGCCCACAGTGGTAGGTGATGAATAGTGGTACTATTCAAATAGTGGCTGGTGGGGCCCAAAGGGGTTGTTGAAATAGTGGTTACTATGCAGTGGCGCCCACTGGAATAGTACAGCATAGTGACTTTCTATAGCTTATAAATAGGTCTATTGAATTTCATTTCAAAACACTCCTTAACACACAACTTTCTCTTCTCTCTTTATATCTTCTCTTTGTAAGCTGCTAGATAGTCCATCTAGTAGGGAAGCCGACTTAACCCGCTTTCAGGAAGTCACTACACCAAACTGGCAAATTACTAACAGATAAAAAAAGCCATTAGTAACGGATATATCCGTTACTAATTAGTAACGGATATATCCGTTACTGATGGCATTAGTAACAGATATATCCGTTACTAATTAGTAACGGATATATCCGTTACTAATGTGTCAGATATCCGTTACTAATTAGTAACGGATATATCCGTTACTAATTCTATGTATCCGTTACAAATTAGTAACGGATATATCCGTTACTAATATTAAATATCTGTTACTAATTAGTAACGGATACATAGAATTAGTAACGGATATATCCGTTACTAATTAGTAACGGATATATCCGTTACTAATGCACATATATCCGTTACTAATTAGTAACGGATATATCCGTTACTAATTCTATGTATCCGTTACTAATTAGTAACAGATATATCCTTACTAATATTATATATCCGTTACTAATTAGTAACGGATATATAATATTAGTAACGGATATATCTGTTACTAATTAGTAACGAATACATAGAATTAGTAACAGATATATCCGTTACTAATATTAGTAACGGATATATCCGTTACTAAGGAATAATATATCTATTACTAATTTAATACTTTTAAAAGATTTATATTATAAAATCACATCAAATAAACTTGTAATTTTTTAATTTTTTGTGTATATCACTAAAATCATTAGATATTAACAACCGTACGGTTGGATCGTCGAAAAAAGATTTTAAAAATATTGTTTTGTGCAATCGGGACGATACTAGATATCGTGAGTATTGTTTTTTGGAGATTTATATTATAAAATCACATCAAATAAGCTTGTAATTTTTTAATTTTTTGTGTATATCACTAAAATCCTTAGATATTAACAACCGTACGGTTGGATCGTCGAAAAAATATTTTAAAAATATTGTTTTATGCAATCGGGACGATACTAGTTATCGCGAGTATTGTTTTTCGGAGATTTATATTATAAAATCACATCAAATAAGCTTGTAATTTTTTAATTTTTTGTGTATATCACTAAAATCCTTAGATATTAACAACCTTATGGTTGCATCGTCGAAAAAATATTTTAAAAATATTGTTTTGTGCAATCGGGACGATACTAGTTATCGCGAGTATTGATTTTCGGAGATTTATATTATAAAATCACATCAAATAAGCTTGTAATTTTTTAATTTTTTGTGTATATCACTAAAATCATTAGATATTAACAACCTTATGGTTACATCGTCGAAAAAATATTTTAAAAATATTGTTTTGTGCAATCGGGACGATACTAGTTATCGCGAGTATTGTTTTTCGGAGATTTATATTATAAAATCACATTAAATAAGCTTGTAATTTTTTAATTTTTTGTGTATATCACTAAAATCATTAGATATTAACAACCTTATGGTTGCATCGTCGAAAAAACATTTTAAAAATATTGTTTTGTGCAATCGGGACGATACTAGATATCGTGAGTATTGTTTTTTGGAGATTTATATTATAAAATCACATCAAATAAGCTTGTAATTTTTTAATTTTTTGTGTATATCACTAAAATCCTTAGATATTAACAGCCGTACGGTTGGATCGTCGAAAAAATATTTTAAAAATATTGTTTTGTGCAATCGGGACGATACTAGATATCGCGAGTATTGTTTTTCGGAGATTTATATTATAAAATCACATCAAATAAGCTTGTAATTTTTTAATTTTTTGTGTATATCACTAAAATCCTTAGATATTAACAGCCGTACGGTTGGATCGTCGAAAAAATATTTTAAAAATATTGTTTTGTGCAATCGGGACGATACTAGTTAGCGTGAGTATTGTTTTTCGGAGATTTATATTATAAAATCACATCAAATAAGCTTGTAATTTTTTAATTTTTTGTGTATATCACTAAAATCATTAGATATTAACAACCTTATGGTTGCATCGTCGAAAAAATATTTTAAAAATATTGTTTTGTGCAATCGGGACGATACTAGTTATCGCGAGTATTGTTTTTCGGAGATTTATATTATAAAATCACATCAAATAAGCTTGTAATTTTTTAATTTTTTGTGTATATCACTAAAATCATTAGATATTAACAACCTTATGGTTGCATCGTCGAAAAAACATTTTAAAAATATTGTTTTGTGCAATCGGGACGATACTAGTTATCGCGAGTAGTGTTTTTTGGAGATTTATATTATAAAATCACATCAAATAAGCTTGTAATTTTTTAATTTTTTGTGTATATCACTAAAATCATTAGATATTAACAACCATATGGTTGCATCGTCGAAAAAACATTTTAAAAATATTGTTTTGTGCAATCGGGACGATACTAGTTATCGCGAGTAGTGTTTTTTGGAGATTTATATTATAAAATCACATCAAATAAGCTTGTAATTTTTTAATTTTTTGTGTATATCACTAAAATCATTAGATATTAACAACCTTATGGTTGCATCGTCGAAAAAATTATTTTCGTTTTTTTAAAAATAATTATTTTCGATTTTTTTAAAAATAATTATTTTCAATTTTTTAAAAAAATAATTATTTTCAATTTTTTTAAAAAAATAATTATTTTCGATTTTTTAAAAAAATTTAATTATTTTCGATTTTTTTAAAAAATAATTATTTTCGTTTTTTTTAAAAAATTATTTTCGATTTTTTAAAAAAAATAATTATTTTCGATTTTTTTTAAAAAATAATTATTTTCGATTTTTTAAAAAATTTAATTATTTTCGATTTTTTTAAAAAATTAATTATTTTCGTTTTTAAAAAAAAATAATTATTTTCGATTTTTTAAAAAATAATAATTATTTTTGAATTTTTTAAAAAAAATATTTTCGATTTTTTAAAAAATATTATTTTCGATTTTTTAAAAAAAAAATTAATAATTTTTTATTTTAAAAAAAAAAAATTTCATTTTTTTAAAAATAATTATTTTTGATTTTTTTAAAAAGAATTATTTTCAATTTTTTTAAAAAAATAATTATTTTCGATTTTATTAGAAAAATAATTATTTTCGATTTTTTAAAAAAATTTAATTATTTTCGATTTTTAAAAAAAATTAATTATTTTCGTTTTTTTAAAAAAATAATTATTTTCGATTTTTTAAAAAATAATAATTATTTTCGATTTTTTTTAAAAAAAAATTATTTTCGATTTTTTTAAAAAATAATTATTTCTATTTTTTTAAAATAAATAATTATAACGATTTTTTAAAAAATTAAATTTTAAACAATATGAAAAATTAAATTAAAACGAATTTTTTAAAAAATTATAATTTTAAACGAATTTATAAAACAAAAACATGTAAAAGTTCATAGTATAAGGATTGTATTTCCATATATATCACAAATACTCGCGTGTCACAGTTGGTTGAGGGGGTGTACTACCTCAGAGGAGGTCAGGGGTTCGAAACTTTACTTCAACAAATCTGGAAAAATTGAGGTTGGGTGAGAGGTTGGGCGGTTGTGGTGGCAGCCTCTGATTGGCTGAGAGGTGGGAACGGCTGTGGTGGCAGCCTCTGATTGGCTGAGAACTTATTAAATTTTTTTAATATTAGTAACGGATATATCCGTTACTAATTCTCAACATCCGTTACTAATTAGTAACGGATATATCCGTTACTAATTCTCAACATCCGTTACTAATCGTCCGTCACAATTGTTTTTTTTTTATTTTGTAACAGATATATCCGTTACTAATTAGTAACGGATATATCCGTTACTAATTTCAGATATCCGTTACTAATTTGTAACGGATATATCCGTTACTAATCTATTTGTAATGGATATATCCGTTACTAATTAGTAACGGATATATCCGTTACTAATTCCAGATATCCGTTACTAATTAGTAACGGATATATCCGTTACTAATCTATTTGTAACGGATATATCCGTTACTAATTAGTAACGGATATATCTGTTACAAAATTTAAAAAAAAACAATTGTGACGGACGATTAGTAACGGATATATCCGTTACTAATGTCATTAGTAACGGATATATCCGTTACTAATGGCCAGTTTTGGTGTAGTGAGTGTCGGGTAGAAGGTCCTCGTGCCTAAACTATCCTAGGAGTGTTTGATTTTGTAGCTGATCCATAGGATTAGATTCTATAGTAAACCTCCGGGTTCTATTTATTCAAAGATATTTCCCAAACAGTTGTGTTATTTCGATTCAGTATTTTTTGATCTCATATCCACATCAAAAATCAAAATATTTTTAAATAATGTATTCAACCCCCCTTCTATGTTATTCCGGACCTAACAGAATACTCCTCCTAAATCATCTTCACCTAAATGTTCTTATTGCAATGTTAGTGGACATATAAGTCTTTATTACAAAGCCAAAGAAGGTGAAAGAAAGGGGAAGTATAAATGGATTCCTAAAGGTGAAAGTTCGAAAAATGATAAGAAAACTAAAGTTGCTAACAAGAAATAAAATATGGTTAAAAATGATAAAAGGCAACCAAAGTTTACTTATCAACAAAAACCAATTAGTTTTCAACAAAGGAACATGCAACATCAAGCTAGTACTAGTACCAACAATGCTAGTTCTTCTAGAGTTCCTAAGCAAAATAATGTTATAAATCCAAATGGTTATGGTCATGCTCGTAATGAAAATGCTTATTCTATGCCTATGAATACGAGTTATTTTAATGCTATATCGAGTGAACATGCTAATGTGAGTCATCGTGCTTATCCTAGAAACTATAATGCTCATGTTAGAAATAATCATGTTAATTATCGTGATAATAATCAATCTAGAGATTCCGTTATCACTATATTTCCCCGTAGTGATAATAGAAATGCTTTTCGTGATAAGTCAAGATATGCTCCTAGAAGAAATCCATATCATATTTCTAATACGAATCAAACATCTAGAAATGATATTGTTTATGTGAATGATTATCCTATGCCTCGATTTATTTATGAAAGTACTCGTTTGCCTTATGATGTGCTAACACCTGGACCCTCAAGTAAGAAGGGTACCAAAAGGTTTAATTAATCTTGTATGTAGGTTTGCCTTGCTGCTAAGAAAGATGTGTAGTACCTTGATAGTGGTTGTTCTCGACATATGACCGGTAATAAGTCTTTGTTGAATAACATTAAAAAGGTAACTGCTGGAGTTGTAACTTTTGGAGATAGTAGCAAAGGTGACATTATTGGCATTGGTGATATTGGCAATGAAAGCTTTAAAATATGTGATGTACAATTAGTCATTGGACTAAAGTACAATTTGCTTTCAATAGGTCAATTATGTGATAATGGTTGCAAGGTGATCTTCTTTTCATCTCATTATGCTATTTATGACAAAGAGTGGAAACTAATTCTAAAATGTCCACGAAGAAAGAATGTTTATTCGTGTGACCTAAATGACTATGAAAATGTGTGTTTGGTATCCAAGAATGAGGATCCATGGTTATGGCATCGACGTTTAGGTCATGTCAATATGAAACTCATCAAAAATATATGTTCGAATGAACATGTACGTGATTTACCAAAACTCAATTTCATAAAAGATCATATATGTGAAGCTTGTGAAATTGGCAAACAAATTCGAGCATCTCATAAAGCCAAGTTCATGGTGTCTACTACTAGACCACTCGAGCTTTTACATATGGATCTCATCGGACCCGTGCCCGTACAAAGTTTGGGAGGTAGTTCTTATACTTTAGTACTAGTTGACGACTTCTCACGATATACATGGACGGAGTTCCTAAAAGCAAAAAGTGATACTTTTACATCATTTGTTGCTCTTTGCAAAAGGATACAAACTCAACAAGAAATGTCTATTGTTTATATAAGGAAGGATCATGGTAAAGAATTTCAAAATTCTGAGTTTATTGATTTTTGTGAAGCTAATGGTATTACTCAAAACTTCTCTCCTCCTTGTACACCTCAATCAAACGGGGTTGTTGGAAGGAAGAATAAAACATTACAAGAAATGGTGAATAATGAATATCATCGACCTAAATATTTTTGGGCCGAAGCCATGTCAACGGCTTGTTATGTTCTTAATCGAGTTTTACTACGACCAATCAAAATGAAGACTCCCTACGAGCTTTATTTTGGTAAAACTCCTAAGATAAGCTACTTTAAAGTCTTTGGAAGTAAATGCTTTTTTTTGAATACAAAAGATTATTTAACGAAATTCGACCCAAAATCTAGTGAGGGTGTATTTCTTGGATATTCAAATACAAGCAAATCTTATCGGGTATTTAATCTTACAACTTTAATGGTGGAAGAATCATTGAATGTTGTATTTGATAAATCAAAACCACTATCAAAGTATAAAGATTTGGTTGAAGAGGAAAGTGATCCAAAAGAAGATTGTCATGATAACGTTGAGAATGTTATTAGACAAATCGAAACTTTTGATCAAGGAACTACAAATCTTAATAATCCTCTCAAAATAATTGAGGTCGATAATAGATTACCTTCGGATGTACCTTGGGTTAGAAATCATCCTATCGAGAATATCGTAGGTGAAAGAAATAAAGGTGTCCAAACTCGATCTCAAGTGCAAAACATAGCTAGTCACTTAGCTTTTCTATCACAAATGGAACCCAAAACTGCAAAAGAAGCTTTACTAGACGAGGATTGGATACTTGCCATGTAAGAAGAGTTGAACCAATTCACTCGTAGCAAAGTTTGGGAACTAGTTCCACCTCCACCAAATAGTTCTACTATTGGAACAAAGTGGGTCTTTCGTATTAAGTTAGATGAAAGTGGAACAATGGTAAGAATTAAAGCAAGACTAGTTGCTCAAGGTTATACACAAATGGAAGGTATAGACTACGATGAAACTTATGCTCCCGTGGCTAGACTCGAAGCAATTAGAATGTTCTTAGCTTTTGGATGTCATAAGGGATTCAAAGTCTATCTAATGGATGTTAAATCAGCTTTCCTAAATGGTGTCTTAGAAGAAGAAGTTTATGTAAAACAACCATCGGGATTTGAAGATTTAGAACATCCGAAATATGTGTATAAACTTTATAAAGCCTTATACGGACTAAAGCAAGCTCCTAGAGCCTGGTATGAGCGGTTAAGCAAATTCCTAATTGGTAGTGGTTTTAAAATTGGAATTGCCAACACTACTCTATTTATGAAGTATGAAGGTGATGATATCTTACTCATTCAAATTTACATAGATGATATCATTTTTGGTTCAACCAAAGAAACTCTATGTAGCGAATTCTCGGAAATAATGAGTAAAAAATTCGAAATGAGCATGATGGGAGAACTAAATTTCTTCTTAGGTTTGCAAATTAATCAATCTAATGAAGGCATTCATATATCTCCATCAAAATATTGCAAGAAAATGCTTAAGAAATTTGAGATGGAAAATGCCAAACCTCTTTGTACTCCTATGTCTCCCTCGGAGAAATTAGTTGCGGAAGCTACCGGAAACTCGGTTGATATAAAGAAATATCGTGGTATGATTGATAGTTTACTTTATATCACCGCAAGTAGACCGGATATTCAATATAGCCTTTGCAAATGTGCTCAATTTCAAGCGGCACCTAAAGAATCTCATTTATCCGCGGTTAAACGGATATTTAGATATCTTAAAGGTACCACGGAAATTGATCTTTGGTATGTGAAAGGATTACCATTCGACTTGGTGTGCTATTCCAACTCGAATTATGCGGGTCATTTAATCGATAGAAAAAGCAGAAGTGGTACTTGTCAATTCCTCGGTGGATGTTTAGTTTCTTGGTTTTTAAAGAAACAAAATTCAGTATCCTTATCTATCGTGGAAGCCGAATATATAGCGGTGGCAAAGTGTTGTGCTCAAATCTTGTGGATGAAGCAAACATTAGCTGACTATATGATTAAATTTGATGATATATCTATTTTGTGTGCTAACACGAGTGCGATTGATTTAAGTAAAAATCCGGTATCTCACTCTCGTACTAAACACATAGATATACGACATCACTCAACAAAGGTGACATTTTAATGGATCATATTGATACCGAAAATAATGTTACCGGCATATTCACGAAACCGTTGCATTCCGAAAGATTCACTAAGTTACGTTTACTTTTAGGAATGTTGGAATGCCTACAATAATTAAATATAGTTGATTTCTATATTTAATTCAAGATTTTATTTGAGATATATATCACTTGATTTTTCTCGTCAAGTCAATCAAGCGTATTGTATGAGCGGATTTTTTAGAGAACTTCGGTACTCGAAAATTCAGATTTCTCTACAATAAATTTGATTAAAAATAGACATTATAGAGTTAATGTTTATGTCTTGGCTAAAAACCATGTTGAAAAATTTCAAATAAAATAAAAATAAATTTTAATTGGTTTCAATTTTGCATGGCCTTGAAATACGTAATGTTTCAAAACTCGGGCAAAATGATGGAAACTAATTAAAATTTGTCTAAAATTGAGATTTAAAATTTAAAATTTTAAATTTTGATCTCATTTTTCTGAGCTCTCTAAAATTTTTGAGGGATTTTTATGAATTTATATCTACTTTTACAGATTTATTTTGTAAAATAAGATGTAATTTATATGATTAAAATTGATTTACAAAAATCAGTTTTAAATCATAAAATTGATTTATGCAGATTTTATCAGGACCATTGGATCTTTTCTCAAATCAATCTCAGCCATTCAACAAGAAAGTATTTATATTTTCTTACTTCTAATTCCTAACCCTACAGTATCAATCTCTCTCAACCTCGCCACTTTCTCTCTCGACCCTCAACCGACGATTTCAATTTTCTGGCCTCATCTTCGGTCTTTCACCAAAAATGAATCCATATTCTTGTTCTATAGCCTCTATTACATACTTGTCTTTACTTATTTCACACTTTCTAGTCCCTGATTAGTAAATTTACGAACCCTAGAATCGCCTCTTTCAATTCAAGATGAATTCATCAATTCCTTGATCGATTCTCATCAAATTCTTGTTGAGTATGATGTCTCAATCATCATATATCAAAAGCCCCTTGATTGGAGACCGATTTCTCAAAACCCTAATTTTGGTTTTTGATTCAATCCGTTAAATCTATGAATTGTTTAACCTAATTAGTTTGTTTTGCAGGCAGAGTATGTGATTCTATATAGATACTAACTGTTTTGATGAGTAACTCGGTGGTGACTCACCGGAACTCAGTGAGTCAGTCTGGTAAACTCGGTAGTTTACCTGGCTGATTCTTGTGCTTATTTGTTTGTGTATTGTATACGTATTGGGATACAAACACCGTGTGTATTACCACCACAATCAAGGTGCATTCATTCTTAACTTTCGTATTACATTTACACTTGACTTATATGTTTGATAATTGCAAATTTGTATACTTTATAATGATGGGTATCAATTTATGAAATTATCTGATTGATTGACTTTAGTTTGAGCTATCAAACTAGGTTATGTGATTTCTCTGTATTAATTGTGTTAAATGAGGGTGATTGTAGTTCTCCTGTTGGGTGTTGATTGAGTCTCTGAGTTCTATAATTATATGGTGCTCAAATTCGTTCTGAGTAAATGTACTTAGTTATTATTTGTCCAATCATGATAATTTTAAGGCATGGCCTCTTGCTTCTTTACGTGATAATACTTGAACAACCTATGTGATGTTTACAGTGCATGTATCTAGTATAGTTTGAACTTCACTGTGATAGTATCATTAGTGTCTTAGTTAACTTTTTGAACCATGTATGTGATACATTTTGATGCACTTCTGTGTTCGATATCTGTGCATTGTGTATTTTACTCAATGTGCTTTAGTTAAACTCATGATATATGGGTAGTATGTATACATATAGATGATACAAATCTTGAACTGCATCTTGATCATATCTTTAGAAAGATTTGTAGTACATTGTTTAAATGATTTCAGCAGCTTGAAATGACTTTCTTTGTTTAAATTATAATTGTCTGAACAAATATCTTGCTTTAGTTGTTCAGCTCTCTTGCTTTGCGTTAAATGTGGTTACTATTTTGGGGTATGGAATGTGGCATGTGTGTACTATCTGTTGTGATTTGGTGGCTGACCTCTGTTAGATAAATCCAAAATGCAGCTTTTGGCCCTGTATTCTGACTTGCTTTAGTACTTGTGTTCAGTTGTACACTGTTACTGCACTATTTTTGCACTGTACATTGTCGTTTGTCAGTGTACCTGTGTACTGTTTAGCACTTGTCAGTGTACTTGTGTACTGTGCTCTGTCCTTTATCAGTGCTTTGTTTAGTATTCGTGTACTCAATTGACTTAAGTCAAGTGACTGATTTATGTGTTTACACTATCTGAGCTTGAGTTTTTGATCAATGTGATTTGGTTAACTTATAGAGAATCTGTTTGCTAAGGACTAATGCCTAATACTTTTATGTGCTTTCTTGCTTTATTTTGCTCAATTTTATGATCATGTGTGGATTGCACCTTGATCTCTTTGTATTGGCATTGGTTTGCATCTATGGAGAAGTCTTGCATGCCTTGGCTTCAGTCTCTGGACTTGAAACTCTAAGCCCTCCTCAAAGCACTGTTTGCACTTCCTAACTCTATGCACTTTACATTGTCTTTATACGGAGTATTAACTTTTTGCCTTGCAGAGAGCATTGATGAGCTTGTTCTAAGTTCAACCCTTCCCTCCCCACAAAGACTACATAACTTAGTCACACACAATAACTCACTCTAGTGACTTGAAATGATTGTTTCTAATGCCAATCTTTTTCTGCAGAATCTAGAAAGTGATCAAGTTCAATCAACAAACTCTGCTTTCACCTCCTTCTACATTTCATCTACTTAGCTAAATAGATTCATGCTTACTTCTATTATATCTTGATGATCTTGTTTCTAACATGAATTTTGTATTGCAAGAAATGCAAAATGCCATTCTTCACTCAACTTGTAGTTGGAGACAATTGTATGTGTTGGTTTCTTCTCAAATTTGCATTACCTCTGCTCTGCTAGTTTTTCATTTTAATTATACATTTCAGTCATATTCCTTGTTGTATAAATTACCATGATAACACTTGATCCAGGTTTAGCTTTTGTATGGTTGTAAAACTATACAATTAAAGTTGTTATCAGTTGATTTGTGTAGTTTGTAAAAACTATACATTTGGGTATTTTTTTTAGTCATTATATATATGCATGGTATGAAATTCCTATACCAAAAATTGCTAAGATGATTAGACAGGAATTGTACTTGCAAATTCTTTCAAAAAGAAAATGTTTTCAATTTTTTTTTGTTAAAACAGATCCATTTCACGTATACATTTTCTACACTAACAACTTCAATTCAATTTTTGCAGAAATATGTGGACTAAGGATTATGGAATTTTCGAATAATGCTCAAAAATTCGAAACTCATATCTCAAAATTTGAAATTCTATTCTATTCTATTCAAATTGTTTCAAGTAGACTTATAAAATCTTTCTAACAATTTAAGTATGAATTTGTAGAAAAATTTGATCTTATAAAAGATCAAGTGGAATATTTTACAAGGACCTCACTCAATTGGAATTTATCGTACGGGACCTATCCATGCGGGAAAATGGATACACCATTTTACAAGACGGACTTAACAAGTTGTACTTTCCCTTATCTTGTAAATTTTGGGAGATTAATTATGTATTTTTAGACTAGATCTTAAAATTATGTAATTAAATTATAACTAGTCCCAAATGTGAAGATTCGGGAAGTTTTTGACTGGTTCGGAGAAATAAGGAGTTGGTGGAATTTTTTTTTTTCGCTAAGTTAAACACACGCACATACACTGACTTCTCCCACTGGAGTCGAACCCTCGACCTCTTTCATTGAAGAGATGAGGGGTATCCGCTTGGGCAAGCCTTGCAGATGAGTTGGTGGAATTTTTAATTGTAATAAGTAGGATTTAATCACCTAAATCCCCTTCCCTTGTTCTCTCCCTCAATATCAATTTCACTTTTTGACATTATGTCAAAAAGGGGAAGAGATTATTCTACGGGAATATAAAATGAAAATTACTGTGAGCTCGTACTAACCTTATTTTTGCAGATTACGGCGTTGGAATTTTGTGATAAGTACCGACACTTATCACATGGGGTAAAATTCTAACTCAAGCTTCTATGTGCTTATACATGATTATGTGGTTGAATGCTTGTATATGATGATGTGCATATATTTAGGGGAAGTAACCCCAAATTTTTATTTTGTACCATGCATACACTTAGGGGAAGTAGATTCGCACACACATATTTAATTTTCACGATTAGTTTTGACAAATACCAAAAAGGGGAAGATTGACGGGGTCATAGCTTTCGCTCTTTAGGTTTTGGAATTTATCAAAATAAAACTGAAATTAAATTAGATTTAGGATTCCACTTAGAATCCTCCCCCGGAGACGACACTTTCCGGTATCAAGTCAAAGTGGTCAAACCTAACCAAAAATGTTTTCCGACACATTTTAGACTTTGAATTAAAATGGAAATATCAAGTTGGTGGTATTTTATGTTCTATGTTATTTATGTCAAAAGATTTAGGCATCGGCTAAAGGCACAAGTATCGAGAATTTTGAAACATTGTTTTTACGAACCAAAATTGCTCAAATTTTTTAAAAGCGTGTCGTTCTTAAATGTTTTACTCTCAAATATTCTTGATATATTTGTTCGATATTTATAATCAAAGTGCCTTGCCAAAAACCATGCCAAAAGACCCAAAGTTGATTTTATTCCGAAATATTCGTAATTCCTTATTTATCTGGATAAAATCTTTTTAAATTCAAACTTAAATACTCCTTGGACCTTATACTCATTATTTCATAAGGAATATTATGTTTGAATATTTTTCAAGTCAAAACTTTTGTCTAAGTTGTTGGTAAAGACAAAAGAATTTTTCGGTCGCTCCAGAATGCCATTTTTACATTTGAAAAATTCGTAAAAAATACTTCCACATATCTTTTTGACTTGAAACCTTGAATATGTCCTTAGTTTCTCCATAGGACATTTTGGAATAAGTTTCATAAATTTTGGATGACTTTTTTCCGGGACCCCTTAAATCGATACGTAATTGATTTATTGGTCGCTTAAAATTCATAGAAGGTCAACTCATTTCAAGGTAAAATTTTGACCATAATCCTCTAGGAATATTTCTAGGGAATTACCAAAATTTCATAATTTTTGAGTGATTTTTCGATTTATTGCTTATTCACTTTTTTATCTTGTCGGTATGCGCATTTCTCGATTTTTGTGCATTCTATAAATGGTAAAAATGTGTGGGCACTCTTTCCTATGCAAATTTAAATTGTTCCAAAGATGGTAGAGCTCTTGGAATATTCCTCCCACTTGCCTTTTAGCCATGTGCTTAAACCATTTAAAAATAAAGCTAAAATGCTTGATTTTTTGCTATAAATAAGCCCCCACCCCCCACTTGTTTTCCCAAGATTTGAGAGCCAACAAATTGCTAAAGAAAACACTCCCCAAACACTCTCTCTACTGCCCTCTTTGTGCCAAAAACTTAGCATTGAGTGAAGCCATTTTTAAATCTTGATATATCATCATTTTGGCTTGTTTTTCTTCATAAATCTTGCACTCCTTCACACACCTTTGGTCACCTTTGTTTTTCCACCTTCCAAGCCTTGTTTAGGCAGTTTGTGAGTGACCTTTTGAGCCCAAGAAAATTCCCCCTTGAACCCCAAATTCCGTCAACTTTTCCGGCGAGTGTTTTTGTGTGTTAAAGCTTCGTAAATAGGTTTTTCTCTTGTTTTCTCTTTAGATCTCAAGGGTTATAAGTTGGTTTCTTATTGTTATATATATTTTTATATATAACCGAATATATAGCTAATATATTGAGCTTGCTTCGTCATTTTGTATATATATTAGCCTATATTCACTTAATCTTGCATTTTGCTCTTATATACACTTGTTCTTGAAGTTGATCCGTTTAGTGTATATTTTGGAAACTTGTAAGCTCTTGGAAGCACATAAAAGATTATCCTAAGCTTCCCCCAAGTCCTTTGATAAACCCATTTTGGGTGTAAAAGGCCATTTAGCTATATTTTGGTTTGCTTAACAAAGTTATAGTCTAGTTTTATTTTAAGTGACATAAACTTGATTCTTTAAGTAACCAAAAGTATTAGCTCCCTTGTCTTTGCTCAACCAAGTCCTTAATCTTTATCTTGATCTTAAAAATATTTGAAAGGACTTAAAAGAGCAAGACCATTTGAATTTGTTTTTAAAACAAATTCATTTCTATTCGGCCCCTTTTGGTTAAAATATTCGGCCAAATATTTTGTGTATATATTTGTACATCTTCTTGCTTGCTTGTTTGTGTGCTCTTACGTGTTTATATATTTTATGCACTAATTTAACGCATAATAACGGCCCTCGTTATTTTATAACGAGTTACTTTTCCGTACGTGTGAGTTGTGTTGTGTGTAGATTAATTGTTGTGTGCTTGCATTCACGAATATATACTGTTGCACGTTTAATTTATCGTCTTGCATATTTTTCTTTGGTCCTCGCACTTGCGAGTTGAATATTTTTTCTTCGATCCTCACACTTACGAGTTGATTATTTTTCTTTCAGTCCTCGCACTTGCGAGTTGAATATTTTTCTTTCGGTCCTCGTACTTACGAGTTGAGATTTTTCGTTTCGTCCTCACACTTGTGTGTTGAATATTATTTTAACGCGTAATAGCATCCCCGTGGCTAGTACCGTAACATACTAGTTTTGCACGGATTTAATATATATCTCACTTATCATATATTATTTTTTGGTTAGACTTCTATTCTAATCTTTGCAGTGAGGTGAAGTGAAGTGAGGTTACTCTTGTTCTAAGAACCAAGTCTTAGGCGTACTAACGGGGAGTTGGTAGCCTTTGCACCGTGAAGAAAAGGGAAGACCAAAGATCTAAGACCTAAGATCCAAGATCGACAAAGTTGTAGAAGTACATTGTCGAGGGGATTACTACAAAGTATTTGAGGAGGTAATGGGGAGTTACGCTCCAAGATAATTCTTGTAGTGGGTATTTCCTATTTATTGTGAGGAGGATACATGTGTGTATTGCTCCAAGATAAATAAATAGTGGTTTAGGAATTGTAAAGGCTTCTCCGCCTACTATAAAGGAATCTCTTTATAGTGGAAGAAATCTCGAGTCCGTGGAGGAGCTCGGGGACTAGAGTTGGGGTGTTCGAATCCATTAGGGGTTGCGGGCATCAGAACCAGGGTAAAATCGACCGTGTTACTTTTCTTTCCTTCTTTATTTTTCCGCACTCGATTTACTTGCTTACAAGTAACAATTTTTAAAAGAGGAAAAAGACTTCGACCGGGTATACTACCTCTGTCCCAAATTGTAAAACCCTCTAACTATTTCACGCATTTCAGCTTGGACCGGGTATTTTTAAATTATATTTTTAAATTTTTTTTGATTTGTATAAAAATATAGAATCTATATTTTTATACAAAACAAAAAAATTTTAAAAATATTATTTATAATTAGTTCGTCCAAGCACATTGAAATGCCTGCAAAAAGAAGAGTGTCAAACAAAATGGGACGGAGGGAGTATTAAATACAAGGGTAAAAATTAGTCATTTCAAATTGAATAAAATGTCTAATGGTTTTAGATTGAATTAAATGTTTAATGAATTAATAGACCCTTGTTGGGCTATTAATAATATAACTAGCATCAAAACCCGTGCGAGGCACGGGTCTGCTAGATTAAATTGTATTTTTAATCAAACTATTCATGATCAATATTGTTTGAAATATGTGTTTGATTTTCATAAAGCTTTTCTTGTTGCCGGCATATGTGGTTATTGTGTACTTACTTAAAGTTCAATTTTGTACTTTGAAAACTAATACAAGTAGTATTAATAGCAATCATGTTAAATTTCAATTTTAAGGTCATAGAATATAATATGAGTGTTTAATGGGTGTTGTCTAATTAAGATAATTTTTCAGAGCACCTACAATCCAAAACTTTATTAAAAAATGATGCATCCATTTAGCTGGATCTCCATTAATATTCAAGGTAGATACTAAATAGTCTTCAAGATGTTACATTCTGAGAATGTAGGTTTCAGTCCTGCTTCTAATCAAAAACCATCGTAAATATTCTAAAACGCTTCTCAGGTCTTACGCTTTTACTTCTCAAAACTACATTTGCAACTCTTTTTTTTTTTTCTAATTTTTTCATTTTAAGCATTCTTTGCCTTTATTTCTCTTCTGGCATCCGTTTGACTTTCATTGAGTTACCTCCATAATTAATATAACATATATAATATATGATTCTTTTTTTCAACATAATGTCATATTTTTAATTGAACATTAGCTAATTTGTATGTAAAAGGTAATGTGTTATTTATAGGATTCGTCTATTTAAAACCAAATATTATTACGACCCGAATTATTTGAATAATAAATTATTGTATCTTGTGTAGTAATATACAATTTTAATTTTACGTTAACAACTCAATATTTTTTATTCTAATTTTTTGTTAGATAATATCCATTATATTAATTATAATATCGTTTTATAGCCCCGTTGTGTATTTTACGTAATTCTTTAATCGATAAATGATAAAAGAGTCCAAAACTCATCCAAAATCCAATAATATTTAATGAATAATATTTCATCAATATCACACACATACATATTGTGTGTATGATTTAAAATACATGTGAATGTGTGGTCTAATGGTATGAAGATGCACAATTTAACTCGGCGGTTCAAGTTCAATTACCATAAGAAATAATACTTTTATATATAAAGAGGAACTTAGGGGTAATTGGTGCTTTCAAATCATGAATAAAGTACTTTAGTTATTAACTTGGTCTTATATTTAATATTTTTCATAAAAAATACATTATGCATTTCATATTTTTTCTTTATATCAAATCAAATATTGCGCCGCTTAAGCGGTACACACATCGATATTATGTGTATTATTAAAAACACGTATAAATGAGTGCTTAGGTTGTTTAATGGAATAATAGTTATATAGTATTTTTTATTATTATGTTGATTATTATTGTTATTACAATTTTATAATATAATCAAACCATATATTATGTATCAATAATTGATATTTTGATATAATATATTATAGTCCTAAACAATAAATGTAAAAATAAAATCATGACAAAAAATTATTAGTATGTCGCACTAATTAAAATATTAGAAATTTTTTCACTCAAACGAGACACACACATGTATCTATATTGTGTTGATTTAAAGGTCATGTGATTGAGTGGTGTAGTGGTAAAAAGACTCATGAATTAACTTGGAGACTCAAGTTCAATTCTCACCAACCACAACTTTTTCAAAAAATTGAAAATAGAGGGATAAATTAGTAATTTCAGAAGATGAGGGGTAAATTGGACATTTCAAATACATTAAAAAGTCTCACAATTTTATCTTGTGTTGTTGTATTATATATATAATAGATAGATAGATTGATAGATAGATAGATAATATATTAAAATAGTATTATTATAGTGAAGTATAAAAGAGTTTTAATGCAATTATAACTATATCATATATAGAAACTTTCAACCGCAACACAAACAATTCATTAGTTTACCACATTAAATTTTTAGATTTTTTATTTAATTTATTCATTTTTTACTATGATATCAAACCCTATGTAATATTTGTAATATATATATATATATATATATATATATATATATATATATATATATATATATATATATATAGAGTAGCACTATAAGGAGAACCATATTACATGGAGAACCGTGGAGAACCCTATGATTCTGTAGTAAAACCAATATTTTTTAAATTTTTTTCTGATTCTGTAACTGAACCAATTTTTCCTTTTCAAGAAAAAAATTCGAAACTACCACGTCAGCACGTGGCACTACCACGTCACCATCCACGTAAGCACTGCTGACGTGGCACTGCCACGTCGCCTGCTACGTCACCTACCACGCCATCACTGCTGACGTGGCAGTACCACGTGGCAGTGCCACGTCATCGATGATGCCATCATTGATGACCTGGCACTGCCACGCCAGCAGTGATGCCGTGTTAGGTGATGTGGCACTGCCACGCCAACGAACATGTCACGTCAGCTTTGCCCAGATTTTTTTTTATTATTTTAGAACCAATTTTTTTTATAGAACCAAAACAAAATAAAAAAATAAAAATTTGGTTCTGTTATAGAATCAGAAATTAACATAGAATAAGTGGTTCTCCACGGTTCTCCACGTAAGATGGTTCTCCATAGAACAATGGCCTATATATATGGAGTTGCTCAAGAGAAAACTTTTTTATGGAGAAAACTTAAGGTACCTTTGTGGTTCCTTGATTTAATATCAATCTGACGGTTGAAATGATTTCACTATATTCACCTAATTATGGTTGAATGGATATACGGAAAAATCATTTTAATTAATAATCTTTCAAATTATTTCCTTAACTATCAACCTAAACAATAAATGCATGTTTTAAATTATTTCCTTAAAATAGTAATTGACTTTTACTTACCAAATTAAACAAAATCATCATTATTTAATTTATTAAACATCAAAATCTTCATTATGCAATTCATGATATGTTCAGTTAAGGAAATAATCAAGATTTTATTAAGTGTTTTAATAAAAATGCTGCATTATTTTAAATTTTAATTCACCCTTCGTTGACATTATATTAATCATTACAGATTAATAAAACTAAAAAAATTTAATTAATAATTTATATAAGATTTGTTAAACACCTAACAGAATCTTAAAAGAACACTTGAGTGAATCTTCGAAGAACACTTAAAAACGCTTAAGAGAATTTAATTTAAAATTTAACAAATGGATCACATGAAAGTATCTTAAAACAACATTTAATAGAACATTTAGTTGAATCTTTTTTTTTTAAACTTTTTTTATTAAATCCTATCTTAAATTAATTAATAAAACACTCAATCACGATAGAATCTTATTATTGTTTTATAATAATATAAATTAAATTAAATTTTATTTAACTAATAACTTACATAAGATTTGTGAAAACCTTAATAGTAATCTTAAAAGAACACTCGAGTAATCTTGAAACTTGAAAGAACACTTAAAAAATTCTTAGGAGAATATAATTTAAAATTAAAATAAACTAAACACTTAAAAGAGTCTTAGAAGAACACATGTTTAATAGTCGAATCCTAATAAATTTATATTAAATTTATTTTAAAGTAATTAATGAAACACTCAATAAAACACTCTTCTAATTGTTTTATAATAATATAGAATAAAGTAAATTTTATTTAACTAATAATTTATATAAAATTTGAGGACCATTTAATATAACCTTAAAAGAACACTTGAGTGAATCTAATAAGAACACTTATAAAACGCTTAAATTTGATTCTCTTAAACATTTTTTAAGTAATCTTTCAAGATTCGGTGTTCTTTTAAGAAGTGTTCCACAAATTTTATAAAAGTTATTAGTTAAATAAAATTTAATTTAGTTTATGTTATTATTAAACAATAATAAGATTTTACGATGTGTTCCATTGAGTGTTTTATTAATTATTTTAAAAAAACAATTTAATTTAAATTTATTAATATTCAACTAAGTGTTCTACTAAGATTAGGTAATTGATTACTTTTTATGTGTTCTTCCAAAATTCATTCAAGTGTTCTTTTAAGATTTTATTAAGTGTTCCACAATTTTTATATAAATTATTAGTCAAATAAAAAATAATTTAATTTATATTATTATAAAACAATAATAAGATTCTACCATGTGTTCTATCGAGCGTTTCATAATTATTTTAAAATAAAATCTAATTTAAATTAATTAAGATTCAACTAGGTGTTCTACTAAGTATTTTACTAAAATATTACGATTTCATTGAGTGTTCTAAGTGAGATATTAAGATTCTATTGAGTGTCTAACAATAAGATATTGTTTTCATGTGTTCTACTAAATATTTTCAGATGTGTTCAACTTTAATGATTATTCAAAATAAAATAAAATATAAGTAATAATCAAGTTAACTTAGGTAATAAAGACTATAGAATCTTAAATTAATTAGTTCAATCAATCATAATTAGCAAAATCACAATCTTGAATGATTGTTTTAATTATGGTACATTCTAGATTACTTAAATTTGGAAACAAAATCTAAATATAAATAGACCGCTAAGATGGGTCTAAACTAGTTTTCTCTAGATCTCTACTCTCTCTCTCTCTCTCTCTCTCTATATATATATATATATATATATATATATATATATATATATATATATATATATATCTATTATATATATAATAGCCCAACAAGGGGCTTAAATTAGTGAGACATTTTAATCAACTAAAATGGTGCGACATTTTATTCATTTTGAATTGTCTAAATTGTCCTTATATTTTTCATTTTTCAAAAAAACATGGTAGGTGAGAATCGAACCTAAGTCTTACCATTGATTTGCACGCCATCCTACCATTGCACCACTCAATAATATTTTTATATTATTTAATACTAAAAATAAACTAATTTATTGGAAAAAAAAAAGAAAAAAGAAGAAGAAAAAAGAAAAGACGTTACAAAAAAAAAAGAGAAATAGAAAAGGGGGTTGAGTTAAACTCACGTTATTTTGTTCAGAGGGGAAGAAGGAAAAGTGGGAGGAGAAACAGAAGGAGGAAGAGAAAGAGATGGGTAATACAATCTAATTGGGAGAAGGATTTTGGAGTTTTAAGGTAAAAACTCAAATCCCTTGTGTATAGACTTTCATATTTGATTTAGAATTTAGAACTTATGGGTTTTATGCTATATATACATGTATTAGGTTTTAGAGTGATTGGGGAATCTGAATTTCTTGAACACCATTCATAATTTCTGAGTTTTAAGGTACGAATATCATCTTTATGCTCTTTACCTTGTTTCGATTATAAAAAATTGTCGTCATTGATATTTTACATGTGTTGAGTTCTTGTAAAATATGTATAAAATCCAATTTTTATCGTATGATTATGATTTTACTGTCCCTGAAAAGGTATTTGAATTATCTACAATTTTCGTTCTTTAGCTTTTCTGAGTTTTGATAAGTGCATATTTTTACATATTTTTATTACCTATTTATTACTTGAACTCGTATTTTAATAATTTATTTTGTTGCATTTCAGGAAATTCATAAATAAATAAAGAAATGGCAAAATAAAGAAATAAAGAGCAAGGAAGGAAAAAGAGGAAGAAAAAGGACTTAAATGAAGAAAGGAAAAAGAATTAGGAGCTGGGGTGAAAAGGAATCTTTGAGGACATGTGGAAGGTGGAGATCATCCCAACACACTACATAAGTGTATGGCCAAGATCAACTCTTCAAAGCTTAAGGGCGAAGGAAACAAATAGATGACTAGAATTTCACCACCACACACCATAAATGTATGGTGGGGATTTACCCAACACCCCCCTTAACCCTAATTCCTATCCTATAAATACCCCCACCCCCCTTGTATTTAGTAACTTAGATTTTAGGGTAGTTTTAATTTCTTGTTTTTTTAGTTTCAAATCTTGTAAACACTCTTTTTAATTTTAATGCAATTTCATTTTCTTTAATTTCTTGTCTTGCTCTCTCGTTTATTTTACTTTCCTTTCGTTATTTTCGTAAATCCGATTAGTGGACAAAGTAGCGAAAAGCTAACCACTATGGGTTGAAAGTAACGATTTTAATTTCTTGTTCGTAGTTAATAATCGTAATTAAGCCCCTTTAAAAATCTCAATTTTATTGTGGGCTTGTTTCTTGTTTTAATTTCCTTAGATTAAGTTCTAATTTTCGTATTTATTTTCTTTATTTTCGTAGTTAATTTTCTAAAATTAAAAAAAAATTATTAGTTTTTATGAAATTTTCAGTTCGTTTCGGTACTTTTGGGTATTAATTCGAAATGAAATCCCCTGTTTTTCAGTATTTACTTTTGCTATTTCGATGACGTAATGTTAATTATCCTTTTTCTTTATTACTTACAAGTTAGCAAACCCAGTTTCACCTTATTCAAGCAACATCATCTTCTTCGTCTTAATTTTCCCAAAACCCAGCCTCTCCATCTTTTCCCACAAATCCCCCTTCCCTCCGTTTCATTCACTGCAAATGCCCTCTCTCTCTCTCTCTCTCTCTCTCTCTCTCTCTCTCTCTCTCTCTCTCTCTCTCTCTCTCTCTCTCTCTACTAAAATGTCAACTCCCTGTTTTCCCTTTTTCCTGTAAATCGTTGTTCGCTGAGTTTGTTACTGCCAACCACTGAGTTCAAGCCCAAGTACTGATTCTGCGTAGTCTGAGTTCTGAGTTCGATTCTTCCGAATGTTTGAGTTATAAAATTGTTGTTGTTGTCGAGCTCACGTTGCTGTTTCTTTCTCATTGATTGTCAAATAGTTTTCTTACTTTGCGAGTTTTCGTTGCTGAGTTCACTTTTTTCTGTGTTTTGACTGTCAATTGCCTGTTTTCGATTTCGAGTTACTGAGTTCTTGTTGCTGTGGTTGCAGGTTGCGTTTGAATTAGTGTAAATTGCTAGTCGCTTTTTGTTGATGAATCGTTGCGAGTTCTGATTTTTGCAATAAGTTTTGCGTCCGAATTTGTATCACCATTGTTCTGAGTTCGTTCATAAGAAATGGGTTATTGTTTTTTTTCCGAATTGCTGTTCAGTCTGCATTATCACTTCTGAGATTTTTTTGAGTTCCGTTTTAGTAGTTGAGCCGCCGTTTGCTAGAGTTTGAAGTCACTGAGTTGCATTAACTGAGTTCGTTATTGAGTTTTATGAGTTGTGATTGTCCGAGTTTTATCGCGAGTCGAGGTTGTTATACTGAGTTCAAACGGGTTAATTTGATTTTCATTATTCTGTTTTGTTCGAGTGTAAGCGAGTTATTCGGTTTCAGCTGAGAATCTTTATTTTGTGCTGAGTTTGGATAATAGAAAATGTTGTTTGGTTGTTTTGGCTAGTCATAATTAGAAACAAGTCATGCCAAATTTTTATTAAAAATTTTCTTTAAAAATTTCTGTTGATAAAAAAAGGTTTTTAATAATTAGTTTAATTTTTAGAATAATTTAGTTTCAATTAATTAATTTAAAATAGATTTCCATTTAGCAATTAATTAGTTAAAAATCAAAATTTTCCAAAATTGCCCTAATTTGCCTAAATTAAATATTAAGGTTCGTGAAAATGTTAGTCCCTGTGGAACGAATCTAAAAGTATTAAAACAAGATTATGCGCTTGCAATCATTTCTATTTTTAGCACAACAAGTTTTTGGCGCTGCTGCCGGGGACTAATTATTTTGCGCACCTTAGTTTTTAATTTTTCGGATTAGGTCTTTTCTCACCTTTTTTCTTGTTTGCATTTTTTCGAGAAATTTGGAGGAAAATTCGGGAAACTTGGATTAAAGCGGAAGAATTTTCTCGGAATTTTGGAAGCTTTTTGCTTGGGTAAACCGTATCTCTCTCCTCTTTAATTAGTTGTAATTACATAATTGTTGCATCATGCATTTAATCACTTAGGGCACATCATCTAGATTTTTATTTTCTTGTTTTTAATTTTTCGTACCTTATAATTGTGGTGATCGCTGGAGGACCCCAAGGTACGTTAAATTCTTTCTTTTCTTTAGTTAGAGCATGTATTAAGCATGCATAAATGTTTATAGTTCTTATACCTCTTTGTTTGTTGCATCATTTTGTAAATAAATCTTAAGGGCAAAACCACTTATAAGATAAGGGAAGGGATTTCATCACTCTTTCCTTAGCCCAAAAACAATTTAATCCCTCATTTTGCATACCTAGCCTTTAATAAAACTAATTAGACGTTTGCCCCTAGGAATCTCGCACTCATTTAGGAAGGTGCTTAAGAAACGAAGTAATCTTTAATTATTCCGACTTTTTGGTGTCTAGGAAAGCGAAAGCTGACCTGGCCAACTAAGGTTTTGGTGTCTAGGCTGGTGTTTAGCCTCTTGGCAATGCTTGCACCTACCTGGCCAAGCCGGTTCGAATAATTATAGATTTACCTAGTTTTTGGTAGCCCTTAAAGTTAGGAGCAAGGTCTAGTTCATTTTTTTTAGGAAACCCTAGATATAGGATTTTTCTTTTAATTTTTCACCCCTTTCTTTTTTTGTGTTTATTTTATCGCACTTATTTGCTACGTGTTCCCTTTCATGGTTTATGCGAATTATTTGGATTAGGGATAATTCTTCTAGACTTGTGAGATCGTTTGAGATTTCTCCCTCTTCAGATTCCGAGTCTTTAGATAATTCTGAACCAATAGTAAACATGGCCATGTCTCTTAAGGACCGTTGCTACCCCACCCGTTATGCCCAACCCTCGTGTATCACTCTTCCTCCCGTAAATGGTAATAATTTCGAGATCAAAGATCAACATATTAGCATGTTACCAAAATTTACCGGGAGTGAAGGTGAGGACCCGTATCTTTTCATCCATGAATTCGAGGAGGTTTGTGCCTTAAAAAAACTCCAACAATTAATCGAGGACTCGATTAGGCTTAGACTCATTAATTTTGCGCTTAAAGAAAATGCTATGAAATGGTTGTATAGCCTACCGTTTAATTCTATTTCCACGTGGGAGGGATTTGTGGTAATTTTTCTTAAGAAATATTTTCCAAACCATAAGACTACGAGAATTACAAACGAGATAAATCAATTTCATCAAAAGGAAAACGAGTCTTTTTGGAAATATTTTGATCGCTTTAAAAATCTTTTATCACAATTCTTCCACCACGGAATAGAAAAGTGGAGACTTTATAAGATTGTCTACGAGGCCCTAGATAGTCCAACAACCGCGTTGTTAGAGTCTATATGCCAAGGTAAATTCATGGAGAAGGATGAGGACGAAGGGTGGGCCTTTTTCGAAGAATTAGTGGAGAAGACCATGTTGTGGGAGTCTACTAGGGAACCTCATAAGTCCAACGAGTCGTCTAGCTCATCTAGGGGTTTGCATTCGATTTGGAATTCGATTGCATCCGATGCCAAATTAGCTACTCTTACTAGACGACTTGAAGCTTTAGAAACTCATAGTGGTCTCCCACCTATGTCTATGTACCCAAATTATAATTCTTCGAACTTTGAGTCTCAACATTGTCCCGATTTTGAGCAAGTGAACTCAATGTTCTAACCTAGGCCTCGGAATGACCCATTTGCACCGACTTACAATCCCGGGTGGAAGAACCACCCGAATTTCTCATGGAACCAAGGCAAAAACTTCCAATCTCCACCACCTTCTTTTCAAAATCCGAACTATCCAAACCAAGGTCCTTTTTCAAACGTGCCTTAAAATCATATTCCTTATCCAAATCAAGCACCCGCCCACCCACCCGACTTTCATGAGTCGGATAAGAGAATTAATTCCTTGGAAAAGACTCTCGATGCGCTTCTAAAATCAATAACTAATTTGGCTCAATCTTAACAAACCTTCATGCAAACCATGACTCAAGATAGGCAAATTTTAAATGCTAGTACTCAAGCCATATCTAAGTTAGAGGTCCAGGTGAGCCAATTAGCCAACGCCATTTGTGAACGAGAGAAGAACAAACTTCCAAGTCAAACCGAGGTCAACCCTAAATTTCCTCTTAATCATAGACCTCCTCACAATGTGAACGCTATCATTTCCGTAAGGTTCGGTAAGCAAGTAGAAAATCATGTCGGTGACAAGTCTCCCGAAGAAGACGAATCAAATTTTGAACCAAACGCTAATCTTGAACCCGAGAGTTCAAAGGAACAAGGATCAACGAGTGGGACAAAACCCGTCCCCGAAGAACCTAATGAACGAGCCTTTAAGCCAAAACTCCTTACCCTCAACGACTCATTTCTCCTAAACAAACCGCCCAAATGGACAAGATCTTAGAAGTTTTTAACAAGTCAAAGTCAACATTCCTCTTTTAGACACGATTCAACAAATTCCTTCGTATGCGAAATGTCTAAAAGATATGTGCACACATAAGCGAACTACTTACGTCCCTAAGAAAGCCTTTTTGACCTTTCAAGTTAGTTTAATTCTTTCGAACCAAATTCCCGTGAAATATAAGGACCCCGATTGTCCTACAATTTCATGTGTCATAGGCAATACCTTTGTGGACAAGGCGTTGCTTGACTTAGGCGCTAGTGTGAACTTGCTTCCATTTTCGGTCTATCATGCCCTAGGTTTAGGAGAGCTTCAAAGAACTAATGTTACACTTCAATTAGCCGATCGTTCTGTCAAAGTTCCTAAGGGGATTATTGAAGACGTGATAATTAAAGTAGGTGACTTTTTCTTTCCCGTTGATTTTGTCGTCCTAGAAATCGAACCGGTCAAGAACCCTAAGAAGCAAATTCCTATCATTCTAGGAAGGCCTTTTCTAGCCACCTCCAATGCTTTGATCAATTGTAGAAATGGATTAATGAAACTAACATTTGGGAATATGACCATTGACCTCAATATTTTTCACATAGGGAAACAACCCGATGATTTCTATGATCAACCTATGGATGTCAATTTAATTGATGATATAGTTGATCAAGAATTCATCAACCCTAATGATGCTCTTAATTTTTGTTTAAAACACTTTGGTCAAAATTGGGATGATTCTGAATATAGAAATGAGGTCAATGCAATGTTAGATTCCACCATTCCTACAAATAACCAAGCATGTGAACCACCTCCTTTGCCACTTTTTAAAACTAGTGAACCCGTTGAGTCAAAGTCGCCCGATTTAGAACTCAAACCTCTTCCCGACACTCTTAAGTACGCCTTTTTAGGTCCTAACGAGTCTCTTCCCGTTATAATTGCCTCTAATTTGACCAAGTCACAAGAGGATGAGCTTGTTAGTGTGCTTAGAGAACATAAGGAAGCCATAGGTTGGAGTATCTCGGATATTAAAGGAATTAGTCCGGCCATTATCCAACATAGGATTCACTTAGTTGATGATGCCAAACCAGTTCGTGAGCCACAAAGGCGGTTGATCCCTACCATGATGGAAGTCGTTAGGAAGGAAATTCTTAAGTGTCTAGATAATGGAATCATTTATCCCATTTCTGATAGCTCTTGGGTTAGCCCGATTCAGGTAGTACCTAAAAAGTCGGGTATTACCGTGGTGACTAACGAGAACAACGAGCAAGTTCCTACTCGTGTCCAATCCGGTTGGAGGGTGTGCATAGACTATAGGAAACTCAATGATGCCACTAGAAAAGACCACTTTCCTTTGCCATTCATAGATCAAATGTTAGAAAGGTTAGCAGGTCATGCCTACTATTGCTTTCTAGATGGTTATTCCGGTTATTTTCAAATTCCTATAGCTCCCGAAGACCAAGAGAAAACCACTTTCACATGTCCCTTTGGAACCTTTGCTTATTGTCGCTTTGCTTTCGGTCTAACCACTGCCCCGGCAACCGTCCAAAGGTGCATGATGAGCATCTTTTCTGACATGGTAGGTGAATTCCTAGAGATTTTCATAGATGACTTCTCCATCTTTGGTTCGTCTTTTCATCAATGCCTAAACCATCTTGAGTTAGTCTTAAAACGGTATAAAGAAACCAACCTCGTTCTTAATTGGGAAAAATGTCATTTCATGGTTAAGGAAGGAATCATTCTTGGTCATAGAATTTCTGAAAAGGGGATCGAAGTAGATAAATCCAAAGTTGACCTCATTGCCAATCTACCCCCACCAACATCGATCAAAGGAATTCGTTCTTTTTTAGGATATGCTGGTTTTTATAGGCGTTTCATTAAAGATTTTAGCCAAAAGGCTAGACCCTTGACCACCCTTCTTGGCAAAGATGTAAAATTCGATTTCATTAGTGATTGTTTATAATCTTTTGAACACCTTAAGAAAGAATTGACCTCGGCCCCGATTATCAAGTCTCCCGATTGGAGTCAACCTTTCGAGTTAATGTGTGATGCATCTGATTACGCATTAGGGGCGGTATTAGGACAACGAATCAATAAGATACCTCATGTCATATACTACGCTAGTAAGACCTTAACGATGCGCAACTTAATTATTCTACCACCGAAAAGGAGCTTCTAGCCGTAGTTTTTTCCCTCGAGAAGTTTAGGTCTTATCTTATTGGTTAAAAAATCATTGTTTACACCGATCATTCCGCCCTTCGATATATCTTCTCTAAGAAAGACTCTAAGGCCCGATTGATTAAGTGGATCTTGTTGCTACAAGAATTTGACCTAGAAATTAGGGATAAGAAAGGGTCTGAAAATGTCATTGCCGATCATCTTTCTCGATTAGTAGTGGAGTCCACCACTTACTCGGCTTTGAATGAATCTTTTCCCGACGAACATCTCTTTTCTATCTCTAATCCTTCTTGGTTCGCCGACATTGTCAATTACCTTGCAACTGGTGACATTCCCTCTCATTAGTCTACAAAAGATAAATCAAAATTTTTCTCTCAAGTCAAACACTTCTTTTAGGACGACCCGTATCTTTTTAAATATTGTCCCGATCAAATCATTCGGAGGTACGTCCCAAACCATGAGTTTCGAAGTATACTTTCCTTTTGTCACGATCAAGCTTGTGGAGGTCATTTTAGTGCTAAGAAAATAGCAGCTAAAATCCTCCAAAGCGGTTTTTATTGGCCTAGTTTATT
This sequence comes from Saposhnikovia divaricata, assembly GCA_036435485.1. Taxonomy (NCBI): domain Eukaryota; kingdom Viridiplantae; phylum Streptophyta; class Magnoliopsida; order Apiales; family Apiaceae; genus Saposhnikovia; species Saposhnikovia divaricata. The sequence continues at coordinate 137,839,438 of CM071599.1, read as the reverse complement.
TAAGGATGCTGCTGAATTCTGTGCCGCTTGTAGTAGTGTCAACACTTAGGAAAGATCACTAGAAGAAATATGATGCCTATGAGTCCCATCTTAATCATTGAATTTTTTGATGTATGGGGCATAGATTTTATGGGTCCCTTTCCTAGCTCTTTTTGCAACCTCTACATTCTCTTAGCGGTTGATTATGTGTCTTAGTGGGTAGAAGCCATACCGACTAAGTCCAATGATAACAAGGTCATTCTTAAATTCTTAAAAGAGAATATCTTTTCTCGATTTGGCACACCTAGGGCTATTATTAGTGACCAAGGTACGCACTTTAAGAACGTCAATTTGAGTCCCTTTTGAAAAAGTACTCAATTACTCATAGGCTGGCTACCCCTTATCATCCTCAAACTAGTGGTCAAGTTGAAGTCTTGAATAGGAAAATTAAGCAAATTTTAGAAAAGACTGTCAACTCGAATAGGCAGGATTGGTCCATCAAACAAATAGATGCCTTATGGGCCTATCGAACCGCTTTAAAGACTGTTTTGGGCATGTCCCCTTATAGAATTGTGTTTGGAAAATCCTATCACTTGCCCGTTGAACTAGAGCATAGGGCCTTGTTGGCCATTAGAGATTTGAACTTTGACTTACTAAGCGCCGGTAGTCATAGGAAGTTACAATTGTCAGAACTAGAGGAATTAAGAAATGAGGCCTATGAAAATGCTAAAATCTATAAAGAAAGAACTAAACTTTTTCATGATAAATCCATTTTGAGAAAATCATTTTCTCCAGGTCAAAAAGTTCTATTATACACTTCTAGGCTTCATTTATTCCCCGGGAAATTGAGATCTAGGTGGGAAGGTCCTTACATTGTTCGAACCATTTTTTCTCACGGTGCTGTCGAAATTAAAAATCCTAAAAATGGTGATATATTTAAAGTTAATGGACAAAGACTCAAACCATTTTTAGAGCTGCCACTTGATCCCGAGGAAGAGGTTATCCACCTCATCGATCCATGATTCCAGTAAGTTTCTTCAGTAGGTAGTTGTAAATTCTCTCTGTCATCCCTTATCAGGTATTACCTCGTTCTCATTTACTCATCTTGCATTTGCATACATTGAGTACAATGCATGATTTAGGTATGGGGGAGGGTTTTTAGTGTAAATATAAAAATCAGAAAATCCAAAAAAATTAAAAATTGAAAAAATCACAAAAAGAGTTGTAGAATTGTAAATAGTAGAGTTCTAATCTTATTCTAGTATTGTTAATTGATTGCTAGTTGCTTGATGCACCCTTACATGCTATGATAATCTTGTGTTCCTTTAAATTTTGATTGAGAAGTGATTTGCTAAGTTCTTGTCCACACACTTACACTAGCAAGGTGAAACTAGTAGACTTATTTGATTTGTGCAAGAAATTAGAAGGTCATGATTAGGTGTAAGATGATTTGGTTTTCATGCTTTGAGTACAAGTTGGTGCATTGAGGATACCTTTACTTGAGATTGATTATGTTCTACCACACCAAGTGAGTTTTGAGCCTATATGCACATCTTTTGCATTTATATTATTTTGCTTGAGTGTCCACTTGTCATTTGCATTGCTAGCACTTGTTTGAGTTCTTTCTTGAAACACATGACATTGATTGATGATAAGATGATAAAGGCATTTAGGAATAACCCATATTTCCCAAAATATCCACACCATTCTTATGTGATCAATTAGTTACCCCTTTGAGCTTAATCAAATTCTTTCGGTGACACACCACATTACTTGCCCAAGACCTTTTTCTTGTACAGCCTTACGTATACTTGATCCCAATTTGTCAAAGGCTAGTAGGAACTTGAGGGAGTAATAAAGTGTGTGAAATGGGTTTACTTTTGTTCATAACTTTTGAGGAAATATGTGTTTTGTTGGTTACCTTGTTAGTCGATTTTCAAGTTAAATCTAAAGGAGGATTATGGTTTCTTACAGCTCTAAAAAAATATAATATATATATATATATAAAGAAAAAATATATGTAAATATGAGAGCATACTTATGTTTTTTTAATCCTCCTTCATTCGACTAGTCAAGTCTTTTTGAAAATAGAAAAAAATAATTGTGTGGGGAGGAAGTTTGGTGTTGTGCATGATTTCCATGGTGACTACTAGCTTTTGACACTTCACCTTGTTTTGGCCTTACTTGACATACCATGTCCCTAGCCCCATTATAACCCAAATAAAGACCTTTTGATTGTCATCATTGATGTATGTTTTGTTTAAGTTAGAATGATACCAAATGTCAAGCATGCTTTTGATTTTGTTGGAAATGAGTGATACACTTACCCTTGTTCTTGAGTGAATGTTCTTTTGTGAGTGAAATGTGAGGTATTGCTTGTTTCTTTTGCATATAAGATCTCAAGTTTTGACTCCAAAGTGTGCTCTTGTAGACTTAGCATGGTTTCCAATAATTTTTGCACTTGACATGAACTTGTAATCACTCGTGCATGCTTCTTTAAGTTGATTATGTGAATCCTTGCACTTTCCACACCAAGACTTTGCAACTTCATTTTGATTCTTAAGTTGATGTATCATGAGAGGACATGTATGTGTGGTGTTGCATTGCAATGAAATCTTTTATACAAACTAGATGGATTTTGTGGGTACATTCAATATAGGCCCACACGAGACCTCACTCGTCCACTAGGGCTGCCTACGGGTTTAAAGGGCTTGTTGCATATGCCAAATGCAACCGTCACACCTACGAAAAGGAGTATAGGACTTTTTATCTAGATTTTCTTTTTGTTTTTGTTTTACTCGAGGACGAGCAAAAGATAGGTATGGTGGCATTTGATAAGTGCATATTTTTGCATATTTTTATTACCTATTTATTGCTTGAACTCGTATTTTAATAATTTATTTTGTTGTATTTCAGGAAATTCGTAAAAAAATAAAGAAATGACAAAATAAAGAAATAAAGAGCAAGGAAGGAAAAAAGAGGAAGAAAAAGGACTTAAATGAAGAAAGGAAAAAGAATTAGGAGCTTGGTGGAAAAGGAATCTTGGAGGACATGTGGAAGGTGGAGATCATCCAAACACACTACATAAGTGTATGGCCAAGATCAACTCTTCAAAGCTTAAGGGGGAAGAAAACAAATAGATGACTAGGATTTCACCACCACACACCATAAATATATGGTGGGGATTTACCCAACACCCCCTTAACCCTAATTCCTATCCTATAAATACCCCCCACCCCCCTTGTATTTAGTAACTTAGATTTTAAGGTAGTTTTAATTTCTTGTTTTTTTATTTTCAAATCTTGTAAACACTCTTTTTAATTTTAATGCAATTTCATTTTCTTTAATTTCTTGTCTTGCTCTCTCGTTTATTTTACTTTCCTTTCGTTATTTTCGTAAATCCGATTAGTGGACAAAGTAGCGAAAAGCTAACCACTATGGGTTGAAAGTAACGATTTTTAATTTCTTGTTCGTAGTTAATAATCGTAATTAAGCAACTTTAAAAATCTCAAATTTTATTGTGGGCTTGTTTCTTGTTTTAATTTCTTAAGATAAATTCTAATTTTCGTATTTATTTTCTTTATTTTCGTAGTTAATTTTCTAAAATTAAAAAAAATTGTTAGTTTTTATGAAACTTTCAGTTCGATTCGGTACTTTTAGGTATTAATTCGAAATGAAATCCCCTGTTTTTCAGTATTTAATTTTGCTATTTCGATGACGTAATGTTAATTACCCTGTTTCTTTATTACTTACAAGTTAGCAAACCCAGTTTCACCTTTTTCAAGCAACATCATCTTCTTCGTCTTAATTTTCCCAAAACCCAGCCTCTCCATCTTTTCCCACAAATCCCCCTTCCCTCCGTTTCATTCACTTTTTTTTGTGTTTCGATTGTCTATTACCTGTTTTCGATTTCGAGTTACTGAGTTCTTGTTGCTATGGTTGCCGGTTGCGTTTGAATTAGTGTAAATTGCTAGTCGCTTTTTGTTGATGAATCGTTGCGAGTTCTGATTTTTGCAATAAGTTTTGCGTCCGAATTTGTATCACCATTGTTCTGAGTTCGTTCATAAGAAATGGGTTATTGTTTTTTTTTTCGAATTGCTGTTCAGTCTGCATTATCACTTCTGAGATTTTTTTGAGTTCCGTTTTAGTAGTTGAGCTGCCGTTTGCAAGAGTTTGAAGTCACTGAGTTGCATTAACTGAGTTCGTTATTGAGTTTTATGAGTTGTGATTGTTCGAGTTTTATCGCCGAGTCGAGGTTGTTTTATTGAGTTCAAACGAGTTAATTTGATTTTCATTATTCTGTTTTGTTTGAGTGTAAGCGAGTTATTGAGTTTCAGCTGAGAATCTTTATTTTGTGCTGAGATTGGATAATAAAGAAAATGTTGTTGGGTTGTTTTGGCTAGTCATAATTAGAAACAAGTCATGCCAAATTTTTATTAAAAAATTTCTTTAAAAATTTCTGTTAATAAAAAAAATGTTTTTAATAATTAGTTTAATTTTTAGAATAATTTAGTTTCAATTAATTAATTTAAAATAGATTTCCATTTAGCAATTAATTAGTTAAAAATCAAAATTTTCCAAAATTGCCCTAATTTGCCTAAATTAAATATTAAGGTTCGCGAAAATGGTAGTCCCTGTGGAACGAATCTAAAAATATTAAAACGAGATTGTGCGCTTGCAATCATTTCTATTTTTAGCACAACAAGTTTCTACGCGTAAGTATGTGTATTCTGCGATTTTAGTGACCTGCCAGGGCATTTTCTGAACTGATACTCTTACTTTGAAAATTCGTATTAAATTGAAATTTTGTGCATATTTTATGAGTAATATATCTACAGAAAGGTATATCTGCATTCTACATTTCTTGTATACACTTCTCTGTTAAATTCTATGTTTCTGTTGTCGTAAATAGCATAATACTAAATAAGTCAGGTGCTGATTCTGTTTTGCTGTTCGCAAATATCTACTTTCAGAATTCGTTATTTGTCCGTTTTTAAAGAGCCTTACCATTCTGGAAAGGTCTTGGAATTTCCTATGTTTTTCGTGTTTTATACTTTTTGATTTGAATTTATCTTCATAGTGTAATTTCCCATTTTTCAGAACTAATCAGGTTGTGATTTCGCTATCCTTTGTCTATTTTGTAATATAATTGGGTTTGTGATATTTGAGGATTATGTTTTTGGTTATATTTTATGATTTGGGAGATTGTAAGTTATCTATCACGAGTGGATAATCTCGTGCTTGGCACCTCCTATGCGGTGTATTTAAATTGTATAGGCGTGTTGCCGGAGGAGTGGGACACGTATAGTCATAACTATTCCGTATGTGTATGTTTGGCCATTTTGGGTAGCATTTGCTTTGTGCTATGCAAGCCCCTGTAAGTTTTGATGACTACATATTTCTAGATAACCGAAAATGTGGGACATCCTGTAAGTGTAAGTTTGTCTCCCATATTAGTATGTAAGTTTTTCTTTCCATTATATTGCTTTGAGTATGATTTGTAAGTGTAAGTGTATGTGTAAAGCATGGCTATTTTGGATTGGAAAGCTTGTATGTTTACATTGTGGTATTAAGATTTTTACGGAATATTTATTTTGTCAAATTTTGTCTTTACTTCTCGTTTGGTTATTTTGTTTATGATATTATTGTCATCATGTTTAACTTTTGTTCACCTTGTCATCATTTGTTATCCGTATATGAGCTTTCGCTCACTGCCGATTTTTTTTTTCTTTATTTTTTTCTTCGGTTATTTTGTTTATGTTATTATTGTCATCACGTTTAACTCCTGTTCACCTTGTCATCATTTGTTATCCGTATATGAGCTTTCGCTCACTGCCAATTTTTATTTCTTTATTTTGTTAAATATAATTGATATGGTTAATATCAGTGTTTAAGTTTTGCTGGGAAAAACAGAGTTTAAATAGGAAGCAGTCAGACTTTAGTTAAACTCTGACAGTTAGAAGCTGAACAGAGTTTGCTATACGCTGACAATGGAAGCTCGACAGAGTTTGTTAAACTCTGTCTGGAGGAAGCGTTTACTTGTCAACAGTGTTTGAAGAATTATTGAAGATAATTATGGAAGCAATATCTTTGAAGATTGGATAGCTGTCAAAGAGATTGAGTTGACTAAGGATATGTGTAGCAATCGCAATTGATATCAATTGTATAGCTAATTTATAGGAGTATCAATTATCGATTGTATAGCAGCTGTATATCTTATAAATACAGTTAGGTTAACCCTAGAAGGGTAATCGATCGTGTAATACAATATTTTTCATTGTAACCTAAGCAGCTCTCTGTGATAATTTATATCACTGAGAGAGAAGTTAATTCAAACAGTTTTTAAAGCTTTTAAAGAACTTTTTGTTATTCTCTCATACTTAGTTGATTATAAATGTGTATTCGGCCTAACAATTGGTATCAGAGTTTGATCTGTTAATTTAATACAGTTTAAGATCCACACACACTCAACTATAATCAATGGCAGAAATTCCTCCTCCTACATCAGGCTCTAGTGCTGAGAAGGCTCAACCTGCAACTGTGAGTCGATATGAAACAATCAGGGTTCCGATTCTTAAGCCAGCAAAATACTCAACCTGGAAGGTGAAAATGGCTATGTTTCTGGAAGCTACAGATCCAGAATATCTTGACAGAATTTATGAAGGCCCTCATAAGCCTACAAAATTATCTGTTGTTGCTGCTGGACAGGAAGTTAAATCTATTCCAAAGGAGAAGAAAGATTTGACTCTTGAGGATATTTCATCCATTGGTAAGGATGCAAAGGTTAGACATCTTCTTCATAGTTCATTAGATAATGTCATGTCTAACAAAGTGATCAATTGTAAAACTGCAAAAGAGATTTGGGATGCTCTAGAGGTTAGATGTCAGGGAACTGCTGCAATTAAGAAGAATAGAAGGAGCATACTCACACAGGAGTATGAACACTTTGAGGTTAAATCTGAAGAGTCTATGACAGAAACCTTTGACAGATTCTGTAAGCTACTTAATGATCTATCACTGGTTAATAAAGAATATGATCTAGAAGATTCAAATCTCAAGTTTCTTTTTTCTCTACCTGAAAAGTGGGATGTTAAGACAACCACTATTAGAGACAACTATGATCTGGCTGATACTGATATTGATGAGATCTATGGGCTGCTCAAAACTCATGAACTAGAAATGGAACAGAGAAGCAGAAGATCAGGCAGAAAGTCAAAATCTGTTGCTCTAAGAGTTGAAGAAATACCCTCAAAGAAGGAAGCATCAAGGAAGAAGGCAAAAGGAAAAGCCTTGGTCATTCATTCTGAAAGTGAGTCATCAAACTCTGAAGTTGAATCAAATGCAGATGAATCATCTGATTCTGAAGATGATGAGGAAATGATGGAAATGGCTGCTTTGATGGTAAAGACTTTCAAGAAGATGGGATTCAAGAACTTCAAGAAAGGAAAGAAATTCTCCAAGAATGATTCAAAGTTTGACAGGAAGAATTTCAGAAAATCTGAGAGAAAGGATACCAAATCTGGGAAAAGAGACAAGTCTGAGATTCAATGCTACAAGTGTAATGAGATGGGTCATTATGCCCCTGAATGCAAGAAGGGTAAAACTGAGAAGGCACTTTTCACTAAAGGCAGAGATTGGGCAGACACCTCTGACTCAGATGAGGATGTAAACTATGCTCTCATAGCTACTACTGTTGATGAAGCTGAGGATTCTGAAAACAAGGTACCTCTAACTACCTATGCTTATAATACTGATGATATAACTGAATTAAGAATATATCTTAAGGCTTTGCATATCAGTTATAAGGATCTGACTTTAGAGAATGAGAGAATTAAAACTAAGAATTCTGAACTCAAAGAGAGAAATAAGGTTGTAGAAGAGAAACTTGTTAACATGCAGCAAGTTCAAAAGGAGAGAGATGATGCTGTCTATCTTGAACAAGAGTTGTTAAGTCAGTATAAACAACTAGAATCTGAGTTGGAAAAGGCAAATCACATTATTAAAACTTGGACTCATTGAGGAAAAGACACTCAAGAAGTTTTTTAATCTGACACTGTAGGTCTAGGTTATTCTGAGAAAGATGAACTTAGGTTTCAGAATACAATCAAGATTAGACCACCTCCTCCACCTAAGAAATTTGGAACATTTGTTAATGGAATAAGTGAACCTAGGTTTGAAGGTGGAAAAGAAGCTGTTAAGAAAGAACCAGTAAAAACTAGTGTTAAACAGGTTAATATTGGTTTAATGACAGATAAACAACTTAAGCATAAGCTTAAGGACTTAAAATCTGTTAAGAAACAGAAAGTGTCTAGAAAGAACAGAAATGGTAAAGTAGGCATTACTGAAGGCAATTATTCAATGCTTGCTACTTTAGCTCCAAGAAAGACATGTCATAACTATGGTAGTACTAACCATCTTGCTAGTTTTTGCAGGAAGAACAAAGACATTAATTCTTTACCTTCCAAGTCTGAAGTAAATAAAGATAATGTTAGAACTAGGCCACAGACTTTATGCAAACACTGTGGAAGCACTTGGCATTCTATTTATACTTGCAGAGATTATCATGCTATTTATCATAATTACTATGAACTGAAACCTAATCTGAAATGGGTTAGAGTTAATTCTGCAAGTGTAAACTCTAATAAAGTTAGCTTAAACTCTGATAGTGAAAATTCCGCTGCTAAAGCTAACAAAATTAAGAAAGTCAAAGGATCCAAGAAAGTCTGGATCCTTAAATCTAATCCTCAGTAATTGTTTGTGATTGCAGGGCATCAGGGAAAGCATCCTAGTAGTGGACAGTGGATGTTCAGGACACATGACTGGAAATAAAGCCCTGCTATCAGAGTATGTGGAGAAGGCTGGCCCAAAAGTTTCCTATGGAGATGGCAACATAGGAAATACTCTGGGATACGACAATATTAATCTTAGAAGTGTCATCATCTCAAATGTAGCTCTGGTTCTAGGACTCAAGCATGATCTGTTATCTGTGAGTCAAATCTGTGACAGAGGTTTTCATGTAGATTTTCAACCTGAATACTGTAAGGTTATCAGCAAAACCACAGGGAAAGTTGTTTTAGTTGGACAAAGGCACAACAATATCTATGAAGCAAGCTTGTTGACAAACTCTGATGGAAAAACAATGTGCCTGTCAACAAGAATGTCCAATGAGGAGAGTTGGAAGTGACATAAGAAACTCTCTCATTTGAATCTGAACAACATCAATGAGCTGATAAGAAAGGATCATGTTAGAGGACTACCAAAGTCCTTGCTAAATGTTGATGGTTTGTGTGACTCATGTCAGAAGGCCAAACAGAGGAAGACCTCTTTCAAGAGCAAGTCTGAATCTTCAATTGTTGATCCATATCATCTGTTACATGTTGATCTTTTTGGACCAGTAAATGTCTTGTCAATTAGAAGGAAGAAATATGCTCTAGTCATTGTTGATGAATATACCAGATACACTTGGGTGTATTTCTAACAAAGAAGGATGAAACTGCATTAACTCTGATGGAGCATGTAAAGCTACTGGACAAAGGATCAAAACACAAAGTCAAAATAATCAGAAGTGATAATGGAACTGAATTCAGAAATGCAACAATCGAAGAATTCTGCAAGAACAGAGGAGTGAAGCAAGAATTTTCTGCACCTGGTACCACACAGCAAAATGGTGTAGTTGAGAGGAAGAATAGAACCTTGATAGAAGCTGCCAGAACTATGCTTGATGAAGCAAAATTGCCAACCTATTTCTGGGCAGAAGCAATTCAAACTGCTTGTTTTACTCAAAATGCAACACTGATCAACAAGCATGGAAAAACACCATATGAGATGGTGAGGGAAAAGAAGCCAAACCTGAAATATTTTCATATTTTTGGGTGCAAATGCTTTGTATTGAAAACTCATCCTGAACAGTTGACCAAATTTGAGTTGAAAGCAGATGAAGGAATTTTTGTTGGTTATCCAGTGTCAACCAAGGCATTCAGAGTTTATAATCTGAGAACAAGGGTGATTATGGAATCTATTCATGTGTCATTTTATGACTGGAAAATCACTGGACTTGAAGATGTTGATGAACATGATCAGTTGCATTTCGAAAATGAAGATCTAATCTCTGATGACACTAGTCCAACAAACTCTGTTGATGCAAACTCTGAACCTCTACTGGTACACACAGAAGAAATAGTACAGTCTGAACAAAGAGGAGAACCAGTTGAGGGGGAGCATGATCATAGTGATGACTTAAATTCTTATAGTGAGTCAACTGAAAATTCTGGATCAAATTCAAACTCTGATGACTCAAACTCTGAAAGTCCAAATTCTGACAGTTCAAACTCTGAGAGATCAAACTCAGGGGAAGCCTCAGAGAATGAAGAAAGGCATCAAGATAATCAGGAGAACATTGATCAAGGGGGAGGATCAACTGTTAATAGAAGTCATTTATCTACAGCTAGGAAATGGACAAAATCACATAGACCTGATTTAATCATTGGAGATCCAGATGCAAAAGTTAGGACAAGAAGTGCTACAACAAATGAATGTCTGTTTCATGCATTTCTGTCCAAATATGAACCAAAGAAAGTGGAAGAAGCTCTTCAAGATGCTGACTGGATAACAGCAATGCAGGAGGAGTTAAATGAATTTGAGAGAAATGAAGTATGGACCCTTGTACCTAGACCAAAGAATAGATCTGTTGTTGGTACTAGATGGGTTTTCAGAAACAAAACTGACAGTGATGGGGTTGTTACAAGAAACAAGGCCAGACTTGTGGCCAAAGGCTATTCACAGCAAGAAGGCATAGACTATGATGAAACTTTTGCTCCAGTTGCAAGGTTGGGGGAAATAAGAATCTTTCTAGCATATGCTTCTCACAAGAAATTCAAGGTTTTTCAGATGGATGTGAAAAGTACTTTTCTGAATCGAAAACTTGAAGAAGAAGTGTTTGTTGAACAACCACCAGGATTTGTAGATCCCAAGTATCCAGATTATGTCTACAGGCTTGACAAGGCACTCTATGGACTTAAACAGGCACCAAGAGCATGGTATGAAACTCTGGCTCAATTTCTTTTAGAAAGTGGGTTCCACAGAGGTACAATTGATAAAACCTTGTTCTATTTCAATCTTGGTAGTGATCTGTTATTAGTTCAAATATATGTAGATGACATAATCTTTGGATCTACTAATGATAAACTCTGTAAGAAGTTTGCCAAGCTCATGCAGTCTAGGTATCAAATGAGCATGATGGGAGAGCTCAGTTATTTTCTAGGGCTACATGTGAAGCAAACAGATGATGGAATTTTTAACAATCAAGCAAAATATACTAGAAATCTTCTCAAGAAATTTGGCATGCTTGACTGCTCATCTGCAACAACTCCCATGGCAATAGCAACAAAGTTGGATAGAGACACAGGTTCACCAGTGGATATGACAAACTATAGAGGAATGATTGGGTCACTTCTTTATCTAACAGCTAGCAGACCTGACATCATGTATGCAACATGTCTTTGTGCAAGATTTCAGGCAGATCCAAGAGAACCACATTTAACAGCAGTGAAGAGAATCTTCAAATATCTTAAGGGAACCATAACCTTAGGTTTGTGGTATCCAAGAGAATCAGACTTCAAGCTTCTTGGTTACTCTGATGCAGACTTTGCAGGATGTAAGATAGACAGAAAAAGTACTAGTGGAAGTTGTCAATTTCTTGGTGATAGAATTTTTTCTTGGTACAGCAAGAAACAGAAATCAATCTCTACATCTACAGCTGAAGCAGAGTATATTGCTGCTGGTAGCTGTTGTGCACAGATTCTGTGGATGAAGAATCAATTACTGGATTATGGATTGAGGTACAGTAAAATACCTATTTACTGTGATAATCAAAGTGCTATTGCTATGACAGGTAATCCAGTACAGCATTCAATGACCAAGCACATCAGCATAAGGTATCATTTTATCAGAGAACATGTAGAAGAAGGGAATATTGAGCTTCATTTTGTGTATACATAACAACAGCTTGCAAACATCTTCACCAAGCCATTGAGTGAAGCTATATTTACAAGGTTGGTAAATGAACTAGGAATGGTCTCTGGTTTTGACTAGAGATATTGGTTAGACTCAAAACTTTACTTATGTACTGTGTTGCTCATATTTCTGTCGTATGTTAAACTCTGATATGCAAACTCTGCTCAATGACTGTTAAACTCTGTGAGCAGGTTTTTTTTAAGTCATACACTGTTAACTGTTAAATAAACTCTGAGAAACTCTGATAATGTTTCTTTCTGAACATAAACACCGATGAAGATATATGTATGAAACATTATTCTCAGTAATTAGTCATGAATCCTTCTATGTTATCTGTGATCTAATCTTAAACTGTGCAGAAAGTTAACACAGCATGATACTGTTTTATATTTATAGCATCTCTTAGTTTATTTATCCTAAACTCTGAGTCTGTAAATACTGTGTGCATTGCCTCTCATAAATAATTTCTGATGTTGATGAGCTCTAAACTCTGTTAGTTATACACTGTTAAATTAGATTATGTTATTAGAATAACCCCAAAGCTAAAATACATAGACTGTTAGAACTCCTTTGAGATCATGTTTGTAACTAGGACGACCCAGGATCTTACTGGTATATAGTAAGGGCTAAAATTCTCTAATTTTTGGTGACTAGTCGAAAGCTAGAAAGATCCAAGAACTTATCAAATTGATAAGGGCTAAAATTATAGGATTTTTGGTGACTAGTTTCAACCTCTGATTACTGGAGAAAACAAAAAAAAAAACACTGATTTATCATATATTCAGTGTTTACTATGAGAGTTTGTGTATCCAGTGTTTACTGCTTTACTTTATGGATTTTATGAAATACTAGATGCTCTAAATACTGATCTAGCAAACTCTGCTCTACACACACGTATATTCACAACTGTACAGTGTTTGAAAGGATAACAGTAATTAAGTTGGAGAATTGATAAACACTGTTGGATTTTGTTGAGTACTCTAAGGTAATATTTTATTTCAGACAAAACATATACTTCGAGTACACAAAGAGTTTTTGAAATTTGCATGTAATATGTGCCAGTTGTTTAATTGTGTCAGACAGTTAAAGCTTATTGGAAATAGGAGAGAGAACAGCAGTAATAATAGGCATTATTACTGCGCGTGTAAATAACTATTCCACTGTTTATGTGACACGTGTCCCACTCACACACTTAACAAGAAATTGGTTGCGTGTTTAATGTCTAAAACGATTGGGTTTTGATTTTCAATTACAGATCTAATCAAAATCATTTCATTATTCACTTTTTCATCTTTACATCCACGAACACACAACATCACACACAATTTCTCTGTTACTTTCACTTAAGCATTTTCACAAACACTTTTCCACACACTCTCTTCTCTATTACACTGTTCTAATGGCAACCAAGAATTTTGTGGCTCAGGGATTAACTTTCGTTACAAACAACTATGCTGCAATACTAGACACTGCTAAAGCCCCAGAATCATTTCATCTGATTCAGAACTTCTTAAGAGATTCTGAAATTGGACACGCTCTTGTCCAACCAGAAAAGCTCTCGGCCACACAAATCTCTACCTTCTGGAGAAACTCTGTTTATGATGATGGTGGAGAGAATGGGACTCCATCTATTGTGTTTACCTATGAAGATCAAGAGTTTGTCATAACTCCTGCAACTGTTCGTGAGGTTTTGGATTTTGACACTCACACTTCATACTATGTGGCTGTTGAGAGTCAATTAAAGGAAATGTTACAGCAAATAATGTTTTCTGCTCCTTTGGATAAGATTTGGAATGTCAAAAGACCAGGGCTCAGGAAGGAGTGGAGCTTTTTCTTTGACTGCATTACTCGAGCGTTTGGCAAGAAGGTCACCAACTGGGATGCAATTCCTGGTGAAAGTCTTCAAATCGGGTATTCTCTTCTTAATGGGAGTAACTTTGATTTTGGTCGTTTAGTACTTATGAATTTAGTTGAAAAACTTGCAGAGTCTAATACAACTGTTTATTTATCATGTTTCTGTCAATGTTTATTCTCTGCTTGTTTACCTAATTTGGCAATTGCTGATGAGGATGTTATACAACCTTTCCAATGCCATAAGAGAATGTTTTCTGATTTGACAAATAAGGATTCTAACAAAGAGCAAGTACCAGAGTTTATCTATCCTCTTGCCCTCAGAAACTTTCTCAACCAACCACAAGAACCACAAGAACCACAACCTGAACCAATCATTGAACCTCCACAGTCACCACCTCAACCCACAAACACTGACTCACCTCAAACCATAAACACTGAACAAATCATTAAACCTACATCTCCACCCACCATTACTACTACTTCACAACCTCAACCTGAACCACAATACAAACCAAAGAAACCAAAGAAAAGCAAGGCTATAAGGCCATCAAGAAAAGAAAGGCTTGCTGAATCTTCTAAGCCAAAGAGGGCTAGAAAGGAAAGGGCTAACAAACCTAAATCTCCATCTATACTAGATGATTCTGTCTCCGACGAAGAGAGAGCAGAAGTGAATCCTCCAACTAAGAGAAGGAGATTAATTCTTGAAGAATCTGATGAAGATGTGAATGTTGAAGCTCCAGAGGATATTTCTAAGGAAATACCTGCTGTTGAGATAGAAAGAGATGGAAATGCTGATGCTCAAATGGATGAAATTCTTGAACCATTGTTCCGATTCTCTGAGAACATGGACATTCCAATCTCTTCACCTGCTGTATTCTCTGAGGCAACTGATGCAGTAAATCAAACCACTATGGTGCATGAAGAAACAGTGGATTCTCATATTGAGTTAATCTCTGATGCTCATCAATCTGTTGAACAGGGTGAGGACATTGATCAACCATCTAAGGAGACAAACTCTGAGCCTATTGTGCAACCTGCAGAGGATGTTGTAAAGCCTGTTGCAGAGAATGTTGAACCTACTGCTGAAACTGTTGTAGAGGATGTTGTTGAGAATGTTGAAACTGTTGATGAATCTATTCCAATTCCTGAATCCACTAATCATGTTGCAGCTGAAATTGAAGTTGACACTAAAGGGAATACTGAGTCAAGCTCTTCTCATAGTTTACCAGTCCAGACTGATGCTAAAGTTAAAGATTTTGCTGGTCCTTCAAATCAAGCAGATGCTGAAGAAGAACACTATGAACAATTTTCAAATGACTGGTACAAGGACACTTGTATCTTTCCTGTTGCAAGAGCAGCTGAATTTGTCAAGAGAACTTCCAGAACAATTACAAATCCAGAGATTCTATCTTGTCTCAAGGCTACAGTTATACAAGTGAAGACTCTCAATTCTAGGTTTGATCTGTGTCAAAAGGCAATTTCTGATGTTCAAGGTGATGTTGTTAGAGGAGATGATATGATTAAACTTGACAACAAGAAAAAAATTCAATATCTTTCTCAGAATCAAGAAACTTTGTCTCACAGGCTAAGCAAAGTTGAAGAAAATCAAAATGCTATGTCTTTAAAGATTGATTCTATTGCTACCTCCCTGGAGTTAATCACATCAATTCTTATGCCTGATGATGTCAAAAAAGGGGAGAGAGTTGCTAAAGACAAATGCAAGCAATCTCAAACTCTGATCAGAAAGGATAATACTGGAGATGGAGGAACAAGTAATAAAGGCAGGGGCAAAACTGAAGAACTTCAAACTCTGAAATCTAGCAGGTCTTCTAAATCACAGTTTGTTGGGATAAACACTGATACTCAAGGTACTTCAAAGACCAAGAGTTTGGTATTCTCTTCTAATCCACAGACTGATGAGGAGTTGGCTGATAAGTTGTTTACTGAAGAAAATGAGGAAGGAGCTACAATCGAAGATATTAAAGTTGAAGAAAAGAGTTTACAAGAACAACATCTCAAAGTTTTAAAGTTTGGAAAGTTAAAGAAAGGAAAAGCTCCTAGGCCTGTTCTTAAAGGCATTGTGATCAAGGAAAATGTTGATGCTGGTCAAAGATCACATTTATCAAAGAAATTAACCGAAGCAGAAGCTAAACTCAAGTTGAAAGGCATTGAAGGAGAAGTTTCAAAGAAGAAAGATATAACCTTTGTTTCTACACAAGTTGTACAAAAGAAAGAAAACACAACCTCTGTTGCTACACAAGTTGTGTCTAGACCTTTATCTTCTCAATTGCAATCAGTTTTTGGTAAAGGAACACTTCATGATCCAAATCAATTACCTGGAGCTTCTATGGATTTTTCTGATGGAAAAGCTTTGTCTGGTAAGGTTGGAAACAATAAGGCTGGTCTAGGCTCACACAAAGACAGAAGGCAATATACTGGTCCCAGAGATCCTTCTTCACTGGCTGTTCCAGGTCGTGGTGTCACTCAAGAGAGTTTGGACATACTGGATTCAGTGCAGTTAGTTTATCAGAAGAGTTTAAAGAAGGATTTTCTCTTGTACTTCATGGCTGATGCGACAGTATTTAGAATTGGTGAGAATGATATTGGCTTGAAATATTGGGAAGAACTAGAATACGTTCTATATCTTTTCAAGGTGAATAGTCAAAGGACTCAATCAGTTGCAAATGTTCTCAGACAGAAAATGCTCCAGAATTTGGCAATCAGAGGGATGAAGTGCAATAGCAGATATGTTCCTAAGTATAGAGACTGGAACGGAAATCTTATTGAAATGAAGAAGGGTACTGCAAAGCTGAAGACTGATTTGGGAATCACAGTACTTGACTTCAATTCACAGTCAGAGGAAGTGAAATTTATCAGGCTGGGAAATGAGATGAGGAGAAACAAAATCTATGATCTTAGATCTGCTATCTATCAGACAGATGAGAGTGATCCTCAGCTAAGAGAGATTAAGGAAGCTATGAAAATTGAACTTGAAAATGCAGAGAGAAGATTGCTTATAGATTATCTCAGAACAACACCAGATCTTGAAGAGATTAGAGATTAAAGTCTGTAAGAGTTTTCTTGTTATTTGTAGATTTTTGTTAAGTCAACTTTAAACTCTGCTTATTTTAATAAACACCGTGTTTGTATGAAATTGTTTTGACATCATCAATTATTGTTAACTTGTGCATTTTTACTAATGAACAAGTTGGGGGAGATTGTTAAATATAATTGATATGGTTAATATTAGTGTTTAAGTTTTGCAGGGAATAACAGAGTTTAAACAGGAAGCAGTCAGAGTTTAGTTAAACTCTGACAGTTAAAAGCTGAACAGAGTTTGCTATACGCTGACAATGGAAGCTCGACAGAGTTTGTTAAACTCTGTCTGGAGGAAGCGTTTACTTGTCAACAGTGTTTGAAGAATTATTGAAGATAATTATGGAAGCAATATCTTTGAAGATTGGATAGCTGTCAAAGAGATTGAGTTGACTAAGGAGATGTGCAGCAATCGCAATTGATATCAATTGTATAGCTATTGACATCGATAGAGAATAAAAGTAATAAATGATATAACATAATATACTATAATCTAAATCAATAAATGTAAAAATAAAATATAGCCAAAAATTGTTAATATGTTGCAATAATTAAAATATCAAAGTTTGTTTCACTAAAGCAGCATGCACACACATATATAATGTGTAAGATTTAAAACACATGTGACTGAGTAGTCTAGTGATTGAAAGATGTGTGAATTAAATCGACGACCTTACAATTATTATTATTATTATTATTATTATTATTATTATTATTATTATTATTATTATTATTATTATTATTATTATTATTTTAAAATGTATAAACTAACTATATATTATGTATCACTAATTGATATTTTGATATAATATAATTTACTATGAACCAAATTAATTAAATATGAAAATAAAATTATGACTAAAGATTGATAATATGTCGCAATAATTATCATATTAGATTTTGTTTCACTCACATCTATTATGTGTAGATTTAAAATACATGTGATTGATTGGTCTAGTAGTAAAATATGTGTTAATTAACTTAGAGGCCCAAGTTCAATCCCTTCTAACAACAATTTTTTTAAAAAATATAGTAAACATATCGATAATTAAGTCATTTTCAATTAAATACAATGTCTCATCATTCATGCTAAGTAAAATGACATAATAGATAATAGATTTTGATTAATATTATAACAATATTTTAAATAATTAAAAAATGTATAAACAAACCAAAATTTATATATTATTAATTTTTTTATATAATAAAATATATAATAATTCGAATCAATGAATGTAAGAATAAATTGATGACTAAAATTTGTTAATAGCTCGCAATAGCTAAAAAATTTGTTAATATGTCGCACTAACTAAAGTACCATATTTTTTTCACTCACACAACACACATGCACACATATAATGTGTATCATACAAAAACACATAAGTGAGAGTGTTGTGGTGGTAAAAAGCTTTATACACGTTGTAGAGAGCTAGGTTCAATTCAACCATACCAATCTCCAACTAACAATCCATAAAATAAACATACAATTAAATTGTCCAACTCGAAATTCAATACCACACTTTCTAAAGTTCGAATAAAATTCTAGAATTCTAATAAAATGAAGAAAAATAAATGAGCTCCGCTAAAACCGCACTCGCGCTCATCCCATAAGTTAGCGCACCTAATTAAGGTCACCTGTCGGGAGAAAAAAAATATGTTAGGCCGAATACGTACTTATAATCAACTAAGTATGAGAGAATAACAAAAAGTTCTTTAAAAGCTTTAAAAACTGTTTGAATTAACTTCTCTCTCAGTGATGTAAATTATCACAGAGAGCTGCTTAGGTTACAATGAAAAATATTGTATTACACGATCGATTACCCTTCTAGGGTTAACCTAACTGTATTTATAAGATATACAGCTGCTATACAATCGATAATTGATACTCCTATAAATATTTAGAACTATACAAATTATTTATTTGACGAATTTATTGATTTTTCAAATATTTATTTACCAAGACACAGTTGATTAAAAGATAAATTTTTAGAATTTTTTAAATAATTAAAATATCAATTAAAAAATTATAATAAATTTTAGAAAATAAGTAAAGCTAGAAGCTCGTGATTCGCAAAGAGAAACAACAAACTCATTCAAACCTTTGGTCTATCTGTTCACTCCAGTTAGTATCTTTGGATGAAGCTGTATTTGAAAAAAAAAAGGAAGAATTCATTGTCAAAGCACGAACATAAGACATATGAGCAACTTCAACTTATGATGATAGAAGTACGAAAAAATATTCTCAAGTGTGACAATCCTGTAGTACACAAGATATATTCACGCAGTCAATTAGAATTATCTGGTGTTTTAAAAGGCTGACGAACAGAGGAAGAGTAATAAAGGCAAATGATGCTTAAAATGAAGAAATTAGATAAAAAAAGATATGAAAGTGTTAGAAAGATAGTTTTAAGAAGTGAAAGTGCAAGGCCTGAGTAGCGTATTAAAAGATTTACGAAGTTTTTGATTAAAATCAAGAGTACCTACACTCCTAGAATGCAATATCTTGAAGACTATTTAGTTTTTATATTGAATATTATTAGAGATCTAACTAAATGGATGTATCGTTTCGAAGAATTGGAAGAACAATTTAGTATTGTAAGTGTTCTGAAAAATCCTCTTAATTAAACGACGCCCATAAAACACTCCAATTAGAATAACTCACAAAAAAAAATAAAAACTGACATGACTACAATCAATATTACAAATATTATTTTTCAGATTACAAACTTAAACATACTTAAATAAGTACACAATAGCCACATATGCCATTAAGAAGCAAAATTCTATTAAAATCAATCATATACTTCAAAATACATTGACCATGCACAATTTAAAAATACAATTTAAACCGTGCCTCGCACGGGTTTTTATCCTAGTTTTAATAATTTGTTGACGAGACATAAACTATAATTTAAATATTAAAATAAAAAATTCTACTGGATTTTAGATCTAATACTTTTTGTCATAGATGAACATAATTCGACCCAATTGAAATTAACCAATCTTGATTTGGGTCGAACAAACCAAATCGTTCAAAATCAAAGATTAAATAGGTTAATAGATTACCCACCGGAATAAATTGCATTGGGTTAGAGTTTAAAAAAAAATATTTTAAGGTTTGCCCAACCTAACTGAACCCAGTGTCATTTCTGATAGGCCCATAATAAGTCTATTTAGTCCACTCCAGTACTTTATCATGCTGGAAAATTTAATTACTTACCTGATAATTGGCAGAAATTTTCTGGGATGAACAATCAATTTGATTATACAAACAGAACCATAGACGTTGTTGTATTTGTAACTGCTATATTTTTTTTTTACATATAATTACAGAACAGATTGGATTAGTACTGCTACAAGAGTTGAGAACAATATACATTTATATTTGCCATTGTTTAGATAATTCTGTGTGATTAATCATTATCTAACATTACATGTCCAAGATACATGTACACAAAGCACGGTTGCAAAAATCGATAAATCGGGGATTAATCATCAGAAGGATTAATCGGACTATTAATATGATATTATAATAATATTTAATATATTAGTCTAATTTACAATTAAACATATCATTTTAAATAAATTTACAGAATTAATCGGATTTCAAAAATCGAATCGGTTGATTAACTTACAAAGGATTAGTCAATTGAATCGAGGATTTTTAGAACTATGACAAGGAGTAGCAGTTCTTACATTACACTACTGATCTTATAATTTAATAAGATGGACCCCCTAGATTCACATCAATTACACCAATTAAAATAATCCATTTTATCAAATCACCAAAATCACATTATTCGGGAACTCTTTTTGGGATCCAATTCGGGATCCCTAATAGCCTAATTATTTGAGTTGGTTCATTAATCATTTTATTATTCGTTATCGGACCAATTCAATCCTTGTTCATTTTTTTCCGTAAAATACTAGGGAACCAAACAAAAGTTCCCAAAAACTTTCCCAAATGCCACATGTTTGATTTTAATTGGTTGTGAAAATAATAATGAGATGGAGTCCCCATGTATTCACATCAATCACCCAATTAAAACATTCCATGTGATGTGCCACATCATTTTGTAGAAAAATTTACGAGATTTTTTTGGTAACTACTACAATATTGTAGATTATAAACTTGGCTAATACTCACATTGACCCTGTCAATATCATTCGGAAAATGCTAAAGACCCCAAAATATTTACCAAATGCTTATGTGTCATATATATAATTAGTAACTTTCTAATAATAATATTGTACCTCGCGTGCATACATATGCGCCCATGAATTAAAACGTGTCATATGTCATGCCACTTCATTTGAAGAAAAATTTGAGAATTTTTGTTGGGGCACCTAGCACTACTCATGTCATTCTTGGTTCCCAAGTAAATTTTAATTTCTTTTGGTTATGGAATATAAAGTAGGATGTATTTACTGCGTATTGATTGCTAGGGTTAGTGAAAGAGCTTCGAGCTTTAATGGCTGATCAAGTGTTTCGTAACTTAACTCGGGTCCTCACAAGATGGCTACGTATCTTGCAAATATCAAGAATCAAGCCAATAAAATGTAGTTATGAGTTATGAGGGGTCAAGGCCTTATATAGGCATTGCATGCCTTGGAATTAGGGTAGGATTTAGTGTCTTGGTGGACAAGATACCCGTTTTAGATAGACTTCTGGATCCTTCCATGAGGAAGGTTGATTCATATTGGACTCATATGACTTGGGGACTACTCCTCGAAGAATTTGGGTCCAGACTGGACTCAATAGCGAAGTCCTACATTGGCTGATTTATTTAATTACGAATTTATTATTACAATTAGGGTCTTGGGCCTCATAATTGGGCTTTGACCTTAGACCAACCCAGGTTCATTTAATGTATCATTAAATGTGTCTTTAGGGCTTACTTTCAGCCCATATCATTTGCCCCACAACTTTTAAGAAAACTGATCAGGTTTTCATTGAAGTTAAAAGGTTTATGTACACTGGTGTTTCACAGATGTCTTCTTGAATGTAAAGTGTGGAGCGACCTAAACATTTACGACGATTCGCCTTATTCGAGGCTAACCAATTATATTTGTGTCTTACAGAAAATTGTAAATAATTTTCTTGCATTTTTCTCATACTCATAGGCATTTTTCACTATTTGTGAATTTGTTTATCAGAAATATGTTGGGCATATAACCTTTGGGAATAATTTTGCAATTTTTCCTCTCAAATTTCTCTAGAAACTGCTATTTTTTATGAAAATCAACAAAATTTCTAAAAAATTTCGACCAGGATTCCTGGTCGAAATTCGACCAAGATCCTAGTCGACTTAAGTCACTTTCTATCATTCTGGTCGATGGGGCTTCGACCAGGATTCCTGATGGAATAATCGACCAAGATCCTGGTCGACTTAAGTCATTTTTTGTAGTCTGGTCGATGGTTTTTTGACCAGAATTCCTGGTCGAAAATCGACCAGAGTTCAATATATAATTTCTTTTTACAGATTTCTCCAGGGGCCTCTTTATTTTTCATGGGCCTGTAACTTGGGCCTAAATTTTTTTTGTGCCTTTTTTATTGTAAACTTTGGACTGGGCTTTTGACCAATACATCCTGGTCAAAAATCGATCAGGATCCTGGTCGACTTAAACGCATTTTTGTCACCCTGGTCGAAGGCCTTTCGACCAGGATTCCTGATCGAATTTCGATCAGGTTCCTGGTCGACTTAAGTCCATTTTCAACGTTCTGGTCGAAGCCATTTCGATTGAAATTTTTGATTGAATTTCGATTGAAATCCTATAAAAAAATTTATTTTAAATTTTCTTTTATTTCCTTTGTTGATCCTTCAATGGACTAAGTCTGTGGGCTTATTAGGCCTACTGGGCCTATTGGGCCTGTAACCCATTTCATTTTTCATTATCTTTTTGGATTATAATTAATCCATTATCTAGAATTTTCTGGAATTTGTAGTTTAATCTAGGACCTTCCAGATCCTTCCCTTGTTTGGGCCTATGTGCCTTTCGTAGGCCTTAACCGGCTATTCCCGGTAATCCAAGATTCCAACCGGCTATCAACCGGTTGGAAAATTTCTATAAAAGAGTGAAGTGAGGCTATTTTCTCACTTCCCACTTAAACACTATTATTTCCTCTAAAAACTCTCATAAACCCCTCTCTAATTTTTCATTAAGTTAGGTAATTCTTGACGGTTTTTTTCTTCGATTTTTCGGCGAGATTCACCATTTTTTGGCTTTTCTTTGAAGTTTTGTTGGCTTTTTCTTGCATCTTCATCTTCACCACTACATTTTCTAGGTTCAAGCATCCTTTCTTTGAAGATCAATGGCGGACAGAGCTGCTCAACGCCTTGCCAAGTTGAACTCCGCTTCGAAAAGAGGTAACGACATTGAAATCCGTTCATCTTACATGAATTTAACCCAGATGATCAATGCTCGTGGGGATGAATTACCCTTCTTTATCTGATTTAGATGTTTACAATTGCTGTAATAAGTTTCATGATGAGGATATTATCAAGAGTTATAACAAAAACTATAGTGTTAGGCCCCCCTTTAAACTTGTTAAGGCTGGGTATAACGCCCTAGAAATATCGTACTTATAATTATTATTATTTAATATTAAATGTGAATTATATGAGGTGAATTTTTTTAGGATTGTATATATATAGGTGAAATCATGTTTACGTGCTTATATGATGATGTATATGTGAAATGTGAGTCCATGTATTTTTATTTGAATTTTTATGATTAAACCCTATTTATAAATTATGCATTATTGATCTTCGAAATTTTTTATAAATTCAACGGAGTTATTAAAAATCATGAAATCTTTGGTGTTATCATCTTTTTGAAATTATAGGGAGATTTATTTTGGTTTTTTAAGTATTTTAAATTGATTTTATGAGTTTTATGGCATTTAAAGGATCTTTATTTGTAAAATTCATATTTAATTCATTTTTGATCCTAAAAATATTTTAAAAATATAAGGAGGATTGTAATTTCATAATCTCCCTTTTAGAATTTTTAAACTTATTTTTTATGCAAATTTTCTGTTTAATTTCAATTTTTAAAATGGTTTAAATTAGTTTTTAATTGATTTTTAGCGGGTGGGAAATTACTTATTTCCTCCTGCCTTATCCTGATAAACAAACCCAGCTTCTTTCTTGGGCTTCTGGAGTACGCTGTCCTCCGTTTTCTTCTCGAGAAATCTCGAGAACTCTCCCCTCCCTTTTCTCCCTCCCTCTAACCCGCTAAATCTCTCTCCCGTATCTCTCTCTCCCATCTCTCTCGCATCTCTCTTCGTTTTTCCCCTGCTCCCCTCTCTATTTCAGCCTTGCGTTTGTGTACAGTGGTTGTGTATATTTAACTAGTGTGTGTGTATAGAACAATCGTGTGTGTGCGTGATAAAAGCGTGTTGTATGCATTCCGTGAGATGTGGGTTTCACAGACTGTGTAAGTTCACTGTTTGCGATCCTCTTCTTACTGCTGTGTTGTTGTCCAAGTTTCCCAATTGGTTTATCATCTGGGACAATTGGGTTCTTATTTTGTGTTTCCTAATGTTGTTGCTGGTGCTGGTTTTGTGATTGATAAGTGGATTTATATCCACTTGGATCGTTCCATATCGGCTTAAATTAATTACTTGGCCTCAAGAATGTGGTGTGTTTAATGTGTTTTCATTGAGTTTTGCAGAGCTAAGAGTTGGAGGAGTAAATTGTGGAAAATTCTGATTTTTTCGGGTAGGTTGCGCTGTCTTCACTGTTTTGGCCATGTATGGAGTTCTAGAAGTCAGAATTCAGCGATCTTACAGCTCACGCGAAGACAACGAGATTTTCTATTATCCTGGACAGAAAGCATGGCGCGGTTCGGCCTGGGAAGGGCGCTGCGGCGCGGGAACCCATCTGGACATTCTGAATTTTTATCCTGAAAATCATGATTCATTGTTTTGACAATATCTGGAGTTTTAGAAGTCCGTTTTCAGTGATCTTACAGCTCACGCGAAGCTTGGGAGATTTTCTACAATTTGGGATAGATAGTAGGGGCAAGGAGCATGCGGATCAAATTCGCGCACGTGTTCTTTGTGAAGCAAGGCTGGAAGATTACAGTTTTGTCCTTTTTCTAATTCTAATTGAATTAGGGTCTAAGCATAATTGGTGTCTATTCATCTTCTATCTCTTTTGTGGATGTATGTTTAGTTTGGTATACGTATGCTGACAGGTAGCGTGTACTTGTTTCGTGTTAACCGATCAGATATCATAACCATTGCATATAGTGATTAAAGGCGTCAGATCTAAGCGAAGTATTTAATGATGTTAGGATCCCATGTTTACTCTTGTAGATGTAATTCGATTCCAATTCTCATTAGTTAAGTAATTCTTAGTTTGTTAATTTCCTTTTTAGTTAATTTTAGTTAATCAATCCCAATCTTGTTAATTGTCTTAGCAGTGAATAAAAACCATACATTGTTGCATAGGTGCATGAACTGAATTAAAACCTAAACCAGATCCCTGTGGGAATGAACTCGACTTATTCATATATTACTTGTGACCACGTACGCTTGCGTGATTTTGTGTTAACAAGTTTTTGGCACCGCTGCCGGGGATCATCGGTGTTTTATTTTTAGTTTATGTGCTTGTCATCAGTGGTCATTAGAGTTCATTGACTCGGATTGTTTCTTACATAGTTGTTTAGTTCTATGTGTTTCAGGTAGCAATGGGAGAACCAGCATTAGCAGCAAAAGCATTGATGTATTATTCTCAACCAAAGATCAATGACATCCAATATAACATTGTCAGGCCATCTATTGCAGCTAATACTTTCGAAATCAAGCCTAGCATAATTCAGATGGTGCAAAATTCGGTTAGGTTTGGGGGTGCTCCGATTGAAGATCCTAACATGCACATCCGGAATTTCATTGAGATCTGCGACACTTTCAAGATCAACGGGGTGTCGGAAGATGCTATCAAATTGAGACTTTTCCCATTCTCTTTGAGGGATAAAGCTAAGGGCTGGTTGCACTCTCTACCAGCAGGTTCTATTTTGACATGGGAGGATCTTGCTCAGAGATTTCTCACTAAATTTTTTCCCATGGCAAAGACCGCAACAATCAGGAACGCTATTACTAAATTTTCACAGTAGTCTGAAGAATCTTTGTGCGAGGCTTGGGAGTGATATAAGGAGATGCTAAGGAAGTGTCCACATCATGGGATGCCTGATTGGATGGTTATTAACTGCTTTTATAATGGCTTGGGTGCACAGTCAAGACCCATGCCAGATGCAGCATCAGGTGGAGCTTTATGGGCTAAGAGCTATGCAGAAGCTTATGAGCTAATTGAGATGATGGCTGCGAATGAATACCAGAATCCAACTCAGAGATTATCACAAGGAAAATTAGCAGGAATTCTGGAAGTTAATACAGTCACAGCTCTAGCAGCTCAGCTAGAGGCACTTAATAAGAAATTGGATTTTATGTCCAAGCATAGGGTGCCTCAAGTTGCTAGTGGTGGTGAGCTATGTGAGGGCGCATATGAGACGAGTAAATATGCCATATCTTCTGAATCGGCACAGTTTGTGAGCAACTTCCAGCAACCTTCGCAACCAGCTCCAGCCACCTATCATTCCAATTTCGGCTGGAGCAACAATCAAGATTTTTAGCAGCAACAATTTCATGGGGATGATGGTCAATCTTCGAATGAAAAATCTGAATTGGTTTGTTTTAGAGGCCTTGTGGAGGACTGAAGCCTTAAAGAAAGCTGGATTTGGAAAAACAGAGGTTATAGTTTCAGAAACAGGTTGGGCGAATTTAGGTTGGGCCTTGTGAATTGATTTATTTCTTGAATTTGTTAGAACTGTTATTTTTACGAACTGAGTTTGATTTTGCGGTTGAAATATTTGTTTGAAATTGTTAATCGTAATATTTGTTCATATTGTATTTGTGACATTTTGGTTATATGTTTGCAGTTTGTGTAGTTGATTGATTTGATTTTACATCTTTTTTATGTATATTTAGGGAGTACATATGTTTTTCTGCATATGTAATGTGTCACACTTGGGAACACTGGCACATATTACGTAGACTTGGAATTCCTCTGGTAAATTAACGCATGTCTAATATTCTATCATCATCACCATTCATTCTGATGATGATTTAAGTTTAAATGCGCTATGTTTTGTAGTCAATAAAGATTCAAATAATGGTGCACTGTCACTCATCCTGTACTTATCAAATTTAAAGTGCTACACACTCAATGATCTGAGTATAGCTACCAGGAATTTCCATCATGACAGTGTGATAGGGCATGTTTGTTCTGATCGTGTAGACAATGGCTGGATTGATCAGAACTGCTGCAAAATTGGGATACTGAAGGGTCTGACTATTTAAATAAAGATGATTGCTCAGGACAGATATACCAAATGTAACGAGTCGAGCAATGGCTGGTTAGTATCAACATCTCAAAATGTACATTATTTTAATTATGCTGGCTGGATAACTCTTTGCCACCTCTTTGACACAGAGAGAAATCAATATTCTGGGGAGACTTTGTCATCCCAATCTTGTCAAATTGATTGGATACTTCTTAAAAAGGAAGCATCGACTTCTAGTATATCACATATTCATGCCTGAGAGAAGCTTTAAAAACTATCTATTCAAGAGTGAGTTTCTCAATCTTATTAGCTAATTTCTTTTACTAGAGAACCATTATTTATGTGAAGAATTTGAAAGTATGATATGGTGTTGCAACGGAATCACTCTAATTTGAAAGTATGATATGGTGTGGAAGTGAAGAAATTTAAACAAGGGATCAAACTTGTATATTTGTAAAATATGCTTGTGAGTTGTGAGTTCAACTGTTTTGTGATGTAGCTACCTGATTTTATTAAAATAGGGGTTCCGTACTTTCAACCGCTCTCCTGGAATCTTCGTATAAGTAACTACTCTTGGTGCAGCAAAGGGTCTTGCACAGTTGCACATCTTCACAGTGCAGAGGCAAATGTTATTCATGGTGATATCTACACAAATTATATATTAATCGATTCTGTATGTGTGATTATTGGATTATTCATAACTCATAAGTTCTCATTCTCATTTCTAATTCTGACGGTCATCTATCAATGAAAAGCGATAGATTCAACTTTGGAGCTGTTCTCGTGGAAACTTTGACAGGGAAAACAATATTTGAGCTTCTTCAAAATGAATATGACCTTGATTCTTATTTCAAGGATGCGGACCTTACCAGCAAGCAGACCCTTACAACAACGCAAAATGCACCTCCTTACTTTATGCATATTTATGCTACCTTGGGTAGGCCCGTATAGAATGTGTCACACTTGGGAAACACTGGCACCGATAGACTTGAAGAAACTGCACCAGAAAATCAGTCACTGCCGATGGCTATGTATGTTGTATGTGGTGATGAAAATGGGGAATGAGGCGGAGCTCTTGTCCTTTGTATTGAAGATGCATCTAGACATTGTCGTGAATTTTCACAGGTCAAGTTGTTAGAATCGAGAATGAAGTTTTCATTCTGTACATGCCAGATCATGAATTAGTAACTGCCCTTTAAAGCATAGTTAAGTGTTGGGGGGGTTGTTCCATACTTTCCGCATTCAGTTCTAGCTATTTCTGCATGCGCTTTGCTTCGACCTGGGGGTGCTTTTAAGCTGGCTTCTTTCTTTGATTGCCCTGGTTGTAAAACTTCACGACTCTTTCTATCTATGAAAAAAGACCTTTCCTTTTTTAAGAAAAAGAAGGTCAGCTTCATAGCTCCAACCTATACAAGGGGCTTTGATGCCCAAATGGAGAAACTTAACTAAACTTTGTGGATCATTTTCTGTAAAAACTAGCTGGTTTGGAAGATGTGAGTCTCAAAAAATTGTTGTTCGGTTGATTTTGGGAATCATGGTTTTTAATTAATTTTCTGAATGTTGTTCGGTTGTAAAATTATGGATGTAAAATTATTGGTTGATTTTGGGAATTATGGTTTCTAAATAAAATAATTTGGATAAAATTATTGGTTGATTTTGGGAATTATGGTTTCTAAATAAAATTATTGGTTGATTTTGGGAATTATGGGAATTATTTTCTGGGTTGTACAGAAAAATAAAATAATTTTTTTTAATATTTTGGATAATATACGTCGGTTGTTTAGAAGAACCGACGTAAAAGGATAACAATATACGTCGGTTGTTTAGAAGAACCGACGTAAAAGGATAACAATATACGTCGGTTACTAATGAATTGTTTTTTTTTTTTTAATTTTTTGGACCTTATACGTCGGTTGTTTAGAAGAACCGACGTAAAAGGATAACAATATACGTCGGTTGTTTAGAAGAAGCGACGTAAAAGGATACAATATACGTCGCCTTTTTAACCGACGTAAAAGACTCTGACTTTATACGTCGCCTGCCCATACGTCGCAACTTAACCAACGTATAAGACCTATTTAACCGACGTAAAAGGCCAGTTTTCTACTAGTGCCTTGTTCTTGAGTGAATATTTTGTTGTGAGTGAATTGTGAGTGTTTGCTTGTTTTTGCGTATGAGATCCCGAGTTTGTCTCAAAGATGTACTCTTGTAGGCTTAGCATGGTTACTAACTTATTCTTACACTTGACATGGACTTTTGAGAGCTTATGCATGTTCATTGAGTAGACTATGTGAATACTTGCACTTTCGACACCAAGACATTGCGTATTTACTTTGATTCTTAAGTTGATATGACATGAGAGGATTTGAAGGTGTGATGATGTATTAGTAGTAAATCACTTGCATTTTCATATTAGTTGCATTCATGCATTGCAATTGCATTGGATTTTGTGGGTACATTCGTTATAGGCCCTCATGAGACCTCACTCGTCCACTAGGGCTGCCTAGGGGTTTAAACGGCTTGTTACATATGCCAAATGCAACCGTGATCACCTACGGAAGTGGTACTAGTTAGTTGTATATAGTTTTATTTGTTTATGCTTGAGGACAAGCATCAATTTAAGTTTGGGGGTGTGATAAGTGGATTTATATCCACTTGGATCGTTCCATATCGGCTTAAATTGAGTACTTGGCCTCAAGAATGTGGTGTGTTTAATGTGTTTTCATTGAGTTTTGAAGAGCTAAGAGTTGGAGGAGTAAATTGTGGAAAATTCTGATTTTCCGGGTAGGTTGCGCAGTCTTCACTGTTTTGGCCATATCTGGAGTTCTAGAAGTCAGAATTCAGCGATCTTACAGCTCACGCGAAGACAACGAGGTTTTCTACGATCCTGGACAGAAAGCATGGCGCGGTTCGGCTTGGGAAGGGCGCTGCGGCGCGGGAACCCTTCTAGACATTCTGAATTTTTATCCTGAAAATCCTGATTCACTGTTTTGGCCATATCTGGAGTTCTAGAAGTCCGTTTTCAGTGATCTTACAGCTCACGCGAAGCTTGGGAGATTTTCTACAATCTGGGATAGATAGCAGGTGCAAGGAGCGTGCAGATCAAATTTGCGCACGTGTTCTTTGTGAAGCAAGGCTGGAAGATTACTGTTTTGTCCTTTTTCTAATTCTAATTGAATTTTAGGTAGTTTCTTGCACCTAAATTGAATTCTAATTGTATTTTAGGGTGTTTCCTTGCTGGTCAAGACTTCTAGAGCCTATTTAAACACATCCTACCATTGTAATTTGTATCACCATTACATATCAATTACTTAGGTTTATTTGTATCTTTTCATACTTTGTTTCTATCATGGTTTCATCAGATCCCATGATGACGAGAGGTTCGATTATGAACTAATCGTTATCATGGGATTCTAACGGATTTATTTATGGAGCTTTAGTATCTTGATTGCTTTAAAGATCTGTGTGTGATGTATATCTGATATCCTTGTATGGTTATGCTTAATTGATAGATGCGTCGCGAACATCTAATTTGTTAATCTCTTGTGAAGTGAAAGTGGATCTTGAGATTTAGAACTTGCCATGCTAGCATAGGTTCATGATTGTTTATCAACATGATTGGTAGTATGAGATGAAAATACTTATATTGCCCTGTGTGATCTTTATGGATAACTTTCTCTTCAACCGTTATGTTTTCAAATTCTATAGACATATAGGGTCTAAGCAGAATTGGTGTCTATTCATCTTATATCTCTTTTGTGGATGTATGTTTAGTTTGGTATACGTATGCTGACAGGTAGCGTGTACTTGTTTCGTGTTAACCGATCAGATATCATAACCATTGCATATAGTGATTAAAGGCGTCAGATCTAAGCGAAGTATTTAATGAAGTTAGGATCCCATGTTTACTCTTGTAGAAGTAATTCGATTCCAATTCTCATTAGTTAAGTAATTCTTTGTTTGTTAATTTCCTTTTTAGTTAATTTTAGTTAATCAATCCCAATCTTGTTAATTGTCTTAGCAGTGAATAAAAACCATACATTGTTGTATAGGTGCATGAACTGAATTAAAACCTAAACCAGATCCCTGTGGGAACGAACTCGACTTATTCATATATTAGTTGTGACCACGTACGCTTGCGTGATTTTGTGTTAACAGTGATTTTGGGTTTGAGTTGTTGGAATTGGTTACAACTACTGTGGTGATGTTTGTTAAGATTTCAGATAATATCACTACTACTATAGTACAGATTACAGCTAATAGCAACAAAAGAAATAAACGATTGCAGACCAAAAGATAAAAAGCATTTTCATTTCCAAGATAAACCTTCCATTCTCAGTAACAACCTATTAATAGGCAAACAACTAACGGTATGAAAAGATAGTGGACCTAACACGTGGCCCAATTAACAACCCTCTACTGAATGAATCCGGCCCAATACTAAACGACCCCGTTTAAGCTAATTTCATTTACGCGCCTTAATTCTAATTAATTAAAACTGAGCTCTGAATACGGGATCATGACAAATCTTCCCCCTTAAACTGATCCTTGTCCCCAAGGATCAAACTTAGGAAATTTCTTATGAATCTCCTCCCACGGTTCACAAGTAGCTTCCTCCTTCTCCCCATTGGTCCACTGAACTAGAACCATGGTGGCTTGCCTGTTCCCCTTTTTAATTAACCTTCTATCAAGAACAGTGATTGGTTGCACCTGCAATTCTCCCTCAGTAGTCATCCCTGGTAGTTCAGTCTGCACTATCTTGCCCTTGCCAATTATTTTCTTAAGTTGAGATACATGGAACACATTGTGTACCTTAGAACCTGCTGGAAGCTCAATCTGGTAGGTTACACTTCCTATCTTCTTTATCACCTTATAGGGCCCATAAAATTTAGCAGCAAGCTTCTGGTTCTTCCTCATTTCCACTGAAGTTTGTCTATAGGGTTGTAGCTTCAGGAACACTTCCTCTCCCACTGTGAATTGTCTGTCAGTCCTGTGTTTATTTGCATACCATTGCATCCTTTCTTGTGCCTTTAACAAATTTTCCTTTAGTACTTGCTGAATTTGGAGTCTGTCCTTCACAAATTGTTTTACCCCTGGATTTGTGGTGGTTGCTGACTGATAGTGTAGAGAGGGTGGATCTTGATGGTAGAGTGCCTTGAAGGGAGACATCCCTGTAGCTGTATGGTGGATACCATAGTTCAGCCATTGGAAGCCATTGATTCCACAGTGAGGGTTTCTGCCCTGCTACACACCTTAGATACATTACTAAGCACTGGTTGACTCTCTCTGTCTGACCATCTATTTGTGGATGGTAGGCAGTGCTGAGGTTGACTTTTTTTCCCATACTACTGAATAGCTCTTTCCAGAAACTACTAACGAAGATAGTATCTCTATCAGAGATTATAGTAGTAGGTGGCCCATGTAATTTTACCACTGTGTCCAGAACCCTTTATGCCACAGTAGTTGTAGTATATGGGTGACTTAAAGCAACAAAGTGCCCATACTTGGTCAATTTGTCTACTATGACCAATATTACTTCCTTCCCAGCAGATTTTGGAAGCCCCTCTATAAAATCAAGAGTAATTGTTTCCCAAACATTGTTGGGTATGAGGAGGGGTTGTAAAAGTCCTGATGTAGAGATATGCTCAGACTTACACCTTTGACACATATCACAAGCTCTTATAAACTCTTGCACATCCTTCTTGAGATTTGGCCAGTAGAATTTCTCTTGAATTCTTTTTATTGTGGCTGTGATCCCAGAGTGGCCCCCTTCAGGGCTGCTATGGGTGTTTCTTATGATGTGGGCTCTCATCTGACCTTCTAAGCCAACAAACCACCTCCCCTCATACATTAACTCACCATTCACAAGTTTCTAGCCAGAGTTGTTACCCTTGAACCATTAGCTTTGACATGAGCTGCTGAGCTACAACATCATTCTCCCAGCTGCTCTTGAGTTCTTCTTTCCATAGGGGAATGATAGTGTGTATGGCATTGCATATCACAGACTTCTCATGACACCTTGATAGAGCATCAGCTACTAGGTTATCTTTTCCTTTCTTATACACCACTGTGTAGTCATAACCAAGCAGTTTAGAGAGCCATTTGTGTTGTAACAAAGTTGTTAATTTTTGCTCCATCAAGTGCTTTAAGGCCTCATGGTCTGTCTTAATTACAAACTTGTGACCCAACAGATAGTATCTCCACCTCCGGACTGCCATTATAACAGCCATTAGTTCTTTCTCATAAGTTGATAGGCCCAGATTCCTAACAGCTAGCACCTTGCTAAGGAAAGCAATAGGTTTGCCTTCTTGCATCAAGACAGCCCCAACACCATTTTGACAGGCATCTGTTTCCAAAACAAAGGGTTTGGTAAAATCTGGCATTGCCAATACAGGGGTTGATGCCATTGCTGTCTTGAGCTTGTTGAATGCTAATTCAGCTTCATCACTCCATTTGAAAGCACCCTTCTTTAATAATTGATTGAGAGGCTTACTGATAAGACCATAGTGGGCTACAAACCTCCTATAGTAACCAGTTAAACCTAAAAATCCTCTTAATGCCTTCAGGTTAGCAGGCAATGGCCACTCCACCATGGGTCTGATCTTTTCTTGGTCAGCCTCCACCCGAGCATGATATACGATGTGCCCTAAGTACTCCACACTAGGTTTGGCAAATTCACACTTGGACCTCTTGACAAACAGAGTGTGTCTCCTCAGAAGTTCCAGCACAGTTCTAAGATGAACAACATGCATCTCAAGTGTAGGGCTATACACTAAGATGTCATCAAAGAAAAATAACACAAAATCTCTCACTTGCTCCACAAATACTTCATTCATGAGACTTTGAAAGGTTGCAGGTGCATTGGTCAAGCCAAAAGGCATGACCATGAACTCATAATGTCCCAGATGTGTTCTGAAAGCAGTCTTGTATATGTCTTCTGGGTGCACCCTTATCTGGTGATACCCACTTCTCAAATCTAACTTGGTAAACACCGAACTGCCTTTTAACTTAGCCAGAAGTTCTTCTATAATGGGACTTGGAAATTGATTCTTCACTGTAATAGCATTAAGTGCCCTGTAGTCAACACATAGCCTCCATGTGTTGTCCTTCTTTTTCACTAGCAAGACAGGGGATGCATAAGGTGAACTACTATGTTTGACAATGCCACTTTGCAACATTTCTTTTACAATTTTTGCTATTTCACTCTTATGCACATAGGGCACTTATAAGGGTTAGAACTTATAGGATTGCTGTCAGCCTTGAGGGGAATTCTATGATCATGACTTCTTGGTGGAGGTAGGCCCTTAGGTTCTGCAAACACATCTTTAAATTCCTCCAGTAATTGGTTGATCTTTGCAGGTACAGGTTCTGGAGGTTGTTCCTCACTCACAGCCATAACTTGGATTAAAAAGAAACTATCTTCCTTATGGATCCACCTTTTATCTTTCTCCTGGAGCAAGTGAACACTTGGCACTTCTTGTATATACTCTAATTTAATCTTCTGGCCTTTCCAAGAAACAATGATACTATTATACTCAAAATCAAACACCACCGGGCTAACCCTTCTCATCCAGTTTACTCCCAGGATAATGTCATATCCCCCAATAGGCAATATTAGCATGCTAGCTTCGAATTCCTTCCCAGCGATTTCCCAATCAAACTTAGTAATTTGTGGGTTACACTTGATTCTTGCTCCATCAGCCACAGTGACACTAATTTGAGAACATGGTTGAGTTTTCAGGCCTAACTGCTTAGCTGCTCAGGCTGACACAAAATTATGAGTAGAGCCACTATCAATTAGCACTCTCAACTGGTGAATTCCTCTTTTCCCTTGCACACTCAAGGTATGCAAACATCAGTTCCTGTGAGGGCATGGATGGAAACCTCAGACTCCACAGTGCTTGCTTCAACTTCACCTTCTTGCTCCTCCCAAATTATTGACAGCTCTCCCTTATTCTCAGTTTTAGCATCTATATTAACTCCTTCTGTAGTGAGCATGAACAGCTGCTTGTTTCTGCAGTTATGTCCAGGAACGTATTTCTCATAACAATGTACACATAATCCCTTATTCATCCTATCTCTGAAGTCACTGTAAGACAATCTTCTCACTGTCTTAGAATCTCTGCCACTGGATTGGCCTGCATTTCCTTTATACTTGTCACTGAAATGTGTAAATTCTCTTTTGTGGGGTATACTGATGTTGATAGATGGCTTTGCAGGGATTTTAGTCCTCCTCTCCATAGCTTCTATAACACATTCCTGAGCTCTTGCCTTGTCTCTGGCATCTTTAAGCAAAATTGGCTTGTGGAGATACAATGTGCTAGAGATTTCGTCCTTTAAGCCACTCAAAAAACTATTAACAAAATAAAGTTCAGTGAGGTTTGGGTTTTACACCACAATGTATTTCTTCAACTCTTTGAACTGTGTGATGTAATCATCCACCTTTCCTTTCTATACTAGTTAATTGAACTGCCCCTCAAGGTTTTCATATCCTCCCCTAGTAAATCTGTGGCAAACCAATCTCGAGAAATCTACCCATAAAAGGTCATTATGCTCTAGTTGTATTGATTGATACCAGGTATCTGCTTCACCATCCAGATACAAAGCAGCATAAATGACTTTCTGCCTATTGTCAAGAGTGGGGTTTAACTGGAAGAATTTCTCACACTTAGAAATCCACCACCTGGGATCTTTCCCTTCAAATCAGGGAAAGTCAATCTAATGGAATTTATATGTGGTAAACTATTGGTTGTCTCTAACATAGTGTGGTTGGTTAAAGGGGATGGGGTTTTGCTGGTAGTACGGTTGTTGGTGGTAAGGAGGTACAGTATGTAGGTTGTTGTAAGGAGGCAGGTTGGGTGGTGGGTTAATATGGCCAGTAAATTATGGCACATTACCCTGGGGCTGGAATGGAGGGATATGCCCAGGGAATATGGTTGGTTGAGGAAATTGTGTAAATGGAACTGAATCAGCATTATAATGCAAGGAAGAGAGATATTGTTGTAACAACGGTGGTAGATTTACTGTTTGTGGTGTGTGTGAGGTTTGTGGCACAAAATTTAGATTAGGGTTTTGGAGAGGGTTTGACCTTACCTTATGGATTTGAGGTTGAAACTGAGGATGTTGAGTTTGCTCTGCTTCCAATGGTATGGATGAACTCCCTGCTCCAGAAATACCCACCCTAGCTCGAATCATCTCCTCCCAGGGCTCAACAAAAGTTGCTATGTTTGATGGCGTGGTTGGAATGAACCTAGGTGGGTAGCCAGTGTTTTTAGCTCCTGCCTGTTTTAAGATTTGTGTCGATGAACCCACCTTTGGAGAGTCTATTTGCTTGCCCTTTAGGTTGTGTTTGAGCAGATCCATTAAATCAGTGAATTTTTTGTTGTTTTCAGCGTTGGCAGAGGCTAGTTGTTTCATGTTTTGCCTCATTTCTGCCATGGAATCATTATTTCTCAAGTGCTCTTCTTCAAAAATTATTTGAAGCTGCTCAATTCTGGATTCTAACGAAGCAACGGAGTTTTCAGCCATGGCTCAGGGTTGCTCTAATACCACTTTGTTAAGATTTCTGATAATATCACTACTACTATAGTACAGATTACAACTAATACCAACAAAAGAAATAAACGATTGCAGACAAAAAGATAAAAAGCATTTTCATTTCCAAGATAAACCTTCCATTCTCAGTAACAACCTATTAATAGGCAAACAACTAACGGTATGAAAAGATAGTGGACCTAACACGTGGCCCAATTAACAACCCTCTACTGAATGAATCCAGCCCAATACTAAATGACCCCGTTTAAGCTAATTTCATTTACGCGCCTTAATTCTAATTAATTAAAACTGAGCTCTGAATACGGGATCATGACAATGTTCGAGTTTGGGTGTGTTGTTCTGTGCACTATGAAACCGAAACAGAGGTTTCTTGAATTTCTTGTTAATCTGAGTTTATTAATTCGATTGTCCTAATGATACACTTGGCTTTGAGGCTTTACAAATTAATTGGTTCGATTGTTAGCTAATGTTAAGTTTCGAGGCTGTTAAATTTGGTTGTTTCCTAATACTGTTAAGTCTCAGAATTTGGTTAACTGTTCTTGGTGATGAATGTGTGGAGATGGTGATGAATAGTGCTGTTTAATCCGTTTTCTCTGTAAAAATTTTCAGAAAATTGTTTTTGGGTCAAATTGTTATAAAAACTTTATAAAATTCAAAATTCTTTTATGAATTATTATTTTAATTTCTAAAAATTTAATTTAATTAGTTAATTATTTTTAAATAATAATTTAATTGATTTAATTAATTGATTAATTATATTAATTAATTATTATTTAAATATATAATTGAATTAATTGAATTTAAATACTTTTTATTATAAAAGATTTGTTATTTTTATGAGTTGATTAATAAATAATTAATTTGAATATTTCAATTAATTTAATTATTCTTATTAATTGCGTATTAATTAAATTGCTTATCCGTTTTTAACGAGAAAAGTATTTCTGGAATCAGAAAAATGACCTGGTTCTTATAAAGATGGATTTAAGTTAAAATTCAACTTTTA
The DNA here is from genome assembly GCA_036435485.1 of Saposhnikovia divaricata. NCBI lineage: Eukaryota > Viridiplantae > Streptophyta > Magnoliopsida > Apiales > Apiaceae > Saposhnikovia > Saposhnikovia divaricata. The sequence goes on along the minus strand of CM071599.1, from coordinate 137,801,586 downwards.
AATTCGGGTCAACTTTTTACCAAACCTTTTTAATGAGTCGGTTATATCCGATAATTAGGATTTTCCCCGTTTTCTGTTTTAAAAACACCTGATAAAATCTTTTTATGATCTAATCTATGAGCTATGTGTATTATATTCTTATGTTTGCTGCAAGTTGAGGCAACTTTATTTTAGTAGTGTATATACAGTTGAATGGTTGAATTGAAAAACAGGTGGATAGTCCTATTTACGAATACTTCATGCCGAAATTTTCTAAAAATCCCCTGTATATAGATTTATTTAACTTGTTTGATTACAACGATTTGTGGACATGTTTTGAGTGTTAACTGTTTTTTTATATATGTGTTAAGTGATTGTCTTGAGGATTAATGAATTAAATCGAGGATAGTTGTTGTCTCGAGGTTTATTTACTTAATTCGAGGATTAATTGTTGTCTTGAGAATTTTTTTATTTAATTCGAGGATTAAGTTCCTTTTAAGGAATATATATGGATTGAGTTGGATTGAGTTGTATGCATAATTGTTTATCTGGTTTGTATTATAAGATGTCGTTAGGGGTAGACGATGTTTTCTTTGAGTTACTGACTACGATTGTCAGATTACTTTTATTTTTACGGGGATTGAGAGATGGATATTGATTTAGGTTTGTCGATGGAGAAAAGTGGATGTTAAATGAGGATGATGAAGATGGATGGAGTATTGGTTGCGGTTATTGGATTCACTGTGAGGTGTTTTAACACCGGGAAAACGTTTATGTTCAAATGGGACATTTCCAATTATTTTCTCCCAACAGAGATATTGAAGTAGACGCGCCGGCTCAATGTCGACAGATCAAATTTGTGGCAACCGCTAAAGCGTAAACCAAAACATGATTAAAACAGAGGACATGATGACGTGAGATAGAAGAAAAAGATAGTTGTATTACTTCGGCGTTACGCAATAGCTAAGGACCTGAGGCAAGTATTTTCCCCTTGATCATCTTAAACACTTTTTATTTTATGTTTCATTGATTCATATCATGACGAATAGCTATTGTTCAGAGCTATTTGTGATTCTAAAATATTTTTATGCGAACACAGTTACTTGATATTGGTACCCTTGATGTGGGGAATTGTTAAATATTAACTCTTCATATCCTTATTATCGTAGTAAATAATAGGGATGTGACCTGTATTTAAAACTAATCATTTCCTGTTGAATTCGGAAATTGCTCTATCGGATTGGAAAATGGTAAAGCGTAGGAGGCCACGTCGAGTAGTTGGTCCAACTATATTTAAGGAGGATATGGTAACCATTCGATCTATCTATAGGCTAACATTACTTGCCTATTTTGGTACCCTCAAGAAATTTAAATTATACCCACGGGTACAGCAATGTATCGGTGGTTATAAAGGGTCCCATTGCTTATGAACTTGATCAGGGGGCCATGGTGTTTTATCTTTCTTTTTTATATATCCAATCCATATCTCCAAAATGGCTATTATATATTGGGAGTTGGCAGTTGATTCACTTTTGTGACATGCCGAATGATTTCAGTTATGGTTTGAATTATATCACAGTTGTTGATTCAGTTTTTTCTATAAACTGTTTTACATTTCAGTCGATTTTATGCCCCACTTATCCTGGTTTTATATCAAAATTTTTATACGCTTGCTGAGCATTTCTTTCGCTCATACTTGCTGTTTTAAATTCTAACATTTCAGTAACGTAGTTTGGCGAGACTTATCCGTACAGTTCAGAAAGAGAAGAAGCGTGATGCTATTTCGATGATGACTTGGCTTAGGGTATCTGGATTTAGTGTAATATCTATTTTATATAATTTTGTTCTACTATTTATTATTATTATTATTATTATTATTATTATTATTATTATTATGCAAAAGTCTAGTTGGCCTGGCGTACTTCTTATCGAAGTTACACCAGTGGTTTAAGATTTGATCAAAAAGAATGTTGTAAAGAAGGAATACTTTTTATTTAATGGAATTTTGATTCTTGTTTCTAGCCCTATAACCTTAAGGATCTTGGTATGTTTGGGGTCATAGATGTTATATTTCCAGTGTTGGACAATCACAAGTGATTGACTATTATTAAATAGATGTTTTATTTTGGGGATTTTCGCATGACAACCAAATCTTCTGACCCCGGATTTTGGGGCGTTACAGGTGGTATCAGAGCAGGGTTATAAGAAAATAGAAACGAGAGTGTGTAGGAGTGTGTATAGTTAAGTAAGGAATGTCCGAGCTCATTTAGATTTTGTATTGGGCTATTGAATATTGTACCAATTAGTAAGTTAAGATTGGAGTACTCGTTTGAGATAGTTATGCTGAACTGGATAGACCGCCTTGCGAATGGAGATGTCTTATGTGGAATCTTCAGAGACTATTACGAGTTAACGATGACAAACGATATCGATATACTTAAAAGGTGGAAAGAAAGAAGCTTAAAATCGAATGACGAGCTATCAAAGGAGCTGATAAAGAAGGTATAAGTAGAGACCTTGGCAATACCTTTCCTTTCTATGAATTATTTTGACACCCTCCTAAAGAGGCATTCGTTAAACGATATATTTCCTCTTCTAAACAATGACATTTTGACACTTGGGTTTAACCCCATTTTGGATTTCAATTGTTTCAAAGGGTATTATGAAACCTACTTTCAAATTTCTGAGGTTCTCAACTTTTTTTTTCTCCAGCGGTGAATAACTTTATTGTAAGAACCCAGATTTTGGATAGAATTAAAACTTTTTATTATTTAATGATGTAAGAATGAATAGTGGTTACAGCTACGATGTAATAGATGATCTTCTTAATGAATGAATAGAATTCGACTTAAATATCTATATGTCTTGAAGAATGCTAATGGTTGACAACTTAGATAAGAATAATCTATCTCCTAGGGGAATAAGATATGGTAATTCCAAGCACGGGAATATTCTCATGTCATCCAAATCGATAACGATTAGTCCAGTGGTTCCGTGAAAGGGTTAATGAACGCCCGAGAGAGAACAAGGACATTGTCATAAACATGGGGAATAAAAGAAAGAATAAAGAGTGAATAGTGTTTTTGGTAGAAATGAGAATATTATTAGACGACGCTATATAGAAGTATTCAGAACGGATTTCCGAGTTCGTATTAGTGATCCAAGGGCAAAATAAGTGTATGTAAAAGCTGTCGGATTCTGAAAAACCGCACTTTTATTTTCTCCGAGAATTTCGTGGACACTGATAGATTTAAGGATTTAACGAAGGGATTTAAGGAATTTAAATTCGAAAGTTAGTAAGAAGGATGGAGGATGATAGTATTAATATTAAGAAGGTTTCCGGTAAAACCCTAATTAGAAATCCGTGAGATATTCCTACGAACGATCAATCGAAACGAGCAATAACCGGACAAAAGAAGCAAGCAGAGGAAGCAAGAGTCATGCATAAGCTACTAGAAATATCTAGCAACCAAGTGGACTCAAGTAACTAGCATGCTTAGAGATTTAAACTAGTACTTAGCAAGCAACCACTTGGTTAGCCTTAACACCATCCAATCTCCAACACTTGTCCTTCCATATTCATCATTCCTTACATCATCACTTTAATAAAGCAAAACAAGATGAGATATTATCTAAACTCATCCACTTTATGCATTATTGTTCAAAGTAACCAAGAAAAACATCAACCTCTCCCTTGCCTTCTTCCATTCGGCCTTTTGGCTAATCCAAGAACCAAAAATCAACTTCCAACCATCATTTGATCTTGTAATTTTTATGGTGAGTCCTATATTTCATAAATCTAACCTCCTAGAAATTTCAAGTCCAAATTCCATGGTTTCCATTTTCAAAAAAAATCAAGAAAGGTGAGGGTGAATAGTGTTTCTTATGAACTAACTTTGAATTTTCTTGTTTTTCATGGTTGATCTAGCAAGCCTAAGCATTCTTAAGGATAGATCAAGGCTTAGTAAGGATACATCAATCTCTAAGGAAGGTAAGAAGCTCCAAAAACCCTTAGTATCATTTTGAGTTTTATGAGTTTTATGGGTAGTTAAGTGTTAGTATGCTATGTTATGCTTAGATCTATGTTATTAGTTGAATTATGGTTGTTGTTTGGATTATTATCCATGAGATGGTTGAGATGAGATGTTTTTAGACTAGTCATGATGTTATCATGTGTTAGAATTTATGGGGTGTAGTGCTTGATTGATTCACGGTGATGTGAAAACTTTGGAAATCGTGTAAACATAGCCGTCGTAATGCCGAATTTTCGTTAATCATAAAAAACCGTGCATCACAGTAGCTAGAATACACTATCAAGTTTCATATTTTGCCATGATAATATAGATAATGTTCCAAGCTTCGTTTTGATATAAAGAACGTGTGAAATGGACTTACGGTTTAGGATTTATGGCCGATATACTGAAAGTAGTTCGAAACCGTAAACGAGAATTTGTAACTGAAATTGAACCCTCGTAAAATACGTAAGTCAGTGGCGAATCTTGGTAATTAAATACTAGAGGTAAAAGGGAAGGTGTGAGAGAAAACCTCATGTGAAACGGATAGTTTTTCGATTTTATAAAAATGTTTGAATCAAGGTTAAACTCGAACGAACCCCTTAAAAGTATAACTTTGGTTATAACTTAGAAACGAGCGATAAAACTCGAGGTATAATCTTGGTTCGTAATCGACCGACCTTAGAACTTATACGACTTAAGTATATACTAAGTGTGAGCATGATGTCATGTCTTAATGACGAACAAATGTCGGATCGTATCGGTAATAAAAAGAGTTACACTAAAGGGTGTATAACGAGATAATTCGAAAACATGTTTCGACTTAAGTTGATACTTAGCCTTTTAAAAAGTGTTAAGTGATTAATCTCAAATATTCTGACTATTTATAGATCGCCGAGCTGACCCGGGATACACTACCACTACCCCTACTCGTACTTGATTACCAGGCAAGTTTTAAATCCTTTTTAAAGGCTGTTGTTGTGAATATATATATGATTCGATTTTGTGTTACATATGCCATAGCATGCATGCCTACTTTCAAGATATATTGTGATGCCTGTTCCTTGAATTATTGTTGGCTTATAAGCTAGATAATAATCAGTTATAAGCCGGTTGTTGATAAGTCCCTTAAAGAAGGGCATGTATATCGTATTCATTGAATATAGACCGGGAGTCAGTACTTCTTAATACATCGTAATTACTTTCGAGGGAAATATTTAAGTAAATAATTTTCCATTGTTTGGTTGACGAATATTATTTTGAATATTCGTTCGAGATTATTTAATTCACGATCATTACTTCAAATATTTATTTGAATGATACCTATTCAATGAATATTAATTTTCAATACTCATTCAAAGTCGACTCATTTATCGAATATTATTTCGAATATTCTTTTAAAGCTTGGATTACTAAATGAATATTATTTTGATATTCATTTAGAATATTATTCATTAAATGAATATTACTTGGTGAATATTCATTTAAGTTCCTATTTACTTAGAATATTATCTTAAATATTCATCTGATGTTCTATTTATTTATCGAATATTATTTTAATATTCCTTTCAAGTCTTATTACTTAAAGGAATATTAATTTGAATATTCATTTAAATATTTAATTATTCAATAAATTTTATCTGGATATTTATCCAATACTCTGAAATGACTTCAAATATTATCTTCGACCTTCGATTATTATAAAATTTCTACGGAGTCGGATTATTATTAATATTATATCAAGAAAGGTTCTCAAAATGTCGTTCTTCCTTCGAATCTATCTTCCAAATAATAAGGGAACCTTACTTGAGAAATGGTATTTATCTTGTTGACTTCCCGGTCATAAATCTTTAGAAAAGTATTCTTTTCACTCGCAACTAGAATTGCTATCTATTGCATCTGTGTACCTTCTCATCATTCGAGGGGTAAGATTATTGGAACAACATGGTATCCTCTAACAAGCAGCAGCTTGGGAGATATGATGTTGAATTTTCCTTTCCAACTAGATACGACTACTTTGTGGAGTCTTATCAACAAGTATTATACTTGGGGAAAGGGGGACGAACTTTGCGTTCAGAGTCATGAACTTTTTTTCGAACTTGGAGTCGTGTAAGAGGCCGAGTAGCGCCGGTCCATCCCATTGGCCCAACCGTTGGCCGGGGAGATCTAACAGGGCGGTAGACAAGTAAATCCGTCAGCTTTTCCTTCTACCTGTAGTAAATCTAAATTGAGCTGTACAATCTGCGACTGATCATCGTAAGGATTGGAACAGCGGGCGCGGTAAATACTCCAGCATTAATTCATCATTCAGATTCATTTATTTTCTACAACATTATTATTGTTGGAAATATCGGAGAAGTATTCATAATTTGAATATATATATATGTTTTGAGTTACCTTGTAAATTCATCATTACCTTATACTGGTATTATCTTCGCTAATGCATGGCATATGGTTACAAAGATGTTTGAACTGCTGTATATATGTATATATCATCACTGTTCAGTTATATTGTTGTTGGTGGGCTATTGCTCACCCTTGCTTATTTATTATGTCACAACAACAGCTAGGACAGATGGCTCGCGTCAGGCGCACTCGGTGCAAGCAGGTTACCCGACCCACCGGACTCCCCGCTGATATGGTAGCTGCCATGGCTGAGGTAGCATAGATAGACAGCTTTTACTTCCAGCTTAACTATATGTATAATTAATGTTAATCAACGACAAAACTTTTAAACTTATGATGTTATCCTTTTTCGCTTGTAATAACTTTTATTCATAAACCCCTTTATGTAAGACTTATTTCAATTTAATCTCTGGGACTATAACTGTGTATGTGTGAGTGGATATTATTGTGGGGTCACAGCATGCTACTTATTTATTTTGGATTCAAGTCAAGTATTATGTATAAAATATGAGACAGTAACGACCCGATCCCCGACCCCGGATCTGGGGGTATTACAGAGATGGTATCAGAGCGAGAGTTATATATCCCAAGAGATGATGCGACGTTATATAATAATAAATTCAATAATATAATAAGAACCCTTTCCAGGTTCACCTAAAACCCTTACGGGAACTTTTTAAGTATCAGAATAGTAACATTGTTCATCTTGTGTAGGTGAGCGACTTGTCTGCCCAGGAGGCAGCTGCGAGACAGCATGATGAGGACATGTTCCGGACTAAGGACCCGTATTATGAGCACTTGCCTGATGAGGATACTGATGTTATTGAGCCTTAGGAGGAGGACCCTGAGGAGGTCCAGGTTGATGTTGATACTGATGTTATTGAGTCTGAGGAGGAGGACCCTGAGGAGGTCCAGGTTGATGCTGATACTGATGTTATTGAGTCTGAGGGAGAGGAGGACCCGGAGGAGGTCTAGATAGGGCAGGACGTTGAGTTAGTTGCTGAGGATGAGGATTTTTGAGTTGTATCTGAGATTAGGACCATGGAGGAGGACACTGACATGACCACTGAGCAGGTCATGGCTGCTGTTGTTGGACAGGCTGTAGATTAGGATGAGCTAGTGGATGATGCTGTAGGGAGTTCCGGACTACGAGTGCCACCCCTCTCTGTTGAGAGAGCCCCTACCCTACCACCACTACCTGTGAGCCCATTTTTCGATGAGTTTGAGGAGCCTACCCCAGAGCCCCAGCAGGCAGAGACTGTAACTCCAGTTGAGCCATCCACCCCACCCCATGTCCTGATAGGGGAAGTCCGAGTATGTGTTCATAACTTGATTGTGAACGGGCTTTATAGAGAGTTTTCAGTTGCGGATGCCAGATTGGCAGAGTCTAGGAGGGAGCTAGCAGCGGAGAGAGCCGCCCGGATGAGGTTACAAGGTCGAAGGACGATCAGTGATCGGGCTAGGTATAGGGCTGTGACCCGCATCGAGCTGAGGGCTTGGGTGAGGGTGCGACAGTTACCTACTGATGGGCATGGTATGGTATCCAGAGCAGACGCTGAGGAGATTTTCCGCATCGCCATGGGGAGGGTTCGGATGATGTTTCATCGTGGCGGCTGATTTCAGATGTAGTGATGCAGTAGTCTAATTGTCTAGTCATGTACGGACGTAGTAGTGCCGGCTTTTGTAGGGATGGTTTCATTGTACTTAGTTTCCCTTTTGCAGACTAGACAGATAGACAGCACATTTCAATTTTGACTTGTTGTCGTTGTTAGGATAGTTGTACTTTAAACTATCGTTGTAACTCAGATGTTGTACCTTTTCGGTACCTGGTATATATTTGTTTCCCTTTCAGTTATTTCAATTTTGTTGGGATGCAATCACGAGTTTATTAGCATATGTAGTGCTTTCGATTAAGTTGCCATGAGATATAGAACCGTGGGATCCTAAATCCAATCATGTAACGAATTATGCAAGGAGAAATCCATTAAAACAGGTAAGTGAACCTAATGTATAATTGTCCAAATTTTCAGTAAAATGCCTCCAAGACGAATGGGCACTAGGGCTAACCCCCGTGAATCTACTGACCAAGAGAGTCACAACCAACATGAGGAAAACCATGAATATAATGAAGAGCAAGATCAGGACTTTAATGAGCAAGAAGATTCCCAGTATGGAGTAGAGGATGAACCCATGTACTCTGAAGACTTTGAGGAGGAAATAAAAGGTGGAGAAACTGAAGTGGAGTAGGAAGGGGAGAACCAGGGCGGAGACCCCATAGGTCAGTTTATGGTTCTGCTTAGGCAGAATTTGAACCAATACCTTCAACCACCACCAGGAAACAACACTTCAGTGGCAAATTCCTTCAGGGCCTTTAAGTCCCTTAAGCCCCCAGAGTTCCACGGATCGGCTGATCCCGTTGAGGCGAGGGCCTGGATCAAGGAAATGGAAAAATCTTTCGAGATTCTGAGTATCAATGAGGCCCAGAAGATTGTCTTTGCTACTTACCTACTAAAGGGAGAGGCCAATTATTGGTGGGAGGCCAAAAGGAACACGGAGACTGATGTTATCGTAACCTGGGAAAGGTTTAAACAGTTATTTTTGAAGAAGTACTTCCCGAAGTTCATGAAAACTCAAATGGAACTTAAGTTTGTAGAACTAAAACAGAACAATATGTCAGTGGCTGACTATGAGGCCAAATTTACTGAGCTGTCGAGATTTGTGCCCGTATTTGTGGATACCGAAGAAAAGAAAGCTAACAGGTTTCAACAAGGGTTGAAACAGTAGATCCAGAATAGAGTGGAGGTTTTAGAAATTACGGATTATGCCACCTTAGTGCAGAAGGAAACTATTGTGGAAGCTGGAAGTGATCAAATGTAGAGAGAAAGAGAAAAAGGGGGAATAAAGAGAAAGTATGCCAGTATGGGCGGAGGGTCCACTGGAGGAAAACCCCCAACCAAGTTTAACGGAGGAACCATTTCCCTACCTGGGAGAAGAGTAGGGTTTAAACCATCTCTGAGCGCAACAGTGAGCCAGGGCGGCCAGCAAGCAGGAGTGTCCCGTTCCCATCAGTCTAGACCCCCCTTACCATTATAAACTACCTGTGGGAAGAGGCATTCCAGTATGTGCAACCTGAAGCAGATAAACTGCTATAAGTGTGGGCGAGCTGGGCACTATGCTACCTCTTGCACCACGATCATCCCTAATAGCACCACTTGTTTCCAGTGCGGACAGCAAGGGCACATGAGGAAGGATTGCCCAAGGAACAAACCAGCGGCATCAGGGGCATGCAAGGCTGCCTCCAATAGACCCCTAACTGCAAGGACTTTTAATATGTCAGTACAAGATGCCGTGAGGGACACGGATGTGATAGCAGGTACATTTTCTCTCAATTCAATCAGTGCAAATGTCTTATTTGATTCGGGAGCAACTAAGTCTTCCATATCTAGAGATTTTGCGCATAAATTGAAACTTAAAACCCAGCAACTAAGGGATTCCTTACAAGTAGAGATAGCAAATCAAGAAGTCGTTCCGGTTAATCAAATCCACCCCGATTGTAAATTAGAAATAGGAGGACGATCCTTTTATGTCGATTTGATTCTTTTTAAGCTAGGGGAATTTGATGTCATTTTGGGAATGGATTGGTTGTCTCGCAATAATGCACTGATAGATTGTAAAAGGAAAAAGGTTAAGTTGAAAATCCCAGGGAAGAAAGAAATAGTGTTTAACGGGATGCGACAGACCCTGAAAATTCTGACAATGGCGCAAACCAAGAGATTGCTATGAAAAGGGAACGAGGCTTATTTAGCTTACGTTATAGACACTCAGAAGGAAGCACCAAGATTGCAGGACATTCCGATAGTTAATGAGTTCGAGGACTTGTTCCCACAGGATCTTCCAGGACTACCACCTGATAGGGTAATTGAGGTTGCCATCGAGCTAGCCTCGGGGACGGTTCCGGTTTCGAAGGCCCCGTACCGGTTAGCCCTAGTAGAAATGAAAGAGCTAGCTAAGCAGTTACACGAATTGTTGGATAAGGGTATGATAAGGCCCAGTGTGTCGTCTTGGGGCGCACTAGTGTTGTTCGTTAAGAAAAAGGACGGGAGTATGAGGTTATACATCGACTACAGAGAGTTGAACAAGCTAACCATAAAGAATAAGTATCCACTACCCACGATAGATGATTTGTTTGACCAGCTAAGAGGCGCTGAATACTTCTCTAAGATTGACCTGAGAACGGGATATCACCAACTGAAGATTAAACCTGAAGATATCCCAAAGACTGCATTCCGTACCAGATATGGACATTATGAGTTCTTGGTAATGTCATTTGGATTGACCAACGCCCCAGCAGCTTTCATGGACTTAATGAATAGAGTATTCAAAGAATATTTGGACAAATTCGTTATAGTCTTCATTGATGATATTCTCATCTACTCAAAGACAGAGGCAGAACACGTTGAACATTTGAGGATAACCTTAGAAATACTAAAGAAGGAGCAGTTATATGCCAAATTCTCAAAGTGTAAGTTCTGGAAAAACGAAGTGTAATTCTTAGGGCACGTGATCAATAAAGAAGGAGTGTTGGTTGACCCCTCCAAGATAGAAGCAGTTTCAAATTGGTAACGGCCAACTACTCCAACCGAGGTAAGGAGTTTCATCGGACTAGCAGGATATTACAGAAGATTTGTCCAAGATTTTGCGAAGATCGCAGCTCCGTTAACTCGACTTACCCGTAAAATTGAGAAATTCGAATGGACTGAAAAATGCGAGAAGAGTTTCCAAGAGTTAAATAAAAGATTGGTGACGGCCCCAGTGTTGGCGTTACCTGATGGAAAAGGAGATTTCGTGATTTACAGTGATGCTTCGCATAAAGGATTGGGATGCGTGCTTATGCAGCATAGTAAGGTAATAGCATATGCGTCTAGGCCATTGAAGGATTACGAGGTATGATATCCCACGCATGATCTAGAACTAGCAGCCATAGTCTTCGCTTTAAAGATTTGGAGACACTACTTGTGTGGGTAAAAGTACGAGATTTACACTGACCATAAGAGCCTCAAGTACATTTTCACTCAGAAAGGGCTTAACATGCGCCAGAGGAGATGGCTGGAGTTAATCAAAGACTATGATTGTGAGATTCGTTATCACCCGGGCAAAGCCAATGTGGTGGCTGATGCCCTTAGTAGGAAAGAGAAGCTCAAGATGATAACTTTAGAGGAAGAGTTAGTGAAATATTTTGAGAAGTTGGAAATTGAGATTAAGCTACCCGAAGGGGGCCAGGAAAAGTTGATGGAAATTGGAATCCAACCTCCATTGTTAGAAAAGATTAGATTATGTCAAGAACGGATAATGGAGGAAGAAGAGAACTCCACGGAAGAGATAATGACCGGGGAAGAAATTAAGTGTGAAAGAGACAAGGAAGGGATCATGAGGTACACGTACAGGATATGGATCCCAAATGTTCAGGAACTCAAGGATGAGATTTTATACGAGGCATACAACTCAAGATACTCGGTGCACCCTGGTAGCACCAAGATGTATAGGGATTTGAAGGAGTATTACTGGTGGCCCAATATGAAAAGGACGTAGCAGAGTGGGTAAGCAGATGCTTGACCTGCCAGCGAGTGAAAGCAGAGCACCAGAGGCCCAACGGACTTCTACACCCCTTAGAGATTCCAGAATGGAAATGGGAACACATAGCCATGGATTTTGTAGTAGGTTTACCAACAAGGTTAATCATGACGCCATATGGGTAATTGTAGATCGACTGACGAAGCCAGCTCACTTTCTCCCAATCAATGAAAGGTACACGGTCGACAGACTAGTGGATATATATTTAAAAGAGATAGTGGCGCGACATGGAGTCCCAGTCGCAATAGTATCCGATCGAGATCCTAGATTTAACTCCAGGTTTTGGAGAACCTTTCAAGAATATGTAGAAACTCGACTGAACATGAGCACAGCCTACCGTCCCCAGACAGATGGACAAAGTGAAAGGACCATCCAAACGCTAAAGGATATGTTGAGAGTCTGTGCTATAGACTTTAAAGGAAATTGGGATGATCACTTGCCATTGATTGAGTTTTCCTACAATAATAGTATTCATTCAATTATAGGAATTCCACCTTATGAGGCCCTTTATGGAAGGAAATGTCGATCTCCCTTGTATTGGGATGAAGTTGGGGAGCGAAAGATGCTCAGGCCCGAAGTGGTCCAACGAACTAAAGATGTAGTAGATCTAATCAGAGGACGGCTGGTAGCAGCCCAGGATCGACAAAAGAAATATGCCAACTTAGCTCGGAAAGGCAAAGAATACGAAGTGGGAGACCTAGTATTCTTAAAGGTGTCACCTTGGAAAGGTTTAATGAGATTTGGAAAGAAAGGAAAGCTGAGTCCCAGATACATTGGACCATTTGAGATCTTAAGACGGATTGAGGAACTAGCTTATGAACTGCCATTGCCCCCGAATCTACAGCAGGTGCATATTGTGTTCCATGTTTCGATGCTGAGGAAGTATAATATGGATGCCAAGCATATTGTATAGTATGAGCAAGTAGACATGCAACCAGACTTGACCTATGTAGAGCAACCGGTGGAAATCATAGACCGGAAAGAACAAGTGCTCCGAAACAAGGTCATTTAGCTAGTCAGAGTTTTGTGGCAGAACCACAATGTAGAAGAATCAACCTGGGAGCTTGAAAGCACAATGCAAGAGAAGTACCCCCATTTGTTTTCAAACTGATTCCGGGACGGAATCCTTTTAAGGAGGGGAGACTGTAAGAACCCAGATTTTGGATAAAATTAAAACTTTTTATTATTTAATCATGTAAGAATGAATAGTGGTTACGGCTACGATGTAATAGTTGATCTTCTGAATGAATGAATAGAATTCGACTTAAATATCTATATGTCTTGAAGAATGCTAATGGTTGACAACTTAGATAAGAATAATCTATCTCCTAGGGGAATAAGATATGGCAATTCCAAGCAGGAGAATATTCTCATGTCATCCAGATCGATAACGATTAGTCCAGTGGTTCCGTGAAAGGGTTAATGAACGCCCGAGAGAGAACAAGGACATTGTCATAAACATGGGGAATAAAAGAAAGAATAAAGAGTGAATAGTGTTTTTGGTAGAAATGAGAATATTATTAGACGAAGCTATATAGAAGTATTCGAAACGGATTTCCGAATTCGTATTAGTGATCCAGGGGGAAAATAAGTGTATGTAAAAGCTGTTGGATTCTGAAAAACCGCACTTTTATTTTCTCCGAGAATTCCCTGGACACTGATAGACTTAAGGATTTAACGAAGGGATTTAAGGAATTTAAATTCGAAAGTTAGTAAGAAGGATGGAGGATGATAGTATTAATATTAAGAAGGTTTCCGGTAAAACCATAATTAGAAATCCATGAGATATTCCTATGAACGATCAATCGAAACGAGCAATAACCGGACAAAAGAAACAAGCAGAGGAAGCAAGAGTCATGCATAAGCTACTAGAAATATCTAGCAACCAAGTGGACTCAAGTAACTAGCATGCTTAGAGATTTAAACTAGTATTTAGCAAGCAACCACTTGGTTAGCCTTAACACCATCCAATCTCCAACACTTGTCCATCCATTTTCATCATTCCTTACATCATCACTTTAATAAAGCAAAACAAGATGAGATATTATCTAAACTCATCAACTTTATGCATTATTTGTTAGGTCCGATAAGATTTTAGAAGGGGGGGTTGAATACAATCTATATCATTTTTCCGAAATTTGTTCTTTAAATAAAATTTATTTTAAACAAATTTGTGCGGAATAATATAACACAAATTTCAAGTTGAATATAATCAATATATTAACTTGATGGGTGTTACAAAATCAGTCCAAATGATTATCAAGTAATTAATAACTAATTAGAAAATTCATCATGAACTTTGCTAATTTAGTTAATAAAAATCATGATATCAATTTGTGAACTAGGAAACTTAATTCGCTAGTAGTACAAGAATCACAAGTAAACAAGTTTCAATGGATAGAATATTACAACTGAGATGAACTTGAATTTACAGAATTTAATTTGAAAGTGTTCTTGAGCTTGATAGAGAGAGATATAGGCTGCTGTGTATTTTCTTCTTGTTATGTTCGACTGATTCTTGATCTTCTGCAATCTGTTGCCTTTTATAACACAGCCATAGTCATATTGCTTTGTTTTAACTGATATAACAATCAGTTAACAATAATATGACATTCGGTATGACTATCCAATGAAAGTAATATGACTGTCTCTTTAAATATAACTTTCGGTATGACTATCTCCTTGAATGAGATATGACTGTCCAATCCAATATAACATTCGGTATGACTGTCCAATCCAATATAACATTCGGTATGACTATCTCCTTGAATGAAATATGACTATCAAGTTTGAACTGAATATGACTGTCACACTTGAACTGAATATGACTATCACACTTTGAACTGAATATGACTATCGGTATAACTATCCTTTGATAGTTATATTATCATATTTCTCAGCTTATAGTTAATCAAATGATTTATAAAAATCATTTAAATAATTATTTCTTTTTCATATTAATTCTGATTTAATTAATCTAATAATTACTTTAACAAATATATTAATTCTGATAGAATTAATTTATTTACTTAAATTAATTTTTTGATTTAATCAATTAAAGTAGAATTAATATAAGTCCTTTAATAGTCAATACTTCATTGTGAACCACGTAATTATAATAATGAACATACACTGGATCGATGTTGACGCTCGATGTACGGTCTGGTTCATGAACGACTAACTCCAATCTCTGTTCTTCATCGTGACTTTAAAACTGTGGTCTTTTTCTATTCTTCACTCTCATCAATCATTCGGTACTGAAATTGTTTCTTATCACTTATAGAAATCTCTGTCCCTTAAATGAATCCATGTGTTTCAATGCTACCTTGAGGCTTGATCAGATAACTGAATCTTCTTCCAGTGTAAAACATCAAAACTATAAATTGACTTGTTGATTTTTCTTCTGACAGCTATCATCTTTTGAGATTCCTGTGACAATTTATATTATTTACTTATTACAATCTAGTTTAATTGGATTAAGATCCTCGAACTATAATTAGGCTGAGTCATATGCCTTTCAATCTCCCCCTATTTGTTTGTTAGATAATAAAAAGCAAATACCTAGAGGATTCTTCAACTAATCCCAATTAAACAAGTAAAGGAAAAAACTTTAAATGCTAAGTAAATAATGGAAAAGTTCTGGTTCATATTTAACATTATCCAGATTCAAACAGAAAAGATAAATACAAGATAGATGGTCCTCTAGATTGATCATATAAGACAATTATCCTATCTTGTTCTATCAAAGCTCTAATGATATAACTTGTAGAGCTAATCTTCATTTACCACCTTCTTCCTCGTTGATTTCTCCTTCTTCTTGTTCATCCATATCAGGTAGATTCTTGATCAATTCAGAGTCAACAAGTAACTCTCTTCTGGATGATACATCTGTAGGATAAACTAGTGGTATTCCACCAAGTTTCTTTCTCAACTCACCTTGATACTACTTATACTTCTTCATGTTGGTCTGAGCATAGGATCTTATACGATCTGCAGCTTCAATTTTTTCTTGAGATGCAAAACCATGATTTCGAAGAGCATATTCAACATACACCAAATGTCTAGCAAGATGTGTATATAATTCTTTTGTCTGAAGATTAACAGTGTGAATAACTTCTCCCTTAAGAATTTTAACTTGTGGAGGGTTATCTATACTTCAGGACCAGCTCTTTCAGCAAATTCTTGAAATTTTTCATTAAGTAGTATACCTAGCTCAGAAGATGTTCTGACTTTTGGTCTCAGCACCCAAAGCTCTGACAGAGATCTATCATAGAAGAATTGAAGAGATACTTTATGAGATCCAAGTTTATGACATTCAACAAAGATTAGTAGCTCACCATTCTTCGGATCAGTTGCAGTAGTTATTCTCACAATTTCTGTCTTCAAAGCTTTTAGGTACATGTCATGTACATGGTTCTTCTTTTTAAAGCTTTCAAAAATAGCAATCACCCTACGATCATCATAGTCAGAAGTTTGTGGTGAGTCTATTACCTTTTGAGCACATTCCCATTTATCACCACTTTTGTACTTGATGTACATCTTCCTTGCTTCCAGCTTTTGAGCATGTTGCTTTTGAAGTGCTTCTTGTTCAGCCTTTTGAAGCCTTTCATTATGAGCTATCTGTTCTAGTGTCTTCTTGAGTCTTTCTTCTCTCATAGACAGATTACCATCATTCTGTTCAAGTTCTTGATTGGCTTCAAAATTCATTCTTTGTGTTTCAACAGAATCAGGAATTACTTGCTCTTCATCATCCCAAAAACTAAGATCCGGTTCATCAAATTCTTCACCAACATCAGGAAACTGCAAGTCAGCAAAAAGATCATGGTTATCAGGTTCACCTGTATAGTAATAACCTTCTACAGCATCATCATCCTGTTCTACTGCTACTTGTTCTGCTGCTGCTTGAGTTATCTTCTTCTTCCCCTCACTCCTATCTTCACCTTTTTCTTTACTCACACTTCCTCCCCCTCTAGATTTCTCCCCCTTAGTTGAGGAATCCTCTACAGCTTTATGGCTTGTACCAGCTCCAACCCCTTTGCTTGATGATCATTTTGCCTTTCAATTTGACTGAGACGATGTTCAGTGGATAAGTGATTCTCATTTATGTTATTCTAAAGATCTTCAATCGGATTCGACATAGAAGTTATAATGAGATCTTGAGCCAATGTGACATCTCCAGAGTCTACAATTGCTTGTTGTTGAGAGAGTTTGAGTGCATTGATCTTGTTGTTGAAGATAGTTCTCATGTTATCCATGTCAAACCTTAAGTTTTTATTATCCTCTTCAGCTTGAGCGTTTTTATTATCCTCTTCAGCTTGAGCAAGACTTTCTTTCATTTGATCAAGTTGTGCCATGAGAGATATAGTGTATGTGTCATTGTGTACGCTCACCTCAATAGCTCTATGAGTATCACTCACCTCACGTGCTAGTGTTTCACTCAGATTTGAGGTAATCCTTACATCACTCCTCTCATATTCCTGAGTTGCATCCATTGTACCTGCATCAGAAATCACCATAGCCTCCTCTTGGAAGGTCAGTGGTGGTGCAATGGGAGTTCGCAAATCCCTATCAACCTGTGAGGGTTCTTCTGCCGTAACATTGGCAGGCACTATAACTTGCTCTCCTTGCATGACAATGTTTTCAGCTTCATTTAAGAAAATGTCTTCCCCCATTGTGAGTAACAGGGGTGTGCTTGAAGAAATGAAGGGGTTTACAGTTGCCTCAGATATAGTTTTACTTCTCTTTTGTAAAGGCAAATATGTTGTTTCACTCAAGATATCACTACTAGGGTTAGATCTTTTGACTGACAATTTCTTTCTGCGATAGTGTTTGGAGAATTTAGGATTGGTGTTTGGTGCATTGACCTGGGTTGAGGGTTGTGGTTCTACAGCCCCTTGGTCACTTCTCACAATTAATTGACTATCAGAAAGATATTGAGATTGCAAAGTAGTTGAGTCAAATACCTGATTATTAACATTTGAAGCATCTTCACTCTGAGTGGGTTGATCCACTGGAAGTTGAGGTTCAGGAGCAGTTAAGAGTTCAGGATCAGGTTAATGTTCTGGTTCTGGTTGATGTTCAGGAGCTTGTTCTGCTTCATGTTCTGGAGCTTGTTCAATTGCAAGTATTCCAGCAACTGGTTGAAGCATAACATTTGACAAATTTATGAATGTAGACATATATGGTGTTATGACCACTGGAACATGCAACAGAGCCTTAGAAGTATCCAACCTAGTGTAGAACTTCTTGTTTGGTTTACCAGACCATTGAACTCGATCATTTGGAAAAGGAGCTGGCTGATCCTTAGGCATAAGATGATTAAATATTAATGTCAAAAATCGAGGGTAATGACACTTAACCATTTTACCTTTCCCAAAGTTCTTTCTAGCATTCTTCACACGATTTAACAATATAGGCCATATCAAGCTGCCAAAGTTGATCCTACTGTTATGAGCAATTGAGAAACCAATTGACTGTAACATACCTGTGATGACGGTATTGTTACTCTTGGTGGAATTGGCAAAAACCTTTGCTATGATTTCGAAGAAAATGTTCCATTCTTGAACAAGGTTGCTTTTGAGTGGTCGTTTAAGATCCAGTTGACCTCGATAGTTCAGATTTGTAAAGAATTGAGTCAACTCATCAGTTGATGGCGCTTCAGCAAATTGTTCAGCAGGAAGTTTCAGAGCAGCATTGAAGACAGATTCATCCACTGTATATGTCTTATCATTAAAGTTGAAAGAAAATGATCTTCCATCTGAGACAGCTGTAGTACACATTAGTTTAAGTGGACCAAATTTCATGGGAATATTTGCAGTTATAGCATGGCTACAGATATTTTGTTCGTTCAGAAAATTTATCCAGGGCTTGAACCGATCCACCGAGCAATCCTCGGGATTAAAATATCCAATAAAATTGTGATTAACAATCTCAAAATTATTATAAGCACCAGCCATTCCAAATCAGGTATTAAAATTAAGGAATCTGCAAAATTCAACAATTAACCCAATTAATTCATAAAATTCGAATTAATAATTAATTAAAAATTCGAAAAACTGAATTCTTCACCAAAAATTCTGAAAATTTGAGGCAAATATCTTGATACCAGTACAAACACACGTATATTTTTAGTTTTTGAAAAATCACAACCAATCTTCTTGAATTTTAGATCGAAAATTCGACTTTTTCAAACTCAAAATCATAAAACTCGACCAAATCTTACGTTTAAACCGTTGTTTTGAAGATAATCGACTGGGTAATCGATTGTTGTTCTTAGAATTGTGATTGGAGTGTGATTTGAGACAAAAATTGGGCAGCAATTCGACTGTTATACGTGTATATATGTATGTGTCGACTGTTCTCGGTGACTTAACACGCGAGTTTGGAGAGAAATAACACAAATATGACTACTGGATATAACTATCGACTTATATACAGAACAGTTCTAATATGACTATCGGTTGATAGTCATACCGACAGTTATATTAAGTGTAAACCTAATATGACTATTCTATACTAAAAGTTATATAACAGTTTAAATAACAATATGACAATAATATGACTATCGAAAAACATAGAATATTACAATCGATAGAAATGTTATATCGATAGTTATATTTCTAGCAATAACACTAATATAACTATACACTAATTAAAGTTATATATACAGAAGACAGTAATATAACTATCTAATTAATAAGTTATATATACAGTTATATCACAATAAACTTAACTAATATAACTATCAACAAATTCGAATATAACAATAAGATTGATTGTTATACCGATTGTAATATTATCAAAACAACTAATATAACTATTCTAAAATCCAAATATTAACAGAATATTTACAAGTAGCAAATTCTAATAATAAAGCAATTTAATTATTATTAAAAAAAAAAACAAGCTACAAAATAGCAAAATAATTTACAATAAAATTAGCAAACCTAATAAAAGTTATAAAAACGATCATAGGTAGTCCTTTTTACGAAATCAAACATTAATAACAAAAGGATAAACACTACAAATCAAAATAAAATAAAATACTAAATATTTACATATTTATTTCTGGTGAATTAATAAATCTATAAATTTTCTAATAAAATAATTTCCATATAGAAAATTATTCAAAAAGAAACTATAATTTATTAAACATCAAAAATAATTAAACTGATTCTAAAATAATAACATTTTCAAGAAAAATAGATTTCTCATAAATTACAGCTTGTAAAATTTGAGAAAAATATTTTTAAGGAAAATGAATTACTCTAAAATTACAAGAAGTAATTAGAAATATATAGAGAAGATAATAACAATGATTTAAGAAGAAACAAGAAAAAGTATAAGTTGATAAAATAATTATACAAGTGATTTTAATAACAAATATTAACACATCAATCACTTGTAAATTATTAAAGATCAAACCTCGGATATTAACTAGTTTAATTACTAGGACTATTTAACATACCAAATTCACCAACAAGTCTGGTAAATGTGGATTCGTCAAGAGACTTAGTAAAAATATCTGCTGTTTGTTCTTCCATAGGTACAAAAAGTAACTCCACGGTACCATTCATGACATGCTCTCGAATAAAATGATACCTGATGTCAATGTGCTTTGTTCTCGTATGCTGCACGGGATTGTTGGAGATTGCTATGGCACTTGTATTATCACACAAAATAGGAATATTGTTTAATAGAAAGCCATAGTCTCTAAGTTGATTCCTAATCCATAAGATATGAGCACAGCAGCTTCCAGCAGCGATGTATTCAGCTTCGGCTGTGAGTTGGAAACTGTCTGTTGTTTCTTACTGTACCAGGAAACAAGTCTTCCACCAAGGAATTGACAACTCCCAGATGTGCTTTTTCTGTCTACAACACTTCCTGCATAATCTGAATCTGTATATCCAACAAGGTTAAAACCAGAATCTTTAGGGTACCAGATGCCTAAGTTAGGCGTACCCTTAAGATATCTCAGGATTCGTTTAACAGCAACGAGATGAACATCTCTAGGATCCGATTGGAACCTTGCACAGAAGCACGTAGCATGCATAATATCAGGTCTACTTGCAGTAAGGTAAAGTAATCAGCCTATCATACCTCTGTAGCTTGTGATATCTACCTTGGCAGAATTTTCACATGCTCCAAATTTGACCGCTGTGGATGATGGTGTTCTTGCTGAAGATGAGTCTTCCATTTGATATTTCTTGAGAAGCTCTTTGACATACTTGGATTGACAGATAAATATTCCATCTGTCCTTTGACTTATTTGCAATCCAAGAAAGAACTTCAGCTCACCCATCATGCTCATTTCAGACTTACCCTGCATTAACTTAGCAAATTTCTTGCAAAGAAGATCATTAGTAGACCCGAATATTATATCGTCCACATAGATTTGGACTAATATTGTATCATTCTTATGTTCTTTGTGAAGAGAGTTTTATCTATGACACCTCTAGTAAATTCATTTTCAAGTAAAAATTCAGAGAGAGTGTCATACCATTTCCTTGGTGCTTGCTTAAGACCATAAATATCCTTGAAGAGAAAGTAGACATAACCCAATAGATCTGGATCTTCAAAACCGGGTGGCTGTTCTACATATAGTTCTTCATCCAGCTTACCATTCAGAAAGGCACTCACTACAAGAATTTTTGAATCAGACGACACTCATCAGATGACACTTCGACGAAAAAGCGTTGGCTGAAAATTTCACACAACGGTTTTTTTTTCAAGCTTTTCGTTGTATTGTCTGATCATGAACTTAACAACAGTTTTAGAAACTGTCGTCTAGAAGCTCAAAATAGACATACATTTTACAACGGTTTTTGAAAGTGGTGTTGTCTAACAGATTGTCTTACAAAGGTTCTCAAAACCGTTGTAAAACTTAGACAACTGTTTTTATCTGATATTGCTTCAGATGCAGTCACACAACGGTGACTAAATACTATTGTCTGATTTTAACAACGGTTTTTAAAAGCATTGTCTGAAGAAACTTCAGACAATGCTTTCAAAAAACGTTGTTAAAATCAGACAAGTGTTTTAATAAACGTTGTATAAAATGTAATCAGATAATGGTTTGTGAATACTATTGTCTGAATTGCATGCAACACAAAGTGGTTTTGTACACTGAGTTCTTTATCTCTCACACAAGCGTTTGGTAGTTAAAAACCGTTGTCTGATTTTACAGTAGAAAAAAAAATTGGAACTGGGCACCCCTGCCAAAACATACCAAACATCAAAGGCAATACAATGCCATTCCAAACAAACATCAGGCAACAAAACATCAATCAAGAACTGTTATGTTCAAAGTATCAAACAGAATTATCATATTACAAAGTTTATGTAATTAAAAGTACACAAATTAAATTTCATCAAGAAAGTTGAATTGTTTCACCTACGACATCTCGCATGTAGCTATATTCCTCTTCCTCGAGTAAATCAGCATCGGGTAAATTGGGCACAAAACAGTCATTCTCAAGTTCTACATCCACGGATCCCTCATTTTCATCATCATTATCTTCATAGTACTTTTCGGGTAGTTTCAACACCACGGACCATAATTTATCAAGAGGATCGTCGATGAAACAAACTTGCTTAACATGTTTTGCTAACACAAATGGATCGTTTGAAAACCCCAGCCTATTCAAATTAACCAATATATAACCCAAGTCATCTTCCTTGACCCCTTTGTTTATATCTACCCACTTGCACCGAAAAACTGGGACCCTAAAGTAGTTATAGTCCAACTCCCATATACTTGTTATAACTCCATAATATGTATGTGATGTGTGCTCAATATTTTGATCCTTACCCTGCACTATCATTGTATCAGCTTCAACGCACACACCACTACATTGAACTTGACGCGTATCATCACAATCCTTGGTAGCAAAGGTAACTCCGTCCATTTTGTAGCCGCTGCACGTAGGCACAGCCTTGTTAGGCCCATCTGCAATCCATCTTATCTCCTGCGATATCTCTTTTTCATCAACCAAATCTGAAGCAATCTTTAAAAAAAAATACAAGTTACACAATGATTAATATGAGCAGTAGTTTGTAAAACATGCAGAAAACTGTTACTAAACATACATAATACCTTTTCTTTAAACCATTTTGGGAATTTCTTATTTTGTTTGTTCTTCAAACACATTTCATCATTTTCATGTTCCGGATATTTGGTCATTAAAAATGCCATGTGTTCACTGCATTTAAGTAAAAGAGACTACATATATAATGAAATAATGACATAAAATATGGACTGGATTTTTCTAGTTAAAAGAGTGCAGAAAATGGTAAATGTAATGAAAGTAATTTTACTTACTCAAAATATGGCCTAATAGCAGTAGTATTTTGTAGAACACATGAATGTGCTACGTGCAAATCAGTGCTGCTCGGGGTTATCACAGTTGCACCGGATAATGGCCTGCAAATGCCATCCTTGGTATGTCTACCATTTTTAGGTACCCCAATAGTTGTTTCTTCATGGTCCACCAAACATTCAACCGCCTCTTCCGCAATATAAGACTCAGCAATGCAACCTTCTGCACGAGCCCGATTCCTTATATATCCCTTAAATGTCTTCATGTATCTCTCAAAAGGATACATCCACCTAAGGAAAATTGGTCCACAAAGCTCAACTTCTCTTACAAGATGAACCGAGATATGAAACATTAAATCAAACAAGGAAGGGGGGAAGTATTTTTCAAGCTTGCACAAAGTTTCTACCAGTTGTGACTGCATTTTCTCCAACTTATCAACCTCAATGACTTTACTGCAAATTGCCTTAAAGAAGAGGCAGAACCTAATAATAGTGTTCCTGACCTGTTTTTGCAGTGACGATCGAATCGCAATTGGGAGCAAGTGATGCAGAATCATATGACAGTCATGAGATTTCATTCCTGTAAGTCGAAGATTTTCCATTGAAACTAGACTTCGAATATTTGAACAAAAACCATCAGGCAACTTCATGCCAAGAAAGGATGAGCAAACAGCTTTTTTTCAGAATGAGTTAAATTCCAAGATGCCAATGGTAACTTCTCTTTTTTTCCAGGAGTTTTTGGCCTTAGTTCTTTTTCTTATTCCCATTTCGGCCATGTCAAGACGGACTGATTCCTTGTCTTTTGTCTTCTTTGGTATATTAAGCAGGGTACCAAGTAAAGCTTCGCATATGTTTTTCTCGATATGCATCACATCGAGAACATGCCTAACCGGCAAAAACTCCCAATACTCAAGCTCAAAGAATATAGAAACCTTCTTCCAAACTTGTCGAGCATCACCTTTCTTCAAGCGAGGTTGGCTTTGTGTCTTACCGTAGACATTACCCTTTAAATGTTGTACTCTTTCAAGCACCTCTTCTTCGGTTAATGGAACTGGAGCCAATTCTTTTTCCACGGTGCCATCAAAATCTTGTTTCTGCCGACGATATGGGTGCTGACGGGGCAACCACCTCTGATGCCTCATGACCACACACTTTCGGTAATTAACCATCCTCGTAGCTTTTGTTTCATCAACACAAATAAGACACCCGTTATACCCTTTAATAATATTGCCCGATAAGTTGCCATAGGCTGGATAATCACTAATAGTCCATAAAAAAATGCCTCTTAATAAAAAATACTCCTTCTTGTAAGCGTCATACACTCGTTTCCCTTGCCACAACTTTTGTAAATCTTCCACAAGTGGTTGAAGGAACACATCAATATCATTACCGGGTTGAGTTGGTATGGATATCAACAAACATAGCATTATATACTTCCTCTTCATACAAAGCCACAGTGGAAGATTGTATATTGACATCAAAACTGGCCAACAAGAGTAATCAATATTTGTGCTGTGAAATGGATTAAATCCATCCGAGGATAGAGCTAACCGAAGGTTTCTAGGATCTGAAGAAAAATCTGGCCACTTGGTGTCGACTTCTTTCCAAGTTTGTGCATCTGCCGGATGTCTCATTTTATCATCCTTCACTCTCTCCGTGTCATGCCAAGTCAAGTCCTTGGCTGTTTGAGGTGAGTTGAACAAAGTCCTCAAACGTGGTAGTAATGGAAAATACCATTATACCTTGGAAGGAATCCCTTCCAATTCATCCCCTTTTTTGTTTAACTTACATCTAGAGGCATCACAAATACGACACCTCGTCTCATCTTCATCTCTCTCTCCACGATATAGTAGACAATCATTCGGACATGCGTGTATTTTTTCATTCTCCATTCCTAAAGCACACAAGATTTTTTTAGCTTCACTGAACGAAGAAGGAAAACTGTTGCCGTTTGGAAGCATAGACCCAACCAAAAGTAGAATTTCAGAGAAGCCACAATTAGATATCTGATATTTTGCTTTCAAGTTGTATAACTTTACTAAAGCCTTCATCTTTGTAAATCCTTCACATCCCGGATAAAGGGGTTCATGTTCAGATTGAATATGGTTAAATAAATTTGAGGAATCTAGGGAAATATCATCATCACTACCACCATTCTCTGTTTTCAGCGGGATTTGATCCACGGATTGTGAACTGTCGGTCTCCTCCGTGATAGGCTCACTTTCTTCTGTATTACACTCTCCGTGCCAAATCTAACGCGTGTAGGTCTGATCAATACCATTGCTGAAAAGATGGTCCCTCACTGTTCGAGCTTTCCAAGCTTTACTATGTGCACATTTTATACATGGACAACTGATTTTATTTTCATCATATCCGTTCTCAAATGCAAATAACAATAATTCTTCGACTCCTCTTTCGAACTCACGTGTTCTTCTATCAGCTTTTAACCAAGACCTATCCATCTTTTAAAGTAACATAACAATAATCAGAGTCATAGCAGTAAACAATACTAACATTACTACACATCTTTCACAAACCTTGTTGCAAAAATTTTATAATTTCTCATTTTCACTCCTCTCTCTTTCATCCTTCTTCCCCATCTTTACTTTTCTTTACAATATTTCATTTTCCTAACTTATCTATCCCTTAACAAGGACAGAAACCTCTGAATTCATATTCTTTACTTTCTACTCATTACATTTTTTTTAACCAGTATATAAGTAGGAAAAAGAACCACACATCCTGTTTTAGTAATATATCCAGTGCTTATGCCCTGTTCCTGAGTTTTTTTTACAGATTGTGTGGTAATTAATCTATCATAAAGTTTTATGATAGATTATAGCTGTCCATCGTTTAAAACAGTAGTAATTGATATAAAGACCAAAACTTGAGCAAATTAGGTTTTCATTTTCTTACAAACACATCAATATAGACAACAAATTAACATATCATTATCAATGCAAATCAAAATATCATGAAAAATTACATTAATGGAGATGAAGAATGAGGCGATTTTGAATGTATGCCTGCACAGAGTTTCTTCACTAAAATGTCAATTTTTGGATGAGGAGATTTCAGTGTAGGGGATGGGAATGGTGGAGAATCTGCAGGATGTCAGTGTAATGGTAAAGAATGATGGGATTTGAGTGAAGAATGGAGGAATCGATGGTGAAGGATGGAGAAATTGAGTAGAGTTTCTTAAAGAGGGGAAAGGGTTTGAACTAAAATTTCTAAAAGTGGGAGAATGAGCTTGAATTGGTAAAGGCATAAATCCCGACTATATCAAAATACAATGACATTCTACAACAGTTTGTTAAATTACAAAACCTGATAGAACAATTGTATTACCTGCATTCAGACAATACTTTTTAATACAAAACCGTTGCAGAATGTTTACACTGTTTAGAGGTTTAAACCAGTCCCAAACAACGGTTTTTTTATTTTTACCGTTGTATTTATAAACCTCACACAACGAGACATTCTACAACAGTTTGTTAAATTACCAAACCTGATAGAACAGTTGTATTACCTGCATACAGACAATACTTTTTAATACAAAACCGTTGTAGACTATTAACCCTATTTAGAGGTTTAAAACAGTCTCAGACAACGTTTTTGTTATTTTTACAGTTGTATGTATAAAGCTTAGCCAACGATTTCTCGTCTATATCGTTAATTAGAATATAACTATGCGATTAAATATTATATCGAATTCTTATTTACACGTTATAGTTGAAAATATTGTTTTAGATGAATACGGTTCAATATATCACCAAAGACGTGATAATATTAAGGTTTTTATATATGTAGTACAAGTTAACCATGCATCCAGTAGACGTTATAATACGAATGTACTATAAAATGACGTATCTAACGACATGATCATATTCACGTTTTTATTTAGCAATTGACAACAATGCATCGAATATATATTATATGCTACTGTAAAGAACGATAACATCATTCATGTAACACACCAGTTCGTTAATGTCATCCATCATACAATGTACGTACAGATATACAAATACAATTGATAACATCTTATTCCTTCCTAACTTGTATCGTAATAATTACACATTATAGTTGAAAATATTGTTTTAGATGAATACGGTTCAATATATCACCAAAGACGTGATAATATTAAGGTTTTTATATATGTAGTACAAGTTAACCATGCATCCAGTAGACGTTATAATGCGAATGTACTATAAAAAGATGTATCTAACGACATGATCATATTCACGTTTTTATTTAGCAATTGACAACAATGCATCGAATATATATTATATGCTACTGTAAAGAACGATAACATCATTCATGTAACACACCAGTTCGTTAATGTCATCCATCATACAATATACGTACAGATATACAAATACAATTGATAACGTCTTATTCCTTCCTAACTTGTATCGTAATAATGAATTAATCACAATAGGTACATATTTGTAATTGACTGATAAAATACGGATGACATAAGTCGTCATTTGAATCGGTACATATTTATAATTGATTAATAAAATACGGGTGACATTAGTCGTTATTTTCTTAAAAATAGTGTTATAATGTTGATAATATATAAACTTATGAAAAAATAATAAATAACTAATTCAATTACTCATAAATATTTCACAATTTTTATTAATAATTAATTCAATTTTTTTGGTTAAAAAACTGAAATTAAGAATTTTATAAATAAATAATTAGAATATAATTATTTTCAACCCCGACTTTCATTTCCCCCTTATTTTTTGAAGCCCAACTTTCATTTCCCCCCTTCTTTTTTGGCCCGATTTCAATTCCCCCCCCCATTTTTTTGACCCAATTTCAATTTCCCCCTCTTGCCTTTACACACTTCTCAATTGAATACACAATTCAACCTAACTCCCATTCATTCTCTCTCTCTCTCTCTCTCTCCGTCTCACAATTCATTCTCTCCCCCGTCTCTCTTTTTCGGTCTCTCTCTCCCCTCTCTGTCAGTATATTTCTCTCTCCCTTATGGCCCCTTCGAAGAAGGCAAAATCCGATCCCCATGTAACTGCAAACCTTTTGAAGGCACCGAAAAAGAACAAGGCGACTAAGTCACAACCCGTGAAGATGAAGGGGGTTCGTGAAGAAAAAAGGTTTGTTGAAGAAAAAGGGGCCCCTGAATCGCTTGAATCAGTGAAGAAGACGGGTATTTCTAAGAACCTAAAAGGTAAATTTGCCAAGAAGAAGAAAAAAGAGGAAGCAACAGTGGCAAGCAGACAAGAAGGGCTTAGGCTTTTAAAACGAGGACCAGTTACCATGCATAAGATTGTTAGGCGAAAGATGTTGGGGATTAAGCTTCCGGAGCTTTTTAATGCAAAGGGTGAACCATACGGTCCAACAACCACTGAAATGGCATCTTATGTTGGGGTTCTTGCCCGAACTAAAGCACCCATATGGTATGATAATTGGAAACGCGTCCTGAAGGAAAAGAAGAACAAAATCTGGGATTGTGTACAGGTAAAACAAATTGCATTCCATAACTAATTATTTTTTTATTTTTGTAAAATTATGACTTAATTTGGGGGTTTGTAATGAGTTAGGAGGTCATTTCGCGGCAAGACTCCGTTGTTTCGGGTCTGCATGTGGTCTTAATCTATGTTTCGGGTCTGCATGTGGTCTTAATCTTTGTGGTTTAATAATTTCATTATACCTTGGAACAAATTTCGTTAATTGATTCTTGATTTTTTGATGAATTGTAATTGTTATTGGAAGTTAATAAAAAGGATGTGAGTCCATGGCGATTATACGAATTTATTTTGAGGTTTCCGTTTATTTTTGGTCAGGTCGTGTTCTTGATTGGGTTACCGGAGTTTATGAACTTTCGGTTGTGTGTTGATTATGTAAAGAATGATGGTTGATTGAGTTTAAATGTATGTTATGGTGCTATGTTGCTGTATCACTGAGGTGTTGGTGTTTAAAAAGGGTCAATTGGTAATGTCTGTATGTATGTGTATTGTACTCTGTTTTTGTTTTTTTAATCAAGTTAACATGTGTGCTAATCAAAATGATTATATATGTAGATGGCATACGTGGTACCACCAACAGCGAGGAGTGTTATTATGAAATCGGCGTGCTCGAAATAGAGGGAGTTTAAGAGTAAATTAACAACAGCTTATATCCTTCCGCATAAAAATCAGCGTGAGCTGTTAGAGTTACCTCCGGCTGATTACTCGTTCATCGAGAAGGCACATTGGGACATTTTCGTTGCTGACCGTCTATCTGATGATTTTGATGTGAGTTTTTGACCTTATTTGTTTACAAAATTCCGAGATAGCAAAAGTAATTAGTAGTACAACATTGTTTCTAATATTTTTTGTTTGTTCTTCAAGGGCATCCACAACATACAACAAAAAAGGAGGAAAATGAGTGAATATGATCACTACATGTCTCGAAAGGGTTATTCCAACCTAGAGCATGAAATGGTTAGTAATCGTTACTCATATTAGACAAAACATGTATAAAAAATATGTTTATTTGTAAAATATCTTTCATGATTAATGTATTTTAATGACACTGTATGTTTTTTCAAACATGTTTACGCATACAGTCTCAAGGTGATCCTGAAATGGAGATAGACAGATCTGATTCGTGGGTCCGTGCACGCAAGGATAAAGATGGGAACTTTAAGTCTGAGAAAATTAAAGAAATTGCTGATGATATTGTAAGTTGTTCATTTATGTAACTTTAACTTTATCATACCATTTATTTTCTAAATAATAGTCTTTATCTCTTTTGTTTCTTAACTACTTCCATTTGCTGTCAATTATTTTAGGAGAAAATGAAAGAAAGAGTTAAACAAGGGGGAGTTACGGTAGAAGGCTCCGATGATGTCTTGACCAAGGTGCTCGATAAACCTAAGCATGGAGGACGGGTACGTGGGCAAGGGGCTTATGTCAAGCAGTCTACATACTTTAAACTTCCGAGGCAGAGGAAGAAAGGCAAGTCAATAGAGGACAGAATCCAAGAAGGTGTTCATAAATTTATGAAAGAAGAGACTGAAAGGATAATTCGGGAGCGAGATTCCTTTTGGGTCAATGAGATGGCAAAGATGAAAGCGGCTTGGTTGGGAAAGACTACTGAGTCTGATTCTAGTCCAAATATTGGATCACAACAAGGGAGTTGTTCCAAGGGCGCACATGCTATGATGAAGGAGTTGGAGTTGCAAGGTGCAAGAAAAAAATTGGATCTTGTTAAAGATGGCATGTTTGTTGGAGAGGAAAATCATATTCAGGAGAAGACTGAGTTGGATAAAAAGAATGAGGAGAAGACTGAGTTGGAGAAAAGGAATGAAGAGAAGACTGGGGCAAGAAAAAATAATGAGAAAAATATTGAGTTGGAAAAAATTTATGAGGGGGAAATGGAGGGTGTACAAGTCGAACATGATCAAGTAGCTGGTAAGGTGGGCGTGCAACCTGAATTGGCTGTTATGGAGTACGAATTGGCAATCGACTCTCCTTTAAATATTGTTGCTTATGCAACAGTGGATACAAAGGCTGATGTCGTTCATGGGAAAGCTATAGAAGAACAAAATGCACGAGTGTCTATTACTCGTGCAATTCAAGGATCTGCAAAGATTCCTTCCCCAATCAAGGATGAAATCGAGACCGTTGAACAAGTTGTTGGAACTTATATTTCATGGCCAAGAGACCTTATAATTGAACTGAAGACAAGCACTGCAATGAATGGAAGTACAAAGGTAAAATTTTTATTTTTGATAATTTAACAGATCTACATTCTTTAACACATGACATTCTCAATTTTCTTTTTATAATCCACTTCAGGAAAGTAAGAAAATTATGGGAAAGAAGTTTAAAAAGGTGAAAGATTATGGGAAAGCACCTGAAGTAGAAGAAGAAGAAGAGTATGTGTTGGAGTTCGGTCCTGATTACCCGCCTCTTGTGAAGCGTTTGTGGCTTTGGGCCAAAAATGCCTTGAAAGACGGCCGTGTAAATTCTTTTCAGCTATGCCAACAAGCCTTTGGATCAACCAGTAAAAAGGCTATGTTTTTATCAGATTTGTATGCTTTGTGCTCTGGGGGTGAAATATCGGGGTCTGTTATTTGTATGTTTGCTAAGTAAATATCGTAGTTTATAATTTTCTTTGGCTTTCCAAATACTTGAATAAAACTTTTAGTTTGTTGTGATGACTGTATACTTTTTATGCAGTTCACTCCAGGATTACTTGAAAAAACAGAAGATGTCTGACATGGTAACATTTGTTGATCCTGCGACTATAGGCGCCCTCGGTTGTGGAACTGCAGGACAGAGGTCGCAAGCCCTATCTAACAGATTCAAGAACTCTAAGCCAAACCAATTATTTCTGCTCCCATATAATCACGCGTTAGTACTTCATTTTATGCAGGACAGAGGTCGCAAGCCCTATCTAACAGATTCAAGAACTCTAAGCCAAACCAATTATTTCTGCTCCCATATAATCATGCGTTAGTACTTCTTTTTATGCCTATATATATGTGCTTAATGTCATCTTTGTTGCATGTAATGCCATGATATAGTTTAAGGAGCCTGAATAAATTTATAGTTTGTGAATCTAGGCCTTGTAAATAAAATCAATCTGGCCCTTATAAATAAAATCCTTATCCTCTAATAAAGATACATGTTCTCATTTGTGTTCATGGAATAATAGGCGTTGACGGCTGTAAATCCGGATACACAAATAGTTTACCATATGGATCCTTTAAAGCGGAGAATTGCAAGTGAAGAATGGACAGAAGTTGTTGACAAGTTAGTACCACATAAGAAATATATTTCATTTGGAATGACATCTATATTTATTAAGAAAAGTGTCTTAAACTTGATTTATGTTATATTGCCGTAGTGCCATCAAACTGTACAAGGACAAATCAAAGAAGTTTCTGAAGAAGAAAATAATGTGGGAGAATCTTGCGGTAATATCTTTTTCTTAGTGCATATCTTATATGTTTCTCTTTTACAAAACATAGTTTAGCCGTATATATAATTTTATTTAATGTTTCTTCAGGGAGTTCCTCTCCAAATAGGGAGTGAAGATTGTGGTCTATTTGTGATGCGCTATATGAAAGAAATATGTCTAGACAAGGAACTCCAATTTTCTATAAAGGTATGATTCCAAATTTCTGAATTTTTTCTTAATCCTACTACATCATGGTGAAGCCTGTTTGTGACTTGGTCTATTGTTTCATTTTATAGTGGCTACGCAGAAACAACCAAAACTTTTATGGCCTGCCTGAGCTGAATAAAATAAGGACTGATTTCGCGAAGTATTTCATGAAGAACCACGCCTCTTAAACTTAATCGTATAGCTGGGTATTTTGGGTTGAAGAAATCTTAAACTTTTGGGAGCTTCACTGTCTAGTTTATGGTAAATCTTAACAATGTTCTAAGCTTTTAAGCTTAAGTGAATATTTTAGTCCATCTCTTTTGTTGGTATGTTCACCTGAAAATATTTAATCTTGTGGTTGGATTTGGTTGGTGGTATTAGCGAAGTGAATGGTGAATTGATTGTGTATGTTAGTTGTAATGGTTGATCGTTTGGAGAATGTTGGTTGTATGGAATGAATGGAATGGTTTTTAATTTTGGCATGTTTATTTTACACTATACTGCTTTTGATTGTATATACAAAAACCATTGGCTACTTTCCTTTTAGCCAATTAGAACATTGTTTGGAATACTTGTTATTCTATCTAACAGACAATGGTTTTTAATACCCAAGGTTTATAAGAAAACCATCGTGTGCTGTATAACCAGACTATGCTTTAACAACTAGACCGTTGTATAAATAAAAGTCACACAACAGCAAAACAAATGCAACAATTGTCTATAAGAAAACATGACAATGCTTTTAGCAAAATGAAAGCGTAGTGTCTTACATATTCAGACAACAACTAGTAAGCACAAAAGTGTGGTATACATAAACCACATACAACACAATAACAAAATGAAAACGTTGTAGGTTAAACACTTACACAATGATTTTTCTAAACTAAGAACGTAGTGTCTTATACATTTAGACAACAATTAGTAAGCACAAAAGTGTGGTGAACTTAAACCACATACAACACAATAACAAAATGAAAACGTTGTAGATTAAACACTTACACAATGCTTTTGCAAAACTAAGAACGTAGTGTCTTAGACATTCAGACGACATGTAGTAAGCACAAAAGTGTGGTGTACTTAAACCACATACAACACAATAACAAAATGAAAACGTTGTAGATTAAACACTTACACAATGCTTTTGCAAAACTAAGAACGTAGTGTCTTAGACATTCAGACGACATGTAGTTTCCAAAGAAAGTGTGGTGTACATGTAACAAATACAACATACTATTCAAACTAAACTGCTGTCTAACTACATTTCGTACAACACTTTTTTAGAGAAAGATCAATGTCTATACCATAAACAAACAATGGTTTTATATTTTATAAACCATGGACCTTGGTGAAATTAGACAACAGTTCGACTCTTAGAAACACTTGAGTGACATGAAATTGGACGATAGTTTCTTGTGAAACTGTTGTCTATACCAGCTTTCATACAATAGTTCTGAAACTACGTTTGTTGTCTTTCTGCAACAAAGACAACGGTTAAGCTATTGTCGTCTGATATGCGTAACAAACGGCATTCCAATAGACAACGGAAAATGTGGGCTTCAGACGACGGATAAAAATCGTTGTGTGGTCGCTTTTTTCTTGTAATGACTCTTGACATCCATTTGATAAACATGAAAGTTAGAAAAGGTTGCGAATGCCAAGAATATTCTAATGGCCTCAAGTCTAGCCACTGGAGCATAGGTCTCATCATAGTCAATGCCTTCAGATTGTGAATAACCTTTTGCTACCAACCTTGCTTTATTTCTTATTATTGTGCCATCTTCATCAAGTTTGTTTCTGAATACCCACCTAGTACCAACCACTGTTCTAATTATAGGTCTGGGTACCAGCTTATATACTTCTTGTTGTTTAAATTGATTGAGTTCATCATACATAGCAATCACCCAATCAGGATCTGAAAGAGCTTCTTCAGTTTTCTTAGGTTCCATTTCTGATAGAAACCCTGAATAATTACATTGATTTTGCAAAGCTCTTCTAGTCTTTACACCAACATCTGGATCACCAACGATTAGCTCAAAAGGATGAGCTTTATTCCAAACAGTCTGTCTGGGAAGATTTAGTCTTGATGATTCGCCTTGTTCTTCATTGTGATGTTGAGTATGACTAGTAGATCCTTCATTAACTCCCCCTGAGTTGCTGCCAGGATGATTAGATGAGTGTTCAGAAGTATGAGTGATGTTTTCAATATTATCATTATTTTCATCACCATTATTCTGATTAGACACATCATTGTCATTGTTGTCATTAGCATCAGCAAAAACATCAGGTGGACTATCACCATCTGAATCTAGATATGTCATATCTTCAAAAGATAACTTTTCAGATGAATCTTCAGTTTGGATACTAGGGAGTTTATTGTCATCAAATGTAACATTGACACTTTCCATCATCTTCTGATGTTCAATCAAATACACCTTATAAGCTCTTCTTTCATAACCAACAAAAATTGCTTCATGTGCTTTGGCTTCAAATTTTCCACCTTGATCGTTCTTTCTTTAAGTACAAAGCATTTTGCTCCAAATACATGAAAGTATTTGAGTGTTGGTTTCTTTTCATTCATGGTTTCATAGGGTGTTTTCATCAAGTCTTTGTTGATAAGAGTTCGATTCTGAGTATAGCACGCAGTGTTGACAGCTTCAGCCCAAAAGTACAATGGAAGCCTTGATTCACTTAACATAGTACTTACAGCTTCAATCAAGGTTCTATTCTTTCTTTCAACTACCCCATTTTGCTGAGGAGTTCTTGGAGCTGAGTATTGTCTGGTTATACCCTTTTCAGTACAAAAGTCATTCAGAACTGCATTCTTGAATTCAGTTCCATTGTCTGACCTTATGGCTCTCACTGGATACTTGGAATCCAGCTCAATTAACTTGATATGATCAATCACCAGTTGTGGAGTCTCATCTTTAGAATTCAGAAACAAGACCCATGTGTACTTTGAAAAATCATCAACAATCACAAGAGCATATCTTTTCTTTGAGATAGACATCACATTCACTGGACCAAATAGATCCATGTGAAGTAACTATAAAGGATCAGTTATTGAAGATATATCAGTGCTTTTGTGAGTTGCCCTTTTTAGTTTGCCTTTTTGACAAGCATCACATAGTCCTTCTTGTGTGAATTCCATAGGGGGTAAACCTCTCACCATTTCCCTCTTAACCAAATAATTCATTGTTTTGAAATTTAGATGAGAAAGTTTCTTGTGCCATAGCCAGCTTTCATCCGTGGATGCTTTAGAATAGAAGCAATTGATTTCTTCAGTGCTTCTAGTGTTCATGTTGGCTACATACAAGTTTCCTTTTCTGACTCCCATCAGAGATGGTTGTTCACTTCTTTTGTGTGAAATCAGACAATTCTTTTTGTTAAAGTAGACTTCAAATCCCTTGTCACAAAATTGACTGATGCTGAGCAAATTATGCTCAAGTCCTTTTACAAAGGACACTTCTTCAATGATAACATTTCCAGCTTCAAGTCTGCCATATCCATCAGTTCTACCTTTGCTGTTATCTCCAAAGGTAACTACTTGGCCGGCCTTCTCCACCACATTTGTCAGCAGGGTTCTGTCTCCAGTCATATGCCTTGAACATCCACTGTCCAAGATCCAGGTTACTCGTTCAACCTGTTCAATACCCTGCAATGACAAATGGATTAAACCTTCTTCGGGACCCAAATTTGATTGGGTCCTACGGATTTAAAGTATTGACCTTTATCAGGCAAAACAACATTTTTAATTTTAACCTCTTTAGTCAATAAACATTTAACCTTATAAACAGATTTGAAAATCTTTTGTTTTATCTTGGGTATCCATGTTTCTTTAGCAGCAATAACACTCGTGTCATTGTCTGGACATTTGACCTTGTAAACATTCTTGGTAACCCTTTGTTTAGTCTTAGGTACAAATGTCTCTCTCCTAACTTGAGGAGGAAAAGCAGTCTTTGATCGAACATTATTGTTCCTGTTCATATGATGTCGAGGAGCAGTCTGTTTATCACATGCATAACTACCATTAAAATAAGCACGCATACTGTTAAAAGCACAAGACATACAATTGATAACACCACATGCTTTATGATTAGAATCAATGATAGGCATGGTACTCATGTTAGACATGTTATTTTTCTGCTTCAACTTATTACCAACACCAGTCTTAGAAGAACTAGCTGTTTCAACAACCTTGACTGGCACTTTAGGTACATCTTTCTTGGATGAAACATTCTTTGGATTAGTGACCTCAACAGATTTAGCCTTAACAAAGACTGTGACATCTTTCTTGGATGAAACATTCTTTGGATTAGCGTTCTTAACAGATTTATCCTTAACAAAGACTGTGCCATTTGCACTATCCTCATTTCTCATTTCTTCCTGGATAACCATAGAAAGAATATCTGGTGGTCCAGCATCAGATTGTTTAAATAGAGGTTCTTTAACATTCTTGAGCACATGTGGTATTCCCCTTTCTTTAGCACTAACAAGGTTAGGGGAATTTATGACCAATGATCCAACAGCTTCATTGTAACCATACCCTATACCTGCTGTTCGTTCTACGGATTGTTTGTTAAAAAACTCTTTGGAAACTTTAACAGAATTATAACAAGCCCTGACCTGTGTTTCAAGTTCAGTAATTCTAGCCATTTGTTTGCCTACAACTTCTAGAATAGATTTCTCCTTTTTATAAAGCATTGTTATTTCATCTCTTTGTTGATCTTGATTAATATGCACCTTTTTCAATTCTGACACTTCATTTCCAAGTTTAGTGCTTAGCAGATCTAGTCTATTATATCCAGTTTGTGCGTTATCTAAGGAATTATATAGACTACGAATCAATTCAGTGTCAGTAACAATTACCGGTTTGTTATGATGATCAGATGCTTCATCATTTGCCACCAGCGCAAGATTTCCATATTCTTCATCTTCGATGTCCGTGTCATCCCAACTCTTACCAGCCGCAACATAGGCTTTTCCAGGTTTCTTCTTCTCAGCAGCAAAGTCTCTTCTTTGAGTTTGCTTGGGTTTCTGACATTCAGTGGCAAAGTGCCCCAATTCATTACAATTGAAGCAACGAATCTTGCTTCTGTCAACAGATCCAGTTTTGTATCCTCCCTTGTTACTAGAGGAAGAAGAGCCTCCTCCCTGGAATCTGTTATTTGACTTGAACCTGTACTTTGGATTTCTTCTGAATCTAAAGTTGCCAAATTGCCTTACCATCAATGCCAGGGATTCATCTTCAAGTTGATCTAGCTCTTACAATGAGTAAAAGTCTCCACCATCCTGAGTAGGTGGTGTCTGACCAAGTTCTACTTCAGTCTTTTCCTTGTCTGAGCTGTAAGGTAGAACAACCTTAGCTTCCACTTCCTTAGGTGCCTCAACTACAAGAGCTGTAGATGAAATTGGCACTCTTCCTTTACCAGAGACCTCCCTCTGCTGTACTTGTTCCAGTTCATAGGTTTTCAGAATACCAAACAATCTTTCAAGAGCAATCTTATTCAAATCTCTTGATTCTCTGATGGCCGTTATCCTATGTTCAAGATGAGTGGGCATCGTCAATAAAAACTACATATTAATCTCCTTCTGTGTATATTGCTTGCCATGAACTTTCAAGTTGTTGATTATTTTGCTATACCTTTCAAACACTTCCTGAATGCCTTCATTAGGGCCAGCTCTAAAGTGTTCATTCTCAGAGGTTAAAATCTGAAGTCTGTTTTCCCTGACTTCATCAGTTCCTTCATTGATGGTCTCAATAGTTTCCCACATGTGTTTTGCAGTTTTACAATTCATCACATGACTGTACATCACAACATCCAGGGAATCTATTAGAATAAGTCTCAATTTCTTATCTAGTCCTGCGTCCACTTTTTCATCAGGAGTAAAAGAAGCAGTAGGCTTTGGAAAAGATGATGCAGGTGTTACAACAATTCCTCCAACAATAGATTCAGATACATATTCTTTTGGAATTATAGGTCCGTTCTGTAGAACACCCAAATATTTAGAATTTGCGACATCAAGAAACAACTCCATTTTATTTTTCCACATTGCATAATTGTCCTTGCTAAACATGGGAATCTTAACAATGCTTTTTGACGACATGATGAATTTTTAAGTGAGTTAAAAATTCGAGATAGATTTTTGACGGAATAAAATTAGGATCTTGATTTGTGTATCAATCAATAGGCTCTGATACCAATTGTTAGGTCCGATAAGATTGTAGAAGGGGGGGTTGAATACAATCTATATCATTTTCTCGAAACTTGTTCTTTAAATAAAATTTATTTTAAACAAATTTGTGCGGAATAATATAACACAAATTTCAAGTTGAATATAATCAATATATTAACTTGATGGGTGTTACAAAATCAGTCCAAATGATTATCAAGTAATTAATATCTAATTAGAAAATTCAACATGAACTTTGCTAATTTAGTTAATAAAAATCAAGATATTAATTTGTGAACTAGGAAACTTAATTCGCTAGTAGTACAAGAATCACAAGTAAACAAGTTCCAATGGATAGAATATTACAACTGAGATGAACTTGAATTTAAAGAATTTAATTTGTAAGTGTTCTTGAGCTTGAGAGAGAGAGATATAGGCTGCTGTGTATTTTGTTCTTGTTATGTTCGACTGATTCTTGATCTTCTGCAATCTGTTGCCTTTTATAACACAACCATAGTCATATTACTTTATTTTAACTGATATAACAATCAGTTAACAATAATATGACATTCGGTATGACTGTCCAATGAAAGTAATATGACTATCTCTTTAAATATAACTTTCGGTATGACTATCTCCTTGAATGAGATATGACTGTCCAATCCAATATAACATTCGGTATGACTGTCCAATCCAATATAACATTCGGTATGACTGTCTCCTTGAATGAAATATGACTAACCGTTTGAACTGCATATGACTTTCACACTTGAACTGAATATGACTATCACACTTTGAACTGAATAGGACTATCGGTATAACTATCCTTTGATAGTTATATTATCATATTTCTCAGCTTATAGTTAATCAAATGATTTATAAAAATCATTTAAATAATTATTTCTTTTTCATATTAATTCTAATTTAATTAATCTAATAATTACATTAACAAATATATTAATTCTGATAGAATTAATTTATTTATTTAAATTAATTTTTTGATTTAATCAATTAAAATAGAATTAATATAAATCCTTTAATAGTCAATACTTCACTGTGAACCACGTAATTATAATAATGAACATACATTGGATCGATGTTGACGCTCGATGTACGGTCTGGTTCATGAACGACTAACTCCAATCTCTGTTCTTCATCTTGACTTTAAAACTGTGGTCTTTTTCTATTCTTCACTCTCATCAATCATTCAGTACTGAAATTGTTTCTTATCACTTGTAGAAATCTCTGTCCCTTAAATGAATCCATGTGTTTCAATGCTACCTCGAGGCTTGATCAGATAACTGAATCTTCTTCCAGTGTAAAACATCAAAACTATAAATTGACTTGTTGATTTTTCTTCTGACAGCTATCATCTTTTGAGATTCATGTGACAGTTGATATTATTTACTTATTACAATCTAGTTTAATTGGATTAGGATCCTCGAACTACAATTAGGCTGAGTCATATGCCTTTCATTATTGTTCAAAGTAACCAAGCAAAACATCAACCTCTCCCTTGCCTTCTTCCATTCGGCCTTTAGGCTAATCCAAGAACCAAAAATCAACTTCCAACCATCATTTGATCTTGTAATTTTTATGGTGAGTCCTATATTTCATAAAACTAATCTCCTAGAAATTTCAAGTCCAAATTCCATGGTTTCCATTTTCAAAAAAAATCAAGAAAGGTGAGGGTGAATAGGGTTTCTTATGAACTAACTTTGAATTTTCTTGTTTTTCATGGTTGATCTAGCAAGCCTAAGCACTCTTAAGGATAGATCAAGGCTTAGTAAGGATACATCACTCTCTAAGGAAGGTAACAAGCTCCAAAAACCCTTAGTATCATTTTGAGTTTTATGAGTTTTATGGGTAGTTAAGTGTTAGTATGCTATGTTATGCTTAGATCTATGTTATTAGTTGAATTATGGTTGTTGTTTGGATTATGATCCATGAGATGGTTGAGATGAGATGTTGTTAGACTAGTCATGATGTTATCATGTGTTAGAATTGATGGGGTGTAGTGCTTGATTGATTCACGGTGATGTGAAAACTTTGGAAATCGTGTAAACATAGCCGTCGTAATGCCGAATTTTCGTTAATCATAAAAAACCGTGCATCACAGTAGATAGAACACACTGTCCAGTTTCATATTTTGCCATGATATGATAGATAATTTTCCAAGCTTCGTTTTGATATAAAGAACGTGTGAAATGGACTTACGGTTTAGGATTTATGGCCGATATACTAAAAGTAGTTCGAAACCGTAAACGAGAATTCGTAAATGAAATTAAACCCTTGTAAAATATGTAAGTCAGTGGCAAATCTTGGTAATTAAATATTAGAGGTAAAAAGGAAGGTGTGAGAGAAAACCTCATGTGAAACAGATCGTTTTTCAATTTTATAAAAATGTTTGAATCAAGGTTAAACGCGAACGAACCCCTTAAAAGTATAACTTTGGTTATAACTTAGAAAACGAGCGATAAAACTCGAGGTATAATCTTTGTTCGTAATAGAATGACCTTAGAACTTATATGACTTAAGTATATACTAAGTGTGAGCATGATGACATGTCTTAATGACGAACAAATGTCGGATCGTATCGGTAATAAAATGAGTTAAACTAAAAGGTGTATAACGAGATAATTCGAAAACATGTTTCGACTTAAGTTGATACTTAGCCTTTTAAAAAGTGTTAAGTAATTAATCTCGAATATTCTGACTATTTATAGATCGCCGAGCTGACCGGGACACATTACCACTACCCCTACTCGTACTCGATTACCAGGCAAGTTTTAAATCCTTTTTAAAGGTTGTTGTTGTGAATATATATATATGATTCGATTTTGTGTTACATATGCCATAGCATGCATGCCTACTTTCAAGATATATTGTGATACCTGTTCCTTGAATTATTGTTGGCTTATAAGCTAGATATTGAATAATCAGTTATAAGCCAGATGTTGATAAGTCCCTTAGAGAAGGGCATATATATCGCATTCATTGAATATAGACCGGGAGTAAGTACTTCTTGATATATCGTAATTACTTTCGAGGGAAATATTTAAGTAAATAATTTCCATTATTTGGTTGACGAATAATATTTTGAATATTCATCCGAGATTATTTAATTCACGATCATTACATCAAATATTTATTTGAATGATACCTATTCAATGAATATTATTTTTCAATACTCATTCAAAGTCGACTCATTTATCGAATATTATTTCGAATATTCCTATAAAGCTTGGATTACTAAATGAATATTATTTTGATATTCATTTAGAATATTATTCATTAAATGAATATTACTTGGTGAATATACATTTAAGTTCACTACACCATAAACAGCCTACGGTAACACCAAAAAAATGTTACAGCAGGTCCATTATATGTTAGCTTAGGCCCAAAAATAGCTAAGGTAACATCTTTTCGATGATAGCTCTCAGCATGTTGCCTTAGGGGTCTAAGCTAACATCTTTGATCCCTAACGTAACATGCATTTTTATGTTACCTCAGCTTGCTATGGTAACATAACTGAGGTCTACGCTAACTTAAAATCTATGTTACCTTAGAGGTTTAAATTTTTTTTAAAAACAGTGGGACCCACGTAGGGACCACACGGACCCACGTGGGGACCACTGTGGGACCCACGTGGGGAACACTATGGGACCCACTGTGAGCCAACTTTTG
Source organism: Saposhnikovia divaricata (assembly GCA_036435485.1). Classification (NCBI taxonomy): domain Eukaryota; kingdom Viridiplantae; phylum Streptophyta; class Magnoliopsida; order Apiales; family Apiaceae; genus Saposhnikovia; species Saposhnikovia divaricata. The sequence continues at coordinate 137,759,253 of CM071599.1, read as the reverse complement.
TTGGCAACATTGTATGCCCTAGTGTAACATCTTTTATGTTAGCTTAGTTTTTTGTAACAACATTTCCATTAGCTAAGGTAACATCTTTCCAAAAAAAATGAACAAAACAGCACACAAATATTATACAATCCCAAATTAAACCTGCTGTTCATTCCAAATCCAACAACACATTACCAAATTCATAATCCAAAACAAGTACATCCACCAGCCACTACATACTCAAACATAATCCAACTGATAGTCTAATATTAATACTAAAGTCTCCAACTCAAACATAGAGATCATAGGTACTAATAGTAGTAGCAGAATACCATAAAGTGAAAACATAGAGATGTCAGTGCCATCCACACTAGAAGCTACTACCGCCAGTCATAGGCGTACCATCATCGTCACTAGAAACAGTCGCACACAAATCCTCAAGATTAACTGTGATGTTTGGGTTGGCTTCGGCTAGCTTTTTAAGAACCACAGCGAGATTCTGTTGCACCTTCTTGTTCACCTGCTCATCAACATCTGCTTGGACTTGTTTCACCTTCTCCTCAACTTCATCAGCAAGGCTTTGCCTTATCTTCTTTGTCAGCTCTTGCACGTACGTGTCTGTTGGAGCATTAGAACTGGAACCTACGACTGATGGCTTTGCACATCTCCCTAAGAGCCAAGTTGGACCATGTGATTTTCCATCAGAAAACAGTTCATGACCAACAGCATCTCCAGCATTGAGTTTTTTGCTAATCGTTTCCAACCAAATAAAGCCACATGAATATATGAATACAGAAAAGTCAGATGTTCATCAAATACATTTAATTGATTATGAAATAAAAAAATTACAATTTTGGTATTCATTATTTTAGGATCAGTCTTGTATGTGCGTCCTTCATAACGTTTCCGAGTTACTTCAAAAATCTTTGCGTCACATGGTGCAGCCTGATCCGGTGCCTTCTTTTTCTATCAAAAAAGAAGGTACAAGACATGTTACATGTTACAGATTCAACATATGTCTAAAACATAATAAACATTAGAATGTAAGCTTTGAAAAAAATTGTGTACTGGCTACAAACATCTAACTTTATTACTGCATTTTTTTACTAATTTGTTTTTCTAAATTATATTAACACATTTATTCTAGCATGTACTACAACTATAATTTAACCCTACTTAATTGCCATGCTAAAATATATATAAATGAACAATATCTTTGTAAGGTAAAATGGGAAATGTTCGACGATCAGGCAATTAGAAGAATTGGAGTTCTCATATAGGTTCAAACATAAAATTTAGTAGTTTTAATCTGTGAAATTCAATAAGTCAATTTCCTTTTAATAGTAATATATACAGAGCAGATAATTCAAATTCATAAAAAAACATAAGCAAGATATGATAACCTTCTTCATCACCGCCTTCTTCAATATCTTCTTCATTTTCAGGCAAATTTCTTTCCTCGACAGTCCTCTTACTTCCAATTGTAGCTACCGCCTGAATACTTTTTTCCTTTACAATTCTTGCAAGGGAATGTCATTTCATCACCTACTGCAAAATTTGGTAATGCATTTTCGAGAAATGCCTTTATCCCACTCCTATATCCTTGACTATACTTTGGAAGATTGATCCAAATAATTTCCTCGTCATCCATCACTACAATTTATAAACATGAGGCTGTTATAATGAAAGACTTATATTTGTGTGTATCAAGACAATTAGTTTGCATTGCTAGACCCTTTTAATAATCTTAACCTAAGGCTCGATAAATTTTTAATCTATAATATTAAATTTGTTTATTTTAACAAATACTAGGCATGGACCTGTAGTGTTAGTTTTACAGGTCTGCAATCATTTAAAACGGCAGCCAAATAATTATATTTTCTTAGAGCTAATTTAGTGTTTATAATTTATTGTTATATTTTTGTGGAAATAGGGGTTATTTTCTATATTCATATTATCTTAACCTTTTTACTCAATAGTACATGTAGTTATAATTTATTGTTATATTTATGTGGAATTAGGGATTTTGATGACCTAAACATCAAAGGGGTACTAAGCAGCCTAGTCCTTATAGGTAAACTAGTGAAGACAGGGGTAAAAAAATGTGCAAGGACAAACAACATTACACACGAAATGTGCAAGGCTTTCCGATAAGAAACGACAAATGAACAAAAAATGTCACACAACGTCATAAACACAAGGACAGGGGTCAAATTTATGGATTACTAATATACATTTATAATTAACAGTACACAGCCCAAACGGGAGAAGCCCAGCCAGCACAAAAAACATCTACTAATAAAACATCTGTAACAGTACTAAAATTATAAGCATTTTAACAAAGATGCATACAAACAAACACATGCAAACAAACATGCATACATACAAATAATCGAAGGAGGAGAGAAAGGAGAGAAACATACAAACAGATAATCGAAAACAAATCATAAACATGCAAACATATGCATACAAACAATTGAAAACTAACAAAACACAACAGATACATACAAACAGATGCATACATACAATTAATCGAAGGAGATAAAGGAGAGAAAGGAGAGAAAAGGGGTAATACTTACGAATCTAGCCCAAAATCCACTTAATCGAAGCCCCGAATCACTTAATCGAAGCCCCAAATCGACAACCCAAACTGGAAAATGCCTGAAATTGAAAGTAAACAACAATTAGTTGAAGTTTAAGTGCGAAACATGAATCAATTAAACATATGGGTATATTCAATTGAAGAAACTGAAAAAGCCCCAATTGAAAGAAACCCTAAATTGAAGAAGCCCTAATTTGAAGCCTCAAACCGAGGGGTATATTTAATTAAGCATCATAATTTGAAGCGCGAGAAGATTTAGGGAAGAGAGGTTTACGAGAGAGAGGGCGAGAGGGTGAGAGACAGCGCGAGAGTGTGTGAATGAGTGAGGTTTACTCGTATTTTGTTTAAGTGTAAACTTTACCCTACTAATTTCAGACAGCGGGATAAAATGCCGCTCAATTTTCATTTGGGCCGCTCAAACATTTTACTAGCCGCTGAAACACTACTGTAAACATTTTATTTTTACTTTTCACCGGAAACATTTACTTTTATGTTTTTTTGATTTTTTGATTTTGTTTTTATTATAATATGCATTATATTTAATAAATAAATAGAACCTAAAAAATAATAACAATTAAATACCTTGATATTCGAAAAAAAACCTCATTCAATTTGTAAACTCTTACTTTTAAAAAAAATCAAATATTATAAAGGTAAATGTGATTTTTAAATAATTAAATACTTTTTTGGTTAAAAAATTCAGAATTGAGTTTTTTAATGATCTAAGGTAACATATCATGTATGTTACTAACATCAAACACTTTAAAGCTAAGGTAACATCACGTTTGTGGCTGAGGTAACATAAAAAACAAAATGTTCTGTTAGGTCCAAAGTAACATGCTAAGGTAACATATTCTAGCAACATCGATGAAAAAAATGTAATGATAAGCCATATATGGTGTAGTGGTTCCTATTTACTTAATGAATATTATCTTAAATATTCATCTGATGTTCTATTTATTTATCGAATATTATTTTAATATTCCTTTCAAGTCTTATTACATAAATAAATATGAATTTGAATATTCATTTAAATATTTAATTATTCAATAAATATTATCTGGATATTTATCCAATACTCTGAAATGACTTCAAATATTGTCTTCGACCTTCAATTATTATAAAATTTCTTCAGAGTCAGATTATTATTAATATTATATCAAGAAAGGTTCTCAAAATTTCGTTCTTCCATCGATTCTATCTTCCAAATAATAAGGGAACCTTACTTGAGAAATGTTATTTATCTTGTTGACTTCCCGGTCATAAATCTTTCGAAAAGTATTCTTTTCACTCGCAACTAGAATTTCTATCTATTGCATCTGTGTACCCTCTCATCATTCGAGGGGTAAGATTATTGGAACAAGATGGTATCCTCTAACAAGCAGCAGCTTGGGAGATATGATGTTGAATTTTCCTTTCCAACTAGATACGACTACTTTATGGAGTCTTATCAACAAGTATTATACTTGGGGAAAGGGGGACGAACTTTGCGTTCAGAGTCATGAACTTCTTTTCGAACTTGGAGTCGTGTAAGAGGCCGAGTAGCGCCGGTCCATCCCATTGGCCCAACCGTTGGCCGGGGAGATCTAATAGGGCGGTAGACAAGTAAATCCGTCAGCTCTTCCTTCTACCGGTAGTAAATCTAAATTGAGCTGTACAATTTGCTACTGATCATCGTAAGGATTGGAACAACGGGCACGGTGAATACTCCAGCATTAATTCATCATTCAAATTCATTTATTTTCTGCAACATTATTATTGTTGGCAATATCGGAGAAGTATTCATAATTGGAATATATATATATGATTTCAGTTACCTTGTAACTTCATCATTACCTTATACTGGTATTATCTTCGCTAATGCATGGCATATGGTTACAAAGATGTTTGAACTGCTGTATATATGTATATATCATCACTGTTCAGTTATATTGTTGTTGGTGGGCTATTGCTCACCCTTGCTTTTTTATTATGTCACAATAACAGCTAAGATTGATGGCTCGCGTCAGGCGCACTCGGCGCAAGCAGGTTACCCGACCCACCGGAATCCCCGCTGATATGCTAGCTGCCATTGCTGAGGTAGCATAGATAGACAGCTTTTGCTTCCAGCTTAACTATATGTATAATTAATGTTAATCAACGACAAAACTTTTAAACTTATGATGTTATCCTTTTTGGCTTGTAAGACTTATTTCAATTTCATCTCTGGGACTATAACTGTGTGTGTGTGTGTGAATGGATATTATTGTGGGGTCACAGCATGTTACTTATTTATTTTGGACTCAAGTCAAGTATTATGTATAAAATATGAGACAGTAACGACCCGATCCCCGACCCCGGATATGGGGGTGTTACATTTATTTTGCAATATGACAACACTTGTTCTGTACCTTCTTTCTAGTTTTTCCTTTCGAAAAATAACACCTTTGGAATTCCTTTCATACTTCTTTACTCCAATTGAGATGAACAACCCTATTTATAGGGGACACCAGGTATATCTGTCGGTGTGATAGAAGTTGGATGGGACGCCATCACTGGTTTGTTGTGTATTATAAGAAGGCTGGCTACCTTTATTCGTAAATGTCGGAGCTAAGACACGTAACATCGGGTTCATATGATCATATTGATCTCTCAGTTATGCTTTCATTTCAAATCAAGTTTCTTTAAAATTCATAACCATAATCCTGGGACATTTGCGATGATTTGAAATATTTTCTCTTCAAAGTTTTATGATTCTTGTTATCTCAAAAAGTTTTAAAGGTATGCCAATCGGGTTAGAATAATTAATCGTTATGAGATGAATCAAGACTTTGTGATAGGATTACCACGAACAAAAGCGGATCAAGATGCGATTACAATACTAGCGACGTATAGCGGTGTCAGTTCATTTTCTCTCTATCGCTTTAGGTTACGCTATAGAAAAGTTGATCCAATTTCATATGAAAGAAAGGCAGTGTGTCGTAAGACTCTAGTGATAACTGTCTCAGATAGAGATCCTATAGTTGAATTGAGATTTTGGAAAAGTTGTTTACGAAGGGTCACTATCCCCAGTTTTGTAAAGCAAGTGTTGATGATGAAGGAGTTAAGGAACCCCACTAGTTGCCTTAGCTGATTCTGAGGACGGAATCCTTATAAGGGGGAAGGATGTAACGACCGGGAAAATTTCATGTAATTTATTATATTAAAATATATTTTTAGTTCATTTTACTGTGTTTCAGTTAATTTTTGATGCATTTAATAGAATTATGATTTTTATTAAATAGGAAAATTATCCCATACGTGTTATGTGACTTCTGCGTAGCATAAAATATTTTATTCTATTTTTCTGTAATTTTTATATTTTTAGAATAAGGTTATTTCACATTATAATTTTCGGACCCATCCCCAGTACTAGATTTGAGGCTTTTTTTTATACAATTATTTTTATATAATAATAGAATATTTGAAAATGTATTATTTTGTAATTTATGTAATATTCATAATATTTAGGAAATTTTGGCATTTATATTATATTTGTTTAAAAATAAAAATTTTACATTTTTATCCCATAAAAAATTATTTTTACGGCTTAATGATTTTAACAAGGGGTTAAAAATATTTTTGGGGTATTAATTTTCGATTAATATAAATAGGAATCAGATTTTTTTATTAATAATTCATAAAAAATCAGATTATATATATATATAAATAAATATGAAAATATATTTTCGCTCTCCTGTTCTTGAGAATCGAAGCTGAATTTGAAGGTGATATCGATATCGGATTTTGGAGTTCTAGTACTCGAATCGAAGCTATCAATATCCTCTTCCATAATCCATCAACAGTTTTCGTGTTGGGTAAATTTCTGATTTTCTATGAATTTTTCTTTAAATCTGCCGAATTAGGGTTCTTATGGAAAATTAGGGATTTTTAATTCTGAGTTCTTTCATGTGTTTTGATGATATGTATAGCGTCATATGATTGTGTAGAGTCCATTTATGTGTTTAGTTTCAAGTTTTATGTTCGAATTTGATAAATTCGAATTAGGGTTCTTGACTTGATTTGGGGCTTTTTTGATTGGGGAATCTTTCACTTGTTTTTGATGATTCCATTAGCTTCCTATGATGATTCACAATCGATATGACTATCTAATTTCTATGTTTATGTTCGATTTAGTGTAAAACGAGTAAAAGGGTTTTGTTAGTTTATTAAATTTATCATATCTTAAGTATGTGTTATTGTTCATGTAATTAGTTGTTGGTATTAGATTTGCTGTTGTCTAAGCTTCATTTTGCCATAAAAATCTTGAAGTTTGGCAGAGTTTTGACAGATTTAAAGTTTTTAGCCGGAGTTAGTTTCTGGTGATTATTGGTTCGTGTTGTCGTGTTAATTGGATTGTGGAGTGAATTTGGTACATGAACCAGTAAAAACCCATGCGTTTGGTGTGTTATTGAGCTTTGAATTGTCTCACCGGAGTTTGTTTAGGTGGCCGAAAAATTTCCGGATTCCGGCAAACCTCCATTAAAGGTGGTTAAGTGTTCTTGGTGATGAATAGTGCTGTTTGATCCGTTTTTTCTGTAAAACTTTTCAAAAAACTTTTTTTGGGTCAAAATTTTATAAAAATTTTCTAAAATTCACAATTCTATTATGAATTATTATTTTAATTTCTAAAAATTAAATTTAATTAGTTAATTATTTTTAAATAATAATTTAATTTATTTAATTAATTGATTAATTCATTTTAATTGATTATTTATATTAATTAATTATTATTTAAATATATATTTGACTTAATTGAATTTAAATCATTTTTATTATAAAAGATTTGTTATTTTTATGAGTTAATTAGTAAATAATTAATTTGAATATTTCAATTAATTTAAGGGCTATAACTTCCCTCTTTTTCTGGGTACCAATAAACCGAATCCCCTGACATCCTGATGCTCAGTGGAATTTGTTTTACTTTTGTTGCATCGCTAGGACGTAATACTTTGTTAACTATCTCTTCATTCCACGAGCACGTGACATCGTTGATGAGATCTGCAACCTTCATGTTGGGGTCTGGGGTATGATTTAAATCAGGTGAAGCTAATGACGTCCTCCCTGACAACCATTTTGCTGACCAGACTGGTATGTTCCACCCATTTCCAACTCTCCACTTTAGTCCTTCAATCAGAAGCGACTTAGCACTCCAGATGCTCCTCCAAGAGTAACTTGGGTTATGTCCCAAGTAGGCATCTAGAAATGAACCATTTTTATAATATTTTGCTTTAAGGACACAAGCGACTAAAGAGCTATTGTCGTTGATCAATCTCCACCCCTGGTTAGCAAGCATTGCCAAATTGAAGGTTTTTATATCTCTGAATCCCATTCCACCCATTTTTTTGGGAGACACAGTGATTCCCAGCTTTTCCAATGGATTTTCCTGTCATTCCCTTTCGCACCCCACCAAAAGCTAGCAGAAATTTAATTGATTTCATCAACTAGTCCATTAGGGAGTAAGAAAACACTCATTGTATAAGTAGGGATGGCTTGGACAACTGACTTGATTAAAATTTCCTTTCCCGGTTTTGATAGAATCTTTTCTTTCCACCCTTGCATCTTCTTCAACACCTTTTCTTTTACATTGGTAAAAACCCTTTTTTTTGACCGACCGATTACCGTTGGAAGCCCCAGATACTTCTCATGCTTGTCTACTTCTCTCACTCCAATCAGTCCTGTTATGCCCCTTTTATTTTCAGTTGACACATTTTTACTAAACGAAATCTCCGATTTATCGTAATTTATCTTCTGTCCAGATGCTCGTTCATACGTGCTGATAATTCCAGCTAATTTTGAGCATTCGTTAAGATTCGCCCTAGCAAACAGAATACTGTCATCTGCAAAAAATAGGTGAGAAATAACAGGAGCTCCATAACAAGCTCGAACACCATGGATATCACCACTTGAAGCTGCTCGAGTGAGTAACGTAGAGAAACTTTCAGCACATAACAAGAATAGATATGGTGATATCGGATCACCCTGTCTAAGCCCACGAGTTGGAATAACTGATCCCATAGGAGAGCCACTAATCATAAAAGAAAAGGAGGAGCTCGAGATGCACCTCATTATCCGGCTCACCCAACCATCGCTAAAACCCATGTGAATCATCAATCTCTCCAAGAAAGTCCACACGACCCGGTCATAAGCTTTCGCCATATCAAGTTTGAGAGCCATAATCCTTTTTCTAGTTGACTTTGTGTGCTTCATAGCATGAAAGAGTTCAAGTGCAACCAACACATTGTCCATTATTAATCTTCCTGGAACAAAAGCGCTTTGGTTCACACTAATGAGATCTGGAAGAAGGGGTTTTAGTCTATTCGTAAGTACTTTTTTTGATACCACTTTGTAGAGCACGTTGCATAGACTAATCGGTCGAAATTGAGAAACCATCTGAGGATCTTTTACCTTAGGGACTAACGCTATATTAGTGTGGCTTATCCCATCAAAATCAATCATCCCACTCCACCACTTCTTCACAAAATTAATGACTTCACCTCCTACTATATGCCAGAACTTTTGATAGAAAATTGCATGCATACCATCGGGCCCTGGAGCCTTAGTCGAATGCATTTGAAACAGAGCTTCTTTGATTTCCTCGCTTGTAGGTTCATAATCAAGGGTTAAATTCATGTCACTTGTCACCTCCTGCCTCATCGCTTCGATAGTCGGCCTGAACTCGGTGCGGGTAGATGAAGAGAACAGGTTCTGATAATAACTTTCAACAATCTGGGTTATCTCTGGCAAGGACTCATTCCACTCTCCTTTGTCATTCTTCAACCCCTTAATTCTGTTTTTCTTCCTTTTCTGACTAGCCTTGTGATGAAAATATGAGGTATTCTTATCCCCATCTCTGATTTCATTTGCCCGGGCCCTTATGAACCAAAAGGATTCCTCTTTACGTCTTAAGTAATCAATCTCGGCTGAAATTGAACTGCATCTTTCAATAAAATCAGCAGATGGTGGGCCTTTTTGGAGATTTGATAGTTGTTTTTCAAGTTTTTTTATACTCTTTTTTAACTCTCTAAATTTCATGTCAGCCCAGGTTTTTAGTTTCCCCCCGCAGGAATTAACAATCGCTGTAGGATGTTCACCCACCAACCCATTCCATTCCCTTTTCACCACCTCCTCGCACTCTTCACTTAAAAGCCATCAATGCTCAAATTTGAATTAATTATTCCCTTTAAACTTTAACCCTCTTCCCTCTGTATCAAGCAATAATGGACAGTGGTCAGACCTATGAATAGGAAAATGACGCACCTCTGCATAGGGGAATAACAAGCACCACTCTTCTGAAGCTAGAAATCGATCAAGTCTTTCGCGAACTAGAGTATCCTTGGATCGACCACGCTGCCAAGTAAAAGAAGGCACATAGAAACCATGGTCCCTAACCTGACAGATATCAATAACCTCCCGAAAGGCATCAAAATGTTTCTCGTCTTGATTTATCCCCCTTCTTTCTCATGAGCACCTAGAATCTCATTAAAATCGCCATAAAAGATGAGAGGTATTGTAGCATTTTGCTTAATATCCACCATCAGCTTTCACGTTAAATATTTATTTCTCCTATCAGGCCATCCATAAATGCCAACAACACCCCATTTTGGATGATCCGATTCATCGAGAATTTCTACAAAAAAGTGATGTTGTGAGTATGATACTACTCGAACATTAATGTCAAACCACCAGCATGCCCTACGCTACTCAGATGAACTCCGCCGTCGCATCCACATCTTTGTCGCACTTTTTCCAAATCACAACTATTTATCATTGTTTCCATTACAAAAACAATGTTTGGGCGTTCCCTCCAGCACCATTCCCGGAGGGCAGCAACTGTCGAAGGGTTGCCAATTCCTTGACAGTTCCAACTGAATATTTTCATGGCTGTTCGCGGGGTTGAGTTTTCTCAACCTCCGCTACTTGTAAGAGAATTGGTGCTCTGCTCACTGTCACGTCTGACTTACGCTTCTTAACATCATCTATTTTCATAGGATCCTCTTTTTCTTCATCTTCTGCTAGTTCTTTTCTCTTTCCTCCACTCCCTCCTAGAGACTCTGACTCAGAGTTCTGATTTTTGTTACCTCTAGTTCTCTCTACTCTCTTGAACTTTACAGTTTTACTCAACGGTGAGGCAATGTGTGTTGCTTTTAGGTCTCTAGTTTCTTCATCAAAGTTTTTCAATCCCTCCACCTCTTCCTCATTATTGCTGTTTTGAACCAAACTTTCTTTGTGAGAGTGGTCTATAGAGTTTCTTTTTCCTGCCCCATCATTGTCCACATTCATTAACTAATCCTCAAAGATAATGTTTCGTTTTGTAGCCACTATCTCTTTTTGATTTTGACCCATCCTCATTTTTTCCTCTTTTAACTGTCTCTTCTTCAGCCAATCCTTCTCATAATCTGCCACTTTCTTGCTTATCCTGGGTTTTACCTTCATTGGAGATGGACGCAGCCAAGGTCCATACTGATTAGCGATTACATTAAAACCTTCTTCCTCCACCGTAACACATTCTTTTTGTGTATGGCCTATTACTCCGTAGATATAGCAAAAGTTTGGAAGGCGTTCATATTTAATCTTAACCCATTTCCATGTTTCCTTTGTAGCAATTTTCATTCCTCGGACCAAATGGCAGGTAATGTCTATCATAACCTTGATTCTCATTGCCCTGTTTAAAGCTAGTACATCACTTTCATCGTACTCCATAAACTTCCCAACATGATCCCCGATAGCTTTAGCCATCTTACAGTTGCGTTTGGCAAGTGAGGTGTCATAGACATTAATCCACATTGGTGTGAATCTGAATTGAACCTCTGAAGGTAACTCTTCTCCCTTTAGTTCTTGTAACATTAACAGGTTAAAGTCGAAGGTCCACGGTCGTCCATTTACTTCCCTTTCTTTATCTTCTTTATTAAAGAACTGAAATGCAAAAAGGTTCGACTCCAGCTCCCTGATAGCAACTCCACCTCTAAGGTTCCATATTGATCGATAGGTATGTCGTATCGCCTCCACATTGAATGGCTTCGTAGTTAACACCTTACCAACCAGCATCAGAGAGATATGTTTCTTTGTTTGTTGATCCTCTTCAATATCTGCACCTACCAATATCTCCTCCTTGTCTGTCAACGATAGTTTGTTCCATGATTCCTCTAGTTCCTCCCCCATTGTGAATAACCCTTGTTATATAGCTCCAAAGAACCACTACCAACTAGAGATGTTCAAAAAGCCTGAAGCCCGAAGCCCGGCCCGATCCGGCCCGAAAAAAAGCCCGAAAAGCCCGGCCCGAAAAAAGCCCGGCCCGGTTCGGCCCGGCCCGAAGGCCTAAAATGGGCCCTCTATTTTTCACGAAGCCCGGCCCGGCCCGAAGCCCGAAAAGCCCGGTTAAAAGCCCGGGCTTTTAAAAAGCCCGGATAAAGCCCGGGCTTTTAAAAAGCCCGGATAAAGCCCGGTCCGAAGCCCGGTTAAAGCCCGGCCCGAAGCCCAGATAAAGCCCGGATAAAGCCCGGATAAAATTTTTATTTTATTAATTTAACTTATAATCTTCAACCAAATTAATTTTTCATTTTTTGAAAATTTGGGAATATCATTTAATTAGATATATCTTGACATCTGTACGGTTGGATCGTCGAGAAATATTTTTAAAAATATAGAAACAGTAATCTGGGATGAAACACTAGTTAGGAGTACTAGACAATATTGTAATGTTCTATTAAGATCTCCAACCAAATTAATTTTTTATTTTTTGAAAATTTGGTTATATCATTTAATTAGATATATCTTATCATCCGTACGGTTGGATCGTCGAGAAATATTTTTAAAAATATAGAAACAATAATCTGGGATGAAGCACTAGTTACGAGTACTAGACAATATAGTAGTGTTCTATTAAGATCTTCAACCAAATTAATTTTTTATTTTTTGAAAATTTGGTTATATCATTTAATTAGATATATCTTATCATCCGTACGGTTGGATCGTCGAGAAATATTTTTAAAAATATAGAAACAATAATCTGGGATGAAGCACTAGTTACGAGTACTAGACAATATAGTAGTGTTCTATTAAGATCTTCAACCAAATTAATTTTTTATTTTTTGAAAATTTGGGAATATCATTTAATTAGATATATCTTGACATCTGTACGGTTGGATCGTCGAGAAATATTTTTAAAAATATAGAAACAATAATCTGGGATGAAGCACTAGTTACGAGTACTAGACAATATAGTAGTGTTCTATTAAGATCTTCAACCAAATTAATTTTTTATTTTTTGAAAATTTGGGAATATCATTTAATTAGATATATCTTGACATCCGTACGGTTGGATCGTCGAGAAATATTTTTAAAAATATAGAAACAATAATCTGGGATGAGCACTAGTTACGAGTACTAGACAATATAGTAATGTTCTATTAAGATCTCCAACCAAATTAATTTTTTATTTTTTGAAAATTTGTTTATATCATTTAATTAGATATATCTTATCATCCGTACGGTTGGATCATCGAGAAATATTTGTAAAAATATAGAAATTACATATATATAATTTTTTTAAAAAAAAGCCCGAAAAAAGCCCGGCCCGGCCCGGCCCGGCCCGGCCCGAAGGCCTAAAACGGGCCTCATATTTTAGAGAAAGCCCGGCCCGGCCCGGCCTGATTTTTGAAAAAGCCCGGCCCGGCCCGGTTGTTAAAAAGCCCGGGCTTTTTAAAGCCCGGATAAAGCCCGGTCCGAAGGGCTTTTTGTGCATCTCTACTACCAACCACAGGATTACCACACTCAACCACTGAACACCCATTAACAATCCCAATCTAACCACTTCAGCTACAGAACAATCACTAGAAACCGCCGAATTAAAAACAAACCTTTTAAAGAAAGGCAGTCGGAATAAAACTTGGCAAATAAATCCCTCCCAAATCGCCACCAGAGTGGGACTCTCAAGGGACAATTTGAGTTTGGAACTCAGATCTAAGAGTAGCCCTTAAAGCTACCCAGATCTACTAACACACAAAAACCATCATAAAACTTCATAGAAAGATCAAATTGTTGTTAAAAATTAATATGTACAAGATTTACATGTTTGATTTAATATTTGTACCCTATCTTGAATTCTTAAAATTTGATTTGGATGATTTTACATCCCACGTGAAATTAACAAAATAATGTCTAATTTAGTGATGGTTTAACAATTATTTTTTAATTAAATATACGCAGAAACAAAAGAGAGAAGATATTAACGATTTTTTACTTTGAAAATTCTATTTGATTTATGAATTCTACTTATAATTCGTTTTGATTATCAAAATACCCTTTTTATTATTTGAAGATAGTTCTACTAACAAACAAATATAATTTTAATATTAAGTGCAAGATTTTGTCCAAAACTTTGATAATCGGTTATTTGGTCCCCCATATGACAAAATAAATAAGAACCCTTAGATCTTAAAATAAATAGATGAAATCGTTGGATCTAACATTAAAAAATATTTAATATTTTAATATGTTATAAACTAAAAGTGTATTTATATTGAAATACAAAAATGTGTATGTCAATGATTTAAATTATATATAATTAGGTTTTCTACATTGAATAGCATTATTAATGTAAGACTTCTACATTGAATTGTATTAATGTAAAAATTCGTAATTATATTTTCTCTTGTTATTCTGAGTATTTTTATTTGAATAATAATTATTAAATCATCACTAAATTAAAGATAATATTATGAGTTTAGTGTGGATTTTAAAATCATCAAATCTGATTTCAAGATCTTAAGATAGAGGTCAAATAGTAAATATGAATTTTTTTCTAATACTAATAAAAAATAAATAAATAAAATTCAATTATAAAACAACCTTGTTTAATTATATCCTCCAAGCTTTTTTATTTATATCCTTACAACCTTTTTTAATTATATATTCTTTAGATTATAAATTTCTTTTTTAAAATTCACTTCTAATGCAATCTTTTCGAATTATATCCTTTTTAGATTATAATTTTCTTTTTAATGTGATATCTAATCTTGATCTTGTATTTTTAATCCAACGGAACATATGATTTTGGTAGTACAGTGACACCAGACCAAAAATTTGAATAAGATCTCTCTTATACTTATTATATATAAGGATATAATAGGTTCTTACTCTAATAGAAACCATTCTTAGGCTAGAAACTAGAAACTAAATACACAATTTTCTAAACCACGTCGGAAAGCACATATGGTATGCAAACTGATCGTTTGGAGATTGAAAAAAAATACACTAAAGTCAGATTCAATAAGAATTCATCGATGGACGGGAAAAATCAAATTAAAAATGGAAGGGCATTAGGTGGGATTGTGTATGTAGGGATGTATTAGATTCGTGTGTGGTGGCCTAGCGGAGCCATTAGATTAGATTGATCTAAGGGCTAAGATTAATTTTTAGTTTATATATTAATTTTGGTTTCTATTTGATACTATATAAAATTTGTGAAAATTTTTCATTAATCGTTATCTCTTCAGTGATATAAAAGTATTCATTCCTTATATATATTAAAAATATCAAGAAAATCTTTAGATATCCTTGATAGTATATACAAAATCACCAACTACTAACTACTACATTAAAATACTCCAAATTACATGAGAAAATATATGATTCAAATATTTACTTTCATAGATATTGTATATAAAATTTAAAAAATATTAATATATCTTTTTGATATTCTTGATAATCATTTAGTATCCCAAATGTATGTTTTCTTTATATAATATGGGTATACATTTAGCCAAAAAAAAAATATGTGTATACAAATACTTTTTTAATTTGTCCCAAGTGAACCTCAAGCGCCCCAAGCAGCCATAGTTGTCGAGGCACCCAATCCCTTACTCTTTCCTGTAATTATATGACAAATATTATGCAAGAAATCTTTATCTAACTCAAAAAAAAATGTCAAAAATAATTTGTAAGAATTTTTCATTAAACGTTATCTCTTCTTAGTGATATAAAAGTATTCCATAAATATATATTACAATATCCGGAAATTTTCTAAATATCCTTGATAGTATAAACAAAATCATCAATTATTAACTATTACATCAAAATAATGCAAAGTACATGAGAATATTTACGATTCAAATAATTACTTTTGTAGATATTGTACAAAAATTTTAAAAATAATAAAATATCTCGATTTCCATGCTAATCATTTAGTATCCCAAAAGTATATTATCTTTATATAATATGAGTATACAACACTTTTTTAATATCTATGTAAATCGTTTCTGCATATACCCAAAGTTTAATTCGATCAAATTTCACGCATAATTAGACATGCATCCTCATAAGTTAAAACACATCTCAGCCTCCAATTTTCTCTTCTCTTCGTTTTCATTGCATATCAACCTTTTTACCATGAACAACTTAGAAAACTCAACTTCTCCGATGAATCTCTTAAATTCACCAACTAATCCATCTCAAACATCTAAAAACAATATTACTGAACATCCTCCTACTGAAAATTCTGCTATGGTAAATTTTGGAGAGTCATCATTAAAAAGGTCTCGTGGCATCCTTTGGGATCAAAGAATAAGCCCAAAAGTGACGTCATGAATAATGTGTTCCCGAATCCTATCCCAAACAATATCATCCTTCAGGTGCCACCCATGGTTAATATAATCGAGTGGGTGACAAATTTTGTACAACAATATGCAATTTCATTAGTTATCCGTAGTGGCTCTTGATCCATTTCAGAAGTCATTTTTAAACATATAGGCTCCCAATTTCCACCCCAAGAATTTATCGAAGAACTAAACTTGATTTCTTTTATAGGGGCTTATTTGATTTCTCCCTTAGTTGGAGGATCCTCTACTACCAATTTTTTCAATGCATCATTTGTTCGGAAAAATGGTTGGGTAATTGGTGGGTCAGCCTTGCGTATGTCTGCTCTAGTTCGGTGATGTTGTCTGCTCTTACACTCAGCGATCTTAAATTTTACAAGATTGAGACCTTAGCTTAAATTTTGTGTTCAAATTCAATTGAATGTAGATTTGAACTAATTTAAATTTATGTTGTGATTATCAAACCAATGATCTAAGAATCATACTTCAATATTAAATTTTCAACATATAATGTTTTTTATTTAATTATGCTTCATGTTTAAAGGTATGTTTATGGGGGTTTATAACTCCTCACAATTGCTTTTAAAATCTTATATAATATATGATTCTACATTTGTGAATAAGGCATGTATTTTACATTATCAAGTGACAAGTCACTCCAAATGTATACTGATATGTTACTCATCCTGCTTTCGTTGTTGATCATCACTATATACCTTATCAAGTCTATGCCTATACGTAGGGAAGACTCCTTTTTTTCTGCAAAAAAAGTAGATATACAATTAATCAGTAAAAATAGCGAGTCGTACATGACTTGCCGACAACCAAGGCTTTTGTACGACGTGCCAACCATGGCATCAAAGATCACTACAAGAAATCTCCTAACAGACGATGGTTTTAATCCATCGTCTGAATCAATTTTTTTCGTTGTCTATTGAGCAGCCGTCTGATACGCGCATCAGACAACGGTTGCTTTTCTTGGTTTATTAAGCGTAAGACAAAAGTTAAGCACTTAATCCCAGTTGTGTATATACCAGAAACAACACTATTATGCCCAGTTACCATTGTTGGAAATACATTTGGTTGAGCATTACGTTGTAAAGTTCTGTCGTTGATATACACTTCCCACAACGGTATATGGATTTCTTTATCATTGTTATACTGCATTTAACACAACGGTGTTTATATTATACGTAACAATTTAACCTTAAACAGACAACATTTTACAGTTCTATATTTGTTGTAAATAAAGGAATTAGACATTGTCATTCCTGCTCAAAAGTGTTGTTGGATAACTGGGCACACATCAGTTTTTATAGTGTGCCACATTATTGAATCCAATTTGACAACACTTTGTCATTCTCTAACTGTTGTCCTGGTATTTTATAAACAACAAGAAAGAAAGGTTAAGGTGTTGTTGTATTGTAAGGCACACATCAGTTTTTAGATTGTTTCCGTTACTCTATATTTATTCAGACAACACTTTTTTGAGTTCTTACTGTTGTATGGGTATTCTATAAGCAATCATTGTGAAGGCACAATGTGTTGTTCAATTTTTAGTCACACAACAATCTTTGTAATGTATTACACAATTTAAATATATTTAAACAACATATTTTTTGTCCTTCACCTGTTGTAGTAGTTCCATTCAGACAAAGCTGCTAGAGGCATATGGCATTGTAGTAATAAACTTGAGACAAAGCTTCTCTTTGAATATTTTTTTGCTTGTGTTGTTGGAATAGGAAGCATATGGTATTTTTTGACAATGGTTTCCTTAAATATTATTTTTTTTGGTTAAAAGTGTTGTATGTTTTATGTGTTGTAAAAAATGAGAGCAAGCAGTTACATGATCATACCAAAAACAAAATACCATAATTCATATCCAATACATACATCCAACACCAAACCATTCCAACCAAGCTAAAATTCACCATTCACACCACCTACCCAACTAAAATATACCATTCCAACAAAATACTACCATAAAACAAGTTAAAATTAACTAATCCAAACATAGAACAAAAGAGAAAACAGTTTGGAACAAAAGAGAACACAGTTTGAAATACTTAATCACGAACGTGGTTTTTTGTGAAGTACTTCGGCAATTCAGGCTTGATTTCATTGATATCATCAATTTTTGAAACTTCCTCCGACTTGTAATTACCATCTGCATCTTGACGTGCATGAAGCCAGGTACTAGATCGATCGATCTCCACCTCAGGATCACCTTGAGTCTGCATGTGTATAAACATGTGAGAAAAATAAAAACTAGACCATAATCATGCATACAAATGGCATAGAAAATGAAAAAATAATATGTTTTATTATATCACAAACCATTTCCTGTTCGAGGTTTGCATATCCTTTGCGAGAAATGTGATGAGGATATTCAATCAAGGCCCTTCTTTTTTTCTGTTTAATGTGGATGGGATTCATAAAAAACATCAAAACGTAAGCAATACACATGGAAGAACTAATATTTATGCTATGTGATAATATTAAAAAAAACAAGGGAAGTGAGAAAACCCACGGAAAAGTCATCAGTTAGACACCTAGCAACAAACAGATCCCAGTGTGCCTTCTCGATAAATGAGTAATCAGCTGGTGGAAATTCGAGCAACTCACGCTGCTCCCTATGTGGAAGGACATAATCGATTGTTAATTGGCATTTGAACTCCCTCCACTTCTGGCCATCGAACTTCCATACCATCCTTTTTGCTGTTGGCGGTACCTCAAACGCCATCTACATAGCATGTTTAATAAATTAAGTACTTACTTAAATAAAAAAATGCGAGCTACTTTGTTGAGATGGAATTTATTTTACCTGCACAGAATCCCATGTCTTATTTTTTCTTTCGATTGGAACATTTTTCCATGTAGGATAACATATCGGGGCTTTAGTTCTAGCAAGAACCCCAATATAAGACTACATCTCCGAAGCAGCAGTACCATACAGCTCGCCCTTTGCATTGAAAAACAAAGGGTGCTTGATGGCCAACATCTTACGCCTGACAAACCTATGCATTGTAACAGCTCCGCGCTTTAAAAGTTGAAAGCATCCAGGTATTTGATCAAAACAGAACCAGAACATCTTACGAAATAGAACCAAAAGAAATCAAAACAAAATCCAAGTATTTAATCAAAACATTAAGATATTAACAAGTAAACATGTCATGAATAATATCTCCTAACAGATATAACTAAAGCTATATCTTGTGTTTGTGTCCTCTGTTCCACACAACACAAACAAAAACACAGCACACACACCACAACAGAGATACATAAATGCATACAAAACCCTCGAACTTACGAAACAGAACCAAAAAGAAATAAAAACGAACACAACCTTTTGATGAAAACTAACGCAACCAGAGAAACCCAACCACAAACACAGCCAGAGAAACACAAATAAATCAACCCAAATACAAATATAAACAAATTACACAAAGACAATATTATGTTAGCATGCTCAACATAACCCAAACACAACATACAAACCAAATTACCCAAATAAATCAACCTAAACAAATACAAATAGAGAGAGAAGCAAATATACCCAAATTAAACCTAAATCAAATTTAACCCAAATCAAGACATGCATACAAACCAAATCCAAATATGAAAAAGAGAGAGAAAATCAAACATTAAACCTTAAACAAACATTAAACCTCAAACAAACATTAAACTCAAATATTGTACCTCAAACAAATTAAATAGGGAGAGAGAGATGGAAAGAGATTGTACCGAGAGAGATGAGTAAAACCGGAGAGATGGAGATGGGGAGAGATTTAGTCGCCTGAGAGATTTAATGAGAGTGAGAGAGTTTTAATTGAGTGAGAGAGTTTTAATTGAGTTTCAATTTGGGGTGAGAGTTTTAGTCTGGGAAATGGGGGAAAAAATGAAATGGGGGAAATGTGAAATATTTGGGCTCGTACTTAGCAAGTTTTGGGGGGGGGGAACTAATCTAATGCCTCTGGTACAATAAATTTGTTACTAACTAAATGAGAATTTTAATCAAATGTTTTTTTAATAAATTTGTTACTTAGAGTAATATTTTCTAATTTTATTTTATTAATTTTAAAACAATTTACTAGATTTTTAATTTTTCTAAACAAACCTCACATGTAAAATGCAAACATGTATCAAGAATCCGAAACATATAGTCATACAATCATACACTTTGTTTGCAACTTATATGTCAATTAGTAACTTTCGTTGTTTTATGCATTTAGTTCGTAGTTTAAAATCGTTTTTAAAAACATATACTACAAATTCGATATCACACAACGGTGTCAATTAATAACTTTTGTTGTTGATATTTTCTTCGCACAACGGTGTCCTTCACCTGTTGTAGTAGTTTACTTGAGACAAATGGTTTCCTTGAATAGAAGGCATATGTGTTCTTTGACAATGGTTTCCTTGAATAATTATATTTTTTTGCTTAAAAGTGTTGTCTATTTTGCTTGAAAACAATGATACCATTACTGGCTATAATCAAGTCAGACAATGGTTTTGTGTGTTAGAGAAAATGAGAGCAAGCAGTAAAATGATCATGCCAAAAATAAAATACCATAATTCATACATCCAACCATTCCAAGAAATCCAACCAAGCTAAAATTCACCATTCAAACCACCTACCCAGCTAAAGTTTACCATTCCAACAAAATACAACCATAGAAGAAGCTAAAATTAAATAATCCAACCTTAGAACAAAAGAGAGACAGTTTGAAATACGGATTGCATAGTATTTCATGATGAACATTACCATAGACTAAGTTTTTCTGAAGTTATAATATGTGCAGCAGCATATGTGCACTAAATTAACTACCGGGATGACGAATGTTCAACCAAAAATACCGAGGGACAATGACAAAGCCTAGTCACTTAAATCACGAACATGTTTCTTTGTGAAGTACTTCGCCAATTCAATCTTGATTTCATTGATATCTCCAATGTCGTATGCTTGGTTGTTCCTATGAGTCCACCGGAAAATGAAAAAATGTTAGTGGCACAACTCACATACTCAGAGATATTTCTTATCACAAGAAATAAATAAAAAGCAATTTTTACCTTGGAAGCAAATTTGAATTCCTTGTCCAGAGAGATTTCTTTCATATAGCGCATGATATACAAACCACAGTCCTTGCTTCCAGACTGGAGCGGGATGCCCTGGAAAACAGAAAAAAAATATAATTACAGTTACACAACTCTTCAGAGAAACCGATCACAATATCTACACTAACAAAAAAAATTTACCGCCAAATTCTCCCACACAATCTTCTTGTTTTTAATCATCTTTGCGTTCTCCTTGTATAGTTTGATGCCACTACGACAATATAACATAAATGAACATTAAAACAGATTTTTGTATTGCTAAGGCAATTCCAATTGAAATCAATTTTTTATGTTTGTACTCACTTGTCGACAATTTCAACCCATTCATCATCTGCAATTCGGCATTTGAGCGGGTCCATGTGGTAAACAAGTTGTGAATCTGGATTCACAGCGGTCAGTGCCCAATGATTCCTAGAAAATCATATATATTTATTAAATTAGTAATCAAGGCATAGATTGTTCACTGGGTACATTGTAGTTAAGTTGTACTACTTGTTTGATAATATTTATTTATTGAATAAATCCTTTAACTATAAACCAACTTGCTTTTTTCACTCTACATTAACAGATTATGATGTAATTATATAGGTGTTTTAAAAAATATGAAATAAATTACTTACATATGGTTATATGGCAAGAGAAAGGGCTTAGCATCCTTAAATCTAACAGAAAGGGCTCGCAACCTAGCTACTGGAGAATCACAACCGAGAGCACCTATTAAGCTTGGATCAACGAAGGATACCATATCGGACATCTTGTGCCTTATCAAATAACTCTCCAATAAAATGTAAAAAAAATTAAACAATTTTTAATTATAACCCAAAATCAAAAATTCATTAAATCGTGGACAAATTAGATAAAAAATTTGAATTAGAACACTTACTTAACAAACATGCAAATGATGGAGCCTGATATTTCACCTCCACCACACAAGGCACACACGTCTGATAAAAAAACAACCTGCTTACTCTTTGATGCAAAAGCTTCTTCACATAACTCAAAAGTGACTGTCCGGCCATCGGCCAACGCATCTTTTTCCCAACACCACAAACGCTTCAAAGCAAGGGGGTAATCAGTACCCATATAAATCTCATACCCTGTATCCCATGCACAATCTTTCACCATCTTATATTTCGGTTTCTTGCCTCCCTGAACCAGTAAAAAAAAATAGATCAGTTCAATAAACAGAGCTTAGTTCAGTAAACTTTTACTTTTGACATCAAAAAAAATAAGAAGATTAGTTAGTTTTAAACCTTCGTCGGAGTTTCACTTGCTGAACCCTGGCTTGTCTTAACTTCCATTATAAACTTTCTCGGCCACGCGATATTTGTGCCGATAGCTTTGTTCCACAGTCACAACATCATCTCCGATTGGGAAAGGAATTTTAGCAGATTTTTGGATTACACAAGTAATTGAGACTCGTGCGTTCTCTTTTCCCAATGGTTTCCCATGAATAGATTTAACAACTGTATCAACAGTTGCGTAAGCAACAATATCGCTTGGGGAACCAATTTCAAATTCCCACTCCAAATTTCCCTTAACAATTTCATCATCAGGTATGTTGCACACAACTGCAACTTCTACAACATCATGCACCTTATCTTTCTTGTCTTCAACCTCTTCCATGTCTAACACTTTATTCTTATCAATATGTTTCTCGTCTTCAGTATCAAGTTTTTCTTCACTGAGATTCAGTTTCTTCTTCACCCCATCCAATTCCAAATCCTGGATAATAGCACGTTCTTCCTTGGAACAACTTGCTTGTTGTGACCAAATTTTTGGACTGCCCTCAAGACCAATATCTTTTCCAGATAACGCTGCTTTCAGCTTTCCCAGCTCTGCGGCCCAAAAGGCATCCCGCTATTCAATAATCCTACTAGTCTCTTCAGCCATAAATTTCTGCACACCCTCTTGGATCTTTTCCTCCATGGACTTTCTTTTCCCCTTCTTCCTTGGCAGATTAAAATATATAGACTGCTTCACATAGGTCCCTTGTCCACGCACACATCCTTGGTGCTCAGGTTTGCCAAGAACCATGGTCAAGACATCATTTGTACCCTCCTCCGTCACTTCCCCTTCACTAACTTGCTTTTTCATCTTCTCCTAAAAGTGAACAAAAAATAAAATAGTTAAGTAAAAAA
This sequence comes from Saposhnikovia divaricata, assembly GCA_036435485.1. Lineage (NCBI taxonomy): Eukaryota > Viridiplantae > Streptophyta > Magnoliopsida > Apiales > Apiaceae > Saposhnikovia > Saposhnikovia divaricata. The sequence continues at coordinate 137,735,803 of CM071599.1, read as the reverse complement.
AGATATGTAATTAATGAGGAATTGAAATTACAACAAAATTGATTAACTTACAATCTCCAGAGCAATTTGTGCAACTTTCTCCAAAATATAATTCCCATCTGCATCTTGACGTGCACGAAGCCAGGTACTAGAGCGATCGACCTCCACCTCAGTATCACCTTCAGTCTGCATGTATATAAACATGTGAGAAAAATAAAACTAGACCATAATCATAGATGCAAATGTCATAGAAAATTAAAAAATAATATGTTTCATTATATCACTAACCATTTCCTGTTCGAGGTTTGAATATCCTTTGCGAGAAATGCAATGAGGATATTCATTCAAGGCCCTTTTTTCTGTTTATCGTGGATCGCCTTCATAAAAAACATCAAAACGTAAGCAACATACGTGGAAGAACTAATATTTATGCTATGTGATAATAAGTGAGATCCCACCGAAAAGTCATCAGTTAGACGGCTAGCAACAAATATGTCCCAGTGTACCTTCTCGATAAATAAGTAATCAGCTGGTGGAAATTCGAGCAACTCACGCTGCTCACTATATGGAAGTATATAGTCGATTGTTAATTGACATTTGAACTCCCTCCACTTCTCGCACACAGACTCCCATACCATCTTTTTTTGCTGTTGGTAGTACCTCTGAAAGGAAAATGATGTAGCCTATTTGTATTTCGAGGATACAACTCAACTCAAACAAGAATGTAATAGTAAATAGTATATATACTATCACAGGGATCTCAATTGTATTATCTGTCAGAAAAGAAAGAAGACAAAGTCAATCTACCGTTTTGAATTATACTACACTTGAAGAAGTTCATTCAGTTAATCAAGCATCAGTGGAGTAATCAAGACAGTGGGTTCTATTTATAGTGACAAGAGGTTCCTATAGTGGCAGAATACAGATTAGAAAGGTTTGAAAAAGAGTGAAGAAAAGGAAGACAGGAACCACAGCTTTAAAGTCAATACATGAAGAACAGTCATTGCGGTTAGTCACTCATGAACCAGACCGTGCATCGAGTGTCAACATTAAACAGTGGTTGTTCGTCATTAACTTCAGTGGTTCAAGCTATCAAGACTGGTATGAGGGAAAATCATTGTGCAAGCAGCAGAAGTGCTAAATTAATTAACCACAAGGATTTTACTATCAAGTGGATCACAACTGAGAGTCAAAGTGAAGAACAGAGATTGTCCAGTGGAAGTTATTCACCATTTACAGTGGTTCATTGAGGTAAGTTGATTATTTATTGATGTTAGTTAATTCACCTTTAATTGATATAAATCATTATAGTTTATTTAATTAATAAATTAATTCTAAAAGAATTAATTTATTTATTAAATTACTTATTGTATCAATTAAGTATGAATTAATTAATTAATCACTAGATAGTTTATATGGTTTATATGACTTAAAAGAATGATGTAACAAAGAGAACAACTGAGTTATGTCATATTGAAAGAGAACAGCTGAATTATGTCATATTGAAAGAGAACAGCTGAATTATGTCATATTGAAAGAGAACAGCTGAGTTATGTCATATTGAATGAGAACAGCTGAATTATGTCATATTGAACAGAAGGCAACGTTTATGTCATTCCGACAGAAACCAAATATGTCTTGATCAATATTATGTCATATCCTGGATTAAGTCATATCCGAGTTTATGTCATACCGACCAGGTGAAATTATGTCATGGTCCAGATTATGTCATACCGAGCTTATAGATTTATGTCATGACACAGATTATGTCATACCGAGCTTAAGGAATTATGTCATGACACAGATTATGTCATACCGAGATTATGGGATTATGTCATGGAGCAGTTTATGCCATGGTGGTAGCAAAATATCAATACTTTGCTATAAAAGCAACAGACATACACACGGACATATCATCATCTTCACAGCCTCTTCCTGAAACACTTCACAGAAGAAAAAAAGAGAGACCAAGAGAGAATTAAGGGCAGAAAAAGAGAGCACCAAAGTTATATTTTCTCCTCCCCTCTTGATAATCAATGAAGTTTTAATAACTTGTAAATTCATCTCTAGAACATATTGTAATATCTTACCACTAGAGTTTGATTCTTGTATTATTGAAACTATCTAGCGGATTAAGTTCCCTAGAACCTATCTCGATCTTTTTATTACAAATATATAAAAGTTCATGTCGAATTTTCTATAGAATTTGTAATAATTAGTTTCGATCTTTTTATTACAAATATAGAAAATTCATGTCGATTTTCTATAGAATTTGTAATAATTAGTTTGGTCATCAAACCTTGTAATTTGTACCCGTGTATTTAGACACACCCCATCAAGTTAATATAATTTTATATTCAACTTGAAATATCGGTATTCGTTTTATTCCGCATCAATTTGTTCTTGATTTAATATTTTAATATTTTTAAGAAAAGAGCAAATTCGATAAAACGGTATAGTTTGTATTCAACCCCCCCTTCTACAAACTATTTTGGACCTAACAATTGGTATCAAAGCCTTTTGATTGACGCACAAATCAAGATCCTTATTTTTGTGGTCCTCCAATTGGTTTTCGAGTTTGTTGACGCATACAAAAATTAAATCCGGTATTAGACCAAAAAGTCAACTCCTCTTATTTTCAAATTTTTTAACCTTCAAAAAATTCAATACTTGAGATTTTTGAACTTTAAATAATTTGAACTTATTTTTGGATTCTTTAACTTTCAAACTTTTCAATTTTGAGATTTTTGAATTTTAAATAATCTAAATTCATTTTCGGATTCTTTAACCTTTAAAAATTCTCAATCTATGATATTTTTTATTTTTAAACAATATGAGTTTATTTTCAATTGTTAATTAAATTGAATTTATTCTCAAATTGTTTAATCTTCAAAAATTTTCATTTTATGATATTTTTGATTGTTAAGTAATCTTAACTTATATTCGAATTTTTTAATTCTTGAAATGATTAATTCTTGGAAATTTTTATTTTTAAACAACTTGAGTTTATTTTCAAATTGTTTAATTTTCAAAATTTTTAATTCTTGATAATTTCGAATTTTAATTAACTTGAATTTATTTTTGGATTCTTTAACTCTAAAAAATTTCATTTCTTGAGATTTTTTGATTCTTAATTAATTTGACTCTAATTTCAAATTTTAATTAATTTAAACTTACTTTCAGATTTTTTATTTCTCAAAAAAATTTTGAGTCCTTGAAGTTTTTGAATTTTAAATATTTTGAATTTATTCTAAGCCAATAGTTCTAAGAAGGTTGTTAGTTGAAGATTCCTACGAATTGTCAAAGATGATTTGAATCTTTTGAAGAAAATGCATTTTTCAATGAAATTAATTTCTACCTACTAAAGAAAAATTTGTGGAAGCTCCTCAAAATTATATCCATAGAATTCACATGGAAGAGGTTTTAGTGGATAGAATTTTTCTCGAAGATTTGAATTAAGTCTATTGATTCTGTGATATACAAACACTAAGTGGATTGCTCCAATGTAACATCTACTACACTTAGTGGATTGTACCAAGAAATATCTTTCAAGGAATCAACAGAGATTTTAGAAAAGTGGAATCAAGGAGGTTTGAGAATGAACTAGACAGTTAGACATCTCAGTCAGGAATTAATGATGGAACCTCAGAACATACATGAAGAGTTACTAATTTAGAAAGAGTACAAATGTTTAATCCAGGAATTAGGCCTATCTATTTCGAAGCAGAAACTCTTCAGGATACAGTTCAAGAGGTGGCTACAAGACTGAGTTGGTAGAAAGAACAAAACATGATAGTTGCAATTATGAAAAGTTTTAATGTGATAAGTAACTATCAAGGTGTGCAACATGGTAGAGAATTCTGACAGACAAGGATGAATAGGGATTCATTAAATAAGATGAAACGGAAGCATCAGTGCAGAACTTATCTTGCTGAAGAAAAGAGTTGGGATGGATCAGATGATGATGAGAAGAGCATAATTAATATTGTTCCTTCATAGCAATCTCTGAAGATGATTCACCTCACATGTCTCAGGTATCAATTCTTCGAACTAGTGTAATATGTAATTCTCAGAAATTCAAAGCATGTTAAGATCTAAGTTTTTAATTATTATATCTTTGGTTAGAAGATCTTATTATGTGTATGAATATTTGTTGAATTTAATTAATTGCAATAGTGAGTTAGAAGTGATCCTTAGACAATATCTCTTAATTCTTAAATGATATATGTCAAGCATATAAGACCTCTGCTTAAGCTAGTTTCAGGATCCCCAGTAGAACAAGATTTGCTTATTCATTCCGAATTGTTTGTTAAGGTTTAAAAAGTTTAAAAGATGTAATAATTACCTAGGGTGTCAGTAGAACATCAAGTCATTTGTAAAACTGACTTAGGTAATAGAGACTATATAAGATAATATAACAATAGGAATGGATTAGATAGAATTAGTGATTAATTGTTAATTCTTCTATTCCATGCATGTTTAGAAATTTATTGAATATCTGTAAATCTATTTGCTACCTGTTACACAAGTGTACATAGGTTAAAGTAGATAGTACTGAATTTTCTAAAATGCATAACATGCCTAATTTGCATAATTCTTATCTGCAATGTTTTAATGCTGAATGTATGCAATGTATTCTTATTATCATGCCTGCTTATTTCAAATGTCATAAATGCATTTCCTAGTATTTGCATTGATCATAGAAAAAGCATGTTTAAGAATAACAATAAGGTACAGACTGCTAGTCCTCCTTATGTTAGGAAGGAACCATTATTCTCCTTGCTCATTGAATATTTTGTCAATGACATTAAAAAGGAGAAATGGTCAGTCAAAGACATGTTAAGGTTAAAACTGTTGTTAACTCTAATAAAAGAGAAATCTAATCCATCTGGACCCAATTAAACAATTTGGGTACCAAGAACTTTTTATCCATTTGTGAATGTAGGGCTTAACAGGTTAATCGATTATGCATTATTATTGACTTATTCAAAGCATATCATCGAAGAAAGAACCCTGCTATCAAATGTGAATGTGAAGACAGGCCAAGTGGTTTATCCCTTGGAGACAACAGCAAGGGTATGACCTAGGGTCAAGGCTATTCAATAGCTAAGGAATGTTGTCAATAATAAAGCATCTTTTAAAAGATGAAGAGCCTATTGTTCGAGGATTAAAGAAAGAGAACTTATTTGTAGCTGACATGAAATCTCAGTCAAAGGTGAAGTCAACAAGGTCAAATCTAAAGCTTCATCAGACAAGAGTTCAGCTATGACATAAGGAGCTCTCTCACCTGAATGTCATATCAAGAGATTCTTTCCTGGAAATCGAATCAGTAAAGGAGACTGCCTCATATGAAATTAAAGTAAAATGAAATTACGAGGCATGTCATAAAGGGAAGTCAAAGAAGCATCACACAGAAGTTCTACATCAAAGTAAAATATATTTTAGTAGTGATGACTGATGACTTCTCTCAACAAACAAGTTGTTGTTCAGACAATCTGAAGACAAGACACCACTGATGGTGATTGATCACATCTAGAAGAGTGTCAGGAAGCAAAACTGACTATGACAACTTTGAGACCATATTACAGGACCTATTAATTAGTGTTCTTGATGATTTCTGCACCTTCAAGAGTATTAATGCTGAAGCAGTCAATGGTTTGCTACTGACATGATTAAACCCTGATCAGTAAGGAATATAGGAAGACCCCACAAGTTATGAAGAAAATTGTTTTGCAAGGATAAATGAAAGTGAGCATCCTAGCAATCTATTAATGCTCAACAGGATAATTTCCTTGGTTACTTGGTGGAGTCAACAGCCTACAGGGTGATTGTTATTAATCAACAGAAGGTGATTGAAAGTCTTAGTGATGTTCAACAATTTCTAGCTCCCAGCTGTCAATGGTTATGATGATTCAGATCCAAGCAATGTCAAACATTGAGAATCTTTATGTAAACCCAGCAACAGCTTAGGGGGAGCAACTGCTGGATCACTTAGTCAACTCAACACCACATTGAAAATCACAGGACACTATGAGACCATGTCCGCCAAGACAAAGAGTGTTAACTCAATTAACTCTTTGTTCTAGTTCTTAGTGTTTCTAATGGTGGAAGTAAAAGACTAACAGAGCTTCAAGTACTAATGATTATTTCTTTAGTTTTAGAAGAAACTAAGAAAGCTACAAAAGCTCTGAAAGATCCAAGTTGAGTGATTGCAATGCAAGATGACCTCAATCAGTACAAAAGGCAGATTGAAGGGAAGCTGGTATCCAGACCAAACAACAAGGCTGTATTTGGTACAAGGATAACCAGAAGTCTACCTGGATGATGTCAAGGCATTGTTATGAGGGACAAAGCCAAACTGGATGCTAGGTTACAATTTGATCAAACAGTATACTCCCTCCGTCCCATTTTTATTGTCCATCTATCAAAATCCACCTTTTATTCAATCATGCCAAATATATTTAAGTTACCAAATAATTGTATTATTTTTCAAAAAAGTTAACATAATTAACACATAATTTACCTTATTAACTAAATATGGACAATAATTTTGGGACAAAGAAAATAGGAAATAGTGGACAATATAATTGGGACGGAGGGAGTATTTGACAAGAAGCACCAGTGACAAGACTTGAGGATATCAGGCACCTGCTGCACATTCAAGATTATAATGCACATCTAGACCTATTGAATCTGGATGCTAGAGGAATGTGAACAAGTGCACTCCTAGTTGGTGAGATAATTGAAAATCTATACAGGTTAGTATGAACTGGTATCATCACTCAAGCAAGCATGGAAGACATGGTATGACACCCTACCTATAATTTAATATTTGGTATCAATTTTTAACAGTTGGTATCTTTTAACAATTGGTGTCACATTTATAGAACTCTCTACATCTTTAGGCACAAACATAAATGATATATATGTGCAATGATATCTTGATTATATTATATGTTGGTCTACTAACTATAAATTGGAATCAAGATATTTGCTGTTTTGATATTGGTAAAGTTGCAATTCTTTTGAATTACTTCATGCAAGCCAATAGAAGAATCCTTTTAGGAGCTCAGGCAAGCCAAAAGAATAATTCTATTTGGAGCACAAGTAATCCAAAAGAATGATGACAATAAAAGTAAGTTCAGGATCTTTTGTTTCTATTCAGAAGATTCTAGACCTGTCAAGACTACAAGCCAACACACCACTATAACTGGCTTTTGACCTATTAGTTTGGACCTAACAAGTTGGTAATCAAAAATCTTAAGATGGACCCGGATCTGCGGAAATGGTACCCTAGAGATATTTGACCCAACAAGTTCAGGATCTACTAATTAGGACCTAATCAGGCTATAGAGGAATCATCAGCTCATTATTTTATTCAATTGATAATAGATCACTTACACAAATATTTTATTCTCAATATGCAAATTTGCAAGGACCCAAGTGGATCCTAGAGAATCTATTCTTGTAGTTATTACACTTGATTTTCAGATGTCTTAAGTTGGACCCATCTCCGGAGATGGTACCCTAGAGACATCAGTTCTGACATGTTTTGCTGCATAGAGACAGATCAAATGAGTTGTACGAAAGCAGGAGAACACAAGGAATCAAATTCATCTCCAACAACTCTGTGGAACACTCAAGGACTAAGCAACTTGCATAAGGTATCAATTCTTTTTCGAGAGCTTGTCTTTCATTAAAATTAACTTACAGACATGTTTGCTAAATCACTTGATGAAATTAATTTTTCAAGATTGGTTTGTAAACTTGGGATTTTAATGCTATATAACTTGTAAATCCCATATGTTAACTAATTCTTAAGTAAGCTCACAAGTATTCAATTGTCTGTATCGAAAGGACTTGTGAACTTATTTACATCCAGACCTCACGCTGAAAATTATCTGTTGAATGATTGCCATGTGTATAATTGCAATATATTTTAGTGGTGATTATTTAAGGATAATTCAAATACTTAAATGCTAAAATCTAACTCATAGAGATTTAGTATTTAATTATTTGATTATTTATTTTGATTTATATGGGTTATGATCTTGAAGCAATTCAATTTAGTATTCACTCTATACCTCATATTTATCAAAATAAATAAATAACATAACTAATTTGGACGTAATTTGTATTGGTCTTCAATTAGTTGTGAGATGTTAATTCTAATGAATTTTATCAATGCTCCATTTTCAGAAATTCACTATAATTAATATCATGGCTCTAACAATTGGTTGTATTGAAGTTTTGACTTATATCAGTTAATGATATTTAGTTAGAATTCTATTTACTAACTAATTATGATATATATTGGTATGTGTGAAATTACTTAGAACTCCTCTAAGTAATCATTGTTATATCTTTTACAATTCACTCATATTACTATGAATAGTATGAAAATTCTCTAAGTAGAACTATGGATATTGAAATATCTAAAGTGACCATTGTTCAGTTACTTGGAATAATTTTTATGCTTATTTGCAAGCTTCTAATCACTTTGATAATAAATGTTATATACTATGGATCAAGGTGTATAGGACTTAGAATATCATTTCTAAGATTGCAGACAAGACAACTTTGGTAATCGAGTCTTATTTATAGAACCAAGGTTGACTACCAGTAAACAGTTGTTAGGAGTTAACAATTGTTATTATCGAGGAGTTGCCTTGAAGTCATAAGTTTGAAATGTTATATCTTAAGAGCTTGTGTATTTCTTGTCAACTAGTTCCTCGTACTTATGAATATCAGTGAATGATGGTCTTAAGTATTTAAATACTAATATTCATTCTGTCAATTGGTACTCAATGTAACAATTTAATCTTCACTAAATTGAATTTATCTTACAATAGATTGAATTTATCAAACAATTGGTATCATTGAATATTTAGTATTTAACAGTGATTAATTATATCCTAGTTAAATTATGACGTGGAACAATTCAATGGTTTATTTGCTCATAATTTAATTTTGGTAAAGTAATTATAAACACAATTACTTGCATTCTAAAGTATTTGATAAATACTAGCAGTTGGTATCAAATAGTAGAATATTTGTTTACTAACAATTGCTAGTTATTCTGATACTTTATTGCAAACTAATTGTGATGTATATATTTTCTCTGATGATATTACTTAGGATTCATTCTGAGTAAACGTGTCTTATCTATAAATCATTAGTGTTAGTATATATTAAGGTGTTCAACTTTCTAAGTAAGTGAGACTTAAAGTTACATTCGGTCTCCTATCATATTTTGAAGTGATGAAGATTTTTCAAAATTAAATTCTCTAATTCTGGTTATACATCACTTTATATACATGATAGTTCTTAGAATATTTTTACATCCATCAGACGATTACTTAGTTTATGTTGTACTAAGTAATGAAGCGCCAAAGGAGAGACATTGGTTATCTGTACTTATGTACTTAGTAATCTTTGTTACCTAAACGACATCTAGTGCGTGTATGAGTCTTTTCACTAACTTTGTGTTAAAGTTCTCAATACATAATAAGCACTTAAAGAAAATCTTTCTTTCTTAATTACTGCGAAGTCAAGAGTTTGTGTCTTTTAAAATTAAAACGAACCAAGTTTTTATTAAAAGACATGATAATACATTGTTTTATGCATAAATACAAACTCTTGCACTTTAACAAGTTTTCAAAAGAAAACTTAAATCTTTCTACAGTTGTGATTGCTTATATTATAAAACTTTTTGAAGTCACAATTGTACATTATTTCTCTCACAAGATATAATGCATATGTTTTCACACAATGTTATGGTATGATGTAAATGCATTCTATCTCTATATTGCTCTATTGTTATGTGATGCAGGTTCAACTCCTAGTGGAAGTTTTCTCACATTGTAAGTCATGAGGTTGTAAGCCCAACAACTTCTATCCCGGACTATAAATCCAAATCTAAACACATTCTAACTTACCCCTTGAAGTGGAAGTAACTTATTTGACTAAAGGTCATTAAGCGAGTAACTGCACTTGATGCAGCAAATAAGGATGTGAGGGATAGTAAACCCACAGCTCTACCTCTCAAGGAGAATAGATGTATATAACTTGAGGTATCTGTAAGCTCGCCTGCATTCTCCCAAAAGGATGCAGAGCTGAAAATGGCACTAAAACAGTCTCTGGATTCATTATCTTAAAATGATGAGTCTATTGAAATTCGCCTATCAGCCAGGGTATCTGTTGGTAAGTCACTACCTCATACACAATTCTAAAATACTTCCTATGCACAAAGTGAGATAGCACACACTAAGGATGAATTGACGGAAACAACTCATACTCCGACCATTTTACGGTTAGGATTATAAGTTGAAGGTTCCTCAAAGAACCAAGAGTCTTCACAGACCTCGAGAGAAGGTATTGATCTCAATGCAAAATCCAACAAGATCATTATCTAACTCCCTAGAGCGAACATCTCTGGATCCTGCGGGTATCGGATCCGACATAGGTGCGGATCGGCAACTTGTTAACTATGATTCAGATTTACCTGATGAGTTTAACAAGGTGATGTCTTCATAGACATAAGATGGAAACATGATTTTAATTCTAAGTTTTGATTTCATTGTTTACCTTCTCAGAATTCAAATCTGAAACCCATAAAAAGGGAAATTTTTTTTATCAACTTGTAGATTATGACTCAGATTCGTCTGACGAGTCTAACGAGGATCGGGGATTTGCGAAACCCCATTGCACCACCAGTGACCTCTCTAGAAGGGGCTATGGTGATTTTTCCTTGCAGGTACTACATGTGGATATTGGAGCTATGAGAGATAAGAGTGATACACTAGTGAGCATGTGTGTAAACACTTGAGAGTTGAGTGATGAGATCATTCATTTTAAGTGATATGAGTGGAGAGATGAGCTAAACACTTGTGAGGTACACGAAACAGAATCACACACTCACAGTGAGGAAGAAAGATAAACACCAAATGTCATTCCCTATTCCCAAACAAAGTTTACTTACAAGATTTGTTAGATACAAGGAAATTGTCGGAAGATTTGGTTGTCAAGATGATCAATAGTGAGGCCATTCTATAATATCTAAAAGGCAAAGTTAATCAGTCTACATACTTCTATTCTGGAAGTCTTCATGAAAATCCTTCAACACAAGCAAAGCTTCTTTTCTTTACTGCAGCAGTCAATGTTAGATGTATGAAGAATCTGTTGTACTAAAGGTAAGAGGTGAGTTATAATTGAAAGTATGGTATCATCTAATTTAATTGGATGTTTGCTATAATTAAATGCTTGGAGGGTTACTCAACTAAGGGGGAGAGATATACTGAAGAAGATATACTCAAAGATTGCCTTAGTAAGAGATATTCAACTAAGGGGGAGAGTATAAGCTTACCTTAGGAGATTTTCTATCTAAGGGGAGAGATATGAAAAAGGACATACCTTAGAATGGGGGAGTATTCAACTTGTCAGGGGGAGATAGAAATATTCGCCTTGTCAGGGGAGATAAGGAGTATTCACCGTTATTAGAAAGAGACATATCACCTTAGGTAGGGAGACATAAGGAAGGAGAGAAGTATGAAACGACAAAGCAGAATTCTTCAGTATGTGGTTGTCAAGTCATATTTTTACCACTAAAGGAATTCTAGTATATGCTGATAATGTTCAATATTAGATGTAAAGGGTTATCAGGCAGATATGTCAAGAAATGAAGATGAGTTACTTAATTCAGTGTCAGAGGAACAATCATCTATCATTTCATCAACTGAGATTCTGGAATTGTAATATCTAAACCAGAATTTTTTTTTATGTATTATTTACTATAGTTCTTTAAAGCTTTATCTTCTTCTTATTTGTAGTTGGGTTATCCTCTAGGTATTTGCTTGTTATTGTCTAACAAACAAATAGGGGGAGATTGAAAGGAAAATGATGTAGCCTATTTGTATTTCGAGGATACAACTCAACTCAAACAAGAATGTAATAGTAAATAGTATATGTATTGTCACAGGGATCTCAATTGTATTATCTGTCAGAAAAGAAAGAAGACAAAGTCAATCTACCGTTTTGAGTTATACTACACTTGAAGAAGTTCATTCAGTTGATTAAGCATCAGTGGAGTAATCAAGACAGTGGGTTCTATTTATAGTGACAAGAGGTTCCTATAGTGGCAGAATACAAATTAGAAAGGTTTGAAAAAGAGTGAAGAAAAGGAAGACAGGAACCACAGCTTTAAAGTCAATACATGAAGAACAGTCATTGCGGTTAGTCACTCATGAACCAGACAGTGCATCGAGTGTCAACATTAAACAGTGGTTGTTCGTCATTAACTTCAGTGGTTCAAGCTATCAAGACTGGTATGAGGGAAAATCCTTGTGCAAGCAGCAGAAGTGCTAAATTAATTAACCACAAGGATTTTACTATCAAGTGGATCATAACTGAGAGTCAAAGTGAAGAACAGAGATTGGAGTTAGTCGTTCATGAACCAGACAGTACATTGAACGTCAACAATTGTCCAATGGAAGTTATTCACCATTTGCAGTGGTTCATTGAGGTAAATTGATTATTTATTGATGTTAGTTAATTCACCTTTAATTGATATAAATCATTATAGTTTATTTAATTAATAAATTAATTCTATATTAAATTACTTATTGTATCAATTAAGTCTGAATTAATTAATTAATCACTAGATAGTTTATATGGTTTATATGACTTAAAAGAATGATGTAACAAAGAGAACAGCTGAGTTATGTCATATTGAAAGAGAACAGCTGAATTATGTCATATTGTCTTCTTTATTTAACGATTTCAACATGCACAAAGGCATTAATTCTACATATATTGCTTTAATTCCAAAGGTTGACACTCCAACTCATATGCATGATTTCCGACCTATCTCTTTGTGCACTATAGCGTACAAGTGCATATCTATAATCATAGCCTCTCGCATAAAATCTGTTCTACCTGGAGTCATAGATATTGCACAATCGGCCTTCATACCAGGTCGACATATATCTGACAATATTCTATTGGCGCAAGAATTATTTCGAGGGTTTGACAAGGACACAGGGATTCCAAGGTGTGCTCTAAAGCTAGACCTTCATAAGGCTTTTGATTCAATAAGGTGGGAATTCATTGTAGCTGCTTTACATAAAATGCATTTTCCAACTCACTTTGTTCGATGGATCCAGGCTTGCATTTGTAGCCCTAAGTACTCGGTAAAGCTCAATGGTTCAGTTCATGGATACTTCAATGGTGCAAAAGGCATCCGTCAGGGTGACCCTATGTCACCTTATATCTTTGTTATATGCATGAATGTGCTTTCTCAAATGCTAAAGTCCAAGCCTTTTGGGTTTCAGCACCACTGGCGTTGCAAGGATCTCGACTTAACGCATCTATTCTTCGCAGATGATGTGTTGTTTTTTAGCAATGGAGACAGAATCTCTATAGCACACATTATGGACTCGGTTCGACTTTTTTCTGGACTGAGTGGTCTCACTCCCAGCATTCATAAGAGCACCAGTTTCTTCTGTAATTGCGACCCATCTTTTGTGGAATGGTTCGATGATCTCTATGGAATTCCACGAGGACATCTTCCAGTACGGTTCTTGGGTGTGCCCCTTATATCTGCTCAACTAAGCATCAAGGACTGTGTACCTCTTGTTCAGAAACTAACAAATAGAATAGGTGCTTGGACCTCTTTACTTCTTTCCTTTACTGGACGTGTCCAATTGGTTAAATCAGTTCTTTTCGCCATTCAAGCATATTGGTCGAACCACTTCCTTCTTCCAAATGCTATTCATGCAAACATCCAGTCAATGCTAACAAGGTTCATTTGGAAAGGCAATATAAATGACAAGGGGGGAGCGAAGGTCAGTTGGAAGACCATCTGTTTACCTAAGCAAGAGGGTGGCTTTGGCCTGAAGGATTTGTCTCAGTGGAACAAGGCACAGATCATATGCCACTTGCTTAATATCATAAAAAAATCTCCAACGTTATGGGCCTCGTGGGTTAACAGAACGGTTCTCAAACGAAGATATTTCTGGACTGTGCCTATTCCAACAGATTGCTCTTGGATTTGGAAAAAATTGCTGCGCTTGCGCCCCCTTGCTATGCGCTTCCTGTCCTACTCTATAGGTGACGGCTCGACCATTTCTCTTTGGTTTGATCCATGGTGGCAAAGGGGTTTGTCTTGCAAACTCTTTAACAGCTCCTATAATATCTCAAAGTGGAATGACTAGAGATTCAAAACTCTCTCACATTATAAGCACATGTGCTTGGTGTTTACCTCACCCAAACCAAAGGCATCACCACCTAAACCCTACACTCACAGAATGGATACACAGCTTTACCTATCCTACTTTCGACCTAAACAAGCGTGACGTTGTTTTGTGGGATGGCCAGGATATTAGCAAAGTAAAAACATGGAATATCTGGAACTCTATTAGCATCGTGAACAAGAGGTGGACTGGTTCAATACGGTTTGGCATCCTCTCAAAGTGGAAAGGTACGCACACCATCAATGGCTTCTCAGCCACGGCCGCCTCAACACCTTAGCTTGTCTGGCACGGTTTGGCATTGATCTGGATCAGCATTGCTTCTTATGTGTGGGAGGTCGCGAAACTGATACACATTTGTTCCTCCATTGCTCCTTCAGTCGGCATATTCTAACTACTATTCTTTCAAGGTTTAACGTGGCCATCACTGCCTACACTTGGAAGGATTTCCAACTCCATATTCATAGGATTGTGGACAGTGCAAGAAGGAGAATGATTTTACTTATGGTTCAAGTATACACCTACTTCATTTGGCGTGAAAGAAATGCAAGAATGCACAATGGAGATATCCTTCATCCAAAGAATGTCCTCGAAATTATTTTTGCTCAAGCTCGAGCGAGACTTGCCACCTCCACATGGTTCACTAAAATAGTTGATAGTAGGCATGATCTGATCATCTAGATTACTATGGTAGCTCATTTATGTTTTTCTTTCTATTTATAATCTGTTTAGCAGATTGTCTATAGATAGCGCTTTCTATGGCCTTTCATAGATAATGGGTTAATCCCTTCTTTCTAATATATATTAATTTAGCAAAAAAAAAAAAAGAGAACAGCTGAATTATGTCATATTGAAAGAGAACGGCTGAGTTATGTCATATTGAATGAGAACAGCTGAATTATGTCATATTGAACAGAAGGCAACGTTTATGTCATTCCGACAGAAACCAATTATGTCTTCATCAATATTATGTCATATCCAGAATTAAGTCATATCCAAGTTTATGTCATACCGACCAGGTGAAATTATGTAATGGTCCAGATTATGTCATACCGAGCTTATAGATTTATGTCATGACACAGATTATGTCATACCGAGCTTAAGGAATTATGTCATGACACAGATTATGTCATACCGAGATTATGAGATTATGTCATGGAGCAGTTTATGCCATGGTGGTAGCAAAATATCAATACTTTGCTATAAAAGCAACAGACATACACACGGACATATCATCATCTTCACAGCCTCTTCCTGAAACACTTCACAAAAGAAAAAAAGAGAGACCAAGAGAGAATTAAGGGGAGAAAAAGAGAGCACCAAAGTTATATTTTCTCCTCCCCTCTTGATCATCAATGAAGTTTTAATAACTTGTAAATTCATCTCTAGAACATATTGTAATATCTTACAACTAGAGTTTGATTCTTGTATTATTGAAACTATATAGCGGATTAAGTTCCCTAGAACCTATCTCGATATTTTTATTACAAATATAGAAAAGTTCATGTCGAATTTTCTATAGAATTTGTAATAATTAGTTTCGATCTTTTTATTACAAATATAGAAAAGTTCATGTCGAATTTTTTATAGAATTTGTAATAATTAGTTTGGTCATCAAACCTTGTAATTTGTACCCGTGTATTTAGACACACCCCATCAAGTTAATATAATTTTATATTCAACTTGAAATATCGGTATTCGTTTTATTCCGCATCAATTTGTTCTTGATTTAATATTTTAATATTTTTAAGAAAAGAGCAAATTCGATAAAACGGTATAGTTTGTATTCAACCCCCCCTTCTACAAACTATTTTGGACCTAACAACCTCAAATGCCATCTATATAGCATGTTTATTATTTTAAGTACTTGAATAAAAAAATGTTAGCTACTTTGTTGAGGTGGAATTTATTTTACCTGCACACAATCCCATATCTTATTTTTTCTTTCTAATGGAACATGTTTCCATGTAGGATAACATATCGGGCTTCAGTTCTAGCAAGAACCCCAATATAAGACTACATCTCCGAAGCAGTTGTACCATACGGCTCGCCCTTTGCATTGAAAAACACAGGGTGCTTGATGCCCAACATCTTACGCCTGACAATCCTATGCATTGCAACAGCTCCGCGCTTTAAAAGTTTAAGTCCTTGTTTGCAAGGCACTCGTTTATCGGCTCGTTTCCTCTTCTTGCAAAATTTCTTTTCCAGGATCTTAGATATAGGCTTTTTCTTGACAGATTCAGGGGAAGAATCTAGAGGGCAAGAGTCGGCCTTCTTATTCATTGGCACTTTCTCAATTGAATTGTTCCTTTTTAAAGCCTTCAACAAGTTCGAAGCGTTTTTATTTGGAGCATAATTGGCCTTCTTTGATTTCTTTGAAAGGGCCATAACTAATCTACACAACATAGAGATTAAATTATGACCATAGCTAAACAAACAAGTATGGACATAATAGAAATATATGGTAAACAAACAAGTAAACGAATATGAAACAAGTAAACAAACAAGTAAAAGCATACGGTTTTGTCATGAATAAAACAAGTAAACAAGTATATCCAAAAAGATATAACTAAAGCAGAGATACCCATCCACAAACACAACCAGAGAGACACATTAAATCAACCCAAATTACCCAAACACAAAGACAATATTATGTTTGCATGAT
Source organism: Saposhnikovia divaricata (assembly GCA_036435485.1). NCBI lineage: Eukaryota > Viridiplantae > Streptophyta > Magnoliopsida > Apiales > Apiaceae > Saposhnikovia > Saposhnikovia divaricata. The sequence continues at coordinate 137,718,913 of CM071599.1, read as the reverse complement.
CAACATACAAACCAAAACACAACATGCAAAACATATAATCATAATAAATCAACCCTAGATGAATCAACCCAAATAGATCAACCTAAACAAATACAAATACAAACAAAAAATCAAACCCAAACAACACAACAGAGAGAGAAGCAAATATACCCAAATTAAACCTAAATCAAATTTAACCCAAATCAAGACATGCATACAAATCAAACCCAAATATGAAAAAAGAGAGAAAAAATCAAACATTAAACCTCAAACAAACACTAAACCTCAAACAAACATTAAACCCAAATATTGGACCTCAAACAAATTAAATAGGGAGAGAGAGATGGAAAGAGATTGTACCGAGAGAGATGAGTAAAACCGGAGAGATGGAGATGAGGAGAGATTTAGTCGCCTGAGAGATTTACTGAGAGTGAGAGATTTACTGAGAGTGAGAGATTTAACGTGAGTGAGAGTAAGATTTAGTCTCAATTAGTTTTAATTGAGAGTTTCAATTTTGGGTGGAGTTAAGTCTGGGAAAAAGGGGGGAGAAACGAGGCTGGTTGAAAAAATTGGACAAGTTTTGGCGGGAACAAAAACTAATTTAATGACTTTGGTATATTTTCTATGTATATTTCATTAAATTTTAATTTTTAATTTTTAATTAACTAATTTTTTTAAATAAACTTCACATATCGAAAATAAAAATACGATATATTATCTTAATATATATGATAATAATAAATAATTGAATATATAAATTGAGAATGATTAAATAATCGAATATAAAATTTAAAAATAAATAATTCAAAATTAATGTAATCTTTTGAATCATTAAGTCATCACATTATATCGTTGTATAACAAGATTTACATTATTTTCTATTAAAATCGTTGTCCAAATGAGACAACGGTTTAGTGAATACAACTGTTGAAATAATACAAGTAAAACAAGTGTTTTCTAACATTAAACCATTGTCTAATTTGGACAACAATTTTTACTTTTAAACATTTGTAGAATATTAATTCCCACATCACTTTCTAAGTTTGAGATACGAAAACTGTTGTCTGAATGTATATATTACAATGGTTTCCCTCAAGAAAATCATTCTTTTTTTTGTCAAAGGAAAATAGGCTTTCATTAATTCAAATCATTCTCAAGTACAAGAATTATTTATGGGGAGACTTCATTTGCTGTCCAGATGCGGTCAGCCACAGAATAACTACAGCTTACAAAAGCGCGGGCTAAGTTATTCGCAGATCGCTTTACAAATTTAAGGGTTACTCCCTTGTTTTTGACTTCCTTCAAAAGGTTTCTGCACTCCTGAACCAATACTCCAAGGTAAGACAGTTTACACTTCCCCGTATTGTTTGAACCGCTACAAGACAGTTTGTTTCAACTATAACATCGCTTAGTTCATTTTTAATCCAGCTCAATGCTTCTCTAATCCCCATGACCTCAGCACAATCTGGCAAAGTGACAATAAAAAACCGAATACATATATTGAATGTGATTAAAAGGAATATCAACAACCTAATTTTTTAAGACTAATCCTAAACCCTAACCCCTAACCCTAAACCCTAACCCCTAAACCCTATACCCTAAACTACGAGTAATAATTTGAATCATTAAATTGTTCAGTGAAATTTGATGTATATAATATATGTAATGTAAACATGTTTCAAGAATCCAAAACATATAATCATACAATCGAATACATTGTTTACAACTTATGTGTCAATTGGTAGCTTTTGTTGTTTTACGCATTTAGTTCGTAATTTAATGTATCAAATGGTAACAAATATATTACAATATATCCCAAGAATTATTTGATCTTTTTGAATTGTCAATTGATCAACATATCATATCTTGTTATTTTAATTTCGTAATTCCAAAATAAAAAGCCGTTAATAATAAACCGATCTATCAGTACAAGTCTCTCCATGCAAATTTTTATAATCTTTTGATTCGTTTACTTATTATACTATGTTAGTTTAAATTTTAACTTCAAAATAATGGATGTAATACAACTTTTATACCAATTTTGTGATCTTTTGAATCGTTAATTCATCACATTATATCGTACCACAAAAAAAATGGATAGATAACAAGATTTACAATATTTTCTACTAAAACCGTTGTCCAAATGAGACAACGGTTTAGTGAATAAAACTGTTGTAGTAATACCAATTGAACAAGCGTTTTCTAACATGAAACCGTTGTCTAATTTGGACAAAGGTTTTTACTTTTAAACATTTGTACAATGTTTATTCACACAACACTTTTAAGTGTGGGGTATTAAAACCGTTGTCTGAATTCTTACATTACAACGGTTTTAGTGAATAAAATCATTGTCGGATCATTGACCACAAATTGATTAACCATAGCTATTTCAAGACAGCAACTTGTCGGATAATAAAGTCATTGACCATATCTTTGTCTTAACTTTGAATACATTAAATCTTTGTCTGAATCTCATCTCCCCCCAATTTCATCTCCCCGAATTTCATCTTCCCCCAATTTCATCTCCACAAATTTCATCTTCCCCCAAATTGTATCTCCCCAAACTATCATTCATCATTTCAAACACCCATTGTCATCTTCTCAACCAAATTGAAATTGACCCGTGGTTGTTGCTACATCTTCATTTTCATTTTCCCATCTTACTTCCTGCTACATCTTCATTTTCACCCTTCCTGCTTCATCTTCATTTTCCCATCTTTCAACACACTCATCTTCATGATTTAAGGTATTTCAACACACTCATCTTCATGAAATTATGGTTAATAATTAAGTTATTTTACATTTAAAGTCCATAATTATTGTTGTTGCTTGTACTTGTGCTTTTGTCCATACTTAGAGTAATTTTTTTAGTCTAAACCCATCTCATTTTGTTAGGCCTTTGTCTACTCTGCACATGTTTTTTTCACTTTAACCAACTCATATTTTAACTTAGAGTTAACTTATCTGTTTGTAAGTTCTTTCAATTCGACATCTTGCCTAGACCTAGCCATAATTAACTGTAATACCATTTTGCTTAGAGCAGAGAGCTTGTAATATGTAATTTAGATTTCTTCGATTTTTATAAAGTATATTTTGTCCATACTTAGAGTACTATAGAGTCTTTCCACACTTGTGTTTGTATTAGCTTGTGCTTATGCTTGTATTAGCTAGTATGTACTGATTGAATGTAATTCTAAAAGATGGACAGGTCTTGGTTAATAGCTGACAGAAGAACTAAAGAGTTTCAAGATGGAGTTGAGGAACTGTTATGGTTTGCATTAGAAAACGGATACGATGCAAACAAAATGGTATCGATCAGACCTATAAAATATGGATTTGGCACGGAGAAGGATACATAGAAGAAAGTCAGTCTACCGATAATGAGACAGACAGTTCACAATCTATGGATCAATTGCCAAGGAAAACAGAGAGTGATGATGATTACGATGAGGTTTCCCTGGATTCCTCGGATTTATTTAATCATGTCCAGTCCGAACATGAACCCCTTTATCTGGGCTGTGAAGAATTTACGAAGATGAAGGCTTTAGTAAAGCTATATAACCTAAAAGCCAAACATCAAATATCTGATGTTTGCTTCTCTGAAATGCTTCTCTTGGTTGGATCTATGCTTCCGTCAGGAAACACTTTTCCTGCATCATTCAGTGAAGCTAAGAAAAGCTTGTGTGCTTTAGGAATGGAGTATGAAAAAATACACGTGTGTCCGAATGATTGTCTAATATACCGTGGAGAGAGAGAGATGAAGATGAGACGAGTTTCCGTGTATGTCACGCCTCTAGATGGGAGTTGAATAAAAAAGGAGATGAATTAGAAGGGGTTCCCGCCAAGATTCTATGGTATTTTCCGTTAATACCATGTTTGAGGAATTTGTTCAGTTCACCTAAAACAGCCAAGGACTTGACTTGGCATGACACAGAGAGATTGAAGGATGGTGAAATGTGACATCTTGTAGATGTAAAAACTTGGAAAGAAGTAGACGTAAAGTGGCCAGAGTTTTCTTCAGATCCTAGAAACCTCCGATTAGCTTTATCCTCAGATGGATTCAATCCTTTCCATATCACAAATATTGATTACTCCTGTTGGCCGGTTTTGCTGTCAATTTATAATCTTCCACCTTGGCTTTGCATGAAGAAGAAGTACATTATGTTATGTTTGTTGATATCCGGACCAACTCAGCCCGGAAATGATGTTGATGTGTTCCTTTAACCACTGCTTGAAGATTTAAAAACCTTGTGGCACGGGAAACGAGTGTATGATGCATACAAGGATTACTTTTTGCTTAGAGCCATTTTGTTATGGACAATTAGTGATTATCCAACCTATGGCAATTTGTCAGGCAACATTATCAAAGGTTATAACGGGTGTCCTATCTGCGTTGATAATACAAAAGCTATGAGGCTGGTTAATTATCGTAAGTGTGTGGTCATGAGGCATCGGAGGTGGTTACCCCGTCAATATCCATATCGCAGGAACAAACAAGATTTTGATAACACCGTGGAAAAAAAATTGCTCCGCCATTATCCGGAGAGGAGGTGCTTCAAAGAATATAACATTTAGAAGGCCATGTCTATGGTAAGACACAATGCCAACCTCGATTAAAAAAAGGTGATGTTCGACATATTTGGAAGAAGGTTTCTATATTCTTTGAACTTGAGTATTGGAAGTTTTTGCCGGTTAGGCATGTTCTCGATGTGATGCATATCGAGAAAAATATATGTGAAGCTCTACTTGGGACCATGCTTAATATACCAAAGAAGACAAAAGACAAGGAATCGGTCCATCTTGACATGGCTGATATGTGAATAAGAACAGAGCTAAGGCCAAAAGCACTTGGGAAAAAAAGAAAAGTTACCATTGGCATCGTGGAATTGAACTCACTCTGAAAAAAAAGTTATTTGCTCATCCTTTCTTGGCATGAAGTTGCCTGATGGTTTTTGTTCTAATATTAGGAGTCTAGTTTCAATAGAGACTCTTCGACTTACTAGAATGAAATCTCATGATTGCCACATGATTTTGCATCACTTGCTCCCGATTGAAATTCGATCATCACTGCACAAACAGGTGAGGAACACTGTTATTAGATTTTGTCTCTTCCTCAAGGCAATTTGTAGTAAAGTTATTGAGGTCGATAAGTTGGAGAAAATGCAATCGCAGCTTGTGGAAACTTTGTGCCAGCTTGAAAAATACTTCCCCCTTCCTTGTTTGATTTAATGTTTCATATCTCGGTTCATCTTGTAAGGGAAGTTGAGCTTTGCGGACCTATTTTCCTTAGGTGGATGTATCCTTGAGAGATATATGAAGACAATTAAGGGACATATAAGGAATCGAGCTCATGCAGAAGGTTGTATAGCTGAGGCCTATATTGGAGAAGAGGTAGTTGAATGTTTGGTGGAGCATGAAAAAACGACTATTAGGGTACCGAAAAATGGTACGCATACCAAGGATGGAATTTCTAGGCCATTATCTGGTGCAACCATGATAACCCCGAGCACCATTGATTTGCACGTAGCACATTTATGTGTTCTACAAAATACTATCGCTGTTAGCCCATATTTTGAGTAAGTCAATTATATTATTTTCATCATGTCTACCATTTTCTGCTCTCTGTTTAATTACCTGAAAAATTTCATATTATATGTCATTGTCTTATTATTTATATATTCTCTTTTCATTGGATGCAATGAACACATGGCATTCTTAATGAACAGATTTCCAGAACACGAAAATGATGAAATATGGCTAAAGAACAAGCAAAACGAGACATTTCAAAAATGGTTCAAAGAAAAGGTATTTTTTGAATTTCATAATAGCTTTGTGCATTTTTAAAAACTTCCCTGTCCTGCGAATCATTTTAAAACTTGTATATATATTTTTTTGAAGATCGCTTCAGATTTGGCTGATGAAAAAGAGGTTCCGCAAGAGATCAGGTGGATTGCAGACGAGGCCAACAAGGATGTTCCTACTTTCAGCGGCTATAAAATTGATGGGGTTACATTTAGTACGAAGGATCATGATGATATGCGTCAAGTTCAATGTAGTGGGGTGTGTGTGTGTGGAAGCTGATACAATGATTGTGCAGGGTAAGGATAAAAGTATTGAGCACACTTCACATACATATTACAGAGTTATAACAAGTATATGGGAGTTGGACTATAATCAGTTTAGGGTCCCTGTTTTTCGTTGTAATTGGGTAGATATTAACAAAAGGATTAAGATTGATGACTTGGGATACACATTGGTAAATTTGAATAAGTTAGGTTTTTCGAATGATCCATTTGTGTTGAAAAAACATGCCAAACAAGTTTGTTACATCGGTGATCCTCTTGAAAAATTATGGTCTGTGGTGTTAAAATTATCCGGAAAAAAGTACTATGATGACGATGATGAAAATGAGGGATCCGTAGAAGTTGAACTTGAGAATGATTGTTTTGTGCCCAATATACCGGATGTTGATTTAGTTGAGGATGACAAGGGTAGTTACATGTGAGACGTAGATGAACTAATTCAACTTTCGTGATGTAATTTAATCTCTATACTTTTGTGATGACTTTACTTTGGTTTGGTGATCCTATATTTCTTTCTTTCTCTTAATTTTCTGGTTGTTTGGTTTGCCCTAAGTTGGCCTTAGTGTTTTATTGGTTTGCATGCCACAGTTTGTATGGCAGGTTTGCTTTTTTTTTTTTCCATATACAACACTTCAAACAACATTTTTTAACAAAAAGATTGATGTCTCTGAGTTTTACATACAACACAAATACAAAACATTAACTGTTGTTTGCCTTTAAGTAGGACAACTGATTTTGCAAAATGTTGTCTCAGTTACACAACACTACAACAGAAACCCTTGTATGTTTAGATTCACTAGACAACAGTTTATAAACTGTTGTATGTTTCCTCTTGGATAACTCTATCCATAAACTGTTGTCTAATTTGCACAACACCATAGAAAAAAGCCTTGTGTGTTTGGATTTAATAAATGATAGTTTATAAACTGTTGTGACATAGTTATATGGACAACACTATAGAAGACTATTGTCTGAATAAGCCTAAAACCCATGCTTGACTTGCTTTATCAGACAACATTTTCAAAACTGTTGTAAGAACATATGTTCAGACAACACCATTTTTGTGGATAGGATTAAATGTTGTCTCTTGAAATCAGACAACACTTTTTCATTCGGATGTACTTCTTAGAGGTGTCGTCTGATAGCAGATTTCTTGTAGTGGATAGGCATGCTCCCCAAATAAAATTTTTAATCTTTCACCTATAAATGGATCTATCAGTTGTATAAACCTCTCACAAGAAAATTGTCCAAGATGGAAGGTTTCTTAGCCTCCTAAAAATCAAGATTTAAATGAGGGCTTAATTTTATCGTAGCAGTTACCAACTGCTCGACACTACCAGATCATTTCATCTTATGACCAATACTGTCGACTCATTAACAAAAGTCACCAGGAAAAACATTGATCACTCCATGTTTACGGGCAAGTACTGTCAACATGTATGCAAGGCCTACAAATCAAAATACAAGAGCAAGGGTGCCCAGAAGCTTAGGTCTTCAACGGATATAAGTTCTAACTGCAGATTCGTTTCTTGGAGGATCGTGGATACGAAACTCCCTGGCTTTAACAACACGTATGATTATTCGGCTACTGTAATTTTGGATCAGTTGGAAGACAATGATGATATACTGTATGATCATTATCTTTGAGATTAACACATTATATACATACAATTTGTCAACTAGAATGATTTGGATTTATTACCATGTTCCTCATCATACAATTGTGAGCTCTGCAGTTTGTACTGAATTTCTTATTTCATTATAAAATGATTTTATTGCAGTACTAAAAATTATTTATTAGATGTTACATATGTATATGATCGATATGCTCTTGATCATAACTTAAAGTATATTATATAGCTTACAAGCATAGTATAAATGAAAATTTTATATGTAACATTATACTTGAATATGTACATGAGATGCCCCTTCCTCAACTGCTTCAATACTCATCTCACCCTGCTCATTAGAAGGTTTTTACACTATTCCAATATGAACAGATTTCATAAAAGCTACTTTGAACAAATATTTTTATAGGCTTATATATATGTTTAAAAAAGCTTTATACAAAACTCCGTCTATTTAAAAATAGTAGTTTAAAAAAGCTTTAGGGTTCAGGGTATTCAGTGCTGCAGACATTTCTATTTTTCATTTTTGCTTATCAAATTCAAACTACAATATGAAATACAAGGACAATTATAATATTAAATTGTGGGGATTTTTTCATTCCAAAATTTAATATTCAACACAGCTATGCTGGCCAACTATCATTTTAATGGCATAAAATTAATGAAAAACGTTAAAAAGTTCTAACAATCAATTTTGTATTAACATAACATTAAAAAATATTTTGATAATGATATCTACAAACAAAATTAGCTATTGTTGAACTACAACGGCCAGACACTTACAGATCTAACCCTTAATGCCTATCATGTACACATAAGTAAAAACGTAGCCCTAATCTACATATACAAAATGCGTAGCTCAAGCAGATGTAAAGATGTGAAGGTGTAATAGTTGTTCATAATATGCATATTCATCAGAAGTATTTTCTTAGAAGAACGAAAAATTGATTAAATTTCACCATAAGGCTCCAATGCATACCTTCAATCTTCTTTGAAGCGAGGGTAGAGAAGAAAATTTTGAAAGCTTATTCTGACGGAGATAATACTAAAACTTAAGTTGGCGCAACTAGTCTTCTCTTAATTTTTGATTTTAACGCCTGAATCCTCCTTTTCCCCTTTTTCCTTTACTTTTTTTTTTTGGGTTTATAATGTAGCTTTTATATGTTCTCTGTATAATTGATGGAAATTCTCTTGCTAAGACATCAGATTCTATAGAGTTAAACTGATATGATAAGAAAACAAACTGATAACCTTGAATGAAATGCTCAATTGGGATTAAAATAAAAGTACGAGTACAAGAGTTATTTAAAGGAAACTAACAGCAACTATCACTCCTATAAACAGGGTGATTAACATCAACCAAAACTCCTATAAGAAAGCAATCAACTAGACTCAAGCTGATCATATCCTAACCAACTTGACTTATTCAAAATGCATAACAAACTAACTAGCAATCACAAGATACGTTTAGACAATAAGCCCATCACATGTTTAGACAATAAGCCCAACATGCTCCCCCTTAGTCTAAACATGCTTCAAATCTTTAACTCCAAGTAGACTCCGCATCTTCTCGAACTTAGCTATAGATAAGGCCTTTGTTAGTATATCAGCACGTTGTTCACCTGTATTGACATGCTTAATCACGATCAGTCCTTGTTCAACACAGTCACGAATGAAATGATATCGCACGTCGATGTGCTTGCTTCTCCCATGAAAAATAGGGTTCTTTGCCAAGTCAATTGCAGATCTATTATCAATGTACAATACCACAGGACCTGGGTCAGTCTCAGTAATCTGTTTAAGAACACGTTGGAGCCATATACCTTGACAAGCTGCAGTGGTGGCTGCTATAAACTCAGCCTCGCATGATGACAGAGCTACGCATCGCTGTTTTTGTGAAACCCAAGATATCAAACTTTCATCAAGATAGAAGGCCATGCCACTTGTACTCTTCCTGTCCTCGAGACTACCAGCTAAATCACTGTCAGAAAACCCCGACAAGATGTAATTCCCACGCCCTTTTGTGTACACCAGACCATAGTGCAACGTACCTTTTATGTATCGACATATTCGTTTTCTTGCGTTCAGGTGCACCATAGTTGGTTTCTCCAAATACCGACTGACTATCCCTACTGCATACGCTATGTCAGGGCGAGTGTAGACCAAATACCGCAGTCCTCCAACTAGGCTTTTATAGTAAGTCGAGTCAACTGGTTCACCACTTGTGTCTGCATTGATTTGTAATTTAAATTCCATAGGGTACTTCACAGCATTGCATTCACTCATACCAGCCTTCTGGAGCATCTTCTTAGCATATGGTGTTTGTTTAATCTCGATGTAACCTCTCCCTTGTTCGACCTCCAAGCCAAGATAGTAGGACAGTTTTCCGAGATCAGTCATGTCAAATTCACTATTCATCTCCCCCTTGAATTTGATAATGTGAGAGAGGTTGGAGCCTGTAATGATTAGGTCGTCAACATAAACGCCAACAATCAATGAATCAGCCCCTTCCTTACGAATGTATACAGCATGTTCATAGGGACATTTCACGAAACCCAGCTGTAACAAGCACTTATTTAGCTGTGCATACCAGGCCCGGGGAGCTTGGCGTAAACCGTACAAGGCCTTCAATAGCTTATAGACCTTCTGTTCTTGTCCCTGTCTCACATAACCTTTAGGTTGCGATACATAAACTTCTTCCAGCAAAACACCATTTAAGAACGTAGACTTGACATCGAGATGATGAACCTCCCAGTCGTGCTTAGCTGCTAAAGCCAATAATAATCGAACCGTTTCCAATCTGGTCACAGGAGCAAAAACTTCTTCATAGTCAACACCATATTTCTGTACGTAACCCTTCGCCACTAAGCGTGCTTTATGCTTGATGACTTCACCATTAGTATCCTTCTTCAACTTAAACACCCACTTCAAATCAATGGCTTTATGACCCTTTGGTAGATCAGTAAGTTGCCATGTATTATTCTTCTCGATGGTGGCAATTTCTGTATTCATAGCCTCTCTCCAATTTTCATCCTTGATAGCTTGTTAAAAATTCACTGAGTCATCTATATTTGATAGTAGTAATTCATCTTCAAGTTCTACTACTTCAGTGACTCTGTAGATATCGGAGAGACGTCTATAATTTCGTGGTTCACTATCAGAGGAAGAGGAATCTGAGCTGCCAGGAGAGATGGTATCATCTGCACTTGTAGATGATGAAGATACAGACACAGGTGTGACAGGTGACATAGGTGTAGCAGGTGTCAATGGTGACTGTGGTTCGGATTCTTCTGGTGCGTCTACATCAAAATCGAGTTGAATTTGCATATTTGTGTTGTCAACTGAAGTGCGTTTGTCAGCAGATTTGTCCCAATTCCAACCTTTTCCTTCATTGAATGTGACATCTCTGCTCACATGAATGCGTCCTGAATCTGGGTCATATAAACGGTAAGCCTTGGTGCCCTGTTCTCGTCCAAAATGAACTAACAATTTGCTTCTATCATCAAGCTTGTGAGTAAAAACTGCTGGTACTTTCATGTAGGATAGACAACCAAAGACTTTCAGTGATTCAACAGATGGTTTTTGTCCTGACCATGCTTGATATGGAGTAACATTTGAGAGAGCTCGTGTGGGCAGCTTGTTCAATATATATACAGCATGTGTGACAGCTTCCCCCCAGAATTTTGTGGGAACTCCTCTTTCTTTCAACAAGCTGCGAGTCATAGCTACCACAGTGCGATTACGTCGCTCTACTACGCCGTTCTGTTGAGGCGTGTAGGGCGCGGTGTAATGCCTTAGAATGCCTGCTTGTTCACAAAAAGATTCAAATTCTTTGGAGCAAAATTCTCCTCCTCGATCAGTACGAAATACTTGTATGGGCTGTTTTGCTGCCTTTTCAACAACTTAAACTTTTTAAAACAAATCAGTGCCTCATCTTTAGATTTTAGCATATACACCCACATCATACGAGAGTAATCATCTACTAGTAACATAAAGTATTTATTACCAGCAGGGGTTGGAGGTGAAATTGGTCTACACAAATCCCCGTGAACTAACTGTAAAGCATGCTCAGAGACAAATTTAGATTGAGTAGGGAAAGGCTTACGTGATTGTTTTGACATGAGACACCCATCACAAAGCTCACTTGGTTGGTTCACGGAAGGAAGTCCATATTCCATTTGATTTTTCGACATCAGTTGCATTGCTTTAAAATTCACATGTCCTAGACGTTGATGCCAAAGCCACATTTTTTCATCTTCTTTTGTCAGTAAGCACGCCTCTTTTGTGTCTTCGATGTGGATTTTGTAGAGGCGATTAGGAGAGCGTTTCACATGCATCAACAGTCTCCCACAACTGTCATAAACCCACAAGATTTCACCATTCAGCACAACACGATTTCCCTCTTCAGAAAGTTGGCCCAAACTAATGATGTTACTTCGTAGTGTAGGGATGTAGTACACTCCCTGCAGTACTCGTGTCTCACCATTCTTGCAGTTGATTCGAATTGACCCTTTTCCCTCAATCCTGACCTGTGAACCATCACCAAACTTCACCTGTCCTCTCGTTGTTTTGTCCAAACTTTCGAACTTTTCACGACAACCAGTCATATGGTTGCTTGCTCCATTGTCTAAATACCAGATATTTTCTGATTTTGTGTTTGAATTTGCGTCAACACTTTCAGATAGAAGTACCACGTCTTCTGCACTTTCTTCACTCATGGCCATTAAAAGTGCAGGCTCATCATCATTTGCTTGAGTCAGGTTAGCTTCTCCACGATATGATCGATCCTTTCTTGGTTTCCTACACTCAACTGCGAAGTGTCCGAAGATTCCATAGTTAAAGCATCTCACTTTGCCTCTGTCAACCCTGTTTCGACCACCTTGATCGTCTCTTTCACGATAGTCACTTCCACCTTGTGACCCCTTTTTGTTTGCCCGCTGCTGCCATTCTTCGCGTGTAAGTAGAAGTTTACCACTGTTATTCTCCCGTTTTGACCATTCCTCTTCGGTCAATAAGAGCTGTTGTCCCTCTTTGCTATCACCTTGCCCAGACAGCCTTTCTTCATGGGCCTTTAACAATCCAACCACCTCTTCAACTGACATTTTCTCGATATTTCCAAATTGCTCGATAGCTGAGGCAATTTGTAAAAATTTCGTTGGAACCGCCCTTATCAATTTCTTCACAACATACTCCTCTCCAATTGTCTCTCCAAGTTCCCTGATTTTCGCAACCAGGCCATTTAATTTCATAAAAAAGTCATCCAACTGATCTAAGTCCTTCATGTTTAAGGACTCGAACTCAGACTTAAGTGTCTGAGCCTTAGCTTTCTTAACCTTATCTGCACCCAAAGACACCGTTCTGATCGCCTCCCATGCTTCCTTTGCAGTTTTCCGTTCTGCTAATGTCAACAGTAGATCCTCTGGTATACTCTGGTAAATCATGGCCAAAGCTCGATTGTCCATCTTGTCATCTACGACGGCCTTAGGATCTTTTGGTTCTACTGCTTCCCAAACACTGTGAGCTCGCATATAGACACGAATTTTCATTGCCCAAGAGGTGTAGTTAGTCTTTGTTAACATAGGATAACTCAGACCGATTTGTCCCTCCTTCTGCTTACTCGACTCTGACATTTTGCTTGATCAAAAACGACGTTAACAGGTAAAGAAAGATTGCTCTGATACCAGATATAGGGTTAAACTGATATGATAAGAAAACAAACTGATAACCTTGAATGAAATGCTTAATTGGGATTAAAATAAAAGTACGAGTACAAGAGTTATTTAAAGGAAACTAACAGCAACTATCACTCCTATAAACAGGGTGATTAACATCAACCAAAACTCCTATAAGAAAGCAATCAACTAGACTCAAGCTGATCATATCCTAACCAACTTGACTTATTCAAAATGCATAACAAACTAACTAGCAATCACAAGATACGTTTAGACAATAAGCCCATCACATGTTTAGACAATAAGCCCAACAGATTCGTACTAAAACAATGATGATAGGCTGATTGATAGTGATAAAGAACATATATATATGATCAACAAACAATGATTTAAGACAACATTTGGAGGTCATTTATAATTGAAGAAGAAAGCTAAGCTCTATGAAAGTTAAGGGAGGGATGCAAATTGGGGCTTTGGTCGGAGTGAGAAGAAAAATTTGGGGGTTAGAGTTCGATTTGTTTTGAAGGTAAAAAGGGCCTTATCCCAAAATTAGATAAATTTTTAACATTTCATTATTTTAGAAAATAATATTTTTAATGACATATATCATTAATCTTCAACAGCCATTTTACAATAATGAGATTGTTGCAACAAAATTAAGATTCAAAGATTCTATTAATAAATGACCCACTTTTTCCAAAAAAGAATAAGCATAGTCCCTTTTTCCTTTTTTTCTATTTCTTTATCTAGAAGCTAATAGTTGCTAATGACATTTTTCCTTTTTCTTCAGCAACCATTTTAAAATACTGAGATTATTGCAATAAAATTAAGATGCAAAGATTTTGGTAATACATGACCCTCTTTTCCTAAAAAGAATATGCATATTGACATAACAGAATAAGTACACAAGATTATACAATACAAGTAAATTTTAATCTATAAAACATATTTATTTTGATAAGAACTATTAAGTTAAATCTTCTTGGTGTGCGTTCTTGTCCGAGTGAGGAAGCAGATTACAAGTCTAATTGGCCAAGTACCTAAGAAGCAAAGATACGAGTATTGGGGTGTGGGTGCGAGCATTGCGCAGAAGTACAAAAAGACGGATTCTCTCTATTTATATGAAAACCCTCTGAGCTTCTTTGTGCTTGTATATCTTATCCTATCCCCTTTTACTTGCTTTCTTTTCCGCGTTGTATTCTTTGCATTGCACAAACCCTAACGATACGCATGTCTTTGAGCTTATATTTATTAGTGATATCATACCATTGACTTTCTAGATCTCTCTTATGTAAATTCAAGTTTGACATACCTAAATTTTTATTTATTTTTATCAGGTGGGATATGTTATGTTGAGTGTTCCTTGATCATAGAATTGAATTGTAAATATAACTGGAATATATTTATTCCTTGCCAGAAGAAACAAACCTTCATCTTTGAGATATGGAAGAGAAAGATATCAAATATAAAGGGAAAATAAGTATTTCGGGCTCATGAGGTCTTTTGATCGAGAGGAGATATCTTGTGTTGATATCAAAAGTTTTATTAGTGCACATACAATATCAAGAGCACAAGATGAGATGTAGGGCACAAATATTGATATATATATAGAGGAAGCAACATGAGATGTATAGTCCGAAGGCATATATATACGTTTAGAAAATCTTGTTCAAATTTCATATTACCTTATAATAATATTAAGTGAAACATTTATTATATTCATATCCTGCATTGACTTGAGCAAGAAATGAAAACAATAGTGTTTGAGCAAGAAATAAAAACAATAGTGCGCTGTCTTATACATAAATCATTTGTTTGAATAGTGAAAAAATTAAATGAAGAATTATGAAAATGTTTAAGAAGAAATAAAGTAATACATAGAACATTACTATGAATTATATTGAGAACCGTTGGTATTTATGAATACAGTTACAAAACAAGTTGAAGTAAAATAATAAAATGTAGTAAATTAACTTAAGTCACCTTTGAATTTGAAACGGTCAGAGTTGGATGAATCTGCAGTTTGAGCCACTACTCTTCGCAAATCCCTCATCTTATCCAAAACCCCAACCTGCAAGTTAAACACATAAAAAGTACTATGAGACATGTAACTACAAATATACGAAGATCAAGAGACTAGAATTGAATGAAACCTGTAGCTATTAAGTTACAGAAAAACAAAAGGTTTCAAAAAACATTACTTATATTTAAATCGGCAAATTAACCGCCATTGGATTCAAACGATTTACCAATTATGACATATGACTAACAAAATATGGATATTTCTTAGTTAATCCAGTACACAGTTTCAGAACTTCCCTCTTTACCTGCCTAATATGTACTGGCCGCACCCCCATTGCAGAGCAGATAGATGCAAGCTCTGCTTCAGCATAAGCAATTGCCTGTCTTAGCTAAGCTCTAAACTTGTTCGTTGAATCAACTTTTCTTCTATAAACCTCTAGGCACTCTCGTTCAAGCTCAAGAAAGCAAAGAGTGGTCCGTATTAACAAAGTTATGCACAGTGATAGCCCTAACTAAAGCCCCCGAAGAAAGCCTCAATTGAAGCCCTATTTGAAAATCTAAATAAAAGAGTTAAGAAGAGCAAAATAAAAAATAGAGAGTATGTTTACCAATTAATTAAATCGAACGACGTAAACCCGATTTATCACCTACAAAATCAAAAATAATTAAGCCCTAATTTTGAAGAGAAGAGAGAAGAGAAAATAGGAGAAGAGTGTTTTTTTATTTGATATAGAGTACAAAGAGAGTCGAGAGAGCATGAGTGGCGAGAGGGGAGGAGTTAAATTCTTCGATTCAGGCCAAAGAGAGTCAAGAGAGTATGAGAGTGGAGAGAGAGAGAGAGAGAGAGAGAGAGAGAGAGAGAGAGTCTGGAGTGTTTTAGAGAGAGTGAGGGGGAGGCCGGGAGGCTATTATTTTCGTTTTAAGGGGAAAAGTGGGCTTTGCAAAATTTGTTGGAGGGAAAAATGCCGCCTGTTTTTCATATCAATTATTTTTATTTTGATATTTTAATTTACTTTTAAAATTTATATTTAAAAATTAAGTAAATATCATGTGCATGTATATGTGAAAATGTAAGGGTGAGTGCCCTATATACCCAAATTTTAGCTTTCTCTCACCAAAATGCCCAGATTCGGGAAGTACCGCCCAAAATACCCACGGAATACGCCCATAACATAGGAGTATCCGCGAATACACCTACAGAAAAGGAGTAAACTATTGAATACGCCCATGGAAAATGAGTATGTTGTTGGACACGCCTATCGTAAAGGAGCAACCAAGGATGGATGCACATGTGACTGTAGTGCAAACGGCGACAACAATGGCGATTCCGGCTGATTTTTTTTAACTCTTCGTTCGTCCACATCCCTAACATTCCATTCACCTACCATAAATCGTTAGAACCGGGGTTCGATTATCTACACACTCATACTAAGACATGGAGGATGAAGTACAAGAGATTGCGATCATTTTAACCTGCTATAGTCGTTCGAAAAGTTGCTGGAGAGATAGATCGAAGGGAGAGGTCGGAATCATCAAAGTCGCCGGCGATGAAAAGAAGAAAGAAGACGAGTTTTCTGGCGTTGCACAGTAGCAGTGGACACGCCCACGGGAGTGGCGTATCCCGTGGGTGCAGATGTCGTTGTTTTCAGAATTGGGTATTTTGGTTAGTAGGTAGTGAAATTTTAAGCATTTTGGGCATTCTTTCAAAATGTAATATATTTTTCACAAATAATATAATACAAATTATTTGTAAGAGTGATAAATTATATATTAATTTAAAATAGAATATTGGATCCCAAAATAGGGTTTCGTCCCTAATTCTTGTTTCGATTTTTAAAAAACAAATTCTCGATGACCCACCGTACGGAGGTCAAAATCCATCCTTTTTAATATTATTGTCAAAATTTCAGAAAAAAATAAATTTATTTGATTTGGTAATTTAATGATCAACTAGTACTTTGACTAGAACCCCTATACAAGGTTTTGTTGGGTTTAATGGTTCAATTTTTTAAAAAATATTTCTCGATGATCCAACCATACGGGGGTCAAGATCCATCCATTTTAATGTTATTGCCAAAATTTTAGAAAAAATTATATTTATTTTCTTACGTAATTTAACGGTCAACTAGTACTTTGACTAGCACCCCTAAACATGGTTTCTTCAGGATTTAAGATTTCGATATTTTTAAAACTATTTCTCGATGACCCAACCATACGAGGTTCAAGATCCATCCTTTTTAATATTATTGTCAAAATTTCAGAAAAAGTTTATTTTATTTGATAATTTAACGGTCAACTCGTACTTTGACTAGTACCCCTAAACAGGGCTTTAATTTTTCTCGATGACCTAACCATATAGGGTCAAGATCCATCATTTTTAAGTTATTTCCAAAATTTCAGAAATTTTTTTTATTTGATTTGGTTATTTAACGATCAACTAGTACTTTGATCAATACCCATAAATAGGGTTTCGTTAAGGTTTAAGGTTTCGATTATTTTAAAAATATTTCTCGATGAACCAACCATATAGGGGTCAAGATCCATCCTTTTTAATGTCATTGCCCAAATTTCAGAAATTTTTTTGTTTGATTTGGTAATTTAACGGTCAACTTTGTGGTTTGACCAGTACCCCTAAATTGGGTTTCGTCAGGGTTTAAGGTTTCAATTTTTTTAAAAATATTTCTCGATGATCCAACCGTACGGGGGTCAAGATCCATCCATTTTAATGTTATTACCAAAATTTTAGAAAAAAAAAGATTAATTGATTTGGTAATTTAAAGGTCAACTCGTACTTTGACCAGTACCCCTAAATAAGGTTTCATCAGGGTTTAAGGTCTCGAAGACCCAACTGTACGGGGGTTAAGATTCATAATTTTCAATGTTATTGCCAAATTTTAGAAAAAAAATTATTTAATTTGTTAATTTAACGGTCAACTCGTACTTTGATCAGTACCCTTAAACAGGGTTTCGTCAGGGTTTAAGGTTTTGATTTTTTAAAAAATATTTCTCGATGACCCAATGTTACGAGGGTCAAGATCCATCCTTTTTAATGTTATTGTCAAAATTTCAGGAAAAAAAATTATTTGATTTGGTAGTTTAACGGTCTACTCGTACTTTGACTAGTACCCCTAAATAGGGTTTCGTCAGGGTTTAAGATTTAGATTTTTTTAAAAAATATTTCAAGATGACCCAACCATACGGGGGTCAAGATCCATGCTTTTTAATTTTATTGCAAAAATTTCAGAAAAAAAAATTATTTGATTCTGTAATCACTACAAGAAAAACGCGATCATACAACACCTTTCACACAACGGTTAAATAAATACCTGTTGTCCCGAAAAAACAAACAACGGTGAACGTTTTGTCCTCGTAAAAGTGTTGTCAGAGTCTTTCTAGGACAACTGTGTTTGCTGTTATTTGAAACCGTTGTCTAAGCGGTATGCTCTGATAAAATCAGACAACTATTATATTTGAATGTGTTGTGTGGAACCTTTTCATACAAGTGTGTAGCACCGTTGTATGTAGACAAATTCATATTATCTTCAGACAACGCTTTTAGACAAAGCCGTGGTGTAAGTTAGACAACTGTTTATTGGAAGTGTTGTTTTATGGAACATCAGACAATGTGTTTTAAATACCGTTGTCAGAAGGAAAGTTGATAGACAATGGTTATTAGCATTGTGAGATAAATGGGTTTCATATAACAGAGCAGAATACCGTTGTGTGAACATCCTATTTAGAAGACGGTTATAAACATTGCTAGAATAACTGTTGTCTGTTCAGTAAGGATAGAAAAAAAAATTACCTGTACATATTACATCCCAACACAAACCAAACCAATAATCAGCCAATTCCAACAAATTTGCAATCAACCAACCAAGAGGCTAGCAAACCATTTTTGTATTACCCGGCCCCACTTCGATGTGGCAGCCACGTAAGCTATGCTTCGTCTTGTCATAACCCACCGCTGGTGGTCGGTTATGATTGGTCGAAAATGAAAAAAGATGCGTTTTAATAGGTGACATGTAACTATATACCCGACCACACATAACCAACCAATTTGGTTTGAAGATGGTTGGATTTCTGGGCAATTTTACATAATGAAATTGGTCAGAAATGAGCTTGCCTATGGTCTGTTTCCTCGGCATATTTGGTCGGTTTTCTGGGCATATTTGACCCGTTTACTCGGCATATTTTCTAATAGCCCATTCATGCCATTACAATACTACTACATGCTGCTATTACCAAACCAAAAAAACTAAAAAATTCAGCCATACCATTACAAAAAACATTCATCCATATCATAACTTAAAATCCAACACAAATATCCATTACAACCAAAACTTAATCATCCGATAATTATTTTAACCAGATGTAAGTCATTATCCATGATTAGTTTATCAGATCAACTAATTTTAAGTATCACATCAGGGGCATGGCAAGTATCTTCAATTGCATAGACTACATTGAAACAATAATCTGGAAACCTTGATTATAAAAGCATTGGTACCAGCTCTTTCAGCAGACCATCCGTTGTTCTCAGTGCCTCGTCGCTTAAAGATTCACCAAATGAATTGAAGAGGAATAGAGCAGCTTCTACCTCTTCTGCATTTCTATCTGGAGCTGCTGCATTCACGACGGAAACTATATGTAATGTATGCAATAATAAATAATACTAAAGATGCCCTTCATTTACTCTTCTGTAAGTTTTTTAGTGATTAAATTGAGTAATCAAATAATTGTGGAGAATTCAAGTAGATGATTAAAATAGAGAAATAAGGAAAACAGAAAATTAGTTAAAGGGAGAATTCCCTAGCTAGATGGGAGAATGTAGATAAAACAACTAGAGAGGACACTAGTACAAAATTGACTCAATCCAACTCCAGAGGTGCTATACTCCCCTTTTCTTTTTATCACTCTGTGTGTATATTTTGTTTATTGATCTCTCTCTCTCTCTCTCTCTCTTGAATTTATCTTTCTGTTTTGTACATCCCCAAGTGATAGTCTCGAATTCCTTGGCATAGAGCTGTTGTAACGACGATGAGGGTAAAGATGTAATAGTCTTTTTTTTATTTGCATTTCCTGTAAAATTAAAATACTTCATTTACTTGTCTATTCTGGTGATACCATCCATCCCAACCAATCGGTTGCTAAAGCCTTATGACGTTTATGAAATAAGTTAATTGATGAGGGAGACTTAGACTGGGATTGACCTATCATTTAGCTATTTTACTGCTATTGTTCTTGAACATTGCACCAGTTAACTAAGCAATTCAATGTTAAACTAAGAATTCTTCTGATTTAATTATTTGAATAAAGTAGCATCATAAATATTCTCCCCCCCCCAATTCTTTACATATAGTCATACCGATGAAGTATAATCATTAGAAAATATTGATGCAGAAATTATTCTTTCAATGCTTTCTTCTTTAAATACTTACTAATTCACAACCATTTGATAACAGAAACATGGAAAATACAGGACTTCAAGGAGAAGTACCAACTTCTCTTTTCAGTGCTATATTGAAGACTATGTAATTATCCTCTTGAGCTTTCTCTATATATCATATAAATGTGCTGGACTTCTATCCCTTTTTTCTATATAAAATCTAGTACATATCTTACATTGTGACAAATTTAAGCACATGCATACAGACAAAAGAGGGAAACTTAGACATACAAGCAAAAGAACAAGCTTGGCACCCATTTAAGCAACCTTCACAATAGCATCGCGAGCATGAACAATGTTCCTTTCCTTATCCGCTGTCACCGACATTTGGCACATCCCAATCTTGAACTGAAAAAAACACACACAAGCATCAAACTTTGACAAAAAAGATCAAATGTTTCAAGCACACACAACCCATAAAAACAATACATGTAATATAATAGTAGTTTGTCTAATCTTGAACCACACACAGAAAGCATCAAACTTTGTCAAAAAGATCAAATCTTTAAAACACACACAACTCATACATACAGACTACAGTATATTAGATAATTGTTTGCCTAATCTTGAACTTAAGACACACACACACAAACAGAGAGAGAGAGTTATACCTCATCCAAACCGAGATAACTGAAAACCTAGATCGATTGAAATCGTAACCGAATTGAACCCAAATCCATTGAAACCCAAACTCAAGATTAAACCCTAATTTGAACCCCATATTACAAGTTGAACCCCTAAATTGAACAATAAATTGAACCCCTAATTCATCTGCGTACAAACCCTAATTTTAAGCCCCGTCCCTATTTTTTAGAGAGAGAGAATTTTAGAGCTAAGTATATTTGAGAGGGAGGGAGTTACAAAATTTTTGGTGTTATAAGGTGCGGTATTTGCCGCTCATTGATTAAAATATTTTTGAGTTGTACTCATTTGGCATTTCACTTGTACCCAATTTTTTTATAAATATTATTATACTTTTTTTATAATTTAGTTTTTTTATTTAAATTATTAAAAAATATATTTTATAAATACATCACCAAAATTTACAATTAATTATAAATGGTGAATTTTAATAAATATTATATTCTTTTATAATTTAATTTTTAATTAAAGAAAAAATTAGGAATTTAGTTTATTTCTTAAAATAAGTCAATTTTTCTGAAAAATAAGCTCAACCAAATACCCCCATAATTTGTATTAAAAATCCCCAAAAAATTCAACGATCTTACCGTACTGTATGGATTTTAAGATCTATTGATTTTATTGATGTGCAACAGAGAATATAAAATTTCAAATTAATCTTGTATAAGTTTATAATATAAATCCCCGAAAAGTAAAACTCCTTCTAACTACACTACACCAAATCTGCTATCAGACAACACTGATCAGACAACACTCTGCAAAAAAAGTGTTGCCCGAAAAGATCAGAAAACGGTTCCTGTGTTCAAGAAAAAAAAGTATTGTCTGATCCCAGTTTTTACGAGGAAAAAACCATTGTCTATTAGATGAAGTCAGACAACGGTATTTAAAATGTAGTGTTGCACAGATTTCATATTTAGACAACAGTTTTCCGGAACCATTGTCTGAAAATGTTCAGACAAGAGCACACAAAACTGTTGTTAGAAGGAGACAACAGTTTTTCTGATCCGTTGTTTGAGTTTAATTCAAACAACACACAAAAAATACAGTTGTTGGAATCAGACAATAGTTTTTCTGTTACTGTTGTGTAACATTTGTTCAAACAACAGTTTTTTATAGTGTTGTCTGAGTTAAAGCTATCAGACAACTCTTTTAGGCTAATTGTCTATTGTTGATTCAGACAACGGTTTCATGTTTAAAACCGTTGTCTAATTTATAGGATACAGAAAAAAAAATTGAAAATGGAACTAACCTGCTCACAGTACAAATGCAAACGAACATAATCAATCTACTTTTATCAGTTAGCCAACATACCAAACAACAGTAGCTTATAAACCATTTATTACATCACAAAAGTTATGATCATAGTTATAATTAATTCAAACAACACGAATAAAATTTTACATCACAAAAGTTCTATTAGCTCATCTACACCATCTCGAATATAACTAGCCATGTCCTCATCATCATCATCCGGTAGGTTGGGTACAAAGAATTCATTCTCAAGTTCAACTTCTACGGATCCCTCATTTTCATCTTCATAATTTTTTTTTCGGGTAGCTCCAACACAACGGACCATAACTTATCAAGGGGATCGTCGATATAACAAACCTGCTTCACATGTTTTCCTAACACAAATGGATCATTCAAAAACCCCAACCTGTTCAAATTAACCAATGTGTACCCCAAGTCATTGACCTTAATTCCTTTGTTCATATCTACCCACTTACAACGAAATATTGGAATCCTAAAGTTACAATAGTCCAACTCCCATATATTTGTTATGACACCATAAAATGTATGTGACAAATGCTCTATTTTTTTATCCTTGCCCTGCACAACCATTGTATCGGCCTCTACACAAACACCGGTGCATTGAACTTGCCGTGTATCATCACGGTCTTTAGTACTGTAGGTAACACCATCCATTTTGTAGCCGCTGTATGTAGGAACGTCCTTGTTGGGGCCATCTGCAATCCACCTTATCTCATCTTGTACCTCATTACCATCAAACAAATCGGAAGCAATCTGCCAAAAAATACATATTAGTTGAAAAATGATTTGTGTGAGCAACGCAGTTTAAAAACATGCACAAAAATATTATGAAAATGCACATAATACCTTATCTTTGAACCATTTCGGAAATGTCTCATTTTGCTTGTTTTTTAGCCACATTTCATCATTTTCATGATCTGGATAGGTGGTCATCAAAATTGACATGTGTTCACTGCCCACAATTGTAGAAAATAATTAGAATGACTTCCTATAAATTCTGCAAAATTATAATTTCACGACTTACTGAAAATATGGCATAATGGCAGTTGTATTTTGTAGTACACATAAATGCGCTACATGCAAATCAGTGCTGCTCGGGTTTACCATTGTTGCGCCAGATAAAGGCCTGTAAGTAGAATCTTTTGTATGCCTACTAGTTTTCGGTACCCCGATAGTCGCTTCCTCGTGGTCCATCAAACACTCAACCCCCTCTTCCGCAATATAAGCCTCAACAATACAACCTTCTGCATGAGCCCGATTCCTTATATATCCCTTAAATGTCTTCATATACCTCTCAAAAGGATACATCCATCTAAGAAAAATTGGTCCGCAAAGCTCAACTTCTCGTACAAGATGAACCGAAAGATGAAACATGATATCAAACAAGGAAGGGGGAAGTACTTTTCAAGCTGGCATAAAGTTTCTACTAACTGAGATTGCATTTTCTCCAACTTATCGACCTCAATAACTTTACTGCAAATGGCCTTAAAGAATAGACAAAACCGAATAACAGTGTTCCTAACCTGTTTTTGCAGCGATGACCGAATTGCAATGGGGAGCAGGTGATGCAAAATCATATGACAGTCATGAGATTTCAAACCAGTAAGTCGAAGTGTTTCCATTGACACAAGACTCCTAATATTAGAACAAAATCCATCAGGCAACTTCATTCCGAGAAAGGAAGAGCAAACAACCTTTTTTTCAGCATGAGTTAAATTCCAAGATGCTAACGGTAACTTCTCCTTTTTTCCCGAATTTTTTGGCCGCAGCTCCACACGAATTCCAATTTCTGCCATGTCAAGACGAACAGTTTCTTTGTCTTTGGTCTTCTTTGGTATATTAAGAAAGGTACCAAGTAAAGCTTCACAAATATTTTTCTCGATGTGCATCACATCGAGAACATGCCTAACCGGCAAATATTTCCAATACACAAGCTGAAAAAATATAGAAACTTTCTTCCAAATTGGCCGAGGATCACCTTTCTTTAAGCGAGGCTGGCATTGTGTCTTACCACAAACATGTCCGTTCAAATGTTGTACTCTTTGAAGCACCTGCTCTCCGGTTAATGGAAGTGGAGCAGTTTCTTTTTCAATGGTGTTATCAAAATTTTTTTTCTGCCGCCGATATGGATGATCACGGGCCAACCACCTCCGATGTCTGAGAAACACACACTTACGGTAATTAACCAGTCTAGTTGCTTTTGTTTCATCAACACAAATTGTACAACCATTATACCCTTTCACAACATTTCCGGACAAGTTACCATAGGCCGGATAGTCACTTATTGTCCATAACAAAATGGCTTTAAGCAAAAAGTGCTCCTTTTTGAATGCATCATAAACATGTGTCCTACTCCATAACTTTTGTAAATCTTGAATAAGTGGTTAAAGAAACACATCAATATCATTGCCGGGTTCCTTGGGTCCGGATATCAACAAACATAGCATGATATACTTCCTCTTCATACAAAGCCACGGTGGTAGATTGTAGATTGTCATCAAAACTTGCCAACAAGAATAATCAATATTTGTGGTATGAAACGGAATGAATCCATCCGACGATAAAGCTAGCCGAAGGTTTCTACAATCTGAAGAAAAATCTGGCCATTTTGCATCAACTTCCTTACATGTTTTTGAATCTGCCAGATGTCTCATTTTGCCATTTTTTATTCTCTCTGAATCGTGCCAAGTCAAATCCTTGGCTGTTTGAGGTGAACTGAACAAATTCTTTAAACGTGGTATCAAAGGAAAATACCACAGAACCTTTGCAGGAGTCCCTTCCAATTCATCCCCTTTTTTGTTTAACTTCCATCTAGAAGCTTGACAAATGCGGCACCTTGTCTCATCTTCATCTCTCTCTCCACGATATAATAGACAATCATTAGGGCAAGCGTGTATTCTCTCATACTCCATGCCTAAAACACGCAAGCTTTTCTTGGCTTCACTGAATGAAGAAGGTAATGTGTTGCCTTCCAGGAGCATAGACCCGACCAAAAGTAGAATTTCAGAGAAGCCACAATCAGATATTTGATATTTTGTTTTGATGTTGTATAACTTTAGTAAAGCCTTCATCTTTGAAAATCCTTCGCATCCTGGATAAAGAGGTTCATGTTCAGATTGAACATGGTTAAATATATCTGAGTCCAGGGAAATATCATCGTCACCATCAATATTCTGATCTGTATTCATCGGTTGCTGATGCACAGATTGAGAACTGTCGGTCCCTACCGTCGAAGGCTGACTTCCTTCTTCAATTGTTTCTCCGTGCCAAATCCAACGCTTGTAGGTCTTATCGATACCATTTAGGAAAAGATGATCCCTCACTATCCGAGCTTTCCATGATTTACTATGTGCGCATTTCATACATGGACAACTAATTTTATCTTCATTATGTCCGTTCTCAAATGCAAACATCAACAAGTCTTCAACTCCTTTTTGAAACTCTCTTGATCTTCTGTCAGCCATCAACCAATCCCTGTCCATCTAATTCAAAAAAAGCATGGATTACATAAGGCACACCTAGGAGGAATGTAATGCAGTTTGATTAATTAAAACAGAGCATTCAAATTAAATAGCAATTCCAACTACTAGCATAACTTGCATTAAAATTTAACAGATAAAGCTTTCTCTCCTAGTTTCCGAGTTGATAATTATCTTTCAACTGCTTTTTATATACACGTGCTTAAATGTTGCTACTATTTCTTTTTCCTGCCATAACAAATCTCAAATTTTCACCCCTATCCCCCTTGACCTATTAGCGAGGCATTGCTTACGTGGTAGTTCAATTATCAAGAAGTCTTCCATTTGTGTGCAAGAGAAGTATTCTCTATAAGTTTGTATTGAACTGACGTTTTCATTATGAACAGGGCTGTGACAATTCTAATATCTGTCCTTATGAAGTAATTTAAAAAGTGATAGATTTCTCTTATTGATGTTTTCCCGATGCCTTTCAACAGGAAAGGATAGTTGCTCCTCATCTGAAGCATAATTACAACAAAGTCTGCACTGCACTGCACTATCTACTAGCTGCCTGTGTTTTTTTTACTTGAACTAACCTTTTTACCTTGCTAGAACATAGATATTAACAGAGCTAATATCAAGATATTAAATAGTTGGATTAAGTATCAAGATATTGATTTTGCTTGATTTAATAGAGCTCATAATTTGCAAATAAAATCCAATTTAGGGCATTCAAATTTGCCCTGTACTGCCAAATTTAGGGCATTCAAACTCTTAACCAAATTTAGGGCATTCAAACTCTTAACCAAATTTAGGGCATTCAAACTCAGAGCAAATAATTAATAGCAAAGCTAGTACCGATTCTTAATTATTGTTAAGATCTTAACAATAATTAAGAAAACTCAGAGCAAATAATTAACCATTTCCAGAGGATGAACAAAATCAAAGCAAAGCTACTAAAGACACAAAATCGAAGCTAAGGAGAATACAAAATCAAAGCTAGAGAACAAAATAGAAGAACCACAGTTAACAAAATCGAAACTAAAAGATGAATAAACTCACCACTTACCAAATCGAAGCTTGAGATGAATAAATCGAAGCTTGAGATGAATAAATCGAAGCTCCTTATTAGATCGATTGAGAAGCTGTGTTGCCTGCACTCAAATCGCTGGGTCTTCGATTTCACTCATAAATATTGAGAAGAGATGATTTGGGGTTCTGTTTTAATGTTTTAATGTCTTCGATTTATTAATATGTTTTAAATATTACGACGGCAATCCCACAACAGAAATTTAAAACAAACCGTTGTATGATTCTGACGACGGTTTTTTAAATATGGAAAGGGTTGTTGGAAAGCATATTGCACAACAGAATTTCGAATATTTTCGTTGTCTGAATTACACAACGGTATTTTGGAAAAAAGACTTGTCTGAGGTGCTTTGGCACAACAGTTTTGGCGGCAAAACCGTTGTCTTTTTTTTTCCTGCTATTTAAATCAATTTGTACCGTTTACACGGCTTCGAATGTGTTATTAAGTTGAAACATAATAACATAAGACATTTTTGACCGTATTTACTTATACTTATTCGAATAATACACGGGTAATGTAAAATCCGTATCACATGTTAGGGTTTAGGGTTTCGATAACTTTATTTTATCAAGAATCGCGAACACGAGACTGGTTGATATTTCATTTATATAAATAACAAATTTATTCGATATATGAACGATAATTTCCTTTGCAAATAAATAGTACCACGTATTAATAGAGTGCTATATATATATAATATAGTTCTTGTTATCGATCGATTTATAAACCACGATATAATCACACTCACAATATTGAACAAATTAACATATTAATTACTAATTAATAATATAAGATTCAAAGGATAGGAACGGAGTGAAAAATTTATAAATTAAAAGCGTCAATTTCGGAGAAAACGAAATGGTATTCAGACAATGGTTTCTGTTAAAAAAATGCTTGTGCAAACGGCAATCCCACAACAGAAATTTTAAAAAAACCGTTGTATGATTCAGACGACGGTTTTTTAAATACGGAAAGGGTTGTTGGAAAGCATATTGCACAACAGAATGTCAAATATTTCCGTTGTCTGAATTACACAACGGTATTTTGGAAAAAAGTCTTGTCTGAGGTGCTTTGGCACAACAGTTTTGGCGGCAAAACCGTTGTCTTTTTTTTCCTGCTATTTAAATCAATTTGTACCGTTTACACGGCTTCGAATGTGTTATTAAGTTGAAACATAATAACATAAGACATTTTTGACCGTATTTACTTATACTTATTCGAATAATACACGGGTAATGTAAAATCCGTATCACATGTTAGGGTTTAGGGTTTCGATAACTTTATTTTATCAAGAATCGCAAACACGAGACTGGTTGATATTTCATTTAAATAAATAACAAATTTATTCGATATATGAACGATAATTTCCTTTGCAAATAAATAGTACCACGTATTAATAGAGTGCTATATATATAATATAGTTCTTGTTATCGATCGATTTATAAACCACGATATAATCACACTCACAATATTGAACAAATTAACATATTAATTACTAATTAATAATATAAGATTCAAAGGATAGGAACGGGAGTGAAAAATTTATAAATTAAAAGCGTCAATTTCGGAGAAAACGAAATGGTATTCAGACAATGGTTTCTGTTAAAAAATGCTTGTGCAAACGGCAATCCCACAACAGAAATTTTAAAAAAACCGTTGTATGATTCAGACGACGGTTTTTTAAATACGGAAAAGGTTGTTGGAAAGCATATTGCACAACAGAATGTCAAATATTTCCGTTGTCTGAATTACACAACGGTATTTTGGAAAAAAGTCTTGTCTGAGGTGCTTTGGCACAACAGTTGTGGCGGCAAAACCGTTGTCTTTTTTTTTTCCTGCTATTTAAATCAATTTGTACCGTTTACACGGCTTCGAATGTGTTATTAAGTTGAAACATAATAACATAAGACATTTTTGACCGTATTTACTTATACTTATTCAAATAATACACGGGTAATGTAAAATCCGTATCACATGTTAGGGTTTAGGGTTTCGATAACTTTATTTTATCAAGAATCGCGAACACGAGACTGGTTGATATTTCATTTATATAAATAACAAATTTATTCGATATATGAACGATAATTTCCTTTGCAAATAAATAGTACCACGTATTAATAGAGTGCTATATATATATAATATAGTTCTTGTTATCGATCGATTTATAAACCACGATATAATCACACTCACAATATTGAACAAATTAACATATTAATTACTAATTAATAATATAAGATTCAAAGGATAGGAACGGAGTGAAAAATTTATAAATTAAAAGCGTCAATTTCGGAGAAAACGAAATGGTATTCAGACAATGGTTTCTGTTAAAAAAATGCTTGTGCAAACGGCAATCCCACAACAGAAATTTTAAAAAAACCGTTGTATGATTCAGACGACGGTTTTTTAAATACGGAAAGGGTTGTTGGAAAGCATATTGCACAACAGAATGTCAAATATTTCCGTTGTCTGAATTACACAACGGTATTTTGGAAAAAAGTCTTGTCTGAGGTGCTTTGGCACAACAGTTTTGGCGGCAAAACCGTTGTCTTTTTTTTTCCTGCTATTTAAATCAATTTGTACCGTTTACACGGCTTCGAATGTGTTATTAAGTTGAAACATAATAACATAAGACATTTTTGACCGTATTTACTTATACTTATTCGAATAATACACGGGTAATGTAAAATCCGTATCACATGTTAGGGTTTAGGGTTTCGATAACTTTATTTTATCAAGAATCGCGAACACGAGACTGGTTGATATTTCATTTATATAAATAACAAATTTATTCGATATATGAACGATAATTTCCTTTGCAAATAAATAGTACCACGTATTAATAGAGTGCTATATATATATAATATAGTTCTTGTTATCGATCGATTTATAAACCACGATATAATCACACTCACAATATTGAACAAATTAACATATTAATTACTAATTAATAATATAAGATTCAAAGGATAGGAACGGAGTGAAAAATTTATAAATTAAAAGCGTCAATTTCGGAGAAAACGAAATGGTATTCAGACAATGGTTTCTGTTAAAAAAATGCTTGTGCAAACGGCAATCCCACAACAGAAATTTTAAAAAAACCGTTGTATGATTCAGACGACGGTTTTTTAAATACGGAAAGGGTTGTTGGAAAGCATATTGCACAACAGAATGTCAAATATTTCCGTTGTCTGAATTACACAACGGTATTTTGGAAAAAAGTCTTGTCTGAGGTGCTTTGGCACAACAGTTTTGGCGGCAAAACCGTTGTCTTTTTTTTTCCTGCTATTTAAATCAATTTGTACCGTTTACACGGCTTCGAATGTGTTATTAAGTTGAAACATAATAACATAAGACATTTTTGACCGTATTTACTTATACTTATTCGAATAATACACGGGTAATGTAAAATCCGTATCACATGTTAGGGTTTAGGGTTTCGATAACTTTATTTTATCAAGAATCGCGAACACGAGACTGGTTGATATTTCATTTATATAAATAACAAATTTATTCGATATATGAACGATAATTTCCTTTGCAAATAAATAGTACCACGTATTAATAGAGTGCTATATATATATAATATAGTTCTTGTTATCGATCGATTTATAAACCACGATATAATCACACTCACAATATTGAACAAATTAACATATTAATTACTAATTAATAATATAAGATTCAAAGGATAGGAACGGAGTGAAAAATTTATAAATTAAAAGCGTCAATTTCGGAGAAAACGAAATGGTATTCAGACAATGGTTTCTGTTAAAAAAATGCTTGTGCAAACGGGAATCCCACAACAGAAATTTTAAAAAAACCGTTGTATGATTCAGACGACAGTTTTTTAAATACGGAAAGGGTTGTTGGAAAGCATATTGCACAACAGAATGTCAAATATTTCCGTTGTCTGAATTACACAACGTTATTTTGGAAAAAAGTCTTGTCTGAGGTGCTTTGGCACAACTATTTTGGCGGCAAAACCGTTGTCTTTTTTTTCCTGCTATTTAAATCAATTTGTACCGTTTACACGGCTTCGAATGTGTTATTAAGTTGAAACATAATAACATAAGACATTTTTTACCGTATTTACTTATACTTATTCAAATAATACACGGGTAATGTAAAATCCGTATCACATGTTAGGGTTTAGGGTTTCGATAACTTTATTTTATCAAGAATCGCGAACACGAGACTGGTTGATATTTCATTTATATAAATAACAAATTTATTCGATATATGAACGATAATTTCCTTTGCAAATAAATAGTACCACGTATTAATAGAGTGCTATATATATATAATATAGTTCTTGTTATCGATCGATTTATAAACCACGATATAATCACACTCACAATATTGAACAAATTAACATATTAATTACTAATTAATAATATAAGATTCAAAGGATAGGAACGGAGTGAAAAATTTATAAATTAAAAGCGTCAATTTCGGAGAAAACGAAATGGTATTCAGACAATGGTTTCTGTTAAAAAAATGCTTGTGCAAACGGCAATCCCACAACAGAAATTTTAAAAAAACCGTTGTATGATTCAGACGACGGTTTTTTAAATACGGAAAGGGTTGTTGGAAAGCATATTGCACAACAGAATGTCAAATATTTCCGTTGTCTGAATTACACAACGGTATTTTGGAAAAAAGTCTTGTCTGAGGTGCTTTGGCACAACAGTTTTGGCGGCAAAACCGTTGTCTTTTTTTTTCCTGCTATTTAAATCAATTTGTACCGTTTACACGGCTTCGAATGTGTTATTAAGTTGAAACATAATAACATAAGACATTTTTGACCGTATTTACTTATACTTATTCGAATAATACACGGGTAATGTAAAATCCGTATCACATGTTAGGGTTTAGGGTTTCGATAACTTTATTTTCTCAAGAATCGCAAACACGAGACTGGTTGATATTTCATTTAAATAAATAACAAATTTATTCGATATATGAACGATAATTTCCTTTGCAAATAAATAGTACCACGTATTAATAGAGTGCTATATATATAATATAGTTCTTGTTATCGATCGATTTATAAACCACGATATAATCACACTCACAATATTGAACAAATTAACATATTAATTACAAATTAATAATGTAAGATTCAAAGGATAGGAACGGGAGTGAAATATTTATAAATTAAAAGCGTCAATTTCGGAGAAAACGAAATGGTATTGAGACAATGGTTTCTGTTAAAAAAATGCTTGTGCAAACGGGAATCCCACAACAGAAATTTTAAAAAAACCGTTGTATGATTCAGACGACAGTTTTTTAAATACGGAAAGGGTTGTTGGAAAGCATATTGCACAACAGAATGTCAAATATTTCCGTTGTCTGAATTACACAACGGTATTTTGGAAAAAAGTCTTGTCTGAGGTGCTTTGGCACAACAGTTTTGGCGGCAAAACCGTTGTCTTTTTTTTTCCTGCTATTTAAATCAATTTGTACCGTTTACACGGCTTCGAATGTGTTATTAAGTTGAAACATAATAACATAAGACATTTTTGACCGTATTTACTTATACTTATTCGAATAATACACGGGTAATGTAAAATCCGTATCACATGTTAGGGTTTAGGGTTTCGATAACTTTATTTTATCAAGAATCGCGAACACGAGACTGGTTGATATTTCATTTATATAAATAACAAATTTATTCGATATATGAACGATAATTTCCTTTGCAAATAAATAGTACCACGTATTAATAGAGTGCTATATATATATAATATAGTTCTTGTTATCGATCGATTTATAAACCACGATATAATCACACTCACAATATTGAACAAATTAACATATTAATTACTAATTAATAATGTAAGATTCAAAGGATAGGAACGGGAGTGAAAAATTTATAAATTAAAAGCGTCAATTTCGGAGAAAACGAAATGGTATTCAGACAATGGTTTCTGTTAAAAAAATGCTTGTGCAAACGGGAATCCCACAACAGAAATTTTAAAAAAACCGTTGTATGATTCAGACGACAGTTTTTTAAATACGGAAAGGGTTGTTGGAAAGCATATTGCACAACAGAATGTCAAATATTTCCGTTGTCTGAATTACACAACGGTATTTTGGAAAAAAGTCTTGTCTGAGGTGCTTTGGCACAACAGTTTTGGCGGCAAAACCGTTGTCTTTTTTTTTCCTGCTATTTAAATCAATTTGTACCGTTTACACGGCTTCGAATGTGTTATTAAGTTGAAACATAATAACATAAGACATTTTTGACCGTATTTACTTATACTTATTCGAATAATACACGGGTAATGTAAAATCCGTATCACATGTTAGGGTTTAGGGTTTCGATAACTTTATTTTATCAAGAATCGCAAACACGAGACTGGTTGATATTTCATTTAAATAAATAACAAATTTATTCGATATATGAACGATAATTTCCTTTGCAAATAAATAGTACCACGTATTAATAGAGTGCTATATATATAATATAGTTCTTGTTATCGATCGATTTATAAACCACGATATAATCACACTCACAATATTGAACAAATTAACATATTAATTACTAATTAATAATATAAGATTCAAAGGATAGGAACGGGAGTGAAAAATTTATAAATTAAAAGCGTCAATTTCGGAGAAAACGAAATGGTATTCAGACAATGGTTTCTGTTAAAAAATGCTTGTGCAAACGGCAATCCCACAACAGAAATTTTAAAAAAACCGTTGTATGATTCAGACGACGGTTTTTTAAGTACGGAAAGGGTTGTTGGAAAGCATATTGCACAACAGAATGTCAAATATTTCCGTTGTCTGAATTACACAACGGTATTTTGGAAAAAAGTCTTGTCTGAGGTGCTTTGGCACAACAGTTGTGGCGGCAAAACCGTTGCCTTTTTTTTTTCCTGCTATTTAAATCAATTTGTACCGTTTACACGGCTTCGAATGTGTTATTAAGTTGAAACATAATAACATAAGACATTTTTGACCGTATTTACTTATACTTATTCAAATAATACACGGGTAATGTAAAATCCGTATCACATGTTAGGGTTTAGGGTTTCGATAACTTTATTTTATCAAGAATCGCGAACACGAGACTGGTTGATATTTCATTTATATAAATAACAAATTTATTCGATATATGAACGATAATTTCCTTTGCAAATAAATAGTACCACGTATTAATAGAGTGCTATATATATATAATATAGTTCTTGTTATCGATCGATTTATAAACCACGATATAATCACACTCACAATATTGAACAAATTAACATATTAATTACTAATTAATAATATAAGATTCAAAGGATAGGAACGGAGTGAAAAATTTATAAATTAAAAGCGTCAATTTCGGAGAAAACGAAATGGTATTCAGACAATGGTTTCTGTTAAAAAAATGCTTGTGCAAACGGGAATCCCACAACAGAAATTTTAAAAAAACCGTTGTATGATTCAGACGACAGTTTTTTAAATACGGAAAGGGTTGTTGGAAAGCATATTGCACAACAGAATGTCAAATATTTCCGTTGTCTGAATTACACAACGTTATTTTGGAAAAAAGTCTTGTCTGAGGTGCTTTGGCACAACTATTTTGGCGGCAAAACCGTTGTCTTTTTTTTCCTGCTATTTAAATCAATTTGTACCGTTTACACGGCTTCGAATGTGTTATTAAGTTGAAACATAATAACATAAGACATTTTTGACCGTATTTACTTATACTTATTCAAATAATACACGGGTAATGTAAAATCCGTATCACATGTTAGGGTTTAGGGTTTCGATAACTTTATTTTATCAAGAATCGCGAACACGAGACTGGTTGATATTTCATTTATATAAATAACAAATTTATTCGATATATGAACGATAATTTCCTTTGCAAATAAATAGTACCACGTATTAATAGAGTGCTATATATATATAATATAGTTCTTGTTATCGATCGATTTATAAACCACGATATAATCACACTCACAATATTGAACAAATTAACATATTAATTACTAATTAATAATATAAGATTCAAAGGATAGGAACGGAGTGAAAAATTTATAAATTAAAAGCGTCAATTTCGGAGAAAACGAAATGGTATTCAGACAATGGTTTCTGTTAAAAAAATGCTTGTGCAAACGGCAATCCCACAACAGAAATTTTAAAAAAACCGTTGTATGATTCAGACGACGGTTTTTTAAATACGGAAAGGGTTGTTGGAAAGCATATTGCACAACAGAATGTCAAATATTTCCG
This sequence comes from Saposhnikovia divaricata, assembly GCA_036435485.1. Taxonomy (NCBI): domain Eukaryota; kingdom Viridiplantae; phylum Streptophyta; class Magnoliopsida; order Apiales; family Apiaceae; genus Saposhnikovia; species Saposhnikovia divaricata. The sequence continues at coordinate 137,683,383 of CM071599.1, read as the reverse complement.
TTGTCTGAATTACACAACGGTATTTTGGAAAAAAGTCTTGTCTGAGGTGCTTTGGCACAACAGTTTTGGCGGCAAAACCGTTGTCTTTTTTTTTCCTGCTATTTAAATCAATTTGTACCGTTTACACGGCTTCGAATGTGTTATTAAGTTGAAACATAATAACATAAGACATTTTTTACCGTATTTACTTATACTTATTCGAATAATACACGGGTAATGTAAAATCCGTATCACATGTTAGGGTTTAGGGTTTCGATAACTTTATTTTATCAAGAATCGCAAACACGAGACTGGTTGATATTTCATTTAAATAAATAACAAATTTATTCGATATATGAACGATAATTTCCTTTGCAAATAAATAGTACCACGTATTAATAGAGTGCTATATATATAATATAGTTCTTGTTATCGATCGATTTATAAACCACGATATAATCACACTCACAATATTGAACAAATTAACATATTAATTACTAATTAATAATATAAGATTCAAAGGATAGGAACGGGAGTGAAAAATTTATAAATTAAAAGCGTCAATTTCGGAGAAAACGAAATGGTATTCAGACAATGGTTTCTGTTAAAAAATGCTTGTGCAAACGGCAATCCCACAACAGAAATTTTAAAAAAACCGTTGTATGATTCAGACGACGGTTTTTTAAGTACGGAAAGGGTTGTTGGAAAGCATATTGCACAACAGAATGTCAAATATTTCCGTTGTCTGAATTACACAACGGTATTTTGGAAAAAAGTCTTGTCTGAGGTGCTTTGGCACAACAGTTGTGGCGGCAAAACCGTTGTCTTTTTTTTTTTCCTGCTATTTAAATCAATTTGTACCGTTTACACGGCTTCGAATGTGTTATTAAGTTGAAACATAATAACATAAGACATTTTTGACCGTATTTACTTATACTTATTCAAATAATACACGGGTAATGTAAAATCCGTATCACATGTTAGGGTTTAGGGTTTCGATAACTTTATTTTATCAAGAATCGCGAACACGAGACTGGTTGATATTTCATTTATATAAATAACAAATTTATTCGATATATGAACGATAATTTCCTTTGCAAATAAATAGTACCACGTATTAATAGAGTGCTATATATATATAATATAGTTCTTGTTATCGATCGATTTATAAACCACGATATAATCACACTCACAATATTGAACAAATTAACATATTAATTACAAATTAATAATGTAAGATTCAAAGGATAGGAACGGGAGTGAAATATTTATAAATTAAAAGCGTCAATTTCGGAGAAAACGAAATGGTATTCAGACAATGGTTTCTGTTAAAAAAATGCTTGTGCAAACGGGAATCCCACAACAGAAATTTTAAAAAAACCGTTGTATGATTCAGACGACAGTTTTTTAAATACGGAAAGGGTTGTTGGAAAGCATATTGCACAACAGAATGTCAAATATTTCCGTTGTCTGAATTACACAACGGTATTTTGGAAAAAAGTCTTGTCTGAGGTGCTTTGGCACAACAGTTTTGGCGGCAAAACCGTTGTCTTTTTTTTTCCTGCTATTTAAATCAATTTGTACCGTTTACACGGCTTCGAATGTGTTATTAAGTTGAAACATAATAACATAAGACATTTTTGACCGTATTTACTTATACTTATTCGAATAATACACGGGTAATGTAAAATCCGTATCACATGTTAGGGTTTAGGGTTTCGATAACTTTATTTTATCAAGAATCGCGAACACGAGACTGGTTGATATTTCATTTATATAAATAACAAATTTATTCGATATATGAACGATAATTTCCTTTGCAAATAAATAGTACCACGTATTAATAGAGTGCTATATATATATAATATAGTTCTTGTTATCGATCGATTTATAAACCACGATATAATCACACTCACAATATTGAACAAATTAACATATTAATTACTAATTAATAATGTAAGATTCAAAGGATAGGAACGGGAGTGAAAAATTTATAAATTAAAAGCGTCAATTTCGGAGAAAACGAAATGGTATTCAGACAATGGTTTCTGTTAAAAAAATGCTTGTGCAAACGGGAATCCCACAACAGAAATTTTAAAAAAACCGTTGTATGATTCAGACGACAGTTTTTTAAATACGGAAAGGGTTGTTGGAAAGCATATTGCACAACAGAATGTCAAATATTTCCGTTGTCTGAATTACACAACGGTATTTTGGAAAAAAGTCTTGTCTGAGGTGCTTTGGCACAACAGTATTGGCGGCAAAACCGTTGTCTTTTTTTTTCCTGCTATTTAAATCAATTTGTACCGTTTACACGGCTTCGAATGTGTTATTAAGTTGAAACATAATAACATAAGACATTTTTGACCGTATTTACTTATACTTATTCGAATAATACACGGGTAATGTAAAATCCGTATCACATGTTAGGGTTTAGGGTTTCGATAACTTTATTTTATCAAGAATCGCGAACACGAGACTAGTTGATATTTCATTTATATAAATAACAAATTTATTCGATATATGAACGATAATTTCCTTTGCAAATAAATAGTACCACGTATTAATAGAGTGCTATATATATATATAATATAGTTCTTGTTATCGATCGATTTATAAACCACGATATAATCACACTCACAATAATGAACAAATTAACATATTAATTACTAATTAATAATATAAGATTCAAAGGATAGGAACGGGAGTGAAAAATTTATAAATTAAAAGCGTCAATTTGGGAGAAAACGAAATAGTATTCAGACAATGGTTTCTGTTAAAAAAATGCTTGTGCAAACGGCAATCCCACAACAGAAATTTTAAAAAAACCGTTGTATGATTCAGACGACGGTTTTTTAAATATGGAAAGGGTTGTTGGAAAGCATATTGCACAACAGAATGTCAAATATTTCCGTTGTCTGAATTACACAACGTTATTTTGGAAAAAAGTCTTGTCTGAGGTGCTTTGGCACAACTATTTTGGCGGCAAAACCGTTGTCTTTTTTTTCCTGCTATTTAAATCAATTTGTACCGTTTACACGGCTTCGAATGTGTTATTAAGTTGAAACATAATAACATAAGACATTTTTGACCGTATTTACTTATACTTATTCGAGTAATACACGGGTAATGTAAAATCCGTATCACATGTTAGGGTTTAGGGTTTCGATAACTTTATTTTATCAAGAATCGTGAACACGAGACTGGTTGATATTTCATTTATTTTATCACGTGTTAGGGTTTAGGGTTTAAGATTTGTATTCGGTGATATAAAAGTTAGTATAACAATTTTTCACATTTTTTTTTATCATTAAAAAAAATATACATATATGTATAATTCAAATTATTATACTCAAATCTCTGTTCTAAAAATCGGTGATAATCACGATTAATCACCGATTAATCCCTGTTCCATGGGTTACCGCACTGATTAATAATCCGATTATTCGATTAATCATCCCCGATTAATCCCTGGACAGTTCCTCTACCGATTATGTCCGATTCCCGCTTTTTACAACACTGACTCAAATTTATAAATTACTAAATATATGTTTTATTTAAATATTATAATACATTATTAAAAATATTATAATAGAATATTAATTTAGTACTGGTTAAGTTTACTTAGGTTTACTTTCCCCCTTTCATTTCTCAATCACAATTTTCATTTCCCTCTCTTTTCGATCGGAGCTCTCGTCTTCGGGCGGCGACAGGTCTCTCTCTCTCTCGCACACACAGCCTCTCTCTCGCACACACAGTCTCTCTCTCGCTCTCTCTCTCTCTCTCTCTCTCTCTCTCTCTCGATCTCTCCTCTTCCTCCCTCTCTCTGTCTCTCTCACCCTTTCTCTCTCCCTCCCTCCTCGTCTCTTGCTTGATTTCTCTTTTTATGTTATGCATGCATTAGTGTGTTTATTAGTGTGTTTCTCTGTGTTTTAGTTTATGTAATTGTTGTGTAAGATATATATGCATAGTGATTTATGCCTACCAAGTGTTTAATAATATGTGACTGTGATTTTTGTGTGAGTTTTGGACTTTGTGTGAGATTTTGTGTTTTATTTTATGTCATTGTTGTGTAAGATATATATGCATAGTGATTTATGCCTACCAAGTGTTTGATAATATGTGATTGTGATTTTTGTGTGAGTTTTGGACTTTGTGTTTTAGTTTATGTCATTGTTGTGTAAGATATATATGCATAGTGATTTATGCATACCAAGTGTTTGATAGTATGTCACTATGATTTTTGTGTGAGTTTTGGACTTTGTGTGAGATTTTGGACTTTGTGTATGATTTATGTGATATTTGTGTGAGTTTTGGACTTTGTGTAAGATTTATGTGATATTTGAGTGAGTTTTTGACTTTGTTTGTGTGAGATTTATGTGATTTTTGATTGAGTTTGTGACTATGTTTCTTTGTTTGTGACTATGTTTCTTTGTTTGTGACTATGATTTATGTGACTTTGGTTGAGATTTATGTTTCTTTCTCTGTTTGTGTGTAGATTTATCATGGATTCAAGGAAAACAAAATCTGCCTCTGCTCGTACTGCCTCTCGTACCTCTGCCCTTTTAAAGGCATTAAAGAAGAACAAGTCAGCCTCAATGACCGAAACACCAGTGCAGCCCTCTCAAAGTAATTCCTCCCCTGTGTCTGTTAAAGGGAAGGCCATTTCCAGCAATTTGCAAAATCAAATATCCAAGAAAAGGAAACGTGGGAGTCAAGTAGTGGCTGAGAAAAAAGAGGGACTTAAACTCTTGAAACACGGAGCTGTGACAATGCATAGGATTGTACGACGTAAGATCCTGGGCATCAAGCTCACGGTGCCTTTCAATGCAAAGGGTGAGCCCTACGGTGATGCGGGAACTGAAATGCAGTCTTACATCGGAGTTCTTGCAAGAACTAAAGTCGCAGTATGGTATGATTCATGGATACGTGTTCCGAAAGAAAGAAAGAATAAAATATGGGATTGTGTGCAGGTAACATTGATTGCCCTTACTAGTACTTAAGTACACATTGTTGCCTACCACCTAACTTGCACTTAGGTAACAATTCTTATGAATGTAGATGGCATTTGATGTGCCGCCAACAGCAAGGAAGATGGTGTTGAAGTCAGCGTGCCAGAAGTGGAGGGAGTTTAAAAGTCGATTAACAACTGCATACATCCTTCCTTACCGGGATCAACTTGAGTTGTTGGAGTCTCCTCCAGCTGACTACTCATTTATCGAGAAAGCACATTGGGATATGTTTGTTTCTGATCGTCTCTCTATTGAGTTTAGTGTGAGTTTTTGACTTTATTTGTTTTCAAAGTTCTTACAAGTTACATTAGGCTTTGTTGCTAATTTTTTAACTATCTGTTATGTGAAAAAGGAGATCCACACTACGCAGAAAAAGAGAAGGGAGCTGAATGAATACCCTCACTGCATCTCTCGCAAGGGTTATGCTAACCTTGAACAAGAAATGGTTAGTAATATACACTCTTTGATTTTTTACAAGAGTCATATTCAAACGGGTTGATGTTTCTTAATTTTGATATCTCGAACATGGTTATTCATGCAGTCGCAAAGCAATCCTGATAGATCGGTCAGCTACCTGGGTTCGTGCGCGACAAGATAAAGATGGAAACTATAAGGATCCTAAAGTTAAAGAGATTGCTGAAGAGATTGTAAGTTATTCATTTATCTTTTAATTAAATTTCCACATTACCAAAATATTTGTGGTCACCCTTTGATTTTTGGTTAAATTTTTAGGTGGTTATGAAACAGAGAATCAGTGAAGGGGAGTTGACAGAGGAAGGCACTGATGATGTCCTCTCAAAGGTGCTATGTAAGCCTGAGCATCGAGGACGAGTCCGTGGCCAAGGGACTCATGTCAAGCAGTCTGTGTACTTTAACATGCCGAGGCAGAGGAAGAAAAAAACAATTGAAGAGAGGATCCAAGATGGTATCCAGAAGTTTATGAAAGAAGAAAGAGAAAAGATTGTTCAAGAGCGGGATGAGTTTTGGGCTGCGGAGATGGAGAATATAAAAGCTCTTTTAGGTGGAAAGCTTACAGATGCCGGTAACAGTCCAAATGTTGTCTCGCATCAAGGAAGCTGTAGCAAGGGTGCACCTGCAATTTTGAATGACCTGGAGTTGCTAGGTGTAAGAAAGCAACTGGATCTTGATACTGACAAATTGGTGGCTGAAAAATCAAGTGAGAAGATTGATGATGACCTGCAGTTGAAGGTTGCCGATATTGAGATGGTTGACAATATTGAAGAAAAGATTGACAATGTTGAGGAAAAGGTTGAAGATGAGGCTGGGATTCATAAGATTGTTCAGGTTGACAGTAATGCGTTTTAGGAGATGGCAAATGATGAGGACAAGAATATTGGGGGGGCTGGGTGCGCTGTGGAGTGGGAATTAACCATAGACTCCCCTACCAATGTTGTTGCTTATGGAACTGTTGATACGGTGTGTAAAGTTATTCATGGGAAGCATTTACCAGAAGAGAATGCACGAGTCTGTATTACTCGTGTTGTCCAAGGATCTACCTTAATTCCTTTCCCCATCCAAGATGATATCACCATCGTGGAACAAGCTGTGGGGACATTTGTTGAGTGGCCAAGACACCTCATTGTAGAAGTAAAGAAAAGCAGTGATGCATTGAAAGAAACTCAAAAGGTTAGTTTTTATATTTGTTTACGTAACCGTCCAACTTTTCGTACTACTTTAGTTTGTGTTCTGAATTATCGACTACATTGTTTCTTTCAAGGGCGTCAAGAAATCTAGCCAAAGGAAGTTTAAGAAGGTGGCTGATATAGTGAAGAAACCAGAGTTTGTGTTAGACATGGGTGATGATTATCCTCCGAAGCTGAAGCATATGTGGCTCTGGGCAAAGGAGGCATTGAAGGATGGCAAAACATCCAGATTTGTGTTGTGCAAAGAAGCTTTCGGATCAACCAAAAAACAAGTTCTATTTTTATCAGATTTACATGCCTTATGCGCAGGAGGAGAAATATCAGGGTCCGTTATTTGCTTGTTTATTAAGTAAGTATCTAAGTTTAATATTTAGATCATCGCTTCTAATAATTGTTTTTATTTCTGCAACTTAGTTTTTAATTGTGTCCATAATTGTTTGCTTTTTATATAGTTTATTGGAGATCTTTTTGAAAAGACACAAAATGTCCAGCATGATATGCTTCGTTGATCCTGGGATGGTTGGCACAAATGGTTGCGGTACTGTTACAGAGAGGGCTCGTGAATTATCTTTCAGATTCAAAAATGGAGAGCGAGGATCCTATTTTCTAGTGCCATACAACGCCGCGTGAGTACTTATTTCTTTACTTTTACCATTTGTATTATTTATAAAAATACATGCTTTTTAATAAAAACTGATAAAATTAACGAAATTAATCAGGAAAAAAATTTAATATTTAGTCCTAAAATAATGTAACTAAGAAGTGTGTGTGTGTGTGTGTGTTCAAGAAAATTGAAATGGTTGATATAATAACTTTTGTGTGAAGACTAATTTAATAATCATGTTATTTTCAATTTAAGTCACAGAGGCCCTTGTTATTAACAAAGATATATGCACTGGTGCTCTAATTATCAATATCCCTTCGTGTATAATTGATGATATTTTCAGTTGAAACTACATAATTGTTTTAGCCTATAAACGTTAAGTAAATATTATTGTTCTTATTTTTCGGTGTCACTATTTACTAGGAACCACTGGTCGCTAACTGTTGTGCATCCTGAAACACAAGTGGTTTACCACATGGACCCTTTGAAGCGTAGATTAGCAAGTGCAGAATGGATTGAGGTGGTTGATACGTGAGTACCTCTCAGAACTTAAAATTAATTTTTAATCTGCTTTAACAATTAATAAAAATGTATAGTAATTTGATTTATAATATATTGTCGTAGTGCGATCAAATTTTACAAGGAAATGACCAGGAAGTTGATGGTGAAGAAAATCACTTGGGAGAATATGGCGGTAATAATTTGTACATTTATCATCGGTTTTCCTGATTTTCATGAGTTTCTTGTACGAATGTATAAATTCATTTTTACGTGTTGATTAGGGTGTTCCTCTCCAAACTGGAACTAAGGACTGTGGCTTATTTGTGATGCGGTATATGAAAGAGATCTGCACTGATAAGGAATTCAGTTTTCATATTAAGGTAATATATATGTGCACAAACAGAATTTATATGTGCACAAACAGTTTCTGGCAATGCTGCAGCAGTTCAAAAATTATTACTTTCTAATGTTAAACTGTGTCCATCTTTTATCTTCCTCGAGTACTAGATGAAGCTCTTTAATGTGCCTATGTGTTGAACTAGATGAATACCTTGAAATGCTAAATAGCTGGATGTATGAATTGTATACAACATATCAGTAAAATTGTTTGTTCCCTACGAGAGCATGGAGTTGAATAATTGTTTGTTCTTCCTGCAAACTGAATTTTCCCCTCTTAATATCAGGTCTAAGATTATTTGTCCATCTCAATCTGCAACTCTTCCCACATCTCTGAAGCCCTATACGAACATCATATGTATTTACATTATCAAATTAATATTAGATATTAGTATAGCATTACAATAACATTCTTACGGATATATTTATTTCCTTCGGTTGGTGAAAAGTTGTAAGTATTAAGGACTTACCTGCTTTGGTAGGCAAGGCTCTCCAGCTACCATGACCATGTTCTTCGATGTAAGCTAGTAGTTTTTTATCTTCCTCGGGTGTCCATGGCCCTTTTTTTAGTCTAAGCTTGTCACAGCATGGTGATCGACCCATTTCCACCTTAGTTTCTTTCAATTATATATCTATATATCAAAAACAAGTGTTTGATATCACAGTTTTACATAACTGCCTTGTATTAGTACTCTACATTAAATAGACCAGACAATCATCAAATGAGAGAGAGAAGAGAGGAGGGTGGGGGGCAGTAGTAGTAGTAGTAATTACAAAAATGGCAGAGAAGGGGAATATATATAGGCTCATGTTAAAATGGCAGAGAAGGGGAATATATATAGTCAGTTTAACCCTGACTAATGTTCTTGTTTTTTGTATTGAAAGTATATAATTTTTAATGTTGTTTTCCTGATTTTCAGTGGCAGCGGAGGGGAAACCTTGCTTACAACAACGATGACCTCAATGAGATAAGGATCGAATGGGCCAAGTATTTCATGAAGAACCATGCACGTTGAACAGTTTCAGTACTTGTTATTTCACAATGAACATTTTCAGTAAACTGTGGTGGCCGTTAGTTTTATATTTTGTGGAATATGTTCATTCCGAAATAGGGGCCCAATGTCCGTACTTTTGATGGTATGTTTGTCTAACGGAGTAGATATGTTGGTATGAATATTATGGTTGTATGGATTTGGATTTTATGGTTGGAATTTTAGTAATGTTATTTACTAAAGGTTGTAGACAATGCCATTTAGTAATTTGTTTAGTTTGCACATTTAAATTATACCTTTGTCTAATGTACTTGTAGACAATACTATGAAAAATAAAAGTATTGTCAAAATAGAACCTAGACAACAAGAAAATGAATAGAAGCTTGTGTTACAGTTGCTCAGACAACACACAAATGTAAACAATAAGATAAAAATACTTGTATTACAGTTACTCGCACAACACATAAATGAAAACGCTAAAATAGAAAAACTTGTGTCAAAACAGCTCAGGCAACGAATCTAACAATTAAAACCCTTGTGAACGAAATATTCAGACAACACTTTATAAAACTCTTACATTGTCTAACAACAAAAACTACAATGGTTTCTGTACAAGTAAACCGTTGTGTAACAAATCTTCAGACAACACTTTTTAAAACAATTCCATCGTCTAACTAACGAAACAACAATGGTTTCTTTCTATAAAACCATTGTGAGAAAGTATTTAACACAACATCACAGATATAGAAGACCATTGTCTATAAAACTATACTGCAACCCAACCAATTAATGTTGTGTTGGATGCAAACGAAATAGACAACACAACCAAAACAAAAAACCCTTGTCTAAACATGCCTAGAACAACGGTTTCTGAGTTAAGGATTATTGTTGTAATGTAGCTTGTACAATACTTCTTAAACGCAAACCGTTGTTGTTTCTAGTATTCACACAACGTTTCAGTAAATACGAACTGTTGTCGAAGAAGGCTCACACAATAGTTTTGGTACCGTTGTCTGATATAGGCATCAGACGGCGCCTCAATAGACAACAGGAAAACAGGGCATCAGACAACGGGCAAAAACCGTTGTCTGAGCCTGTTTTCCTTGTAGTGCTAGTCTCGTCCCGATTGAACGTAATCTATCTTTTTCAAATTTTTTTCTAACTAGTCTCCTCAGCCGTTTGTGGAGGTCCATCATGGATTCTTTGGGACCTCCTTCGAGGTTCTCTACTAGCACGTCGCCTCCTTGGGGCTTCTTCGCGATCATTATCGTCATCCTCAGATGTCGAATCATCAGTATAGGGGCTGAAGTAGTCATTGTACTCTCGATCTCGGATCTGTAAGGCATGACCGCTAGGTCCAGGTTCCCTTTGTCGAGGGGATAATTAGGCAACCCATACATCGGGTTGGTATTCAAGGGGAGATCCGTAGTATGGATCTGTATTCCCGGGGGTAGTGTTCGACCAACATTATCAAAAGGAGAAACCACCATCTGAAGAGGGTTAGTTTCTTGGTTTTGAGGGATAATCACAGGTAAAGTTCCCTCAACATGGGGAATCATCCTTGAGGGTTGAGAGGCTAGAGGTTGAATGATCGTCCTTGTTGATGGGGGTAATTGTCCTTCTTCAGCGGTGATAAGCGGATCAGAGGTGGCAGGTGGAGCAGAGCTAAGGGGTATGGCCTCAGTCGATGTTGTTCTTTGTGTTTGAACCATGGTTGATGTTTTCTTCCCACAGACGGCGCCAAATGTTGTGGAATAAAAACTAGGTTACGATTTGTAATTAATGCTAAATTGGTTGAGCTTCGAGCTTTAATGGCTGTTTCCGTGTTACAAGACTGATCGGTCCTCACGGAGTGCCTACGTATCTCGTTATTGAGAATCAAGCCAAAAACGTAGTTCTAGGATGAGGGGTAAGACCTTTTATATAGGCTGAGAAGCCCTAGAATTATGGTAGGAGTCAGAGACTTGGTGGACAAGTCTTCCTTGAGGAAGGTTCCAGATCTATTCCTTGTAGGAATCAGTTTCCATGTTGAAATATGTATCTTGGAGGGCTAAGTCAGGCAGGAGTGATATCCTTGTTTGACTCTTATTTGCTGAGCTGATTATTACCCTTAATATTAATTACGAAATTAATATTGTAAATAGGGTTTGGGCCCATCTGGTGGGCCCCACGTTTGGACCATTATGGGTCTAATTAATGCCACATTAAATGTGTCTTTAGGGCTTACTTTTAGCCCATATCAATGGTCTATTTTTTTAATTTTTTTCGACTATCCAACTTTACGGATGATGTTATTTACTTATTTTAGTATGATTGGATCGTCGAGAAATAGTTTTTAAAAATAGAAACAAAAATCCGTGACAAAGCACTAATTATGAGTACAAGTCAATATAGTAGTAATGTATTAAGATCTCCAACCAAATTAATTTTTTATTTTTTAAAAATTTAGGAATATCAATATATTAGATATATCTTGACATCTGCACTGTTAGATCTTCGAGAAATAGTTTGTAAAAAATAGAAACAAAAATCCGTGACAAAACACTAGTTATGAGTACTAGTCAATATAGTAGTACTGTACTAAGATCTCCAACCAAATTAATTTTTTATTTTTTTAAAAATTTGAGAATATCAATATATTAGATATATCTTGACATCCGTACGGCTGGATCTTCGAGAAATAGTTTTTGAAAAGTAGAAACAACAATTTGTGACGAAGCATTAGTTACGAGTAGTAGTCAATATAGTAGTGATATACTAAGATCTCCAACCAAATTAGTTTTTTATTTTTTCAAAATTTGAGAATATCATTGAATTAGATGTATCTTGAGATCCGTACTGCTGGATCTTCGACAAATAGTTTTTAAAAAATAGAAACAACAATCTGTGACAAAATAGAAAAATATTATTTTAAAAATTTCAATCCTCTGAAATAATCAATATAATTTTATATTATTTCAAAAAAATCACATACCCAAATTGCATTACCCTACATTCCCCTTTACACAAATTGAGCCGCTGATTCGAAAAAATTGAGTAGCTAGAAAGTGTTATACACAAATACACACAATTTAGTTTTTAACACAAAAATATTAATTTTAAATAATCATATCATTTAACCTTGAAACTGACTAATTTTGATTAAAATAATGAAGATATTTTTATAAAAATATACATATACCAAATAGGTGATTAATTTATTTTTATAAATATTAAAGGTTTTTGATATAACATTTTCAATAAATTATTAATTTATAAAAAAATAAATGAAAATATACATAATAATTAGCTGTCCTCACATTCTACAGAGATGAAAAATGGGTGCTAATATTCCCCCCAAAACGAAATATCAACTTAGCGCCCTATACAGTCTTCCCCCCTTTCTTTTCACCAAACACTCCCCACCTTCCCCTTTCTAAACCCACTCGATTAACCACTGCTTCTCTAAACCCACTTGATTTCAATCAATTACATTCAATTAAAAACTCGATTACACTTGATTTCTTGGTAATCCAATACACATACATCGATTAATTACTCTTGACTTACATGTGATTATTTTGATTTTTACACGTGCTTTTAGGGCTTTACATTTGGAGCTTTCATTCTAGGGCTTCTGATTTCGAGATTTCGTTAAGGTACTTCATCTCTAACTGTTAGAGTTTTAATCTATGGATTTCGGTATTCTCTTCATCTCTTCATCTCTCTATGGCTTTGACCCCTCTGCCTCTCTGTCTCTGTCTCTCCCTCTCTGTCTCTGTCTATTTGAAGAGAATAGCCTGTAGTTTGGTTTCTACCAAATCTTAGTCTGGGCGGGGAAGTGTGTATTCAGAAAAAAGTTAGTTTCAAAGGTATGTTTTTACATCATAACTTGATTTGCACCTATATGTTGTAAGCTCTTAAAAAATGTCAGATATGTGTGTGTGATTCATATATAGATTCATATAGGTTCCTAATAATCTACTATATTGGGTTTCGTTTAGGGTATTATTGCCTCTGGAATAGTCATCTCTCTCCAGACATGGTGCATTTACAAAGGAGGTCCAGTTTTCGTTGCCATCTTCCAACCAGTGCAAACCGTTATAGTTGCTATTGTGGCATTTGTAATTCTTGGTGATCAGTTATACTCTGGAGGGTATGTTCATTTTCATTTCTGCAATTCAGTACAACTTTTTCGCTACCAATTTGTATGAACTTCATATGTTCAGTTGCTTGTGTAACTTTAGAAATTACAGTACTTGTTAATTCATAGTAACTTCTATGAATTCATGTTTACTTCTGTTAACTAGGTGAAGCGTGCCGATTTATGGATCACTTCTAAATTCTGGTCTGTTTCCACGCTTAAACTTGTTGTATCTAATCATTTTTTTAATATTCAAATATGATGGTGTGTACCTTTTCTGATGTTTTAAGAATAATAAAAGTTCATACTTTAAAATATATAGTTCAATGATGTATAGGTGCTCCGATCATGCACCCGAAGATGTTCTAGTGGCATTGGATAGGACTTTGAAAAACTTGCAGCTTGATTATCTAGATTTGTATCTTGTAAGTTTATCAATAACTTATATGCATTAGTTCATTTCCACAAGTCGACAACCTTGATTTAGCTAAGAAGTTATATTACCGTCCTTAATGCTACAATACATTATGCAATAATATATTAAACTGAAAATACTTGTATTTTTTGTTTTAAAGATCCACTGGCCTGTTAGCATGAAAATGGGATCAATGGAGGCTCTATATGATTCTGGCAAGGCTAGAGCTATTGGTGTGAGCAATTTTACTTCCAAAAAACTGGAGGATTTACTACAGGTTGCATGCGTTCCTCCAGCTATTAACCTGGTTGAGATTCATCCAAGATGGCAACAGGCAATGCTCCACCCTTTCTGCGAATCAAAAGGATCGAATTCACCTATTCGTAAGTATATGATCTGAAGTTTGTGTTCTTAATGGGCTTAGGGCGGGAACTCTTTTTAGTTTTGTCATTACGACTTTATCCAAATTAATCAACTTTTTCTAGTTCATTGATTGTTATCCGACATTGTCTTAATGTGTGTGTCATGTGCAGGGATATTCACCATTGGGTTCCTCAGGCTCATCAACTATTATCAAGCTCTAACCTATGCTGAAAATGGTTGATTTTATTGGAGATAATTCTTGCTGCTATTCAGACATTTTCCTATGTAAACAGAATTTATATAATTTTTTATGATTTATTAATCAAGTTTTATGCTCCTTTATGTATATTTGTTGCATTGTTTAAGACTTATTTTTTTATATATATAAACCCTTGTATGTGAAATTGAAACACAATACAAGAGCAAAAAAAACAGTTGTACCAACGTAAAAAGAACGACACCTATCCAATGGTTTATAAGCATTGTGTTCTAACACATCCAACAACAGTTTACAATATTTCCATAACAAGAGGAATTATATGATGTGGTCTGAAAAATTAAACTACAATATGAGTTACACTTAAAATGTGGTCCAAAGATTTTTCGGATAATGGTGAACCACAATTCAATATTAAACACAATGGTTAATGCTTTAAACAAACGGTTGTCTAACACCAAAACGACTACATGTGTGTTTGTCTACACCGTTGTCTAACACCACTAAGATGATAGTGTTTCTATAAAACTGTTATGGTTAGGTTTTCACACAACAGAGGATTACAATAACTGTTGTTTGAAAAAGAGCCTGACAAAATTGAGAACTCTTGCATGACATCTATTCCATGTTGTCTATTAGTCAGGAAACCATTGCATTATGTTGTTTCCAGTAACGGTTCTTATTAAACAACTGTTGTGTTACGTAATTTTTAACAACAATTTAAAACTGTTTTGTTACCTTCTTCTATCCATTGGGTAAAAAACCATTGTCTGATTTCAATCAGACAACTGCCGGATAGACAACGAAAAAAATGAGGTCAGACAATGGTGAAAAACAGTTGCAGGATCGAGTTTTTCTTGTAGTGAATTTAATGGTCAACTCGTACTTTGACCAGTACCCCTAAACAGGATTTCGTCATGGTTTAAGGTTTCGATTTTTTAAAAACTATTTCTCGATGACCCAACCGTACAAGGATCAAGATCCATTCTTTTTAATGTAACACAATCTTAGAAGTGTTGCAGTAGGTCAAAAATAGTACCTCTATTGTAACACAAAGTGGGCGTTGCAATAGAAAAGTATTGCGGATGCCCATCTATGACGTAGTGAAAGAAAGGATATACGAGAGAGAACGGTGAACAAGCGTGAGAGGTAGAAATTATCTATAATGAAGTTTGTAGGGAAAATGAGCAAAGAGGATAATGGAGCCTTTCTTCCCAGATTACAGGGTTACAATTCTAGCTTGAATTTTCAGAAAAGGAAAGAAAGAAAATAAACTATAAACATTTCCCAAACACTACGCCATAAGTGGGCTACTGTAATGCTTTTTTATAAGCGTTACACAAATAGTGTTACAATAGCTAGTAAAGTTCATACCTATTGTAACACCGCTCGATTGGTGTTACATTACTAGTTTTTGAATTTTACTCTTTTTTTAAAATTTTTAATACTAATATTTATTTTTTTAATAACTTTTAATTAATAAATTTATTACTCTTTAACCCAATTTCCGGAAAATGAAAACCCTCTTTGATTTTAAATTAACGAACTCCTTATTTGGATTAAATATTAATTTTAGAAATTCATATAATAATAATAACTACTAATAAAATAAATATGTTATGTTACTTTGGACCTACTATAACATTTTATTTTTTATGTTACCTTAGCCACAAATGTGATGTTACTTTAGATTTAAAGTGTTGGATGTTAGCAACATATATGATATGTTACCTTAAATCATTAATAAACGCAATTTTGAATTTTTGAACCAAAAAAATGTTTAATTATTTAAAAATCACATTTACCTTTATAATATTTCATTTTTTTAAAAAGTAAGAATTTACCAATCGAATGAGTTTTTTTTTTGAATTTCAAGGTATTTAATTGTTATTAATTTTTAGGTTCTATTTATTAATTAAATGTAAAATAGAAAATGTAAAATGTAAAAAACAAAATAAAAAAAATAGAGAAATAATTGTAAAAATAGAAATAATGCACGGTTCCCAGTGAAAGTTTTTAGCGGCCAATTATCCCGCCTCTCACGTTCTACTCTCTCAATTATCTTTCTCTCTCTCATAAACTTATACAAAATAATACTTCAACTCTCTCTCATTATACTCTCTTGTTGTCTCTCTCTCGTGCGCTCTCTCTCTCTCTCGCACTCTCGTAAACCTCTCTCTCCCTCTCAATCTTCTCTAATTTTCTATGAAATTAGTACGTTAGGCTGCTCAATTGAATATGGGTTCGGTTTGAGTCTTCAAATTGGGGTTCTTCAAATTAGGGCTTTTTCAAATTAGGGGTTCATTGTTTTTAGTTTAATTGATTCAATTTTTGCACTTAAACTTCAACTAATTGCGGTTTATTTTGGATTTCAGGCCTTTTCCAGTTTAGGCTTTAGATTTGGGGGCTTTGTAAGTGGATTAAGGGAATGCTATAATGGTGTGCTGCCCTTGCAGTGTAAAACCGTCATGTCCTCCGTTTTTTGTTTTCCCTGTGCTCTTTCCATGTTTAAATCATTGTATACATATCTATCCATTACTTTGTGTTTGCTTTGGTTGATATGTGCCAATACTACTCAATTAATCTCATCGTTTGTTGAATCTACGATAATTATTTTCGTATGGTTCATTGTACTGGTTTTTAATTGACCTTGATTTTCTTGAAATTAATCTTCCAAAATGTATTTGGAATCGCTATGCTTGCAGAGACTTCAGTCGTAACTACCTCAACGGTTCTCTTCCTCGAGAATGGGGTGCTTCGCGATTAACAAACATGTATGTAATTTTTGCTTTGCATCCCATCGCCTCTTGAGTTCTGTTTGGTTCAAAGGAATGTAAAGAAATATTGCACCTATAAAATTAAAGGTAAGAGAAAGGATGCAAAAGGCAGAGTGAATATTAATGTGAGACTGCAGATTCTCCATAACGAGTTTCGTGAAGAAAATGAGTCATAGGAATAAATCATTCTTCGGCAAATGTGAGGGATCAAGCTCTATTCTTAGTCGAATGAATAGAAAGAAGAAATGAATGAAAATTATGAATACTTACCACTTCATATATATTTCCGTTCCCACTCAATTTCATTCTTTTTGACCAAACGGAGCATAAATATTTGTATTTGATTCTTTGCTACCTGGAAACTTTCTTTGCTCAATCTTTGATAATGTTGTGCAATGGCAGAACACTCCTTGGGAATCGTTTGACAGGTGCAATTCCAAAAGAATTCGGAAACATCACCACTTTGTTAGAATTGTAAGTATTTTCCAACATCAACTACTAAGTTTTCTTTTTTTTCTTTGAATATATATGAGTTAGTTATGTGGTAATTAATTGCTGAATGAGGTTATTTAATTTGTTGTTCGTAGACTATTAGATCACAATCAGCTGACGGGACCTGTTCCTCGGGAGATTGGGAATCTTCCTGCTATAGAGAGAATGTAAAATCATTTTACTCACCAATAGTTTTGTCCACTGCACACATAATAATAGTATCTCCATTTTCTGGACTTTATCACCTAACTTCACTGAAATGCTAACTATTGTTATTTATACTTTACTTCCTCTAAGATCTTCTTTCACGAGCATTTGTCTATCAATATACTTTAATTAATTGGTATATCTGTTTTCGAAGAATCCTTTCTTCAAACAATCTCAACGGGGAGTTGCCTCCGACCTTTGCAAACTTGACTACTTTGAAGGACTTGTGAGTTCCTAAAGTTTGTCATTTATTATTTTTTGTTTTATCTCTGTATGCTTGTTGAAGTCAACTGATAAATTTGTTGCTTGTGCAACTGCAGTCGAATTGCTGATACCAACTTCACAGGGAAGATACCCAATTTCATAGAGAAGTGGATCAATGTTCAAATACTGTGAGACATCCAAACATTATATATGTTGATAATTATGATACTTCTATGGCAGATTACTTGTGTAAATCAATTTTAAATACAGTGAGACATCCAACTGTTTATATATATTGTTTGTCATGAAACTGAAATGGTTGATTACTCCTGTGAATTTTTCAAACACAGGATAATACAGGGTACCCGTTTGAATGGTCCAATACCTTCTGGCATTGCTCAACTGACTGATTTATTTGTTTTGTTGGTAATATGTTCCAATTATATTGCTATACTCTATCGTTGATTATACTGCTTCTTAAACTATATTCCTTTCTGGTATTCAATTTTCAGGAGAATCAGTGACTTAAATGGAACTGAACAAGGTTTTCCACCCCTTCTTGTCATGAAAAGCATTAAGAGATTGTGAGTTGCAAATTTTTATATGTGGTACTGGGTTACTGAATTTTATTAGCATCTTTAAATTGTCTTGTTCATATCAAAATTGGCAGCGTATTAAGGAGCTGCAATATTGTTGGAGAATTACCAGAGTATCTTGTTGATATGAAAAACCTGACAACCTTGTTAGTGAAACCTTTTCTCATCCTTTCTTGATTATTTGAATTTTGCAATGTCATAATTTTTTTCGTCTATGTTTGTTTATGTCTTTTGATAGTTGAAATATCATATAGTATATATTAAGTGCAGAAAACTGTTAACAAGCATCCTTCATAGACATGTGACTTAGCAAAAAAAATAATATATGCGGGAATTTGTCACCCAAAAAAAATAATATATTGGATGATTTCTACTTTAGAGAGGGTCCTGTAAGGGAATACCATAAACATGGATCCAAGGAAATGATTATCAATTCTTTGACATTAGCTATTTAAGTTTTTAGACTTGCTGTTTCAGAGTTCACTGTTTCCAACAAAGTGTTAATTATCTGACCTACTTGATTTTATGGCCCTTGGAAGCCTAATGGTACGAATTTCACATGAAACATTGCAATTCATATTAACTAGAAAAAATCTTCAATTTTTCTTTTCTTTTTTCGTTTTGGATTCATACACTCATATATTCTAATCCCTCTGCTTAATGAAACATTTTTCACTTTGAACTTGTTTGACGTTCTACAACTTCAATTTTTCCTGAAGGCCCTAGATGTACTCGATGTGAGTTTATACAATTTCTAGTATTGTGAAGTGGGCAAGGAATGCTACGAATTGCAAAAAAGTATTAGGCCATTCACTAGTAAGATCAGTTAAGGATTTTGTTAAAAACTAAAATTTAAAATTGAGATTGTTTTGGGGGTTTGAGTACTCCCTCCGTCCCTTTTAGTTGTCACATTTAGAAAAGACACACATATTAAGAAAATCGTATTAAACTAGGTCTTGCTAAAAATTGATTATGGAAGTTTTCTGCTTTACATTGATTTTATGCATTGGTAATGGACCTGGATTCTATATTTACTTTCACTACCATGTTTTAGTACTGTGGTTCTCATTGGATTCTGTATTTACTTTCGCTGCAGAGATATAGACATGTCATTTCCACCATTCTGCAGCTATTGTCAAGATTCCAGTTTAGCATGATGCAGGCAAAAATAACGAGAAATTTGTTGGAATTATTATGTAGTTTATTATGTAGTTTGGAATTAATGTAGTGGACCTTGTTGTGTTGGCTGGGAATATTATTAATGCAGAGCCTACATTTCAAAATTTCAAAAATTTACCGTTACGTTTGCTTATTGTAGTGTTACATTTGTTAATATATAGTGTTACAATAAATAGAAAATAATGTTACAACAGATAAAAATGGTGTTACAATAGGGTATGTGGGCCCCTATAAAATATTTACCAAGTTAAATGTAACACTTAATATGTGTTACAATTGCCCAGTATAGTGTTACAATAGAGGCTGGTGACGTGTACACAGTGTGCCACGTGGCGCCACATGTGTTGCCACGTGGCCACGTGGTGCCACGTAATGCCACGCATGCACATGGTGCCACGTCTGAAAAAATTGAACTGAGCTATTGTAACACTCAAAATGTGTTACAATTGGGCCCCTGGTGTTACAATAGGTGCCTAATGTAATACTTTTGCTATTGTTACAATAGAGAAGAAAAGCGTTACATTAGGGTATCTATTGTAATGCTCGTAAACGTAACGCCTCCTGGTGTTACAATAGATCTAATGTAACGTTTTTCGGGCCTATTGTAACATCAGAGAGGCGTTACATATGCCCGTCTATGGCGTAGTGAAAAGAAAGTACAAATCTCCCTATTCCATTTTTTCTCAATTTCATTACATCCAAGTGAACACAACCAAAAGGTCTTCGCAGATCATATTGGCAATTTGAATTTCTCTCAATTCTCAAGAAGAAACTCACCTCAACAGCAATCAATGTGTTCTTTTTGTTCATTTACTTACCATGATAGTCTTCCATAAATGTTCAAGACGGTTCTGAAAGGAGGGGACAATGAGTACGTCTCTTGACAAAGGGGTTTAGTCAGGTGGTCATTCTTCTATTGATCGAAAGTAGAGACATTTGCCTCCATAAAGCTACAAATGTGTGCAAGCATGCCTAGAAGAAAGATGGCATGTGAGATTAGCATAGCATAGGTGCCTGATTACGTTAAATCTTCCAGGGTAAAATTGTCCGCTATTGTTTTGACTAAAAACCAAAATTGATCCTTTTATAGGTCATCAATAAACTATAAATTGGTATATTCATAAGAATCAGTATGATCAATTTAAAAAAAAATCCTTCTCCTTATATTTCTCACAAATATGACTAGGTTTTCTTTGCTTTACCTTTAATTACTCTATCGTGAAAAAAGCTTTCTTGTTATATGTATGTTGTAAAATTAATCACCTTTGTACCACGAACTATTATTTTGTTTCATTGTCCCATTCCCATATAGCACACAATCACACTAGCAAAATTATTCACTTTGTAATGAAGCTATACTTAACATATCCGAAACTACCACCATTAATACATTACTATAAAAATATCAAACTTATAACAAAAACGAACCATCATCATCACGATCTAATTTAGTTATTCATTCAGAGGTGAAAGGATGGACACCAGATGAGGGATGTGAAGTCAAACACGCAACCAAATAATTCAACAAGATAAACGGACTCGGAAATTATATAATTTTCGAAGTAGCAAAATTTTATTTAGTACAAGTACATAAGAGAACATAAAGTGTAGTAACAATGCAACTATAAAGCAAAACGAAATAAATTCTTGGAAAACGCAAGCTTAATTGAAGCATCACAACTAACTTGCACAGAAAACATCTTATCATAGGGGTAATTCAATAGCAATAACATGTACACACACGCACAAGCATATATAATACAAACAAACACATATTTGTAAATGATACCATCGCCGGAGATGATCTCCACGCTGTTCTCCGACATCTGAAACCTAACTAACTTTTCTTTTGCGTACAAAATATGTACTAACTCTGCACATTTACAGTTTATAGGGTTCCACGTTAACAGGGATGTGAATGTGAGTTCTTATACACAACTACATTAAAAACGAATTGATTTGTCTTGTTTTGGAGAAATTAGTATTCCGGTTTATTAGTATTTAATTTAATTTAATATTTGTAGTTTTTATTCTTTTGAGCTTAAAAAAGAGTTTTATTCTTATGAATTAAGTTTAATTATTAAAATTCAATACAAATTGAATATCAATTATACGTTTGATTCTTTAAGTTATTGTCGTATTGTAAAACTAAAAATGTACCAGATTTTTAATTTAAAATTTTGATATGATTGTTGATAAATTTTTACTAATTAATTTAAAATATGGCCTGATTATGAACTAAAAAGAATTGAAATTGCATTGAAATAACATGATTCACTTTTTACAAATTAATATGTTGTTAAATTTATGAATCGCTCAAATCAATTAGTAGCATGGTTCCAGTTTGTTTTTGATTTTTCATGATCAGCTTAAACTAAAATATAGGTTTTACTAGCATGTTTTGGAATATAAAAATGGTTCATGTGTATTGATAATTTTTAATCATATTTCATTTATTAATTTTAAAATAAATGTTCACAATGCCTTCACAAATACTTACTCGACCGAACTATTCTCTCAAGTAACCACACCTAAAATCAGTACTTATTTGCCGACATTTATTAGAATGATAGATAGATTTGTATTGCCATGTTTTGGATAACATTTTCCTTTGATACCAAACATAAGAATTAAAATCAACAGGTAATAGCTTTTTTTGATTTGATACCAACCAAGGTAAATCTCCAATGTGTTTGCTGGTTAAAGACCCCATTTTCACCCTGTAATGAGAGAGATTGTATAGTGCATAATCAAGTAGGTAGACACTGTCTGAGCTCTCCACGACGTTTATCACATCAAACTCGTCTTCCGTACCTTTCATCTGGAGACACCTTTCATCTAAAATACCTTTTTTTTTTCATTTGTAGTACTAGTAAAAGTGGTATTTGCTATGCCGTTCTGCTCAATGAGCACAACCTCAAAGTTATGCTCTTTTTTTTTTTGCAAACCTTTTATAGGATATCATAAGCTATTAGAGGACTTCACCACCCACACAATTTTCTTCATAAAACAACACTACTACCTTATCTTCAAGGATATTGTTAAAGTGGAATGTATGAATTGCCAATCCCTTTACAAGTGGGTGTTACAAGGATATATATAGTACTCCTAAGGGGCCCTTTAATGGGCTTTACGATGTAAGTGGGCCTATGGCCCAACGTTCAGTCCCCCCTACTTATAAAGAAAAGATCTTTAGATCTTTTAATAACCTATTTTACAAGACCCAAACCATATATTTAAAAGTTTACAATACAAAACAGACGGGGAAACCGAAAAAACAAAAGAAAAATTCTCATTTTTTTTTTAAATTTGCGATGACACGCGGTTGTGGCTTTAGTGATCGGTTGACTTATCCTTCAACTTTCCAATGAGTTGGGGGCAATTGGACCGTGACACCCCGGGTCGCGTGAAGTTGGTGAACCGTTTAGGCTCTAGGACCTCTGTGTAGTTGCAAGTTTTCCTTGGGCCCACTGTTAAACTAGTGAAGTTATTTGCAAACATGCCGACCGATGAATTTTTTAGCCCGCCTTGTTGAGAGTAAAGATGCAGGGGCTTCGATTGTGATGCCTAGTGTTGGAGTAGAAAGTGGACCCGAGAATGTCTCGAGGAGCCTTGCGCCTCATTCTGGTGTGATTGGTATTGGTTCTCGAGACATTCTCGGGTTCAATACTTTTCATTGAATTCTTTGGCGTATTTGTTGCATAACTTTGGAGTGAATTCTTTGTGTACTTGGTGACTTTTTATCTCAGTTTTTTTTAGTTGGGAGTTCAGAGGTACCATCAAAGCTTTTGAGATTTGTGGGTTTTTGGCATGGTTTTCATTCGCGGAATGGAGTAATCCTTATCTTTTCTTTGGCGAAGACTTCTTTGACGTGATTAGAATGTATGCTTGACGTACTTTACCCTTTTCTTTTAAATTTGGAAAATTTGGAGATGTCCGAGAGGACTTTGAGTTTCTTGAGATGTTTGAGGTGATCGAAGCTTTGTCCCTTGGCGTGATTTTACTTACTTTTCTTTTGGTTTCCTATTTCGTGGCATAACCAAAGCTTGATTTTGACGTACTTTACTTTTTTTTAGAGCCCTTGGCGTATTTGTCACATAATTTTGGATTGACTTCCTTGTGCGCTTGGTGACTTGGCGAATTGATATTAGGCGTACTTTAATTTGGCGAATTGATATTTGACAAATTGTAAGTTTGGCGTACTTTCATTTGACGAATTGATATTTGGCGAATATATCCTTTGGATTTGGCGAATTTGGAGATGTTCGAGAGGATATTGAGCCTCTTGAGGTGATTGAGGCGATCGTTGCTTTGTCCTATGGCGTAACTTTGGAGTGATTTCATTTTGTACTTGGCAAATTTTTATCTCGTTCTTTGTAGTTGGCGATTAGAACGTGGGCTTGGCGCACTTTACCTTTTCACTGTTTCAAAGTTGGAGATGTCGATGAAGCTTTTGCGCTTCATGGCGTTATTCGGCATTATTTTGTTTGTATTTTGGCGTAAACTTTACCTTTTCACCCTTTTTGAAGCTGGAGATGTCAATGAAGCTTATGAGTTTCATGGCGTTGTTATTTTGTTTGAATTTTGACGTAAACTTTACCTTTTCACCGTTTTTAAGTTGGAGATGTCGAAGAAGCGCTTGAACTTCTTCTTGGCAATTTGGTGCTATTTTTATTTTTTCACCTTTACCTTTTGGCACTGCTTTTACCTTTCTTCTTGGCGATTTGGCGAATTACTACTTGGCAAAGTGTTTGAGCTCTTTGGGCTCCTTGGTGTAGATGTCGTTATTTCATTTATATTTTATCGCAAACATAACTTTTCTTTGTCACTTGACGAATTGTAATATTGGTGCTGCTTGTATATAATTTTTCCAATCATTTATGGAGATCTCTGTCGAGATTACTTTGGAGTTTCATTTAGAGATCGGGCCGCTTTGAAGATAAATTTCAATTTTATCAAATTTTCAATGAATAAATGACTTTAGATGACTTCGTAAGGCATATGAAAGAGCTACGTACGCATTTTGTAGGCTAAAAATTTGAAGTATGCAAAGCAATTTTGATAAGTAAAATGTAACATAACACATTGTGAATGAAATATGGAAGTTTAAGATTTTAACTTCAACTGAAACCTTCAATCATACGAAACTTAAAACAAATGTCGACTTTAAACACAACTCATTCACATGCGGAACGAATCATGAAAGCAACTTGATTACACAAAAGCTAGAGATTTACCTCGTACCTTAACTTAAATAACTTAAAGAGACAGAAGATGCAAACTGGAGACTTTTATGGGTAGAATTTCTTAAGATGGATGGGGACACCTGTTATGCGGATGACCTATTTGATGTATATGAGGTTACATCTTCCCTTTTTAGTTGAACTGGTGATCTTGCTTGTGTTCTTCACACACCTCGGGATCCTCAATCACCTCGACGATATCCCATTGAGAGGTCTATTCAAGTAGCATATTTATCCTTGCTCTTGGGGATCTTGAGGATTGTATACTTCCAACAACATCTGGGAGAGTCAATCTATGCTCAAATAGCTCTATAGCTGCTTGGAGTGATTGAGGTTCTTTTTCAAAATACTCCTCGAGCACTGCATTATGCCTCGACCTATCAATTCCTGCTGCCAGATATGCCGTAGGCAAATTTTCCACCAAATCTGGGATTTGGATCATTTCTGCTCTAAAATGATTTAAATATTCCCGAAGATTTTCATTTAATCTTTGGCGAATATTCACAAGTGAGGCCGTCAACTTCTTTCCTTTTTTGTTAGTAAAAAATCTTGACTTAAACTTTTCTTTCAGGCTGGTCCATGACCTGATAGACCTTGCTGTTAAGTTATTGAACCATATAAGGGTTGTGCCTTTTAAACACGTCAGAAAGAACTGACACTTTGCCACTTCGGTGTGTCCAAAGAAAGACATTCTTCCCTCAAAGAGGTGAACGAAGTCATAAGGGTCCGTGGAGCCATCGAACTGGTCCATAGGCGGTACAATGAGATCCCTGTTTATCTTAGCTCTTTCAATCCTCTTTGCTAGTGGACTCTTCGAGGAGACCTCGACCTCCCGTGAGTGTGTCATGATAAACTCCTTAAACTTCTTTACCCCCTTCGTTGATAAGATAGCCTTGTTTGATCCTTCTTCTCAATATCTTCGTCATCGTTCTCAAAGCATTCTTGTTCTTCGCTTCTATTTTTGCATTTTCTCGATGAAAATGAATCAGAAGATGCTCCGTTTTAGAGTATTTACTTCCCATAGATATCCTCCATGAGGACTCATAATTCTCAGTTTGGTATTCTGAAGGAATATGGCCCTGAGACACGTCTTGAAGCTCTTTCTACAACTTGAATATCTCCTTTTTCAGCCTTACCTTTTCAGCTAATATTTGCCTTTCTAAATCCAATCTGCTTCTCTTGATTCTTATTTTGTCGTTTGATTTTTCTAGGTGCAAGCGAACATCGCTTGATAACACCTATTTCCCTTGAGGCGTGAGAACTGGCTAACGCGAATCTTTTTTTGACTTGTGATGTCCATTTAACGGATCTGATATGCTAGGTCTCGAAGATTAATTAAAAAAACCTGTGGAACTACTACAACTTTGGATTTCTCTGTTCGTTTAGTGTTTGTAACATCTTGAGTATTCGGAGCCAGTTGTTTACTTGTTCTTTGGACTTCACCGGCTATTCTTCATTTTAAACGGAGAATTAAGGTCGATTGAGAAGTATTAAAGCTAGATCTGTTGATATAGTTGTGTAATTTTGATGTTTAGCAGCTGTTTTTGATTTTCTAGGAGGAGATAAGAGCTTCTTCTAGTGCCATTGTTAAAGTAGAATGTATGAATTGCCAATACCTTTACAAGTAGGTGTTACAAGGATATATACAGTACTCCTAAGTGGACCTTTAATGGGCTTTACTATATAAGTGGGCCTATGGCCCAACAGATATGAATAGGTACCTTTGCTCCTTTATTTAAGATGAGATAATCACGTTGATGGGCCGCCAGGAGGACCTTCAAAGATGGCTGCTTAGTGATTGATTCATCTTCTATCTTTAGAAAATTTATCCTTTCTTTGCTAAAAGGATAGCCCAAGGCTCCATATCTACCAAATAGGTACCAATGTGTTTGCAAAATCCTGCCAGTTGAGTCAATGATAAACAAGGCAGGTAATTTGTCCTCCGAAACACCAAAACTTCTTTGTAGACGCTTCCTGGATGTTATATCAGAGACTGGGATTGAGTGCCATGGCATGCTAGAGAAAAAATCTTGAGAGGACTTGAGTGACATTTCTCACGTTATTCTTCACTAGGTAATCCCGATTTTCGCTGAAGAGAAGGTGAGGAAAATTAGTAATATCCCAATTCTTATAACTCCGCTTCATTACCTCGTTTTCTTCCTCCATATAGTAGGATTTACTTTTTGAAAACACTATTGAATGAGTGATTTGAGGGAATAATAATCCGAGCCACATGAAACAGAGTTAATATTTCTGCTTGATAATTTACAAGATAATCTATTTTTCCTTTTCATTAAACAACCATTTTACAATTAAATTAATGAGATTATTGAAAAAAAAGGTCAATTGTGTCAACAAAAAAATAATTAAATGTCATACATACAGTTGATGCCTTATGATAGTATCCCCCGCGAAGCGATTTGGAAGGCCCTCGTAGAGCGGAGTGTATCGTCGTCGTACGTTAGAGTGATTCAAGACATGTACTCCCAAGCTAACTCTTGCGTCCGGACCCCAGTGGGTGACTCCCGTTTCTTCCTTGTTGAGATTGGGCTCCATCAGGGATCGGCCC
The DNA here is from genome assembly GCA_036435485.1 of Saposhnikovia divaricata. Lineage (NCBI taxonomy): Eukaryota > Viridiplantae > Streptophyta > Magnoliopsida > Apiales > Apiaceae > Saposhnikovia > Saposhnikovia divaricata. The sequence continues at coordinate 137,655,850 of CM071599.1, read as the reverse complement.
TAAGTCCTCTTCTTTTCGCTCTTATCCTTGATGTCATGTCACGCGGGATCCAAGTCGCTGTCCCATGGTGCATGCTCTTCGCTGACGATTTCGTGCTAGTGGCGGAGTCAAGGGGGGAGGTCAACGAGAAGTTGGAACTATGGAGATCTTCTTTGGAGTCACAAGGCTTGCGGGTGAGTAGAACTAAAACCGAGTATCTCTGGTGCAACTTCAGCGGCGAGGCCAGCGAGGAAGGGGTGGACGTTAAGATCGAAGATCAAATCGTCCCGCGTACGGATAAGTTCAAGTATCTGGGTTCGATCATCCAGAAGGAAGGTGAGGTAGAAGACGATGTCAAGCATCGTATCAATGCTGGGTGGCTAAGGTGAAGGGCAGCGTCAGGGGTGATGTGCGACAAGAAGGTTCCTTTAAAGTTGAAAGGGAGATTCTATAGAGCGAAAATCCGGCCTGCGTTGTTATATGGTTCTGAGTGCTGGGCAGCGAAGAAGACCCACGAAGCCAAGTTGGATGGGGCTGAAATGAGGATGTTGCGGTGGTCGTGTGGCCGCACGATGCTAGATAGAATCCCTAATAGGGTGTTTAGGACCGAGCTCGAAGTGGCGCCTCTTTCTGCGAAAGTTAGGGAAGGTTGAGATGGTTCGGCCACGTCCGTAGGAGGCGGCCGGAAGCCCCAGTGAGAAGGGTCGAGGGTCTTTCGGTTGTCGGGGAGAGGAGGAGAGGCAGACCGAGGAGGTCATGGGAAGAGCAGCTTAGGTTGGATTTGAAGGCTTTGAACCTAAGTGAGACCATGACCGCTGACAGGTGTTCGTGGAGGTGGCAGATCAGAGTGGTGGACTCTCTGCTAGGGGACGGGTCTGTAGTAGAGAACCTCAGAGTTCGGCTATTTTCGCTATCTTTTTTCTTTTCCATTTTCCATTTCTATTATCACATGTTTCCCGGTTGTGCAGGTGCAGGGAGCTTCGCTTGATGGTATCTAGGGGCGTGGTAGGTAAGGCCCGTGTGGAGAAATCCGTGGGCTCAGGTATTGCTTTGAACTTTGTCGCATATCTTTTAGATTCCTTTGTATTTATCACTCAACATATATGTCGTGCACATAGCCGAGGGTCTTCACGGAAACATCCTCCCTACCCTAAAAAGTAGGGGCATGGTCTGCGTACAACTTACCCTCCCTAGACCCTGCTCTGAGCGGGATATACTGGGTATGTTTGGTTTGGTTTTTTTACATACAGTTGATGCCTACCTAATACCTAATTCAAGCTGTGATATATTAACACGAGATATGCACAAGATAACAATATATTATTAATGGATGTGACATGCAACGGATGGTTTAAGGTAACATTTAAAGGTCTTCCAAGTTAAAGAAGAAAGCTAATAACTTAGCAAAAAAAAAAAGAAGCTAATAGCTCCATAAAAGTGAAAGGATGCAGGTTGGCGCTTTGGCTAGAGGAAGAATTTTTTTTTTTTTTTTATGATAAAGAGTTGTGTAGTCATTAAAAATAGAGTTTATATTATTGTTTATGAAGTAAAAAGGATCTTAACCTGAAATTGGGGGAAAAACATTTGTTGCCCATGATATTTTTCCTTTTTCTTGAACAACCATTTTAAAATTATAAGATTATTGTAATAAAATTAAGATGTAAAGATTCTATTAATATATGCTCTTTTTTTCCTAAAAGACCAAGTAAAATCACATAATAGAGTTAATCCACAAGATTATACAATAAAAGTAATGAGATTATTGTAACAAAAAAAGTGTCAAATGTATTAACAATAAATAAATTAATTAAATGTCATGCATAAGGCTGATGCAACCCTGATTGAAGTTGTGATAGATGAACACGAGATCCACACAAAAAAATAATATATTACTCGATTGTAGCTATGGAGTCGCCTAATTCATAGCAATTAAAAATAGATGTGGCATGCAATAGATGATTTAAGGCAACAATTTAAGGTCTTTCTAATTAAAGAAGAAAGCTAATAGCTCTAGAAAAGTGAAGGGATGCAGGTCGGGCCTTTCGCTAGAGGAAGAAAAATAATTTGAGATTAAGAGTTCTCTAGTCATTCCAAAGAGAGCTTATTTATGTGAGGTAAAAAGGGATTTCACCAGAAATTAGATAATAAAAAAATCATACTATTATTTAGAAAATAATGACATTTTTCCTTTTTCTTGAACAACCATTTTACAATAACGAGATTATTGTAACAAAGATATATGACCTGTTTTTCCTAAAAGAATAAGACAATCACATAATAGAATTAGAACATATTCACAAGATTATAGAATAAAAGTAGTGAGATAATTGTAACAAAAAAGGTCAACTGTATAAACAAAAGAAATAATTGTATTTCAAGCATAAGGTTTGCTTACGTAATCTATACTATACTTTGTATAATCTATACTATACTGAATTTAGTTAGTCAAGGTCACTTATCCAAAGAAAAAAAATGGAGAGAAAACATCAATCGTCTTATGGTCTACTATTAGAATTAAAAAAGTAGTGGCTAAAACAAAGATGAGAGTTTGACACTAAACCAATGAAACACATCTTTCAAAAACTAATTTGATACATAAATGCCCTTTTAACGTGCTAAACACACCACTAACAAGCACAATTTTGAACTTGGGAGGCTTAGAATGAAATTACTATTAGAATCTTAACTTGGTTCTAAAACGCAGAAAATAATTACGGAAGGCGAAGATAGATAACCTTATATTGGCTTTCTTTTCCCTTTGTCCAGAATTTCTTGCTCAAATTCCTATAATAATCAAACACATCCTCCCTAGTATCATATTGCGATCAACTATCGCCTTAACCAGCATTAAAACCCCAGACAACCTATGCCTACCAAGTACACAGCCTTATAGAGCTGTTTAACGAACAGCTCGAGCTCGGTTTAGCTCGAGCTCGAACAAGATATTTGTTCGTTAAGCTTAACGAGCTCGAGCCGAGCTTTAGGGTGTCCGGCTCGAGCTCGGTTCGAGCTCGGCTCGACTCGAGCTCGACTCGTTAAAGCTCGAAAAAAATCAAAATTTTTACTTTTTATTTTTTTATCTCCAATCAAATTAATTTTTTATTTTTTGAAAATTTGGGAATATCACTAAATTAGATATATCTTGACATCCGTACGGTTAGATCGTTGAGAAATATTTTTAAAAAAATAGAAACAACAATTCGTGACAAAGCACTAGTTACCAGTACTAGTTAGAATAGTAGTGATCTACTAAGATCTACAAGCAAATTAATTTTTAATTTTTTGAAAATTTGGGAATATCACTAAATTAGATATATCTTGACATCCGTACGGTTTGATTGTCGATAAATATTTTTAAAAAAATAGAAACAACAATCCGTGACAAAGCACTATTTACTAGTATTAGTTAGAATAGTAGTGATCTACTAAGATCTCCAACCAAATTAATTTTTTATTTTTTAAAAATTTTGGAATATTACTAAATTAGATATATCTTGACATCCGTATGGTTGGATCGTTGAGAAATATTTTTTAAAAAATAGAAACAACAATCCGTGACAAAGCACTAGTTACTAGTTCTAGTTAGAATAGTAGTGATCTACTAAGATCTCCAACCAAATTAATTGTTCGCGAACAGCTCGAGCTCGGCTCGAGGATGTTCGTGAACAACTCGAGTTCGGCTCGATTCGATCAAGGCTCGGCTCGGTTCGTTAAGATCAAAGCTCGACTCGGTTCGTTATGGTCAAAGCTCGGCTCGTTTCGGTCAAAGCTCGGCTCGGCTCTGTTTGTGAACAGCCCTAGGCCCTTAGCCCAACAATAAAACCTAATTCAAACAGTGTATCCCAAAGTTTTGTGCATCGTGACAACCTTATTGTACTACACTATGCTGCTCTTCTTTTTGATTGCAAGCAATGTTCTTTGTCATAAAAGTCTATGACATTGGATAGTTGAAATGATTTAAAAATTAATGCTCTAGTTCTGCATTACTATAAGAAAAATATTTAAAAAAATAGCCATTGAAAGATCCTTGTGAAATGACATTGTTACTACATCTCATATTCATCAAATAACAATGTATAGTATAACAAAATGAAAGAACGTAACAAGTAGGAAAGGTAGGCACCAAGCCTAAGCATACAGCTTAAAACATTATCTCTAATATCATACTGTAAATCATGCATTTGCTTTATTCAATATCAACTTATTACATTGAGCTAATTGACATATTATTTTAGGTGAAAGTAGTTGTTTGAAGAGGAATAGAACTTTCATCTCTCTTAGTCTCAGAGTTTCTTTCAACAACAATTTTAGACATTCCAAACATCTAAAAAAGAATCAAAAAGTTCACTCAGCGAAGAATGTAGGCAACAAAATTAGGTTGGAATTCAATAACTATGGTAGTTAAAGATAAGTTACTAACTTTATGGATTGTCTTCTTAAAGCAAGATCCACATTCATCCATTGAAGCATGACTGAATTCATCAATCCTTACGTCCTCCAAGAAAGTTGCTTCTTCAGATTTCTTTGTCCTACATGAAGGGATGGTTGGTGCTGTAGTAGCGGGAGATGGTTGTGGTTTTTCATTTTTCATTCTATGAAGACAATGAAAAAGAGTATGAAAGCAGGAATATTGAAGATATGATAAGATCATCACTGTACAAATGCTATGTAATAGGAACGGATTTCGACTTGGACTAGCTACCATCCACTTGGTCCATAACTAAACTAGCCACTTGATGACATATCACAAGAGGTGGAGGTCCGGTGGAACTAAAACATTATTTGTAAGGGGACTTGTCGCTTGTACAAAGGATACTGCGGAGGACAGAAGAATGCTGCTTTTTTTTCGAGCTTTACTACTTGTATTACATAAATTCTAATTCCTAAGTAAGACAGTTACTCCTCAATTCTAAGATAATCTTCAGGGTGCGCATTTCGGAATTTAGCTGAAACATATACTGTCTAAAAATGAAAGGAAAAAAATAAGGTGTGGGCATTAGGCAACTTCTCCTCAAGTTTCGAAACCAAAGTATAGTGAATGCAGCAATGTTCTAAATTTGGTAGGGAGAATCACAAGGTTTTGGGATATTTTGAAACTCAAAAAATAAAAAATTAATGATACGATTAGCACTACCAAGCTCCTGTCCCCAAAACACCCGGTTAAGCTCGGGCTTTTCAAAAGACCGGGATAAGCTCGGGCTTTCCAAAAGACCGGGTTAAGCTCGGGCTTTTTCCAGTCGGGTAGGGCCGATTTTTGCCTAAAAATATAAGGTTTACTGAAGATCTTAAACCTGGATTTGGATCTGGCGGGAATTTTTCGAGCCGGGTCTTTACCGAGCTTTGACCAAATCGGGTCTGGTCACATTTCGGCCAATACTTTTGTACATCTCTACCATTAATAATGCATTAAACTAAACTAGTTTAAGAGTTAAGATTGCAAAAATAATTTGGTTAAAAATGCCTCAATGTATTAATCCATGCTCTTTCTGGTATCACATGTCGAGTATGATGCACAAAAACTTAATATAGCCTAAAAAAAACTAAAAATTCAAAACAAATTTGTGAGATTTCATTAATCGTTATCTCTTTTTTGTGATATAAAAGTATTCATTTCATATATATATATATATATATATATATATATATATATATTAAAATATCTAGAAAAAACTTTAAATATCCTTGATAGTATATACAGAATCACTAAGTACTAACTACTACATCAAAATACTCTAAATTACATGAGAAAATATTTGATTCAAATATTTACTTTAACAGATATTCTATACAAAATTTTAAAAATATTAAAATATCTTTTCGATATCCATGATAATCATTTAGTATCCCAAAATATATTATCTTTATATAATATGGGTATACAAATACTTTTTAAAATTCCCTAAGTGAACCTCAAGCGCCCCTAGCAGCCATAGCTGTCAAGGCGTGTGCCCAGTACGAGGGGGAGTGCCCCCTCCCTTAATCTTTCTCGGAATTAACGAATAAATCTTCATCTAACTGAAAGAATAATAAAATGTCAAAAAAATTTGTAAGAATTTTTCATTAATAGTTATCTCTTCTTAGTGATATTAAAGTATTCCATAAATATATATTAAAATATCTAGAAAATCTCTAAATATCCTTGATAGTATATATACAAAATCACCAACTACTAACTATTACATCAAAATACTCCAAAGTATATGACAAAATTTATGATTCAAATATTTAGTTTTGTAGATATTGTACAAAAAAATTTTAAAAGTAATAAAATATCTCCTCGATATCCATGATTATCATTTAGTATCCGAAAAGTATATTATCGTTATATTATATGATTACACAAACACTTTTTTAATATCTTTGTAAATCATATCTGCATATACCCAAAGTTTAATTCGGTCAAATTTCATGTATAAATAGACATTCAACCTCATATGTTAAAACACATCTCAGCCTCCGTTTTTCTCTTCTCATTCATTGCATATCAACCTTTTGACCATGAACAACTTTGAAAACTCAACTTCACACTCAACTTCTCCAATGAATCTCTTGAATTCACCAACTGATCCATCTCAAACATCTGAAAACAATAATACTGAACATCCTCCAACTGAAAATTCTTCTATGGTAAATTTTGGAGAGTCATCATTGAAAAGATCTCGTGGTCGTCCTTTGGGATCAAAGAATAAACCCAAAAGTGATGTCACGAATAATGTATTCCCAAATCCTACTCCAAACAATATCATCCTTGAGGTGCCACCCATGGTTGATATAATCCAATGGGTGAGAAATTTTGCACAACAATATGCAATTTCATTAGTTATCCGTAGTGGCTCTGGATCCATTTCAGAAGTCATTCTTAAACAAATAGGCTCCCAATTTCCGCCCCATGAATTTATCGAAGAACTAAACTTGATTTCTTTTACAGGGGCTTATTTGATTTCTCCCTCAGTTGGAGGATCCTCTACTACCCATTTTTTCAATGCATCATTAGTTCGGAAAAATGGTAGGGTAATTGGTGGATCACCCTTGCGTATGTCTGGTTCTGGTCCGGTGATGTTGTCTGCTCTTACTTTCAGCGATCCTGAATTTTATAAGATTGAGACCTCAGTTTAAATTTTGTGTTCAAATTCAATTGAATGTAGATTTGAACTAATTTAGATTTATGTTATGATTATCAAACCAAAGATGTAAGAATCATACTTCAATATTACATTTTCAACATATCATGTTTTTTATTTAATTATGTTCATGTTTAGAGGAATGTTTATGGGGGTTTATAACTCCTCACAATCGCTTTCAAAATTTAATATAATATATGATTCTGCATTTGTGAATAAGGCATGTATTTTACATTATCAAGTGACTTGTCACTCCAAATGTATGCTGATATGTGACTCCTCCTCCTACTGCTGTTGTTGATCATCAGTAAATACCTTATCAAGTCTATGCCTATACGCACGGAAGACTCCATTTTTTTAAGGTTTTTTTTATTTTTCATGTCAAATTGGGCCAATAAGTATACTAAAGAAAACAAGCATCAAAAATAAACTCAGGCACATAATATATCAATGTCCACAAGATAGAACGAGGACGATGACACTAAGGCATGCAATGTAGGCACGAGATGTAAAATTATGATAAAACAAAGAATGAGGTTCTTTGTATTAATGCCATCGCTGTTGCCGCATAAGAATAAACCTTAACTATACAAACTCGACTAAGATTAAGCAAAGCATATATATTGTGCTTTTTTGTGGGTAATGATTAGAACTTCAAATTTTTTATTTTTTTTACAAAAAAAAAGTAGAAATACAATTAATCAGTAGTAGAAATAGGTAGTTGTACATGACTTGCCGACAACCAAGGATTTTGTACGACTTGCCGACCAAGGCATCAAAGATAGGCTTGCTCCCTAAATTAAATTTTTAATCTTTCACCTGTAAAAGGATCTATCAGTTGTACAAACATCTGACAAGAAAATTGTCCAAGATGGAAGATTTCTGAGCCCTCCTAGAATTCAAGGTTTAAAGGAGGGCATAATTTTATCGTAGCAGTTACCAACTGCTCTGCACTACCTCATCATTTCCTCGTTATAATTCACAACCCAGATTCATTAGCAAGTTAGAATCACCCCATGTTTACGGGCACATACTGCCAGCATGTCCGAAAGAGCAAGGGTGCCTAGAAGTTAAGGTCTTCAACGGATATAAGTTCTAACTGCAGATTCGTTTCTAGGAGGATTGTGGATACTAAACTCCCTGGATTTAACAACACGTATGATTATTCGGCTATTGTAATTTTGGGTCAGCTGGAAAACAATGATGATATACTGTATGATCATTATCTTTGGGATTAGCACACTATACATACAATTTGACGACTATCGCATCATACAATTGTGAGCTCTATAGTCTGTACTAAATTGCTTAAATCGTTATAAAATAATTATATTGCAGTATTAAGAATAATTTATGAGATGTTACATATGTATATGATTGATATGCTCTTGATCATAACTTAAAGTATATTATGTAGACGCTGCTCATTAGAAGGTTTTTAAACTATTTCAATATGAACAGATTTCATAAAAGCTACTTTTGAACAGATTTTTTTGTAGGCTTATATATATGTTTAAGAAAACTATATACAAAAGCTCTGTCTATTTAAAAATAGTAGTTTAAAAAAGCTTTAGTTTTTGAAGTTTTATGTAGACACAAAAATCAGCAAATTATTCTCTTTAATTTCTATTGAAAGGAAAAACTCCATCAATATTATTCTTATTAGGAATGTAGAACCACTAATGAAGCTAAATTTAAAGGGATGTAGAAAATGAATTTGCCACATTAATTACGACTATTATGCTACAAATGTAATGTATTCAAAATTTAACCCTTCATTCAAGATATTATAATACAAAGGAGATGATGACAGGAATCAAGATTCGAAAGTACAAAGGAGATGATGTCAGGATGCGACTTTATGGGAACCCATGTTTCATCAACCCATTCCATCGATGCTCGTAGATCTTTCCGGGGAAGAGTAAAAAATCTTTGCTGGCCTATTTCAACTTTGAATAAGACATATATACTATGTAGCTATACTTATGATTCAACTTATGAGTAAGCACTGCACCTTTTGTGGTACAAATATACAAACAATATTGGTGACCAACTCAATCAACATTTTGTAAGGCGGTGACCTAACTTATGGCAATATATATGATTGCACTGTATGACTACAAGTTATTGCTTTACAAGTTATGACATGACACTAAAGAGAAATGTGGCACGACAAATATATTCAAACTTGCCAACTTAACATACCAGGAAAGAAAACATAATATTCATCATTGTTAGAGAGGGAGGCTCCAGTTGTAACAAAACCTTCCCACCAGCCATTGCTCCACTATGCATCAACTGCTGCTCCAACCTCAAAACAAGTGGGAGGTTCTTCTTCAGGACATGGGCGGATAGTAAGTCGCCCAAGGTGTCTAATGCTATCAGCAGGTGCAACTGTTAATTAGTATACACTGTATAATAGGTATTTAGATTAAACAAATTATTGGTTCAATACATGTTAGACCAATTATCACTCGCATGACATGTTAAACCAGATATCACTCGCATGATAAAAATATACATGACAATCACATTTGCCTAGTACTGGGCACAGGGTTGTGTCCTATGTTGCAAGAAATCAAGTGCATTCAAGAGCATAACTTGATCGTCTTAGCATTAATTGTTCAGGGTAGTATGCTTTTTTTGCAAAAATTTATGTACCTCTATCTTGCCAGATCCTTTTTTATTATCCACATCATTGTACTGGACTTTGAAATAGTTTTTGGAAATATTCACAACCTTACACCTAAACCACCGCGGCTACGCATGTCGCTGCCTTGACAGAGTATTTCTATCTCATCTCCAACCACAAAAGATGCCCACTTGGTGGGATTTGGTTCCAAAAGTTGTACACCGAAAGAGGTACAACCACTAAGGAGGTTACAAGAACAAGAAGATTAGAATAAGAAGGAAAGGATACAAGAAGTAAGAAGCACACAGAGATATATGAACACATAAGTTTATTGCTTAGAAATATATCTAATGCTAATATGCCTTAAACCATTACAAAGAGGTCCTATTTATAGTAGTCCTGGGGGAGACAACTAGATAGGAGTATAGGACGTAATCTTACAAACCAATCAGATACATACACGTGTAAGGATATCTTATCAGATAAGATAAGAATATCTTTTCCACTTACAATACTTACCACACAAATATTCTTTAGATACACACCACACAATTTATTCTTTAAACATAATGATTACAACATACCAACAACTTTAATAATAACACTACAGAATATTCCTTCTTCATTCTGTCCCTGTCGCACTCTGCTGCTTCTTTGCTTTTTCGAGATTCTCATTACAAGATCCTTCTCAAGAGACCTCACTCTCTTTCGAGTAGTGCTAGGCACACAGAAAATTTGCACAGAAATATTTACAGAATGGGTTGGATTCCACTAATAAATGTTTTTATTGGTTGATATTAATGTGAATGCAGGGGGGCCATTGTGTTATAACCAATCAAATTAAGACATCTATCATTTTGTGAAAGTTTTTATGAAACTTTATGTAACTCTAGCATTTTCCCTCTCTTCCTACTCGAACAACTACCTTGGTGCTTTGGAACAAGGTCGAGATCTGAAGAGCACAGGGAATCTTGATCAGTACGCAGCAAACAGTATAACAAAGATACACTCCACAGTATAAAGAAATAATATGGTCAAGTCAAAACAAGAAACAATATTTATAAGTACATATATAGAATACATTAACATAGAAACTAACTTAATTAATTTTAAACGGTTAAACCTAACTAGTGTGTAATTACATTTGACAACACTTGGCCCAAAATATATGGGAAACTAGAAGCAAGACAAACATATATAATACTATCTGCTGTATTATTAAAACCAAAACATTTAAAATCTTGACAATCTTAAAACGAACTGCAGACACTAAATAAAACGAACTGGAAGGCACAATCTCAGACTCATTACATAATTACAATTTGCATCCCAAAGATGCTAGAATTAATAGATAACTGACTAGAGAAGCAGAATCCTTGCAAACCAGGGATAGAGGCCTCTTGTTCCCAAGTATCTTATTAAGAATACGTCAAGGATAATATGGGATACACGCCTGAACCACAGATAGGTTGGATGTGCTATTTGAAACTTAAAGGACACGTATTACTAAATTCAGTTGCAACATTACGAAAAGAGAGTCTAAGAACATCTACATTCATCTTAATTGAAGACCTTCTGGCTAGCAAGAAATATTTTTCTTTTCTCTTTTTCTTCATATTTTTCATAAACAACAAAAGTCAAAAATAAATTATTAGCCCTAAATATAAAATAGGGAAAACAAAAGGTATGTATTCAAAACCATATCTATATGCAAAATTAACTCATAATTCATGCTATGATATGCTTTATAGATTCCAAGGACGTGGAAGCACTATAACTGGGAGCTAAAGTATTAGTACACTCGATAAGTTAATAAGAGTAAACGGAATCTTAATTAGAACTTCACTTGTTGTTATAAAAATAAAAATAAATAAACAACATAATTTTTCTTTGTTTAAGTCACATAACCATGTAAAAGCTTTGTAGTCCTTAATTAAATATTTTAGAATTTGCAGAAGATTTAAAGAAAGATTTATTGCGGGATTCATGATGTTAATTTATTTTATTCTTTAACCCTTGTATTCATGATAAAGATGGCGCTTGGACAATATTATAATCTGCAAAACAATCCTTGTATTCATGGTAAAAAAACATATAAGTGGGACGTAATTAGGAAATAAATCATAGACAAATATCCAATTCGGCCAAAAAAAAACCTAGCATTCTTTGCTGCAAAAGAAGTTTGAGGGACTCCAACAGATCTATACCACAGACAGTTAACGATCATATTTTTACAAATGTACAATACATGGTTTTAGTAAAAATAAGAATACTAATAAGTACATAGCCGCTTAACAATTCAATGCAGGAGATATATAAATTTGATCGGGGGAGATGAACTGGGCTAAGCGTTTACCTTGAGTTACAATACTTCAAGGTACGTATACAATGGCAACGTTCAGGGTATTCGGTGCTGGAGATAATAAACTGAGAAGGAGAAAACTGTTAAAATATAATATAGAGAGACATTAAACAAGAAACGAGATACACACTTATGCTTACATAAAAGAGATTAAATGCTTAGTGCATGATAGCAAAGTCATAAATTCCATTACTATACCTGAGTCATGACTCTAGCAAGTTTCTACAAATTTCTTAATGTTTCAACTTTGAACAATTTATAGAATACAAACAACTTTAACTTGAAAAGCAAATGCAGACATTCTTTCTATTTTTCGTTTTTGCTTATCAAATTCAAACTACTCTAAGAAATACAAGGACAATTATAATATTAAATTTTGGGGATTTGATTATTCCAAAATTTAATATTCAACACAGCTGGGCTGGCTAACCATCATTTTAATGGCATAAAATTAATGAAAAACGTTAAAAAGTTATAACTATAAATTTTATATAGACATAACATTAAAAGAATATTTTGATAACGATATATACAAACAAAATTAGCTATTGTTGAACTACAACGGCCTAACACTTCTAACCCTAATGCCTATCATGTACACATAAGTAAAAAGCGTAGCCCTAATCTGCATATACAAAATGCGTAGCTCAATTAGATGTAAAGATATGAAGGTGTACTCGTTTTTCATAATATGCATATTCATCAAAAGTACTTTCCTCGAAGAACAAAAAACTGATTAAATTTCACCATAAGGCTTGATAAGTGGATTTTATATCCACTTATTATGCGCTAAATGGACCTATATTGATGGTTTATCCTTAAATATGTTGTGTCTTTTAATTCGTTTTTGTTGTTTAATTATTTGTTGTGCAGAACTCGCAAATTCAGGTATCTAGGCGATAAAAGGCTAAAAACAGTGGATTTCTGGCTCAATTTTATCAAGTGGACTGGCTACGAGGAAAAAGAATTATCATAAAGAAATTCTGAGTGATATATTCTTAAATCTGGAACCCCGGTTGGAATTGTTATATTTTTCGTTAAGCGAAAGGAGTCCGGTTTCAGATCCTCAAGAGACCGTAGCTTAGTATTTAAGGATTTATTTATATTAATAAATATTTTATTTAAATTAGAAAATTATATTTTTAAATATCTAATAATATTAGATATTGATATTTATTTTTATAATTTCTGAATTAAATGAATTATTTATTAATTAAAGATTATAAGTTGTGCGGGTTAAAAAGTAATTTGACGAAGCGTATTTATAAATATTTTATTTAATTAGAAAATTATATTTTTAAATATCTATTAATATTAGATATTTATCTTTATAATTTTTCAATTAAATTAATTATTTATTAATTAAAAGCAGGAGAAACTCGAATGGTTTAATCAGTTAAAATTGTTAAATCAGTGTAGGGGGTCACGAATAAGCTGGAAAGTTTATAAAAAAAACTGCTGTGGTCGAAACATGTATAAAAAAAACAGCATGAGTGTTTGTCTGCCAATTTGCCTTGCTGTTTCTCCACTCTCCCACGCAGCGCGTGGGAGACAAGCGCCAGGAGGGGAGCCTAGCAGCAAAAGCGTGTCATGCACGTGCCATGTGCGCGTGTGGGGATCACAGAAAGGCCGAGTACAGAATTTTAGTGGCTGATTGTTTGTGGGTTTCTTTTGGCTGGTGTTTGGCTCCTATTGTTTCTTTCGGCTGTAGATTAATTTTCTTTCAATTCTTTTCATTTTTTTTATTTTCTTTTCCTTTTTCTCTTTATTTTTTTAATTTTGTGGTGTGCTAATTTTTCCTATAAATAGGCCTAGTTCTTGAGCTTATGAACACACAACATTTTGGAGAGTAACATTCTCTCTTGTAATTCTCTCTAGTTCTTGTAATATTAAGTGTGTTTTTATACACTTTAATTTTTAGCAAATTTAGTATAAGTGTTATTTTGGTTGAAGAAATTACTGGAATTATTTGGAGTGCTCTTCTCTTTCGGTGGAAGCTATTTCAGTTTTATTTTCTAATTTCTTATTTTCCAGGGAATTATCGGAGTGCTCAGTGGAAATTATTTCGGTTTTATTTTCTAATTTTTATTTTACAGGGAATTATCGGAGTGCTCGTTTCTTGCAAGTGGAAATTATTTCGGTTTTAGTTTCTAAACTCTTATAATTTTATATTTTATTCATGCAATTTTATACCATGTTTTCAATTAATCCCAAGATGACGATTCGTTTGATTATGAACTAATCGCCGTATTGGGATTCTAATGGATTTATTTACGTAATTTAGTAATTCGATGCCTTAATAAATTGTGTTATGATAAAAATTCCGATTGCCTAACGTGGTTGCTCTTAATTTATTAGATGCGTAGCTATCATCTAAATTATTAATTCTTAATGAATGCGAAAGTGGATTTGAGAATTTAGAATTTGCCATGTTAGCACAGGGTCGTAATTATCATATATAATTACGATTAGTGGTAGGGTTTTGGATCACATCGCCCTGTGTAGCCAAAAATAAGGAATTTATTCGTAAACCAGTTATGTTTTCAAATCTTATAGACATATAGGGTCTAGACATAAATGGTGTCCATGCAACTTCTATCTTTTTAAGTGGATGTTTGTATGGTTTGATATAAGTTAAGGCTGAAAGGCGCTTATATTAGTTTCGTGTTCCCGGCTAGCTTTCATAATTATCAGAATAACTTTAAATTAAGGCATCAATTCTAAATGAAATAAATAATGAAATTAGAATCCCATATTTATCTCATCTTTATCATATTATTTTTAGTCGTTATTTCATTAATTAATTGTGATTTGAACAAACCAACCATTTCGTTGTTCAGGCTTCTATAATTAACCGAACGTTTTTGAATAAACATATTTACTTAAATACACCGAGTCTTCGTGGGAACGATCCTTATTTCCCTATATTGCTTTTGGACTGCGTATACTTGCGTAGAGAAAATAGCGAACAAGTTTTTTGCGCCGCTGCCGGGGACTCGGTGTTATTTTGTTTATGTGTTTTACTACAATAGAAGTTAATTTGTTTGACTTGAACATTTGATCTTATATTTTGAAGTGATTATTTGTGTTCAGATACTTGGATTTTTATGCTAACACGTGCTAAAGCATTAAAAGCCAAGCAAGTACTTAAACTAGCAAATACTCACAAGATGGACGGAGAAGCCGAAGTAGTTGCACCTGCAGCAGCAAGGGCTTTAATGGACTACTCGCAACCGAAGATTGATGACATTCAGTCAAGTATCATTCGTCCAGCAATTGCGGCTCCTACATTTGAAATTAAATCCAGCACTATTCAGATGGTGCAGAATCAAGTACAGTACGGAGGAACTGCAACGGAAGATCCTAACTTACACATTAGGAACTTCATAGAAATATGCGACACATTTAGATTCAACAATGTGTCAGATGATGCTGTGAAGTTGAGACTCTTTCCGTTTTCCTTAAGAGACAAGGCCAAGAGTTGGTTGCACTCTCTGCCACCGGGATCTATCGCCACTTGGGCTGATCTAGCTCAAAAGTTTCTTAGAAAATTTTTCCCCATGGAAAAGACTGCAGCTATAAGGAATGCTATCACGCAATTTTCTCAATAGTCTGGTGAATCTTTATGTGAAGCGTGGGAAAGATACAAGGAAATGCTTCGGCAATGCCCTCATCATGGCATGCCAAATTGGATGGTCATAAATTGTTTCTATAATGGACTAGGAATGCAATCAAGGCCAATGGTAGATGCAGCTTCAGGGGGAGCATTATGGGCTAAAAGTTATGAGGAGGCCTACGATATTATCGAGATGATGGCAGCTAATGAATATCAAAATCCAACTCAGAGGATGCCACAACAGAAGGTAGCAGGAATTCTTAATGTCGACAAAGCCACTTCCTTAGCAGCTCAGATAGAGGCTTTGAACTTGAAAATATACTCTTTGACAGCACAAGGATTTCATCAAATTGCTAGTGTTTGTGAGTTGTGTGCGGGCGCACATGAATCGAACCAATGTGCCATCTCAAACGAGTCGGTTCAATTCGTAAGCAATTTCCAAAGACAGCAACAGCCAGCTCCAAATTCCTACCATCCGAACAACCGAAATCATCCAAATTTCAGTTGGAGCAATAATCAAGGAGGAGCGCAACAATCTAATCAGCCCTACCAACAATTTCAAAATCAGCAATTTGGAGCTAAGCCATATAATCCATCTGGATTCCAGCAACAGCAAGGGCACCAATATCAGCAACATTATGTCCCACAACAATTTCATCCTCCAGGATTTCAACAACAGTCCTATGGGAATTCTGGGCAATCAGCTTCTAGTGAAAAGACAGAATTGGAGGAATTGAGGTTGGCGTCAAAAAGCCAAGCGGCTTCTATTAAAAATCTGGAAACTCAATTGGGACAACTCGCTAGTTTCATGATGAGCCGACCACAAGGAACACTCCCAAGTGATACTGAAGCTAATCCGGGGAGAAAGAACAACCAAGAGCACATTAAAGCCATCACTTTAAGATCGGGAAAAGTCACAGAAGGCACTGAATTGGAAAGAGCAAAAAGAATTCTGCCCGATGCAGAAACAGTGAACGTGGGAGATACCGAGGACAACGGTAAGGCTCCAATTTCAAGCACGGAGGTAGAAGAAAGTGTACCACCTCCTAAACAATCAATCCTTGCACAGGAAGAAGCAGAAGAGCATGTCTATCCACCTCCGCCATTTCCTCGACGTTTTCAAAAACAGAAACTGGACAAGCAGTTTGGCAAATTTCTTGAAGTCTTTGAGAAATTACCTATCAACATTCCATTTGCTAAAGCCCTGGAACAAATGCCGAGTTATGCCAAGTTCATGAAGGGCATTCTATCGAGAAAGATAAAACTTGAGGACTTAGAAAATGTTGCTTTGACAGAGGAGTGTAGTGCGGTATTACAACAAAAGTTACCGCCTAAGCTAAAAGATCCTGGCAGTTTCACCATACCATGCACCATTGGGAATTTGTCTTTTGACAAATGTTTATGTGATTTAGGAGCAAGCATCAACCTCATGCCATACTCAGTTTTCTTACAACTTGGCCTTCCTGAGCCAAACCCGACGAGCATGTCACTTCAGTTAGCTGATCGCTCTATCACTTATCCTCGGGGAATTGTTGAAGATGTCCTAGTGAAAGTAGACAAACTTATCTTTCCAGCTGATTTTGTCATACTGGATTTTGAAGAGGACAAGAAGATTCCTATCATTCTTTGTAGACCATTCTTAGCAACGGGACAAACATTGATTGACGTCCAAAAGGGGGAACTGACGATGAGGGTGCACGATCAAAATGTCACCTTCAATGTTTTCAAAGCTATGAAATTTCCAACAGAAGAAGAACAGTGTCTGAAGGTAGACTTGATTGAGTCTACGGTTCAAGAAAAGTTGGATCACATGTTCATGAATGACACTTTGGAAAAGGCCCTTAGTGGAAGGTATTCATTAGATGAAGATGATATAGATGAACAATTGCAATATCTGGATGCTTTGCCGTGGCAAAGAAAATTTGAAAGACCAGTTGAATCATTGGATCTGCCAGAACTAAAGGGGCCGCATCAGCAAATGAAACCATCTATCGAGGAAGCTCCAACTCTAGAGCTCAAACCACTTCCTAATCACTTAAAGTATGCTTCTCTTGGTGAATCATCTACCTTACCTGTGATTATATCTGCTAACCTTTCAGACTCTGAGGAAGACAAGCTTTTAAGAGTCCTGAGGGAATTCAAAACAGCCATTGGTTGGACCCTAGCGGATATCAAAGGCATCAGCCCAGCTAATTGTCAACATAAAATTCCATTGGAAGAAGGCAGTAAACCAACAGTGGAGCATCAAAGGCGGCTAAATCCTCTTATGAAGAAGGTAGTGAAGAAAGAAATCATCAAGTGGCTGGATGCAGGGATTATCTATCCCATTTCTGACAGTGCATGGGTGCGTCCAGTGCAATGTGTGCCGAAGAAAGGAGGCATGACTGTGATTACCAATGAAAAGAATGAACTCATCTCTACTCGCACAGTCACCGGTTGGCGAATCTGCATGGACTACCGGAAGTTGAATAAAGCCACAAGGAAGGATCATTTTCCCCTTCCTTTCATTGATCAGATGCTAGATAGACTAGCCGGCCATGATTATTACTGCCTCCTGGATGGGAATTCTGGATATAATAAAATTTGCATTGCTCCTGAGGATCAGGAGATACATGCCCGTTCGGCACTTTCGCCTTTCGGCGGGTTTCTTTTGGCTTGTGTGGAGCACCTGGTACTTTTCAAAGGTGCATGATGGCCATCTTCTCAGACATGATTGGCAAGACTGTTGAAGTCTTCATGGATGACTTCTCGGTATTCGGTCTATCTTTTGATGAATGCTTGCAAAATCTTGGCTCGGTGCTGAAAAGATGCGTGGAAACTAACCTAGTGCTCAATTGGGAGAAGTGCCACTTCATGGTACAAGAAGGAACTATTCTCGGGCACAAGGTGTCAAGGAAGGGTCTAGAAGTGGACAGAGCAAAGATAGAAGCTATTGAAAAGCTGCCGCCACCTAATTCAGTGCGAGGGATTCGTAGTTTCCTTGGGCACGCAGGTTTCTACAGGTGTTTTATCAAGGACTTCGCAAAAATTTCCAAACCTTTATGTCAGCTGCTGGAAAAAGATATTCATTTCAAATTTGACCAAGAATGTCTTACAGCATTCGAGACTCTGAAGAAGAAATTGATTTCAGCACCCGTGATCATTGCTCCAGACTGGAGTGATCCTTTCGCTATGATGTGTGATGCTAGCGATTACGCAGTTGGGGCCGTTCTTGGCCAAAAGAAAGATAAAATGTTTCATGTCATCTACTATGCAAGCAAAACCCTCAGCGATGCTCAATTAAACTACACTACCACTGAGAAGGAGCTGTTAACCATAGTTTATGGTTTTGAAAAATTCCGTTCATACTTGCTTGGCGCAAAGGTGACTTTGTACACTGATCACGCGGCTGTCAGATATCTGCTCTCTAAAAAGGACTCCAAACCTAGGTTGATTCGATGGATTCTTCTGCTGCAAGAATTCGATGTGGAAATCAAGGATAGAAAAGGGACAGAAAACCAAGTAGCCGACCATCTCTCACGATTGGAAGACCTTGGGAAGACATCCCAAGACAAAACCATCACTATTGAATCCTTTCCTGATGAACAGTTGTTTGGGATACAAGAAGAAGAGCCTTGGTTTGCAGACATTGTGAACTTTCTGGTGAGTCGAGTGATTCCTCCCGAGCTCTCTTTTGCACAAAGAAAGAAATTCTTGCATGAAGTCAAAAGGTATCGTTGGGACGAACCATATCTGTTTAAACAAGGAGCAGATCAGGTGATTAGGAGATGTGTGCCATACAGTGAAATAGAGGCTATTCTAAGGGATTATCATGCCACGACATATGGTGGCCATTATGGAAGTGAAAAGACCGCAGCTCGAATTCTTAAAGCAGGATTTTATTGGCCATCCCTTTTTAAGGATGCCCATCAGTTTGTGCTGAAGTGTGATTGTTGTCAGCGTGTTGGTAACATATCTAAGAGGGATGAGATGCCCCTCAATATAATGCTAGAAGTGGAAATCTTCGATGTTTGGGGCATCGATTTCATAGGACCATTCATTTCCTCATGTAGCAACCAATACATCTTGCTGGCCGTTGATTATGTTTCCAAATGGGTTGAAGTCAAGGCACTTCCGACCAATGATGCCAATGTCGTGCTCAATTTCCTTCACAAGAACATCTTCACAAGATTCGGCACTCCTCGAGTAATCATAAGCGATGAAGGTACTCACTTTTGCAATCGCAAATTCACTAATCTTATGGCAAGGTACAACATCAACCACCGGGTAGCTACGGCATACCCCCCGCAAACCAATGGCCAAGCCGAGGTATCTAATCGCGACATTAAGCGCATTCTGGAAAAAGTGGTGAATCCTTCGAGAAAGGATTGGTCTTTAAAACTCGATGAAGCCGCATGGGCTTATCGTACAGCATATAAAACACCCTTGGGTATGTCACCATATCAGCTTGTCTATGGGAATGCTTGTCATCTGCCTGCCGAACTAGAGCACAAAGCTTATTGGGCGCTGAAGAAGTTGAACTTTGACTTATCAGCTGCAGGTGAGAAAAGAATGCTTCAAATTAATGAACTGGATGAGTTTCGGCTACAGGCTTATGAAAATCACAAGTTATAATAGGAGAAGGTCAAGAGATGGCATGACAGACGTTTGGTGCAAAAGTCTTTTGTACCGGGATAGTTAGTCTTGCTGTTCAACTCTCGTCTCAGACTTTTCCCAGGGAAACTTAAGTCAAGGTGGTCAGGACCATTCACGGTTAAAATAGTTTTTCCACATGGTGCAGTGGAAATTTTTGATAAAACACCGGAAGCGGCTTTCAAAGTAAATGGACAGAGGTTAAAGCCATATTTTGGTGAACATGTGAATCGCGAAGCGGAAACCTTGGTTCTTGGTACTACCAATTGAAGTGCGAAGGTGAAGTCAAGCTAGCGACAATAAACAAGCGCTTCATGGGAGGCAACCCATAGGTTTGGTTTTTATGTGTGGTTTGATTTTGTGTGATTTTTTTCAGTTTGCAGGCCATTGGCGAGTTGCAGGATTAGCCTCAGGTTGGAGCTCATTTCCACCACCTGATTCACCACCCGAGGAGGGTGACGATACCGATAGTTAGGGGAGTTCTCTTTTATCCTTTATCTATACCTTCAATGAGGACATTGAATATTTTAAGTTTGGGGGTGATTTAGGATAATTGATTAATTGAGTCATAGTATGCATATAGTTCATATAGTTCATAATATACCATGCTAGTATAATTTCATATAATTCATATAAAAAAAAATTGCATATTCATGATTAGTTGTATATCATATTTTCCTTGATCCCGTAGCGCTTGGCGATTCCGTTTAGTAGTCAATGATGAATTTGAGTGTGATAATGATGGATAGATGGCTGATTTAAATACCTAAGAATTGACGTGCATGTTACAGAAACACAATCTTACACAACTCTTCGGTTACTTTTGGGCTAGGTTAAGGTCATGCTTGTTTGGTTGTTGAAATTTAATCACCTGATTATATTTGGAATTTTCTTTATTCCCTTGATAGCGCAGAATCACTAAATATAAGTTTGGGGGAAACCAGGGTTCATGCTAGTTTGTGTGTAGTTGTTAATAATTGATAGGTGTCAATTGGCTAGTAGCCAGCTCATATTTATATGAGTAGTCTAGGGTTGGAATTGAGAATTCTCATTCCAGATTGCATACATAAAAAAAAAGAGTTTTTGTGAGTATGTATGCAAAATTGATCAGGATGAGCTCTTTAATACTCGAGCAATTAAGTTCTAGGGGACTCAAGCCTAGTGACCTAAGACTTTTCCGGTCTGGGATCCACTAACCTAACGCTCGCTACATGGGTATTATTGTATAAGCCTTTTGGGGTCTCATCCATTGCACGGTCAAAAAAGCATGTGTGTTGTGTATAGTATTATGCATCATAATTGTTAATAAAGCATGAATTCCTGTCTAACTCAAATGATGATGGAGGTATTTCTAAGTTATGAAGTGTCTAGCGTTCATTCTATTTATAAACTTGTGATTGTTATGACGAAGAATATGTATGGTTTTGATCTAGTGCTAAGAGTAATTCTGATGAGTATTGCACACACGCACGTTTCTGTACTTGTAAATATTCGGGTATTTAGTCGATCTCTATTTGGAGTTATCACATTCTCTGAGACACTCTGCTAATTTGGTTATTGCTTTGCCTATGGGATCTTTGCGTCAGTTGCATTCATGCATTTAGAGGTAGACGAGTCTGTTTTCGCTTGAGGACAAGCTTCAGTTTAAGTTTGGGGGTGTGATAAGTGGATTTTATATCCACTTATTATGCGTTAAATGGACCTATATTGATGGTTTATCCTTAAATATGTTGTGTCTTTTAATTCGTTTTTGTTGTTTAATTATTTGTTGTGCAGAACTCGCAAATTCAGGTATCTAGGCGATAAAAGGCTAAAAACGGTGGATTTCTGGCTCAATTTTATCAAGTGGACTGGCTACGAGGAAAAAGAATTATCATAAAGAAATTCTGAGTGATATATTCTTAAATCTGGAACCCCGGTTGGAATTGTTATATTTTTCGTTAAGCGAAAGGAGTCCGGTTTCAGATCCTCAAGAGACCGCAGCTTAGTATTTAAGGATTTATTTATATTAATAAATATTTTATTTAAATTAGAAAATTATATTTTTAAATATCTAATAATATTAGATATTTATTTTTATAATTTCTGAATTAAATTAATTATTTATTAATTAAAGATTATAAGTTGTGCGGGTTAAAAAGTAATTTGACGAAACGTATTTATAAATATTTTATTTAATTAGAAAATTATATTTTTAAATATCTATTAATATTAGATATTTATCTTTATAATTTTTCAATTACATTAATTATTTATTAATTAAAAGCAGGAGAAACTCGAATGGTTTAATCAGTTAAAATTGTTAAATCAGTACAGGAGGTCACGAATAAGCTGGAAAGTTGATAAAAAAAACTGCTATGGTCGACACATGTATAAAAAAAATAGCATGAGTGTTTGTCTGCCATTTTGCCTTGCTGTTTCTCCATTCTCCCACGCAGCGCGTGGGAGACACGCGCCAGGAGGGGAGCCTAGCAGCAAAAGCGTGTCATGCACGCGCCATGTGCGCGTGTGGGGATCACAGAAAGGCCGAGTACAGAATTTTAGTGGCTGATTGTTGGTGGGTTTCTTTTGGCTGGTGCTTGGCTCCTATTGTTTCTTTCGGCTGTAGATTAATTTTCTTTCAATTCTTTTCATTTTTTTTATTTTCTTTTCCTTTTTCTTTTTATTTTTTTAATTTTGTGGTGTGCTAATTTTTCCTATAAATAGGCCTAGTTCTTGAGCTTATGAAAACACAACATTTTGGAGAGTAACATTCTCTCTTGTAATTCTCTCTAGTTCTTGTAATATTAAGTTTGTTTTTATACACTTTAATTTTTAGCAAATTTAGTATAAGTGTTATTTTGGTTGAAGAAATTACGGGAATTATTTGGAGTGTTCTTCTCTTTCGGTGGAAGCTATTTCAGTTTTATTTTCTAATTTCTTATTTTCCAGGGAATTATCGGAGTGCTCAGTGGAAATTATTTCGGTTTTATTTTCTAATTTTTATTTTGCAGGGAATTATCGGAGTGCTCATTTCTTGCAAGTGGAAATTATTTCGGTTTTAGTTTCTAAACTCTTATAATTTTATATTTTATTCATGCAATTTTATACCATGTTTTCAATTAATCCCAAGATGACGATTCGTTCGATTATGAACTAATCGCCGTATTGGGATTCTAATGGATTTATTTACGTAATTTAGTAATTCGATGCCTTAATAAATTGTGTTATGATAAAAATTCCGATTGCCTAACGTGGTTGCTCTTAATTTATTAGATGCGTAGCTATCATCTAAATTATTAATTCTTAATGAATGCGAAAGTGGATTTGAGAATTTAGAATTTGCCATGTTAGCACAGGGTCGTAATTATCATATATAATTACGATTAGTGGTAGGGTTTTGGATCACATCGCCCTGTGTAGCCAAAAATAAGGAATTTATTCGTAAACCAGTTATGTTTTCAAATCTTATAGACATATAGGGTCTAGACATAAATGGTGTCCATGCAACTTCTATCTTTTTAAGTGGATGTTTGTATGGTTTGATATAAGTTAAGGCTGAAAGGCGCTTATATTAGTTTCGTGTTCCCGGCTAGCTTTCATAATTATCAGAATCACTTTAAATTAAGGCATCAATTCTAAATGAAATAAATAATGAAATTAGAATCCCATGTTTATCTCATCTTTATCATATTATTTTTAGTCGTTATTTCATTAATTAATTGTGATTTGAACAAACCAACCATTTCATTGTTCAGGCTTCTATAATTAACCGAACGTTGTTGAATAAACATATTTACTTAAATACACCAAGTCTTCGTGGGAACGATCCTTATTTCCCTATATTGCTTTTGGACTGCGTATACTTGCGTTGAGAAAATAGCGAACAAGGCTCCAATGCATACCTTCAATCTTCTTTGAAGTGAGGGGAGAGAAGAAAAATCTGAAAGCTTATTCTTACGGAGATAATAACTTAAATCCTCTGGGTGTGCGTTCTTGACCGAGTGAAGAAGTAGATTACAAGTCTAATTGGCCAAGTACCTAAAAGAGGGGATTCGAGTAAAGGGAAATACCATTGTTACTGGGATTCTTCATTTTGCATCAAGTACCTATCTCTAATACTCGGACATGGGTATTAAGTATTAACACTTGTACAATATAAAGGAAAATACGACATATAGATTGACATATCCGACACTTGAACTCTTATTTGGATGCTTCTAATCGAGTCTGGGTAACAAAGGAAAATACGACATACATATTGACATTAGAAATATGTATATAATGTTACATGTGATAAATTCATAAATAGAACTAAGAGATTCATTCAAAATAGGCATTCCTTTCAATATAGGTAATCCTAACGTCTATCTAATAGAGTAAAGTTTATCGGGAAGAGAAACTAAACAATAATTTGAGCATGTTATCTATTTGGTCAAATCATCACATATGTTGTGCCCTAATATAGATTACTCAAAAGCAAAAGTGCTAATTAAAACATAGCACATTATATTGTGCACTAAAGTGCAACATAGGCTTATAACATGTCCATTCTCTGTATTTATTTGAAAACCCTCTAAGCTTCTTTGTGCTTGTATTTCTTATCCTAACCCCTTTTACTTGCTTTCTTTTCCGCGTTGTAATCTTTACATTACAGAAACCCTAACGATACGCATGTCTTTGAGCTTATATTTATCAGTGATATCATACCATTGACTTTGTAGATCTCTTTTATGTGAATTCAAGTTTGACATACACCAAATTTTTTATATATTTTTAGCAGGTGGGATATGTTATGTTGAGTGTTCCATGATCATAGAATTGAATTAAAAATATAATTTGAATATAATTCTTCCTTGCCAGAAGAAACTAACCTTCGTCTTTGAGGTATGGAAGAGAAAGATATCAAATATAAAGGGAATATAAGTATTTCGGGCTCATGAGGTCTTTTGATCGAGAGGAGATATCTTGTATTCATATCAAAAGTTTTATTAGTGCACATACAATATCAAGAGCATAAGATGAGATGTAAGGCGCACATATTGATATAGAGGAAGCAACATGAGATTTATAGTCCGAAGGCATATATATACGTTTAGAAAATCTTGTTCAAATTTCATATTACCTTATAATAATATTAAGTGAAACATTTATTATTTGGGTTAATTTGCAAATTCATAACTAAACTCGTACTCAACTTGCAGTTAGGTAATCGAACTCAAAAACCGCAGTTGGGTAATTGAACTCAAAAACCTTGCAGTCAACTCATCAAAGTAATTAACACTTGTAATTGGGTAACCTTCGCCAACTCCATGTAACGTCTGTGACAAAAAACTGACATAGTGTGCTGATGTGTTAAAAATTATACACGTGGTGTGCTGATGTGTTAAAATAATTTTTTTCTTTCCTATTTTCCAACCCCCCACCTGTCTTCCCCATTTTTCTTCCTCATTCCCCGTACGTCAAATCTCCCTCTCTCTCTCTCTTCAAAATCTCTCTCCCTTTTTTCTTTGTCTCACTCTCCCCATTTTACCAAAATCACATCAAATCTATCTCTTCTTATCTCTCTCGTTTCCAAACCAAGTTTTCTGATGTTCGTTTCTTTCTAAAAATTCTCTCCCCCCCCACCTGTCTCTCTCTTCCACAAGTTTTTTCTTTCTTTTTCTTCTTCTTCGATTGCCGCCACGCTGTCCAAAACACCACCATGCTGATTTCGAAGATGAACAACTAGCCACGTGTGTGTGGTCCTTCCTTTTTGCCGATTAACAACCAGAAATCTCTGAAATCGGTAACCTTTAATTCATCTCGAATCGAGTTTTGATTTTTTTGTTCAAAATCGATGATTATTGGTTTCGTTTTGGATGTCATTGCTTAGTTATGGTTTATATGTTGTGATTTCCATGTTTTCTTTGAATTTCGGCTTCGTCGGAAAATTTTTCCTCTCCGAAAAATGATTTTTAATGATTGGTAGCTACTGTAAGCCCCATAAGAATGTTTATATGTTTGTTTAGGATGTAAATCGCTTTTTTCATTAATTGTTATGGTTTGATTTTGGGGTTTGCCGGAAAACGGTGTAATTATCGGACTTCGTGTATTCTTGCTTGATTAAACGAATTGATTGCTTGATTGTTGTGGGTATGGGACTGTTAACGCGTGGTAATGATTGTAGTCGAAATAAATCACAGGTTTTGGTATGTTTTAGTAGAGGGCAGGAGTTTTTCCATTGGCCGGAACATTGGCCGGAAACTGGAAAACCCAGTTTCCGGTGGATGTTCTTGGCGACCCAGAACATTCTTGGCGACCCGTTTTAGAACCCGTGATGGACCCGAATTTGATTACATAAAACCCTAACCCATTTTCAAAAATTGTTTTTGAATAAAAAATTTATTAAAAAATTAATTTTTTTTAAATTCAAAAATATTTTAATAAATTTAATTAATCATTTTGATTAATTAATTAATTTCTTAGTAAACTTATTTATTTAGAAAATCGAAATCGAAATTTATAATTATTAATGAGATTTTTTACACAAAAATGAACTGGTTTATGTTTTTTTGTCTTTTTGACTGATTCGGGTCACAAGTCTATGTGGCAGTTGATTTGCCAAATGTCTACGTGGAAGTTGATTTGCCAAATGTGAGAAGAGAGAAAAGTCTATGTGACAGATTTTGTGTACAAAAGCTCCGTTATAAGTCAACAAAATTTAACGGACGTGTTTAATTAGTCTGATGACGTTAATGCAAGTTTTTTGAGTTCAGTTACCCACTTGCAAGTTGAGGCTCGGTTCAGTTATGAATTTACCAATTAACCCTTTATTATTTTCGTATCCTACATTGACTTGAGCATGAAATGAAAACAATAGTGTTTGAGCAGGAAATGAAAACAATAGTGCGCTATCTTATACATAAATTTGAATGGTGAAGAAATGAAATGAAGAATTATAAAAACCTTTAAGAAGAAATAAAGAAAGGATATATGAGAGAACAGTGAACAAACGTGAGAGGTAGAAATTATCTATAATGAAGTTTGCAGGGAAAATGAGATAGGAGGATAATGGAGCATTTCTTCCCAGATTGTTGGGTTATAATTCTAGCTTGAATTGTCGGAAAAGGAAAGAAAGAATATAAATTATAAACATTCCCCAAAAGAAAGTACAAATCTCCTATTCCATTTTCTCTCAATGTCATTACATCCAAGTGAACACAACCAAAAGGTCTTCGCAATTATTTCACAATCATATTGACAATTTAAATTTCTCTCAATTCTAAAGAAGAAACTCACCTCAACTACAAGCAATGTTTTCTTTTTGTTCATTCAATTAAAATGATAGTCTTCCATAAATGTTCAAGATTGTTGTGAAAGAAGGGGACAATGAGTACGTTTCTTGACAAAGGGGTTTAGTCGGGTGGTCATTCTTCTCTAGATCGAAAGTGGAGACGCTTGCCTCCATAAAGCTACAAATTTGTGTAAGCATACCTAGAAAAAAGATGGCATGTGAGATTCCTAGCATAGCATAGGTGCCTGATTACGTTAAATCTTTCAGGGTAAAATTGTACGCTATTGTTTTGACTAAGAACCAAAAATTGATCCTTTTATAGGTCCATTAATAAACTATAAATTGGTATATTTATTAGAATCAGTACGATCAATTTAAAAAAACTATTCTCCTTATATTTCTCACAAATATGACTAGGTTATCTTTGCTTTACCTTTAATTACTCGGTCGTGAAAAAAACCTTTTTTGTTATGTGTATTCTGTAAAACTAATCACCTTCTGTTTCATTTTCCCATTCCCATATAGTACACAATCACACCAGAAAACTTATTCAATTAATGAAGTTATACTTAACCTATCCTAAACTACCACCATTAATACACTACTACAAAAATATCAAACTTATAACAAAAACGAACCATCATCATCACGACCTAATTTAGTTCTCTGACATCGGAATTCGAAAATCAAGGTCTTGTTTAGGGCAAATTAATGAGTGGGTAGTTACAAGAAAAAAATGATAAAAATAACTTATTTTTTAAGATTTTTAACAAAAATGACTTCTTTTAAAAAAGTGGCCAATAATAACCGTTTTAATACACCACCATCAAATGCGTATTATCTACTTCAGTTTGTGTTCTGCTGCTTGAACGAAAATGAAAAAGTGGTGGGGACACTAATGTCACAGCTCACATGGGTTGTCTCCTATATCTTCTCTTATAAGAATGCTATTAGGCAGGTCTGTTGAATTACAGTATTTGATTATAATAATTTTAGTTATACACATTCTACAAATTCATATTGTGCCCATATACTCCAACAAACAATGCGTATTCTTTGTTTTATGTTTCATAATACCTTGATCTGAAATGCGTGTTTTAGGTTACTGCAATCGAAAATGCGTATAATGCGTATTTTACTCAATAATTTTTTTTTTTAAATTTAGCCGTCGAACTCCTTTAATTATAAAAATTTTTAATTAAAAATTTAAAATTTATTTGTACTCCCTTACGGGTTCAACGGTTAACCTTTGGGGTTCTATTTTTCCATTTTGGGTTTTAGAAATATTAGAATAACGAATAAAATAGAATAATTACGTGTCCAGTCATTCAATTAACAAAATAATTTTTATATACTCCCAGAATACAGAATAATTTTTGTATACTCCCAGAATACCACAGTCGCATATGCGTATATAAATCATGTACACATGGATACCACAAGGACATATGCGTAAGTTGTCTTTGAAATCTTTTAAAAAAATATGTATGAATTACACCAATGAAGAATGCGTATTCAGCTTTACTCAGTTGTCGCATGCGTATTCAATCGGCTAGATATGGCCAAAAAGCGAAACAGGTTAGTTTTGTTAATTTTGTACATTAAACCAGCTAATATTGTCTTTCACCCTAGTTACAATTCTTTTTCAAAAATTAGTATTCCAGTTTAATATTTGTAGTTTTTATTCTTATGAGCTTAAAAAAGAGTTTTATTCTTATGAATTGAGTTTAATTATTAAAATTCGGATACAAATTTAATATCAATTATACGTTTGATTCTTTTAATTTCAGTGGGAATAGAAACTAATAGTTGCTAACGACATTTTCCTTTTTTCTTGATTTTAAAATAATGAGATTATTGTAATAAAATTAAGATGCAAAGATATATGATATTTTTCAGTAAAAGAATAGGCATAATCACATAAGAGATTCAATGCACATTCACAAGATTATGCAATAGAAGTATTGAGATTATTGTAACAAAAAAAAAAGTCAACGGTATAAACATAGCTGGGAAGATAGCTTAATTCATAGCAATTGAGAAGAGATGTGGTATATAAATGACGGTTCAATGCAACAATTTAAGGTCTTTCTAGTTAAGGAAAAAAGCTAATAGCTCCATAAAAGTGAAGGGATGTACGTCGAGGCTTTGGCTAGAGCAAGAAAAGGGAGAATTTTTTAGGTAAAGAGTTGTATAGTCATTCAAAAAAAAGAGCTTATTGTTCATGAGGTAAAAAGGTCTTAACCCAAAATTAGAAAAAAAAATTCCATTTCATTATTTTAGGGGAAAAAATAGAAGTTGCTTACATAAGATGCAAAGATTCAACTAATAGATGACCTTTTTCCTAAAAGAATAAGCATAATCACATAATAAAATTAATCCACAAGATTATACAACAAAAGTAATGAGATTATTGTAACAAAAATGATCAAATGTTTTAAAAAAATACAACAAAAGTGTAGATCATACCATTGACTTTGTAGATCTCTCTTATGTATAGGGATGGGCAATAATCCCGGTCCGCCCGATCCCGATCCGATCTCCGCACCGAATGGGGAGGGGATTCGGGAATTTTTTCTGGTACGGACCGGGGAGCGGGGACAATTTTTTCTGGTTTTTATGTCTCCCCGACCCGATCCCCGACCCCGCCCCGATTTTCTCCACCCGACTCGATTTCACCATACTTTAATACACAGATATATATATATATATATATATATATATATTAATCATATATTAATATAAAAGAATTTCCACTACTTCATATTGGAAACAAAATGATGTTTTAATCTTATATGTTTGTCTTTCTAGTAGTTAAATAACTTCATTTCCATGTTATTTATAATTGCTTCTTTAAGTAATATTTTTTTATCTTAATTTAGAACATTTGAGGTACTGAAAGCAGGTAAATTTTAGATTTCCAAAGGAAATTTTAAGAGTTAACATATACGCATGTGAAGCCGAATATATATTTATTATTAGATTGATAATGATGAAAAGACGTCGTAACTCAACATCTAATCTAGCTACAGTTGCTAATTTTGCTATATCGCAAGAACAAATTATTTCATAGCTCACTAGTTAGTGTTAAAAATTATTTAATATTATTTTTTGTTTAGAATAAAATTCCCCGATTCCCCGCGGGGATCCCCGTTACCCGTTTGGGCCGGGGACGGGGAATGAAAAATAGTCCCCGACGGGGATCGGGCCGGGATAGCACTCCCCGACCCCGAAGTACCCCGATGCCCATCCCTACTTATGTAAATTCAAGTTTGACATACGTCAAATTTTTAATTTATTTTTATCAGGTGGGATATGTTACGTTGAGTGTTCCATGATCATAAAATTGAATTGCAAATATAATTGGAATTTAATTCTCCATTGCCAGAAGAAACGAACCTTTATCTTTGAGGTATGGAAGAGAAAGATATCAAATATAAAGGGAAAATAAGTATTTTGGGCTCATGAGGTCTTTTGATTAAGAGGAGATATCTTGTATTGATATCAAAAGTTTTATTTGTGCACATACAATATCAAGAGCACAAGATGAGATGTAGGGCGCACATATTGATATATAGAGGAAGCAACATGATATTTATAGTCCAAAGGCATATATATACGTATAGAATATCTTGTTCAAATTTCATATTACCTTATAATAATATTAAGTGAAACATTTATTATTTTCATATCCTGCATTGACTTAGAGCATGAAATGAAAACAATAGTGTTTGAGCACGAACTGAAAACAACAGTGCGCTATCTTATACATAAGTCAATTGTTCGAATAGTGAAGAAATGAAATGAAGAATTATAAAAAACCTTTAAGAAGAAATAAAGAAAGGATATACCAGAGAATAGTGAACAAACGTGAGAGGGAGATAAGAGGAGAATGGAGCATTTCTTCCCAGATTGTTGGGTTACAATTCTAGCTTGAATTGTCAGAAAAGGAAAGAAAGAATATAAATTATAAACATTCCCCAAAGGAAAGTACAAATTTCCTATTCCATTTTCTCTCAATTTTATTACATCCAAGTGAACACAACTAAAAGGTCTTCGCAGTTACTACACAATCATATTGGCAATTTAAATTTCTAAGAAACTCACCTCAACTACAAGCATTGTTTTCTTTTTGTTCATTTACTTACTGATAACGTGTATTTTATACACGTTTTGTCTCTCATTCTCTTACATTTTTGTTAGTTTCGAATATTATTTTATCGATATTAATTCTGTTTTTCATCTTTCAGTGCCTCATGCTTAATTGTCAAAAAGATGACTTATTATGGACTTGAAAGCAAAGATTATTCAAAAGGGAAGTTAGAAGATGCAAGCTCGCAATGTCGGGAGGTGTTTAATGTATTAATTTGAAGATTTTGTCTCGCACGGGCTGTTGTACAGCCGTTCGACCGGCCATTCGCATGAGCAGATTTTCTGTACGAGTTGCTGTACGGCCGTTCAACAAGCCGTACAGCACCTGCTCTGTATTAAAAGAAAGAAAACAAAACATAATATCTGATCTTAATACCTACCTCTTATCTCATCTCCTCTTGGCCACTTCAAGAACATAAATTAGGGTTAGTAGGAGTAGAGGGAAGTGTTAATTACTTGTAATCTAGCCTTGATTATGAGTAACTAACTTCATATATTTGGCTCAAGGGAGGAATTCTTGTACCAAACCCATTTCAATTTAAGTAAGATCTATTTCACTTTATCTTGAATGCTTGAGTTGTATTGTTTATGATTTGCTTGGAGAATTGTAAGTTGCTTCAATTTGCTCTTCTTGTAAATTCAATTGCTAATTGTTTATGCTAATCCGTAATTGTTAGTACATTCATTGTAGTAGCACAAGGTTTAGTTTACCTAAATCCTCAAGATTCAAGTGCAAATACCTAGGTTGAGCTCCTCATCCTTGGGTTTGTCCTAGCCTCTCTTTGTTTGATTCCTTGATTTGGTTAAACTAGTAGTGCTTCATTATTGGTTGCTATTATCAAGAGAACTAGTTTATGTGCTTCACTAAATTATTGTTTTTAGAAGAGAAATAAGTGATTGTGTGCTTCACCAATTATCTTGGTTAGGTAGAGTTGATTACATCTTGCACATATGTGTTTGGGTGAAGTACTTGAATATCCATAATCCTTGGGTCAAATATCTTTTTATCTTGCTAATTTGCTCATTGTGTTGTTGTGTTGATAAATTTGGATGATTGCAATTTTCTTAGTTATACTTCTCTAGCAATTTATTTCTTGTATGCAAGGTGTTTGATAAAACACCTCAACAAACTCAAAAACCCCTCACCATTTTACCTTACACTAGTATTGAACGCTATTCCCTTGGGTTCGATCCCTACTTGCCACATTTGCTATATTTTATAGTTAAGTGCGAACATAGTAGAGCATAAACATTTATTTTTAATTTGGCGCGTCGACGACGGGCGTGGCCTTTCTCATATTTTGTTCCTCACTTACAATTATGTAGGGTGTTATGCATATTGTGGGTTTGAGGATTGATCTAAATATTAGTGAGTGACGATTTCTTTTTCATCTATTTTAATTCATAAGAAAAATAACTCAAAAATATATAATAATTAATTATTATGTATTTTTGTGGTGTGACTAATGAATTTTATAATAGATTTTCAATAAAAATTTGTAATAATAATGCCCCGCTCAATAATATTTAGTGTCGGTAATTTTTTTTTATAATTTTTATATTTGTTCTACTCGTGCCTTGATGTGTTTGTTTCGTGTTTTCAGGTATTAAAATTTTATTCAAGCATTCAAGAATTTGTGTGAATTTTCTTTTAAAAAAAAAGAAAAAAAAAATATTTTTACTATTGTGAATGGATGTCCTAGAAGTTTCTAGCACAAAACTTTTAGTCTTTCAACTTCTAGACTTTTGGCTTTCAACTTCTAGACTTTTGGCTTTACAAATCCTTAGACTCTTGACTTTTCAAGTCCTTGTAACATTCATGTAGTAGGCCTATAAATAGACATCTTACATGTCATTGTAGACTTACTTGAAAATAATACAATCTCATCTCTTCTCCTCTCTAATATATCCTAGTTGCTATAATATATTTATAACACGTTATCAGCACGACAGGTACGCGACCAATGACCCTTTATTCCACATCGAAAACAAACATTCTCAACATTCTTTTGTACTCTTTTATCATTCTCCACTATCTCCAACTTCGGGTTGGAATTTGGTTTTCTATGTTTGAGAAAACGGTTGTTTCTCACAAAATTTCCTCGACCGCGTCCACACCCAAAATTATAAGATGCCACATTCACTTCAAGGAAAGGGCTAGATCCAGTAGGGCGAGACTCGTGATTGTTCATCAAAAGCTTATTATTTTGCTCAGCAACAAAAAGACATGATATTAAATCTAAATATTTTGTAAAACCTTTTTCACGATATTGTTGCTGGAGGAGTATAATTGAGGCATGAAAAGTTGAATAAGTTTTTTCTAACATGTCTGTGTCAGTAATATTTTCTCCACATAATTTTAGTTGAGAAGTTATTTTGAAAAGTGCGGAATTATATTCACTGACGGTTTTAAAATCTTGAAGCCTCAAATGCATCCAATCATAACGAGCTTTTGGAAGAATCACAGTATTTTGATGATCATATCTATCTTTCAAATTTTTCCAAAGTTCAAGTGGATCTTTCACAGTAAGATATTCGGTTTTGAGTCCTTCGTGGAGGTGGCGGTGAAGAAAAATCATTGTCTTTGCGCGGTTTGATTCAGATTCTTTATTTCCCTCTTTGATTGTGTCTCCAAGACCTTGTGCGGCTAAATGAATTTCGATATCCAATATCCATGACAAATAGTTCTTTCCGGTAATATCAAGAGCCTCAAATTCAAGTTTGGTAAAGTTTGACATTCTTAAGAAAAGATAATCACAAAGTTAAAACAATAAATCATAACATTAATAAATTCCAAACATGGTTATAATGCGAAAATATGTAGATAGAAAAATAGATAAACAAACAAGAAGCTCATTGTTTCATATATTCTAAAGAAAACTTAAAGATGTCTCGGTCTATATGTATGAAAACAAATTATTAAGAATTGCATATATACTGATTATTATATACATTAACGTGATGGTACATGGTGTCATGTAGATCTTTAATATTATGCAACCAATATCTCATAAACCACTTCATTCATAAGACTCCAATATTTTATATGGGAGCTTAACATACATGCTTAAAATTTTATACATTTAGTGCACAAAACATGTGTAAAAGGTAAAAACAAATCCATTAATAAAGATGCGTACCTTAGAGTTGGATTTAGAAGATAAGAAAATTAGTGACCTTTTTGTGTGAACCTTCAAACCTCCCAGCAAACTAACTTCAAAAATCTTTTTAAGCAAATCGTGCTGATAACGTCGGCTCAGAGACCTCAAATAAAATTTTCAAAATCGATGTACTCTTTTTCCTTTACTAGGATTTTTTTCCCAATGGGTTTTTTCCTAGAAAGGTTTTAACGAGGCACGATTATTGAAAAATGGACATCCAAGGGGGAGTGTTGTGAATGGATGTCCTAGAAGTTTCTAGCACAAAACTTTTATTCTTTCAACTTCTAGACTTTTGGCTTTCAACTTCTAGACTTTTGGCTTTACAAATCCTTAGACTTTTGACTTTTCAAGTCCTTGTAACATTCATGTAGTAGGCCTATAAATAGACATCTTACATGTCATTGTAGACTTACTTCAAAATAATACAATCTCATCTCTTCTCCTCTCTAATATATCCTAGTTGCTATAATATATCTATAACATTTACAAGATTTTGGGACTGCACGGGCTGTCGTACGGGGTGCAGACCATGCAATAAGCCATGCAGCAGTTTGTGCAAGTTTTTACTGCTTCTGTCCATAACACAGTGTAAAAATGAAAGGGTCCAAAATTTCTACCCACTTGATGTACAGTCGTGCAGCTCGTTCAATAAAAACAAACACATACTTTAGACATTAACAATCTCAGTCTCTCATCTCTTTAATTCAAACTTCAAACCCACCATTAACTTCCTTCTCTTTAACACCAATTCGCACCCTTCTTTCACCTGCAAATCACCACGCCTGCAAATCTCCTTTTCCCGTCTTCCACCATCTCCGTTCACCTCGAATCAACACATCTGCACCTCCACCGGAAAAATCCCGTTCGTCCACACCGCTGAGCATCTTCCTCTGTCCTTTCAAAACAATAGCCACCACTGAAGGTACATCCCATCTCTCAACCGCAACACCCCCTCTGCATTCTACAACCTCTCCACCTTTTCTCCATCGCTACAGCATCTCCTCACCTCCAATTACCAACATCTGCTTCTTCTCCCTTCATCACCGATTCACCTCCGCTGTTCTTCTTCTACGAACACCACCCACCCCTTTTCTCTCCGTTCTTCCGCCCTTCTCCACCCATTCCTCCTTCATCATCATCTTCCCTTTCGTTCAAACCACATCACCACATTCTTCAATTCGCCCCCTTCACCGCACCATCTCCTTTTTTCCTCTTCTTCCACCCAACACACCACCACAACCTTCCACCTCCTCGACCCACCACCATAAATCGGCCGCTGCCCCTCCTACAATCACCACCTCTTTTACTTCTCCCCATAGTCAGCCATCTCTTTCTCCTTCCCTCTTCTCCACCACTACACAATTCAACCCGCACCACCAATCCAACCCAACAGCCACCGTTTCTACCATCTCACCACTTCCGACCAACCCACCTTCAAACCAATTCCATCCGTTCTTCGCTCTCACCTCTCCCTTCGACCCACTCCCCTTCTTCACATAATAGCCCCCCTCTTTTTTGTTTTTTTTGTTTTTTGTTTTGTTATTGTTTTTTGTTTTATTTTTATTTTTATTTATTTATTACTATTCACTTCTTTTTATTTCTTTTGATTTTCATTTTGTTTAATTTTCTAAAACTAAACAATTTATATAAATTCAAGAATCAATTTAAATTTACTTTAAGTTTGATTTTTGATTTTATTAATAATTAGTTATTTCATTTTAATTTATTTATTTACTTTAAGTTTGATTTTTGATTTTTAAAAATACATCAAAAACAATTATTTTAATTATTTCTATATCCTTAATTAGTGTATTGTAGTAGCTTTGAGGGGTGTGAATGTGGCTTGTTGGCTATTGTAGTTGGGTTGGTTGTGGTTGTGTTACTTCAATTTTAATTCCATTAGTGGCTCGCAATTTTGGTGTTGAATTTGGTTACGGATTGGTTGTGGGTTTATTGTTGGTTTGTTGGTTATCGTTGTGATTGTGTTTGGTGCTTATATTGGGTGGTTCTTTGACTTGTAATTTGGAGAGGGAATTTGATAATCATGAGTGGTGCTCCTTCTAAGAGGGGTAAAAACAAGGGAAATATTTCATCTAAGCGTCAAAAGACCATTTCTTCGTCTTTGGAACCTCCAATTTTTCTCAGTCGCAAGGAATGCGTGGACAAGGGTCTACCATTACCTCCTTGCAATTATGGGCTTGACTTGCGCTCTGCTAAGCCTAGCTTGTCATTCTCCGGTGAGGCCCTCGAGAGGTATAATTCCATTTCATTGCTTAAGGTTTTGCCATTTCGTTATTTTGATAAGCATGTTACGAAAAATCTTGGTATTTGGGATAAGGTTAAGAACATTTTGACTACTTCCGGTTGGCCAACATGGCTAGATATGGACGAGCCTACTTGTGCAGCTTTGGTCTATGAATTCTTTACTACCGTGAAGTGTGATGTTAAAGTTGTAAATGAGTTAAGCATACCCTCTCGATTCACTTTTAGGATGATGGGTTTATGGTTTAGTGTTCGTTTGGAGGAGATTTGTGATTGGTTTGGGTGGAAGTACAATGAAGGATTTAAGACGCTTTTTACCCGATTTCAATATTCTTTTTGACCAAAAATTTCTTCGGATCGTCAATGGCCTTCGGGTCGGATTAAGTCCACCAAGATCACGGACCCTTGTTTGTGCTACATTCATCGGGTTATGGTTCATTCTTTGTATGGTAATGAAGGTTCAAATAGCGCCATTTCTTTGAGCGAGCTTGGGATCCTTAGTTGGTTGTATGATGAGTTTCTAGTGGATTTGGGTTATGTATTCTCTTCCCGGTTGTTAGAGCTAAAACGGCATAAAGGAAAGGGTTCCCTCATCTTTGGCGGGTTTATCACCCGAATTGCCACTAAGTTAGGGATTCTTGAGCGGGATAACTCCCCTATTTCATGGATGGAGGGTGGCCAACCCGTAGCTACTATTGACTTCGCTGTTTTGAAGAACATGGGGGTCATCTCGGGGACTTTAAATAATTTTCGATGGACTAGACACAAATCATCTCAGCCCGAGTGTCCTACATCTCCTATTGGAGTTGAGACGGAACCGATTTCTGAGCCTCTACTGCTTTCTGATGATCATCAGAATTCTCCCTCTCATAGTCATGCCGATGACCATTTTGATATGAGGTTTTCTGAACATCGAGAATGGATGAAGCAGTTTTGTGCTTCAATGATTGCTCAGTATCGCACTAGTTCTCGGGATCCACCCTTGGATCCTCCTCATGATGCTTAATCTTATTTGCTTTGCTTCTGCTCCTCGTTGCTTATTATCAGGGGAGCTTTCTTTCACTTTTGTTTCTCCCCCATTTTTATTTGTCATGCATGAGGACATGCCATGTTTTAAGTGGGGGGAAGGATTGTTTATTTTGATGTCCGTTTCGTTTGCATTTGGGAACAAGTTTAGTCATAAAGCTTGTTTACTTGTTTGTAAAATTTAAGTCATTTCGAGCTTGTAGCCATGTTTTCTCCTATTTCGTGCCTAGCATTACCAATTTGATGTGAATCTATAAGTTTGATGCACCTTTTTGCACACACACGCACTTAAAATTACATGAAAAGTCTAGATTTTTGTAATTAAATTGTGAACATGACGGTTATCTCTTAGCATGCATGAAATCAAATCGGGAAGATGTTATTACAATGTAAACCTTGTGAGGCCTTGAACGATGATTTTTTTTGCTTTTGTGTTTCTCCTTCTTTATGTCTGTTTGTTGCTCTAGAGCTTGCATTAAACCTTAATTTATGGATGCACCATAGCAAGGAAATTTTATTTAGGGTACCCTTTTTGGCCTTTTTAGCTTTTAACCATGAAAATAATCCCTAGTTACCCCTTTGAAGCTTATTCCCATATTTTTCTTCGTCACTTTCCCCTTTTATACATGAGTCATAGCCAAATACTTTACTCTCGACCTAGTTGAGTCTTGGAAAGAATTGATTGATGAGCATGTGATTTGGAGAAGTTATGAAGAGGAAGAATTCTAATTATTGTAAGTGGGAGCTAGTTTGATGTGTATATCTAGATGTGGTTCAAATTTCTTTGTTATATTTATATATGTAATGCGCATCCCCTTTGTTTAAAAAACAAAGAAAAAAAAATGCAATAAATCTTTGTACTTTATTTTGATTCAATTTTCTTGGTAAATGTGGTTGTGTTTTGTAATTGTAAATGAGTGGAGATATTCTTTAGTTTGAGAATTTGGTGTATGAAGAAAGAAAACGTCATTTTGACTCAACTAGTGAGACTTTTACACCTACCTTTAGCCTAAATTTTCACACCTTCACCCTAGCCTCATTATAACCCATTTTATGAATTCCTTTTTTTTGGTGCAAATCCGGAATTTAGGTGGACATGCAAGGTCAAGTAGAGCGCATGCATTTAGACTTGGAGTTGAGTGAAATCTCTCACCCATACTTGTGTGATTCATAATTGAGAGATGTGAGAATTTTCACCATATAATTTCATCATCCTAATGCGAAGCATGAATGCCTTGTGATAATCTTGTCTAGTTTTCACGATTGAAGTGCATTCATTCTAGCTTTAATGTCATGGCTACATTTTGCACAAGGTGTGTTATCTTGATTCTTGAATTGGTTATTAGCTCGTTGTAGTGGATGACATGGTGAATAGCTCTATGTGTTTGATTTTAGTTACAAGTAGATATAGCGACGTGATTGGCTTGTTTCCTATTTGTATGACGTTTCGGACATGTGAATGTAGTAGTTAGCTAAATTTGTAGGTATTATTAGTGTCTTGTTTGTTAGTGATTTTTGTGCTTTTGTGGGTACATCATCTATAAACCCTCACGAGACGAAACTCGTCCTCCAAGGCTACTTGGGAGTTTAAACGATGGTTTGAATGCTTTTGTTCAACATTTTCTCATTTGGAATAATAAATTTAGTTTAATTATCTCGTTGTTAAGAGTAGTTTGCTCGGGACTAGCAAAGTTCAAGTGGGGGAAGATTTGATAACGTGTATTTTATACACGTTTTGTCTCTCATTCTCTTACATTTTTGTTAGTTTCGAATATTATTTTATCGATATTAATTCTGTTTTTCATCTTTCAGTGCCTCATGCTTAATTGTCGAAAAGATGACTTATTATGGGCTTGAAAGCAAAGATTATTCAAGAGGGAAGTTAGAAGATACAAGCTCGCGATGTCAAGAGGTGATTAATGTATTATCTTGAAGATTTTGTCTTGCACGGGCTGTTGTACGGCCGTTCGACAGGCCGTTCATATGAGCAGATTTTCTATACGGGTTGCTGTACGGCCGTTCAACAAGCCGTACAGCACCTGCTATGTATTAAAATAAAGAAAACAAAACATAATATCTGATCTTAATACCTACCTCTTATCTCATCTCCTCTTGGCCTCTTCAAGAACATAAATTAGGGTTAGTAGCAGTAGAGAGAAGTGTTAATTACTTGTAATCTAGCCTTGATTATGAGTAACTAACTTCATATATTTGGCTCAAGGGAGGAATTCTTGTACCAAACCCATTTCAATTTAAGTAAGATCTATTTCACTCTATCTTGAATGCTTGAGTTGTATTGTTTATGATTTGCTTGGAGACTTGTAAGTTGCTTCAATTTGCTCTTCTTGTAAATTCAATTGATAATTGTTTGTGCTAATCCGTAATTATTAGTACATTCATTGTAGTAGCATAAGGTTTAGTTTACCTAAATCCTCAAGATTCAAGTGCAAATACCTAGGTTGAGCTCCTCATCCTTGGGTTTGTCCTAGCCTCTCTTTGTTTGATTCCTTGATTTGGTTAAACTAGTAGTGCTTCATTATTGGTTGCTATTATCAAGAGAACTAATTTATGTGCTTCACTAAATTAGTGTTTTTAGAAGAGAAATAAGTGATTGTGTGCTTCACCAATTATCTTGGTTAGGTAGAGTTGATTACATCTTGCTCATATGTGTTTGGGTGAAGTACTTGAATATTCATAATCCTTGGGTCAAATATCTCTTTATCTTGCTAATTTGCTCATTATGTTGTTGTGTTGATAAATTTGGATGATTGCAATTTTCTTAGTTATACTTCTCTAGCAATTTATTTCTTGTATGCAAGGTGTTTGATAAAACACCTCAACAAACTCAAAAACCCCCCACCATTTTACGTTACACTAGTATTGAACGCTATTCCCTTGGGTTAGATCCCTACTTGCCACATTTGCTATATTTTATAGTTAAGTGCGAACATAGTAGAGCATAAACATTTATTTTCAACTTGGCGTGTCGACGACGGGCGTGGCCACTTACCATGATAGTCTTCCATAAATGTTCAAGACTGTTGTGAAAGGAGGGGACAATAAGTACGTTTCTTGACAAAGGGGTTTAGTCAGGTGGTCATTCTTCACTTGATCGAAAGTGGAGATGCTTGCCTCCATAGATCAACAAATTTGTGCAAGCATACCTAGAAAAAAGATGGCATGTGAGTTTCCTATCATAATATAGGTTCCTGATTACGTTAAATCTTTCAGGGTAAAATTGTACGCTATTGTTTTGACTACAAACCAAAAATTGATCCTTTTATAGGTCCATTAATAAACTATAAATTGGTAGATTTATTAGAATCAGTACGATCAATTTGAAAAAATCCTTCCCCTTATATTTCTCACAAATATGACTAGGTTTTCTTTGCTTTACCTTTAATTACTCTGTTGTGAAAAAAAAACCTTTTTTGTTATGTGTATGCTGTAAAACTAATCACCTTTGTACGACGTTGTATTATTCTGTTTCATTGTCTCATTCCCACATAATACACAATCACACTAGCCAAATTATTCACTTAATGAAGTTATACTTAAGCTATCCTAAACTACCACCATTAATATATTTCTAAAAAAATATCAAACTTATAAGAAAAACGAACCATCATTACCACGATCTAATTTAGTTATTCATTTAGAGGTGAAAGGATGGACAGCAGACGAGGGATGTGAAGCCAAACACGCAACCAAATAATTTAACAAGATAAACGAACTCGAAAATTTTATAATTTTTGAAGTAGCAAAATTTAATTAGTACAAGTACATAACAGAACATAAATTGTAGTAACAATGCAACTGTAAAGCAAAACGACATAAATTCCTGGAAAATGCAAGCTTAATTGAAGCATCACAACTAACTTGCACGGAAAACATCTTATCATAGGAGTATCTCAATAGCAATAACATATACACTCATGCATAAGCATATGTAATACAAACATACACATATTTGTAAATGATAACATCGCCGGAGTTGATCTCCACCGTTGTTCTCTGACATCGGAATTCGGAAACCGATATCTGGTTTTGGGCAAGAAAAGGAAGAATTTTTTAGGTAAAGAGTTGTATAGTCATTCAAAAAAAAGATCTTATTGTTTACGAGGT
This sequence comes from Saposhnikovia divaricata, assembly GCA_036435485.1. Lineage (NCBI taxonomy): Eukaryota > Viridiplantae > Streptophyta > Magnoliopsida > Apiales > Apiaceae > Saposhnikovia > Saposhnikovia divaricata. The sequence goes on along the minus strand of CM071599.1, from coordinate 137,613,527 downwards.
AAAAAGGTCTTAACCCAAAATTAGAAAACCAAAGATGCCATTTCATTGTTTTAGGGAAAAAATAGAAGTTGCTCACATAAGATGCAAAGATTCAACAAATCTATGACCTTTTTCCTGAAAGAATAAGCATAATCACATAATAGAATTAATCCACAAGATTATACACCAAAAGTAATGAGATTATTGTAATAGAAAAGGTCAATTGTATTAAAATAAATTAAATGTCAGGCATGTGCGTACCTAATTGAAATTATGACTGATGAACACAAGAAAATAATATATTGCTCAATTGAATTAGAGGAGGTCGATTGAGAAGAGATGTGACAAGAATGGATAGTATATGGCAACAATTTGAGGCCTAGTTAAAGAAAGTTAAAGCTACATGAAAGTAAAGAAATGTAGGTCAGGGCTTTGGCCAGAGAAAGAATAATGTTTTGATGTGTAGTCATTCCAAAAGATAACATAATTGCAGTTATTGTGATTACTTGGTCAAGTATCTGTGTAATCACTACATCATTCACATACTACAACAACATGTAACAACATAGTAAATGCTTACAGAACATGAAACCAAACCAATACCATATAACATACCAGACAATAGCAGTTTAGCACCATCTTTTTAAAAAGTCTTAGCTTCAAGGTAACTTTTAACGATTCTTACTTTCTCAAAATAAACCTTACATGATCTCAAAATACTCCAATGAGAAGAAATGTCATTTCCTTTTCAAGTACCAGTATTATATTATAAAAAAGGTAGAGGATTTGAATGATCTAATAAACTACGGTGTAACACTGAACAAGGAGAACACTTTAAAGTTTGAACCGTATCTTCAGTATGCTTATATATTGATGTTCTTCGATTATTGACCAAAACATTATATGATCCCAGAGCAAAATGTAACAGTTATCCTTTGAATATTCTAATTGAAGTTAGTTAGTCAAGGTCACTTGTCCAAAGCAAAACAATGGAGAGAAAACATCCATCGTCTTATGGTCTACTATTATGGTCTACTATTAGAAGAGAGTTTGACACTGAACAAATGAAACAGATCTTTCAAAAACTAATTTGATACATAAATGTCCTTTTAATGTGCAAAACACACCACTAACAAGTACAAGTTTAAACTTGGGAGGCTTAGAATGAAATTACTGTTAGAATCTTAACTAACTACTAAAATGCAGAAAACAATTATGGAAGGCGAAGATAGATAACCTTATATTGGCTTTATTTTCCCTTTTTCCAGAATTTCTTCCTCAAATTCCTACAATGATCAAACACATCCTCCCTGGTATCACATTGCGATCAACTATAGCCTTAGCAGCACTAAAACCCCAAACAAACCTATGCCTACCAAGTACTCTGCCTTAGCCCAACAATAAACTACATCTCATATTCATCAAATTGTTACTACATCTCATATTCATCAAATGTCAATGGAAAGCCAACAATAACAAAAAAAATATTATATTTAAAGAAATACTAGACAATGTATAGTATAAAAAAATGAAAGAACATAACAAGTAGGAAAGGTAGGCACCAAGCCATAACATAAAGCTTAAAACATTACATCTTTCTTATGCCATCTTGTAAACCATGCATTTGCTTTATTCAGTATCAGCTTATTACACTAAGCTAAACTGACATAGAATTTTAGTCCGAAATAGTTGTTTGAAGAGGAAGAGAACTTTCATCTCCCATAGTCTCACAGAGTTTCTTCAGCAACAATTTTTGACATTCCAAACATCTTTAAAAGAATCAAAAAATTCACTCATCGAAGAATATAGACAACAAAATTAAGTAGGGATTCTATAACTATGGAAGTTAAAGATAAGTTACTAACTATATGGATTGTCTTCTCAAAACAAGATGCATGTTCATCCATTGAAGCATGACTGAATTCATCAATATGTTCCTTTACGTCCTCAAAGAACGTTGCTTCTTCCGATAATTCAGATTTTTTTTTTCTGCATGAAAGGATGGCTGGTACTGTAGCAATTGGAGATGGTTGTGGTTTTTCGTTTCCATTTTACGAAGACAATGAAAAAGAGTATGAAAGCAGGAATATCGAAGATTTGATACAATCATCACTCTGCAAATGCTATGCAATAGGAACGGATTTCGACTTGGACTACCTACCATCCACTTGGTCCACAACTAAACTAGCCACTTGATGACATGATCACCAGAGGTGGAGGTCCGGTGGAACGAAAACATTATTTTCAAGGGGACTTGCTGTATGCAGAAGAATGCTATTTTTTTTCGTGCTTTACTACTTGTATTACATAAATTCTAACTCCTAAGTAAGACACTTACGCCTCAATTCTAAGATATACAATCTTCAGGATACACATTTCGGAATTTAGTTTAAACATATACTGACTAAAAACGAAAAAAAAACTAAGGTATAGGCATTGGGCAACTTCACCTCAAGTTTCGAAACCAAGTATAGTGAATGCAGCTATGTTCTAAATTTGGTAGGGAGAATCACAAGGTTTCGGGATAATTTTAAACTAAAAAAAGAAAAAATTAACGATACAATCAGCACTACCAAAGCTCTTGTCCCCAAAAGACCCGGTTAAGCTTGGGCTTTTCAAAAGACCGGGTTAAGCTCGAGCTTTTGCGAATCGGGTAGGGCAGGATTTTGCCTAAAAATATAAGGTTTGTTGAAGATCTTAAACCCAGATTTGGATCTGGCAGGAATTTTTCGAGCTGGGCCTTTACCAAGTTTTGACCAAATAGGGTGGGGTCACATTTTTAGCTAATACTTTTTGTGCATCTCTACCATTAATAACGCATTAAACTAAACTAATTAAGGAGTTAAGATTGCAAAATAATTTGGTAAAAAATGCCTCAATGTATTAATCCATGCTATTTGTGGTAATCACATGTCGAATATGATGCACAAAAACTTAATCTAGCCCAAAAAAAAAAGTCAAAAAAATTTGTGAGAATTTTTCATTAGTCGTTATCTCTTCTTTGTGATATAAAAGTATTCATTCCGTGTATATATATATATATATATATATATATATATATATATATATATATATATATATATATTAAAATATCTAAAAATATCTTTAAATATCCTTGATAGTATATACAAAATCACCAGCTACTAGCTACTACATCAAAATACTCCAAATTACCTGAGAAAATATATGATTCAAATATTTAATTTAATAGATATTGTATAAAAAAATTAAAATATCTTTTCGATATCCATGATAATCATTTAGTATCCCAAAAGTATATTATCTTTCTGAGCAATGCTACGTACCCCGAAAAGGATCACGAATTTGTTCCCGAATGACACATGGCTTATTTTTATTTGCGGATTCATATTTATACACGATGGGCCCATCTTATTAATGTTAGGAGCAACCAATAGTATAATGACAACTCATCATTTGGGAATGGTTTTGAGAACCTTATTGGGAACTTTAGCATTTCTCTATCTTTATATAATATGGGTATATAAATACTTTTTAATATTCCCCAAGTGAACCTCAAGCGCCCCTAGCAGCCATAGTTGTCGAGGCGAGTGCCCAGTACGAGGGGGGAGTGCCCCCTCCCTTACTCTTTCCGGTAATTAACGAATAAATCTTCATCTAACTCAAAGAATAATAAAATGTAAAAAAATGTTTGTAAGAAATTTTCATTGATCGTTATCTCTTCTTAGTGATATTAAAGTATTCTATAAATATATATTACAATATCTAGAAAATCTCTAAATATCCTTGATAGTATATACAAAATCACCAACTACTAACTATTACATCAAAATACTCCAAAGTACATTACAAAAGTTATGATTCAAATATTTACTTTTGTAGATATTGTACAAAACTTTTTAAAAATAATTAAATATCTCCTCGATATCCATGATATTCATTTAGTATCCCAAAAATATATTATCTTTATATAATATGAGTATACAACACTTTTTTAATATCTACGTGAATATTTTCTGCATATAACCAAAGTTTTTTTTGACAATAAAGTGCTTATAAACTTTCGGTCAAATTTCACATATAAATAGACATGCAACCTCCTATGTTAAAACACATCTCAGCCTCCAATTTTCTCTTCTTTTTGTTTTCATTGCATATCAACCTTTTGACCATGAACAACTTTGAAAACTCAACTTCTCACTCAACTTCTCCAATGAATCTCTTGAATTCACCAACTAATCCATCTCAAACATCTGAAAACAATATTACTGAACATCCTCCAATTGAAAATTCTGCTATTGTAAATTTTGGAGAGTCTTCATTAAAAAGGTCCCGTGGTCGTCCTTTGGGATCAAAGAATAAGCCCAAAAGTGATGTCATGAATAATGTATTCTCGAATCCTATTCAAAACAATATCATCCTTCAGGTGCCACACATGGTTGATATAATCCAATGGGTGACTAATTTTACACAACAACATGCAATTTCATTAGTTATTCATAGTGGCTCTGGATCCATTTCAAAAGTCATTCTTAAACATTTAGGCTCCCAATTTCCGCCCAAAGAATTTATCGAAGAACTAAACTTGATTTCTTTTACAGGGGCTTATTTGATTTCTCCCTCGGTTGGAGGATCCTCTACTACCTATTTTTTCAATGCATCATTTGTTCGGAAAAATGGTAGGGTAATTGGTGGATCACCCTTGCGTATGTCTGCTTCTGGTCCGGTGATGTTGTCTGCTCTTGCTTTCAGCGATCCTGAATTTTATAAGATTGAGAACTTATCTTAAATTTTGTGTTAAAATTCAATTGAATTTAGATTTGAACTAATTTAAATTTATGTTAGGATTATCAAACCAATGATCTAAGAATCATACTTCAATATTAAATTTTCAACATAGCAAGTTTTTTATTTAATTATGCTTCATGTTTAGAGGAATGTTTATGGGGTTTATAACTCCTCACAATCGATTTCAAAATTGTATATAATATGTGATTCTGCATTTGTGAATAAGGCATGTAATTTACATTATCAAGTGACTTGTCACTCCCAATGTATGCTGCTATGTCACTCCTCCTGCTGTTGTTGTTTATCATTAGTATATACCTTATCAAGTCTATGCCTATACGCAGGGAAGACTCCATTTTTTTAAGGGCTTTTTAGTTTTCATGTCAAACTCAATAAGTATACTACCGAAAACAAGCGTAAAAAATAAACTCAGGCACATAATTTGCCAATGCCCACAAGATAGAACGAGGACACTAAGGCGTGCAATGTAGTCACGAGATATAATATTATGATAAAACAAAGAATGAGGTTCTTTGTGTTGTTGCCATCGTTGTTGCCACATAAGAAGAAACCTTAACTAGACAAACTCGACTAAGATTAAGCAAAGCATATATATTGTGCTTTTTGTTGGTAATGATTAAAACTTCAAATTACATTTTTTTTTCTACAAAAAAAGTAGAAATACTATTAATCAGTAGAAATAGCGAGTTGTACATGACTTGCCGACAACCAAGGCTGTTGTACGACTTGCCGACCAAGGCATCAAAGATAGGCTTGTTCCCCAAATAAAATTTTTAATCTTTCACCTATAAAAGGATCTAATCAGTTATACATACCTCTCACACGAAAATTGTCCAAGATGGAAGGTTTCTGAGCCCTCCTAAAACTCAAGGTTTAAAGGAGGGCCTAATTTTATCGTAGTAGTCGACACTACCTGATCATTCCGTGGTTATAATTCACAACCCAGATTCTAGAGACGGAATTAGGGGGCACGAGCTGGTGGCCGTCCCCCCAAAATTCTATAATATAAAAATTTTGTATATATAAAATTCAAAAATCTTCATTTAGCACTCCCTCCCATTTTTACAAAAAAAAAAAAAAAAATCATTTAGTTCCCTTTTTTTTCAAAAATTTTCATTTAGTCCTCATTTTTTTTTACAAAAATCTTCATTTAGTCTACTATTTTTTTTACAAAAATCTTCATTTAGTTCACTTTTTTTTTACAAAAAAATTATGAACTAGAATTTTCCGATTACCGAAAAATTTGGTCCCTCCAATATATATTCCAGGTTCCATCCTTAGAGATTCTTTAGCAAGTTAGAATCACCCCATACTATCGACTCATCGACAAAAGTCACCAGTGAATACACTTATCACTCCATGTTTACGGGCAGGTACTGCCAGCATGTCCGCAAGGCCTATAAATCAAAATACAAGAGCAAGGGTGCCCAAAAGCTAAGGTCTTCAACAGATATAAGTTCTAACTGCAGATTCGTTTCTAGGAGAATCGTGGATACGAAACTCCCTGGCTTCAACAACACATATGATTATTCGGCTATTATATTTTTGGATTAGCTGGAAACCAATGATAATATACTGTATGATCATTATCTTTGGGATTAGCACATTATACATACAATTTGACGATGAAAATGATCTGGATTTATTACCATGTTTCTCATCATACAATTGGGAGCTCTACAGTCTGTACTGAATTTTTTAAATCATTATAAAATAATTTTATTGCAGTATTAAGAATAATTTATGAGATGTTACATATGTATATGATTGATATGCTCTTGATCATAATTTAAAGTATATTATGTAGACGCTGAAGGTTTTTACACTATTTCAATATGAATAGATTTCATAAAAGCTACTCTTGAACAGATTTTTTTATAGGCTTATATATGTATATAAGAAAAGAGTAGTTTAAAAAATCTTTAGTTTTATGTAGTCACAAAAATTAACATAATATTCTCTTTAATTTCTACTGAAAGGAAAAACTCCATCCATATTATTTTTATTAAGAACGTAGAACAACTAATGAAGCTAAATTCAAAGGGATGTAGAAAATGAACTTGCCACATTAATTACGACTGTTATGCTACAAATGTAATGTATACAAAATTTAACCCTTCATTCAAGATATTATAATACAACGGAGATGATGTCATTAATCAAGATTCGAAAGTACAAAGGAGATGATGTCAGGATGCGACTTTATGGGACAAATATACAAACAATATTGGTGACCAACTCGATCAATATTTTGTAAGGCGGTGACCTAACTTATGGCTATATATATGATTGCATTGTATGACTACCAGTTATTGCTTTACAAGCTATGACATGACTCTAAAGAGAAATGTGGCACGACAAATATATTCAGACTTGCCAACTTAACATACCATGAAAGAAAACATAATATTCATCATTGTTAGAGAGGGAGGCTCCAGTTGTAACAAAACCTTCCCACCAACCATTGCTCCACCATGCATCAAATGCTGCTCCAACCTCAATTCAAGTGGGAGGTTCTTCTTCAGGACATGGGCGGATAGTAAGTCGCCCAGGGTGTCTCATGCTATCAGCAGGTGCAACTCTTGGTGCTGCAATCCATTTCTACCCATCATATAGTGTTGACATATATGTTAATATATTATTAGGGAAAAATGGAGACTTACCTTTAATATTATTAGTTAAAAACAGAGAGTTTCGTTATTATGTTAATTTCTATTATTGAAAATTAGAGATTTGTTATATAAAAAATTGTGATGTATTATAATAAACTTGAGGTGAGTGCCTCCACCATTAATGAGAAGATAATCTTGAGAGCATATTTATCATGGTATCAGAGCCCGAGGGGTGAAAAAAAACCCTACGAGAGTTCGTGGGTGTGAGAAGAACCCGCGAGAGTTCGTGGGTGAGAGAAAAAAAGATCCCGCGAGAGTTTGTTGGTGAGAGAAAAAGATCCCGCGAGAGTTCGTGGGTAGATGAAAAAAATCCTACAAGAGTTTGTGGGTGAAAAAAACTACAAGATTTCTTGAATGTGGAAGAAAATGAAAATTTTGATTACGAAGTTAAAGACAAGATGAAAGCAAAATGATGCTGATGGATTTGTGGAAGAGAATATATTAAGCCAGCCAACCAAAAGAGAGATTTTTAGAAGAATTGCGACAGAAACAATAATGGTGGCAGCGATGTCAAAGATGATAAAGACGAGGATAAAGATCTTATTACACCGAGAAAGCTGATTCAAGTGAGTGAATATGTTGATTGGAGTAGATGATTCTATTTTTTTTTAATTCCGGAAAACTCTCGATTTTGAGTATCGTGAGTTTCAGGGATGATGTTGACATATATGTTAATATATTATTATAGGAAAAATGGAGACTTACACTACGACAAATTTGGGCTTTCGTCACTCTTTTGTACAGTAAGGGCTGTGACACTTTGGAAAAAACGAGTGGCTAAAGGTCATCTTCCCAAGTTTTAGCCACACAATTGTTTTTCGAGTGACCAAAAATACATTTTTTGTAAGATTCAGTCACAACTTTAAAAATGTGTGACAATTGAGAGATAAAATTGCATGGTTTTTTGTTGACTTTGACGAATTCCAAAATTTATAGTCATACTTGAGAGATAGAAGTATGACAATGACTAGCGACGCTTCTTTGTTGTGTCTAAATGTTACGAAACGGCCACAGTCGTTTTCGGTGATGTGGCTAAATGGGAAATAACCTATTGTCACTACATTTTATATGTGACTAAAATTTAGAGTTTTCTTCATATATGTCAGAGCTTTGTTCGCACCAAAACTCTCTCATGTTCTTGAAGATCAAACACGATTTTGATTACATTTTTGATATCCAATTTTGGAGTGCGAGTACTCGAATCGAAGCCCTCGATATCTAGTTTCATAATCCTCAATCAATTTTCTCTTTGGGTAAGATCTCAATTTTATACGAATTGTTTTTATAATTTGCATTTTATGTGTTCTATGGTTCATATTCGAAAATTGGGGTTTTTTGTTGTGTGAATTGTTCGGTCACAGTGAAGTGATTTATGTGTGTAATTGAAGGCTTCATGTTCGAATTAGACTGTGTCGAGTTCTTTTTTTTTACCGATTTTAATTCATTTGTTTGGATTGATGTGATATAGTTAAGTTAATTTGACATTGTGAGCAATTTGAGGACAACTAAAGCTTCATTTTAACACTAAGAACACTGAATTTGGTTCGCATTTGTAATTATAGAAATTTGTCAACTTTCAAATTCACTCACAATACAATATAATATTATCAATTTTTAAAAAATGAAAATTTTACAGATGTATGGGATACAACATAAATAGCAGATTACAAAATTAAGACAACTATTCCTACTGTAGGTAGCACTACTACCAGTATACCCGGACTGAGCTTTCTTCAGTCCTGCATCTCATGTCAGAACCAGGGGTCCTCTCTGCCCCTGGTCGCAAACTGGGAGGAACATATGCTCCTTTAGTAGCACCTGGTGCAGCTGCTGCATCTGATATAGGTGCCTGCTCACTGAATGTTTCACTTGGTTTAGCGAGACCATCAGGTTACTATTCATTAAGGCATTTATATAATAGAACAATAGAAACGGGTAAAGAACAAGTATAGTTCCAAGATGAAAGCAGAGCAACACTCCGATCATTATCGCAAATATCAAGATGAAAATGAAAATCAACTTTATCAAGGAGCCACAATAACCTGCTTAAGAAGATCTATAAGCGATGAAATAGATTCACGAAATGAGGCAGAATAGTTCCAATGTTTGCATTGCCTGTGTAAGTGCTCGACAAGCTATTTCAAGCTCAGATCAATGTTAGTTCATCATATAAGGGTGATTACAATCTACTAATATATAAACTTCAATTATCAAGCCTTGAATGTATTGTTATTTTTACTCACCAGAAGTGTTCCACAAATAGTTGATAACCTCTGCTTCTCAAAATTACTATATGCAGAGCAGCAGCATAAAACTTCATGACAGACTTCTGATTTTGGGAATAGTTGCTTTACAGCAATTAAAGTTCTGTCTGATAGAAGTCCCATCAATGAAAAGAGTATACACGAGTTATAAAAAATCAAAGTCAATTGTGATAGATAATCTTAACCATGAACAAACTAGTCATCCTTTAGGATACCTTGTAAACAAGACCAAAGCCACCTTCTGTCTTTACTTCGTTGACAACCTTTCCACCAAAGTATTCCAAAAACCAAGACAAAACCAGATATTGCGGCAACCACAATCCCCACAATAATGCCCACTGATCTTTTCACCTCACTCGGGTTGCTGTCAACATTAATATAACATTAACAAATAGTTCAATAGGTATAGAACTGGATCAATACCTCAATATGTGAGTACACATAAATCAGATTTAACCATCATGCAAGTCAATATGTAGAACATTCATCCAGTACACATCTTTTACAGGTCTACAACTGCATACTTACAAGCTAATGATCAATAAACAATAAAACTCTAAGCACGTCATACACCATGTTTCTTTCTTGACATCAAATGCATCTAAGCTACCAATAATGAACAATGACCATGTCAAACAAGAGAGTATTAGGGGTCGAAATAGCTAGTTAACAGAACACTATATGCAGATTTATCTAGTTATTCCTTCTTGAAAAATATAAAAAGACAAAAAGAACTCAAACATAACACTATAAATAACAATTGTTATGATAAAAATCAAAATACTTCCACGCTGTTATGATAATAATTGTCTCCTTACGTCAAAACACTTGCATATAACATTGCAAAAAAAAATACATTACAAAGAAATAATAACAAAATTCTAATTAGAACCAGTCTCCCTCCTCCTCTTGTAAATCCTGGACATGGTGACAGCCAATCCAATGATCCTCTCACACAACTCCAGGGCCCGAAGACGCTCCGCCTCCCTCCTCTCCTTCTCTAGCTCGAAATCCAACAACAGAAACATCCACTGGAGTTGCTGATCATAGGAAAACTCAGACCTGATGTTCTTTGGAACATCGTCCACTGGAAAGCTTGCACCTTCCACTATGATCGTGAAGTTTTCGTAGTGGAACAATACTTTTGATAGACGTATGGTGAGAGCGTTGAAGACCATTTGATATATTTGATACAATTAAGAATGTTTAAGAGGATGAGAAAAGGGATTAACTGGGGATGGTTTATATAGAGGAGTTGTAAGGCATATGAAACAACGCTCATATTAACTGAGAATGTCATAATTGCACGCAGTTTTAGTCTCTTAGATTCCCAATAGACGAAATAAACTCTCTGAGTTTCAATACACATATTCTCAAACACGTATTCCCAATAGACGCAAGACTAATGAGAAACATCTCAATATTTACGCATCTTTTCAAAAAATGCAAGACTTAATAGATTTAGAGAGAGAGAGAGAGAGAGAGAGAGAGAGAGAGAGAGAGAGAGAGAGAGGGGGAGGGAGGGAGGGAGAGAGAGGAGACATACAGGTGCTAATTGCCGGATATCATCTTTGCCAGAAAGGGGGTGAAAACCTAGGGTTAAAACAGGCCAATTGATCTGAACAGTGCCTCCGCTCATTTAAATTTTCAGCTTCTGGGGCTTTGTTTCACTAAAATCTAGAACCAATTGTTGTATAAGAGGGAAGAAAAGGATTAAATTGTGTGTGTGAGATTCAGTCGAGAGAGAGAAGAGATGTGATTTAGGGTATAATTGTTAAGGGGGGAAAATATTTGGTGTAAAGTGGGGAACTTTTGATTAAGGGGGGAAATATTTGGTACAATTTTTTATTGAAATTACTTTTTGAAAATCAATTTTAAATCATTTATTAATTCGATGTTTAAATAAAATAATATTCTAAAATCGAAATTTTGATTTTAAAATCAAGATATCAAAATTAGCTTCATCCCCATATTTTTCAAATAATTTTGGGTTCAAAAATGAATTTATTATGATTTTTACAAGTTTATTCAGTGAATCTGGATCGTGTCCCGTTATAGGAAGTAGCACTTTTACCACATTTTCGTTAAGATCTCGTACAACCCAGCCTTTTTATTTTTTGATTATTTTTTTCCCAACATTAAAATGAGTGTCTATTAACATCCGTACGGTTCGATCATCGAAAAAAACATTCAAAAAAATTATTCAGTGAATCTGGATCGTGTCTCGTTATAGGAAGTAGCAGTTTTACCACATTTTCGTTAAGATCTCGTAAAACCTGACCTTTTTATTTTTCGATTATTTTTTTCCAACACTAAAATGATTGTTTATTAACATCCGTACGGTTCGATCGTCGAAAAAACATTCAAAAAAATTATTCAGTGAATTTGGATCGTGTCTCGTTATAAGAAGTAGCACTTTTACCACATTTTCGTTAAGATCTCGCACAACCCGGCCTTTTTATTTTTCGATAATTTTTTCCCAACATTAAAATTAGTGTTTATTAACATCCGTACGGTTCGATCGTCGAAAAAAATATTCAAAAAAATTATTCAGTGAATCTGGATCGTGTCTCGTTATAGGAAGTAGCAGTTTTACCACATTTTCGTTAAGATCTCGTACAACCCGATCTTTTTATTTTTCGATTATTTTTTTCCAACACTAAAATGATTGTTTATTAACATCCGTACGGTTCGATCGTCGAAAAAAACATTCAAAAAAATTATTCAGTGAATCTGGATCGTGTCTCGTTATAGGAAGTAGCACTTTTACCACATTTTCGTTAAGATATCGTACAACCCGGCCTTTTTATTTTTCGATTATTTTTTTTCCAACAATAAAATGAATGTTTATTAACATCCGTACGGTTCGATTGTCGAAAAAAACATTCAAAAAAATTATTCAGTGAATCTGGATCGTGTCCCGTTATAGGAAGTAGCACTTTTACCACATTTTCGTTAAGATCTCGTACAACCTGACCTTTTTATTTTTTGATTATTTTTTTCCAACACTAAAATGAGTGTTTATTAGCATCCGTACGGTTCGATCGTCGAAAAAAACATTCAAAAAAATTATTCAGTGAATCTGGATCGTGTCTCGTTATAGAAAGTAGCACTTTTACCACATTTTCATTAAGATCTCGTACAACCCGGCCTTTTTATTTTTTGATTATTTTTTTCCAACACTAAAATGAGTGTTTATTAACATCCGTACGGTTCGATCGTCGAAAAAAAATTCAAAAAAAATTATTCAGTGAATCTGGATCGTGTCTCGTTATAGGAAGTAGCACTTTTACCACATTTTCGTTAATATATCATACAACCCGGCCTTTTTATTTTTTGATTATTTTTTTCCAACACTAAAATGAGTGTTTATTAACATCCGTACGGTTCGATCATCGAAAAAAATATTCAAAATTTTTTTCAGTGAATCTGGATCGTGTCTCGTTATTGGAAGTAGCACTTTTACCACATTTTTGTTAAGATCTCGTACAACCCGGCCTTTTTATTTTTCGATTATTTTTTTCCAACACTAAAATGTGTGTTTATTAACATCCGTACGGTTCGATCGTCGAAAAAAAATTCAAAAAAAATTATTCAGTGAATCTGGATCGTGTCCCGTTATAGGAAGTAGCACTTTTACCACATTTTCGTTAAGATTTCGTACAACCCAGCCTTTTTATTTTTTGATTATTTTTTTCCCAACATTAAAATGAGTGTCTATTAACATCCGTACGGTTCGATCATCGAAAAAAACATTCAAAAAAATTATTCAGTGAATCTGGATCGTGTCTCGTTATAGGAAGTAGCAGTTTTACCACATTTTCGTTAAGATCTCGTAAAACCTGACCTTTTTATTTTTCGATTATTTTTTTCCAACACTAAAATGATTGTTTATTAACATCCGTACGGTTCGATCGTCGAAAAAACATTCAAAAAAGTTATTCAGTGAATTTGGATCGTGTCTCGTTATAAGAAGTAGCACTTTTACCACATTTTCGTTAAGATCTCGCACAACCCGGCCTTTTTATTTTTCGATTATTTTTTTCCCAACATTAAAATTAGTGTTTATTAACATCCGTACGGTTCGATCGTCGAAAAAAATATTCAAAAAAATTATTCAGTGAATCTGGATCGTGTCTCGTTATAGGAAGTAGCAGTTTTACAACATTTTCGTTAAGATCTCGTACAACCCGATCTTTTTATTTTTCGATTATTTTTTTCCAACACTAAAATGATTGTTTATTAACATCCGTACGGTTCGATCGTCGAAAAAAATATTCAAAAAAATTATTCAGTGAATCTGGATCGTGTCTCGTTATAGGAAGTTGCACTTTTACCACATTTTCGTTAAGATATCGTACAACCCGGCCTTTTTATTTTTCGATTATTTTTTTTCCAACAATAAAATGAATGTTTATTAACATCCGTACGGTTCGATTGTCGAAAAAAACATTCAAAAAAATTATTCAGTGAATCTGGATCGTGTCCCGTTATAGGAAGTAGCACTTTTACCACATTTTCGTTAAGATCTCGTACAACCTGACCTTTTTATTTTTCGATTATTTTTTTCCAACACTAAAATGAGTGTTTATTAGCATCCGTACGGTTCGATCGTCGAAAAAAACATTCAAAAAAATTATTCAGTGAATCTGGATCGTGTCTCGTTATAGAAAGTAGCACTTTTACCACATTTTCGTTAAGATCTCGTACAACCCGGCCTTTTTATTTTTTGATTATTTTTTTCCAACACTAAAATGAGTGTTTATTAACATCCGTACGGTTCGATCGTCGAAAAAAAATTCAAAAAAAATTATTCAGTGAATCTGGATCGTGTCTCGTTATAGGAAGTAGCACTTTTACCACATTTTCGTTAATATCTCATACAACCCGGCCTTTTTATTTTTTGATTATTTTTTTCCAACACTAAAATGAGTGTTTATTAACATCCGTACGGTTCGATCATCGAAAAAAATATTCAAAATTTTTTTCAGTGAATCTGGATCGTGTCTCGTTACTGGAAGTAGCACTTTTACCACATTTTTGTTAAGATCTCGTACAACCCGGCCTTTTTATTTTTCGATTATTTTTTTCCAACACTAAAATGTGTGTTTATTAACATCCGTACGGTTCGATCGTCGAAAAAAACATTCAAAAAAATTATTCAGTGAATCTGGATCGTGTCCCGTTATATAATATCTCATACATTAAAATTATTTTATAAAAAAAAATATTTCCATTTCCTTCTTCTCCTTTACCTCCTTCATTTCCTGCCAAACCAAAGTTTCTTGAAAATTTTACTAAACCTAATTGCCCCCCAAACCAGATTTTTTGTTTCCCTCCTTCACATATGCTGATAATTGAAGTCAAATTTTATCAATATCCAAAATTTCCCCCAAACCCAAAATTTTGAGTGTTTCAATTCCCTCTTCTCTGCCTTATCTCCCCCAAACTTTCACCTTCTCTACAAGTCCCCATATTAGGCATTGTGAAGAATTTATGTTTTTGATACAACAAGATTGAGTGTTTTGATTCAACTTTCTTCATATCCCTTGTAAATCTTCTTCTTATGTGAGTTTTGCATATCCTTAATTTGTTTTTTTACTTTAATTCTTATTTTATGAAATGATTAAATTAATTGTTGAGCTGAAATTAGTTGCTTTAAGTTGATTTATTTGTATGTTAGGGGCAAGTCTTGAATTAAGATTTGGAATTTCTTACAGAAGATGTATCACGGTGGAACTATAATAAGGAGACGTTGACGAAGAAGAATGGATCAATGTTTGATTCTGTTACTCAAGGGCATCATGATTAATTCTTAGCCTTTTTTATTTTTAATCATTTGAAGAGATTACTCTTGGTTAACATGGATGACTGCTTGCCAGGAATCTGGTGAAGAGATTATAGGTTGTTCAGCGAAGGAGTTGTATTTGCTAAAGCACGAACAACAGGATGATGAGCAGTTTGCACAAATTATGTTGAGAGGTATTTTTACACAATTTCTACTGAAGCTTAATATCAAGGAGGAATTATAGGGCGACGAACAGAATGTGAAAATAACAGTTGTCAAAGCAGAGATGGTCAATTATGTTGCTGAAACTAGATACCTTCTTGATTTGATTCTGATGTCTTGCTGAAATAATGTAGCTATATAGTAGCTTTAATCTGATTTGAAGTTATTGAACAAATGATGAGGTTTTTTTTACAACATTTCCAAGACAAAATTTGAACAGCATGTCCACTTTATCTATATGGTTAGATGTAAATTTTTTGTTCAAAGATGATTGCAGCCTGCTGCTTTGTTATAATGTTATATCTCATGGCCTCTGTAACTACTTGCAGCTTTAGTTTATGTACAGCTTGGAGTTCTATATCTCAGTAGCATGATGAAGTATTGATTAATTATATGATCAGGTGATAAATCTGAAAACGCTTCTTCAAATGCAAGTGAGCAAGGTCAAGTATCTGATCAAAGAAAATCATCTGCTTTGTTTACTTTCTTTTGTATTAGGTTGCATCCTATAAGGGTTTTGCATAATTTTTTTCCATATAATATGCAGACTTTTGCCAAGGGCTTGTTGGATGTTGCTGATAATATGGGTAGAGCTTCTTCAGTTGTCAAAGACAGTTATGCAAAGATGGACACTTCTAAAGACAGTACTGGAGCTGTGCCACTTCTAAAAACATTGCTCGAAGGCGTTGAAATGACTGAAAAGCAGTTGGTAGAGGTATCCTTAGTATATTTTGTCACGCAGATACCAGAAACTATCTTCACTAATCAAGTTACCTTGGATAGTGTCTACCTCATATATATAATTTTTTCTTCTATTTCCTGTTATTGTTATTGTATTCTCTTCTATTTCCTGTTTTAGATCATATTGTTCTTGAGGCACGTATTATGACCTTACTTTTTATAGCCACGTATATATGGCTTGAACTAATATTTTACCAATTATCACACAGGTATTTAATAAATTTGGAGTGGAGAAGTATGATCCTATAAATTAGCAATTTGATCCCCATAGGCATAATGCTGTTTTCCAAGTGCCAGATCCTACTAAAGATTTTGCAGGGGACTGTGAGCCAGTTGTGATGATTGCCAAAGTACTTGCCTCTGTTGTACAAGAAGCAATTGATTTTTTTCCTTCAACAATTCAATAAGTTTGTATCGCACATAATTTGTATGTAGATGAGAATTGATTTATGTATGGCTAAGTGTTTGAATTTTATAATAGCATTGTGTTTCAATTTGGGCATTTTGGTATTATTACTTATAATGGATCACTTATAATACAAATAAAACCATGTATAATTTAGTTAAGTGTGTGTGGCTATTACTATCCTTTAGCCACACTATATATTACAAAAATTCTATAAAAATAGGCTTTAGCTAGAACTATAGTTTCTACAATTATTAGTGACTAAAAGCAGTTATTTAATAGTGTATATAACATAGAAACGACCACACAAAAATTATAGAATATGGCCATACTTAAGCTTTTTGCCACAATTTACTAATAAATAGTGCGAAGAAAACTAAGCCTTTGATGAATGTTGGTATTTAGCCACGTTATTAATTCTCGTTAGCCACTACGCATCCTGTGGATGCAAGCTGGTATTTAGTCACACTTTTGAGCTTAAAATGGGGACTGTCAGACCCAAGTGGTGGTATGATTTAGTCACTCTGTTTTCAGTTACAGCCACACAACAGGGGTGTGTCCGTAGGGGGCGTACGATGATCCGACCTTATGTCACACTTAAATGAAAAATTAAAGAGTGACGTAAAGTTCATAGCCACACATATTTTATGTGACCGAAGCCAAAATTTGACGTAGTGTTACCTTTAATATTATTATTAGGTAAAAACGGAGAGTTCTGTTATTATGTTAATTTCTATTATTGAGAATTAGAGATTTGCGATATAAACAATTGTGATGTATTGTAATAAACTTGAGGTGAGTGCCTCCACTATTAATGAGAAGATAATCTTGAGAGCATATTTATCATATAGTGTTAAGAAACGTGCAAGTGTTAATTAGTATACACTATATTATAGGTATTTAGATTAAAAAAATTATTGGTTCAATACGTGTTAGACCATATATCACTCGCATGACATGTTAAACCATATCACTCGCATGATAAAAATATACATGACAATCACATATGCCTTGTACCGGGCACGGTGTTGTGTCCTATGTCATGTCAAGGATAGAGTTAAAACCAAATGATATGTGAAAGTCGTGACCATCCAAGAAATCAAGTGCATTCAAGAGCATAACATGATCATCTTAGCATTAATTGTTCAGAGTAGTATGTTTTTTTGCAAAAAATTATGTACCTCTATCTTGCCAGATCCTTTTTTATTATTCACATCATTGTACTGGACTTTGAAACAGTTTTTGGAAATATTCACAACCTTACACCTAACCCACCGGCTACGCATATCGCTGCCTTGACAAAGTAGGGCATCGTCTTGACAGAGTATTTCTATCTCATCTCCAACCACAAAAGAAGACCACTTGTTGGGATTTTGTTCCAAAAGTTGTACACCGGCTTCTTGACTTACAGATATTACTTCTGAACAACTACTATTCTGTCCCTGTCGCACTCTGCTGCTTCTTTGCTTTTTTGGGATTCTCATTACAAGATCCTTCTCAAGAGACCTCACTCTCTTTCTACTCGAACAACTACCGCGGTGATTTGGAACAAGGTCGAGATCTGAGGATCACAGGGAATCTTCATCAGTACGCAGCAAACCGTATAACAAAGATACACTCCACAATTGAAAGAAATAATATTTATAAGTACATATATAGAATACCTATAGTCACATCAAATGCATCTGTCTCAGAGATAAATACACCAATATCATTACTAAATAATACAAGGCTTGATATATCAATTACAACTGAGCATGCAAAACACAAATATAATATACATACGAGCTACGACATAATAGCAAAATTACCAACGAGTGAATGTCTAATCAAGTAGAGCAAAACATGCATATATTACTAATTCAAAATGTAACAGAGAGAGATAAAATCATTATACCCCCTTAAAAAAATTCCAAACAAATTATCTTATCGGCTAAACCAAATCATATGAATTATGGGATCTGTTTTAAACTTGTATGAAGTATAGAGAGAGATTGTACCTCAAATCAAGATAGCTATAAGAAAATATCGAAAGATTATTCGAGGCACGTGAAAACCACGTTGTCCTTAAAACAGATAAGCCCCTTCCGTATGTGCTCGAAGGTGTGTTGTGGGTTCCGTCTCCGAGGATACAAGGTAATCTTTAAGCAATAGTGACCCGCCTCCTACGAACCGAACAAACATGCCATCTATCTCACAAAAAACTGAACCTAGAGCTCTAAGAATAATGCAATGAATAGCTTGTATGATTTTGGGTATATAACAATGAAGAAAATGTCTACTTATATAGTAGTATAGAAAGTAACTCACCCATACAATAACTTTGTAACCCCCAAGTCAATAACTTTGTAACCTCCATCACATAAGAATTATAGGAGATAAAAAATTGTAAACCATGAGTTATAAATCAAATAAAATAAAGTGTAATGCTAGGGAATCAAACAAATTTCCCAAAAACTTTTCCAAAATGATGTGGCAGGTGATGATGTGTTAAAATGGGAAGATTTAATTGGTGGAATTGATGTGAATGCAGGGGGTCCATATCATTTATTACTCCTGCCACATCATTTTGGAAAAAAATTTGGGAAATTTGTTTGGTTCCCTAGCATTTTTCTAAAATAAAATGTTTTTATATTCAAAAATATTCTAATAACCTGTTACAAAATGTTTTTTCATTTGTAGTACTAGTAAAAGTGGTGTTTGCTATGTCGTTCTGGTCAATGAGCACAACCGCAAAGTTATTCTCTTTTTCTTTTCACAAACCTTTTATAGGATATCATAAGCTGTTAGTGGACTTCATCACCCACACAATTTTCTTCATAAAACAACAGTACTACCTTATCTTCATAAAACAACAGTAGTACCTTATCTTCAAGGTACCTTCGCTCCTTTATTTGAGTTGAGGGGTCGCCAAGAGGACCTTCAAAGATGGCTTCTTAGTGATTGATTCATCTTCTGTCTTCAGAAAATTTATCCTTTCGTTGCTAAAAGGATAGCCCAAGGCTCCATATCTACCAAATAGGTACCAATGTACGTGTTTGCAAAATCCTGCCAGTTGAGTCAATGATAACAAGGCAGATAATTTGTCCTCGATCCGAAACACCAAAGCTTTTTTGCAGACGCTTCCTGGATGTTATATCAGAGACTGGGATTGAGGGCCATGGCATGCTAGAGAAAAAATCTTGAGAAGACTTGAGTGGCATTTCTCCATGCAAGCTAAAATCAACACCAACAGGAACAGAGACAACTTCAAAATTATCGTTTGGTTTATAATCATTGCATAATTCCAGCAACAGTGGTGCGCACCAATTCAAGTGAACACCATGACCCGATATTGGCACAAAATATATTACAATAACCTTTCATGCCAACTGCTCAGCTTTAACCAGTTCATTGTTATTTTCAATAGGTAATCCCCATTTTCGCTGAAGAGAAGTCAAGGCAAATTAATAATATCCCCCTTCTTATAACTCCGCTTCATTACCTCATTTTCTTCCTCCAATTTGTAGGATTTACTTTTTGAAAACCCTATTGAATAAGTGATTTGAGGGAATGAGAATCCGAGCAACGTGAAACAGAGTTAATATTTCTACTTGATAATTTACGAGATAATCTATGAACAACCATTTCACAGTAAAATTAATGAGATTCTTGAAAAATTAAGGTTAACTGTGTCAACAAAAAAATAATGAAATGTCATACATACAGTTAATGCCTACCTAATTGAAGTTGTAATATATTAACACGAGATATGCACAAGATAACAATATATTATTAATGGAGGTAGTCTAATTGGTAGCAATTGAAAAGAGATGTGACATGCAACGGACAGTTTAAGGCAACATTTAAAGGTCATCCTAGTTAAATAAGAAAGCTAATAACTTAGCAAAAACCAAAAAAAAATAAAAAATAAATAAAAAAAGAAAGCTAATAGCTTTATAAAAGTGAAAGGATGCAGGTCGGGACTTTGGCCAGAGGAAGAAATTTTATTTTGAGATAAAGAGTTGTGTAGTCATTCAAAAATAGAGTTTATTGTTTATGAAATAAAAAAAGTCTTAATCTGAAATTGGGGGAAAAATTGTTGCCTATGATATTTTTCCTTTTTCTTGAACAACCATTTTACAATTATAAGATTATTGTAATAAAATTAAGATGCAAATATTCTATTAATATTAACCTTTCTTCCCTAAAAGACCAAGTAAAATCACATAATAGTAGAGCTGTAAACGAACCGAACTCGGACGAACTTTTAACGAACTCGGACAAATTCTTAACGAACCCAACAATGTTTGGTAAACTTATCGGACACTTTTTCTTGTCTGAACTCGAGTTCGGTAATGAACCGAACCGAACACGAACTGTTCACGAACATACCGAACACGAACCGAACACGAACAGTTTGGTAATTATATATATAATTATAATTTTAAAAATAAAAAAAATTGTAAATATTAATGTTTTTATCAAACGAACCGAACTCGGAAGAACTCTTAACGAACTCGGACGAAATCCTAACGAACCGAACAATGTTCGGTAAGCTTATCGGACACTTTTTCTTGTCTGAACTCTAGTTCGGTAAGCTTATCGGACGAGTTAACCGAACTCGAACTGAACCGAACGAGCTTAGCGAACAGTCCGGTTCGTTTACAGCACTACATAATAGAGTTAATCCACACGATTATACAATAAAAGTAATAACATTATTGTAACAAAAAAAGGGTCAAATGCATTAATAAAAAAATATTAAATGTCATGCATAAGGCTGATGATGTGATTGAAGTTGTGAAAGATGAACATGAGATCCACAAAAAAAACAATATATTATTCGATTTCGGCAATGGAGTGGCCTAATTCATAGCAATTGAAAGGAGATATGGCATGTAATAGATGATTCACGACAACAATTTAAGGTCTTTCTAATTAAAGTGTCGGGGCTTTCGCTAGAGGAAGAAAAATATTTTGAGATTAAGAGTTCTCTAGTCATCCAGAAAGAGAGCTTATTCATTTGAGGTAAAAAAGGATTTAACCAGAAATTAGATAATAAAAAAATTCCATTCTATTATTTTAGAAAATAATGACATTTTTCCTTTTTCTTGAACAACCATTTTACAATAACGAGATTATTTTAATTTAATAAAGATGTAAAGATGTATCACCTGTTTTTCCAAAAAGAATAGGCATAATCACATAATAGAACTAAAACATATTCACAAGACTATAGAATAAAAGTAATTAATGAGATAATTGTAACAAAAAAAAGGTCAACGGTATAAACAAAAGAAATAATTATATTTCAGGCATAAGGTTTGTGAGTATCAAATAGAAGTTGTAATTGATTAACATGAGATTTGCACAAAATAACAAAATATTATTCGATTGTAGTTGTGGAGGTAGTCTAATTTGGGGCAATTGAGAAGAGAAGTGACATGCAATGGATGGTTCAAGGCAGTTTGAGGTCTTCATAGTTAAGGAAGAAAGCTAATAGCTCCATGAAAGTGAAGGGATGCATGTTGGGGCTTTGGCTATAGGAAGAAGAGTTTTTTAAGTTTAAGAGTTTTGTAGTCATTAAAAAATAAAAAGTTCATTTATTATGAGATAAAAATGGTCGTAACCTGAAATGAACAAAAAAATCAATTAATATTCTAGAAACTAAATAGTTGCTAACGACATTTTTCCTTTTTTCTTGATTTTACAATAATGAGATTATTATAATAAAATTAAGATGCAAAGATTTATGATATTTTTTCGTAGAAGAATATGCATAATCACATAATAGAATCAATACATTTTCATAAGATTATGCAATTATAAGATTATGCAATTGAAGTAATGAGATTATTGTAACAAAAAAAGGTCAACGGTATAAACAAATATAATAATTAAATGTCATTCATAAGGTTAGGGCCTACCTAATTGAAGTTGTGATAGATGAACACGAGAAGTGATGCGGAGATAGCCTAATTCATAGCAATTGAGAAGAGATGTGGTATGCAACAGACGGTTCAATGCAACATTTTAAGGTCTTTCTAGTTAAGGAAGAAAGCTAAATAGCTCCATAAAAGTGAAAGGATACAGGTCGGGGCTTTGGCTAGAGCAAAAAATGAAGAATTTTTGAGGTAAAGAGCTGTATAGTCATTAAAAAAGCGCTTATTGTTTATGAGGTAAAAAGGTCTTAACCCAAAATTAGAAGAAAAAAAAATTCCAATATTTCATTATTTTAAGGGGAAAAAAAAAAGTTGCACAAGATAATAATTTATTGTTCAATTGTATTAGTGGAGGTGGACTGAGAAGAGATGTGAAAGGGAATGGACAGTCTAAGGCAACATTTTGAAGCCTAGTTAAAGAAAGCTAATAACTCCATGAAAGTAAAGAGATGTAGGTCAGGGCTTTGTCCAGAGAAAGAATAACGTTTTGAGGTGTAATCATTTCAAAAGAAAACGTAATTGCAGTTATTGTGATTACTTTGTGCTGTGTAATCACTACATTACTCACATAATACAATAACAGGTAACAGCATAGTAAATGCTTACAGAACATGAAACCAAACCAGTACCATATAACATACCAGACAATAGCAGTTTAGCACCACGTTTTTAAGTCATAGATTCAAGGTAATTTTTAACGATGCTTACTTTCTCAAAATAAACCTTACATGATCTCAAAATACTCCAATGAGAAGAAATGTCATTTCCTCTTCAAGTACCAGTATTATATTATAAAAAAGGCAGAGGATTGAAATGATCTAATAAACTACGATGTAACACTGAACAAAGAGAACACTTTGAAGTTTGAACTATATCTTCAGTATGCTTATATATTGATGTTCTACGATTATTGACCAACAAAATTATATTCTAATTGAAGTTCGTTAGTCAAGGTCACTTGTCCAAAGAAAAAAATGAAGAGAAAACATCCATCGTTTTATGGTCTACGATTAGAATTAAAAAAGTAGTGGCTAAAACAAAGAAGAGAGTTTGACATTGAACCAATGAAACAGATCTTTCAAAAACTAAATTGATACATAAATGTCCTTTTAACGTGCTAAACACACCACTAACAAGCACAAGTTTGAACTTGGGAGTCTTAGAAGGAAATTACTGTTAGAATCTTAACTTGGTACTAAAATGCAAAAAACAATTATATATGGAAGGTGAAGATACATAACCTTATATTGGCTTTCTTTTCCCTTTGTCCAGGATTTCTTCCTTAGATTCCTACAATGATCAAACACATCCTCCGTGGTATCATATTTTGATCAACTACTGCCTTAACCAGCACTAAAACCCCAGACAACCTACGCCTACCAAGTACACATGCCTTAGCCCAGCAATAAAACCTAATTCAAACAGTGTATCCCAAAGTTTTGTGCATCGTGAAAACCTTAAGTACTACACTATGTTGCTCTTCTTTATAGACTGCAAGCAATGTTCTTTGTCATAAAAGTCTATAACGTTGGACAGTTGGAATGAATTAAAAATTAATGCTCTAGTGATGTATTAATATAATAAAAAAATTAAAAAAATAGCCATTGTAAGATCCTTGTGAAATGACATTGTTACTACATCTCATATTCCTCAAATGTCAATGGAAAGATAACAATAACAAAAAAAATTAAAATAGTATAACAATACGAAAGAACATAACAAGCAAGAAAGGTAGTGATATGGGCTGAAAGTAAGCCCTAAAGACACAATTAATGTTGCATTAATTAGACCTAGATTGGTCCAGATACGAAGCCCATTAATGAGACCCAAAACCCTAATAAAATATTAAAAACGTAATTAACGAATCAACCAAAAAAAAGACTCTGTTATAGAGTCCAAAAGGAAACCAAATCATCTATGGAGTATCCTCCAAGGCATACAACCCCTATAGTTATCCACCTCCCTCATGGAAGGATCTAGAACTGGGCCC
The DNA here is from genome assembly GCA_036435485.1 of Saposhnikovia divaricata. Classification (NCBI taxonomy): domain Eukaryota; kingdom Viridiplantae; phylum Streptophyta; class Magnoliopsida; order Apiales; family Apiaceae; genus Saposhnikovia; species Saposhnikovia divaricata. Next base: position 137,588,753 of record CM071599.1, on the reverse strand, counting down.
AAATTGTATAACTTGCCCACCAAGTTACTAAACCCCAATTTCAAGGCTTCTCAAGCCTATATAAAGGGTCTGACCCCTCATTCTCAGAAAAACGTTTTTGGGCACAGCTCTATACGTCACCCACCACGTTTTAGGCTTAATCCTCGAATAAGGAAAGACATACAAACCACTACGTCACTATGCCGCGAGGGCGCATCAAGCCACGTAGGCAACTACAGAACTACGTTTTGGCTTGATTCTTGATATTCATCAAGGTACGTAGGTATCTCGTTAGGACCGAGTTAGTCCCCAACAACAAGAGCAGCCACCATTAAAGCTCGAAGCTCTCAATCCCTAGCAATCAATACACGAATTAATTACACCCTACTTTTTATTCCACAACAGGTAGGCACCAAGCCAGAACATAAAGCTTAAAACATTACATCTCTCTTATACCATCCTGCAAACCATGCATTTGCTTTATTCAATATCAGCTTATTACAGTAAGCTAAACTGACATAGAATTTTAGTCTGAAATAGTTGTTTGAAGAGTAAGAGAACTTTCATCTCCCTTAGTCTCAAAGTTTCTTTCCGCGACAATTTTAGACATTCCAAACTTCTAAAAAAGAATCAAAATGTTCCCTCGGCAAAGAATATAGACTACAAAATTAAGTAGGGATTCTATAACTATAAAAGTAAAAGATAAGTCACTAACTTTATAGATTGTCTTCTTAAAGCAAGATGCTTGTTCATCCATTGAAGCAAGAATGAATTCGTCAATATGTTCCGTTACGTCCTCCAAAAAAGTTGCTTCTTCAGATTTCTTTTTCCTGCATGAAGGGATGGTCGGTGCTGTATCAGCTAGAGATGGTTTTGGTTTTTTGTTTTCCATTTTACGAAGACAATGAAAAAAAGTATGACAGCAGGAATATCGAAGTTATGATACGATCATCACTCTACAAGTCCTATGCAATAGGAACGGATTTCGACTTGGACTAGCTACCATTTACTTGGTCCACAACGTAACTAGCCATTTGATGACATGAACACAAGAGGTGGAGGTCTCGTGGAACTAAAACATTATTTTAAGGGGACTTGCTGTATATATTGAGGATACTGCGGAGGACAGAAGAATGCTATTTTTTTTAGTGCTTTACTACTTTTATTACATAAATTCTAATTCCTAATTAAGACACTTACTCCTCAATTCTAAGATATACAATCTTCAGGGTGCACATTTCGGAATTTAGCTGATATACATAATGACTAAAAACGAAAAGAAAAAACTAAGGTGTAGGCATTAGGCGACTCCTCCTCAAGTTTCGAAACCAAGTATAGTCAATGAAGCTATGTTCTAAATTTGGTAGGGAGAATCACAAGGTTTCGGGATAATTTAAAATTAAAAAATAAACGATATGATCAGCACTACCAAAGCTCCTGCCCCCAAAAGACCGGATTAAGCTCCGGCTTTTCAAAAAACCGGGTTGAGCTCGGGCTTTTGCCGGTCGGGTAGGGCCGAATTTTGCCTAAAAATATATGGTTTGTTGAAGATGTTAAACCCATATTTGGATCTGGATGGAATTTTTCCAGTCGGGCCTTTACGAAGCTTTGACCAAATCGGGTCGGGTCACATTTTCGGCCAATACTTTTTGTGCATCTCTACCATTAATAACGCATTAAACTAAACTAATTTAAGAGTTAAGATTGCAAAATAATTTGGTTAAAAATGCCTCCATGTATTAATCCATGCTCTTTCTGGTAATCATATGTCGAATATAATGCATAAAAACTTAATCTAGCCCAAAGAAAAATAAAAAGTCAAAAACAAATTGTGAGAATTTTTCATTAATAGTTATCTCTTCTTATTGATATAAAAGTATTCCTTCCGTATAATATTAAAACTAGCGTAAATACCCGTGCAACGCACGGGCACTGAATTAATTTCTCGTCCGAAATTGTATATATTGAAATAATATTGCAATTAAAAATATGATATACGATAAGATTTCGATCTATCGAATATTTTTATATTATAAAAAAATTCATATGTACCATACTTTATATTCCAGTTATAATCTAACTGGTCATTTTAAATAATTACTGTACTTTTGTAATATTTATGATTCAAAAATTTAGATCTTGTTTGATTTAATTTGAATGTTAATTACATTATTTTTTATAAATAACATAGATCAAATATTTAGAGTTTTCATCGTTTTAAGATAATTTCAATTATTTTTTGTATATATTTAAATATTTATCTTTTTGACCAATCATATATTTAAATCATTGAAAGTCTAAATAGATGGTCGACCAAAACCCTCTAATATGACTTAAATATTTAAAATTTATATACGTAATAGTTATGTGATGCAATGATTAATTATGTATGATTTGATAACTGTAATTTATATATTTCTTAAAATCAAATCTTAGTTTTTATTTTAATAATTTACATCTAAATGGAGACGTATGTAAATAAATCTTTTTTCTTTTTTGACTCGGTTACATTATGTATAATTTAATTTTTTTTTCCTATATCAATTATTTAAAATGACAAAAGAGAATTGTAGAGTATGCTTAATCGATTAACATATTTTTTATAATTTTATTATCCAATATTTTAGAAATAATATGAACCAACATTTCATTTACTCAAACAAGAAAACGGAGGATGAGACAAAAAGAGAAGATAGGTGGTTTATCTTATATGATTTTAAAACAAAACTATGAATCAATTGTAGTACAATTGGTTAAGTTATGAGTTTGAGAGTAGAGGTTTTGTGGTTCGAATCCCAACACAAGCATAATTTCATTATTTTTTACATAATTATTAAAGGATGATATTTTTGTAATATTTTAAAAAATAGGGGTAAAATTATAATAGCACACCCATTAAAATGGCAAACTTTGCCGTGTGTTGAAGTTTAATCTATACTATAATATAATAAGCGAAATGGGGTATAATTTGTAGTTCGGTTAACCCTTTCTTTGGTTATCCCTATTTTTGGTTATCCCTCATCCACAACCGTTAGATCATTAACTCAAATAGATCAAGACCGTTAGATATAATAATACTAAAAGTTGTTATATACAGAAGTCCAAGGTTCGATTTTAGTCAACAACATATTAATTTATATTTAATACTAAAGATGTAAGGTTCGAATTCTTCCAAAAACATATTAAAATTAATATTTATAATATTACATTACACTATAAACAAATTTTAAAAAATTAAAAGTAACCCATGCTTCTATAAGCTAGTATATAGTAATAGATAGATATCTAGAAAATCTTTAAATATTCTTGATAGTATATACAAAATCATATGATTCAAATATTTACTTTCACAGATATTGTATAAAAAAAATAAAAATATTAAATATCTTTTCGATATCCATGATAATCATTTAGTATCCCAAAAGTATATTATCTTTATTTAACATGGGTATACAAACACTTTTTTAATATCTATGTAAATCTTTTTTAATATTCCCCAAGTGAACCTCAAGCGCCCAAGTAGCTCTCGAGGCAAGCGCCCAGTAGGAGGGGGGAGTGCCACCTCCCTTACTCTTTCCGGTAATTATATGACGAATATTATGCAAGAAATCTTCATCTAACTCAAAAAATAATAAAATGTCTTAAAAAGTTTGTAAGAATTTTTCATTAATAAAAGTATTCCATAAATATGTATTACAATATCTGGATAATCTCTAAATATCCTTGATAGTATATACAAAATCATCAACTATTAACTATAATATCAAAATACTCCAAAGTATATGAGAAAATTTATGATTCAAATATTTACTTTTGTAGATATTGTACAATTTTTTTTAAAAATAATAAAATATCTCCTCGATATCCATGATAATCATTTAGTATCCCAAAAGTATATTATCTTTATATAATATGAGTATACAAACACTTTTTTAATATCTATGTAAATCTTTTCTACATATACCCAAAGTTTAATTCATTCAATTTTCACGTATAAATAGACATGCATCCTCATATAGATTAGTTCGTGAATTCAAGAGATTCATCGAAGAAGTTGAGTTTTCAAAATTGTTCATGGTGAAAAGGTTGATATGCAATGAAAATGAAGAGAAGAGAAAATCGGAGGCCGAGATAAGTTTTGACTTAAAACACATCTCAGCCTCCGATTTTCTCTTCTCTTCGTTTTCATTGCATATCAACCTTTTCACCATGAACAACTTTGAAAACTCAACTTCTCCGATGAATCTCTTGAATTCACCAACTAATCCATCTCAAACATCTGAAAACAATATTACTGAACATCCTCCAATTGAAAATTTTGCTATGGCAAATTTTGAAGTGTCATCCTTAAAAAGGTCTCATGGTCGTCCTTTGGGATCAAAGAATAATCCCAAAAGAGATGTCATGAATAATGTATTCCCGAATCCGTAGTTATCCATGGTTAATATAATCGAGTGGGTGATAATTTTGCACAACAATATGCAATTTCATTAGTTATCTGTAGTGGCTCAGGATCCATTACAGAAGTCATTCTTAGACATATAGGCTCCCAATTTCTGCCCCAAGAATTTATCGAAGAACTAAACTTGATTTCATTTACAGGGGCTTATTTGATTTCTCCCTCAGTTGGAGGATCCTCTACTACCAATTTTTTCAATGCGTCAATTGTTCGGAAAAATGGTAGGGTAATTGGTGGATCACATATTTATATGTCTACTTCTGTTCCGGTGATGTTGTCTGCTCTTACTTTCAGCCACCCAGAATTTTATAAGATTGAGACCTTAGGTTAAATTTTGTGTTCAAATTCAATTGAATGTAGATTTTAAATAATTTAAATTTATGTTATGATTATCAAACCAATGATCTAAGAATCATACTTCAATATTAAATTTTCAATATATCATGTTTTTTATTTAATTATGCTTCAGGTTTAGAGGTATGTTTATGGGGGTTTGTAACTCCTCACAATTGCTTTTAAATTTTTATACAATATATGATTCTGCATTTGTGAATAAGGCATGTATTTTACATTATCAAGTGACAGGTCACTCCAGATGTATGCTGATATGTCACTCCTCCTGCTGTCATTGTTGACCATCAGTATATTAATATCACACCCATTAAAATGGCAAACTTTGCCGTGTGTTGAAGTTTAATCTATACTATAATATAATAATCGAAATGGGGTATAATTTGTAGTTTGGTTAACCCTTTCTTTGGTTATCCCAATTTTTGGTTATCCCTCATCCACAACCGTTAGATCATATCATGACCATTAGATATTATAATACTAAAAGTTGTTATATACAGAGATCCAAGGTTCGATTTTAGTCAACAACATATTAATTTATATTTATTACTAAAAACTATTAATACAAAGATGTAAGGTTCGAATTCTTCCAATAACATATTAAAATTAATATTTATAATATTACATTACACTATAAACAAATTTTAAAAAATTAAAAGTAACCCATGCTTCTATAAGCTAGTACTCCCTCCGTTTCTAAATACTTTTCCTGTTTTGACTGGACACGTTTTCCAATGCACACTTTTGATCCTTAATATCTTTAATTTTGTATTAGTATTAAATATAAAAACTTCACCATATTAAAGTACTCATAAATACGAATCCAACAAGATCACTCATGACTATATTTGGTCTTGTAGATTAGACGTAAATTAGTAATTTGTCTCATGTTATGAACAGTCCCGACATTTAAAATGAGAATGATATTTAGAGACGGAGGGAGTATATAGTAATAGATAGATATCTGGAAAATCTTTAAATATTCTTGATAGTATATACAAAATCACCAGCTACTAACGACTATATACTCCAAATTACGTACATGAGAAAACATATGATTCAAATATTTACTTTCATATATATTGTATAAAAAAATTAAAAATATTAAAATATCTTTTCGATATCCATGATAATCATTTAGTATCCCAAAAGTATATTATCTTTATTTAACATGGGTATACAAATACTTTTTTAATATTCCCAAGTGAACCTCAAGCGCCCAAGTAGCTCTCGAGGCGAGCTCCTAATAGGAGGGGGGAGTGCCACCTCCCTTACTCTTTCCGGTAATTATATGACGAATATTATGCAAGAAATCTTCATCTAACTCAAAAAATAATAAAATGTCTTAAAAAGTTTGTAAGAATTTTTCATTAATAAAAGTATTCCATAAATATGTATTACAATATCTGGATAATCTCTAAATATCCTTGATAGTATATACAAAATCATCAACTACTAACTATAATATCAAAATACTCCAAAGTATATGAGAAAATTTATGATTCAAATATTTACTTTTGTAGATATTGTACAATTTTTTTTAAAAATAATGAAATATCTCCTCGATATCCATGATAATCATTTAGTATCCCAAAAGTATATTATCTTTATATAATATGAGTATACAAACACTTTTTCAATATCTATGTAAATCTTTTCTGCATATACCCAAAGTTTAATTCAGTCAATTTTCACGTATAAATAGACATGCATCCTCATACAGATTAGTTGGTGAATTCAAGAGATTCATCGAAGAAGTTGAGTTTTCAAAATTGTTCATGGTGAAAAGGTTGATATGCAATGAAAATGAAGAGAAGAGAAAATCGGAGGCTGAGATATGTTTTGACTTAAAACACATCTCAGCCTCCGATTTTCTCTTCTCTTCGTTTTCATTGCATATCAACCTTTTCACCATGAACAACTTTGAAAACTCAACTTCTCCGATGAATCTCTTGAATTCACAAACTAATCCATCTCAAACATCTGAAAACAATATTACTGAACATCCTCCAATTGAAAATTCTGCTACGGAAAATTTTGAAGAGTCATCCTTAAAAAGGTCTCGTGGTCGTCCTATGGGATCAAAGAATAAGCCCAAAAGTGATGTAATGAATAATGTATTCCCGAATCCGTAGTTATCCATGGTTAATATAATCGAGTGGGTGGCAAATTTTGCACAACAATATGCAATTTCATTAGTTATCTGGCTCAGGATCCATTTCAGAAGTCATTCTTAAACATATAGGCTCCCAATTTCTGCCCCAAGAATTTATCGAAGAACTAAACTTGATTTCATTTACAGGGGCTTATTTGATTTCTCCCTCAGTTGGAGGATCCCCTACTACCAATTTTTTCAATGCGTCAATTGTTCAGAAAAATGGTAGGGTAATTGGAGGATCACCTATCCGTATGTCTGCTTCTGGTCCGGTGATGTTATCTGCTCTTACTTTCAGCGACCCAGAATTTTATAAGATTGGGACCTTAGGTTAAATTTTGTGTTCAAATTCAATTGAATGTTGATTTGAAATAATTTAAATTTATGTTATGATTATCAAACCAATGATCTAAGAATCATACTTCAATATTAAATTTTCAATATATCATGTTTTTTATTTAATTATGCTTCATGTTTAGAGGTATGTTTATGGGGGTTTGTAACTCCTCACAATTGCTTTTAAATTTTTATACAATATATGATTCTGCATTTATGAATAAGGCATGTATTTTACCCTATCAAATGACATGTCACTCTAGATGTGTGCTGATATGTCACTCCTCCTGCTGTCGTTGTTGATCATCAGTATATACCTTAGCAAGTCTATGCCTATACGCAGGGAAGACTCCATTTTTTAAGGTTTTTTAGTTTTCCTGTTAAACTACGCCAATAAGTATGCTAACGAAAACAAGCGTCAAAAATAAACTCAGGCACATAATTTACCAATGCCGCCTACAAGATAGAACGATGACACTAAGGCGTGCAATGTAGTCACGAGATATAATATAATGAAAAAATGAAGAATGAGGTTAATACGAATGTGAATAAAAGTTCTATAGCTACGAATGCAGTTGTGGTACATTCAGAAAAGTATATTCAGCACAAAACTTCTATTAAGCATGCCTTGGTGTCTCAAGTTAATACACAGTTAGCTCATTGCATATGGACCTAGTGTTGAGTATTGCTTAGTTGTCATTTGCTGAGCTGTACTAGTTTGTTAGTAACAGACTCTGTCAGCTAGTATAAATACTTCTGTTTGTAATGTTTCTCATTCTCAAGTAATACAATATCAATTTTTTATTCTCTCGTCTTCTTCTCCATACTTACAACTATACTTACAAATATTTTTTACTATTTTAAGATGGTATCAAAGCCATCATGACTGAATCGCCGTGTATTTGAGCATCGATACTGGTAATTTCATGCTTCTTCATATTCATCTTTCTTTCGTTAGCATCAATTGAGATTTTTTTGCTACGATTTACGTGTTATCAATTGAGATTGATTGAGAAACCCTAACTTTTAGGCGTTTTCTGGTGATTTAATTGTTGAGATTGTTAAGAACACTTAGAATCTGTCCGTTACTTCAGTCATGATGAAAAATAGTTTGCCAATGTAGTTCAAGGTCGTAGTGATGCGTCACCGAGTAATTCAGTTTCGATTAACCTAGATAACACTTTTACTCCTTTGAGGAACACTATTGTTCATGAGAATAACAGTGATTCGTTGAGAAAAGATAAGAATATCAGTCATTATAGCACTGATTTTGTAGATAACAATACACATCCATTGTTTCTACACAACAATGATCATCCAGGATTGATCTTTTTTTTTTGAGTAAAATTCCATTCATTAATGATAAGTCATACGACATCTACAAAAATAGTCGAACAACGTAAAACATAAACAAATACTGATTAATCCACAATCAGACAATTTGTTGAAGAAGAAATTGCCCCTCTCGTATGGAGATTTATATGTACTCGCTGCGGTTGGACCTCCACCTGGGGCTACTGCTGCTTGAATATTCGACCATAAATGCAACATCCTACAGACTTGATTCACTATATCAGAAATCATACTCTCACAAACAAAGGAGAGAACATCAAAACTCTCACAAGGGAGAGAAGCCAATCGGCAAAATATAGGCCAAAATAATAACAAATTGAAACTACAAAAGAAAATCCAAAAAAACTTAGATCTGCCATCCGAAACTACAAGATAGGCGGTTAACTATCGAATCGATGCTGTAGATCTAGAAAAACAATCCAAAACAAAACAAACTGATAGAAATTCATACAAACCAAATCTAAGAACTTGAAAGGCAAATCGAAAAAGGCTTATAATCCTTAGATCCGATAGCTTTAATCTGAAAAAAAAACAAACCAAATCTTTCTTAAAAAGGAAGATTTTTTAGGAAAATCCAATCTTTAAACAAGAAAAACAAAAGAAAACAGAGGGATGGGGCTTCCACCGGTGAAAATCCGGTGGAAGCCCCGGCTGAAATCAGTGAGGAAGAAAGGAAAGAGGGGTAGGCGGCTGGGAGAGAAGATGAGAGAGAGTTTTATTCTTGTTTATCATAAATTATATCCAGGATTGATCTTAATTGCTAAGAAACTATCAGGACCTGATAATTTTGGTCTGTGGAGTCGTTCGATGCAGATTGAGTTAAATGCTAGGAACAAGTTTGTTTTGGTTAATGGAGCATTTCCAAAGCAGACGTTAATTCTGTGATATTTGCTCAATGGGAGCATGTCAATGATTTAGTCATTACTTGGATCTTAAATTCTGTGAATGATGAAATAAGTGATGGATTAAGCTATGTTACTACTGCTGTTGAGGTGTGGTATGAATTACATGAGAGGTTTTCTGGCACTAATGGCCATAGGATATACCAGATCATGAAGGAAATGTACACTTTGGAACAAGGAAATCGTTCTATTGAAGTATATTTTCAAAAGCTCAAGAGTTTGTGGGATGAGTACATGGTTTTAGAACCAGTAGTTGTTTGTGATTGTGGAGCTCACAAGTTACAAGTAGAAAGAGATCAGAAAAGAAAGCTCTTACAGTTTTTTATGGGATTACATGACAGTAATTCAACTGTTCGAGGTCAGATTCTTATGATGGATCCTTTGCCATCAATATCTCAGGCATATGCTTTCAAAAAACAAGATGAAAATGCCAGACAAGGATTTTCTCTTAGTCATCTTTCAGATTCTACATTAGCTGCTAATTCCTTAGTGGTTAGTACAGATAGTGGTTCATCTACAGTTAACAAGCCCTATGTTAGAGGAGCTGTAAATTCATCTAAACCACTTTTGAAGTGTACCTACTGCAACTTTAATGGTCACACTAAAGAAACATGCTACAAGCTGATTGGGTATCCTCCTAATTGGAAGAAGAAAGAAAAGCCTAGTACTACTGCAAGTACTGGTGCTATTGGTTTTAGACCTTTACCTAAGGCTAATCAAGCAGCAACAAATTCTTCAGACACTGACTCTCAATCAACACAATTTTCTTAGTTGCAGAATCAGATTAATCAACTCAGTCAGATGGTTACTATGTTTGTTAGTTCTGGAATGCCACTCAAAAGTCCAGAGGATCATATGGCTGGTATGGTTTCTACAAATTTGGCTTGTTCAGCTGTTTCTAGGCATGTGTGGCTCGTTGACATAGGAGCCACAGACCACACACTACGCCATAGATGGCTTTCTACAACACTTAGGGGGGGTGTTACCTTCCTGGGTGTTACCATAGCTATGAAATTTTGGACCTACCACAACGCTCTAGTTTTGGTGTTACCATATCCTTAAAGGTATGTTACCATAGCTATGGAAGGTGTTAAACTTAGTAACACCATGGGCTGTGTTACCTTAGAGTATAATTAACATATTTTTGAATTATATTTATAAGTAACGATTTAATAATTATTAAAATTTAAAACTCAATAATTTTAATCAAGTCATTGAATTTATTATTATAAAAATAATATTCTATCAAATAATTGAATCATTTTTATTTTTACAATGTTAATATATTTTTAATAATTTTATTTAAAATATCGTAAAACAAAGTAATATTCAAAAATTATTATAATTAATTAAATTCATTAAAGAAATTATAGTAGAAAATAACAGGGTATAATAAGTTTAAATTATTATTCAATAATTGAAATAATAAATTTTGTAGTCATACAAATTTTTATAAGAAAATTAATAATTTTTGTAATTTAGAAAATGAAAAAAGGTAACGCAATGAAAAATCGAAAAAAAATGGGGAGGCTGGGCGGCAAAAGAAAATGAAAGCGGGCAAATCAAAACGGGATCAAAATTGGTTTAAGTCGGGGGTAATTGGGGATCGTCTCTCACTCATGTAATGCACTCACCCCTCTCTCTCTCTCTCTCTCTCAATTAGGTCAAATTCACCTCTCCCTCTCTCTCTCCCGCTCAATTATGTCATATTAACACTAAATCTCGCTCTCGCTCACTCAATCTCGCTTTGTATGCCTCACTTGCTGATTAGGGTTAGGGTTGAATTAAGGGTTAATTGGAGGGTTCACTCAATCAGTCTCTCTCACCTGTAATTAAGGTATAAAACTCTCTTTATATGCTTCGATTGTGTAGCATGCTTCGATTTGTATGTATCTCTCTATGTCTCTCCCCCCTCCCTATCTCTCTCCCTCTCTCTCTGTCTCTTTCCCCACTCTCTCTGTCTCTTTCTCAATTTTTTCCTCTTTGTCTCTTTCCCCTTTCTCTCCCCCCCTCTGTCTATTTCTCCATCTTTCTCCCCTTTGTCTCTCACTCTCTGTGTATCTCTCCCTCTCTTCATGTATTGTATTTTATGTGGCTGTTGAATATACTCGAGAATTGTATGATTGCTTTTTTTTAAAAAAATATTTGTATTATTGTTAAGTTTGTTGATTCTATTAGTTTGTGATTTACAAAGGAGTTAAATTAAGTCTCTGAACAATATTGGTTTCAAAAAAGAAGTATGTGAACAATATTTATTGCGGTTTTCTGTTTATATAAAACAAGTCCACTTGTTAGTTTTGCAGTTGGCCTTTCTTATAACTATTAAGTGAAGATTGGGATTTTTATATACTGTATATTGAAACTATTATTTTGGTTTAGGAAACTTTATTTATGAATACTATTTTGTATGTTACGGTCACTTGTTCCTGATAATGCAAACACATAGTGACCTCTTTGTTTGATGCTCTCCCACATTTATAGAAACAATTGAACCTTGTTGGCTCTAAAATGGATTAAATCTCAGTCTTTCCACTTGGTTAATGCACAACAGTTCAAGTTCGTCAACAAATTTTGATTTCACTGACCTCATGTAAGAATTTTGTGCCGTTCCTACTTGATGTACGTTCAATTTCCTAGCCTGATTTATTATGTAATTAATCTGTATGCTATTTTGAAATGAAACTTTTTCTTGTTGATTTTAGACGACCTGACACATGGTACCCAAATGCTCGAAGAAAAAGATAAATGTTATTCTTCAGGGATAAATTTACATGTCCTTATTTTGTGTTTTTTGAGTTTTCAAGGATCAAAGGCCACCTCTTACTTTCTCCTTACTGGTTCAGTTTTTCTTGTTGGCACTTGTGGGGTAAGCCAGAGAGCAGCAACATCACTTTAGATAACCATGTTATATTTTCCTTTCATTCATTCACCGAGTTTTTTTGTTTCTTCTCTAATCAGAATTATTGCAAATCAAGGATTATATATCTTAGGATTGTACTATGCATCCCCGACCTTGGCATCTGCAATGCAAAACTCAGTGCCTACAATAACCTTTGTCATGGCTTCTATTTTAACCTAAACTTGTACAATTTATATCTTTCTTCTAAAATCTCATTCATATTTGCAGTTGGGTTTTTCTAATTGGGAACCAGCTCATGGTCCTTACAAAACACTTAAATATCCCTGGAAAAACTATGTCAAAGTTGGTGGCTCGTTAAGCATTGTGCATTCATAGTCATGGCATTGCATGGATGTATACTCTCTGAAATACAGGTTATATAATTTTTATCTATTATTTTTTTTACTTAGATGTTGCTTAAATAAATGGATAACGCACTCCTCAATATGTGATGTGTAAAAAATTAAGAGGCTAGTGAATGACAATCAAAGTAGTTGTCTGAATCTTTTCTACACATATATTCTGGATTTTATACTTCGAGTCCATTTAAATGGCACCTGAATTTTCTCACCTAAAATTCTGTTGACCTCCATTCTAAATAGTTTTGTGGCTCAAACATTAAAACTTTTAAGAACTTTACGCTATTATAGGATGTGGATTTCTAGTGATTACTAATGAAGTAGCATAAGAATATGAGTTTAGTACTGACGTACGCTGTGGTGTATACTTTTAAACGATAATGGTAGGTATTTAACATTTGGGGAATTGCACAAAATATGATATTTTCTTATCTTAATTACAAAAGTACGGCACTCCTTATTTATTTTCAGTTTTACCTTGTTCCTTTTATCATTCCTTGTACCTTTTTTTTGCTGATTAATTGTTTTCACTCTGTAATTCTTTCTTTTCGATTTAGTTAAAAGTTCCTTTTCAGTTTACTGCTCTACTATAAGCTAATACTATTACTCTCGTGTGTCCAAAAGTTGAGGTAGGCAAAGATTGAGATTGTAATAGCTAGCAAAATGGCATATCGATTCCTTTTGGGTGTTGATTCAAATTTGGCTACTTTCACAGAATCTGCCAACAGTGCCAGCAGAACCTGTCCTCCCAGATTCCAGACTGATTGGTTAAAAAACCTTGTGTGATCATATTGTTGTATACTTTTAATTTCAGTAAAAGTTTTCTTGCTGAAAATTATTTAATGCTATGTAAAAGTTTTCTGGTTGGGTTGCCGTTGGTGCTGCACATCACCTCTTCAAACAGGTACTTCAAGACTTTAAGCACACACATGCAACTCTTAATATTTGTATGTTAACATGATTTGGATGGACTTGCATTTGCAGCACTTTAGTGTTACATTCTTGAATGTTGTTATGAATACAAGTCCAAGAAAATCTCCCTTGCTGCTGATGATATTGGTATTCAGGGTAATTGCTTATATGACTTCTTTTCTTTTCTTTTCCGTGTTATGTTAAATTAGAGGAAATGAAAGGTGATCGTAGAAAGAAAAGCATTTAATATAATTGGTGAATTATTAGTGGTGTTAACATGCCATATAAAGGAGTCTAAAGATTAGCCAAAGATTACCAGTTCCACAACAACTCTTTTCTCCAATGTTACACATAATGCTAGGTGGAATATTGAGCTGTAAAGGAAACTTTCAGCAGGAATTAGACATTAAGCTATGTTTTTTTTTGTTTTCAGGTTTTAATTTTTCTGAAATTCTTTTCTGCTTATAGTTCATGTTTATAAATGTTTTTCATTGCTTTCTGCTGGTTTTGCTTTTTGTTCTTTTTTTCTATATTAAAATTGCTCCGCTTTTCTGCAATCTACATTGAATCTGCTATGCTTTTTATTAGTATATGTTCCTCTATCATAAAACTTGTGTTTTCAAAAATTTTCTTATTGCAAGTCTTAATTACATTTTGTATTTAGAATCAGACAATGTATATGAACTTAAATTGGTTTCCTTTTTAATTAAAATTTTAGTGATACAACTAGTAGGTCAAGTGATTGTTGTCTGCAAACTGAAACTTCAACTTTCTTTGTGTTCTCGATTATTTATCTGAAAACTTTCAACTTGAGCTTTATATTATGTGTCTAAAATTATTGATGGGACTCCACTCCACCTAGCCACCTGATTTCTTTTTGACAACATCATTTGCTTGTGATAGTTCTATTTCTTTTTAACATGCTTGGTTTCTTAATTTCTTTTGTTTTGATTTTGCAGAATGGCCAGTAGTCAATAAAGAAGGACGTCCAGGAATTGCAAGTTGCAACTTGGATTTTGAAGGAGGACTTGCACATTGCAGTATTCTTGATATTGGCCACTTTTTTTGTTGTTTTTGAATGTAAATTTAACATTTTAATCAAGTAGTCAGTATCATGTAAGCTTAATTCTAAGATATTAACTTGTGGTCTCGCAAAATTATTCAGTTTTTGTTGGTAATTTTGTAAAATTACATTGAATATGTGAATTGGTTGGTTTGTTTTTCTAATGGGAAATGCAATATTTATGCTTTACATTTTTATTATGTTGAACTCAGGGTGTTACCTTAGGTATTGTTATATGTTACCTTAGGTACTGTTTTTCTACAAGCTGCTGCACAGTTCATGGGCCCACATGTGGGTCCCACCAAAGTGGATCCCGTATGTGGGCCCCACCAAAATGGACCCCCATTTGGCGCCCACTTTGGTGGGACCCACATGTGGGACCCACATAATTAATTAATAATTTTGCAAAATTATAACATCTGAGGTAACATAGATTTGGTGTTGCTATAGAATTGCTTAGTGTGTTACCTTATAGGTCTAAGGTAACGAATTTCCCTATGTTAGCTTATGTGTGTCGCGGTGTTACCTTAGACCCAAAAGGTTACATAGAACAAAACTATCCCAGCTAAGGTGTTACCTTAGCCTTTTTTTGGCCTTTGGTAACGTTTTTTAGGGTCTAAGGTAACACAGTCGTGGTGTTACCGTAGGCTGTTTATGGCGTAGTGACATGTGTTGCAATATACATGATATGCATGACATAGTCACTTTACCTACCTCTATTCATATATCTTTGCCTAATGGATCATCTGTTGCTGTTAGTAAGGTTGGATCTGTTACTATTATTGATTCTTTGGTACTGCAGCATGTTCTATTTGTTCCCAATTTCCACTATAATCTTTTTTCTGTACCTAAGTGGACTAAAGATACAAGGCATCTTATTAATTTCTTTCCTACATATTGTGTATTTCAACATAGTGATCAGAAAACTGTACTTGCTGTTGGTACTGTTTAGGGAGGGTTATATCATCTGTCTATTCCTTCTTCAATTAACTCAACAACAGTTCTTTCTACTTCTCATTTCAGTAATGTTGCTTTAAGCAAACGACAACTAAGTGCTATTTGGCACATGAGATTGGGTCATGTATCTCATCCTGTCTTACACAAAATACCCTTCTTGTCTGGTTCTATCTCTGAAGATTGCAATAAGTCTTGTCCAGTCTGTCCTCTAGCGAAACAAATTGATTTATCTTATCCTTTAATTTCTTCTCATGCTAGTCATATTTTTGACTTAATCCATGTTGACTTGTGGGGACCCTATGCTCATGAGACCAGTCAAGGTTGTAGATTCTTTTCAACTATTGTGGATGACTTCTCAAGAGAAGTTTGGACTTTTTTGTTAGCTACCAAACAACATGTCTTTCAACAGCTTACTCATTTCTTTTCTTATGTTCACAATCAATTCAAAACCACTGTCAAATCCTTTCGAAGTGATCATGGGACTGAATTCTTTAACCAATTTTTAGTTCTTTATCTATTGGAACATGGCATTACTCAACACGCTTCTTGTGTAGCTACTCCTGCTCAGAATGGCAGGGTAGAGCGAAAACATAGACAATTGTTAGCTATATCTAGATCCTTACGTTTTCAATCAGGCCTTCCATCAAGTTCTGGGGGGAGTGTATTCTCACTGCCACTTACATCATTAACAAAGTTCCCACTCCAGTTCTAGAGTATAAAACTCCTTTTGAGTGTCTTTATAAAGAGTTACCAGATTATGAAAACTTTAAGGTTTTTGGATGCCTTTGTTATGCTTCTATTCATGATTCAGACAAATTCTTTCCTCGTGCACTTAGATGTGTCTTTATTGGTTACCCACATGGTCAAAAAGGGTATAAACTTCTTAACTTGAATACTCATAAACAATTTGTTTCACGACATGTCATTTTCCATGAAACTATTTTTCCATTTTTAGATCATTCTCACTCTACCAATGAATCTGATCCCTATTTGTTACAACATTGGCTTCATTTTGATACTACATCTCATGTTGATTTGTCTCCTTGTGTTGAGTCATCAGATTCTTCACCTTTGAATGATTCTGAAACCATTTCTCCTGAAAATCCTTCACTTCCCATACAGTCTCCTATACAGTCCCCTGTACAGTCTCCTGTTTCATCTGTTTACCCTACATCTGTTATCTATGGTTCTCCAGATGATTTTCTTGATCATCTTCCACCTTATAGTGATGCTCTTATTAATATTCCTAGTGAGAACTTTTCTCATGAGCCTAGACAGTCAACTAGAACCAGGACTAAACCTGTTTGGTGGACTGATTATGTTGTTCCACAAAAATCTAATACCAGTTGTTCTAGTGTCACTAAGTATCCCATAACCAATTACTTGTCTACACATTCCTTATCTTCGTCTTGTCGACATTTTCTAGCTTCTGTGTCTGTTCACCAATAGCCTAGAAATTATGCTGAAGCTATTTTGAATCCCAATTGGATTATGGCTATGAATAAAGAGCTAGATGCTTTAGAAGCAAACTCTACTTAGATTTTGGTTCCTTTACCTGTTGGTAAGCAAACAGTTGGATGTCGATGGGTCTACAAGATCAAATATTTGGTTAATGGTGACATAGAACGGTATAAGGCTCGTTTAGTAACCAAGGGCTACACACAAGAGCCAGGGGTGGACTTTCATGACACCTTTGCTCCTGTAGCTAAAGGAGTTACTGTCAAGACAGTTGTTGCCCTTGCTGCTTCTAAAAACTGGCCTGTTTTTCAGCTTGATATAAACAATGCTTTCCTACATGGAACTCTTGTTGAGGAAGTTTATATGGACTTACCATTAGGATATCAAGTTCCTCCTGGTATTTTTTTGGTTTTCAAATTGTTAAAGTCCATTTACGGCTTAAGACAAGCTTCTAGATGTTGGTTCACCAAGTTGTCAGATTTTCTTGTTGCTTATGGATTTCATCAGTCTTTAGCTGACTATTCACTGTTTATCTATAAGAGTGATTCTGTTTTTGTGTGTGCTGTCGTTTATGTCGATGACATATTGCTTACTGGTAACAGCTTGCCTTTTATAAATGATTTGAAAGCTGCTCTTAATCTTCAGTTTAGTATAAAAGACCTTGGGGAAGCCAAATATTATTTGGGGCTGGAAATCTCTAGGAATGACAATGGGGTCACTATGAGTCAAAAGAAGTTTATTTTAGATATGTTAAGTGCTGCTGATTTTTTAGATGCCAAGCCGTTGTCTATTCCTTTGGACCAGAACATTAAATTGTAAGACAATGATCAGTCTGGGCCATTAATTGCAAATCCTTCTTTATATAGAAGTTTGGTTGGAAAACTCCTATATCTCACATTCACTAGACCAGATGTGAGTTTTCCAGTTCATTTACTTAGTCAATTCATGAAGGCTCCTAGACAGAAACATTTGGCTGCAGTTTACAGAGTACTTCGATACTTAAAATTCACTGTTGGCCTGGGTCTTTTCTTTCCAGCTCAGAATGTTTTAGCTTTAAAAGCTTATTGTGACAGTGATTGGGGTGGTTGTACATTGTCTGGGCGATCTGTTACAGGATACTGTCTTTTCCTGGGTGATGCTATTGTTTCTTGGCAGGCAAAGAAGCAAAGTGTGACTTCTTTGAGTACTGCTGAAGCTGAATATCGAGCTTTTGCTACTGTTACTTCAGAGATTATGTGGATGAAATACTTGCTAGATGATTTACATATACCTGTTACTAATAAGGTTGCTGTGTTTTGTGATAATCAGGCAGCCATTGACATTGCTTTGAATCCAGTTAATCATGTTCGTACCAAGCACATTGAATTGGATTGCCATTTTATCAGAGAGAAAGTGCAGTCCAATGTCATCTTTCCTACTAAAATTTCTACCAAATTTCAACTAGCTGATATCTTTATAAAAGCTTTGGGAGGTTCAGCTCATTGGTTCATCTGTTCCAAGTTGGGTTTGCACAATCCTTGTGTAATTCCAACTTGTAGGGGGAGTAATACGAATGTGAATAAAAGTTCTATAGCTACGAATGCAGTTGTGGTACATTCAAAAAAGTATATTCAGCACAAAGCTTCTATTAAACATGCCTTGGTGTCTCAAGTTAATACACAGTTAGCTCATTGCATATGGACCTAGTGTTGAGTATTGCTTAGCTGTCATTTGCTGAGCTGTACTAGTTTGTTAGTAACAGACTCTGTCAGCTAGTATAAATACTTCTGTTTGTAATGTTTCTCATTCTCATATAATACAATATCAATTTGTTATTCTCTCATCTTCTTCTCCATACTTACAACTATACTTACAAATATTTTTCACTATTTTAATAGAGGTTCTTTGTATTGATGCCATCTCTGTTGCCACATAAGAAGAAACCTTAACCAGACAAACTCGACTGAGATTAAGCAAAGTGTCTACATTGTGCTTTTTTGTGGGTAATGATTAGAACTTCAAATTCTTTTTTTTTCTTTAAAAAAAGTAGAAATACAATTAATTAGTATAAATAGCGAGTCGTACATGACTTGCCGACAACCAAGGCTTTTGTACGACTTGCCGAACAAGGCATCAAAGATAGGTTTGCTCCCCAAATAAAATTTTTAATCTTTCACCTATAAAAGGATCTATCAGTTGTACAAACCTCTCACAAGAAAATTGACCAAGATGGAAGGTTTTTGAGCATTCCTAAAACTCAAGGTTTAAAGGAGGGCTTAATTTTAACGTAGCAGTTACCAACTGCTCGATACTACCAGATCATTCCGTCGTTATAATTCACAACCCAGATTCATTAGCAAGTTAGAATCATCCCATACTGTCGACGACTCATCCACAAAAGTCACCAGGAAACACACTGATCACTCCATGTTTACGGGCAAGTACTGTCAGCATGTCCGCAAGGCCTATAAATCAAAATACAAGAGCAAGGGTGCCCAGAAGCTAAGGTCTTCAACGGATAAAGTTCTAATTGCATATTCGTTTCTTGGAGGATTGTGGATACGAAACTCCCTGGCTTTAACAACACGTACTGTAATTTTGGATCAGCTGGAAGACAATGATGATAAACTGTATGATCATTATCTTTGGGATTAACACACTATACATACAATTTGACAACTAGAATGATCTGGATTTATTACCATGTTTCTCATCATACAATTGTGAGCTCTGCAATCTGTACTGAATTGCTTATATCATTATAAAATAATTTTATTACAGTATTAAAAATAATTTACGAGATGTTACATATGTATATGATTGATATGCTCTTGATCAAAAGTTTTATATTATGTAGCTTACAAGCATAATATAAATGAAATTTTTATATGTAGCATTATACTTGAATATGAACATGAGATGCCCCTTCCTCAACTGCTTCAATAATCATCTCACCCTGCTCATTAGAAGGTTTTTACACTATTTCAATATGAACAGATTTCATAAAAGCTACTCTTGAACAGTTTTTTTTTAGGCTTATATATATGTTTAAAAAAAACTATATACAAAAGCTCCGTCTATTTAAAAACAGTAGTTTAAAAAAGTTTTAGTTTTTGAAGTTTTGTGTAGTCACAAAAATCAACAAAATATTCTCTTTAATTTCTACCGAAAGGAAAAAGGGTGTTGGACAATTTTGACCCATTTTTAGATTGTTTATAACAAAAATAACCATTCTGAAAAAATTGACCAATTTTAGCCCATCAAATACGCATTTATGAAATGGTTATTCAAGATATGCATTGTACAAATGCGTATTCTGTACAAATTTTTTTTTCTAAATTTAAAACGAATATGCATTTATCATTTGTGTAATTCAATTTTTAGGTGCCTCTGCGGGGCCTGATTTTATAAAGAATACGCATTCTCTGCTGGAGTATTATGTGAATAAGCAATTTGAGATGAGGTATTTTGAACTTCATAAGCATTTCATATATGCATATAAGTACTATTAGATTGCTCACTGACATTATTGACGTGACCTAAGAACTTTTTCATTTTTAATTCTTTTGCAGTAGACTCATTTTTAGTTCTTTTGCAGTAGACTACTAGACTTCATCACACAGGACTCAATACATGGAAATACGCATTCTGCAACTTGAGAATCAATCGGCTATAATTAGCCGCATTTTTGAAATCAGCTATATTGGTATATTTTTATTAAAAATGGGTTATATATGTCATATTTTCAAGGAAAAATTCCATTAATATTATTCTTATTAGGAATGTCGAACAACTAATGAAGCTAAATTTAAAGGGATGTAGAAATGAACTTGCTACATTAATTACGACTGTTATGCTACAAATGTAATGTATACAAAATTTAACCCTTCATTCAAGATATTATTATACAAAGGAGATGATGTCAGGAATCAAGATTGAACGTACAAAGGAGATGATGTCAGGATGCGACTTTATGGGAACCCATGTTTCATCAACCCATTCCATCGATGCTCGTAGATCTTTCCGGGGAAGAGTAAAAAATCTTTGGTGGCCTGAACTTGACAAAGGAAACTTGATTAGACATATGTTTCAACTTTGAATAAGGCATATACACTATGTAGCTATACGTATGATTCAACTTATAAGCACTGCACCTTTTGCGCTACAAATATACAAACAATATTGGTGACCAACTCGATCAATATCTTGTAAGGCGCTGACTAACTTATGGCTATATATATGATTGCACTGTATGACTATCAGTTATTGCTTTACAAGCTATGACATGACACTAAAGAGAAATGTGGCACGACAAATATATTCAGACTTGCCAACTTAACATACCAGGAAAGAAAACATAATATTCATCATTGTCAGAGAGGGAGGCTCCAGTTGTAACAAAACCTTCCCACCAGCCATTGCTCCACCATGCATCAACTGCTGCTCCAACCTCAAAACAAATGGGAGGTTCTTCTTCAGGACATGGGCGGATAGTAAGT
Organism: Saposhnikovia divaricata; assembly: GCA_036435485.1. Classification (NCBI taxonomy): domain Eukaryota; kingdom Viridiplantae; phylum Streptophyta; class Magnoliopsida; order Apiales; family Apiaceae; genus Saposhnikovia; species Saposhnikovia divaricata. The sequence continues at coordinate 137,567,092 of CM071599.1, read as the reverse complement.
CGCCCAGGGTGTCTCATGCTATCAGCAGGTGCAACTCTTGGTGCTGCAATCCATTTCTGCCCATCATATACTGTTAAGAAAGGTGCAAGTGTTAATTAGTATACACTATATTATAGGTATTTAGATTAAACAAATTATTGGTTCAATACATGTTAGACCATATATCACTCGCATGGCATGTTAAACCAGATATCACTCGTATGATAAAAATATACATGACAATCACATATGTCTAGCACGGGCACGGAGTTGTGTCCTATGTCATGTCAAGGATAGAGTTAAAACTAAACAATATATGAAAGTCGTGACCATCCAAGAAATCAGGTGCATTCAAGAGCATAACTTGATCATCTTAGCATTAATTGTTCAGAGTAGTATGCTTATTTTGCAAATAATTATGTACCTCTAACTTGCCAGATCCTTTATTAGTATCCACATCATTGTACTGGACTTTGAAACAGTTTTTGGTAATATTCACAACCTTACACCTAAACCACCGGCTACGCATGTCGCTGCCTTGACAGAGTATGGCATCGTCTTGACAGAGTATTTCTATCTCATCTCCAACAACAAAAGATGCCCACTTGTTGGGATTTGGTTCCAAAAGTTGTACACCGGTTTCTTGACTTGCAGATATTACTTCTGAACTGCTACTGTTGGTTCCCTGTCGCACTCTGCTGCTTCTTTGCTTTTTTGGGATTCTCATTACAAGATCCTTCTCAAGAGACCTCACTCTCTTTCCACTCGAATAACTACCTTGGTGATTTGGAACAAGGTCGAGATCTGAGGATCACAGTGAATCTTGATCAGTACGCAGCAAACAGTATAACAAAGATACACTCCACATTATAAAGAAATAATATGGTCAAGTGAAGACAGGAAACAATATTTATAAGTATATATATATATATAGGATCTTGTTCTAATAGAAACTAACTTAGAATAGAAACTAGAAACTAAACCTAAATTAAATATTTCAAGCTAATCTAATGACCAAATTAGGGGTACTCCAATACAAAAAACGTTTAAAATTATTGTCTCTATTCAACAAAAATATAAAAAAAAAATTTTAAAAAAAGTTACTGTTCACGTGATGACGTGGCACGTGACCAGTAACTTTTTTTAAAAAAAATTTATTTTTTTTTATATTTTTGTTGAATAGAGCCAAGAATTTTAAACGTTTTTTTGTGAAGGTGCCCCTAGCGGGGCCATTAAAATAAATGAAATATAATTTATTTAGTGTAGGTTTCTAGTTTCTATTCTAAGGTTGGTTTCTATTTGAACGCTAGCCTATATATATAGAATACATTAACATAGAAACCAACTTTATTAATCTTAAACGGTTAAACCTAACTAGTGTGTAATTACATTTGACAACACTTGGCCCTAAATATATGGAAAACTAGAAGCAAGACAAACATATATTTACTATCTATTGTATTATTAAAACCAAAACATTTAAAATCATGACAATCTTAACAATTATAATAAACATAAGAACTAGTCAATGTAAACATGCTATGCGTAAATTAGCCTCTCAAGACAAAACCACTGCAGACACCAAATAAAACGAACTGGAAGGTACAATCTCAGACTCATTACATAATTAGAATTTGCATCCCACAGATGCTAGGATTAATGGATAACTGACTAGAAGCAGAATCCTTGCAAACCAGAAATAGAGGCCTCTTGTTCCCGAGTATCTTATTAAGAATACGTCAAGGATAATATGGGATACACGCCTGAATCACAGATAGGTTAGATGTGCTATTTTAAACTTAAAGGACACGTATTACTAGATTCAGTAGCGACATGTTAAAAAAAATGGTTAACGAAAAGAGAGTCTAAGAACATCTACATCCATCTTTATTGAAGAGCTTCTGGCTAGCAGGAAATATGTTTCTTTTTTCTTTTTCTTCATATTTTTCATAAACAACAAAAGTCAAAAATAAAGTATTACGGTCAGCCAAACCCCTTATTATACAATAGATCATGTTTCCAAGTATGTCCTAAATTTAAAATATAAAGTACGTATTCCAAACCATATCTATCTGCAAAATTAACTCATAATTCATTGTTGAGTTAATTGCACTTTGCATCCCCTAACTTTACTTCAATTTCAATTATATATATGTAGTTTCATAAATTGCACTTTGCATCCCCAAACTTTAAATCATAAGTCCCTTATACATTTTCTATCAAAAATAATATTGCTTTTAACGAATACATTAACAAATGTGATATAAAATGATTGCAATGATGATATAATTATAGATTTTAAACATGTAACTAATTTTACACTCTTTAAATTATAATTTAATATTATTTTTTGACCATTAATCAATTATATTATATTTGTAAAAAATTAAACTAATATGTTTCCATTAAATAAAGTTGTGACTATTATGATATATGATACGTATAAAATCATTAAAATATATTAGTACCATCTTGAAATATAAATTATATAATCACTACACAATTTTATATCGCATTTGTGAATACAATCGTTAAAAGAAATATTATTTTTGATAGTAAACGTATAAGGGATTGTGATTTGACCTATAATTTAAAGTTGGGGAATGCAAAGTGCAATTTATTAAACTATATATACATAATTGAAATTGAAGTAAAGCTAGGGGATGCAAAGTGCATTTAACTCTTCATTGTTTGCTATGATATGCTTTATAGATTCCAAGGACGTGGAAGCACTATAACTGGGAGCTAAAGTATTAGTACACTCTAAGTTAATAAGAGTAAACGGAATCTTAATTAGAACTTCACTAGTCGTTATATAAAAAAAAACAACACAATTTTTCTTTGTTCAAGTCACATAACCACTAAAAGCTTTGGAGTCCTTAAAGATTTGAGAATTTGCAGAAGATTTAAAGAAAGAAAAAAAACCACACAATTTTTCTTTGTTTAAGTCACATAACCACATAAAAGCTTTGGAGTCCTTAAAGATTTGAGAATTTGCAGAAGATTTAAAGAAAGATATATTGAGGGATTCATGATGTTAATTCATCTTATTCTTTAACCCTTGTATTCATGATAAAGATGGTGCTTGGACAATATTATTCTAAATGCTTATAGTGAATGATGCTGGAAAGAATTTGAAAAAAAAGAATGACACCAGAAAGACTTGTTTAACTCGAAACAATACATTTCACTTTCACTGCAACAAGCAATATAAAAAAAATACAATAAATCTTCACATGTTATGGCAGTAGTATGTACCTCTTTTTGTGGGTGAAAGGTTATCATTTATCACCGATATGAGCCAGTTCTTTACATCTACCCGTGCTTTCCATTTTGTACTGGCATTAATAGTTGGGCTAGACCCAAAAGTCTCCACAAACTCCTTAGATACCCTATAAACGTAGTGTCCCCCACTCTTCTCAATGCCCACAGCAGCAAGCAGCAGACTCTCGGGAGTAGACCTAGACCTTAAGTAAAGGAGATTTACATTGGAGTTTGCTGGCTAAAGATCCCGTTTTCGCCCTGTAATGAGAGAGATTATATAGTGCGTAATCAGGCAGGTAGACACTGTCTGAGCTCTCCACGACGACGACATGTATCACTTCAAACTTGTCATCCGTACCTTTCATCAGATACTTTTTTTTTAACATCGTTAAGAACTCAATGTCACCATAACTATCATGTGCTCTTTCATAATAAATCATGACTTGCTTTCCAGAAAGTTGAGAAAATCGAACCTGGGACCCATCTTTCCTTAATTCTTTGTAAAGACAGTATGTTAATCCCCACAGCATTCCTAGCTGCAGTTCTTCACTTTTTCTGTTTCTAACTTTGCTGCTTCCATATGAGTAAATGGGAATGCTTCAATCCCATATGTGGCCAACATCTCCTTATATCATTCAAAAAAGAGTGTTCAAAAATCCGCCTCAACCTCTTATAATTTGGATCACTAAACCGGGAGTGCCAACCAAGGCATTGTGTTAAACCTGTTCCACAATGTTTTTTCATTTGTAGTACTAGTAATAGTGGTGTTTGCTATGCCGTTCTGGTAAATGAGCACAACCTCAAAGTTGTGCTCTTTTTCTTTTCCAAACCTTTTATAGGATATCAAACGCTGTTCGAGGACTTCACCAGACAATTTTCTTTATAAAAAAACAGTACTACCTTATCTTCAAGGATATGAATAGGTACCTTCGCTCCTTTATTTGAGATGAGATAATCACGTTGAGGGGCCGCCAGGACCTTCAAAGATGGCTGCTTAGTGATTGATTCATCTTCTGTCTTCAGAAAATTTATCCTTTTGTTGCTAAAAGGATAGCCCAAGGCTCCATATCTACCAAATAGGTACCAATGTGTTTGCAAAATCCTGCCAGTTGAGTCAATGATAAACAAGGCAGGTAATTTGTCCTCCGAAACACCAAAGCTTCTTTGCAGACGCTTCCTGGATGTTATATCAGAGACTGGGATTGAGGGCCATGGCATGCCAGAGAAAAAATCTAGAGAAGACTTGAGTGGCATTTCTCCATGCAAGCTAGGATCAACACCAACAGGAACAGAGACAACTTCAAAATTATCATTTGGTTTACAATCATTGTTTACTTCCAGCAACAATGGTGCTATTGGCACAAAATATATTACAATAACCTTTCCTGCCAACTGCTCAACTTTAACTAGTTCATTGTTATTTTTCACTAGGTAATCCCGATTTTCGCTGAAGAGATGGTGAGGCAAATTAATAATATCCCCCTTCATAAATCTCCGCTTCATTACCTCGTTTTCTTCCTCCATTTTGAAAACACTGTTGCATGAGTGATTTGAGGGAAAGAGAATCCGAGCAACGTGAAACAGAGTTAATATTTCTGCTTGATAATTTACAAGATAATCTATTTTTCCTATTTATTGAACAAACATTTTACAATAAAATTAATGAGATTATTGGAATAAAAAAGTCAACTGTGTCAACAAAAAAATCTTCAAGGTAACTTTTAGCGATTCTTACTTTCTCAAAATAAACCTTACATGATCTCAAAATATTCCAATGAGAAGAAATGTCATTTCCTTTTCAAGTAGCAGTATTATACTACAAAAAAAGGCAGAGGATTGAAATGATCTAATAAACTACAGTGTAACACTGAACAAGGAGAACACTTTGAAGTTTGAACAGTATCTTCAGTATGCTTATATATTGATGTTCTTCGATAATTGACCAACAACATTATATGATCCCAGAGCAAAATGGAACAGTTATCCTTTGAATATTCTAATTGAAGTTAGTTAGTCAAGGTCACTTGTCCAAAGGAAAAAAACGGAGGAGAAAACATCCATCGTCTTATGGTCTACCATTAGAATTAAAAAAGTAGTGGCTAAAACAAAGAAGAGTGTTTGACACTGAACCAATGAAACAGATCTTTCAAAAACTAATTTGATACATAAATGTCCTTTTAACGTGCTAAACACACCACTAACAAGCACAAGTTTGAACTTGGGAGGCTTAGAATGAAATTACTGTTAGAATCTTAACTTGGTACTAAAATGCAGAAAACAATTATGCAAGGTGAAGATAGACAACCTTATATTGACTTTCTTTTCCCTTTGTCCTGAATTTCTTCCTCAGATTCCTACAATGATCAAACACATCCTCCCTGGTATCATATTGCGATCAACAACAGCCTTAACCAGCACTACCTATGCCTACCAAGTACACAGCCTTAGCCCAGTAATAAAACCTAATACAAACAGTGTATCCCAAAGTTTTGTGCATCGTGACAACCTTACTACACTATGCTGCTCTCCTTTTTAGACTGCAAGCAATGTTCTTTGTCATAAAAGTCTATGACACTGGATAGTTGGAATGAATTAAAAATTAATGCTCTAGTGATGTATTAATATAAGAAAAAAAATAAAAATAAAACAGCCATTGAAAGATCCTTGTGAAATGACATTGTTACTACATCTCATATTCATCAATGTCAATGGAAAGATAACAATAATAAAAAAATTAAAATAGTATATTCAAAGAAATACTAGAGAATATATAGTATAACAATACGAAAGAACATAACAAGCAGGAAAGGTAGGCACCAAACCAGAACATAAAGCTTAAAACATTACATCTCTCTTCTACCATCATGTAAACCATGCATTTGCTTTATTCAATATCAGCTTATTACACCGAGCTAAACTGACATAGAATTTTAGTCCGAAATAGTTGTTTGAAGAGGAAGAGAACTTTCAACTCCCTTAGTCTCAGAGTTTCTTTCAGCAACAATTTTAGACATTCCAAACATCTAAAAAAGAATCAAAAAGTTCACTTAGCAAAGAATATAGACAACAAAATTAAGTAGGGATTCTATAACTATAGAAGTTAAAGATTAGTTACTAACTTTATGGATTGTCTTCTTAAAGCAAGATGCATCATCCATTTAAGCATGAATGAATTCGTCAATATGTTCCTTTACGTCCTCCAAGAAAGTTGCTACTTCAGATTTCTTTTTCCTGCATGAAGGGATGGCTGGTGCTGTAGCAGCTGGAGATGGTTGTGGTTTTTCGTTTTCCATTCTACGAAGACAATGAAAAAAAGTATGACAGAAGGAATATCAAAGATATGATACGATCATCACTCTACAAGTGCTATGCAATAGGAATGGATTTCGACTTGGACTAGCTACCATCCACTTGGTCCACAACCAAACTAGCCACTTGATGACATGATCACAAGAGGTGGAGGTCCGGTGGAACTAAAACATTATTTTTTAGGGGACTTTCTGTATGTACGTACTGAGGATACTGCGGAGGACAGAAGAATGCTGTTTTTTTCGTGCTTTACTACTTGTATTACATAAATTCTAATTCCTAATTAAGACACTTACTCCTCAATTATAAGACATACAATCTTCAGGGTGCACATTTTGGAATTTAGCTGAAATATATACTCACTAAAAACGAAAAGAAAAAACTAAGGTGCAGGCATTATTAGGCAACTTCTCCTCAAGTTTCAAAACAGTATAGTGAATGCAGATATGTTCAAAATTTGGTGGGGAGAATCACAAGGTTTCGGGATAATTTAAAACCATGACTGCTAAATGCAGTTCAAGATTACTCAATGCAATTTGAATACACTACATACACTATTGTCCTTTCTGCCCTTTTGTGTAAATTCTAGGTGCAGTCCCTAGTTTTCTCTGTAAACATTTACTAATATATTCACGTTTAATAACTTCACCTACTCATATATATTTAATTTATTTTTAATCATTTAAATCCTATCTACATAATACAATGTATTTAATAATATATTTATATTTATATTTTCTTAATACATTAATTAATACATTCTATATTAATCTAATTAATTATAATTAGATTTTTTAAATTCAATACAATGTACTTAATAATATATTTTATATTCATATTTTTTCAATACATTAATTTATATTTTCTAGATTAATCTAATTAATAACAAGATTTTTCATATTCAATACAATGTAATATTTTATTATACATTTGATACATATTAAACATTTTTATATGATATAAATATATATTAATGGAAGCATATAAATATATATTAATTTGCACAGACGTTAGTAAAACATTTATTAGGATTTTATATGTTTAATGCACCGAACGATATAAATGTAATATATTAGTGTGAATTGAGTAAACGTGAACTGGATTTAGTAACACGCTTTAAAACTAACAAAATTAAAAATCAATGATACGATCAACAGTACCAAAGCTCCTGCCCCAAAAAAAAAAAAGGATGGCAGTAATAAAAACACCAAATATCTCATCACGTAAGAATCAAATTTGATATTCTAAAGCTCCAATTTCTCGTGATATAAGAGCAACTCCAAGAGACTAGCTAAATGACATCCTAAAGGAAAATATAAGGATTTTGACAAAAAAATATCACTCCAACAATCTCTTAGTTGTCCCTTAAAATTTTAAGCTACTCCTCTTCTTCCTTATTTTTAGGATATCTAGTACCATTCCTTATTTCATTTCTCATGAATAAACTAATAATTTCCCTCCATTATGATCCTCTTTTCCCCCACTTTCACTTTTTCAAATGCAAGTGAAATTTGAATTTAGTATTATTATAACAATAAGGAATAAAAATGAGGAGTATTGTTGGAGTTGACCTGTCTTATAATATCCTAAATCATTAGGAGCAATTATATGTGAATTCCTGAGCTTAAAGTTGTATACAATAAGAATTACAGCAGGAAATTAATAATAATGATTTAATTTAAAGATTCCAAGAATGGGATTATACATAAATAACATAATATATAAACATAAAGACAGTGCTAACCTGCGCGGATTGATAAACAAAAGTCTTGTTGATAGGAAGAAGATGAAAAATTGGAACAGTTTCACTTTTCAGACTTATAATTTCCTCTTGTTAAAATTGTCTCGTATTTTTCAGCGTTCTACAATCGCTCGAGATTGTCAAATATTCGGAAAAAAATAATAAATATTATATTAAATATTATATATGAATGTAATCTTAGAATACCTTTTCAGATACACTAAAAATTGTAAATAACAAATCTAATTATTTATTATCGAAGATTTACTTATCATGTTTTTGTTTCATTTTTATAGTAAAAAAGAGGATCTCAATTTAATAATATTTCAGTAAAAATATTCTAAGTTTAAAAATTATTATCACTTTTTTAAAGCCCGTGCGATGCACGGAATTTTTTTAATATTATAAGAATTTTTTTTCATTAATTTGAATTAAGTTTTTTAAAACATGAATTTTGGAGACTTAAATTTTTAAAGGAGATGATTTGATAATAATTATATAAATGTTATAAGTGATATTTCTAGAAAAGGAGGAATTTAGTTAGAAAATATAAAAAAGATGATAGGTTTTAGTTGAAATAGATAATCGGTTAATTATTAGTTATTATAAATTATCATATTATTTCATTAAATAGAATGCCCGTGATATAATTGGAAAAGGAGAGGACTTAGTTAGAGAATATTAAAAAGGTACATGTTTTAGGTGAAAAAGGTAATCGAATAATTTATAATAATTATAATTTAATTATGTTAATTTACTAAATAAAATTATTCGTAATGTTTTTTAGAAAAGGAGAAATTAATGTTGTCCATGATATTTCTAGAAAAAGAGGGATTTTAGTTAGAAAATATAGAAAAGATGATACATTTTAGCTGAAAAAGGTAATCGGTTAATTATTAGTATTATAATATTATTATTTTATTGTATTAAATAGAACCGCCCGTAATATAATTGGAAAAGCAGATTGCTCGTAATGTTTTTAGAAAAGGAGAAATTAATGTTGTCCATGATATTTCTAGAAAAAGAGAGATTTTAGTTAGAAAATATAGAAAATATGATACATTTTAGCTGAAAAAGGTAATCGGTTAATTATAAGTATTATAATATTATTATTTTATTGTATTAAATAGAACCGTCCGTAATATAATTGGAAAAAAAGATATTTTAGTTATAGAAAATAAAAACGATAACGTGAAAATTAAGAAGGTGACATCCTTTAGGTAACAAAGGTAATTGATTAGTTTATAGTAATTATAATTTAATTATATTATTTTACTAAATAAAATTGCTCGTACCGTTTTTAGAAAATGAGAAATTAATGTTGACCATGATATTTTTAGAAAAAAGGGAGTTTAACTAGAAAAAATGAAAAGATGATATGTTTTAGTTGAAACGGTAATTGGTTAATTATTAGTATTATAATATTATTATTTTATTTTTATTAAATAGAACCACCCGTGATATAATTGAAAAAAAAAGAGATTTTAATTAGAGAAAAGAAAAAAGGTAACGCTGAAAAAGATAACTTCCCGTGATATAATTTGAAAAAGAGAGAGATTTGGCTGAAAAAGGTAAACGTCCGTGATATAATTGGGAAAAGAAAGATTTTAGTTAGAGAAATAAGAAAAGGTAACGTGTTTTGGTTAAAAAGGTAAATGATTAGTTAATAGTAATTAGAATATAATTATGTTATTTTATTAAACAAAATTGCTCGCAGTGTTTAATTTTAAAATAGGAAAAATTTTAGTTAGATAAAATATAAAAAAATTGCATTTTACCTGAAAAAGGAAATTATTTAATTATTGAAAAATAGAAAAGGTAATATGTTTAACCTGAAAAAAGAAATTGATTAGTGAATGAGAAATTTTAGTATGATAAAATATAAAAGATATTGTATTTTGCCTGAAAAAGAAAATTATTTAGTTATTAAAAAATAGAAAAGGTAATATGTTTAACTTGAAAAAGGAAATTGATTAGTTAGTAGGATGGATTTTATCTATAATTAAGTAAGGGTAAATAAGTGAAATCAACAGGTATCGTACCGACCAACCAAACTTTTAATGTTTCGGCTTTTATATAATAGTATTGATTATCATTATTATTATTATTATTATTTTTTGATAAAGTCTTTTACAAAACTCTAATATACTAATTTCTCGAATTAAATTAGTTTTAATTCCTACCAAATATAAATTAATTATATGTTATTTTTTTAAGTTTTAACACTTACCTATCATGGGTGGCAGCAGAGAGAATTAACTTCTATAGAGTTAACCACTACAACATAAATATATTTATCTTTTTTCTATGAAATATAATTAAAAATCTTAATTAAGAAATTACACAATTTTTATTTATGGAAAATATTAAAAATTAATAAAATAATTCAAAACAATTCTACCATAAAATCAAATTTATCCAAAATGATTTACTATAGAATCAAATTCAAATCAAATTTTTTGTTCAAATTTTATGTGTTAAATCCTTTATAAAGTTTATATATCGTTAGTATTATACATTAAAATCAAATTTTATGATTTTAAAAAATTAAATTGTAATTTATTGATGAAATTATATGGTAGAATTAATAAAAAAAAATGGCTCAGAAATACTTTATTTCTGAGACTTTTTAAAAATGGAGGAGTATATAAATAAAATAGACTAGTTACTAGTTAAAATTAGGTTCATGTAACAGCCCGACTTTTCGGACTGTTAATTCTAAATTCAAAACTAAAACAAAATGAATTTCTTTACTCAATAAATCCAAATTCCATAAAAGTCAAATATAAAGTCAATTTAACGAAGGTAACCAATAAATTTCGAGGCGCACCTATACAAATTCAGTAATCAACATCTTGCAATTAACAAAATTCGTCTAACAGCATAATAAATCTTATCCAAAATATTAAATCAATTACGTAGCACGAAATTCACAAGTTTACATCCACAATGATCTCAATGAGCTTCCACAATATACGAACCTGAAATATCATAAAAGAGTGAGCTACACAGCTCAGCAAGTAATAGATTGACTTACATATATCTTCAAAATCAGTGGGCGTTTTAATAAAACATATTTTCTCAAAACAATAATAATTTTCGAAAACCTTTTGCGAAAAGTGATTCAACCCAAAGTTTATATTTTACAAATCCAGAATTTGAAACAAAACAGAAAAATAGAACAAAACGGAAATGAAATTCTTATAAATACCATAATATTGATCTACGGCCACGCTTTACTAGTGACCGTCAACTTATTCTTATTCTTTTACCACACTTTTCCAATGACCAGCATTTAACGTTCAATAATCATGCAACCTTAATAGTAGGGCTGATTATTCGGTTATAACCGAACTGAAATAACTGAAATACCGAATAAGCTAAAAATCATAACCGAATTAAGAACCGAAATATTTTTGGTTATTTTACGGAACCGAATTTAATATTTCGGTTAAAACCGAATACCGAAATAAAAAATCGAATAGATATAAATATATATTTAATATATAAATATATGATATAAATATATGATATAAAAATATATATATATATATATATATATATATATATAATAATTCTGTTTTTTTAATATATTTCGGTTAATTTGGGTTTTCGGTTAATTCGATAAAAAAACCGAAAAAACCGAAATACTGAAATACCGAAATACACAAAAATTCATAATCGAATTAAAACCGAATTATTTCGGTTCGGTTAACCGAACCAAATTATTTCGGTTCGGTTAATCGAACCGAATTATTTCGGTTATTTCATTTCGGTATTCGGTTAACCGAACCGAATGCTCAGCCCTACTTAATAGGTATCTAAAGTTGCACAATTGTGCGTCTACTAAGGGTATTTAAGGCTAGGTCCGGAACTATAACGTGAATTACGAACGGATTCGAAATGTAGAAATTGAGGAATTCGAAGATAATTCATAAATTTATACTATTCCCATAACCAAAAGTCTTTGTATTTAAAAAAATGATGTGTTAACATAATAGAAGGACATTCACCTATGGGAATCATGGATAAATACATGAGTATCTATAATATATAAAGAAAAATAAGATGTATTTTCATTTTTTTAAATTCCATAAATATTGAAAAGTGTAAAGAAAGTAAAAATCGGAATTCACTCTGTTTTTAGGTTTTAATTTTAAGGATAAAAAATTATTTTATATCATAAGTATTTTAAATAATATGTAATGAAGTTGAAATTTCGTTCTCACTCGAGGGTGGCTCGAAACGAGTTTAACGGGAAGACGACTCACTAGCAAAGATCTTATTAACAATTGTAATTTGATATTGATGTTATAAATTTTATTTTATTTTTGGAATTCGATTTTTATGGATAAAAATAATTGTTGATGAGTGGATTTCGTAACAACTTTTGAGAGATTTACAGTGAGTTGTAAAGGATAATGATTAACTGTTCTATGGAAGATTTGGGTTGTGTTTGCGGGGGTGAGCTGAGCTTGAGAGTGCCTCTAATAATCTCAGGTTCCTTTAGAGAGAATTAGAGAGCAAAATATCTGTCCCCTCTCAAGGTGCCTACGTATCCTTTATATAGGAATCAAGTTCACGTAGTTCTAATTCTAAGCTGATTCTACTTGACCAGCTGTATGAGGAAATCTAGTTCGAGTAGGGCTCAAGTTCCTTTAGAGCTTACTGAGAACATGTTGGCTAAGTAGAGTAGAAATCGAATTCGTACTCTACTATGAATCAATCATCTATTAGAGGTAATCTAGGATCAACTACGTCCTAGGAGTACACTACAATAATAAGTCTATATCTATCTAGATAGCTTCTAGATCTTTCTACTGTCTAATCTCAGGAACCTGGTGCTCAGGAACCTATATTTCGAAACCTGTTTCTTAGGAACCTCTCGATAGGAATCTGTACCTGCACAAATAGCGAACTTATTAGTCTGGAGAGCTTCTGTGGTTTCCTCATATGTTTGTGGCTGCCTCTACGGCTGATGCTAGGCTAATTTGACCTCTCCTTCATGGAGGAACCTGGCCTTCTTGTAATCTGCTCAACTTCTGGTCCTTCAGGAACCTCTTGATACCTGTTGACTCTTGATCATCTCTCTATCTGATGCTGATTTCTTCATATCTAATCTTCATGGCTTGTACTGGATCTATCGTCTACCTTGCGTCGATTGGACCCTTTGGCTTAATGGGCCTAAATTCAACCCATGGTAATTTTGGGCACAATAACTACCCCCCGGTTCCTTGAAATCATGTAATGTGAAAGGAACCTATTCTGCTTTCTGATCTGGGGTCCAATGCTGAATCATTCTTCTTAAATTACCTTACTTCAATACCATATATCCAAGCCTACATGAGATAGCTTTTCTTAGGAAACAGGACGTAAGATATTTCAGCAGATATAGTCTTGGTTAGCTTCCTTCTCAATGAGGAACCTACTCTTCTGTTAATCTTTTTTGAATTTTCTTTAAACTTCTTTTCTTAAGACTTTGGCTCTTGAAATCAGCTTAATATCTGCATTCAGCTTCCTGCGGAATCTGGCTTGCTACTGAACACCTTGGTACGTCTCTTCGAATTTCAATAATTTTAAAACGCTGGAGAGGATAATTTTCGACTATAAATATCTTAGAGGGATAATTCAAAATTTGAATTAACCTTATCAATTACTGAAATTGCAGTTAATGTATGTGGTTTCAAGGTTCACGTGCCTCCTGTGCGTTTATCATTTCGTTTATCGCTCCAGTTGTTTGCTGCCACGTGTACACGGCTGTCTCTCATTTACCTTGACTATATAAACACGCGAAATCGTTCAATTCCATTTTTTACCTTTACCAATAATTAGCAAACCCTTGGAGAGAGAAGAGAAGAAGCTCAACGATCATGCCTTCAATCCGACCTCCCTCATCTCCATTTTCCTTTAATCAAGGTATGATTTCGACTCATTTTTCTCTATTCTTTCTTGATCTCGATTTTATTTCCCACTATCTGCTTGTTTTAATCTTGCATGTCATCCTTTTTTGTTGTTCTTCGTCTTCCTACTGATGTATATATTTATATCTGAATCCTGTCTTTCACATTTCATGTTGGACACACATGCTTCCACTGTACTTTGTATCTCAGTTATCTATTCGTCTATTCGTAGTTGTATCGTCGCGATTTTGTTGTAACTTTCGATTGTCTGTTTGTCTTCTGCACTCGTATGCTTTAACTCGTACTGTTATTGATGTATATTCTCTTTGAGATCTCTTAAATTATCTCTAGTACATAACCATGGTTGTCTAAGTATCATAGGACCTTAATCTTTCTCTTAGAGGCCCTAAAACCTGGCCCCTCTTTGTCTGTCTTTGCAGATGTCTTTTGAGTCTACTCATTCAGACCATCAATCTTCAATTCAACCCACTCCAAACATACCTATAGGTGAAAGAACTAGATCTAGGGTCGTCATTCCTGATATTGTTAGTCATAGAGGCAGGCCTGTATATATAACGCCCTAGAAAATATCGCACTTGTATTATTTTTATTTAATTATTTAATATTAAATGTTGATTATAGGGTGTAAAATTTTACTTTTTTAGATAAATATATGTGACATCATGTTTGCATGTTTATATGGTGATTTATGTGTGACGTGTACGTCTGTGTATTTTATTTGAATGTTTAATGATTTAAACCTATTTAAATTATGCATTATTGATCTTCGAAAATTTTTATAAAATCATCGGAGTATTCAAAAATCCCGAAATCTTTTGCAATATCATATTTGTATATTTATTTAGTTTTTAAATTTTTTGGGTGAATTACTTTGAGTGTTTAAGTATTTTAAAATGATTTTAAGAGTTTTATTGTATTTAAAGGATCAAAATTTGTAAAATTCATATTTAATTCATTTTTGATCCTAAAAATATTTTAAAAATATGTGGGTGTTAGTAATTTCATACTCTGTATTTTAAAATTTTAAAGTTTAATATTTTACTAATTTTCCAATTAATTTCAATTTTTAAGAGTGATTTAATTAATTTTATTTGGTTATTTTCAACAAAGTGGAATTTCAGATTTTTCCCCTCTCTTTTAATCCCCAGAACACAGCTCCTTATCTTTCATTTTTCTCAATTTCTCTCGATCCTTCTGTACAGCTTCCTCTCCAATCTCTCGCATAATCTTTCCCTCTCTACACTCCGTTTTCTCTCTCGGTCTCTCATCTCTCTCTCTCTCTCTCGTTTTCTTTCCCCTCCCCTCTAATTGATAAGGGTTTGTGTGTATATGGTGCGTGTATATGCACGAATGTGTGTGGGTTTTCCTATTTTACTGTAACATCACGAAAACTTGTCTGTTCTTCCTCGTTTCGGTCCGAATCCGAGCTTAGTGGTAGGCGGTAGTTTGTATTGGCTGCTGGCTGTGTTTGTGTGTGAGAGTAGTGTCTGATATGTGTGTGTATGTGTGTATGCAGTGTACAGCTGGGTGGCGTGATTCGTATGTACGTATGTGGGTGCGTTAACTGTGTATGTGTGTTAACGGTAGGAAGTGGTGGTGTGAGTATGTGTGAGTTTTGCCAGCATTTGTGTGTGGGCTCTTCACTGCGAATTCTCTTCCCCCTTGTACGAGTTTGAGTCGAATTGGTATTGTTGTGGTGTGTTTGTTTGGTCCAATTTGTTCCTGTTTGTGTGTAGATGTTGAGCCCAGAGTTGTGACCTCGGTTTGAACCGAAATTATGTTCGATTGCTTGAGTTTATTGTGCTGCTGTGATTTCCTATTAAGTTTTGATATATGAATTTTATGATTTTATTCGGAAGTTTGTTTCCTGAATTATACGATTTTGATGGTGAGGATTTATGTTAAATCATGATATTAAAGTGTTTTCAATTATAGTGGTATAATCGGGAAAATGGTAGTGGTTGATTCGAAAATTGTTGTTTTGGTTGAAGTTAAGTACAAGTTGCTTATGTAAAAGTTTAGTAGTTATTTGGGACAACTACATTCTAACTTTAAGATATTAAAATCGTATGTTCCATTGTTGGTGTAGTAAATTTTTATAATGAGTTGTGATTGTTGAGTCATTTGAGTGGTATAAGCAAGCTAATAACATTTCTGCTTAAGTGAAACTTGGATTTTAATAGTTAATTTTGGGATAACCTGATTATAAACTTGGTACTGTTATAATTTGAGTAATCGAATGGTGATTGAATTTAGGATGAGTAAGGCAAATCAAAGCATACATGCCTGTTTTTGGATTAAGTTGGGACACTAAGTTAATTGCTGAAAGTTAGAGTTGAGTATATGTGTAAGGGAGATTATGTTGCATGTTTTGGTTGGTTGTATTCAAACAGGTTAGGTCCTATTATAAAGGAGGTGTTGTCTGATTTTTGTCAACATTATATTCTAAATCTTATAGCAATTTGACAAGAATTATTTGTAAATCTATATGATATACGTGTTAAAAGGTATAAGTATAAGTTAATATTACGTGCTAAGTGCCTATGTGGTTTATATGGCTATACTGTACTATTTTTGAGAATGTGATTAATATGTGCTATATGTGTTATGTTGTAAAGCGTAATAGGACATGTTTGGGTAGTATAGAATTAGATGATTAAGTTACAAGCGTACTAAAGTAGTACTTTACCTTTATATAGGTACCAGTGAGACGCCGGTTAAGAACCAGAAGAAGTATAAACGGGAAACTTGGAGTAGGCGAGTGTGATCGTGCAGAAGCTGGCAGATTATGGAAAGATACCGATGTTTAAGCGAAGAAATGTCAATGTATAAAAAGAAAAGATAGATATAAAGTGAATGACGAATCAATGGGATAAAAATGGAAATTTCGTGTATTGAGGCAAGTTTACCATCCCTCACTTATTGTTTAAGTGATGTGAAACTTTTTGTATTATTTATTGTTTCTTTTGAAATTCCTGCTTGCAAGCAATTGTGTTCTTCATAATTATTCTGAATAATTGTGAACCTGTTCTGTTAATTATATGATGTTCTTTTCAGATCTTTTTGCTAGTGCCTAAACCTTTCATTTTTATTTCCAATGACATTTTTCTTCTTTTAATTTACAAACACCCATTCTCAAATTATTTTGTCATTGTTTATTTTCCTCACCTATTGTTCAGGTGTTGAATTCTTTTAAAATTAATTTATCTCAATATTCCTCATCTTTATTAATATTTTTAAAAGAGCATTTTTCTTCAAATTATTGTAAACTAATTCGAGGTTTATACTGTTGCTGAGGCATGTGTTGCTCAGTGACGGTTAAAGTCAAGAATGAATTGAGATCTTCTTAATTATTTAAACTCATTATTGTCATGCCGGTTCTGGCAGCTGAAGCCTATGAGTGCTTAGCTGACAAGAGTGAGACCATAAGTAATTGAGAATTTCTTAAATCTTCATTTTAAACTATTCGAATCTTTCATGTTAGTTCAAACTTTGCAACGAATTTTCATCAATTGATAATCTTTGAAATGAGTGGTTATAGTCAGTGCAGTAACTTAAATCTTCTGTTGAACTTCGAATTCCTTGTATTCTCTGATTTCTTTATAATTGTTGTTCCATTTCTAAAATCTTAATAATTGCTCAGTTATTTTATTTATCATGTTTCCTTGTCGATATATGATTCTATCTTGTTGAACCCTATCATGCTTAGTTTAATCTTATTGCTTTGTCATCTATGATTCTTTATATCGAATGCTTCCCTGACCCTTAATCTTTTATTATTGCTCATTAAAATGACTTAATTAATTAAAGATGTTTTAAAATTCCTTATACTGGGCTGATCTGTTATCAATGAGTATAAAGGACTTAAAAGTGAAATGTTTTAAAGATTTTAATGTGGGGGAATTCCGTCACAAGGTTTTCTACGGATTCCTTCATATTGGAGGCGTAAGAGGTCGGGTGACGCCGGTCCAGCATTTTTTTTTAGCGTAAGAGGCTATGGTGGTCCTAGTCCAGCACTTTTATTAAAGGCCAATTTGTTGCCTAATTGGGAACCCAATTTCAAGGTTCAGAGGGACTTCGTGTCCGGTATGGGGACTTTACGTGGCTGATCACCCGTATTGTCCGGAGTCGTGAAAAAACTCCAATCAACTTAAATGTTTTTGAAAAGGTTTATGAAAAGTATGTTCAATGATAAAACAGTTTTAATGAAAAAAATGTTTTGAATGGAAAGCTATGATTGAAGAAAGTGAAAAGCCTTGTTCCATGATGATAATTGAATTATTCTCTTGAGATAACTTGGTCATTGATATTGTTCTTGAATGAATCATTGACATGTTATTGTTTCACTATATTATTAACTTGATGAGCGTTGTTGGCTCACTCTTGCTTTATTTTCCCTAACCTTTCAGTTAGGATTAAGGGTGGATGTCTACATCTTACAAGGTATACGAGAGCAATGAGGCAGCCTATACAGGATAGATCTCTAAGTCAGAGCGGGTAAGCATGGATTGGAATTAAGCTTCAGATTAGACGGTATATCAATTGTATTCAGGGTAGTGAAAGAAATTGTAATAATTTGTATAGTTTAGTTTCTTGTTTCATACCATAACCTGGAATCGATCCTCGGTGAGGAATCGTTGGTGTATTAAGTTTTATTTGTAATTGTTAATTGGAATTTGGTTTGGGTTGAAATACAGGTGGATAGTCCGATTTACGAATACTTCATGCCGAAATTTTCTAAAATTCCCCTGTGTCAAAGTATATTTATTATAAAAAGTATATTTTTAGTATTGGGAAGTCGGGGCGTTACAGTATACATCTAATAACAAGCCTAATTATTTGTAATGCTTTGCATTACCTACATGACCCCTTAACTGGGGAACCCTCCAGTTGCAGAGTTTCTAATTGTATTTAGTACTTGTAATAGGCATCACAATTCTAGCTGTGTAACTGTATAAATTAAGTCATGAAATAATGCTTGAAAGAAGATCTAGAGATCATGCCTCAAGCTTGAAGAACAAGGCTGTAGAAATAAACACAGTTGGATTTTGAAGATTGAAGATTTGCCTAAGTACTGATTCGAGAAGTAATTTTGTCTGTTAGAGAAGTCAAGATTTCGAGAAGTCAGGATTCAATATCTCAAAAGACACTGTTCGATATCTCAAGGAGTCAACAAGTCAAAGCCTCATTCGATAACTCAGGGATTCGACATGTCTAATACTCTATTCGAGAACTCAAAGAGTCAACAAGTCAAAGTCACATTCGATATCTCAAGGACTCAGGAAGTTATTCGACATCTCAAGGATTTCATAAGTCAAAGCTCTATTCGATAAGTCAAGGATTCATGAAGAAAAGACTAATTCGAGAAATGATTCGATATATCAAGAATACAGTATTCGAGAACTCAACGATTAAGGCAATTCTAGTTCTCGAATCAATTACTTAACAATTTCTCGAATGAGTTTTTAGAGACAAAATACTAAAGTAGTACAAGTCAGATACCTGCAACAATCCAAGGCACTTTCAGGACCACAGTACTGTAAAGTGTTCATGGAAAGTCTACAAGAAGCTTAGAAAGTTGTTACAGGAGACAAGCTGCTAAAGAATTGGATCTGAGCAGGTTAAAGAAAGGTCAAATTACATGTTGCTTGGATGTTTACTCGAAAAGGGATAGACAAATTAGAAAGTAATTTTGTCTGTCATTACATTTGTAGTAAGTAGGTTGTACACATGTTCTATAAGTGTACAACCTCACTTCTCTAGCAGTAACAAGTTTTTCCATTATCTTATATAACATCTCTCTGAGAACAACGAAGCTGATAATACTAATATTTGTATTCACAGATTGTAGCAAGAATCTTTATCTAATACAACATTAGATTAAAGTGAGTGACTGTGTTCTTGTGTTTTTAATTCCGAACTTATATATTTTATGAAACACAAACACACACTTAGCTACACAAACATCAAACAGATTCAAACCCTCACAAACTGTTCTTAAAGATAATTCGAAGAATACATTCACCCCCTCTGTATTTTTCTTGTTTGTATTCCATACTCAACATATATGAATGATCCTGAGAATATACTTATCAAGTCCTTAGTTTCACCGTCTACAAACCCTCTTGTTCCTGGTTTCATTGACCTAGGGGATGATTGGCCCTCCGATGAGGAACAGGTGATGAAACCTGAGGTTCCTAACCTTGTAGATGATGATGAACCTGAACCTGAGGTTGAAAGAGATCTTTACCGAATCGAGGCTACCCCTCATTGTGAGAAAACTGATTCAATCATGACTTTGTCCAAACTTGAAAAGCTATATGAAGAGTGTCCCCATCCAAATTGTACAATTGTTATCCCAGAAGCTGGTGAGAGAGCTCACAGGTTCGATGTGAGAACCCCAGAACAAGGTATTCCAAAAGATGTTATCTCTGCCGCCTTCTTTAAGTTTGGTGTGTATGTACCTCTTCACCCGTTTCTTTGGGAGATTTTAGATTTTTATGAGCTTGCTCCTCTTCAATTGATTCCCAATTCGTATAGACTTGCCATTAACACTTATATTCTCTATGCCAACAAATTCATTTAACCTCTAACTGCCAAAGAGCTTGGTTTTTTCTTCAAGATGAAAGATACAGGGAGAAGCTCTGGTTGTTTCTACTTATCGCCTAACCTTGTCACCAGGGCTAGTGTATAAAGAATGTGAAACAAAACTTCGAACAATGGCCAGAGCAATTCTTATATTGCTATGATTGCCCTGAAGTTAGATATGAGTTCAATCGTCTTCTTTGACTCCTTTGACTGGTAACCGTCTTCTTAGAGCGAAAGAATTTTGAAGGTATCATCATCCATTAGGGACGGTATGATTTTAATGACTCCCGAAAATTTGATTCCCTTAGGTTTCCTTCCTTCAGATTCTGGTATGAGCTTCCCTTTCATTATGCTTGTTCTTTTGACTTTGTCCATATCTATATTTGCTTCATTTATGTTGTTTTCTAACTTTGCCTCTAACTTTGGTTCATTTATATTTTATGCAGGCATTGCTCCAAAGATTCCATCATTTATCAAGAGATCCAAGAATGTCGAAGAGGTGTTCAAGGCTAATAACGAGATAATGGAGATTCTGCAAGCTGCCACTCCTCTTAACCAGGTTCCCAGTACTCCTGCTTCTCAGAATACTCAATCTGGGTCTTCAAAAAGGAAATTAGTTCAAACCACCTTGGATCTTTCGGGAGCTTCCCAAACTCGTTCATCAAGGAAAGGTAAAGAAATCAAAACCGAATCTGATCCAGCTCCAAATTTATTCAAAGATATGATTGACACTCATATTCCTGCGTAGAAGATTGTTGCTTGGAGTAAGATGAATTCCACCGAGGCCATGTACACCATGAGATTTGCTGCTGCTCAAACCACCTTCTTTGCCCTCAGATATTGTGATGAATTTGATGAAAAAACTCAATACGATCTCCGACTGCAAGGAAAAATGAAGAAACTCCAGGAAGAATTAGCTGCTAAGGAAGAAAGGGTGAACATTGCCACTGTTGTTGTTCGGAGGATGAAAGCTGTTGAGACCTCCATAAAGAAAGAGAAAGAAGAGCTCCAAGCCCAAGTTAAAGGCCTGAGAGACGAGAAGCTATCGATGTTGGAGAAGGTTAATGAGCTCCAGGTTCAGGTCGATGCTCTTAATATCGCTGCTGCTTCGGTCAAATCCACCATGCTAACCAAATAGAAAGCTCGTTATGATGAAGGTTATGATAAAGGCATCTGAGATTACATGCGCTCGACTTGGGAGAAAATGCCTGGTCTTGACTGGTCTGCATTTAGCGAAGACGTGGTGGCCATGATTGAAGATTTCAAGAGTGAAACTGTAGTTAAGGGTGACTCTGTTCTTCCTGCTATGGCGGTTGAGAGGCCTCCAAGTTCTATTCCTGAGGGTACAGAGGTTACTGCTTCTAAAGCTGCACAAACTACCCTTCCAACACCAGTCATTGCCAAGGAATTTGATAAAGTACCTTCTACCTAAAACTTTTTATGAATTCTCTAAACTTTTTGATAACTTTATGAGGTTGCGGGCCCCTCATAGTGCCTCGCATGATATACTGTTAACTTGGTTTCCGGGGCCTTCGTGCTTCATAACGTTTCTTATGCTGGTTTTCTGGTGTACCCTATAACTTTTGCTGATAGTTTCCAATGATAATTGTTTCCCTTGCCATATCTTATCTCACTTACACATTTTCGATATATCTCCTTTTCTAACTTATTCATCCATGCATGCACATTTTCCACATTTGTGCCTCAACTGAACACTATACACTTTCCCACAAAACTTCTATAACTTAAGGGATTACATAGCTTCCATACTTATGCATTTAAGCCTACGTGAGCTAACTCTTTGTAAGAAACAGAATGTACTTATATTTCCACTCATATCCCTTTCCAAACAAATGTCACAAAAAACTTAATCATATTGTTAACAACTTACTTGTAAACTTAAAACCACTTGTCTTCATACTTCAAATAATGCATTTGAAGCCTTACTCTGAACTACTTTAGCTCCATAATTTGTCTTCAACTTTAATCTTGAATAGCTATACTACTATCCATTATAAATAACCAATGTAGATCAAAATATGAATCCTGCAAAAAAAACAAGAAACATAAAACAAAAAAGATAATTAATGTTAGTAAACTAATCCTGTTAAGTGCAGGCCAACTCTAGGAAAGGTCACCATCTGGGTTTCCAATCCTAAAAATCTAGGTTCCAACATGCCAATCTGGGTTCCATGTTGGTCCCTCTTGCCTCGAGGCGAATCTAGAAACCTGTGTGCCAATCTCGGAATCCACACAGATTCATCTTCTTTATGCACCTGTCTTGACTTTGCATAAAGGGGAAGCTTATAGCCCCCTTAAGGAGTGATATGCCAGTCCGGGCTCCATACCATTTCCTTCTTCTTCATGTGTCATGCTGGACATCTTATGAAGGAAATCTAAGGAACTGAGTCCCTTCTTCCCATGTGCCAGTGGAGGCTCCACATGAGGGAGAGCTTATTAGGCTTCTCTTTCAGAACAAGTGTGCCGGTCTAGGCCCCACACAAGTTCCCACTTCCTTTCGTGCCAATGGAGGCTCCACGGAGGGGTGAGACATGTTGGGTTTTAACACAATATGATGTTATGGGTTTGGGTATATAATTAGATACCAAGTATGATTAGAATTTGGTAGGTAATTAGAAACCAAATACGATTATGCTTGTATGGTAACTTGGTGGCTAAGTTTGTGATGACTATATATACATAGTCATATTGTATTTGTTTGATGTGTGCTTAAGAGATGTAGTCTTAAGTATTGTTTGGGAGATGCTTAAGCATTGTTGGCTCAAGTATCGGGGTTGGGGCACCGTTAAGGTGTTATTGTTTTGATGTATTATTGATTATTGATTGGATTAATAATACAGGTTTGGGGCGTGGGTGTTTCCACGTCAAATATTGGTGTGTTCTTGTTTTACTTTTACTTATTGTTGATAGAAGTAGAAGTAATACTTGAATAGTGTTTGACCGCGCTTTAGTGGATCTTGTCAACTAATCAATTGGTTGTGTATTAGCTTTGTATTGGTGTTTGTGAATCTCGGATTGTGTTAGTCCCCTAACATAACAAGACATATAGTCTCAGGTTCCTGTATGCCTGTCTGGGCTCCATAAAGGTTCCTCTAAGATGCCTTTTATCAGGGCTTTTGGTGCTTTTCAACAGGGCTTATTAATCAAGTGCCCAAGGAATCTGAGGCTTTTAGCTAAATCATCTTGCTCAGGAAGCTGTCTGAGGCTTTAAAATCATTTGCTCAGGAAGCTGCCTGAGGTTATAAATCAACTTGCTCAGGAAGCTACCTGAGGCTTTAAAATCAACTTGCTCAGGAAGCTGCCTGAGGCTTTAAAATCAACTTGCTCAGGAAGCTACCCGAGGCTTTAAATCAAAATCAACTTGTTCAGGAAGTTGCCTGAGACTTTAAAATCAACTTGCTCAGGAAGCTGCCTGAGGCTTTAAAATAAACTTGCTCAGGAATGTACCTGAGGCTTTAAATCAAAATCAACTTGCTCAGGAAGCTGCCTGAGCCTTTAAAATCAACTTGCTCAGGAAGCTGCCTATGCCTTTAAAATCAACTTGCTTAGGAAGCTACTGAGCCTTTAAATGAAAATCAAATTTCTCAGGAAGCTGCCTAAGGCTTTAAAATCAACTTGCTCAGGAAGCTGCCTGAAGCTTTAAAATCAACTTGCTAAGGAAGCTACCTGAGGTTTTAAATCAAAATCAACTTGCTCAGGAAGCTGCCTGAGCCTTTAAAATCAACTTGCTCAGAAAGCTACCTGAAGCTTTATCATCAACATAATATGTCTATAAGCTACATCTAATCAATCAATTACTACATGATACCTTAACTTAAGGTTCCTGCTTTGGATAAACAAGTACTAAAACAAGTACTTAAAAGTTTCAAATTGGCATATGAAATAGCTAATCATGCACATCAACTGTCTAAGTAGGTATACTACCCCCTAGTTCTTTTGGGTAATTATTGTTACGTAAAAGAACTATCAGGAAGTTGTAATCATCAAACCATAATAAAAAAAATCAACGTAGAGCTATCACCGCTCAATACTAAAATTTTCTTGCAAATAGGGAGGTTCACAGCAGGTACCCTTTGAGTACATGCATAATAAAAAAATTGGAATAAAATAGTTTTGGACAGCTACAACTAATAAGCTGCTTTTGTTCTTGTGTTGAAAGAGCATTATTTTTCCTAAGAAAAACATAGTAAAAGAGAGTTACTGATAGTATTTCTTGAGATGTTCTGCATTCCAACCTTTCGGAATGAGATTCTCATCCATGTCCATCAATTGGTAAGTTCCTTCCCAAATAGCTGACTTTATCAGGTAAGGTCCTTCCCAATTTGCTCTGAAGGCTCCATGTGCAGGAACCTTGGTATTAGGCATGACTTTTCTCAAAATTAGGTCTCCAACTTTAAAAGGTCTTACTTTCACCATACTATTGTAGTACCTTCGAACTCTCTGCTGATAAGCTGCTAACTTCATCTGAGAATCTGCTCTCAAATCCTCAATCATATCTGAGTAGAGTATATGGTTGACCTCATTATTCTCAGGGTCATAATGCTTCACAACCATATGTGAGGGTGAAAGGAGACACACCAGTTGTAGTTCTAGCTGTTGTGTTATATGACTACAAAACTCCAGAAAGCTCTTGTGGCCAGCTTCCTTTCTTCTCTTCAAGCCGTGTCTTCAACGTATGCTTGATAATCTTATTTACAGCTTCAGTCTATCCATTGCTTTGTGGATTGTATACTACTGAGAATTCTTTCTGGATTCCAAACTGTTCACATAATCCTTTGAGCTCCTTGCTATCAAATTGCTTCCCGTTATCAGAAATTAGCTTCTGGTGAATACCAAACCTGCAAACAATAGCTCAAAAAACAAACTCAGTTAGCTTGGAGGTTGTAATCTTAGGAAGTGGTTCTGCTTCTGCCCACTTTATGAAATAATCAACTGCCACCACTGCATATTTAACTCCTCCCTTTCCTGTTGGAAGCTCTCTAATGAGATCTATCCTCCAAATGGCGAATGGCCAAGGGCTGATTATCTGTTTGATAGGTGCTACAGGCCTGCTATCGAAATTGGCAAACTTCTGGCAGTTATTACATGCTTGAACAAACTTATGAGCATCTGCTTTAAGGGTTGGCCAATAATATCCTTGTTGAAGGACCTTCATGGCCAGAGAACCACCCCCCGAGTGATTTCCACACACTCCTTCATGTATCTCTTTAAGGATATATCTACATTGTCCTCTAGCTACACACTTAAGCAAAGGCTAATTAAATCCTCGTATGTATAGAATTCCATCATAAATCACATATTTAGCAGCATGATAGTTCAGCTTCATAGCTTCATCTTGATTAGGAGGCACTTCTCCCTTATCCAAGTAACTGTAGATAGGTGTTATCCATGAATCTTCAACAGGAAATTAATGTCCATAACTTCCTCTTTGAATACACTAGGCTGCTCTTGAATCTGGAGTGGAATCACACCCAACAAGGTTGACTCTCTCTGCGAACCCAACTTAGCCAATGCATTTGCATTTGTGTTCTTTCCTCGCGGTATCTGATCTAGCTTTACTTCTCTGAACTTTGCAAGTAACTCTTATGAGCACCTCAAGTATAAATCTGTTCGCGGACCTCTTGCCTGGAATCCATCACGAATCTGCCAAACTACCAGCATCGAGTCACTGAATATTCTGATATTCCCCACTTTCATCTCCAAGGCTAGCTTGAGACCTGCAATAAGTGCTTCATACTCTGCATCATTGTTAATGGCATTGAAAGCAAAATGAATGGAGCGGTGAAGTCGATGTCCTTCTGGACTAACAAGTTCTATGCCAGCTCCAGCTCCATTACTATTAGTAGCTCCATCTACATAGAGTGTCCACCAAGGTGCACAATTATCATTTTATATCTGCTCCTTCATAGGTTCATTTGGTTCTTCCTGACCAGTGACCTCCACATGAGGTGGAAACTCAATCAAAAAATCTGCTAAAGCTTGAGCCTTGATCACTGTCTTTGGCTCGTACTATATATCAAACTGACCCAACTCTACGGTCCATTTTAACATTCTTCTTAAGGTTTCTGGTATGTACATCACTTGTCTAAGTGGATATGAGGTCCTCACTTCAACCTTGTGAGCTTGGAAATAAGGTCGCAGCTTTCGGGACGTCAAAATCAAAGCATGAACCAATTTTTCCATTCCTGTGTATCTTGTTTCTGCATCAAGCAATCTTTTGCTGACATAATAGATTGGGATTTGCTGCCCATCTTCTTCTTGAACTAAGACTGCACTTATAGAATACTCATATACAGCTAGGTAGAGTATAAATGTCTCTCGATCAATAGGTTTAACTAATAGTGGGGGGCTTCCCAAGTGTTCTTTCAGCTTTCCAAAATCTATCTCACACACTTCCGTCCATTCGAACTTACTTCCTTTATTGATGGCTTTAAAGAAAACTTCACACTTATCTGTAGATCTCGAGATGAACCTGTTCAAAGCTCCAACTCTTCCAGTAAGAGACTGAACCTCTCTCACAGTTTTAGGGGATTTCATCTCAATCAATGCCTTAATCTTGGCTGGATTAACCTCTATACCTCTATGGTTCACCATAAACCCTAGAAACTTTCCTGATTCTACCCCAAACACACACTTTTGAGGGTTTAGCTTCATTCTGTACTTACGTAAAATTACAAACATCTCCTCCAGGTGTTTCACATGATCAATAGCTTCCTTCGACTTGACTAACATATCATCCACATAGACCTCCATGGTATCACCAATTTGATCTTTAAACATCATGTTCACCAATCTTCGATATGTGGCTCCAGCATTAATCAAACCAAATGGCATACAAATATAATAATAGAGACCTCTATCCATAATAAAAGAGGTATGTTCCTGATCAGGCTCATACATAGGGATTTGATTGTAACCTGAATATGCATCCATGAAGCTGAGTAAAGCATGGCCTGCTGTTGCATCTACAAGTTGATCAATCCGTGGCAGCGGGAAGCTGTCCTTAGGGCATGCCTTGTTGAGATCCATGAAGTCCATACATGTTCTCCATTTTCCATTAGGTTTCTTCACCAAAACTGGGTTTGCTAACCAAACTGGATAAAAAGATTCTTTAACTAAACCTGCTACCAGAAACCTATCAACTTCTTCTTTCAAAGCTTGTGCTCTTTCTCCACTAACCGGTCTTCATTTCTGTCTTATGCTTTTCTTTTCTAGATCAATATTTAACTTGTGCAACATGACCTTTGGATCTATCCCCTCCATGTCTACGTGGCTCCATGCAAAAACATCCAGATTCTGGCTTAAAAAGGATATAAGAGATTCCTTTAAAGTTAGTTCAAGTTGAGCTCCAATCTTCAAAACTTTCAGAGCATCTTGATCAATTATATTCACATCCACTGTTTCACCAGCTGGTCCAGCCTGATCATTGTATCTGGCATTCGGGGATCTAAATCTATATTCATCTCTCCTGCTAACCCTTCTTGTCTTTCCACAGAAGGTGGCACATATTCTTCATGCATGACATTCCTCCTTTTAGCTAATGGATGGCTATCTTCACTACTTCCACTGTGTTTCACTTTTCGATTCTCCTCATTCTCCAATTCATCTGCCATACACACATCTCCATCTTTATCTGTAGGGGGTGCACTTTCCATCAACAAATAAGGGGTATCTGGCCCCCGAAAAACTGGAAGCTCAGCATGAGGTTCCTCTTCTGTGACTTCTTCAATCTTTACTACTCTGCAGGAAGCTGACACGAATCCTTCCAGTGGCTGGCTATGAAAATCGACTGTTATATCATCTGGGTTCTTTCCTGGAAAGTCATCAGGAATCTCATCCATTGGCACCGGATGCTTAGCAGCTTTAGCAGCATGTTGTAAAGCTTTAGTGTAACATTCTCTAGACTCATATTGGCATCCCCGAACTATACCAATGTCATTTGGTGTTGGAAACTTCATAGTCAGATGATAAATTGAGGTAACCAAACTCATCTCCTTTAAGATAGGTCTTCCAAGGATAGCATTATAGTTCATATTATCCTCAATAACAATGAATTTAGCTAGCTGTGTAATGCAACAAGGTTTATCACCTAAAGTAACTGGTAAACGAATCTTACCTTTGATGGGAACCTGATTATTTGTGAAGCCATACAAGGTATCCTTCGTTCGGGGCAGATCCCTATCCAGAAAATCCATCTTTTTGACAGCTGAGTAGGATAACAGGTTCATGGAGCTTCCATTATCCACTAACACTCTATGAACTTCATAAGACCCAATTCCTGTCTCTATTACCAAAGCATCGGTATGTGGGTGGTGTACCCAGGAAGCATCTTCTTCTGTGAAAGTAATGTCTGCATCTTCTCCTTCAAACAACTTTGGAGACCTTTGTGATAGGTTATAGACATTCGTCAAAGGACACTCTTTAGCTTCACGAGTATATCTTTCCATGGCATTTCTACTATTTCCTCCAATGTGTGGTCCTCCTATAATGGTGCGTATACAACCAGCTTTAGGTGGTCCTTCCATCAAAACAGGTTCTGGTGCCTTCTGAGTTTTCTCCTCTCTATATTTCTTTCCTTCTTCAGCTACCCACTCGGTTAACTATCCTTGCCTGATTAGAGTTTCAATTACATCTCTCAAATGGCAACAATCTGCAGTATTATGCCCATTAGCATCATGAAAATCACAATACGGACGTTCATTCTTATTTCCTGGAGGTCCAGCTCTATAAGGCTTCTTGAACCATGGAGACTTCTCGTTCACTGCATATATGTGATCTATCGGAGCTGCTAGAGGTGTGAAAGATTCATAATTTGGCCTATCTCGTCCATTGTAGGAGACTGGTGGAGGAACTTGACTCATAACAGGTCTCGCAGAATTCACAGCCTCAACTTCATGCTTCACCGGAGATGTGCGGCTAACCACCTTTCTATTGTCACGGTTATTAGGGCTCCTAGGCCTTGTCCTCTTATTTCCTAACCATCCACCTTGCTTTTTAAACTCTGGATCTTTCTTCAAATCAGCTAGATATTCCTCCACAAGACAAAAAGATTCTGCTTGAGAATAAAAATCTGCCAATGTCTCATGTTCCTTCCCTTGCAACTCTTTCCAGAAATCTGAACCCCTCCTGACTCCTGCAATCAGGAAATTCTTCAAAGTTTCTTCAGATGCCTTCCTAACCTTTGGAACCTCCTGAAATATTCTATCAGGGTCTCATTAGGTCTTTGCTTGATATTGGCTAAGGTATTGGTAAGTGGTGCAAACGCCACAGATGCCCTGAACTAGGTGACAAAGAGCTTTCCCATGCTCTCCCAGGAACCAATAGAATCAGCAGGTAACCTTTTAAGCCATTGATGGGCTCCACCCTGCAAGGTTGCTGCCAATAACCTGCATCTAGTAGCTTCCTTAACCTGATAAACATCCATCTCCATATCGAAATGACTCAATTATTCGATAGGATCAGTGATTCCATCAAACTTCAGTTCACTCGAAGGTCTATAAGACCTAGGTAACGCTGACTTTCTAACCTTCTTGGTAAAAGGAGAAGAAGCTATAGGTTTAGCTGCAGGATATTTCTCATCCTTGAGTTTAGCCCGTATCTTCATGATATCTTCAGTAGTTACCTCTCCAGTAGCTTCTATCTTCGTCTTTTTACTCGTTCTTCCATCTTCCTGTGACTCGGCAGTACTAGATTTATCAGTCATTTCCTCTGAGTCTGTCTCATCATCCTTAATTATCTCAACAAATGGCTCTTTATCCTTTTTTTTGTGAGGAACCTCCTGTTTTGACTATCTTCTTCCCTTTGGACTCTGTACGAATCTGGGACTAACCCTTTTTGGGGGGAGTCTGATTCTTCTTAGGATTCTCTTGTTCTTCATTATCACCATCCTGCTTGTTCATCCTCATCCTCCTCAAATTCGTCCTCGGGTCCAGGTCCCTTCTCCTCAAAGTTCAACTGTTTCGGGGTAACCTTCGACTTTTTACCCTTCTTCGATTTCTTTTTCTTCTTGCTTGATGCATGTTCCAAAGTTGATAACCTTTCTCCAATGGACTTAATGGCTTCAAGTACATCCGCTAGGGTGATCTTCTTTGCTTGGTGAATCTGTTCATCATCGTTTGGTGTCTTCCCAACAGAACGTGTTGCTTCGCTATCTGAGTTGCCTGCCATTTTCCACTCTTAAGATAATAACTCCCCTCCTTCTAGCGCCAATGTTAATGAGTGGATTTTGTAACAACTTTTGAGAGGTTTACGGTGAGTTGTAAAGGCTAACGATCAACTATTCTATGGAAGATTTGGGTTGTGTTTGCGAGGGTGAGCTGAGCTTGAGAGTGCCTCCAAAATCTCAGGTTCCTTTAGAGAGAATTAGAGATCAAAATATCTGTCCCCTCTCAAGGTGCCTACGTATCCTTTATATAGGAATCAAGCTCACGTAGTTCTAATTCTAAGCTGTTCTACTTGACCAGCTGTATGAGGAAATCTAGTTCGAGTAGGGCTCAAGTTCTTTTAGAGCTTACTGCGAACAGGTTGGCTAAGTAGAGTAGAAATCGAATTCGTACTCTACTATGAATCAATCATCTATTAGAGGTAATCTAGGATCAACTGCATCCTACGAGTACACTCCAATAATAAATCTATATCTATCTGGATAGCTTATAGATCTTTCTGCTGTCTAATCTCAGGAACCTGGTGTTCAGGAACCTATGTCTCGAAACCCGTTTCTTAGGAACCTCTCGATGGGAACCTGTACCTGCAAAAATAGTGAACTTATTAGTCTGGAGAGCTTCTCTGGTGTTCCCATATGTTTCTGGTTGCCTCTACGGATGATGCTAGGTTGATTCGACCTCTCCTTCAGGGAGGAACCTGGCCTTCTTGTAATTTGCTCAACTTCTGGTCCTTCAGGAACCTCTTGATACCTGTTGACTCTTGATCATCTCTCTATCTGATGCTCATTTCTTCATAATTAATCTTCATGGCTTGTACTAGATCTATCTTCTATCTTGCATGGATTGGACGCTATGGCTTAATGGGCCTAAATTCAGCCCATGGCAATTTTGGGCACAACAATTATTTTGGGCCTAAATTGGAAGTTGGGGTTTCGGTTTTAACGAGAGAGCGGCTCAGTAGGAAGAACTATGTTTAACGAGAAAGCAGTTCATTAGAGAAGACTGTGTTAACTATTAAAATTCAATATTAATGATATAAGGTTAGATAAAAATATATTAAAAAAATTTAAATGCCTTCAATCTATTTTTCTAATTTTTATGAATTTCATGATTTTAAATACCAATAAACAAAAAAATATCCTTTAAAATATTAAAAGTAGAATAGATGTTTAAATATATAGAGGTGAAGAGTTCCAATTTATAGGAAAGACATATAATTAAAAATTATATTGAAAGTAGAATAGGTTTTCCAATTCATAGGGAATAGTTCGAATTTTTAAATAAGACATATAATTAGAGTTCTATTGAAATAGAATACGTATTCAAATTTATAGAAGAGAATAATTTGAATTTTTAGGGAAGAGATATTTGAAGTTCTATTGAAATTATAATAGGTGTTTGTAAGACATATAATTAAAAGTTTTATTGGAAGTAAAATAGAAGTTCGAATTTATAGAGAAAAAGAGTTCGACCTATAAAAGACGTATAATTAAAAGTTCTATTGGATATAGAATAGGTATTTAAATATATATATATATATATATATATATATATATATATATATATATATATATATATATATATATATATATATATATATATATATATATATATATTGAGTTGCACTCCATGGCAAACACCTTATATAACAAACAATAAAGAACACCTCATATCTTATAGATCCATTGCCCCAGGCGGGGCCACCCAATACAAAAAGTTCTTATTTTTTTAGGCTCCATCCATCCAGCAAAAAAAAAAAAAAAAAAATTTTGAAAATTTACTGTTCACGTGATGACGTCATGATGACGTCATCACGTGAACAGTAATTTTTAATTTTTTTTTTTTTTGCAGACTTGATAGAGGGTAAAAAAATAATAACTTTTTGTATTGGGTGCCCCTGGCGGGGCCAAAGGATCTAATAGATCTAAGGTGTTCTTTGTTGTTTGTTATATAAGAGTGTTCTGTATGGAGCAAAGGCTTATATATATATATATATATATATATATATATATATATATATATATATATATATATATATATATATATATATATATATATATATAGGAGACATATAATGAAATGTTTTATTGGAAATTTAATCCAAGGATGGTAAAGACATCTTTTATAATCTCCTAAAACTATATATCTTTTTTATTAAAAATCCTTTATTTTAATTTTTTTTATACAAATTAACTATACTTACATTAGGAAAAGTCTTCGTATTTTAAAATAAGAAGAATTGATGTGTTAACATAATAGAAAGACATTCTTATGCGAAAAATTGAAATTCACTCTCTTTCAAGGTTTTAATTTTAAGGAAAAAATTGTTGTATAAGATAAGTATGATCTATGATATGTAATGAAATAAGAATTTCGGTTCCAAATGAGAGCGACTCAAAATGTGTTTAATGGAAAGATTACTTAGTAGAAAAGATTGTATTAATTATTAGTATTTGATATTGATGTTATAAATTTTATTTTAATTTTTAGATTCGATTTTTATGGATAAAAATTAGTTTTTAAGTATTTACAATATATTTAAAAATTGGGATTTCGGTTTGAACGAAAGAGCGACTCAATAGAAAGAATCGTCTTTAATGAGAAAGCGGTTCATAAGAAAAGATTATGTAATTATTAAAATTTAATATTATTGAGATAAATTTATATTAAATTTATTTTTGAAAAAGTTATAACGCCGCCGCGAAGCACGGCTTTATTTAATGTAAATTTGTGATCATTTTTCCTAAACTACCCTTTTTGAAAATTATATAGCATTTAAGGAGAACTGACCAAGAGTATAAATTAGCTTATGTTCTTAAACGGACACTGAATCTATAATGGGTATAAAAGAAAATATATCATCAAATTAATATTTTTTTAATATGCGCATTTTTTTAAAAATAAACTTTTTTTTATGGTACGAAGAAAAAATAGACTTTTATTGTGGTATCGAGAGAACAGTAACTACTGGTTACAACAATATATACATCTATCTATACTATATTATAAAAGACGAAACATTAAAAGTTGTAGTATGGTACGGTACTTACTTTATTTAATTGTTCTGCTTTATTACCCTTAATTGTTTTACTTAATTATAAAAAACAAAATACAATATTTTCTCAAAATATTACACGCAACACGTCTACTAAATAATAACTAACCAATCACTTTTTTCAGCTATTACCTTTTCTAATTTTTCTAAATAAAATCTCTTCTTTCCAAAAATATGGTCTTCTAATTAATAAAATAAACTAATAATATTAAAATTACTAATAACCAATTGATTACCTGTTCCAACTAATACATTTTCTATATTTTCTAACTAAAAATCTCATTTTCTTCTAAATAATAATAACTAACCAATTACCTTTTTCGGCTATTACCTTTTCTAATTTTTCTAACTAAAATCTCTTCTTTCCAAAAATATGATCGTTTTAATTAAAAAAATAAATTAATAATATTATAATTACTAATAACTAAAAAAATAAAACAGAATATTTTCTCAAAATATTACAAACAGCTCTTAAAAACACTTCTCATAAATAATAACTAATCAATAATCATTTTCAACTATTTCCTTTTTCTAACTTTTCTAACTAAAATATCTTCTTTTTCCAAAAAAACATCGCCGTTTTACTTAATAAAATAAATTGATAATATTATAATTACTAATAACTAAATGATTACTTTTTTACCTAAAATGTAACATTTTTTCTATATTTTCTAAATAAAATATCTCATTTTCAAACTTGATTTTTTATTACTTACTTATCCTTACTTAAATATTTTTTGTTGGTAAAAACATGTAGTTCTATTTTATAAAATAAAATAATGATAATATATTTTCTAATAACTAACCAATTACCTTTTGAAAACTAAAACACATTATTTATTCTAACATTTCTGACTAGAAACTTGATAAGTGGATTTTATTTCCACTGGGAATGCCTCCGTTCGGCTTAAATTGATTGTTTTGGACTCAAGTTGTTGTAGTTTTGATGTGTTTTGCTTAGTTGTGCAGATTTACGAGAATGTTGATTAAAGTGGATGCTTCTATCGTTCTTGGAGAATTAATTGATTAAAATTCGGATTTTCTGGGAAGGCTACGCAGCTTATACTGTTTTGGCCATATCTGGAGTTCTAGAAGTCCGTTTTCAGCGATCTTACTGCCCACGCGAAGCTTGATAGATTTTCTACAATATGGGATAGGAAGCAGGTGCAAGGAACGTGCTGATTAAATTCGCGCACGTGATCTTTTAAAAGAAGGCTATAAATTTACTGTTTTGCCCTTTTTCTAATTCTAATTGTATTCTGGGCAGTTTTGGTACCTTCTTTAAATTCTAATTGTAATAGAAGGTAATTGCTTGTTGGGCAAGATTAGGAGTATCTATATAAACACATCTAGGGATCGGAAAAACATTATTGGGGTTCATTGTTAGAAAGATACAATTTGTACGCAGCTTTTAGGATTTTTTCTAGAGAACCATTATTTTCTTTGAAGATTGAAATTAAAAGGTTTCTTTTCTATATTCTTCTAATTATGATTTCTTCTATTAATTCTTGTTTTGTTAATTTAATCATGTGTAACTAATTCTCTAATCTGAGAATTGGGTAGTATTCCTTGGTATTCATGCATGTTTAATTATCTGTGATTTTCTTGCTTTGCTGATCTTTTATTGAGGGCTTAACACAATTAGAGGAGTCATGAACCTTTGATTGGATTTTAGGGATTGTAATAACTTGGAAGAGGAGTTGCAATTTTAGTACAGGATTTAACAGACATAACTCGAATATTTGATTGGAAGATTAATATGAGAGTTGTGAGACTTATAATTCTTGGTGCGTAATAGTTTATGATTGTACTTTGATTGTATCACGGAAGTGACAATTAAGGTGTAGTTGTTGACACTATATTGTATCTTGGAAGAGAACATTATAACCTTAGAAGAATTGTTTTCAGCAGAGTAAGAACGTAGATGTCACATAGATATTGAATGTGCATTGAAACCAAGTGAAGAACCCCAGTTCTTGGATTGTTTTCCTCATATATATTTTATTCTCGATTGATAATTAGTTTAATTTAGTTTATAAACAAACCAAACATTCTTTTACACTTCTAAATTGTGAGAGATAAGATACTTGAACTTGATATTACATTCAGTCCTTCCCTGCGAACGAACAACAAAAATACTATTAACAAATTGGCGCCGCTGCCGGGGAAGGCAGTATAGTTGAGTTTAGGTTAATTGTTTCTTATTGTTTAGATTTTAATTGGTTCCACAAGTTGTTTTGTTGGTGATTTTCAGGTGTATGCTACGTTCATCTTGCGCTAGAAAATTGGAATTTGACCCTGAAATCGAGCGTACTTTGAGAAAGCTAAGAAAAGATAAAGCTAAGATGGGAGACCCAGAACCTCGACCAGCTGTTAATGTTGATGCGACTTCTATTTGGGACCATGAGACACCAAATCCTGCTAATTGCATTTACAAAACTCCAGAGATTGGTGCAGCCCAATTTAACATTAATCCAAGCTTAATTCAGATGATCAGAAATCAAGCTTTTGAAGGAGACATTGAATTAGAAGACCCACACAGACATCTAGAGCGTTTTGTGCAGATGTGTGGCTCATTCAGAATCACTGGCGTTATGAGTGATCAGATTCGTCTCCATATGTTTCCCTACTCTATTAAGGGAAGAGCTTTGGATTGGTTTCAGCAACTTCCAAACACTTCGGTTGCTACATGGGAGAGTCTTTCTACTGCATTCTTGTCAAAATACTATCCTTCTGACAAGACGCAACAGTTGAGGACTACGATTATGAGTTTTAAAGCACAACCGGGTGAAGGTCTATATCAGGCATGGGAGAGATTCAAGGCACTATTGAGGAAGTGTCCACATCATGGCTTAGAAGATTGGCAGATCATTAGTACTTTTTATGGGGCCATGAATGCAGATATTCGTTTGAGTTTGGATGTGGCTGCTGGTGGAAATTTCAAGAAGGCACCAACTACACAGGCTAAAGCACTCCTTGAGGAATTAGCATCTAATAATTATTCATGGGCACCTAGTGGGACGAGCTCAGCAAAAGCAGCACAAGAATCTGAGATGATCAACATGCTGGCTCAAAAGTTGGATACTCTAACTCAGGAGGTGCGAGGACAAAAGGTAAATGTGAATGCTATTTCCTCACCTATGGAAGGGTATCATGATTATGGTGCTAGTCAGAACTCTTATGTGCAACAATTTCCAGAAGAAGCATCTTTTATTTAAGGAAGACAGCCTTGGCCTGTGCAGAATAATTCTTACTACAATCCGAATCAAAGGCCAAACAACAATCTTTCTTACAGCAATAATCATGCAGCTAACCATTCCTATGCATTTCCAAGGCAGAATCAACCTCCTGGTTTTCAGTCACGACCGCCATATCAAGCACAGCAGCAGTATCAACCTCCACCAAAGAAAGAACCAGCTGAGTGGGAGGTTGCACTGAATAAGATTATGCAAGGGACTTCTGGGGCATTGGCTAATATGGAATCAAGAATAGATCAGATGGCGTCATCTCAAAAGATGCTAGAAACACAGATTGGACAGATTGCCTCAAAGATGGATGTTCGTGAGCAAGGGTCTCTTCCTAGTCAACCCGACCAGACTGGTAAAGAGCAATGCAAAGCAATTACTTTGAGGAGCGGAAAAGAGTTACCCGAGGTTGAGGTTTTTAATCCTAAAGAGAGTGATGCTGAGAAAGAGGATAAGCCAGTAGAGATTGTTGCAGACACGTCAGAAAAAGAAGATGAGAAGAAGAAGGAAGAAGAATTAGAAAAGCCGTATGTTCCTCCACCACCTTATGTTCCTCCTATTCCATTTCCACAGAGACTTCACAACAGGCAGTTAGAGAAGCAGTACGAGAAGTTCTTGACTATGTTCCGGCAGTTGCATGTTAATATTCCGTTGGCTGAAGCTTTGAATCAAATGCCACTTTATGCTAAATTTCTTAAGGAGATGTTGACAAAGAAGAGGAAACTTGAAGATGCCGAAACTATTACTCTTAATGCAGAATGCAATGCAGTCATCCAGAAGGCTATTCCTCAGAAATTGAAAGATTCGGGAAGCTTCTCTTTGCCTTGCACTATTGGGAAGATGGAAAACATGAAAGCCTTGTGTGACTTAGGGGCAAGTGTGAGTTTGATGCCATATTCAATCTGCAAAAGGCTTGGTCTTGGAGAACTTAAAAAGACACGGATTTCACTTCAGTTGGCGAATCGTTCTGTTAAGTATCCATTGGGGGTTATTGAAGACGTGGTTGTTAAAGTGGATAAGTTTGTCATACCTTGTGATTTTGTGGTGTTAGAGATGGATGAAGATGTCGAGATACCCATTATCTTGGGACGGCCATTCTTGGCTACTGCTGGCACTACAATCGATGTTAAAGCTGGAAAATTGACATTGAATGTTGGCGAGGACAAAGTGGAATTTGATCTGAATAAAGCAATGAAGATACCTCCTTTTGGAGCAACTTGTTTTACCATTGACATAGTGGATGACATTGTGCAGCTCGAGAATGAACACTTCGTGGGAGCAGAACGGGTGTTAGATGATGTAGTAGAAGAAGAAGCACTTGTTGTACAAGACACAGAAGTTGAGATGGTTTTTACACTTTCAGAGGCACCACAGGTTGAACTTAAACCTCTACCTGCTAAATTGAGGTATGCTTTTTTGGGTCCTAATGATACATATCCTGTGGTAGTTTCTTCTTTGCTTAGGGAAGATGAGCTAGAAAAGTTATTACATGTTCTTCGGCAATATAAATCAGCTATTGGGTGGACAATTCAAGATATCAAGGGAATTAGCCCTGCTCTTTGCATGCATAGAATTGCCTTAGAAGATAATCATAATCCTGTGATTGAGGGACAAAGAAGATTGAATCCGAATTTGCAAGAGGTGGTGAAGAAAGAAATCACTAAGTTGCTTGATGCCGGTATCATATATTCGGTTCCACACAGTAAATGGGTTAGCCCTATTCATGTTGTGCCTAAGAAAGGTGGGATGACTGTTGTTCACAATGAGAAGAATGAGTTGATTCCTACGAGAACAGTAACAGGTTGGAGGGTTTGCATTGATTATAGGAAGTTGAATAACGCTACTCGCAAAGATCACTTTCCCCTCCCATTTATTGATCAAATGCTCGAAAGGTTGGCGGGTAATGAGTATTACAACTTTCTGGATGGATTCTCGGGTTACTTTCAGATTCCTATTGCACCCGAAGATCAAGAGAAGACCACCTTTACTTGTCCTTATGGCACTTTTGCTTATCGGAGGCTTCCTTTTGGTTTGTGTAATGGTCCTTCGACGTTTCAACGGCTCATGAACCACATTTTCTCAGATTTTATAGGGCGAGACATGGAGGTCTTTATGGATGACTTCACGGTTTATGGTTCTTCTTTTGAATCATGTCTAGCCAGTTTATCAAAGGTGTTGCAGAGATGTACTGAAACGAATCTTGTTCTTAATTGGGAAAAATGTCACTTCATGGTGAAGGAAGGCATTGTGCTTGGGCATAAAATCTCTAGTAAAGGCATTGAGGTCGATAGAGCAAAAATTGAAGTGATTGAAAAATTGCCACCACCTTCATCTGTGAAAGGTATTCGAAGCTTTCTTGGGCATGCTGGTTTTATCGACGGTTTATCAAGGATTTCTCCAAGTTAGCTCGACCACTCTTTAATCTTCTCGAAAAGGATCGTGTTTTTGACTTTGATGAAAGTTGTCTTGATGCTTTTAACAGGTTGAAGAAGGAACTTACTTCTGCACTCATAGTTACATCTCCCGATTGGAGCTTTCCATTTGAGCTCATGTGTGATGCTAGTGACTATGTTGTGGGTGTTGTTCTTGGGCAAAAGAAGGATAAGGGGATGC
This sequence comes from Saposhnikovia divaricata, assembly GCA_036435485.1. NCBI lineage: Eukaryota > Viridiplantae > Streptophyta > Magnoliopsida > Apiales > Apiaceae > Saposhnikovia > Saposhnikovia divaricata. The sequence goes on along the minus strand of CM071599.1, from coordinate 137,527,193 downwards.
ACGTGATAGCTTATGCAAGCAAGACTCTTGATGATGCACAAATTAACTATTCCACTACGGAGAAAGAGCTACTTGCAGTGGTATTTGCACTTGATAAATTCAGATCCTATCTTGTTGGGTCTAAGGTGATTGTCTATTCGGATCATGCTGCTATTCGTTTCTTGATGACGAAGAAGGATGCCAAACCTCGTCTAGTTCATTGGATTCTTTTACTTCAGGAATTTGATCTTGAGATTCGAGATAAGAAGGGGTGCGAGAACTTGGTAGCTGATCATTTATCTAGGTTGGACCAAGGAGATGGAGAGGTAGGAGGTGAAATACCTATTAATGATAAATTTCCGGAGGAGCAACTTTTAGTTGTGTCTATGTCAACACCATGGTATGCAGATTTTGTGAACTACATTGTGGGAGGAGTTGTGCCTGATAATCTCTCTTATAATCAGAAGAAGAAGTTCTTTTATGATGTGAAGCATTACTATTGGGAGGAACCGTTGCTTTACAAAGAATGTGCTGATGGAATGTTTCGTAGATGTGTACCTCATGATGAAGTTCCTCATATTGTCAGGCATTGTCATTCTTTAGAGTGTGGAGGTCATAATAGTAGCATGAAGACAGTTGCTAAGATTTTACAGTCGGGATTCTATTGGCCAACCATGCATCAGGATGCTAGAGACTTTGTGGCTAAATGTGATAGATGTCAACGAGTTGGGAATATTTCGAGGAGGAACGAGATGCCTTTACAATCTATTCTTGAGGTGGAGATTTTCGATGTGTGGGGGATGGACTTCATGGGTCCATTTCCATCTTCTTATGGAAATCAGTATATTTTGGTGGGAGTTGATTATGTCTCTAAATGGGTTGAAGCGATTGCGTCTCCTACTAATGATGCTAGAGTGGTGAAGAAGTTCCTGAAGAAAAATGTGTTCACTAGATTTGGAGTGCCAAGGGCTATTATCAATGATGGAGGTTCGCACTTTTGCAATAAACAGGTGGCTGATCTCTTGAAAAAGTATGGTGTGACACAAAAGGTGGCAACTCCTTATCATCCGCAAACAAGTGGACAAGTTGAGATTTCGAATCGAGAGCTGAAGTCCATTTTGGAGAAGACAGTGGCAAGTTCGAGAAAAGATTGGTCAACAAAGCTTGATGGTGCTCTTTGGGCATATAGGATGGCATTTAAAACACCTATTGGGATGTCTCCATATAGGTTGGTGTTTGGGAAGCCATGTCATTTGCCGGTGGAACTTCAGCATAAGGCGTTTTGGGCGACAAGAAATTTGAATTTTGATTTAAAATCCGCGGGAGAGAAGCGTTTGCTTCAACTTGGAGAGCTTGAGGAGATTAGGCTCCAGTCTTATGAAAATGCTAGTATCTACAAGGAGAAGACTAAATTGTGGCATGATAAGCACATTCAGAATAAGGAATTTGAGGTTGGGCAACATGTTCTATTGTTTAATTCAAGACTCCGTTTATTCCCCAGAAAGATCAGATCGCGATGGTCCGGACCTTTTGAGATTGTGAAGGTCTATCCTAATGGGGTTTGCGAGATTACTAGAGAAGGGTCAGACGTATTCAAGGTGAACGGGCAAAGACTTAAGCCATACCTGCTAGGAGAAACAGTTGAGCGAGGAATGAGCATTCTTCGTCTCCAAGTCCCTATCATCGGTTGAGAATCGGCATCAAGCTAATGACGTTAAACGAGCGCTTCTTGGGAGGCAACCCAAGTTATGTAGTATTTGTTGTGAGTGTGCGAAAAAAAAAAAAAAAAACTGTCCTGAAAAATATATATATATATATATATATATGCAGGTTGCGCCAGCGCATCATGCGCCAAAGCCGCGCAAGAGCGCTGTAACGCGCAGAATGGAACCGCGCATCATGCGCCAAGGCCACGCAGGAGCGCAGACACGCTGCTTGAAATCGCACATCATGCGCCCAGGGCGCGCCTCAAGCGCCAACTCCTACTGCCCAGTTCGTTTTTTTGTGTAAAAATTCATAAATTCCATCTTTTATCTCATATTCTTCATAACCCAACCCAATTCCACCTCAAATTAAGAACCCTAACCCCTAAGTTCTATCCCACATCTAATTCAATCATCAAAATCCTTTTGCATCTCTAAATTACATACACCATTATTCATTATATACACCCACCACACCTATATATACATAAACCCATCTCTATAAACCCCAAAATTCTCAACTTTCATCCATTCAAAGTGCAAGGGGGAATTAAATTCGAATTTTTGGGGATTCATCTAGTAAGTTCACCTCTTTGATTCAATTGGGTAATATTCTATCTCATCTTTTATTTGAATTTGTGAATTTTGCAAGCTAGGGTTCTTGGTGTGTAATTTGGGGGTTCTTTATTTGGTGGATTGTTTGGAGATTGTTGTGCTTTGCTTGATATTAGTTGTCATGGCTCCTAAGAGACCACGATTAGTGGGTAGTGGTAGTAGTGCTCCTCCATCTTTGGATGAGAATGATGTTGTGGGCAATGGGGTGGAAAGATTTGTGAATGAGGATGCTAAGGCGGAGTATGGTAGGTTAGTTTCGAAGGGGGTTATTCAGGAAAGAAGGCTTGTGCCCCGTAGGTATGAGGAGATGGAGGCGATGATTAGTGAGCGGGGATGGACTTATTTTTGTGAGTTTGCTAATGATGCGATGTTGGATGTGGTTAGAGAGTTCTTTGCTAATGCGTCGATAGCTAGGAATAACTCCACGGTTGTGAGGGGTCGGAAGGTGGATTATTCGCCTCGTGCTATTCGTAATTTGATTAGGCAACCGCCTAAACCTAGAGAAGATACGGATTGGGGACAAAAGACTAAGGATGATGTTGATCTTGATGCACTCATTGGTGAGTTATGTGTTCCGGGAACGAAGTGGAAATGTAAGTTAGGTACGGAGATAAAGCGTACTTTCCCGGCTTCATCATTGTCTGGTTTTGCAAAGGCATGGTTCTTTTTCATCAGTTCTAATATCATTCCGTCAAACCATGTTTCCGATGTTACTGTTGATAGAGCTATCTTGCTATGGGGTATTCTCAAAGGTGAGTATGTTGACCTTGGGTACCTTATTAATCAAAATATTCTTCGGTTTTTGGGAAGCAATTCATCGGCTAGTATTCCTTATGCTTGTATCATCTCATACTTGTGTGATGCATCGAAAGTCAAATGGTATCAAGGTGAGCCGGTGCATAAACCTATGGCTTCTATTAAGGATGCTACTATTGATCGGTTGAGGTTGAAGGAGTGGCCGGGCGGCACTCCTCATCCTAGGGGATTAGGTTTTGTTGTTGATGGTGCTAGTGGTCAGAGAGCAGGCGCTCCGCCACATGTTGAAAGGGCACCGGAAGTGGCTAGGGCAGGTTCTTCGCATAGTACTGTGGATATGTCCGTTTTTTAATCTTATTTTCGTCGAATGACTAGGCGGTTGGATGCTATGCATGCGAGCAGTCGCCAGTATTCTGAGGACATGGGCATAGCTTTGGAGGCAAAGTTTCAGTCACCTAGTACTCCTGTTCAGTGGCCTATATTTGGAGCTCGGACTCCGTACCCTCCACCAGATTCTTCTGATGAGGATGATGAGGATGACGAGGGTGATGACAGCGAGGACGAGTAGGTATGTTTTCTACTTTCCCTCGTATTTACTTCCATTCAATGCGGACATTGAATATTTCAAGTTTGGGGGTGTTTTGAGGGATTAGTAGTTGTTGTATATATGTGTTCATGTAGGATTTCATGTTTTGCATATTAGTAGTAGTAATTCATGCATATATGTTCGTGTTATCTACGTTTGTTTCATATAGGACATTCTATTTTTTTTGTTTCGTATACCATGTGAGTTCATTCTAGTTGCATTTTCATGGCATGCATATTTCATGATCCCTTAGAACGAGCTAATTCTGATTGGTAGGTAGGTGTCTAATTGAGTGTGGTAATGATGAATAGAGGGTTGATTTATAGTTTCTATGAAATTGACTTATGTGTTTCGGAAACAAAACTAATTACACAGTCTCATTGGGTGCTTTTGGGCTAGGTTGAGGTCATGATTGTTTGGATGTTTTGAGATTTAATCACCTGATTATATTTAGAATTTTCGTTATTCCCTTGATGGCGTAAGAGCACTAAAGTCTAAGTTTGGGGGAAACCAGGGATTTCATGCTAGTTGTATCAATTGTTAAATAATGGCTAGGTGTCAAATGGCTAGTAGCCGGCTCATATTTATATGAGTAGTCTAGGGTTGGAAATGAGAAAGGCTCATTCCAGATCGCAGAAAAAAAAAAAAGAAAAAAAAAGAGAAAAAAAAAAGAGTCAATAAATTGTTTATATGCAAAATTAACCAGAGTGAGCTCTTTAATACTCGAGTAATTAAGTCTGAGGGGACTTAGTTCTAGTGACCTAAGGCTTTTATAGTCTGGGATCCACTGACCTAACACTCGCTACATGGGTATTATTGCATAAGCCTTTTGGGGTCTCATTCATTGCACGGTTAAATAAGCATGCGTATTATATATAGTGTCGTAGTAATAAAGCATGAATACCTGGCTAACTTGAATGAGGATGGAGGTGTTCTTAGGTTATGAAGTGTCTACAGTCTATTCTATTTATAAACCTGTGATTGTCTTGGCGAAGAGCATGTATGATTTTTGACCTAGTTTTGGGAGTATTTCTGATGAGCATTGCACACACGCACGTTTCTGTTCATGTATTGTTAGTATACGGGGACTTAGTCGAGCTCTGCTTGGATTTATTTGCATTCTTTGAGATATTTGCTTGTTAGTTGGTTTTGGTAAGTTTAAAGGGGATCGTTGCATATTTCATTTAGTTGCATTCATGCATTGCATTGCATTAGGTTAAATGGATTTTGTGGGTACATTCGCTATAGGCCCTCACGAGACCTTACTCGTCCACTGGGGCTGCATAGGGGTTTAAAGGGATTGTTGCATATGCCAAATGCAACCGTGATCACCTACGGAAGTGTTACTAATCAGGTAGTTGTAATTGTTTATGCTTGAGGACAAGCATCAGTTTAAGTTTGGGGGTTTGATAAGTGGATTTTATATCCACTGGGAATGCCTCCGTTCGGCTTAAATTGATTGTTTTGGACTCAAGTTGTTGTAGTTTTGATGTGTTTTGCTTAGTTGTGCAGATTTACGAGAATGTTGATTAAAGTGGATGCTTCTATCGTTCTTGGAGAATTAACTGATTAAAATTCGGATTTTCTGGGAAGGCTGCGCAGCTTATACTGTTTTGGCCATATCTGGAGTTCTAGAAGTCCGTTTTCAGCGATCTTATTGCCCACGCGAAGCTTGAGAGATTTTCTACAATATGGGATAGGAAGCAGGTGCAACGAACGTGCTGATTAAATTCGCGCACGTGATCTTTTAAAAGAAGGCTATAAATTTACTGTTTTGCCCTTTTTCTAATTCTAATTGTATTCTGGGCAGTTTTGGTACCTTCTTTAAATTCTAATTGTAATAGAAGGTAATTGCTTGCTGGGCAAGATTAGGAGTATCTATATAAACACATCTAGGGATCGTAAAAACATTATTGGGGTTCATTGTTAGAAAGATACAATTTGTACGCAGCTTTTAGGATTTTTTCTGGAGAACCATTATTTTCTTTGAAGATTGAAGTTAAAAGGTTTCTTTTCTATATTCTTCTAATTATGATTTCTTCTATTAATTCTTGTTTTGTTAATTTAATCATGTGTAACTAATTCTCTAATCTGAGAATTGGGTAGTATTCCTTGGTATTCATGCCTGTTTAATTATCTGTGATTTTCTTGCTTTGCTGATCTGTTATTGAGGGCTTAACACAATTAGGGGAGTCATGAACCTTTGATTGGATTTTAGGGATTGTAATAACTTGGAAGAGGAGTTGCAATTTTAGTACAGGATTTAACAGACATAACTCGAATATTTGATTGGAAGATTAATATGAGAGTTGTGAGACTTATAATTCTTGGTGCGTAATAGTTTATGATTGTACTTTGATTGTATCACGGAAGTGACAATTAAGGTGTAGTTGTAGACACTATATTGTATCTTGGAAGAGAACATTATAACCTTAGAAGAATTGTTTTCAGCAGAGTAAGAACGTAGATGTCACATAGATATTGAATGTGCATTGAAACCAAGTGAAGAACCCCAGTTCTTGGATTGTTTTCCTCATATATATTTTATTCTCGATTGATAATTAGTTTAATTTAGTTTATAAACAAACCAAACATTCTTTTACACTTCTAAATTGTGAGAGATAAGATACTTGAACTTGATATTACATTCAGTCCTTCCCTGCGAACGAACAACAAAAATACTATTAACAAAACTCACCTTTCCAAAAATATCACGGGGAATTCTATTTAATGAAACAAACTAATAAAATTATCATTACTAATAATTAATTGCTTACCTTTTCAGCTAAAACGTAATATCTTTCTATATTTTCTAACAAAAATATCCCATTTCAAACTTTCATTTCTTACTTAATTATCATTACTTAAATATTTATTATTGGTAAAAACATGTTATCTTTTCTATTTTTTTTAATAACTAATTAATTTCAAACATGCTATCTTTTATATTTTAAAAAGACTACGGGCAATTACATTTAATAAAATAAAATAATATTATTATGATTACTAATAACTAACAAATTACATTTTCAGTTAAAATACGTTACCTTTTGTATTTTCTCTTACTAAAACCTCTTCATTTCCAATAGTATCACAGATAATTGTATTCAATAAAATAATTCATCATAATTAATAATTGACTAATTACCTTTTTCAGCTAAAACGTATCATCTTATCTATATCTTATAACTAAATTTTTCCTTTTTTAGAAATAATTGGCCTAATATTATATATATATATATATATATATATATATATATATATATATATATATATATATATATATATATATATATATATATATATATATATATATATATATATATATATATATATATATATATAGTCCTGCTCAACTACAAACCACTATTAAATACAAACTACAAATCATCACTAATTTCTACAACAAAAATCACTAATATTTTAATTACAATATATTAATTATATTTTAATATAATTATCACTAATTAACCCACCCCATCTGAAATCACTAATATACATAGCTAAAAATCAATAATTTACACCCACCCCACCTCACCCCTGCCCCAATACAAACTACAAACCATCATTAATTTCTACAACAACAGTCACTAATATTCTAATTACAATATATTAATTATATTTTAATATAATTATCACTAATTAACCCACCCCACCCCATCTGAAATCACTAATATACACAGCTAAAAATCATTAATTTATACTAATTACAATATATTAATTATATTTTAATATAATTATCACTAATTAACCCACCCCACCCCATCTGAAATCACTAATATACACAGCTAAAAATCATTAATTTACACCCACCCCAACCCAACTCATCCCATCCCATCCCAAATCACTAATATACACAGATAAAAATCACTTATTTACCCCCACCCCACCCCACCCCACCCCACCCCACCCCATTTCATTTAAAATCACTAATATACATAGCTAAAAATCATTAATTTGCACCCACCACACCACACCTGAAATCACTAATATACACAGCTAAAAATCACTAATTTATACCTCCCCATCCCACACAATCCCACCCCATCTGAAATCACTAATATACACAACTAAAAATCATTAATTTATACTCACCCCTCCCCCTGCCCCTGCCCCTGCCCCTGCCCCAATACAAACTACAAACCATCACTAATTTCTACAACAAAAATCACTAATAATTTAATTACAATATATTAATTATATTTAATATAATTATCACTAATTAACCCATCCTACCCCATCTGAAATCACTAATATACACAGCTAAAAATCACTAATTTACACACACCCCACCCCCCCACCCCAAAAAATCAGAAATCACTAATATACACAGCTAAAAATCACTAATTTACACCCCCCCAAGCCCGCCCGCCCGCCCGCCCGAACCCCAATACAAACTACAAACCATCACTAATTTCTACAACAAAAATCAATAATATTTTAATTACTATATATTAATTATATTTTAATATAATTATCATTAATTAGTCTACCCCACCCCATCTGAAATCACTAATATACACAGTTAAAAATCACTAATTTACACCCACCCCCATCTGAAATCACTAATATACATAGATAAAAATCACTTATTTACACATACCCCACCCCTTCTGAAATCACTAATATACACAGCTAAAAATCACTAATTTACACCCACCCCAAGAAATTTTTCTCAGAAAAAAATTTGCCGAGAATTTTTTTCCAGGAAAAAAATTTCTAGAGAAATTTTTCCCGAAAAAATTTTTCCTAAAATTTTATCTCGAGAAAAATTTTTCCGAGAACTTTTTTCCGGGAAAAAATTTTTCTCAAGAAATTTTTACTTCAATTCGAACCAGTGGTGGGGGCGGGCCGGGGACTAGGGTGGGTTTTATTTAGTACTTTTGCTTTTTTAATATTTAAAAAATAAAATATAAAAATATTGATTTTGGTTGTACAAATAGTGATGGTTTATATATATATATATAGGCCTTTGCTCCATACAGAACACTCTTATATAACAAACAATAAAGAACACTATAAAATCATTTATTCCAATAGATCCATTGGCCCCGCCAGGGGCACCCAATACAAAAAGTTCTTATTTTTTTAGGCTACATCCATCCAGCAAAAAAAAAAATTTTTGAAAATTCACTGTTCATCGATGACGTCACTGACATCGATGAACAGTGAATTTTCAAAAAAAAAAAAAAATTTCTGGATGGATGGAGCCTAAAAAAATAAGAACTTTTTGTATTGGGTGGCCCCGCCAGGGGCAATGGATCTATGAGATATGAGGTGTTGTTTATTGTTTGTTATATAAGGTGTTTGCTATGGAATGCAACTATATATAGTAAGACCCTGTTATTATGAGAACTACACATTGGACCACAAAATCAGGCCCAATAAACAAAACACGCAGGCAGCACTGTTGGAGAAAAAATAATTTGTTTTTCAAATTAGACAAAGCCTAACTACCTTCTTTATTATTCACCGTATCGATGAAAAACACTCTCTCTGTTGCTCCCTTATTCACCATTATCTCTGTTACTCACACCTTCAAATCACCCCCAAATCATCATATACGCTTCAATATCACTATTATATACTCGATTTAGGTATAAAACATGATATACGCTTCAATATCGCCACTGTATACTCGATTATTCTAGAATCACGACTACAAATCACTTTGTTGCATTGTGGAAGAAGATGACTGACTACAATATCGCCACTGTATACTTGATATTTCTTGAATCACGTTTTGTTATACTTGAATCATTTTTTTTTGTTTTTTTTACAGAAATCGAAGTTGAACGAATTGAAGAGACAAATATAGAGGTAATTCTCATTATACAGCGCATACTTGACATTTGTTGCATGTTACAACAGAGAATATTTTCATTTTTAAGTGATTTTTGATGTTTATGTTTGTTTCAGTTGATATTGTTGTTTTACTTTCGTTTTTAAAGTGATTCTAATGTTTATGTGTGTTCATTACTATTTTTTGCAGGATCTATTAACTAATACTTTACTTCAATGGATAATAGTAAAGGAGGTAATAAATTATTACTATTCGTAATGAATGACTATTAGAAACTAGTGATTTTCTGTATAAAAGTGATACAGAACAGTGATTTGTGATGATAATAAGTGGCTTGTAATTTGTGATTTGTGATATATGGTGATATAATAGTAATTTTCAATGGATAATAGTGATTTTCGATGGATAATAGTAATTTGTGATATGTAGTGATATAATAGTGATTTGTGAGTTGTGATTATATTGTGCTTTTTTGTATATAGTTACTTATTTGTTTAGAGGCTAGTTCTTTTTAAAACTGATATAAAAACAGTGATTTCTTATAATAAAAGGTGATTTGTGACAAAAACAGTTAATGGCATAATAAGTGGTACAGAACAGTGATTTGTGATGATAATAAGTGACTTGTAATTTGTAATTTGTGATAAGTGGTGATATAATAGTAATTTTCAGTGGATAATAGTGATTTTCAATGGATAATGGTAATTTGTGATATGTGGTGATATAAAAACAGTGATTTGTTATAATAAAAGGTGATTTGTGAGTTGTGATTATATTGTGCTTTTTTGTATATAGTTTACTGATTTGTTTAGAGGCTAGTTCTTTCTAAAAGTGATATAAAAACAGTGATTTCTTATAATAAAAGGTGACTTGTGAGGTGCCTTTTTGTATATAGTGTAGTTATTTGTTCAGAGGTGCTAGTTCTTTTTAAATGATATAAAACAGTGATTTGTGATATGCACTGACTTCTAATTTATGCTTATATAGTGACTTGTAATCTGTTCTGTTTTAAAGTGATATAAAACAGTGATTTATGACTGTGTTAATATACAGGTTCTAGTGCAAGACAAAGCAAGAGATTGCAACAAATGAAGTTTCCAAAAACATCTTATAATCACCCACAAAATATTGATGATAGTGGAGCTACGATCAATGATCTGGGAGGTAATTGTTTTGTCATTATTTAGTGAATTGTGAATCTTAAAAGAAATATGGTTTGGTACGTAGTAATATTAAAGTAATATTGATTTACAGGTTCTAGTACAAGACAAAGCAAGATACTAAAACAAATGAAATTTGATAAGATTTCTTATAGCCACCCACAAATCTGGATGATTGTGGAACTACTATCAACAATCTGAGAGGTAAAAAGTGCAAATAATGATTTGGTATGTTGATAAAAACATCTTACAAATTAAAAGCATCTTACGTATTAAGAAAACTGTGAATTTCTATTTCAGATAGTAGACATCAGAGTGATAGTGATGATGATTTAGAGCAACCACCAAAAAGCATAAGTAAAGACAGATATGATACAGAGCTTGTGTCAGAAAGTGGTTTACGAAGAGAGCATAGGTCAAAGCATGCAGCAGATGTTCTAGCACTAACCCCACAAAGTATTGCAGCCCTCACTAAGCAAAAAAAAAAAGTACAAAGCAAATAACCAAAAAAAGATACAAGAAGAAGCTGCCAAGAAAAGAAATGCAGTGAAACAAAAACTTGATGTTGAGGTACATCTCAATCGACCAACTTTGTAGCATTACAGATTATATTAGAATAATATATTGATTGGCCAAAAATGTGCAGCAAGAAGTTGAAGAACAGGGGGCTAGAAAGAAAGTAACTGATAAAACTAAAAAGGTACAACTGATGAAGATGAACCACCAGAAGCAAATGAAAATGAAAAATGGAAGTAGAAAAGAAAGGTGCCTGAAAAGGTAAATATTACACGAAAGTCACTTTTTTAAAAATCACCTTACTGATCAATAGTTACCATGTCTTATTTAATTTATCTAACAATTATCAGGAAGCAGATAAGAATCCCAATAGAAAGAAAAAGCAGAATATATGCGATATCTTCAAGTTAAGAAACTCGCCTTCTAACTTGACAGAAATGATATCTGCGCTTTATGACCAACAAAAGTTATGGGTAAGAAGAAGCGGTTTTGGCCATATGTTGGATTTCTCGATGGGAAAGATACCACATAGACTGGCTTATTACGTGTTCCAGTCATTTGATGCTTCAAGTCGAGCCTTAAAGCTTATTGCTGGATAAATCACAATAACAGATCAAGATGTGCATGATGTGTTGGGACTACCTGTTGGACAATAAAGTTATATGAATTTTTAATATATTCGAAAAATTGATCGGGACCCATGCAAATATTTTGAATGTATTAATATAATAAAAATTATTGAAATCCACGGTACCGCACATTTAAATATACCAAATTTTTTAAAGAAAAAAATTTAAAATATGGGTAAAAAACTTATGACCTTGGTTAAAAGATTCTCAAAAATGAGAGAAATCAAATAAAAAATAAAATTAAGAAAAAAATAATAAAGAGGGGCTTTGTATGTTTCAGCGGGGATGTGAATATTATGATAATTGTTTAATAATACTGATATTAATGCAATGTATAAATTGAAGATTATTTTATACTTAAATTTTAATGAAATTATCTTCTTTTTTTTCTAAATTATGATTAAAATAATATATTTATATTAATTAATTAATTTTACCATTCGGTGCGTAGCACGGGTAGAACGCTAGTAAATAAATTTAAAATTATGTAGCACTTAGGAATATTATAAAATAAATATCTGGAAAATTTGGTCAATTTTGGTCAAAGTTGACTTGGTCAAACGTGGTCAAACTGTTGGCCAACTGTCTCGATTCTCGTGCCTAATCAAAATTCTCGAAAAATTCTGAAACTTTAACCATTCATAGAAAATAGTATTTAAATGATCAATCTCAAGTTTCAAATCATTCTAGCAGGTGGAAGTATTTTATTTGGATATAAAACGTTTAAATCAACTTTCGATTCCGAATAAAATACGATTGATCTTTTCTTGCAATAGATAAATATTTTGACCAATATTTTGACTAGAATAAATACTTAGAATATATTTCCTAAAATATAAAATATTTTGAGAGTGTAGGAAATATTTTTGAGCCATTAAAATAATTTTCTCCGAAATATAATATAATATAAGAAACGAGAGAAAATTACTTTAAATATTTTTGGGACGAGAGAAAAAAATCTTCTTGAGTATAAAAAGTCATTTCTATGATGAGAAAATATTTTGAGTGGGACGGCTGAATATTTTTCGAATAAAAACTGATCGTTTTTGAATTTAGCACGAGTTCTCTAAAAAATATTAAATCTCGAATATTCTTTGTTCGAGCTTGTTGGCTCATTAATATTGCAACGGAGATCTAAAAAATATCAAACCTTGATATTTCTTTTTCGATCTTATTGCCTTGGTGTAGAGATATATTCCAAAAATATAACTTTGATTTTTCATCAAAATGGAATATTTCTTATATTTAAAATAGGATGATAAATTTTGCTAAAGTTGACCATTTAACTTTTGACTAGATCAATTAAATAAATGACCTAATGGAGAGGATTCTACGTGTATTTAAATTTTATGTTACATTGTACAAATACCAAAATAAATATTATATCAAAGATATCCTTTCAAAAGAATGATATTCATCTTATGGAGGTACTAAACTACACATATTTTTTATGTTTGATTTTATTGATAATCAAGTCTTATATGGATTGTGCATATATTGATTGTATGTATAAATTTGGATATACTTTTTAATTGTATGTTTCAATTGTTAAATGTGTTGATAGAATTAGATTATACAAAAACACTTCTCCTGCAACTTTTACACATCCTTATAATTTTATGTAATTTGTATCATGTTTGGATAGTTCTTCTTTTGTCCTCGTTGAAAGTATTTAGGACATTGTTGGCATATTGTTGTTGCTAAAACAGATAGGGCATTATTATAGAGATTAAGTATCAAATTGGTTATTGAAGTGAAGACCATATATTAATTGATTTACTGATCTTAGCGGAATATCATTTGAATCATTAAAGTCATAATAATTTTTATTGAGTTTTATACATTTTGTGAAATGATCTATAACCAAATGAAAGGTTATGAATTCTGTATTTTTGATATTATATTTAGATTTTAAGAAATTCATTTACTATTTATTTTTAATTTTATAATATTCTATTTCATTTAATTAAAATTAAATAGTAAATAAATTTTTGAATATCTAAATATATTATCAAAAATACTAGAATTCATAACCTTTCTTTTGGTTATTAGTATCATTCCAGGAAAATTTGTAGAACTCAATGAAAAATTATTTTTACTCCTCGAGTATATATATAGAGTTATTTGTTTGATATTTATTATGACTTTAATGATTTAAATGATACCCTATTAAGATCAATAAATGAATTGATTCAGTGACCATTTTGATAGTTAACCCATTACTATAGTACTGTTTACTTTGAATACAGGGTACAGTTGTGATTTACCGGGCTCGAGATAAAGCCTAACTAAATAGATATAATATCGTAGCAAATCTTTATGGATTTTAAAAGATATAATATCGTAGAGTCTTGATGAATGAATTAAACAGAAATTTTGACAAATTTTTCAAAAATTTCATGAATTTTAGCCCGATTTCAAAATATATAAAACATACTAGCAAATCTTTCAAAATCCATAATATTATCAAATACAAAAAATTCATAAACTTTTGAAAACCATCATATTTTAATATATTTTTCAAAATCCAAATTAAATATCACTAGATTTTAATGAACAATTTAAAATCTAAATTGGATACTTCATTTTTTTAAAAACTTTTTAAAATTCATATTTGAATACCACAAAATAAAAAAAGATCAAAATTCAAATTGAATACATGAATTTTAAAAATATAAAAAAAAAAAAAAATCTTTAAAATCCGATTGAATACATCCCAAAACAAATTGAGATTAATTCTTTCCTTCACCGATACAAATTAGTATTCGGAATGGCCAGCTCTCTTTTTTGGCTATATAAAGCCCATGACCCCAACACAAATCCTCGCACCATCTCACAAGCTACGGTTATCTATTCAGCCTTCTCTGCATTACTGCAAATACAGATATTCTCAACCTACCAACAAACCAACCATGTCTTCTGAATCAAAGATGATCATGCTAACGAGTTCCGATAACGAGACTTTCGAGGTGGAAGAAGCAGTTGCTGTTGAGTCTCAGACAATCAAACACATGATTGAAGATGACTGTGCAGACACAGCGATTCCTGTTCCCAATGTAACCGGTAGTATCTTGGCTAAGGTTATTGAGTACTGTAAGAAACATGTTGAGTCGAAAGATGATAATGAACTTAAGACCTTTGATACGGATTTTGCTAAGGTTGATCAGCAAGTTCTCTTTGATCTTATTCTTGCTGCAAATTATCTCAACATCAAGAGCCTTCTCGACTTGACTTGTCAGACAGTTGCCGATATGATTAAGGGGAAGACGCCCGAGGAGATCAGGAAGACTTTCAACATCAAGAATGACTTCACTCGGGAGGAAGAGGAGGAGATTCGTAGGGAGAATGCTTGGGCCTTCGAATGAACCTACCTAAGAAGCCTGCTGAAGCCTGAAGCTAGTAGTGGCTTATGATTCATGTTATCTTTTATTAGCGTATTATGTATTCTCGGATTCTGGTTTTAAATTTGGCTTGCAAAGACAGATGTTTGTGTTTTTGTTATGTCAAATTGTTCTTTTGCTATTACAGTTTTGTTTGTGTTTTTGCTATGTCAAATTGTTCTTTTGCTATAACAATTTTGTTTGTGTTTTTGCTATGACAATTTTGTTCTTTTGCATAACAGTTTATAGATCTCAAGTAAAAAACGAAAAGCACATACAAAAGCTTTTATATGCCACAGATTATAGGTCACAAGACCGGTGAAATCCGAAAGCCTATTGCATACATGAATGACATAATTAGTAATCTGTTCAGTATTTGTTCTCTGTACGTGCCAGAATCTTAACACTCTGTTCCATTGAAGGGAGCAATGAAGATTTTTTAGTCTTAAAAATTTGAAGAATGATTTAGCAAAAAAAAAATTTGAAGAATGGAGTGATTAGTGTTTTTTCCTATTAAAAAGATTGTTTCAACGTATATATTTTGGATTATTAAATATAGTTTCTTGTTTATTGACAAAAAGTAGTCAGCAACTTTTCAGTTGATACCTGGTCACGCCTCTGATCCTATTTACAATAAGTGAGACATTCGAATGGCAGTTTTTGTATGAATTGACGACAATAGTTGCTAATGCTCCTGATTCGACTCGATACTTGTTGACGCTCCTGATGATTGTGATGATAAAGATCGGAGTAGAGCTTCAAGGAGGCTAATGCAGTCCTCTATAATGCTGAATGAAGAACACCAGCTTTGCTAGAGGATATAAGGAAGGAGTTTTTGGCGCTGGGTTTTCCAAAAATTGAAAATATTTATCTGGCTCATCTGAGGGAGATCATATTTGCATGCAGTCAGAGGTGACCCAACAATATTTATAACACGGAATCATAAATTTCAGTAAGGTACAAGATGAATATAGGTTATCAATAGCTCTGCACAGAGTTGGTGCTCCCATATGTTTGCATCACCCCTCTTACTCTCTTAGTTGCATGTGCAGCAGCCTCACAGGGGCAAGGTTCTGTTGGATATTTTAGTGTAATTGGATTGGCTAGTTGATCAATGTAATCGTAATATTACATCGAACAAGTCGGGAGAATGCGGAGTGCATGCTCTGTTCGAGTTCGTTATGATTTCAGAATTATTGCTTATGAGACATGTCTATTGGCATCAAACACATCTGCTAGAATGAGATGTGTCTATTGGGAAAAGACACATCTTGAGATGTGTCTATTGGGAAAAGACACATCTTGAGATGTGTTTATTAGCATTAGACATGACTGTTGGAAATGGGATGTGTCTTTTGGCAAAAGACACATCTTGAGATGTGTCTATTGGCAAAAGACACATCTGTTGACATCTATATATAGGTGTGGCATTGATCATTTTCTGCATAGGTTCATTTTGAAATTCACAGCAAAACACATCCTCTCTTCTTGCAGAATTTCTGACTTTATCCGATTGAATTATTTGGGTGAACCACAAATAACTTCAATCTGAAAGTGTTCACACGACTTCAGAAAAATCCAAGTAATTACCCATATTCCCCAACAAAGATTGAAGTCATTTGTTTCTGAAGATGGCGAACGCAGAATCTGCAAAAGACATGACAAGCAAGTTTGCAAAACTGGACAAGTTTGAGGGCCAGGATTTTAGAAGATGGCAGAAAAAGATGCATTTTCTGTTGACCACACTGAAAGTTGTGTATGTTCTGAGTACCCCCATTCCAGAAGTGATCGAAAATGAAACCGCTGAACAGACTAGGAAGCGGTGCAAGTGGGAAAACGATGACTACATCTGTCGCGGCCACATCTTAAACGGTATGTCTGATTCCCTTTTCGATATATACCAAAATGTTGAGTCAGCGAAAGAATTGTGGGATTCTCTTGAATCCAAGTACATGGCAGAAGATGCTTCTAGTAAGAAGTTTCTGGTTAGTAATTTTATGAATTATAAAATGGTCGATTCTAGACCAGTGATGGAACAATACAATGAATTGTAAAGGATTCTGGGGCAGTTTGCCCAACACAATCTGAAGATGGATGAATCTATCTCAGTTTCTGGTGTTATAGACAAACTACCACCATCATAGAAGGATTTTAAACACTCCTTGAAACATAATAAAGATGATATGACTCTGGTTCAACTTGGAAGTCACTTCAGAATTGAAGAGGCTTTGAGGACTCAAGAAATTGAGAATAATCCTAAGGGAAAGAACCAAGTCGGTAACTCTTCTGTGAATATGGTTGAAGATGGTGGATCTTCCAAGAATTCTAAGAATGGCAAGGGTGATAAACGAAAGTTTAAAGGAAACAACAACAATTCTTCCAATAAAAGGCCTAAGATGGCATGTTGGAAGTGTGGCAAACCTGGACATTTCAAGAAGGATTGTCGGGTTGGTAAAGGCAAGCAAGAAAAGCAGATTGCTGGTCCAAGTGGATCCAAGGATCCAGAAAAGCAACAAGGTCAGATTTTAATACACAATTATAATTCTGGTCAGAATTATGTATCACTAATATCTGAGGCATTTTATGTGCAGGATGACAATGTTGCTTGGTGGATTGATTCAGGAGCAACGAGTCACGTATGCAAAGATCTTCGTTGGTTCATAGACTTTCAACCAATCGAAGATGGATCTATCTTAAAGATGGGAAATGTTGCAACTGAACCGATCAAAGTACTAGGAAATGTCAAGATAGTTTTTACTTCTGGCAAATGTATATTGTTAAATAAAGTGTTGTATGTTCCTGGGATTCGGAAGAATCTCGTGTCTGGTGTTGTATTGAACAATTGTGGATATAAACAAGTTTATGAAAGTGACAAATATATATTGTCAAAACATGGCTCTTTTGTTGGCTTTGGATATTTGTGTAATGGTATGTTTATGTTGAATGTAAATACTCCATTTATTGATGAATTTGCTTGCATGGCTTCTACTAGTACTAGCAATGATTTGAATAAATCTGAATTATGGCATGCTAGACTAGGACATGTACATTACAAAAGAATAAAGGATATATCAAAAATGAGTCTCATACCTGCCATTGATTTAGATAATGAAAAATGCAAAACATGCATGTTAACTAAGATAACCAGAATGCCATTTAAAGAGGTTAATAGGGTGTCTGATGTTTTAGAACTAATTCATAGTGATTTGTGTGATTTCCATTCTACACCATCATTAGGAAATAAAAAGTATGTAGTTACTTTTATTGACGATGCTACTAGATATTGTTATGTATATCTATTGCATGCTAAGGATGAAGCTCTTGACTTCTTTAAAATTTATAAAGAAGAAGTAGAGCTACATCAGAGTACCATGATTAAAAATCTACGTACTGATAGAGGAGGTGAGTATTATGATCCGGTTTATTTTCAATCTACTGGTATAATACATCAAACCACGGCTCCTTATACACCACAACAAAATGGTGTGGCAGAGAGAAAGAATAGGACTTTGAAAGAAATGGTTAATTCCTTGTTATCCTACTCGGGATTGAGTGAGGGTTTTTGGGGTGAGGCTATGTTAACAGCCTGTTATTTATTGAATCGAATTCCTAGCAAGAGGAATAAGATTACCCCTTATGAACTTTGGTATAAAGAGTCACCAAAATTGAGTTTTCTGAGAGTTTGGGGATATAGAGCAGTTGTAAGACTCACTGAACCCAAAAGAAGAAACTTGGGTGAACGAGGTATAGATTGCATATTTGTTGGTTATGCTGAGCATTCCATAGCATATAGATTCTATGTGTTAGAATCTAATGACTATGTATCTGTGAACTCGATTATCGAGTCAAGGGATGCTATATTTGATGAAAACAGATTTACATCTATACCTAGACCAAGGGACATGCTTCAGAATTCTTCTAGTAGGAACTCAGTTTCTACTAAAGATGTGAATGGACCGTCTGAACCGAGGAGAAGCACTAGAGCTAGAAAAGCAAAGTCTTTTGGAGATGATTTTCATCTTTATCTAGTAGAAGGCTCTAGAGATGAAATTGAATATCAATACCAATATTGTTTTGTTATTGAGGAGGATCCAAATACA
Source organism: Saposhnikovia divaricata (assembly GCA_036435485.1). NCBI lineage: Eukaryota > Viridiplantae > Streptophyta > Magnoliopsida > Apiales > Apiaceae > Saposhnikovia > Saposhnikovia divaricata. The sequence continues at coordinate 137,507,966 of CM071599.1, read as the reverse complement.
TTTAGCGAAGCTATGAAATCTAGGGATGTTGCATTCTGGAAAGAAGCTATCCAAGATGAAATGGATTCTATCATGAATAATAATACTTGGGAATTGAGTGATCTGCCCCCTGGCTGTAAGGCATTGGGAAACAGATGGATCTTCAAAAGGAAAATGAAGGTAGACGGTACCATAGATAAGTTTAAAGCCAGATTGGTAATCCAAGGTTTTAGACAAAAAAAAAAGGGATTGATTATTTTGATACTTATGCTCCTGTTGCTAGAACCTCTACTATTAGGTTGTTAATAGCACTTGCTGCTATACACAACCTTGTCATTCACCAAATGGATGTGAAAGCTGCATTCTTGAATGGTGAATTAGATGAAGAGATTTATATGAAACAACCCGAAGGGTTTGTTATGCCTGGTTGTGAAAACAAGGTGTGTAAATTGAAGAAATCAATTTATGGTCTGAAACAAGCACCGAAGGATTGGCATGATAAATTTGATATTGTGGTCTTGTCTAACGGTTATTTTCTTAACCAAGCAGACAAGTGTGTATACAGCAAATTTGATGCTTCTGGTAAAGGAGTTATAATTTTTTTATATGTGGATGACATGTTGATTTTTGGTACTGACCAAAATCAAGTGGATAAAACCAAGAAGTTCTTGTCATCTAATTTTGATATGAAAGACATGGGGGAGGCTGAGGTGATTCTTGGTATAAGAATCAAGCGTGAGAACAATGGCATTTCAATTTCTCAATCTCATTATATTGAGAAGATTCTGAAAAGATTTAACTTTAAAGATTGTTCTCCTGTTAGCACTCCTCTTGATCCTAGTATTAAACTCCTACCTAATACAGGTGTTGCAGTATCACAACTTGAATATTCAAGGGCTATTGGTAGTCTCATGTATGCCATGATAAGCACTAGGCCAGATATTGCCTATGCTGTTGGAAAGCTTAGTAGGTATACTAGCAAACCAAGTTCACATCATTGGCAAGCCTTAAGCCGAGTGTTCAAGTACTTGAAAGGAACCATGGATTATGGTTTGACATATACTGGATTTCCTTCGGTTATTGAAGGTCATTCAGATGCAAGTTGGATTTCCAATAAGGAAGATCATTCTTCCACAAGTGGATGGGTATTCCTACTTGGGGGAGGTGCTATCTCTTGGGCATCAAAGAAACAGAGTTGCATTACTGATTCAACGATGGAATCTGAATTTGTGGCATTATCAGCGGCTGGTAAAGAAGCTGAATGGTTAAGAAATCTGATTTATGAGATTCCATTGTGGCCTAAACCGATATCACCGATACCTATCAGATGTGATAGTGAGTCTGCCTTGTCTAATGCTTATAGACAAGTGTTCAAAGGCAAGTCTAGACACTTAGGTGTTAGACATAGCATGATTCGTGAGCTTATCACGCATGGTGTTATATCAGTGGAGTTTATAAGAACTCAACATAATTTAGCCGATCATCTAACCAAAGGGTTGAGTAGAGATCTTGTGCACAAGTCGGCTGTGGGGATGGGATTAAAGTCCATCGAATTACCTCTCATGTTGAGATACCCAATTCCCATCTAATATGACATTAGGTGCTGAATTCAATGTGGAAAGCTTAACATCTAGAGATTGGAACACATTAAAGCATCATCCCAAGGTATGTGTTCAGACCTGCAAGTTAAGGAGGTTGAAGTTTATCTTCTTAATAGTTCTTTTGAAAAATTGCATATGCAGGTGCGAGAATAAAAGAACTACCTATATGAGCATGAAGTTTAGCCGCTTCAAGAAGCTTGGACTTGGCTTTGATATGCTTAAGAAGGATTAGGACACTAGGCTAGTAAAACATAGTGTCGAGTAAGAACATTTGAGAATGTAAATTTATGTGTATATTATCTTCATGTATTCACTATGAATAACCAAGGTTCAATCCATAGTGACACCTTGGTATTCGAATATTTGGAATGTGTAATATACTAATATGAAATTCAATCGTCACGATATTTCATTTATGCATAAGTTTGTCGTTTGTTGTGATTTTGTTTAGTTAATCATGGATTACGCTAAAATGGGGGAGGATTGTTGGATATTTTAGTGTAATTGGATTGGCTAGTTGATCAATGTAATCGTAATGTTACATCGAACAAGTCGGGAGAATGCGGAGTGCATGCTCTGTTCGAGTTCGTTATGATTTCAGAATTATTGCTTATGAGACATGTCTATTGGCATCAAACACATCTGCTAGAATGAGACGTGTCTATTGGGAAAAGACACATCTTGAGATGTGTCTATTAGCATTGGACATGACTGTTGGAAATGGGATGTGTCTTTTGGCAAAAGACACATCTTGAGATGTGTCTATTGGCAAAAGACACATCTGTTGACATCTATATATAGGTGTGGCATTGATCATTTTCTGCATAGGTTCATTTTGAAATTCACAGCAAAACACATTCTCTCTTCTTGCAGAATTTCTGACTTTATCCGATTGAATTATTTGGGTGAACCACAAATAACTTCAATCTGAAAGTGTTCACACGACTTCAGAAAAATCCAAGTAATTACCCATATTCCCCAACAGGTTCCACTCACCATGATCGCAGAGCAAATTCATTGGTTATCTCTTCTTGCACCTTGCACCTTGCTCCGTGCATCCCCGAGAGCTTCTGCTGGTTATTTTGTACTAATTACTAATTAATCGTGAGAAATTTTAGTAGTTTTTTTTTGCTAATTTAACATTCAGAGCCAATTTTATTTTCACCAAGGCCAGTAGGCTGGCCAGCCTGTTTGGTGAGTTTTTACATCAGCCAACATCTTATTCATTGTTCAAATATGCAGCTTTATTGATGTTTATGATCTAGAATCATGCGACTTTTTACATATAAATTCTGAAAGTTGAATATCACTTTGATTATGAATGTGTAATTTATGATTCCAGGATTGCATTGCACCTATTTATTTTAAAAAGAAATTCAACTGACCTCAATTGTTGACAATTAAGAGAAATACTCATCTGAAAGTGGCAGGAGCAGAAGAGATCAATGCCTCCAGAAGCTGTTGATATCGAAAGGGAGATGTCTGAGATCTAATATTTTTGTGAAGCCCTTGTATTTGATGATGTGAATCTCGTTTATATGCATCAGATATCCAGGAGTAAAAACACTCGATAAATTATCTTCAACAAACTCCTCTGAACGAGAGAGATTCATGTCACTTTGAGTTAAGATTTAAAGTCAGGATTCGATTCAGATGATTGTTCTATAGTTTCTGCGAAGAGTGGTTATTCTTTTGGTATGACAGATGAGGATATAAGGAAGGAGACTTTGGAACTGTGTTTTCCAAACGATGGAAATAACAATGTGGCTCATCTAAGGGAGATCAAGGACACAGGTGGCGGTTCAATGTACAATGGCGAAACTCAACCACATACAACATGAGATGAAGGTTGGTTGACCAAAATCTGAACAGTGCCGCAGCATACGCTGGTTTGCTTTTACTATATATTTACGGATAAAAAGAACATCATGATTATGCTTTATCTAGGCTTTCTTTGACGTGAGATTAATGTTTCCATCAATTATCTGATCAACTATACATGTTTTGGTATCATACCTCTGCTTTGACATTGATGCTGGATCTGGTTCTTGCAGGCTGCTGTTAAGGAAGAACAACCAGAAACATGTCATGCAAAAGGTGTAGAAGAGGTCTAAATAGGTGAAACCCATCATGCTCAGAAAGTTGCTGCATTTTACTGGTCCATCTTCCTTTTATCTCATGTTACACATTATTGTTGGTAATGTATAACAGGCCATATTAATTGAAAATTTTCTACCTGGTTTATTATTCCTTGTTTCTTTCTCGAGATGTCAGCAAGTAGCACACTTAACCAATGGCTAGAACTTGTCAATCGTAACAGGTGATATCTTGTTGCATAGGCACATAGCTGGATTTCTTTTCCCTCTTAATGTGTAGAGACTTGCTGATATAATCCAATTGTCAAGTTCACAGCTATATATTGCAGTGACAAAAGGAAATCTCTATGCAGACAACATTTTGCGGCTTGGAAACATGGGAGTACTATAATTCGAATGAATTAGGTCTCTGTTTCAATGTATAATTATCTGTGATACTGAACGCCGAAAATAAAACAGTCAATTTTGACATGTTTTTCTGTAGTGTTCAGCATAAAATTTTGTTTCTTGTTTTTTTTTTGCAGCATAATTTTCTTTTCTACTATTCCGCAAATCTGAAATCACAACGAAGCCGCACATTTCATATTTACTTTCACACATCAATGAAAAACTATTAAAATCGATTAACAAAATTCAAGAAGAAATAAATGTAAAACTTCTGGAATATACAACTATCGTAAAATAGCGAAAGAACATTACAAAGATAACACATCCACCCATAAATGCTATTTTACATGCCTGTGAAAAAGTGTATTAATAATATGAACATGGGAGAAACGGAAACCCATATATTCTGAGACTAACTATGGGTTCTGAGTGCACCACGGGCATCCATGCTCACAGTTTCCCAGCTCTGCAAAACACAAACAAATAGTTCAACTTAGTAATGAAGTAGTACACACTAATTTACAAACTTATCTGTAACATAAAAGAATAATTACAGTAAATAAATTCTCAATTCTAGAAAAATCACACACCCCACTCGAACCTGCTCCTTTATTTCTCAGACCTGCCATTGCATTATTCAATGCATCAAATGACAAAGGAACATCGCACACTTTCCGCTGGTTCGGATAGAAAAGCCCATAATTTCTCTCGGAAACAGGTCCATTCTTTAGATTTTCATTAAACAATGCAAATAAAAAGACATTGAGTTTCTGATTAGACCTTAAGTGGGTGCCACCGCCAATGAGTACTTTGCGCCCTAGATTCCCGTTATACAATGTTGCAGTGTCCAATCCGGCGCCAAATAAGGCCAGCCAGTCTCGGAAACCACAACTTTAATGTCATTAAATTTCAAGGCATCAAGAGCTGCAAAGGCGGCTTTAGTTGAGCTACGAAAAGGCTCTTGTAAACATTCCCATTGGCAGGATCTTTAACGCCATTGTTGGGGCGAAGCAAAGCATAATCTAATGAGATAGTGTCAGTGTTGTAGCCTGTAGGCTTCATAAGCGAAGAAAGGGTAGATATTAACCATGAAATATGAACCAGCCAGTTTGTTGAAGAAAATCGAGCATTGGTTTAATAACAGGTTTAATCAAGTCCGACTTGAAGGATGCAGATGATGGCAGGTAAGTATTTTGGAAGGCACTAAAAGCAACAGGGGACGAAACTTTAATGTCAGAAGTAAAGTTCAGTTTTTGCAGTAAAGCATGCATGTTTTTCATAGCAGGCACAAGGTAAGGAGTGATTAGTGAGTTCATAAATACTTCGTTTCGCACCGCGATGGCTTCGATCATGGTTCTAGGGTGAAAGGGTACTATGTTGGACTCGAGCCATGCATCAATGGAGGATATGTCAGTAGCAGCAGATAAGAGTAGATGATTAGGCATTCCTAACATTAATACCCGAATTAGCTAGAGCCAAGAGAACAGAAGAATTAGCGTCGAAGATTTTAACACGAGTAATGCCATTGGATTTGAGAAGCTCTACAACTTTAAAAGGATCAGGAAGGTCATTAGCAATTCTACCATAATTCACTCCAATGGAACCAAACTCAAAAGACACAGTTAGACATAATAATAAACAAAGCAGCCAAAGATAAAGCATTAACATTGTATTAGTAGTTTGGTTATGGAAAAGACAGAAAACATAGGAAAATTGAACACTTATGGATGTGATTCTAAACCATGCGCGCGCGCGTGTGTGTGTTTTTATAAAGGCACGGAGCAAGAGGGAGGGAACTTACAATTTTGGTTTTTGATTTGTATTTGGTTTTAATTAACTAGCATTATTAGAAAAGGCAAATAGCATGTCAGCAAATCTTTAACTCCATTAAAAACAGTCAGACTAACATGGGACTTGTTACCAAAGACATAGTATCGAGTACAGACAGTAATAAGGATAGCTGGGAAAGGCCCTGAAAAAGGTTAAAGGTCAAAATGTATCTTAAAGAAGTTCTGCTAAAGTTGAAACAAACCAGAAAAATTAATCAGAGAAGTCTTATAGTGGTTTAGCACCAGGGCCAAATTAATAAATAGCCATCCATAGATCCACAGTCAACAATTATGAAATACCAAATAGCCATTCCAGTTAAAGAAAACACAACAAACTAAAGAAAATGAAGTTCGTATGGTAAAATGTAGAAACCATACAACTTACCGAATTAAAAAATTTAGCTTTTTTCTTTATTTGCATTTTCTGAACCAGAAGACAAGAACCTCCCATTTTGAGGCAACTCCGGCAGCAGTATTCTGTCAACAGGTCTCTCCACCCCTTCCTCCGCCTTCCCAAACAACTGTTTCCTCAACACATCATGTAAATGCCCAAACAACTCCGTCTTCAACGACTCAAATGCCAAATCCAACCTCTCCAACTGTTCCATCGCATTCTTATTATACATAAACAACCCATAATACAAATCAAAACTATCACTCGCCGTATTCTCTACCAAATTCAACAACGTCTCGTACCCTTTAGTATTAATCGGAGTAGTATCCAAATTCAACTTCTCCAAAACCCTCCCAATGGTATGCGTTATAAACTGAGATTCCGCAGCATGTCTATCATGCTCAGCACAACTCATTTCTACCATCCTACACCCCTCATTCTTGAAAATATCAAGAAACCTCTCACACCGCAATTCCCTCGACTCCCCACTCCCAATCCTAACCTTATCATACACAAAGGCCAAACCTTTCCAACTCTCTTTCCCACTCTCGGGCCCGAACATGGGATGAGTACACAAAATATCAAAATCTTGAGGCAAAATTTGCAAAAACAAACTTTTGGGGAACTCCTTAACAGAGAGCACATCAACAAAAAGGGTACTTCTTTTTAATCTCTGTAAAGGCAATGACCTTAACACAAATTCAGTAGAAATAATAGAAGTACATAACAAAACAACATCAGGGTGTTGTTCACAAAGATCATCAGCATCTCTGAAGAAAGATACCTTAAGTTGAGCGGCTTTTTCGGAGTAATCAGAGCGAGAGTGAGCAAGAACAGTGTGACCCTGATTCACAACAGTCTTGGCTAAGAATTGACCGAAATTACCGAACCCCACGATGGCGATTTTGAGTTTAGTTGACTTGGTGAAGCGTTGAGAGAGATGAGACTCGTAGTCGAAAGGCTGGGCGGCGTCAATGGCACGGATTACGAGGTGGGGGTTACGGCGGTGGGAGAGATTGGGTGGAGAGAGACGAGATGGAGGAGAAAGAGGGAGAGAGTAGCATTCTTTGGATTTCACGCCGGTGAAATGTTGTGGCCGGAGAGAAATCATGGCGCCTTTCCTCTGTCTTGTCTTTTTCTTTTCACGCTCTGTCTCTCTTTCTCTTACACCCCAAGTTTTATCAATTTACGTATTTCTTTCTAATCATTCAGTTTCTTATTTTATCCGATAAACAGATTTTCTTTATTATTATATGAATTTTAATAAATTAAATTAAATTTTTTAAATATTAATTTTATAAATTAAAATTTTTAGTTATTTGATTTTATAATAATTATATATATATATATATTATTCATGATATTTCTAAAAAATGAAAAAATTTATTAAAAAAATATAGAAAAAATGATGCGTTTTAAGTAGAAAAAAGATGTCCGGTTAATTATTAGTAATTAAATAAAAAAGGAAAATGATAAATAATTAAAATTAACATGTTTTACATAAAAAAAGAAATTAATGAATTATTGCCAAATATAAATAATTAAGTAAGAATAAAGAAGTAATACTATAGATCATTTAGTAAGGGAACTTAAGTGTTTTTTAATTTAAATTAAATTTTTTAAGACAAGAATTTTGATTTAAATTTTTAAATTACATGATTTGATAATAATTATATATATATCGTTCATGATATTTCTAAAAATTGAGGAATTTTAATTAAAAAATATAGAAAAGATGTTGCGTTTTTGCTAAAAAAAAGGTACTCGATTAATTTTTACTAATTAATATATAAATAATTAATTAATTAATAAAGATGACATGTTTTACATGAAAAAAAAATGGACCAATTATTAGTAAATATAAATAATTAAGTAAGATTAAATAAATAATACTATAAATTCTCAAATAAAAGAGAGTAAAAAGTAAGAACCTTTGATTCTTTTATTATTGATTATATTAAGAACTTGAATATTCCATTCTCGATTAGAATTTAGAAGTTTAGAAGTAAGGATCTTTTTGTACTGTATTGAGGGCTTCAGCGGGGCGATAGAAATTGGGTCACTGGGGAATACTAGGGTCGATACAAAAAATATATTATATATTTATAAAATTTATTATATATATATAGGCTTTTGTTCTATACATAACACTCTTATATAACAAACAATAAATAACACTATAAAATCATTTATTCCAATAGATCCATTGGCCCCGTCAGGGGCACCCAATACAAAAAGTTCTTATTTTTTTATCTTCTATCCATTCAGCCAAAAAAAATTTAAAAAAAAAAAAATTTCTGAAAAAAATCACTGTTCATCATGATGTCACTGCTGATGTCATCATGAACAGTGTTTTTTCCAAAAAAAAAATTTTTAATTTTTTTTGTTAAATGGATAGAAGATAAAAAAATAAGAACTTTTTGTATTGGGTGTCATGACGGAACTCTTATATTGAATTAAATATGAGGTATTATTTATTGTTCTTTATATAAGGTGTTTTTCGTGGAGTGCAACTCTATATATATATATATTAGTTTATTAAATATCGAATGGAATTATATTATATTTCACTCTAGACCGAATAAATCGAAATGACTGAATTTTCAAAAAAATGGATGGAACTAGACTGGAATTACATAATTCGGTTTTGTTCAGTTTTGCTTAATCCTGTGTTCAACTAATATGTGGTGTTAACCGAATTTGAATCTTGGACCTTTAGGTGTAATTTAGATATTAAAATGAAAGTTAATTTATAAAAATGATAAAATTGTTTAATTATAATATGCTATTAACGTCATTCAAACCTTGAATCTCTTAAAATAGCTTACACATTAAAATAAGAAATATTATTTCGGTATTGCATCCAAAGTTTCTTATTTATCTCCTTCAAAAACTAACACTGCTATCTACGGTAGGTCGATAGTTAGGGATGGTCATAATTTTAATTTTTATCCACTCAATAATTTAAAATTTACATATTATGATACAATATAATTATAAATTATTTTTGTCTATTGTTACTAGAATCAATAAAATTTAATTTAAATTAAGGATTAAAATATGAGGAAAAAAGAACCTAATATATATCTCAGGTAACTTGCCTGAGATATTGAATAAAATCAAGGTATTTTGATTAACACAATCTTTTGATTTGGACAATTTTTTTTAGAAATCATTTCGATATGCACAATCTTTTAAAATATGAAGTGATTTTATTGAATATGTGAGGAAAAGTTACCTGAGATGTATCTCAGGTTTCCTATTCTCTTAAAATAATAATAAAATATTACTTATTGTGATTTATTATATTAATTTATATCAAAAACAATTATTAACAATTTACATTTTTTAGAAAACGATTACCTGCGGAAATTCCCGTTCCATGTTCGGGGCGGGGATCGGAGAATAGAATAAATTCTCGTTCCAGGACGCTTTTGGGGACGAATTTTGAGATCGAGGATCGAATGCGAAGATAGCACTTTCCTATCACGAAGTATTTAAATATTATTTTTTATATAATATGATTTCAATATTTAAAAATATATTTTATATAAGTAAAAATATAAATATCTTCATTTTATTTTTAAATATAATGAGTGAATTTATCCTTTCATGTGTAAAGTATATTTTTTATTTTAAAAAATTTATATTTTCAAAGTTTTATTCTTAATTTGACTATTTTTTTAAAAATTTGACCGATTAATCGCGCCTAATACCGCCTAGGGCCGATTAACCGCTGCCTAATTGATTATTCCCGCCTAACTAATTAAACGACTAATCCCGCCTAATACCGCCTAAACCCGCCTATTCGCCGCCTAATCAAAAAAATGTCGAATGACCGATTTTTGTAGAATTTAGGCATTTTCTGACCGCCTAGCGTCTAGGCGGCGATTAATCGGCCGCCTAAACCGATTTTTAGAACACTGCCTATAAGTAGTTGTCAAACAACCAGCAACAAGTTAAATGAATGTTAGTCACAGAGACATGCCTGTTCTCATATAATAACAAGCCTAAGTATGTGTAATGCTATACATTACCTACATGACCTCTTAACTGAGGGAACCTCTAGTTGTAGAGTTTCTATTTGTTTTGTACTTGTAATAGGCATCAAATCCTAGTTGTGTAACTTTACTTATAAAGTCAAGAATAATGCTTGAAAGAAGTTCCAAGGTTCATGCCTTAAGCAAGGAGATAAAGACTGTCAAATAATCACAATTGGGATTTGAAGAAATGAAGAATTTGCCTAAGTACCAATTTGAGAAGTACATTTGTCTATTCGAGAAGTCAGTGATTCGATATCTCAAAACACACTGTTCGATATCTCTGAAGGTCAACTAGTCAAAGCCTTACTCGAGAACTCAGAGATTCGACATGTCTAAATACTCTATTCGAGAACTCATGGAGTCAACAAGTCAAAGCATCATTCGAGTTCTCTAAGAGTCAACAAGGCAATGCTCTGTTCGATATCTCAAGGACTAAAGAAGCTATTCGATATCTCAGGGATTCGATAAGTAAAATGTTCTATTCGATATCTCAAGGATTCCTGAAGAAAAGACTTATTCGAGAAGTCATTCGATATGTCAGTTTAATAGTATTCGAGAACTCAGAGTTATCGATTAAGCCAATTCTAGTTCTCGAATCACCAACAGTATTCGAGAAATCAGAGTTATCGATCAAGCCAATTCTAGTTCTCGAATCACCAACAGAGTTACTTCTCGAATACAATCTTGGAGACAAAATACTGAAGAATTGTACAAGTCAGAGACCTGCAACAAGCTAAAGCACTTTATGGACCATAATCTGTAATGTACTTTGGAAAAGCCTACAAAGAAGCTTGGAGAGATGTACAAGAGACAAAGAGCTAAAGAAGTGGATCTGAACAGAGCTTTGCAAAGTCAAACCTGTAGGCATTTGGATGCTTACTCAAAAAGGATAGACACACTAGAAAGTAAAGTTGTTTAGCTACCTTATTTGTAGTAAGTAGGTTGTATTCATGCTCTATAAGGATACAGCCTCACTTCCTTAGAGGTTAAGTTTTTCATACACACAAAAGAAAACATCTCTTTGAGAAAAACGAAACTGAGAATACTAACTTTTGTATTCACAGATTGTAGCAAAATATTTATCTAATAATATATTGGATTAAAGTGATATTGTGTTGTGTTGCTCGCTTATTATTTTTCGCACTTAAATTATAGCACACACTTAACACATATCTTGCTATACAGATTCAAGAACAACGAAAAGTTTAAGAATCCATTCACCCCCCTCTGTATTCTTTCTTGTATTCTATACTCAACAAGTGGTATCAAAGCAGGCTGTTTATTCAAAAACAGAAAACGATCATTAATACACCAAAGACTACAGGTACGGTGAAGGTCCCTAAGTTTGACAAAGAGAACTACAACCTCTGGAAGATCAAGATGCAGTTGCTCATCACAGCTGCTAACCCTCTGTATCCTGATACTCAAGAATGGTCCCTTTGTTCCACAACAAGAGATTCCGGAAAAGACTGTTGGAACTATAACCATTCCAAGATCTTATGTGGCTAAAGAACCATCCAAATGGACTGAGACAGAAAAAGAGATGGTTGCTCTCGACAGTCATCTCATGTTGTTAATCATAGATTCTATGGAACTGTCAATGTTTTCTAACATAGCCTCTTGCAAAACAGCAAAGGAGATGTGGGATCATATTGAGGTGTTATGTGAAGGAACAGAGGAGGTTAGAGAAAATAAGAAATAGATATTGGTCACACAGTATGAAGCTTTCATGGCTCAGACCAAGGAAATCATTACCGACATGTTTGAAAGGTTTCACAAGCTGGTTACTGAGCTACAGATGAATGGGAAGGTGTACAGCACCAAGGAGTTAAACATGAAGTTTCTATTGTCTTCACCAAACCATCTAGAGCAAAGGGTCATTTCTCTAAGAGAAAGAGATTTGAACAAAGTCACATATGATGTGCTCTATGGGGTTTTAAAGACTCATGAGCTTGATTTGCTTCAGAAGAGGGCTATCCAAGCCAACCAAGACAGAATGGTAAACACATCATGTGCCTTGATTGTCAACAAGTCTGTTCAAGACCTAGAAGCATCTACAAGTCAGCTGAGGATAGAAGACATAGTAGATGATGAAGAAAATGAAGGAGAGGTGACTGAACCTGTTGAGGAGAAGGAAGAAGAAGAGTTCTATACTCTTGAAGAGCTAGATGGCATGGAAAACACTTCATATGCTTTCATGGCCAGAAAGTTTCCAAACATCAGATTCAAGAGGAACCAACCCTTCAAACCTCGACCCCAAAGCCATTCATTCAACAAGAGCAAGGCACCTGTGAAAGCAAACAAGAATAAATTCAAAACCAGCCATGTGGATAGGTCATCTGTAAGGTGTTATAGATGCAATGACCTAGGGCATTTTGCCAGTGAATGCAAGAAGCCTAAAAAGAAGGATAAGGAGTTTCTAGAGCTTGAAGCCAAGTATGAGGCCCTTCTGAAAAAGCAAACACAAGGTAAGGCCTACATAGTTGAAGGGAAGTGTTGGGATGACTATGATAGTGATGGAGAGGAGCAAGAATTCTGTAACTATGCCTTGATGGCTGATTCCAAGGATGAACAATCTCCATCTGACTCTCAGGTACCATCTCTCACTACCATAGATATGTCTGTTTCTGAATATAAATGCATGGTTGAGCAACTATCTGTTGAAATGTTTAATATTCATACTAGTATGACTGCTGCTAATGAAGAGATTGCCAAACTGTCTGCTAAGAATGAATTGTTAAACAAGAAGAATGAGGAACTTGAGCTAAATGCTATGCATGTAGGTAACCTTAAGAATGAATTTGAATATTTGCAGAATAAGGTTCTATGTGCTAGTCAGGTTGAGAAGGCTCTTAGGGATGAACTAGCTGAGAATGAATTCAAACTGAAAGAATTTAAGAACTCCTCTAGTCTACTGCAGTCCTACCATGAGAAAAATCAAGCTAAACCCAAGGCTGCCATTGGACTTGACTATGGCACTCTTAAACAGAGGAAAGGCTATGCTGTCATTGAAGATGACATAGTTGTTCAGGATGAAGTGCCTCACATTTTGAAAAAGACTTAGTCTCCAATTTTTAAAGAACCAACATTTGAAATTGATGAGAACGCCTTACTCATTAAGCAAATGTTGAATGATGAGGATGAGGCACAGTCTAGTGAACAACCAGCATCCTCTAAGAGTGAGAGTGTCAAGGCAAAAGCCAAGAAGTCAGTAGGAGGTAGACCTAGACCTGAGAAGTTTGCGACTAGTTACCTGCTTCTGCCTAGGCCTATAATTTTGTGCAAATAAGTTTCTCTCTTTTAGTACTAAATAATGGAGTAGATATATATATGTTCTTGTTAAATGCTTATAAATTACTTGTAATTGCATCTATGATCAACTGCTCTGTGATCTCTTCTTGAAGTCTTTAATATCTGAAATCTAGAATTCAGCTTCATTCAACAACTAGCCTTTTGAACTGCTAGTCGATGGGATTTTATCCTATCAGGTTGATGTTTGGTGGAATCTACTACAATGAAAGGAACAGCTGTAAATGGTTGATAAATGAAGGCTCTAATCGTCAAGGACTGGCTATACTTCTTAGACTATTGACCAAATATTTAAACTACCTCTTTTACTGGAATACCATTATGCCTACGCAATACTAATATGCTTCCCTTTCAATTATCACCATGACCTCCCTTCAAATCAGGGTCTCATTTTCTTAATTTCTTTGACTTCAAAAAAAAAAATTGTTTTAACACCTAAATTAGCAAGGGAGTAGTGAATACTTTTCTTTTTCTCACTGTTAGGTTTTAAGAGCAACCCTTATTTTTGCCTTTTTTTGGAAATGAAACAAAGCGTATAAGATTTTGTTTGCTTTATTTCAGGGTCTCACCGTGAACAATTCTGTTAAGGTTAAAGTAGAATATTCTCTGTTATGATCAGGTTTGTAAATAGAAAGAAAAAAATTTGCGTAGTATTGCTTAAGTACCAATTTAGTTGTACTTTAAAACAATATTATGCAGTTTTTTTTAGTTTTTTTAAGCTTTAGGGAGTTCCTGTAAATGCTCGTTTACTTGAAGGTGATCCTTTGAAAATTGATCAGGTGGGTTTCCTGTTAGCATTAATGTTTAATTTATCATTCTATTTTCACATTTATGTTTTAGTACAGCTACTAACGTTTTCTTTTGTAACACTTTACAGTCGTCTTTGACTGGTGAGTCCCTTCCTATAACAAAAGGGCCCGAGGATGGAGTGTACTCAGGTTCTACCTGCAAGCAGGGAGAAATTGATGTTGTTGTCATTCACACCTTCTTTGGGAAAATCGCTTACCTTGTTGATTCCACTAATCAAGTGGGCCACTTTCAGAAGGTAAGTAATTACAGTTGGCATCTCTATGCTTGATTTGCATCATCTACTGACTGAATAAGTTCTGATGGCAGGCATGGACGTGCTTTGCAGTGACAAAACCGGAACTTTGATGTTAAACAAACTCCCTGTTGACAAAAACCTTATTGAGGTAATTTTGATGAAGTCAATCCCTGCTGTTTAACTATTTTCCTTATACAAGTGAAACAGCTTTTGTACAAGCGAAACATCTATCCTTATACAAGCGAAACATTATCACTTGTGTAACTGTCCTCTATTCAATTCCTGTAGGTGTTTGCAAAAGAAGTAGATGCAGATACTGTTGTTCTTATGGCAGCTCGAGCCTCACGAACAGAAAACTAGGATACAATAGATAATGCCATAGTTGGGATGCTGGCTGACCCAAAGGAGGTAAATAATAGACCAGATCTTTCTTGTATGTATCTTATGGTAATCGATGTTCATTAACTTGCTTTTTTGCTGTGAAATTGTCATCAACAGGCACATGCTGGCATTTAGGAATTGCACTTCCTTCCCTTTAATCCAACTGACAAGCGAACCGCTTTAACTTATATTGACAGGGAAGGTAAAATGCATCGGGTCAACAAAGGTGCTCCAGAGCAGGTACCAAGGCATACCATTTTGTGATACCATATCTTATCTGACAATCAATTTGCATAACTTTTTTTTTCAATATGGTTGTAGATTCTGAATCTTGCACACAATAAGTCGGATATAGACCGCAGGGTTCATTCTATAATCGATAAATTTGTAGACCGGGGCTTGCGGTCACTTGCAGTAGCATACTAGGTATCTCGTTGTTCTTTCAATTTTTACAATCCTCTGTATTTTCCAAATGATCTTATTCTATTTTTCTATGATACATTGCTATAAGACATTTTGTCCTTCTCCATGCAGGAAGTTCCAGAGGGGAGAAAAGAAAGTGCTGGAGGACCTTGGCAGTTTATAGGTCTATTGCCTATATTTGATCCACCCAGGCATGACAGTGTGGAGACAATAAGGAGGGCTTTGAACCTTGGTGTAAATGTGAAAATGATAACAGGTGCATTATCTCTTTGCTTCTTATTGTTCGTTTATACCAGTTATAAGTGGTTAAGTTGGGAAAATACTGTTACCGCTTATGATGTTTGACCAACAAAATATTGATGCTACAATATATTTAAGGTCAATTGACAACAATGCTAAATTTAAACAATCTTTTTTACTTGTAAATAAAATCTATATTTTCATGTTTTTTTAAGCTTTAGGGAGTCCTTTGGAGATGCTCTAATTTATGGGTTGATCGAACTCAATATGGTTGTTTAAGTACCAATTTAGTTGTACTTTAAAACAATATTATGTTATATATTGCTAATTTTTTGCTTGGTTTCTGTTGCACAGCGGTCACCTAGGAGTCGGAAGTCTTACACAAGAGAGGAGCTTGATGACGTGCGTTTCGAGGCACTTGGATACATCCAAAGATTTGTGTACTAGCTAGCTCTGCCTTTATATTATTTCATCATGTGAACCTCCTAAATTTCTTTTGGGTCGAATTGTTGTCAGTTTTAGTTTTTATGGTCTGGGATATATATGCGGAAGGTGGAATGGTCGATTGTGGATGAAATGTAGGGAGTTCATGTGGATTAATTAGTTATTTTGTAAGGATTGAGTAGTAATTAATATTTTGAGAACCATTATTGCTTGTTTTTCATTTTGGAATGGTTTTGGTTGCATGTTATTGTTTTGTTTTGCCTAGTATTGTTATAACACTAACACATCAGTTAAACTCAATGAAACCGATGTTTATAATAAGTTTAAACATCATTATTACAAAACAAACTGATGTAATTTACACACAATAGCATCATTATTACAAAACAAACTGATGTAATTTGCACAGAGTAACATCATTATTACTAAACAAACTGATGTAATTTGCACACAGTAACATCATTAACACCAAACAAACTTATGTAATTTAAGAACAATGGTGTCACATTGTTGATGCTTTTCACATCGGTGTTTAACTGATGTTAATATGTATGATACACATCGGTTATATTACAGTAAACGATGTCTCAAGCACTCTTTGACATCGGTTAGTTGCTAGTAACTGATGTTTCATACAGTATCTAACATCAATCAGGTTCCAGTGAACGATGTGATTGAAAATCTTTGACATCGGTTACACACCGATGTGAAAAGGAAGTGAACGATGTGATAGATACTCTTTGACATCGGTTTCAAACCGATGTGAAAAGGGTTGGACCTTTCTCTACACCAACATAGACATCGGTTGAAAAAAGGCCAGACATCGGTTTTTAGCCGATGTCTATTGACCTATTTCTAGTAGTGTACTCTTCGTTATATTTGTCATGAATGATTTAGTAGCGATTTACTTGAATTAAAGAATGTTGGTTCATCTGATTTTTAGTGCTTATTTTGGTCCTGCATCATGGATGAGTGATACCTATATGAATATTTTGCGAATATGTGATATAAAGATGATTGTTGTTCTTTTGTTTGCAATATTATCTTATGCATGGCTAAAACTAAAACAAAAGGGAGAGTCTTTACGAGTTTCTCTTTTTATCCACTTGACAATCACACAGAATCATATGTCTTTTAAATTACTTGTTAGTCACAGAGGCATGCCTGTATACATCTAATAACAAGCCTAATTGTTTGTAATGCTTTGCATTACCTACATGACCTCTTAACTGAGGGAACCTCTACTTGTAGAGTTTCTACTTGTTGTAGTACTTGTAATAGGCATCAAATTCTACCTGTGTAACTGTAATTAAAGTCAGAGAATAATGCTTGAAAGAAATTCCAAGGACCATGCCTCAAGCTTGAAGATCAAGACTGTCAAAATAAGCACAGTGGGAATTTGGAGAATGAATATTTACCTAAGTACCAATTCGAGAAGTATGTTTGTTATATTCGAGAAGTCTAGCATTCGAGAAGTCAGGGATTCGATATCTCAAAAGACACTGTTCGATATCTCTGGAGGTCAACTAGTCAAAGCCTCATTCGAGAACTCAGAGATTCGACATGTCTAATACTCTATTCGAGAACTCAAGAAGTCAGTAAGTCAAAGCATCATTCGAGTTCTCTAAGAGTCAACAAGTCAATGCTCTATTCGATATCTCAAGGACTAAAGAAGCTATTCGATATCTCAGGGATTTGATAAGTAAAATGCTCTATTCGATATCTCAATGATTCCTGGAGAAAAGACTTATTCGAGAAGTGATTCGATATGTCAACTCAACAATATTCGAGAACTCAGATTTATCGATTAAACCAATTCTAGTTCTCGAATCACCAACAGAGTAACTTCTCGAATACAATCTTGGAGACAAAATACTGAAGAATTGTACAAGTCAGAGACCTGCAACAAGCCAAGATGCTTTATGGACCACATACTGTAAAGCACGTTAGAAAGCCTACAAAGAAGCTTGGAGAGATAGTACAAGAGACAAAGAGCTAAAGAAGTGGATCTAAACAGAGTTCTAAGAAGTCAAATCTGTAGCCGTTTGGATGTTTACTCAAATAGGATAGACACATTAAAAAGCAGATTTGTTTGCTACCTTATTTGTTGTAAGCAAGTTGTTCACGTATTATAAGTGAACAACCCTACTTCTTTAGCAAGTATCAAACAGAGTGATCAAGAGTTCGAACAAGTAATATCTCTCTGAGAAAGAAGCTGAGAATACTAACATTTGTATTCACAGATTGTAGCAGATCTTTATCTAATATAATATTAGATTAAAGTGATATCGTGTTCTTGTGTTTATATTCCGCACTTACATAATCTGTTAAACACAAACACACACTCTTTTACACAACCAGATTCAAACCTAGTTCAAACAACCTTCATCTAAAACACTTATCAGAAAAAGAAAAGTTTGAGTATCCATTCACCCCCCCACTGTATTCTCGTGTGTGTGTTCAATACTCAACAAGTGGTAGCAGAGCAGGCTGTTTATTTAAAAACAGAAAAAGATCACGAATACACCAAAGACTACAGGAACAGTGAAGATCCCTAAGTTTGACAAAGAGAACTACAACCTCTGGAAGATCAAGATGCAGTTGTTCATCAAAGCTGTTAACCCTCTATATCCTGAGATACTCAAGAATGGTCCCTTTGTTCCACAACAAGAGATTCCTGAAAATAGTGTTGGACCTATAACCATTCCAAGATCTTATGTGGCTAAAGAACCATCCAAATGGACTGAGACAGAAAAAGAGATGGTTGCTCTCGACAGTCATCTCATGTTGTTAATCATAGATTCTATGGAACTGTCAATGTTTGCTAACATAGCCTGTTGCAAAACAGCAAAGGAGATGTGGGATCATATTGAGGTGTTATGTGAAGGAACAGAGGAGGTTAGATAAAATAAGAAACAGATACTGGTCACACAGTATGAAGCTTTCATGGCTCAGACCAAGGAAATCATTACTGACATGTTTGAAAGGTTTCACAAGCTGGTTACTGAGCTACAGATGAATGGGAAGGTGTACAGCACCAAGGAGTTAAACATGAAGTTTCTATTGTCTTCACCAAACCATCTAGAGCAAAGGGTCATTTCTCTAAGAGAAAGAGATTTGAACAAAGTCATATATGATGTGCTCTATGGGGTTTTAAAGACTCATGAGCTTGATTTGCTTCAGAAGAGGGCTATCCAAGCCAACCAAGGCAGAATGGTAAACACATCATGTGCCTTGATTGTCAACAAGTCTGTTCAAGACCTAGAATCATCTACAAGTCAGCTGAGGATAGAAGAGATAGTAGATGATGAAGAAAATGAAGGTGAAGTGACTGAACCTGTTGAGGAGAAGGAAGAAGAAGAGTTCTATACTCTTGAAGAGCTGGATGGCATGGAAAACACTTCATATGCTTTCATGGCAGAAAGTTTCCAAACATCAGATTCAAGAGGAACCAACCCTTCAAACCTAGACCTCAAAACCATTCATTCAACAAGAGCAAGGCACCTGTGAAAGCAAACAAGAATAAATTCAAAACCAGCCATGTGGATAGGTCATCTGTAAGGTGTTATAGATGCAATGACCTAGGGCATTTTGCCAGTGAATGCAAGAAGCCTAAAAAGAAGGATAAGGAGTTTCTAGAGCTTGAAGCCAAGTATGAGGCCCTTCTGAAAAAGCAAACACAAGGTAAGGCCTACATAGCTGAAGGGAAGTGTTGGGATGACTCTGATAGTGGTGGAGAGGAGCAAGAATTCTGCAATTATGCCTTGATGGCTGATTCCAAGGATGAACAATCTCCATCTGACTCTCGGGTACCACCCCTCACTACCATAGATATGTCTGTTTCTGAGTATAAATGCATGGTTGAATAACTATCTATTGAAATCTTTAATATTCATACTAGTATGGCTGCTGCTAATGAAGAGATTGCTAAACTGTCTACTAAGAATGAATTGTTAAATAAGAAAAATGAGGAACTTGAGCTAACTACTATGCAAGTAGATAACCTTAAGAAAGAACTTGAATATTTTGCAGAATAAGGTTCTATGTGCTAGTCAGGTTGAGAAGGCTCTTAGGGATGAACTAGCTGAGAATGAATTCAAACTGAAAACCTTTAAGAACTCCTCTAGTCTGCTACAGTCCTACCATGAGAAAAATCAAGCTAAACCCAAGGCTGCCATTGGACTTGACTATGGCAATCTTAAACAGAGGAAAGGCTATGCTGTCATTGAAGATGACATAGTTGTTCAGGATGAAGTGCCTCACATTTTGAAAAAGACTGCATCTCCAATTTTTAAAGAACCAACATTTGAAATTGATGAGGATGCCTTACTCATTAAGCAAATGTTGAATGATGAGGATGAGGCACAGTCTAGTGAACAACCAGCATCCTCTAAGAGTGAGAGTGTCAAGGCAAAAGCCAAGAAGCCAGTAGGAGGTAGACCTAGACCTGAGAAGTTTGTGAAGTTTGTTTCAGCTGGGAAAAATGAATCTGAGAAGAAAGTGGCTAATAAGAAACAAAACAAAAATGGCAAGCTAGGGATAAACAAGAATAATAATTATGCTTATGCGCCAAATGCTCCTAGGAAAGTTTGTCAAAACTGTTTTAGCACTAATCACTTAACTCATGCATGCAAGAAACCAACTGGTAGTGTAGCTAAGCCTTTCTATGATTGTTCTGTGCCTTTAAGACATAGAGATTCACCATTCTGTGATAAACTTGACTTTATGCCATGCAACATGAATGTTATGACTAGCTGTTTTAATTTGAGAAGACAATTCATGGGTGGTTGCATCAGTCACAACATTCACACACACTACACAAGGCCAAAGTCTTCAAGTCCTCCTCGAGTTAGAAAGGTACCTCTGTCACCTAAGTCTGAGAATTTAGATTCTAAGACTTCTAACAATGACAAGAAGACCAGTCCTAAGAAAGTTGATGAGCATGTTGTTTTTGATAAATCTGTTTCTAAGCCAAGTGGACCCAAACTTGTTTGGGTACCAAAGAAGAAGTAATACCTTTGTGTTTGCAGGGCAAAGAAGGTCATGTGGATTTTGGACAGTGGATGCTCAAATCACATGACTGGTGATATGGCCCTGCTATCACAATATGAGGAGAAGGCTGGCCCAATGGTTGCTTTTGGAGATGACAGGATGGGTAACACATTGGGATATGGCAAGTTAAAAGTTGGTAATGTCATCATTGAAGATGTAGCACTAGTCAAGGGTCTCAAGCATAATCTGCTAAGTGTTGGTCAGTTTACTGATAGAGGATTCAAGGTAAATTTTGACAAAGATGAATGTTTGATCACCCATAAGAAGACTGGTGATTTTGCTCTATCTGGAGTAAGAAAAGGAAGCCTGTTTGTAGCCAATATGGACTTTGTAAACAAGGACAAAGTTTGTTGCTTCTACTCAAAAGCCTTAAATGAAGATTGTTGGTTATGGCACAAGAAGTTATCACACCTGAACTTCAAGGCCATTAATTCTCTAGTCAAAAGAGAGTTAGTGAGAGGCATGCCCGCACTTGAATTCTGTCAAGAAGGAGTGTGTGAGGCTTGCCAAAAAGGAAAGATGAAAAGGTCAAGCCACAAGTCAAAGACAGTGACATCAATCACCAAGCCCCTGCAATTAATTCATATGGATTTGTTTGGGCCTGTCAATATTATGTCACTCTCAAGAAAGAAGTATGCCCCAATGATGGTTGATGACTACACAAGGTATACGTGGGTGGAATTTCTAGCATCAAAGGATGGGGCTCCTCAAGTAATCATTGAGCACATAAAGAAAGTTGATAAGGAAGCAAAAGCCAACAATGCAAGTGTGATTGCATTGAGAAGTGATAATGGAACAGAGTTCATAAATGCCTTACTTGAAGCATTTTTCAAAGAGAATGGCATTTCTCAACAATTCTCAGCTCCAAGGACTCCACAACAAAATGGAGTAGTTGAGAGAAAGAACAGAACTCTAATTGAGGCTGCTAGAACAATGTTGCTTGATGCAAAGATGCCTACATGTTTTTAGGCTGAGGCTGTGAGCACTGCATGCTACATCCAGAACAGAACCCTCATCAACAAAAACACTAGAAAGACACCTTACAATTTGATGACTGGAAAGAAGCCTACTCTAAAGTATGTCCATACTTTTGGAAGCAAATGCTTTGTGTTGAAAGACAATTCAGAATATGTTGGGAAGTTTGATGCAAAGGCATTTGAAGGAATTTTTCTTGGCTATTCTATGGAGAGAATTGCATACAAGGTTTATGTCATCAGTCAAAAGAAAGTTATGGAAAGCACAGATGTGACATTTGATGACAACAAACTACCTGGATTAGAAGTAGCCAATGATGAAGATAGAGATCCATTAAAGTTTGAAAATATAGATGATTCTGATGAAGAGATTGAAACTGAAGTTGAAACTCAAGTTCAACAAACTCAAGTGAATGATGATGCAAGAGAAGAATTTGTTCCAATCAACAGTGAAGAGACTAGCATCCAAGACACACCTGTGAATAGTAGCAACTTTACAGGGGGGAAATGAAGATGATCATGATTTGGATGATGAAGCAACATCAAGGTTAAGAAATCAAACTGAGCACTCAAGGAAATGGGATAGATCATACACTGCAGACCAAATCATTGGAGATCCAAATGTAGGAGTGAGAACTAGGAGAGCAACTCAAAATAAGTGTCTCTATGGTTGCTTTCTATCTCAAATTGAGCCTAAGAAACTTGATGATGCACTGTTGGATCCAGATTGGATTATTGCTATGCAAGAGGAGCTGAATTAATTTGAAAGAAACAAAGTATGGGAACTTGTACCTGCACCGCATAACAGAACCATTGTTGGAACAAAATGGGTTCTGAAGAATAAGATGGATGAAAATGGTGTGGTAGTAAGAAACAAAGCAAGGTTGGTTGCAAAAGGATACTCTCAACAGGAAGGCATCGATTATGATGAGACATTTTCCCCTGTTGCTTGATTGGAAGCCATCAGAATATTCTTGGCATTTGCTGCTCATTCAAATTTTAAAGTCTATCAAATGGATGTCAAGAGTATATTTCTGAATGGGGAGTTGGAAGAAGAAGTTTTTGTGCAACAACCACCTGGCTTTGAGGATCCACATTTCCCAGAATTTGTCTACAGATTGCTTAAGGCATTGTATGGACTTAAGCAGGCTCCAAGGGCATGGTATGACACTTTATCACAGTTTTTTCTTGAAAATCAATTCACTAGAGGCACATTGGACAAGACACTATTTTACAAGAAGCATGGTAATGATATTATCCTAGTTCAGATCTATGTGGATGATATCATATTTGGCTCTACAAATGAGAAGCTATGTGAGAAATTCTATAAGCTCATGCAAAGCAGATATGAGATGAGTATGATGGGAGAGTTGACATTCTTTCTTGGGTTGCAAGTTAGTCAGAGGAAGGATGGTATCGTTATTAGTCAAATCAAGTACATCAAGGATTTATTGAAGAAGTTTGACTTAGAAGATTGCTCACCTTCTAAGACACCCCTGGCCACTGCCACCAAATTGGATGAAGATGTCAAAGGCAAGAGAGTAGATATCTCAGTCTACAGAGGCATGGTTGGTTCTCTACTCTATCTCACTGCAAGTAGGCCAGACATCATGTTTGCTACATGTCTGTGTGCAAGATTTCAATCAAATCCAAAAGAGTCACATTTGATTGCTATAAAAAGGATCTTTAGATATCTGAGGGGCACTCCAAACTTGGGTTTATGGTATCCTAAGGACACAGGGATCAATCTGGTTGGTTATTCTGATGCTGATTATGCTGGATGCAGAGTGGATAGTAAAAGCACCTCAGGTAGCTGCCAGTTTCTTGGACAAAAGGTTAGTCTCTTGGTACAGCAAGAAACAACAATCTGTGTCAACTTCCATAGCTGAGGCTGAATACATAGCTGCTGGAAGTTGTTGTGCTCAAGTGCTTTGGATTAGAAATCAACTTAGAGATTATGGACTTGTGTTGGAAAGAATTCCAATCATGTGTGACAACACAAGTGCAATCTCTATAGTTGCCAATCCTGTAAACCATTCTAGGACAAAGCACATTGACATCAGATATCATTTCATTAGGGAGCATGCAAATAATGGAACCACTGAGTTGCATTATGTTCCTACAGATAAACAATTAGCTGATATATTCACTAAGCCATTGGATGAAGCCACCTTTACAAGGTTGGTTAGTGAGATTGGAATGCTGAATTCTTCAGAATCTGGCTAAGTGAAAATATCAACTAGATTGTTGCAACAGTAAATACTTACTTTATCTAAATTCTCAATATTTTTGAATAAGTGTTGGCTGAAATATGATTTATAAATATTTCAAATCTGTTGCATATGTTGAAAATCATATTCGAATCAGCTTGAAATTTCTATGAAATTTTAAGACTATCACTATTTAATTTGTTAGAATATTCTTCATTTGAATAATTCTGGTAAATTTTGAAAAGATAGTGAAAATTAACTTTTATGAGTGGAAAGTGTAGCTCGATAAGTCAGACTTCTCGAATGACTTTCATGTCTATGGTCGACTTCTCTAACAAGTCTACTTGGAACACTCTTGAGTTCTCGAATATTGCATTTTGGAGAAATCGAACAGAGACTTGCTTGACTTCTCGAATAGGACATCTGAGTTCTCTAATGACTGAGTTCTCGAATAGAACATTTGAGTTGTCGAATCATTTGAAAAGGCTGAATTTTCGCTGAATCTTAACCGTTTTTGGATTTTTATTCAGAATTTAAATCACTCATAAAAAAATATTTTATTTAATTTGGAATTATTTCTAAGTTAGATAATAGCCAGCTATGAGTTACAAACTGCTTGAGATATCGATTAATCCTTTCTTGACTTATCGAATAGTTGATTTCTACTTCTCGAATGACTGACTTGTCGATACAAAACATATATCTAATCGACAATTCAAGTACTTCATACTTATACAGCTTTACATCTATTCGTTTCATTTCACTCGATTTCTCAAGCATCTAAAGTTCCAAAACCTCTGAAAACCCTAACCTCAAAAGCTAAATTTCTTCTTCAACCTTCATTCTCTTCTCTCGTCTCTCTGTGTTACAATGGGGGTGTTTGGGGGAACTTTTTTTCAGAATAAGTCAACTTATTTTAAGACAAAGTTAGAGATTCCTAACATTACAACTTATTTTCCAACTTATTTTTGCAACTTATTGAATCTCAAACATACATTAAATACTTGTATAAAAAAATATTATCAAAATATAAAATTTTTACCCGAAAATAAGTTCATAAGTCCATAAAAAAAGTTTTGGCAAACGGGCACAATGGCAAATACCCAACTCACAATTCCTACCCACACCAACTTCATTGCTATTACTAGTGATGTGGAAGCACCCAATGCTAATTTCAAGTGCTTTGTTCGTTGGATGTCTGAGTCCTACATCAAGGATGCACTTTCAGCCAACCCAACACTGTATCTAGATTTGCTAGAACAATTCTGGAGGACTGCTACTGTGGAGGTCATTGCTCTTGAGAATGCTATAACCTCATACGTAGTCTACTGCAAGATTCAGGACAAGGAGATCACCATCACTACTGCAGACATGAATCAAGCACTGGGGCTACAACAAGGAGTGTATGACCCACTAGCCACTAATGCTGAATTGGAGGACTTCTTTGATTTTATCAACTACTCAGATAAAATCAAACTTGGAAATTTGAATGGGAAGTTCTTGAGAAAAGAATGGAGCTATGTCTTTGCCACTCTTCTCCAAGTCTTCACAGCAAGGAAATCTAGCTTTGACCAAATCAGTACAGCTGTTCAACAAATAAGCTATGCCCTAGCGTATGGGAAAAGGATTGATGTCGGACTAATCATAATGCAGGAGCTGTATGGGAGACTTGGTAAGAACTCAACCAAGAGAGGTAATGAAATCTTCTTCCCTCGTTTTATTCAATCCGCTCTTAATTTTGTAGATAATAAATTGATTGAATTGCCTGGGATGAATATAAATAGAATAGGCTATCCGAAATCCATGACCAAACTCATTTTTGGTAGCTTGGAGACTAGGAATGATGTGGATGTAAGACTTAAAATAACTCCCCATATGGAGAGTTTATTTAGGACTTACCCCCACAACATGCCAATATTTGCCTCTAAATCTGAGTTAACTAGGCCCAGGCAAGTAGAACAAGATGCTAACCCAGGGCCTGCTAACCAACCTCATCAAACAAACACTCTACCAAACACAGAGACACCTACATCATCCTCTTAACATGGTGGTGTTATTAAAAAGGAGAAGAAGAGAAAACAGGTTGCTTCTGAACCTCTAAAAATCTTAACTGAAGCAGCCTTGGCTATGGAACTAGGTTTAGAAAGTGAGGCACCTGAGTCACCTTTACACAGATCAAAGAAGAAGAAAGTTAAGCAAACCACCTCTTCAGTCACACAAATGGCTGAAGTTGTAAAATCAGGGGCACACAGTTCACTAGATGTATCCTCTCAACAGGATGCATCTAGAGAATCAAGCATCCTCCCCAATGCACAATCCTGTAATGAGTTAGCACATGGGAGTGATAAGGCTGGCACAACACAGAGTGGAGAGCACATCAATATTGAAACTCCCTCTATTTCTCAGGGGGAGTTGCCAAAATCCATTCTAAAAGACAATACTCTTCCAGAATCTAACACTAAAATTTCTTTGGAGCCTGCAACTCAAGCAATTGTGGAGCGAGGCATTGATCACCAAGAATTTTCTTCTCTTGGTGAGCCAATGGACTCAAGTGACTTAGTGCATGACACTTTACTCACCACCCAGGAACCACATTTAGATGGTAAGGGAATGCTAGCTGGGGCATATCCTAATGACACCATCAAAAACACAGAGGATTCACTAGTTTTCACTATAGGCTCTGTGCCTGTGTCAACTATTGGTGTAACTCATCCCACTTCTGTGGAGACACCAGTAGTAGAGTCATTCCATCCGGTTGCAGAAGTTGCATCTGTAACTGAGGAGTCTAGCTTGCCTAGCTCTAGCTCTGACTTTATGTCACAATGGCTGAAGCATGTGCAACATGAC
Source organism: Saposhnikovia divaricata (assembly GCA_036435485.1). Classification (NCBI taxonomy): domain Eukaryota; kingdom Viridiplantae; phylum Streptophyta; class Magnoliopsida; order Apiales; family Apiaceae; genus Saposhnikovia; species Saposhnikovia divaricata. The sequence continues at coordinate 137,480,712 of CM071599.1, read as the reverse complement.
AGTGCTTCAGGATCAGGGTCTGTTCCACCACAACGGACGGTTGAAGCACTTCAAAGCTTAGTTGTGGATCAGATTCCTGAGTTTGTAAAATAGCTCAACATCTTGTCACCTCCAACATTTCAAATTCTGATTATGAAGTCATTCTGCTATGCCATAAAGAAGATGTGGAGATGCAAAAGGAGAAAATAGCATATGAGGCTAAGAGAGATGGGAATGTTGATGCCTGGCTGCAAGGGAAGTATGATATTACTCTCAATGAAGCACTCAAATATCTAAGAGAGGAATATCTCACCTCACTAGGTTCAAATGCTAAATCTCTTACTCCTGGTGAGGTGTATGAAGCCGTGAATGATGCTTACAAGGGATTCCTCAAGGCTGCACACTATCTTGGCAAAGGTGTTAAGACTGAGGTCAACAAAGTATGTGATGAAACAGCCAAGACAGTGGGAGAAATCAAGAGAGAATTTGCTGCCCAGTTTCCAACTATAGATCCTGTTCTTAAAACCATAAAAGACTACAACTCTACCTGCATCAAGATGGACAATGGTTTAGCATTGCTTCATGGTACTGTCAGCAATCTAGCAACTCAAGTTCAGAATCTCTCTGGTCAGACTACTGATGCCAATGCTATGATGAGAACCCTCTTTGCCAATCAGTATGGAGATAAGTTTGTGACTGAAGTCCCTGTGCACAATATGTCCAAGTTTGAAGTGATGAGGCTCAAGGAACAATCTCTCTTTGGTTTTAAAGCTACTGAGCTATTCACCAAGGTGGATACTCTAGAAAAGGAAGTGAGCTCACTCAAACAATCAAATGCTCAGCTCACAGGCACTGTTGCACTCCTCCATGAAAAGTTGGACACTCAAGCTACCTCTACAGCTGAGGTTCTTCTTCATCAACAACAGATGTTGTCTGCTATGATGCAGCATATAGGACTCCCTCTACTTGGAGATTCTGTCAACCCTACCTTATCTCATCCAAAGGCCCCTGCTAAAGTCTCTGTGCCTGACAACAAGCCTAAGGGGGAGAAGAGGACTGTAAGGAGCTCAAAATCACAGGGGGAGAAGCCTAGAGAGGAGAGACCTAAGGAGAAGGGCATAGTTATTAAGGAGGGTGGTCAGTCAAAAACAAGGACTACACCTCATGTTCAAGGAAAAGGGAAAGCCAAGATTGATGAACCTCCATCCTCTCTGCCAGTGGTTACTTTACCAACTGTGCATGTCATTACTCCAGGTGGCCAGAAGCAATTCATCACTACTGTAGTTGCAGGGAGTATGCCATCTGATAATCCTCAAATCTCCAAGACTGAAAGTGCCAAGCCTGTAGAAATGAAGCTGATTACTGAGGCCAAGCTACAAGAAATTGCTAACTCAAATGTCTATCATGATGAAGCATTCTTGCAGTTTCTGAAAGCCATAAAGGAACAGGCTGGTGACACTCTACTCTATCTGAGGAGTTTGAAGGATCAGATTGAGTATTTCACTGTGATACCCAAGAAGGTCAACAGCTTATGGCTCAAGGAAATACTGATGATTTTAAAATCTAAGATATGGCATCTAAACTACAAAACTCTACAAGCTCTAAAGTTCACAGAGGTAGATGCCCTAATCAAACTGATTGAGAAGAGAGATATCAATGAGAATAATAGGAGTCTGTACAATGACTTAAGGAATGAGCAACAGTCTAGACTACCTTAAGTGTGCACTAATCCGAGAACCATTCTTTACTAGTCTGGTACCAAAATTCAAGATGTCAAGCAGCTGGTCATTCCTAGTCATCTTACTCTTCAGAAGCACAGACTCATCATTGATATCGTTGATCAACTGCAAAAGAAGAAGAAGAAGAAGGGGAGAAGAACTGTTGAAAAGTTAGAGGCACTGCATATTCTCAGATCATTCATTGCTACTAGTGCAATTCCAGAAATAGCCAAAAATAGGAGGGATAAGGATGATGAGAATGAAGACAAAGGTGATGGAAGAAGAAGTCATCACAGGAGTGATAAGGGTGATGAGGACAAAAGGAAGAAGAAGGATAGCAAGGATAAGAAAGGAGATGATGACCAAGGCAAAGTCTATGAGAGGAAGAATGGAAAACAACAAGTTATAGGCATTTCTAGCAGTAGTCTCACCACAACACAAGACTCCAAGTTTAGGGTGAATACTGTTAGTAATGACCTATCTAAATCTACATCTATGGCTTCTGCAACTATTTTGCCACCTCAAGAAGAGAAGAAGCTACAAATCAAGAAACCATATGTATGTTTCCAAAAGCACACTACTAATGGTATACTACAGTGGTCTACAAGCAAAGGTTATAAGTTTCTGCCAAGCATTGAAGTGAAAAAGATTAAATTCAAGCATGCTGCAAGAAGAGTGAAGCCATCTAAGTCAAGGGCCCTAAATGTCATTCCAGGATTAAAACTCCAACCACTAGATGAAGACTTTGATGAAGACCAACTAAAATTCCTATGGGCTCAAAGAATCTACCATGTTGCCATTGTTGATAACTGCCTTGAAGTTAAATACACTGATAGAAGACAGAAGAAATTCAAGCAAGGGACATGTCAGCATTGGGGCAAGCTAGATGATACAGAAAGGATTATTGCTATGTTGGATTCTAAAGATAGAGTGGAAAGAGTATGGAAGCTGGAGTTGATTGACTTTGTAAAGATGAAGAGAGATCACCAGGCAGAACGGAAAAAGAAAAGTGAGGAGCTGTTAAAGAAAAGAGAGGAGGAGTTTGCTGCTATGGAAGTTAAGGCTGATGAGTTAAGAGCCATGGGACTGTGTAGAGTCAAGTATAATCCTTACATTATTGAATACAAGAAATATGGAAGAACTGTGAAGATTAGAATGGACTACATCAGTTCCTACTCTGAGAAACAGTTGAATGAAGTTCTTAAAGATCTATCAGGCTCTCCTTTAATTGAGGAACTCACTGCCATAGAAGACATTGTTCTTGCTATGGAAGAAAATGCAAAGAAGAAGGATAAAGAAGCTGAAGAAAAGAAGAAAAATGAGAATCTGCAAGCCAAAGCTCAAGAGATGAATCCAAAAGGATATGGCTAGTAATTCTTCATAACTTGTAAGGATGCCTCTTTGTATTTTCAATCAAGTTACATACCTATACTTTTCAAGTTTTATCTTTATGTATGATAGGCTTGTTATCAGACATGAAATTGTGACTAAGGGTCTTACTCACAATTTGGGAGAGATTGTTAGTCACAGAGGCATGCCTGTATACATCTAATAACAAGCATAATTGTTTGTAATGCTTTGCATTACCTACATGACCTCTTAACTGAGGGAACCTCTAGTTGTAGAGTTTCTACTTGTTGTAGTACTTGTAATAGGCATCAAATTCTACCTGTGTAACTGTAATTAAAGTCAGAGAATAATGCTTGAAAGAAGTTCCAAGGATCATGCCTTAAGCTTGAAGATCAAGACTGTCAAAATAAGCACAGTGGGAATTTGGAGAATGAATATTTGCATAAGTACCAATTTGAGAAGTATGTTTGTTATATTCGAGAAGTCTAGCATTCGAGAAGTCAGGGATTCGATATCTCAAAAGACACTGTTCGATATCTCCGGAGGTCAACTAGTCAAAGCCTCATTCGAGAACTCAGAGATTTGACATGTCTAATACTCTATTCGAGAACTCAAGAAGTCAGCAAGTCAAAGCATCATTCGAGTTTTCTAAGAGTCAACAAGTCAATGCTCTATTCGATATCTCAAGGACTAAAGAAGCTATTCGATATCTCAGGGATTCGATAAGTAAAATGCTCTATTCGATATCTCAAGGATTCCCGGAGAAAAGACTTATTCGAGGAGTGATTCGATATGTCAACTCAACAGTATTCGAGAACTCAGAGTTATCGATTAAACCAATTCTAGTTCTCGAATCACCAACAGAGTTACTTCTCGAATACAATCTTGGAGACAAAATACTGAAGAATTGTACAAGTCAGAGACCTGTAACAAGCCAAGACGCTTTATGGACCACATACTGTAAAGCACGTTGGAAAGCCTACAAAGAAGCTTGGAGAGATAGTACAAGAGACAAAGAACTAAAGAAGTGGATCTGAACAGAGTTCTAAGAAGTCAAATCTGTAGCCGTTTGGATGTTTACTCAAATAGGATAGACACATTAAAAAGCAGATTTGTTTGCTACCTTATTTGTTGTAAGCAATTTGTTCACCTATTATAAGTGAACAACCCTACTTTTTTAGCAAGTATCAAACAGAGTGATCGAGAGTTCGAACAAGTAATATCTCTCTGAGAAAGAAGCTGAGAATAGTAACATTTGTATTCACAGATTGTAGCAGATCTTTATCTAATATAATATTAGATTAAAGTGATATCGTGTTCTTGTGTTTATATTCCGCACTTACATAATCTGTTAAACACAAACACACACTCTGTTACACAACCAGATTCAAACCAAGTTAAAACAACCTTCATCTAAAACACTTATCAGAAAAAGAAAAGTTTGAGAATCCATTCACCCCCCTCTGTATTCTCGTGTGTGTGTTCAATACTCAACATTACTGCATTTTTTAGTTGATACAAATCTGAAAAATTAATAATATTACATTTTTTTTGACAGCATAATATTACATGACCAGAGAAAAAATTAAAGCTAGAACCAGTGCCTCCAAAATATATAGTATTCCTTACTTTCTGGAGTCGTCGATCAACCTCCAAAAGCTAATCTTCATTCTCTAATGCCCATAAAAGAAGTCCAAATTATTAGTCCTACCTGAAGTTCAAAGCCATTAGAATGGAATTTACTTCATAAAAATATTCTATATGTGCAAACATTATATTTTTGTTTTCTCGTTAAAAACACGACAATAGTGAGAATACAAGTTACGAATTTGCATTTGGTGCAGTGCTTTCGCAGTGTGTATCTCCCTATATCAAAGCCTAGCCTAAATAATTCATATTATGTCCAAATCTAGATTTGTCCTGGTCATTTCATGTCCGTAAGTCCACCATGTTAACCAGAATGTTTCAGACATATAGATATGCATTTTCGGGTGATATCATTTGGGTAATTCATGTCAAGTCTTATTGTTAATCAGTGATAAACAATTAGTGTTAATTTACTTTGCTTTGTTGAACTGAGTATGAGAAATATTATAAACCAAAACCAAACCAAACATACCCAGTGTATCCCGCTCAGAGCAGGGTTTGGGGAGGGTGAGATGTACACAGACCATACCTCTACTTTTTACGATAGAGAGGCTATTTCCGTGGAGACCCCCGGCTTAGTGCACAACAAAATAGTGTGTGTTCTATACAAAGATGATTACTAATGTGAAAGTACACGGCCGAATCTGGGCCCATGGCTTGGACCTCATGGGACTTACCTAAGCGGGCAATGGAAACTCCTCTCCTGATATAGGTCGGCTCCGAGCAACACTCCCTGCCAAAAAACTAAACCACAAACAACAAACAGTTACATATTAAAAGCTAAACAGGACAACCTAACTCTATGACAAAGCAAAACGGGACAACCCAACTCTCAGACTCTCAACAACAGAACCACTCCCTAAAAGAGAATCCACAACTCTGATACGATGCCTCCAAGTGGACCTGTCAGCTGTCATGGTCTCGTTTAGGTTTTAGTCCTTCAAATCTAACCTTAGTTGCTCCTCCCAAGTTCTCCTCGGTCTACCTCTCCTTCTCACCCCTACGACCAAAATACCTTCTACCCTTCTCACTGGAGCCGTAGCCTGCCTCCTGCGGACGTGACCGAACCATCTCAATCTCCCTTCCCGAAGTTTCTCAGAAATAGGCGGATCTTCTAACTCATTCCCGAAAACAACATTCGGTATTCTATCCAGCATAGAGCGCCCACACGACCAACGCAACATCCTCATTTCAGCCGCTTCTAACTTGCTCTCCAGCGCCTTCTTCCCCACCCAACATTCCGAACCATACAACATCGCAGGTCTGATTGCTACTCTATAGAATTTACCATTCAATTTTAAAGGGACTTTCCTGTCGCACAGCACTCCTGACGCTGCTCTCCATCTTAGCCACCCAGCCTTGATACGATGGGTTACGTCACCCTCCACCTCTCCTTCCTTCTGAATGATAGAACCCAAATACTTGAACTTGTCCGTGCTAGGAACAATCTGATCTCCAGTCCTCACCTCAACCCCTTCGTCGATGGACTCACCACTGAAGTTACACCAGAGATACTCGGTCTTAGACTGGCTCACACGCAAGCCTTGGGATTCCAAATTAGATCTCCATAATTCCAAATTTGCATTCACCTCCCCCTCGTCTCCGCCACTAACACAATGTCATCAGCAAAAAACATGCACCACTGGACGTCATCTTGGATCCCCCGGGAAATGACATCTAGAATTAGGGCGAAAATGAGAGGGCAAAGGGCCGACCCCTGCTGCAACCCTATCCCAACCGGGAAATATTGGGTATCACCCACTGGTGTCCTAACGCAAGTCGTAGCTTGAGAGTGCTCCAAATAACATCACGAGGGATGCTATCATACGGTTTCTCAAGGTCAATGAACACCATATGCAGGTCCTTACTTCTTTCTCTAAACTTCTCCATAAGGCAACGGACGAGATGAATAGCCTCAGTCGTCGATCTCCCAGGCATGAAACCAAATTGGTTCTCTGAGATCTCTACCATTCTTCTCACCCTGCTTTCAACTACTCTCTCCCAAAGTTTCATAGTATGACTGAGTAGTTTAATACCCCGATAGTTACTACAACTCTGAGCATCGCCTTTGTTTTGAAAAAAGGCACCACAATACCGCGCCTCCACTCCGCCGGCATCTTAGCATCTCTAAGGAGAATGTTGAACAAATCTGCTAGCCATTGAACACCTACCTCCCCCAGACAAATCCACACCTCAATAGGTATTTGGTCCGGGCCAACCGCCTTAGCTCTACCCATCCTTAGAAGGGAGACTTTGACTTCTTCTACGCTGATACGCTCACAATCCCCTAGAGTTTGAGTAGAAGGTTGACTAACACCTTGCACCCCTTCTGAGACGCTCCCCCTTGAACCATTGAAAAGCTCAGAAAAATACCCATTCCACCTCTCCTTAATAGCCTCGACGTTCACCAAAACACGGCCCAGATCATCCTTAACAAACTGAACGTGACCTAGATCGCGCCGCCCTCTCTCCCTAGCTTTCGCCAGTTTAAAGATAGCATTAGCTCCTTCCTTGGTGTCTAAGTTCTTGTACATCTCCTCGTACGCCTCACTTTTAGCCTTAGCCACTGCCTTCTTTGCCTCTCTTCTCGCCACCTTTTAAGCTTCAGTCTTGAAGATCCTCTCCTCACCAGCGCTAGCCGACAAAAGTTCTTTAAAGAGCAATTGTTTAGCCTTAACTTTCCTTTGAACCTCCTCGTTCCACCACCCCGCCTCCTTAAGACCACTGAACCTTCCCGAAGAAACCCCCACCACCTTCACGGCCACATTCCTAATAGCATTGGCCATGCTGATCCACATCTGGTTTGCATCATCCCCCCGGATAAAACCACCTTCACAGAGCAGAGCCTCCTTGAATTCAATCGCCTTCTCACCCTTCAGATCCTTCCAAAGGATCCTAGGTCTAGCTCCCTTTGCCCTGTTCACAACACGACCACCCACGGTAAGATCAATGGCTAGCAGACGGTGTTGTGACGCACAAGCCTCGCTCGGGAACACCTTGCAATCAACGCACGACCTTACATCACGACTGCGCATAAGTAAGTAGTCGATTTGGGTGTTATGCCCCCAACTACTGAAAGTGATGAGGTGTTCAGCCCTCTTCTGAAAAGAGAGTTAACGATTACCAACTCATGTGCAGTAGCAAACTCCAACAATGCGGAACCTTCGTCATTCCTAACCCCGAAGCCGAAACCCCCATGAGCGCGATGGTAACCATCCACCTGGACACCAATGTGACCATTGAAATCTCCACCCATCACTACAAATTGGTCGACAGGAATACTTTCGACCAGCTCATCTAAACAAACCCAGAAAGATGTTTTCTCAGGCTCGCTCAAACCGACCTGTGGAGGATACGCGCAAATCACGTTAACCACCTTCTCCCCAACTACATAATCCTGTTGTTACACCTCTTCACTTCCACGACGTTATCCTTGAGCTCCTTCGATAACAGAATACCCACCCCATTTCTCGAGTTCGCAAGACCTGAATACCACAATTTATACCCGTTCGCTTCTCTGGACTGAGCCCCCTTCCACCTAGTCTCCTGAATACACATCACATCCACCGATCTCTTACGAAGCACATCCACTAGCTCCAGAAACTTACCCGTTAAGGTACCTACATTCAAACTGCCAACTCGTAGCCCACGTGGCATCGACCTACAGAAAACACTAATGCACTTCCAACAGATAAAGCTACACTACCAATCAAATCTATTTATTTCTAAGGTCTCAACAGATACAATTTAGATCACAGTTTATATGAAGGCAATTGACAGCAATAATTTAGAAATATGAAATGATACCAGACTTGTTTTGTAACTTCGGGTGAGCTTGATATTCCGGTAAGATAAACCTGCAAAAACGGTAAAACATGCAAATATCTACTAATTTATTGTTAGTTAAAAGAAACTGAAATGCTTGAAATGTTATAAATTATTCTTCCGACGATACGCCGGTCAGGAACAACCAGAGTTTGGGATCTCTGATTCTCAAAGTTTATATGAAAGTTTAAATGCAATCACAGTATAGCACCCAAATAAATCAATGAGATACAACCAACTTTGAAAATAACCCTACTGGGCAAAATCAAAAAGCCTTCTTGACATCACAAGATATAGATACAGATTGATTTAAGGATGAAAAATAATGAACATTAATTTTTTAAAGTGTTCAACTTTTTTAATTTTAATTTTACTAGTGAACTAAGTTTAGTAAAATGATTAAACAAATACTAATTAGTTTGTCCTGTAAAGATATTGTTAAATAACACATTTTTAAAAATTATTTACCAATCACTTATTTATCGGCTTTTCATTCAATAGATTAAACGGTCACTAATTTTTTGTAACAGGTAACAGCTATTTTTTCTGACAACAATTTTACAGTTACGCCAATTTTTAACAGCAATCCGAAACAGAACCTAAGTCAAAAAACGGGTATAGAATTTTTCTCTTCACAAGCCGTCTGGCTCTTTATACTTTTCCACCATTTTCGATTTTTGAATCGATAACCATTTTTTTAAATTATTTTCTTTTCTTTCATCTTTCGACGAGATTCAGCTATGCTTTAACAATTAGGATAAGTTGAAAAGTTTTTTTTTTTTAAATACTTAGCATATTAAAACAATGAGATTTGTTTTTTCCGCGAATCTTAACCAATTTTGGCGCGAATTTTTATCTAATTACTCAACTAAAATAACTAATTTTGGCGCGAATTTTTATCTAACTACTCAATTAAATTAAAGTACATAATCTTAACTTCCTATGATTTTTCCAACATTCAATATTACCGATTATCTCAAATTGTTAAATATCATTATTGAACCGATTTGGACTCTAACCTTATAACAACAGAATATCGAATAATAAACAAAATCAACGGTGAACTCCGATTCACCGATCAAATAATCGGATTACAAGATATACTAAATACGTGTAATTTATCGGATAAAGTTTAATAATTAGTCAAGAAATACTATTAGAAATCAAATTTTGCAATATAACAATTAAAAAAAGACAAAACGGGCCTACAACCTTAGTTTAACACAAAACACCGTGTCCAACTCGGAAAACCCAGAGCCCAACTGCTGTTTCTGCTGTCCCCATTACTATATTTTTGTATATATACAGACATACAGCTCTGTCATACACCTTGATATTTTCTCCTCTTCAAGCACTTCACTTCTTCAACTCTAGTTCATGAAAAAACCAAGCCCTGTAAGTATAATTCTATTCTTGATCATGATCATGTACATTTTTTGTGGTAATTTTGATAATTTCTTTTGTTACCACTCAAATAATCAAGACTAAATTTTTAATCTTTATTTATATGTGTATAAACAATTTAAATTTAGCGAATAGGATTATAAGAATTCTGTGTGTGTATGTGTGTCTGTGTTATGAGGATAAGATTAGTGATTTTTTTAATTTGTGGGTTTTGAGTTGATTAATTTGATAAAGTTTTGATTTTTAAGTTGTTGGGTTTTGTTGTGAATTGGTGTTTTTGATGAGGGGCTGGGGATCTTGATTTGATTGGCAATGCAGGGTTTTGATTTATTTGGGTTTAATTTTTTTCAGGTGAATTTTGTTTTAAAGATTGAATTTTTATTTAATTTTGCAGGTTTTAATTGATTTCAAGACTGTTGATTGACTTTTTTTAGTGTTGGGAATTGAACCCAATCATGGCACAAAGTAATTGGGAAGCTGATAAGATGTATGTATATATTTTGTCTCGTGTGTGTGTGTGTGTGTGTGTGTGTGTGTGTGTGTGAGCGTATCAGATGTATGTTTATAATTTTTTCATGTGTGTGATTGTGTGTGTATCAGATGTTTGTTTATAACATTTTCATATATATATGTGTGTGTATCAGATGTATGTTTATAATTCTTTCATGTGTGTTGATTGTGTATGTATCGATGTTTGTTTATATCATTTTCATGCGTGTGTGTGTGTGTGTGATCGTGTGTATCAGATGTTTGTTCATAACATTTTCATATATATATATATATATGTATATATATATATATATATATATATCTGTGTGTGTGTGTGTGTGTGCGTGTTTGTGTCTGTGTATTTGGCTTGAAAAGTTGAAATCTTGATTGTTAAAGTTATGATTTCTGGTTTTGTTGGTGTTTAGGCTTGATGTTTATATACATGATTACTTGCTGAAAAGAAATCTACAAACAACCGCGAAAGCTTTTATGACTGAAGGGAAGGTTGCAAATGACCCCGTAGGTAATGTATTTATTGATCAAATTAAAGTTTGGTTTAACCTTTGTTTTTTTTGTAATTACTTTTGAATAAGATTTTGATTATGCAGCTATTGATGCACCTGGGGGATTTCTCTTCGAGTGGTGGTCTGTTTTCTGGGACATTTTCATTGCACGGACAAATGAGAAGCATTCTGAGCCTGCTGCTTCTTACATTGAGGTGTTGATAGAATTTTAAATGATTGTTGTTGTGCTGCCGCCGATCTAATTTGGCATATTTGTTATTTCGTTTGTTTAATTGGAAATATTATATCTGAAAGGGGAAGGTGACTTAAAAGTTTTTTGCATGATTGATCATGTTATTTATGCTATTTTGTTTAATGATTTTTAGACACAACAAAGCAAAGTAAGGGAGCACCAACAGCAGTTGCAACTTATGCAGCAACGGAATGCACAATTACAACGAAGGGATCCCAATCATTCTCCCCTCGGTGGCCCAGTAAATGGTATAAACTCTGAGGGAATGATGGGACAACCATCAGCCAGTGTTTTGGCTATGAAAATGTACGAAGAGCGGATGAAACATCCTCATTCAGTAGATTCAGAAACATCACCTGCTCAAATTGATTCTAAAGTGGCCCTTCTCAGATCCGCAGCTAATCAACAAGGGTATATTCAATAGAATTGCATATTGATAATAGATAGAAAGGTTAACTTAGTTGATTTATTGGCTTTCTTCTTGTTGATTCAGCCAGTTGGTTCATGGGAATTCTGCGAGCATGTCTGGGTCTTTGCAGCACATGCGTCCTCAAATGGCCAATGTAAGTAATTAAGAACATGTTCTTTATATTTTACAATTCGTTTATGCTTGCTGCATTGCAAGTTTGTCTGTTTCTCTTTTTTTCTGGTTCATTGTCTTGTGACTGATTGATATTTATTGGACATAAAGACTGAAGTGAACCTGGGCAACCAGAAATCTTTCCCATCACATCCGTCATCAATATATGGACAAGCAATCTTGCAGTCAAAGTCTGGATTGGGTGGTGCAGGTAACACTATTAAATGTTTTGTATGCAAAGAGTCCTTGTGGGTAAAAGAACCGCAAATTACCATGTGGGCAAAAGAATCGCAAGCTACCAAATAGGGCAGTGCCCCAGAGGTAGTACCCCTCATTACTCCAGTGGTAGAGGTTGTGGTTTAGAATCCTGTATTGAGGATCTGTGTGTATGAGAGAGTTTGTATATATGTACATATACATATATGTTGTAACTAGCAAAGAAACTGTAACTTATCTTAAAGTACGAAGAATCACTTCACTAATCCATTTCAGTTGATGACACAAATTTCCAAAACTCTTACCTATACTTAACCTCATTAATATCTGCACAATTTTTTAATGAACATTTGTCATGGTGATGGACAGCGTCGTGGTAAATTGAAATATATGCTGTATTATTTATTTATTTCTATTGTAAAACTTTTGAATTGATTTTGCAAAAAGAAAAAAGAAAGATGGAAGGAATGGGTGGTTATATATTTCACTCAATTGCGTTGCTGTTTGTTCAGGACTAAATCAAGGGGTCAGTGGTCTTCCGCTAAAGGGTTGGCCTCTAACGGTAAGTTATACATAATTTTTTTCAATGCTGTATTCTTTCACAATATAATATGAATGCGTATGCGGGACCATTTGATATCATTCAGGGAATCGATCAACTGCGGCCGAACTCTGGTCTACAAGTACCACGCCCGAATCTACAGAATCAGAATCAATTTATCTTGGCGTCACCAAACCAACAGGCGTTAGCACAAGGTCAGGCACAAGGCGGTCTTGGAAACTCACCTAACTATGGGTTTGGTGGGTTACCACGGGGCGGATTGAATGTAAAAGATGCTCAACATGTAAGAAATGATGGATCTATATGTTATCCAGTGCACTCAAATTCACCAAAGGTTATAGAACAATATAAGAGTGACGTAGCTAAGTATATATATATATATACATGTGTGTGTGTGTGTGGCAATTGGCATCCACTGGGATGCATTTTAAGCATTTCATATCAATTTTTTTTTAAATGAGCTATAACATCAACCGGTAGATGGAATGGGGCATGCACACTGTGATGCTACTTGTATATTAGTATTTTTTATCTTCAGAGGGAAAATAAAGGATTACTCAAAAGTATATATATATTAGCCATTCCTTTTATATTTTCTTGTTTATAATTATCCTAATGCCTTGCCAGTTTTGAGCCCTAGACATGTTAAATATATTTGTCCAGTATGTGCTGCTTGTTATAGCATGCAGAGCTTGACTATAAAGACCAAATATTTCTCAACTTGTTTAGAAAACATGCCAAGAACGAAAAGCATAAGCTTGATCTGGTAAGATAATCAGTGCTTTATTTTAGTAGCTATGTATCTGATTCAGTTTTCTATGTATTCTAGATGAAGATGTCCCAAATGCAACAATCATCCTCTCAACAACATGAGCAGTTACCACAACAGCAATTACAACAGGTTTGATTTCTTATGCATATCTCTAATAGGAATATCTGCGAGCCAGAACTAAGATGTTAAATAGATACTAGCAAAACTTTCTATTTTACTACCAACACAAGTTGCGGTGCGGCACAATTTCCAATAATGGCAATTTTTTGTTCTACCCTCCATTGTTCGCTTTTGTATTTATTTTAATCATTGCTTTTGTCATGTTATCTCCATGCAGACTAACAGAAAAAGGAAACAACCCTCGTCTTCTGGCCCAGCTAACAGTACAGGTACTGGCAATACAGTGGGTCCTTCACCAAACTCCCCAGCATCAACTCATACCCCGGGTGATGGCATAACCACTGCCAGCAGTCTGCAGCATGTAAGCAGTGGACAAAAAGGGTTGATGATGTATGGTTCGGAAACAGCAGGTCTTGCATCATCTGCAAATCAATTGGTAGGCCCTTCTATTTCACACACACACGCACGCATACACTCTTCAGTATATGTGTTAGTGTCAGTACGCATCTTAAAAAGTACTTCTAGTACTTGTTTAAATTACCAATGTTGGGTTAACTCTCAAATCTTTACCCTTGCCTGCTTTGTTTAACTGAAATGACTGATGAAACGTGCATTATTCTTAAAATATGTGTGTGTATCAAGCTTGTGATGATATATTCAACTAAATAGTAAAATATAAACTTTCCGTATACAGGATGACATAGAACATTTTGGAGATGTCGGAGACGTCGACTCCTTTTTGTCTAATGATGGTGAAGAGGGACGGAGTTTATATGGCACACTCAAACAAAATCCTACTGAACATAAAACTGAGCCTTCTAAAGGTAATGAACCTTGTTGATTATGTTTTAGGAGATTCAGGGTTCTGCACAAAACTGTTTTGACTCTATTGTGTTTTTGTCCCCTATCAGGTTTCTCCTTTGGAGAAGTTGGCTGTATACGGACCAGAAATAAAGTTACATGCTGCCATTTTTCTTCAGATGGGAAATTGTTAGCTAGTGCCGGACATGACAATAAGGTAACCAGAAACACTACATTGTTTCAAACCTTTGTCTCTTCTTTTGCTACGACACTTAAATATGAAAGAATATATATATATATATATATATATATATGTGTGTGTGTGTGTGTGTGTGTGTGTAAATAAGTTTTCGTGATTTGACAGGCTGTTCTTTGGAATATGGATACCTTGCAAACAGAGAGCACTCCTGAAGAACCTAATAAGTTGATCACAGATGTCCGTTTCAGGCCCAATTCAACTCAGCTACTGACAGCTTCATATGACCACTCTGTGAGATTGTGGGATGCAGCTAATGTAATTATCTACACTCAATTGTGTATACTTGTTTCTTATTCTGAATAGTATTCAGCTGTTGAACCATCAGACATATAATTTTATTACATCACCTCTGACTTGTTACTTGTTTTTGCTAATTCCTCTAACTTTTTCTTTCAGCCAAGCTTCTGTCTGCATGCTTATACTGGACACAACTCTCCTGTTATATCCCTGGACTTTCATCCAAAGAAGAATGACATGTTCTGCTTTTGTGACTGTAACAATGAAATTCGTTACTGGAACATCAGTCCATTTTCATGTACTCGAGTTTCAAAGGTTGGTCTGTGAAGCTTACCTTTCTTCTCCCAGAAAAATATAATTTTTATTAAAATTTTAACTTGTCTCTCGTTTTCTATATATTGCTCTTGTCAGCAAGGAGGTAGTTCGCAAGTGAGATTTCAACCAGTAAGTGGTCGCCTACTAGCAGCAGCATCAGAAAGAGTTGTGTCAATCTTTGATGTAGAAACTGACATGCAAACACATTCTTTCCAGGTTTGGCATTTGATGCTATTTGTTGGTGTTTAGTGTTTTCCAAACTCTTCAGCATTGTTGGTCTGACCCTCTGGGCATATCTTTTCATTGATAATTACATTTTGATTTGCTAATTTTTATCTAACCTTGACGTGTTTAATCAGGGACACAGCAACGTGGTTAACTACCTATGCTGGGATCTAAATGGTGATTATTTGGCCTCCGTTTGTAAGGAGTCTGTGAAAGTTTGGTCATTGACCTCGGGTGAATGCATTCATGAACTTAGCTCTAACGGAAACCAGTTCCATTCGTGTGCTTTCCATCCAAGCTATTCAGCTCTCTTGGTGATCGGTGGAATGAGGGTATATTTCTTTGTTTCCTCTGACTTTGTTTTAAACTACGCACTGAGATGTTCTGCTATTCGTGTAGCATTATGGTTTGGTCTGTTGGGAAAATAAGTTGCTGGGGGCATTTTTAGTTCATACTTTAATGATCTAAATAGCTAGACCAAGAACCTATAGTAAGCTTGCTATGGTCCAATCTGTCGTTTACTGTTACTTCTATTACAAAATTTGCAAATGACTGGACCGGTTAATGTAGTCAATATTGGCATACTTCGATACAATCAATCATTGTCTAGATGTGTGACTTGGTAAATCTCTAAATATCACTATATAATGTGTCTTTTGCCTTTATACGTTCATTGGATGAATAAAAGTATCAGTATTTTGCTAACTTTTTATTTTTAAACTTTGTGTGCAGTCTTTAGAGTTGTGGAATATGGCTGAGAACAAAAGCATGACAGTGCCAGCACATGAAAATATGATTGCTGCTTTAGCGGTGTCCCCTGTAACAGGAATGGTTGCTTCAGCAAGTCATGACAGTTCTGTCAAGTTATGGAAATAATTTTTTTGGTATACTTATACCATTTGGAGCTACAGCACTGCATCCACCCTTCTAAGCTATACTGGTATCAACTTAATTATCTGTGAACCATCAGAGCAATCTCTCTTGAGGACATCGTGTAAAAGTTCTAGTATCTCTCATCTGTATGGAATGTTTTGTGTTTGTAGTGTTAATTATAGATGTTATACCTACAGCTTTGTTTTGGTTTAAAGATGGCAGATCGGAGAGGAACACCTAGTGAGCTCTTCAGAAGATTAAGAATCCTATAATCTTCTCTGCTATTGATATCAACAATAATATCAGGAAAATAATAGTACTATTGAATATTATGTACTGTTTTTCGTTTTGGGTATTCAGTTTGTACCTCCCTTTAATAAGTTACTACAGTATGTTGCTGGCTTTGGTTTCAGTTGGGTAGATAATGATATAGCAATGTGTTACTGATTCCCTGTATTTGTACAGATAGGGATCACCCCCTCCCCATCAGGCATGCGATTTCTGTACACGAACTTGGGGAAAAAAGCCATCAATTGTCTCACAGTTCAAAGAACTGAGATGTACTGATGTGCATACGACTAAACTAAAAACCCCAAGAACACAAACAAAAAAAAAAACATAGAAGTTTATTACGCAATTAGCAGAAACAGGACATGTGATTGATCAAGACATGATAATCTTGATACAATCTAATTTCATGGCATACAGAAGCATGTCACGAATATATTACAAGCAAAGAGCACAACGAAATCGCATTTTCCTGCTCTGTGCAGAAGGAAGTAACACCAATCACCAGATTATTGTACGCAATGGAACACAAGAAGTTCCATGTTTTTCTTGAGCATGACATAATGAAAGCATGTCGTGAAGGAGTCTTAAGCACAAGAGATTCACATCTTGTACAACTCAACAACACCGTATAAATCCGCCCCACATATATATTTGGAGCTTGCAAATCCAGCTTCTTTTCCCAGCATTTGAAATTCTTTGACAGTCCTCTCTCTTCCCCCATGGCTCGTAACCATCATGCGTATATCCACTTGCGATGTACTCTTGGCAATGATATCATTTTCCGGTAGCTCTGAATGAATCAGCTCTATAATAACCACTTTTCCATCATCTGGTATAGCCTCGTAGCATTTCTTTAAAATCTTCACGCTTTCTTCGTCACTCCAGTCATGAAGTACCCTCTGTATAATTCATTTAACTGAGAGTTAGCAAGTATAATTCAACAAGTGAAATAACTAAGCTATTGCTTTGTACTTACCTGAAGCACCACAACTTCTGCTTTGGGCACAGCTACAAACATATCTCCTCCAACGTGATCAATACCTGATAAATTTATGTGTAAGAAATTACGCAATGAAACGCGAATAAGTAAACTCTGTTTGTATGATGACAGATCGAAGTCGCGAAATTCTGAGATTAACTCTGTTTTGTTTTACATCAGTAAACAACTAAATCATGATTCAAAAAAATAAAGGCAAATTGTGAGTACCTTGCAATTTAGGTGCATCCTTGACCACATGAGGCAAGTCAAAATTAATTCCCTTGACATGAGGGTTCAAAGAAACAATACAACGTAGAGTTGCACCATGTGCTCCTCCAACATCCACCACTTGTTTCACTCCCTCAAATCCCTTGTACACCTGCAGAAGGATGTCCATGGAAGTAGCAATAGACTTGTCCATTGCTTGGCTCAAAAGACTAGCGAGGTGCTTATCTTTTTCTAAATAATCGAACGCACTGATTCCATCATGAGCCAGGTTAAATGGAATCCCTCCCTCAAGGATTGCATCTTTGAGTTTATACCTGCAAGTGTACGTGCATTTTAAATATAAAAAGAGTTTGTCCGTAAATGACTAGATCTACGGATTTTTTTTATAGATAAAGAGAGAAGAAATAAAACAAACCAGCAATTCTGCAGTTCTTTGTGATGAAGGAAGAGGTGAAGAGGACCAAGACAAGGTCCATCTTGACTTTGAACAAAATACCGAGAAATTGATGTTAAGCCATAAGATCTAGTGAGAAGAGCATTGCCACTACTTTGCACAAGCTTGCATTTGATGATAGAGTGGCTAGCTAGTAAGCGAAGCATACGATCAAGCATGTCCGAGGCTCCGGGGTTCTTCGTAGGAAGATCTGATGCAATTTCATCAGGATGAAGGTAGCCATCATAACCTGCTTTTTTGGCTATGATGTCAAAGACATTAAGCTCAAAAAGGGCACTTAAAACACCATGCACAGTTGAAGAATTCACTATTTGCATAGCAGTTAAGAAGGCTTCTTGATCATGTGATGCCATTGTTTGATTTTCTTGCCTTCAATCATTCCACTCGACTTGCCTATTAATAGAGTCATTTTTTACCTACTTGAATTGTTACTTGATGCATTATTACTGGTAGTGATTGCATTATAATTGATAGCGTGACTGTGGCCAAAAGATCGGTCCAATAATACCACTCACTAGTGTAGAGACAAAAAACAAAAAATAATGTCAAGAGTAGGTTTTTTTTTTTTTTTTTAAAGGAAAACAGAGTAGGTAAATAAATACAGATTTGATTCTTTTTGAAAAAATGAAACAAAAAAATTACATTTAACTGGAAGGTTTTGGATTATCGCATGATGTTCCTGGTGAGATCATATTTGTTGTTTGAATTGTGTTTTTATAAGTTACTCTGTGTCATAATAAAAGTTTCTTTTAAAAAAATTATGTATATTAAAATTTTTTAACATCAATACTATTTTTTCATTTATACCCATACTAATTATCCTCAGTGTCATAATACAAGTTTCTTTTTTAAAAATTATACATATTTATTTTAAAGAAAATAATTTGTATCCACATTAATTACCTTGAGAAAATGATTGTATAGGTAGTTTCAAGAAATCTTATCTCAAGAATAATAAAATAAAAAATAAATTAAATAATTTAGACTTATAAAATTGTATTGGAAAGGAAAAAAAGTTCAAAATATCTAGATTTGGAGAAAATGCTGAAAGGTTGAAACAGTGATCCAAAATACCGACGGGTCACACATCTCACAGATGCGTGATGACGTCATTCTCACAGATGCAGATCGGCGTTGCTCTGAAGGCGAAAATCGCCTGAAAATCGCTGTATTCTGGCTATCTTCAATACATCCAACGACATGAAAATGAAGCCCATACGAAGCACATCACATTCCCCCATCGATTTGTTGATTTGTGGCCCCTTAGGGACGTACACGAGGAAGTCGAAAAACGAAATGGGGAAATGGAACTTGAATTGGGCCTTTTCAATCCAGCGAAACAAACAAAAATCGAAGGATGGAGGGTTGTAGAGGAGGAGGAGACGATTCTTTTGGTATATAGTACGATAGTGATCGATGCCTGGACAGTACAAACGAATTGGTCGAAGTTTTAGTTAATAACAACGACGCCGACGAAGCTTTGGGGACGATGAACAGTGGCTTCAGTGCACATCTCATGTCACGCATGCTCAACATGCGTGTCTGAAGCTACTGTTCACAGAGCTCAGTTGCATTTTGTGAAACTTTCCCACATGCGTGTCTGGTGGGTATTTAGGGTCATTCCTCCCGAAAATAGGTATTTTGGACCAAAAGTTTTGACACCCATTGAAAATAGATATGATAAGTATCGTGGAGGAATGTTGATGTCATTAATATTTAAATAATTTTGTTTGTCATTTAACAATATTTTTGATGTCATTAATATTAATATTTAACATTTTTGGTTGTGTTTGATTAACAGAGCAGGAGTTTAAGTGTGGGAAGCCATTTTCTTTAAACCAATTCACTTTAAGAAATTTACGGTTAGTTTTTTTTTTGAAAAATATAAAATAATATTTATTAGCAAATATATTTTTTTAAAAGATTTTATGAAATGAGAAAATAAAAGTGTTATTTAATTTAAAAAAAGATTAATATATAGTTCATGAAAGAAATTATATTCATGAGAAGATTATATTTTTTAATTTACAAAAGACATTGTTCTCCGGATAAAATATATTGATTCCCAAAAATTAATAATTTTGCGTTATTGATTAAATAAACATTTAAAAATTTATTTTAATTATAAATTGCAACTCTAACTAAAACTCTAATTTCGTGATGACATTGTACCTATATGGTGGGCTGTATTTCTGATTCTTGACAGGCAATGGCAATTATTTGTTCTGATTTTCGCATACTAACCGCAAAACAAACACATGGTAGGGGACTCATGTAGGTCCCACTACCTCACTTTAATCAACTACTCCATATTTTTAAGGAATATTTACAAAGTTACTTAATTTTTTAAAATTATTTAAAAAATACGGTTTTTTGGTTGTAAAGATTGTAAAATTGGTAATATATGTGGAAAAGGTTGCAAATGAGTTTAAAACATTGGCAAAAAAAGGTTCCAAAATTTGCCCGAAAAAAGAAAATTTGCAAAAATTGTAAATCATATTTTTGAAAAAAATTGTTGCAACTTGGATAATTTTGAAAAATCCCTATTTTTAATATCTTGTACTCCCTCCATCCCAGTGAGTAGTACCCACTTGGTTGGGCACGAAAACCAAGAAAATGTATGAAAAATGAATAAAGTTAGATGAAAAGTGAATAAAGTGGTGGGACCTATCAATATTTAATAATAAATTTGAAATAGTGGAGGAAAGTAGTGGGTGTAATAGTGTTTTATATTATAAATTTGAGATAGTGGAGGAAAGTTAGGTGGTATAATAGTATTTTTTTTATTATTAAAACTTTACTATTTTTGGAATGGTTAGAAATGATGGGATACCCCAAAAATAGTAAGTGGATAGAAATGAATGGGACATAGAGAGTACAATGTAGGTAATATTAAAAGGGAGCTGATATGTGCACACCCCTATGCTTATAGGTGCACACCCAATATTGATCATGTGACAAAAATACCCTCAAAATTTTCTTTTCTATTTTCTAGCAACCCTTTTTAGCCAATTATTTGCATAGTTCAATAAAAGATTGCATTGTGGACGTCTTAATTTTTTTCAATTTTTTGTCACGCATTTTTACGCATATAAAAAAAATAGTTGTAGTTTGTAGATAATATTTTTTTCGAGTTTTTTGTTCTATATAAAAGTTTGAACATCCTATTTTTATACAAAACAAAAAAAATGAAAAAATAATATCTACAAATATGTTTTTTATATACGTGTCAGAAAATTAAAAATAAGTACATGTATAATTAAAATTCTTAAAATTAAATTAAAATTTTTTTTTATTAAAATATTCAATTTAAATATACAATCAAGTATACTAATTTTTGGAGAAATATATAAATTCATTTCCAAGTATATTGCATGGATGATTAAACATGAAATAGTGATGTAAGGATATTTTAGTCAGGTTAGGAATATTGGATGTGCACCTATAAACATAGGACGTGCACATATCACCTCTCAATTAAACTTGTCATGGTGGATCATTTTCAAAGAAAGGTCCCATCAACTTTTAAATTGGATCATTTTCAAAGAAAGGTCCCATCAACTTTTAAATAAATTTCACTGTAGCACAATCATTATAATTCAGTGGAGAGCAATGGTTGCACTTCTGCCGACGAATTCATTCTGTAACATTTTTTTTATTAAAATTCAATTTAACGTATATGAATTATATTGAAATATAATAATTTTTTTAAAAAAATATTTAAATTGCAATTTTTTTTTCAAAAATACAGTATAACTTCATATGTAATCCAAAAGTAAATGTTGCAACCCAATTACATATATACAACTTTAATCGTATTTTCGCAAATAAATTTAAAAACATGAGTATATTTATAATTTTCCAATATAGTGTCCATTAAAGTGAGATTCCTTAATTTAAAAAAAATTAAAAACTCAAAAATTTAAATAATAAAATATTTATGTATAAAGAATTGCAAAAATAACTAGAATAATAATACCAATTTACGATAAAATATTGTTTTTTTTTTTGACGGAAAATGATTTTTATTAAGCTAAATCATGCATCAAAACATTATGAAGGTCAATAGGAACATCACTCCTACTAACCACTCGACCTGGATAAGAACATGACTCATTCGCTAAGAAGTGAGCAGCCATGTTTGCAGATCGTCTTACAAACGACAAATTAACTTTGTTTGAATTCATAATCAACTTTCTACAATCCTCAACTACAACTCCAAACGGCGAAGTCATAGTTACACTGCTTCTTATTGCCTGAACTGCTACAAGGCAATCCGATTCCAGCTGAAAATCTTCTCCTGTTTGCTTCATAATCCAGCTAAGAGCTTCCTTTATTGCCATAACTTCAGCTAATTCCGGACTGACCTCATCTCTATAGTACGTCGAATGAGCATACATCAACTCTCCTCTCGAGTCTCTAGCTATCAAACCCACCCCAAAAGCTGAAGGATCCTTAAATATTGCAGCGTCGACATTTACCTTTATTGTTACCATCTGTGGTGCTACCCAAGAATTAGCTCCATCACCTGTATTACCAAGCTGGATAAGAGCCTCAGTAGTCCTCCCTTGGGCTTCCTGCCATTGATTAAGGTAAATCTTTGCCGGTGCTAACAAACCATTTAAAGAAACTTGCTTCCTATTCCAGTGCTTTTCATTCCTTGCCTTCCAAATAGCCCAACACACCGTAAACACACCTGCTCTTCTGTCCTTGTTAATACTACTCATAACTTTCTCGAGCCACCCTTCAAAACCTCTCCCGAACTCCTGCTGCACATCAGGTATAACCCTTTGCCAACATTGATTTGCGAACGGACAAGTTACCAGGGCATGAAATATCGTTTCTTCTGCACCATTACACACTGGACAAACTGTCAATACTGGAACGTATTTTTGTGCCAACAAGACCATAGTAGGTAGACAATAAGAGAGGGCTCTCCAAATAAGATTTAAAACCTTGGGAGGAGCTTTCACCTGCCAAATCTTCCTCCACAAACTACCATTATCCTCTACTGTCCACCTTTCTTTCTGAGCTTGCAAAAGTCTATAGGCACTACGAACTGAGTATTCTCCAGACACCTCTTCTTTCCAGTATATCTGATCCTCTGTGAGCCTCGAGTTAATTCTGGTGTTGAAGATACATTGTTGATCTCTTACGTTAAATAAATCAGTAATGACTTCTGTGTCCCACTGCCTGCAATCTGTCATCATCAACGAAACAACTTTATTCTGACCAAAGCTTGGAGATTCCGACGAGACATAAGGGTCGTCTGCATTCAACCATGGTTGCTGTTTAATGCTTATTCTAGTCCCTGTGCCCACCATCCAGCGACTCCCACTCCTCAATAATGGAATCGACTCCCAAATGCTCCTCCATACGTAACTGGGATTGTGGCCTAGGCTTGCTGTCAAGAAATCCTGATCTGGGAAATACCGAGCTTTAAATAACTTACTCACCAAACTATCTGGTTTAGTAAGGAACCTCCATCCTTGCTTTGCCAACATCGATAAATTGAAATCATAAAAGTCTCGAAAGCCCATCCCTCCTGCCGATTTATGCCTGCTCAGACCTGACCAACTCATCCAGTTAATACCTGTGTCTTGCTTTGGTTTCGACTTCCACCAATATCTGGCTAACATCCTTTCCATATCTTTTGTAATCCCTTGTGGCAAAAGAAAAACACTCATTGCATAGCTTGGAAGGGCATGTGCCACATTCTTGATTAATACTTCCTTCCATGATCGAGAAATAAACCCCTCATCCCAGCTTCTTATTCGATTATTAATTCTCTCCTTCAAGTATCCCAGTAACGCAGATTTATTTCTACCCAACATTGTTGGAAGCCCTAAGTACGTTGATCTTTCGTTCGCTTCTTGCATTTGCAACTGACCACATAGCTCCATTTTATCAGATACCGCTACATTTGAGCTAAAGAAAATAGACGACTTACCATAATTCACCTGTTGTCCTGTTGCCTGCTCAAAGCTACTCAACAACTCCCTCACCTTAACTGCCTCCTCTCTGTTAGCCTTACAATACACGTAACTATCATCCGCAAAGAGCATATGATTGATTATAGGCGCTCTTTTACATATCTTGACCCCAGTTAACCATTTTTTCGACTCAAACTTCTTGATGGTTGCTGAGAGGCCCTCTGCACACAAAATGAATAAATATGGCGAAAGGGGGTCCCCCTGCCTTATACCCCTTCCTGGTTCCACATACCCCAGCCTTTTCCTACCATGAGTCACCTGATACTTAACTGAGTTTACACAATTCATGATCAACCTCACCCATCTCTCCTGGAAACCCATTTTGAGCATAATTTCTTGTAAATATCGCCACCCAACTCTGTCATACGCCTTACTCAAGTCTAACTTCAAGGCCATACAACCCTCCTTGCCACGTTTTTTCCTTTTCAGATGATGCATTACTTCGTAACTAACCAGAATGTTGTCTGAAATTAGGCGACCTGGAATGAACGCGCTTTGATTCTCTGACACTACTCCTTGCAGAAATCCTTTCATACGGTTTGCCATAACTTTAGTGACTACTTTTACCAACACATTGCAGAGAGAAATAGGACGAACATCCCCTATATTCAATGGACATTTCTTCTTAGGTATAAGTACTATGTTTGTGTCGTTTAATCCTCTAGGCATTTGGCCATCCTCCAAGAAACGTCTCACCAAAAGAACAACATCCTTCCCTACTATATTCCAGTGTCTCTGATAGAATGCAGGTGTCATCCCATCCGGACCAGGAGCCTTGTCCGGGTGCATAGCAAATAAAGCGGCCTTTACCTCTTCCTCTGTAACTGGCAATAGCAAACTATCATTCTGATCTTCTGATATGCTTGTTGGCACATTCCTGACTACCTCTTCCCACTGAGATTGCGTACCTCTGAATAACTCCCTATAATAATTAATTATCAGATCTTCTAATCCATCGTCCCACTCCTTCCAAATACCTTCTGAGTCCTGCAATTTTGAAATCTGATTGTTTTTCCTCCGAGTAGTTGCAGCAGCATGGAAATATCTACTGTTTTTATCCCCCGACTTAAGCCAAAGTTGTTTTGACCGTTGCCTCCAGAATATTTCGCGCTGATCTAACGTCAAATGCAACTTCTTTTTTACTACAAGAAACTCCTGTATTGATTGATCATCAGTTTTATTCCTCAACTTCTTCAGCTGACTTTTACATTCTTTAATAACCTTGCCAAAGTTACCAGTTATCTCTTTTCCCCATACGGCTAAAACATCACTACATGCTTTCACTTTGCTCTGAATATCTATCTCCCCATCCTCCTTCCAGTATGCACTAACTATTTGCTGGCACATCGGTTCTAGTAACCATGCGTTCTCGAATCTGAACATACTAACTCCTGCACATTCTTCCCTTTTCTTTGGTACCAAGAAAATTGGACTATGATCCGAATTTGACCCTTCCAGATTGTACAGATTCGCCATTGGGAACAATTCCATCCAGTCTTGAGTAACCATTGCTCTGTCAAGTCTTACCTCTGTCCATTCCGGTTTACCTCTTCCTCTCTCCCATGTAAACGGATGACCTATTAAATCCATATCCCTAAGCCCAGTGTCTGTCAATACTTCATTGAAACCATCAATCAACCATGTAGGGTACACATCTCCTCCACGTTTATCCAGCTGTGAAGTGACATTGTTCATATCCCCAATTGTGCACCATGGTAAATTAGAGTCTCTCGATAGATTTCGAAGCAAATCCCACGTTTTCCTTCGATTACTTCTCTCCGGCTCCCCATACATCCCTGTTATACGCCATACTCCCATGCCTTCCACTGAAACTTCCATATCTATATGATGTTGAGATAAGCTCCGCAGATTAGCCTGATCACGATCTCTCCAGAAAAAAGCTAAACCCCCACTTCTACCCTGAGGCTCCACCACCACCATACCTTCATAACCTAACTTCATACGCAGAAATTCCATTTTCTCCTTTTTGCATATAGTTTCACACAGAAAAATAAAGTTGGGCCTTTTCTGACTAATTAAGTCTTTTAGGAACCGAACTTTCCAAGGAGGCCCAATGCCTTGGCAGTTCCAACTCAAAGTTGTCATAATTCTAGGCTGGCCTGCATTGCAGTACCCGCCCCAATCATGTTTTTTTGGTTCTGTTGTTTGTCGTTTTGAGAGTCCAGCATTTCCTCATCTGTTGGGCCTTCTATTCCTTCTGTTCTACGCCTCTTACTATCCACAACGAGAAGCCCATTAATCTCATTATCTTTCCCCATATTTTCCCGCCTCTCATTTGAATTATCCACACTCCCATCTGTTGCATTTACAATAATCCTGCTTCTGTTTATTCCTGATATAATGGCATTTGTTACCACCTTTCCATTTACAACCTCATCTGTTATGACTCCTATCTCATCGTGATTATCTTTCCCAACAAACTGAGTCATCCTGTAATCTTGGGATTTTGGGCCCGAATTTACCGCCTGATTCGGCTGCTTCATCTCTCTTCCCTCCCCATCGTTCTCCTTCCTGTCGGGCTCTAACCTTCCTCCATCAGACCCACGCAGCCATTGATTTTTGCTGGCTGAACCTTGGTTTCTAACTTCAGCCCTTAATGAAGCATCGTACTTCCGTCCCCCCTTATCCCCTCCATTATCAAACAAAGTCTCACAGAACTTCTCCGAGTGTCCTATTCTCCCACAGTAAAAACAAAAAGAAGGCAGACGTTCATACTTAAACTTAATCCACATCCATTCTCCACCAGCTTTCTTCATCCTCATTTGGCTCTTTAGAGGATTTAACACATTGATGGCTACTTTGATACGTGAATATTGCTTCCATAAACTCTGGAAATTCTTAGGATCGGACTGTATATAACTTCCCACATAGTTTCCTATGGACTTTAAAACAAATTCTGAATTGAACCCCACTGGTAAATCATAGACTTGTACCCACATATATAACTCATTAAGCCTTATGTCAGACAATCGTTGTCCCATCTCCAGCTTTCTGACCATAAGCGCCTGATTATTGAAAGTCCATGGCCCATCGTTCAAAACGCGTTGCACATCAAGCTCATGAAAAAACTTAAACATGAATAGATTTGGAACATTAGTTTCTTCCATAAAAACACCTTTTACTGGCCTCCAAATTGACGATAAAGTATCCTGCATTGCTTGAAAGTTAATCTTTCTACTCGTTACAAAGCTTCCCACAAGACAGAATGAGACGTCCGTTGATGCAATCTCCACATTACCTTCCTCCAGAATCAAACCCTCATCATCCTCATCGTTTATGGATAAATTCGCATATCTCTCCTCCATCATTTTCGTTGATGAACCAGCCATGATTACTGCAGATCCTTACGTAGACCTTATGTAGAATGTAATAGAGAAAAATAGAACCCACGTCAAAATGACGAGACGAAACCAGAACACATCATAAGATGAAAACAAATCAAACTGTTCTCCTAAAATGCAACAATAAATACCAAAATCATTTTAAAATAAAATAATGATATAATAAAATAGAATCAAAGAGAATTTCTTTAATTAAATACTAAATTAAAACTCATAACATTAGGAAATCTATATTGTTAGGATATTTAGGAACTAAAATATGAAAAGAATAAACTAAAATAAAATAAAATAAACGAACAAAATGTAAAACTTCTAAAGCTCTTCACCTTATAGGGTGAGTGTCCTAAATACCCACTTTTTATTATTTCTTGTCCAAAATGCCCAGATTCGCGAACAGCCGTCCAAAATGCCCACCAGATACGCCTATGACATAGGAGTATCCCGAGATACGCCTAGGATAGAGGAGTAAATAGGGGGATACGCCTATATCATAGAAGTATGTCTATGAAATATGCATTTCCGTCAGGGGCATCTCATGTCACGTATCCGTGACATGCGTGATGATGTCATCTGTCACTTTCCCTCAGATCTATGCGAGCTTCTCTTCAATGACGATTTTCACCAGAAAACACAAAAATGCTCCGTTCACAACATCCAGACATCTTCCCATAGCGTGTAATATACAAATCGAATCGTCTTTCGACGATCTACATGACTACACCAATTTTAAAGCAGTTGTTTCGCCGAATTTGCAACACCCATGAGCGATTAAGGCTGTGAGTTTTGTCGAATTTTAATCGATTCCGTCCATCGAAACCATAAGTTTTTCCATAACGTAATACATACCATTAGAATCGTCGTTTCAATCTCTACACATTTGTACCATTTTCATTACATTTGTTATGCACGATTGAAAATGCCCAAATCGATCATAATTTTTCGATTTCGATTCTCCGGTGACCTTCAACACACCCCTGCGGGGCCAGATACGACTAAAACAGATAGGGAGAAAGATAGAATTAGGCGAGGAGATGGTTTTTCTGTGCTCGGATTAAACGATGGTTGAGAGATGGCTGGGATCGACGAAGAGCGACGGGGTCGGCGATTTTCAGCCGAGAGAGACGACCGACGTGTTCTATGAAGAATGACGTCAGATGACGTCATCACGCAACTCAAGAATGCGTGACCGATGATACGCATTTTAGACATGCGTGATCCAGGATGCGCCTCACATACTAGCGTATCTAATAGGTATTTTGGGCACTTATTATTGCGCGTGGGTATTTTGGGAGGTGAGTAGGCAAAAAATGGTTATTTTAGGCACTCTTTCCACTTTAGAAAGGTCAGTTAGTGGACTTCCCACTACCTCATTTTAAAAGTATATTTTTAATGTTTTGTACTTAATTATTTCAAAATAATAATAGGTGTATCCAAAAATTCTAAATAACATTATATATTTTGATTTATGAATGTGTGTCGATAAATTTATTTATCTTTATTTTAACTAGGATGATGTGGGTAAATATTAAAATTGTCAAGTGGATCATTTTGAGAGAAAGTTCCCATCAACTTTCAAATAAATTTCATTGTTCCAAATAATACAAAAAAAAATTGGTCCCTAATAAAGTAATAATACGGTAAAGCACCACCTGGCCTTGCATTCCCTTTTCTCTCCGGCAGCATCTCTCCTATTTCCAAACTATCGCTGATTTGTCATTGTCAGCAAAATGTGTCTCTCTCTTTCACGAGTGAAGAATGCACCCTAGTGAATGGATCCATCAAAAAGCACATGTACTGTATTTATCGTGTAATGTTTATTTTGTGTGTCTATACTTTGATTGTCAGTTCATTTTTAATACTGATATTCAAAAATTCAGAAACTCCCACTTATTATATGGGAGTTCCAAAATATTTATAAAATATGTACTATGGGGGGTTTTTGAATGTTAATATTGAAAGTGATCTGACAATCAAAGTATAGGTATAAGAAGTGCATTTTACTTGTATTTATTTTAACGATTTATCTAATGTATGTTATGAATATACAATAAGAATTTAGTTGACATTTTTTGATTGATTATATTTTCATGAATAAAAATTAGCTCTTTAAATACACAAAAATCTAACTAATTAAAATTAGCTAATGCATAAAAATAATTATTAAAGTGTGTCCATGAACACATACTCGAAAGACCCTCATTTTAAATGAAAAAAACTTTAATTTATGTTACATCTTTCGGACACACAAATTTAAATAACGTTTACATGGGTGAATGGAATGGAATGGAATGGGTGAAATTAAAGAAAATTAGTGAAGATTAGAGAGAAGATTTGGAAAAAAATTGAGATAGTACAAATTTGTTGTGATAAAAATTGTGAAGAAAATGGGGGTAGTAAGGACTAAGGAATGGAACATTCTTTCTAAAATGAGATGCTTGAATTATAATATCAATTGTTAGGAATGGAATGGAGCAAAAAATGAAAATTTTGAATTTCTACTCATTTTATACTTGAAATCTCATTCCATTCTTTCCAATTTTATTCAACCCAACCAAACACAACACTATCGATTTAACGTTCTCAATTGATTTTGTCAGTAAATAAGAAACCTAAGACGCTTTTATGTTTTAGTATGGATCATATTTTTGTATTATGCTATTTAGGACATACGAACATCCAACAATAAGGAAAAATGAGTTAATAAATTGTAATTATAATCATCTCAGTAACCTGTGAGTTGTGATGAGATATCCGAATCACCTAAATTATTTGAATTTTCACAAAACGAAATAGTCACACGAAATCAATTGGTAATAAAATAACGGAGTTAAAACTTGTAGAAGATAATACTAACTCATTGTAACTGATAATTTACCTTGTGTTGTCTTTCTACAATGCAAAAGCTGGTTGCAGACTTGCAGTGCAGGACAGTGCAGGAAGAGTGTCTCATTTGGAAGGGAGTAACTGAATTTTTTTTTATTTTTTTTGAAAATGGCTAAGTGGCCACGATGAATTTCTCATTCATGAATTGTATCAAAATACAATAATCGTATAAGGGGATTTATTCATTCAAGAAAATTCATCATCTAACCGAAAAGCACGCATGTTGCCTCCGGACGTTTAGACAATAAAATCTTCAAGTCTGAAAGGAAGAACCCCACAAAAGAAAGGCCTCGTTAAAAAACCCTCAAGAGCAAAACCTTGCGGGAAAAAACTCTAAGGGGAAAAAAAGTGTCCGCAAAATATATAAATACATCATTTTACAAATTTTCCAAAAAAATAATCAAAACTAATTGTTGCTTATGCTAAGGACTTGTTGTTAATTCCTCTACAAAATCCAAGATTCTGCCTCCATCCATATTCTCTTTACAGTTCTTCTCACCCAATAAAACTGAAAGATCACCAAAACAACCACAACAAATAAAATTATGTCAATGAACCATATATCAAATATACTATAAATATTTAATATATGCAGTATACTTAATAAATTGAACAGTTTTATATATCTAACCAAAGGGGTCCCCTTTGGTTAGGCATATAAAATGCTGAATTTTCATACAAAATCATAAAAATCTAAAAAAGTCATCTAACATGACAAAATAACAGATTCGTCAACTGACGACAGATCACAAACACCAATAAATGGTCCAAAAGCCAAAAATATGACATACCATTTATAGGCACTAAAATCCATATAAAATGGTACAATATATGTTTATCTTAAAACGTTTAAAACAACACAAAAGGTCATCATATATGACACCGTTTTTAATTATCTTTATTAAAAAGAAACTTAATCGACTGATTAGTATTACTTATTAAAAATATAAACGAAACAAAAAACCCAAAAAATAAAAAGTAAACAACTTTGTAAAATTACCTTAAAAGATTGAGATTTTAAATTTGAAGTATTAACTAATAAGATATATTACCATAATAAAATAAAAGTAACTAATATTAATAATCGTATTTAATCACATTAATGAAAATTAAATTTGTCATTAAAAGAGTAAATAAAATTAAAATTAGACACTGAAATGGTAGCTGATAATAATAATTATCAATTAGTAGCAAAAATTTTGCACGAATCATGGCACATTTACTATATTACAAAAATTATGATATATATTGCAAATATTAATACCAATTAATAGCATAAAATTTGAATATGAACCAACCCAACTTGACCAAGCAAAGAAATTAGCTACATTCACGATAATAGATGCATTCCAAATCATAACAGAATATTGTCAATTAGTAACATTGTCAATTAGAACATTCAGATAAAAAACAACTAATAATTAGAATATGTAATATCTTACTATTATATCAAATAAACCGCACTCCACCGTTAATTAACATCCTTAAAAAAGTAAATCATGGAAAACTCAAATGACTAGAGCAGATTGTCCACGAATCGACACAAACACAACTTACAAATGAAATTGTGTACTAGTGAACCCAATTATCTATCGTAATTAGTCATTCTCTCAAGCAATTAACTTAATAACAATTGGTATGAATCAAAATAAAGAAAATCACATTCTCATTGACAATTACAACATACAAGCTAATAACTTGTATAGTTGCAGATATGCTAAGAGAGAAATGAAGAAGAGAAAAACATTGTATTGATATTGATAACAGAATGTTGTAACTAACTCACTGAAATGAGATACAAGACATCTGTTTATATAGTAACAAAATAGCTATACTATTTTGACTTTCACTTTTAACTAACTAACTAAAAGCCACCAATAGTTTCTTTGGAATATTTATATCTTTAGCCTCCCCTTGATGAGAAACCTTAGCAGCAACAGCAACAGCATCTACATGAGCAGGTGTTGCATCTATACTAGCATTAGCATTAGTCCCCCCACAAATTGAAGACTGAGACAATAGGCAAAGACCCAATTTGTGTGAGAAAGTCCAATGTAACACTTTTCCCAAGCCTTTGGTTAAGATGTCCGCAACATTGTCCTTTGTAGAAACTTGAGAAACAGAAACCAGACCAGACTTGATCTTTTCTCTAATAAAATGCACATCAAGTTCTATGTGCTTGGTCCTGGCATGATAAACGGGATTAGCAGTTAAATCTATTGCAGCCTTACTGTCACAAAACATAGCAGTAGGACCAGAAACAGGAAGTTGTAATGTCTGTAAAAGATTAACAAGCCAAATCACTTCACAACTAGCATCTGAAAGAGCTCTATACTCTGCCTCTGCAGAGCTTTTAGAAGTAACATTTTGTTTCTTAGATCGCCAAGAAATAGCAACAGGACCAAGAAGTAAACAATAAGCTCCAACAGATTTCCTATCATTAGGATCACCAGCCCAATCACTGTCACTATAGACCTTTAATTGAAGATCATTATTAGCTGGAAAGAACAAACCATGTCCTTTAGTGCACTTAAGATAACGAAGAACTCGAACTGCTGCATCCATATGCTTCACTCTAGGAGCATGCATAAACTGACTGAGAAGTTGAACAGAAAAGGAAATATCTGGTCTACAAGTGTTTAAGTAAAGTAACTTGCCAACCCAAGCTCTATAAACAGAAGGATCTGTTAACAATGGACCAGACTCATCACTATCATACAACTTCAAATGAGGATCTAAAGGAACAGCCAAAGGTCTACAATCAGTCAATTCTGCTACAGCAAGAAGATCAGATATAAATTTTTGTTGAGACACAAAAATTCCAGTTGCATCCCTGTGAACTTCCAAACCCAAGTAATACTTCACATCACCTAAATTCTTAATGCCAAATTTTGTATGGAGCAACTGCTTCAAAGTATTAATAGTAGAACTATCATCGCCAGAAATGAGGATATCATCAACATATACTAAGACTGCCACAAACACTCCATTTGTGGATTTATAAGTGAACATAGAATAATCCAATTTTGACTGAACATAGCCAATATCAATCAAACATGCAGAAAGTTTAGCAAACCATTCTCTAGAAGCATGTTTCAAGCCATAAATTGATTTAACCAATCTGCACACAAGATTCCTTCCAGATTTATCAATATACCCTAAAGGTAACTTCATGTATACTTCTTCTTGTAAAGTACCATGTAAAAAGGCATTATCAACATCAAGTTGTTCAACAATCCAACCTTTTGCTGCTGCTATAGCTAACAAACTTCTGACAGTCACCATTTTAACCACTGGTGCAAAAGTATCATGATAATCCACACCTTCTGTTTGCGTATATCCCTTAGCCACTAACCTAGCCTTATACCTTTCAACCTGACCATTAGGTAGATATTTTACTTTATATACCCATTTGCTATCTACAACAGATTTTCCAGGTGGCAAAGGGACCAAATCCCATGTATGGTTATGCTCAAGAGCTTGCAATTCCTTTTGCATAGCCTCAATCCAAAGAGGATCCTTGACAGCTTGAAAATAATGTTTTGGTTCAACAACCTTTGTGGAAGTAGCTAAGTAAACTGTGTCTGAAATATTTTGTGGAAGTGTTGAAAGAAAAGTAGACAAGTTTGCTTTTGAATTAAGAACATTGAGAGAAGAAGATTGATGATTATTTGAAATCTGATAATCATTCCACCATTTAGGCCTAACAATAGCTCTAGTGGACTTTCTGGCAACAGGTAAAGAGGATGAAGAGGATGAAGGTAGATCCTCTGAATTAGAAAAATCATTGAAATCATTGAAATCCAAAGTAACTGATGGAGGAGAATTGTGAGATGCAGAATGTTCAGCAACAGGTGTAGAATGATCATGAGAAACAGAAGTAGTAGCATGAGGTAAAACATTGGTAAAAATAGAAGAATTTGTAGTATTATCAAGACACCAATCTTGAAAAGTAGAAACTGATGAATTTGTGCCAGAAAGATATGGAAAAGTAGTCTCATGAAAAACTACATGCCTACTAACAAATATTGTATAAGTAGAAAGATCAAGTAATTTGTACCCTTTTTGATGAAAAGGATATCCAAGAAAAATAGATTTAATTGCTCTTGGAGCAAATTTATCCATTGAATGGATAGATGCATAGCATAAACATCCAAAAGATCTCAAATAAGAATAATCTGGAATTTTATCATATAGCATCTGGAAAGGAGATTTGTAACCCAAGACTGGAGTAGGTAACATATTGATGAGATAAGCTGCTGTAAGAACACATTCTCCCCAGTATTTTGAAGGTAACCCTGATTGAAACCTTAAGGCTCTACTCATTTCTAACAAATATCTATGTTTTCTCTCCACTTTAGCATTCTGCTGTGGTGTATAAGGACATGAAGTCTGATGAATGATGCCAAGACTTGAAAGATAATCAGCAAAAGAATGACTCTTAAATTCACTCCCATTATCAGATCTAACAATTTTAGGAGATTTCTGAAATTGAGTCTGAACATAAGAAACAAATTTCTGAAAAATACTAAGAACTTGTTGTTTATTTGGCATTAAAAAGATCCATGTAGCTCTAGTATAGTCATCCACAATTGTAAGAAAGTATTTACAACCACTAGTAGTAGCAACATGATATGGACCCCAAATGTCCATATGTAACAAAGAAAAAGATTCAGTAGTAACAGTAGAACTGAATTTTGGAAATGGCAGTTTACATTGTTTTGAGAGAGGACAAACAGGACACTCTCTAGTAGTAACATTATCAGTAGAGATAGGAATGTGATGTAATATGGCATCAGGTACATGTCCTAACCTGAAATGCCAAACTTTGCTATCTACCATATGAGAAGTAGCACTTTGAACAACAGAAAAACCAGCATGAGTAGATTTTGATGAAGATGAAGAAGACAAATAGTATAGACCTTCAAATTGTCTACCAGTAGCTAGCACCTTCTGTTGACTCTGGTCCTGAAACAGACATTCATTTTCCAGAAAAGAAACAACACAAGGATGATCTTGTGTTAATCTTGAGATAGATAGGAGATTACAAGAAAACTCAGGCACAAACAAAACATTCTGGAAAGTAATGTGTTGATTTAAAACAACAGTCCCAACAGAATTAACTGATATGATATGTTTGTTTGGAAGTGCAACATGAAAAGGTTGTGAAATGATTTTAAGATCTTGAATTAAATCCTTATTACTGCACATATGGTTCGAGGCTCCAGTATCCACTATCCACAAATGAGAAGAATTTGGTAATGAATGAGAAAGAAAACTATATGCCATACCTGCCATAGTATGAACATGATCTTCTGGAGAATTAGGCTTATTTTGCATCATCATCATCATCATATGATTCATTTGAGACATCTGATGTTGCAACTGTTCAAAAGTTGGAGTCACAGAGCCAGAACTGAAACTCTGTGATTTTTCAGGTACAGAATTATTCTGCAACTGCATTGGAAAATTGCCAGCAAATTGATTGGTATAGGTACTTGGATAGCCAACATTCATAGCCTGAGGCACCTGTCTGAAGCCAGTACTAGCAGTAGAAGAAGAAGACTGTGGAGCTTGAGTAAATTTCCCTTTTGCTTTCTTCTTATCTGGATAACCAATGAGTTTGAAACAATTTTCCTTCAAATGTCCTTCCTTATGACAATAGGAACATTTGAGACCAGACTTATTGTTTCCAAAGTTCTTGTGAGTAACTCCAGTTCCTTGAGAAGAATTGGCAACAGAATGTGGCTTAGATGCATCTGTCACTGCACCAAGAAAAGAAGTAGAAGCATTCCTACCCTGTTTTTGCTTTTCATCTTGCTTAATCAATGAAAAAGCTTGAGATAAACTTGGCAAAGGATTCATCATAAGTATCTGTCCTCTAGCCACTGCATAACTGTCATTCAATCCCATAAGAAACTGTAAAAGCTTCTTTCTCTGCTCTCTTTCTTCTTGCAGCTTAGCAGAACCACAAGTACAACCACACTTGCAACCATTTACTGATTCTAAAACAGAATACTCATCCCAGAAATTCTTCAGCTTATGATAATAAATCTCAACTGACTTATCACCTTGTTCCAAAGCATGAATATCCTTTAGGACTTGATAAACTCTGTGACCATTCACACTAGAGAACTGACCATGAAGCTCCTCCCACATTTCTTGGGCAGAAGTAACAAAATCCATACCATTACTAATCTCTTCTGAAACAGTGTTCAATATCCAACTGATTACCATGTCATTAACCCTATCCCATTGAGAACTAAGTGGTGAACTAGCCTCTGGTTTGGGACAAGTACCATTAACAAGACCTAGCTTGTTTTTCGCAGACAAAGCAATAGTAATTGACCTTTTCCAAGGTCCATAATTCTCTGTTCCAGTTAATTTCTTAGAGATAAGCACAAGTCCTGGATGATCAATATTTTGCAAATACAACGGATGAAGATTTGAGTCAATGGAGACCTCATCAACAACAGGAACATGTTGATCAACATGTCTACGTTCGTCAACATTTTCTCCATTATTTTGAGTCGTCGAAGTATTGTTTTGATTCGAAACAACATTAGCATACGAAAGTTGAGGCCTAATTGAACTATTAAACCCTAACATTTTGCAGAACAATCAAAACAACAAGTATTTTTAACACGATTGCAATCTTAACAGCGGAAACTTAATCAAGCAACAAGCGACGAAGAACACACCAAATCGCCGTAATGAACAATCAATCGACAGAGAAATTGACAGAGAATCGCGTAATCATATATGTAATTCTTCATCAAAACAGCTCAAAACAACAAGAAACACAGATAAAAATACAGATTCATCGATGAAACCTGATGAAGAATTGGAAATGAAGACGAGAATCGTTGATAAACTACGAAGACGAAGCAGATCTTGATTCTCTATGGCTCTGATACCATAATAACTTGTATAGTTGCAGATATGCTAAGAGAGAAATGAAGAAGAGAAAAACATTGTATTGATATTGATAACAGAATGTTGTAACTAACTCACTGAAATGAGATACAAGACATCTGTTTATATAGTAACAAAACAGCTATACTATTTTGACTTTGACTTTTAACTAACTAACTAACTAAAAGCCACCAATAGTTTCTTTGGAATATTTATATCTTTACAAGCTAATAAAATTAGAACTGTGTTTGTGAAATCAAACTTGTGTTCGTGGAGTTAATACACACAAACTTTACAAGGTTTTAACGAGGTGAATCACATGGAAAAATGATTAAAAATTATTATCGACCTGACTCGCTTGAATCAACGGACTCGTGTGAACAGTAACTTGGATCAATCTCCTCCACCACCATGGTGATGATTAGCAGCCTGAGCACAAGTGATGGTCTTAAAACAACAAAGTTCCCGCTGAGTAATTAACCCCGTAGTGTTACCACGATCGAACCCACTCACACCCACGCCATTAGACATGACGCACGCACAATCTGCTAAACCCACACAGCCGCACATCTATTCGCACAGCACACACAACACCACGAGAGGGAGTCTTTTTGGAGCATCTTTTCTGGGTGTTTTCTTTCTTTCTTTTTTTGTCAAGTTTCTGGGTGTCTTCTTTATTTCTCTTTTTAATTACTGTTTTCCTCCCATCAACAGTGACATTTTTGTGTACTATAAACCAGAGGCATACTGCGTAAGGAAGACTTTGAAATTTTTGGAATGTATTTTATGTGTTCTAAGAGCAAGTCCAACAATGTTCTAGTTGGTGCCCAATAAATATAATAAAATATAGTATCCTAGTGATTTAAGTCATGATTTTTCTGTATCAATTCCAACAACATGCTTTATACTTGTGCCTTATAAATTAAAATAATAATATATTTGAATTAGAATTGGAGGGAAGGAAGAAAAGAGAGGAGAGAGAAGTGTAGAAAATGAGGGAAGTTAACTTTTGATTGTAAAAAATGATTTGTTGTTTGAAGTATTGCATTAGATATTTTTTTTATTTTATTAAATTCTGACGTGGCAGGTGTGGGACCCACCATTGCTGACATGGCAGTGTGGGACCCACAAGGGTGACTTGGAGGAGGCCCACCAATGTGGATGTGGCAATTGTGGGGCCCACAATTGTTGACGTGGAAGAAGTGGGACCCACCTATGCTGCAGTGGCATTTGCTGATGTGTCAGAAGTGTTGCATTAGCTAACAATAGTGTTGCATTTGCTATTTAAAGTGTTGCATTAGTTATTTTTTTAACTAGTCTTGTCCCGAGTGATGAATCTATTTTTTTAAATTATTTTTTCGACGTTCCAATCGTACGAATGTCAAGATATAACGATTTTAGTGATGTTGTAATTTTTTAAAAAATTTCCTAGATGTATTTGGTTTGGTTTTATAACGGTCAAACCGGTCGAAGTCGACCTTCCTTTTAACAAGTCTTGTCCCGAATGATGAATCTATTTTTTTAAAATATTTTTTCGATGTCAAGATATAACGATTTTAGTGATGTGGTAATTTTTTTAAAAATTTCCTAGATGTATTTGGTTTTGTTTGCTAACGGTCAAACCGGTCAAAATCGACTTTCCTTTTAACTAGTCTTGTCCCGAATGATGAATCTATTTTTTAAAAATATTTTTTCGACGTTCCAATCGTACAGATGTCAAGATATAACAATTTTAGTGATGTGGTAATTTATAAAAAAATTTCCAAGATGTATTTTTTTGGTTTTGTAATGGTCAAACCGGTCAAAGTGTACTTTCCTTTTAACTAGTCTTGTCCCGAATGATGAATCTATTTTTTTAAATTATTTTTTCGACGTTCCAATCGTACGGATGTCAAGTTATAATTATTTTTGTGATGCATTAATTTTTTAAAAAATTTCCTAGATGTATTTGGTTTGGTTTATAACGGTCAAACCGGTCAAAGTGGACTTTCCTTTTAAATAGTCTTGTTCCGAACGATGAATTTATTTTTTTAAATAATTTTTTCGACGTTCCAATCGTACGGATACCAAGATATAATGATTTTAGTGATGCAATAATTTTTTTTAAAAAATTTCCTAGAAGTATTTGGTTTGGTTTTATAACTGTTAAACCGGTCAAAGTGGACTTTCCTTTTAACTAGTCTTGTCCCGAATGATGAATCTATTTTTTAATATTATTTTTTCGACGTTCCAAACGTACGGATGTCAAGATATAATGATTTTAGTGATGCAGTAATTTTTTAAAAATTTGCTATATGTATTTGGTTTGGTTTTATAACGGTTAAACCGGTCAAAGTGGAATTTCCTTTTAACTAGTCTTGTCCCGAATGATGAATCTATTTCTTAAAATTATTTTTTCGACCTTCCAATCGTACGAATGTCAAGATATAACAATTTTAGTGATGCTGTAATTTTTTAAAAAAATTCTTAGATGTATTTGGTTTGGTTTTATACCGGTCAAAGTGGACTTTCCTTTTAACTAGTCTTGTCCCGAATGATGAATCTATTTCTTTAAATTATTTTTTCGACGTTCCAATCGTACGGATGTCAAGATATAACGATTTTAGTGATGCATTAATTTTTTTAAAAAATTTCTAGATGTATTTGGTTTGGTTTTATAACGGTCAAACCGGTCAAAGTGGGCTTTCCTTTTAACTAGTCTTATCCAGAATGATGAATCTATTTATTTAAATTATTTTTTCGACGTTCCAATCGTACGGATGTCAAGATATAACGATTTTAGTGTTATGGTAATTTTTTTTAAAAAAATCTAGATTTATTTGGTTTGATTTTATAATGGTCAAAGCGGTCAAAGTAGACATTCCTTTTTAACTAGTCTTGTCCCGAATGATGATTCTATTTTTTTAAATTATTTTTCGACATTCCAATCGTACGGATGTCAAGATATAACGATTTTAGTGATGCGGTAATTTTTTTAAAAAATTTCTAGATGTATTTGGTTTGGTTTATAACGGTCAAACCGGTCAAAGTGGGCTTTCCTTTTAACTAGTCTTGTCCCGAATGATGAATCTATTTTTTTATATTATTTTTTCGATGTTCCAATCATACGGATGTCAAGATATAACGATTTTAGTGTTATGAATTTTTTTTAAAAAAAATCCTAGATTTATTTGGTTTGATTTTATAATGGGAAAAACGGTCAAAGTAGAAATTCCTTTTTAACTAGTCTTGACCCGAATGATGATTCTATTTTTTAAAATTATTTTTTCGACGTTTCAAATCTACGAATGTTAAGGTCTAACGATTTTAGTGATGTGCTAATTTTTAAAAAAAATTCTAGATTTATTTGGTTTGATTTTATAATGGTCAAATCGGTCAAAGTAGACCTTCCTTTTAACTAGTCTTGTCCCGAATGATGAATCTATTTTTTTAAATTATTTTTTCGGCCTTGCAATCATACGGATGTTAATATTTAATGATTTTAGTGTTATGGTAATTTTTTAAAAAAATCCTAAATTTATTTGGTTTGATTTTATAATTGTCAAAGTAGACCTTCCTTTTAACTAGGCTTTTCCCATATGATGATTCTATTTGTTAAATTATTTTTTCGATGTTCCAAACTTACGGATGTTAATATTTAATGATTTTAGTGTTATGGTAATTTTTTTTTAAAAATCCTAGATTTATTTGGTTTGATTTTATAATGGTCAAAGCAGTCAAAGTAGACATTCTTTTTAACTAGTCTTGTCCCGAATGATGATTCTATTTTTTTAAATTATTTTTTCAACGTTCCATGCTGACGGATGTTAATATTTAATGACTTTAGTGTTATGGTAATTTTTTTTAAAAAATTTCTAGATTTATTTGGTTTGATTTTATAATGGTCAAAGCGGTCAATGTAGACATTCTATTTAACTTGTCTTGTCCCGAATGATGATTCTATTTTTTTTAATTATTTTTTTAGTGTTATGATCTAACGATTTTAATGATGTGGTAATTTTTTTAAAAATATCCTAAATCCATCATATTGTAATTTTTTCTAAATTTGTTACAAATTTAAAATTAAAAAAAATCATACGCAGCATACAAGCTTGAGCTGGTCCCGAGGTGAAAATTTTGGAGGGATATTTCCCCCCTTAACCATATAATTCAGACACAAACAAACATTATTCCCCCGAAAACACTCCCCTTTTCCCAAAACTCCAAAACCACTCCCTTAGCCCCTCTCTCTCTCTCTCGACAAACCTCTCTGTGAATTCTCTCATTAATCTCTCTCCAAAAATTCCATTTGTAATCTCTACACCTCTAATTGGTAATTATATACACATTTTTATTTTTCAATTAATTGAAAATTTCAATTATGTTAGTTTTCTTTTGGAATTCCAGGTAATTAGGGTTTTTATTTTGGGGTGTAATTATGGCTTCCACTTTGGGCCTATCATTATGGAGTTTTATTTAGGTAATCTCCAACTAATTTGGGTTTTCATTTAGAGTTTTGTTTTGTTTTTGATTTGGATGTTTGTGTTAGATATTGATTCAAGTGATGATCAGGACCTGGACTACTGATCAGATACTAATGCTGACATCATCAGTATTGCATCGTCAGGATTGGAAGCTGATCAGGATTTCATGAGGATATACATCAGTCCAGGAATCTAGGAAGATTGACATGTCGGTTCCTAATTTATAGGAATGCAGCTATCATTCAAGATATGTATTAAGAAACGTATGTAACTGATTTGATATATCTTGAAATTGATAGTGTATCTGTGTATTATATATAAACACAGTTTAGGTTTTACTTAAGGGTAATCGCTTACACGAATTATCTTGTAACCTAGCAGCTCTCAAGAACATAAGAATTTCTTGAGAGAGTTTGTAACAGTTTTATATCAGAGTTAATAAAGCTGTTATATATTCATACTTGTGTTATTATTTTTGTTTAAGTCGAAAATCTTATACAATTGTATTCAACCCCCCTTCTACAATTTTTAATTACTGGGCAACAATTGGTATCAGAG
Source organism: Saposhnikovia divaricata (assembly GCA_036435485.1). Classification (NCBI taxonomy): domain Eukaryota; kingdom Viridiplantae; phylum Streptophyta; class Magnoliopsida; order Apiales; family Apiaceae; genus Saposhnikovia; species Saposhnikovia divaricata. The sequence goes on along the minus strand of CM071599.1, from coordinate 137,438,458 downwards.
CAAACTGATTTACTACAATCAGAAACGATCTTAACATGTCGACAAGCAAGTATGAAAGTATTAAAATCCATGTTCTCAAAAAGGCTGAATACCCCACATGGAGGGTAAAGATGTTGATGTATCTGGAGGCAACTGATCCTAACTATCTCGATCGAATATATGATGGACCATATATCCCTAAGAGACTGGTTGCTAGAACAGATACTATACCTGAGCACTATGTTCAGAAGACAAAGGCTGAATGGACTCCTGAGGAAAAGGCTGAGATACTCAGAGATGCAAAGGTGAAGAATATTATTCATAATAGTCTTGATGTTGTCATGTCAAATAGAGTGATAGCTTGTAAAACTGCTAAGGAAATCTGGGAAACTTTGGAGACTCAATGCCAGGGTACTGAATCTATCAAAAGAAACAGAAGGGCTCTGTTGATTCAAGAGTACGAGCAGTTTGATGCAAAATCTGATGAGAGTCTCACTGATCTGTATGATAGATTTCTGACACTATTGAATAATCTATCTCTGGTGGGTAAAGAGTATGATCCAGAAGACTCAAATACCAAGTTTCTTAGAGCTCTGCCTGAGGAGTGGGATACTCAAACCTCTATCATTAGGCATCAGTATGATCTTAATACTCTATCTCTTGATGAAGTCTATGGGATGCTAAGAACCCATGATCTTGAGGTTCAACAGAGGAAGAATAAGAAGACCAACAAAACAAAGGCTGTTGCTTGGAATGCTGAATAAAAATCAAAAGGAAAAAGTGTGGAGGTTTCAAGAAGGAGAAGTAGAGTCGTTGAGTCCAATACTAATGACTCATCATCAGATTCTGATGCAAATCCTGATACTGATACTGATGATGATTCTACTGATTCTGATATGATGGAAATGGTTGCTATGATAGTCAAGGGTTTCAAGAAGATGAAGTTCAGAAAGGCTAAGAGACAAGGCAACTTTCAGAAGAAACCTGTCAATACTGACAAGAACAGGTATAACAAGAATGAGAGCAAAGGCAGCAAGTTTGACAAGTCAAAAGTCAAATGCTACAATTGTGATGGAATGGGTCACTTTGCAACTGAATGCAAAAAGGCCAAAACCAAAGCTCTAATCTCATCTAGCAAGGATTGGATGGACTTTTCCTCAGACTCTGAAGAAGGAAAAGTGAACTATGCACTAATGGCAAATGTGGATGAGATTGCTGCTCCTGAAAATAAGGTACCTGAAGTTGTTTTTGATTTTGACATTGATAATGTCTCTGAGTTAAGATCTTTCTTAAAATCTCTGCATATTAGATTTAAAAGTCAATCTCTTGAAAATGCTAGAATAATATCTGAGATGTCAGAATTGACTAAAAGAAATGATCATCTAGAAGCTGAGTTACTCTTCATGGAAGAAGTACAAAACGAATGTGATAAGGCTAAGCACATGAAGCTAGAAATGGAGTTTAAATGTACTGCACTTGAAAAGGAACTTAATGAAGTTAATGAGAAACTCAGAACCTGAACACACTCTGGAAAGAAAACACACGATCTTATCACAGATAAGAACTAGAAAGAAGGTCTAGGTTATAAACTAGAGGACAAAAAGAAAAATAAAGTTAAAGTTGTTACTACAGAAACAACTAAAACAGGAAGAGTTGTTGTGAATGAGTCAACAAATCCAAAAACCTATAGACATATAATGGACAGAACAAAGACCAAATTAAAACCTGTCAAGTATGTGTATCCAGAAAATCCCAACTCTACTTTAGAAAAGGGATCTACTTCTACACAGAATTCTAAGTCTAAATCTGTCAAAAATATAGGTCTTTTGTCTAAGAAAAAACTCTGAGACAAAATCTGTGAAGCGACAGATAGAGAGAAAACCACTACTGCTAAGAGGAATAGAAATGGTAAAATTGGAATAAACAAAGAGAATAATTATAAGTATATTCCAAATGCACCAAGGAAAACATGCTTTAATTGTGGTAACTCTAATCATCTTGCTATTGATTGCAGGAGGAGTAAAAAGAAAGCTACTGTAGTTCCTAAGTCTGACATTAGGAATAGATCAGTGTTTTATAAACCACAGAATCCTTGTTTTCACTGTGGCAGTAAATGGCATTCTATCTATACATGTGAAGAATACCATAGTTTGTACTACAACTATTATGATCCCTTGCCAAAATTTAATAAAAGTGTAAATTCTGGTAGAACAAAGAGTCTGAATACTAAGCATGCATCTATTAATTCTGATAATGACAAAGCAAATTCAGATGGATTTAAATCTGACAAAACTTTTTTTGTTAAAAAGACTTCTGCCGCTAATAGTGTTAAATTGCATGCCAAAAGAACCCAACAAGTGTGGGTTCTTAAAAATTCTAACTGAGCTCTTTGTGTTTCTGATTGCAGGGTAAAAAGAAAAATGTGTTAGTCATGGATAGTGGATGCTCTGTACACATGACGGGAAACAAAACCTTGCTATCAGAATTTGAGGAGAAAGCTGGCCCAACAGTGTCTTATGGAGATGGCAACATTGGACAAACTTTGGGATATGGCAATATAATCATTGGAAATGTCATCATTGAAAAAGTAGCTCTGGTGAACGGACTCAAACACAATCTGCTTAGTGTGAGTCAAATCACAGACAGAGGTTATCATGTCGACTTCAATGATACTCACTTTGAAGTGATCAGTAAAACATCTGGAAGGATTGTCTTGTCTGGTCAAATACGTGGTAACATTTATGAAGCCAATATCTACACCAATACTGATGGTCCCTCAACATGTCTCATCAGTAAAGCAACAGTAGATGAAAGTTGGAATTGGCAAAAGAAGCTTTCTCATCTCAACTTCAACAATATCAATGAGTTGGTTAAGAAAGATTTGGTAAGAGGATTACCAAAGGCGTTATATACTCCTGATGGACTCTGTGATGCTTGTCAGAAGGCTAAACAGAGAAGGACATCATTCAAGAGTAAATATGAATCCTCAATTGATGAACCATATCACATGTTACATCTTGACTTGTTTGGACCAGTCAACGTTATGTCCATCAGTAAGAAAAGGTATACTCTAGTCATTGTTGATGAATATACTAGATTTACCTGGGTGTATTTTCTGCACAGAAAAGATGAAACTGCAGAGATACTTTTGGACCATGTAAGGCTCATCGAAACTGGCACAAAGTACAAAGTCAAGATTCTAAGAAGTGATAATGGAACTGAATTCAAGAATTCAGTAATGGAAGAGTTCTGCAAATACAAAGGAATAGTTCAACAATTCTCTGCTCCTGGCACACCCCAGCAAAATGGAGTAGTTGAAAGAAAGAACATATTTCTCATTGAAGCTGGCAGAACAATGTTGGAGGAAACAAAACTACCTACATATTTCTGGGCAGAAGCAGTCAACACAGCATGCTACACTCAGAACATTACTCTAATCAACAGACATGGTGTCACTCCTTATCAAATGATTAAAGAGAAGAAGCCGAGTCTGAAACATTTGCATGTGTTTGGTTGCAAATGCTTTGTTCTTAGACCTCATCCTGAACAGCTAGGAAAATTTGAAACCAAAGCTGATGAGGGCATTTTTGTTGGTTATCCAACTTCAAGAGCCTTTAAAGTATATAATCTAAGAACAAGGACAGTCATGGAGTCTATCAATGTTTCTTTTGATGATAAGAAGATAACAGGAATTGCTGAAGACTCGCATGACAGTTTGATCTTTGCGAATGAAGCTACCAAGAATTCTGATGAAGTAATGTCAGATAATGATACTCCATCAGATCCTGATGATCGACCAATGCCTGATGAAACAACAATTACTGATGATGATTCAAATAATGCAAATGTTGAGGGGGAGCAACAACAAAATACCATCAGTACTGAAACAACTCAAACATCAGGAGGAGAATCATCAGAAACAGATTCAAGTGATAATCCTGACAGCACTTCAGGAGGAGATAACACTATCTAAGGGGGAGCTTCTAATAATTCTAGTTCTTTTGAAGATAACACCAATCAAGGGGGAGCATCCAACTCAAGAAATGATTTACCATCAGCAAGGAAATGGACCAAAAGCCATACTCCTTATTTAATCATTGGGAATCCTGATGCAGGTGTTAAAAGCAGAAGTTCAACACAAAATGAATGCCTCTATAATAACTTTCTATCAAAGGAGGAGCCTAAAAAGGTTGAGGAAGCTTATTGGGTTAAAGCAATGCAAGAAGAACTGAATGAATTTGAAAGAAATGAAGTCTGGAAACTAGTACCAAGACCAAAAAGGTAGATCAATTGTTGGTACAAAGTGGATGTTCAGAAACAAGACAGATTCATATGGCACTATTGTGAGAAATAAAGCAAGACTAGTTGCAAAGGGGTACTCTCAATAGGAAGGAATTGACTATGATGAAACTTTTGCTCCTGGTGCGAGGCTAGAAGCCATCAGAATTTTTCTGGCATATGCAACTCATAAGCAATTCAAAGTTTTCCAGATGGATGTTAAAAGTTCTTTTCTGAATGGAGAATTGGAAGAAGAAGTATATGTTGAACAACCTCCTGGTTTCATTCATCCTAAATATCCAGATCATGTCTATAGATTGGATAAAGCACTTTATGGACTAAAGCAAGCTCCAAGAGCCTGGTATGAAACACTAGCTCAATTCTTACTGGAAAGTGGTTTCAAAAGAGGTACAATTGATAAAACCTTGTTTTATTTGAATTGTGGGAAGGACTTGCTGTTAGTTCAGATTTAAGTTGATGATATCATTTTTGGGTCAACTAACCCCAAATTGTGTGAGAAATTTTCAATACTGATGCAGTCTAGATATCAAATGAGCATGATGGGAGAAATGAGCTATTTCTTAGGTCTACAAGTTAAACAGATTGATGATGGAATTTTTATCAATCAGTCAAAGTACACAAAGAATCTATTGAAGAAGTTTAATATGCAAGATAGTTCTACTGCTACAACTCCCATAGCTACAGCTACAAAGCTTGATCCTGATCAAGGTATTGAGGTAGATGTAACTAACTACAGAGGTATGATAGGCTCACTTTTGTATCTAACAGCTAGCAGACCAGATATCATGTATGAAACCTGTCTATGTGCAAGATTTCAGGTGAACCCCAGAGAACCACATCTCATTGTTGTTAAAAGGATTTTCAGATACTTGAAAGGCACTTCATCACTTGGCCTTTGGTATGCTAGAGAGTCTGACTTTAATCTATGTGGTTACTCAGATGCTGGTTTTGCAGGATGTAAAATAGACAGGAAAAGTACTTCAGGTAGTTGTCAGTTTCTTAGAGGAAGACTAGTTTCTTGGTTTAGTAAAATGCAAAAGTCTATATCCACGTCAACTGCAGAAGCTGAGTACATAGCTGTAGGAAGCTGTTGTGCTCAGATCATGTGGATGAGGAATCAGCTAATGGACTATGGTTTGTCATATTCAAAAATACCTATTTATTGTGATAACCATAGTGCTATTGCTATGACAGGAAATCCAGTTCAACATTCTCTTACTAAGCATATCAGTATCAGATATCATTTCATAAGAGAACAAGTACTAGAAGGGACAATCGAACTCCATTTTGTTCCTACTGATCAACAGCTTGCTGATATATTCACCAAGCCACTACCTGAAGCTACTTTTACAAAATTGGTGAATGAATTAGGAATGGTAAACTATGAAAGTTTCTGAGAACAAAGGGAGACCAAATACTGATGAGTGTCAGATCCTGATGCATGTCGAATACTGACGAAAAGTCAATCCTGACGTCAGTCAAACATCAGATCCTGATGCAATGGTTTGGTTATCAGTACAATATGTATACTACAAGTAATCCCTAATTGTTCTGTTCCTGATTTAACTGTGGTTACTGTTGATGAATTTGTTACTTACATGATTACTTTAATTAGTTTTCATTTTCTTTGATTTAATTCTTTGAAGAACAATTCATAAACATAAAATTTGCAGAACACATTGAATAAGATTAGAGAAACAGGATTTTTCATTGATAATAAGAAAGAGATTACATGCAAGTATTACATCTTTTTGTTCTCTCTATCTACTAATCTATTCAACAGGAAAATAAAAAGTGAAGTCCAAACCACTCCATTTGTTAGCAGCCATCCCAGATCCCATCTTTGCCATTTTGTTTGGGTGGAAGTTGAAGGGATAAGGTTATTTTTGCTGACATATTCATTAACAATGGTTGGTGGTGTTGGATGAGGATGCCTTAGAGGAAAGCCATGTTAATGTTGCTTGAAGAGCAGCATCGATGTCGATCACTCTTGCAGGCTTTTCCCTCTCGATTTCTTCAAGACTGGCATCCATCTGCAGCCACAAAGTTTCAAGCTGCCTTTCCCAGTCAAAGGCATCAAACTCTTCACGAGTATAACTGAAGATATCTCTGTTTTCTACGAGATGGAGATTCTTTTCCTCGATGGTAAGGTTTGACATTGTTTAACGGTGTGTTGTGTGAAGGGTTTTTGATTTTCAGGAGAGAATGAAGGATTAAAGGGATAGTGAACAAGTCTCTAGGCGTTAAATAGAGATGGGTGAGTAACGAAGTACTAAAACGCTTCGTATTCTGGTTTTTAATGGTTCCAAGTATTTTAAGAAAGTGTTATTTGTTTTTTTTTTAAATCAAATATTTTATTGTTATATTCACAAATGCACTTCTTAAAATTACGAACGCGTGTATTTCACTCACTGATACATATATATACACAACGTGTCATATACGGTTAACACCACTCTCTCACGTCACACAAATCGATTACTGACACCTGTTTTGAGAAATTATTAGTTGTCTAAAATCAATTTAGTTCACTAAATTGATTCATTATTCTCAAAACTATCAGTATTGTTCTCTTCTTTGCGCGAACATAAACCCTAATTGTACGAAATTTCAATCTCTCTTTGTCACACCAAAAATGGAGAATTCATCATTTATAAACAATAAGATTGTTATCAATGGTGTTACTTTTGCTCCCAACAATTATGTTGCTATTCTTGACCATCAGGAATTATGATGTGTCAAATTATACCTAACCGCAAGCGCACGGTGTCTATTGCTAGTATAGATGGCAAGCGGGTCGAATCCACAAGGAGACAGGTTCTACTAATTCCTTTTCAGTTATCGTTAATTGTTTCAAGGGTTAGACGAATATTGGAGAATATTAATTAACTAATTAAACAAGATTAACACTAATTAAACAGATGATAAACAAATTATTTAAAACCTAGGGCAATCAGGTCCACCATGCTTACACAATTGGCTCTTAAGCTAAAGCAATCAATGTGATCCTATAACTAGAGTATGTTAATCTCTTTCAAGCATTAACACTCTTGAAACATTCAACACAATTAACCACTTTTAGTAATTCAATCAATCAGTTAATTAGAGTCAAGTTAATCTCTTCCAAGCATTAACGCTCTCAGAAATCCAATGATGCTTCCGCACTCAAATTCAATTCTGCTAATCGTATGTGTGCCTCTAGTAAGTAAATCTCTCGATCCATACCCCTATTTGCATATAATTAATCCATGATATCGGCCGATTACACAAATTAATGATTAAAACATATCAATCAGAATTAACCATAACCAATCAAACCACTATGAAAATCATGCCAATATTAGTGCAAACATTGCTTCCCATTAAGCCCTAGAAATAACTACTCGCTAATAATTAAATAAGTAAAACAACTAGTAAAAGAAGAAAACATAATTAAACTAATAAGAACAAAGAAAAGATTAAGAGAACAAAACCTTCAAACTTCAATGTTGTCACCCAAAAGAAGAGTCATTGTGTTTCTCTACATCTCCAACTAATAATAATAATCTACTCTAAACTATATTATCTGATCTAATATTACATCCTTAATAATGTGTCCCAAGATGTGTTTATATAGGCTCTAGATCTCTTGCCCAGCAATAAATTACCTTCTAATACAATTAGAATTCAATTTAGGTACCAAAAACTGCCCAAAATACAATTAGAACTTGAAAAGGGCAAAACAGTAAATTCTCTGCTCCCATCAGTCTGCTTGTCGCGCAATCTGCACCCACCACACGCAGCCTGCGCACGCGATCACTGTCCTAAGTTGTAGAAAATCTTCCAGGCTTCGCGTGGACAGCTTACGGGCCTCAAACGGACTTATAGAACTCCAGATATGGCCAAAACAGTGTAGACTGCGCAACTAGTCCAATAATTCCGAAATTTCATCTATTTTATCTCCAAATTTGCTCTTTTTGCTCCAAATCCTTCCAAGTTATGAATTCTTTATTTCCTACAATAAAATAATCAAATCTATTAAATAAAAATCCAAATCAATGCAAAACACAATAAATATGAGAATAAAATCATCTAAAATATATATAAAAATATATTCTATCAAACAACCCCACACTAAGCATTTGCACGTCCTCGGGCAAATAAGTGAAATAAAAACTAAGTCCTAACAAACATCACTTTCGTAGATGACCCGATTGCATTGAGCATATGCAACAAGCCGTTAAACCCCTAGGCAGCCCTAGTAGGACGAGTGTTGTCTCGTGAGGGTTTATAGTGAATATACCCACAAAATTCATCTAACCATGCAAAAGATCAATGCTAACACAACACCACACACACAAGTCCTCTCATGCCACATCAACTTAAGAATCAAAGCAAACATACGATGTCTTGGTGTCAAAAGTGCAAGTATTCACGTAGTTTACTCAACCAACATGTAGAAGGTCATAAAAATTTATGTCAAGTGTAAAAATAGTTGGTAATCATGCTAAGCCCACAAGAAATACATCTTTAAGTCTAAACCTGGGATCTCCTATGCCAAAACAAGTAATAACTCACCTTTCACTCAAAAACGAATATTCACTCAAGAACAAGGTTAAGTGTATCACTCAATTCCAACAAAATCATAAACACAACTTGACACTCGCAATCAATCTCACTCTCAACACAACATACATCACTGATGACAATCAAAATGTCTTTATTCGGGTTGTAACGTGGGCTAGGGACCAGGTATGTCAAGTAAAGCTAAAACAGGTTAAATGTCAAAAGCTAGTACCCAACAATAATCATTATTCAATTCCTTTTCTATTAAAACCACAAATACTTCCCCACACTTGGATTTTTCAATAACTATTACATAATAACTTGACTAGTCGAATGAAGAAGGATCATACAAACATAAGAATGCTCTCAAATTTATTTATTTTTCTTTTTTTTTTCTTTTTTCTGTTTTTTTCTGAGAGCTAAGGAATAAGCACAATGATCCATTGATATTATTATGAATTTCGACTAACAAGCATCAACCAAAATCAATATTCCCCAATGGTATGATCATCAATAACCCCCCTTTTATGAACACCTTATCACTCCCTTACGAACAATACTAGCCTTTGACAATTAGGTTCAAATTTAATGTAAGGATAATACAATAAAAAGGATAATGGCAAGTAACTTGGTGTGTCACCAAAAGAATAGGATTAAGCTCAACGGGTTAACTAATTGATCATGTTTAAAAGGTGTGGAAATATGGGAAATACGAGGTTAAACCTAAGTGCCTTTATCATCTCATCATCAAGTAATGTCATGCATTTCAAGAAAGATCTCAAGTAAGTGCTAGCAATGCAAACAACATGTGGACACTCAAGCAAACGAAAAATCATGCAAAAGATATGCATATAGGCTCAAAACTCACTTGGTGTGACAAAACATAATCAATCCCAAGTAACAAGACTCTCTAACGCACCTACTTGTACTCAAAGCATGGAAACCAAGTCATCTTGCACATATTCATGTCATTCTAATCACTTACTACATTCAATTAAGTCTACTAGCTTCAACTTGCTAGTGTACGTGTGTGCACAAGAACAAAGCACGTCACTTCTCATACAAAAGCGTCAAGAACACAAGAATTCTACGCATGCATGGGTGTATCAAGCAAAATACAACAACTAATCAAATTGCATGGCTAGAATTATTTTTGGTATTTTTCAATTTTTTTAATTTTTTTGAATTTTATAATATATAATTGTTTTTTGGATTTTTTATCATTGAGAACTCATCCCCACACTTAAGCGAGTCAATGTCCTCAATGACTCATTAACTAAACAAAGAAATCTACAATATATAAAACAGAAGGAAAGAAAAACTCCCCTTTGCAGAAGCATGATCCATGGGTTGCCTCCCAAGAAGCGCTTTTTTTTTAGAGTCATTAGCTTGACCTCCTCAAAAATACTCTGATGGAAACAGAATATCCAATTTCTCGATCATAAACTCGTCACCACAAAAAGTATCAAGAGTGTTAGTGGTTGTCTTTATCCTGCAGAAAGTCTCCAAACAAGCATCAGTAAAATAAAATATGTTATTAAAAAGCAATAGAGAGAATGCTTGTGCAGTTTTGGAAAACTTTGTGATAAAACAGCGATAAAATTCGACACCATGAAAATATTGAACTCCCTGGACATAAGGTGGAGGTTCTGGTGGTGGCTTTTCTTCACTCCTCACTTTCACTGGAGCCATTCGGACATCTTGGCTTATCACATCATTGGCTAATAAGACACTTCCATCTTCTCCCCCGTCTTTGGCTTGAAACGTAGGAGCCACTTTGTATGGATTCTCAACCAGAATTTGAGAAATATCATCTTGGACAATATTTGTTATCACATCAACCTTGAAATAATTGTTCTTGAGCAAAGAAGCCTTTTAAGTAGAGGCTAGATCGAGAGCAAATTTATCAATACATGGTAGCTTAGGCGCAGGTTGCGGAAGAGAAACAACAACCATCTCTGTATTGCTTCCCTTTGTAGCCTCATCATCAGTCACATTGTTTTCGGTAGCAGCAACATCATTGATCTCGTCATCGGTGGCATGCTCCTTCTCTTTATCAATGGCCTCATCATCAACATACATGGAGAAACTATCATATTCCTGATCGCTTGTGAGATTGATAGCAGTCAGGTCCTCTTCGGATCGGATAGATGATGATGGTAAATAGTCGAGCTGCCCTGTAATAGAAGAGTTAGCCAACTTTGCAATTTGAGATTCAATCGCCAAACTTTGAGTTTCTAATTCTTGAAAACTCTTTAGCAGTTTATTCAAGATATCCCACATCTCATTTGTCTAATCAGCTTGCACATCTACGCTGGATTGAGAAACATGTAGATCTTCTTGTAGAGGAGGATATTGATATTCTTGATATGGCGGCTGCTCATATGACTGATAATATTGTTGCTCAAACTGTTGCTGATTATGATATGGAAAATTTTGAGCACCATTGTCCTGGTAGTAGAAATCTGGTTGATTCACGTATTCTTGATCAAAAGTGTTTGAATACTGATTGTACCCATATCCTTCTTCAAAAGAATTCATTTGTCCCCACTGAGCACTCTGAGAATTATAGACATTGTAAGAGCATTCAAAACCAAAGTGACCCTGGACACCACAAATTGGACAAAAATTGTAAGTTTTAGGGGCCACTTGTGACATCTCATTGATACTCATTGGACGCATAGTGGGCTCTGTAGTCTTTGACATGGCAATCTCTCGAGTATGTGCCTCTACTAGGGAAGATAAGAGTGCAAAAGTATCAACATCACCCATTGCAAACCTGTAGACACTCAACAAATCCAAGAAAATGAAGTAAAATTTGCCTCAATTGGAACAAAGGCAATGGAAACAATCGAAACAACTAAATTAAAATCAACAGAAACTCGCTGTCTTCCCGGCAGCGGCGCCAAAAACTTGATGTGTCAAATTATACCTAACCGCAAGCGCACGGTGTCTATTGCTAGTATAGATGGCAAGCGGGTCGAATCCACAAGGAGACAGGTTCTACTAATTCCTTTTCAGTTATCGTTAATTGTTTCAAGGGTCAGACGAATATTGGAGAATATTAATTAACTAATTAAACAAGATTAACACTAACTAAACAGATGATAAACAAATTATTTAAAACCTAGGGCAATCAGGTCCATCATGATTACACAATTGGCTCTTAAGCTAAAGCAATCAATGTGATCCTATAACTAGAGTATGTTAATCTCTTTCAAGCATTAACACTCTCGAAACATTCAACACAATTAACCACTTTTAGTAATTCAATCAATCAGGTAATTAGAGTCAAGTTAATCTCTTCCAAGCATTAACGCTCTCAGAAATCCAATGATGCTTCCGCACTCAAACAATTCTGCTAATCGTATGTGTGCCTCTAGTAAGTAAATCTCTCGATCCATACCCCTATTTGCATATAATTAATCCATGATATCGGCCGATTACACAAATTAATGATTAAAACATATCAATCAGAATTAACCATAACCAATCAAACCACTATGAAAATCATGCCAATATTAGTGCAAACATTGCTTCCCTTTAAGCCCTAGAAATAACTACTCGCTAATAATTAAATAAGTAAAACAACTAGTAAAAGAAGAAAACATAATTAAACTAATAAGAACAAAGAAAAGATTAAGAGAACAAAACCTTCAAACTTCAATGTTGTCACCCAAAAGAAGAGTCATGGTGTTTCTCTACATCTCCAACTAATAATAATAATCTACTCTAAACTATATTATCTGATCTAATATTACATCCTTAATAATGTGTCCCAAGATGTGTTTATATAGGCTCTAGATCTCTTGCCCAGCAATAAATTACCTTCTAATACAATTAGAATTCAATTTAGGTACCAAAAACTGCCCAAAATACAATTAGAACTTGAAAAGGGCAAAACAGTAAATTCTCTGCTCCCATCAGTCTGCTTGTCGCGCAATCTGCACCCACCACACACAGCCTGCGCACGCGATCACTGTCCTAAGTTGTAGAAAATCTTCCAGGCTTCGCGTGGACAGCTTACGGGCCTCAAACGGACTTATAGAACTCCAGATATGGCCAAAACAGTGTAGACTGCGCAACCAGTCCAATAATTCCGAAATTTCATCTATTTTATCTCCAAATTTGCTCTTTTTGCTCCAAATCCTTCCAAGTTATGAATTCTTTATTTCCTACAATAAAACAATCAAATCTATTAAATAAAAATCCAAATCAATGCAAAACACAATAAATATGAGAATAAAATCATCTAAAATATATATAAATATATATTCTATCAAATTATCGAATGATTTTCATATCATTCAGGATTTCTTGGCGTCTAGTCCGATTCATTATGCTTTAACGGCACCCGCCAAAGTCTCTTTCAAGTGTGTGATGCAGGTTTGGAAGACTGCTATCTTTGGTGTTCTTGAACCTTCAGGAAGACCTAATCTGACCTTTACGCACAATGGAGTTACACATCAAGTTACTCCAGAAGTAGTGTGTGAAGCTCTGCACTTACCTTCTCTAAACGGTAAGATTCCAGCAACAATTTCTGATGCTTCATTGTTGGAATTTGCTACGAGTCTTGGTTACAATGGAAATCCAAGAAAGTTTGGAGAGCTATACAGAACTAAGCTAAAGAAGGAATGGAATTTCTTCTTTGATACCATCAGTAGGTGCTTCTTGAACAAAGTTTCTAACTTTGATGCACTGACGGCTTCAGTTCACATTGGGTACTCTCTAATCCTTGATATTGTATTTGATTATGGGTCTTTCATATTGAGAGCATTAAATGCTAGGAAAACAGATAAATGTGGTTATGTCTGTTTTATTAGATTTTTTCAACTAATATTCTCTCACTTATGTCCCAATGATGATTTTGAAAATGATACAGTATTGCCTATCTGTAAGATATCAGAAAACAATATCAAGTCTTTGATTAAATCATATAAGGCTAATGGTTTTGAGGGAAATCCTTATATTCCTAAGGGGGTCTGGCTTCTCTTGAAAAAGAGATTGCCTGAACTTCGTGGCCCAGCTACAGGTGCTATGGGACAAGACCAAACACATTCTGTTCTTGACACAAGCACACATCAGAAATAGTTACCTAAACAGTCAACCACCTCTGGTGTCTCTCAAAAGACATCAATTGTAAAAGAAAAGAAATCAGCTAGATCTGATGTGTCTGGCAGACAATCAGGATCAAAGGATTTCTCCACTTCAGTTCGCACTAAAAAGAAGTCACAAGGAGGTAAACAAGAAGTTCAGGTTGATGAATCTTTGATGAAGGCTGGAGCATCTAAAGAAACAGGTGAAAAGAGGAAGTTTTTGCAACAGGTCTCTGATTCTGATAGTGATGATGACAAGACCATCTCTATAATTATGAAGAAAAAGGAAATTGCTGCTCCTGTTGTTGCTGAATTGGTTAAGCCAATAAAGCAAAAGAAGAGAAGAAGATTAGTCAACAAGAGTCAGTATTCTATTCCTGAAGATATGCAAAAGCTTAATGATGATATTGATCTTGATGAGTCATCAGTTCCTGACACATCTGTCATTCCTGATCTCTTTACTCCTGATACATCACCTGTGAAGACTGTTGAAATTTCTGATTCTCCAGCACCCACATCTCCTTAGAGAAGAATAATTGAGATGTCTATGGATGAAGTAAATGCTATTGCTGCTCAGCTTGGTCATAAACCAACACCTCTTCAGATTAAGAGACAAGCTGAAGCAAAGGTTTTTAGCAGACTGAAGAAACAGAGGATCACTTAACCTCTAAAAGGATCAAGCCCACAAGAACCTGAACTTCAAAGGAGTTCAGAAGCTGTTGAAGATCCAGTCACACAAGAACCACCCACTCAAAGTGTGGGTGCAGACATTTATGAAGGAATGGTCCCACAAGAACCACTTTCTCAAAGGGAAAGTGAAGACAAGAACATTCCTGCCCCACAAGAACCATCTTCTCAAAGTGAAGATGCAGGCAAGCTCACATCAGCACCGGAGATTTCTAACACTGCATTTGAGGGAAGCACACAAGAACCTTTGACTCAAAGTGTTAAAGCAGCTTCACAACCTCAGACTACACAAGAACCATTGGTAGTAAATACTGATGCAAGTCATTCTCCAGTTGCAGATGTTCATCCTGATGAAATTATTTCTGATCCAGATATTCCACTGCTCATTGAACCACTTTCTTCAAGACCAATGGAATCTATCTCAATTTCATCAGGTAATACTTCTATTTCTGCTTCTCTTACTGATAGTATGATTACAGATAGACCTGAGACAAGGGATACCTCTATCTGTATGACTTCAGTCCACTCCTCTCAGCCACCTCTTATTTCTTTGCATTTGTTGAGCCAGAACCTTTCTTGTGAGAAAGAGAGTGAACATTTAGAGAAAAAGAAGAGTGAAGAGAGGCAGTCTCCTGAACTGGCAAAAGGAGAGCTAGAAAAGAGTGAGAAGTTTCAAACTTCTGGTGAGGTAGTAGTTACTATTGAAAGTAACTTAGGTAATGTTGTGAGAAGTGATGAGATCACTTTACAAAAACAGAGAGATTTAGGAATTGTTTCTACTTTGAATGCAGGTTTTCAGGATACAACAGTCCCATCTGCTGTTGATTTAAAAATGAAAGGAGTTATGAATCCTGAAGACAATGTGGATGATAAAATTCTTGAGGCTAAAGATAGCTCAGATGATGATGATAATGATGATGATGCTGATCATGATACTGAAGCAGCTCAGCTTAAAGCTGTCATGAAAGCAAGTCTAGGCTCTACTTATGGATCATCCATTCACTTTATGGAGTCTATGGGTAAATCTACAGTTGCTCCAGTTGAGATCATAGGAGATTACAGAAATCTTATTCCTGAACATATTCAAGCTGCTAGAAGATCTGAATGGTATACTGAGTGGAATCAGTCTTCTGCTGATATAAATTTCAATAATGCACTTTTTCACTCAGGGCATATTGCTACTAAGATTTCTGATCCTAATCTCAAAGCTCATCTAAAGACAACAACTATTCTGGCAAAAGGGCTGAAGGATGAAATTAATTTTGTCAAGAGTGATAATGAAAAATTTCCTTCTCGATTTATTAAGGATTATTCTGAAATTGCCACTGCTAAACAGCTTCAACGTTTAAGCACCGCCTTCACCACAAGGATGGATACCTTGGAAGATATGGGTGTCACTATGTCCTCCAGAATGGCAAATATTGAAGATTCTCTACAACTTATCTTATCTTTATTGACTGATCCTGATGAGGCTACTGATGTCAAAAAGGGGGAGAAGGTAGTCAAAACAAAATGCACACCTGATCTAGTTGTAAGAAAGGATGATGATACTTCTGGAAATGATGGTGGTGCTCAGTCACATGTACCAGGAACCTTTGATGCTGCTTTGGTAACAAGGAGAAGTCAGTCACAAACTCAAACCAAGCGGTCAACTCATGTTTTTGAATTTGGGAAGAAAACAGTAAGAACAATGGAGCAATCTAAAATCCTGACAGAAGAACAAGAACAATTTTTGTCACCTGGTCAAAGTCAAAGGCAAACACTTCCTACAATTCTTGATGGTGATGAAGATTTGCTAATTACCGATGTAGAAGATGCTCCTCATCTTTTTGAGAAGATTACTACTGGGACAGGTGATAGTGAAATTGTATATCACACTAGTGTTAAGGTTCATCAGTATCATGCTGAGAAGGCACTTGCTTTAACTTCTGAAGAAAATCCAAATATGACTACTGATGAGATCTTAGAAGAACAAAACAGGATTCTTGAGGAGATTACTAGACAAAAAGAAGCTTCTACTGCAAGAAGAGGAAGAGGCAGAGGAAATAGAAATAGAGGAAAAGGAAGGAAACCAGTTCAGACAAGTACAAGACAGACAAGATCTAGTGGAATCAAAATAGAAGAAGTTACTGAGAATACAAAGAAGAAAGCTCCACTATTTCTTGAGAACACTCCATCATCTAATGTATTTGCTGAATCAGTTACAGTTGAAGAAGAAACTCCTTTGGTTAGAGGGAAGAAAGTTGTTGAAGAAGCTAAGGATAACATTGCTGGAATAACTCAAGTTATTGCTTCTGACTCTGAATCTATTAAGGATGCAACAGATGAGTACGTGAGAAGAATTTTTGAGTCTGATAAACAATTATGGTATGACAGAAATAGACTTGTTCCAGAACATCAACATGATAATACACCAGTAAGAGGGAAGAAAAGCAAGAATTGGAAGAACAGAGTAAGCAAATATAAAAAACCAGTTGTTTTCAAATTTGTTGGAGTAATTACTGGACCTTCACTTTCTGATGAATCTTCATTGGTTGCTAAAGTTGAATCTGCTGAATCTCTGCCATTGTGGACGAGTATGAAATCTAGTTTGAGGGGTTTAGAACCTGGAACAAGAGGAGGTATTGGATCTTGTAATGCAGAAGTTGTTTTTATATCTCAAACAGATCAACATTTTCTTGTTAAGAGGATTGGTGATGAACTAATTGTTGATGATCTTTGGGAACTGGAATCTGTTGCTATTGTTGCTTGCAATGTGGACTCAAAGAAGATAGAGAAATTGCTGTATTTCATGAAAGACAAAAGTGTCAAGAAGCTGTCTATTCATGAGGTGTTGTGCAAATCAACAAAAGAGTTAAAATATGTTCTCTATTTGCTTGAAAATAGACAGATCCCTGATAAAGAAGCCAATGTTTAAAATAACTGGTGTACCATGATCTTTAGAACAATCAAGTCCAGATATTTAGAAGGAGGATCAAGGTATGATGGTAATTACACTCCCATGTACTTTAATACAGAAGGACAAGAAGTTGAAATGCAAAAGGGTTCAGCTGTTAAAGAAGTGATATTTTATCAATAACAATTATCTCTGAATCCTGGTGGAAGGGATCTTGCATACTTACTATTGGGAGAGTTAAATTTACCAAGAAGCTCAATTCAGAATCTTAGAGCTGGAATCTATCAGATTGGTAAAGGTGATGAAGAACTCAGAAATCTGAAGAAAAGGTTAATTCACATTCTTTGTGATAAAGAAGAGGAGTTATTATCAAATTTCTTGCAGATGAGTAATTTCTTTGTGAGAATTTCTGAGACTAAGCCTGAGGATTTCTTGTAATATTTTGTTTTGATTTTTTGACATCACTGAATCAAGGAATTTGTGCTTTAGTTCACAAAGTACAAATTGGGGGAGATTGTTAGATATTGATTCAAGTGATGATCAGGACCTGGACTACTGATCAGATACTGATGCTGATGTCATCAGTATTGCACCTTCAGGATTGTGTTGTCATCAGGATTGGAAGCTGATCAGGATTTCATGAGGATATACATCAATCCATGAATCTAGGATGATTGACATGTCGGTTCCTAATTTATAGGAATGCACCTATCATTCAAGATATGTATTAAGAAACGTATGTAATTGATTTGATATATCTTGTAATTGATAGTGTATCTGTGTACTATATATAAACACAGTTTAGGTTTTACTTAAGGGTAATCGCTTACACGAATTATCTTGTAACCTAGCAGCTCTCAAGAACATAAGAATTTCTTGAGAGAGTTTGTAACAGTTTTATATCAGAGTTAATAAAGCTGTTATATATTCATACTTGTGTTATTATTTTTGTTTAAGTCGAAAATCTTATACAATTGTATTCAACCCCCCTTCTATAATTGTTAATTACTGGGCAACAGTTTGTGTACAGACGTACGTGTTTAAGCGTAGGAATTGCAGTGGACAAACCGAATGTGGAGAGAGCAAGAAAGTTTTGTTGTTTATGGAAAGCGGTGTTAGGTTGCATACGACTGAATATGTTCGGTGTTATATAGCTGATTGTTTTTAAAAGAAGGCTGTTATGTAGTGAGAACAGGTACACTGATTTCCTTTGTGGTTTGTTTTTGTATGCAGGGACAGAAGCAATACTCCTGGGCACACACTCAAACTACGGAAGCACACAGGATGAGAAGGCTTGTGGATGTGCAGCAACTTGGATATGATAGGGTATATAACTCTAAAGAATCTTAAATTAACATAAAAGACACACTTATTATTTACTTATATTTTGTATTGTCCTGTTTGTGTTCACCTCAGATAGTTCAGAGAAGATATTTTCTGTTTGGATTCTAGTAAAAAATGTATATCCCATTTCGCTGTCGGCAGGATTATAATGGGCAATTATTTATATAGATTGGACTAATGTATCACAGTATCACTTAAGTATGCATTAGTACAGAGTACATACTAGTTATGATATTTGATTGGTTGAGGTGTTTCTGAAATAATCCTTTTTGGTTCAAGTAACAAATGTTGATAATATCCGTCGTTCCTCTGTTGATTCTTAAACTAACAAATGTTGTAGCTTCATCACCGGGATACATCATCTATATTACATACTTTTCTATATTTTTTAGTATACATCATCTTAACATGTGACAGGACATGTTTGAGGAAAGCAAGAGCATTCTAGAACCAGCAATTGACTTGCTTTAGATTGCAGTATCTAATAAGTATCTTAGTAACCAGTTA
This sequence comes from Saposhnikovia divaricata, assembly GCA_036435485.1. Classification (NCBI taxonomy): domain Eukaryota; kingdom Viridiplantae; phylum Streptophyta; class Magnoliopsida; order Apiales; family Apiaceae; genus Saposhnikovia; species Saposhnikovia divaricata. The sequence goes on along the minus strand of CM071599.1, from coordinate 137,419,105 downwards.
AGCTGTTAAGTGGTAACATTCCTGATTCAATTGCAGACGTTCAGACACTTGAAGTTCTGTGAGTTATCTTCTCCACCGTAACTACCTCATCTTTGTTTAATATAAACTTCCACTTGTCTCTAGACGTCTGATAATGACACTTAATTTCATCTTCAATGACAGTCGGCTCGATAGGAATGGCTTAGAAGGCAGTGTCCCACTAAACCTCAACAATCTTGTCAATGTGGTTGAACTGTAAGTAATTTTTTCAAAACTTTTAGAGGTAAATCGTCTTCATACTTCGTGTTTGAGTTTTTGTGATTTCTTACTCTCTGACATACTGGTGTAGACATAGTAATTTGGCACACAACGAACTCACTGGCCCATTACCAGACTTGACTCAAATGAACTCTCTCAGTTATGTGTATGTCACAACATTTGTGCTAGTGCATTTTTAAATATAGTGACATAAAAATGTATTCAATTGACTAATTTGTATGCTTCTTATATGCAGGGACTTGAGTAACAATTCCTTTGATTCATCAGAAGCTCCTGCATGGTTCTCAACCCTATCATCACTTACAACTGTGAGTATTAAATGATGACGCGGGTTAAAAATATATGTATATAATATGCCAATCTCATCTAAAGTTCTGTTTCTTTGTTTAAGGTGGTCGAATATGGGTCGCTCCAAGGGCAAGTGCCACACGACCTTTTTGGTCTCCAACAAATTCAACAAGTGTAAGATGATACATATAATTTCCCAAGCTTCTTAATGAGTATAATTCACAAAAAAGAGAATAACACTTGCTTGTCTTTTTCACAGTAAACTGAGGGATAATGCATTTGACGAAACATTAAACATGAGTAGCCGCATCAGCCAGCAGCTGCAGCTCATTGATTTGCAGGACAACAACATATCCTTTATAACCCTAGGTTCTGGATATAAAAACACATTGATGTAAGCAATTTTTTTTACACATTTTGTATCATAATATAGTGACTTGCATTGTACATCAGAACAATAACAAATGCGAATTGTGTCTAGGTTAATAGGAAGTCCTGTATGCAACAAAGGTCTTAGGAATATGGACTTCTATAAGCTTCAACAAGAAACGTCACAGGCTTACTCAACTAGCGTAGGTAATTGTGCGAAAAAATCTTGTGCTTCTGGTCAAAAGCTTAAACCTCAGAGCTGTGAATGTGCATATCCATATGAAGGGATATTTAGAAACCATCAACAGGTCTTTTTTCTAATCCAGGCAATATATGTCATAGATTTGTGCAGCTAGATTTTATAGATGGATGAAGTTGATTTATATCAACTTTTGGATTTTAAACCTTTTTTTCTTCCAGGTATATTACTTACTCGAAGAAGGAAGCAGTTCGTTGCATTTAGTCAGTGCATGATTACACATTGGAGGATAGACCATTAAGGTCTGATCCTGTTGGCTTTAGTGGATGTTGTAGTGTTTTTTATCTATTTGCTTCTGTACTTTGAATTTTGAATTAGCGTACTTTAAACTTAGAATTATTGCAAGTGCTTGGTTTTAGTACATGTTGGTAAGAATTTGTAAAATTTTTACTTTAGTATTTTGTTGGCTACATCATTGGTTTGTTGTTGGTTTGGACCTACAGTTTTTTGTTGGCTTGGTTTGGACAAGATGGTTTTATGTATAAACAAAGCAGCCATTTCAATTTTTTTATAAAAAATTGTTGCATTTGACTATATCTTATGTTGCAGTATCATAAATTTAATGTTGCTAAAAAAATGTTTGGTGTTGCAATAAAAAAAATGATGTTGCTCAAACAATAATTGTAGAGTTGCATTAGACTCAACTAGTGTTGCATTAGATAGTGGTCCCCACTACTGATGTGGCACCATTTGGGCCCCACTACTGACGTGGCATCCTCTGGGACCCACTGTTGACGTGGCACCCCTAATGGCCCCAATGCTGACGTGGCATGGCCCTCCAGTTGTGAGGTGGCACCTTGTGGGTCCCACTGCTGACGTGGCATCTTGGTGGCCCCCACTATTGACGTGGCATCTTGCTATCGTGGCACCTTGCTGATGTGGCACCTCGTGAGATCCAATGCTGATGTGGCATGTGGGCCCCACTGCTGACGTGGCACCATGGTGAGCCCCGCTACTGAAATGGCTAAAAATCTTATGAAACACCATGTGGTGTTCCCTTTACGTGCTTTGGTGTTGCATAAGGCTACTTATGAAATACTTTCGTGGTGTTGCAATAGCTTGGAAAAGCGTTGCATTAGGGGTCTTACGCAACGTCAATACTTGCAACGCCCCTCTGGTGTTGCGTAAGGCCTTACGCAACGCTTTTCAGGTCTTTTACAACTTTATTTGGGGGTTGCGTATGCTCACTTATGGCGTAGTGCCTTAAAGCTATTTCGCTTCTCACTGTGTGTGTGAAACGATAGCCTCCCTGGATAAAATAAGAAAACGATGGCGTTGCAGAGAACGGCACCTTCGGCGAACAAAAACGAGCAAGAAACTATCACTAGAGAGAGAGGGCTATTGGATGTGTTTAGGTTACGAATGAGATAAATAACCCTAGACCCTAAGGGGGTATTTATAGGTTTGACAATACTTGTTCGCTACACAACTACCTTAATTAATTAAACGCGTTAATTAAGATAAGGCAGTAACGAAAAGATAACGATAAAACTTGTGCACTACACAATATCTGTAATCAAATCAGATCAGAGATTACACAATATCTGAAATCAAATCAAATTATACCGAATCAATTTAATTTAAATAGATTAATTTATTTTAATCCCAAGAATAGTGAAAATAATAATTAGCAAAACTAGTTTGGGTTCAGTTGGCCCAATTTTCTATTGCATTCGTATCCGGAGTTCGCACACGCGAAAAGCCCAAAGGCTTGCTAATTTCCACTTCTAAGGGTTCAACTTTGAGCAATCATATCTCATTGATCCCTTAACCATTTTGAGTAATTAAACATGTCTCAGAAAGCTCTCACGGAGGAGAACATTATCCAAGAATCACCCATTGCACGCACACAAGAAACGACTACTCAAAACTAGGCTCAAAATGACTTGTCAATGTGGAAAAAACCCACATTTTCCAACAATCCCCCACATGGATGAGACTGATAATGTAGTAGCACAAGCGAGACAAACAGACATGGATTTTGGCTTGGTGATAGATTCTTCGATCAGATATAGCATATGATAGGTAGAGAATGCTCCTTGAACCTTCGTTTGAGTAAGCATACCGACTTTACTGTAGACAGTAGACGTGCTTGTCTTTGAACTGTTCGACCGTTTGTGTAAACGATGATATACTTATCACTATACCCTTTGTGACTCGTTCAGCTCTCATGATTATGTCCATTTTGGCCATGGAACATCGTCCTGGTTCTGCAGGATTTTCTAAAGAATTGTGTCTTGCAATTCTCCTTTGAAGCGGCCCCACTTCTCTTCCACATAGGTGATCTTTATTTTTAAAGGGTAACCCGCATTTACTCAACTGAATTCCATGCATTCAAATCTTGAACTCCATGTATTCACCAAAAGATCATTAAAAGCTCGAAAGCATACCCTCGTACCTTACGGGTCTCACTGTTTCTCATCATAGGAATAGGCCAGGGATTACCCCCACAGTGATTTGATCATCATGATTTAGTTGGCCCATTGAACCAGGTTCTTGGGACCTCCAGTCAGCAATGGTTGGGTGTCCACCATGACACCGTTAAGCAATAGGTTTAAGGCCCATCACTCTCGATGATTTTTCAACCAGTTCTCTTGATAACCCTTTGGTTAGCGGATTCGCGATATTATCCTTTGACGGTATAAAGTAAATATTGATAATTCCGATTGACATTACCTATCTAATGGAACTATGTTGTCGTCGTATATGATGGGACTTTCCATTATACAATGTGCTTTGTGCTCTACCAATAGCTGATTGACTATCGCAATGTATTCCTATTGCAATCACAGGCTTTGCCCATCTCGGAATATTCTCCAGAAATTGGCGTAAGTATTCAGCCTCTTGTGCGTATTTATCTAATGCCACAAACTCAGCTTCCATTATGGACTGAGTTATCACCGTTTGTTTAGAGGATTTCCATGACACTGCTGCTCCAGCCAGTGTAAACACAAAACCACTCGTAGACTTTAGTGCCTTCTTGCTAGATATCCAGTTTGCGTCAGTATAACCTTCTAGTACTGCTGGGTAACTGTCATAATACAAACCATAGTCTCGAATTCCCCTCAAGTACCTTAGTACTCGAATGATCGCTTTCTAGTGATCAGCTCCCGAATTACTCGTAAATCTACTCAACTTGCTAATTGAGTATGCAATGTATGGTCTTGTACAACTCATAAGGTACATCAGACTTCCAATTATTCTTAAGTATTCCAGCTGCGAGACTCCTACACCTTTGTTCTTGGATAGATGCAAAGTTAAATCCACAGGTGTTCTTGTTTTCTTAATATCATCCTTGAGAAAGTTCTCAAGAATCTTGTCAACATCATGCGGTTGACTTAGTGCGAGACCCTCAGACATTCTAGGAACTTGAATTCCTAGAAATACATTTGCTAGTCCCATGTCAAATCTCGATTTTAACATGTCCTTTGTAGATTTGATCATTTTATCATTGCTACCGGCAATAAGTAGATCATCTACATACAACGTCATCATAATATATCCATTCTCGTCATCGTTATAGTAGACACAACTATTGCATTCATTGATCTTGAAGCCATTGGCCAACACAACCTCATCAAATTTTTCATGCCACTTTATAGGTGCTTGCTTCAAGCCATACAGTGATTTTACCAATCTACATACTTACCTTTCTTGTCCAGGGACAACAAACCCTTCAGGTTGTTTCATATAGATTTCCTCATCTATATCTCCATTTTGAAAAGCTGTTTTGATCACATCCATTTGATGCACTGTTAATTTTCACATTCCAGCGATAACAAACATCATCCTTATGGACGTTATTCGCGATACTGGAGAATATGTATCAAAATAGTCAAGGCCCTTTTGTTGCTTGTATCCCTTGATTACAAGTATAGCCTTGTACTTATCGATAGTACCATCAGGTTTCAATTTCATCTTGAAAACCCACTTGCTATCCAGTGACTTTCATCCGGCTGGCAAATCCACTAACTCCAAAGTATGATTCTGTAAAATCGAATCAACTTCACTTTTGATGGCCTTGATGTGCTAAAAATATGACGATTAAAATCGCAAGCGTACGATCATCGTTTTGATATTTAAGTTCGATCCACAGAGACTCTATATTTTCGCAACTCCTTAATTTTTAATTTAGGCGAACTAGAATAATTTGGTTTTGTGAAAGATTTAATTTAACTAATTAAAAAAACTAAATAATATGAAAATTATTAAACAGAAATAAAACGAGGCAGCAAAACAAGTACATATGCTACTGAACGAAAGACGCGTAAATGAAAAGAAGGAAATTAATGATTACATAATGATTAGATAATGAATAACAAGAAAATGAAAGAAAGGAAAAAAAAACATGGTAGATGCGAAGCATGGTAAATGGGGGCATAAACTAAAAAAAACAAGTCTACTAATTATTTTGGGATGGGACTTTGTTGGGCCTAAAACAAGCAAATGGGCCTGAATTAAAATTGAAGCTAAAATCTAGTCTTAACACTAACTAAGGACTTGGGCCAGGAAATGATTAAATGGGTCATGACAAGAATGGACCATCATTTTTAAACAAGCAAGCCTAGTAGACAATTAATGCAAAATAACAAAAAAGTGAGTAATTACTACAACTTAAAGCTTAAAAAGAAGAGAAATAAAAAAATGTGAAAAGATTAAAAGCAATAATTAATGACATGATTAACAATGATGATATTAACAACTAATATGATGATGACTAAAAACAAAGTAGGTTAACGTAGTGGTGTGAAAAAGGGCATGCTGGGCATGCTGAATGGTGCAGGCGCGCAGTGAACAAGATAATGAAAAAGAGAGTAGAAAACTTAACTTCTAAAATTCATAATTAATTGAAAAATTATCAGAAAAATAAAATAAAAATATCACTATGAACCTCTAAATTATTCTAAATTTAATAAAATATTTCCAAGTAAGATCCAACAAAAATTATTTTAATGTTGGAGTTCACCGGAATCTATGGAGTTGGCCGGAAAATTACCAAGCTTCACCGGAAATTTATTTTTAATCGGAAAATTTGGGTTTTCCAACAAACTCAAACCAAGTAGAAGAATCCCAAGAAAATAAAAAGGGAATGAAAATTTGCATTAATAGAATGAAGGTGTTTACAAGAACAATTACAAAAAATGGAAGAAAATAAAGATGGAGGCTACAAAATTTTAGGGTAACTAAACTAAAACGAGATGTACTAAATGACAGTAAAACGAAATCGGAAAAAAGACCAGCAAAAGAGAATAGCAAAAGAGAGAAAAAAAATTATAAAGTAAAGTGATTTGATTTCTGTCTCTCCCCCTGCTTCTCTCTTTGATGTGTCCTTTTATAGGACTTTGTTTACATATGAAAGCAATACCAAAGTCATAGTAAAAATCATGCTGCATTTTTCAAGATTGTTGCTCTTTTCTTTTTTTCAAGATTCCCTGCCTCCAACTTTTGAAATATCACGCCTGGCTGTTGAATATAAAGTCAAATGAAGGTTTTTTGGTGTGTTCGAAATATTCCAATTTGCTCCAAACTCTTAATTCTTTTTTCTTCTTCTTTTTTTCTAGTAATTTTTCTTCCTCTTTTCTCCTTCTTTGCACTTTATTTCTTTATTTTGTCATTCCTTTATTTTTTCATGAATTTCCTGAAATGCAACAAAATAATCTATTAAAATACGAGTTCAAGCAATAATTAGGTAATAAAAATATGCAAAAATATGTACTTATCAAATGCCACCATACCTATCTTTTGCTCGTCCTCGAGTAAAACAAAACGCCTATACTCATTGTCGTAGGAATCATGGGTAATTTTAGGTTTACCAACCCGTTAAACTGGTAGACGATCTCTACACGAGGAGTGTTGTCTCCTATGGGTTTACAGAAGATATACCCATAAAATCTTTGAGATAAATCCGCAAGTATCCAACTTTCCTCTTTCAATCTAGCTTTCATTGGTGTCAACAAAATAATTTTGTAGGAAAATATATACCTTAAAGTTTATTCTAATAATAGCCAAGTTATAGGTTCCCACAATCCATTTCTTTCGACTCCAAACGTTTTCAAAAATCCTAAGGTGTGTAGTGAATTTAAGGCCTTTGATGGATAAGTGCATAAGAATATTTTCTCTTTTTCAACCAATATTGAACTGACTCAATCTCTATCAAAACAAGTATATCTAGCCAAATTTCACGTTCTTAGTAGTTAGACCTACTGTGCAATGGTTGAGGTTCCAAAAGACTTTTGCATCGATACCTATTTAGCAAGTTTTAGGTCAACAATCCCAGATCACAAAGGACCTTAGGTTGCTAGGCACAAAGTCCCCTCGGACTTACTTACTCGGGTTATCAATGAGCCCAACCTAGCCGATTTCCCTACTAAGAATTTATTATTACAAAATTACATTAGCACTCTACAATTACAAACATTTATTGACTATTTTTTTTAAGGCACTATAGGAACAATTTTCGCAAAGGTTTGATTCGACATTGTTTTAACATGTGGGTTCTTTCTCAGGTATCGAATAACATTCCTATACAATTTTTCCATCAAAGGTCTTGTGCAAATGTGTCGTCTTGGACTTTTAAGCAAAAATTTGTTCGACACAAGTCTCATGAGGAAAACCTTACTTGACTACGTTCAAATTATCTACAGGCATTATACATATAATTTTTGAAAAACAATTAACGCCAACTAGTTCTAAAGTTCAAAGAGCGGGAAGGACAACTAAGCTAAAATATCTCTATTTTTGGATTTTTAAAATTTTTAATTTTTTTGGATTTTTCAATTTTATGTAGTTACACTAAAACCCTCCACCATACCTAAATTATGCATTGTCCTCAATGTATACAAATGCAAGAGAAATGAGTAAAGGAGAATGAGGAGATAATACCTGACAAGGGATGATGGAGACGAAAAACTTCTAAAAATTACGAAAGAAAACAACTCACACACACTTGTACTCCCCCATACCTATCTTTCACGAAGGGTGCTTAAGGAATAAAACCGAATCAGCCGATACCAGTGGGAAAATTGGGATGCAGCTTTGAGAAAGAATCAAGATATTTTTTAAAATTTTGATTAGAAAATACTTTCTCAAGCAACATGGAATCATTCAACCTTATGGAACAAATGTCACTAATGTTCTCCCTAAACTAACTTAAGGCTTCTTCATTTTGTTTAAGCAAATTAGAGACAATGAAAGTTTGGTCATGGGTTGAATCACTAGGAATAACGTAAGATAAGGGTCCGTCTTCTCCTAAGGGATGTTGATCAAACTCGGGATGATACATAGTTGAGTCAAATGCGGGAGGTGTTACCACGAGACTCTTAACAACGGGCTCAACACTAACAACCTCGGGTGGTTTCTCCCACTTGGAACAAATGTCGTCCAACTCTCTCAACATCTCTTCCGAGGTCATATCCCTTAACGACTCATTATACACTTGATTAGACGCATAGTTGACTTTAAAATCCTCCTTGAGAAGAGACTCAATCTCACCATCCCCAAAGCTAGAACATGTGACAAACTTGTTGACAATATTAACCCCTTTTGATTGTTCAAAAAGCTCATTGGGTTCTTTTCCTACATTGAAAATGTTAAGGTCAACGGTCATGTTACCAAATGTGAGTTTCATCGAACCATCCCTACAATTGATCAAGGCATTGGATGTAGCAAGAAAAGGTCTTCTTAGAATGATAGGGATTTGGTTCTTAGGATTCGTGATGGGTTGTATCTCGAGAACGACAAAGTCAACCGGGAAGATAAAATCACCAATTTTAATCAAGACATCTTCTACGATTCCCTTAGGCATTTTGACAGAACGATCAGCTAGTTGAAGTGTCATGTTCGTCCTCTTAAGTTCACCTAACCCTAGGGCTTGATAGACAGAAAATGGAAGAAGATTCACACTCGTTCCTAAGTCAAGTAACGCTTTATCCACAAAGGTATCGCCTATAACACATGAAATTGTAGGACATCCGGGGTCCTTATATTTCACGGGAATTTGATTCGGAAGAATTGAATTGACACGAGTGGTCAAAAAGGCTTTCTTAGGGACGTGGGTGGAGCGCTTATGAGTACACAAATCTTTTAGACACTTAGCATAAGAAGGAATTTGTTGAATGGCATCTAAAAGAGGAATGTTTATCTCGGCATGCTTAAAGACTTCCAAAATCTTATCTACTTGAGCCAATTGTTTGTTTGAAAGGAGTCTTTGAGAATAAGGAGCTTTAGGCTTAAAGACACGTTCACTAGGTTCTTCGGGAATGGATTTTGAAGACGAAGGTTCAATAGGTGAAGGTGGTGTACTAGCTGACTTGAGAGGCTCGGGATTTGGGAGTTGTGCGGAGTGATCAAGGCTAGGGTTCGGTTCAACATAGGACTCTTCTTCTTCGGGAGACTCGACACCTACTTAATTATCAACTTGATTTCCTGACATTATAGAAATGATGGCGTTAACATTTTCATGATGTCTTTGGTTGAGAGGAAATTTAGGGTTGACCTCGGGTTAACTCGGGAAGTTGTTCTTTTCTCGCTCATACATGGCGTTGGCTAATTGACTCACTTGAACCTCTAACTTAGATATGGCTTGAGTACTACCATTTAAAATTTGCCTATCTTGAGTCATGGTTTGCATGAATTGTTGAGATTGAGCCAAATTAGTTGTTGATTTTAAAAGCACATCAAGACTCTTTTCCAAGGAATTAAGTCTCTTATCCGACTCATGAAAGCCGGGAGGGTGGGCAAATGCTTGAGTTGGATAAGGACCTTGATTTTGAGTCGGGTAAGAGTTAGGCTTTTGAAAAGAAGGTGGCGGAGATTGGTAGTTTTGACCTTGGTTCCATGAGAAATTTGGGTGATTTCTCCACCCAGGATTGTAAGTAGGAGCAAAAGGATCATTCCTTTGGTTTGGTTGAAACATGGCATTGACTTGCTCACACTCGGAAAAGTTCGGAAAACCTTGATTATAATTCGAACACATAGACACTGGTGAGGGGGCCTTACTAGTTTCTAGGGCTTCGAGTTTTCTAGTTAGAGTAGCTAATTTGGAATCGGTTGCAATCGAATTTCCAATCGAATGCAAACCCCTAGATGATGAACTAGATGATTCGTTTGACTTATTCAGTTCCCTAGTAGACTCCCACAACATCGTCTTTTCCGCTAATTCCTCGAAAAAGGCCCACCCTCCGTCCTCATCTTTCTCCATAAATTTACCTTGGCACATAGACTCTAATAAGGCGGTTGTTTGACTATCTAAGGCTTCGTAAACAATTTTGCAAAGTCTCCATTTTTCTATTCAATGGTGAGGGCATTGTGATAAAAGGCTTTTATCAAAATATTTCCAAAAAGACTCATTTTCCTTTTGATGAAATTGATTTATTTCATTTGTAATCCTAGCAGTCTTGTGGTTTGGAAAATACTTTTTTAGGAACATTACCACAAATCCCTCCCACGTGGAAATAGAATTAATAGGAAGACTATACAAGCATTTCTTAGCATTTTCTTTCAAAGCGAAGTTGATAAGTCTAATCCTAATGGAGTCTTCGGTCAATTGTTGGAGTTTTTGTAGGGCACAAACCTCCTCGAATTCATGAAGGAAAAGATACGGATCCTCACCCTCACTCCCGGTAAACTTAGGTAACATGCTAATGTGATGACCTTTAATCTCAAAGTTATTACCATTAACCGGTGGAAGAGTGATACAAGAAGGTTGGGTCGATGGGGCGGGATAACAACGATTCTTAAGAGATACTGCCATGGTAACTACGGGGTCAAGTATTTCTACGGGTTTGGATTCTGAAGAGGATGAACACTCAATTGGTCTCACTAACCTAGAAGAATTATCTCTAACCCAAGTAGTGCGCATAAACAGAATTGTAAGCAAGTAGCAAATAAGTACGAAAAATTAAACGCACAAAAGAAAAAGAAAAAAGAAATCAAAAGAAAAATTCTAGGCCTAGGTTTCTTTAACAAAATAAACTAGACCTTGTTCCTAACTTTAAGGACCACCAAAAATTCGGTAAATCAATAATTATTCGAACCGATTTGGCCAGGTAGGTACAAGTATTGCCAAGAGGCTAAACACCGGCCTAGACACCAAATCCTAATTGGCCAGGTAAGCTTTCGCTTGCCTAGACACCAAAAAAATCGGAATAATTAATGATTACGTCGTTTCTTAGGTACCTTCCTAATTGAGCGCGAAAATTCTATTGGCCATCTCTAATTTAATTTTATTAAGGCTAATGGCATGCAAAATGATGGATTAATTGTTGTGGGCCAAGGAAAGAGTGATGAAATCCCTTCCCTTATCTTGTGATGGGGTTTTGCCCTTAAAATTTATTAGAATGAATGCAACAAATAACAATTTTATTAAAAGAGATAAACAATTATGGATGCTTACACTACGTGTCCTAACTTAAAGAAAAGAAGAAAATTTAATGTACCTTCTGGTCCTCCAGCGATCACCACAATTTATAAGGTACAAAAAATTAAAAACAAGAAAATAAAAATCTAGATGATGTGCCCTAAGTGATTAAATGCATGATGCAATAATTATGTAATTTCTAACCAATTTTTTTTATTTTTATATTTTTTTAATTTTTTTAATTTTATTTTTTTTTTATTTTCTAAAAAAATAAAAATGCCGAAAAGAGAGAAATACGGGTTACCGAAGCACTCTTCCAAAAATTCCAATTTTCCTCCACGCTCCGAGAGAAGATTCCCGAAATTTCAAATTTCCAAAAAAAAAAATGAGATAAAAATGTGACAAGTAAAACTAATCCGAAAAATTAAAAATTAAGGCGCGAAAAATAATTAGTCCCCGGCAGCGGCGCCAAAAACTTGATGTGCTAAAAATATGACAATTAAAATCGCAACCGCATGATCATCGTTTTGATATTTAAGATTCGATCCATAGAGACTCTATATTTTCGCAACTCCTTAATTTTTAATTTAGGCGAACTAGAATAATTTGGTTTTGTGAAAGATTTAATTTAACTAATTAAAAAAACAAATAATATGGAAATTATTAAACAGAAATAAAACGAGGCAACAAAACAAGTACATATGCTACTGAACGAAAGATGCATAAATGAAAAGAAGGAAATTAATGATTACATAATGATTAGATAATGAATAACAAGAAAATGAAAGAAAGGAAAAAAAACATGGCAGATGCGAAGCATGGTAAATGAGGGCTTAAACTAAAAAACACAAGTCTACTAATTACTTTGGGATGGGACTTTGTTGGGCCTAAAACAAGCAAATGGGCCTGAATTAAAATTGAAGCTAAAATCTGGTCTTAACACTAACTTAAGGACTTGGCCCAGGAAATGATTAAATGGGTCAAGACAAGAATGGACCAGGATTTTTAAACAAGCAAGCCTAATAGACGATTAATGTAAAATAATAAGAAAGTGAGTAATTACTACAATTTAAAGCTTAAAAAGAAGAGAAATAAAAAAATGTGAAAAGATTAAAAGCAATAATTAAAGACATGATTAACAATGATGATATTAACAACTAATATAATGATGACTAAAAACAAAGTAGGTTAACGTAGTGGTGTGAAAAAGGGCATGCTGAATGGTGCAGGCGCGCACTGAACAAGATAATGAAAAAGAGAGTAGAAAACTTAACTTCTAAAATTCATAATTAATTGAAAATTTATCAGAAAAATAAAATAAAAATATCACTATGAAGCTCTACATTATTATGAATTTAATAAAATATTTCCAAGTAAGATCCAACAAAAATTATTTTAATGTTGGAGTTCACATGAATCTAGGGAGATGGCAAGAAAATTACCAAGTTTCACCGGAAATTTATTTTTAACCGGAAAATTTGGGTTTTCTAACAAACTCAAACCAAGAAGAAGAATCCCAAGAAAATAAAAAGGGAATGAAAATTTGCATTAATAAAATGAAGGTATTTACAAGAACAATTACAAAAAATGGAAGAAAATAAAGATGGAGGCTACAAAATTTTAGGGTAACTAAACTAAAATGAGATGTACTAAAAGACAGTAAAATGGAATCGGGAAAAAGACCAGCAAAAGAGATTAGCAAAAGAGAGAAAAAAATATAAAGTAAAGTGATTTGATTTTTGTCTCTCCCCCTCTGTTTCTCTCTTTGTTGTGTCCTTTTATAGGACTTTGTTTAAATATGAAAGCAATACCAAAGTCATAATAAAAATCTTGCTGCACTTTTCAAGATTGTTGCTCTTTTCTTTTTTTCAAGATTCCCTGCCTGCAACTTTTGAAATATCACGCCCGGCTGCTGAATATAAAGTAAAATGAAGGTTTTGGGATGTGTTCGAAATATTCCAATTTGCTCCAAACTGTTAATTCTTTCTTCTTCTTCTTTTATTCTAGTCTTTTTTCTTCCTCTTTTCTCCTTCTTTGCACTTTATTTCTTTATTTTGCCATTCTTTTATTTTTCATGAATTTCCTGAAATGCAACAAAATAATCTATTAAAATACGAGTTCAAGCAATAATTAGGTAATAAAAATATGCAAAAATATGCAATTATCAGGCCTCCTTCCACATAGGTCCATCAGGTGATGTTACCGCTTCCTTATAGCTTTTCGGATCACCTTCTTCGAGCAAATAAGTAAGAAACTCTAACCCATAGGTTTTCTCCTTCCTTTATCTTTTGATCCTTCTCACTACCCCCACATTTTCGTCTTCACTTTCATTAATTTCATTATCATCATCAACAAACTCATGAGTTCGTTTAGACATTGTTGTGGAATAAAAACTAGGTTACGATTTGTAATTAATGCTAGGGTGGTTGAGCTTCGAGCTTTAATGGCTGTTCTTGCGTTCGAGACTAAACGGTCCTCACAAGATGCATACGTATCTCTGTATTACTAGGGAATCAAGCCAAAAAACGTAGTTATAGTTGATGGTGCCCTCGAGACTATGGCGGCGTGAGCTCACCTAGGGCGCAGTGGCTTTTATGTCCTTATTCGAGGATTAAGCCAAAACATAGTTCTGAGAAAGAGGGTCAGGCCCTTATATAGGCTGAGAAGCCTTAGAATTATGGTAGGATTGGGTGACTTTGTGGGCAAGTCACCGCCTTGAGGAAGGTTCTAGACTCCTTCCTTGTAGGAATCAGTTCCCATATCGAATTTTGTGCCTTGGAGGTTAAGTTTGGTAGGAGTAACATCCTTATTTGGCTCTAATTGCTGAGTTGTTTATTACCCTTAATATTAATTACGAAATTAATATTAAAATAGGGCTTTTGACCTCATTATTGGGCCCCACGTCTGGACCATGCTGAGTCTAAATAATGCCACATTAAATGTGTCTTTAGGGCTTATTTTTACCCCATATCATTTGCCCCCCAACTTCTAGGAAAACTGATCAGGTTTTCGTTGAAGTTTTAACGGCCTTTTCGAGACTTGGGTCAGGGTTTATTGCTCTTACATGAGTATTCAACAATATCATCTTAATGTAAGGCATGGAGCAACTGACGCATTTACGACGATGTTGAACGACACTAAACGGTGTTAAACGGCACTAAACAGCGTTAATCAGCCTCAAACAACGTTTAAATAGTGTTAAACGATGTTAGACGGCATAAAACAGCACTAACAGCGCTAATCTACAATAATCGGTGCTTAAACGACAATAAACGGTGCTAATTGGCACTAAACAGCGCTAATTGGCACTAATCGATGCTAATTGGCACTAATCGGTGCTTAATCGGCACTAATCGGTGCTAATCGGCACTAAATTGTGCTAATCTTGACCTCTTTTTAGTACTGAAAACCATCCGAGATTCGCTGAAAATGTCGAGATCTAGGACTGAAAACTATCTGAGGTTCGCTGAAAAAGTCGAGATCTAGGACCATGAACTAACCCGTGATCGGCCGGATCAAGGGCTAGCTCGTGGTCGGCTAGCTCATGATCGGCCAAAGGGCTTGAAGCCACCATGGTCGGCCGAACCATGGTCGGCTGGGAGGTGATCGGCCGAAAGGCCCGAAAAACTCGTGGTCGGCCGGGAGGTGGTCGGCTGCGGCCCCTCGTGTGCCGTGGTCGGCTGCTTCGTGGTCGGCCGGCATCCCTCGGGCACGGTGGTCGGCTACCTCGTGGTTGGCTAGGAAACCCGGACCTGAAAACCATCTGTGGTCTTGAGGATCAAAAATTTTGATCTTGATCTCAAGTTACTATCTTGGTCATTCGTGACTTCATTATCTTAAGGATCAAGAACCTCAATTTGATCTTAAGTCGTCAGGGATCTAGGATCTAAAATCATCCGTGATCCTAAGGATCAAGAACCTTGATCTTGATTTTTAGTCGTCAGTTTGGTCATTCGTGACTTCTAACGATATTACTCCTTAATTTACGATTAGCACTGCTAATCTTGTGCTTAAGGTTAAACTTGTTACTTAACTTCTTAAGCGCAATCATCCTTTCGAAGGTCGTCCGTTTCGTGACTTCAGCAAATATATCAGCTATTTCTTCTCCGGCTTGTATGAATTATAACGATTCTTTCTGTATAACGCGGATAATTTTTGTCCTTTTTTCATCTATAAACGATGGATGGCCTTGTTCCCATCCAAGGTCTCCAACTTGTACGATCTTCGTCCTAGCGTCTTCTTGACTCGATACGGCCCTTCCCAATTAGGGGCTAGCTTTCCCTTCTGACCAACTCCAAAAGCTTCTATCTTCCTTAGAACCAGTTCGCCTTGACGAAAGAACCTCTCCTTAACTCTTCGGTTGTAATAAAAGGATGCTTTCTTTTGATGCTCCACATTTCTAGTGTTTGCCTCGTCCCTGACTTCATCAATCAGGTCCAGGGCGAGTCTCATGCCCTCTTCGTTAGTCTCTGGTTCAAATGCCTCAACTCGAGGTGACGCTTGCATGATCTCCAAAGGCACAACTGCCTCAGCTCCGTAAGCCAGCAGGAATGGGGTTGCTCCAGTTGTCACTTTACAAGTGGTACGGTATTCCCATAGTATGGGCAGCAACTCATCTACCAAAGTGTTTCTAGAGCGTTCGACCCTCTTCTTCAGTCCATCAAGGATAATTCGATTAGCTACCTCAGCTTGCCCATTAGCTTGTGGATGAGCCACTGAGGTAAAACGAAGCTCAATTGCATTTTCCTCGCAGTACTTCTTAAATTCTTCATTGTTAAACTGTGTCCCATTATCCGTCACAAGGACTCGAGGGATCCCATATCTGCAAATGATGTTCTCCCAAAAGAACTGGGAAACTTGCTTGGTGGTTATTTTGGCCAAAGGCTTAGCCTCAATCCACTTAGTGAAGTAGTCGATGGCAAATATCAAAAACTTCCTTTGTGCTGAAGCTACGGGGAAAGGACCAAGTATATCCATTCCCCACATTGCGAATGGAATAGGGGAGCTAACCGATGTTAACATCTCAGGCGGCTGCCTTACTATCGGAGCGTGCTTCTGGCATCGATCGCACCGCTTGACATAGCTCTGTGCATCGGCCAACATCTCTGGCCAGTAGAATCCCAAACGAGTTATTTTGTGAGCTAGGGCTCTGCCCCCAAGTGCTGCCCACAGATACCTTCATGAACTTCTTCCAAAGCTTCCCTTGCCTCTTGGGGCCTCAAACACTTCAAGTACAGGATGACAAAAGACCTTTTGTAAAGGACGCCTTCAATCAAGGCGTATCTCAATGCTCTCACTGACAGCTTTCGTGCCTCCAAGGCATCGTCAGGAAGCCATCCAGTTTCAAGGTGAGCTTTGATGGGATCCATCCAATAGCTTCCTAGATTAATTGGTGCTATCAACTTAGAGTTGATGGACGGGGCCTTCAAGACCTGGAAGTAAACACTCCCTGCATAATTCTCTATTTCAGAGGAAGCGAATTTGGACAAGGCATCAGCCTTAACGTTGTCCTCTCTTGGGATGTGCTCCACATAGCATTCCTCAAATTGGGTCATAACACCCTTCACGATCCTTAGATATTTTGCCATGGTTTCATCCTTGGCCTCAAACTCGCCATTCACTTGTGATACTACAAGCCTTGAGTCTCCACAGACCTTGAGATTCTTGGCCCTCATGATTCTTTCCAAGCCTAAGCCAGCTATCAATGCCTCATATTCAGCTTCATTGTTGGTAGTAGGAATGTCCAACTTCAAAACATATTCAACTATGAACCCATCGGGGCTTTGCAACACTAAACCTGCGCCACTAGATTTTGTTTTTGATGCTCCATCAAAATAGAGCACCCAATATTCCTTCTAATTCAGGTACGAGTTCTTCATCTTTATCTCCACTTTCAGGGGTAGTTACTATCTCCCGCCCCCCGACTTCTTGGTTGCTAATGGTACATTCAACCACGAATTCAGCCAATGCCTGAGCCTTGATGGCCGTTCGAGGCTTATACGTGATGTCAAACTCTCCAAGTTCGATTGCCCACTTAATCAATCTTCCACTTGCTTTCGGGCTGTGCAATATGTTCCTCAATTGCTGGTCCGTCAGGACTTTGATTTTATGTGACTTAAAGTACGGTCATAGTTTCCTTGAAGCTGTTATCATTGCCAAAGCAAATTTCTCGATGGATGAGTAATTTAACTCGGCTCCGTGGAGCACCTTACTTACATAGTAGATAGGCCTCTGAACCTTGTTCTCTTCCTTAACGAGGATGGCACTCAATGCTTGTTCAGACACTACTAGATACAGATAAAGAGTCTCTCCGAGACTTGGTTTGGCCAACAACGGGGCTTCGGCCATGTACTTCTTCAATTGTTCAAAGGCCTCTTGGCTTTTATCAGTCCATTCAAAAATTTTCACCTTCTTCAATGCTTGAAAGAAAGGGAAGCATTTGTCACCAGACTTGGAGATAAATCTCCCTAGAGCTGCCACTCTGCCAGTTAACTTCTGCACATCCCTTACAGAACGGGGTGGTTCCACGTTTAAAATTGCTTTGATTTTATCAGGATTGGCTTCTATGCTTCTCTTTGAAACCATCAATCCCAAAAATTTTCCAGATCCAAACGCCAAAAGCGCACTTGGCTGGATTCAACATCATCTTGTGGTGCCTCGCACTTCGAATGCCTCTCTGAGGTGCTTAATGTGATCTGCCTTGAGTAGGCTCTTGACTAACATGTCATCAACATAGACCTCCATGGTTTTTGTAAGAACCCTAATTTTTGCAATATTTTCTTTTATATAATATCATGTGGCATTGTCAATTTGGAACCTTTCTAGTCATCCCTGTTGTTTAATGAAATTGATTGTCTGAGAAACTATGTTGTTGCATTCACTATATAAGATAAAGGGAAGGTTGTTGAAAGCAAGAGTCTTATTGTTAGTAAGATTTATAAAACTTGGGATTTGAGAATTATTGGAGTATTAAAAGATTTATTAGGTATTATGACGAGGAGTTATGGATATTCGAGGAATTTACACAATTAAGTACTTAAGGAATTACAAGGGAAATCCCTACGCGACAAAATATTATTACGAGGAATTAATTAAGATACGATACGAATTAAAGATTAAGTGACAAGCATTGGTGGAAGAATAATGATACAAGGAATGATATTGCATGCAAGTCCCATGCAACTAAGTAGCTAGGAAAGCAAACTAGAAAATGCAAAAGCAACCAATGAATAGTAATTAGTTGGTGCATTATTTTAGGAGACAAAGGAGTATGGGCATGCCTAGTCTACTACCTAGGGTGTCAACATGTGATGCAATAATACATATGACCAATACATATCACAAGTACATACCACTTTATTCAAACCAACACAAAAACAAAACAAAAACTCCCCCCCAAGCTCTTGTTGCTCTCGGCCCAAGCTCTAAAAAGGGGAAGAAGAATTCTTTTCTTCCACTTTTCATCACTCTTAATTCAAGGAAAAATTCCTAGGTCCTCTACACTCCATATAGAAGGTATGCTATGAATTTCAAGCCATTCTAACCATCCAATCTTGAGTTATTAATTGTTGAAGATTGAGTGAATAGTAACCATGTATGTTTATCTTTTAGATCTTGTAGGATTAAGGCCTTTAAAGGCTCATCCAAGTGTTCTTAGTGGTTGTAAAGCTCACCCAAGGTCTTTATCTACTCAAGAAGGTATAAAACTCAAAACCCCTCTTAGCCATGAATTGTTTATGATGTTCAATGATAGATCCATGTATATAATGTGTTAATCTTGGATGTTCAAGTGATGGATGATATGGATCTAGAGTTTTGGTGTTGTGGTTGTGATTTTGATGCTTGTGGTTAGTTTATGTATCTCCATGAATGTTATAAAGCATGAACTAAGTGGATTAGATGTTGGTTGTGTTGTGGAAGTAAGAACATTGGTTGAATTAAGTGAAACATGCATGCTGAATTTTTCCAGAAACTTGACCTGTCTTGTAACATGGTTTTGAACCCCCAAATCTTGTCCCCTGAGGTCATACCATATATTGTTGGAAAGATATTTGAATGTAGTTTCTGGAAATGTAAGGTTCATGACTAGGTGATGTATATATTTTAAGTTATGGCCGGAGAAGTAAAATGTGTTTCTGGATTCCGGACTGCACTAAGTGACCCCTTTGTGAACCTTGTTTAAACCCCTAAAAATTTATGTGGGATCATGGAAAAATTTGAGAAGCTAGGAAATGCAGTGGTGAAGGCCACCCAAAAAGAATTGGATTAAAATATGAATTTTTCAATTTTATAAAAATGATAGAGTAAAGTTCGCGCAAGGGAAAAAGTCGTTAAGTGGAGTATACTTCTAGGGGTAATGAATATGGTTCGGATATGGTAACTAAATTAAGTCGAATAAGTGACGAGCGTAATCGAGTGATGACATGAACCTATAGTGGGGCTAGAGAGTCATAAGACGAAGTCATTAAGTCAACTTTGTACCCTCTAAAACCCCGTAATTAAAGAGACATTGTTAAGGTACTAACGAGCGGTTATTGCTTATGTATAGATCATTCCACTCCGCATGCTCGACCACCCCAACCACACCAAGGCAAGTTTACTTTTCAAAAACTTATACATATACAAGGACTTTCACTGTTGTGTTTGTAGTTTTCAACCATATCAAATGTTATGTTTATCGAAGTATTGATGCAATTGAGATTGTATAAGTACATGTATGTTTGTACCCCTTGAACATAGATTGAAATGTTTTCCTCGGACAACGACTCTAGAAAAAGAGGTCGTAGCGGTCCGTATATACTATTGACCGGGGAGCGGTATATTATTATATCGTATCTAGATTGCGAAAACCCGAAGGGTCATTCGGGGAGTATCGTATACTCAAGTAATTATTTTCATATCTTCGTAAATACTCGAAACCCTATCTTGGATTAAAAGTTTATTTTATCGAATAATTATTTTATTAATTATTAATATTAAATCTTAAAATATCATTTATTAATTATTGTTCATTATTTTAAAGATAAAGCTAATCCAAGATACCTTTAGCACTTTCAAACTCGAACTCTTTCGAACTCAAAACATTTTCGAAAACCCCCGGTCAGGTTTGCTTCTTGTGTGATTTCAAGAATCATCGGTCGACTGATGTCGGACCTCAACTACTCGGTTTTCAATCAAAATCAAGTTTTTAAAAGAAAAAGAAAAGGGACTCTGGCAGGTGTGGGAATCGTTGACGAACGATTCCCGGGATGTGTAAGCGGTCGTGAGCCAGGCGGTCCATCAATTACTATTCCGGCCCAGGTGTTGCCGAAGGATGATTACGGATGTAGTTTTCATCGAGGGTGATTACGGATGTAGTTTTCACCCGAGGATAGTTACGGATGTTGTTTCTATCCTTCTACACTAGTAGAAAAAGGGCCTATAGCGTCGGTCAAAACATACTTTTAGCGTCGGTCAAGTGGCGTAGTATATGCAGGCGACACTATAGGTATGGGTTTGTAGCGTCGGTTATTTAGGCGACGCTTAAAATAGTTATAAGCGTCGGTTAACTGAAATGCCGACGCTATAGGTATTGTCATAAGCGTCGGTTAACTGAAACGCCGACGCTATAGGTATAGTCATAAGCGTCAGTTAACTGAAACGCCGACGCTATGGGTACAATCATAAGCATCGGTTACCTGGAACGCCGACGCTATAGGTATAGGAATTAGCGTCAGTTACGTGAAACGCCGTCGCTACAGGTATAGGCCTATTGCGTCGGTTAACAAGAATGCCGACGCTTAAAGTCTTTTTTTTAAAAATTTTTATTTTATTTTATTACCTTTCCCTGTTGTCTTACATACACAATACGGCCCAAACAGACTTTGATCAGGTACTATATATAACAGACTACAACAACAATTAAACCATAACAGACAATAAATATATTACAAGCTCTCAAATAATATAAATACGATTTCTAAGGAAAAGTATCGTTCAATGTCGTATTATTAACAGTCGGACAATCACTATAATGATATTAGATGCACAATAAATGCATCAAAAGTTTTACCCAAATTCAAGATCTCACTCTTAAGGCAGTACAAGTTAACTATCTTTGCTCATTCAAGATCTCACTTAATGCTGTACAACTATCTTTACTCGTTGCTCTTCTAGCCGGGTTAATACCAGTTCCAGTGATAGGGATGGTGGCCATATGAACCAGAAACACTGCAAATCCACCTCTGAAGAATTATATATTAGAGAGCTTACATCTGTGACCTTTGAAGAATGGCAAAACGCACACACCACCCGTGTCTTCGGAATTTGATTTCTTGTGCCTCTTGGCATCCCTGCTGCTCGCTGGATCACAGCTGTTATCATTAATATCACCCAATGAATCTGTGCAAGCAGGTGAAAGTTGTCCCATTTGATTCATGTCTATTTCCTCCACTTTATTTACTTTATGCTTCACACTTCTTTCCTTAACAGGAGACTGAGAATTCGTAACCCCGCCATCAGCATTAAATACTGATGCATCGAGACCAGTCAACTCCATGTGTTTGGCTTGAATACCTCCAGGGACTGCACTTTTGATGGGGTTCTGGTATAACATTTCCTCCTCTTCAGAACCATTGAGCACATCATGATCACACTTCTTAGCTTATAGAGGGAAAAAGGTCCCACTGCTGGAATTTCCATCTGCAGCCACTTGGTAAAGCTCATTCTTTGTCCCATCAACAGAGTTTATCTTAACCGAGGCAGGAGACAGATTCAACTTCTTTCCAGCATCTACACAGATACAATAGTCCAGCATAAATATTATGGAATATTTAACTAAGGTATCACAGGAAACATAGGAAATTTGTGTTAAACATTAAGCAGATGGAATCTTCCGCTAAGATCTTCGAAATTCTCCTCATAACTAAAACCAGGGTAAACTGGACAGCTTCTATAAAGTTCATCTTTTAACCGACAATAGAAATAAATGGCCACATTTCTCCCTTCTACAGATATAGAATTACCAAATATACTTTTACACAAAAACAATCCACTTGGGACTGATTCTAAATGATCTTCTTGGCCACAAATGCCTTCCATAACAATCGTGAAATCATAGACCTAATAAGATTAATATTAAGCAGCATAAGCAATAATATGTAAAAAGATATATGTTGCACCTTCAAACATAGTGCACAGCTGCAAGCTAAAATAATACAACACATATACTTTGAAAAAAGTTACATTTACCTGATATATAGTTACGATGCTCCAACTTGATGGAAACTTGGGTGTAAAAGTTTTGATACTACCAGTTGCATCAGTGAGCTGCAAACTTCCAGAGGATAGAGAAACTGCAGACATACAAGAAGGGCACTCAGATATAATGAATTACTACGTCCTGGTATCCATAATACTCTAAGGCATGTAGACCTAAACAGGGCCATTTGCTAATGTCATTATAAACCTAAATAGAAGCACTATTTAAATGTAATACATCCAAGTCCATCTTAACATGGAAGCAAATCACAGGGCTAACTATCTTTAAAAAATTGTAATCAAAATTCCTTGGGTTCGAGCATTTAACACTCTTGGTAAAAATTGATATGGCCTAACTTACAGGACTCTCCATCACTAGTTAATTGTAGGACTGTTTCTGCTGGTTAAAAAAACCTGTCTTTTATTTGTAGAAAGCGGCTAAAGGATTTATTCACGACTTCTGTACTTCATGAAACCATTATGCAAATACTGGACGTGTTTATGCAAATACTGCAGACATACATAAACAAAACAAGAACCAATCTCTTTAGAACCAGACCAAATAAGATTTCAAAAATCAAAAAAGTGCATAAACATAATCCAATTAAAAGAACTAAAAAGATCAGGGAAAGTTATAAACTTGCAAAGGATATGGTTACAGTGTAACAGAAGAGGCTGGCTCAGCAACTCAAGGCCGCAAGATTCACAAAAACCAACATCCAATATCAAATCAATACTGAATAACAAATATACCGACAGAGAAGGGAGGAGAGAGAGAGAGAGAGAGAGAGAGAGAGAGAGAGAGAGAGAGAGAAAGAGAGAGAGAGAGAGAGGGAGGGAGGGAGAGGGAGAGAGCGAGAGAGAGAGAGAGAGGGGGGGAGAGAGAGAGAGAGAGAGAGATATTACCAATCGAACAAGCAGCAGGAGTTGTAAATCTTCAAATCATACAATCAGCAAATCCTGATTGAGTACAAAAACCGGGATATATAAAAGCCAGCAAATCATACAATTAAGAGACGCAGCAGCAAATCCCAATCGAACAATGGAGTGTAATCGAACAATTAAGACAAATCAAAGAGTTGAAGTTGAAGTCGTACTTCCATTGGAGCTCTACTTGACTATGTCCTGTAGTGAACCCTAATTACAGAACCCCATAGAACCCTAATTAAAGAACCCATGAGAGGGAGTTGAAAGAGTTGACAGAGAGAGAGAGTTGAGAGAAAGAGTTGAGTGTGAAAATAATTGAGTGAGTATTATTGAGCCGAGATGTGAAATAGTTGGAAAAATTAAAAATCCGTATAATTTTTTTTTTTGACAAGAGGCTCGTATAATTAATTGTATGAAAGTTTTGAACAAATGAAAGACCTTCTTTGATAAATAATTGACCTGTATATTTCTTATGTGATTACCAACAATTTTTTAAGAGAAATTGTTACACAGAATTCGGTGAAATCGGTTACAGTTGGAAAAAAATAATAAAAATAGTTAAAATTTTAAGGAAAATAAGGGTAAATACCAAATATGGAAATAGAAAAAGAAATTTCTCAGAAACAAATTCTCTAAAAAAATTTGCTCAAGAAAAATTCATGAAAAATTTCTCAAAAAAATGTTTTCTAAAAAAATTCTTGGAAGAAAATTTTCGGAAAAAGAATCCCAAGAAAAAAAATTCTCGGAAAAATATAGTACAACGACGAGATTGGAAGTAGAAAAAGATATTTCATGGAAATAAATTCTCAGAAAAAATTTGTTCAAGAATGTTCTTAAGCAAATTTCTCAAAAAAAATGTTCTCTAAGAATATTTCTGAAAAATGTTTTTGCCTGAAAAGCTGCTTTTAGAGAAAGCATGTCCCCCCATGCTTTTGAAAAAAACTGCTTTTCAGTTTTTGTAGAAAGCAGTTAATGATATTAACAACAAATCTAACCAAAAACATTATGTTTTAAAAAATAATACGCAAAATATGCATATATCAAAAATATTACCAAATAGTTATCTGATTTTGCAACAGCACTTATTCTAACAGCACTTTTTTCAACAGCACAACAATATTTAATAATTTTTAACAGCAATCCCAAACAGAGCCTAAGTTTTCTTAGTAAAGTCGGGTGTCACGTTTCATTTTAATGGTTTTAATAATTTTAGTAATTAAATATTTTTTTACAATAGAAATTATACAAAATAAAGTTTATCCATTTTTATAATTAGGGGATGTCGTTTAATTATTTAATTTGTAAATGATGTGTCAATTAACTAAATTTATTTTATTTTCATTTCTCTATAAAAAGGTTAAAATTTGTGACACCCGGAAATAGAACATAAAAATTAAATAAATAATGGGGTGTTTGGGAGCTTATTTTCCAGAAAAGTTGACTTATTTTAATAAATAAGCTAAAATTCCTAGCATTTTTCTGAAAAAAAAAACTTTTTTTGCAATTTAAGGAATATCAAACATATATTAAATACTTGTATAAATTGTTTTTATTGAATTATGAAATTTTTACCCGAAAATAAGATCATAAGGACTTATTTTAATGTAGGCCAAACAACACCTATAACATGTTGAATTTAAAGTATTTTTTATAACATTGATTTAATAATCAAAATTTATTGAAGAATAACGCCAACTAATCAGTAATTAATGTATATTTTATAATTTTATTAGTTATTTATGAGTACCGAACTCAAATAATAAAATTTACTATTTTTTATTTTTTATAATCATAAATTTTAAATGATTGAGGATAATATTATTTAAATGATTAAAGTTGTTACATTCTTATATATAATAAACGTAAAATTAATCTTATCTAAAATTTTGTTTCTCGCTATTTTTGTAGACAGCACCAATTTTATTATTTTTATTTTAGCTCCAATTTAATTATTTTTTAATATAAAAATATTTTTAAATTTTAATACATAAATTATTTGTTAAAAAGTTCAAAATTTTAGAAGCAATTATTTTAAAACATAAAAGATAAAATGTCAAGTATTAGGAAAAAAGGAAAAAACAAGCAACTTAAAACACAGCAACAAGAACTTTTGACAAAAAAAAAAAGAAAAAAAAATAGCAACAAGGACTCGAACTCGAGTCTTCTTGATGGAAACCACGCACAAATGCCAACTGGACTATAGGGCCAATTGTTGAATAAGGCATTTTACTTAGCTTTTATTACCAGCAGATAGATATTTGAAACCACTCATTTATTATTATGTATATTTTTACTTTTTCTATAATTTTTATTTAAAACTTTAGGCGTCGGCATTCCTAGGCCCGACGCTATAGATCCAGTATAAATTATCAATAGCGTCGGTTGAGCAATAACCGACGCTTATTTGTCGATTTTAGGCATCGGTTGAGTAAACGCCGATGCTAAAGGGTTAGCTTTTAAGCGTCAGTTGACTAAAGACCGACGCTAAAAGGTTGGATTTTAGGCGTTGGTTGTTCATGCGACGCTAATGGTTGGTTTTAGGCGTCGGTTGAGTAAAGACCGACGCTAAAAGCTGTGTTTTAGGCGTCGGTTATTTCATGACCGACGCAAAAAGCCCAGCACAAATGACTTTAAGCATCGGTTAAGCTAGAAACCGACGCCTAAAGTATGTATAGGCCACGGCTCTCTAGATAACCGATGCCTAAAGTGCGACACTAAAGGCCTATTCTGTACTAGTGCTACCGGTAGAGAAGACCCGCGGATTATTGGACTTGGATGTGGCGACTGATCATCGTCAATCCTTGTCAGGTTTTTATGTTTTCTTCCAGTCCCATCCTCCACTTTGGAAAAATACTCAAACACTGCTTCTTGGGCCTAAGTGCCAAGTTGCCGATAATGTGGTTTTTGATGAGAAAATATTGACATCGTGCAGTATCTAGAACTGCAAGATTTTCTATAAAGATTGGCACGTGTTAGTGCACTCTTGAAATTGTTTCAAAGAATGAAATGTTTTTGTATGAGAAACCTTCTAAGCTAATGGAAGGAAAGAGGTTTGCAAAGATGTATTCCCGGTACAGTATGTTAATCGTAGAGTGTTTTGCCGAAAATGATATACTCATATGTATATATTTTCAAACTTGAGATATATTGAAATGGGAACCTTATAAAGGGTTCATATGTTATTCTTAAAGCTCCTTAGTGAGTATAGATGTTTTATTGAAACTCGGACATATACAGTGTCCAATTATATTTTGAAATCTGAGATATATACCCATATAGTTGTGAATGTTTTCGAAATAAACCCCATTATTATTTTACAAAATGGTGAACTTGCTGAGCATTATGTAGCTCATTCTTGCTTTATAAAAACTTTTCAGAAAGAGAAGAATTTGGTCGGTTAACTCCGCAACAGCAGAAGAGGAGTAGAAGATTTACCCTGGAGATGATTTAGTTTCTGATAAATACTACAGAGTAAGTCTGATAGGTTTTCAACTGCAATAGTAAGACTTGTCTTCAAGTGTAGTTGTATAAGTGGAATTGCGTAAGACTCTGGATTGTACAGATGAATTGTAATATTTAGTGTTACTTTTGGTTATCGTTTCTGAGGCTCTAACTTGATTGTGTGTAAGATTGAGGTATGGATGGATGTATTGTTGAGTTGTAAAGTTAATACAGGTATGATATGGTTGGATGGTGACGTGACGACCTGAATCTTTGACCTCAGATTTGGGGGCATTACAGTTTTTCCAATCAAATGGGCGAATATCTTATTCACCAGTCGTTGATAGGTAGCTCCTGCATTCTTTAGACCAAAAGCCATAACAAGGTAGCAGAAAACACCAAAGTCAGTTATGAAGGATACCTTTGGGATGTCATCCTTGTGCATCTTAATCTGATTGTAGCCACTGAACCCATCCATGAAACTCAACATTTCATGCCCAGCCGTGGCATCTATTAGTGTATCAATCCTTGGTAAAGGGAAGCAATCCTTAGGGCATACGTCATTCAAGTCGGTGAAGTCTATACACATCCTCCACTTACCGTTGGCTTTCTTGACCATCACAGGGTTAGCCAACCATTCAGGGAACTGAATCTCCTCAATAAAACCAGCTTCCAAGAGTTTGTCCACCTCTTGCTTAATGGCATCTTGCCTTTCTGGAGCAAAATTCCTCTTCTTCTGCTTTATGGTCTTTAGCTTGGGATCGTCATTTAATTTATGAGTTATGAGTTGGGGATCAATCCCTGGCATATCAGCCGCTTTCCAAACAAACACATCACTGTTTTCTTGTAAGAATGTTATAAATTTTCCCTTCAAGGGTTCTTTCAGAGAAGATCCTACATAAGTAACTTTTCCAGGGTCGCCCAACTCTAGAGGTATGGGAACCAAGTCCTCTGCTGGCCTTCCTTGGTGTTCATCATCACCATGGACATCCATGTTTTCAATCGGGAGTACCTGCCCCCCCGGCTCCATCAACTCTTAATGCGGACACATAACAACTTCTTGCCATCTTCTGATCACCCTTTTGTTCTCCAACACCATTCCTGGTTGGAAACTTAATCTTTATGTGATATGTGGAGGCCACAGCCTTGAATGCATGAAGTCCAGTCCTTCCTAAGATCACGTTATAAGTCGAGGATGCCTTGATCACAAGGAAATTCAGCATCTGGGTAGCCTCTTTAGGTTCCTGTCCAATTGTCATGGGTAACTGAATAGTCCCTTCAACCTTGGACTCAACTCCAATAAATCCGTAGATCGGCATGTTGGTCGGGGTCAATTGAGAATCGGTGTACCCCATCTTCAGAAACGCATCATGGAACAAGATATCAACAGAAGCTCCATTATCTATCAAGACTCGTTTCACCTCCGAGTTTCCAATCACAGGAGTTATGACCAACGGGTCGTCATGGGGGAACTTTACCCCTTCGAGGTCTGAATCGTCAAACCCAATGGCTATTTCTTCTGATCCTGAATCTCGACTCCATTAAACCCGTATATCGGCATGTTGGTCGGGGTCAACTGAGAGTAAGTGTATCCCATCTTTACGAATGCGTCATGAAACAATATATCAACAGAAGCTCCATTGTCTATCAAGACTCGCTTCACTTCCGAGTTCCCAATCACAGGGGTTATGACCAACGGGTCGTCATGGGGAAACTTCACCCCTTCGAGATCTGAGTCATCAAAACCAATAGCTATCTCAGTCCTGGCACGCTTCGGGGCTTCTCCCACGATGTGCATCACTTCTCTGGCATACGCCTTCTGAGAGTTTCGGGTTGTACCGGCCGCTATCGGGCATCCCAAATCATGTTAATAACTGGCCCTCGGGGCTGTGGGTTACGATCTCGATCTCAATCATCATCCCTTCTATCATTGTCTCTTCTATCATAATCCTTCCTTTGAGTTCCACGATCATCACCCTTAGTGAACTATTTCAGCTTTCCTTTTCGGATCAAGAATTCAATCTCATCCTTCAACTGCCTACAATCATCTGTATCATGCCACACATCGCGATGGAATCTACAGTACTGATCCTTGTTTCTTTTTGCGGGATCACCCCTAAGTGGCTTCGGCCATCGAAAGTTTTATCCTTCTCAATATCTAACAAGATCTTACTCCTAGGAGTGTTCAGCCTTGCATAATCAGAAAACCTCGGTCCCAAACCCTTCTTTGGTGGTGACTCGGAATCCTTGCTAGTCCGGGGATACTTGTCCCTAGCATCGTACTCTTGCTCTTGCTTTCGTTTCTTTGAGTCATTAGAACCCTTGCCATTGCCTCCTGCGGTTTCCTTCTTCATGCTGTCCTCAGCCTTGATATACTTGTCGGCCCTTCGTTGGAGCTCGACCATGTTTTCAGGAGGATGTTTTGCTAAAGACCTTTTAAAGAAGAGATCAGTGGTTTCGTGTTCCAGGGCTACCATGGCCACCTTATTTTCCAGATCAGTGATATTCAGCGTCTCCTTGGTGAATCGCTTGAGGTAATCCCTCAAATTCTCGTTCTTCCCCTGCATCATATACATGAGGGATGCAGAACTTTTTTCATAAACTCTCCCACTAATGAACTGGCTGACAAAGGCGGCACTCAGCTCCTTAAAAGAGCCAATCGAGTTTGCAGGTAGGCGGCTATACCACCTTTGAGCCATGCCCGACAGGGTTTGAGGGAACGCCCTGTAAGAACCTAGATTTTTGGAAGAATTAAAACTTTTGTTGTAAATGAGTATGTAAGTGAATAGTGATAATGGCTATGATGTACTTTTAATGAATGAATATTTTAACGAATTTGGATTCGAAGGTTTATGTGCAATAAATGATGAAATTGGTTGAAGATTTAGATAAGAATAATCTATCGTCTAAAAAGGGAGCTATGGTATTTAAGGAAAAAGGGAGTTAATCTCATGTTATCAAAATCGATATGTGGTACAAGTTAAGTGATTTTGTAAAAGAGATTGAGGATATTCGAGAAAGCGCAAGGACATTTTTTTTAGAGCAAGAAATAAAGAGGAAATAAACAAGGAATATTGGAGTTAATATTGATTTAAGGAAATTGTGCCACATTAGAGAAATAAATAAATAAACAGTTATAATATATGAATAATAATAATAATATTATAATTATATTATTAAAAAGTGCAAGGGAATATAATTGGTGGGAAAAAGGAGAAATTCAAAGGACTTAAATGCAAGTCAACCATAAATAAGATGGTCTTTTAGTATTAATACCAAAAGGGGTATGCATGTTTTGGAGCCTACAAGTGGCACCCTTGGATGTTTGAAAACACATAAAAGAGATGCATCCAAGTATTAATACCAATAATACAAGGATTAGATGAGTATTAGCAAAAAAAAAAAGAAGAAGAAACAAACACCCTTGTTTTGGTGCTCTCGGCCAAGGTGTAGAAAGGAGGGAAGGAAGGAGATTTGACCAAGAAATTATTACAATTAATAGCCTATATTAAAGAGGGAGAAGAGTAGAAGGTATGGTTGTAAACTCATCATCATTTACTAAGTTAATTATGATCCAAAAATTTAAGAGAAAGTGATGATGAATAGTAATTACATAAACTAACTCTTTGTTTCATGGCTTCTCTTGATTATATAAGCTATACCAAGGCTAGATAAGGTTCAAACAAGGCTTGATAAGCTCACTTATACACCAAGGAAGGTATGATATTCTTGAAACCCTAGCTTGAATATGAGATTATGCATGGCTTATGAGATTAGTTTATGTTAAAGTTAGAGAGCATGATTATCTAAGTATATATAAGTGTTTGGTTGAATATGAATGAATGTTGTGCTTGTAACCATGGATGGTAAGATGACCACATGGTGTAGGGATTGAAATATGATTTGAGCAATGGATTTGGAAAGGTGGAAATTTTGGAATTAGCCGATTTATAGCCGTTATAATGCCGAAATTGCATTTAACACTTAAAACAGAGAATACCCGAGAGAAATATCTCCTGACCTTGATGAATAGTTAACCCACCCTTATAGATTTCGACCCATAGATCGTTTTAGCGCAAGAATTGAAGCATTTTGACGTACGGTTTAGGAGATATAGCTGATTTACTAAAAGTCGTTCAGTAATGTAAGTGCGAGTTCGTAAAAACAATTGAACCCCTATAACTTGATAAATTCAGTGGATAATCTAGGTAATTAAATATTATATATCATAAGGAAGGTGTGGGAGAAAACCTCATGTCAAAATAAGCATTTTTCAATTTTATAAAAATGTTTGAATCGAGGTTAAGTGCGAAGAAACCTACAAAAAGGACACTTGGTGATAACTTTGAAAACCACTTAGAAAATGGATACTAAATGTTGAGGTATGATCTTCGCGAGTAAACAATAAACCCTAAGACTTATATAGCTTAAGTATCTATCATGTATAGTGTAATGACGTAACTTGATAGCGAATAAGTGTCAGCTCATAATGGCAATAATAAGGGTTAACATAGAAACGTATTTTAGCTAAGTAAAGTAGATACTTGGCTTATCAAAAATGTCAAGTGATTGACAAGAATAATTTTGGATTCTTTATAGATCGCCGGACGGACCAGGGACACGTTATACCTACGACCCTTCCAGGCAAGAGTTCTTTAAACTTTGCTTTAATAAATTATAAATGCTTGGAAAAATGGTTTCACCGAAAATGTGTCTACGCATATATGATTTCATATTACCACTGGGCAAGGAACGTGTTTCCTAATTTCTGAAAAAGATTTATGAACATGATTAATACAAGGTACTTTATGTATAAAAGAGGTAAATGAGTTATGGAATGATGAAAGGAATTTTCTGAATAAATGTTTTCGATAAAAAAGGGAATTCAATCTTTGGGACTGAGTTCAATGCGGTCCAACTTGCAATATTATATTTCCGGCCCATGTGTTGCCGAAGGGGGATTGTGGAGAACTTTCCTCCAGGGGGATGCAGTGGAGAACCTTCCTCCTTCTACTAGTAGTAAAAAAAAAGGGACAGATACGGAGTGCGACTGATCATCGTCCTGACGTATTTGGTTACGGTGAAAATTCCCCTAAACTCTTAAAAAAGGGATTGTGAAAATGTTTTTGTGCAGTAAAATCTTATGTGTAAAAAAAAAAAGAAGGAACAATATGAAAAGTAAATGCTTTAAGGAATTTGAAGAGAAGCTGATATTATATTTGCATCGAAAGAAAAGTGATGTCGAATTTAATTATAAGTAAGTTTATGTTGGTGTGGTTGCACAAGCAAGATTTCTATACGCACATTTGGACATGTTTATTATTGTTCAAGCATGACTTAAATGTTTTCAGAAAAATGTTTTATTAATGCAAACCTTATTATAAATGTTCTTAGAAAATGTTTTCTTCATTTTGTTTTACAAATGCACCCTTTTACATTTTATTTAAAATATTCATTAGATGCATATCAAGTATTTTCAAGTCTTTCTTTTATATATATATATATATTGTTTAACCCAAACCAAGTTTTAAAAAAATTATCTCTTGCTGAGCTGTATAGCTCACTCTTGCCTATGTTTACAGCACAGCTATAGCCGATGCCGCCGATACGTCGCACCACGCCCCGGAAGCGGGTAAGGGTCGGGATGTACGATAGAGATCTGTCGCCTATACCCGAGGTAGCCCTTATTTATTAATATTCAGGGTATGTGTAACGTGTGTAAGATAACTAAGGAAAGATTGTAATATATTTTGGTTGTGAATATGCTTCCTGTAGAAGTATTATTCAGCAACACTACTTATATATTTTGGGTCTGTAATAATAATAACTTTACTTTAACTGTTATCATGTTGGATATTGTTCTCTGAGCATATGACTGGCGTGTGTGTGTGGATATAAGTGTGGGGTCAACAGCATGCGTATAAAACATCATTAAATTATTTAAGTACCAAGAATATAATTTGTTTAAATGGAAATTGGACCGTGATGACCTGGATCCCTAACCCTGGATCTAGGGCTGTCACTGAAATGGTATCAGAGCCCAGAGTCATATTGCTCAGGAACGAGAGAGTTAAATGGCATGGTACGAATATAAATATAATAAAACGTGGGAACTCATATCGAGTTCAAGGTCGGGCTATCGGATATAGTACTGACCCTAAGTATGGATTAAGATTATATATATTATTACTGATATAAGTTATGTCTCATTATAGGAGGAGGAGCGGACTGGTGAGGCGAGTCATGATGGATGGCGAGGGATTTCTGAGGAGGAGGCTATACAGTTAGAGGAGCGCGGTGTTGAGATCCCTTCACATGTCATAGCAGGTTTGAGGAGGAGAGCTAGAGCTAGAGCTAGGCATTAGTACTTAGATGCTATGTCATCAGCACCCCGTGTTCAGAGACAGAGACCACCAGCTAGATTGGGTGAGGCAGATTATTCGATGGCACTAGTACCATACGTAGGAGGACCGAGACCAGCAGTCGGGACGGATCAGGTAGGTCACGTTAGAGTGAGGCCACAGGTTGCAGAGGAGGACGTTCCACCATCTAGGCGTCCTAGGATTGAGACTGAGACAGAGGAGCAGCCGGTATTTAGAGACATCCAGATGATTCCCCTACCACCTGCCCCAGTGCCAGCATCTGTACTATCACCGTCACCGAGTCCAGACCCATTGGATGACCCTGAGGAGGAGATAGACCCTTTTGAGAACTCGGACCCTTCAGAGGAGTCAGAGCCAGATACAGCTCCATTTGATGATCCAGCCCTACCTGTAGTCCCACCTTCACCTATAGAGGCACCCCCACCGCAGGCTCATCCACCAGCAGGAGATGCAATTCATATTACTATATCTCCAGACTATCAGCTTTTGGAGGGACGATTGGCAGAGTCCCGTCATATGGTGGATATGTTGTTGCAGAGGTTGACTGGGCCTTCGGGCAGGACAGCCCAGATTCCAGAGGGGATATCCGCAGGACTGATCAGTATTGAGATGAGGTCACTTACTCGTATCAGGGAGTTGACAGCAGGGAGAGGGGCGCCGGAGTGGAGGGATGAGGTAGATCAGGTTATCTTGTCTGCTATGGCCCAGCTGAGGGATATCATCAGAGCAGGGCTACCGTGAGTTGCAGTGGGAGTTCTTAGTCCTTAATCAGACTATAGTCACCTTAGTGGTGTCATTTTGAGGATTAGTCTAGTATTTACTCTATTATTCCTAGTTTGATTAGAGGACTAGTGGTAGCACTTTTGTTGTATCAGTAGCATGTATTAGTATCTTTTGAGGTTTAAACTATGTACATTATGAAGCATCTATTTTAATGAAAAATATATTCGCAGGTTGTAACGTATTTATCTTGACCAGCGTAGTTTACTTATATTCGGTTGAGTTGTTTTATATCTGGATATTGATTATAATGGTGTATAAAATGTGTAAGTTGATGGTATAATTACTGCATATGGAAATGATGGACATTATGCCCCAAATTTGGGAAATTAATGGAAAAATTTTATTTATCTACTTTCAGAATCATGCCACCTCGAAGGAATACAAGAGCAAATCCAAATGTTGCAGACCAAGGCAGTAATACTGTAGAGAATATTAGACAGAATGAAAGGGCTATCGATGAGTCGGATTATGAAACTACTGAACAGGAAGGGGACCAAAGGGGAGACCCCTTGAATCAATTTATGGACCTATTGAGACAGAATTTAGCTGTGAACCAGAACCCTCAACCACCACCAGTTCCACCCAACACAGTGGCCAATTCGTTTCGTGCATTTAAGTCACTAAAACCCCCAGAATTTGAGGGGACTGTGGACCCAGTGTTAGCCAGAGCATGGCTAAAAGAGATGGAAAAAGCCTTCGAAATATTGAACGTGGATGCGGGTCAGAAAACGATCTTTGCTGCATATCTCCTGAAGGGAGAAGCAAATTACTGGTGGGAGTCAAAAAGGAACTTGGAAGGAGCGAGAGTGATAACGTGGGAGAGATTTACCACGATGTTTCTAGAAAAGTATTCTCCCAAATATCTGGAAAACCAAATGGAGATGAAATTCTTGGAGTTGAAGAAGAATAACCTCTCAGTGGCTGAATACGAATCCAAGTTTACGGAACTGTATAGATTTGTGCCGGAGTTTGTGAACTCCGAAGAGAAGCGAGCAAGGAGGTTTCAATTGGGATTGAAACCGTGGATACAGAACCGGGTGGCGGCCTTTGAATTGACGGATTATGCTGCGATAGTTCAGAAGGCATCAATTATAGAAGCGGGGAGTGAACAGGTACAGAGAGAACGAGAGAATAAGAAAAGGAAAGCTGAAATCCAGAGAGGAAGTTCAACTGGGAGAAACTTCCCTAACAAATTCAGTAAAGGACAGGGGTCTCAGAATACGGGGAGTCCAGGGTTTAGTAGAAGCCAAAGCGAGACGGTTAATCAGGGGAGTAAACCCTCAGGAGCATCCCAACCTAACCAATCAAGACCACCTCTACCGGATTGTACAACTTGCGGTAGGAAGCACACGGGTGTCTGTAGACTGCCAGGAATAACTTGTTACAAGTGTGGACAGAAAGGGCACTATTCCGACAAATGTCAATCGACAAACACTAATACCAAGGGAGACCTCAAGTGTTTTCAATGTGGAAAAGTGGGGCACATGGCTAGAGACTACCGTTCTGGTGGTTCATCTGCGACAAGGCAAAGTGGTATTGCTTCAAATAGACCTCCTACTGCCAGAACATTTAATATGACATTGAGGGACGCAGTGAGGCATCCGGATGTGATAGCAGGTATGCTCCGACTCAACTCTTTAAGCGCAAATGTTTTATTTGATTCAGGAGCGACCAAATCTTTTATATCCCAAGACTTTGCTAATAAATTGAAACTTAAAGGAGAATCATTACAAGAACCTCTACTGGTAGAGATAGCTAATCAGGAAGTCATTCCAGTTAAACAAGTATACCCAGATTGTGACCTAGAAATTGAGGGATGTCGGCTTCACGTAGATTTAATTCCTCTGAAATTAGGAGAATTTGATGTTATTCTAGGTATGGATTGGTTATCAAAGAATGAAGCTAATATAGACTGCAAGGGAAAGAAAGTAAGGATAAAACTACCAGAAGGTAGAGAATTGGTGTTTAAAGGGCAAAGGCAAGGTAAACAATTTCTGACTAGCATACAAGCTAAAAGATTGATACGCCAAGGATGTGAGTCGTACTTAGCTTATGTGATAGATGCTACTAAGAAGGCACCTGACCTTAGTAGGATTCCTATAGTCAATAAATTTACGGATGTATTTCCAGAAGATCTTCCTGGATTGCCACCTGATAGGGAAATAGAATTCGCTATCGACCTAGTGCCTGGAGCAGCCCCAGTTTCAAAAGCCCCGTATAGGCTAGCCCCAGTCGAATTAAAGGAATTAGCTTCCCAACTGCAGGAATTACTTGATAAGGGTTTTATTCGACCTAGCGTATCTCCGTGGGGAGCACCTGTCTTGTTTGTTAAGAAGAAGGATGGAAGCATGAGGCTGTGCATAGATTACAGAGAGTTAAACAAGTTGACGATCAAGAATAAATATCCTTTACCAAGGATAGATGATTTGTTTGACCAATTGAAGGGAGCTGAGTATTTCTCAAAAATAGACTTAAGATCCGGATATCACCAGCTAAAGATTAAACCTGAGGATATTCCTAAGACAGCGTTTCGTACACGTTATGGACATTATGAGTTTTTGGTTATGTCATTTGGTTTAACTAATGCCCCAGCAGCTTTCATGGACTTAATGAATAGGATTTTCAAGAAATATTTGGATAAGTTTGTTATAGTCTTCATTGATGATATATTGGTTTATTCAAAGACTAAGGAGGAACATGAGGAACATTTAAGGATAGTTTTAGAAACCTTGAGGCAAGAGCGGTTGTACGCCAAGTTTTCAAAGTGTGAATTTTGGTTGCAGGAAGTTCAATTCTTAGGACATGTGATAAGTAAGGAAGGAGTGCTAGTTGATCCTGCAAAAGTAGAAGCGATTTCAAATTGGGAAAGGCAAAGGACCCCAACGGAGGTAAGAAGTTTTGTAGGATTGGCTGGATATTATAGGAGATTTGTGCAGGATTTTGCTAAGATAGCAGCACCGTTAACCCGACTCACTCGTAAAACTGAGAAGTTTGTGTGGACTGATAAGTGTGAAGAAAGTTTTCAGGAGCTGAAGAAAAGGTTAGTAACAGCTCTAGTACTAACTTTACCAGATGAGAAAGGGAACTTCGTAATTTTTAGTGACGCATCCCTTAAGGGCTTAGGCTGTGTACTTATGCAGCATGGTAGGGTGATTGCCTATGCATCAAGACAATTGAAGGAATATGAGTTGAGGTACCCTACCCATGACCTAGAGTTAGCTGCCATAGTATTTGCTTTGAAAATTTGGAGGCATTATTTGTACGGGGAAAGGTGTGAGATCTACTCTGATCATAAGAGTTTGAAATACATATTTACTCAGAAAGAACTAAACATGAGGCAGAGAAGATGGTTAGAATTGATCAAGGATTATGACTGTGAGATTCACTATCACCCCGGGAAGGCCAATGTGGTGGCCGATGCTCTTAGTCGAAAAGAGAAGCTTAAGATGGTAACTGTATCCGAGGAGTTGATCAAAGATCTTGAAAGATTAGAAATCGAAGTGAAAACACCAGAAGAAGGTCAAGAGAGTTTAATGGAAATTAGGATCCAACCACCGTTGTTAGAAAAGATTCGGATGTGTCTAGAAAAGAAGATGGAAGAAGAAGAGAAGTCCTCTGAGGAGATAATGACAGGGGAGGAGATCAAATGTGAGAGAGATGAAAAGGGAATCATGAGGTACGCATCAAGGATATGGATTCCTAATGTTCAGGAATTAAAAGATGAGATTTTACAAGAAGCTCATAATTCCCAGTATTCAATTCACCCAGGTAGCACCAAAATGTATCAGGATTTGAGGGAACTTTACTGGTGGCCAAATATGAAAAAGGATGTTTCGGAATGGGTACTTAGGTGCTTAACATGTCAAAAAGTGAAAGCAGAACATCAAAGACCGAGTGGATTATTGCAGCCATTAGAGATTCCTGAATGGAAATGGGAACATATTGCCATGGATTTTGTAGTAGGATTACCAAGGACTAAAACTAAGCACGATGCTATATGGGTAATTGTAGATCGGCTAACCAAATCAGCTCACTTCCTTCCAATTAACGAGAGATATTCAATCGATAAGCTTGTAGACATATACTTGAAGGAGATCATAGTCAGGCATGGTGTTCCTGTAACTATCGTATTAGATAGAGATCCACGATTCAACTCTAGATTTTGGAGGAGTTTCCAGGAGTGTGTTGGAACTAAATTGAACATGAGCACCGCGTATCACCCACAAACGGATGGACAGAGTGAGAGGACAATCCAAACATTAGAGGATATGTTGAGAGTTTGTTCTTTGGATTTTAAAGGAAGTTGGGATGATCATCTGCCATTGATTGAGTTTTCCTATAACAATAGTTATCATTCAAGCATAGGAATGCCACCATATGAAGCTTTGTATGGCCGAAGATGTTGATCCCCTTTATGTTGGGAAGAAGTAGGTGAACGAAAGATTTTGGGTCCAGAATTGGTTCAAAAGACACGGGATACAGTAAGATTGATCAAAGGACGCTTAGCAGCAGCTCAGGATAGACAAAGGAAATATGCAGATCTTAAACGAAAGGATAGGGAGTACGAAGTGGGAGATTATGTCATGTTAAAAGTGTCGCCATGGAAAGGATTGATGCGATTTGGCAAGAAGGGAAAGTTAAGTCCCAAATATATTGGCCCTTTTGAGGTTCTTAAGAGAGTGGGAAAACTTGCATATGAGTTAGCACTACCCCCAAGTTTGCAGCATGTTCATAATGTGTTTCACGTATCTCTATTAAGAGAATATAGACCTAATGCAAGTCATGTCTTAGAATATGAAGTTGAGGATATACAACCAAATCTAACTTATGTGGAAAAGCCAGTAGAGATTGTTGATCGTAAGGAGCAAGTCCTAAGGAACAAGACTATTCCAATAGTTAAGGTGCTCTGGAAGAATCGAAGGATAGAAGAAGCCACATGGGAATTAGAAAGCGCTATGAGAGAAAAGTACCCACATCTATTTTCAACATGATTCCGGGACGGAATCCTTTTAAGGGGGGGAGACTGTAAGAACCTAGATTTTTGGAAGAATTAAAACTTTTGTTGTAAATGAGTATGTAAGTGAATAGTGATCATGGCTTTGATGTACTTTTAATGAATGAATATTTTAACGAATTTGGATTCGAAGGTTTATGTGCAATAAATGATTAAATTGGTTGAAGATTTAGATAAGAATAATCTATCATCTAAAAAGGGAGCTATGGTATTTAAGGAAAAAGGGAGTTAATCTCATGTTATCAAAATCGATATGTGGTACAAGTTAAGTGATTTTGTAAAAGAGATTGAGGATATTCGAGAAAGCGCGAGGACATTTTTTTAAGAGCAAGAAATAAAGAGGAAATAAACAAGGAATATTGGTGTTAATAT
The DNA here is from genome assembly GCA_036435485.1 of Saposhnikovia divaricata. Lineage (NCBI taxonomy): Eukaryota > Viridiplantae > Streptophyta > Magnoliopsida > Apiales > Apiaceae > Saposhnikovia > Saposhnikovia divaricata. The sequence goes on along the minus strand of CM071599.1, from coordinate 137,379,416 downwards.
TGATTTAAGGAAATTGTGCCACATTAGAGAAATAAATAAATAAACAGTTATAATATATGAATAATAATAATAATATTATAATTATATTATTAAAAAGTGCAATGGAATATAATTGGTGGGAAAAAGGAGAAATTCAAGGGACTTAAATGCAAGTCAACCATAAATAAGATGGTCTTTTAGTATTAATACCAAAAGGGGTATGCATGTTTTGGAGCCTACAAGTGGCACCCTTGGATGTTTGACAACACATAAAAGAGATGCATCCAAGTATTAATACCAATAATACAAGGATTAGATGAGTATTAGCAAAAAAAAAAAAAAAAAGAAGAAGAAACAAACACCCTTGTTTTGGTGCTCTCGGCCAAGGTGTAGAAAGGAGGGGAGGAAGGAGATTTCACCAAGCAATTATTACAATTAATAGCCTATATTAAAGAGGGAGAAGAGTAGAAGGTATGGTTGTAAACTCATCATCATTTACTAAGTTAATTATGATCCAAAAATTTAAGAGAAAGTGATGATGAATAGTAATTACATAAACTAACTCTTTGTTTCATGGCTTCTCTTGATTATATAAGCTATACCAAGGCTAGATAAGGTTCAAACAAGGCTTGATAAGCTCACTTATACACCAAGGAAGGTATGATATTCTTGAAACCCTAGCTTGAATATGAGATTATGCATGGCTTATGAGATTAGTTTATGTTAAAGTTAGAGAGCATGATTATCTAAGTATATATAAGTGTTTGGTTGAATATGAATGAATGTTGTGCTTGTAACCATGGATGGTAAGATGACCACATGGTGTAGGGATTGAAATATGAGTTGAGCAATGGATTTGGAAAGGGGGAAATTTTGGAATTAGTCGATTTATAGCCGTTATAATGCCGAAATTGAATTTAACACTTAAAACAGAGAATACCCGAGAGAAATAGCTCCTGACCTTGATGAATAGTTAACCCACCCTTATAGATTTCGACCCATAGATCGTTTTAGCGCAAGAATCGAAGCATTTTGACTTACGGTTTAGGAGATATAGCTGATTTACTAAAAATCGTTCAGTAATGTAAGTGCGAGTTCGTAAAACCAATTGAACCCCTATAACTTGATAAATTCAATGGATAATCTAGGTAATTAAATATTATATATCATAAGGAAGGTGTTGGAGAAAACCTCATGTCAAAATAAGCATTTTTCAATTTTATAAAAATGTTTGAATCGAGGTTAAGTGCGAAGAAACCTACAAAAAGGACACTTGGTGATAACTTTGAAAACCACTTAGAAAATGGATACTAAATGTTGAGGTATGATCTTCGCGAGTAAACAATAAACCCTAAGACTTATATAGCTTAAGTATCTATCATGTATAGTGTAATGACGTACCTTGATAGCGAATAAGTGTCAGCTCATAATGGCAATAATAAGGGTTAACATAGAAACGTATTTTAGCTAAGTAAAGTAGATACTTGGCTTATCAAAAATGTCAAGTGATTGACAAGAATAATTTTGGATTGTTTATAGATCGCCAGACGGACCAGGGGGACAGGTTATACCTACGACCCTTCCAAGCAAGAGTTCTTTAAACTTTGCTTTAATAAATTATAAATGCTTGGAAAAATGGTTTCACCGAAAATGTGTCTACGCATATATGATTTCATATTGCCACTGGGCAAGGAACGTGTTTCCTAATTTCTGAAAAAGATTTATGAACATGATTAATACAAGGTACTTTATGTATAAAAGAGGTAAATGAGTTATGGAATGATGAAAGGAATTTTCTGAATAAATGTTTTCGATAAAAAGGGGAATTCATTCTTTGGGACTGAGTTCAATGCGGTCCAACTTGCAATATTATATTTCCGGCCCATGTGTTGCCGAAGGGGGATTGTGGAGAACTTTCCTCCAGGGGGATGCAGTGGAGAACCTTCCTCCTTCTACTAGTAGTAAAAAAAAGGGACAGATACGGAGGGCGACTGATCATCGTCCTGACGTATTTGGTTACGGTGAAAATTCCCCTAAACTCTTAAAAAAGGGATTGTGAAAATGTTTTTGGGCAGTAAAATCTTATGTGTAAAAAAAAAGAAGGAACAATATGAAAAGTAAATGATTTAAGGAATTTGAAGAGAAGATGATATTATATTTGCATCGAAAGAAAAGTGATGTCGAATTTAATTATAAGTAAGTTTATGTTGGTGTGTGGTTGCACAAGCAAGATTTCTATACGCACATTTGGACATGTTTATTATTGTTCAAGCATGACTTAAATGTTTTCAGAAAAATGTTTTATTAATGCAAACCTTATTATAAATGTTCTTAGAAAATGTTTTCTTCATTTTGTTTTACAAATGCACCCTTTTACATTTTATTTAAAATATTCATAGATGCATATCAAGTATTTTCAAGTCTTTCTTATATATATATATATATATATATATATATATATATATATATATATATATATATATATTGTTTAACCCAAACCAAGTTTTAAAAAAATTATCTCTTGCTGAGCTGTATAGCTCACTCTTGCTTATGTTTACACCACAGCTATAGCCGATGCCGCCGATACGTCGCACCACGCCCCGGAAGCGGGTAAGGGTCGGGATGTACGATAGAGATCTGTCGCCTATACCCGAGGTAGCCCTTATTTATTAATATTCAGGGTATGTGTAACGTGTGTAAGATAAATAAGGAAAGATTGTAATATATTTTGGTTGTGAATATGCTTCCTGTAGAAGTATTATTCAGCAACACTACTTATATATTTTGGGTCTGTAATAATAATAACTTTACTTTAACTGTTATCATGTTGGATATTGTTCTCTGAGCATATGACTGGCGTGTGTGTGTGGATATAAGTGTGGGGTCAACAGCATGCGTATAAAACATCATTAAATTATTTAAGTACCAAGAATATAATTTGTTTAAATGGAAATTGGACCGTGATGACCTGGATCCCTGACCCCGGATCTAGGGCTGTCACACGCCCTACACTTTAAGGCGTCGCTCGCAGGCTGCAACAGCAGTGCGTTTGAGAATGTCCTAACATGGTTTGCGGGGTCGCCCGTCCCATCATAAACCTTAATCTTCGGCATCTTGAACTTCCTTGAGATGCGAGCATTCATCACCTCTTCAGTAAACGGAGGTGTGGGATCATCAGGATCCCCAAGTGGCATCAGATCCTTGGGGTTACTTTTGGGGGTCTCCACCCTTGTCGATTTTTCAGTTGGGGCTTCGGCCCTTCGCTGTCTCCTTGAAGGCCTCTCCAGATTTATAATTGGAATCCTCCCTGTAACTGGAGGAAGTCGAATCAGACTTCGGCTTGCTTACTCCCTAGCAATATCATCCTTCGGCCTTTGGATCTCAGCCTCATGTGCCTTAATCCTTTCCTCAGCCGTTTGTGGAGGTCCATCATGGATTCTTTGGGACCTCCTTCGAGGTTCTCTACTAGCACGTCGCCTCCTTGGGGCTTCTTCGCGATCATTATCGTCATCCTCAGACGTCGAATCATCAGTATAAGGGCCAGAGTAATCATCGTACTCTCGATCTCGGATCTGTAAGGCATGACCGCTCGGTCCAGGTTCCCTGTGTCGAGGGGATAATTAGGCAGCCCATACATCCGGTTGGTATTCAAAGGGAGATCAGTAGTGTGGATCTGTACCCCCGGGGGTAGCGTACGATCAACGCTATCAAGAGGAGAAACCACCATCTGAAGAGGGTTAGTTTCTTGGCTTTGAGGGATAATCACAGGTAAAGTTCCCTCAACATGGGGAATCGTCCCTGAGGGTTGAGAGGTTAGAGGTTGAATGACCGTCCCTGTTGATGGGGGTAATTGTCCTTCTTCAGCGGTGATGAGCGGATCAGAGGTGGCAGGTGGAGCAGAGCTAAGGGGTATGGCCTCAGTCGATGTTGTTCTTCGTGTTTGAACCATGGTTGATGTTGTCTTCCCACAGACGGCGCCAAATGTTGTGGAATAAAAACTAGGTTACGATTTGTAATTAATGCTATGGTGGTTGAGCTTCTAGCTTTAATGGCTGTTCTTGCGTTCGAGACTAAACGGTCCTCACAAGATGCCTACGTATCTCTATATTGCTAGAGAATCAAGCCAAAAAACGTAGTTCTAGGTGATGGTGCCCTCGAGGCTATGGCGGCGAGAGCTCACCTAGGGCGCAATGGCTTGTATGTCCTTATTCGAGGATTAAGCCAAAACGTAGTTCTGAGAAAGAGGGGTCAGGCCCTTATATAGGCTGAGAAGCCTTAGAATTATGGTAGGATTGGGTGACTTTTTGGGCAAGTCACCGCCTTGAGGAAGGTTCTAGACTCCTTCCTTGTATGAATCAGTTCCCATATCGAATTCTGTGCCTTGGAGGCTAAGTTTGGTAGGAGTAACATCCTTATTTGACTCTAATTGCTGAGCTATTTATTACCCTTAATATTAATTACGAAATTAATATTAAAATAAGGCTTTTGACTTCATTATTGGGCCCCACGTTTGGACCATGTTGAGTCTAATTAATGCCACATTAAATGTGTCTTTAGGGCTTATTTTAGCCCATATCAGACATAGTAGGGCATTCGATTCCAGGATTACAAGGAAATGTCGTCTCAAAGAATAGGGCATTCCCTGACTCCATAATTGTATTCTTCTAAATATCAGGAATCTTTGAATCATATACTAGAAACTGATATACAGTTCACAGTCTTTGGACCTATCTTCACCTTCTTTGGTGTAGGGATTAATACTTTTGCAAGGCACCCCCACACTTTCAAGTGTTGGTAACTTGGTTTCTTATTCTTCCACATTTCATGAGGACTTTCATCCTTGTTTTTACGAATCATCATATTCAAAAGATGATTTGCACTCAAGATGGATTCCCTCCACATCGACTGTGAAAGTCTAGAGCTTAACAACATCGCATTCATCAATTCTTTGAGAGTGCGATTCTTCCTCTCAGCCACTCCATTTGACTGAGGGGAGTATGGTGGAGTAACCTCATGAATTATACCATGTTGTGAACAGAATTCCCCAAAAAGTTCAACATATTCACCTCCACGATCACTACGTATCGTCTTGATTTTCTCATTTTGTTGTGTCTCAAATTCTTCCTTATAGATTTTAAATTTATCTAAAGCTTCGTCTTTGCTTTTAAGCAAACATATATAACAGTATTTTGTACAATCATCTATGAATGTAATAAAATAATTGTTTCCTCCTCTAGTTCGAGCGAATTTCAAACCACATGTGTCACTGTGTATTAGGTCTAGCACTTTGGTGTTTCTTTCCAAACGTTTAAACGATGATCTCGTTAATTTTATCTCAACACAAGTTTCACACTTATGTTTTGAATCAATATTCATCTTTGGTATGTAATCTTTTATACTTAGTCGTCGTAAAGTATCATTATTTACATGTCCTAATCTAGCATGCCATAAATTAGGAGACTCTAGCAAGTAAGTAGAAGAATTCTTTATTTCATTATCATCCTTAACGGACATCACATTGAGCTTAAAAAGCCAATCGGTTACATAGCCCTTGCCAACAAACATATCATTCTTAGACAAAATAACTTTATCCGACTCAAGTACAATACGAAAGTCATGCATATTCAATAAGGAACCAGACACAAGGTTCTGGCGAATATCAGGCACATAAAGTACATTCTTCAAAGTCAGATTCTTCCTAGAGGTCATCTTCAGATTCACCATGCCTCCCCCTTCAATTAAATTCATTGTAATCACATAAAGTATTCGTGAATTCAATTCAATGTAATCACTCAAGAAACTGAAGCTTGAGAAAATACTTTCTCAAGGTTGTGGCAACACTTTTCAAAATAAATAAAACATTTAGTTTGTGAGAATATCTTGAGCTATCTATCACTTGTGTTTGCATTTCATATTCTGATAGATTAGAATCTTTATTATTGTTGTTGAAGTAAAGATTTAAATTTATCAGTATTGCATTCAACCCCCCCTTCTGCAATACTCCGGGACCAACAGAAGCTTTGAGGCTAGAGAAAATTGCCTTATCCAAATAAACATGCCGTGTAGCTCCCGTATTAGTTCACCATTCCCTCGGATTAGAGCCAACCAGGTTCATCTCAAAGACTGTAGCACAGAGGTCTATGTCACCCATCTCCTTTGAGATATCCTCGACCACGTTTGCTTTCTTCTTCTTATAGGGCTTCTTTGGCTTCCTACAATCAGAAGACCTATGACCCATTTTGTCGCAGTTGTAGCACTTTCCTTGAAACTTTTTCTTCAAAATTCCTCCATTGGGTGCCAGCTTTGCCCCTTTTCCAAAATTGTTCTTCTTGGGCTTATGTTCCACCATGTTTTCCTTTTCAGTGGTAACATTCATCTTCTTCTCAGATCCCCTCTTGTCTTCTTCAATGCGAAGCCTAACAATCAGATCCTCCATAGTCATCTCCTTTAGCTTATGCTTAAGGTAGTTCTTGAAATCTTTCCATCCAGGTGGCAACTTCTCAATCACAGCAGCAACTTGGAAAGACTCAATTATAGATCATCCCTTCAGCATGAATATCATGGATGATCACCTGTAGTTTTTGTACCTAACTGACCACAATCTTAGAATCCGCCATCTTATAGTCAAGAAATTGGCCAGCAATCCACTTCTTAGCCCCAGCATCCTCGGTTTTGTACTTATGGTCAAGTGACTCCCATAAGACCTTAGAGGGTTGCTTCGTACTGTACACGTTATACAATGAGTCAGCCAAACAATTTAGCACATAATTCCAACAGATATAGTCGGCGTGCTTCCAAGCATCAATAGCATAAACTGTTTGGTGTTACTCTCAGCAGTGAGCAACGGTGGATCCTCTTTGAGATAACGATCCATATGCATCGTGGTCAGGTAGAACAACATCTTTTACTGCCAACGTTTAAAGTTCGTACCATTGAACTTTTCAGGTTTCTCAGCATGTGCAGCAGGCACAGTAGGAACCGTAGGCATAACAAGTGCCATATGTGCTGTAGCCACCCAGGCGGCGGTACTACCATCGATCTAAGCGGAACACTAAATTGTCCAATGACAGTATGTCCCAAAGGCACATGTCACGTAGGTCCATGTCCAACTATCGACAAATCCACATCAGGTGGTATAACCTGTGCGTTAGGGTTAGGCAGCAGTTGGTGACCCCCATCAGATGTTACAATCTGTGCGTTGGGTCAACCACAATATTTGCGTTGTTCACAGTGTTATCAGTCATTAATATGTTATTCACATAAACAAATAGAGACAGATATATTAGTCACAGAAAATAAATTAAATAGCTTTAAGATTGTGAAACAATCTGTGATAAATAACAATATATGTGCGAGTAACAAATAGGAGTATAACAGTGAATAAGCAAATAATAAACAAGAAGGATATAAGAATATCTCGAGTCCAGCGGAAGAGCTGTCTCCTTAAAGCTATTTCGTCTCCCACCGTGTATGTGAAATGATAGCCTCCCAGGATAAAATGAGAAAACGATGGCGTTGCAGAGAACGGCACCTTCGGCGAGCAAAAACGAGCAAGAAACTATCACCAGAGAGAGAGAGGTATTGAATGTGTTTTGGTTGTGAATGAGATAAATAACCCTAGACCCTAAGTGGGGTATTTATAGGTTTGACAATACTTGTTCGCTACACAACTGTCTTAATTAATTAAACGCGTTAATTAAGATAAGGCGGTAACGAAAAGATAACGATAAAACTTGCACACTACACATTGCACACTACACATTGTCTTTAATCAACTCAAATCAGAGATTACACAATATCTGAAATCAAATCAGATTATACCGAATCAATTTAATTTAAACAGAATGATTTATTTTAAGCCCAAGCCCAGTGGAAATAATAATTAGCAAAACTAGTTTGGGTTCAGTTGACCCAATTTTCTACTCCATTTGTATCCGCAGTTCGCACACGCGAAAAGCCCAAAGGCATGCTAATTTTCACTTCTAAGGGATCAACTTTGAGCAATCATATCTCATTCATCCTTTAACCATTTTGAGTAATTAAACATGTCTCGGAAAGCTCTCACGGAGGAGAACATAATCCAAGCATCACTCGTTGCACGCACACGACAAACATAATGATTTGAACATGATAAAAGTATAATGATCTGATACTTGAGTAAAGAGGTGTCTACCAGAATCATTTTACATCCCTAGAATATAGTATTATTTGCAAGTCCAGTTCTATAGTTGAGTTATCATTCTTGGATTACTGGATAAAGTTGTGTTCTTCATATAGCATCAATCTTCTTCAACAATCTTCCCCTGAACCCAATTTCTACATATATTGTTGACTTAACCAATCCAGCCCCAATCCTCCTCAACAAGCTCAATTTACAAAGGTTATAGGTATCCGGAAGCTCTAACTTGGATCAAAGAGAAACAATGGTCTGAAATAGTTTTATAAACTTATTGTTTGTTACCTGTAAGGCAACTGAAGACCTAACTCATATGAATATATGATAACTTATTTTGGTTCAATTTTCTTAGATTGCTTTAACTTTCAGTTTAGTCCTACATAAGCATCAAACTTCACGGGACTCAGGATTGTAGCTGAAGTTGCTTTGTACTTTAGGTGGGAAGCTTTTAGCTAATGTTTGCATGTATATATTGTGTACAACTCTCGTGTTATGTCTCTAGAGATTTTGATGTTTACTACCTATGCTGGGATCTTAAAGTTGATTTGTTATACTCCATGTAAGAGAAGTCCGTGAAAGTTTTCTCGTTGAATGCATTCATGAACATAACTCAAACGGAAACCAGTTCCAATTGTGTGTTTTCCATCGAAGCTATTCAGCTTTCTTGGTCATCGATGGAATAAGGGTATTTATTTTCTGCCTCCTATAACTTTGTTTTAAATGTTGTAGTAAGATAATCCAATGCTAAAACATTTTTCTCGGTAAGGTCAATTATCTAAATTACAATACTCAAGTACATACTTGTCTCTATTGAGATTTGAACTTTCGACTCATTCTCCTTTTAAAATTATGTCATATAGTATGCTATTTTCCTTTTTACACAACTAAATAACCTTTTTACATTAATGAATAATTGAATGTACTAGCTGTGACGCCCCCAGATCCGGGGTCAGAGATCTAGGCGCTCACGGTCCATTTTCCATTAATAACACACCTGTTCTTGCACATAATATATATAACGCAGCCATCGACCCCACAATAAACTCACACCACACACACACACAGGTTAGAGCCTCAGAAACGTCACACATTGATTAAGCAGAATTAAAATTATCAGAGTTATTACAGACCGAATTAAATAGTATTTATGCTACCAGCAACACTTCGATATGAAGCGAAGTTGGCGGCTTTGAAAGTTTGTTACGATACACTGCCTTGCACAGGTCATGTTGATAAATAAAACGAACTAATAAAAGCTGCCAACCAATCCGGCTAATGGGGCCTACCGGTGCAATCTCAAGTGGTGGCTCGGGTCTAGTCACCTGCTTTCGAACAGTCTGTCTGGGTCTTGCCATTTCGCTTAGCTGTTGTGTTTGTAAAATTTGAAAACAAGCAAGAGTGAGCAACTATAGCTCAGCAAGAAATATATGTATAAGGTAAGCAATATAACATTTCATATGATTGGCAGTTATTAAACTTGTTTGTATCAATCAGATATAAAATCACTTGTCATAGTTGATAAATCTCGAAGGTGCAACAATATGTGCCCTCGTTTTCAAAATAAACTTGCAGTTCTAGATACTGCATTGAGTCAACATCTTTCTCATCAAAATAGAACACTATCAGCAACTCGGCACAAAAGCCTAAGAAGCAGTGTCAAAGCATTTTTCCAAAATGGAGGAATGGGACTTAAAAAAACACAAAACCTGACAAGGATTGACGATGATCAGTCGCCACATCCAAGTCCAATAATCCGCGGGTCTTCTCTACCGGTAGAAGGATAGAAACTACATCCGTAACTATCCCTCGGGTGAAAACTACATCCGTAATCACCCTCGATGAAAACTACATCCGTAATCATCCTTCGGCAACACCTGGGCCGGAATAATAAGTGATGGACCGCCTGGCTCACGGCCGCTTACACATCCCGGGAATCGTTCGTCAACGGTTCCCACACCTGCCAGAGTCCCTTTTTCTTTTTCTTTTAAACTTGATTTTGATTGAAAATAGAGTAATTGAGGTTCGACATCAGTCGACCGATGATTCTCCAAAATCATACAAGAAGCAGAATCTGACCTGGGGTTTTCGAAAATGTTTTGAGTTCGAAAGAGTTCGAGTTTGAAAGAATTAAAAAGTATCTTGGATTAACTTTGTCTTTAAATAATGAACAATGATTAATAAATAATATTTTAAGATTTAATATTAATAATTAATAAAATAATTATTCGATAAAATAAACTTTTAATCCAAGATAGGGTTTCGAGTATTTACGAAGATATAACAATAGTTACTTGAGTATACGATACTACCCGAATGACCCTTCGGGTTTTCGCAAACTAGATACGATATAATAATATACCGCTCCCCGGTCAATAGTATATATGGACCGCTACGACCTCTATTACTAGAGTCGTTGTCCGACGAAAACATTTAAATCTAAGTTCAAGGGGTACAAGCATATATGTACTTATTCAATCTCAATTGCATCAATACTTCGATAAACATAGCATCTGAAAAAATTTGAAAACTACAAACAGAACACTAAAAGTCCTTGTATAGGGATAAGTTTTGAAAAGTAAACTTGCCTTGGTTTGGTTGGGGTGGTCGAGCGTGCGGATTCGAACGATCTATACATAAGCAATAATCGTTCGTTAGTACCTTAACAATATCTCTTTAATTACGGGGTTTTAAGGGGGTACGAAATTAACTTAACGACTTCGTCTTATGACTCTCTAGCCCCACTATAGGTCCATGTCATCACTCGATTACGCTTGTCACTTACTCGACTTAATTTAATTACCACTTTCGAATCATAACCACTAACCCTAGAATTTTGCTCCACTAATCGACTTTTTCCATTGTGCGAATTTTACTCTAGCATTTTTATAAAATCCAAAAATTCATATTTTAATCCAATTCCTTTTGGGTGGTCTTCACCACTGCATTCCCTACATTCTCAAATTTTTCCATGATCCCACATATATTTTTAGGGGTTTAAACAAGGTTCACAAGGGGGTCACTTAGTGCAGTCCATAGTCCAGAAACAAAATTCACTCCTCCGGCCATAACTTAAAATCTATACATCACCTAGCCATGAACCTTACATTTCCAGAAACTACATTCAATTATCTTTCCAACAATATATGGTAGGACATCAGGGGACAACATTTGGGGGTTCAAAATCGTACTACAATACAGATCAATGTTCCTGGACAAAACTCAGCAAGCACAAACTACTTAGATCAACCATTTTTCATACTTCCATAACATAATCAACACTTAATACACTTAGATCATGGTTCATAACACTCATGGAGATATATATATATTATCCATAGCCATAAAAGTCACAATCTCAACATCAAAACTCATGATCCATGCTATCCAATACATATACAACCAAGATTAGTTCTCAAACACATGGATCTACTACCATACTTTATAAATAATACATAACCAAGAGGGTTTGAGATTTTTATACCTTCTTGAGCACCTAGAGGCCTTGGGTAAGCTTTACACAACTCAACAACACCTTAGATGGTCTCCTACAACACTTACAATGCAAGATCTAAAGGAAAAACAAACATGGTTACTATTCACCCAAGCTTGAACAATTTATAACTTGAAATGGGGTGGATGAAATGGCTTGAAATTTCTAACATACCTTGTCTAGATGATGTAGATGACCTAGGATTTATGGTGTGAATTATGAGTGATGGAAGAGGGGGAGGAAGAAATTTTCTTCTTCCTTTTCTCTTTTGGCCGAGAGCAACTAGGCAAGGGGGAGGGGGAGAGAGTTTGATTTTTGTGTTTTTGTGTTTGAAAACCTATCAGACTCACCCTGCAGTATTTATCAGAAACTAAATCATCTCTGGGGTAAATCTTCTACTCCTCTTCTGCTGTCGCGGAGTTAACCGACCAAATTCTTCTCTTTCTGAAAAGTTTTTATAAAGCAAGAATGAGCTACATAATGCTCAGCAAGTTCACCATTTTGTAAAATAATAATGTGGTTCATTTCGAAAACGTTCCCAACTATATGGGCATATATCTCAGATTTCAAAACATAATTGGACAATATATATGTCCGAGTTTGAATAAAACATCTATACTCACTAGGGAGCTTTAAGAATAACATATGAACTCTTTATAAGGTTCCCATTTCAATATATCTCAAGTTTGAAAATATATACATGTGAGTATATCATTTTCGGCAAAACACTCTACGATCATCATATTGTACAGGGAATATATCATTTCAAACCTCTTTCCTTCCTTAGCTTAGAAGGCTTCTCATACAAAAAGATTTCATTCGTTGAAACAATTGCAAGAGTGCACTAACACGTGCCAATCTTTATAGAAAATCTTGCAGTTCTAGATACTGCACGATGTCAATATTTTCTCATAAAAAACAACACTATCAGCAACTTGGAACTTAGGCCCCAGAAGCAGTGTTTGAGTATTTTTCCAAAGTGGATGATGGGACTTAAAGAAAACATAAAAACCTGACAAGGATTGACGATGATCAGTCGCCACATCCAAGTCCAATAATCCGCGGGTCTTCTCTACCGGTAGAAGGATAGAAACTACATCCGTAACTATCCCTCAGGTGAAAACTACATCCATAATCACCCTCGATGAAAACTACATCCGTAATCATCCTTCGGCAACACCTGGGCTGGAATAATAATTGATGGACCGCCTGGCTCACGGCCGCTTACACATCCCGGGAATCGTTCGTCAACGGTTCCCACACCTGCCAGAGTCCCTTTTTCTTTTTCTTTTAAAACTTGATTTTGATTGAAAACAGAGTAATTGAGGTCCGACATCAGTCGACCGATGATTCTTGAAATCATACAAGCTCCTCCGGCCATAACTTAAAATCTATACATCACCTAGCCATGAACCTTACATTTCCAGAAACTACATTCAATTATCTTTCCAACAATATATGGTAGGACATCAAGGGACAACATTTGGGGGTTCAAAATCGTGCTACAATACAGATCAATGTTCCTGGACAAAACTCAGCAAAAACAAACTACTTAGATCAACCATTTTTCATACTTCCATAACATAATCAACACTTAATACACTTAGATCATGGTTCATAACACTCATGGAGATATATATATTATCCATAGCCATAAAAGTCACAATCTCAACATCAAAACTCAAGATCCATGCTATCCAATACATATACAACCAAGATTAGTTCTCAAACACATGGATCTACTACCATACTTTATAAATAATACATAACCAAGAGGGTTTGAGATTTTTATACCTTCTTGAGCACCTAGAGGCCTTGGGTAAGCTTTACACAACTCAACAACACCTTAGATGGTCTCCTATAACACTTACAATGCAAGATCTAAAGGAAAAACAAACATGGTTACTATTCACCCAAGCTTGAACAATTTATAACTTGAAATGGGGTGGATGAAATGGCTTGAAATTGCTAACATACCTTGTCTAGATGATGTAGATGACCTAGGATTTATGGTGTGAATTATGAGTGATGGAAGAGGGGGAGGAAGAAATTTTCTTCTTCCTTTTCTCTTTTGGCCGAGAGCAACTAGGGAAGGAGGAGGGGGAGAGAGTTTGATTTTTGTGTTTTGTGTTTTTGTGTGTTATGTTGGGTGAATAATTGGTATTAGGTTAGGTTGGGTGATACATATCATGTAAGTATAGGTAGTACTAGCAAGGTATGGCCTCATGTACTATTTGTTTCCCCTTTTGAAAAAGCAACCAACTAGATACTATTCATCTTCCAATGGCTAACTAGTTTGCTTGATTTCTAACCACTTGGTTGCATGGGCTTGCATGCAATACTACTCCTTGTATTATTATTCTTCCACCAATGCTTGTTATTTAATCTTTAATTCGTATCGTATCTTAATTAATCTCTCGTAATAATACTTTGTCGCGTAGAGATTTCCCCTCTAATTTCTTAAATACTTATTGTGTAAATTCCTCGAATGTCCATAATTCCTCGTCACAATTCTTAATAAATCCTTTAATACTCTAACCATTCTCAAATCCCAAGTTTTATAAATATTACTAACAATAAGACTCCTGCCTTCACAATCTTCCTTTATATCTTACATAATAAATGCAACAACGCAGTTTCTCAGACAATCAATTCTATTAATCAACAGGGATGACTAGAAAGGTTCCATAATGACAATGTCACAAGATATTAAATAAAAGGAAATATTACCAAAAATTAGGGTTCTTACACTAGCATATCACCAACTTCATGTTTTTTAACATTATCCGCAAATCTTAAAACTATGAAAAGTTGTCGAGAATAAAAGCATGACGATGTCAGCACATTAAATATGATATATGCTAAAACTTTAGCAGATGAAGATATGAAATAACGTTTCTTTTAGAGTACACCATGTAATAATGCAACTCTAAATCCACCCTTAAAATCTGAAGCACTAATGGTATCATCTCAATTATCGGAACCATCAGAGCAATCTCTTTTCAGGACATTCTGTACGAGTTCTGATTAAGTGTTTCTTTCATTTGATGGATTGTTTTGTGATCAATACCTGATAAAACTGAATATGTATTAAATGATGGCGCAGGTAATGTTAAGACACTACACAATCCGAGATTTACGAATACATCAATGCAGAACACACACACAATCAATCGATTAGTTGAAAAGATCCACGAAAGTAAAACCTGGGTGTTCTTGTTTAACTTCTTTTTCTATCAAATCAATAAGTAAAAGCAAAACAAGAACACACCAATATTTGATGTGGAAACACCCAGGTTTTAACTTATGTTAATAATCAAAATAGTTATCAATAATACATCAATCAATAACATCTCAATGGTGTTCCAAACTGATACTTGAACCAAACAATGCTCAAGCATCTCCCAAACAATAACTAAGACTACATCTTTTAAGCATTCACATATCAAACATAATATGACTATGTATATAGCCATCTCAAACTTAGTCACAAAGACTTACCATACTTATTCTACAAGACTTACCATACTTGTTATACAAGGCTTTCAATTCTTGACATTTAATTACCAAACTTTGTAATCAAGACATCCTATATATAATAATTATCTACACGTACAATTATTAATCAACCCATACATATTTTGAATCACCCAAGCCTATAACAACATATTGAATGGAAACCCAACATATAATTAAATTGAACTATGTATCTAGTATATATTTAACTCGAAAGTAGACCACTGTGAATACCCGATAATAGAGGTGCATTCTTAACAACATGAGGCAGGTCAAAGTTGATTTCCATAACATGAGGGTTTAAAGACACAATGCAGCTTATGTAATAACCCAGATTTTTTTTCAAGAAATGATTTTATTATTATTTCAATAATAATAATGTTTTTCCTAAAATGAGGAGGAATTTATTTTTTATTAAATTAGTTAATTATTTTCGGTTAAGTGGAACCGGATCCCTTTTAAAAATTTTACTGATCGAGTGTATATCTCTAGTCAATAGTTTATTTTGGCAAAGGTTTAATTGTGAAGTGTGTATTTATTTAGTAAAGATTTTATTTTTAAATTACCGAATAATTTGGAGATTTTAAAATTTGTGGGAAATGACTATTTTAAATTATTTAGGGATTTATAGAAATTACTCGATTAATATATAAAATCGAGAATTCGAGGTTTTACTAAAACAATAATGTTTGTGGTATTTTATAAAGCAATGTAAATTGTGATTTATGAATCGCAATTATTACTTTTTGTGAATTGTTTTTATAAATTATTAATAAATTGTAAAATGTATTAATTTAAAAAATTTAGTGATATGGGTGAAAAATAAACCCTAAAGACATAATTAATGCTACATTTATTGGCCAATTATTAAGGCCCGAAACCTAAGTTGGGCATTAAATTCGTAATTAATGATTGAGCCCAAAGAACAACCCGAATCGGGGACGCCCAGTATGAGCTTGTTTCTAATATGGGCCTGATTTGTGAATAAGGAACGTTCTAGAATCAAGGAACGTCCTAGAATATCCCGAGGATATTGTGTAACCTCCAAGGCACCTAATTCGATATGGAAACTAATTCCTAAAAGAAAGGAGTCAGAACCTTCCTCAAATACGGTGACTTATTCATCAAGTCTCCAAAACCTACTATAATTCTAAGGCTCCTACAGCCTATATAAAGGGCCAGACCCCTCATCTCAGAACAACGTTTTGGACACAGCTCCATACGTTACCCACCACGTTTTGGCTTAATCCTCGAATAAGGACATACAAGCCACTGTGTCCTAGGTGAGCTCTCGCCGCCATAGCCTCGAGGGCACCATCACCTAGAACTACGTCTTGGCTTGATTCTCAATTCTGAGATACGTAGGCATCTTGTGAGGACCCGAATTAGTCACGAAAACGCAAGCGCAGCCATTAAAGCACGAAGCTCACGAACCCTAGCCACAATTTGATAACCCTACTTTTTATTCCACAACATTTGGCGCCGTCTGTGGGAAGACAACATCAACCATGGTTAGCACACGAAGAACGACAACCGAGAACATTCCTGTTACTTCTGATCCACTAGCCATCTCCACCGCTCCACCTGTTGTTACGGAGCAAGGGTATGTACCCCCATTAACAGAGACAACCACTCAGCCTCAAGTTTCTCAACCCATAGGGATGAATCTCCATGTTGAGAGAACCTTACCAGTGGACGTCCATCCAGGACGGGAGACAAATCAGCTTCAGATGGTGGTCTCACCATTAAATAGCCGTCCCCCACTCTCAGGAGTTCAGATCTCCACCACTACACTCCCCGTGAGCACCGATCCGTTATACGGATTGCCTAACTATCCCCTAAATCGAAGGGATCTTGGGCCAAGAGGCCATGCCCTGCAGATACATGAGCCGTATCACCCTCCTTACATTAGATGTTTGGGTCCTGATCAAGGATATTATAACTCGAAGAATCTAAGAAAGTAAAACCACAAAATCCATGATGGACCTCCTCAAACAGCCGCTGAGAGAATCAAGGCTCATGAGGCTGAGATCCAAAGGCTGAAGGACGATATAGCCAGGGAGCAAGCAAGGCAGAACCAGAATAGGCCCCCTCCAACTTCGAGGGATATTCCCTTCATTGATTTGGAAAGGTCTTATAGGAGACGAAAAAGGGCTGATGCCCCAACCGGAAGAGCTACGAGGGTAGAAACCCCCAGGGGTGATCCCAAAGACCTGATGCCACTTCGGGACCTTGACGATCCCACACCCCCGTTCACTGAGGAGGTGATGAACGCTCGTGTTTCCCGAAAATTTAAGATGCCTACGATAAAACCATACGATGGAACGGGTGATCCTTCGAATCATGTCAGGACGTTCTCTAACGCACTGCTGTTACAACCCGCTAGCGACGCTCTTAAGTGTAGGGCGTTCCCTCAAAGCCCGACAGGCATGGCTCAACGATGGTATAGTCGGTTGCCCACAAACTCGATTGGCTCTTTCAAGGAATTGAGCACGGCTATCATTAATCAATTCATTAGTATAAAAGTCCATGAGAAAAGCTCTGCATATCTTATTCAAGTGAAACAAGGAAAGAATGAGAACCTAAGGGTTTATCTCAAATGCTTCACCATGGAGACTTTGAATGTCCCTGATCTGGAAAATAAAGTAGCTATGATAGCCTTGGAGAATGGAACGACGAACACCTTCTTTCAGATGTCGTTGGCAAAACATCCCCCTGAGAGCATGACTGAGCTCCAAAAAAGGGCAAGCAAATACATAAAGGCTGAGGAAAGCATGAGGAAAGTAGAGGTCTCTACCGAAAGTGGTGGAAACGGGAGCTCTAGGATGGGAAAGACAAAGTTGGAGTATGATGCTAGGGATAAGTATTCCCAAACAAGCGACTCTGCCTCTAAGAACCAAGGACCAAGGTTCACTAAGTATGCAAGGTTGAATACTCCTAGGAGTCGAATCTTGTTGGACATTGAGAAGGATAAGGATTTCCGATGGCCGAAGCCACTCAGGGGTTATCCCACAAAGAGAAACAAGAATCAGTATTGGAGATTCCACAGAGATGTGGGGCATGACATTGATGATTGTAAGCAACTCAAATATGAGATCGAGTTTTTGATCCGTAGAGGGAAACTGAGTCACTTCACCAAGGGTGAAGATCGTGGTAATCAGAGAAGAGAGTATGATAGGAGCGACAATGATCAAGATCGCAACCCACAACCCCGAGGGCTAGTAATCAACATGATCTCAGGAGGCCCGACCACGGCCGGGACAACAAAGAACTCTCGGAAGGCTTATGCCCGAGAGGTGATGCATATTGTCGGAGAGGCACCAAAGCATGCAAGAACCGAAGTAACAATTGAATTTGATGATTCAGACCTTGAACAGGTGAAGTTCCCCCACGATGACCCACTAGTCATAACTCCTATGATTGGAAACTCAGAGGTGAAGCGAGTCTTGATAGACAATGGAGCTTCCGTCGACATTCTGTTTCATGATGCGTTTGTGAAGATGGGGTACAATGATTCTCAGTTGACCCCCAATAACATGCCTATATATGGATTTAATGGAGTAGAATCCAAAATTGAGGGAACTATTCAGTTACCCGTCACGATTGGACAGAAGCCAATGGAGGCCACGCAGATGCTGAACTTTTTGGTTATCAAAGCATCTTCTACTTACAATGTCATCCTTGGGAGGACTGGACTTTATGCTTTTAAGGCTGTGGCCTCAACCTATCACATGAAGATCAAGTTTCCAACCAGGAATGGTGTAGGAGAACAAAAAGGTGATCAGAAAATGGCTAGGAGCTGCTATGTAGCTGCGTTAAGGCCTGATGGAGTCGGGGGGCAGGTCCTTCCGATTGAAGACGTGGATGTCCACAGTGATAGGAAGACATAGAAAGGTCAGCAGAGGACATCACACAAGAGCCTCGAACAGCCATTAAGGCTATGGCATCGACTGACTTCGTGGTTGAATGTACCATTGGCAACCAAGAAGTCGGGGGGCAGGAGATAGTACCCCAAGCAGGAAGTGAACTTCAGAATAAGAATGAGGAGATAGAAAGGAGTAATGGGTGCTCTATTTTGATGGGGCATCAAAAACAAAATCAAGCGATGCAGGCCTAGTCTTGCAAGAGCCCCGATGGGTTCAAACTATATTAATAGGATTTAGCTTCATATTTATCTAGTAGAAGTAGAAATAAGGTTCGATGAAACCATTGCAGAGCATGTTGCTCCAAGTAGGACAATAGTACTCTATGTAAGGGTTGAACCTATTTCAAGTTATTAATGCAAGTTTTTTTTCGTTCTATATTCTGTGATTTTATTTATGTGCCAAGCACCTGATGTGTGTAAGTCAAAGATGACCAAGTACCGAAAATAAAAGAATACACGAATGGAAACAAACAAACCATAAATAAAAACCCTGAAGGGTCGAGAGTTAGGTTATAATACAACCAAATAAGAGTTTAAGTCCTTGAAGGACCCTGGATAAAAGACAAGATGATCAAAAAGCCACATCTGGCAATTAAAGCCATGTAAGGCTGTGGAGGCTAAGAACTAGCTACTCTTCAATATTTTTTAAGTACCTGGAGTGAAGATACAAGGATGAAGCAAATAAAGAACCTTGAATTATAGTCCTAAGGTCAAGGGATATAAGAATATCCTTGAACAAGGATTAAGAAGTCCAAGCAAGTTTTCATCTCGGAAGTTTAAAAGGTAAGAAGCCCACAGGGTTGTATTTCTCGAAATCTAAATCGAGGATCAACCTTAAATCCTTGACCTAGAATCAAGAAAAATGAGAAGCAAAGATAGGTTTGAAAATCCTGAAATCAAAATGAAAGGCATATGACAAAGCCTATTTTTAGTTCGAGGACTCAACTCAACTTAAGATTAGTTTGTAATAAGTAAATAACTTTAACTGTCACAGGAATCTCAGGAGGTACTATCTGTCAGAAGAAAAACCATAAAGTCAATCTATAGTTTTGATGTTTTACACTGGAAGAAGTTCAGATTGCTGATCAAGCCTCAGTATAGCATCAAAGAAGTGGATTTATTTCTAAGATAGAGATTTCTAGAGTGACAGGTTCAGATAGTATACAGTGAAGTACAAGAAGGAGAAAGAGATGAGAAGAAAAATGAATCACATTTTTAATGTGAAAATTAAAGGACAGTCATTGAAGTTAGTCGTTCATGAACCAGACCGTGCATGGAACGTCAACAAAATATTCAGTGGTATTCCTTTATTACTTTCAGTGATTCAGAAAAGAATTAAGACAATTCAAGGATATATAATTATTCTTATTTAATTAATTTAAATCAAGTAGTAAATTTAATTAATTAATTAATTCATCTTGAATTAATTCTTTAATTAAATTAATTATTAGATTAATTAAATCTGATTAATTATTTAAGTAAGAATAAATTAAAATGATTATTTGTTAATCAATTTTAATTTAATTCTGAAAAATGAACTAGCAAGACAATCCCTGATTGTCTTGCCGATTGTCTTGAAGGTTTAAATCAGAACAGCAAGACAATAGGAGATTGTCTTGCCGATTGTATTGAAGAAGAAATCAATAAAGCAAGACAAATTCTGATTGTCTTGCCGATTGTCTTGATAATGATAATGTCTGAAAAGCTTTTGAAAAGTAGAATAAAAATCTGATTTGATTGTCTTGACGATTGTCATGGAAGTTCAATTTGATTGTCTTGATAATGATCAAAAAGAAAAAGCTTCAGACAGAATGATAATTTTGATAAAGCAAGACAAAGATCTTAGAATTTGATTGTCTTGCCGATTGTCTTGGAAGAACCTGATTGTCTTGACGATTGTATTGCCTATTGTCTTGGCAGTACAAAATTGGTTGTCTTGGAAGTATAAATTGTATTGCCGATTGTCTTGACAGTTATAATTGAAGACAAAGAGGCAGTAATTGATATATATCAAGACATATCGACAGAAGCAATCAAAAAGGAAAAACAGATCAAAATATTACATTCAAGAACAGATTTCTCTCTTCTCTCTCATCAAGAACACAGCACAAGAAGCAGAAAAATTCATAGAAAATCAAGTTCATCTTATTTTTAATATCTGATCCGATAGAACTGATTTACTTGATACTCTTGTACTATTAGCGAGTTTTTACTCCTAATCTATATCTTGATTTTTATTAACAAATCTAGAAAAATTCATGTCGAATTTTCTAATTTGTTTTTATTAACTAGATATAAATTCTGTACTGTATTTGTAACAAACCCCTCAAGTTAATATAATTTTATATTCAACTTGAATTTTGTTTCATTTAATTCCGCTCAAATTTGTCAACATATAAATTAAATTATCCGGACAAATTTCGATAAAACAGTACTGTTTGTATTCAACCCCCCCTTCTACAAACATATTGGACCTAACAATTGGTATCCGAGCCGGTTGATTGATACACAAATCAAAGATCCCATTTTACTCGATTAAAAATCATCCCCGAATTTTTTAACTCTCTAAAAAATTCATCATGTCTTCTAAAGTTGGAACTGTGAAAATTCCCATATATGACAAAACAGTTATGATATGTGGAAGAACAAAATGTTAATGTTCCTCGAGGTTGCAAATCCTAAATACATGAAAGTCTTATCAGAAGGACCAATAATACCTTTTGGATTAATTCCTGAAGATGTCACTGATGGAAAAGTTGTTGCCCCTGCAAGGTTTGTACACAAAGATTCTTCTGAATACACTCTTGCTGAAAGAGAGGAAGCTGGACTTGACATTAATTTAAGACTGATCTTAATAGATTCTCTAGACTCTGTAATGTAAAGTCATGTGATTAACTGCAAGACTGCAAAGCAAATGTGGGAAACCATTGAAACTGTGAATGAAGGAACATAGGAAGTTAGGGAGAATCGACTAGAAATTCTGACATCTGAGTATGAACACTTTCGATCAGCATCCAATGAAAGTATTCAAGATGTGTTTGAAAGATATAACAAACTTGTCAACAATTTACAGATGCATGGCAAGTACTACACTCAGAAAGAGATCAACAGAAAATTTCTACTGTCAATGCCTGTTCATCTAGAACATAGGATTACAGCTATCAGAGAGTCGAGGAATCTAAGTGAAATTATTGTAGAAAGACTCTTTGGTGTTTTAAAAACCTATGAACTGGAACAATCTCAACAAAAGGAGATTTATGGAAAAGGAAGAGTTGCTAATACTTCTACAGCTCTTATTGTTGAGAACAAACAGGAAGTGGAAAATAAGGTTATTCAATCTTGTAGTGTTGACAGTGGCAAGCTTGAAGTTGAAGTTGGTCAAACGAATGCTAGTCTAGATGAAGGAGACTTCTATTCGTTAGAAGAGCTAGATCAGTTGGAAGATGAGTCCATGGCTTTGTTGGTAAGGAAATTCAGTAACTTCAGATTTAGGAAGAATCCCAAGTTCAGATACAAATCTAACTATAACAGGTTCCAAAGAGGAGGTTCTTCATCCTCAAGTAACAGAGGAGGTTATAAAACTGGAACAGTTGAAAGAAGTAAAATTAGATGCTACAACTGTAATGAACTTGGACATTTCGCTACTGAATGTCAGAAGCCAAAACAAAACCAAAGAAAAGACTTTGGATCTGAGAAGAAGAAGACAGGTAAAGCCTATGTGGCTGCTGGAAAGAGTTGGGATGATACAGACTCTGAAGATGAAGAGTATGGCAATCTTGCCCTGATGGCAAAATCTGATAACTCCAGTGGTACTTCATCTGAGGTATCATGTACTGAAAGGTAATATATCTATCAACTTAGTGATTCACTAGGTTGTGCTAATAGAGAGATTGAAAGAATCAATTTGTTAAATACAGATCTTAGTAATCAATTATCAGAATTACACGATGTACAAAATTACCATGATAAACAAAAATCAGAAATAAGAATTCTAAAAGAACTTGAGAGGTCTCTAGCGTTGATAGTGGTTCAACAACGTGAAACAATAGCTGAGCTAGAAATAAGGGTTAGTGCTACTTCTAATTCATGTAAAGTAGCTAAAGAGTTGTTCAACCAACAAGCTATTAATCAAACCGTAGGAATTGGGTTTGATTATAATGAAGCTATTGGACGAAAAAGCATTATTACCCCTAATCGTGTCAGTGCTGTAGAAAGGGGTATACCAATAGTGCTTAAGGGAGTTAGTAATCCACTCTTTAAGACATCCATAGCAGAACCTTTGGATACTACATCTTTAATCATTAAGGAAGAGATGCGCATTGAGAATTTAGCTAATGGCGTAGTCTTAGAAAGTAATCAAGTTGTTAAAAATGATGAAGATAGAAAGCTTGTGTTTAAGAAAACAGAAAGAGTTGGTGAGTCTACTAGTTCTTTGAAAACTAGTAGTAGAAGTAATAACATGAATAAATGCAACAACACATCTACCATGAATGCTATTCCTGTTATTGATACTGCTCATAAGAAATGCAATGCTGTTAATTGCATGTCTTGTGCTTTTAATATAATGTCTGCTTACTTTAACGGTAATCATGCATGTGTTGATAAGAATGTTCCTAGACAGCATATGAGCAGAAATAAACATGTTAGATCCAGGACTGTAACACCACCTAATTCTAAGATTAGGACTCCAAGTCCTTCTCAGGATATGGTGAAGACATGGTTACCCAAGCTGAAACCAAAACAAGTTAAAGCTGTTTACAGGGTTAAATGTCCAGTACCTGAAGAAAATGTTGTTAAAATAAAAAGTGTTGCTTTGCCTGATAAAGGTCAATTCTTTAAGTACTCCGGACCCAATCAAATTTGGGTTCCGAAGAAAGTCTAACCAATTTGTCATTGCAGGGTTTGAAACAGGTTGAACGAGTCATGTGGATTCTGGACAGTGGATGTTCAAGACATATGACCGGAGATAGAGCCCTGCTGACAAATGTGGTGGAGAAGGCCGGCCCAGTCGTTACCTTTGGAGATAACAGCAAAGGTAAAACAGATGGATATGGCAGATTAGAAGCTGGAAATGTTATCATTGAAGATGTCTCTTTTGTGAACGGCCTTGAGCACAATTTGCTCAGTATTAGTCAATTCTGTGACAAAGGTTATGAAGTTCATTTCAATAAGAAGAATTGTCTAATATCACACAAGAGAAATGAAAGGCCGCAGTTGACTGGAGTAAGAAAATGAAACTTGTACATAGCCAATATGAACTCTGGAAGCACAGAAGAAATTAGATGTTTTTATTCAAAGGCATCCACTGATGAAAGTTGGTTATGGCACAAGAAACTTTCTCACCTTAACTTCAAAACAATGAATTCTCTAGTTAAAAGAGAATTGGTGAGAGGTTTACCTTCGATTGAATTTACTCAGGAAGGTCTATGTGATGCTTGTCAAAAAGGAAAGTTAAAAAGGGCAACTCACAGGAGCATTAACACATCATCAATAACTGAACCATTACAACTTCTCCATATGGATTTGTTTGGTCCAGTTAGTGTGATGTCCATGTCAAGAAAAAGATATGCTCTAGTGATTGTTGATGATTTCTCAAAATTCACATGGGTACTATTTCTGAACTCAAAAGATTAAACTCCACAACTGGTAGTTGATCACATTAAGTTAATTGAGCTGGACTCTAATCGTCCAGTAAGAGCTATAAGGTCAGACAACGGAACTGAATTCAAGAATGCAGTTCTGAATGACTTTTGCACTGAAAAGGGTATAACTAGACAGTACTCAGCTCCCAGAACTCCTCAACAAAATGGGGTAGTTGAAAGAAAGAATAGAACCTTGATTGAAGCTGCACGTACTATGCTAAGTGAATCAAGGCTTCCATCGAGCTTTTGGGCTGAATCTGTCAACACTGCATGCTATACCCAGAATCGAACACTTATCAATAAAGACTTAATGAAGACACCATATGAAGCTCTACATGACAAGAAACCAACTCTCAAGTACTTCCATGTATTTGGGACAAAATGCTTTATGCTGAAAGAAGGAGATGATCAAAGTGGTAAATTTGAAGAAAAAGTACATGAAGCAATATTTGTTGGTTATACTAGAAGATCCTACAAGGTGTATCTTATTGATCAACAGAAAACTATGGAAAGTGTCAATGTTACATTTGATGACACAAAACTCCCAAGTATCCAAAATGCAGATCCATCTGAAAAGCTTAAGTTTGATGACATGTCAGACTCAGATTCAGATGATGACAATCAACCTGACGTTGTTGCTAATAATAATAATCCAAATGTTGGTGGTAATGATCAAAGTGATGCTGGTGAAAACAATGATAATTTTCAAGACACCACTGATACTCTTGAACCATCAACAAGTCAAACTGGCAACAACTCAGGGGGAGATAATGAAGGGTCAACAAGTCATACTCAACATCATACTGAAGATCAAGGCGAATCATCAAGATCAATTCTTCTTAGACAAACTGTTTGGAATAGAGCTCATCCTTTTGAGCTGATTCTTGGTGATCCAGATGTTGGTGTAAACACAAGAAGAGCTTATCAGAATCAATGTAACTATTCTGGGTTCTTGTCTGTCATGGAACCTAAGAAAGTAGAAGAAGCTCTATCTGATCCTGATTGGGTGATTGCTATGCAAGATGAACTCAATCAATTTAATCAACTAGAAGTATGGAAGCTGGTACCCAGACCTAAAGATAGAAAAGTGGTGGACACAAGATGGGTATTCAGAAACAAACTAGATGAAGATGGCACTGTGATAATAAACAAAGCAAGACTGGTAGCTAAAGGTTATTCTTAAGCTGAAGGCATTGATTATGACGAGACCTATGATCCAGTGGCAAGACTTGAGGCCATCAGAATATTCTTGGCATTTTCATCCTATTCAAGATTCAAAGTTTATCAAATGGATGTCAAGAGTGCCTTTCTGAATGGTAAGCTAGATGAAGAAGTGTATGTAGAACAGCCCCCTGGTTTTGAAGATCAAGATCATCTGGACTATGTCTACTTTCTTTACAAAGCTATCTATGGTCTTAAGCAAGCCCCAAGAAAATGGTATGACACTCTTTCTGAATTTCTATTAGAAAATGGTTTTATAGAGGTATCATAGACAAAACGCTCTTCACTAAAAGACATAAGAATGATATAATACTAGTCCATGTCTATGTGGACGATATTATATTTGGGTCTACTAATGAGCTTCTATGCAAAAAGTTTTCTAAGTTAATGCATGGTAGGTTTGAAATGAGCATGATGGGAGAACTGAAATTCTTTCTTGGATTACAAATAAGTCAGAGACAAGATGGAATATTTATTTGTCAATCCAAGTACATTAAGGAGCTCCTCAAGAAATATCACATGGAGGAGTGCTCATCAGCAAAGACACCATCAACTATAGCTGTCAAAATTGGTTTATGTGAAAGTTCTGCCAAGGTAGATATCACAGGCTATAGAGGTATGATTGGCTCATTGCTTTACCTAACTGCTAGTAGACCATATATAATGTTTGCCACATGCTTGTGTGCAAGGTTCCAAGCGAACCCTAAAGAAATCCATCTCACTGCTGTCAAAAGAATCTTAAGATATCTAAAGGGTACGCCTAATTTAGGCATCTGGTACCCTAATGAATCTGGTTTTACTTTAATTGGATATACAGATTCTGACTATGCAGGAAGTGTTGTAGACAGGAAAAGTACATCTGGGAGTTGTCAATACCTAGGTGGAAGATTGGTATCCAGGTTCAGTAAGAAACAGCAAACAGTTTCCAACTCTACAGCCGAAGCTGAATATATAGCTGCTGGAAGCTGTTGTGCTCAGATCTTATGGATTAGGAATCAATTAATGGACTATGGCATTGTATTGGAAAATATCCCTATTTTATGTGATAATACAAGTGCCATAGCAATCGCCAGCAATCCTGTGCAGCACTCAAGGACAAAGCACATTGACATAAGGTATCATTTTATAAGAGAGCATGTAATGAATGGCACAGTGGAACTACTATTTGTAGGTTCTGGAGATCAAACTGCAGATATTTTTACTAAGTCGCTTAATGAATCTTCATTCACTAGAATTGTTAGTGAATTGGGTATGTTAAACAGTCCTAGTAATTAATACTGTTAATATCTGAAATTTGATCTTTTATAATTTTGCAAGTGATTATTCTGTGAATATTTGTTGTTTGAAATCACTTGTATAATTATTTTACCAACTGATTTTCTTGCTTGTTTAGTTATTTTTCACTCTGTTTATTCATATTATTTAATACTTCATATTTCTGTATTTTTAGAATATTTGTAGATATTTATTTCCATTTTAATAATTATTTTATTAAATGTTTTGTAGCGTTTGTCCTTTTGTTATTTATATTTGTTCTCGTAAAAAGATTAATCCATGTTTCTGTAAAATATTTATTTATAGTATTTTTAATAATATATTAGAGTGTATTTTAATTGGATTAATTATGCACATTAATTTTTATTTTATTAGCATTATATTAGCAGATTAATAGATTGTCTTGTTTGTCTTTATAGTGTCAAGACAATCGCCAATACAATCCACAGATTGTCTTGGTAGATTATTTTGCTAAGTAATAAAATATTTTTCAGATTTTTTGTTCTGTTTTTTATTTTTTTTTGTTTTGTTTTACTCAAAACAAACGATTGTCTTGATAGTTTTGAACTACCAAGACAATCGGCAAGACAATCATTTGATTGTCTTGGAGTGCCTTTTCTATATTTTAAAAATTAAAAAAAAATAAATATATATGTGTGTTAATTTATTTTAATCAGTTAAATACTTGATTGTCTTGATAGTATTTATACTACCAAGATAATCGGCAAGACAATCAACTGATTGTCTTGTAATGTTAGTTTGTATTTTTATAAAATTAAAAAAAAAAATTATTTTCGTTTTCTTTTATTTATTAGAATTGTAATCGATTGTCTTGATAGTGTTTATACTACCAAGACAATCGGCAAGACAATCAAACCGATTGTCTTGTAGTATAGTTTTGTACTTAAAAAAAAAACAGAAATCTCAAGCAACAGCAATACAATCTTTCTCTCGTGTCTTTACACAGAGCTCTCGACATATATACATACAATACGCACATCACAACTAAATTGCTGCTCGATTTTTTACTCAACCAAACTGAAATCTAAGATCATACTTGAATAGATCGTTCAATTACCTTTCTTTTGAACCGATTATCTTCGAGTTTGGTTAAGTTTTTGAAAATAATTTTTTTGAAAAATTGAATCGGGTTTTGACTGTTTTAAGAGTTCTAGATTTTTTCTTTGAATTCTAAAAATAGATTTAGACTCCCAGTGATTAGGAGATCATCATATAAATTTTTGGGATTTTTTTGACAACTTTGAAATAATTCGAATTTTTAATTAATTTTAATTAATTATTAATTCTAAAAATTTCGAATTGTTTTAATTTCCTTAAAATTAAAGTGTGTTTTTGTGTTTAAAAATGGCTGATAATTTTGAGATAATGAAACATAATTTGGTTGGCTATTTTAATCCGAACGATTGTCCCTACGATCAATTTAGGCCTTGGATACTGTTTTTAAATGACGATTCAATTATCCGAAATGCCATTTCGATTGAAGCCCCAATTAAGATAGGACCACTGAGATTGATTTGCACAGAAGCTGTGGTGTCTGAAGACTTGACCTCATTTTCTTTTGATTTTGATGGTACACACCACGTCGTGACAGAATCAACCCTTACTACCGTATTGGGCCTTCCGGCGGATAATTTTGATCCATTTCCAACCAGTGAACAACTCTATCAATTCTTCATTGATAGTAATTATCATGGAGTAATTGATATGAACAACCTGAGCAAAAGGAATCTGGTTCAACAATGGGATGCATTCTTCGACACGATCTCCAAGGTATTTGCTAATTCAGCCAGAGGTAACTTTCACTTACTCACCTCTATGTTACAAACTATTGGTTATGCTGTTGCTAACAACCGTAGAATCAATATTGGAAACCTACTTTGGAATACCATTATTAACAGGATTGTTAAGGCCAGAAGGGATTTTGATGAGGGTAAGAAAGTTCTATGTTATTATCCTAGATTTTTAACTTTGTTATTTAATCATCTTGTTCCTGTTGGTCAACAAACAGTTTTTAGGAATGACAACCCTATGGTATCAGGCAGGTAAACCAAGAAAATATTCACTAGCCTTGATACACATAGAAAATTGATAAATGTGCCAGTGTATATTACACCATATTTGTCTAACTTCATAAATCTACCTGTCATTCCTCGACTTATGAATGCACCTGAACCTGAACCTCAAAATGTACCTGTCCCTGAACATCAACATCAAATGGAACAATCTATTCCTTCAGGTACAACTACTGCATCAATGGAACAGGTATTGCCTTCTATCTCT
This sequence comes from Saposhnikovia divaricata, assembly GCA_036435485.1. Classification (NCBI taxonomy): domain Eukaryota; kingdom Viridiplantae; phylum Streptophyta; class Magnoliopsida; order Apiales; family Apiaceae; genus Saposhnikovia; species Saposhnikovia divaricata. The sequence continues at coordinate 137,349,891 of CM071599.1, read as the reverse complement.
CAAACTGTTTCTGGAGCCCAAGTGGCTGATAGGTCAGACCAAGAGGTTGTAGAACCACAGCCTCTATCCCAGGTCTTAGAGCCAAACACTGTGTCTAACCCAATCTCTAAACCTAAAGCCAGAAGCAAGTTGTTGACAAAAAGAGCTGATAGAAGAAGTGATAATGTGAGTGATCCCACAGCTCTGCCTCCACCAAAGAAGAGAAGAAACCTATTACTTGAGGCATCTGTTAGCCCATCCATTTCCTCCCAACAGGACTTGGACATTGAAATGGCCGATGAACTGTTACTAATTTCATCCTCTCAACAAGATGCAATTATTGAAATTCGCCAAAGGGCCGTGGCACCTTGTACAGAGTCAAGCACACCTCTATTACTCACAATGGGGGAAAACATTACCGTAGAATCTGATGTTGCTAAGGACACTGAGCAAGGAGTGCACGATAGGATTGTTACTGTGCCTACCATTGTTACGGTAGAAGAGCCTTCACTGGCTTCAGAGGGAAATCTTGACTCTCTTCCAGTTATAATAGAGTCATCATCTCCCCTCCCAGGAGGAACATTCCTGGCTCCCTCAAGGGATTCTTCACTCGCAGATTTATCTGGAGAAAGTGAAAGGCAACTTGGTCATCCTATCACTGAAGAAATTCAGTTATCAAATCCAAATGAATTGATAGAGATGACTGAGGATTGGGAATTGCGAACTCCCATTGCACCACCACTGACCTCTCCAGAAGAGGCTAGGGTGATTTCTTATGCAGGTACAGCTCAAGGAAAGGAGCTAGTGTTGAGTGATGTGAGGACCACCATAAATATGAGTGAAACACATGCACGAAAGGAGAGTGACATATCCTTGAGTGAACATCAGGTGAGCGCACACACTGACACAAACACTTTGTCTCTCATGGCTCAAATCAAAGATCTGCAAATGAAATTGATGGAAACTGAGGCTGAAAAACAAGTTTTAAAAGCACAAGTGGATGAACGGTCTTCTTCTTCCACCTCTGTCAACAATCAGCTCATGATTATTCGTGACGATGTCCACAACATAAAGACTACACTCACTCCAGCAATCAATACATTGATACAATCCAACTCTCAGGCATCTACAGAAAGAACAGATATTCTAAATGCTATTGACAGACTCTCTAATAGGGTGGATGAACTTCAAGTGGAAATGCATGAATCTGCTCAATCATATTCAACAACCTTTGCGAAGCTTGAAGAAAAGTATGATTACATGTTTGAAGGACTTGATCATCTATACAACATTGTTAAACCTACTCATAATATCACACCAGAACAAAGAGCATATTTTGAAGACTATGATGATGATAATGAAGGGAATAATGATGCAAATAGGGAGCTTAACAGTCAACAAAAGTCTGTAGAGGATTCCTCAACTAAGGGGGAGAAGTCTGGAGATGGAGGAGCAGGTAAGTCTGGAGAAGCAGGAGGAAGTAAGTCAGGAGGTCAAGGGAGGCATAAGGAGAAGTCTGAGAAGTCTACCAAGGGAAAGGAAAAGAAAAAGCTACTCATGATCAGGATGCATTCGAGTTTGATTTCGATCTCAAGAATAGTAAGTTTGAAGTACAACAATTAAATGATATCGAAGAAGATCTTTCAAACTGGCAAGATGATCCTGAGTTTGAGAAGGAACTTCAAGAGGAGAAAGCTGATCGTCAGATGAGACAAGCTAAGCTTGAGAAGACCAGACAGGTAGTGAATGAAAGATTGAAGCTGAAGCAAGCTGAAGATGCAGAGAAACAAAAGCTACATGCAATCAGTGTACAGGAAAGGAAAAGAGATATTCAATTGAAGATTGGTCCAAAATGGGATAGAGCAAGAGAAATTTTTGATTCTATTCAGAACACTGCTAATGATGATGAACGTTTACTCCAACTACTTCAACAGTTTCAAGAGACCAATCCAGATTACTTGCAATATATGGATGCACTGATGCTGGAAATCTCAAGGATAGTAGCTGGGTTTGACAGATGTGCAGATCAACTGATAATTCAGATTGACTCTCGTACAATGGGTTCTCTCTATGTGTCACTTCAAATCTTTCAACAGAGAAGCTTGATTGAACTGTGGATTATGTCCATAAAGGTAAAAAGGTTTTCTGAACTGAATATTTTACTTCATGAAAGACTTTTGGAGTTTGCACAAAGGAATAGTCCACAAGTTATTCAAACTCCACATCATGTTAAGTTTCTCAAGGGTAATACACTACACTCTTGTTTCCTTGATTCTAAGTCGATGAAATTATACACTGCATCTCATCTGGTCTGGTTAGAACATATGCTGAGGACTACAGGATTCGAAGATAAAGAAAGTATTTTTGTTGCTGACATTATTCGATCATATGCTTTAACTGGCTTTGAAAAGAAATATTACATTCTTCGGAATCGGCTATGGGGTAATCTTGGAATCTTGCCTAAGAAACCTAAAGGTCTTGTGTCAGATTATGAACGTGTACTTGACAAGGATTTGATCAAAACCTTGGATGATCAAGAACGATTTGACACAGAGAATATCAGAAGATTCCTAGAGCAAGAAGATGAAGTTGAACCTGGAGAGATAAGGGATGAAGAAACTTCAAAGTGAAGATCAGCTCTACATGTGATATCTTTAGAGTTTAGATAGGTCAAGATAGAAAATTGTATTATATGATCAGTCTAGAGGATCATCTATCTTGTATTTATCTTTTATGTTTGAATTTGGACAATGTTAAATATAAACCAGAACTTTTCTTTTATTTACTTTGTGTTTAAAGTTTTATCTTTTACTAAGTTAAGTTGAGTTAGTTGAGTAATCCTCTAGGTATTTGCTTGTTATCGTCTAACAAACAAATAGGGGGAGATTGAAAGGCATATGACAAAGCCTATTTGTAGTTCGAGGACTCAACTCAACTTAAGATTAGTTTGTAATAAGTAAATAACTTTAACTGTCACAGGAATCTCAGGAGGTACTATCTGTCAGAAGAAAAACCATAAAGTCAATCTATAGTTTTGATGTTTTACACTGGAAGAAGTTCAGATTGCTGATCAAGCCTCAGTATAGCATCAAAGAAGTGGATTTATTTCTAAGACAGAGATTTCTAGAGTGACAGGTTCAGACAGTATACAGTGAAGTACAAGAAGGAGAAAGAGATGAGAAGAAAAATGAATCACATTTTTAATGTGAAAATTAAAGGATAGTCATTGAAGTTAGTCGTTCATGAACCAGACCGTGCATGGAACGTCAACAAAATGTTCAGTGGTAATCCTTTATTACTTTCAGTGGTTCAGAAAAGAATTAAGACAATTCAAGGATATATAATTATTCTTATTTAATTAATTTAAATCAAGTAGTAAATTTAATTAATTAATTCATTCATCTTGAATTAATTCTTTAATTAAATTAATTATTAGATTAATTAAATCTGATTAATCATTTAAGTAAGAATAAATTAAAATGATTATTTGTTAATCAATTTTAATTTAATTCTGAAAAATGAACTAGCAAGACAATCCCTGATTGTCTTGCCGATTGTCTTGAAGGTTTAAATCAGAACAGCAAGACAATAGGAGATTGTCTTGCCGATTGTATTGAAGAAGAAATCAATAAAGCAAGACAATTTCTGATTGTCTTGCCGATTGTCTTGATAATGATAATGTCTGAAAAGCTTTTGAAAAGTAGAATAAAAATCTGATTTGATTGTCTTGACGATTGTCTTGGCACTTCAATTTGATTGTCTTGATAATGATCAAAAAGAAAAAGCTTCAGACAGAATGATAATTTTGATAAAGCAAGACAAAGATCTCAGAATTTGATTGTCTTGCCGATTGTCTTGGAAGAACCTGATTGTCTTGACGATTGTATTGCCTATTGTCTTGGCAGTACAAAATTGGTTGTCTTGGAAGTATAAATTGTATTGCCGATTGTCTTGACAGTTATAATTGAAGACAAAGAGGCAGTAATTGATATATATCAAGACATATCGACAGAAGCAATCAAAAAGGAAAAACAGATCAAAATATTACATTCAAGAACAGATTTCTCTCTTCTCTCTCATCAAGAACACAGCACAAGAAGCAGAAAAATTCATAGAAAATCAAGTTCATCTTATTTTTAATATCTGATCCGATAGAACTGATTTACTTGATACTCTTGTACTATTAGCGAGTTTTTACTCCTAATCTATATCTTGATTTTTATTAACAAATCTAGAAAAATTCATGTCAAATTTTCTAATTTGTTTTTATTAACTAGATATAAATTCTGTACTGTATTTGTAACAAACCCCTCAAGTTAATATAATTTTATATTCAACTTGAATTTTGTTTCATTTAATTCCGCTCAAATTTGTCAACATATAAATTAAATTATCCGGACAAATTTCGATAAAACAGTACTGTTTGTATTCAACCCCCCCCCCTTCTACAAACATATTGGACCTAACACAAAACAAAGGTTTGAGACAAGCCATGAAAGACATGAAGTCAAGTAAGGGATCCTAGAGAACTTTAGTTTGACATCAATCCAAAAGAAAGGTCGTGAATACTTGGTAGTCGACATATGAACACCAACGTTGAACATGTGAATATCAACCTCGAATTCTAGGTGGAGAAACACGAGATATTAGCTATGAAGGCCAAGAAGGTCAAACTTGAGGGGGTCATGAACCTCCAATCAAGATCCAAAGGTTGAAGCTTCAAGTCAAAACTTGAAAACCAATCTGAAATTTTGGATTCTCGATCCAGAATGCCAACATTGAACATCTAACACCAGCGTTGAACACTTGAATATTAACCCTGAAATGGAGATTGAAAACGTCCTAGGGAAGGTTCAAGACCTCATGGGATCGACCAGAAGCTAAGGAGGCCTACAGCCGACCAGAGGCTCTGATGTTTTGGTGGTTTAAAACACCCAAAACTTGGCTTGAAACCATGTGATGGTAGTCCAATATGCACTCTTTCATCAAAACTTCAAGGTTCGTGTTTAAAGAACTTCCTTGAGGTTGAAAACCCTTAATTTAGAACATCAACATTCGAAATTCGAGCATCGACATTCAGCACTCGAACAGCCCTAAGGCCAAGAACATGCCAGCCGAGAGGCCGCTAGAGAAGCCCCAGGAACCAAGACAAACATTGAAGCCATGATGGCCAATCGAGCCAAGGAAGGTTGTTTTAAAAACTCTAGGTTGATGTCGACCCAAGATGAGGAGTCTACAGGAGCCACTTACCATAGGCTAATAAACAAGCAAGATTTTTGCACCCTTGACCGGGAAGACCAAGGAGGTTTACGGGAATGACATGTTAGTCAGGAGCCTAATCAAGGCATGCCATATTAAGAACCTCAAAGAGGCATTTGAAGTGTCGAGGCACCACAAGATGATGTTGAATCCAGCTAAGTGTGCCTTTTGCGTGGGATCTGGAAAATTTTTGGGTATGATGGTTTAAAAGCGAGGCACAAAAGCCAACCCTAATAAGATTAAGGCAATCCTAGATATAGAATCACCACATTCCATAAAGGATGTACATAAATTTACTGGAAGAATTACAACCTTAGGGAGATTCATCTTCAAGTCTGGAAACAAGTGTTTGCCTTTCTTTCAGGCTTTGAAGAAGGTGAAAATTTTTGAATGGACTTCAGAAAGCCAAGAGGCCTTTGAACAGTTGAAAAAGTACATGGTTGAAGCCCCGTTGTTGGCCAAACCTAGTCCCGGAGAGACCTATATCTATATCTAGCGATATCCAAACAAGCACTGAGTGTCGTTCTCATTCGAGAGGAAATCAAAAGCCTATCTATTACGTTAGCAAGATGTTGCACGGAGCTGAGTTGAATTACTCTCCCATTGAAAATTTTGCTTTGGCACTGGTAACAGCCCCAAGAAAGCTACGACCGTACTTCCAGGCACACAAAATTGAAGTCCTGACGGACCAACAGTTAAGAAACATATTGCATAGCCCGAAGACCAATGGAAGGATAATTAAGTGGGCGATAGAACTCGGATAATTTGATATCGTGTGCAATCCTCGAATTGTAATTAAGCCACAAGCACTTGCCGACTTCGTGGTTAAATGTACCATTGACAACCAAAGAGTCGGGGGGCAGGAAGGCACAACACCCTAGCAAGGGCAAGATGAGACACCCCAAGAGGGAGAGAAAGATGAAGTTCAGAAGGAATATTAAGTGACCTATTTTGATGGGGCATCAAAAACAAAAACAAATGGAGCTCGTTTTGTTCTACTGACCATTGATAGCTCACGATTGAATATGCCTTGAAGTTGAATTTATCAACGACCAATAACGAGGTAGAGTAGGAAGCCTTAATAGCCGGACTAGGCTTAGATCTAGCCATGACGACCAAAAAACCTTAAAGTTTGTGGAGACTCAAGGCTGGTGATAACCAAAAAGAATGGAGATTTTGAAGCCAAAGATGAAACGATACAAGAGGATTATAAAATCACAGTTGATATGGTTCGAGGAATGCCTCCTTGTATGACGGGCGATACCTTGTCTAAATTCGCCTCATCTGAAATCGAGAATTACACTAGAAGTGTCTACTATCAGGTCTTGGAGACCCCCACTATAGAGCGCAAGTTATTGGCGCCCATCGACGTTGGAAGTTGCTGGATAGATTCTCATCAAAGCTCATCTTGAGACTGGTTGGCTCCCTGATAATGCCTTGGAGGAACGAAAACTATCAGTGAGAACATTGAGATATGCATTGATCTAAGCCTTGATGACTACCAAGGCTGTAGGCCTCCACTCTAGTCGTTTGAATTCAAGGTCTCGAATCAAGGATTCAGCAAATGGGTCAAAGCCCTAATGTTCTCTCAAACAACGCACGGATACGAGAAATACCCATGAAAAAACTGTTTTGCCTCCAAAAGTGCCTTAAATGACGTTTTTTCGGGTCGAAAAGTGGGGCAAATAGGATAAATCATATTTATAGGACCTAGAGCTCTAAAATACCTTCGATTTGATATATCGTGGGTCTCCATCAGAGTAACGAGTCAAAAGTTACGGATGATTTTGTGCATACGATGCTTTTTCGACAAAATTCAAACCAAGGCAAGGTCCTATGAACATATGAAGAAGGTTGGAATCAAATCAAGGGTAAAAAACCAACCAAAATATCCTAGACTTGAAGTCAGGTGTTGAAAACAAGGCAATTCCTTGAATAAGCAACTAAGAAACAAGTACATGGTCCTATGAACATATTAAAGCACGAAGCTCACGAACCCTAGCCGCAATTTGATAACCCTACTTTTTATTCCACAACATTTAGATTTAATTCTATTTCCTTCTCCGAAAATCTTTAAAAGTATTCTAGTATTTAATTATGCTAGAAATTTTATTTTTACAAATTAGAGTTATTAGTTTAAAATATTATTCGAGGTATATAGTATTTAATTGTATTGCTTTTATATGTTATTATGTTATTGGGCCAAGCCCATTAGGGTTAAAACACACACAACACAACATAAATATACACACACGACTACATACACACAGCAGCCGCACAACAACACAGCTTGAAAAGAGAGACTCGGGGAGAGAGAAAGAGAGAATGAGAGAAAGAGAGAAAAGAGATTTTGGGGTTTTGATTTTGAATCAATTGAAACCTATACATATATATAGATGCGTGTATGTATATAAGTGCATGATTCGTGTGTGTGTGTGTGTGTGAGCGTAGTGTGCGTGTGTGTGTCGAGGGAGGTGCTGGTGTGTGCAGGCGCGCGAGGCAGCAGGTGGAAGTGGATAAGGGAGAGAGATTGTGCAGAGAGACTGAGCAGAGAGAGAGAGAGAGAGAGAGAGAGAGAGAGATGGCAGGAGAGAGAGAGAGAGAGAGAGAGAGAGAGAGAGAGAGAGATGGCAGGAGAGAGAGAGGGAGAGGGAAAGGTTAGTGATGGAGATGCTCGGTGGGGTCATCGGAAAGGTATAATTGAGATGTGCGTATCCGCGTGTATAATTTATGTTTTAATTTTAATTATGTAATTGTTGTAATTTAATTAGTTTTAAATTGCGAGTTTAATGTGTTAATTGTCGTAATTAGATTAATATTGTAAATTATGTATATTGTTTTGTTTTCGTGATTTAATTCGGAGAGTATGGTTAATTAAAATTGTCGGGAGTAATTGTGAGTCCGATTAAATGTTCGGGTTAGTAATTGTTAATTATTAATTGCTAATTGTAATTGTCGAAACGATTTTGTGGTCTCGATAATATATTCGGGCTTAGCGGTCGTTAGTGGGTAATTATTAATTGTCGGATAATATGTGTAGTTTATATGAGTTTGCTAAGTTGTAAATAGTTATGTGCTAAATGTTATAGGTCGAGTCATAGTATTTGTCGTATGTCGTGTTTGTCAAGTACTTGGTGGTGAATTATATGTGATTAAATGGTTATTGGTCATACATGTGGGTTTGAGTTAGATGAGTCAAATTATAGTTATTGGTGGATGTCGAAGTTGTCAGAGTAATGTATAGTCGATAAAGTTTATGTTTCTGTATAAAAGAGGATGTTAAGTATGGTCCACTTTGAAATGGTTTTGATTGAAATTGAGGGGCTGTGATCCCGGGATAGTCCAATTTACAAAGAGGTTATTTCGATAATTTTTCTTGTAACAAGAATCTATTTCCTGGTTGGATGGTTTTCAAATGCTATATGTGAAGGATAAACCATTAGTCTACTTTCTTGATTGTTTACTTTCTTACGTGTTTAGGTGCCGCAAGTCTGGGCGGGTACTTCCCTTAATTGTTTAGGTGCCGTAAGTCTGGGCGGGTATTTTTCTTACTTGTTTACTTTTATGTTGCTGGAAGTTGAGGCAGCTTTATTATGTTATGGTTTATAAGGTTAAATTATTGAATTGGAAAACAGGGGGATAGTACTATTTACGAATACTACATGCCGAAATTTTCTAAAAAATCCCCTGCATCTAAATTTATTTAACTTATTTGATTTCAATGGTTTAAAGGTATGCTTTGGGTGTAAACTGTTATGTGTATATGTGTTAAGTGAGTTAATTCGAGGGTAATTGTTTTCTCGAGGAATTTATGTGCTAAGTTGAGGATTAATTGTGTTTTGAGGATTATCTACTAATTAAGTTTTGTCATAGAATGTCAGTGGTATTATACTTGTATATGTTAAGTGAAGTTGATTAAGTTGTAGGGTTATGATGTGTTTAGTACCAGGAAATGTCCACTTTATAAAAGGGGACTCTTTTGTGTCGTTTGCTATTACTAAATGTGTTATGTGCATTAAGTGGTATTAGAGTAATCAACTATAGGGAGGACACCGATAGTTTGACTTTATGTGACCTAGTGGTAAGTCTGAGTTGTATCTACTTGAGGTACGAGGTTGGACTGACACGTACTCGTAACCATTACAGTATCATTAAGGCGTGATCAAGTTGGAGCGATGTGCATCAAAAAGGAAGGATCGAGGTGCAGTATGAAGAAAGGTAAAGTACCTCGATGGAATTGCGCAGACGAGGGGCGAAGGATTTATTCGTGGTTTTCTGTTCTTTGCTAAGGATCAGAGGCAAGTTTATTTATGCATACTCTATTGTTCAGAGTATATATATATATATATATATATATATATATTTGGAAATATATGAAAGGTATTGGATAAGTTTGATCCATGATTTCAAGTCCTTTCGCCTTGTGCCTTTATTCTCAAAATTCTTGTATTCTCGGTTTGTTAGTGTAGTTAAATTTTCTTATGCCAATTGTCAAAATCCCATGACTTATAATACCGTTAAGGGGCACCGATATTTTTATGTCTCCACCCCCTGATCTGTATCTTGTTTATATAATACTTCAAATATTATACTTTGGATATTTTGAGGTTTAAGTAGTATTAATAAATATAATGTTTATATTTATTCGATGGAATGTATATTAAGTTAAATATTCTTTTAAAAAGAATTATGGATTGTTTAATATTTGTTCTATGAACACTATCGTAAAACCCGGAATATTACCGGAGATAATTTATTTTCGAAGGCGGATTAAAAGTATTCCAATGGTTATAAATTGAATATTTTCGACTAAAAATAGCTAGAATAATATTGATATACGTTATTTGAATGTTTATTCTATTCAATGAATATTAATTATAATATTCATTGAAAAAGGATTTTCATATGTAGTATTTATTTCTTATTGACCGAGGGTCAGTAGTAATTATTAGTGCTTAAAGTCCGGAGACTGTCGGAGAGGTAATGTCTTGATGTTGATTAGAAATATTCCAAGAGTTACATTTGGGTGTTTTGTGGTTATTAAATATTTCAATATTAGTAGTAAATATTATTAGAATATTTATTTTAATAAATGAATGTTAATTTGAATATTCTTTTAAAAAGGGATAATTAAATGATTAATATTTAATAAATATTATTCGTATATTCACTAAATTCTCGAGGATGATTTAAAGGTTATAAAATGCTATTTAAAGGTTACTTAATGACTTTCATAGTCGTTGAAAATATTATATTTTGATTCTACCTAGGCAAGTTTTCCAACTCTAAGCTTTTGTTTTCAAATATTATATTTTGGTTCTGCCTATGCAAGATTTCTTATATCTTTACTTTGATAAATTGTAAGGTTCCTGGAAAATGGTTTTGCTAGATATATATGTGGTTTCGTGAGTATGATACTGCTAGGGACATGTTTCCCTGATTCCAGTTATTACTTGATATTGATATGGATAGTGCAAGATACTTTATGGACAAAAAGGATTATGCTATATATATATATATATATATATGATAATATTAAAATTAAATAATAAGATATATTTATGAGCGACTGGAGCCTGAAGGATAGAGTATATTGACGATAATATTATGAATAGAGAACAAGTATCTACTGGTATAAACACAAACAGGATGTAACACCCCCAGATCCGGGGTCCGGGATCCGGTGGTTACGGTTTCCAATTCTGTCCACAACACTTGAACTTTCCTTAACATAAAATAAATTACGTCTCTATAACCCAACACAATAATATAAAACACACCCGTTATAGTCCCAGAGATGAAATCAGAGTAACACTCAAATTTTTATTAATCACATTATGAGTTCTTACAATCCAAAAGAATTTCAATATAAATACATACTCTTTGCCATCCATTTACATAAGTCATACTAGACCATATTCTTGGTACTGAAAGAATAAATATACCCTACCAATAGCTTCTTCTTCAGCTCTGGTAGTCTCATCGTCCTCGCCCGCGTCGAGTGCGCCTTGTGCGAGTCATCTGGTCTAGCTGTTGTTGTGATATAATAATAAAGCAAGGGTGTGCAATAGCCCACCAACAATAATATATGACTGAACGATAATGTATAACAGTTCAAAAGTATCTTTCAAACCATATGCCATGCATTTACGGAAATGATGCCAGTATAATATGAACGATGAAGTTACAAGGTAACTTAAAGTATTTGTTTGTAGAAATATCTGCTTCATCAAAGTAAGCGAGATATTCTTATTGTTATTAAGAAGAGGAACTTGCAAAAAAAGGTTGCAATTCCAGTTATGACCCTTTTCCAACTCTGCCAACAGTAATCATGTTGCAGGAAATAAATAAATTTGGATGATGAACCAATGATGGAGTATTCACCGCGCCCGCTGTTCCAATCTTGATGATCAGTCGAGATCGTACAGCTCAATTTAGATTTACTACCGGTAGAAGGAAGAACTGACGGCTTTACTTGTCTACCGCCTTACTAGCTCTCCCCGGCCAACGGTTGGGCCAAAGGGGATGGACCGGCGCTACTCGGCCTCTTACACGACTCCTAGTTCAAATAGAATTCATGATTCTGAATGTAACGTTCGTCCCCCTTTCCCCAAGTATAATACTTGTTGATAAGACTCTACAAGGTAGTCGTATCTAGTTGGAAAGGAAAATTCACCAATAACTTCCAAGCTGTGGCTTGGTATCGAATATCAACTTGTTCCAACAATCTTACCCCTCGAAAGATGAGAAGGTAAACAATGACTTACTAAGTCAACAGCACCCGAGTTGCGAGTGAAGAGAATACTTTATGACCGGGAAGTCGACAAGATAAATAACATTTTCCAAGTAAGGTTCCCTTATTATTAAGGGGGTAGACTCAAAGAAAATGATGTCTGAGAACCTTTCTTGATATAAGATTAATAATAATATGACTCCGATATATTTTCTGTAATAATCGAAGAAGATAAACCTTATCGAGGTTATTCTAAGCATGGAATAAATATTCAGAGAATATTTATTGAATTAAAATATTTTACAGATTATTTAGGAATATGAAAGAATATCTTTAATCAGAGTATTTCCCAAATAATTCTTGAAGAAATATCGAGAGAATATTTATTGCACAATTAAATAATCAAATGAATATTCAAAATAATATTCATTACTTAATAAGTCCTGAAAGGAATATTTAAAATATTTAAAATAATATTCGATGATTAAATAGAACCCTGGATGAATATTCAAAATGATATTCATAAATTTATTAGGAATTTAAATGAATATTGATAAAGTAATATTCGTTTAATGAATAATATTCTAAATGAATATCAAGTAATATTCATTTAGTAATCCAAGCTTTAAAGGAATATTCGAGATAAGACTCGATAAATAAATCAAGCTTCAGATGAATATTAGAATAATATTCGTCAAGTAAGTAATATCTTAAATGAATATTCAAAAGTAATATTCATTTAATAAAGTAATATTCTAAATGGATATTCAAATAATATTCATTTAGTAGTCCAATCTTTAGAAGAATATTCGGAATAATAATCGATAACCTATTCGACTTTGAATGAATATTGAAAAATATTATTCGTCGAATGGTTACGTTCAAATAATTATTTGAAGTAAGGATCGTTAAAATAATTAGTCTCGAACGAATATTCAAATAATATTCGTCGCCCAAATAATAGAAAATATTTACTTAAATATTTTGCTCCGAGGTAATCTCGATATATCAAGGAATATTGACTCCCGGTCTATTTTTGATTAATAAGATGTATACGCCCTTCTATGAGGGTCTTACAATAATCGGCTTATAACTGATATATAACTATCTAGCTTATAAGCCAACACTAACATTCAGGGAACAAGTATATCACTTCAACTTGAAAGTAGGCATGCATGCAATGGCATATGTATATCAGCATATATATATATATATATATATATATATATATATATATATATATATATATATATATATATATATATATATATATATATATATATATATATATATTTATTCAATCACAACAACAGCCTAAAAGAAGGGAATTGAAACTTGCCTGGTAGTCGAGTACGGTAAGGGGTAGTGGTAGCGGGTCCCGGTTCAGCTTGGTGATCTATAAATAGCCAAGGCATTCGGGATTAATCACTTAACATATTAAAAGTTAAGTTATACTTAATTCGAAACACGTTCTTGAGTTATCTCGTTATACCCCTTTTAGTGGATTACTTTTATCACTGATCCGACCCGACATCCGTTCGTTAATACGACATGTCATTGTACTTATACTTGGGACATACTTAAGTCATATGAGTTCTAAAGTCGATCGTTACGAACCAATACTATACTCCGAGTTTTATCGTCCGTTTTCTAAGTGTTTTACCGAAGTTATAAAAGAGTCGTCTTTTAGGGGTTCGTTCGCGTTTAACCTCGACTCGAACATTTTTAATAAATCGAAAAATGATCTTTTTGACATACGGTTTTCTTTCACGCCTTCCTTTTTACCTCTAGTATTTATTTACCAAGATTCGCCATGACGTTACATAGTTTACGAGGGTTCAATTACAGTTACGAACTTTCGTTTACGGATTCGAACTACTTTTACGAATTTAATCATAACTCCTAAACCGTAAGTCCATTTCATGCGATCTTTATATCAAAACGAAGCTTGAAACATAATCTATCCTATCATGGCAGAAAATGAAGCTGTACAGTGAGTTATAGCTACTGTGATGCTCGGTGTTTAATAGTCTAACGAAAATTCGGCATTACGACGGCTATAAATCGAACGTTCTAAAATTCATAACAATCAATCCAAGCCACACCGGGCATACTATACATGGTTTTCATCTTAACCAGTCCAAGAAGGTTTCAATTAACCATCATAATCATCAAAACTCTTAAATCATCACTACTAACTACATAATCATGCTTTTATGCATATAACAACACCATAATCTTAACTAATCTAAAACCATCAAGAACATATATAAAACTCAAAGTAAGATCTTGGGTTCTTAAGAATTATACCTTCCTTGGAGAGTGTACAAGCTATAATAACCCTTATATAGTCCTTGTATGGCTTTAACAAAGCTTAAATCATCCAAAGAAACCAAGAAATCAAAGTTAGTTTCTTGAAAACACTATTCACCCTCATCTTTGAGGATTTATTTGAAAATGGAAAACATGGAGTTTGAAGCTAAGATTTCTAGGAGATCATTTTTATGAAATATAGGACTCACCATAAAAATTTGGAGATCAAACAATGGTTGGAAGGTGGATTTTGAAATCTTAAAACTCCAAAATTCGAAGTGCCTTGGTTTTGGGGGAAAAACAGTGAACTTCTCGAATTTATTTACCCATCCAAACGATCTTCAAAAATTATGAAATTAAATCCCCAACTTCACCTTGATGTGTAGAAGCTCCATGAATTTTTTCATGATTTTTAGATGAGTAGATCTAGGTGAAAAAAAATGGCAAAGACCCCTGCCCTGGAAAATGCAACTGCTGGAAAAATGGGGGAGAGGTGGTGTTTGCTTGGCTTTGATCTTGCTCTCATCTTATCTAAAGTGAATTATTGAATGTCTTTGGATAATATCTTGTCCATAAAGTAGCTTTAATAAAGTTCTAGGACATGCATGATGTAATTAAATGGACAAGTGTTGGTTTGTAATGGTAAGATGATGACAAGAAGCTAAGTACTTGGTTATGTTTGCTAAGTATACTAGTTGCTCATGTAACTACTTAGTTACTTGGTCTTATCTCCTTGTACATGCATGCATCTTGATCCTCTGTTTGTTCTTTGTCCGGTTATTGCTCAATTCGTTGCTCGTTCGAGGGACTAACTCATTCGTTTCTAGTTAGGGTTTTACCGAAAACCTTCTTAATATTTATACTACTATTCCTCATCTTTCTTAATACTTCTCGAATTTAAATTCCTTAATTCTCTTTTATAAATCCTTAAGTCTTGCAGTGTCCAGGGAAATCTCGGAGAAAATAAAAGTTCTCTTTTTCTGAATCCGACAGCTTTTACATACACTTATTTTCCTCCTGGATCACTAATACGAACTCAGAAATCCGTTCCGAATACCGGGTATAGCATTATTATAATAATATTCCAAATTCCACCAAAATCACTATTCATCACTTATTTTTATTTAATTCCTATAATTAGGAAAATGAACCTGGTTCACCCTCGAGTGTTCCTTAACCTTTTTACGGAACCGCTGGGCTTATAATAGATATTGATTTGGATGACATGAGGGTATCTATTTCTCTCTAGGGAATCTTATCTTAACTTTCTAGGAGATAGATTATTCTAATCTAAGTTATCACCCAATAGCATCCTTCAGGACATATAACCTTGGAATCTTTTATCCTTCCATTCTTCATCCTTTAAAGCCAGTATTACATTGTAGTTGTAACCACTGTTCATTCTTATATCAATACATAATAAAAGTTTTAATTCTACCCAAAAATCTGGGTTCTTACAGTCTCCCCTCCTTAAAAGGATTCCGTCCCGGAATCAGGTAGAAGACAATTTGGTATTTGTTGGTTATTTCACTTTCCAATTCTCTGGTCGATCCTTACACACTCCAATCTTTCTAAAGCATCTCATACTGGTGTTACAATACACCCTTATCCGTTCTACCAATTCTTTGATACTTTCGCACAACACATCATCCGGTATACGCTCTTGTCCGTTCTTATACTATTAACCTTATTGGTACGTGCAGTGACTTCGGTATCACTAACGCGCTACGAAGTCCGGAGATAACCTCACTCGTAATTTTGCAATTCCTAATCGTTTTAATCTTCGCAATATCGATGTATATATATTTAGGTGGAAAATTTTATCGAGAGATCACTGTGATCAATGAACATTTGTTATATTGCATAGTTAGTACAAAAGGGGGCCAGCCTTTAGTACTTGACAAGCAATTAAACAATTAATGGCATTCCACTTAGACTCCTATCACACAGACAGAGAGTCACGTAGTATTACCTCCCCTCCTTAAAGGGTTGTTCTTCTCAATTTAGAAGAAGATAAATAAGGGAGAAGAAAAGAACGAATTTCAAAGAATCATATATGAAAGTTTTCATGATTGTCGAAATATCATATTTAGAATTTACCTCTGAACTATAGAGGTTTATTAGAGAAGAGAAATAATCATATTCGTATCAAATTCCACTTTTTCGTAATCTCACATATCACATGTCCTTGTTGCTCTGTCCATCATTCGGTGGACCTATACTCTTGTTCGATATTAGTATCAACTACTTTTTGGAAAATCCTTCAACCTCTCAGGTTAAATCTTGGATTTCCCGCTTGACATTATTATTACTCACATTTCATGCCCCGACACTGGCTCTTTCATACTCATAATTCTAACACTATCAGGTTGTCATTCCGAGAGCTCATTAAGAAGAACCCATTCATCAATCCATTCATAACATTTCTTGCTTCACATTCAATTATTATTTCCCATTCTTTTCTTTATCAATCACATCCATCTTATCATCTAGTTCTCATTCACTTCTGTTATTGAACTCCACCGTCACCTTATTAGGGGAACGCGTGTTACCTTTATTCAATATACGTGGCACGTTTGTGGTCAAACTTTCCTTTGTTCAACCATCTAGATTTCACTTTCTCATTCCATGAGTCTTTTTTTATTACTCAATCAAACTATTCCATATTTCCTCGGATTTTCCAGTCTTAAAAAGGAGCCAATTTGTATGTCATTCATGCTCCTAATTCCAACTTTCCGTTTTGGCCAATACCCTTACCTTGCCAATTCCATACTCTTCTCGCTTCATTACTGGAGCTTCTCATGAGTCCGCATATCTGACTTTCTTATTAATCCTCGACTCTTCATTCATCTCAATCAGTTGCTTGTCTTCATTTCTACTATAATCATTCTATGAACCATCATAGCCTAATCATTTATTTCAAATATCCCGTCATTCCAGAAATTACACCATCCGAAATAAACCTGGATGATTTCTCTAACTTAGATTCAATTCGACATTTCCACAGTCGTTACCACCTAATTTCTCATAAGGATCACCATCGCTTATCGTTTACGCAGTGCTTTAATAACTAAGCATCATAATTGTCAATTCAAGATCCTCTAGGAAAACAAAATAATCACTATTTCCTATCCATAAGGAACGCTTCCTGAACTTGACGTAGATATTACCTGAAGCAGAAAAAAAAAATTGCAGGAAAGCTTCCAGCATCGCAGCTGGAACAGGCTGGTGAGATTATTAATCATATATCTCCGGTAGAAGACTAAAAGCTTAGCGGTTTGCTTAATCGCTTGCCAACCTCATAATTCTCTATCTTGTTTGCACAGAAATACACCAACATAAACTTGCTTGTCATTCATCATCGTGCCATTTGGCTTATCAGTATTTGTACCTTCTCTACTTCTGGTCATTTACTACCAATTCATTGTTACTTAACCTCCCCTCTCTCTTTCCAAAGAAAAGGCGAGTCTCTTGGGGAATTTGGTCTGGTCTGTCGTAGAGCCTCCTAATGTCGGTAATGTGCTACTGGCAACATCAGGAATCGAATCTTTACTTAAACCATTCTTATAGTTGATCCTGGCACAATCATCAAATGGAATGTAACTTCCTCTACCACATTATGACCATCAAGGTCCTTACATTATCATTCTATTTCTTTGGTCTGAGCATTTATGCTTACTCCCCTATATTTAAAGTGTCGGCCACCTCGTTGGCCTTTCCTGATTATAATAATCAATGTTTTCTAGATCTATTCCAACTCAGGGTGGAAGCATTCTCCCTTAAATTCTGCTGAATGAGAGAAAGCATCTATCAGTCCTTTCCAAAAGTCATTGCTTCCACCTTTCTAGTGCGATCTTGACTACAGGTACTCCAAATCATACCTAGGATATTTCCTTACTTAAATCCCTTCTTGTTTTAGGATAATCTCAACCTTATTGGTTCAACCCATACTTCCTCAGGGTTTCATACATGCCTCATCTGGCATTATTGTTACGATGTCATACATTCCTTACCAAACTTCCATTTTTGAAGTTCGGAATATTACCCTTTTTCCTTGTAAGGTTTCGTAGGCCATCCTTATCATTCCTCCGGTATTTTCTGGGTACCGGGTATATCAAAATGTCATTGATCAATACTCTAATAATTCTATCTATGTTCTTTCCAGAACTCTTTTTAATAATCCTTACCGGTCATTGTTGCCTTAGCAAGTCCAGCTCATAACATCTGAAGTCATAATGTCGTTATTAGGGTTAATGCCACCCCTTGTGCATTCCCCAGGGTTTGTCTTAATTTATGGATATCCTATCCTTAATTCAACTGCCAAGGAATTCTTGCATCTTATAATTGGCAATCAGATCATGTATCCTTAATAAAGGTCTCTTTTCAATCATTCTCATTTGATAATCGATCGGTGGTTTAATGCCACCCTCTTCTTTCAGATAGTTGTCAGCCTATTTGGCCTTCCAAAAAGGCAACGTATGCCAATCTCTTCTCTTACCGAACTTGTTAATGGTAGCAAGGATGTTCTGGAAGATATTGGTCGAGTTCAACGTGAATCTCTTAGTGCTTATCGTTCTTCGCAAAGGTACTTGCCTCAGACAAAATTCCTACAGCATACTGTTCAATTTCTGACCTTTTCTATACCCTCTTCATATACCTTCATTGTTTACTTTCCTCCGTCATAATATATTCATGGTATTCATGATACCCTAACATCACACATCTCAAGTCACTATACTTCCATTTTACTCGAAATCTTGAACAACCATATACACATGAGTCACTTTAGTACGGGTGACCCCATCCCAAAAAGGTCTAGTGAATTCCCAATCAAAACGTGGGTTGTTCGGCAGAAGATTCAAACGATCTCATTAATGTTTCCTTTATATCAGAAGCCCTTGCAGTCGGTGCTTTCTTAGAAGCAACCCTGCTTTGTCTTTTCATTGCTGGTCCAGTCACTTTATAGTCCGTTGGGACTTGGCCTCAACTGGCCACACATAAAAATATATGATTTTAGGGGTTGGCTAATAGCATTACTTTTCTAGCAATTGCCGGCATAGTGCCTTCTTCTTTGATACCTTTCTACCTTTCCAAAACTTTACTCCATATAAGTCTTAATCGACTACTCGGCACCGTCTCCGGTCACCTTTCCTCCATTTTTATCTTTTCAACTATTCTTATCAATCCTGCGTGCCACACAAGCTTACCATTCCTGGCATAACAGCCTTTTCATTTAAGTCAATCCTAGAATTTCTCAATCCGGCTGGTTTCTTACTTACATTTCCTATTTTCGCCCAATCTCACTTCATCATTTTATCACTACCGTCGATTGTAATGCTCAGGGTCCGTTTACTAACCCATTTTACAGCATCCTTACCCAAATCACAGGGTTTGCTCCAATTTTTTTTTTTACTCTCTTCCATGACATTCTCTGATAATCAGAAAGACAAGGTTTGCCAAAATTCACCGAATTCCTTTCCAGACTCAGGGAAATTTTGATCAATCTACCCACCTACTGGTAACATTAAGGAGACCAGTTTCGAAACCTGAAGAATAGTTCTATGAACCTCCAAGCAGGCGGAATCATAAGCAGTCATAGTTAACGAAATAATCATCATCGGATTGGAAGTTTACCCACTGGAGAGGAATCAATTATATACATCCCTTAGAAGGGAATCAATAGTTTCAAACTGAAACCTGTCAAAACGTCCTGATATTCAATACTACCAAATGTCGGTCTACCTAACCCTTTATGCGAAGCGTCATTGGAAGCACAAAGTCTCCTTTTTCCATTAAGCAATGCCAGCTCTTGGTCATTACCAATTTCACCTTTTAGCTCCAAGAAGATTTTCTCACATTTTTCTCTTTAACTGCTGATCGTATTACTTGATCTATTATAGTTCCGTGTCGGAGTAAACTTAAGGTAACTACTATAATCCATTCAAAGAGAAGAAGGAATTTAATATTCCTCTGAATCACATGCATCTGACGTTTCTGGTTCATCATTTAACTGAGTTGAATTAACTCTATACTCAGTCTCTGGCAGTAGTCTCATTACGAGTTCATCTTGACTCACTGGTCTTATCTTCCGGTAGGTTCTGAGATCATTGTCTTGCTTACTACTTCCTTATATAACTTTACCCAATCATGCTATCACTTCCCAATGTCTTTACTTTCTAAATGATTCATTCATAAAATGAACATTTTCCTTAATAAAACCACCTTATCAACCTCAATTTGGTTCCATAATTTACAACCTACGACACCTGCCTTCTCATGGCGAATTATTACTGACCATATTCATACTAATTCATTTATCAAATGATATGGCACTTACTGCCTCCTTCTCAACTATTCCTAGGGACTCTGCTCCTCGCCCTAAATCGATGTCTTTGATAATCATACATCCCTCTAGCTCTTTCTTTGTTAAGATGAAAATCTCTAAGGATTCTCATCTATTTCCGTATAAGATCTCCAGTAATTCTTCCAATCCTTCTTTCTTGCTGGTACTACATCTGGTAGTCCGGCTATGAATTCAACATGCATCTTCAGATCTCTTAATAATATCTCGGTTCTTTATACTCACTTTTCTGAGCACCATTTCTTAATCATCACAGTCATTTTGGCTGCGACCCTCATTACCCATGGGTAAGCTCCTTATCCTAACAGGATTTTCTTTATCTGCTGGAACCTCTTCCGGGTCTCCAGTAGGGTACTCCATCGAATTACCCGCTGATCTTCAGCATATAAAGCATCATCGCGCTGTTGCTCGTATGCCTCAAGGTCAGTCGCCTTACTCGTCGATACGATATCGAGCTAAGTTACTATCATTATACTTACGAGTTCCCATAAGGGTTTTATATGTCATCACTACATTAAGTAGTCCGACTATAAACTTGGCAAGAGTTCTTGTTATCTTATTGAATTTATTGTTTCAACGTCACCTCATCTCTGGGGTTTATAACGTACGCTCTGATACCACTTCTGTAACACCCCCAGATCCGGGGTCCGGGATCCGGTGGTTACGGTTTCCAATTCTGTCCACAACACTTGAACTTTCCTTAACATAAAATAAATTACGTCTCTATAACCCAACACAATAATATAAAACACACCCGTTATAGTCCCAGAGATGAAATCAGAGTAACACTCAAATTTTTATTAATCACATTATGAGTTCTTACAATCCAAAAGAATTTCAATATAAATACATACTCTTTGCCATCCATTTACATAAGTCATACTAGACCATATTCTTGGTACTGAAAGAATAAATATACCCTACCAATAGCTTCTTCTTCAGCTCTGGTAGTCTCATCGTCCTCGCCCGCGTCGAGTGCGCCTTGTGCGAGTCATCTGGTCTAGCTGTTGTTGTGATATAATAATAAAGCAAGGGTGAGCAATAGCCCACCAACAATAATATATGACTGAACGATAATGTATAACAGTTCAAAAGTATCTTTCAAACCATATGCCATGCATTTACGGAAATGATGCCAGTATAATATGAACGATGAAGTTACAAGGTAACTTAAAGTATTTGTTTGTAGAAATATCTGCTTCATCAAAGTAAACGAGATATTCTTATTGTTATTAAGAAGAGGAACTTGCAAAAAAAGGTTGCAATTCCAGTTATGACCCTTTTCCAACTCTGCCAACAGTAATCATGTTGCAGGAAATAAATAAATTTGGATGATGAACCAATGATGGAGTATTCACCGCGCCCGCTGTTCCAATCTTGATGATCAGTCGAGATCGTACAGCTCAATTTAGATTTACTACCGGTAGAAGGAAGAACTGACGGCTTTACTTGTCTACCGCCTTACTAGCTCTCCCCGGCCAACGGTTGGGCCAAAGGGGATGGACCGGCGCTACTCGGCCTCTTACACGACTCCTAGTTCAAATAGAATTCATGATTCTGAATGTAACGTTCGTCCCCCTTTCCCCAAGTATAATACTTGTTGATAAGACTCTACAAGGTAGTCGTATCTAGTTGGAAAGGAAAATTCACCAATAACTTCCAAGCTGTGGCTTGGTATCGAATATCAACTTGTTCCAACAATCTTACCCCTCGAAAGATGAGAAGGTAAACAATGACTTACTAAGTCAACAGCACCCGAGTTGCGAGTGAAGAGAATACTTTATGACCGGGAAGTCGACAAGATAAATAACATTTTCCAAGTAAGGTTCCCTTATTATTAAGGGGGTAGACTCAAAGAAAATGATGTCTGAGAACCTTTCTTGATATAAGATTAATAATAATATGACTCCGATATATTTTCTGTAATAATCGAAGAAGATAAACCTTATCGAGGTTATTCTAAGCATGGAATAAATATTCAGAGAATATTTATTGAATTAAAATATTTTACAGATTATTTAGGAATATGAAAGAATATCTTTAATCAGAGTATTTCCCAAATAATTCTTGAAGAAATATCGAGAGAATATTTATTGCACAATTAAATAATCAAATGAATATTCAAAATAATATTCATTACTTAATAAGTCCTGAAAGGAATATTTAAAATATTTAAAATAATATTCGATGATTAAATAGAACCCTGGATGAATATTCAAAATGATATTCATAAATTTATTAGGAATTTAAATGAATATTGATAAAGTAATATTCGTTTAATGAATAATATTCTAAATGAATATCAAGTAATATTCATTTAGTAATCCAAGCTTTAAAGGAATATTCGAGATAAGACTCGATAAATAAATCAAGCTTCAGATGAATATTAGAATAATATTCGTCAAGTAAGTAATATCTTAAATGAATATTCAAAAGTAATATTCATTTAATAAAGTAATATTCTAAATGGATATTCAAATAATATTCATTTAGTAGTCCAATCTTTAGAAGAATATTCGGAATAATAATCGATAACCTATTCGACTTTGAATGAATATTGAAAAATATTATTCGTCGAATGGTTACGTTCAAATAATTATTTGAAGTAAGGATCATTAAAATAATTAGTCTCGAACGAATATTCAAATAATATTCGTCGCCCAAATAATAGAAAATATTTACTTAAATATTTTGCTCCGAGGTAATCTCGATATATCAAGGAATATTGACTCCCGGTCTATTTTTGATTAATAAGATGTATACGCCCTTCTATGAGGGTCTTACAATAATCGGCTTATAACTGATATATAACTATCTAGCTTATAAGCCAACACTAACATTCAGGGAACAAGTATATCACTTCAACTTGAAAGTAGGCATGCATGCAATGGCATATGTATATCAGCATATATATATATATATATATATATTCAATCACAACAACAGCCTAAAAGAAGGGAATTGAAACTTGCCTGGTAGTCGAGTACGGTAAGGGGTAGTGGTAGCGGGTCCCGGTTCAGCTTGGTGATCTATAAATAGCCAAGGCATTCGGGATTAATCACTTAACATATTAAAAGTTAAGTTATACTTAATTCGAAACACGTTCTTGAGTTATCTCGTTATACCCCTTTTAGTGGATTACTTTTATCACTGATCCGACCCGACATCCGTTCGTTAATACGACATGTCATTGTACTTATACTTGGGACATACTTAAGTCATATGAGTTCTAAAGTCGATCGTTACGAACCAATACTATACTCCGAGTTTTATCGTCCGTTTTCTAAGTGTTTTACCGAAGTTATAAAAGAGTCGTCTTTTAGGGGTTCGTTCGCGTTTAACCTCGACTCGAACATTTTTAATAAATCGAAAAATGATCTTTTTGACATACGGTTTTCTTTCACGCCTTCCTTTTTACCTCTAGTATTTATTTACCAAGATTCGCCATGACGTTACATAGTTTACGAGGGTTCAATTACAGTTACGAACTTTCGTTTACGGATTCGAACTACTTTTACGAATTTAATCATAACTCCTAAACCGTAAGTCCATTTCATGCGATCTTTATATCAAAACGAAGCTTGAAACATAATCTATCCTATCATGGCAGAAAATGAAGCTGTACAGTGAGTTATAGCTACTGTGATGCTCGGTGTTTAATAGTCTAACGAAAATTCGGCATTACGACGGCTATAAATCGAACGTTCTAAAATTCATAACAATCAATCCAAGCCACACCGGGCATACTATACATGGTTTTCATCTTAACCAGTCCAAGAAGGTTTCAATTAACCATCATAATCATCAAAACTCTTAAATCATCACTACTAACTACATAATCATGCTTTTATGCATATAACAACACCATAATCTTAACTAATCTAAAACCATCAAGAACATATATAAAACTCAAAGTAAGATCTTGGGTTCTTAAGAATTATACCTTCCTTGGAGAGTGTACAAGCTATAATAACCCTTATATAGTCCTTGTATGGCTTTAACAAAGCTTAAATCATCCAAAGAAACCAAGAAATCAAAGTTAGTTTCTTGAAAACACTATTCACCCTCATCTTTGAGGATTTATTTGAAAATGGAAAACATGGAGTTTGAAGCTAAGATTTCTAGGAGATCATTTTTATGAAATATAGGACTCACCATAAAAATTTGGAGATCAAACAATGGTTGGAAGGTGGATTTTGAAATCTTAAAACTCCAAAATTCGAAGTGCCTTGGTTTTGGGGGAAAAACAGTGAACTTCTCGAATTTATTTACCCATCCAAACGATCTTCAAAAATTATGAAATTAAATCCCCAACTTCACCTTGATGTGTAGAAGCTCCATGAATTTTTTCATGATTTTTAGATGAGTAGATCTAGGTGAAAAAAAATGGTAAAGACCCCTGCCCTGGAAAATGCAACTGCTGGAAAAATGGGGGAGAGGTGGTGTTTGCTTGGCTTTGATCTTGCTCTCATCTTATCTAAAGTGAATTATTGAATGTCTTTGGATAATATCTTGTCCATAAAGTAGCTTTAATAAAGTTCTAGGTCATGCATGATGTAATTAAATGGACAAGTGTTGGTTTGTAATGGTAAGATGATGACAAGAAGCTAAGTACTTGGTTATGTTTGCTAAGTATACTAGTTGCTCATGTAACTACTTAGTTACTTGGTCTTATCTCCTTGTACATGCATGCATCTTGATCCTCTGTTTGTTCTTTGTCCGGTTATTGCTCAATTCGTTGCTCGTTCGAGGGACTAACTCATTCGTTTCTAGTTAGGGTTTTACCGAAAACCTTCTTAATATTTATACTACTATTCCTCATCTTTCTTAATACTTCTCGAATTTAAATTCCTTAATTCTCTTTTATAAATCCTTAAGTCTTGCAGTGTCCAGGGAAATCTCGGAGAAAATAAAAGTTCTCTTTTTCTGAATCCGACAGCTTTTACATACACTTATTTTCCTCCTGGATCACTAATACGAACTCAGAAATCCGTTCCGAATACCGGGTATAGCATTATTATAATAATATTCCAAATTCCACCAAAATCACTATTCATCACTTATTTTTATTTAATTCCTATAATTAGGAAAATGAACCTGGTTCACCCTCGAGTGTTCCTTAACCTTTTTACGGAACCGCTGGGCTTATAATAGATATTGATTTGGATGACATGAGGGTATCTATTTCTCTCTAGGGAATCTTATCTTAACTTTCTAGGAGATAGATTATTCTAATCTAAGTTATCACCCAATAGCATCCTTCAGGACATATAACCTTGGAATCTTTTATCCTTCCATTCTTCATCCTTTAAAGCCAGTATTACATTGTAGTTGTAACCACTGTTCATTCTTATATCAATACATAATAAAAGTTTTAATTCTACCCAAAAATCTGGGTTCTTACACAGGAAATATATATTATAAAGAATATTTTCTTCCAATTGTTTTAAAGAATATTAAAAGTACTAAATACGATTTTAAAAGTCAAGGGTTTCTTTAATATGCAAGGCTCCCTGGTCAAACTCTTTTAACACAAATTCTTTGCTGAAATCTTAACTCTGAAGTTTATTCAGAATTTATAAATGGGTAAAGTGGTAAATGGAAAATGGAAATTATGAAGGGGTATCCTTCAGAATAAAATGAAATAACAACTTTTATAATGGGGGATTCTAACATTTTGGGCTGAGTTTAATACAGTCCAACATTCAACACTCTATTCTGGCCCATGTGTCGCCGAAGGAGGATTGTGGTGAACTTTCCTCAAGGGATGATGACCGGAGTGGATCATTCCTTCTACTAGTAGTAAACAGGGAACAGGTACGAATAGGGCGACTGATCATTGTCCTGACGTATCTAGCTACAGTGAAGATCCCCGAAATTCTTAAAGGAATTGTTGACAATTATATTATATTGATAACTTGAAAAGAAGGAACTGGCATGGAACAATGGAATATATTAAATGATTAGAAGAGAAACTGATATTATATTATTATAAATAAAAGGAAGTAATGTAATAATGAATAACAAGCAAGTTTATATTGGTGTATTACTGCGCAAACACGATATAACTACTTATGGAAATAATCTATTTAATTACCTTGTAACTTCATCTTTTATATTATATTGAAACATTGTTCATTTTATGAATAACAAATGTTTCCGGGATTATTATGAAATGATTATATGTCATACTTTCCCCTTATTGAAGTTTCATTGTTATAAATGTTTCAGAAATGATATTAAGTATGGTTTGGATTTTGAAAACCCCATGGGCATATTGGAATATATATATATATATATATATATATATATATATATATATATATATATATATATATATATATATATATATATATTGTGAGATTCTAGTAATAACTTGCTGGGCAATTGTTTCGCTCATACTTGCTTGTTTTACATATTAACCTTTCAGAGGAAGCTAGATGGATGAGGCTTATCTGCATAGCTCGGAAGAAGCAAGCAGTATGCCCTTATGAAGATGATATAATCCAGAAAATATATAGCTGGAGTAAGTTATATGTATGTATAGTGATGTGTAATATATATATAGTATGTTGTGTAGCGCAGTACTAGTTGCTGGTATACTTCTCATAGAAGATTATACTAGTATAAGATTTGTAAGACAGTGGGATGTAATTAAATGGATATAATGAGAAATGTAAGGACTTGATTCTTGTTTCTAGCTCTATAATCTAAAAGATGCTTGGTGGTTAGTTATTAAATAATTACAGGTGGTTTAATGTTGTTAAACATGTGATTTGATATTGTAGATTTCCGCGTGATGACCAAATCCTTGACCCCGAATTTGGGGGCGTTACAGCTTAAGGTGGCACCATGTGCCCACCTATATCCACCTCATGTTTTACTCCCTCAAATCCTTTTTACAACTTTAAAAGTATGTCCATGGAATTAGCAATAGACTAATCCATTACTTTGCTCAAAAGACTAGCGAGGTGTTTATCTTTTCTAAATAATCAAACACATCCGCTCCATCATGAGCCAGATTAAAAGGAATCCCTCCCTCAAGAATTGCATCTTTAAGTTTATACCTACAATTTGTGAATGATTCATAAGTCGCAGATCACGTCAACAATTTATACATGCATTATGGAAGAAATTAGAGCAAATAATTAAACTTGCATTTCTTTATGATAAATAAAGTAGTGATAAGGAAAGATAAGGTTCATCATGACCTTAAACAAATTACTGAGAAATCGATGTTAATTATGCCATATGATGTAATGAGAAGAGCATTGCCATTATCTTTTACAAGTTTGTACTTGATGTTGGAGTGGCTGGCAAGTAGGCGAAGCATGCGATCACGTACGTTCTAGACTTCGGGATTTTCGGTAGGAAAGTTTGATGCAATTTCATCAGGATGAAGGTAGCCGTCATAGCTAGTTTTTTTCGCTATTTGTTGATAAATTAGAATAAAAAATTATGTTCTTTCACAAAACAAACAAGAAAAGAATATGTTATTAGCTAGGTGCTTACTGCTGGAGAGAAATTTCATACTAGATCGAGCTAATATTTTTATAATGGCTTTAAAAACAATGAAATCATTCTATATAATCAAGCTGGCTGCTTCATCAAATCATTAGCAACTGACTTCAGTAACGTAATTAATGCAACAAATTTACAATCAATTGCTTAAGACAATTCTAATTAGTGAAAAAATTGCTCAAGACAGTTCCACTAAACACAAATTAACTTTGATCATATCAACCATGTAGATATTGGTCTGAGTCTGACTAAGGAAATCAATAAATATTGCCATTTAACAATAATCAATAGAACCAATAATCGGTAATTCGGTATCCATAAATCCTGAAATCTATGATCAAGTATTTCCAGTTAGGAAGCAACCAACAACTAATTTAACCTAATTTATTGGTGGTAAATAAATCTTTTCTCTCTCTCTCTAGCAGCTGCTCTTCTTTTTCATTTTGCTTAGTAGCCGTCGGGACTGCCACCAGATCTCCACCGGTGGAAAGCCCCAAAACCTTTCATTTCCTTTGTGTTTTCTTCCTTCTTTCAATAAACTTTGTTTTAAAGTTTTGATTTTTCTAAAAATCTTCCTTCTTAGGTAAGATTGGACTATTTTTTTTTCTTAAGATTTGGCATTAGTTTGTCTTTTCGGATCTAAGGTTTCAAAGCCTTTTCCGATTTGACCTTCAATTTCTTAGATCTCAATTCCACGGAACTCCGGATTTCTCGTTCTTCCTAGTGATTTTGTTCTCGAAAGTGGTCCGAGTTATCTTGTTCTTGTGGATTTGTTTCCCAGATCTAAGGATTGTCTTGGTTTAAGCTAATATTTAATTTTCGCAGTTGCAAATCTAAGATTGTTAGTTTGTCACTTTTAGTTCGTGTTTGGTTTTGGTTTGTAACTTTATTTTGCAGTATCATTTTTAAAGTTGTAAGAGCGATTTTTTTGATGCCTCACCATTTGTGTGAGTTTTGTTATTTTCTCACCGATTGTGTGAGTATGGTGCTTGATTTAGTAATAAAAGTTTTTTGGGAATTGAATTCTCGGTCGATAGCTCAAACTGGTTATGGCGGAAACGGAAGTGGCGAAGCATGTGTAAATATCATCTTTAACAAATCACGTGATTTTATCTCCAAGAAGAATGGATTAATCAGTGATTGTTTCTGTGTTTTGTTTGTTCGACGCGACTGTTTATGTAGATGCCGTATGATTTTTTATTATTGAATTAACTCATTTATCAAAAAAAAAAAAAGAATTTCCAATTAATTTATGATAAAAATAAGAGAAATGCTAGAGTTTCGGAAAGCGTTCCTGAAACCATTCCCGAATGCTGAGTTATCATCCTATAATTGATTATTTTTTCATCAATAAGATGGATAATATAAATTTTACAAATAAAATTATGTCATCTTATATTTGAAATTTTTTTTGAAATCATTCCGGAGATACATAGCACTGTTCAAAAAGATTTCTATTTCGGCTAATTGGTTCAGGTACTATTATTTTTATATACTCATCTTGTATCACTTCTATTGGTTAAATTCACTACAAACAATGATAATATCTCCTTTATTACTGAAATTACGTAAAGTAAAATCTAACTCTTCGATCAGGGATGATTTAGGTGAAAAAGAAAAGAGAAATACCAATAGTATTATTTTTTCTAATTTTTTTTAATAATTTTACTACTTTTTTAAAAATATTTATAAAAATACGATTTACAATCAAAGCAACCAAATGTGATTTACTTTTACAATTTTGTAAAAAAATAGCTGAAATTTCTTTGGTTAGATTTAGTATTGTTTTTGGTTGTATTTGAGGTTAAATTTGATCAAGTGGATGAAACTTATTAAACAACTTATTATGCAATCGAAAATGGTTACGGTTATTAAATTTTTGAAATTGTATTTGTGGTTGAGATCAATTGCAAATATAATTGCACAGTTACAAACTATATTTTGCAAAATAAAAGTTAAAAATCATTTTTTTTCAAAATAATTTAAAAATAATTTAAAAAGCATAGTAGTTTTACAAAGAAAAATTTAACTTAGGTATATATAAAACAAATTCAAAATAAAACGACCTATGTAGTGTTCTTTAATTTCTTACTAATTCCGTGGAGTATGTTTGGTTTTAATTTCTTAAAAAATAAACTGACTTCTAAGCCGAGCTATACGAACAGGTCCCTGTCCTGTAAATATTGACACTTGTATGCTACGTGGCTTACATGCAAATTGCCACGTTGCTACATAACGAGAAGATACTGGTTATGGTTAGACCATAATTGACCTTAGACCTGGAAAACCAAGAATCGTGTAGAATCACTTAAATGCATTAAAATTGTCCTTTATATAAAATTTTTGGCGGGGCTTCTTCATAAAAAAGTCTTATAATTATACCCTCTATCCATTTGTCAAAAAAAAAATTAAATTTTTTTTTAAAAAAAATTAAAAAAACTACTGCCACGTCATCATTTTAAAAAAAAAAATTAAATTTATTTTTTTGTAATTTTTTTTATAAATAGATAAAGTATAGAATTATAAGACTTAAAATTGTCCTTTATATAAGGTTCCTGGCGGGGTCTCTTCACAAAAAAGTCTTATAATTCTACCCTCTATCCATTTGTCAAAAAAAAATTAAAATTTTTTTTTAATAAAATTAAAAAAACTACTGCCACATCATCCTTTTTTAAAAAAAAAATAAATTTATTTTTTTGTAATTTTTTTATAAATATATAGAGCATAGAATTATAAGAATTTTTTGAGAAGGTGCCCTTGCGGGGCCTTTATATAAAGGGCAATTTTAATACATTTTTAGTGGTTCTTCACGGTTCTTCACGTAACGGCCATAATCTATACTATACTATTATAAGCAAAATAGGGTATAATTGGTTGGTTGGTTGGTTAACACTTTCCAAAAAGGTTTGTTAATACCTTCTAAAAATGAAAAAATAAATTAAAACGCATATAAAATTTAATTTTACTTAATAACAAACTCTTTTAATTACACTCCAATTAATATTTAATTACATACTCTTAAAGTTACCCAACTTTTTTTGATTCTTTCAATTATTTATCTATACTGTACTATTATAAGCGAAACAACAAACAAGGTATAATTGGTTGGTTGGTTGGTTAACACTTTCCAAAAAGGTTTGTTAATACCATCCAAAAATGAAAAAATAAATTAAAATGCATATAAAATTTAATTTTACTTAATAACAAACTCTTTTAATCACACTCCAATTAATATTTAATTATATACTCTTACAGTTACCCAACTTTTTTTGACTCTTTCAATTACTTAGAAATCAAATATTTTCAATTACTTAAATAATTTTAATATCATATATTTATTAACAAATTTACAACAAATTATAAATCAACAAAAGTGAAAACAATCTAAAACTATATAATAAACAATAAAAATTTCACACAATTACAATTTAATATTAAATTTTATTTTAGACAAATAGTACATTAGGGATTATTATGGAATCATAATTTGAATATGATAATATCAACAAAAATTTGAATGTAAGTATATACGTCCATTTATATTTATATTATTATGACAAAATATAGTCATAATTCGAACAATATATCATATAATTATACAATTGTTATTTAATACTATATATTATGCAAATATTATATAAAGTAATATATATGAGATATATAATTATTAAAATATAAATAAAATATTATATAAGGTTAAGAAATCCGTGTGATGAACGGATATATTTGGTTAGTTGGTTGGTTAACGTATTCCAAAAAATTGTTAATACCATTATAAAAATAACAAGTTAAAAAAGTTATATTAAAAATATAATTGAAAGAGTATGTAATTGAATTTCAGTTAAAGTTAGTGATAGGGTATGTATTGTCTTCCAAAAAAATTGTTAAACTCTCCTAAAAATAATAAATTAAAAATATAATTGAAAGAGTATGTTGTTGAATTTCAATTGAAATATAATTGATGGAGTATGTATCTATTTAAATATTGATTTAAATGGAAATATAATCGAATATTATGTAAAATATGTGGTTTATTTTTTAATTAAAATTAAATACATTTTGATTTATTTTTTGTATTTTGGAAGGTGTTAACAAACTTTTTGGGAAGTTGTTAACCAACTAACCAAAGAACCGAGGCACAAAAACTATTTTTAAAAAAAATAAAAAAAACCTGTTAAAATTTTCAAATTCAGTTAAATTATATATAATTTATTAAAAATAAAAAACCAACATATTATAGAATTATAAATGTTTTCAATTATATCCCGATTAGAATCATCGTCTACACCCACTTCTTGCTTCAACGATATTAGGTTACACTAAATAAATTTTTCAAATAATTTTAATAAGTTAATATTAATAATATATGATAGCCCGTGTTTGCAGGGGTTATAGGCTAGTATAAATTAATGTTAAAAAGAGCACCGTGCACGTAAATTTTTGTTTTTTCTTTTAAATACGGCCCCTAGCAAAAATTGAAGGCTAAGAGCTTTTCCGAAAAATTCTTTATATGAGTTCTTCAATGAAATTATAAAAAGAATATTGAATATTAGAACTTCATAATTTAGGGGAAAAACACTAAAAAGTTAAGAGTTTTTTTAGAAATTCTTTAAATAATTAAGAACTCATTCTTTTTTCTCACTTTAAAAAGCTTGTGGGTACTCTTAACTTATTTTATTGATAAAAAATTCTATCCCTTCAATTTTTTCATTATTTGAATCGAAATTTTGTCATAATATAATTGAAATATCAATAAAATATAAATAAAAAACAAGTACATAGAGCATTGTTTTTTTTTTTTTGCTAAATCATAAAGCATTGCTGAACTTCGTACGATAAACGATGTCAAAATTTACTACCTTTATTGTATTTATTTTGCCAATTTGATCAAATCAAATTAACCGATTTTGTAACGAGAATTACTTACATTATATGATAATTATTATTTTTTAAAAATTTTCATCACAAAATATATTATTGTAATATGAGATTCAACTTTTAAATTTAAGAAAACATGAAAAGTGAAATCATAATTTAAGATTAAAATTTAATGAGTTTTACCAACAAAATTAAATTAGGACAAAATAAATAGAACAGAAATAATAATAAAAAATAAATTATTTATAATATTTTTAAGAATGAATTAAAAGACTATTAAAACTATTAAAAAATTAAATTATTTATAATATTTTTAAAATAAATTCGGAGACTATTAAGATGCTCTTGGATAATGTCAATCGTTTGTTTCAGGCTATATATATTTATTAGTTAAATGGGCCTCAGAAAATTACACTAACTAATAACAAAAAGGCCAATTACCTAGCAGCCCATCGAACCAAGCCCACATGAATCGATTTTCATTTACCATATCAAACATCTTTCATCTTCCTCAGCTCGTTTTTGTTCTTTGTTCTCTTTCTTTTTCGTTTCAAAGTAAAAAAAAATCAAAGAAAATGGAAAATGATGTACTGATGTGCATATGATGAAACTAAAAACCACAAGAACACAAAAAACATAAAACTTTATTATGCAATTAGCAGAAACAGGACATATGATTGATCAAGACATGACAATCTTGATACAATCTGATTTCATTGTTAGGCAGGTTGCCTAATTTCTTTACCAAACATCTTGCCAAACTTTCACCAAATTCACACTCACCAATCCCTCACCTACTACAACCCCCTTCCTATAAATACCCCTCTCCCCTTCATTCTAAATTACACCAAAATTCTGTCTTCTCTCTCTATATAGCTGCTAGATAGTCCGTCTAGTAGGAAAGCCAGTTTAGCCCGCTTTCAGGAAGTGTCGGGATAGAAGGTCCTCGTGCCTAAATTATTCCTTATAGTACTTAGGTCTGACTGCAGCCATCGGAGGTGGTCCCGCTGCAGGGGTCTTTCTATCAGGTTGTGTAGCACTGTCCGGGTTGGGAGAGGGAGAGAAGGAAAAGTTGTCGGGAAATAGTGATAGGGGATGTTTTATGATAAACACTTCAATGAGTTGGGGATATACATAATAGGTATCGTAGGGCTGAATTTGTGTATAAAATTCAGAGGCCGGATACCCGGATATTGTAATCTCTTTTATCTAGTGTGAAGTTGTTGCTCTTGTGGATGTAGGCTGGGCCGAACCACGTTAAATCTCTTGTCTCATTTACTGTATTGTTGGTTTGTTGCTTCATTACTATCACATATATTTGTGGGATCTAATCACACATATTTACCAAATCGCTTCCGCATTCGCCGGGAATCGGGCAGATTCCTAACAGTTGGTATCAGAGCCAGGTTGTGTCTAAAATATTGGTGCCGAAGGAAAGTCGTTAAGAAAAGTGGTTGTCTAATACGGCGCCGTTTTGACGGAAGTGCTCCCATTGTTTCTTACACTTACCTGGCCAATTGATTTAGTTGCTTGGATTGGTTTGTGTGTGCAAACGGAGATCATGGAAAGTATTAAAGGATTCAAGGTGACTCCATATGATGGTAAAGGAAGTTTTACTCTTTGGCAGAGAAGGGTAAAGGATATCCTAACCCAACAGAAGCTAGCAAGGGCTTTGAAGGGGAAGGAGGGAAAACCAACTAAGATGAGCGATGAAGATTGGGAGGATGCTGAGTCGCAATGCATGAGTACCATCAGACTATGCATTGCTGATAACATTATCAATAATGTTGTTGACGAAAGCACGCCAAAGGAATTATTGTCAAAGTTTGAGACATTGTATCTCGGGAAGAACTTGACTACAAAGTTAAATCTGAAGCGCGAGTTATACAAGCTGAAGATGGCAGCTCAAGGCAATGTTATTGAGCACAAGAATGTGTTTAATGGTATTGTTGATCAACTTGAAAAGGTTTATGTAAAATTGGAGGAAGAAGATAAGGCCCTTATTCTTCTTACTTCGCTTCCGGAGTCATTCGATCATTTGGTCACAACCATTTTGTACGGAAAGGACACGTTAAAAATGGATGAGGTTCAGTCAGCACTTTTGTCAAATGCTGGAAGAAAGAACCAGGATGGTGACAAGGACGGAATGACAGTTTTGGCTTTGCGTAGTCAAAATAATAGAGGAAGGGGTGCTGTGAGAGGATCTACCAATAGCAGGGGTAAATCTAGATACAGTGAAAAGGGCATGCAGTGCTTTGGTTGCAAGGAGTGGGGTCATATTAGGCCGAATTATCCGCTTAATAAGAAGGATCCAGATGCATCATTGGCTGTGGTTACTCTCGATTGTGAAGATGTTTGCACCGTCTTCAATCGAGGCACTAGTTCTCCAGGAGAATGGATATTAGACTCAGGGTCATCTAATCATATAAGTTCTGAGAGGGAGCATTTTGACAAATTCCAAGATACAAAGAATGAAACAGTTTCTTTGGCTGATGAATCTACTTGTGAGATCAAGGGGATTGGAATTGTGAAAATCAAAATGTTCGATGGAATAGTTCGCAGCTTGAACGGGGTAAGATATGTGCCTAAGCTGAGGAAGAATCTAATATCTATCGATCGGTTAGCTTCAAAAGGCTACAGATGCTCTGTAGTAGGGGGAGCTATGAATATCAAAAGAGGCCGTGTGGTTCGGATGAAGGGAGAGCTACGTGGGGGAATATATCGTCTGATTAGTACGTGGTCAGAACATACTGGAACTTCAAAAATCTGGTTATCTCGTGCACGAGGGAAGAGTGACTTGAAGGATATTGCTGCGGTTGTATTGCCTTCCAGTCTAGATGATGGTGCAAAGACTGTTGGGATGGATGCTTGGTCGAAGGGCTTCCACGACATCAACGAGTAGTTGGGGTGTTGCAGCTGCATATGGGCATTGATCAACACGAATTAAGTGAGCAGTGAACCATGCAACAGATTGATTTGTTTGATATACAGTTGGGGAGTAAATGAAAGATCGATTGTCATACTTGCGTGTGTGATGGACTACATATGGGATTGGCTGACGTGAATCAAGTGAGTATGTCTGTATGCAACAGATTGCTTCACATGTATGTAGTTGGACAAATAGAGGTCAATGGTACACTTGTGCGTATAGCAAGTGGGCATTCGAGAATGAATGTGCAAACTAGGGTATAGTTTGGAGTCTTGGGCTCGGGGGGGAGTTTTGTCGTAGGGAATGATACGGATCGAGGAAAAGTTGGAGTTGTGCCAACAGGGCGCAGGTATGGAGTGCAATTTAAGAGCTGTGAGTTTGGAAAGAGGGGGAGATTGTTAGGCAGGATGCCTAATTTCTTTACCAAACATCTAGCCAAACTTTCACCAAATTCACACCCACCAACCCCTCACCTACTACAACCCCCATCCTATAAATACCCCTCTCCCCTTCATTCTAAATTACACCAAAATTCTCTGTTCGCTCTCTATATAGCTGCTAGATAGTCCGTCTAGTAGGAAAGCCGGTTTAGCCCGCTTTCAGGAAGTGTCGGGATAGAAGGTCCTCGTGCCTAAATTATTCCTTAGGGTACTTAGTCTGACTGCAACCATCGAAGGTGGTCCCGCTGCAGGGGTCTTTCTATCAGGTTATGTGGCACTGTCCGGGTTGGGAGAGGGAGAGAAGGAAAGGTTGTCGGGAAACAGTGATAGGGGATGTTTTGAGATAAACACTTCAGTGAGTTAGGGATATACATAATAGGTATCGTAGGGCTGAATTTGTGTATAAAATTCAGGGGCCGGATACCCGGATATTGTAATCTCTTTTATCTAGTGTGAAGTTGTTGCTCTTGTGAATGTAGGCTGGGCCGAACCACGTTAAATCTCTTGTCTCATTTACTGTATTGTTGGTTTGTTGCTTCATTACTATCACGTATATTTGTGGGATCTAAGCACACATATTTACCAAATCGCTTCCGTATTCACCGGGAATCGGGCAGATTCCTAACATTCATGACATAGAGTCTATAGAAGCATGTCTTGAACATGCATGTTACAAGAAAAAGGCACAATGAAGTCACATTTTCCTACTCTGCGACAGAACAAGTATAAATCATAGTATTATTGTAATCGATGAAATACAACAATTTCCATGTTTTCTTGAGTATGGCATAAGAAATGAAAGCATGTTGTGAAGGAGAGTCTTAAGCACAAGAGATTCACATCTTGTACAACTCAACAACACCGTATAAATCTGCCCCACATATATATTTGGAGCTTACAAAGCCAGCTTCTTCTCCCAGCATTTGAAATTCTTTGACAGTCCTTTCTCTTCCCCCATGGGTCACAACCATCAAACGTATATCCATTTGCGATGTACTCTTGGCAATGACATCATTTTCCGGTTGATCTAAATGAATCATCTCTATAATAACCACTTTTCCATAATCTGGTATAGCCTCGTAGCATTTCTTTAAAATCTTCACGCTTTCGTCGTCAGTCCAGTCATGAAGTACCCTCTGTATAATTCATTTAACTGATAGTTAGCAAGTATAATTCAACAAGTGAAATAACTAAGCTATTGCTTTGTACTTACCTGAAGAACTACAGCTTCTCCTTTAGGCACAGCTACAAACATATCTCCTCCAACGTGATCAATACCTGATAAATTTATGTGCAAGAAATTATGCAATGAAATGCGAATAAGTAAACCTTGGTTGCATGATGGCAGAATTCGCGAAATTCTAAGATCAACTCTGTTTTATTTTACATCAATAAGTAAATAACTAAAGCATGGGAACTACCATATGCATGATTCAAAAAATAAAGGCATACTGTGAGTACCTTGCACTTTAGGTGCATCCTTGACCACATGAGGCAAGTCAAAATTAATTCCCTTGACACGAGGGTTCAAAGAAACAATACAACGTAGAGTTGCACCATGTGATCCTCCAACATCCACCACTTGTTTCACTCCTTCAAATCTCTTGTACACCTGCAGAAGGATGTCCATGGAAGTAGCAATGGACCTGTCCATTGCTTGGCTCAAAAGACTAGCAAGGTGTTTATCTTTTTCTAAATAATCAAACATATCGGTTCCATCATGAGCCAGGTTAAATGGAATCCCTCCCTCAAGGATTGCATCTTTGAGTTTATACCTGCAAGTGTACGTGCATTTTAAATATAAAAAGAGTTTGTCTGTAAATCACTCTATGGATTTTTTATAGATAAAGAGAGAAGAAATTAAAAAAACCAGCAATTCTGTATTTCTTTGTGATGAATGAAGTGGTGAAGAGGAACAACACAAGGTCCATCTTGACTTTGAACAAAATACCGAGAAATTGATGTTAAGCCATATGATTTAGTGAGAAGAGCATTGCCACTACTTTTGACAAGGTGGCATTTGATGATGGAGTGGCTCGCGAGTAAGCGAAGCATACGATCAAGCATGTCTGAGGATTTGGGGTTCTTCGTAGGAAGATCTGATGCAATTTCATCAGGATGAAGGTAGCCATCATAACCTGCTTTTTTCGCTATGATGTCAAAGACATTAAGCTCTAAAAGGGCACTTAAAACACCATGCACAGTTGAAGAATTCACTATTTGCATAGCAGTTAAGAAGGCTTCTTGATCATGTGATGCCACTGTTTGATTTTCTTGCCTTCAAACATTCCACTCGACTTGCCTACTTATAAAGTCATTTTTTACTACTTGAATTAATACTTGATGCATTATTACTGGTAGCGACTACATTATTATTGGTAGCGTGACTGTGGAAGAATTAGAGGCGGCTCTAGACTTCCCGATAGGGGTGTGCACGGTTCGGTTCAGCTCGGTTTTTACCGGAAACCGTTACCAAACCGTACACGTCGGTTCGGTTCGGTTTTACCTATTAACCGTGACCGAACCATTCGGAACGCTTTTTTTCGGTTCTGTTACCCGTTTGTCGATTTCTTTTTTTTCAGTTTTTTATTTTTAATACTTAATACATTAACATCATGCAAATAAAAATTGCAAAGGTTCAGTATACTCCACAACTAGCAGTATGCTTTGTATAGTCAATTAGTGATGCCAGTGGCCGATCTAGAAAAATATGGCAGGGTACTCCAAAAGAATGATATTTGGGGAATGGCAGGGTATCCTTAATAAAACGTGCTGGTTTTACTCCAATCTCGTTTTAACCATACAAGCCACCATTGTTTAAAAACAAAGAAACTGTTATAAATTACTATCTATAATACTAACATTACAATGCTAGAGAAAGAGAGCAGAGAGGAAGAAAGCAGAAAGGTTTTAAGCTGCTAGGTGCATCTTATTCTTTATGTATCTGCGGCAATTTATAGCCAAGG
The DNA here is from genome assembly GCA_036435485.1 of Saposhnikovia divaricata. Classification (NCBI taxonomy): domain Eukaryota; kingdom Viridiplantae; phylum Streptophyta; class Magnoliopsida; order Apiales; family Apiaceae; genus Saposhnikovia; species Saposhnikovia divaricata. The sequence goes on along the minus strand of CM071599.1, from coordinate 137,310,512 downwards.
CAAGCAACAAGAACAATGATGAAAAGTTGATAAGTCTATGACTAACTCTAGCCTTACTATTTAACCATTGACAAAATGGCAATCACCAACAATCATGTTTTACAACACTCCCATTTGATTATCATTTAGTACGGATCATAGACTGCCTCGTTAAAACCTTGTCAAAGAAAAACCCAATGGGATAAAAACTTTGATGAAGGAAAAAGAGTACAGTCTACCCTTGGAAGAAACTAATCAGTCACTAGAGTTTTGTTGCAACAAGTCCTTCAGTTGTCGCATTCCAATATTATGTCGTAGCTTCCTGAATGTTGAATTTGGTAATGATTTTGTAAATAATTCTGCAAGATTGTCACATGATCGAATTTGTTGTACATCGATATCACCATTCTTTTGCAGCTCATGAGTGTAGAAGAATTTTGGTGAAATGTGCTTCATTCTGTCTCCTTTGATATATCCTTCCTTGAGTTGATCAATACATGCAGTGTTACTTCAAACATAACAGTGGGATTTCTCGTGATGTCCGGTAATCCACATGATTCTTGAATATTCTTGATGATAGATCGCATCCAAACACATTCTCTACTGGCTTCATGAATTGCAATTAGTTCTGAGTGATTTGATGAGGTTGCCACTGTAGTTTGCTTTGTGGATTTCCAAGAAATGGCTGTACCGCAATATGTAAATACATATCCAGTTTGTGATTTGCCAAAGTGAGGATCTGACAAATATCCAGCGTCTGCATATCCAATCAACTGAGATGTCGAGTTTTTCGGAAAGAATAACCCAAAATCAACTGTTCCACGAAGATATCGGAATATATGTTTGATCCCATTCCAATGTCTGTCCATCGGAGCAGAGCTAAACCTGGCCAATATTCACAGCAAATGCAATATCTGGCCTTGTATTATTCGCAAGATACATAAGTGCACCAATTGCACCAAGATATGGGATTTCAGGACCATGAACATATTCATCATCTTCTCGTGGTCGAAATGGATCTTTATCAGGTTCTAAAGATCTAACCACCATTGGAGTGGTCAAAGGATGAGATTTATCCATGTAAAATCTGCTAAAACCTTTTCTGTATACGTGGATTGGTGGAGAAAAATTCCTGATGACAAGTGCTCGACTTGTATACCAAGACAATATTTTGTCTTTCCAAGATCTTTCATTTCAAATTCTGTCTTTAGATATATGACAGCATCATCAACCTCTGTAGACGTTCTTACAAGATTTAAATCATCCACATATGCAGCAATGATCACAAAACCAGATTATGATTTCTTGATAAAAATGCATGGACAAATCTGATTACTAATATACCCATTCTTTTGTAAATAACGACTAAGTCTGTTATACCACATACGACCAGATTGTTTCAGTCCATACAATGATCATTGAAGTTTAATGGAGTATATATGACGAGGTTTCTTGAACTCATTCATTTTCAATCCTTCTGGGATTTTCATAAAAATTTTACTATCAAGTGAACCATATAGGTATGCAGTAACGACGTCCATAAGACGTGTTTCAAGTTTTTCATTTGATGCCATACCTGATATGAAACAAAAAGTAATTCCATCCATTATTGGCGAGTATGTCTCTTGATAATCAATGCCAGGTCTTTGAGAAAACCCTTGAGCCACAAGTATGGCTTTGTATCTCACTATTTCATTCTTTTCATTTCGTTTTCTTATGAATACCCATTTATTTCCAACAGGGTTTACACCAATTGGTGTTTGGACAACAGGTCCAAATACTTCTCTTTTACGCAATGAATTCAATTCTGTTTGAATTGCGTCGTTCCATTTTATCCAGTCTTTTCTTCGACGGCATTCATCCACACTTTGTGGTTCAGGATCATAATTTATATCGACATCCAATGCCGCAGAATACACAAATATATCATCAATTATGGCTTTACTTTGATCCCATAATTTCATATCATGCGCATAATTTATTGAAATTTCTTGATTACTTAATCCCTCATCTTTAGGGAGTAGAATCTCTTCAGGAGATAATACCACTTCAGGGGTATTTTCTTTTGTTTTTCGTTTTCGTGGTGCAACATCTTTTTCACAGACCGGTCTACCACGCTTCAAGCGCGGATCTGATTCCGTAACCAATTCTTTTGTATTTGATTTTTGAGTTGATACATCTATTCTAGCCGGAGTATTTACTGCAGGTATATGAGATTTTATAATTTTTCTAGAATCGCTAAATGCGTCAGGCATTTGGTTTGCGATATTTTGCATATGAATAATTCTTTTAACTTCAATTTCACATTGACCTGTATGTGGATCTAGAAAATGTAATCCCGATGCATTCCATGTAATGTCAGGATTAGATTTATTTGAATATTTATCTCCCCCTAAAAGAGGAAACACGGACTCGTCAAAATGACAATCTTCATATCTTGCGGTAAATAAATATTGTAAGAACCCTAATTTTTGAAATATTTTCTTTTATATAATATCATGTGGCATTGTCAATTTGGAACCTTTCTAGTCATCCCTGTTGTTTAATGGAATTGATTGTCTGAGAAACTATGTTGTTACATTCACTATGTAAGATAAAGGGAAGGTTGTTGAAAGCAAGAGTCTTATTGTTAGTAAGAATTATAAAACTTGGGATTTGAGAATTATTGGAGTATTAAAAGATTTATTAGGAATTATGACGAGGAATTATGGATATTCTAGGAATTTACACAATTAAGTACTTAAGGAATTACTCGGGAAATCTCTACGCGACAAAATATTATTACGAGAGATTAATTATGATACGATACGTATTAAAGATTAAGTGACAAGCATTGGTGGAAGAATAATGATACAAGGAGTAGTATTGCATGCAAGTCCCATGCAACTAAGTAGTTAGGAAAAGCAAACTAGTAGTACCAAATGGACAAGAGGAATAGTAACTAGTTGCACCACTTTCCAAGGAGACAAGAGGACATGGTGGCCATACCTAGACTTGTACCATGTATTACATACACTAATACATGTATCACCCAACCACTTAACACAATTATTCAACCAACACAAAAATCAAAACACAAAAACACTCTCCCCCCTAGAACAAAAGCTCTCGGCCCAAGCAAGAAAACAAGGAAGAAAATTTTCTTTCTTCCACTTCTCCTCATTCATAATTCAAGGCTAAATTCCTAGGCACTCTACATCATCTAAGAAAGGTATACCAAGAATTCCAAGCCTTTTCATCCATTGATTTTCAAGATATTAATTGTTAAAGTTATTGTGAATAGTAACATTGTTAAGTTTTCTTTTAGATCTTGGATTATAAGGAGTGTAGGAGCTCATTCAAGGTGTTCTTGAGATTTGTAAGGCTTACCCAAGGCTCCTAGATACTCAAAAAGGTATAAAAACCCTAACCCCTCTTGGCCTTGTAGTGTTTATGAAGTTTAATGATAGATCCATGTGTATTTATTGTTAATCTTGGATGTATAAGTGATGGATGATATAGATCTTGAGTGTAAGTGTTGTGGTTGTGATTTTGATGCTTGTGGTTAGTATATGTATCACCATGAATGTTTTAAAGTATGAACTTGGTGAATTAGATGTTGGTTGTGTTGTGGATGTAAGGATCTTGGTTGATTTAGTAAAACAAGCATGCTGAGTTTTTCCAGAAATTTGACCTGTCTTGTAAGATGGTTTTGAACCCCCAAATCTTGTCCCCTGAGGTCCTAATATATATTGTTGGAAAGGTATCTGAATTTAGTTTCTAGGAATATAAGGTTCATGACTAGGTGATGTATAGATTTTAAGTTATGGCCGGAGAAGTAAAATGTGTTTCTGGATTCCGGACTGCACTAAATGGACCCCTTGTGAACCTTGTTTAGACCCCTAAAAATTTATGTGGGATCATGGAAAAATTAGAGAAGCTAGAAAATGCAGTGGTGAAGGCTACCCAAAAAGAATTGGATTAAAATATGAATTTTTCAATTTTATAAAAATGCTAGAGTAAAATTCGCGCAAGGAAAAAAGTCGTTAAGTGGAGTATAATTTTAGGGGTGATGAATATGATTCGTTTATGGTAACCAAATTAAGTCGAATAAGTGACGAGCGTAATCGAGTGGTGATATGAACCTATAGTGGGGCTAGAGTGTCATAAGACGAAGTCATTAAGTTAATTTTGTACCCCTAAAACCCCGCAATTAAAGAGATATTGTTAAGGTACTAACGAACGGTTATTGCTTATGTATAGATCGTTCCACTCCGCACGTTCGACCACCCCAACCACACCAAGGCAAGTTTACTTTTCGAAACTTACATATACAAGGACTTTCACTGTTGTGTTTGTAGTTTTCAATCATATCAAATGTTATGTTTATCGAAGTATTAATGAAATTGAGATGTGTAAGTACATATATGTTGCACCCCTTGAACTTAGAATGAAATGTTTTCTTCGGACAACGACTCTAGCAATAGAGGTCGTAGCGGTCCGTATATACTATTGACCGGGGAGCGGTATATTATTATATCGTAATTAGATTGCGAAAACCCGAAGGGTCATTCGGGGAGTATCGTATACTCAAGTAATTATTTTTATATCTTCGTAAATACTCAAAATACCTATCTTGGATTAAAAGCTTATTTAATTAAATAATTATTTTATTATTTATTAATATTAAATCTTAAAATATCATTTATTAATTATTGTTCATTATTTTAAAGACAAAGTTAATCCAAGATACCTTTAGCACTTCCAAACTCGAACTCTTTCGAACTCAAAACATTTTCGAAAACCCCCGGTCAGGTTCTGCTTTTTGTATGATTTCGAGAATCATCGGTCGACTGATGTCGGACCTCAACTACTCAGTTTTCAATCAAAATCAAGTTTTTAAAAGAAAAAGAAAAAGGGACTCTGGCAGGTGTGGGAACCGTTGACGAACGATTCCCGGGATGTGTAAGCGGCCGTGAGCCAGGCGGTCCATCAATTATTATTCCGGCCCAGGTGTTGCCGAAGGATGATTACGGATGTAGTTTTCACCCAGGGATAGTTACGGATGTAGTTTCTATCTTTCTACCGGTAGAGAAGACCCGCGGATTATTGGACTTGGATGTGGCGACTGATCATCGTCAATCCCTGTCAGGTTTATGTTTTCTTTAAGTCCCATTCCTCCATTTTGGAAAAATGCTTTGACACTGCTTCTTAGGCTTTTGTGCCAAGTTGCTGATAGTGTTCTATTTTGATGAGAAAGATGTTGACTCTGTGCAGTATCTAGAACTGCAGGTTTATTTTGAAAACGAGGGCACGTATTGGTGCACCTTCGGAATTTATCAACAATGACAACTGATTTTATATCTGATTGATACAAACGAGTTTAATAACTGCTAATCATATGAAATGTTATATTGCTTACCTTATACATATATTTCTTACTGAGCTATAGTTGCTCACTCTTGCTTGTTTTCAAATTTACAAACACAACAGCTAAGAGAAATGGCAAGACCCAAACAGACTGCCCGAAAACAGGTGACTAGACCCGAGGCAGCAGTTGAGATTCCACCGGTAGGCCCCATTAGCCGGATTGGTTGGCAACTTTTGTTAGTTCGTTTTATTTATAAGTATGACCTGTGCAAAGAAGTGTATCGTAACAAACTTACAAGCCGCCAACTTCGCTTCTTATCGAAGTGTTGCTGGTAGCATAAATGCTATTTAATTCGGTCTGTAATAACTCTGAAACTTTTATTTCCGCTTAATCAATTGTGTGACGTTTCTGAGACTCTAACCTGTGTGTGTGTGCGGTGTGAGTTTATTGTGTGGTCGATGGCTGTTTTATATATTATGTGCAAGAACAGGTATGTTATTAATGGAAAATGGACCGTGAGCGCCTAGATCTCCGACCCCGGATCTGGGGGCGTCATAAATATCCAGTTAGTGGTTCAAGATGTCTAATTATAAATGTGGAATCAAAATTGACATAGATACCTATTCTTCTTTGAGCTCCCATCTTCGATCTCTATGGTGGACATATACTGCACTTCTGAAAATTATGAAGTGAGAGATATTAGGAATTTGGCCAAGTACCGTTGTAGTGGAGAATGTTTGTTATAGGCAGTTGGCCTAATCCTAATAATGTTGGCAGCGTGAAGTATTGCATGTCCCCAAACAGATGAAGGTAATTTTGCTTTCAACAACAACGGTCTTGCAATAAGTTGAAGTCTTTTGATAAAGGACTCGGCTAATCCATTTTGTGTATGTACATGTGGAACTGGGTGTTCAACTTGTTAGGATCACATCCACTATAGATCAACGTTAATCAAACACAATAACAAACACGAAAGTAAAGAACACAACAATTTAACGTGGAAACCCCTCAAGGGAGGGTAAAACCACAAATCCACTAAATATGAATGTATTACAAGATTGGAGTCGCTCCCTCACTCAACACTCTTGAATACAATCACCTCACCTTGATTACAAAAGTCCTCTCCTGTGTATCGCTCACAACTCTCTAACTTTTGCAATACTCCAAAACTCCTACAAATATCTATATTTATTGGCACCACAAATATTCTAATCCTATTCTATATCAAATCCTATTTGTGACAATTACCATCTTTTCTTATCTTGGATAGAAATCCTTCCACAATTATATTCCTACCAAAAATAAGAATTCCCTCAATTATCATAAATTAGAATTCTGCTAATAATAGGATTCTTAACTGTTTGCACTAAATCACGCAAGCGTACGTGGTCACAAGTAATATAAGAATAAGTCAAGTTTGTTCCCATAGAGATCTGGTTAGGTTTCAATTCAGTTCATGCACCTATGCAACAATGTATAGTTTTTATTCACTGCTAAGACAATTAACAAGATTGGGTTTAGATTAACTATAATTAACTAAGAAACGAATTAACAAAACTAAGAATTAACTAACTAACGAGAATTGGAATCGAATTACTTATGCAAGAGAAAACATGGGATCCTAACTTCATTAAATACTTTACTTAGATCTGATGCCTTTAATCACTATATGCAATGGTTATGATATCTGATCGGACAACACGAAACAAGTATAATCTACCTCTCGGTATACTAACACCAAACTACTCATACATCCACAAAAGAGATAGAAGATGAATAGACACCAATTATGTTTAGACCCTATATCTCTATAAGATTTGGAAATATAACGGTTTAAGCACATGTTATCCATATTGATCACATAGGGCAGCATAATATCTCTATTTACATTACAAATCATGATGTTAAAACATCAACCTATCCTATGCTAGCATGGCAAGTTCTAAATCTCAATATCAACTCTCGTTTCGCAAGAGATTAACAATTCAATTTAGATGTTAACTACACATCTAAAAGCATTAAGAATAACCATACAAGGATATCAAATATATATCACACACAGATCTTTAAAGCATCAAAATACTAAAGCTCCATAAATAAATCCGTTAGAATCCCATGACAACGATTAGTTCATAATCGAACCTCTCGTCATCATGGGATCTGATAAAACCATGATAAAAACAAAGTATGAAAAGATACAAATAAACCTAAGTAATTGATATGTAATGATGTGTTTTTTTTCTGTCCCCCAAGATGTGTATTTATAGCCCCAATTTGCCACTCCATCAAGCAATTGCCGTTTTAGAGTTGGAATAGGAGTATGGCAATTTCCGTTCTTGAATGAGAATAGAATTGCAAATTCCATGTGTAGATCTGATTCTGGAATGTTCTAGCCGCCCAGAGCAATTACCATACTTATTAGAAGTAGGAATTATAGCAATTTCCTTGTCAAAGTTGAATTTCTGCAGTTCGGCACATAATACGTTTCCTAAACTAATTCGATTTTGAAGGAAAATTCGTAACTGACTTTTCTTCAGTATTTCTGGGCCGTTCCATTTGTAATTGGACATCTGGACCACTTTAGAATGATAGAGAATTCCGTTATCTTCGCGTGAACTGTAAGATCGTCCAAAACGGACTTATAGAACTCAAGATATGGCCCAAACAGTGAATCAGCAATCTGGCAGAATTTTCCCCGCGCTGGCTTATGTTCCTCGCGCTGCCTGCGCCCCATACGCGCAGCCTGCACCCAGAATACTGCCCAAGGTTGTAGAAAATTTCGTTGTCTTCGCGTGAGCTGTAAGATTGCTGAATTCGGACTTCTAGAACTCCAGATATGGCCAAAACAGTGTAGACTGCGCAACCTACCCGAAAAATCCGAATTTTAATCAATTTATCCTCCAAAAACAATAGAAGCATCAACCATAATCGATATTCTTGCAACCCTGCACAACAACACAAAACACATCAAAACTATAACAAACTTGAGTCCAAGACAATCAATTTTAGCCGAATTGAAGCGATCCAAGTGGATATAAAATCCATTTATCATTAACTTAATTAGGAATTCGGGACGGACCCCAACAAATCCTCCCTCGGCTCGAATTCCCTAATACCTCAACCAATTCCGAGAAACTTACATTTTTCTCGGTCTTCATCGTCATTGCTTCCCCATCTAAACAATAGATGTTCTTCTTATTCATCATCCCTTGTAGAATCAAGCTCTTTCCCTTATACACCTTGCAACTTCGCCCTCGTCCAACAAATCTGTACCCGCGTGATGCCAACACACTCAAAGACAACACATTCTTTGACGCATCTAGTACATATCCCACATTGAGAGCTTTCTTGATCGTACCATCATGGCGTTTAAGACGAACAGTTCCAAATCCTTGAACCTTCAACTTCTCATCATTCCCCACAATGATATTACCAAGATTTTCATCAGTGCATAAAGTCTCGAACATCGCTCGATCTCTACATATATGCATGGAAGCAGCAGAATCCATCACCCATTCTGATTTATTCTTCACCGAACCAGGAACGGTTTCCTCACTCGCCATCAAAAACTCTCCATCCTCGACCATATTTGTAGAGTCCGCATCATCAACTTTGTTCTTTCCCTTCATATGATTAAAGGATTACAGATCTTCTTTAAAACTTGGACAGAACATTCGTACATGACCTATTTCAACACAATAATAGCACTCAACAGTGCTCATATCCTTCTTACTCGGCCGAGATTTACTTCTTCCTTGTAAGTCATTGCGGCTGCGACTCCTCCCTCTTTCAGCACTTTGGACAACTAAAACTGCCTCACCACTTTGAGAAACAACATCCTTTGTCATCCTCTCATTATCTCTTAACGCTTTTAACACATCATCAAGCGTAAGAGTTTTCCTCCCTACTAACAGCGTTTGCTTAAAATACTTGAAGGAACTCGGCAATGATGACAACAGCAGTAGTGCTTGTTCCTCGTCTTTCATCGGCTCATCAACATTAGCCAGATGACATACCAGTTGATTAAAACAACTAATGTGATCATGGAGACTACCTTCTTCATCTAGTTTTAAAGTGTACAACTCCATCTTCAAATTAAGTCAGTTGGTCAACGACTTCGACGCATAGATGCTTGCTAACTTGTCCCATATGTCCTTCGATGTTGACTCGGTCAACACGTTATACCTCACCTCGGGTGCAAGTGCCAGCCTGATTGTACTCGCCGCTCTCTTCTGGATTTTTGCCCAATCTACATCACTCATCTCTTTGGGCTTCTCGTTCTCTAATGCATCATCAAGTCCTTGTTGAATTAACACATCCTTGATGGTTAACTACCACATAGTAAAATCTATCTTCCCATCATACTTGGGTGCATCAATCCTAAGCGACTTTAGATCCTCCATCAAGCCAAGAAAAAATCAACTCACGACCAACTAACAACGCGTAAATTACTTCATGATTGCCTTCTCTTTAACGTCGAATCTACTTCTCGAACCCAAGCTCTTGATACTAGGTTTTTAGGATCGCATCCACTATAGATCAACGTTAATCAAACACAATAATAAACATGAAAGTAAAGAACACAACAATTTAACGTGGAAACCCCTCAAGGGAGGGTAAAACCACAAATCCACTAAATATGAATGTATTACAAGATTGGAGTCGATCCCTCACTTAACACTCTTGAATACAATCATCTCACCTTGATTACAAAAGTCCTCTCTTGTGTATCGCACACAACTATCTAACTTTTGCAATACTCCAAAACTCCTACAAATATCTATATTTATAGGCACCATAAATATTATAATCCTATTCTATATCAAATCCTATTTGTGACAATTACCATCTTTTCTTATCTTGGATAGAAATCCTTTCACAATTATATTCCTACCAAAAATAAGAATTACCTCAATTATCACAAATTAGAATTCTGCTCATAATAGGATTCTTAACTTAATTAGGAATTCGGGACGGACCCCAACACAACCGAAATCCCTACAGACATGCAATAGTCAACAAAAGTTGAAGATGTGAACTCGCCGGCATTATCTAAATGAATTGACTTGATGCAATGATCTGGGAATTGAGCTCGTAATTAGATTATTTGGGCAAGTAATTTTGCAAAAGCATCATTACGAGTTGAGAGAAGACAAACATGAGACCATCTAGTTGGGGCATCAATTAATACCATGAAGTATCTAAATGGACCAGAAGATGGGTGGATAGGCCCACATATGTCGCCTTGGATCCTTTCAAGGAAATTTGGACTTTCAAGCTGAACTTTAGTAGGAGATGGCCGAGTAATCAATTTTCCTAAAGAACATGCTGAACAAGGAAGGTCATTGCTTGAAAAAACTTTAAGATCTCTAAGAGGATGTCCTGTAGAATTCTCTATAATGCGACGCATCATAGAGACACCAGGGTGACCTAATCTTTCATGCCAAAGTGTAAATGATTTTGGATCTATTAGTTTGGAAGCAATGACATTGTGTGACTCAATGGATCTAATTTTTAACATATATAATCCTGAGGAAAGTGAGTGAAACTTTTCTAAGATTTTTTTATTGCTAGAATTAGCTGAAGTGATAACAAGATACTACCAGCCTCGGAAGTGGTTTCGATGTGAAAATCGTTGAGTCGGATATCCTTAAAACTAAGAAGATTTCTAGTGGACTTACTAGAAAATAATGCATTTGGAATATGTAAGTGTGTACCATTAGGTAAGATAAAACTAGCTTTTCCAAAACCCTCAATTATATGAGAAACACCATATATGGTCCCAAATTGTGCTTCAGTTTTGGATAGAAGGGTAAAATATTTTTGGCTCTATAGAATTGTATGAGTTATGCCACAATCAGCAATGCATATATCCTCAGAATCCATTCTTCTCAGTTCCGGTAGGGCTTCGTGTTGATAACGTGTTATAAATTACTAGTTATAATACTAACATTATAATGCTAGTGTAAAGCATAATGTAATGTAATATGTAATAGAGACATATATAACTCAACTAGGATAAAAGATAAATAATATTAACTCTATACAGGGATCGTGAAATTTGAAGAACAGGCATCAACAAGGATCAAGTCGCTGAAAGAAGTTCATTAACTTGATCAAGCCTCAGTGACAAAATAAGATGTACAGACGATTCAGTTGAAGGGTGATAAGTGCATATTTTTGCATATTTTTATTACCTATTTATTTGCTTGAACTTGTATTTTAATAATTTATTTTGTTGCATTTCAGGAAATTCGCAAATAAATAAAGAAATGTAAAAATAAATAAATAAAGTGCAAGGAAGGGAAAAAGAGGAAGAAAAAGGACCAAAAATGAAAAAAGGAAAAGAATTAGGATCTTGGAGCAAAAGGAATATTTCAAGACAAGTGGAAGGTGGATGTTGTGGAATAAAAACTAGTTTGCGATTTGTTATTAATGCTAGGGTGGTTGAGCTTCGAGCTTTAATGGCTGCTTCTACGTTCGAGACTAAACGGTCCTCACAGAATGCCTACGTATCTCTGTATTAGAGAATCAAGCCAAGAAAACGTAGTTCTGAGATGAGGGGTCTGGCCCTTTATATAGGCTGAGAAGCCTTTAGAATTATGGTAGGAGTCAGAGACTTGGTAGAAAAGTCTTTGAGGAAAGTTCTAGATCTATTCCTTGTAGAAATCAGTTTCCATATTGAATTGGATGCCTTGGTGGATAAGTCTGGTGGAAATAATATCCTTATCCGACTCTTATTGCTGAGCTGTTTAATTCCCCCAATATTAATTACGAAATTAATATTATAATAGGGGTTTTGGGCCTATCTGGTGGGCCCCACGTTTGGACCATTCAGGGTCTAATTAATGCCACATTAAATGTGTCTTTAGGGCTTATTTTCAGCCCATATCATTTGCCCCCCAACTTCTAGGAAAACTGATCAGGTTTTCCTTGAAGTTTTAACGGCCTTTTTCGAGACTCGGGTCAGGGTTTATCTTTGATATCGTTTTGACGTAAAGCGTGGAGCGACTGACGCGTTTACAACGACGTTAGATTGTGTCAGTAGCATTTACCGACGCGTTTACAACGACGTTAGATTGTGTCAGTAGCATTGAACGGTGCTAAACGGCACTAAACGACACTAAACGGTGCTAAACGACACTAAACGGTGCTAAACAGCCTTAAATGACGTTTAAACGACGCTAAACGGCGATAAACGGCGCTAAACGGCACTAAACGACACTAAACGGTGCTAAATAGCCTTAAACGATGTTTAAACGATGTTAAACGACGCTAAACGGTGATAAACGGCGCTAAACGGCACTAAACGACACTAAACGGTGTTAAACGGCACTAAACGGTGCTAAACAGCCTTAAACGACGTTTAAACGATGTTAAACGACGCTAAACGGCGATAAACGGCGCTAAACGGCACTAAACGACACTAAACGGTGCTAAACGGCACTAAACGGTGCTAAACAGCCTTAAACGACGTTTAAACGATGTTAAACGACGCTAAACGGCGATAAACGGCGCTAAACGGCACTAAACGACACTAAACGACACTAAACGGTGCTAAACGGCACTAAACGGTGCTAAACAGCCTTAAACGACGTTTAAACGATGTTAAACGACGCTAAACGGCGATAAACGGCGCTAAACGGCACTAAACGACACTAAAGGGTGCTAAACAGCCTTAAACGACGTTTAAACGATGTTAAACGACGCTAAACGGCGATAAACGGCGCTAAACGGCACTAAACGACACTAAACGGTGCTAAACGGTGCTAAACGGCACTAAACGGTGCATCTAAAATCATACGAAAAAATCAAGATTCAGGTTCAGAAGCTGCCCGAGAATTGCTGAAAAACCAAGATTCAGGACCACAAGCTAACCCGCGATCGGCCGGATCGAGGGCTAGCTTGTGGTCGGCTAGCTCCTGGTCGGCTGAAGGGCCTCCAACCAAGGTGGTCGGCTGACACCTGGTCGGCTGGAGGGCCTTGACCCCAGGTGGTCGGCCGGCACCTGGTCGGCTGCGGGCTGGTCGGCCAGGGCTCCTGAATGTGCCTTGGTCGGCTAGCTCGTGGTCGGCCGGGGCCTCCCAAAACGTCGTGGTCGGCTGCGAGGTGGTCGGCCATGGCTCCTTTAGGTGTCGTGGTCGACCATTTTCAAGGATTCATAAGCTGAATCTCGATCCTAGGGATTCAGAAGCTGAATCTCGATCCTAGGTTGATTTTTTGGTCACCCGTGACTTTCAAGGATTCAGAAGCTGAATCTCGATCCTAGGGATTCAGAAGCTGAATCTCGATCCTAGGTTGATTTTTTGGTCACCCGTGACTTTCAAGGATTCAGAAGCTGAATCTCGATCCTAGGGATTCAGAAGCTGAATCTCGATCCTAGGTTGATTTTTTGGTCACCCGTGACTTTCAAGGATTCAGAAGCTGAATCTCGATCCTAGGGATTCAGAAGCTGAATCTCGATCCTAGGTTGATTTTTTGGTCACCCGTGACTTTCAAGGATTCAGAAGCTGAATCTCGATCCTAGGGATTCAGAAGCTGAATCTCAATCCTAGGTTGATTTTTTGGTCACCCGTGACTTTCAAGGATTCAGAAGCTGAATCTCGATCCTAGGTTGATTTTTTGGTCACCCGTGACTTTCAAGGATTCAGAAGCTGAATCTCAATCCTAGGGATTCAGAAGCTGAATCTCGATCTCTAACGGCCTGACTCTTTCGTGGTCGGCCGGGAGGAGGTCGGCCAAACTGCCCGAATCCTTCGTGGTCGGCCGGGAGGTGGTCGGCCTAGGATCCAGAAGCTGAATCTCGATCCTAGGGATTCAGAAGCTGAATCTCGATCCTCGGGATTCAGAAGCTGAATCTCGATCCTAGGATGGTACTTTGGTCAATCATGACTTCTATCGGGATTACACCTTAATTCAGGATTAGCACTACTAACCTCGTGTTTGAGATTAAACTCGTTGTTTATCTCTTTAATTGCAAACATCCATGCAGTAAATATTTCAGCTATTTCTTTTCCGACAGATATGAATTATAACGATTCTTTCTGTATAACGTGGATAATTTCTGTCCTTTTTCGTCTGTAAACGATAGATGACCTGTTAACACGAACCGAGCTGAGATTCAACCTGATGTACCAGGTCATGTATTTTCTATAAAAGATGAGAAGTAGCCTTCATTTCCATTCACTTCTTCATTTCTGAGCTCTCAGATTCTTAAGTTCTCTTAGGTTCAAGTTACAAGATCCAGTTCGAGCTTCAAGATCAAGTTTCAGATTCAAGATCAAGCTTCAGCTTCTGCATCAAGATGTCGGAAGGTGATCAACCAATGGCTCCCTCGGTCTCCATGATGGAAGCCATGTCAAAGAGGAGTAAAATGAGGACTGCCAAAGGTAAAGAAAGAATTCAACCTCCTACATATGTTGAACATAGATTCGAATCCTTGCTAGAACTTCTAAATATCATCAGGGATGCATTTCCCAACTGTTCTAGTCTAGATTCTTTTAATAGTTCCAGTAAATTTTCGGAACGGGACGTTCAGAAGATAAGGGAGTCTTATAACTTTCCAAGTGCCATCCAGGTTCATCTCCCGAATCCATCAGATAGAACTTGCAACTGGCATCCTGAAAGGATCTGTGTTTACTGGGGTGCCTTAGATGCTGGGTTCAGGTTCCCGGTTGACAATTTTATTATTAGGCTACTGGCTGAGTATCAGATCCACCCTTGTCAATTGTATCCCAATGCCTGGAGGTACATTTCTATTTTCTTGATAAGGTGTCGGGAGCTGGGGATTCATCCGACAACCACAATGTTTTGAAGTATCTTCGGGGCCAGCAACTCTTCTGAATCCAAGAAAGGATGGGTGAGCCTCAAGCACCGAGCCAAGCTTCCACACATGGTGAATCCCTTCTCCTTTCCAGATTCACAACATTTCTGGGAAAGGGAGTTTGTAGTTCTTGAATGGAAGGGCGGTGATTGGGGCAACTTCTTTGTGAAGAAATTCGGGTCTGTAGAAGATAGTTCCCACTTCGTGTGTGACCTTTCTGATCCGGAATTGTTGGACCGGGATAAGCTTCTCGCTGACGACGGTCGCACACACTATAAAACTATTTTAAACGAAAAGAATCTCATTGGGGCTGGCCTTAGCTTTCTTTCCATTGAGGGTAACTTTCTTACTTGAACTTATTGTGAACTCTGTTTGTTCTTATACCGATGTTTTTCTCTTTGTATTTCAGCTGCTGAGGAGATTGATAATCGTCCCGAGAACCGGCCAACTGTTACCAAGAGGATGCAGAAAAGAGCTGAAGAGAAGCTGAATCCAACTAAGCCTCACATCCCTAATTTCTTGGAGCGTTGTTCTCAAGGTGGTAAACGATCCCGAAACGCTGACGGGGATGTCCGGACTCCTTTCATACCTCCTTGGGGCATATGCGAACAAGACTCGGTCTTCGGGAGTCCTCATTTGGCCCTAGACTGGTCGAAGCTTTCCATCACTCCGCCTGACCAAGCGACAATGCATGCAGGTGACAAGCTGGATGAGTCTCAACTCATGGGCGCCCAGGCCTTGTATCAGGTATGAAATTCCTTCTGTTAAGTTTGACATTGTCATTGATTTCAATTCTGCATATTCCTTGTGGCTCACTTATTTCCTTGTTGCAGGCCAACGCCTATTTTCAAACCATTTCGACCCAAGGCCGGGCCTTTAGGGACGAAAATGTTAGCTTGAGAAATGACTCAATGAGGTTCAGGGAAGAGATTGACGATCTACACTCCCAAGTTGTTCGAGCTGAGGCTAACGCCGCATCTACCCGCAAACAGCTTGCTTCTCTAGCCAGAAAGAAGGCCTCTGATGCAGACAAGGTGATCCAGGCCTACCATAGGTCTGAAGATTTCCTTAAGCTCATTGATGATCATGATGATGAGGTGCGTCCCTTCAACATGTCTGTTGGTTGGGAGAAGGCTATTAACGCTGTGAGTCATAGGCATCCATCTGTTGTCAACCCAGCAGATTTTCCTTGCCCAAATTGGGGTGCCCTCCCGGTTAACCTAGCTTCTGGTTCGGGAACTAAAATTGTTCCCCAGGCATCAGGATCCGGTTCCAGAGGCAGTCATCGTCGTTCCGGGTCCAACTCAAAGGGGGTTGTTCCCGCTGCTAGCCAAGACTCACATTCTTCTGGATCCCGTGGGAAGAAAGTCCCGCCTGCAAAGAAGGTTGGAGTAGTTCGCCAACCCATCCCTGGGAAAAGACTAATCCGGAACGAGGGCAGTTCTACTTCTTCTTCATCTTCCGAGGGAAAAGGAGTCGAGGTTGCTAGAGCTCAGCCAATGGTGATAGCAGAGTCCGGTGGTGATTCCAGCGAAGACTCAGAGGAGGAGAGTGAGGAAGAGGAGAGCGGCGGTGAGGAGTCTGGAGAAGAGGGTTCTGGGGAGGAGTAGCTGGAGTTAGTTCGTGGCCTTGCATGGCCTTGTTAGCCAGATGTGGCTTTATTTGTCTAGATTTCATTCACGGTCCTTGGGGACCAAACTTTTATCTATCTTGTTGATGTAACTTAACTGTTGGCCCTTCGGGGTCTTTATTTATGCATTTGTTTCCTCATTAGTTTGTTTACTTGTTTTCGGTACTTGTCCTTCCTAGACTCACACTCAACAGGTGCTTGGTACATAAACAAAATCACAAAATCATTGAAGGGAAACAAACTTTGCATTAATAATATGAAATGGGTTTAACCCTTACATAGCTTACTATTGTCCTACTCGGGGCGTAAAGCCCTGAAATGGTTTCATCGAACCTTATTTCTACTCCTCATAATAAATAGATAGAAAGCTGAATCCATGCAAGGATAGCTTATACATAATAAACTTTGAGGTTCAAAGCATGCCAAGTACGGGGCACCTCAACCCCGTCCAAGGTCTCCAACTTATATGATCCTCGTCCCAACGTCTTCTTGACTCGATACGGACCTTCCCAATTAGGGGCTAGCTTTCCCTTCTGGCCAACTCCAGAAGCCTCGATCTTCCTTAGAACCAGGTCGCCTTGTCGAAAGAACCTTTCCTTAACTCTATGGTTGTAATAAAAGGATGTTTTCTTTTGATGTACCGCATTTCTAGCGTTTGCCTCATCCCTGACTTCGTCAATCAGATCTAGGGCGAGTCTCATGCCCTCTTCGTTAGTTTCTGGTTCAAAAGCCTCAACTCGAGGTGACGCTTGCATGATCTCCAAAGGCACAACTGCCTCAGCTCCGTAAGCCAGCAGGAACGGGGTTGCTCCAGTGGTCACTTTACAAGTGGTACGGTATGCCCATAGTATGGGCAGCAACTCATCTACCCAAGTGTTTCTAGAGCGTTCAACCCTCTTCTTCAGTCCATCAAGGATAATTCGATTAGCTACCTCAGCTTGCCCGTTGGCTTGTGGATGAGCCACGGAGGTAAAACGAAGCTCAATTGCATTCTCCTCACAATATTTCTTGAACTCTTCATTATTGAACTGTGTCCCATTGTCTGTCACCAAAATTCGGGGGATTCCATACCTGCAAATTATATTCTCCCAAAAGAACTGGGCAACTTGTTTGGTGGTTATCTTGGCTAGAGGTTTAGCCTCAATCCACTTAGTAAAGTAATCAATGGCCACTATCAGAAATTTCCTTTGTGCTGAAGCTACGGGGAAGGGACCAAGTATATCCATCCCCCACATTGCGAATGGAATAGGGGAGTTAACCGATGTTAACATCTCGGGCGGCTGCCTTACTATCGGAGCATGCTTCTGGCATCGATCGCACCGCTTGACATAGCTCTGTGCATCGGCCAGCATTTCTGGCCAGTAGAATCCTAAACGAGTTATTTTGTGAGCTAGGGCTCTGCCCCCCAAGTGCTGCCCACAAATACCTTCATGAACTTCTTCCAAAGCTTCCCTTGCCTCTTGGGGCCTCAAACATTTCAAGTACGGGATAACGAAAGATCTTTTGTAAAGAACGCCCTCGATCAAGGCATATCTCAATGCTCTCACGGACAGCTTTCGTGCCTCCAAGGCACTGCCGGGGAGCCATCCAGTTTCTAGGTGAGCTTTGATAGGATCTATCCAACAGCTTCCCACATCAATTGGTGCCACTAATTTTGAGTTGATAGTCGGGGCCTTCAAGACCTTGAAGTAAACACTCCCTGCATAGTTTTCTATTTCGGAAGAAGCGAACTGGGACAGGGCATCGGCCTTAACGTTCTCTTCTCTCGGAATGTGTTCTACATAACACTCATCAAACTGAGTCATGACAGCTTTCACAACTCGCAGATACTTTGCCATAGTTTCATCCTTGGCCTCAAATTCACCATTCACTTGAGAGACTACTAATCTTGAATCTCCACAAACTTTGAGATTCTTGACTCTCATGATTTTGGCCAAGCCTAAACCAGCTATCAATGCCTCATACTCAGCTTCATTGTTAGTTGTCTGGAAATCCAACTTCAAAGCATATTCGACTGTGAACCCATCGGGGCTTTGCAACACTAAGCCTGCGCCACTAGATTTTGTTTTTGATGCTCCATCAAAATAGAGCACCCAATATTCCTTCTGATCAGGTTCAAGTTCTCCATCTTTATCTTGCTTCTCAGGGGTTGTTATTGTCTCCTGCCCCCCGACTTCTTGGTTGCTAATGGTGCATTCAACCACGAAGTCAGCCAATGCCTGAGCCTTAATGGCTGTTCGAGGCTTATACGTGATGTCAAATTCTCCAAGTTCGATTGCCCACTTGACTAGCCTTTGGGCTATGCAATATGTTTCTCAACTGTTGGTCCGTCAGGACTTCAATCTTATGTGCCTGGAAGTACGGGCGTAACTTCCTCGAGGCTGTTATCAAAGCCAAGGCGAACTTCTCAATGGGAGAGTAATTCAGCTCAGCCCCGTGCAATACCTTGCTCACATAATAGATAGGTTTCTGGACCTTCTTTTCTTCTCGAATAAGAACGGCGCTCAACGCTTGTTCAGATACCGCCAGGTATAGATAAAGAGTCTCCCTAGGACTAGGTTTGGCCAGCAACGGGGCTTTAACCATGTACTTCTTCAATTGTTCAAAGGCCTCTTGGCTCTCAGGGGTCCACTCAAAATTTTTCACCTTCTTCAATGCTTGAAAGAACGGCAAGCATTTATCACCAGACTTGGAGATGAATCTTCCTAAAGCCGCTACACGGCCTGTCAACTTCTGCACATCTCTTATAGAGGGTGGTGGCTCCATGTCTAAGATTGCCTTAATCTTGTCAGGGTTGGCCTCTATGCCTCTCTTTGAAACCATCAGACCCAAAAATTTTCCTGATCCAACGCCAAAGGCACACTTGGCTGGATTCAACATCATTTTGTGGTGCCTCAGCACTTCGAATGCCTCTCTGAGGTGCTTAATGTGGTCTGCCTTGAACAGGCTCTTGACTAGCATGTCATCAACATAGACCTCCATGGTTTTTCCAATCAGATGGGCGAATATCTTATTCACCAGTCGTTGGTAAGTAGCTCCTGCATTTTTTAGACCGAAAGCCATAACAAGATAGCAGAAAACACCAAAGTCAGTTATAAAAGATACCTTAGGGACGTCATCCTTGTGCATCTTAATCTGATTGTAGCCGCTGAACCCATCCATGAAGCTTAGCATCTCATGTCCGGCTGTGGCATCTATTAACATGTCTATCCTAGGTAAAGGGAAGCAATCCTTAGGGCATGCATCATTCAAGTCGGTGAAGTCTATACACATCCTCCACTTACCGTTGGCTTTCTTGACCATCACAGGGTTAGCCAACCATTCTGGAAACTGAATTTCTTCAATAAACCCAGCTTCTAAGAGCTTTTCCACTTCTTGCTTTATGGCCTCTTGCCTTTCAGGTGCAAAGTTCCTCTTCTTCTGCTGTATTATCTTCCGATTAGGATCGACATTCAATCTATGAGTTATGAGTTGGGGATCAATCCCTGGCATATCAGCTGCTGTCCAAGCAAACACGTCGCTATATTCTTGCAAGAATGCTATCAATTTGCCCTTCAGGGGTTCCTTCAGAGAGGCTCCTATGTAAGTCACCTTCTCATGGTCGCCTAGCTCCAGAGGAATAGGTATTAAGTCCTCTGCTGGCTTTCCTCTGTGTTCATCATCACCACGGACATCCATGTCTTCGATCGGAAGTACCTTCCCCCCGATTCCATCAGCCCTTAACGCGGATACATAACAACTTCTTGCCATCTTCTGATCACCCTTTTGTTCTCCAACACCATTCCTGGTTGGAAACTTAATCTTCATGTGATATGTGGAGGCCACAGCCTTGAATGCATGAAGTCCAGTCCTTCCTAGGATCGCGTTATAGGTCGAGGATCCCTTGATCACAAGGAAATTCAACATCTGAGTAGCTTCTCTAGGTTCCTGTCCAATCGTCATGGGTAACTGAATAGTCCCTTCAACCTTGGACTCAACTCCATTAAATCCGTAGATTGGCATGTTGGTGGGGTCAACTGAGAATCGGTGTACCCCATTTTCACAAACGCATCGTGAAACAAGATATCAACAGAAGCTCCATTGTCTATCAAGACTCGTTTCACCTCCGAGTTTCCAATCACAGGAGTGATGACCAACGGGTCGTCATGGGGGAACTTTACCCCTTCGAGATCTGAATCATCAAACCCAATAACTATTTCAGTCTTGGCACGTTTTGGGGCTTCTCCCACGATGTGCATTACTTCTCTGGCATACGCTTTTCGAGAGTTTCGAGTCGTGCCGGCCGCTGTCGGGCCTCCCCAAATCATATTAACAACGGGCCCTCGGGGCTGTGGGTTACGATCACGATCACGATCGTTATCCCTCCTGTCATTGTCTCTCCTGTCATAGTCCCTTCTTTGGGTTCCACGATCATCATTCTTCGTGAACCTGCTTAGCTTTCCTTTTCGGATCAAGAACTCAATCTCATCTTTCAACTATCTACAATTATCTGTATCATGACCCACATCACGGTGGTACCTACAGTATTGATCCTTGTTTCTTTTTGTGGGATCACCCCTAAGCGGCTTCGGCCATCGGAAATCTTTATCCTTCTCAATATCTAGCAAGATCTGACTCCTAGGAGCATTCAGTCTCGCATAGTCGTTGAATCTTGATCCCAAATTCTTCTTCGGGGGTGAATCAGAATCCTTTCTAGTCCGGGGATACTTGTCCCTAGCATCGTACTCTTGCTCTTGCTTTCGTTTCTTCGAATCGTTAGAACCTTTGCCATTGCCTCCTGTGGTTTCCTTCTTCATGCTGTCCTCGGCCTTGATATATTTATCGGCCCTCCGTTGGAGCTCGGCCATATTTTCAGGAGGGTGTTTTGCCAAAGACCTTTTAAAGAAGAGATTAGTGGTTCCGTGTTCCAGGGCTACCATGGCCACCTTATTTTCCAGATCAGTGATATTCAGCGTCTCCTTGGTGAACCGCTTGAGGTAATCTCTCAGATTCTCGTTCTTCCCCTGCACCACATACATAAGGGATGCAGAACTTTTTTCATGAACTCTCCCACTAATGAACTGGCTGACAAAGGCGGCGCTCAGCTCTTTGAACGAGCCGATTGAGTTTGCAGGTAAGCGGCTATACCACCTTTGAGCCATGCCAGACAAGGTTTGAGGGAACGCCCTACACTTTAAGGCATCGCTTGCAGGCTGCAACAGCAGTGCGTTTGAGAATGTCCTAACATGGTTTGCGGGATCGCCCGTTCCATCATAGGCCTTAATTGTCGGCATCTTGAACTTCCTTGAGATGCGAGCATTCATTACCTCCTCAGTGAACGGAGGTGTAGGATCATCAGGATCCCCAAGGGGCATCAGATCCCTAGGGTTACTTTTGGGGGTCTCCACCCTTGTTGATTTTTCAATCGGGGCATCGGCCCTTCGTTGCCTCCTTGAGGGCCTCTCCAGATTTATAATGGGAACCCTCCCTGTGACTGGAGGAGGTTGAATCAGACTTCGCCTTGCTTGCTCTCTAGCAATATCATCCTTCAGCCTTTGGATCTCTGCCTCATGAGCCTTAATCCTTTCCTCGGCCGTTTGTGGAGGTTCATCATGGATTCTTTGGGACCTCCTTCGAGGTTCTTTACTAGCACGTCGCCTCCTCGGGGCTTCATCACGATCATCATTGTCATCCTCAGACGTTGAGTCATCAGAATAGGGACCAGAGTAATCATCGTACTCCCGATCTCGGATCTGTAAGGCATGACCGCTCGGTCCAGGTTCCCTGTGTTGAGGGGGATAATTAGGCAGCCCATACATCGGGTTGGTGTTCAAAGGGAGATCCGTGGTGTGGATCTGTACCCCCGGAGGTAGTGTACGACCAGCGCTATCAAGAGGAGAAACCACCATCTGAAAAGGGTTAGTTTCTTGATTTTGAGGAATAGCCACAGTTCCCTCAACATGGGGAATCGTCCCTGAGGGTTGAGAGGTTAGAGGTTGAATGACCGTCCCTGTTGGTGGGGGTAATTGTCCTCCCTCAGCGGTGATGAGCGGATCAGAGACAGCAGGTGGAGCAGAGCTAAGGGGTATGGCCTCAGTTGATGTTGTTCTTCGTGTTTGAACCATGGTTGATGTCTTCGTCCCACAGACGGCGCCAAATGTTGTGGAATAAAAACTAGTTTGCGATTTGTTATTAATGCTAGGGTGGTTGTGCTTCGAGCTTTAATGGCTGCTTCTGCGTTCGAGACTAAACGGTCCTCACAGAATGCCTACGTATCTCTGTATTAGAGAATCAAGCCAAGAAAACGTAGTTCTGAGATGAGGGGTCTGGCCCTTTATATAGGCTGAGAAGCCTTTAGAATTATGGTAGGAGTCAGAGACTTGGTAGAAAAGTCTTTGAGGAAAGTTCTAGATCTATTCCTTGTAGGAATCAGTTTCCATATTGAATTGGATGCCTTGGTGGATAAGTCTGGTGGAAATAATATCCTTATCCGACTCTTATTGCTGAGCTGTTTATTTCCCCCAATATTAATTACGAAATTAATATTATAATAGGGGTTTTGGGCCCATCTGGTGGGCCCCACGTTTGGACCATTCAGGGTCTAATTAATGCCACATTAAATGTGTCTTTAGGGCTTATTTTCAGCCCATATCAGTGGAGATCATCCCAACACATTAGAAAAGTGTATGGCCAAGATCAACTCTTCAAAGCTTAAGGGGGAAGGAAACAAATAGATGGCTAGGATTTCACCACCACACAACCCAAATGTATGGTGAGGATTTACCCAACACCCCCCCCCCCTTAACCCTAATTCCTATCCTATAAATACCCCCTCACCCCCCTTGTATTTAGAAACTTAGATTTTAGGGTAGCTTTAATTTTTTGTTTTTTTTAGTTTCAAATCTTGTAAACACTTTTTTTCTTTTTATTAATGCAAATTTTCTCTCTTTATTTACATCTTGTTCCTCCCTTTACATTTTGGCTATGAAATCTTTCTCTATTACAAGATAGTTTATACTATTTGTATGAAAAGAGCCCTTGGATTTACTTTTTGATTGTATTTAAATTAGTGCTTTACATTTCTAGATCTAATTTTAGTGCTTGTTAATCTTTAAATTTTCCGGCAAAAACTTTACTCTGGCACAAGCTTGTTTTGTGTTCGGGGTTGTGTTTGGACTTTTAATTAATTACATGAGCTGCTTGTCTATTATTTTTCGGCTTTAGTGTGTTTGTTTCCGGGTTTTTGTTGATTCCGGCGGTGACATGTGACTCATATCTAAAGCTCTGTTATTGGTTGTTGTTTTTAATATTATGTGACTTCATTTTCTTCTGTGTGTTTATTTTGTACCCAAATATCCAATCAGTGGTCCATATTCACTTTGGCTTTTGTCCATGTCTTGTTCCAATTTTTTTTTTTTTGCTCCCGCTGTTTTTTTTTAATTCCTGGTAGTAACAATTTTTCTTGTTTTACATTTCTAATTTATAGTTATATGAATTATAAGTGAGTCTATTAGATTAAATGTAAGCTTCTATGTCTTTCATTTTATTTTTGAATTTTTAGCCTAACTTGCATCTTGTCCATCCGTGTGCTTGCTATTAGAATATTTGAATTTTATTGTTAATTCATTTTTACATCTAGTAATTAATTATGTAGCTTTAAATTACCATTTACTTCTGTTAATTAATGTTAGTTTAATCTGGTTTCTAATTGTCATGTAGTTTCCCATTTCAAGCTTTGGGCTCATTCATGTCTTGACCCATTAAGTTGGTATAAGATCGGCCCATATTCTCTAGCAAGCCTAAATGTAGCCTGGCCCATGTTTTCTTGGTCTGATTTTATTAATATTCACATTTACGTATTGATTTTGTTAGTTCATTTTGCTTATGATTGCATTTCATAACATTCTCCTGTTCATTAAATGCAACTTTAAGTTTTGACTTTTGCTAAACTAATGGTTTTACATCTTGTTTTAATTGCTGTTTTTACTTCCTCTCTTTAGTCTTTATAATCATTATTACTCATTAGTTAATTTAATTAGTATATAAAGCTGCCAACGAGTTTAAATCTTAGGTTAATTGTTTCGAACTTTTTTTTTTTTTTTTAATTTCACTATTTAGCTAAAACAAATCACTCCTCAAAAATACTTGTCCTAGTTCAATTAAATTAAAAATTAAAGATTGCGAAAATAAAATAGTCTCTGCGGAACGAATCACAAATTTTACAACGAAACGAATTGTGCGCTTGCGATTCAAATGTCTTAATTATTTTCTAGCACAACAAGTTTTTAGCGCCGCTGGTGGTTTGGTTTAGTTTCACAACCGAAGAATTTCACCAACCCCTGTTTGTTTTCTTTCTCTTTTTGTGTCTATTTTCTTGTCGAAAAGTCTAAGTGCAGTTGGGTTCGAGTTTTGCAGTTTTCGTCTGTTTTTTTTTTGAATCGTTTTCGAGTCTGTTGTTATCGAGTTCTTTTTATGATGATTTTTGCTGCTGTTTTCTGTCTTCTTGTTTTCGTGATTTTGTTTTGTGTAGTTCGTGGTGTTAAGTAGCTGAGTTTAGTGTGTTTTTGCTGAGTTGTAGTAATTCTGTTGACTGCGTTTGCTTAGCTATGGTCTGTGTTCCTGTGTTGAAAAAACTGTTGATGCTGCGAGTGTTGATGTTGCTGTGTACTGTTAATCACGTTTTCTTGCTGTTTTACTGAGTGTGTTTGACGAGTTCTGTGAAATCCGAGTTTGTTTCGCTGGTTGTGATCGAGTTCTGTGCTGACTGTGTGGTGTATTAAGTTTAATTAGGTTGAGTTTAAGTTTAATTATTGTGTTGTTGTTGAGATTAATGTGAGTTTGTAATTCGAGTTTTGGGTTTTTTATTGTCGTTGTACCGAGTTAACTCGGCCTAGTCGCTGTGTTTTGTGTTTCTGTCGAGTTATTCTATTAAGTTTAGTAGTTGAACTGAGTTCTTGCTGCGATGAATCGTAATTGTAGTGTTGTTCGAGTCCACATCATCGAGTTTTGCGGTGTTTGCTTCACTGAGTTTTGGGTTGAAGTTCTTGTAATCGCTGAGTTTTAATTCGAAGGTTTTGTTTTCTACAAGTCGTTGTTACGTAGCTGAGTTTTGCTGATGAATTGTTTGGTTTTGATTTATTTTCCAGGAATCCGCGTTTGTTTGTTTTGAGTCATTGTTATTTCAGTTTGTTGAAATAGTGGAATTTTCGCTGGGCATAATCATGTACATGGGAATGTAAAATTGTAGGCTGGAGCTCTTTGTTTTAAACTTGGGTTTTTCTATCTTTTAACAAAAAAAAAAAATAGTTTTTATGTAAAATTTTAGAATAATAATAAAAAAAAAACTAGTTTTAATTTGAATTTAGAATTTTTATTTTTTAGAATAATTTAGGTAATTTAAACTTAGAATAAATTTATTTTTCTTTTAGGAATTAACTAGTTAAAATCAAAATCTCCAAAATCAAACTTGTTCTAATTCGATTAAATTAGAAATTAAGGATTGCGAAAATAAAATAGTCTCTGCGGAACGAATCACAAATTTTACAACGAAATGAATTGTGCGCTTGCGATTCAAATGTCTTAATTATTTTCTAGCACAACAAGTTTTTGGCGCCGCTGCCGGGGACTAATTATTTTTCGCGCCTTAATTTTTAATTTTTCGAGTTAGTTTTATTTCTTTCGTTCTTTTTAGGAAAGCTTGAGATTTCGGAACTCTTCTCAACGAAGCGTGGAAAAATTGGAATTTATGGAAAGCAAGCTTCGGTAACCGTATCTCACTCTTTTCGCCCTTTGTTATTTTTTTTAGAAAAATACAAAAAAATCAAAAAAAATCAAAAAAATTCAAAAATCACAAAAAAATTAAAAATTAAAAATCCAAACAAATTAGTTGTAAATACATAATTGTTGCATCATGCATTAAATCACTTAGGGCACATCATCTAGATTTTTTTTTATTTTCTTGTTTTTAATTTTTCGTACCTATAATTGTGGTGATCGCTGGAGGACCCCAAGGTACGTTAAATTTCTTTCTTTCTTTAGATTAAATCACGTAGTGTAAGCATCCATAGTTGTTTATAATTTTTGTATATATCATTGTTTGTTGCATCATTTTGTAAATAAACATTAAGGGCAAAACCTCTCAAAAGATAAGGGAAGGGATTTCATCACTCTTTCCTTAGCCCAAAAACAATTTAATCCCTCATTTTGCATACCTAGCCTTTAATAAAATTAATTAGACGTTTGCCCCTAGGAATTTCGCGCTCAATTAGGAAGGTGCTTAAGAAACGAAGTAATCTTTAATTATTCCTACTTTTTGGTGTCTAGGAAAGCAAAAGCTGACCTGGCCAATTAAGGTTTGGTGTCTAGGTTGGTGTTTAGCCTCTTGGCAATGCTTGCACCTACCTAACCAAGCCGGTTCGAATAATTATTGATTTACCTAGTTTTTGGTAACCCTTACGGTTAGGAGCAAGGTCTAGTTATTTTATTAGGGAACCCTAGGTTTAGAATTTTTTTTCTTTTAATTTTACACCCTTTCTTTTTGTGTGTTTTAATTTATCGCACTTATTTGCTACGTGTTTCCTTACATGGTTTATGCGAACTATTTGGATTAGGGATAATTCTTCTAGACTAGTGAGATCGTTTGAGAGTTCTTCCTCTTCTGATTCCGAATCTATAGATAATTCCGAACCATTAGTAAACATGGCCATGTCTCTTAGGGACCGTTGCTATCCCACTCGTTCCGCCCAACCTTCGTGTATCACCCTTCCTCCCGTTAATGGTAATAATTTCGAAATTAAAGCTCACCACATCAGTATGTTACCTAAATTTAACGGGAGCGAGGGTGAGGATCCGTATCTCTTTCTTCATGAATTTGAGGAAGTTTGTGCCTTACAAAAGCTCCAACAATTAACCGAGGACTCGATTAGGCTTAGACTCATTAATTTTGCGCTTAAAGAAAATGCTAAGAAATGGTTGTATAGCCTACCGGTTAATTCTATTTCCACGTGGGAGGGATTTGTGGTGATTTTTCTTAAAAAATATTTTCCAAACCATAAGACTACAAGAATTACAAACGAGATAAATCAATTTCATCAAAAGGAAAATGAGTCTTTTTGGAAATATTTTGATCGTTTCAAAAATCTTCTATCACAATGCCCCCACCACGGAATAGAAAAATGGAGGCTTTGTAAGATCGTTTATGAGGCCTTAGATGGACCAACAACCGCGTTGTTGGAATCTATGTGCCAAGGTAAATTCATGGAGAAAGATGAGGACGAGGGTTGGAAATTTTTCGAAGAATTAGCCGAGAAGACCATGTTGTGGGAGTCTACTAGGGAACCTAACATGTCTAATGAGTCGTCTAGTTCATCTAAGGGTTTGCATTCGATTGGGAGTTCGATTGCAACTGATGCCAAATTAGCCACTCTAACTAGGAGACTCGAAGCCCTGGAAACTAGTAAGGCCCCCTCAAATGTGTCTATGTGCCATAATTTCAATCAAGGTTTTTCGGACTATCCCGCTTTTGATCAAGTTAATGCGGTGTCTCAACCACCCACTAGGAACGATCCGTTTGCTCCTACTTACAATCCCGGGTGGAGGAATCACCCGAATTTCTCGTGGAACCAAGGCCAAAATTACCAAAATCCACCTTCTCTTCAACCTCCTTTTCAAAATGCTCCATCTTTTCAAAGGCCTAATCAAAATTCTTTCTCGACTCCAAATCAAGGTCCCTTTCCAAACCCTACTCAAAATCTCGGTCCTTATCCGACTCAACCTTCTTATCCAAATCAAGCACCCGCCCACCCACCCGGCTTTAATGAGTCGGATAAGAGAATTACTTCTTTGGAAAAGACTCTTGATGCGCTTTTAAAATCAACGACTAATTTGGCTCAATCTCAACAGACCTTCATACAAACCATGACTCAAGATAGGCAAATTTTGAATGCTAGTACTCAAGCCTTATCTAAGTTAGAGGTTCAAGTGAGTCAGTTAGCCAACGCCATGTGTGAGCGAGAGAAGAATAAGTTCCCGAGTCAACCAGAGGTCAACCCTAAATTCCCTCTCAACCAAAGACCTCACGAAAATGTTAATGCTATCATCTCTCTTTGGTCGGGAAACCAAGTTAATAATCAAGTAGGTGTCGAGTCTTCCAAGGAAGAAGAAGAAGAAGAATAATCAAATGTTGAACCGAACCCTACACTTGATCATTCAAACCTTACTACAACTTTCGAACCTCTCGAGTCATCTATTCTCACACCTTCACCACTCGAACCTTCATCATCGAAATCCACTCCCGAGTCATCAAATTCTTCTCTTAAATCATCCTCAACACCTAACAAATCTTCGAATATCGTTCCACTTTCCACTTCTCTTCCCGATGTGTCTAACGAACGAGTCTTTAAGCCTAAAGCTCCTTATCCTCAACGACTCATCCCTCGCAAACAATCACCTCAAGTAGAGAAGATTTTGGAAGTTTTCAAACAAGTCTAGATCAACATTCCTCTTTTAGATGCCATTCAACAAATTCCCTCTTATGCTAAGTGTCTAAAAGATTTGTGTACTCATAAACGTTCCACTCATGTCCCTAAGAAAGCCTTTTTGACTTCTCATGTTAGTTCAATTCTTTCAAATCAAATTCCCGTGAAATATAAGGACCCCGGTTGTCCTACAATTTCATGTGTCATAGGCAATACCTTTGTGGACAAAGCGTTACTTGACTTAGGCGCTAGTGTGAACTTGCTTCCATTTTCGGTCTACCAAGCCCTAGGTTTAGGCGAACTTCAATAGACGAACATGACAATTCAATTAGCCGATCGTTCTGTCAAAATGCCTAAGGGAATAATTGAGGATGTACTAATTAAGGTTGGTGAATTCATCTTTCCGGTTGACTTTGTTGTCCTCGAGACTCAACCCGTCACGAATCCTAAGAACCAAATCCCGATCATTCTTGGACGACCTTTTCTTGCTACATCCAATGCCTTGATTAATTGTAGGGATGGTTCGATGAAACTCACCTTTGGTAATATGACAATTAACATTAACATATTTAATGTCGGAAAAGAACCCAACGAGCTTTACGAGAAACCAATAGCGGTTAATCTTGTTGATGACATTGTTAATTGGTCAAACCTTGAGGATAGTGAGATTGAGTCTCTTCTCAATGAGGATTTCCAAGTCAACCATGAGTCTAATCGAGAGTATGTTGATTCGTTAAGGGACATGACTTCGGAAGAGATGTTGAGAGAGTTGGATGCCATTTGTTCCCCGTGGGAGACCAAACCCGAGGATGCTATTGTTGAACCCATTGTTAAAAATCCCGTTGGTGAACCACCTACATTCGGTGAGTTCTTAGGGGATTTGTTAGAAAATCGTTCCAAGTATGAGACCCCACCCGAGGTTGTTTGTAGTGAGCCCGTTCTTCACACTTCCGTTCTTAAGAATCTCGTGGGTACACCACCCGTAGTTGCCTTAACTCTTTATCATCCCGAATTTGATCAACAGCCGTTAGGGAAAGAGGAACCCTTGTCTCATGTTATTCCTAGTAATTCTAACCCTAACCAGACTTTCATTATCTCTAATTTGCTTAAACAAAATAAAGAAGCCTTAAGTTGGTTTAGGGAGAACATTAGTGACAATTGCTCTTTAGGGTTGAATGATTCAATGTTAATTGAGAAAATCTGTGCTAATAAAAATTTTCACAAATTTCTTGTTATTTTCTCAAAGTTGCACCCGAATTTTCCTACCGGCATCGGCTGACTCGATTTTGTTCTTTTGCCTCCCCTCGTGTAAGATAGGTATGGGGGAGGAATTGCGTGTGTGTGTTGTTTTCTTTTGTAGTTTGTAGAAATTTTCAGTCTCCGTCATCCCTTATCAGGTATTTCCTCAACTTTCTCCTTTATCATTTCTCTTTTCTCTTGCATTCACATACATTGAGGACAATGCATGACTTAGGTATGGGGGAGGGTTTTTAGTGTAAATATAAAAATTGAAAATCCAAAAAAAATTAAAAAATGAAAAAATCAAAAAGAGTTCTTTTTGTATTCTAGTCTTGTTAATTGATTGCTAGTTGCTTGATGCACCCTTGCATGCTATGATAATCTTATGATCCATTAAATTTTGTTTGTGAAGTGATTTGCTAAAGTTCTTGTTCACACACTTACACTAGCAAGGTGAAGCTAGTAGACTTATTTGAATTGTGCATGAAATTAGAAAGTCATGATTAGGTGTAAGATGATTTGGTCTTCATGCTTTGAGTACAAGTAGGTGCATTGAGGATACCATTACTTGAGATTGATTATGTTCTACCACACCAAGTGATTTTTGAGCCTATATGCACATCTTTTGCATTTATATTCGTTTGCTTGAGTGTCCACTTGTCATTTGCATCGCTAGCACTTGTTTGAGTTCCTTCTTGAAATACATGACATTAATTGATGATAAAATGATAAAGGCACTTAGGAATAACCGGTATTTCTCAAATTATCCACACCATGCTTATATGATCAATTAGTTAACCCTTTGAGCCTAATCATATTCTTTCGGTGACACACCACATTACTCGCCTAAGACCTTTTTCTTGTTTAGCCTTACGTATTCTTGATCCCATTTTATCAAAGGCTAGTAGGAACTTGAGGGAGCAATAAGGTGTATGAAATAGGGTTTACTATTGTTCATAACTTTCGAGAAAATATTTGTTGTTACCTTGATAGTCGATGTTCAAGTTAAATCTAAGTGAGGATTATTGTTACATTTATATTAGCTCTCATAAAAAAAAAATAAAAAAAAATAAATAAAGAAAAAAAAAGAATAAAGAAAAAAATGAAAAAAAATGAAAAAAAAGGAAGATATATACATGAGAGCATACTTATGTTTTTTTTGTAATCCTCCTTCATTGCGACTATTCAAGGCTTTTTGTTGAAAATAAAAATAAATTGTGTGGGGAGGAAGTTTGGTGTTGTGCATGATATTCATGGTTACTACTAGCTTTTGACACTTCACCTTGCTTTGGCCTTTCTTGACATACCTTGTCCCTAGCCCCATTACAACCCTAATAAAGACCTTTTGATTGTCATTATTAATGTATGTTGTGGTTTAAGTTGGAATGATACCAAGTGTCAAGCATGCATTTGATTTTGTTGGAATTGAGTGATACACTTACCCTTGTTCTTGAGTGAATATTCTTTTGTGAGTGAAAGGTGAGGTATTGCTTATTTGTTTTTTGCATAAGAGATCTCAAGTTTTGACTCTGAGGTGTGCCCTTAGCATAGTTACCAATAATTTTTGCACCTGATATGAACTTATAATCACTCTTGCATGGTTCTTTAAGTAGACTATGTGAATCCTTGCACTTTCCACACCAAGACTTTGCAACTTCATTTTGATTCTTAAGTTGATGTATCATGAGAGGACATGTATGTGTGGTGTGCATTGCCATGTGATCTTTTATACAAGCCAGATGGATTTTGTGGGTACATTCACTACAAGCCCTCACGAGACCTTACTCGTCCACTAGGGCTGCCTAGGGGTTTAAAGGGCTTGTTGCATAGGCCAAATGCAACCGTCACACCTACGAAAAGGAGTATAGGATTTTTTATCTAGATTTTCTTTTTGTTTTTACTCGAGGACGAGCAAAAGATAGGTATGGGGGCATTTGATAAGTGCATATTTTTATTACCTATTTATTTGCTTGAACTTGTATTTTAATAATTTATTTTGTTGCATTTCAGGAAATTCGCAAATAAATAAAGAAATGGAAAAATAAATAAATAAAGTGCAAGGAAGGGAAAAAGAGGAAGAAAAAGGACCAAAAATGAAAAAAGGAAAAGAATTAGGAGCTTGGAGCAAAAGGAATATTTCAAGACAAGTGGAAGGTGGAGATCATCCCAACACATTAGAAAAGTGTATGGCCAAGATCAACTCTTCAAAGCTTAAGGGGGAAGGAAACAAATAGATGGCTAGGATTTCACCACCACATAACCCAAATTTATGGTGAGGATTTACCCAACACCCCCCCCCCCTTAACCCTAATTCCTATCCTATAAATACCCCCTCACCCCCCTTGTATTTTGTAACTTAGATTTTAGGGTAGCTTTAATTTTTTGTTTTTTTAGTTTCAAATCTTGTAAAAACTTTTTTTCTTTTTATTAATGCAAATTTTCTCTCTTTATTTACATCTTGTTCCTCCCTTTACATTTTGGCTATGAAATCTTTCTCTATTACAAGATAGTTTATACTATTTGTATGAAAGGAGCCCTTGGATTTACTTTTTGATTGTATTTAAATTAGTGCTTTACATTTCTAGATCTAATTTTAGTGCTTGTTAATCTTTAAATTTTCCGGCAAAAACTTTACTCTGGCACAAGCTTGTTTTGTGTTCGGGGTTGTGTTTGGACTTTTAATTAATTACATGAGCTGCTTGTCTATAATTTTTCGGCTTTAGTGTGTTTGTTTCCGGGTTTTTGTTGATTCCGGCAGTGACATGTGACTCATATCTAAAGCTCTGTTATTGGTTGTTGTTTTTAATATTATGTGACTTCATTTTCTTCTGTGTGTTTATTTTGTACCCAAATATCCAATCAGTGGTCCATATTCACTTTGGCTTTTGTCCATGTCTTGTTCCAATTTTTTTTTTTGCTCCCGCTGTTTTTTTTTATTCCTGCTAGTAACAATTTTTCTTGTTTTACATTTCTAATTTATAGTTATATGAATTATAAGTGAGTCTATTAGATTAAATGTAAGCTTCTATGTCTTTCGTTTTATTTTTGAATTTTTAGCCTAACTTGCTTCTTGTCCATCCGTGTGCTTGCTATTAGAATATTTGAATTTTATTGTTAATTCATTTTTAGATCTAGTAATTAATTATGTAGCTTTAAATTACCATTTCCATCTTTTAATTAATGTTAGTTTAATCTGGTTTCTAATTGTCATGTAGTTTCCCATTTCAAGCTTTGGGCCCATTCATGTCTTGACCCATTAAGTTGGTATAAGATCGGCCCATATTCTCTAGCAAGCCTAAATGTAGCCTGGCCCATGTTTTCTTGGTCTGATTTTATTAATATTCACATTTACGTATTGATTTTGTTAGTTCATTTTGCTTATGATTGCATTTCATAACATTCTCCTGTTCATTAAATGCAACTTTAAGTTTTGACTTTTGCTAAACTAATGGTTTTACATCTTGTTTTAATTGCTGTTTTTACTTCCTCTCTTTAGTCTTTATAATCATTGTTACTCATTAGTTAATTTAATTAGTATATAAAGCTGCCAACGAGTTTAAATCTTAGGTTAATTGTTTCGAACTTGTTTTTTTTTTTAATTTCACTATTTAGCTAAAACAAATCACTCCTCAAAAATACTTGTCCTAGTTCGATTAAATTAAAAATTAAGGATGCAAAAATAAAATAGTCTCTGCGGAACGAATCACAAATTTTACAACGAAACGAATTGTGCGCTTGCGATTCAAATGTCTTAATTATTTTCTAGCACAACAAAAGGCCAAAAGATTCCAGTGATAAAGTTTTTATGATTGCACAATTCTTAGCAGTGTTCTTAAAGACATGATATGAAGACCACGTGTGAATGTTAGTCGTCTGTAAACCAGACCAGTTGCACTAGGCGTCAATACTTCACAAAAGAATCGAAGTATCTAACTCAGAAAAACTGTTCAAGAGGTATGATTGAGTTTAGAGCAGTATTGATATCCTCTAGTTAGTTGGAAGCTGAATATTTAAGGATGTCAAATTAAGAGGAAAATGAATAGTATCCGAAATCACTATTCATATGAATAGTACTATTCATATGAATAGTAATTTCGGATACTATTCATATGAATAGTAACCAACGGTTACTATTTGGGGTTGGTGTAATAGTGCTCGGTTACTATTTGGGGTTGGTGAAATAGTGCTCGGTTACTATTTGGGGGTTGTTGGAATAGTGTCAAATAGTAACTTTCGAAAACCTATAAATAGGCCTGTTGTATTTCATTTCAAAACACACCTCAACACACAACTCTCTCTTCTCTCTCTTATATCTTCTCTATGTAAGCTGCTAGACAGTCCATCTAGTAGGAAAGTCGGCTTAGCCCGCTTTCAGGAAGTGTCGGGTAGAAGGTCCTCGTGCCTAAACTATCCTTAGGAGTGTAAGCTGCTAGACAGTCCATCTAGTAGGAAAGTCGGCTTAGCCCGCTTTCAGGAAGTGTCGGGTAGAAGGTCCTCGTGCCTAAACTATCCTTAGGAGTGTTCAGGTTTTGAAGCTAATCCATTGGATTAGAAGTTGTAACTCCCCTTCGAGTTTATTATCAACAAAGATATATTCTAGGAATTATTTTTTTAGTAGTATCGTATTCAACCCCCCCTTCTACGATACTTCGGGACCTAACAATTGGTATCAGAGCAAGCTTCTAACATACAAGAAGTCTAAAGATCAAAACCATGGGAAGAAAGGATACAAGTGTGAAGATTCCAATGTTTGACAAAGATAATTACTTTCACTGGAAAGTAAAAATGCACCTTCATCTCTCAACATAGATGAAGGCTATGTAGATTGCATAGAGAAAGGACCTCATGTTCCAATGAAGGCCAACTCTGGGATTGGTCAAGATGCTGGCACTGTAGCTGCTGGAAGGCCTACTCCAAAGAATCAAGCTGAGTACACAGATGAAGACTTGAAGGAGATTCAAAAAGATAAGAAGGCTATGAAGATCCTATTCAATGGCATCGACAAAGATATGTTTGATTGTGTTATAAACTGCACCACTACCAAGCAAGTGTGGGACACTATTCAAACAATCTGTGAAGGAACTGAGCAAGTCAGAGAAAATAAAATGCAGCTCCTAATACAACAATATGAGCATTTTCACTACTCCTCTGGTGAAAATCTAACAGACATATTCAGTAGGTTTCAAAAGGTACTGATTGGTCTAAAGTTGTATGGGAGAAAATATGAAATCAAGGACTCCAACCTAAAGT
Organism: Saposhnikovia divaricata; assembly: GCA_036435485.1. Lineage (NCBI taxonomy): Eukaryota > Viridiplantae > Streptophyta > Magnoliopsida > Apiales > Apiaceae > Saposhnikovia > Saposhnikovia divaricata. The sequence continues at coordinate 137,274,786 of CM071599.1, read as the reverse complement.
TTCTGAGATCTCTTCCTAAGGAATGGAAGCAAGTAACAGTCTCGTTGAGGAACTCTCAAGACTATTAAGATTTTACACTTGAGAGACTGTATGGCATCCTGAAGACCTATGAGCTTGAAATGCAGCAAGATGAGAAAGTGGAGAAAATCTAGAAGAAAGGTGGATATGTTGCCTTGGTGGCCAATATTCCAGTAAGCCAGGTGAGTGAGAAGATGGAGAGCACTCAAGCCATACCAAGTTCAAAGACTTATGAAGGTGGAGCTGATACTAGCAGAGGGAAAAGCAAGTTGGTTGAAGAACTTGATGCATTGAGTGGAGATGAATCTGATGACTTGGATGATTATCTAGCATTCTTGTCAAGGAGATTCTCGAAGATCAAATTCAAGAGGAATCTAGCAGGAGGCAAGTAATTCGGAAATGGTTTTCAGCCATCCAGAAACATGGTTGAAAGGTCTAAGTTCAAATGTTTTAACTGTGGAATTGCTAGCCATTTTTCCAATGAATGCAGAAAGCCTAAAGCTGAGAAAGAGAAGAAGCAGTTTGAAGGTGTTGATTACAAGAAGAAATATTTTGATCTTCTCAAGCAACAAGGGAGAGCATTCGTGTCAAAAGATAGTGACTGGGCTGCTGGAGGTGACTCAGATGCAGAAGAGGAGTTTGTCAATCTTGCACTCATGGCAAAAGAAACCGATGAAGAAGCTAGCTCAGCAAGCAACCAGGTATTCTCTACAGTCTTAACTTATCTTTCTAAAGCTGAATGTGCTAGCACAATTGATGAAATGTCTATTGAATTATATAACATGCATGTTACCATGAAATCACTTAACAGAGAGAATAAGAGGATTAAAGACCTTAATGAAAAGTTAAGTGATAGGAATGCTTTAATAGAAACACAGTTGATTGAGTTTGAAACTCTGAGAAGAGATTGCTTGGATGCTAAAAATGAAATGATTGAGGCTATAAATAGAGTGGCAGTTTTAAAGAAACAGTTAGTAGAGGAACAAAATCTGATTGCTATGTGGAAAGGATCAAAAGTTGTAACTGAGGAAATTTGTAATGTTCAAGGAATTGATTCTTTCTGCAAATTAGCAGAAGCTAAGTTAGATGTTGATAGGGAAGTTGCTTCAGACAGTGATTTAGTCGAAAAAGAATGTTCTTTGAGACTTAAGCTTGTTAGCAAAGCAACTTTAACTAAATTGAATAAAAAGTACGGGCCTGTCAATAAGAACTTTGTTAATGGAGAGTGTAGCAAAACCAAGTCAGTTGAACAAGGAAACATAGGCAACTTGTCAATCAAGAAATTGAAGGATAAGTTAGAAAAGACTGAACCTAAGGCTAAGGCTAATAAGAAGAATAGAAATGGCAAGTTAGGAATTAACAAACATAGTAATTACACACCTGATAAATATGTTCCTCGTAAGGAATGTGTGAACTATGGTAGTGTTAATCATTTATTTGTCAACAGTAAATCTGTTAAGAATGCTTCTGTACCTAGTATGCCTAAGTCAGTACCTATGCCTACTATGAATGTTATGCCAAACATGTTTGTCCAGCCTGCTCATGCATCTAGTCATTATGCTAACATGCCATTCATGTATAATCCATATTACAATGCTTTTAATATGCCTCAGTTGCCATGGATGATGAATAACATGTTTGCACAGACTATGCCAAATTATACATCTAGTTTTAATGCATGTGATCAAGTGAAACAACTTATTTTTCAGAAACCTACACCAAGAGTTAAGGTTGATTTAACTCAATTAGAACCCTTGGGTAGTAAGGTCTTGAAAAATAAGAAAAAGGCTAACAAGGCAGGACCCAAGAAAACTTGGGTACCAAAATCAACTTGATTTGATTTTGATGTGTGCAGGGACACAGAAAGAATCTTTGGTACCTGGATAGTGGTTGTTCTAGGCACATGACTGGAGATTCTACCCTGCTCACTAAGTTTGAGGAGAGAGCTGGCCCTAACATTACCTTTGGAGACAACATCAATGGATATACTAAAGGATATGGCTTGATTTCATAAGGGAATGTTGTCATTAAAGAAGTAGCACTGGTTGATGGACTTAAGCATAACTTGCTATGTGTCAGCCAACTGTGTGATAAAGGCCAGAATTTCTGGTTCACATCTGAAGCTTGTATCATTTTAAAGAAAAGTGACAACAAGGTAGTGTTGACAGGAGATAGAAGAGGAAATGTGTATATTGCTGACTTCAATTCAACAAATGCAAACATGACTACATGTCTTCTCAGCAAGGCAAGTGTAGATGAAGGTTGGCTTTGGCATAAAAGACTGTCACACTTGAGTTTTAAAGCAATGAATGAGTTGGTAAAGAAGGATTTGGTTAGAGGTATTCCAAAATTGGATTACTCCAAGGATGGATTGTGTTATGCATGCCAGAAAGGGAAGCAGAAGAATGCCTCTTTCAAATCAAAGTCAGTGTCATCAATTGAACAACCCTTGCAACTACTTACATGGATCTCTTTGGACCAGTCAATGTGTTCTCAATCTCAAAGAAGAAATACTGTCTTGTGATTATTGATGATTTCTCAAAATTCTCTTGGACATTCTTTCTGCACTCTAAGGATGAGGCATATGAAGTCATTATAAATCACATCAAGATAGTCAACAACAATCCTTTACTCAAAGTAAGGAGAATCAGTAGTGACAGTGGAACTGAGTTCAAGAATTCTGTAATAAGAGAGTTTTGTGAAGAAGAAGGAATTATCCAAGAATTCTCTGCACCAAGAACTCCTCAACAAAATGGTGTAATGGAAAGAAAGAACAGAACTCTAATTGAAGCTGCAAGAACAATGCTTGAAGAGTCTAATCTACCAACATACTTCTGGGAAGAAGCTATAAACACTGCATGCTACACTTAGAATATTTCTTTGGTCAATCAAGCAAAAGGCATGACATCTTATCAACTTTTCAAAGGCAAGAAACCAACAATCAACTTTCTGCATGTCTTTAGATGCAAATGCTTTGTACTGAAAAATCATGGTGAGCATCTTGCAAAATTTGATTCAAAGGCAGATGAAGCTATCTTTGTTGGATACTCAGCTGGAAAATCATACAGAGTCTATAACCTAAGACTAAACATTGTAATGGAGTCCATACATGTTGTCTTTGATGACAAGAAAATATATGGTCTAGTAGATGAAGGTTTTCATGAGTCTCTCTCATTTGAGAATGAGAGAAGTGGTGAATAAAGTGAAGATGATGATGAAGAATGAAGATCAAATGGTGTGAGAAACAGACAAGGATCATCAGTTGAAGTGCAGAATGAACCACCTGTTGAAGAGCAACTTACACCATCAGTTGGAAATCAAAGAGAAGCATCTGTTGATGAATCTGCAAGAACTTCATCAATCTCGAGGGCCATACACTCAGGGGGAGTTTCTTACAGTCAAAACTCAACAACAAGCCAAAATGATCAACACGGAGAAAATGAAGCCACTTCGTCAAGGTCAAACTTACCACCACAAAGAAAATGGACCAGGGATCATCCATTTGAGCTTATCATTGGAGATCCTAATGCAAAGGTCCAAACCAGAAGAGCAACTCAAGAAGAATGCTTGTATAGTAGTTTTCTATCCAAAGAGGAACCTAAGAGAGTTGAAGATGCTCTTCTGGATCCAGACTGGGTTTTATCAATGCAAGAAGAGCTAAACCAGTTTGAAAGAAATGAAGTATGGAAACTTGTACCCAAACCTAAAGACAAATCAGTGATTGGCACTAAGTGGGTATTCAAAAACAAGATGGATGAGAATGGCATAGTCACAAGGAATAAAGCTAGATTTGTGGCTAAAGGCTACTGTCAAGAGAAAGGAATTGACTTTGAAGAAACCTTTGCACCAGTGTCAAGGTTAGAAGCAATAAGGATCTTCCTGGCCTATGCAGCGCATGCCAATTTTAAAGTCTATCAAATGGATGTCATGAGTGCATTTCTAAATGGTATTCTGGAGGTGTATGTTAGTCAACCGCCTGGTTTTGAAGATCCAGACTTTCCAGAATATGTGTTCTTTCTACTCAAAGCACTCTATGGCCTGAAGCAAGCACTTAGAGCCTGGTATGACACACTCTCGCAGTTCCTTATAGAGAATCACTTCATTCGAGGTACTGTTGATAAAACTCTCATTTATAGAAATGTCAATGGCTCTATGATACTTGTCCAAATTTATATAGATGATATAATATTTAGGTCTACAGATGAGAAACTTTGCAAGAGATTTGCCAAACTCATGCAAAGTAGATATGAAATGAGTATGATGGGTGAATTAACTTATTTTCTTGGTTTACAAGTTAAACAAGTGAATGAGGGAATTTTTATAAGCCAAACAAAATACATTTATGATCTTTTAAAAAGGTTTGATTTAGCAGATTGCTCTTCTGCAAAAACACCCATGGCCACTGCCACTAAGCTTGAACTAAATACTAAGGAAAAGAAGGTGGACATGATAAGGTATATGGGCATGGTTGGATCTCTTTTATACTTAACAGCTAGTAGACCTGATATTATGTTTGCTACATGTTTATGTGCTAGATTTCAAGCCGATCCTAGGGAATCTCACTTAGTAGCTATTAAAAGGATTTTCAGATATCTCAAGGGAACACACAACCTTGGCATTTGGTACCCTAGAGATTCTGGTTTTGATCTAATTGGTTACTCAGATGCAGATTATGCAGGTTGCAAAATGGATAGAAAAAGTACAACAGGAACCTGTCAATTCTTGGGAAACAGGCTGGTCTCATGGTTCAGTAAGAAGCAGAACTCAGTATCAACCTCAACTGCAGAGGCTGAATACATAGCAGCTGGGAGTTGTTGTGCACAGATTCTATGGATGAGAAATCAACCACTTGATTATGGAGTTAAAGTTAAAAAGATTCCAATTTTCTGTGACAACACTAGTGCAATTGCAATATCACATAATCCAGTGCAGCATTCTAGAACCAAGCACATAGACATCAGATACCATTTCATCAGGGAGCATGTAATGGAAGGCACTGTGGAACTGCATTTTGTTCCTAGTGAAAAATAGTTGGCAGACATTTTTACTAAAGCTTTGGATGAAGCAACCTTTTCAAGATTGGTAAGTGAGCTTGGTATGTTAAATTTCACATGATCTTTTAAAATGTCTGTTCAATTTGCTTGCAGCCAGTGAATTTCATTCTCTGGATTTTGTTTGTTTTATTTGCTTATCTGCATGATTATTCTGGAGATATCATTGTAGCATAATTAAATAAATATTTTATTGACATATATCAATTAATGATATTTTGTTAATTTTATGTCTATTTAATTGTGAGTTTATCTGATTATTATGGATTAATTCTTGATTTACTGCGTGTTTATTTTTAAATCCATAATAATTAGAAGTATTAAATATGTGTATATGTGTATAGGCTGATAGGTTTCGGTGATAAGATGTTTTTCGGCTGACAGGTTTCAGTGATAAGATGTTTTTAGGCTAATTAGGTTGTTAGGTGAGAAATTATTGAACGGTGTTCAACATAACCTGTCACTATCACGCCTAACCCACTAAACCTTGAAACCTTATAAATGATGAGTTCTTTTTAACATCATTATTTTTCAGATATACAGAGCATATATACACAATTGCTGTATATTTCGAGCTTTGATCGGAAAGATCTCTCAATCTAGCTGATGGTTTTTAGATCGGATTTCATATTCTTGCTTTATACATCATCCTTTATAAAAACTAACCCTTGTTTTTTGAATTTCCTCAAAGTTTTGAAAATGGCATTGCAGGGAAGCTTTTTAATTGCTAAAGTTAATCCTATTTCCATTCAGTAAATCGAAACCATTCTGGATGAGCAATTTCGGGTTTGGACACAATTTCTGAATGAACATTCATTAATTCGCTATGCTTTAGTCACACCAGTGCAGCTTAACCATGATGCGTTACGTGAACTATATTGCAGTGCGGTTAACACTTCTGGACAGGACAGGTGTGCAATCACATATCGATTGTTTGGTAGGTCGATTAGGGTCACTGAACGAGATGTTAATCGAATTCTTCATTTTCCTATGGAAAATCTTGTTTCTGATCCTACACCTGAACAGATTGAAATGTTCTTTCGTTTTATAAGGTACCAAGATGGCAATTTCAATACTGGTAATCTTTCTAGAACTTTTCTAACCCAGTACTGGAATTTCTTCTTTCACACTCTTAACCATGTTTATTCCTCAGATAGAACAAATCAAGATAGAATACCTGAATTTATTCAAAAATTAGGGTATGCGGTCGCCAATAATTTGAGGATTATTTTTGGAAAAATACTGCTTGGTTAAATCATTTTAAAGATGAAACACTTGGGAAGAAGAGATGTTCGGACTCAAAATGTCAAATATCTATATCCAAGGTTTCTACAGCTAATATTAAATGATTTTTTGAATGATGAAGACAGGGTACGCTTGGAAAATGGTCGAAAGGTGGAATGTTCTTACATGAAGACGAATGTAATTAATTACATAAGCAAAAAGAACTATATGGATGTGCCTACAGTCCTAACTGAATATCTAAAGACTGTCCCACTTTCGTTGTTACCAAGACCAGTGAGAGCAGGTATACGACAAGGTAATATTTCAATCCATGCTATTCCAACCTCTGTATTCCCTGTTGTGTCACAGGAAATAAAGTTTCTACAGCCCCTAGTGGCCATCTTACCCGACCAAGAGCGGGAAATCCTACCGACTCTAACACAGGTCGAAGAGCCCATTCTACAAATGCAAACACAAACACAACAAACTTCTACACCTCAATTGTCACTTAAATGACCATCCATCAACACTTTTGAGGGAGATAGTGCCTCAGCAGCACCACATAAGAAGTTAGTTACATCAGCCGCTCTACCTCATTCTAAACGGAGTAAACCCAATGAACCTGAGGTAACGGCAACTGTTAGTGAAACAATTCTTCCTTATCCAATGAGTGAAAATGTAAATGAGGTTGAATTGACGGGAGAAACTATCTTGAGTTCCATTCCACGGAACATAAGAGTGGTTGATGATCTTTCTAAAGATCAAATGCCTTCACAGGCATCCGAGGTGGAATTACCTACCTCAATAACTGCTGGTGAATCTTCCATTTTACAGAAAGATCCATCGGTAGGTGGTTCTTTTATGAACCAAGTATCTTCACAGACATACGATAGAAACTTGGGTTTTATGCCATTTAATCGATTCAAGTTTAACCTCCCAGAGGGAAAATCTCTGGATCTCTTTCGAGATTTACCACTCTTTACCAGTGGTCGGCAACTCGCTTCACGCGAGGACGGGAGCTCACGAACTTTCATTGCACCATCTGTGACCTCTGAAAAAGGGGCTAGGATGATTTCATTTGCAGGTACAGATCTCGGTGGAAGCTCTGGAAGAGAGTTGAGGGAAACACAAACAGAACATGTAAGTGTAACCCAAACCACTAAACCGAGTGAATATAGAGTGTTGAGTGAAACACCTGGAGAACGTACGAGTGAGAAACCTACTCAACCACATGCACCTGTAACTAGAAAGGAATACATCAGACTCCTTATACGGGTCCAAACAATGGAGAAAGATTTTCCAAATATCTGTAAGTCCATTACAGAAATAAAAAATTTGTAACTTATTCAACATGATGTATTCCAGGTTCAACTGAATACCATGGCAACCCAGTTAAAAGATGCAATCAACTCCTTGGTAAAGCCATCTTCGTCTAATTTACCAACTCCACATCCTACTACTCTGGAGGATAACCCAACTGAGGGGGAAAAGTTGAATGATCAAGAAAAATCTACTAGGCGTAAGGGCAAAGAAAAGGTTGTTTACACGAAATTAACTTTATTTTGGGAAATGAAAAGCTAATGGGAGTATTAGTGCTATGTGGAAAGAAAGCAAGGCAAACTTGAGGATATGTTAAGTTTAGAGGAACAATTAACTTGCACTTGGTTAATTCTAGAAATCTGGAAAATGTATATATATGATCCAGAATGCACTTTAATATTATTTATCTTTGTATTTTATTTTGTTGTATCAGTTGAGTTATCCTCTAAGAATTTTCTTGTTAAACCCTAACAATCAAATAGGGGGAGATTGTAAAGCATAATGTAATGTAATATGTAATAGAGACATATATAACTCAACTAGGATAAAAGATAAATAATATTAACTCTATACAGGGATCGTGAAATTTGAAGAACAGGCATCCACAAGGATCAAGTCGCTGAAAGAAGTTCATTAACATGATCAGGCCTCAGTGACAAAATAAGATGTACAGATGATTCAGTTGAAGAGCCAAAAGATTCCAGTGATAAAGTTTTTATGATTGCACAATTCTTAGCAGTGTTCTTAAAGACATGATATGAAGACCACGAGTGAATATTAGTCGTCTGTGAACCAGACCAGTTGCACTAGGCGTCAACACTTCACAAAAGAATCGAAGTATCTAACTCAGAAAAACTATTCAAGAGGTATGATTGAGTTTAGAGCAGTATTGATATCCTCTAGTTAGTTGGAAGCTGAATATTTAAGGATGTCAAATTAAGAGGAAAATGAATAGTATCCGAAATTACTATTCATATGAATAGTATCCGAAATCACTATTCATATGAATAGTATCCGAAATCACTATTCATATGAATAGTATCCGAAATCACTATTCATATGAATAGTAACCAACGGTTACTATTTGGGGTTGGTGTAATAGTGCCCGGTTACTATTTGGGGTTAGTGAAATATTGCTCGGTTAATATTTGGGAGTTGTTGGAATAGTGTCAAATAGGCCTGTTGTATTTCATTTCAAAACACACATCAACACACAACTCTCTCTTCTCTCTCTTATATCTTCTCTGTGTAAGCTGCTAGACAGTCCATCTAGTAGGAAAGTCGGCTTAGCCCGCTTTCAGGAACTGTCGGGTAGAAGGTCCTCGCGACTAAACTATCCTTAGGAGTGTAAGCTGCTAGACAGTCCATCTAGTAGGAAAGTCGGCTTAGCCCGCTTTCAGGAAGTGTCGGGTAAAAGGTCCTCGTGCCTAAACTATCCTTAGGAGTGTTTAGGTTTTGAAGCTAATCCATTGGATTAGAAGTTATAACACCCCTTCAAGTTTATTATCAATAAAGATATATTCTCGGAATAATTTTTTTACTAGTATCGTATTCAACCCCCCATTCTACGATACTTCGGGACCTAACAGCTAGAGAAAGAGAGCAGAAAGGAAGAAAGCAGAAAGGTTTTAAGCTGCTAGGTGCATCTTATTCTTTATGTATCTGCGGCTATTTATAGCCAAGACAAGCAACAAGAACAATGATGAAAAGTTGATAAGTCTATGCCTAACTCTAGACTTACTATTTAATCAATGACAAAATGGCAATCACCAACAATCACGTTTTACAACGGAAACCAATTTCCCAGTCATTACTGGTATATCTGCATGCAAACTATTTGCTCAAATGTTCCATACAACAAACTAGCATTACACATCCACTCTATTAGGGTTGGTGGGTATACAGTATAGTTGAGTATACACTGTAAGTAAGTCAAATGTATACAATTAATAATTTAATATATATGTATTAAATAAAATAATTTTTTTAAAAAATAATATATTTTCGATTCGATTTCCCGGTTCGGTTTATAGGCCAAAACCGAAACTGAAACCTAACCGAAGTATCGGTTCAGTGCGGTTACGATTTTTTTTATTACAGTTTTTTTCGATATGATTTTTCTATTTTTCGACTCGGTTTCGGTTTTTCGGTTTTTTTTGCTCACCCCTAGTTCCCGCCGAGGCCTAAAGTGGATAGGAAGAAATTAAGATCTTTTGAAAAATATATTAATATTTAAACAGTTTTTTTTCTTTTGTAGATTTTTTAAACCCAATTCCGTAACTATATTTTCAATTTTTTATAATAAGTCTAGTTAAAATTTAACGAAAAATTTACATCATGTAAAAAATAAAAGAAAAATCTAACCTATGAAAGATATTAGCATCCATGTTTTAAAAAAGTCAATCATTCATTTGAAGAATAAATAAATTAATTGTATGTTATTTATATTTGGAGACCTAAAAAATTATGAGGCATAAAGCCATAAACACCGCCTTCTCTGACCTTATGGAAACCCCGCCTCCGGGTAGAATGAAGATCTCAAGAAAGCATAGACACGTGATTAAGCATAGACTCTGTTTAAACACGGTAGGTAAATAGATCTCAAGATTGTTTTTTTATGATTATCTTGTCTTCAAACATTCCTTTTGATTTGCCTATTTATAGATATACATTTTGACTAGTTGCATTGCACTTGATTGCATTATTGGTAATGACTCTGGAAGATCTCAATAATTTAAGACAGGTGATTAAACAGAGTAGGTGAATGAATAAAATTTTAAGTAATTCTTTTTGAAAAGAAAATTATTTAGCCGGAAGCTTTTGAATTATCTGCATAACGTTGTTGGTAATATCTTATTTGTTGTTGAATTGTGCTTCAGTTAGATCACAAACAAGGCCCAAATATTTTATGAGGTACAAAATTTTACCGATCTTCATAATAGTAATAGTATACATTGATTTTCACGTGAAAATAAAAAAATATTGTGAGTCGTGTAATCTTACAAATATGGGCCCTTTACAAAATAATGACTCCCTTCAAATTTGCAAATTAATGAGATCCATTCTCTTAAAAGACTAAGGGGTCATTTGTTAAATCTGAATAATTATTTCTGAATGATTGGAATTTCTGGATGATCTGGACCAGAGGTAATCTGAAAATCTGAATGAGTGATGCTGTTTGTTAGTAATTTTTCTAAATTATATGGATGATGTTAATTTCCTATAATGCCATGCTGTAACATTATTTTTTTCTGGATTATCTATTTCTTATAATTTTGTATGATAAATTATGCTCTTTGAACAGTTATATTAATGAGATGATAAAAAACAAGAATGTCAATGTTACTAATAAGTTTATTGTACCACAAAAAAGTCTTTTTGCAAAATCACAATCCTAAAAAAACTATGAAATTATTAAAAATTTCTTTATAAATTTGAAGCAATATGATCCCGAAGGTCGTTCATGTATTGAGTGGCTTGAGATCCCCATTGTGTTTCATTTATTGGTCCTTCCAAATCTTCTTCATTTTCTTCTCAATCACTGCTTTCATCATATCGATCAAATAATTCATCTTCTAATTTCGTTTTTCTTATAAAATTTGGAACAGCAATACAAGCAATCACAATATCTCGTTGCGTAGAAAATGTGTATGGAACCATCTGTTTCAAGATTGGGAATCTTGCTTTGAGCACACCATAAGCACGCTCGATAACATTTCTCAATCTTGCGTGAGCGTGATTAAATTTTTCCTCCTTACTTAAAGCACGTTGACGATGAAAATCTGCTAACCAATATCTTGTATTAAGGAATGGGGTTAAATAACCATGGGTGTTTGTATACGCTGCATCACAAAGATAATATTTATCTGCAATATAAAGCGATTACAAATTATTCTACATTTATCTATATTCAACTAACATCATTTTAAAATATTAGGAGATACATACTTGGTGGAGGAACTGGAAATCCGGAATCGGGATCGAGTGTAACGTCTGTTAATATTCGTGAATCATGTGCTACTCCCTCCCATCCAGCCCAGACAAATGTGAATATCATATTAAAATAAATATACCTAAAACATTTTGGTAGCATTCACCTCTTCTCCGTCCTCTATATCGAGCTTGTTGGCCAATTGGAACTATAGCATGAACGAGTGTACCGTCAAGTGCACCAATTGCTCCCTGCAAACAAAAAACATGTGAAAACTCATTAAAGAACAGTAAAGTTATATCAGCAAGCTAATTAATAAGAAATTACATAATACAAATAAAAAATGTCACTACTAACCGGAAATATTTTTAGCAGCTCTCTTTGTCTCCTTGAAACATTTGAGTTTTGATTGAATGGTGTAGGAACTATCATTTCTTTTTCAAACTCCATCATTCCATCCAACACCTAATGAAAGTACTTTTGTATTGTTTGCGTAGAATGCTGGAATCTACATTTTACCTTTATAAAACGATCATTGTGGCTTATAACATGTAAAAATATAGCCTTTTTTTCTTCAACGGTTGAATATCGACTATCTTCAAGCCAACAGCGTTGTATAAAGAGGTTGCAAATATGAATATATGCAACACGAGAAAGACGCATCATTTCTTGACATTGAGTGTTAGAACCTTCTAATAACTCTAATGTATAAGAAAATCCGTGCAATGATGAATTATTATCTCTTATTCTTGGCACATTTCTAGGGAGAAGTTTTCTTAGGTAACAGTACATAATCATGAAACATAGTAATTGATCATGTATTTCCATGTTTACCCTGCAAAAAGTACTATCAACTTATAAGTACCTACCAAAATTAATAAAAAATCATGACAACTAAAAATGCATTTGTTAAAAGTGTTCAATATGCATTACAACTGAAAAGTACGGAGTTCAGAACTAAACCAATTTTCAAGTTCAACAATGCTAAAAAAGTACCAAGTTCTAAGACAAATCAAATACGAAGCAGAAAAATATGGAGGAAATGAACGTAACCAGATGAAAAACTAGTCATCAAATCCTAATTGTTTTGACACCATTTTTACCCAATGCTCATTCTTATCTGCATCAAGAAGCATCCACCGTTCACTATGCTTTGCACTCTCAAAAAAATCCCAAGAGCCTTACAGTGCAAGGGATTTGTTGCTCCCCATCCCAGACTGTTCAATTTCTCTTTACATTCTTTAAGTGATGGTCCACTATTGGTCTGAACCATAAGTTTTAAAGCACTGGTCATCTCATCTTCAAATTGTGTAGTTTTTGTAAGTTTTGATGATGTTTTAGCTTTTTTCCTTGGATTTTCTTCAAGAATTGGAATCGAAGTACTTGGTTTCGAAGTATTTGAATGTACTTCTTCTGTTCCAGGAATCTCTATGTCATCAACTAGATCAATAGTCTTGCTCTTCTTAGAGCTAGGTCCCCATCCACTAACTCTTGTGGCAGCAATTCCATCGTAAAGATGGGTGCAAAGGTCAGGAAAGCTCAAAGGTATGGTTCTTAAAGTGTCTACGATCTTATTTCCCCGTGGACAAGAAAATAAAGTCAATTTTATTTATGAAGTTGTCACTAGATTTTATTGAATATAAATTAAAAAATACCTTTCGAAGTTGATCCCATTCTTCTTTTGTGAAGTTGAATGTATTAGTTGTCGGATCATAGTGATGTTTAGTTTTAGATTTGAGCCTACACCAAGCAACATATCGAGATCTTAAATAATCATATCGGTTTCTCATCTGTCTTGCTTCAACCTCAAAGTTGTGGGTTTTCTTAAGAATTTCTCCCACTTTTATCCATGAATGTGGCTTAAGATTGCTACCTAGCCTACCACTAGCAGTAACTTCCTCAATGCACGCTTCAAGAAAAGTTTTGGTTATAAGTTCACACCTCCACAACACTTTTTTCTTTTTTTGAGTTTCACTAGCTTGATTTTCACTCTCACTAATTTGATTTTGGGTTTCACTATCTTGGTCCATACCTACAACCCTTTATAAAATTAATAGTACTCTTTGCAAAAAAAGTAAGAAAAAAGCCCATAAAGTCACAACATCTTACTTCTGGAATTTACCTACTAATAAAATACTATATGACACATAAAACAAGTACCAACACTAGCATTAAGACAATAATCAGATGACAATAATCAGATGACATAAGACAATAAGATTTACTAACAAGTTAAGACTTTAGCAACTTGCAACATTCAGAATATTAGATGACAATATTAGATTAAATTACATGTTCAGTATTTAAGCAAAACTAGAAGATTTGTTAATTATAAGTATGGGTCTCCTCTTTGGCTCTATCAGACAGGTGCATCATAAATTATATTGCTAGTGGAGTCATCCAGAGGAAAGAAACTTATAATTATTCATTATGAAATAATCAAGCTTACTACAACAAATATTCTCAAGTGCTTGAGAGTATTTTACTGCTACACACGAAACCATGTGATTTTGTCGTAAATCTTAAGTATTTATTTATAGTTTCTTTGCACCATTTATTACTCCCTCCTCTCAATATATTTTTTAGGGTAACTGGTGAATTGATACTGATAATATATGACCTGGCACACAGAAGGTACTAAGAAACATATGCAATACTAGATAAGCGGTTCATGTTTCTTTAACTCTAGCACTGCAAGATTGACACATTGCCTGTTTTTAAAGAGGAGTCCTGTTTTCTATGAGCCGATAGTAGTAATATAGAGAGAAAAGTCAAGTGCTTGAGAGTATATTGCACAGGCAGCAAGCCTGCATTTTACAAGGCTTGGATAATGTTTTCCCGTAGAGGCCATACTGCTGGTCTTTTTCGAGATTGCAGAATTTTGGCGTAAAGGCTAGGCTTTGAGTTCTCAGCAAACATTCATAAATATTCTTCCATGTCTAGCAAGCTTACTACATCATACCTATCATTACTTAATGCTCTATTCAGGAATAATGTGTTTTACTTGAAGTGACTCTCATTCCCTACAACAAATGGTTAGCATAATTGTTGAGTATTGAATACAGTAAAAGAATACAGAGGGGGGGTGAATGGAGTCTTCAACTTTTCTTTGTTCTTGAATCTTTGCAACAAGATATGTGTTGAGTGTGTGAGATATGTAAGTACAGATAACAAAGACAAACAAAACACAATATCACTTTAATCTAATATTTTATTAGATAAAGATTTTGCTACAATCTATGAATACAAATGATAGTATTCTCAACTTCGTTTTTCTTAGAGAGATATTTCTTGTGATGTATCTTGAAAAACTTATCTGCTAAGGAAGTGAGGTTGTATCCTTATAGACATGGATACGCCTACTTACTACAAATACGGTAGGTAAAACAAACTACTTTCCAGTATGTCTAACTCATTTGAGTAAGAGTCCAAACGGCTACAGATTTGACTTTGCAAAGCCTGTTCAGATCCACTTCTTTAGCTCCTTGTCCCTTTATCTTATCTCTCCAAGCTTCTTTGTAGGCTTTCCAATGTGCTTTATAGTACATAGTCAAATAAAGCGTCTTGGCTTGTTGCAGGTTTCTGACTTGTACAATTCTTCAGTATTTTGTCTCCAAGAATGTATTCGAGAAGTGGCTAAGTGATTGATTCGAGAACTCGAATTGACTTAATCGATAACTCTGAGTTCTCGAATAGTGTTATATTGACAAATCGAATCACTTCTCGAATAGCTCTTTTCTCTGGGACTCTTTGAGATATCGAATAGAGCATTTTGACATATCGTGTAACGCCCCCAAATCTGAGGTCAAAGATTCAGGTCGTCACATCACCATCCAACCATATCATACCTGTATTAACTGCACAACTCCACAATACATCCTTCCAGACCTCAATCTTAAGCACAAACAAGTTAGAGTCTCAGAAACGATAATCAAAAGTGCCACTAAATGTTACAATTCATTTGTACAAATCAGAGTCTTACGCAATTCCACTTATACAACTATGCTTGAAGACAAGTCTTACTATTACAGTTGAAAACCTATCAGACTACTCTGTAGTATTTATCAGGAACTAAATCATCTCCGTGGTAAATCTTCTACTCCTCTTCTGCTGGTGCGGAGTTAATCGGCCAGATTCTTCCCTTTCTGAAAAGTTTTTATAAAGCAAGAATAAGCTACATAATGCTCAGCAAGTTCACCATTTTGTAAAATAATAATGTGGTTTATTTCGAAAACATTCCCAACTATATGGGTATATACCTCAGATTTCAAAACATAATTGGACAATGTATATGTCCGAGTTTGAATAAAACATCTATACTCACTAAGGAGCTTTAAGAATAACATATGAACCCTTTATAAGGTTCCCATTTCAATATATCTCAAGTTTGAAAATATATACATATGAGTATATCATTTCCGGCAAAACACTCTACGATTAACATACTGTACAGGGAATACATCATTGCAGACCTCTTTCCTTCCATTAGCTTAGAAGGTTTCTCATACAAAAACATTTCATTCTTTGAAACAATTGCAAGAGTGCACTAACACGTGCCAATCTTTATAGAAAATCTTGCAGTTCTAGATACTGCACGATGTCAATATTTTCTCATCAAAAACCACACTATCAGCAACTTGGCACTTAGGCCAAAGAAGCAGTGTTTGAGTATTTTTCCAAAGTGGAGGATGGGACTGGAAGAAAACATAAAAACCTGACAGGGATTGACGATGATCAGTCGCCACATCCAAGTCCAATAATCCGAGGGTCTTCTCAACCGGTAGAAGGATAGAAACTACATCCGTAACTATCCCTCGGGTGAAAACTACATCCGTAATCACCCTCGATGAAAACTACATCCGTAATCATCCTTCGGCAACACCTGGGCCAGAATAATAATTGATGGACCGCCTGGCTCACGGCCGCTTACACATCCCGGGAATCGTTCGTCAACGATTCCCACACCTGCCAGAGTCCCCTTTTTCTTTTCTTTTCAAAAATCATTTTGATAGAAAATTCGAGTAGTTGAAGTTCGACCTCAGTCGACCGATAATTCTTGGAAAATGTACAAGAAGTAAAACCTCTCTATCAAAGGATCCCACTCTAGACCCACTGGTCTATTCTTTTGGTAGACTCTGAGATCACTGTATCGCTCGTTGCAACCATATTCAACTTCTCTCGAGTCCCTTTGTTAATTCTACTTGTTTGTTCTCTAAGCTGAACTACCATGTTCCAGCGTTCGAATCATGCGTGGAATTATCTAGCACGCTCGTCTTATGATAACATTCTCGTATAACACATGTAAAATTCGCCATCAAGGGTAATGGAATCCACAACGACATAGTGACCAACCTTCAAGTAAACCCGTTACTTATCGAAAATCGGATCTTATAACCAAAGTAAAAGACTTTCATTAATCCAAGTACTAAGTACCCTTAATTATGTAGGGAAGTCCAAACTTCTTGATTTTTAAAATACCGCCTCCTGAACTGTGGAGGAATATGGCACACAAAATTTATGCCAGCCTAGTCATCCGATCATATTGGCAATATCGCCTCTACCTCAGCTGCTCTCGAGATTTCGCTCCGCTTCCTATATCATTATCTATGATAAGTCATGTACGACTCTCAAACTTCTATTCATCATTCTGAAGGTCTCTAAGAATTCTATCGACCCTAGTATAATACCTCCAGTAACACTCCAGTCCATTCTACTCACCGGTACCTCTTCCGGTAGTCCAATCATAAGTTTACTACGAACTCTTATGTCATTCTCCTACTTAGACTTAACTCTCAACACTCTCGTTTCTGAGTACTGTAACTTATCGCTCTGATACCATTTCTGTAACGCCCCCAAATCTGAGGTCAAAGATTCAGGTCGTCACATCACCATCCAACCATATCATACCTGTATTAACTGCACAACTCCACAATACATCCTTCCAGACCTCAATCTTAAGCACAAACAAGTTAGAGTCTCAGAAACAATAATCAAAAGTGCCACTAAATGTTACAATTCATTTGTACAAATCAGAGTCTTACGCAATTCCACTTATACAACTATACTTGAAGACAAGTCTTACTTTTACAGTTGAAAACCTATCAGACTTACTCTGTAGTATTTATCAGGAACTAAATCATCTCCGGGGTAATTCTTCTACTCCTCTTCTGCTGGTGCGGAGTTAATCGGCCAGATTCTTCCCTTTCTGAAAAGTTTTTATAAAGCAAGAATGAGCTACATAATGCTCAGCAAGTTCACCATTTTGCAAAATAATAATGTGGTTTATTTCGAAAACATTCCCAACTATATGGGTATATACCTCAGATTTCAAAACATAATTGGACAATTTATATGTCCGAGTTTGAATAAAACATCTATACTCACTAAGGAGCTTTAAGAATACATATGAACCCTTTATAAGGTTCCCATTTCAATATATCTCAAGTTTGAAAATATATACATATGAGTATATCATTTTCGGCAAAACACTCTACGGTTAACATACTGTACAGGGAATACATCATTTCAAACCTCTTTCCTTCCATTAGCTTAGAAGGTTTCTCATTCAAAAACATTTCATTCTTTGAAATAATTGCAAGAGTGCATTAACACGTGCCAATCTTTATAGAAAATCTTGCAGTTCTAGATACTGCACGATGTCAATATTTTTCTTATCAAAAACCACACTATCGGCAACTTGGCACTTAGGCCCAAGAAGAAGTGTTTGAGTATTTTTCCAAAGTGGAGAATGGGACTGGAAGAAAACATAAAAACCTGACAGGGATTGACGATGATCAGTCGCCACATCCAAGTCCAATAATCCGCGGGTCTTCTCTACCGGTAGAAGGATAGAAACTACATCCGTAACTATCCTCGGGTGAAAACTACATCCGTAATCACCCTCGATGAAAACTACATCCGTAATCATCCTTCGGCAACACCTGGGCCAGAATAATAATTGATGGACCGCCTGGCTCACGGCCGCTTACACATCCCGGGAATCGTTCGTCAACGATTCCCACACCTGCCAGAGTCCCTTTTTTCTTTTCTTTTCAAAAATCATTTTGATAGAAAATTCGAGTAGTTGAAGTTCGACCTCAGTCGATCGATAATTCTTGGAAAATGTACAAGAAGTAAAACCTGACCGGGGGTTTTCGAAAATGTTTTGAGTTCGAAAGAGTTCGAGTTTGAAAGTGCTAAAGGTATCTTGGATTAGCTTTGTCTTTAAAATAATGAACAATAATTAATAAATGATATTTTAAGATTTAATATTAATAATTAATAAAATAATTATTTAATTAAATAAGCTTTTAATCCAAGATAGGTATTTTTGAGTATTTATGATGGTATAAAAATAAATACTTAAGTATACGATACTTCCCGAATGACCCTTCGGGTTTTCGCAATTTAATCACGATATAATAATACACCGCTCCCCGGTCAATGGTATATTTGGACCGCTACGACCTCTATTGCTAGAGTCGTTGTCCGAAGAAAACATTTCATTCTAAGTTCAAAGGGGTACAAACATATATGTGCATATATCTCAATTTTCATTATAACCTCAATAAGCATAAGCATATAATACGATTGAAAACTACAAACACAATAGTGAAAGTCCTTATATATGTATGTTTTGAAAAGTAAACTTGCCTTGGTGAGGTTGGGGTGGTCGAGCTTGCGGAGTGGGATGATGATCTATACATAACCAATAGTCGTTTGTTAGTACCTTAACAATATCATTTTAATTACGAGGTTTTAGGGGACACAAAATTAACTTAATGACTTCATCCAATGACTCTCTAGCCCTATTATAGGTTCATGTCATCACTCGATTATGCTCGTCACTATTCGACTTAATTTAGTTACCATATTCGAAGCGTATTAATTCCCCCTTAAAATCATACTCCACTTACGACTTTTTCACTTGCGCGAATTTTACTTTAACATTTTTATAAAATTGAAAAATACATATTTTAATCCAATTCTTTTTGGGTAACCTTCACCACTGCAATTAATAGCTCTCCTAATTTTTCCATGATACTACGTAAATTTTTAGGGGTTTAAAGAGGGCTCACAAGTGGACCATTTAGTGCAGTTCGGATTCCAGAACCACTCTTCACTTCTCAGGCCATAACTCAAAATCTACACATCACCTAGTCATGAACCTTATATTTCTGGAAACTACATTCAAATACCTTTCCAACCATATGCATTAGGACCTCAGGGGACAAGATTTAGGGGTTCAAAACCCTCCTACAAGACAATACATGTTCCCAGAAAAATTTACACAGCTTGTTTTCTCACTTAACCATTCAAGAATCCTATTTATCCATCACAACCATCATCTAAATCACCAAGATCATACTCTATAGCACACATGGAGTTATATACACTAACCACAAGCTTAAAAATCACAACAACAACATTTAAACTCGAGATCTTCATCATCCATAACTCATATGACCAAGATATGCACTAAAACTCTTAGATCTAACATTATAAACCATAAACAATCCAAGACTAAGAGTGGTGTGAGTTTTATACCTTCCTTGATGTGTGTAATATCTTTCTAAACCTTGTATAATCCTTGTATAGCCTTGGGTAAGCTTGGATGATCAAAAGAAATGAAGAAAACAAAGTTAGTAATTCGGAGTTATTAGAATCCGACTGAAAGATCATGGAAAACGGGGCCCTTACCGAGCTTTTCTGATCGAGACTTCTAAATGAGAGTTGTAGAGCATCTGCACAGCTTTCTAACCATATAAAGAACACGAAATTCCATTGAGTAATGAAGGAGATACGTCCGATTGAAAATCGTCCCAGAAACTGTCAAGCACCAGGACAGTTTGCTTCTTCAAATTGGGGAGGAGATTTAACTAGGCTACACTCATTAGAATGCCATGAAATTTTGAGCGAATATTGCTCATGGAGTGGAGAGGTTGTGGTTAAAATTTGGTGATTTTATCATGGATAGAAATGGAGATATATATTTTTCTTTGAGGGTCGGTTCTGCTGGACAGCTTGTGGAGAAATGGAGAGATGGAGTTTTCTTTGTGTTTTGTTATGTGTAATGACTTAATACATGTAATATCTATCTATATTTGGATGCATCTTCTTGTAATGTGTTGTCAACACCTCATTGGATCACTTGGATTTCCTTATCCACAACAATTGCAACAAATTCCTCATCTTTTGTTTCTTTCATATTAGTCCCTTGGTTTGTTTCCTTTTCCAACAATTTGATTTCCTTGTTGTCTCGTGAATAAAATTAATACGTTACAACTTATACTTTGCATATTATTGCTCTAATATGGCACAATACCTCGAATGAATATTAATTCCAACATCCCTTGTTTATTTCTCTTTATCTCAGAAAACGTTCTCCCGATTTCTCAAGCATTCTCTATTTCTCAATTCTAGGAGTTTATTCTCAATCCTCTTTCTTTCTCATAATATATCCTTCCTTGGACTCTTAATATACCATATCCTTAATCCATGCTTCGTTCGCTCAATCACTTAATCTCATTGTAAAGTTTCAGCGGTTTCTAGAACGTTTGTTTCACTTCCTCAGTGGTTTTCGTTCCAAATTCTCAAATCACTTATAATAAAATTCCAAAATATTAACTCCTCAATTCATCAAATTAAATATCTCATTTCTTGATATTACTGATATATAATTCACTGCTCGGTCAAATATTACACGAAAATAGAATTTGGAATTTCTGAATTCCGATCGCATTTACATACACTTATTTACTCCGTAGATTACTAGTATAACTTCGGAATATCCACACTACGTCTCGTACATATGTGGCATGAAAAATTTTCTTAATCCTCAAAATCACTATTCATCCACCAAATCACTATTCATTGATGCACTTCATCATAATAGGAAAAGTTTTAATTCTACCGAAATTTTTGGGTTCTTACAGTCTCCCCTCCTTAAAAGGATTCCGTCCCGGAATCAGTTTAGGAATCACTGGGGTTACTCCTTCTTTGTTTCACTCTTTCAACTTCCAGGTGGATTCTTCCACATCTTGATTTTCTCACAATTCCTTATTAGTTTGAAAACCTTGTTCCTCAGCACTTGTTCTTCATATAGGTCAAGTCGGGTCATAGGTCCACTTGGTTGTACTCTATCACATGCTGATAGTCGGTGTGGTAGGGTCGTAACATAGACATATGAAACACATTATGAATTTGCTGCAAGCTTGGGGTAAGGCTAACTCGTAGGCTAACTTCCCAATACGCCTCAAAATCCCAAAAGGTCCAATAAACCTCAGACTTAGCTTCTCTTTCTTAACAAACCGCATCAATCCTTTCCAGGGGATACCTTTAGCATCACGAAGTTTCCCACCTCATACTCCTTTGATATCTCATAAAATTTGACCATTCGAAATAATGGGTTTCGTAAAAAAAACTAATGACTTTTACATACACTCGTCTGTACCATAAGGACGTAATATCAATTCGAAATCTTCATTTAATAATTCGTACATATCGTGATTGCAAAAATTTCTCATCTACCCATAAAATTACTATTCATCCAGGTTTCGAATATTCACGAAGATTAGGGTTATTGCAGTCTCCTCTCCTTAAAAGGATTCTATCTTAAGAACCTAGGGAAAATAGTTGTGGATACAATTCCAACTTTACCCTTTCCAACTCTCAGGTTGACACTTCAACCCTTTTGTTCTCTCACCTTGGTCTCACCATCGCTTTAATGTTGTTTCTCAACGCATGCCCTCCTCGACCTGTATTCCTTATCGGTTGTTCTATGAATGAAAATTTCTATCCCACTACTTATACGTTTCTCTTCTACCTTGTTCATAGTATTTGTGTTGAGTCCTTGTATCGTTGGCCCGTGAATACTTTGTGGTCGTGTTTTATAATCTAAGACAACGTCAATACGCACGGTATTCCTCATATTCCTTCGCTTGATTAGCAGGCATGTGTTGCCTCCCGCCAGCCGTTACCACTTGCTATGGATATTGTATAGTCTTCGGTATACGTCGAACCAGTTCAGCTACTATATCCCTCGTTCATTGACTTCTTCGTAACGCAAGAAAAGCGAAACTTCTTCTTTCGTAGTACGCTTTACAAGAGACGTCCTTACGTTCGCATGGTGACGATCGTGATAACAACATTCATTTCATGGATAAGTTTTTATTCTCGATTTCCCCATGAAATCTAAGGCACGACACTAAATACAAATTCGATCATCTTGATAATTCTTCTTACATGTCCGTCAGCCACAGAGCAAATTACTACATACGCTCAATCTCTTCGTTAAATATACTTGAAAGCACCTTCAATATTCGAAGTTTAACCTTAAGTCTTTATCTGACGTAATCGCTGCAGAAGTTTTATATTGCACCACCATCGCTTCCGTATATAATTCGATAATCTTCTAAATTGAAAGTCTCTCGTAGGTAAATCACTTGGTCCAACAATTATAACTCAACTAGGGCCATCTCTTGGCTCGGTCTTCGGCGACCTACTTATGAAATTCATTATAATTCTGTCCACGTTCAAGATTTTCTACAGGCGGAATTAATCCACTAGATCTCTATCATTCTGCTTTTGACATGACGCGTTTGTACTTAATAGTTTGCCAATACCATTCTTCATATCCGCTTGCCAAACATTCTTTTAATTCTCTATACATCTTTGTCCTTCCCCATAATTTAGTCACTTTCTTCTAACATTATTCTTTATTGTATATACTCTATTTTCTTGGTCAATACTGACTGAATTCCTATTTCGAATAATCCCTTCTATAGGTATCGACCACCAAACTGGCCTTTCCTGGGTAATAACAAATTTCTCCATTATACTCCCTGCTCTCTTTCGTCACCTTCTCTTTCTTATGTTTAGTTCTAATATGAAGATATACTTATGGCACTTGTGGAAAACTTTAACACTTTTCTCATAAAGTTAACGTTCGAAGTTTAACCTTAAGTCTTTATCTGACGTAATCGCTGCAGAAGTTTTATATTGCACCACCATCGCTTCCGTATATAATTCGATAATCTTCTAAATTGAAAGTCTCTCGTAGGTAAATCACTTGGTCCAACAATTATAACTCAACTAGGGCCATCTCTTGGCTCGGTCTTCGGCGACCTACTTATGAAATTCATTATAATTCTGTCCACGTTCAAGATTTTCTACAGGCGGAATTAATCCACTAGATCTCTATCATTCTGCTTTTGACATGACGCGTTTGTACTTAATAGTTTGCCAATACCATTCTTCATATCCGCTTGCCAAACATTCTTTTAATTCTCTATACATCTTTGTCCTTCCCCATAATTTAATCACTTTCCTCTAACATTATTCTTTATTGTATATACTCTATTTTCTTGGTCAATACTGACTGAATTCCAATTTCGAATAATCCCTTCTATAGGTATCGATCACCACACTGGCCTTTCCTGGGTAATAACAAATTTCTCCATTATACTCCCTGCTCTCTTTCGTCACCTTCTCTTTCTTATGTTTAGTTCTAATATGAAGATATACTTATGGCACTTGTGGAAAACTTTCACACTTTTCTCATAAAGTTAACATTCGAAGTTTAACCTTAAGTCTTTATCTGACGTAATCGCTGCAGAAGTTTTATATTGCACCACCATCGCTTCCGTATATAATTCGATAATCTTCTAAATTGAAAGTCTCTCGTAGGTAAATCACTTGGTCCAACAATTATAACTCAACTAGGGCCATCTCTTGGCTCGGTCTTCGGCGACCTACTTATGAAATTCATTATAATTCTGTCCACGTTCAAGATTTTCTACAGGCGGAATTAATCCACTAGATCTCTATCATTCTGCTTTTGACATGACGCGTTTGTACTTAATAGTTTGCCAATACCATTCTTCATATCCGCTTGCCAAACATTCTTTTAATTCTCTATACATCTTTGTCCTTCCCCATAATTTAGTCACTTTCCTCTAACATTATTCTTTATTGTATATACTCTATTTTCTTGGTCAATACTGACTGAATTCCAATTTCGAATAATCCCTTCTATAGGTATCGACCACCACACTGGCCTTTCCTGGGTAATAACAAATTTCTCCATTATACTCCCTGCTCTCTTTCGTCACCTTCTCTTTCTTATGTTTAGTTCTAATATGAAGATATACTTATGGAACTTGTGGAAAACTTTCACACTTTTCTCATAAAGTTAACGTCTCAGTTTTATGCGTGAACGCCATCATGACTAATCCCAGACTCACGGTTAGTATATCCTATCCCGTAACCTTTATGTTGTTTAGAAGTATAGGCTATCATCCCCTTTCTACTGCATCAACACACCTCTTAAACTCTTGAAAGACGCATCATCGTGACTCTCAAAGTTCTCTTTTTATCATCAAGTATAGCTAACAACGAGGTTGTTGCTAATATCTCATTTCATTCCAAAACTTTGTTCATTAATCCATAAATGCTTCTGACTCATTAGTCCACTCAAATGATACTACCATAATTTTATAACGTTTATATTAGTGTGAAATGCCAACTTTGGCACAGTACAGAGGTCGATCTTGAGTTGGTGAAACCCGCTTTTCAACCTTATCTTTGAAAAACAACTACGCGTTTTAACTGGTCAACAATTCCTACATCTCCAGTTAGGGGTATCGATTCTCGATGGTATATGTAAGATGTCATACGCTCGTCCTCTTTCACAACTGGCGCCAATCAGTCTGAGGCCTACATGCTGTTGCGATTCCCAATAAACTTGATTAGGTGGTAATCTCGAAGGATCATTGGGATATATCCATGCATCCATTTGCTATTAGGGGCCTTTTAAACTTTATGTCTCTCTATGTGCATCAATCCCTTTAAGCTAAGTAGAGCTTCACATTCTTGCCACGATATTTCTTCCTTTCTTGTCCATCTCACTTCCATGTTAGTTTCCTCTAAGGATATGTCTTACATCGAAATCGATTTGAATTTCTTGGATCAGGAAAAGGCTTGGTAACCCCAGAATTCATTAATATAACATCCTGACAATGGTTGGTAGGAGCGTACTCCCAACCACCTCATCATTTCTTATAAATTTCCTCACATTAATATTAAAGGTCTTGTGGTATGCCCCGACATGTTATTTCTACTTTAATAATTACTCGGCATAACGCTTTGGCTGCACAATTACAACATTTGGTTTTTGACCTCATATTGGTGTAACGGTTCATAATTGTACCTCCCGTTCACCTTAGAGTAATCACTTTGAAAGGAATGGTTTCAAAATAACAAGGTCCAATAGATAATTTCAATAAGAATTCCACATTGGATGTTCCAAGAATGTTGATGGTTCCAAATACTAGGAGTCTCGATTTTTGGAGATGTAAGGATGGACAGAAAGAATACAACAAGGTTTATTCCTTCATGTCCTGATAATTTTTTAATGTGATATCATAGAGAATGTTGCACGAGGGCAATGATTGTTGGATACAAAGGTCATAAAGACGGTCTTTATACAATTCTTACATCGGGTGTATATTTTTCCTCCTGAATAATAAGAGGAAATCTAAAGTCGCATTGATGAAGGTCAGCCAATAGAAAGCAATTCTACTCCATGACAATTAAAGAATGAAGTAGTTTGTCATTCAAGTAATCAATGGTTTCAAATGAATTCTCCTTGTATGAATGAAAGAATAAAATATTCAAGTGATATAAAGTCTAATACGAAGATGGGTAAGGGTTCAAGTCGAGTGGGCGACCTCACTAGGTCTCAATCAAGTTATTCATCGAACTTTCATCATCATGCTTTATCGTAGGCAAAATGCATGGCAGAATTGCTGAATAAATTAAATTGGGAGTTGGACCAGTGAAACAATAACTAGTCCTTTTCAAGAAACACTAGCAACTAGCTAGACAAGATTTGCTCGTCCACCTGTTTGAGACATCACCACTAGCTAGGACAATTAGCTAGGTGTTCTTCACAACATTACAATTTTGACTAGTTAGAACAATCAACTAGTCATTCATATTGACATATCGACTAGCCAGTTTCAATTGGCTAGAACGGAATTTCAACATCGTAGCCACTAAAGAAACTTTAGGCTACTCGGACAGCGAATGGAAATAAGAAGTTATTAAGTTTGAAAAAGAAAACTATAAAATCTGAAGAGAATGTTCTAGGTATCTGTACAATCGATAACCTCTCATCAAATATTACTCACCAGTGAAACGGTCCACCCAAGGGTGCCTCCGTACATATGCTTTATCAGATCCTACCATAGAATTAAATTCAGAATACCAATATCAAAATGATATCCTTACTATGATTTCAGTGTACGATGTACGATCTCATCTTGAATAGAAGAAAAGAATTCATGAAGGATGTCTGGACATTAGATCATCCATGTCCTCAGTAACTTGTTAAATATTTATGAGCTCAACTGAAGAGTGCAAGTATGAAAGAAGCAATCAAATATCAATATTCGTTAAGTAATATTCATCGATTAATTAAGGAAATATTTGTTGAACCTTCCTTGGATAATTGAAAGAAAGTGTAAATAGGCCTGAGCCGAACAAGATCATCATAAATTTTTGAATAGAATGTTCATGGATCAAATAAAATTACTTCGGATAAGTCCTGCTTTAGGGAAAGTATATCACTGGTTGTTATTCCACAAGTTTGAAGTAGAAAGCTAGAAGGGTAACCTGATATAAACTAATCGAGGTAACATGGTTAGTGAAAAGTTTAAAATGAAGTAGTGCACCAGCCGGTAGTTACCAAAATAAGTTGATAATCATTCGTGCATCTCATTATCACCATTATGAGGGTAGCTCCTGATAAGTGGATTTTATATCCACTGGGAATGCCTCCGTTCGGCTTAAATTGATTGTTTTGGACTCAAGTTGTTGTAGTTTTGATGTGTTTTGCTGAGTTGTGCAGATTTACGAGAATGTTGATTAAAGTTGATGCTTCTATTGTTCTTGGAGAATTAATTAATTAAAATTCGGATTTTTGAGAAGGGCTGCGCACCTTATACTGTTTGGGCCATATCTGGAGTTCTAGAAGTCCGTTTTCAGCCCATTTACAGTCCACGCGAAGCTTGAGAGATTTTCTACAATATGGGATAGGTTTTACATGACCAGGTCGCGTGTGGTGGGCCCAGGAAGCACGACCAGCAGATAGATGGGAGCAGAAAAATTACTGTTTTGCCCTTTTCTAGTTCTAATTGTATTTTGGGCAATTTTTAATACCTAAATTGAATTCTAATTGTAATAGAAGGTAATATCTTGCTGGGCAAGATTTGTAGAGCCTATTTAAACACATCCTACCATTGTAAATCATAACAATTGATAGCTGTAAATCGTATCAAGGTACTTTCGATCTTCAATTCTTTCTTCAATATTATGTTTTCATTCATTATCATTATTATTATGTTTTCTTTATTAAATATGCGTAACTAATTCTCTAATCTGAGGATTGGGTAGTATTCCTTGGTATTCATGCATGCTTGATTATGTGATTTTCTGCCTGGCTGATTTGTTAATGAGACCTTAACACAATTAGGGGAGTCATGAACCTTTGATTGTATTCTAGGGATTGTAATAAGCTTGGGAGAGAAGTTGCAATCTTAGTACATGGTTTAACAGACATAATTTGAATATTAGATCGGGAGATTAATAGGAGAATTGTGAGACATATAATTCTTGGCATATAACAGTTTATAGGTATACTTTGATTGTATCACGGGAGTGTCAATTACGGTGTAGCTGTAAGCACTATATTGTAGCCTGGGAGGGTGCAGTATAACTTTAGAAAAATTGTTTTCAGCAAGGTAGGAACACAGATATCACATTAATATTGAGCATGTATTGAGACCAAGTGAAGAACCCCAGTTCTTAGATTGTTTTCCATATATTTGAATCTCAGTTTAAAATCAATTCTTAGTGCTTATAATTAGTTCTTGGTTAATTTAGCTAAAACACAAACTCAAAAATTCTTCTCACACACTTCTAGACGTAAAGAGATAAGATACTTGAACTTGATATTACATTCAGTCCTTCCCTGCGAACGAACAACAAAAATACTACTAACAAATTGGCGCCGCTGCCGGGGAAGGCAGTATAGTTGAGTTTAGGTTAATTGTTTCTTATTGTTTAGATTTTAATTGGTTCCACAAGTTGTTTTGTTGGTGATTTTCAGGTGTATGCTACGTTCATCTTGCGCTAGAAAATTGGAATTTGACCCTGAAATCGAGCGTACTTTGAGAAAGCTAAGAAAAGATAAAGCTAAGATGGGAGATCCAGAACCTCGACCAGCTGTTAATGTTGATCAGTCTTCTATTTAGGACCATGAGACACCGAATCCAGCCAATTGCATGTACAAAACTCCAGAGATTGGTGCAGCTCAGTTCCATATTAATCCGAGCTTAATTCAGATGATCAGCAATCAAGCTTTTGAAGGAGACATTGAATTAGAAGACCCACACAGACATCTAGAGCGTTTTGTGCAGATGTGTGGCTCATTCAGAATCACTGGCGTTACGAGTGATCAGATTCGTCTCCATATGTTTCCCTACTCTATTAAGGGAAGAGCTTTGGAATGGTTTCAGCAACTTCCAAACACTTCGGTTGCTACATGGGAGAGTCTTTCTACGGCATTCTTGTCCAAATACTATCCTTCTGACAAGACGCAACAGTTGAGGACTATGATTATGAGTTTTAAAGCACAACCGGGTGAAGGTCTATATCAGGCATGGGAGAGATTCAAGGCACTATTGAGGAAGTGTCCACATCATGGCTTAGAAGATTGGCAGGTCATTAGTACTTTTTATGGGGCCATGAATGCAGATATTCGTTTGAGTTTGGATGTGGCTGCTGGTGGAAATTTCAAGAAGGCACCAACTACACAGGCTAAAGCACTTCTTGAGGAATTAGCATCTAATAATTATTCATGGGCACCTAGTGGGACGAGCTCAACAAAAGCAGCACAAGAATCTGAGATGATCAACATGCTGGCTCAAAAGTTGGATACTCTAACTCAGAAGGTGCGAGGACAAAAGGTAAATGTGAATGCTATTTCTTCACCTATGGAAGGGTATCATGATTATGGTGCTAGTCAGAACTCGTATGCTCCACAATTTCCAGAAGAAGCATCTTTTATTCAAGGAAGACAGCCTTGGCCTGTGCAGAATAATTCTTACTACAATCCAAGTCAAAGGCCAAACAATAATCTTTCTTATAGTAACAATCATGCGGCTAATCCTTCATATTCATTTCCAAGGCAGAATCAACCTCCTGGTTTTCAGTCACGACCACCGTATCAAGCACAGCAGCAGTATCAACCTCCACCAAAGAAAGAACCAGCTGAGTGGGAGGTTGCACTAAATAAGATTATGCAAGGGACTTCTGGGGCATTGGCTAATATGGAATCAAGAATAGATCAGATGGCATCATCTCAAAAGATGCTAGAAACACAGATTGGACAGATTGCCTCAAAGATGGGTGTTCGTGAGCAAGGATCACTTCCTAGTCAACCCGACCAGACTAGTAAAGAGCAATGCAAAGCAATTACTTTGAGGAGCGGAAGAGAGTTGCCCGAGGTTGAGATTCTTGAGCATAAGGAGAGTAATACTGAGAAAGAGGACAAGCCAGTGGAGATTGTTGCAGACACGTCAGAAAAAGAAGATGAGAAGAAAAAGGAAGAAGATTCAGAAAAGCCGTATGTTCCTCCACCACCTTATGTTCCTCCTATTCCATTTCCACAGAGACTTCACAACAGGCATTTAGAGAAGCAGTACGAGAAGTTCTTGACTATGTTCCGGCAGTTGCACGTTAATATTCCGTTGGCTGAAGCTTTGAATCAGATGCCACTTTATGCTAAATTTCTTAAGGAGATGTTGACAAAGAAGAGGAAACTTGAAGATGCAGAGACTATTACTCTTAATGCTGAATGCAGTGCAGTCATCCAAAAGGCCATTCCTCAGAAATTGAAAGATCCGGGAAGCTTCTCTTTGCCTTGCACTATTGGGAAGATGGAAAACATGAAAGCCTTGTGTGACTTAGGGGCAAGTGTGAGTTTGATGCCATATTCAATCTGCAAAAGGCTTGGTCTTGGAGAACTTAAAAAGACACGGATTTCACTTCAGTTGGCGGATCGTTCTGTTAAGTATCCATTGGGGGTTATTGAAGACGTGGTTGTTAAAGTGGATAAATTTGTCATACCTTGTGATTTTATGGTGTTAGAGATGGATGAAGATGTCGAGATACCCATTATCTTGGGACGGCCATTCTTGGCTACTGCTGGCACTACAATCGATGTTAAAGCTGGAAAATTGACATTGAATGTTGGCGAGGACAAAGTGGAATTTGATCTGAACAAAGCAATGAAGATGCCTCCTTTTGGAGCAACTTGTTTTACCATTGACATAGTGGATGACATTGTTCAGCTCGAGAATGAACACTTCGGGGGAGCAGATCGGGTGTTGGATGATGTAGTCGAAGAAGAAGCACTGGTTGTACGAGACACAGAAGTTGAGATGGCTTTTACACTTACAGAGGCACCACAGGTGGAACTTAAACCTCTACCTGATAATTTGAGGTATGCCTTTCTTGGTCCTAATGATACATATCCTGTGGTAGTTTCTGCTTTGCTCATTGAAGATGAGAGAGAAAAGTTATTACATGTTCTTCGGCGATATAAATCAGCTATTGGTTGGACAATTCAAGATATCAAGGGAATTAGCCCTGCTCTTTGCATGCATAGAATTGCCTTAGAAGATGATCATAAGCCTGTGATTGAGGGACAAAGAAGATTGAATCCGAATTTGCAAGAGGTGGTGAAGAAAGAAATCACTAAGTTGCTTGATGCTGGTATCATATATTCGGTTCCACACAGTAAATGGGTTAGCCCTATTCATGTTGTGCCTAAGAAAGGTGGGATGACTGTTGTTCACAATGAGAAGAATGAGTTGAT
Source organism: Saposhnikovia divaricata (assembly GCA_036435485.1). Classification (NCBI taxonomy): domain Eukaryota; kingdom Viridiplantae; phylum Streptophyta; class Magnoliopsida; order Apiales; family Apiaceae; genus Saposhnikovia; species Saposhnikovia divaricata. The sequence goes on along the minus strand of CM071599.1, from coordinate 137,243,300 downwards.
TCCTACGAGAACAGTAACAGGTTGGAGAGTTTGCATTGATTATAGGAAGTTGAATAACGCTACTCGCAAAGATCACTTTCCCCTCCCATTCATTGATCAAATGCTCGAAAGGTTGGCGGGTAATGAGTATTACAACTTTCTGGATGGCTTCTCGGGTTATTTTCAGATTCCTATTGCACCCGAAGATCAAGAGAAGACCACCTTTACTTGTCCTTATGGCACTTTTGCTTATCGGAGGCTTCCTTTTGGTTTGTGTAATGGTCCTTCAACTTTTCAACGGCTCATGAACCACATTTTCTCAGATTTTATAGGGAGAGACATGGAGGTCTTTATGGATGACTTCACGGTGTATGGTTCTTCTTTTGAATCATGTCTAGCCAGTTTATCAAAGGTGTTGCAGAGATGTACTGAAACGAATCTTGTTCTTAATTGGGAAAAATGTCACTTTATGGTGAAGGAAGGCATTGTGCTTGGGCATAAAATTTCTAATAAAGGCATTGAGGTCGATAGAGCAAAAATTGAAGTTATTGAAAAATTGCCACCACCTTCATCTGTGAAAGGAATTCGAAGCTTTCTTGGGCATTCTGGTTTTTATCGACGATTCATCAAGGATTTCTCCAAGTTAGCTCGGCCACTCTGCAATCTTCTTGAAAAGGATCGTGTTTTTTACTTTGATGAAAGTTGTCTTGATGCTTTTAACAGGCTGAAAAAGGAACTTACTTCTGCACCCATAGTTACATCTCCCGATTGGAGCTTACCATTTGAGCTTATGTGTGATGCTAGTGACTATGATGTGGGTGTTGTTCTTGGGCAAAAGAAGGATAAGCGGATGCACGTGATAGCTTATGCAAGCAAGACTCTTGATGATGCGCAAATCAACTATTCCACTACGGAGAAAGAGCTACTTGCAGTGGTATTTGCACTTGATAAATTCAGATCCTATCTTGTTGGGTCTAAGGTGATTGTCTATTCGGATCATGCTGCTATTCGTTTCTTGATGACAAAGAAGGATGCCAAGCCTCGTTTAGTTCGTTGGATTCTTTTACTTCAGGAATTTGATCTTGAGATTCGAGATAAGAAGGGGTCTGAGAACTTGGTAGCTGATCATTTATCTAGGTTGGACCAAGGAGATGGAGAGGTAGGAGGTGAAATACCTATCAATGATAAATTTCCGGAAGAGCAGCTTCTAGGTGTGTCCTTGTCTACACCATGGTATGCAGATTTTGTGAACTACATTGTGGGAGGAGTTGTGCCTGATAATCTTTCTTATAATCAGAAGAAGAAGTTCTTTTATGATGTGAAGCATTACTATTGGGAAGAACCGCTGCTTTACAAAGAATGTGCTGATGGAATGTTTCGTAGATGTGTACCTCATGATGAAGTTCCTCATATTTTCAGACATTGCCATTCTCTAGAGTGTGGAGGTCATAACAGTAGCATAAAGACAGTGGCGAAAGTTTTACAGTCAGGATTCTATTGGCCAACCATGCATCAAGATGCTAGAGACTTTGTGGCTAAATGTGATAGATGTCAACGAGTTGGGAATATTTCGAGGAGGAACGAGATGCCTTTACAATCTATTCTTGAGGTGGAGATTTTCGATGTGTGGGGGATGGACTTCATGGGTCCATTTCCATCTTCTAATGGAAATCAGTATATTTTGGTGGGAGTTGATTATGTCTCTAAATGGGTTGAAGCAATTGCGTCTCCTACTAATGATGCTAGAGTGGTGAAGAAGTTCTTGAAGAAGAATGTGTTCACTAGATTTGGAGTGCCAAGGGCTATTATCAATGATGGAGGTTCGCACTTTTGCAATAAACAGGTGGCTGATCTCTTGAAAAAGTATGGTGTGACACAAAAGGTGGCAACTCCTTATCATCCGCAAACAAGTGGACAAGTTGAGATTTCGAATCGTGAGCTGAAGTCAATTTTGGAGAAGACAGTGGCAAGTTCGAGAAAAGATTGGTCAACAAAGCTTGATGATGCACTTTGGGGATATAGAACGGCATTTAAAACACCTATTGGGATGTCTCCATATAGGTTGGTTTTTGGGAAGCCATGTCATTTGCCGGTGGAACTTCAGCATAAGGCGTTTTGGGCGACAAGAAATTTGAATTATGATTTAAAATCCGCGGGAGAGAAGCGTTTGCTTCAACTTGAAGAGCTTGAGGAGATTAGGCTCCAATCTTATGAAAATGCTAGTATCTACAAGGAGAAGACCAAATTGTGGCATGACAAGCACATTCAGAAGAAGGAATTTGAGGTTGGGCAACATGTTCTATTGTTTAATTCAAGACTCCGTTTATTCCCTGGAAAGCTTAGATCAAGATGGTCCGGTCCTTTTGAGATTGTGAACGTTTATCCTAATGGGGTTTGTGAGATTATTAGAGAAGGGTCGGATGTATTTAAGGTGAACGGGCAGAGACTTAAGCCATACCTGCTTGGAGAAACAGTGGAGCAAGGAATGAGCATTCTCCACCTTCAAGACCCTACTATGAATTGAGGAAGTACGTCAAGCTAATGACGTTAAACGAGCGCTTCTTGGGAGGCAACCCAAGTGATGTAGTATTTGTGTGAAAGAAAAAAAAAAGAAGAAAAAAAAAAAAAGAGTGTTGTTAGTGTGTAAAAAAAAAAAAAAAGAGTGTTGTTAGTGTGTAAGAAAAAAAAAAAGAAAAAGAGTGTTGTTAGTGTGTAAAAAAAAAAAAAAAAAAAAAAAGACAACCCCGCGGCGCTGTCAGCTTCATGTAACGCAGATTCAAACCGCGCAACTTGCGCCACAGCGCTGTCAGCGCCCTAACACGCTGCTTCAAATGGCGCAACAGGCTTTCCAGCGCAGTCAGCGCCGATCCTTCCTCCATTGGACGAATTTTTGGGTTAAAACCCCAATTTTTTTTCACTCTTTCATTCATTCTCCTATTTCTATTACATATCCAATCTTAATCTTCTCCTATTCTAATTTAAATTCAAATCCAAAACAACCCCAATCCTATACTACATATAATTTCATCTTTATTACTTACATCTCCTATATATATATACGTACACCCATACACCCACAAACACTTCTATATTATCCCAAATTCTTAACTTTCATCCATTCAAAGTTCAAGGGGGAATTAAATTCGAATTTTTTTTTTGGGATTCATCTAGCAAGTTCACCTCTTTGATTCAATTGGGTAATATTCTATCTCATCTTTTATTTGAATTTGTGAATTTTGCAAGCTAGGGTTCTTGGTGTGTAATTTGGGGGTTCTTTATTTGGTGAATTGTTTGGAGATTATTGTGCCTTGCTTGATATTTGTTGATTATGGCTCCTAAAAGGCAACGAATAATGGGTGGTAGTAGTAGTGCTCGTCCATCTTCGGATGAGAATGATGTTGTGGGAGATGGAGTGGAAAAATTTGTGAATGAGAATGCCAAGGCGGAGTATGGTAGGTTAGTTTCGAAGGGGGTTATTCAGGAAAGAAGGCTTGTGCCATATAAGTATGAGGAGATGGTTGCGATGATTAGTGAGCGGGGTTGGACGTTATTTTGTGAATTTGCTAATGATGCCTCGTTGGATGTGGTTAGGGAATTCTATGCTAATGCTTCGATAGCAAGGAATAATTCCACGGTTGTGAGGGGTCGGAAGGTGGATTATTCGCCTCGTGCTATTCGTAATTTGATTAGGCAACCTCCTAAGCCTAGAGAAGCTACGGATTGGGGACAAAAGTCTAAGGATGATGTTGATCTTGATGCACTCATTGGTGAGTTATGTGTTCCGGGAACGAAGTGGAAATGTAAGTTAGGTACGGAGATAAAGCGTATTTTCCCGGCTTCGTCATTGTCTGGTTTTGCAAAGGCATGGTTCTTTTTCATCAGTTCTAATATCATTCCGTCAAACCATGTTTCTGATGTTACTGTTGATAGAGCTATCTTGCTATGGGGTATTCTCAAAGGTGAGTATGTTGACCTTGGGTACCTTATTAATCAAAATATTCTTCGGTTTTTGGGAAGCAATTCATCGGCTAGTATTCCTTATGCTTCTATTATCTCGTACTTGTGTGATGCATCGAAAGTCAAATGGTATCAAGGTGAGCCGGTGCATAAACCTATGGTTTCTATTAAGGATGCTAATATTGATCGGTTGAGATTGAAGGAGTGGCCGGGCGGCACTCCTCATCCTAGGGGATTAGGTTTTGTTGTTGATGGTGATATTGGTCAGAGAGCAGGCGCTCCGCCACCTGTTCAAAGGGCACCGGCAGTGGCTAGGGCAGGTTCTTCGCAGAGTACTATGGATATGTCCGTTTTTTAATCTTATTTTCGTTGAATGACTAGGCGGTTGGATGCTATGTATACGAGCAGTCGCCAGTATTCTGAGGACATGGGCATAGCTTTGGAGGCAAAGTTTCAGTCACCTGGTACTCCTGCTCAGTGGCCTATATTTGGAGCTCGGACTCCGTACCCTCCACCGGATTCTTCTGATGAGGATGATGAGGGTGACGACAGCGAGGACGAGTAGGTATGTTTTCTACTTTCCCTTGTATTTACTTCCATTCAATGTGGACATTGAATCTTTCAAGTTTGGGGGTGTTTTGAGGGATTAGTAGTTGTTGTTGTATATATGTGTTCATGTAGGATTTCATGCTTTGCATATTAGTGATAGTTCATGCATGTATGTTCGTGTTATCTACGTTTGTTTCATATAGGACATTCTATTTTTTGTTTCGTATACCATGTGAGTTCATTCTAGTTGCATTTTCATGGCATGCATATTTCATGATCCCTTAGAACGAGCTAATTCTGATTGGTAGGTAGGTGTCTAATTGAGTGTGGTAATGATGAATAGAGGGTTGATTTATAGTTTCTATGAAATTGACTTATGTGTTTCGGGAACAAAATTTTACACAGTCTCATTGGGTACTTTTGGGCTAGGTTGAGGTCATGCTTGTTTGGATGTTTTGAGATTTAATCACTTGATTATATTTAGAATTTTCGTTATTCCCTTGATGGCCTAGAACAATTAAGTCTAAGTTTGGGGGAAAACAGGGATTTCATGCTAAATTGTAAATAATTGCTAGAAACAAATGGCTAGTAGCCGGCTCATATTTATATGAGTAGTCTAGGGTTGGAAATGAGAAAGGCTCATTCCAGATCGCAAAAAAAAAAAAAGAATAGAAAAAAAAGAAAAAAAGAAAAAGTCAATAAATTGTTTATATGCAAAATTAACCAGGGTGAGCTCTTTAATACTCGAGTAATTAAGTCTGAGGGGACTTAGTCCTAGTGACCTAAGGCTTTTATAGTCTGGGATCCACTGACCTAACGCTCGCTACATGGGTATTATTGTATAAGCCTTTTGGGGTCTCATTCATTGCACGGTTAAATAAGCATGATTGTATATATGTGTCGTAATAGTTAGTAATAAAGCATGAATTTCTGTCTACCTTGGATAAGGATGGAGGTGTTTCTAGGTTATGAAGTGTCTACAGTCTATTCTATTTATAAACCTGTGATTGTCTTGGCGAAGAACATGTATGATTTTTGACCTAGTTTTGGGAGTATTTCTGATGAGCATTGCACACACACGTTTCTGTTCATGTAATGTTAGTATACGGGAACTTGGTCGAGCTCTATTTGGATTTAGTTGCATTCTTTGAGATATTTGCTTGTTAGTTGGTTTTGGTTAGTTTGAAGGGGATCGTTGCATATTTCATATTAGTTGCATTCATGCATTGCATTGCATTAGGTTAAATGGATTTTGTGGGTACATTCGCTATAGGCCCTCACGAGACCTTACTCGTCCACTAGGGCTGCCTAGGGGTTTAAAGGGCTTGTTGCATATGCCAAATGCAACCGTGATCACCTACGGAAGTGGTACTAATCAGGTAGTTGTAATTGTTTATGCTTGAGGACAAGCATCAGTTTAAGTTTGGGGGTTTGATAAGTGGATTTTATATCCACTGGGAATGCCTCCGTTCGGCTTAAATTGATTGTTTTGGACTCAAGTTGTTGTAGTTTTGATGTGTTTTGCTGAGTTGTGCAGATTTACGAGAATGTTGATTAAAGTTGATGCTTCTATTGTTCTTGGAGAATTAATTAATTAAAATTCGGATTTTTGAGAAGGGCTGCGCACCTTATACTGTTTGGGCCATATCTGGAGTTCTAGAAGTCCGTTTTCAGCCCATTTACAGTCCACGCGAAGCTTGAGAGATTTTCTACAATATGGGATAGGTTTTACATGACCAGGTCGCGTGTGGTGGGCCCAGGAAGCACGACCAGCAGATAGATGGGAGCAGAAAAATTACTGTTTTGCCCTTTTCTAGTTCTAATTGTATTTTGGGCAATTTTTAATACCTAAATTGAATTCTAATTGTAATAGAAGGTAATATCTTGCTGGGCAAGATTTGTAGAGCCTATTTAAACACATCCTACCATTGTAAATCATAACAATTGATAGCTGTAAATCGTATCAAGGTACTTTCGATCTTCAATTCTTTCTTCAATATTATGTTTTCATTCATTATCATTATTATTATGTTTTCTTTATTAAATATGCGTAACTAATTCTCTAATCTGAGGATTGGGTAGTATTCCTTGGTATTCATGCATGCTTGATTATGTGATTTTCTGCCTGGCTGATTTGTTAATGAGACCTTAACACAATTAGGGGAGTCATGAACCTTTGATTGTATTCTAGGGATTGTAATAAGCTTGGGAGAGAAGTTGCAATCTTAGTACATGATTTAACAGACATAATTTGAATATTAGATCGGGAGATTAATAGGAGAATTGTGAGACATATAATTCTTGGCATATAACAGTTTATAGGTATACTTTGATTGTATCACGGGAGTGTCAATTACGGTGTAGCTGTAAGCACTATATTGTAGCCTGGGAGGGTGCAGTATAACTTTAGAAAAATTGTTTTCAGCAAGGTAGGAACACAGATATCACATTAATATTGAGCATGTATTGAGACCAAGTGAAGAACCCCAGTTCTTAGATTGTTTTCCATATATTTGAATCTCAGTTTAAAATCAATTCTTAGTGCTTATAATTAGTTCTTGGTTAATTTAGCTAAAACACAAACTCAAAAATTCTTCTCACACACTTGTAGACGTAAAGAGATAAGATACTTGAACTTGATATTACATTCAGTCCTTCCCTGCGAACGAACAACAAAAATACTACTAACAGCTCCATCTCTTCGTCTTTGTAATACAAGACACCAACTAGTGCGTCTCTCAATCATCATCTTAAAGTCATTTATCGAGTTAGGGTTTCACAAATATATTTGTCATTTCCGTGCTTTATCTTGAATACCAAACTTCACATCATTTCGGGGACACCTGCTAAGTCCATAGGGTCCTACTTCATGCCTTCCGACATGAATCACAAGTGGCCAGTTCCCCTTGGGAACAGATCAAAGAGATCTCTCAGGGATCTCAGTGTAGTCCATAGGTTCAGTGGCGGGTGTGTGTATGTGAACATATACCAAAAATATTGAGGTCTACAATACATATATACGTAGTCCCTTATAACATCTCTATCAAAGGATACCACTCTGGACCCGCTGGTCTTTTCTTTTGGTAGACTCTGAGATCACTGTATCGCTCGTTGCAACCTTATTCAACTTCTCTTGAGTCCCTTTGTTAATTCTACATGTTTGTTCTCTTAGTTGAACTACCATGCTCTAGCGTCCGAATCATGCGTGGAATTATCTAGCACGCTCGTCTTATGATAACATTCTCGTATAACACATGTAAAATTCGCCATCAAGGGTAATGAAATCCACAACGACATAGTGACCAACTTTCAGGTAAACCCGCTACTTATCGAAAATCGGATCTTATAGCCAAAGTAAAAGACTTTCATTATTCCAAGTACTAAGTACCCTTATTTATGTAGGGAAGTATAAACTTCTTGATTCTTAAAATGCCGCCTCCTATATTGTGGAGGACTATGGGCCATAAAATCTATGCCAGCCTAGTCATCCGATCATATTGGCAATATCGCCTCTACCACAGCTGCTCTTGAGATTTCGCTCTGCTTCTTATATCATTACCTATGATAGGTCATGTACGACTCTCAAACCTCTATTCATCATTCTGAAGGTCTCTAAGGATTCTATCGATCCTAGTATATTACCTCCAGTAAACACTCCAGTCCATTCTACTCACCGGTACCTCTTCCGGAAGTCCAATAATAAGTTTACTACGATCTCTTATGTCATTCTCCTACTTAGACTCAACTCTCAACACTCTCGTTTCTGAGTATTGTAACTTATCGCTCTGATACCATTTCTGTGACGCCCCCAAATCTGAGGTCAAAGATTCAAGTCGTCACATCACCATCCAACCATATCATACCTGTATTAACTTTACAACTCAACAATACATCCATCCAGACCTCAATCTTACGCACAAACAAGTTAGAGCCTCAGAAACGATAATCAAAAGTAACACTAAATATTACAGTTCACCTGTACAATCCAGAATCTTACGCACTTCCACTTATACAACTACACTTGAAGACAAGTCTTACTATTACAGTTGAAAACCTATCAGACTTACTTTGTAGTATTTATCAGGAACTAAATCATCTCCGGGGTAATTCTTCTACTCCTCTTCTGATGGTGCGGAGTTAATCGGCCAAATTCTTCTGTTTCTGAAAAGTTTTTATAAAGCAAGAATGAGCTACATAATGCTCAGCAAGTTCACCATTTTGAAAAATAATAATGTGGTTTATTTCGAAAACATTCCCAACTATATGGGTATATATCTCAGATTTCAAAACATAATTGGACAATATATATGTCCGAGTTTGAATAAAACATCTATACTCACTAAGGAGCTTTAAGAATACATATGTACCCTTTATAAGGTTCCCATTTCAATATATCTCAAGTTTGAAAATATATACATATGAGTATATCATTTTCGGCAAAACACTTTACGGTTAACATACTGTACAGGGAATACATCATTTCAAACCTCTTTCCTTCCATTAGCTTAGAAGGTTTCTCATTCAAAAACATTTCATTCTTTGAAATAATTGCAAGAGTGCACTAACACGTGCCAATCTTTATAGAAAATCTTGCAGTTCTAGATACTGCACGATGTCAATATTTTTCTTATCAAAAACCACACTATCGGCAACTTGGCACTTAGGCCCAAGAAGTAGTGTTTGAGTATTTTTCCAAAGTGGAGAATGGGACTGGAAGAAAACATAAAAACCTGACAGGGATTGACGATGATCAGTTGCCACATCCAAGTTCAATAATCCGCGGGTCTTCTCTACCGGTAGAAGGATAGAAACTACATCCGTAACTATCCTCGGGTGAAAACTACATCCGTAATCACCCTCGATGAAAACTACATCCGTAATCATCCTTCGGCAACACCTGGGCCAGAATAATAATTGATGGACCGCCTGGCTCACGGCCGCTTACACATCCCGGGAATCGTTCTTCAACGATTCCCACACCTGCCAGAGTCCCCTTTTTCTTTTCTTTTCAAAAATCATTTTGATAGAAAATTCGAGTAGTTGAAGTTCGACCTCAGTCGACCGATAATTCTTGGAAAATGTACAAGAAGTAAAACCTGACCGAGGGTTTTCGAAAATGTTTTGAGTTCGAAAGAGTTCGAGTTTGAAAGTGCTAAAGGTATCTTGGATTAGCTTTGTCTTTAAAATAATGAACAATAATTAATAAATGATATTTTAAGATTTAATATTAATAATTAATAAAATAATTATTTAATTAAATAATCTTTTAATCCAAGATAGGTATTTTTGAGTATTTATGATGGTATAAAAATAAATACTTAAGTATACGATACTTCCCGAATGACCCTTCGGGTTTTCGCAATTTAATCACGATATAATAATACACCGCTCCCCGGTCAATGGTATATTTGGACCGCTACGACCTCTATTGCTAGAGTCGTTGTCCGAAGAAAACATTTCATTCTAAGTTCAAGGGGGTACAAGATTTAGGGGTTCAAAACCCTCCTACAAGACAGTACATGTTCCCAGAAAAATTTACACAGCTTGTTTTCTCACTTAACTATTCAAGAATCCTATTTATCCATCACAACCATCATCTAAATCACCAAGATCATACTCTATAGCACACATGGAGTTATATACACTAACCACAAGCTTAAAAATCACAACAACAACATTTAAACTCAAGATCTTCATCATCCATAACTCATATGACCAAGATATGCACTAAAACTCTTAGATCTAACATTATAAACCATAAACAATCCATGACTAAGAGTGGTGTGAGTTTTATACCTTCCTTGATGTGTGTAATATCTTTATAAACCTTGTACAATCCTTGTATAGCCTTGGGTAAGCTTGGATGATCAAAAGAAATGAAGAAAACAAAGATAGTAATTCGGAGTTATTAGAATCCGACTGAAAGATCATGGAAAACGGGGCCCTTACCGAGCTTTTCTGATCGAGGCTTCTAAATGAGAGTTGTAGAGAATCTTCACAGCTTTCTAACCATAAAAGAACACGAAATTCCATTGAGTAATGAAGGAGATACGTCCGATTGAAAATCGTCCCAGAAACTGTCAAGCACCAGGACAGTTTGTTTCTTCAAATTGGGGAGGAGATTTAACTAGGCTACACTCATTAGAATACCATGAAATTTTGAGCGAATATTGCTCATGGAGTGGAGAGGTTGTGGTTAAAATTTGGTGATTTTATCATGGATAGAAATGGAGATATATATTTTTCTTTGAGGGTTGGTTCTGCTGGACAGCTTGTGGAGAAATGGAGAGATGGAGTTTTCTTTGTGTTTTGTTATGTGTAATGACTTAATACATGTAATATCTATCTGTATTTGGATGCATCTTCTTGTAATGTATTGTCAACACCTCATTGGCTCACTTGGATTTCCTTATCCACAACAATTGCAACAAAGTCCTCATCTTTTGTTTCTTTCATATTAGCCCCTTGGTTTGTTTCCTTTTCCAACAATTTGATTTCCTTGTTGTCTCGTGAATAAAATTAATACGTTACAACTTATACTTTGCATATTATTGCTCTAATATGGCACAATACCTCGAATGAATATTAATTCCAACATCCCTTGTTTATTTCTCTTTATCTCAGAAAACGTTCTCCCGATTTCTCAAGCATTCTCTATTTCTCAATTCTAGGAGTTTATTCTCAATCCTCTTTCTTTCTCATAATATATCCTTCCTTGGAATCTTAATATACCATATCCTTAATCCATGCTTCGTTCGCTCAATCGCTTAATCTCATTGTAAAGTTTCAGCGGTTTCTAGAACGTTTGTTTCACTTCCTCGGTGGTTCTCATTCCAAATTCTCAAATCACTTATAATAAAATTCCAAAATATTAACTCCTCAATTCATCAAATTAAGTATCTCATTTCTTGATATTACTGATATATAATTCACTGCTCGGTCAAATATTACACGAAAATAGAATTTGGAATTTCTGAATTCCGATCGCATTTACATACACTTATTTACTCCGTAGATTACTAGTATAACTTCGGAATATCCACACTACGTCTCGTACATAGGTGGCATTAAAAATTTTCTTAATCCTCAAAATCACTATTCATCCACCAAATCACTATTCATTGATGCACTTCATCATAATAGGAAAAGTTTTAATTCTACCGAAATTTTGGGTTCTTACATTGAGTCCCTTGACCAGTGCTACATTTTCAATGATGACATTTCCAATTTCCAACTTGCCATATCCCAGTGTGTTGCCAATGCTGTCATCTCCAAAAGCAACCATTGGACCAGCCTTTTCCTCATATTGTGATAGCAGGGCCATATCACCAGTCATATGGTTTGAGCATCCACTGTCCAAAATCCACATGACCTTCCTTTCACTTTCTTTGCCCTGCAAACACAAAGGTATTACTTCTCCTTTGGTATCCAAACAAGTTTGGGTCCATGTGGCTTAGCAACAGTTTTATCATAAACAGCATCCTTATCAATTTTCTTGATGTTAGTCTTTTTGTCACTGTTAGAAGTCTTAGAATCAGGGTTCTTAGACTTAGGTGACAGAGGCACCTTCCTAACTTTAGGAGGACTTGAAGATTTTGTTCTTGTGTAGTGTGTGTGAACATTGTGACTGATGCAACCTTCCATGAATTGTCTTCTCAAATTAAAGCAACTAGTCATTACATTCATGTTACATGGAATACAATCAAATTTATCACAGAAAGGAGAGTCTCTATGTCTTAAAGGCACAGAGCAATCATAGAATGGTTTAGCAACACTACCAGATGGTTTCTTGCATGCATGAGTTAAATGGTTAGTGCCAAAAAAATTTTGACAAACTTTCCTAGGGGTATTTGGCACATAAGCATAATTGTTGTCCTTGTTAATCCCTAATTTGCCATTCCTGTTTTGTTTCTTTTTAGCCACTTTCTTCTCAAGCTCATTATTCCCAGCTGAAACAAACTTCACAAATTTCTCAAGTCTAGGTCTACCTCCTACTGACTCCTTGGCTTTGGTTTTGACATTCTCACTCTTAGAGGATGCTTGTTGTTCAATTGATTCTGCCTTATCTTCATCATCCAACATTTGCTTAATGAGTAAGGCATCCTCATCAATCTCAAGTGTTAGTATTTTAAATATTGGGGTCTCAGCCTTTTTTAAAACCTAAGGCACTTCCTCTTGAACAACAATGTCATCTTCAATGACTGCATAGCCTTTCCTCTGTTTGAGAGTGTCATAATCAAGTCCAATAGCAGCCTTAGGTCTAGCTAGATTTTTCTCATGGTAGGACTGCAAAGACTAGAGGAATTCTTAAATGTTTTCAATTTAAATTCATTTTCAGCTAGTTCATCCCTAAGAGCTTTCTCAACTTGACTAGCACATAGAACCTTATTCTTTAGATATTCGATTTCTTGTTTAAGGTTTTCTATTTACATAGCAGTTAGTTCTAGTTCCTCATTTCTTTTGTTCAACAGTTCATTCTTAATAGACAGTTTAGCAATTTCTTCATTAGCAGCAGTCATACTAGTATGAAACATCTCAACAGATAGTTGTTCAACCATAGATTTGTATTCAGAAACAGACATGTCTATAGTAGTGAGGGATGGTACCTGAGAGTCTGATTCAGATGGTTCTTCCTTGGAGTTGGCCATCAAGGCATAGTTGCAGAATTCTTGTTCTTCTCCATCACTATCAGAATCATCCCAACACTTCCCTTCAGCTATGTAGGCCTTACCTGGTGTATGCTTCTTTAGCAGAGCCTCATACTTAGCTTCAAGCTCAAGAAACTCTTTATCCTTCTTTTTAGGCTTCTTGCATTCACTGGCAAAATGCCCTAGGTCATTGCATCTATAGCATCTCACAGATGACCTATCCACATAGCTGGTTTTGAATTTATTCTTGTTTGCTTTCACAGGTGCCTTGCTCTTATTGAATGAATGATTTTGAGATCTAGACTTGAAGGGCTGATTCCTCTTAAATCTGATGTTTGGGAATTTTCTAGCCATAAAAGCATATGAAGTGTTTTCCATGGCATCCAACTCTTCAAGAGTATAGAACTCATCTTCTTCCTTTTCATCAACAGGTTCAGTCACTTCTTCTTCAGTCTCTTCATCATCTACTATCTCTTCTATTCTCAGTTGACTTGTAGATGCTTCCAGGTCTTGAACGGATTTGTTGATAATCAAGGCACAGGATGTGTTTATCATTCTGCCTTGGTTGGCTTGGATAGCCCTCTTCCGAAGCAACTCAAGCTCATGAGTTTTTAAAACCCCATAGAGCACATCATATGTGACTTTGTTCAAATCTCTTTCTCTTAGAGATATGACCCTTTGCTCTAGATGGTTTGGTGCAGATAGTAGAAACTTCGTGTTTAATTCCTTAGTGCTGTAAACCTTCCCATTCATTTGAAGCTCAGTCACCAGCTTGTGAAATCTCTCAAACATATCAGTAATAATTTCTTTGGACTGTGCCATGAAAGCTTCATACCGTGTGACCAGTATCTGTTTCCTATTCTCTCTTACCTCCTCTGTCCCTTCACATAACACCTCGATGTGGTTCCACATGTCCTTGGCTGATGTGCATGATGCTATGTTGGCAAACATCGATATCCATGGAGTCTATGATCAGTAACATGAGATGACTGTCTAGGGCAACCTTTTCCTTCTCTGAGTCCGTCCATTTGGATGGTTCTTTTGCAACATATGATCTAGGAATGACTATTGTGCCCACTGTAGATTCAGTAATTTCTTGTTGTGGTACAAATGGACCATTCTTGAGGATGTCAGGGTAGAGAGGATTGGCAGCTTTGATGAACAACATCATTTTTATTTTCCAGAGGTTTTAATTTTCTTTGTCGAACTTAGGGACCTTCACCGTACCTGTAGTCTTTGGTGTATTCGAACTCATGATCGTTTTCTGTTTAGATTAAACAGCCTGCTTTGATACCACTTGTTGAGTATTGAATACAGTAAAAGAATACAGAGGGGGGGTGAATGGATTCTTGAACTTTTCTTTGTTCTTGAATCTTTGCAACAAGATATGTGTTGAGTGTGTGAGATATGTAAGTACAGATAACAAAGACAAACAAAACACAATATCACTTTAATCTAATATTTTATTAGATAAAGATTTTGCTACAATCTGTGAATACAAATGATAGTATTCTCAGCTTCGTTTTTCTTAGAGAGATATTTCTTGTGATGTATCTTGAAAAACTTATCTGCTAAGGAAGTGAGGCTGTATCCTTATAGACATGGATACGCCTACTTACTACAAATAAGGTAGGTAAAACAAACTACTTTCCAGTATGTCTAACTCATTTGAGTAAGAGTCCAAACGGCTACAGATTTGACTTTGCAAAGCCTGTTCAGATCCACTTCTTTAGCTCCTTGTCCCTTTGTCTTATCTCTCCAAGCTTCTTTGTAGGCTTTCCAATGTGCTTTATAGTACATAGTCAAATAAAGCGTCTTGGCTTATTGCAGGTTTCTGACTTGTATAATTCTTCAATATTTTGTCTCCAAGAATGTATTCGAGAAGTGGCTAAGTGATTGATTCGAGAACTCGAATTGACTTAATCGATAACTCTGAGTTCTCGAATAGTGTTATATTGACATATCGAATCACTTCTCGAATAGCTCTTTTCTCTGGGACTCTTTGAGATATGGAATAGGGCATTTTGACATATCGAATCCCTGAGATGTCGAATAGTTTCTTTTGTCCTTGAGATATCGAATAGAGCATTGACTTGTTGACCCTTAGAGAACTCGAATGATGCTTTGACTTGTTGACTCCATGAGTTCTCGAATAGAGTAATAGACATATCGAATCTCTGAGATATCGAATGAGATATCGAACAGTGTATTCAGAGATATCGAATAGTGTCTTCTGAGATATCGAATCTCTGACTTCTCGAATGCTAGATTTCTCGAATAGACAAATGTACTTCTCGAATTGGTACTTAGGCAAATTCTTCATTTCTTCAAATTCCAACTGTGATTATTTGGCAGTCTTTATCTCCTTGCTTGAGGCATGAACCTTGGAACTTCTTTCAAGCATTATTCTTGACTTTATAAGTACAGTAACACAACTAGAATTTGATGCCTATTACAAGTACAGAACAAATAGAAACTCTACAACTAGAGGTTCCCTCGGTTAAGAGGTCATGTAGGTAATGCATAGCATTACACATACTTAGACTTGTTATTATATGTATTCAGGCATGCCTCTGTGACTAACAATAATATAATGCATGGTTAAGGGTTTAGCCTAGTTGTAAAACCATGACAAAGGTCATGGTTCAAATCCTCACTATTTCTCCCCTGTATAAATATATATAACCTACAAATAAAAATGCAGTTTTAACACATCAACTATAAGCAAACATGTAGCCATTGAGGTGCAGTCCCAGATTTAATTTAAAGAGCATATAAACCACAAAAGCCTCAACAATAAATTGATGCCAAAAAGAAAACTGAGAAGACCTTGTGACATGACACGTTTAATTAAGACTATTTCTAAACAGGTTCTTGTTTTTAGCTTGATAGGTCTGGCTTATTTTCAGTTATCTTCCCCCCAACAGATATTATTCCTCACGTCACTCAACACACAGCAGTACAGTCCAAATTATTTGCTGGTTATTATTGAATAAGGTTCAAACCAGTTACGATCTCTATACCCATTTCAACAGATAGCATAACAACTGTTGAGTATTGAATACAGTAAAAGAATACAGAGGGGGGGGGGTGAATGGATTCTTGAGTTTTTCTTCGGTTTTGAATCTTTGCAGCAAGATAAGTGATGAGTGTGTGAGATATGAAGATGCGGATAATTAAACACAAACACAACACAATATCACTTTAATCTAATATTTTATTAGATTAAGATGTTGCTACAATCTGTGAATACAAATGATAGTATTCTCAGCTTCGTTTTTCTCAGAGAGATATTTTCTGGATATATTTGAGAAACTTCAAAACCTTAACAGCTAAGGAAGTGAGGCTGTATCCTTATAGACATGGATACACCCCCTTGCTACAAATGAGGTAGGTAAAACAAAAGCACTTTCCAGTCTGTCTATCTCATTTTAGTAAGAGTCCAAACGGCTACAGATTTGACTTTGAAAAGCCTGTTTAGATCCACTTCTTCAGCTCCTTGTCCCTTGTCTTATCTCTCCAAGCTTCTTTGTAGGCTTTCCAGCATGCTTTATAGGACAGAGTCAAATAAAGTATCCTGGCTTGTTGCAGGTTTCTGACTTGTACAATTCTTCAGTATTTTGTCCTCAAGAATGTATTCGAGAAGTGACTAAGTAAGTGATTCGAGAACTGGAGTTGACTTGACCGATAACTCTGAGTTCTCGAATAGTGTTATCTTGACATATCGAATCACTTCTCGAATAGCTCTTTTCTCTGGGACTCCTTGAGATATCGAATAGAGCATTTTGACATATCGAATCCCTGAGATATCGAATAGTGTCTTCTGAGATATCGAACTTCAGACTTCTCGAATGCTAGACTTCTCGAATAGACAAATGTACTTCTCGAATTGGTACTTAGGCAAATTCTTCATTTCTTCAAATCCCAACTGTGATTATTTGGCAGTCTTCATTCCCTTGCTTGAGGCATGAACCTTAGAACTTCTTTCAAGCTTTATTCTTGACTTAGTAGGTACAGTTACACAGATAGAATTTGATGCCTATTACAAGTACAGAACAAATAGAAACTCTACAATTAGAGGTTCCCTCAGTTAAGAGGTCATGTAGGTAATGCATAGCATTACACATACTTAGGCTTGTTATTAGATGTATTCAGGCATGCCTCTGTGACTAACAATCTCCCCCAAATTGTGAGTAAGACCCTTA
The DNA here is from genome assembly GCA_036435485.1 of Saposhnikovia divaricata. Taxonomy (NCBI): domain Eukaryota; kingdom Viridiplantae; phylum Streptophyta; class Magnoliopsida; order Apiales; family Apiaceae; genus Saposhnikovia; species Saposhnikovia divaricata. The sequence continues at coordinate 137,225,962 of CM071599.1, read as the reverse complement.
GTCACAATTTCATGTCTGATAACAAGCCTATCATACATAAAGATAAAACTTGACAGTACAGGTATGAATTTCCATCAGCAATTTGGATAGAACTACAGAGTGAGTAATCTTACAGCCTATGATGAAGAACTAGCCATTGTCTTTTGATTCCCTTTCCATAGCTTTGGCTTGAAATTCATCATATTCTTTCTCTCTTCTTTCTTTCTCCTTCCTTGTATTCTCATCCATAGCTTTTATTATTTCTGCCATAGCATCCAATTCTTCAAGCAAAATTGAGTCTTTGAAATCTTCAAGTACTGGTTCCAGAATATTTGCAGGATAGTGGTTGAGTAGATTCATTCTGATGTTGACTTGATTTCCATTCCTCCTCCTATACTTTACCATGTAGGGGTTGAACTGAACTCTACACAAACCCTTTTTCCTCAGCTTTTCTGCTTCACTTTCCAGTCTCTCAATTTCTTTCTCCCTTGCCAGCCATTTCTCAAAACACTCTTTTCTGACTTTTTCTTCATGATCTCTCTTCATTTTCACAAAATCAATTAGCTCCAGTTTCCATACTCTCTCCACTTTATCTTCTGAGCTCAACAGTGCAATGATTCTCTCTATGTCATATAGCTTGCCCCAGTGTTGACATCCTCCTTGTTTGAATTTCTCCTCCCTTCCATCAGAGTATTTAATCTCAAGGCAATTATCAACAATGGCAACATGATAGATTCTTTGAGCTTGCAAAAATTGCAGTTGGTCTACATCATAATCTTCATCTAGTGGTTGGAGTTTTAGGCCTGGATAGATTGTCAGGGTTTTTGATATGGTTGGCTTTGATTTCCTTGCAGCTTGCTTGAACTTGATTCTTTTTACATGATTACTTGGCAGCAGTATGTGACCTTTGTTTGTAGACCATTGTAGTATTCCATTAGCAGTTTGCTTTTTGAAACATACAGATGGTTTCTTGACTTGAATCTTCTTCTCTTCTTGAGGTGGCAAGACAGTTGCAGAAGCCATAGATGCAAATTTTGAAAGGTCACTACTGGCAGCATTCACCCTAGACTTAGAGTCTTGTGTTGTGGTGAGGTTACTGTCAGCAATGCCTGAGGCTTGCTGTCTTCCACTTTTCCTCTCAGAGCCTTTACCTTGATCATCATCATTCTTCCTCTTCTCATCATCCTTCTTCTTCTTCTTGTCTTCATCACCCTTATTACTCCTGTGATATCTTCTCCTTCCATCACTTTTATCTTCATCCTTGTCTTGATCTTTGCTTGGGTTGAACTTAGCAGTCTCAGATACAATGCCAGTTGCAATATATGACCTGAGATAAGATATAGCTTCTAATTCTTCTGCTGTTCTTGATCCCTTCTTCTTGATCAGTTTCTCAATGATGGCTATGATGAGATTTTTATTTTGAGGAGTTAGATGCTTAGGAATGACCAGCTGCTTGATATCTTCAATTCTTGTTCCAGCCTGGTAGATAATAGTTCTAGGATCTGTGAAAACTTCAGGTAGCCTTGAAGGTTGACCATTCCTCAATTCATCATGAAGACTCTTGTTGTTCTCATTTCCCTTCTCAATTAGTCCAAGGAGCACATTCACTTCTGAGTGCTTTAGACTCTGTAGAGTATTGATGGTTAAGTGCCATATCTTGTTCTTTCCTACCATCAATATCTCCTTGAGCCATAGATCATTAAGCCTCCTTGGTACTACAGTGAGACAGTCAATCTGACTCTTCAAACTCTCATGATATAGCAGAGCATCACCAGCCTGTTCTCTAGAGACTTTCAGAAGCTCCAAGAATGCATCATCATGATAGACATTTGAGTTTGCAATTTCTTGTAGCTTGGCCTCAGTGACCACCTTCACTTCTACTGGCTTGGCACTCTTAGATATTGAGATTTGAGGCTTGTCAGATGGCATACTCCCTGCAACCACTGTGGTTGTAATAGACTGCCTTTGACCATCAGGAGTAGTGATGTGCACAGTTGGTAGAGTGACAACTGGCAGAGAAGTGGGAGGCACAAGAGTAGTAGATTTCAAAGTTCTCTGATGGCCACCCTCAGTGATCTTGATGCCCTTTTCTAGTGATCTCTCCCCCTTTGGATTTGAGTTCTTTGATATCCTCTTCTCCCCCTTAGGCTTGTTGACAGACACAGGGACTGTAGGATGCACCTTTGGAGTTGAAGATTCATCAGGTAGGGGAAGACCCATGTGCTTCATCATTGCAGACAACATTGATTGTTGATGCAGAAGAACATCAGCTGTGGTGGTGGCTTGAGTGTTCAACTGCTCAGTCAGAGTTGTCACAGTGTCTGTAAGATGAGCATTGGACTTGTGGAGAGAGACTACCTCCTTTTCAAGAGTATCCACTTTAGTGAAGAGTTCATTGGCCTTAAAACCAGATAGGGATTGATCCTTCAGTCTCTGCACTTCGAACCTTGACATCTCATGCACAGGAACCTCAGTGACCAGCTTGTCTCCATATTGATTTGCAAAGAGGGTCCTGAGCATGGCATTGGCATCAGTTGTCTGATCTGATAAGGATTGAAATTTGTGCCCCAGACCTGTGACAGCATCCTTGAGAATAGCCAAACCATTGTCCATCTTGGTGCAAGTAGCATTGCAGGTTCGAATGTCCTTGATAACAGTCTCCAATTGAGGGAATTTAGCATCAAAAGTCCTCTTGATCTCATGCACCTCCTTGGTTGTAGCTGAACACACTTCATTAATTTCTGTCTTTTAGCCTTTACCAAGATAGTGTGCAGCCTTGAGAATGCCTTTATAGCTGTCATTCACTGCTTCAAACACATCAGTAGGGTTGAGAGATTTGGCATTGGACCCTAGTGAAGTGATGTACTCTTCTCTGAGATACTGGAGACTTTCTGAGAGAGGGATTGAATTGGTTCCTTGCAGCCAAGCATCGATATTCCCATCTCTCTCAGTTTCATCTATGATTTTCTCCTTCTGTAGCTCTACATCCTCTTTGTGACATAGGAGAATAGCTTCATAGTCTGGATTGGGCATGTTTGCAGTGAGAAGGTGCTGAGCAATTTTTGTGAACTCAGGGATCTGATCCACAACTAAGCTTTGAAGTGCTTCAACCGTCAATTGTGGTGGAACAGACCCTGATCCTGAAGCACTGTCATGTTGCACAGGCTTCAGCCATTGAGACAAAAAGTTAGAGCTAGAGCTAGGCTCCTCAGTTACAGATGCAACTTCTGCAACCGGATGAACAGACTCTACTACTGTTGTCTCCACAGAAGTGGGATGAGTTACAACAGTAGTTGACACAGGCACAGAGTCTCTAGTAAGAACTAGTGAATCCTCTGTGTTTGTGATGGTGTCATTAGGATATGCCCCAGCATGCATTCCCTGACCATCCAAATGTGGTACCTGGGTGGTGAGCAAGGTGTCATGCACCAAGTCACTTGAATTCATTGGCTCATCAAAGGAAAGGAATTCTTGATGATCAATGCCTTGCTCCTCAATTGCTTGAGTTGCAGGCTTCAAAGAAATATGAGTGGTAGATTCTGAAAGAGAAGTGTGTTGTAGACAAGATTTTGGCAACTCCCCCTGAGAAATAGAGGGAGTTTCAGTTATGATGTGCTCTCCACTCAGTGTTGTGCCAGCCTTATCACTCCCTTGTGCTGACTCTTTACAGATAGGTGCATTGGGGAGGATGCTTGATTCTATAGATGCATCCTGTTGAGAGGATACATCTAGTGAGCTGTGTGCCCCTGATTTTACAACTTCAGCCATTTGAGTGACTGAAGAGGTGGTTTTAGACTTCTTCTTCTTCTTTAGGCTTATGATAGGTGACTCAGGTTTCTCACTTTCTAACCCTAGTTCTACAGCCAAGGCTGCTTCAGTTAAGATTTCTAAAGGTTCAGAAGCAACCTGTTTTCTCTTCTTTTTACTAACATCACCCTTTTGAGAGGATGATGCAGTTGGCTCTTTGTTGGATAGAGTGTTTGGCTGAGGGGGTTGGTTAGCAGGCCTTGGGTTAGCACTTTGTTCTCCTTGCTTAGGCTGTGCTAACTGAGATTTAGAATCAAATATTGGCATGTTGTGGGGGTAAGACCTAAACAAACCCTCCATGTGGGGAGTTATGCTAAGTCTTACATCCACATCATTCCTAGTCTCCAAATTACCAAAAATGAGTTTGGTCATGGACCTAGGATAGCCTATTTTACTCTTATCTACTCCAGGCAATTCAATCAAAGAAGCATTTTTAAAGTTAAGCACTGATTGAATAAAGCGAGGAAAGAAAATTTCATTACCTCTCTTGGCTGTGGTCTGACCAAGTCTTCCATAGAGTTCCTGTAGGATGAGAAGTCCAACATCTATCTTTCTCCCATGAGCCAAGGCATAGGCAAGCTGCTGCACGGGTGTACTAATCTGATCAAAGCTTGATTTCCGTGCAGTGAATACATGAAGGAGTGTAGCAAATACAAAGCTCCATTCTTTCCTTAGGAACTTCCTATTCAACTTTCCCAGCTTGATAGTATCAGAGTAGTTGATGAAGTCAAAGAATTCTTCCAACTCATCATTGGAGGCCAGAGCATCATACGTCTCTTGCTGCATATCCAAGGCTTGATTCATGTCTGCAGTGGTGATAGTGATATCCTCTCCTTGAATCTTGCAGTGAACAATATAAGAAGTGATAGCATTCTCAAGAGCGATGACCTCCACAGTAGCAGTCCTCCAGAATTGTTCCAATAGATCTATGTACAGAGTTGGGTTGGCTGAGAGCGCACTCTTGATGTATGATTCAGACAACCACCGAACAAAGCACTTGAAATTGGCATTCGGTGCTTCCACATCACTGTTGATTGCGATGAAATTAGTTTGGAATGATATGGTGAGTTTAGGGTTTGCCATTTGGGTAGAGAAGAAAAGAGAATTAGGATTGAAGAAGAAATTCGCAGTTAGGGTTTTTCAGAGGTTTCAGGAGTTGAGGTGCTTGAGAAATCGAACGAAAAGAATTGAATAGTTGTGAAGTTGTATGTATATATATGAATGTCTTGAGTTGTCGATAGATAAGTGTTCTGTAGCGACAAGTCATTCGAGAAGTATGAAACAACTATTCGAGAAGTCAAGAAAGGCTTATTCGATATCTCAGACAGTTTTTAACTCACAGCTGGCAGTGATTTAACTCAGAAGAAAATTCAAAGTTAAGAATATATTTTTATGAGTGAAATGAAGTTTTGAATATAAATCCAAAAAGCGATTAAGTGTCAGCGAAAGATCAGCCTTTTCAAATGATTCGATAACTCAAATGCAGTATTCGAGAACTCTATCATTAGAGAACTAAAATACTCTATTCGAGAACTCAAAGTGTGCTATTCGATTTCTCTAAAAGACACTATTCGAGAACTCAAGAGGGTTCTAGATAGGCCTATTCGAGAACTCGAGCCAAGACATAACAATGAACCATTCGAGAAGTCTGACTTATCGAACTATACTTTTCACTCATAAAATTCAATTTTCACTATCTTTTAAAATTTACCAGAAATATTCACTGAAGAATATTCTACTAAATTAAATAGTGATTTTCTCAAAATTTCACAGAAATTTCAAGCTAAAGATGTATGATTTTCAACATGTGCAGCATTGGAATATTTATACATCATACTCCAGCCAATACTTACTTTTAAAAATATTGAGCATTTGATAAGGTAAGTATTTACTGCTGCAACAATCTAGTTGATATATTCACTTAGCCAGAATTCGAAGAATTCAGCATTCCAATCTCACTGACCAGCCTAGTGAAGGTGGCTTCATCTAATGGCTTAGTGAATATGTCAGCTAGTTGTTTTTCTGTGGGAACATAATGTAACTCAATGGTTCCATTAGTTGCATGCTCCCTTATGAAATGATATCTGATGTCAATGTGCTTTGTTCTAGAATGATTGACAGGATTGGCAACTATAGAGATTGCACTTGTGTTGTCACACATGATAGGAATTCTTTCCAACACAAGTCCATAATCTCTAAGTTGGTTTCTAATCCAAAGCACTTGAGCACAGCAACTTCCAGCAGCTATGTATTCAGCTTCAGCTGTGGAAGTTGACACAGATTGTTGTTTCTTGCTGTACCAAGAGACTAACCTTTGGCCAAGAAACTGGCAGCTACCTGATGTGCTTTTCCTATCCACTCTGCATCCAGCATAATCAGCATCAGAATAACCAACCAGATTGAACCCTGTGTCCTTAGGATACCATAACCCCAAGTTTGGTGTGCCTTTCAGATATTTGAAGATCCTTTTTATTGCTATCATGTGTGATTCCTTTGGATTTGATTGAAACCTTGCACATAAGCATGTAGCAAACATGATATCTGGCCTACTAGCAGTGAGGTAGAGTAGAGAACCGACCATGCCTCTGTAGATTGAGATATCTACCTTTTTGCCCTTAGCATCATCATCTAACTTGGTGACAGTGGCCATGGGTGTCTTCGCAGGTGAACATTCTTCCAAATCAAATTTCTTCAGTAAATCTTTAATGTATTTGGTTTGACTTATAAAAATGCCATCCTTCCTTTGACTCACTTGCAGTCCAAGAAAGAATGTTAATTCTCCCATCATACTCATCTCATATCTGCTTTGCATGAGCTTAGAGAATTTTTCACACAGCTTCTCATTTGTAGAGCCAAATATGATATCATCCACATAGATTTGAACTAGGATAATATCATCACCATGTTTCTTGTAGAACAGTGTCTTGTCCAGTGTGCCTCTAGTGAATTGATTCTCCAGTAGAAATTGTGATAGTGTGTCATACCATGCCCTAGGAGCTTGCTTGAGTCCATACAATGCTTTAAGTAATCTGTAGACAAAGTGGGGAAACTGTGGATCCTCAAAGCCAGGTGGTTGTTGCACATATACTTCTTCTTCCAACTCCCCATTCAGGAATGCACTCTTGACATCCATTTGATAGACCTTGAAATTAGAATGTGCAGCAAATGCCAAGAAAATTCTGATGGCTTCTAGTCTAGCAACAGGGGCAAAGGTCTCATCATAGTCAATACCTTCCTGTTGAGAGTATCCTTTTGCAACCAACCTTGCTTTGTTTCTTATGACTACACCATTTTCATCCATCTTATTCCTTAGAACCCATTTAGTTCCAACAACGGTTCTATCCTTTGGTGCAGGCACTAATTCCCATACTTTGCTTCTTTCAAATTGATTTAGCTCCTCTTGCATAGCAATTATCCAGTCAGGATCCAACAATGCATCATCAAGTTTCTTAGGCTCAACTTGGGATAGAAAGCAGCCATAGAGACATTCATTTATAGTTGCTCTCCTTGTCCTTACTCCTGCATTTGGATTTCCAATTATCTGATCTGCAGTGTGTGATCTATCCCATTTCCTTGTATGTTCAGATTGATTTCTCATCCTTGATGTTGCTTCATCATTTAGATCATGATCATCTGCATTTCCTCCCCCTGTGAAGTTGTCACTCCTCACAGGTGTATCTTGGATGCTTGTTTCTTCATTGTTGGTTGACACAGGTTCTTCATTCACTTGAGTTTGTTGGATTATGAGTTCAGATTCACTTTCAATCTCCTCATCAGAATCATCTAGATTGTCAAACCTCAAGGGATCTTTATCTTCATCATTGGCTTCTTCTAATCCAGGTAGTTTGCTGTCATCAAATGTTACATCTGTGCTCTCCATTACTTTCTTTTGACAAATGACATAAACTTTGTATGCAATTCTTTCCATAGAATAGCCAAGAAAGATTCCTTCAAATGCCTTTGCATCAAACTTTCCAACATATTCTGAATTATCTTTTAGCACAAAGCACTTGCTTCCAAAAGTATGAACATACTTTAGAGTAGGCTTCTTTCCAGTCATCAAGTTGTAAGGTGTCTTTCCAGTGTTTTTGTTGATGAGGGTTCTGTTTTGGATGTAGCATGCAGTGCTCACAGCCTCAGCCCAAAAACATGTAGGCATCTTTGCATCAAGTAGCATTGTTCTAGCAGCCTCTATCAGAGTCCTATTCTTTCTCTCAACAACTCCATTTTGTTGTGGAGTCCTTGGAGCTGAGAATTGTTGAGAAATACCATTTTCTTTGCAGAATGCTCCAAGCATGGCATTTCTGAATTCTGTCCCATTATCACTTCTTAATGCAATCACACTTGCATTTATGGCCTTTGCTTCTTTGTCAACTTTCTTTATGTGCTCAATGATTACTTGTGGAGCCTCATCCTTTGATGCCAGAAATTCTACCCATGTATACCTTGTAAAATCATCAACCATCACTAGAGCATACTTCTTCCTTCCTAGTGACATAATATTGACAGGCCCAAACAAATCCATATGAATCAGTTGCAGGGGCTTGGTTATAGATGTCACTGTTTTTGACTTGTGGCTTGATCTTTTCATTTTTCCCTTTTGACACGCCTCACACACTCCTTCTTGACAGAATTCAAGTGTGGGCATGCCTCTCACTAACTCCCTTTTGACTAGGGAATTAATGGCTTTGAAGTTCAGGTGTGATAGCTTCTTGTGCCACAGCCAACTGTCTTCATTTGATGCTTTTGAGTAGAAGCAACAAATTGTGTCCTTGCTTGCAGAGTCCAAATTGGCTACAAACAGGCTTCCCTTCCTTACTCCAGACAGAGCAAAATCACCAGTCTTCTTGTGGGTGATCAAACATTCATCTTTGTCAAAGTTCACTTTGAAGCCTCTGTCAGTGAATTGACCAACACTCAGTAGATTATGCTTGAGCCCCTTGACCAGTGCTACATTCTCAATGATGACATTTCCAATTTCCAACTTGCCATATCCCAGTGTGTTGCCGATGCTGTCATCTCCAAAAGCAACCATTGGGCCAGCCTTTTCCTCATACTGTGATAGCAGGGCCATATCACCAGTCATATGATTTGAGCATCCACTGTCCAAAATCCACATGACTTTCTTTTTACTTTCTTTGCCCTGCAAACACAAAAGTATTACTTCTCCTTTGGTACCCAAACGAGTTTGGGTCCATGTGACTTAGTGACAGTTTTATCAAAATCAGCATGCTTATCAGTTTTCTTGATGTTGGTCTTCTTGTCACTGTTGGGAGTCTTAGAATTAGGGTTCTTAGACTTAGGTGACAGAGGTACCTTCCTAACTTTAGGAGGACTTGAAGACTTTGTCCTTGTGTAGTGTGTGTGAACATTATGATTGATACAGCCCTCCATGAATTGTCTTCTCAAATTAAAACAACTAGTCATCACATTCATGTTACATGGCATGCAATCAAGTTTATCACAGAAAGGAGAGTCTCTATGTCTTAAAGGCACAGAGCAATCATAGAATGGTTTAGCAACACTACCAGATGGTTTCTTGCACGCATGAGTCAAATGATTAGAGCTAAAACAGTTTTGACAAACTTTCCTAGGGGCATTTGGCACATAAGCATAGTTGTTATCTTTGTTAATCCCTAATTTGCCATTCCTGTTTGGTCTCTTATTAGTCACTTTCTTCTTAGTCTCATAATTTCCAGCTGAAACAAACTTTACAGGTTTCTCCAGTCTAGGTCTACCTCCTACTGGCTCCTTGGCTTTGGTTTTGACATTCTTACTCTCAGAGGATGCTTGTTGTTCATTTGATTGTGCCTCATCTTCATCCTCCAACATTTGCTTGATGAGTAAGGCATCCTCATCAATCTCAAGTGTTGGTGTTTTAAATATTGGATTCTCAGTCTTTTTCAAAACCTGAGGCACCTCCTCTTGAACAACAATGTCATCTTCAATGACTGCATAGCCTTTCCTCTGTTTAAGAGTGTCATAATCAAGTCCAATGGCAGCCTTAGGTCTAGCTAGATTTTTCTCATGATAAGACTGCAATAGACTAGAGGAATTCTTAAATGTTTTCAACTTAAATTCATTTTCAGCTAATTCATCCCTAAGAGCTTTCTCAACTTGACTAGCACATAGAACTTTGTTCTTTAGATACTCAATCTCTTGTTTAAGATTTTCTATTTGCACAGTAGTTAGCTCTAGTTCCTCATTTCTCTTATTTAACAATTCATTCCTGGTAGACAGTTTAGCAATCTCTTCATTAGCAGCAGTCATACTAGTATGAATGTTAAACATCTCAACGGATAGTTGTTCAACCAAAGATTTATATTCAGAAACAGACATGTCTATGGTAGTGAGAGATGGTACCTGTGAGTCTGATGCAGATGGTTCTTCCTTGGAATTGGCCATCAAGGCATAGTTGCAGAATTCTTGTTCTTCCCCATCACTGTCAGAATCATCCCAACACTTCCCTTCAGCTATATAAGCCTTACCTGGTGTCTGCTTCTTTAGAAGGGCCTCATACTTAGCTTCAAGCTCAAGAAACTCCTTATCCTTCTTTTTAGGCTTCTTGCATTCACTGGCAAAATGCCCTAGGTCATTGCATCTATAACATCTTACAGATGACCTATCCACATAGCTGGTTTTGAATCTGTTCTTGTTTGTTTTCATAGGTGCCTTGCCCTTGTTGAATGAATGATTTTGAGGTCTAGGCTTGAAGGGCTGATTCCTCTTGAATCTGATGTTTGGAAATTTTCTAGCCATAAAAGCATATGATGTATTTTCCATGCCATCCAGCTCTTCAAGAGTGTAGAACTCATCTTCTTCCTTGTCATCAGAAGGTTCAGTCACTACTTCCTCAGTTTCTTCATCATCTACTATCTCTTCTATTCTCAGCTGACTTGCAGATGCTTCCAGGTCTTGAATAGATTTGTTGACAATCAAGGCACAGGATGTGTTTATCATTCTGCCTTGGTTAGCTTGGATAGCCCTCTTTTGAAGCAACTCAAGCTCGTGTGTCTTTAAAACCCCATAGAGCACATCATACGTGACTTTGTTCAAATCTCTTTCTCTTAGAGATATGACCCTTTGCTCTAGATGGTTTGGTGACGATAGTAGAAACTTCATATTTAATTCCTTAGTGCTGTAAACCTTCCCATTCATTTGGAGCTCAGTCACCAGCTTGTGAAATCTTTCAAACACATCAGTGATACTTTCCTTGGGCTGTGCCATGAACGCCTCATACTGTGTGACCAGTATCTGTTTCTTATTTTCTCTTACCTCCTCTGTCCCTTCACATAACACCTCGATGTGATTCCACATGTCCTTGGCTGATCTGCATGATGCTACGTTGGCAAACATCGACATATCCAAGGAGTCTATAATTAACAACATGAGGTGGCTGTCTAGGGCAATCTTTTCCTTCTCTGAGTCTGTCCATTTGGATGGCTCTTTTGGAACGTATGATCTAGGAATGACTACTGCGCCCACTGTGGATTCAGCAACTTCTTGTTGTGGTATGAATGGACCATTCTTGAGAATGTCAGGGTAGAGAGGATTGGCAGCTTTGATGAACAACAGCATTTTTATTTTCCAGAGGTTGTAATTTTCTTTGTCGAATTTAGGGACCTTTACCGTACCTGTAGTCTTTGGTGTATTCGAACTCATGATCGTTTTCTGTTTAGATTAAACAGCCTGCTCTGATACCACTTGTTGAGTATTGAATACAGTAAAAGAATACAGAGGGGGGGGGGTGAATGGATTCTTGAGTTTTTCTTCGGTTTTGAATCTTTGCAGCAAGATAAGTGATGAGTGTGTGAGATATGAAGATGCGGATAATTAAACACAAACACAACACAATATCACTTTAATCTAATATTTTATTAGATTAAGATGTTGCTACAATCTGTGAATACAAATGATAGTATTCTCAGCTTCGTTTTTCTCAGAGAGATATTTTCTGGATATATTTGAGAAACTTCAAAACCTTAACAGCTAAGGAAGTGAGGCTGTATCCTTATAGACATGGATACACCCCCTTGCTACAAATGAGGTAGGTAAAACAAAAGCACTTTCCAGTCTGTCTATCTCATTTTAGTAAGAGTCCAAACGGCTACAGATTTGACTTTGAAAAGCCTGTTTAGATCCACTTCTTCAGCTCCTTGTCCCTTGTCTTATCTCTCCAAGCTTCTTTGTAGGCTTTCCAGCATGCTTTATAGGACAGAGTCAAATAAAGTATCCTGGCTTGTTGCAGGTTTCTGACTTGTACAATTCTTCAGTATTTTGTCCTCAAGAATGTATTCGAGAAGTGACTAAGTAAGTGATTCGAGAACTGGAGTTGACTTGACCGATAACTCTGAGTTCTCGAATAGTGTTATCTTGACATATCGAATCACTTCTCGAATAGCTCTTTTCTCTGGGACTCCTTGAGATATCGAATAGAGCATTTTGACATATCGAATCCCTGAGATATCGAATAGTGTCTTCTGAGATATCGAACTTCAGACTTCTCGAATGCTAGACTTCTCGAATAGACAAATGTACTTCTCGAATTGGTACTTAGGCAAATTCTTCATTTCTTCAAATCCCAACTGTGATTATTTGGCAGTCTTCATTCCCTTGCTTGAGGCATGAACCTTAGAACTTCTTTCAAGCTTTATTCTTGACTTAGTAGGTACAGTTACACAGATAGAATTTGATGCCTATTACAAGTACAGAACAAATAGAAACTCTACAATTAGAGGTTCCCTCAGTTAAGAGGTCATGTAGGTAATGCATAGCATTACACATACTTAGGCTTGTTATTAGATGTATTCAGGCATGCCTCTGTGACTAACAACAACATTTTATTAGACAATTATCTAAACGGATTGGCTGGAAACACTTCCAAAAAAAACCTCAGATAAATGCAAGTTTCAATATATTGATCATACAATGAGAAGCCACATATGTGCACCAGTCTCCAAAACATTATAAATCTAAAAGCAATACACATAAGAACCAGAACTAATACAAATCTAAAAGCAATACACATAAGAACCTGAAGAAGAACAAATATAAAACAAGAACAAATATAAAAGCAATACGCATACAAAACAAGAACATTCTAATTATTAACAATTGAACAATTGAGGTAGAGAAAGAGATAATTCGTACCTGATAGAACTAGAAGTGATGAGAAGTGATGAGAAGAGAGCGCTAAAAAACTTATATAAGAACCAGAACTGAAGAAGAGCGGCAAAAAAACCTAAGAAAGCCGCCAAAAACCTAAAAATCCCGCAAAAAATGATGTATATGATAATAGGAAAGTAGCGGGTTCCTTGGGAATAGGTGAATTGAAGAGAGATCTGAATGACAGAGCGAAAATTATAAGGATGTATCGCCCAGCAGTTTTTTTTTATCGTCCAGGATTTTTTTTTCATTCAGATCCATTAAAATGTTATCAAACAATCTGGACGAGCCCAAATCTGGACGAGCCCATAAAATCTTTCATCCAGTTATTATCAAACGGGCCCTAAAACAATGTAGTTACTTTTCGCTTTCTTATTTTATCTTATCTTGATTACATTAATATTTATACAGAAAATTGGCCTTTGGGATGACCTTATGATGCTTCCTAAGATTATATCATTTTCTATTACGAATTTTGGATGACATTTTGTTAAATTTTATATTTTGCTTCCTTAAATTACACAAAAATCCTTGTACATGTATTGAAAAAACTCTTAGCATTATGGTATTATATGAGATCATCCTCATACACATAAAACTCATATTTTTACTTGAATTATTATAGTTTATGTTTAGGAAGAAAACAAATGAGGACATATTTTTTCAATTTCGCCCTGAATCTTCAAATTGTATGAAACGACCCTGATCACAAAGGAGGAATGTTGAAGCCATTAATATTTAAATATTTTTGCGTGGCATTTAACATTTAACAATTGTTAAGATTTTTGAATAAGTAGGCACAATACCTGAAAGACAAGAAAAAACACTAACCGCTAAGGAAGTTGTTTAATTAATAAAGTAGGAGTTCTCAGTGGAAGTGGAAGAAGCCATTTTCACTACCAACTTATTTTCAGAAATTTTCTATTAATTCGGCTATTTTTAACTTCTTTGGTCCTAAAATATTATTGACTTTTTGACTTTTTACATATACTAATCTGTAATCTGTGCAAAGTATGGGGTATTATATATTATTTTGTTAATTAATATATTAATATTTAATTTAATATAAAATTTTAATTTATTTTAATAAATTTTTATTATTAATTTTAAATTTACATATGTTCTATACTTAATTTCATGACATAAATAAATATCATTAATTTAATATTCTTTTTAAATTTATTTTTAAATATCTTAAGAATTCAATAGATATTTTAAAAAATTATTTAGCACAACCTAAAAACGTAGAAGAAAGAATCGTAAAAAGAAATGTGTGCGTGCGATGATTCTAATCGGGATATAACTGAAAACGTTTATAATTCTATAAAACTTGTGGTTTTTTATTTTTAATAAATTATATATAATTTAACTGAATTTGAAATTTTTAACATATTTTTTAGCTTTTTAAAAATATATTTTTGTGCCTTATTGGTAAATAATATCTTAAGAATTCAATAGATATTTTTTTAAAATTATTTAGTATAACCTAAAATCGTACAAGAAAGAATCGTAGGAAGAAGTATGTGTGGACGATGATTCTATCGGGATACAACTAAAAACGTTTACAATTCTATTAAAATTTGTGTTTTTTTATTTTTAATAAATTATATTTAATTTAATTGAATTTGAAATTTTTAACACATTTTTTAATTTTTGAAAATTTTTTTTGTGCCTTATTGACAAATTTTGTTATTTATAATAAATAAATTAATATTTTTAATATAATTTTTTTAACTTGTTATATTTAGGAAGGTGTTAACAATTTTTCTGGAAGGCGTTAACCAACCATCCAACTAACCAAATATACCTTGTTTTGCTTATAATTGTATAGTATAGATTATAAGGTGAATAAAAAATATTTTTTTAAATTAAATTTTAATATTTAAAAATTTAATAATACACAAAATTATCATTTTTGTATGCCTTAAAATACGCGTAAAAAATTAAAAGGACAAGTATTTTGGGATGGAGGGAACACTTTTTATGAAATGAGAAAAAAAGTGTTACATAACAAAAATCATTGCTATAATATATATACATATATATAAAATTATAACAAAATATTATATTCTGCTGGGAATATAATATTTCTTTCTAAATTTACAAGACATTGTATTTTGTGGCTAAATAAGACATACTGGA
This sequence comes from Saposhnikovia divaricata, assembly GCA_036435485.1. Taxonomy (NCBI): domain Eukaryota; kingdom Viridiplantae; phylum Streptophyta; class Magnoliopsida; order Apiales; family Apiaceae; genus Saposhnikovia; species Saposhnikovia divaricata. Next base: position 137,210,869 of record CM071599.1, on the reverse strand, counting down.
TCCCAAAAATTAATAATTCTTATTCATTAAATGAATATTAATAAACATTTAATCATAAATTGCAACTCTAACCAAAATTTAAATTTGATGATGGCATTATACATATTTGGTAGGGCAATCGCAATAATTTATTGATTTGTTCCGTTTTACACTTTACCAACCGCAACAAACAAAATATATTTAAAAAAAATGCTAGAATCTTTAAAATTATTCCCGAAATGTTTCTAAATGGTGAGTTGTTTTAGAATGTTATTTGTCATTCTCACATGATGGATCCCTCATGCATATGAATTTCACCAATAAAATCATATCATATATTATTTGAAAATATTTTCGGAATCTATTTAGGATATATAGCATTATTCATTTTAAAATCTCTTCATACCCTTGCATGGTCATTGGTCACTTATGGAAATAGGAGGTCCCAATCCCTCACTTTATTCAAGTGACTATTTGTCTAATTTTAATATGAGAATAAAGTCAGCAAACCTCCGGATACTTTCCTTAAAACAGTGATATAAATGTATTTATTTATATATAAATATTATGAATTTAAAAATAATATTTTTAATATTAATTGGGATATTTTCAATGGTATCCTTCTGATATGGCTTTTTCGAATGATACCACTGCATGTTTTTGACTTACCATCAAATTTTTGTCTTCTCAATAAAAATACTCTTTATTCATATGATTTACTCTTTATTCGTATGATTTACTCTTTATTCATATGTGTATGTCTTTTTGAATTTATTCTTTTAGTTAGTTTCAATTGAATTTGCAGAATGGATAATAAGATTTTGAGATTCCATTGGAGGGGTGAGGAAGTTGATATGGGTGGATGTAGATAAAACTTCTCTGTTGGATGCTGTATTATTTTGGAGTACGAAGATGAATGTAAAAGATTGGGGATAAAGATGGATTACCATTTTCAAACCTTTTCTTATGTATATAAAATGGCACGTAGTAATTTGTTGGAAGATAAGGATTTAATGTTGATGTTTGAAAGGAATGCTGAAAAAGAGTTGATTTATATATGGCTTGGGACTACTATTAAACCTAATAATTTGTATAGTTTAGTATTGAATTTTAGGAGGAGGTTTGAATTAAGCAATGCTGGGATACATGGTGTTAATGGGGTTGAGGGGATTGAGGGGGCTGAGGGGGCTAATGGGGTTCAGGGGTTATGGTGTTTCACTTGATGAACTTGAAGACACATCACTGCATCATGATAGTGATAGTGCACTAAAGGTGACTGAAAGTATTGATGACAAATGGAAGGGGAAAGCTGTTAAAACCAAAGGGAGGGGGAAAGCTATGAAACAAGTACCCAAAAGACCACCCAAAACACCTATATCATCTGCTATTAACCTACCACCACCACCAATTTCACCACAAACAGCTTTTCAAGTTTTGACAGTTAGGAGAAGTCCAAGATTTTCCCAAAATACTTCTCAGGGTGCTTCTCAAAATGCTTCTACAATGCCTGACCAAGCTTTATTTAAGAGAAAAATTCCCAAAATCACAACCAAAAGGAAGGGTATATACATAAGTCATGAAAATATTAAAATTGGTACTAACTCAAGTCAAGGAAATGGATCAGAAAATGATGAAGAACATGAAGATGTTGATTTGGGAGGATCCACTCAAGGAAGAAAAAATGTTAAAAGGAAGGTGGACTTTGGTGATGATGATGACAGTGAAAATGATGGAAGTGGAGTGATAAGGGGTCATGGATATGTTAGTGATGATGAAAGTGAAGATGTGAACTCAATTCCCAAAAGATAACTGGAAGGCTGATAAATGACATGATTTCATAGACAATGATGATGATAATGACTATTACCAGAGGTTATACAGGAATGAGAAAATGTATGAAAATGTATGACAGTAAGGAGTTTGGGAAGATAGAAATAAGACCCTGGATGATCTTCATGGATAAACAATACTTCAAATTTGTCTTGAAATTTTACTACATACAAGAAGGGTTTTCAATCACTGTTCTTGCTGCTGATAACACTAGGTATACCTGCACATGTGCTGCAAAGGTATGTAATTGGGGATTACATGCTAGCAAGTTAGGTGATGGTGTTACTTGGGCCATCAAAAAGATTGAGCCAAATAAGCACCAGGGGTTTGGAGACTTACAACCCTATCTGCATGTGAAGTGGGTTGCTTCAAAGCTAGTGGAAGATGTAAGAGCTAACCCTGACATTCCAGGTAAAGCACTTAATGAGCTCATATTTCAGAGGTGTGAGTTTATATGAAGCAAGCTTCATTATATTTGATGAAGAAATTTGTTATTGAGCAATTGTTTAGTGGGCATGATGAGTCATATGCTAAAATACCTGCATATGTCAAGGTCATTTATGAAACCAATCCAGAATCTATTGCTCACTATTTTTTTTAGGAAACTGAGTCCATTCCTAGGCATATGGTGTTTACAAGGGTTTTTATGTCAATTGCTGGAATGTGGAAAGGATTTTTGGGGGGTGCATACCTTTGATTGGTATTGATGGGACTCACTTAAAAGGGAACAATGGGGGTATTTTGTTATCTATAGTGGCCTTAGATGGTAACAGTGAAATATTCCCCCTAGCCTATGCAGTTGTAAGTGTTAAAGATAAAAAGACTTGGTCTTACTTCTTATGGAATCTGTACATCATTATCAAGGAGTCAAGTGGAAAAGACTGGACCATTATTTCAAATAGACAAAAGGTATGCTGATAAATACCTTTGTACTTGTGTATCTCAATTTTTGTTGTCATTCTATTTCTCATGGTATGTTGTATTGTATTTTAGGGAATTGATCTTGCTTTGGCAAATGTTTGGCCAATTGTTAAAAGGAGGTATTATTGCAGGCATCTTAGTAGCAATTATAAGAAATAATTTTCAGGACCTTTGATGTACAACTTGTTTTGGAGGGTATGCAATGCAACATCTCAATTTACTTTTAGAAAGGCCATGGAAAGATTGAAAAAAGAGGAGGTGATAGAGTTATGAACTGGTTTCCAAATCTAGGAGATCCTTCAACTTGGAGTAAGCACAAATTTGATCCAAATGTGTGCAATGATGCAAACACTTCAAACTTTGTAGAGAGTTTCAATTCCACCCTTGGAATTGACAGATGTATGTCAATTTTAACCTTGTTTGAAGGTACACTTCTCATTTAAGTTCATCTATTTTTTTTACATTTTTCACAAAATTAACATCTTCTATCATGTAACTTCTGATTACAGGTATAAGGAGGGTTTACATGGTGTGGATGGCCACAAGGCATCAAGCTGCACTTAACTAGAAAGAAGATGGTCTTTGTCCCAAGATTGTCAAACATGTCAAACTCATCAGTAAGGATATTATCAGTTACAAAGCCTATATGTCAAAGCCAGGTTAATATGAGATCCATGAAGGTAAATCTCAATTCCCTTTGTCATTGGATAACAAAATCTATTCTTGTGGGGCATGGCAATTATCCGGAATCCCCTGTAGGCATGCTATTAGAGCAATGACACATGCAAAAATAGATCCTCAGAAGGTTGTTAGTTCTTGGTATCATGTTAGAATCTATAAACAAACATATAGCTTCAACATGAACCCTATCCCTGATGCTGATCAATGGCCAACATATGGCAATCTTCTTGTGCTTATGCTACCTACAATGAAGGGAGGGGTTGGAAGACCTAGCAGGAATAGGAGAAGGGAAGAAGGGGAAGAACGGAAATTAAAAAAAGATCCAAGACTGTTAAGTGCACCAAGTGCAATTGCTTTAGACACAATGCAAGGACCTGCAAAGGTGGGTTGACAGAGAAAGAAAAGAAGGAGATGCAGGCAAGTGGTAAGCCTTTGGTAATTAAATATCCCAAGGTAAGGGATCAATCCAATTCAACTAAAGCAACAAAGGCAGCAAGAACAGCTGGAGGATCTTAATCATCTGTCAACATTTCATAACCACCTGATTCTCAGTCTCAACAACATATTTGATCATATTTAGATCAAATCTATTCTGCTAGTTTAATTGTTGATAATTTTCTCCTATGAACATATATCTTTTGTTGGTATTAGTAGAATTGGGACTAATTACTATATTTGAACTTGTAATTTCTTATGATCTTATTGCTAGGATGTAATTTCTTGTGTTTTTAATGTATTAGACTGGTGCACTTGTTAAAAGTGCGGGAAATTTGAATTTTGTTGGATTTTCTGAACACTTGCTTAGCATAGCGTTTGATTAACGTTTTTCTTAACAGAAGGGTATTTTTATTGAGCAGACAAAAACTTGATGGTACCACTCGTAAGTCAAAAAATATGCAGTGGTACCATTCAGAAAAGCCAATACCAGAAGGGTACAATTGAGAATAGCACATATTAATTTCAGGATCTTTATTTTCTAAAAATATTTTGCAGTCATTTATATAAAGAGAAGTAGTGTACGTAAATATTTTAACTCTTTTAATCAAGTATTTCTTTTTTCTTATCAGACTTATAGTCGATTGATTCAAAAGAAAAGTCTCAACAAGAATTTTTAAATCAACGTCAGTGTAATAGAATCATTATAATCAGTGGAGAGAGGTAATTACTTTTGAATACATTTTGTAATATTTTTATATCATTCTGAGAAGTTTCGATGATAAATATTTGTTAGAACATAAGTGCGTCAATTAATTTTTTTATTGATTTATGATGACTGATGAGATTTCTATATCACATAAATTATTTGAGTTTACAAAAATGTCAGAGTATTTAAAATGAAATCGAAACGTCATAATGCAACTACATAAGATGGATCCCTTTTATTCACAACACTCACAATTAAAATCACTCGCAATGTCACGAACATTTATGTTAGGGAACTATATATTCACGTGAAGTCAGGAACTATTTTTGATACCCAATCGAAAAACTTATCCCCTGCTCTTTCACATGACAAGATAGACACACGAAATTAACCTCTAATAAATTTACAGTGTTACGAGTTACAACTTGTACAAGATAGTACTAACTGATCACTAGAATTGATTTTTAGCTTGAGCTGTCTTTCTACAATGCAAGAGCTGGCTTCTAACCATGTTCCAGACTTCCAGTACTAGAAGAGTGTCCCACTTGTAAGGCAACAAATGAATTTAATTTTACATATTCTGGTTTTCTGCCTTTTAGCCTGCATGGATTTTTTATTTTCAATGAGATGGCTATGATATGTTAGGTCATTTGACGTGCTTCGAATGATTTAGTGTAGAAGGATAAGTCCCGTTGTTGAGGTTGTGGTATATGCTACCAATAGCTAAAAATTACTGTCCGTAACCAATGGAAGAATGTCCAAATTCATGACACTAATTGTTATTCCCAAATCTTGTACGAGTCCTAAACAGGTCTAATAGGCTGAAATAACGATCCATAAATCTAAATTGGCCCAAATTCCACCACCTGGAACTAGCCTAGTATGAGCCAAAGCACTTGAAGACTGCAATCCCTATCCCGGGATCGCATCGCCCGAGCTCCTAGGCTTGGGATCACCTCTCTGTATCTTCAAGGATGAAATAATCTTTGTCTACATGTGATCTTGGGCTCGGGGTCACATCGCCATTAAATAATCTTATTGAGTTTCATATTGCCCTATGAAGGCTCATAACTAGGCCCCAAGGGGTCGCATGAGTTGAGACATCTCTATACACGATATACTTAGGACAATCTCGCATGCCTAGTACCCACAAGGTCGCATACGAGGTCCCCATAAGGTTCTCCATTATCTTCATTAGCCTCACGATGAGGCCGCGCCACTCCAGTATCGTGATATCCTCGCATAATCTCTACTAAGTTATGGCCATGATCAATTTTTGAATTATTTATGCCAGCCCATGAAGGTCCAATGGACCTGGGCCTTAATGGATCTCCAAAATCCTAAACTGTCTAGGTAACTTGTTCTCCAAGAATTAAGTGTTGCTTGAACACCTATAAGGGTACGTAGGCCTTGTGTTTACAATTGATAGTTTGCAGCAAGAGAGAATAAATAGTTTTTCTCTGACATTCTACGAATCAACAAAAAATATTAGCCACAAAAATCGCCAATATCCATTCCGTGTTTTTCATATTCTTAGCAAAATATCCATATTTTGCTCAATGATTTCAGCGATCTCGGTAATTATTGTTATACCCGATTCTCCCTATAACACTAATATTCCATCTTCTTGGTATGGTGAGTACAAATGAAGCTATAGGAGAAGTCTCAACGGATATTATTAAGGTAAATGTCAATGCTGAGTTGCCAGATGGAGGGTCTTGTTTTAGTTTCAGTATGGTAGCAAGATGTCTTTTTGTTGTTAAGCACCAAAATTCATGGGTGAGAGTCGTAGCCAACATTACTCTTTTTTTTCTGGATGGGACGCTGTTAGCTAGTGTCTACATGCTTATACTGCACACATCTCACATGTATATGTTAACTACCTATTCTGAAATATAAATGGTGATATTTGGTTTCCATTTGTGAGGAATCTACGAAATTTTGGTCATTGACCTATGGGAATACATTCATCAACTTAGCTCAAACGGAAACTAGTTCCATTTGTGTGTTTTTCATCCTGTCTATTCAGCTCTCTTGGTGATCGGTGGATTGAGTGTATTTATTTATGTCTCCTGCAAATTTGTTTTAAATATTGCAATAAGATTTTTCTCTGCTCGTCTAACATTGGGGATTAGTATCTTTGAAGAAACAGATTACTAGGGTATTTTTTTATGCCGTTATAATTTAGACAGTGGAGCTAAGAACCTGTTGCAAACTTCTTTTTTGTTAACACAAGTTACAATAAACTTAAATACTGCCCTTATAGTCTAGATAGCGAAGAACCCGTCACAAATTTCTTTTTCTTTTTTGGTAAAATCAGTAATAATAAATTTAAATACTCACGCACACATCCTAGATACTTCGTAATTAAAGATTTCATCATTTGGTGTTAAATCTATGGTTGTTAATATGCTTGCAGATTGGAAGAAAGCTGGAGAAGCTGGTGATCGAGCTATGAAGTGTAGACCTATGCAGAAGAATCAATGGGTTAAACCACCGGAGGATTGGGTTAATGTTAATATAGATGCTTCATGCAGGTAAGGAAATTAATTTTTTAGAACTGGATGTGTAGTCAGGGATCATACGGGTGGATTTGTTCGTGCTCGAGCGAATCTTGTTCGAGGAAGGAGTTATGCGAGGGAAGCAGAAGCTCTCAGCCTGAAGGTGGCACTATCATGGATGATGACGTGGTGAACTTCAAAATGTGTTTTCGAAATGGATGCAAAGCTAGTCGTAGAGGTGGTTCAAAAGAGCCAGGGGAAATCGATTTTTGATACAATTATAGATGATTGTAAGGAACTTTTTAAACACTTTGAGGAAGTGTTATTGGTTTATGTTCACCGATCTGTGAATAATGTGGCCTACTTGTTGGCACGGGCTGCATATTCTACGTCAGGTCCTCGGGAGTGGTGCTCTATTGCTCCCGATTTTATTATGTGTAACCTAGCCCTTGAGGCGATTTGATTTATGCAAGTACTACTTTTTCAAAAAAAAAAAAATGGATGAGGATATCCGCCAAACTAAGTTTTAGGGATAGTCCATAGGAAACTTGCTATGGTTGTCACATTTTTTTATTTCCTTTTTAAAAACTAACAAATCACTTGATCGATTAATGCAGTTGTTCTTGGTACTTCGAGATAATCATCATACTCTAGATATATATGAGCGACATTGTGGATTGGTGCACCTTTAGGTATCACCATAAAATTCGTTTTTTTGTTCCTTTTTCAGTGAATACATGAATGGAAGTACCAACATGTTGCTAAAATATGATCGCTGCTTTAGCACATTTTCCAGTTACAGGAATGGTTGCTTTTGCAAGTCATGACAGTTCTGTCAAGTTATGGAAAATAAATGAAATAATGTTTCCGATAAATTAACACCATGTAAAGCTGCAGCAGTGTATCCACCCTTTGAAATCGGAAGCACGGACATATTAATCTCGATTGTCGGAACCATCAGAGCAATCTTCTTCTGTGTACAAGTTCCAATTAAGTGTTTCTTTCATTTGTATGTGATCTTAATGTCTTTTATAGATATTCTACCTACAACTATATTTTGTTTTGGAGATAGGAGTAGCAAATTGGAGAGAATTGCATTGATAAAATAACCATCATTCAACTTAATCATTGGAGATGTTTTAACACGAAGAATTTGAAAGTTTATTACTCATTTCGTAGAAACAATACAAATGATTGATCAAGCAGTAACAATTTAAATATAATTAAAGAAAGGTTATCATGAAATTGTGTAATGACACCTATCTGGAAATGGATTCCGAAAATGTTTCCATTTCTAAAGAGATCCAAAAAACATGATTATATTTGTGATATTCAATATTCATATATATGAACAAGAGATCATCTCATTTATAGGAAAATAGATAATTCAACATTTGGGAACCTAGAAATAGCTATGAATTGAATTTTAAAAAGTTAGTAAATTTATATTTGTCAGTTGAAGTGTCTAAATGGGCCTCACAAAATTCCACTTATCTAAATGACAAAAAGGCCCATAACCTAATAGCCCATCAAAGCAAGCCCACTGGAACCGATATTCATTTACCATATCAAACATCTTTCATCTTCCTCAGCTCGTCTTTGTTCTGTAAGAAACCGACTCATTTCAAAGTGAAAAAAAAAAAAAATCAAAGAAAATGGAAGCTGCGGATGCGTTGGAAAATGAAACAAATGAGCTCATCTCTGATTCCTTTGTTTGCTGCGTTTGCCTGTAAAAATTCTTCACCCTTTTTTTCTATACACACACTCATATATGTATGTGTATTTATATATGTGTGTAATGTTTTTTGTTGATTTCAAGTGCTTGTGAACATAATTGTTATGTTTTGATATCTGGGTTATATGTGAAATTCGCAAATGTTGAGATTTTTAATTTTGTTTATGTGAACTGTGAATTTAAGCTCAAAAAGTTGTAGGTGAACAGCAGAAGCTGGTCTTAAATTATGATAACTAATTTATGATAACTAATTTTAACTACTCGAATCTCGATACGATGAATTTTTCCAGGGAATGATGATATATGTAGATATATTTCATGTTTAGGTTTTTCAATTTTTTATGAGAATTGGAAGTCTTGTGTAAATGAACAAGTAGATATATGAATAAGAATTTTTTGATTAGCTGTTGTTAAGTGTATGAAGTTTGATCATATATCTCTTCGTGCTTGTGGACACATTGCAATTGTAGGTCTGACTTAGGATGAGTTTTTGTAGTTGGAGTGCCCTTGGAGGTGTGCTTGATTGTGTTTGTGAATCAAAATGCTTTTTCTGTTGTTTGTGTTAGTTTGTATGTTCCTTGTGTGATTTGGTGCAAGATTATTAATCTGTAAAATATAATAATTTTTTTCTAGGATTGGACAGTCACAATTTGATCATTGAGAATAATAATCTTTTAAGTAGATAATTATGAGGGTAGAAGTTGTGGCGCGAAGAAGGATCTCGGTCAGACGGAGGGCAAAGAGCGTACATGGAATCGTGACATATTTCAGTCTTTGGTTGACTTAAGGACGAGTTATATAGTTAGAGTGCCCTCGGAGGTGTGCTTGATTTTGTTTGTGAGGCAAAATGGTTTGCTTACTGTTTGCGTTAGTTTACATGTTCCTTGCATGTTTCGGTGATTATTACTGGAATACTATCAGTAGTTGATTTTAAGATCGGAGAATTAACTACTAAGATTTGATCATTATGAATAATAAGCTTGAGCGGAGTGGTATCAATGGTATTTAAAGAGAGGGTTCACAAAGGATTGCATGGACGGAGGGCAGTGATCGTAAATGTTAAAAAGTCACGATTTACAAAACTTTAGATATTTGCCCCTTCAGATCACGACAATTTTTTGTCGATACATAATAATAAAAGATATATTATAATCTTAGTATTTAATATTTAATTTGTTAATTCTGTAATGTATTTTATATACATGTCAGCATCTGTCAATTGTTTTTTGATCCCAATCTTATAACTTTCAGATCGTAATCTCTTGTAAACTTTTATTAGGTTTCCCCTTTTTAACTTCTATTTTTATCTTAATTTTTAAATTTCCTTATAATGTGTAATATAGACTATATAGTAACATTTGATCGTTATATATTTATATTTGCTTATATTTACCTGATGTAATATATATGATTGATTTATTAAATATTCTAATTTCTGCTACACAGGCATTGATTTTTATTTTGGGCACTAAATAGTGGTTTTTACTTCTAAAGATAAAATACTCCATTGAAAGCTGGTTTTTGTTGCTAAAATAGGACCTGAACTCTTTTTCCTCTTGCGTTCAGGAATTGGAGCAACTATCTTTTGACATAGAACCATGTACCCGTTTTTGTTACGTTTTTTTTCTTTGCTAAATCGTTTCTGTTACATTCCATTTGTATTTGGGGTTGTGCTATATTTTTTTTCAATTTTAAATCTGCTTTCATAAATTAGCTATAGCGCTGTTATATTCGATTGGAGACCCTTGCCGACTCATTTGTATTTGGGGTTGTGCTATATGTTTTTTTTTTCAATTTTAAATCTGCTTTCATAATTTAGTTATAGCACCAGTTTAGCTGTTATATTCGATTGGACACCCTTGCCGACTCATATAAAATAACAGTAACCTGAGATTTGGAGACTCGATTTGGTGGTGCCACCTAAAGTTGCGGTAATTATAGCAGTATAAAACTACTCAGACACACCATAGATTTATGGAAATAGTTATTGAGGCCAAGTTGTGAGAAGAAGAAGAGGTTCAGAATACCAACCAATATTCAGTTTCATGGCACGGAGGTTAAAGAGGAAGTCCAGTTTCTTACATGCTTGAGAACTACAAAGAGCGTGTTAAAGACTTGCGCACGGTATCTGATGACCTTGAGAAGTCCTATAAAAGTGTATCTTGTGAAAAAAGTAGTGTGGGGTTAGCGGGGTGCCTTGAAGATAGATTAGGGTAATTCAAAAAAAGTACGAGTGCAATGACTTGGGTTAGGACTTAGGACCTTAGTGGGGTGACACAAACTTTTATCCGTTTAGGGTTAATTACATTATGGATCCAGGGATCACGGTAGTATCTCAATGTTATTTACCTCCAATGTTGCCTAGTAACTAAAACAGGAATGTGAAATTGTACAGGGTGGTATTGGAAGCACAAGGCTTGCGTCTTGGCCATGTTAGCCACTGTAAGACTGAATAAGTGGAGACGTATGGTGCACGAGGCATGATGTCGAAATTTGAGGATTACTGCAAGCGTGTTGTGTGACAAGGTCCCAGTGTCACTAAAAGATAGTGGGTAGTGATTTATGAGTGACCATTGGGTGTAATGAGCTGAATTTGGATGTTGCAAAGATGATGAATTGTGGTTGACATGTGTACTTGTAGCTGCGTCTGTAACAGATTAAGTAAGAGAAGAAGATTGTGGGAGCGTTTCAATCAAGGAAAGTTGATCACAGAAGACATGGGATGAAGATGTGAGACTAGACATGACAGCCTCAAACTTCTTTAAGGACATGACCTGTGATAAGAGTTGTTGGAGACACCGGATTATGGTAGCAGATTTCATGTAATAAGGGTTGGGTAAGAATATAGGGGGTGTCTCGGTGTTTCTAGGAACATGACCGGTAGGTAGTACTTTGCTTCCTTCCTGTTAGTTTTGTCTTTTTGTACATTATCCTTCTTTTTCACATGCCTTTAGTTGTTAAATCAGATTGTTATACTTCCCTTTATTCTGTTTTTCACTTTCAGATGATCTCTTTTCGTTTTTTGTAGCCTCTAATTTTTTTCGGTGATATTCATATATTTTCTTCTCAAAACGTCCAAGAATTGTAATCATTTTGAACCTCTTCAGTAACGTTTTAAATTAATTTTTGAAGATTTTCTTACCTAAACAGTATCTCTACTCCTAAATCTAGGGATAAGGTCTGCGGAAATCTGTTTACTAGGGGATGTGCCGATTATGTTGAAATTTATTTGTTTTTTGTTGTTTTGGTTTGGTTTTTTGTGTTTATGCTCTTGCGTATGGACACTACATTTGTTCCTGTAGAGTTAAAATGAATTTCACGATTGTTTATAACCCAATAACTGCTTCATAATAGTATACTGTGCATTCTATACTAATTAAAGTTTTATTCTTATTGCAGTGATCTCCTGTACAAGCCTATTGTTCTGTGTAAGATGTTACTCCAGTGACAATTGACTAGTGTGTGTCTTCATTTTGTACAATCTAACAAATTATTCTTATTGCAGCTTGTGGCCATGTTTCCTGTTTCTGGTGTGTCCATAGATGCATGAATGGTGTCAAGGAGTCTCATTGTCCAACTTGCAGGAATCCATATAATCATTTTCCTAATATCTGTCAGATGTTTCATTTTCTTCTCTGTAAGATGTATCCCATCACCTATAAAATAAGGGAAACTCAAATATTAGGTAATTCACTGTATTTATGAGTCATCTAATGTCATCTGTATTCACCAAATGAATACAATATTTTGATGTCAATTTCTGTTTTCACATAATTTAGAGTTTGAGAAGGCAAGGGACTGCTTCTCGCCCGTGCTTAAAGATCCTGTATGTGCATCACGTAATAGTGAGAAACTGTGTCATCCGGGTGATGCGGGCCAATCGTTCCTCACAAGTACTACAGAATATTCATCTCTAAAGGGTTCATCTGGAGACGGACGAGCTACTACAAACTTAAAGGAACTGGTATTTTCATCATCAGTTGAAGGGGTTTGCAAGAACCAGCCAGAAGAAAACTCTTTTGGAGGTCTTGGAGTAACTCAAAATCATGCTGTTGAAGAAAATGTGATGTCCAAGGGAGATAATGGAACTCATGTGCAGGTGTCAATCACTGATATGCTCTGTGTAGCATGCAAGGAACTTCTGTTTCGGCCAGTTGTTCTTAATTGCGGGCATGGTACGCTTCTGCTTTGTTTCCTCACAATGTTTTGTTCGCTTTATCATTCTTTTATCATTTTTTAGCAACTCTTCATCTGTATAATGGACTGAATTCATGCAATTTCAAAATGTTTTTGGGAATGTGGTTCAGTATTCTGTGAGACTTGCATAAGCATCCCAGCTGATGCGAATCTTCGGTGCCATAATTGTCAAAGTTCACATCCGAGGGGGATCCCGAAGGTCTGTCTCGAGCTTCATCATTTTTTGGAGACCCAGTTCCCTACGGAGTATGAACTTCGGAAAAACACAATAAAGCAAGCCGATTCTCAGCAAGAGCTTCCAATTAAACGTAAGTATCTATGGTTTTCTCTGCACTTCTTGCTTTCAGTTTTTTAATAATTTAGAGTGCCATCTGCAAATGCTACTAGTATGCTGCAAGGTGGTTGTGTATTTGCATTCAAAATGTGTCAGATATCTTATATTATTACATGAAATCACTTTTTTTTTTGCTGCTTCTTTTTTCCTTTCTTGGTTCATCTAAAATAGTTTAACTATGGAAAACTTTACTAAAACTACAAAGCTATGCATGTCTTCGAATTTTATCCCGTGCTAGGTATACTTCTCTCTGCATCTCCTATACAGTTAGTACTAGTACTGGTACCTTCGACAAATCTTATTTTATGAATATAACTAGCCTCGTATAGAAGTTCTATCTCTTTAACTTCTATACAATTGCTCCCTTAGTTTGAGAATTATGTATTGCTGTCTTCCCCTTTACTAAGGCAAAATACTACTACTAATTGCACCAACAAATCATGATCTTTTGGGGGCCTATGGTGGGCTTGTGGACTACCCAAGTTGGTTGCATTTGGCCCAGTTTACTTTGGCTTATTTCGGATTCAAAATCGGGACTTCTATCCCACAATGGCTAGAGAGGAACGATCTTGGACCTATGGGATATCCGTTCAGGCCTGACGAGAACGTCAGGAGTTTAAGTGGGGGAGTTTGTAACACCCCAGTCCCACATCGAGGAGATTTGGGACTTCTGTTCAGTTTATAAGGCAAAATACTACTACTAATTGCACCAACAAATCATGATCTTTTGGGGGCCTGTGGTGGGCTTGTAGACTACCCAAGTTGGCTGCATTTGGGCCAGTTTACTTTGGCTTATCACGGATTCGGAATCGGGACTTGACCCGATTTTCGAAAAAGGCTCGGAATTTGACCTGGGTTGTCACACGATCCGGTATCAACTTTTGATGCTCTCTAACATTTCTTAGTGCATCATCTATATTTTCATGTACAATCCTTTCATTACAATCTCCATCTGCACCATATAAGAACATTATAAGAAGTAAAGAGTAAATTCTCCATTTTAGAAGCACTACCACCATGAATGCAAGGGTTCAATTGATTTAGGCACTTTTGACATTTTAATGAGTAGTGTTGTACTGTTGTATGTTGTTTCAGGCACAGCAGAAGGTAGTAGGCAAAGTGGCCATTTCTCATTTTCATCAGATGAAAGATTTCACTCATCATGGATCGACCGCACCGTGCATGTACATTTTGGAGTTGGTTGTGATTTTTGTGGGGTAAGATTTGATTGTTAAGGTTTTATTTGTCGGTCTATCCAAGTAGTTAGATTTAAAGCGTGTTGTTTAGCTGTCACTCCAAGCGTACATCTATTACTTAAATACTTAAATGATGACTCCAATGTTGTTTACTTGCTTCAGCTTGTGTACACACTTCTGAAGCAATTTCTTCATATGCCAAATGTCTATCACTAATTGAGACAATGAGTTCAACAAGTGTCTCACATCTTGTTGATAGTTGTGCTTGCGAAATTATATTCAAAGCATGCTTCTGTTTTATTTTTCTCTTTTAATCAACATGCTCGTTATTTGTACACAAGATAGTTGGTTGGTCATTCTAAGTTGAGACACAAGCTTCACAACTTGCATGTCGTTAAGTTACCTCTGACTGTTGTTAGTTATTTTCGCATTTCTGACTCATGGTTGCAGATGTATCCAATACTTGGTACTAGATACAGATGCAAAGACTGTGTGGAAGTTATTGGATTTGACCTTTGTGGTGACTGTTACACCACGAGATCAAAGCTGCCTGGCAGGTTTAATCAGCAGCATATCGCAGAACACAGGTTTGACATTGTTGGATCTGATCCCATACGTATCATAATCTCAAGGATGACAAGGGGAGACGCGGTAAATGTCACAGGAGCTCCTACTCTTCCTGAAAATGATGCAGAAATTCCTGAAAATGTGATTGCTCCCGCTGTTGATGTTGAAGAAAATGTTGGAAATGAGTTGGTATCCCTTCTGACGTCAACCAGTAACTCAGAGGAACAAAGCAGCGAGCAGTCACCTGCAATTTGAAATTTAACAGGTAAAACTTTGGACCCGTCATGACCAAGACTTGTTGGATTACAACTATCGAAACTATTCAAGTTTTTAAATCTATGGATTGCAATCTAGCAACACATGTTTGTTGCATGTTCTAGCCTGAATTTTGCCAATGTATGTATCATACAGTAGTATGTCCTTTTCTTAAAAGGTAGACCCTTCTGCCCAAAAATAAAGGTCAGTATCAGTACTTAAGGTTACTTTCTTTCTTTGGTATGTGTTATGCAATCACTTGTGAGATTTGTGTGTCCCATGTCTTGCAACATATGCATTGCTATAAAGAGTTAAAAGAAACAATCATGGTATGTTCTAGAGTGCGTCTATCGTAACTTTTATTTTTGTTATTATCTTTTTTTTTTGCTAATTTACTTTTAGATTTGTTATCATGAAGTATAATTAGCATAAGCATACAATGTTTTTTACATCGGCCATGTTATCACTAGTAATTAGTACTCCTAATGACTCATTAGTATGAAGGGATGTTGTTCAAAATTTATAGTATGATTCAAGAGATGCTCTGTTCTAAATTAAACATGTTACTCACGTTACTAGTATTATGCACTCGTAATGACCATCATTATTATGTGGGAGTGTTGTTTATTTGTGTAATCTAAGAAGCACATGTTAATATGTTATCATCACTTATAATGCATTTCCATGTACAGTAACTAATAATGACTTGGATTTGTGTGGGTGGGGGGTTCAGTAAGAGTTGTAGGCTTTGAAGCAAGCAGTGCATACAAGGCATGCTGTCCATTATTGTTGGGTCAGGTTATTGTGGGCGTATAACCTGAACCCAGAGCCAAACAGTCATATTTGCTCAGTAACCAATTTGAACAGGGTCTGGAAAGGAAAAGATGTACGAGAGCTATAAGCAAAATTTATTTTACGAATATGTCTCGCTCGTCTTTAGGATCCCGAAGCGACTGAGCAAAATTTATCGTATGTCTTAGGTAAGAGCTTAGTTTCAAGTGAGAACCACATTATAGTCATCATCAAATTCTTAAAATCAACGATGTCAATTATTTTCAAAATGTTCGTACACAAAGATTCTTTACTTTGAGAAAAGTGACATTTTATGATGAAAGTTAATTGAGGATTATAATGTAGTAGCATTATCTTTTGTATTGTAATGAGGCAGTCTTGTAGGGTACGGGGTGAGTACTATATACAAATATAATACTTATATTTTAGCGGTTGCAAGTGGGTGGTTGGATTATTCTAATTGAGCCAATGATCAACAGTAATGAGCGACTGAGACTTGGCGGGAAACGTTTTCATTGGAAGTGTAAACAAAAGATTCCTTCTACGAGGATGGTAGGACACACATAAAATCAGCTAGTCTCTATCTCGTTCTATGTTCTCGTCTTCTAGACGCTTTTCTTTGTGCAAATTCTTAGTATCCGAAAGGAAAATGTTGTAAAAAATTTAAGCCAAATTAATAATCATTTTAGTGTACGACATTAGGTAGTAGGACTACGTAAAATCACAAAGTTTTTTTGTCGCGTTTTAGAGATTTGGTTTTTGTGTTAAAATCTAGTAAATACTCCCACAATCCCAACCAATTATTTACATTTCTGAGAGAGTGTCTTGTACGCATTTTAAGATACATATAAAGTACTCTCTCTGGCCCATAATATATGAACTAGTTTGACTTTAACGGAGATTAAGAACTTTAACGGAGATTAAGAAAAAGTAGTAGAAATAGAGTAAAGTTAGTTGAAAAGTGGGTAAAGTGGTGGAACCTATCAATATTTAATAATAGATTTAAGATAGTGAATTAAAGTAGTGGGTGTAATAGTGTTTATTTAATAAAAAAGTGGAGAAGTGGTGGGTGTAATAGTGAAAAGTAGTGTTCAAAAATAGTAAGTATATTATGTTCATTCTTTTTGGGACGCACCAAAAAGGAAAGAGGTTCACATAAAATGGGACGGATGAAATATAGTTTTATAATTTATTTTTAAAATTTTCTTTTTTAAATAAAAATATAAACATTCTACTTTTATTCAAAAGCGCAAAAATTAGTTACGGAATTATATTTTATATGCACCTTAAAATGCATGTCAGACACTCTCTCTCAGAAATGTACTCAGAAATGTAAACAAGTGGGTGGGATGGAGGGAGTAACTATCGATGAATTCCTAACATAATAACGAAAGCTGAGATCCTGCCATTCGATTCTCCTCTTTTTTTTTATATATAATTTATACCGTTCTTGTATCTGTTTTGGATTAGAGAAAAGTACTAGTAAGTAATTTAAAGCCATTTGGATTAAATTTGATTATAAATATAAATAAAAACTTGCACAACAACATAAACTTAAATGTGTATGACTGAATTTCTTTCCACAAACTTTTTTGGACTTGAAATGCGTTAAAGTGAATGGTAATGAAGCGTACAATAGGTTGCAACGTAGAAAAATATGTACAATACATATCGTTTTGGTCTTTTAGGTTTATTAAACAACGGAATTTAGTAGATTTATTTCTTAAAAAAGGTAGAAAGACGATTTAAAATTAAACTTAACGGTTAGTTAGTAGTTATGTACATAACGATAATTACGGTTCCTCAGACATTCAAAGTGACCAAAGTACAGACATATCTAGAGCCTAGAGATGTATGACAAGTTGACAACCATCGAAAGTAGCAAAAATGACAGGATATGATTCTGTTTATATACTTTGAGACTCAAATTAGTGAAAATTAGTAAAACTGAAAATAACAAAAAAAAAAAAAAAATTAACTAATCACATGACTCATGAAATGCGCAGAAGAAACTATGGAAATACTTGAAACTTCTCACGCTATGTGCCTGTTTGGCTAATATTGGATAAGCTTGTTTTCAATTTAAAATTGGCAAAATGCCCGTTTTGCATTTTCAAGGGGTGTTTGGCAAAATAAGTTGAACGAACTTATTTATACAAGTAAGTTGATAAGTTAAAAGTTGTAAATTTTAACATTCAATTTTCAATTTATTCTATTTTCTCGATATACGCAATATATAATATATTTCAAATCTTTAAAATCATATATTTTTTGATTATTAGAAAATTAATATGTACATTTTTGGTGAAGGCTAGACAAGTCTCTTCTAATGTGGCACACAGTATCGTTGAAATAGAACTACAGTTAATATAATGTTATTCGGAAGCTGAGGTAAAGCAGAGCTCTGAATCATGAATTAATGTGTTAAATGTACGGAAAGCCAGAAATTGGGGGGACATTAGATTACAAAAAGGACAACGAGCATTCCGATGAGGGTGAGTAGCAGCACATTTTAGTTAGTGATTAGCATATTTTAGTAACATGTTTCAGTCTCAAAATCCCATGCATTTTCACCTTTTCATCTCTCAGAAATGAGCATGTGTGCAGTCAGTATCCACCCTTCCCATCATTTCATGTTTTTCTTCCATATTTGGGAATGTATGTATTTTTCCATGTTTTTACCCCTTGGATTCTCCCTATTCATTACAGCCATTGCACTAGTAATAATAGTTTTACAGTTGATTTTAACCATTATACAGTTCAAATTTTATTTTCTTTAACTTTTTGGAAATTATTCCACGTCATTAATAAACAGCAAGTTTACTCCATATAACAATATTTCAGAAATAAATTCGTACATGTTGAAGTTAATACTTACTCAGGACCCCATAAATAGTATGTATCGATCCATATTGATGGATTTAGATGTGTTAACCCATAATTAATGGATCTAAAGAGGAGAGTGTACCTTCCGATATGGGATATAAGAGCAACTCCAAGAGCCTCCTTGTATTTTCCTTATAAATATTATAAAATATTAGGTTCTTAGTGATTTAGGATATTATAAGGTATGACAATTCCAACAAGATTCCTTATAATTGATCCTTATAATTATTAAATAATAAATAAAAGAAGGAAACAAGAACAAAAAAAGAGGGAAACAATTGAAAAGATGAGGGGAAATAATATTTTATTGATAAAAGTGAAATAAGGGAGCCCTTAAAAATAAGAGATGTCATGATGCTCTTAACTTTTTAAGGAAAAGTTAAGAGCCTGTTGGAGCACAATTTTAAACATAATCCCTTATAATTTGAGTTAGGAGGTCATATAAGGGATCTTTTGGAGTTGCTTTAAGGGGAGTCAAAAAATAATGTGGATTTTTAAGGTCTGTTTGACCAGATTTAAAATAAGTTTTTTGAAGTTATTTTCGGGTAAAAATTTAATATTTTGATAATTTTTTTACACAAGTATTTAATGTATGTTTGAGATTCTATAAGTTGCAAAAAAAAAAAGTTTACTTTTTTTAGAAAAAAAATTAGGAATCTCTAATTTTGTCTTAAAATAAGTTGACTTATTATAGAAAAAAGTTGCCCCAAATAGCCCCTTAGTATGGATCAAGGGTAAGACAAATTTAAGTCCAATGTGTGAAAAATGAGTTTGTTGGAATTGCTCTCCATCGTTTGTGGAAGAACAATTTGCTAATTATTAAGCAGCAAATTAATTTCATTATTATGAAATCTTTTGTGATGTATTCGAAAATAAATTTTGTAGTTATGTTTAGAAGTGTGAAGTTAACAAAAAATTGATATTCTCAAACTTACCCTTTATATTTAAAAATTTCCAGTGATGCATTTTTATATTTTATTTTCAAATTGTATCTTGTGTTTTAAGTTTCACATAAATTTTATTATTATGTTAACCAAACATTAAAATACACGGATATCACACATGAAATTTTAAAAAAATGGTTGTACTAGTTGGAAAATTTTGTAAGACAGTAGGATAATATATAGCATTTTCTAAAATATTTAAAATAATTTTGTTCGACTATATTGATGATGATGGTTCCCTATGTTGTAAATTGTTATCTATGTTGAAAGTGCAAAAAATATTATTTAAAAAATTATAAATAAAAATATTATTAAAATATTTAAAATGATGGGAGAAATTGCCTAACCAAGTTCTAAGTAAGTGGGATAGGATCATAATCTATTTTATTATACAATAATAGCTCAATAAAGAACTATAATTGATGACATATTTTACTACATCTTAAATTATAAGATATTTTATTTCATTTAAAATAATTGATTTGTCCTTCTGTTTGTTATTTTAAAAAAGAAAAATAAACTGACGTGGAAGAGAATTGAACCTAGATCTCCACAATATTGTACAAACCTTCTTATCACCGCGGCCCTAACTTATATTTTTTCTTTTATCATACACATTATATGTGGACACGTGTGTTGGGTGAGTGAAAAAATATAGTACTTTAGTTATTGCGACATATTAACAAATATTAGGTACTTTTATTATTGCGACATATAGTTTATATTCTTCGTTTTCTCTGGCCAAACCATAAGAGCCGTTGATAAGTGGATTTTATATCCACTTGGAACATTTCATATCGGCTTAAATTGACTATCTTGGACTCAAGTTTGTGGTATTTTTGATGTGTTATGTTTAGATGTGCAGGTTCGCAAGGATATCGACTAGGGTTGCTGTTTCCGTCAAGTTTGGAGTTGATTTATGATATGGAATGAAGAACGGTGTCTTAATATCAACTACTAAGAGGGTTACAATTCAAGGAATTGAAGACGGGAAGTTCGCGCAAGAAGAACGGAAGAAAACGGCTCAGAAACGAAGAAAACGGAGAAAAATCAGCGTTCGGCAGGATGTTCACGCGCTGGGAGCGCGTATCATGCGCTGGGAGCGCGCTCAACAGTAAATTCAGGCGCTGGGAGCGCGTATTGTGCGCTGGGAGCGCGTAGTCCGACCAGAAAAATCCTAAAAATGTCCGTTTTGCCCCTATTCGAATTCTATTTGTATTTTTGGTATCCAAACCTATTTCTAGTTGTATTGTAGGTTATTTTTCTTGCTTGGCAAGATATCTAGGCCTATAAAAACACATTCTAGCCATGTAAATTGGATCGTTTTTATTATTGTATCATAGCTTAGATCTGCAAGGGAGAAAATGAGAGAAGGATTCAACGCTCGTGACAAGCAACGGATCTAGATCTACTTCATCTTTTGTGTTATTCTGGATTCTAGATTTGTTTTCTCAACTCTTTGTTTTATTAATATAATTACTTCTTTTATTCATATCTTGTTTATTATCATGTTTTCATCAAATCCCATGACGATGAACGGTTCAATTATGAACTAAACGTTGTCATGGGATTCTAACGAATTTATTTATGGAACTTAGTATCTTGATGCTTTAAAGATCTGTGTGTGGTGTGTAATTGATATCCTCGTATGGTTAATCTTAATGCTTTTAGATGCGTAGCTAACATCTAAATTGAATTGTTAATCTCTTGTGAAGTGAAAGTGGATCTTGAGATTTAGAACTTGCCATGCTAGCATAGGTCCATAATTGTTTATCAATATGATTCGTGGTGTGAGATGAAAATACTTATACTGCCCTGTGTGATCTTTGTGGATAACTTGCTCTTCAACCATTATGTTTTAAAATTCTATAGACATATAGGGTCTAAGCATAATTGGTGTCTATTCATCTTCTATCTCTTTTGTGGATGTATGTTTAGTTTGGTATACGTATGCTGACAGGTAGCGGGTACTTGTTTCGTGTTATCCGATCAGATATCATAACCATTGCATATAGTGATTAAAGGCGTCAGATCTAAGGGAAGTATTTAATGAAGTTAGGATCCCATGTTTATTCTCTTATAAGTAATTCGATTTCAATTCTCATTAGTTAATTTAATTCATAGTTTAGTAATTTGCTTCTTAGTTTAATTTAGATAATTAAAAACCCCAACTTGTTATTTGTCTTAGTAGTGGATTAAAACCATACATTGTTGCATAGGTACATCTACTGAATTAAAACCTACACCAGATCTCTGCGGAACAAACTCAATTTTATCTATATTACTTGTGACCACGTATACTTGTGTGATATTGTGTAAACAAGTTTTTGGCACCGCTGCCGGGGATCATCGGTGTTTTGTTTTTAGTTTATGTGCTTGTCATCAGTGGTCGTTAGCGTTCACTGACTCGGATTTTCTTACTTAGTTTGTTGTTTCTTGGTGTTTCAGGTACTTGAACGTGTATGCGAACACGTTTGCAAATGCGTAAACTGGCAGAAGAAGAACTTGCAGCAGCAAAAGAGATGGCAGATTTACCAGCAGCAGCTAAGGCTTCGAAGGATTATTCTCAGCCTAAGATCAATGACATCCAGTCTAGTATTATCAGGCCGGCCATCACGGCTAATGATTTCGAAATCAAGCTGGGCACTATTCAGATGCTACAGAATTCGGTTCAGTTTAGGGGTGCTCCTACGGAGGATCCTAATATGCATATTCGGGACTTTATCGAGATCTGTGATACTTTCAAGTTCAATGGTGTGTCGGATGATGCTATTAAGTTGAGGCTTTTTCCATTCTCTCTGAGGGATAAGGCTAAGGGATGGTTACACTCTTTACCAGCCGGTTCCATTACTACATAGGAGGATCTTGCTCAGAAATTTCTTACTAAATTCTTCCCTATGGCGAAAACTGCAGAAATAAGGAACCAGCTAACTCCATTTCAGCAGCAATCTGGTGAATCTTTGTGTGAGGCTTGGGAACATTATAAGGAGATGCTTCGTAGGTGTCCACATCATGGCATGCCTGATTGGATGGTTATCAATGGTTTCTACAATGGGTTGGGAGCACAGTCTAGACCTTTTCTAGATGCAGCATCAGGTGGAGCTCTGTGGGCTAAGAGCTATGAGGAGGCTTATGATCTTATTGAGACGATGGCTGCTAATGAATATCAAAATCCAACCCAGAGACTATCTCAAGGCAAGGTAGCAGGTATTTTTGAAGTGGATGCAGCTTCAGCAATTGCCGCTCAGTTGAAGGCTTTGACTATGAAGGTGGATTCTCTTGCTAATTGTGGAATTCAGCAGGTGGCTAGTGTTTGTGAGCTATGTACGGGCGCACATGAGACAAATCAGTGTGATATCTCTTCTGAATCGTGAGTAATTTCCAGAGACCTGCGGCACCAGTTCCAGCTACGTATCATCCAAGCAACAGGAATCATCCCAATTTCAGCTGGAGCAACAATCAAGGTGCTCAACAACCTTATCAGCAACAGTTTCAGGGACAGCAAGCGAAGCCATTCAATCAGGCTGTCAACAGCCATATGCTCCAAGGCAACCATATCAACCTCCGGGATTTTAGCAGCAACAGCCCCAGGCTCATGTGGGGCAATCTTCTAATGAAAAATCAGAAATGGATGAGTTGAGGATGATGATTAAAAGCCTGTCAGTTTCTCAAAAGACCTTGGAGAACCAGATGGGGCAACTTGCTATTGCTTTACTTAGTAGGCAACAAGGAACTCTGCCTAGTGATACGGAGGCTAATCCAGGCAGAAGGGAAAGCAAAGAACAGGTCAATGTAGTTACTTTGAGATCTGGAAAAGTCACGAGGGATCCTAAATCAGCAGCTAAGGAAGATGAAGATGTTCAGAATCAGCAGGTTGAAAAATCTGCAGTGCCAGAAATTGAGAAATCTGATTTAGTGGCTGATCAGCTTGATGGTGAGAAGAGCAAGAAACCTGTTGAAAAGTCTACTCCGAAGCAATCTTCAAGAAATAATCAGATCTATCCTCCTCCTCCATATCTTGGACGCTTACAGAAAAGTCAAGAGAAACAGTTTCAGAAGTTTATGGATGTCTTCAAGAAATTGTCCATTAACATTCCTTTTATTGAAGCATTGGAGCAAATGCCGAGATATGCAAAGTTCATGAAGGATATTTTGTCACGAAAGAGAAGGTTGGTAGAATTTGAAATAGTGGCTTTGACGGAGGAGTGTAGTGCAGTTCTGCAGCAGAAGTTGCCACCCAAAGTTAAAGATCCGGGAAGTTTCACTATTTCGTGCACTATTGGCAACCTTTCTTTCAGCAAGTGTTTGTGTGATTTGGGAGCTAGCATCAATCTCATGCCTTTATCTGTTTTCAAGCAACTTGGTCTACCGGAGCCAAAGCCAACTAATATCTCTTTGCAGTTGGCTGATCGATCTATCACGTATCCGAGGGGTATAGTGGAGGTTGTCTTAGTGAAAGTTGATAAGCTCATATTTCCTGCAGATTTTGTGATTCTAGATTTTGAAGAAGACAAGAAGATTCCCATAATCTTGGGAAGGCCGTTTTTAGCTACGGGTCGTACTTTGATCGATGTGCAAAAATGAGAGCTTACAATGAGGGTGCAAGATCAGAATGTCATCTTTAATGTCTTCAAGGCCATGAAATTTCCGATAGAGGAGGAAGAGTGTTGCAGTGTGGAATTAGTTGATACGGGTCAGAGAAAGAAGTTTGATCAGTTATTGAGCAAAAAATCTGACACGCACATGATAAAGCATCACATCAGTGATTTTATTGACAGTTCTTCAATTCGAGATCTTTCGGAAGTAAAGCTTGGGAAACTTCCACCGCATTTGAGGTATGTCCTTTTGAATAATGAGCTAGTGATCTTTGAAGAGGGGCATGATAACGTGTTGCGAAGGTGGAAAGCCGATGATAAGGAAGAAGGAAGTTTTGTTCAGCCGTTTGAGTCGGAAAAGCACCTTAGAGGTGTGAAGAAGAAAAAGAAGAAGATTAGGCCGTTCGGCGGTAAAATCAGGTTGAAGACTGATGGAAGAGATTTGTGAAAAGCTAGAAAACAAGATTTCAACATTCATATGAATGGTCTTTCTGTTGAGGACGGTTCAGTTGTAAGAACCCAGATTTTCGGTAGAATTAAAACTTTTCTTATTAAGAATAAGTATATACGTGAATAGTGTTTATCATGCATGAATAGTAATTTATGGATGGATAGTGATTTTAAGGACCAAGAAAATTTTCACGCCACCCTATGTACAAGACATGGTATGGATATTTCAAAGTCATATTAGTGATTCACGAAGCAGATAAGTGTATGTAAAGACGACCGGAATTCAGAAATTCCAATTTGTATTCTGGTGCAATATTTGACCGGGCAGTGAATTATATATTATTATATTCAAGAAATGAGATATTAATTTTGAGAAATTAAGGATTAAGTGACAACCATTGGTGGAGAAATAAAAATACAAGGAAGGATATTACATGCAAGTATCATGTAACTAGATAATTAGGAGAGTAAACTAGAAAGCAAAAAGTAACTAGATGAATAGTGTAAAGAATGTGCACCATACTTTAGGGGATAAGGAGGTATGGCTTGAACCTAGGCTACTAGACTAGGGTGGAGACATGTGAATGATATACATATCAATACATATCAATAATACATCCCATAATTCAAACCACACATCAAACAAGAAACAAAACAATTAGCAAGCTTGTCCAATACACCTTGCACAAACCCCAAGGTGATAATATCATCCATACATCTCTAATAATATCTAGATATCACATTATTTTGTCACTTGACCTTTCAAGTAACCAAGAAGCAAGCAAAACACTCCATTTCTCTCCATTCTTTCCAAGCTGCTAGCAGAAACACTCTCAAGAAGAAAATTCATATCTCCATTTATATCCATGATAAAATCACCATATTTTAACCACAGCTCCCTCATACTATGAAGAACATTCTCTCAAAATTTCATGTCAAGATGATGAGTATAGCCTAGTCAAATCTCTTCCCAAAGTTGAAGAACCGAGCTGCCCAGAATCCTAGACAGCTTCTGTACTGATTTTCAAATGGCCATATCTCCTTCATTATTCAATGAAATTTGGTGTTATTTAGATTTTTGGAAAGCTGTTAAGATGCTCTATAACTTTCCTTTAGAAGCCTCAATCAAAAAAGCTCGGTAAGGGCCTCGTTTTCCATGATCTTACAGTCGGGTTCTAATAACTCCGAATTACTAACTTTGTTTTCTTCATTTCTTTTGATCATTCAAGCTTATCCAAGGCTATACAAGGATTATACAAGGTTTATAAAGCTATTACAAACATCAAGGAAGGTATAAAACTCTAACCACTCTTAGTCATGGATTGTTTATGGTTTATAATGTTAGATCTAAGAGTTTTAGTGCATATCTTGGTTATAGGAATTATGGATGATGAAAATCTTGAGGTTATATGTTGTTGATGTGATTTTAAAGCTTGTACTTAGTGTATATAACCCCATGTATGCTATAGAGACAAATCTTGGTGGTTTTGATGGTAGATGTGATGTATAAAGTGGGTTCTTGAATGTTTAAGAAAAGATGTGTGCTGTGTAAAATCCTGGGAGTATGTACTGTCTTGTGATAGGGTTTTGAACCCCTAAATCTTGTCACCCGAGGACCTAATTTATATGGTTGGAAAGATAATTGAATGTAGTTTCTAGAAATATAAGGTTCATACCCAGGAGATGTGTAGATCTTGAGTTATGGCCGGATTAGTGCAGTGTGGTTCTGGAATTCAGACTGCACTGTGTTGTCAACTTGTGAACTGAGTTAGGACCCCTTAAAATTATGCTAGTGTTATGAAAATTTGAGGGTAGTTAGATTATACAGTTGTGAAGGCTGTCCAAAAAGAATTGGAATAAAATTTGTATTTTTCAATTTTATAAAAATGTTAGAGCGAAGTGCGCGCGAGTGAAAAATCACCTAGGAGGTTAGTTTAACGTAGTTTTAAGAGTACTCACTTTTGTTTCAAGTTTGAGGAATGGATTCGGGTCGAATGGGTAACTAATGTGATAAATTGATGACATGGTCGTATGGGAGGGTTAGTGGTCACAAATTGGAGTCTTTAAGTTGGTCTTACATCCTTTAAAACCTTACGACTAAGTAGTGTTGTTAAGGTACTAACGTACGAATATTGATTATGTATAGATCTTCGTTCCACGTCGCGAGCTCGACCACCCCACCCTACCAAGTCAAGTTTACTTTTCAAAACTTATATATAAGGATTTTCACTGTATTGTTTGTGGCTTTCAAACGTATTATATGCTTATGCTTTATGAGGTTATGTTGAAGTTTGAGATATATGCACATATGTGTTTGTACACCCTTGAACTTAGAATGAAAATGTTTTCTTCGGACAACGACTCTAGCAATAGAGGTCGTAGCGGTCCAAATATGCTATTGACCGGGGAGCGGTATATTATTGTATCGTGATTAAATTACGAAAACCCGAAGGGTCATTCGGGAAGTATCGTATACTTAAGTATTTATTATTTTTACATTATTATAAATACTCAAAAATATCTATCTTGGATTAAAAGCTTATTTTAATTAAATAATTATTTTATTAATTGTTTATATTAAATCTCAAAATATCATTTATTAATTATTGTTCATTATTTTAAAGACAAAACTAATCCAAGATACCTTCATCGTTTTCAAACTCGAACTCTTTCGAACCCAAAACATTTTCGAAAATCCCCGGTCAGGTTTTGCTTCTTGTACACTTTTCAAGAATTTATCGGTCGACTGAGGTCGAACTTCAACTACTCGAACTTTCTATCAAAATGATTTTTGACAAGAAAGAAAAAAAAGAGGACTCTGGCAGGTGTGGGAATCGTTGACGAACGATTCCCGGGATGTGTAAGTGGCCGTGAGCCAGGCGGTCCATCAATTATTATTCCGGCCCAGGTGTTGCCGAAGGATGATTACGGATGTAGTTTTCATCGAGGGTGATTACGGATGTAGTTTTCACCCGAGGATAGTTACGGATGTAGTTTCTATCCTTCTACCGGTAGAGAAGACCCGCGAATTATTGGACTTGGATGTGCCGACTGATCATCGTCAATCCCTGTAAGGTTTTATGTTTTTTTCAAGTCCCATCCTCCACTTTGGAAAAATACTCAGACACTGCTTCTTGGGCCTAAGTGCCAAGTTGCCGATAGTGTGATTTTTGATAAGAAAAATATTGACATCGTGCAGTATCTAGAACTGCAAGATTTTCTATAAAGATTGGCACGTGTTAGTGCACTCTTGCAATTATTTCAAAGAATGAAATGTTTTTGAATTAGAAACCTTCTAAGTTATGGAAGGAAAGAGGTTTGCAATGATGTATTCCCTGTACAGTATGTTAACCGTAAAGTGTTTTGCCGAAAATGATATACTCATATGTATATATTTTCAAACTTGAGATATATTGAAATGGGAACCTTATAAAGGGTTCATATGTTATTCTTAAAGCTCCTTAGTGAGTATAGATGTTTTATTCAAACTCGGACATATATATTGTCCAATTATGTTTTGAAATCTGAGATATATACCCATATAGTTGGGAATGTTTTCGAAATAAACCACATTATTATTTTTCAAAATGGTGAACTTGCTGAGCATTATGTAGCTCATTCTTGCTTTATAAAAACTTTTCAGAAAGAGAAGAATTTGGCCGATTAACTCCGCACCAGCAGAAGAGGAGTAGAAGATTTACCCCGGAGATGATTTAGTTCCTGATAAATACTACAGAGTAAGTCTGATAGGTTTTCAACTGTAATAGTAAGACTTGTCTTCAAGTGTAGTTGTATAAGTGGAAGTGCGTAAGATTCTAGATTGTACAGATGAGTTGTAATATTTAGTGTTACTTTTGATTATCGTTTCTGAGGCTCTAACTTGTTTGTGCGTAAGATTGAGGTCTGGATGGATGTATTGTTGAGTTGTAAAGTTAATACAGGTATGATATGGTTGGATGGTGATGTGACGACTTGAATCTTTGACCTCGGATTTGGGGGCGTCACATCAGTTGTTCTTTTGAAACCGCCACGAGTTGAGGAAGTAACGTCAAGCTATTGACGTTAAACAAGCGCTTCGTGGGAGGCAACCCACGTGTTTCAACAATTAGGTATGTTTTCTACTATCCTTCGTATTACCTTCAATTCAATGGGGACATTGAATGTTTTAAGTTTGGGGGTGATTTGGGAATTAGTAGTTGTATTTGTTGTTATATTATGTGTTCATATAGGATATCATGCTTTGCATATTAGTAGTAGTTCATGCATGTATGTTTGTATTATCTACGTTTGTTTCATGTAGGACATTTTGTTTTGTTTTTATTTTTCATAAACCATGTGAGTTCATTTTAGTTGCATTTTCATGGCATGCATATTTCATGATCCCTTAGGACGGGTTAATTCTGATTGGTAGGTAGGTGTCTAATTTAGTATGGTAATGATGAATAGAAGGTTGATTTAAGTTCCTATGAAATTGACGTGCATGATTCAGAAACAAATTATTTTCACAGTCTCATCGTTTACTTTTGGGCTAGGTTAGGGTTATGCTTGTTTGGATGCTTTGAGATTTAATCACCTGATTATATTTAGAATTTGCGTTATTCCCTTTATGATGTAGGATCACTTATGTCTAAGTTTGGGGGAAAACAAGAATTTCATGCTTAATTATAAATAATTGTCAATAATGGCTAGGCGTCAAATGGCTAGTAGCCGGCTCATATTTATATGAGTAGTCTAGGGTTGGAAATGAGAAAGGCTCATTCCAGATTGTGTAAAAAAAAGAAAAAAAAAAGAGTCATGTAAATAGTTTAAATGCAAAATTAACCACGAGTGAGCTCTTTAATACTCGAGTAATTAAGTCTGAGGGGACTTAATCCTAGTGACCTAAGGCTATTATAGTCTGGGATCCACTGGCCTAACACTCGCTACATGGGTATTATTGTATAAGCCTTTTTGGGTCTCATTCATTGCACGGTTAAATAAGCATACTTGTATATATGTGTCGTAGTAGTTAGTAATAAAGCATGAATTTCTGTCTACCTTGGATAAGGATGGAGGTGTTGCTAGGTTATGAAGTGTTTACAGTCTATTCTATTTATAAACCTGTGATTGTCTTGGCGAAGAACATGTATGATTGTGATCTAGTTTTGGGAGTATTCTGATGAGCATCGCACACACGCACGTTTCTGTTCATGTTTTGTTAGTATACAGGGACTTAGTCGAGCTCTACTTGGATTTATTTGCATTCTTTGAGATATTTCCTTGTTAGTTGGTTTTGGTTAGTTTGAAGGGGATCCTTGCATATTCATATTAGTTGCATTCATGCATTGCATTGCATTAGGTTAGATGGATTTTGTGGGTACATTCGTTATAGGCCCTCACGAGACCTTACTCGTCCACTAGGGCTGCCTAGGGGTTTAAAGGGATTGTTGCATATGCCAAATGCAACCGTGATCACCTACGGAAGTGGTACTAATTAGTTGGCGGTTAATTGTTTATGCTTGAGGACAAGCATCGGTTTAAGTTTGGGGGTGTGATAAGTGGATTTTATATCCACTTGGAGCATTTCATATCGGCTTAAATTGACTGTCTTGGACTCAAGTTTGTGGTATTTTTTATGTGTTTTGTTTAGATGTGCAGGTTCGCAAGGATATCGACTAGGGTTGCTGTTTCCGTCAAGTTTGGAGTTGATTTATGATATGGAATGAAGAACGGTGTCTTAATATAAACTACTAAAAGGGTTACAATTCAAGGAATTGAAGACGGGAAGTTCGCGCAAGAAGAACGGAAGAAAACGGAGAAAAATCAGCGTTCGACAGGATGTTCACGCGCTGGGAGCACGCTCAACAGTAAATTCATGCGCTGGGAGCGCGTATTGTGCGCTGGGAGCGCGTAGTCCGACCTAGAAAAATCCTGAAAATGTCCGTTTTGCCCCTATTCGAATTCTATTTGTATTTTTGGTATCCAAACCTATTTCTAGTTGTATTGTAGGTTGTTTTTCTTGCTTGGAAAGATATCTAGGCCTATAAAAACACATTCTAGCCTTGTAAATTGGATCGTTTTTATTATTGTATCATAGCTTAGATCTGCAAAGGAGAGAAGGATTCAACGCTCGTGACAAGCAATAGATCTAGATCTACTTCATCTTTTGTGTTATTCTGGATTCTAGATTTGTTTTCTCAACTCTTTGTTTTATTAATATAATTACTTCTTTTATTCATATCTTGTTTATTATCATGTTTTCATCAAATCCCATGACGATGAACGGTTCAATTATGAACTAAACGTTGTCATGGGATTCTAACGGATTTATTTATGGAACTTAGTATCTTGATGCTTTAAAGATCTGTGTATGGTGTGTAATTGATATCCTCGTATGGTTAATCTTAATGCTTTTAGATGCGTAGCTAACATCTAAATTGAATTGTTAATCTCTTGTGAAGTGAAAGTGGATCTTGAGATTTAGAACTTGCCATGCTAGCATAGGTTCATAATTGTTTATCAATATGATTCGTCGTGTGAGATGAAAATAATTATACTGCCCTGTGTGATCTTTGTGGATAACTTGCTCTTCAACCATTATGTTTTAAAATTCTACAGACATATAGGGTCTAAGCATAATTGGTGTCTATTCATCTTCTATCTCTTTTGTGGATGTATGTTTAGTTTGGTATACGTATGCTGACAGGTAGCGTGTACTTGTTTCGTGTTATCCGATCAGATATCATAACCATTGCATATAGTGATTAAAGGCGTCAGATCTAAGGGAAGTATTTAATGAAGTTAAGATCCCATGTTTATTCTCTTATAAGTAATTCGATTTCAATTCTCATTAGTTAATTTAATTCATAGTTTAGTAATTTGCTTCTTAGTTTAATTTAGATAATTAAAAACCCCAACTTGTTATTTGTCTTAGCAGTGGATTAAAACCTTATATTGTTGCATAGGTACATCTACTGAATTAAAACCTACACCAGATCTCTGCGGAACGAACTCGATTTTATCTATATTACTTGTGACCACGTATACTTGCGTGATATTGTGTAAACAGCCGTCTCCATCAGTTTCTCAAGTTAATCGAGGGGCTTCCACTAGATTTTCTCCGATGGAAAGCCCCAATCCTTTAGTTTTCTTTCAATTTCGTTGATTTCTTTCAATAAAACCCAATTTTTTGGGTGTTTGTGTGTCTCTTCTTTTGGAGTGTGTGTTTTGTCTCTCCTTTTGGAATGTTTTGTTATGTTCTTAATTAGTCATGTTTGGGGTTGTCTGGTGTTGGATCTATTGAAAATGATTTTGTTGATGTTTTTGGGGATCTGGAAAGGCTGCATCGAAGATGGGGCGGTGGCGATGATTGCAAGAGCTCACATTTCACAACCAAAGGTTGTTCATCCGTTGGGGGTTTTCACTTTCGGCATGTCTATAGCTGGTATCCGGCATGTAGATAGCTGGAGTGTTGTTCCTCTAACCTCAATTTATTCAATTGGGGCTTCTGAATACTGAGCTAATAACGGTTGTTATATGATAAGGTCAATTGTGATGCTGCTGTTTTCAGGAATGTTGGTGCAGTTTGGATCGCTTGGAATGTCTTCATTTTCATTTTTAATTTCAAAATTTTTTAAATTCTATGTGCTAAACGATCAGGAAACAAATCAGCTAATTGTTTTTAGTTTGTTATTTGTTTTCCAACCTGGTTGTATCAGCAGTCGGGGGTTTGTCCCGGCTATATTATGATTTATTGAATGAAAATCGCTTTATTTCTGACAAAAAAAAAACTATTGCGACATATTAATAAATTTTAGTCATTAACTTATCTTTACATTTATAGATTCGAATTATAATATATTATATTATATGAAAAAATAAATTAATGATATATAATATTCGATTTGGTTATAAATTTTTCAATTATTTAAAGTAATGTTATAATAATAATCAAAATTTACTACAATTGATAATTTTCGTTAACAATCAGACCTTTGAATACTAGACTATCAATAAAACTGATTATATAAAAATGTATAATACTAGGCCACCTATTATAGAAAATATTTTGTTGAATTGCATATGGGTCTATCAATTGATTTGTAAACCATTATAACAGTAGGACACTCATTACTATTCATTATTAATTTATACATATATATGTACTTGTCGTGTGAATGATAAAATATTTGGTATTTCGAATATATAGATTTATTACTAAATTTTTTATCGTGTTTTTCCATTTTTATTTACTAATTTAAATTATAATCTATACTATATACTATACTATAATAAGAGAAAATGAGTATTATTTGTAGTTTGGTTAACCTCTTATTTTTTGTTATCCCCACATTTTTGTTATCCCTCATTCACAACCATTATATCTTCAACTCAAATAGATAATGACTGTTAAATATAACAATACTAAAAGTTGTTATATATAGAGATCATAGGTTCGATTCCCGCTAACAATATACAAATTTATATTTAATATTAAAAATTATTATATACAAAAATGTAAAGTTCAAATTCTTCTAATAACATATTAAAATTAATATTTATAATATAATATTATATTATGAACAAATTATAAAAAAAATTAAAAGTAACCCGTGATCTGCACGGGTTATAATTTAAGTATATTATAATATGAACTAATTCTTTAATCATATTTGTATTTTTTATTTACTAACTTAGATTTTTTTAATATAATATACATTAATGCTGCTTTCGAGATTAAGGTTGCTTCGTACAACATAAATCGAAGATGTGAGTTGTTGGACTATTTTTTGAATAAAAAATTTAGTACATTTTATTATTTGATTTGTAACTCCATTTTAAATTTTGTAACTCCAATATTAACTATATGTTGGGGGTTACAAAGTTAATTATTTGGGGGGTTACAAAGTTATTGTTGTTGGGGGTTACATTCTTCTACTCCTATATAAGGAGACTTGGGCTTCATTGTTTTGACACACAAAAAATTCCTCAAGTTTTATGGTCTTTTCATGCATTCTTCTTAGAGCTATAGGTTCTGTTTCTGTGAGATAGAAATCATATTTGTTCGGCTCGTAGGAGGCGGGTCTAAGGTGCTTAAGACTACCTTAACACACCTTCAAGCACATACGGAAGGGGCTTATCTGTTTTAAGGACAGCGTGGTTTTCACGTGCCTCGAATTATTTTCGGTATTTTCTTCTTATAATCTTGATTTCAGGTACAATCTCTTACTATTCTTCCTACGAGCTTAAAACAGATAACATAATTCTTATGAATTATTTTAATCAATAAACTAATTTATTTGAATTTTTTTTCTCGGGAGTATAGTATTTTGATGATGCTGATGCTTTTTTGGATTAATTTTATGCGCATATTGTTATGATTAGCCTGATTAGATATGCACTGGGCGGTTAATTTTGTTGTCTCTCGTATCTCATGTATGCTATATTTGTCATTTAACGTGCTTTGCTTTTAATCATGTTTTAGACTGTTAAATATAATTGATGTGTTTTAATCAGTGTTTAAGTGTTACAGTGAATTATCAGAGTTTAGCTGGAAGCGGTCAGAGTTTAGTGTAAACTCTGACGGATGGAAGCTCGACAGAGTTTGTCAAACTCTGTCTGGAGGCAGCGTCTACTGGTCAACAGTGATTGGAGATTTATTATGGAAACGATATCTTTCTTTGAAGATTGGATAGCTATCAAAGAGATTGAGTTGACTTAGGAGACGTGTGACAATCTGTAATTGATATCATTGTATAGTTGATTATTAGGAATATCAATTAGAGATTCTATCGAAGCTGTATGTTTTATAAATACAGTTAGGTTAACCCTAGAAGGGTATCGTACAACGAATTATCTTTATTGTAACCTAGCAGCTCTTTGTGATAGTTTACATCACGAAGAGGGTTCTTAATACCAGAAGTTTTTAAGTGCATAAATGTAAGAACCCTAATTTTTGGTAATATTTCCTTTTATTTAATATCTTGTGACATTGTCATTTTGGAACCTTTCTAGTCATCCCTGTTGATTAATAGAATTGATTGTCTGAGAAACTGCGTTGTTGCATTTATTATGTAAGATATACAGAGAGATTGTGAAGGCAAGAGTCTTACTGTTAGTAATATTTATTAAACTTGGGATTTGAGAATGGTTAGAATATTAAAGGATTTATTAAGAGTTATGACGAGGAATTATGAACATTCGAGGAATTTACACAATAAGTACTTAAGGAATTATAGGGGAAATCTCTACGCGACGAAATATTATTACGAGAGAATAATTAAGATACGATACGAAGTAAGGATTAAATGACAAGCATTGGTGGGAGAATAATATTACAAGGAAAGAAATTACATGCAAGTGCCATGTAACTAGCTAGTTAGGAAAAGGAACTAGAAAGCATAAAGTGGAAGTGAATAGTGACATGTATGATGGGTGATGTACCTAGGGGACAATAGGGCATGGGAGGCAACCTAGACTCTAGCTTGGCATCATGTGACTACACCTAATACCCACAATAATACATATCCTACTTAGCATTTTCTTACCATTCAAAACAAAACAAAAAGAAAAACACTCCCCCCCCCCTAGAAAAAGCTCTCGGCCGAACTACTAGGAGAGAGAGGGAGAGATTTTCTCTCCAACATTTCTTTATCTACAACCTCAAGCAAAAATCCTAGAGCTTCCTTGCATCATAATAGAGGTATGGTATCAATTTCATAGCCTTCCATCCATTGATTCTTGAGATATAAATTGTTGAAAGTTTAGAAAAGTGTTAACATAAGTTGTTATCTTTTAGATCTTGAAGGATTAAGGTTTGTGAGGGCTCATCCAAGTGTTCTTAGTTGTTGTAAAGCTCATCCAAGGTCTTTAGCTACTCAAGAAGGTATAAAATCTCAAACCCCCCTTGGTTATGTGTTGTTCATATAGTATGGTAGT
Source organism: Saposhnikovia divaricata (assembly GCA_036435485.1). Lineage (NCBI taxonomy): Eukaryota > Viridiplantae > Streptophyta > Magnoliopsida > Apiales > Apiaceae > Saposhnikovia > Saposhnikovia divaricata. The sequence continues at coordinate 137,174,945 of CM071599.1, read as the reverse complement.
AGATCCATGTGTTTTAGGACTTATCTTGGATATATATGTATTGGATAGCATGGATCTTGGGTTTTGATGTTGAGATTGTGATTTTTATGACTATGGTTTATATATATATCTCCATGAGTGTTATGAGTCATGATCTAAGTGTATTAAGTGGTGATTATGTTATGGAAGTATGAAAAATGGTTGATCCAAGTAGTTTGAGCTTGCTGAGTTTGTCCAGGAACTTTGATCTGTGTTGTAGCACGATTTTGAACACCCAAATGATGTCCCCTGATGTCCTACCTTATATTTTTGGAAAGATAATTGAATGTAGTTTCTGGAAATGTAAGGTTCATAGCTAGGTGATGTGTGGATTTTTAGTTATGGCCGGAGGAGTGAATTTTGTTTCTGGAGTATGGACTGCATTAAGTGACCCCCTTGTGAACCTTGTTTAAACACCTTAAAATATATTTGGGATCATGGAAAAATTTGAGAATGTAGGTAATGCAGTGGTGAAGACCACCCAAAAGGAATTGGATTAAAATATGAATTTTTGGATTTTATAAAAATGCTAGAGTAAAATTTGCGCAATGGAAAAAGTCGATTAGTGGAACATTATTCTAGGGTTAGTTGTTATGATTCGAACGTAGTAACTAAATTAAGTCGAGTAAGTGACGAGTGTAAACGAGTGATGACATGGACCTATAGTGGGGCTAGGGAGTCATAAGACGAAGTCGTTAAGTTAATTTCGTACCCCCTTAAAACCCCGTAATTAGAGAGAAATTGTTAAGGTACTAACGAACGATTATTGTTTATGTATAGATCGTTCGAATCCGCACGCTCGACCACCCCAACCAAACCAAGGCAAGTTTACTTTTCAAAACTTATCCCTATACAAGGATTTTCACTGTTGTGTTTGTAGTTTTCAAATTATATCAAATGCTATGTTTATCGAAGTATTGATGCAATTGAGATTGAACAAGTGCATGTATGCTTTTACCCCCTTGAACTTAGATTGAAATGTTTTCTTCGGACAACGACTCTAGCAATAGAGGTCGTAGCGGTCCATATATACTATTGACCGGGGAGCGGTATATTATTATATCGTATCTAGATTGCGAAAACCCGAAGGGTCATTCGGGTGGTATCGTATACTCAAATAACTATTATTATATCTTCGTAATACTCGAAACCCTATCTTGGATTAAGAGTTTATTTTATCGAATAATTATTTTATTAATTATTAATATTAAATCTTAAAATACTATTTATTAATCATTGTTCATTATTTAAAGACAGAGTTAATCCAAGATACTTTTTAATTCTTTCAAACTCGAACTTTTTCGAACTCAAAACATTTTCGAAAACCCCCGGTCAGATTCTGCTTCTTGTATGATTTCAAGAATCATCGGTCGACTGATGTCGGACCTCAATTACTCTGTTTTCAATCAAAATCAAGTTTTAAAAGAAAAGAAAAAGGGACTCTGGCAGGTGTGGGAACCGTTGACGAACGATTCCCGGGATGTGTAAGCGGCCGTGAGCCAGGCGGTCCATCACTTATTATTCCGGCCCAGGTGTTGCCGAAGGATGATTACGGATGTAGTTTTCATCGAGGGTGATTACGGATGTAGTTTTCACCCGAGGGATAGTTACGGATGTAGTTTCTATCCTTCTACCGGTAGAGAAGACCCGCAGATTATTGGACTTGGATGTGGCGACTGATCATCGTCAATCCTTGTCAGGTTTTGTGTTTTCTTTAAGTCCCATTCCTCCATTTTGGAAAAAAAATGCTTTGACACTGCTTTTTAGGCTTTCGTGCCAAGTTGCTGATAGTGTTTTATTTTGATGAGAAAGATGTTGAATCAATGCAGTATCTAGAACTTCAAGTTTATTTTGAAAACAAGGGCACATATTGTTGCACCTTCGAGATTTATCAATTATGACAAGTGATTTTATAACTGATTGAAACAAACAAATATATCAACTGCCAATCATATGAGATGTTATATTGCCTATCTTATATATATTTCTTGCTGAGCTATAGTTGCTCACTCTTGCTTGTTTTCAAATTTTACAAACACAACAGCTAAGCGAAATGGCAAGACCCAGGCACACTGTTCGAAAGCAGGTGACTAGGCCCGAGCCACCACTTGAGATCCCACCGGTAGGCCCCATTAGCTGGATTGGTTGGCAGCTTTTGTTAGTACGTTTTATTTATCAGCATGACCTGTGCAAGGCAGTGTATCGTAACAAACTTTCAAGCCGCCAACTTCGCTTCATATCGAAGTGTTGCTGGTAGCATAAATACTATTTAATTCGGTCTGTAATAACTCTGATAACTTTATTACTGTTTAATCAATGTGTGACGTTTCTGAGGCTCTAACCTGTGTGTGTGAGTGTGGTGTGAGTTTATTGTGGGGTCGATGGCTGTGTTATATATATTATGTGCAAGAGCAGGTATGTTACTAATGGAAAATGGACCGTGAGCGCCTAGATCTCCGACCCCGGATCTGGGGGCGTCACAATAAACGTCTTACTTGTTAAACTCTCATACGAATTTGATTATTAATTGTGTATTCGGCCTAACAAGTGGTATCAGAGCCAATCTATTACTTTATTACAGGTTAAGATCCAAACACAACAATAATCATGTCAGCAATTCCTCCACCAACACCTACTGTTTCTGAAAAGGCTCCTACTACTTTGAGTCGTTATGAACCAATCAGGGTTCCTATTCTCAGGCCATTAGAGTATGCTATGTGGAAGGTGAAGATGACTATGTTTCTGGAGGCTACAGATCCAGAATATCTTGACAGGATTTATGAAGGCCCTCACAATCCTACAGAGCTATCTGTTGCAGCTGCTGGTGAAGAAGCTAAAATAGTTCCAAAGGAAAAGAAGGACATGACTCCTGAAGATCTATCATCAATTGCTAAGGATACAAAGGTTAGGCATTTACTGCATAGTGCTTTAGACAATGTTATGTCTAACAAAGTCATTAACTGCACCACTGCAAAAGAGATATGGGATGCTCTTGAAGTCAGGTGTCAAGGAACTGCGGCTATTAAGAAGAATAGGAGAAACATACTCACACAAGAGTATGAGCATTTTGAGGCTAAACCTGAAGAGACCATGACAGAAACATTTGATAGATTCTGTAAATTGCTCAATGATCTGTCATTGGTCAACAAAGAGTATGATCTAGAAGACTCAAATCTCAAGTTTCTTCTTTCTCTACCTGAAAAGTGGGATGTGAAAACAACCACTATTAGAGACAACTATGATCTTACTGAAACAGAGATTGATGAAATCTCTGGGCTGCTCAAAACTCATGAATTGGAAATGGAGCAGAGAAACAGGAGATCAAGCAGGAAGGCAAAGTCTGTTGCTCTTAATGTTGAAGAGAAGCCTCAGAAGAAAGAGGCATCAAGAAGGAAAATGAAGGGAAAAGCTTTGGTCATACACTCAGAAAGTGAATCATCAAACTCTGATTGTGATTCAAACTCTTCTGAATCATCTGACTCTGAGGATGATGAAGAAGAAATGAGGAAAATGGCTGTGTTAATGGTGAAGACCTTCAAGAAAATGGGCTTCAAGAATTTCAAGAAAGGGAAAAGGTTTTCTAGAGATTCAAATGAAGACAGGAAAAGCTTCAGGAAGTTTGATAAGAGAGATTCTAAAGGGAAGAAGGATAAGTCTGAAATTCAATGCTACAAGTGTAAGGAGATGGGTCACTATGCTCCTGAGTGCAAGAAGGGTAAAACTGGAAAGGTACTCTACACTAAAGGCAGAGATTGGGAAGATACTTCAGATTCTGATGAAGAAGTGAACTATGCTCTCATGGCTACTACTGAATCAGAAACTTCTGAAAATCAGGTACCTCTAACTACCTATGCTTATAATATTGATGACATTGCTCAATTAAGAATTTATCTTAAGTCATTGCATATAAGTTATAGGGATCAGACTTTAGAAAATGAGAGGATAAAATCTGAAAATTCTGAACTTAAGGTTAGAAATAAACTTGTTGAAGAAAAACTTGAAAACATGCAACAAGTTCAGAAAGAGAGAGATGATGCTGTTTCTATAGAACAGAATTTGCTTCAGAAATATAAACAACTAGAATCTGAGTTGGAGGAAGCAAATAAGAAAATTAGGACTTGGACTAATTCTGGAAAGGACACTCAACAAATTTTTCAAACAGACACTGTTGGTCTAGGTTATAATGAGGGAGATGAACTTAGATTTCAAAATCAAGTTAAAATCATACCTCATTTTGTACATGGAACCAGTAAATTTTTGTCTGAAAATGAAAAAGAAACTGTTAAAAGTAAACCAGTAAAAACTAGTGTTAAACAGGTTAATATTGGTTCAATGACAGATAAACAACTCAAACATAAACTGAAGGAGTTAAAATCTGTTAAGAAACAGAGAGTGTCAAATAAGAACAGAAATGGAAAAGTAGGCATCACTTCAGGAAATAAACCAATGCTTGCTAGTTATGCTCCAAGAAAGACATGTCATAACTGTGGTAGTACTAAGCATCTTGCAAATTTCTGCATGAAAAAAAAAATATAAATTCTTTACCTACCAAGTCTAAGGTAAAGAAGGATCTTGCTAGAACTAAGCCACAGACTCTATGCACACACTGTGGAAGCACTTGGCATTCCATTTATACTTGCAGAGAATATCATGCTATCTATCATAATTACTATGAACTGAAACCCAATCTGAAATGGGTTAAAGTTGATACTGCAAGTGTAAACACTGATACTGTTAGCTCAAACTCTGATAATGTTAATTCCGCTGCAAAAGCTAACAAAGTTAAGAATGTCAAAGGATCCAAGCAAGTCTGGATCCTTAAATCTAATCCTCAGTAATTGCTTGTGATTGCAGGGCAACAGGGAGGCAACCCTAGTCGTGGACAGTGGATGTTCAGGATACATGACTGGAAATAAAGCCCTGCTATCAGACTATGAGGAGAAGGTTGGCCCAAAAGTTTCCTATGGTGATGGCAATGTAGGAAGAACATTGGGATATGGCAATATTAATCTTGGAAATGTCATCATCAACAATGTAGCTCATGTCCCAGGACTCAAGCATGACTTGTTATCTGTGAGTCAAATCTGTGACAAGGGATATCATGTGGATTTTCAACCTGAATATTGTGAAGTTATCAGCAAATCTACAGGAAAGGTTGTTCTAGTTGGTCACAGGCAAAACAACATTTATGAAATCAAGCTTTTGATAGACTCTGTTGGAAAAGCTGTTTGCCTGTCTACAAGAATGTCTAGTGAAGAGAGTTGGAAGTGGCACAAGAAACTCTCACATTTGAACTTGAACAACATCAATGAATTGATCAGAAAGGATCATGTAAGAGGACTCCCAAAGGCTCTGTTAAATGTTGATGGCCTATGTGATTCATGTCAGAAGGCTAAACAAAGGAAGTCATCTTTCAAGAGCAAGACAGAATTTTCAATCACTGATCCCTATCATCTTCTGCATGTTGATCTCTTTGGTCCAGTAAATGTTATGTCTATAGCTAGGAAGAAATATGCTTTAGTCATTGTTGATGAATACACTAGATTCACTTGGGTGTATTTTCTAGCAAAGAAGGATGAAACTGCATTAACTCTGATGGAGCATGTGAAGCTTCTGGACAAAGGATCAAGTAACAAAGTCAGAATCATCAGAAGTGATAATGGAACTGAGTTCAGAAATGCAACAATGGAAGAATTCTGCAAGGACAATGGAGTGAAGCAAGAATTTTCAGCACCTGGTACACCACAACAAAATGGTGTAGTTGAAAGGAAAAATAGAACCTTGATTGAAGCTGCCAGAACTATGCTTGATGAAGCAAAATTGCCAACTTATTTCTGGGCAGAAGCTGTTCAAACTGCTTGTTTTACTCAAAATGCCACACTGATCAATAAGCATGGAAAAACACCATATGAGATGGTGAAGAAAAAGAAGCCTAACCTGAAATACTTTCATATTTTCGGGTGCAAATGTTTTGTTTTGAAGACTCATCCTGAACAGTTAACCAAGTTTGAGCTAAAGGCAGATGAAGGAATTTTTGTTGGCTATCCACTGTCAATAAAGGCATTCAGAGTTTACAATCTGAGAACTAAAATGATCATGGAATCTATACATGTGTCTTTTGATGATAAGAAGATAACTGGACTTGAAGACAAAGATGAATATGATCAACTGAACTTTGAAAATGAAGATTTAAACTCTGATGAAGTAAACTCTGATGAAACAATTCTGACAGACTCTGTTGAAACAAACTCTGAACCTCTACTGGTAAACACTGGAGAAACTTCTCAGCCACAACAAAGGGAAGAACCAGTTGAGGGGGAGCATGATCAAGATGAAGACTCAAACACTGATACTGAGTCAACTGAAAAATCTGGATCAAACTCTGATGATTCCAACTCTGAAAATTCAAATTCTGACTCTGGGCAGTCAAGTTCAGGGAGAGTCTCAGAAAACGAAGATAGATCACAACAAAATCAGGAGAGCATGGATCAAGGGGGAGGATCACATGCTGACAGACGTCATTTGCCTTCTGCTAGGAAATGGACTAAATCACATACACCTGATTTGATAATTGGTGATCCAGATGCAAAAGTGAAAACAAGAAGTGCTACTGCAAGTGAATGTCTGTTTCATGCATTCTTGTCTAAAAATGAACCAAAGAAAGTGGAAGAAGCTCTTCAAGATGCTGACTGGATAACAGCAATGCAGGAAGAGTTGAATGAATTTGAAAGAAATGAAGTTTGGACCCTTGTACCAAGGCCAAAGAACAGATCTATTGTTGGTACTAAATGGGTTTTCAGAAACAAGACTGACAATGAAGGTGTTATCACAAGGAACAAGGCTAGACTGGTAGCAAAAAGCTATTCACAGCAGGAAGGAATAGACTATGATGAAACATTTGCTCCAGTTGCAAGATTGGAGGCAATCATAATTTTTCTAGCATATGCCTCTCACAAGAAATTCAAAGTGTTTCAGATGGATGTGAAAAGTGCTTTTCTGAATGGAAAGCTTGAAGAAGAAGTGTTTGTTGAACAACCACCAGGATTTGTGGACCCCAAATATCCAGATTATGTCTACAGGCTAGATAATGCACTATATGGACTTAAGCAGGCACCAAGAGCATGGTATGAGACACTTGCTCAATTTCTTCTAGAAAGTGGATTCAACAGAGGAACAATTGACAAAACTCTGTTTTATTTCAATCAAGGAAGTGACCTTCTTTTAGTTCAGATATATGTTGATGACATTATCTTTGGGTCTACTAATGATAAACTCTGTAAAAAGTTTGCCAAGCTCATGCAGTCCAGGTATCAAATGAGCATGATGGGAGAGCTTAGTTACTTTCTAGGCCTACAGGTTAGACAAACAGATGATGGTATTTTCATTAATCAAGAAAAATATACCAGAAATCTTCTCAAGAAATTTGGTATGCTTGACTGTTCATCTGCATCAACTCCCATGGCAACAGCAACTAAATTGGACAAAAACACAGGAGTTTCGGTAGATATGACAAACTACAGGGGCATGATAGGATCTCTTCTATACTTGACAACTAGTAGGCCTGACATCATGTATGCAACCTGTCTTTGTGCAAGGTTTCAGGCAGATCCTAGAGAGCCACATCTGACAGCTGTGAAAAGAATCTTCAAGTATCTCAAGGGCACCATATCATTAGGTCTGTGGTACCCCAGAGAATCAGATTTCAAGCTACTTGGGTATTCTGATGCAGACTTTGCAGGCTGCAAGATAGACAGAAAGAGCACTAGTGGAAGTTGTCAATTTCTTGGTGACGGACTTGTCTCCTGGTACAGCAAGAAACAGAAATCAATTTCCACATCTACAGCTGAAGCAGAGTATATTGCAGCTGGTAGCTGTTGTGCACAGATCTTGTGGATGAAGAATCAATTGTTGGATTATGGATTGAGGTACAGTAAAATTCCTATTTACTGTGATAATCAAAGTGCTATTGCTATGACAGGTAATCCAGTACAGCATTCAATGACCAAGCACATCAGCATAAGGTACCACTTCATCAGAGAACATGTGGAAGAAGGGAATATTGAACTACATTTTGTGTCTACGAAACAACAGCTTGCAGATATCTTCACTAAACCATTGAGTGAAGCTACATTTACAAGACTGGTCAATGAACTAGAAATGGTCTCTGGTTCTGACTAGGAATGTTGGTTAGATTCAAATTTTACTTATGTATTGTATTACTCATATTTCCTGATTGGTTAAGTGCTAAGTGAACTCTGTTGATTAAACTCTGTTATGCATACTCTGTTAAACTCTGTCAGCATGCCTGTATGTCATACACTGTTAATAAGTTTGATAAACTCTGTGAACTCTGAGTTGATTTTTGTCTGAATGAAAACACCAATGAAGAAATATGTATGAAGCATGATTCTCAGAAGTTAATCATGAATCTTTCTGAGTTATTGTGATCCAATCTTAGATTGTGCAGAAAGTTAACACAGCATGATACTGGTTCATATTTATAGCATCTCTTAGTTTATTTTGTCCTAAACTTTGAGTCTATAAATACTGTGTGCATTACCTTTCATGAATAACTACTGATGTTGATGAACTCTAAACTCTGTTAGTTATACTCTGGTAGAATAAAATGCTTACTGCAATACCCCAAAGAAAATGTATATAGGTTGTTATACTCCTTTGAGATTATGTTGGATACTAGGATGACCCAGGAACTTATTGGTATATAATATGTTCTAAAATTCTCTGATTTTTGGTGACTAGTTAAATACTAGGATGACCCAGGAACTTATCAAAATGATAAGGGCTAAAATTTTTGAATTTTTGGTGACTGGTTCCAACCTCTAATTACTGGAATGAATAGAATTAAAAAAAATTATATATATAGGGGGTATAAAATAAATTAAAAGTTAATGTATATAGATTGATTACTACAGAGTTTAGCTTTCATCATACAGTCAGTGTTTACTATGACAGTTTGTGCATTCAGTGTTTATTGATTTACTTTATGGATTTTATGAAAAATTAGATGCTCTAAAAATTGATTTAGTAAACTCTGCTTCACACACACATATTTTCACAACTGTGCAATTTATGAAAGGGTTTCGGTGATAAAGTTTGAGAATTGACAAACGCTGTTGATTCGTGGTTCGTACTCTAAGGTAAATTTTCATTTGAATAATTTGAAAATTTTGGAGTAAATAGGGCTTTTGACAACTGTTAATAAGTGTATTGTTGATTTGTGGTTCGTACTTTGACCCTCAGAGTTCTCGAATAGAGTAATGGATATATCGAATAGTGTTTTCACAAATACCGCCTCGACTTGTCGAATGCTAGACTTCTCGAATAGAACAAAACACTTCTCGAATTGGTACTCTGTTCTGTTCCTGATTTAATTGTGATTATTGTTGATGAATTTGTTCCTTATATGATTACTTTAATTAGTTTTCATATTCTCTTCTTTCATTTACTTCCTTGAAGAACAGTTCATAAACATAAAAAAAATTGCAGAACACACTGAATAAGATTAGAGAAACAGAATTTTTCATTGATAATAAGAAAGAGATTACAAGCAAGTATTACATCTTTTTGTTCTCTCTATCTGCTAATCTATTCAACAGGAAAATAAAAGGTCAAGTCCAAACCACTCCATTGTTAGCAAACATCCCAGATCCCATCTTTGCCACTTTATTTGGGTGGAAGTTGAAGGGATAAGGTTATTTTTGCTGACATATTCATTAACAATGGTTGGTGGTGTTGGATGAGGATGCCTTCGAGGAAAGCCATGCTAATGTTGCTTGGAGAGCAGCATCGATGTCGATCACTCTTGCAGGTTTTTATCTCTCGATCTCTTCCAGACCGGCATCAATCTGCAGCCACAGAGTCTCAAGCTGCCTTTCCCAGTCAAACGCATCAAACTCTTCACGCGTATAGCTGAAGATATCTCTATTCTCTACGAGATGGAGATTCTTTTCTTTGATGGTAAAGTTTGACATTGTTATTCAGAGTGTGTTGTTTGAAGGGTTTTTGATTTTTCAGGGGAGAATGAAAGGTTAAAGGGATAGTGAACTAATCTGAACAAGTCTCTAGGCCTTAAATAGAGATGGGTAAGCAACGAAGTTCTAAAACGCTTCGTATTCTGGTTATTAATGGTTACAGGTAAACGCTTCATATTCTGGTTTTAATTGGGTCCAGGTATTTTAAGAGAGTGTTATTTGATTTTTTTTTAAATCAAATATTTTATTGTTATAATTTGCAAAATACACTTCTTAAAAATACGAGCACGTGACCCACTCACCCATTACTGTGTCCCACTCACCCATTATCGTGTCCCACTCACACATTAATCTAGGAACATAAGAGATTGAGTTTTTAATTACTCTAATTACTTTTGTGTCCAAACGATTGTGTTTTATTTTTACATCTCACAGTTCTCTCACTTTTCACTTGGGCATTCTCGTAAACACCTTCCTACATACACTTCTCTTAGGGATTCTTGCAAATTTCTTAACTCATGGGCTTCTAAACCATTCACTGCTCTTGGTCTACGATTTGTCCCTAACAACTATGAAACTCCACTCTATCATGAACGTGTTCCAGAAGCGTTTCATCTAATGCAGAATTTCTTGAGAGACTCAGAGATTGGACAAGCTCTGGTTGAACCTGGTACTCTCTCTGCATCTCAAATTGCCACTTTTTGGCAAAACTCAGTCTATGTGGATGGAGGAGAGAATGGGACTCCTAACATCATCTTCACTTATGAAGAACAAGAGTTTGTGATTACTCCACAAACTGTCAGAGATACAATGGGGTTTGATACACATACATCTTATACTTATGTGGTTGAACATCACTTGAGAAAGATGCTACAGGAGATAGGTTACATGGAATCTCTTGACAAGCTTGGCAGTGTCAAGAGGCCTAATCTCAGGAAGGAATGGAACTTTTTCTTCGATTGCATTACAAGGACATTCCAGAAGAAAGTCACCAACTGGGATGCCATTCCAATAGACAGTCTACAAATCGGGTATTCTCTACTCTATGGTAGTAATTTTGATTTTGGTAGATATGTTCTGATGAATTTAGGTGATAAACTGTCAGAGTCTACTACAGTTTATTATGCTCGATTTTGTCAAATGCTGTTCAATGCTTGTGTACCTGGTCTAGAGATTGCTGATACTGATGAAATTCAGCCTTTTAGAGTCAACAAGAGAATATTCTCTGATATGACTAATAAGGATGTTGGTAAAGAAAATCTACCTGCCTTTGTTCTGCCACTTGCTTTGCAGAATTTTCTCAATCAACCTCAGGACCAACCACAACCAGAACCACAACCAGAACCACAACCAGAAGCACAACCAGAAGCACAACCTGAACCACTAAACATTGATCGTACTCAAACACTAAACACTGAACCACCTACATCACCTATTCACTCAGCACCTACAAAACAACCTTCACACACTCCATAAACAAACTCTGAATCATCACAATCTCCACCACAACCACAACCTAAAGCAAAAAGAGGCAGAGTAAAGTCAGCACTAAACACTGAACGACATGCAAGAGTTAAGAAGGCAATAAAGACACAAATAAAAGAAAAACAGACATCTCCTGGAGCTGTTTATACTAGAAGAATGAAAAGATTGAAATAAACGGCAAACAAACCTAAGTCACCCTCAGTGGTCGCAGAATCTAGTAAGGAGGATTCAGATGAAGTGCCTCTAGCGAAGAGAAGAAAACTGGTAATCTCTGATTCTGTGGATGAAGATGTTGAAGCTCCAGAGGTAGTTTCACAGCAACTACCTACTGTTGAGGCTGAAAAAGATTCAATGCCTGAAGAAGTTCAAATGCCTGCAGAGGACAAAATGCCTGCAGAAGAGGATACTAGAGATGGTTTTTCTCCAATGAATGATATTCTTGATTCATTCATGCCATTCTCTAATCCTATCTCTGATACTGGTGCAGCTGATCAACCTACAGTTGTTCTTTCTGAAACTGTAACATCACATACTGAATTACTCTCAGATGCTCACCAGACTGCTGAAGGAAGAGATGAGATTGATCAACAACCTAAGGAGATAAACTCTAAGACTATTGTGAAATCTGCAGAGGATGTTGTACAGCCTATTGTTGACTCTACTACTAAACCTGTTACAGAGGATGTTATTGGCACTGTTGATGCATCCATTCCTATTCCTTCATCTTCTCATCATGTTGAAGCTGAGGTTGGAGATGAAACTGAAGGGAATACTGAGTCAAGCCCTTCTCAGAGTTTACCAGTCCAGACTGATGCTAAGGTTAAGGATTTTGCTGGTCCTTCAAATCAAGCAGATGCTGAAGAAGAACATCTTGAACAATTTTCAAATGACTGGTACAAGGACACTTGTATCTTTCCTTCTGCAAGAGCAACTGAATTTGTCAAGAGAACCTCCAGAACAATTACAAATCCAGAGATTCTATCTTGTCTTAAGGCTACAGTTGTACAAGTGAAGACTCTCAACTCGAGGTTTGATATGTGTCAAAAGGCAATCTCTGATGTTCGAGGTGATGTTGTTAGAGGAGCTGAAATGATTAAACTTGACAACAAGAATAAATTTCAACATCTTACTCAGAATCAAGACACTTTGTCTAACAGGCTGAGCAAAGTTGAACTCAATCAGAATGATATGTCCTTAAAGCTTGATTCTATTGCTACCTCCTTGGAGTTAATTACATCTATTCTTATGCCTGATGATGTCAAAAAGGGGGAGAGAGTTGCTAAAGACAAGTGCAAGCAATCTCAAACTCTGATCAGAAGGGATAGTGCTGGAGATGGAGGAGCAAGTAGTAAAGGAAAGAACAAAACTGAAGAATTTCAAACTTTGAAAACTAGCAAGTCATCTAAATCACAGTTTGTTGGGATAAATACTGATACTCAAGGTACTTCAAAGACCAAGAGTTTGCTATTACCTTCTAATCCACAGACTGATGAAGAATTGGCTGCTAAGTTGTTTATTGAAGAGAAAGAGGAAGGAGTTACAATTGAGGACATTGAAGCTGAAGAAAAGAGTTTACAAGAAGAACATGTCAAGGCTTTAAAGTCTGGTAAGTTAAAAAGAGGAAAAGCTCCTAGGCCTGTTGTTAAAGGTGTTGTGATCAAGGAAAGGGCTGATGATAGTCAAAGATCTCAGTTTTCAAAGGAAACAATGGCAGCAGAAGCTCAACTCAAACTGAGAGGCATTGAAGGAGAAAGTTCACAGAAGAAAGTTACAACTTCTGTTGCATCACAAGTTATGACCACACCTTTACAATCTTCTCAGTTGAAATCGGTTTTTGGGAAAGGAAAAATTCAAGATCCAAATATATTATCTGGAGTTTCTATGAATATTTCTGATGGAAGAGCCTTGCCTGGTAAAGTTGGAAACAATAAGGGTGGACTAGGTTCACACAAAGACAAAAGGCAATATACTGGTCCTAGAGATCCTTCTTCACTGGCTGTTCCAGGTCGTGGTGTCACTCAAGAGAGTTTGGACAGACTGGAATCAGTACAGTTAGTTTATCAGAAGAGTTTAAAGAAGGACTTTATCTTGTACTTCATGGTTGATGGGACAGTATTTAGAATTGGTGAGAATGATATTGGCTTGAAATATTGGGAAGAACTAGAATATGTTCTATATCTTTTCAAGGTGAATAGTCAAAGGACTCAATCAGTTGCTAATGTGCTCAGACAGAGGATGCTTCAGAATTTGGCAATCAGAGGAGAGAAGTATAATAGCAGATATGTTCCTAAGTACAGGGATTACAATGGAAATCTTATTGAAATGAAGAAAGGTACTGCAAAATTAAAGACTGATTTGGGAATCACAGTACTTGACTTCAATTCACAGTCAGAAGAAGTCAAATTTATCAGACTGGGAAATGAGATGAGAAGAAACAAAATCTATGATCTTAGGGTTGCTATCTATCAGACAGATGAGAGTGATCCTCAGCTCAGAGAGATTAAAGAAGCTATGGAGATTGAGCTTGAAAATGCAGAAAGAAGATTGCTCATAGATTATCTCAGAGCTATACCAGATCTTGAAGAGATAGAGATTAAAGTCTTAAGGATTTTCTTATTCTCTGTAGATTTTGTTAAGTAGAAGCTTAAACTCTGAATTTGTATAAACACTGTATTTGTCTATTTGTTTTGACATCATCAATTATTGTTATTAACTTGTGCATTTTTGATAATGAACAAGTTGGGGGAGATTGTTAAATATAATTGATGTGTTTTAATCAGTGTTTAAGTGTTACAGTGAATTATCAGAGTTTAGCTGGAAGCGGTCAGAGTTTAGTGTAAACTCTGACGGATGGAAGCTCGACAGAGTTTGTCAAACTCTGTCTGGAGGCAGCCTCTACTGGTCAACAGTGATTGAAGATTTATTATGGAAACGATATCTTTGAAGATTGGATAGCTATCAAAGAGATTGAGTTGACTTAGGAGACGTGTGACAATCTGTAATTGATATCATTGTATAGCTGATTATTAGGAATATCAATTAGAGATTGTATCGAAGCTGTATGTTTTATAAATACAGTTAGGTTAACCCTAGAAGGGTATCGTACAACGAATTATCTTTATTGTAACCTAGCAGCTCTTTGTGATAGTTTACATCACGAAGAGGGTTCTTAATACCAGAAGTTTTTAAGTGCATAAACGTCTTACTTGTTAAACTCTCATACGAATTTGATTATTAATTGTGTATTCGGCCTAACATAGACCAAGTTCTATATTAGGTGGGTTAAAGCTGTTGCTTGCATGTCTAGTGAATATTTTTTAATCTATTTTTTTTTTGGTGATTTGATATTAAGTACCTGGTCGGCTGGTGTGGTCTGCTATGTTGCCCCCCTGATATCTCAATCGTATTATTACTTTCTGCATGATTATCTCTACTTTATTTGTTTGTAAGTTATGATGTTATATGAGATTTAGTGGAAGGCCAGTCGTTTCAGTTTTCATTTATGTCTATACTTGTCTGATTTTGTATAAACTGCATGCATGTTTAGATCCTTACTCTTTGTTGGTTTTACAACAATAGCATGTGTACTTGTAAATTTGTTTGGTTACTGTAACTTGGTCTTTGTTTATTAATATTGTAAGGAGAATACATGTTTATTTGATTAATCACAGCATGCTTAATTAGTCTCATTTTCTAATATCTCTATTTTTCTGTTTTAGATTTAAAATACTTGGATTGCATGCGAGTATAAGTTAGTGCGACAATTTTTAAAAAGTTGTGCAATTTTTTTTTAAATTTGATTTTTATCCTATATCATATGTCATGTTTGGATTTTTGTTTTCTTTCTAAAAAAAAAGATTTTCTGTGTTTTTGAAGAACAATAGAATTAACTCATAGAATAAAAGCCATACGGCATCTACAAAGATAGTTGAGTCGAACAAACATAAAATAGAAACAATTGCCTCTCATCATAAAGAGATAGTCTAGCAATTTGTTGAAAATGATGTATTTACAAATACCGCTCACTTCACCCGCTTCTTCGTAACCTGTTTGAGCTATCGACCATGATTGCAATTCCATACAAAACTTCATCCATAAATCAAAACTAGCTCTCACAGAAAAGGAGAGAAAAACAATACTGCCGCTCACAATTAAGAAGCGAATAACAAACCTCTCACAAAGGAGAGAAATCATACTGAAAAACACAAGCCGAAAATCCATATAAGAACAAACTGAAAATGTAAAAAAATCAAAAAAAACTTAGATCTCACAAACGAAACCACAAGATAGGCGGTTAACTCTCGAATCCAGCAAGCTCCGCTTGAATCGAAGAAGAAAGAAAATCGGAAGCTCCGATAATGTAGATCTAGAAAACCCAAATCAAAGCAAGAGGATGGAAATCCTTACCCAAAAGGGGAGATTATTGAAAAAGACAAATCAAACAAAATAAAAGAAAAAAATCGGGGCTTTCCACTGGAAATTAAAACTGGTGGAAGCCCCTCCGGTTGAAGAAGGAGACGGCTGCTTGAAACAAGAGAGGAAAAAAATGATTATACTTGCGAATAAGAATCTACAAGATTTTCTGTTAAAGGTTATTTGAACTGTAACGCTTTCCTTGATATATGGTTTAATGTATGATTAATGCATGGTTTTTATTATATGTGTTAAATGGATACCTTTTATGCTATGGTTTAATTTTCTTAATTGATTACAAGATAACTGCTCATTATTTTTTAGTCAGTGGTCATATATATTAGAACATGTGGCCTGCCATGATCATGTGCTTAATCTGTATCAGTAGCTACTACTTGTTATTTAGTTACTATTTGTGCTAAAAAAAATTACGAGTCTGGTTTTAAAGTTTTATTTGTGAATTTGTTAAATGCAGTACTTTATTTTATCCTAACAAGATTACATAACGCATGCGACTTAAACTTTATAGTATACAATTTTGTAACTTATTTGTCGTCGCTAAATTCGTGCATATTTTACTAATTTATTAGTAAATAATTTAATTTGTTGTTTAATGCAATTGTATTAATTGATAATAATTAATCCTAATTTCAGAAATGTCGGGAGTTGATGGAGCTAGCTTGTCTGGTGGTGGTGATAGGCGTGTGACTGCTGAGGCAGTGCCTAATACGGCGACCCTTGTGGTGCCAAATACGGCTGTACCGGTAACCGCTCAAGCGGAAAAACCGGAGAAATTCAGTGGGCTGAATTTCAAGAGGTGGCAACAAAAGTTGTTGTTCTACCTGACCACCTTGAACCTTGTGAGGTTCTTGACCGAGGATGCACCTAAGCTGAAAGAAGGTGAAACCGATGTTCAGCTTATTAGTGCGGTCCAAGCTTGGAACCACTCGGATTTCTTGTGCAGAAATTATATAATGAACTGTTTGAGTGATTCACTGTACAATGTGTATAGTGTGCTGAAAACGTCCAAAGCTTTCTGGGACTCACTCGACAGAAAGTATAGAACCGAGGATGCGGGTACTAAGAAGTTTATAGTGTCCCGACTTCTTAAGTTTATAATGGTGGATTCCAAGAAGGTGGTTAGTCAAGTTCAAGACCTTCAGATGATCATGCATGACATGGAAGCTGAGGGTATGCCCATGAATGAAGCCTTCCAAGTAGCCGTTATTATTGAAAAATTACCCCCTGGTTGGAAGGACTTCAAGAATTATTTGAAGCATAAGCGAAAGGAGATGACGGTGCAAGACCTTGTCTTGAGACTCCGAATTGAGGAGGATAACAATAATTGGTCTCTTTCATTATTTAGTGCTAATGTTGTGGAGGTCAAGAAGAACTCCAAGTTCAAGAAGGGGAAACCAGACAAGAGGTCCAACTTGGGACCTAAGGGTGGAGTTTCTAATAATAAATTTCAAGGAAAGTGTTTCAACTGTGACAAGATGGGTCACAAGTCAACTGAGTGCAGACTACCGAAGAGGAAGAAGCACGAGGCCCACATGGTGGATGATGTGGCTCAAGATATGTCTGAAATCAGTCTATCTGCTATGGTATCCGAAGTGAACCTGATCGGCTCTAACCCGAAAGAATGGTGGATTGACATTGGTGCTACTAGGCACATATGCTCTAGCAAGGAGTTGTTCCACACCTCCTCACCAACTGAGAGGGGAGAGAAGCTATTTATGGGAAACTTTGCAACATCTGAAGTCCTTGGAAAGGGCAAGGTTGTGTTGAAGATGACATCTGGCAAGGAACTGACCCTCAATGATGTCCTCTATGTGCCGGAGATCCGAAGGAACTTGGTTTCTGGCTCGTTGCTGAACAAGCATGGATTCCGCATGGTGATTGAATCTAATAAGGTTATTTTGTCCAAGAAAGGAATGTTTATGGAAAAAGGCTATGTAACCGAGGGGTTGTTTAAACTTAATGCAATGAATGTGAATAATAATAATAATAATAATAATAATAATAACAATAATAATAATAATAATAATAATAATAATAATAATAATTCTGCTTACTTGCTTGAGTTTTCCAATTTATGGCATGGTAGACTAGGTCATGTTAATTATGAAACAATGCGTAGATTAATTAACTTGAACCATATCCCAACATTCCAAATTAGTTCGAAGCACAAATGTGAAATCTGTGTAGAGGAAAAATTAACAAGATCATCGTTTCAAACTATAGAAAGACATACAAAACCCTTGGATTTGATTCACAGTGATGTGTGTGATTTAAAATCTAATCAAACAAGGGATGGTTATAAGTACTTTGTCACATTTGTGGATGATAGTACAAGATTTTGTTATGTTTATTTGCTTAAGAGCAAAGATGAAGCTATAGAGAAGTTTGAGCTCTATAAAAATGAAGTTGAAACTCAACTTAAGGGAAAAATAAAAGTAATAAGAAGTGACCGAGGTGGTGAATATGTGTCACCTTTTGGTGAATTCTGTGCGAAATATGGAATTATTCACGAAGTCACTGCCGTATTCGCCTCACTCAAATGGGATTGCTGAGCGTAAAAATAGGACCTTGAAAGAAATGTGCAATGCAATGTTGCTCAGTTCAGGGTTGCCTACCAATATGTGGGGAGATGCTGTCACGTCAGCAAATTATCTTTTGAATAGGATACCCCGGAAAAATCAAGAGCTAACCCCTTATGAATTATGAAAAGGAAAGAAGCCTACTTATAAATTCTTACGAGTGTGGGGGTGCCTTGCAAAGGTTCTTGTCCCAGAACCAAAGAGGGTAAAATCGGTCCAAAAACTGTGGATTGTATTTTTATTGGGTATGTGCCTAACACTACGGCATATAGATTTCTTGTGCACGAGTCAAAAATCCCTGACATACACAAGAACACTATAATGGAATCGATAAATGCTTCATTTTTTGAACATATATTTCCTCGAAAAACCAAAGAAAGTTCAAGTTCATCGAAACGGACACGTAAAACTAATTCTGAAAATGAATATAACGGTGACGAGGAACAAGAAAGTATGGATGAACTTGAAACAGAGGATGCACCTCGTCGAAGCAAACAAGCTAGAGTAGAAAAATCCTTCGGGCCGGTTTTTCTAACTTACTTGCTCAAAAATGAACCACAATCTTATTCAGAAGCTGTGTATTGTTCGGATGGTCCTTTTTGGAAAGAGGCTATCAAGAGTGAGGTTGATTCTATTATGCAGAATCATACTTGGGAATTGGTGGATCTTCCTCCGGGATGTAAACCACTAGGATCTAGATGGATTTTCACTAAGAAAATGAAACCAGATGGATCCATAGATAAGTACAAAGCCCGACTTGTGATTCAAGGTTTTTGCCAAAAGAAAGGCATTGATTATTTTGACACGTATGCTCTGATAACGAGAATGGCATCTATAAGGATGATAATTGCTATTACAGCATTGCGAAATCTTGAAGTGCATCAAATGGATGTAAAAACTGCCTTTCTAAATGGAGATTTACATGAAGAAATCTACATTAAGCAACCTGAGGGTTTTGTGGTTCCTGGATTGGAACACAAAGTGTGTAAGTTAGTGAAGTAAATATATGGCTTAAAGTAAGCGCCACGAGATTGGCATCAAAAATTTGATAATGTAATATTGTCAAATGGATCTAAAATCAACGAATGTGACAAGTATGTATATGTCAAAGATACAATAGAGGGATATGTGATCCTGTGTCTTTATGTTGATGATATGCTCATCGTTGGTAGTAATGACAAAATGGTGAAATCTACCAAAGACATATGACATTCAAGATTCCACATGAAAGATATGGGCTTAGCTGATGTGATTCTAGGGATCAAGATCCTGAGAACGCCAAGTGGACTTATGCTAAATCAGTCACATTACGTAGATAAGATCCTTGAGAAATATAATAAAGATGATTCTAGTGTGTCAAGAACCCCTTTTGATACGACTTTACATCTATCAAAAAATAAAGGTGAAGGTGTTTCTCAAGGAGAGTATGCTAAAGTGATAGGAAGTCTGATGTACTTGATGAACTGTACACGACCAGACATTGTCTTTAATGTTAGTATGCTAAGCCGATACACGAGTAATCCAGGTGTGGATCACTGGAAAGCGATAACTAAAGTGCATAGGTACTTAAGGTATACGCGTGATTATGGATTGCATTACTCAAGGTATCCTGAAGGTTATAGTGATTCAAACTGGATTAATGGTGTAAAAGGATCGAAGTCCACTAGCGGATATGTATTTACGCTAGCAGGTGGAGCGATCGCATGGAAATCTTCGAAACAAATGGTGGTAACCAAGTCTACTATGGAGGCTGAGTTTGTTGCTTTGGATAAGGCAGGAGAACAAGCTGAATGGTTACGCCAATTTTTAGAGGATATTCCAAGATGGAAAATGCCAGTGCCACCACTTTGTATACATTGTGATAGCACGGCAGCAATTGGTACAGCCAAGCGTGTACTATATAATGGAATGTCGAGACATATTCGTCGGCGACAAAATTCCGTTAGACAACTACTCTCAACTGGAATTATCACTATTGATCATATAAGGTCAAAAGATAACACTGCGGTTCCGCTAACCAAAGGATTAACAAGAGAGTTAGTTGAGAAATCATCGAAAGGAATGGGACTAAAGCCCATAACAAAAGTTGATATAAAGGAAACCCAACCTTGTTGACTGGAGATCCCAAGATCTTGGTTCAATGGGACAACCTAACTATAAAGACTTAGTGAGATCACTGTGGGGGTTTTACTCCCAGGTCCATTCCTGTGATGAAAAACAGTGATAAAATTTGGGTAAGGCTAAGCTATGTTTTTAATGATCCTGATGTGTCGATATGTCGAACAAATAATACTTACGTATTGTTTAAGAGATCACCTATGTGAGTGAAGTGGGGTCGCTTCAAAAAGGAATTGTGGGGGCTAATTCTGGGTAAAACTCACGGAACCAGGCTAAAGCTCAGGACCAAAATGGGCTTAACAGTGAGAACTAAATAAATATAGGGAAAGACTCCAGTGGGGAATGTATCATCATTTCACAAAACAGAAGGGCAGTTCAAGGTCAACGCGACTACTGAAATTCTAGAGATGTAAATATGTTCTTACAAGGGAAGGTTCAAGGGTGTATGCCTACCTATCCTATGCTAGTTTCTACCGTGCGCTCTATCTCCGTGTCAAATAGTCATTTTGTAATGTCAATTTTTTATTCATGTGGGGGATTGTTGGACTATGTTTTGAATAAAAAATTTATTACATTTTATTATTTGATTTGTAACTCCATTTTAAATTTTGTAACTCCAATATTAATTATATGTTGGGGGTTACAAAGTTAATTATTTGGGGGGTTACAAAGTTATTGTTGTTGGGGGTTACATTCTTCTACTCCTATATAAGGAGACTTAGGCTTCATTGTTATGACACACAAAAAATTTCTCAAGTTTTATGGTCTTTTCAGGCATTCTTCTTAGAGCTATAGGTTCTGTTTCTGTGAGATAGAAAACATATTTGTTCGGTTCGTAGGAGGCGGATCTAAGGTGTTTAAGACTACCTCAATTCGTTGTATCCTGGGAGACGGAAGCCATAACACACCTTCAAGCAATTACGGAAGGGGCTTATCTATTTTAAGGACAGCATGGTTTACACGTGCCTCGAATTATTTTCGGTATTTTCTTCTTATAATCTTCATTTCAGGTACAATCTCTTACTATTCTTCCTACATGAGTAACATATTGTCAATCGTGTTTGCAGGTACTCGCGACTTCATTTCAACAACTCCTCAAACGATAATATGTACAAATTAATATATTATTAAATGGAATGAAAAATATATTTTTTTAATATTAATATGATATTTTGTTAAGTACTATTTACATAAAAATCATTTAACCTAATTAAAATCGAATAAATATATCTAGATTAAGGAAAAAATGATTTTTTTTCTATTAACATCAATAATAATATATATTTGAGATATGAATGTCATGTAATTAGATAACTAGATAAATTATATGACCATGTTCACATTGTAAGATTCCAAATTGGATTGATGTTTTTTAAGATTTAGGAATAAATAATTTATTTTTATAACGAAATTGATTATAATGCATATATAAGTTATGAATGCTATGCTGATTAACGTATAGTTGTCTTAATAAAATATGACTGCGATGTACATAATGATCATTTGATCAGATTACGGGTCTATAAAAATAAGTAGATTAAGAATCATAAATTATAAAATTACGTCATGGATCAGATATAAAATTTAACTAGCATAAAAACCCGTGCGAGGCACGGGTCGCTATTTTAAATTGTATTTTTAAATTAAATTATGCATGATCAATGTCTTTCAAAGTACTTCATGTGATTGATTTTAATGGAATTTTAAATTGTGTACTTATTTAAGTATGTTCAAGTTTGTAATCTGAAAATTAATATGAGTAATATTGATAATAGTCATGTTAGTTTTTCTTTTTATGAGTCATATAATAGAATTCGAGTGTTTTATAGGCATCGTCTAATTAAGAAGATTTTTCAGAACACTTACAATACTAAACTGTTCTTCCACTTCTTTGAAAATGATACATCCATTTAGTTCGATCTCCAATAATATTCAAGATACAAACTAAATAGGCTTCAAGATATTGCATTTTGCGAATGTAGGTTTTACTCTTGATATTAATCAAAAACTTCGTAAATCTTCAAATATTTTACTCTGGCCTTGCGCTTTTACTTCTTAAAACTATCTTTCCAACTCTTTCATCTATTTTATTCTAATTTCTTCATTTTAAGCATCCTTTGTCCTTTACTATTCCTCTGTCTGCTAGACTTGTAAAACACCAGATAATTCTAATTGACTGAGTAAATATATCTTGTGTAACTACAAGTTTATTATTGGATTCTAATTGATAGACCAAAGACTTGAATGAGTTTGTTGAATTACGAGTCTCTAGCTAGCTTTACTTATTTTCTAAAATTTATTATAATTTTTTAATTGATATTTTAATTATTTAAAAAAAATTAAAATTTTTACCTTTAATTAATTGTGTCTTGGTAAATAAATATTTGATAAATCAAAAAATTCGTCAAATGAATAATTTGTATAGTTCTAAATATTGACATCGATAGAGAATAATATTAATAAATGATATAACATAATATAACATAAGAGCATGCATAAGTTACTTGATAGATTCTCATGAACAACATTTTTTTTAATAAAAATGTGTTGGTGTTTTACCTAAGTTTAATTTAGTTCCATAGTTATTTACAAATGTATTACTCTTAAACGACATTCACTTATTATGTGTATGGTTGGAAAACACATGTGACATTGTAGCGTAGTGGTAAGAGCATGCCTAAGTTATTTGGTGGACTCAAGTTCAATTCTCATGAACAACACATTTTTTAATAAATATTAAAAATGAGGGCAAATTGGTATTTTCATGTGCATTAAAAAATCTCACATTTTCTTCTTGTGTTGGCCTATTATATATATAATAGATTATATTTTTAGTTTAAAAAGTATGAAGTTATTAGAATATGATTTAATGTAAAATAATTATATGATTATTGAACTATTTAAAAAGTTAAATTTACAAAATTGAATTTAAAATGTAAAATCGTACATAGTACATTAATGTATCAAAATTTTATTTTATTAATCATTGTTTAGTTTAAGACTGTGCTCAAACCTCTCAATACAAAAAAATTAGATATATTATTTTTAAAATATATATATATATATATATATATATATATATATATTGAAAATAGGCTCACAACTAATATATATGTAAACAAAATATTTTGATAGGTTAGTTGGATTACAGATATCTAATATCCCAATTCTAAATCGAGAATAATGTGGTAATATAATCAGTATAGGAGTATAAATCTACTACTAAGTGTACCAAAAAATGATAATTTAATTGAATTATTGAAAGGCATATGACAAAGCCTATTTGTAGTTCGAGGACTCAACTCAACTTAAGCTTAGTTTGTAATAAGTAAATAACTTTAACTGTCACAGGAATCTCAGGAGGTACTATCTGTCAGAATAAAAACCCTAAAGTCAATCTATAGTTTTGATGTTTTACACTGGAAGAAGTTCAGATTGCTGATCAAGCCTCAGTATAGCATCAAAGAAGTGGATTTATTTCTAAGACAGAGATTTCTAAAGTGACAGGTTCAGACAGTATACAGTGAAGTACAAGAAGGAGAAAGAAATGAGAAGAAAAATGAATCACATTTTTAATGTGAAAATTAAAGGACAGTCATTGAAGTTAGTCGTTCATGAACCAGACCGTGCATAGAACGTCAACAAAATATTCAGTGGTATTCCTTTATTACTTTCAGTGATTCAGAAAAGAATTAAGACAATCCAAGGATATATAATTATTCTTATTTAATTAATTTAAATCAAGTAGTCAATTTAATTAATTAATTAATTCATCTTGAATTAATTCTTTAATTAAATTAATTATTAGATTAATTAAATCTGATTAATTATTTAAGTAAGAATAAATTAAAATGATTATTTGTTAATCAATTTTAATTTAATTCTGAAAAATGAACTAGCAAGACAATCCCTGATTGTCTTGCCGATTGTCTTGAAGAAGAAATCAGTAAAGCAAGACAATCTCTGATTGTCTTGCCGATTGTCTTGATAATGATAATGTCTGAAAAGCTTTTAAAAAGTAGAATAAAAATCTGATTTGATTGTCTTGACGATTGTCTTGACAGTTCAAATTAGATTGTCTTGATAATGATCAAAAAGAAAAAGCTTCAGACAGAATGATAATTTTTGATAAAGCAAGACAAAGATCTCAGAATTTGATTGTCTTGCCGATTGTCTTGGAAGAACCTGATTGTCTTGACGATTGTATTGCCTATTGTCTTGGCAGTACAAAATTGGTTGTCTTGGAAGAATAAATTGTATTGTCGATTGTCTTGACAGTTATATTTGAAGATAAAGAGGCAGTGATTAATATATATCAAGACATATCGACAGAAGCAATCAGTAAGACAGATCAAAATATTACATTCAAGAACAGATTGCTCTCTTCTCTCTCATCAAGAACACAGCACAATAAGCAGAAAAATTTATAGAAAATCAAGTTCATCTTATTTTTAATATCTGATCCGATAGAACTGGTTTACTTGATACTCTTGTACTATTAGCGAGTTTTTACTCCTAATCTATATCTTGATTTTTATTAACAAGTCTAGAAAAATTCATGTCGAATTTTCTAATTTGTTTTTATTAACTAGATATAAATTCTGTACTGTATTTGTAACAAACCCCTCAAGTTAATATAATTTTATATTCAACTTGAATTTTGTTTCATTTAATTCCGCTCAAATTTGTCAAAATATAAATTAAATTATCCGGACAAATTTCGATAACGCAGTACTGTTTGTATTCAACCTCCCTTCTACAAACATATTGGACCTAACAAATTTTTGCTTTTAGGCTAGTATATTTCGATATATTTCAAATTCCAAAATCGGAACTTGACTTTATGTTTGAAATGTTTTCATAATTTGATCATTTTTTCACATATGATATCAGCCCTATCCAGCTAAAAGTGCATCGTCATTAACAGGGTTTAGTATAAGTTTATTTGTAGCACAGACTAGTTCCTAATCCGAATTATAAGAAGGAGTTTGTAAGATTTCATATCGATAAGAATTAGTGTGTTTGATGCATTTATAATATCAAGTTAATTAATAATGCATATCAAAATTGTTAGCTTAACATGTAATGGGTTTTCATGCCAAGAACTTGATCTGATCTTTCAAAAAAATGCAAATGCAAATTTGGCCCAGTTTATTGCAATTATACTTAACCAACTAATTTAATCACATTTCACTCTTTCAATTTCTTTTAAATAATATCATAATTTAAAATAATAACTTGTCTTAGTTTTAATAATGACGAGTTTTTAAAGAAGTTAGTTTTAAGTTTTGATTGAATATTTTATGTGAATTTAGAAGAGAAAATTTAAAATGGGTGTTAATAGTTAAAAAGATATTTCATCGTCAATGCAATTTGAAAAATGCATAGAAATTTAATGATTTTAGATATCACCTTCATCAAATATATATATATATATATATATATATATATATATATATATATATATATATATATATATATATATATATATATATATATATATATTGTAGATTGCATATAACATTATCGAATCAATTTATAAAACTCGATCATAAGCAAAATAATGCTCAAACGACATTAGTACAAATATTTGTTCATGATGCAAAAAAAAAATTCCCGTGCGAGGCAGAAATTATGTAATGAATGATCATGTTTGGCAATTAGCTGTTAGAGAATTGAGTTAGCTGTTTTGACTAGCGAATGGAGTTAGTTGTTTTGACTAGTGAATTAAATTAGTTGTTTTATATGAAATTGTTTGGTAATTAGCTTTTTGAGTTAGTTTTTTGTATATTAACTAGATACATCACAATTTTCTAATTAAAAAAAACTCTTCCGACTAAATTTTTCAAAATTAATTTTTGACTCCAAAAAGTTTTAGTTTTCAATCCACTAACTACCAAACACCAATGTTAAAGGTTTCATTTGGTCAAATTTCTAATTTGGCTCAAAACTCTAATTTCTTCTCAAAATTTTAACTTCTAAACACTCCTAATATATAAAGTTTAATTTGAAAAAAAGGGATCATATTTTCCATTTCGCGACGGTATTGGGGAGCAAAATTATCCCGGTTTAAGATCGAGAAGGGTTCAAATTTAGATGGACGGGGTGAGACTTTTTAATCTTGAAATGACCCGATACCCATCCCTAACTACACAATCTATGTGCTCATTCAATAAATACAGACTACATATATATATCACAAAAAAAAAAGTGTCATTCGCTCAATAAGCTAAATTACCAATATTGCGTAGATTAGTAACATCTTATATATAAATCATAAATCATACACATTGATAATTAATTAATTTATATTTCTTATGCTTGAAACATTGTACATATATATCGATAAGCAAATAATCAAAAATTATAATTACGTATTAATACAAAAAAAATTGAAAGTGATCCATGTCTCGTACAAATTATTATGCTAGTTTAAATTATAGATAAAACCATTAAAATGTCGTTCTCCCATTTTAGTTGATTCTTAATGTAATGGTTGATACAGATATACGTGGTTACTAATTTTGACTTTTGCTTTCTTATATGTTATAGACTGTTTTTAAAAATTGGTCTACTTGCATGAGTACTCAAATGACTATTTGAAAAACGAAATTCAACCGTTACAAATTTAAGAGAGTATACGAATGTAAAAAATGAAAATTTAAGAAATTGATCAATTTATTTGAATTTTGAAGATCGAATTAAGTCAATTACAAATAAATGACATTAAGAAGTTTAACAAAATTTCTGATCATATAAATAAACGAGAGTATAATTACAATTACAAATTTTTAATAATTACGAAACGACCACATCTTTTTACACTGTTATAGCGAAAATTCGGTTCGGGTATTTTCAAGATGGATTCGGGTTAATAACGGGTTCAATTTGGAGAACTCTATGATTAATTAGGGTTTTGGCTGGATTTACAGAGGTCAGGCCGCGCCCTCTCTTTTCATACAAGGAGGGCGCGCCCTCAATGATAAAGTCATGTTGAAGATTTTTACTAAGGCTGGTTTTCCAAGAAGTGTAGAAGAATTCCCTCCTGTCGTATCTCAAGAGGGGGATGTCCGTCGTAGAAGACCTCCAGGGGTTTGCCTGGATTTAAGGACCCTTCTTAGACAAATAAGGGTGTGCTCTAAGGTGGAAAGATGGGGACTTCTTGGTGTGTGCTTTGAAGCTCTATTCCTGTATTCAATGGGCGCGCTCTCATTGGGGAAGTTCGGAGTAATCCTGCACTTTTCACCCAAAACCTCCGGATCACTTGTCTTGCTATCTGGTGGGTGCTTCTCATTCGGGGGACAAGGATGCGTTCTGCACTTGGGGTAAACCATGGTTATACATGCATCCTTGAAATCAAGAAATGGCTGGTAGCGGAAAGGACTAGTCCTCGACGGGGGAAGTTTCCTTATTCGTGAAGTCTTGAGATCTTGGATGAGCCATGGGCCTTTGTGGTTAGGCCTCATAGTAGAACATTCCGGAAGCTGGACCGCTAATTCAAGCCTATTTGGGTTTCTTGCTCTCCAAGAACTACGTATGGCTTGATCCCTATAAATACCAGGATACGTAGGCCGATTGAGGGGTTGGAAGTCGAGAGCTCTGAAGCAGCCACCATTAACCCTATCAATCTCAGCCACCAATTACAATCAACAATCACAAACCACCGTGCACCACCACTTTTTTCGACAAAGAACCACCTTCATAAATCTTGTTTCCGGCAACGTACCTCAAATTTTGTTATTCCTAATTTCCTCCGTCAACAAATTGGCGTTAGAAGGAGGGGCAGCCAATCAAGATCTTCATCTTAGGAGGAAACGATGTCTCATAATCAAGGTGGAGGTTCTCACGAAAGAGATGATTACGATTCCGAAGATAGCTTGGGAGATAATCGAGTTCGTCATGAAGCTTATGTTCCGGAGGAGATCTCTGCTCCTCCGCACAACCATGGAACTCCATCCACCGGCGAACAGCCGCCTGTTCTTATCAACAATTCAGCATTAATGGAGCAGCTGTATCGTATCGGAGATGCCATAAATAGTTTCGGGGCGAGATTGAGTTCTGTGGAGGAAGAGCAAGAATCAAGGAGAAAATCTTGGAGTATCCCGCGAAATCATCGCCGAACAGGGAAAGCCCTCAAGATTGAAGAAAGTTCTCGAAGGGGGGAAGAAGTACATGAGAAGAGATTTCAGCTGATTACTCCTCGAAGGTTAGATTACTCTGATCCTATTATTGAACATCTTAGTGAAGATAACTGTGATCGCAGGTTGTTGGAATCTCAAGATAGGGCGCGCCCTCACCGTTCTGGGCGCACCCTTAGTAAGATTCGACGAGATGAGGAGCAGATTGCTAGGGAGAAGAAAGACTTTGCAACTCTGAAGGAACACCTTGGGATAAGGCTTGATGACCTAAGGATTGTACTTCTTGATCATCAGAAAAAAGAAAAAGAAAAAGAGAAGTATGTGGAATCGAGGCCCCGTGATCCACAGCGCACGCCCCCTGATTACAGGTCGAGGCCCCTTGGAAATGAGCGAGCCCTTCCACAAAGTAATGGTTCACAGCGCGTACCCCCTGATCACAGGTCGAGGTCCCTTGGACACAAACAACCTCCTCCTAATGATAATACTAGAAGAAGGAATAGCCGTGATAACGGTGATTGAAGAATGGAGATATACAGGGGGGACAGGCAGCCTCGTAATAAAGAAGACGTACCCTCAGGAAGAGGATCCCCTCAAATTTATCAAGTTCATTCGGGCACCTCGAGTGAGGCCAGGTCGAGGATGCGCCTTACCTCAAGGGAACAACGTCAAAGAGGTTCTCAGGGAAATCCACATTCCCAAGGAAATCAACAATCTCAATAAAATCCTCAGCCTCAAGGAAATCCACAGTCTCAAGAAAATCCACAGCTTCAGGGGAATCCCCAGGGCCATCAGAAACAAACTCAAACACAAGGAGATGTACAGCCTCATGTTGGGGCTATTGGAGGTGCTCATACAACAGCTCCACTTCCACCTCCACCCCCGGGGGGTACGCAGACAGGTGCACAATCAAATATCCAGAATATTCCCAGAGTAGGGACTTTCAATGTGGATGACCTAAAGAGGCTCCTCATTCATCTGGATGAAGGAAGAATATCTGCTACGGCACCGACTTCTTCTCCAATTTCAGCAGAGGTTAGAGAGGCACAGTTGCCTACGGGTTACAGGTCAATGACTAATGATCTACGCTTTCATGGAAATGCAGACCCTGTGGAATTCTTGGGGCGCTTTGACATTGAGATGGATGTCTATCAGGTGTCTGATTTCTGGAAGCATCTTCAAGGACGAGATCCACCTACTTTGGTAGATGTGTTTTCACAGGCCGAGTCCTTCAAAATAGTTGAACAATCCTTGGCGGATAACCGAAATGTGGATAATCAAGGGAATTCTAAAGGAAGAGTTAATAAGAGAAAGGACAGGTCTGTAAGTCCTACACACCATACCGGGATTGGTGCTAACCGGTTGAATGCAACTGAAGTGGGAAACAATTGGGGACCTCTAGATACGTACACTTATGATAGGAGGCTAAATAATTATACCCCTTTGTCAGCCCCTATTGAGCACATATTTGAGGTGAATAAATACAAAGGACTCTTCACGAGGCTGGAGCCTCTATCTTCTTGACAAAGTAGAGATAAAAAGAAGTATTGTGTCTATCATGAGTCTTCAAGGCACCATACTCATGAATGTCGTCAATTGAAGGATGAAATCGAAGACCTGATCAAAGAAGGATACTTGACTGATTGGATTCTTAGAGAAGTAAAGAATCACAAGGAGAATCCTGACAGAAAATATGGAGGGCGCACCCTTCATGGTGATGACAAGCCCGAAGAGAAAAAGTTCATCAAGGAAGGAAGTATCCATACTATTTTTGGAGGACATCACCTGGGTGGTGACAGTAACCATGCTTTGGAGACATATGCTAGAGAGGAAAGGTATAGACCTCTCACTAATGTGAACAGTTTGGAATCAAAGCCGCTAAATTATTCATAGGGGATTGTGTAGACATTACTTTCACTGAGGAAGAAGCTAGGTGGGTGCACCACCCTCATAATGACGATTTGGTGGTGGCAATCCAGATTGGTTCGTAGAATGTACATCGAGTTTTTGTCGACAATGGAAGTTTAGTGAATATCCTCTACTACAGTACTTATAAGAAGCTGGGACTACTAGACAAAGACATGATACCGGATAATGGATGGATTTATGGTTTTTCAGGAGAGTCTGTGAAAGTAATGCGAGCCATCAAGTTGCCAGTAACTCTGGGGAAAGGAGCACTTTCTATCACTCAAATGATGGATTTTATGATTCTAGATCAAGAATCAGCCCACAATGCTTTGGTAGGGCGCCCTCTGTTGAAGGAAATGAAGGTTGTGACCTCTATCTATCATCTTTCTATGAAATTTCCCACTCCGAATGGTGTGGGAACAATTCGAGGATCTCAACATGATTCAAGAGATTGTTACAGTAAGGCAATCAAGGGTTTTCGAAGACAAAAAGATGGAGGGCGCGCCCTTGAAGGAGGTAGACCTCAAGAAGTCATGAGTATTGTCCCAGGTGAAGTCAAAGTCCATTATCCTGTCCAAGAATCAGAAGAGGAAGCGCCTCCTTGCAGGGCGCGCCCTGAGGAGTTGCAAGAGGAAAACACTCCAGTACTCGGTGATTTGCAGGAATGAATTCTAGAAGAAATCGAGGAAGATTCAGAGGGTGTTATCTCCATCAATCTTGGAGGTGAGCAGATTGAAGGAAGACAAATGTTGCTTAAAGGTTTAGTGCATACCCTTGTTGAGGAAGACTTCCATCTTAAAGAGGACGTGCCCTCCAAGGATGGTGCGCCAATTGAAGATCCTCGAAGCTTTGATTTTGATCTCGATCCGAGAACATCACATCCGATTGAGAGACTGGACATGCAAAGGATACAATTTCAATTTTGGTAAATGAGAAAGATTCGAGTAAGGTTTTGAAAATCGGGTTTCAGTTGAATTCCAAGTTGAGAGGAATGCTCACCAACTTTCTCTTGAATAATCTTGATGTTTTTGCTTGGAGTCACGCCGATATGGTGGGGATAGATCCAAAGGTTATGTGTCATCATCTGAATATAGATCCTAGCAGGAAAGGTATACGTCAAAAGCGTTGCCCTGTAAGTGGAGAGAGAGCTATAGAATTGAAAGAAGAGGTTGATAGACTTCTAGATATTGGACTGATCAAGGAGTCATATTATCCGGATTGTTTGGATAATCCGGTTCTTGTCAAAAAGCCTAATGGAAAATGGAGGACTTGTGTGGATTTCACTGATCTGAATAAAGCATACCCAAAGGATAGCTTTCCACTTCCGGGGATTGATCAGTTGGTGGATGTTACGGTTGGCCACGCCCTATTGAGTTTCATGGATGCCTATTCATGCTATAACCAAATTCACATGTATGGACCTAATCAATAACATACAACTTTCATCATGGATAGAGGGTTGTATTGTTACATTGGAATGCCATTCGGTTTGATCAATGCTGGAGCAACTTATCAGAGGTTGGTGAATATGATGTTCAAAGACCTGATTTGAAAGACCATGGTGGTGAATGTGGATGATATGCTTGTTAAATCCTTGAAGGCGGAGGACCATGTGAAGCACTTGGAGCAGATGTTTGAAATCTTGAGGAAGTTCAGAATGAAGTTGAATCCTCAAAAATGTGTGTTTGGGGTAGAATCTGGAAAGTTCTTGGGATTTATCGTCAATCATCGAGGAATCGAGGCAAATCCAGCAAAGATCAAAGCATTGTTAGACATGAAATCACCCTCTAGTGTGAAGTAGGTTCAAATCCTGGCGGGAAGAATAGCAGCTTTGAATCGTTCTGTGTCTAAGTTTTCGAATAGATGTAGAGAATTCTTCAAGGCGATCAAGGGAGCGGCCAAAGATTTTGTATGGACTCCTGAATGTGAGGAAGCTTTTCAAAAAATCAAGGAACAGTTGGGAAACCCTCCACTTTTGGCCAAACCCATGGAGGGAGAAACCTTGATATTATACTTGGCGGTTTCGGAGTATTCCATTAGTGCAG
Source organism: Saposhnikovia divaricata (assembly GCA_036435485.1). NCBI lineage: Eukaryota > Viridiplantae > Streptophyta > Magnoliopsida > Apiales > Apiaceae > Saposhnikovia > Saposhnikovia divaricata. Next base: position 137,142,231 of record CM071599.1, on the reverse strand, counting down.
TTTTGGTGAGGGAGGAAATTGACCATCAATCTCCGGTTTATTATGTGAGCAAGTGCTTGCTTGATGTAGAAACTCAATACACTAGCATGGAAAAATTGGTTTATGCCCTAATACTGGCATCAAGGAAGCTTCCCATACTTTCAAGCTCATAAGATCGAAGTTCGCACAGCTTATCCATTGTGAGTAATTCTTCATAGGCCGGAAACTTCTGGAAGAATGTTAAAGTGGGTGATTGAGCTGGGTAAGTTTGATTTGGAGTATACACCTAGGACAGCCATCAAAGGTCAAGCCTTAGTTGATTTTATCTTGGAATTTGATTCAGAAACTTGTGAAAAGTCACTCGTGCTGGTGGAACCTGGTATCTCTACATAAAGGGCACGTCCTCTTGAAGAGGTTCCCCAGCCTTGGTGGAATTTGCATGTTGATGGGGCTGTGAACAATGGAGGAGTTGGTGCAGGTATAGTTTTGGTCACTCCAGAGGGGAATCAACTTATGAGTGCAATTCACTTCAAGTTTCAGGCAACTAATAACGATGCAGATTATGAAGCTTTGATTAATGGATTAAAGATGGCTTTGGAAATGAAGGTTGAAAATTTGATCGTATCAAGTGATTCTGAATTGGTGGTTGGACAAGTTAGGGGTGGATTTCAGTGTAGAGGTCCGCAGACAGAGCTTTACATTAAGTGTGCTCAACGGTTAATTCAGAAATTTCATGAAGTGAGATTGGAATGCAGTCCTCGGGATGAGAATTGCAATGCAGATGTATTAGATAAGTTGGGATCTCAGAAGGATGCCATGTTGTTGGGTACAGTTCCTCTGCAGATTCAAGAAGTTCCGAGTATTCTAGAGGTAGAAGTCATGGAGGTAGAGTCGACTCCACAAGTTACTTGGATGACTCCTTTTCAAGAATATATTCGTGCAAGGATACTTCCAAGTGAGATTCTAGAGATTCACGTTGAACTTTTAAATCCTCCATCTCCTTCTCCAATTGATCGTTTTTATCAAAAAGAAGTTGACGGTGATGAAATGATTCTTTCAGCTCATCCTTTAATGCAGCAATGTCAGCATCCTTGGCATCACACTCTTTCTTCAATTTGTTATCATTGTCCACGACCATTTTTGAAAGTTTTTTGTTTTCAGCATTAAATTTGTTTATCCGAAGCTTTTCTTTGTGCATCCTTTGGGCGCACCCTAGGGATTGGATAAGCATTTGGGCAAAAGCACAAATCATGGAGTTGGTCTCCTCTTCGGCATCCATGTTTTGCTACAGGTCAACCTCTTTCTCTTTTACAAAAGAAGCATCAGAAGGACCAATGAGGGTCTCCACATAGGAGGGTGCGCCTCGGTCCTTTGTTTCTTACCCTTGTCAATGACAGGTTCTTGGACCTCAGTATTCCTCTTCAAAGACTGAGTAGAAGAGGGTGGAATAACTTGGTTAGAGTCTTTTTGATGGATAGGGCGCGCCCTAGAATCAGAAGAACCAGTTTTGTCGTCCTTTTTCTTGGTACCTCCAAAACCGCGAGGAATTCTAGGAGCCATTTCTGCACAAAGGAAAGACAAGGGTCAAGGCGCGTCTAAACAATAGAAATATAGAGTATATATGGAAAGGTAAGAAAACAGCCAATAATTAAATGGAATGGAAGCATGTTGCATATATGATATAGGGCGTGCCCTAATCTTCAATATTATACCTCCATCCTGATCAGAATCAGATTTCTCATTATCACAACTATCGGACGAAGACATGGGAATTGCCACACCATCCTTAAATCTTTTGAATTTACAGATAGAACCAACTCTATCTGGAAGAATTCCAACTCCTTTTAAGATTTCTTCAGTAATTAAGGTTTGAAGGTTGAATCTTTCTACTACAACCTTAAGAATGGCTTTTGCCCGAGATAAGGCTGCCCCCTGAAGAGTCTTTTGGATTCTTCTATCTATTTTAACATAAAAAAGTTAATAAAAGATTGAAAAAGATTAAAAAGAAAGTTAAGAAAAGTAAAGGGCGCGCCCTCACTCACAGGGATATGTGTTGAATTGAAGACGAACTCGAGGAACGTCCCAAACAAAGAAATAAGGTTCCTTCCATCATTTGTTATGGCTAATCCTTCCTTCGAAAAAACCTTTATTATTATGAGGTTTGTTGATCACCAGGTAGTAATAACAAATGCTTGATTGACGGATGCTAAAGAAGTAACTGACTTCTGGCATGGAGGGCGCCTCGAATCCAAGATCATGGTAAAGAATGAATAGAGCTAAAACAAGTTTGTAGCTGTTGGGAGAGAGCTGAATTGGGGCTAGATTATACAACTCAAGTATCTATCTCAAGTATGGGTGCAAGGGTGCGCCCACACCAAGAGCTACGAGTCTTAGACTTAGAACCATAATTGGGATTCTGAAATCTCCACCATAATTGAAAATATGGGGACGATGGTGAGAGTGTGGAATGGCCCAAAGTCCTTCTTGGCCATAATATTTCATGGCCCACTCCACTTCATCATTTGTAGCAGTAAAAGACATGCTCACGCAGACCAGCTTACCCCGTTTCTTTCTAAGTTGATTCTTCTCTTTCTCAGACATGTACTCATATCTTCCCCACTCAATGTTAAGTTCTTCATCAAGGACTTCCCAGTGTTCAAACGGGATAGGCGAAGGCGGTGGCGATGTCGGCTCGGAGTTAATTAATGGCGAAATGGAAGAAGCTGAGGGCGCGCCCTCAGTGGAGTAAGTGTCTGAGAGATGTGTATCACCAGAAGTGTTGAAGTCTGGAATGAAATCACTACCAGAAGAGTCTAAAGGCAACAAGTTTAAAATTTTTCAGGAGTCGGGAATTTCTTTGAAGGTTGAAGGTCTTTCTTGTTTTTAATTCGAACACTAAGAGGAACATTATCAAGGGAATCTTCACTTGAGAAACTCATTCTGTCTTCGTTAAAATCTTTAATAAGGCGCGCTTTATCTTCGGAGGAAAAAAAAGAGAAAAGTGGCCTATAGTCTTTAGGGGGAAAAGGAGCTGGCAAAGGAGAATGGATTCAAATTCGCCTATTGAATTCTTTGAAAGGGTGAAAGAGAGGGGACGCGCCATGTCTATCCAGCTGCAAAGTGAAAATAAAATCACTAAGGGCGCGCCCTGAAAAGGAATAAGCAGGAGAATTTCTCTACAAATTGTGATTTAAAGGCATCTAAAAAGTCTTTCTTGAAACCTAAGGCGTTTTTTTGGAAGGGTCATCGGAAATTGTAACAGCCCCAGATCTGGGGTCAGGGACCTGGTCGTTACAGTCTCATATTCCATAAACAGTACTTGCACTTTAGTCCAAAATAAATAAGTAACATGCTACGACCCCCCATAATATTACATCACACACAAACAGTTATAGTCCCAGAGATGAAATTGAAATAAGTCTCTACTAATAGGATCCACGAATATAAGTTATTACAACCCAAAATGATTACAACATAAGTTTGAAAGTTCTTGTCGTTGATTAACATTAATTATACATATAATTAAGGCTGAAAACAAAAGCTGCCAGTCTACCTCAGTAATGGCAGCAACCATATCAGCAGGTAGTCCTGCGACTGGAGCCACCTGCTTGCGTCGAGTGCGCCTTACGCAGGCCATCAAACCTAGCTGTTGTTGTGATATAAATAATAAAGCAAGGGTGAGCAATAGCCCACCAACAAATATGTATACTGAACAATAATATATATAACAGTTCAAAAGTGTTTTTGAAACCATATGCCATGCATTAACGAACATAGTGCTAGTATAAGGCAAAAGAGGAAGTTACAAGGTAACTCAAAATATATCTTTCGTAGAAATATCTGCTATGAAAAAATATGAGCCAGATATCATCACATCTCATAAAAAGGAAATTGCAGGAAAAATATGCAATCCCAGTCTTGAATACTTTTCAACCCTGCCAACATTGATAATGTTGCAGATAATTTCTAACTTTGAAAGATGAACTAATACTGGAGCATTGACGCGCCAGAAGCCATAACATTTACGATGATCAGTCACATGTTATGCTTCCCGTCTTTGTTCTCTACATGTAGAAGGAAGCACCGACGGATTTACTTGTGTACCGTCCTCTGGAACCCTTCGGCCAACGGTTGGGCCATTACTGGACCGGCGCCACTCGGCCACTTACACGGCTCCTAATTTGAATAACATCCATGACTCTGAAATGTTCCCCAAGCATAATACTTGTTGATAAGACTCCACAAAGTAGTCGTATCTAGTTGGAAAGGAAAACTCACCAATATTTCCTAAGCAGTTGCTTGTTAATGGTTACAGACTTGTTCCGATCATTTTACCCCTCGAATGATGAGGAAGTAACAAAAGATTCAACCGATGAATAGCAACTCAGTTGCGAGTGAAAGAATAACTTCAAAATATTTATGACCTGGAAGTCAAATAAAATAAATAACAATTCTCAAGCAAGGTTCCCTTATAATTTGGAAGATATATTTGAATGAAGAATAGAATTTGTGAGAACCTTCCTTGATAAAAATAATAATAGTAATAAGACTCTGAAATAATTTACATAATATTTGGAGGTCGAAAATAATATTTGAATAAAATTAATCATTTTAGAAACAAGTTAAAAGAATTAAATAAATATTCCAAGAATATTTATTAAATCATAAATATTTAAAGAATATTCTTAATATAAAATATTGCTCAAAATAACCATTGAATCAGTATGTAGAAAAATATTTATTAAATAAATAATTCTTCGAATAAATATTCAAAATAATGTTCACAAGAAAATAAGACCTTAAATGAATATTCAGAATAATATTCATTAAATAAGTAAAGCTCAAAAGGGAATGTTGGAAATAATATTCATTTAATATTCCTCGATTGAGGTAATACTCAAGTAACATTCCTCGAAAGATTTCATAATCAAATAACAATCCTCGAAATAATAATATTCTGTCACTGGAATCCCTCAGGGTTTCCACGACTATCTATTTCAAAATACTGACTCCCGGTCTATACTTGAAGAATGAAATCATATGCCCTTTACTAAGGGTCTTAACAATATCCGGCTTATAACTGATATATTATCTATCTATCTTATAAGCCAACATTAACTCAGGGAACAAGTATAACAATATAACTTGTAAGTAGGCATGCATGCTATGGCATATGTATAACAAAATCAAATCATATATATATATATATATTATCACAACAACAGTTCCAAAGTATTGGAAACTTGCCTGGTAGTCGAGTAGGGGTAGCGTGCCCTGGGTCAGTCCGGTGATCAATAAACAATCAAAATATTCGAGATTAATCAATTAACGCTTTTAAAGGCTAAGTATATATTTAACTTAGATTAATCAATTAACTTAGATTATACCTCGAGATTTATCGATCGTTATCTAAGTGGTTTTCCAAAGTTATAACCAAGTATCCTTTTTAGGGGTTTATTCACACTTAACCTTGATTCGAATATTTTTATAAAATCGAAAAACGATCCATTTGACATGAGGTTTTCTCCCATACCTTCCTTATGATCTATAATATTTAATTACTAAGATTTGCCACTGAATTAGTAATATTATGGGGGGTTCAATTTCAGTTACGAACTCGCACTTACGGTTTCGAACTACTTTTACTAATTTGACCATAACTCCTAAACCGTAAGTCCGTTTACTTCGATTCTCACGCCAAAACGATCTATGACTTGAGATCTACAAGGGTGGGTCATATATTCATCAAGGTCAGAAAATTTTCCTAACTGTTATGCAGGAATTTTAAGTGTTTAACGAAATTTCGGCATTACGACGGCTATAAATCGAACGTTTCAAAATTTATAGCATCACAACCAAGCCACACCGGGCATACCATCAATCACACACACATAATACTCATCTTAACAGTCCAAGAACACTTACTTCATCATCATATTCATCATCTCTCTTAGATCAATAAAGCTAACTACATAATCATGCTTTCATGCTTGTATTAACATCATAATCATAACTAATCTAAAATCATCCAATAATCACCAAAACTTAAACTAAGAGCTAGGGTTTCCTTGAGATGATTACCTTCCTTGGAGTATGTAATAGCCTTAACAAACCTTGGTTAGCCCTTGTATAGCCTTAATACAACTTAGATCAACCAAAGAAAACAAGAAAACAACATTAGTTCTTGAAAGTTACTATTCACCCTAGACTTTGATGATTTATTTGAAAATGGAAAAAGTGGATTTTGAAGATAAGATTTATAGGATAACTATTATATGAAATGTAGTACTCACCATAAAAATTTGGAGATTAAACAATGGTTGGAAGCTTGATTTGTGTTCTTGAATTAAGAGGAAAGTCGAATGGCTTGTTTTGAGAGAAAGGATGGGTTCTTGCCTTGGTTGCTTGGCTAATAATGCATAAAGTGATGTCTCTTGATAATATCTTTGGCATAAAGTAGCTTTATTAAAGTGATAGGTCATGGATGATGTATTTTGGATGGACAAGTGTTGATGTTTTAGTGATAAGATGAGAAGGTTATGATAAGTACTAGTTTGATTCTAATGTTGTTAGTTCCTCTTGTAACTAACTTAGTTACTTGATCATATCCTCTTGCACATGCATGGATCTTGGTCTTCTGCTTGCTCTTTTGTTCGGTTTTTGCTCAATTTCATTGATCGTTCGGAGGAATATCTCAAGTATTTCTAGTTAGGGTTTTACCGGAAACCTTCTTAATATTTTTGCTCACATCTTTAATCCTCCTTTATAATTCTTGATTTTAAATCCCGTAAATCTTTTTAATAAATCCTTAAATCCTTCAATGTCCAGGGAAATCTCGGAGGAAATAAAAGTGCTATTTTTCTGAATCTGATATCGTTTACATACAATTATATTGCCTATCGGTCATTAATACGAACTCAGAAATCCGTTCCGAATACTCCTATATAGCGTCGTCTAATAATATTCCAATTTCCACCAAAAACACTATTCATCACTTATTCTCTCTTTATTCCTTATAATTAGAAAAAAATGTTCTCGTGCTTTTCCGAGCGTTCCTTATCTCTTTTACGGAACCACTGAACTTATAGCAGATATCGATTTGGATGACATGAGAATATTCTTCTTCGTTTAGAATCACCATATCCTACTTTCTGGGAGACAGATTATTCTAATCTAAGTTGTCAACCAATTGCATTCTTCATGGCATATAAACATTGGAATCCATATCCATTCCATTCATTTGAACAACTGTTACACTTTTATCCATTACATAATAAAGGTTTTAATTACTACCAAAATTCTGGGTTCTTACAGAAATTGACTTCTATGACTAAATTTTGAATCGGAAGAATTCAAGGCGCGCCCTGCGAGGGAGGCGCGCCCTGAAAATTACAAACTAAGGTTGATTAATAGTAGCATGGTTTTTAGGAACGTTGTGGAAGAAAAATTGTGAAAGATTGAAGACGCGCCGTGGGTCAAGAGCGCGCCCAAGGGTTACATGGAGTTAGCAGTTCTTTTCTAGAAACACTACTTATGGGATTAATTCAGGCAAAACAAGATCAAAGTGTATATACATACACATATACATACATCGGAAAATGAAGAACACGAAGAGTTGAACAGTCAAATCACAATACCGATCAATTTATACGGTGAAAACATGAAATAAAGACATGAAAATGTACCTTTCAAGTTCTGGAATAAGATTCGTGGAAGAAATCTGAGAAAACTTGCAGCGTTTGGCCGGATTGTTGCTCGAAAAATCAGAAGGCGGTAGGGTTCATTTTTTGTAAGAAAGAGTAAAGTAAAAAGATAAAAGTAAATGATTTGACAGGTATTTCTAGGAAAAAGAAAAAGGAAGTGGATATCAGCTGTCAAACGGGAACCGTTGGAATTCTGAGGACGCGCCATCAATCAGGGCGCGCCTTGAGGGAAATTTTGTGAGACATTTTGGGATTTTTTAAAAGAAATTCCATATTTTATCTCTGATTACATATGGAATTGGGGGTAGTTGTTATAGCCAAAATTCGGTTCGGGTATTTTCAAGATGGATTCGGGTTAATAACGGGTTCAATTTGGGGAATTCTATGATTAAATAGGGTTTTGGCTAGATTTACAGAGGTCAGGCCGCGCCCTCTCTTTTCATACAAGAAGGGTGCGCCCTCAATAATAAAGTCATGTTGAAGATTTCTACTAAGGCTGGTTTTCCAAGTAGTGTAGAAGAATTCCCTCCTGTCGTATCACAGGAGGGGGATCAGATGTTCGTCGTAGAAGACCTCCAGGGGTTTGCATGGATTTAAGGACTCTTCTTAGACAAATAAGGGCGCACCCTAAGGTGGAAAAATGGGGGCTTCTTGGTGTGTGCTTTGGAGCTCTGTTCCTGTATTCATTGGGCGCGCTCTCATTGGGGAACTTCGGAGTAATCCTACACTTTGTACCCAAAAGCTCTGGATCACTTGTCTTGCTATCTGGTGGGTGCTTCTCATTCGGGGGTGTTGACTCGTAAACACGCAAGTATACGCGATCACAAATAGCAAGTGATAAATAAGATTCGTTCCGTAGAGACTAGGTGTAATGCCAATTTTAGTGTGTATGCCACAGTGTATGGTTATTTCTTAACGCTTGAACAATTATCAAATTTGGTTGTTTTATTTAGATTATACTACTAAAAAATTACTAAGGTGATTCTACTTATATGAGAGAAACACAGGGTTCAAATTTCATGAATTGTTTCATCTAGATTAACCGTCAAGATTCAATGCAATGTGGTTATTAAGGAAACTAGTAGGAATACTAAGGTGGTAAGAGCTATCTTTCAATAAACTCACACCAAACCATAAAAACATCCACAATTAAGATAGAAGTTTTACGGACATCAATTATATCCAAATCACTATATGTCTATGAGATTGGGTGACACAATCGATTTAATCACAAGTTCCATTATTAACTACATAGGGGAGTAATGTTCTTTAGAATCTATACTACCAATATGCGGAGAAGCCATCATAAGCCTATGCTAACATGGCAAGCCCTAATCTCTAAATCCACGTTCGCATTCATTAGAGATTGACAAAATAGATGATAGCTACACATCTATATTAATTAACACAACCATGTTAGGTAACCTTATTATAAACCACAAGCATATATTATCAAGATTATCAACTACTAGAATCCACAAAACACTCCATTAGAACCCCATGAAAGTGTTTAGTTCATAATTGAACTTAGCACCGTCATGGGTTCAATTGATAACATAATTCTAAATCAAACAAATAATAGTAGAAGAGAGAAATAAGATTAGAAATAAATCCCCAAAGTAGAAGAGTACAAAAGATCCAAAAGATTACTCCTTGCTTGTCACTAGCTTGGAGATCTCTCTTGAAATTGTTTCTAGGCTAATAGATGAAAATGTTGATAGAAAATAAAACAAGCTGCTAACTGATGATAGATAATAGATCGGTGTTTTTAGGTCTCTGCAAATACATATATAGATGCCCTAAAAATAGGCCCAAACATTTGACCCGGCTGAAATAGGATTTTGAAAACCCACTCGGGCGCTCTTGCGCCATGCAGAGCGCTGCTGCGCTTGCTATTCCCTGGAAAACGCCCTCTGGAGCGCTGTTGCCCTTGCTGAAGCGCTGTAGCCCCTGTTGGAGCGCTGTAGCGCTTGTTTCCAGCGCAAGAACGCCTGAAAACAGCGCTGTAGCGCCTGGAGTCGTGCAGGAGCGCCTGGTGTCCCCTGTCCAGAATTGTAGAGCTTCCTCTCCTCTTCACGTGGACAGTTTACGGGCCTCAAACGGACTTCTAGAACTCAAGATATGGCCAAAACAGTGATGAATGCGCATTGAGCTCAAATTCTCGAGTTCTCTTGCCCTGGACTTCCTGTAACTTCTAATTTAAGCTCACAGAATACCACCAATACTTCACCAACACCACCAATGCCGCCCTACTATGCAACCTACACAAATTAGATGAAAACACATCAAACTAACACGAAACTTGAGAACTCGCAATCGTTTTAAGTACGAATGGAATGCAAATAGTGGATATAAAATCCACTTATCAAACCCCCAAACTTAACCCGTTGCTTGTCCTCAAGCAATGCAAACTCAACTCTAAAATGATGAATGAATGCAACTAAAAGTTAAATGTCATGATAATTCAAAAATGTCCTAATGCAATAATCCCACACAAATTACCGAAACCAACTCAACACGCCAACGTCTCAAGGAATGCAACAACTCCAAACAGAGCTCGACTAAGCCCCCGTATACTAACAATACATGCCCGGAAACGTGGTGTGTGCATTTCTCACTAGATATACTCTCGAAACTAGATAAAAGGCATAACCAATCCTTCGCCAAGACAATCACATGTTTATAAACAGAATGAACTTTAGACACTTCATGACTCAAAGACACCGCCATCATCATTTAAAGTAGACAAGGATTCATGCTTTACTATACAAAAATAACACAAAACACCAAATACGCATGCTTATTGACCTTGCAATGGGTGAGACCCCTAAAGGCTTATACAATAATACCCATGTAGCAAGCTTTAGGTTAGCGGATCCCAAACCTCAAGGGCCTTAGGTCACTAGGTGCATTGCCCCCATTGAACTTACTTGCTCGAGTATTAAAGAGCTCACCCTGGTCATTTTGCATTTAACAATTAAACTATTTACATGACTCCTTTTTTTTTCTCTTTTTGATTTTAATTTTTTATTTATTTATGCAAACTGGAATGAGCCTTTCTCATTTCCAACCCTAGACTACTCATATAACAATGAGCCGGCTACTAGCCATTTGATACCTAGCAATTATTACTTCGACACAACACGACAGTTAGCATGAAATCTCTGTTTTCCCCCAAACTTATACTTAAGTGCTCATACGCCATCAAGGGAATAACGAAAATTCTAGATATAAATAAGTGATTAAATCTCAACAGCCAAACAAGGTATGACTCGATCTAGCCCAAGATTAAACAGTGAGACCGTGAAAAGATTGTGATCCCGACACACGCAAGTCAATTTCATAAGTACTTAAATCAACCCTCTATTCATTGTCATCACACTCAAATTAACGTCGACCCATCGAGCCAGAAATAGACACTCATGTGGAATCATGTGATATGCATGAACAAAATGATGACACCCCTAAATAAAACTATATGACATGGCATCTTAAATGCACTCTAAATGGCATGGCAAAACTAAATGCACAAATACTAACATGAACTAGCATGAATATGCAACTATATGCAATGCAATCACTCTTGATACCCTAAAATCACCCCCAAACTTAAAATTTGCAATGTCCTCATTGAAGGTAAATTTAAAGGGTACAAGAGATACTCCCCTACTCGTCGTCATCTCCACCCTCCTCGGGTGGTGTGTCTGGTGGTGGATAGACGTGGAGGCTCCAACACAACTGTTGTTTTATTCGAAAGCAAGAAATCATGGGTTGCCTCCCACGAAGCGCCTTTCTTTAACGTCTTTAGCTAGACTTGGCCACGATTTTCCTCTTGAAAATTTTCTGCACCGCATCTCTATAAGGCCATTTAATGATCTTTTCTGGAGCGACATCTTCAACGACAAGCTTTACCCGTATTCGCTCCTCACAAGATCTCTTAACAACATTCTCCCGCCTACCTGAAAAGTTAGCAGCAATAACAATAGCAAGCAAAGGAGATGAATTACAAGAAACATACCCCAGGTGAACTAGCAATGTTTTGAGCTCGAGTTCGAGAGCTCCTTCAAATGATGGCTTAAGGCGCACCTGAGAATTCTAGAGATCTTCCACTCCAAGCAACTTATGTGGAATACGTAGCCCCATTAACAAAGGCATTGTAATCCTCGGTTGGCCATGCTTTGCCTTCTCCTTCTCCGTGTCATACTTTTTACTCTGCCCTGCATCAACCAATTTCAAGCTAAAACACTCCTCATCCTCTGCTGGAAAACTCATGGCTAGAGTTTGCTTCTGAAGCCTCTGTGGATATGGAGGAGGAAAATCGATTTGGACGATCTCTGTAGTCTTCTCCGGAGTAGATTTGTCAACAGGAGTGATGCTCTTTTCCTCTTCAGCCTCCAGCTGGTCGAAGTCAGATTGCAACGAAGCGGCATTCAACAGCTGAACATGCTCTTCTAATTCATCATCTTCCACACTGAGACCCTCTTCATCCTCCAAAGGAATTAGCATAGCCACTTGAGCCTTGGAGTTTTCTTGATCTTGGGCTGATTCTTCAGAATTTTCAGATTGCAAAGGAAGTGGTTGCGGATGATTATTCAGAACCGAATTTTCTGGACATTCTGATTTTTCTGCCTCCGGCTCTGCTTCCTTATCAGCTTCATGCTCTGCTTCTTCCTCATCTTTGCCCTCATACTCTCCTTCCTGAACTTCGATCATGATCACACCCGTGGCTAAGAAAGGCCATTCAAGACTGATAGGAAGGTTCTTGTCCTCCTCCTCTACAGCTAGGCCTTCTGTGTCACTTGCAATTTGATTCAATGTTTTTAATGCATTTGCAATTTTACCAATTTGATCTTCTATTGTCTAGAGAGACAATGCATTGCTTTTAACCATCAACCTCAATTCTTCTAATTCAGCTTCTTCAATCGACTGTTGGTTAGACCAAGTTTGAAATTGCTGCTGCTGAAATTCAGGAGGTTGAAAGTGTTGATGCACTGGGGCATACTGATGCTGAAATTGTTGCCCCTGTTGCTGCTGAATTCCCCCTGGACTGTATGAACCACAAGCATATATTATCAAGACTATCAACTACTAGAATCCACAAAACACTCCATTAGAACCCCATGAAAGTGTTTAGTTCATAATTGAACTTAGCACCGTCATGGGTTCAATTGATAACATAATTCTAAATCAAACAAATAATAATAGAAGAGAGAAATAAGATTAGAAATAAATCCCCAAAGTAGAAGAGTACAAACAAAAGATTACTCCTTGCTTGTCACTAGCTTGGAGATCTCTCTTGAAATTGTTTCTAGGCTAATAGATGAAAATGTTGATAGAAAATAAAAGAAGCTGCTAACTGATGATAGATAATAGATCGGTGTTTTTAGGTCTCTGCAAATACATATATAGATGCCCTAAAAATAGGCCCAACATTTGACCCGGCTGAAATAGGATTTTGAAAACCCACTCGGGCGCTCTTGCGCCATGCAGAGCGCTGCTGCGCTTGCTATTCCCTGGAAAACGCCCCCTGGAGTGCTGTTGCCCTTGCTGAAGCGCTGTAGCCCCTGTTGGAGCGCTGTAGCGCTTGTTTCCAGCGCAAGAACGCCTGAAAACAGCGATGTAGCGCCTGGAGTCGTGCAGGAGCGCCTAGTGCCCCCTGTCCAGAATTGTAGAGTTTCCTCTCCTCTTCGCGTGGACAGTTTACGGGCCTCAAACGGACTTCTAGAACTCAAGATATGGCCAAAACAGTGATGAATGCGCATTGAGCTCAAATTCTCGAGTTCTCTTGCCCTGGACTTCCTGTAACTTCTACTTTAAGCTCACAGAATACCACCAATACTTCACCAACACCACCAATGCCGCCCTACTATGCAACCTACACAAATTAGATGAAAACACATCAAACTAACACGAAACTTGAGAACTCGCAATCGTTTTAAGTACGAATGGAATGCAAATAGTGGATATAAAATCCACTTATCAGGGGGACAAGGATGCGTTCTGTACTTAGGGTAAACCATGGCTATACCTGCATCCTTGAAATCAAGAAATAGTTGGTAACGGAAAGGACTAGTCCTCGACGGGGGAAGTTTCCTTATCCGTGAAGTCTTGAGATCTTGGATGAGCCTTGAGCCTTTGTGGTTAGGCCTCATAGTAGAACATTCCGGAAGCTGGACCGCTAATTCAAGCCCATTTGAGTTTCTTGCTCTCCAAGAACTACGTATGGCTTGATCCCTATAAATACCAGGGTACGTACGCCGATTGAGGGGTTGGAAGACGAGAGCTCTGAAGCAGCCACCATTAACCCTATCAATCTCAGCCACCACCACTTTTTCCGGCAAAGAACCACCATCACAGATCTTGTTTCCGGTGACGTACCTCGAATTTTGTTGTTCCCAAATTCCTTCGTCAACGTACACTACAACACATTCTAATCTTAGATAAAAATTTTCGAGACTTTTTTCTCATTTACATAATTAATTATGGTGACCAAATTTATCGTCTATACTTTCTGTGAGTAGTTAAGATTCAAAATTTTAAGCAAGAATTCAAGCATATTAAACTTTTTTAAAGTTGTAAATTTAATAATTAGGCTAAGTTTTGATTCGAATCCGAGTTCTTCTCATTCAAACTGAAAAGAACAAGGCACCATGGCAATTATATCAAACATAGCGAACTGAAACATCTGAGTAGAGTTATCAGATATAGTAAAAACAATAGTCGGTGAATAGATAAAAACTAGCATAAAAACCCGTGCGAGGCACGGGTCGCTAGCTTAAATTGTATTTTTTAATTAAACTATTCGTGATCAGTATCGTTTGAAACATGTGATTGATTTTCAAAGATTTCATCTTGTTACTGGACTATGTGGTTATTGTGTACATACTTAAATATGTTCAAAATTGTACTTTGAAAACTAATATGAGTAATATTGATAGCAATCATGTCAGATTTTAATTTTGTTGTGGGTCATAGAATATAATTTGAGTGTTTTGTGGGTGTTGTCTAATTATTAATTAAGACGATTTTTCATAGCACCTACATTCCTAAATTTTCTTCAAAAATGATGCATCCATTTAGCTGGATCTCCAATAATATTCAAGGTAGAAACTTAATAGTCTTCAAGATGCTGCATTCTGAGAATGTAGGTTTCAGTCCTGATTCCAATCAAAAACCTTCGTAAATTTTCTTAAACTTCTCAGGTCTTGCGCTTTTACTTCTTAAAACTACATTTTTAATTCTTTTATTTGTTTTCTTCTAATTTCTTCATTTTAAGAATTCTTTGCCTTTATTTCTCTTCCGATTTCCGTCTGACTTTCATTGAGTTACCTCCATAAATAATATATAATATATGGTCCTTTTTCCCCGTAAAATGTCATATTTTAAATTGAACATTAACTAATTTGTATATAAAAGGTAATGTGTTATTTGTAGAATTCGTCTTTTTGAACCCAAATATTTTTATGACGCAAATAGTTTGACTAATAAATTATTGTATCTTATTTAGTAATATAATAATTTCATTTTATGTTAACACCTCAATATTTTTTACTCTAATATATTGTTAGATAATATCCACCATATTAATTATAATATCGGTTTATAACCCAATTGTGTATTTTACGTAATTATTTTATCGATAATACATATTGTGTGTATAATTTAAAATACATGTGAATATGTGATTTAATGGTATGAAGATGCAGAATTTAACTCGGTGATCCACGTTCGATTATCACTAAAAATAGTACTTCTATACAATATGAACTTAGGAGTAAATTGGTGCTTTCAAATCAGTAATAAAGTACTTTAGTTATTGACTTAATCATATATGTAATATTTTTCATAAAAAATACATTATGCATTTCATATTATTTCTTTATATAAAACCAAATCTTGCCTCGCTTAATCGATATACATAGAGATATTATGTGTATTATTGAAAACACGTATAGATGAGTGCTTAGGTTGTTTAAGAGAATAATTATATAGTAATTTTTTTATTATTATGTTGATTATTATTTTTATTACAATTTTATAATATTATCAAACCATATATTATGTATCAATAATTTATATTTTAATTTAATATGTTATAGTTCAAATCAATAAATATAAACGCAGCATGACAAAAAATTATTAATATGTCGCAATATTATAATATTAGAAAAAAATTTCACTAAAACAGCACACATACATCTTTTATGTGTATGATTTAAAGCACATGTGATTGAGTGGTGTAGTGGTAAAAAGATTTGTTAATTAACTCGGGGGCCCAAGTTCAATTCCCACCAACCACAACTTTTTCAAAAAATTGAGAATAGAGGGATAAATTAATAATCATACTACATAAAAAGTCGCACAACACACAGATATATCTATAATGTGTATGTTTTAAAACATATGTGATTGAGTGGTGTAGTGAAAGAAGGATTTGCTAAATAACTTGAAGACCCGAGTTCAATCCCCAACAACCACGATTTTTTAAAAAATTTGAGAATAGAGGGATAAATTGGTAATTACAATACATTAAAAAATCTCACTATTTTTATCTTGTGTTGGTCTATTATATATACTAGCTTTTAACCCGTGCAAAGCACGGGTTACTTTTTAATTTTTCATAATTTGCTTATGGTATAGTATAATATAATAAATATTAATTTTAATATGTTATTAGAAAAATTCGAACCTTACATCTTTGTAAATAATAATTTTAGTATTAAATATAAATTAATATGTTGTTGAAGGGAATCGAACCTTAGACCTCTGTATATAACAACTTTTAGTATTATTGCATCTAACGGTCATGATCTATTTGAGTTGAAGATCTAACGGTTGTGAATTAGGGATAACCAAAAATGAGGGATAACCAAAAAAAGGGGTAACCAACTACAAATTATACCCCTTTTGCTTATTATAATATAGTATAGATAATAGATAGATTAAAAAAAAAAAGGGTAGTCGGTGGTTGTTTTTTACACGAACGAAATGCCTATTTAACATTCGTTCCATTTTTCTTTACTCTTCACAATCCATGTGATATTTTCATTTAATGAAAGATCGATATTTATTTTCAAGGGACAAAAATCCAAAAAAATGCTACCCCAAAAGTCTTCCGTTAAAGAAAAAAAGCTTAAAGATCAGATTCATTATTTACTGTTCACCCTTATGTTGATTTGGTAGTAAATAGAAATTTTTGTTACATAATATAAATTTTCGATCGAACGAGGAATGTTAACATATCTATTAGTTATGGACTTAAAATATTTGGTTTGAAGTTTGTTATTTTTTTTCCAAATAAAAAAAAAAGCGATTTTCATCGATATAGAACACAGCCATAACAAATTCTTGACTATCGATATAATCGAGATGAAAAACAAATAACAAACTAAAAATTATTAGTTGATTTGTTTGTTGATTGTTTAATACACATAACTCAGAAATTCTTGAAACTAAAAATAAAATCGAAGAGATTCTAAGCAATCCAAATTACACTAACGTCCCTGAAAACAGCATCATCACAATTGATCTTATCACATAACAACCGTTATTATCCTTGTTTGATTGTAAGGAAAAGTAATAAATTTATTCCAATTTTGTTTAGAATACTTCATTTCAATATATCAGCTCCACATTGACAAGAAAAATGAATCATATGAATATGATTGAAAACGAATTTGAGTAATTCAGATTTGAATTTGAATTTGACTTGTTAATAACGAATATATTTTGGATTTGTACAAAAGTGAGCGAATTCGAATCCTATTTTATAATTTGGACGAATATCGAGTCTTATCTCACCATTTTAATATCTGATTATATTTTTATAGAGTGGTTAGAATAATTTTAGTTAGCTAAAATGTGTACGTGATATAAGTATCCAATTGGAAAATGTAAGTTATTTATATAATATATATTTATCATATCCGAATTTGAATCGAGTTTGAGCAATATATAAAAATATTAATTTAGATTCGAATCAAATCCGAATGAGTAATTATAAATTCAAACCAAATTTAAATATACTATTATTTGTACATATTCAATTCGTTTCCAACCTTGCCAAAAAAAAACAGGAACGTACGATAAGGTCTCAACTTTTAATGCTAGAAATCGAAGAAAAATGAGCCTCGCTATTTGTTTTCCTTTGATTTGGTTTGGTGGCCGACGAAACATGACTAAGATCATCTCAACCCAAAATATCAAAATAATGTTCTAAGGAAATTATTTTGGTAACAAATTTACGCCTTTCAATCCATAATCACTATACTTGGCATTAAAAAGAATTTTTCACCAATAAAATTGAATATTCTAACTTTGTTCATTTTTTACATTATTAATAGCTATTATATTTTAAATTGCAGTGTGATGGTCGCACAATATTAAATTTATTAATATAAAAAATTATTTATAATTCATGATTAATAATTTTTTTCAAGGTTTTGTGTGAAAGCTTAAAGTAAAAAAAAATATTTTAGAATAACAAGAGATAAGAAGAAAAAAGTTTCAATTGATAAAAATTTAAAGTTAAAAATTACAAGAACAAATAAGTTTAGTCGGACATAGATAGAAAAAAATTGTTTTGTTAACAAATATAGGGGCATTGTTGAAATTTTGAAAGTCACCAAATTTGGTGACCAAGGATCACCAAATGTACTTTTGTCACTAAATTTGGTAACCAAAAACTCATTTGGTGATCTTGAATCACTATTTTATATTGCATTTGAGTAAATTTGACACTATATTCATCACTATTATAGTAATTTAATGTTGGGTTGGAATTGCTCTAAGAGACCGTTTGGCTTTGCTTTAAGCGATTGGCTTAAAGCAATTTCTGAGAATAGTACACACATATCAGTTATGAAACATCGAGTCTTTAAAGATTCATAGTGTGAAAATTTATAATTATCATCAAATATCCACTACATATCATTTCAAAAAACATAGCCAATAAATATAAATAATTATTTAAAAGATAATCTGACAATTAAAATATCACACATAATTTATTTATGTTGCTAGAAAATATCACACATAATTTTCAACTAGTACAAATTTCTTTTTGGTGCTATTCAACTAGTATACATGTGTGTTACACACACAGTAAGTACAAATTGGAGGGCACTATTCCCCTAACCTCAACCCTAAAAACTTTACCAACTCCTCTTTATATACCCACCCCCTTTCTCATTTTTTCCCTCCTCTCTCTCCTCCTCATCTCTCTCATCTCTCTCTCTCTCTCTACAACTCTATCTATTCTAACCTATATAAAAATCCTATCTTTATCACTTTTTTAACCCAATAAACACAGAGAAACAATGGGAAAGTACATGAGAAAAGCCAAAGTAACAAGTGATATAGCAGTGATGGAGCTCTCACAATCATCTCTTGGTGTTAAAACTCGTGCAAAAACCCTAGCTTTACAGAAACTTGAAGCTGCTAATTCAATTCAAGACTCTTCTTGTTATCTTCAATTGAGAAATAGGAGGCTTGAGAAGACTAATGATGCTGTAAAGACTCAAAAATCTGGTGGAAAAGAGAGTTTTAAACATAACCCAGATGGGAATTTGAAAGATTTGGAGGAAAAATCAAGAAGATTGAATTCGGGTCATGTCGGGTCGGAATCGGGTCGGAGGGGAAATAGTGAAAAGGGGTTTGAGAATGGGAGAAATGAGGAAGTGGGGTGTTTTGATTTGGGTGTGGAAGCTTCTTTTGGGGAGAATAATTTGGAGTTTGATGCTAGAGAAAGGTATTAATTCTTCATTTTTTTTATTGATTATATTTGTATGTATGTATTGTATATATTTGTGTTTGCATGTCAATTGTCATGCCATTTTCATTTTTTTTTTTTTGTTTTTATCTGTCAACAAAATTTAATTTTTTTGGTATGGGTCGGTTTGATTTTTCATTTAAAAAATGATATTTTATTTAGATTTTGTAATTTAAAGATTTGATGTATATGAGTTTAAGATGTTTGGTTGTTTTAACTTATTTGTTTAAATGGCAATTAAAAAGATTTTGCTTTCTAGATTTTTATTTGAATTTAGGGGGTTTGGGCTTTTTGAATTTCTATATTTGAATCTGTAATTTAAAGATTTTGTTTTGAGGATTTGATATATAATTTTGGGGGGTTTGGTGGTTTTTTAAAGAAGTGTTCAAGAAAGAGTTGTTTTTTCTTTACCTTTTGCATACGTATTGTAGAGTGGTAGGTACCACTTAACTTATAACAGAGGGAAAGGAAAGGGTTGTTGTCGCATGTCTATATGAAATGTACAAGTATTTTAACTCCTTTTGGTTAAGGTACTGGATACTTTCATTCAGTGTTTGTTAATTAGTGCAGTTGAAGAAGTTTTGGTGTCATTTTTAGAGTTTTTTGTTTTTTGTTTTGTGATTTTTGTAGTTTTTTCACTTCCCCATATATTCCTTTTATTTAGTTAATATAAATTTGCTACCAATTCTTTTGAATGGTTACATGGTTTAGCTTAATTCTTTGAGCTGTATATTGTCTTCGGTTATATTTCTTTGAGATTTTTAGCGTTTACAAAATGCTATTCTGAGATTGATTCCTCCGCCTAAAGCACTCAACGAACTCTCACATTCAGAGTTAGTAAGGAACTGCTTTGTTAATTTATCTTACTAATACTATATTAACTATTGCAATTTGCAACTATATAAGTTCTACTCGAGATTTTGCCTTCCAAAAATCAAATGAATAGCATCAAGTTTGAGTTGTAATTAAAGGTATAGAAATCAAATTACTCAAGTGGATTGAGAGCACATGGGATCTCTGAAAATTCTTAAGTTTACGAAGATACTGACTTTGAAGGACTTGTAACGTTTGATGATATTCACTTGATGATATTCACGTTTCAAATTTTTTGGTATATT
Source organism: Saposhnikovia divaricata (assembly GCA_036435485.1). Classification (NCBI taxonomy): domain Eukaryota; kingdom Viridiplantae; phylum Streptophyta; class Magnoliopsida; order Apiales; family Apiaceae; genus Saposhnikovia; species Saposhnikovia divaricata. Next base: position 137,121,661 of record CM071599.1, on the reverse strand, counting down.
GGGTGATAACTTAGAAGCATAGAAGTTGTGATAAATAGTCTTGTTACTGGACCACTCTTAGTCCCACATGGTATCTTCAATACTTGCTACATCAGGCAAACTCGATCCTGAGATAACTTTTAATACCTTAGTGTAATTTTGGATGCCTTATGTAACGAAATCAATGTCAATATAGGTTCAGCTAGTAACTACTTTTATGTTGCAATCCATTCATAATGATTTTATTGCTTGAATCAGGAGAATCCAAAGTTTCTTTTCTATAGTTTTGAATGCATACAACAAAGGAATTGAAATCCCTTTCTTATTCTTTGTATCTTGGATTCACTGAAATCTTTATAATTGGAAAGGTTTGAATGCTTTCTTTTCTTTGATTGGACAGGCAGCTATTAATTTGCTGCCTCAGTTGTGGTTTGCAATGATGTATTATATGCATGGGGCCCATTGCGGTGAACTACAAGTAGCATTAATTGTCGGTTTTATATTTCACGATTGAAGCATTTTCTATAGTCTTACTTGTATACAGAAGAATAATGGAGTAATACTATGTTTTTATTGCTGAAATTACTTGTAAGATGGGGTTATATCACTGAATATTTGCAACATTGCAACAGGAGCACCAGGGAAAGCACACCTTGTAGCTTGATAAGGGGTTCAGACAGTATTACAAATCCTGGTTCTAGTACGAAGCCGAGAAGTTTAGCTGCATCTGATCGGCAAACTCGTAATTCCATGCAGCAAGATATTCCAACTACTCATGAGATTGAAGAGTTCTTTGCCTTGGCCGAGCAGCAACAACAGAAACGTTTTACTGAGAAGTACATTACAACCTCTATGTCATAGCACATTCCTAATTACTGTTAATCTCTTTAAGTTTATTATCATATGTTGTATATTTAATCTGTATTTTTTTCAGGTACAACTTCGATGTTGTGAACGATGTACCCCTCCCAGGGAGGTATGAGTGGGTAAGGGTATACCCCTAAGCAGGACAGGTGACTTGTATTGCTGCTAAATGACTTAGAGCTTAGAGCTAGGAGTAGTGGTTGCTTAGTTTGTATCATCCTTAAGGACCTTATGTAAAAATGAAAACAAGGGCATTGAAATGTGTAACTTAGTTATCTTAAGCTTATTAGGGCCAAAAGGGTGACACTAACCTATTGGAAGCAGATGTGAAAAGTATAATGTAACTTTAGGTTTTGGTGGTCCAATCATTGTAACTTACAAATGCTCATAAAGGAGTCACCTGGTTATTTCATCAAAGAATCTGTTTACTTTTTATCTTTTTTCTTCTGCAGATTAATTTGTAGTAGTATCTCCTGGGTTATGTTTTTGTAGCAAGATTATGATCCGGGGTTTTTGTAATATTAGATTTATCTACTATACTTAATTCTTCGGTATAAACACAGGTACTGAATAGTTAGAAAGACTAGTTCGTAAAATGAATACTAATAAACAAACTGCTGCTTTAGTTTCGAATCCATGCAAAGATGGCCCCTACTCCAATATTGGCTTCTTACTGGAATTGTTGATGACTGTATTTTTGGAGTTATAGCCCTTGGTCATGTGGGTTTAGATATTTTTATCAAAAGTTCAAACCTTTGGTGATCTTTCCTTGTTAATTGTGTCTCATTCTCTGTTTATATTTGTCTGTCTCCATCTTGCTTAAAAGCCAAGCAGTTAAAAAGAACTAAGGAAGTGTGCAAGTGGCCCTTCTTTTTTTTTTTTTTTTTTTAAATCTGGTGCAAAGGTCTTGTTAGGTCCTCTGTGGTGGGGTTTGGCTCAGAAAAAATTGGCATATTATTGAGGGTTTCCAGTTTCTGAAACCATTCAGAAGCTGTAATCTCAGTGCCTCAGTGGTCATGGGGTAAGAGAGCTTGTAGGTTTTATTATTGTTACAATGTTTTGTCACTTTGCTAGACTTCTCTTATGGTTGATAGTAAAGCTGCTGAGTAGGGGCAGAAAAATCAAGAATAGGTATTTAATGCAGGTAGATGAATATTGAAAGCTAAGGAGTCTGTTTTTTGTGTGACTAAATTGTTGCCTGTTCTACATGTAACATTGTTGTACTAGTTTGCAGTGTTTGCATCAAATTTTGTAACTGCTAGTATACTTTATGTGCATTGTGCAACCTAGATTTGATGATGTACATTTTTCCCCCTATTTGATATCATTATATAAAGTGCATGTATACAACCTCTTTTCAGTCTCCACTAGGTTGTGATCTGGTTGTGACAGGTTGGGTGAAATTTTACCTAATTTACATGTACAATGGATAAAAGCACAAAACATATACTTGTGGATTTGTGTGTGTTTGAATTCCAAGAAGAAATCACTGCCACTTTGGACTTTTATAACTCATAGGAAATGTTCACTAGCTGCATGTGTATGAATTTCAAGATAAGAGAGAAATCACTGTCACATTGGACTATATAATGCATATGAAATGTTCACGGGCAGCAGTTGTGCAGTGAATAATTTTGAGTAATTCACATTTATCCGTTAATGGACAATATGGATTACTGGATTGGTGATGCATCGCTCGAGTATGTTTCTGCATGAGTACTTGAATATTAGCGACACAACTGATTTTCGATTTTTTATCACCAGTTCCTTGTGCAAGAAACACGATCGTAATATATGAATGTATATTTTCATGCGTCCTGTAACTATCATACCCCCATAAGAGATGTTTAAAAGAGAAACCGACCACCTTACTATCCTTTGATATACCGTATACGTCATTGCGACATTAATCTGTATCAAACAGTCAAAGTCACAATCCTAAATCCACCGCCCAAGAACTGGTTATTTGCAGCAGATAGCCTTTGAATTCAATACATCATTGTTAGGATCTCTCCATATCTTTAGGTTGTGAGAGTAAGGAGAAAATAATTTTGAAAGAGTGGTACTACGTTTTAATTCCTCTGCTAAATTTTGAGGACTAACTTCTGACAAGGAAAATAATCTTAATAATTATATGATGTTCGTTACGCATACATGCAACAAGTCCACAACAAACGATAGTTGCAATTAATTTTCGGCCTTTATTTACGAGATACCATTAAGATAGGGTTTTTGCCTTTCTGTGCAAAAAGTTAGCTAACAACTAACACTAGCCATTGACATGAACCCACACACATGACATATATATGACTGGTTAATCATTTGAAGAATAACAATGAATAAATTTTACCTTTCTTATGAATAAATTCTGCTAAAAAGGCAGAGATAGTGTTGTACTATGCCACTACATATCCGAAATCTGTCAATCAAGTTTATTGGCATCTCTTTCACTTGTGAATATGCTCTGCTTCTCTTGTGAATGTCTCCCTTTCCCAATGTAGTCGTTTAGTATATGTTTTGACAGGAATCTTGGCTGGCAATTGTCCCTGTTTTTAAATTTCAGAGCCCAAATCATAACAATTTTGGCTTTTCTACATATCTGAATGTCACTTACTCACTTACAAATAACTATGAACTTCAGTCTCTGCCCAATCATCATCATTAAGACATTAGTTTACAAGTTTCTGCAGAAACTTTGGTCTCCTGGTTTTCCAGGTGAGCACCCTATCAGAGGTTATAGGTTCAAATATTCACTTTCCCTCTCCATTTTTTCAAATCTAATGATGTGTAGCCTTGCAAAACCAAAAAAAAAAAAAAAAACTTAGTGGCATATAACTGGAAGCTGTATTTTATTGTGAAACGGATCAAAGAAGCATTCTTTAACTGTGAATAAAAACCATAATTACAAAACAAACACTAAATTTATAATTGTTAAAATACAAGTACACAATGTGAAAACCATAACTTGTAAGAATCAGAACATGATTAATAGAGTGGTGGGCATAAGTTGTATTAAGTTGGGTTCCATGCAGGTGCCCCGCAAGTGTGTGAAAAATGGTCTTCTCAGGACGCCCAGATTTTCTCCAAAATGATCTTTTAGGAAATGACGAGATACTGTGTTTAATTTTCCGTTCCTTTTCTTCAGTGTCAATGCCAATCAAATATCCTGGAAGTTAATGAAAACATTTACATTCTATATACAAGATAAGCTTCAAAGGTATGCATTCTATGTAGAGTAACAAAATGATAGTCACTAACTGAATTTTCAATAGTCACTCCACATGCAACTAGAGATTCGGTATGTGAAATGTTGAAATGCAGTTGTTGAGGGTGCCAATCCTCAATCTGTTGCCAGTCCACCTACAAATTGTTCAGCGCTAGTGTCTTAAGTGTATAATTAGGAAATGTGAAAACGAAAAGAATTACTGTACTGATCGCAACATATAGAACCCAAACCTCAGGCTTCCCATGGATGTTCTTCCTAAACTTGAAAGACCTTGGACTAACTTGATTTATCTGATCTAGGAATAGAAAATATTAATTCAGCTATCAAACGACATTCGTCATTGAACATTTTTTCTAAGTTATCAACAGCCCAGTGATGTAAAAGGAAAATGAACCCAAGGACCTATGTTCAGTGTATCCAAAATTTATGACGTGCCACTTATTTAATAAAACTAATAAAAATAATCTAATCTCATGTCATCACCAGAAGTGTTGCACGAAGTAATAGTATTAAGCTCTCAGCATCCCTTAAAATTTTGTATGGACTTCTCCAAAGCATCATAATCATCTTCTAATTATCTGCATAGGACTAAGTTTACTATATAATGACATGTACTCTGCATACTCTGATAAATGTAAATATGTAACTAAATTTTAAAAATTGAAGGAAGATTAAAACAGGAAAGCAAACATGTTAACATACCAAAGATGAGTTTCCTGCATTTCAACAAAATTATATTAATAATAATAAATTGAAAGAAAAGTAACAAGAGACCTTGAGTATGCTGATAACTAGACTCCAAATAAGTTAAGGAATTACATGGTTATAGAATTGCAATACTTACATTCGAGAAGGAAGTTGCGTCGGGACCAGAGAAGTTGAAGAACTAAAGAACTTTGTATCCAGGTATTATGAATCCATGCAAGCGAGAAAACACAAATTCTGAAGGGCTACTAGAGCGTCCTTCCACAAAGCTATATTCTGTCATGATTATCGCAATTGCTGCAACTCCAGAAAGCCCGTCTTCTTTGCGTTTTTTTAGGTTTAATATACTATAATATAATAGTCTAAATATTAATATATTCTGAATTTTAAATAATATAGTCAGCCCACAAGGTTTTTGATTATGTGGGCAAAATCGGTTTATAAAACAAAATTAACTTCAAGTGAATACTTGTGTGTACGTTTCCTACCCTAAAACTTTTGATTAGAAGTAGTAAATAGAATTATTTTTCAGATGGTGATTGCAGATGGAGATGGTTCTTTGAAGAGACTTTAAAAAGGAGATAAATTTAATATATAAGAGTTTCTCTTCGATTTCAATCTCATCAGAAACGATGGCCAACAGGTTTAGGGTTTGGTTTTATATCCCCTGTATTCTCCTTTTCTCTTATCACTTTTTAATAATTGTTTTTATTTGGTTTTTGTTTTTTTTTGCATTAGGTACACTCTGACCACCTGAAAGACAAGGTTATTGTGTTACACTTTGTCCCACTGGCTCCATGGTTTGATCGTCTCATGCAAGACGTAGACTCGACTCCTTGGTGGATATAGACAATGCCATCCATTCAACATGTCCTTTCGAAGTTGTTTTCGTCAGATTCAACGTTCCTAAAGATCACCCTTCTAGGAAGGACTTCACAAAATCTCCCGAAGAGTATTTTCAAGAAAAGTTTTCTATCATGTCCTGGACTGCCATTCCATACTCCTCCTGTGATTCCCTCGAATTTTGGCAAGCAAGATTAGGCTATCCCCTGTTTCCGTGTCCCCCAGGGTTTATGATTCCCTTTTACTCTTGTACGTTCTCTTTGGTCTTTGATTGTTCTGGCGTGGTTTTGCAAACTAGCGCTGCGAGGCCTATCCTTTCAGCGACGAAAGGGTAAGTTACATTGAAGATCAAGACGAAAATGCACTAGACTCTCCGTCCATTACAAATCTCCTGACCTCTCCTGGACATGACCACGTCATCACCAATGAAAATAAGGTACATGCTTTGTCTTTTGCATCATCAGCAGCAGGGCTGCATCATTGTCACATGTTTATCATTTCATAGTTTACTATATTTATTGCGTATTCCCTTTTCACACCCTTATGAGTTCTGATTGTTGTCTATATATATCCCTCCTTACTTCCTACCTCTTTTTTAATAGGAGGTTCCTGTCAAAGATCTTGAAGATAAGGTCGTAGTCTAGTATTTTTATGAAGACTGTGAATATCAATTCGATGGCATTACAAAGATGCTTAAGGATGTTTATTGTAATTTGATGCCGGAAAAGAAGGATAAGTTTGAAGTTGTTCCACAACTCCATTGTTGCTCGTGGATGGGCAAGTGAAGAATCATTCTGGAATGCTTTCCACGGAATGCCTTGGCTGGCACTCCCCTTTAAACACCCCAGGGTTAAGAATTTGAAGCGGATTTTCGAGTATTTTGGTGTAGATGGATCAAATGTGGATCCTAGGCTAGGCTTGTCATTATTGGGCCTCAGGGAAACTTTGTTGAACCCTATGGAGTTGACATCTTCAAGAATTTCCCTGCTGCACCCTATCCATTCACCCGCAAAGAAGCTCTTAAGTTGGTCATTGAATATACAAAGACTCTGAAGCTGGATATGTTCTTGGGTCCAAACACTTCTTGCATACAAAAAGATGGGTCCAAAGTGAGTTCTTTTTGACATCATTGTGCTCGGTTCTTTTCCAAGACATTCCTCTTGTGTTCTGAAGTTTGACTTTGATATTAATCTTTACAGGTTAAGCTGTCACAACTCGTGGGGAAGAAAATAATGCTAATTTTTGAAGGTGCTTGGGGCAGGGAACTTCCCAAGTTTTGGGATAACCTAGCTGAAAGATATCATAGTATGAAGAAATCGGGTGATCCGTTTGAAGTGATCTACGTCCCATATAAACCCCACAAGTGTTTTTCATTTTGCAAGCATGATTCAACTCTGCCATGGTTGACGGCTCCTCCTTATCGTTGGAACTCAAAGAAAAGATACTTGGTAGGGCATGTTTTTAGAGGTGAAACAGGACTTCTTGCTTTTGATGGAGATGGAAGGGTTGTTAGGAGAACAAAAAATCCTCATATTCAAGAGGGGAATGTGCATTTTCCCTTCTATGATGGTGGTCTAGAAGCGGAGGCCCTGAAGGATCTAATAGAATCTTTTCAATGGTATGATTTTCGTGCGGAGTTGGTTCGAGGATTGTGATCTTGGTGAAATATATCCTTTCCTCTCATATTGTATTAGTTGAGTGTTATGTTCTGGTTTGGGAATGTCGTTAAATATCTATCTGTTTTGTTATCTTATGTTTGAGACATAAAGACATGTGTTGATATTTTGGAATCTGGGTATTAGATTACCAGTGTTATCAATTCGTACTTGATATCTATTTGCAAACTTTTAGAATTTATTAAATTTTTTCTAATATAATTCTTTCATTTCTTTTGGTAAAAAAACAGAACAAAAAGAAACAATTAACCCTAGGTTACAAGGGAGTGATGGGTGTATGAGAAGTGAATTTGAAATTTTTCATTGGGAAATTGAACCCTATGATATTGTGAAGCTTGAATCATTACATATATTTCATTTCAATTAGGAAAATAATTTCGTGACTGCCCTGGTTTTGGTAATGTGTGCTTGGCCATAATGGGTAGAATCTTCCCTCAGTTGCAACGTCTGAACCTTAACGGGCTTCATGGAATAACAGATGAGGCTTTCCTCCCTTTCGTTCATAGTTGTGAGGCCGGTTTGACCAAAGTTAATATAAACGGCTGTGAACAGTTGACCGGCAAAGCAGTTTCAGCCATTGCCAAGGTGCATGGTAGCGCCCTTGAGCTGTTGAAACTGATGGTTGCAGGCATGTAACTGATGCTGTATTGGTAGCTATTGCTGAGAATTGTATGGTGCTAAGTGAACTCGATATTTCCAAATGTGCTGTTACCGATTGTGACATTGCAGCATTGGCATGTGCTGTCCAGGTTAAATTGAGGATTCTTTCCATGTCAAACTGCTTCTTAGTTTCTGACAAGAGTTTGCCCTCTCTGCTGAAGTTGGGTGAAACCCTTGTCGGACTTGATATCAAGCAATGTTCTGCAATTAGCAATGGCACGGTTGATCTGCTTGTGGAGAAACTGTGGAGGTGTGATATCCTCTCATAAGCAGGAAAGGAAATGAAAAACCCTGGCTCATGAATTGGTCTTGCAGATGGTAAAGACAGGGTCGAACATAATAAGTTATATCTGCCACTTCTACTTATTAGTAGCATAGTTTCTTCAGTCTGGGGTCTAGTCTTTGGTTTGTCATAGTCCAAATTCCAGATGCTCAGCATCCTTTTTCCAGGTAATGTGGCTGCAATCTTTATTTGCAGTTTCCTATCGCTAGGAAGCTGTTTCAAGAATTTTTGACTCCCTGTAGAAAATGGATGTCGCATTCTTTGGACCACGTTTTCCTGATAACAACAGATGCTGAGTTCTGGTTTCTGGATAAATATCATATATATAGTCAGCTCCTTGCCATTTGCAATATGTTGAACTTTGTTGAACTTGATCTAGAAATTTACTACAATTTGTTTTCCTTTACTAGGAAATACAATCCATTTTGGCATTTGAATTCAGATGATGACATGTATAATATTATTTTTACATTTGATTTAGGAAATTATTTTTATATTTCTTCTACACGTTGTCTTGAAATTATCTTTGTGTAATCGAATACAGCTGAGAAAATGTTGTCACAAACTGCAATGCATGCTGTGAAGTAGAACAGAAAAGAAACTATGATTCTGAAAAGTAGACTCTCAAAGGCAAATAAGCTTTTGCAAGCATCTATAAGGAGTTGCTGTCAGTTGCAAATTAGATTGATCACAAGGTATACTTCTAAACCAACTCAGGTATATTGTCCCTGCAAATAAAGATGCAATGTATATCTCATGAAAAGTCATAACTAACAGAGCTGTATTACGAAAGAAATGAACAAAACACAACTCAGGAAACTTGCATGATTTATATTTTGGTAGGACTGTAAAATTTAAAGAACATTAATCTATCAGCATGAATGATAGATTAATGTGCACCCAAAGTATCGTATTATTCTAAAGCGTTTATAGTGAAACACAAGGTATTTCAAAGAACAAGAGGCAACATATACAATACAAAACACTTTGATAGGTTCTTTTATACATGTTATATATATATGTTGGATTCACTCTGCAAGTATTTAAGTTACCAGAAAAGAAAACGAGATATGAAAATGAAGCACTTATGCCACAAACATATACTAATCCTGAATGAACAAATAATCTCAGTGTAAATCATTTGTTTATATTTGGAGGCTCAGCAACAGGGGATGAGCTAGTACTGATTCTAGCCGGTGGCGGAGGCAGTCATGGGCCAGAGTAGGTTTGGGCCCTCCCTGAAAATTGGGCCAAAAATATATTTTTTTTTAAGCCTAAGCCCAAATATCAAACTGTGCCCTCCCTCACTAACAGGTTAGTAGCGTCAGTTGTAAAAAAAAAAAGACAGAGACACGGACAGAAAAGAGAGAAACAGGGGACATAGACATCAAAGGCAATTCACTAATCTTCTCCTTCTTCAATCATACATGATACTTAATTGATAGTCTCTACCTTCTTAAATCATCAGGCCATTAGCTATTCTTCTCCTTTTTGAGGTAATTCACTAATTCTTAACTACTAACTTTGATTTAATATTTTGACCTAGATTTAGTAATACATACATGTTTGATGATACTTAATTGATGTATATATGATAGTTTTAGTTAATTTTGTTTTGATTTGTGAACTGTTAATTTATTTTTCATATTTGCAATCACTTGATTTATTGTGTATTAATATTTTTTTCTTTCCGGATATTTTGTAGTAGTATATGACTTGCAGTGACAATATTTTTTTTAATCTTTCACAGATATGAAGAGGTTTTTTCATACTATTTTGCCGAATGATTTACCCTCTGTACAATCTGCAAATGTGAGTGAACCTAGTGTTCACAATGGTCAACAAAATCGGGAGGAAGTTAATTTCATTGAGTTAGCAATTGATCCATTTAAGAGAAAAAATATTTATGACTTCCATGTTAACGATAGAGAAAAGGTTCGAAGATTTTATTTGCAGAAGGGACCTTGCCAACCAAATATAATTTTTCCTTGGAGAATTTTTGGGGGTAAGAAGCGCAGATTTGTTTTGACATGGTACAAAGAACATCCTGGCTGGCTAGAGTATAGTTTGAAAGATCATTCGGCGTATTGTTTGTGTTGTTATATCTTCAAACCAGAGCATGGAGGCCAAGGTGGTGGTGGTATTTTTGTTACGGAAGGGTTTACCAATTGGAAAGAGGCGTTGAGAAAATTTAGAGAACATGTTGGAGATTTAAATAGTGTTCACAACAAGTGCGTTAAAGCTTGTCAAGATTTGATGCATCAAAATCAGCACATAGAAATTGCATTATCAAATCAAACTATTCAAAGTCGAATTGACTATCGCACTCGTTTGATTGCAACTGTTGACATTGTAAGGTTGTGTTTGAGTCAAGCATTGGCGTTTCGTGGATCTTATGAAAAATATTATGGGAATCAGTGATGGACTATCACGTTCTTTACAAAGAAAAGATCAGGACATTGTTAATGCGATGAACTTAGTTAATGTCAAAAAAAACATGTTAAGATCTATGAGAGCAGATGGATGGGAATCTTTTTTACAAGAAGTTAATTTGTTTTGTGAGAGTCATAATATTGTTGTTGTTGACATGAGTTCTAGTTTTGTTGATCCTAGAAGAGTTTTACGCAAGTCTGAGGTGTTGACAAATCTACACCATTATCGTAGTGACATGTTCATAGATATATTAGAAAGACAAGTTGAAGAGTTAAATGACCGATTTGGTGAAATTGGTACTGAATTACTTTTAGGTATGGCATGTCTTGATCCACAGAATTTATTTGCTGCTTTTGACAAGGAGAGATTGATAAATTTTGAAAAGTTATATCCTTCTGAATTTTCTCCGGTTCATATTATGGAACTTGAATGGGCACTTCCTACCTACTTTCAAGATGTCACACGTGATGAAAGGTTTTCTAATATTGATGGAATTGCTGGACTTGGTAAAAGAATGGTTGAGACAAGAAAACATTTGAATCATCCTTTAGTTTATTTGCTTATCAAGTTGGCTATGCTTCTGCCAGTTGCAACAGCAGGTGTGGAAAGGGCTTTTTCTGCTATGAATATTGTGAAGACTAGACTTCGCAATAGGATAGGAGATGAATGGTTGAATGATCTCTTAGTAGCATATATTGAACGAGATATTTTTTTAAATGTCAAAACTGAAGATGTACTACAAACCTTCCAAAACATGAAAGATCGCGGAGGAGCGTTGTAAACAGGTAATTTCTATGAGTTATGCTCTTTTTAATGCATTTTTTTTTTGCCTTTTTCTGTTTTTTTTAAATAATAGTGTAACTTGGCCCTCCCTCAACTTTGATCCTGGCTTCGCCACTGATTCTAGCGATGTAGATGACGAATGTGTTATACTTACTCCACAAAACTTGTGCAGAATTACCCAACACCACTACAAGTAGCTATTAATTTGCTGCCTCAGTTGTGGTTTTATATGCATGGGGCCCATTGCGGTGAACTACAAGTAGCATTAATTGTCGGTTTTATATTTCACGATTGAAGTGCATTTTCTATAGTCTTACTTGTATACAGAAGAATAATGGAGTAATAGTATGTTTTTATTGCTGAAATTACTTGTAAGATGGGGTTATATCACTGAATATTTGCAACATTGCAACAGGAGCACCAGGGAAAGCACACCTTGTAGCTTGATAAGGGGTTCAGACAGTATTACAAATCCTGGTTCTAGTACGAATCCGAGAAGTTTAGTTGATCGGCAAACTCGTAATTCCATGCAGCAAGATATTCCAACTACTCATGAGATTGAAGAGTTCTTTGCCTTGGCCGAGCAGCAACAACAGAAACGTTTTAGAGTTACAGCCCTTGGTCATGTGGGTTTAGATATTTTTATCAAAAGTTCAAACCTTTGGTGATCTTTCCTTGTTAATTGTGTCTCAATCTCTGTTTATATATTGTCTGTCTCCATCTTGCTTAAAAGCCAAGCAGTTAAAAAGAACTGAAGAAGTGTGCAAAATTAGTTTCAAATATATGATTATTAGGAGCATCCTTAGAGGGACAAATGGTATCAACCATTGGGTTCATAATGATCAAACATGAACGTCACCTTCACCAACTTGCTCAACTTTACACAACAGCTATTGATGATTGAAAAGGATGTTAAAGTAACAGACTAATGCTGGAAAAAGCTTGAATTATATTCATCTGAGTACAACTATATATAGGTTACAACATGTGTACATGAGCCAGCTAAGATTATTACATAACAGAAGATACAGGTTAAGATAATGTGTTAAATATCAACAATAACTGTGACATAAGCGTTTAGGTCATCATCAGCCACCTACCAAGTTTTACTTCCTATATAAGAGCTCTGCTCTCATGTAATATAACAAGATCAATACAATGTAGTTCTAATATTACTACAGTGTTTTTCTCTCCTCTCTACTAGTTCCGTTTATTACTTCCACATTGCTCATATTCTGACATGGTATCAAAGCGGGAGTAGAGAGGAGGAGATTTTCAGTTGAAACTTTGTGGTTTTTCAAGGAAAACACAAGTTGCCCAGACTTATATCTTCCAGTAGAGGGGAGAAATTTTCTACCCAGTTTTTTATTTATGCAGATTCTGTTTCCAGCTGAATTTTCTGCCCAGTTTGCCCTGGTTATAGATTTAATTGTGTAGAATTCAAGTGGTTGTTGATATTACGGCATCTCTCCAATTTTTTACGATGCTGCAAATTAAATAGTTCAGGGGGCGTTATTCAGACGAAGCGGTAGAAGTAGTGTATATATAGAATACAGATGTACACACAATTCACTGCCATAAATTACAGAGCAGCAGAAGTAGTAGTATGTATACAAATACATACACGCAGTTCACTGCTATATCTTACATTTCATTCTTGTAAAAGAAGCAGAAGGACCAGTTCATGGACGATCTTAAGGGATGCAGTCTACCAAATACGGTTCCAGTTGCTTATAGTTCAAGGGATGACAGATGCAGATTCCTCCTGTGTTCAGACATAGGCCTGTTAATACTGAGTGATCACAAAGTCAAGTCTCAGTTTTTTCAAAATAATAAGTTCAAGGACTGATTGGTGGTCATCCACGTTGTGCTGAAAAGCAGCACTTTCTATTATTTGACATGGCCTAAAATATTCCGTGTGATCGCAAATTCGATAACCGGTATCCCAAAAGACTTAATAAACTCAAGATCGGTCGATCCTAAAAATAGGTATAGTTGGACGCTCAGATTAAGCTCAAGGGCTACTAGTGTCCATTCTTCAATCCCAAAATAGGTCTTTCATCCGAAGATGGGATTTCGAGTGAGGGGGCGTGTTAAATATCAACAATAATTGTGACATAAGCGCTTAGGTCATCAAGATACTATGACATAAGCGCTTAGGAACCAAGTTTTACTTCCTATATAAGAGCTTATGCTCTCATGTAATATAACAAGATCAATACAATGTAATTCTAATATTACTATAGTGTTTTTCTCTCCTCTCTAGTTCCGTTTATTACTTCCACATTGCTCATATTCTGACATGGCAAGATAGTTAAACATATGTGGGATTCTCACCCCTTCACCTGATATACGAGCCTGACATGGTTATGGATCATGATTGTTTCTGATTGTGAGTTTTGCTCTAAATAAATAAACAAAAGTAGATGGTTCTGTCATTGTAATGATTATGATCTTTCATTTCTCGATTGTTTTGAAAGATCACATTATCAATATAATTCAACTAATAAGTTCATTAACAAGTTTAACTGCAATTACAATTACAATAGCGTTTGTAATGTTCTTAAGATTAACAGATGATTACAAGCTTAATCATGGAATGAAATCCCGTCAAAAATGAAAATCATGGAACGGAACCGAGATCATATAAAAGGGAGTATCATTTAAGACTAATATCCTCCTCCAACACTAAAATCCTATCGAAATGATACAATGCCGCAGGATGTGGAACTTCAAAGAGAAAAAAGTTAACGCTTTTAAAGCGGTGGTGGCGTGCAGGGGAGTTGTCATTTGTTAGGATCATGCTACTCCGGTTGATGGGACAGCTGGATATACTTGTAACTGCAATGAAGGTATGCTGGTGAGGGTTTTCTGGTGGGCTGGGATGCCGGAAATCTACATATCTGAAATCTGTTAATCAAGTTTATTGGCATCTCTTTCACTCGTGAATATGCTCCACTGCACTTGTGAATGTCTCCCTTTCCCAATGTAGTTGCTTTTATGTTTTCAGAGGCATCTTGGCTGGCAGTTGTCCCTGTTAAATTTCAGAGCCAAAATCATACTCTGCCCAATCACTTACCAATTTTGGCTATTCTATTTACTTAAATGTCACTTGTAACTGTGAGCTTCATTCTCTGCCCAGTCATCACCATTTAAGACGTTAGTTTACAAATTTCTGCATTTGAAACGTTGCTCTCCTGGTTTTCCAGGTGAACCAAAAACATTAAGATGAATTCTAAGAAGTTGTGCATAACCTAACCTTAATGATAAGATTCCTTCCCCTCTGCCTATCAGAGGTTATAGGTTCAGTTATTCACTTTCCCTCCCCATTTTTTTCGAATCTAGATGTATTGAAGATGAGTAACATTGCAAAACCAAAAACAAAAGAATCTTTAGTAACTGGAAGCTGTATTTTATTGTGAAACAGATCAAAAAAACAATCTTTATGTTGGACGAAAACCATAATTACAAAACAAACAGTACATTTAGAATTGCTACACCCAAAGAGTCAGAACATGACTGATGGAGTAAAGGGCATAAGTTGAATTAAGTTGGGTTCCTTGCAGGATTGCAGGTGCCCCGGAAGTGTGTACAAAATGATCTTCTCTGGGCGCCTAGACATTCTCCAAATTTTCAAGCTTCTCTTGCCTTGATGTACCAATTAACACTTGCATGTACCCAATTCTGAATTCTTTTGTGCATAATATGACCCAGGTAAGAGCACTAGTGATGTCAAGCCAGCCATCTACGAAAGAAAGGCGATATAAGTTGCCAAACCAAAAAAAGCCTTAAAGGAGAAAAATGCTGATACAGAGTTACTTATACCGTAATATGAAGGGATCCTCAACTTCTACCCCAAGAAGCCAGAATTTACCTAGTTGCTAGTTTTGTTTCCGACATTTCAACTTCATAGGCACTAGTATCTGAGAGATTCTGTGCCTCTAGTTTCATCTGATCAAGCTTGTGTAGTCTTACAGCACGCAGCTCATATCTGATAAATTGTCAGGAAGAAAGATACCATAAATAATGAATCTGAGTTTAATAAAATAGGAGGGTAAAGATCTAAAACTTGGCTCTAATATCACATGCAGATGACCAGATCTTACTTCCTTTACATGATACAAATGAAAATGAAATAAGACCGTACATGTTACACTACTAACTTTAAGTACACCTGCATAACTCAACCATAATCCTCTCATGTTGCATTTCTCGCGAACATTTATGACACACACCTCAGCCGTAGCACACTATGAGATAATTTGTAGGTTTAGAGTGTTGGGCAATGTAATAGTCGATTGAACATAAAATCTATTGGGCGTGTATCTGTGGAAAAATATACTGTAACTTACTCCAGACATGAAAACTAAAACCACGGTTTTACCGAATCATCCGCATGTAATTGTCATTCAACGTTCTTGGTGGAAAATGTGATAATTCAAATATTTTCAGTCAACGACCGATAATTTGAAACAAGTTCAAGTTTCTAAAAGAAATATGAAAGTGAACCAAATTAAAGTTGACCCTGAAAACTTTAGAAAGGTGGGCTAATTCATCTAACTCACATATTATGCAAAATACACTTTTTTTTGCTAAATAAATTACTCCTTTTACAAATTGCAACAAATCATAGGCAACTAAAAAAACCAACCAAAGTCAAGATGAAACCCAATATTTACTTTCTTAAATAAACTATGGCCTCTTTTTTGCTGATCTTTGTCAGGGGAGTCATTACTAGTCAGTGTTAGTATAATGTCTGTGTAGCAGGTTTGCCTTAGTAGTGTGTTCTGTGTTCAGGAAGGGCAAAACTGTCTTTTTACTTTCAAGTTAGTTACTTCTGTTGTGTCTATAAATACTTGTTGGAGTCCTGTATTTTCATTATGTGATACATGAAAAGGAATCTGTTTTCCACCAAACTACTTACTCTCTCCTAGGGTATCTAACCAAGTCTCACTAAAAACTCTGTCTCTCTCTCATTTCTTCACTAAATCTCCCTGTTTCTCCTCTGAATCTCTTCTGTTTATAATCTCTGTTCTAATCTCTCAATCTAGCTGTTATCTTACATTTTCTGCACTTACAAACTAGAAAATACCAAAATCATATGAAAAATACACTGAAAAAGCATCAAACCATGACAATCTTGTCAACTTCAATATCTGCAATATAAAATGATCCATAATTCACCTACTCCAGACATTAATTTCAAAGATATTAATAATATCCAAACCCATGAACTCTATTCAGGGGAAGAAAACGCAATCAACTTTAAAAGATTAATACAATTGTCCATGATAGGGATGTGTGTGTGTGTGTGTGCCATGACCCAACAGTACTCATATTTCCAGGCCAGATTATGTAAACAGTAAATAGCAATACCCCTGCTCTTTGAGCGGGATACACCGCATATGTTTGCTTTGGTTTCGTTACGGACTGAAATAATAGCTTCCAAAATATTGAGCACGTAGAAGACTTACTCCGCCAAATTGTTCTTAGCAAGCGTAAAGTATATTCTCCAAAAGTCTCGCTCCTTTAAGTAGCGGGGACACAGTTTGAATCTAAGTTGTGACAGTTCCTGAAAGGACAGAGTTCGATACATAAGTTTCTTCGAATATAGTAAGCAAGCTTAGGCAGAGGGGAAAATTAAAGCCTAATTGCAACAGCTAAGAACAGCCAACCAAGCTAATGTCAATTTCTCAGAATATTTTTTTTTCGAAAGTTGACTAAAATTAGATCTGTATACAACAGTCTTCAAATCTAAAACGACATAAGATTCAATCAGTATTATAATAGACGCATATAGAACACAGAATGATGTCACACCTGGACAGCTAAAGCTAGTTATAGAACTGCATTTGCGACAATTCAATTTATAACGCCAACAAAATATTTTTAGTTACCCATCCGATACCAAGGGAATAAGGGATAAACAGAATCAAACACTTACTACAAGTGCACAATGTACTACCATTTGGAATACTGACACTGGAAGAGTATAAGAAAATGCCACTAGAAGAGTATAAATCATGAGAACTAACAAAATTTAAGAATCCTTAAACAGTGTACTAGAGAAGAGATAATCAAAGAAGACTGTCATACACTCAATATTTAATATCTTAGCTATTCTTTCCCATCTGAAGTGGTTTACTCACACCAAGAGCACATCCCAGTCCAACCATAATTTGATATGTTTAACCACTACAAAACAAAAGCAACCCAACTTTAACCCGACATCACAACAAAAACTTGCCTTCATACTTATTTAGATCCACTTACTTTCTTAACTAAATTCAAATGCCAACAACTAAAGATATCACACGCTCCATTACAATAATCTTTAAGTCTAAAACTACATCAATATTCAATTCAAAAACACAATAGACACTAACAGCACCCAAAATAATGTCAGGCCTGGACAGCCAAAGTAATCTTTAAGTCTAAAACTACATCAATATTCAATTCAAAAACACAATAGACACTAACAGCACCCAAAATAATGTCAGGCCTGGACAGCCAAAGCTAATTTATAGGACTGCACAAGGGACAATCAAGTTAATACTGTCAATAGATTATGTTATTTCCCCTTAAATAGGAAAGGATAGAAAGAGAAAATGAAACATTAATTAGAGTAGTATAATATACAAATACAACCACTGGAAGAGCATACAACATGAGAACTTAACAAATTTTAGAAAAGAGATAATCAAAGAAGACTGTCATAAAGATCAGTGCATAGTTTCTTAGTTTTTCTTCTCATCTAAAGTGGTTACAGAGACCAAAAACACAAGTAAAACCAGTACAGAGGCAACTCTAATTTAGTCACAAAGATCAGTGCATAGTTTCTTAGTTCTTCTTCTCATCTAAAGTGGTTACTGAGACCAAAAACACAAGTAAAACCAGTACAGAGGCAACTCTAATTTAGTCCAACATCAGAATATAAACTTGACAACATATTCATCTACATATATCTAGATACTTTTCTACCTTAAACTTCAATGCCCACAACATAAACTATTGGCGCTCTGTTTTGTTAAAATGAATAAAATGGAGCAAGCAAAGAATAGAAAATGTAGTATTTAGTGGGCAATTTATTCATAATTTTCATGTTTCTTCTGTTCGTTCATACAAATTTAAACTTTTAATCCAGCCAATGACCAAAAATAATATGGGTGATCATTCATATATCCTACTCCTATTGTTCACAAACTTTATCATAGAAAATTTGCACAGTCAGTTCTTCTTTTCACTTTTTCATTCATCTCTTCACTTTCCATTCTATTACTAACCCCATTACATTACTTCCAAATTCCAACTGAACGAAATGAAAAAATTCTAAAACTAAAAGAGCAAGATAACATGAAGCCACAAACTTTAAAATAGCACTTCTTAAAAAGAACATAAGATTCATTGGAATCACATTGATAAACCAATAATTCCCTATTAATTACGAGAGAATACAAGATCATTGCTTGAGTGTGCACATCAAGAGAGATTAAAACTAAAGCAAAAGAACAAAAAAAGACCTTCACTTTGGAGAGGACAAGAATCGCATGCTGCTGTTGCCATTCAGACAAATCATTGCGTACTTTTCCGAAAGCTTTCGAATCCTCATCACCATCACCACAATTAGCTCCTCCCTCTTCATCTAAAAACTAAAACCATTTAAAAACTAGAAATAAAATAAAATCACAAAAAGTACCACTAAAATCACACATACCCAACTGAAAAAATAAATACCCAAACAAGAACACATATACACAGATAAACAAATTATCCAATCATACCCAACTGCAAATTAACACAAGTAAAGACACTAAAACACATATAACAAGCATATATGTAAGTACATAATGTAATAAATGCAAAACCTTGAAGAGGGTAGTTTCTGAAAGTATCAAGAGTGAAGGAGCTGATAAGATGAATTAAATTATCATTTACACCATAAATTTCTTCATTTTGTTGAAGAGTTGATTGATGGGTAGTTGTATTTTTGGCAAAAGATTTGATCTTTATGGGTCTTGAAAGACCTTTACGAACCCATGAATACATATTCTCCATGTCTCTGCAGCTCTGAAAGATCAAGAATGGAAGAGAGAGAGAGAGAGGTTCAGGGGTTGGGTTTGGGTCGGATATTGGATGGTTTTGTTTTTGGGCCGCTTTTGAGTAAGGCCCATTTGAAAAAGAGGGCTTTGTGATTTTTCTTTCTTTTACTTTTTTGGGTCCTGTTAACATTATCATAAATAAAGAATAATGTAGATGGATAAATGTATTTAATATATTAGTATCAATCTTTCTCATGAAACTCATTATAATTATTTGGTAATTTGAGATGTTTTTATTGATAGAAATTAATGTGAATGTAAGGATCATTATTATTAGTTGCGATTCCAGAAATTAAATTAGTGTTGCACATGAACATTGGAAAATTAAAAACAAACTAGGAACATTGAAAAACTATAAATAATTAAATACCTAAAAATATATATTAAAAATTTGAAAATATTTAATGCTTAACAATCACCCTTAGAATTGTGATTAACATTTTCCTTCTTTTTTTTTTTCTGCTAAATAAGGTGCTTTGTAATGTTCATACTTCATACTTCATATATGGTAGATACAATAAATGGAAAAAAGAAGAGCATACTCATTTTTACAAAAATTTTAATTATTTCTTTCTTGTGAGTATATAACAATTTTGTGGAAATACATTTGTTTGAATTTTATTGTAATATTACGACTTAAAAAATAGCAATTTGTACCTCAATTATATCCTTATATTTAATAAGCATAAAATGGATTTTATCCATAATTTTGATCATTATATTACCAAAATAATCTCAACCGTCAAATTTAATATTTTTAAAAATAGACGATCAATATTATATAATATTAAAAGAGAAAATTATAATCTAAAAAGAATATAATTAGAAAAGGTTGCATTATAAGTGAATTTTAAAAAGAATTATAATCTAAAAAGGATATACTTAAAAAAAAGGTTGTATTATAATTGAATTTAAAATGAAAATTATAACCTGAAAATGATATAATTAAAAAAGATTGTATTAGAATTGAATTTTATTTATTTTATTTATTAGTATTTAAAAAATTCATATTTACTATTTTGGGCTCTATCTAGAGATTTATAAATCAAATTTGGATGATTTACAATCTACGCAAAACTCATAAAATTATCGTTAATTTAGTGATAATTTAATAATTATTATTCAAATGGAAACACTCAGAATGTCAAGAGAAAATTTAATTACGAATATTTGCATTAATCCTATTCAATGTAGAAGACCTATATTGATAATGTTGTTCAATGTAGAAAACCTAATTATATATGATTTAAATTATTGACATACACATTTTCATATTTCAATAAATACACTTTTTAGTTTATTATATATTAAAATATAAAATATTTTTTATGCTAGATCCAACTGTTTTAATCTATTTATTTTGAGATTTAATGGTTTTTATAACAATAACATTTTTTCAACAACAATTTGATATGTAAATTAATAACATATAAAATTAAAAATAATAATATAATTATAGATTTTAGAAAAGGAGCAGTGCGTTACACGGGTTATAAACTAGTCTATATTATATTTATACTATACTATATTTATACTATACTATTATAAGCGGAATAAGGTATATTTGGCTGGTAGTTTGGTACACTTTTTTTAGTACATTCAATAGCAACAGTTGAATTTTGAGATAGATTAATGAGAACCGTTGGGTGTAATGCTAAAATAATATTCTTTTTATAATATATAATGTACTCATATAGGTTCAAGGTTCGAATCCCGTCAACAACATATTATTATTAAACATTTAGATCATCTTATAAACTACTCCTAAAAGTTCAAGGTTCGATTCCTCTCAACAACTTATTTTAGTTAAAAATTTATATTATCTATTTTCACCATATTGTTATTAAACATTTATATTACTCCCTCCGTCCCACTTATTGTGTCCCAATTTAACTTTTCAAACTCAAATTCATAGAAATTTAATTGTAAATTATAATTTATTGTTTTACATTTTTACAAATTTAAAAATCAATTTTAATAATACTTTACATAAATTTTCTCATGATCATTTTTTTGTAATTTATATGTTGATCAATATTTATTGATTATTAGTCAAAACACGATCACTTCGACTTTGAAAAGTCAAAATAGGAGAAGAGGAAGTATATATAAACTACTACAAGAATTTCAAGATTCAATTCCCGTCAACAACATATTAAATTTAAAAAGTTATTTATCTATTTTCAATATACAAGCAAAACACTATCAAATACGTATTATTATATTTTATTATCTTCTATAATTTATTGTCTTACTAATTAAAAAGTAAATATTAAAATTATGAATAATAAGATAAAAATATTAAATATTAAGATAACAATATTTAACATCTTCCGTGCATCGCACTGGTTACAAGCTAGTATAATTAAAACATATTTTTAAATCAATCAAATACAATAACAACTATTTTTGTTGAGAAATTAAAAATTAAGATTGATTTTGTAAAAACTGGTTACCTTGACTTTCTACATTCGGTAGTAGGTATGAAGCAACTCAACGAGAAAAGTTCTTTTATTAATTTCTTAAAAAAAAAAGAGGAAGTTACATTCCAATATTCCATGTAATCTTTAATAAAATAAACATTAATTATCAGAAGATATCATACAAGTTTTAACTTAGTGCCCGTTTGGCTTAGCTTAAAAAAAGTAACTTATAACTTTAAGCCCATAAGTTGATTATAAGTGATAAGTAAATCAGAAATTTTAAGTCAGTAAAGTGTTTGGTAAATCAGAACTTATAAATCAGTAGAGTGTTTGGTAAATCAGAACTTATAAGTTAACTTTTTTTTTTATTAATTTCAAAATATTTGTTTTTTAATATATAATAATGGATATCAATGGATAGATCTCTGATATGGGCTAAAAATAAGCCATAAAGACACATTTAGTGTTGCATTAATTAGACCCGGTATGGTCCGAACGTGGGGCCCACCAACAGGGTCCAAAGTCCTATTTTTAATATTAATTTCGTAATTAATATTAGGGGTAATAAACAGCTCAGCAATAAGTGTCAGATAAGGACATTATCTCTACAAGACTTAGCCTCCAAGGCATCCAATTCGATATGGCAACAGACTCCTACAAGGAAGGAGTCTAGAACTTTCCTCAAGGAGGTGACTTATCTATTAAGTCTCTAACTCCTACCTTAATTCTAAGGCTTCTCAGCCTATATAAAGGGCCTGACCCCTCATTCTCAGAACTACGTTGGCTTGATTCTCTAGCAATACAGAGATACGTAGGCATCTTGTGAGGACCGATCAGTCTCGAATGCAAGAACAGCCATTAAAGCTCGAAGCTCACCATCCCTTGTATTTAATACATACAAACCCTCGTTTTTATTCCACAACATTTGGCGCCGTCTGTGGGAAGACAACATCAACCATGGTTCAAACACGAAGAACAACACCAGTTGTAACTGAGGCCGTGCCAATTAGCTCTGCCCCACCTCTCACCGAGCAGACTCCCCCAGCATCAGGGACGATCATTCAACAGGCTCCCCCAGCATCAGCTGTCATTATCCACTCTCAAGTTTCTCAGCAACCAGGGGTGATCCCCTATGCTGAGAGTACGTTGCCTCTGTCCAATCAGGCAGGACAAGCGACCTACTCTCTCCAGATTGTTGATCCGAACAACCCGCCACCAGGGGTACAGATCCATACTACGGATCTCCCCTTGTACACTAATCCCAGGCACGGTCTGCCCAACTACCCCCGATGACTCAAGGCTCAGGACCAAGTGGTCATGCCTTACAAATCCGGGACCGAGATTATGATGACTACTCCGGCCCTTATACTAATGATTCATCGTCTGAGGATGATGATCGTGATGAAGCCCCGAGGAGGCAACGTGCTAGAAGAGAGCCTCAAGGAAGGACTCAAGGGATCCATGATGGACCTCCACCAACGGCTGAGGAGAGGATTAAGGCTCACGAGGCTGAGATCCAAAGGCTGAAGGATGACATAGCAATGGAGCAAGCAAGACAGAATCAAACTCGACCTCCTCCAACCTCAGGAACGATTCCCATCATTGATTTGGAGAGGTCTTCAAGGAGACGAAGAAGGGCTGATGCCTCATTCGGAAGAACAACCACAAGGATGGAAATTCCCAAGGGAAACCCCAAAGATCTGATGCCTCTCGGAGATCCTGATGATCCAACACCCCCGTTCACCGAGGAAGTGATGAATGCTCACATCTCTAGGAAGTTTAAGATGCCTACAATAAAGGCTTATGATGGAACGGGTGATCCCGCAAACCATGTGAGAACATTCTCGAACGCACTGCTCTTACAGCCTGCTAGTGACGCTCTCAAGTGTAGGGCGTTCCCTCAAACCCTGTCGGGTATGGCTCAAAGGTGGTACAGCCGTTTGCCTGCAAATTCGATTGGATCTTTTAAGGAATTGAGCACTGCTTTTATCAGCCAATTCATTAGTGGAAGAGTTCATGAGAAGAGCTCTGCGTCTCTTATGTATGTGGTACAAGGAAAGAATGAAAATCTAAGGGATTACCTTAAGCGATTCACTAAGGAGACTCTAAATATCACTGACTTGGAGAATAAGGTGGCCATGGTAGCCCTGGAGCACGGAACCACTGACCTCTTCTTTAAAAGGTCATTAGCGAAGCATCCCCCAGAAAATATGGCCGAGCTCCAACGAAGGGCTGATAAGTATATTAAAGCTGAGGATAGCTTGAAGAAAGAAACCACCGTAGGTGGAGGAGGAGGTAACAATGACTCCAAGAAGCGAAAGCAAGACCAGGACTATGATGATCAAGAGTATGATGCTAGGGACAAGTATCCCCGAACTAGCGAGGACTCCGACTCTGCCCCTAAGAAGAACCAAGGGTCAAGGTTCACTGAGTATGCAAGGTTGAATACTCCTAGGAGTCGAATCTTGTTGGACATTGAGAATGATAAGGATTTCAGATGGCCGAAGCCACTCAGGGGTGATCCCGCAAAGAGAAACCAGAATCAGTATTGCAGATTCCATAGAGACGTGGGGCATGACACTGACGATTGTAAGCAACTCAAAGATGAGATTGAGTTTTTGATCCGTAGAGGGAAGTTGAGGCACTTCACTAAGGGTGAAGACCGTGCTAATCAGAGAAGAGACTATAATAGAAGGGATGACGATCAAGATCGCAACCCACAGCCCCGAGGGCCAGTAATCAACATGATCTCAGGAGGCCCAACTGCGGCCGGGACAACTAGGAACTCTCGAAAGGCTTATGCCCGAGAGGTGTTGTACATCGTGGGAGAGGCCCCGAAGCTTGAAAAAACTGAGGTAGCGATTAGTTTTGATGACTCAGACTTGGAAGGGGTAAAGTTCCCCCATGACGACCCGTTGGTCATAACTCCCGTGATTGGAAACTCGGAGGTGAAGCGAGTCTTGATAGACAATGGAGCTTCCGTTGACATTCTGTTTCATGATGCGTTTGTGAAGATGGGATACACTGATTCTCAGTTGACCCCCAATAACATGCCTATATACGGATTTTATGGAGTAAAATCCAAAGTTGAAGGGACTATTCAGCTGCCTGTAACTATCGGGCAAGAGCCCAAAGAGGCCACTCAGATGTTGAACTTCCTGGTAATCATGGCGGATTCAACGTACAACGCTATCCTTGGAAGGACTGGACTTCATGCATTCAAGGCTGTTGCCTCAACCTATCATGTGAAGATCAAGTTCCCTACCAGGAATGGTGTTGGAGAACATAAAGGTGATCAGAAGATGGCACGAAGCTGTTATGTAGCCTCGTTAAGGCCTGATGGAGTCGGGGGGCATGTCCTTCCGGTTGAAGACATGGAAGTCCACAGTGGTAAGGAACACAAAGAAAGGTCAGTAGAGGACATCACACAGAAGCCTCGGACAGCCATTGAGGATAAGGCGTTAACTGACTTTGTGGTTGAGTGTACCATTGGCAACCAAGAAGTCGGGGGGCAGGAGGTAGTACCCCAAGCAGGAAGTGAACTTCATAATAAGAATGAGGAGACCAGAAGGAGTGGTGGGTGCCCTATTTTGATGGAGCACCAAAAACAAAATCAAGTGGTGCAGACCTAGTCTTGCAAAGGCTCGATTGGGCTTAAGTTATCCTAGTAGGACAGTAGTACTCTATGTAAGGGTTGAACCCATTTCCAAGTTATTAATGCAAGTTTGTTTTCCATTCATTGATTGTGATTTTATTTATGTGCCAAGCACCTGATGTGTGAGTCAAAGAAGACCAAGTACCGAAAATAAAAGAATACACGAATGAAAACAAACGAATGCATACCCCGAATGGTAGAGTTAGGTTACAGCAAATAAGAGTTTAAGTCCTTGAAGGACCCTGGATAAAGACAAATGTTGAAGTCCTGATGGAACACCCGCTGAAGAAACATATTGCATAGCCCGAAAGCCAATGGAAGGCTCATCAAGTGGGCAATCAAACTAGGAGAATTCGATGTTAAGTACAAGCCTAGGACAGCCATCAAAGCTCAGGCTCTAGCTGACTTCGTGGTTGAATATACCATTGACAACCAAGAAGTCGGGGGGCAGGAGGTAATAGACCAGGAAGGTCAGCAAGGTGAGAAACCCCTGGAAGAGAAGAAGGAATATTGGATGCTCTATTTTGATGGTAATAGACCAGGAAGGTCAGCAAGGTGAGAAACCCCTGGAAGAGAAGAAGGAATATTGGATGCTCTATTTTGATGGGGCATCAAAAACAAAAAGCTCTATTTTCATGGGGCATCTAAAACAAAAACCAGTGGTGCAGGTTAAGTTCTGCAAAGCCCCGATGGGTTCACACTCGAGTATGCCTTGAAGTTGGACTTCCAAATAACCTACTACGAGGCGGAGGATGAAGCTCTGATAGCCGACCTAGACTGACAAGAGCCCTGAGGGTCAAGAACCTGAAAGTCTGTGGAGACTCAAAGTTGGTAGTCTCACAAGTCAATGGAGAGTTTGAGGTTAGAGAAAAGAATATGGCCAAATACTTGAGGATTGTGAAAGCTGCGATAGCCCAGTTAGATGAGTGCCAAGTATATCCCAAGGGAGGAGAATACAAAGGTCGATGCCTTATCTCAATTCAAGGGTCGAGACCCATTCTGGGAGCGTCTACTTCCAAGTCCTGAAGACCCCCACCATCAATTTGAAATTGGTAGCACCAGTTGATGTAAGCTGAAGGATAGACCCTACTCATCTTGAGACTGGTTGGCCCCTTGATAATGCCTTGAAGGTACAGAAACTGTTAATGAGAGTGTTGAGATAAGAGGTCCTTTACAGTTCCACACTTGAGGTCTTGAACTTCAAATCTAAAAATTCAAGCCTTGATGGCCAACAAGGTTATCTGCCTCCAAACGAACCTGACAAGAGGCATCAGGCTACTTAAAACCTAGTCAAGGTTCTACAAGTATAAGAAGAAGGTTGGAAACCTAGAAGTAAGATAGAGGATTGGCAACCAGCCAAGGCACACCAGACTTAAAGTTGAGTGCTTAGTGGCAAGTGAACTTCTTGAGCGATCAACCGAGAAGCAAGACCTCCACTATATGAAGCAAGGGGGCAAGAACTAAGGGACTTCATCATTCCTACATCTTAGAATGAGAATCAAGGGAATCAAGGGTTGATAATAACCTTAAAACCAAGGTCTCAGCAAATAAGTTAAGGCCCGGAAGGTCACAAGTCAAGGTTCACGAAACCATTTAAGGCATAACAAACACCTCCTATTGACCTGTAACCTCGTGTTGGTGATCCAGAACACCAACATCAACCTTAGAATCCAGGCCTTGTGTTATAAATCAAGGGCTAAGGAACTAAGTTGAAGCCTTAGAAGGCCAACAAAGCTATCAGATCCAACCTTGGATCAAGAGATTCGTGAACAACTCAAGAATGAGTAACTGAATCAACATTCCAACAAGGTGGTATGAGGTCGGCACCTATGACCTCGCTTTGCAATAGGATTTCGAGCTCATTCACATAACCAGAAAATCAACTAAAACATGTCCATTTGAGGCGTGGTTTGAGATCGCAAACTCCAGCTCGAATTTGAATTGAAAAATATGAAAAACCCACACGACATAGGCCTAACTTGAGGTCGTCTATGTGTTGTGTTGAGGTCGGATTTATACTACAATGAGATTGGTAAATTCTGGTCGTAATTATACTAGAAAGTGTGAAAAATCTGTGCGACCTGGAACCACTTTGAGGTCGTTTCCCCTTGGTTTGAGGTCGCCAGCACGAGGTCGAAAATGACTAGAAAAGCCGGGGAGAAGGTCACGACCTGGGTGAAAACTCGAGGTCGTTTCCATACCGAATGAGGTCGTATGAATTAGTTCAAAAATGAACTAAAAAACCTGTAAAACAGCCACGACTTGGCCCCCGTTTGAGCTCGAATTGAGCTCGAAAATACACTGATTTCTCCTCGAAATTTCCAGGTCGAAAATGACTTAGGAAACAAGAAAAATGACTGCGATCTGGAGGTAGTTTGAGCTCGAAATTGAGCTCGAATTTTGTGATTAAAATTCAGAAATTTGAGTCGAAATGATAATTTCTGAATAGCCCTTGAATAGTACTAGCCCTCGACCCCAGCCAGGGGCTCTGCCCCTTGGACCCCGCCAGGGGCTGCCGCCCCTTGGACCCCGCCCGGGGGCTGCTGCCCCCGGACCCCCGCTAGTGCCGTTTAGCACCGTTTAGCGCCGTTTAGAATCGCTTAACATTGTTTAAGTGTCGTTCAAGGCTTGTTAGTGCCGATAAGCACCGATTACGTGCCGATTAGCACCGTTAGTGCCGATAGCACCGATTAAGTGCCGATAGCACCGTCAGTGCCGATAAGCACCGATTAAGTGCCGATTAGCACCGTTAGTGCCGATAAGCACCGTTCATTA
Organism: Saposhnikovia divaricata; assembly: GCA_036435485.1. NCBI lineage: Eukaryota > Viridiplantae > Streptophyta > Magnoliopsida > Apiales > Apiaceae > Saposhnikovia > Saposhnikovia divaricata. The sequence continues at coordinate 137,093,257 of CM071599.1, read as the reverse complement.
TCGTTTAATGCCGGTTGGCGTCACTTAAACGTTGTTTAAGTGTCGTTTAAGGCTAGTTAGTACCGTTTAGTGCCGTTTTATGCCGTTCAACGTCGTTTAAACATTGTTTAAATGACGTTAAGGCTGATTAGTGCCGATTAGCATCGAATTAACATTGTCGTAAACGCGTCGGTCGCTCCACGCTTTACATAAAGACAATACTCGTGAAACACTAGTGTATAAAGATGAACCCTGACCCGAGTCTTGGAAAGGACCGTTAAAACTTCAAGGAAAACCTGATCAGTTTTCCTAGAAGTTGGGGGGCAAATGATATGGGCTAAAAATAAGCCCTAAAGACACATTTAGTGTTGCATTAATTAGACCCGGTATGGTCCGAACGTGGGGCCCACCAACATGGTCCAAAGTCCTATTTTTAATATTAATTTCGTAATTAATATTAGGGGTAATAAACAGCTTTGCAATAAGTGTCAGATAAGGACATTATCTCTACAAGACTTAGCCTCCAAGGCATCCAATTCGATATGGCAACAGACTCCTACAAGGAAGGAGTCTAGAACTTTCCTCAAGGAGGTGACTTATCTATTAAGTCTCCAACTCCTACCTTAATTCTAAGGCTTCTCAGCCTATATAAAGGGCCTGACCCCTCATTCTCAGAACTACGTTGGCTTGATTCTCTAGCAATACAGAGATACGTAGGCATCTTGTGAGGACCGATCAGTCTCGAACGCAAGAACAGCCATTAAAGCTCGAAGCTCACCATCCCTTGTATTTAATACATACAAACCCTCGTTTTTATTCCACAACAATCTCGATGAGTAGAGAAATTTGATATATAAATATCAATTTTTTAATGAACGGATCAAAAGATATATGATTTTGAAGATTTGAAGAATATTATATATCACGTGTATCAAGAAATAAGTTAAGAAAAATAAGATGAATGTTGGGACTTTCTAACTTTCAACTTATGAACTTATAAGATCGTAAGTCAGTAAAATAAGTTGGTAGGCAAACACTTGTAAATAAGCTGGACTGGACTTAAAGTCGAATAAGCTGGCTTATAAAGCCAGCCAAACAGCCCCTTATGGGATTAATGTTTTATTTTTTGTGACTACGATCATGAATGGTGAAGACTGAAGACAGTCGAGAATGGGCGAAAATGTTTAAACCCTATGAAGAAAGATATTATGACAAAAATGTTAGACCATCAATCATACCTATTAGATATTGTGCGACCTAGATAGCTTTTTAAGGTAAAAGCAACTGAAAAGTTTAGTGGTACTGGGGTGCTTTAGAGTTTATTTTTCAGAAAAAATGATTTATTTTGAGAAATAATTTAAGATTTTTAATTTTTTTCTAAAAAATGAATTTTTTTGTAATTTATGAAATCTCAAACATATGTTATATACTTATATAAAAAAATTATCAAAATATGAAATTTTTACCGAAAATAAGTTCATAAGTACTTATCTTAAGGTGCGGCAAACGGTACCGTTATTGTTAGCTAAATACTATTATATTATGTTCTTTGCTAGTGTTAGCTAAATACTATTATTTTCAGTTCTTTGCTAGGTTGGTAACTGGAATTTTGTTCTTTTTTTTAATAAATTCATGGGTATTTATCAAAAATATTAATTTTTAATTTTTTTTGAAATTTTATTATATTCTTAAAATAATTGTAAAAAAATTTAATTTTTTTTTGCAAAAATACCAATTTTTATAAAATATTTCTAAAAAAGGTATTTTTCAATCAAATGAACTAGATTTAATAGACTTTAGTTGATTTTGCATATTCGGTTGCATAGTTACATGTAGTTGCATATGTGGCTGCAAATAATTGCATTTGGGTAATTGGATTGTAGAATATATTTTTACAAACAATTTATAAAAAATATTATTTTCACAAAAAAAAAATGCATTTGGATATTTGTGAAAAAGGCATTAAATTCATTGACGTGATTTCGATCTATTGAATCTTTCGCTGTTGAAAAAGGATCGAAAGAAATACCAAAATATCATTACAATAAAATAATTTTGTTCTGTATACTCCTTTGACAATTAAAAATCATGTTAAAGATTGGCTAAGTACGAGTGCATTCCTAGCAAATCTTAATGATACCAACGTTGTTCTCATTCCTAAAAAAGAGAATGCATGTCGAATGAAAGATCTTCAACCCATAGTCTTGTGTAATATTTTGTATAAGGTTCTCTTTAAGGTTGGCAAATAGTTTAAAACACATCCTTCCCCGGGTGATTACGGAGAATCAAGTTGTTTTTGTGCCTGACAGAAACATAAATGACAATGTTTAGATTGCTTTTGAACTTATCCACCATATGAAGAAAACAAACCGAGGTAGTGAGGGTGATGTGGCTCTTAAGTTGGATATTTCGAAAGCGTATGATAGGGTGGATTGGGGATATTTGAAGAAACGAATGCAAGCAATGGGTTTCTGTTCGCAATGGGTTAAGTGGATGATGATGTGTGTGACAACTGTTTCATACGACATTTGTTTTAATGGTTCATCGATTGGTCCCATTACTCCTTCAAGAGGAATAAGGCAGGGAGATCCTCTTTCCCCCTACCTCTTTCTTTTCTGTGTAGAAGGTTTGTCACTCGCATTTAATAAAGCTGTTTCTGAGGAGGTAATCCATGGCATCAAGGTCAGCAGTTCAGCCCCGGTTGTCTCACATCTTTTATTTGCGGATGAATCATTTTTGTTTTTTCATGTAAATAATCGTGAAACTGAGGTTGTTAAATCTATCTTGGAGGATTATGCAAGTTTTTCGGGACAGTCCATAAACTACGAGAAATCGGGTATCTTTTTTAGTTCAAATGTCAAGTTAGACAAACAAGCTGAAATATCATCCATTTTGGGAGTTAGTAACGATGTGCAAAATAGCATGTATCTAGGTCTGCCTTCTTTGGTGGGCAGGTCGAAGAAACGAGTCTTTGATTTTGTTAAGAAGAGGCTGTGGAAAAGATTGCAAGGGTGGAAAGCCAAGAAGATCTCTCGTGCAGGTAAACTAGTCCTGATTAATAACGTTGCAACAGCTATTCCCTCGTACTGCATGTCTTCTTTTCTGCTTCCTAGGTCTATGTGTAATGAAATGGAGGTGATGATGAACAAGTATTGGTGGCAGTCGGGGTCTACAGACAGGAGGGGGATTAATTGGATTAGTTGGAATGGTTTAAGTATGTCGAAGTGTCAGGGAGGTTTGGCTTTTCGTAATCTCCATGGGTAAAATGTTGCTCATATGGCTAAGCATACTTGGAAATTTATTTACAATCCTCAGTCTTTGGTGGCAAGATTTTTTAAAGCGAAGTATTTCCCAGATTCTCATATTTTAGATGCAAAGGCGACTCCAGGATCTAGCTTTATATGGCAAGGAATTGTTACGGCAAGGAATGGGGTAATGCAGGGGTATAGATGGATTTTGGGGGATGGTGAATCGATTAATTGTATTCAGGACCCTTGGCTTGCTGGTAAAAATGATTTTAAAGTTGATCAATCTAGGGAATATGATGGCAGTATCATTGTTGTGAAACAACTGTTTTTGCAGAATAGAAGAGAATGGGATGAGCATAAAGTAAAGAGTTATTTCTCTGAGGAAGATGCAACTTTGTTAATGGCAACTCTTATCCCTGATGTTCCAGCTGTGGATCGTTTAGCGCTTGGTCAAGGACAACAAATGGGAAGTATTTAGTTAAGACGGGGTATCAACTGTGGCATACTCAGAATGTGGGTATTGGTTCTGTTCCTCAGACGAATGGTTGGAGTAAACTCTGGAAATTAGACTTACCTCATAAGTTTAAGGTTTTTCTTTGGAGGGTATGCAGAAATAATTTCCCTGTGAAGAGTAGACTAAGTAGTAAGGGGCCATTTGTTTACCCCTGAATAGTGCTAAACGAGTTGTGTTAGTCACAGAGGCATGCCTGAATACATCTAATAACAAGCCTAAGTATGTGTAATGCTATGCATTACCTACATGACCTCTTAACTGAGGGAACCTCTAGTTGTAGAGTTTCTACTTGTTTGCACTATGTAATAGGCATCAAATTCTATCTGTGTAACTGTACCTACTAAGTCAAGAATAAAGCTTGAAAGAAGTTCTAAGGTTCATGCCTCAAGCAAGGAAATGAAGACTGTCAAATAATCACAGTTGGGATTTGAAGAATTGAAGAAATGAAGAAAATGCCTAAGTACTAATTCGAGAAGTACATTTGTCTATTCGAGAAGTCTAGCATTCGAGAAGTCTGGAGTTCGATATCTCAGAAGACACTATTCGATATCTCTCAATATGCTATTCGATATCTCAGGGATTCGATATGTCAAAATGCTCTATTCGATATCTCAGGGATTCGATATGTCAAAATGCTCTATTCGATATCTCAGGGATTCGATATGTCAAAATGCTCTATTCGATATCTCAGGGATTCAATATGTCAAAATGCTCTATTCGATATCTCAAGGAGTCCCAGAGAAAAGAGCTATTCGAGAAGTGATTCGATATGTCAAGATAACACTATTCGAGAACTCAGAGTTATCGATCAAGTCAACTCCAGTTCTCGAATCACTCACTTAGTCACTTCTCGAATACATTCTTGAAGACAAAATACTGAAGAATTGTACAAGTCAGAAACCTGCAACAAGCCAGGATACTTTATTTGACTCTGTCCTATAAAGCATGCTGGAAAGCCTACAAAGAAGCTTGGAGAGATAAGACAAGGGACAAGGAGCTGAAGAAGTGGATCTAAACAGGCTTTTCAAAGTCAAATCTGTGGCCGTTTGGACTCTTACTAAAATGAGATAGACAGACTGGAAAGTGCTTTTGTTTTACCTACCTCATTTGTAGTAAGTGGGTGTATCCATGTCTATAAGGATACAGCCTCACTTCCTTAGCTGTTAAGGTTTTGAAGTTTCTCAAAAATATCCAGAAAATATCTCTCTGAGAAAAACGAAGCTGAGAATACTATCATTTGTATTCACAGATTGTAGCAAAATCTTTATCTAATAAAATATTAGATTAAAGTGATATTGTGTTGTGTTTGTCTTTAATTATCCGCATCTTCATATCTCACACACTCATCACTTATCTTGTTACAAAGATTCAAGAACGAAGAAAAATTCAAGAATCCATTCACCCCCCCCCTCTGTATTCTTTTACTGTATTCAATACTCAACAAGTGGTATCAGAACAGGCTGTTTAATCTAAACAGAAAACGATCATGAGTTCGAATACACCAAAGACTACAGGTACGGTAAAGGTCCCTAAGTTCGACAAAGAGAATTACAAACTCTGGAAAATAAAAATGCTGTTGTTCATCAAAGCTGCCAATCCTCTCTACCCTGACATTCTCAAGAATGGTCCATTCATACCACAACAAGAAGTTGCTGAATCCACAGTGGGCGCAGTAGTCATTCCTAGATCATACGTTCCAAAAGAGCCATCCAAATGGACGGACTCAGAGAAGGAAAAGATTGCCCTAGACAGCCACCTCATGTTGCTAATCATAGACTCCTTGGATATGTCGATGTTTGCCAACGTAGCATCATGCAGATCAGCCAAGGACATGTGGAATCACATCGAGGTGTTATGTGAAGGGACAGAGGAGGTAAGAGAAAATAAGAAACAGATACTGGTCACACAGTATGAGGCGTTCATGGCACAGCCCAAGGAAAGTATCACTGATATGTTTGAAAGAATTCACAAGCTGGTGACTGAGCTCCAAATGAATGGGAAGGTTTACAGCACTAAGGAATTAAATATGAAGTTTCTACTATCGTCACCAAACCATCTAGAGCAAAGGGTCATATCCCTAAGAGAAAGAGATTTGAACAAAGTCACGTATGATGTGCTCTATGGGGTTTTAAAGACACACGAGCTTGAGTTGCTTCAAAAGAGGGCTATCCAAGCTAACCAAGGCAGAATGATAAACACATCCTGTGCCTTGATTGTCAACAAATCTATTCAAGACCTGGAAGCATCTGCAAGTCAGCTGAGAATAGAAGAGATAGTAGATGATGAAGAAACTGAGGAAGTAGTGACTGAACCTGCTGATGACAAGGAAGAAGATGAGTTCTACACTCTTGAAGAGCTGGATGGCATGGAAAATACATCATATGCTTTTATGGCTAGAAAATTCCCAAACATCAGATTCAAGAGGAATCAGCCCTTCAAGCCTAGACCTCAAAATCATTCATTCAACAAGAGCAAGGCACCTATGAAAACAAACAAGAACAGATTCAAAACCAGCTATGTGGATAGGTCATCTGTAAGATGTTACAGATGCAATGACCTAGGGCATTTTGCCAGTGAATGCAAGAAGCCTAAAAAGAAGGATAAGGAGTTTCTTGAGCTTGAAGCTAAGTATGAGGCCCTTCTAAAGAAGCAGACACCAGGTAAGGCTTACATAGCTGAAGGGAAGTGTTGGGATGATTCTGACAGTGATGGGGAAGAACAAGAATTCTGCAACTATGCCTTGATGGCCAATTCCAAGGAAGAACCATCTGCATCAGACTCACAGGTACCATCTCTCACTACCATAGACATGTCTGTTTCTGAATATAAATCTTTGGTTGAACAACTATCCGTTGAGATGTTTAACATTCATACTAGTATGACTGCTGCTAATGAAGAGATTGCTAAACTGTCTACTAGGAATGAACTGTTAAATAAGAGAAATGAGGAACTAGAGCTAACTACTGTGCAAGTAGAAAATCTTAAACAAGAGATTGAGTATCTAAAGAACAAAGTTCTATGTGCTAGTCAAGTTGAGAAAGCTCTGAGGGATGAATTAGCTGAAAATGAATTTAAGTTGAAAACATTTAAGAATTCCTCTAGTCTATTGCAGTCTTATCATGAGAAAAATCTAGCTAGACCTAAGGCTGCCATTGGACTTGATTATGACACTCTTAAACAGAGGAAAGGCTATGCAGTCATTGAAGATGACATTGTTGTTCAAGAGGAGGTGCCTCAGGTTTTGAAAAAGACTGAGAATCCAATATTTAAAACACCAACACTTGAGATTGATGAGGATGCCTTACTCATCAAGCAAATGTTGGAGGATGAAGATGAGGCACAATCAAATGAACAACAAGCATCCTCTGAGAGTAAGAATGTCAAAACCAAAGCCAAGGAGCCAGTAGGAGGCAGACCTAGACTTGAGAAATCTGTAAATTTTGTTTCAGCTGGAAATTATGAGACTAAGAAGAAAGTGACTAATAAGAGACCAAACAGGAATGGCAAATTAGGGATTAACAAAGATAACAACTATGCTTATGTGCCAAATGCCCCTAGGAAAGTTTGTCAAAACTGTTTTAGCTCTAATCATTTGACTCATGCTTGCAAGAAACCATCTGGTAGTGTTGCTAAACCATTCTATGATTGCTCTGTGCCTTTAAGACATAGAGACTCTCCTTTCTGTGATAAACTTGATTGTATGCCATGTAACATGAATGTGATGACTAGTTGTTTTAATTTGAGAAGACAATTCATGGAGGGCTGTATCAATCATAATGTTCACACACACTACACAAGGACAAAGTCTTCAAGTCCTCCTAAAGTTAGGAAGGTACCTCTGTCACCTAAGTCTAAGAACCCTGATTCTAAGACTCCCAACAGTGACAAGAAGACCAACATCAAGAAAACTGATAAGCATGCTGATTTTGATAAAACTGTCACTAAGTCACATGGACCCAAACTCGTTTGGGTACCAAAGGAGAAGTAATACTTTTGTGTTTGCAGGGCAAAGAAAGTAAAAAGAAGGTCATGTGGATTTTGGACAGTGGATGCTCAAATCATATGACTGGTGATATGGCCCTGCTATCACAGTATGAGGAAAAGGCTGGCCCAATGGTTGCTTTTGGAGATGACAGCATTGGCAACACACTGGGATATGGCAAGTTGGAAATTGGAAATGTCATCATTGAGAATGTAGCACTGGTCAAGGGGCTCAAGCATAATCTACTGAGTGTTGGTCAATTCACTGACAGAGGCTTCAAAGTGAACTTTGACAAAGATGAATGTTTGATCACCCACAAGAAGACTGGTGATTTTGCTCTGTCTGGAGTAAGGAAGGGAAGCCTGTTTGTAGCCAATATGGACTCTGCAAGCAAGGACACAATTTGTTGCTTCTACTCAAAAGCATCAAATGAAGACAGTTGGCTGTGGCACAAGAAGCTATCACACCTGAACTTCAAATCCATTAATTCCCTAGTCAAAAGGGAGTTAGTGAGAGGCATGCCCACACTTGAATTCTGTCAAGAAGGAGTGTGTGAGGCGTGTCAAAAGGGAAAAATGAAAAGATCAAGCCACAAGTCAAAAACAGTGACATCTATAACCAAGCCCCTGCAACTGATTCATGTGGATTTGTTTGGGCCTGTCAATATTATGTCACTAGGAAGGAAGAAGTATGCTCTAGTGATGGTTGATGATTTTACAAGGTATACATGGGTAGAATTTCTGGCATCAAAGGATGAGGCTCCACAAGTAATCATTGAGCACATAAAGAAAGTTGACAAAGAAGCAAAGGCCATAAATGCAAGTGTGATTGCATTAAGAAGTGATAATGGGACAGAATTCAGAAATGCCATGCTTGGAGCATTCTGCAAAGAAAATGGTATTTCTCAACAATTCTTAGCTCCAAGGACCCCACAACAAAATGGAGTTGTTGAGAGAAAGAATAGGACTCTGATAGAGGCTGCTAGAACAATGCTACTTGATGCAAAGATGCCTACATGTTTTTGGGCTGAGGCTGTGAGCACTGCATGCTACATCCAAAACAGAACCCTCATCAACAAAAACACTGGAAAGACACCTTACAACTTGATGACTGGAAAGAAGCCTACTCTAAAGTATGTTCATACTTTTGGAAGCAAGTGCTTTGTGCTAAAAGATAATTCAGAATATGTTGGAAAGTTTGATGCAAAGGCATTTGAAGGAATCTTTCTTGGCTATTCTATGGAAAGAATTGCATACAAAGTTTATGTCATTTGTCAAAAGAAAGTAATGGAGAGCACAGATGTAACATTTGATGACAGCAAACTACCTGGATTAGAAGAAGCCAATGATGAAGATAAAGATCCCTTGAAGTTTGACAATCTAGATGATTCTGATGAGGAGATTGAAAGTGAATCTGAACTCATAATCCAACAAACTCAAGTGAATGAAGAACCTGTGTCAACCAACAATGAAGAAACAAGCATCCAAGATACACCTGTGAGGAGTGACAACTTCACAGGGGGAGGAAATGTAGATGATCATGATCTAAATGATGAAGCAACATCAAGGATGAGAAATCAATCTGAACATACAAGGAAATGGGATAGATCACACACTGCAGATCAGATAATTGGAAATCCAAATGCAGGAGTAAGGACAAGGAGAGCAACTATAAATGAATGTCTCTATGGCTGCTTTCTATCCCAAGTTGAGCCTAAGAACTTGATGATGCATTATTGGATCCTGACTGGATAATTGCTATGCAAGAGGAGCTAAATCAATTTGAAAGGAGCAAAGTATGGGAACTAGTGCCTGCACCAAAGGATAGAACCGTTGTTGGAACTAAATGGGTTCTAAGGAATAAGATGGATGAAAATGGTGTAGTCATAAGGAACAAAGCAAGGTTGGTTGCAAAAGGATACTCTCAACAGGAAGGTATTGACTATGATGAGACCTTTGCCCCTGTTGCTAGACTAGAAGCCATCAGAATTTTCTTGGCATTTGCTGCACATTCTAATTTCAAGGTCTATCAAATGGATGTCAAGAGTGCATTCCTGAATGGGGAGTTGGAAGAAGAAGTATATGTGCAACAACCACCTGGCTTTGAGGATCCACAGTTTCCCCACTTTGTCTACAGATTACTTAAAGCATTGTATGGACTCAAGCAAGCTCCTAGGGCATGGTATGACACACTATCACAATTTCTACTGGAGAATCAATTCACTAGAGGCACACTGGACAAGACACTGTTCTACAAGAAACATGATGATGATATTATCCTAGTTCAAATCTATGTGGATGATATCATATTTGGCTCTACAAATGAGAAGCTGTGTGAAAAATTCTCTAAGCTCATGCAAAGCAGATATGAGATGAGTATGATGGGAGAATTAACATTCTTTCTTGGACTGCAAGTTAGTCAAAGGAAGGATGGCATTTTTATAAGTCAAACCAAATACATTAAAGATTTACTGAAGAAATTTGATTTGGAAGAATGTTCACCTGCAAAGACACCCATGGCCACTGCCACCAAGTTAGATGATGACGCTAAGGGCAAAAAGGTAGATATCTCAATCTACAGAGGCATGGTTGGTTCTCTACTCTACCTCACTGCTAGTAGGCCAGATATCATGTTTGCTACTTGCTTATGTGCAAGGTTTCAATCAAACCCAAAGGAATCACACATGATAGCAATAAAAAGGATCTTCAAATATCTGAAAGGCACACCAAACTTGGGGTTATGGTATCCTAAGGACACAGGGTTCAATCTGGTTGGTTATTCTGATGCTGATTATGCTGGATGCAGAGTGGATAGGAAAAGCACATCAGGTAGCTGCCAGTTTCTTGGACAAAGGTTAGTCTCTTGGTACAGCAAGAAACAACAATCTGTGTCAACTTCCACAGCTGAAGCTGAATACATAGCTGCTGGAAGTTGCTGTGCTCAAGTGCTTTGGATTAGAAACCAACTTAGAGATTATGGACTTGTGTTGGAAAGAATACCTATCATGTGTGACAACACAAGTGCAATCTCTATAGTTGCCAATCCTGTCAATCATTCTAGGACAAAGCACATTGACATCAGATATCATTTCATTAGAGAACATGCAACTAATGGAACCATTGAGTTGCATTATGTCTCTACAGAAAAACAACTAGCTGACATATTCACTAAGCCATTAGATGAAGCCACCTTCACTAGGCTGGTCAGTGAGATTGGAATGCTGAATTCTTCGAATTCTGGCTAAGTGAATATATCAACTAGATTGTTGCAGCAGTAAATACTTACTTTATCAAATGCCTAATATTTCTGAAGTAAGTATTGGCTGGAGTATGATGTATAAATATTCCAATGCTGCACATGTTGCAAATCATACATATGTAGCTTGAAATTTCTGTAAAAAAATTTTGAGTAAACCACTACTTAATTTGGTAGAATATTCGTCAATGAATATTTCTAGTAAATTTTAAAGGATAGTGGAAATTGAATTTTATGAGTGAAAAGTACAGTTCGATAAGTCAGACTTCTCGAATGGTTCATTGTTATGTCTTGGCTCGAGTTCTCGAATAGGCCTATCTAGAACCCTCTTGAGTTCTCGAATAGTGTCTTTTAGAGAAATTGAATAGCACACTTTGAGTTCTCGAATAGAGTATTTTAGTTCTCTAATGATAGAGTTCTCGAATACTGCATTTGAGTTATCGAATCATTTGAAAAGGCTGATTTTTCGCTGACACTTAATCGCTTTTTGGATTTATATTCAAACCTTCATTTCACTCATAAAAATATATTCTTAACTTTGAATTATTTTCTGAGTTAAATCACTGCCAGCTGTGAGTTAAAAACTGCCTGAGATATCGAATAAGCCTTTCTTGACTTCTCGAATAGTTGTTTCATACTTCTCGAATGACTTGTCGCTACAGAACACTTATCTATCGACAACTCAAGACATTCATATATATATATACAACTTCACAACTATTCAATTCATTTCGTTCGATTTCTCAAGCACCTCAACTCCTGAAACCTCTGAAAAACCCTAACTGCGAATTTCTTCTTCAATCCTAATTCTCTTTTCTTCTCTACCCAAATGGCAAACACTCAACTCACCATACCATCCCAAACTAATTTCATCGCAATCTCCAGTGATGTGGAAGCACCGAATGCCAATTTCAAGTGCTTTGTTCGGTGGTTGTCTGAATCATACATCAAGAGTGCGCTCTCAGCCAACCCAACTCTGTACATAGATCTATTGGAACAATTCTGGAGGACTGCTACTGTGGAGGTCATCGCTCTTGAGAATGCTATCACCTCTTATATTGTTCACTGCAAGATTCAAGGAGAGGATATCACTATCACCACTGCAGACATGAATCAAGCCTTGGATATGCAGCAAGAGACGTATGATGCTCTGGCCTCCAATGATGAGTTGGAAGAATTCTTTGACTTCATCAACTACTCTGATACTATCAAGCTGGGAAAGTTGAATAGGAAGTTCTTGAGGAAAGAATGGAGCTTTGTATTTGCTACACTCCTTCAAGTATTCACTGCACGGAAATCAAGCTTTGATCAGATTAGTACACCCGTGCAGCAGCTTGCCTATGCCTTGGCTCATGGGAGAAAGATAGATGTTGGACTTCTCATCCTACAGGAACTCTATGGGAGACTTGGTCAGACCACAGCCAAGAGAGGTAATGAAATTTTCTTTCCTCGCTTTATTCAATCAGTACTTAACTTTAAAAATGCTTCATTGATTGAATTGCCTGGAGTAGATAAGAGTAAAATAGGCTATCCTAGGTCCATGACCAAACTCATTTTTGGTAATTTGGAGACTAGGAATGATGTGGATGTAAGACTTAGCATAACTCCCCACATGGAGGGTTTGTTTAGGTCTTACCCCCACAACATGCCAATATTTGATTCAAAATCACAGTTAGCACAGCCTAAGCAAGGAGAACAAAGTGCTAACCCAAGGCCTGCTAACCAACCCCCTCAGCCAAACACTCTATCCAGCAAAGAGCCAACTGCATCATCCTCTCAAAAGGGTGATGTTAGTAAAAAGAAGAGAAAACAGGCTGCTTCTGAACCTTTAGAAATCTTAACTGAAGCAGCCTTGGCTGTAGAACTAGGGTTAGAAAGTGAGACACCTGAGTTACCTATCATAAGCCTAAAGAAGAAGAAGAAGTCTAAAACCACCTCTTCAGTCACTCAAATGGCTGAAGTTGTAAAATCAGGGGCACACAGCTCACTAGATGTATCCTCTCAACAGGATGCATCTATAGAATCAAGCATCCTCCCCAATGCACCTATCTGTAAAGAGTCAGCACAAGGGAGTGATAAGGCTGGCACAACACTGAGTGGAGAGCACATCATAACTGAAACTCCCTCTATTTCTCAGGGGGAGTTGCCAAAATCTTGTCTACAACACACTTCTCTTTCAGAATCTACCACTCATATTTCTTTGAAGCCTGCAACTCAAGCAATTGAGGAGCAAGGCATTGATCATCAAGAATTCTTTTCCTTTGATGAGCCAATGAATTCAAGTGACTTGGTGCATGACACCTTGCTCACCACCCAGGTACCACATTTGGATGGTCAGGGAATGCATGCTGGGGCATATCCTAATGACACCATCACAAACACAGAGGATTCACTAGTTCTTACTAGAGACTCTGTGCCTGTGTCAACTACTGTTGTAACTCATCCCACTTCTGTGGAGACAACAGTAGTAGAGTCTGTTCATCCGGTTGCAGAAGTTGCATCTGTAACTGAGGAGCCTAGCAAGCCTAGCTCTAGCTCTAACTTTATGTCTCAATGGCTGAAGCCTGTGCAACATGACAGTGCTTCAGGATCAGGGTCTGTTCCACCACAATTGACGGTTGAAGCACTTCAAAGCTTAGTTGTGGATCAGATCCCTGAGTTCACAAAAATTGCTCAGCACCTTCTCACTGCAAACATGCCCAATCCAGACTATGAAGCTATTCTCCTATGTCACAAAGAGGATGTAGAGCTACAGAAGGAGAAGATCATAGATGAAACTGAGAGAGATGGGAATATCGATGCTTGGCTGCAAGGAACCAATTCAATCCCTCTCTCAGAAGGTCTCCAGTACCTCAGAGAAGAGTACATCACTTCACTAGGGTCCAATGCCAAATCTCTCAACCCTACTGATGTGTTTGAAGCAGTGAATGATAGCTATAAAGGCATTCTCAAGGCTGCACACTATCTTGGTAAAGGCTTAAAGACAGAAATTGATGTAGTGTGTTCAGCTACAACCAAGGAGGTGCATGAGATCAAGAGGACTTTTGATGCTAAATTCCCTCAATTGGAGACTGTTCTCAAGGACATTCGAACCTGCAATGCTACTTGCACCAGGATGGACAATGGTTTGGCTATTCTCAAGGATGCTGTCACAGGTCTGGGGCACAAATTTCAATCCTTATCAGATCAGACAACTGATGCCAATGCCATGCTCAGGACCCTCTTTGCAAATCAATATGGAGACAAGCTGGTCACTGAGGTTCCTGTGCATGAGATGTCAAGGTTCGAAGTGCAGAGACTGAAGGATCAATCCCTATCTGGTTTTAAGGCCAATGAACTCTTCATTAAAGTGGATACTCTTGAAAAGGAGGTAGTCTCTCTCCACAAGTCCAATGCTCATCTTACAGACACTGTGACAACTCTGACTGAGCAGTTGAACACTCAAGCCACCACCACAGCTGATGTTCTTCTGCATCAACAATCAATGTTGTCTGCAATGATGAAGCACATGGGTCTCCCTCTACCTGATGAATCTTCAACTCCAAAGGTGTCTCCTACAGTCCCTGTGTCTGTCAACAAGCCTAAGGGGGAGAAGAGGATATCAAAGAACTCAAATCCAAAGGGGGAGAGACCACTAGAAAAGGGCATCAAGATCACTGAGGGTGGCCATCAGAGAACTTTGAAATCTACAACTCATGTGCCTGGAAAAGGAAAGGACAAAGTTGATGAGCCTCCCACTTCTCTGCCAGTTGTCACTCTACCAACTGTGCACATCACTACTCCTGATGGTCAAAGGCAGTCTATCACAACCACAGTGGTTGCGGGGAGTATGCCATCTGACAAGCCTCGAATCTCAATATCTAAGAGTGCCAAGCCAGTAGAAGTGAAGGTGGTCACTGAGGCCAAGCTACAAGAAATTGCAAACTCAAATGTCTATCATGATGATGCATTCTTGGAGTTTCTGAAAGTCTCTAGAGAACAGGCTGGTGATGCTCTGCTATATCATGAGAGTTTGAAGAGTCAGATTGACTATCTCACTGTAGTACCAAGGAGGCTTAATGATCTATGGCTCAAGGAGATATTGATGGTAGGAAAGAACAAGATATGGCACTTAACCATCAATACTCTACAGAGTCTAAAGCACTCAGAAGTGAATGTGCTCCTTGGACTAATTGAGAAGGGAAATGAGAACAACAAGAGTCTTCATGATGACTTGAGGAATGGTCAACCTTCAAGGCTACCTGAAGTTTTCACAGATCCTAGAACTATTATCTACCAGGCTGGAACAAGAATTGAAGATATCAAGCAGCTGGTCATTCCTAAGCATCTAACTCCTCAAAATAAAAATCTCATCATAGCCATCATTGAGAAACTGATCAAGAAGAAGGGATCAAGAACAGCAGAAGAATTAGAAGCTATATCTTATCTCAGGTCATATATTGCAACTGGCATTGTATCTGAGACTGCTAAGTTCAACCCAAGCAAAGATCAAGACAAGGATGAAGATAAAAGTGACGGAAGGGGAAGACATTACAGGAGTAATAAGGGTGATGAAGACAAGAAGAAGAAGAAGGATGATGAGAAGAGGAAGAATGATGATGATCAAGGTAAAGGCTCTGAGAGGAAAAGTGGAAGACAGCAAGCCTCAGGCATTGCTGACAGTAACCTCACCACAACGCAAGACTCTAAGTCTAGGGTGAATGCTGCCAGTAGTGACCTTTCAAAATTTGCATCTATGGCTTCTGCAACTGTCTTGCCACCTCAAGAAGAGAAGAAGATTCAAGTCAAGAAACCATCTGTATGTTTCAAAAAGCAAACTGCTAATGGAATACTACAATGGTCTACAAACAAAGGTCACATACTGCTGCCAAGTAATCATGTAAAAAGAATCAAGTTCAAGCAAGCTGCAAGGAAATCAAAGCCAACCATATCAAAAACCCTGACAATCTATCCAGGCCTAAAACTCCAACCACTAGATGAAGATTATGATGTAGACCAACTGCAATTTTTGCAAGCTCAAAGAATCTATCATGTTGCCATTGTTGATAATTGCCTTGAGATTAAATATTCTGATGGAAGGGAGGAGAAATTCAAACAAGGAGGATGTCAACACTGGGGCAAGCTATATGACATAGAGAGAATCATTGCACTGTTGAGCTCAGAAGATAAAGTGGAGAGAGTATGGAAACTGGAGCTAATTGATTTTGTGAAAATGAAGAGAGATCATGAAGAAAAAGTCAGAAAAGAGTGTTTTGAGAAATGGCTGGCAAGGGAGAGAGAAATTGAGAGACTGGAAAGTAAAGCAGAAAAGCTGAGGAAAAAGGGTTTGTGTAGAGTCCAGTTCAACCCCTACATGGTAAAGTATAGGAGGAGGAATGGAAATCAAGTCAACATCAGAATGAATCTACTCAACCACTATCCTGCAAATATTCTGGAACCAGTACTTGAAGATTTCAAAGACTCAATTTTGCTTGAAGAATTGGATGCTATGGCAGAAATAATAAAAGCTATGGATGAGAATACAAGGAAGGAGAAAGAAAGAAGAGAGAAAGAATATGATGAATTTCAAGCCAAAGCTATGGAAAGGGAATCAAAAGACAATGGCTAGTTCTTCATCATAGGCTGTAAGATTACTCACTCTGTAGTTCTATCCAAATTGCTAATGGAAATTCATACCTGTACTGTCAAGTTTTATCTTTATGTATGATAGGCTTGTTATCAGACATGAAATTGTGACTAAGGGTCTTACTCACAATTTGGGGGAGATTGTTAGTCACAGAGGCATGCCTGAATACATCTAATAACAAGCCTAAGTATGTGTAATGCTATGCATTACCTACATGACCTCTTAACTGAGGGAACCTCTAGTTGTAGAGTTTCTACTTGTTTGCACTATGTAATAGGCATCAAATTCTATCTGTGTAACTGTACCTACTAAGTCAAGAATAAAGCTTGAAAGAAGTTCTAAGGTTCATGCCTCAAGCAAGGAAATGAAGACTGTCAAATAATCACAGTTGGGATTTGAAGAATTGAAGAAATGAAGAAATTGCCTAAGTACTAATTCGAGAAGTACATTTGTCTATTCGAGAAGTCTAGCATTCGAGAAGTCTGGAGTTCGATATCTCAGAAGACACTATTCGATATCTCTCAATATGCTATTCGATATCTCAGGGATTCGATATGTCAAAATGCTCTATTCGATATCTCAGGGATTCGATATGTCAAAATGCTCTATTCGATATCTCAGGGATTCGATATGTCAAAATGCTCTATTCGATATCTCAGGGATTCGATATGTCAAAATGCTCTATTCGATATCTCAGGGATTCGATATGTCAAAATGCTCTATTCGATATCTCAAGGAGTCCCAGAGAAAAGAGCTATTCGAGAAGTGATTCGATATGTCAAGATAACACTATTCGAGAACTCAGAGTTATCGATCAAGTCAACTCCAGTTCTCGAATCACTCACTTAGTCACTTCTCGAATACATTCTTGAAGACAAAATACTGAAGAATTGTACAAGTCAGAAACCTGCAACAAGCCAGGATACTTTATTTGACTCTGTCCTATAAAGCATGCTGGAAAGCCTACAAAGAAGCTTGGAGAGATAAGACAAGGGACAAGGAGCTGAAGAAGTGGATCTAAACAGGCTTTTCAAAGTCAAATCTGTAGCCGTTTGGACTCTTACTAAAATGAGATAGACAGACTGGAAAGTGCTTTTGTTTTACCTACCTCATTTGTAGTAAGTGGGTGTATCCATGTCTATAAGGATACAGCCTCACTTCCTTAGCTGTTAAGGTTTTGAAGTTTCTCAAAAATATCCAGAAAATATCTCTCTGAGAAAAACGAAGCTGAGAATACTATCATTTGTATTCACAGATTGTAGCAAAATCTTTATCTAATAAAATATTAGATTAAAGTGATATTGTGTTGTGTTTGTCTTTAATTATCCACATCTTCATATCTCACACACTCATCACTTATCTTGTTACAAAGATTCAAGAACGAAGAAAAATTCAAGAATCCATTCACCCCCCCCTCTGTATTCTTTTACTGTATTCAATACTCAACAAGTTGGGATTTGACCGATTCAGGAAATAAGCTTGTTTGTTTATACTTTTTGCCCTTCTGAATCGTCCATATTTAGCTGAACCATTCCTGCTTAAAATTCTACCTGAATAGTTCATAGAAGTTCTAACCTATTATCCACTGTCATGTTGATACTCATCTATTATTTTAGTCCTAAAAAATATATTAATTGTATATATATTTTATCTTTAAATATTATTTTTATCTCGGGAACTATTTTCTTACCCGAAATGTATTTGTTATATATTTTAATATTCTCAAAGTTTTTATTACAATAGTACTCAAGTTATTTTTTATGTATTTAACATAATTAGTATACAAGTAACAATCATTAAATTTGTAAAATATTGTTTTTTGAATAAAAAATTTATATGTTCTAAAAGAAACAAATTATTATAATGTTGGGTTGGCTAAGCGAGCCTAACTCCACATTCGTATGATATTGTCCACTTTGGGCCGAGCCCACACGGATTTGTTTTTGGACACATCCCAAAAGGCCTCATACTAATGGAGTTATCTGACTGTTTATTAACTAGCAATCTGCCCCTCCCACAATTGATGTGGGACAACTCCTAACAATCTCCCCCTTCACACATCGGGCTCGAAACTTGTCGAATCTGCCTCCTTCTGTGTGATCGGCTCCCCCTCGAACCATCTGCCTCCTCTTGAAGCCTATCCTGGGATAGTCAAGCTGCCTCTTCCTTGATCCATTCTGGGAGGCGATCTTGAGATTGTTATGGACCGTTATAATTGATACTACTTATCGGGCTGGCTAAGCGAGCCTAACTCCACATTAGTATGATATTATCCGCTTTGGGCCGAGCCCGCACGAATTTGTTTTGGACACTTCCCAAAAGGCCTCATAATAATGGAGTTATCTGGCTGCTTATAAACTACCTATTTGCCCCTCCCACAACCGATGTAGGACAACTCCTAACAATCTCCCCCTTCACACATTGGGCTCGACACCTGCCGAATCTGCCACCATTCTGTGTGATCTGCTCCCCTTGACCCATACTGGAAGTTTTTGGCCATCTAGCTCCCCTTAGGCTTATACTGGAAAGCCCACCTGCTCCCCTTAAACCCAATCCGGGTTAGCCCATCTGCCTCTTCCTGGATCATTTCTGGAGCCCATTGAGATCGTTATAACCTGAAGCTCTGATACCACTTGTAAGAACCCTAATTTTTGGTAATATTTTCTTTTATTTAATATCATGTGGCATTGTCAATTTGGAACCTTTCTAGTCATCCCTGTTGATTAATAGAATTGATTGTCTGAGAAATTGTGTTGTTGCATTCACTATGTAAGATAAAAGGAAGATTGTGAAGGCAAGAGTCTTATTGTTAGTAAGACTTATAAAACTTGGGATTTGAGAATGATTAGAGTATTAAAAGATTTATTAAGGATTATGACGAGGAATTATGGACATCCGAGGAATTTACACAATTAAGTACTTAAGGAATTATAGGGGAAATCTCTACGCGACAAAATATTATTACGAGAGATTAATTAAGATACGATACGAATTAAAGATTAAATGTCAAGCATTGGTGGAAGAATAATGATACAAGGAGTAGTATTGCATGCAAGTCCCATGCTACCAAGTAGTTAGGAGGAAGCAACCTAGTTAAACCAAATGGAAGAGGTATAGTAACTAGTTACATTGCTTTTACCAAGGAGGAGACAAGTAGTACATGAGGCCATACCTATGTTAGTACCTTGCTTATACATACAACATTATGTATCACCCAACCATCACTTTATCAATTATTTCAAACAAACAACAAAAATCAAAAACCAAAAACACCCCCCATTGGAAGAGTGCTCTCGGCCAAGAACAAAAAAGGAGAAGAAAATTTCTTCTTCCTCCATTTCCCATCACTCATAAATCAAGACATAATTCCTAGGCCCTCACCATCATCTAAGCAAGGTATGCTAAGAGTTTCAAGCCCTTTCATCCATTCAAATTCAAGTTATAAATTGTTAAAGATATTGTGAATAGTAACCATGCTTAGTTTTCTTTTAGATCTTAGATTATAAGGGTTGTAGGAGATCCTTCAAGGTGTTCTTGAGTTTTGTAAGGCTTACCTAAGGCTCCTAGGTGCTCAATAAGGTATAAAAATCATAAACCCTTTTGGTCATGTAGTGTTTATGATGTTTGGTGATAGATCCATGTGTTATAGTGTTAATCTTGGTTGTATAAGTAATGGATGACATGGATCTTGAGTTTTGATGTTGTGATTGTGATTTTTATGATTGTGGATAGTATATGTATCTCCATGAATGTTATAAAGCATGAACTAAGTGAATTAGGTATTGGTTGTGTTGTGGAATTGAGAGAATTGGTCGATCTAAGTGATACATGCTTGCTGAGTTTTCTTCCAGAAACATTGACCTGTCTTGTAACATGGTTTTGAACCCCCAAATCTTGTCCCCTGAGGTCCTACCATATATTGTTGGAACGATATTTGAATTTAGTTTCTGAAAATGTAAGGTTCATGACTAGGTGATGTATAGATTTTAAGTTATGGCCGGAGAAGTAAATTGTGTTTCTGGATTCCGGACTGCACTAAGTGACCCCCTTGTGAACCTTGTTTAAACCCCTAACAATATATGTGGGATCATGAAAAAATTTTAGAAGTTAGGGAATGCAGTGGTGAAGGCTACCCAAAAAGAATTAGATTAAAATATGAATTTTTGAATTTTATAAAAATGCTAGAGTAAATTTCGCGCAAGGGAAAAAGTCGTTAGTGGAGCATAATTCTAGGGGTAATGGTTATGATTCGAATGTGGTAACTAAATTAAGCCGAATAAGTGACGAGCGTAATCGAGTGATGACATGAACCTATAGTGGGGCTAGAGTGTCATAAGACGAAGTCATTAAGTTAATTTCGTACCCCCTAAAACCCCGTAATTAAAGAGATATTGTTAAGGTACTAACGAGCGGTTATTGCTTAATGTATAGATCGTTCCACTCCGCACGCTTGACCACCCCAACCAAACCAAGGTAAGTTTACTTTTCAAAACTTATGCATATACAAGGACTTTCACTGTTGTATTTGTAGTTTTCAACCATATCAAATGCTATGTTTATCGAAGTATTGATGCAATTGAGATTGTATAAGTACATATATGTTTGTACCCCCTTGAACTTAGATTGAAATGTTTTCCTCGGACAACGACTCTAGCAATAGAGGTCGTAGCGGTCCGTATATACTATTGACCGGGGAGCGGTATATTATTATATCGTAACTATTTTGCGAAAACCCGAAGGGTCATTCGGGGAGTATCGTATACTCAAGTAATTATTGTTATATTTTCGTAAATACTCGAAACCCTATCTTGGATTAAAAGTTTATTTTATCGAATAATTATTTTATTAATTATTAATATTAAATCTTAAAATATTATTTATTAATTATCGTCATTATTTTAAAGACGAAGTCAATCCAAGATACATTTAATACTTTCAAACTCGAACTCTTTCGAACTCAAAACATTTTCGAAACCCCCCGGTCAGGTTCTGCTTCTTGTATGATTTCAAGAATCATCGGTCGACTGATGTCGGACCTCAATTACTCTGTTTTCAATCAAAATCAAGTTTTCAAAAGAAAAAGAAAAAGGGACTCTGGCAGGTGTGGGAACCGTTGACGAACGATTCCCGGGATGTGTAAGCGGCCGTGAGCCAGGCGGTCCATCAATTATTATTCCGGCCCAGGTGTTGCCGAAGGATGATTACGGATGTAGTTTTCATTGAGGGTGATTACGGATGTAGTTTTCACCCGGGGATAGTTACGGATGTAGTTTCTATCCTTCTACCGGTAGAGAAGACCCGCGGATTATTGGACTTGGATGTGGCGACTGATCATCGTCAATCCCTGTCAGGTTTTTATGTTTTTTTCAAGTCCCATCCTCCACTTTGGAAAAATACTCAAACACTGCTTCTTGGGCCTAAGTGCCAAGTTGCCGATAGTGTGGTTTTTGATAAGAAAAATATTGACATCGTGCAGTATCTAGAACTGCAAGATTTCTATAAAGATTGGCACGTGTTAGTGCACTCTTGCAATTGTTTCAAAGAATGAAATGTTTTTGTATGAGAAACCTTCTAAGCTAATGGAAGGAAAGAGGTTTGCAATGATGTATTCTTGGTACAGTATGTTAACCGTAGAGTGTTTTTCCGAAAATGATATACTCATATGTATATATTTTCAAACTTGTGATATATTGAAATAGGAACCTTATAAAGGGTTCATATGTTGTTCTTAAAGCTCCTTAGTGAGTATAGATGTTTTATTCAAACTCGGACATATATACTGTCCAATTATGTTTTGAAATCCGAGATATATACCCATATAGTTGGGAATGTTTTTGAAATAAACCACGTTATTATTTTTCAAAATGGTGAACTTGTTGAGCGTTATGTAGCTCATTCTTGCTTTATAAAAACTTTTCAGCAAGAGAAGAATTTGGCCGGTTAACTCCGCTACAGCAGAAGAAGAGTAGAAGATTTACCCCGGAGATGATTTAGTTATTGATAAATTCTACAGAGTAAGTCTGATAGGTTTTCAATTGTAATAGTAAGACTTGTCTTCAAGTATAGTGGTATAAGTGGAATTGCGTAAGACTCTGATTTGTACAAATGAATTGTAATTTTTAGTGGCACTTTTGATTATCGTTTCTGAGGCTCTAACTTGTTTGTGTGTAAGATTGAGGTCGGGATGGATGTATTGTTTAGTTGTAAAGCTAATACAGGTATGATATGGTTGGATGATGATGTGACGACCTGAATCTCTGACCTCGGATTTGGGGGCGTTACAGAAATGGTATCAGAGCGATAAGTTACAGTACTCAGAAACGAGAGTGTTGAGAGTTGAGTCTAAGTAGGAGAATGACATAAGAGATCGTAGTACACTTATTATTGGACTACCGGAAGAGGTACCGGTGAGTAGAATGGACTGGAGTGTTGACTGAAGGTATTATACTATCGATAGAATCCTTATAGACCTTCAGAATGATGAATAGAGGTTTGAGAGTCGTACATGACCTATCATTGGTAATGATATAGGAAGCAGAGCGAAATCTCAAGAACAGCTGATGTAGAGGCGATATTGCCAATATGATCAGATGACTAGGCTGGCATAAATTCTGTGGCCCATAGTCCTCCAGAGTTTAGGAGGTGGCATTTTAAGAATCAAGAAGTTTGGACTTCCCTACATAATTAAGGGTACTTAGTACTTGGATTAATGAAAGTCTTTTACTTTGGCTATTAGATCCGATTTTCGATAAGTAACGGGTTTACCTGAAGGTTGGTCACTATGCCGTTGTGGATTCCGTTACCCTCGATGGTGAATTTTACATGTGTTATACGAGAATGTTATCATAAGACGGGCGTGCTAGATAATTCCACGCATGATTCGGACGCAAGAACATGGTAGTTCAACTTAGAGAACAAACAAGTAGAATTAACAAAGGGATTCAAGAGAAGTTGAATATGGTTGCAACGAGCGATACAGTGATCTCAAAGTCTACCAAAAGAAAGACCAGCGGGTCTAGAGTGGGATCCTTTGATAGAGATGTATCAGGGACTACGTATATATGTATTGTAGACCCCAATATTTTGGTATATGTTCACATACACACACCCGCCACTAAACCTATGGACTGCACTGAGATCCCTGAGAGATCTCTTTGATCTGTTCCCAGGGGGAACTGGCCACTTGTGATTCATGTCGGATGGCATGAAGTAGGACCCTATGGACTTAGCAGGTGTCCCCGGAATGATGTGAAGCTTAGTCTTCAAAATAAGGCACGGGAATGACAGATATATTTGTGAAACTCTAACTCGATAAATGACTTTAAGATGATGATTGAGAGACGCACTAGTTTGTGTCTTGTATTACAAAGACGAAGAGATGGAGTTACCCTCATAGTGGTGATAATGAGATGCACGAATGATTATTAACTTATTTTGGTAACTACCGGCTGGTGCACTACTTCATTTTAAATTGTTCACTAACCATGTTACCTCGATTAGTTTATATCAGGTAACCCTCCTAGCTTTCTACTTCAAACTTGTGGAATAACAACCAGTGATATACTTTCTCGAAACCGGGACTCATCCAAAGTATCTTAATTGATCCCCGAGCATTCTATTTGAAGTTTATAATTATTTCTGCTCAGGACTATTTACACTTTCTTTCAATTATCCAAGGAATGTTCAACAAATATTTCCTTAATTAATCGACGAATACTACTTAACGAATATCGATATTTGATTGCTTCTTTCATACTTGCACTCTTCAGTTGAGCTCATAAATATTCAACGAATTACTGAGGACATGGATGATCTAATGTCCAGACATCCCTCATGAATTCTTTTCTTCTCCTTCTTCTCTTCTATTCAAGATGGGATTGTACATCGTACATTGAAATCATAGTAAGGATATCATTTTGATATTGGTATTCCGAATTTAATTCTATTGTCGGATCTGATAAAGCATGTGTACGTAGGCACCCTTGGGTGGACCGTTTCACTGATAAGCAATATTTGATGAGAGGTTATCGATTGTTCCGATACCTAGAACATTCTCTTCAGATTTTATAGTTTTCTTTTCAAACTTAATAACTTCTTATTTCCATTCGTTGTCCGAGTAGCCTAAAGATTCTTCAGTGGCTACGATGTTGAAATTCCGTTCTAGCCAATTGAAACTGGCTAGTCGATACGTCAATATGAATGACTAGTTGATTGTTCTAACTAGTCAAAATTGTAATGTTTTGAAGAACACCTAGCTAATTGTCCTAGCTAGTGGTGATGTCTCAAACAGGTGGACTAGCAAATTTTGTCTAGCTAGTTGCTAGTGTTTCTTGAAGAGGACTAGTTATTATTTCACTGGTCCAACTCCCAATTTAATTTATTCAGCAATTCTGCCATGCATTTTGCCTACTGTAAAGCATGATGATGAAAGTTCGATGAATAACTTGATTGAGACCTAGTGAGGTCGCCCACTCGACTTGAACTCTTACCCATCTTCGTATCAGACTTTATATCACTTGAATATTTTATTCTTTCATTCACACGATGAGAATTCATTTGAAACCACTGATTACTTGAATGATAAACTACTTCATTCTTTAATTGTCATGGAGTAGAATTGCTTTCTATCGGCTGACCTTCATCAATGTGACTTTAGATTTCCTCTTATTATTCAGGAGGAAAAGTATCCACCCGATGTAAGAATTGTATAAAGTCCGTCTTTATGACTTTTGTATCCAACAATCATTGCCTTGTGCAACATTCTCTATGGTATCATATTACAGAATTATCAGGACGGGAAGGAATAAACCTTGTTGTATTCTTTCTGTCCATCCTTACATCTCCAAAAATCGAGACTCCTAGTATTTGGAACCATCAACATTCTTGGAACATCCAATGTGGAATTCTTATTGAAATTATCTTTTGGACCTTGTTATTTTGAAACCATTCCTTTCAAAGTGATTACTCTAAGGTGAACGGGAGGTACAATTATGAACCGTTACACCAATATGAGATCAAAAACCAAATGTTGTAATTGTGCAGCCAGAGCGTTATGCCGAGTAATTATTAAAGTAGAAATAACATGTCGGGGCATACCACAAGACCTTTAATATTAGTGTGGGGAAAGTTATAAGAAATGATGAGGTGGTTGGGAGTACGCTTCTACCAACCGTTGTCAGGATGTTATATTAATGAATTCGGGAGTTACCAAGCCTTTTCCTGATCCAGGAAATGCAAATCGATTGCGATGTAAAACATATCCCTGAAGGAAACTGACATGGAAGTGAGATGGACGAGAAAGGAAGAAGTATCGTGGCAAGAATGTGAAGCTTTACTTAGCTTAAAGGGATTGATGCACATAGAGAGACATATAGTTTAACAGGCCCCTAATAGCAAATGGATGCATGGATATATGCCAGTGATCCTTCGAGATTACCACCTAATCAAGTTTATTGGGAATTGCAGCCGCATGCAGGCCTCAGGCTGATTGGCGCCAGTTGTGAAGGAGGACGAGCGTATGACATCTTACATATACCATCGAGAACTGATACCCTTATCGGAAATGGGGGAAATGTTGATTAGTTAAAATGAGTAGTTGTTTTTTTTTTCAAGGATAAGGTTGAAGAGAAGGTTTCACCAACTCAAGATCGACCTCTGTACTGTGCCAAAGTTGGCATTTCACACTAATATAAACGTTATAAAATTATGGTAGTATCGTTTGAATGGACTAATGAGTCAGAAGCCTTTATGGATTAATGAACAAAGTTTTGGGATGAAATGAGATATTAGCAACAACCTCGTTGTTAGCCATACTTGATGATAAAAAGAGGACTTTGAGAGTCACGATGATGCATCTTTCAAGAGTTTAAGAGGTGTGTTGATGCAGTAGAAAGGGGATGATAGCCTATACTTCTAAACAACATAAAGGTTACGGGATAGGATATACTAACCGTGAGTCTGGGATTAGTCATGATGGCGTTCACGCATAAAACTGAGACGTTAACCTTATGAGAAAAGTGTGAAAATTTCTCCACAAGTGCCATAAGTATATCTTCATATTAGAACTAAACATACGAAAGAGATGGTGACGAAAGGGAACAGGGAGTATAATGGAGAAATTTGTTACTACCTAGGGAAGGCCAGTGTGGTGGCCGATACCTACAGAAGGTATTATTCGAAATTGGAATTCAGTCAGTATTGACCAAGAAAAAAGAGTATATACAATAAAGAATAATGTTAGAGGAAAATAAATTATGGGGAAGGACAAAGATGTATAGAGAATTAAGAGAATGTTTGGCAAACGGGTATGAAAAATGGTATTGACAAACTACTAAGTACAAACGCGACATGTCAAAAGCAGAATGATAGAGATCTAGTGGATTAATTCCGCCTGTAGAAAATATTGAACGTGGACAGAATTATAATGAATTTCATAAGTAGGTCGCCAAAGACCGAGCCAAGAGATGGCCCTAGTTGAGTTATAATTGTTGGACCAAGTGATTTACCTACGAGAGACTTTCCATTGAGAAGATTATCGAATATTATACGGAAGAGATGGTGGTGCAATATGAAACTTCTGCAGCGATCACGTCAGATAAAGACTTAAGGTTAAACTTCGAATATTGAAGGTGCTTTCGGGTATATTTAACAAAGAGATTGAGCGTATGTACTAATTTGATCTGTGGTTGACGGACAGGGAAGAAGAATTGTCCAGGCGATCGAATTTATATTTAGTGTCGTGCCATAGATTTCACGGGCAGTCGAGAATAAAAATTTATCCATGAAATAAATGTTGTTATCACGATCGTCACCATGAGAACGTAAGGACATCTCTTGTAAAGCATACTGTGAAAGAAGAAGTTTCGCTTTTCTTGCGTTACGAAGAAGTCAATAAACGAGGGATATAGTAGCTGAACTGGTTCGACATATACCGAAGACTATACAGTATCCATAGCAAGTGGTAACGGCTGACGGGAGGCAACACATGCGTGCTGATCAAGCCAAGGAATGTGAGGAATACCATGCGTATTGACGTTGTCTCAGATTATAAAACGCGACCACAAAGTATTCACGGGCCAACAATACAAGGACTCAACATGGATACTATGAACAATGTAGAAGAGGAATGTATAAGTAGTGGGATAGAAATTTTCAATCATAGAACAACCGATAAGGAATACAGGTCGAGGAGAGTATGCGTTGAGGAATAACATTAAGGCGTTGGTGAGACCAAGGGAGAGAACAATAGGGTTGAAGTGTCAACCTGAGAGTTGGAAAGGGTAAGGTTGGAATTGTATCCACAACTATTATCCTTAGGTTCTTAAGATAGAATCCTTTTAAGGAGAGGAGACTGCATTAACCCTAATTTTCGGGAATATTCGAAACCTGGACGAATAGTAATTTTATGGGTGGATGAGGAATTTTTGCAATCACGATATGTACGAATTATTAAATGAAGATTTCGAATTGATATTACGTCGTTACGGTACAGACGAGTGTATGTAAAAGTCATTAGCTTTTTTACGAAACCCATTATTTCGAATGGTCAAATTTTATGAGATATCTAAGGAGATCGTGGTAAGGCATGGGGTTCCTGTGAGCATTGTATCTGGTAGAGACCCAAGGTTCAACTCCAGGTTCTGGAGAAGTTTTCAGGATTGTGTGGGGACCAAGTTAAACATGAGTACTGCCTACCATCCCCAAACAGACGGACAGAGTGAGAGAACCATCCAGACCATCGAGGACATGTTGAGAGTATGTGCGATAGATTTCAAGGGAAGTTGGGATGACCACTTGCCGTTGATCGAATTTTCCTACAACAACAGTTACCATGCGAGTATAGGCATGCCCCCCTATGAAGCTTTGTACGGACGAAGATGTCGGTCTCCCTTGTGTTGGGAAGAGGTTGGAGAGCGGAAGATTTTAGGACCTGAACTGGTCCAACAGACAAGAGAAACTATCGAACTCATAAGAGGACGGCTGGTAGTGGCCCAAGACAGACAGAAGAAGTATGCGGACCAGACCCGCAAGGACAAAGAATATGAGGTAGGAGAGTTTGTGATGTTGAAGGTATCACCGTGGAAAGGATTGATGAGATTTGGTTAGAAAGGGAAACTAAGCCCAAGATTTATTGGACCTTTTGAAATCTTGAAACGAGTTGGAAAGTTAGCCTATGAATTGGCTTTACCCCCGAGCTTGCAGCAAGTACATAATGTGTTCCATGTGTCCATGCTACGACCCTACCATACCGACTTCCGACATGTGATAGAACATGATCAAGTGGATCTGCAACCAGACTTAACATATGTGGAGCAACCCGTAGAAATCATGGGTAGAAAAGAACAGGTGCTGAGGAACAAGGTTGTCAAACTAGTGAGAGTCTTGTGGAGGAATCAGAATGTCGAAGAATCAACATGGGAACTAGAGAGCGCGATGCGTGAAAAGCACCCCCAACTGTTTTCAACCTGATTCCGGGACGGAATCCTTTTAAGGAGGGGAGGCTGTAAGAACCCTAATTTTTGGTAATATTTTCTTTTATTTAATATCATGTGGCATTGTCAATTTGGAACCTTTCTAGTCATCCATGTTGATTAATAGAATTGATTGTCTGAGAAACTGTGTTGTTGCATTCACTATGTAAGATAAAAGGAAGATTGTGAAGGCAAGAGTCTTATTGTTAGTAAGATTTATAAAACTTGGGATTTGAGAATGATTAGAGTATTAAAAGATTTATTAAGGATTATGACGAGGAATTATGGACATTCGAGGAATTTACACAATTAAGTACTTAAGGAATTATAGGGGAAATCTCTACGCGACAAAATATTATTACGAGAGATTAATTAAGATACGATACGAATTAAAGATTAAATTTCAAGCATTGGTGGAAGAATAATGATACAAAGAGTATTATTGAATGCAAGTCCCATGCTACCAAGTAGTTAGGAGGAAGCAACCTAGTTAAACCAAATGGAAGAGGAATAGTAACTAGTTACATTGCTTTTACCAAGGAGGAGACAAGTAGTACATGAGGCCATACCTATGTTAGTACCTTGCTTATACATACAACATTATGTATCACCCAACCATCACTTTATCAATTATTTCAAACAAACAACAAAAATCAAAAACCAAAAACACTCCCCCCCCTTGGAAGAGTGCTCTCGGCCAAGAACAAAAAAGGAGAAGAAAATTTCTTCTTCCTCCATTTCCCGTCACTCATAAATCAAGACATAATTCCTAGGCCATCACCATCATCTAAGCAAGGTATGCTAAGAGTTTCAAGCCCTTTCATCCATTCAAATTCAAGTTATAAATTGTTAAAGATATTGTGAATAGTAACCATGCTTAGTTTTCTTTTAGATCTTGGATTATAAGGGTTGTAGGAGATCCTTCAAGGTGTTCTTGAGTTTTGTAAGGCTTAACCAAGGCTCCTAGTTGCTCAAGAAGGTATAAAAATCATAAACCCTTTTGGTCATGTAGTGTTTATGATGTTTGGTGATAGATCCATGTGTTATAGTGGTAATCTTGGTTGTATAAGTAATGGATGACATGGATCTTGAGTTTTGATGTTGTGATTGTGATTTTTATGATTGTGGATAGTATATGTATCTCCATGAATGTTATAAAGCATGAAATAAGTGAATTAGGTATTGGTTGTGTTGTGGAATTGTGAGAATTGGTTGATCTAAGTGATACATGCTTGCTGAGTTTTTTTCCAGAAACATTGACCTGTCTTGTAACATGGTTTTGAACCCCCAAATCTTGTCCCCTGAGGTCCTACCATATATTGTTGGAAAGATATTTGAATGTAGTTTCTGGAAATGTAAGGTTCATGACTAGGTGATGTATAGATTTTAAGTTATGGCCGGAGAAGTAAATTGTGTTTCTGGATTCCGGACTGCACTAAGTGACCCCCTTGTGAACCTTGTTTAGACCCCTAAAAATATATGTGGGATCATGGAAAAATTTGAGAAGTTAGGGAATGCAGTGGTGAAGGCTACCCAAAAAGAATTGGATTAAAATATGAAGTTTTGAATTTTATAAAAATGCTAGAGTAAATTTCGCGCAAGGGAAAAAGTCGTTAGTGGAGCATAATTCTAGGGGTAATGGTTATGATTCGAATGTGGTAACTAAATTAAGTCGAATAAGTGACGAGCGTAATCGAGTGATGACATGAACCTATAGTGGGGCTAGAGTGTCATAAGACGAAGTCATTAAGTTAATTTCGTACCCCTTAAAACCCCGTAATTAAAGAGATATTGTTAAGGTACTAACGAGCGGTTATTGCTTAATGTATAGATCGTTCCACTCCGCACGCTTGACCACCCCAACCAAACCAAGGCAAGTTTACTTTTCAAAACTTATGCATATACAAGGACTTTCACTGTTGTATTTGTAGTTTTCAACCATATCAAATGCTATGTTTATCGAACTCAAAACAATTTCGAAAACCCCCGGTCAGGTTCGGCTTCTTGTATGATTTCAAGAATTATCGGTCGACTGATGTCGGACCTCAATTACTCTGTTTTCAATAAAAATCAAGTTTTCAAAAGAAAAAGAAAAAGGGACTCTGGCAGGTGTGGGAACCGTTGACGAACGATTCCCGGGATGTGTAAGCGGCCATGAGCCAGGCGGTCCATCAATTATTATTCCGGCTCAGGTGTTGCCGAAGGATGATTACGGATGTAGTTTTCATTGAGGGTGATTACGGATGTAGTTTTCACCCGGGGATAGTTACGGATGTAGTTTCTATCCTTCTATCGGTAGAGAAGACCCGCGGATTATTGGACTTGGATGTGGCGACTGATCATCGTCAATCCCTGTCAGGTTTTTATGTTTTTTTCCAGTCCCATCCTCCACTTTGGAAAAATACTCAGACACTGCTTCTTGGGCCTAAGTGCCAAGTTGCCGATAGTGTGGTTTTTGATAAGAAAAATATTGACATCGTGCAGTATCTAGAACTGCAAGATTTCTATAAAGATTGGCACGTGTTAGTGCACTCTTGCAATTGTTTCAAAGAATGAAATGTTTTTGTATGAGAAACCTTCTAAGCTAATGGAAGGAAAGAGGTTTGCAATGATGTATTCTTGGTACAGTATGTTAACCGTAGAGTGTTTTTCCGAAAATGATATACTCATATGTATATATTTTCAAACTTGTGATATATTGAAATAGGAACCTTATAAAGGGTTCATATGTTGTTCTTAAAGCTCCTTAGTGAGTATAGATGTTTTATTCAAACTCGGACATATATACTGTCCAATTATGTTTTGAAATCCGAGATATATACCCATATAGTTGGGAATGTTTTTGAAATAAACCACGTTATTATTTTTCAAAATGGTGAACTTGCTGAGCGTTATGTAGCTCATTCTTGCTTTATAAAAACTTTTCAGCAAGAGAAGAATTTGGCCGGTTAACTCCGCTACAGCAGAAGAAGAGTAGAAGATTTACCCAAAGATGATTTAGTTATTGATAAATTCTACAGAGTAAGTCTGATAGGTTTTCAATTGTAATAGTAAGACTTGTCTTCAAGTATAGTGGTATAAGTGGAATTGCGTAAGACTCTGATTTGTACAAATGAATTGTAATATTTAGTGGCACTTTTGATTATCGTTTCTGAGGCTCTAACTTGTTTGTGTGTAAGATTGAGGTCGGGATGGATGTATTGTTGAGTTGTAAAGCTAATACAGGTATGATATGGTTGGATGATGTGACGACCTGAATCTCTGACCTCGGATTTGGGGGCGTTACACCACTTGTTGGGCTTTCCAAGGAGGCCATAACCCCACAATAATATGATATTGTCCGCTTTGGGCCAAGCCCACACGGATTTGTTTTTGGGCACATCCCAAAATGCCTCATACTAATGGAGTTATCTGATTGCTTATTAACTAGCAATCTGCCCCTCCCACAATCGATGTGGGATAACTCCTAACAATCTCCCCCTTCACACATCGGGCTCGACACCTGTCGAATCTGCCTCCTTCTGTGTCATCGGCTCCCCCTCGAACCATACTGAAAGCTCCTGGCTATCTGGCTCCCCCTAGGCCCATCCGTGTATACTGAAAGCCCATCTGCCTCCTCTTGAATCCTATCTTGGGGTAGTCAATCTGCCTCTTCCTTGATCCATTCTGGGAGGCGATCTTGAGATTGTTATGGACCGTTATAACCATAGCTTTGATAGCACTTATCGGGCTGGCTAAGCGAGCCTAACTCCACATTAGTATGATATTGTCCGCTTTGGGCCGAGCCCGCACGGATTTGTTTTTGGGTGTTAGTGTGGGTGCCCTAGAGGCAATACATTTCAGTTTAGTTAAACTTCGTCATTGACATTTATGTTCTATTTTGATTATATTAATGTTTTATTATGCTTAGTGTTTACTGCGATATAATTGTTAGTATAATAAATGTCCCTATATTATTGATACGAACTATATAATTATGAGATTATATATAGTATAATAATCTTGAATATCCCTAGTCAAGTATTATTGTTATTGGGACAATAATAATACATCGAGACTAGTATGTTGATTGACTGATGATCACTTCTCATTGATCATAAGTATGATGATACTAAAGTCAATGCATAGGTACATGTATGAGTACGATGTACTGGATAGACCCACTATGAGATTCGACATGGAATGAATAAATGTGTCATTATGAATTTCAATGTGATAATGATGTAATGATCCTTAGACCTGAAGTCATTATATTTCTATATGAGAATTAATATACTTTGATTCTATCAAAAGTTATCTTTAATCGGGTAATGATAAAGATGGTCTTGGTTATATTATGAATCGTATGAGAAATGTGAATGATCTAGATGGAATTTAACCCTCCTTAATATATATAAATATATGGGAGTGATATTATTGGCCTCTTATTTGAGTGAGACTATGAAATGCATGGCCGTGCTCAAATAATGATTTGTTTGAATAGTCTACTCATCGATCAAAAGAATAAAGATTAAATTATGACGAGGATGACACGTTCCATGCCTCTAGTTTAATCTATAATATCAAGGTTAAAGAGATTATATTACATTGTACATTGTTCACGAAAGGCGAAATCGATTCACCGATTTAATTATTATTGTTTGGGTAACAATGATGTATTACTAGATGCCGCTCATTGTTTACGATTTTATTTATTAAATAAAATTGTTGCCAATATAATAATAACCTATAGGGTCACACAAAAGAATGAATGAAGGATTATTTAAATTAAATTCAGATTTAATTTAAATCAAATATAATTCGAAATCAGATTTATTAAAGACTTTAAGTTAGACTTAATAAGCTTTAAAATACGATTTTCGAATTTGATAAAACTCTAATTTAAATTAGAGTAAAATTTGAAATTATTTTATTAAGACTTTAAGTTGGACTTAAAGTATTAAAAGATAGAATTTCGGATTTGTCAAAATTCTGATTTATACTAGACTTAGGATTCGTTTTTTTGCTCTTCTCCTATATAATGAAATTATGATTTCATATTAGGGTTCACGTTTTATAAAAACCCTAGCTGTAAAGAGAGAGAGAGAGAGAGCAAGAACGGATCAGTGGTGCTAGTACACATCTACCTTCGATAATTCATTCGTGTGGATACCGATAGAGACGTACATCGCTCGTGCGGGATACGTGGTGATCGAACATCCTTCCTACAATCTCAGACCTCGAAAAGCTTTTTAAAGGTACTGATTTCTGTGAACTACGAATTAAATATACAATTCTCGCATGGATCCTAGCGGTGGGTTTCAATTTGTTTTTATTTTTCGCTGCGTTTGATTGTTTGAAACCCAACATTGGGCACATCCCAAAAGGCCTCATACTAATGGAGTTATCTGACTGCTTATAAATTAGCCATTTACCCCTCCCACAACCGATGTAGGACAACTCCTAACATATAATACCAGACTTGATTATATACAATTTTTGGTGGTTCAGATAAATTATATGCCAAACAATATTATTCATTCTAATTCAGATTTATCAATCGTCCAGATACTTGAACTATTCAGGTATATTTATTCAGATTTAACAAATGAGCCCTAAGGGTGTGTTTCTCGCTCTCGATTGTCCCATGTGTAACTCAGAGGTTGAAGACCTATATCATGTCTTTTTTATTTGCCCATTTGCAATGACTTGCTGGCAGTACACAGGTGTGGCTGATTAATAAACTCGAGGAGGCTGTGAACATTGCAAAGGTGTTATGGGGAATTTGGTTTTTCCGTAATAAGAAAGTTTGGGATGATAAAGTAGTCACAGCTGATATAGCGATGGATTGGAGTGCAAAGTCTATTTCTAATTGGAGGGAAGCTAAAGACAAACGTGCAAATCATTAGTCCAGCAGTCTAAGTGTTGTTAGCCCTGCAATAGCTAAGTGGAAGAAGCCAGAAAATGGAGTTCTTTAGCTGAATGTTGACGCAGCAGTGAGTCTGGGAACAACATCTTTTTCGATGGGTTTAGTTATTCGAGATCATGCAGGGGCGTTTGTGGTAGTTAAAACGGTCTGTGCAGGTAGGGTTTCTACAGTTATTGAAGCAGAAGCTCTTGCAATCCTTGAAGGTCTTCATTGGCTGGTATCTTTGGGTCATGACAGAGTGGTCATCGAGTCAGATTCCTTGCTTGTTGTTCGAGCTCTACAGAATCCCCATGATAACCTCCTAGAAGTTGGTCACGTCTTGATTGCATGTCGTACTATTTTAGATGATAGATCAGGCTTCTCAGTTTCTTTTGTTAAAAGACAAGCGAATAGGGTCACTCATTTAGTAGCTAAAATACCATGTTCTCTAAATTGTCAAAGCGTGATTATGGCTCCTTCAGGTCTGTTATTGGAGTCTCTTTTATATGATATTTATGAGTAATGAAGTTTGGCTTTTATTCAAAAAATAATTGACTGAAAATTATATATCACCATCCATGCTACAATTGAATAATTGTGGGTCATGTTTGCAGGGCCGAGATTTTTAGTCCCAATACGAAAATATTCGGAATACGAAAATATCTTTTGGATTGTCATCATAAATTGTACAAATGCATTAATTTTATGTTTATAAAATAATATAATCAAGAACAATATAATCAAAAGAAACAATATAATCAAGAACATATATGGTGAGTGCCCTAAATACCCACTTTTTAATCTTTACTAACCAAAATACCCACCGCGCCAAAGTTCCGCCCAGAATACCCACCACATACGCCACTTGCATGGGCGTATGTGGTGATACGCCACTCCAAACAACGTGTATGGAAGACACGCCTACTACACAGCAGATTCATCATCCCCTCACGCCACTGTACTCAGCGTGTCTCAGGTTACGCATTATGCAGAGGCGTATCCCCTGCAAGTTACGCATTACCCAACGGAGTATGCCCCTGCGGGGCCCACATCCACAACAGCAAGCTCTGGCGACCACACTGGCGATTCAGGCGATTTTTTTGACCATTCTTTCCGTTCTCCGTTTACCCATTTCCGGTGTTTTCCCGTGAAGTGCTATAGATCATTGGATTCGTCTTTCGACGATCTACACATCTATACAACTTTCATACCATTTAAATTACCAGATTTGGAACCCCCAAATCGAACCCACCTCTCTCCTCGATTTTTCGATGAGGTCGTACAATCCCCTGCGAGGTCAGATTCGGTTAAATCGATTGGGGAAAATGAAAAGCAAGTTCTGACGATCGTTTTGGTGTGTTCAGAAGGAGTGGAGATGGCCGGAGGAAGACGGAGAGAGTCAGAGAGATTGGAGAGAACGAGGGAGATGACGGACAGTGAGAGAACGACACAGTCGAGAGAGATGAACAGTGTCTGGGGATGCACCGTTCCAAACGGCGTGTCCCGTGGGTACTGATGTCGGAATTTTCAGTTTTGGGTATTTTGGTTAGTGGGTAGTGAAATTTTAGGCATTTTGGTCATTCTTTCGAACATATATAAGTTACGGACTTTATTGTTTATACTAGCTAATATTAACTGTTGTTAGAAGTAGGGTTTATCTCACTCTAATCAAAATTTTATAATGACTAGACTTTTTAAACTTGTATAATAGATTGGATCAAAATTTAGAGTAGTATGAGATTATTTGAAAAGATATAATATGTTCGAACTCAGATGCAAATAACATCTATTCTGTAAAATTTTGTTAACAACAATGTCTCAAATTTTGTTAAATTTTTTTCTATATCGATTAACAACAATAGAAGAGAAGAAATGTTAAGTTTGTAATAATGCAAAATTAGTTAAATAATATATAAATATAAAAAATTATATAACATTTTTGAGCCCCATGATACAATGTAATTCCCTATATTCGATCAGGACCACCTATGCATGTATGGATAGGCATACCATATACAGTATGTGTAACGTGCTTGTTCGTTTGACCAAATTTAACTCCATCAGCAGTCAACAAGCACAGCACAACCCCCCATCTCAGGGTACCCTGTTTTCTGAAATCTCATTTTGCCCCAAAACCAAGTCACATTACATACGGTTAATGCCTTCCATCTTACGCTACAATTTGTATATAACAATCGTAGGATGCCTTTATAAATATTCCCTTGCACATATGACACGCATAAAAATGCATAAATATATGCCACATGATTGTAATTTACTGTTGCTCAAAAATGACTACGCATGCTATTTACCAGTTGAGTGATCATGAGCTACTCGGTGGACATTCACAAGAGCATGCGCAAACCACAAAAAGCATCTACCTATTTCATCAAGGCGAGGTTGCATGCATTAGTCATTACAATGCATTGTGCAGGAGTTTTCGATGTCAAAAATCGAAAAATCATAGTAAGCAGATGCTTGACCATCACAAAACAACCCCGCCATCACTTCAAAAATATACCATTTGTCTATTTACCACGCATTTGAAATATACCTACATGAGATACAAATGAAATCAAATTTAAGTCTTTTTCGAAATAATAAGGACACTCGTTTTCTAAGGTCCTACAGTACTGCATGCATGGCTTGGAGGTGATTGAGAAAGGAATAATATAGATAGGGTGCAGATTTTGACTTAAGTTCTAATTTAGTTTTGTTCTCATTTGCAAATATAAGAACAGTTGAATGCTAGCTGTGGTGACTGGTGAGTGGTGAGTAGTGGAAGTGATAATAATGCATATCAAAGGCCATGATTGCAAAGCTTTCATATCACAGGGTGAGACATATGGGACCTAATGCAACTATTGATTCAATATGACCCCTTCATTTGTGGGGAAGCAATCATATATATAATTTTAAATTTAGAAGAAATTATAAAAAATTCCACCGTCTAGATCTCTATAGGTTCTCATTAAATTCTGCTTTTACTTCTCTTTTACCTTCGCATGCTTGCTGTCTCATGGTTGTTCTGTACCAGTCATTGCAATGACACGAACGGAATATTTCTTTACTGGATTTTAACTAAAAATCGGGATTAGGAAAAAAAATACTTACTAAATTTTGATGTTCTGACGGAACTGTAATGTAAGTTAGGCTCCTTGGTTCCGCCCCTGAGGAGTACAATAGCACTGAAATTACTCTCAAAACTCATGAGCAAGTAAATACTCAGTTTCCTAATTGATGCAATCCTACTCTTTGCACTGGTTCTTTGATGATCTATTTAACCAACCAACCATTAACTCTTGTAATTAAAGAAACAGCACTCTAAACAGTGTGTGATCTGTTTATATGTCTTGGCCTACACACATTAACAGATAAGTTATTATTTAAGTTTGTTGATAAGACAGACAATCTTTATCAACAGACAAGGTTTTACAGTCATGGATTTCACTATTCACACCTTAAGCATTTTAATTCCTTTTATTATCATGTTTGGAGCTTTGAATTCTTCCTTTTTATCTTGTCATAATCTTTAAATAACATATCCTAAGATTAAACAGAATGATATCTAACAATTATTACATGTGTAGATGAATTGGTTCTAAAAACGATTTCCATGGGATTTTTCTGATAAAGATCAATCACATAATTTTAATACTCAACCATGCATGTCTCAACGGAAACTCGAACTATTCGCTTCTTGTCATTTAAAAGAAGCATGCCTTAAATAAATGTTACAGTATAATTGGTTGAAGGGAGTAGACAAATGGTAAAAAAATGTCATAACTGATATTCCCGCTCCTTTTGCAAGTCACCCTTTAGCTAGCTTTACTTTTAGCAAAAACTTTTGACAATTTTATTGAAATAAGTTACAATCCCACTCCTTTCTTTACGCCTATTGACTTGCTTAGATTTATCTATACATGACTGTAGAGACAATTCAGCTATATATATATATATATATATAATGTATCAGAATTTAAAAGTTATAGCCATGACCCACCTCCCAGGCCCTTTGCTTTGGACTGTTGCATTCTATGATTTGCAAACCACTTATTTGACAAAAATGGCCAAAAATTTGTACCAACAGAAACTGTGTCTTTATACTTCTCTTTACTCACTTCTCTTAACCACATTGTTCTGTTTTTCTATCTACAAAAAACCCTTATATCTTTATTGGTTTTCTTGTATCTGTTCATGGACAAGCACCAGCATCAGCAGCAGTTGTCTTTGGCTAAGTGTTCGAGGCAGCAACAGCGATATAGCGAATGGTTTGTTTGTCTTTTGATAGATCTTATGTTTAATGAAGTGTTGGTTTGTTTAAATTTCTTGGTTATGATTGGTTTATGTAATGTTTGCTTGAGTACTTGTCATATTAGGCTAAGTTTGTCCTTGCATATAAAGGTGAAGTGATGTTAGTTCTATGCAATTGTTTATGTATATAGTTGTTTGTTTGTTTTCTTTTGTTTTGGAACTGACGAAAACGATGCAGTGTTTTTGAACAAATTGATGAGAATTTACTAGAAACATAAGAAATATTGCTTTGTCAATTAGATACATAGGAAGGCAAAGGCCGAATTTCATTTCTGTTGTATAAATTCGAAGATATGGCTCACTGAAAATGTGTACATGAAACCAGTCTTAAAAAATTAAGTACGAAGAAGTGATTTGCATACATGTTGTAAACGTTACAACCGGAAATCTGCACCAACTTCGTAAAATTTGAGCAACAAACATTGAGCTATACTTCCTCTGTTTTCTTTTCTCTTTAACAAGATTTTTACCTGTTAAACACTCGAAGTGCAGAATTTTGTTTATGACGAGTCATTTTGATTTCAGGATATTCAGGGATGTTCCAAGCGACATAACAATTGAAGTTAATGGAGGTGCATTCGCGTTGCATAAGGTTATCTCCTGCTCAGCATTTTGCGATTCTTCATGTCAGACATTTTGCGATTCTTCATGTCAGACAAACCTATTTCTTAACTGCATCTTCTCAATGAGTACTAAGTAGTCCCTCATTGTTATATAAGATCTGTTATAGTCCTGACCGAAGTTTGTTGATGAGATATCTTAAATCTTACATTCTTTACTGCCATTATCCTTAACTCTCAGACGCTCAGTTGATTACAAAACCTAAGTAGAAACTACTAATATGTCATCCATAAGGTAGTTAATCAAAACGAGTATTCTTATTAGATAGAATAGCCACTAGACCATATCATGCATAGCAGGTTGTAAACTCCTTTGGAAATAACAATTTTGGCTGTTCAAAAATAAATTCCATTCTGTTGTATATTTTGTGGCCGGGAAGAAGAAATTGTATCATCATTTTCTTTCTTTTCTACATTTAATTGTGTACAAATTGTCCGTGCATGCAATTAGAATTAAATTAGGATCATAACATTGAGATAATTTTGTGTATTGTTATTTGCAGTTTCCTCTCGTGTCTCGTAGTGGGCGGATCCGAAAGTTGGTAGCAGAACACAGGGATTCAGATATATCAAAAATAGAGCTTCTGAGCCTGCCAGGAGGTGCAGAGTCATTTGAGTTGGCTGCCAAATTCTGTTACGGCATTAATTTTGAGATTACACCTGCAAATGTTGCTCAACTTCTTTGTGTATCTGATTACCTCGAAATGGTTGAAGGATTTTCAAATAACAATCTTGGTTCCCGTGCTGAAGAATATCTTGAAAGCATTGTCTGCAAAAACCTGGAAATGTGTGTTGAAGTGCTACAACAATGTGAAAGCCTACTTCCTCTTGCTGATGAGCTGAAAATCGTTTGTCGATGCATTGATGCCATAGCATCCAAAACCTGTGTTGAGCAAATTGCTTCAAGCTTCTCTCGCTTGGAGTATAGTAGCTCAGGAAGACTACACATGAACCGCCAAGCTAAATGTGAAGGAGACTGGTGGATTGATGATCTATCTGTTCTCCGGATTGACTTGTATCAGAGAGTCATAGCAGCCATGAAATGTCGTGGAGTGAGGCCAGAAAGTATTGGTGCATCACTCATGAATTATGCACAGAAAGAATTGACAAAGAAATCCAGCTTTTGGAATTCAAATAACCCACCAAAGGTTGACCTGGTTACTTGCTCAACTGGACATGAAAGACTTGTTGTTGAGACCATCGTCAGCCTTCTGCCAGCTGAGAAACCTGCTATTCCAATCACCTTTCTTTTTGGGTTACTGCGTAGTGCTGTAATGCTTGATTGCACAGTTGCTTCTAGGCTTGATCTCGAGAGGCGAATTGGATCCCAATTAGACATAGCCACCCTTGATGATCTCTTAATCCCTTCCTTCCACCATGCTAGTGACACACTCTTTGATGTTGACACTGTTCATAGAATCTTGGTTAGCTTTTCTCAGCAAGATGACAGTGAAGATGAAATGGATGATGGTTCACTTTTCGAATCTGATGGTCCTGATTCGCCATCTCAAACTGCATTTGTCAAAGTCTCGAAATTAGTGGATAATTACCTTTCAGAAATTGCACCTGATGCAAACCTCAAGCTAAACAAGTTTATAGCCATTGCAGAAACTTTGCCAGCTCACGCACGAACAGTCCACGATGGATTATACAGAGCTATTGATGTTTACCTCAAAGTACGTATCTTTTTTATTTGTAGAGTATAGTTATTGTGTTTGCCATTTACAAATATCTAATTCTGCCATATGAATGAAATTAGCAAGAATTTCCTGCTAGTGATCTCTAAAGTTGTGTTTATTTATACAGAGATCAAAGAAGTAAAACTGTCAACATAGTGTGATCTGTAAATTCTTTTGATATAAATTTCATTCTAATCGGTACTTCAATGAAATAAACATTAACATTCATTTAGTCTTTAATCAAATGAAAGTAGTCCAGGTATAGGGACAAGAAGAGTCTCAATCCAATTATGACATCAGTTTCTGACAAATGATAAATGCTCATTGCAGGCTCATCAAGGTTTGTCTGATCAAGACAAGAAGAAGCTCTGCAAATTGGTTGATTTTCAAAAGCTTTCCCAAGAAGCTGGTGCACATGCTGCCCAGAACGAACGCCTTCCTCTTCAATCAATGGTCCAAGTGCTTTACTTTGAACAGCTGAGACTTCGAAATGCCTTGTCTTGCTCCTACCCCGAGGACGACCACAAGCCAATACACAATTCATGGCGGATCAGCAGTGGAGCTCTCAGTGCTGCAATGTCTCCGCGAGATAATTACGCATCACTGAGACGAGAAAACCGTGAGCTGAAGCTAGAGCTAGCTCGGTTGCGCATGAGACTGAATGATCTGGAGAAGGATCATGTTTGCATGAAGAGGCACATGGAGAAATCTAATTCTTATAATTTTATGAGTTCCTTCTCGAAAAAGATAAGCAAACTGAACATTTTTGCACATAGTTCTTCAAGAGGATCAAGTTCTCCATCAAAGAACTCGCAAAGAACGAATTCGAAGGTAAACTGAGAGAACAGTGACGAGTATACTTTAGTTACTTAGCTTCCAGATTTATTCAACTGTTTCTGCTGAGTAGTTGTGAGGCTATCCTTTTGTATATTTTTTCACGCTAGTTTATCTTTCCTCAACTTTGTAAATGTATTTTGAAATTCCCTTTACTGCATGAAAGAGTTCTTTGTGGTGGGAACAAATTTTCATATGTGCATTTTTATTTATGGGAATGTATTTTGAAATTCCCTTGAGGATTGCCTAAGTAAAGAAATGAGACTTTCTCAATTTTATTTCAAGTGAATATCATGAATCATTTATGGGGTGATTGGGTGAATTTTTTTCCGGAATAAGTCAATTTATTTTAAGAGAAAGTTAGAGATTCCTAACTTTCCAACTTATTTTTGAAACTTATTGAATCTTATACATACATTAAATACTTATATAAAAAAAATTATCAAAATATAAAATTTTTACCAGAAAATAAGTCCAAGTTCATAATAAAAGTTGAGCCAAACAGGTATATCTATTATTATTACTGATCCGTATGATGCACGAAATTCACTATTAAATTTATAAATTATTTTATATTAATGTTATGAATCACATAACTTATGATGGAATTATTAGACATAAAGATTCAATTAAGATTGAATATAAAACTATGAATTTCGAGACCTCTACAACAATAATAGATTATCAAGTTAAATAGGATGGCTACATTACTTACAAATCATTTATATAACATGCATATATATATATAGGCCTTTGCTCCATACAGAACACTCTTATATAACAAACAATAAAGAACACTATAAAATCATTTATTCCAATAGATCCATTGGCCCCGCCAGGGGCACCCAATACAAAAAGTTCTTATTTTTTTATCTTCTATCCATTCAACAAAAAAAATTAAAAAAAAAATTTTTGAAAAAATTACTGTTCATGATGACGTCACTGCTGATGTCATCATGA
The DNA here is from genome assembly GCA_036435485.1 of Saposhnikovia divaricata. Lineage (NCBI taxonomy): Eukaryota > Viridiplantae > Streptophyta > Magnoliopsida > Apiales > Apiaceae > Saposhnikovia > Saposhnikovia divaricata. The sequence continues at coordinate 137,049,889 of CM071599.1, read as the reverse complement.
ACAGTGTTTTTTCTAAAAAAAAATTTATTTATTTTTTGCTAAATGGATAGAAGATAAAAAAATAAGAACTTTTTGTATTGGGTATCATGACGGAACTCTTATATTGAATTAAATATGAGGTGTTCTTTATTGTTCTTTATATAAGATGTTCTTCATGAAGTGCAACTATATATATATATGTGTGTGTGTATGCATATAATTATGAATGAGGATGCTAATTGCAAGTTCAAGTTTTTGATGTTGCTATGCTGTTGCTGGAAGTTCCCCTGCTGTTGCCGGGAGTTCCTTATGTAGAAGTGCTAATAACTAGTCTTTTTAATTTCTTAAAATTTTTTTTGGATAAGCCTTTTCTTTTTGAGTTTTAGTTGCGTTCTATCTAATTCTCATATATCAGTTCCATTCCCCAACAATTAATGGAACCTCGAGACTATACATTAAATCTCATTTCTATTTAGTATTAGATATTCCTATCCTTTTAGATATCTTATTAAAAAGAGTTAATAATATGATTTATAATAATTTAAGAAAACATTAATTCATTTTTTTTAAAAGTTGTGTTTTCATTTTTTTTTCCCAAAAAAGAATTTGTGTAAATACATTATTTAACATATTTTAAAATAACATGTAAAATATCAGGTTGTGTATAAATAAATTTATATTTTATATAAAGTTGTATTCTTAGATTTTTTTTGTAAAAAAAAAAAAAAAACTGAATTTTTGCGAGTGCAATATTTGATTATTTTAACTATTTGACCGGGCAGTGATTGTGTTTTAGCTTTACAGTTGAGTTCTTTTACATACAAAAGAGTTGTCTCCTTTCCCTTTATCAATTTTTCATTAGAAGTTAATTATAATATTATATAATATTATATAATATAATATAATCTTAATATAATCTTAACCGTTGATTTAATTTAATTTCGATCCAATGATTATTCTTTTCGCGATAGTATAACAAACCAAATATCCACCTTATACTTATTATATATAGGATGTAAATTTAAGAATTGTATTTATTGTTTATCTTCTTCACAACCGGATAAAATTGATTGAGAAAGGACCAATTAGCCAAAAAAATCAATCAACTTTACACTTTTTTTGCCATTTAATCAATCAACTATTTTTTTCACAAAGAACCCCAACAAACTTTGCTAAATTGCAAAAATTTGCCCTAAATTTAACCATGATTAATTATTATTATCTAATGTTTAATTTTTTAAATATAAAATATATATTTTTTACATACTTGCAAACCATTTAGGTGAATAGTCATACAATTAATTTCATTATAAAACTTCTATTTGCCTTTTTTCCCTAAAATTGATTATATTTGTTTTTTTCCTCCTAAAATTGATCAACGCAATGAATCCGTACAAATTTCATTTTATATTAGTTATTAACAATATTATAATAAAATCATGAAATGCAACTATTAATTTTAAAAAAATTATTGGATAAACTTAGCACAAGTCATGCATGCCTTTGTCCTTTATGTGATTTTTGTCTATATTACATATCTATTTTTCAAATTTATTGAATTCAGAAAATAATTTTAATTATGATAAATCACATAACTCTTTTTTTGTCATAAAAATAGGGAAGGGTACAAATACTTAAAATATAAATTTTAAAAATATAAAAAATACATAAAGTAACAATGCAATTGAAAGATTTGTAATTAAAACTAATATTATTATATTTTATTTTAATCTAGTTTAATATTTCATAAATATTATTTTAGCTATAAAGATAATAAACTACAAATTTAGTTTGAGTTGTATCAGGCTAGTCCTGTTTTATTATTAATATATCTTGGTTTATAAAAAAAAAGATAATAAACTACACAGAAGTAAATATTTGAATGAATTTTTTGATTAATAATTTATTGCTTATTTAATAAAGATGTGGTTGAACCATAGTTAATACACATCAAAGATGACTAACTATAGTTATTTTATTTTCAAAGTTTAATAAAGTTTGTTGGGTTTTTATGAGAAAAAATAAGTTCATTGGTTAAACTGCAAGAAAATAGAAAGTTGGTTGGGTTTTTTGATTAATAACTCTTGACAAAGCGAATGGCTACTACTAGCAGCATAAAAAATTTAGCAGATAAGGTGGAGCAATATTTCGATTTCAATGTACTACGGAGTACTATTTAGTACATCCACGACTATTGTTGAATGTACTACTATTTAGTACATCCACGGGACTGAAATATTGCCTACACTTCAAAAGTGGTGTAATCTAGATTTGTCTAAAAAAGTCAACATGGCAAAATATGCCAGCTTCATCTCAAGGACTTTGCTTTTTATTGTTGTTCTACTAAATCTATCAAGCCCTTGTTATTCACGGACAATGGTCAAGACTTTGCCAGGGTTTCGCGGGGAACTACCCTTCAAACTTGAACCCGGGTACGTATGTAATAGTTAAAGATTTATTTGTGTATGTGTTGTTGAATAGCATAAGATCTCGTTCGGGAATGTTTTAGAGCAGCTCGTTACTTAACATGTATTATATGTAATGGATTTTTTGGGTTTTGGTGTGGAAGATATGTTGAGATAGGAGAGAAAGAAAATGTTGTTTTGTTTTATTATTTTGTGGAATCTGAACGGAATCCTGTCGATGATCCTCTCTTGCTCTGGATTACTGGTGGTCCAGGTTGCTCTGCTCTTCTTTCATTCTTCTTTCAAATCGGTGAGTTATTTTTTTCTTCTTTTGTTTCGTACACGCATATTATGCAAAGCATGTATATATATCCCGTGAGCTTAGGAGCACATCAAGAGCCCAAATCAGTGAAAAAAACCTATTAATCGTAACTTGGGCAATGCGAGCTAGTATCACACCAAATAAGATATATAGCTTTACATATTACAATCCCCGGAAGCCAACGTCGTTTAATCCTTCTTGTACCAGCAAATAAAACATCTCATGAAGCATTCCTTGCGTCACAATTAGTCTTAATGAGATTCGAGGGCGGTGCATCTTTATAGACCACTCAATGAAACCTCTACATCTTAATTTTGTGGATGACTTTGGAACTTCTCCCAAACCTCCATTGTTGCTGTCTCCACAACCCATATATCAACTCCAGCATCCATTAATCAAAGCTGACGAGGAAGGCATAAAGATGCACAATCAAATGCTAAACAAGTTTTAGAACATCAAATTCAAAATATACAATTCAATGAGTAACAAAAATAATTTATCAATCTTTTAAGTATCTTTTATAATTAAAATTCATGGGTTTAATGTGTCTTTAATCAGATTTACATCACAAACAAAAGTATATCACCAATCAAAGACTTGAAATTTATATACACACAAGCATATAAACAAGCTCTGTAAAGCCTCATCTCAAATAAATTAAAATGGTAAATACAGATGTATCCTCATCAAAGCTACTTAATGGTATATATAATAAGTATTGGTGAAGATTATAGACTGATTAAAATAAGAGCAGAGCTTATTAAGGGTAACATGGTAAGTAGTAGGCTCTGCCGAAATTTAAAGAGGAGCCTCATGGCTTCGCAGAAATTTATGGAGTGACATAAAGTTGTTAGATTATATTTTATAATCTAATACTCCCTCTGTCTCTTAAAACATTTCCTGTTTACTATTTTGGGTCGTTCAAAATACTTTTCCCCTTTCTATTTTAAGCCACAAAATAACAATATTCAATACCCACTACTCCACCACTACTCCTTAAAAACAATATTCAATACTCACTACTTCACCCACTACTCCTTTAAAATAATATTCAAAACCCACTACTCCACCCACTACTCCTTAAAAATAATATTTAATACCAACTACTCCACCCACTACTCCTTAAAAATAATATTTAATACCCACTACTCCTTAAAAACAATATTTAATACCCACCACTCCATAAACAAATAATATTCATTCCCCACTATCTTAAAACCCGTGTTTTTAGTCAAACGGGCAAAGCTTTAAGAGACGGAGGGAGTAATAATTATGGGCTTACAAATTAAAGACAATTATATTTAATGTTTATTCTATATTTGGACTAATTAACCTTGATATTATCACATAAGATGATCCGTGGTTATTTATTTAGATCCAACAAAAGTATGATACTAGTCGTTAAATGATTGATCCAACGATTACGAAACAGATTGTTAGGTAATTGGTTCTTGACAATCGATTGTCAGAAATAAGAACCCTTTATTAATCATAGTTTTAGATCGGAAAAGCAAATTAGGGGTCAGATCATTATACCACTTGGATAGTGGCTAGCTGCTCGGGGGTTACCAATTGCCCGACAGTTCCACAATATAGTTTTCATGCGGGGTTTGCCGTGATCAACAGCCGGTACTTTCAAAAAGTCACCACTTAAAAGGAAAAATCTCATAATATTAGAGTTTTTTCTCCCCAGCAGCCATAACTTCATCAATATCACTACTTAATTCTTCAATACACTGAAAACTTCATTTTTTTATTCCCATCCAGGAATTTAGCCCTCTCATCTCTGTTTAACTGCAAAGCATCATTATCCCTCTTACTCGACGTTTCTCTTCCTTGTCTTTTCCATTTTTCTAACCCACTGTGTACATTCATGTTTCACTTTTGAAGGTTCACTTACTATTGAATATCCAGATGCCAGCAAAGAAATACCAGATTTGCATTTAAATCCATACTCTTGGACGAAGGTACACAACTTTATGTACACAAAGTCATTAATATTTTATATTTTCAGTTTTTTTTATATTTCTGTATGTAACTCAACTTCGCATGTCTTGATTTTATCTTAGTTGGCTAATGTAATCTTCCTGGACACGCCTTCATCTGGATTTTCTTATGCAAAATCTCCAGAAACTTTCAAAAATAGTGAAACTTTATTAGCAAAATACACTAATCAATTTATTAGCAAGGTATGAACATCTAACTAAAAAAAAGAAGTTGAAATTATGTATGAAATTTGGATCTGCATTGGTTTAATATGTTCTTGATTCGACGCAGTGGCTTCTAAGTTCATCAGCAATCCTTTGTACATCACTGGTCTTTCCTACTCAAGAATAACTATTCCGCTTATTGTTAAAGAGATTTTTAACGGCATTGGTGCTTAAATTCTGGCTGAATGCATGCTTTAATTGCATATATGTGTGTGTTATCTATATATATTATCTTTGATGGTTATCTGTAGGTAATGAAGCTGGCAATGAGCCAAGAATTAATATCACAGTATGTAGTTTTTGTGACCCACCGACTATCAATTCTTGTCAGCTTTTATGTTGTTCTTTTTCTCCTAATAGTTGATAAACTCAGGGCTATATCATTAGCAACCCTCTAATAGATAGGAACATCGACTTCAACTCTAAGATTCCATATGCTCATCAGGTGGCACTTCTATCAGATGAAATTTATGAGGTAAAGGTTGCTGACATCTATACTTGTTATTGATGTGGAAAACGTTGTTTTTGTTAGATATATCAAGCCTCCTGCCTATCCTTGTTGTTCCAAGCTATGCTTCACATGTCTCCAAACTATGCTTCACATGTCCAGCTAACCTTGCTTCATGCTTCACAAGTCCAGCTCATACTAGCTATTAGTTAAATGTCAAGTGTTCTATAAATATTCCTGTTAATCATTCCATCTGGGATATCAAGCATTCACAATGTAGTCCATCAGTGTTAATTCTATCTCCATTGTTATGGAACTTACTTTGCAATACTCTTATCTACTGCATATTAATAATTCTATCATGGTATCAAAGCCACTTCTCTAACGAGCTAAGATCCTCACGTTTCTTTTCTTTAGTCTTTTGTCCAGCAGAAATGACAACTTCGAAAGGAAGAGGAGCTAATGATGACCAGTACTCATGTTTAGATGCTGCAATATCTGAGCAGATGCCATGCCGTTCAGCTAAACACCAATAGCGTGCAAGCCAACATCTCTTAAGAATGACTTCTTCCATTTCATGTTGATTTAAGACCATCCTTTGTGTCATCAAATGTAGATCTCTAACTTCATTTTTCACTTTCTGAAACTGGTCCATAGCAACTGCAGCCTCTCTGTCACTTTCTTACGTTCAGACTGGAGGGATGCAACTTCATCATATATCTCAGCTTTTGCATGTTTTGCCTTTTTAAGAGCAGCCTCTCTTTAACGCAATGAAGCTTCCTTTCTGCTCAGTAATTTAGCTTCTAAAGATACGCCGTCTCCAAGAGTAGCAACCTGCTTTTCAAGCTCCTTAACTCTAGCTTCTTCTTCCTTACAACCGTCTTCCTATATTCTTAACTTCTCAAAGATAAGGTCGTTCATCCCCTGCTCCATTGGCACTCGTATACTGGACTTCCTGTTCATTTTCTTGCCTCCATTTTTAGCAACACTCAATAGAGTGGCTGCATTGGTCTGGCTCTTCTAATAATCTTCCATCTTCAGTGCACCACCAACAACATCATAATCATGTGTTTGATTCACCAGCAGCCCAGCAGTAGCCCCGGCACAAACAATTTTTATTTTTTCAATTTTTATACCTCTTTTTTCTGCAGTTTCTTCGAGAAAGTCTATAGCTAGTTTCGGCAAGTAGATAGCTTCACTTTCGGCATGTCTATAGCAAGGTTTTCTGGCATGTAGATAGCTGGGGTGTTTTGAAAGCTTCCTTCTCATCTCTCTCTAAGCTTTCTCAAAGAAGACTCTCCAAAGTTGTAACGTTTGCTTCTCCAAGGCGGATAGTGAATCCAGCCCTTCTTCAAAGCCTCTTTATACGGCTCCAATCTTTGTTGCTCCATAGAGAGCTGTTATGCCCATGTTGGCTGAGATGTTATAAGCTTGTAATGCTCCGAATTCATGTTGTTGCTGTTGCCTGTTGCTCCTCCATTTGCTGCTGTCTCTCTGTTCGTTGCTCATGTTGGTTGGTTGTCATTGTTGTTCAAGCCAAATGTTTCCGTTTCTCTCCCACATTCGTCTTGAGGGGGGGTGTTAGATATATCAAGCCTCCTGCCCATCCTTGCTGTTCCAAGCTGTGCTTCACATGTCTCCAAGCTGTGCTTCACACGTCCAGCTAACCTTGCTTCATTGCTTCACATGTCCAGCTCATACTAGCTATTAGTTAACTGTCAAGTGTTCTATAAATATTCCTATTAATCATTCCATCTGGGATATCAAGCATTCACAATGTAGTCCATCAGTGTTAATTCTATCTCCATTGTTATGGAACTTACTTTGCAATACTTTTATCTACTGCATATTAATAATTCTATCAGTTTCAATGGCACGAATAGTACCAAACTACCAAATTATCGAATTTGGTTATCACTAAACTCGGCTTTGATTCCTTGCAACTATATATTTATACAAGATTTATTTAATTTAATTTCTTCAGATTCACCTCAGGTTCGATTTCCAATAACTACATAATTAAATAGTGTTTATTTATCAAATACTTAATTTCGGCTTGTGTTCGATCCGTACCTGTGCCAGCTAGTTAACATGAATACCGAAAATAAAGTTATAAATTAGAATAGTAGTATTTCAGTTTTACTGGTTGTGCTTCCTCCTTTCCAAATATCAGGTAGGGAAAAGTCGAACTTTAGCTTGTATTTTCCTGCATCTTATAAACTGATATGATATCGTCGGATTGGCATATGTTTTATTGATAATTACAAATCATGTAGATTCTGCAAAGTAAAAATGTTTTTTATAATGTCCGTTTGAAGGGGTGATGTCTTTTTTTTTCTTTCTAAATGTTCAATCACTTGAACTCTTTTGTGAAAAATAGAGACATAATATAGTTATTGAAACACCACTTAAAAGATTTATTGGTATTTTCAGTCAACGAGAGCAAATTGCAAGGGTGACTACGTAAACGTGCATGCAAGCAACAAGTTATGCCAAAGTGATCTTCAAAGAGTTGAAGAGGTTACCATTTTGATTTTTGTTATTATTAGGTTTTAAGCAGGAATAATTTTTAAATATCTTAAGTTGTTGTACAATATTACTATCAATTTACTATATATATATATATAGGCAAATGCTCAAATACAAACCACTTTTAAAATACAAACCTACAAACCAACACTAAATTAATTATATTTCATTTATTCTAAGGTTCCCGCCAAGGGTACCTTCACAAAAAATACTTAAAATAATTGGCTCTATCCGTAAAAAAAAAAAAAAAAAACTTGCCGTGGAAATGCGAAGCATTTAAGACAGTAAACGAATGAGTTAGGTAGTCATGAGGGCCGAAGGCTCTCGACACACCCGTCAATCGTCTATTGCCTTTACCATTGATTGCCATTCCTTACAACTTTAGAATGATAAAGGCGCGAAGCGCCGTACAAGAAGGTGCGAAGCACCGTTAACCAGTGAAATCCACTGCCACGTCATCACGTGAACAGTGATTTTTTTTAATTTTTTTTTAAATTTTTTATTTTTTTTGTTGGATAGAGCCAATTATTTTAAGCATTTTTTGTATTGGGGTACCCCTAGTTTGGTTATTAGATTAGCTTGAAATATTAGATTATGCTTGGTTTGTAGGTTTGTATTTTAAGGAGGTTTGTATTGGAGTAGCCCCCTATATATATATATATATATATATATATATATATATATATATATATATATATATATATATATATATATATATATGCAAGTGCTCAAATACAAACCACTTTTAAAATACAAACCTACAAATCAACAATAAATTAATTATATTTCATCTATTCTAAGGTTCCCGCCAAGGGTACCTTCACAAAAAATGCTTAAAATAATTGGCTCTATCCAAAAAAAAAAAAAATCTTGTCGTGGAAATGCGAAGCATTTAAGACAGTAAACGGATGAGTTAGGTAGTCATAAGGGCCGAAGGCTCTCGACACACCCGTCAATCGTCTATTGCCTTTACCATTGATTGTCATTCCTTACAACTTTAGAATGATAAAGGCGCGAAGCGCCGTACAAGAAGGTGCGAAGCACCGTTAACCAGTGAAATCCACTACCACGTCATCACGTGAACAGTGATTTTTTTTTTTTGGATAGAGCCAAGTATTTTAAACGTTTTTTGTATTGGGGTAACCCTAGTTTGGTCATTAGATTAGCTTGAAATATTAGATTATGCTTGGTTTGTAGGTTTGTATTGGAGTAGCCCTATATATATATATATATATATATATATATATATATATATATATATATATATATATATACGATTTCATATGCAGTGCCTGGAAAACGTGTATATATATCACATATTGGAACCAATTTGTACTTCAGAGACTAGCACCAGGAGTTTACTGCAGCAAAAGATTGGTAGCTCTACTAACAAGTATATAGTTCCTCTTCCCCGGGCAGCCAAGTTGAAAGGCATATGACTCAGCCTATTTGTAGATAGAGGATCCTAATCAACTTAAACCAAATTGTAATAAGTAAATATACATATGAACTGTCACAGGAATCTCAAGAAGTATTATCTGTCAGAAGAAAGAAGAAAAGTCAATCTATAGTTTTGATGTCATACACTGGAAGACGCTTCAGTTATCTGATCAAGCCCCAGTATAGCATTGAAGTGAATGGATTCATTTGAACAGTGACAGAGATTTTTCGAGTGATAGTTTGAAGGTCAGTTACAGTACAAGAGAATTGAGAGAAGAAACAAACCAAAACCTAAAGTCAAAAGTGAAGAAGCATCGTTGAAGTTAGTCGTTCATGAACCAGATAGTACATCGAACGTCAACACAAATCAGTGGTAATTCTTTACTACCTTCAGTGGTTTGTAAGAATTAAATTAATTATTTATGGATTGAATTAAATTCATTTGTAATTGATATAAATCATATAGTTGATTTAATTAAATGAATTAATTCTGGAAGAATTAATTTATTTATTTAAATTAATTATTGTATCAATTAAATGTGAATTAGTTAATCATTAACTAATTAATTGGATCAATATGACTTAAAGAAATGACTTAAATAAAGCTGGAAGGATTATGTCTTATTGGTTAAAATTCGGTATGACCTAATCAGTTAAGTCATACCGAACACAGCTGTTGAGTTAAGTCATACCGAGCATTGAAATTGAAGATTATGTCTTACCGACCTGATTAAGTCTTACTGACTTGTTGCCAGCTGTTGTAAGTCTTACCGAATTTCTATTAAGTCATACCGACAAGTTTTATGTCTTAATGGAGGTTTGTGTAAGTCTTAATGAAGGAAAATCAAGTCTTGGAAGCAGTTTAAGTCATGCTGGAGCAGTTAAATATCCTACAGAAAGCCAGCAAGACCTGTTACTGATATAAAAGAACAGAACAGAGCAGATTAATTCATAACGGAGAAACACAGCAGAAAACATAATATTCAGAACAGAATTCTCTCTCTCAAGAACACCAAAGCTTAAACAATTCCCAGAAATTCAAGTTCTTCATCTTTGTAATATTCTATCCGATAGAACTTGTTTATTTGTGATTCTTGTACTACTAGCGAATTAAGTTTCCTAGTTCTTATCTTGATTATTATTAACTAAATTAGAAAAGTTCATGTCGAATTTTCTAATTAGTTATTAACATCTTGATAAGTTGTTATACTGATTTTGTAACACCACATCAAGTTAATATACAGTTATATTCAACTTGAAAAATTGTGTTAAATAATTCCGCACATAAATTTGTCTTTATCAAATTTTATTTAAAGGACAAATTTCGATAAAAAAGTAAAGATTGTATTCAACCCCCCTTCTACAATCTTATCGGACCTAACAATTGGTATCAGAGCCGATTGATTGATAAACAAATCAAAGATCCCATTTTACTCGATTAAAAATCATCCCCGAATTTTTTAACTCTCTTAAAAAATTCATCATGTCTTCTAAAGTTGGAACTGTGAAAATTCCCATATCTGACAAAAACAGTTATGATATGTGGAAGAACAAAATGTTAATGTTCCTCGAGGTTGCAAATCCTAAATACATGAAAGTCTTATCAGAAGGACCAATAATACCTTTTGGATTAATTCCTGAAGTTGTTACTGATGGAAAAGTTATTTCCCCTGCAAGGTATGTACACAAAGATTCTTCTGAATACACTCTTGTTGAAAGAGAAGAAGCTGGACTTGACATTAATTTAAGACTGATCTTAATAGATTCTCTAGACTCTGTGATGTACAGTCATGTGATTAACTGCAAGACTGCAAAGCAAATGTGGGAAACCATTGAAACTGTGAATGAAGGAACAGAGGAAGTTAGGGAGAATCGTCTAGAAATTCTGACATCTAGTATGAACACTTTCGATCAGCATACAATGAAAGTATTCAAGATGTGTTTGAAAGATATAACAAACTTGTCAACAATTTACAGATGCATGGCAAGTACTACACTCAGAAAGAGATCAACAGAAAATTTCTACTGTCAATGCCTGTTCATCTAGAACATAGAATTAGAGCTATCAGAGAGTCGAGGAATCTAAGTGAAATTACTGTAGAAAGACTCTTTGGTGTTTTAAAAACCTATGAACTGGAACAATCTCAACAAAAGGAGATTTATGGAAAAGGAAGAGTTGCCAATACTTCTACAGCTCTTATTGTTGAGAACAAACAGGAAGTGGAAGGTAAGGTTATTCAACCTTGTAATGTTGACAGTGGTAAGCTTGAAGTTGAAGTTGGTCAAACGAATGCTAGTCCAGATGAAGGAGACTTCTATTCGTTAGAAGAGCTAGATCAGTTGGAAGATGAGTCCATGGCTTTGTTGGTAAGGAAATTCAGCAACTTCAGATTCAGGAAGAATCCCAAGTTCAGATACAAATCTAACTATAACAGGTTCCAGAGAGGAGGTTCTTCATCCTCAAGTAACAGAGGAGGTTACAAAACTGGAACAGTTGAAAGAAGTAAAATTAGATGCTACAACTGTAATGAACTTGGACATTTTGCTACTGAATGTCAGAAGCCAAAACAAAACCAAAGAAAAGACTTTGGATCTGAGAAGAAGAAGACAGGTAAAGCCTATGTGGCTGCTGGAAAGAGTTGGGATGATACAGACTCTGAAGATGAAGAGTATGGCAATCTTGCCCTGATGGCAAAATCTGATAACTCCAGTGGTACTTCATCTGAGGTATCATGTACTGAAAGTCAATATATTTATCAACTTAGTGATACACTAGGTAATGCTAATAGAGAGATTGAAAGGATCAATTTGTTAAATACAGATCTTAGTAATCAATTATCAGAATTACACGATGTACAAAATTGCCATGATAAACAAAAATCAGAAATAAGATTTCTAAAAGAACTTGAGAGGTCTGTAGCGTTGATAGTGGTTCAACAACGTGAAACAATAGCTGAGCTAGAAATAAGGGTTAGTGCTACTTCTAATTCATGTAAAGTGGCTAAAGAGTTGTTTAACCAACAAGCTATTAATCAAACCGTAGGAATTGGGTTTGATTATAATGAAGCTATTGGACGAAAAAGCATTATTACCCCTAATCGTGTCAGTGCTGTAGATAGGGGTATACCATTAGTGCTTAAGGGTGTTAGTAATCCACTCTTTAAGACATCCATAGCAGAACCTTTGGATACAACATCTTTAATCATTAAGGAAGAGATGCGCATTGAGGATTTAGCTAATGGCGTAGTCTTAGAAAGTAATCAAGTTGTTAAAAATGATGAAGATAGAAAGTCTGTGTTTAAGAAAACAGAAAGAGTTGGTGAGTCTACTAGTTCCTTGAAAACTAGTAGTAGAAGTAACAACATGAATAAATGCAACAACATATCTACCATGCATACTATTCCTGTTATTGATACTGCTCATAAGAAATGCAATGCTGTTAATTGCATGTCTTGTGCTTTTAATATAATGTCTGCTTACTTTAACGGTAATCATGCATGTGTTGATAAGAATGTTCCTAGACAGCATATGAGCAGAAATAAACATGTTAGATCCAGGACTGTAACATCACCTAATTCTAAGATTAGGACTCCAAGTCCTTCTCAGGATATGGTAAAGACATGGTTACCCAAGCTGAAACCAAAACAAGTTAAAGCTGTTTACAGGGTTAAATGTCCAGTACCTGAAGAAAATGTTGTTAAAATAAAAAGTGTTGCTTTACCTGATAAAGGTCAATTCTTTAAGTACTCCGGACCCAATCAAATTTGGGTTCCGAAAAAAGTCTAACCAATTTGTCATTGCAGGGTTTGAAACAGGTTGAACGAGTCATGTGGATTCTGGACAGTGGATGTTCAAGGCATATGACCGGAGATAGAGCCCTGCTGACAAATGTGGTGGAGAAGGCCGGCCCAGTCGTTACCTTTAGAGATAACAGCAAAGGTAAAACTGATGGATATGGCAGATTAGAAGCTGGAAATGTTATCGTTGAAGATGTCTCTTTTGTGAACGGCCTTGAGCACAATTTGCTCAGTATTAGTCAATTCTGTGACAAAGGTTTTGAAGTTCATTTCAACAAGAAGAATTGTCTAATATCACATAAGAGAAATGAAAGGCCACAGTTGACTGGAGTAAGAAAAGGAAACTTGTACATAGCCAATATGAACTCTGCAAGCACAGAAGAAATTAGATGTTTTTATTCAAACGCATCCACTGATGAAAGTTGGTTATGGCACAAGAAACTTTCTCACCTAAACTTCAAAACAATGAATTCTCTAGTTAAAAGAGAACTGGTGAGAGGTTTACCTTCGATTGAATTTACTCAGGAAGGTCTATGTGATGCTTGTCAAAAAGGGAAGTTAAAAAGGGCAACTCACAGGAGCACTAACATATCATCAATAACTGAACCATTACAACTTCTCCATATGGATTTGTTTGGTCCAGTTAGTGTGATGTCCATGTCAAGAAAAAGATATGCTCTAGTGATTGTTGATGATTTCTCAAAATTCACATGGGTACTATTTCTAAACTTAAAAGATGAAACTCCACAACTGGTAGTTGATCACATTAAGTTAATTGAGCTGGATTCTAATCGTCCAGTAAGAGCTATAAGGTCAGACAACGGAACTGAATTCAAGAATGCAGTTCTGAATGACTTTTGCACTGAAAAGGGTATAACTAGACAGTACTCAGCTCCCAGAACTCCTCAACAAAATGGGGTAGTTGAAAGAAAGAATAGAACCTTGATTGAAGCTGCACGTACTATGCTAAGTGAATAAAGGCTTCCATTGAGCTTTTGGGCTGAAGCTTTCAACACTGCATGCTATACCCAGAATCGAACACTTATCAATAAAGACTTAATGAAGACACCATATGAAGCTCTACATGACAAGAAACCAACACTCAAGTACTTCCATGTATTTGGGACAAGATGCTTTGTGCTGAAAGAAAGAGATGATCAAGGTGGTAAATTTGAAGAAAAAGCACATGAAGCAATATTTATTGGTTATACAAGAAGAGCCTACAAGGTGTATCTTATTGATCAACAGAAAACCTTGGAAAGTGTCAATGTTACATTTGATGACACAATACTCCCAAATATCCAAAATGAAGATCCATCTGAAAAGCTTAAGTTTGATGATATGTCAGACTCAGATTCAGATGATGACAATCAACCTGACGTTGTTGCTGATAATAATAATCCAGATGTTGGTGGTAATGATCAAGGTGATGCTGGTGAAAACAATGATAATTTTCAAGACACCACTGATACTCTTGAACCATCAATACGTCAAACTGGCAACAACTCAGGGGGAGATAATGAAGGATCAACAAGTCATACTCAACATCATACAGAAGATCAAGGCGAATCGTCAAGATCAATTCTTCCTAGACAAACTGTTTGGAATAGAGCTCATCCTTTTGAGCTGATTCTTGGTGATCCAGATGTTGGTGTGAAAACAAGAAGAGCTTACCAGAATCAATGTAACTATTCTGGGTTCTTGTCTGTTATGGAACCTAAGAAAGTAGAAAAAGCTCTATCTGATCCTGATTGGGTGATTGCTATGCAAGATGAACTCAATCAATTTAAGCAACTAGAAGTATGGAAGCTGGTACCCAGACCTAAAGATAGAAAAGTGGTGGACACAAGATGGGTATTCAGAAACAAACTAGATGAAGATGGCACTGTGATAAGAAACAAAGCAAGACTGGTAGCTAAAGGTTATTCTCAAGCTGAAGGCATTGATTATGACGAGACCTATGCTCCAGTGGCAAGACTTGAGGCCATCAGAATATTCTTGGCATTTGCATCCTATTCAAGATTCAAAGTTTATCAAATGGATGTCAAGAGTGCCTTTCTGAATGGTAAGCTAGATGAAGAAGTGTATGTAGAACAGCCCCCTAGTTTTGAAGATCAAGATCATCTGGACTATGTCTACTTTCTTTACAAAGCTATCTATGGTCTTAAGCAAGCCCCAAGAAAATGGTATGACACTCTCTCTGAATTTCTATTAGAAAATGGTTTTATAAGAGGTGTCATAGACAAAACGCTCTTCACTAAAAGACATAAGAATGATATAATACTAGTCCAAGTCTATGTGGACGATATTATATTTGGGTCTACTAATGAGCTTCTATGCAAGAAGTTTTCTAAGTTAATGCAGGGTAGGTTTGAAATGAGCATGATGGGAGAACTGAAATTCTTTCTTGGATTACAAATAAGTCAGAGACAAGATGGAATATTTATTTTTCAATCCAAGTACATTAAGGAGCTCCTCAAGAAATATCACATGGAGGAGTGCTCATCAGCAAAGACACCATCAACTATAGCTGTCAAAATTGGTTTATGTGAAAGTTCTGCCAAGGTAGATATCACAGGCTATAGAGGTATGATTGGCTCATTGCTTTACCTAACTGCTAGTAGACCAGATATAATGTTTGCCACATGCTTGTGTGCAAGGTTCCAAGCGAACCCTAAAGAAATCTATCTCACTGCTGTCAAAAGAATCTTAAGATATCTAAAGGGTACGCCTAATTTAGGCATCTGGTACCCTAATGAAACTGGTTTTACTTTAATTGGATATACAGATTCTGACTATGCAGGAAGTGTTGTAGACAGGAAGAGTACATCTGGGAGTTGTCAATACCTAGGTGGAAGATTGGTATCCTGGTTCAGTAAGAAACAGCAAACAGTTTCCAACTCTACAGCCGAAGCTGAATATATAGCTGCTGGAAGCTGTTGTGCTCAGATCTTATGGATAAAGAATCAATTAATGGACTATGGCATTGTATTGGAAAATATTCCTATTTTATGTGATAATACAAGTGCCATAGCAATCGCTAGCAATCCTGTGCAGCACTCAAGGACAAAGCACATTGACATAAGGTATCATTTTATAAGAGAGCATGTAATGAATGGTACAGTGGAACTACTATTTGTAGGCTCTGGAGATCAAACTGCAGATATTTTTACTAAGTCGCTTAATGAATCCTCATTCACTAGAATTGTTAGTGAATTGGGTATGTTAAACAGTCCTAGTAATTAATACTGTTAATATCTGAAATTTGATCTTTAATAATTTTGCAAGTGATTATTATGTGAATATTTGTTGTTTGAAATCACTTGTATAATTATTTTACCAACTGATTTTCTTGCTTGTTTAGTTATTTTTCACTCTGTTTATTCATATTATTTAATACTTCATACTTCTGTATTTTTAGAATATTTGTAGATATTTATTTCTATTTTATTAATTAATTTATCATATGTTTTGTAATATTTGTCCTGTTAATATTGCTTTGTTTTCGTTAATAGGTTAGCATATGGTATTTATAATTATTTTTATTATTTGTTTAATTTTCTATAATATTTTTATTATTTTTATAAGTTAATTGTATATTTTATTGTGTTTTTTAATGTTTGTTTAAAGTAAATATGACTTAAAATTAGGAAAAACAGTCAATATGACTTAACTTAAAATCGATATGACTTAAACAGGTTAAGTCTTACCGAGTTTTTTTTAAAATTAAGTCATATTCGCTAGTCTGTTTGCATTAAGTCTTAATCAATTATAATTAATATATATTTAAATTAAGTCTTATTCACCTGTATATAAGTTTAGTCTTAGCGAGTTTTTGATCTAAGTCTTGTTCATATTATGTATTTTATTTAAGTTTTAAGTCTTATTAGTTATATTTTTAAGTCTTATTCGTTTAGTAAGTATATATTTAGTAGTTAAGTAATGTTAAGTCATAATCTCAATTTAAGTTATTCTCTCAAGTTAAGTCTTAGAGAACCAAACCGATACATACGATACACACAACCATTACTGTCGAACCTATGCCGGATTTTTGACCGGAATCACTCAACCATTTCACGATCTGATCACATATTTGGATTCCTTGATTGATTATCTACATTTTGAGTGGTTAATCAAGATTTGGTCAGGTTTTTAAAGGTTTTTATTTTCGAAAAATCGATTTTAAGATCTGTTTTTCTGAAAAACTGGGTTCGATTCTTGTAAATCTAAAAATATACGTGTGTTCGTGTGTGTAAGAGGATCATTGTGTGAATTTTTCAGAATTTTTGGAGAAAAGTTAATTATTTCGAATTTTTAATTAATTATTAATTCGAAAAATTAATTTTTAAATTATAGTTTTGTAAAATCTGAAATTTTCAAGGAAATTAAATATTGATTAAAATGGCTGATCGATTTGAAATTATTAAACATAATTTAATCGGTTATTTTGATCCAGAAAAATGTTCAGTTGAACGTTTTCGACCGTGGATTCGATTTTTAAATGAAAATTCACTGGTTCGCACTGCTTTGAGATTGGATGCTCCATTGAAAATTGAACCTTTGCGAATCATGTGTACTACTGCTGTTGTTTCTAATGATAACAGATCATTTGTCTTCTCGGTAGGAGACAATCAGTACACAGTGAATGAAAATACAATAAATACGGTCTTAAATTTTCCAATTGAAAATTTCGAAGAATTACCATCAGATCAAGAATTGATAAATTTTTTGAATGGTGTATTCTATCAAGACAGTCCTGATCAAACTGTCTGGAATAAAAAGAACTTTGTTCAGGAATGGGACTATTTGTTTGACACACTAGGTAGAGTCTTTGCCAATTCTACTAAAGGGAACTTCGGGGTATTACCATCCTTCTTGCAGCATATTGGATATGCAGTTGCACACAACCGAAGAATTAATATTGGTAGACTACTGTGTGTTCCGATGGTTAGAAGAATCATTAATGCAAAGAAGAATTTTGATAATGGAAATAAAGTATCATGCTATTATCCAAGATTCTTGTCATTGATTTTTAATCATCTTGTGGAACTAGAAAACCAAGCCCAATTCCTGAATGGAGAATCACTGGCGTCAGGTAAACCTACTACCATATTGTTCACTGAGTACAACAACAAGCCTAAATTCACAAACATACCTGTAGTTGTCACCCAATACATGTCAAACTATATACAACTACCTGTTATTGAACCTGTACCAGAACCTGAACAAAACCCTGAACCACCAGTGGAAAACATACTTGTTGATAATGAAGATCAAGGCAATCAACGAGTTGAACCTGCTCAGCAAATTGTTCCTCAGCCAGCTGCACTTGCTGTTGAACATCCAGTGCAAGAAACTGAATCTGTCCCTGAACCTGAATCAGATCAACCCATCTTATCAAAGACTGTTGCGGAATCAGCTGACCAGGTATTGCCTTCTGTTCCTCAATCTACTACTTCTCAATCTATTTCTGGAACCCAAGTGGTTGGTAGGTCTGACCAAGGGGTTGTAGTACCACAACCTCTAACCAAGGTCGTAGAGCCAAATACTCAACCAACAAAACTCATATCTTTTCACTCCATAAAGAAATTGAAAGTTAAAAGAAGTCGAATCAGTAGTGGTAGTATGAGTGAACCCACAGCTCTGCCTCTAGAAAAGAAAAGTAGAACTCAAACTGAGGCAACTGTAAGCCCGTCTATATCCTCCCAACAGGATATGGAAGTTGATATGGCCGTTACACAGTTACTAGAATCATCTTCTCAACAGGATGATTCTATTGAAATTCGCCATAGGGCCGTGGCACCTTGTAGTGAGTCAAGCACACCCCTATTACTCACAATGGGGGAAGACATACCTTTAGATGAGTCTCGGGACACACTGCAAGGAGAGCACGTAGAAAATGTGACAGTGCCTACCATAGTTACGGTAGAAGAGTATTCACAGGCTTTAGAGGGAAATCTTGGTTCTCAGCCAACTTTAATAGAACCATCATCTCCCCTCCCAAGACAAACACTCCTGGCTCCCTCAAGGGATTTTCCACTCGCATTTTCGACTGGAGAAAGTGGAAGGCAACTTGATCAATCTACTACTGAAGCAATTCAGTCAACAATTTCAAATGTTCAAGTAGATTTGATTAAGGACAGGGATTTGCGAACTCCCATTGCACCACCACTGACCTTCCCAGAGAAGGCTAGGGTGATTTTACATGCAGGTACAAATCTGGAAGCAGCTAAGGAATCTGAGAGGAGTGATGTGAGGAATACCATAAAATTGAGTGAAACACATGCACTTCAGGTGAGTGGATCTCAAAGTGAACGTCAGGTGAGTGCACACACTGACACATACACTCTCTCACTATTAGAAAAGATAACTGCTTTAGAGAAAGAACTTGCAGTCAGCAAGGCTGAAACAGAAATCCTTAAAGCACAAGTGGGTGAGCGATCTTCTTCATCCACCTCTGTCAACAGTCAGCTTGCTATACTCAAGAAGGACATAAACTACTTAAAGACATCTTTCACCAAGAAGATAGATTCTCTCGAACTCTCTCATGAAAAGGCACTTGATGACTCTGGAGATATTTCTGTTGCTCAAGACATGTTAATTTCTGAGATCTCCATGAAAGTTGATACTCTACAGTCAGAGGTACAACACAATCAGGAATCTACTGATTCTCGTCTGGACCAGATCGAAAAGCAAAATGCACACCAGGCTAAAGGGTTAAGACATCTATTTAATCTTGTAAGTCAAAGTCGCAAACCTACAAATGAAGAAATTGAATTCTTTACAAGTAAGGATGGTGATGATGATGAACAAGATCCTGAAGCTGGGGCAACTGATAAATCTGTAGAGGTGTTAGGTCCAAATGTGTTGTAGAGGGGGGGGGTGAATACAACTTTTCGAATATGAGAAGCAATAAATACGATGCAATAAATGAACACACAGATTCAAGGAATATATGTCTTATATATAACTTGAAATGGTTGCTACAACATTCATTACAAAGTATAACAGAAGTTCAGAGAGAAGTGAATGATACTAAGCTCTGTGAATGCACTCTCTCTCTTTCTCTTGTGTTTTTCTCAAGAATTGCTCACTCACTAAAACATTACACAAGTACTTCTATTTATACTACATGTAATCTATGTCCTGTAGACTTCAAAGACTAAGATATACGTGGTCCAATGATGTCCACATAAATCTTGCCTTATCTTGAAAGCTTGGAAATCTGCCAATCAGAAGATGCCATGTGTCATGTTGAAGCTGCACTCTAAGTAGAACTTCTACTTGAGAATTTCTACTTAGCCATCTCGAATTTCTAAGTAGAACTTCTACTTAGAAACTTCTACTTGGTCATCTAGAATATTTAGTACTTAGAAAATATTCTGGCCTTCAACTTGAAACTTCAATGCACATCTTGAACTTGTGATATCTTCATGTCTTCTTTATTCTTCACCAAGCTCTTGAACATGGATCTTTATTACTGACATAAACTTGCTATCAATGTCCTGACACTTGATGCAATGGTCTGGTTCATAAGTGACTAGTCTTGATAGTGTTTTTGCTTCTTGAATAAATTACCATATCCAATTAGTAATGTGGCTTTCCAATATTTGCTTTCCTTCTTGTTCACTTGAAATCAATTAGTCTTATTGATACTGATAGTTATGATCTTGATTCTTGGCTTTTCAAATCACTGAGGCATGAACAACTTTGACTTGAACTTCTCTCAATGATTTCTTCTTGGCTTGATCATAGTTAACAAGTTGAATTGTATCAATTACCTTGTCTTCATTTAGTGTTGATTTCTTGTGACTTCTTGTTCTTGATTGTCTTCTGGTTAAGTATCTTTTCCTTTAGTTGAGTTACATTAGTTATAGTGTTACAAGTTTACACACTCTGCCTTTCAATCTCCCCCAATTTGATTGTCTAACAATGACATTCAAATTAATGAAGGATAACTCAACTAAACAATGAGACGAGAAAAGATAATTAACATTACAGTCTTGAATAATATACAATTGAAAAGTACTTGAAAACAATACAATGAACTTAAACTAGAAACAGAATTCGAACCTTGAATCAAAGATCATTTGAGTGATTCCTATCACCTGGATTATTTCATACCTTTTAATCAAACTTATATCACCTTATTGGATTCACTCTAAGGTGAATTTTCCTCAAGTGAGTTAAAGCAACCGAAAGACATGAAGTTTTTCCAACTTCAAGTTCACACCACTCTGACCTTTAACCCTAATTCCGTTTCCTCTTTCTAGCTTCAGCAGCTTGGTCTTTCTCTTCTTTCTGCCTTTTGCGCTTCTCCTTCTGCTGCTGTTCTTTCTTGTACACTGGATCTCTAAGCTGCTTCCACCTAGCATTCAACAGACTTACAGCTTCCATTTCTAGAGGATTCTTGGGCTCTGGATAAGGATGTTTGAAAAGCCTTCTGAGTTTGTCCACCTCCTGAGTCGTCCTGATCTTTGGAATATCCTCAAAGTTCTTCATTATGAGCTGAGGTTTCCAGTGAGATTTATCAGATTTAAACTGACAATAGATCATCTTGGGGTAGCCCTTGACACGGTCAGTATTGTGGACACTGGCCACATCTCGCTCCATCCGCTTCTTTTCCACCACTATCTCAGACAGGTAACTCACGAGTCTCTGCTTTTCTTCCACATGCATATCTTCCCCTTCACCCCATTTGAATACATATAATACTTTCTCCAGAAATGCAGCATCGTGAGTCTGTTGCAGCCATCTTCTACTCATATGCAAGAATGTTTGATTTTGGTCTGCATCTATGAATACTAAGGCATCAGCTGTATCTTCAACATAAGCGTGTATCCAGTATACACAATCACTTCCTGGAACACCAATAGCCTCCCTTATTTCTCCTTGTTCTAGTGCTCCAGAAGGAAGAGTCAGAGCTTCATCTACATTCTTCATTGCTTGATGAATATTCCATTTCTTCTCCATCAGCTCCGGCTCAATCTTCACGTTATCAAGAGGGTTTGGAGAAATGACATCACACTTCCACACCTCATTGCTCTTCTTGAATATGACTCTTTCAATGATCTTCACGGATTTATCTTTAAGCTCAGAAGCGAATCCCTTACTCATCATTTGTCTACAGACAGCTTTGAGAGATTCCACTGAAAGATCCATTAGATCATTTTCCTCCATGCTAACCCTCTTCATCTTTCCGTCAACTACCATCCGAACAAAATTTGGATATGCTGAGAATTCTGGACCCTTGTCCTCTGTTAGCTGCATTAACTGATCTCTATACAGAATGCTTAGCTCCTCAGAATGAGAGTATTGAATTTTTGTCGCTAGCAAGAACAACTCTGACGCAGATCTTCTCGTTATGAATTGGTCATCCACATATAGGAAAGATGTTGGGACTCCTTCTACCAAAGACAAAATAACCTGCCACTCCTTAAGGTTTGCATTGTATCCAACCCTGACTTTAGAAATTAATCTCTTCAAAGCATTTATATAGTCCCCAGTCATTGGATTCTGCAAATTCAAGTTGTAGAACAGATCATCTGCATCCTTGTTATGAACTCCTTTCGCACAGGGTCCCATCAATATCTTCCTTGCTTCATCCCATTTCTGTCCTATCCTTCGTTTATCCAGATCAACTTGAGGATCAGCTAGCCTTGCAAGCTCATGATCATACTGCTTCCCTTGTAGCTCCACTTTCTTTTCTAGGAAGGCAGCATGTTCTTGCATCATCTTCATTTTATGGAACTGAGCTTGTTCCAAGGCTAACTGTTGAGCTTTAAGGGTTTCCTCATCAACAGGAATTTCTTCAGGCATTCCGGAAGACATCCCAGCACCTCCACCTTGTTCCTTCAAAGATCTTTTTATAGCATGTGCCAACGGTACGTCTTCCATATCAGAATCTGAGTCAAGTACCTCCTGTACTGTTTCCTGATGACTCAGGTCAACGAATGGTTCATCAACCATCATTGCCTTACCCTTTCTCCTCCTCAGAGCCTCTTCATCAACAGACGGCTCAACTTCTGGTTCCTTGACAAGATCAACGGGTTCTTCAATTTCTTCGATGTGAACTGCCTGCTGTCTCGTCTCCTTTCCACTCTCCCCCTTAGGTGAGTTATCCTGAGCTCCACCTTGGTCTTCAGATCCACCAGCTGCATAAGAACCGGAGGCTCCCGCTCCACTAGCACCACCTGCACCAGCATTGGGGGGAGGTTGTTGCGACTCGAAACACTCCGGGGGCACAAAACTCCTGACTGCGAACATCATTCTACTGATCTCCACAGCCATTGTATGCATTGTAGACTCCATTGCCCCCATCCTCTCATTAAGAGTGCTTCCCAAGACACCACCAGCATGGCCCAAGTCATTGACTTTATTTGTCAAAGCATCAAAAGCTGTAGCTTGACTTGCCATTCTTGCTGCGTAGTCGTCTAGAGCCTTTTGGTTGTTTCCAATGTTCATCCCGAACTGCCCCATCGTCTGTCCGAACGGCCTCATCTGATTTTCCATAGAAGTCATACGCGTATCAAGATTTTCAATGTTAAGGGACGGTGTTTGGTTTAGGTGACCTCGCTCTAATACTCGTTCTGTTGGTATTTGGCGCTCGGTTTCGGGCCTTAAAAATGAAGGTCCCTCTCTCCCTAACCTCTCACACACACTCCCTGTCTCACGCTCGTGTATGTCTTCAATTATTGATCCGAAATATGAAGCAGTACCTGCAGAAATTGGATAAGCAAAATAATTGGCAGTTATGGGATCTATGTCTGTTCTGTCCTGAGTTGGAATCTCAGGCTGAGCGACTGCAAAGTGTTCTTGTACGACATCAGAACCGACCCTCTTTGCAGCATCAGTACGTACCGGTGAAGGTACGGCTGAAGTTGTTAAAACTCCATGTCCTTTTGAAGCAACAGGATCTTCAAAAGGTACATAATTGTCATCAAAATCCCTATGTGCAGATTGTTTAAGGGGAGAACCACTCTCGTGAGGTGGAGTGGTTGCGTGTGACACACTAGGGTTTGACTGGATTTTTGAAGTAGCAGCATGAAAAAGTTTGGCTTTCTTTCGAATAAGTTGCTGCTCTTCGGGTTCACTCTCCTCATCATCTTCTACATATACATATGCTGGCTTTCTGACTTCCGTTAACAGGGGTGAAAGAGAATAAGAATGTGTATCAGGCTCAGAAATATAGCTCTCACCCTGGGATAGATCCTGCGGGTCAGCAGTCTCTTGGGTCTCGGAATCAGAAACATAGGAGGAGGAATGAATAGTATGCAGGGAGAGATTACCTGATTGATTACCTTGTGCATCATCGCTTTGCTCATCAGGAATCTCATCAAATGCCTCAGCATGAACAGATGGATTCTGAGCATGTGATGAAACTTGTGATGCTGCCTCCAAATTGGTAACTCCTGCATCATATCTAAGCCACATTTGAATATTTTCAGGAATTGACATATGTTTACCTTGATGTTTATCCTGATTAGCAATAGTTGAAAGTGACTTAGTGCCCATCCCTAGCGGTGTAGATGTTGGGCTTCTGGCAAATCCCTGTCTAACAGCAAGAGCATCCTTTGGTATTAAGTCATTAATCAGCATTTGTAGGAACCGAGGAAACCAGCAGACAACTCAGTTGTAGTGAGGTCTCTGCTTGCATGAGATCCCATTGAGGCCACTATCTCAGAGAGAACTATGCGTCCATAATTTATATCCAGTTCTCTTGCTAGGGCAACTGCAAAGGTTTGCATTGGAATTGGAATTTGATGAAAATCTTTTTCACGTGCCCGAAAACATCTTGTGATGACCTCGAAAAAGTAATTCCATTCCACATGGAAGAATTGTTTTTGGATGTTTCCTGTGATCGGGCCTTTCGGAGGATAACATCCAATTTCTTCAAAGAATCTGAGGCGTTCTGTAGCTGTAGGTTCTGGATCATAAGCATCTTTGATTGGGAATCCCAGAACCCTGTTGACAATTTCTTCAGTCACCTCATATTCCTGACCCGCTAAGGTAAACCTGAAACCGAAGGGGGTTGATTTGCTCCCAAAAGTAACCCCACTAGTCCATAATTGCTGTAAAGCATCATGTACTAGTGTAGGTTTAGCAGTAAAAGCATGGCTAGCTTTGGAGTACAAATTAAGAAATCGTATCCAAAACTTAAACCGCGGGAGTTGATCACCAATTTCCGTAGAAATATTATAAAAATTGTTTTTAGCAAGTGAAAATTGGTGAGCCATTTTAATTAAATGTTTTTCTTTAAAAGATGTGAAAATTTTTTTTTTAGTTTTGAAAAACAAATAATTTACGAATTAACAATTTTATCCCTTTTAATTTTTCGAGAATATCAAAAGACAATCTGAAAAGTTAAACTACGGGATATGAACAGTTGCCAATTACAAAATCTGAATATTCAAAGAAGATGAATATTCGTGTGTATACCAGTAAACTCGTGTGTGTATATGGATGAAGAATGTGGAAATCGTGTTTTGTGAACAGTTACACAAACAATATATGTTCGTGTGTATGTATATGCGCGTGTATGAATGGTCACTAAACACAGTACCACAACGATTAATGATAACACAGTGAATAGCAGCCAACAAATTGGCAGTAATTCGTGATTAGTATGAGTTTAATCACAAAAACACGGATTAATGGTATGAAGTTTGTGAAATCGCCTTGTTTTTGTGAAACGGCTGCTGTGAAACTGAAATTAGGTAAAGTGAATGATGCATCGAGTTAGAGATGTATATATAGATGATTGTGAAATGACAAAAGTATCCCTGTTAAAAAGAGTGTTAAAGTCTAAGTACATACAGGGAGGACTTAAGTCGAACTCTATCTCGAACATTTCTATCTCGAACATCAAGTCGAACTTCGAGATGAAGTTCGAGATAGAGGTTAACTCGAACAATTAAGCACAAATAAGCACTTTAACCAATTTTATAGCAAAAACTATAGGGAAATCCTATCTCGAACAATATTGATTTGTAGTAAACTTGGAAAATTCCCCTCTAGAAGAAAAACAGGGAAATTCGAGATACTTTTCGAGTTAGAAGTATAACTCTATCTCGAACATCAAGTCGAAATTCGAGTTGAGTTTCGAGATAGACTAAGAATTCTATCTCGAACATCAAGTCGAAATTCGAGTTGAGTTTCGAGATAGACTAACTTGAAGTTAATCTCAAATTCTTTCCAAAATACCCCCTTGAAGCAAAAAGTACAGGGTAATTCAAGATATGTTTCGAGTTAGGAGTGTAACTCGAAAAAATTCCCTTTAGCTTAACTGAGAACTCTATCTCGAACATCAAGTCGAAATTCGAGTTGAATTTCGAGATAGACTAACTCGAAGTTAATTCTCAGTTCTTTTCAAAATATTCCCTTAATGGAAACCTCATCTCAACCTTTGAGATAAAATTCGAGATAGACTTTATCTCGAATATTTTGAAGATAGAACTAGGCACACTGGTAACTCGAACTCGAAGTCGAATTTCGAGATGAATTTCGAGATAGCCAACTCGAAATTCTTCCCAGCCTTAGAATTTTCAAAACTTCACTCTGACAGCTTAAGTCGAAATTCAAGTCGAATTTCTAGATGAGTTTCGAGATAGAACCTAACTCGAAATTTTGAAGTTTTTTTAATTCTAAGGCCTCTAATTACATGAAAATCATAGGTAAATTCATCTAAAAATCATGCAATATTTAGAATATTATGAATTTAACTCCCCCTATGATCATGCAATCTAACAAGCATAAATTCACAGATTTGTGCTATAAAAGACACTTAAAACACAAGGAATTTATGCAAAAACACACTATATGCAACCTATAACAATCATTAATTAGGCATTTTAAAGTCTAAGCACATAATGATTGAGTAGCTTGCACATACAAACATAAACATGGATTTTACAGATAGAAGGCTTTACTAACTTGTGTTAAGCATTCCCAATTCACCAACCAATCTATTGAATGTTACTTCATCAAGAGGTTTGGTGAATATATCTGCAATTTGTTGCATTGTGGGCACAAAATGTAGCTCCACAGTCCCCTCCTCGACATGTTCTCTTATGAAGTGATACCTGATGTCGATGTGCTTGGTTCTTGAGTGATCTACAGGATTGTTGGTTATGGCAATGGCACTTGTGTTGTCACACATGATTGGAATTTTCTTGTGCTCCATGCAATAATCCTTCAATTGGTTCCTCATCCACAGTATTTGAGCTACACAGCTTCCAACAGCAATGTACTCAGCTTCAGCAGTAGAAGTAGATACTGTATGTTGCTTTTTACTTTGCCAGGACACCAATCTTCTGCCAAGAAATTGGCAAGCACCAGATGTGCTTTTCCTATCAATCCTGCAACCTGCATAGTCTAAATCCGAATAGCCAATAAGATTAAAACCTGTATCTCTTGGGTACCAAATCCCTAGATTTGGTGTGCCCTTGAGATACCTAAAAATTCTTTTGACGGCTACGAGATGTGATTCTCTAGGATCCGCTTGGAACCTTGCACATAAACAAGTTGCGAACATTATATCGGGTCTACTTGCAGTTAAATAGAGGAGTGAGCCAATCATACCTCGATAGCTTGTGATGTCAACTGATTTACCTGATTTGTCTTCATCAAGCTTCGTGGCTGTTGCCATGGGAGTCTTAGCTGCTGATGCATCTTCTAGATTGTACTTTTTGAGTAAATCTCTGACGTACTTGGATTGACAGATAAAGATACCATCTTTTCTCTGACTGATCTGTAATCCAAGGAAGAAGGACAGCTCTCCCATCATGCTCATCTCATATTTTTCCTGCATAAGCTTGGCAAATTTCTCGCACAAGCGCTCATTTGATGACCCAAAAATAATATCGTCCACATATACTTGAACAAGTATTAAGTCATTTCTCACATTTTTGTAGAACAATGTTTTATCAATTACTCCCCTAGTAAAACCATTTTTAATTAAGAACAAGGATAGGGTTTCATACCATCGTCTTGGGGATTGCTTGAGGCCATAGACAGATTTGAAGAGTAGATACACAAAATCTACATGTTCTGGATCAATGAAGCCAGGCGGCTGTTCCAGATACACTTCTTCTTCTAACTCTCCGTTCAGGAAGGCACTTTTCACATCCATCTGGAAAACCTTGAAGTTCTTATGTGCTGCAAATGCCAAGAACATCCTGACTGCCTCAAGTCTTGCAACTGGTGCATAGGTTTCATCATAATCAATTCCTTCTCGCTGAGAATAACCTTTTGCAACCAAACGAGCCTTGTTTCGTGTTACAAGTCCGTTTTCATCCAGTTTATTTCTGAATACCCACCTAGCTCCAATTACTGATATGTTCTTTGGTCGGGGTACCAGTTTCCAAACTTTCTGCCTTTCAAACTGATTGAGTTCCTCTTGCATTGCAATCA
Organism: Saposhnikovia divaricata; assembly: GCA_036435485.1. Classification (NCBI taxonomy): domain Eukaryota; kingdom Viridiplantae; phylum Streptophyta; class Magnoliopsida; order Apiales; family Apiaceae; genus Saposhnikovia; species Saposhnikovia divaricata. The sequence goes on along the minus strand of CM071599.1, from coordinate 137,021,348 downwards.
CCCAATCAGCATCACCAAGAGCTTCTTCTATTTCTTTAGGTTCAAGCTTGGATAAGAACCCAGAATATAAGGAGATATTAGCCATGTCAGCTCTTGCAGTTCTTCTAGTAGTCACACCAGCATCTGGATCACCAATAATTAATTCAAACGGATGGTCTCTATTCCATACCCGTTCACCTGGAAATTGTCTTGATGATTCAGCTTGACTTTCTGAGTTGGGATGCTGACTACTTTGATTATTTTCAATAACTCCCCCTGAGTTAGTGCCAGCTCCTACAGAACTAGAGTCAACTCGACTCGAGCCTTGAACAGTAGTCCTTGAGCTGCTATTTACTCCCCCTGAGTTGTTGCCGGTTCGTACTGAAGAAGTCTCTCCTGATCTTGTAGAATTAGCTTCTTCACTAGACTCAGGTTCTTCACGTACACTTGGAACATTTAATGGGACAACTAACTCAGGTTCATCTTCAAGTTCATCTAAGTCCAGATTTTGAAATTTTAGGGACTCAGGTTCACTAGAATCTCTAGAAATTGATGGGAGTTTGGTATCGTCGAATCTGACGTTGTAGCTTTCAGTCACTTTTCGATCATTCACTAAGAACACTCTATAAGCTGCCACCACATCTGTAGAGTAACCAACAAAGATTCCTTCACGAGCTTTTGCTGCAAACTTGCCTAGATTTTCATCATCTATAAGCACATAGCATTTTGCTCCGAAGACATGAAAGTATTTGATTGTTGGTCTTCTGTTGTTCATTAATTCACATGGTGTCTTTTCTTTATCTTTTATAATCAAGGTTCTATTTTGAGTGTAACAAGCGGTACTCACTGCTTCGGCCCAGAAGTACAAAGGAAGTTTTGAATCATACAACAAAGTTCTTGCTGCTTCAACCAAAGTTCTATTCTTCCTTTCAACTACTCCATTTTGCTGTGGAGTTCTCGGGGCTGAATATTGACGACGTATTCCCTTAGATACACAGAAGTCATTTAGCACTGCGTTTTTGAATTCAGTGCCATTGTCTGATCTAATCGTCTTCACAGTAAGTGTTGAAACATTCTCAATTTGAGTGATGTGATCAATGATTAAGAAAGGTACTTCGTCTTTCGTCATTGCGAACAATACCCATGTATACTTGGAGAAGTCATCCACGATTACCAATGCATATCTTTTCCTAGACAAAGATAGGACATTCACTGGGCCAAACAAATCCATATGAAGAAGTTGTAGAGGCTCAGTAATACTAGAAATTTCTTTGCTTTTATGCGATGCTCGCTTCGACTTTCCCATTTCACAAGCTTCATAGAGTCCTTTCGGTGTGAACTCCATTTGAGGTAGATCTCTCACCAATTCTCGCCTCGCGAGAGCATTCATCGTTTTGAAGTTTAAGTGAGATAGCTTTTTGTGCCATAACCAGCTTTCATCATCCGAGGCTTTGCTGTAGAAACAGGTGACCTCATTCTGATTTACTGAATCCATATCTGCAACAAAAAGATCTGCCTTTCGAACTCCTCTCAAAGCTAGTGAGCCTTCCTTGATGTGAGTGATTGATACACCTTTCTTGTTGAAGACAATTTCGTAACCTTTGTCACAGAATTGACTGATACTCAACAAATTGTGCTTCAATCCCTCAACATAGGAAATATCTTCTATGATGACATTGCCAGTTTTCAGTTTGCCATATCCCTTTGTCACACCTATGCTGTCATCTCCAAAGGTAACATAAGGGCCAGCCTTCATAACCAACTTTGTAAGCAGGGACTTGTTTCCAGTCATATGCCTAGATGCTCCACTGTCTAGCACCCATATAACTTTATTTCTATTCTGCTTAACGCCCTGCAATGACAGATTGGTTAGACATTCTTCGGAACCCAACTTTGATTGGGCCCGGCTTTTCGATAAGATCGAGAATCAACAGATTTAACAACAGGAGATGCACTTTTCTTAACATTACTAGAGCTTTCGACTATCTCCTTTCCTTTCTCAGACTTGACAGATTTGTCAGTCTTAGGAGAAGGTTTGTCACTCCTAACTTTAGGAGGACTGACAGTCTTGGCTCTCACATGCTTTTTCTTGATGTTTGAACTAGCAACAGTATTTGAGCATGACTGGCTAGATGCATTCATTAAATGCACAAAAGTTTGCATGATGTTAAAAGTGCATGGCATACAATTAGGTTGACCACACTGTGCATGATTCTGATGCAGATTATTCATTGTATGTGTGATAGGCATGGCATGTGCAGCAGGAACATTCATGTTAGCTTTGCATGCATAAGAAAGATGTTCAGTAGATTTACAATGATAACATGCTTTCTTTAATCGTTCAGCCTTAACCTCTTTTATGCATTTCTCTCTCTTTCCTTGTTGTTTAACAGCCTTAGCTCCTAATCCTAGTCTAGATTCATCTCTAGGGAAATTGATTTTAACTTGTTTGATAGGAGTTATGGGTTGTGCTTTCTGGCGATCTTCCATCTCAATCTCATATCTAGCTATCAATTCAGTCTCTTCTTCTTCTATTCTAGGAACAAGGTGTTTGTAGATAGGTTTGACAGCTGATTTAAGAATTCTAGGTGTTTCCTTTTTAAGGTCACTGGAACTAGGGTCAATAGGTCTCTTTCCTTCTTTCTTAGGAAGGTCAGAATAATCAAGTCCTACACCTACTCCAGTTATCCTCTTAAATGTGTCATTATCTACATACACTTTACTAACAGCTAGTTTGTAAGCTTCACATTTAGTTTCTAACTCAGCTAGATTGTTCCTAAGACATGCTTCTACTTCTTCCTTAAGGACGAGCTTGTGTTCCAGAGATTTAATAAAGTCTCTTAGGGAAGTATCTACAGTGCAAGCAGCCTCTAGCTCTTCCACTTTTGCCTCAAGCATTCTGCATTTGGCAACAAGTGTTTTCTGTTCCTTTTGAGAAGAGTCTAGGCTTTTGCACAACATATAGATCTCTTCACTAAGAGCCCCGTTCTGTTCCTTATAATCATCAATAGACATTTCTACTTTAAGAGTCAGAACTGGTACCTCTGGTTCCTCTGATGTCTCAGCCATGAGGGCAAAGTTTGCTACATGAGTAACATCTTCCTCATCTGAATCATCCCAAGCTCTTCCTTCTGTCACCAATAAAGCTCGTTTTCCATGTCTTTCCTTCACCAGCGCTTCATACTTGCTTTTGAGGGCTTCATATGTCTCTTTTGGATAAGTCTGTTTAGGCTTTTTGCAGTCCGAGGCAAAATGTCCAGCTTCACCACAATTATAGCATTTGAACTTCATTTTGAAATCCAAAGGAGATTTGTAGCTGGTATTCTTGCCTTTACCTTGGTAGCCTGACGAACTACCACCACCCTTAGCAGCCCGATAGAAAGATGAAGAATTTCTCTGTGGTCGGTTGCTCTTTCTGAATCTCATGTTGCTGAACTTCCTTGCCATGTATGCCACGACACTATCGTCCATGTTGTCCAGCTCTTCTTGGGTGTAGTAGTCATCATCACTGTTTGATGTGCACTCGTCATCATTATCAACTTGATGTGGTGCAAGTGATGATTTAGGCTTTGCTGCAACCATTGCCTTCTTAGACTCTTCCTCATCAGCAACTAATCCTGATGCAGTTTCTTTTCCTTTTGAATCATTGTCCCATGCTTGATCTTGAAGTGTTTCCAGCTCATAGGTCTTTAATATTCCATAATATTCTTCCAGAGAAGTTGTATGCAAATCTCTGGTTTCTCTTATTGCGTAGACCCTATGTTCAATGCTTTTTGGCTGGTTCCTCAGATATCTCGTATTAGTCTCAACCATGGGGAGAGTTACACCTCTCAGATTCAAATCCAATACCAACTTACTGAATCGTAGATAGACATCTGTTATGCCTTCTCCTTTCCTTATTCTAAAGGTGTCATACTCCATCTTGAGTATGAGTGTCTTGTTGCTTCTGACCTCTGCAGATCCTTCCATGACAACTTCTATCTTGTCCCAAATCTTCTTCGTTGTAGTCAGACCTTTGACTATGTTAAACATTTCATGATCAAGAGATTCCATCAAGGTTTGTCGTACGGCAGTATCACAAGCTATTTGCTCCTTGTCAGCATCCGAAAAGTCCGCTGCCTTTTTGGGCTCAGACCGAGGTGCTATAACCACCCCTCCTTCCGTATGTGCAGGAATAACCACCATTGGAACAAATTTACCCTTGTCAAGGACTTCCAGATATTCAGGGTTAACAGTCTCTAAATAAAGTCTCATTCTGAAAACCCATTCTTCATAGTGATCTCGGTTGAACATTGGGATCTTGAATGCATTTTTAGGAGCCATTTCAATTCTGGTCACTAAAAGTTTCTAAGTACCCAAGACTAGGCTATGTAGAATATTTATGTAGACCTTTTGCCTAAGTCGAAATTTCTCTAAGTAGAAATTTTGCTCAAGTCAAACTTCACTAAGTAGAAATTGTCCAAGTCGAAATTCTATGTAGAAAATCTCAAGTAGAAATTCTATGTAGAACTTTTGTCCTTAGAATAAATTTTCTGTAGATTACTTTAATATTGAATAAACAATATTATCTCTTTAACACCTTTTGACTTTGAATGCTTTACTCACCTAACCCACGTGCTAGGTACTGAGTATGTCTTGTTTCACTTTCGGCCGTGAATAATGCAAATCACAAAGTCCAAAAACACCTTTTTATTCTTTTACTATTTATCTGTTTGAAAAGGAGATCAAAAAGTTGTTGGGTTGTCTTCTTTGATAAGAACAGATGATGAACACTCAAGAACACCAAATATGAAAGTACCCAGATTAATTCACAAAAATTAATTAAAATACATCCAAGCTAAATAATCACACCTGGAGTATTTAAATAATTTTTCAGATGAGTTTTCAATACAAACGATTTAAAGCACACTTTTCACGAAAATGAAAAGTAGATCTAGAAAATGAAAACTCACGATTCTTCTACTCAACACAAGGATCTATGTTTTGTATGTTAAACATATAGCTCTGATACCAATTGTTAGGTCCAAATGTGTTGTAGAGGGGGGGTGAATACAACTTTTCGAATATGAGAAGCAATAAATACGATGCAATAAATGAACACACAGATTCAAGGAATATATGTCTTATATATAACTTGAAATGGTTGCTACAACATTCATTACAAAGTATAACAGAAGTTCAGAGAGAAGTGAATGATACTAAGCTCTATGAATGCACTCTCTCTCTTTCTCTTGTGTTTTTCTCAAGAATTGCTCACTCACTAAAACATTACACAAGTACTTCTATTTATACTACATGTAATCTATGTCGTGTAGACTTCAAAGACTAAGATATACGTGGCCCAATGATGTCCACATAAATCTTGCCTTATCTTGAAAGCTTGGAAATCTGCCAATCAGAAGATGCCATGTGTCATGTTGAAGCTGCACTCTAAATAGAACTTCTACTTGAGAATTTCTACTTAGCCATCTCGAATTTCTAAGTAGAACTTCTACTTAGAAACTTCTACTTGGTCATCTAGAATATTTAGTACTTAGAAAATATTCTGGCTTTCAACTTGAAACTTCAATGCACATCTTGAACTTGTGATATCTTCATGTCTTCTTTATTCTTCACCAAGCTCTTGAACATGGATCTTTATTACTGACATAAACTTGCTATCAATGTCCTGACACTTGATGCAACGGCCTGGTTCATAAGTGACTAGTCTTGATGGTGTTTTTGCTTCTTGAATAAATTACCATATCCAATTAGTAATGTGGCTTTCCAATATTTGCTTTCCTTCTTGTTCACTTGAAATCAATTAGTCTTATTGATACTGATAGTTATGATCTTGATTCTTGGCTTTTCAAATCACTGAGGCATGAACAACTTTGACTTGAACTTCTCTCAATGATTTCTTCTTGGCTTGATCATAGTTAACATGTTGAATTGTATCAATTACCTTGTCTTCATTTAGTGTTGATTTCTTGTGACTTCTTGTTCTTGATTGTCTTCTGGTTAAGTATCTTTTCCTTTAGTTGAGTTACATTAGTTATAGTGTTACAAGTTTACACACTCTGCCTTTCAAGAGGATTCCTCAACTAAGGGGGAGAAATCAAAGGGGTCACAAGATAAAACTAAAGAAAGAGAGGGAGGAGAGGGAAAATCTGGAAAATCTGACCAAAGTGAAGATAAGAGGAAGAAAGTAGTTGAAGAAACTGAAGAAGAAATTCAAGACAAGAACACAGGTTATTATTACACGGGTGAACCGGATAACTTCGATGTTTTTGCTGATCTTGAATTCCCTGATCAAGGTGAAGAACTTCCTGAACCTGATCTTAGTCACTGGGAAGATGAAGGACCAGTGATATCTGAATTTGAAGCTCAACAAGCTGAGAAAGAATCTGAAGAATTATTTGCTCAAAGGGAAGCTAATTTGCAAATGAGAGAAGAAAAACTTCAAAAGTCATTAGAGCAAATTGCACGAAATGAAGAACTTCAGAAAGCTGAACAGCAAGCATTACAAAGATTACATGCTATAAATGTTGAGAAGAGAAAGACATATATCAGACTAAAGAGCGGTGATAAATGGGAACGTGCTCAAAAAGCAATTGATTCACCTCAGAGTTCTGATTATGAAGATCGTCGTCTTGGACAAATTCTCGAGGAATTCAAACTGGCAAATCCAATTCATGATATGTATATAAAGGCCTTACAGGTAGAAGTCATCAGGATAACTACTGCATTTGAACCCAAATCTGATGAGCTGGTAATATTTTTAGATTGTCATAAAGTTGGAACTTTCAGAGTATCTATTCAGTTCTTTTATGACAGATCGCTGACAGAGATTTGGGTACTTAGGCCTAAGGTATGAACATCTTCTGAGCTAGGTGTGTTGTTACATGAAAAGTTCAAAGAATTTGCTGAAAGAGCTGGACCAGAAGTGATTAATGAACCTCCACAAGTAAAATTTCTTAAGGGAGAGGTACTTCACTCAATCAATCTTCAGACAGATGAGTTATATGAACATCATGCAAAACATTTGGTTTATGCTGAATATGCTCTCAGAAATCATGGATTCCTGACTGAAGAAAAGGTAATAGCTGCAGATCACATTCGATCCTATGCACAAACGAACATAAAAGATTACAAGAAATTTCAAGGTGAACTGAGAAAGAAGCTTGGAATTCCTTTAGTCTTACCTCAAGGATTGTAATCAAGAAGAGAACGTCTTGTTGATTCTGATCTACACATGAAACTTCAAGTCACAGATGAGCCAGAATAAGGAGAATTCAGAAGGGAAGAAAACTGAAGAAAAAGAATTGCTCTACATGTTATATCTTTAGAGCTTAGATAAATTTTGATAGGAATTTGTATCATATGATCAGTCTAGAGGATCATCTATCTTGTATTTATCTTTCATGTTTGAATCTGGCAAATGTTAAATATAAACCAGAACTTTTTTTTTCATATTTACTTAGTATTTAAAGTCTTATCTTTCATTTGGTTAAGTTAGATTAGTTGAGGTATCCTCTAGGAATTTGCTTGTTATTGTCTAACAAACAAATAGGGGGAGATTGAAAGGCATATGACTCAGCCTATTTGTAGATAGAGGATCCTAATCAACTTAAACCAAATTGTAATAAGTAAATATACATATGAACTGTCACAGGAATCTCAAGAAGTATTATCTGTCAGAAGAAAGAAGAAAAGTCAATCTATAGTTTTGATGTCATACACTGGAAGACGATTCAGTTATCTGATCAAGCCCCAGTATAGCATTGAAGTGAATGGATTCATTTGAACAGTGACAGAGATTTTTCGAGTGATAGTTTGAAGGTCAGTTACAGTACAAGAGAATTGAGAGAAGAAACAAACCACAACCTAAAGTCAAAAGTGAAGAAGCATCGTTAAAGTTAGTCGTTCATGAACCAGACAGTACATCGAACGTCAACACAAATCAGTGGTAATTCTTTACTACCTTCAGTGGTTTGTAAGAATTAAATTAATTATTTATTGATTGAATTAAATTCATTTGTAATTGATATAAATAATTTAGTTGATTTAATTAAATGAATTAATTCTGGAAGAATTAATTTATTTATTTAAATTAATTATTGTATCAATTAAATGTGAATTAGTTAATCATTAACTAATTAATTGGATCAATATGACTTAAAGAAATGACTTAAATAAAGCTGGAAGGATTATGTCTTATTGGTTAAAATTCGGTATGACCTAATCAGTTAAGTCATACCAAACACAGCTGTTGAGTTAAGTCATACCGAGCATTGAAATTGAAGATTATGTCTTACCGACCTGATTAAGTCTTACCGACTTGTTGCCAGCTGTTGTAAGTCTTACCGAATTTCTTTTAAGTCATACCGACAAGTTTTATGTCTTAATGGAGGTTTGTGTAAGTCTTAATGAAGGAAAATCAAGTCTTGGAAGCAGTTTAAGTCATGCTGGAGCAGTTAAATATCCTACAGAAAGCCAGCAAGACCTGTTACTGATATAAAAGAACAGAACAGAGCAGATTAAGTCATAACGGAGAAACACAGCAGAAAACATAATATTCAGAACAGAATTCTCTCTCTCAAGAACACCAAGAACACCAAAGCTTAAACAATTCCCAGAAATTCAAGTTCTTCATCTTTGTAATATTCTATCCGATAGAACTTGTTTATTTGTGATTCTTGTACTACTAGCGAATTAAGTTTCCTAGTTCTTATCTTGATTATTATTAACTAAATTAGAAAAGTTCATGTCGAATTTTCTAATTAGTTATTAACATCTTGATAAGTTGTTATACTGATTTTGTAACACCACATCAAGTTAATATACAGTTATATTCAACTTGAAAATTTGTATTAAATAATTCCGCACATAAATTTGTCTTTATCAAATTTTATGTAAAGGACAAATTTCGATTAAAAAGTAAAGATTGTATTCAACCCCCCCTTCTACAATCTTATCGGACCTAACACAAGTTGAAGGGCCAACAATGGTGTCGGGTAAATTTTATCATAGAGCATGTATCCTTTAAAATTTGTAGGCATGTGTAAATTAGAACCTTCTTTGACATTGTATGAACGAGTTTTTGACAGAATAGCAGTAGGCAATGAATGAGAAAAACAAATGGACATTACTTTAGTTCATTCTTGACAATCTTGTTAAACACGGATCTTAAGTCTCTTGTATCCTTTTGTGTTTAGGAAAATACTTATCTGTACCCTGATGTTTGGGCAAATAATCAATCAATACGAAAAGCTCTGAATGTCCGTGAGGTATGGAATTTCTATGTATGAGTTGGTGTTCCTTGTTTGCCAAAAACATTTGCTGTAAATATATTAAAATTTTCATATATATATCAGGGAACAATCGGAGAGTGGGTTGGATGCAACGCTGATCACTATGTTATTGGTAGAAATGATACTGTCAACTATGCATATGATGTCTCTAGTACTCTTAATAATTATCGAAACTTCACAAAAAAAAATTGTCGAGCACTTATAATTAGGTAAACTTTATCCTAATGAAGTTTTTTTCCCCTTATCATTAGTGGTAGCTTTAGTCCTTTTTTTATTAGTCTTTATGATCTATTTTTCACTAAAAGCATGTTTGAGCTTATACTTGTGATGTTTTGTATAATAGTGGGGATCACGACATGAGATTTTCACACTTAGGCACTAAGCAGTGGATCCGTGATCTACATCTAAATGTTGATAGCACCTGGGAAACATGGTTTGTCAAACAACAAGTAGCAGGGTATGTAACGTTGTTCAGTAATTAAAGATAGGTAAAAGTCACTTTCTCGATCCTAGGCATGCGTTAATTTTTTCCAGATACACGGAATCGTTTTCACATGATGATTTCACATTAACATTTGCGACGATCAAGGTATGAAATTATGTACATATTTAAATTTTTGCCAGAGTTGCCCAGATCATGCCTAAAAAAGTAATCATATGTTCTTAATAATTGAAGTACCATCTGCAAAGGGTTGCTAACCAAAATAATGATTCATCACATATCCAAACCTGTTCTTTTACGGCATTAATCTCCGAGAAGGAAACAAATTATAATTCATACTTCTCTCTTTATAGGGTGCAGGTCATGCAGTTCAAGAGTTTAAGCCTGAAGAGTGTCTAGCTATGGTCAATAGGTGGTTTGATCATAAGCCTCTCTAATTATTTAGTTTCTAATACTATGGTATGCAGCTTTGCGGGCAACATTTAGCAGGCAGCATGCATTTGTAGTTAGTTCCCAGCTTGGTATGACTCTATATATATCAATCTATTTTGTTAAATGATTTTATATATTTACATGCACGGTACATGTGTGTATCTAAAAGCAAGCAAGTACATATACGTTCTGTGTCGTAATATCTGCGTATCTACTATGTAGGCAGAATTATTTTTTTTTTGTTGGGCAGAATTTTTATTGCCAGCTCTGAGCAAATTTGTTCAAAGCAGAAAAACGAGGCCTCGGATAAAATTGTGGAACAATCTTTTGATATCCGTTTTCTTATGATGCGGGTATTAACAGATTTTTGTACCACCTTTTTCACTCACAGTACACGATATTTATGAATTATGATGTTTTAAATTACTAACTTATAACTCGGTATTTTTTAATTTCTATAAATATATTAATTTTTAATTTTTAATTTATTTATTTACATATAATTAGTTTACATGATCAAATTGAAGGCAACAATTTGGTAGTATTTATTAGGTTTTACACGCCTAATTCAATATAATTTGTACTCTATCTTAAGTTCTAAAAATTAGATTTTGACGATTTTCTCACTCACATGAAACTTTTCAAATATCTTTAATTTAGTGATGATTTAGTAATTTTTTTCCAATTAAAACTATCCCGAAACTAAAAAGAGAACAAAGTGACAAGTTTTTACGTTGAAAATTTAATTTAGTTAAAGTTGCATTAAATCGATTAGCATATATGACATTTGAAAATACATGATCCAAATAAAAGTTTATAAAAATTTTCGATAGTTATGCAATACAAATTTCAAAATTGAAATTCTTTTTTTTGTTAAAGGTGAATTTATTCATTTATGAATTGTACCGAAATACAATAATCATACAAAGGGGATTTTTCATTAAAAACAATTCATCATCTAACCGAAAGGTACGCATGTTGCACCCGGGACATTTAGGCAATAAAACCTTAAAGTCTGAAATAAAGAACCTCACAAAAGAAGGGGCTCGTTAAAATCCCACAAGAGCAAAACCCAATGGAAAAAACTCAAGTGGAAAAGAGAGCCCTCGAATTACAAAGAATACATCGTTTTACAAATTGCTACTAAAAATAAGCAGAATTACTTGTTGATTTTGTGAGTCCCCGTTGCCATCAGTTATTTATTAGTTGTTGCCGCATACTTGCTTTTTTTTTTCTCTACCTCTTGGTTACTCCATTACTTCCTCTTGAAATTCGAATTTGAAACTTTTTTATTGTTATTAAACGTGTAGGTCACCAAATCAAATCCGACAAAAAAAATTAGTTTATGAATCACTTCAAGGATCATGAGATTAAATATATTAAAACTTATATGATTTTGATAAAAGGCTGTTCGCATCTAATTGGTTAGACATGTAAATCAAGATCAATAAATTTTAATACAATAAAATTGCATTTTAAAACTCCATATTTATATAAAAAAATGTCAATTACAAAATATAGCAAAAATAATAATCATCAATAATGATCCAAATCGATAAAGAGACGACATCAAAATTATCCCAAAATTAATTAAAAAGGCCAACATATATGACACATTCTTAATGCACAAAAAAATCATGATTAATATTATATAAAGTACATTTTAAAATTGAAAAACTGAATACCTTATTTTTTAATATTTAACTCCGAGGTTTTCATGAAATGGATTGCGTTTGTTATTCATTTTTCTACGAACACATTCTAGTATATGAACTTCGTGTCATGATTAGTTGACTTTCATATCAGTGTTTCTATTCGATGATAGCAACACATATATGCCTCAAACATAACACGCATTACATTATGCGCAGAACAGTTGCGTAAAATATTATATATTTTAATAATTATGCTAAGTTAAACTATATAATTTAGTATCCTCAAATATCTTAAATATATACTAATAAGCTAGATTGATACACCAAAGTTTATATGTATAAAAAGCTTCATAATTAGATGAATCATGCATCTATGATGATGTGTTTTGTGTTTGTATATACATGAAATAACTGAACACGAAAAAAAACAATTTTAAACTTAAATCTTATGAAAGATATTAAAATTAGAGCATCTTCAATAGGATTGAAACAAATCCGAGTAATCCGGATTCGAATTCGAATTCGACTCGTTAACAACAAATATAATTCGTATTCATATAAAAATGAGTGAAATCGAATCATGTTTTATAATTCGAACGAATGTCTGGTCGAATCTCACAACTCTAATATTTGATCATATTTTTATAGAATAGTTCGAATAATTATAAAATACTCGAACTTATAAGGATACGATTAGAATCCGTAAATTATGCATACAATATATATTATATATAAAATATATACTATTAAATTATATTCTACACATGAGCATATTTTAGTTTTTTAAAATAATCATTTCAATATTCTTAATTTTTGAAGATTATTCTAGACGAATTCGAATATACAAAAATGAGTAATTCGGTATTCAATCGAGTCGAATCGAATTAAATACGAACATTTATATTCGAATTCGAGTCGAATTTAAACAAAGGATTAAAATTTATTTTGAATCCAGACCGGATCCAAACGAGTAACTACAAATTCGAGACGAATTTGATCATACTACTATCCGTACATATTCGAATCGTTTACACCCGTAATCTTCAATGGGAGAGACATCTTAGATAAATTTTGAAATCAATGAAATAAAAATTATAAAGAATGTGTAAAAAAAATTCATTCCAATGGTTCATTACCCTTAGTTAAAATTATATATAGGCTATATTTTCTGAACCTCTAGAGACCTGTAGTGAAACTCCACATCATCTGTTGCCATATTAAAATAATACTTTCTATTTTTAATAAGTTAAAATTATAATAACATGCCATTTTTAAAATATAGCCAATCATTATAGCCAACTCCATTAAAGCACGACATCTTAGAGCATCTCCAAGTAGGGGTGTTCGCGGGTCGGGTTGGCCGGGTTGATGACGTTTCTGCAACCCGACCCAATTAAATCGCTTTGAAAATTTTTAACCCAACCCGTAAAAAATAATTTTATAACCCAGCCCTATCCATTATATATCGGTTTGGGTTGGGTTGGTTCGGTTTGAATGAGTTAAATAATTTCATAAAAAGAAAAAATTAAAGTACGCAAAGTAAAGCTCATTTTGAGAACTTAAGTAAAATTAAATTATGTGTAACTTAGGATTTTATTGTTAATATTTAATTTAATTAATGTTATAATTTTAGTAATGTAAATTACATCGTAAATCATATACATACATGTCATATGTAATCATACATCTATAAATAAAATTATGATATATTGTGTAATGCATATCTGCATATAATATATAGATTTATTTTAAATTATCAAATAAAAATTATATATTAGATCGGGTTGGGTTGGCCGAAAAAATATAAAACCCATACCCAACCCATTTAAATCGGTTTGAAAATTTTCTAATCCAATCATGTATCAGGTTTTTTTTATCGATTTGAACGGCCCATAAAAGGGTCGGGTTGGGTCGGTTTGATCGGTTTGGTGAACTCATGAACACCCCTATCTCTAAGGACAAAGCCCCTAGCTAAAATTTTAAATAACTTACCAAAATTGAAAATTATACATATTATGTTAAAAATTCATCACTCTAGTGGGGCATTCCCCTTATCTAAAATTTTAGCCAATCCTCTATATTTTTACAATATTGGCCGTATTTGTTAGTTCTACATATCTGTAGTAAATGCCATGTTATTTCCCGCCTGTTTCTTCCCATAATTTGATAAAAAAAATTAATAATAATACTTTTATAAAATATAACCAGCAATTTAGATTTATAGTAAATTTCCATTGGAGCAAAACACCTTACAGGTCAATAAATTTTAGCCAACTACTAATTTCTTGAAATTTAACCAATCAACTTAGCCAATACCGTTGGAGAAACTGTTCAAATTTTTTTACATAATCAATATTTTATATCATTTTAGGTAACCGTTATAACCGAGAGATGCTTTTATAGTCTTGAAATTTCCTTTATCATTTAAATTTTAATTATTATGTTAACATCTGGACTTGTCAGTCCATAACAGAATGTACTTCAATTGGGCCTGAAGCCCATCTCATCTTGGAAACCCTAGCCCAACCAAAAACACAAACACACGCCACTATATACACCTTAAAGTACCTTGGCCGCTGTCACACATCCAGGAGAGAGATTTGTATCGAGACAATGGTAAACGGATCAGGAATATGCGCGAAGCAAGTGGTGGTGGACGCACGACACCACATGCTGGGGCGATTAGCATCGATAATCGCGAAAGAGTTGTTGAATGGACAGAAAGTAGTGGTGGTTCGATGTGAGGAGATTTGTTTATCAGGAGGTCTTGTGAGGCAAAAAATGAAGTATTTGAGGTTTTTGAGGAAGAGGATGAACACTAAGCCTTCTCACGGTCCTATTCATTTCCGCGCTCCTGCTAAAATCCTCTGGCGAACTATTCGCGGGTACCTTTTCAACCTTTTTTTAGCTAGTCACGTGTTTAATTCATGTTTTATGATATTTTTATGTGTGTGGGATGTTTAATTACTTGTTTTAATCTGTTAAATGACATTTTTGTGAGAGAGAGAGAAGTATGATTAGGTTTTAGTTTGTTGAAATGAAAATTATATATGCTTGTGTGATTGTGAGGTTTTTGATGAGGAAATAGTTAGTTTGTAGTTTGATTAGTTTTTAATTCTACTGACATTTTTGTGTTTGTTTTGTGTGTATCTGATTTGCGGTGGAAATATTGATCTTACTGATGCTATGTTCCTGATGTGTGAATGTGTTTGTGATTGTAGTTTCGGTATATTACTTTATTTTGTTATATTGTGCAATTGCTAATTGTGGAACAACTACACAAATGAGTCTCTGTGTGTAAATTTGCTTTGCTACTATATCAAGTTCATATATTTTTCTTATATATGTAATGCGGTTTGGTGATTTCAGTATTACAACTACTACTTTAGGGACAGACAAATGTGTATATAATGTCTCATCTCGCATTCTTGCTTGAGGAAGCATGATGTTTAGACAAAGTAGGTAGTCTCAAATTTGATTTATCGCTATTCTGTTATATGACGTTTATGTGTATGGCTTGTATTTATTCAATTTGGTGTTTCAACTCAGATTTCCTTTGTTGAAATTTTATGAGGCTGTTGCATGAGACCCACACATGCGAAAATTTCTGTTTGTGTGAATTATGTGGTATTTTTCTCGGGTTGTGCTGTACTTTTGTGGAATGAGGAAGTATGGTGGTTCATTGAAGACATAGTCAGTTTTGAGCTTAATATGTTTACTTGCTAGAAATGTTTATGATTGTTCTGTAAATATTCAGTTGGGTGTGGGATTAGAATATTACGCTGTTTAAGAATTAGCGCTGTGATATTTCTGAAGAATAGGATTGTTATTACAAGTGTTGCTAGACTTTCTATTCTATTTGATAGAGATTTTAACGGTATGATTCAAGTACAGTAGTTAGCTTTGTGATTGATTAGGGGCATTTGTATCTGTATTTGCGATAAGTTTAAAAAGCGTGTTTGCTGTGCGGATGAATGTGGTATATACTTTTACATTTTTGTGGGTGTGAATACAACTCCCAAAATGTGCTAATTTAATAATTTTTTTGTAAAGAGCAAGTATGATGTACTTAATATGCATGCCTTGGGAATACAGGATGATTCCACATAAGATCAAGAGGGGAGCAAATGCCCTTGCAAGGTTGAAGGTGTATGAGGGAATTCCTCCTCCATATGATAAGATGAAGAGGATGGTCATTCCTGATGCTCTCAAGTGAGTTTATTTAGTTGTTTGGAAATTGCATTGGAAATCTGAAAAATGAGATCATACTGATATTGTTTTCCATGGATTATTTTAAAGTCTTGGGTTGTCCTCATATCGTGTGCAGGGTTTTGAGGCTTCAGGCTGGGCACAAGTACTGTCTGTTGGGACGGCTTTCAGCTGAGGTTGGGTGGAACTATTATGATACTATTAAGGTACGCCGACTATTGTATTTGCAGCTTGGTATAAATGTGATCCCTGAATGAATGAAGTCTCGTTTGATCTTCCTATGTGCCCTCTATTGGTTGATTATGTTAGACTTTAGGACATGTTTGCAGTTTGTTCAAGGAAATAGAATTTAATTGCAGGCAAGATATGTATGGCATATATTTTACATTTCATTTCAATACTCCGCTATGGACCTCATGAAGTATATCTGCATCTCAATTTTCATTTATACATTGTGCATTAGATTTGAGCACTGTTAGTTATCTGTTATCTAAGAATGTACTTGCATTTGCTCTCAACTTGCGGTAAATTAGTGTACTGGTTGGACTTGTGATGTCACTTCGTTAATGCAAGTCAGAAATAACATTTAAGCACTTTTGTATATTCACAGGAACTTGAGGCTAAGAGGAAAGAGAGGGCTCAGGTTGCATATGAGAGGAAGAAGCAACTGAACAAGCTGAAGGTCAAGGCTGAGGCAGCCGCAGAGGAGAAGTTAGGTTCTCAGTTGGATATCATTGCTGCTGTTAAGTACTAGATTTGTCTTTGGAATATTTAGTATTTTTGAAACATCAATTTTATCCTGAATATGTTATCAAGGAAAAGGAGTTTTTTTTTTTTCCAATGGTTTAATGTATGGCAGGATATTTGTCATAAATTTGGAGAGTTTAGTGATGTTTTTTGATGTTACAAAGTGGAGCATGGTTTATATGATGTTTTGTGTGTTGAGTATAATTCTGTGATGTCAAGATTTTTTTTCCCATTTTCTCTGTGGCTCTCCTTATTTAAAAGCAAATTCTGTTGCCCCTTTGATTGTTGTAAATGGGCCGTGAGCCTATCTAATAGGCATGTTAAGAGGTAATTATGCGACATAGCAGAACGAGATGTCGATTTAAGTAATACATCAATTAAGCATGGGCATGACCTTGTTGTAACGGTCAAAGGACCAACTTGTTATAATATTCCAGATGAATATTTCCAACTGCAGTTTGACCTTTTTTCTGGTGCCTTAAATGACACTACAGACTTAAAACGGCATGGTGCAGATCTTTACGACGGTACTGAGGTTGATTTAAAAAAAGACGAATCCGATCCACTGATGGCACCAGAGAGATCTCGGTTTTGTTGGGGTTGTTTCCCAGTGCCGCGGTAGCCAATCTGGAGATTAAGCTGTTAGACAACTTTGCTGGTTTGGATGTTTGTGGAGTAGCTGTTGCTAGTAACAGCAAATTAGACCAGTCCAAGTGTACAAGTGTGCTCTTTGCAAAGAAGGCTAGTAGAAAAATTAATCTAGGAACTGATGGTGTGATTCCATTGTCCAAATTCCGTGTAGCTGTACCGTTGAATTCTGTGCTCTTCGTGGACATGTCGCTGCATGTTAATGGTAAGCATTACAAATCCAGTTATTCCCTAAACCCTAAACACTTCGGGGATTCTGATGCAAGACCCTTAAAGGCTAAAAACTTTGGGGACTCTGATGCACAAGAATGTGATGCAAGACCCATGTTCCAAGTAAGTGGCAAATGGGATGCGAATATAGAATCAGTTTATTCGGAATACGACTATGGCCCTCTTCCATTTGTGTGTTTAGAACGAACCCTAACATGACGACAGAAGCAGAAACGATGGTGGTATACCGAAGTTGTGATTGTTATGATTTTAAGGTATCAGAGGAGGTGGTGTTCAGTCTCAGTTGATGAAGGATGTGTATTTAAAAGACAAAAAGAATGAACCTGAGAAGAAGAAACATATTTACCGTATTCCTGGTGTCACCAGGGATAATTTAGCCATGGTTATCAACTTCTGCAACAACCATATTGCTCTTCAGGACGTGTTCTTGCTTCCCCTCGTCCCCCTCTTTAATCTTATTCAGGTTCATCTTACTATCTCTATTTTGTTCTTAAAGGCGCACAAGATTAATTTTACAATTGGGTCTTTCTCTTTCTCTTCCAGGCAGCACACTTCCTTCACATCCAAGTGCTGATGGATTTTTCATGTCGTATTTTGGTGATCAAGAACAGGCAGATTAGGAAACAAGGGTAAGTCTCAGTGATTAATCCCTAAAGTATCATACGTTTATATATAGGGTTAAATATCAAATTGGTCACTGAAGTGGAGGCTATATATCACTTTACTCACTAATTTTAACGGGGTCTCATTTGAATCACATAAGTCATGGTAAATATCAAACAAATACATCTAAATATGTGATCGAAAATTAAAGTAATTTTTGTTAAGTTCAATACATTTTTCTTCAATGCCACCATAACCAAATAAAAAGTCATGGATTCTAATATTTTAGATAATATATTTAAAATTTTAAAATTTATTTACTATTTATATTTAATTTTCTAGTTATTTTCTTTGATTTAATTAAAATAAATAGTAAATAGATTTTAAAACATTTAAATATATTATCTAAAATATTAAAACCCATGACTTTTTATTTGGTTATGGTGGCATTGAAGAAAAATGTATAGAACTTATCAAATAATTATTTTAATTCTCGATCACATATTTATAGAAATAGAAATTATTTTTAATATTTTCTTTTTTTGTATAAAAATAGAATTGTTCTATTTTTATACAAAAAAATATCAAAAATAAGTTATAGAACTATCCTTAAAATGTACCTTAAAATGCGTGCCGGAAACTGGTCCGCAAACGTAAAGAATTCGGAGGGGCGGAGGGAGTATTCTATAACATATAATCTGTTTGTTGACGGAGGAATTTGAGAACAACAAAATTCGAGTTACGTCGCCGGAAGCAAGATCTACAGCGGTGGTTCTTTACCGGAAAAAGTGGTGGCGTGTGGTGGCTGTTTATGATTGGTGGCTGAGATTGATAGGGTTAGCGGCGGCTATTCAGAGCTCTCGACTTCCAACCCCTCAATCAACCTACGTACCTTGGTATTTATAGGGATCAAGCCATACGTAGTTCTTGGAGAGCAAGAAACCCGAATGGGCTTGGATTGTCGGTCCAACATCCGGAATGTTCTACTATGAGGCCTAACCACAAAGGCCCAAGGCTCATCCAAGATCTCAAGACTTCACAGATAAGGAAACTTCCCCCGTCGAGGACTAGTCCTACCCGCTACCAGCTATTTCTTGATTTCAAGGATGCATGTATAGTCGTGGTTTACCTCAAGTGTAGAACGCATCCCTGTCCCCCGAATGAGAAGCACCCACCAGATAGCAGGACAGGTGATCTAGAACTTTTGGATGCAAAGTGCAGGATTACTCCAAAGTTCCCCAATGAGAGCGCGCCCATTGAATACAGGAACAGAGCTCCCAAAGCACACACCAGAAAGTCCCCATTTTTCCACCTTAGGGCACGCCCTTAGTGTTTAAGAAGGGTCCTTATATCCAGGCAAATCCCTAGAGCTTTGACCGAAACGAGCTGAGCTTTGACCTTAACGAACCGAGCCGAGCTTTGATCTTAACGAACCGAGCCGAGTTTTGATCGAACCGAGCCGAACTCGAGTTGTTCACGAACAGCCTCGAGCCGAGTTCAATCCGAGCTCGAGCTGTTCGCGAACAATTAATTTGGTTGAAGATCTTAATAAATATTTAAATTACAAGTGTACAATTTCATTGTTTCAAAAAAATTGTACAATTTCATCGTTTTAATATTTGAGATATCGATCCACAAAGACTATATATTTTTCACGTTTCTTTAATTCCTAATTTAGGCGAATTAAACAAAAGATTTCGAGGTGAGATTTTATTTTAACTAATTAACAATTATTTAAAACAAAATTAAAATAATTATTTAAAAAAAATTAAAGAATTTGATAACGTGTATTTTATACACGTTTTGTCTTTTATTCTCTTACATTTTTGTTAGTTTCGAATGTAGTTTTATTGATATTAATTATGTTTTTCATCTTTCAGTGCCTCATGCTTAATGGTTGAAAAGATGGATTATTTTGGGCTTGAAAGCAAAGATTATTCAAGAGGGAAGTTAGAAGATGCAAGCTTGAAGATTTTTATTGTATAATCTTGAAGATTTTGTCTCGCACGGGCTGCTGCACGGCCGTTCAACAGGCCGTGCAGAGTTTTCCAAGTAGTGCAGAATGGGCAGAATTTCTCACGGGCTGCGTGCAACCCCTGCTGTGTACTAAAAGAAGCCAAATCCTACTTCTTATAACATCTTATCTAACTTATTCATCTTTTCTTAGCCTCTTCAAGGTCCATTCAATTAGGGTTATTAGAGTAGAGAGAAACATTAATTACTCATAATCTAGCATTGATTATGAGTAACTAACTCTATATATTTGGCTCAAGGAGGAATTCTTGTACTAAACCCATTTCAATTTAAGTAAGATTTTTCACTCTATCTTGAATACTTGTGATGTATTGTTTATGATTTTGCTTGGAGATTTGTAAGTTGCTTCATCTTGCTCTTCTTGTAATTTCAAATTCTAATTGTTTGTGCTAATCCGTAATTGTTAGTACATTCATTGTAGTAGCACAAGGTTTGGTGTACCTAAACTTCAAGATTCAAGTACAAATACCTAGGTTGAGCTTCTCATCATTGGGTTTGTCCTAGCCTCTCTTTGTTTGTTTCCTTGACTTGGTTAAATTGATAGTGCTTCATTATTGGTTGCTATTGTCAAGAGAGCTAATTTATGTGCTTCACTAAATTAGTGTTTTTAGAAGAGAAATAAGTGATAGTGTGCTTCACCAATTATCTTGGTTAGGTAGAGTTGATTATATCTTGCTCATATGTGTTTGGAGAAGTGCTTGAATATCCATAATCCTTGGGTCAAATATCCCTATATCTTGCTAATTCACTCATTGTGTTGTGTTGGTAAATTTGGATGTTTGTCATTAACATAGTTGTATTTTTGTAGCAATTTATTTATTGTATGCAAGGTGTTTGATAAAACACCAAAACCAACTCAAAACCCCCTTGGTCCATACTTCTAGATTGTAAGAGATAATTTACTCGAAATCGATATTGATAGTCCTTCCCTGTGAACGGACTACGAAAAACACTACCTTCAGAATTTAACCGGACATAAAGTACTACTGCAATTTATGAAGCAACAGATCTATCAAGAGAAACAAAAATAATTGTTTAGTGATTAACTAATTAACATGGCAATGAATACCATAATAATAATTAAAATGATTTGTTAATCAACTTACAAAACAAAGGCTGTGTAAGTGAACACTTAACACGAGGGAGGAAATAAGATGGAACTGGGCTTGCAAATGAAATGGGTTATAATTGGTTTGGGCCGTAAATTACAATAACTAAACATAATGAAAATGGGCCAAAACTCAACATAAGATATAAAAACAATGAGATGCTCGGTTTATGGAAATTAAATCTATTTTTAAAAAAATATTTCTCGACGATCCAACCGTACGGATGTCAAAATATATCTAATTTAATGGTATTCCTAAATTTTCAAAAAATAAAAAATTAATTTGGTTAGATATCTTAGTAGATCACTACTATTCTAACTAGTACTAGTAACTAGTGCTTTGTCACGGATTGTTGTTTCTATATTTTAAAAAATATTTCTCGACGATCCAACCGTACGGATGTCAAGATATATCTAATTTAGTGATATTCCCAAATTTTCAAAAAATAAAAAAATAATTTGGTTGGAGATCTTAGTAGATCACTACTATTCTAACTAGTACTAGTAACTAGAGCTTTGTCACGGATTGTTGTTTCTATATTTTAAAAAATATTGCTCGACGATCCAACCGTACGGATGTCAAGATATATCTAATTTAGTGATATTCCCAAATTTTCAAAAAATAATTTGGTTGGAGATCTTAGTAGATCACTACTATTCTAACTAGTACTAGTAACTAGTGCTTTGTCACAGATTGTTGTTTCTATATTTTAAAAAATATTTCTCGACGATCCAACCGTACGGATGTCAAGATATATCTAATTTAATGATACTACTAAATTTTCAAAAAATAAAAAAATAATTTGGCTGGAGATCTTAGTAGATCACTATTATTCTAATTAGTACTAGTAACTAATGATTTGTCACAGATTATTGTTTCTATTTTTTAAAAAATATTTCTCGACGATCTAACCAAATTAAAATTACTTAAATTTATATAATTATAAATTTAAAAAAAATTGTTGGTTGCACGAGTTATAAGCTATTATTATATATTATTTTAAAAAAGAAGAAGCTATTATTATAAATTACTAAATATAAGTTAGATTATTAGTAAAAACTACTCCCCATGTGATGCCACTTGTCACATTGTAATTGGCTAGTACTAGAGCACATGGATTGTGCTTCTTTAACTTAATTACAACCGTTAATGATTCAAATAGTAAGATATCTCGATCGTTCATTTTTTTTTCAATTTTAACTCTCATCATACTCAATCGGCTTGGATTGTAGGGAGAATTTCACTCACTGTGCAATGTCTGGACAAGAATGTATGCCATGCACACTTTTTTGTCTAAAGTAATAATAAGCATTAATTAATTTGTAAACAAAAGGTACACCAAACTTGTCATTTCTCTCCCGAAAATCTCACTCTTTTCTCTTATCCTCAATTATATCTCTCTTCTCTCTCCTCAAGAACACCAACCAAATCCTAATAATTAAATTCGATTTTCTCTATGATTCTGTTGTTCAAAACATATCATATGTATACTCAAATTGGCCCTCTCCTCATCCTCTACACAATCATGTCATCGTTTCTCAATTTCGAGAAAATTAAATATTTTTTTTTAACATGGGAACCCGTAGCCGCTACCCTTCGGGTGCGCTCTGGGTATACCCATGGGCTCACGCAATAGCCTGCAAACCACGTGATCCAAGGCAAACTGCACAAGTGCGACAGGCTCTGCCCCAGGATGGCATAATCACAAATCCGCCTCCCATGGGAGTCGACCCTGTGACCAAGAGGTGAGATGACCTCTCTTTAACCAACTGAGACAACCCTTGCGGGCCGAGAAAATCAATTTTTGGGCTACCTTGATTTCAGTTCGGTTCTTGGAGTTTATGTTCGATTTTGTTGATTCTATTTTGGGTTAGTGTTTATCGGGGGTTATTGATGAGTTTCGGGGTGTGTTAATGGTTGTTGGAGCATCGCTGGTATTTTATATCTTCATTTGGATTTCTGTATTTTTCAAGCTTAATCGAGCCGAGCTCGAGTCGAGCTCACTAATAGCTCGGCTCGAGCTCGTTTTGTTATCGAACATTTTTTAGTGTTCGAGCTCGACTCGAGCTCTTAACGAACCGAGTCGATTCGAGCTCTTAACGAGCCGAGCTCGAGCTTGTTCGCGAACAGCTCGGTTCGTGAACAACCCTAGTTCTACACGAATAATTTTAGGGTCCAAATTTGGAAAATTGTTAAAAATAACAAGTTTTTTCAAAAAAATTATGAAAATACCCATATGCGGGAAGTGGTGTAAAAAATACCCATTTGGTTACCCAACTGACATTTGCGTAACCTCGATACGCATTTCCGTTATGCGTATCAGCTAATACGCATCTCCGAGATGCGTATTGACGTCATGTGACGTCATTCTTCACATACTTGCCGGTCGTCGTTCTCGACGAAAAATCGCCGTTTTGCTCGCCAGTCACCGTTTTCTTCCATCTCTCAACCATAGTTTCATCTGAGCAGATGAAAATGATCCCCACACCTGGCTCTACCTTTATCCCCGATCCATTTTAGCAGTATTTGGCCCTGCAGGGGCGTATTGAAGGTTACCGGAGAACGAATCGAAATATTTGGTCGATTTGTGCGTTCTGAATCGTGCATAAAAAATGTAAAAAGAGAATTATAGATGTGTAGAGATTTGAAGGGCGATTACAATGGTATATCGTGTGTGTTTGGAAAGTCCCGGATGTGGACGAATGAAGGAATCGAATAAATAAGCCGGAATCGCCATTTTTCCGCCGGCTGGAGCTCCGATCTGTTGAAATGACAATGACGTCTTATGACGTCATTACACATTCTGAGCATGCGTAACACGGGATACGCAACTCTAAAATGCGTATCCTAGCTAACCCATATATATCATTACATGTGTTACCCCTTTGAATTTTGCGTAACCCACATTACCCAAACGCCAAATGCGTAACCCGGATTACCCAAATGCCAAATGCGTATTCAAATGGGTATTTTCAACATCTCCTCCCGAAATATGGTATTTTCAGAATTCAAATAAAAAAATGGTTATTTTCAGATTTCACCCTCCAAATTTTGGTTGAGAATATTTGGACCGATCTCTTTGTCCTAATTTTGGTTGAGAATATTTGGGCCGATCTCTTTGTCACTATCCTGGACTAAAATCCTTCAATCGTACTAGGGATGGCAATGGGTTGGATCGGGTTGGATACCTGTGATATCCAAATCCAAACCCGAATCTGAAATCCAAATCCAAACCCGATCCAAATCCAATCGAATCTGGAAATTCAAAATCCAAACCCGATCCATCGGGTTTGGATCGGGTTCGGGTTTATCCAAACCCGAATTACATAAAAATTTCATAAAAAATAAAATTACAATTACAAATAAATATTCAGATTCCAAAAACATAAAAATAAATATGTATTTTTTTAAGATTATATATGTATATATGAATATATATATATATATATCGGGTTTTTTTCGGGTTTCGGGTTTGGATCGGGTTTGGATCGGGTTTTCGGGTTTCGGGTTTGGATCGGGTTGGATATAGTTAATATCCAAATCCAAATCCAAACTCTTTCGGGTTTAAAAATCAAATCCAAATCCAAATCCAAAAAATCGGGTTCGGTAAGATCCAATCGGGTCGAATTGGATCGGGTATCCATCGAATCGGTTTTTTTTGCCATCCCTAAATCGTACCAAATCCACTCAAACACTCTTTCTAAACCCAGCCCATATACACACACAACACAAACATCAAAAATTTAAAAAATTCACCAAAATTTCGAACAGCCCCAAAATGTAAAAATTTCAAAATCTCCCGGGCACAAAGCAAACCCATCCACGCTGGCGTTCCGCGTGAACTCTAATCCACCAATCATACCACACCATTCCTTCCTATATAATAACCCCCTCACACCCTCCCCCAATTCTCACCCTCAATCTATACACACAAATTACAATATCCTCTGTATCTATACATTTTATCTTTTTAAGTTTTGTGAAAATGAGTTCAACTGGAGCAGGCAAGGGTAAGGGATTGGCTGGAAGGGGAAGAGTCAAGGGAACGAAAGCGGTTTCTAGGTCTCAAAAGGCGGGGTTGCAGTTTCCGGTTGGGAGGATTGCGAGGTTTTTGAAGAATGGGAGGTATGCTCAGCGTGTTGGTTCAGGGAGTCCGGTTTATTTGTCTGCTGTTCTTGAGTATCTCGCTGCTGAGGTGAGTAATCTCTCTCTCTCTCTCTCTCTCTCTCTCTCTCTCTCTCTCTCTCTCTCTCTCTCTCTCTCTCTCTCTCCCTCTCTCTCTCCGCGCTCTCTCATGTGTATGTACTTAAGTGTGTTTTTTGTGATTGTAGCTATTGGAGCTAGCTGGAAACGCAGCAAGAGACAACAAGAAGACTCGGATAATCCCGAGGCACATTCAATTGGCAGTGAGGAACGATGAGGAACTAAGCAAGTTACTTGGATCAGTGACAATCGCTAATGGAGGTGTGTTGCCGAATATCAATTCGGTTTTGTTGCCAAAGAAGGTTGCGAAAGGGAAAGGTGAAATTGGATCAGTTTCTCAGGAGTTTTAAGGCTTGTTTGGATGATGAACTGGATTAGTATGGTTATTGTAATGTGTAGGGAATGATTGGATTGTCGATAGTAGGCAAGTATGTAATGGATATCTTTTGAAGCTGGTTTTGTTCTCGTTATATAATATATGAATGTTTTGCTTATTTTTATGGCTTCATTTTACTATACGTTTGTTTGTAAAGTTGGATTTTATTTTCAATTGGAACTTTGTTGGATCTATTGTTATGAATATAGTAATAGTTGATCAAAATACATATGTTCTGTATTTGCAGTTATGATTGTTTGTTGGTGTTAATATAACTACAAGAGTTAAGATCTGTTTATATGAAAAGTCGAAAGAAGGTGTTTATTTTTGACAATCATTTGGTTAAAGCTAGTTGTATTGCACATGTAACTAGTGATTTATTTTTCAATTCAGTGAATCCTTTTCTGTTGGAAACTGTAGTGCTGTGAATTTAGTTTCAAGCAATGTGTAATTCACAATGTGTAAGTTGATCTTAGGTTGCATTTGAGTACGGGGATGTAGCTCAATTGGTAGAGTATCACCGCAGTGCATGCGAGAGGGTTCGGGGTACAATTCCCCTGTCTTCAACTTTTTTATTAATTGAGGGGTTGACGATCGAAGAGAAGCACTGGTAGACTGGTAGGATATTAGGTAGGATATTAGAAAGTGGCTAACATTTTTAAATTGTGGTAAAGGATTATCTGGACAAGTTTCATTTCTGGTTATATAACACAGGCAATTGACAATAGTAGGACCTTATTTATTTTGATATGTGACCTATTCATTTCATGAGTTCTATGTTTATGTACTAATGAACATTTTGTCTCAAATTTCTTGCTCTAGTTTTATATTCATTGACCATTGTAGCTTATCGACTGGTGTCTTCATGTGAGGAGCTTTCTAGAAGTGAACCGTTTTTTGCTATCATACAATTTTGTTGTTTTGGATGGGATACATCCCTCATTATTGTTGACAAGGCTGTCGCGTGCCTATCAAATAATAAAAATCTAACAAATCCTTCTAACTATGCAGTAGGGTAAGTCAGAGTCGTTCCCACAGAGACAAAAGTGCCAATCACCAGTCTTTTTCTGATTTAATTTAGCTAAGCAAGTAACACAATAAATTTTGAGGATTTAATTAAACTAATTTATACTAAGAAGAATTGTGTTTATACTAATCAGATCTAAAAACATCCAGAATTAAGTATCCCCACTAGCATGGTCAATGCAATCGTGAATTTTCCTCCCCAATTAATCGTATAATACTCAACAGGAAAGATGCGCCCTATAAATACCAATAATCCCTCTCGGGTATTAATGGCTTCTCTAAAATACAATCAAGCCTATTCTCATGGTATCATGCAATTCAGAGACATTAATAACAGCACCCTAACTTCCTAACAATCCGTTCTACCTATTCTCATGGAGAAGTTCATGTTCTTATTGGATAAATCACAACCATCTAAATCCAACTCTCGTTGATAAATAGATAATGGTTCAAACAATACACATAATCATGTCTGATCTGCAATTGCTAATTAAAACAACTCAATAAGCAAGAGCAATTAAACAATCAAATTGGGGAATTCACACATCGACCATAACTAGGGTTCAACTCAACCCTAGATTAATAAACTACTCACACATGATTGAATTAACAAAACAAGAATGAATATAAGAACACATAATTATAAGAATAGAGAAAAAGTGTTTACAAAAGTATACGTACCAATGCTTTTGATCTCTAAGATTGGATGATAAAACAATACCCCTAGATGTGTTTATATAGGCACCAGGAGCCTAAAAATTAGCTAACCAAAACTAAGTAGGAAACAGCTAATAAAATATTACAATTGTAATAGAAGTAGGAATAAAAAAAAAGAAATATCCTCCTTGAATTAGATAAGCCTCGTAGACTTCTGGTAATTTCCCTCTTTGTGTTGGATAAGAATTTGTTGTCCAAGATTTGCCGTAATTAGAATTGAAATAGGATTCCAGGAAGTGAAATTCGTCATCTGTCTTTCAGGCCTGTTTCTGGGCTTCTCCAGTTGGAATATTGATATTGGACCACCTTTGACTTGTAGAAAATTCTGTTATCTTCGCGTGGGCTGTAAGATCACCCAATTCTGATGTCTGAAACTCAAGTTATGGCCCAAACAGTGATGTACACGCAAGCTGCCCAATAGTTACGAATTTTCTAGTAATTTAAGTCCAAATAAACTCAATTCCTTCCAAGTTTGGGAATTATTTATTTCCTGCAATAAACTCCAATAAAACTTATTAAATCGACACGATTATTCGCAAAAGCTCATTAAATGTGGGAATAAAATCCTCTAAAATATATGTAAATTATATTCTATCAAATATCCCCACACTTAGCACTTTGCGCGTCCTCGTGCAAGCTAAAATAATAACTACACTAACTAATTAGTACCACTTCCGTAGGTGATCACGGTTGCATTTAACATATGCAACAAGTCCTTTAAACCCCTAGGTAGCCCTAGTGGACGAGTAGGGTCTCGTGAGGGCTTATAGCGAATATACCCACAAAATCCATCTAGCTCATGCAAAAGACCACACATCAACACAATACCACACACACAAAGTCCTCTCATGCCATATCCACTTAAGAATCAAAATGAAAATGCAATGCCTTGGTGTCTAAAGTGCAAGTATCCACATAGCATACTCAAATCACATGAATAACATCATAGAATTCCATGTCAAATGCAAAAATCATTGGTAAACATGCTAAGCACACAAGAGCACATCTTTGAGACAAAACCTGGGATCTCCTATGCAAAAGCAAAAACTCACCATTCACTCACAAAAGATATTCACTCCAAACAGGGTGGTAAGTATATCACTCAACTCCATCAATATCATAAGCATGCTTTACACGTGGTATCAATCTAACTCTCAACACAACATACACAATCAATGACAATCAAAAGGTCTTTTATTAGGGTTGTAATGTAGGCTAGGGACAAGGTATGTCAAGTAAAGCCAAAGAAGGTTAAGACAAAAGCATAGTACTCAACAATGAAATTAACAACTCCCATACTTTCATCCCCACACTTGAGCTTTTATTTATAACAACTTGACTAGCCGAATCAAAGTAGGATCATACAAGATAAGAATGCTCTCCAATTTATTATTATTTTTTTCTTTTTCTGATTTTTTTTTTTTTTTTTTTTTTCCCGGAAAGAGCTAATAGCAAGCAAGAACAATGATCCATTGATATTTTACAAATTTCGACTAACAAGTACACAACCCAACTCAAAATTTCCCCAAAGTTATGATCATCAATACCCCCCCTTCATGCACACCTTATTACTCCCTTAAGAACAATACTAGCCTTTGACAATTGGGTTCAAATTAATGTAAGGCCAATACAATAAAAAGGATATATGGCAAGTAACGTGGTGTGTCACCGAAAGAATAGGATTAAGCTCAAAGGGTTAACTAATTGATCATGTATAAATGGTTCGGTAATATGGGAAATATGAGGTTAACCTATTGCCTTTATCATGTTGTCACCAATTAATGTCATGCGTCTCAAGAAAGACCTCAAACACGTGCTAGCAATGCAAATAACAAGTGGACACTCAAGCAAACGAAAAATCATGCAAAAGATATGCATATAGGCTCAAAACTCGCTTGGTGTGTAAAAGCAGCACAATCAATCCCAAATAGAAGTCTCTCTAACGTACCTACTTGTACTCAAAGCATAAAGACCAAATTATCTTGCACATAATCATGTCATTCTAATCCCTTACCACATTCAATAAGTCTACCAGTTTCTACTTGCTAGTGTACGTGTGTGCACAAGAACATCACATATCATCTCTCAATCAAAAGCATCCATAAACACAAGATTTCTAACAGCATGCATGGGTGCATTTACACAAGTAATCTTCGCATGGCTAGAATTATTTTTGGTGTTTTTCAATTTTTTAATTTGTTTGGATTTTTTTTTTTAGCATATACATATAACTACAACACATGAGAACACATCCCCACACTTAAATGGGTCAATGTCCTCATTGACACACTCTATCGAAAAACATGAAAGAAATACTCACAATACATGGGTTGCCTCCCACGAAGCGCATTTGTTTAACGTCGTTAGCCCGACACCGACTCATCAATCAATCTGCAGAAGGAGAAGATAGCTGAATATCCGCCTCCTCATTAACTGGTGCACCAGCTCTATAGTGCTTCACTCTTTGCCCATTCACCTTAAATGACTCTCCATTGCTATTGATCAATTCAACAGCACCATACGGAAAAACCTTGCGTACCTTGAACGGACCAGACCACCTAGAACGAAGTTTTCCAGGAAAAAGTCTCAACCTTGAATTGAATAGAAGAACTAACTCCCCTTCTTTGAATTCCCTTCGTAACAGCCCTTTGTCATGCCACTTCTTTGTTCTCTCCTTGTAAAGCCTTGAACTTTCATAAGCCTCAAAACGAAGCTCATCAAGCTCATTCAGTTGTAGAAGTCTCTTCTCACCCGCTGCTAACATATCAAAATTCAAACCCTTGATAGCCCAAAATGCACGGTGCTCCAACTCAACGGGAAGATGACATGCTTTTCCATATACCAATCTATACGGAGTTGTCCCAATAGGTGTCTTAAACGCAGTTCTGTACGCCCAAAGTGCATCATCAAGCTTCATAGACCAATCCTTCCTTGATTTTGCAACTGTCTTCTCCAAGATAGTCTTTATTTCACGGTTAGAGATCTCCACCTGACCACTGGTTTGGGGATGATAAGAAAGTCCCACCTTATGATAAACTCCATATTTCTTCAACATAGCTTCAAAACGATTCTCGAGAAAATGCTTTCCTCCATCACTAATCAAAATCCTTGGCACTCCAAATCTAGGAAAAATCGTCTTCTTAAAGAACTTGCTCACCACACGAGCATCATTAGTGGGAGATGCAATGGCTTCAACCCATTTTGAGACGTAATCCACAGCTACCAAGATATACCTGTTCTTAAAAGATGGAGGGAAAGGTCCCATGAAATCCACTCCCCAAACATCAAAAAGCTCCACTTCAAGAATGCTATTGAGAGGCATCTCATTACGTCTTGAAATATTCCCCGTTCTTTGACAACGATCACAAGATTGAACATACTGGTTGACATCTTTAAAAAGAGTTGGCCAATAAAAACCGCACTGAAGAATCTTTGCAGCAGATTTCGTAGTACTTGCATGACCACCACTTGGCAAATCGTGACAATGTGAGATTATAGAGGAAATCTCATTATCTGGAACACATCTTCTAATGACTCCATCTGCACAAGACTTATAAAGAAAAGGATCATCCCAAAAATGCTTCCTCACATCATAGAAAAACTTCTTCTTTTGCTGCGATGAATAACCATGAGGAACAGTTCCACTAGCTAAAAAATTAGCTATGTCAGCATACCAAGGAACCTCTAAACTTGCAAGAGAAAGTAGATGATCGTCAGGAAAAGAATCATCAATCGGAGTAGATTTACCGTCATCCTTATCAAGAGCAAGGCGTGAAAGATGATCGGCAACCACATTCTCGGCTCCTTTCTTATCCTTAATCTCTAAGTCAAATTCTTGAAGAAGCAAAATCCATCGAATCAAACGTGGTTTAGCATCCTTCTTATTCATCAAGTATCTCAAAGCTGCATGATCCGTGTGAACAATAACTTTCGAACCAACGAGATAAGATCGAAATTTTTCCATAGAATACACCACTGCTAGCAATTCTTTCTCCGTTGTGGCATAATTAATCTGAGCACCATCCAAGGTCTTGCTTGTGTAGTATATAGCATGTAGCTTTCCATCTTTCCTTTGGCCTAGGACTGCACCAATAGCTTGATCACTAGCATCACACATGATCTCAAATGGTAGACTCCAATCTGGTGGTTGAATAATTGGAGCAGAGACAAGAGCTTTCTTCAATGTTTCAAAAGCTTCAACACAAGCATCAGTGAACACAAAAGGTACCTCCTTACCCAAGAGCTCGGTAAGAGGTCTAGCAATCTTCGAAAAATCTTTGATGAAACGACGATAGAATCCTGCATGACCTAGAAAACTTCTTATCCCCTTGACTGAAGTAGGGGGTGGTAAGCGCTCAATCACCTCAACCTTGGCTTTGTCAACTTCAATGCCTCTATTCGAAACAACATGACCCAAGACAACTCCCTCTTGTACCATAAAGTGGCATTTTTCCCAATTGAGAATGAGATTAACTTCTTGACATCTATGAAGCACCTTCTCCAAGTTATGTAAACATACATCAAAAGAAGTTCCACCAACTGAGAAGTCATCCATAAAAACCTCCATAATGTCTTCAATGAAATCTGAGAATATTGCCATCATACATCGCTGAAAAGTGGGAGGAGCACAACATAAACCAAATGGCATTCGACGATATGCAAATGTACCATAGGGACATGTGAAAGTTGTCTTCTCTTGATCATTCGGATGGATAGGAATCTGGAAAAAGCCTGAATATCCATCTAAGAAGCAGAAGTAAGAATGTTTCGCCAACCTTTCAAGCATTTGATCAATAAAAGGGAGAGGAAAATGATCTTTCCTTGTGGCCTTATTCAATTTCCGATAATCAATGCACATGCGCCACCCTGTAACAGTTCTAGTAGAAATCAACTCACCCTTATCATTCTTCACCACAGTCATTCCTCCTTTCTTTGGAACAACATGCACCGGACTGACCCACTTGCTATCAGAGATAGGATAGATTATACCTGCATCAAGAAGTTTCAAAACCTCCTTTTTGACCACCTCCATCATATTAGGATTGAGTCTCCGTTGAGGCTCAATAGAAGAAGCTTGCTCATCTTCTAGAATGATCTTATGCATGCAGAATGATGGATTAATGCCCTTGATATCATCAATGGAATACCCAATAACATTTTTGTATTTCTTCAGAACAGTGAGCAATTGCTCAATTTGAAGGTCATCAAGCTCAGAATTAACGATGATAGGATATGATTCATTAGGGCCCATAAACACATATTTCAAAGATGCAGGTAGTGGTTTCAGTTCTACCTTAGGAGGCGTGGAACTCTCCTTTACTTCCCCATGCTGTAGTACATTAGAATGTTCATGCTTATATGTAGGTGCTGCATCCAAAAGCTTCTCGTAACTCATACACTCTCCACTTTCTTCATCAACGCTACCCTCAAGAACAGCTTGAAGTGGATCCTCAGATAATAGAATTTTGGCTTTCGTGTCGATCACTTCCTCTAGTGCATCCACCCTATATACAGACTCATCCGTAGAAGGATGTCCCATTGTGCTTTGAAGTTTGAATTCCATCTTCTCCTCACCTACCTCAAAAGAGATTCTTCCATTTTTCATGTCTATGATAGCTCCAGCTGTTGCTAAGAAAGGCCTCCCAAGAATGATAGGAATATTTGCATCTTCTTCCATTTCCATGACAACAAAATCACACGGAATATAAAACTTTCCTACCTTAAGGGGCACATCTTCAAGAATTCCAAGTGGAAATTTCACACTTCTGTCTGCCAATTGTAGAGAGATGCGTGTGGGTTTCAGTTCACCAATCTGAAGCTTTTCACAAATTGATAGCGGCATCAGACTGACACTTGCTCCAAGATCACACAAAGCTCTTTTGATTTCAACATCCCCAAGCTGAACAGGGATAGAATAGCTACCTGGATCCGCTAACTTCTTTGGAAGATCATTTTGCAAGATGGCACTGCACTCTGCTGTTAGTGAGATGGTAGAGCTTTCCTCAATCTTCCTCTTCCTTGACAAAATATCTTTCAAGAACTTTGCATAAGACGGCATCTCAGTGATAGCATCCATGAATGGAATATTGATATGTAGCTTCTGCAAGATTTCAAGGAATTTACCATACTTCTTCTCTAGCTTTGCTTGTGCCAACCTTTGTGGAAAAGGAACAGGTGGCACATATGGCTTAGGAGGAATAGCTTCTGAATCTTTCTTTTCTTTTTCCACGACCTCTGGTTCTACCGGTTTCTCAGTTGAAATCTCCTTTTCACTTTCCTTAGCATTCACAACATTTTTGCTCACGATCATTTCCGGCTGGTTCAAGTCTTTACCACTCCTCAAGGTTACAGCATTGATATGACCCCTTTGTGGTTGCTCCGTTTGACCAGGAAGTTGGCCTGAAGATTTATTGAGCTGGCTCAACTGTTGAGAAATCTGAGTGATAGTATTCTCCATCAATTTGTTGTGAGCTTTTATCTCGTTGATGCTCGAATCAAAATGCTCATTCTTCTTTGACTGTGTAGCAATAAATCCTTCCATGAGATTCTCCAAGTTAGATTTCTGCGGCTGAGCTTGTTGAAAACCAGGAGGCTGAGAAAAATTATTCTGCGAAGATTGAGCTTGTCCCTGATTGTTCCTGTAAGAGAAGTTTGGATGATCTCTCCAACCTGGATTGTACGTGTTGGAGTAAGGATTATACTGCGGCCTCTGGTTCTGATTGTAAAGAGCATTTGCCTGTTCCATTCCAGATGGATTGTACTGACAAGCAAGTTTGGTGTGTCCAACAACACCACATATCTCACATGAAGCAACAGTAGATGAAGTGCTTCGAGCATCCAATTGCTCAATCTTTTTAACCATAGCATGCATAGTAGTATTCAACATGGTTAGAGCATCAACCTCATACTTACCACCCTTCTTTGGATGATTTCGATCACTGTATGGAAAATTGTCATTAGACCCCATCTCGTCTAACAAAGCTTTGGCCTCTTCAGTACTCTTGTTCATAATGCTTCCCCCAGCAGATGCATCAACAAAGTTTCGGAACTCTTGTGTTAACCCATTATAGAATGTTTGGATCAACAGCCAGTCAGGAATTCCATGGTGAGGGCACTGTCTTTGAAGTCGCTTAAATTTCCTCCAAGCATCATGAAGTGACTCGTCATCATCTTGACGAAAATTAGAGATCTCATTCCGGAGCTTAGAGGTCTTCTTCTGACTGAAGAATTTTAGCAGAAAAGCCTTTGCAAGACTATCCCAAGTAGTGAATGTATTTGGACCTTCATCCTTCAACCAATCTTTTGCTGCATCTCGAAGAGAGAATGGAAATAATCGCAGCTTTATAGCTTCATCACTGACATTGGTCATCTTTATCGTATCACACTTCTCCAGAAAGCTCTCAAGATGATCAACAGGATTTTCAGATGACAATCCTGCGAAAGAGTCATTGGATATGAATTGAATGAATTGAGGCTTGAGTTCGAAGTGAGTGGCTGCAATTGCTGGCCTCAGAATGCTTGAGAGTACGCCTGTAGCATCTGGCATACCATGCTCCCTGAGAGCCTTAGCTGGTTGGTCGTCCATAACTACCTTGTTCTTGTTTTTCTTTTGCTTGCCTTTTTGCCTCCTTGCTGTAGCTTCAATTTCAGGATCAAGAGGAATTAGATTTTCTGTACCTGAACTTCTGGTGTGCATGCAACAAGAGAACACTACACAATGATCAAATAACAAGGGTATAATAGCCGAAGCAACTCAACTAAACAACTTAGCTAAACAAATTCAAAAATTAACTAATCTAACACTGCTTTTTCCCCGGCAGCGGCGCCAAAAATTTGACAAGGCTGTCGCGTGCCTATCAAATAATAAAAATCTAACAAATCCTTCTAACTATGCAGTAGGGTAAGTCAGAGTCGTTCCCACAGAGACAAAAGTGCCAATCACCAGTCTTTTTCTGATTTAATTTAGCTAAGCAAGTAACACAATAAATTTTGAGGATTTAATTAAACTAATTTATACTAAGAAGAATTGTGTTTATACTAATCAGATCTAAAAACATCCAGAATTAAGTATCCCCACTAGCATGGTCAATGCAATCGTGAATTTTCCTCCCCAATTAATCGTATAATACTCAACAGGAAAGATGCGCCCTATAAATACCAATAATCCCTCTCGGGTATTAATGGCTTCTCTAAAATACAATCAAGCCTATTCTCATGGTATCATGCAATTCAGAGACATTAATAACAGCACCCTAACTTCCTAACAATCCGTTCTACCTATTCTCATGGAGAAGTTCATGTTCTTATTGGATAAATCACAACCATCTAAATCCAACTCTCGTTGATAAATAGATAATGGTTCAAACAATACACATAATCACGTCTGATCTGCAATTGCTAATTAAAACAACTCAATAAGCAAGAGCAATTAAACAATCAAATTGGGGAATTCACACATCGACCATAACTAGGGTTCAACTCAACCCTAGATTAATAAACTACTCACACATGATTGAATTAACAAAACAAGAATGAATATAAGAACACATAATTATAAGAATAGAGAAAAAGTGTTTACAAAAGTATACGTACCAATGCTTTTGATCTCTAAGATTGGATGATAAAACAATACCCCTAGATGTGTTTATATAGGCACCAGGAGCCTAAAAATTAGCTAACCAAAACTAAGTAGGAAACAGCTAATAAAATATTACAATTGTAATAGAAGTAGGAATAAAAAAAAAGAAATATCCTCCTTGAATTAGATAAGCCTCGTAGACTTCTGGTAATTTCCCTCTTTGTGTTGGATAAGAATTTGTTGTCCAAGATTTGCCGTAATTAGAATTGAAATAGGATTCCAGGAAGTGAAATTCGTCATCTGTCTTTCAGGCCTGTTTCTGGGCTTCTCCAGTTGGAATATTGATATTGGACCACCTTTGACTTGTAGAAAATTCTGTTATCTTCGCGTGGGCTGTAAGATCACCCAATTCTGATGTCTGAAACTCAAGTTATGGCCCAAACAGTGATGTACACGCAAGCTGCCCAATAGTTACGAATTTTCTAGTAATTTAAGTCCAAATAAACTCAATTCCTTCCAAGTTTGGGAATTATTTATTTCCTGCAATAAACTCCAATAAAACTTATTAAATCGACACGATTATTCGCAAAAGCTCATTAAATGTGGGAATAAAATCCTCTAAAATATATGTAAATTATATTCTATCAATTGTAGTTACAATTCTTAACTTGAGAGTCTTAATTATGTTGTCATAATTGGAATGAAACCTTTAATAAATTATTCAATTCAAAATTCTATCCTTTACTTCCAACCAGGCACTTTGGCTCTGTGGGCATAAGGAGTAACTAGATGCTTTAGGATAGGTTAGTGGTGGTGTACAGATTTGTCTTTTTTGCAGTCTGGTGTTCTTTTCCACGTAATGTTCCCATTGATAGAGCAGATCTTTTCACTGTTATATCAGGTGTGTCCGTCTTAGCAAATTTAACACTAGATGGTCTCCTGAAGTTCACTTGTTAGTCGGAAAGTATGTGTGGGTTTCCCTGAATAGTATCTGTGCGGGTGTTTTATGACTAAATTCCTGTTCAGTAGTGAGACCTCTCCCACAATAATCCCCCTATATACCCACATGAATTACAGTGTTTTCCTTCATTGATGTGTTATGCATTATTGGGATGTCTTTGGTTCTTTCTCATAGACCTCCTACAACTCGCTTTGCCAAGATTTAATTTTTTTTTTTTTTTGTATGACATGATCATCTGCGTGTGGTTTGCGTTAATGTTATACTCTGCAAGACAGGA
Organism: Saposhnikovia divaricata; assembly: GCA_036435485.1. Classification (NCBI taxonomy): domain Eukaryota; kingdom Viridiplantae; phylum Streptophyta; class Magnoliopsida; order Apiales; family Apiaceae; genus Saposhnikovia; species Saposhnikovia divaricata. Next base: position 136,983,828 of record CM071599.1, on the reverse strand, counting down.
AATTATTCAACTGCATCGCTTCTGATATATCTCAATACTTTCACAAGTACTAATGTTGAACTGAACTTCCATTAATCCTGCAATCAGAAAGTTCCTAAGTACGAATACATGATTTTTATGGCACATCTAAATCTTGCATATTATGAAAACAGCAGTGTTATAAACTTCTAATTTAAGCACTGTCATTAGCTTATAGGTGACAGTTTAATATGGTACCAATATCAATTTTATTCTTACCTTTACTTGAAGAGGTTGGAGCCATACCACAGTTGAACTATGTTACAATTTTCTGAGTCCATCTTGTTGATTTTCAACACTATTGTCTCTATGAGGTCGTTTGAGATTGCTTAAAATAAGTTATTTTTGACTTAATGGAGGTGTTTTTAACTTAAAGGAGAAAGTAAAGTTGTTTACTTTAACTTGAATGAATGTGTTTGGGTAATTTTACTTAAAGTTAAATGGGAGTTTAATAATTTTTACTTAAAGTGAAATTTGATTTAAAAAAATTTTAAATTCATAATATTTAAACTTTACAAGAACCGTGAAAAAAAAAAAACTCGATAAGTCATAAGTCAAAAGTACCTAAATGGACTTAAAGCAGTTTTTTAACTTAAAGTCGGCTTTAAGCCGGTGTACCCAAACAGAGCAAAAGATCCGGAAAGTAAAAAACTCCTTAAAGGAGGTGTTGCCAAACGGGCTGTATAAGTCTGGGACTAAGTAATAAAAAATCTATGATGTTAAATTGTTAATGTTAGACTTCCAATTGCCACTTCGGGAGCTTAGTATAGCTGAATTAAACTGCTTCTCAGTTTGGGTAATATATCGTTGCATATCGAGTAAAAAAGCTGCAAGTGTTGATGCAGCTGTGCTTTGCATAATCATTCGCTTTTATGCTTACCATAACAGGCTTAATATCTTTGGTTCTTGCTTATGGATCTGGTTCTTGCTTATTTATTTGAGATGGTAAAAGTATACGAAATATGTCTGTCCTGGTTCAATTTTATTATTAATGATCCTTACAATATGTAATTGGACATTTGTAAATAAGGTTGGCAACGGGCTTACTTATTGTAGTGCTTGATAACTCTCACGTGATAAGGGTCCAACAGAGTTTGTTTATTGTAAATTGAAAGGCATCCAAAACTTTCTTATTTGGTCATCCACATTTCTGCTGTTAACATTAAGATTCTTTTCATTCAGATGACTTGTATGTGGAGACCTTAGCGTATCCACATAGTAACGCCTAAGTTGTCTGTATGCTTGCTTCAAGTTCCAACTTTCAAAATAGTTCTAATCTAAATGCATCTCTCGTTGATTTGGTAAAACTTGCATTTCGTGAGATTAGTAAATTCATGTAGTTGATCAACCTAGAAGTTAAATCCATCAAATTGATCTTAACATATACATCGCTCATGGATTAGATTTTTGTTTCTTGTTTTGCTAGATGTGCATGTGAGGTACTTAAGAGTTTACTATATTATTGTCCTATATTTGAAGTGTTGGAAGCGTTGTGCTGAACGTTATCGCAACCTACAGAAGACAATGAAACAATCTTGGAAAAGTAAAGACAGAAAACAGAATATTCAGATTTGTGAAAAACACCAGTTTTATTAAGATTAACAAAATAATTCTGCGTACAAACTTGATCTCAGACACTCTCTCAAAAACCCTATTACAACTACATTTTCACCTTATATAAACCGCCTACACAGCAGCCCTGATATGTTAAAACACATGGGCCTTGCCCAGAACACAAAATAAAATCAAATAGGAAAAAATAAACCAGAGTCTGTTTTTCCCACAATTCTCCACCTCGGTGAAGATTTTCAAATCTGAGAGATCATCATAAAGAAAATACTTCTGTCATGATAAGGTGTTCTTCACTAACGTCCGGAAGGACCACAATGGTTGAACTACCTTGCTGCCTACGTACCTGGAGAAAGGATCAAACCGTTGTAGTTCACTCTTACGCCAGAAGGCGATCACACACGTTGGACTTGAACCAAGTTTAGACTATGATTAAACTGATTCCAGAAACAACCTTCGTAAGCATATCAGCTGGATTATCTTTGGTGTCAATCTTCTTTACAAGAATGTCAGCTTCCTCACTGGTTTCTCTGATTAAGTGAAATCTCACATCAATGTGTTTCGTTCTACCATGATAAACCTGGTCCTTTGCTAAATAAATGGCACTTACATTGTCACAGACAGAAAACTTTTAGATAATCTTGTTCAACTCCCAAATCATCAAGCAAACCTTGCAACCAAATAGCTTCCTTAACTGCTTCCGTCAGTGCTATATACTCCCCCTCCGTACTAGACAAAGCCACTGTAGAGTGTAAGGTACATCGTCAACTTATTGGTCCTCCAATTGTAAGGTACATTTGTTTGTAGAGTTAGATTTTATGTTTGATTGAAACTTTGCGGGATCTATTGATATGAAGATAGAAATAACCAATTACAACGCCAATGTTTGGAATTTGTGGATACAATTGTTTGTTGATGTTGATATAGCTACAAGTTTTAAGATTTGTCTACATGAAAATTTGGAACAAGGCTAATGAGTGAATATGCAGAGAAATTGTTATTTCATTCTGTCATATGAACTACCTATTAATAGGCACATTACAACACACACATAGCTGTACAAGCCTTAAAATAGGGATAGCTGTACTAAAGTCCTAAGAATCAGAGATATACATAAGTCAAGGATATTGACATTTCTCTCCTCTAGTTCACACCTAATATGTACATCATAAATCTACACTCCCCCTCAAGCTGGGTTATGTATGTCAAACATTCCTAGCTTGCCTATTAACTCATCAAAAACAGTCCTTGGAAGGGCTTTGGTAAGAACATCAGCTGTTTGAAGTCTTGATGGAGTATAGACAGTTTGGACAGTTGCATTTTCAATCTTCTCTGTGATGAAGTGTCTGTCTATCTCGATGTGTTTTGTTCTATCATGATGAATGGGATTTTTAGCAATACTAATGGCAGCTTGATTGTCACAAAGCATTTCCATAGGCTTTATTGCACCAAGTCTTAGTTCATCAAGCAATCTTTTTAGCCAAATTCCTTCACAAATGCCTAGAGCAAGAGCTCTAAGTTCTGCTTCAGCTGAACTTCTGGAGACCACTGATTGTTTTTTACTTCTCCATGTTACTAGATTACCCCAGACATAGGAACAGTATCGTGAAGTACTTCTTCTATCTATGACATCTCCTGCCCAGTCTGCATCAGTGTAGACTTTGATCCCTCGATTATCATTTTTCTTGAATAATAGACCTTTCCCAGGATTCAGTTTGAGGTATCTTAAGATTCTAGTAACAGCTTCCATGTGTTCGTCGATAGGATTGTTCATGTATTGACTAACAACACGTACCGCAAAACCAATATCACGTCTGGTATGAGATAGGTAAATGAGGCATCCCACTAACCTTTGATATCTCCCTTTGCCAACTGGTTTCTTGTCTGATCATGAACTGAGCTTTTTATTGAAGTCCATTGGAGTTGAGGCTGGTTTGCATCCTAGCATTCCTGTTTCCTTTAGTAAGTCCAGAACGTACTTGCGTTGTGAAACAAAGATGCCATGTTTTGATCGTGCAATTTCCATGCCCAGAAAATATTTAAGATTATCGAGGTTTTTTATCTCAAATTCTTTAGAAAGAAAATTTCTCAAATTTTCCAATTCTTCTTTGTAGTCACCCGTCAATATTATGTCATCCACATAAACGATAGGATAGCTCTTCTTTTGTTTGATGAGAATTTTACAAACAAAGTGTGGTCTGTTTGGCATTGAATATATCCATTTTGAATGATTGACTTTGTAAATTTTCCAAACCATGTCCGTGGAGACTGTTTAAGACCATACACAGATTTATTTAGTTTGCAAACTTTACCTCGGTTTGAAGAGTTCTCAAAACCTGGTGGAATTCCATATAAACATCCTCTTCAAGATCACCATTCAGGAAAGTATTTTTCACATCAAGTTGATACAAGGGCCAATCTTTGTTTGCAGCAATAGATAATAGCACTCTTATAGTGTTAAGCTTGGCAACTGGCGCAAAGGTTTCTTGATAATCAATTCCGTAGGACGGAGTGAAGCCTTTAGCAACAAGGCGAGCTTTATACCTCTCAATGCTCCCATCTGCTTTATGTTTTACAGTAAAGACCCATTTACAACCTACAGATTTCTTTCCAGGTGGAAGATCTGTGACGTTCTACGTACCATTTTTCACCAAAGTGGTAATCTCATCTTTCACTGCCTTTTTCCATTGGGGATCCATCAATGCCTCTTGAATTATTTTAGGAATCTGTATATTATCAATGCTAGAGACAAATTCCTGATAGGATGGTAACAACTTCTTATATGACACAAAATTCTCAATAGGATGTTCAGTACATGCACGAACTCCCTTTCTCAATGCAATAGGCAGATCTAAATCATTATGAGGAATATCATCATTATTAGAATCAATCAAACCTGAATGCATTTCTGGAGAGTGAAGATGAGGATCCGTTTCTGATTCATGGTGGTCCTCTAAATCTATTTTGTGCTCTTTAACTTTACCAGATTTATTTCTTCTTCTATAGACAATAGTTTCTTTGTCTTCTAGTTCTCGGTTAGGAGCATGAGTCAAAGATAAAGAAGGAATTAGAGGATTTTCAATAATTTGGGAAGATGAAACTTGATTATCAATGACTTGAGAGGTGGAAGGGTTGTTTATGCTAGAAATTCTATCCCAAAGATGAGATTCACTTGCATTCTCCCCCTGAATCTCAGAATTGTAATAAGCAAGATTTTCAAAAAAAGTGACATCCATAGAGTTACATATTTTCCGAGTTAAAGGAGATAACATTTATAACCCTTTTTATGAGAAGAATAACCTAAAAATATACATTTGATAGATTTAGGATCTAGCTTACTACGATTTTGAGAATGATCGTGCACAAAAGCCGTGCAACCAAAGATCTTCAGATCAAGAAGATTAATGAACCTTGTTTCTGGAAATGATTGCAAAACTTTGTCACATGGAATTTGAAAGTTGAGTACCCTAGAAGGTAGTCGATTGATAAGATAAGTAGTTGTAAGGACAGTCTCCCCCCAAAAGTATTTCGGTACTTTGGTGGAAAACATAAGTGAATGAGCAACTTCTAAAAGATGCCTATTTTTTCGTTCAGCAATCCCATTTTGTAGAGGAGTATCAACACATGAGCTCAAGTGAATGATACCTTCTTGTGTGAGGAAAGAAGCAAGAATAAAATTGAAATAATCTTTGGCATTGTCGGTCTTGAGGATCTGAATTTTTGTGTGAAATTGAGTTTGAATCATGGAATGAAACTTTTTAAATATTTCACTTACTTCAGATTTACTTTTCATAAGAAATACCCATGTTAGCCTTGTATGATCATCAATAAAAGATACAAACCATCTTTGCCCGGTTATGGTGTTTACACGTGAGGGTCCCCACACATCACTATGAATAAATGAAAATGGTTTAGAGGATTTAGATGATAATCTAGGATAGTGATTTCACGTGTGTTTTGCAAACTGACAAATTTCACAGGAAAAAGCATTTTGGATTTTTATTGATGAACAATGAAGGAAACATCTTTGACAAATACAGAAAATTTGGATGACCAAGTCGATAGTGCCATAACATAACATCAGTATTTTTATTTGAAATAGGCTGATTATTTAAAGAAAACAAACTGAATTTCTGAGACTTGACTGCAGATGAGATATCATCTTGTAGGATATAGAGTCCAGAACACATTTTAGCACTGTCAATCATCTTCCCCGAATCCAAATCCTGAAACACACAAAGATTTGGATAAAACTTAGTCTCACAATTAAGATCACGAGTAAATTTACTAATAGATAGTAAATTACAATTCAATTTAGGCACATATAGAACAGAATCGAGAGTTAGGTTCTTATTTAGTTTTACTGAACCCAAACCCTCAACCTTCGAGGATGTGCCGTCTGTTATTTTCACTGTATGATGCTCTGGACCAGTTTCATATTGAAATTCAGAAAAAATATTAGCATTTCTAGTCATATGATCTGACGTTCCTGAATCAAGAATCCATGTGTTAGGTCTTTTATTAACAAATAGAGCTACTGGATGATTACAGTTTATAGCAGTATTAGCATGTGAGGTTATGTGTGACTGGCTTAGGAGTTTCTGAAGTGCCTCGAGTTGTGCTTTATTGAATGGTGATGAGTCTGATCCACCCATTTTCCCTTCAGCATTGATATTTAAAGTGGCAGCAACGTTGCCATGACTTTCCTTGTCTTTCCATGAATTTGACTTCCAATCAACAGGCTTTCCATGAAGTTTCCAACATGTTTCTTTGAAATGTCCAGGCTTACGACAATGATCACACCATGGACGTCCCTTTTGTTGTTGATGCTCTTGATTTGCACCTTGAAAATGACCTCGGGTGGCTAAGACAGAGGACTCTTAATGAGATGAAAGAGTGGAGGAGCCCATCATAACTTTCTTTCGACTTTCTTCTTGTCAAACCTCTGAGAATGCTTATTTGACTTTAGGAAGAGGATTAGTACTCATGATTCTGCTCCTAACTGCATCAAGATCCTTATTGAGGCCATGAAGAAATTTGAAAGTTCTCCTTTTCTCCATAATACTTCTGTATAAAGTGGTGTCTTCTGCACACTTCCAAGAATAGGTTTCGAACAGATCTAATTGTTGCCAGTAACGAGTAAGAGTGTTGAAATACTGTGTGACTGTTGTATCTTCTTGACGGAGATCATAAAGAGCAGCTTCAATTTCAAATAATTCTGATGTGTTTTCAGAACTTGAATATGAATCCTTCACAGCATCCCAAAGTTCCTTGGCTGTTGAATATAGAATAAAATTTTCTCCAATATCATTATTCATCGAACCAATCAGCCATGATTTTATCATGTGATTATCTGCTTTCCATGTTTTATAATTTTGATCAGTTGATTTTGGAGTGCCAATTTCTCCTGTAAGGTATTCTTCATTTCCTTTTCCACCGATGAACATCATCACAGACTGAGACCACTGGAGATAGTTATGGCCGTTGAATTTGTGGCTGGTAATAATAGAAACAGCCTTAGCACCGTGAAAGGAAATACCAGTAGATATAACTGGATTAGAGAGAGTGGAGGTATGAGAGGACGCATCTGAAGTTACACTTTGCTTCTCGGTAGCCGTGATGAAGGATGCGTGAGAAGAATAGGAAGAGATGAACAGAAAAGGAAACGAGAAGGATTATGAATCAGAGATGCTCTGATATCGAGTGAATATGCAGAGAAATTGTTATTTCATTGTCATATGAACTACCTATTAATAGGCACATTACAACACACAAATAGATATACAAGCCTTAAAACAGGGATAGTTGTACTAAAGTCCTAAGAATCAGAGATATACATAAGTCAAGGATATTGGCATTTCTCTCCTCTAGTTCACACCTAATATGTACATCATAAATCTACAGGGTTTAATATTTATCAATCAATTGGTTAAAGCTAGTACTATTGCACATGGAACTATGTTTATTTTTCCAATTCTGTGAACCCTTTTCTGTTGGAAACTGTAGTTCTGTGAATTTAGTTTCAAGCAATGTGTAAGTTGATCTTAGGTGACCTTTAAGATGGCATTTGAATATGGGGATGTTGTTCAATTGGTAGAGTTTCACCGCGAGAGGGTTCGGGGTTCAATTCCCTGCATCTCCACTTTTTATTGGTAAACCTAAATTTCATAAGTTGCTAAAGAGAAGGAGCATTAGTTGGATATTAAAAAGTTGCTACCACTGGACATTGAGTCATTGACAATAGTAAGACCTTATTTTCGTATGTGACCTTATCATAGCATGAGCTCTATATTTATACACTTATTAATATCTTGCCTTCTTGCTCAGCTTCCATTCTAATTATGTAATGATCCACTCATATACGTGCTACTTGTCTTTACATGAGAAGTTTCCTAGCAAGATTGCTACCACTATTAGACCTAAAGGCTTAAAGTGATTTCTTAATGAAATATTTATAGCTGAATGCTCCTTATTCCCTATTTTGTAATATCTTTTTGTCTGCGGAAAACTGTAGGGTGTAGGTCCTGATTACAGAAATGGTGAATTAAGACAGCAACCAATGTGAAGTTACAATTTAGATGGACTTGAGAAATGCCTTCTTGAGTTCTTGTTGGGGAATGTAGCTCAAATCGTAGGGACATGTTTTGATCCCCTGCATCTCTAGTTTGTAAAATTTAATTTTCAGTCTTTGCAGATGATATATTACCTTTACTACAGGATGATGATCTTTATAATTGTATAGCAATAAACATTTTTGTCTCAAATTTCTTTCTTCAGTTTTATATCAATTGACCATTGTAAACATGCTATTTCACATTAGTAGATGTAGCTTACTGCTTAGCTACTTTTGTCTTCTTGTGTGAACCTTTCTTGCAGTGAACTGTTTTTATCTATCATATAAACTATGTTGTTTGGGATGGGCTACATCGTACATCGCTGACTATTGTAGTTATAAATTATAATCCTTGGTTGGTTTGTATGTTAGTCTCATCTTGCAAGTCTTAATTGATTATAATCCTTGGTTGGTTTATATGTTAGTCTCATCTTGCAAGTCTTAATTATGTATAATTGGAATGAAATCTTTGAAAAGTTATTCAATTTCAAATGCTACCAAAATTAGCCTTAATGATCTGTGTGCACCTAACAACCCATGTGGCAAATCTGAATATGATCCAACCAGGTAGTTTGGTTCTGTAAGTATAAAGGAGTAACTAGTTGCTGTAGTTAAGGTTAATGGTGATGTGCGGATATGTCTTTTTACAGCCTGGATTTCCTTTTTTACATATTGTTCCTTATGATGGAACAAATTTCTACCCTGTTAAATCAGGTACACCAATCTTTACTCTTTAGAAATGTTAAACCATACGTCTCTTAAAGTTTGCTCCCGAGTCGGAAAGAATCCGTGGTTTTCCCTGAATAGTATATGTGCAGGTGTTGTATGACTTAATTCTAGTCAGTAATGAGACCTCACCCACAAATCAACCCCCCTACATTCCCACAAGAATTACACTTATTTGCTTTGATGTTTGATGCATAACTGGGATGCCTTTGACTTTTTCTCATAGAGCTCCTACAACTTGCTTTGCCAAAATTTTTATTTCTAGATTGGCCAAGTGTTAGCAGTCAATCATGAGAAGTTCCGTTTCTATCAATTGGGTGCATTTTAAGATTCTTCTATTTTTTTATGGTTTAATTATGTGTGTGTGGTTTGCATTTGATGTCACTCTCTGAAAAACAGTAAACTATTCGACTGCATCGCTTTTGAAATATCTTTTTACTTTCACAAGTACTAATGTTGACTGAACTTCCACTAATCCTGCAACTAGAAAGTTCCCAAGTAGGAATACATGATTTTTATGACACATCTAAATCTTGAAAATTATAACAACATCAGTATTATAAACTTATAATTCAAGCTGCCATTAGCCAGAGGTTCAGTTGGGTTGGTAAGTTTTTTTAATATGGTATGAATAGCAATTTTTATTCGTACCTTTACTTCGAGAGGGTGCAGCCGTACCTAAAAAACGATTATACAATTTTCTGAGTCCCTCTTATTGATTTTCAACACTATTGGCTCTATAACTCTGGTAGTGATATATAATTTATGATGTTAAATTGTTAATGTTAGACTTCTAGATGACACTTCATGAGCAATGAGCGTAGTATAGTAGACTTCAAAATGCCGCTGCTCAATTTGGGTAAAATTTTGTTGCATATCGAGTAAAATTTGCTGCAAGGGTTGATGCAGCTGTGCTTCGCAAAAATCATTGGATTTTATGCTTATCCTAACAGGCTTAATAGCTTGGGTTCTTGTTTATTGATATGATATGGGAATAATATACGAAAAATATTTGTCCTTGTTCAATTTTGTTATTAATGATCCACACAAATACATAGTATGTTATTGGACATTTGCAGAATCAGCTTAGGGAAGGGCATACTTTATTGTAGTGCTTGATAACTCTCAATTCTCACCTGATAAGGGGCCAATAGAGGTTGTTTATTGTAAATCGGAAGGCATCAAAAATTTTCTTATTTGGTCCTCAACTTATCCGTTGTTACATTAATGTTCCCTTTATTCAGAGGACTCCAAGGTGAAGACCTTATTGTGTTCAAGTAGTAACTAATGTCTAAGTTGTTCATATGCTTGCTTCAAGGTTCCAACTTCCAACTTCCAAAATAGTTCGAATCAAAACGCATCTCTCATTTTTTTTGTTCCCGACAAAACTTGCATTTCATGAGATCATTAAGTTCAAGTTGCTGATTAACCTAGAAGTTAAATCCATCAAGTCGATCTAACACAACTTCGTTCATGGATTGGATTTTTGTTGCTTGTTGTTCTAGATTTGCATGTGAAGTACTTTAAAGTTTACTATACTATTATCCCTTAATACATGCTGGAGTACATGATTAGTCAATTGTGCTTTTTGTTTTCATGTCAATTTTCCTCATGTTGTATTGAGATCCTTGTTGCTAGTACGTAGTACCCTTTTTGGATATACAAAAGTTGAAGAATCAAAGCTGTATATATATCTGACTCACACACACACACACACAGATGCACATATAAACTAGGAAAACAAAATTGATATATTGAGATGATTCACAAAGTGAGATTACAAGCCTTAATAAAGAAAAACTGAAACAAGGAAACTTATAAACTACTCCACGATTCTGTTATTATGGTAACAAATACCTATGATAAAATCTCAACCAAACAAACTTATATGACTAAATCTCAACTGTATACAATGATTGACAACTGATTTATTTACTAAATCAAATCATAAAAACCAAATTTAAATTACTCCCAACAAATACCCCCTTAATCTAAATTTGGTTTGTCTTGTATGTTCCTGATTCCAAGCAATGAACACAGTCGCTCAAACTTCACAGTTGCCATGGCTTTTGTCAATATGTCAGCACGATGTTCACCTATTTTTATGTGCTTAATCACAGTTTCACCACGCTCCACACATTCTCGAATAAAGTGATAACGAATGTAGATGTGTTTGCTATGCCCGTGGAACACTGGATCCTTGGCCAGGTCAATTGCTGATTTATTGTCTATATAGAGAACCATAGGGCCTATAAGTTTCGTAACCATATACCTTGACAAGCAGCTGCTGTAGCTGCCATAAACTCATCCTCGTACGAAGAAAGAGCCACACAATGCAGCTTCTGAGACTGATAAGATATATTTTTATATATATTTTATATAATTTTATTCCCATATTTTATTGCATTTTGCATTGATTTGGATATTTATTTAATAAATTTTGATGTTTTATTGTAGGAAGGCAATAATTTATAAGTTTGGAAGATTTTGGGCTTAAAGAAATATTTTGGAGCTAAAATTGGAAGAAATTCGGATTTATTGGGCTACACTCGCCTCCTACAGTATTTATTTCATATAGAGTTGTAGGAGTCGGATTTGGACGATCTTATAGTCCACGCGAAACTTAGAAAATTATCTTCAATTCAGAGGGATTAAATAAACAAAAATCCGATTGGAGCAGCTCGAAATCTGAGGAGCAAATACAGTTCCGAATTTTAATGGATTTGGAATTTTCTTGAAATTCGAGAAAAATAAAGAAAAGACAAAATAAAAAAATAAAGTGCAAAGAAGAATAAAAGAAGAAGGAAAAAGAATTAGGAGTTTGGAGCAAATTGGAATATTTCAAACACACCCCAAAACCTTCATTTGACTTTATATTTCAAAAGTTTCGAGAAGCAGCAATCTTGGAAGAAAAACAAGTGCAGCAAACTTTGAAAACCAAAAGCAGCATCTTGGAAAACAAGAAGTCCAGCATGATTTTTATGACTTGCATGTTGCTTTCATATACAAAAAAGTTACTTGACAAATCCTATAAATAAACCTTTTGATTTGTTCAGTGAGGGGGACCAAAAACATTACACTAGACACCAACTTAGACACAAAAAACAGACAAACACACTGCATATCACATTTCTACATAGCTTTTTCATTTGGCTAGTGCAAGTTTTGGAGCTAGGGGCTTGATTTTCTTTCTTCTCTTTTATGTACACTTTGGCTTAATTCTCCATTTTATTGCAAATTTGAGGTACTCTTTAATTTTATCTTGTTTGTTAATATATGTTTTACATGTCTTGTTTAATTATTTTTGTCAATTCTATTAATAGAATGAGTGAGTAGTTTATTTCTAGGGTGTAAGGGGAAGCCATGTTTATACCACGATAATGCTTTAATCTTATTAGTTGTTTAACGAATATAAAATAATTCTAATCGATATGTTATGAAATTTAATTTGTGTTATCGGCCGGTATCATTAATTAATTATTTGTGAATAGGAATAATAGATCGAGAGATTTTATTCACTAGAGGCATACATACGATTAGCGGAATTGAATTTTAGTGCGAGAGCATAATTGGATTTTTGAGAGCGTTAATGCATGAGAGAGATTAACACATGCTCTAATTATTTAAATCCGTTAAATTACTACATCCATATAATTTGTTTCGGTGTAAACATGGTGAACCCGGTCGCTCTAGACTTTTAGTTAATCGACTTTAAAACACACTTATTTGCGTTATTTAGTTATATAAAAATTCTCAATAATTGTTTTTAATAATTTGTGATAATTAAATTAAAATTGATAAAACCTGTCTCCCTGTGAACGAACATAAAAATATACTACATCAGAGACACCCATGTGATCAAACTCTCATTAAGGTAGAAAGCCATTCCCCCCGTGCTCTTCCTGTCATCAATATGCCCTACCAAATCACTATCAGAATACCCAGACAACACAATGCTGTTACCGCTTCCCCATGAGTACATCAAACCGTAGATTAAAGTACCTTTCAGAGAGCGAAGAATTCGTTTCATAGCGTTCCAATGCATCACAGTAGGTCGTTCCATATATCTACTTACAATCCAAATAGCAAATGCCAAATCTGGTTGAGTATGGACTAAATACCACAGGCATCCTACAATACTCCTGTACTCAGTTGAATCCACCAGTTTCCCATTTTCATCCCTATGTATTTGTACAGTTGGCTCCATAGGATATTTTGTGGGTTTGCAGTCTGCCATGCCACTCCTCTCCAAAACTTTCTTTGCGTAAGATGTCTGCTTCAGCTCAATATTTTCTTTCTTCTGATTTACCTCTATGCCAAGATAATGAGATAGCTTACCAAGGTCACTCATTTCAAAATTATTGCTCATCTGCTCCTTAAACTGTTTGATGAGTGACAAGCTTGATCCCGTAACCAATAAATCATCTACATAAACCCCAATTACCAATACTTCACTATTCTCATGCTTCGTGTACACTGCATGCGCATATGGGCATTTAGTAAAACCCAAGCTATCCAAGCACTTGTTCAATTTAGCATACCAAGCCCGTGGTGCTTGGCGCAGCCCGTATAGCGCCTTCATCAACTTATACACCATATTCTTCTTTCCTGACTTCACAAACCCTTCTGGCTGTTCTACATAGACATCTTCTTATAAGTCACCATTTAAGAACGCAGATTTAACATCAAGGTGGTGGACTTCCCAGCTATTTTTAGCTGCTAATGCTAACAACAATCTTACTGTTTCCAAACGTGTAACTGGTGCAAACACCTCTTCAAAATCTACTCCCTGTCTTTGAACATATCCTTTCGCAACAAGTCTCGCCTTATACTTCACAATATCTCCTTCAGTGTTTTTTTTTAGTGTATAAACCCATTGCAAACCTATTGGTTTGTGTCCTGATGGCAACTCAACTAACTTCCAGGTGTTGTTTCGCTCAATAGCCTCAATTTCAGTTTTCATAGCATCTTTCCATGATTCTTCTTTAACAGCTTGGTAAAAAGATACTGGCTCCTCGATGCCCAGTAGTAACAACTCCTCCTCAAGTTCTATCTCTTTTGTGTTGTCGTATATGTCACGTATTGACCTGAACCATTTAGGAGGAGTGCTGCTTCCATCTGATTCTCCTGAACTGTCTTTACTATGTTGAGATGATTCTGAAGAGTGGTTAGGTGTTTCAGGCCCCTCTGTATTGGGTTCATCAGTAAGTTCTGTGTGGGCTTCTTCAACTACAAACTCAATATGAGATTTAACAACATCACCACTTACATCTGTAATCCTTTCGTTCTAGTCCCATGCTTTTGACTCCACAAAAATGACATCTCTACTAACAGACACTTGTTTCTTCACTGGATCGTACAGGCGATATGCCTTTGTACCGGGGCTCCCTTCCAAGATAAACTACATATTTAATACGATCATCCAGTTTCTTTGTATACATACTTAGCACCTTCATAAACGCACAACAACCAAAGACCTTAATATGACTAACATCAGGCTTCGATCCTGACCATGCTTCATATGGTGTACAATTGGAGAGTGCTCGTGTAGGTAGCCTGTTAAACACGTACACATAATGGCGTACTGCTTCACCCCAAAACTCTGATGGAACCTGCTTTTCTTTCAAAAAAACTTCTCGCCATAGCCATGACCGTTCTATTCCTTTATTCGACCACACCGTTTTGCTGTGGGGTGTAAGGGGCAGTGTAATGTCTAAGGATTCCAGCATTCTCACAATATTTAGTAAATTGCAATGAACAAAATTCACCACCCCTATCTGTACGTAAGGCTTTAACCTTTTTCTCTGACCCATTTTCAACAAGTGCTTTAAAGTTCTTAAACGCCTCAAGTGCTTCATCTTTAGTTGATAAGAAATACACCCACATCATACGACTAAAGTCATCAACTAAGAGTAAGAAATACCTCTTTCCGGATGTTGTTGGTGGTAAGATTGGTCCACATATGTCCCCATGTACCAACTCCAGTATTTTCTTGGACATATAAGTCGACTGGGAAGGAAAAGGAGTCCTTGTTTGCTTAGCCATGAGACACCCCTTGCATACTTCTTTAGGTTGTGCCAGTTTTGGTAGTCCTACGACCATATCATTCCTCTTCCTCTGTCTTTGCAAGCAAACAACCATGATGAGATTCTTCAAGTAAAATCTTATACATAGTTTGTTGACCTCTTAACTTTCATTAACAAATTTCCTTTTGTATCATATACCCACAAATATTCACCCTCCATCACTACCTTATTACCTCCTTTTGACATTTGCCAAAGACTGATGATATTGTTACATAGAGTTAGAATGTAAAACACATCATTGAATATCTTCTCTTCTCCAGTTTTACACTTAAATGCAATCGATCCCTTTCCTTTGATACTGACTGTTGAACCATCATCGAACTTCACTTCTACTATCACCTTCTCATCCAATTTTGAAAACTTTGTTTTGTCTCCCGTCATGTGATTGCTTGCTCCGTTATCAAGATACCACAATTGTGAAAACTTTCTCGCTCTCTCTCTCTCTCTCTCTCTTACTTGTCTCCAGGCTGGGAAAGACCTTTTCTTCATTCAATAACACCATCTTAACTTTGCTTTCATCCAACTCAGACAGCAACAGGGCAGGTTCTTCATCATCCTTGATTGGCATCAGGTTTGCCTCGATATTTCTCATGACGAGGTCTCTTACATTCTGCAGCGTAATACCCCAATTACAAATAAAACATCTCGAACTACTTCTATCACGACCACCCTGGTAACTACGACCACCACGACCCCTGAAATTTGATTTCCCCTCTGTAGCTTCTTTGTTGGTTCGTTTCATCCAATCTTCACGGGTGAGTAACAACTTCCCCTCATTTTTCTCCCGCTTAGACCACTCTTCCTCTGTCAACAGTAGTTTGCCACTTCCAATCTCGTTTCCGCCCCTAATCCTTTCATCATGGGCTTGGAGAGAACCAACAACTTCCTCGACCGTCATTTTCTCCATGTCTCCAAACTGTTCAATAGTCGAGGCAATTTATAGAAACTTTGGTGGTACTGCCCGTAATATCTTCTTAACAACATATGATTCCTTCATTTCTTCTCCTAAGGCTCGAATAGTGGACACCAAACCATTCAGCTTCATGGAGAAATCATCGAGTTGTTCGTTGTCATCCATACGCAGCATCTCAAACTCTGCTCTCAGCGTCTGAATCCTGGCCTTCTTTACACAATTATCTCCTTGGCACATGACTTTAATAGCCTCCGAACTTTCCTTTTCCGTCTTCTTCTCAGAGATTGACAATAGCATGTCCTCAGGTATGCCTTGGTAAATCATAGCCAAGGCAACCTTATCGATTTTCTCTTCGACCACTGCTTTTGCATCGCTCGATTCTATAGCAGTCCACATTCCTTGAGCCTGCATATAAACCTTCATCTTCAATGCCCATGTCGTGTAATTTCCTCTGGCCAACATTGGGTGTTAACCCATAGGATCCTGTCTTCCCTTTTCCCGTATCCATGTCATAGCTTTTTTATGAGTACTCTGAATATTGCTCTGATACCAAATGAAGAATGAAAGATGTATATATATCTGACTCACACACACACAGATGCACATATAAACTAGGAAAACAAAACTGATATATTGAGATGATTCACAAAGTGAGATTACAAGCCTTAATAAAGAAAAACTGAAACAAGGAAACTTCTAAAATACTCCACGATCCTGTCATTACGGTAACAAACACCTATGACCAAATCTCAACCAAACAAACTTATATGACTAAATCTCAACTGTATACAATGATTGACAGCTGATTTATTTACTAAATTAAATCATAAAAACCAAATTTAAATTGCTCCCAACGAAGGTAAGGCATCTCCAAGAAGAAATCAAAGCATTTGATGTTGAGCTCAGTCCCGAAATGAGCTAAGTTTTTGATAGGGTTCTTTACGTTTTCATGTCTATTTTCCTTATGTAGTATTGAGATCCTTGTTGCTAGTGCCATTTTTGGAGAAACAAAGGTAGGGCAGCTCTAAAAAGTAATTAAAACATATACGGTATGAGCTTGTTCAGAAAGAAGCTAAGATTTTGATGTGGTTCATTTGAGTTCCAGAAACCCTGTCCGGGCCAGCATTCATATGTTTTTGTGACTTTCTTACATTTTTATCCATGACATTTTATTATCTGATACTCCATTATCTCCAGAGTTCAGTAGATGAATACTTTTCTAATTCTTTTGTAAATCCAACTGTGGTTTACTCGATTAGTCTAGCAGCCTATAAGCCTTAGATAGAAGTTCCTTACGATTATGAGACCAAAAAAGACTAAGATGATCCCCATGCATATTCAACTTGCGACGAGGAACAAAGATGAGCTGAGCAAGTTACAGTATTAGGATCTGTGACGATTATATTGTTAATGGAGGAGTCCTGCTGCTGCATGTTAATTCGATTTTGTTGCCAAAAGAGGTTGGCAAGGACAAAGCTAAAGTTGGATTTGTTTCTCAGTTTCTTAAGTAGTAATGTAGCACTACCAGGTAATGAAATTCATTGATCTGATTGTCTATAGTAGGGAATTTTTTAATTACCATCTTTCGAAGATGATCCTTCTGGTTATATGCTATGCATGTTTGGTTTATTGTTTCTTCATTTTACAATAGAAGTATTGGACTAACTAAAACTAACTTCTACACCAAAGTAAATCTTCCTTCTACTTTAAAGTTTATTTTATTATTTCAAGTACATATTCAGTAAAATAATTTAACCATGATTCTGGCAAATTTCAAATTTTTTTACCACATTATTATGTTGTACTAATATATATATACTAGCTTATAACCCGTGCATTGCACGGGTTTCTTGTATTATATTTTTATTTAATATTATGATCATGTTTTTATATAATCATTATTTTTAATAAGTATTTTAATTTTAATTTGATATAATATAATATACTCATGTTTACGGATTATATTAATATTTCGTTATTATAAACAATGTATACGATTTTTAATATATTTTATTAATAATTGAGAATTAATATAGTGTGATATTTTCGAATATATATTAAAGATTGTAAGATTTGTTGTAAATTAAAAAGGTAATGTGTTTAAATTGTAAAGGAAATATTAATGATTGAAAGATATGATACGATTGATCATTTTAGGTGTTTATAAAATGTAATATCTTCAAATAAAAGTAATTGTAAAAAAAACAATCGACTAATTACCACTAATTATATTATGTTATTATATATTCTGAGGTCTTATATTTTTTTTTGAAAATTATAGTGTGATATTTTCGGGCATATATTAATGATTGTAAGATTTGTTTTAAATTAAAAAGTAACGTGTTTTAATTCAAAATAAAATATTAATGATCGAAAGATGTGATACGATTGATGTTTTTAGGTGTTTATAAATGGTAATATGTTCAACTAAAAGTATGATTGAAGTTTTTAGGTGTTTATAAAAGGTAATATATTCAACTTAAAGTAATATGAAAAAGGCAATTGACTAATTACCATTAATTTTATTATGTTAATCGTTTAATTACCATTAATTGTAACATATTTTAATTTGAACAGAAATATTAATGATGGAAAGATATGATACGATTGATGTTTTTAGGTGAAAATATTAATGATTGAAAGATATTAGGTGTTTATAAAAGGTAATATGTTCAACTAAAAGTAATATAAAAAAGGCAGTCGACTAATTACCATTAATTTTATTATATTAATGTGAAAAAGGAAATTGACTAATTACCATTAATTTTATTATGTTAATCGTTTAATTACCATTAATTATAACGTATTTTAATTCGAAAAAAATAGTAATGATGGAAAGATATGATACGATTGATGTTTTTAGGTGTTTATAAAAGGTAATATCTCGACTAATTACCAAAATTGTATTATGTTATTATTTATTTTAGGTGTATTTATTTTTCTTTATAATGAAGGGTTAATAAGTAAATTCACTTAGTACCAAAAAACAGGTACCAAAACTTTTAATGTTTCGAAATTTATATATATATATATATATATATATATATATATATATATATATATATATATATATATATATATATATATACTACTATATAAATTCCGAAACATTGAAAGTTTTGGTACCTATTTTTTGGTACTTAGTGATTTTACTTATATACCCTTCATTATAAAGAAATATAAATACACATAAAATAAATAATAACATAATATAATTAATGGTAATTAGTCGAGATAATACCTTTTATAAACACCTAAAAACATCAATCGTATCATATCTTTCCATCATTAATATTTTCTTTCCAATTAAAACACGTTATAATTAATGATAATTAGTCGATTAAGATGATAAAATTAATGGTAATTAGTCGATTGCCTTTTTCAAATTAATGGTAATTAGTGATTGCCTTTTTCACATTTACTTTTAGTTGAACATATTACCTTTTATAAACACCTAAAAACATCAATTTTATCATATCTTTCAATCATTAATATTTTTACGTTACCTTTTTAATTTATAACAAATCTTACAATCATTAATATATACATGAAAATATCACATCATATTTCTCAATTATTAAACAAATATATTAAAAATCGTATACATTCTTTATAATAATGAAACATGAATATAATCTGTAAACATGAGTATATTAAATTATATTAAATAAAAATTTAAAAAATTATTAAAAACAATGATTATGCAAAAACATAATTATAATATTAAATAAAAATTATAATATAATACAAGAATTCCGTGCATTGCACGGGTTATAATCTAGTATATATAATGCTTGGAGATCGGAAAGTTACCAGAAGCGTTCAAGATATTTTTCTTGAATTTTCGTTTTTCTGAATTTTTTATTAAAATTAGTTTTCTTGCATTAAATAGCTCATAATGACATATTAATTAGTAATTAATGAAACCTAACAAATACGTATTAAATTTATTTTATTTTATTTATTTAAAAAAGGGCTTTTTTGATAAATTTATTACTAAAAGTAATTTTTTGCAATTTTACTTTTGTTAAGAAAAACTATTTGCAAATTTACCATTTTAATTGCAATTATACCAATTTCTTTTTAAAATTGCAAAAATTCACATCTTTATAAATTAGATGTACCACAGTGAGGACTACGTCCTCTGTCATTTCCTTCAACCAAACACCATCATCAGTATTCAACACCCCCAAAATTCTCAATTAACTCCTTTTCACAAATGGGTGGTAATGGCAAACACGTATGGAAAATCGAATCGAATCGCCACCGGAGAAACGAGAAGTGAAATCGGAGAAAGTCGGAGATATCGTATTATTTTATTTTGCAATTCTACCAGATGCAACTTCTTTAACAATTTAGCAAATTTGAAAGCAACCCAAATCAATCAAATGCAACTCCCAAAGCCACCGAAATCAACCAAACGCAACATCCAAAACCACCGAAATCAACCAAACGCAACTTCATCCAAATCAACCAAAATCTAAAACAAAAGCTCCAAATCCGAAAGCAGTTCTTTCCCAATCGATAGATACGAATCACCTGATTATCTACTGAGGTAGGTGGTGCCCCAGCGGGGCCAATTCGATCTAATGGAGGCGGAGGTGGAGTTCGACGTCGATCGGAGATGATGGTTTGAGGAGGTAGAGGTCGGGGCGGGAAAATAGAGATAACAACGACGATGAGGGAAGAGAGAGAGAGAGAGAGAGAGAGAGAGTAGTGGAATACTTCGGTGAAATGGGGGGAGAGAGAGAAGAGAGCGAGAGGGGGAAGAAATGGGGGTGAACTATCGTAGTTTCGCAAGAAAAAAATAGAGCCCCGTATTTTTGCAATAAATTAAAGAAGATAGTATTTATGCAAAATAAAGTAGAAAACCCAGTATTTTTTGTAAATTACCTTTAAAAAATTATAAATTTTTTTTTGAGCATTATAATTATTATTTCAATATTAAATATTAATTACATATATAATGAAGTTTGTTTTAGGTAAAATGACGACTAAAAATTATTTACATTGCGTTACCAGAAGCATTCAAGATATTTTTCTTGAATTTTTGTTTTTTTTGATTTTTTATCGAAAAGTTACCAGAAGCGTTCAATATATTTTTCTTGAATTTTCGTTTATAAAAATTATTTTCTTGCATTAAATAGCTCTTAATGACATATTAATTAGTAATTAATTATAATAAATATGTATTAAATTTATTTTATTTTATTTATTTAAAAAATTATAAAACTTTATTTGAGCATTACGATTATTATTTCAATATTAAATATTAATTACATATATAATTAAGTTTTTATAGGTAAGATGACGACTAAAAATTGTTTACATTGCGTCCTTTTTTATACCCTATCGAATAACACTCCAATTTCTTTTTGGACAACTGTTGTACAGACGATCCTTAACTTCTCAACCTGTAATAAAAATAATACAAATATTTTTTTATTTTTATACATGAATAAGTTATACATAGGTTATGACCAAAAATATTAAACTGAAAAAACCTAATTTTCTCGGTAGATTAAATCGATAAAAATACACCCGTTCATTACATTATGTCAAAATAAATTAATATTCTAATTAAAATTTTTTTTACACTATTATTGAACATTTATGTTATGAGGAGGGCGTCGGCTTTAATAGGTGTTATTACATGTAATATTAATAACTTTTGATTGCAAAGACTACGTTCGTAATATAATTGCTACTTTTTATGTTTATGATATTTTGAGATTATGAAAATTTTAGATATAAAGAGAGTATTTTTAAATTTATAATTCATGTAAATTGTTTTAAATCAATTTTAAAAAAAATTAAGAGACCAATCAATTTTTAAAATAATAAAAAATGAAAATTTAAAAATGATTTTTTTTAAAAATAATAAAATAATAAAAATAATAATTCATCTATTTTCAATATTTATGAACCGCGCGAAGCGCGGATAAGTTTCCTAGTTTATTTTCTTATGCTAAGGATTTTTTTACTAAATTCGGTTTAATAATTAACAAGAAAATTACAAGAACTTTTAAAGTTGAATTGAAATTAAATTTGTAGCACAAATATTGGAAATGTAGTTGGGAATTAAGTCATAATGATTAATTCAGAGTCCCAAGATAAATTTTGTTTCAGACATTTTAAACTACTTTAAGGTGTCTAAAATTATTATTTTCACATTTTTTTTCGTGAATAAAAATAAACTAGCGTAAAAGTTCATGCAAAGCACGGGCACTGAACTAATTTCTCGTCCAAAATTGTATATATATTCAAATAATTTTGTAACTAAAAATATGATAAACGATAAAATTTCAATTTATCTAATATTTTAATATTTATTTTGTAATTTTACATACCATTTTTTAATTTTATATTTTGAATTATTTTTTAACTCAATTTTAAAATTTTATAAATATTTTAGTTGATATTAAATATGATAAGACGACCTTAATGACCCATGCATGTATATGAAGTTTACAATCAAAATTTTTGATTTTATCGTATACTGGTCTAAGTACTCAATCATTATATATTATATTGATCAATTTGTCATATTATATAAAAATTAATATAAACCACACTCTATAATCGAGCTATAGTCGAAAGAATGTCCAAAATACCCATTCTGGGGTGTGTATTTGCCCAAAATACATATTTTCATAAACAACTGCCTAAAATACCTACATATGTCAGATACTCCTTACCCAATGGAGTATCAGCTGTGATACTTCTTACCCAATGGAGTATCACGTGTGATACTCCTTACCCAGTGGAGAGTATTAGGAGTGAGTATCAAGGGTGATACTCCTATCAGGGCTGATACTCCTTAGCCAGTGGAGTATCACACTGATACTCCTATGACATTGGCGTATCATCCTGATACTCTTCTGACAGTGGAGTATCTGGTGGGTATTTAGGGCACTGTCTATTCAATATGGGTATTTTGATCAAATGTTCTTGAAAAATGGGTATTTTGGGCACTCACCCCTATAGTCTAACTGATCATTATAAATAGTTATTGTAGTTTTGTAATATTTATGATTTGAAAATTTATATCTTTTTTGATTTTATTTAATGTTAATTATGTTACTTTTTTATATATAACATAGATCAATTTTTCAATTATTTTTAGAGTTCTTATCTTTTTAATATAATTTCAATAATTTTTCGTGTATGTTGAAATATTTATGTTTTTAGACCAATCGTATATTTAATTCGTTGAAAGTCTAAATAGTTGGTCGACTAAAATTTCCTAATCTAACCCATATATTTAAATTTTTATATACCTAAAACTAATGTGATGCAATTATTAATTATGTATGATTTGATAACTAAAATTTACATATTTCTTAAAACCAAATTTTATTTCAAGAATTTAATATCAACATGAATACGCATATAAATAAATCTCTTTTTTTGTATTCGATTACAGTATGTATAATCTAAAATTTTATTTTTATATCAATTATCTAAAATGGCAAAAGAGAATTGTAGAGTATACTCAATAGATAGAATATTTTTTATAATTTTATCTATCCAATATTCTAGAAATAATATAAATCAATATTTTATTTACTCAAAAGCAAAATAAATATATTTCACTTTATCAATTTATTTGGTACAGTTACACATAGGATACTCTCTTATGAGAGTCGCCTGAGATCCCCCTCCCCCCCTCCTCTCCCCCCTCCGCCCTCTACCCCTCCTCCCCTTCTTCACATCTTTCCTCCCGCAGCCCCTCCTCCCCTTCTTCATATCTCCTCCGCCTTCCCCCTCCCATCCTCTAGTTCTTGAGCTTCAATAAAATCGAGATCTAGATCTCTTGCCGTACCCATCTTTTTGGGTTGTTTTTTCTCCCCAATTGTTTGGGGTTTATGTTTAGTTGTGTTTTATTTTTGGTTGTTGGGTTGCGTTCTCCACTGAAATTGGTTTATCTGGCATTTTGGGAAATCTTGAAAGCTTGTATCGAAATATAATATAATTAATGGTAATTAGTCGATTAACATAATAAAATTAATGGTAATTAGTCGATTGCCTTTTTCACATTAACATAATAAAATTAATGGTAATTAGTCGATTGCCTTTTTTACATTTACTTTTAGTTGAATATATTACCTTTTATAAACACCAAAAACATCAATCGTATCATATCTTTCGATCATTAATAATTCCTTTCGAATTAAAACACGTTACCTTTTTAATTTAAAACAAATCTTACAATCATTAATATATACCCGTAAATATCACACCATATTTTTCAAGAAAAATATAACACCTAACATAAATAATGACATAATATAATTAATGATAATTAGTCGATTGCTGTAATAACCGCGGATTTTCATATAAATTTTCCTACTCGTTATTTAAATTTTATTTAAGATCGATGCACTAGTATATTTTAATTAGCGCATTTTTGTAAAATTTCAAAATTTTATATGTTCATAAGTAAGTAAATATTATATTATATCTATTTAATTATATTTATTTTGTATTTATTAAAATTATGAAATTTAGGAAAATAAGATTTTAGTTTTGGGTCGAATTTATTTTAAAAAACGAAATTAGAGTCTCGTTTTAATCGGCCAGCAGGGGAGAAACGATAGAGGAGGGGACAACATTTTCTTTTACAAACACGATATTCTTTCACAGAACACGAGTATTCTTTTCGTGGAACACAAAATGTTCCATCACTTTCTTTTTTCAGTCCCCTACGTTTTGTCTCCTTCAAATTATATAAACATATAATTTGAAGCCACTCACATCAACATCACACAAAACATATACTTTCTTTTATTCTATCTCTGTCAAAGCCACAGACTTCTACTCCTCTTATTTTGAAAACAAAAAAACCCGTCCATATACATAGATAGATACAGGGTATGAATTTTTCATGCTTAAAAACTGTTTGTTATGTGTCTTATATGATTTGATGTAGAGTATTATGATTTTATTATGTAAGTTTAGGGATTGTGTTGATTAATTTGGGGTTTCTAAACTTGAATTGATTGGCCTGAATTATATGATTTGGGTATGATTTATAATTGAGAATTTTGATTTTGGTGATGACTTGTGTTGATCGTCCGGGAGAGGGCACCACCGCGACGGTAATGGTGATCGACGGTGGTGGGTTTCGTCGGTGATGTAGGAGGCAGGGGGGATGGTATCGAAGGAGATAGAAGGGGAGAGATTGAGAGATTGGAGTGGAGCAGAGAGAGGAAAATGGCAAGGGAGATGAGGGAGTCAGGAGAGATAGAGATAGAGAGAGGGAGAGAGAGGGGGAGAGAGAGAGAGAGGAGAGGAGGAGGAGGAGGAGAGTGAAGAGCTTGAGAGGAAGGAGAGGGAAGAAGGGGGGACAAAGAGAGATACGAAGGCGGAGAGAGAAAGATTAGATGGAGGTAGAGAGATGAGAACGGAAAGAGAGAGATGAGGGCGGAGGGTGAGATTGAGCGAAGAGAGAGTGAGGTCGAGATTGAGAGAGAAGGGAGAAGCGGAGGGAGAGATGAGAGATTGGTGTGCGAGGGAGAGAGATTGAGAGAGAGAGAGGGAGAGGATGGCGAGAAAGAGAGAGTTGTTCGGGAGAGAGACAGTGCTCGGGAGAGAGATAGTGCTCGGGAGGGGGAGGCACGGCGGTGGTGGTGGCAGGTGGGCCCCACGCGCCGCTGTTGCCATTATTAATAAAATAATAAAATATTACAGTTATAATAATAATATTATTGGTCGAACGTTTTAATCGGGATTTATATAAATAAATAAAAGGGGTTCAATTGGTTTCGTTAAAATTGGTATATTATTTAATTTGGTTAGTAATAAATAATTTATAAAAATGGTGGAATTGATTAATTAATTAAATAGAAATATTTTGTGATTATTTGGACATAATGTAGAGATTTAATGATTTATTGATTTGTTGATAAAAGAGGGAATAATAATAAATAAATAGAGTTAAATGAGGTTTTATTTTGGAAAGCTAATATTAAATATTTTCGGACTATTTTGATTAACCGGATCGGATCAGATTATTTTAGAGGCTAAAATCAGAATAATATTTAAATATTTACGAGATTTAAAATTGGATAATTGCCGTTATTTTCGGTAACCATATTTTTGTTTAAGTGGGATTTACGGATATTAAAATAGTATATATTTTCTAGATTTGATTTCTGAACTCGAAGAAGAGTTATTATCCGGGAATTATTTTCCATTAATTATGTTAGAGATTTTCAGTAAATATTTTAGTATTTAAATATTTTATTATCGGATCAGGAATATTTTATTTTATTTTTACGAATCGCTCACGTATTTCTGGTTGCCGTTTTTAGAGAATAATTTTCGAGCCGTAGATCGAAGCCAAGTTCACTGGTAGAGTATAAATTTTATCTGTATTTATTTGCACTGCGAGACCGAGGCAAGTTCATTCCTACCCTAACTCTCGGAAACTTTGTATTCTTTCAAAATATTTTATTCTTTATTTAACTCCGAGTTATCAATTATGAGATTTATCTGTTGTTCCTTATGATGAAATATTCTCTTGTGAGCATTATTTTCTCGTTAAATATTACGATACTGTTAATTTAGTTTACTTGTGAATTATACTCCCTATAAGCGTAGAAATAAATTCGTTGCTATCGGGTCGATCTCATTAATTCGAGGCGACTATTATTTTGATTCAGTGAAACTAATCTCATTCGTTCGAGATAGTTAATTTAGTCTTTTCGGTTGAATTTATTGTACAAATTCAACAATAATTTATTGATTTTCTTTCAGTTGGTTCCTCGTTCGAATCAACCGATAGGAGTTATAAAAATTAGAATCGTTAGAGTTGTCACTCGTTGATCAGTGAAAAATATTCTATTTAACGTTCATCAATTATGAGTATTATAAATATTCGAGTAGTACTATTTGTTCGGTACGACTCAAAATATTTCATTTTAAGACTTCTCATTATTTCGAGATAGTTGCTTTTATTGTCAAGGTTTGGCATTTTGTTCGTGTCAACCAATAAAATATTATTATTGAGAGTTTACATCAGTCCATTGTTCGGATTGGTGGTAAAATTGAGTCACACTGGCAGTCCGCCAGATTAGTAAATATTTTCCTGGAAGAATTATCTCAAGTTATCTGTTCATCAAATATTCGGGAATTTTGTATTCTACTGGTCAATTTTGGGGAAGAGGCCCATTATAGAGAAAGAGAGACTTGTGTACCGTTATGCGGACACGAGATTATTTAGGCACTATGTTGCCAAGGTTGAATTAATAACCCACTATGATGCTAGCATTCATACATATATATTATATTGTTGATATCGTATTGTAGCCGTGATCGAGCGAAGTGCGGTGTCATTGGAGGACGGTATTCCCGGTCGGATAGTTGATCGCCCCACCGAGATACCGAGAGGTGGAAGACCAGTTTATTCTTAAATCATGAGTCACCAGAGTTATATCAGTTAAGTCTTTCGAGTATTCTGTTTCGAGATGAGTATTGATTCAATGCCAGATTGTGATATCCGATTTTAAAATTTCGAGTATTTCTTTCGGTAAATCTTATTATATTTATATACCGAGCAAGGAGAGAATTTACTGAGCACCATAGTTGCTCATTCTTGCTTTACAACATTTTATTCAGCTATCAAGATGGAAAGGTGCGAGATGTCCAGCCAGGGATCCAGAGGAAAGGGAAAAGCTCAAGGCTATGCTGACAAGAACTAGAATATCCAGCTGGAACCTTTATCTTTCTACTTTTTTGAACTTATGTAAGATATTATCCTAAGATGTAATATGTCGTATTGTAATATTGTGTGAGACCGATCTTGGATCTGCGGAGTGGGACACTTATGCTCCGTTGTATTAAATATTTTGCTTTATTATTGCGTTAACGTGTGCTGCAGGATATCGAGACAATGTGACGACCCGAGTCCCCGGTCAGGGCGGATTTGGGGGCGTTACAATTGCCTTTTTCACATTTACTTTTATTTGAAGATATTACCTTTTATAAACACCTAAAAAGATCAATCATATCATATCTTTCAATCATTAATATTTCCTTTCTAATTAAAACCCGTTACCTTTTTAATTTACAACAAATTTTACAATCATTAATATATACCCGAAAATATCACATCACATTTTTCAATTATTAATAAAATATATTAAAAATCGTATACGTTGTTTATAATAAGGAGACATTAGTATAACCCGTAAACATGATAATTGCATCAAATTAAAATTTAAAAACTTATTAAAAAAATAATTATATAAAAACATATTTGTAATATTAGATAAAAATTTTAGCATAATACAAGAAACCCGTGCATTGCACGGGTTATAAACTAATAATTATTTAAAATGATTAATTAGATTATAACTTGACTACAAAGTATGGTACATATGAATTTTATAATATTGATCAATATAATATATAATGGTTGAATTATAAAATATACTTAGATCAATATACCATAAAATCAAAAAAAAAAATTGATTTTAAATTTCATATACATGCAAGAGTCATTAAGGTTGTCATATTTAACATCGATTGAAATTTAGAAAAATTTAAAATTGAGTTAAAAAATAATTCAAAATTATAATATGAAAAATATTTCAATTTACCCAAATTTTTAGTGAACTTCTATATTGTATTATAAACATTAGACTAAAACTAAACATTTAAGTTTAAAAGTGTATAAATGTATATGTTTATTAAAAATGATTGAGACAAGCCTAAGAATGACTTTTACTCAATATTAAGAGAATTTGTAATATTACTCAAAATATAGTCTTACATGTATGATCAATTTTTACAACAAAATCAATGAGTTTACATACGCATCTATTATATACGGACAATTTTACTAAGATAATTTATTACTATATATTAAACTTCAACACAAGGGTAAAAAGTTTAAAAAAAATGGTCGTAAAATTACTATTTTGCCCTTATTTTAAAAAAAATAACAATAATGCCACTCCTCTATAATTTGTGTAAAAATTAAAGAATTTTTGTTAGCATCTAGAATCGAACCACCGACCTTCTTCTTAGAGGTTCATATCATAACCACTATGTTACATTGCTTTTTGAGTTTATTTTCAAAATCTTATTAGATAAATTGCGTTCTTACCACTTAACTTATTTTCTTATTAATTTTAACTTTTGAGCAAATAAAATGTTAGTTTATATTATTTATATAACTTCATTTTTAAAATTTTCGTAATTTTATATATCTATATATTTCATCATTTTTGTACGCCTATTTATATTTGGTTAAATATACATTAATTATATTATTTATTTATGTGTTATAAATTTACAAAAATGCAAGTTGTTTATAATCTACGTAAAATGGAAGAATTTATATTATGATTAGAAATCAAACCATTGATCTACTTCCTTAAATTCATATCGCAACCACTATATTACATTAAATCTTGTATTTTTTTCAAAATCTTATTAAATAAGTCACTCTTTTCCTTTGATTTTTTTTTAATTTTAACTTTTGTATAAATATTAGTTAACATTATTTTTAAAACTCCATTTTTTCAATTTTCATAATTTTACATATAACTATGTAATCAATCACCTTTATAAAATTTTGTTACACTATTTTTTTTGATTAAGTAGATATCAATTATGTTATTAATTGTTATGATTTATAATTTTATATATTTTTATATCTTTCAGTATGCTTGGTTTGATTAGTCAAGTATTGACACATAAAATTTAACGTAAAATTGGAACAAAACTAAGTAAAATTATATGTAGTATATCTTATTATTCGTTAGGCACATATTTTCAAATTAAGAATATTGTTCTTGAAACTACTATTAAATTACACAATAATTATTTTAATATCTTCTGTTCGGTCTATTATTTTTTTAAGAATTTTATTTCTGGAAAGAACATTCATTTATTATCATCTTCTAAAATGACATGTCATTTTTTAAAACTTTGTTATGTCTGATACTCTCACTAATTTACCTACTTCCATTAAATTCAGTGTACTCATCTTTTTAAGTCATATTATTGATCCCAAACGTTAACAGTTAAATTGAAACGGTGTGGGTAACTCACTTACCCATTTTTATTTTATTTTTCACTCTATTCATTTTTTTTTAGTTTTCTTACCAAACCAAACATATGTGCAAACAATTTGGTGGAACGGGGTGAGTAATATATATTGGTAATCTTTTATTTGATTTTATAACTAATATCTAACTAATTAGTATATAACATGGGTTTCATGTGGCTGTGGTTGACCTCAGGTATCTATCTGAGGTTAGAATAAATTTCAATACAAATTTAAGGGTATTTTTGTAAATTAATGAAAAAAGTTTAATATTTACAAAAATCTGCGGGGCCCCTTAGTTTATAGGTATATTTTGTTATAACCTCAGGAGAGATATCTGAGTTGTCCTCAGGCCCAGTTTTTTCATTTAACATTTATAATACAGTATTGGATTGATATATATTACATTAACAAATATGTTTTTTAGTTAATAATACTTGAAAAAAGTGTACGTAAGAATATATAAGTGTACAAATATAGATGTACATGTATGTATAAAAAAAGGAGTAAGAGAATTTTAAGGAATAAAACAAAATGATTTTTTAATATGACTCAAGTCTTATTGTTTTACAAATATACTTCATAATTGTACTTTTAAAAATAAAAGATAATTTTATTTTTATCGTAAAAAATATTTATTCTAATTTTATGAAACTGAATCAAATTTAAATATATATGATTAATGAAAACAATATGCAATATTACAAGATTACTACAAATATAAGATAAAATCGAAATATTATTATTTATCATATTTCTAATTACAAAATTATTTCAATATATATATAATACGTACGAAAATTATTTTGATATATTAACAGGCCCGTGCCTCGCACGGGCTTCTGCGCTAGTTATTTATATTATTTTTTTTTTGAGAAGCAGAAGAGAGAATTCTATTAGATCAAAAATTACAAAGACCAAGTCCAATCTTAACCACAAAAGAGACCACAATTAAGTACCGGACACTGAAGGTTCAAAACCCCACAATACTAGGAGAAAACTAACAGTGAACTTCTAAAACCAAAACCAAACTTCATAATCCATCTACACATAACCAATTCAGTTATTTAGACCCTGATCATTACCATCCTCCACTCTGTAACATACTAATGGGCTTAAGTCTAATAAACCATGAGTCTTCAGCACCAACTCTATAGCATTTTATTTCGTTGAACACCTTGTGATGCCAAATCATCTGCTCCTATGTTATCACTTCTATCAATATGTAAAAAGTGGAAATTTCTATTTTGACATAATGATAAAAGATTTTGATCAACCGAGTGTTGATCAAGGAATAAACCTGCCCTTATTTTCTTCAAAAAATTAAGTGTTTCCTCACTATCAAGATAAAAAACAACATTTCTATCTTTCCACTCACTGTTTTCAATTGCTGTTAGCATAAAAGAGATTGCACAAACCTCCGCATGAAAAGGACTACTTGCAGTGATTGGCCCAGAAAATAAAAATACTAACTTGTGAGATTTATCCCTGAGATAACCTCCAATTCGTGCCTTTACTATACCATTACATGAGAACTTGAAAGACCCATCCGTATAACCCCAAGCCTCTATCAGATCATCAAAGAACATCGTAGAGAGAATTGATTGCCTAATATTATACAAAATGGCACCAACCGGGTTTACATCCCAAAGATTTCGTAGAGGTTCAGAAATCATTTTACTTGCCAGAGCCCATTTCCATGACCTGACCTTAATCAACCATATTACATCATTCACAACAGTATTCTTTTGTTCAAAAACTAATGAGTTTCTACACAACCATATGGTCCACAATGTAGAGGTCAATGTGAGATACCACCCATCTTGAACTGCAGATTTTTGAAACCATTCCACCCACTCCCATATATTAAAGGCACTAATAGAAGTCATATAATATTTGATGCACAGCCCCACCACTCAAAGATTTTAATCCATACCTCTTTTGCAAAAGTACACATCCAGAATAAGTGCTCTTGATCTTCTAAACATAGATAGCAAAACGAGCACATCACCGTAGTGATTTGTGCGCCCATTCTTCTAGCTAGCAAGTCTCTTGTGGGAATGATTTTATGTGCAAATTTCCACATAAAAAGATGTACCTTAGGAGGTGCCTTTGACTTCCATATCTTTCTCCATACAACATTAGTAACCCCTTGCACATTTTGCAGAAAATGCCTACCGTCCATAGAAGAGTACAATTTACCAGAAACCTTCCATTGCAAATGATCTTCACCATGCTGAAGAACTACTTCATTAATAATATCATTAATCTTCAATGACTCCTCTAGCTCCCAACTACGCAAATTTCTAACCCACAACACTGACATTTCAGTGCTTGGATTACACCATATATTGCAGAAATCTCTTACAGATGTATTCATTTTGAAAGAGAATATAGTCTGCTGAACAGAGTGCAAAGATTTTCATCGTACTTCCACATATCCTCCCAAAATAATACTTTGCTACCATCCCTAATAATCCATCTAAAATACTCATTAGACAAGTTCCTGTTGAAACCTTCTTCATTGTTAACCTTCAAGATCCCAGAAACAATATCAGAAACCTGCTTTCCTTCAAGAGCACTACCCATATCAACTCCCAAGGCACATTCATACTTGGACCTTAAAAACCTATTCCACAGATAACTTCTATCTGACTGCCATCTACACCACCACTTCCCTAACATTGCTCTGTTTTTTGCTATGATGTAAACTCGCTTGTTGGCGATCCATTCACCAAAACCGATATTCTAAAGCTTTGCAAGAAGTTCCTTATCCAATGCGTCCATTTTGAGCCAAAACCTATCTTCCTCAATAAATCGATGAGAAATTCCCAATTGACCGTATCAAACGCCTTCTCAAAGTCTATTTTAAAAATTAACCCTGAAGTTTTTCCTAGCTTCATACTATGACAAATCTCATTAACCAAAAAAATACAATCCGCCACTTGCCTACCCTTCATAAACCCAAATTGGCTCTCTGAAATTAGTTTTTCCATAACTAAATTAAGCCTTTCAGCCAGGATCTTCGTGAATAATTTTGCAGCAGTGTTTAACAGGCTTATTGGCCTGAAATCCGTAACCAACTTTGGATGTTCAACCTTTGGCACTAGAGTTATGAAAGACGAGTTAAACCCAGATGGAAAAGACCCGCTAGCCATGAAATTTTTGAAGCATTCCAAAGTTTTATCCTTTAACTCAGCCCAAAATATTTTAAAAATACCTACATTCAGCCCATCCGGCCCAGGGGCCTTTTCTGAGGCCATGTTACTAACAGTCCAGTCCACCTCCTCTAATGTGATTTCCTTCTCAAGCCATTCTGCCTCCCAACTAGACACTTTGTTCACTTGAAGCTCCCCTAACTTTAGCATGACAACTGGATCCTTCTTTTGAAAGATATTTTTAAAATGAGTATAAAAGGACTCATTTGGAGAAGAAACCCAATTATTTTCCCTGAATATTTTCCGAATCAAGTTTCTATTTCTCCTTCGTTGAATTACTTTGGTGAAAAAACCTGGTATTCTTATCCCCCTTCCATTGCCAATCCACTCTTGCTTTCTGTTTAAGCATCAAATTCTTATGTTCATACCAAGAACTAAGCTCCTCCCTGAGCTCTTGAATTTTCGCAGCACTTTCAGGGTTTGCATTGTCTGCATTTTCCAACAGAGCAATATTATCTTCCAAATTCTTGATTTTGATGTGGACATTATTGGCAGGATCCTTGGACCACACTTTAATTTCAGACTTGACCCCCCTTAAAATACTCTGCAGAGATCGGTTACTCTCTTCTCTAATCTTCAACAATATAGAATTATACAAAATTTCGTCCTTTAGCCAAACATTATAAACTTTAAACGGAACAGGCCCCCAATTGACTACATCTTGGCTTAGCAGAAGTGGCCTGTGATCTGATCACCTCCTATTAAGTGCAAGTAGCCTCCAAGGACCCCTATTCCACCACTCGCTATTTGCTAACAATCTATCCAGCCTACACTTTTTACCTGCTGCTCCATACCAAGTAAAACGAGAATTGGATATCGAGAGATCAAAAAGATTACTATTCTCTATGAATTGATTAAAACCATCAGAATCAGACCTTCTATACTCACAATTTTCCTTTTCACTATCATCTCTAATACTGTTGAAATCACCCACAATACAACAAGCTTTTTCAAGAACAGATCGAGTTATTTGATCTTGATGCACCCACAATTCTCTCTCATCTTGTAGCAGCTGTGAACTATAAACATTTATAATATGAAAAATTGAATCATCCACTAAGCTTTTCATTTCGTACCATATCCACCTCTCCGTATTATGAACTCCAACCAGTCTATATAGAGAAGAGTTCCAAACACATAGGAGACCACCAGATAACCCCCTAGCTTTAACTTCTACCCATCCATAATCTTGCGAACTCCATAAGTATTCTACTACCAAATTACTCCACCCCCCACACTTGGTCTCTTGAAGACACAAGAATGAAACCCTATTTTCATTAATAAATGTACTATTACAAACCCCTCTGATATTCCATGAAAGCAGTATTAGATTCTTCATTAATAAACCATTGACAACAACACTAAAAACAATAACAATCCCTATTTTTCCTTTTCCAGATCCCTAGAAATGGCTTTGATACCCTCTTCCCTACCACCAAGTATCTCTAAACCCATATCAATAACCAAATCTACTATACCAGCAGCTTCGTTTTCCTTATTTTCTGTTCCAACACCACTTAACCTTCGAGACCCTTCTTCCGGTATTGGCTTAAGATTAACACCTCCTTGTTTTTTAAACAACCCAACTCTTTTACCTTTTTTACAATTATTCTTCCTGCCTAATCTAAAATCAAAAGGGTTAAAGGTTTTCTTAGCCCTTTTTCTAGGCCTGCCCCTGCCTACTCCCATTGTTAAGATTTTAAGGTTTTTACAAATGGTTTCCTGAGATTCATAGGTATCTGACACACCACCAATTTCTACACGATCCTCATCACTGAAGTCCTTTTGGCTTTCTAGCACAGACCTCCCAACAAACTCAAGCCGAGCATCTGAGCTCTTCTGCGACAAACAATCGTCTCTTTTGTTCCACTTAGATTTCTCAAGCGCTGATACACATACTTTCGACAACTCCCGGTGATCTGTTGTAGACAAAATTTCCTGCACTACTTTATCCACTAGCGTCTCATCTCTGTCCCTTATAAATTCACCTTCCTCTAACGATTCTTGTACCACTGTTCCCCCTGCGATATCACCTTCCTTCAATGAATCACCCACAAACTCAGAATCTAGGCTACTTGCACCTTTTGTACCTCCTACTGAAAGATTTGCGGCCCCACCCACATTACTATTCCCAGAAGTCACTTCACTATCCCTTTCTACAATTTGATTAACATCACTAGACTTATTACTAAAATCATCATTACATAGGTCTAGATTCTTTAACCTTCTTGTCGAATGTAAACAGCAGTACCCCAGAGATCCATCCTTAACCTCCTGAAAATATGCTTCATACTGCTTACCCTGTACCATTATACTGAAATTTTCTATTAGTTACCACAGTTACTATTGGATTATGAATTCTAGGCTCTGTTTCATCTTGATAGCACCACGAAACCCAATCTCTCATTTTCTTTGTGAAGGCCTTAAGGTTGGCATCCACCCACGCATGTACCGGAATTTCTGAACATCTCACCCTGGCTAATCTCGGAATAACCAAATCCTTCTTGGTGAAATCCCGAACCAAATGACAACAAGCATTCAAGACATCCCTTTCCTCTTTAGTCCAGTCACCTTCATCCTCCTTATTAAGGAGAAAAACATTTTTATCTGCTTGCACAATCCGAACTTTTTGAATACCCTTGGCTTCTATTATACTCCGTACTTAAGAACTCCTTAGCTGAACCACAGTCAATATTTACAGCCACTACGCACCTTAACATAGCTTTCATAACTTCATCATCTATATCAGCATCTAATCTATTCGTTACAAAAATAGTACTTAGCGAATCATTCAAACTACTTTTCTTACTTGGAGATTTCTTTTTGTAAGTTACTAGTTTCCAATCATTTTCATTATTCTTCTCCTCTTTATTTTCCTCAACCACTTGAGCGTAAGTTTTTGCAAAAGAACCTCCCTTCTCTGTCTTATCCTTTTCAATTGCTTGACCTCTATCCCCAGACTCCATCCACCGCTGGCATCCTTGGAGGCTTCTCCAGTGAATCTGGTTAAGTGCATCCGTAAAAGCAACAATCTCTCCTTTCAAGAACCTCGAATAGACTTCTAAATCCACAAGATGATGGTTTGCTACCACAAAGTCCTTCAAAAGTACATCACCTCTACCTCTTTTTGCACTCCGATCAGCTTCTCCAATCCGTTTTCCATTGACGATTTGCATCCTCTCTCCGTCATTACCGTTCGAAATTTGGAAATTCCTACCTCTGCAAGAGCATTTACATCCCATCCCCGTCCCCAACCCCAACCCCGATTCATTCTTATAATTTGAGGATTTGTCCAACTTTTCTTCTAAAACACTCCTCCATCCCATTCCCCATTTTAGGGATTAATTTTGGGGACAAGTTTTGAATCTCCATATTTGGGGACTACTATTTTGAACCCCAAATCATCTCTCTCCTCTTTTAAATATATTTAATTGTAGTGGGTGAGTTTTGGTAGTTAAAATTGTAAGTGAAAGAGAGAGAAATAAGTAATATAAAAAAGAATATAGGAATAGGGGAATGGAAAATGGGGAATGGGATGTAGAAACTTTTTGATAATTTTGGTGATTTACTATTTTTATTTGGGGATTTACTATTTTTAGTAAGTATTTGGGGTTGGGGATGGGGGATGGGATGTGAATGCTCTAAGCGTGCCACATGTTTTTACCAGTTATTTATATTATACTCAAACTAGTTGATAAAGTCGCGCTTCGCGGCGGCGTTACAATATTTTTAAAAAAATTCAATACATTTACTTTATATTATAATATTAATATTAAATTTTAATAATTAAATAATCTTCTCTAATGAATCAATTTCTTGTTAAATACGATTCTTTCGATTGAGCTGCTCTCTCGTTAAAACCGAAATCCCAACTTTTTAATAATTTATATAATATTTTTTATCTATAAAATCGAACTGTAAAAATAAAAAAAATTATGACTTCAGTATCAAATTCTAATAGCTAATACAATCTTTTCTAGCGAGCCGTCTTCCTGTTAAATACATTTCGAGCCGCTCTTATTTGAAACCGAAATTCTAACTTCATTATATAAAGAGAGTATGTTCCAATTTTTATATTCTTTAAACTTTCTAATATTTATGGAGTTTTAAAAGATGAAAACACATCTTATATTTTTTGTATATTATAGATATTCTTGTATTTATTTACAGTTTCTGCATGGGAATGTCTTTCTGTTATGTTAACATATCAAAAAAAAATTAAAATACGAAGACTTTTTGTTACGGGAATAATATTACATTTATGGATATATTTTTGTAATGCAAGTATAATTAACTTGTATAAAAAAGTTAAACTAAAAGATTTCTAGGAAAAAAGATGTATAGTTTTAAAAAATCGTATAAGATGTCTCCACCGTCCTCGTATTCTACTTCCAATAAAAGTTTTTATTTAATGTATTAATTATATATTTAAACATCTTTTATACGGTCTTATCTAATGAACCGGTTTCTTGTTAAACACATTTATTACTATTGATTCGCTCTCTCGTTAAGACCAAAAACCTAAGTTTTACATATATTACTTGTATGATAATGTTTATCCATAAAAATCAAATCCTAAAAATAAAATAAAATTTATAACATCATATGATATTTTAATAACTAGTACGATCTTTTATAGTGAGCCGTCTTCCCGTTAAACACATTTTGAGCCGCTCTCGTTTGGGATCGAAATTCTAACTTCATTACATATTATTGATGATACTTATCTTACACAACAATTTTTTTCCATAAAATCAAAACCTAAAAAATAGAGTGAATTCCAATTTATACTTTCTCTAGATTTTCTAAAATTTTAGAGTTTTAGAAAATGAAAACACATCTTAATCCTTACAGCAAAAAAGACTATTATGCGGCCTCCTGATAGAGGCTTTCAGGTTTGCTTCTGCATCTTCAGCTTAGGGAAGCAACAGCTCATTTCAGTGTCGGGGATTTATTCTGCAAACCTTCCTACTTAACGGGGAACTTCACTTGAAACGCGCTTAGAGCGCGTGAAACTCATCACTACCTCGTAAGGGCGTTGAGACCATAGCATGTTACACGAAAGCGCCGCTTTCTCTGTAGTGTTGTCACACAGCTGCCCGCCTAGAAGAGCCACTCGCATAGAATTTACCCGCTTTCTTGCGGATAGGTTCATTAATATTACCAATAGGCGATACTTCTATCAAAGAACTTTTTTGCATGAATTCAACTAATTCAGCGCCGAAGCTATAATATCTGCGTTTATTAGCTTTATTACTTCTCTTTATTTTATAGATACTCCTGTATTTATTTAGGATTTCTGCATAAGATTGTTCTTTTACTCATTGTTCTTTTATTACTTAAACACATCAATTCTTTTCTTTTTAAATACGGTGACTTTTTTCATGACAATAGTATTGGATTTATGAATAAATTTTCCTAATATAAGTATAATTAACTTATATAAAAAAATATATAATTTAAGAAGATCGTACTTTCTATAAAATATTTAATTATATGTCTGCTCTATATATTCAAACACCTATTTTAGTTCTAGTAGAACTTTTATTTATATATTTTTTGTAGAACTTTTATTTATATATTTTTTCTATAAAATCGAACTCTTATTCTCTATAAATTCGAACTCCTATTCTACTTCCAATAGAACTTTTAATCGTATGCCTTATAAATACTTATTATACTTCCAATAGAACTTCTAATCATATGTCTTTCCTATAAATTCGAACTCTTCTCCTTTATAAATTCGAACACCTATTTTACTTCTAATATGCTAATTGATATTTTTATATTTGTTAGTGTTTAAAATTCTAGAAAATTAGAAAAATCGATTGAGATGATATTAGAGCGCCACCTAAACTCCCGCTATCCTCCTTTATATATATATATATATATATATATATATATATATATATATATATATATATATATATATTGATGTTCAACTTAATAAAGTCAACAATCATAAGTATTCGTGTGATTATTATCATTTGAATATTTATCCAAATTTTATGAAATCTAATTAAATTATAAAATATTTGGTTCAAAAAATGGGTATGGAATATTATAAAATAACTATAAAATATTCGATAAATCGAAATTTTATCGTTTATCATATTTTTATTTACAAAATTATTTTATACAATTTCGAACAAGGAATAAAAGATTAAATGATCTATTACTATATATTAAAGGAGAACGTAAGGGCAAAAAATGCCAAAAAAATGGTCGTGAAGTTACAGTTTTACTCCTGCATGTTATAAAATTACAAAAATGACACCCTTTTATAATTTATGCTAAAAATATGTGATTTTCTATATTTATTTGGAATTCAACCTCTAACCTCTTCTAACAAATTTAATGACATAACCACTGTGCTGTATTGCATTTTGAGTTTACTTTCAAAATTTAATTAGATATGCCACATATTCTCCTCGTATCCTAAGTTATTTTATTTTAACTCTTGAGTACAATAAAATGTTGGTTTAATATATTTATATAACTCCATTTTTCCGATTATCGTAATTTTATATATAACCATTTATTCAGTCATCTTTATAAATTTTTGTAATATTTGTATTTTTTTTAATTGAATATATATAAATTATTTTGTTAATTATTATATTCTATTACTATATATTAAACTTCAACACAAGGGCAAAGTTTGCCAATTTAATGATTGTGAAGTTACGATTTTACCCCTATATTTTCAAAAATTACAAAAATGCAATCCTTTAATAAATATGTAAAAAGTAGTGAAATTATGTTTTTGTTGGAATTCGAACTACCACCTTTTTCTATCAAACTCATGTCATAACCAATTTTGCTACACTCAATTTTGAGCTTTTTTTAAAAATCCTATAAGATAACCATCTTCTTGTATATTCCTCTTTCTTTTTTTTTTTTTTGACAAAATGCAAGTTCATTCCATTAACTTAAAAAAGTCTAGCCGGGACAAACCCCCAACTGACAATGCAATCAGGTTGATAAAACAATAAATGAGCTAAATAAATAGCCGCATTGTTTCTAGACTGCTTAACAAACTGAATCCTTAGATTCTTGAAACTAAAAAAAGTTACAATGGTATCTCGATTAATCTTACTAGCATCAGCCCTGAAATCCGTAGTAGCACAATTGACCCTCACATAAATGTGTACTGAAGCCCAATGTTCCAAACCTTCAACTGAAGTTTGGGAAGCATAAATTCCCGAAACCGGAACAAACTTTAATTGTGAAAGGTGAGCTCTTGTGAATTCCACTACCATCTCAAGAATGCTCCAGGTATCTACATGCCGTAAAACAGCTATAGACATGCCGATACCCCAGCTATCTACGTGCCAAAAATCAGCTATAGACATGCCGCAAGTAGTATTATTTATTTTAGGTGTTATTTTTTTATATTAAAAATTAAAGTGTGATATTTTCAGGTATATATTTTTAGGTGCTTATAAAAGGTAACATCTTCAACTAAAAGTAAATATGAAAAAGGCAATCGACTAATTACCATTAATTTTATTATATTAATCGACTAATTACCATTTATTATATTATGTAATTATTTATTTTAAATATTATATTTTTCTTGAAAATTATGATGTGATATTTTCGGGTATATATTTTCAGGTATTTGTAAAAGGTAATATTTTCAACTAAAAGTAAATGTGAAAAAGGCAGTCGACTAATTACCATTAATTATATTATGTTATTATTTTATTATGTGTATTTATTTTTCTTTATAATAAAGGGTAAATAAGTAAATTCATGATGTACCAAAAAACAGGCCGTTAATTATATTTTGATATTATTTATTTTAGGTGTTATTTATTTATTAAAAATTAAGGTGTGATATTTTCGGGTATATATTTTTAAGTGCTTATAAAAGGTAATATCTTCAACTAAAAGTAAATGTGAAAAAGGCAATCGACTAATTACCATTAACTAGCATGAAAGCCCATGCTAGTTAGCACCAATTTCTTTCACAAATTGTGTTTGAGTCGGTTATATCTTCTTTTCAATCTATTTTACGTGCTTCGATTAATTTAATGCCAACAGTTGGTAACCGTTCAAATTTTGAAATAATAATGAATTCTAAATTTTGAATATCATATAGTACAGAGCCAATTCTGAGATTTAGCCGCTCATGCAATGGGACGCCGAGAAGATGTGTTATTTAGGGGCACATCTTTTCTAATAAGTAAAAAAAAAAATTAAAAGTACGTAGAGGGACAAAAAATGATATTTGGGGCACATTTTGTTCAAGTTAGCACCAAAAATAGTTTAAGATATAAGGAGTGCCAAAAAACAAATCGCATGTATGTGATTTTGATTTATAATTGAGCACAAAATTCAAATTCACTTAAAACTTTCAATTTCTCAGGGCCGGCCTAGGTATCATATTTATAGCAGTACTCGTTGAATGTAAGATGAATGACCGATAATATGCATACATAAAAGTTACTCATTAGTAGCCAAGTACTATTGCAATAATAATACGTCGTTTAGTCCATTTTCTAGCAGTAATTTTTAAAAGATTATCACGATAATGATATGCTATTTAGTTTGTTTTCATTAGCAATACTAAACCAGCAAGAGCAAATAGGTGGATCATTACATATATGGTAGGGGATGTATTATGGTAGCAACAGCACAAACTATTTTAATATTAGGAAAAATCAACTAAAATGCATGATGTATGCATACAAACTAATATGCGCTATAGTGAAAAAAATATTTTTTATACAGTATTTAAATATCACTAATCGATCATTATGTTATAGGTAATCATATATAAATTAAGATTTATGTTTGGTATATATAATCTTGTTTATAATACTACATTATAATGCAATTGTGCATTTTATTCATTTATTTAATCGATAACTCATATAGAGTCCAAATCTAACATACAGCTAATTCTGATTTTTTTATATCGAGATATATTGTACCTAGTACCAATCATATTAAAGGGCAGTTTGGTTTTGATGTTGCAGACCGCAACTATAGTTTTTTTGTAGAACAATTGGTTCAAAACAGCTTAGAAAATCTAAAAGCAATTTTTCAACAACATTTTTATAAAAAAAATTGATTTAGGAAAAACATTTATTTTTCACAATAGCAAATTTTGTAGACTACAATTTTAAGTAAAGGCATCAAATCCCAACAATCACATATTAAATAAATTAAATAAAGTTAATATAAAATATGATATAAACAAAAACTAAAAAAAGACATAATTTAGTTAGTAGTTGTGAATTTAACTCCAAATGTATTTAGAGGTCATAAATTCAATTCCCTTGATTAGACCAAAAAATCATGTCGTGTTTTCGTATATTCTGTACCATATGTCCTAATTCGATGGTAGATAAACTCACGTTGTCTTATGTGCTACGTGAATGCATATCTTGTTTTCATTGCATATTCATAATATAGATAAAAATATTATTGTATTATAATTTAATAAAACTATCATTCTAATTTCAGAACAAAATTTTTTCGACAATAATTTTCTTTTGTAGTTATTGAAACACTTCTATCTTAAAATTTTAAAAGTGAAATTATCGTGATAGCATGATAGTCGTGTAATGCACGACCTTCATTTTAACTATGATTATTTTGCATACACATATTCTTATGAAATTATCATTATTATGATTATGAGTTTATTAGATATAAAAATATTTAATTGCCATATCTCTCGTACAATAATCTTATACATATATTTTGAATGTCATTGTGTCAACACTATATATTTTTTAAATTTTAATTATAACTTATAGCCCGTGCAAGGCACGGACCACATTCTAATTCATATAATATCTTTCGAATTTTGCAATAGAGTCTTTTCTATTCTCATATCAGTCTGCTTTACCTTTCATGTGCAACGGTTAATTGAAAGTCAACAATTAATAACTGTTATAAATTCAAATTATTAGCGTATTTTAAACTTCGAGGATCATTTTTATAGTGGTGCTTATTTAATGTGAGAAGGATAACCAACAAAAATGGTAAATAAGAATTAATCTTCACCTCCAATTTGTCCATTCCTCCCCTTTTTCGATCATCTTTAATTCATCTTTGACAACCTCTCTTCGACCTGCCTTTTCATATATTTATTAAATTAATATTGTGGTAGATACGAATATTATGATAATAAAATAGTTAATTGTGATACTTCTCGCACATTAAACATGTGTACTTCTTTCGAATGTTTTTATGATAATATTATAATTTTTAAATTTTAATTAAAATCATTTAATATTTGTCAAAAGTTTAGATTAACATATTATT
This sequence comes from Saposhnikovia divaricata, assembly GCA_036435485.1. Classification (NCBI taxonomy): domain Eukaryota; kingdom Viridiplantae; phylum Streptophyta; class Magnoliopsida; order Apiales; family Apiaceae; genus Saposhnikovia; species Saposhnikovia divaricata. The sequence continues at coordinate 136,940,342 of CM071599.1, read as the reverse complement.
ATCAACTAATTAGTTCTATTACCATTTGTTTTTAAGTTGGCAAAAAATTGATGTACCCATTCTTTTGTTAGTATTTATTGAGACATAAGTGTTTACAATAGGCGTTTTTCATATATAGATGTACAAATTTGACAGTAAATGAATTCATGTAATCTTGTGTACCTAGGAGTGTTATCAGGTCAATTTAGGATTTAAGAGTGCTATGCCCATGGCGATCCCCGACTTCGAACATAATCATTGAACCTGTCCCGGTTCCTGAACGAAAATTATTTTGCATTCTCATTCTCATCCCCCGAATTTCTATTTTACAATATTCCCTATTTCCCATACTGAAACAGAAAAATTTCCTAAATCCCCAACCTAAATGGGAAGGGGATCGGATTGCGGTCGGACGGGATGAGTGAAATTCTCATCCATACGTGTACCAAGTGATTTTTTTTTTTTTTTTTTGTGTTTGTGATGAGCATAACAAACATGAATAAATATTATAATTTATGATTTCACAAAAAAATACTATTATACATGTGTCAGAATTTAAAATTTGAATTTAAATCATTTCGTGTACAATGTGAATTTGTGTCGTATTTTCGTATCACATACATAATACAAAAAGAATACTTTACAGTTTTGAAATTTCATAAAAATATAATAATAATACTAATAATATGATATGGAAATATTTTTTTGATAGTTTTATCATGCATAAATTTTAAAAAATGTAGGTATCAGAAATTGTTATGGTGTAGTGGTTGTGTGCATAAATTTAAGTTGTTTGTATAGTAGGGGAGATTATAAAATCTATTCCTAATAAAAATATTTTTTTTAACATTAACATAAAGAGGGGTATGTTGATAATTACTAAATTGGCTTGAAAGAGCATTTTGGTCTATAATATATATAATAAATGAAAAAAGACATTATTTCTTTTATTTTCTTTGAAATTATTTCTAAAATAAATGTTAAATAAGATGTAGAATTAAAAGCTATTTAAGAATCTAGTGGATGAGTTCCAAATTTTCATCAAGGGGACTTCTAGCATGATGGTCATGGTGTGACCATAAAGTAGATTCTTAGCAAGAGGTCATGGGTTCAATCCATGCTAACAACAATATTTTTAATATATTTATAAAATCTGGGGGTATTTTAGTAAATTACTAAATGGCATGGAAAGCCATGTTGACATATAATATATATAATGGATGGATTATATTCTGTTAATATGAAAAATACAATCGACTAATTACCATTAATTTTATTATATTAATCGACTAATTACCATTTATTATATTATGTATTATATTTTTCTTGAAAATTATGGTGTGATATTTTCGGGTATATATTTTCAGGTGTTTGTAAAAGGTAATATCTTCAACTAAAAGTAAATGTGAAAAAGGCAATCGACTAATTACCATTAATCATATTATTTTATTATTTATTTTAGGTGTATTTATTTTTCTTTATAATAAAGGGTAAATATGTAAATTCACGATGTACCAAAAAACAGGTACCAAAACTTTTAATGTTTCGGCTTTTATATAATAGTAAAGGGTAAATAAGTAAATTCACGATGTACCAAAAAATAGGCCATTAGTTATATTATGTTATTATTTATTTTAGGTGTTATTTTTTTTATTAAAAATTAAGGTGTGAAATTTTAGGTTATATATTTTTAGGTGCTTATAAAAGGTAATATCTTCAACTAAAAGTAAATGTGAAAAAGACAATCGACTAATTACCATTAATTTTATTATATTAATCGACTAATTACCATTTATTATATTATGTAATTATTTATTTTAGATATTATATTTTTCTTGAAAATTATGGTGTGATATTTTCGGGTATATATTTTCAGGTGTTTGTAAAAGGTAATATCTTCAACTAAAATTAAATGTGAAAAAGGCAATCGACCAATTACCATTAATTATATTATGTTATTATTTATTTTAGGTGTATTTATTTTTCTTTATAATAAAGGGTAAATAAGTAAATTCACGATGTACAAAAAAAAAGGTATCAAAACTTTTAATGTTTTGGCTTTTATACAATAGTATAGATTGTACTTTTATAATTTTTACTATATCTTTTTTTATTTAATTTGAATGTTAATTGTATTATTTTTCATATCACATAAATCAAATTTTTAGAGTTTTCATTTTTTTAACATAATTTCAATTATTTTTCATATATATTTAAATATTTATGTTTTTAGACCAATCATCTATACTATATTATAAAAGACGAAACATTGAAAGTTTTGGTACGGTACGGTACAATATTTACCTTATTTAATTGTTTAACTTTATTACCCTTAATTATTTAACTTAATTATAAAAAAGATAAAACACAATTTTTTCTAAAAATATTACACAGCTCTTCTCAACACTTCCTCTAAATAATAACTAACCAATTACCTTTGTTAGATATTATCTTTTCTAACTATTCTAACTAAAATCTATTTTTTCCAAAAATATGGTCGTTCTAATTTATGAAATAAACTAATAATATTATATTTCCTAATAAATAACTGATTACCTTTTATAGCTAAATGGTAATATATTTCAAAAATATGATTATTCTAGTTAATTAAATAAACTAATAATATTATAATTACTAATAACTAACTGATTACTTTTCAATTAAAAGTTCATATCTTTTCTATACTCCTAAATAATAACTAACCAATTATCTTTTTCAGCTATTATCTTTTCTAACTTTTCAAACTAAAATCTTTTCTTCCAAAAATATGATCATTCTAATTAATGAAATAAACTAATAATATTACAATTATTAATAACTAACTGAAGCTAAAAGGTAATATCTAATCTAACTAAAATATCTCATTTTCTCCTAAATAATAACTAACTAATTACCGTTTTTAACTTTTCTAACTAAAATCTCTTTTTTTCAAAAATTTTAAACTATTCATAACATTAATTAAACTTATATAAATTAAAATTAATTATTTAAAATTATTTATTATACAAAAAATAATTGCAACATAAAATAAAATTTATTATATATCAAAATAAATCCGTGCATTGCACGGGTTATAAGCTATTATATCCTTATATATAATAAGCATATTATCCATATTTTGGTCTGTTACTGTACTACCAAAAGCATATATGATCCGTTAGATTAAAAAGTTGGGTTAAAAGTCTTCTGTTGGATTATAAATTATATACTTATATATTTATTTGTCCATAATTTTGATCAGTATACCGTCAAAATAATCTTAACTGTCAAATTTAATATTTTTAAAAATAGACGATCATATCATCTTATTCAGATGAATGAGATTAAAAATAAAATTATAATCTAAAAATGATATAATTAAAAACCTTAGTACAAAATTGATCTTTTACGTTGCCTCTTATACTTCGGTTCCGGCCAAAGGCAACGTATAAAGTAGTTATATACGTCGGTTCCGCCTAAGGAGACGTATAAAGCAGTTATATACGTCAGTTCAAGAAAAAGCCGACGTATAAGGTCATATTATACGTTGGTTAAGGAAAACGCGACGTATATAATGCTACTTTATACGTCGGTTGACTAAAAGGCGACGTATATAATTCTACTTTATACGTCGGTTAAGAAAAAGCGACGTATATAAGCTCTTTTTACAATATTGTTTTTAAACCCGACGTATATAATTATAATTTATACGACGGTCCTTTCATCAATAGACATATAAAATTCAATCCAGATTTTTATCATAGACGTACTTTACTCTTTTATTTCTCGATGCTCTCCACTATCCCCAAATTCAACCCACTCTCTGTATTCCATGCCCAAACTCTCTCTCTCTCTCTCTCTCTCTCTCTCTCTCTCTCTCTCTCTCTCTCTCTCTCTCTCTCTCTCCCTCTATGCATATATGTGCAATAATCTCTCTCTCTCTCTCTCTCTCTCTCTCTCTCTCTCTCTCTCCCCTCCCTTGGAATTTCTCTAATTTGTTCTCGATTTATTGTTTACAGTTCAATCGATGTCGATGGCGAAAGGAAGCTCGAAGAAGAAGAGATCATCGGAGGCAACAGAGCCTTCAAAATCACTCAAGAAACGAGTGCTCGTCGACAACGACGATGATTTCGGTCCTGAGTTATCTAAGTAAGCTCGATTCATTTTTGCCTTTACTTTTGAAATTACGTGTATATATGTTTGTTATGAGATCTCAACGAATTTGATGATCTAATGTGTGTGTATGTTTGAAAATTGCAGTGATATAAAAGGGATCATGACGGCGTTGCAGCAGATCAAAGAGAAAGCGCAAAAAGACGATCTGAAGAAGAATGAAGAAACTATATCCAGGTCTCTCCTCTCTCTCTCTCTCTCTCTCTCTCTCTCTCTCTCTCTCTCTCTCTCTCTCTCTCTCTCTCTCTCTCTCTCTCTCTCTACGCGTGTGTGTTTGTTCTCGAATTAAGTTTATTTCTAATTCTCTATGCAATATCGAGTTTGTTTTGATTAATCTTTGTATTTTCTCTCTCAATCGATGTGTTTTTAGAATTGTTTAGATATTGTTATTTTGAATTGTTCAATTTGGACAGTTGTGTGTATTGTGTTTGCACCTGTGTTTGTTATCAGTATTTCTCTTTGAGGTCGCGTGCGTATAAAGTGTGAACAGAGTTTATACTACGTTGGACCTGGAAAAATCAGGGAAACAATTTGGATTTGTATATATTGGCATCTCAAATTAGCAACCTAAGTCATAATTTCTTTCGATGAATAGATCATAAATGTAAGTCACACCCTCACCCAAGCCTTGAATAAAGAATCTAATGAAGTGTCTACTTAAGTTGTTCTTAAATATTAATATTTGTCATAAATAATTGTGGTCCTTGGAGATCTTTGAGTTCTCGTCTATATCAAATTATAAAGACTACTATGTTAAGTGGGATATTTCTTACATGCTATGTTAATATTGCTGAGCAATAAAATCATTCAGCCATTTAGATATGGTGCAACTTAACAAGTAAAGTATATATATTTTTTGCTTTAGTTCTATTTAACAAAATATGCTACCCTATTTAACAAAATAAGAAAGGTAGCATGTGTAGTGCTTTTGTGATTGTTATGCATTCCATAACTTTACCCGCTAGCAGTAATAGGTGCTAAATACCAAACTTGCTCTCAGTACTACTAACTTGCAATAATGAAAACCCTTGCTCCGGTAAAGTCTAATAATAGTATGTATCAGATAGAAACAATTGCTTCTCATCCTCTTTACTTTTTGTCCTTCCTAATCCAATTACAGAAACATATTGATTTAAGCTCATGTGCCTCCAGTTATATTAGGACTTCAAGCTTCAATTACATGTTGTAATTCCTAATTTATTGAGTGCAAAGCAGTCTGCGATCTCCATCTTCAAATTTCAATTTAATCTGAGTTGCAAGGCCTTCAATCTTCAATCTCCATCTTCAAAGTTCGAACCATATTAGTGGCTACTACGGATGCTTAGTTGACACTTGCAAAGTATGTATCTGGTTTCTTTATCTTCTCTAATCCAAACTATCTTTCTTGCAGAACCGCAGCTTGAAAGATGGTGAGAGTTAGTGTCTTGAATGACGCTCTAAAAAGCATGTTCAATGCAGAGAAGTTGATTGATAGTCGGTAATAGATCTTCCAGGTTTTTGGTTGTTTTAATGCGGACAGTACTGCATGTTTTCATAACAGTTGGATATGCCCTGTTTTTCGGTATTGATTTCTCTAGGTAGTTTCTTGCATCACCATCTACCACCACTGTTATTTAAAAATTGATCTATGTTTTAGGGGAAGGTACATCATATAGTGAGGAAAATTATTAGATAATTTAAAAATATAATGCAACATTTTTGTTTTGTTTGTTACTGTTTTGATCAGAGGGAAGGAGTAAATGTATTACAAAATGTAGATGTGTCGTTAAGGCATATACAAAATATGAGGCTAAGAGGCTAACCAAAATAATAATAAACCTAATGTAATGCAGTTAAGAAAAAAACCTAGATAATTAGGCACATTGCAATTAACTCATGATAAATCATTTTTGTATCAATTATTATCATTAGCTCATTATTTGTCACCAAAAGAAATGAACTTGGAAATAGCATAAAGTAGCATGCTCATGGACTGGTTTTTCCTACAACCTGGGTGGCACTTCACTAATCATATATATAGTCTTCCATTAGATGCATTTACACATTTTGTTGTTCAATAGTAGTGATATGTTTGTTTGGGACTTGCAGGCCAGGCCTTTGCTTACTAAAGCTCTAGAGACTAAAGATTTTCATGGTCTTGCTGATCCTCGACTACAAGAGGATTATAATACTGAAGAGATGGCTTCCATGGTTGCATGTGCTGCTGCATGCATCCGTAATCTTGATTGGCGCAGACCACGAATGAGTGAGGTATCCATAATTTGCATTTACTGAGGAGTATTATTTTGTGTACCTTCTGACAACAAATTCATGAAAATGACATAGATAATCCTTGTCTTGGAAGGAAATATCTCCTGGTCAGATCTGTCTGAGGGAACACCACCCGTGCAAAGCCCTTCTAGTGGTATCCGTGCAAGTCGATCTCAGTTTTTTAACCACTGCTGCTAAGTCTGGGAGTATGCTACCACTGACATTAAGCGTGACACAACATGATGCTCAAGTTTTCTTTGCATTGTATGTAGTCTTTTGTCCAACATTTTACTTATTGTCTACATGTTTACATGAATGCTTTCTGGGAACCTCATAGAATGGACCAGACTTTTGCCTTGGAAGCCCTGTACGAAGTTATAAGAATATTAGTATTCAGCTATTTGGTAATTGCAATAAACAGCTTTAAAGCTGGTGACAAATGACAGTGTAATAATCCATAATTGGTTATTTTGTTATACTCCATATAACATACCAAGTTTTGGTTTTTGATTGTTTAGCCATTATTTGGTGTACAGAAATAATAAGAAATTAATTTTTTTTAAAGGTTTTTGTATACAAAAATAAAAGAATTTTTTTTTTTAAAATTTTTGTGGATAAATATACGTCGATTTTTTAGACATTATACGTCGCCTTTTTTCTACATTACACGTCGGATTCTTCAACATTATACATCGGCTTTTTAGAGACGTATATTTAGACTTTATACGTCGCCTTTTTGGACAATATATGTTGCCTTTAACATTATACGTCGATTTTTTGGATATTATACGTCACCTTTCTTAAACATTATACGTCGGTTTTTTCAACATTATACGTCGGCTTTTTAGCGACGTATATTTAGACTTTATATACGTCGCCTTTTTGGACAATATATGTCGCCTTCAACATTATACGTCAGTTTTTTAGATATTATACGTCACCTTTCTTAAACATTATACGTCTGTTTTTTCAACATTATACGTCGGCTTTTTAGCGACGTATATTTAGACTTTATACGTCGCCTTTTTAACCGACGTAAAAGACTCGTGACTTTATATGTCGCCCCTCTATACGTCGCCATTTAACCGACGTATAAGACATATTTAACCGACGTAAAAAGCCAGTTTTGTACTAGTGAAAGGTTGTATTAGAATTGAATTTAAAAGAAATTATAATTTGAAAAGGATATAAAAGGTTGTATTAGAACTGAATTTTATTTATTGATTTATTAATATTAAAAAATTCATATTTACTGTTTGGGCTCTATCTCAAGATTCTAGAAATCAGATTTGGATAATTTAACAATTATTATCCAAATGGAAACACTCAGTATCTCAAGAGAAAATTTAATTATGAATTTTTACATTAGTTCTATTCAGTGTTGAAGACCTACATTAATAATCCTATTCAATATAGAAAACCTAATTATATATGATTTTGTATTTCAATATAAATACAATTTTAAGTTTACATGTTAAAATATAAAATATTTTTTATGCTAGATCCAACGTTTTTCATCTATATATTTTAAATCTAACGGTTCTTATTTATTTTGTCGTATTGAGGACCAGACTACCGACTATCAAAATTTTTGACAAAATCCCTCTTACAATTATTATTAAAACTGTATTTTGTTGTTAGTACAACTATCTTCAAATAATAAAAAGGTTATTTTGATAACTAAAATTTACATATTTCTTAAAACCAACTCTTATTTTTAATTTAAATAATTTTACATCTACATGGAGACACATGTAAATAATTTTTTTTTTGGACTCGGTTACATTCTGTATAATCTAATTTTTTTCTATATCAATTATTTAAAATAGTAAAAAAGAATTGTAGAGTATGCTCAATCAATTAAAATATTTTTATAATTTTATCTATCTAATATTTTAGAAATAATATGAACTAACATATCATTTACTCAAAAAAAGAGGATGAGACAAAAAGAGAGGAGATGTGGTTTATCTTACAAGATTTTTAAACAAAACTCAAAATCAACTATAGCACAATTGGTTAAGGCATGAGTCTGAGAATTGAAGGTTTGTGGTTCAAATCCAATCACAAAGAAAATTTCACTATTTTTACATAATTATCAAAGGATGCATTTTTGCAATTTTTAAAAAATAGGGGTAAAACTGTAACTTCACACCCATTAAAATGATAATTTTTTTTAAAGAGACTCGAAAATTAATGTAATACAGTGGCACATGAACCTCTTAAAATGAAGTTGGTGGCTCTACTCCTAAAGCTAACACAAATTTTCTGTTAAATATAATTGATGTGGTTAATATCAGTGTTTAAGTTTTACAGGGAAAAACAGAGCTTAACTTGAAACTGGAAACAGTCAGAGTTTAGTTAAACTCTGACAGTTGGAAGCTCAACAGGGTCTGCTAAACGCTGATAAGAGGAAGCAGCTAAACTCTGTTGAAAAGAAGTGTTTGCTGGTCAGTAACAGAATTATTGAAGATAATTATGGAAGCGATATCTTTGAAGATTGGATAGCTGTCAAAGGAAGTCATGCTGACTAGAAAGACGTGTAGCAATCGTAATTGATAATATTTGTATAGCTGATTTATAGGAGAATCAATTATCGATTGTACATAGCTGTATATTTTATAAATACAGTTAGGTTAACCCTAGAAGGGTATCAATCGTGTAACGCAATATCATTTCATTGTAACCTAAGCAGCTCTCTCTGATATTTTACATCACTGAGAGAGGAGTTAATTCCAAGACAGTTTTTAAAGTCTTTTGAGAACTTATTGTTTAGTTGATTATAATTGTGTATTCGGCCTAACAGTTGGTATCAGAGAAAATCTGTTAATTTATTACAGTTTAAGATCCACACACACACACACACACAACTATAATCAATGGAAGAAATTCCTCCTCCAACAATAGGCTCTAGTGCTGAGAAGGCTCAACCTACAACTGTGAGCCGATATGAGACAGTCAGGGTTCCTATTCTCAGGCCAGCAGAATACTCAACCTGGAAGGTGAAAATGGCTATGTTTCTGGAGGCTACAGATCCAGAATATCTTGACAGAATTTATGAAGGCCCTCATAAGCCTACAAAATTATCTGTTGTTACTACTGGACAGGAAGATAAATCTATTCCAAAGGAGAAGAAAGATTTGACTCCTGAGGACATTTCATCCATTGCTAAGGATACAAAGGCTAGACATCTGCTTCATAGTTCATTGGATAATGTTATGTCTAACAAAGTGATCAATTGTAAAACTGCAAAAGAGATCTGGGATGCCCTGGAGGTTAGATGTCAGGGAACTGCTACAATCAAGAAGAATAGAAGGAACATACTCACACAAGAGTATGAACACTTTGAGGCTAGATCTGAAGAATCAATGACAGAAACCTTTGACAGATTCTGTAAGCTAACAAAATTAAGAAAGCCAAAGGATCCAAGCAAGTCTGGATCCTTAAATCTAATCTTCAGTAATTGTTTGTGATTGCAGGGCATCAGGGAGAGTATCCTAGTCGTGGATAGTGGATGTTCAGGACACATGACTGGAAATAAAGCCTTGCTATCAGAGTGTGAGGAGAAGGCTGGCCCAAAAGTTTCCTATGGAGATGGCAACATAGGACGTACTCTGGGATATGGCAATATCAATCTTGGAAATGTCATCATCATAAATGTAGCTCTGGTTCCAGGACTCAAGCATGATCTGCTATCTGTGAGTCAAATCTGTGATAGAGGTTTTCATGTAGATTTTCAACCTGAATACTGTGAGGTTATCAACAAAACCACAGGGAAAGTTGTTTTAGTTGGACAAAGGCACAACAATATCTATGAAGCAAGCTTGTTGACAAACTCTGATGGAAAAACTATGTGCCTGTCAACAAGAATGTCCAGTGAAGAGAGTTGGATGTGGCATAAGAAACTCTCTCATTTGAATCTGAACAACATCAATGAGCTGATAAGAAAGGATCTTGTTAGAGGACTTCCAAAGTCTTTGTTAAATGTTGATGGTCTGTGTGATTCATGTCAAAAGGCCAAACAGAGGAAGACTTCTTTCAAGAGCAAGTCTGAATCTTCAATTGTTGATCCTTATCATCTTCTTCATGTTGATCTTTTTGGACCAGTAAACGTTATGTCTCTTGGAAGGAAGAAATATGCTCTAGTCATTGTTGATGAATATACCAGATACACTTGGGTGTATTTTCTAGCAAAGAAGGATGAAACTGCGTTAACTCTGATGAAGCATATAATGTTACCGGACAAAGGATCAAAGAATCAAGTGAAAATAATCAGAACTGATAATGGAACTGAATTCAGGAATGCAACAATGGAAGAATTTTGCAAAAACAAAGGAGTCAAACAAGAGTTTTCTGCACCTGGTACACCACAGCAAAATGGTGTAGTTGAGAGGAAGAACAGAACCTTGATAGAAGCTGCCAGAACTATGCTTGATGAAGCAAAATTGCCAACCTATTTCTGGGTAGAAGCAGTTCAAACAGCCTGTTTTACTCAAAATGCCACACTAATCAACAAGCATGGAAAAACACCCTATGAGATGGTGAGAGAAAAGAAGCCAAACCTGAAATATTTTCATATTTTTGGGTGCAAATGCTTTGTGTTGAAAACTCATCTTGAACAGTTGACCAAATTTGAGTTGAAAGCAGATGAAGGAATTTTTGTTGGCTATCTAGTGTCAACCAAGGCATTCAGAGTTTATAATCTGAGAACAAAGGTGATTATGGAATCTATTCATGTGTCATTTGATGACAAGAAAATAACTGGACTTGAAGATGTTGATGAACACGATCAGTTGCACTTCGAAAATGAAGATCTAATCTCTGATGAAATAAACTCTGATGAAACCTGTCCAACAAACTCTGTTGAAGCATACTCTGAACCTCTACTGGTAAACTCTGAAGAAACTTCTCAGCCAGAACAAAGAGGAGAACCAGTTGAGGGGGAGCATGATCATAGTGATGACTCAAATTCTGATAGTGAGTCAACTGAAAGATCTGGATCAAACTCTGTTGACTCAAACTCTGATAGTTCAAAATCTGACAACTTAACCTCTGAGCGATCAAATTCAGGGGGAGCCTCAGAGAATGAAGAAAGGCAACAAGATGATCAGGAGAACATTGATCAAGGGGGAGGATCAACTGTTGACAGAAGTCATTTACCTTCAGCTAGGAAATGGACAAAATCTCATACACCTGATCTAATAATTGGAGATCCAGATGCAAAAGTCAGGACAAGAAGTGCTACAACAAATGAATGTCTGTTTCATGCATTTCTGTCCAAATCTGAACCAAAGAAAGTGGAAGAAGCTCTTCAAGATGTTGATTGGATAACAGCAATGCAGGAGGAGTTAAATGAATTTGAGAGAAATGAAGTATGAACCCTTGTACCTAGACCAAAGAATAGATCTGTTGTTGGTACTTGATGGGTTTTCGGAAACAAAACTGACAGTGATGGGGTTGTTACAAGAAACAAGGCCAGACTTGTGGCCAAAGGCTATTCATAGCAAGAAGGCATAGACTATGATGAAACTTTTGCTCCAGTTGCAAGGTTGGAGGCAATAAGAATCTTTCTAGCATATGCTTCTCACAAGAAATTCAAGGTCTTTCAGATGGATGTGAAAAGTGCTTTTCTGAATGGAAAACTTGAAGAAGAAGTGTTTGTTGAACAACCACCAGGATTTGTAGATCCCAAGTATCCAGATTATGTCTACAGGCTTGACAAGGCACTCTATAGACTTAAGCAGGCACCAAGAGCATGGTATGAGACTTTGGCTCAATTTCTTTTGGAAAGTGGGTTCAACAGAGGTAGAATTGATAAAACCTTGTTCTACTTCAAACTTGGTAGTGATCTGTTATTAGTTCAAATATATGTAGATGACATAATCTTTGGGTCTACTAATGATAAACTCTGTAAGAAGTTTGCCAAGCTCATGCAGTCCAGATATCAAATGAGCATGATGGGAGAGCTTAGTTATTTTCTAGGCCTACAGGTGAAGCAAACAGATGATGGAATCTTTATCAATCAAGCAAAATATACCAGAAATCTTCTCAAGAAATTTGGCATGCTTGACTGTTCTTCTACAACAACTCCCATGGCAACAACAACAAAGTTGGACAAAGACACAGGTTCGCCGGTGGATATGACAAGCTATAGAGGGATGATTGGGTCTCTTCTTTATCTAACAGCAAGCAGACCTGACATCATGTATGCAACATGTCTTTGTGCAAGATTTCAGACAGATCCAAGAGAACCACATCTAACAGCTATGAAGAAAATTTTCATATATCTTAAGGGCACCATAACTTTAGGTTTGTGGTATCCAAGAGAATCAGAATTCAAGCTACTTGGTTACTCTGATGCAGACTTTGCAGGCTGTAAGATAGACAGAAAAAGTACCAGTGGAAGTTGTCAATTTCTTGGTGATAGACTTGTTTCTTGGTACAGCAAGAAACAAAAATCAATCTCTACATCTACAGCTGAAGTAGAGTATATTGCTGCTGGTAGCTGTTGTGCACAGATTCTGTGGATGAAGAATCAATTACTGGATTATGGATTGAGGTACAGTAAAATACCTATTTACTGTGATAATCAAAGTGCTATTACTATGACAGGTAATCCAGTACAGCATTCAATGACCAAGCACATCAGCATAAGGTACTATTTTATCAGAGAACATGTAGAGGAAGGGAATATTGAGCTTCATTTTATGTCTATAGAACAACAGCTTGCAGATATCTTCACCAAGCCATTGAGTGAAGCTGTATTTACAAGGCTGGTAAATGAAATAGGGATGGTCTCTGGTTTTGACTAGAGATATTGGTTAGACTCAAAATTTTACTTATGTAATGTGTTGCTTATATTTATGTGGTATGTTAAACTCTGCTGTGCAAACTTTGCTCGATGACTGTTAAACTCTGTTAGCATGCTCTGTAAGTCATACACTGTTGACATGTTGGATAAACTCTAAGAAACTCTGATAATGTTTTTGTCTGAATGTTAATACCAATGAAGAAATTTGTATGAAGCATGATTCTCAGTAATTAATCATGAATCCTTCTAAGTTATTTGTGATCTAATCTTAGATTGTGCTGAAAATTAACACAGCATGATACTGTTTCATATTTATAGCATCTCTTAGTTTATTTATCCTAAACTCTGAGTCTGTAAATACTGTGTGCATTGCCTCTCATGAATAATTTTTGATGTTGATGAGCTCTAAACTCTGTTAGTTATACACTGTTAAATTAGATTCTGTTATTAGAATACCCCCAAAGCTTATGTATATAGACTGTTAGAACTCCTTTGAGATCATGTTTGTAACTAGGACGATCCAGGAACTTACTGGTATATAGTAAGGGTTAAAATTCTCTAATTTTTGGTGACTAGTCGAAGACTAGGAAGATCCAGGAACTTATCAAACTGATAAGGGCTAAAATTATAGGATTTTTGGTGACTAGTTCCAACCTCTGATTACTGGAGAAACCAAAAAAAGGGGTTATAAATTAATTAAATATTACTGTAAATAAATAGTTTACTACAGAGTTTAGCATTCATCATACATTCAGTGTTTACAATGAGAGTTTGTGCATCCAGTGTTTATTACTTTATGGATTTTATGAAATATTAGATGTTCTAAATATTGATTTAGTAAACTCTGCTATACACACACTCATATTCACAACTGTGCAGTGTTTGAAAGCATTACAGTAATAAAGTTGGAGAATTGGTAAACACTGTTGGATTTTGTTGAGTACTCTAAGGTAATATTTTATTTCAGACAAAGTATATACTTGGAGTACAAAGAGTTTTTGAATTTGCATGTGATATGTGTCAACTGTTTATTGGTGTCAGACAGTTAAAGTGTATTGGTAATAGGAGAGAGAATAGCAGTAATAATAGCCATTATTACTGCGCGTGTAAACGGCTGTTCCACTATTTACATGACACGTGTCCCACTCACACACTTAACAAGAAATTGGTTGCGTGTTTAATGTCTAAAACGATTGGGTTTTTAATTTTCAATTACAGATCTAATCAAAATCGGTTCATTATTCACTTTTTTCACTTTTACACCCACGAACACACAACTTTACACACAATTTCTCTGTTATACTCTTTTGCACATTTCACAAACACCTTTGCTACATATCTTTCTTCACTCATATTTTCTTTTCAAATCGATTCTAATGGCCACTAAAGATTTTACTGCCCAAGGTTTGTTGTTTGTTCCCAACAATTATACAGCCCCATTGCAAAATGAAAAAGCTCCAGAGGCGTTTCACTTGATTCAGAACTTTTTGAGAGACTCAGAGATTGGAACAGCTCTTGTCGAACCACAAACGCTTTCTGCCACGTAGATTGCTACCTTTTGGAATAACTCTGTCTATGATGATGGTGAAGAGAATGGAAATCCATCAATTATTTTCACTTATGAGGAGACAGAGTATGTGATTACTTCTGCAACTGTTCGAGATACTATGGGTTTTGACACTCATACTTCATACATTGTTGCTAGTGAGAATGACTTGAAGAAGATGTTGCAGCAGCTAAGGTTTTCTGCTCCCTTAGACAAGCTTGGTAATGTTAAAAGGCCAGGGCTCAGGAAGGAATGGAGTTTCTTCTTTGACTGTATCACAAGAGCTTTTGGAAAGAAAGTCACCAACTGGGATGCTATTCCTACTGACAGTCTTCAAATTGGGTATTCTCTTCTCTATGGAAGTAATTTCGATTTTGGTAGACTTGTCTTAATGAATTTAGGTGATAGGTTGTCATAGTCTAGAACTGTTTATTTTGCTAGATTCTGTCAATTATTATTCACTGCTTGTGTTTCTGGAGTTGAAATTGCTGAGAATGACACTATTTTAGCCTTCAAAGTTAATAAGAGGATATTCTCTGATCTTACAAACAAAGATGCTAACAAGGAGCAATTACCTGATTTGGTATTGCCACTTGCAATTCAAAACTTTCTTCACCAACCTCAAGAACCTCCACAATCTCCACAACCTCAAGAACCTCCACAGCCAAATCCTGAATCTACAAACACTGAACCTCACAAAACCCTAAACACTGAACCTACCTCTAAACCTACATCTACATCCATTCCATCCACTGCTGCTACTACTTCACAACCTCAACCTAAATCCCAAACACAAACTCAACTTCCATCTCAAACACAAACTCAACCTCCACCTCAATCACAACCTCCACTTCAAACTCAACCTCAACTACAATCCAAACCAATTGCTAAGCCCAAGAAACACAGGGCTATAAGACCACCAAGAAAGCAAAGAGCCAACAGGCCAAAAGATGATGAGGCTGAAGTTCCTAGGCCCAAGAGAAGAAGGGTATTAATTGATGAATCTGATGATGAGGTAGAAGCTCAAATTGAAGCTCCAGAGGATATCTCTAAGGAGACTCCTGCTGTTGAGACAGAGGTTATATTAGAACCTACTGTAGCAGAATCTGAACTAAGAATTGATGAACCTATACTTGTTGAGGTTCAGATTGAAAAAGATGCTAGAACTGAGTTACCTGCAATGGAAGAGTTTGATGAAAATTTCATGTCATTCTCTGTTGAAGTTGAAGATCCTACTCCAACACCCATGGCTGCAAACTCTGTTGATACTGGTGTTGCCGATCAACCTACTGTTGTGCTAGAAGAAACAGAGGTTGCATCTCACACAGAGTTATTCTCTGATGCACATCAAGTCTCTGATCATGGTGAGGAAATAGATCAGCCTGCTAAATTTCTCTCTTCAGAGATTTCATGGTAAAATTTGCTAATCAAGAAGAACAAGTTGCTCAAGAAGAACCTGTTCCTGAACTTAATGAAGAAACTGCCTCAGTTGCAGATACAGATGATTCTGAAAATGATCTTTTTGAAAAAGTGAGTGAAGAAGCTGGATCTGCTCAAAATGTTGAAGTTCAGACTGATGGATTGAAAACAGGGGAGAAAACAGACTTTGCTGGACCTTCTGCAAAAGATATTGAAAATGCTTATCTAGCAAAACAAACTGCAGAGTGGTATAAAGAAGACTGCATCTTTCCTACTGGAAGAGCAGCTGATTTTCTCAAGGATAATTCTAAGAAGATTTCAAATCCAGATATCCTGACATGCTTGCAAGGCACAGTGATTCAGGTTAAGGCCTTGAATCACAGATTTAATGAAAATTAGAAGTCAATTATAGATCTGAGAAATGAAGTTGTACAAAGAGAGATGAGTCTACAGAGAGACAACAACAAGTTGTTTCAAACCTTCTCAAAGACTCAGGAGACTCTGATTTAAAGATTGGGCAAAGTTGAAGAAAATCAGACTTTGTTAGTTACTTTGTTAGTAATTAACTCTCTTGAGTTAATTACTTCAATCTTGATCCCTGATAATGTCAAAAAGGGGGAGAGAGTTGCTAGATCCAAGTGTAAGCAGCAGCCTCAAACTCAATCAAAGAAAGATGATCTTGATGATGAAGGAATTAATTCAAAGAGGAGGCTGAGATCAAAGTCTGGTGTTAATCTGAAATCTGGCAAGTCTACAAGATCAAGTACAGCAGTGAATACAAATGTACAGAGTACTTCAAGGCAAAAGGATTTGTTATTCTCTGACAATCCACAAACTAATGAAGAGCTTGCTGCTAAGATTTTCTTGGAAGAGAATGCCGAGGGAGCTACCTTAGAAGATGTTCATGCTGAAGAATTACTCTTGTAAGAAGAGCATTTGAAAGCTATGAAATCTGGAAAGGCCAAGAAAAGTGCTAAAGCCCCAAGGCCTGTTCTAAAAGGGATAGTGATTAAAGAAAATCTTGCTGGTAGTCAAGAAGAAGAAGAAGGAAAATTGATAAGAAAATCATCACTTGATGCCAAGCTGAAGCTTAAAGGTATAATGGGTCAAGAAGACAAAGGGAAAAAGGTAGATACAACATCTGTTGCTACACATGTTGTGAGTGAACCCCTACCTGTTCAAAATAATCCATTGTCTGCTCAAATGCAAAGATTTTTCTCCAAGCCTACAATTCCTGTTCAAGCTCAGAAGAAAGGGGTTGATACTTTTCAGCATGACAGAGCTTGCTTAGGAAAGCCTCCTGGTAAGAACACATCTGGTTTGGGTTCTCACAAAGATGTCAGAATAAGCAACAGTCCTAGAAATCCTTCATCACTTATTTCTCCTGGAGCTGGTATGATTCAAGAAAATTTAGACAAACTGGAGTTAGTTCAGCTGGTTCGTCAGAAGAGTTTTGATAAATACTTTTTACTGTACTTCATGGAGGATGGAACAATGTATAGGGTGAATGAAGATGACATCAAGCTGAAGCTGTGTGAAGAACTTCAATATGTTCTGTGCTTATTCAGGGTTAAAAATCGAAGAACATCACTTATTGCTGATTCTATAAGAGAATATATGAAGAAAGCCAAAGTACTTACTGGTTCAAAGACTACAGAAGAGTACGTTCCTAAGTACAGAGACTACCACGGAAATCTTGTTGAAATGAAGAGGAATAGTGCTCGACTGAAGACTGACTTGGGTATAACTGTGCTGGACTTCAATTCTGAATTTGAGAAAGTATATTTTATCAGGCTTGGAAACGAAATGAGGAAAAACAAAATTTATTCTCTGAGAGCTGCTATCTACCAAACTGGAGAAGATGATCCTAAGTTGAAAGAGATCATGGAGATAATGCAGAGAGAGCTCGAGAATGCAGAAAGAAGACTGCTTATAGACTACCTTAGAACAACACCAGATGTTGAGGAGGTTAGGTAGAAAAAGTCTGTAAGTAATTTTTATTTTCTGTAAATTTTGTTAAGTCAAGATTAAACTCTGCTTATTTGAATAAACACTGTGTTTGTATAAAATTGTTTTGACATCATCAATTACTGTAAACTTGTGCATTTTTACTAATGAACAAGTTGGGGGAGATTGTTAAATATAATTCATGTGGTTAATATCAGTGTTTAAGTTTTACAGGAAAAAATAGAGTTTAACTTGAAACTGGAAGCAGTCAAAGTTTAGTTAAACTCTGATAGTTGGAAGCTCAACAGAGTCTGCTAAACGCTGACAAGAGGAAGCAGCTAAACTCTGTTGAAGAGAAGCGTTTGCTGGTCAGTAACAGAATTATTGAAGATAATTATGGAAGCGATATCTTTGAAGATTAGATAGCTGTCAAAGGAAGTCATGCTGACTAGAAAGACGTGTAGCAATCGTAATTGATAATATTTGTATAGCTGATTTATAGGAGAATCAATTATCGATTGTACATAGCTGTATATTTTATAAATACAGTTAGGTTAACCATAGAAGGGTATCGATCGTGTAACGCAATATCATTTCATTGTAACCTAAGCAGCTTTCTGTGATATTTTACATCACTGAGAGAGGAGTTAATTTCAAGACAGTTTTTAAAGTCTTTTAAGAACTTATTGTTATTCGCTCATACTTAGTTGATTATATTTGTGTATTCGGCCTAACATTTTCCAATTTTTACAAGATTATAAAGGGGTGGCACTATTTTTTTATTTTTTTATTTTTTCTAACTGATGGAACTATTGTTATTTACAAAAAATGATGGTGAAATAGTAATTTCACAACCAATTTATTGGCACTTTTTGCACTTATATTGAGATTTCCTTTATTATAATACCCGAGTCTAAAAACAAAAATGAGTACCAGTATGGAGAGAGGAGAGAGAAGAGAGAGGAGAGAGTTTGAAGAGAGAGGAGAGAGAAGTTTGAAATTTCAAAATTCAAACTTAGGCAAAGGATATTCAGGTATTGACAAGAATACTACCGGAATAGAAGCCACGAAAGGATGGTCTAACGAAGGATGGTTCGTAGTTGGAAGAGACCATAAAGGAAGGAGGACTTATATAAAGTCACAGGAAGACTACACAAGTTTCCATATGATGAGATGCCCTTCTATGATGGAAGCAATAAACGGAATACTTACGCGGAGGTGGTGAAACTCAACATAAATCCGAACTTCCGAAAAATAGATAAACGAACCTTTGGTTTACAGGGACAAACAGAAAAACTAAAACCAAGTCCTACTATCATACCTGAGACTTTTTTTGTTCTAAACATTCCACCACAAGCTCCTACAAGGGACATCTGGCATTAATTTAGAGAGTATTATTACATAAAGGACATAATACTACCAAGGAAAAGGAATGTAAATGGGAATAGATATGGATTTATCCAAATTCAAAAAAGAGATACAACGCTTAAGGTGGTCAAACATTTCAATGGCATAGTGTTTATGGGTAGAAGACTCTTGGTCAAACACAATGAGACCATGAGGAGAGAACCAAGATATGAAACTTAGAATAAATCCTTTAACAAGGAAGAAAACATCAAGCCGCATGCAAGATACCCCTACAAACCCAACCGTTGCATAGGACTATTTCCTTAGAAATAGATACTAAAGATGCAAAAGAACTAGATAGAAGTGTTATAGGGATAACAGAGAGGGAGGAATGGGTGGGGGGACGTGTTACAAGAAAAAATAGGATTACAAAGTTCTATTCCAGTACAGATTAAAGGAATTTCTCATAGAAAATTCCTTATCACGTTCCCATCGATAGAAGATAAGGAGGAGCAAAAAACTGGGAGAAAATAGTAGGAGATTGGGGCCATGTTGTTTCAAGAAATTTTATGTTGACAAATTGTGGAATGATACAGAAACCGAAAGTCTGTATTGAAACACACAAGGTGCTGGATATAGAAGAAACTATCAAAGTGACTATCCAACAAAAGATATACTGGATCAAGATCAAAGAAGCCAAAACTTGCTTTGACAATAAAGATCTTTTAACTCCATCAAGAGAAACAAATGAAACTTCAACAGCCCCTGAGGGTAGTGATATAAACTAGGAATTCTCAAGTGGAGAAAACACTGACTGGCAAGGGGAAGAAATTCAAATTTCTTCACATCATATGGATCTACCTAAAGAGGGAGAATCTCCAAGGCAGATTCAAGAACAAGGGGAAATTTTACCTTACATGGAAGATGGATTTCATGCCAATCAAGATGATAATGAAGAAATTTTTGCGAATGAGATAGATATGGATGGCTCACTCCCAATAGAAAAATGGAAGTACAGAAAGGATTCACCGTCCTCGTCGGATAAAACAACCACATGCAAGGAGTCGATTGACCTGGAAGGAACACAACCACTAGCCATGGAAACAATAAATGAAGAAAGTGGTTCAAAACAGCTAGAGGAAGAGTTTGGAGAAGGTCACACTCGCAATTCTTTAAACTCAGATCTTAAGAGGTTGATGATGGGAAAGAAGATGGGTAGACCAAGAAAATCGCCAAAACTTATTCACTTCTTCGATTTCACATGCAAGGCTAACAGGAGGAAAAGGGAGACAAGAGGCAAAGAAAAAAAAGGGTAGAAAGCAGAGTAAGAAAAAGAAATATAATCAGGATCCAAAAGATATTCATTCAGAATCTACTGCAAAAGCTCCAGAGGTAAAAGATTTAGCCTCAGAAATTTTAGATGCTGCTGAATTAATGGGATTATCTATAAACCTTGATAGAGATAAGGCTTTACGCATTATAAAGGTGAACCTAGGCTTAGAGAGAGAAATTTAGACTATCAATTCTAAATGACTACAAAAAATATCAAAAAAAATATCTCGATCCTTAGTTGGAACATTAGAGGCATCAACAATCCAGCTGCAAAAAGAAACTTGAGAAGCTTCATTGCAAAAAACAACCCAACTATGATTTTTATTCAAGAATCTAAAAGTCTTTTGTTGTCAGAAATGTCAAAAGATGCAATATGGGATAATATATCTCATGATTGGGTAGAGTCTCATGCAATAGGACTTTCAGGAGGGCTGATCACCACTTGGGATAATAGGAAAATTAAGGTGATAAATAGCAGGGTAAAAATCAACTGGATTTGGGTTAAAGGATACGTCAAAGGCCAAACACATGACAATGGTCAATCATATGTCATGAACAACTTTGTCAATGTATATGCACCACTGCTTCACTCACAAAAGGAGAAAGTATGGAATGATATCCAGGCAATCATAGAGGAATTTGCTGAAGAAGCTTTTATCTTAATGAGTGATTTTAACAGCATCAGAAATGCATCAGAATGTCTAAATTGTGGATACAGGAAAATAGACTCTGATTTGATCAATCAGAAGATTGCAGACAACAATCAGTGGGAAGTGCCTATCATAAACTATAACTACACTTGGTTTGGCCCAAGTGAAGGTAGTGTTTTTCGTTAGTTCGTTCACAGGGAAGGACTATCAATATTGATTCCAAGTAGATTATCTCTTACAATTAGAATTGTGGAAAATGAGGGGGTTTTGAGTTTGGTTGTGGTGTTTTATCAAGTACCTTGCCTACAAGAAATAACTTGCTAAAGAAATACAACTAAGTAAATTTGCTATCAACCAATTTTACCAACACAACAACACAATGAATAAATTAGCAAGATAAGAGACATTTGACCCAAGGATAATAGCAAATCAAGTACTTCAACCCAACAAGCAAAATATATCCAACTTTACCTAACCAAGATAATTGGTGAAGCACACAATTACTTATTTCTCTTCTAAAAACACTAATTTAGTGAAGCACATAAATTAGCTCTCTTGATAATAACTACCAATAATGAAGCACTACTAGTATAACCAAATCAAGGAATTAAACAAAGAGAGGCTAGGACAAACCCAAGGATGAGAAGCTCAACCTAGGTATTTGTACTTGAATCTTGAAGTTTAGGCACGCCAAACCTTGTGCTACTACAATGAATGTACTAACAATTACGGATTAGCACAAACAATTAGCAATTGAAATTACAAGAAGAGCAAGATGAAGCAACTTACAAATCTCCAAGCAAAATCATAAACAATACAACACAAGTATTCAAGATAGAGTGAAATAGATCTTACTTAAATTGAATGGGTTTAGTACAAGAGATGCTTCCTTGAGCCAAATATATGAAGTTAGTTACTCACAATCAATGCTAGATTATGAGTAATAAGTGTTTTTATCTCTACTTGACTAACCCTAATTTTATCCTTGAAGAGGCTAGGTTGAAGATGAAGAAGTTAGATTAAGTTAGATGATAGATAAGATGTTATGAGCCTTCTTTTAATACACAGCAGGTTCTGTACGGTCTGTTGAACGGCCGTACAGCTGCCCGTACAGAAAATCTGCTCCTTTGAACGGCCTATCGAACGTCCTGTCGAACGGCCGTATATCAGCTCGTACGAGATAAAATCTTCAAGATAATACATTGAACACCTCCCAACATCGCGAGCTTTCATCTTCTAACTTCCCTCTTGAATAATCTTCGCTTTCATGCCCAAATTAAGCCATCTTTTCAACAATTAAGCACGAGGCACTGAAAGATGAAAAACATAACAAATATTAATAAAACAACATTCGAAACTAACAAAAATGTAAGAGAATAAAAGACAAAACGTGTATAAAATACACGTTCTCAAATCTTCCCCCACTTGAACTTTGCTAGTCCCGAGCAAACTAAAATTAACATAACCATATACTCCTAACTAGTACCACTTTCGTAGGTGATCACGGTTGCATTTGGCATATGCAACAAGCCCTTGGAACCCCTAGGTAGCCCTAGTGGACGAGTGAGGTCTCGTGAGGGTTTATAGCTGATGTACCCACAAAATCACAAAAACTACTAATAAACAAGAAACTAACAATACCTACTAATTAAACTAACTACTACACTCACATGTCCGAACCGTCTACTTGTAACTAAAATCAAACATATAGAGCTATTCACCTTGTCATCCACTCTAACGAGCTAACAACCAATTCAAGAATCAAGATAACACACCTTGTGCAAAATGTAACCATGACATTAAAGATAGAATGATTGCACTTCAATTGTGAACACTAAACAAGATTATCACAAAGCATACATGGCTTCGCATTAAGAAGATGAAATTGTATGGTGAAAAATCTCACATCTCTCAATTATGTATCACACAAGTATGGGCTAGAGATTTCATTCAACTCCAAGTCTAAATGCATGCGCTCTACTTGAGCTTGCATGTTCACCTAAATTCCGGATTGCACCAACAACAAGGAATTCATAAAATGGGTTGTAATGAGGCTTGGGTGAAGGTGTGAAAATTTAAGTTCAAGGAAGGTGTAAAAGTCTCGCTAGTTGAGTCAAAACGACGATTGCTTTCTTCATACACCAAATTCTCCAACTAAAGATCTCCACTCATTTACAATTACAAAACACAACCACATTTACCAAGAAACTTGAATCCAAATAAAGTACAAGATTTATTGTTTTTCTTTTTTCTTTTTTTGTTTTTTTACATCCCCTTTATTATTATTTTTTTAGCAAAGGGAATGCATAACATATAAATACTACAAAGAACTTTGAACCATATCTCGATATACGCATCAAACTAGTTCCCACTTACAATAATTAGAATTCTTCCTCTTCACAACTTCTCCAAATTCACATGCCCATCAATCAATTCTTCCAAGACTCAACTAGCTCAACTAGGTCGAGAGTGAAGTATTTGACTATGGCTCATGTATAAAAGGAGAAAGTGACGAAGAAAAATATGGATATAAGCTTCAAAGGGGTAACTAGGGATTATTTTCATGGTTCACAAGCTAAAAAGGTCAAAAAGGTTATCCTAAATAGAATTTCCTTATTATGGTGCATCCATGAATGAAGGTTTAATGCAAGCCCTAGAGCAAAAACACACATAAAGAAGGAGAAACACACAAGCCAAAAGAATCATCGTTCAAGGCCTCACAAGGTTTAAGTTGTAATAACATCTTCTCGATTTGATTCCATGAATTCTAAGAGATAATCGTCATGTCTACAATTTAATTACAACAATCTAGACTTTTCATGCCATTTAAAGTGTGTGTGCGCAATAAGGTGCATCAAACTTATAGATTCACATCAAATTGATAATGCTAGACATGTAATAAGAGAAAACAAGGCTAGAAGCTCACAATGTCATAAATTTTACAAACAAGTAAACCCGCTCAAATGCAAACGAAACGGACATCAAAATAAACAATCCAAAATAAACAATCCTTCCTCCATTTAAAACATGGCATGTCCTCATGCATGACAAATAAAAACGAGGGAGACACAAAAATGAAAGAAAACTCCCCTGAATATAAGCAACAAGGACCGGGAGCAAAACCAAGAAGCTCAAGCATCATGAGGAAGATCCAAGGGTGGATCCCAAAACCTAGCACGAGACTGAGCCATCATCGAAGCACAAAACTGCTCCATCCACTCTCGATGCTCAGAAAATCGCATATCAACATGGTCCTTGATGGACTGCTCCATGCGCTGTAAGAAGGCCCGTTGAGGCTCAGAAAACTCTTCGGCATGACTATGAGGGGGAGATGCATGTCGATCATCAGAAAGTAGCAAAGGCTCAGAAACCGACTCCTCCTCGGCTCGAGTAGGAGATGGAGGACACTCGAGCTGAGATGATTTGTGTCCAGTCCATCGAAAATTATCAAAAGTCCCCGAGATGACCCCCATGTTCTTCAAAACAACAAAGTCAATAGTAGCTACGGGTTGGCCACCCTCCATCCATGAAATAGGGGAGTTATCCCGATCAAGAATCCCTAACTTAGTAGCAATTCGGGTGATAAACCCGCCAAAGATAAGGGAACCCTTCCCTTTACGCCGAGTTAGCTCCAACAACCGGGAAGAGAATACATACCCCCAATCTACTAGAAACTCATCATTCAACCAATTGAGGACCCCAAGCTCTCCCAAAGAAATGACGTTATTGAACCTTCATTACCATACAAAGAATGAACCATAACCCGATGAATATAGCACAAACTAGGGTCCGTGATTTTGGTGGACTTAATCCGACCACCCGAAGGCCATTGAGCATCCGAAGAAAATTCACGCCAAAAAGAATATTGAAATCGGGTGGAAAATGTCCGGAAGCCTTTATTGTATTTCCACCCAAACCAATCACAAATCTCCTCCAAACGAACACTAAACCATAAACCCATCAACCTAAAAGTGAAGCGAGAGGGTACGCTTAACTCATTGACAACTTCAACATCACACTTCACGGTAGTAAAGAATTCATAGACCAAACCCGGACAAGTAGGCTCATCCATATCTAACCATGAAGGCCAACCGGATGTAGTCAAAATTTTCTTAACATTATCCCAAATACCAAGCTTTTCTATAACATGCTTATCAAAATAACAAAATGGTAAAACCTTGAGCGAGGAAATAGAATTATACCTCTCCAGGGCATCACCGGAGAATGACAAGCTAGGCTTAGCGGAGTGCAAGTCAAGCCCATAATTGGAAGGAGGTAATGGTAGACCCAATTCTTCATATTCCTTGCGAGTTAGAAAAATTTGAGGCTCCGAAGATGAAGAAGTGGTTTTTCGACGCTTAGATGTAAGTTTTTCCTTGGTTTTACCCCGTTTAGAAGGAACACCACTCATGATTAACAAATCTCAACTTCAAATAACAAGCCAAATAACCACCCAATATAAGCACCAAACACTATCAAGAGGGTAACCAACAATAATCCCCACCACCAATTCGCAATAAAATTCAACACCAAATTTGTAAGCCCCTAATTGAATTAAAGCCAGCACAACAAACACCCAACTACAATGATCAACGAGCCAACACCCTTTGAAGCTACTACAATGCACTAATTGAGGAAATAGAAATAATAGAAATATTTGTTTTAGTTTTTTTTTATAAATAAAATAAAATAAATTAAATTAAAAAAAATAAAATAAAATAAAATAACTAACCAATTAATAAAAAAATTAAAAAATAAAATAAAAATCAAATCAAATTTAAAACCGAAATAATAATAAAATCAAAAATCAAATTTAAAACTAAAATAACATAAAATAATTACCTAGTTTTAGAAAATTTTAAACTAAATTCAAAATAAGAATTAAATTTTGGTTTTTGGTAATTTTTTTTTAAAAAAAAAGAGAAAATAAATGAAATGAAATGAAATGAAATAAAATTAAAATTAAAAAAATATTAATGGCATATGGCATGAAAATAGTTGGGTTTCAGAAACTAATGAAATAAAGGAGCTTTTTGCAAGTCACTTTGAAAAGAGATTCAGACAAAACATCTACAAAGGATGTTTTAGTTTGGGATCACTACAGCTGACAGCAATCTCGTTTGAAGAAGCAAATAGGATTGAAAGTCCCTTTGAAAAACATGAAATTCTATTGGCATTAGACCAGATGGCTCCGAGTAAAGCACCTGGCCCAGATGGGTTTAATGCAAAATACATAAAATTCCTATGGGGAGCAATAGAACATGACATCCTCTCAATCTTCAAGGAATTTCACTTTACATCTCAACTACCTTGAGGCATCAATTCATCTTTTATGGCATTAATGTGCTACATCTAATGTTGATTGAAGACTTTAGACCAATAAGTCTAATCAACTGCACGATGAAGATATTGCTTAGGGTATTGGCAAATAGATTGAAATCCTTTCTACCTAAATTGATAGCGGAAGAGCAATCAGCATTCATCAAAGGTAGAAAAATATCTGATGCCATTTTAATTACAAATGAGATGGTACATAATATTCAAAAGGGCCAAAGCAGAGGAATTATTCTCAAGCTAGATTTCGAGAAAGCTTTTGACACTGTAGACTGGGATTACTTGCTGCACACGATGCAAATAATGGGGTTTAAAACTAAATGGAGGTCATGGATTCACTCAATCATCTCTTCAGCCAGACCGTCTATACTAGTAAATGGAAGCCCTTCTAGGGAATTCCACATGAATCGTGGTTTGCGACAAGGAGATCCAATTTCTTCGATGCTGTTCATTTTGATAACTCAAACATTGAACGCCTTACTGGAAAAAGCAAAGCAAGTAGGAATAATAAAAGGAATAAGATTGGACGATGAAATAACATTATCACACCAACAATTCGTGGATGACACAGTCTTATTCCTAGAAGATTCTTGGGCTGAGATCAGAGGAATTAGGATAGTATTATCAATTTTTGAAATACTATCGGGTCTCAAAATAAACTTTGCAAAAAGTCACCTATACGCACCATGTTTTGATATCAGGGAAGCTGGTGAATGGGTAAGTTGGTTAGGATATGGACTGGGTTCCTTACCATTTACCTATCTAGGATCCACCATAGGGAGTTCACCGAAGAGAAAAGCATGTTGGATGCCTATTCTGAAAAAGGTCAAAACAAAATTTGGACAATGGAAATGCAAAACGCTCTCCAAGCCAGGGAGATTGATACTACTAAATGCAACGCTTGATGCTTTACTCGTATACTGGTTGGCATTATTTAGAATGCCTAAAGGTATAACATCAGTTCTGGAACGCATAAAATGAAGATTTTACTGGGGAGGAGATAAGTAATTCTGCAGCTATCTCCAAAAAATTACATGTAGTGAATTGGGAGCTGATGTGTACCATCACACATAAAGGTGGCATGGGAGTAAAAAATTTGGAACAAAAAAACATTTCCCTTCTGGCCAAGTGGTGGTGGCGAGCTCAAACTGAATCAAATAGCTTATGGTGCAGACTACTTAAAAGTAAATATGGGCAAGAATTCCTTTCCAACCCCAAGGCACACAAAAATGTGATCTCCCCCATCATGAAAAGTATTTTAGAAATTTGTAAAATAAAAGAACTGAAAATGTTCGAAGCAAAGGATTTCTATTGGAAACTAGGTGATGGGAAATGTATACAATTTTGGAACTCCTGTTGGTATCAAAAGGTGATTCTCAAGCACAAATTCCCACGACTGTATAATCTTTTTCTAGATAAAGAGATCACAGTAGCTAATATGGCACAACATTGGACACAACCCCAAGATGTTCAAACATGGCGTAGAGAGCTTAGGGGATGGGAAATTCAGGAAGCCTCAGAACTGGGAAATATTATTTGGACAATTCCTAGTCTTATGTCGAACAAAAATGACATAGTTCACTGGGAATTGATGCAGGGCCCTTACACTACCTCTCAAGGATACAACTTGCTGGACAAGAAAGAAAAAATCCCTAGACCATGGTCACTACTGTGGAAATAGAAACTCCTCCAAGGGTAAAAAAAACTTCATGTGGTTTGCTATGCATAGTGCACTTCCTACGCTTAGTTTCTTAAAAGATAGAGGGATTATCAATAATAATGTCTGCAAATGGTGCGAATCGGATGTAGAAGATATAAACGATCTTTTCTGGAATTGCACACTTGAAAAGTCGAGTTGGAAAATACTACTCACATGGTTTGGTCTAAATCAAAACCTAGTTCTAACTCAGGATCTTAAATCATGTCTACAATTCTTCAGTTCGAAAGTTTCATCTCAGGGAGGAGGGACTTGTGTTCTAGCAATGTTATGGATGATATGGCTGTTAAGAAATGAATGCACTTTCTCAGATATCAAGATCAAGGAAAAATCTATAGAAACTTTGATCAAAACAAGAGCTTGGGAATGGAGCCATGCTGGTGGAATTATTAGTGCTGAATTCAAAAATCAGTGGTTAATAAATCCATCACAAAATATAAGCTAAATGCAACATGGAGTTTCAGGAGGATGATGGATAAGTTGTTTAAGACGGGACATTTTGTGGGCTTTATTGATGGATCATGGAAGAAAAATTTAAATGGCACTACTGTATCAGGAATAGGAGGAATTCTGTGTGTAAAGGGTTGGGCTCAATAAACTACATATTCTTTGGCCCATGTCCGAATTACTTTGGATGGGAAGTAGAAGTTCATGCTCTAATATTTCTAATGGAGGCAATAAAATGCTGAGGGATTCTAGAAGAAGTCTGCACTATTGCAACAGGCTCTTCAAAGTTGGTTGATTACGTAATTCAATGCAGAGCATACATCAACCCAGATACTACAGAAATGCTTTGCTGCAAAATCATAAAGACAATGTAGAACATCTGGTTAGTGCTAATTAGTAGGATCCAGAATAGGGAAGTAGATAGACTACCGAAGGAAGGACGAGAAAGAACTAAATTGGTAGGTGCTTGGGTTAATTAGTCGATTGATTGAATAGTTAGCACAGTTCAAAATTCAAAACATTTGCAGATATTTATTTCTAACCTTCAGTCCGGCTATTAAATAAACATGAGGAGTATCAATATAGATAATATAGTAGGGGGAGCCTCTAATAGCTTGTAGATTAGATATAAATGCTTATCTTAGAGATATACTTGCACAATTATTAGTGCTAATAAGAGAGGAGACATTTCTTACTAACATATATATATATAGGGGGCTACTCCAATACAAACCTCCTTAAAATACAAACCTACAAACCAAGCATAATCTAATATTTCAAGCTAATCTAATGACCAAACTAGGGGTACCCCAATACAAAAAATGCTTAAAATAATTGGCTCTATCCAACAAAAAAAATAAAAAAAATAAAAAAGTTCACTGTTCACATGATGACGTGGCAGTGGATTTCACTGGTTAACGGTGCTTCGCACCTTCTTGTACGGCGCTTCGCGCCTTTATCATTCTAAAGTTGTAAGGAATGACAATCAATGGTAAAGGCAATAGACGATTGACTGGTGTGTCGAGAGCCTTCGGCCCTCATGACTACCTGACTCATCCGTTTACTGTCTTAAATGCTTCGCATTTCCACGACAAGTTTTTTTTTTTAATTTTATTTTATGGATAGAGCCAAATATTTTAAGCATTTTTTGTGAAGGTACCCTTGGCGGGAACCTTAGAATAAATGAAATATAATTAATTTAGTGTTGGTTTGTAGGTTTGTATTTTAAAAGTGGTTTGTATTTGAGCACTTGCCTATATATATATATATATATATATATATATATATATATATATATATATATATATATATATATATATATATATATATATATATATATATATATACTCTGACTGAAGATTATTCGGAGTATATATGTAAAATCCCGACATTTTTCGGAATATTAAAATAAACACCTAAATATAAAAATCCAATTTTTAAATCAAAAATCTGAAAATCCTCCGAATCAAGACATCGAAAATCAACACAAAGTCTAAAGTACTAAAATTGGAGACGCAGCTCCCACATTTCTTTAATAATAATATGCGAAACAAATAAAATCCAAGTAGCATGCTCAAACTTCCTTATCCTTTCGATAGCTAAAACCTGAAATGTTACACAATAATGAGCTACGAAGCCCAGCAAGTAGCTATCGTCTAATGGCTCACAACAATATTTTCGAAATCAATATTCAGAATTTAAATCGATAGAGTTTCAACAGTGCACTTGAATTTTTATCCCACAGTTCTATTTACGGTCACATAATCCCAGTGACACGGCTTCTATAATTCGATGGGGGCTATTTTACATTCCTCGTTAAGTATTACTCAACAAGGTATCTATGTGTTCCGGAACGTACGTAAACTAGTTCTATATGTCACACTATCCAGTGACCGGATTCTATGAATCGATACGCAAATAAAACTGGGGAATTCTAAAAGTCTTTAATTTCTATTTTCGATATTACAATTTCGATAATCAAAATAAAACAAATATTTCAAATTCAATAAAATAAATAGTTTAATCCAATGAGTAACGAAAAGTCACTTACAGTGATTTCAATGTTGAACCTGAAAAACAAGATGCAAACAGATCTTAAATATCAATTTACACTTTACTTATGATCATATGCAGTAAGGTATCATAGCAATACATGTACACACGAGCACCTCTAAATTATTATTAAAGTGTATAATAATAAAATAACGTTTGACAACTTCATCATCTTATACTGAATAGTTGGTCACAAGAAATTTATAAAAATTCAAAGCATGCACAACTATATGTATTAATGCTATTGACACCTATAATAATAATAATAATAATAATAATAATAATAATAATAATAATAATAATAATAATAATAATAATAAAATAAATTAGTATACTAGTAAAGTTTTGCCTCCAAAATAACCAAAACATCTTTGATCAAAATAAAAATATAGAATCATGCATTACTAGTTAAACAACTGAATCGAATGCAGGATAATGCTTTTTAACTCACTTAAATTCGTACATATTTTATAGGTCATCTAGTGTATATGCATATGTATGTCTAACCATCCAAAATAAGCTAAGTTTCCATTTTCATAACAATATATCATTATGAATAAAAAATATAAGCAGATGCCCAATAATCAAATTTAACAAAGAATTCCTAGGTACTAATATCCATAGCCAATGCGAAAATATTATCATGTCAAGAGTTGTAATAACCAAAACAAATAATATTACTAATATAATAATTAACACACAAATTAATCTTAAAAGAAGGTAACATATTATGAAACTAATATCACGTAACCAAATTTAACACTAAAGATCTATAAGTATTCTAAGCAGAGTAATATATCTATTTTGAATTAAAGAGAATCAACTTGTCATGGGTAGCATTTTACATAAAGCAAAACCAATATGAGACATGGTATGGATATGTCTATAAGCATGCTAAAAATCAACTATACTAACAAGTAATACATATTATCAATTTTATAAGAACAAGAGTTATTACCAACACAAAATGGTGATTGCCTAGCTAGCTACTTCGCTCAGAACTTTCTCCCAAGTCCTTCTTTCTCTTTCTTTAATCTTGCCACCGACTCTCTTTCTCACTCTATTTTCTCCTTATCAGATTGTATTCTTTTTGTTCTTCTTTTGTGATATATAAAGGCTCTAACTACTTAAGTCAGCACATATAGAAACGTCTTTGTACTTAATCATATCACAATCAATATTCATAATAATTAGTAAATGCTATTTACCATAATTAACTCATTTCCGTTTTCTAGCAAGAGTTTCAAATCTTAAAAGAAAAAGAAAAATGTCCAACTATTATTCGGTCAAGAAAAATAAGATAGATTATTTATAATAAATATTATTCTTAATCAAGGCCAATAAAATAATTAAATAACCTTTCAAAAAAAATAATGGGGGTGTTACAATCTACTCACCTTAAAAAATTTGGTCCTCCAAAATTTTAAACTAAACAAAATATGAAATAATAATAATAATTTATACCTTAGTTACGCGTAAGTTAAAACACACGTCCATTCCCTTTTTTGGTGTTTGCTTCTTTTATTGGTGCTGGGTTGTTAGGACAATGAGAGATCTTATGTCCCATTTCCCCGCAATGAAAGCACGCACCCAAGTTCCAACGACACTCTCTATCCACGTGATTTCCACCACACCTAGCGCACTTATTTTGATTTTCTTGATTGCTCATTCGATCATATGCATGTGGTTTCTTGAGCGGCCCTCCTTGGGACGATTGTCCACCAGTAGGAGCAAACCTCTTCTTGCTCCAATTGCCCGTTGTCTTTTCGGATTCCGCCAAACCCCTCTCAATAACTAGAGCTTTGTTGAGAACCGCCTCATAAGTCTGAAGTTCAAAGGACGCCACTCCATGCTGAATATCACTTCTTAATCCTTCTTACAACCTTCTTGCTTGACTTGCCTCATCCGCTACCAATGTCGGTGCGTATTTAGAAAGTTTCGGAAATTCTGCTTCATACTCAGTAACCGATCTCCCACCTTTTTCAAGCCGGATAAAGTCCCTTTCTTTCTGTAAGCGTACGGTCCTTGGAAAGTACTTACCCTCTAAAGCTTTCTTAAACTTTTCTCATGTGTATGGCTCTTGGTTTACCTCCACATTTGCTTCAATTTGTTCCTTTTTTCCTTAAGCCACCAGTCATAGGCACTTCCTTGGAGTTAGTAAACCGCAAGTGTAACTTTCTGCTCGTCGTTGCTGCCAAGTAGCTCAAACGTCTTTTCCATTTCTTGTGTCCATTTTTCCACTGCCGATGGGTCGGTCGCTCCAATAAAGGTTGGCGGGTTAAGTCTTTTAAACTCCGAAACAATGCTTGGTTGCCTTGGTTGTTGGTTTCCTACCAAATTAGCTAAAGTTTGGGCCAATTGATTCATGATTCCGACCTCTCCATCATTGTTGTCGTTGTTGTTACCACCATTGTTATTGTCATCGTTTTCCATTTTCCTTCATGTCGTAACAAAAGTCTAATCAAAACTTGTGCGAAATATTTAAATGGTAACTGTACAGTACTAAAACAAAAGGCAATATTTATTAATGTCAAACAAATTACAATATTAGGTTTCAAACTTCATGTTTCTAAATGCAAATTAAACATAAAAATCACATAAAATCTAATCCTTCTTAGCTAAAAGTTCCGTAACAACTTTAAGCTCCTCCTCTAGCTCATGAATTTTCTCCTTTAGCTCACGAATCTCTCCATCCTTACTTTCAAGTTTACTAGAAGCCAAATCTACTTCTCCCAGAAAAATCTCTCTACGCCGCTTTCTCATGGCTATCTTTTGTTCCCGATTTGGCACCCCAATCCGGTTAATAGATCCCCTATCCCATTCCCCTATCTGTGAGTCCTCAAAATGAATGACGGACCGCTCATCAGTAATCGTGATTTCACCATCAGCCAAAACCTCCACTTGCCCCTCACTTTCCAAGGCTTCCTCTATTTCATCGTCGTCATCTTCATCATCCTCCTCACTAAAGCTTTCATCACTAGGATCTTCTTCCTCACTTGGATCTTCCTCGGAGCTAGGATCTTCCTCCGAGCTAGGGTCATCAGCCACCAATGTTTCCTCAACATTCTCGAAGTCCGCCTCCCATGAAATCCAACACATTATAATAACTGTCATTTACAAAGGTTCGAAAAATAATGATCATCAATGCATTAAATCCATTACGTCAACACAAATCCCACAACCCACACGTCTAGCCAAAAAGCTACCAAGGAATCATAACCTAAGCTCTGAATACCATCTGTAACATCCCGACATTTTTCGGAATATTAAAATAAACACTTAAATATAAAAATCCAATTTTTAAATAAAAAATCTGAAAATCCTCCGAATCAAGACATCGAAAATCAACACAAAGTCTAAAGTACTAAAATTGGAGACGCAGCTCCCACATTTCTTTAATAATAATATGCGAAACAAATAAAATCCAAGTAGCATGCTCAAACTTCCTTATCCTTTCGATAGCCAAAACCTGAAATGTTACACAATAATGAGCTACGAAGCCCAGCAAGTAAATATCGTCTAATGGCTCACAACAATATTTTTGAAATCAATATTCAGAATTTAAATCGATAGAGTTTCAACAGTGCACTTGAATTTTTATCCCACAGTTCTATGTACGGTCACATTATGCCAGTGACACGGCTTCTATAATTCGATGGGGGCTAGTTTACGTCCCTCGTTAAGTATTACTCAACAAGGTATCTATGTGTTCCGGAATGCGTAAACTAGTTCTACATGTCACATTATCCAGTGACCGGATTCTATGAATCGATACGCAAATAAAACTGGGGAATTCTAAAAGTCTTTAATTTCTATTTTCGATATTACAATTTCGATAATCAAAATAAAACAAATATATCAAATTCAATAAAATAAATAGTTTAATCCAATGAGTAACGAAAAGTCACTTACAGTGATTTCAATGTTGAACTTGAAAAACCAGATGCAAACAGATCTTAAATATCAACACTACAAGAAAATCGCAATCAGACAACACTTATCAGACAACGCTCGGACGAAAAAGCATTGTTTGGAATTAGTAGACAACGGTTTTTTTGTAACTTCAGAAAAGTATTGTCTAATCCAGGTACCCTACAATGGTTTATAAAACGTTGTCTAGTAAATTGATTCAGACAACGGTTTTAAACTGTGGTGTTGTAACGACGAGTAAGTTTGCACAACTATTTTTACGAACATTGTCTAATCTGTTTTGAGACAACGTTTATAAACCGTTGTATGATTCACACAACTGTTTTCATATACCATTGTGTTATTACAATTCACACAATGGAATAATTAACCGTTGTTAAATCGTGTTTTGATGAGAACGGTTTTTATGAAACCGTTGTCTGAACTACAAAAATTTTGAATAGAATTTGGTGCGAATAATGAAATTTTTGGTGGGAATAATGAAATAATTTGAATTGAATTTGGTGGGAAATAATGAAAATAATCAGACAACGGTTTTCTTATAAAAAATGTAGTGTTATATTAAGCACAACAACAGTTTTTCTAAAAAAAACCGTTGTTGAATGTTCTTGTATGATATTTTTGTTAGTATTGGTGCCCTAGAGGCAATGTATACATTATATTTATGTTTGAGTGATATTATATATTCGATATATATATGTTTATTATTGGCTTTATTTACAGCGAAATAAATAAAGTATAATAAATGTCCCTAGAACCTTGATACAAATTATATAGTTGCAAGTATGTGACTTGAACATGAGATTATATAATGATTGTATCATATTCTTAAATGTCCCTAGCCGAGTATTATTATTACTTAGGACAATAATAATACACTGAGGCTATTATGATAATTGACTGATGACCACATCTCATTGGTCATAAGTATGAAGATACTAAAAGCAATGCATAGGTAACTGTACGAGTACAGGGTACTGGACAAACCCACAATGAGATACATCATGGTAAATAATAAATGTGTCATATGTAGATAATAAATGGCAAACAACACAAACCACTTTTCGATACGATCAGTCCTAGAAAAGGAAAAGCTGACAGGGACAAACTACCTAGATTGGTTTAGGAACTTGAGGATTGTCCTCAGGCAGGAGCGAAAGCTGTATGCCATTGAAGTTCCTCACCCAAATCCTCTTCCTGCTGGAGCCACACGTGCCGAGCATAATGCTTATCAGAAGCATTTGGATGACTCAACTGATGTGTCATGCCTTATGCTTGCATGCATGGCTCCTGAGATTCAAAAGCAACATGAATTGATGAATGCTTATGAAATAATTTAGCACCTCAAAAGCATGTTTGAGGGACAAGCTCGTCAGGAGAGATATGATACGAGCAAGGCATTGTATGCTTGCAAACAGGGAGAGCGAGACCCAGTTGGACCACACGTTCTTAAGATGATTGGGTATATTGAGCAACTAGATACCTTGGGCTTCCCAATTGGTCCGGAGGCTCAAATAGATCTGATCTTACAATCACTCAACAAGAACTTCTCTCGATTTGTCATGAATTACAATATGAATGAGATTGATAAGACACCCACTGAATTATTGGGCATGTTAAGAACTGCTGAAACCAACATTCAGAAGGAATCCCCTACTCCCATGCTGATGGTGAACAAAGGGGGTGCCAAAGGGAAAAGAAAGTGGAAAGGCAATAAGAAGAGGATTGCATCCAAATCTGCTGCTAATCCTAATTCTGCTCCCAAGAAGGCTACCAAGCCTAAAGGAGGTGTCGAAAAGGGTGATTGTCACCACTGTGGTAAACCGGGACACTGGAGGAGAAACTGTCATGCTTATTTGGAAGAGCTGAAGAAGAAGAAGAAGGCTGCTGGGCAGACTTCTACTTCAGGTATTTATGTTATAGAGGTCAATTTGTCTACTTCTACATCTTGGGTATAGGATACTGGATGTGGTTCTCACATTTGTATAAATGTGCAGGAACTGCAAAGGAGTAGGACACTGGCTAAGGGAGAGGTAGACCTATGAGTTGGAAATGGAGCAAAGGTTGCTGCTTTGGCTGTAGGGACTTACCATTTATCATTACCCACAGGGCTTATATTAGAACTTAAAAACTGTTTGTATGTGCCTTCTATTTGTAGAAACATTATTTCTGTTTCTTGTTTGGACAAGAAAGGTTTTTCATTTACCTTTAAAGACAATGGTTGCTCTTTTGGTTTGAATGAAATTACCTATGGTGTTGCACAATTATTTAACGGTTTATATGTTCTTAGTTTAGATACTCCTATCTTGAATGTAAATAACAAACGACTTAAGACTAATGACTCAAATCAAACATACCTTTGGCACTGTCGTCTAGGCCATATAAACGAGAAACGCATTTCCAAGTTACATCAAGATGGTTTCTTGGATCAGTTTGATTTTGAATCATATGATGAATGCGAGGCTTGTTTACTAGGCAAGATGACTAAAGCTCCTTTTACCGGACAGGGTAAGAGGGCCACCGTACGACTAGAACTAATACATAGCGATGTATGTGGTCCTATGAGATCGATGGCAAGGGGTGGCTATTTCTACTTCATTACGTTTACTGATAATTTCAGTAGATATGGATATGTGTATCTTTTGAAGAACAAATCCGAAGCATTTGAAAAGTTCAAAGAGTATAAGGTAGAAGCAGAAAAGCAAACTGGCGAAAGCATAAAAACTCTAAGATCTGATCGAGGAGGTGAATACTTAAGCCATGAGTTTAAGAACTATTTGAGGGAGTGTGGTATTGTATCACAACTAACTCCTCCTGGAACACCACAATGGAATGGGGTTTCTGAAAGGAGGAATCGTACCTTGTTGGACATGGTGCGATCAATGATGAGTCAAGCAGATCTTCCAATTAGTTTCTGGGGTTATGCCCTGGAAACGGCTGCATATACACTAAACCGTGTTCCTACTAAAACGGTTCAACAAACTCCATATGAGATATGGACAGAGAAACGGCAAAGCATGTCCTTTATGAAAGTATGGGGATGTGAAGCATTTGTGAAACGCCTAACATCAGACAAGCTTGGACCGAAATCTGAAAAATGTAATTTTGTGGGATACCCAAAGGAAACAAAGGGTTATTCTTTCTATAGTCCCTCGGAGAACAAAGTAATTGTTGCTCGAACTGCTGTATTCTTAGAAAGAGAGCTAGTCTCTAGAAAAGACAGTGGGAGGAAAATAGATCTCGATGAAGATCGAGAACCACTTGATAACGTTGAACCAGTGGTGGAGCATGAGCAAGAAATACAAGATAACATTGCTCAAGAAACACAAGTTGTTCGCAGATCTAGTAGAATTCGCCATGAGTCAAAGAGAAATTATGGATTTCTACTAACTCAAAATGACGATGTGATGCTCATAGACCAAGATGAGCCTCTCACCTACCAAGATGCTGTGAACTCACCAGACTCTGAGAGATGGCAAGAAACCATGAATTCTGAGATGGATTCCATGTATGAAAACCAAGTATGGACTTTGGTTGATCCACCTGAAGGGGTAAAACCTATAGAGTGCAAATGGATTTTCAAGAAGAAAATCGACATGGAAGGTAAAGTACA
Source organism: Saposhnikovia divaricata (assembly GCA_036435485.1). Taxonomy (NCBI): domain Eukaryota; kingdom Viridiplantae; phylum Streptophyta; class Magnoliopsida; order Apiales; family Apiaceae; genus Saposhnikovia; species Saposhnikovia divaricata. Next base: position 136,901,816 of record CM071599.1, on the reverse strand, counting down.
GACCTATAAAGCTCGACTGGTTGCAAAAGGTTTCAAACAAATTCATGGTATTGACTATGATGAAACCTTTTCACCAGTAGCAATGATAAAATCCATCAGATTTTTGCTTTCAATAGCGGCTTACTATGATTACGAAATATGGCAGATGGATGTCAAAACAGCCTTCCTTAACGGAAGCCTTGAAGAGGATGTGTACATGACACAACCTGAAGGTTTTGGAAATCCAAAGGATGCTGGAAAGGTATGTAAGCTGCATAGATCCATTTATGGATTGAAGCAGGCCTCTCGGAGATGGAACATCCGGTTTGATGAAATAGTCAAAGGTTTTGGCTTTATTCAGAACGTGGATGAACCATGTGTTTACAAAAAGTTTAGTGGGAGCCATGTGGCATTCCTAGTATTATATGTCGATGATATATTAATAATGGGGAATGACATTCCTTCTCTACAGGCTGTAAAGACTTGGTTAGGACAAAGTTTTTCTATGAAAGACTTGGGCGAGGCTACCTATATATTAGGGATTAGGATCTATAGAGATAGATCAAGGAGATTAATCGGCTTAAGCCAGGGTACATATATTGACAAGATTTTGCATCGTTTTGGAATGCAAGATGCAAAAAAGGGATATGTCCCCAAATCTCATGGGATAACGATCTCAAAAGAGAATGGTCCTAAATCATTGGATGATAAAGACCGCATGAGTAAGATACCATATGCTCCAGCAATTGGATCTATCATGTATGCAATGATATGTACTCGTCCGGATGTCTCGTATGCTTTGAGCATGACGAGCAGATACCAGTCTAATCCAGGTGAAGGTCACTGGACGGCAGTCAAGAATATTCTTAAGTACTTGAAAAGGACTAAAGATTCATTCTTGGTGTATGGAGGAGAAGAGAAGCTAACGGTAAAGGGTTACACGGATGCTAGTTTTCAGACTGACAGAGATGACTCTGTTTCTCAGTCTGGATTTGTGTTTTGCATAAATGGAGGTACTGTAAGCTGGAAAAGTTCGAAGCAAGAGACAGTAGCTGATTCTACAATGGAATCCGAGTATATTGCGGCATGTGAAGCAGCCAAGGAGGCTGTATGGATACGGAAGTTCATTATAGTACTTGGTGTAGTTCCATCGATCGCAGATCCCATAGATCTTTACTGCGATAATAATAGAGCTATAGCACAAGCTAAGGAGCCGAGAGCTCACAGCAGAACAAAGCATATACTTTGGAGATATCACCTTATTCGAGAGATAAATGATAGAGGAGATATTCACATATGTAAAGTGCATACTGATGATAATATTGCAGACCCGCTGACTAAGGCTCTGTCGCAGCAGAAGCATGAATGTCACACTAGTAGCATGGGTATTCGATACATGGGTGATTGGCTCTAGTGCAAGTGGGAGATTGATAGTATTGGTGCCCTAGAGGCAATGTATATATATATGTTTATTATTGGCTTTATTTACTGCGAAATAAATAAAGTATAATAAATGTCCTTAGCACCTTGATACAAATTATATAGTTGCAAGTATGTGACTTGAACATGAGATTATATAATGATTGTATCATATTCTTAAATGTCCCTAGCCGAGTATTATTATTACTTAGGACAATAATAATACACTAAGGCTAGTATGATAATTGACTGATGACCACATCTCATTGGTCATAAGTATGAAGATACTAAAAGCAATGCATAGGTAACTGTACGAGTACAAGGTACTGGACAGACCCACAATGAGATACATCATGGTAAATAATAAATGTGTCATATGTATTCTCACAGTGATAATGGTGTAATGATCCTTAAACCTGAAGTCGTTATAATTCTACATGAGAATTAATATATTTTGAATTCGTCAAAAGTTATCTTTAGCCGGATAATGATAAAGGTGAATATCGGATATATTATGAATCATGTGAGAAATATGAACGATCTAGATGGGATTTAAATCTCCTGATAAAGGAGTGATATTATCGGCCTCTTGTTTGAGTGAGACTATGAAATGCATGGCCATGCTCAAATGTTGATTTGATTAAATAGTCTACTCATCGATCAAGAAAATGAAGATTAAATTATGAAGAGGATGACACATTACATGCCTCGAGTTTAATCTATAATATCATGATTTAAAGGGATTATATTACATGGAACATTAGTCATAAAAGGTTGATTGAATCGTTGATTTAATTATTGTTTTATTGAGTAGCAATAATGTGTTACTAGACGCCGCTTATTGTTTACAATTTTATTAGAGAATAAAATTGTTGCCAATTAAATAATAACCTACAGGGTCACACACAAAGAATGTTTAAAAGGGATATTAATTTATTTCATGAATTTAAATTAATAATAATTTAAATTATGATTTTTAAATTAATAATAATTCGAATTTTATAAAATTAATTAAGTGAGACTTGATTAGTTAAAGATAAAATTTGAAAATGTATTTTCTTGACTTATTTGATTAATTAAGTATGACTTAATTAATTTATTTAAATAAATAAGATTTGTTTAAATAAAAATGGCCTAATTGTTTAAGGCCTCATTTTGCTTTATTTCTCTTTATAAGCCAAGAGTTGGCAAGTCATTTGTAAGCAACACAACTGAAATCTCAGTTCATAAACACAAGGGAGAAATCAAGCACAAGTCAAGAACACATCCGTTTTATTTATTTTGGCTAGTACCAAATTCCGTGGCGAAATCGTTCGACGAATCAAGCAAGCATTCAAGTGTGGATACCGGTGGAGGAGTTGCAAGTTTAGCTCTCAAGATCAACACTTTAGCTCTCAAGATCAACAAGCTAGGATCTCCATTTGACATCCATTGGAAAGCTTTAACAAGGTACAATCTTGTTCTTGAGAATTTTTATACCATGATCATCATTTTATACATGGATCCGGGCTTTGGAATTCGTTTTTAATTGTTATTTACGTCATTTCCGTTGCGTTATTATGCCAGAATTCCAACAATTTTAGTGGTCAACTATCAAAGTACTGCTTGGTCAAACTAGTATAATTTTCGAATAATATTTTTTTTAAAATTTTTTTGGACGATCTAATCGTACGGATGATGTTATATATTGATTTTAATGAAGTGTACAACAAATAAGTAAAAAAAAAAAATCATTCTTGTACGTGTTTATAATATAAATCCCCCAAAAGTACTACTCCCTCTAATTAGTGTCGTACCGATTGAACATGAACTATTTTTTTTAAAAAAAAAATCGACAATCCAACCGTAGGTATGATGTTATATACTGATTTTAGTGATGTGTACAAAAAATTAGAGAAAAGCGAATCATTCTTGTATGATATTTTAATGGTCAACTATCAAAGTACTCCTTGGTCAAACTAGTATAATTTTCGAATAATAATTTTCTTAAATTTTTTTTGGACGATCCAACTGTACGGATGATGTTATATACTAATTTTAGTGATGTATACAAAAATTTAGAAAAAAAAATCATTCTTGTACGTGTTTATAATATAAATCCGCCAAAAGTACTAATCCCTCTAATTAGTGTCGTACCGATTGAACATGTTCTATTTTTTTAAATATTTTTTCGACGATCCAACCATAGGAATGATGTTATTTACTGAATTTAGTGATGTGTACAACAAATCAGAAAAAAAGAATCATTCTCGTATGATATTTTAATGGTCAACTATCAAAGTATTGCTTGGTCAAACTAGTATAATTTTCGAATTATATTTTTTTTAAAATTTCTTTTGGATGATCCAATTGTACGGATGATGTTATATACTAATTTTAGTGATGTGTACAAAAAGTTAGAAAAAAATCATTCTTGTATGTGTTTATAAAATAAATCCGCCAAAAGAACAACTTCCTCTAACTAATGTCGTACCAATTGAACATGATCTATTTTTTTAATTTTTTTTCGACGATCCAACCATACGAATGATGTTATATACTGATTTTAGTGACGTGTACAAAAAATTAGAGAAAAGCGAATCATTCTTGTATGATATTTTAATGGTCAACTATCAAAGTACTCCTTGGTCAAACTAGTATAATTTTCGAATAATAATTTTCTTAAATTTTTTTTGGACGATCCAACTGTACGGATGATGTTATATACTAATTTTAATGATGTATACAAAAATTAAAAAAAAAAAATCATTCTTGTACGTGTTTATAATATAAATCCGCCAAAAGTACTAATCCCTCTAATTAGTGTCGTACCGATTGAACATGTTCTATTTTTTTAAATATTTTTTCGACGATCCAACCGTAGGAATGATGTTATTTACTGAATTTAGTGATGTGTACAACAAATCAGAAAAAACGAATCATTCTCGTATGATATTTTAATGGTCAACTATCAAAGTATTGCTTGGTCAAACTAGTATAATTTTCGAATTATATTTTTTTTAAAATTTCTTTTGGATGATCCAATTGTACGGATGATGTTATATACTAATTTTAGTGATGTGTACAAAAAGTTAGAAAAAAATCATTCTTGTATGTGTTTATAATATAAATCCGCCAAAAGAACAACTTCCTCTAACTAATGTCGTACCAATTGAACATGATCTATTTTTCTAATTTTTTTTCGACGATCCAACCGTACGAATGATGTTATAAACTGATTTTACTGACGTGTACAAAAAATTAGTGAAAAGCGAATCATTCTTGTATGATATTTTAATGGTCAATTATCAAAGTACTCCTTGGTCAAACTAGTATAATTTTCGAATAATATTTTTTTTAAATTTTTTTTTGGACGATCCAACCATACGACTGATGTTATATACTAATTTTAGTGATGTGTACAAAAAGTTAGGAAAAAAAATCATTCTTGTACGTGTTTATAATATAAATCCGCCAAAAGTACTACTCCCTCTAACTAGTGTCGTACCGATTGAACATGATCTGTTTTTTTAATTTTTTTTTCGACGATCCAACCATACGAATGTTGTTATATACTGATTTTGGTGATGTATACAAAAAATTAGAAAAAAAAACGAATCATTCTCTTATGATATTTTAATGGTCAACTATCAAAGTACTCCTTGGTCAAACTAGTATAATTTTCGAATAATAATTTTCTTAAATTTTTTTTTGGACGATCCAACTATACGGATGATGTTATATACTAATTTTAGTGATGTATACAAAAATTTAGAAAAAAAAAAATCATTCTTGTACGTGTTTATAATATAAATCCGCCAAAAGTACTAATCCCTCTAATTAGTGTCGTACCGATTGAACATGTTCTATTTTTTTAAATATTTTTTCGACGATCCAACCGTAGGAATGATGTTATTTACTGAATTTAGTGATGTGTACAACAAATCAGAAAAAAACGAATCATTCTCGTATGATATTTTAATGGTCAACTATCAAAGTATTGCTCGGTCAAACTAGTATAATTTTCTAATTATATATTTTTTTTAAAATTTCTTTTGGATGATCCAATTGTACGGATGATGTTATATACTAATTTTAGTGATGTGTACAAAAAGTTAGAAAAAAAATCATTCTTGTATGTGTTTATAATATAAATCCGCCAAAAGAACAACTTCCTCTAACTAATGTCGTACCAATTGAACATGATCTATTTTTTTAATTTTTTTTCGACGATCCAACCGTACGAATGATGTTATATACTGATTTTAGTAACGTGTACAAAAAATTAGAGAAAAGCGAATCATTCTTGTATGATATTTTAATGGTCAATTATCAAAGTACTCCTTGGTCAAACTAGTATAATTTTCGAATAATATTTTTTTAAATTTTTTTTTTGGACGATCCAACCGTACGACTGATGTTATATATTAATTTTAGTGATGTGTACAAAAATTTAGGAAAAAAAATCATTCTTGTACGTGTTTATAATATAAATCCGCCAAAAGTACTACTCCCTCTAACTAGTGTCGTACCGATTGAACATGATCTATTTTTTTTAATTTTTTTTCGACGATCCAACCATACGAATGATGTTATATACTGATTTTAGTGATGTGTACAAAAAATTAGAGAAAAGCGAATCATTCTTGTATGATATTTTAATGGTCAACTATCAAAGTACTCCTTGGTCAAACTAGTATAATTTTCGAATAATAATTTTTTTAAATTTTTTTTGGACGATCCAACTGTACGGATGATGTTATATACTAATTTTAGTGATGTTTACAAAAATTTAGAAAAAAAAAATCATTCTTGTACGTGTTTATAATATAAATCCGCCAAAAGTACTAATCCCTCTAATTAGTGTCGTACCGATTGAACATGTTCTATTTTTTTAAATATTTTTCGACGATCCAACCGTAGGAATGATGTTATTTACTGAATTTAGTGATGTGTACAACAAATCAGAAAAAAACGAATCATTCTCGTATGATATTTTAATGGTCAACTATCAAAGTATTGCTTGGTCAAACTAGTATAATTTTCGAATTATATTTTTTTTAAAATTTCTTTTGGATGATCCAATTGTACGGATGATGTTATATACTAATTTTAGTGATGTGTACAAAAAGTTAGAAAAAAATCATTCTTGTATGTGTTTATAATATAAATCCGCCAAAAGAACAACTTCCTCTAACTAATGTCGTACCAATTGAACATGATCTATTTTTCTAATTTTTTTTCGACGATCCAACCGTACGAATGATGTTATATACTGATTTTACTGACGTGTACAAAAAATTAGAGAAAAGCGAATCATTCTTGTATGATATTTTAATGGTCAATTATCAAAGTACTCCTTGGTCAAACTAGTATAATTTTCGAATAATATTTTTTTTAAATTTTTTTTTGGACGATCCAACCATACGACTGATGTTATATACTAATTTTAGTGATGTGTACAAAAAGTTAGGAAAAAAAATCATTCTTGTACGTGTTTATAATATAAATCCGCCAAAAGTACTACTCCCTCTAACTAGTGTCGTACCGATTGAACATGATCTGTTTTTTTAATTTTTTTTTCGACGATCCAACCATACGAATGTTGTTATATACTGATTTTGGTGATGTATACAAAAAATTAGAAAAAAAAACGAATCATTCTCTTATGATATTTTAATGGTCAACTATCAAAGTACTCCTTGGTCAAACTAGTATAATTTTCGAATAATAATTTTCTTAAATTTTTTTTTGGACGATCCAACTATACGGATGATGTTATATACTAATTTTAGTGATGTATACAAAAATTTAGAAAAAAAAATCATTCTTGTACGTGTTTATAATATAAATCCGCCAAAAGTACTAATCCCTCTAATTAGTGTCGTACCGATTGAACATGTTCTATTTTTTTAAATATTTTTTCGACGATCCAACCGAAGGAATGATGTTATTGACTGAATTTAGTGATGTGTACAACAAATCAGAAAAAAACGAATCATTCTCGTATGATATTTTAATGGTCAACTATCAAAGTATTGCTCGGTCAAACTAGTATAATTTTCTAATTATATATTTTTTTTAAAATTTCTTTTGGATGATCCAATTGTACGGATGATGTTATATACTAATTTTAGTGATGTGTACAAAAAGTTAGAAAAAAAATCATTCTTGTATGTGTTTATAATATAAATCCGCCAAAAGAACAACTTCCTCTAACTAATGTCGTACCAATTGAACATGATCTATTTTTTTAATTTTTTTTCGACGATCCAACCGTACGAATGATGTTATATACTGATTTTAGTAACGTGTACAAAAAATTAGAGAAAAGCGAATCATTCTTGTATGATATTTTAATGGTCAATTATCAAAGTACTCCTTGGTCAAACTAGTATAATTTTCGAATAATATTTTTTTAAATTTTTTTTTTTGGACGATCCAACCGTACGACTGATGTTATATATTAATTTTAGTGATGTGTACAAAAATTTAGGAAAAAAAATCATTCTTGTACGTGTTTATAATATAAATCCGCCAAAAGTACTACTCCCTCTAACTAGTGTCGTACCGATTGAACATGATCTATTTTTTTTAATTTTTTTTTCGACGATCCAACCATACGAATGATGTTATATACTGATTTTAGTGATGTGTACAAAAAATTAGAGAAAAGCGAATCATTCTTGTATGATATTTTAATGGTCAACTATCAAAGTACTCCTTGGTCAAACTAGTATAATTTTCGAATAATAATTTTCTTAAATTTTTTTTGGACGATCCAACTGTACGGATGATGTTATATACTAATTTTAGTGATGTTTACAAAAATTTAGAAAAAAAAAATCATTCTTGTACGTGTTTATAATATAAATCCGCCAAAAGTACTAATCCCTCTAATTAGTGTCGTACCGATTGAACATGTTCTATTTTTTTAAATATTTTTCGACGATCCAACCGTAGGAATGATGTTATTTACTGAATTTAGTGATGTGTACAACAAATCAGAAAAAAACGAATCATTCTCGTATGATATTTTAATGGTCAACTATCAAAGTATTGCTTGGTCAAACTAGTATAATTTTCGAATTATATTTTTTTTAAAATTTCTTTTGGATGATCCAATTGTACGGATGATGTTATATACTAATTTTAGTGATGTGTACAAAAAGTTAGAAAAAAATCATTCTTGTATGTGTTTATAAAATAAATCCGCCAAAAGAACAACTTCCTCTAACTAATGTCGTACCAATTGAACATGATCTATTTTTTTAATTTTTTTTCGACGATCCAACCGTACGAATGATGTTATATACTGATTTTAGTGACGTGTACAAAAAATTAGAGAAAAGCGAATCATTCTTGTATGATATTTTAATGGTCAATTATCAAAGTACTCCTTGGTCAAACTAGTATAATTTTCGAATAATATTTTTTTTAATTTTTTTTTTGGACGATCCAACCGTACGACTGATGTTATATACTAATTTTAGTGATGTGTACAAAAAGTTAGGGAAAAAAATCATTCTTGTATGTGTTTATAATATAAATCCGCCAAAAGTACTACTCCCTCTAACTAGTGTCGTACCGATTGAACATGATCTATTTTTTAATTTTTTTTCGACGATCCAACCATACGAATGATGTTATATACTAAGTTTGGTGTTGTATACAAAAAATTAGAAAAAAAATGAATCATTCTTGTATGATATTTTAATGGTCAACTATCAAAGTACTCCTTGGTCAAACTAGTATAATTTTCGAATAATATTTTTTTAAATTTTTTTTGGACGATTCAACCGTACGGATGATGTTATATACTAATTTTAGTGATGTGTACAAAAAGTTAGGAAAAAAAAAATCATTCTTGTACATGTTTATAATATAAATCCGCCAAAAGTATTACTTCCTCTAACTAGTGTCGTATCGATTGAACATGATCTATTTTTTAAAATTGTTTTTTCGACAATCCAACCATACGAATGATGTTATATACTGATTTTAGTGATGTGTACAAAATATTAGAAAAAAACAAATCATTCTTGTATGATATTTTAATGGTCATCTATCAAAGTACTCCTTGGTCAAACTAGTATAATTTTCGAATAATATTTTTTTAAAATTTTTTTTGGACGGTCCAACCGTACGGATGATGTTATATACTAATTTTAGTAATGTGTACAAAAAGTTAGGAAAAAAAATCATTCTTGTACGTGTTTATAATATAAATCCGCCAAAAGTACTACTCCCTGTAACTAATATTAACAAAAATTGGTTTGACTTTTGAGGAAACAAAAAAATAATTTTTATTAAAATTTTGAATCTACCAAATTAACAAATAATTAAATTTTTATAAATATAAATATATTTTATATAATTTTATTCCCTCCCAAATTATTAATCAAGCCAAATTTAATTCATGTATTCTTATTTCCCCCTTAACCAATAATTCATTTCCCCCCTTAATGAAAATTTCATTTCCCTCTTTCATTTCCCTATTTCCCATCATTTCATTTCCCATTCTATTTCCCCCTTATTTTTCACAGCAGCCGCTCATGTTCTCTAACAAACCCAAACACCCACAACTTATAACTTACTTCTCTCACAGAATACGCACAAAACTTATATCTCTCCTACAAAAGCCTGACGTGTCCACAATAATCGCTCTGTCTTACCCTTAATCTTGCAAGCGTCAAAGCTTTTTCTCATTCACTTGATTTAGGGTTCGATTGGTGGTTTGATTTAAGTTGGGGTTTCTTGGATTTGGCTTCAATTAGGGATTTTCTTGAATTTGAGTTTCGATTTCAGGTTATATTCTCTCACTTCGATTTATAATTTGTATGATTCTTTGATTTATATTCTCTCACTTCGATTTGTAATTTGTGCTTTATGTTCACTTTTGAGATCAGTTGTTTACTTCAGTGCTTTGTGTTGGTAGGAGGATACCAGATAATATAAAATCTATTATTAATCTTTACTTCCAATTTGCATTTTCAGCCTGAAAAAAGTGCTGCAGTCCCACGATTTAGCGACTGGGATGAGACGAATCACAGTCAAGATATATGTTCTTTTATGTATGGTTTTTCGGATACGCTCGGTTTGTTATAAAACTCTTGAGCTCGTTTATTAAACATTTAGCTTGTCTAGGCTTGTTCTCACCTCTACTCAGCAACATATAACAGCAAGATGCATATTTTTATTTATACTTTTGGATAATCAAACTGTATATGTTCTTCTTAATTGATGTACAGGTGTGATGTATATAGTTTTGGTGTAATACTGTGGGAGCTTGCAACTCTGAGATTGCCTTGGAGCGGGATGAACCCAATGCAAGTCGTTGGTGCAGTGGGCTTCTAAAATCGTCGCCTGGACATCCCCTGTAATCTTGATCCTTTAGTTGCAAGTATAATCTGGGAATGTTGGCAGACTTAAGTCATTAATTAATTGTCTATTTCCAAAGTTGCAGCCTTAGAACTGTTTTGGTTTTGGCTAAGTTCTTTGTTCTCTGCTAATTGCAGCGATCCAAACTTGCAACCTTCATTTACACAGCTCGCAGTTGCTCTGAAGCCACTGCAGCGGCTGGCTATGCCTTCAGATGGTGGCGAGGAAAACCCAGTTATGCAGCAAGAGATCCCAGTGGATTCCATCCCTTGAACATGTTTTCCTTGATGTGAATACCTGGACGTGTAGGTACTAGTGGCTTTGCTTTTCTCCTGAGAGACATATTCGGGTAAATATGTGATAGAAAGGGGGTAAAGGCAAAATAGGACTTCTTCCCACCTCATTTTTTAACCTTTACTCATCCTCTATCATTTATACCAGTGGTCATCTGGTTCTCTTCTTTTCTATCTAATACGAATTCGTGATGCTTCATTCATGACACTCTGTTATTTGTTGGTCATTAGGAGACTGGTAAATGCCTCAAAGCTCAAAGGGCTTTTTTATATAAAAGACACAAGTTTCATCCTTTTATTAGGGATGTAGAGAATTAAACAGGCTTCAGTTGAACTCCAGAAGTATGCATGTGTGTGGTTCTTGTCAATATTTGAACATAATATTTCAATCAAAGTTTGTATCACCTATTCAAATTCTGAAGATGTGATTTTATGTGGGCTTCACTAGAAGCATTTAGAGGCAGCAGGAATAAAGAATGGGGAAAAGTTGGACCTCATGATGCTGGGCACTAGAACCAATTTCTTGAAGATACCGACTTCTTTAGGACAGATGGAACATGGAACATCAAATACGGGGAATTCTTCCTTGAATGGTATTTAGGAAAGCTTCTTAACATTGTAATTTAGACGATGGTAGTGGTACTTTGTTGGGAATTGGTACCGTTAGTAGCTTTGTAGCGATGAATATTGATTGGTAGTTTTTGTTATGAATATTGGTTAGTTGCTAGTATTGTATAAACTCAAATTTTTGTTGTAATAAAGTGTTGTTTCATTTCTCATTAGCCAATGTTATCATCTTTTAGAAACACTTGTGGAAGATATCATCAGACAATGGAATGTTTCGGGACATGTTTCAAGAAACCATTGTACCAAAAAGAGTTGACCATTGTAAAACCATTGTCTATAAGTAAAATATACAATCCTAGTAAAACTAAACTATTGTGTGAAAATAACAAAAACAAGCATCTGGTGTTCAAAAAACACTTGTGCATTTTGTTTGTAACAACACTTTTGAAGCTACAAAACATTGTACAAAAAGCATGAAAGACAACGAATTCTATCACATGTGAACGTTGTGTGAATGTTGGCTTTGCATGCCTCTGATTCACCAAAACAGTTGTGCACATTAAAATCCAACAACATTCAAAATTAACCAAACCGTTGTAATATCACCATAAGAACAACGCTTTATACCATAACCGTTGTGGTTTCTGGGTGTGCTACAACGCTTTTGGAGCCTGGTGTGGTGTTGTTCCGGATATCACACAACGATTTGTGTACCGTTGTGTGATGTTGGTAAGAGACACCTGCTCGATAGACAACGCTATTCCAGGGCATCAGACAACGGGCAATAACCATTGTATATTTCAGTTTTCCTTGTAGTTCAATTTACACTTTACTTATGATCATATGCAGTAAGGTATCATAGCAATACATGTACACACGAGCACCTCTAAATTATTATTAAAGTCTGTAATAATAAAATAACGTTTGACAACTTCATCATTTTATACAAACTGAATAGTTGGTCAAAAGAAATTTATAAAAATTCAAAGCATGCACAACTATATGTATTAATGCTATTGACACCTATAATAATAATAAGGGAAAATAAATTCTTTCGTCCCGGAACTATTCCGGTTTTATTGTTTTAGTCCCTGAACTAAAGATTCTGTATTTTACGTAATTAAACTTTTGAATTTTTCTGGTTTCAGTCCTTCCATTGAAAAAATGAAAGAATTTAAAGTCTATAATAATAAAATAACGTTTGACAACTTCATCATCTTATACAAACTGAATAGTTGGTCACAAGAAATTTATAAAAATTCAAAGCATGCACAACTATATGTATTAATGCTATTGACACCTATAATAATAATAATAATAATAATAATAATAATAATAATAATAATAATAATAATAATAATAATAATAATAATAATAATAATAGTAAAATAAATTAGTATACTAGTAAAATTTTGCCTCCAAAATAACCAAAACATCTTTGATCAAAATGAAAATATAGAATCATGCATTACTAGTTAAACAACTGAATCGAATGCAGGATAATGCTTTTTAACTCACTTAATTTTGTACATATTTTATAGGTCATCTAGTTTATATGCATATGTATGTCCAACCATCCAAAATAAGCTAAGTTTCCATTTTCATAACAATATATCATTATGAATAAAAAAATATAAGCATATACCCAATAATCAAATTTAACAAAGAATTCCTAGGTACTAATATCCATAGCCAATGCGAAAATCTTATTATCTCAAGAGTTGTAATAACCAAAATAAATAATATTACTAATATAATAATTAACACACAAATTAATCTTAAAAGAAGGTAACATATTATGAAACTAATATCACGTAACCAAATTTAACACTAAAGATCTATAAGTATTCTAAGGAGAGTAATATATCTATTTTGAATTAAAAGGAATCAACTTGTCAAGGGTAGCATTTTACATAAAGCAAAACCAATATGAGACATGGTATGGATGTGTTTATGAGCATGCTAAAAATCAACTATACTAACAAGTAATACATATTATCAATTTTATAAGAACAAGAGTTATTACCGACACAAAATGGTGATTGCCTAGCTATCTACTTCGCTCAGAACTTTCTCCCAAGTCCTTCTCTCTCTTTCTTTAATCCTGCCACCGACTCTCTTTCTCACTCTATTTTCTCCTTATGAGATTGTATTCTTTTTGTTCTTCTTTTGTGATATATAAAGGCTCTAACTACTTAAGTTAGCACATATAGAAGCGTCTTTGTACTTAATTATATCACAATCAATATTCATAATAATTAATAAATGCTATTTACCATAATTAACTCATTTCCGTTTTCTAGCAAGAGTTTCAAATCTTAAAAGAAAAAGAAAAATGTCCAACTATTATTCGGTCAACACAAATAAGATAGATTATTTATAATAAATATTATTCTTAATCAAGGTCAATAAAATAATTAAATAAACTTTTAAAAAAAATAATGGGGGTGTTACAATATATGCAAAAGAATATCTGCACTAGAGTTTAGCACAGAGTATTTATGTCTCCAGTCTTTTTGTGGTGTAGTAATGAAGAGGGCTGAGCCGATATTGATAGCAGTTAGTTGAGGGTTACTTATAAGGCCTCCTTCCCTCTATATAAACTGCAGTCTTTTGTTTATATCAATACACAAACCTGACTTCATCCATAACAGAACACATACTTCAACCCTCTCTTCTCATGGCATATCATTGGATCCCCCCACCCCCAGGTGTTCTTAAGATCAACGTACATGGTACGTCTTCTAGGAATCCCTCTCCCTATGGTTTTCATTCTGGCATTGGTGCAGTGTATCGCAACTCGAAAGGTGAGCTTAAACACTTAACCATAGGCGTCATACCAGAACTGACACCTCTACGAAACCAGCTGTGGGCAATTTTTATCCCTCTCAAGAAAGCATTTAAATTAGGATATCGTGAAGTGATCCTTGAAACAGGCAACTTGGAGGCCTTTTTGGTCATGAAGAACTTCCATATTGGTGCACCTGCTGGCGTGTATGACATAGCAACTCAAATCAACATACGTATCAAAGATACACGTTGGTGCTGTATGGTGTCGTATATCTACCCAGTAAGAAACTGACCAGCTCGTTTCCTAGCAAAACTGGGAAAAGGGTGTGCTCAGAACTCTATACATTTAACAGGGCTGTTGGGGGAGTTGAGGAGCTGCTAGATTGGGACTTAGGCTATGGTATAGATGATCCTAGCTACCAGGACGTGCTGATTCCAAATGAGGCTCCAAACCCGGTGAATTTTGATGAAGGCGTGCTACTTTCAGACGAAACAAGCTCTCTAGGTTTGGGCCAGACTAATGGGCCACATTGAAACAGATGCAGCGAATAACCTTGAGGAAATCATGATGGAAGAAGCTTTTCAGGGGGCATAGCAGCGGTGGATGGTTACGTTTTTGCAGGAGACAAACTCCCGGTTGGGGTGGCATATATGAGGAGTTCAGTTTAAGTTATATGGCCAGCTTCCTTATGTATGTATGTATGTATGTATGTATCTATGGAATATTTTCAAAGTTATATTTCATAGTCGGCTAGTAGTTTTAGGAAGGTGGTAGGTTTGTGGGCTTTTGTTTTGAAAAATTATCGATGTAGTAGGTGTGCTGAGCACGTGTGATCCTAATGTACCTTTTATCGATGTAGTAGGTGTGCTGAGCACGTGTGATCCTAATGTACCTTACAAGGCTAGTCCTTAGCTTTAAATATAATTCTTTTTATCAAAAAAAAAATACCTGAGTCTACCCAGGTATAGAGTTAGATACAGTAGCCAATCAGAAAATTATGAATTATTTTAGGAACAATTAAATGTCATTCCTAAATTTTAGACTAATCATAATATATTTAAAGTTTTCCTTATTTACCATTCGCATCCTATTATACTAACGATGGTTAGTTAACAAATCTAATTTAAATATAGTAGTTACTTGATTTAACATATCCATATATTATATATTTTTTAATGTCAAAAAAGAATTATAATAAATTAATGTTATAAATTGAAATCAATCAGGATTATACAAATACATAATATTAAGCGATTTTCACAATAATAATTTTCCACTCTTTTAATTTACAATTAACATATATATTATTATATATTACGAATTAATTTTCATAAATATATATAAGATCCAATCAGAATTTATCACTAAAATTAAATTAATCATATCATTCTTATCCTAATTTACTTATCGTGGTTACTTAAAAAAAATTGAAATAAAAATTTATTTTATTTAGTATATGCAAAAATTACATATTTTTTAAAGTGACAAAATATTTACTAACTTATTAATCTTTTAATTTAAAGGTAATCAAAATTATATTATATATTACGAGCTAATTTCATAAATATCAACTACAATCATAATATAATATATAGTTATACATTACAAAATAATTTTCATAAATACTTATTAACAAATTAATCACAATTTTTGATTTAAAATCAATCACAATTGTATTATTATAAAATGGCACATCTGTTCTTTGCACCCCTCTGGCCCTCTCCATGTATAGAGTCATTTTACAAAATTGCGCATTTATTAATTGATTTTAATACAAATACATTATTTTAATATATGGGTCTATCTTATCTATATTATATAATTTAATATTTTAATATTTCAAACTCTCAATCTACGACCATAAAATGCAATCAATTTGAATAAATCTATCGTTATTGAAATTAAAATTTTAAAAATTAAAAAATATTTAGCACACTATTCTAAAGATACGGTCAAAATTTAAGTTATATAAAATTTTAAATTAATCATTTATAAAAAAAACTAGATTCAACCAATTTAAAATATTAAAATGAAAGTTTAACCAATTCCCATTAACATTTTATTTATTTAGCAAAAAAAAACATTTTATTTATCGATATTTTTTAGTTATCAATAATTCAATAATTAATGGTACAAACAAATAGACTTGACAATATACTTGAATTATTCAAAATACTAAATACCTTCTCAAATAGTATTAGACATTATTTGGTTCATAAATTATATAAAAAAAATTTATTACAGAGTCAATGAAAATATTGTTAGCGAATATAATCAAGATTGGATAAACACATTAAAATAGATTATATCAAGGTTTTCTTCATCCAAACTACGATTGTTGGTCATATCTTAAATTGTGGTACATCCTTCGCTTATATCACTAAAATATATATCCTTTTTGGCGAGATAATCCAACAATTTATTATAATCGGGAGGAAAGTATATTTTTGATTTGTGAAAACGTAATCGAACAACCGACCATAACTACGATTCTATACTATCCAAATCAATGAACCAATTAGCAAAATCCTGTAGATCAAAGATCCCAAATGCCAAAATAAAATAATATACTCTCACAAAGAGAAAGAACAAAACCCAATATATGGGTAGACAAAATCCACTAACGAAATACTAGACTCAATAAAAAGATAAATTTACTGAAAATAAAGTAAAATCAGGGAAAAGAAACGTAAGTTATCTTTCACAAGGAGAAAGTACAAAATCTATTGTATCAATAGATAAAACCCACCAACGGGGTACTAGACTCTCAATAAAGAGAGATATTTATTGAAAAGCAAAGCAAAATCAGGGAAAATAATAAGAATGAGGATTATCATAAACCAAAATGCTGATGTCATCCCCTAGATTTTAGTTTAGTAGGGAGATGAAGAACAACTACAGCCTTCGTTATAAAAAATCAATATTATTGATAACTAGATAGGTCGATACAATATATATATATATATATATATATATATATACACACACACACACACACACATATATTGTTTCTAATATAAAAATGTGCCCTTTTCAATTTTGTATTCTTGAATTATTAAAGTAATAGAATGCAATTCTCATATCCTAATCTAAGAGCAGACATATCGAATTTGCTTGATTGGTTGATACTATTTTTAATATCAACAAAACCTTAAATATAGGTAAAAAAAACTTAATAACTTGGTAGATAGATTCTAAACAAACAGAGATATTTATTAACAATAAACAAAATAAATAAAAAATAAAAACGGTGGGCTTCATTTTATGTACTCTATTCTTAGTTTTGTTTGTAGCATCTCAATGTTGTATTCAGTTATATAGTAACATACTTAGATAATTTAGGCAGAGAGTAACATTACATATACTTCTCATATTTTTTCTTTTCGTGTATTATTTTTTTCGTGTACAAAACAAATTCGTGCAGCTTAGTTGCGTTTTGTGTTCGAATTTTGGGTGCACAAAAAGATTTATGTCATTTTCATGCAAGAACCCCAAAGACACTCGGTATTAATGTACACAACAGGAACGATATGTCAGGTATACTTAAGCGCTTTCTTCTAATATATGTAGGAAAAATATACTAACTCTTAAAGGCAAAAATTTCATGTTTTTTAACCCGATAATTTAATTACAAAGACACGTATATAATAAAGTAAGTAGTCAAATGTAACATATTGTACGAATTGTTATACTAAGTAAAATTTAAAATATGTCAAAAAATAATTTTTTGTATACAACGCAAATGAAAATTTTATGTAAAGCAAAGAAAATTATAACTTAAATATTTCAATAAAACTTGAGATTGAGAAATATTAGGTCTAATTACCAAATCAGTATTGACTATTTCTAATAAAATATTTGAAAAAAATAAATAAATTATATGTGTTACATCTAAAATATTACACATAATAATTTCAGATTATGATATTATTTTTTTATGTATCGGGTTTTGGATTAGATATTGGTTCGTACAACTAAAATTCAAATCCAAATTGAAACTATTCGAGTTAAAATTTTAAATCCAAAAATTAGGGTTTGGTATATCCAATATTTCGGATTTCAGATCGGGTATCATCAGATCGAATTAATTTGTCATCCCTATTTATGGGTAAAAGAAAACCAATATTTAAAAAAATAATTTTTCGTATACAAAACAAATGAAAATTTTAGGTAAAGCAAAGAAAATTATATCTTAAATATTTCAATAAAACTTGAGATTGAGAAATAGAAGTTCTAATTACTAAATTAGTATTGACTATTTTTAATGAAAATTTTGAATTAATTTTTTTATATGTCTTACATCTAAAATATTACATATAATATTTTCAAATTATGATATTACATTATTTATGTATCGCTTTTTGATATTGGATCGGGTTTCAGATTTCGGATTGGTATCGATACAATTAAAATCCAAATCCAAATCAAAACTATTTTGGGTTTAAAATTTAAATCCAAAATTAAATTCGAAAATTCGGGTTCGGTATATCTAAAATATCGGGCTTTGGATCGGGTATCATAAGATCGAATTAATTTGCCATCCCTATTTATTGGTAAAATAAAACTAATATTTAATATACCATATTCGAATATAAAAGAAATAAAATTCAACGTACAAACTCCCAAACTGAATGTACACATTTTAAATTGTCATTTAAAACAAGTTGAGGGCAATCTCCATAAACTCTAACAGTCATATCATACTCTAAAAAAAATGATATATTGGATATGTTTGGTTGATTGATAAAATTTGTTTTTCTATAGTAAATCAATTCACTAATAAAAGAACTTAAAATTTGTAAAAATGATATCGAACGAACACATCCTTTTCCATAACTACGTTCGTTTAATGGATTGCACAGTAGAGATTCTTTCTCATATCGTTGAAATATGCAACTCTGTTTTGAAAGACAATCTAATATTTATTCGAAAAATTGATCGTTACCCATACAAATTTTTTGGTTGAATTAATATGATAAAAAATCTATAAACCAAAAGTACCACATATTTAAATAATACAAAATTTTCAAAAGAACAAAACTTATGAACTTGGTAGAAAGATTCTAAAAATGAGATAAATTAAATGAAAACAAAATTAAGAAAAAATAAGAAAGAGGGGCTTAAAACGTTTCAGCGGGGATGTGAATGTTATGATAATTGTTTGATAATATTAATAACAATGGAATTGGTATATATTGACGATTAAGTAATTTTATACTTGAATTAATTACATTATAATGAAATTATCTTTTTTTTCTAAATAATAATTAAAATAATATATTTATATTAATCAATTATAAATTATACCGTTCGGTGCGTAGCACGGGTAGAACGCTAGTATTATATAGTAGAAATAAAAAAAAATGAGATAAAAGGAGATGATGTGGTTTATCTAATAAAATTTTTCAAACATACTCAAAACTAAGTATATCATAATGGTTATGACATAAGTTTTAGAGGGGATGGTCAAGGGTTCGATTCCTAATATTTCAATTAATTTTTGCACAAATATTAAAAGAGTGGCATTTTTGTTAATTTTCAATATATAAGGGTAAAATAGTAATTTTATAGCTAATAAAATAGCACCTTTTGCCCTTGTTTTCATGTTTAATATATAGTAATAGATAGATCATTTAATCCTTTATTCAAAAAATTTTGAAAAAATAAATGAATGTAATTTTTTCATAATAACTTAATATATGTGTAAAAACCAAAACAAATACTCCCTCCGTCCTAAATCTTTTGTCATGTTTGATTTTTAATGGTCAAATTGACCAAAATTTGACCATATATTACATATATAAAATATATAAAAATTATGATAAAAATTATATCATTAGAATGTACATTAATCTACTTTAATATGTATTTTTCAGATTTTGTAAACTATAAAAGAATGATATGAAATATTGGTCAAAGTTTGGTCAATTTGACCACAAAAAATTAAACAGGACAAAAGATTTGGGACATATGGAGTATTTATTTTGGGACATGTGTTTAATATATTTGAAACTTCTTTTTTTTTTGACGAAAGTAACATTTTCATTACTGAATTGCATCGAAATACAATGTTCAACAAAAGAATTTCCTTCATTCAAAAAAAGTTTATCGTCTAACCGAAAGTAAGGTAAGTACTCCCGGACGTTTAGACAATAACACCTTTAATGACTGAAAAGATAACCCACAAAAGAATGCATCGTTAATACCCCGCAAGAGTAAAACCCTATGAGAAAAAAATTCAAGGGGGAAAAAGAGTGCCCTACAAAATAGAAATACATTATTTACAAAGAGGCTAAGGGTAAAATTTTGTTGCTTTTGCTGCCATCAATATTTGTAGCTAAATTAACTTATACACCGAGGTCCTCCTTCCATTTCCTGTCATCTGCCTCTAGCCATCCAAATATGGACTTTTAACTGAAAATCACAAAACGACAAAAAATAGAACCATAAGTCCATTTGTATCATATAGCAAAATAAAAGATCTCGAAAAAACAAAAATAATATCATAACATAATATAGTAAAATAAAGTAGAATCTAACCAAAGGGGATATACATTTAAATATATATAATTGAAAGGACATAATAAAAAAATAAAAAAATTAATAAATATTAGTATTTTAAAAGAAAACTGAAATATGGTAATCCAATAAATACACTATATGTAACTGAAAATACAAGAAAACTGTCAACCGATAAATGGTAATCCAATACCTCTCAAAGGCATAAAAAATGCCACCAAATATGGCCTCCAATGAATTTTCATTCATGGTACACATTAAAATAGAATACGTTAAAATCCACTAAATAAACACTATTATCAATTATATCAAAATTCCAAATATAAACAAACGAATAAATCTCTAAATTGTCAACTATCAAAATATTCAAAACTACCATACTTGCAATTTCCAAATATAAACAAAACGAATAAATCTCTAAATTTTCAAATCTTTTTAATACTTAAACTAAAATCATAGCAAAAAGTAAAAGGGATATTTACAAAAGTATTTAACTTTTTTTACGTTTTTACTTTCAATAACTTTCTCTTTCAATTCTATAATATTACTTTTGCAAATATACCACTGCCTTTGTTTTAACTTTTTATTTTTATAAAAATACAACCCTATCCCAATTCTTCTTCAACGCATACCACCTCCATAACCACCGCTACATCGCCGACCACCCCACCTCGATCATCTCCGATCACCTCCTTCTTCTCCATCTCCGTCGTTTCTCTTTGCCTCTCTTCTTTCTCTTTTCTACGGCCCCGCAGGGGCACAACTCTGTCACCATCGTCGGAGAAGACGAAGGTGCTATCTGTCTGAGATATACATATACACACATGTAGTTTGTATCTATATTTATCTCTCTCGTAAACACTCAGTAGTAGTAGTGTTTCTCATTCAGTTTCATCTTCTCCAGTCAACGATTCATCAGGTAATATATAATTTAATTCTTTTCATTTCACTGTATAAATTTCGTAATTTTAATTTATTCATTTGTTCCCTAATTTGTTATAAATGTATGTAATTGAACGCTATATTTGTTGAAATGTATGTAATTGGACTCTTTTTTTGTATTATGATATAGATGTATGTGTTTTGATAAAGTTAGGGTTATATTTGTTGATAGGTTAGTGTAAATGGAGACATCGGAGATGACGAAGGATTGTGTTAGAGTTGCGGTGAATATTAGGCCTCTCGTAACAGCTGAACTAGCTGTCGGTGTATAATTATTCATGTTATGGACATCATAATAATTGCCTATAATCTTTGTTTGAACAATTACTGATATATCAGGAGAGGTAGTTGAGTTTGGATCGGAAGTCACAAAATTCAGAACTGGTGACAAAGTTGTTGCTATGCTCAGCGAAGTGGTATGCTTTAATGATGTTGTCATATTAAGTTGTTTCTTTGCCTATTGTGTTGTCATCTTCTAGTGGTGTCTAGCCTGACTGGGTTTTATATATTTTTAAAAATTTCTGACCTTGTTTTTATGTTGTTATGTTGCGATCTAATAGTGATGTCGTGTTATTTAAGTAGTGTTGTCTTGTTGTGTTCTTTAGGTGTTTGTCCAACTACAGCTGATATGAAAGAATACCCGAATGCATACGTGTTTATGGTTGATATGTCTGGATTGAAATCAGGTGATATCAAGGTCCATGTGGAGGATGAGAAGGTGGTGTTTACATGTTGCTCAACAATTCAAACCCAGTTTTGTTTTCTAGTATTGGTTTGCTTGATGTTTCTGTATGCAGGGCAATGTTGGTTAACTCAGGTGAGGTGGGGTATTGTTCTGTTAGGCGAGTATGTGTTGTGATGGGGTGTAAATCGAGTCTGGTTCTAGTTTTATGGTTTGAGTTAGTGTGTTCCAAAGCATGATGTCGAATGGAGTTTTTGTAGGAGCTGGTTGTCTTTCCTTTGAGAGGAGTCCTCTCACACTATTTGCAATTATTTCTTTTTGATCTATATATTTCTACAAAACTCTGTCATTTGATAGCAACCATATAGTCAGATTTAACTAATTCTATCATTTTTTTCGAGTATGTTCCAAGATGGTTATACATGGCTGTAAAGGCTCACACATGTCATCCCTATACTTTTATATTTCTAAAGACAATATGATTCTCCGTAGAGAAGGCCCCGCATGGGCACCCATCTTGATAGTCAGATTTAACTAGTTGTAACTTCTGCAACCTTGTTTGCAACTTCTGCAACCATGTTTGCAAAGGTTGCAACCATGATTGCAACTTCTGCAACCATGGTTGCAAAGGTTGCAAACATGGTGGCAACCATGGTTACAAAAGTTACAAACATGTTTGCAACTTATTTGTATCAGTTACAACTTATGAAAATTCACATTAGACATGTTATTAAAATGCACTCATACCCATTAGACATATAGTTAAAATTGCACATGTTTCATGTAAAAATAATCATACAATATTACACATGATTTTATGGTAATATGAAGAAAATATGATCTTTTATGTGGAACATGCCCCGCAAGGGCACTCATCTCAAGAGTCGGAGTTAACTATTTTTATCGGTTGCAACATTTGCAACCATGTTTGTAACTTCTGCAACCATGTTTACAAAGGTTGCAACCATGTTTTCAACTTCTGCAATTGTTGTTTTCAAATAATATGTCATACATTAAGCCAGTGCAGTTATCGGATGTTAATAAACTAAAACCCCATTTAATGAGGAAGAAAATCGAAGAAGTCCAACTCATTGATCACAATAGAAAGAGCGATGAAGAATGTGTTTCCCCTGACAGAAAAAGAACAAGATACGACGAGCTTGAATTGTTGTCTAAAGATGAACAAACTTCAAGATGAAAGAATTACACCTTTTTTACTTCCTATTTAAAGCAATTTTGAACAGACAGGATATTAGATTAGATTTAGTAATGAGGAAGGCCGCTGTAATTTTACCAAATGACATAAGTAAAAATCAATATATATTTTTCTGAATATTAAAACAGTGAATTTTGTGCACGTAATGGAATTGCATTTTGTTTATTTTTTTTTTGCATTTTGTACTTGTACATCTTTTAAAAGGCCCCGCCAAGGGCACTAATCTTTTAATTAACCCCTAAATAGAACTTGCTTATAGAAATGAATAAGTGTTAGGTCCAATATGTTTGTAGAAGGGGGGGTTGAATACAAACAGTACTGTTTTATCGAAATTTGTCCGGATAATTTAATTTATATTTTGACAAATTTGAGCGGAATTAAATGAAACAAAATTCAAGTTGAATATAAAATTATATTAACTTGAGGGGTTTGTTACAAATACAGTACAGAATTTATATCTAGTTAATAAAAACAAATTAGAAAATTCGACATGAATTTTTCTCGATTTGTTAATAAAAATCAAGATATAGATTAGGAGTAAAAACTCGCTAATAGTACAAGAGTATCAAGTAAATCAGTTCTATCGGATCAGATATTAAAAATAATATGAACTTGATTTTCTATATATTTTTTCTACTTCTTGTGTTGTGTTCTTGATGAGAGAGAAGAGAGAAATCTGTTCTTGAATGTAATATTTTGATATGTTTTTTTTTGCTGATTGCTTTTGTCGATATGTCTTGATATATATCAATCCCTGCTTCTTTATCTTCAATTATAACTGTCAAGACAATCGGCAATACAATTTATTCTTCCAAGATAACCAATTTTGTACTGCCAAGAATACAATCGTCAAGACAATCAGGTTCTTCCAAGACAATCGGCAAGACAATCAAATTCAGAGATCTTTGTCTTGCTTTATCAAAGATTATCATTCTCTCTGAAGCTTTTTCTTTTTTGATCATTATCAAGACAATCTAATTTGAACTGCCAAGACAATCGTTAAGACAATCAAATCAGATTTTTATTCTACTTTTCAAAAGCTTTTCAGACATTATCATTATCAAGACAATCGGCAAGACAATCAGAAATTGTCTTGCTTTATTGATTTCTTCTTCAATACAATCGGCAAGACAATCTCCTATTGTCTTGCTATTCTGATTGAAACCTTCAAGACAATCGGCAAGACAATCAGGGATTGTCTTGCTAGTTCATTTTTCAGAATTAAATTAAAATTGATTAATAAATAATCATTTTAATTTATTCTTACTTAAATAATTAATCAGATTTAATTAATCTAATAATTAATTTAATTAAAGAATTAATTCAAGATGAATTAATTAATTAATTAAATTGACTACTTGATTTAAATTAATTAAACAAGAATAATTATATATCCTTGAATTGTCTTGATTCTTTTCTGAATCACTGAAAGTAATAAAGGAATACCACTGAATATTTTGTTGACGTTCCATGCACGGTCTGGTTCATGAACAACTAACTTCAATGACTGTCCTTTAATTATCACATTAAAAATGTGATTCATTTTTCTTCTCATCTCTTTCTCCTTCTTGTACTTCACTGTATACTGTCTGAACCTATCACTCTAGAAATCTCTGTCTTAGAAATAAATCCACTTCTTTGATGCTATACTGAGGCTTGATCAGCAATCTGAACTTCTTCCAGTGTAAAACATCAAAACTATAGATTGACTTTAGGGTTTTTCTTCTGACAGATAGTACCTCCTGAGATTCCTGTGACAGCTAAAGTTATTTACTTATTACAAACTAAGCTTAAGTTGAGTTGAGTCCTCGAACTACAAATAGGCTGTGTCATATGCCTTTCAATCTCCCCCTATTTGTTTGTTAGACGATAACAAGCAAATACCTAGAGGATTACTCAACTAACTCAACTTAACTTAGTGAAAGATAAAACTTTAAACACAAAGTAAATACAAGAAAAGTTCTGGTTTATATTTAACATTGTCCAGATTCAAACATAAAAGATAAATACAAGATAGATGATCCTCTAGACTGATCATATAATACAATTTTCTATATTGACCTATCTAAGCTCTAAAGATATCACATGTAGAGCTGATCTTCACTTTGAAGTTTCTTCATCCCTTATCTCTCCAGGTTCAACTTCATCTTCTTGCTCTAGGAATCTTCTGATATTCTCTGTGTCAAATCGTTCTTGATCATCCAAGGTTTTGATCAAATCCTTGTCAAGTACACGTTCATAATCTGACACAAGACCTTTAGGTTTCTTAGGCAAGATTCCAAGGTTACCCCATAGCCGATTCCGAAGAATGTAATATTTCTTTTCAAAGCCAGTTAAAGCATATGATCGAATAATGTCAGCAACAAAGATACTTTCTTTATCTTCGAATCCTGTAGTCCTCAGCATATGTTCTAACCAGACCAGATGAGATGCAGTGTATAATTTCATCGACTTAGAATCAAGGAAACAAGAGTGTAATGTATTACCCTTGAGAAACTTAACATGATGTGGAGTTTGAATAACTTGTGGACTATTCCTTTGCGCAAACTCCAAAAGTCTTTCATGAAGTAAAATATTCAGTTCAGAAAACCTTTTTACCTTTATGGACATAATCCACAGTTCAATCAAGCTTCTCTGTTGAAAGATTTGAAGTGACACATAGAGAGAACCCATTGTACGAGAGTCAATCTGAATTATCAGTTGATCTGCACATCTGTCAAATCCAGCTACTATCCTTGAGATTTCCAGCATCAATGCATCCATATATTGCAAGTAATCTGGATTGGTCTCTTGAAACTGTTGAAGTAGTTGGAGTAAACGTTCATCATCATTAGCAGTGTTCTGAATAGAATCAAAAATTTCTCTTGCTCTATCCCACTTTGGACCAATCTTCAACTGAATATCTCTTTTCCTTTCCTGTACACTGATTGCATGTAGCTTTTGTTTCTCTGCATCTTCAGCTTGCTTCAGCTTCAATCTTTCATTCACTACCTGTCTGGTCTTCTCAAGCTTAGCTTGTCTCATCTGTCGATCAGCTTTCTCCTCTTGAAGTTCCTTCTCAAACTCAGGATCATCTTGCCAGTTTGAAAGATCTTCTTCGATATCATTTAATTGTTGTACTTCAAACTTACTATTCTTGAGATCGAAATTAAACTCGAATACATCCTGATCATGAGCAGCTTTTTCTTTTCCCTTGGTAGACTTCTCATACTTCTCCTTATGCCTCCCTTGACCTCCTGATTCCTTATGCCTCCCTTGACCTCCTGATTTACTTCCTCCTGCTTCTCCAGACTTACCTGCTCCTCCATCTCCAGCTCCTCCATCTCCAGACTTCTCCCCCTTAGTTGAGGAATCTTCTACAGACTTCCGTTGACTGTCAAGCTCCCTATTTGCATCATTATCCCCTTCATTATCATCATCATAGTCTTCAAAATATGCTCTTTGTTCTGATGTGATATTATGAGTAGGTTTAACAATGTTGTATAGATGATCAAGTCCTTCAAACATGTAATCATACTTTTCTTCAAGCTTCGCAAAGGTTGTTGAATATGATTGAGCAGATTCATGCATTTCCACTTGAAGTTCATCCACCCTATTAGAGAGTCTGTCAATACCATTTAGAATATCTGTTCTTTCTGTAGATGCCTGAGAGTTGGATTGTATCAATGTATTGATTGCTGGAGTGAGTGTAGTCTTTATGTTGTGGACATCGTCACGAATGATCATGAGCTGATTGTTGACAGAGGTGGAAGAAGAAGACCGTTCATCCACTTGTGCTTTTAAAACTTGTTTTTCAGCCTCAGTTTCCATTAATTTCTTTTGCAGATCTTTGATTTGAGCCATGAGAGACAAAGTGTTTGTGTCAGTGTGTGCGCTCACCTGATGTTCACTCAAGGATATGTCACTCTCCTTTCGTGCATGTGTTTCACTCATATTTATGGTGGTCCTCACATCACTCAACACAAGCTCCTTTCCTTGAGCTATACCTGCATAAGAAATCACCCTAGCCTCTTCTGGAGAGGTCAGTGGTAGTGCAATGGGAGTTTGCAATTCCCAATCCTCAGTCATCTCTATCAATTCATTTGGATTTGATAACTGAATTTCTTCAGTGATAGGATGACCAAGTTGCCTTTCACTTTCTCCAGATAAATCTGCGAGTGAAGAATCCCTTGAGGGAGCCAGGAATGTTCCTCCTGGGAGGGGAGATGATGACTCTATTATAACTGGCAGAGAGTCAAGATTTCCCTCAGAAGCCTGTGAAGGCTCTTCTACCGTAACAATGGTAGGCACTGTAACAATCCTATCGTGCACTCCTTGCTCAGTATCCTTAGCAACATCAGATTCTACGGTAATGTTTTCCCCCATTGTGAGTAATAGAGGTGTGCTTGACTCTGTACAAGGTGCCACGGCCCTTTGGCGAATTTCAATAATTGCATCCTGTTGAGAGGATGAGATTAGTAACAGTTCATCGGCCATTTCAATGTCCAAGTCCTGTTGGGAGGAAATGGATGGGCTAACAGATGCCTCAAGTAGTAGGTTTCTTCTCTTCTTTGGTGGAGGCAGAGCTGTGGGATCACTCACATTATCACTTCTTCTATCAGCTCTTTTTGTCAACAACTTGCTTCTGGCTTTAGGTTTAGAGATTTGGTTAGACACAGTGTTTGGCTCTAAGACCTGGGATAGAGGCTGTGGTTCTACAACCTCTTGGTCTGACCTATCAGCCACTTGGGCTCCGGAAACAGTTTGAGAGATAGAAGGCAATACCTGCTCCATTGATGCAGTAGCTGTACCTGAAGGAATAGATTGTTCCATTTGATGTTGATGTTCAGGGACAGGTACATTTTGAGGTTCAGGTTCAGGTGCATTCAAAAGTCGAGGAATGACAGGTAGATTTAAGAAGTTAGACAAATATGGTGTAATATACACTGGCATATTATCAATTTTCTATGTGTATCAAGGCTAGTGAATATTTTCTTGGTTTGCCTGCCTGATATCATAGGGTTGTCATTCCTAAAAACTGTTTGTTGACCAACATGAACAAGATGATTAAATAACAAAGTTAAAAATCTAGGATAATAACATAGAACTTTCTTACCCTCATCAAAATCCCTTCTGGCCTTAACAATCCTGTTAATAATATTATTCCAAAGTAGGTTACCAATACTGATTCTACGGTTGTTAGCAACAGCATAACCAATTGTTTGTAACATAGAGGTGAGTAAGTGAAAGTTACCTCTGGCTGAATTAGCAAATACCTTGGAGATCGTGTCGAAGAATGCATCCCATTGTTGAACCAGATTCCTTTTGCTCAGGTTGTTCATATCAATTACTCCATGATAATTAATATCAATGAAGAATTGATAGAGTTGTTCACTGGTTGGAAATGGATCAAAATTATCCGCCGGAAGGCCCAATACGGTAGTAAGGGTTGATTCTGTCACGACGTGGTGTGTACCATCAAAATCAAAAGAGAATGAGGTCAAGTCTTCAGACACCACAGCTTCTGTGCAAATCAATCTCAGTGGTCCTATCTTAATTGGGGCTTCAATCGAAATGGCAGTTCGGATAATTGAATCGTCATTCAAAAATCGTATCCAATGCCTAAATCGATCGTAGGGACAATCATTCGGATTAAAATAGCCAACCAAATTATGTTTCATTATCTCAAAATTATCAGCCATTTTTAAACAAGAACACACTTTAATTTAAAGAAATTAAAACAATTCGAAAATTTTTAAGAATTAATAATTAATTAAAATTAATTAATATGATATTCCAAAGTTGTCAGAAAAATCCAAAAAATTTATATGATATTCTCCTGATCACTGTGAGTCTCAGTCTATTTTTAGATTTCTCAGAAAAAATCTAGAACTCTTAAAACACCTAAAACCCGATTCAACTTTTGAAAAAGTTTATTTTCAAAAACTTAACCAAACTCGAAGATAATCGGTTTAAAAGAAAGAGAATTGAGCGATCTAATCAACTATGTTCTTAGATTTCAGTTTGGTTGAGAAAAATCGAGCAGCAATTCAGTTCAAAACTGTGTGTATCGTAAGTATATATGCAAAGACTCTGTGTAAAAACACGAGAGAGAAGATTGTATTGACTGATCTGTGTTCGTATTTTTTTTAAGTATCAAAACAACATTACAAGACAATCGGTTTGATTGTCTTGCCGATTGTCTTGGTAGTATAAACACTATCAAGACAATCGTTTACAATTCTAATAAATAAAATAAAACGAAATATATATATATATTTTTTTTAATTTTATTAAAACACACACTAACATTACAAGACAATCAGTTGATTGTCTTGCCGATTGTCTTGGTAGTATAAATACTATCAAGACAATCAAGTATTTAACTGATTAACAACAAATTAACACACATTTTTTTTTTAATTTTGAAAATATAGAAAAGACACTCCAAGACAATCAAGTGATTGTCTTGCCGATTGTCTTGGTAGTTTAAAACTATCAAGACAATCGTTTGTCTTGAATTAAATTTAAGAAAACAAAATAAAACATAAATAAAATTGAAAAATATAAAAATATTTTATTATTTAGCAAAATAACCTGCCAAGACAATCTGTGGATTGTATTGGCGATTGTCTTTATATTATAAAGACAAACAAGACAATCTATTAATCTGCTAATATAATGCTAATAAAATACAAATTTATGTGCATAATTAATCCAATTAAAATACACTCTTATATATTATTAAAAATACTATAAATAAATATTTTACAGAAACATGGATTAATCTTTTTACGAAAACAGATATAAATAACAAAAGGACAAACACTACAAAACATTTAATAAAATAATTATTAAAGTGAAAATAAATATCTACAAATATTCTAAAAATACAGAAATATGAAGTATTAAATAATATGAATAAACAGAGTGAAAAATAACTAAACAAGCAAGAAAATCAGTTGGTAAAATAATTATACAAGTGATTTCAAACAACAAATATTCACATAATAATCACTTGCAAAATTATTAAAGATCAAATTTCAGATATTAACAGTATTAATTACTAGGACTGTTTAACATACCCAATTCACTAACAATTCTAGTGAATGAGGATTCATGCATTAAGCGACTTAGTAAAAATATCTGCAGTTTGATCTCCAGAGCCTACAAATAGTAGTTCCATTGTACCATTCATTACATGCTCTCTTATAAAATGATACCTTATGTCAATGTGCTTTGTCCTTGAGTGCTGCACAGGATTGCTGGCGATTGCTATGGCACTTGTATTATCACATAAAATAGGGATATTTTCCAATACAATGCCATAGTCCATTAATTGATTCCTAATCCATAAGATCTGAGCACAACAGCTTCCAGCAGCTATATATTCAGCTTCGGCTGTTGAGTTGGAAACTGTTTGTTGTTTCTTACTGAACCAGGATACCAATCTTCCACCTAGGTATTGACAACTCCTAGATGTACTTTTCCTGTCTACAACACTTCCTGCATAGTCAGAATCTGTATATCCAATTAAAGTAAAACCAGATTCATTAGGGTACCAGATGCCTAAATTAGGCGTACCCTTTAGATATCTTAAGATTCTTTTGACAGCAGTGAGATGGATTTCTTTAGGGTTCGCTTGGAACCGTGCACACAAGCATGTGGCAAACATTATATCTGGTCTACTAGCAGTTAGGTAAAGCAATGAGCCAATCATATCTCTATAGCCTGTGATATCTACCTTGGCAGAACTTTCACATAAACCAATTTTGACAGCTATAGTTGATGGTGTCTTTGCTGATGAGCACTCCTCCATGTGATATTTCTTGAGGAGCTCCTTAATGTACTTAGATTTACAAATAAATATTCCATCTTGTCTCTGACTTATTTGTAATCCAAGAAAGAATTTCAGTTCTCCCATCATGCTCATTTCAAACCTACCCTGCATTAACTTAGAAAACTTCTTGCATAGAAGCTCATTAGTAGACCCAAATATAATATCGTCCACATAGACTTGGACTAGTATAATATCATTCTTATGTCTTTTAGTGAAGAGCGTTTTGTCTATGACACCTCTTATAAAACCATTTTCTAATAGAAATTCAGAAAGAGTGTCATACCATTTTCTTGGGGCTTTCTTAAGACCATAGATAGCTTTGTAAAGAAAGTAGACATAGTCCAGATGATCTTGATCTTCAAAACCAGGGGGCTATTCTACATACACTTCTTCATCTAGCTTACCATTCAGAAAAGTACTCTTGACATCCATTTGATAAACTTTGAATCTTGAATAAGATGCAAATGCCAAGAATATTCTGATGGCCTCAAGTCTTGCCACTGGAGCATAGGTCTCGTCATAATCAATGCTTTCAGCTTGAGAATAACCTTTAGCTACCAGTCTTGCTTTGTTTCTTATCACAGTGCCATCTTCATCTAGTTTGTTTCTGAATACCCATCTTGTGTCCACCACTTTTCTATCTTTAGGTCTGGGTACCAGCTTCCATACTTCAAGTTGCTTAAATTGATTGAGTTCATCTTGCATAGCAATCACCCAATCAGGATCAGATGGAGCTTCTTCTACTTTCTTAGGTTCCATGACAGACAGGAACCCAGAATAGTTACATTGATTCTGATAAGCTCTTCTTGTTTTCACACCAACATCTGGATCACCAAGAATCAGCTCAAAAGGATGAGCTCTATTCCAAACAGTTTGTCTGGGAAGAATTGATCTTGATGTTTCGCCTTGATCTTCAGTATGATGTTGAGTATGACTTGTTGACCCTTCATTATCTCCCCCTGAGTTGTTGCCAGTTTGACTTGTTGATGGTTCAAGAGTATCAGTGGTGTCTTGAAAATTATCATTCTTTTCACCAGCATCACCTTGATCATTACCACCAACATTTGGATTATTATTATTATTAACAACAACGTCAGGTTGATTGTCATCATCTGAATCTGAGTCTGACATGTCATCAAACTTAAGCTTTTCAGATGGATCTTCATTTTGGATACTTGGGAGTTTTGTGTCATCAAATGTAACATTGACACTTTCCATAGTTTTCTGTTGATCAATAAGATACACCTTGTAGGCTCTTCTAGTATAACCAATAAATATTGCTTCATGTGCTTTTTCTTCAAATTTACCACCTTGATCATCTCCTTCTTTCAGCACAAAGCATTTTGTCCC
The DNA here is from genome assembly GCA_036435485.1 of Saposhnikovia divaricata. NCBI lineage: Eukaryota > Viridiplantae > Streptophyta > Magnoliopsida > Apiales > Apiaceae > Saposhnikovia > Saposhnikovia divaricata. Next base: position 136,868,879 of record CM071599.1, on the reverse strand, counting down.
AAATACATGGAAGTACTTGAGAGTTGGTTTCTTGTCATGTAGAGCTTCATATGGTGTCTTCATTAAGTCTTTATTGATAAGTGTTCGATTCTGGGTATAGCATGCAGTGTTGACAGCTTCAGCCCAAAAGCTCAATGGAAGCCTTGATTCACTTAGCATAGTACGTGCAGCTTCAATCAAGGTTCTATTCTTTCTTTCAACTACCCCATTTTGTTGAGGATTTCTGGGAGCTGAGTACTATCTGGTTATACCCTTTTCAGTGCAAAATCCATTCAGAACTGCATTCTTGAATTCAGTTTCGTTGTCTGACCTTATAGCTCTTACTGGACGATTAGAGTCTAGCTCAATTAACTTAATGTGATCAACTACCAGTTGTGGAGTTTCATCTTTTGAGTTCAGAAATAGTACCCATGTGAATTTTGAGAAATCATCAACAATCACTAGAGCATATCTTTTTCTTGACATGGACAACACACTAACTGGACCAAACAAATCCATATGGAGAAGTTGTAATGGTTCAGTTATTGATGATATGTTAGTGCTCCTGTGAGTTGCCCTTTTTAACTTTCCTTTTTGACAAGCATCACATAGACCTTCCTGAGTAAATTCAATCGAAGGTAAACCTCTCACCAACTCTCTTTTCACTTGAGAATTCATTGTTTTAAAGTTTAGGTGAGAAAGTTTCTTGTGCCATAACCAACTTTCATCAGTGGATGCCTTTGAATAAAAACATCTAATTTCTTCTGTGCTTCCAGAGTTCATATTGGCTATGTACAAGTTTCCTTTTCTTACTCCAGTCAACTGCGGCCTTTCATTTTTCTTGTGTGATATTAGACAATTCTTCTTGTTGAAATGAACTTCATAACCTTTGTCACAGAATTGACTAATACTGAGCAAATTGTGCTCAAGGCCGTTCACAAAAGAGACATCTTCAACGATAACATTTCCAGCTTCTAATCTGCCATATCCATCAGTTTTACCTTTGCTGTTATCTCCAAAGGTAACGACTGGGCCGGCCTTCTCCACCACATTTGTCAGCAGGGCTCTATCTCCGGTCATATGCTTTGAACATCCACTGTCCAGAATCCACATGACTCGTTCAACCTGTTTTAAACCCTGCAATGACAAATTGGTTAGACTTTCTTCGGAACCCAAATTTGATTGGGTCCGGAGTACTTAAAGAATTGGCCTTTATCAGGCAAAGCAACACTTTTTATTTTAACAACATTTTCTTCAGGTACTGGACATTTAACCCTGTAAACAGCTTTAACTTGTTTTGGTTTCAGCTTGGGTAACCATGTCTTCACCATATCCTGAGAAGGACTTGGAGTCCTAATCTTAGAATTAGGTGATGTTACAGTCCTGGATCTAACATGTTTATTTCTGCTCATATGCTGTCTAGGAACATTCTTATCAACACATGCATGATTACCGTTAAAGTAAGCAGACATTATATTAAAAGCACAAGACATGCAATTAACAACATTGCATTTCTTATGAGCAGTATCAATAACAGGAATAGCATTCATGGTAGATATGTTGTTGCATTTATTCATGTTGTTACTTCTACTACTAGTTTTCAAGGAACTAGTAGACTCACCAACTCTTTCTGTTTTCTTAAACACAGACTTTCTATCTTCATCATTTTTAACAACTTGATTACTTTCTAAGACTACGCCATTAGCTAAATCCTCAATGCGCATCTCTTCCTTAATGATTAAAGATGTAGTATCCAAAGGTTCTGCAATGGATGTCTTAAAGAGTGGATTACTAACACCCTTAAGCACTATTGGTATACCCCTTTCTACAGCACTGACACGATTAGGGGTAATAATGCTTTTTCGTCCAATAGCTTCATTATAGTCAAACCCAATACCCACGGTTTGATTAATAGCTTGTTGGTTAAACAACTCTTTAGCCACTTTACATGAATTAGAAGTAGCACTAACCCTTATTTCAAGCTCAGCTATTGTTTCACGTTGTTGAACCACTATCAACGCTAAAGACCTCTCAAGTTCTTTTAGAATTCTTATTTCTGATTTTTGTTTATCATGGCAATTTTGTACATCGTGTAATTCTGATAATTGATTACTAAGATCTGTATTTAACAAATTGATCCTTTCAATCTCTCTATTAGCACAACCTAGTGAATCACTAAGTTGATAGATATATTGACTTTCAGTACATGATACCTCAGATGAAGTACCACTGGAGTTATCAGATTTTGCCATCAGGGCAAGATTGCCATACTCTTCATCTTCAGAGTCTGTATCATCCCAACTCTTTCCAGCAGCCACATAGGCTTTACCTGTCTTCTTCTTCTCAGATCCAAAGTCTTTTCTTTGGTTTTGTTTTGGCTTCTGACATTCAGTAGCGAAATGTCCAAGTTCATTACAGTTGTAGCATCTAATTTTACTTCTTTCAACTGTTCCAATTTTGTAACCTCCTCTGTTACTTGAGGATGAAGAACCTCCTCTTTGGAACCTGTTATAGTTAGATTTGTATCTGAACTTGGGATTCTTCCTGAATCTGAAGTTACTGAATTTCCTTACCAACAAAGCCATGGACTCATCTTCCAACTGATCTAGCTCTTCTAATGAATAAAAGTCTCCTTCATCTGGACTAGCATTCGTTTGACCAACTTCAACTTCAAGCTTGCCACTGTCAACACTACAAGATTGAATAACCTTATCTTCCACTTCCTGTTTGTTCTCAACAATAAGAGCTGTAGAAGTATTAGCAACTCTTCCTTTTCCATAAATCTCCTTTTGTTGAGATTGTTCCAGTTCATAGGTTTTTAAAACACCAAAGAGTCTTTCTACAGTAATTTCACTTAGATTCCTCGACTCTCTAATAGCTGTAATCCTATGTTCTAGATGAACAGGCATTGACAATAGAAATTTTCTGTTGATCTCTTTCTGAGTGTAGTACTTGCCATGCATCTGTAAATTGTTGACAAGTTTGTTATATCTTTCAAACACATCTTGAATACTTTCATTGGATGCTGATCGAAAGTGTTCATACTCAGATGTCAGAATTTCTAGTCGATTCTCCCTAACTTCCTCTGTTCCTTCATTCACAGTTTCAATGGTTTCCCACATTTGCTTTGCAGTCTTGCAGTTAATCACATGACTGTACATTACAGAGTCTAGAGAATCTATTAAGATCAGTCTTAAATTAATGTCAAGTCCAGCTTCCTCTCTTTCAACAAGAGTGTATTCAGAAGAATCTTTGTGTACAAACCTTGCAGGGGCAATAACTTTTCCATCAGTGACAACTTCAGGAATTAATCCAAAAGGTATTATTGGTCCTTCTGATAAGACTTTCATGTATTTAGGATTTGCAACCTCGAGGAACATTAACATTTTGTTCTTCCACATATCATAACTGTTTTTGTCATATATGGGAATTTTCACAGTTCCAACTTTAGAAGACATGATGAATTTTTTAAGAGAGTTAAAAAATTCGGGGATGATTTTTAATCAAGTAAAATGGGATCTTTGATTTGTATATCAATCAATATGAGCTCTGATACCAATTGTTAGGTCCAATATGTTTGTAGAAGGGGGGGTTGAATACAAACAGTAATGTTTTATCGAAATTTGTCCGGATAATTTAATTTATATTTTGACAAATTTGAGCGGAATTAAATGAAACAAAATTCAAGTTGAATATAAAATTATATTAACTTGAGGGGTTTGTTACAAATACAGTACAGAATTTATATCTAGTTAATAAAAACAAATTAGAAAATTCGACATGAATTTTTCTAGATTTGTTAATAAAAATCAAGATATAGATTAGGAGTAAAAACTCGCTAATAGCACAAGAGTATCAAGTAAATCAGTTCTATCGGATCAGATATTAAAAATAATATGAACTTGATTTTCTATATATTTTTTCTGCATCTTGTGCTGTGTTCTTGATGAGAGAGAAGAGAGAAATCTGTTCTTGAATGTAATATTTTGATCTTTTTTTTTTTGCTGATTGCTTCTGTCGATATGTCTTGATATATATCAATCCCTGCTTCTTTATCTTCAATTATAACTATTAAGACAATCGGCAATACAATTTATTCTTCCAAGACAACCAATTTTGTACTGCCAAGACAATAGGCAATACAATCGTCAAGACAATCAGGTTCTTCCAAGACAATCGGCAAGACAATCAAATTCAGAGATCTTTGTCTTGCTTTATCAAAGATTATCATTCTCTCTGAAGCTTTTTCTTTTTTGATCATTATCAAGACAATCTAATTTGAACTGCCAAGACAATCGTCAAGACAATCAAATCAGATTTTTATTCTACTTTTCAAAAGCTTTTCAGACATTATCATTATCAAGACAATCGGCAAGACAATCAGAAATTGTCTTGCTTTATTGATTTCTTCTTCAATACAATCAGCAAGACAATCTCCTATTGTCTTGCTATTCTGATTTAAACCTTCAAGACAATCGGCAAGACAATCAGGGATTGTCTTGCTAGTTCATTTTTCAGAATTAAATTAAAATTGATTAATAAATAATCATTTTAATTTATTCTTACTTAAATAATTAATCAGATTTAATTAATCTAATAATTAATTTAATTAAAGAATTAATTTAAGATGAATTAATTAATTAATTAAATTGACTACTTGATTTAAATTAATTAATCAAGAATAATTATATATCCTTGAATTGTCTTGATTCTTTTCTGAATCACTGAAAGTACTAAAGGAATACCACTGAATATTTTGTTGACGTTCCATGCACGGTCTGGTTCATGAACGACTAACTTCAATGACTGTCCTTTAATTATCACATTAAAAATGTGATTCATTTTTCTTCTCATCTCTTTCTCCTTCTTGTACTTCACTGTATACTGTCTGAACCTATCACTCTAGAAATCTCTGTCTTAGAAATAAATCCACTTCTTTGATGCTATACTGAGGCTTGATCAGCAATCTGAACTTCTTCCAGTGTAAAACATCAAAACTATAGATTGACTTTAGGGTTTTTCTTCTGACAGATAGTACCTCCTGAGATTCCTGTGACAGCTAAAGTTATTTACTTATTACAAACTAAGCTTAAGTTGAGTTGAGTCCTCGAACTACAAATAGGCTGTGTCATATGCCTTTCAATAAGAGAATCACTCAACCGAGCATTTTAAACTTGAATCACAGTATATCATCTTAGTCATTGGATAAGTGAAAACTTAAAGTTAAGTATCACTTGGGGACAACTCCACTTCTAAAAATAAAAGAAATAACAGGACTAACATATATCTTCGAACAAGATGAACTTGAGGTGTATGCTTCTTAAATAATTTCACCATGGAAATATGGTTGCATAAGTTGCAACCATGGTTGAAAAGGTTGCCAACATGGTTGCAAACAAGTACTGCTCTTGTTTCTATCAATTGTAGCCTTTGCAATCATGTTTGTAACCTTTGCAACCATGTTTGTAACCTTTGCAACCATGTTTGTAATTGCTGCAACCTTGTTTGCAACTTCTGCAACATTGTTTGCAACTTATACAACAAAACAAAAGAAATAGTTAAATTGACAATTAAGATGAGTGCTTTTGCGGGACCTGTTCCACATAAAATCAAAATCATATTCTGACAATATGATTTTATGTGGAATAGGCTCCATAGGGGCACCCATCTCAAGAGTAAGAGTTAACTATTTCTATCAGTTGCAACTTTTGCAACCATGTTTGCAACTTCTCCAGTGCAACAACTTTTGTAGTTGCAACCATGGTTGCATAAGTTGCAAACATGTTTACAAGAATTTTGCAATTTTTTTATTATTATTAGGAATGAACACAAAATGTGTGAAAAATGCTACAAAATATTAATGAAAAATTAGAACAGAACTAGAATGATATAAAAATTCATATGGAATTGGTACAATTTTTTTACATTCATCGCAAAAGATAAAAATTATGAATCCTTTGACATTGTATGTGTAAAAACTCTGTTTAAGCATTTAGCTTGAAATTCGTAAACCAATTCCTTAGTGGTGTCCAATATGCCTGCCCTTATTCCTAGCCAACCATTGAGCCCTCCTAGCTGCCCTTGCCCTCTTCCACCTCTAAACATTAGCCATTCTAGAATATATTTTGTAAATTTGATAAAGTTTGTGACATTGGTAGGTAATCATGTTTGATGTCGAGGGACTCTAGCTCAAAACTATCTAAAATTTATCTCGAAATGAGTCCATTCCTTCAGTTAGTAGTTGCCAGAAAAGCCCTCCAGCAGTGGCACCGCCACACTTGACTAATGCATATACCTTGTAATAAACAGTTTGGAACTGCAGTTCCATCTGATGAGGGACGGGACCGGAACCAGAATACTTCACAGAATTTTAAAGCAATAATACTATGCAAAAGTTAGATAAGTACTGAATGATCAAGTCTTTTTTCACTTTTTATTATCTTTTTCAGCAAGACACTTTTACCAGTCGAGTTCTTCTCCAGTCCAATACCAGCTGATTATTACACTCACCCTCAATTTTTACGCCATACAGACTCTCCCATTCTTTGATCATTTCTTTAGCATCCATTAAGCTCTCTTTGCTCACTTTTCAACCCTCTAACCCAAACAATCCTGCTGATTCTAGTCATGACACTCTCATTTCTTCCCATTTCTGAATCTGTGCATGAGAAGAGGCGAAGGGCGCCCCAAATAGACCTTCCATCAAAGTCTTTGCTTCTTTTAGATGAACTGGAAAATTGAACTCGACAGATTCTAGCAATGCGATTTCTGCAAAGTTAAAGTTTAGGTACGGAAATTACGAGTCAATCATATAAGAAGAATCAATACATAATATTATACAAGACAACTACAAACACTATTCATCAGTCAATTTATCGATCATTTTTCCAGTTTGGCCTATTATCTAACGAACTAATAATCTCGCATTTTTCAACACAAAAATAACTTAAATATATTGACCATAATTTCATCATTTGTAACAATTAACCTTCATAATTTTACGCTTATAAAATTATAAAGGTTAATTAACTATTTCTAAAAAGTCAGATTTAACTATTTTTTTCAGGTGTAACGTTTGTTAAAAAGTTAGATTTAACTATTTCTTTCAGGTGTAACGTTTGTAACTTCTACAACCTTGTTTGTAACTTCTACAACCTTATTTGCAACTTCTGCAACCATGTTTGCAAAGGTTGCAAACATGGTTACAGCTTATACACCAACCAGAACAATGTAAGAGAATTCAAAACCTAACAACTAACAAGCACAAATGCAACTTCTACGAGCGCAATGTTTTTGAAAAAAATCACAAATTTAACAATTAAGCACAAAATTACCAAAAATTCCATTAGCATCTCACATAAACACAATCAAACAATTTAAAAAGCTACCTGAAGAGCAGAATTCAAGTTATTCCCATACTGGTTTCGTTGAGGCAAATCAACAAACATATCACCTACATTTCGTTCTAGTCCTTTGTTTGTTTCAAAATCCCCAAATCGCAACTCGGTACCTTGGTCCTTAGCATCGACCTCAATACCATTCACCAATTCATTGACACCCATAACTCCATTATTCTCAGCTTCATCACTTCCATCCCCTTGTCACTCCCATGCCTAAACTCATTGTTTTCTTTTTCAAAACTCGAAACTCGAAAACAGATATGTGCCCCTGCGAGGCCGTAATATATAGGGAAGAAGAGTTAGTAGTGGTTGCTTTGAATTGATGGTGTAAAAATGGAGGAGAGAGAGGCGGTGAATGAAGGCAATATTGAGAACAGAGATGACGGGAGAGAGCCAGAGAGCGAAGTGAGAAGAGGAGGAGGATAACCGTATTTTTACAAAAAACGAAACTAATTAACGTAGTTTTGTAATTTTAAAAAGTTGGCCTGTGTATTTTTAAAAGCCCAATAATTAACGTGTGTAGTTTTGAAAAAAGCCCAAAGTAAAAAGAAACGTTTTTTATTAAAAGCCTAATATCAATCTCACATAAACAAATCACTAATTATATAATAAATACACACAACCAAAGTCAATATTTTATTTTAAAAGCCTAAATTTGATAAGTAACTGACCATCAAATATGCATAAATGACCATAAAATAATGAGTAATTTAAGGAGTTAAAAGCTATTATTTATTTGACTCAAATTTACAAAACATAATTAAATACCGAGAAAATTTAGGAATTCAGAAAAGAAAATTTGAAAAGAAACATCAATTATTAATCCGAATAACAGGCAGTGGAATCAGTGATATTAAAAAAATATCAATTATTCCCATTATGCAAATTTGAATACAGCCCCTGACCCCAACCCCAAGTACTTGCAGGATCACAAAATGCACTAAGCAAACAAACCAACAACGAATTTCATTTCCATAAAATTGATCCCAAACACACCCAAAAGGAAACAATGCATAACAATTGATGCAGTCCATCCTGCTAAAACCCCCTATATACACACAAATAATCATCAATCACACACTCCATACCACAAGTAAAACTAAACCCATAAACCCAACAACAATCACAAACTGTAGTTGACACCAAATTTAATTTCCGTAAAAATGATCCAAAAAACAGCCAAAGAAAAAACACATAATAATCAGTCAGTTCATCCTGCTAAAACCCCCTGAATACATATCAAACATCAAAATAATACACACAAATCAAACATAAAACACAAACAATGTACATATATAATCCTGAAAAAAGAGCAAATATATATAAGAGAGAGGGAGAGAAGGAGAGAGGGCGAGAGAGAGAGGAGAGAGATGGAGAGAGTGTTGGAAATGCAATGAGCCTTGTAACAAATATATTGATTTCAAAGTACCTGCTTCAATTTTCGAATACTGTATATAAAACTTTGATAATGAAACAACCACGCAATATGTTAATTTATAATAGTAGCTGAGTATTTTATTTCACACAAATATAAAGTTACAGCTTTTTCTTTTACATGCAGAAGGCTTCGGCCTTTCTTTCTTTCTCTGTAAAGCTATAGCTCTTTTTCTTCTCTCAAAATATTTCACAGTACATATCTCTTATGTAGGAAGATCTATTTATAGCTTTAAGAGTACAATCTGAACGTCATGACATACATCAATTAAGGCCAACTTTTTCAATGTGTAGCTCACCTTATTTCCAGGAATCAAACTTGATTTTTTCAACCCAGCAACTGTTGCAATTTTCTTCTTTGTTTCACATACATGACAGCTTCTATTTTCAATGAGGTGCCTACCATGTTTTACTTCTTTAAAAAATCACAGCTGGGTCAAATATTTCTGCTCCATTTATTCATGCATACCCACAGCCACTCTTTACTTTATTGATTATGTTTTATGGAGAGTTTGACTTCTAACACTCCCCCTCAAACTCTACTTTGCATTCCGAGCTTTTCTTTCATCTTATGAAACACTTCTGGCTTCAATGGCTTCGTAAATATATCTGCCAAATTTTCTTCAGTTCTGCAGTGCACCAACTCCACAATTTTATCATTCACCTGTTCTCGAATGAAATGATATTTAATATTGATGTGCTTGCTTCGACTGTGTGACACTGGATTTTTCGCAAGTGAGATAGCAGATTTATTATCCACGTAAATTGTAACCGGATCTTCTTTTGCAAGATTTAACTCTCCCAATATGTAGCCTAGCCACATAGCTTGACATGCGCACGCTGCTGCTGCCATATACTCCGCTTCACATGTTGAGAGAGCAACTGTTTGTTGCTTCTTTGATGACCATGAAAATATCGCTGAACCGATATGAAAAGCATATCCTGAAGTGCTTTTCCTGTCATCCAAATCACCACCATAATCACTGTCTGAGTAGCCAACTAATTTCGAATCTTGAGAATGCGTGTAAAATAGACCATGATCAAGTGTACCTTTTATGTACCTCAAAATTCTTTTAGCTGCCATGAAATGATCCTGCTTCGGATTTTCCATGTACCTACTAACCGGTCCCACTGCATACATGATATCAGGACGAGTGAAAGTTAGGTACCTCAAACTTCCAACCAAACTTTTGAACAATGTCGGATTTACCGACTCCCTTGTTGAATCATTTCTGAGCTTTATGCTTGTTTCTGCGGGCGTGCTCACCGGCTTGCATTCTTCCATTCTGAACTTGCCTAAAATCTGCTCGGCATATTTTTTCTGAGACATAAAAATCCCATCTTTGCTTTGATTCACCTCGACTCCAAGAAAGTATGACATTTGACCAATATCTGTCATCTCAAATTCATTAGTCATAACTTTCTTAAAATCATCGAACATACCAGGGTTGTTTCCGGTAAAGATCATGTCATTTACGTATAAGCACACGATCATAATATCTCCCCCTGAATTTGTTTTGGTGTAGAGTGCATGCTCGTATGGACTCTTCACAAAACCATTCTTCTGAAAGTATTCATCAACCCTTGTGTTCCATGCTCTCGGAGCTTGCTTCAAACCATATAAGGCTTTCTTCAGTCTGTAGACTTTATTTTCCTGGCCTTTCTCAACATATCCAGGTGGTTGCTCGATGTAGACTTCTTCTTCAAGATAACCATTTAGAAATGCGGACTTCACATCCATCTGGTAGATCTTCCACTGGTTCTGAGCTGCAATTGCTGTAAGAAGTCTTATGGTATCAACTCTTGCAACTGGAGCGAATACCTCATCGTAGTCAATCCCGTGTCTCTGCTTGTAGCCTTTAGCCACTAGCCTTGCCTTGTACTTTTCCACTTCTCCATCCTGATTGGTCTTTGTCTTGTAGACCCATTTGACACCAATAGCTTTGTGTCCTTCTGGAAGATCTGTGAGCTCCCAAGTATCATTCTTCTTGATTGCACCAATTTCTTCATCCATGGCTTTGTTCCATTTGCTTTCTTCAGAAGCTTCCTCAAATGTAGCTGGATCACATTCAGCCATCAAACAATATAGAGAATAATCAAAGGATGTTTGTACCGGACTTGTCGCCTCATATATACTATCCAGACTTCGCATTTTTCTGGGTGCTCCTCCTGAACTGCTGCTACTGCTGCTTCCTGAACTCGATGGTGTCGAGGCAGGAGTTTGTTGATTTGGACTTTGTGGAGGAGTTGGACCATCATCTCCGCCATCTTCTATGTTGGAGTCATCACCATCATCATCATCATCATTAAAGAATAATCCTGCAACTTTTCTTTCTTCCTCGCTCCATCTCCAGTAATCAGATTCATCGAGCTCAACATCTCGAGAAATGATTAAATTCTTCATTAGGGGATTATAGAGTCTGTACGCCTTGCTTCTTTTGTCATATCCGGTAAAGATACACTTCTCGCCTTTGTCATCAAACTTCTTTCTTTTCTGATCGGGAACATGGGCATATGCAATACACCCAAATATTCTGAGATGCCCAACCGATGGTTTACTACCACTCCATGCTTCATTTGGAGTTTTGTTTCTGACACTTTTAGTTGGACAGCGATTCAACAAGTAAACTGCACATAGAACGGCTTCAGCCCAGAAAGTTCTTGGCATGTGCTTTGCTTTCACCATGCTCCTTGCCATGTCAAGAATGGTGCGATTCTTCCTCTCTGCAACTCCATTTTGTTGTGGAGTATATGCCGTTGTCAACTGATGATTTATTCCATGTGCTCTGCAAAAGCTTCTAAACAAGTTTGAAGTGTACTCGCCTCCTCTGTCTGATCGAAGTACCTTCAAATAATGGCCACTTTGCTTTTCTGCAAGTGCTTTGAACTCCTTGAATTTATCAAGAGCCTCCGCCTTTTCTTTGAGGATATATACCCAACTTTTCCTGCTAAAATCATCAATAAAAGTTAGGTAATACCTGTTACCTCCAAATGATGGAATATCAAATGGACCAGCAATATCAGTGTGAACAATTTCCAGTGGCCTTCTAGCTCGCCATGATTTTCCAACTGGAAAGCTTTGTCGATGTTGCTTCCCTTTAACACATGCTTCGCACAACTGATTTGGTTCATTGATTTCTGGCAAATCATCCACCATCTTTGTCCTTGACAATAATTTCAAGCCAGTAAATCCAAGATGACCAAATCTCAAGTGCCATAACCACGAGTCATTTTTAATGACTGACTTCAAGCACTTCTGCACCTTCGTCTGCATATCAAGTGTGAATAGACGATTCTTTGACATCTCTACATTGGCAATCAATTCTCGAACCTGATTTCTGATGATAAGAGAATTGTCCTGCATCTGTATATTATATCCCTTCTCCACTAGTTGGCCAAGACTGATGATATTACTTTTCAAAGCAGGTATATAATAAACATCATTTATATACTTCTTATCACCTTTCTTTGAAACAATCGTAACAGTACCTTTCCCTTTGACTGGAATCTTCGACGAGTCACCAAAAGTAACTTCTCCAGTGATGGTGTCGTCTATTTCCGTAAATAATTCCTTGTGACCGCACATGTGATTGCTGGCTCCTGAATCAAGATACCAGGTATTTTTCTTACCATCTTCTTCTCCTTTGTATGTGAGGAACATAGCAGACCCCACATCTTTATCTTCTTTTGCTGCTGCAAAATGACTCCTTTCTTCTACCTTCGGTGATCTACACTCGTAACTAAAATGACCATATTTATTACAGTTGTAACATTGAAACTGAGACTTGCCACCTCTTTGTTGAAAGCCACCTCTTCCTCGACCTCTAAAATTTTGACCACGACCAGATGGTTGATAACCTTGAGAATTCTGGCCTCTATTGAACGGTTGTCTTTCGCGTCCTCGTCCACCTCGGTAGCCACCTCTAAAGTCACCTCTTCCACGTGAAAAATTGCTACTGCTTGAATTTTCACCGATGGACATGCTGCTTTATAACGCCTTTTCCAAATGGCTCGTATCATCATATTGATTCATTCGTTGTTCATGCGCTTGAAGTGAACCAACTAGCTCATCAATAGAAATCGTGGACAAATCTTTTGACTCCTCGATAGCAGTAACAACAAAATCAAATTTTCTTGTTAGCGAGCGGAGGGGCTTTTCCATGACCCGAACATCATCGAGACTTTCGCCATTTCTTTTCATCTCATTTGTCACTGTTTTCAAACGTGTGACAAATTCACCGATATTTTCTGAAGTCTTCATTTTGATGTTTTCAAACTCGCCACGAAGAACTTGGAGCCGTACCTTTTTTACTTTTTCCACTCCTTGGAAAGATTTTTGCAAAATCTCCCACGCCTCTTTCGATGTTTTTGTCTCCGAGATTTTTTCAAAGGTTGATTCGTCGACACCTTGAAAAATTACATATAAGGCCTTTTGGTCTTTTTTTCGGAATTCTTTTAACGCTGTCTTCTCGGCAATCGGAAGAGCTGCTTCGGCAGTTATATTTGCGGGCTCATTGTATCCACTTTCAACCATGTCCCACATATCTTGGGAACGAAGTAATACCTTCATTTGTATACTCCAATTCCCGTAATTTGTGGCCGTTAATTTCGGAATTTGGGGTTGCATCGAATTCGACATTGTTCTTCTTCCCGGATAGAACCTTAGCTCTTGATACCACTTGTTGGAAATGCAATGAGCCTTGTAACAAATATATTGATTTCAAAGTACCTGCTTCAATTTCCGAATACTGTATATAAAACTTTGATAATGAAACAACCACGCAATATGTTAATTTATAATAGTAGCTGAGTATTTTATTTCACACAAATATAAAGTTACAGCTTTTTCTTTTACATGCAGAAGGCTTCGGCCTTTCTTTCTTTCTCTGTAAAGCTATAGCTCTTTTTCTTCTCTCAAAATATTTCACAGTACATATCTCTTATGTAGGAATATCTATTTATAGCTTTCAGAGTACAATCTGAATGTCATGACATACATCAATTCAGGCCAACTTTTTCAATGTGTAGCTCACCTTATTTCCAGGAATCAAACTTGATTTTTTCAACCCAGCAACTGTTGCAATTTTCTTCTTTGTTTCACATACATGACAGCTTCTATTTTCAATGAGGTGCCTACCATGTTTTACTTCTTTAAAAAATCACAGCTGGGTCAAATATTTCTGCTCCATTTATTCATGCATACCCACAGCCACTCTTTACTTTATTGATTATGTTTTATGGAGAGTTTGACTTCTAACAGAGAGGAGGGAGGAGGGAGGATATATTTGAAACTTCTATACCACAAAAAAAAAAAAATTAATACTACGGAAGTCAACAGTAGTAACTCTAGATAACAAATTGTGATAAATACTCAAAACTCGAAGTAAATACATTCCACAAACTTTCAGATTGCTAATCTGTAATTTCTTGTTTCAAAAATTCAAATTACTAACAAACTTGAATTGTAAGTAGGAAATCACCAAAATCAAAACTTGAATTATAAGGAGGAAATCACCAAAATCAATAAACATCACACTAGTCCACCGCAACCAAATTCTTGAAAAAGAAAAAGAAAAAAAAAGAAGGAAAGTTTGAACGGCTTAAGCAGGAAGTGTTGTAGTGCAAGTGCAACCTATATAAACCCCCACACTCTTTTCATTCATTCCTCACAACCCTCAAATCATTTACGTAAATTTCTCTGCATCTACACATTTTTTCCTGCAAAGCTTTTCCATAATGAGCTCAACAGGTGTAGCTGGAAGAGGCAAAACAAGGAGGACTAAAGGTGTTTCGAGGTCTCCAAAGGCTGGTCTCCAGTTTCCCGTGGGTCGTATTGCTCGGTTTCTTAAAGTTGGTCGGTATGTTGAGCGTATAGGTTTTGCTTCTCCGGTCCATATGGCTGCTGTTCTCGAATATCTGGCTGCTGAAGTAAGGAAAAATATATTAATTCATTGAGGCCTTATTTTTTCGTAAACTGCAATTTATCAGTATGGTACATGTTCATATGTTTGCATACTTGTGATACAGTGAAAATTTTATAAACTAGTAAGGAGAGTGGAAAATTTATTAATTCATCTAGGCCTTATTTGTTGATGAATGGTAAATGTACATGTTACATGTATGTTGGATTATTTGTGTGTGTAGCTTTTGGAACTTGATGAAGATTAATTGTAATTCATTTGGCTGAGGGATATATGTGATTCACGTAAATATATACATTTTCTGTGTAGATTTTGGAAATTGCTGGTAATGCAGCAAAAAGCAACGAAAAGACGAGGATTAGCCCGAGGCACTTACAATTGGCTGTGTCGAATGAAGAGGTGTTAACCACTTTACTTAAAAATGTAACGATTGCTGATGGAGGTGTATTGCCTCATATTCACTCTGCTTTGTTGCCTCAAAAGGCTGGTGTTAACGGAGGAATTTGGTGATAACAAATTTCGGAGGTTGCTGGAATAACGTAATTATGAAAATAGGGGGATTTGGGGATTTTGGATGTTTGGGGCTGGACTTGATTGGTGTCTCGACTTGTTAGATGTGTCGGATCCTTTTCCAAGATGCCTGCGTACCTTATATTTATAAGGATCAAGCCAACGCAGTTCTTTGAAATTGATTTGTGTCTATCCCTTAGAGACTTTAGGGATAAACTTCGTTAATCTGGGTAATTACTGATTTTATCTGATTTAATCTTATCGTTGTGATATCTTCCTGATTTGAAGAATATCGTTTGGAGATATTTTCCGTTATTGATTGATTGAGATTGATTCTTTCCTTGTTTCAGGGAGAGGATAAAACTTAGTGGTTAAACAATAATTATTAATCTGAATTAATAATTAATAGATATTAGAAATTTGGGAGATTATTAGAGGCAACCAAAAATATGGCGTAACAACTACCCCCAGTTCTTCAGTGTAGCTTGCTGCAGTGGAGAACTAAGCATGCTTCGATCTTCCAAATTTCTTGAGTCACTGAAACAGCTAGGAGAGGAAGATTAATAAATAATATGGAGCACCAAGGTGCCCGTAATATACATGTAGATGTAAATAAGACAATATGCGATATGTAAATAATAAGTTTTGTATGTGTAAGAAAATGTATTTTGGAGAGCCATCAAAGCATTATTCGCAGAGTCGTGTAAAGCATTTTGAGCAACATCCAGTCGAAAATGTCATATATACCATGTCTTCTAGAGGGTATCCCCTCAAAGGGGGTCATTTTCCTCAGAATTTTATAATACTCTCCTCAAAGAAGATCATTAGTACTCTCCTCAAAGGAGACCATTTTTGTCCAGAAATACCCTCCTCACAGGAGGTGGATTTTCCGAAGCTCGAACCCTGACGAGGCGCCGGAAGTACGGACATCCCCCCCGGAAGTACGGTTTTTGCAAGGATTTGGTAATTTGGGATACCCTCCTCAAAGGAGGTCGTTCCCCCATTCCAGAAATATCCCTCCTCACAGGAGGTGGATTTCCCGAAGTTCGTGCCTTGATGAGGAGCCGGAAGTACGGACATCCCCCCCGGAAGTACGGTTTTTGCAAGGCTTTGGTAATTTGGGATACCCTCCTCAAAGGAGGTCGTTCCCCATTCCAGAAATATCCCTCCTCACAGGAGGTGGATTTCCCGAAGTTCGTGCCTTGATGAGGAGCCGGAAGTACGGACATCCCCCCGGAAGTATGGTTTTTGCAAGGACTTTGGTAATTTGGGATACCCTCCTCAAAGGAGGTCGTTCCCCATTCCAGAAATACCCTCCTCACAGGAGGTGGATTTTCCGAAGTTCGCTTCATTTCACTAAGACTCTCCTTAGAGGAGATCGTCTTTTAAATAAATCACAAAGACCCTCCTTAGAGGAGGTCGTCTAACACAAAAAAATAAGGGAGACCCTCCTTAGAGGAGGTCATCTTCCCAAAGTCATATCAATATCCCAAGATTCTTCCAAAAAATATCAGCAACACTTGAAGGCTCTTCTAAAAAATCAACTCTTCGAATAAAAGTCTTCCAAAATATTACCCATACAAAGGAGGGCCTTCCAAAATAATTAACTCTTCGAACAAGAGCCTTCCAAAATTTATCCCTAGAAAAAAGGATCTTCCAAAATATTACCCACACAAAAGAAGGCCTTCCAAAATAATAAAATCTTCGAATAAGAGTCTTCCAAAATCATGTACCACGAAGATTACACCAAAAATCTTAAAAATCTTCGCAATTCAAATTCTGCCCAGATCTGTTTTTGACGTTTTTGACCATCTAAACGATTTTTTCTTGGAAAACACAAAACACGAAAGTTGTAGAGAACGAAAAGACCTTTCCGATGATATATGGCTCATCAAAAACGGACTTATAACGAATCGGTAATTAAATAAAACGTCTGCTGATCTGTTTCCCGATGCTGAAAAACGAGATCTGATTGTTTTTTGTGATTTCGAGAATAGATCGAGATATAATCTGAGAAAACTCAAAGAACGAAAGTTATAGGAAATTTAACAAGCTTTCCGAATCATTAAAAATCATCAAAATCCGACATGTATTGAATATACTACGAATTTTATAAGATAATAGATTTGTATGGACAAAATCATAAGAAAACTTATCTTATTTCAGAATAGATCCACCGCCTCCACCGCTTAACTCCTCCATTACAGCAGCTCCAGATCCATAATAACCCCCCATGCGTATAAATTGATTGTCCTCCACAATCAAAAATATATGCCCTCCTTCTAGCGCCAATTGTTAACGGAGGAATTTGGTGATAACAAATTTCGGAGGTTGCTGGAATAACGTAATTATGAAAATAGGGGGATTTGGGGATTTTGGATGTTTGGGGCTGGACTTGATAGGTGTCTCGACTTGTTAGATGTGTCGGATCCTTTTCCAAGATGCCTGCGTACCTTATATTTATAAGGATCAAGCCAACGCAGTTCTTTGAAATTGATTTGTGTCTATCCCTTAGAGACTTTAGGGATAAACTTCGTTAATCTGGGTAATTACTGATTTTATCTGATTTAATATTATCGTTGTGATATCTTCCTGATTTGAAGAATATCGTTTGGAGATATTTTCCGTTATTGATTGATTGAGATTGATTCTTTCCTCGTTTCAGGGAGAGGATAAAACTTAGTGGTTAAACAATAATTATTAATCTGAATTAATAATTAATAGATATTAGAAATTTGGGAGATTATTATAGGCAACCGAAAATATGGCGTAACAGCTGGGAAAGAGGAATAGGCTTTGGTTTTGAGAAGGATAATTATTGTTTTGTTATGATTAAAATATATTGTAATGACTTTCTTGAAAGCTGATCTACTTTAAATTTCGTAATATATGAATGATGTTTTTTTGTTGCTTCATCTTCGTATGATGATGAGTAGGCCTATCTTGGTTATAATATTTGTATAATGTCTAAATTTAAAGCTGAATCATTGATCAATTGTTCCTAAGAGCATCTCCAACCTTGCAAACCCCTTAGTTAAAAATGTGCCAAACATGCCATAAATAAAAATTTTAGAGATTGTGTAAAAAAAAATTCATCTCCAATGGGACATTACTGTTATCTAAAATTTTAGATAATCTGATTATATTGGATATATTTGTCGAACCTCTAGAGACCTGTAATGAAACTCCACATCATCAATTACCATATTAAAATCATAAAATTCTATTTTTAACAACTTGACATGCTATTTTTAAAATATAACTAATCATTATAGCCAACTTCATTGGAGTACAACACCTTACAGGTTCAACAAATATCTTACAGGTTCAGTAAATATTAATTTAGCCAATAATTTTTAGATAATCCCATTGGAGATGCTCTAAGAGAACACTAGACAGCAGGCTAGTGGCTGGTATGCGTGTGGGTGAGTGGAACTTCAAGTTCTTACACTACAAGAAAACAGTCAATAGACATCACCCTTTTAACATCGTTTGCATTTGTGACCGATGTTAAGGACTGTTTTACATCAGTTTTATTATAACCGATGTTAAAGTAAGTTTCAGACATCAGTTGTTATTAAAACCGATGTCTCAACTACTTTTTTAAAAAAATAAAAAAACATGCGAATCTTTCCCAGCCCACTTTTCCTCTAATATACTTACACTTAGAAACATTTGCCCCTTTCATTTTTTTCATTTCCCCTGCGCACCTTCAAACATTTTCTTCTCTCCCGCTCCTCAAACTAAGTCAAACCCACAAACTCATTGAAGCTAATTCGCTCATGACTGAAGCTAATTCAAACCCACAAATTCAGTGAAGAACCCTAACTTACAAACCCCCAAATTCAAACCCTAGCTTCCAAACCCTCAAATTCAAACCCTTTTCAAAACCCACTAGTCAAATCCCAATTAGGTCGAACCCTTAGCTTTCGATTTCTGTTAATTCGTTACAGATGAGGCTCAAATCCGCTCACAACCCTTATCTATCTTGAATAATCCGCTCAAATTAGTAAGCATTTTTCTCATTTTTGTTTGAAAATTGAAATTTTGGTTTTTAATTTAAGTTTTTTTAGCAGATTTGTTGATTCTTAAACTTGGGTCATCTCCAAAGTAAGTGATTTATTCAGATTTAATGTTATAGATGTATTCATGTATGTAGCTGATCTTGTTACATTTTTTACGTGCATCTTTTTTTCTAGTATATAGTTTGTTGATTGCTCAGTATTCTTGTATGTTTCTCTGCTTTTGAATACTGAGTTGGTGTTTTTTATGATTTGCTTCTGTTTATGTTACTACAATTGGTTTTGTAAAATGTGAACTTTTAGTTACTTTGATTTATGTGTTATGTTAGATTTTTTAGTATAGATGGTTACTAACTCATAGTGACATGGATTTTTTTAGCTTAACTTGGGTCTTGAAATGAATATAAGCTTTACTAGTTGTGTACTTATAAGTGAAAGCAACTGAAAATTTAATTATTTTGGAAATGTTCTTAAAGTTTTTCTTGATCTGAAGTAAAATTGGAGCTTAGTTGCTACTATGGGCAATTGTTACTATACGTGGCTTTGTGTTTCACAGACGGTATGAATTTGTACTTTTATTTTACGGGGAAGAATTAGAAAGGGAAACGTAATATATTTATACATTCAGCACAGGGTGGGGGCCGTAAAAGTATGATACAGGATTAGTACTAGGATTGCGTAAATTTCCTTTTATGTAATAGTCTATATTGGGCGTGACTGTAAATGAATAACATAATTGTCGTTTTGTTTGATGTAAGGGCATAATGTAACATAGAAGTTGGTCTTAAGTTATCTAGATTGATCTCCGTGACCGTCATAGTGAGATACTGATAGACCGTTTTTACAGCAAATACCTTCTGTTTTGATATTAATTTAATATGTTACAATTTGGCTAACTTTTAGTGTTAAAAGAAACAAGTACTAAGGATTGGTGGTTGTTGTGGTACCAGCAGATGATCTCGGTTGCATGTAACACCTATATATTATTATGTAAGTGTACTCTCATTTCTGAGTGCTATCGTGCTGCACTTTTCTCCAACACTTCAATTTTTTTTCAACTTTTAGCATTACATATTTGACATTTGTCTACTTGGTACATTAATTTGATATAGTCCATAGAGACATAAAAGCAAGTAACATTCTCCTTGACGAGAACCTTACTGTAAACATTTCAGATTTTGGGCTCGCTAAGCTTTTCCCACCAAACATGTCTCATATTAGCACACGTGTTGCAGGAACCTTGTAAGTTCTCCATTTAGATTCAATTATCTTAAATATAGTGGAGGGTAAAAACAATCTGTGTTTATTTGTCACTAATGGTTTATATACTCTTTGATTTTATATCAATAATTGTAACTTCTCTCTTTTGCTTCCTGTTGTTTATTTGTCATTCTGGAACTACGCAGGAGCTTTTGGTTCAGGGAAAAGCAAGGCCGAGGTATATAACTTACCGAACCAAATTTCTTTATTCATGATTCTTCCTTGTAGAGAAAATTGTATATTAATTAATCTTAAGAGCTTGAATTTGTTATAATGATGATACTTCTACTCTATGCAAGCTTGTATCGTGGTGGAAATCTTATGAATCAAGTAAAGAATCTACAGTTCTCTCACATCAAGCAGATTGGTTATTCTGGCTTCTTCATGGCAAGCTTGGAGTTTCCATTTACAATAATGCTTTGAAGGTAATATTTCCATATATCGTGTTGAGGTTGATTGTTTCTTTTTTTTTCTAACCATATAGATGTTATCTTCCTTGCAGGCTATGTCAAAGTGCAGTAATCCTATTCCATGTAACACTTTCAACAATGATGGCTTGCTGGTCTCGTGCCTTGCTGGTTTAGCTGTGTGAAGTTTATATAGTATTGTTAAGTTTCAAATTATTAGTAATTGAGGAGTTTGTTTGTTATCGTGAACTTAAGAATATATTTGTAGTTGAGGTAGTTGTGGATATGGAGTTTGGTGTAGTAGTAGATTGTTAATGAATTATGCTTTTGGGTGAATGTTTTGTATTGCTAACTTTGGTGATATATAAATCTATTTGAATGCAATGTTGATTTTGGTAAATTTTTGGGCACATACTTATGCAAATATAACACATCACATTGTTATTGAAAAAACGATGTTAAAACCCAGAACAAACATCACTTTTTAAAGCAAAACTGATGTTCCTGTAAAAAACAGACATCAATTTGAGCCTATACCACATCACCTAAAAACTGATGTCTAATATGGAAATTTCATGGATTTATTTTACATCGGTTAAAAAACGATGTGGTATATACTTTACAACATCGGTTTCCTATTAAACACCGATGTCGTATACACTTTACAACATCGGTTTCTTAACTAAAACCGATGTAGTACATGAGTTTAGACATCGGTTCTGATTTAAGAACCGATGTTGTTGACAGCTATTAACATCGGTTTGCAACTGATGTAATAAGTAGTTTTTAACATCGGTCCTGAACCGATGTAAAACACATCGACTTTTAACCTCACATAGCTAGACATCGGTTTTGGAAATTTTTAACATCGGTCCAGAACCGATGTCTATTGACTTATTTGGCGTAGTGTTAGCTCAGTATCTAACTGAATCTACTACTATTACAAGTGGAAGTGATTTCTCGAAAGTTTTTTTTATGCAGAATGCTTCTGAATTTCACCTGTTCCAAGCCTTCGGTGTTGAAAACTCAGTGTTTACTGTAATTTAGTAGCACAATATGTTGGATTGTACGAGTAAATGAGACTGTCCCAATTGAGAATGAGACTGTCTCTTTTGCAAATGAGACTGTCTCTATTGTGAATGAGGCTGTCTCTTTTGTCTAACAGAATATTAACTGCAGAAATTAAATAACAGAATAAACAATAACAACACCAGGAATTTTCACTTGGTTCGGCCCCTATCTCGTCTATGGCCTACATCCAAGTCCCTATGCCAACTAGCACAGCGATTATATTATTATCACAATAATATAAAGCTTACACAATATCCGATTACAAGATTGAAGCCCCTGGAAGAACTCTTCCCCTTGACACACTTGTCACCTAGCAATCCCTGCTACTTAGCCCACTGGCTACCTTGGCTTACAACTTGCAATCCCTAACTAGTTGCCACAACCCGGCACAAGTAAACTCAGAATATGTAGAATATGAATACAACTTCTTAAGAGAATATATATGACTGTGTATGACTGTGTAGAAGTTTTATGTCTTGAAGTGTCTATCTCAGTTGTATGTTGCTTCCAGTTGAGATGGGTTGTATTTATAGACACTCTGAATGTTATAGTCGTTGTCTTGAATCCAACTAAGCTGATAGGTCTTGAGTTCTGAGCATGAATCCGTTGAGAATAATCTTGAGTGGTGCAGTGCTGAATTCGAAGTGAAACTGTTGGGATAATGATGATGAGCGTGACTTGGGATATTCTGTTAAAGCTTACACAAAGGGATACAATGTATGTGTGTCTGTTAGAGCTGTGCAGATAGATATATTAAATAGGCTGCAGAAAGAATATATGTCAGGGAAGCCCAACTGCAATATTCCAAAAGTGGAGAAAACACATGGTGTGCAAAGACAACACATGTGTGCATCATTATACTCAGTGGAGGATAGAATAAAACCTGACAAGCATGTTCTATTACTTAACAATATATTACAGTGAGCATGTGCAAAGAATAGTCAGAATAAGTAAGATATAATTCAATAATACATCATCTTAAAATCATGGGAATAACAATCTCCCCCTTTTTATGATGATGAGCACACTTTGAATTAATATCTTTCTTTGATTGTCTCCCCCTGTCAAAAACACTTAAGAGACACTAAAGAACAAATATTCTGATATTCGAACAAGGATATAGATAAACATGTTAAGCATAAACCAAGCATAGATAATTATCCTCCAAAGATTAAACCAATATTCGTAACACAAAGAATTCACAGATAAATATTCAAAGATTTCTCCCCCTATCATCAACATAAAAAGATAGCTAATCGTCATCGGGAACGTTGACAGGATCCTTCCCCTTGCCTGTCGGAGCAAATTTAGGAGAGTCCCCATACATAGTGAAGGTCTTGTCAAAGAAGTCTGAGGAGGGATCCTTTCCATCTCGAGCAGACAACCACTGGAAGAGTTTGTCCATGTAAGCCTCTCTAGTCAAACCGAAAGCTGCCGGAGGTGGGATAGCAGGTAGAGGGAGAGGAGTAGTGATCTCCTGAAGGGTATAATCTCCCATCCAGTCTTGCTTCTGGTGCCAGGGGATGGTATATTTGCCACCAAGAGATGAAATCTGTTTTGACAGGAATTGAGTCTCAGTTCCCAACCTGAAGAAGAGCTTGACAAATTCCTTCTCCCAAGCCTTAGCTGTATGAGCCATGCCCTCATGAAGTGAGCCAAATTCAAAATCAATTCTACGAGAAATGCTCTGGTCATTGGTCTTTAAGATATCCAGTTTAGAATGCAAGAGTTCCAAAGATTTGGACATTGAAGAAACAGAAGACTCAACTGAAAGCATTTTGGATTGAAGAGAAGCGATGGCTTTTGTGTTGGCTCCAATTTGAGCAGACAGCTCAGAGAGATCAATCAGATGTTCAGGAGCAACATAGGGTCGAACAATGGGAGAGGCTGGCACAGAGGTGTCTGAGGTAGAGGTCTCAAAAACAAGTTGATTTAACTCATTAACCACAAGATGGTTACGAGTCAAAGTAGAGATATCAAAAGATTCGGACAGAGCGTCCATCTCATCAATGTCATCAATTACTTTAAAGTATCTAAAAACTTTTGTCAACAAGGCAGGATATGGCAAGTACATGGACTCATGTGATGCGCAGTGAAGCATGTTATGAATAAGAAATGAGGCCACATTAAAAGGGATTTGTTTGACAAAAAGTGACAGCAAGATACAATCTTGAAATGTGATCCTATCTCTACCACTTTTTCGAGGCAATAAATTAGTATGAAACAGTTTGAAAAGACACGAGGGGGTGAGAGAGGATACCAAAGGTTTGGTGTCTGCCGTGATCGAAGCATCCCTGAGAATTGTGCGAAGTTGGGCTTCATAAGGGAGGTCATCAATCTCAGAAAATGGTTGGTGCGAAGTGAAGAGGCAGGGGCCAGAAGCAGCAACACCCAAAATCGTTCCAAGCCAATCCACCGTAAGAACGATGGGCACTCCCTTGACATTTGAGAACACCATATCATTATGGCCTTGTTGCAAGTTGGAGTAGAACTCACGAACTAGAGCAGGGTAGAACTGTGGTGGAGGAGAGAGTAGAGATGCGCAAGATAGGGTTTCAAAACACTGGTTCATGCCGATACGCCGAAAGAGATCAATATCCACCAATCGCTCCTTGATGAGGGGTTTGTCCTTGCATTTAGATGATTGATCTGGGGTCATAAACTCCGCCTTTAAACTTCATTCCGGTAAGGAAGAATCGGAGTTAGATTGAGAGTGCTCCGATGGAGGTGCTTTAAGGCGCTTCGAAGATTCCGATTTCGAAGGGGTTTTGCCGGAACGGGGACCTGATGAGCGTGTTTTTCGTTTAGCCATTTGAGAAGATGAGAGAGAGAAAAGGAAGACGAAGAGAAAATAAGTTGAAAGAGATGAGAGAAGATTAAGAGAAAAAGAAAGTGGGAAGAGAGAAGTTAAGGCGCGGTTGTCGAGAAATGTGCCATAAAATGGAGTAGAGTGTAGAGGAACTGAAAAGACGTGTCTAGAGATAGGTGTCAAGCATGCAGACAGTCAAAAGGCATTGAGACACGGTAACAAGTCATGAAACAAATCTCAATGCACAATAATGTTCAGTACACCAATTAATTTATCAAGTAAAATAGAATAAAGAATTTGTACCTTGATAAAGAAATCAGTTAATTTATCGAGATGTCACGCATGCAACCAACATTAGTTACTGTCACTTGATTAGATTAATACAATAACAATTAAATCACAGTCTCATAATTTTAAGATGTAAAATAAATATGCTCAATTAGGAGGACATAGAGTGATTTAATTAGAATGAGCACATACCAAGTTCTCTACGTAGCATACAAAATCTGTCTTCCGATAGGGGTTTGGTAAATATATCTGCCTTTTGATTTTTAGTGGGGATATAAATAAGTTCAATGTTACCTTTTGAAACATGATCCCGAATAAAATGATGATGGACATCGATATGTTTAGTGCGAGAATGCATGACCGGATTTTTGGAAATATTAATAGACGATGTGTTATCACAGTAAATTGGAGTGTGTGAGAATTTTATACCAAAATCCTTTACGGTTTGCTGCATCCACAAAATTTGTGCACAGCAACTCCCGGCGGCGATATATTCCCCTTCAGCATTTGACATTGCCACTGAAGTTTATTTCTTACTGTGCCAAGCCACTAGGCAATCTCCTAAAAATTCGCAAGCTCCGCTAGTACTTTTACGATCAACCTGAGATCCTGCATAATCGGCATCTGAAAAACCAATTAAATTAAAAGACGGGGAACTGGGATAGAATAGTCCCAAGTCGTCAGTTCCCTTTAAATATTTAAATATTCGCTTTACGGCATTTAAATGAGATTCTTTTGGCATTGCTTGAAAACGGGCACACAAACATACACTAAACATGATATCGGGGCGAGATGCTGTAAGATATAACAAGGAACCAATCATACCTCTATATTTAGTAACATCAACTGTTTTACCTTTTTCATCCTTAGTGAGTTTAGTGGTAACACTCATGGGAGTAGATTTTGGAGTGACATGTTCCAAATCAAACCTTTTAAGTAAGTCTTTAATATACTTACTTTGGTGAATAAAAATACCTGCATTAGATTGGTTAATTTGCAAGCCAAGAAAATATTGTAATTCACCCATAAGACTCATGTCAAATTCTTTATGCATACAATCCGAGAACCATTTGCATAAAGTTTCATCTGAGGCTCCAAACACAATATCATCGACATATACTTGTATTATCAAGAAATCATTATGTTTGTGAAAAATGAAAAGAGTAGGATTGAGTGTACCCCGAATGAAGCCAGAATCGACAAGGAATGTACTGAGTCGATCATACCAACATCTGGGAGATTGTCTAAGGCCGTAGACAGATTTCTTGAGTTTATAAACATAATTCGGATATTTTTCATGTATGAAACCTGGGGGTTGCTTTACGAATACTTCCTCTTGCAGATAACCATTTAAGAAGGTGCTTTTGACGTCCATTTGATACAATTTAAAGTTCTTATAGACTGCAAATGCCATCAGTATGCGTATGGCTTCCAATCGAGCTACTGGAGCGTAAGTTTCGTCGTAGTCGATGCCTTCTTGTTGATTATAACCCTGAGCCACGAGGCGAGCTTTATTTCGAATGATATTTCCATCTTCATCCTTCTTATTTTTGAAGACCCAACGAGTTCCAATGATTGTGACATTTTCAGGAGGTGGAACAAGCTCCCAGACATCACACCATTCGAACTGATTAAGTTCTTCTTGCATGGCTACTGACCACTGTTCATTCTCCACTGCATCCTTAGCATTTTTAGGTTTGAATTCAGCTACAAAAGCATAAAATGCACAGAAGTTTCGAACTTTGCTTCGAGTGGTAATGCCTTGATTCAAGTCCGATAGAAGATTATCTTGTGGGTGATTCTGCACAGTTCTGACAGATTTAGGAAGAGGTATGGAGCTCATTTCTTCTGCATTTGAGACATCCAATTGACAAGGAACTGGATTTGGATTGGATGTGGAGGAAAGATGATCTTGAGGAGTTTTCCTTGCAGGCTCAGATGATGTAGAGTTGCTTGTAGCGGCATTAGCAATCGTAGATGATCCAGGAGTTAATTGGTGAGAGGTGGAAGTTTGCTGTGGTGTTTCTTGTTCATTCTGGGAATGAGACAGTTCCTGTTCCAAATGAGATTATCTCATTTCCGAATGAGACTGACCCTTTCCAGAATGAGACTGACCCTTTTGAAGCTGGGAAGGATCATTAGCATATGCTTCCTCGTCTCTAGCTAGATCAAGATAAGACTCATTGAACGAAACATTAATGGACTCTTCTACTTTAGCCTTATCAGGGTTATAAACACGATACGCTTTACTAGTATTGGAGTATCCCAAAAATATTCCTTCAGTTGCACGAGGATCAAATTTTCCACGATTTGGCTGGGAATCTAGAATGAAACATTTAGAACCAAAAACTCGAAAATAGCTGATGTTAGGAGTTTTATTCTTAAGCAATTCATAAGGGGTTTTCAGTAAGATAGGACGAATTAAAACTCTGTTAAGCACATAGCAAGAAGTATTTACCGCTTCTGCCCAGAATTTTCGAGGCAACTTACTTTCATGAAGCAAAGTACGGGCAGTTTCTTGTAGAGTTCTATTCTTGCGTTCCACTACTCCGTTCTGTTGTGGAGTGCGAGGAGCAGAAAATTCATGTGTGATGCCCCTTGACTTGCAGTAGGTGACAAAATCTTTTTCAAACTCACCACCATGATCGCTTCTAATGGTTCTTAATTTCTTGGAATACTTAGTTTCAAGGTTAGCAATCAAATCTTGAAACTCAATAAAGGCTTCATCTTTAGAACTTAAAAATAGTACCCAAGTAAATCTAGAGAAATCATCAACTATAACAAAAGCATATTTCTTACCACCGTGGCTAACATACCTTTCGGGTCCAAATAAATCAAGGTGTAGTAACTGCAAAGGATCAGTTGAAGACACTTGATTTTTGGCTTTGAACGAAGTCTTGACTTGCTTTCCTAGCTAGCATGCTGAGCAGGGTTCTGTCCTTTTAAAATTGAGCTTAGGAAGACCTCTAACGAGTCCTTGGAAGGAAATTTTCTTTAAGAGATCCATATGGACATGCCCTAGCCTCCTGTGCCACAGGTACTGTTGCTCTTGAACAGTTTCCAGACATATTTCCTCCTGCTGTTCATCAAAATCCAACACAAAAATGTTTCCTTTTCGTTTGGCTACTAAGGGAACCTTGTTAGAGTTAGTACTAATAAAACACATCTCTTTGTCAAAGTTGACACTGTGACCTGCATCTGTTAGTTGACTAACACTGATAAGATTATATTTTAGACCCTTAACTAACCGTACATCATCGATAGAGAACATTGTATTACCTATGGTGCCTTTACCTATGATTTTGACAGTGTTAGAGTCACCCAAGGTAACCAAACCTCCATCTGTAGCCACTAGAGATAGAAACTTTGATTTATCTCCTGTCATATGACGAGAGCAGCCACTGTCTATGATCCATTTATTTCTTGGGATATGAGCTGCTAAGCAGACCTGCAAAACATATATGTATTCATGTCTTAGGTACCCATTTTAACTTGGGTCCTGCTTTGTTAGTATCCACAATATTATATAAATGTCTCTCTGTTTTCTTAATCCATATTTGAGCAATATTAACAGAATTAGACGATTTATGTGATCTAGATGTTTGGCTCTGAGTGTCATAGAATTTAGATTCTGCTGAAATGTGTCCTCTTTTTCCACAATCTGTACATCTCTCGTATGGCATTTTGTATGGTAGTTCGCTTTATAGACTTGTGGAACACATTTTTCTTTGCTGATTTGAAGCCAAGCCCTCCTTTACTCAAGGAAAGTTTTTGGCTTGCCAACATTATGTATAATGTGCCTTCGCCGTGAACAAACTTAGCCAGATCTTTCTTCAGTAGATCAATCTTTTTCTGCAGCTCGGAGTATTTCTGTTCTGCTTTCAGCTTTTGTGTGGCTAACTCTGAATCTTTCATATCAATCTCATTTTTCAAATGAGCATTCTCTTTAAAGAGCTCATCCATTCTTTCAGAGTTTTTCCTATCCAGGGATTCTTCTTTCGAAGACTCATCTATTTCACTTAAAACTTCATTTAAAGCTTGCTTTAAGTAAGCATTTTTGTTTTGCAGCTTTTTGATTTGTACCTGTAGGGTTAGTAAGTCTTTAGAAATACATGATTTTAGAGGTGTAGAAAGTACCTCCTCGTCTTCACTGGAGTTTTCCTCTATTCCAGCAAAACACATTTGAGCAACTTCATCATCGGAGTCTATTTCGATATCAGATTCATCGTCGCTCCATGTGAGAAATGCTTTGCTCTTTTTCTTTTCCTTGTCTTGATCCCTTGATCCAGAGGCCTTCATTTTAGCCTGAAGTTGATAACAGTTCCTTTTGAAATGACCTTTCTTGCCACATTCGAAACAGGCTTCATCATTGGAATTGTTTCTGGATTCCCTTTTAAAACCAAAGGGCCTTTGAGTAGGTCGACTAGAGGCTTTCTTCTTGGCTAGAAATTTCTGAAATTTCTTTGTTAGAAGAGCAATCTCCTCATCCGAATCCTCACTGGAATCTGTGTTAATTGTTAAAGCCAAAGTCTTTTTCCTGGGAGCTGTTTCTTCATCATCATACCTTTTAAGTTGATTCTCAAACTCCTCTAGTTCACTGAAGAGAGTAAGAGTCTCCATATTTGAGATTAAAGAGGAGTCTTGTAGAGTTGTTACCTTAGGAGCGAACCTTTTTGGCAATGATCGAAGAATCTTTCTATTGATCTCTGCCTGGGGTATATTTCTTTCCAGAAGAAATATAGAGTTCATGAGGGTAAGAAACCTTCCCTGTGCTTCTTTTATGCTTTCATCCTTTTCTAATTTAAAACTTTCGTAGTCACTCATAAGGAGATCAAGCTTGATTTCACGAACTTTTGAAGTGCCTTCATGACTTACTACAAGGGTATCCCGGACCTGTTTTGCTGATGTGCAAGCTGAGACTTTTCGAAGTTCAGTAGCACAAAGTCCGTTGAGTAGGGAATTCATGGCTCGAGCATTATAATTCAGGGAATTCACTTCATCAACTGTAAGACTTTTTACTGGTTTGGGCTTGCCATCTTTCATAGGAATGGTGATGCCATTTTCAACTGCATCCCATTCGTAGGTATCCCTCTGGAGAAAAATCTTCATCAAGAACTTCCAGTCATTGTAGTTTTCAGTTCCAAGTAAAAGTGGTGGAGCATTGATTGATCGACGATCATTCCAACCTGATTGTGCCATGGATCTTGCAAAAATAAACACTTAAACAAGGATTAAATGCACCTGCTCTGATACCAACTGTAATTTAGTAGCACAATATGTTGGATTGTACGAGTAAATGAGACTGTCTCAATTGAGAATGAGACTGTCTCTTTTGCAAATGAGACTGTCTCTATTGTGAATGAGACTGTCTCTTTTGTCTAACAGAATATTAACTGCAGAAATTAAATAACAGAATAAACAATAACAACACCAGGAATTTTCACTTGGTTCGGCCCCTATCTCGTCTATGGCCTACATCCAAGTCCCTATGCCAACTAGCACAGAGATTATATTATTATCACAATAATATAAAGCTTACACAATATCCGATTACAAGATTGAAGCCCCTGGAAGAACTCTTCCCCTTGACACACTTGTCACCTAGCAATCCCTGCTACTTAGCCCACTGGCTACCTTGGCTTACAACTTGCAATCCCTAACTAGTTGCCACAACCCGGCATAAGTAAACTCAGAATATGTAGAATATGAATACAACTTCTTAAGAGAATATATATGACTGTGTATGACTGTGTAGAAGTTGTATGTCTTGAAGTGTCTATCTCAGTTGTATGTTGCTTCAAGTTGAGATGGGTTGTATTTATAGACACTCTGAATGTTATAGTCGTTGTCTTGAATCCAACTAAGCTGATAGGTCTTGAGTTCTGAGCATGAATCCGTTGAGAATAATCTTGAGTGGTGCAGTGCTGAATTCGAAGTGAAACTGTTGGGATAATGATGATGAGCGTGACTTGGGATATTCTGTTAAAGCTTACACAAAGGGATACAATGTATGTGTGTCTGTTAGAGCTGTGCAGATAGATATATTAAATAGGCTGCAGAAAGAATATATGTCAGGGAAGCCCAATTGCAATATTCCAAAAGTGGAGAAAACACATGGTGTGCAGAGACAACACATGTGTGCATCATTATACTCAGTGGAGGACAGAATAAAACCTGACAAGCATGTTCTATTACTTAACAATATGTTACAGTGAGCATGTGCAAAGAATAGTCAGAATAAGTAAGATATAATTCAATAATACATCATCTTAAAATCATGGGAATAACATTTACTGTTTAGTAGTACTACTATCTTTTGAAGATGATCCTTTACAGGTTCTGCAATATTGTACTATTTTTCATTATTGCTTCATCTTCATTTTACTACATAATTTCAACCTTTTTTTTCCTTAAGCTTGATTGCTGATATTTAAGTACTCATATGCCTCGACTCGAACTTTAAGGTCTCAATCTTTTATTATTAGAACTACAACTTCTAAATTCTGCTTTTATGGAGAATCAAAAGAAGATAGGGTAACATTTTCATTTTTCAGCAAGCATTTAGTCAGAGTTACTACTATTAAACCTTGAAGCGAAATCTTAAAACATTTTTATAGCAGAATGTTTCTGATATTGACATTTCTTAGAATCTTCTTGTGCCAAATGCTACTGATTTTCCCATTTTGTATAATCCTTTTGAGCCGAAGAGCGAAAATTGAAGGGTTCAAGGCTTCAAGCCTTGGATGTAGAAATGGTGAACTTAGGCTGTAAGTTTTGCTTACTTAAGTAATGTATGAACTGAGGAATTGCTTCCTGACTTGGGGATGTAGCTCAAATGGTAGAGCGCTCGCTTTGCATGCGAGAGGTACAGGGTTCGATCCCCTGCATCTCCAATATTTATTCATGTCTAGCTGTCACAACGTCCCCTGCATCTCCATTTTTTTCAGATGGTTTAGCTTTGGCAATGACTGTGTTTATGATCTTGTTCACTTTTGCTGGTATTGCCCTTCATCACTCTGCATGTTGGTCTCACCTTATGATTTTCGATTTGGTAGCACCATTTTGGAGCAACAAAGGCAGCTAAAAGAGTAATTAAATTAGTCGAATTTGAGCTCAGTCGGTAGGAAAAGTAATTAAAGCGGTTCGAATTTGAGCTCAGTCGGGAAATAATCTTAAGATTCGATGATTATTCGAGGTTTGGGAATCCCCGTCCCTGATCAGCATTATGTTCTGCTGAATTTCTCACTTTTTTCTACATGATATGTTATCACTTATCAGACATTTATAGTTTCAAACCGTGTATTATAAATCAAGACTTCACTATATATGTATCTTTTTCTTTTCTAGATTCATGTGTAATTTACTCTGTTGAATATCTTTTTGTGAAATCTAAAGGTGAGATTGCGTATATGTTAGTTCTTGGAAATGTTTCTTTGTTGACAGAGATGTTTAAGAAAGAATCTAATGATATTTCTGTTGTCAGAGAGATTATAAAGAAAACCTAATGAACATGATATCCAAAAACACTTTTCTTGATTCTTATGCTAGAAAACATCCGGGAAAGGGTAAATGCACGACTCTGTTTACCGACCAATTAGGTACTATCAGTGTTAGACATCCTGCTCCTGAAGCACCCCTTTAATTAGCATGTGCCGAGACCCGGCTCCTGCATTGCATCTTTTACTTCTTTGTTGTATTTGACCAAGCACTAAGTTTTTATATAGATAAACCTCAGACTCAGCAAACACAGTTCCAGATATCTCCAGACTGAAGACCTGCTTTTCATTTCAACTTAACAAGAAGCATGCAATGTTATCAAACATAACTTCTTTAATGACTTGTGTGTGAAGACCTTAATGTGTGCAAGTAGCAAAATAGTCGTACTCATGGCTTCTAGCTCTGGTTCTTCCTTAATGGCCTAAAAAAAAAATAGGACAATGTTAGGACAGCATAGTCCGCTAAGATAATATGACAGTGTATGAATTTTGTGCTTAGCTGCCTAAGAGTGTTCATATTTTTCTTCAGGAAGAAGAGTGCTCTCAGATGCGTGGGTTTTGGATACTTCTAAGAAGCCGTATGTATGGCAGAGACTCAATCCAGAAGGCAATAGACCATCTGCTAGAATGTGAGTTACAATCTAATTTTGAAGTTTGCGTTAAATAAATTCTGAATTTTTGTTTTGCAAGCTATTCCTATATGAACAAATCTCTTTTGATTATGTGTTCTGTTTATGTGTACTAGTTTTAATCAATTATGTTGACTGGTGATTGATAATATATTTTTGTTTATTAACGGGGACCAACTATATTTTGTTTTTTGCAGTAACTACGTAGCAACATAATCCAAAAATATTAGTGTTACATCTAATGGGAAGTTATGAACATTCTATAGTCCTACCTGTATATTTATTCTTGTTCTATGTAGGTATGCAGCAGGATGTACTCGTTCGGATGGCATGCTTCTGCTTTGTGGGGGAAGAGACACCTCTGGCACGGTATGGTCTATTAGTGCTTTCAGAGCTTTGTAATATATATTTTTCGTAGATCAATATTTACCGC
Organism: Saposhnikovia divaricata; assembly: GCA_036435485.1. Classification (NCBI taxonomy): domain Eukaryota; kingdom Viridiplantae; phylum Streptophyta; class Magnoliopsida; order Apiales; family Apiaceae; genus Saposhnikovia; species Saposhnikovia divaricata. Next base: position 136,835,220 of record CM071599.1, on the reverse strand, counting down.
GACCGCGTTGTTAATTATGTCATTGTTGGAACAAGATTTTTGCCGGATAATTTCTTCATTTGGACCTGCAAAAGAAGAAGAATGCGAGGGTGTTGACCCCCGATTCACCTCCGGCGTAAGAATAAGTACTCCGGTTATTTTTGAGAGATATAGGTAAAACATAGAGAGATTGTGTTTAGAGAATACTTGAGTTGTTCCCCCCCTCCTCTGGCCAGCTTCCTCTCTTATTTATAGTGTGGTAATGAATCATTAGGAGGTGGAAAAGGTGGAAGGAAGTGTCCCCCATTATGAGGTGTCAACACCCAATTGGACCGTTTTTGGTTGGATGTGTCATTAAATGATTGGACCGTTGTTTCCACTAATCTTATTAGTGGGCTGGATAGATGGACCTCCAACAGTCATCTACTATGATGTTTGCTTAGCGCCATATATGTATGTTGATGTTATGTAGTATTTTATGTATGTTTGTATCCCGAGTTTCTCATTACTATTGTTTTGGCTGTCAAGTAACTACATTAAGTAGTACACGAATAGAAAAATGTAATCAAGTTTTCCTAATAGTAGTACACAATCAACTAACATCATATAATACTTATTTGTTGGTTAAATCAAAAGACGTGGTTAACGTTAGCATGTTTTCAGAACCGTGCGTATGTAAACTATAGCAATATACTTATTTACTCAATATGGTTTACCTGAATGTTAATTTGTTGCAAATGGACTTCCTTGGCCATTGGCAGATCTTATGGACTGCTATTGCATACCAATGGTCAGTGGGAATGCACTCTTGCACCAGGGGCTTCTCCTTCACCAAGGTATCAACACGCTGCGGTAAGCACTAACTGCTGAATTCCCAATTTCTTTTTTATTTCTTTGTTCCTCTTTTGGCAATTTATATGTGGAAGTAATGATTATAAATGAGGTTCCCGAAGAAAATCAATTTCCATTTAATACACAAATCCCGTGATGTTGGTTTGACATTTTTTTTTTTAAATTTAATACTCTGAGGCTGTGGTATCCAACCTGATTTTACGTTGCTGTTTAGGTCTTCGTAGATTTTAGATTGCATGTTACAGGAGGTGCTAGTAGGGGTGGACGGGGAGTTGATGGTGAAGCAGCTACGGCAGGTACATTCATGATGCTAGTTTCAGCTCAAAACCGTTAGTGATACTTGTGATTTGATGAACCCTGACATTCTCTTGTGAATAATGTTGACGGAGGAATTTGGTAACAACAAAGTTTGAGGTCTGTCGCCGGAATCAAGATCTATGATGGTGGTTCTTCGCCGGATAAGTCGCCAGAGTGTGGTGGTTGTGATGAATTGGGGGCTGAGATTGAGAGGGTTATTGGTGGTGGCTCGTAGCTCTTCGCTTCTATCCCCCTCAATTTGCCTACGTACCTCTATATTTATAGAGGATCAAGCCCACATAGTTCTTGGAGAGCAAGAAACCCAATTGGGCTTGGATTGTCGGTCTAGCTTCCGGAATGTTCTACTATGAGGCCTAACCACAAAAGGCCAAAGGCTCATCCAAGATCTCAAGACTTCACAGATAAGGAAACTTCCCCCGTCGAGGACTAGTCCTATCTGCTACCAGCTATTTCTTGATTTCAAGGATGCAGGTATAGCCGTGGTTTACCCCAAGTGCAGAACGCATCCCTGTCCCCCGAATGAGAAGCACCCACCAGATAGCAGGACAGGTGATCCGGAGCTTTTGGGTGCAAAGTGCAGGATTACTCCAAAGTTCCCCAATGAGAGCGCGCCCAATGGCTACAGGAACAGAGCTCCCAAAGCACACACCAGAAAGTCCCCATCTTTCCACCTTAGGGCGCGCCCTTAGTGTCTAAGAAAGGTCCTTATATCCAGGCAAACCCCTGGAGGCCTTCTGCGACGGACATCCCCCTCCTGAGATACGACAGGAGGGAATTCTTCAATATCTATTGGAATTTAAGCCTGAGTGGAATCCAAGCTTAAGTAGAATCCTTCATTAAAAACTATAAAAACTTGAGTAGAATTCCAGCTTGAGTAGAAATCTCTGATATGGAAGTATCAATTAGGGCGCGCCCTCCCTATAAGGAAAGTGAGGGCGCGGCCTGGTTTCTTCAATCTATGCCAAAACCCTAATTTATCATGAAAATCCCCAAATTAAACCCGTATCTGACCCGGATCCATTTTAGAATACCCGAACCGAATTTTGGGCATAATAACTACCCCCCAATTCCATATGAAATCAGAGATGTTATATGGAATTTTCCTCAAAAAACCCAAAATTTATGTAGCTTTTCTCCTCCAGGGCGCGTCCTGAAATTCTTCAATCCACGTCTCTAAGCTTTTGCATCCATCTCTAATTTTGGCTTCTTCGTAGAGGAATAACACAAATGCACAACATCTCTAAGCTTACATGAGCTAACTCGGCGTAAGAAACAAGAGATATTATGCACAAGTGTAAACCTCTCACCGAGCTTGCCCTAAAGCTAAATATATATATTTACAGAGGGCGTGCCTTATGATATTATGACGTACGGACCCCTTCAGCTATCATCCACATACACTTCCATGGTCTTTTCAAGTTCCCTCTGCATTAATCAAGCCAAAGGGCATTCCAATGTAATAGTATAATCCTCTATCTGTGATGAAAAAGGTGTGCTCTTGATCAGGTGCATACATGGAAATCTGATTATAACCCGAATAAGCGTTCATGAAACTCAAGAGAACATGTGCTGTTGCATCTTCCAATAGACCAATCCGAGGAAGAGGAAAACTATCCTTTGGGGCAAGCCTTTGTTTATATCAGTGAAATCTACACAAGTCCTCTATTTCCCATTAAGCTTCATAACGAGAACCTGGTTAGCCAGCCACTCCGGTAATAAAACTCTTTAATCAAGCCAACGTTTAACAATTTATCAACTCCTTCCTTCAATGCAATAGCTCTTTCCCCAATTACTGGGCGTCACTTCTGCCTAATACCCTTCCTGTCAGGATTTATATTCAAGTGATGACACATGACCTTTGGGTCGATGTCCACCATACTAGCATGACTCTAATGCAAAAACATCTCAATTTGTCAAAAGAAAGCTTGTGAGCATATCTCTCTACTCAGAATTCAACTAAGAACCGATCTTCAAAATTTTACTTGAATCTCTAGCATCCACCAACATTGAGATTGTATCTTCTGTCGAATCTGTCTTTTCCACCGGTTGAGGCATTCTTAGATCAATATCAAAATCAAGACTTCGAGGGTCCTCAATCATGGCACCATCCTTGGAGGGCACGTCCTCTTTTAGAGGGAAGTCTTCCTCAACAAGGGTATGCAGCAAGCCTTCAAGCAACATCCGCCTACCTTCAACTTGCTCACCTCTAAGATTGATGGAGATGACGTCCTCCGAATCTTCCTCAATCTCTTCCAGAATCCCTTCTTGAAGATCACCAAGAACTGGGGCACTTTCCTTATGCAATTTCCCAAGGCGCGCCCTGATAGGGGGCGCTTCCTCTTTTTCTTTTTGGACAAGATAAGGAACTACTTTCACTGAGGACGCGCCCTCCATCTCGTTGTCTTCTAAACCCTTTGATTGCCTTATGATAACAATCCCTCGAATCATGCTGGGATCCTCGAATAGTTCCTACTCCATTGGGTGTTGGAAATTTGATTGCAAGATGGTAGATAGAAGTCACAACCTTCATTTCCTTCAACAAAGGGCGCCCTACCAAAGCATTGTAGGATGATTCCACATCCAAAATCATAAAATCCATCATTTGAGTCACAGAAAGAGCTCCTTCCCCAAGAGTTACCGGTAGCTTGATAGTTCCCATAACTTTCACAGACTCACCCGAAAAACCATAAATCCATCCATTGTCTGGAATCATATCCTTATCCAGAAGTCCCAACTTCTTGTAAGTGCCATAGTATAAGATATTCACCGAATTCCCATTGTCGACAAAAACCCGATGCACATTCTTGGATCCAATCTGGATTGCCACCACCAGAGCATCATTGTGTGAATGGTGTACCCATTTAGATTCTTCCTCAGTAAAAGTGATATCCGCACACTTTCCCTTGAACAATTTGGGCGGCCTTAACCCCAAGCTATTCATATAGGTGAGAGGTATATCTTGCCTCTCAAGCATATCTCTCCAAAGCATTTTTATTATCACCCCCCAAGTGTTGTCTTCCAAAGATAGTGTAGATACTTCCCTCTTTAGCAAACTTCTTCTCTTCAGGCATGTCTTCATTGCGGAGGGCGCGCCCTCCGTTCTCCTCAGGATTCTCCTTATGCTTCTTGACTTCTCTGACAATCCAATCGGTCAAGTATCCTTCCTTGATCAGATCTTCAATTTTATCCTTCAGCTGACGACATTCATGAGTATTGTGACTTGTCGACTCATAGTACTCACAGTGCTTCTTCTTATCCTTGCTTTACCAGGCAGATAGAGGAACCGGCTTCTTAAAAATCCCTTTATTCTTGTTCACCTCAAATATGTGTTCAATCAAAGTCACCAACGGAGTGTAATTATTTGTCCTTCGATCATAAGAATACGTATCTGGAGTTCCCCATTCTCTTCCAACAATAGTTGCATTCACTCCGTTAGTGCTGATTCCAATACGATATACAGGACTTGTAATCTTCCCCTTATCATTACCTGAGCTTCTGTCTTCCGATTTTCTACCAAGGATTGCTCAATAGGTAATTACTCCAGATCCAAGCTTTTGAAACCATTGAGCATTCTCACTGAAAGTGGTTGCCAGCAGATGACATCTATCCAAGTTAGTTACTTGGTAAACATCCATCTCAATGTCAAAACATCCTAAGAATTCCACAGGGTCTGCATTTTCATGAAAACGTAGATCATTGGTCATAAATCTATATCCTGTAGGGAGCTGTGCCTCTCTAACCTCTGTTGAAAGTGGAGAAGGAGTTTGTGCCGTAGCAGATATCCTTCCTCCATCCAAGTGAGAAAGAAGCCTCTTCAAGTCGACGACATTAAAAATGCCCACACATGGAATATTTTGACTATTTGGTGGCACAGTTGTTTTGAGTACCCCCCAAGGGTGAAGGTTGAGTTGTCGTCTGAGCATTTCCTGGAACTCCGACATGAAGTTGTGTGAGAATTACCTCTTGAGTCTGAGTTTGTTCCTTTTGACCTTGAGCTTGTGGATTCTTTTCAATCTATGGATTCCCCTGAGGTCATGGATTCCCTTGAGGCTGTGGATTCCCTTGAGAGCCTCTCTGATACTGTTCCCCTAAAGGAGGGCGCGTCCTCGACCTGGACTCACTAGAGGTGCTTGAGGGAATCTGATGGATATGAGGTGACCTATCACCAGAGGGCGCACCCTGATTACGCGGTTGCCCGTTTCCTCGATATAACTCCATTCTTCTATCACCGTCATAACGGTTGCTCTTCTTCCAGTATTATCATGATGAGGAGCTTGTTCAAGTCCAAGGGGCCGCGACCTGTTGTTAATAGGGGGCGCGCACTGTGGATCACCATCTTGAGGAAGGGCTCGCTCATGTGCAAGGAGCCTCGACCTGTAATCAGGGGGCGCGCGCTGTGGATTACGGGGCCTCAATTCCAAGTGCTTCTATTTCTTCTGATGCTCAAAGAGTACCATCCTTAGATCATCATCCCTAAGAGTTTCTTCAAGCTTGCAAAGTCTTTCTTATCCCTAAACATTCTCTCTTCATCCCGCTGGATTTCATTAGCGGGCGCCCAGAACGATAAGGATGAGGGCGCGCTCTCTCTTGAACATCTGACATACAATTGAAACCTCCGTTCTTGCACTTCTTCACCTCTTCGAGAGCTTTCCTCAACTTGAAAAGCTTTCCCTGTTCGACGGTGATTTAGTGGAATACTCCGAGATTTTCTCCTACTTCCTTGCTCTTGCTCCACTGAATCCAATCTTGCCCCGAAGTTATTTATGGTAGTACCCATATGATATAACTGCTCCATCAACTCCACGTTGCTAATAAGAATGGGCGGCTGTCCACCGGTAGCCGAATTTCCACAATAGTGTGGGGGATCAGGGATCTCTTCCGAAATATAAGCTTCGTGACGAGCTTGATTACCCCCAAGCTATCTTCAAAATCATAACCATTTTCTTCACGAGAACCTCCACCTTGATTGTGAGACATATCCAAATTTGATCAAGATACTATCAAGTGGATTGATGACTTTAGAGTTCGGAGGCTGCATCCATCAAATCTAGGAGAATTGCACTAGAGCTTCAAAAGGATGTGGTGATAGAAGGCGCGTCCTCAAAAGAGGGAAAGCTTGCATGCTTACAAGAAAAAGTTCCGCATCGAATCTTCTACTCAAGGGCGCATCCTCCATTGACGAGAACTATTCAAACTCACCCTTCGGGGCGCGCCCTACAAGCATAATCTTGTAATCTCGAAAAAGTTGAAAATTTCACTCAACTAAGGCTAGGGAAAGTGTACATGGACTACCCCCCTAGACTAGGAGGTAATTAATTTACCTTGTAGTCTACTATTCTGGCATTGTTCTACTTCAATCAATTTCTGGTAGAAAGAGTGCATGCTCCGGTCACGGGCTACTTCAAATCTCATCCCATGAAGTGGCATCTCAAAATGAGGCATCCTATGAATAACATCTCTCGAAGAGGCATCTCACTAGGAGGCATCCAACAAAGGGCATCTCACGAAGAGGCATCTCACAAGGAGGCATCCTATGAAAGGCATCTCACGAAGAGGCATCCCCGTGGGGGTATTCCACTGTTCACACAAATTATCATGAAATACATGTATACGTAGGGCTAGGGAGGTGCATCAATACTACCCCCCAGCATCAGAATATCATTCCTTAAAGAAGCGTCTCTTAAAGAGGCATCCAAGAGGGGAATTTTAAGAGAGAGCCGTTGGAGTTGCTGAGGACGCGCCCTGTTGCTTAGGGCGCGCCCTATATGGATGAGGGCAATGACAAAGTCTCTTCTAGTCCGGATGAATGTCATTCTTGGGTAGAGGGGCTCACTCATGACCTTGGGGCCTCAACCTGCCTATCAGGGGGCACATCCTAAGATTCATGGGGCCGCACATCAATACAATTTTCTTCAAACAAAAGATATGCCATGGATCGTTGCTATCATACTTGCAGACGAAGCCACAACATGAGGTTGTTAAGTTAGGGCACGCCCTGATACCTATCTTCCAGGTCATTGTAGATACGAGGGCGCATCCTCTGTAGCAAAGTATTGTTTCTTCATAGAGGGGCTTGCTCACGATCTTGGGGCCTTAACTTGATGATCAGGGGGCACACACTATGGTTCGTGGGGCCGCAACTCAACAGCTTCTTTCCTTCTGGAGTCCAAGTAGTAAATTATCCTCGTATATACTGGAGTCCGCTTGAGAATTTGCATCTTTCTTTGAGGGCGCGGCCTAACCAGAAAGATCCTCTGAGGGAGAATTCCTTGAGGGCGCGTCCTATGTTGGAGCATTTTCTTGAAGCTAAGTCTTGATGTAGAGCATTTCCCTGAGGTTGAGGATTCTCACCCTCTCTTCCACTAGTTGCACTACAAGAAACCAAGAGAACAAATGTAGGGCCTTTCATGAGGGCGCGCCCTCAGCAATATGTCAAGGGCTATTCCTCACTTTGGTGATTAGGCTTGACAATGTCATTCCTACATCTTCGGCTTCATTCTCTTCCAACAAAATCTCAAATAAGGGTTCACTTACGTCCAAGGGGCCTCGACCTGTAATCAGGGGGCACGCGCTATGGATCATCATCCCGAGGAAGGGCTCGCTCATGTCCAAGAGGCCTCAACCTATAATCAGGGGGCACGCGCTGTGGATCACGGGGCCTCGATTCCAAGTGTTCCCCTTTCTTCTGGCCAGGCAAACCCGTGTAGGCCTTCTCACCAGGCAAACCCCTGTAGGCCTTCTCACCAGGTAAACCCCTGTAACTTTATACATGCAATAAATATATAGAGCAAAATAATGTAGAGATTGGATATTACCTGGAGGCGCGCCCAGTCATGGGAAGGCGCGCTACTTAATAATCTTTTTGAGGCATGCTCTGCTTGAATTAGCAAAACTCACCTTTTGCAACTTTTTCTTCTATATCATCTTCCATGAGTGTGCCCTGTGGCGCGTCCTGGCAGTGCGCCCTTAATAAGAGATGCTACACCTTTTTAGAAAATCTTTGAGGCTTCTATTGACGTGACCTCCTTCCTGTGAGCGTGCCCTGTCAGAGGGTGGTGCGCCTCTCAAACATATTTGAAACTTTTCTCTTATATGGTAGCCCTCCTTTAAAGACCTGTGGGCGCGCCTTCAGAGATGATGAGAGATGAATATGCAGCTTCATGTGTTTCTCCACTTGAAAGTAGAATACTGGTAGACGCCCCATGAGATAAAGATGCAACTCCTGATAATTGTGTCTCATATACGTAAGATTCCATCTTCATGTGTTTGCATCCCAATCTTCTCATGTGCTAACTTTCACCATAACCTCCTTCTCAGAATAGGATGTGGATTTCAACCTAAACCAATTACCAATAGGTTTCCTAAATTAAGTCGAATTCTTTATTAAAAATTCGTAGTTGTCCTTCTTCTCCAGTTTCAGACTGATTCCAGCCAAATTCTTCTGATGGTAACACCTTTGGGTTAACAAGAATTTAATAAGCTTCGCGTGGGCTGTAAAATCGTCCAAATCAGACTTCTAGAACTCAAGATATGACCCAAATAGTGTAGGTAGCGCGTGCAGCACAATACATACGAATTTTCATATATTTTAAATCCAAGATCGATGACCCATCATCAATTAATCCATACTTGAGACCATATCTTCAAACCATGATGAGAATCGTAACCTGGAGGAGGCATCTTGGAGATGAGGGCGTGTTTAGTCATTGAATTCTCCCATAACTTGTTGGAAATCATCTGAACCTTGGATACCACCCTTAGGGCACGCCCTCAGATTTCTTGAGGATGCATCCTGATAGTGAGGGCGCGCCCTCCGTGATGAGGACGAGATCTCGATAATTGCTTCTCTTTCTTGGAACATCCTTCCTTGAATCATATTCGGAATCTCCCCTTGAAAAACTTAGTTCAAAGCTGCTGATCGGAAATCACCGCCTTCGAGATAACCGGAACCATCTTTTTGCAGCAGCAGCCTAAAAATCCGTTCACCTTCAGATCTTGTTCGACCCCCCTGCAAGAAATCGCCATCCTTGGATCTTCTCCGTTGCTGCAGATCTGCAACCCTATCGAGGGCTATTCCTTAGATCTTGCTTGTCGTTTCTTAAGAACCTTCATCGTGGTGAGAAATCCATCCTCCTTGGATTATGATCTTAATCAGAACCCCTCCTTCTAGCGCCAATTTGTTGACGGAGGAATTTGGTAACAACAAAGTTTGAGGTCTGTCGCCGGAATCAAGATCTATGATGGTGGTTCTTCGCCGGATAAGTCGCCAGAGTGTGGTGGTTGTGATGAATTGGGGGCTGAGATTGAGAGGGTTATTGGTGGTGGCTCGTAGCTCTTCGCTTCCATCCCCCTCAATTTGCCTACGTACCTCTCTATATTTATAGAGGATCAAGCCCACGTAGTTCTTGGAGAGCAAGAAACCCAATTGGGCTTGGATTGTCGGTCTAGCTTCTGGAATGTTCTACTATGAGGCCTAACCACAAAAGGCCCAAGGCTCATCCAAGATCTCAAGACTTCACAGATAAGGAAACTTCCCCCGTCGAGGACTAGTCCTATATGCTACCAGCTATTTCTTGATTTCAAGGATGCAGGTATAGCCGTGGTTTACCCCAAGTGTAGAACGCATCCCTGTCCCCCGAATGAGAAGCACCCACCAGATAGCAGGACAGGTGATCCGGAGCTTTTAGGTGCAAAGTGCAGGATTACTCCAAAGTTCCCCAATGAGAGCGCGCCCATTGGCTACAGGAACAGAGCTCCCAAAGCACACACCAGAAAGTCCCCATCTTTCCACCTTAGGGCGCGCCCTTAGTGTCTAAGAAGGGTCCTTATATCCAGGAAAACCCCTAGAGGCCTTCTACGATGGACATCCCCCTCCTGAGATACGACAGGAGGGAATTCTTCAATATCTATTGGAATTTAAGCCTGAGTGGAATCCAAGCTTGAGTGGAATCCAAGCTTAAGTAGAATCCTTCATTAAAAACTATAAAAACTTGAGTAGAATTCCATCTTGAGTAGAATTCCAGCTTGAGTAGAAATCTCTGATATGGAAGTATCAATTAGGGCGCGCCCTCCCTATAAGGAAAGTGAGGGCGCGGCCTGGTTTCTTCAATCTATGCCAAAACCCTAATTTATCATGAAAATCCCCAAATTAAACCCGTATCTGACCCGGATCCATTTTAGAATACCCGAACCGAATTTTGGGCATAACAAATAATAAATATGTTACGGAAATATTGGACACTTCTGCTGGAGTTTGGTTGGACAGAAAGGGACTGGTGAGATCATCATGCCTCAGCGGCAAGTGGCAGACGAAACAAGATCCTTCTTTCCTGCGTCGTCGCCATGCAGCCAGGGCGGCCCTGAGATTTGAAGGGCCCTAGGCGAACCTAAGTTATGGGATCCTAAAATTTTTTTTCACAGGCAAAATATATGCTTAAAATTTACTAATAAGACACATAAAAAGATACTATATAAAACATTTTTTGTCTTGCTTTTCGCCATTTGGTAAATCTCTAATATAATGTCTCGAAGAAAAACTTCTATCAAAAGCATCTTCAGGAAACATTATTTGCCTGTTTGGCTCAGCTTATTTTATGGACTTATGAAATTATTTTCGGGTAAAAATTTTATATTTTGAAAATTTTCTTTTATACAAGTATTTAATGTATCTTTGAGATTCAATAAGTTGTAAAAATAAGTTGGAAAATAAGTTGGAAAGTTAGGAATCTCTAACTTTGTCTTAAAATAAGTTGACTTATTCTGAAAAAAAGTTCCCCCAAACACCCCCTATATCTTCAACTCTCTTAAGACCCCTCTCAACTAAAAAATCTATCTTCTTATGTTCAATTTTATTCCAATTTCCTGGATCATCAACATTGAAAGAAACATTATTTATATCACCTAAATTTTGCTCGTTATCTTCCTCAATTTTATTGTCATCCTCATCCACTTCCTCAATCATATTCTCCTCATTAGCATCTTGATTTTAATTCTCATTCACATTTTTATTCTCATCCGAGTTTGTATCCCTCATCATTCGTAAATTGATTTTCAATCTCATCAACATCAGCCACCAAATTCTCTACTTTATTTTTGTAAATTACTTGTTCAGCAAGCCTACCTGAGCATCTCTTTTTTGTTTCTCTTTTCTTTTCACGGCTCCACACTTGTATTTTCTAATAGGAGGAGGGACGGCCCTGAGATTCGAGGGGCCCTAGGCGAACCTAAATTATGGGGTCCTAAAATTTTTTTTCACATGCAAAATATATGCTTAAAATATACTAATAAGACACATAAAAAGATAGTACGTAAAACACTTTTTGTCTTACTTTTCGCCATTTGGTAAATCTCTAATATAATGTCTCGAAGAAAAACTTCTATCAAAAGCATCTTTAGGAAACATTATATCTTCAACTCTCTTAGGACCCCTCTCAACTAAAAAATCTATCTTGTTATGTTCAATTTTATTCCAATTTCCTGGATCATCAACATTGAAAGAAAAATTATTTATATCACCTAAATTTTGCTCATTATCTTCCTCAATTTTATTGTCATTCTCATCCACTTCCTCAATCATATTCTCCTCATTAGCATCTTGATTTTCATTCTCATTCACATTTTTATTCTCATCCGAATTTGTATCCCTCATCATTCGTAAATTGATTTTCAATCTCATCAACATCGACCACCAAATTCTCTACTTTATTTTTTGTAAATTACTTGTTCAGCGAGCCTACCTGAGCATCTCTTTTTTTGTTTTTCTTTTCTTTTCACGGCTCCACACTTGTATTTTCTAATAGGAGGATGGACGACCCTGAGATTCGAGGGGCCCTAGGCGAACCTAAATTATGGGGTCCTAAAATTTTTTTTCACATGCAAAATATATGCTTAAAATTTACTAATAAGACACATAAAAAGATAGTACGTAAAACTCTTTTTGTCTTACTTTTCGCCATTTGGTAAATCTCTAATATAATGTCTCGAAGAAAAACTTCTATCAAAAGCATCTTTAGGAAACATTATATCTTCAACTCTCTTAGGACCCCTTTTAACTAAAAAATCTATCTTGTTATGTTCAATTTTATTACAATTTCATGGATCATCAACATTGAAAGAAAAATTATTTATATCACCTAAATTTTGCCCATTATCTTTCTCAATTTTATTGTCATCCTCTTCACAATCATATTCTCCTCATTAGCATCTTGATTTTCATTCACATTTTCATTCTAATCCGAATTTGTATCCTCATCATTAGTAAATTGATTTTTTGTCTCATCAACATCAACAACGAAATTCTCTACTTTATTTTTTATAAATTACTTGTTCAGCGAGCCTACCTGAGCATCTCTTTTTTGTTTCTCTTTTCTTTTCACGGCTCCACACTTTTATTTTCTTATAGAAGGCATGGTTACTGCAAAAATTGAAAAACTTATATAAGTTATACACCTATATAGATAGTATGATTGTATGAAACCCAAAAAAAATTTACCTCTTTGTTTAGAAATCTAATCTCCTCTTACTCAGCCTTGAATTTGAAAGCAAATAATGATACCCAATTTAATTTTATTAGTCATGAATATGTAAATACATATGTGTTTAAAGTATTTTTATATTTGTAGTAAATGTATATACATAAATACGTCATTGTTCTATGGAGAACAATCTTATATGGAGAAACGTAGATAACCACTAATTTTTGATTCTGTAGTAGAATTAAAGTTCTAATTTTTTGGTTATGTAAAAAAACAAATACAAATTTTTTTTGGTTCTATAATAAAAAAAAGACCAATATTTTTTATCCTGTTGTAGAACCAAACGTTTAATTTTTTTTTTGAAAAAAATTAATTTTTTTTTTAAAAAGGTGCCCGCTGACGTGGCATTGCCACATCAGTAATGACATCATCCTTGATGATGTGGCACTGTGTGGCACTATCACGTCAACAATGGTGACGTCACTACTGACGTGTCAGTGCCACGTCAGCACTGATGACTTGGCAGCAGTGACGTGGCATGTGTACACTTTTTCTTTTGAAATTTTTTTTATTTTTAGAAAAAAAAATTGGTTCTACTTTAAAATCAGAAATGGTTCTCTACGGTTTTATACATAAGATGGTTATCTCTGGAATGCTACACCTTCATTTAATTAATCAGAGTTTAGTCTTTGATGTGCGACACTCATATTCTATATTCCTAACATAGACATCCAAACGACTCTTACACAGTGTTGTGAAAAGCGCATTAAGCGGTCGCTTAAGCGGAATTGAGGATAAAACGACTAGCTTATAGCAAAATCGGGGTTTTAAGCGTTTTTTGGATTTAAGCGGGTTAAAGACGGATTAAGCGGGTCAAAGACGGATTAAGCGGATGAACTAAAAAAAATTATAAAAAAATTTAAAAAATTATAAAAATTATAAAAAATTATAAACGATGGTGAAAGAATGCATATGTTTCCGTCTTTGTGAAAGAATGCTACAATCTGTCTTTCTGTCTTTCGAATCTCGTATTATGATAAATATTATGTTTGTATTTTCTAAGTTCATTATGACTAAGTATGACTTTGTGAATGTAGAGATTAGTAGTTTTAATCTTTATCATAATATGTTATATCATATGTGAATGTTAGCTTTTTTTTAAAAAAAAATAATATTATATTTATTTCTATAAATATATAATTATTTATAATCCGATTAATGATCCGCTTTTGAAACCGATTAAGCGTCCGTTTAACCGCTTAAGCGCTAAAAGGTCATCCCGCCGCTTAGGTCCGATTTGCGCTTTTCACAACACTGCTCCTACAGCTAACGTCTTGTAATAAATTAAATTTAAATTTTTATTGATCAAACAATTTCTCCAGAGACTTTCATTAGACTAGCTCCAAATATTCTCGCACCGGCAAGCTTTGACCCGTAGGCTGCTCTCCCTCTTAATAATTTTTATTTTTATTAGTGTTGACCTAAATTCGAAATTTTTTCGGTTTAATTTAGAAAAAGATATTTGACTTGAAGTATAGTGTGAAGGTTCGAATCCTCGCTTCCACCTCTTTTACACAAATGCTACCCCTCAGCTCCTCTTGTGTTTATCGAGCATATCCGATAGAGGCACCCTATTGCACAAATGAGTTTTTATTCATGGTTTTGATATGCGGCAGGATGATCGTCATAGATTTGGTGAATTTAGTGATGTTTTCTGATGGTACAAATGTATTTATATGATGAATTTTAAGTAGAATTCTGCAATCTGTTGGGACAAAAGAAATCTCATATTGTATAAAACCGGGAATCCTTTGTACAATGCAGGTGTCTTTCTATCAATTTGGTTTAGAACATGCAGTCAGCAACTTAACATGCAGTTGTAGCTATAGTAGAAACTCTGATGGATAAATATTAACCTTATCAAATAAATAATTTTATTTGGTCTCAACATAATAGGGACAACGTATTTTTTAACCTTGATGAATGAATAGACGGATGTCTGGTTAATGGGTCGGAGCCGAAAAATCAACTTTAATGCTGTAGAAGAGTGGCAGAATTGTTCAGTGATTTAACTTGTAGAGTACTATACTCGAACATTGTCTATTCCGTTTTAGTTCACCAAGTCTTTTTGCTTGTCTGGTTGTCATATTTTGTGTTGAGCTTGTTCCTATCATTTTGCAGAGTGAAGCAAGAATTTGTTTCCTATACCAGTGACTTCAGTTGAACATTTGTGTGTATTATTAAGCCATTCTGGAAGCTAACATCTTGTCAATGACTTAATGTTCTAAAAGCATACTGATCAAACCACAGCAGGTTGGTTAACTGTGTAATCAAATGAAATGACAAAATGATGGTGTCGATCTCACAACTTTTTGAATATTACCATGAGAAAGTAGGAGCGTCCAATGCCAAAATGATGGTAAAGAATTGCCTATCATGAACATTACCATGAAAAATGAGAGGGTTGATGCTAAAGTACAATAAATTGATTTTGTTTATTTTTAGTCCAAAATTGTATTTCATAAGATACAATACATAACCCAAATGCGCAATGTTTGGTAAATCTTTCGGGATCGAGCACTGTGCTCAATTTTCGAATGCTTAATTACAAATGCATACATAACTTGCACATTACACGTTTGTATTTTGACTATTTTTAACCAGAACCATGCTTTACCTTTTTCTTAATCATGTATTGCGTATTCGTTGATGCATAATATCTATTTTTTATAATGTAGAATTTTAGTTTGCACTTCTCGCTATTTTGGACATTTCCTCGATACTAGAGAGCATAGGACACCTTAGCTCGATGACCTCCGGGACCATGGTGGGTCAAGACTCAAGTTGGTCGGTCTGCCCAGGTAAAAAGTGAAAATGAAAGAAGGCACATCCCTGTATTTTGAGTTCAATAATTGTAGAGTTGCTGCATATCAGCATATGTTATACTGGAAAAGCCAGTGTACTTGTATTCAAAACATGGATCTACAAATACCAAAAAGTTCATTTCTTGGTTTTGAACTTTAATACAGAGTGGAGGAGGTTGTTCTTCAAACAGAATTTCCCTTTTTCTTTTTTGTACAGTTTTTACTACTATCACCTAACGGCATAAAAAAAAGTTCATCATTGTCATTGATCATTACCTCTGTCTCTACTTCCACGCCTTCATCATAACTCATACAAAATGTGCATTTATGTATTTCTTTCTTTGTTAATGCTTCATCATATGCAAATGTATACACTTGCTTTACTCCACCTCTTTAATCATGCAGCATGCACCCATTTGTCAAAATTTATCTTTTGCCTTCCTGTACTTCAAATGTATGTTCTTTATTAAAGCAAGTAAAGCTCAGAGCTTTTTTTCTACTCAGTCTTTGAATGAGTTTGGAGGGCTTCCTCAGAATCTAAAGTCACATTTCTTGGTTTTCTCTCCTTCATGGGCCTGCACTTTCTTGTTTGGTTTGAGATTTTACTTGTCTTTGGTTCCTACAAATATGCTTTCTGTGATCAAAATGGTGAGAATTTCCTACATGTTTCAATTTCTTAAGTAGACATGCAAGAACTAGTTACTACCTTGTTTGTTTTTAAATGAACCGCGGACTCAGTTATGCAATAGCATTATTATTCTTTGTGGTTACTCATAGCAGTTTTGTTAGTCTCTTGCTTGGATATATAAATTTTCACCATTCAGATTTTTACTAGTTATAGTCGGCAGTTTGATGGATCATTTTTATTAGTTAGTTATCTTTTGCTTATACAGTGCTGATGAATCAGGTTTCTTGAGTATATCATGTGGAGGAACTGTGAATTTTGTCGATTCTTCCAACATTACTTGGACACCAGATAGTACTTATGTGACTACTGGCACACCAAGCACAGTTAATTTCCCTGAGGGTAACTCCTCATCAATTATCCCAATTCGTTTTTTCCCCGAGTCCAAAGGTCGAAAGTGCTATTGGCTACCAATAAAGAACATATCATCACTTGTTCTTGTTCGAACTAAGTTTGTGTACAAAAACTACGATGGACTTGCAAAACCCCCTATATTTTCTGTTTCTCTTGGAACAGCTATTGCTTCCACTATAAACCTTGCCAATGCTGATCCATGGACAGAAGAATTTTTATGGCCAGTAAACAAAGACTATCTCTCTCTGTGTTTGAATTCAATCCCAGATGGTGGATTTCCTGTTATTTCGTCAGTTGAAGTCCGGCCACTTCCTGAAGGAGCTTACACAAGTAGCTTGCAAGATTCGCCTAATAAATCACTTAGGAAGTGCTATCGCATCAACTGTGGTTATACAAATGGATCTCTGCGGTATGATTTTCACTTTACAAATTCTTATGCATCAAGTCTACAAAATAATGGCACACGAGTTTAAAACTTTGTTTTATTATAGGTACCCTTTGGATCAGTATGATCGTATATGGGACGCTGATCAGAATTATACTCCATTTCACTTATCAACTGGCTTTGTTAGTCAAAGCACCTTCAACTTATCAAGTAACAATCAGAGTCTTCCATTGTCTGTTCTTCAAACTGCAAGAGTCTTGACAAGAAGAGATGACTTGACATATAATCTTCCTCTTAGTAGCATACTAGGAGATTATAGTGTAGTTCTCTATTTTGCTGGCATTCTTCCCGTGTCCCCTACATTCGATGTGTTAATCGACGGAGGTCTTTTACAGTCAAACTATACAGTGAAGAGTGGGGAAGTCAGTGAGTTATCTTTCACAGTATATGGAATCAATAACATGAACATCACATTGAAAAGTAAAAGTTTCTACCCTCTACTAAGTGCAACTGAGGTTTTCGAGATAGTATACATTCCTGCCGCGTCTTCTTCAACAACAGGTTCTTTTTTTCTTTTTTCTTTTTGCTAAATATCAAAAAAGGTTTTGTTACTTTTTTCATGTAATGCAAGGTTTAATAATGCAAAGGTTTATGTCTTCCAAATAAAATACTATATCCAAGGACTATATCTAGAACAATTTCCTTTTTCAGTTTCAGCACTGCAGGTTATTCAAAACTCCACTGGTTTGGACCTGGGATGGGAAGATGATCCCTGCTATCCATTGCCATGGGATCATATTGGCTGCACAGGCAGTTTAGTTACTTCACTGTATGCATTTTAAATATTGTTCTATAGTTTCTTTTTTCATGAAAATAATTTGATTCTTATTTTAAAGGTTTTATAATCTTTGTTTTCCAAATTTCCACTCAGAGATCTCTCTAATATTATCTTGAGATCAATCGGCCCTAGATTTGGTGATCTACTGGATCTTCAAACCCTGTAAGATTTTGGATATTACAATTTGGCGTGTTGTTTAACCCTCTTGTAGGGGTTCATCTAATGTTTTTAATTCGCTCCAAACTGACAGAGATTTGCATAATACATCACTTGCTGGAGCTATACAAAACCTCGGTAGCCTGCAACAACTTGAAAAACTGTAATGCTTGTAAATTATGTTCCAATAACATAGTTTTATATTCATTCCTGAAGCACTAAACGAAATTACCTCTGCAGGAATTTAAGTTTCAATCAGCTGAAATCCTTTGGTTCAGAGCTAGAAGACTTGGTTAATCTTCAAGTACTGTAAGTTCGAGGATTTACCTCTATTTGATTCAGAAGGAAAATATCCTCAATAATTTTTCTTTCTGCTCATGTCTGTAGTACTGAATATTTATTTTGTTATATGAAGGGACTTGCGAAATAACAGTCTAGATAGTACAGTTCCTGACAGCTTGGGACAGTTAAAGAACCTTCACCTGCTGTAAGTACAACAGCACCCATATACTTTTTTGCATTTATTGATAGCTTCATTACTTAAACGCAACAGAAATTTACCTGTTATGTATGAAGCTAACCTCCAGTTGCTTATTTTATTTATAGAAATTTGGAGAATAACAAACTACAAGGCACCCTTCCTCAATCATTGAACCGCCAAAATTTGGATATTAGGTATGCTGTTATGGCATTTTTTTAATAACAAAAGACTGTATCTGACTGATGATTTCTGTGCAGAACAACAGGAAATTTATGTGTTTCGTTTTCCATGTCCACGTGCAATGATGCTGATGTGTCAAGAAATTCTTCAATAGAAGCGCCTCAAGTTACAATCTTTACCACGACAAAGAAGCATAGTAGCCACATCCATATAGTAGTAATACTTGCAGCAATTGGAGGAGTTATATTTGCACTTGTCATTGTTTCTGTTGCAGTGGCCTTGTATGTGAGAAGAAAGGACAAAGGAGTTACATTTAAAGAAAGTATGAATTTACCTGCATCATTTTGCCAAGTTCTGTTATTCCTTTATGCTCCCCGGAGTTGATTTATATAAATTTGAGCAGGCGTGGATATGCGGGACTGCATTGCTGCAAAATCATATTCCTACAAGGAAATTAAAGCAGCAACAAAGAATTTTAAGGAAGTTATAGGCAGAGGTAGTTTCGGATCCGTATTTGTTGGGAAATTTCCTAACGGAAAGCAAGTAGCTGTGAAAGTGCGATATGATAATAGTCAGCAGGGGGCTGACGCATTTATCAATGAGGTGTATACACTAATCCTATTTAGCATCTAATAAATATGGTATTCTAACAAATAAACAAATTTTATTGTTCTATATTCATAAACACCTGGTTTTCCGATTCATCAGAAACAAGAGTTTCTCGACTCTCATACATATGTTGACAATGATTTTGTGAAATGGCTAACAGGTGTGTCTTCTATCACAAATTCGCCATCAGAATCTTGTTTCCCTGGAAGGATTTTGTCATGAATCAAAGCAACAAATACTTGTTTATGAGTACTTACCTGGTGGATCATTGGCTGATAACCTTTATGGTATGTTGGTAGTTGCTTATAACTTGTGTTAGTCTTTGATTGCATTGTACATAATATGTTAAATTTATTGCTTTTTGAAGATTATAACGAGTACTTTCACAGGAGCTAAAAGTAAAAAAATGACATTAGGCTGGGGCAGGAGATTGAAGATTGCTGTTGATGCTGCAAAAGGTACACCAAAATGTTGCTACTGGTCATCTCATCATATTAGACAAGTAAAAGATATATATAAAAAAGACCGAAGAAGGACGTAACGATTAAACTCATAAAATTGTTAATTTCGATATCAACTTCTGTACCCTTGTCAATAACAATTATATCACACTTCTGCAACTCTCAGTAATCATTCTTCTGCAATTATATGTCGGTGTATCTTCTTTGGTTTCTATTATTAATTTGCAACACTAAAACTGAACGAAACCTTATTTTTGAAAGCATTGGACTACTTGCACAATGGTAGTGAGCCACGAATTATACACCGTGATGTGAAGTCTAGTAATATACTATTGGACAAGGAGATGAATGCTAAAGTCTGCGACTTTGGTCTATCAAAACAAGTAATTCAAGCAGATGCATCTCATGTCACCACTGTTGTCAAGGGAACTGCTGGATATCTTGATCCTGAGTAAGATTTTGTAACATTATCCAGTCAATTTTTTCGTTAGGACAGAACCCCCACTGTCTTCATTCTCTGTTATTTCTATGCAGATACTATGCTACACAGCAGCTAACAGAGAAGAGCGACATCTTCAGTTTTGGAGTTGTTCTTTTGGAGCTTATATGTGGCCGTGAGCCACTGAGTCGTGCCGGAGCTCCTGATTCTTTCAATTTAGTTTTATGGGTAATTCACATTTTTTTTTCCACGACAGGTATACTTGGCTTCACAGAATTTTTTAAGTTTTGTTCCACTTGTTGAAACTTTAAACTGCAGGCTAAGCCATACCTGCAAGCTGGTGCATTTGAGATTGTGGATGAGCAACTGAAGGGCACTTTTGCAGAGGAGAGCATGCACAAGGCGGCTGCAATTGCTGCAAGGTCCGTAGAGAGGGATGCAGCACAGAGGCCGAATATTTCAGAGGTATTGGCAGAGCTAAAAGAAGCCTACAGCATCCAACTTTCTTTTCTTGCTACTGCTGGAACTGTAAGCTGATGCAATGTGTAAGAGTATAGTTTATCATTAGTTTTAATTCAAATCAAGTGAGTAAGATAATTATCCGGTGTCTTCTATTGCAAAGAGTATCTAGTATTTAGACCAATCTCAAGCTTATAGAATTTGTATGAATATGGTCACGTATATGAAGCTTTCCTTTTCCATTGCAGTAAATTTATCCATCCTTTTGCCCGTCACAAAAATGATATTGCAGCTATATATAAACTGGAAAGACTTTATTTTTCTCAAAATAGGCAAACTGGAGTTTTTTTTGCTGGAATTCTGGATATTTCATTTAAAAGCTAAGGTTGAATATATGATGTTTGAATGTTGTCCGACTCTGTCCACAAGAATTCGTACTTTCAAGTTGCAACTTTGAAACAAGGTCAAGAAATACTCTGAGGATTTGGATCATAAAAAGAGTAAATTCATATTTATGAAACAGGAGCATATTAGCTATACATTGTTCAATGTTTTCCTGAAACAAATTTCTATCTATGAAATCCAACCAGGACGTTGAAAAAATAATATGTAGCAAGAACTATGCAAAATAATAGACAGTTATTAAGTTTGGCAGGATCCAGGTACCGATAAAATGAGCAAGATCTTGAAGAAAAATAGCTGGAGTATCACTGTCTTGAAGAAAAATTAGCTGGAGTAGCGCTGACGGAGGTATAAGAACAATGCTGTGAAAGCTGCTACAGCATATGGGACCAAAGTCCATATACCCTGCATTATTTAAAGTTCAGATTATTGTATAATTAAGTATAATCTGTCACAGACGTGGATTCGACAGATAAGTTTTTACCACTACAGTCGCAACGGTTGCAAGAGCAAAAGCTGGACGCTCACGCAATAGGAATCCAATCCCCAACTGAGCCCAAAACAAAGAATACAAAACAGCATTAGCTAATTAGAAACACACAGATAGCAACTTCTGATGTCAAAGTTTTTGATTTCATTTATGTGCAGATTGAGACCAAGAAAGAACATTAAAACATATTATGATGACGATGATATCACTAAGTACATTGGCGATATTAATTAATGTGAAGATTTCCCAAGTAATGGAATCACCTGGATGGGAAGAGTAATCAACCCACCACAACAGACACCAGCAAAAAAGAACTCTGAAGATATACCCTGCAAGACAAGTAGAGCCCTTTTAACCGAACAATAAGGCACTGAGCATTCTGTATTTCTTTAACTAACTTCTTATGGGATTAAAATTCCTGTTTTTTAATGATAGGAAACAATAGACTTCTAGAGATGTCAAACAAGTATAAAAGAGAACTACCAGTGCCCCTGCTAGGAAAGCTGTTGGATTTCTCACTCCAAGGGAAAAGCGTTCAACTACATATCAAATGCACAAAGTTGTCAATAAAAGGAACAAGAGTTAAGACAGATAATATATTGTTTATTACAGTGAGGGAAGAAAAGACATGAGAAATTAATTAGTATACATCTGGCTGTATACACAAAGGTTATACAGACAATTATCGGGCACACCCCTATCATTCTCAATATTATTTGGGACAAGTACGGACACAGCTGTACAACTAAATTTTAACTTGGGCACCGCTAATAAGCGTCGGGTAACTACACATCAACTAATGGCATGTAACTGCACAGGTATGTGTGTATGTAGGGAGGGGGGGGGGGGGGGAGGGGGGAGGGCGAAGTTTACTTTGGCCTGGGGAATTGAACCAGTGGCCTTGAAGTTGCTACCCAAAGCCTCCGCCATCTCAACCACCATTTAGAGTTAAGGGAGTTGAATTTTAACCATGTATCATCCAACACAGTTATTTCATTGACATAAGGTATGCACACATAGTGGAATTCAGATCAAAGAAAATCAAAAGAACAACATATTTTGCACTTTAGAGTTTAAACTCACCAAAACCTATGAGATTCCCATATCTTTGCACATTACGTGTGATGCTCACTGCTTTCTCTTTTCCTATACCTAACTGCATACGACATCAGAACAGCACACTTTAGCTTTCCATATAATAGGTCCACCAACATAAGTTAGTTTTGTGTTAGGTAATGCTAGAAGCCATTCATTATGAACAAACCTTTAAACACACATCATCCGTGGTCCCAGATGTCCTAAAGAACTTTCCGATGTAAAATGGTACCATATCACTGATGCATACTCCCCTGAGACGTAAATTATTATGTTTTAAATAAATAAAGTTCGGTAAAGTTGATTCTGCTGAAAACTAAAAGGATCGACTCAAAGAAGATGGATATGGCTCTTACCAGTACACCCACAAAATTGTAGAGGTTATATATGACGCATTTCTGGTAAAAGATTCAGCAAAGGACAGCCATGTTCCATCCAAAGTCAGCCTGCGTGCCAAAGAGATGCCCACCTAAAGCATTCATAGAAACATATTCTAACTTTAAAGGGAACTGTCAAATTATAAAAACGCCAAATATGACAGAGGCCTTATTTGATTAAAGAGGGGTGACACTAGTTTATGTGAATAAATACCAGTACAAAGGACAGACCCATATATTTAAAGCTTCTTCACTGATGAAAAGTCCAAATCCTGCAGCCATAAGCAACCAAAAGTAGATCCATCTGCATTACGGCAATGAACTGGTACTGTAAGAACCCATGCTCTTATGTAGTAGATATCAAAGGCCAGAAAATTTTCTGCTATATTTATGGCAGTACTGCCTATAAAAACATTCCTAGTGTACCAGTGGGGTGGTGAACTGCAAGTATAAATATTAGACTCAAACAGTATCGAATGAAGCGTGTAAAATTATGTTTGTACAATTTCAAAAAAAAATGGTAAGGTAGTGTACCAATCTGCCTTTACAAAACCATAAGATTTAGAGGTTATATCAGCATGGCAAGGGTAAACAACTGATCTTGTATACCAGATTTCATACCCTGGAGCATATTCTGGAAGCATAACTCTGTATCCAAAAGCTTTAATGGTAAAGACATTGCTTGCATCTAAAGTGGAAGAGGATGAATCCTTGGTGAGATATTGAATTCCAAGAGAAGGTCCTTGATCAGGCTGCTTGAGGTAGATAGATAGTATGGTTATTGTTGCAGCTATCCCGAGGGCTATTGCTAATTTTGCAAGGAATGAATTTCCAGGTCCCGTGGTTGTCTTTACTGGCTGCACTAGCAACTCATTGATATCTTTATCTTGACTGTCTGGAGTGTCAACAGATTTTGGGGCTTCATAATTCTCGGCATCCCCGTGCTGGAAGCTTCTAATCCTATTGGTTAATAACCAAGAATGTGAAACCTGATTCTTGAGTAATACGGAAAAATTGTGCCTACAATTCAGATTGTATCTTGGTCACGATAAAATTATTGTGACCACAGCCTGTCTCAGGATGTTGTCATGATTTTGGTAAAGAAAAATACATTATAGTAAACGATAATTGTTCCAAGATAAATGATGCAGAATTTAATGCAAGTGATTACATTGTAGTAATTACAAAGAGACGTCAAAGTGAAAAGAAAAATAGATATCGCTGCCATAGGTGTGAATTTTAAATTACATGCAAACCATCACCTGTTTATAGATTTTATATGACTATGAGGAACTAATTTGATTTATACATCAATGTGGACAATATTATTGATGATTTTGAACATGAATGATGCATAGAGGAAAGTAGTACATGGTGGTGCGGAATGTAGAATGGTCAAGAAGACAAGATTCAATTTTTTGTTTTAACTTTCAACTGAAGAGCAAGATTATTGGCCACAAGAATGTTATACTTCCTTGATTCCTCCCTATTACAAATTAGAATGATCCCTTCAGTTCCTTCCAAAGATTAGTGGTTCTACTTCACACAGGATGCAATCATAAATATGTCTAGGTTTGGCCAATTTACTATTTTGTTTTCAATTGATCTAGTTAGCAAAAAATTCTATCTTCGTTGCAGTTGCAGAACACTGACAGTTGTCAAACAACCACATCGATACTCTTAAGAAATACAAGAGAAGATGAATGCATGAATGTACAAATTATAAATCTTTTCTTAAAGTTAAGTTGCAGTAGAATTATTTCATTTGCGTAAAGTCGTAGTATCAGGCTTCTTCTAGCTACTGATAATCCCACTTAAATTTCAACTTTCAAGCTAAATACTGATTACTGAGTGTTAAAAAAATTAATGATATTTACATTATACATATCTCTAACACGTTCTATCTCGACCAGTAGTGAATTAGAAAATAAAAGATAAAGATAATTAGGGATTTCAATTTAGCACTAACCAAAGTATTGATAAAATTACATAAAATATTAAGTATTGATAAAGATAATAAAGTATTGATAAAAGTACGTCAACTACTCAACTAGTTTTATTTTATGGATATGCTTCTCTGGTGTGCTATATAAAACATGCACAATGTGAATTTATTAAGTTATTAAAAGTCGAACTAAAAATATTTGATAGTACTAAATACATTTTCTGCTTGGGGTTGGGGATACTACGATGCACGTAAAATGTCAGAGAACTTAAATATACTCCCAAAACTTTTATTAAATGCTTAGTTGTCATATATTTATTTGATGAGGAACTTATTTGAATTATACATTAATGTGGACAATACTTATTGATGACTTTTGAACATGCATAGAGGAAACTAGTACATGGTGGTGCGGAATGTAAAATAGTCAAGAAGACAAGATTTAATTTCTTGCTTTAACTAAAGAGCAAGATTTCTGGCTAAAAGAATGTTATACTTCCTTGATTCCTCCCTATTACAAATTAGAATGACTTCGGTTCCTTCCAAAGATTAGTGGTTCTACTTTACGAAGGATGCAATCATAAATATAGGTTTGGCCAATTTACCATTTTGTTCTCAATAGATCTAGTTAACAAAAATTCTATCTTGGTTGCAGTTGCAGAACATTGACACTGGTAAAACAACCATATCGATACTCTTACGACATACAAGACAAGATGAACGCATGACTGTACAAAATATAAATCTGTAATTTCAAGTTTAGTTGCAGCGGAATAATTTCATTTGTGAATAGTCGTAGTATTAGGCTTCTTCTAGCTACTGATAATCCCATTTAAGTTTCAAATTTCAAGCTAAATACTGAGTGTTAGAAAGAAATAATATTAATAATTGTACACATGTGACAAGTCTAACACGTCATATCTCGACCAGTAGTGAACTAGAAAATAAAGGATAAAGATAAATTAGGGATTTCAGCCAAGCACTAACCATTAAATTCTATACATTTCTATATCTTTTGATTAGCAAGCGCAATTCTTCCCTACAACTTACGAGTATTTGTATGTAACAGGGGACAAGAAAGGAGACAAACCATTACCACTAGACTATCCCAAATCTTCCTATATTTCAATATCATACAATTTGAAATCTTGCACTCAAAAATGAACTTCTCCCTCTAATTCCCAGCTAAATAAGAATGCTATCAAGTAGTACTACTTATTACTTTACAGCAAATATGATCTCATACCGTTCAATTCACATTCTAATCTCAAATAAAATAACTTCAATATATAATTAACCTACAAAACACAGTAAAAGGACAATTAGCAAACAAACATCCTACTAACAAAACAACCGTTTGTGTGCATAGGCAACATACATAGCAATGTACTTGTCATACTAACAACAAAATATAAACCCATAAAAACAGGTACATACACAAGTACATAAAATTAAAACAACAGCATTTTAGCAGCAGCAAGAGAGAGTGGACTTGCCTAAAATGGGGCACAAGATTAAGTCTTGTTGGTTGGAAAGAGACAACATTAGGGTGGAGCTTGAGAGAGATTCTTGATAAAAATGGTGGGTTTAAAAGAAGTGATTTTGAAGGAGAACAAGTGGTGAGAAGCAACATTGAAGACATGGGTAAGAACCCAAACTCAAGTGGGGTCAATCACAAACTAGCTTAAAACAAGAATGAATGGTTTGGCAGGCTTGGTAGATTTTATTTTGGTCACACATGTGGTTAGCTTTTATAGGGGTTTGAATGGTCAACTAGTAGGAGTATTATTTTATGGATATACTTTTCTGCTGTGCAATATAGATATAATTTTATTAAGATAATAAAAGTACAACTAAATCCCTTTGATATTACTGTAATAAATTATTTTTTGTACATATCATATTTGAGGATATGCTGGAAATATGAAGCAAGTGCATTCAAAATGGAAGTAACAATATATTTTCAAGAGATTAAGAGCATTTTTAATGCTCATTTCATATCATTCAACTTGATGACGGCCTGCACTGCATTTCCTGCAGAGGAATAGTGTACAAATGCCGTACAAGTAGAATACTGCCAGGGCACTTCTACATCAAAATAAATATAAATTTCTTCTAAAAGATATTTTTGTTAAAATAATTTTACTACCTATATTACTATATTAAAACTGAAAAATTGAAAGTTTATCGATTTGGTTTTCGGTATGATTATCCTAATTATTAAAATTAAATAATAATATTGTGATTACAAATAATTAATCAGTTCCCTTTTTCATGTAAAACATGTTACCTTTTTTCATTTTACTTATTTACTCTTAATTAACGTTATATGTTATTTTTACTTAATTATTTTATTTTAAGGATGAAAGTAATGGTTGAATTATTTATGATTATATTGTGAAATCGTAACTCTGATACTGTAATATGAGTAGCAATGCATGTTGATAATGAGGATCAATGAACCTCTCCGTCGAGTAATGTAAATAGTTGGAACCACAAATGCATCAGTGTCGGGATTTGTTGGTTGTTTACGGTGATTAGAAAAAAAACAAATAATTTGATGGTTGTTCATAATGAGTAGTAAGTTGTAACGATTGAGAATTCATTGATTCGGGTTTTACGATGAAATCCAAGTGTAATGGTGCACACCCTGATGTGACCTGGGATTGTGATTAACATTCGTGGACGTTATAACACTATGACTGCGATTGTAGTGTATGTATGACAACTTTAAAAAAAAATTGAGAACAATCCTCAAATGCGTCACATATCGGTTAGAATATTAAGATATAGTTGAATGTACCCGGAAGTGTTTTTAATTAATTCATATGTATTACGATCAATATAAGTAAGGTTATTTCAACTTACAACTTAGAAATTAGATGATCAATTAGAAATTATAATTTAAAAATTAGATGGTATGATTCATAAGAAAAGATCAATAACAACGATTTTAGTAGAAATGTTTGGAGTGAATGTTGTCTGAAAATTGGGTAACGAGACTATACATTTGATGCATATGCTCCAAAGGTATATATTCCTGTGTATAGAACCTATTAATTGTCTATTTAGGCAAAATTTCCGTCAACGGGTATGTTGTTAAACCATTGGATAAAATTAAGTGGGTATGTTATTGGGTATTGGTTCAGACAACGATAAATTTTAATCCAAATTTTGTTATGTATTATCTTCATTTTGGCTAGATTATAGATATGAAAATGTATTTTAATTTGAACTAGCGTGCTACCCGTGCTACGTACCGAATGACAAAATTTACTAATTAATTAATACAAATATATTATTTTAATCAATATTAAGAAAAAAAATTCATTAGAATGTAATTAGTTTAAATATAAAATTAATTATTCGTCAAATTATACCAATTGCATTAATATTAATATAATCAAACAATTATCATAACATTCAGATCCCCGTTGGAACGTTCTAGATCCCTCTTTATTATTTTATCTTAATTTTGTTTTTCATTTGATTTCTCACATTTTTTACAATCTTTCTACCAAGTTCATAAATTTTTATATTTAAGTTTTTTTTCTTTTGGAAATTTAGTATATTTAAATGTGTAGTACTGTGAGTTTCTAGAATTTCTATCATATTAATTCATTCAAAATCTTTGTATGGTTCGCGATCAATTTTTCAAATACATATTAAAAATTCATAAACACTTATTTCTCACTACCGTTATAAATCATTAGATTATCAATTAACCAAATATATCCAATATTTCTTGTTCTTAGAGTAAGATATGATTGTTAGAGTTTATGGTGATTGCCCTCAATTTGTTTTTAATGACAATTTAAAATGTGTATATTCAATTGGGAGTTTGAAGGTTGAATTTTTTATTCTTTTCTATTAGAATATGGTATATTAGATATTAGTTTTCTTTTACCCATAAATAAGGATGACAAATTAATTCAATCCAATAATACCCGATTCAAAATCCGAAATTTTGGTTATAGCTAACCCGAATTTTTCGATTTAAATTTTAAACCTAAAATAGTTTCAATTTAGATCTTAGTTGTACTGGACTGATATCCAATCCGAAACTCGATCCAATATCAAAACCCGATACATAAATAATATAATTTCATAATTTAAAATTACTACATCTAACATTTATGTAAGATACCAGATTATTTTAGAATTTATTATTATTATTTTATTAATTATTATGTTAATTAGTATTAAAAGACTAGAATTGGATTTGAGGATATCGTTGTGGAATTCAACGATATTTAGTATTGAGTTTATATGAGTATATATTAAGTTATGTGTGCCAATGTGTGCCCCAGTATTTTATTGGTATTTTAGTTATTTAAAAATATTTAAATCAAGTATTATTGATCTTCAAAAATCTTTATTTAATTATTAGAGGGATTAAAAATCATGAAATCTTTTGTAAAATTATCTTTATATATTTATTGAGTTTTTAAAATTGTTGGGTGGATTAATTTGGGTGGTCGAGTATTTTAAAATGATTTTAAGAGTTTTATTGTATTTAAAGGATCAAAACTTTGAAAATTCATATTTAATTCATTTTTGATCCGAAAAATATTTTGAAAATATGTGGGTGTTCGTAATTTTATATTCTTTATTTAAAAAATGAAAAGTTTAAACTTTTCACAAGTTTCCATTAAAATTCGATTTTAAAAAAAAAAGTTAATTATTTGATATTAGAATTGTTTTCAGTAAAGTTACATTACTTTTATCCCTAATTTTTGTTTAATTGAAACAGAACATCAATCTCTCGAAGTCTCCAACTCTTTCTCTGAATTCTCGTCTCTCTCCCCGTAAACTCTCTCCCTCTCTGATTTCTCTCCCCGACCCCACCTTCCTCTCGCCTGTGTATCTCTCGGTCGGAATCCATCTTCACCATGGTTGTTGAATTAAAGCTCTAATTAAACTTCTATTTGACTATTCTTGTTGATATATAGCCGAGTGTGTTTGTGTGTATATGTGGACTGTGTGTGTTTGTATTTGTAATTGTTTGGGCTGAGGAAGATGATCCCGGTGGGTTCTTTGTGGTTGAGGCTCCAAGTCGAGTAGAGAGCACGAAATTATCGAGCCATGAACCGGTTGTGACCATGAACGAAAGGGGAGTCACTATGTTCACTATGTTCGATTCATGTTGTTTATCTCTTATTTATGCTTGAAAACAATTGATTGGTTGTGTTGGATTTAAAAGAGATCATGGATACATGTACCTATTTGCTAGGATTCGATTATAATTTTGAAATCTGCTATTTTTGAATGTTTGTTTACAAACTAAACTCGGTCGAGTGAGTTAGTGTTTAAACTTTCGAATGTATCCATGTTTATTGATTGGTATGCAAGAGATTAGGGTGCAGATTGGTTTGTCAACATAGTTCTGCAGTCCCTGTTTATAAAGCAATACATTCGTATATTTATAAACTGAAATTGATGGTAAAATCTTTGGTATAAGATGCTCACTAGAGTTTATTTGTCCATGGCTTTTGAATCAAAACGTTTGGTTTAGTAAAACTCTAGTTATAAAGTCCTGATTTGTGCACTTAAAAAAAATTACTGATATGCGAACTTAAAATGGACAAAGTATGTGATTAAAAGCTGTGTTTTGGAATGAATTGGCCACTGGTTTTTGAATCAAACAAATTGAGTGAGTAAAACTTGAGATAAAGCTAGTTTTGTGTCGATGGTTCAGAAATCGGGATTTGCCATGACACTGTTTTGTATTCATGTTTTGCCTAACTTACGAATTGTCAGTTTTGATGAAACTTGGTGGAGAAGTTTTCGTGGTGGTCACCGGAAAATGGTATATTTTCGTAGTTATTAATAATTTAATTTTCTTATTAAATTAGATGTAAATTTCTCTATATTGTTTAATTGTAGTAATTTAATTAGTAAAGTGTTGTAATTTAATTAGATTTAAATTGCGTGTTTAATTATTAATTTCCGAAATTTAATTCGGAAAGTAATTGGTAATTATAATTGTAGAGGTTAGTTGTGGGCGAATTATATGTTCAGGTTAGTAGTGGCTAATTGTTAAATGTTAATTGCTAAATGGTATAAGTCGAGTCGTAGTAATTGTTCGAAGTCATATTTGTCAACTACGTGGTGTTGGCTTAAATGTGGATAAACTTAGTTTACTTTCCTTAAATGCTGAGGTGCCGCATGTCTGGGCGGATACTTTTCCTTATGTGCTAGGTGCCGCATGTCTAGGAGGGTACTTTTCTTACTTGTTTATTTTTATGTTGCTGCAAGTTGAGGCAACTTTATTTTTTCAAAAACAGGGTTGAATTGTATTTGAGGGGTTGTACCCATAGTCCGATAAACGAATACTTCATGCCGAAATTTTCTAAAAATCCCATGTATTTAAAGTTATTTAAAATATTTGATTTAAAGATTTAAAGGCATGTATGTGTATGAGTGTTTAAGTACATATGTATTGATTAATGTGGTGTGGGTATATATATTTATGTATGTATTGCTTTTCGAGTTGTAAGTAATTAGTTATCGTTTAGGTTTATGTACTAAATAGTACTTTGCTATTATTTTGAGTATAATTAGGGATTCGATATGGACCCAGCGAGCATGTTGACGAGATGATTGAAGGAAATGAATGCATGACGAGTAAAGACCGAAGTATAGTAAGTAGCGAATCGACGCATTGGAATTGAGGCAAGTGTAGTAACCCTCGCTTATCGTTCAAGCGAGATAAATATGTTTCTATTCAATATAAGTATTCCCTTCAAATTCGTATTGCTAGTATCCTCTCCTTCAAATTATTGATAAGGATATATTTTATTCGTATATCATGTGGAAAGTAGAATTTCAGTTTTATTGCCAGTATTATTCTTTCTTAAGTATTGTCAGTAATATTCTGTTAAAGATTTTGCTGGTATTGCATTCTTATTCCTTGTTTTAGTATAATGTTCTTAATGTATATGGTTTCCCTGAGATTAATTGATAGTAAAGTAGTTTAATGGAATTGGAAAATTTTTATAAAAATGTGGACCAGCTTCGTGGTCAGAGTAGTAAAGGCCAATGTCAATACGTGCCTAGTGAGGGATCCCAGAGTATTGTTTTTGGCTGGACTTTACGTGGCTGATCACCCGTAATGTCCAGAGTATGATGAAAACTCCAATTCTATTAAATGTTGTTTTTATGCAAATATATTCTTATGATAGAATGTTTAAGTTAAAGTACATTTTCATTTCCAAGTATGTTGGATATAAAGTTATGATTTGAGTTAAGAGTTATGATTTGAGTTAAGAGTTATGATTTGAGTTAAAAGTTATGATTTGAGTTAATAAATACTATTAGTATAAAAATGGAAAGTTATTTATATTAGTGTTTTGAACGGTGATAACTAATTCACGGTTATTACGGTCGCTGTGGCATTTGTTGCGCAGTGATAGTGAGAACCGCGAATGAATTGAGATCTTCTTATTTATTCAAACTCATGATTGTCAGGCCGGTTAGGCAGCTAGGTATGCAAACGCTTAGTGACATGAATGAAATTTGAGTAAGTGAGAATTTCTTGGAGATTTTGTTAAAGCGATAGTTAAAGTATTTTGCAAGTATTAAAAGTATTGAATCTAGTATTACGAACCTTCTCAGTTATTAAATTCTGATTTCGAGTTATAAATGTTTTAAATGATATTAATCTTCTGTTAAAGTTAAGAACCCATATTTCAATTATAGTATTGATTATAAAGTGGTGAGCATTCCTTCGCTCATATTTATTGTTCCTATTTCTTGAGTTGCAATTATTGCATTCTTATTTCATCCAGTTCAGTTCTATATATAACTTGCTGAGCATTCTTTGGCTCACACTTGTTGTTTTTAAAATCTAACTTTTCAGTAAACTAGTTAGCGAGGCTTAGCTTGTGCAGTTCAGAAAGTGGAAAGAAGCAGCAGGATGCTGTTGTGAAGCTGACGTGGATCAGGGTATTAGATTTAAAGTTTGAATTATTGTATGTAAATATAGTTTAGTAGTTATAGTATGTATTTGATTAGTTGGCCTGGTATACTTCCATTCGAAGTTGTACCAGTGATTTAAGTCTGTATAAAATTTTGTATATAGAGTTGTATTTAAGTTGGTTTTGGGTTTTCTTGTTTCTAGAACTGTAACCTAAGATCCTTAGTTGGGAGTTGGGGTCAAAGAGCTTTTGATTGAGTTTTTATTTTTATTTCAGTTTTATTTTGATTTCAGATTTTTAGTTTAGTATTCAGCAGGTTTATGTTGTATTTACGAATACATCATGGCCAATTTTTGTTAGAATTATTGAGTTTGTTAGCGTGACGCCCAAATCTACTGACCCCAGATTTGGGGGCGTTACAAGTTGGTATCAGAGCGGAGGTTATAGTAAACTAGAAACGAGAGTGTGTAGGAGTGTGTATAGTTAAGTAAGGAACGTCAGAGTTCATATAGGACTCGTGTTGGACTATTGGATATAGTACCAGTTAGTGAGTTAAGATGTGAGTGGTGACAGATAGTTGAGCGGAGTTGGGTATAAACCCTTGAGGCTGTAGGTAGTGGAATCTTCAGAATCTAGTGCGAGTGACGACGACGTATAGAATGGATAACTTTAGGACGTGTAGCAGAAGAGTCTAGATCGAATGACGAGTCAGCGAAGGAGTCGACAAAGAAGATGTACGTGGAGACCCTGGCAATACCTTCTTTTTTTTAATCAGTTTTCCTTTGATGAGTTTATTTTGACAATTGTCCTTCCCTGAAGTTGGATTTCCAGTTATGATGGAGGCTGTAATGCCTATTTCTTTTATTTCTAAACCCTGTCAAGTTTGATATATGAGTTTCGAAATTTCTTCATCAGTGAATAATCCTATTGTTGATAGATCATCATTTCTTAGTATTGTGCCAGTCATTTCTTTCCTGATTATCCTTTTCTTCTGAAATAGTACCCATGGAATCCGTTTAGTTGTAATACAGGGGTATGTCTGAGAATTTCTCATCAATTGATTGTTAATTCGATGTTAGAATCTTTTTATGTTTCTTTACTCCAACTAAGGTGTGAACAACCCTATTTATAGGGGACACAAGGATTGTTTGTCTGTGTGATAGCAGTCTGATGGGACGCCGTCACTTGTGTATTGTGAAGTACAAGAAGGTTAATTACCTTTAGTCATGTCTTGAATAAGGCACGCACAACAAGGTTCATTTGATCATATTGATCACTCAGTAATCTTTCATTTCCATGAATATTTGTTTGAAAACTCATAAATTAATTCTAAAATTGTGGAACCTTTGCTACGATGTGAAATCGTTCTCTTCAAATATCATGAATCATAATATCTCGAGTAGTCTTGAACTTATGCCAATCGAGTTTAGAATACTAGTAACGCGTGACGTATAGTACTACGATTAGAGTTGTTCTATATAGAGAGATCAGTAGAGATCCCAGTATAGTAAATAAGTATCCAGAGTACAGATTAGTAGAGTTGCGGATGCAACACGAGTTGGTAGAGTAAACCCCAGTAACCCTTCTTTACCTGATTCCGAGGACGGAATCCTTTTAAGGTGGGCAGAATGTAAGATACCAGATTATTTTAGAATTAATTATTATTATTTTATTAATTATTATGTTAATTAGTATTTAAAGAATAGAATTGGATTTGAGGATATCGTTGTGGAATTCAACGATATTTAGTATTGAGTTTATATGAGTATATATTGAGTTATGTGTGCCAATGTGTGCCCCAGTATTTTATTGGTATTTTAGTGATTTAAAAATATTTAATTCAAGTATTATTGATCTTCAAAAATCTTTATTTAATTATCGGAGGGCTTAAAAATCATGAAATCTTTTGTAAAATTATCTTTATATATTTATTGAGTTTTTAAAATTGTTGGGTGGATTAATTTGGGTGGTCGAGTATTTTAAAATGATTTTAAGAGTTTTATTGTATTTAAAGGATCAAAACTTTGAAAATTCATATTTAATTCATTTTTGATCCGAAAAATATTTCAAAAATATGCGGGTGTTCGTAATTTTATATTCTTTATTTTAAAAATGAAAAGTTTAAACTTTTTACAAGTTTCCATTAAAATTCGATTTTTAAAAAAAATATTTATTTAATTTTAGAATTGTTTTCTTTAAAGTTACATTACTTTTATCCCTAATTTTTGTTTAATTGAAACAGAACATCAATCTCTCGAAGTCTCCAGCTCTTTCTCTGAATTCTCGTCTCTCTCCCCGTAAACTCTCTCCCTCTCTGATTTCTCTCCCCGACCCCACCTTCCTCTCGCCAGTGTATTTCTCGGTCGGAATCCATCTTCACCATGGTTGTTGAATTAAAGCTCTAATTAAACTTCTATTTGACTATTCTTGTTGATATATAGCCGAGTGTGTGTGTGTATATGTGGACTGTGTGTGTCTGCGTTTGTAATTGTTTGGGCTGAGGAAGATGATCCCGGTGGGTTCTTTGTGGTTGAGGCTCCAAGTCGAGTAGAGAGCACGAAATTATCGAGCCAGGAACCGGTTGTGACCATGAACGAAAGGGGAGTCACTATGTTCACTATGTTCGATTCATGTTGTTTATCTCTTATTTATGCTTGAAAACAATTGCTTGGTTGTGTTGGATCTAAAAGAGATCATGGATACATGTACCTATTTGCTAGTATTCGATTATAATTTTGAAATCTGCTATTTATGAATGTTTGTTTACAAACTAAACTCGGTCGAGTGAGTTAGTGTTTAAACTTTCGAATGTATCCATGTTTATTGATTGGTATGCAAGAGATTAGGGTGCAGATTGGTTTGTCAACATAGTTCTGCAGTCCCTGTTTATAAAGCAATTCATTCGTATATTTATAAACTGAAATTGATGGTAAAATATCTGGTATAAGATGCTCACTAGAGTTTATTTGCCCATGGCTTTTGAATCAAAACGTTTGGTTTAGTAAAACTCTAGTTATAAAGTCCTGTTTTGTGCACTTAAAAAAAATTACTGATATGCGAACTTAAAATGGACAAAGTATGTGATTAAAAGCTGTGTTTTGGAATGAATTGGCCATTGGTTTTTGAATCAAACAAATTGAGTGAGTTAAACTTGAGATAAAGCTAGTTTTGTGTCGATGGTTCAGAAATCGGGATTTTCCGTGACACTGTTTTGTATTCATGTTTTGCCTAACTTACGAATTGTCAGTTTTGATGAAACTTGGTGAAGAAGTTTTCGTGGTGGTCACCGGAAAATGGTATATTTTCGTAGTTATTAATAATTTAATTTTCTTATTAAATTAGATGTAAATTTCTCTATATTGTTTAATTGTAGTAATTTAATTACTAAAGTGTTGTAATTTAATTAGATTTAAATTGCGAGTTTAATTATTAATTTCCAAAATTTAATTCGGAAAGTAATTGGTAATTATAATTGTAGAGGTTAGTTGTGGGCGAATTATATGTTCAGGTTAGTAGTGGCTAATTGTTAAATGTTAATTGCTAAATGGTATAAGTCGAGTCGTAGTAATTGTTCGAAGTCATATTTGTCAACTACGTGGTGTTGGCTTAAATGTGGATAAAATTAGTTTACTTTCCTTAAATGCTGAGGTGCCGCATGTCTGGGCGGATACTTTTCCTTATGTGCTAGGTGCCGCATGTCTAGGAGGGTACTTTTCTTACTTGTTTATTTTTATGTTGCTGCAAGTTGAGGAAGCTTTATTTTTTCAAAAACAGGGTTGAATTGTATTTGAGGGGCTGTGCCCATAGTCCGATAAACGAATACTTCATGCCGAAATTTTATAAAAATCCCATGTATTTAAAGTTATTTAAATTATTTGATTTAAAAATTTAAAGGCATGTAGGTGTATGAGTGTTTAAGTACATATGTATTGATTAATGTGGTGTGGGTATATATATTTATGTATGTATTGCTTTGCGAGTTGTAAGTAATTAGTTATCGATTGGGTTGTTTATGTACTAAATAGTACTTTGCTATTATTTTGAGTATAATTAAGGATTCGATATGGACCCAGCGAGCGTGTTGACGAGACGATTGAAGGAAATGAATGCATGACGAGTAAAGACCAAAGTATAGTCAGTAGTGAATCGACGCATTGGAATTGAGGCAGGTGTACTAACCTTCGCTTATCGTTCAATCAAGATAAATATGTTTCTATTCAATATAAGTATTCCCTTCAAATTCGTATTGCTAGTATGCTCTCCTTCAAATTATTGATAAGGATATATTTTATTCGTATATCATGTGGAAAGTAGAATTTCAGTTTTATTGCCAGTATTATTCTTTCTTAAGTATTGTCAGTAATATTCTGTTAAAGTTTTTGCTGGTATTGCATTATTATTCCTTGTTTTAGTATAATGTTCTTAATGTATATGGTTTCCCTGAGATTAATTGATAGTAAAGTAGTTTAATTGAATTGGAAAAATTTTATAAAAATGTGGACCAGTTTCGTGGTCAGAGTAGTAAAGGCCAATGTCAATACGTGCCTAGTGAGGGATCCCAGAGTATTGTTTTTGGCTGGACTTTACGTGGCTGATCACCCGTAATGTCCAGAGTATGATGAAAATTCCAATTCTATTAAATGTTGTTTTTATGCAAATATATTCTTATGATAGAATGTTTAAGTTAAAGTACATTTTCATTTCCTAGTATGTTGGATATAAAGTTATGATTTGAGTTAAGAGTTATGATTTGAGTTAAGAGTTATGATTTGAGTTAAAAGTTATGATTTGAGTTAATAAATACTGTTAGTATAAAAATGGAAAGTTATTTATATTAGTGTTTTGAACGGTGATAACTAATTCACGGTTATTACGGTCGCTGTGGCATTTGTTGCGCAGTGATAGTGAGAACCGAGAATGAATTGAGATCTTCTTATTTATTCAAACTCATGATTGTCAGGCCGGTTTGGCAGCTAGGTATGCAAACGCTTAGTGACATGAATGAAATTTTAGTAAATGAGAATTTCTTGGAGATTTTGTTAAAGCGATAGTTAAAGTATTTTGCAAGTATTAAAAGTATTGAATCTAGTATTACGAACCTTCTCAGTTATTAAATTCTGATTTCGAGTTATAAATGTTTTAAATGATATTAATCTTCTGTTAAAGTTAAGAACCCATATTTCAATTATAGTATTGATTATAAAGTGGTGAGCATTCCTTCGCTCATATTTATTGTTCCTATTTCTTGAGTTGCAATTATTGCATTCTTATTTCATCCATTTCAGTTCTATATATAACTTGCTGAGCATTCTTTGGCTCACACTTGTTGTTTTTAAAATCTAACTTTTCAGTAAACTAGTTGGCGAGGCTTAGCTTGTGCAGTTCAGAAAGTTGAAAGAAGCAGCAGGATGCTGTTGTGAAGCTGACGTGGATCAGGGTATTAGATTTAAAGTTTGAATTATTGTATGTAAATATAGTTTAGTAGTTATAGTATGTATTTGATTAGTTGGCCTGGTATACTTCCATTCGAAGTTGTACCAGTAATTTAAGTCTGTATAAAATTTTGTATATAGAGTTGTATTTAAGTTGGTTTTGGGTTTTCTTGTTTCTAGAACTGTAACCTAAGATCCTTAGTTGGGAGTTGGGGTCAAAGAGCTTTTGATTGAGTTTTTATTTTTATTTCAGTTTTATTTTGATTTCAGATTTCTAGTTTAGTATT
The DNA here is from genome assembly GCA_036435485.1 of Saposhnikovia divaricata. NCBI lineage: Eukaryota > Viridiplantae > Streptophyta > Magnoliopsida > Apiales > Apiaceae > Saposhnikovia > Saposhnikovia divaricata. Next base: position 136,796,739 of record CM071599.1, on the reverse strand, counting down.
CAGCAGGTTTATGTTGTATTTACGAATACATCATGGCCAATTTTTGTTAGAATTATTGAGTTTGTTAGCGTGACGCCCAAATCTACTGACCCCGGATTTGGGGGCGTTACAATTTAGATGTAAGACATATAATTTATTTATTTTTATTCAATTATATCATTAGAAATAGTCAACACTAATTTAGTAATTAGAATTTATATTTCTCAATTTTTAGTTTTATTGAAATATTTAAGATGTAATTTTCTGGGTGAAGGCCCTATTTACCTATTTTTTAATAAACTTTGACCATATTACCGATTGGCGGGTGGGGTGGTCTTTTTTAACCATTGTACACGCATGTACAACATGCGCGGGCAATGTGGATGAAGTATACGCATGATAGTCATGCGTGTGAGTCTAGGAAACAAATGGTGAAGTTGGAACACGCATATAAAGCATGCGTGGAGCATGTATGGGTGACCTCTTTTTTTTTGGTCAGAAATGACTTACTCGTACATAAATTGTACCGTAATACAATTTTAGGGATAAGTGATTTCTTTCATTAAAAAAAGTTTACCATCTAACCCAAAAGGCACGCATGTTGCGTTCGGACACTTAGACAATAAAACTTTAAAGATGAAAAGAAAAACACCTAGAACTGCGCTCCTGCAATAATAAAATGACAACATTAGGCCTGTATAAAATTAACAATAATATTAAAAGTTCTATGAAATAAAAATTACACCAAGAACATTAGTAACATAAAATAAAAAAATTTAAAGTAAACCTAACCAAACGGAATCCCTTTGGTTAGATATAAATTAAGATAGAACAGATTAAATTAATCATAAATATTGAAATTGTTACATATGAACTTAAGCCAACAAAATAAATTATGAACTATTAATAACATAACTTAATAACTAAGAATACAAATAAAATTATGAAATACACAGGCCAACAAAATGGCACATTATTACCTCTTAAAGGTCGAAAATCTAAGCCATCAATCATGGCCACCCAAAAATGGTACAAAAACTAAAATTCTTTTAAAAGTCAAGAATTAATATATCATTTAAACTCAAATAAATACAAATTTAAGACTAATCAAAAAACGAATCAAATCAAAATCCTAAACACAATCAATAAATCAAATAAATTTGAATTTGACAATCAATAACCAATTAGAATCACGTGACCAAATACCTTATTAAAACTTAAAATAGGCATTTAAAGCAAAATCAATTAGCAACATAATTATAGATAATTAAACAAGAATACACATCCTATAATCACTCCACTAATAATATTGGAAAAATATAATGATAGGAATAATTAGAAAGGAAGATTAAAAAGAATCAATAATTGGGCCATGTCCTATAAAAGATAACATAATTAAGGGGAGTTAAAAAGTTAGAAATTAATGCACACCAATCACAATTAAACCGAAAATACAAACCTGAAAAAAAAATATTTTATTGAATACCTAACTGCCATATATAGTCAAACTTAAGAACAAATTACATGAAATGTTCTAGCTGGTTTGAAGATCAAAACATACACCCGACACTCACACTCAGATTGAACACCCAAGAATCGGAAAACATTAAGATTGAAAAATACTATGTTGAATAACATGTAACATGCAAAAATTCCTTATCTTAATGATTGAATAATGTAATATACTTTAAAATTTCAAAATACTATGTTGAATAACATGTAACATGCAAAAATTCCTTATCTTAATGATTGAATAATGTAATATACTTTAAAATTTCTCATGGAACAAATTATTCAGTGGCAAACTTTTACACATAACCAGACTATAACATTTAACATCTATACCCAATACTCAGCAAGTCATGACCCAAAGTCACCAAGGAAAAACAAAATTATTGGAAAAAATCAAAATATTCAATATCGAGTCCAACTCAAAACAAGGAATCAAACACATGCAAAACCAAATCTCAAAAAATAAATCCAAGATCAACACTATTCAGAGAACATAAGCCACCAACCACTCTCTCCAACTCAAAACTACATAACAATAATTAACCAAAAATTAAAGGATTCTTACCATGGTCCATTAAATTAATTATTAAAGGAAAAATTAAAGGGTCAACAGATGTTGACAAGAACCCCTCACCATAGTCCGAGTGCATTGAACCAACTCGGATCCTTACCATTCAATAAAACAGGATTCTTATTCTGTTTTATGAACAATAATGTTATTGTGAACATACTGACTGACCCAGATCCTCATAAAATATGCTAACTCGCGAAAATCATAAACATCATTATCCAGATCAGTAGGCCAAGCTGGGGAAGATGATTAGTTGTTAGTCACAGATGTAAGAACCCCGATTTTTGGTAGGAATTAAAACTTTTATTATGGAATGGATATGGATTCAAATACTTATATGTCATGAAGAATGCTATTGGTTGACAATCTTGATAAGAATAATATATCTCCTAGGGGAATAATTTATGGCAATTCCAAGCAGGAGAATATTCTCATGTCATCCAGATCGATAACGATTAGTCCAGTGGTTCCGTGAAAGGGTTAAGGAACGCCCGAGAGAGAACAAGGACGTTGTCACAAATATAGGGAATAAAGGAAGAATAAAGAATGAATAGTGTTTTTTTGGAAGTAAGAATATTATGAGACGACACTATATAGAAGTATTCGGAACGGATTTCCGAGTTCGTATTAGTGATCCAGGGGGGAAATAAGTGTATGTAAAAGCTGTCGGATTCTGAAAAACCGCACTTTTATTTTCTCCGAGAGTTCCCTAGACACTGATAGACTTAAGGATTGAACGAAGGGATTTAAGGAATTTAAATTCGAAAGTTAGTAAGAAAGATGGAGAATGATAGTATTAATATTAAGAAGATTTCCGGTAAAACCTAATTAGAAATCCGTGAAATATTCCTACGAACGATCAATCGAAACGAGCAATAACCGGACAAAAGAAACAAGCAGAGGAAGTAAGAGTCATGCATAAGCTACTAGAAAAGATCTAGCAACCAGGTGGACTCAAGTAACTAGGATACTTAGCAAGAAACTAGTACTTAGAAAGCAACCACTTGGTTAAGCCTTAACACCATCCAATCTCCAACACTTGTCCATCCATTTGCATCATTCCTTACATCAACATTTTAATAAACCAAAACAAGATGAGATATTATCTAAACTCATCTCACTTTATGAATTATTGAACCAAGCAACCAAGCAAAACACTTCTCTCTCTCCTTGTTCTTCCATTCGAGTTTTGCATTAATTCTAAGGGGAAATCCCACTTCCAACCATCATTTGATCTTGTAATTTTTATGGTGAGTCCTATATTTCACAAAACTAATCTCCTAGAAATTTCAAATCCAAATTCCATGGTTTCCATTTTCAAAAAAATCAAGAAAGATGATGATGAATAGTGTTCTTCATGTATTAACTTTGTTTTCCTTGAATCTTTTGTTTGATTTAGCAAGCTTAAGCACTCCTAAGGACCATACAAGGCTTTGTGAGCCTATTACACATTCTCAAGAAGGTATAATGCCCTTGAAACCCTAGATCTACTTTGATTTTTATGCATGTTCTTGAGTGATCTAAGTTAGTTGTGTTGTTAGTAGGTTATAAGCATGATTATAAGCATGATTATGAATGGGGTTTTGATAAATGTTAAAAATAGTTAGATGAACGGAAAGGCATTGCTTGGCCTCAGTTCATGGTTATAAATCATGTATATGTGTTGTTTGGAGTGGATACAATGATTTTGGGAAGGTTTGGAATTGGTAAATATTCGATTCATAAGCCGTCGTATTGCCGAATTTTCGATAATCTTTAAAAACCGTGCATCACAGTAGCTTGAACTCACTGTCCAGTGTTGTATTTTGCCATGATAAGATAGATAATGTTCCAAGCTTCGTTTTGATATAAAGAATGGGTTAAATGGTAGTTAGGTCACTCAACTGACTGAAAACTTTTAGTTGGGTCATCCAACTCAAAAAACTTTCATCCAGGTCACTTAACAAATAAAAACTTTCAATCAGGTCATAAAACATGTTAAATGACCTGATTTTGACGTGTTTAATGACATGATTTTAACGTGTTTAATGACCTGATTGAAAGTTTTTAACGTGCTTAATGACTTGATTGAAAGGTTTTATTTGTTAAGTGACCTGATTGAAAGTTTTCTGAGTTGGATGACTCAACTGAAAGTTTTGAGTCTGTTGAGTGACTTAACTGCCATTTAACCCTATAAAGAACGTGTGAAACGGACTTACGATTTAGGAGTTATGGCCGATATACTAAAAGTAGTTCGAAACCATAAATGAGAATTCGTAACTGAAATTGAACCCTCGTAAAATACGTAAGTCAGTGGAAAATCTTGGTAATTAAATACTAGAGGTAAAAAGGAAGGTGTGGGAGAAAACCTCATGTGAAACAGATCATTTTTCGATTTTATAAAAATGTTTGAATCAAGGTTAAACGCGAACGAACCCCTAAAAAGTATAACTTTGGTTATAACTTAGAAAACGAACGATAAAACTCGAGGTATAATCTCGGTTCGTAATCGATCGATTTTAGAACTTATACGACTTAAGTATATACCAAGTGTGGGTATGATGACATGTCTTAATAATGAACGAATGTCGGATCGTATCGATGATAAAAAGAGTTACACTAAAAGGTGTAAAACGAGATAATTCGAAAACTTGTTTCGACTTAAGTGAAGTTTATACTTAGACTTTTAAAAGGTGTTAAGTGGTTAATCTCGAATGTTCTGATTGTTTATAGATCATCGAGCAAACCCAGGACACGCTATCTCTACCCACACCCGATTACCAGGCAAGTTTCCAATACCTTGGAACTGTTGTTGTGATAATATGTATATCTGTTGTTTCTGATACATATGCCATAGCATGCATGCCTATTGTCAAATTATATTATGATACCTGTTCCCTGAATTGATATTGGCTTATAGACTAGATACGAATTATCAGTTATAAGCCGGATTGTTTTGGTAAGACCCTTAGCGAAGGGCATATGATATTAATTCTTAAATATAGACCGGGAGTCGGTATTTTGAGATATATAAAGAGTCGTGGAAACCCGAAGGGATTCCAACGGCAGATTATTATTTATTTTGAGGAATGTTATTATTAAACATTATTTATATTTCCATAAAGTATAAATTACTTGGAAATCTTTCGAGGAATGTGACTCAAGTATTATCTCAGTCGAGAGATATTAAATGAATGTTAGTTCAAATACTCATTTAGAGTTGATTATTTAATGAATATTATCTTGATCTTCATTGGAATTTTATTTATTAAATGAATATTACTTTCATTCATTTAAGGTTTTATGAACTTGATGAATATTATTTTAAAATATTCATTGGAAGTTCTATTTACTTAAGGAATATTATTTCGAATATTCCTTTAAAGTTTTGATTACTAAATGAATATTATTTGGATATTCATTTAGAAGATTATTTACTAAATGAATATTATTTTCAAATATTCATTTAAGGTTTGACTTATTTATTGAATATTATTTTAAATATTTATTGGAGTTCAATTATTTAATGAATATTATTTTGAATATTCATTTAAGGAGGGATTTATTTAGTAACTAAATTCTATATATTCATTCGAGGATTACTTACGAGCAATATTAAGATTTAATGATATTCAATAATTATTATTGAGTTAATAAATATTCTTGGAATATTTATTTAATTCTTTTTAAAATGATTTATATTATTCGGAGATTATCTTTCTCCTCCAGATATTATGTAAAATATTTCAGAGTCTTTTTACGACTATTTTCTCAAGGAAAGGTTCCCAACTCTTTATTTTTCAATGAAATCTATCTTAAAAGGATTTAAATGCTTGCTCAAACATCCATATTATAGGGGAACCTACTTGAGCAATGTTATTTATCTTGTTGACTTCCCGGTCATAAATCTTGTAAAACTATTCGTTTCACTCGCAACTTGGTTGATGTTTATCAATTGAATCTTTGAGTAACCTTCTCATCATTCGAGGGGTAAGATTATTGGAACAAGATGGTATCCTCTAACAAGCAGCAGCTTGGGAGAAATGATGTTGAATTTTCCTTTCCAACTAGATACGACTACTTTGTGGAGTCTTATCAACAAGTATCATACTTGGGGAAAGGGGGAACTTTACGTTCAGAGTCGTGAACTTCTTTTCGAACTTGGAGTTTTGTAAGAGGCCGAGTAGTGCCAGTCCATCCCATTGGCCCAACCGTTGGCCGGGGAGATCTAACAGGGCGGTAGACAAGTAAATCCGTCAGTTCTTCCTTTTACCGGTAGTAAATCTAAATTGAGCTGTACAATCTGCGACTGATCATCGTAAGGATTGGAACAACGGGCGCGGTGAATACTCCAGCATTAGTTCATCATTCAAATTCTTTTATTTTCTGCAACATTATCATTGTTGGCAGTATTGAAAAAGTATTCATAGTTGGAATTGCAATAATTTCCCTGCAAGTTCCTCTCTTATGATAAATGATAATATCTGGCTTATCTTTGACATAGCAGATATTCCCACCTTTTTATGCATTTTAAGTTACCTTGTAACTTCATCGTTTATGTTATTCTGGCATCATTTTCGTAAATGCATGGCATATGGTTTGAAAGATAATTTTGAACTGTTATATATTATCGATCAGTTATACATTATTGTTGGTGGGCTATTGCTCACCCTTGCTTTATTATTATATCACAAAAACAACTAGACTAGATGACTCGCACAAGGCGCACTCGACGCTGGCAAGGACGATGAGACTACCAGAGCTGAAGAAGAAGCTTTTGGTAGGATATATTCATTCATTCAATACCAAGTATATGGGCTAGTATGACTTATGTAAATGGATGGCAAAGAGTATGTATTCATATTGTAATTCTTTTGGATTGTAAGAACTCATAATGTGATTAATAAAATTTGATTGTTACTCTGATTTCATCTCTGGCACTATAACGGGTGTGTTTTATATTGTTGTGATGGGTCACAAAGATGTAATTTATTTTATTTTAAAATAAGTTCAAGTATTGTGGACAGAAATGGAGACCAGAACGACCGGATCCCGGACCCCGAATCTGGGGGTGTTACAACAGAGGCATGCCTGTATACATCTATTAACAAGCCTAATTGTTTGAATTATTTTGCATTACTCACATGACCCTTTGACTAAGGGAACCTCTAGCTGTAGAGTCTCTACTTGTTTTAGTACTTGTAATAGGCATCAAAATTCTATCTGTGTAACTGTATAAATTAGTCATGAAATAATTCTTGAAAGAAGATCCAGAGATCATGCCTCAAGCTTGAAGAACAAGACTGTCAAAATAAACACAATTGGATTTTGAAGACTGAAGATTTGCCTAAGTACCAATTCGAGAAGTATGTTCTGTTCTATTCAAGAAGTCTAGCTTTCGAGAAGTCAGGATTCGATATCTCTGAAGGCACTGTTCGATATCTCATTTGATAACTCAGAGATTCGACATGGCTAACTCTCTATTCGAGAACTCAAGAAGTCAACAAGTCAAAACATCATTCGAGTTCTCTAAAAAGTCAACAAGTTAAAGCTGCATTCGATACCTCAAGGACTCAAGAAGCTATTCGACATCTCAAGGATTTCATAAGTTAAAAGCTCTATTCGATAAGTCAAAGATTCCTGAAGAAAAAACTAATTTGAGAAGTGGTTCAATATGTCAATTATACAGTATTTGAGAACTCAGAGTTATCTGTCAAGTCAATTCTAGTTCTCGAATCAATCACTTGGTTACTTCTCGAATTCAATCTTGAAGACAAAATACTGAAGAATTGTACAAGTTAGAAACCTGCAGCAAGCCAAAACACTTTCAGGACCACAGTACTGTAAAGTGCTTTTGGAAAAGTCTACAAGAAGCTTAGAGAGTTGTTACAGGAGACAAGCTGCTAAAGAAGTGGATCTGAACAGAGTTAAAGGAAGTCAAATCTCAATCCGTTTGGATGTTACTAAAAAAGGATAGACATGTTAGAAAGTAATTTTGTCTATCACCTTATTTGTAGTAAGTAGGTTGTACTCATGTTCTATAAGAGTACAACCTCACTTCTCTAGCAATTAACAAGATAAGTTTTTAGAAGATTTCTCAACACAACCTAGAACATCTCTCTGAGAAAACAAAGCTGAGAATACTACCATTTGTATTCACAGTTTGTAGCAAAACTTATCTAATAAAATATTAGATTAAAGTGAGTGATCTTTTTCTAGTGTTTACATTCCTCATTTACACATTCTGTAGAACACGAACACACACTCTTGCTACACAATTAGATTCAAACACTCAAACAATCTTTACTTAAAAGCCATATTCAAGAAAAGTTTAAGAAATACATTCACCCCCCCTCTGTATTTCCTTGTCGGTATATTCATACTCAACAAGTGGTATCAGAGCAGGCTGTTGATCAAAATAGAAAACGATCATGAATATTAATACACCAAAGACAACAGGAATGGTGAAGGTCCCTAAGTTTGACAAAGATAATTTCAATCTCTGGAAGATAAAGATGATGTTGTTCATCAAAGCCTCTCACCCTCTTTATCTTGAGATTCTCAAGAATGGTCCCTTTGTTCCACAACAAGAGATCCCTGAAAAGACTTTTGGAACCACAACCATTCCAAGATCTTATGTGGCCAAGGAACCATCCAAATGGATAGATACAGAAAAGGAGATGGTTTCTCTTGACAATCATCTCATGCTGTTAATCATAAACTCAATGGATATGTTAATGTTTGCAAACATAGCATCCTGTACTACTGCTAAAGAGATGTGGGATCATATTGAGGTTCTGTGTGAAGGAACAGATGAGGTCAAGGAGAACAAGAAACAGATACTGGTCACACAGTATGAAGCTTTCATGGCACAGCCCAAAAAAAAGCATTACTGATATGTTTGGGAGATTTCACAAGTTGGTTACTGAGCTACAGATGAATGGAAAAGTCTACAGCACCAAAGAACTGAATATGAAGTTTCTATTGTCTTCACCAAACCATCTAGAGAAAAGGGTCATTTCTCTAAGGGAAAGAGATTTGAACAGAGTCACATATGATGTGCTCTATGGTGTGCTAAAGACTCATGAGCTTGAGCTGTTACAAAAAAGGGCAATTCAAGCAAATCAAGGTAAAATGATAAACACATCATGCGCCTTGATTGTCAACAAATCTATTCAAGAACTTGAAGCCTCTACAAGCCATTTGAGGATTGAAGAAGTAGTGGATGAAAAACCAGTAGTGGAGATGCCTGAGACTGTTGCTACGAAACAGGAAGAAGAAGGATATGAATTCTACACTCTTGAGGAGTTAGATGGCATGGAAAATACTTCATATGCTTTCATGGCTAGAAAATTTCCAAACATTAGATTCAAGAGAAAGCAGCCCTTCAAACCTAGACCTCAGAATCATTCATTCAACAAGAGTAAAGCACTTGTGAAGCCAAACAAGAATAAATTCAAAGCTGGCTATGTGGATAGGTCATCTGTGAGATGCTATAGATGAAATGATGTAGGGCATTTTGCTAGTGAATGCAAGAAGCCTAAAAAGAAGGATAAAGAGTTTCTAGAGCTTGAAGCTAAGTATGAGGCCCTTCTCAAAAAGCAAACACCAGGCAAGGCCTAAATAGCTGAAGGGAAGTGTTGGGATGATACTGATAGTGATGAAGAAGAGCAAGAATTTTGCAACTATGCCTTGATGGCCAATTCTAAGGATGAAACATCTTCATCAGACCCTCTGGTACCATCTATCACTACCATAGACATGTCTGTTTCTGAATATAAGGATATGATTGAACAACTATCTGTTGAAATGTTTAATATTCACACTAGTATGACTGCTGCTAATAAAGAGATTGCTAAACTATCTGCTAGAAATGAATTGTTAAACAAAAATAATGAGGAACTTGAGCTAACTGCTATGCAAGTAGAAAACCTTAAGAAAGAAGTTGAATATCTACAGAATAAGGTTCTATGTGCTAGTCAGGTTGAAAAGGCTCTTAGGGATGAACTTATTGAGAATGAATTCAAACTAAAAACTTTTAAGAACTCCTAGTCTATTGCAGGCCTATCATGAGAAATATCAAGAGAGTCCTAAGGTTGCAATTGGTTTTGACTATGACACTCTCAAAAAGAGGAAAGGCTGTGCTGTCATTGAAAATGACAAGGTTGTTCATGAGAATGTGCCTCACATTTTGAAAAATGCTAAGTCACCTATCTTCAAAGAATCAACACTTGAAATTGATGAGGAAGCCTTACTCATCAAGCAAATGTTGAATGATGAGGATGAGGCATAATCAAGTGAACAATCAGCACCCCCTAAGTGTGAGAGTGCCAAATTGAAAACCAAGGAACCAGTAGGAGTTAGACCTAGAATTGAGAAATCAGTTAAGTTTGAATCAGCTAGAAAGAATGAATCTGGAAAGAATGTGGTTAAGAAGAAACAGAACAGAAATGGGAAACTAGGGATTAACAAGGATAATAACTATGCTTATGTGCCCAATGCCCCTAGGAAAACTTGTCAAAACTGTTTCAGTACTAATCATTTGACTCATGCTTGTAAGAAACCTGTAGGTAGTGTGCCTAAACCTTTCTATGATTTTTCTGTGCCTTTAAGACATAGAGATGCTCCATTCTGTGATAAATTTGACTGTATGCCATGAAATATGAATGTTATGACTAGTTGTTTTAATCTGAGAAGAAAATTCGTTGATGGATGTATCAGTCACAATTCTCACACACACTACACAAGGTCAAAGTCTTCAAGTCCTCCTAAAGCTAGAAAGGTACCTCTGTCACCCAAGTCTGAGAACTCAACTTCTAAGACTTCTAGCAGTGATAAAAAGACCGTTCCTAAGAAAATTGATAAGCATGCTATTTATGATAAAACTGTGTCTAAGCCAGGTGGACCCAAACTTTTTTGGGTACCAAAGAAGAAGTAATACCTTTGTGTTTGCAGGGCAAAGAACAGGAAAAGAAAGTCATGTGGATTTTGGACAGTGGATGCTCAAACCATATGACTGGTGATATGGCCCTGCTATCATAGTATGAGGAAAAGGCTGGCCCTATGGTTGCTTTTGGAGATGACAGCATTGGCAACACATTAGGATAAGGAAAACTGAAAGTTGGTAATTTCATCATTGAAGATGTAGCATTGGTCAGAGGGCTCAAGCATAATCTACTAAGTATTGGTCAATTTACTGACAGAGATTTCAAGGTGAATTTTGACAAGGATAAATGTTTGATCACTCACAAGAAGACTGGTGAATTTTCCCTATCTGAAGTAAGGAAAGGAAGCCTATTTGTAGCCAATATGGATTCTGCAAGCAAGGATAAAATTTGTTGTTTTTACTCAAAAGCGTCAAATGAAGATTTTTGGTTGTGGCATAAGAAGTTATCATACCTGAACTTCAAAGCCATTAATTCTCTAATTAAAAAATAGTTAGTGAGAGACATGCCCATGCTTGAATTCTGTCAAGAAGGAGTGTGTGAGGCTTGTCAAAAGGGAAAGATGAAAAGGTCAAGCCCAAGTCAAAGACAGTGACATCAATAACCAAGCCCCTGTAACTAATTCATATGGATTTGTTTGGGTCTGTCAATATTATGTCACTTGCAAGAAAGAAGTATGCCTTGGTGATGGTTGATGACTATACAATGTATACATGGGTGAAATTTCTAGCATCAAAGGATGAGGCTCCACAAGTAATCATTGAGCACATAAAGAAAGTTGATAAAGAAGCAAAGGCCAACAATGCAAGTGTGATTGCATTAAGAAGTGATAATGGAACAGAGTTCAGAAATGCCATGCTTGAAGCATTTTACAAAGAGAATGACATTTCATAACAATTCTCAGCTCCAAGGACTCCACAACAAAATGGAGTTGTTGAGAGAAAGAATGGAACTCCAATTGAGGCTGCTAGAACAATGTTACTTGATGCAAAAATGCCTACATGTTTTTGGGCTGAGGCTGTGAGCACTGCATGCTATATTCAGAACAGACTCTCATCAACAAAAACACTGGAAAGACACCTTATAATTTGATGACTGGAAAGAAGCCTACCCTTAAGTATGTTCATGCTTTTGGAAGCAAATGCTTTGTGTTGAAGGATAATTCAGAGTATGTTGGAAAGTTTGATGCAAAAGCATTTGAAGGAATTTTTTTTCTTGGCTATTCTATGGAGAGAATTGCATATAAAGTTTATGTCATCAGTTGTAAGAACCCAGATTTTTTGTAGAATTAAAACTTTTATTATGTAATAGAGTACGAGTGTAACAGTGGTTCTGATAAATGAATATGAATGATTTTGATTCAAATGTTTATATGCCATGAGCAATGCAATTGGTTGACAACTTAGATTAGAATAATCTATCTCCTGGAAAGTAGGATATAGTAAATTTCAAAGAGGAAGATTACTCTCATGTCATCCAAATCGATATCTGTTATTAGTCCAGTGGTTCCGTAAAAGGGTTAAGGAACGCTCGGAAAAGCTCAAGGACATTTTTTCTAATTAAAAAGGAATAAAGAGAGAATAAGTGATGAATAGTATTTTTGGTGGAAATGGGAATATTATTAGATGACACTCTATAGAAGTACCCGGAACGGATTTCTGAGTTCGTATTAATGATTCAAGGGGAAAAAGTGTGTATGTAAAAGTTATCGGATTCTGAAAAATAGCACTTTTATTTTTCCCGAGAATTCCCTGAACACTGAAAGACCTAAGGACTTATTAAAAAGATTTAAGGGATTTAAATTCAAGAATTAAAAAGGAGGATTAAAGATGTGCGCAAAATATTAAGAAGGTTTCCGGTAAAACCCTAATTAGAAATCTTCGAGGTATACCTCCGAACGATCAATGAATTGAGCAATAACCGAACAAAGAAACAAGCAGGGGATCAAGATGCATGCATGTGCTAGTGGAAAATATCTAGTAACCAAGCTAGTTACAACAAGGAACTAGAACACTTAGAGATCAACCAAGTACTTAGCAATCAAACTACTAGTTAGCATGAATTCCACCAAAGGTCAACACTTGTCCATGCAAAAATACATCATCCATTGCATCACACCTTTATTAAAGCAACTTTAAGATGAGATATTATAAAAAACAACTCACTTTATATGTTAGATATAATTGATGTAATGTTTCAGTGTTTAAGTGTAACAGTGATATATCAGAGTTTAACTGGAAGGAAGTCAGAGTTTGGTAAAGTCTGACTGACGGAAGCTGGACAGAGTTTAGTAAAGTCTGTCTGGAAGCAGCGCGTACAGAGTCAACAGAAGATATTAGAGATCAATTGAAGATTGATATGGAAGCGAGATCTTTGGAGACTGGATAGCTATCAAAGAGATCGAGTTGACTTAGGAGACGTGTGACAATCTGTAATTGATATCATTGTATAGCTGATTATTAGGAATATCAATTAGAGATTGTATCGAAGCTGTATATTTTATAAATACAGTTAGGTTAACCCTAGAAGGGTATCGTGCATCGAACTATCTTTATTGAAACCTAGCAGCTCTTTGTGATAGTTTACATCACGAAGAGGGTTTTTAATATCAGAAGATTTAAAGTGCATAATCATCTTACTTGTTAAACTCTCATACGAATTTGATTATTAATTGTGTATTCGGCCTAACAAGTGGTATCAGAGCCAATCTGTTACTTTATTACAGGTTAAGATCCAAACACAACAATAATCATGTCAGCAATTCCTCCACCAACACCTACTAGTTCTGAAAAGGCTCTTACTACTGTGAGTCGTTATGAACCAATCAGGGTTCCTATTCTCAGGCCATCAGAGTATATCATGTGGAAGGTCAAGATGACTATGTTTCTGGAGGCTACAGATCCAGAATATCTTGACAGGATTATGAAGGCCCTCACAATCCTACAAAGCTATCTGCTGCAATCGCTGGTGAAGAAGCTAAAATAGTTCCAAAGGAAAAGAAGGACATGACTCCTGAAGATCTATCATCAATTGCTAAGGATGCGAAGGTTAGGCATTTACTGCATAGTGCTTTAGACAATGTTATGTCTAACAAAGTGATTAACTGCACCACTGCAAAAGAGATATGGGATGCTCTTGAAGTCAGATGTCAAGGAACTGCTGCTATTAAGAAGAATAGGAGAAACATACTCACACAAGAGTATGAGCACTTTGAGGCTAAACCTGAAGAGACCATGACAGAAACATTTGATAGATTCTGTAAATTTCTTAATGATCTGTCATTGGTCAACAAAGAGTATGATCTAGAAGACTCAAATCTCAAGTTTCTTCTTTCTCTACCTGAAAAGTGGGATGTGAAAACAACCACTATTAGAGACAACTATGAACTTGCTGAAACAGAGATTGATGAAATCTATGGGCTGCTCAAAACTCATGAATTGGAAATGGAGCAGAGAAACAAGAGATCAAGCAGGAAGGCAAAGTCTGTTGCTCTTAAGGTTGAAGAGAAGCCTCAGAAGAAAGAGGCATCAAGAAGGAAAATGAAGGAAAAGCTTTGGTCATACACTCAGAAAGTGAATCATCAAACTCTGATTGTGATTCAAACTCTTCTGAATCATCTGACTCTGAGGATGATGAAGAAGAAATGAGAAAAATGGCTGTGTTGATGGTGAAGACCTTCAAGAAAATGGGTTTCAAGAATTTCAAGAAAGGGAAAAGGTTTTCTAGAGATTCAAATGAAGACAGAAAAAGCTTCAGGAAGTCTGATAAGAGAGATTCAAGGGGAAAGAAGGATAAGTCTGAAATTCAATGCTACAAGTGCAAGGAGATGGGTCACTATGCTCCTGAGTGCAAGAAGGGTAAAACTGGAAAGGTACTCATCACAAAAGGCAGAGATTGGGCAGACACTTCAGATTCTAATGAAGAAGTGAACTATGCTCTCATGGCTACTACTGAATCAGAAACTTCTGAAAATCAGGTACCTCTAACTACCTATGCTTATAATATTGATGACATTTCTCAATTAAGAATTTATCATAAGTCATTGCATATAAGTTATAGGGATCAGACTTTAGAGAATGAGAGGATAAATCTGAAAATTCTGAACTTAAGGTTAGAAATAAACTTGTTAAAGAAAAACATGAAAATATGCAACAAGTTCAGAAAGAGAGAGATGATGCTGTTTCTATAAAACAGGATTTGCTTCAGAAATATAAACAACTAGAATCTGAGTTGGAGGAAGCAAATAAGAAAATTAGGACTTGGACTAATTCGGGAAAGGACACTCAACAGATTTTTCAAACAGACACTGTTGGTCTAGGTTATAATGAGGGAGATGAACTTAGATTTCAAAATCAAGTTAAAATCAGACCTCATTTTGTACATGGAGCCAGTAAATTTTTGTCTGATAATGAAAAAGAAGCTGTTAAAAGTGAACCAGTAAAAACTAGTGTTAAACAGGTTAATATTGGTTCAATGACAGATAAACAACTCAAACATAAACTGAAGGAGTTAAAATCTGTTAATAAACAGGGAGTGTCAAATAAGAACAGAAATGGAAAAGTAGGCATCACTTCAGGAAATAAACCAATGCTTGCTAGTTATGCTCCAAGAAAGACATGTCATAACTGTGGTAGTACTAAGCATCTTGCAAATTTCTGCAAGAAAAACAAAAATATAAATTCTTTACCTTCCAAGTCTGAGGTAAAGAAGGATTTTGCTAGAACTAAGCCACAGACTTTATGGACACACTGTGGAAGCACTTGGCATTCCATTTATACTTGCAGACAGTATCATGCTATCTATCATAATAACTATGAACTTAAACCCAATCTGAAATGGGTTAAAGTTAATACTGCAAGTGTAAACTTTGATACTGTTAGCTCAAACTCTGATAATGTTAATTCCGCTGCTAAAGCTAACAAAGTTAAGAATGTCAAAGGATCCAAGCAAGTCTGGATCCTTAAATCTAATCCTCAATAATTGCTTGTGATTGCAGGGCAACAAGAAGGCAACCCTAGTTGTGGACAGTGGATATTCAGGACACATGACTGGAAATAAAGCCCTGCTATCAGACTATGAGGAGAAGGCTGGCCCAAAAGTTTCCTATGGTGATGGCAATGTAGGAAGAACATTGGGATATGGCAATATTAATCTTGGAAATGTCATCATCAACAATGTAGCTCATGTCCCAGGACTCAAGCATGACTTGCTATCTGTGAGTCAAATCCGTGACAAGGGATATCATGTAGATTTTCAACCTGAATATTGTGAAGTTATCAGCAAATCTACAGGAAAAGTTGTTCTAGTTGGTCATAGGCAAAATAACATTTATGAAATCAAGCTTTTAATAGACTCTGTTGGAAAAGCTGTTTGCCTGTCTACAAGAATGTCTAGTGAAGAGAGTTGGAAGTGGCAAAAGAACTCTCACATTTGAACTTGAACAACATCAATGAATTGATCAGAAAGAATCTTGTAAGAGGACTCCCAAAGGCTCTGTTAAATGTTGATGGCCTATGTGATTCATGTCAAAAGGCCAAGCAAAGGAAGTCATCTTTCAAGAGCAAGACAGAATTTTCAATCACTGATCCTTATCATTTTCTGCATGTTGATCTCTTTGGTCCAGTAAATGTTATGTCTATAGCAAGAAAGAAATATGCTTTAGTCATTGTTGATGAATACACTAGATTCACTTGGGTGTATTTTCTAGCAAAGAAGGATGAAACTACATTAACTCTGATGGAGCATGTGAAGCTTCTGGACAAAGGATCAAGTACCAAAGTCGGAATCATCAGAAGTGATAATGGAACTGAGTTCAGAAATGCAACAATGGAAGAATTCTGCAAGGACAATGGAGTGAAGCAAGAATTTTCAGCACCTGGTACACCACAACAAAATGGTGTAGTTGAAAGGAAAAATAGAACCTTGATTGAAGCTGCCAGAACTATGCTTGATGAAGCAAAATTGCCAACTTATTTCTGGGCAGAAGCTGTTCAAACTGCTTGTTTTACTCAAAATGCTACACTGATCAATAAGCATGGAAAAACACCATATGAGATGGTGAAGAAAAAGAAGCCTAACCTGAAATACTTTCATATTTTCGGGTGCAAATGCTTTGTTTTGAAGACTCATCCTGAACAGTTGACCAAGTTTGAGCTAAAGGCAGATGAAGGAATTTTTGTTGGCTATCCACTGTCAACAAAGGCATTCAGAGTTTACAATCTGAGAACTAAAGTGATCATGGAATCTATACATGTGTCTTTTGATGACAAGAAGATAAATGGACTTGAAGACATAGATGAATATGATCAACTGAACTTTGAAAATGAAGATTTAAACTCTGTTGAAGAAAACTCTGATCAAACTATTCTGACAGACTCTGTTGAAACAAACTCTGAACCTCTACTGGTAAACACTGGAGAAACTTCTCAGCCACAACAAAGGGAAGAACCAGTTGAGGGGGAGCATGATCAAGATGAAGACTCAAACATTGATACTGAGTCAAATGAAAAATCTGGATCAAACTCTGATGATTCAAACTCTGAAAATTCAAATTCGGACTCTGGCCAGTCGAGTTCAGGGGGAGTCTCAGAAAATGAAGAAAGCCCACAACAAAATCAGGAGATCATGGATCAAGGGGGAGGATCACATGTTGACAGAAGTCATTTGCCTTCTACAAGGAAATGGACCAAATCACATACACCTGATTTGATAATTGGTGATCCAGATGCAAAAGTGAAAACAAGAAGTGCCACTGCAAGTGAATGTCTGTTTCATGCATTCTTGTCTAAAAATGAACCAAAGAAAGTGGAAGAAGCTCTTCAAGATGCTGACTGGATAACAGCAATGCAGGAAGAGTTGAATGAATTTGAAAGGAATGAAGTTTGGACCCTTGTACCAAGGCCAAAGAACAGATCTATTGTCGGTACTAAATGGGTTTTCAGAAACAAGACTGATAGTGAAGGTGTTATCACAAGGAACAAGGCTAGACTGGTAGCAAAAGGCTATACACAGCAGGAAGGAATAGACTATAATGAAACATTTGCTTCAGTTGCAAGATTGGAGGCAATCAGAATTTTTCTAGCATATTCCTCTCACAAGAAATTCAAAGTGTTCCAGATGGATGTGAAAAGTGCTTTTCTGAATGGGAAGCTTGAAGAAGAAGTGTTTGTTGAACAACCACCAGGTTTTGTGGACCCCAAATATCCAGATTATGTCTACAGGCTAGATAAAGCACTCTATGGACTTAAGCAAGCACCAAGGGCATGGTATGAAACTCTGGCTCAATTTCTCTTAGAAAGTGGATTCAACAGAGGTACTATTGACAAAACTCTGTTTTATTTCAAATCTGGGAGTGACTTGCTTTTAGTTCAGATATATGTTGATGACATTATCTTTGGGTCTACTAATGATAAACTCTGTAAGAAGTTTGCCTAGCTCATGCAGTCCAGATATCAAATGAGCATGATGGGAGAGCTTAGTTATTTTCTAGGCCTACAGGTGAAACAAACAGATGATGGTATCTTCATTAATCGAGGAAAATATACCAGAAATCTTCTCAAGAAATTTGGTTTGCTTGACTGTTCATCTACATCAACTCCCATGGCAACAGCAACTAAATTGGACAAAGACACAGGAGTTTCAGTGGATATGACAAACTACAGGGGCATGATAGGATCTCTTCTTTACTTGACAGCTAGTAGGCCTGAAATCATGTATGCAACCAGTCTTTGTGCAAGGTTTCAGGCAGATCCTAGAGAGCCACATCTGACAGCTGTGAAAAGAATCTTCAAGTATCTCAAGGGAACCATATCATTAGGTCTGTGGTACCCCAGATAATCAGATTTCAAGCTACTTGGGTATTCTGATGCAGACTTTGCAGGCTTTTCTTTCTCGATTTCTTGAAGACTGGCATCCATCTGCAGCCACAGAGTTTCAAGTTGCCTTTCCCAGTCAAAGGCATCAAACTCTTCACGAGTATAACTGAAGATATCTCTGTTCTCTACGAGATGGAGATTCTTTTCCTTGATGGTAAGTTTTGACATTGTTTAACGGTGTGTTGTGTGAAGGTTTTTTTTGATTTTCAGGAGAGAATGAAAGGTTAAAGGGATAGTGAACAAGTCTCTAGGCGTTAAATAGAGATGGGTAAGTAACGAAGTACTAAAACGCTTCGTATTCTGGTTTTTAATGGTTCCAGGTATTTTAAGAGAGTGTTATTTGTTTTTTTTTAAAATCAAATATTTTATTATTATATTCACAAATACACTTCTTAAAAGTACGAGCACATGTCCCACTCACCCATTATTGTGTCCCACTCACCCATTATTGTGTCCCACTCACCCATTATTGTGTCCCACTTACACATTAATCTAGGAACTGTTGAGTGTTTGAATACACAAACAATTGAGTTTTACTTTCACCCACTCACTTTTACATCTCACAGTTCTCTCAGTTTTCACTTACGCATTTTCACAAACACCTTTCCTACATACACTTTTATTTGTGATTTCTTGCAAATTTCTTGATACAATGGCTTCTAAACCATTCACTGCTCTTGGTCTACGTTTTGTCCCTAACAATTATGCAGCTCCACTCCATCATGAACGTGTTCCAGAAGCGTTTCATCTTATGCAGAATTTCTTGAGAGACTCAGAGATTGGACAAGCTCTGGTTGAACCTAGTTCTCTCTCTACATCTCAAATTGCTACTTTTTGGCAAAACTCGGTCTATGTGGATGGAGGAGAGAATGGGACTCCAAACATCATCTTCACTCATGAAGAACAAGAGTTTGTGATTACTCCACAAACTGTCAGAGAAACGATGGGGTTTGATACACACACCTCTTATACTTACGTTGCTGAACCTCAATTGAGACAGATGCTATAGGAGATAGGCTACATGGAATCTCTTGACAAGCTTGGCAGTGTAAAGAGGCCTAATCTCAGGAAGGAATGGAATTTTTTTTCTTCGATTGCATTACAAGGACATTCCAGAAGAAGGTCACTAACTGGGATGCTATTCCAATGGACAATCTACAAATCGGGTATTCTCTACTTTATGGCAGCAATTTTGATTTTGGTAGATATGTTCTAATGAATTTAGGTGATAAACTGTCAGAGTCTACTACAGTTTATTTTGCTCGATTTTGTCAAATGCTATTCACTGCTTGTGTATCTGGTTTAGAGATTGTTGAAACTTATGAAATTCAGCCTTTTAGAGTCAACAAGAGAATATTCTCTGATATGACTAATAAGGATGCTGGTAAAGAAAACCTACCTGCTTTTGTTCTGCCACTTGCTTTGCAGAAATTTCTCAACCAACCTCAAGACCAACCACAACCAGAACCACAACCTGAACCACTAAACACTGATCATACTCAAACCTTAAACACTGAACCACCTACATCACCTACCCAAACTATACCTACTCAACAACCTTCATCACCAATCACAAACACTGCTCCAACCCAAAACCCTCAATCTCCAATTACAAAACAATCTTCAAACACTTCACAAATAAACACTGAACCATCACAATCTCAACCACAACCACAGCCTAAAGCAAAAAGAGGCAGAGTAAAGCAATCAGCAGCAACTACTGAGAGACATGCAAGAACTAAGAAGTCAGTAGAGCCACACATCAAAGCAAAATAGACATCTCCTGGAGCTGTTTATACTAGAAGAATGATTCAAAGAGCAAAAAGACCTAAGTCACCCTCTGTGGTAGCAGAATCTAGTAAAGAGGATTCAGATGAAGTGCCTCTAGCTAAGAGAAGAAAACTAGTAATCTCTGATTCTGATGATGAACATGTTGAAGCTTCAGAGGTGGTTTCACAGCTAACACCTACTGTTGAGACTGAAAAAGATAAAATGCCTGCAGAGGTTGAAATGCCTGCAAAGGACAAAATGCCTGCAGAAGAGGATACTAGAGATGGATTTTCTCCAATGGATAATATTCTTGATTCATTCATGCCATTCTCTGATCCTATCTCATCTATTTTTGCTCAATCTGAAGCAACTGGTGCAGCTGATCAACCTACAGTTGTCCTTTCTGAAACTGTAGCATCACATACAGAATTACTCTCAGATGCTCACCAGACTGTTGAAGGAGGAGATGAGATTG
This sequence comes from Saposhnikovia divaricata, assembly GCA_036435485.1. Classification (NCBI taxonomy): domain Eukaryota; kingdom Viridiplantae; phylum Streptophyta; class Magnoliopsida; order Apiales; family Apiaceae; genus Saposhnikovia; species Saposhnikovia divaricata. The sequence goes on along the minus strand of CM071599.1, from coordinate 136,775,634 downwards.
ATCAAGCAACAAAGGCTACTTCTCAGCCTATGTCTATTGATGACAAAAATGTAAACTCTGTTGCTGAGCCTGAGCAACATGGAGAAAATCTTGACAAGGCTGCAGAAGAAATTGCAGAAACTGTGGCTGACAATGCTCAGCACAGTGTTTTACTTGAAGATGAACATGCTAAAGCTGCAAGTGTTGAACCTGAAGGTGAAACCAGTGCAAATTCTGATTCTTCTCTGAGTGCACCAGTGCAAACAGACAATAAACATACCTCTTTCACTCAACCTTGTAAGTCTCATGAAATTGAGAAAGCAAAACTTGCACAATTTGCTGCTGACTGGTACAAAGAGGATTGCATTTTTCCAAGAGGGAGAGCAGCTAATTTTGTTAAGCAAACTGCTGATACTATCTCCAATCCAGAGATTCTTTCTTGCTTAAAAGCAACTGTAGTTCAAGTCAAAACTCTGGATAGAAGATTTGATGAAACTACAAAGGCAATCACAGACTTGAGGACTGAGATCGTAACCAAATAAATGAAAATGGAAAGTGAGTCTAAACTCATGAATACAAAATTTTCTAAAGCTCAAGACAATCTCTTTGCCAGGCTGGGTAAAGTTGAAGAAAATCAGTCTGTCTTGTCTGTTAAAATAGATTCCATTGCAAACTCTTTGGAGTTGCTAAACTCCATCCTGATTCCTGATAATGTCAAAAAGGGGGAGAAAGTTGCAAAAACTGCTTGCAAACAACTTCAATCCTTTGAGAGGAAGGATGATGCTGCAGATGGAGGTGGATCTGAAAGAACCAAAAGAACAATTACAAGGTCTAGAGTAAACTCTGCTAAAGCAAACACTGCTGAAGGTCCACTGAATGATACAGAGTTAGCTGCAAACATGTTTCTTGAAGAACATGGAAATGATGTCACTCTTGAAGATGTAAAGGCTGAAGAGCTAAGGCTTAAAGCTGAACATGAGAAAAAGCTTAAATCTGGAAAATTCAAGAAGAAAGATGAAAAGGCATCAAGACCTGTTGTTAAAGGCATTAAGATAAATGAAAATGTCAATGCTGATCAGAGATTGTCTCATTAGCAGATGAGGCTAGATTGAAGCGTAAAGAAAAAGTTGTTGAAGTTGATAAGAGTTCAAAGAAGTTAAAGCAAGTTACAACCTCTGTTTCTACACATGTTGTACAAACTACTCTTCCAATTCATGATTTTGTGAGACCTGCTATTCTTGAGAATACTGAGAAAGTTCAAGGAGTTGATATTTTTCAAAGCAGAGCAATGATTGCTAAGCAACCTCATGATTTGGTTGGTTTAGGATCACACAGAGAAAGAACCCTGAATATTACTCCTAGAGATCATTCATCACTAGCTGCTCCAGGCAAGGGTGTCCTTCAAGTTAATTTGGACAAGCTGGAATCAGTACAGTTGATTCATCAAAGAAGTCTAAACAAAGACTTTCAGCTGTATTTCATGGAGGATGGGACTGTTTACAAAGTTGGAGAGCATGATATTCATTTGAAAATGTATGAAGAACTGCAGTATGTTTTACATATTTTCAAAGTGAATAACAGTCGTACTTACCGAGCTGCAGAAGTGCTTAAATACCAGATGGAAAGATCAAAGATGATTTGTGGAATTAAAGACAAGTCTGAATATGTACCAAAGTACTTAGATTACAAAGGAAGAATGGTCGAAATGAAGAGAAACAGTGCTAAGTTGAGAACTGATTTGGGTATCACTGTGCTTGAATTCAATTCAGAATCAGAAAAGTCATACTTTATCAGACTTGGAAATGAAATGAAGAGGAACAACATCTATGATTTGAGATCAGCTATTTATCAGACAGATGGTACAGATTCTAAGCTTCGAGAGATCAAGCTACAGATGGAAAGAGTACTTAAAGTTGCAGAAGAAAGATTGCTAACAGAGTATTTAAGGATAGCATGGGATGTTGAAAGGATTAAGTAATTTATGCTCTGTAAGTTTTACGTATTTTCTGTAATTTTGTTAAGTATCAGTTTAAACTCTGTTTAGTTATTAAACACTGTATATGATTATTTGTTTTTGACATCATCAATTATTTATTAACTTGTGCATTTTTGCTAATGAACAAGTTGGGGGAGATTGTTAGATATAATTGATGTAATGTTTCAGTGTTCAAGTGTAACAGTGATATATCAGAGTTTAACTGGAAGGAAGTCAGAGTTTGGTAAAGTCTGACTGACGAAAGCTGGACAGAGTTTAGTAAAGTCTGTCTAGAAGCAGCGCGTACAGAGTCAACAGAAGATATTAGAGATCAATTGAAGATTGATATGGAAGCGAGATCTTTGGAGACTGGATAGCTATCAAAGAGATTGAGTTGACTTAGGAGACGTGTGACAATCTGTAATTGATATCATTGTATAGCTGATTATTAGGAATATCAATTAAATATTGTATCGAAGCTGTATATTTTATAAATACAGTTAGGTTAACCCTAGAAGGGTATCGTGCATCGAACTATCTTTATTGAAACCTAGCAGCTCTTTGTGATAGTTTACATCACGAAGAGGGTTTTTAATATCAGAAGATTTAAAGTGCATAATCATCTTACTTGTTAAACTCTCATACGAATTTGATTATTAATTGTGTATTCGGCCTAACATTATGCATTATTGTTCAAGAGCAAACAAGCAAATACTCTCCCCCCTTTTTACACTCCATTCGGCCACAAAGAAATTCAAGAACAAGAATCAACCTTCCAACCATCATATGATCTTCAAACTTTTATGGTGAGTCTTATAATTCATAAAAATGATCTCCTAAAAATCTTAGCCTCAAACTCCTCTTTTTCCATTTTCAAATAAATCATTCAAGAGGAGTATGAATAGTGATCTTCATGAACTAACCTTGTTTTTCTTGATTTCTTTGATGATCTAATCTAGCTTAAGCACACCCAAGGACCATACAAAGCTTAGTAAGGCTAGTACATACTCCAAAGAAGGTATAACCACTTAAAACCCTAGCTCTTGTTTTGAGATTTATGTCTGTTCTTGGTAGTTTTAACTTAGTTATGATTATGGTGATGTTATAAGCACGAATAGTTAGTGGTTTAGTGATTTAAGTAATATGATGCATATAGTAGTGAAGCATGATATTCTTGGACTTGTTGAGATGAATAACATGTGTATATGTTGTATGGATGCCCGGTGTGGCTTGGTTGTGTTGAAAAGATTTTTGGAACGTTCGAATTATGGCCGTCGTAATGCCAAAATTTCGTTAGATCTTGAAAACTGTGCATAATCAGTAGGTATAATTCACTGAACTTGTCAATTATATGCCATCCCTTATATATCTCGAGTCATAGATCATTTTGGCGAAAGAATATAAGCAAACGGACTTACGGTTTAGGAATTATGGCCGATTTACTAAAAGTGGTTCGAAACCGTAAATGCAAATTCGTAATTGAAATTGAACCCCCTTAACTCGAGTAATTTAGTGACGAATCTTAGTAACTAAATATTAGGAATCATAAGGAAGGTGTGAGAAAAGACCTCGTGAGAAACGGATTGTTTTTCAATTTTATAAAAATGTTTGAATCGAGGTTAAGCGCGAACGAACCCCTTAAAAGTACACTTGGTTATAACTTTGGTAAATCACTTAGAAAATAAGCAATAAAACTCAAGGTATAATCTTGGTTCCTAAACGACCGACCTTAGAACTTACATGGATTAAGTACCTATCAATTGTAAGTGTAATGACATGCCTTAATAGCGAACCAATATCGGGTCATAACGGTATTAGTAAGAGTTACACCAAAGAATGTATAACGGGATAACTCGAAAACGTGTTTCGACTTAAGTTAAGTTATACTTAGCCTTTTTAAAAAGTGTTAAGTAATTAATCTAGAATATTCTGATTGTTTATAGATCACCGAGCAGACCCGGGACACACTACCTCGACCCGACTACCAGGCAGGTTTCCAATACTTTGGAACTGTTGTTGTGATAATATATATGATTTGATTTTGTTATACATATGCCATAGCATGCATGCCTACTTTCAAGATATATTGTGATACTTCTTCCTTGAATTATTGTTGGCTTATAAGCTAGATAGATAACGTATCGGTTATAAGCCGGGTATTGCTAAGACCCTTAAAGAAGGGCATATGAATCTCATTCTTCGAATATAGACCGAGAGTCAGTATTTCTTGATATATCGTGATCATTTTCGGAGAAAAATATTTAAGTAAATATTTTTCCATTATTTATGTAATAAATATTATCTTGAACATTCATTTGAACTTTATTTAATCGATGAATATTATATTCAATAATCATTTAAAGTCGATTCAATTATCGAATATTATTTCAAATATTCATTTGATAATTATTTCTTCAATAAGTATTATTAACTTGAATATTCATTATTTATTCAATGAATATTATTTTGAATATTCATTTCATAATTATTTCTTCAATAAGTATTATTAATTTGAATATTCATTATTCATTCAATGAATATTATTTTGAATATTTATTCGGGGTTTATTTTTAGCAACATTAAAACTATTCTTTAAATATTTATGATTTAATAAATATTCTTTGAATATTTATTTAATTCTTCTAACTCATTTTAGAAACAATTTACTTCATTCAAATATTATCTTCGACCATCGAGTATTATGTAAATTATTCTGAGCCTATTCATTATTATTCTTATCAAGGAAGGTTCTCACCGATTTTATTCTTCATTCAAAACTATCTTCCAAATTATAAGGAAATCTCACTTGAGAAATGTTATTTATCTTGTTGACTTCCCGGTCATAAATCTTTTGAAACTATTCTTTTCATTCACAACTTGGTTGCTACTTATTTATTGAATCCTTGTGTACCTTCTCATCATTCGAGGGGTAAGAATGTTGGAACAAGTTGGTATCCATTAACAAGCATCAGCTTGGGAAATATTGGTGAATTTTACTTTCCAACTAGATACGATTACTTTGTGGAGTCTTATCAACAAGTATTATACTTGGGGAAATGGGGACGAACTTTACGTTCAGAGTCCAGGATTCTATTCGAACTAGGAGTTTTGTAAGAGGCCGAGTAGCGTTGGTCCATCCCATTTGGCCCAACCGTTGGTCGGGGAGATCTAACAGGGCGGTAGACAAGTAAATCCGTCAGCTCTTCCTTCTATTGGTAGTAAATCTAATTTGATCTGTACAATCTACGACTGATCATCGTAAGGATTTGAACAGCGGGCACATTGAATACTCCAGCATTAGTTCATCATTCAAATTTATTTATTTTCTGCAACATGAGATATCCTTCTTGTTGACAGGTTTTGAGTACTGATCAGAACTGAAAGTACCTTTGCTTATCCTGCAACGCTATCTTTTACAGTATGCTGGTACTATATTCGTAAATGCATGGCATGTGGTTTCGTCGATATTGTTGACTTGTTGTATATATTATTGTTCAGTCATATATTACTGTTGGTGGGCTATTGCTTACCCTTGCACTATTATTATATCACAACAACAGCTAGGTTTGATGGCCCGCGTAAGGCGTACTCGGCGCAAGCAGGTGACCCCAGCCAGAGGGACTACCCGCTGAGTTTATCGCTGCCATTGCTGAGGTAGATTGGAAGCTTTTGTTTCAGCCTTAATTATATGTATAATTAATGTAATCAACGGCAAAAACTTTAAACTTATGTTGTTATCCTTTTGGATTGTAATAACTTTTATTCGTGGATTCTATAATTAGCAGACTTATTTCAATTTCATCTCTGGGACTATAACTGTTTGTGTGTGTGTGATGTGATATTATTGCGGGGTCACAGAATGTGTTTATTTATTTGGGCTTAAGTCAAGTATTATTGTTAGAATTAAGACCGTAACGACCCGATCCCTGACCCCGGATCTGGGGCTGTTACAGAAATGGTATCAGAGCGAGAGTTATATATCCCAAGAGATGATGCGATGTTATATAATAATAAATTCACTAAGATAATAAGAACTCTTGCCAAGTTCACCTAAAACCCTTACGGGAACTTTTAAGTATTATGATAGTAACATAGTTCCTCTTGTGTAGGCGAGCGACATCTCTGATCCAGAGGCTTTTGAGAGACAGCACAATGAGGCGATTCAGGCCACCGACGACAGAGTGGTAGTTGATTCTAATGAGTTGTATAGGACCAGAGATCCTTATTATGATCGTTTGGGTGACGAGGATGGAGATACAGAGATTGTTGAGTCTGAGGAGGAGGTGGACCCTGAGGAGGTCCAGGCTGATACAGATACTGAGGTTGTTGAGTATGAGGATGAGGAGGATCCGGAGGAGACACAGCTTATAGATGATATTAGGGTGATGAAGGAGGACACTGATATGACTACTGAGCAGGTTGTGGCTGCTGTTGTTGGACAGACTGTTGATGAGGGTACTGAGGGAGATGTTGATGAGCCAGTGGATGATACTGTGGGGAGTTCAGGACTTCGTGTGCCACCCATCTCTGTTGAGAGAGCCCCTACCCCACCACCACTACCTGTGAGCCCATTTTCTGAGGAGTTTGAGGAGCTAACCAAGAGCCGCAACAGACAGAGGCCGCACCTCCAGCAGAGCCATCTACCCCACCCCATATTCCGATAGAAGGGATACCAGTGTGTGTGCATAACTGGATTGTGAGCAGACTTTTTGTAGAGATAGCAGTGACTAAGGCCAGGTTGGCAGAGTCCAGGAGGGAGCTAGCAGTTGTGAGAGCCGCCCAGATGAGATACCAGGGCAGGAGGTGTAACAGTGATCGAGCTAGGCACAGGGAGGTGACCTGTATTGAGCTGAGGGCTCGGGTGAGGATGCGACAGTTACCCCTAGATCCGGGGTCCGGGATCCGGTCGTTACGGTCTCCAGTTCTGTCCACAATACTTGAACTTACCTCAACATAAAATAAATTACATCTTTATGACCCAACACAAGAGTATAAAACACACCCGTTATAGTCCCAGAGATGAAATCAGAGTAACAATAAAATTTTATTAATCACATTATGAGTTCTTACAATCCAAAAAAATTTCAATATGAATACATACTCTATGCCATACATTTGCACAAGTCATACTAGACCATATACTTGGTATTGAAATAATGAATCTATCCTACCAATAGCTTCTTCTTCAGCTCTGGTGATCTCGTTGTCCTTGCCAGCGTCGAGTGCGCCTTGTGCGAGTCATCGGGTCTAGCTGTTGTTGTGTTATAATAATAAAGCAAGGGTGAGCAATAGCCCACCAACAATAATGTATAACTGAACGATAATATATAACGGTTCAAAAGTATCTTTCAAACCATATGCCATGCATTTACGGAAATGATGCCAGTATAATATCAACGATGAAGTTACAAGGTAACTCAAAATGTAAATATATGGGGGGGAATATCTGCTATGTTGAAAATAAGCAAGATATTATCATTTATCATATAAAGAGGAAATTGCAAGGAAAATATTGCAATTCCAGTTATTAACATTTTTCGAAGTCCTACAACCTGAAAGAAGTCTCTTCGATACGTGTTGCGGAAGACACCGTCAACCTGAAAGAAGTCTCTTCGATACGTGTTGCAGGGAATTCCAAATTTGGGAGATGAACCAATACTGGAGTCATCACGCGCCAGCTGTCCCACTCACTGATGATCAGTCGGGGATGGTACAGCCCAATATAGTTTACTACCAGTAGAAGGAAGAACTGACGGCTCCACTTGTCGATTGCCTTTAATAGTAACTCCCTGGCCAATAGTTAGGCTTTGTGATGGACCGCGCGACTCGGCCTCTTACACACGACTCTTAGTTCGAATAAATCCATAGCATTGAAACGTAGAGTTTGTCCTCCCTTCCCCAAGTGAAATACTTGTTGATAAGACTCCACAAAGTAGTCGTATCTAGTTGGAAAGGAAAATTCACCAACATTTCCCAAACTTTTGCTTGTTAATGGATATCAACTTGTTCCGACAATCTTACCCCTCGAATGATGAAAAGGTACACACAGACTTAATGAGTCCATAGCAACCAAGTTGCGAGTGAAAAGGATAAATTATGAGATTTATGACCGGGAAGTCTACAAGGTAAATAACATTGCTCAAGTAGGTTTCCCTATAACATGGAAGTTTGAGCGAGCATTTAAATCCTTCAAGATAGATTTAAATGAAAATAAAGAGTTGGGAACCTTTCCTTGATAAGATAGTCATAAAAAGACTCCGAAATATTTACATAATAACTGGAGGTGAAAGATAATCTCCAAATAATATAAATCAGTATAAAAAGAATTTAAAAGAATTAAATAAATATTCGAAGAATATTTATTAACTGAATAATAAATACGGAATATCATTAAATCATAATATTGCTCGTAAGTAATCCTCGAATGAATATATAGAATTATTTGCTAAATAAAACCCTCCTTAAATGAATATTCAAAATAATATTCATTAAATAAATAAACTCCAATATATGTTTAAAATAATATTCAATAAAAAAGTCAACCTTAAATGAATATTTGAAAATAATATTCATCTAATATTTAATCTTCTAAATGAATATCCAAATAACATTCATTTAATAAATAGTCTTCTAAATGAATATCCAAATAATATTCATCTTAATAAATAATTTTCTAAATGAATATCCAAATAATATTCATTTAGTAATCAAAACTTTAAAGGAATAATCGAAATAATATTCCTTAAGTAAATAGAACTTCCAATGAATATTTCAAAATAATATTCATCAAGTACATAAAACCTTAAATGAATATTCGAAAGTAATATTCATTTAATAAGTAATATTCTAATGAATATCAAAATAATATTTATTAAATAATCAACTCTAAATGAATATTCGAAACTAACATTCATTTAATATCTCTCGACTGAGATAGTACTCGAATAACATTCCTCGAAATATTTCCAAGTAATTGATACTTTATGGGAATATAAATAACGTTTAATAATAACATTTCTCAGATAAATAATAATCTGTCGTTGGAATCTCTCCGGGTCTCCACGACTATTTATATCTCAAAATACCGACTCCCGGTCTATATTTAGAATAAATATCATATGCCCTTCGCTAAGGGTCTTACCAAAACAATCCGGCTTATCACTGATAGTTCGTATCTAGTCTATAAGCCAACATCAATTCAGGGAACAAGTATTACAAAAACCAGAGTCACAATATAATTGGAAACATGCATGCATGCGATGGCATATGTAAAACAGAATCATATACGTATACTATCACAACAACAGGTTCAAAGGTTTGAACACTTGCGTGGTACTCAAGTGTGGGTGGAGATAGCGTGTCCTGGGTCTACTCGATGATCTATAAAGAATCAGAACATTCGAGATTAACCACTTAACGCCTTTTAAAAGTCTCAGTATAAACTTCACTGAAGTCGAAACACGTTTTCGAATTATCTCGTTATACACCTTTTAGTGTAACTCTTTTTATCACCGATATGATCCGACATTAGTTCATTATTAAGACATGTCATCATACCCACACTCGGTATATACTTAAGTCATATAAGTTCTAAAGTCGATCGATTACGAACCGAGATTATACCTCGAGTTTTATCGTCCATTTTCTAAGTGTTTTACCAAAGTTATAACCAAGCGGGTTTTTAGGGGTTCGTTCGCGTTTAACTTTGATTCAAACATTTTTATAAAATCGGAAAATGATCCGTTTGATATGTGGTTTTCTTTCATACCTTCCTTATGACCCCTGGTATTTATTTACCAAGATTTTCCACTGAGTAACAAGCTTTACGAGGGTTCAATTGAAGTTGCGAACTTTTACTTACGGGTTCGAACCAATTTTAGTAATTTGACCATAACTCCTAAACCGTAAGTCGGAATGTTTCGATTCTTGCGCCAAAACGATCTATGGCTCGAGATATATAAGGTCAGGTCATATACTTGTCAAGATCAGAAAATTATGGCTACTGTTATGCACGAATTTCAAGGATTAGCGAAATTTTGGCATTACGACGGCTACAAATCGGATATTTCCAAAATTACAATCCCCCAATAATCATGGTATCCATTCCAAACAACACATATACATGATTTCTAACCATGAACTGAGGCCAAACAATGCCTTTCCATTCATCTAACTATTTTTACATTTTTCAAAGCCTAATCACATCCCTAAGAGCTATACATGCATATAACATCCAAAACTCCATTAAAACTCAAGGTTTCAACCAAGGTTGTCAAGAGTTATACCTTCCGTGGAGTGGGTACGAACTTAATAAGCCTTGGGTAGTCCTTGTATCACCCTAGTATAGCTTAGATCATCCTTTGGAAGCCATACAATCAAGAAAACAAAACATGAAAATCATAAAGTTACTATTCATCCTCATCTTCATGATTTTATTTGACTATGAAAGACATGGAATTAGAGGCTATAATTCATAGGATATCTAAGTTAGGAAATATAGAACTCACCTAATTAATATGAGAATTGTTTAATGGTTGAAGCTTGGATTTCCCCTTGCCATTTAGAGCTTGGCCGAGAGCACCTATGGTGTGTTCTTGGTGTTTGGTTTTGTTTTGCTAATTGTTTTGTTAAGTGTAATGACTTGATACAAGTAATGCCTATCTATATATGGATGCATCTTCTCTTTTGTGTTGTTAGAAAGCTATTGGACCAAGTGTCACCAATCTACTTGACCACTTGTTTCCATTACATTAAGCATTCCCTTTTTGGCTACAATGCAAAAACACCACTTCTTTGTTTAGTTGACTTATATGTAAGTCACTTTGTTCTTTCTTTCTTCCACCAATTAGATTCCCTTTTTGTCTTGTTAAATAAATCAATACGTTAAGACATATATGTTGCATTCCCTTGCTTTACTGTGGCACAACTTTGTTGATCGTTCGGAGGAATACCTCGAAGATTTCTAGTTATGGTTTTACCGGAAACCGTCTTAATATCTACACCATCATTTTCAATTCTCTTTAATAATTCTTGAACCTATATTCCTTAAATCCCTTCAATAATTCTTTAAGTCTTTCAGTGTCCAGGGAAATCTCGGGGAAAATAAAAGTGCTATTTTTCAGAATCCGACAGTTTTTACATACACTCTTTTTCCCCCTGGATCACTAATACGAACTCAGAATTTCGTTCCGGATACTTATATATCGCGTCGTCTAAGAATATTCCTATGTCCACCCAAAATCACTATTCATCCTTTTTTCTTTACTCATCTTCTTAGGGTTGTACAATTGTCCCTGATCTCTTTCGATCGTTCCTTAACCTTTTTACGGACCCACTGGACCAATAACAGATATCGATTTGGATGACATAAGAATAATCTTTTCCTTTAGAATTATCAAATCTCAATTCCCTAGGAGATAGATAATTCTTATCTAAAGTGTCAACCAATAGTATTCTTCATGGCATATAACATTTGAATCCAAATCTATTCCTTTCATTCATTATCTCAATCGTTACATCGTAGTTGTAATCACTATTCACCATTACCTCAGTACATAAATAAAAAGTTTTAATTATATCCAAAATTTAGGGTTCTTACAGTCTCCCCTCCTTAAAAGGATTCCGTCCTGGAATCAGGTAGGAAGCAAAGAGTCGTTTGTCTGTCATTCACTTTTTAGCTTCCCGGTCAATTCTTAGTCGTTCTACCCTTTCTCAGCATATCTTCTAGTGCTACAATCCATACTTTATCCTTTTTCCATCAACTTTGCTACTTTTCATACAACACACTATCCGGGTTATACGCTTACTCATTCTTATACTATTATCCTTATTGATATCCGTAGTGGCTTTGGTATCACTATCGTGCTGCGAATTCGGAGATAACCTTACTCGCACCATGCATTTCCTGATCGCCTTAATCTTCACAATCTCGATCAATATAGAGAAGTGGAAAGATTTATTGAGAGATCACTATGATCAATGAACATTTGCTATATTGCATAGTTAGTACAGAAGGGGGCCAGCCTTTAGTACTTGACAAGTAATTTAAACAAGTTATGGTATTCCACTTAGACTTCTATCACATAGACAGATAGTCACGTAGCAGTACTTCCCCTCCTTAAAGGGTTGTTCTTCTCAATTCATAAAGAAGATGAATAAGGTAAGAAAAAAAAAAGTTCTAAAGGATTATAGAAATTTTTCATGATTGTAAAATATCATACTCAGAATTTACCTCTGAACTATAGAGGTTCATTAAGGAAGAAATTAATCATAATTATATCCAATACTATTTGATCGTAACCTCACGTGTCAACATATATTGCCACTTTTTCCACTATTCTCTGGACCTGTACTCTGGTTCAACCTTAGCAACACTTACTTTTGGAAAATCTTTGAACCTCTCAGGTTAAATCTTAGTTTCTCGCTTGACACCATTGTTACTGACATTCATGTCATGCTACTAGCTTTTTCATATCTATAATATTAACACTATCAGGTTCTCATCCCGAGAATTCATCAGAAAACCCTTTTATTAATCCATTCATAACATTCCTTGCTTCATATTCCATAGTTGCTTTCCCAGTCTTTTCTTTATCAATCACATCCTTCTTATTATCTAATTCTTATTTACTTTCACCTTCATCTCTTTATTGAGATATCTTTTGCACTTGGTACCTCCTTATTGGTATCCCGTTACATTTACTCTATAATCATCACATTATTCCAATTTAAATTCTTCGAAATGAATCTAGCCGATCCCTTTAACTTAGATTCAATATAATCTACTTCTGTCCACTTGTTTCTCATCACTTATTCTTTTCTACCCGCGGTTTTCCACAGGCTGTCTTTCGTAAGTCAGACCAGGTCGTACATCTACCTACTCGCACTCTTATCATCTGTTGAGCATCTGCGTTTTACTGGTGTAGCTTTGCCACATGAAACACGTTACTACCATGCTATAAGCTTTGGGGGTAAAACTGGCTCGAATGCCACCTTTCAAACACTTTTAAACTCTCAGGTGGCCTAATAAGTCTCATTAATTCTTTCTACGGGAATACATTTAGCATCATGAATCATCACCCTCATATTCTCTATCTTGTTTGCGCAGAAGTACACTAACACAAACTTGCTTGTCATTCATCAACATGCCATTTAGCTTATCAATAGCAACACTTTCTTTATCTTTACGTTGTCATCTACTTTCTTAGAAGAATCGCCATCGCTTGTTGTTTAAATATTGCGTTAATAGCTAACCATACGGGTTTCAAATCCTTTAGGGAGATAGAGTAATCACTATCCCTATTCCATAAGGAGCACTTCCTGAACTTGATGTAGATATCACATGAAGTAGATAAAATTGCAGAAGAGTTTCAAGCATCGCAGCTATGTCCAGTTGATGAAACTATCACTCATGCATCTTCCATAAAAGACTGGAAACTTAACGGTTTACTTCGTTAATTTTGTATCACGGTCCTGGTTTGCCTCAGAGCGGGACCTTCTAAGGTATGTAATATGCTTAAGACTCCATCAGGAATCGAATCTTTACTTAAACTATTATTACCGTCAATTCCTGCACAGTCATCAAAAGGAATGTAAATTCCTCCATTCTGATATGACCTTTAAGGTCCTTCCCAATATCATTCTATTTCTTTGGTATGAACATTTGTAATTATTCCTTTATACTTAGACTGTCGGCCACCTCATTGGCCTTTCCTAATAATAATAATTCCTTGTAATCCATGTTTTCTGGATACATTCAAATTCAAATTTTTCAATCTCATTCCCATCACTGTTGGGTGAAAGCATTCTCCCTTAAGCTCTGCTGAAGGAGAAAAATATATCTATCAATCTTTTTCCATAAGTCATTGCTTCCACCTACCCGTGGGAACTTTATCACGTTTATTCCCAATCCTACTTAGGATACTTCTTTTCTTAGTTTTTTCCTTATCTTAGGATAATCTCACCTTTATAGGTTCAATCCATACTTCCTCAGGGTTTTATACATGCCTCGTCTGGAATTATTGTTACTATGTCATACATTCCTTACCAAACTTCCATTTTGAAGTTCGGAATATTACCTTTTTCCTTGTAAGGTTTCTTAGGTCATCCTTATCATTCCTCCTGTATTTTCTGGGTACAGGGTATATCAAAACGTCATTGATCAATACTTTAATAATTCCGTCTATGTTCTTTCCAGAACTCTTTTTAATAATCCTTACCGGTCATTGTTGCCTTAGCAAGTCTAACTCATATCATCTGAATTCATAATGTCGTTATTAGGGTTAATGCCATCCCTTGTGCATCCCCCAGGGTTTGTCTTAATTTATGGATATCCTATCCTTAATTCAACTGCCAAGGAATTCTTGCATCCTATCATTGGCAATCAGATCATGTATCCTTAATAAGGGTCTCTTTTCAACTGTTCTCATTTGATAATCGATTGGTAACTTAATGCCACCCTCTTCTTTCAGATAGTTGTCAGCCTATTTGGCCTTCCAAAAGACAACGTATGTCTCTCTGCTCTCTTATAGAACTTGGTAATGGCAGCAAGGATGTTTTGGAAGATATTGGTCGAGTTCAACGTGAATCTCTTAGTACTTATCGTTCTTCTCAAAGGTACTTACCTTAGGCAAAAATTTCTACAGCATACTTATCAATCTCTAACCATTTCTATACTTTCTTCATAAACCTTCATTATTTACTTTCCTCCATCATAATATATTCATGGTATTCATCATACATCTCAAGTCACTATACTTCTATTTTTACTCGTAATCTTGGACAATCATATACACATGAATCACTTTAGTACGGGTGACCCCACTTCAAAAAGAGGTCTAGTAAATTCCCAATCGAAACATGGGTTGTTCAGCAGAAGATTCCTACAATCTCATTAATATTTTCTTTATATTAGAGGCCCTTGCAGTCGGTGCTTACTTAGAAGCAACCCTGCTTTGTCTTTTCATTGCTGGTCTAGTCACTTTATAGTCCGTTGTGACTTGGCCTCAACTGGCCACACTAAAATAAAAATATATGATTTTAGGGGTTGGCTAATTAGTATTACTTTTCTAGCAATTGCCGGCATAGTGTCTTCTTCTTTGATACCTTTCTACCTTTCCATTACTTTACTCCATATAAGTCTTAATCGACTTCTCGGCACCGTCTCTGGTCACCTTTCCTCTACTTTTATCTTTTTAACTATTCTTATCAATCCCAGGTGCCACGCAAGCTTACCATTCCTAGCATAACAGCCTTTTCACTTAAGTCAATCCCGGAGTTTCTTAGTCCGGCTGGTTTCTTACTTACATTTCCTGTTTCCGTCCAATCTCACTTCATCATTTTATCTCTACCATTGATTGTAATACTCAGGGTCTGTCTACTAACCAATATGACAGCTACCCTACCCAATCCACAGGGTTCGCTCCAGTTTCCCTTCTTTTCAATGATGTTCTCTGATAATCAGAAAGACAAGGTTTGCCAAAATTCTCCGGATTTCTTTCCAGAATCAGGGAAATTTTGGTCAATCTATCCACCTACTGGTAACATTAAGGAGACCAGTTTCGAAACCTGAAGAATAGTTCTATGAACCTCCAAGCAGGTAGAACCATAAGCAGTCATAATTAATGAAATAATCATCATCAGATTGGAAGTTTGACCTCTGGAGAGGAACCAATTATATACATTTCTTAGAAGGGAATCTACAGTAAACTGAAACCTGTCATAACGTCCTGATACCTATATGTCCTGATATTCAATATTACCAAATGTCAGTCTACCTGACTACTAGTCTCAGAAGGAACATTACCGTCGGAGTTGGTTGTGCCACAAAATTTGCACTACTAAGGCCATCCGATCTGGTGGACCGTGCTGTCCGAATGCATCCGCAAGTACTTTGTCGTGTTGCGCAAGCACACATCCTAATCCTTTATGTGAAGCATCTTTGGAAGCACAAAGTCTCCTTTTCCATTAAGCAATGCCAACTCTTGGTCATTACCACTTTCATCTTTTAGCTCCAGGAAGATTTTCTCACATTTTTCTCTTTAACTGTTGATCGTATTACTTGATCCATTATAATTCCGCGTCGGAGTAAACTTAAGGTAACTACTATAATTCATTCAAAGAAAGAATTTAATATTCTTCTGAATCACATGCATCTAACATTTCTGGTTCATCATTTTACTGAGTTGAAATAACCCTATACTCAGTCTCTGACAGTAGTCTCATTACGAGTTCATCTTGGCTCACTGGTCCTATCTTCCGGTAGGTTCTGAGATCATTGTCTTGCCTACTACTTCCGTATATAATTTTAATCAATCATGCTGTCACTTCCCAATGTCTTTACTTTCTAACTGATTCATTCATAAAATGAACATTTCCCTGAATAAAACCACCTCATTAACCTCAATTTGGTTCCAAAAATTATAACCTATGACATCTGCCTTCTCATGGCGAGTTATTACTGACAATATTCATACTAATTCTTTTATCAAATGATATGGCACTTACCGCCTCCTCTCAACTATTTCTAGGGACTCTGTTCCTCGTCCTATATCGCTGTCTTTGCTAATCATACATCCCTCCAGCTCTATCTTCGTTAATATGAAAGTCTCTAAGGATTCTCATCTATTTCCGTATAAGATCTCGAGTAATTCTTCCAATCCGTCTTACTTGCTGGTACTTCATCCAGTAGTCCGGCTACGAATCCAACATGAATCTTCAGTTCTCTTGCTAATAGATCAGTTCGTTATGCTCACTTTTCTGAGCACTATACCTTAATCATCTCAGTCTTTCTGGCTGTGGCCTTCATTCCTCAAGGGTAAACTCTTTATCCTAACAGGACTGTCCTTATCTGCTGGAACCTCTTCCGGGTCTCCAGTAGGGTACTCTATCGAATTTACCCACTGATCTTCAACATATAATAAAGCATCATCGTGCTGCTGCTCGTATGCCTCAAGGTCTGTCGCCTTACTCGTCGATACGATATCGAGCTAAGTTACTATCATGATACTTAAGAGTTCCCATAAGGGTTTTATATGTCATCACTACATTAAGTAGTCCGACTATGAACTTGGTAAGAGTTCTTATTATCTTAGTGAATTTATTGTTTTAACGTCGCCTCATCTCTGGGGTTTATAACGTACGCTCTGATACCATTTCTGTAACACCCCCAGATCCGGGGTCCGGGATCCGGTCGTTACGGTCTCCAATTTTGTCCACAACACTTGAACTTGCCTCAACATAAAATAAATTACATCTTTATGACCCAACACAACAGTATAAAACACACCCGTTATAGTCCCAGAGATGAAATCAGAGTAACAATCAAATTTTATTAATCACATTATGAGTTCTTACAATCCAAAAAAAATTCAATATGAATACATACTCTTTGCCATCCATTTGCATAAGAGTATACTTGGTATTGAAATAATGAATCTATCCTACCAATAGCTTCTTCTTTAGCTCTGGTAGTCTCGTTGTCCTTGCCAGCGTCGAGTGCGCCTTGTGCGAGTCATCGGGTCTAGCTGTTGTTGTGATATAATAATAAAGCAAGGGTGAGCAATAGCCCACCAACAATAATATATAACTGAACGATAATATATAACGGTTCAAAAGTATCTTTCAAACCATATGCCATGCATTTACGGAAATGATGCCAGTATAATATGAACGATGAAGTTACAATGTAACTCAAAATGTAAATATATGGGGGGAATATCTGCTATGTTGAAAATAAGCAAGATATTATCATTTATCATATAAAGAGGAACTTGCAAGGAAAATATTGCAATTCCAGTTATTAACATTTTTCGAAGTCCTACAACCTGAAAGAAGTCTCTTCGATACGTGTTGCGGAAGACACCGTCAACCTGAAAGAAGTCTCTTCGATACGTGTTGCAGGGAATTCCTAATTTGGGAGATGAACCAATACTGGAGTCATCACGCGCCAGCTGTCCCACTCCCTGAAGATCAGTCGGGGATGGTACAACCCAATATAGTTTACTACCGGTAGAAGGAAGAACTGACGGCTCCACTTGTCGATTGCCTTTAATAGTAACTCCCTGGCCAATAGTTAGGCTTTGTGATGGACCGCGCGACTCGGCCTCTTACACACGACTCCTAGTTCGAATAAATCCACAGCCTTGAAACGCAGAGTTTGTCCTCCCTTCCCCAAGTGAAATACTTTTTGATAAGACTCCACAAAGTAGTCGTATCTAGTTGTAAAGGAAAATTCACCAACATTTCCCAAACTTTTGCTTGTTAATGGATATCAACTTGTTCCGACAATCTTACCCCTCGAATGATGAAAAGGTACACACAGACTTAATGAGTCCATAGCAACCAAGTTGCGAGTGAAAAGGATAAATTATGAGATTTATGACCGGGAAGTCTACAAGGTAAATAACATTGCTCAAGTAGGTTTCCCTATAATATGGAAGTTTGAGCGAGCATTTAAATCCTTCAAGATAGATTTAAATGAAAATAAAGAGTTGGGAACCTTTCCTTGATAAGATAGTCGTAAAAAGACTCCAAAATATTTACATAATAACTGGAGGTGAAAGATAATCTCCAAATAATATAAATCATTATAAAAAGAATTTAAAAGAATTAAATAAATATTCCAAGAATATTTATTAACTCAATAATAAATACGGAATATCATTAAATCATAATATTGCTCGTAAGTAATCCTTGAATGAATATATAGAATTATTTGCTAAATAAAACCCTCCTTAAATGAATATTCAAAATAATATTCATTAAATAATTAAACTCCAATAAATGTTTAAAATAATATTCAATAAATAAGTCAAACCTTAAATGAATATTTGAAAATAATATTCATCTAATATTTAATCTTCTAAATGAATATCCAAATAACATTCATTTAATAAATAGTCTTCTAAATGAATATCCAAATAATATTCATTTTAATAAACAATCTTCTAAATGAATATCCAAATAATATTCCTTTAGTAATCAAAACTTTAAAGGAATAATCGAAATAATATTCCTTAAGTAAATAGAACTTCCAATGAATATTTTAAAATAATTTTTATCAAGTACATAAAACCTTAAATGAATATTCGAAAGTAATATTCATTTAATAAGTAACATTCTAATGAATATCAAAATAATATTTATTAAATAATCAACTATAAATGAATATTCAAAACTAACATTCATTTAATATCTCTCTACTGAGATAGTACTCGAATAACATTCCTCGAAATATTTCCAAGTAATTGATACTTTATGGGAATATAAATAACGTTTAATAATAACATTCCTCAGATAAATAATAATCTGTCGTTGGAATCCCTCCGGGTCTCCACGACTATTTATATCTCAAAATACCGACTCCGGTCTATATATAGAATGAATATCATATGCCCTTCGCTAAGGGTCTTACCAAAACAATCCGGCTTATCACTGATAGTTTGTATCTAGTCTATAAGCCAATATCAATTCATGGAACAAGTATTACAAAAACCAGAGTCACAATATAATTGGAAACAGGCATGCATGTGATGGCATATGTAAAACAGAATCATATACGTATATTATCACAACAACAGGTTCAAAGGTTTGAACACTTGCCTGGTACTCAGGTGTGGGTAGAGATAGCGTGTCCTGGGTCTGCTCGATGATCTTTAAAGAATCAGAACATTCGAGATTAACCACTTAACACCTTTTAAAAGTCTAAGTATAAACTTCACTTAAGTCGAAACACGTTTTCGAATTATCTCGTTATACACCTTTTAGTGTAACTCTTTTTATCACCGATATGATCCGACATTCGTTCATTATTAAGACATGTCATCATACCCACACTCGGTATATACTTAGGTCGTATGAGTTCTAAAGTCGATCGATTATGAACCGAGATTATACCTAGAGTTTTATCGTCCGTTTTCTAAGTGTTTTACCAAAGTTATAACCAACCGGGTTTTTAGGGGTTCGTTCGCGTTTAACTTTGATTCAAACATTTTTATAAAATCGGAAAATGATCCGTTTGATATGTGGTTTTCTTTCATACCTTCCTTATGATCCCTAGTATTTATTTACCAAGATTTGCCACTGATTAACATGCTTTACGAGGGTTCAATTGAAGTTACGAACGTTTACTTACGGGTTCGAACCAATTTTAGTAATTTGACCATAACTCCTAAACCATAAGTCGGAATGTTTCGATTCTTGCGCCAAAACGATCTATGGCTCGAGATCTATAAGGTCAGGTCATATACTTGTCAAGATCAGAAAATTATGGCTGCTGTTATGCATGAATTTCAAGGATTAGCGAAATTTTGGCATTACGACGGCTACAAATCGGATATTTCCAAAATTACAATCCCCCAATAATAATGGTTTCCATTCCAAACAACACATATACATGATTTCTAACCATGAACTGAGGCCAAGCAATGCCTTTCCATTCATCTAACTATTTTTACATTTTTCAAAGCCTAATCACATCCCTAAGAGCTATACATGCATATAACATCCAAAACTCCATTAAAACTCAAGGTTTCAACCAAGGGTGTCAAGAGTTATACCTTCCGTGGAGTGGGTACGAACTTAATAAGCCTTGGGTAGTCCTTGTATCACCCTAGTATAGCTTAGATCATCCTTTGGAAGCCATGCAATCAAGAAAACAAAACATTAAAATCATAAAGTTACTATTCATCCTCATCTTCATGATTTTATTTGACTATGAAAGACATAGAATTAGAGGCTATAATTCATAGGATATATAAGTTAGGAAATATAGAACTCACCTAATTAATATGAGAATTGTTTAATGGTTGAAACTTGGATTTCCCCTTGCCATTTAGAGCTTGGCCGAGAGCACCTATGGTGTGTTCTTGGTGTTTGGTTTTGTTTTGCTAATTGTTTTGTTAAGTGTAATGACTTGATACAAGTAATGCCTATCTATATATGGATGCATCTTCTCTTTTGTGTTGTTAGAAAGCTATTGGACCAAGTGTCACCAATCTACTTGACCACTTGTTTCCATTACATTAAGCATTCCCTTTTTGGCTAAAGTGCAAAAACACCACTCCTTTGTTTAGTTGACTTATATGTAAGTCACTTTGTTCTTTCTTTCTTCCACCAATTAGATTCCCTTTTTGTATTTTTAAATAAATCAATACGTTACGACATATATGTTGCATTCCCTTGCTTTACTGTGGCACAACTATGTTGATCGTTCGGAGGAATACCTCGAAGATTTCTAGTTAGGGTTTTACCGGAAACCGTCTTAATATCTACACCATCATTTTCAATTCTCTTTAATAATTCTTGAACCTATATTCCTTAAATCCCTTCAATAATTCTTTAAGTCTTTCATTGTCCAGGGAAATCTCGGGGAAAATAAAAGTGCTATTTTTCAGAATCCGACAGCTTTTACATACACTCTTTTTCCTCCTGGATCACTAATACGAACTCAGAATTTCGTTCCGGATACTTATATATCGCGTCATCTAATAATATTCCTATGTCCACCCAAAATCACTATTCATCCATTTTACTTTACTCATCCTTTTAGGGTTGTACAATTGTCCCTGATTTCTTTCGATCGTTCCTTAACCTTTTTACGGACCCACTGGACCAATAACAGATATCGATTTGGATGACATAAGAATAATCTTTTCCTTTAGAATTATCAAATCTCAATTCCCTAGGAGATAGATAATTCTTATCTAAAGTGTCAACCAATAGTATTCTTCATGGCATATAATATTTGAATCCAAATCTATTCCTTTCATTCATTATCTCAATCGTTACATCGTAGTTGTAATCACTATTCACCATTACCTCAGTACATAAATAAGAAGTTTTAATTATATCCAAAATTTAGGGTTCTTACACAGATGGAGCTCAAATTTTTAAAACTGAAGTAGAATAATTTGTCAGTGGCTGATTATGAGGCTAAGTTTACCGAGCTGTCAAGGTTTGTGCAAGAGTTCGTGGATACTGAAGAGAAGAAAGCTAATAGGTTTCAGCAAGGGTTGAAGCAGGGAGTGATCAGATGCAGGGGGAAAGAGAAAAAGGGGAATTAAAAAGGAAGCATGCAAGTATGGGTGGAGGTTCTGCCGAGGAAAACCCCCAAATAAGTTTAACCGAGGAGCAGTTTCCTTACCTGGAAAGATTATGGGATTCAAACAATCGGTGAGCGCAAGTGTGAGCCAGGGCGGCAAGCAATCAGGAGTGTCCCATTCCCACCCTTCTCGACCTCCATTACCATTATGTGCTACTAGTGGGAAGAGGCATTCCGGTGTGTGTAACCTGAAACATATAACCTGTTTTAAGTGTGGGCGATCAGGTCACTATGCTACCTTTTGCACCACGATCGTCCCTAATAGCACCACTTGCTTCCAGTGCGGACGTCAAGGGCACATGAGGAAGGATTGCCCAGCGAGCAAACCAGCAGCATCAGGGGCAAGCAAGGCTGCCTCCAATAGGCCACCAACTGCTAGAACTTTTAACATGACAGTGCAGGATGCCGTGAGAGACACGGATGTGATAGCATGTACCTTTTCTCTCAATTCAGTTAGTGCAAACGTCTTATTTGATTCTGGAGCAACTAAGTCTTTTATATCGAGGGATTTTGCTAGTAAATTGAAACTTAAGACCCAATCATTAAAGGATTACCTACAAGTAGAGATAGCCAACCGAGAGATAATTCCAGTTAGTCAGATTCACCCCGATTGCAAATTAGAAATAGGAGGACAATTATTCTATGTTGATTTGATTCCTTTTAAACTAGGGGAATTTGATGTTATATTGGGGATGGATTGGTTGTCTCACAATAATGCACAGATAGATTGTAAAAGGAAAAAGGTTAAGTTGAAAACCCCAGGAAAGAAGGAAGTAGTGTTTCGAAGGATACGACAGACCCAAAACATTCTCACCATGACGCAAACCAAAAGATTGCTACGAAAAGGGAATGAGGCTTATTTAACCTACGTTATAGACACCCAGAAGGAAACATCTGAGTTGCAAGATATTCCAGTAGTTAATGAATTCGAAGACGTATTTTCGCAAGATCTTCCCAGATTACCACCTGATAGAGTAATTGAGTTTGCTATCGAGTTAGCCCCGGGGACGGCGCCAGTTTCGAAGGCCCCGTACCGATTAGCCCTGGTTGAAATGAAAGTTCTAGATAAGTAATTGCAAGAATTGTTGGATAAAGGTATGATACGACCCAGTGTGTCGCCATGGGGGGCACCAGTGTTGTTTGTTAAGAAGAAGGACGGGAGTATGAGGTTATACATCGACTATCGAGAGTTGAACAAGCTAACCATAAAGAATAAGTACCCGCTACCCAGAATAGATGATTTGTTTGACCAGTTGAAGGGTGTTGAATACTTCTCTAAGATTGACCTGAGAACAGGATATCACCAACTGAAGATTAAACCCAAAGATATCCCAAAGACTGCATTCCGTATCAGATATGGACATTATGAGTTCTTGGTGATGTCATTTGGACTAACCAATGCCCCAGCAGCTTTCATGGATTTAATTAATAGAGTGTTCCAGGAGTATTAGGACCAGTTTGTGATAGTTTTCATCGATTATATTCTTATCTACTCAAAGACAGAGGCGGAACACGCCGAACATTTGAGGATAGCCTTAGAAATACTCAGGAAAGAACAGCCGTATGCCAAATTTTTGAAGTGTGAGTTCTGGAAAAATGAGGTGCAATTCTTTGGGCACGTGATCAATAGGGAAGGAGTGTTGGTTGACCTCTCCAAGATAGAGGTAGTTTCAAACTGGGAACGTCCAACCACTCCAACAGAGGTAAGGAGTTTCATCGGATTGGCAGGATACTATAGACGATTTGTTCAAGATTTCGCGAAAATCGCTGCCCCGTTAACTCGACTTACCCGTAAAACTGAGAAATTTGAATTGACTGAAAAATATGAGAAGTGTTTCCAAGAGCTGAAGAAGAGGTTAGTGACGGTCCCAGTGTTGGCATTGCCTGATGGAAAAGGAGATTTTGTAATTTACAGTGATGCTTCGCATAAAGGATTAGGATGCGTGCTTATGCAGCACGGTAAGGTAATCACGTATGCGTCAAGGCAGCTAAAGAAATATGAGATTCGATATCCTACTCATGATCTAGAATTAGCAGCAATAGTTTTCGCTCTTAAGATTTGGAGGCATTACTTGTATGGAGAGAAGTGCGAGATTTACACTAACCATAAGAGCCTCAAGTACATTTTCACTCAGAAAGAGCTTAATATGCGCCAGAGAAGATGGCTGGAATTAATCAAGGATTATGATTGTGAGATTCGTTATCACCCGGGTAAAGCCAATATGGTGGCTGACGCCCTCAGTAGGAAAGAGAAACTCAAAATGATAACCTCAGAAGAAGAATTGGTGTGGGATTTCGAAAATTTGGAAATCGAGGTCAAGATACCCGGAGATGGCCAAGAAAGGTTAATGGAAATTCGAATCCAACCCCCATTGTTAGAAAAGATTAGACTATGTCAAGAATGGATAATGGAGGAAGAAGAGAACTCCATGGAAGAAATAATGACCGGAGAAGAAATTAAGTGTGAAAGAGACAAAGAAGGAATCATGAGGTACACATACAGGATATGGATTCCAAATGTGCAAGAGCTCAAGGACGAGATTTTGAATGAGGCACACAACTCAAGATACTCAGTGCACCCCGGTAGTACTAAGTTGTATAGAGACTTGAAGGAGTACTACTGGTGGCCTAACATGAAAAAGGACGTAGTAGAGTAGGTAAGCAGATGATTGACCTACCAGCGGGTAAAAGCAGAGCACCAGAGACCCAGTGGACTTTTACACCCCTTAGAGATCCCTGAATGGAAATGGGAACATATAGCCATGGATTTCGTAGTAGGTTTACCAAGGACCAAAGCTAATCATGATGCCATATGGGTAATTATAGACCGACTAACGAAGTCAGCTCACTTTCTCCCGATCAATGAAAGGTATACGGTCGATAGACTATTAGATATCTACTTAAAAGAGATAGTGGCGCGATATGGAGTCCCAGTCGCCATGGTATCCGATCGAGATCCCAGATATAACTCCAGGTTTTGGAGAAGCTTTCAAGAATGTGTAGAAACCAGGCTAAACATGAGTACAGCCTATCACCCCCAGACAGACGGGCAAAGTGAAAGGACCATCCAAACGCTAGATGATATGTTGAGAGTCTGTGCTATAGACTTTAAAGGAAATTGGGATGATCACTTACCATTGATTGAGTTCTCCTACAACAATAGTTTTCATTCAAGCATAGGAATGCCGCCTTATGAGGCCCTTTATGGAAGGAAATGCCGATCTCCCTTGTATTGGGATGAAGTTGGAGAGCGAAAGATGCTCGGGCCCGAAGTGTTCCAACGGACTAAAGATGCAGTAGATCTAATCAGAGGACGGCTGGTAGCAGCCCAAGATCGACAAAAGAGATATGCCGACTTAGCTCGGAAAAGCAAGGAATATGAAGTTGGAGACCTAGTGTTCTTAAAGGTATCTCCTTGGAAAGGTTTAATGAGGTTTGGAAAAAAGGGAAAACTGAGTCCCAGATATATTGGACCGTTTGAGATCTTAAGACGTATCGGGAAACTAGCTTACGAACTAGCATTACCCCCAAATCTGCAACAAGTACACAATGTGTTCCATGTTTCGATGTTAAGGAAATATAACCCGGATGCTAAGCATATTGTGGAATACGAGCACGTAGACATGCAGCCTGACCTAACCTATGTGGAACAGCCTGTGGAAATCATAGACCGAAAAGAACAAGTGCTCCGAAACAAGGTCATCAAGCTTCTCAGAATTTTGTGGCAGAACCACAACGTAGAAGAATCAACTTGGGAGCTAGAAAGCGCGATGCAAAAGAAGTACCCCCATTTGTTTTCAGACTGATTCCGGGACGGAATCCTTTTAAGGAGGGGAGACTGTAAGAACCCAGATTTTTGGTAGAATTAAAACTTTTATTATGTAATGGAGTACGAGTGTAACAATGGTTCTGATAAATGAATATGAATGGATTTTGATTCAAATGTTTATATGCCATGAGCAATGTAATTAGTTGATAACTTAGATTAGAGTAATCTATCTCCTGGAAAGTAGGATATAGTAAATTCCAAAGAGGAAGATTACTCTCATGTCATCCAAATCGATATCTGTTATTAGTCCAGTGGTTCCGTAAAAGGGTTAAGGAACGCTCGGGAAAGCGCAAGGACATTTTTTCTAATTAAAAAGTTATAAAGAGAGAATAATGATGAATAGTTTTTTTGGTGGAAATGGAAATATTATTAGACGACACTATATAGAAGTACCCGGAACGGATTTCTGAGTTCATATTAATGATCCAAGGGGAAAAAGAGTGTATGTAAAAGTTATCGGATTCTGAAAAATAGCACTTTTATTTTCCCCGAGAATTTCCTAGACACTGAAAGACCTAAGGACTTATTAAAAAGATTTAAGGGATTTAAATTCAAGAATTACAAAGGATGATTAAAGATGTGAGCAAAATATTTAGAAGGTTTCTGGTAAAACCCTAATTAGAAATCTTCGAGGTATTCCTCCGAACGATCAATGAATTGAGCAATAACAGGATAAAGAAACAAGCAGGGGATCAAGATGAATGCATGTACTAGTGGAAAATATCTACTAACCAAGCTAGTTACAACAAGGAACTAGAACACTTAGAGATCAACCAAGTACTTAGCAATCAAACTACTAGTTAGCATGAATTCCACCAAAGATCAACACTTGTCCATGCAAAAATACATCATCCATTGCATCACACCTTTATTAAAGCAACTTTAAGAGGAGATATTATCAAAAACAACTCACTTTATGCATTATTGTTCAAGAGCAAACAAGCAAATACTCTCCCCCCTCTTTTTACACTCCATTCGGCCACAAAGAAATTCAAGAACAAGAATCAACCTTCCAACCATCATTTGATCTTCAAACTTTTATGGTGAGTCTTATAATTCATAAAAAAGATCTCCTAAAAATCTTAGCTTCAAAATCCTCGTTTTCCATTTTCAAATAAATCATTCAAGAGGAGTATGAATAGTGATCTTCATGAACTAACCTTGTTTTTCTTGATTTCTTTGATGGTCTAATCTAGCTTAAGCACACCCAAGGACCATACAAAGCTTAGTAAGGCTAGTACATACTCCAAAGAAGGTATAACCACTTAAAACCCTAGCTTTTGTTTTGAGATTTATGTCTGTTCTTGGTAGTTTTAACTTAGTTATGATTATGGTGATGTTATAAGCATGATTAGTTAGTGGTTTAGTGATTTAAGTAATATGATGCATATGGTAGTGAAGCATGATATTCTTGGACTTGTTGAGATGAATAACATGTGTATATGTTGTATGGATGCCCAGTGTGGCTTGGTTGTGTTGAAAGATTTTTGGAACGTTCGATTTATAGCCGTCGTAATGCCGAAATTTCGTTAGATCTTGAAAACCGTGCATAATCAGTAGGTATAATTCACTGAACTTGTCAAGTATATTCCATCTCTTATATATCTCGAGTCGTAGCTCATTTTGGAGAAAGAATCGAAGCAAACGGACTTACGGTTTAGGAATTATGGCCGATTTACTAAAAGTGGTTTGAAACCATAAATGCAAATTCGTAATTGAAATTGAACCCCCTTAACTCGAGTAATTTAGTGATGAATCTTGGTAACTAAATATTAGGAATCATAAGGAAGGTGTGAGAAAAGACCTCGTGAGAAACGGATTGTTTTTCAATTTTATAAAAATGTTTGAATCGAGGTTAAGCGCGAACGAACCCCTTAAAAGTACACTTGGTTATAACTTTGGTAAATCACTTAGAAAATAAGCAATAAAACTCAAGGTATAATCTTGGTTCCTAAACGACCGACCTTAGAACTTACATGGATTAAGTATCTATCAAGTGTAAGTGTAATGGCATGCCTTAATAGCGAACCAATATCGGGTCATAACGGTATTAGTAAGAGTTACACCAAAGAATGTATAACGGGATAACTCGAAAACGTGTTTCGACTTAAGTTAAGTTATACTTAGCCTTTTTAAAAAGTGTTAAGTAATTAATTTCGAATATTCTGATTGTTTATAGATCACCGAGCAGACCCGGGACACACTACCTCGACCCGACTACCAGGCAGGTTTCCAATACTTTGGAACTGTTGTTGTGATAATATATATGATTTGATTTTGTTATACATATGCCATAGCATGCATGCCTACTTTCAAGATATATTGTGATACTTGTTCCTTGAATTATTGTTGGCTTATAAGCTAGATAGATAACGTATCGGTTATAAGCCGGGTATTGCTAAGATCCTTAAAGAAGGGCATATGAATCTCATTCTTCAAATATAGACCGAGAGTCAGTATTTCTTGATATATCGTGATCATTTTCGGAGAAAAATATTTAAGTAAATATTTTTCCATTATTTATGTAATAAATATTATCTTGAACATTCATTTGAACTTTATTTATTCGATGAATATTATCTTCAATATTCATTTAAAGTCGATTCAATTATCGAATATTATTTCAAATATTCATTTGATAATTATTTCTTCAATAAGTATTATTAACTTGAATATTCATTATTTATTCAATGAATATTATTTTGAATATTCATTTGATAATTATTTCTTCAATAAGTATTATTAATTTGAATATTCATTATTCATTCAATGAATATTATTTTGAATATTTATTCGGGGTTTATTTTGAGCAACATTAAAAATATTCTTTAAATATTTATGATTTAATAAATAGTCTTTGAATATTTATTTAATTCTTCTAACTCGTTTTAAAAACGATTTACTTCATTCAAATATTATCTTCGACCCTTGAGTATTATGTAAATTATTCTGAGCCTATCCATTGTTACTCTTATCATGGAAGGTTCTCACCGATTTTATTCTTCATTCAAAGCTATCTTCCAAATTATAAGGGAACCTTACTTGAGAAATGTTATCAATCTTGTTGACTTCCCGGTCATAAATCTTTTGAAACTATTCTTTTCATTCGCAACTTGGTTGCTACTTATTTATTGAATCCTTGTGTACCTTCTCATCATTAGAGGGGTAAGAATGTTGGAAGAAGTTGGTATCCATTAACAAGCATTAGCTTGGGAAATATTGGTGAATTTTCCTTTCCAACTAGATATGACTACTTTGTGGAGTCTTATCAACAAGTATTATACTTGGGGAAAGGGGGACGAACTTTACGTTCAGAGTCCAGGATTCTATTCGAACTAGGAGTTGTGTAAGAGGCCGAGTAGCGCCGGTCCATCCCATTTGGCCCAACCGTTGGCCGGGGAGATCTAACAGGGCGGTAGACAAGTAAATCCGTCAGCTCTTCCTTCTATCGGTAGTAAATCTAATTTGAGCTGTACAATCTGAGGCTGATCATCGTAAGAATTGGAATAGCGGGCGCGGTGAATACTCCAACATTAGTTCATCATTCAAATTTATTTATTTTCTGCAACATGAGATATCCCTCTTGTTGACAGGGTTTGAATACTGATCAGAACTGAAAGTACCTTTGCTTATCCTGCAACGCTATCTTTTACAGTATGCTTGTACTATATTCGTAAATGCATGGCATATGGTTTCGTCGATATTTGTGACTTGTTATATATATTATTGTTCAGTCATATATTACTGTTGGTGGGCTATTGCTCACCCTTGCTCTATTATTATATCACAACAACATCTAGGTTTGATGGCCCGCGTAAGGCGCACTCGGCGCAAGCAGGTGACCCCAGCCAGAGGACTACCCGCTGAGTTTATGGCTGCCATTGCTGAGGTAGATTGGCAGCTTTTGTTTCAGCCTTAATTATATGTATAATTAATGTAATGAACGGCAAAAACTTTAAACTTATGTTGTTATCCTTTTGGATTGTAATAACTTTTATTCGTGGATTCTATAATTAGCAGACTTATTTCAATTTCATCTCTTGGACTATAACTGTTTGTGTGTGTGTGTGATGTGATATTATTGCGGGGTCGCAGCATGTGTTTATTTATTTGGACTCAAGTCAAGTATTATTGTTGGAATTAAGACCGTAACGACCCGATCCCTGACCCCGGATCTAGGGGTGTTACATCAGTCAAAAGAAAATTATTGAAAGCACAGATGTGACATTTGATGACAGCAAACAACCTGGATTAGAAGAAGCCAATGATGAAGATAAAGATCCATTAATGTTTGAAAATCTAGATGATTCTAATGAAGAGATTGAAACTGATGTTGATATTACAGTTCTGCAAACTCCAGTGAATGATGAAGCAAGAGAAGAATTTATGCCAATCAACAGTGAAGATACAAGCATCCAAGACACACCTGTGAATGAGAGCAACTTCACAGGGGGAGGAAATGAATTTGATAATAACTTGGATGATGAGGCAACATCAAATTTGAGAAATCAAACTGAACATTCAAGGAAATGGGATAGATCTCACACTGTAGAGCAAATTATTGGAGATCCAAATGCAGGAGTGAGAACTTGGAGAGCAACTCAAAATGAATGTCTCTATGGTTGCTTTCTATCTCAAATTGAGCCTAAGAAACTTGATGATGCACTGTTGGATCCAGATTGGATTATTACTATGCTAGAGGAGCTAAATCAATTTGAAAGGAACAAAGTATGGGAGCTTGTGCCTGCACCAAAGAACAGAACCATTGTTGGAACAATATGGGTTCTGAAAAATAAATTGGATGAAGATGCTAAGGGCAAGAAGGTAGATATCTCAGTCTATAGAGACATGGTTGGTTCTCTACTCTATCTCATTGCAAGTAGGCCAGACATCATGTTTGCTACATGTCTGTGTGCAAGGTTTCAATCAAATCCAAAGGAATCACATATGATTTCTATCAAAAGGATCTTTAGATATCTGAAGGGCACTCCAAACTTGGGTCTATGGTATCCTAAAGACACAGGGTTCAATCTGGTTGGTTATTCTGATGCTGATTATGCTGGATGCAGAGTGGATAGGAAAGCACCTCAGGTAGCTGCCAGTTTCTTGGAAAAAGGTTAGTCTCTTGGTATAGCAAGAAACAACAATCCGTGTCAACTTCCACTACTGAGGCTGAATACATAGCTGCTGGAAGTTGCTGTGCTCAAGTTCTTTGGATTAGAAATCAACTTAGAGATTATTGACTTGTGTTGGAAAAGATTCCTATCATGTGTGACAACACAAGTGCAATCTCTATAGTTGCAAATCCTGTCAATCATTCTAGAACAAAGCACACTGACATCAGATATCATTTTATAAGAGAACATGCAACTAATGGAACCAATGAGTTACATTATGTTCCCACGGATAAACAATTAACTAATATATTCACTAAGCCATTGGATGAAGCCACCTTCACAAGGTTTGTTAGTGAGATTGGAATGTTGAATTCTTCAGAATCTGGCTAAGTGAAAATATCAACTAGGTTGTTGCAGCAGTAGACACTTGCTTTATCTAAATGCTCAATATTTTTAAAGTAAGTGTTGGTTGAAATATGATTTATAAATATTTCAAATCTGTTGTACATGTTGAAAAATCATATTTTCTTAACTTGAAATTTCTATGAAATTTTGAGAAAATCACTATTTAATTTGTTAGAATATTCTTCATTGAATATTTCTAATGAATTTTAAAAGATAGTGAAAATCGAATTTTGTGAGTGAAAAGAATAAATTTGATAATTCAGACTTTTCTAATGACTCATTTCAAGTCAATGCTCGACTTCTCTAAACAAGTTCCTTTAGAGCAATCTCGAGTTCTCGAATAGAGTCCTGTGGAGATATCGAACAGAGTTATGCCTGAGTTCTCGAATATAGTATTTGAGTTCTCGAATCATTTGAAAAGGCAGAATTCTCGCTGAGCGTCAGACCACTTTTTGACCTTTACCTGAAATTTTTAACTCACTCATAAAATACATATACTATTCAATTTTACATTGAATAAACTGCCAGCTGTCGGTTTCTACCTGCTTGAGTTATCGAATATGACATGGAAGACATATCAAACAGTTGTTTTTCACTTCTCGGATACTTGACTTATCGATACAAAACATGTATCTAATCGACAATTCAAGTAACCCTATTTAAACTCTTTCTCAACTGCTCCATCCATTCTAATCGATTCCTTAAGCATCTACTCCTCTTAGAAACAAAAATTTTAACCGCTAAAGCTAAATTTCTTCTTCAACCATTCAACTTCTCTTCTCTCTAATCTACACAAATGGCACATATTCAACACAAATTTCATCGCCATCTCCAGCGATGTCGGAGCACCAAATGTAAATTATTAGTGCTTTGTCAAGTGGCTAAACGAATCATACATCAAGACTGCTCTTACTGCTAATCCCACTCTGTATCTGGACGTCCTGGAACAGTTTTGGTCCTCTGCCATTACTGAGTCAATTGCTCTTAAAAATGGAAGTCTAGATTACATCATCAACTGCACCATTCTGGGCAAAGAGTTTACAGTCACCTCTGAAGATATGAGCAAAGCCCTGGACTTGCATCAAGCTGTGTACAACGATCTTGTAACTGATGACCAACTGGAGGAATTCTTTAAATTTATTAGATATTCAGACACAGTCAAGGTTGGGAACTTGAACAGAAAATTCTTAAGAAAGGAGTGGAGTTATGTGTTTGCAACACTGCTGCAAGTCTTCACTGGAAGAAAATCAAGCTTTGACCATTTAAGTACACCAGTCCAACAAATAGGGTACTCACTGACCTATGATAGGAAAATTTATGTTAGGAAGCTCATAATGCATGAGCTGTATGGAAAACTTGGTAAGAACACAACCAAGAGAGGTAATGACATTTTCTTTCCCAGATTTATTCAGTCTGTTCTTAACTATTAAGATAATAAATTGTCTGAATCACCTGGTCTAGATAAAAATAGAATAGACTATCCTAAGTCCATGACCAAACTCATTTTTGGTAATTTGGATACTAGGAATGATGTGGATGTAAGACTTGAAATAACTCCCCGTATGGAGAGCCTATTTAGGTCTTATCCCCACAACATGCCAATATTTGATTCAAAATCTCAGGTAGCATAACCCAAGCAAGTAGGACAAACTGCTAACCCAGGGTCTACTAACCTACCCTCTAAACCAAACACAGTTCTAAACACTGAGCCAACTGCATCATCCTCTCAACAGGGTGATGTTAGTAAGAAGAAGAAGAAGAAGAGAATGCACACTGGATTGAACATGTTATCAGAAGCAGCATTGAATGCTGAGGTAGAATTAGAAAGTGAGGAACCTGAGTCAGCCTTGCAGAGGCCAAAGAAGAGGAAATCTAATAAAACCCTCTCTTCAGTCACTCAAATGGCTGAAGTTGTAAAATCAGGGGTAAACAGTGTTGGTCCCTTTGGATCATAGTGATTTGTGTTTAACCCGTTTGATGATTACAAAGGGGGTTTAGAAGATTTACCTTAATCGCTACGGCGCAAGCGATTCAAATCCACAATCTTCTATTGTATTCCTTTACTCCCTTGAACGAAGCGTGGCCTTCGATCCTCCAAGGTTTAGCCTCCAAGCTCCAGAATTCAGAACCCTTATTATTGGAGGCATAATGAGTATTTATAGGCTACAATAGGGATCGAGGAGTAAATTAGGTCGGGCCTTCTAATGATAACTTGGACCAAGCCCTTTATCATTAATATTAATTATTTCCACTAAATAATTAATATTTCACCACCCACCTAATTTCGGTAATTTATTTAATTAATTAAATCGGCTCCTTTATTATTTGCTTATTAAATTCCCCTTGTTTAAAATATCGCATGTCCATTAATTAAATAAATTACTGATAATTCATTTAATTAATATCTTTTATCCTTGATCATCCACTCAACCTTTATTTAATTATGCCGGAATAAATCCACCTGCAGGGTTTCACATAATTAAATCTTTTTGAGCTTTCAAGGGGACATCATTAACCCGAATATTATCAGGACATGGATTCCTTCAATAAATAATATCCACCATATATATTATTCCATCACCCAAAATATAATGATTTAATTCGTAAGAATTATTTCATATATAAATCAAAGCATGTAAATAATATATACGTGTCAATTACTATATCCGGATTAAAAACCTAAGCATTAATAATAACATAGAATCTTAGTTCACCTTCTTAATCAGTATAATGGAACAATTCTAAATTTGATCCTGTTCAATATACACAAAGTATACTAGTATTATTTAATAGTCAATATAAACTAATCTAAATAATACTACAGCCATACCAGTGGATTGTCCAATACCACCTGTGCTGTGAACCTTATTAATATTATATAAACCGTATTTAACAATCTAATATTCTGTATCCCATTTGATATTAGATTGTCCACAATATATAATATATAGACAACATGTAAACATTTAAACGATTCTCAATTAAACCGGCCAGAAATAAATGTATATACTTTAAATAAATATTTTCAGTATGCACCAACAAACAGCTCACTAGATGAGCCCTCACAAAAGGGTGCATCTATAGAATCAAGCATTCTCTCCAATGCACAATCTTAGAGTCTGCACAATGGAGAAATAAGGATGGCACAACACTAAGTGGAGAGCACATCACAACTGAAACTCCCTCTATTTCTCACGGGGAATTGCCAAAATCAAGTCTAAAAGACACTCTCTTCCAAAATCTACAACTAATATTTCTTCTCAAACTGTAATTCAAGAAATTGAAGAGCAAGGACTTGATCACCAAGAATTTTCTTCTCTTGGTGAGCCAATGGATTCAAGTGACTTAGTGCAAGACACTTTGCTCACCACCCAGGACCTACATTTAGATGGTGGGGGAATGCATGCTGGAGCATATCCTAATGACACTATCACAAACGCAGAGGATTCACTAGTTTTTACTAGAGACTCTGTGCCTGTGTCATCTGTTGTTGTACCTCATCCCACTTCTGTGGAGACAACAGTAATAGAGTCAACCCATCCGGTTGCAGAATTTGCATCCGTAACTAAGGAGTCTAGCTTGCCTAGCTCTAACTTCATGTCACAATGGTTGAAGCCTGTGAAACATGACAGTGCTTCAGGATCAGGGTCTGTTCCACAACAATTGAAGGTTGAAGCACTTCAAAGCTTAATTGTGGATCAGATCCCTGAGTTCACTAAGATTGCTCAAAATCTGCTCACTGCAGACATGCCAAATCCAGACTATGAGGCCATTCTCCTATGTCGCAAAGCAGATGTAGAGGATCAAAGGGACAAGATAGCAGATGCAGCTGAGAGAGAAGGCAATGTAGATACCTGGTTACAAGGTTATGGTAGTGTCTCTCTCAATGATGCTCTTTAGTACTTAAGAGAAGAGTACATCACTTCACTGGGATCAAATGCCAAATCTCTAACTCCTGGTGAAGTGTATGAGGCTATCAATGATGCATACAAAGGAAACTTGAAAGCTGATCACTATCTTGGCAAAGGAGTTCACTCTAAGATTGACAGAATAAGCAGAGAAACAACAAAGGTAGTGAGAGAGCTTCAGTCTCAATTCACAAAGGAGTTTCCCTCTCTGGAGTCTGTTCTAAGAAATATCATAGAGTGCAAAGCCACCTGTACTAGGGTGGATGATAGACTTCCCTTAGTGCAAACTGCCATCACAAACATTACAACTCAGATGGACACACTCAGAGAACAGACCACTTCTGCCAATGCTGCTATCAATGTTCTTTTTGCCAATCACTATGGAGATAAAACAGTTATTGATGTCCCTGTTCATAACATGTCCAAGTATGAGGTAGAAAGGCTCAAGCAACAATCTTTATCTGGCTTCAATGCTACAGAGTTGTTCTCCAAGGTGGATAGTTTGGAGAAAGAAGTGAGTTCTCTCAAGGAGTATAATTCTGAGCTACAGAAATCTGTCACTCTACTAAATGAAAAATTGGACACTCAGGCTGCCACCATAACTGATGTTCTTCTTCACCAATAACAGATGTTGTCTGTAATGATGAAGCACATGGGACTCCCTCTACCTGAAGATTCTGTCAATCCCATCTCTTCAAACCCAAGAGCCCCATCAAAGATCTCTGTGACTGACAACAAGCCTAAGGGGGAGAAGAGGAATTCAAAACCAAAGGGGGAGAAGCCTAAAGAAAAGGGTATTATTATATCTGAGGGTGGTCAGCCAAGACGTATTATTATATCTGAGGGTGGTCAGCCAAGACAATCTACAACTCCTCATGTTCAAGGCAAAGGGAAAGCCAAAGTCACTGAGACTCAAACTTCTAATCTATCAAGCCTATCACCTCTCTACCAACTTTTACCCTGCCAACTGTGCACATCACTACTCTAAGTGGTTTGTAGCAATAAATTACTTCTATAGTGGTGGCAGGTTCTATGCCAACTGATCAAGCCCAAGCCTCTAGACATGAAGATAATCAGCCAGTTGAAGTGAGCTTAGTCACAGAGGCCAAACTGATAGAAGTAACAAACTCAGAGACCTATCATGATGCTGCCTTCTTGAAGTTTCTGCAAGCCTCAAAGGCAAAGGTTGGAGGAGATACACTACTATACAGGAGGAGTCTCAAGGAACAAATCAAGTACTTGACAGTGATCCCAAGAAAGCTAAATCAAATCTTTCTCAAGGAGATTATGATGGTAACCAATGGAAAAATATGGCATCTAACTTATGACACCTTGAAGGTCTTAAAATTTACAGATATTGATGCTATCTTGGAGCTAATTGAGAAGGTGGGAGAAAACAACAAGAGCCTATATGCTGATCTAAGGATGGCCAACATGCTAGACTGCCTAAAGTGTGTACTTATCCAAGAACCATTCTCTATCAGTCTGGTACAAAAATTGAAGATGTTAGTTAGCTGGTCATTCCCAACGATCTCACTCCTCCGAATCACATACTTATCATTGCTATCATTGATCAACTGCAAAAGAAGAATGGACTAAGAACTGCTGAAGAATCGGAGGCATTAAGGATTCTCAGAACTTTCATAGCAACTGGCATTGTCCCAGAAATGGCTAAGGCAAGGAGGAATAAGGATGATGAGGGTGATGATAAAAGTGATGGGAGAAGAAGACATCATAGGAATGATAAGGATGATAAAGATCAGAAGAAGAAAGATGACAAGAGCAAGAAAGGAGATGATGGCAAAGATGGAGGAAAAGTCTATGAGAGGAAGAGTGGAAAATAGCAAGCCCTAAGCATTACTAACAATAACCTCACCACAACATAAGACTCTATGTCTAGGGTGAATGCAGTTAGTAATGACCTACCAAAATCTACATCTATGGCTTCTGCAACTGTTTTACCATCTCAAGCAGAGAAGATTCAACTCAAGAAACCATCTGTATGTCTCCAAAAGCAAACTGCTAATGGTGTACTACAATGGTCAAGAAGCAGAGGTCTCACATTTCTTCCAAGTGATAAGATACAAAAGCTAAAATTCAAGATTAAGGCCAGATAGGCAAGGAAGAAGAAGACACATATCTCTCAAGCTCTAACAATCATTCTCGGATTAAAGCTACCACCTCTAGATGAAGACTTTGATAAAGATCAACTGCAATTCCTATGGGCTTAAAGAATCTATCATGTTGCCATTGTTGATGATTGCCTTGAATTTAAATATACTGATGAAAGATAGAAGAAATTCAGGCAAGGGACATGTCAACATTGGGGCAAACTATATGACATAGAAAGGATCATTGCAATGTTGAATTCTGAAGATCAAGTGGAGAAGGTATGGAAGCTGGAATTGATTGATTTTGTAAAAATGAAAAGAGACCATCAGGCATTGCAGAAAAAGAAGAGTGAAGAACTATTAAAGAAAAGAGAGGAGGAGTTTGCAGCAATGGAAGTTAAGGCTAATGAGTTAAGAGCCAAGGGTTTTTTGCAGAGTCAAGTATAATCCTTACATTGTTGAATACAAGAAAAATGGAAGAACTGTAAAGATTAGAATGGACTACATTAGCTCTTACTCTGTGAAGCAGCTGAATGAAGTGATCAAGGATTTATCAGGCTCTCATTTAATTGAAGAACTCACTGCAATGGAAAACATTATTCTGTCAATGGAAGAAAATGCAAAGAAGAAGGCTAAGGAAGCTGAAGAAAAGAAGAAAAATGAGAATTTGCAAGCCAAAGCTCAGGGGATAAACTCAATGGAAAATGGCTAGTACTTTCTCATAATTTGTAAGAATGCCTTCATTGTATTTTTACTCATATCAACCAATCTCATACCTGTACTTTAATGATTTATCTTTATGTATGTTAGGCTTGTTATCATACATGAAATTGTGACTAAGGGTCTTACTCACAATTTGGGGGAGATTGTTAGTCACAGAGGCATGCCTGTGTACATCTATTAACAATCCTAATTATTTGTAACTAGAACAACTAGACTAGATGACTCGCACAAGGCGCACTCGACGCTGGCAAGGACGATGAGACTACCAGAGCTGAAGAAGAAGCTTTTGGTAGGATATATTCATTCTTTCAATACCAAGTATATGGGCTAGTATGACTTATGTAAATGGATGGCAAAGAGTATGTATTCATATTGTAATTCTTTTGGATTGTAAGAACTCATAATGTGATTAATAAAATTTGATTGTTACTCTGATTTCATCTCTGGCACTATAACGGGTGTGTTTTATATTGTTGTGATGGGTCACAAAGATGTAATTTATTTTATTTTAAAATAAGTTCAAGTATTGTGGACAGAAATGGAGACCAGAACGACCGGATCCCGGACCCCGAATCTGGGGGTGTTACAACAGAGGCATGCCTGTATACATCTATTAACAAGCCTAATTGTTTGAATTATTTTGCATTACTCACATGACCCTTTGACTAAGGGAACTTCTAGCTGTAGAGTCTCTACTTGTTTTAGTACTTGTAATAGGCATCAAAATTCTATCTGTGTAAATGTATAAATTAGTCATGAAATAATGCTTGAAAGAAGATCCAGAGATCATGCCTCAAGCTTGAAGAACAAGACAGTCTAAATAAACACAATTAGATTTTGAAGACTGAAAATCTGCCTAAGTACCAATTCGAGAAGTATGTTCTGTTTTATTCAAGAAGTCTAGCCTTCGAGAAGTCAGGATTCGATATCTCTGAAGGCACTGTTCGATATCTCATTCGATAACTCAGAGATTCGACATGGCTAACTCTCTATTCAAGAACTCAAGAAGTCAACAAGTCAAAGCTACATTCGATACCTCAAGGACTCAGGAAGCTATTCGACATCTCAAGGATTTCATAAGTTAAAAGCTCTATTTGATAAGTCAAGGATTCCTGAAGAAAAGACTAATTCGAGAAGTGATTTAATATGTCAATTATACAGTATTCAAGAACTCATAGTTATCTGTCAAGTCAATTCTAGTTCTCGAATCAATCACTTGGTTAGTTCTTGAAGACAAAATACTGAAGAATTGTACAAGTTAGAAACTTGCAGCAAGCCAAAACACTTTCAGGACCATAGTACTGTAAAGTGCTTTTGGAAAAGTCTACAAGAAGCTTAGAGAGTTGTTACAGGAGACAAGCTACTAAAGAAGTGGATCTGAACAGAGTTAAAGGAATTCAAATTTCAAGCCGTTTGGATGTTACTAAAAAAGGATAGACATGTTAGAAAGTAATTTTGTCTGTCACCTTATTTGTAGTAAGTAGGTTGTACTCATGTTCTATAAGAGTACAACCTCACTTCTCTAGCAGTTAACAAGATAAGTTTTTAGAAGATTTCTCAACACAACTTAGAACATCTCTCTGAGAAAACGAAGCCGAGAATACTACAATTTGTATTCACAGTTTGTAGCAAACCTTTATCTAATAAAATATTAGATTAAAGTGAGTGATCTTGTTCTAGTGTTTACATTCCGCATTTACATATTCTGTAGAACACGAACACACACTCTTGCTACACAATCAGATTCAAACACTCAAACAATCTTTACTTAAAAGCCATATTCAAGAAAAGTTTGAGAAATACATTCATACTCAACATTAGTGATGACCCTAAACTTAGTCTCTCTAAGGTACCCCTTTACTCTTTCTTTACTGTGTGTGTGTGATATGAATTGTTAGTGTGTGTGTTTGTGTGTGTAAGAACCCTGTATGGGCGACCTCTATACAATTTTTTTTTACAAATATGTTTTTGCAAAAACTGGTAAAAATACTTATAATCAAATGGTCAATTCAAATTGTATTTTATTACTGAGTCCGGCGGCCTGAATTTTAAAAAATCAGGGACCAGTCCCGATTTTTTAAAATTCAGGATAAATTAGGGTTTTGGGTTTAACCCTAAATCCTATGTCTGTATACGGTTTATTCGTCATTTTGAATATTTCTAAAACCCAAAATGGAAACATTGAACCCTAAAAGTTAATTGTTGAACTCCTAAGGGAATATAGATATAATTAAAAAAAATTATTAAGAAATTGAATTTTTTTTAAACCCCAAATGAAACCCGTTGAACCCCAAATAAAAATTATTTAACATAAAATTTTTTTGAATCTTTTGTCACTCTACGCGCATGTACTACATGCGTGGGTGTTGTACTACACGCATGATTTGCATGTGTCGGACTGTACACGCATCCGTGGCTAGCGTGTTTCTTTGTTGTACATCTCTCACGGGGCAAGCAACACTTAATTTATGAATTAAACAGTACACGCATTGTAATCATGCGTGGGTTGTGGGTATAAAAGACCATGTTCCTCGCCGGCAGGTATTTCGGGCCATACATATTCAGCGGTAGGCATTTTGGTCATTATTTCTAATTTTCTTTACTTTACATAAAATTTCATTTATGTAATATAAGAAAAAATATTTTTTAAACATATTTTAAATTTTACATAATATGTCAATTCGTACAATATGTTACATTTGACTACTTACTTAATTTAATCACTTTAATCTATTCTATAACTAATACACCAGCAGAGGGTTTTCCTGAGCAAATTAATTCATAGGTTCGGTTCCTCCAAACCGACACTCCAAACCTAATTCCTTATCGATCCATATTAAATTACCAATATACCCTTAAGTATATATCAATGTCAAAAAATTTGAATTTGATATGAATCGAACCTATGACCTCCCTATACATATATCTTTATGTTCGCATGTACAACCACTACACCAAATCCCTTTTAGTGACGCATTTTAAGATCATTAACTACATTCTTGAATAACTCCTAACTACATTCTATGCAATTTTTATTTATTATCACATATACAAAACTAAACCAAATCACATTTTGTAACACATTTTAAAATCATTGACTACATGCTCGAATAATCCACTTACCGCTATCAATGTACTATTTATTTTATAACATATTCATTGACTATAATTTTGATTTTAAGGGGAATTAAACCCATGACACCCACATACTCAAAAAAATTATATTCATGTTTATTTTAAAATTTATTATGGATAAAATCATTGGAATATTTTTTACTCTAATATATTGTTAGATAATATCCTTTATATTAATTATAATGTCGTTTTATAGCCCAATTATGTATTTTACGTAATTCTTTAATCAATAAATGGTAAAAGAGTCTAAAGCTCATTTAAAATTCAGTAATATTTAACTAATAATATTTTATCAATATCACACACATACATATTGTGTGTATGATTTAAAATACATGTGAATGTGTGGCCAAATGATATGAAGATGCACAATTTAACTCGGTGTTCCAAGTTCAATCACCATTGAAAATAATACTTCTATATATAAATAAGAACTTAGGGGTCAATTGGTGCTTTCAAATCATGAATAAAATACATTATGCATTTCACATTTTTTCTTTATATAAAACCAAATATTATCCCGCTTAAGTGTTACACACAGAGATATCATGTGTATTATCAATATTCAAAGTCAAGATAACTATATATATATATATATATATATATATATATATATATATATATATATATATATATATATATATATATATATAATAGAGCAAATGGGGGGTTCCATGAGCAAATTTATTCATATAAAAGTCATATTTACCTCTACTAATTTTATCTATGTTATATTTCCGGGGGCTATTTAGGTATTACAACACTAATATATTTATTACATAATAATAATAATAATAATAATAACTAATATGAACTAATATGCATTTATTATTATGTAATTAATACTTGTATGTATCTCTGTATCCATCCATGTTAACTCTATATATTTATATTTCGAAGTACAGTTTTGATCTTAACTTTGACCAATTTATTATATATGGTTCAAGTTTAATTTAATAAAATAAAGCATAGCAACCAGAATTATAATTTGAATGTCACGATCGGATATTGCATAAATTCTGTTTTCTCATAACAATTGCTGCGAAGATATGAATAATCGAAGATATCAACAATCCAACCCTACGTGATCACGAGTAATTCATAAATATTTGTAATCTAGAGCATGCTCGTGCCTTGCACGGGCTACAAAGCTTGTTATTAATTATTGTATAAATATAATTAATACATTTTGCATGTAGCAATTATTTTAAATTTGACTACATTGTTACGAATTTTGGATGCCCGTCAAAACCAGATTTAATCCGAAACCCAACGGATTTGGTTTTGGATATTGAGTTTTGTATTTGGATTTGGAGTTGGATTTATTTTTAAAACTCGAAAGTATTTGGATATGGGTTTGGATTTTAAAAAATTCGAACTGAACGCAATCCGTTATTATCCCTACGCGTAAAATAAGATATTTGAAAATGAATATCACTTATCTTTTTCTTATTTGACTAACATGTTAAAATAGAAAACTGTACATAAAACTAAAATCAATTGTGTAATATATAAACACGTAATCATATTATATATTTATCCTTGTAATTTAATTATCGGGTTTGAAAACATTAAATTCATTTTCCTTTAACTGTGGGTATATTTTTTCGACATATATTAGAAGAAAGCACTTACGTAGCCCTGACAAATCAATTGTGTTATGTACATTGATGACATGTGTCTTTGGGGTCTTGCATGAATTAAACATGAATTTTTTTTGTCTATTCGAACAAAAAACGCTATTAACCTACATGATTTTTATTTGTACACGAAAAGAAAATAATTCACGAAAAGAAAAAATATGACAATTACATGTAATGTTACTCTCTGCCTAAATTATCCAAGTATGTTATTATATAACTGAAAACAACATTGAGATGATACAAAACAAAATTAACCCCTCC
Organism: Saposhnikovia divaricata; assembly: GCA_036435485.1. NCBI lineage: Eukaryota > Viridiplantae > Streptophyta > Magnoliopsida > Apiales > Apiaceae > Saposhnikovia > Saposhnikovia divaricata. Next base: position 136,732,447 of record CM071599.1, on the reverse strand, counting down.
TTTTTTTATTCTTTTTATTTTGTTTATTATTAATAAATATATCTGTTTGTTTAGAATATATCTACCAAGTTATTAAGTTTTTTTTACCTATATTTAAGGTTTTTTTGATATTAAAAATAAATATTAGTAACAACCAAGCAAATTCGATATATCTGCTCTTAAATTAAGATATGAGAATTGAATATTGTTACTTTATTTCAAGAATACAAAAGAAAAAAGGGTACCTTTTATTACAAACAACATATATTTTCATGTATCGACCTATCTAGTTATTAATAATAGTGATTTTCATAATAAAGGTAGCCATTTCACTCTCTCCTCCTCTCCCAAAAAATACTAAATTAAAGTTTAAGGGCTAACATCAACGTTTTGGTTGATGATAAGCCCCATTTTTATTGTTTTCATTAATTTTGCTTTGTTTTTCAATAAATATCTCTCTTTATTAAGAATCTAGTTCCGATTGATGGGTTTCATCTACTGATATATTGGATTTTGTACATTCTCCTTGTGAATGATAACTCCCATTTCATTTCCTTGATTATACTATATTTTTCAATAAATATATCTCTTTATTGAGAGTCTAGTACCCTATTAGTGAATTTTGTCCATCCATACATTGGATTTTGTTCTTTCTCTTTGTAGGTTCTTTTATTTTGGCATCCGGGATCTTAGATCTACAGGATTTTGTTATATTGGTTTATTGATTTGGATAGTATAGAATCGTAGTTATGGTTGGTTGTTCGAATGTGTTCTAACAAATTAAATATTCATATGCTATAATATTTGATTGTAGTATAACATTTTCCATACGCTAATATTAGCAATTTTAGTTGTTCATGAAAATTAGCTTGTAATATATAATAGTATAATTTTGATTGAATTTAAATTAAAAGATTGATAAGTTAGTAAATATTTTATCATTTGAAAAAATATGTAATTTGTGCATGTAATAAATAAAATAAATTTTGTATTTAAAAAAAATTATTGAGTAATCACGATAAGTAAATTAGGACAATATTGACATGCCTAATTTAATTTTAATGGTAAATTCTGATTGGATTTTATATGTATTTATGAAAATTAATCCGTAATATAATAATGCAATTACGATTAATTTTAAATCAAAAGTATGAAAATTTAATATTGCGAAAATCGCTTTATATTATATATTGTATAATCATATTTGATGTTAATTTAAAATGTTAATATATTACAATTATTTTTTGACATTTAAAATATGTAATATATGGATATGTTAAATCAAGATGGATATGTTAAATCAAGTTGGATATGTTAAATCAAGTAACTACTATATTTAAATTAGAATTATTAACTAACCATGGTTAATAAAATAGGATGAGAATGGTAAATAAAGAAATCTCTTAATATAATATGATTGGTCTAAAATTTGGAATGACCTCTGGTTGGTCCTAAAATAATTCATAGTTTTCTGAATGGCTAACTGTATCTAATGCATTTTATCTAATTAATAAAGCAGTAGTTAATATAGTATTCAAAATTTAAGTCACACACCGGTTAATTCGATTACAAATATTTTTGACCTAATTTCCCTTAAATTCACAGTAATTTTTTAAAAAATTCATAAATCCTACCATACATATTAAAATATCACATAAAAATGACTGAGTAAGTTAAGTTAGTTAGAAATTAGTATGGTAGATGATGCTATCTATAATCAAATATTATATAAAATATAAGGAATTTTATACTAAATGCAAATAAATATAATTTACTCCTTCAGTCCTAGCCAATTGTTATCATTGGGGGACGGGAGCGTGTCACGCATTTTAAGGTGCATTTTAAAGATAGTTCTATAACTTATTTTTCAAATTTTCTTTTTATGTATAAAAATAGGTATGTTAAATTTTTATACAAAAAAAAGAAAATTTTAAAAATAAATTATGGAACTATACTTTTTTGGAGCCTTAAAATGCGTGCCAAAAGGTAAAAAAAATTATAAAGAAGTGGGTGGGACGGAGGGAGTTCAATATAAAATATTAATCTAATCATATTTTTTGTTGCTCTATATATAATCTTATTTTTAGCAGAAAAATTTCAGTTTTATAACATATTGTTTATCTATTTATTTTGGCACAAACATTGCTCTAGTATGTGGTTAGATTTGCAAAAACAATCGTTAAAAATATGATTTTAAGGTTAAGAGATCAAAATAGAATAAATTGTATGAGGTATTGCGCATATTGACAATGAATTTATATTTTATTAAAATAAAGTGTTTAGCATAGTAGTTGAGAATGTCACTTTTAAGTAGTGTTGTAAAAAGCTCAAATCGGACATAAGCGGTGGGATGACCTTATAGCGGTTAAGCGAACGCTTAAGCGATTTTAAAAGCGGATCATTAATCGGATTATAAATAAATATATATTTATATAAATAAATATAATATTGGTTTTTTTAAAAAGATAACATTCACATATGATATAACATATTATGATAAAAGTTAAAACCAGTAATCTCCACATTCACAAAGTCATAGTTAGTCATAATGAATTTAGAAAATACAAAATAACATTTAGAAATATCAAATTACAAATTTACTTTCAGGCCCGCTTAAAAGCGCTTAAACCCGCGTTTGACCCGCTTTTGACCCGTTAAAACCCCATTAAACGCTTAAAAACTCGATTTTGCTATAAGTTAGGCGTTTTTATCCCGATTCCGCTTAAGCGGCCACTTAATGTGCTTTTTAGAACGCTGCTTTTAAGTCCAATGTCATTAGTTCAATTCAACTCCCACTTTTACTTTTCTAAAACAAAATTATAATGACCGTTTTGTAATTGCTTAGTAAATAAGAGTATACAGCTAATTTCACAAGCATTTTTTTTTATTTTTTTACCCTTATGTTACCATTTATAATATATAATAGTAATACTAATAGATATCAAGATTCTGTATGAGGTTGGTTGTAAACAACTTTATTAAAGAAAAACAGGGACTAGGGTTTTATAAAGGAGAGAGAGTCATTTGGAGAGGAGTTTCGTCCCAATAGCAAGTTAGTTGGGCCGTAGTTATTCTACTAAAAGTACGAAACGGATGCGCTATCCTCTCTTAAACCTATATACATATATATTCACTGAAACAGAGTATCAATTGATGAAGATGAGGGGTTTAGTAAAACTGATGATGATGCGCAACTGCAGAAGAAGTATGAAAATATACCATCCAGTCATGTATAATTTTGATAATCACTATGTATCTTCAAGAAGTTATTACAGACTGGCTACAATTCCCTCCTGCTTCTTCACTACTACTAGTTCATTCAATTCTATTACTCAACTTGGGAACTCTTCCTTTTCTTATTTTCAGACAGCCCCTTTTTCTAGTTACCCAGGTTAGCCCAATTATTTTATATATGTACTTACCTGATTGCCTTTTGTTTAGAATTTTTGATTATTAAGTTTGTATCTTGATCATTTAAGTTGGTTGTATCTTTTAAAATAAAAATAAGCATTTTGAGAGGATTATGTTGCAAGGTCTTTTGGTGATCAAGTGCATGCTTAATTGTATGTTTAGTCTTGACCCACAAAATAAAATTATTGATCGACAGATCACCCTCACCATGGAGCCATGGAGGAAACAAAGGGAGAAGCTCAAGTCATAAAAAAAGGAGATGTGATTAATTTAAATGACCTCCTTTTCACCAAAGACAGGGATTACCTTGTCAAATATAATGATCACCAACAGGTATTTATCGTGTTTATATATAAGTGTCTGTTATTTAATTCTGAGCAATGAGCATGCAAGGCTACATTTAACATAGTAAGGTTATCACTTAGGTTGTGTTCACTTGGACCGAATGAGATGGAGTTTGACAGGAATGGAGTGACAATTCCGGTCTACCCTCTCTCTCTCTCTCTCTCTCTCTCTCTCTCTCTCTCTCTCTCTCTCTCTCCCTCACTCCCCCTCTCCCTCTTTCACACACAAAAATATTCTTACACATCTCTCCCATCCGAAATTCTTCAATTTCGAAAACTTTCATAAAAAATAATCTTTAACTACACTTAGGAATTCCAAAAGAGATCGATTATATTCAGTCATTCCGATTGAATTTAATTTAAAGAAACAAATAAATGTTATTTGCCATCATGATTTATTGCAAGTTTTTTCATGGGTGTTGTGTTCTATTATGATAAGGCTATTTGTTCAGGGTTGTGCTTGATAAAAACATCTAGTTAGCTTCCAAAATTATTTTTCAGCCCCATAATTTGGACTGTGCTTTGATGAATCAAAAGTTCGCAAACTTTGTGATAAATCCTTTTCCTGGTAGCCTTATTTGGAGGTTATTTTATTATTTTTTCTTGATGCCTTTGAAAATTAGAGTGCTACTAATGGCTCTACTTCTCGCGCTAAACACACAGTTAGAGGTAGTGTGGGTAAAAGCACTAAGCACACCATTAGAGTGAGTTTTTTTTTTGTTTGGGAGGCGCGGGGGGGGGGGGGGGGGGCGGCGAGGGGTTGACAGTGTCACCAGTTGATAACACATACATTTACTATTGACTTTTGTAGGTGAAGGCTGCACATTTGGCTGGCAAGGTTATAGTTCTGTATTTTGTGCCGTTACTCCCTGATTATTCGTCTTCGAGGTCTAGATCTTTCTTGATAGACACATACACCTATCTGCTGCCTGATAATAATTTTGAGGTTGTCTTGGTTGCTTATGGGACTGTGGAAGATAAAATTTTAAGTAATTCTCATACCAACTCCAAGAAGACTTTTGAGGCTATATTTTCTTGCTTGCCGTGGACTGCCATCCCATTCTCGGATATTCCATCCAGAGAACGTCTGGCGAGTAGATTTGGTATAGGATGGCCAAGTTATAACAGTGCCCCAGTTGTCATTGATTCATCTGGCATGGTTCTGCAAAGTGTTGGCTGTGATTTATTTGAGCAATATGGAGGTTTGGGTTATCCTTTCAGTGATGAGTGGATTCAATATTTAGAAACTCAAGATGCTGCAACTGCGAAGGACCCTTCTTTAAAAGCACTCTTGGGTTCCCCGAAACGTAATTATGTCATCTCAAACAAAGGGGATAAGGTACGAATGTGGCAGGAAAATGTGTATTTGACAGCATTGATTCATTGAACATTGTAATGTACCTGTTTTTCTTAGCATCTTACTTTATAGGATAATCATCTATTAATCTATTACTGCTTGTACTGCCAGGTACTTATTGACACTTTTGTAGAAAAGGTGGTAGCACTGTACTTTTACGAAGAGGGTATTACTCCTACATGGGTGACGGCAAATATTAAGGAAGCGTATAAAGAGTTCGCACTAAATAAATCTTGTTTTGAGGTTGTTCTCATATATCTGTATGGCACGGATGAAACTTTAAATCGTACGAGTGAAGAAACATTTCGCAATACATTTAAGACTATGCCTTGGTTGGCAATCCCCTTTAAAGACCCAAAATGCGAAAGATTGGCGCGCTTTTTTGGTTACCCTAATAATTGGAAAGGGATGGAAAAAGCTCCTACACTTGTAATCTTTGGGCCTCATGGGGAATTTATTGAGCCTTGGGGTGCTGACATCATGCACAAATTTAAGCTTCCTGCATACCCATTTACTCGTGAGAGAGTTGCCAAGTTATACACCGAAAAATTAGGGGAACTGAGCCTGGAGATGCTCTGGGGAAAAAACACTATTTTCAGACGAAACGATGAGAGCAAGGTTTGTTCTTTTGACATTTTGATGCCGTCTTAACTGTTTTGACCACAAACCTTTCATGTGCAATTCATTTCCATTCATTTTACTGATTCTTTTTTGTCTTTAAATAATCAGTCATGTAAAGTAATACTGAAAATTTCATATCTTACGTTTGACAAACATTGGTGGGGCTCTTGATTGTAATTTAATGGCGGACAACTTTTTTGAACAACACAATTAAAAAGCTAAGCTAGACTGATTCCAGTGCAATGCCTAAACCATAACAAGAGAAGAATCTTATTCTTAATAATTCATCATAGTCTTGGGATAATAATTATTAATTTATTACAACTTGTTTATTAGGATAAATTTTGAACTAATCCCTATAATTAGAGAGCGATTTATAATTAATGCTAATTAACAGAACTACCACAATAAAAGAAATAATTCGTAATATTATTCCACGACTATGAACTATATAATCCTATTAATTTACTAATCTCAACATAGGTAAGTTTTTTAATTAATTACAAACTTTATTCATAGATACTATCATTAAATATGCAAATCAATCTTTTAATTCCTTAATCTTTGTCAAATTCTCAATACATGCATGTATGAAGTATGGGTTTAGAAGTTTATTCTCTACTTATTTTCTTTATAATCCTACTTTGTAGGTTCAATTTTCTGAACTTGTTGGAAAGAGAATAATACTCTTTTTTGAGGGTGAGAAAGACAATGGTTATCGTAGAGAAGCGGTAGCCAGGTTCCTAAGCATGTTAAACGAAAGCTATTTCGACATGAAGGGTACAATTGATGAGTTTGAAGTGATATACATCGCCTCCGGTGAAAAGGAATCTCCCTACAAATTGCATGTTGCAGATCTGCCATGTTTTCTATCACCAGCATCCGATATGTTACCCGTTGATCTTAGTTTGCATCGTTGTTATTGTCACCTATTGTTGGCACCTAGTACGTCTTTTTATTCGTGTGACCAATGTGACAGAGGGCTTGGTAATTGTTCTTCAATGCTTGGCTTTGATCAGGATGGAAGAGTTGTCAGGAAATCATTAGGCCTTTTTTGTAAAAGTGATTATATCTTTTGTGACATGGAAGAGGAGGCCTTCTATGAATTAAACACTAATTACTTTTGGGGGCATGACAAAAAACATCAGGGGCTGCGGATCAACTCATATGACATAAATGAGAACTTACCCCGTATATATCGCTCCAAAGGGCAGTAGAAGTATAATCATGGACTCATGGTACCTCTATTACGTGAAAGAAGTTTCACGAATTATAATTTGTTATTTTGTTCCTGAGTAATGGGTATTGTTCAAGGTTATATAATAAATGTGCATTTTGCTAAATTTTCATCTTTCCTGTGTTTGTTTCACCCTGCTGTATTTTTTCCCCATGGCTAATCCTGATGGTAACATGTTCTTGGTATTCAAAAATTTTTGCCCAAATTATTTTAAATCGTCTCCTGACAACAAAGAACAAGAAAAGAAATGTACTTAGATAGTCATATCTTCAAATTAGAGTAGGCATTCTTACACTACTCAAGAAAGGGGAGAAGTGTTTTCAGAAAATTCTTAAGCAGAGAATTGCTTTTTTTTTTTTTTTTGGTATGCTGGAAAACCAGGCAAAATAATGACAATTTAATCATAAGTTGGGCACTTTATCACCATGTACAGGTTGTCTTTGTAGTTCTTTATTTCTTAATAATTAGGCTTGTATTCCTTACAATGACCGATGAATCTCGGGTTGAACGAGAATTGGACCTGGTACGACAAGAGATAATTACCACTTGAGTTATGTCATCGCTCTTCTTAGTTCTTTTTTATTATATTGATTTAAGTTCTTATTAAATTTTTATTGACTTCGATATATATAAATAGAAATTAGCAATTTAGGAAAACAGTGTTTGAGAGAAGAGTATAAACCCGATAATCCGATTGGATTAAACTGATTTAAATGGGAGAAGAGTATAAACCCGATAATCCAACTGGATTATACAGACAGACCAAATTCTTTTATGCAACAGTTTATGATAGGCCATAACCAATCCCAACTGGACTCGGCCCAAGATACCATGAGTCCGGCCCACATGTAGTCCGGATTGAGCCCAAGCCAATCTAATGGGCAACCCAGCCCCAGGGAGTGTAAGAGCACGGGAGACACGAGTCATGACTAGGGTCCTACATGACAGCGACAGATAAGGGAATCCTAGTATTGGCACAATCATGTCCCCATCAGACCACGTGCTGACACGCCCAGGACACACGCCGCCACAGATATTACCTGGACAGGTGGGAATTATCAGCGAAGGACAAGTGTCCCACCTATCTAGGATCCGACGCTCATGATTGCAGGTACCAACCCCTAAACCCTAATCCTTGGCCTATAAATAGACAAGGAGAAAAAGGTGAGGGGGTTACATTCTCTTTTACACACACACCCTCCATAATTAGATACTCTAGTCCTTATCTTTACTCTCCAAAGCCGTCACTTATTCTCACGCCGGAGGCGTCGCGGGGCTCAAACCCCCCTCCGGTGTTGTTTTGCAGACGCCCAACCACCAGCTTCACCTCTTACCGGGCGTGGGAACGGCGGAGGAGGCACTAGATCGGGTCTTGGAGTTACTTCATTCGACGGACTGGGAGACCCGGAAGAACACATCAATTACTTCGAGCAGATTGCCCTGATCTACTACTATAATGACATCACCAAATGCAGATTCTTTGCATCAACCCTGAAGGGAGGGGCACAGAGATGGTTCTGCCACATCCCCTCTCGAAGCATTCACTCCTGGAAGCAGTTTCGAGAGTCTTTCCTGAAAAGATTCAGAGCAAACCGGACACACGAGTTACACATGTGTCATTTGGAAACCATTCGACAGTATGATAATGAATCCCTTTCGGATTTCATGAAACGCTTTCAGGAGGCAATCAACAAAATCTCGCATTTGGATGAGCGCGAAGCTCTCAGTATCTTTCGGAGAAACCTAGACCCCGACCAAAATGAAAGATATGTTTATGAGCTAATCAACAAAGAGCCCGAGAGTTTGGCTGCAGCGTACTCCATGGCCGCTCGATTCATCAAAGAAAGCGATGTTCTCCAGGCCATGAGGATGACTCGTCAAGGGAATGTTTTTTCCCGGATTACTCAAGATGACCGCTCTCGAGGAGGGTACCAGTCCGAAAAAAGGTTCAAACCGAACAGACAGACTAACTACATTCAAACTTCCCAACTCCCCGCCTCGGAAAGAGCTTCTGAGCCGGTAACGGTGACAACCAAATCGGACTCAAAACCTCAGAAACCGCCCAAACCTGATCCAAAGCCTGAACCTCAGTGGACTCCACTCAGCCGAACTCGCTCTGATATACTGAAAGAGGTTCGGGATAAGCCATACTTCTACCCACCCAAACCGATGATTACTGCCCCGGAAAATCGACCTACTCACAAACAATGTGACTACCACGGCACTCACGGTCATACCACAGAAAACTGCCTCTCCCTCAAATACTTCATTGAAGATCAAATCAAAAAAGGAAACATGGGGCAATATATAGCTCGGAAAACCATGGAAAAAGGGGAGGCATCCGGAACAGGAAAGAAGCATGCTGTCAACGTAGTGATGGGAGGTTCCAATTCTCCTCCCCCTAGTCCGGACTCAGGTGATGAAGTAATGATGATTCAGTCTTTCCCCGAGTAAGTAATAACTTTCAGCAACGCCGATTTTGAAGGAATTGATCCAAACCATAATGAGGCTTTGGTGGTCAGCCTAGATATCGCTGAAAATGAGGTCAAGAGAATTCTGGTCGATAACGGATCCTCAGTCAACATCATCTTCAAACATACATTCGACAGAATGCAACTGGGCAGTGTAAGAATGAATGAATGCAGAGAGGACCCACTCTTTGGGTTCGGGAACAATTTAGTCCCGATCCAAGGAACTTTATATCTACCTGTTCAGTTCGGAACCTACCCAAAGCAAGTCACTCACATGGTAAAATTTTACGTGATCAACACCCCATCCTCGTACAACATGATACTTGGTCGTCCAGCATTAACCAAGCTTCGGGTGATAACCTCTACCCCGCATTTGAAGTTTAAGTTCCCTACTCCATCCGGAATTGGGGAAGTCAAATTAGATTCTGAGACTGTCGGTCGATGCTACGGCCAAGCTTTGATCATGGCTGAAATAGATTCGTAAAATAAAAGAAAAGCAACCTTGTACCAAAAGAACTTGAGCCGCAAGAAGCACAGAGCCCACTTCAAGAAGGAACCCGGACATGAAGTCCAGAATATTGAAAGTATCGAAGCTCAAACCAAGGAAGAACTGATTGCGAAAGCCCGAAGCTATTTAGAGTCCAATACACAAGCCCGGGTTCAGCAGTTCAATTCAAAGAAAGACCTCGGAAAGGTAGAACCCGCAGTTGAAACTGAGATGATCGAGCTAGAGGAAGGTATCCCGGACAGAAGAATAAAGATAGGATCCGAACTAGATCCGAAATTCAGGCAGAAACTTATACAGCTGCTCAGAGATTATGCGGACGTTTTTGCTTGGAGCCCGGAGGACATGCCTGGACTCAAAGAATCTGTAGCCATGCACAGCCTTGATGTTAATCCTGACAAAAGACCAGTGAAACAAAAAAGGAGGAACTTCGCTCCGGATAGACAAAAGGCGATCGATGAGGAGGTTGAAAAGCTTCTCAAAGCAGGAATAATTTGTGAGATAAAATATCCAGAATGGCTGGCCAATGTCGTCTTGGTCAAGAAACCTAATGGGAGGTGGAGAATGTGTGTGGACTACACAGACCTCAACGCGGCATGTCCTAAGGATCCCTATCCTCTCCCAAGAATTGATCAACTCATTGATGCCACCGCTGGTCACGAGATGTTCAGTTTCATGGACGCATTCTCTGGCTACAACCAGATTAAAATGAATCCGGCAGACATTGCAAAAACCGCCTTCATAACCCACAGAGCTGTCTATGCGTACAAATACATGCCTTTCGGATTGATGAACGCTGGATCAACCTACCAGAGAGCAATGGTTGAAGTGTTTAAAGATCAGTTGGGTCGGAACCTGGAGTCTTACGTAGACGATATGATAGCTAAATCAAAAACAGTGCATGAGCACATCCTGGACTTGCAAGAATGTTTTGACAATCTGAGGAAACACGAGATGAAGCTGAATCCGGAAAAGTGCACCTTCGGGGTGGGAGCAGGGAAATTTCTAGGATTCATGGTTAGTCAGAGAGGAATTGAAGCAAATCCGGAAAAGATCAAAGCGATAATAGAAATGGAACCACCCTGGACTCAGAAGGAGATACAAAAACTGGCTGGCTCGCTAGCTGCTCCGAGGAGATTCATTCCTAAGTTAGCCGAGCGATGTTTACCATTCTTCGAGCTGTTAAGGGGGGCGAAAAATAAAAAAAGAGATAAACTGGAGCCCGGATTGCCAGAGGTCTTTCGACTCTATAAAGGAATACCTATCGTCCCCGCCAATCCTATCCAAAGCTGAACCCGGAGAAGCACTGTCCCTTTATCTGGCCGCAAGTCCTTCGGCTGTGGGGGCAGCACTGATCTGGGAGCATGATGGCCAGCAAAAACCGGTCTACTATGTCAGCCAGGTGCTAAAAGATGCAAAAACCAGATATCCCAACTTGGAAAAATTTGCTTTTGCCTTGGTAACTACCTCCAGGAAGCTAAGGCATTATTTTCTAGGGAGAGAAATTAAAGTTATTACTGACCAGCCCTTGAGAAGAATAATTCACAAGCCAGATGTATCTGGTAGACTCGTTAATTGGGCTGTGGAGCTCAGCCAGTTCCAACTCACATTTATACCCCGAACAGCAATAAAGGCTCAGGTGTTGGCCGATTTCGTCGTGGAATGCTCTTTTCCCGAACCCCGATCCGATCCCATGATCGTAGATACGGGGATAGAAGGTGAATCTAATCCGGAAGTTTGGTCTTTATATGTTGACGGATCTGCAACAAGCGAAAGGGCCGAAGCGGGCTTAGTTCTAAAAAGTCCCCGCGGTTTCCAGATACAATAAGCGATAACTTTCAAGTTTTTGGCTACTAACAACCAAGCAGAATATGAGGCGCTTTTGGCCGGACTCCGATTGGCCAGATCCTTGAAAGTCCAGAACCTGAAGGTTTACAGTGATTCTCAAATTGTAGTCAAGCAAACGAAAGGAGAATACATTGCTAAGGATCCAAGGCTGGCTCAATACCAAGCTTTGGTAAAAAGTTACTTAACTACAATCCCAAATTTCGAGATGATGCAGATTAATAGAGAAGAAAATACGGAGGCTGATTCATTGTCCAAACTAGTCCGGAATGATTCTGAACTAGACAGCTCGGTCTACTTTGAAGAAATAGAGAAGCCTACCATTGAAAATGGTGAATTAATGGAGATAGATAATCAGCCCAACTGGATGACCCCTATAATTTTATATCTGGAAAAAGGAGAGTTGCCGGAAGATAAAAACAAAGCCCAGAGACTCAAGGCCAAAGCCGCAAAGTTCTTCGTTGAAGAAGGACAACTTTATCGTAGAACATTTTCTAGTCCGGTCTTGAAATGTGTGGGACCTGCCGAAGCGGAATACTGTTTGCAAGAAGTTCATGAAGGGATTTGCGGGGATCACCTATCTGCAAAGGCTTTAGCTTACAAGATAATAAGGCAGGGCTATTATTGGCCAACGATTCACAATGATGCGGTGGAGTTTGTTAGAAAATGCAAAAATTGTCAGACATTCAGCAATGTCCAGAGGCAGAGCCCGGTTCTACCCTCTTCGGTCCTCTCTCCCATACCATTCGCAGTCTGGGGAATCGACATCATGGGTCCTTTTCCCCGGGCTAAAGGGGATTTGAGGTACTTGTTGGTGGTAATTGATTATATGACAAAGTGGGCAGAAGCCAAAGCTATGAGAACAATAAATCAGCAAGATTGTATCCGGTTCATGGATAACATACTGATGAGATTCGGGATTCCCCAAGTGTTAGTCTCGGATAATGGACCTCAATTCGTTGGTTCAGACTTTGAAAATTACTTGAAGGAGAGGGGCATCAAACACAAGAGATCCTCGGTGGCATACCCCCAGGGTAATGGACAGGTAGAGGTAACAAACCGAATCCTGCTGAGGGGAATAGAAAAAAGGCTTCAGGAAAGCAAAAACAAATGGCCTGAAGAGCTACCAAACGTGCTATGGGCTTACCGGACTAGCCCGCGAACAAGCACGGGAGAGACACCTTTCAAACTAGCTTATGGGTCTGAAGCAATGCTACCCGTTGAAGTGGGATCACCTTCTCACAGGGTCATTAACTTCGAAGAAATTGCAAATGAAGAAGGGCTTCGAATAAACTTGGATTTGGTAGACGAAGTTCGGGATGAAGCTGTGGTAGGAATGGAAAAGTACAAAGAGAAGACAAGAGAATACTTTGGAAAGAAGGCTAGGGTCAAAAACTTTCAAGTTGGAGACCTAGTCCTTCGAGACACTGAAGCCTCCGAGCCGACAAACACCGGAAATGCCTAAATGGGAAGGACCCTATAGGGTCAAGGAAATTCTTCATCCCGGAACTTATAAGCTCAGCAACATGGATGATTCGGAGGTTCCTAACACCTGGCACGGCCTCCGACTCTGGAAGTTCTATCAGTAAACAAAAGGCCTAGGCCCGAAGAACCAATCAAAGAGCTGCTTCGGAGCCCAAAAAGTCTTCAACAGATAGATTAGTCTCTGTAATGAAGCGAGAATAAGTAGTTTGTAATTTGAATATCGGGACTAATGAAATCGGGCCTAGCCTCGCAATTTTCATCTGCTATTGTCAAATTAGTATATCACCAACACACACAAGTCCCCGGCCGAGAGCCATGGGCAAAGTCGGAACCGGGGCAAAAGCAATATGCAACGATCACTCTAGTCCGGACCACTTTCTACGAAAAGAGTCCGGACTGGGGGCAAACATGATAAATCTTCTAAGTAACCCAAAGTTTTCAAACTTTGGACTTAGCTAAAAACGATCACTCTAGTCCGGACCGCTTTCTACGAAAAGAGTCCGGACTGGGGGCAAACATGATAAATTTTCTAAGTAACCCAAAGTTTTCAAACTTTGGACTTAGCTAAAAATGATCACTCTAGTCCGGACCACTTTCTACGAAAAGAGTCCGGACTGGGGGCAAACATGATAAATCTTCTAAGTAACCCAAAGTTTTCAAACTTTGGACTTAGCTAAAAACGATCACTCTAGTCCGGACCGCTTTCTACGAAAAGAGTCCGGACTGGGGGCAAACATGATAAAAATCTTCTAAGTAACCCAAAGTTTTCAAACTTTGGACTTAGCTAAAAACGATCACTCTAGTCCGGACCACTTTCTACGAAAAGAGTCCGGACTGGGGGCAAACATGATAAATCTTCTAAGTAACCCAAAGTTTTCAAACTTTGGACTTAGCTAAAAACGATCACTCTAGTCCGGACCACTTTCTACGAAAAGAGTCCGGACTGGGGGCAAACATGATAAATCTTCTAAGTAACCCAAAGTTTTCAAACTTTGGACTTAGCTAAAAACGATCACTCTAGTCCGGACCGCTTTCTACGAAAAGAGTCCGGACTGGGGGCAAATGCAAAAGAAATTTTTTTAAACCAAACCAAAGTCTAAGAATTTTGGAGGAAAGAAAAACACTCGAAATACAAGCAACAGGAAAGAGAAACGACACAAGAACAACAGCAAAAACTACGACAACGGAATCATAATAAAATATTTATGGCTGTTTTCCAAGCCATTTTTATTTATAATAAGGTGGGGGGTACAATATTATTACAACTAAACGGCCGTCCCTCCAGAAGCAGGACCAGGACCGCCGGAACCCTCCCCACCCCTGCCAGGCTTCCCCTTAGTCTCATCGGCGACCATCTTCCGAAGTGTGAGCGCCTCCTCGATCCTTTTCATTACTACGCCAATTTCCGCCATGGTGGTTGGTCCGTCGAAGACCATACCATCCACGATAACTTTGTTGTTATCGTAGTCATAAACCAAGTTTTTGGGATCCATTACGAAGAAAGGGAGAATAAAGGAGAGCTTCAAGTGTTTCTGAGGAGAATGTGATAAAAGAAAACATACAAGGACCAGTATTTATAGAGATGGGAATGAGAGGAGCCCAAGCGATTCAAATTCTCTGTCATACTTGGAAATTGGAACGAAGTTAATATCAGTTGACAACGTGAGAATCAAGACGTTTGACCGTTGAAAATACAAGTAACGAAGCATCACAATAAATCCTGTCAAGAATCAGGTAAGGAAAGTACAAATTTCTCACCACAGTCCGAATCCAACCAGTTGGAAGAAATCCGGACTAAGGGCCAAACTACATTCAAACTTCTCTAAGTAACTCAAGGATTTTCGCCTTGAACTGGAGAGAAGTATTTAAAATTTTCACCACAGTCCGGATCCACTCACTTCAAAGGACTCCGGACTGCGGAAAAGCCACATACAAATTTCC
Organism: Saposhnikovia divaricata; assembly: GCA_036435485.1. NCBI lineage: Eukaryota > Viridiplantae > Streptophyta > Magnoliopsida > Apiales > Apiaceae > Saposhnikovia > Saposhnikovia divaricata. Next base: position 136,717,251 of record CM071599.1, on the reverse strand, counting down.
CTAAGTAATTCAAGAGTTTCGGCCTTGAACTTGAGGGATATATTACAAAGTTTCCTAAGTAACCCAAAGCTTCAATCTTTGGACTTAGCCGATGGCAACCACTCTAGTCCGGGTTATTGCTTTGGTATAATAATCCGGACTGAGGGTAACTACAATAACAAACAAATACACAAAGGGAAATATGCAAACAGGAACAATTAGAAAGGAACATTCACGAGTTCAGAGCGCACATAAGGCGCAAAATTCAGAGTTACAACACATAAGTTCATAATAGCAAATGATAAAATTACAGAGCAGGAGTTCAAAAGATTGAAAGTTCAAGCAGTGCGACCATCCGGATTCTCGATGGCAGGAGAAGGACTTGCGAGAGTTGGATCCGTAAGAGGGATGGCAGGAATGATCGGATTGGGACCAGCATAAGGTTCTGGTTCTGAACCGTCCCGATCATGAGCTTCTTCGGCGGAGACGTAGAGATCGGTAAACTTGTCCCAAGAAGACTCGGGATCGGTTTTTATTAGTCTTTCTGAAACAAGCCAACACCGGTACAATTTCTCTGCGAAAGACTCAGCAACAGCGTCAGTATAACTTTCAGAATTCTTGTACTCAGTAATAACCTCCTCCGCCGGCTTGCGAACACTCAGTTCGGCCTCCAACTCGGTTACCCGCCTCCTCAACTCCCCGGATTCAACCTCAACAGTGCCAACCCGATCTGTAGCAGACTTTATCCCATCCTCCAAATCAGAAACCTTTTTCTCCAACTCGCTGATCCTCAAATCTTTCCGGGAGTTCTCAGCCAAAGACCGCTCCAGATCACTGATCTTTGAGTCCTTTTCGGTGCTCTCCCTCTTTGCAGCATCTAGCTTCTCAGCCAACTCCTGGATCTTTTCCTCCTCAACATGGGCATTGGCCGCAGCTCCGGCAAGCATGATCCCGGACTGTGTAATATATCAAAGATTAGTAAAAGTTTACAGCAGGGAATGGAAGTAGTCCAAGGAGCAAAACAAGTTACCTGAGCCCAAGTAACAAAGGTCCTCTTCATAATATCGGTCTTGGAAAGCTGCTCCATGGCTTTCCAGTCTTTTTCTTCAGCAATAGAACCAGCCATTTCAGCTATCTGCCTTATACTGAAGTTCCCAACTCGGAAGCCCTTCTTCTTGCTAGTCCCAGCCTCCTCTGGCGGGGTGGCATCCGTGCCTGCAGAGGGAACAGCCCCAACATTCACACCTTGAAGCGGTCCAGGTTCAAAGTCATCATCCGCTTGGAATAACCTTGGTCTTTTGGCAGGAGGTGAATGAGTTTGGGCTTGGTCGTGTGGAGACTGACCACCTACTGTACCCTGGACCAGAGACTCGCCACCCACTTCCTTGGGGATATTAGAACCGCCCCCAGTACCGGTTTCAGAATCAGCGGGAACTCGGTTGTTAGGGACCTTGGTTTGATGAATACCGGTTATCTTTTTCAGCTTGGAGGCAAGAGCTTTTGTAGCGTCGCTCTTAGACATTCTTTCGACTAGTCTTAGGTCGTAGAAAGGCAAACCTGAAGGAAGCAAATGAAAATAGAGTCAATACACAAAATAAAAATAATACGAAATAATGAAAGGGAACAACTTACATCCAAGTTGGTACATTTTCTCGTGATCCATGAAAGTATCCCAGGTCATTTGATACCCGATACACTCACAGAACCGGTGCATTTTATCGAAGGCAGCTCCATCGAATTCAAACGTCTCTTTCGCGGGAATATTTTTCACACGCTCAGCAAAGAGGGGCATAAACTCAAGGTCTACACCCTTTAGATAGATCCATTCCCGGTTCCAACCCTTCAGAGAAGATTGGTGGATGACCGGTTTGGCGGATCCGGACGAATAGCCACACTCATCACCCCGGAACCTGAACTCATAGAAGGGATTTTTGCTCGAATGGATAAGGGTGAAAATATTGTGGAACAACTTGAAGCTAGGAAAAAACCCACTCCGATTACAGGCAGCCAGGAACCATGATATCCATTTCACGGCGTTGGGGGTTAATTGCATCAGTGGTATCTCGTATTCATACTTACAGAGGTGTTTGATAAAGATATGGCACTCCGGATTCCAACCAGATCGGAGATGCTCTAGCCAGACTCCTACATACCCATCTCCCGGTCTGTGGTAAATCCTCTCACCATGCCGGGGCCACCTCCATTCAATTTTAGGCCCAAGGTGGAACACGGACCGGATTGCATCGTCCATATCGGACTTAGAGTATTCAGCATAGATCGGAGATAGGGGATAAGGGGCCTCACTCACCACAGTCCCAGAAAAGGTTGCATCTAAACGGGCTTTGTCATAGGGACCGGGCACCCCACACGGTTGCCTATGTTTATATTGGAAGCTAAGGTCTTTGTAAAAGAGAGCCTCTTCGACCTCGTATTTCCGAACAAAGAAGTACTTACTGTCTACCCAAAATCCATCGGGAGTCATACAGGCCTGCCCGGGACCCCGATCCTTAATGCAGAGCTGGGACAATACCGGTTTGCCACTCTTCTTCTTCCTGGCCATCAAACACCACTCTAAATCTAATAGTGGAGAGGGTTGATTTACAGAACTAGTGCTACTGTCAGAGCTAATAACCAAAATATCCGAAGGAGGCTTCGATTTCCTTGCCCGGCTTTTGAAACGAACCATAAAACCTGAGGAAATTACCAAAGTTAAGACTTTTTCCTTTAACCCTATTCCAAATTTATCTACACATTTTCGTTCTACAATATCTTATTACACCTAATCCGGGCAAGGATTTACTCTAACAAGTCAATTTAGTCCGGGTTAGCATGATTCTCTCTATAGCCCTAAACACATTAGACGCCTAGTCCGGATCGGTCGAACCATCCCGCATCAAACAGAGAACCTAGTCCGGACTAAGCACATACATGAAACCTAAAAACATGATACAAAGGGCAAAAGCATCCTACCAAGATCTAAACACATACATACACACCCACATACAGGTACGAAAACGAAGAACGCGGAAAGTAACAAATAAAAAACCCCTTAACCCAGATCCAACAGGCACCCAAAAAACCTCAATTATGAAAGGGTGGGCAAGCAAAATCGAACAATCAAACAAAGGACACTGTAAACTCACGCTCAATAATAAGAAGCCAAGGAGTACATGAAGAACACAAAATCAAGGAGATGAACAGCCGCAAGTGAAAAAGGGGTGGGTCACAGATGCATGCAAAAGAAAGGAAAACAACAAAGACAAAGGAAAAGAGGAGAACACTTACAAATAAAAGCTTTCCCAAGAGGACCAAACGGAGATCAGAGCAGAAAACGATGCCCAGGAGTGATGGATTCCGGTGAAGAGAGCACAAAATCTGATAAAGAGGAGAAAGGGGGCTTCGCCTTTTTGGTTTGTAAGAATGGAAGTACAATTGCAACTCAAAAGGAGTTATATATAACTTCTGAAAGGAAACGGCAGAGTGGGCCACGCGGCACGTTTTGATAGGCTGGGGAATAATTAAAAAGGTGAAAAGACAACCGCCTTAATGACACACAGCTGTCGCACGTCTTTTTAGGAAAAATGGAGTGAGGTGATTTTGAAATGGATAGATAAAAAACCCCCAAATTTGCTTGAATTTCTGCGGTACACTCCAATCCGAACTGCCTTTTTCTTCAAACTACTTCAATCCGAATTGTCTCCACTTAGAAACAATTCGGATTAGGAGGCAACATTCAACCAAAAAAAAAATTCTACAAACTACTTCAATCCGAATTGTCTCCACTTAGAAACAATTCGGATTAGGAGGCAACATTCGACAAAAAAATCTTTTCTACAAACTACTTCAATCCGAATTGTCTCCACTTAAAAACAATTCGGATTAGGAGGCAGCATCCAACCAAAAATTCTCTTTCACAAACGATAGACTAAGAAACCATTTCCACTGCTACTCCTGAACTCTCACTCCCCTATACGGAAAATCCGCATAAGGGAGTGGGGGGCAAATGATAGGCCAAAACCAATCCCAACTGGACTCGGCCCAAGGTACCATGAGTCCGGCCCACATGTAGTCCGGATTGAGCCCAAGCCAATCTAATGGGCAACCCAGCCCCAGGGAGTGTAAGAGCACGGGAGACACGAGTCATGACTAGGGTCCTACATGACAGCGACAGATAAGGGAATCCTAGTATTGGCACAATCATGTCCCCATCAGACCACGTGCTGACACGCCCAGGACACACGCCGCCACAGATATTACCTGGACAGGTGGGAATTATCAGCGAAGGACAAGTGTCCCACCTACCTAGGATCCGACGCTCATGATTGCAGGTACCAACCCCTAAACCCTAATCCTTGGCCTATAAATAGACAAGGAAAAAAAGGTGAGGGGGTTACATTCTCTTTTACACACACACCCATATACACACACCCTCCATAATTAGATACTCTAGTCCTTATCTTTACTCTCCAAAGCCGTCACTTATTCTCACGCCGGAGGCGTCGCGGGGCTCAAACCCCCCTCCGGTGTTGTTTTGCAAACGCCCAACCACCAGCTTCACCTCTTACAGGGCGTGGGAACGACGGAGGAGGCATTAGATCGGGTCTTGGAGTTATCAGTTTACATCGACAACATCGATTATTCTTTAATGAAGCCAAATTCCTATATCTATTAGCTACTGTACGATGTTAGTTTACGTCAACGAGTTAATCGAGAGAAGCTCTCCTAGTCGTTTTAACACTGCTTCAAAGGTTCAGACGCTGAAAGTTTAAAAAGTGACAAAAAGGTATCCTTGGGGCTTAAATGCAACGTAGTTAGATTGATCCAATTTATATCAACTGGGTGGAATTTAGCTTAGAAACTGACCGAGTTTGAGAAAATTCCCAACATGGTTCGATAAAAATCAGCATGATACACAACGAAGCAAGATCACAGTCTCGTGTAAAGGCCTTAATTGTTGTTCCTTTCTTCCATGGAACTAAACATACTATATGACGACTCTATCAATGCAGCACATCATTGTAATGCACAGTGTGACAAAAACCAAAAAAATCAGTGTCCATTATGCCAGAACCACGATCTCAAGACTCCACCCTCCGAGCATAGAGTAAATCATTTTGTACAATGAGGTGAATCCGGCATCATGTTGACAAAGAAAAAAAAAAGCAATCTCTAACTAGAGGGCGAGCGAAAGCTTGAGCCTAGTTGAGCTTCAAGTTCCAGGCCAGGCGAGTTTGATTAAAGCTCAAGCCCAAGCCAGCACCTAAGTACTCAAGCTGTTACTCCCAGCAGACGCAGTTTCTGACAGAAATTGCATAGCACCCTACCTGATGTGCAAAGTTTGAAGAAACTGTACAAAAGAATTAAAAGAAAGAACCTAAGTTGATAGTCCTAAAAGCTGCAGCTTATGATCAGAACATAGTGACATGGCCAGAAAGACGAGTTGAAAGTTTGAGCTTAAAACTGTCATATATACGGAGAAATCAGTCATAAATTAGCAGCATATATGATACATACGCTACAAAAAGTTTTGAAATCATTTATCTAGCAGAGACGCATCAAAGGTGAAGGAAATGGCTTGCCTTATCTAAGAACGAAGGCTGCCATGGTGCCACGGGAACAAAACTAACATGTATAATAAAAGCAACTGGCAGTAGACTCATGACAGTATCAAAAGTCAAATTGAAAAGATTCTGCATACAAAGAAACATGGATATAACTAAACATCGATTTTATAATTTAAATCAGAAGTAGTAGAATAATAAGTTCAAATTAAGCATCGTCACTACACAATAACATCCAAATACCAAACATCCAACTTGTCCAAGCAAACAAAAAGATAACTGAGGAAAAAAAATCAAGCAAAGTCGTCCTATTCATCTCCATCTTGCATACTTTTCATCCATTGAATCGGGCGAGGGTACACCATAATTAGGCAAGGTACACCATAATCATGGTTATCATGGCACCAAGCCCTCAACGCCCGATTACAATCAAGAAGACTAGTCCTGGTCGTAGTAGTCGTCTTCTGACTTCCACCAACCACAAAGATAACTTAGTTCAGAATAAGCCTCCTTTTCCATACCGCCTGCATAAAATGGGAAATCCACATCCTCGAAAGAAAGCTCTAGTGATTTCCTGACAACTTGTCCATCTTGATCAAAGGCAAGCATTGAAGATCTTCGACGCCATTCACCAAATTCGCCACACCAACAGCCTCGCCAAAAAGCAGAAACAACAGGTACCGACAAAAGGTGGCAATAACAACAATACAAACTAAGATCAATGGGTAAAAGTTCGGATGCAAGGGATACAAACCATGAAGGAACATCTTTAATAAGCTCAATGTACGGGGATTCTTTTTTGCTGTTGGTGATGTATATTACTTCAAACTCCGCACTTGTACCCTTCATGTTACAGTACCTTTCTTTTAACATGTTTAGGAACTGTATTACAAAATATTTGTTCGAATCATTGGCCTCTACTTCATTACCCTCAAAAAAGAGTATGATTCTCTTTCCAACAAGTTGAGAAAACTGAACCTACAACATTGGATTATTAAGTAATTAAGTACAGAAAATTATTTGAAAACCATGAATCATGCATACATTGAATTCTGAAAACCATAAATGATACAGACATTCGACTTTGATAATTAATATTGGCCTAATCGAAATAAGCTTAATTTTAAAAAAATAACAGAACATGGACTTCAAATGAATCTTTACAACAAATTATAACTCTGTTACGATATGTTTACTAAAAAGTCTGTAACTTAATGTAGACAAATAAAAACACATATATGAATTAAATTTAAAGAGAAACTCTTGCTTTCTTTCCTTTTGTACAATCAAAGACATGGTTTCTCGGAAAGCATGTTATATTATTTCATATCTATCTACATATAATCCCTAACATGCACAGATACTTGTGTGTGTATGTTTGTCAAGAGTATACATAGGTATATCTATGTTAATTTATTGACCCAGGTATATCAAATTACCCTGATAACCAAACTGGATAATTAAATGTTTTAGTTTACTGTAACACAAACAGTGTTAGTCAAATCGATTTTCAGCTAACTAAGTCTTTAAAGAGAGATGGGGTTTAGTAATATGAATGGAAAACGTCAAAAGTACTAACCTTCCTCCCATCTGTTCCTCTGAAAATAGTGTTCCGATCCCAGAGCATATCCAACGTTAGTTCCCTTACTTTTTCAGTGTCTGACTTGACAACTCCGTGACGACTAAACGGGTATGCTGAAGGCTTAAATTTGCTAATGAAGTCAGCACCCTGATGTTCAATAAATTCCCCATGTGGCCCAATGATAACAAGTGTAGAAAGTATCCAATCATGCGGATCACCAAAAAAGCGCTTCAACCTCTCACATCTTGGGTCTCTGAAAGGTAGTGCCAACCAAGGCATAGTCTCAAATGTATTCCGAAATGATTCTTCACTTGTCTTATTAATAGTTTCACTTGTGCCATGCAGATATATGAGCAAAACCTCAAAACAAGAATCACTGTGTGCCAACTCTTCATATGCTGTCTTAATATTTGTTGTCAGCCAGTTAGGAGTAATACCCTCTTCATAGAAATATAGTGCTACCACCTTTCCTTTAAGAGTGTCAATAGGTACCTGGGAGTAATAAGTGAATTAAAATGAGAAATACAGAAAAACAGGTATTATCAATAGTAAAAAATCAAACGTCCAATCCCTCAAATTTTTTCTGCTGCCGCATTCATACCTTATCCCCTTTGTTTGTGATGACATAATCATGTTTTGGGAAACCCAAGAGCGCTTCTAAAGAGGGCTCCTTAGCAGTTGCATCATCTTGAGCTTTTAGGAATTCTATCCTTTCATCGCTGAAAGGATAACCCAGGCCTCCATATTTTTTAAATAATTTACAACTATTACTTTGCATAACCATGCCAGAAGAATCAATGACAACTGAGGTACTGTAACACCGCAGTCTGTCAATACCAAATCTACGTACCAGACGTTCTCTGGATGTAATATCTGGAAATGGGATGGCAGTCCATGGCATTTGATAAAATATAGATTCAAAATTAGACTGATTGTAACGCAAATCTTTTGCAGTCCCATAAGCGACCAAGACAACCTCAAAAACATTATCAGGCAGCAGATAAGTGTATGTGTCTATCAAGTATGATATGGACATCCTCGAATACACGTAATCATGGTGTAGTGGCAAAAAATACAGAACTGTAACCTTGCCTGCCAACTGTGCGGCCTTCACCTACAAAAGTCGTGGTATGTGTTATCAGCTGGTCTCAAATACCCCCCCTCCCCACCCACTCTAACATTGTGTTTGGCATGTAGACTAAATAGTCGGTCACACTCTAATTTTCAGAGCAAGACAGGGAAGTCATCTATTCAAAGAAAACTATACATGCTGGATAATTGATGCTCTCTCACTCTCCTGAATCCTTTACTGAATATATTTATTATAATGTAAAGGAAAAAGATAATACATTATCTTTCTAAATAAAGTATATAATGGAATTTTGATAATTTCACATGTAAAGACTAAAGTATTACCCAGGGGGACCATCAGGAAATAAAAGAAAAATAATCCTCTACAAGAAATGCCTAATTGGCCACTACAAAGCGAAGGATCTACTGTTGATATAAGTGTATGTATAATCTGATGGTTTCCTTGCAGAATATCATTTTGGAATTTTGAATTAAACTTGGAATACTTCAAATGTAAAAGTCAAAATGATAGGCAAGTTGGCAGAGTTATATTTTAAAGTAATGATCCTTTATTTTGCAAGTCCAAATACCATTCACAATATAGTGTTACACGTTATTTTACTCTCACTCTACAGAAGATCATAACAACAAATTATAGCCACCTGGCCTTGATATTATTAACACATACTTCTAAACTACTATACATATATATCAGTGGCATAAACAAAAGGGTTTTGTCTCATCAAAGCGCAGTCCAAAAACTAGGGTTGGCCTATAGTTTTGGAGAGAGACCAACCAAGTGTTAAGAGCGGGACCCAGCCATGAAAAAAAGAGAGAGAAGCAGATACAAACGAGAGAAAGACATGGCAAAGTGCATATCTATGATTCCATGATATTCTTATACATACTGAACATAATTTAGGTACATATGTATAATAAGACATGACCTTATCCGGTAAACCACAATAGTACCCATTGCCCATTAACAAAATAACTTGCAATAATTCAAGACACTCAGTAACAGAATATCATTTAGATCAATGACACGAACCAAACAAATGGGTACATGGCATCAAGGTAACCCAACTTATAATGCAACTAGACTTCTACTTCCGGTTTCACAATTTGTAACCACTTTTGGACAATAATTATATAAGTTCTGGTTACAGCTTCACAAATACTACTATAATGCCAAATTTAAAATCGAAAGATGTAATTGTTTATTTATGATAAGTATTATTTTTTTCTAAAATGTAGCCAAAACCATAGGGTTGGAGACCAACCAAATGTTATGAGGAGGATCAGCCAAACATACAGAAAGAGAAGTGTGATTTAGATACGGAAAAATGTGAATCTATTATTCCATGATATTTAAATACAGAAAATGATCTAGGTACATATGTATAGAATTAGGCATGGCCTTATCTAGTCAACCTCAAACAACAATACCCATGAACAATATAACACACTTGCAAATTTGCAATAATTCAAGGCACTTGATAACAGACATTTTAATCTTCAACATTAACCAAACAATTGGATATTTTGACATGGCGCTGAAGTGACCCAACTTATAATGCGATTAAACTTCTACTTCTGGCTTCACAATTATAATTCTAGTTCTTGGCCTACAATTATATAAGTTCTCCAATGGTTACGATTTCGCAGGTTACAAGCAGGCTATTATAAAGCCAAGGTTAAAATAGATAGATGTGATTTTTTAATTATGATGAGATCATGAGAATATTTATTAAAAATATGTAGTCTCGCATGCACACTATGATATCACAGAATCAATTTTACATATACACAAACTGTGATACGCACAGAGAGCCATACACACCAGGACATCCATGTCGTCACTATGTTTGACGACATTATCCCTATTTCAAGAATTTCCAGGCAGAAATAACATTTTAATCGATGAAACGAACCAAACAAATGGTTAATTGGACTTGGCATCACTGCATCAGGTAACCCAACTTTGTCTGACAAGTGACAACGTAGTCCCTATTACAAGAATTACTAGAAAGAAATATCATTTTAATCAATGACACGAACCAAAAAAATGGTTAATTGGACATGACATTAGGTGAACCCAATTTTTTCCGATGACATACTCCCTATTACAAGAATTACTTAACAGAAATAACATTTTGATTGACGACAAAAACCAAAATAATGGGTGATTGGACACTAATCACGACTTGTAACCACTCCTGGGCTTTAACCATAAAAGTTCGTTATTGGTTACGGTTTCACAGATTAAAGGCAGCAGATTATTAAAAAGTTCACAATTTAAAGAGAAAGATGTGTATAGTTGCTTGAACATTTGTACATACCTGGACTTGGATTTTGTCTTTATATCTGACGACATAATCCCTATATTCGGTAAAAAGGAGGTCATGCAAATTAATGATATCTCCTTTCCTTATAACCTTATGCTCTTCCAACAGCTGCTCCCTCTTTTCTGTGAATTTTTTAAATTAATGATGATCAAAGACTAAGCAACTAAAGAATTTTTAATCACCAAAAGAGAATGTAAGCAATAACATAATAAAAACCCTTTTCTAGCCAACACATTCATTTAAAAAGATACAACCTTTTCCATCTTTAGATGATGAACTCAAACAAATAAAGATAAATACAAGAATTCTTTACAATCTTTACAGGTAAAATATATAATTTTTGATAAGGAATAAACAATCAAGACTAATTTAAAAGAATAACTTGACAGCAAATATACATATTAACCAAATCAATTCAAAATGAAAAAGATAGACTAACCTGGGAACTGGACACATGTAGAAGCTTGCCTACAAGTAGATATGCAGGTGGGTATTTTAGTAGAACTAATGTGATGATAGTTTCTTGAAGATACATACAAAGAGTTGTATATAATGCTGCTTGAACTAGTGTAAATTTTCATTCTTTTGCAGCAAAGATTGCGCCCCATCACCATAAATCGAACCAAACTCCTCATCTTTACTGATAAATAAATTGCAAATAAAATCAATATATACCTTCCCATCAGAGGAGTAGGAGGGCGAGGAGAGGCTATTGTCATGTCTTGGGCCGCTTGGCTAGTTACATTGTTACCTGGGCTCGGACCGGGTAAAATCGGATTTTCGGTCTTTTTTTATTAAATGGCTAATTTATCATTGTAATCGGTTGCAAGCGAGACATCAAATTAAAAAAAATTAAAAAACATTTAATCACATCATAAAGTTACAGTTTGCTTGCAATTACAATACTGCACATCAAAATACTTGCATGACCGTTAACAAATATGTTGACTTTAATGAAGAATCGTTAAATTGTGTCACATCAGCTACAACGTCAGCGACACGTCAGCGTACACATCAGAACCTTAAATTCAAAACCAAATTCATCATCGAACTATGTGTTAATTTTCAGTTAGGTCATAGACTCGAAAAAAATAGATATTCAAAAAATATCAAACGAAATTATATATTTTAGAAAATGATTATGATTTTTTAAATTTAAATTGTAATTAATTAAAAATAAATAATATCAAAAAAATTACACTTTTGGTATCAATTATTATTATAAAAAAATGGATTGTAAAAGATGATATTCATTTGTTCGATTTTATCGATTTATTATCATTTGAAATAAATGGGTATGTTAAATTTCAATTTTAATTAAATTATAATCACTCGGAAAACATAAATTAAAAATTTACACTTTTGACAAATAGCATCATTATTGAAAAAACGTAATATCTAAATATTTGTTCACTAATATCGATTTATAAGCATATGGATTGAACTGATATGTACAAATTTAATTAAAATGTAATCATTCGAAAGCAAAAAAGTAATTACTTTTATCTTTAAATTTTCGTTCAATTATATCGATTCCTAAGCATATGTATTGAATTGGTATGTATAATTTTAAATTTTATCAAAGAAAAATCATTTACAAAAAAAAATGAATTTGAAGATTTTATAATTTTGATAGGATTCATCCATATAAGAAAAATTGGATTGAAAAATGTGGTACTTCTCTAAGCATATCAAATTGAACAGGTATTTTCAATTTTAAATTTAATTAATTTTAGATTAAAATTAATCGATGGCCTAATTGAAAAGTGAGATGAAGTTGAGTGTTCAATTAGCAAGTTTAGTGTGCCACGTCAACATCCACATCATTTTTCTGTTAGGAATTTTAACGAAACTGACGGGAATGACCAATTTATAAATTTTTAAGTACTTCATTAGTTAACTGAAAGTTTTTTTAACTTGGTGACTCACTTGCAAGTTACTCCCTTTTCGGATCACTACAAATCTTTCCAGTTTTGGTTTAGGTTTAATCGGATATCTGAATTCGGAGATATTCGATTAAATTGAATCAAAAATCGAATATTTTGAATCTTAATTAATTAAATAAATTTATATTAATTTATAAAATAAATATTTTTTTTTATATTTTGATAAGTTATTGTAAACTTTACAAATTTTAAAATAAGTAATAAAATTTTATACATCAACATCTCATATTTCAATATTTAGAAATTAATTTTTTTCTTATTTTATTTTGATCCATCATAAATTATCAATAATTTGTTTAATTAGTTTTCCTATGTATTTCTTAAAAGATATCAATAACAATAGCTCTAAAATTTATAATTTTAAATGAAAAAAAAAAGATTGGGTGTAAAACCAAAATAGCTACCTTTTAATTTTACGTGCCCAAAATGTCAACCGGCGTAACCCTTGGTAAAAAAGGGTAGGCACTTCCGCAACACATTCTACTCAAAAGTAGTGTATTTTTGTCATTATTTCATCCCTTTTTTAGTATATAATCATGTTTTTATTGGACCAATTTCAATTTCATAATATTTTGTATATCTATTTATTTTTACGCAAGATTTTTTCAAGTATAGTTAGATTTGCAAAAGAATCATTTCAAAAGATGATTTTAAGGCACTTGTATAGATAAATTTTCTAACTTGCAAAGAAGAGACCAAAATAGAATATAACGTGTGAAATATTTGTGCATATTGATAATGAATTTCATAGATCAAAATGAGCAAAATGAGCATCTAGCATAGTGATTGAGATTGTCATAAGTCCAAACACCTACTTTTACTTTTTTTAAAAATAAAATTGTAATAACATCTTTATAATTATATGATAAATAAGGATATATTTTTTTAAAAAAATAAAACTGTAATGACATATTTATAATTATGTGATAAATAAGTATATATTTATAATTTTACGGGCATTATTTTTATACATTTTCCCCTTATATTACCATTTAATATATGGTAACAGATAATAAAAAAAAACATTTTCTACCAACAAGATCCACATTTCCTGTTGGCTACAAAAACCACATGTACCAAATACTTAAAAAAAATAAAAAATAAAAAAATTACCACATGTACCAATTTAAATTCCCAAACTACCCTCACAAACACAGTTAAATTACAAAACTTTCCCCTGCAAATCAAAACAAAAAATAATGGGCCACATGAAAAAAGGCCTCTTCTTCATCGTCTTCGTCTCTGCATGTCCAGCCCATTACTCCCCGATTCTAGAGAGAGAAACAAAACAAAACTAGAGAGAGAAAATTTGGGAACGAGCACGAAGACGAACAACAATACATACATATACACACCATATTTCCATAAATTACGTACATATACACTCATAATTATATATTTATTTATCTATATTACATGTTTTATTGAGAGTTTCGTTGTTTTTTAGCCCTAATTTTGTGTTTTGAACGGGGAGAAAAATCCTAGAAATTGTCGTGAAGCTGGTGTGTGTAATTGAGTTGTGAATTTGAGTAATTCAGGTATTTTTATGTATAAGCCCTATGATTTTGGAGGTTTTAAACCCTAGAATGTGATTGAATTTGAATTAGGGTTGTGTCTGGGGGAGTGTGTGATTGTTCGGTAATTGATCTTATTTTGCATTATTATTTGTTGCTTTGGGTTTTTTATGTTGCGTAATTGGTTATTGTTACGTGTTTACGGAGTTTGTTTGTGTTAAGCGTTTCGAATTTAGTGTGGTTAGAGTTAAGTTTGTTGCTGTTTTGGTGTTTTTAAGTTGTTATACATGTTTACGATTATTGAGAATGTGGAGGTTAGTGATGGGAGTATTTTAATGGAATGCTTGCAGTTTGCATATCTGGGTAATAATAGTTAGTATCTGCGAAGTAGTAATTGGATATATGATTATGAACTTACAATCGTATTTAATGTGTCATTTATAGCTCGTCTCATCTTGTTCGTCTTATCTTCTTCGTCTACATCTTCATCATATAGTTTGTTTGATTCAAAGTATATTCAAAGTAACAGAAAATGTACGAGGTGGAATAGATATGATATGTTCTCTTCTTATTCGTCTCTATGTAGAATGTGCGCTTGTGTGTCTTTCTTAATGTAACTTCAATAGTGACATTATCAATGACAGGGTTAGTGGACTGGTGGGTTATTCTGTGTAGTTGCTCTTTAAGTGCATTTAATGCAACTATACATTCCTAACTGGGACTTTTGTTAACTTTTGAACACAAATTGAGTTTTATTTAACCGGATATTATTATTACTGGTTTTTAGATTCAAATAACTGTGAGGGAGTACAACTTTTTATATTGGAATTCAGTCTCCTTCATATAAATGTTGTATGCGCCTATAACACTGCAACGTTACGTTCCAAGTTAAATTTATTAAAGGTCTGCTACTGTTATACAACAGACCAATGTTTTGAAAAAGGGAATCAAGCAGTGTCATGAATTTGTTTATGTTTTAGATGTTTAGACAAACTTCATTTGAATGCAAACACCTGTTAATTTGTAGCACAATGCTTGGAAAGCAAAATAAGGCAGCATAGTAAAATCACTGCTGGGCTTTACTAACCTGGTTGAACATACATACATGTATGTAGATGTATTATATGAAATGTGTGTGCTTGTCCTTCCTCGGTTTTAAAACTTAAGTATTTTTTATGTAATCCTTCATGTGCGTACAAAAGGTTCTTTATAAAAATAATATGCATGTCCGCTTGTGATGGTGATCTTCGTCATTTGATGAGTGACGAAGTAATTCTGTTATTTGTTTCAGATTAATATTATCATTATCTGTGAGCATGTTTGTGTAATCTTTTAAGTAACTTATCACTTAAAAAAGTTGAGTTTTTTTATATCTGTTTGTGAAGAGTTAAAGGGACTTAAAACTGAATAATAAGTTGAATTCTAAAAAAAAAAATGAAAAATAGCTACTTTTTTGCGTAGCTGATCTGAATTTGTGATTTCATTTTAATAGAAATTAATATTATCAGCTCGGCTAAGTAAAAAGATAACCACTAATAAGTAATTATATTATATATACTTGTTTTTTATGAGATAATTTTAATAACAGGTGACCTTTTTTAAGGTAAACCAAACATGAAAGCGTGTCTCTGAATATTGATCACCCAATGTGCTCCCTAATATTATATTCAAGCATTAGATATTATTCGTATCTTTTATATCTGGGAGTGTCCACTAACCATTAGTGCCCTGTAGACATTGACAGAAAAAGGGTCCTCACTGAAGTGGTTGTCAAAATTTACTTAAGTTCTCCATTTTTTCTCTATATTTCATTGTTCTGGCTTCGGCCCTCAGTTTTATATTGCTGTGTAGTTTGTTAATGTGGTCCTTTTGCTTTAATGCTGTTACACATGAATGTTGTTGAACTTTCGGTCTTTGTGGACACAGAGTTTCTACTTGTATGGAGTAGTGGTAAAGTTTGTGTATATCTCACCCACCTCATACCTTGTTCTACGAGCGGGTAAACTGGGTATCTTTTGGTTAGGTTTAATCTGGTTACACAATAAAAAGTGACATGACTACTTAAAATTGAATGATTTGTCTGGATTATGTAGAGATCCTGTGTCCTTAGTATTTACGGTTGTAGAATCGAACACTCATAGGAGATATGAAATGACGTATAATATTTACGATGATTTGTTGTCTCTTCAAAGGAACAGTGACCCAGTTGTTTTTATTATTGAGCTGCTTTTTAAGTGTTTTGCACTACACCTTCATTGGTACTGTACTTATTTCTTCTTTAACTCTCACCCGTCTTTTGTTGTAAGGAATCATATTAAACTTGAAAAGATGGGACTGCAATATCTGTAGGAGTTGTGATAGGAATGCGTAGATGTAGTCCAGAACTCCCTGTTTTAGTCAATGCTGCAATCGATTCTATGGGAGTTGTTAACCACAAAAGTGGTGTTAGTACTGACCTTTCTCCAGAGCAAACAGTCATCGAGGAGACAAAAGTAGCTCTTAGGTATTGTGACCTTTTTTCTTGTTATGAACTGATATGTGCCAGTTTGTTATTATATAAAGAAGCTCTTATTCACAAGGTGATATCCAAGCTATTGTTCTTTTTAGGCAGCATTATGTTTGTTACGAGGAAGCACGCAGACAGTTGGAGTTTCTTGAACAGGTAAGCAGCATAGACTAGTTTAGGACTGGGCTCTTTATAACAGATATCTGATAACTGTTTACGAGGTTTGCACCCCAGTAAAGGAAGGATGTGTGTAATTATAATAATTTAAATTTCTGTGATTGACCTTTACCAAAAAATTTATTCAGAGTACTATTAGTAATGCATTCTTTTTGACAGGGTGGTGATCCTCTGGACTTTAGACCCGCGAGTTCTGCTTCACATAGTGTTCAGTCTACTTCCTTGACAGATCAACAACCTGAGCAGTTTGTGATCAGGTATTGCATCTAGTTCTGTCACTCTTAAGTAATATAGATAAATAGTGATCACGTAGATCAGATCATTATACAAGGCAGAAGATGATACAAAAGTAAAACTACCACTTTATCATACTCAATCCACTTACTATGAGTAGACAGTCGACAGAGGGTTAATGTATAGTTTTACAACAGAATTATGAATAATTTTCAAGTGCCCAGTTATTTGGCTAGAGTAATTTTGCATAAGTAGATTATATTGTGCTTAATTAGTATTTTATCAGATTCCGTCTTCTTAAGGTTTTGCCTTCTGAATCATGAGGGGGATATTGTAATAAAAATAACAACAATAATATCAATTAAAATAAGATCATTATAAGAATTATCTGTTCTACAATGTTAGCTTTGCACATTGAAACATGATAGAACATACTGTTGTTGCAGTGAAACAAAAGGTAGTTTTGCATTGGCTGATTCACCTCCAGGAGATTCTGTTGAAAGTAGTGGTAGACCAGGAATTCCTCTCGCATATGAACCTAATAGTGCTGATAATCTTATGTTATTTGATGGGGGAAATAGTATTCCCATAGGTGATAGGAATTTGTTACGATCCAATGGGGATCCTGTTGGTCCTTCTGAACAATCTTTACAGTTGGATGGAAGTCAACATACCAAAGAATTAGGTGCAAATGCATTTGGGCTCCCAAAGAAAGCATATAGGCGAAGGAACAGATCACGTCCAAGTCGTGATGGTGGTCGATCGAGTTCTATGGATATAGTGCTGTCTTCTAGCGGTCATACCGTGCTACCTTCTCGTCATGTTTCTAGGGATCTAAAAGGGTTGACCGTTAATGCAGAAAACCAGAAAGACTATATTTTTTCTTCAAATTCTACTTTGAAACCGTCTAGTCCACATCGTAGTGTAGTTCCCAAAGCAGAACCATCTAAGATCCGATTAGATATGGAATTAGATGGTGGAAAGGCTATTGAATCATTTATTGTGCAGACCAAGGGAGGTGCTTCGGATGCCCAGACCGATATAAATGCTTCCAATAGTATGCATGACAACCAACACAATCAACCTATTGAATCCGAAGCTCAGAGAACTAGTAATAAAAAAGTTTTTTTGAAATCCCAATCTTATGGGGGAATTAAAAATGTATCTTTAGGTGGTCCGGAATGTGAACCATCTTCTGTTAAATCAAAAATTGAAGATACTTGTAGTCTAACAGCCGGGTTCAGTCCTGAAATAGGTGATGATAGAGGCCCTTTGAAAAAAATTGAAAATAAGAATGACGTACTTAGCACCAAGGGTTTAGATTTGGAAACTTGTGGCACCGGAACTGGTTTTCGGCTAAATGGGAATGTCGATAGTGAAACTTGTACGCACTTAAAAAGTGTTAGCTCAAATGGTTATACCAAGGAAGAAATTGTAGCTTCTGAGGCGGCGCTGAACTTGGAAGGTAATAAATCAGCTGAGAAAATTATCGAGACCAAAGTCGATAATGTAAATGATGTCGCTAATTCCGACAGCAATTTGTTCCATAGTCACGAAGGAAATGGTTCTTCATTAAAAAACGAGGAAGCATTTAACGAAAATGGATCCGGTTCACAGAATGAGGCTAATGATCCTATAGCCATCGAGGGGAAGGAACAAGTGGGAATTACTTCTTTAGAAAATGAGATAATGCCCAGTGATTTGTTGGATTCTAATCCCTCGCAAGGAAATGAAAATACTCATGCTGGTATACCTCATTGTTCAGTAGATTTCTCCGTTCCAGAGATTCCTGATACTAAGTTCTTAGCCAGTGATTCCACTATATCCCCCGGGCAACAAGGTGGTTCTGAGTACTTGAAATTGAAAATGAAGGTGCATGACGATTCTATATTGGAAGAAGCACGCATTATTAAGGTTATGACATGGAGACAGTACGTTTTTGATGATTTATTTCTTTGCTTTGACTAATATTCCTCTTGTAATTTGGTTACCAGGCTAAACGTAAGAGGATCGCTGAGTTATCTCTTCATACGTTGCGTCCCGAGAGTCGCCGAAAATCTCATTGGGATTTTGTCCTAGAGGAAATGGCATGGTTAGCTAACGATTTTGCACAGGTCTGTCTTTTCTTTTAAAAACTTATCATGCATCTGTCTTTCTACATATTGCAAATGTCTTCTGCACTTAGCCTGCAAATTATCTCTTTTAGCTTATCATCCCATCTGATTTATGGTTTTTCCTTTCTAATTATTTATAGGAGCGCCTTTGGAAGATAAGTGCTGCTGCTCAAATAGGTCGTCAAGTTACATGTGCTGCTCGATTAAATTTTGAAGAACAAGACATACGCGTGAGACAAAAACAAGTCGCGCGTTGCTTGGCAAAAGCTGTTACGGATTTCTGGTGTTTGGTGGAGGTAAATATGTGATTTCGCCACATCTTGGTTCTTCATTAAACACATTATGTAATTATTTAAAAATTCATTTGTCTAGTTAGTATAACAGGGTTTAGTGTTTTTTCCTTGATATCAATTATCTATCCTCCTTGTGAATGTGCTTTGTCTTTCATTTGTTTGTACTTCTCTCTCTCTATATATACAAGTTAAGTGTAAATGGCATGATCCTAAATACAAAAAGATAATCATGATAATCACCAAGGTTCAATAAATTAATTATGAGCTTTCCAACTTAAATAAAGTTGTATACTTCTACAGGAATGACTTAGGCACATACCAATCGAGGAAATTAGAGGATTTAGGAACCCCACCTGGTTTTGCAGAAGGATAGAGCAGTATAAGTGTCAATTACCTAATCGTGATGCTCGCCTAAAGTATGCCTTTATTTATGGTATATCCAGTGTGTTTACACCTATTTAATTGTAATTACTGAATAGAGTATGCCAGTTTTTTGTACCAGAGGATTAAAAAATTACAACCATGACACTATGTGATCCACCCTTTTTGTAACATGAAAATATTTACTTTTGACTCGTGGTCTTGCATTGTTAAGTTAAATATTTAATGTCTATCTTTGGGATACGCTGAGATGTTTATGCGCTGTCTTCCCATCATCCCATGTACCTTGGCTGCTATGTATATTCTAATCATTTTTTGGGGGTCTTACTATTTATGGTGGTTGTGGCAGGAGACGAGCAAAGGGCAAGAGTTGCAAAAACCTGTCAAAGGCTGTGGACATGCAGTCCAGGGATATGCATTGAAATTTCTACAATATAATAAATCCACTAATCAATTTGTCCAACCCAAATTGGCTATGACTCCTGATAGCATATCCAGTTTGCAAAAAATGGACATGTCATGGAAGGATCAGTTAACAGAAGTATGGGCCAACAGTAAATGATATTTTCTATTTGATTAAATGGTTTCTAGTTTTGTTTATTTATAAATTTTAAATCTTTATTTTTTTCAGGAAAGCCTCTTCTATACGGTTCCTGCTGGTTCAATGGAAGCCTACAGGAAATCTATTGAAGCCCACATACTGCAGCAGGAGGTAGACATATTGCTAACGACTAACACATCTTACTAGTTAACTGGAAAGTTGCCATATCCTCTCATCTCATTCACAATCTTCCTGTTAATACCTGCATAATAAAGATAAGAAAGAAAAGGAAGTCCATATTGTTCCACAATTTAGCCCTAATTTCCTAGTGCCTGTTCATGAATACCTCACATACGCTAACATTGTTTTGGAAGTATATTGGGATTTTCTTGTTGATTGTCCCTTGTCCATAGACAACGAAAAGTTTTTTGAGTTGAATGTTTGGCTACCTTCTTTCTTCTGTAGGATTAATGATTTTAAAATTCTTGAAATGTAACATAGACAACATGAGCAATTCTGAGGACTAGAGTAAAGTGGAAGTACATAACAAATCAACTTTCATTTTCTATTTTTATTTGTTTGTCAGATCTATTGCCTACTCGGTCTTCAGATTGATGGCATATATGCTCCTAGTTTCTTATGTTTCACACACACGCACACACATATCTATGGATGTTCTTTTTGGAGAACGTAGTAAGTTCATGATCTTCTTAGTTCTTTCCAATAAATTATTCTCTTAAATGTAAAAGTAAGATATGAACTCCAAAAGGAACAAAGTCTAGGCAAAAGATTGTCACCTTTGTTTACTGAACATTACTACTGTATCTACTATGTCTACTGTATTATGTCTCGATTATGCAAGAGCTCTATGAACTACGAGTTTTATTCTTTCTTATTAGTAATGCTACTTTCCAGTTAGCTTAGCGTATTCACTACATTTTTTTTTTTGGGTCAATGTCTTTAGAGAACTGGCATTTCCATCCATGAAGAAGTGGAGACCTCTGGTTATGATGCTTTAGCAGGTAATGCGAGACTACAGGCGCTATAATTATCATTGCTTTAAGTTCCTTATGAATTCTAAATAACTTGGTAAATTTTTTAGAATATGGTTCTTGTGAGAATGCATTTGAAGAGGATGAAGGAGAAACAAACACATATTATTTACCTGGGGGGTTTGAGAACACCAAGCCATCTAAAATGGTGCAGAAAAAAAAGAGACATCTGATGAAGGAATTTGCAGCTAGATCATATGAAATGGGATCCGATTCACCATTTATACAATCCACTGAAAATAAAGCTGGAAACCATAAATCTGTTTTACCTGGAAAAAGGCCCTCCAACACACTTGTTTCAATTCCAACGAAGCGTGTGCGGACTGCTTCCCGGCAGAGAGTTACAAGTCCTTTTAATGTGGGAGCTCATGGCTGTCTTCAGGCACCCAGCAAGACCGATGCATCTAGTGGTGATACGAACTCTTTTCAGGATGATCAGAATAATTTGCAGGGTGGATCTCATGTCCTGCACGGTATGGAGGTTGAGTCTGTACGTAATTTGGAAAGGCAGCTACCCGTTGACTCCTCAGAAGTATTACATAAACCTAAAAAGAAAAAGAAGGCAAAGAATTTGGTATACTTCGGTTTTGAACTATTACCGGGGAAACGTGGTCCCCCTTTTTTTATCAATATGGTTATTTTAACTCCTATTCTCTGTTTCTTATTATTCAAGAAATATTGTGTGTTTCAGGGTTCAACATATGAGTACAATTGGCGATCTGATTCTAGTATTCAAAATGAGCAGGTAACATTTTGTTTGTCTTTTAATACTTTGTTTGAGTTGTATTTTGCGATCTGTCTGGAATGTTGAATCTGTTGGGGCAAACCTTAGCTAGTCTTGGTAATGTAGATAAAAGTTCGAAGGTTAGTAAACTTGGGTATAGTGTTTATACAACTGAAAAGGTTTGTGCGAGTAAGTACATATTAAAAGAGTTATGTAAATGTAAGCTAAGATATCAGAAAATGGTGAAAAGTTTGGTATTAACAAAATATTACTGCCTAGAAAGAAATGCAGAGATGACAGATATTCAACTATCTGTCTATATGCTGATGCAAGGTATATTGAGATCTTTACGGTGGCTGTTTGCTTTGTTACATAAAAGTTTACCTCATTATGCAGCAATTGGGAATATTGAATTTAGCCTCCCGTATTATTGTTGAACCCAACTGTTTCTACGCTTCTTCGTATATATGTGTGCAAGCATGTTGTCTCTTTTCATATTTTAAAGCTTATTGTTGTGGACTTTAGCATGATGATTTTTCTTTGGCTGCTAATGTGTCATTGATTTGGTGTGTATGTGATGTTCCCAGTGATGACTTCCGTTAATTTGAATTTTTTTCTGGTAGCAGTAATCAAAGGGCAGGGGTTCTACTGTTTGGGAAGTTGGGATTTGGGAACCCTTTGAAGTTATGTTTAGTGAGAACTTTTTGATGCGGAGCAAAAATATAAAAGATTTACGTATATTCATTATATGTTATTTACTAATGAATAAAGTTAATTGTAATTTTTTATGAAATTGTATTATATTAGATGAGTAGATTACTAGGAATATTCTAGGCTTAGATGTACAGTAACTGTGATCTGTTATGAATTTATATATATGGCATAACTGATCTATTTGGAATCTAGATTATTTTAGGATTAATTTCTTATTATCCAAGATAGGGCTTTACTCCTAAATATAGATGCAACTGTTATTTGATCTAGACTTTAATTGATTATTGAAATTGAATTATTCCTCTTGTCATGGGTTGCGACCCAAACAAGCTTCTCAGTTGTCTCTTCGGCGGTTGAGAAATCGTAGCTCTTCCACGGTCGAGTCTCCTAAGGGGTAGTGGATTTGGCTTTATAATTATATTGAGGAACTTCTTTCGCAAAATGAAGTAAAAAACAGCGATATGTAAATCTCGAATTAATAATCTGTTGAGTTGCACAGATAAACTTTTGTTTCTACTAAACGTAACCAAACTAAAGTCTAAAAGATAACTGCTAGCGATTGTGACTAAAATAAAAGATAATGAATACTTTTCTACTCTAAAAGGCTTCCGAAGTCTTTTATTTCGTTTCCATATTGTTTCCCTCCTTTGTTGAGATCAATCCGGATAAGGTTTTGAAGTTTGGGCTTAAGGCTGTTTAAGGGGCTGAGACGAAAGGCCAACTGACTGAGCCGAGTAAACCACACTGTAAAAGCCAGTCCGACTCAGTTAGTAAGACTGTGACGATCTATATTAAACTCGTGGTTATCTGCATATTTGATTGCCATCTCCCATCTATGTTCCCCGTTTCTCATCTCTGGTCAATAGAATTTTCTGCTTGTTTAATCCTTTCACGTCTTCTGTAAAACTTAAAACATTGCTGATCTATACAATATTTTTTTTCCATGTTCTATATCTTATCCACTATACATGTTCAATCTGCGTCTTTTCTGTATCGGAGTCACATTTTCTGTCTCTTAACAAGTTGCTTCTATGGAATAAAGCGAGGAGAAATAATTTGGCCGTTTTAGAAAATTATGAAAAACGAAATTGGGTTAAAGGCAATCTAGAGGATTTTAAATTTTATGAAATTTGGCATGCATTGAATTTGTGAATTCTGTAGTTAATCGTTGGAAAATGCCCTATTATTTGATTCATTTCATCTGTTAGCTATTAATGATATTTTTATATATATTCAATAAAATTTATCTGTTTCCTATGGTTGATATGCTAGCTGTATGAAGTGATAACCTTTGGTTATCTAAAATTGCTTTGCTCTCCACTACTCTACTCTGTAATATTGTTTAATCTATCCTGGTCGAACCCAGCTTTGGTTTTTTCATATCTGAATGTTTTTTCTGTCAAGAAACCAAATCGCGTTGGCTGATAGTTTGAACTGAACCCTTGCGACAGACAAAAAAAATTGTCAGTACCATTCCCTTTGGGCTATTGAGTAAATTAGAGATTTAATGATTAATTGTATTTAGATCTGTTGACCTTGGGACTAGGGAGCAAAGAGGTCTTGACTCGGTAAGATTGCATGTTTAAGTTCTATCTGTGACACTTTCTTCATCCGTAAATCTTTTTGGACAGTATTGATGTTTATTTTAGCTTTACAGTTTATACCCAGTACAAGACAACTTCATCACTAGCAATTTTTCAATGTTGCAAGTTATAACTTGCTTTTCCCATATAAATTTGCTCGAAATTGACACATGATTTATCTGGCAGTTTCCAGTAAACTAGCTATTCTTACCTTACCCCAGAAGTGACAATTAGTGAATCTTTTACCTAAAATTATATTCATGTGTACCCTGCCTGATGTACATGGTCTGTTACAGTTAACTGCACTAGCGTATGGATCCTGCCTAAATACTATGACCTTAATATATACATAGAACTTATTTCTCCATTGTGGTGCAGAGAGATAATTATAAAAGGAGATTGGAAAGTCATCAATTTGAATCAAATGGAAGCAGTGGTATATCTTATTTACCCTTGATAATTCGTCACTTTATGTCAGTACTTCACATCCTAACACCGCCATGTATTAATGAAGGTCTATATGGTCAACATGTTGGGAAAAAACCAAAGTTAGTTAAACAGTCGCTGGATAATTTAGTTGACAATGTTTCTCCTGTGAATTGCTCAATCTCTTCCCCAGTGGCTTCCCAGATGAGTAACATGTCCAATCCAACTAAGTTCATTAAAATGCTTGGTGGCCGGGATCGGGCCAGGAAAACAAAAGGACTGAAGGTAATTTGTCAAGCCAAACATGCAAGCTTTTATTTTTTTTCATTTTCTGTTATATCTACTTTAATTTGAGTTCCATATTGAAAAAAACATTAAATTGTTGCAGTCAGCATCTGGGCAGCCAGGTTCAGGAACTTCGTGGTCACTGTTTGAGGACCAGGTCTATTGTTACTTTTTTATATTGTATTTCCATGTTGCTGGAAAGTGTAATTGTTAAAGTTTTAGCATCAACTTGACCATTCTGTAATACTATTTGCTGTGATTTATTTAGGCTCTTGTTGTTCTCGTTCATGATATGGGTCCAAACTGGGATCTTGTCAGTGATGCTTTCAACAGCACTTTGAAATTCAAGGTAGACATGTTTTTATGAGTTATTATTTTTTTTAATCCCGATCATTTTTTTTATGGTGAAGTTTCAATTAATTTAATTAGAGACACACCTTACCACCTCTGGGGTTAAAAGTTAAAACCCTCGATCTCTTATTACCAAGAGAGGTATCTGCTAGGCTAAGCCTTGCAGAGTTTCCCCGATATCTGGTATGTAAGAATGACTGATGCAACATGGATTGTAGAAAGTTAGAAATTAGATAAAGAGCAGATAGATAAATGAGTTTTGACAGGTTAAAAGAGATAATAAGCCAAATGCCTTTAGAACAATGACAATCAAGTCTTAATTCAATAAATTTATCATAATTCTGGAATGATCTACACTGAGGAATTACAATTATACTTGATAAACCTGGACTAATTCCAATTAAACTCAAATTTGTAAAATGATTCTCTACTACGAGAAAAGATAAATGCTAATAGTATCGTCAAAGTAATAAATAATCACTAAATGATAAAAATCATCAAATTGTATACAACAAAAAGATATCTTACTAAAGAAACTACTGTGATCTTCATCATTAAGCTTCATGGTTTTACTTAAACTATATATCTATGGTGTTAGCACATACACGATTCATTATTCCGACGTAATACATATAGGACTAGATAGAATTCTTCTTTGACCATTATATATGAATCTTGTTGGAAAATGGAGTTGATTTTTTTCGCATACAGTGCATATTCCGGAAGCCTAAAGAATGCAAGGAGCGTCATAAGGTTTTAATGGATAGCCCTGCTGGTGAGGGTGCAGATAGCGCTGACGACTCTGGGTCATCTCAACCTTATCGGTCTACGTTACCTGGCATTCCCAAGGCAATTATTTCCTCTAAAAAATTACACTTGTTTCTTATTATCATACTTGCATGTTCATAAGTAACTGACAATTGTGCATGATATACAGGGTAGTGCGAGACAGTTGTTCCAACGTTTGCAGGGGCCAATGGAAGAGGATACAATCAAATCACATTTAGAAAAAATTATAGCAGTCGGGAAAAAACAGCATCATAAAAGGGCACAGGTAGGCTCATTTCCAGCGAAGTACTTTTGCATTTTATCACTTTACCTTTGCATTTGTTTAAGCTATGCTTGAAACTAAAATGGGAATTTCATAATTATACTAAACTTCTTTTCTGATAATTCTTAAGTTACAGAAACTTAATATTTTTGGCGAGGTTCTCAATATCATTTTCTGCATATGGTAAATGCGGCTGAAATAGAAACTAGCCGGGTTTTTTCTAAATTGTTACTGCTACATGTTCATGCTGTACTTTGGAAGGAGCATCCTAAATTTGATATAGTTTTACAAGACTTGATACCTGTTGAAGGTTCTCTGAATATTTGCGTGGGGCGCGCAATGTTGTGGTTTTAGAAGTTTGATGTGTTGTACCAGCGGTGTTGGTCATAGTTAGAAATGAAATTTATACTTTTAAACGGGAGCAATAGCTTCTTTTGTTTGGATAATTGATTTCCTTCTCTTTGTATTGTCTTTCCCCTAAAATGGCATACAAGGATACACTTGCAGGATTCACAGTATTTTTTATTTTTTTAAACCTAGGAAGGGTTGACTGTATAAGCATCTCTATGTTTCTAAAGAATTCATTCAGGGCGTATATATCCTAACTACTGTAAACTTCCGGAAATATTAAACAGTAACATGTTTGCTGCTGCCCAACTTATTCTGTTGCCTCTTCTTTGTTATGAATTTGTTTGTGTTGAGTTTTCTTAAAATGATCACCAGGATCCAAGACAGCTTCAGCAACCTCACAATTCTCATACATATGCGCTTTCTCAAGTCTGCCCAAATAACTTGAATGAAGGGCCTGTACTTACGTAAGTTCTGGTCCTGTTGTTTGCATCATGTATTGTTATATGTTAGTTAAATCTTTTCTTGTTTCCATCTTTCTTTTATATTAATATAATTTATTCTCAAAACCTCTCACTATAATTTGATGATAGGCCTCTTGATCTGTGTGATGCAACTGCATCTAGTTCGGAAGTTCTTTCCCTTGGCTATCAAAGCCCCCCAAGTAGTGGGTTACCAAATTCCAGTCAGGGATGTGTTGCACCAATGCTTCCTGCTTCTGGTGTCAATCTTTCGGCACAAGCATTCACAAGTGCTGTTCCTGGCAGTAATTATTCATCGGCATCTAGTCAAATCAATAATTCGGTCAGGTAATATACATGTGTAGTCTTCATGTTTTGTATATAAATTACAGTTAACATATGTTGTGAT
The DNA here is from genome assembly GCA_036435485.1 of Saposhnikovia divaricata. Taxonomy (NCBI): domain Eukaryota; kingdom Viridiplantae; phylum Streptophyta; class Magnoliopsida; order Apiales; family Apiaceae; genus Saposhnikovia; species Saposhnikovia divaricata. Next base: position 136,689,600 of record CM071599.1, on the reverse strand, counting down.
TTGTTTTTTCTATTTTGATTTAGGGATGTCAGATCAGGCATCCAAAGATCTGCATCTTTATCAAGTGATGAACAACAAAGACTGCAACAGTATGGTCAAATGGTATCTGGTAGAAACTTCCAGCAGTCCAATATACCTGTTTCTGGGGTTCCTTCAGGAACTGATCGTGGTGTGCGCATGTTAACTAGCGGGAATGGTGTGGGCATTCCTGGTGGATTGCATAGAAACATACATATGCCAAGACCAGGACTTCAAGGTATTGCCCCGTCATCCTTGGTTGGTCCTGGCAGCATGCTTTCCTCTGGTATGATGGCAATGCCAAACCCTGCTAATTTTCACTCTGGGCCTGGTGCTTCTCAAGGAAACTCTATGATGAGACCCCGTGATCCTATGCTTATGATACGGGTAAGACATCTGGTGTTTTCTTGGATTCTATGTGTTATAGATTATCGTATCTGTAAAGTGCTTTCCATTTCACTAGGATGCAAAGGATACATAATCTGAATTATGAAACTGGGTCTTGATTAACTAGTTCAATTTGGTGATCTCTCGCATAAAAGATAATATTTTCCACAAGATTAAGAAAAAATCAAAAGTAAAACCTCCAGAATCCTGTGAAAATAACATGCCAAGTAATAATTGCCTTCAAAGCTCTTTCTCAGCAGTCAGGTCATTGTGTGGTTACAGAAGGATAAAATTGCAAAGCCTATAGGACGTCCGCTGAGAAGTACGGATATTATGGGTTGGGTGCAGATTAAGTGTTTTAGACTTTTAGGTTGAGTTCGGTTAGACACGTGGGTTTAAATAGCTAGAACCTCATGTTCTTGGTTAGTATTTGTTGAGGGCATGTATGGACAAGTCATGTCATTGAACAGATTTTTTTAAAAGTCAATATGGCAGTAGTTGATTATTGAATGATTAAATTAACCTTTGTGAGTAGTTCATAAATTCAATTTTTTTTTCTTTTTTGCAATTTATCACTCATGTATTAGATTTATCTTTAGATAATTTTCGTTTGCTGGTTGTGTTCTCTGGCTTTTGTCCACCTATTAAATTATAGCCATGCACAAAAAAGCAACTCCTTGACTTCAACTCTTGATTCGGAAAATGACAGTTTTTTTTTTTTTTGCGTGTGCAATTGTAGCCCACCCAAAATGTGGAACATCAAAGACAGATGATGATTCCGGAGCTACCGATGCAGGTTGCACTAGGGAATAGTCAAGGAATACCTGCATTTGGTGGATTAAGTTCCTCCTTTTCTAATCAGACAACTCCCCCTTCTGTCTCACCATACCCACTCCATCACCAGCAGCTGCATCCAATGTCAACCCAACAATCCCATGTGCTTACTAATTCTCATCATGCTCATCTTCAAGGACCAAATCTTTCAAGTAATACTCAGCATCAAGCCTATGCCATTCGTGTAGCCAAGGAGAAGCACATCCAGCAGCGTGTATTGCAACAGCACCAGCAGCAACAGTTTGCAGCATCCAATGCTTTGATGCCTCATGTTCCTGGACAGCCTCAGCCAACAGTATCATCTCCCCAAAATATTTCCCAGTCACAAGTTACTGCTCCACAGGTATCAGTGTCGCCAAAGACGGCATCATCCTCGATGAGTTCCCTGTCTCCGCATCCAAAGAAACATCACATTCCACAGCATATTATTGTGCGGAACCCGCAAGTTGGTGGGAGTGGGTCGATCAACCAGGCGGGCAGGCAGCGGCAGCGGCAACCTCAGCAACAGCAATCCGGTAGGCATCATACCCAGCAACGACATCAGTCACAGTCACAACATCAGGCTAAGAATATAAAAGGTGTAGGGAGAGGGAACGTGTTGCATGATAACATTCTGACAGATAACACTCTTCCGAATGGCCCATCAACTACTCCTGGAAGCCAAATTGCAGAGAAAGGAGAGCAAAGCGTGCATATGATCCCAGGGGAAGATCTATATTGTGGGCCAGGATTAAGTTCCATTCAATCTCAGAAACAGTCGGCACCTTCTCATTTTTCTCATCAACCTCCGCAAAAGTTGTTTTCTGGTCAAGCTACTTCTTCAAAGCAGCACCAACAAACTCTTGCACATTCTGAAAATTGCAATCAAAATCATGTTTTGCCTGTAGTAGCGGGTGCAACATCTAATTCTAGTCAAGCTGTTCCGTCAAACCAGCAGCAGCATAAATTGTCGCAGCCACCCTCAAAATTAGTAAATCAAACTCAGCCAGCCGTTCTGATGTTGCTTCATCAAAATTGCCAAGTTGACTCTGACCATGCAAACAAACTGCAAGCTAGAGAAGCTCAGGCTAGCTTAGAACCTGCTTCATCTGCTCCGGTTCCCAGCTGTGTTGATGTAAGTAATATTCTACCAGCTGTCCCCTCTGCAAGTACTCAGTGGAAGGCATCAGAAAAATTGTCTGATTCCTGTGGTGCTAATCCTGTAGCCTCAATTGGTTCTGCTGGCTCTCTACCCTTGACAAATGTTACTATTGAGCCTCTGCCCTCCGTTTGTCAAGAGATAGAGAAAATCCAGTCTTCTAAGAGCTTGACCCATGTTGGTCATGATGATGATGTACAGTGGTCGGAAGAGCCATCACAGCTGCAAGTGGCTGCTCAGCCGCCTCCATTGGCGCAGCAACAAGAGGAATTAAAACAACAATTGGAAGAACAATATCCATTTCTGCAAGGAGGGGGTAGTAGTTCATAATCCTGTATAAACTTTGTCAAATTGAAGTATCCTGGCAGGTTGAGCAAATCCTAGGAACTCTGATCCTGCTATAGTTGCATCGGCATGCCTTCGTGGCAACAACGTGTAGGTCTGCTCCATATTACAAATAATAGCTATGTTTCAATTATTATGATGCCAGCTGTCAGCAATAATAGTGGCATTGTGGAACAGAGTTACTAATGGAATGATATGTTTTGTGGGTTTGTGCAGGATGAAGCTCATAGATGAAGCTCATAGTTTCATCATGGCAATACAAGAGGCAGGGGTTGATTATTGTTATATCCGCAGGTCTAATAGACTCGATTGAAATGATAGGGCAGGCTTGTTTTGGGGATAATGTACATTACCGTTACCTTAGAACTAGGGAAAGATAGAGACTATTATAGGTGTACATGTACAGGGTTACTGGATAGTTTTTATTTCTTCACCCTCCCCTGGTCGTACATGGTGGAGAGGTCTTAATTTTTGCCCCATAGATTAACCTCGTGTATTATGCCATTTTGTATTAACAAATTAGTGATCATTGTTATGGCTGAAGCCTAATGAAAATTTTGTGAATACGCGTCTTGTAGTTCAAAACTAGCCAATCAATGTCCTAGATTATCTTTACAGCAGCAATGTACTATCATCTTCATAAACTGTAATTAATATTTCAAACTTAACAAATTGTCCGGCCAACTGATTGTCTTTATTTCTGTGAAACACTTACAATCAGAAGTTGCTTCATCGAGCTTCTAAAAGGACTAAATATAAATATAAAAAAAAATCAGAAATGTTAATCACTCGCAAGAACTCTCCCAAGAATTGTGGTCTATGCCTTTTCTGGACACATCCCCTCTTGTCGTTGTCCAGGCTTGTGTTTTCTACTTCGATTTCAATTCAGTCGGTCTTCGAAGTACTACGTGGAACATATTTCTATTAATAACTGGAGGAGCTTGCCAGGATGGCTTGGTAAGCAAGCAAGCAAGCAGATTTCTATTAATAACTTGAGCCTCACTCAAGTTATAATAATATATAATTTTGTTTATATTTAATAATATATATGTATATATAATATTTATAATTAATAATATATGTCTTTGTTTATTATTTAATATAGTTTTCAAAGATATATTTAAGTGTAGACTTTTTTTAAACATATATATGATATAAATATATTAATATTTTATATTAAATATATATCATAATATAATCTTTTTTTAAAATATTATCAATTTGGATATCAAAAAAATTCAAAAATTCCGATATCCGTCGGAAATATCTTTATTCGTATTCGAAAAAAATAGGATATTATCCGTATCCGAAATAAATAGGATATTATCCGTTTCCGAATTCGATAATTTCGGATACGGATATGGATATAGTCACCCTAAATTCTTTAAACAAAAACTTGTTTAGAAAAAATATTTATAATTTCGTTTAGATACAATAACATTAAATTTTAATAATCTATCTATATACATTATGATGTCAGAAAGTGACCAGAAACGTTTAAGCTAGTTTTCTTAATTTTTCATTTTTTGATTTTTCATTAAAATGCTTTTCTTACATTTAATAGCACCTTAATTATTCATTAATTATACCTATTAAAATTATGTATTAAATTTACTTTATTTGATTTATACAAAACGTTAGGAAACTTTATTTAGCAATATAATTAATATTTTCATTTAAAATGACGACTTAAAATTTAACAGCATAGCTTTCAAGCCCAAAGTAAGATTATTTTGGATAAAATGCGACTTAAAATTATTAATATTGTGTCATTTTTTTATTTCATATTCAAGATCATTGAAAAACAATTCATTTTCTCTTTTTTGAATTTTTTTAATAAACCTTTTTGTTGTTTTTTATTGCATTTTTTTGACAAATTTAAAGCAAATTTCATTAACTTGAAAGAAACTCAGCGGGACAAATCCACAACCGGCAATGCAACTAGGTTAAAAATATAAACAAGCTAAACAATTAGCCGTTTTGTTTCCGGATCGCTTAACATATTTAATACAAATATTCTTGAAACTAAAAATGAATTTAGTTGTTGGTCCCGGAGTATATTGCAGAAGGGGGGGGGGGTTGAATGCAATATAGATAATTTCAAATTTTTAGCTCAACAACAATGATAAAGATTTTAAACTATCTACACAGGAATTGCAAACACAAGTAGTAATTCAAGATGTTCTCACAAAATAAATATTTTATTTATTTTGTAATGTGTTGCTACAACCTCGAGAAAAATGGTTTTCTCAAGTTTCGACTTCTTGAAAGAAATCACTATAGAAAGAATGAGAGATGTGTCTCTATATAGACTAATCTTTCTCTAGCATCTCAGTCACATGGGTCGCGGAGCTGTTGTCGTTTTCAAGTGGCAGCTCCTCATAAGTTGCCCACCCATGTGACCTTTCCTAAAATGCTATACAAACAGAGTTATCATTAAGCATAAGGCATTCTGGGTTCTTTCTAAAATTATCTATAACAATTCTAGTAGATGCAGACTTGTCATACTCTTGAATTGTCGAGCCTCGTCTTGTGATCTCTCAAGCTTCTGTCATAGTCTTGCATGTAAGAACCCTAATTTTTGTAATATTTTCTTTTATATAATATCATGTGACATTGTCAATTTGAAACCTTTCTAGTCATCCCTGTTGTTTAATGGAATTGATTGTCTGAGAAACTATGTTGTTACATTCACTATGAAAGATAAAGGGAAGATTGTTGAAGGCAAGAATCTTATTGTTAGTAAGATTTATAAAACTTGGGACTTGAGAGTTAATGGAGTATTAAAAGATTTATTAGGAATTATGACGAGGAATTATGGATATTCGAGGAATTCACACAATTAAGTACTTAAGGAATTACAAGGGAAGTCTCTACGCGACAAAATATTATTACGAGAAATTAATTAAGATACGATGCGAATTAAAGATTAAGTGACAAGCATTGGTGGAAGAATAATGATACAAGGAATGATATTGCATGCAAGTCCCATGCAACTAAGTAGTTAGGAAAGCAAACTAGTAATACAAAGTTGACAAGAGGAATAGTAACTAGTTGGTACCTTTTCCAAGGAGACAAGAGGGTATGGTGGTCTAGACACTAGGCTTGTACCATGTGATACATATACACACACATAATACATATCAACCACACTTTACACTTTAATCAACCAACACCAAAAGCAAAAACAAAAACACTCTCCCCCCCCCCCAAGCATATTGCTCTCGGCCAAACAAGAAACAATGGGAAGAAGAAATTCTTTCTTCCACTTCTCTTCACTCTTAATTCAAGGCAAAAATCCTAGGCACTCTACATCATATAAGGAAGGTATACTATGAATTCCAACCCTTTTCATCCATTAGTTTTCAAGTTATAAATTGTTAAAGTTTTGATGAATAGTAACAATGTTGAGTTTTCTTTTAGATCTTGAGTTGTAAGGATTGTAGGAGCTCATCCAAGGTGTTCTTGAGACTTGTAAGGCATACCCAAGGCTCTTAGATACTCAAGAAGGTATAAAAACCCTAACCCCTATTGGCCATGTAGTATTTGTGATGTTTAATGTTAGATCCATGATTATTAGTGTGAATCTTGGACATATAAGTGATGGATGATGTAGATCTTGAGTTTAAGTGTTGTGGTTGTGATTTTTAAGCTTGTGGTTAGTGTATGTAACTCCATGTATGTTATAAAGTATGATCTTGGTGGTTTAGATGATGGTTGTGATGTGTATGTAAGATTCTTGGTTGGTTAAGTGTAAAAGCATGCTGAGTATTTTTCCAGGAACTTGTACTGTCTTGTAGGAGGGTTTTGAACCCCTAAATCTTGTCCCCTGAAGTCCTAATATATATTGTTGGAAAGGTATTTGAATGTAGTTTTCAGAAATGTAAGGTTCATGACTAGGTGATGTATAGATTTTGAGTTATGGCCTGAGAAGTGAAATGTGTTTCTGGATTCCGGACTGCACTAAATGGTCCCCTTGTGAACCTTATTTAAACCCCTAAAAATTTATGTAGGATCATGGAAAAATTAGAGAAGCTAGTAAATGTAGTGGTGAAGGCTACCCAAAAAGAATTGGATTAAAATATGTATTTTTCAATTTTATAAAAATGTTAGAGTAAAATTCGCGTAAGGGAAAAAGTCGTAAGTGGAGTGTAATTTTAGGGGTAATGGATATGATTCGGATATGGTAACCAAATTAAGTCGAATAAGTGACGAGCATAATCGAGTGATAACATGAACCTATAGTGGGGCTAGAGGGTCATAAGACGAAGTCATTAAGTTAATTTTGTACCCCCTAAAACCCCGCAATTAAAAGAGATGTTGTTAAGGTACTAACGATCGGCTATTGATTATGTATAGATCGTTCCACTCCGCAAGCTCGACCACCCCATCCTCACCAAGGCAAGTTTACTTTTCAAAACTTACATATACAAGGGCTTTCACTGTTGTGTTTGTAGTTTTCAATCATATCAAATGTTTATGTTTATCGAAGTATTGATGAAATTGAGATGTATAAGCACATATATGTTTGCACCCCTTGAACTTAGAATGAAATGTTTTCTCCGGACAACGACTCTAGCAATAGAGGTCGTAGCGGTCCGTATATACTATTGACCGGGGAGCGGTATATTATTATATTGTAATTAAATTGCGAAAACCCAAAGGGTCATTCGGGGAGTATCGTATACTCAAGTAATTATTTTTATATCTTCGTAAATACTCAAAATACCTATCCTGGATTAAAAGCTTATTTAATTAAATAATTATTTTATTAATTATTAATATTAAATCTTAAAATATCATTTATTAATTATTGTTCATTATTTTAAAGACAAAACTAATCCAAGATACCTTTAGCACTTTCAAACTCGAACTCTTTCGAACACAAAACATTTTCGAAAACCCCCGGTCAGGTTTGCTTCTTGTATGATTTTAGGAATCATCGGTCGACTGATGTCGGACCTCAATTACTCAGTTTTCAATCAAAATCAAGTTTTTAAAAGAAAAAGAAAAGGGACTCTGGCAGGTGTGGGAACCGTTGACGAACGTTTCCCGGGATGTGTAAGCGGCCGTGAGCCAGGCGGTCCATCAATTATTATTCCGGCCCAGGTGTTGCCGAAGGATGATTACAGATGTAGTTTTCATCGAGGGTGATTACGGATGTAGTTTTCACCCGGGGATAGTTACGGATGTAGTTTCTATCCTTCTACCGGTAGAGAAGACCCGCGGATTGGACTTGGATGTGACGACTGATCATCGTCAATCCCTGTCATGTTTTATGTTTTCTTTAAGTCCCATTCCTCCATTTTGGAAAAAAATGCTCTGACACTGCTTCTTAGGCTTATGTACCAAGTTGCTAATAGTGTTCTATTTTGATGAGAAAGATGTTGACTCTATGTAGTATCTAGAACTGCAAGTTTATTTTGAAAACAAGGGCACGTATTGGTGCACCTTCGAAATTTATCAACAACGACAAGTGATTTTATAACTGATTGATACAAACGAGTTTAATAACTGCTAAACATATGTAATGTTATATTGCTTACCTTATACATATATTTCTTGCTGAGCTATAGTTGCTCACTCTTGCTTGTTTTCAAATTTACAAACACAACAGCTAAGAGAAATGGCAAGACCCAGACAGACTGCCCGAAAGCAGGTGACTAGACCCGAGGCAGCAGTTGAGATTCCACCGGTAGGCCCCATTAGCCGGATTGGTTGGTAACTTTTGTTAGTACATTTTATTTATAAGTATGACCTGTGCAAAGCAGTGTACCGTAACAAACATTCAAGCCGCCAACTCCGCTTCTTATCGAAGTGTTGCTGGTAGCATAAATGCTATTTAATTCGGTCTGTAATAACTCTGAAACTTTTACTTCTGCTTAATCAATTGTGTGACGTTTCTGAGGCTCTAACCTGTGTGTGTGTGTGTGTGTGCGGTGTGAGTTTATTGTGGGGTCGATGGCTGTTTTATATATTATGTGCAAGAACTGGTATGTTATTAATGGAAAATGGACCGTGAGCGCCTAGATCTCCGACCCCGGATCTGGGGGCGTCACATTGCAGGTCTGCTACAATCTTTGACGAATTGCAACAAATCTGTTTCTCGAACATCTAAACTGTCACCGGGGTTTGACTGAGATAAAATCCGCAAATCAAATAATTCAATGAGACAGTAACCCTTGCCGCCAAGTTTGCTGTCATATGAATATTCAGTAGTTGACAGTATGAGCTCCTGCCAATGTTGCTGTCGGAACTCCAAACTTGCTGTCAAGTGTAAGAATGTTGTTGTCCCATGCTTCAGCCAATGTTGCTGTCAAATGAGACTTGCTGTCGTGACCTTGCAACATGCAGTCTTCTTGTAAGTTACCATTAATGATTTGACAATAACTTTATTATTGTTGTCTGATAAGTGGATTTTATATCCACTTGGAACTTTCCATATCGGCTTGAATTGGTGTACTTGAACTTAAGTTTTTGGTATTTTTGATGTGTTTTGTTTGAATGTGCAGGTTTGCAAGAATGTCGATTAGGGTTGCCGTTTTCGTCAAATTTGAAGTTGATTTGTGCAAATGGAATGAAGTTTGGAGTCAAGCACTGAGATTTTATGATGGTTCCAAGTAAAGTTAATTGACTATGGAAGCAATGGCAAAAAGGGGAAGAAAACGGCTCAAAAACGAAGAAAATGGAGGAAAATCAGTTTCGGCATGAAGTTTACGCGCTTGGAGCGCGTAACCGTGCGCCTGCAGCACGTGAAACAGCAGAAGCATGCGCCTGGAGCGCGTAGCACGCGCCTGGGGCGCATAGGTCCGACAGAAAATCCTGAAAATGTCCGTTTTGACCCTATTTCGAATTCTAGTTGTATTTTTGGTATCCAAACCTATTTCTAATTGTATTGTAGGTTGTTTTTCTTGTTGGGCAAGATATCTAGGCCTATAAAAACACATCTTAGCCTTGTAAATTGGGGGTTTTAGTTTTATTATTGTATCATAGCTTAGATCTGCAAGGGAGAAAATGAGAGAAGGATTCAACGCTCATGACAAGCAACAGATCTAGATCTTCTTCATCTTTTATGTTATTTGGATTCTAGATTTGTTTTCTTAACTCTTTGTTTTATTAATATTATTATTTTTTTCATTCATATCTTGTTTTATATCATGGTTTCATCAGATCCCATGATGACGAGAGGTTCGATTATGAACTAATCATTGTCATGGGATTCTAACGGATTTATCTATGTAGCTTAGTAGTTTGTATGCTTTAAAGATTTATGTGTGGTGAATTCTTGATATCCTCGTATGGTTGTGTTTCATGTATTTAGATGCGTCGCGAACATCTAATTTGTTAATCTCTTGCGAAACGAGAGTGGATCTTGAGATTTAGAATTTGCCATGCTAGCATAGGATAGGTTGATGTTTTAACACCATGATTTTTGGCGTAAATAGAGATATTATGCTACCCTATGTGATCTATGTGGATAACTTGTGCTTAAACCTTTATGTTTTCAAATTCTATAGAGATATAGGGTCTAAACATATTTGGTGTCTACCCATCTTCTATATCTTTTGTGGATGCATGCGTAGTTTGGTATTAGTATACCGAGAGGTAGCTTTTACTTGTTTCGTGTTATCCGATCAGATATCAAAACCATCATATGTATTGATTAAAGGCATCGACTCTAAGTGAAGTAGATAATGAAGTTAGGATCCCATGTTTTTATTCTTATAAGTAATTCAGATTTAATTCTCATTAGTTAATTAGTTCTTACTTTGCATCTTAGCTTAATTTAGTTAATTAAAATCTCAATTTATTTATTGTCTTAGCAGTGAATTAAAATCATACATTGTTGAATAGATGCATTAACTGAAACGAACTTAACCAGATCTCAGTGGAACGAACTTTAATTATATTACTTGTGACCACGTTTACTTGCGTGATATTGTGTTAACAAGTTTTCGGCGCTGCTGCCGGGGATCATCGGTGTTTTGTTTTTAGTTTACGTGCTTGTCATCAGTGGTCGTTAGCGTTCACTGAATCGGATTTTCTTACTTAGTTTGTTTGTTTCGTGGTGTTTTCAGGTACTTGAACGTGTATGCGAACACGTTTGCAGGCTCGTAAGGAAAAACTGGCAGAAGAAAAACTTGCAGTAGCAACAGAGATGTTAGATTTACCAGCAGCAGCTAAGGCTTTAAAGGATTATTCTCAGCCTAAGATCAATGACATTCAGTCGAGCATTGTCAGGCCAGCTATTTCAGCTAATACTTTCGAAATCAAGCCGGGCACGATTCAGATGGTGCAGAACTCAGTTCAGTTTGGGGGTGCTCCTACGGAGGATCCTAACATGCATATCAGGGACTTCTTTGAGATCTGTGACACTTTCAAGTTTAATGGTGTGCCAGATGATGTGATCAAATTGAGGCTTTTCCCATTCTCTCTTAGGGATAAAGCTAAGGGCTGGTTACACTCTCTACCAGCCGGTTCCATTACTACATGGGAGGATCTTGCTCAGAAATTTTTTACTAAATTCTTCCCTATGTCGAAAACTGCAGCAATAAGGAACCAGCTAACTTAATTTTAGTAGCAATCTGGTGAATCTTTGTGTGAGGCTTGGGAACGATATAAGGAGATGCTTCGTAGGTGTCCACATCATGGCATGCCTGACTGGATGGTTATTAACGGTTTTTACAATGGGTTGGGAGCACAGTCTAGACCTTTGCTAGATGCAGCATCAGGTGGAGCTCTATGGGCTAAGAGCTATGTGGAGGCTTATGATCTTATTAGACGATGGCTGCTAATGAATATCAAAATCCAACCCAGAGACTATCTAAAGGCAAGGTAGCAGGTATTTTTGAAGTGGATACAGCTTCAGCTATTTCAGCACAGTTGAAGGCTCTTACTATAAAGGTGGATTCTCTTGCTAATTATGGAGTTCAGCAGGTTGCTAGTATTTGTGAGTTATGTGCGGGCACACATGAGACAAATCAGTATGCTATCTTGTCTGAATCAGCACTGTTTGTGAGTAATTTTCAGAGACCTGCTGCACCAGTTCCAGCAACTTATCAACCGAATAACAGGAATCATCCCAATTTCAGCTGGAGCAATAATCAAGGTGCTCAACAACAGCAGCCTTATCAGCAGTTTCAGGGACAGCAATCCAGGCCATTCAATCAAGGATTTCAGTAGCAGTAGCCTCTAAGGCAACCATATCAACCTCCTGAATTTCAGCAGCAGCCTCAATCAAGTACGGGGCAACCTTCTAATGAAAAATCAGAGATGGATGAGTTGAGGATGATGGTTAAAAGTCAAGCAGTTGCTCTCAAGACCTTGGAGAACCAGATAGGACAGCTTACAAGTGCTTTACTTAATAGGCCACAAGGAACTCTTCCTAGCGATACGGAGGCTAATCCAGGCAGAAGGGAAAGCAAAAAACATGTCAATGCAGTTACTTTGAGATCTAGAAAAGTCACGAGGGATCCTAAATCAGCAGCTAAGGAAGATGAAGATGTTCAGAATCAGCAGGTTGAAAAATCTGCAGTGCCAGAAATTGAGAAATCCGATTTAGTGGCTGATCAGCTAGTTGGTGAAGTGGGAAAGAGCAAGGAACCTGTTGAAAAAGCTTCTGCGGAGCAGTCTATGAAGGATACTCAGATCTATCCTCCTCCTCCATTTCCTCGACGCGTACAGAAAAGTCAAGAAATTCAGTTTCAGAAGTTTATGGATGTCTTCAAGAAACTGTCCATTAATATTCCTTTTGTTGAAGCATTGGAGCAGATGCCGAGATATGCAAAGTTCATGAAGGATATTTTGTCACGAAAGAGAAGGTTGGAAGAATTTGAAACAGTGGCTTTAACAGAGGAGTGCAGTGCGGTGTTGCAACAGAAATTGCCTCCTAAACTTAAAGATCCGGGAAGTTTTACAATTCCATGCACAATTGGAAAGTTGTCTTTTGGCAAATGCTTGTGTGATTTAGGAGCTAGCATTAATCTCATGCCCTTGTCTATTTTCAAGCAACTTGGTCTACCGGAGCCGAAACCAACCAATATCTCTTTGCAGTTGGCTGATCGATCTATCACGTATCCAAGGGGTATAGTGGAGGATGTCTTAGTGAAAGTTGATAAGCTCATATTTCCTGCCGATTTTGTGATTCTAGATTTCGAAGAAGACAAGAAGATTCCCATAATCTTGGGAAGGCCTTTTCTAGCTACGGGTCGTACATTGATCGATGTGCAAAAAGGAGAGCTTACAATGAGGGTGCAAGATCAGAATGTCACCTTTAATGTCTTCAAGGCCATGAAATTTCCGACAGAGGAGGAAGAGTGTTGCAGTGTTGAATTAGTTGATACGGGTCAGAGAAAGAAGTTTGATCAGTTATTGAGGGAAAAGTCGGACACACACGTGCTAAATCATCACATCAGTGATTTCATTGACAGTTCTTCAATTCGAGATCTCTCGAGTGTAAAGCTTGGGAAACTTCCACCACATTTGAGGTATGTCCTTTTGAATAATGAGCTAGTGATTTTTGAAGAGGGGCATGATAACGTGTTGCGAAGGTGGAAAACTGATGATAAGGAAGAAGAAAGTTTTGTTTAGCCGTTCGAGTCGGAGAAGCACCTTAGAGGTGTGAAGAAGAAAAAGGAGAAGATTAGGTTGTTGGGTAGTAAAATCAGGTTGAAGTCTGACGGGAGAGATTTGTGGAAAGCAAGCAAACAAGATGTCAACGTTCATATGAATGGTCTTTCTGTTGAGGACGGTTCAGTTGTTCTTTTGAAACCGCCATGAGTTGAGGAAGTAACGTCAAGCTATTGACGTTAAAGAAGCGCTTCGTGGGAGGCAACCCACGTGTTTCGGTATTTTTAGGTATGTTTCCTGCTATCCCTTGTATTTACTTCCATTCAATGCGGACATTGAATCTTTTAAGTTTGGGGGTGGTTTGGGGGATAAGTAGTGTATATGTAGTTATTTGTGATTGTGAGTCATTGTGTTCATATAGATATCAATTTTGCATAATAGTAGTAATTCATGCATATATGTTCGTATTAATTATGTTTGTTCATATAGGGCATTCTGTTTTTTTTTTGTATACCATGTGAGTTCATATTAGTTGCATTTCATGGCATGCATATTTTATGATCCCTTAGAACGAGCTAATTCTGATTGATAGGTAGGTGTCTAATTGAGTGTGGTAATGATGAGTATAGGGTTGACTTATAGTTTCTATGAAATTGACTTATGTGTTTCGGAAACAAAACTAATTATACAGTCTCATTGGGTGCTTTTGGGCTAGGTTAGGGTCATGCTTGTTTGGATGCTTTGAGATTTAATCACTTGATTATAGTTAGAATTTGCGTTATTCCCTTAATGGCGTAGGATCACTTAAGTCTAAGTTTGGGGGAAAACAGGGATTTCATGTTTAATTGTAAATAATTGTCAATATGGCTAGGCATCAAATGGCTAGTAGCCGACTCATATTTATATGAGTAGTCTAGGGTTGGAAATGAGAAAGGCTCATTCCAGATCGAAAAAAAAACAGAAAAAAAGAGGAAAAAAAACAGAAAAAAAAAAAGAAAAAAAAAAAGAGTCAATCGTTAAATTGTTAAATACAAAATTAACCAGGGTGAGCTCTTTAATACTCGAGCAATTAAGTTCGCGGGGACTTTGTGCCTAGTGACCTAAGGCTTTTATAGTCTGGGATCCACTAACCCAACGCTCGCTACATGGGTATTATGTTTTCAAATTCTATAGAGATATAGGGTCTAAACATATTTGGTGTCTACCCATCTTCTATCTCTTTTGTGGATGCATGCGTAGTTTGGTATTAGTATACCGAGAGGTAGCTTTTACTTGTTTCGTGTTATCCGATCAGATATCAAAACCATCATATGTATTGATTAAAGGCATCGACTCTAAGTGAAGTAGATAATGAAGTTAGGATCCCATGTTTTTATTCTTATAAGTAATTCAGATTTAATTCTCATTAGTTAATTAGTTCTTACTTTGCATCTTAGCTTAATTTAGTTAATTAAAATCTCAATTTATTTATTGTCTTAGCAGTGAATTAAAATCAAACATTGTTGAATAGGTGCATTAACTGAAACAAACTTAACCAGATCTCAGTGGAACGAACTTTAATTATATTACTTGTGTGATATTGTGTTAACACTGTCACATTGATGTATTCTCTTGATGCTTGAACATATCAATGAACTTCTTCCAAGATACATACTTATTACATTTCAGCAATTATTTGATTACAAGAAAACACTCTGGCTGTGACAGTATGTTCTACTTAGCCTATACAAATAAACTAAGTACTAGTTAAGTTGTCTCTACGCTATCACCCATAAATCCTAACAATCTCCCCCAATTTGTTTTTATGGACAATAACAACAAATTCTCAATAGAAGCATGCTGACAACTTAACTAACATAGATCAGAATAGGATTCTAGAACATTTCCAAGCATTTAACATTATATAGGACAATGATCTAAAGCAAAACAAGTACTCCTCGAGGTTGAGTAGATATGAGATTTACATATCTTATTATTAAGATTTCCTATTCTGTCTGTTCTCTCTCTTTCTGTGGAGCGCTTCTTCCAAGTACTTTCTGAGATCTTGCACTAGCTTCTTTTCATCAGCAGATACAGCATCATCTTCGATCTCATCAATGTACTGTTGGATTTGTTTAGAAGAGACATTCTGAACATCTTTCAGATCAAACCATGATTCAAAATCATAGGTGTAAGTTCTGAATTTCAAGATGTTGTTCTCAATCTTGAATCTTTTGTCAGGAAAAGAATTCAAGGTCACTCTTCTGTTTCTGTCAAGTTTTGGATCTTCATCTCTCCTACTATCAAAAAATAACTTCCAATTCCCATGCACACAACATTTCTAGTTTGTGAGATGATCCAACAACTTTCCAGTATAGACCTTTCAGTATACTGGTCCTCAGCTTGTGAAAACTATTTGCATAGATTTCTTCTTTGCCATTTATGATCCTGAGAGGATTTTCCAGTGCACATGGCTGATAGTTTGGAGCTTCACTGTTCATCTTGTTGACTTTCTTGCATTTTTCTTTCAGCTCAGCTTCCACTACCTCAGCAGTCCGTTTACCAATATTAGCTTTTCTCCTAGCAGCTTCAGCAGCTAATTCGGCTTCATAGGCAGCCATTGCTTCAGGTGTATAGGAGGGCATCCTTTCTGTCCAATCATACTTAGACACAAGTTCTTCCTCATCTATACTCACATCCTCATTCGCATCATCGATATCTCTCCAGTCACCATATTTCTCATAAAGTTCAGCATATCTTTCAGCATGGTACTTTTGGACGTGTTCCATGGCTTTCTTAGGAACATTTTCATATGTCCCCATAAGCTCCACCATTCTTTCCAGCACGAAGTAATCAACTCTATGCCTTACTTCTTGTGATGTTTGTTTGAGAGTGTATCTGTCTATTATTGTTGACGTATTCACCATAATGAAATCCTTCTCAACAAACATGACTTTTGCTTTATCTTTCCAAAGAATGTATCTGGATGCATATTCCTTAGAGTTATCCAGCTCCAATTCGACTGAAGTGATATCTCTTGTCACAGCTTCCTTCTGGATTTTGAAGCTATTTGTTTCTCTTCTTCGAATAGGCTTCTTACGAAACACCACTCCATGCTTCTTTTTCCTTGCTGCAGCCTTTGTCTTGCCCTTTCTTGGAACTGTACGCCAGGATTTTGCTCTTTGTTTTGTCTTTCTAGACTTGGATGTCTTGATAGTTTTGCCTATGACAGCTTCTTCATTCAAGCTCTTGACAGTGTCTTCTTTGACAGCAGCTTCTTCGACAGTAACTTCACCATTCTTGACAGCTTCCTTGTTGACAGTATCTTTTTCAGCATCAAAACAGTCAATGATAAATCTTAAGATACTTCCTTCCATTGTGTCAAGAATGTCTGTCTCTCCCTCATCTTTAGCTTCAGCATCATTCTTATCATCCTTGGGAGCTTCTTCCTTTGTTTCTTCCTGAGTCTGACTTCCAGTAATCTCAGCAGTTTCTTGACCACTTCCAGTTGTACCAGATCCTCCAGTTCCATCAAGATCATCATCATCAAGGGTGTCATCATATGTGCAGCTTCCACCGCTTTCACTTCTTTTGGCATTAGCTTCAGAAATCAATGTCTTCACTTGAGAGCTAAGAATTTCATCTCTCTTTGCCAGCAGTTTGTGAATATCTTTGACAGCCTTGACTTTGTCTCTGTATATCTTAGATTTGAGGATTTGTTTCAGCACTCCCATAATTATGTTAGAATGCAATCTGGGTTCTTCACTTAGGATCAGAAATCCAATCCTTTTAGCTCTTGTGCTTGTGGTTGTTCTGTAGCAAATACCATAGGGTTCTTCAATCACTTCTGGTAGCTTTTCTTCAACAAGACCTTTAATTTGTGCTAGCAGATCGTTATTGAAGATTGTAGAATTGGCGTTCACTTTCGTTCCCATGGCATTCAGCACTCTAGCTTGCAGACTTTGCAGTAGCTGCATTGTAATGAATATAGAGATGCCAGTTTTCAGATAAACATCAACTGCCCATCTTTTCTCCAGATTCACCTTCACAGAGATACTTGTTATTTTGTCCTTCAGTATTGGTGGCAGTTTTGTATATACTCCTCCTGCCTCTTTTATGGCGATATTCACCAATGCACTGAATTCTTCATCTTTGTTCTGCAAAGTACTCTCCATGTAGCTAACCATCATCGTTTATGCCTTTTCTGGACTATATCCACTTCCATCAGACCAAATGTATGCTGTTGTAGGATTTACCTTTTCAGGCATTTTGTCTTTGCAGAGTCTGTTGGATTCTTCCATTTCTCTCCAATGTTTCTGCATTGGAATTTCAATGACTTCAGGAGCTGGTTCATTGATTTTCAGAAGAGGTAATGTTGATGTTTGAGCCCTTTTTAATTGCTCCAATATTTCTTTAGTCACCAACATTGGCTCACCATCTACTTCAACAGATTCACCAATTCCACTAGCTCTCAACTCTTCACCAAATATTCTATCTTCATTTGTATTTTGCTCCCCCTTACTTCCATCTTCTTCCATTTGCTCCCCCTCTCTTCTAGACTCCCCCTTGCTTGTTGCTCCACATTGTGTCTCCTTCTCTACTGGACTTACATTATTCTGATTTTGCACTTTATTCTGATCTACCACTTTCTCCCCCTAAGTTGACAGCACTAAGGATAGCAGAAAATGATAACAAATTTTGTTGAATCTTAGCAAAGCCAATAGCTACCATGGTGGACAGAACATCAAGTTTATCTTCTATGGATGCACATCTGCCCTCAAGGGATTTCAACCTTGATTCAGCTTGTTTAGAAGGACCATCAGACCTTAACCTTTTTTATGAGAAAGGAAAAGACTGAGGCAAGGAGGCTATGGGGTGTCTCACACTCTCATTGTTTTTCTGAGTGATCTCATCACTTCTCACAGAATGACTCTCAAGGCCTAATGCCTTTTTGTGTGGGGTTCCCTCAAATTCACTTTGGACGTGCTCAAGTCCCTCTCCTTTTGCCAGCTCATTTGGCTGCCTCTCATTTTTATGCTCACCTCTCTTTTCTTTTATCTCTCTTTTCTTTTTCATTCCCTCACTCATCCTAGATGCATGGTTATGAGCAGTACTTACATGCATTGAAAGAGAAGGTTTAGATTTTACCATTCTGAAAGTAGAGATTGGCACATGATCATTATCAGAAGCATCTTCAACAATTACTGAATCTTGATCAAACTGTGAAGAGGTGACAGCATCTTTGCCCAAAATGTTACTGTCCACAGGTGGGTTGACAGCAACTTTTGTGGTGTCTTTGACAGCAGCTGAGGCTATGACAGCAACTTCCTGAAGGTCAATTGCTTTTTGGAGGTCGACCAAGATGTTGGTTGTTTCATTTTCTGGCATATTGCCATCTTGATCTAGCTCAGTGTTTGAGGGAGTGGTATCCATTTCATTTTGAGAAATGGGTTCTTGTGAACCACTTGATCGGGGCTCATCCATAACTTGAGATGGATGATCAAAACCTGAAGGGTTGGGACTGTCCCCTTCTCTAGGTTGTTGAGAAGAAACAATTGACGAATTAGAGAATAAAGAAGGTGATGGTATAGAAGAGATTTCTGGCTGTTCCACAGAGATAACTTGTGGAACATCAAGAGTAGAAGTTTCATGACCCTCACTGTGCCCTAACTCCATGTGCATTTCTGCAAGTGTAGGCTCCTCATGAGTGAGTACATGAGGTTGTGCAGACTCTTTACAGGATGCCTTGGGAGACATGCCAGTTTCAATAGATACTTCTTGTTGAGAAGAAGCACCTAGGGATATGTTTGATTCCCTTTTATCCTCCACATCTTTTGTGAGACTGAGGGGTGGCTGACAGTGGTTTTGTCCCTCTTAGCTCTCTTCTTCTTAGACTCAAGAGGAACCACTGTGGGTTCACTTTTACTAACATCCTTATTTGCTGCATCAGGTGCAGTTTTTCCCTCAACATTCTCAGTACTACCACAGACTCCAGTTTCCAAGGGTCTTTTCTTGGATTCTTGCAAGGCTATTTTTGTGGCTTTTGTTTGTCTGGAAGGTCTGATTGGAACGAATGGTGTAGAATGTGGGTTAACTGAATTTGGGTCTAATTCAGCTTCATTCTCAAGGGAGCAATTTATATACCCAGAAGGTAGTTCAAAATCAAGATTAGGCTCTTGATCAGCCATGTGTTTTGTGAAACAGAGTGGAATATGTGCATTCAAATTTTGTGAATTGAGTGATGTATGTGTATTTCTTTTCAAAACATTGCACTCCATAATTAGAGATGCATTATCATCAGTACTACATAATGAATTTAAACACATTGTAAGAAAGCGAGGATAGACATGTACCTTCCTGCTCAGAGCTGACTTGAGTTGACTAATAACCAGCTTTCCAACATCCACTTTGTAACCATGGACTAGAGAGTGAGTGAGCTTCTTAATGTAGGAGGGAATTCCATTCCAGCTAGTGGTTTTGGTTGAGAAAACCTTCACCATGACATCAAAAATCATGCTCCATTCTTTTCTCAAAAATTTTATGTCCATTTCACCAGTTGAGTACCAATTTGCTGTACCCTCTTCAAGGACAGAACCAGAATACCTAATTTTCAAGAAAAACTTCTTTAGGGTTTCATCACTTTCAAGTTCCATGAATGATTCTTTAGCTTGCAGTCCAGTTCCCAACGCTTCGTTGATATCTTTTATTGTGAGGATGTAGGTAACCCCTTTGATTTTGCAGTTTATGGTGTCTTTATCTGCACCTCCTGGAACAAAGGCAGATTTCCAGAATTCTTCAAGTCTTTATAGGTCCAAAGCTGGAGTAGATGTTATAGCATGACCTAAATAGGACTTGTTTAAGAAGGATACGAGTCCTTTGAAACATTCACCAGCATCTCCAGCAGAGAGAATACTAGCAAAGTTTGTTTGAGAAGAGGATTGTTTGGGTGCCATTTTTGCTTTAAGTTTTGGGAGAGAGAGATTTTTGCTTTTGAGAGAGAGAGGTTATGTTGTGTTTTTGTGTGTTTGACAATTGCTTACATGAAATAGCAAATGTTTTACTGGAGAAGGGAAAGTAGCAATGTCTTAGCCCATTAATCAGTCACGTGGTGTTGTGGGTAGTTACTTTTTAGTGGCTGTAAATCGTGGAGGTAAAATCCCAATTAAATCGGTCCACTAATCTTGACAGTAACCTGTGCACTGTAACAAATTCATTAGTAATTTAGGAGGATGATAGCAAGTTTTGCTTGATAGTAACATCGGCGCAAGAACATGCTATCACCATTAAGCAATTTATACGATTTCCTTTAAATTTCATGACAAAAACTTTTTCCGTTGCTGATAAGGAACTTGCTGTCAAGGTACATCGTGACAGCATCTTCACTTACTGACAGCAACTTGTGCAGAAATAATTTGTGTCATGAATTTTAATCGACTACGTCCATTGCTTAAGAGTAAAATTACTAATTAGCAAATTAATTGATCTGAGCATATATTCGTTAAGCAAGCACACATCCACATACATCCACACACACAAGTAGACACATGCATACAACAATAGATAATCAATATGAGATAAAAGGCATGCAATAGCACTGGGGAGACGAAACGATGAATTTTTTTCATTAAAAAAACTTAAAACAATACAAATAGTTCTTAAGAACTAAACATCATTTCTTATTAAGCTCAACAAGAGCTTCCACCACCAGCTTCTCGACGACCTTCCTTATTTCTTCTTCCTCGGTGATCTCTTTTACATCCAGATAAGCTTGAAGCTTATCAAAGAAAGGACTGAGAGGATTCTTATCAGCAGCAGTAGTCTCCTCCGTTTGCTTAGGCACCTCCTTGCCTTTGTCGGCGACTGAGCTTTCTGAAGTGGACATCTCAGAAGCTATCCTCTTGCTCATTCTCTAGAGTCTCTTAGTATGTAATGAAGAATAAGGGTTTGGCCTCAGTCTTATTTATAACAAATTAAGTGATGCTACAGCTTCCCATGCGCTTCTTTTTAATAAAGTATTAAACTTTAAAATAAAAAGACTGACTAATGCTCGAGTTCATTTGAAATGACATGACTAGTTGTCACTGGCACGCGTATGGTTTAATTTAATGTCACGTGACTACTCATTACATAAGTTAAAATAGGCATGTAATTTGAATTTAGCATAGTCATAGCAAACATGTTGTCAATTAAATAAGTAGCACATACGATAGTAACTTTTCATGACAGTAACATTGAAAGCTACGGTCACAAGCTGCGATTTAACCACTTTCAAAATGTAAAAACTAGTAAGTTAACATACCAGATTTAGCATTCCCAATTCACTTACCAACCTGTTGAAGGTTGCTTCATCTAGTGGCTTCATGAAGATGTATGCAAGTTGCTTTTCTGTTGGAACATAAACTAGCTTCACAGTTCCCTTTTCAACATGCTCTCTGATGAAATGATGTCTAATATCAATGTGCTTCGTCCTGGAGTGTTGAACTAGATTATCTGAGATGGCTATGGCACTGGTGTTATCACAATAAATGGGAATATTGGACAACTCTAAACCATAATCCATTAGCTGATTTTTCATCCAAAGAATTTGAGTACAGCAACTTCCAGCTGCAATGTATTCAACTTCTGCAGTTGAGGTAGACACAGAATGCTTCTTCTTGCTAAACCATGACACTAATCTTCCACCAAGAAATTGACAGCTTCCTATTGTACTTTTTCTGTCAATCTTGCATCCAGCATAGCCTGAATCTGAATATCCTATCGGATCAAATCCAGAATCTTTAGGATACCAAAGGCCTAAATTTGGAGTACCTTTGAGATATCTAAAGATCATTTTGATTGCTACCAAGTGTGACTCTTTTGGATCAGCTCGAAACCTTGTACAGAGACATGTAGCAAACATAATATCTGGTCTGCTAGCAGTTAGATACAGCAATGATCCCACCATGCCCCTGTAGGTACTAGAATCCACTTTATTTCCTTTAGGATCCAAATCCAGTTTGGTTGCAGTAGTGATAGGTGTCTTGGCAGGTGATGCATCTTCCAAGTTGAACTTTTTGAGAAGTTCCTTGACATATTTCTCTTGGAAAATGAAGATGCCATCATCCTTTTGATGAATTTGTAAACCTAGAAAAAAATGACAGTTCTCCCATCATACTCATCTCATATTTGTTCCTCATAAGAGATGAAAACTTTTCACACAGCTTCTCATTTGTAGAACCAAAGACTATGTCATTAACATAGATCTGCACCATAATGATGTCTTTGCCATGATGCTTGTAGAATAGTGTCTTATCCACAACACCTCTTACAAATTGATTCTCCAGCAGAAAGGTAGAGAGAGTATCATACCAAGCTGTAGGGGCTTGCTTCAATCCATAAAGTGCTTTGAACAGTTTGTAGATAAAGTCATACAATTTAGCATTTTCAAAGTGGTTGTTCAAAATACACTTCCTCCTCTAGCTCTCCATTGACAAAAGCACTTTTGACATCCATTTGGAACACTTTGAAGTTACAATGTGCAGCATAGGATATGAAAATTCTTATGGCTTCAAGTCTGGCAACAGGTTCAAATGTATCATCATAGTCTATTCCTTCCTGTTGATAGTATCCTTTGGCCACAAGTCTTGCTTTATTCCTTGTCACGTTTCCACCTTCATCCAGTTTGTTTCTAAAGACCCACTTTGTGTCAACAACTGATTTCCCTTTAGGTTTAGGGACTAGCTTCCATACATTATTTCTCTAAAATTGGTTGAGCTCTTCTTGCATGGCTATCACCCAATCTGAATCCAACAATGCTTTATCAATAAACTTTGGCTCAGTTTGAGATAGAAAGCAAGAGAACATGCTATCAGCAGAAACATTTCTCCTTGTCCTTATACCAGTAGTGGGATCACCAATGATTAGATTGCTAGTATGATCACTGTTCTACTTAGTGGTTCTAGGCAAGCTTCTTTCTTGATCTGCTTGATCAGTTCCTCTTTGAGGAGTTGATTTCCACCATTGATGGTTTCTCCTTCATGTTCTCCAACATCTCTAGACTCATTCTCATTCTGATGATTGGGAGTTATTGTTTGAGACTGAGCTGGAGTTTGAGTAACATCATTGGTGTTGACAGCATCTCTTTCAAACTCAATGGTCTGAGTGCAAGTATGTTCATCAGCAACAACTTCTTCTTCCTCCAAGTAACCTTGATTTTCAAATCTAAGAGGCTCCATTTGACCATCAGCTTATAATCCATGGAACTTGGTTTCATCAAATGTGGCATTTACACTTTCTTCAATGACTTTGTGATCAATAACATAGACTTTGTACGCAGTCCTTTCCAATACATATCCCATGAAAATGCCTTCATAAGCTTTACCATCAAACTTTCCTTTCCTTTCATGGTTGTCAATCATCATGAAACACTTACTCCCAAATACATGAAAATATTTGACAGTTGGTTTCTTTCCTGTTAACAGATAATAAGGAGTGTTTCCATGAGTCTTGTTGATCAAGGTTCTGTTCTGTGTGTAGCAAGCTGTATTAATAGCTTCTGCCCAGAAATATGTTGGTAATTTAGAATCATTTAACATAGTTCTCGCAGCTTCAATTAGAGTTTTATTCTTCCTTTTTACAACTTCATTTTGTTGTGGTGTCCTGGCAGTGGAGAATTGTTGGACAATGCCTTCTTCCTTGCAGAAGGTTCCCAATGTGGCATTTCTGAACTCAGTACCATTGTCACTTCTCAGATATTAAATTTTTGCATTCGGGGTTCTATCAAGAACTCTTATGTGATCAATGATTTCTTGAGCAGCTTCGTCCTTTGTCTCTAAAAACTTTACCCAAGTGTACCTCGAGTAATCCTCCACCATTATCAGGGCATATCTCTTTCTTGCAAGAGATTGAACATTTACTGGACCAAACAAATCCATATGAATTAATTTGAGTGGCTCAGTGTTGGTATTCACTTACTTTGACTTGTGCACTGATCTTTTTAATTTACCCATTTGACAATCCTCGCACAATCCTTCTTGACAGAATTCTTGTTGAGTTAGTCCTCTCACCAAATCCTTCTTCATCAGAATATTCATATTCTTGAAATTGAGATGGGAGAGCTTCTTGTGCCAAAGCATGCTTTCACCAACTGATGCTTTACTGTAAAAACAGTAAGCCTTGTCATTCTTCATAGAATTTAAGTCTGCAACAAACAAGCTTCCTTTCCTGACTCCTTTCAAGGAGAGGCTTCCATCCTTCTTGTGATAGATATTGCAAACCATCATATCAAAGTCAACCTTGAATCCCCTGTCACTGAACTGGCTGACACTGAGTAGGTTATGCTTCAATCCATCTACAAGAGCAATGTCTTCAATGACAACATTTCCAATTTCCAAACAGCCATATCCCACAGTGTAACCTTTGTTGTTGTCTCCAAAAGTTATGATTGGGCCGACTTTCTCCACAAAATGTGATAGCAGGGCTATATCACCTGTCATGTGTCTGGAACATCCACTATCGGTGATCCACATGACTTGCTTCTACTTTTTGCCCTGCAAAACAGATGATTTTAATTTGCATCTGGTACCCAAACTCTGTTGGGTCCTGTCGTTACAACATCATTATTCATATCATTCTGTTTCACATTTGAATCAACATTAGAATCCTCCTGTTTGACTTCATTCACAGTCCACTTAGGCTTAGAGTTTGACTTGGTCTTTCTCTTGGTGGATGTTGCCTTTTTACCAACATAGGAAGGCTTAGAAGTCTCAGCAGTTTGCATGTAGGAACATCTTTCAGTAGACAGAATAGGCAAATTGAAACAAGTACTCATAACAATAATCTTGCATGGCATACAGTCAATATTGTTACAGACGTCCACTTCTCTTTGCATGATGGGGGTTCTATGTAAGTTACCACTAACATTGGTCGCATTAACCTTGTCCTTGTTTGGTTTCTTACAAAGAAATGTTAAAAGTTGAGATGAGCCACAATTATTGCAAAGCTTCATAGGAGCGTCTTTAACATGAGCATAGCCATTCTTCTTGTCAATTCCTAACTTGTAATTCCTATTCTTAGGCTTGTAGGCATTTGCCTTGACAGTATGTTCTGAAGTTGCTGTCGAGCTACCTTTGACAGTACCTTTCTTTCCCTCTGTCTTGACAGCAGGCTTAAAAGTTGCTGTCTTGGGTTCTCTCTTGACAGTATCTTTTGAAGTTTCTGTCATATCCTTGTTGACAGCTACTTTAGAACATTCTATTTGATTGCTTGGCAAAGTTTCTGTCACGGAAGACTTGATAGTATCTTTCCCTTCATCTAGTGTGCTGTCAACGCACTCATCCTCATCAAGAAGCTCTTGTTTGATGAACAAGGAGGTTTCATCAAAATCAGCTTGAAGATTTTTGAAAATCGATTTGTAAACTCTTTTGAGAATATAGGTTTGACAGCATCACTATCATCAAGAGCAATTGCCTTTCCATGCCTCCTACCATACTCGAAGCCTATACCTATCTTTTGATTCTCAGTGTGATTATCATGATATTCTTGGACTAACTTAGAAGAGTTTTTAAATGCTTTGAGTTTAAACTCATTTTCTGCAATTTGATTCCTGAGAAATTCTTCTATTTCCTTAGCACAGACAATATCATTTTTCAATCTAATATTCTCTTGAGCTAATGAATCTAGAGGACTGGTTCTAAGCAATAACATTTCATTTTCAGATTTGAGAGTTTCATTTTGTTTAGTTAACTTAGCAATTTCTTAGTGAGCAGCAGATAAACTAACATGAATGTTAAACATCTCAGCACTTAAATCTTCAATGGTATTCTTGTAATCAGTTTTAGACATATCAAGTAAGACTAGAGATGGTACCTGAGTTGAGGAACTAGAAGCTTCATCATCAGATTTAGCCATGAGGGCCAAGTTTACAAACTCTTCTTCTTCCTCATCTTCAGAATCATCCCAGCATTTTCCTTCAGTCACATAGGCTTTACCTTGATTCCTCTTAAACTAATTTCCAGATCATTTTCCTTGATTCTGTTTTGGTCTTCTGCATTCAGTAGCAAAATGACCTAGCTCATTGCAGTTGTAACACCTGAACTTCGACCTATCAACCATCCCGGTCTTGTATCCACCTCTCGTGGCACCACCAGCAGCTTTTGAAAAAATCCCCTTGTTGAACTTAGATGTTTGACCCTGTGGCTTGTAGGACTTGTCCCTTCTGAACTTGAGGTTCTTGAATCTCTTAGCCATATAAGCCATGGTTGGATTATCCATGCTTTCAATCTCTTCTATTATGTAGAAGTCTTCATCTTCAACGTCTTTGAGCTGCAGAACCACCTTCTCCTCATCATCCAACACCTCTTCAATCTTCAATGGTGGTACTTGTGTTGGTTGTGAACTTCGTGAGGATTCACTTGGACAAGCTACTTGTGGTTCATGAGCTACAAGGGCTCCTGACATGTTTGCCAACTTTCCTTTGGTTCCAGTTTGAATAGCTCTCTTTTGAAAGAGTTCGAGTTCGTATGATTTGAGCACACCATAAAGAGTTTCTAGAGAGACATCGCTCAAGTTTCTTCCTTCTCTTATGGATGTGACTTTGTACTCAAGATGTTCAGGGAGGGTGAGAAGAAATTTGATGTTGATCCTTTCTATCAAAGGATTTCCCATGAATTTGTAACTCAGCTATTAGCTTACTGAACCTTTCAAACATGTGTGTGAGTTCTTCGCTTGGCTTGGCCATGAAGGCTTCATATTGTGATACAAGGATTTGCCTTTGATTTTCTCGGACCTCTTCACTTCCTTCACACAGCAGCTCTATCTTACTCCACATCTCTTTTGCTGATGAACATCCCATGACATTACCACACATGGCTTTTGTTAGCACAAAATTACGCAAGCGCACGTAGTCACAAGTAATCTAATTAAAGTTCGTTCCGCAGAGATCTGGTTAAGTTTAAATTAGTAAATATTCCTATGCAACAATGTTTGGTTTTAATCCATTGCTAAGACAAATAACAAGAATGAGATTTTAATTATCTAAATTAACTAGGATGCAAATTATTAAGCTAAGAATAATTAACTAATGAGAATTTAATATGAATTACTTATATGAGATAAAACATGGAATCCTAATTTCATTATCTACTTCACTTAGAGTCGCAGCCTTTAATCAATACATGTGATGGTTTTGATATCTGATCGGATAACACGAAACAAGTAAAAGTTACCTCACGGTATACTAGCCCAAAACTACACATACATCCACAAAAGATATAGAAGATGAGTAGACACCTATTATGTTTAGACCCTATATCTCTATAGAATTTGAAAACATAGAGGTTTAAGCACAAGTTATTTACATAGATCACATAGGGTAGCATAATATCTCTATTTACGCCACAAATCATGATGTTAAAACATCAACCTATCCTATGATAGCATGGCAAGTTCTAAATCTCAAGATCCACTCTCGTTTAGCAAGAGATTAACATATTAGATGTTAGCTACGCATCTAAATTCATGAAGCACAACCATACAAGGATATCAAGAATTCACCACACATAAATCTTTAAAGCATATAAACTACTAAGCTACATAGATAAATCCATTAGGGTCTCATGACAACGATTAGTTCATAGTTGAACCGTTCGTCACCATGGGATTAGATGAAAACATGATATTAAACAAGATATGGACGAAAGAAGCAATAATATTAATAAAAACAAAAGTTGAGAGAACAAATCTATAATCCAAAGTAAACAAAAGATGAAGTAGATCTAGATCTTTGCTTGTCACCGAGCTTGAATCCTTCTCCACTTTTCTCTCTTGCAGTTCTACGTTACAATAATAAAAATATGATACAAATTACATGGTAGGATGTGTTTAAATAGACTCTAGAAGTCTTGCCCAATAAGCAATTACCTTCTATTACAATTAGAATTCGATTAAGGTACCAAAAACTGCCCAAAATATAATTAGAATTAGAAAAAGGGCAAAACTGGAATTTTTCTACTTTGCTTCTCATAGAACACGCGCGCGATTTTATTCAGCACGTCCCCTGCACCTCTTATCTATTCCAGGTTGTAGAAAATCTCTCAAGCTTCGCGTGAGCTGTAAGATCGCTGAAAACGGACTTCTAGAACTCCAGATATGGCCAAAACAGTGTAGACTGCGCAACCTTCCCGGAAAATCCGAATTTTAATCAATTAATCCCCCAAACACGATAGAAGCATCACCCATAATCGACATTCTTGTAAGTCTGCACAACTAAGCAAAACACATCAAAACTACAATAAACTTGAGTCCAAGACAATCAATTTAAGCTGAATTGAAGCGATCCAAGTGGATATAAATCCACTTATCACACCCCCAAACTTAAACCGATGTTTGTCCTCAAGCATATACAAATAAACTATTTACAACTAACTAACTAACTAGTACCACTTCCGTAGGTGATCACGGTTGCATTTGGCATATGCAACAAGCCCTTTAAACCCCTAGGCAGCCCTAGTGGACAAGTAAGGTCTCGTGAGGGCCTATAGCGAATGTACCCACAAAATCCATTTAACCTAATGCAATGCAATGCATGAATGCAACTAATATGAAAATGCAAAGATCCCTTTCAAACTAACCAAAACCAACTAGCAAGCAAACATCTCAAAGAATGCCACTAAATCCAAATAGAGCTCGACTAAGTCCCCGTATACTAACAATACATGAACAGAAACGTGCGTGTGTGCGATGCTCATCAGAAATACTCCCAAAACTAGATCAAAATCATACATGTTCTTTGCCAAGACAATCACAGGTTTATAAATAGAATAGACGGTAAACACTTCATAACCTAAAAACACCTCTATCGTCATTCAAGTTAGACAAGAATTCATGCTTTATTACTAACAACTACAACACATAACAATATATATAAAACGCATGCTTATTTAACGTGCAATGGATGAGACCCCAAAAGGCTTATACAATAATACCCATGTAGCGAGCGTTAGGTCAGTGGATCCCAGACTGGAAAAGTCTTAGGTCACTAGGCACAAAGTCCCCTCGTACTTAATAGCTCGAGTATTAAAGAGCTCACCCTGGTTAATTTTGGAATCACACAATTCACATAACTCTCTCTTTTTTTTCTTTCTTTTTTTCTTCTTTCTTTTTTTCATCTTTTTTTTTTAAATGCAATCTGGAGTGAGAATTCTCATCTCCAACCCTAGACTACTCATATAAATATGAGCCGGCTACTAGCCATTTGACACCTAGCGAACAACTAGCATGAAATCCCTGTTTTCCCCCAAACTTAGACTTTAGTGCTCCTACGCCATCAAGGGACTAACGAAAATTCTAAATATAATCAAGTGATTAAATCTCAAAACATCCAAACAAGCATGACCCTAACCTAGCCCAAAAGCACCCAATGAGACTGTGTAATTAGTTTTGTTTCCGAAACACATAGGTCAATTTCATAGAAACTATAAGTCAACCCTCTATTCATCATTACCACACTCAATTAGACACCTACCTACCAATCAGAATTAGCTCGTCTTAAGGGATCATGAAATATGCATGCCATGAAATGCAACTAATATGAACTCACATGATATACGAAACAAAAAAAAAACAGAATGTCCTATATGAAACAAACGTAATTAATACGAACATATATGCATGAATTACTACTAACATGCAAAACATGATATCTATATGCACACATAATACAACAACAACTACTAATCCCTCAAACCACCCCCAAACTTAAAATATTCAATGTCCGCATTGAATGGAAGTAAATACGAGGGATAGCAGAAAACATACCTACAAGGCACCTTACACAACCTTCCCCATTGCAACTCAACATGCTTGTTCGGCAAAAATCCCCTGTCTTAAGCAATTGGCCTCAACAACAACCGATTAAATTCAACCTCCACCGTTGAAGACAAAAATTTTGCAACACTAGTACCACCTCTCCCACGCTTAGGAGCCGTAAGAATTAAAACCTAACTCACAAAATTCACCAAAATCCACAAAAAATTCGAATGCACAAAACCCCCAAATAATCAAGAACACACAACCCTAATAATGCAAGAACACAATTCGTAATATCAAAATAAAAGGAAGAATTATACCCCAAATACGAACCAGAGAGGTGAAGCTTGAAATTAAAAATCCCCCAAACTTGAATCTTGAAGCCTTGAAATTGATTGTAGAAAAATATAAATGGAATGGGGCAGGATTGGTGTGTATATATAGGTGTATATACAGATGGGTAAGTAGATTTGGGAAAGAAATATAATTAGGAGATGGATTTGGAATGATTTGGATAAATATAGGACTAGAATTAGGATTTTAGGTAGAGAAAATAATTAGAAAAGGAGTTGGAATTTTTTTTTTTATATAAACACGCGCATATACGGAAAAAGCAAGCACCTGTACAGAATTGTTTTGAGGATATGGCGCTGGTTTGGGGATATGGCTCGTGGAATTTTCTGTTTTCACAAAAAAAAAAATTATATACACAACACAAATACACAGACATGCATGGAGACAACACAAAAAAAACAAAAAATATGTACCTGGATAGTTGTTGAAGCAGTGTCGCGTGTAACTCAACAAAATTAGAAAATTGTGGAGGGTGTGGCGCGCGTGAACTGCTGCTAACATATCTTTTTTTTATATGACAGCCCGCATAACAGATCAAAGCAAGACATCCTGGAACAGAAATTTGTGGGCACTGCATCCTAGAGTCGGCGCCATGTCGCAGGTTTTTTTTTTTTTTTTTTCACAACACCCTTTTTTTTTTCAACGGACAAAGGTATACAACAAATACTACATCACTTGGGTTGCCTCCCAAGAAGCGCTTCTTTAACGTCAATAGCTTGACATTACTTCCTCAACTCATGGCGGTTTCAAAAGAACAACTGAACCGTCCTCAACAGATAGACCATTCATACGAACGTTAACCTCTTGTTTGCTTGCTTTCCACAAATTTCTCCCGTCAAACTTCAACCAAATTTTACTATCCAACAGCTTAATCTTCTTCTTTTTCTTCTTCACACCTCTAATGTGCTTCTCCGACTCGAACGGCTGAACAAAACTTTCTTCTTCCTTATCATCAGCTTTCCACCTTCGCAACACATTATCATGTCCCTCTTCAAAAATCACTAGCTCATTATTCAAAAGGACATACCTCAAATGTGGTGGAAGTTTCCCAAGCTTTACATTCAAAAGATCTCGAATTGAAGAACTATCGATGAAATCACTGATGTGATGCTTTAGCACATGCGTGTCAGATTTTTCGCTCGAGAACTGATCAAACTTCTTTCTCTGACCCGTCTCAACTATTTCCACACTGCAACACTCTTCATCCTCTGTCGGAAATTTCATGGCCTTGAAGACATTAAAGGTGACATTCTGATCTTGCACCCTCATTGTAAGCTCTCCTTTTAGCACATCGATCAAAGTATGGCCTGTAGCTAGAAAAGGCCTTCCCAAGATTATGGGAATCTTCTTGTCTTCTTCAAAATCCAAGATAACAAAATCAGCTGGAAAGATAAGCTTATCAACTTTCACCAAAACGTCCTCCACTATGCCCCTTGGATATGTGATAGATCGATCAGCCAACTGCAAAGAGATATTGGTTGGCTTTGGCTCCGGCAGACCAAGTTGCTTGAACACAGATAAAGGCATGAGATTGATGCTAGCTCCCAAGTCACACAAGCACTTGCTAAAAGAAAGGTTGCCAATCGTGCACGGAATAGTGAAACTCCCCGGATCTTTAAGTTTAGGTGGCAACTTCTGCTGCAGAACTGCACTACACTCCTCCGTTAGAGCCACTATTTCAAATTCTTCCAACCTTCTCTTTCGTGACAAAATATCCTTCATGAACTTTGTATACCTCGGCATCTGCTCCAATGCTTCAACAAAAGGAATGTTAATGGACAATTTCTTGAAAACATCCATAAACTTCTGAAACTGTTTCTCTTGACTTTTCTGCAAGCGCCCAGGATATGGAGGAGGAGGATAGATCTGATTATTCTTTGAAGATTGCTCCGGAGTAAACTTTTCAACAGGTTTCTTACTCTTCTCACCATCAAGCTGATCAGCCACTAAATCAGATTTCTCATTTTCTGGCACTGCAGATTTTTCAACCTGCTGATTCTGAACATCTTGATCTTCCTTGGCTGCTGATTTAAGATCCCTCGTGACTTTTCCAGATCTCAAAGAAACTGCATTGACCTGTTCTTTGCTTTCCCTTCTACCTGGATTTGCTTCCGTATCACTAGGAAGAGTTCCTTGTTGTCTACTGAGCAAAGCACTTGCAATCTGTCCCATCTGATTTTCCAAGAGCTTCTGAGAAGCTTGCAGGTTCTTGATCATCATCCTCAGATCATCCACTTCTGATTTTTCATTAGAAGATTACCTCGCATGAGCCTAGGGTTGCTGCTGAAATCCCGGAGGCTGATATGATTGCCTTGGAGCATAAGGCTGTTGATAGCCTTGATTGAATGGCCTTGCTTTCTAACCCTGAAACTGCTGATAGGGCTGCTGAGGTTGTTGAGCACTTTGGTTGTTGCTCCAGCTGAAGTTAGGATGATTCCTGTTGTTTGGATGATAGGTGGCTGGAACTGGTGCAACAGGTCTCTGAAAATTACTTACAAACTATGCTGATTCAGAAGAGATAGCACACTGATTCGTCTCATGTGCGCCTGCACATAGCTCACAAATACTAGCAACCTGCTGAACTCCATAATTAGCAAGAGAATCCACCTTCATCGTAAGAGCCTTCAACTGAGCTGCAATAGCTGAAGCTGTGTCAACTTCAAGAACACCTGCTACCTTGCCTTGAGAAAGCCTCTATGTTGGATTCTGATATTCATTAGCAGCCATTATCTCAATAAGATCATAAGCTTCCTCATAGCTCTTCGCCCACAAAGCTCCACCTGATACTGCATCTAGCAAAGGCCTAGACTGTGCTCCCAACCCATTGTAAAAACCATTAATAATCATCCAATCAGGCATGCCATGATGAGGACACTTTCGTAGCATCTCCTTATAACGTTCCCAAGCCTCACACAAAGACTCGCAAGATTGCTGTTGAAATTGAGTTAACTGGTTCCTTATTGCTGCAGTTTTCGCCATAGGGAAGAATTCAGTAAGGAACTTCTGAGCAAGATCCACCCATGTAGTAATGGAACCAGCTGGTAGAGAGTGTAACCAGCCCTTAGCCTTATCCCTTAAGGAGAATGGGAAAAGCCTCAACTTGATAGCATCATCCGACACACCATTAAATTTGAAAGTGTCGCAGATCTCGATAAAGTCCCGGATGTGCATGTTAGGATCCTCTGTCGAACCACCCCCAAACTGAACCGAATTCTGCACCATCTGAATTGTGCTCGGCTTGATCTCAAAGTTGTTCGCTGCAATAGCTAGCCTGACAATACTAGATTGTATGTCATTGATCTTTGGCTGCGAATAGTCCTTCAAAGCATTGACTGCTGCTGGTAAATTTGCCATCTCGTTTACTGCTGCAAGTTCTTCTTCTACCAGTTTTTTCTTACGAGCCTGCAAACGTGTTCGCATACACGTTCAAGTACCTGAAAACACCACGAAACAAACAACTAAGTAAGAAATCCGAGTTAGTGACCGCTAACGACCACTGATGACAAGCACATAAACTAAACAAAACACCGATGATCCCCGGCAGCGGCGCCAAAAACTTGTTAGCACAAAATTACGCAATCGCACGTAGTCACAAGTAATATAATTAAAGTTCGTTCCGCGGAGATCTGGTTAAGTTTAAATTAGTAAATATTCCTATGCAACAATGTTTGGTTTTAATCCACTACTAAGACAAATAACAAGAATGAGATTTTAATTATCTAAATTAACTAGGATGCAAATTATTAAGCTAAGAATAATTAACTAATGAGAATTTAATATGAATTACTTATATGAGATAAAACATGGAATCCTAATTTCATTATCTACTTCACTTAGAGTCGCAGCCTTTAATCAATACATGTGATGGTTTTGATATCTGATCGGATAACACGAAACAAGTAAAAGTTACCTCTCGGTATACTAGCACCAAACTACACATACATCCACAAAAGAGATAGAAGATGAGTAGACACCTATTATGTTTAGACCCTATATCTCTATAGAATTTGAAAACATAGAGGTTTAAGCACAAGTTATTCACATAGATCACATAGGTTAGCATAATATCTCTATTTACGCTACAAATCATGATGTTAAAACATCAACCTATCCTATGCTAGCATGGCAAGTTCTAAATCTCAAGATCCACTCTCGTTTAGCAAGAGATTAACATATTAGATGTTAGCTACGCATCTAAATTCATGAAGCACAACCATACAAGGATATCAAGAATTCACCACACATAAATGTTCAAAGCATATAAACTACTAAGCTACATAGATAAATCCATTAGGATCCCATGACAACGATTAGTTCATAGTTGAACCGTTCGTCACCATGGGATTAGATGAAAACATGATATTAAACAAGATATGGACGAAAGAAGCAATAATATTAATAAAAACAAAAGTTGAGAGAACAAATCTATAATCCAAAGTAAACAAAAGATGAAGTAGATCTAGATCTTTGCTTGTCACCGAGCTTGAATCCTTATCCACTTTTCTCTCTTGCAGTTCTACGTTACAATAATAAAAATCTGATACAAATTACATGGTAGGATGTGTTTAAATAGACTCTAGAAGTCTTTCCCAATAAGCAATTACCTTCTATTACAATTAGAATTCGATTAAGGTACCAAAAACTGCCCAAAATACAATTAGAATTAGAAAAAGGGTAAAACTGGAATTTTTTTGCTTTGCTTCTCATAGAACACGCGCGCGATTTTATTCAGCACGTCCCCTGCACCTGCTATCTATCCCAGGTTGTAGAAAATCTCTCAAACTTCGCGTGAGCTGTAAGATCGCTGAAAACGGACTTCTAGAACTCCAAATATGGCCAAAACAGTGTAGACTGCGCAACCTTTCAGGAAAATCCGAATTTTAATCAATTAATCCCCCAAACACGATAGAAGCATCACCCATAATCGACATTTTTGTAAGTCTGCACAACTAAGCAAAACACATCAAAACTACAATAAACTTTAGTCCAAGACAATCAATTTAAGCCGAATTGAAGCGATCCAAGTGGATATAAATCCACTTGTCAGCTTTGTCTAAAGTGAGAGAGTCGAGCAAGATAAGTTGTAAGTAGTCAACCAAGGCTACTTTCTACTTTTCAGTCTCTGTGTATTCTGAAGGCCTCTTGGCAACCCAATGGGCTGGAATGACTTCGTCATTTACAGTAGTGGATGGGCAGCTTTGATAAATAACAAGATCTTTCCTTTCCAGAAATTGTAGTTCTCTTTATCAAAGACTAGAATCTTGATACCACTTGACTTCTGAACACTCGTCATGATCTTCAGATTTGTATATCAATCTGTTGCTCTGATACCAGTTGTTGGTCCCGGAGTATATTGCAGAAGGGGGGTTGAATGCAATATAGATAATTTCAAATCTTTAGCTCAACAACAATGATAAAGATTTTAAACTATCTACACAGGAATTGCAAACACAAGTAGTAATTCAAGATGTTCTCACAAAATAAATATTTTATTTATTTTGTAATGTGTCGCTACAACCTCGAGAAAAATTGTTTTCTCAAGCTTCGACTTCTTGAAAGAAATCACTACAGAAAGAATGAGAGATGTGTCTCTATATAGACTAATCTTTCTCTAGCATCTCAGTCACATGGGTCGCGGAGCTGTTGTCGTTTTCAAGTGGCAGCTCCTCACAAGTTGCCCACCCATGTGACCTTTCCTAAAATGCTATGCAAACAGAGTTATCATTAAGCATAAGGCATTATGGGTTCTTTCTAAAATTAGCTATAACAATTCTAGTAGATGCAGACTTGTCATACTCTTGAATTGTCGAGCCTCGTCTTGTGATCTCTCAAGCTTCTGTCGTAGTCTTGCAGGTCTGCTACAATCTTTGACGAATTGCAGCAAATCTGTTTCTCGAACATCTAAACTGTCACGGGGGTTTGACTGAGATAAAATCCCCAAATCAAATAATTCAGTGAGACAGTAACCCTTCCCGCCAAGTTTGCTGTCATAGGAATATTCAGTAGTTGACAGTATGAGCTCCCGCTAATGTTGCTGTCGGAACTCCAAACTTGTTGTCAGGTGTGAGAATGTTGTTGTCCCATGCTTCAGCCAATGTTGCTGTCAAATTAGACTTGCTGTCGTGACCTTGCAACATGTAGTCTTCTTGTAGAGTTACCTTCAATGTATTGACAGTAACTTTATTATTGCTGTCGAACTGATGTATTCTCTTGAGGCTTGAACATATCAATGAACTTCTTCCAAGATACATACTTATTACATTTCAGCAATTATTTGATTACAAGAACACACTCTGGCTGTGACAGTATGTTCTACTTAGCCTATACAAATAAACTAAGTACTAATCAAGTTGTCTCTATGCTATCACCCATAAATCATAACATTAGTGGTCTCCCGAGCAATCCAGCCTACACCAACTTTCGTTGTCTTCCTGAAATAGTAGCATCACATGTTCAGATTTTTTAGTTGCACTTAGGGATGGACATTTCACCCGCCCCGCCCGACCCCGATCCGATCCCCGCCTCGTTTGGTTTGAGAATTCGGGAAATTTTTCGGGTTCAGGACGGGGAGCGGAGAATATTTTAAAAATAATTTTGGGGATCGGGACGAGGTCGGATATTACGGGGATCCCCGCCCCGATCCCCAATTTTAATTTTATATATACATATATATATATATATATATATATATATATATATATATATATATATATATATATATTATTAGTGCTTAAAATTTTAATTCATTTCATAGATTCAAAATTTTAATAGTAAAATTTACTTTAATTATAATAATTTAATTACATCTTTTAGTATAAATAAGTAAAATTAATTCGAAATAATTTTTAGAATAAATTATTGAATTTAAAATATTTATTATATATCATATTTTATCAAATTAATCTTATTATGAAATTTGTTAGAGAAATTTATTTTTTTTAATAAAAATAAAAATCCCCAATTTCTCGCGGGGATACCCGTTCCCCTTTCGGAGCAGGGATCGGAAAGCAAAATATTCCTTGTTTGGGGATGGGACGGGATCGGGGGCGGGGATTGCACTCCCCGACCCCGAAGTGACCCGACGTCCATCCCTAGTTGCACTAGCTGAAATCGGAGGTACAGATACCTCCATAGATTGAACAATCATTTGTTATGAAAGGTGAGCTCGTGAGATTTCCACCGTCGTTCCATTTCACACCACTTCGATGCAAGCATTTCAAATCTCCCAATACACCATATTAATCATTATAAACAAACAACCAACACAAAATAACTCAAAATATACCAAAACATATTAAGCTCTCACAAATAGATATAGCAAACAACCCAAAAAATTGTGTAAAGAAAACACAACTCACCCAAGGATGAAAGAGGCCCTCCGGTCGATGTAGAATCCACTGCTGGATGAAGAATGACGAAGGCGCCTAACTAATAAGAAAGAGAATAGAACTTTGTTTTTATAGCATCTTAATTAATCATTAATTACATATATTAAATATATATGTAATTTATATTTATTATTTATATAAAAGCTTAGCAAAATTTATTTTGGCATTATAATTATTATTTCAAAATAAAATATTAATTATTTATAGAAAAATAAGAACATATTCCAAAAGATGACGACTTAACATTACTTTTATCGTCTTATTCTATTTCTCATTTAAGATTTTTGCAATAGTTTCGAGCGATTGGAGGACATGCGACGTTAATTTTTGGGAAAAATTTCTCTTAGTTACTTTGGAAATCTTGTAAATCCTATAAGGTATAGAAGTATATAGAATTTTTGGTTAACCTCTAGAATTGATACAAAAAGAATATCGACGGGTTTTCACTTTTTTACATGAAAAAATTAGATATTAACTTAGACCAACATGAGTAAATCGAATCAACTCGATCCCTTTCTTAACTGCTTAGATCGATAAAGAAAATTATACCCCGTTGGTCTATCAGATTGTGACGAAATAATATTGTATGTTTATGATTTTTTTTTTTAAAATCAAAATTTTAGATATACAACCAAAATTAGAATAAAAATATGCTAAATAGTGAAAGATCGTAAACTCGAAAGGCTTGGAACTATTTTAAGTATTTTTCTTGAATTTTCTCTTTTCTGAATTCTTTCATTAATTTTTTGCTTGCATTAAATAGTATATTAATTATTCATTGTTTATGCCTGTTAAATATATGTGTAATTTACTTTATTTAATTTGTATAAAGTTTAGAAAATTTTATTTGGGCATTATAATTATTATTTTAATATAAAATATTAATTATCTATAAAAAAATAAAAAGATTTTCAGGCAAGATGACAAAAGACATTTTATCCTATTTAAGATTACTGCAATTTTTTCAGGCGACTGGAGGACACACGACATTAACTTTTCAAAAAAATCTTTATTGGAGGCATTTGTTTGACAATATTGTAATTAACATTAAGGCTAGATTAATCTT
Source organism: Saposhnikovia divaricata (assembly GCA_036435485.1). Lineage (NCBI taxonomy): Eukaryota > Viridiplantae > Streptophyta > Magnoliopsida > Apiales > Apiaceae > Saposhnikovia > Saposhnikovia divaricata. Next base: position 136,650,737 of record CM071599.1, on the reverse strand, counting down.
GCAAACGATTACGTTCGATCTTGATGGTTAGCTTAGATTGTTTAGCTTAACTTTGCTTTGTTGTTGTTTCTTCTTACGTTCTTCTTTCTGAAGATTGTTCTTCGTTAGTCCTCCCCTTCGGCTTGTCGTTGGGCATGGGTATATCCCTTTCTGTTTTTTAATATAATCCAGGTTAGCGAAAAAAAAAATCGTGTAAATCATGATAAGTTATGGAAATAAAAAGATTTCTTCGTTTAACATCCAAAATTGATACACGGGAACATGTATATGTTTTTTTTTTTGCTAAATGAACATGTATATGTTTTTTTTTTTGCACATGAAGAAAAGGCACATGAAATGTGACCAATTTGATTAAATTAAATCAATTTGATTCTTTTCTTAGCCAGTTAAATCGATAAAAATATTGTACATCCGTTATTCCAATATATAGTGGAGGATTAAATTAATATTCTACTTAAGTAAATTTTTACACTACTTCTGAGCATGTATGTTATGAGAGGGCCAGAGGGGTGTCGACTTTTAAGAACGTTATTTAATTATATTTAATATTTATAACTTTTCATCATAAAAATAATGATCATATTGTAATCTCTAATTTTCATGTTTATGATTTTTTAACATTATTAAAATTTTAGATATATAATGAGAATATTTTTCCAAATAATAAATCATGTGAATTATTTAAATCAATTTTTAAAACAAAATTCTAAAAATAGCTATCAATGTTACGATTGCATCCTATGCAACATGGTTTGCAACCCTAAATGTAAACTGGTTTCCAACCCCAAATGCAACATTTGCAACCTAATCTGCAACTTTAGTACCTTTGAAAATACTTTCAAAAAGTTGGGTATTTTTGTGAATATTCTAAATAAAAATTAGTGTCTTGATTTTCTTTTTCTTCCTTCTATAAATTATTAAAATATAATATTTCCATTCAATAAATAACGCTTGAAAAGTTTATAGATATATATTTTATTTCAAATTTTAATTTGAAATTTGTTTTAATACCAAACAAATTTTATTTCTTATATGTTTGAAATTTTTTTGACTAACTTCATGCATAAATTATAAGAGTACGATTCCATATTTTTTTCACTAATATTTCGAGTCTAAACATATGTAACGTTATAAACAATTTAAAGTTCTTTTTACAAAAAGTAAATAAGAGAATCTTGCGTAAAAATTGTCAATAATTTGGGCCCTTGAGTAAAAAGCCCAAACCCATAATAATTAAAGATCATCTCCCCTTCCACTCCACCGAAACCCTAACTGAAAAGACAATCAAATCGGAAAAAATGAGAGCTGTTCGGAATCTAGCTAAGAGTGGAGTTCCGTTGATAAACTCTCGTCCCTTAACTGCCATTACCCATTCATATCCAGTTTTCCAACCTCCGAGAAGAAATCAGATTTCTCTGAATCGTCAGATTTCACTCCTCGACAATGTCCGACCATACTGTATTCCGCCACGCGAGTTCTCCTCTTCCTCTGGCCACGGCGGCGACTCAAATACTGGCGGAGACTCAAATACTGGCGGCGACTCAAATACTGGCGGCGACTCAAAAACCGGTGGCAGAACTCATCTCTTGGAAGTGGATAACAAAGAGTATGTTGTATTTAGTATTATTATAGTGTTTCTTATATAGATAGGTATTTTAGGGTTTTGTGGTTTGTATGTGTGTGTTAATTTGTATGTATATATAACTTGCTTTGTGTTTGATGAAATTACTGAACTCAGTACTGCTGTTTTTCAAGTACTGCTCTCTGGCCTAGCAGAGTTGTTGTATAGTCTTTGTGGTTGTATTGTTTGTATGTATGTATTTATTGTCCATAATTTTATAATTTTGCAAAGGCATGAAACACGTTTCCATATTGTTTCCCTCCTTTGTTGAGACTTGAGATCAATCCAGTTAAGGTTTTGAAGTTTGGGCGGGGCTAAGACGAGAAGCCAACTGATTAAGCTAAGTAAACCACACTGTAAAAGCCAGTAAGACGGTGACGATCTATATTAAACTCGTGGTTATCTGCATATTTGATTGCCATCTCCCATCTACTGTTCCACGTTTCTCATCTCTGGTCAATAGAATTTTCTGCTTGTTTAATCCTTTCACGTCTTTTCTGTAAAATTTTAAACATTGCTGATCTATACAATATATTTCTTTCATGTTCTATATCTTATCCACTATACATGTATTTTGCCTTCTGTCTGGAATTTCGAATCTGTTGGGGCAAACCTTGGCTAGTCTTGGTAATATAAAATAAATGTTCCAAGGTTAATAAACTTGGGTATAGTGTTTACTGTTTATACAACTGAAAAGGTTTGTGCAAGTTAGTACATATTAAAAGAGTTATGTAAATGTAAGCTAAGATATCAGAAAAGGGTGAAAAGTTTGGTATTAACAAAATATTACTGCCTAGAGAGAAATGCAGAGATGACAGATATTCAAGTATCTGTCTATATGCTGATGCAAGGCATATTGAGATCTTTACGGTGGCTGTTTGATTTGTTACATAAAAGTTTACCTCATTATGCAGCAATTGGGAATATTGAATCTAGCCTCCCGTATTATTGTTGAACCCAATTGTTTCTACGCTTCTTGGTATATATGTGTGCAAGCATGTTGTCTCTTTTCATATTTTAAAGCTTATTGTTGTGGACATTAGCATGATGATTTTTCTTTGGCTGCTAATATGTCATTGATTTGGTGTGTATGTGATGTTCCCAGTGATGACTTTGGTTAATTTGAATTTATATCTGGTAGCAGTAATCAAAGGGCAGGGGTTCAACTCTTTGGGAAGTTGGGATTTGGGAACCCTTTGAAGTTATGTTGAGCGAGAACTCTTTGATGCGGAACAAAAATTTAAAAGATTTGTACATTATATGTTATTACTAATGAATAAAGTTAAATGTAATTTTTTATGAAATTGTATTATATTAGATGAGTAGATTACTAGGAATATTCTAGGCTTAGATGTACAGTAACTGTTATCTATTAGGAATTTATGTATATGGCATAACTGATCTATTGGGAATCTAAATTTTATTAGGATTAATTCCTTATTATCCAAGAAATGGTTTTACTCCTAAATATAGATGCAACTGTTATTTAATCTAGACTTTTATTGATTATTGAAATTGAATTAGTCCTCTTGGCATGGGTTGCAACCCAAACAAGCTTCTCAGTTGTATCTTTGGCGGTTGAGAAATCGTAGCTCTTCCACGAGAGTCTCCTAAGGGGTAGTGGATTTGGCTGTATAATTATATTGAGGAATTTCTTTCGCAAAATAAAGTAAAAAACAGTGATGTAAATCTCGAAATAATAATCTGTTGAGTTGCACAGCTAAATTTTTGTTTCTACTAAACGTAACCAAACTAAAGTCTAAAAGATACTAAGTGCTAACGATAGTGACTAAAATAAAAGATAATGAATACTTTTCTACTCTAAAAGGCTTCCGAAGTCCTTTATTTCGTTTCCATATTGTTTCCCTCCTCTGTTGAGATCAATCCAGATAAGGTTTTGAAGTTTGGGCTCAAGGCTGTTTAAGGTGCTAAGACGAAAAGCCAGTCCGGTTCAGTTAGTAAGACGGTGACGATCTATATTAAACTCGTGGTTATCTGCATATTTGATTGTCATCTTCCTATCTACCGTTTCTCAACTCTGGTCAATAGAATTTTCTGCTTGTTTAATACTTTCACCTCTTTTCTTTAAAACATTGCTGATCCACTATGTGCTGATCCACTATGCATTTTCAATCTGCATCTTTTCTGTATCGGAGTCGCATTTTCTGTCTCTTAACAAGTTGCTTCTATGAAATAAAGCGAGGAGAAAGAATTTGGCCTTTTTAGAAAATTATGAAAAAGGTGAAAAATGAAATTGGGAAGGCAATCTAGAGGATTTTAGATTTTATCAAATCTGGCATGCGTTGAATTTGTGAAATATGTAGTTTATAGTTGGAAAATGCCCTTTTACCTGATTCATTTCATCTGTTAGCTATTAATGATTTTTTTAAATATACTCAATAAAATTTATTTGTTCTGCTCTCCACTACTCTACTCTGTAATATTGTTTCATCTATCCTGTCCAACCCAGCTTTGGTTTCTTCATATCTGAATGTTTTTTTCTGTTAAGAAACCACATTGCATTGGCTGACAATTTGAACTGAACATTGAACTGAACGTTGTAATATTGTTTCTTTGTCAAGAAACCAAATTGCGTTGTCAAGAAACCATATCTGATGGTTTTTTCTACTTTGTAACATTGAATGATTTCAGTGCTTGTATTTTGGGCTATGGAACAGTGAAATGTTTTTTATTTTGTAGGAACCAGCAATTCCGTGACAATGACCTCAAAGACCTACTGGAGAAGGGAAAGGTGAGTCAGGCAGAAACAAAGCTAAGAAACTGGAGGAAACACTCTATTCCTTCTTTGCAGACCTTAACCTACATGGTTAGAATCCTTCAAATCAACTCAAAGGGAAGTATATTAATCCTTCAAATTAATATACTATTTTTCAGAATTTTAGAATTTTAAATATTAATAAATATAAAAATATCATTTAACATATTAGAAGTGGAATAGGTGTTCGAATTTATAGAGGAGAAAAGTTTAAATTTATAGGGAAGAAATATGATTAGAAGTTCTATTGGTAGTAGAATAAATATTTATAAGGCATATGATTAAAAGTTCTATTGGAAGTAAAATATGAGTTCGAATTTATAGAGATAAGAGATCGAATCAAAAAACATATAAATAAAAGTTCTATTATATTTCTAATAGGTGTTTGAATATATAGAGGAGACATATAGTTAAACGTTTTTATAAAAAGTAGAATACAAGGACGTACGGTGTTGACATCTTTTACGATCTTCTTAAATTATATATTTTTTATAAAAGTTAATTACACTTCTATTAGGAAAATTTATTCTTAAATTCAAAACTATTCTCTTAAAAAGTCATCGTATTTAAAAAGAAAAAAAATTAATGTCTTAACATAATAAAATGACATTCTAATGCGAGAATCCTAAATAAATACAGGAGTATCTATAATATAAAGATAAAATAAGATGTATTTTCATTTTTTAAAACTTCAAAAATTTTAGAAAGTCTAGAGAAAGTATAAATTCACTCTATTTTTAAGATTTTGATTATAAGGAAGAAAGTTGTTGTGTAAGATAAATGTCATCACTAATATATAATGAAGTTGAAATTTCGATCCTAAATGAGAGCGGCTCGAAACGTATTTAACGGAATGACGGTTCACTATAAAAGATTATATTAGCTATTAAAATATCATATTAATGTTATAAATTTTATTTAATTTTTATGGATAAACATTATATATATATATATATATATATATATATATATATATCATACAAAGTGATATATATATATATATATGTAAAAGTTAGGTTTTGGTCTTATATATAAACATTATCATACAAGTGATATATGATTAAAAATTGAAATTTAATCTCTTTATGTAATGAAGTTAGAATTTCGGTTCCAAATAAGAGCGGCTCGAAATGTATTTAACGGGAAGACGGCTCACTAGAAAATATTGTATTAGCTATTAGAATTTGGTACTGATGTCATATTTTTTTTTTATTTTTACAGTTCGATTTTATGGATAAAAATTATTATATAAATCTTTATAATATATGTTTATATGTAACGTTGTGTTCTAGAACTTTGTAGACAAAAGAAAAGATTGGAAATGATTAATTTTCTTTTCTTCTCAAATCTTTCCAAAATGGGAAGAAGATTTTGGAGACAAATATGAAGAGAACTTTTTCCCTAATCTTCAGCTTTCTTCTCTCTTATTTCCAAAAAAATTATTCTGGAACAAGGTGTAGAAATTATTCATTACTTTTCTTTTCTTTTCTTTCCAAAATATATTTTTCTGGAACACAGTGTTAAAGTTGGGATCTTGGTTTTAACGAGAGAGCGGCTCAATCGCAAGAATCCTGTTTAACAAGAAATCGAATTAGAGAAGATTATTTAATTATTAAAATTTAATATTAATATTATAATATAACGTAAATGTATTGAATTTTTTTAAAAATATTGTAACGCCGCCGCGAAGCGCGGCTTTTTTTTTTTTTTTTTTTAACCGGGAACTACCCCACACACTTGTATGTGGGATTTCAAACCCGGGGAGATATATCGCTGAGCCCTACCACCCAGTACTCCCACGTAAATTCGAAGCTTTCGCTCCGAGGTAGGTTCGAACCCCTGACCTTGGCTAAACCAGGGAAAGGGGGTGTCCACTCAACCAAAGGCTTTATCGACTAGTTAAATGATAAAGTGTTTTAATTAGAAGTAAAATCTTTAGAAAAAATGGGTAATTGAGTTGTTGGAGTAGAAAAAAGAGTCGAAGTAGAAGCTCAATGTAGATGAAAGAATTTTAATCAGAATATAATTACGTTAACATTAGTAATTAGTTTTTTGAGTTGTTTTTTTAATTTAATTATTTATTTTAATAATTAAGATAACCAAACCGAAAACCAAAATTTTCAAAACTTTCAATATTTCGGCTTTAATATAATAGTATAGATTGATCTTCTTCGATACACATACGTATATTTTAGATGAAGTATACTCGGTCCTTCCCAAATTATCTTTCTCATTTAATTTTTTATGATCAAATTGATTAAATTTTGACCTAAAATTTTATATATTGTATAATTAATCTACTTTAAAATGTATTTTTTCATTTTTCAAAACTATAAAAAATAATTTATTTACAATCAAAATGGGATCAATTTGACCATTAAAATTAAACAGGATAAATTAATTGGGACGGAAGACTAATTCCCTTTTTTAATTGTGGAAATAATTCGTGATTATGATTCTCATATAGTAATTGATTGTTTAACCGATTTTTCTCCAACAGATATGCATTGTTTTCTTGTGACCTACCCTACTAATGTAGTACTATTTTATGTTTTGGCTGAATTTGTTTAATTTCGAGGGAGGTCCATACCTCTGTTTGAAGGACCCACAATAATTGAGTGAGTGACATGTACATGATGAGTAAAAGGAAACTTGTCGTTGAATCGCTTTCCTAGCTTACATGCATGCATGTAGATGAAAAAAAAAACAGAATTAAAATCTAAATCGAATCAAAATTGGTCAAAATCGAGTCAAAAAGATCGAAACTGAATAGACAGTTGCGATTTTTGATTTTTAAAACCGAGACTTTCGATTTCGGTTCCGGTTATTAAAACCGAACCGACTAAAACCAAATCGAACCAATTATTAAAATAAATAAATATATCATATTTTCAATTATAATTATATATTAACCGAACCGAACCTTATTCTTCCCTCACGTTATGTCTAGATACAATGAACGTGGAAGGATTAGTTTAATCACATTTTACCAAATTAAATAATAAAGTGTGCAGGAAGAAAAGATTAATGTACTGGAGCTGAGCTAAGTAAAGATACCTTAGAGCATCTCCAACCATGTAGAACCTTAGCTAAAAATAATTAAAATATACTATAAATAAAAATTATAGAAATTATGTAAAAGAAACCATAGATCATTTCCCTTGTCTATATTTTTAGCCAACCTCTTGGTGTTGACTATATTTGTCGAACATCTAGAGACCTGTAAGAAGATTCCACATCATCTTTTACCGTAGTTAAATAATATATTCTATTTATAATAACTTAAAATAATAATAACATACTATTTTTAAAATATAGCCAGTATCATCGAAGCACAACGCTTCACAAGTTCAGTAAATTTTACATAATCATTATTTTCTATCGTTTTAGCCAATCCCATCGAAGATGCTCTTAAAGATGGATTATATATATATATCATTGCCGACGGTTAGTAAAAATCAAATTTGGGATGCATTGTCTTGTTATATTTAAATAAAGTTGTATTATTGATCTACTTACTAGTTTGATATAATTGACAAAGATTTGTCGATAACGTTATAATTTATAAATTTAAAGTCTGGTAATATATTTATGATTTTATGTTAAACCGAAACCGAATCATTAAAAATCAAACGAGCTTTTTAAAATCGAAACCGAAATCGACGGTTCGGTTGCGATTGTGATTTTCAATTTTTAAAACCGAAGACATGCAATTTCGGGGCAAAACCGCCCGAATCGAACCATGCTCTCCCCTACTTGCATGCGCTCCTTTCTATTTTTGCAAAATTTTACTTTTACTAACATAGAGTAATTTCTTTTTGAGAAGTAAAATAGAGTAATTATTTGTGTATGATTATTATTTGTTTTGATTATTGGTTCAAATTATATGTACACAACAAATATACAAATTAACAATAAAAAAGTAAATAAGTATATAGATGAATATAAAAAATGGAGTGTACCTAGAAAAATAATAATGAAAGGAAGAAAATATCAGTACATACGTGCGTAGAAAATAGAACGGTCACATTTTCAAAAAAAAAAAAAAAGAAAACAGAACGGCAAGAGCCAAAAAAGGAGTAACGTACGTATATTAAAACATGGAGGGGTAGATCTAAACCCTATCTAAACACTCTTAAGTTTTAACAAAAAGTCAATAACACAGCCGCCGCTCTTCCCCCATCTCTTCACATCTCTCTCTCTCTCTCTCTCCACCACAAACCTAACTAGTGCTATGTTTTAAGATTGGTACGATCAGATCCAAACCCTAACGGCTTGTTTGTTTTTTTTTATAAATACGAGAAAGAAAGAAAGAGAGGAAAACCTAGCACAACTTTCTCTTCGTCCATCTTGTCGAAGACTTTGTTTGTATCAGAAAATCTTTTCCAACGTTGCACTCATGTATGTGTCTCTGTGTTTTTTTATTATGTGTGTGCGTTTATATATATATATATATATATATATATATATATATATATATATATATATATATATATATATATGGTCATGTTGATGGTAGATTTCTATGCAGATTTGAACTCTTGATTGCCTGTGATGATCTGCTCAAACCATGGCGTCCGAAGATTTAAATCTATAATGGTAAGCCACTTTATTTTTTAAAGTTTTGATTCATGGTTGTGTTATTTATGATAGAGAGAGTCGAGACATGTGTTTGTGCTCATGTGTACATGTATGTTGTGTGTGTGTGGATTTACGGGTTCTGTGAGTGTGGATGTTGTTATGTGTTGTGCGTGTGAGTTTGTATGTTGTATGTGTGTGGATGTGTTGTGTGCGAGTCCATGTATGTATGTGAGGTGGTAGGGGAGAGGGAGAGAGAAAGAGAGTCTGTATTTTAGTGTAGCACTTTTTTTTTTTGATATCCAACAAGTTTAGAAGCCTCTGTGGATGGTCGTTTTGGAAATTTGTATTACTCACCCCATCAAACTTTTTAGCTCACACAGGTTTATTTTATTCTACATGTATACAAAATGAATGTTTTACCTGCTAGCCTACTGTTGACAATATCAAATCTTACTCGATGCTCATGGTTTGTGTTCAAATTTATTTTATTAGTTCGGCTTTAATCGGTCAAATTTACAAAGGGTTTTCGTTTCCTTATTTTAAACTTTTGGCATTGCAATACTATTAACATTTATTTCATGAAAATCTCTTCTATTTTAATTTAATTTATTTAAAATAAGTGTGAGATTAGATCCAATCCCTCTTGCTAATTTTGTTTGTTTAAAATATATACATTAAAACATGCACCAATTTACTCCTTTTTACCCTTAGTTTATAACAAAATCACGTTCCCTCTACATCCAATGTTTAGTTAGGCTGCAGGCAATAAATCTCAAATTTCAAGCTTAATGGACCAGTGCATCAAGTTTATGCAATGGGGTTGGGAAACAATATGTTACTTACGGGATCATTGCTAATTTTTTTCTCCACATTGGGTTGTTAATAATAGTTTCATTCGATGGTATTGTCCTATTGCAGAAGTTTGTGGTTAGTGGTTTTCCGTGCGCAATCCTTTATCTCACCGTGTTAGTGAAGCTATGCGACTGCACATAAGTTGCGTAGCTTGTTATTTTTACTTTCTCACGCATTTTAAGACTTATGAAAAAGTGGGTTCCTTGTTTTTAGTTTTTTTTGTGTAAAATTTAAATGTCTAAGTTTTGTAAGACATTAATTTTAAATTTTGGTACATATTTTTTTTACAAAAAGTTGCATTTAACTCTCTTTTCGATATGTCTTTAACACACTATGAAATGATCTTGAATGCTAGTTCATCTCTTCTGCTAGGATGACCACATTGAACTTATCTACATTTGTTTGTTCATGTTTTTTTTGTAACACATGCTTTTGACAAAATATGTTACAAGGTCAAGTCATACGTGGGTCAGGTTATTAGACTCCAACATCACCTCATCGATTAGTCTTAAAAGCATTCCTTCTTTGTAACTCTTCCAAGCCTAAAGGTTATATAAAATTCATGATTGTCAGAAAACTTGAATTTCTTTTTTATTATTGTTACAATTTGATTTAAAGCTAAAAATGTAGCATAAAAAAATTAAAATATTTTCATGTATGCTTACTTACATGTCCAAGTAGGTTTAAGCTGTGATCATGATGAATGAACAGTCTGTTTCTCTGTCCACTCACTATTCCTATGAGTAAAACACCAAAGCTATATACATCTGATTTAATAGAGAACTACCCGTCAATAGCATACTCAGGGGACATGTAACCACTGCAGTAGATCAAATATAGAGATATTATTGTCAGTCGTGAACAAAAAGAAAATGAGTTGCATAGTGGTAGAAAGCCCCCTGTCCGAGCTTATAGCTGAATATAAGTAAAATCACCTTGGACACAGGTCCAAAGCCCCCTCTTCGAGCTTGTTATCCTGGGAGAAGTTATCTGTAGCATTAACAACTGTTTTGAAGTCAACTAATGGCAACTCCCAGTCTTCACTCTCAATCTTGTTCAAGACAACACCTTCTGAACAAAATATCAAGTTCTCTACAAAGTTTGAAGTAGGATTAATGCAGTGATGCATAGGATCAGTTATTCAGATGCCCGAATTCTGTACCGGACTTCTGATATATTGATCAGGTTACTGTTAGTTCCCAATTAATCTTTCAATTCTTGTATGAAGTTAGGTTTTGCATATTAAGACACCGTTACTTGTCTTGTTTAAAGTATAATTCTTTTGGTTCAATAATAGCTATGGTTTTAATGATTAATTTACCTTCTTTGTGCTTTCTCTTTCTTGATCCATACAGGACTATTAGAACAAGTACTACTAACACTATTACCATGGGAACCGAATTCTATGTTTTTTTTTTAGTTCAATTAATTTTTTGTGCCTCATATGGACCAAGAATCTGAAATTATACATTATGTGCATTTCGCCTCTTAAACATATCTTAAAACTTTTAACATAAAGTGAAATTGTGAATTTGTAGTAGAAGTACTTTTTCTTGCAAGTCATGAGTAAGTATGTTTGGTAAATTCTCAGGCAGGTGCGTCTTATCTTAGGTGCTTTTATGCATTATGAGTACTTTTTCTTATCCGGAGAAAGAAGTTGCTACATTATCAGGCAGGTGCGTCTTGTCCTTTATATCAAAGTTTTTCCCAACCAAATTCACGAGGTATGACTGGTGCATACCATGGGAAGAGACCCGCAAGAATATCTGGCTGGTGGATTCAAAGGTACTGCAGGGCACTATCCTACTCATTCTAATCTACAAAAAAGACCATCTATTTGTTTCCGTCTTACTTGTTTTAAAAATTTATATGTGTTTCTTTTTTACTTGTAGGGGCTGATCATTTGTTCTCGCTTTGAAACACTTCAGCATTTCAAGAAGCCCTGGGCACATGAACCAGTTAGAAACATTGTGTATTCTGTCAAGGTGTGAAAATGTTCACATTTCTCAGTCTCATTTTTTATTTTCAGGCTATCAGGCCAACAGTTTTGATTGGATCATCGGGAGTGGGGAGGACATTTATCAAAGATGTGGTTGAAGCAGTGGCATCATTCAATGAGGTATTTTTTAATGTATAGCTATTCTTTAAGAGTCTTCGTGCCAATATTAGCTCAATGAAGTATCCTCCAAGAAGTGTCTTACATAGAGGCAATTGATTGGCAATTGCATAAACCTGTAATATTTGCTCTTTGCAATTCAACTTCACAATCAGAATGCACAGCTGAAGAAGCATATAAATGGAGGAACGTAGAAGGCTAGAACTTTTGTAACACAATTGTTTATGATTTTTCTCTTTCCTTTTCTTCTAGTGACAGCTATTCATGCCAGTGGGAGTCCATTTGATCCTGTCCAGTATATCGGAAAGGTCCATGTCTTTGGCCAGGTCCCAGACAGGTCCCAGACAGGTGTTTGTGTTTGTGCTCATGTATATTTCATACGTTTATGTTTTTGTGTAAGTGTGTGCGCGTGTGTGTTTGTCCTGTTCTGTGTTGTGCGCGTGTGGATGTATGTATTCTGTGTGGGTGTGTTGAGTGCACGTGTATGCGAGTCTCTGTTTTAGTGGTGTGCATTTATTGTATCTGCAGGTCTAGATTCTTATGGGGATGGTTCTATTATAAATTTGTGATACTTGCCCATTAAATTTTTTAGCACACAGATTGGGTTATTTTTTCTATATATGCCTAAAAGATAAAAGCATTACCCATTTGTTTGAATTAGCAATGTATTGTATAATATTTACCCCTTATTTTCGTTTTTGTTGCTACAGAATGCATTACGGCAGCAGAGATTTGTTTGTGAAGTTACATAACAGTACAATCTTTGTAACCAGTGTTGGTATGATCTGGGTGCTTTTTTGTTGATTTTAAGTTATAATATTTGTTTATGCTCAATGCTTCTGTGAATAGATAACGCCTTTCCTTTATGTATAGTTTGCTTTATTAATTATATTGTCCTTTAAATGTGAGATTTATTGATTATAGTGTTTTGTTAAATTGTTTGGTATTCTGTCCTTAATTTTTTTTCTACAGGTAAATACGGTTTTTTGGATTTTTCATCTTAAGCTAATTCCTGTTCTGTTGATGCACTATATGATTGTTTTGTGGTTTCTATTTATTACAAAAAGGATATAGATAGACCAGGGGCTTAAATAATCAGGGGCTGAATGATAATTAATGTACTTTGTCGGCATGTTTTTTTAGTGGCAGGCTCATACATAATGATTATATGTACCAGGGGCTGAGTGCACTTTTATCTATTAATAGTGTATCCGTATATGTTTCAGCTTGGTTTACTTGCTCATTTGTTTATCACAGTCACACTACACTTTGATGTGTAGTTTGTATGAAATTGGATTTTATTTTATAGTTGTAATTTACACATTCACACCTTCACCAAATTCAATAAAAAAACAGGAAGATGACATCAAGCAGCAGGAATACAATAACATTGTCAAATCTCATAGTGTCAAGGAACACAATAAAATTGTCAAGCAATAGGAGGACAATGATGTCAGATCTCAGTGTCTTCGTAATAGCTTATGAAGCAATAGGAAAGCGGTAGAAAGACAAAAGTAGGTTTTTATATTGTCACAAGTCTCACTTTTTCGAATTTAGAATTTTGAAAATACTATTTTTTCTTGTATTTTGCACCCCTTGATCTTCTGGTGTTCTCCCCTTTAACTTTTGGCAGATTGATACCAATCCTGTTTCCCAACTCCATGAATCTGTCGTGGGGTTTGTTGGCAGGTACGTCAACACTCGCTTCAAGTGCCCGTTTAAGTAGCAGTATGAGCTGCTCACTTATTTGCCCACTGTTAGTTGCGAAATCCACCTGTGAATATTTTTAACCACATTATCAACTACATTTTTTAAAACATGTAAAAGATTAGGCTTTTTAGGTTAAACTACCAGCTCTTCCAAGCTTCTAACTACTGTTCGTAAATGCCCCCTTTGAGTTGAGGAATCCTTCAAAGGGGGTAGAGTTACAAAGGGGGAATGCTTTTAAGACTAATCGGTTGTTGAGGCCAATTGCTTAAGACAGGGGATTTTTGCCGAACAAGCATGTTGAGTTGCGATGGGGTAGGTTGTGTAAGGCGCCTTGTAGGTATGTTTTCTGCAATCCCTCGTATTTACTTTCATTCAATGCGGACATTGAATATTTTAAGTTTGGGGGTGGTTTGAGGGATTAATAATTGTTGTTGTATTATGTGTGCATATAGATATCATGTTTTGCATGTTAGTAGTAATTCATGCATATATGTTCGTATTAATTACGTTTGTTTCATAGGACATTCTGTTTTTTTTTGTTTCGTATATCATGTGAGTTCATATTAGTTGCATTTCATTGCATGCATATTTCATGATCCCTTAAGACGAGCTAATTCTGATTGGTAGGTAGGTGTCTAATTGAGTGTGGTAATGATGAATAGGGGGTTGACTTATAGTTTCTATGAAATTGACCTATGTGTTTCGGAAACAAAACTAATTACATAGTCTCATTGGGTGCTTTTGGGCTAGGTTAGGGTCATGCTTGTTTGGATGTTTTGAGATTTAATCACCTGATTATATTTAGAATTTTCGTTATTCCTTTGATGGCGTAGGAGCACTAAAGTCTAAGTTTGGGGGAAAACATGGATTTTATCCTAGTTGTTCGCTAGGTGTCAAATGGTTAGTAGCCGACTCATATTTATATGAGTAGTCTAGGGTTGGAGATGAGAATTCTCACTCCAGATTGCATTTAAAAAAAAAGATGAAAAAAAGAAAGAAAAAAAAAAGAAAGAAAAAAAAAGAGTTATGTGAATTGTGTGATTGCAAAATTAACCAGGGTGAGCTCTTTAATACTCGAGCTATTAAGTACGAGGGCACTTTGTTCCTAGTGACCTAAGACTTTTCCAGTCTAGGATCCACTGACCTAACGCTCGCTACATGGGTATTATTGTATAAGCCTTTTGGGGTCTCATCCATTGCACGGTTAAATAAACATGCGTTTTATATATATTGTTATGTGTTGTAGTTGTTAGTAATAAAGCATGAATTCTTGTCTAACTTGAATGACGATGGAGGTGTTTTTAGGTTATGAAGTGTTTACCGTCTATTTTATTTATAAACCTGTGATTGTCTTGGCAAAGAACATGTATGATTTTGATCTAGTTTTGGGAGTATTTCTGATGAGCATCGCACACACGCACGTTTCTGTTCATGTATTGTTAGTATACGGGGACTTAGTCGAGCTCTATTTGGATTTAGTTGCATTCTTTGAGATGTTTGCTTGCTAGTTGGTTTTGGTTAGTTTGAAGGGGATCTTTGCATTTTCATATTAGTTGCATTCATGCATTGCATTGCATTAGGTTAAATTGATTTTGTGGGTACATTCGCTATAGGCCCTCACGAGACCTTACTCGTCCACTAGGGTTGCCTAGGGGTTTAAAGGGCTTGTTGCATTCTGTCTTAAAAGCATTCCCCCTTTGTAACTCTGCCCCCTTTGAAGGATTCCTCAACTCAAAGGGGGCATTTATGGACAGCAGTTAGAAGCTTGGAAGAGCTGGTAGTTTAACCTAAAAAGCCTAATTTTTTACATGTTTTAAAAAATGTAGTTGATAATGTGGTTAAAAATATTCACAGGTGGATTTTGCAACTAACAGTGGGCAGATAAGTGGGCAGCTCATACTGCTAGTTAAACGGGCACTTGAAGCGAGTGTTGACGTACCTGCCAACAAAGCACACGACAGATTCATGGAGTTGGGAAACAGGATTGGTATCAATCTGCCAAAAGTTAAAGGGGAGAACACCAGAAGATCAAGGGGTGCAAAATACAAGAAAAAATAGTATTTTCAAAATTCTAAATTCGAAAAAGTGAGACTTGTGACAATATAAAAACCTACTTTTGTCTTTCTACCGCTTTCCTACTGCTTCATAAGCTATTACGAAGACACTAAGATTTGAGATCATTGTCCTCCTATTGCTTGACAATTTTATTGTGTTCCTTGACATAATGAGATTTGACAATGTTATTGTATTCCTGCTGCTTGATGTCGTCTTCCTGTTTTTCTATTGAATTTGGTGAATGTGTAAATTACAACTATAAAATAAAATCCAATTTCATACAAACTACACATCAAAGTGTAGTGTGACTGTGATAAACAAATGAGCAAGTAAACCAAGCTGAAACATATACAGATACACTATTAATAGATAAAAGTGCACTCAGCCCCTGGTACATATAATCATTATGTATGAGTCTGCCACTAAAAAAACATGCCGACAAAGTACATCAATTATCATTCAGCCCCTGGTTATTTAAGCCCCTGGTCTATCTATATCCTTTTTGTAATAAATAGAAACCACAAAACAGTCATATAGTGCATCAACAGAACAGGAATTAGCTTAAGATGAAAAATGCAAAAAACCGCATTTACCTGTAGAAAAAAAATTAAGGACAGAATACCAAACAATTTAACAAAACACTATAATCAATAAATCTCACATTTAAAGGACAATATAATTAATAAAGCAAACTATACATAAAGGAAATGCATTATCTATTCACAGAAGCATTGAGCATAAACAAATATTGTAACTTAAAATCAACAAAAAAGCACCCAGATCATACCAACACTGGTTACAAAGATTGTACTGTTTTGTAACTTCACAAACAAATCTCTGCTGCCGTAATGCATTCTGTAGCAACAAAAACGAAAATAAGGGGTAAATATTATACAATACATTGCTAATTCAAACAAATGGGTAATGTTTTTATCTTTTAGGCATATATAGAAAAAATAACCCAATCTGTGTGCTAAAAAATTTAATGGGCAAGTATCACAAATTTATAATAGAACCATCCCCATAAGAATCTAGACCTGTAGATACAATAAATGCACACCACTAAAACAGAGACTCGCATACACGTGCACTCAACACACCCACACAGAATACATACATCCACACGCGCACAACACAGAACAGGACAAACACACGCGCGCACACACTTACACAAAAACATAAACGTATAAAATATACATGAGCACAAACACAAACACCTGTCTAGGACCTGCCCAGAGACATGGACCTTTCCGATATACTGGACAGGATCAAATGGACTCCCACTGGCATGAATAGCTGTCACTAGAAGAAAAGGAAATAGAAAAATCATAAACAATTGTGTTACAAAAGTTCTAGCCTTTTACGTTCCTCCATTTATATGCTTCTTCAGCTGTGCATTCTGATTGTGAAGTTGAATTGCAAAGAGCAAATATTACAGGTTTCTGCAATTGCCAATCAATTGCCTCTATGTAAGACACTTCTTGGAGGATACTTCATTGAGCTAATATTGGCACGAAGACTCTTAAAGAATAACTATACAGTAAAAAATACCTCATTGAATGATGCCACTGCTTCAACCACATCTTTGATAAATATCTCTATATTTGATCTACTGCAGTGGTTACATGTCCCCTGAGTATGCTATTGACGGGTAGTTCTCTGTTAAATCAGATGTATATAGCTTTGGTGTTTTACTCCTAGGAATAGTGAGTGGATAGAGAAACGGATTGTTCATTCATCATGATCACAGCTTAAACCTACTTGGACATGTAAGTAAGCATACATGAAAATATTTTAATTTTTTTATGCTACATTTTTAGCTTTAAATCAAATTGTAACAATAATAAAAAAGAAATTCAAGTTTTCTGACAATCATGAATTTTATATAACCTTTAGGCTTGGAAGAGTTACAAAGAAGGAATGCTTTTAAGACTAATCGATGAGGTGATGTTGGAGTCTAATAACCTGACCCACATATGACTTGACCTTGTAACATATTTTGTCAAAAGCATGTGTTACAAAAAAAACATGAACAAACAAATGTAGATAAGTTCAATGTGGTCATCCTAGCAGAAGAGATGAACTAGCATTCAAGATCGTGTGTTAAAGACATATCGAAAAGAGAGTTAAATGCAACTTTTTGTAAAAAAAATATGTACCAAAATTTAAAATTAATGTCTTACAAAACTTAGACATTTAAATTTTACACAAAAAAAACTAAAAACAAGGAACCCACTTTTTCATAAGTCTTAAAATGCGTGAGAAAGTAAAAATAACAAGCTACGCAACTTATGTGCAGTCGCATAGCTTCACTAACACGGTGAGATAAAGGATTGCGCACGGAAAACCACTAACCACAAACTTCTGCAATAGGACAATACCATCGAATGAAACTATTATTAACCCAATGTGGAGAAAAAAATTAGCAATGATCCCGTAAGTAACATATTGTTTCCCAACCCCATTGCATAAACTTGATGCACTGGTCCATTAAGCTTGAAATTTGAGATTTATTGCCTGCAGCCTAACTAAACATTGGATGTAGAGGGAACGTGATTTTGTCATAAACTAAGGGTAAAAAGGAGTAAATTGGTGCATGTTTTAATGTATATATTTTAAACAAACAAAATTAGCAAGAGGGATTGGATCTAATCTCACACACTTATTTTAAATAAATTTAATTAAAATAGAAGAGATTTTCATGAAATAAATGTTAATAGTATTGCAATGCCAAAAGTTTAAAATAACGAAACGAAAACCCTTTGTAAATTTGACCGATTAAAGCCGAACTAATAAAATAAATTTGAACACAAACCATGAGTATCGAGTAAGATTTGATATTGTCAACAATAGGCTAGCAGGTAAAACATTCATTTTGTATACATGTAGAATAAAATAAACCTGTGTGAGCTAAAAAGTTTGATGGGGTGAGTAATACAAATTTCCAAAACGACCATCCATAGAGGCTTCTACACTTGCTGGATATCAAAAAAAAAGTGCTACACTAAAATACAGACTCTCTTTCTCTCTCCCTCTCCCCTACCACCTCACATACATACATGGACTCGCACACAACACATCCACACACATACAACATACAAACTCACACGCACAACACATAACAACATCCACACTCACAGAACCCGTAAATCCACACACACACACACAACATACATGTACACATGAGCACAAACACATGTCTCGACTCTCTCTATCATAAATAACACAACCATGAATCAAAACTTTAAAAAATAAAGTGGCTTACCATTATAGATTTAAATCTTCGGACGCCATGGTTTGAGCAGATCATCACAGGCAATCAAGAGTTCAAATCTGCATAGAAATCTACCATCGACATGACCATATATATATATATGTATATATATATATATATATATATATATATATATATATATATATATAAACGCACACACATAATAAAAAACACAGAGACACATACATGAGTGCAACGTTGGAAAAGATTTTCTGATACAAACAAAGTCTTCGACGAGATGGACGAAGAGAAAGTTGTGCTAGGTTTTCCTCTCTTTCTTTCTTTCTCGTATTTATAAAAAAACAAACAAGCCGTTAGGGTTTGGATCTGATCGTACCAATCTTAAAACATAGCACTAGTTAGGTTTGTGGTGGAGAGAGAGATTTGAGAGAGAGAGAGAGATGTGAAGAGATGGGGGGAAGAGCGGCGGCTGTGTTATTGACTTTTTGTTAAGACTTAAGAGTGTTTAGATAGGGTTTACGTCTGTCTCATTTAGAGAAGCTGTTTTAGGGAATAATCCTTCTTATGTCTGGCGCAGCATTTTTGAAGCTCGTGACTTGGTTCTTGGAGGTAGCAGAGTTAAGGTGGGAACAGGGGAGAACGTGAATATTTGGAATGATCCGTGGATTCCAGATAGCGATATGGCGCAAGTAATCACCCCTGTGGTACCAGGGCTGCAACATTTAACAATGAAGAATTTATTGAGTCCAAATTTGAAAGAATGGGATATTGAGGTGATCAGGAGCATCTTTGTAGAACAGGACGTGGAAAAATTTTTAAGGATTCCTAGAAGCTGTAATACTCAACATGACAAATGGTTCTGGACGGATGCAGACAAGGGTTCATATACTGTTAAATCTGGATATAAACGATTGTCTGGGAGTTTTACTCGAAATATAACAAACCAGATTTCTTTTAGCTGGCAGAAATTGTGTATATATCCATACCTCCGAAAGTAAAAAATTTTATGTGGAGGGCGATTCAGTCATGCCTTCCAGCATTAGACAATTTACAGAGACGTCATGTTGATGTTAGTTCTCAGTGTCCGGTCTGCAAGGGGGTGGAAGAAACAATGAACCACAGATTCTGGTCTTGCCCTTTCTCTAAACAATGCTGGGAGGAATTAAAGTTGAATACTCAAAACCTCGAAGGCCAGTTGTTTGTAAAAAGTCTGCAGTATATTTTTCATGTGTTATCTAGTAAGGATGTGGAGATCATGGTCATGACAGCTTGGAGCATCTGGAAGCATCGAAATGCAGTGGTCTAGCAAAACAAGTACCAGACTCCTAAAATGGTAATTGAATCAACAAGGTGTGTTTTGGAGCAGTGGCAGAAGGCTCAAGCATCGAACTCTCCGATCATCAGACCTCAAAAGTGGACAGGTTCAACATCATGGCACAAACCGCAAGTTGGGTGGATAAAATGTAATGTGGATGCAGCAGTCTCAACAGAGAATCACAGAGTTTCGTATGGTTGTATTCTAAGGGATGAGCAAGGGAGATTCTTATCTTGTTGTGGTGGCACAAAGCAAGGAAACTTTGATCCGAAAATAGCAGAAGCAATGGCTTTTCGGGAAGCTTTGTCATGGGTAAAAGGTAGAGGAGTATCGCAGGACGAGTTTGAATTAGACTCGCTCTTAGTGGTCCAAGCTATGAGATGCAGTGATAAAGATTTATCATATTTTGGGGATGTTATAACAGATTGTCTTAGTATTGCAAAAGACTTAGGGTCTTATTCAGTTCACTTTGTCAAACGTTCAGCGAATATGGCAGCTCACATGATTGCTAGAGAGGCTATTTCCTTGTCTGAATGTAAGGAGTGGAGCTCTGTCCCTCCATTCCTAACCGATGTAATTTCTCAAGATCTAGTTAATTGAAGTCGCTTTTGCTTTGTTTTCAAAAAAGAAGAAGATAGGGTTTAGATCTACCCCTCCATGTTTTAATATACGTACGTTACTCCTTTTTTGGCTCTTGCCGTTCTGTTTTCTTCTTCTTCTTTTTTTGAAAATGGGACCGTTCTGTTTTCTACGCACGTATGTACTGATATTTTCTTCCTTTCATTATTATTTTTCTAGGTACACTCCATTTTTTATATTCATCTATATACTTATTTACTTTTTTATTATTAATTTGTATATTTGTTGTGTACATATAATTTGAACCAATAATCAAAACAAATAATAATCATACACAAATAATTACTCTATTTTACTTCTCAAAAAGAAATTACTCTATGTTAGTAAAAGTAAAATTTTGCAAAAATAGAAAGGAGCGCATGCAAATAGGGGAGAGCACGGTTCGATTCGGGCGGTTTTGCCCCGAAATTGCATGTCTTCGGTTTTAAAAATTGAAAATCACAATCGCAACCAAACCGTCGATTTCGGTTTCGATTTTAAAAAGCTCGTTTGATTTTTAATGATTCGGTTTCGGTTTAACAAAAAATCATAAATATATTACCAGACTTTAAATTTATAAATTATAACGTTATCGACAAATCTTTGTCAATTATATCAAACTAATAAGTAGATCAATAATACAACTTTATTTAAATATAAAAAGACAATGCATCCCAAATTTGATTTTTACTAACCGTCGGTAATGATATATATAATCCATCTTTAAGAGCATCTTCGATGGGATTGGCTAAAACGATAGAAAATAATGATTATGTAAAATTTACTGAACTTGTGAAGCGTTGTGCTTCGATGATACTGGCTATATTGATTGGCTATATTTTAAAAATATTATGTTATTATTATTTTAAGTTATTATAAATAGAATATATTATTTAAATACGGTAAAAGATGATGTGGAATCTTCTTACAGGTCTCTAGATGTTCGAAAAATATAGTCAACACCAAGAGGTTGGCTAAAAATATAGACAAGAGAAATGATCTATGGTTTCTTTTACATAATTTCTATAATTTTTATTTATAGTATATTTTAATTATTTTTAGCTAAGGGTTCTACATGGTTGGAGATGCTCTAAGGTATCTTTACTTAGCTCAGCTCCAGTACATTAATCTTTTCTTTCTGCACACTTTATTATTTAATTTGGTAAAATGTGATTAAACTAATCCTTCCACGTTCATTGTATCTAGACATAACGTGAGGGAAGAATAAGGTTCGGTTCGGTTAATATATAATTATAATTGAAAATATGATATATTTATTTATTTTAATAATTGGTTCTCTTTGGTTTTAGTCGGTTCGGTTTTAATAACCGGAACCGAAATCGAAAGTCTCGGTTTTAAAAATTAAAAATCGCAACCGTCTATTCAGTTTCGATCTTTTTGACTCGATTTTGACCAATTTTGATTCGATTTCGATTTTAATTCTATTTTTTTTTCGCATCTACATGCATGCATGTAAGCTAGGAAAGCGATTCAACGACAAGTTTCCTTTTACTCATCATGTACATGTCACTCACTCAATTATTGTGGGTCCTTCAAACAGAGGTATGGACCTCCCTCGAAATTAAACAAATTCAGCCAAAACATAAAATAGTACTACAGTAGTAGGGTAGGTCACAAGAAAACAATGCATATTTGTTGGAGAAAAATCGGTTAAACAATCAATTACTATATGAGAATCATATTTTCCATACCATCCTCAACAGTACCAGCAAGATGTTCCAGATAGGTCATATTTCTTTGGAAGTGAAGAGTTTCAACATCAGCAACCTACTCATACTTTTCAGTCAGATGAGGTTGTTACTATGGAGGAGCTTAGGATGCTTGAAAAGAGTAGAGAGAAGTCTATCAAATCTTTGGAGATTCTAGTTGCTCAAGCTGTAAGATCATTGGAACAAGAGAAACAACAATTCATACTAGATGCAATTCCAAAAAATAACGGTGACTTGGAGCAGGGTACTGCATGCTTAATTGAGGAAGACAAATTCCAAGGTGAGGTGAGCGTTCACAAGCCATGTGAGGAATTTGATCAAGCTAGTGAGGTGGATGATTTGGAAAGGGCACAATTCGGGACAGACACTGATGAGCTGCACAAATTTCAAGAATTGATATGTGCGTACCAAGAGGACACTGATGAGCTACGCAAATTTCAAGAATTGGTATGTGCGTTCCAAGAGTCTGATGATCATGGGACAGATGCAGGTCTTCTACTTGTCTCAAAGTGTGAAGATGGAGGTAGTGCATTAGAGCCAATGGAGGAAGTTCTCTTTGAGGAACCAAAGGCTTCAGCAATTTACATTCACCATCCTCCATTATATTCAACCGAAGGCCGCGAATGTGTGTTGTTCTACAAATTGATAGATTTTGGGTCAACAGATGAAGGCATTGGAATAGGACATATTTGTTATACGAATAGGCCAAGCGAGGAGAAGGGGCAGAAAGTGTGCCGCCGTGATGACGATGAAGTCTCGCGAAGAGAGGACCAGGCTAACTATTATCATCCTTAATGGAGGCTTGGAAGTAACGCCAAGCTATTGACGTTAAAGAATCGCTTCGTGGGAGGCAACCCACGCATTAGTGTAGGAAGAAAAAAAAATTACTGCCAGTCGCGCAGGTTACGCCTGCGTTACTGAGTGTCGCGCAGGCTGCGCCTGCGTGACGCAGGTTGCGCCTGCGTGACTACTTGGTTTGCCCGAATTTTTCAGCTGTTCTCTATAAAAAAAGAAAGAAAAAAAATTTTGTTTCACCCCCAATTCCTTTTCTCCTCTTATACTCTCATCCTTACACCTAATTCTAATCCTATATCAATTCCAAAACCTCCCATATCTCTTCTAAATTTCTACACCCAATTCTTTTCTAATTCTTTTTTTTTATTAATTCTTAATTCTATCCTACATCAAATTCATACCCATTCCAACTCTCTCCTACACACTTAAATTTTTATTCATCCTATTACTCCATTATATATACCCACCTATACATACAAATCCAATTCCTTTTCTAATTCTTTAAATCTCTAAAAATTCAATTCTAAAGAGGAATTAATTGCAAGTTCACCTCTTCGATTCGTATTGGGTAAATTTTTTCTTTTTCTAATCTTATTTTTATTACGAATTTGTGTTCTTGTAATTGGGGGTTTTGTAGTATTCTTGTTATTTGGGATGTGGCCAGTCTATGGAGCTTGTACGCATTATCCTTCACCAGATTCATCCGAGGAGGGTGATGACTCAGCTGGTTAGGTATGTTTTCTACTTTCCCTCGTATTTACTTCCATTCAATGCGGACATTGAATATTTTAAGTTTGGGGGTGGTTTGAGGGTTTAGTAGTTGTTGTTGTATTATTTGTTCATGTAGGATTTCATGCTTTACATATTAGTAGTGGTAAATTATGCATATATGTTCGTATTAATTATGTTTGTTTCATATAGGACATTCTGTTTTTATTTTTCGTATACCATGTGAGTTCATATTAGTTGCATTTGCATAGCATGCATATTTCATGATCCCTTAGAATGAGCTAATTCTGATTGGTAGGTAGGTGTCTAATTGAGTGTGGTAATGATGAATAGAGGGTTGACTTATAGTTTCTATGAAATTGACTTATGTGTTTCAGAAACAAAACTAATTACACAGTCTCATTGGGTGCTTTTGGGCTAGGTTAGGGTCATGCTTGTTTGGATGTTTTGAGATTTAATCACTTGATTATAGTTAGAATTTTCTTTATTCCCTTGATGGCCTAGAACACTTAAGTTTAAGTTTGGGGGAAAACAGGGATTTCATGCTTAAATTGTAAATAATTATCAATAATGGCTAGGCGTCAAATGGCTAGTAGCCGGCTCATATTTATATGAGTAGTCTAGGGTTGGAATTGAGAATTCTCATTCCAGATTGCATAAAAAAAACAGAAAAAAAGAAAAAAAAAGAAAAAAAAGTTGTTGTGTGAATGTTTAAATGCAGAATTAACCAGGGTGAGTTCTTTAATACTCGAGCAATTAAGTTCTAGGGGACTTTGTGCCTAGTGACCTAAGGTTTTTATAGTCTGGGATCCACTAACCCAACGCTCGCATGGGTATTATTGTATAAGCCTTTTGGGGTCTCATCCATTGCACGGTTAAATAAGCATGCTTGTATATATGTGTCGTAGTAGTTAGTAATAAAGCATGAATTTCTGTCTACCTTGGATAAGGATGGAGGTGTTCCTAGGTTATGAAGTGTCTACGGTCTATTCTATTTATAAACCTGTGATTGTCTTGACGAAGAGCATGTATGATTTTTGACCTAGTTTTGGGAGTATTTCTGATGAGCATTGCACACACGCATGTTTCTGTTCATGTATTGTTAGTATACGGGAACTTAGTCGAGCTCTATTTGGATTTAGTTGCATTCTCTAAGATATTTGCTTGCTAGTTGGTTTTGGTTAGTTTGAAGGGGATCGTTGCATTGTCATATTAGTTGCATTGCATTGTTTAGTTAGATGGATTTTGTGGGTACATTCGCTATAGGTCCTCACGAGACCTTACTCGTCCACTAGGGCTGCCCAGGGGTTTAAAGGGCTTGTTGCATATGCCAAATGCAACCGTGATCACCTACGGAAATGGTACTAGTTAGTTAGTTAGTTGTAATTGTTTATGCTTGAGGACAAGCATCGGTTTAAGTTTGGGGGTGTGATAAGTGGATTTTATATCTACTTGGAGCGTCCATATCGGCTTAAATTGATTGTCTTGGACTCAAGTTGTTATAGATTTGATGTGTTTTGCTTAGTTGTACAGACTTACAAGAATGTCGATTATTGGTGATGCTTCTATCGTGTTTGGAGGATTAATTGATTAAAATTCGAATTTCCCGGGAAGGTTGCGCAGTCTACACTGTTTTGGCCATATCTGGAGTTCTAGAAGTCCGTTTTCAGCGATCTTACAGCTCACGCGAAACTTGAAAGATTTTCTACAACCTGGGACAGAAAGCAGGTGCAGGGAGCGTGTAGTTAAAATTCGCGCACGTGTTCTTTGTGAAGCAAGGCTGAAAGATTACTGTTTTGCCGTTTTTCTAATTCTAATTGTATTTTGGGCAGGTTTTAGTACCTTAATCGAATTCTAATTGTAATAGAAGGTAATTTCCTGCTGGGCAAGAAAGCTATAGCCTATTTAAACACATCTTAGCATTGTAATTAGGGAGTCATTATTATTGTATATAGCTTAGATCTGCAAAGGAGAAAAGGAGAGAATGATTCAACGCTCGTGACAAGCAACGGATCTAGATCTACTTCATCCTTTGTGTTATTCTGGATTCTAGATTTGTTTTCTCAACTCTTAGTTTTAATAATTTTATTGCTTCTTTCTTCCATATCTTGTTGTTATCATGGTTTTACTTGATCCCATGATGACGAGAGGTTCAATTTTGAACTAATCGTTGTCATGGGATTCTAACGGATTTATTTATGGAGCTTAGTATCTTGATGCTTTAAAGATCTGTGTGCGATGTATATTTGATATCCTCGTATGGTTATGCTTAATTGAAAGATGCGTCATGAACATCTAATTTGTTAATCTCTTGCGAAACGAGAGTGGATCTTGAGATTTAGAACTTGCCATGCTAGCATAGGATAGGTTGATGTTTTAACATCATGATTTGTGGCGTAAATAGAGATATTATGCTACCCTATGTGATCAATATGGATAACTTGTGCTTAAACCTTTATGTTTTCAAATTCTATAGAGATATAGGGTCTAAACATAATTGGTGTCTACCCATCTTCTATCTCTTTTGTGGATGCATGTGTAGTTTGGTATTAGTATACCGAGAGGTAGCTTTTACTTGTTTCGTGTTATCCGATCAGATATCAAAACCATCGTATGTATTGATTAAATGCATCAACTCTAAGTGAAGTAGATGATGAAGTTAGGATTCCATGTTTTCTCGCATAAAAGTAATTCAATTTTAATTCTCATTAGTTAGTTTGTTAATTTGTATCTTAGTTAATTATAGTTAGTAAAAACTTAATCTTGTTAATTGTCTTAGCAGTGAATAATAATCATACATTGTTGCATTGGTGCATGAACTGAATTAAAACCTAACCAGATCTCTGTGGGAACGAACTTGACTTCTATCTATATTACTTGTGACCACGTACGCTTGTGTGTTTTAGTGTTAACAAAGGGTCACACACTTAGAACGTTTAAAATGAGTTTTAATTTAAATTTCGATTTTAAATTAAATAATTAAAATTTGAATTTGATTGATTAAGTTAGACTTAATTAAGTAACAAATTAGATTTTGTTTTTTAAATTAAGTTAAATGATTGTAAATTCGAAATTGGTTATTTGATTAATTCAGTTGGACTTAGTTAATAAAATTATATTTCGAATTTAATTCATTAAAACCCAAATCAGTTTGGTTTAGTAGAAGCCCAAGCTGATTAGGTTAGACCCAATCTCTCTTCCCTATATATACGTAATGATGTATAGTTTTAGGGTGTGGTTTTATAATTCGTTTTGAGAAAACCCTAGCTGCTCGAATTCAAAGAGAGGCTAAAGAGAGAGAGAGGCAGTTTGTTCGGCTAGTACCGGCTCCCTTGATCGTTGGACGATCGGACGTTCATGTGGACGATTTTAGAGACACAGATCTTGACGCAAGGGCTGTGTGGTGATTTCTTTGGACCTCCATCTCTCATCAATTCGTAAAGCTTCTTAAGGTAATGATTCTTATCTCTATAATCAACCATAACTTATACATGGATCCTAGGGTTAGGGTTTCGAATTTTTAATATTTTCGTATTGTTATTACTTCGTTTTATGCCTCGAAACCCAACATGTTGGGCATGTGTGGCTTGGGATACGCATTCCAGACATGCGTATCTCATGTCACGCATCTCCCAGATGCGCAATGATGTCAGCTGACGTCATTTCTTCACAAACAGCTCCGGCGCTCAGACGACCAGAAATTCGCCTCAAAATCGGCTCCCCCCCGTCCATCACATTCCGGCCACCTCCACAAAATCTGAGGACATCAAAATGATGCCCAGGCCTGTATCTACATCATGCCATATTCATTTGTTGAGTTTTGGCCCTGCAGGGGCGTGTACAAACAAATCTGAAAACACTGTTAGGCCGATTACACAAATAATAATCAACTTTGTATGAGAAATTAACAAGTAAAAGCGTTTATGCACTTAAAAAAAACTTCTTGTATTTCAAACCCTCTTCGTGATGTAAAATATCACAAAGAGCTGCTAGGTTACAATAATGATAATTCGTTATCGATACCCTTCTAGGGTTAACCTATCTGTATTTATATAACATACAGCTACGATACAATCTCTAATTGATATTCCTAATAATCAGCTATACAATGATATCAATTACAGATTGTCACACGTCTCCTATGTCAACTCGATCTCTTTGATAGCTATCCAATCTTCAAAGATATCGCTTCCATAATTAATCTTTAATCACTGTTGAACAGTAGACGCGCTTCCTTCAAACAGAGTTTAACAAACTCTGTTGAGCTTCCAACTGTCAGAGTTTACGCAAACTCTGACTGCTTCCAGCTAAACTCTGATAACTCCCTGTAACACTTAAACACTGATCAAAACACATCAATTATATTTAACAATCTCCCCCAACTTGTTCATTATAAAAAATGTACAAGTTAATGACAGTAATTGATGATGTCAAAACAAATAGATAAATACAGTGTTTATACAAATTCAGAGTTTAAGCTTAAAAACTATAGAGAATAAGAAAATTCTTACAGAACTTTAATCTCTAATCATTTCAAGATCTGGCATGGTTCTGAGATAATCAATCAGCAATCTTCTTTCTGCATTTTCAAGTTCAATCTTCATTGCTTCTTTGATTTCTCTGAGTTGAGGATCACTTTCATCTGTTTGGTAAATAGCAGCCCTAAGATCATAAATCTTGTTTCTTCTCATTTCATTACCCAGTTTGATAAATCTGTCTTTTTCTGCCTGAGTATTGAAGTCAAGTACTGTGATTCCCAAATCAGTTTTTAACTTTGCAGTACCTTTCTTCATTTCAATGAGATTGCCTTGGTAATCCCTGTACTTAGGAATGTATCTGCTGTTGTATTTCTGTCCTCTAATAGCCAGATTCTGAGTCATCTTCTGTCTGAGTACATTAGCAACAGATTGAGTCCTTCGACTATTCACCTTGAGAAGATATAGAACATACTCTAGTTCTTCCCAATATTTCAAGCCAATATCATCCTCACCAACTTTGAATACTGTCCCATCAGCCATGAAGTAAAGAAGAAAATCTTTGTCTAAACTCTTCTGATGAACCAACTGCACTGATTCCAGTCTATCCAGACTCTCTTGAGGAACACCACGACCTGGAACAGCCAGTGAAGAAGGATCTCTAGGACCAGTATATTGCCTTCTGTCTCTATGTGAGCCTAGTCCAGCCTTATTATTTCCAATCTTACCAGATAAAGCTTTTCCATCAGAAATATTCACTGAGACTCCAGATAACACATTTGGATCAGAAATTGTTCCTTTGCCAAAAACAGATTTCAACCATCTCTATTTAAGGCCTAGAGACTTGCTCAGATTATTCATTAAACCTTTAACCTTTCAGTCTCCCCTGTAAAATCACAAACCTTTCAAACCAAATACTCTTGAAAAACAATGGCCAACCTTACCATCAAAGAGAAAAACCTTCATCTTGTCGAGAATAGGGACATCTTCAGCTATACTCGTGAAGAGTTTGAAGCGTTTGAGTGGGAAAGGCAGCTTGAGACGCTGTGGCTGCAAATGGATGCTGGTCTGGAAGAGCTCGAGAGAGAGAAACCTGCAAGGGTGATTGACATCGATGCTGCCCTCCAAGCAACATTGACATGGCTCTCCTCGAAGGCATCCTCATCCACCACCACCAACCATTGTTAATGAATATGTCAGCAAAAATAACCTTATCCCTTCAACTTCCACCCAAATAAAGTGGCAAAGATGGGATCTGGGAATTTTTGCTAACAATGGAGTGGTGTGGACGGACCTTTTACTTTCCTGTTGAATAGATTAGTAGATAGAGAGAACAAAAAGATGTAATATTTACTTGTAATCTCTTTCTTATTATCAATGAAAATTTTGTTTTTCTAATCATATTCATTGTGTTCTGCAACTGTTATTTGTGTTATATGAACTGTTCTTCATGTAAATGAATCAAGAAGAGAATATGAAAACTAATTAAAGTAATCATATAAAGAACACATTCATCAACTATCCACTGATTAACAGTTGTCAAAAACCCTACTTACTCCAAGACTTTCAAATTTTCCAAGTGAAAATTTACCTTAGAGTACAAATCACGAATCAACAGCGTTTGTCAATTCTCCAACTTTATCATCGAAACCCTTTCATAAATTGCACAGTTGTGAGTATTTGTGTGTGTGAAGCAGAGTTTACTAAGTCAATTTTTAGAGCATCTAATTTTTCATAAAATCCATAAAGTAAATCAATAAACACTGGATGCACAAACTGTCATAGTAAACACTGACTGTGTGATGAAAGCTAAACTCTGAATTAATCAAACTATATACAGTAACTTTTATTTTATACCCCCTTTATATACATTTTTTTTTATCATTTTTTTTTTCATTTTTTGTTTTTTTTTATTCATTTTTTTTTCATTTTTCATTCCAGTAATCAGAGGTTGGAACTAGTCACCAAAAATTCAAAAATTTTAGCCCTTATCATTTTGATAAGTTCCTGGGTCATCCTAGTATTTAACTAGTCACCAAAAATCAGAGAATTTTAGCACCTATTATATACCAATAGGTTCCTGGGTCATCCTAGTATCCAACATAATCTCAAAGGAGTATAATAACCTATATACATTTTCTTTGGGGTATTGCAGTAAACATTTTATTTTATCAGAGTATAACTAACAGAGTTTAGAGTTCATCAACATCAGTAGTTCTTCATGAAAGGTAATGCATACAGTATTTATAGACTCAGAGTTTAGGACAAAATAAACTAAGAGATGCTATAAATATGATCAAGTATCATGCTGTGTTAACTTTCTGCACAATCTAAGATTAGATCTCAATAACTCAGAAAGATTCATGATTAATTGCTGAGAATCATGCTTCATACATATTTCTTCATTGGTGTTTTCATTCAGACAAAAATCAACTCAAAGTTCACAGAGTTTATCAAACTTATTAACAGTGTATGATATACAGACATGCTGACAGAGTTTAGAGACTGCATAACACAACCATCGACGGATAAGACCGTACAACCATCAACGGATAATACTGTACAACCATCAACGAATAAGACTGTACAACCATCAACGGATAAGACCATATAATATCAACGGATACAGTTCAGTTAGTCATCAACTGATGCAACCTACAATCAACGGATGACAAGTTGTCTGACAGAGTTTAACAGAGTATGCATAACAGAGTTTAATCAACAGAGTACACTTAGCATTTAACCAATCAGGAAATATGATTAATACATCACATAAGTAAAGTTTGAATCTAACCAACATTTCTAGTCAGAACCAGAGATCATTCCTAGTTCATTTACCAGTCTTGTAAATGTAGCTTCACTCAATGGTTTAGTGAAGATATCTGCAAGCTGTTGTTCTGTAGATACAAAATGTAGTTCAATATTTCCTTCTTCCACATGTTCTCTGATGAAGTGGTACCTTATGCTGATGTGCTTGGTCATTGAATGCTGTACTGGATTACCTGTCATAGCAATAGCACTTTGATTATCACAGTAAATAGGGATATTACTGTACCTCAATCCATAATCCAGCAATTGATTCTTCATCCATAAGATCTGTGCACAACAGCTACCAGCTGCAATATACTCTGCTTCAGCTGTAGATGTGGAGATTGATTTCTGTTTCTTGCTGTACCAGGAAACAAGTCTGTCACCAAGAAATTGACAACTTCCACTAGTGCTCTTTCTGTCTACCTTACAGCCTGCAAAGTCTGCATCAGAATACCCAAGTAGCTTAAAATCTGATTCTCTGGGGTACCACAGACCTAATGATATGGTGCCCTTGAGATACTTGAAGATTCTTTTAACAGCTGTCAGATGAGGCTCTTTAGGATCTGCCTGAAACCTTGCACAAAGACAGGTTGCATACATGATGTCAGGCCTACTAGCTGTCAAGTATAGAAGAGATCCTATCATGCCCCTGTAGTTTGTCATATCCACTGAAACTCCTGTGTCTTTGTCCAATTTAGTTGCTGTTGCCATGGGAGTTGATGCAGATGAACAGTCAAGCATACCAAATTTCTTGAGAAGATTTCTGGTGTATTTTTCTTGATTAATGAAAATTCCATCTTCTGTTTGTTTCACCTGTAGGCCTAGAAAGTAACTAAGCTCTCCCATCATGCTCATTTGATATCTGGACTGCATGAGCTTGGCAAACTTCTTACAGAGTTTATCATTAGTAGACCCAAAGATGATGTCGTCAACATAAATTTGAACTAAAAGGAGGTCACTACCTTGATTGAAATAAAACAGAGTTTTGTCAATTGTTCCTCTGTTGAATCCACTTTCTAGAAGAAACTGAGCAAGTGTCTCATACCATGCTCTTGGTGCCTGCTTAAGTCCATATAATGCCTTATCTAGCCTGTAGACATAATCTGGATATTTGGGGTCCACAAATCCTGGTGGTTGTTCAACAAACACTTCTTCTTCAAGCTTTCCATTCAGAAAAGCACTTTTCACATCCATCTGGAACACTTTGAATTTCTTGTGAGAGGCATATGCTAGAAAAATTCTGATTGCCTCCAATCTTGCAACTGGAGCAAATGTTTCATCATAGTCTATTCCTTCCTGCTGTGAATAGCCTTTTGCTACCAGTCTAGCCTTGTTCCTTGTGATAACACCTTCACTGTCAGTCTTGTTTCTGAAAACCCATTTAGTACCCACAATAGATCTGTTCTTTGGTCTTGGTACAAGGGTCCAAACTTCATTCCTTTCAAATTCATTTAACTCTTCCTGCATTGCTGTTATCCAGTCTGCATCTTGAAGAGCTTCTTCCACTTTCTTTGGTTCATTTTTAGACAAGAATGCATGAAACAGACATTCACTTGCAGTAGCACTTCTTGTCTTTACTTTTGCATCTGGATCACCAATTATCAAATCAGGTGTATGTGATTTAGTCCATTTCCTAGCAGAAGGCAAATGACTTCTATCAGCATGTGATCCTCCCCCTTGATCCATGCTCTCCTGATTCTGTTGTGATCTATTTTCGTTTTCTGAGACTCCCCCTGAACTTGACTGTCCAGAGTCAGAATTTGAATTTTCAGAGTTTGAAGCATCAGAGTTTGATCCAGATTTTTCAGTTGAATCAGTATCAGTGTTTGAGTCTTCATCTTGATCATGCTCCCCCTCAACTGGTTCTCCTCTTTGTTGTGACTGAGAAGTTTCTCCAGAATTTACCAGTAGAGGTTCAGAGTTTGTTTCAACAGAGTCTGTCAGAATTGTTTCTTCAGAGTTTCCTTCATCAGAGTTTAAAACTTCATTTTCAAAGTTCAGTTGATCATATTCGTCTTTGTCTTCAAGTCCAGTTATCTTCTTATCATCAAAAGAAACATGTATAGATTCCATGATCACTTTAGTTCTCAGATTGTAAACTCTGAATGCCTTTGTTGACAGTGGATAGCCAACAAAAATTCCTTCATCTGCCTTTAGCTCTAACTTGGTCAACTGTTCTGGATGAGTCTTCAAAACGAAACATTTGCACCCGAAAATATGAAAGTATTTCAGGTTAGGCTTCTTTTTCTTCACCATCTCATATGGTGTCTTTCCATGCTTATTGATCAGTGTTGCATTTTGAGTAAAACAAGCAGTTTGAACAGCTTCTGCCCAGAAATAAGTTGGCAATTTTGCTTCATCAAGCATAGTTCTGGCAGCTTCAATTAAGGTTCTATTTTTCCTTTCAACTACACCATTTTGTTGTGGTGTACCAGGTGCTGAAAATTCTTGTTTCACTCCATTGTCCTTGCAGAATTCTTCCATTGTTGCATTTCTGAACTCAGTTCCATTATCACTTCTGATGATTCTGACTTTGTTGCTTGATCCTTTGTCCAGAAGCTTCACATGCTCCATCAGAGTCAATGCAGTTTCATCCTTCTTTGCTAGAAAATACACCCAGGTGAATCTAGTGTATTCATCAACAATGACTAAAGCATATTTCTTCCTTGCAATAGACATAACATTTACTGGACCAAATAGATCAACATGAAGAAGATGATGGGGATCAGTGATAGAAGATTCTGTTTTGCTCTTGAAAGATGACTTCCTTTGTTTAGCCTTCTGACATGAGTCACACAGGCCATCAACATTTAACAGGGTCTTTGGGAGTCCTCTTACAAGATCCTTTCTGATCAATTCATTGATGTTGTTCAAGTTCAAATGTGAGAGTTTCTTGTGCCACTTCCAACTCTCTTCACTAGACATTCTTGTAGACAGGCAAACAGCTTTTCCAACAGAGTCTATCAAAAGCTTGATTTCATAAATGTTGTTTTGCCTGTGACCAACTAGAACAACCTTTCCTGTAGATTTGCTGATAACTTGACAATATTCAGGTTGGAAATCTACATGATATCCCTTGTCACAGATTTGACTCACAGATAGCAAGTCATGCTTGAGTCCTGGGACATGAGCTACATTGTTGATGATGACATTTCCAAGATTGATATTGCCATATCCCAATGTTCTTCCTATATTGCCATCACCATAGGAAACTTTTGGGCCAGCCTTCTCCTCATATTCTGATAGCAGGGCTTTATTTCCTGTCATGTGTCCTGAACATCCACTGTCCACGACTAGGGTTGCCTCCCTGTTACCCTGCAATCACAAACAATTACTGAGGATTAGTTTTAAGGATCCAGACTTGCTTGGATCCTTTGGCATTCTTAACTTTGTTAGCTTTTGCAGCGGAATTAACATTATCAGAGTTTGAGCTAACAGTATCAGTGTTTACACTTGCAGTATCAACTTTAACCCATTTCAGATTGGGTTTCAGTTCATAGTAATTATGATAGATAGCATGATATTTTCTGCAAGTATAGATGGAATGCCAAGTGCTTCCACAGTGTGTGCATAAAGTCTGTGGCTTAGTTCTAGCAAAATCCTTCTTTACCTCAGACTTTGTAGGTAAAGAATTTATATTTTTATTTTTCTTGCAGAAATTTGCAAGATGCTTAGTACTACCACAGTTATGACATGTCTTTCTTGGAGCATAACTAGCAAGCATTGGTTTATTTCCTGAAGTAATGCCTACTTTTCCATTTCTGTTCTTGTTTGACACTTTCTTTTTCTCAACAGATTTTAACTCCTTCAGTTTATGTTTGAGTTGTTTATCTGTCATTGAACCAATATTAACCTGTTTAACACTAGTTTTTACTGGTTTTCTTTTGACAGCTTCCTTTTCATTCTCAGACAAAAATTTACTGGTTCCATGAACAAATTTAGTTCTGACTTTAACTTGATTTTGAAATCTAAGTTCATCTCCCTCATTATAACCTAGACCAACAGTGTCTGTTTGAAAAATCTGTTGAGTGTCCTTTCCAGAATTAGTCCAAGTCCTAATTTTCTTATTTGCTTCCTCCAACTCAGATTCTAGTTGTTTATATTTCTGAAGCAAATCCTGTTTTATAGAAACAGCATCATCTCTCTCTTTCTGAACTTGTTGCATATTTTCAAGTTTTTCTTTAACAAGTTTATTTCTAACCTTAAGTTCAGAATTTTCAGATTTATCCTCTCATTCTCTAAAGTCTGATCCCTATAACTTATATGCAATGACTTAAGATAAATTCTTAATTGAGAAATGTCATCAATATTATAAGCATAGGTAGTTAGAGGTACCTGATTTTCAGAAGTTTCTGATTCAGTAGTAGCCATGAGAGCATAGTTAACTCTAGAGTTACAAAATATCCCATCATACGCATGGGGTTTTCAAAATCCAACGATACTTAATATCATTTCTGAAACATTTATAACTATGAAACTTCAATAAGGGAGTATGACATTTGAAATAATCTCAAATGAACAAATTAAGATCATAATAACAGGAATAAACTTCATACCTTAGCAAAATAGTATACACTATAGTTTTGCTAATCTTCTAGAAAACTTTTCAAAATACGCCGTTCAATATGCTGCTACGATAGATGCTTTTCATCATACGTAAACTGAAACATTTATAAGGTTCCAATTCAATACTACTCAAGTTTGAAAATTTATACATATATGTATATCGTATTCGTCAAAACACTCGACAGATCGAAATATTGTACTTCAACAATATAATAACAGTATTAAAAGAATGCTTTCACCCTGTTTGAAAACTGAGTAGCATACTATAAATTCAGCTCTTAACAGCATAAACTTTCCCTGAGTCATTTTAAAACAAGAGCGTTCAGGTTTCAAAAATCTTTTCTTGATGAGTTCAACACTGACAACTCTATCTGTACTGGCGCACCTGGGCCTTCAGTACAGTGTAGCAGCACAATTCCAATTGGAAGGATGGGACTATTCCGGAGCACACCCGATACAAGGTGATGAGCCATTGTACCGTACAAAACAACACTTCGCTACTAGTAGACGGGTGACGTACCTACTAAAGAGGCCGTGGCCCGACCGCAATCGGGTCTTCTGCTGGCTACCCGCCAGTGCAAGTATCGAGATGGCTACCCGCCACCCTCGTCGATATATGCATAACCGGATGGGCTTGCTACCCGCAAGTCACTCCCATCCAAAACACCCTCCAGTCCCAGAGTCACTAAACCAACTTTGAAACCTTTTTAAATCGTCACTTTCGGAAGAAAACATGGAAGTATGTTCATTTCACAAGTTGACCTCCGTTAACTGATTTTCTCTGCTCAGGGAATTCTTTTAAATTCAGCTTGGGAGTCATTCGGAGTTTTCTTAAAGATTTTTAAAACCTGACCCTCCTTGACGAGGCAGGGTTACTGCTTTGGTTTGTAGCGAAGGGAGAAAACATTTATAACTTCGTCCAAAACTTTGGGTTCTCAAGTTTTGATGAGTTCGCAATCCGTTGGGGGTGGTAATTACGAAGTATATGTAATTATAAAAATAATTGAGAACCCCTACTATTCTTAAATATTTTTCTGAAAGCTACAAAATATTTAAAACAACTTTTAAACCTTTGAATCAATTTTTAAAGAATAAATAGGATTTTTAAATAATTTTGGAATGTTAATAAATGATTAAATAATATTTATTAAGAAACAAATCCTCAATAAAATATTCTTAAACGAATATACAAGCAAATATACGTTTAAAAAATATTCAAAGAATATTTATTAATAAATATAAAATATTTTTAAACCAAAATATCTCCAAATTGTAATTAATTGGAATATTTTTAAATCACCTTTCAAATAACATTCCTCGAATGATATCATATTCCATAATATTCTCGAATGAGATAATATTCAAATAACATTCCTCGAGTGATATCATATTCCATAATATTAATACTTTCTGAAAATATAATTAATGCTCATTAATAACATTCCTCAAAAGAAATAGTACTCTGTCGTTGAAATCCCTCCGGGTTTCCGCGACTATCTCTATATCTCAAATACAGACTCCCGGTTCAATAAGAAATAAATACTATGTATAAAAAACCTTTTTAAACGAATATTATGATTAATATTCATTAAATTAAATAACGAAATAACATATATCAATATCATTCTAGACATTCTTAACCGAAAATACCCAATTTATAACCATTAAAATATCATTACTCCGCATTCGAAAATAATTTATCTCCGACAATATCCCGGGTTTCCGACAGTGTTCATCAAACAAATATTAAAACACCAATAATCCTTTTTAAATGAATATTCAAATTAATATACATTAAATTAAATAAACATTCCAGATAATATTTATACCTCCATAATATCCAAAGTATAATATATTTTGAGTATTTTTAATCATCATTCAAATACTTCGCCTCCGGTACTCCTCCTGGTTTTTGTAAACATACTTTATAAAATAATCCCGACTCACGGGCTGAGTTCGAAAACATAACACATGCTCTACTACCAGAGCCTTAATACACACCGGCTTATATCTGCCACCTCATAACATTTAGGCCAATTCCAAATTACGAAGGTTCATATATATATATATATGAACATCATGACCCATCAACAGTATTATAAGTCCTGGGGTTTTGATCATTTGCATAAGCGGAATTTAATACCATTAACAAAGCCAAAATACACTGGTTTTGATGAGGAAACATAAGGTGGAAAACTTGCAGTTATGGATTTAAATTTTTTCCACACATTCCATATATTTCAAAATACAGATACTCTGAACGATAGAGTATACATAAATAAATTTGCCTCTGGTCCTTAAAGAACAGAAAACCGCGGATAAATCCTTCGCACCTCGTCCGAGCAATTCCACAGAGGTAATTTACCTTTCTTCATACGATGCCTCGATCCTTCCTTTTTGATGCACGTCGCTTCAACTTGATTACGCCCTAATGGTACTGTAATGGTTACAAGTACGTGTCAGTCCACCCTCGTATCTTGAGTTGACACAACTCAGAATTATCACTAAGTCGCATAAGGTCAACTATAGGTGTCCTCCCTATGGTTGATTACTCTAATCTATACTATTACATAAAAGCCGAAACATTAAAAGTTTGGTTGGTTGGTCGGTCGGTCAGTCGGTACGGTACCTGTTATCTACTAACTAATCAATTTCCTTTTTCAGGTTAAACATATTATCTTTTCTATTTTTTCATGAACTAAATAATTTCCTTTTTCGGGTAAAATACAATAACTTTTATATTTTATCTAACTAAAATTTCTCCTTTATGAATCAATTTCCTTTTTCAGGTTAAACTATTACCATTTCTATTTTTAAATTACATATCTACTAACTAATCAATTTTCTTTTTCAGGTTAAATATATTATTTTTTCTATTTTTTCAAGAACTAAATTATTTCTTTTTTCAGGTAAAATACAATATCTTTTATATTTTATCTAACTAAAATTTCTCCTTTATGAATCAATTTCTTTTTTCATATTAAACATATTACCTTTTCTATTTTTCAATAATTAAATAATTTTCTTTTTCAAGTAAATTAGAATATCTTTTATATTTTATCTAACTAAAATTTATCCTTTTTAAAAACACTATGAACAATTTTATTTAATAAAATAACATAATTATATTATAATTACTATTAACTAATCAATTACCTTTTCCAGTCAAAACACGTTACCTTTTCTCTTTGCTCTAACTAAAATCTTTCTTTTTCCAATTATATCATGACCTTTTTCAGCCAAAACACGTTACCTAAACCTCCTTTTTCCCAATTATATCACGGACGTTTCTATTCAATAAAAATAAATAATAATATTATAATACTAATAAATAACCGATTACCTTTTCAACTAAAATTTATCATCATTTTTTATTATTTTTTCTAATTAAATTCCTTTTTTTGTAGAAATATAACGGACAACATTAATTTCTCATTTTCTAAAAATTATGAGCAATTTTATTTAGTAAAATAACATAATTAAATTATAATTACTATAAACTAATCAATTACCTTTTTCATATAGAACATATTACCTTTTTATTTTCTCTAACTAAATCCTCTCTTTTTTTAATCATATCACGAGCATTGTATTTAATATAATGAAGTAATAATTTTATAATTACTAATAATTAATCGATTACCCTTTTCAACTAAAACCTATCATCTTTTCTATATTTTCAACTAAAATCCCTCCTTTTCTAGAAATATCACGGATAACATTAGTATAATTATTATCAAATTAATTTAAATGGATGAATTTCTTTTATATAATATTAAAAAAAATCCGTGCATCGCACGGGTTTTAGGCTAGTACCACTTAATTCACATAACACATTTAATAAAAGCAAACGACACGGAAAGAGTCCCCTTTTTTAATGGACATCTCCCGGTGCTAAACACATTATAGCACTACACAATTATAACACTTAATCAAACTCCACCTAACACTTTTGACCATAATACTAATGACACTCTCTTGTCGAAACTCATTTAACATATAATAATAATCCTCAAAACGCACTTAGTCCTCGAATTAGCACATAAATAAACAATTAATCCCCAAGACACAATTAATCCTCGAAACAAATCCCTTGACACATATATACATAAATAGTTAGCACCCCAAAGCATGCCTTTAGACCATTGAAATCAAATAAGTTAAATAAATTAAAATGCAGGGGATTTTTAGAAAATTTCGGCATGAAGTATTCGTAAATAGGACAATTCCCCTGTTTTTCAATTCAACAAACCAAGGAAAATCAAGCTGCCTCAATTGCGGCAACATAAAAGTAGACAATTAAGAAAAGTACCCGCCCAGACATGCGGCACCTAAACACGTAAGAAAGTAAAAAATTAAGAAAAGTACCCGCCCAGACATGCGGCACCTAAACACGTAAGAAAGTAAACAATTAAGAAAAGTACCCGCTCAGACATGCGGCACCTAAACACGTAACGAAAATAAAATAACAGTTTATCTTTGCTATATAACATTTGAAAACCATACAACCAGGAATTAAATTCCTATTATAAGAAAACTTTGCGAAATAGCCTTTTTGTAAATTGGATTATCCCGGGGTCACAACCCCTCATTTTCAATCAAAACCATTACTCAACATTTACACGAAATATAAAGTTTAATCGACTATACAATACTGTGACAGCTTTGACATCCACCAATATTTATAATTTGACTTACCTAATTTAAACCTATACACATGACCAATAACCATTTAATCACATATAATTCACCGCCAAGTACTTGACTACTACTAAACGACAAGCACTTATCCACATATAGACCAACACCAAGTAATTCACAATTATACATTCAACAAATACTAAGACTCGATTTATACCATCTAGCACATAAGCAGTTACAATTAGTAAAACCGCATGAACTCTACATATCATCCGACAATGGCAATTAGGAATTAACAATTCCACTTTCTACCCAAAACCATTAACGACTACAAAATACAAACCGGGCATCAACTTCCGGATAACCATTCACAACTTCTTAAAATTAAATAAACCCGAGCATTTAAGCGGGCTCACAATTAAACCCAACAATTATAATTAACTATACTCTCCGAATTAATTCATGAAAATAAAACAATATTCATAATTTACAATATTAATCTAATTACGAAAATTAACACATTAATCTCACAATTTAAATCTAATTAAATTACGACAATTTCCTCAGAAAAAAAATTACAACAATTAAATAATTAAAATACGAAAATATACCATTTTTGTTTGGTACGACCCACCACGAAACATCTCCACCATCTCTTTTCCACTCTCTCTCTCTCTCTCTCTCCTCTTCTTCTTCTTCCTCTTCTTCTTCTTCTTCTTCTTCTTCTTCTTCTTCTTCTTCTTCTTCTTCTTCTTCTTCTTCTTCTTCTTCTTCTTCTTCTTCTTCTTCCTTTATTCTTCTTCTTTCTCCTTGCCCAGCTGCTCCACCTGCACGCGCAGCCTCCTTCCCTCTGTTGACTGCGTACAACACCGCCACCACCGCCGGCGAAGCCACAGCCGTGCGGTGGCCGCCTCCCTTCCTCCCGCTCGGTCTCGCTGCTGCACCCACACAATACACACGTTCACACACTACACATACACCCGCGAGTATATACACACACACACACATACGCGCGCGATTTACATACATATAAATTTCCCAAATGATTCAAAACTCAAAAACCCCCAATTTCCCTTCTATGAACCCTAATTTCTTTCTTTCCCCCAATCTCACTTTCTCTCTCCCCGATATGCTTATCTCGGCTGTTGTGTGTGTATTTGTGCGTTTGTATATCTGCTACGTTTAACCTAATGGGCTTGGCCCAATACTATTTAAAAGCAATACAAATAATTACTACATACCTTAAATAATATTTTAAACTAATAATTCTAATTTGTAAAAATAAAATTTCTAGAATAATTAAATACTAGAATGTTTTTAAAGACTTATGGAGAAATGACCACGCCTGTCGTCGACGCGCCAAATTGATAATGATTTATTTATGCTCTACTATGTTCGCACTTAACTATAAAATATAGCAAATGTGGCAAGTAGGGATCGAACCCAAGGGAATAGCGTTCAATACTAGAGTAATGTAAAATGGTGGGGGGTTTTTAGTTTGATGAGGTATTTTAACAAGCACCTTGCCTACAAGAAATAACTTGCTAGAGAAATATAACTAAGTAAATTATAATCACCGAAATTTTCCAACACAACAAGGAACAATAAGCAATTTAGCAAGATAAAGGGCTATTTGACCCAAGGATTATGGATATTCAAATACTTCACCCAAACACATATGAGCAAGATATAATCAACTCTACCTAACCAAGATAATTGGTGAAGCACACAATCACTTAATTCTCTTCTATAAACACTAATTTAGTGAAGCACATTTCTCTTGATTATAGCAACCAATAATGAAGCACTACTAGTTTAACCAAATCAAGGAATCAAACAAAGAGAGGCTAGGACAAACCCAAGGATGAGGAGCTCAACCTAGGTATTTGCACTTGAATTTTGAGGATTTAGGTAAACTAAACCTTGTGCCACTACAATGAATGTACTAACAATTACGGATTAACACAAACAATTAGCAATTGAATTTACAAGAGAATCAAATTGAAGCAACTTACAATTCTCCAAGCAAAATCATAAACAATACAACTCAAAAATTCAAGATAGAGTGAAATAGATCTTACTTAAATTAAAATGGGTTTGGTACAAGAATTCCTTCCTTGAGCCAAATGTATGAAGTTAGTTACTCATAATCAATGCTAGATTATGAGTAATTAATGTTTTCTTAACTCCTACTAACCTTAGGTTTTTGTTCTTGAAGAGGCTAAGAAGAGAGGAAAATAAGATGTAGGTTAAGTTATGAAGATATGATGTTTTAATGCTCTTTTTATACACAGCAGGCTCTGTACGGCTTGTCGAACGGCCGTACAGCAACCCGTACAGAAAAACTGCTCCTTTGAACGGCCTATCGAACGGCCGTACAGCAGCCCGTTCGAGACAAAATCTTCATGATAATACATTAAACACCTCCCGGCATTGCGAGCTTTCATCTTCTAACTTCCCTCTTGAATAATCTTTGCTTTCATGCCCAAAATAAGCCATCTTTTCAACAATTAAGCATGAGGCACTGAAAGATGAAAAACATAATTAATATCGATAAAACTACATTCGAAACGAACAAAAATGCAAGAGAATAAAAGACAAAACGTGTATAAAATACACATTATCAAATCTTCCCCCACTTAAACTTTGCTAGTCCCGAGCAAACTAAAATTAACATAACCATATACTCCTAACTAGTACCACTTCCGTAGGTGATCACGGTTGCATTTGGCATATGCAACAAGCCCTTGGAACCCCTAGGTAGCCCTAGTGGACGAGTGAGGTCTCGTGAGGGTTTATAGCTGATGTACCCACAAAATCACAAAAACCAATAATAAACAAGAAACTAACAATACCTACTAATTAAACTAACTACTACACTCACATGTCCGAATCGTCTACTTGTAACTAAAATCAAACATATAGAGCTATTCACCTTGTCATCCACTATAACGAGCTAACAACCAATTCAAGAATCAAGATAACACACCTTGTGCAAGATGTAACCAAGACATTAAAGATAGAATGAATGCATTTCAATCGTGAACACTAGACAAGATGATCACAAAGCATACATGGCCTCGCATTAAGAAGATGAAATTGTATGGTGAAAAATCTCACATCTCTCAATTATGTATCACACAAGTATGGGCTAGAGATTTCACTCAACTCCAAGTCTGAATGCATGCGCTCTACTTGACCTTGCATGTCCACCTAAATTCCGAATTGCACCAAAAACAAAGAATTCATAAAATGGGTTGTAATGAGGCTTGGGTGAAGGTGTGAAAATTTAAGTTCAAGGAAGGTGTAAAAGTCTTGCTAGTTGAGTCAAATGACGCTTGCT
This sequence comes from Saposhnikovia divaricata, assembly GCA_036435485.1. Lineage (NCBI taxonomy): Eukaryota > Viridiplantae > Streptophyta > Magnoliopsida > Apiales > Apiaceae > Saposhnikovia > Saposhnikovia divaricata. The sequence continues at coordinate 136,606,768 of CM071599.1, read as the reverse complement.
CGCTTCATCCACCAAATTCTCAAACAAAAGAAGATCTCCACTCATTTACAATTATAAAACACAACCACATTTACCAAGAGAATTGAAACAAAATAAAGTACAAAGATTTATTGTTTTTTTTATTTCTCTTTTTTTTTCTATTTTTTTTATTTTTTTTTTACATCCCCTTTATTATATTTTTTTTAGCAAAGGGAATGCATAACATATATAAATACTACAAAGAACTTTAAACCACATCTAGATATACACATCAAACTAGTTCCCACTTAAGATAAATAGAATTCTTCTTCTTCTTCACAACTTCTCCAAATTCTCATGCTCAACAATCAATTCTTTCCAAGACTCAACTAGGTCGAGAGTGAAGTATTTGGCTATGACTCATGTATAAAAGGGAAAGTGACGAAGAAAAACATGATATAAGCTTCAAAGGGGTAACTAGGGATTATTTTCATGGTTCACAAGCTAAAAAGGTCAAAAAGGTTATCCTAAATAGAATTTCCTTATTATGGTGCATCCATGAATGAAGGTTTAATGCAAGCCCTAGAGCAACAAACACACATAAAGAGGGAGCAACACACAAGCAAAAGAATCATCGTTCAAGGTCTCACAAGGTTTAAGTTGTAATAACATCTTCTCGATTTGATTCCATGCATTCTAAGAGATAATCGTCATGTCTACAATTTAATTACAACAATCTAGACTTTTCATGCCATTTTAAGTGTGTGTGTGTGCAATAAAGTGCATCAAACTTATAGATTCACATCAAATTGATAATGCTAGACACGTAATAGGAGAAAACAAGGATACAAGCTCACAATTTCATAAATTTTACAAACAAGTAAACACGCTCATGACTAAACTTATTTACCAAATGCAAACAAAACGGACATCAAAATCAACAATCCTTCCCCCACTTAAAACATGGCATGTCCTCATGCATGACAATTAAAAAGGAGGGAGAAACAAAAGTGAAAGAAAACTCCCCTAAAAATAAACAACAAGGGCCGGGAGCAAAGTCTAGAAGCTCCACTCATAGTTGGCAAAATCTAATTCCAAAATTTGTACGCCAAGAATTGAGCTAATGTCGAGCACCACAATCAACTCAACAAAAGAACCAGCAAGCCAAAATCCAACACCCCTCAAAGCCCTGCAATACACTAATTAAGGAAATAAAAATAATAAAAATATTTGGTTTTTTATTGATTAAAAGAAAAAGATAAAATAAAAAAAACAATAACCAACTAATAATAAAGTCAAAAATCAAAAATCAAATTTGAAGTGATTTAAATCGATTCTTGAATTTACATAAATTAATTAGTTAGAAAATGAAAACTAAAATCAAAATAAAAAAGAATTAAAATTTCGGTTTTTGATTTATTTTTTTAAAAAAAATAAAATAAAATAAAATAAAATAAATCACTAACGAAATACTAATAAAATCAAAAATTAAATTTAAAACTAAAATAAAATAAAATAAAATAACTAAGCAATTAATAATAAATCAAAAATCAAATTTAGAAGTGAAACTACATTGATTCTTGAATTTAAAAAATAAAAATCAAAATAAGAAAAATAAAAATAAAAATAACTAACCAATAATAAATAAAATCAAAAATCAAATTTAAAATTGATTCTCAAATTTATAAAATTGTTTAGTTTAGAAAATTAGAAACAAAAAAAAACTAAACTAAAAATGAAGAAGGGAATAAAAATAAAAGAAATAAAAGTAAAACAAAAAAAAACAAAATAAAAAGAAAAACAAAAGAGAAGGGGCTGTTGTGTTTGTGGGGAGGGGAATTACAGGGAGAGGGTAGTTGATTGCTGGCGTTGAAGAGGTGAGTGAAATGGGGGGAGTATGTAAGTGGAGATTGAGACGAGGAGGAATGGTGGTGCTGTCGGAGAACGGAGGAAATGGACTGGGAAGATGGGTGGACAGTGGTGAGGAGATGGAAAAACGGTGGTGTGGCGGAGAAGGGGTTGCGAGGTGGAGAGGGGAACGGTGGAGAACAGTGGTAGAGCTGTAGTGACGGAGACGAGTAGGAAGTGGAATTGAGTGGTGGGAGGAGGAGCATGAGGGGTGAAAGGGAGGTGAATTGGCGAGATGGTGGCGTTGCGGAGTGGTGGTGAATTGGGTGCGTGGGGAGAAAAGGATAACAGAGGTGAAGAAGAAGAATTGAGGTGGTGAGGTGGTTCGGTTGAGAACGGAGCTGGACAGTGGTGGAGAAGGAGAATGAGGGGTGAAAGGGAGGTGAATTGCAGGCGAGGTGGTGTTTTGTGTGTTGGAATGAAAGAGGAGGGCTGTGTTATTGCTGGTAATAAGTGAAGGCAGGGGAGAATTAGAGGTGAAGGAGAGATTAGAGGTGAACATAGGAGGTGGTACGTGCGTTGTTGGTTGGGGAAATACGATGGAGGCACGACAGTGGTTTGATGGAACAGGTTGTTGGTTGGTGGTGAGCACAGAGGTTGCAGGTGGCGTACGGTGGAGATGGAGCAGTGGTGAGAGAAGTGAACGGAGAAGAATGGAAGGGGAATGGTGTTAAGGGGAGAAGGAGATGTGGAGTTTATGCTATGTTTTGTTTTTGTCTCTTGAAAAAAAAATTTGTAGTTGCACAGCCCGTACAGCAAGTGGGTAAAATTTTTTTGAACCCCCTCAATTTGCACTACAACTTGGACAGACGCCAAAAAAAATTGCACGGGCTTGTGCACGGTCTGTTGAACGGCTTGCACCCCGTACGATAGCCCGTGCAACCCTGAAATTTTACAAAAACTATTTTTTTTTCTCTTTCTTTGTGCAGAAAATTCACACAATTCCTTAATTGCTTGAATAAACTATTAATTCCTGAGAACATGAACAAACACATCAAGGTACGAGTGGAATAAACATAAAAATTATAAAAATTAGAATTAACGATACTAAATATTATTGAGCGGGACGTTATTATTACAAATTTTTTTTTTGAAACTCTATTATAAAATTCATTAATCACACCACAAAAATACATAATTTTTTTTTTTGGGTTATTTTCTTAGAATTAAAATAGATGAAAAATGGAATCCCCACTCACTAATATTTAGATCAATCCTCAAGTCCACAATATGCATAACACCCTACATAAATGCAAGCGAGGAACAAAATCTAACACACGCATAAAAATATATAAATACATTCGTACCTTGGGTTGCCTCCCAAAAAGCGCTTTGTTTATTGTCGTTGGCTCGACTTATTTATAAAAGTATTATAACTAATGAGGTGAAAAAACAAATAAATGCACATACCTACGAATTAATAATAAAAATAAGCTGTGCAAATATACCTTTGATCCATAAAAATATTTTTATGATCTTCACATCTTCAAGAGACTTTGAAAAATCAAAGTAGCTAGATAAAAAAGTTAATTTAATTATTTTGACTATAAACAAAACAATCTAAAAAAAAAATTATATTTTTAATAATTTCTCAAGATACATGACACTTTTGGACTCGAAGTGATCCTAATTAAACTAGTCCATTACAAATTTTTATTTTTGCAATTAGTCCATTACAAAATTTGTTCGCATATAGCACTAAAACAAAATAATTTAAGTAATTTATTTGTTAGACAATACTACAATAGCTTAATATATCTTGATTTTTGTTAGTATCAACTATCAATCTTTATGATCTTCACATCTTCTAAGAGACTTTGAAAAATCAAAGTAGCTAGATAAAAGTTCGAAGGTTAGTAAACTTGGGTATAGTGTTTATACAACTGAAAAGGTTTGTGCGAGTAAGTACATATTAAAAGAGTTATGTAAATGTAAGCTAAGATATCAGAAAATGGTGAAAAGTTTGGTATTAACAAAATATTACTGCCTAGAAAGAAATGCAGAGATGACAGATATTCAACTATCTGTCTATATGCTGATGCAAGGTATATTGAGATCTTTACGGTGGCTGTTTGCTTTGTTACATAAAAGTTTACCTCATTATGCAGCAATTGGGAATATTGAATTTAGCCTCCCGTATTATTGTTGAACCCAACTGTTTCTACGCTTCTTCGTATATATGTGTGCAAGCATGTTGTCTCTTTTCATATTTTAAAGCTTATTGTTGTGGACTTTAGCATGATGATTTTTCTTTGGCTGCTAATGTGTCATTGATTTGGTGTGTATGTGATGTTCCCAGTGATGACTTCCGTTAATTTGAATTTTTTTCTGGTAGCAGTAATCAAAGGGCAGGGGTTCTACTGTTTGGGAAGTTGGGATTTGGGAACCCTTTGAAGTTATGTTTAGTGAGAACTTTTTGATGCGGAGCAAAAATATAAAAGATTTACGTATATTCATTATATGTTATTTACTAATGAATAAAGTTAATTGTAATTTTTTATGAAATTGTATTATATTAGATGAGTAGATTACTAGGAATATTCTAGGCTTAGATGTACAGTAACTGTGATCTGTTATGAATTTATATATATGGCATAACTGATCTATTTGGAATCTAGATTACTTTAGGATTAATTTCTTATTATCCAAGATAGGGCTTTACTCCTAAATATAGATGCAACTGTTATTTGATCTAGACTTTAATTGATTATTGAAATTGAATTATTCCTCTTGTCATGGGTTGCGACCCAAACAAGCTTCTCAGTTGTCTCTTCGGCGGTTGAGAAATCGTAGCTCTTCCACGGTCGAGTCTCCTAAGGGGTAGTGGATTTGGCTTTATAATTATATTGAGGAACTTCTTTCGCAAAATGAAGTAAAAAACAGCGATATGTAAATCTCGAATTAATAATCTGTTGAGTTGCACAGATAAACTTTTGTTTCTACTAAACGTAACCAAACTAAAGTCTAAAAGATAACTGCTAGCGATTGTGACTAAAATAAAAGATAATGAATACTTTTCTACTCTAAAAGGCTTCCGAAGTCTTTTATTTCGTTTCCATATTGTTTCCCTCCTTTGTTGAGATCAATCCGGATAAGGTTTTGAAGTTTGGGCTTAAGGCTGTTTAAGGGGCTGAGACGAAAGGCCAACTGACTGAGCCGAGTAAACCACACTGTAAAAGCCAGTCCGACTCAGTTAGTAAGACTGTGACGATCTATATTAAACTCGTGGTTATCTGCATATTTGATTGCCATCTCCCATCTATGTTCCCCGTTTCTCATCTCTGGTCAATAGAATTTTCTGCTTGTTTAATCCTTTCACGTCTTCTGTAAAACTTAAAACATTGCTGATCTATACAATATTTTTTTTCCATGTTCTATATCTTATCCACTATACATGTTCAATCTGCGTCTTTTCTGTATCGGAGTCACATTTTCTGTCTCTTAACAAGTTGCTTCTATGGAATAAAGCGAGGAGAAATAATTTGGCCGTTTTAGAAAATTATGAAAAACGAAATTGGGTTAAAGGCAATCTAGAGGATTTTAAATTTTATGAAATTTGGCATGCATTGAATTTGTGAATTCTGTAGTTAATCGTTGGAAAATGCCCTATTATTTGATTCATTTCATCTGTTAGCTATTAATGATATTTTTATATATATTCAATAAAATTTATCTGTTTCCTATGGTTGATATGCTAGCTGTATGAAGTGATAACCTTTGGTTATCTAAAATTGCTTTGCTCTCCACTACTCTACTCTGTAATATTGTTTAATCTATCCTGGTCGAACCCAGCTTTGGTTTTTTCATATCTGAATGTTTTTTCTGTCAAGAAACCAAATCGCGTTGGCTGATAGTTTGAACTGAACCCTTGCGACAGACAAAAAAAATTGTCAGTACCATACCCTTTGGGCTATTGAGTAAATTAGAGATTTAATGATTAATTGTATTTAGATCTGTTGGCCTTGGGACTAGGGAGCAAAGAGGTCTTGACTCGGTAAGATTGCATGTTTAAGTTCTATCTGTGACACTTTCTTCATCCGTAAATCTTTTTGGACAGTATTGATGTTTATTTTAGCTTTACAGTTTATACCCAGTACAAGACAACTTCATCACTAGCAATTTTTCAATGTTGCAAGTTATAACTTGCTTTTCCCATATAAATTTGCTCGAAATTGACACATGATTTATCTGGCAGTTTCCAGTAAACTAGCTATTCTTGCCTTACCCCAGAAGTGACAATTAGTGAATCTTTTACCTAAAATTATATTCCTGTGTACCCTGCCTGATGTACATGGTCTGTTACAGTTAACTGCACTAGCGTATGGATCCTGCCTAAATACTATGACCTTAATATATACATAGAACTTATTTCTCCATTGTGGTGCAGAGAGATAATTATAAAAGGAGATTGGAAAGTCATCAATTTGAATCAAATGGAAGCAGTGGTATATCTTATTTACCCTTGATAATTCGTCACTTTATGTCAGTACTTCACATCCTAACACCGCCACGTATTAATGAAGGTCTATATGGTCAACATGTTGGGAAAAAACCAAAGTTAGTTAAACATTCGCTGGATAATTTAGTTGACAATGTTTCTCCTGTGAATTGCTCAATCTCTTCCCCAGTGGCTTCCCAGATGAGTAACATGTCCAATCCAACTAAGTTCATTAAAATGCTTGGTGGCCGGGATCGGCCAGGAAAACAAAAGGACTGAAGGTAATTTGTCAAGCCAAACATGCAAGCTTTTATTTTTTTTCATTTTCTGTTATATCTACTTTAATTTGAGTTCCATATTGAAAAAAACATTAAATTGTTGCAGCCAGGTTCAGGAACTTCGTGGTCACTGTTTGAGGACCAGGTCTATTGTTGTTACTTTTTTATATTGTATTTCCATGTTGCTGGAAAGTGTAATTGTTAAAGTTTTAGCATCAACTTGACCATTCTGTAATACTATTTGCTGTGATTTATTTAGGCTCTTGTTGTTCTCGTTCATGATATGGGTCCAAACTGGGATCTTGTCAGTGATGCTTTCAACAGCACTTTGAAATTCAAGGTAGACATGTTTTTATGAGTTATTATTTTTTTAATCCCTATCATTTTTTTTATGGTGAAGTTTCAATTAATTTAATTAGAGACACACCTTACCACCTCTGGGGTTAAAAGTTAAAACCCTCGATCTCTTATTACCAAGAGAGGTATCTGCTAGCCTAAGCCTTGCAGAGTTTCCCCGATATCTGGTAAGAATGACTGATGCAACATGGATTGTAGAAAGCTAGAAATTAGATAAAGAGCAGATAGATAAATGAGTTTTGACAGGTTAAAAGAGATAATAAGCCAAATGCCTTTAGAACAATGACAATCAAGTCTTAATTCAATAAATTTATCATAATTCTGGAATGATCTACACTGAGGAATTACAATTATACTTGATAAACCTAGACTAATTCCAATTAAACTCAAATTTGTAAAATGATTCTCTACTACGAGAAAAGATAAATGCTAATAGTATCGTCAAAGTAATAAATAATCACTAAATGATAAAATCATCAAATTGTATACAACAAAAAGATATCTTACTAAAGAAACTACTGTGATCTTCATCATTAAGCTTCATGGTTTTACTTAAACTATATATCTATGGTGTTAGCACATACACGATTCATTATTCCGACGTAATACATATAGGACTAGATAGAATTCTTCTTTGACCATTATATATGAATCTTGTTGGAAAATGGAGTTGATTTTTTTCGCATACAATGCATATTCCGGAAGCCTAAAGAATTGCAAGGAGCGTCATAAGGTTTTAATGGATAGCCCTGCTGGTGAGGGTGCAGATAGCGCTGACGACTCTGGGTCATCTCAACCTTATCGGTCTACGTTACGTGGCATTCTTAAGGCAATTATTTCCTCTAAAAAATTACACTTGTTTCTTATTATCATACTTGCATGTTCATAAGTAACTGACAATTGTGCATGATATACAGGGTAGTGCGAGACAGTTGTTCCAACGTTTGCAGGGCAATGGAAGAGGATACAATCAAATCACATTTAGAAAAAATTATAGCAGTCGGGAAAAAACAGCATCATAAAAGGGCACAGGTAGGCTCATTTCCAGCGAAGTACTTTTGCATTTTATCACTTTACCTTTGCATTTGTTTAAGCTATGCTTGAAACTAAAATGGGAATTTCATAATTATACTAAACTTCTTTTCTGATAATTCTTAAGTTACAGAAACTTAATATTTTTGGCGAGGTTCTCAATATCATTTTCTGCATATGGTAAATGCGGCTGAAATAGAAACTAGCCGGGTTTTTTCTAAAATGTTACTGCTACATGTTCATGCTGTACTTTGGAAGGAGCATCCTAAATTTGATATAGTTTTACAAGACTTGATACCTGTTGAAGGTTCTCAGAATATTTGCGTGGGGCACGCAATGTTGTGGTTTTAGAAGTTTGATGTGTTGTACCAGTGGTGTTGGTCATAGTTAGAAATGAAATTTATACTTTTAAACGGGAGCAATAGCTTCTTTTGTTTGGATAATTGATTTCCTTCTCTTTGTATTGTCTTTCCCCTAAAATGGCATACAAGGATACACTTGCAGGATTCACAGTATTTTTTATTTTTTTAAACCTAGGAAGGGTTGACTGTATAAGCATCTCTATGTTTCTAAAGAATTCATTCAGGGCGTATATATCCTAACTACTGTAAACTTCCGGAAATATTAAACAGTAACATGTTTGCTGCTGCCCAACTTATTCTGTTGCCTCTTCTTTGTTATGAATTTGTTTGTGTTGAGTTTTCTTAAAATGATCACCAGGATCCAAGACAGCTTCAGCAACCTCACAATTCTCATACATATGTGCTTTCTCAAGTCTGCCCAAATAACTTGAATGAAGGGCCTGTACTTACGTAAGTCTTGGTCCTGTTGTTTGCATCATGTATTGTTATATGTTAGTTAAATCTTTTCTTGTTTCCATCTTTCTTTTATATTAATATAATTTATTCTCAAAACCTCTCACTATAATTTGATGATAGGCCTCTTGATCTGTGTGATGCAACTGCATCTAGTTCGGAAGTTCTTTCCCTTGGCTATCAAAGCCCCCCAAGTAGTGGGTTACCAAATTCCAGTCAGGGATGTGTTGCACCAATGCTTCCTGCTTCTGGTGTCAATCTTTCGGCACAAGCATTCACAAGTGCTGTTCCTGGCAGTAATTATTCATCGGCATCTAGTCAAATCAATAATTCGGTCAGGTAATATACATGTGTAGTCTTCATGTTTTGTATATAAATTACAGTTAACATATGTTGTGATTTGTTTTTTGTATTTTGATTTAGGGATGTCAGATCAGGCATCCAAAGATCTGCATCTTTATCAAGTGATGAACAATAAAGACTGCAACAGTATGGTCAAATGGTATCTGGTAGAAACTTCCAGCAGTCCAATATACCTGTTTCTGGGGTTCCTTCAGGAACTGATCGTGGTGTGCGCATGTTAACTAGCGGGAATGGTGTGGGCATTCCTGGTGGATTGCATAGAAACATACATATGCCAAGACCAGGACTTCAAGGTATTGCCCCGTCATCCTTGGTTGGTCCTGGCAGCATGCTTTCCTCTGGTATGATGGCAATGCCAAACCCTGCTAATATTCACTCTGGGCCTGGTGCTTCTCAAGGAAACTCTATGATGAGACCCCGTGATCCTATGCTTATGATACGGGTAAGACATCTGGTGTTTTCTTGGATTCTATGTGTTATAGATTATCGTATCTGTAAAGTGCTTTCCATTTCACTAGGATGCAAAGGATACATAATCTGAATTATGAAACTGGGTCTTGATTAACTAGTTCAATTTGGTGATCTCTCGCATAAAAGATAATATTTTCCACAAGATTAAGAAAAAATCAAAAGTAAAACCTCAGAATCCTGTGAAAATAACATGCCAAGTAATAATTGCCTTCAAAGCTCTTTCTCAGCAGTCAGGTCATTGCGTGGTTACAGAAGGATAAAATTGCAAAGCCTATAGGACGTCCGCTGAGAAGTACGGATATTATGGGTTGGGTGCAGATTAAGTGTTTTAGACTTTTAGGTTGAGTTCGGTTAGACACGTGGGTTTAAATAGCTAGAACCTCATGTTCTTGGTTAGTATTTGATAGGCCATAACCAATCCCAACTGGACTCGGCCCATGGTACCATGAGTCCGGCCCATAGGAAGCCCGGACTGGGCCCGAACCGGTCTAGTGGGCAACCCAGCCACAGGGAGCGTAAGAGCACGGGAGACACGAGTCATGACTAGGGTCCTACATGACAGCGACAGATAAGGGAATCCTAGTATTGGCACAATCATGTCCCCATCAGACCACGTGCTGACACGCCCAGGGCACACGCCGCCACAGATATTACCTGGACAGGTGGGAATTATCAGAGAAGGACAAGTGTCCCACCTACCCAGGATCCGACGCTCATGATTGCAGGTACCAACCCCTAAACCCTAATCCTTGGCCTATAAATAAGACAAGGAGAAAAAGGTGAAGGGGTTACATTCTCTTTTACCTACACACTCATATACACACACCCTCCATAATTAGATACTCTAGTCCTTATCTTTTACTCTCCAAAGCCGTCACTTATTCTCACGCCGGAGGCGCCGCGGGGCTCAAACCCCCCTCCGGTGTTGTTTTGCAGACGCCCAACCACCAGCCTCACCTCTTACCGGGCGTGGGAACGGCGGATGAGGCACTAGATCGGGTCTTGGAGTTATCATTGGCGCTAGAAGGAGGGGGTGGCTCTGTCCTTTGGTCTCGGTGCCACTGGACTCGACTCCATCAACAAGCTCTTGAAAAAGAGTCCTAGTCAAAATCAGTAAGATCTAATACAACCCTAAAACCTTCACCAAAGATGTCACCTTTGCACATTTCTTTGCCGTGTGTATGCGTGTTCAGCATTATTTAGCCTTGATAGCCTAGATATTGGTAAAAGTTGTGATCTTTGGCCTATAAATATAGCTGACATACAGATCTGTGCTCTTAGTCACCTACTTGTCTGTCTATACCCGTTTACCTGTGTTTATATCTGAACATTTAGCTCATACACACACTGCTTTACTCGAAACTTAGCCCCATTCTGTTACAATCAATATTTTGTTAAATATTTTGTGAGCTTGAAATCATGCCGAGAGGGAGCAAATCTACTCAAAGAAACAATAATCGAGACCAGGATCCGAATCCCGTCCCGGACCTGCCCTTGGTTCCGGCGGAAACAGCTCCAGCTTTGGGAAGGGTAGGAATTGGTCCTGGAGATGCCCGAATTGACATCGAGCTCAACCAATACAAATATACAGATGTACCTCTAGCCGCGACACACATGCAAGATCTTACTCGGGACGAATTGGCGGATGCAATCCGAGCATATCGAGCAAGCCGGATAGCACCTCCTCCCGAACCAGAACAAGCTGAAAATTCACAAGGCTCTGAACACTCTCACCGATCAAGAAGATCAGTCTTCGACCGAATCGGCAACCAAGGAAAACAAACCGCCAACAAAGCCCAAAGCAAAAATCATGAAGCAGAAAAACTCAAAAAACTGGCCGAACTCAAAGAAAAGATCAGGCAAGAGGAAGAAGCAAAGCTCGAACTCAAAATCCAGAAAAGGATCCAGGAGGAGGAGGACCGAGTATTGAGGCGGTCCGGATCTAAGAGGGCTATGAGAGAAATCAGTCCTGAACTTATCTCAGATGAAGAAGAGCCTGAAGACAATCTCATGCAAATGATTCACGAGTTACAGAAAAAAGTAGGCCAAGACTCTGGACTTGAAATTGAGGGCACTTTGACACCCTTCAGCCGTTCCTTGGAAGCTATTCCGAGGCAGAAGAACTTGAAACACTACAATTTTGATTCATTTGACGGACTGGGAGACCCGGAAGAACACATCAATTACTTCGAGCAGATTGCCCTGATCTACAACTATAATGACATCACCAAGTGCAGATTCTTTGCATCAACCCTGAAGGGAGGAGCACAGAGATGGTTCAGCCGCATCCCCTCCCGAAGCATTCACTCCTGGAAGCAGTTTCGAGAATCTTTCCTGAAAAGATTCAGAGCAAACAGGACACACGAGTTACACATGTGTCATTTGGAAACCATTCGACAGTATGATAATGAATCCCTTTCGGATTTCATGAAACGCTTTCAGGAGGCAATCAACAAAATCTTACGATTGGATGAGCGCGAAGCTCTCAGTATTTTCCGGAGAAACCTAGACCCCGACCAAAATGAAAGATATGTTTATGAGCTAATCAACAAAGAGCCCGAAAGTTTGGCTGCAGCATACTCCATGGCTGCTCGATTCATCAAAGAAAGCGATGTTCTCCAGGCCATGAGGATGACTCGACAAGGGAATGTTTTTTCCAGGATTACTCAAGATGACCGCTCTCGGGGAGGGTACCAGTCTAAAAAAAGGTTCAAACCGAACAGACAGGCTAATTACATTCAAACTTCCCAACCACCCGCTTCGGGAAGAGCTTCCGATCCGGTAACGGTGACGATCAAATCAGACTCGAAGCCTCAAAAACCGCCCAAACCCGATCCAAAACCTGAACCTCAGTGGACTCCACTCAGCCGAACTCGCTCTGATATACTGAAAGAGGTTCGGGATAAGCCATACTTCTACCCACCTAAACCAATGATTACTGCCCCGGAAAATCGACCTACTCACAAACAATGTGACTACCACGGCACACACGGTCATACCACAGAAAACTGCCTCTCCCTCAAATACTTTATTGAAGAACAAATCAAAAAAGGAAACATGGGGCAATATATAGCTCGGAAGACCATGGAAAAAGGGGAGGCATCCGGAGCAGGAAAAAAGCATGTTGTCAACGTGGTCATGGGAGGTTCCAATTCTCCTCCCCCTAGTCCGGACTCAGGTGATGAGGTAATGATGATTCAATCTTTCCCCGAGCAAATAATAACTTACAGCAACGCAGATTTCGAAGGAATTGATCCAAACCATAATGAGGCTTTGGTGGTCAGCCTAGATGTCGCTGAAAATGAGGTCAAGAGAATTCTGGTCGATAACGGATCCTCAGTCAACATCATCTTCAAACATACATTCGACAGAATGCAACTGGGCAGTATAAGAATGAATGAATGCAGAGAGGACCCACTCTTCGGGTTTGGAAACAATTTAGTACCGATCCAAGGAACTTTATATCTACCTGTTCAGTTCGGAACCTACCCAAAGCAAGTCACTCACATGGTAAAATTTTACGTGATCAACACCCCATCCTCGTACAACATGATACTTGGCCGTCCAGCATTAACCAAGCTCCGAGCAATAACCTCTACCCCGCATTTGAAGTTTAAGTTCCCCACTCCATCTGGAATTGGGGAAGTCAAGGGCGATTCGGAGACTGCCGGTCGTTGCTACGGTCAAGCTTTGATCATGGCTGAAACAGACCCAGAAAATAAAAGAAAAGCAACCTTGTACCAAAAGAACTTGAGCCGCAAGAAGCACAGAGCCCACTTCAAAAAGGAACCCGGACATGAAGTTCAGAATATTGAAAGTATCGAAGCTCAAACCAAGGAAGAACTAATTGCGAAAGCCCGAAGTTATCTAGAGTCCAATACACAAGCCCGGGTTCAGCAGTACATTTCAAAGAAAGATCTCGGAAAGGTAGAACCCGCAGTTGAAACCGAGATGATCGAGCTAGAGGAAGGTAGCCCAGACAGAAGAATAAAGATAGGATCCGAACTAGATCCGGAATTCAGGCAGAAACTTATACAGCTGCTCAGAGATTATGCGGACGTTTTTGCGTGGAGCCCGGAGGACATGCCTGGACTCAAAGAATCTGTAGCCATGCATAGCCTTGATGTTAATCCTGACAAAAGACCAGTGAAACAAAAAAGGAGGAATTTTGCTCCGGATAGACAAAAAGCAATCGATGAGGAGGTTGAAAAACTTCTCAAAGCAGGAATAATTTGTGAGATAAAGTATCCAGAATGGCTGGCCAATGTCGTCTTGGTCAAGAAACCTAATGGGAAGTGGAGAATGTGTGTGGACTACACAGACCTCAACGCGGCATGTCCTAAGGATCCCTATCCTCTCCCAAGCATCGATCAACTCATTGATGCCACGGCAGGTCACGAGATGTTCAATTTCATGGACGCATTCTCTGGCTACAACCAGATTAAAATGAATCCGGCGGACATTGCAAAAACTGCTTTCATAACTCATAGAGCTGTCTATGCGTACAAATACATGCCTTTCGGATTGATGAACGCCGGATCAACCTACCAAAGAGCAATGGTCGAAGTGTTTAAAGATCAGTTGTGTCGGAACCTGGAATCCTACGTAGATGATATGATAGCTAAATCACAAACAGTGCAGGAGCACATCCTGGATTTGCAAGAATGTTTTGACAATCTGAGGAAGCACGAGATGAAGCTAAATCCGGAGAAGTGCACATTCGGGGTGGAAGCAGGGAAATTTCTAGGATTCATGGTTAGTCAGAGAGGAATCGAAGCAAATCCTGAAAAGATCAAAGCGATAATAGAAATGGAACCACCCCGGACTCAGAAGGAGATACAAAAATTGGCTGGCTCGCTAGCAGCTCTGAGGAGATTTATTCCTAAGCTAGCCGAGCGGTGTTTACCATTCTTCGAGCTGCTAAGAGGGGCGAAGAATAAAAAAGAGATAAACTGGAGCCCGGATTGTCAAAGGTCTTTCGACTCTATAAAGGCATACCTATCGTCCCCGCCAATCCTGTCCAAAGCTGAACCCGGAGAAGCACTGTCCCTTTATCTGGCCGCAAGTCCTTCGGCTGTGGGGGCGGCACTGATTCGGGAACATGACGGTCAGCAAAAGCCGGTCTACTATGTCAGCCAGGTTCTAAAAGATGCAGAAACCAGATATCCCAACTTGGAAAAATTTGCTTTTGCCCTGGTAACTGCCTCCAGAAAGCTAAGGCATTATTTTCAAGGGAGAGAAATTAAAGTTATTACTGACCAGCCCTTGAGAAGAATAATTCACAAGCCAGATGTATCTGGTAGACTCGTTAATTGGGCTGTGGAGCTCAGTCAGTTCCAACTCACATTCATACCCCGGACAGCAATAAAGGCTCAGGTGTTGGCCGATTTTGTCGTGGAATGCTCTTTTTCCGAACCCCGATCTGGTCCCATGGTCATAGATACGGGGATAGAAGGTGAATCTAATCCGGAAGTTTGGACTTTATATATCGACTGATCTGCAACAAGTGAAAGGGCTGGAGCAGGCTTAGTTCTGAAAAGCCCCCGCGGATTCCAGATACAACAAGCGATAACTTTCAAGTTTTTGGCTACTAACAACCAAGCAGAATATGAGGCACTTTTGGCCGGACTCCGATTGGCCAGATCATTGAAAGTCCAAGACTTGAAGGTTTATAGTGATTCTCAAATTGTGGTCAAGCAAACGAAAGGGGAATACATTGCTAAGGATCCAAGGCTGGCTCAATACCAAGCTTTGGTGAAAAGTTACTTAACTATAATTCCAAGTTTCGAGATGATGCAGATTAATAGAGAAGAAAACACGGAGGCCGATTCACTATCCAAACTAGTCCGGAATGATGCAGAACTAGACAACTCGGTCTACTTTGAAGAAATAGAGAAGCCTACCATTGAAAATAGTGAATTAATGGAGATAGATAATCAGCCCAGCTGGATGACCCCTATAATGTCATATCTAGAAAAAGGAGAGTTGCCAGAAGATAAAAACAAAGCCCAGAGACTCAAGGCCAAGGCTGCAAAATTCTTTGTTGAAGAAGGACAACTTTATCGTAGAACATTCTCTAGTCCGATCTTGAAATGTGTGGGACCTGCCGAAGCGGCATACTGTTTGCAAGAAGTTCATGAAGGGATTTGCGGGGACCACCTATCAGCAAAAGCTTTAGCATACAAAATAATAAAGCAGGGATACTATTGGCCAATGATTCACAAGGATGCGGTAGAGTTTGTCAGAAAGTGCAGGAATTGTCAGACATTCAGCAATGTCCAAAGGCAGAGCCCGGTTCTACCCTCTTCGGTCCTCTCTCCCATACCGTTCGCAGTCTGGGGAATCGACATCATGGGTCCTTTTCCCCGGGCTAAAGGGGATTTGAGGTACTTGTTGGTGGCAATTGATAATATGACAAAGTGGGCAGAAGCCAAAGCTATGAGAACAATAAATCAGCAGGATTGTATCCGGTTCATGGATAACATACTGATGAGATTCGGGATTCCCCAAGTGTTAGTCTCGGACAATGGACCTCAATTTGTTGGTTCAGACTTTGAAAATTACTTGAAGGAGAGGGGCATCAAACACAAGAGATCCTCGGTGGCATACCCACAAGGTAATGGTCAGGTTGAGGTAACAAATCGAATCTTGCTGAGGGGAATAGAAAAAAGGCTTCAGGAAAGCAAAAACAAATGGCCCGAAGAACTACCAAACGTGCTATGGGCTTACCGGACTAGCCCGCGGACAAGCACGGGAGAGACACCCTTCAAGCTAGCTTATGGGTCTGAAGCAATGCTACCAGTTGAAGTAGGATCACCTTCTCACAGGGTCATTAACTTTGAAGAAATTGCAAATGAAGAAGGGCTTCGAATAAACTTGGATTTGGTAGATGAGGTTCGGGATGAAGCAGTGGCAAGAATGGAAAAGTACAAAGAGAAGACAAGAGAATACTTTGGAAAGAAGGCTAGGGCCAAAAACTTTCAAGTTGGAGACCTAGTCCTTCGAGACACCGAAGCCTCCGAACCGACAAACACTGGAAAGCTAATGCCTAAATGGGAAGGACCCTATAGGGTCAAGGAAATTCTTCGTCCTGGAACTTATAAGCTATGCAACATGGATGATTCGGAGGTTCCCAACACCTGGCACGGCCTCCGACTCCGGAAGTTCTACCAGTAAACGAAAGGCCTAGGCCCGGAGAACCAATCAAGGAGCTGCTTCTGAGCCCAAAAAGTCTTCAACAGATAGATTAGTCTCTGTAATGAAGCAAGAATAAATACTTTGTAATTTGAATATCAAGACTAATGAAATCGGACCTAGCCTCGCAATTTTCATCTGCTACTGTCAAATTAGTATATCACCAACACACACAAGTCCCCGACCGGGAGCCATAGGCAAGGTCGGAGCCGGGGCAAAAGCTATCACTCTAGTCCGGTCCATTTTCTATGAAAAGAGTCCGGACTGAGGGCAAGCATGAAAAATTTTCTAAGTAACCCAAAGTTTTCAAACTTTGGACTTAGCTAAAAACGATCACTCTAGTCCGGTCCATTTTCTATGAAAAGAGTCCGGACTGGGGGCAAACATGAAAAATTTTCTAAGTAACCCAAAGTTTTCAAACTTTGGACTTAGCTAAAAACGATCACTCTAGTCCGGTCCATTTTCTATGAAAAGAGTCCGGACTGGGGGCAAACATGAAAAATTTTCTAAGTAACCCAAAGTTTTCAAACTTTGGACTTAGCTAAAAACGATCACTCTAGTCCGGGCCATTTTCTATGAAAAGAGTCCGGACTGAGGGCAAACATGAAAAATTTTCTAAGTAACCCAAAGTTTTCAAACTTTGGACTTAGCTAAAAACGATCACTCTAGTCCGGTCCATTTTCTATGAAAAGAGTCCGGACTGGGGGCAAACATGAAAAATTTTCTAAGTAACCCAAAGTTTTCAAACTTTGGACTTAGCTAAAAACGATCACTCTAGTCCGGGCCATTTTCTATGAAAAGAGTCCGGACTGAGGGCAAGCATGAAAAATTTTCTAAGTAACCCAAAGTTTGCAAACTTTGGACTTAGCTAAAAACAATCACTCTAGTCCGGACCATTTCTTATGAAAAGCGTCCGGACTGGGGGCAAACATGGAAAGATTCTTCTTAGTAACCCAATGTTTTCAAACTTGGAACTTAGCTAAAAACGATTACTCTGGTCCGGACCACTTCCTACGAAAAGAGTCCGGACCGGGGGCAAACATGATAAATCCCCCAAAATCTAGGAGTTTTGGAAAGAAAAACAATCGAAATACAAGCAACAGAAAAAGAGAAACGACACAAGAACAGTAGCAAAAAATACGACAATGGAATCACAATAAAATATTTATGGCTGTTTTTCAAGCAATTTTTATTTATAATGGTGGGGGGTACAATATCGTTACAATTAAACGGCCGTCCCTCCAGAAGCAGGACCAGGACCGCCAGAACCTTCCCCACCCTTGCCAACCTTCCCCTTAGTCTCATCGGTGACCATCTTCCGAAGTGCGAGCGCCTCCTCGATCTTTTTCATCACTACCCCAATTTCAGCCATGGTGGTTGGCTCGTCGAAGACCATACCATCCACAATGACTTTGTTGTTCTCGTAGTCGTAGACCAGGTTTTTGGGATCCATTACGCAAAAAGAAAGAACAAAGGAAGATTTCAAGTATTTCTGAGGAGAATAGGGAAAAAGGAAACTACAAGGGCCAATATTTATAGAGATGGGAATGAGGGGAGCCCAAGCGATTCAAATCCCCTGTCATACTTGGAAATTGGAACGGAGTTAATATCAGTTGACGACGCGAGAATCAAGACGTTTGACCGTTGAAAATACGCGTATCGAAGCGTCATAATAAATCCTGTCAAGAATCAGTTAAGGAAGGTACAAATTTCGCACCATAGTTCGAATCCAACCAATTGGAGGAGATCCGGACTAAGGGCCCAACTATATTCAAACTTCTCTAAGTAACTCAGGGACTCTCGCCTTGAACTGGAGAGAAGTTTTAAAATTTTCATCACAATCCGGATCTACTCACTTCGAAGTACTCCGGACTGCAGAAGAGCCGCATGCAAATTTCCCTAAGTAGTTCAAGAGGTTCGGCCTTGAACTTAAGGGACGCATTACAAAATTTCCTAAGTAACCCAAAGCCTCAATCTTTGGACTTAGCCGATGGCAATTGCTCTAATCCGGATCATCGCATGGGCATAATGATCCGGACTGAGGGTAACAACAATAACAAACAAATACACAAAGGGAAATATGCAAACAAGAGCAATTAGAAAGGAACGTAGACAGGTTCAGAGCGCACATAAGGCGCAAAATTCAAAGTTACAACACATAAGTTCGGAATAGCAAATGATAAAATTACAGAGCAAGAGTTCAGAAGATTGAAAGTTCAAGCAGTGCGACCATCCGGATTCTCGAGGGCAAGAGAAGGATTTGCAGGAGTTGGATCCGTAGGAGGGATGGCAGGGATGATCGGATTAGGACCAGCATAAGGTTCGGGTTCTGAACCGTCCCGGTCATGAGCTTCTTCGGCGGCGACATAGAGATCAGTAAACTTGTCCCAAGAAGACTCCACAGGTATCAGTGTGGCCAAAGACGGCATCATCCTCGATGAGTTCCCTGTCTCCGCATCCAAAGAAACATCACATTCCACCGCATATTGTTGTGCGGAACCCGCAAGTTGGTGGGAGTGGGTCGATCAACCAGGCGGGCAGGCAGCGGCAGCGGCAACCTCAGCAACAGCAATCCGGTAGGCATCATACCCAGCAACGACATCAGTCACAGTCACAACATCAGGCTAAGAATATAAAAGGTGTAGGGAGAGGGAACGTGTTGCATGATAACATTCTGACAGATAACACTCTTCCAGATGGCCCATCAACTACTCCTGGAAGCCAAATTGCAGAGAAAGGAGAGCAAAGCGTGCATATGATCCCAGCGGAAGAGCTATATTGTGGGCCAGGATTAAGTTCCATTCAATCTCAGAAACAGTCGGCACCTTCTCATTTTTCTCATCAACCTCCGCAAAAGTTGTTTTCTGGTCAAGCTACTTCTTCAAAGCAGCACCAACAAACTCTTGCACATTCTGAAAATTGCAATCAAAAT
Organism: Saposhnikovia divaricata; assembly: GCA_036435485.1. Taxonomy (NCBI): domain Eukaryota; kingdom Viridiplantae; phylum Streptophyta; class Magnoliopsida; order Apiales; family Apiaceae; genus Saposhnikovia; species Saposhnikovia divaricata. Next base: position 136,587,022 of record CM071599.1, on the reverse strand, counting down.
CATGTTTTGCCTGTAGTAGCGGGTGCAACATCTAATTCTAGTCAAGCTGTTCCGTCAAACCAGCAGCAGCATAAATTGTCGCAGCCACCCTCAAAATTAGTAAATCAAACTCAGCCAGCCGTTCTGATGTTGCTTCATCAAAATTGCCAAGTTGACTCTGACCATGCAAACAAACTGCAAGCTAGAGAAGCTCAGGCTAGCTTAGAACCTGCTTCATCTGCTCCGGTTCCCAGCTGTGTTGATGTAAGTAATATTCTACCAGCTGTCCCCTCTGCAAGTACTCAGTGGAAGGCATCAGAAAAATTGTCTGATTCCTGTGGTGCTAATCCTGTAGCCTCAATTGGTTCTGCTGGCTCTCTACCCTTGACAAATGTTACTATTGAGCCTCTGCCCTCCGTTTGTCAAGAGATAGAGAAAATCCAGTCTTCTAAGAGCTTGACCCATGTTGGTCATGATGATGATGTACAGTGGTCAGAAGAGCCATCACAGCTGCAAGTGGCTGCTCAGCCGCCTCCATTGGCGCAGCAACAAGAGGAATTAAAACAACAATTGGAAGAACAATATCCATTTCTGAAAGGAGGGGGTAGTAGTTCATAATCCTGTATAAACTTTGTCAAATTGAAGTATCCTGGCAGGTTGAGCAAATCCTAGGAACTCTGATCCTGCTATAGTTGCATCGGCATGCCTTCGTGGCAACGTGTAGGTCTGCTCCATATTACAAATAATAGCTATGTTTCAATTATTATGATGCCAGCTGTCAGCAATAATAGTTGCATTGTGGAACAGAGTTACTAATGGAATGATATGTTTTGTGGGTTTGTGCAGGATGAAGCTCATAGTTTCATCATGGCAATACAAGAGGCAGGGGTTGATTATTGTTATATCCGCAGGTCTAATAGACTCGATTGAAATGATAGGGCAGGCTTGTTTTGGGGATAATGTACATTACCGTTACCTTAGAACTAGGGAAAGATAGAGACTATTATAGGTGTACATGTACAGGGTTACTGGATAGTTTTTATTTCTTCACCCTCCCCTGGTCGTACATGGTGGAGAGGTCTTAATTTTTGCCCCATAGATTAACCTCGTGTATTATGCCACATGGGTCGCGGAGCTGTTGTCGTTTTCATAAAAGTAATTGATTTATCGGGCTTGTGTCGTACATGGTGTAATCTTTCTCTAGCATCTCAGTCACATGGGTCGCGGAGCTGTTGTCGTTTTCAAGTGGCAGCTCCTCATAAGTTGCCCACCCATGTGACCTTTCCTAAAATGCTATACAAACAGAGTTATCATTAAGCATAAGGCATTCTGGGTTCTTTCTAAAATTATATATAACAATTCTAGTAGATGCAGACTTGTCATACTCTTGAATTGTCGAGCCTCGTCTTGTGATCTCTCAAGCTTCTGTCATAGTCTTGCATGTAAGAACCCTAATTTTTGTAATATTTTCTTTTATATAATATCATGTGACATTGTCAATTTGAAACATTTCTAGTCATCCCTGTTGTTTAATGGAATTAATTGTCTGAGAAACTATGTTGTTACATTCACTATGAAAGATAAAGGGAAGATTGTTGAAGGCAAGAATCTTATTGTTAGTAAGATTTATAAAACTTGGGACTTGAGAGTTAATGGAGTATTAAAAGATTTATTAGGAATTATGACGAGGAATTATGGATATTCGAGGAATTCACACAATTAAATACTTAAGGAATTACAAAGGAAGTCTCTACGCGACAAATATTATTACGAGAAATTAATTAAGATACGATGCGAATTAAAGATCAAGTGACAAGCATTGGTGGAAGAATAATAGCTATGTTTCAATTATTATGATGCCAGCTGTCAGCAATAATAGTTGCATTGTGGAACAGAGTTACTAATGGAATGATATGTTTTGTGGGTTTGTGCAGGATGAAGCTCATAGTTTCATCATGGCAATACAAGAGGCAGGGGTTGATTATTGTTATATCCGCAGGTCTAATAGACTCGATTGAAATGATAGGGCAGGCTTGTTTTGGGGATAATGTACATTACCGTTACCTTAGAACTAGGGAAAGATAGAGACTATTATAGGTGTACATGTACAGGGTTACTGGATAGTTTTTATTTCTTCACCCTCCCCTGGTCGTACATGGTGGAGAGGTCTTAATTTTTGCCCCATAGATTAACCTCGTGTATTATGCCATTTTGTATTAACAAATTAGTGATCATTGTTATGGCTGAAGCCTAATGAAATTTTTGTGAACACACGTCTTGTAGTTCAAAACTAGCCAATCAATGTCCTAGATTATCTTTACAGCAGCAAATAGCAATGTACTACCATCTTTATAAATTGTAATTAATATTTCAAACTTTACAAACTGTCCGGCCAACTGATTGTCTTTATTTCCGTGAAACACTTCCAACGGGAAGTTGCTTCTAAAAGGACTAAATACAAAAAATCGTCAGAAATGTTAAACACTGGCAAAAACTCTTGTTGGCCATCCCTCTTTTTATAAATTGTGGCCTATGCCTTTTCTGGACACATCCCTCTTGTTGTCCGGGCTTCTGTTTTCTACTTCGAAGTACTAGGTGGAACAGATTTCTATTAATAATTTGAGCCTCTTTTTGGTCGATAATGTCGGAATTTGACATCAGCAAGGCATCCTACTGTTTAGTTGAAAAGCAGAAAATAGAATTTGCACTTGGCGGGGTCAACTAATTCTTTAAAGAAAAACTTATTTAGAAAAAATGTTTATAATTTCGTTTAGATATAATAATATTAAATTTTAATAATAATAATAATAATAAGAATAATAATAATAATAATATACTTCCTCTGTCCCTCCCATTCTTTACATTTGGGGCAGAAAGTTTGACACGCATTTTAAAATATAGATAAAGTATAGTTTCATAACTCATTTTTAAAATTTTATTTTTCTAATAAAAATTTAAATATTAATTTTTTATTTAAAAGAAAAAAAATTAAAAATTTATGAAACAATACTTTATATGAATCTTAAATGCGTGTTAAATCATGTGTCCCAAATGTAAAATATTGGAAGGTACAGAAGTAATAACTAATAACATCTCACAAACTAAAATATCCTAATTAATAGAGGCCTCATTCTAAATACTGTGACGATGTGAACTGGCATTGTTAATAATTCATGTAAATTGAATAGTTCTGACCTATAAAATAAACTAGGCAACTTATCCGCGCATCGCGCAGTTAATAAATTTTCATTTAAAAATATTGAAAATAGATGAATTTTTTTATTAATTTTAAAAATTGATTGGTCTCTTAAGATTTTTTTAAAAAAATTGATTCAAAATAATTTACATGAAATATAAGTTTGAAAATACCCTTTTTAAATATCTAAAATTTTCATAATCTCAAAAATATCATAAACATAAAAAGTAGTAATTATAATACAAACGTAGTCTTTACGATAAAAAATTATAAATATTATATATAATAACACTTTTTAAAGCCGACGCCCCACTCATAACATACATGTTCAATAGTAGTGTAAGAATTTATTTAATTTGAATATTAATTTATTACGACATAATATAATAAACAACGGGTGAATAACTTTTTTTAATTTTTATCGATTTAATCTAATGATAAAATTGGATTTTTTCAATTTAATCGGTTTGGTCATAACCCATGTATAATTTATTCATGTCTAACAATAAAAAAATATTTGTATTATTTTTATTACATGTGTTAAGTGAAGATTTATATACTTCTATAATTTATTACGATTTCCATAATCGTTAATAATAAAGTTTATTTGAGAAGTTAAGGGTTGTTTGTACTACAATTGTCCGAAAAAAATATGAGTGATATTGATGGGGAATAAAAAATGACGCATTGTAAACAACTTTTAGTTGTCATTGTACCAAAAACAAACTTAATTATATATGTAATTAATATTTAATAATGAAATAATAATTATTAAGCTCAAATAAATTTTTATAATTTTGTATATAAAATAAATTTAATACATATTTATTAGGTATAATTAATTACTAATTAATATGTCATTAAGAGCTATTTAATGTAAGAAAATAATTTTAATAAAAAAAATGAAAGAAATGAAAATTCAAGAAAAATATCTTAAACGCGTCTGGTAACTTTCCGATCTCCAGGCATTATAATATATATAGACTAGCATCATAATCTGTGCAAAGCATGAACCACATTTTAATTTATCTAATTTTCATAAAATGTCACGGTAATAGTGTTAGTCTAATTCATGTATTTCGATTTATCTAAGATATTATATTTTCAAAATTTCATCTGATTCTGAATCTTAAGAGTTATATTTATAGCATTGTTTGATCAATATGAGAAAAATGACCGGCAAAAGTGGTAAATAAGAGTTAATAATAGCTACCAAGTTTTATCATAATAATAATGGTGTACTCAAATGCTTGAAAAGGCAAGTGGCTTATTTATTTTGGGATGAAGAAGAATAAGATATTGTATTATTTCTGATATCCTAAGAAATAATGTGATGTGACTGAAAAATACAAATAATAGAGTCATATAGCTCTACCTAGAAAATTTGAGCGCACATTTCTATGGATCCTTTTCTCCGACCAATTTTGGAGAACAATAAATTTATTTTAATAGTTATGCACGTCCAAAATAAATATATGATATGTGCTTTTATAGGATCATGGTGTTGACCATTTAGATATAGCATTTCAATAGCAAATTGATCATAACAATTTTTTTTTTTTTACAATATCTTGTATCATCCATTGTCACAAGCGAACTTTAAAAAATACAAGGTAATACCTTAAATTTCAAAACAAATCAGGTTTGGACATGTACAAATCCAAGCATATACACGACACGAGTAACTAAAATTAAAAAGTCATTTTCCATAACGTGTTTTTAAAACGAGATGTGTTAATGTATTCGCTGAATGAACTTGTTAATGTATTCACTAAATGAACTATGTTGCAAAAGTTCACGTATACATTAAACGTATACATTAAAATTCAATCTACGAAAAAAAGATAGGTATAACTACGATATTGAAGCATCTAAGAAGTAACATTGATTTGAGGTAACACCAAACTGAGAGGCAAAAAACAAAGTATATACATATATATATATATATATCAAATTCAGGATCGTAGGATATTGTACATATCAGCTACTTTCAAGTTTCATTAGTTTTACACAGAGTAAAACTCGTATTGTTGTTTAAAAATCAAGTAAAATTGGTATATCACTACTTAGGTACTATAGCAGTATGGAGGCGCGCATATAAAATTTGTAAAATTCCTTTGTAAGAAATTTTTAGCATTTGGATATTACGAAAAAGATACAAAAATAGAATGAGAGAGACTAAAGATATCAAAACCCTTCGACACTGTTTTTACCAGATTCAAATTTCATATGTAATTTTTTTTTAAATTTTTTATCTTTTTATTAGCCAATCTATAAACTGTCTGGTGCTAATACAATTAACCGATATAATGAAAATATACTTGTTACAGAATATTATATTGATATCAATTAAAAATATATTATACACTTCATTTATCTTTTTTATATTAATTTAACAATAAACATATTCTGGTCATTCGACTAATAATATAAACATAATAATTAAAAGAGAGAAATATTGTTATAATTTGTTAAGAGAATACAACATAATAGTTATTAATTTAGTTAAAAATTTTCAAAATATAATCCAAATGTGTTATGGTTATTTAAAAGTTATGGGCTCATTTATAATGTTAAACATATTTATTTTTGAAATTTACCATATATAAGGATATATTGGTCAAAATTATGTATTCGAAGACAATTTTATATCTATCCATTTATATTTTCTCTCACTGACAAACATTTTTTACATTATAAGAGAAAATATTCTAATGATTTTATTCCTAACAAATTCTAAAATTAAAATTACATATATAGCGGTAATTGGGTTATTCGAGCATGTAGTCAATGATTTTAAAATGTGTTACAAAATGTGATTTGGTTTAGTGGTTGTATATGTGATAGTAAATAAATATTGGATAGAATGTAGTTAGGAGTTATTCAAGCATGTAGTTAATGATTTTAAAAAGTGTCACTAAAAGGGATTTGGGGTAGTGGTTGTACATGCGAACATAAAGTTATAGGTATAGGAAGGTCATAGGTTTGATTCTTATCAAATTCAAATTTTTTGACATTAATATATACTTAAGGGTATATTTGTAATTTACTGAATATTCTCAAAATCTATGTTGACCTATAATAGATATAATATAATATAATATAATAATGGATTTGACAAACAAAAACTTTCTATTTTTTTGATAAAACAAAAACTTTCTATTAAAAATAAAATTGTCAAAAAGAATAGAATTGAGTATTTAAATCAAAAAGTTTTTTTGGTTTGCTAATTTATTTCTAATTATAAATCAAGTAAATTCATGTCCAATCTACTCATTTTCGATTGGTAAGTACTTATATAAAAAAAAACCAAAATAATTATCTAATACACTATTCTACATTTTTGTTTTAGCTAAATACATTATTCTACTATTCTATATTTAATCATCCCAATAAATCTTCTAAGAGGGGTGTATTCAATTGATATTGTAAAAGATTTTTTTGGATTTCTAAAATCTGAGTGTATTCAATCTAGATTATGAAAAGTCCTTTAAAATTTGGTGGTATTCAATAAGGATTATAAAAAGTCTTTTAAAATCTGCGTGTATTCAATTTGGATTTTAAAAAATACATTAAAATCTAATGGTATTTAATTTAAATTCTAAAAAATTCATTAAAATCTTATGGTATTCAAAAGTTCATGGATTTTTTTGAATTTCATAAAATTGTGGATTTTATTTGATTTTTTAGTGTGTTTTATATCTTTTGAAATCTGATCAAAATTCAAGAGATTTTGAAGGATTTTCCATAAACTTTATTTTAATAAACAAAATTTTACATAAACTCAGTCAAACGACGGGTATAATTAAATTAACAATAATTTTTCAAAATTCATAGATTATTATCAATCGTAAATAGTCATGCTCTACTGCTGAGAACACATGTTAGTATTAGAACAGTGAGAACTCTATTCTGCAACATAATAATACAACAATGAAAATGTGAAAATATGTTGAACAATTGTTCTGCACTTTTACCCTGCACTTTTACTCACCACGAGTGTCTCAATTGGTTGGTACCCTGATTTAGGGGTTTACCACTCCAAGTTCATAGGTTCGATCACACTGCGAGGCATGGAAGTAAGTGGACTGCCATATTCGGTGGGTACGAGTGTGCTAACAGTCCTCTAGATTAGTCGAGCTGCGTGAAAGCTGCCCCGGGCATTGGATTATAAAAAAATTGTTTTGCACTTTTTAAAAAAGTGGACAATAATTGTTCTCACGTATTCTCACCTGAATCATACCTTTATTACGAATATGCTTATTTGGATACCTTTTTTTTTTGCTAGTTGAACACACACCCAGACTCCAACTAGAGTCGAACCCTCGACCTCCTTGTTACGGAAGATGAGGGGTATTCAAGATTAGGTATGTATCATTGGGAATATATAAATATTTGTTTTTTGCATCACTACGAAAAATGCTTATATTTTCGGAAAGTATTATTTTCTAGATTGTAATTTTGCTAATGGTTTGTATATATCCATAAATTACAAGATAATATTCTCGTATTTTATTTGTAATCCACAAATGTAAAGGATGATGATAAATAAAATATAATGAGAACGAAGAACACATGATGAAAAGTTAGATTAGATAAATAACTATTTTGAATTATATTTAAAATTATTTTAATTTATATATATGGATATACTAAAATAAAATAAAATAAATAAAATCAATCCAATAGAATCTTTGAGATTGTTATCCACAAAAAATTTGATAAATCATTCCATTAAAATCCAACAAAATCTGTGTAGAATTTAAAAAATCTGTATAGAATTTATTGTAAATTTTGAACAATCCGTAAATTTACAAATCCAATAAAATTCATGAATTATTAACATTCCATTAAAATCTTTAATTGAACACACACACCTCTAAAGTCTAAACCTCTCTGTTTTAAGCCCATCCATGAAAAAGCCCCCTTGAGGCCCATGATATATATGAAGTCTACACCCTGTTAAAAGCATCAAGACAACTTTCATCAAAGCCAAAAACACGATCCTTTTTGAGAAGATTGCAGAGTGGCCGAGCTAACTTGGAGAAATCCTTGATGAACCGTCGATAAAAACCAGCATGCCCAAGAAAGCTTCGAATACCTTTCACAGATGAAGGTGGTGGCAATTTTTCAATAACTTCAATTTTTGCTCTATCGACCTCAATGCCTTTACTAGAGATTTTATGCCCAAGCACAATGCCTTCCTTCACAATGAAGTGACATTTTTCCCAATTAAGAACAAGATTCGTTTCAGTACATCTCTGCAACACCTTTGATAAACTGGCTAGACATAATTCAAAAGAAGAACCATAAACCGTGAAGTCATCCATAAAGACCTCCATGTCTCGCCCTATAAAATACGAGAAAATGTGGTTCATGAGCCGTTGAAACGTCGAAGGTCCATTACACAAACCAAAAGGAAGCCTCCGATAAGCAAAAGTGCCATAAGGACAAGTAAAAGTGGTCTTCTCTTGATCTTCGGGTGCAATAGGAATCTGAAAGTAACCCGAGAATCCATCCAGAAAGTTGTAATACTCATTACCCGCTAACCTTTCGAGCATTTGATCAATAAATGGGAGGGGAAAGTGATCTTTGCGAGTAGCGTTATTCAACTTCCTATAATCAATGCAAACTCTCCAACCTGTTACTGTTCTCGTAGGAATCAACTCATTCTTCTCATTGTAAACAACAGTCATCCCACCTTTCTTAGGCACAACATGAATAGGGCTAACCCATTTACTGTGTGGAACCGAATATATGATACCAGCATCAAGCAACTTAGTGATTTCTTTCTTCACCACCTCTTGCAAATTCGGATTCAATCTTCTTTGTCCCTCAATCACAGGCTTATGATTATCTTCTAAGGCAATTCTATGCATGCAAAGAGCAGGGCTAATTGCCTTGATATCTTGAATTGTCCAACCAATAGCTGATTTATATTGCCGAAGAACATGTAATAACTTTTCAAGCTCATCATCACTAAGCAAAGCAGAAACTACCACAGGATATGTATCATTAGGACCCAAAAAAGCATACCTCAAATTAGCAGGTAGAGGTTTAAGTTCAACCTGTGGTGCCTCTGAAAGTGTAAAAGCCATCTCAACTTCTGTGTCTCGTACAACAAGTGCTTCTTCTTCTACTACATCATCTAACACCCGTTCTGCTCCCACGAAGTGTTCATTTTCGAGCTGCACAATGTCATCCACTATGTCAATGGTAAAACAAGTTGCTCCAAAAGGAGGTATCTTCATTGCTTTATTCAAATCAAATTCCACTTTGTCCTCGCCAACATTCAATGTCAATTTTCCAGCTTTAACATCGATTGTAGTGCCAGCAGTAGCCAAGAATGGCCGTCCCAAGATAATGGGTATCTCGACATCTTCATCCATCTCTAACACCACAAAATCACAAGGTATGACAAATTTATCCACTTTAACAACCACATCTTCAATAACCCCCAATGGATACTTAACAGAACGATCCGCCAACTGAAGTGAAATCCGTGTCTTTTTAAGTTCTCCAAGACCAAGCCTTTTGCAGATTGAATATGGCATCAAACTCACACTTGCCCCTAAGTCACACAATGCTTTCATGTTTTCCATCTTCCCAACAGTGCAAGGCAAAGAGAAGCTTCCCGGATCTTTCAATTTCTGAGGAATAGCCTTCTGGATGACTGCACTGCATTCTGCATTAAGAGTAATAGTTTCTGCATCTTCAAGTTTCCTCTTCTTTGTCAACATCTCCTTAAGAAATTTAGCATAAAGTGGCATTTGATTCAAAGCTTCAGCCAACGGAATATTAACATGCAACTGCCGGAACGTAGTCAAGAACTTCTCGTACTGCTTCTCTAACTGCCTGTTGTGAAGTCTCTGTGGAAATGGAATAGGAGGAACATATGGTGGTGGAGGAACATATGGCTTTTCTGGCTCTTCTTCCTTTTTCTCTTCATCTTCTTTTTCTGACGTGTCTGCAGCAATCTCTACTGGATTATCCTCTTTCTCAGCATCACTCTCTTTAGGCTTAAGAACCTCAACCTCGGGCAACTCTTTTCCGCTCCTCAAAGTAATTGCTTTGCATTGCTCTTTACCAGTCTGGTCGGGTTGACTAGGAAGAGACCCCTGCTCACGAACACCCATCTTTGAGGCAATCTGTCCAATCTGTGTTTCTAGCATCTTTTGAGATGATGCCATCTGATCTATTCTTGATTCCATATTAGCCAATGCCCCAGAAGTCCCTTGCATAATCTTATTTATTGCAACCTCCCACTCAGCTGGTTCTTTCTTTGGTGGAGGTTGATACTGCTGCTGTGCTTGATATGGCGGTCGTGACTGAAAACCAGGAGGTTGATTCTGCCTTGGAAATGCATAGGAAGGATTAGCTGCATGATTATTGCTGTAAGAAAGATTGTTGTTTGGCCTTTGATTCGGATTGTAGTAAGAATTATTCTGCACAGGCCAAGGCTGTCTGCCTTGAATAAAAGATGCTTCTTCTGGAAATTGTTGCACATAAGAGTTTTGACTAGTACCATAATCATTATACCCTTCCATAGGTGAAGAAATAGCATTCACATTTGCCCTTTGTCCTCGCACCTCCTGAGTTAGAGTATCCAACTTTTGAGCCAGCATGTTGATCATCTCAGATTCTTGTGCTGCTTTTGCTGAGCTCGTCCCACTAGGTGCCCATGAATAATTATTAGATGCTAATTCCTCAAGGAGTGCTTTAGCCTGTGTAGTTGGTGCCTTCTTGAAATTTCCACCAGCAGCCACATCCAAACTCAAACGAATATCTGCATTCATGGCCCCATAAAAAGTACTAATGATCTGCCAATCTTGCAAACCGTGATGTGGACACTTCCTTAATAATGCCTTAAATCTCTCCCATGCCTGATATAGACCTTCACCCGGTTGTGCTTTAAAACTCATAATCATAGTCCTCAATTGTTGCGTCTTGTCTGAAGGATAGTATTTGGACAAGAATGCAGTAGAAAGACTCTCCCATGTAGCAACCGAAGTGTTTGGAAGTTGCTGAAACCATTCCAAAGCTCTTCCCTTAATAGAGTAGGGAAACATATGGAGACGAATCTGATCACTCGTAACACCAGTGATTCTGAATGAGCCACACATCTGCACAAAATGCTCTAGATGTCTGTGTGGGTCTTCTAATTCAATGTCTCCTTCAAAAGCTTGATTTATGATCATCTGAATTAAGCTCGGATTAATATGGAACTGAGCTGCACCAATCTCTGGAGTTTTGTACATGCAATTGGCTGGATTCGGTGTCTCATGGTCCCAAATAGAAGACTGATCAACATTAACAACTTCCCGAGGTTCTGGCTCTCCCATCTTAGCTTTATCTTTTCTTAGCTTTCTCAAAGTACGCTCGATTTCAGGGTCAAATTCCAATTTTCTAGCGCAAGATGAACGTAGCATACACCTGAAAATCACCAACAAAACAACTTGTGGAACCAATTAAAATCTAAACAATAAGAAACAATTAACCTAAACTCAACTATACTACCTTCCCCGGCAGCGGCGCCAATTTGTTAATAGTATTTTTGTTGTTCGTTCGCAGGGAAGGACTGAATGTAATATCAAGTTCAAGTATCTTATCTCTCACAATTTAGAAGTGTAGAAGAATGTTTGGTTTGTTTATAAACTAAATTAAACTAATTATCAATTGAGAATAAAATATATGAGGAAAACAATCCAAGAACTGGGGTTCTTCACTTGGTTTCAATGCACATTCACTATATATGTGACATCTATGTTCTTACTCTGCTGAAAACAATTCTTCTAAGGTTATAATGTTCTCTTCCAAGATACAATATAGTGTCTACAACTACACCTTATTGTCACTTCCGTGATACAATCAAAGTACAATCATAAACTATTACGCACCAAGAATTATAAGTCTCACAACTCTCCTATTAATCTTCCAATCAAATATTCGAGTTATGTCTGTTAAATCCTGTACTAAAATTGCAACTCCTCTTCCAAGTTATTACAATCCCTAAAATCCAATCAAAGGTTCATGACTCCCCTAATTGTGTTAAGCCCTCAATAACAGATCAGCAAAGCAAGAAAATCACAGATAATTAAACAGGCATGAATACCAAGGAATACTACCCAATTCTCAGATTAGTGAATTAGTTACACATGATTAAATTAACAAAACAAGAATTAATAGAAGAAATCATAATTAGAAGAATATAGAAAAGAAACCTTTTAACTTCAATCTTCAAAGAACATAATGGTTCTCCAGAAAAAATCCTAAAAGCTGCGTACAAATTGTATCTCTCTAACATTGAACTCTCTTTTTTTTCATCCCTAGATGTGTTTATATAGATACTCCTAATCTTGCCCAACAAGCAATTACTTTCTATTACAATTAGAATTTAAAGAAGGTACCAAAACTGCCCAGAATACAATTAGAATTAGAAAAAGGGCAAAACAGTAAATTCATGGCCTTCTTTTATAAGAAAACGTGCGCGACTTTAATCATCACATTCCTTGCACGTTCTTTCTATCCCATGTTGTAGAAAATCTCTCAAGCTTCGCGTGGGTAGTAAGATCGCTGAAAATGGACTTCTAGAACTCCAGATATGGCCAAAACAGTATAAGCTGCGCAGCCTTCCCGGAAAATCCGAATTTTAATCAAATAAATCTCCAAAAACAATAGAAGCATCAACTTTAATCAACATTCTCGTAAATCTGCACAACTAAGCAAAATACATCAAAACTACAACATCTTGAGTCCAAAACAATCAATTTAAGCCGAACTGAGGCATTCCAAGTGGATATAAAATCCACTTATCATGAAGACATCAAACTCGGTCTCCAACGGTAATCCTAATCCAAAATCAGAAAACATGGGAGAGAGTAGTGTGAAGACAGCTCTTCATTCATCGTTGTCAAAAGCTCGGCGTCCCATCACCAAATTCTTTCAACCCCATCCTCGATCGGGCATCTCCAGTCGACGGTGTCCTTCGATCTCCAATCGACGGTTTCCGACCATTTAGCAGCAACCGATCTCCAAGAAGATCCCGAAGATCTCCCGGCACTGGCCGGACTCGTATCTTGGAGGATGACAATGATGAGTATGTTCTTTGATATTATCTCTTGTATATTTAGGTATTTGAGTAATGATAAATTTTTTTTATAAATTTCTTTGATTATGTTGTTTATTGAAGTAGTAGTTGGATATATGATTATGAACTTACAAACATGTTTAATGTGGCATTTATAGCTCGTCTCATCTTGTTCGTCTTATCTTCTTCGTCTACACCTTCATCATATAGTTTGTTTGATTCAAAGTATAGATGTTGCATGTTCATCATTAATTATTGATCATTACTTTCTGCAAAACAACATTAGATAATAGCACATGAAGTATTACAATGCAATATTTATATTCATCATCAAAACATCATGCTAACAATCTCCCCCTTTTTAATGATGACATATTTTAATACGTCGGAGAGATAGTGTTGCTTCCTCCAAAATAATGCTCCCTCTGATTAGCATAATATCTCAACATATAATCTGGTTAACATATATCATCATATGCAATAAGATATAGACATGAATCATCTCTACATAAAACATTAGTTGATAAATCTAGATGAACTACAATTAACATTCATGTAATGTAAATGAGTTCCATTGCAATTTCATTCATTACCGGGAGTATCTTATTTTCCATGTTGTCCTATAGATTAGGTAATCTTCCAAGCTTTGTAATCATCAAAAAATTATCAAATCATTTTAAGTGAAATACTTTTGTGAGTTTTATGTCTCTTTTGTGTGAGTAAATTGTGTGGATTATTGGAAACAAGTGTCTTCTCTTTAATCTCTAACATTTTATACATTTATATTCCTACATGAAGTTGTAATGTAAATGAGTTCCATTGCAATTTCATTCATTACCGGCAGTATCTCTAAAATATATACATTTATATATTTTATGTTTTGCATGTGCTAGCTGCTTGGTTGACTCGGTTACAATTGATGAAAATGAAGGAACATTTAGTAGATGGTATACGTTAATAAAAATTCCAAGTATGAAATAAATGTTTTCTCACATCAAAATAAGCTATAAAATTTAATTATTATGTGTTGCCTATTTCAGGCAAAAGAGGATTTGGATGGAGTTGAGTAAGCAATACGGAAAGAAGAAAGGTAAAAAAATAATATAAAAGACATACCTCATACGTTAGTTGCATATTTTTAAATGACGTTTTGACAAGCGAACTTGACATGTGTTCCTTGTTGGCCTTTTAATCTTAATCATGATCATGATGGATGCATGCATTCGGTGTTTTTGATAAATATTATGTAGTAATTGTGTAATTGGCAGTAAGCAAAAGAAGAGGTGATGGCTACTGAATGGGGAAGGTGACTGCTTGAATGATCAATATGATGACAGTTGAGTCAAAATGGTATCTAGTAAGACTATACCTAGTAAAACCTGATGATATGTAATCCAAAACCATGATTTATTAATGCTCTTCTCTGGGTTTCGGTTTAATAGCCATCTCTTTTGGTTACTTTATCTATAACTATGTATGTAAGATGATGCTGGAGACGATGTTCCAAGTAATGTTTATATAAATTTCATGTCAAATGCCTTTGTTGCATCATTTGTGCCGAAAACCTGATACGACGGCTGTTCTTGTAATTCAGAATTATATCTTTCTAATTTAGGGGTTAATATCTGGAATTCTCTTTAAATTTTACCCCAATCCCCAAATCATAGACCTGAGGATAATGTTGTCTACTGATCAGGAACTTTATGAATTGAGCAAGTGCTCTTAGGTTAGTGGAGTTTCAACTTGAAGATTTGCCTACATATCCATCTATTTTCCACGACTTCAGCAATTTTGATTATTCCTTTAGTCATTAAGAAGATGAAAATAATATCATATGCATATTGTAACCAAAAGAAATAACTTATATAAAATTCCATAGAATAACATTAATAAACAAATGCAACTAGTTTGTTTATAAGATTGCGAAGTTTTTAGTCTAGGTGAGATTCCTAACACTGAAAAAAACAAGTAAAGTATGTATGGAACGAAAACCTTGGGGTTTGCTCAAACCTGATTAGCATATTATAAATCTCAAAGTAGATGTTGTGCAACTACTATGATATCGGTTTGATTAATGTTCTATCTTTCTTCACCATAAAACAATCTATTCTTCTTTCCTCATCATGAAACAATCTATTCTTCTCATGCCGTACATTCCACAGAAGCATCGAAAAACTTTGAACACATGACATATTTTTTGGTCACAAACACAACTTATTTGTTGACTGTTATCATATGGAAGTATATAAATAGAATTTAAATGAACACGACAACTGTATGGTTACCTGAGTATTCATTTAGTCACCAGTAAAACTGTATATTTAAAAAGCTACAGCTTTGTGAAGGAGGGTAAAAAAATGTTTTGCCAAAATCCACCTTATCCCAAAGATAGTTAAAAATACAAGTAATGCCAAAATCAACATCCAGCTTTGATAAAAAAAAATCAGATTTGACATGCAAATAAACAAACGTATAAAGTCAATAATAAAGTTCTTTGCTAATTTGAAAGTCACGGGATTGATAAAACCTTGTTTAAATTTCTTTTGTTATATAGTCAAATATTGTATAAATCACACGGTAACACAAGAACACATAAATATTTAACTTGTCCAATGGATATTTTGTTTTCTTATCTTTCCAAATTCGTGTGTAAATTTTTACAAAATTACAGAAAAGACATTAAATTATAGGGAATACCATTAGGATACATTCATCATTTAAAAAATATAAAGATCCGGAATATAAACCAACAAAACTCAACATTGAAGGAGAATAAAATCTATAAAAAGATGTATCATAGAATAAAGATAAATCATAGATAAAAATAAAAAATCCAAAATTGTAAACAGAGATGCAGAGTAGCCTGTAATTTTGGTGATAACGATAGTAAAAAGACGAGACGAAAAAGAAGAAAAGGCAAAGAAAGAATTAACCTGCCTGTTTAATCTCAAACCTGGATGCGAGGGATTGACCCATACTCACCTTAACCCCAACTCCAAGGTTTCAGATCTCATACCTTGTAGGATTGAGACTTTGAGGTATGGGTTTAAGGATTAAAAAATATGCAACCAAACAACATGTACGTGTTTAGAGTACACAAAGCTCATACCTATCAATGTACCAAATGTCGCCTAAGTATACTAATAATATGGCATGCGTAGATAAATTCTAGTAAACTACGCAAAAGAGGTAGTAACTAAATAAGATTCCAGTAAATAGCACTAATAAAATAGCAAACTTTTGGATTAGAATAACAGTTGTCTACCAAATATCATCGAGTTTGAGTAGGTCAGGATGCATTAAAGGCATCCAACAGGGAAGTTATAAAGCATAAGGCTCCAACATCGTCTTGCATAGATGGTTGATTATGTTAAAATTAATAAACTAAATTTAAATTCTCTAGAATAAAATGTGGTAGGTTTTGAATAAAATGTGGGAGGTGTTGAATGTTGAATAATTTGTGGTAGGTTGCCTAAATTGTGATGTAATCAATGATGTAAAATGCTTAAGATGCAGCCTATAAATAGGTTGAGAGTTTGCATGTAAAAACATATCAAAAATTCAGAGAGTTCTTAATAAAAGAGTGAGTTTTTGAGAGAAACAATTTTCTTTCTCCCATCTCTACTTTCAAGCCATCAAAGTGGTATCAGAACTTGTCGAAATATTTGCCATAATATATCAAATCGAAGATCTCTTGGAGAAGAATCCAACGCCACCGGAATCACCCCGATCGGAGCTCTGACGCGCCGCCAATCGCTGCCGGAAGTGAATGCAGAAGGATAGTTTTTTTGCAGAAAATTCTGCCGAATTTTTCCAGAAATTTGAAGGTTCACTGTTCCTCTATACGGTACTATAGCAAAATACAGGCTTGTACATAGACACATACGGTACTGTTTACTTATAAAATTGTTCATACATACTGCACTGTTCATATACGGTACTGTTCATACATACTGTACGGTTTATTAAAAAAATCCTATTAGTCTTGTTTTAAGATGGCTTCCAGCAACAATACGTTACAACCTCAACTGCCATGTTTGACGGGAAAGAATTACAACCAATGGAGCATTCAAATGAAAGTGTTATATGGCTTTCAAGATCTTTGGGAGATCGTGGAAAATGGATATGAAAAACCGGAGGATCAATCCAAACTCTCGCCACAACAATTAAGCATTTTGAAGGAGAATCAAAAGAAGGGCAAGAAGGCTCTCTAATTTATTTATCAAGCAGTTGATGAAGTTATTTTTGAGAGGATTTCAACAGCATCAACATCCAAGGAGGCGTGGGACATCCTTAACAAGGCTTACAAAGGTGAAGAAAAGGTTAAAATGGTGAGACTTCAAGCTCTAAGAGGTGAATTTGATTCACTCAAAATGAAACAAGGAGAAATGGTGGAGGAATATTATAATCGAACAATTTTGATTGTTAATCAACTTCGTGTAAACGGTGAAGAAATTTCAGATAAAAGAGTCTTGGAAAAAATTCTTCGAAGCATGACTCAAAAATTTGAACATATTGTCGTGGCAATTGAAGAATCAAAGAATTTGAATACTTTCTCTCTTGAAGAATTGTTGGGCTCACTGCAATCTCATGAACTCCGCATCAAGCAATTTGACTCTTCTCCTTCTGAGCAAGCATTTCAAGTTCAAGACACCAATCGTGGTGTTTTTAGAGGAAGAGGCAGCAAAGGATCTTTCCGTGGTCGGGGACAAGGACGAGGAAAAGTTCAAAGTGAAAATTCATGTTCATCTCAAAGAGGAAGAGGAAGAGCTCGTGGAGGCTACAATGGAAGAGGAATAGGTAATTCTTATAACTTTCAATGCCATTATTGTCATAAAACCGGGCATATGAAAAACGATTGTTACAAAAGAATTAATGATGAAAAGGATGATTCAAATTTTCTATATGAGAATATTGAGGAGAAAGATGAAAGTATGCTTCTTGTTAGTAGTATTCAAAAAGAATCTCTAGATGATGTTTGGTATGTCGATAGTGGTTGTAGTAATCATATGACAGGAAATAAAAGTTGTTTTCTGAATTTTTATGAGACTGTCCAACGAGAAGTAAAGACGGGAGACAATAAAAGGCTCATTGTCAAAGGTTGTGGTGCTGTTCTGATCCAAACAAAGAAAGGTACAAGCCATATCTCTGATGTTTATTATGTTCCGAATCTTAAACACAATCTTATTAGTGTTGGGCAGCTACTGAGAAAAGGACATCCTGTCAAATTCAAAGATGATTTATGTGAGATCAAAGACAGGAATGGTGTTCTAATTGCAAGAATCAAGATGACATCAACTAAAATGTTTCCGTTGAAAATTTAAAATGTGGCTCTTCCATGTTTTGCTAATATTATTCATGACAAGTCTTGGCTTTGGCATCTACGATATAATCATTTGAGTTTCAGCACTTTATCCAATATGTGCAAAGGTCATATGGTGAGAGGCATTCCAAATATTGAAAAACAAGATCAAGCATGTGAAAGTTGCATTTTTGACAAGCATCATCGAGATCCATTTCCAAAGGAGAAGACATGGCGAGCTAAAAAACCATTGGAGTTAGTACATTCAGATTTGTGTGGGTCTATGCGCACAAACTCTATTGGAGGTAGTCGTTATTTTCTCACTTTTATTGATGATTATAGTCGAAAAATGTGGGTTTATTTTCAAAGGAAAAATCTCAAGTATTCGAGGCATTTAAAGATTTTAAAACAAAAGTGGAGAAGCAAAGTGGTCTTTCTGTAAAAACAGTAAGATCTGATCGTGGTGGTGAATATATGGCGGAAGAATTTGGAAATTTTTTAAAGAAGCATGGCATTCATCATCAAATAACGGTTCGTTCAACCCCTCAACAAAATGGTGTAGCTGAAAGAAAAAATCGAATAATCATGGAGCTTGTTCGAAGCATGTTGAAGGCAAAAGGACTGCATAAAATATTTTGGGCCGAAGCGATGGCATGTGCATGCTATGTTCTTAATCGTGCACCTACTAAAAGTGTACAAAGAAAGACTCCACAAGAAGCTTGGAGTTGTAAGAAGCCATGTGTCTCGCACTTTAGAGTTTTTGGAAGTATTTGTTACTCTCACATGCCCGATGAAAAGAGAGGTAAACTTGATGATAAATCTGAAAAATGCATCTTTGTTGGTTATAGTGAAGCTTCCAAGGCATATAAATTATTCAATCCAATCACAAAGAAGACTATTATCAGTTGTGATGTAATTTTTGATGAGGAAGCTTCATGGGAATGGAAAAATGAGAACGAGAATTCAAATATCTTTCTTGATGATAATATATTTGATCCAATTGAAGAAGAAGGCTCTATCCCACCAACTCCAAGATCCAATTCTCCATCAAGCTCATCATCATATTCAAGTTCCAAATTACCACCTAAAAAGACAAGAACTATACAGGATCTTTATGGAGCAACAAGAAGAATTTTGGAAGATGAATTTGTTGATTTTGCTTTATATGCAAATACGGATCCGATTGATTTTGAAGATGCCGCTAAGGAAGATAAATGGAGGCAAGCCATGAATCAAGAAATTGATGCAATTGAAAGGAATAAAACATGGGAATCAGTTGAAGCTCCTAAAGCAAAGAAACCTATTGGAGTTAAATGGGTTTATAAGACAAAGTTGAATACCCAAGGTGAAGTTGAAAAATACAAGGGCCGATTAGTGGTGAAAGGTTACAAGCAATAATATGGTGTTGATTATAAGGAAGTATTTGCTCCGGTAGCACGACTTGAAACAATCCGCTTGATCCTCTCTTTAGCCGCTCAAAATAAATGGCAAGTTCATCAAATGGATGTCAAATCGGCTTTATTGAATGGAGAATTGCAAGAAGAGGTCTATGTTGAGCAACCCCCGGGCTATGTAAAGAAAAATGAAGAGAATAAGGTCTACCGATTAAAGAAGGCTTTGTATGGATTAAAGCAAGCTCCTCGTGCATGGTATAGTCGCATAAATGATTATTTTTTTAAGATGGGATTCAAGAGGTGTCCATTTGAGCATACACTTTACATCAAAGAGAACAAAGGTAAAATTCTTATCGTTGGCTTGTATGTGGATGATTTGATTTTTACAGGAAATAGTCATGATAATATTGAAGAATTCAAGAAGAGTATGATGCATGAGTTTGAAATGACCGATTTGGGATTACTACATTATTTTCTCGGCATAGAAGTAAAGCAAGATGAGAATGGCATTTTTATCTCTCAAGAAAAGTATGCAAAAGATTTGATGAAGAAGTTTCGAATGGAAGATGCAAAAACAAGTAGTACTCCTGTTGAAGTTGGCTTGAAACTGAGCAAGGATGACGATTCTTAATATGTTGATCCAACATACTCTAGGAGTCTTCTTGGGAGCTTGATGTACTTGACCGCCACTCGTCCAGACATTATATATGGTGTCAGCTTGATCAGTAGATTCATGGAGAAATCAAAGAAGACACATTGGGAAGCCGGGAAAAGAATCTTAAGGTATGTTCGTGGAACACTTGGAGATGGAATTTATTATCAAAAGGTGAATGACACTAAGGTAGTCGAATATTGCGACAGTGATTGGGCCGGAAGTGTTGATGATAGTAAAAGTACTTCAGGTAATGTTTCTTTCTTGGCTCGAGTGCAATCACATGGATGTCGAAGAAACAACAAGTCGTGGCTCTCTCAATGGCAGAGGCGGAATATATTTCTTTGTCATTAGCTGGTTGTCAAGCTTTGTGGATTACATGGGTGTTAGAAGACCTCAAGCATGTCGTGAAAGGAAGTCCAGTAATATATTGTGATAGTAAGTCTGCTATAGCACTCACGGAGAATCCAGTATTCCATGGGAAGAGCAAGCATATCAGAATCAAGTATCATTTCATTAGAGACTTGGTTGAGAAGGGAGAAGTAGAGATCTAGCATTGCAAGACAGAAGACCAAGTTGCAGATATTTTTACAAAACCTTTGAGGCTGGATATCTTTAAAGAATTGAAAAAGAAGCTTGGCATGTGTGGAAATTTAGCTTAAGGGGGGCTGTTAAAATTAATAAGCTTCTCTAGAATAAAATGTGGTAGGTTTTGAATAAAATGTGGTAGGTGTTGAATGTTGAATAATTTGTAGTAGGTTGCCTAAATTGTGATGTAATCAATGATGTAAAATGCTTAAGATGCAGCCTATAAATAGGTTGAGAGTTTGCATGTAAAAACATATCAAAAATTCAGAGAGTTCTTAATAAATGAGTGAGTTTTTGAGAGAAACAATTTTCTTTCTCCCATCTCTACTTTCAAGCCATCAGATTAGTTAAACAGTAGACAGGTAAGGGCTCTACCAGAAGGGACCATCAACTTTTTGAGAGTGAATGTAGAGTGGCATCACCCAGAGATGGGTTCGGGACATAGGGTAGAGGGTGGACAAAAATAACAACATATTCTAAACAACAACCGTTCTTATGCTGTCCGGTTTTAGTAGATGGGGTGTTGAGCAGGCAAGCGGGCTTTAAAACGGACGGTGTAATGAATACCAGCAACAGCCTTCTTGTATGCTTACCAAACCAACATATTAGTCTGTGCCCTCGATAGCATTATAGCTATCAAGAGCCTTTTTGGTTACAGTGGAAATTCTGGTCATGGAGTACTGAACCATTGCCAGGCTTTCAACTTTTGTGGTAAATCTTCTCGGATAGCTTGACACGGGTACAGGTCATCCGGTTTTCATTGATAACAAACTTGCAACCCTATCAACTTCAACACATTCACTTTGACGTAAAACTTCCCATCCAACTCCTCATCATCTGAATATAGCTTAAAATGTTTAAAAGGCAACTCATACACTGGAATTGGCTTTTTCTTCTCATCCTACCTTGTCGATATACGTTATTCCTCCTCTTCCTACCTTGTCGATATAGGTGATTCCTCCTCCTCCTATATCGATGTAAGCGACCTGATCAGAGAACAATTCTTCTTCTTCTTCATAGAAAATGGAGACCTGATCGATATTGGCCTCGTCCTCCTCACCGGAACCTTCTACTCCATTCTTAACGAAATATTCACTTTCGACATTACTTTCCTTCACTTCATCCTCTTATAAACCTCCATCAAAGGAATCTCCTTGTCGTCATCTCCGGACATTGGCCTCAATGGCATATTGTAATGTTTGAGATACAAAAAATACATGACATTTGTCCATATCCTGAGCAGAAAAATTTAAGAAAGATGTTTATGAGATATGGTAGTCTCCACAACACAAACGGTATTAAAGATGAATCATCTCAAAGAAAAAGGTTCAGTGGAAGTGCAAGCGAGAAAAAGATGGCTCTCATTCGTCAAAATTTTACAGACTTGAGGTGTCTTGCACAAGGTGAAAAGCTTCGCTAAACCAAACAGTTCCAAGATGCATTGCAATTATTATGTTCAAACAATAAGTTATTCCTCAAATCTTTTTCAGGAACCAAATTCTATGTTTTCCAAGCAGATGTGCTTTGCAGTCCAGCCCTCCGTCTACAAGTACAAAGTGTATGACTGTTCTTAGACCTGCTAAGATGGTAGATAGTAACAAAGTTTAGAGGAGAAACCAATAGAGATGTTATAGTAAAAAACAATAGTGTTGTTATAGTTTGTACAAGGTTCCACAAAGTGTAGTAGTACCTTACCATATAGTAGAGAAGATTGTGATGTTGCAGTGATGTTAACTGCTCTGCTTTGTATATTTATAAGACTTAACAAGAATATGTCATTATCTTGAAACTATATTTAGTTTTATGTAAAAGTTGTAGAAACCTTAATCCTCAGGTTCTTTAGACTTCTAGTACACGCAAGAAATTGGTGAAATTCCGAACTTGTCACATTCCTCTATTATTGTCTAATTCTAGATTTTCTATACCTTCATGTTCAGTATATCGTTGGTAATGGACGAGGTCATGAGGTCCATGAACCCCCCCCCCCCCCCCCTCTAATTCCATGCAGCTTCAAACACTCGTATTGGCCATGAACTACCCCCATGCCATATAGCTTCAATAGCTCGTTTATGACCTAAGTCACGCGTAACTCTGCAGGCGCTTGGTTTACTTGCTACAACTTATTCATCAACAAATATTTCCCCACAGACAATAACTTTATGACAATAGAATTCTCATTATCATTGTTTGCCAATGCAGGAGTGTTGTGTACTAGATACAAATTTTATTGTTTGCTTAATTCCACTAAATCAGATATTCTTAGAAGCCATGGAAACTATATAGAAATCTGACACATGGCTTAACCCATAATCTATAGTTTTATATGTTAAATCTTATGTTTACAAATGTGTATTCTTTTGCAAGCGAGTAAAGAAAATGAAATTAATAATTGCTTCAATAAGGCAACATAGCAATTATTGCAAATCTCTATAGTAAATGAATACATGTACCAGGCTTGTGCTGAAACTAATCCACCAAGTTTCATATTTTAGTATATTATTACAGGACAAAGCCAATGAAGGATTAAAAATAGAACCCACAATAAGTATATGATAATCGATAGGGTTAACTCTGGGTAGCAACTATCTTATATTAGACTTATGTATCAGGTGCAAGGAGTGAAGTTGCAGTCTTGCAGGTGGCATTTACGTAGCCAGAATTATCCTGCATGAAGCCAGAGGACGATATGAATACTTAGTTCTCTAAGAAGAGTCTTATAAGGATCACCTCTTCCTCTCATGCTAACCAACAATGTAACGTCTGTCCCATATCTTCCTAGCAGCTAGTGGCCCAAATACGAGAGCTACTTCTAAAGTGACTTCTTCCTAAATATAAATGACTGTCCAAAATTTCCAAGAACACTGCTGTTTTGACATCATTTCTGGACTGATGAGGTGCAATTTCTCCAGTCTTTTGATGAGCACCTGTTAAATTCTCAACCAGGTTTGCTAACTAAAAGACATGCAGAAAACTAGACGCATAACCAGATAGTATCATCAACAGCTAGGCACCATAACTTGAAGTTAGATAACTAATAAGTGTACTAGATATAAAAATAGCATATCCAAGCATCTACTACAATTAAAATCCAGTATCAGGGACCTCATTTACCTTATCGAATTGATAAATAACCATGTGTTCGAAATATTAGTGGGTCGTTACTAGAGGTATAGTTAAGTGGCAGAATAGTCGCACAATTCAGTTACAAGAGTACTAAATTGCAGAACAAGGTCAAAAGAAGGGTCAGTTATCAGGACATGCCTTCGATCAGATTTCAACTTAAGATCGTGGTGCAAGTTTCTTACTAAATGCTTCGCATCCTATATAACTTAAGTTTCACTCAAGTCAAGCATATAGAACATATAGAGAATCATGGAATCAAAACTAGTTTGGTATATATGTTAATATATAACGAATAGGATGCAGAGGACAGGGTATCAAGCAAAGAGCAAGTGAACATCACATACCAGTATAGCCCGACTAAAAGAAATCGTATCTAAGTAGGTTTAAACAGCTTAAGATCATCACGACAATTCCATAACATCCCTATATTATGACAAGAGCAGCAAACTAACTAAACCAAGCAGGTACAATTAGATAGCATTGAATTCAATTAGCACCAATGAATGAATACCACATGTACTACACAATAAATGGAACTCAATTCTATTAAACTCTTGATATATGAACGACTACTTTTACTCCGTACCACACATTAAATAGCAAAGAAACAGATAGAATCAAGATAAGGGATTTTCACATAATCATTCAAATATTATCATCAGTTAATGTACAAACCACAATAAGATAATTACTTGTGTATCACACACTCATGAATTTACGTAAAAACTGTATTACTCACATGGTTGTAGAAATCGGTAATCGGTATAAATCGGTTGAGCAACCAATTTAAGATTAATCAGTAATCGGTTGAGCAACCAATTTAAGATTAATCGGGTAATCGGGGATTAATTGGAAGGATTAATCGGAGTATTAATCGAATATTATTATAATATTTAATATATTAGTCTAATTTACAATTAAACATATCATTTTAAATAAATTCACAGGATTCATCGGATTTCCAAAATCGAATCGGTTGGTTATTTTACAGAGAATTAATCGGGATTAATCAACTGAATCGGGGATTTTTAGAACCATGATTACTCATGACAAGATTAAGTCACAAATGCATCCCGTTTGAATGTATTACTGAGATATCAAGTGCCAGCAAATCACAATACTTTATAACCACTTGACTTACATATGGTTAGATCGAAACTAGGCAAAAAAAAACAAGCAGGTTCAATATTGCAATTAATTATTAGTTAAAACAAATGACTGTGGTTAATGTCCATACGATGGAGATTCCTTTGGTTTCCACTCAATCACTAGTCTATATATGTAAAAAATTTAGCTTATTCAGTTATAATACCATTCAAAATGGTGTCTGAGGAGGGTAGCTGTACGCAGACCATGCCCCTATACAATAGGGAGGCTGTTTCCGAAGGACCCCCGACCATTACAAATACAGAAATACCAATACAGAAATGAAACCTAATACAAACTAAGAAACTCACGCACACGCAGGAGTCGAACCCCTGACCTCCTTCAAAGGAGGCCAGTGGCTCAACCACTACACCAACATGTTGTTGGCACTAGCCTATATATGTATTACTACATTTTTCAACTATTTCAATTAATTTTTACATATATAAACATGTAAAACAAAAGGGTGTTATTGATACACACTCTTTCTTTTCATTTGACTAAAATATCCTCTTACTCAAAAACAGAACTGATCAGATAGACTTCTTTACTATTGTCGCAATGCTACCATTATATTAAATTATTTTATCCTTTTTTTTTTATTATTATTATTATTATTATTATTATTATTATTATTATTATTATTATTATTATTATTATTATTATTATTATAAACATAAGTTTAAATAAATGTAAAATAAAATAAAAATATAAGTAGACCCGAAGCATTTTCCAAATAAGATAAAATAGCTCACATTTTTTCTTTGATGATAATATGGTCATACAAGATCGTCACATTAGTAAGTTTGAAAACTAGAATGGAGTTATTTAAATTAATTTTGTTCTTGGTAAACATATTTTTTATATTTGAATAAAAGTTAAAGAACATACATACATTTAGAAGTATGAAATACATAAATCAATAAAAAATTGATGCCAATATATAATTTTTGTATTAATCATGTACAAAAATATTATTATAAAAAATAATAAAAATCAAGAAAAAATTAGATAAATTGATCTAAATTTATCAACTTTCTTATCTTCAAAAAATAAAAAATAATTAATATAAATGTGATACGAACATAGTGAATTAATAAAATTTACTTTTTTTTTATTATATTTACTTCCATACATTGTTATTTGAAGGGATAACTCATTGTTTTTAATTTGGTAAATATAATTGTAAGTTATAGGTATAGGGCAACTAATAAAATTAAGAAAAATAATAAAACTTTAATAATTAAATTTAAGTTAGAAATTGATAAAATATTTTACAGAATGGTAAGATTACATGCCCGAAGGAAAAAATTGAAACAACTTTGATATATGTAAGTTAAGGTTATTTTGGTCTAAAATAAATTTAGGGTGTGCATGAATAAATTTGGGGTGTGCATAAATCACCACCCAAATAAAATTGCACAAAAAATTTATTTATTTTTGAGTAATTATCCAATAATATAGTACCAACTCAATATTTGGTAACAATTTTGAAAATTTTAGCATTTTCCTAAAATATGTCTGTTTGAATGGAAAAGGAAAGAGTGCACCTCCTATATTTGGAAAGAAAGGATCCCTACTTATTTCACAGCTGGCTACGTCATGTTTTTGTTTACTAATAGTATATACATGCGGACGTGGTTTGATATTAGTATTTGTTAATTAATCAAAACATGGTGGCCATTTTTGTTTAGTAAGGACTAAGAGCATCTCCAACGGTGTTTTGTAAAATGATTGGCTAAATATTGATTATGTAAAATTTGTTGAACCTGTAACGTGTTTTACTCCAATGGGATTGACTATATTGGTTGGCTATATTTTAAAAATGGTATGTTATTATTATTTCAAGTTGTTAAAAATAGAATGTATTATTTTTATATGGTAATTGATGATGTGGAGTTAAACTACAGGTTGTTAAAGGTTCGACAAATATAGCCAACCAATTGTGGTTATCTATATTTTTACCTAAGAGTTTTGTCCCATTGGAGTGGACAAAATTTTACAAATTCTCTATATATCTTATTTAAGGTAATTTATTTTGAATTTTACCTAAGGGCTTGACACCATTGAAGATGCTCTAAGGATTAACAAAAAATTAAGTATATGATTTAGTACTTACGAAATTTCCACCGGGAGTGATCAAGGGAAATGACTAATATACAAGGCATATTATGATAAAGTCGTAGACGTACCACATGGTTTTGGTTAGGGGAGAGCACGGATCGGATCGGATTTATGATAAAATCGAAATCGAAACCAAAATTTTTAGGGTTTTAAAATCTAAAACCAAAACCGGCAATTCGGTTTTGGATTCAAAATTGTCGGATCGGTTACAATCGGTTCGGTTTGGTTTTAAAACCGCTTCAAATAAAAATGATAAAACCGACATACCTTACTTAAATGAAAAGTACGTAAAATTAAAAATTACATTCATGAAATATTTGTTTTCTCGAAACATACAGAATTTTAATAATTAATTACTAAAGTCTATGATAAAATTTGTAGAAATAAAGAGTTGCATACAGTTGCATTCCATTCCTATGCTTAGTGTTTTTTGACTTGATTTCCTGTCTTCTCCTGCACACATAAAAGACTTTATAAGAGTTAGCTAAAGAATGACACAGAGGAGGATATTGCAGAGGATATTGTAGTTCAGCTAGATGGCGAGCAGTGTAAAATATGGTCGAAGATGAATATGATTCAGTAAAGCTCACAGCAAGTGATATCATGAGATTTCAAGCATGAATATAACTTTAGAAACATATCTGCAGGACCTTCACTAGGTACACAGCCCAACTGCATTACTTTTATTTTCAAAATTTATATGTATTCTGAATAATCAATGTACAAATGTTTTTAAAAAATATTGTTATAAAATATATAAAATATTTATTTATTTTAAATTTTCGGATCGGATTCGGGTTTTTTCGGTTCGGTTCCAACATATAACTGGAATCGAACAATCGGTTTCGATTTCGGTTTTAAATTTTTCGGATTTGGATCGGTTTTATACAGATCAATTTTTAACGGTTTCAAATTCGGATTTTTTCGAATTTTTGCTCACCCCTAATTTTGATTGGGTACCAATCTGTCTTTGATGAAACACGTCTCTAAGAGTGGAATTTGTGAATTTACCGAAAAAAGAAAAAGGAGAGAGAGTGGAATTTGTGTTGTAATTGTAAACTACATCCCAGTCAGCTTTCCAGTCATAATTTGGAATGTGGAGTAAACGCAACTAATATCCAAACTTTGCAATTAGGTGAAGAGGCGTATTTCCTTCCTTGTCTTTTTGAGTCAAAAAGGATATTAATTTATTACAGTAAAACCTCGCTAAATTAATACTCGATTAATTAATAACCTCTTTAAGTTAATAATTTCTTTCAGTCCCGACTTGGACCAGTTCAAAAAATGATTAATTTCGATAAGATAATAAGATAATAATTTTTTTGAAAAACTCTATATAATTATTGGTCCCAATAATATTATAAATTAATAATTCCTTTATAATCATAGAAATATATGTCTTACACTCATCCCTAACCTTCTTTGTTGCATTCAACAGTTCGAATGTGACAGTTTCGTAAAACATCAAAAAGTTATTGATCAATGTATTTGATGTCTTGATTGCTTTTTTACATGCAACGCACTCCAAAATGTTGTATTGTCTTTGATATCATATAAATATACATGAATCTTTATTTTGAATCTTGCTAATACCCACCGAATTTATAAACTAGCGTACATTAAATTAACTGAATCAAGTATAAACATAAATTGTTCAATTGATTCTTTTTAAATTTATAAAATTAAAATTTAATTTTGTTTGATGTCGAAAATTCTCTTTAAATTAATAATTATTAATTTATCGATTAATTAATACCTCTTTAAATTAATAAAATTCTCTAATCCCGACTATATTAATTTATAGAGGTTTTACTGTATATCAAACTCTAGTAATCCTGATAAAATGGAATGGATAAAATCCTTATGGCCATATGTTTACGCATTTGATGAGCCAGTTCAGGTAATTTCCTCCGTTACTTGTTACTCCCTGTCTCCCTTCAGATTCTTTACACTTATTTTTTTGAGGTGTCCCTCTCATTTTTTTATATTCCAAAAATAAAAAGTTTCTCTTACTATTATACCCATTATCTCATATATTTAATAATAAAAAACACTATTACACACACTACTTTCCTCCACTATCTCAAATCTATTATTAAATATTAATAGGTTCCACTACTTTACCCACTTTTCATCTAACTTTACTCATTTTTTATACATTTCTTTGGTCTCCGTGTCCATCCCCATGTAAAGAACCATGGGGGACGGAGGGAGTATCACTTAAACAAATAGGGTTTTAGAATTTTTAATCTTTACTAGCCTATAACCTGTACAAAGCATGACCTATCACATATTATTATTATGAAATAATATATTAATTATTTGATATAATATAATATTTTAATTTATTTTAATAAATTTTATTATTAATTTTAATTTTTACATATTTTTAATACTTAATTTCTTGACAAATAAATATCGTTAATTTAACGTTATTTTTAAATTTATTGATAAATATCTTAAGAACTCAATAAATATTTTTAGAAAATTATTTAGTGTAACCTAAAATCGTATAAGTAAGAATCGTAGAAAGAAGTGTGTGTGTGCGAAGATTCTAATTGGAATATAATTGAAAACGTTTATAATTCTGTAAAACGAAGTGGTTTTTGTTTTTAATAAATTATATACTCCCTCTGTCCCGTTTATATTGGCCACAATTTCTTTTTTGCATATACCAAAAGTATTGACCACGTTTCCTTAACGAAACAAATTAAGGGTTAAATATGTTAAGTTTTCAAAATATGTCAACAACTGAGAGTAAGTTTGGGAGTTTTCACTTTATTGCTAAGTACGTATTTTTTGATTGACGAACAGTATAAATGGGATAGAAGGAGTATAATTTAACTGAATTTGGAATTTTTAACACGTCTTTTTAATTTTTTTAAAAATGTGGTTTTGTGCCTTATTAGTAATTTTTTTTGTTTATGATAAATAAACTAATATTTTTAATATAATTCTTTTTAACTTGTTATTTTTAAGATGATGTTAACAACCTTATCGGTAAATTTTCTTGTTTATAATAAACAAATTACTCATTATTTTTAATATAATTTTTTAACTTATTAATTTTAGGAAGGTGTAACAATTTTTTTGAAAGGTGTTAACCAACCAACCAAATATATATTGTTTTACTTATAATAGTACAATATAGGTAGTATAGATTTTAATATAATTTTTTAAACTTAACCTAAAACCGTAGAAAAAAGAATCGTAGGAAGAAGTGTGTGCGGGCGATGATTCTAATCAGGATATAATTGAAAACGTTTATAATTCTAATATAATTTTTTTAATTTATTATTTTTAGGAAGGTGTAACAATTTTTTTGGAATGTATTAACCAACAGTGTAACCTAAAACCGTAAAAGAAACAATGGTAGAAAGAAGTGTGTGCGAACAATGATTCTAATATGGATTTAATTGAAAACGTTTATAATTCTATAAAAGATGTGGTTTTTTGTTTTTAATCAATTATATACTCCCTCCGTCCAGTTAGTTTATAATGACTACAATTTCGTTTTTGCATATACCAAAAGTATTGACCACGTTTTCTTAATGAAACATATTAAGGGTTAAATATGTTAAGTTTCTAAATATGTAAACAATTGAGAGTAAGTTTGGTAGTTTTCACTTGATTGCTAAGTACATGTTTTTTGACTGACGACCAATATAAATGGGACAGAGGGAGTATAATTGAACTGAATTTGGAATTTTTAACAAGTTTTTTTTTAATTTTTAAAAATTTATTTTTGTGCCTATTTTAAATTTTTTGTTTATAATAAATAAATTAATTTTTTAATATAATTATTTTAACTTGTTATTTTTAGGAAGGTGTTACAACTTTATTGGTAAATTTTGTTGTTTATAATTAATAAATTAATATTTTTAATATAATTTTTTTATCTTATTATTATTAGGAAGGTGTAACAATTTTTTTAGGCAAACCAACTAACCAAATATATCTTGTTTTGCTTATAATAATATAGTATAGAAGACATGCCCTAGTTTGTTTCCGTAGATGAGACAGTCACATACTTCCTCCGTTCCACTGTGTTCTGTCCATTTGATTTGGACACGGAGACCAAGAAAATGTATAAAGTCAGATAAAAAGTGGGTAAAGTGGTGGGATCTATCAATATTTAATAATAGATTTGAGATAGTGGAGGAAAGTAGTGGATGTAATAGTGTTTTATATTATAGATTTGAGATAGTGGAGGAAAGTTAGTGGGTGTAATAGTATTTTTTACTATTAAAATTTTATTATTTTTGGAATGGGTAGAAATGATGGGACATCCCAAAATAGTAAGTTGGTAAAAATGAATGGGATAGAGGGAGTACTCAATTACTCATATGTAGATTACATATCATTAAGGGGTATTTGGGTAAACTTTTTTCCAGAATAAGTCAATTTATTTTAAGACAAAGTTAGAGATTTCTAATTTTTTCCTGAAAAAATTTAACTTTTCTTTGCATCTTATAGAATGTCAAACACATATTAAATATTTGTATAAAAAAAGTTATCAAAATATGAAATTTTTACCCAAAAATAAGTTCATAAGGACTTAAAAAAAGTGAGCCAAACAAACTTTACGTAACACAAACAAATGGACTTCACAAAACACATAAATTTTCTTTTTCTTTTTCTTCTTTGTTTATATTGAAAAACAACACCTAGAGGGGGGTTGAATAGGTGTTTATGGCTAACAATGCTTATTTATGACCTGTTTTGAATTTTACCAGAAATAGCTTGCTGTTTATGATTAAGCAGTTTACAAATGGCAAGCTGATTATAACTATAGTGTAGTGCAGTAAGTAATATGCAGGAAATTAAATGTGACACAAGATCTTTTAACCAGGTTAGACCCCTAATCACCTATGGTCTACGTCCTGGTCCCTTACCAAACTTGGTAAGAGAATATATTATTGATAACTATAAAACTGATTAAAAGATCCAACAATATATCTCCCTTACACCCAGTTGCTTACAAATGGCTTGTTGTTTGCTGTGCTGAATTAACTCTCTAGGCAATACTTCCCAAGTATCCTTCTCTAGTCTAGTTCGACCCACCCAAAACCGTAAGCCAACCTTGTACAGCAACTAATCAATACAACTTGAACAATACAATAATTTGAACAATTACAACTTAACCTAATGAACCCTCTGAATGTATATATGCGTGTATATATGGGTTTGAGAGGCTTAGAAGAATTTTGAAATGTAAGCATTGAAGTTGTGTATATCTTCTTGTTTCTGCACTTTGATGGATGATATAGATGATATATAACTGAGCAAGAACAACCCTTAAATAGATGAACAAGAATATTTTGAAATCAAGCTTGAAAGGCTCCAACTGTAGAAATAATTCTTGAAGCCGTTAGAATTGATTTTTAGTCAAAGAAGAATGAAGGAACTTGATTCGGTTGAGAGGAAGAGGTATGGAGCGTGTATAGAGAAGAGAATATTGATTATGATGAAGAAGATAAGAGCATGTGGAAGGTAATGAAATAAGTCAAAAGTATCATGCTACTTTCCTTATTCAAAGCAAAGAATATATTGTCCCTCAATATAATTTAGTTATGCTCTGGCGTGATAGAATAATTCAGAGGATTCATTACAACATTTCTAAAGATGTCTCCACCAATTGCTCCTTGAAAACAGCAAGTTTATTTATTTCTGTCAGACAGAATCAGCTTGCTTTTTGTGAAAATGGTGTGCTGATTGTCCGTGCATTTAGCTTGCTGTTTGAGTCTGATGAAGCCAAATGGTAAGCTGACTTTATATGCACCTGGCTTGCCAATTGTCACTATATTCCAACTTTGGCTTACTATTTGTGACAAACTAATTATACAATCAGTAAGCTATAGTACCCTGCAAAACCAAGTTAGTACATACAGAAATAGCATTCTATTTTATATCTACCAATAAACCTAATGGTTTACTATTTGTGATCATCAAAACTTAAGGAATATCAGTCTCCCCCTTTTTGATGATTACAACTAATTTAGGAGAATTAGAATAACTCCCCCTAAATTACTGCATCTCAAAATTAGATATAAAATGATGATCTAATATGTAAGAAATATAGCACCAAAGATCATAAACCAATTAGCTCAAAACCAGTTCAAGTAAGCATGTTCAGAATAATTAAAAGCATTCTCCTAAAGTTCTCCCCCTTAATCCATCAAAAAACTAAAAATCTTAAGATCAACAAATGGTATGCCAGAATATAATGCAATCAGTATACCAATTGTAGCATGCGGATAGAATAAATGGTAAGCTAACCTGACTAGCAATTACCATCCAGCGTGCCGATTTACAGAGAACACATGCCAAGTTCCATTCGAATGGTTGAAAATCTTTCTTCAGCTAGGGGTTTTGTTTTGTGAATATATCAGCTAGTTGAAATTCTGTTGGAACAAAGACCAACTCTCTCTTACCTTTAGCAACATTATCTCTCAAGAAATGGTATCGAACATCAATATGCTTCGTTCTTGAGTGATTCACCGGATTCTTAGAAATATTAATGGTGCTAGTGTTGTCACAGTTTATTGGAACCTTTTCACACTTGATATCAAAGTCCCTTAGTGTTTGAATCATCCATAAAAGTTCAGAACAACAGCTACCAGCTGCTAGGTACTCCTCTTCAGCTGTGGATAAAGCAACAAAAGTTTGTTTCTTGCATTGCCATGAAACTAAGCTTTGTCCAAGGAATGTACAAACACCACTAGTACTTTTTCTATCAACTTGACAACCTGCATAATCTGCATCACTATACCCAACAAGATCAAAAGTATTTGTGATAGGATAGAACAATCCAAGAGTAATGGTACCACTTAAATATCAAAAAATTCTTTTAATAGCATTTAAGTGTGAATCTTTAGGATTTGATTGAAACCTTGCACAGACACATACAATATACATAATGTCAGGTCTAGAAGTAGTTAAATATAGTAAGCTTGTAAAGAATAATGTAATGTAATATGTAATAGAGGACATATATAACTCAACTAGGAAAAAAGATAAATAATATTAACTCTATACAGGGATCGTGAAATTTGAAGAACAGGCACCGACAAGGATCAAGTCACTGAAAGAATTTCATTAACATGATCAAGCCTCAGTGACAGAATATGATGTACAGATGATTCAGTAGAAGGGCCAAAAGATTCCATGTATTTATAAATTGAAAATACTGTTGTAGGCTAATAAATTGGAATGTAACGAAGGTGTGAAGATCAAGATCAGTGCTAGTCACTTGTGAACCAGACCAGTGCACTAAGTGTCAGCTCATACGAGAAGGATCAACACATTAATTCACAGAAAGAATTGCCAAAGCCTATTGACGATCAAGGACAAACATAATATCTCAAGCAGAATATTTGAAACAGAAGAGAGAAGTCCAAAAGAAGCAGCCAAAAATAGTAATACTTTGCAAAGTTATTATGCACGATTACTATGCAAGGTTACTATGCATGATTACTATGCGTGGTTACTATGCAGGTACTGTGCAAAATAGTGGTTACTGTGCAAATAGTGGTTACTGTGCAAATAGTGATTACTGTGCAAATAGTGGTACTGTGCAAATAGTGGCTGGTGGGGCCCATAGTGGTAGGTGATGAATAGTTGTACTATTCAAAAAGTGGCTGGTGTGGGGCCCACGGCGGTTGTTGGAATAGTACAGCATAGTGACTTTCTATAACCTATAAATAGGCCTGTCGTATTTCATTTCAAAACACACCTCAACACATAACTCTCTCTTCTCTCTCTTATATCTTCTCTGTGTAAGCTGCTAGACAGTCCATCTAGTAGGGAAGCCGGCTTAGCCCGCTTTCAGGAAGTGTCAGGTAGAAGGTCCTCGTGCCTAAACTATCCTTAGGAGTGTTCTGGTTTTGAAGCTAATCCATTGGATTAGAAGTTGTAAAACCCCTTCGAGTTTATTATAAATAAAGATATATTCTCGGAATTATTTTTTTTGGTGGTATCCTATTCAACCCCCCCTTCTACGATACTTCGGGACCTAACAATTGGTATCAGAGCAAACTTCTAGCGTACAGGAAGTCTAAAGATCAAAACCATGGGATTGAATTATACAGGTGTGAAGATTCCAATGCTTGACAAAGATAATTACTTTCGCTGGAAAGTAAAAATGCAACTTCATCTCTCAACCATCGTTGAAGGCTATGTAGATTGCATAGAGAAAGGACCTCATGTTCCAATGAAGGCCAACTCTGGGTGGCACTGTAGCTGCTGGAATGCCTATTCCAAAGAATGAAGCTGAGTACACAGATGAAGACTTGGAGGAGATTCACAAAGATAGGAAGACCATGAACATTTTGTTCAATGGAATCGATCAAGATATGTTTGATCATGTCCTAAGGAATGGATGCCAGTTACAGTCTCGTTGAGAAACTCCCAAGACTACAAAAGTTTTACACTTGAGAGACTGTATGGCATCCTAAAAACATATGAGCTTGAAATGCAGTAAGATGAGGAAGTAGAAAAGAGCCAGAAGAAGAGTGGAGCTGTAGCCTTGATGGCCAACAATCCAACAATCTAAGGTGGTGGAAGAATGAAGAGTGTAGAAGCCACACTAAGTTCAAAAACTTGTGAAGGTGAAGCTGAAGCTAGCAAGGGCAAGATGATTGAAGAACTTGATGCATCCTGTGGAGACGAGTCTACTTATCTGGATGAATATTTGGTATTTTTGTCAAAAAGATTCTCAAAGCTTAGATTCAAGAAGAATCCATCAGGAGCAAGGCAACTCAGAAAGAACTATCAACCCTCCAAAGATGTGGTTGAGAGATCAAAGATCAAGTGCTTTAGTTGTGGAATTACTGGTCACTTTGCCAATGAATGCAGGAAATCTCAAGCTTAGAAAGAGAAGAAGCAGTTTGAAGCTGTTGATTACAAGAAGAAATATTTTGATCTTTTCAAGCAACAAGGGAGAGCATTCGTGTCAAAAGATAGTGACTGGGCTGATGAAGGTAACTTAGATGCAGAAGAGGAGTTTGTCAATCTTGCACTCATGGAAAACGAAACTGATGAAGAAGCTAGCTCAACAAGCAAGCAGGTATTCTCTACAGTCTTAACTGATCTTTCTAAAGCTGAATGTGCTAGCACAATTGATGAAATGTCTATTGAATTGTATAACATGCATGTTACCTTGAAATCACTTAACAGAGAGAATAAGAGGATTAAAGACCTTAATGAAAAATTAAGTGATAGGAATGCTTTAATAGAAACACAGTTGATTGAGTTTGAAACTATGAGAAGAGATTTCTTGGATGCTAAAAATGAAATGATTGAGGCTATAAAGAGAGAGGAAGTTTTAAAGAAACAGTTAGTAGAGGAACATAATCTAATTGCTAAGTGGAAAGGATCAACAGTTGTAACTGAGGAAATTTATAATGTTCAAGGAATTGATTCTTTCTGCAAATTAGCAGAAGCTAAGTTAGATGTTGATAGGGAAGTTACTTCAGACTGTGATTTAGTCGAAAAAGAATGTTTTTTGAGACTTAAGCCTGTTAGCAAAGTAACTTTAACTAAATTGAATAAAATGTACGGGCCTGTCAACAAGAACTTTTTTAATGGAGAATGTAGCAATATTGAATCAGTTGAGAAAAGAAACATAGGCAACTTGTCCCACAAGCAATTGAAGGACAAGCTAGAAAATGTTAAGTCAGGTGTTAAGGACAAGAAAAAGAACAGAAATGGTAAGGTAGGGATTAACAAACACAACAATTATACACCTGATAAATATGCTCCTAGGAAAGAATGTGTAAAGTGTGGAAGTATTAATCATTTATCTACCAACTGCAAAGCTATGAAAAATCCTTTGATACCTAACATGCCTATGCTTGTGCCTGCTGTGAATGTTATGCCAAATATGTATGATCCCTCTGCTCATGCATCTAGTCAATATGCTAACATGCCATTCATGCATAATACATACTACAATGCTTTCAATATGCCACAGATGCCATGGATGATGAATAACATGTTTGCACAGACTATGCCTAACAATGCTATTAACTATAACAAATATGAGCAAGTATCAAATTCTGTCTCTCAAAGGCCCAAACCTAAAGTCAAAATTGATTTAACTCAATCTAAACTTTCGGTTAAAAGGGATTTGAAGGATAAGAAATTGGCTAACAAGGCAGGACCCAAGAAAACTTGGGTACCAAAATCAACTTGATTTTGTTTTGATGTGTGCAGGGAAACAGAAAGAATCTTTGGTATCTGGACAGTGGTTGTTCTAGGCATATGACTAGAGATTCTACCCTGCTCACTAAGCTTGAGGAAAGAGCTGGCCCTAGCATTACCTTTGGAGACAACAACAAAAGATATACTAGAGGATATGGCTTGATTTCACAAGGGAATGTTGTCATTGAAGAAGTAGCACTGGTTGAAGGACTTAAGCATAACATGCTAAGTGTCAGTCAACTGTGTGATAAAGGCCAGAATGTCTGGTTCACATCTGAAGCTTGTGTCATTTTCAAGAAAAGTGACAACAAGGTAGTGTTGACAGGAGATAGAAGAGGAAATGTGTACATTGTTGACTTCAATTCAATAAATGCAAACATGACTACATGTCTTCTCAGCAAGGCAAGTGTAGATGAAGGTTGGCTTTGGCACAAAAGATTGTCACACTTGAGTTTTAAAGCAATGAATGAGTTGGTAAAAAAGGATTTGGTTAGAGGTATTCCAAAATTGGATAACTCCAAGTATGGATTGTGTGATGCATGCCAGAAAGGGAAGCAGAAGAAGGCCTCTTTCAAATCAAAGTCAATGTCATTAATTGATCAACCCTTGCAACTACTTCACATTGATCTCTTTGGACCAGTCAATGTGTTGTCAATCTCAAAGAAGAAATACTGTGTAAGAACCCAAATTTTTGTAATATTTTCTTTTATATAATATCATATGACATTGTCAATTTGGAACCTTTTTAGTCATCCCTGTTGTTTAATGGAATTGATTGTCTGAGAAACTATATTGTTACATTCACTATGTAAGATAAAGGGAAGGTTGTTGAAGGCAAGAATCTTATTGTTAGTAAGATTTATAAAACTTGGGATTTGAGAGTTATCGGAGTATTAAAAGATTTATTAGGAATTAGGACGAGGAGTTATGGATATTCGAGGAATTTACACAATTAAGTACTTAAGGAATTACAAGGGAAATCTCTACGCGACAAAATATTATTACGAGAAATTAATTAAGATACGATGCGAATTAAAGATTAAGTGACAAGCATTGGTGGAAGAATAATGATACAAGGAATGATATTGCATGCAAGTCCCATGCAACTAAGTAGTTAGGAAAACAAACTAGCAATGCAAAGATAGCAAGAGGAATAGTAACTAATTGGTACATTGTCCAAGGAGACAAGGAGGTATGGTGGTCTAGGCACTAGACTTGCAACATGTGATACATATACATACACCTAATACCAATCAACCAACTCATCTTACTTTATTTCAACCAACACCAAAAATCAAAACAAAAACACTCTCTCCCCCCCCCTAAGCTTCATTGCTCTCGGCCAAACACAAAAAAGGGGAAGAAAAATTTTCTTTCTTCCACTTCTCTTCACTCTTAATTCAAGGCAAAAATCCTAGGTACTCTACATCATATAAGGAAGGTATACTATGAATTCCAACCCTTTTCATCCATTAGTTTTCAAGTTATAAATTGTTGAAGTTTTGTTGAATAGTAACAATGTTGAGTTTTCTTTTAGATCTTGAGTTGTAAGGATTGTGGGAGCTCATCCAAGGTGTTCTTGAGACTTGTAAGGCATACCCAAGGCTCCTAGATACTCATGAAGGTATAAAAACCCTAACCCTTCTTGGCCATGTAGTATTTGTGATGTTTAATGTTAGATCCATGGTTATTAGTGTAAATCTTGGACATATAAGTTATGGATGATGTAGATCTTGAGTTTAAAGGTTGTGGTTGTGATTTTTAAGCTTGTGGTTAGTGTATGTAACTCCATGTATGTTATAGAGTATGATCTTGGTGGTTTAGATGATGGTTGTGATGTTTATATAAGATTCTTGGCTTGCCAATTGTCACTATATTCCAACTTTGGCTTTCTATTTGTGACAAACTAATTATACAATCAGTAAGCTATAGTACCCTGCAAAACCAAGTTAGTACATACAGAAATAGCATGCTATTTTATATCTACCAATAAACCAAATGGTTTACTATTTGTGATCATCAAAACTTAAGGAATATCAATCTCCCCCTTTTTGATGATTACAACTAATTTAGGAGAATTAGAATAACTCCCCCTAAATTACTGCATCTCAAAATTAGATATAAAATGATGATCTAATATGTAAGAAATATAGCACCAAAGATCATAAACCAATTAGCTCAAAACCAGTTCAAGTAAACATGTTCAGAATAATTAAAGCATTCTCCTAAAGTTCTCCCCCTTAATCCATCAAAAAACTAAAAATCTTAAGATCAACAAATGGTATGCCAGAATATAATGCAATCAGTATACCAATTGTAGCATGCGGATAGAATAAATGGTAAGCTAACCTGACTAGCAATTACCATCCAGCGTGCCGATTTACAGAGAACACATGCCAAGTTCCATTCGAATGGTTGAAAATCTTTCTTCAGCTAGGGGTTTTGTTTTGTGAATATATCAGCTAGTTGAAATTCTGTTGGAACAAAGACCAACTCTCTCTTACCTTTAGCAACATTATCTCTCAAGAAATGGTATCGAACATCAATATGCTTCGTTCTTGAGTGATTCACCGGATTCTTAGAAATATTAATGGTGCTAGTGTTGTCACAGTTTATTGGAACCTTTTCACACTTGATATCAAAGTCCCTTAGTGTTTGAATCATCCATAAAAGTTGAGAACAACAGCTACCAGCTGCTAGGTACTCCTCTTTATCTGTGGATAAAGCAACAGAAGTTTGTTTCTTGCATTGCCATGAAACTAAGCTTTGTCCAAGGAATGTACAAACACCACTAGTACTTTTTCTATCAACTTGACAACCTGCATAATCTGCATCACTATACCCAACAAGATCAAAAGTATTTGTGATAGGATAGAACAATCCAAGAGTAATGGTACCACTTAAATATCAAAAAATTCTTTTAATAGCATTTAAGTGTGAATCTTTAGGATTTGATTGAAACCTTGCACAGACACATACAATATACATAATGTCAGGTCTAGAAGTAGTTAAATATAGTAAGCTTGTAAAGCATAATGTAATGTAATATGTAATAGAGGACATATATAACTAAACTAGGATAAAAGATAAATAATATTAACTCTATACAGGGATCGTGAAATTTGAAGAACAGGCACCGACAAGGATCAAGTCGCTGAAAGAATTTCATTAACATGATCAAGCCTCAGTGACAGAATAAAATGTACAGATGATTCAGTTGAAGGGCCAAATGATTCCATGTATTTATAAATTGAAGATACTGCTGTAGGCTAATAAATTGGAATGTAACGAAGGTGTGAAGATCAAGATCAGTGCTAGTCACTTGTGAACCAGACCAGTGCACTAAGTGTCAGCTCATACGAGAAGGATCAACACATTAATTCACAGAAAGAATTGCCAAAGCCTATTGACGATCAAGGACAAACATAATATCTCAAGCAGAATATTTGAAACAGAAGAGAGAAGCCCAAAAGAAGCAGCCAAAAATAGTAATACTTTGCAAAGTTATTATGCACGATTACTATGCATGATTACTATGCGTGGTTACTATGCAGGTACTGTGCAAAATAGTGGTTACTGTGCAAATAGTGGTTACTGTGCAAATAGTGATTACTGTGCAAATAGTGGTACTGTGCAAATAGTGGCTGGTGGGGCCCACAGTGGTAGGTGATGAATAGTGGTACTATTCAAAAAGTGGCTGGTGTGGGGCCCACGGGGGTTGTTGGAATAGTACAGCATAGTGACTTTCTATAACCTATAAATAGGCCTGTTGTATTTCATTTCAAAACACACCTCAACACACAACTCTCTCTTCTCTCTCTTATATCTTCTCTGTGTAAGCTGCTAGACAGTCCATCTAGTAGGGAAGCCGGCTTAGCCCACTTTCAGGAAGTGTCAGGTAGAAGGTCCTCGTGCCTAAATTATCCTTAGGAGTGTTCTGGTTTTGAAGCTAATCCATTGGATTAGAAGTTGTAACACCCCTTCGAGTTTATTTTAAATAAAGATATATTCTCGGAATTATTTTTTTTGGTGGTATCCTATTCAACCCCCCTTCTACGATACTTCGGGACCTAACAATTGGTATCAGAGCAAACTTCTAGCGTACAGGAAGTCTAAAGATCAAAACCATGGGAATGAATTATACAGGTGTGAAGATTCCAATGCTTGACAAAGATAATTACTTTCACTGGAAAGTAAAAATGCAACTTCATCTCTCAACCATCGTTGAAGGCTATGTAGATTGCATAGAGAAAGGACCTCATGTTCCAATGAAGGCCAACTCTGGGTGGCACTGTAGCTGCTGGAAGGCCTATTCCAAAGAATGAAGCTGAGTACACAGATGAAGACTTGGAGGAGATTCACAAAGATAGGAAGACCATGAACATTTTGTTCAATGGAATCGATCAAGATATGTTTGATCATGTCCTAAGGAATGGATGCCAGTTACAGTCTCGTTGAGAAACTCCCAAGACTACAAAAGTTTTACACTTGAGAGACTGTATGGCATCCTAAAAACATATGAGCTTGAAATGCAGTAAGATGAGGAAGTAGAAAAGAGCCAGAAGAAGAGTGGAGCTGTAGCCTTGATGGCTAACAATCCAACAATCTAAGGTGGTGGAAGAATGAAGAGTGTAGAAGCCACACTAAGTTCAAAAACTTGTGAAGGTGAAGCTGAAGCTAGCAAGGGCAAGATGATTGAAGAACTTGATGCATCCTGTGGAGACGAGTCTACTTATCTGGATGAATATTTGGTATTTTTGTCAAAAAGATTCTCAAAGCCTAGATTCAAGAAGAATCCATCAGGAGCAATGCAACTCAGAAAGAACCATCAACCCTCCAAAGATGTGGTTGAGAGATCAAAGATCAAGTGCTTTAGTTGTGGAATTACTGGTCACTTTGCCAATGAATGCAGGAAATCTCAAGCTGAGAAAGAGAAGAAGCAGTTTGAAGCTGTTGATTACAAGAAGAAATATTTTGATCTTCTCAAGCAACAAGGGAGAGCATTCGTGTCAAAAGATAGTGACTGGGCTGATGAAGGTAACTTAGATGCAGAAGAGGAGTTTGTCAATCTTGCACTCATGGAAAACGAAACTGATGAAGAAGCTAGCTCAGCAAGCAAGCAGGTATTCTCTACAGTCTTAACTGATCTTTCTAAAGCTGAATGTGCTAGCACAATTGATGAAATGTCTATTGAATTGTATAACATGCATGTTACCTTGAAATCACTTAACAGAGAGAATAAGAGGATTAAAGACCTTAATGAAAAATTAAGTGATAG
Source organism: Saposhnikovia divaricata (assembly GCA_036435485.1). Classification (NCBI taxonomy): domain Eukaryota; kingdom Viridiplantae; phylum Streptophyta; class Magnoliopsida; order Apiales; family Apiaceae; genus Saposhnikovia; species Saposhnikovia divaricata. Next base: position 136,543,950 of record CM071599.1, on the reverse strand, counting down.
GAATGCTTTAATAGAAACACAGTTGATTGAGTTTGAAACTATGAGAAGAGATTTCTTGGATGCTAAAAATGAAATGATTGAGGCTATAAAGAGAGAGGAAGTTTTAAAGAAACAGTTAGTAGAGGAACATAATCTAATTGCTAAGTGGAAAGGATCAACAGTTGTAACTGAGGAAATTTATAATGTTCAAGGAATTGATTCTTTCTGCAAATTAGCAGAAGCTAAGTTAGATGTTGATTGGGAAGTTACTTCAGACTGTGATTTAGTCGAAAAAGAATGTTCTTTGAGACTTAAGCCTGTTAGCAAAGTAACTTTAACTAAATTGAATAAAATGTACGGGCCTGTCAACAAGAACTTTTTTAATGGAGAATGTAGCAATATTGAATCAGTTGAGAAAAGAAACATAGGCAACTTGTCCCACAAGCAATTGAAGGACAAGCTAGAAAATGTTAAGTCAGGTGTTAAGGACAAGAAAAAGAACAGAAATGGTAAGGTAGGGATTAACAAACACAACAATTATACACCTGATAAATATGCTCCTAGGAAAGAATGTGTAAAGTGTGGAAGTATTAATCATTTATCTACCAACTGCAAAGCTATGAAAAATCCTTTGATACCTAACATGCCTATGCTTGTGCCTGCTGTGAATGTTATGCCAAATATGTATGATCCCTCTGCTCATGCATCTAGTCAATATGCTAACATGCCATTCATGCATAATACATACTACAATGCTTTCAATATGCCACAGATGCCATGGATGATGAATAACATGTTTGCACAGACTATGCCTAACAATGCTATTAACTATAACAAATATGAGCAAGTATCAAATTCTGTCTCTCAAAGGCCCAAACCTAAAGTCAAAATTGATTTAACTCAATCTAAACTTTCGGTTAAAAGGGATTTGAAGGATAAGAAATTGGCTAACAAGGCAGGACCCAAGAAAACTTGGGTACCAAAATCAACTTGATTTTGTTTTGATGTGTGCAGGGAAACAGAAAGAATCTTTGGTATCTGGACAGTGGTTGTTCTAGGCATATGACTAGAGATTCTACCCTGCTCACTAAGCTTGAGGAAAGAGCTGGCCCTAGCATTACCTTTGGAGACAACAACAAAGGATATACTAGAGGATATGGCTTGATTTCACAAGGGAATGTTGTCATTGAAGAAGTAGCACTGGTTGAAGGACTTAAGCATAACTTGCTAAGTGTCAGTCAACTGTGTGATAAAGGCCAGAATGTCTGGTTCACATCTGAAGCTTGTGTCATTTTCAAGAAAAGTGACAACAAGGTAGTGTTGACAGGAGATAGAAGAGGAAATGTGTACATTGTTGACTTCAATTCAATAAATGCAAACATGACTACATGTCTTCTCAGCAAGGCAAGTGTAGATGAAGGTTGGCTTTGGCACAAAAGATTGTCACACTTGAGTTTTAAAGCAATGAATGAGTTGGTAAAAAAGGATTTGGTTAGAGGTATTCCAAAATTGGATAACTCCAAGGATGGATTGTGTGATGCATGCCAGAAAGGGAAGCAGAAGAAGGCCTCTTTCAAATCAAAGTCAATGTCATTAATTGATCAACCCTTGCAACTACTTCACATGGATCTCTTTGGACCAGTCAATTTGTTGTCAATCTCAAAGAAGAAATACTGTGTAAGAACCCAAACTTTTGTAATATTTTCTTTTATATAATATCATATGACATTGTCAATTTGGAACCTTTTTAGTCATCCCTGTTGTTTAATGGAATTGATTGTCTGAGAAACTATATTGTTACATTCACTATGTAAGATAAAGGGAAGGTTGTTGAAGGCAAGAATCTTATTGTTAGTAAGATTTATAAAACTTGGGATTTGAGAGTTATCGGAGTATTAAAAGATTTATTAGGAATTAGGACGAGGAGTTATGGATATTCGAGGAATTTACACAATTAAGTACTTAAGGAATTACAAGGGAAATCTCTACACGACAAAATATTATTACGAGAAATTAATTAAGATACGATGCGAATTAAAGATTAAGTGACAAGCATTGGTGGAAGAATAATGATACAAGGAATGATATTGCATGCAAGTCCCATGCAACTAAGTAGTTAGGAAAACAAACTAGCAATGCAAAGATAGCAAGAGGAATAGTAACTAATTGGTACATTGTCCAAGGAGACAAGGAGGTATGGTGGTCTAGGCACTAGACTTGCAACATGTGATACATATACATACACCTAATACCAATCAACCAACTCATCTTACTTTATTTCAACCAACACCAAAAATCAAAACAAAAACACTCTCTCCCCCCCCAAGCTTCATTGCTCTCGGCCAAACACAAAAAAGGGGAAGAAAAATTTTATTTCTTCCACTTCTCTTCACTCTTAATTCAAGGCAAAAATCCTAGGTACTCTACATCATATAAGGAAGGTATACTATGAATTCCAACCCTTTTCATCCATTAGTTTTCAAGTTAAAAATTGTTGAAGTTTTGTTGAATAGTAACAATGTTGAGTTTTCTTTTAGATCTTGAGTTGTAAGGATTGTAAGAGCTCATCCAAGGTGTTCTTGAGACTTGTAAGGCATACCCAAGGCTCCTAGATACTCATGAAGGTATAAAAACCCTAACCCTTCTTGGCCATGTAGTATTTGTGATGTTTAATGTTAGATCCATGGTTATTAGTGTAAATCTTGGACATATAAGTTATGGATGATGTAGATCTTGAGTTTAAAGGTTGTGGTTGTGATTTTTAAGCTTGTGGTTAGTGTATGTAACTCCATGTATGTTATAGAGTATGATCTTGGTGGTTTAGATGATGGTTGTGATGTTTATATAAGATTCTTGGTTGGTTATGTGGTAAAAGCATGCTGAGTATTTTTCCAGGAACTTGTACTGTCTTGTAGAAGGGTTTTGAACCCCTAAATCTTGTCCCCTGAAGTCCTAATATATATTACTGGAAAGGTATTTGAATGTATTTTCCAGAAATATAAGGTTCATGACTTGGTGATGTATAGATTTTGAGTTATGGCCTGAGAAGTGAAATGTGTTTCTGGAATCCGGACTGCACTAAATGGTCCCCTTGTGAACCTTGTTTAAACCCCTAAAAATTTATGTAGGATCATGGAAAAATTAGAGAAGCTAGTAAATGCAGTGGTGAAGGCTACCCAAAAAGAATTTGATTAAAATATGTATTTTTCAATTTTATAAAAATGTTAGAGTAAAATTCGCGAAAGTGAAAAAGTCGTAAGTGAAGTGTAATTTAAGGGGGAATGGATATGATTCGGATGTGGTAACCAAATTAAGTCTAATAAGTGACGAGCGTAACCGAGTGATGACATAAACCTATAGTGGGGCTAGAGGGTCTTAAGACGAAGTCATTAAGTTAATTTTGTACCCCCTGAAACCTCGCAATTAAAAGAGATATTGTTAAGGTACTAACGAACGGCTATTGCTTATGTATAGATCGTTCCACTCCGCAAGCTCGACCACCCCAACCTCACCAAGGCAAGTTTACTTTTCAAAACTTACATATACAAGGACTTTCACTATTGTGTTTGTAGTTTTCAATCGTATCAAATGTTTATGCTTATCGAAGTATTGATGAAATTGAGATGTATAAGCACATTTATGTTTGCACCCCTTGAACTTAGAATGAAATGTTTTCTTCCGACAACGACTTTAGCAATAGAGGTCGTAGCGGTCCATATATACTATTGACCGGGGAGCGGTATATTATTATATCGTAAATAAATTGCGAAAACCCGAAGGGTCATTCGGGAAGTATCGTATACTCAAGTAATTATTTTTATATCATCATAAATACTCAAAATACCTATCTTGGATTCAAAGCTAATTTAATTTAATTATTATTTTATTAATTATTAATATTAAATCTTAAAATATCATTTATTAATTATGGTTCATTATTTTAAAGACAAAGCTAATCCAAGATACTTTTAGCACTTTCGAACTCGAACTCTTTCGAACTCAAAACATTTTCGAAAACCCCCGGTCAGGTTTTGCTTCTTATACGATTTCAAGAATCATCGATCGACTGATGTCGGACCTCAATTACTCAGTTTTCAATCAAAATCAAGTTTTTAAAAGAAAAGAAAAAGGGACACTGGCAGGTGTGGGAACCGTTGACGAACGATTCCCGAGATGTGTAAGCGGCCGTGAGCCAGGTGGTCCATCAATTATTATTCCGGCCCAGTTGTTGCCGAAGGATGATTACGGATGTAGTTTTCATCGAGGGTGATTACGGATGTAGTTTCTATCCTTCTACCGGTAGAGAAGACCCGCGGATTATTGGACTTGGATGTGGCGACTGATCATCGTCAATCCCTGTCAGGTTTTATGTTTTCTTTAAGTCCCACTCCTCCATTTTGGAAAATGCTCTGACACTGCTTCTTAGGCTTATGTGCCAAGTTGCTGATAGTGTTCTATTTTGATGAGAAAGATGTTGACTCTATGCAGTATCTAGAACTGCAAGTTATTTTGAAAACAAGGGCACGCATTGGTGCACCTCTGAAATTTATCAATGATGACAAATGATTTTATAACTGATTGATAAAAATGAGTTTAATAATTTCTAAACACATGTAATGTTATATTGCTTATCTTATACATATATTTCTTACTGAGCTATAGTTGCTCACTCTTGCTTGTTTTCAAATTTACAAACACAACAGCTAAGAGAAATGGCAAGACCCAGACAGACTGCCCGAAAGCAGGTGACTAGACCCGAGGCAGCAGTTGAGATTCCACCGGTAGGCCCCATTAGCCGGATTGGTTGGCAACTTTTGTTAGTACGTTCTATTTATAAGTATGACCTGTGCAAAGCAGTATACCGTAACAAACTTTCAAGCCGCCAACTCCGCTTCATATCGAAGTGTTGCTGGTAGCATAAATGTTATTTAATTCGGTCTGTAATAACTCTGAAACTTTTACTTCTGCTTAATCAATTGTGTGACGTTTCTGAGACTCTAACCTGTGTGTGTGTGTGTGCGGTGTGAGTTTATTGTGGGGTCGATGGCTGTTTTATATATTATGTGCAAAAACAGCTATGTTATTAATGGAAAATGGACCGTGAGCGCCTAGATCTCCGACCCCGGATCTGGGGGTGTCACATACTGTCTTGTGATTATTGATGATTTCTCAAAATTCTCTTGGACATTCTTTCTGCACTCTAAGGATGAGGCAGGTAAAGTCATTATAAATCACATCAAGATAGTCGACAATAATCCTTTACTCAAAGTAAGGAGAATCAGAAGTGACAACGGAATTGAGTTTAAGAATTCTGTAATAAGAGAGTTTTGTGAAGAAGAAGGAATTATCCAAGAATTCTCTACACCAAGAACTCCTCAACAAAATGGTGTAGTGGAAAGAAAGAACAGAACTCTAATTGAAGCTGCAAGAACAATGCTTGTAGAGTCTAAGCTACCAACATACTTCTGGGCAAAAGCTATAAACACTGCATGCTACACTCAGAATATTTCTTTGGTCAATCAAGCAAAAGGCATGACACCCTATCAACTTTTCAGACCCTGAGGCCTTTGAGAGAGAGCATGATGAGGCACTGATGCGAGATACCGAGGATCCTGAGGAGGATATGGGTACTGACCCTGAGCTTGGCCCCTGGATTACGCTGATAGGGGATACTGATGATGAGGATCCCGAGGAGGAGCCCTTTGAGCCTGAGCCTGAGCCTGTTACCCCCTCTCCTGTAGCTACTGACGAGAAGAGTGTGAGATCCGGTGAGGGCCGTGTTGTGTCACCCCCACCCTCTCCGCAGTCATCGAGCCCTGTTTCATCGGACGGTGACTCCGAGGATGATACTTCTGGCGAGGAGGAGCTTGACCCTACCCCTGCTCCTGCTCCTGCTACTGCTCCTGCACCTGCTCCTGTTCCTGTCATACCACCCCCGCCGATGGACCTACCCCCAGTGTCGAGCACTGAGCACGCCTACGTGGTGAAGTTCCTGACCCGAGACTTACTTTCTGCAGAGGCCAGACTTAATAAGGCGAGGCGGGCAATAGTAGAGGAGCGCGAGGCGCGATTGAGGATTCAGGCTGAGATTAGGACTGCTGTTGATAGGAGGACTAGGGCTCGACTCCAAAGGATTGAGAGGAGAAGTCGCGCGAGGATTCTTGGTTTAGGGATCCGCGGGGGCGGAGTGATCCAGGCTAGGGATGCTAGGCGTGTTGTGCGTCGTGCATTTTCCCGAGTGAGGGCCTTGCTCCGTCGCGGTGCGACCCCATGATGTGTTACGGATAGCTCAGTCCTCTAGGTTCATATGACATTAGTGTGTCGATTTTGCGGGATAGTTGACTTGTGCAATGGTATCCTTTCTGACCAGTGGATGAGTAGACTGACCTACAGATATGTAGATGTGACTCCAGATAGTGTGTACGGATGTAGCCCTACTTTTGTGTAGCCCTGACGATTCAGATGATGTACTTGTTATTGTTCCGCTTTTGCTATACTTCGACATCGGAACTATGTATTAGGCTCTAACATCCAAACTTTGTGATAACTCTTGTACCGTACTTATTTAGTTTCAGTTTCCTTGATATTGTCTCAACTACCTTACTTTCCGATGCCATGCTTTACTGTTTTGATATACAACTGTAAATATACAATTGCTACAAGCCGCAAATGCAACCATGCTGTTTCAAATTTTTGACATGAGATTTCAAATTGTTCTCTACAAATTCCAAAAATGTTCCTACAAATTTTAAAATAATTTTTTCAAAAAAAAAAAAATTTTTTTTTGAGGTTTTGAATTCTTGAAAACTCCTGCAAATGTTTTCGCACCCCACAGAGATTTTTTCCCAAAAATGTTTTGACATTTTATCTCCAGCATCGGGTTATTAAAACTTTTGAAACTTCCACCCTTATAAGGAGGAACGATACGTTCCTGACCCGTGTAAACGCTGTCAGGTAATTAGAAAACCCTAACCCATTTCTTGTTTCATTATCAGAATCATGCCACCCAGAAGAATGAACACTCGAGCTCACCCGGTCAGTTCTGAAGGCCAGGGTGGCCACCATGGGACCGGAGGCCACCAGAACCATGAAGGGGAGAATGTGAACCTGAGTGAGGATGAGGGCACCGATCATAACTTGTTTGATGACTCTGAGTATGACGAAGAAGAAGCTGGTGATGACACCCGAGAGGTAGAACATCTAAGGGGAGGCCCTATGGAACAGTTCATGGAACTACTTAGGCAGAACTTGGACCGTCCCCCGGTTCAACAACCACCTAGCAATGCGAATGCAAATGCCTTCCGGAATTTCAAATCCCTGAAACCCCCAGAATTTAAAGGAACTTCAGATCCGGTTGAGGCCAGAGCCTGGCTGAAGGAAATGGAAAAATCTTTCGAGATACTAGGTGTCGCTGAGGAGCAGAAGACTGTTTTCGCCACCTACCTCCTGAAAGGTGAGGCAAACTCTTGGTGGGAAGCTAAGAGGAATTTGGAAGGAAGATGTGTGGTGACCTGGGAGAGGTTTAGCGAGCTGTTATTGGAAATGTACTTTCCTAGGTTCATGGAGACACAAATGGAGCTGAAGTTTTTGGAACTAAAGCAAGGTAACATGACGGTGGCCGAGTATGAGGCCAAATTCACTGAGCTGTCGAGGTTTGTGCCGGAATATGTGAACTCTGAGGCAAAGAGGGCCCGAAGGTTTCAATTGGGGCTAAAGCAATGGATTCAGAATCGTGTGGCGGTTCTTGAGTTGACAGACTATGCCACCCTGGTACAGAAAGCATCAATTGTTGAGGCTGGGAGTGAATAGATGCAGAAGGAGAGGGAAGGAAAGAAGAGGAATTTTGATAGTCGAAAGGGAAACTCTGCTGGTGGGAGCTTTCCGAGCAAATTTAAGCGAAGGACGATGTCCCAACCCAGCGGAAACTTTGGAACCAAGAGAGCTGAAAGTTGGAGTGTGGGCCAGAGCGTCCGACCACAGGGATCGTCTTACTCTACCCCATCCCGAGCCCTACCCCCGGATTACAATAAGTGTGGAAGGAAACATGCGGGCGTGTGTAACCTATAGGATGTGAAGTGCTTCAAGTGTGGGCTGACAGGACATTATGCTAACGCCTGTCAAGGAACTAGTAACAACACCAATGCCGGAGGTAATTGCTTCAAGTATGGGAAACCAGGGCACCGAATGAGGGAATGTATGTCCTCTGGGCCAGCTACGTCAAGAGTGAGTGGAACTGCTTCTAACAAGGCCCCTACTGCAAGAACTTTTAACATGACAGTGCAAGATGCCGTGAGGAACACGGATGTGATTGCAGGTACTCTACTACTCAACTCAGTTAAGGCAAATGTTTTATTTGATTCGGGAGCTACCAAGTCTTTCATATCTCTAGAATTTGTATGTCAGTTAGGCCTTAATGCTGAACCATTGAAAGACAGATTGCAAGTAGAGATAGCTAATCATGAAATTATCCCTGTTAGCCAAGTATGTCCAGGTTGTGACCTAGAAATAGAAGGGCTACACTTTCGGGTAGATTTAATACCTTTTAAACTAGGAGAGTTTGACGTAATAGTAGGTATGGATTGGTTAACAACCCACGGAGCCCAGACTGATTGTGTAAAGAAGAAAGTAAGTTTGAGACTGCCAGGGGACGAGGAAGTAGTGTTTAGTGGAAAACGGCAAAACCAAATGTTCCTGACTATGATTCAAGCTAAGAAGCTGTTACGTAAAGGATGCGAAGCCTATTTAGCCTATGTGAAGGATACCAAGAAGGAGGCACCAAACCTACAGGAAATCCCTGTCGTTAATGAGTTGCGGACGTATTTCCGGATGATCTTCCCGGACTACCACCTGATAGAGACATCGAGTTCGCTATAGACTTAGTTCCGGGTACAGCCCCAATTTCGAAAGCCCCATATCGGCTAGCCCCAATGGAGATGAGAGAGCTGGCCACTCAGTTACAAGAGTTGTTGGATAAACGGATGATAAGACCTAGTGTGTCACCGTGGGGAGCCCCGGTGTTATTCGTGAAAAAGAAGGATGGTAATATGAGATTATGTATAGACTACAGGGAGTTGAATAAGGTGACTATAAAGAATAAATATCCCTTGCCCAGAATAGATGACCTGTTTGATCAACTAAAGGACGCAGTTTATTTTTCTAAAATTGATTTGAGGACCGGGTACCACCAATTAAGGATTAAGCCAGAAGATATACCAAAGACGGCCTTTCGCACCCGGTACGGACACTATGAGTTCCTAGTGATGTCATTTGGGCTAACGAATGCCCCTGCAGCTTTCATGGACTTAATGAATCGAGTCTTCAAGAAGTACTTGGACAAGTGTGTTATAGTCTTCATCGATGACATCTTGATTTATTCCAAGACGAAAGAGGAACATGCAGAGCACTTGAGGATTGTATTGGGAGCATTGAAAGAAGAAAAGTTGTACGCTAAGTTCTCGAAGTGTGAATTTTGGTTGAAGGAAGTTCAGTTTTTAGGGCATGTGATTAGCGATCAAGGCATTCTAGTGGACCCAGCCAAAATAGAGGCTGTGTCAAATTGGGAGAGACCAACCACTCCGACAGAGGTGAGAAGTTTTATAGGATTGGCTGGCTACTATAGAAGGTTTGTCCAAGACTTTGCCAAGATAGCAGCCCCTTTGACCCGACTAACTCGCAAGACCGAGAAGTTTGTGTGGACTGAAAAATGCGAAGAGAGCTTTCAAGAGTTGAAAAAGAGGTTGGTGACAGCACCAGTACTAGCCCTACCTGACGATAAGGGAGATTTTGTGATTTATAGCGACGCATCCCATAAAGGTTTAGGGTGTGTGCTTATGTAGCACGGTAAAGTGATTGCTTCTGCGTCCAGACAACTTAAGGAGTACGAGATAAGATACCCCACCCATGATTTGGAATTAGCGGAGATAGTTTTCGCTTTGAAGATCTGGAGACATTATCTTTACGGAGAAAAGTGTGAAATCTACATGGATCACAAGAGATTAAAGTACATATTCACTCAGAAAGAGTTAAACAGGAGGCAAAGGAGATGGATAGAGCTAATCAAAGATTATGATTGTGAGATTCATTATCACCTAGGGAAGGCCAACGTGGTGGCCGATGCACTTAGCCGAAAGGAGAAACTCAAGATGATAACGTCAGTGGACGAATTGATCAAGGACCTTGAGAAACTGGAGATTGAAGTGAGGTTACCAGGAATTGGACAAGAGAGTCTAATGGAAATAAGAGTCCAACCACCGCTATTAGAAAAGATTAAGTTATGCCAGGAAAAGAAGATAGAAGAAGAAAAGAATTCGATGGAGAAAATTTTGACTGGCGAGGAAATAAGTGTGAAAAGGACGGGAATGGAATTATGAGGTACACATCTAGGATATGGATCCCGAACGTTCAGGAATTAAAAGACGAGATCTTGCAAGAGGCTCATAGTTCAAGGTACTCAATTCACCCTGGAGGCACTAAGATGTATAGATATTTGAGAGAATACTATTGGTGGCCAAATATGAAGAAGGACGTGGCAGAATGGGTAAGTAAATGTTTGACATGTCAAAGGGTAAAGGCCGAACACCAGAGGCCCATTGGATTGTTGCAACCCTTAGAGATACCCGAGTGGAAGTGGGAGCATATTGCGATGGACTTTGTGGTCGGACTACCAAGGACCAAGACTAATCATGATGCCATTTGGGTAATTATCGATAGATTGACCAAGTCAGCACATTTTCTTCCAATTAATGAGAGATACACTGTCGACAAGCTGGTGGATATTTACTTAAAGGAGATTGTGGTTAGGCATGGGGTTCCTGTGAGCATTGTATCTGATAGAGACCCAAGGTTCAACTCCAGGTTCTGGAGGAGTTTTCAGGATTGTGTGGGGACCAAGTTAAACATGAGTACTGCATACCACCCCCAATCAGACGGACAGAGTGAGAGAACCATCCAGACCATAGAGGACATGTTGAGAGTATGTGCCATAGATTTCAAGGGAAGTTGGGATGACCACTTGCCGTTGATCGAATTTTCCTACAACAACAGTTACCATGCGAGTATAAGGATGCCCCCATATGAAGCTTTATACGGACGAAGATGTCAGTCTCCCTTGTGTTGGGAAGAAGTTGGAGAGCGGAAGATTTTAGGGCCTGAACTGGTCCAACAGACGAGAGAAACTATCGAACTCATAAGAGGACGGCTGGTAGCGGCCCAAGACAGACAGAAGAAGTATGCGGACCAGACCCGTAAGGACAAAGAATATGAGGTAGGAGAATTTGTGATGTTAAAGGTATCACCGTGGAAGGGATTGATGAGATTTGGTAAGAAGGGGAAGCTAAGCCCGAGATTTATTGGACCTTTTGAAATCTTGAGACGAGTTGGAAAGTTAGCCTATGAATTGGCTTTACCCCCAAGCTTGCAGCAAGTACATAATGTGTTCCATGTGTCCATGCTACGACCCTACCATACCGACTTCCGACACGTGATAGAATATGACCAAGTGGATCTGCAGCCAGACTTAACCTATGTGGAGCAACCCGTAGAAATCATGGATAGAAAAGAACAGGTGCTGAGGAACAAGGTTGTCAAACTAGCGAGAGTTCTGTGGAGGAACCAGAATGTCGAAGAATCAACATGGGAACTAGAGAGCACGATGCGTGAAAAGCACCCCCAACTGTTTTCAACCTGATTCCGGGACGGAATCCTTTTAAGGAGGGGAGGCTGTAAGAACCCTAATTTTTGTAATATTTTCTTTTATATAATATCATATGACATTGTCAATTGGAACCTTTTTAGTCATCCCTGTTGTTTAATGGAATTGATTGTCCGAGAAACTATGTTGTTACATTCACTATGTAAGATAAAGGGAAGGTTGTTGAAGGCAAGAATCTTATTGTTAGTAAGATTTATAAAACTTGGGATTTGAGAGTTATTGGAGTATTAAAAGATTTATTAGGAATTAGGACGAGGAGTTATGGATATTCGAGGAATTTACACAATTAAGTACTTAAGGAATTACAAGGGAAATCTCTACGTGACAAAATATTATTACGAGAAATTAATTAAGATACGATGCGAAATAAAGATTAAGTGACAAACATTGGTGGAAGAATAATGATACAAGGAATGATATTGCATGCAAGTCCCATGCAACTAAGTAGTTAGGAAAACAAACTAGCAATGCAAAGATAGCAAGAGGAATAGTAACTAGTTGGTACATTGTCCAAGGAGACAAGGAGGTATGGTGGTCTAGGCCCTAGACTTGCAACATGTGATACATATACATACACCTAATACCAATCAACCAACTCATCTTACTTTATTTCAACCAACACCAAAAATCAAAACAAAAACACTCTCTCCCCCCCAAGCTTCATTGCTCTCGGCCAAACACAAAAAAGGGGAAGAAAAATTTTCTTTCTTCCACTTCTCTTCACTATTAATTCAAGGCAAAAATCCTAGGTACTCTACATCATATAAGGAAGGTATACTATGAATTCCAACCCTTTTCATCCATTAGTTTTCAAGTTATAAATTGTTGAAGTTTTGTTGAATAGTAACAATGTTGAGTTTTCTTTTAGATCTTGAGTTGTAAGGATTGTAGGAGCTCATCCAAGGTGTTCTTGAGACTTGTAAGGCATACACAAGGCTCCTAGATACTCAAGAAGGTATAAAAACCTAACCCCTCTTGGCCATGTAGTATTTGTGATGTTTAATGTTAGATCCATGGTTATTAGTGTAAATCTTGGACATATAAGTTATGGATGATGTTGATCTTGAGTTTAAAGGTTGTGGTTGTGATTTTTTAAGCTTGTGGTTAGTGTATGTAACTCCATGTATGTTATAGAGTATGATCTTGGTGGTTTAGATGATGGTTGTGATGTTTATATAAGATTCTTGGTTGGTTAAGTGGTAAAAGCATGCTGAGTATTTTTCCAGGAACTTGTACTGTCTTGTAGGAGGGTTTTGAACTCCTAAATCTTGTCCCCTGAAGTCCTAATATATATTGTTGGAAAGGTATTTGAATGTAGTTTCCAGAAATATAAGGTTCATGAGTAGGTGATGTATAGATTTTAAGTTATGGCCTGAGAAGTGAAATGTGTTTCTGGAATCCGGACTGCACTAAACGGTCCCCTTGTGAACCTTGTTTAAACCCCTAAAAATTTATGTAGGATTATGGAAAAATTAGAGAAGCTAGTAAATGCAGTTGTGAAGGCTACCCAAAAAGAATTGGATTAAAATATGTATTTTTCAATTTTATAAAAATGTTAGAGTAAAATTCGCGCAAGGGAAAAAGTCGTAAGTGGAGTGTAATTTAAGGGGGAATGGATATGATTCGGATGTGGTAACCAAATTAAGTTGAATAAGTGACGACCGTAACCGAATGATGACATAAACCTATAGTGGGGCTAGAGGGTCTTAAGACGAAGTCATTAAGTTAATTTTGTACCCCCTAAAATCTCGCAATTAAAAGAGATATTGTTAAGGTACTAACGAACAACTATTGCTTATGTATAGATCGTTCCACTCCGCAAGCTCGACCACCCCAACCTCACCAAGGCAAGTTTACTTTTCAAAACATACATATACAAGGACGTTCACTGTTGTGTTTGTAGTTTTCAATCGTATCAAATGTTTATGCTTATCGAAGTATTGATGAAATTGAGATGTATAAGCACATTTATGTTTGCACCCCTTGAACTTAGAATGAAATGTTTTCTTCGGACAACGACTCTAGCAATAGAGGTCGTAGCGGTCCATATATACTATTGACCGGGGAGCGGTATATTATTATATCGTAATTAAATTGCGAAAACCCGAAGGGTCATTCGGGAAGTATCGTATTCTCAAGTAATTATTTTTATATCATCATAAATACTCAAAATACCTATCTTGGATTCAAAGCTAATTTAATTTAATTATTATTTTATTAATTATTAATATTAAATCTTAAAATATCATTTATTAATTATGGTTCATTATTTTAAAGACAAAGCTAATCCAAGATACCTTTAGCACTTTCGAACTCGAACTCTTTCGAACTCAAAACATTTTCGAAAACCCCCGGTCAGGTTTTGCTTCTTATACGATTTCAAGAATCATCGGTCGACTGATGTCGGACCTCAATTACTCAGTTTTCAATTAAAATCAAGTTTTTAAAAGAAAAGAAAAAGGGACTCTGGCAGGTGTGGGAACCGTTGACGAACTATTCCCGGGATGTGTAAGCGGCCGTGAGCCAGGCGATCCATCAATTATTATTCCGGCCCAGTTGTTGCCGAAGGATGATTACGGATGTAGTTTTCATCGAGGGTGATTACGGATGTAGTTTTCACCCGGGGATAGTTACGGATGTAGTTTCTATCCTTTTACCGGTAGAGAAGACCCGCGGATAATTGGACTTGGATGTGGCGACTGATCATCGTCAATCCCTGTCAGGTTTTATGTTTTCTTTAAGTCCCATTCCTCCATTTTGGAAAATGCTCTGTCACTGCTTCTTAGGCTTATGTGCCAAGTTGCTGATAGTGTTCTATTTTGATGAGAAAGATGTTGACTCTATGCAGTATCTAGAACTGCAAGTTATTTTGAAAACAAGGGCACGCATTGGTGCACCTCTGAAATTTATCAATGGTGGCAAATGATTTTATAACTGATTGATATAAACGAGTTTAATAATTTCTAAACACATGAAATGTTATATTGCTTATCTTATACATATATTTCTTGCTGAGCTATAGTTGCTCACTCTTGCTTGTTTTCAAATTTACAAACACAACAACTAAGAGAAATGGCAAGACCCAGACAGATTGCCCGAAAGCAGGTGACTAGACCCGAGGCAGCAGTTGAGATTCCACCGGTAGGCCCCATTAGCCGGATTGGTTGGCAACTTTTGTTAATACGTTCTATTTATAAGTATGACCTGTGCAAAGCAGTGTACCGTAACAAACTTTCAAGCCGCCAACTCTGCTTCATATCGAAGTGTTGCTGGTAGCATAAATGCTATTTAATTCGGTCTGTAATAACTCTGAAACTTTTACTTCTGCTTAATCAATTGTGTGACGTTTCTGAGACTCTAACCTGTGTGTATGTGTGCGGTGTGAGTTTATTGTGGGGTCGATGGCTGTTTTATATATTATGTGCAAGAACAAGTATGTTATTAATGAAAAATGGACCGTGAGCGCCTAGATCTCCGACCCCGGATCTGGGGGTGTCACATACTGTCTTGTGATTATTGATGATTTCTCAAAATTCTCTTGGACATTCTTTCTGCACTCTAAGGATGAGGCAGGTGAAGTCATTATAAATCACATCAAGATAGTCAACAATAATCCTTTACTCAAAGTAAGGAGAATCAGAAGTGACAACGGAATTGAGTTTAAGAATTCTGTAATAAGAGAGTTTTGTGAAGAAGAAGGAATTATCCAAGAATTCTCTACACCAAGAACTCCTCAACAAAATGGTGTAGTGGAAAGAAAGAACCGAACTCTAATTGAAGCTGCAAGAACAATGCTTGTATAGTCTAAGCTACCAACATACTTCTGGGCAAAAGCTATAAACACTGCATGCTACACTCAGAATATTTCTTTGGTCAATCAAGCAAAAGGCATGACACCCTATCAACTTTTCAAAGGCAAGAAACCAACAATCAACTTTCTACATGTCTTTGGATGCAAATGCTTTGTACTGAAAAATCATGGTGAGCATCTTGGAAAATTTGATTCAAAGGCAGATGAAGCTATCTTTGTTGGATAATCAGCTGGAAAATCCTACAGAATCTACAACCTAAGAATAAACATTGTAATGGAGTCCATACATGTTGTCTTTGATGACAAGAAAATATCCGGTCTAGTAGATGAAGGATTTCATGAGTCTCTCTCATTTGAGAATGAGTGAAGTGGTGAAGAAAGTGAAGATGATGATGAAGAATGGAGATAAAATGTTATGAGAAACAGACAAGGATCATCAGTTGAAGTGCTGAATGAACCACCTGTTGAAGAGCAACTTACACCATCAGTTGGAAATCAATTTTAAGCATCTGTAGAAAATCAAAGAAAAGCATCTGTTGATGAATCTGGAAGAACTATATCAATCTCGAGGGCCATACACTAAGGGGGAGTTTCTCATAGTCAAAACTCAACAACAAGTCACAATGATCAATACAGAGAAAATGAAGCCACTTCATCAAGGTCAAACTTACCACCACAAAGAAAATGGACCAGGGATAAAAGATATATATAACCCAAGTTGGTGATTTGAATAAAAGAAAAATAATATTAACTCTATACAGGGATCGTAAAATTTAAAGAACAGGCACCGACAAGGATCAAGTCGCTGAAAGAAGTTCATTAACATGATCAAGCCTCAGTGATAGAATAAGATGTACAGATGATTCAGTTGAAGGGCCAAAAAATGCCATGTATTTATAAATTGAAGATACTGCTGCAGGCTAATAAATTGGAATGTAACGAAGGTGTGAAGATCAAGATCAGTGCTTGTCACTTGTGAACCAGACTATTGCACTAATTGTTAGCACATACGAGAAGGATCAACACATTAATTCACAGAAAAAATTGCCAAAGCCTATTGACGATCAAGGACAGACATAATATCTCAAGCAGAATATTTGAAACAGAAGAGAGAAGCCCAAAAGAAGCATCCAAAAATAGTAATACTATGCAAAGTTACTATGCACGATTACTATGCAAGGTTACTATGCAAGATTACTAAGCGCGATTACTATGCACGGTTACTATGCAGGTACTGTGCAAATAGTGATTACTGTGCAAATAGTAGTACTGTGCAAATAGTGGTACTGTGCAAAAAGTGGCTAGTGGGGCCCACGAGGGTTGTTGGAATAGTATAGCATAGTGACTTTCTATAACCTATAAATAGGCCTGTTGTATTTCATTTCAAAACACACCTCAACACACAACTCTCTCTTCTCTCTCTTATATCTTCTCTGTGTAAGCTGCTAGACAGTCCATCTAGTAGGGAAGCCGGCTTAGCCCGCTTTCAGGAAGTGTCGGGTAGAAGGTCCTCGTGCCTAAACTATCCTTAGGAGTGTTCTGGTTTTGAAGCTAATCCATTGGATTAGAAGTTGTAACACCCCTTCGAGTTTATTATCAATAAAGATATATTCTTGGAATTATTTTTTTGGTAGTATCGTATTCAACCCCCCCTTCTACGATACTTCGGAACCTAACAAAGCTTCCAATCATACCTCGATACCTTTTGATATCAACATCTTTACCATTTTCGTCTACAGTCAGCTTGTTGTTTTGAATCATAGGAGTTGATTTGGGTTTAACATCTTCATAACCAAATCTTTTGAGTAGACTTTTTGTATACTTAGATTGGTGCACAAAAATTCCATCTTTAGATTGCTTGATTTGAAGACCCAAGAAATAATTGAGCTCACCCATCATGCTCATTTCGAACTCACTATGCATACACTTAGAAAACCACTTACACATAGATTCATTGGTAGATCGAAAAATAATATCATCCACATATATTTGTACAATAAGAATATCTTTACAATTTTGCTTAATAAATAATGTGGGATCGATTTTACCTCGAATGAATCCATTTTGGATTAGATACTTACTAAGCCTTTTGTACCAAGCTCTAGGGGCCTACTTTAAACCATAAAGAGCCTTCTTTAGCTTGAATGAATAGTTTGGATATTGATCATGTTCGAATCCAGGAGGCTGTTTGACATAAACTTCCTCTTCCAGCACACCATTTAAGAACGCACTCTTCACGTCCATTTGATATAGCTTGATTTTCTTGAAACATGCATAGGCTATAAGCATTTTTATTGATTCCAAACGAGCAACAGGAGCATAGGTTTGATCAAAGTCAATGCCTTCTTGTTGGTTATAGCCTTGAGCTACAAGCCTTGCTTTATTTCAAGTAATGGTGCCAAATTCATCAACTTTGTTCTTGAATACCCATTTTTTTTCCTATAATTGAAGCATCCTCTAATGGCTTGAAAAGTTCCCAAACATCACATCTTTCAAATTGATTTAATTCTTCTTACATAACCATGATCCAATTCTCATCTTCTAATTCTTCATTGATATTTTTGGGTTCTTCTTGAGCTAGAAAGGCAGCATGAGCACAATAATTTGCTTTCCCTTTCCTTGTAGTGATTCCAGCAATAATATCACCAATGACCAACTCTGGGGGATGATTCTTGACTGTTCTTGTTGACCTCAGTAAAGAATGTTGAGCTATTTCTTCATGATTTATCTTTCTTATTTTTGCTGGTGGTAACTGATCTTCTCCATCATAGAGAGGTAGTTCCACAGTAGCCCTTGAACCTCTAGGACCTTCCAGAGTCATTTTTTTTTATTTTGGAAATTGCATCTTCCACTTCAGCTTGCTGATTTGGACTTCCAGCTTGCTGATTGTCATTGTCTGCATCCTTCTTGGCTTGCTGGCTTTCAGGTTCAGCTTCAACTTCAGCTTGCTGATTTGAACTTCCAGCTTGCTGATTGCCAGTATCTTGAGGTTGCATGCTTTCACTTTCACCTGCAAATTCTTCCTCATCTCTTGGTTGATCATTGTTAGGTTCTTGAAAAGTAACATCAATAGATTCTTCAACAATATGTTTATTAACATTATAAACTCTATAAGCCCTACTTGTTAAAGAATAACTAAGAAATATAGCTTCATAGGATTTAGCATTGAATTTACCATCATTACCAATTATCTTGAGCATAAAACACTTAGAACCAAAAATCTTGAAGTAACTGATATTCGGCTTATTGTTTCTCAACAATTGATATGGAGTTTTGTCTAAAATAGGCCTGATTATAATTCGATTCAGCACATAGCATGCTGTATTAACAGCCTCGGCCCAAAAACTTCTAGGCAGCTTGCTCTCTTGTAATAGAGTCCTTGCTGTTTCTTGAAGTGACTTATTCTTCCTTTCTACCACTCCATTTTGTTGTGGAGTCCTTGGAGTAGAAAATTCATGGGAGATTCCTTTTTCTTCACAATATCCAATAAAGTCCTTATTGATAAATTCTCATCCTCTATCACTTCTTATATCTACAAGTCTTGTATTCAACTTGTTCTCAAGTAATTTGATTAGCTTCTCAAACTCATTAAAAGCACATTCTTTAGTACGAAGAAACAATACCCAAGTAAATCTAGAATAATCATCTATGATTACAAAACCATATTGTTTACCTCCAATACTCTTATAAGATTCTTGACCAAATTAGTCTAAATGCAGAAGCTCTAAGGGTTTAGAAGTAGATACCATTTTCTTTGCTTTGTGTGTACTTTTAATCTGTTTGCCTAATTGGCAAGCTGAACAGACCTCAGTCTTAACATATTTCAGTTTGGGTAGCCCTCTGACCTGTTTCTTTCTAGATAATTTGTTAAGCAAGTCCATGTGTGCATGTCCCAATCTTCTATGCCAAATATAATGGTCATTGTCTATTACAGCCAAACAACAAGGTGTTTCCTGCAACTCAAAGTCCAATACATACATATTTCCTTCCCTTCTAGCTACTAGGGGGACTTTGTTAGTGCCAATAGTAATAATAGTTTTATCAATGCCAACATCAACAAAATGTCCATCATCAAATAATTGAGAGACACTAAGCAAATTGTAAGTAAGACCTTTGACATATTGAACTTTATCAATCGAAATATTACTATTACCAATAGAATCGGTACCTAGGATTCGAAGAGTCTTGCTATTTCCAATTGTAACTCTTCCACTCTTCTTCATTTGGAGACTTATGAACTGAGACTTGTCTCCACACATATGTCTAGTGCATCGGCTATCTAAAATCCATTGTTTTGACTTTACGTTAGCAGCAAGACATATCTACAAAACAAACAAACACCAACTCAATGTTTTGGTACTCATATAGGTTTGGGTCCAGATTGGTTAGTAGCAAGAATATATAAAACATTTAAATCAGATTTCTTGATCCACATTTGGACCACTTTTGGTGACTTTTCTTGCTGTCTGCCATTCTGTTGGTAAGCTATTTGACTTCTGCCAGAAGCATTCTGGTATGTTGTTTGTTGATTAACTGGTCCATTCTGGTAAGCTATTTTCCTCTTATTATAAATTTGAACCACACAATTATTCTCCAGATAGCCTTTTCCACCACATTTGTTGCATGTCTTCCAAGGCATAGCATAGTTGTATGGTATGCCATTCCTTCCGTCATACTTGAGCACCCTATCTTTCTTGTTAAAGTTTAAGCCAACACCTTCTCTGACCAAAGGTACATTTGTCTTCTTCATCACTGCCTTTAAGCTGTCTCCTCCTTGAAAAAAAGTTTCCATCCCTTTCTTGAGATCTTTGACTTCCTTTTTTAGGAGATCGATCAGTTCAGCTTGCTGAATTCGCTTCTCAGCAGATTTTGAAGACTCGGCTTGACTAGATTCTTTAAGCTTGTATGATTTTATACATTCATTACTAGCTATAATTTGTGACCTCAAATCCCTGAGTCTTTTATGAGCACCTCATTCCTCCGTAGGATTAATTTGTTAACTCCTTTGAATTGAACAATTTTCTCTTTTAAATCAGCAATAAGATCATTATGATTGATTTCAGGAGCTTTCTCAGCCATTAAATCAGAAATGATTTTCCTCAAATGAGTATTCTTCTTTTCAAGCTCGTTATTCTTATTTTTCAATTCCATGAACTCAATGATAGATACATTACTTGGTACCTGCATGGTTAGTTCTTCTAGAATAGTAGGAGAAGAAGGTAAATCAGAATTAATTGAGTTTACCTCACTTGCATCATCTTCTGAATCCGAATAATCACTATCCACAAAATCTTCTTTTATGGATCCTTGTGAACTTTCTTCATCATTTAGACCTACAAGAGCCAAATTCATCATGTCCTCACTTGAGTCATCACTGAAGTCTGAATCATCATCACTCCAAGTCAGTAAAACCTTTGATTTTCTCTTGTCTTTGAAAACAGCAGGCTGTTTTGACTTTAACTTGTAGCAATCCTTTTTAAAATGGCCTGGCTTGCCACATTCGAAACAAGTTTGCTCCTTGACTTTATTGTTGTTGGAGAACCCTCCTCGATCCCTTTTCATTCTGTTTTTCTTTTCAATCATCCTTTTGATCTTCTTTGAAATGAGTGCAAGTTCTTCATCAGATTCTGTCAGCTTGTTGTTTGCAGACTCGGCTGGCTTGCTGTTTGTAGAATGAAGAGCCAAATTCTTCATTTTGGATAGAGGAGTCCGAACACCTTCAACCTAACTGTTATTTATCTTGTTCTCTGTAACACCCCCAGATCCGGGGTCAGGAATCTGGTGGTTACGGTCTTACATCCATTCATAATACTTGACTTGAGTCCATAATAAATAAATCACATGCTGTGACCCCACAATAATTACCACTCACACACACAACAGTTATAGTCCCAGAGATGAAATTGAAATAAGTCTTACATTAAAGGGTTTACGAATAAAAGTTATTACAATCCCAAAAGGATAACATCATAGGTTTAAAAGTTTTGCCGTTGATTACATTAATTATACATATAGTTAAACAGGAAACAAAAGCTGTCTAACTATGCTACCTCAGCAATGGCGGCTAGCATCTCAGCGGGTAGTCCGGTGGGTCGGGTAACCTGCTTGCGCCGAGTGTGCCTGACGCGAGCCATCTGTCCTAGCTGTTGTTGTGACATAATATAAACAAAGCAAGGGTGAGCGAAAGCCCACCAACAAATATATAACTGAACGATAATTTAAAACAGTTCAAAGCTATCCTTTAAACCATATGCCATGCATTTACGGAAATGATGCCAGTATAATATGAACGATGAAGTTACAAGGTAACTTAAAGTATTTGTTTGAAGAAATATCTGCTACATCAAAGTAAGCGAGATATTATTATCGTTATTAAGAAGAGGAACTTGCAAGAAAGGGTTGCAATTCCAGTTATGACTCTTTTCCAACTCTGCCAACAGTAATCATGTTGCAGGAAATAAATGAATTTGGATGATGAACCAATGATGGAGTATTCACCGCGCCCGCTGTTCCAATCTTGATGATCAGTCGAGATCGTACAGCTCAATTTAGATTTACTACCGGTAGAAGGAAGAACTGACGGCTTTACTTGTATACCGCCATGCTAGCTCTCCCCGGCCAACGGTTGGGCCAAGGGGATGGACCGGCGCTACTCGGCCTCTTACACGACTCCTAGTTCAAATAGAATTCATGATTCTGAATATATCGTTCGTCCCCCTTTCCCCAAGTATAATACTTGTTGATAAGACTCCACAAAGTAGTCGTATCTAGTTGGAAAGGAAAATTTATCAATAACTCCCAAGCTATTACTTGGTAACGGATATCAACTTGTTCCAGTAATCTTACCCCTCGAAAGATGAGAAGGTAAACAACGACTTAATAAGTCAACAGCACCCGAGTTGCGGGTGAAGGGAATACTTTATGACCGGGGAGTCGACAAGATAAATAACATTTTTCCAAGTAAGGTTCCCTTATTATTAAGAAGATA
Source organism: Saposhnikovia divaricata (assembly GCA_036435485.1). NCBI lineage: Eukaryota > Viridiplantae > Streptophyta > Magnoliopsida > Apiales > Apiaceae > Saposhnikovia > Saposhnikovia divaricata. The sequence continues at coordinate 136,521,462 of CM071599.1, read as the reverse complement.
GACTCAAAGATGAATGATGTCTGGGAACCTTTCTTGATATAAGATTAATAATAATATGACTTCGAAATATTTTCTGTAATAATCGAAGAAGATAAACCTTATCGAGATTATTCTAAGTATGGAATAAATATTCAGGGAATATTTATTGAGTTAAAATATTGAAAGAATATTTGGGAATATGAAAGAATATTTTTAATCAGAGTATTTCTCAAAATAATCCCTGAAGAAATATCAGGAGAATATTTATTGAAGAAATAAATATTTAAATGAATATTCAAAACAATATTCATTAATTAATAAGACCTGAAAAGAATATTTAAGGTAATATTCATGATTAATTAGGAATTTAAATGAATATTCAAAAGTAATATTCATTTAATGAATAATATCCTAAATGAATATCAAGTAATATTCATTTAGTAATCCAAGCCTTAAGGAATATTCGAGATAATATTCGATAATTAAATCAAGCTTCAGATGAATATTAAAATAATATTCATCAAGTATTTAATTTCTTAAATGAATATTCAAAAGTAATATTTATTTAATAAAATAATATTCTAACAGAATATCCAATTAATATTCATTTAATAGTCTCATCTTTAGAAGAATATTCGAAATAATAGTCGATAGTTAATTCGACTCTGAATGAATATTGAGAAATATTATTCGTTGAATAGTTAAATTCAAATAATTATTTGAAGTAAGGATCGTTAAAATAATTAGTCTCGAACGAATATTCAAATAATATTCGTCGCCCAAATAATAGAAAATATTTACTTAAATATTTTCTCCCGAGGTAATCTCGATATATCAAGAAATATTGACTCCCGGTTTATATTTGACGGATAAAGATGTATACGCCCTTCTATGAGGGTCTTACAATAACCGGCTTATAACTGATATATAACTATCTAGCTTATAAGCCAACACTAACATTCAGGGAACAAGTATATCGATTCAACTTGAAAGTAGGCATGCATGCGATGGCATATGTATATCAGCAATCATATATATATATATTTATTCAATCACAACAACAGCCTAAAAGAAGGGAATTGAAACTTGCCTGGTAGTCGAGTACGGTAAGGGGTAGTGGTAGCGGGTCCCGGTTCAGCCTGGTGATCTATAAATAGCCAAGGCATTCGGAATTAATCACTTAACATATTAAACGTTAAGTTATACTTAAATCGAAACACGTTCTCGAGTCATCTCGTTATACCCCTTTTTGTGGATTACTTATTATCACTGATCCGACCCGACATTCGTTCGTTAATACGACATGTCACTGCACTTATACTTGGGACATACTTAAGTCATATGAGTTCTAAGGTTGATCGTTACGAACCAATATTTTACTCCGAGTTTTATCGCCCGTTTTCCAAGCGTTTTACCAAAGTTATAAAAGAGTCGTCTTTTAGGGGTTCGTTCTCGTTTAACCTTGACTCGAACATTTTTAATAAATCGAAAAATGCTCTTTTTGACATACGGTTTTCTTTCACACCTTCCTTCTTACCCCTAGTATTTATTTACCAAGATTCGCCATGACGTTACATAGCTTACGAGGGTTCAATTTCAGTTACGAACTTTTGTTTACGGATTCGAACTACTTTTAGTAATTTAGTCATAAATCCTAAACCGTAAGTCCGTTTCACGTGATCTTTATATCAAAACGAAGCTTAGAGCATTACCTATCCTATAATGGCAGATAAGGTCTCTGGACAGTAGGGGTTCAACATGGAAAATGGCATACAAAACATGGTATTGTAAAATCGGGCATTATAACGGCTGTAAATCGAATATCTAGCAATTTCGAATCTTCCCATAAACATAGCATCCAACCCAAACAACATATACATGACTTATATACATGAACTGAGGCCAAGCAATGCCTTTCCGTTCATCTAAACTATTTTTAACATTTATCAAAACTACATCATATTCATGCTTATAATCATGCTAATATCACATCTTATACTAAAACCCATCAAGAGCATGCAAAATCTCAAGGTAAAGCCTAGGGTTTAAAGTTGTTATACCTTCCTTGGAGTATGATCTAGCCTCACTATGCTTGGTATGATCCTTAGAAGTGCTTAAGCTTGCTAAATCAACCAAAGAAATCAAGGAAAAACAAGATTAGTTCATGAAAACACTATTCACCCTCCTCTTAAATCATTTTTTTGAAAATGGAAAAAGAAGAGATTGAAGCTAGGATTTTGAGGAGATCATTTATATGAAATGTAAGTCTCACCATAAAAGTTTCAAGATCAACAAATGGTTGGAAGTTGGATTTTGAATTTGGAATTTCCAAGAGGCCGAATGGAGTGAAATGGTGGAGAATGGAGTATTTGCTTGGTTGCTTGTGTTTGTTCTCATCTAAAATGAATTATTGTAATGTTTGTAGAAAATATCTAGCATAAAGTGGCTTTTGATAAAGTGATTTGGTCATTGCATGCATCCCTTAATGGACAAGTGTTGATAAATTGTGGTAGGATGAGAGATTAGTCTTAACCAAGTGGTTTGATCTCTAAATATGCTAGTTACTTGTGTAACTAACTAGTTACTAGATATTATCACTTGCACATGCATGTATCTTGCTTTCTCTGCTTGATTCTGTGTCCGGTTATTGCTCGTTTCGATTGATCGTTCGTAGGAATATTCCACGGATTTCTAGTTAGGGTTTACCGGGAATCCTCTTTAATATTAATACTTTCATTCTCCATCTTTTATTCTAACTTTCCATTATATATTCCTTTAATCCATTCGTTAAATACTTAAGGCTATCAGTGTCCAGGGAACTCTCGGAGAAAATAAAAGTGCGGTTTTTCAGAATCCGACAGCTTTTACATACACTTATTTTCCCCCTGGATCACTAATACGAACTCGGAAATCCGTTCCGAATACTTCTATATAGTGTCGTCTCATATTATTATATACTCTCACCAAAACACTATTCATTCTGTATTCTTTACTTGTTCTCTTAGGGTTGTATAATTGTCCGTATTCTCTTTCGATCGTTCCTTAACCTTTTTACGGAACTACTGGATTAATCGTTATCGATCTGGATGACATGAGAGTCTTCTCTTGCTTGAAGTTGCCATATCTTATTCCCTTAGAAGATAGATTATTCTTACCTATGTTGTCACCCTTTAGCATTCTTCAAGACATAACATAATAAAGTCGCATTCCATTCATTCTTTCCCAAATATTAATTATTACATTGTAGCCATATCCACTATCCATTCTTACATCATTAAATACATAAAAGTTTTAATTCCACCCAAAATCTGGGTTCTTACAGTCTCCCCTCCTTAAAAGGATTCCGTCCCGGAATCAGTTTGAAAACAAGTGGGGGTACTTCTCTTGCATTGCGCTTTCAAGTTCCCAGGTGGATTCTTCTACATTGTGGTTCTGCCACAAAACTCTGACTAGCTGAATGACCTTGTTTCGGAGCACTTGTTCTTTCCGGTCTATGATTTCCACAGGTTGCTCCACATAGGTCAGGTCTGGTTGCATGTCCACTTGCTCATACTCTACAATATGCTTAGCATCCGGATTATACTTCCTCAGCATCGAAACATGGAACACATTGTGCACCTGCTGTAGATTCGGGGGCAATGCGAGTTCATAAGCTAGTTCCCCAATCCGTCTCAAGATCTCAAATGGTCCAATGTATCTGGGACTCAGTTTTCCTTTCTTCCCAAATCTCATTAAACCTTTCCAAGGTGACACTTTCAAGAACACTAGGTCCCCTACCTCGTATTCCTTGCCTTTCCGAGCTAAGTCGGCATATTTCTTTTGTCGATCCTGGGCTGCTACCAACCGTCCTCTGATTAGATCTACTGCATCTTTAGTTCGTTGGACCACTTCGGGCCCGAGCATCTTCCGCTCTCCAACTTCATCCCAATACAAGGGAGATCGACATTTTCTTCCATAAAGGGCCTCATAAGGTGGCATCCCAATGCTTGAATGATAACTGTTATTATAGGAGAACTCAACCAATGGCAAGTGATCATCCCAACTCCCCTTGAAGTCTATCGCGCAGACTCTCAACATATCCTCTAGCGTTTGGATGGTCCTTTCACTTTGCCCATCTGTCTGGGGGTGGTAGGCTGTGCTCATGTTCAGCCGGGTCCCTACACATTCTTGAAAACTTCTCCAAAACCTGGAGTTAAATCTAGGATCTCGATCGGATACTATTGCGACTGGGACTCCATGTCGCGCCACTATCTCTTTTAAGTAGATGTCCACTAGTCTATCGACCGTGTACCTTTCGTTGATCGGGAGAAAGTGAGCCGATTTCGTCAGTCGATCTACAATTACCCATATGGTGTCATGATTAGCCTTGGTCCTGGGTAAAGCTACTACGAAATCCATGGCTATATGTTCCCATTTCCATTCTGGAATCTCTAAGGGATGTAGAAGTCCGCTGGGTCTCTGGTGCTCTGCCTTCACTCGTTGGCAGGTCAAGCATCTGCTTACCCACTCTGCTACGTCCTTTTTCATATTGGGCCACCAGTAATACTCCTTCAAATCCCTATACATTTTAGTGCTACCGGGGTGCACTGAGTATCTTGAGTTGTGTGCCTCATTTAAAATCTCATCCTTGAGCTCCTGAACATTTGGGATCCATATCCTGTACGTGTACCTCATGATCCCTTCCTTGTCTCTTTCGCACTTAATTTCCTCCCCGGTCATTAGCTCTTCTGTGGAGTTCTTTTCTTCCTCCATCATCCGTTCCTGGCACAGTCTAATCTTTTCTAGCAATGGAGGTTGGATTCTAATTTCCATCAACTTTTCTTGGCCCTCTTCAGGTAACTTAACCTCGATTTCCAACTTCTCAAAATCCTTCACTAGCTCTTTCTCTGAAGTTATCATCTTGAGCTTCTCTTTCCGACTAAGGGCGTCAGCCACCACATTGGCTTTACCCGGGTGATATCGAATTTCACAGTCGTAATCCTTGATTAACTCTAACCACCTCCTCTGGCGCATGTTAAGCTCTTTCTGAGTGAAAATGTATTTGAGGCTCTTATGATCTGTGTAAATCTCGCATTTTTCCCCATACAGGTAGTGTCTCCAAATCTTTAAGGCGAAGACTATGGCTGCTAGTTCTAGATCATGCGTGGGATATCTGACTTCATAATCCTTCAATTGCCTAGACGCATATGCTATTACCTTGCCGTGCTGCATAAGCACGCATCCCAGTCCTTTATGCGAAGCATCACTGTAAATCACGAAATCTCCTTTTCCATTAGGTAATGCCAGCACTGGGGCTGTCACCAGCCTCTTCTTTAACTCTTGGAAACTCTTCTCGCATTTCTCAGTCCATTCAAATTTCTCGGTTTTACGGTTAAGTCGAGTTAATGGAGCTGCGAGTTTCGCAAAGTCTTGGACAAATCTCCTGTAATATCCGGCCAGTCCAATGAAACTCCTCACCTCGGTTGGAGTAGTTGGCCGTTCCCAGTTTGAAACTGCTTCTATCTTGGAGGGGTCAACCAACACTCCTTCTCTATTGATCACGTGCCCTAAGAATTGTACCTCATTTTTCCAAAACTCACACTTGGAGAACTTGGCATATAACTGCTCTTTCCTGAGTATTTCTAAGGTTATCCTTAAATGTTCAGCGTGTTCTGCCTCTGTCTTTGAGTAGATGAGAATATCATCAATGAAAACTATCACGAATTGGTCCAAATATTCCTTGAACACTCTATTCATTAGGTTCATGAAGGCTGCTGGGGCGTTGGTCAATCCAAATGACATAACTAAGAACTCATAATGTCCGTATCTGGTGCGGAATGCAGTCTTCGGGATATCTTCAGGTTTGATCTTCAGTTGGTGATATCCTGTTCTCAAATCAATCTTAGAGAAGTATTCAGCTCCTCTTAGCTGGTCAAACAAATCGTCTATCCTGAGCAATGGATACTTATTCTTTATGGTTAGCTTGTTCAATTCTCTGTAGTCGATGCATAACCTCATACTTCCATCCTTTTTCTTAACAAACAACACTGGTGCGCCCCAAGGCGACACACTGGGCCTTATCATGCCCTTATCCAATAATTCCTGTAATTGTTTAGCTAGCTCTTTCATTTCTACTGGGGCTAGTCGGTACGGGGCCTTCGAAACTGGCGCCGTCCCCGGGGCTAATTCGATGGCAAACTCAATTACCCTATCAGGTGGTAGTCCAGGAAGATCTTGTGGGAACACGTCCTCGAACTCATTAACTACCAGAATGTCCTGCAATCTTGGCACTTCCTTCTGAGTATCTATAACGTAGGATAAATAAGCCTCGTTCCCTTTTCGTAACAATCTCTTGGTTTGCGCCATGGTCAGAATTTTCTGGGTCTGTCGCATCCCCTTAAACACTATTTCTTTCTTCCCTGGGGTTTTCAACTTAACCTTTTTCCCTTTACAATCTATCTGCGCATCATTGCGAGACAACCAATCCATACCCAAAATGACATCGAATTCCCCTAGCTTAAAAGGAATTAAATCGACATAGAAGGATCGTCCTCCTATTTCTAGCTTACAATCGGGGTGAATTTGATTAACCGGTATGATTTCCTGATTAGCTATTTCTACTTGTAAGGAATCTCTTAGTTGCTGGGTTTTAAGTTTCAACTTATGCGCAAAATCTCTAGATATAAAAGACTTAGTTGCTCCTGAATCAAATAAGACATTTGCACTGACTGAATTAAGAGAAAAAGTACCTGCTATCACATCTGTGTCCCTCACGGCATCTTGTACTGACATATTGAAAGTCCTAGCAGTTGGTGGCCTATTTGAGGCAACCTTGCTTGCTCCCGATGCTGCTGGTTTGCTCTTTGGGCAATCCTTCCTCATGTGCCCTCGCTGTCCACACTGGAAACAGGTTGTGCTGTTAGGGATGACCGTGGTGCAAGAGGTGGCATAATGCCCAGCTCGCCCACACTTATAACAGTTTATCTGCTTCAGGTTGCACACCCCGGAGTGCCTCTTCCCACAAGTAGCACACAATGGCAATAGAGGTCGAGAAGGGTTGGAACGGGACATTCCTGATTGATGGCCGCCCTGGCTCACACTTACACTAGCAGATGGTTTAAACCCCACATTCCTCCCTGGTAGGGAAACCGCTCCTCGATTAAACTTGGTTGGGGGTTTTCCTCCAGCGGATCTTCCGCCCATACTAACATGCTTTCTCTTTATCCCCCCTTTCTCTCTCTCTCTGCATCTGATCACTACCAGCCTCCACAATGGTTGCCTTCTGCACCAAGGTGGCATAATCTGTAATCTCTAAAACAGCCACCCTATTCTGGATCCACTGCTTTAGCCCTTGTTGAAACCTGTTAGCTTTCTTCTCTTATGTGTCTACAAACTCTGGCACAAATCTCGATAGCTCAGTAAATTTGGCCTCATAGTCCGCCACGGACATATTGTTCTGTTTCAGTTCCAAAAACTTAAGTTCCATCTGGGTTTTCATGAACATCGGAAAGTACTTCTCCAGGAATAATTGTTTGAACCTTTCCCAGGCTATGACAGCATCAGTCTCCATGTTTTTCTTGGCTTCCCACCAATAATTGGCCTCTCCCTTTAGTAGGTAAGTAGCAAAAACAGTCTTCTGAGCCTCATTGATACTCAGGATCTCAAAAGACTTTTCCATTTCTTTGACCCAGGCCCTCGCCTCAACGGGATCAGCCGATCCGTGGAACTCTGGGGGCTTAAGGGACTTAAAGGCCCTAAAGGAATTTGCCACTGAAGTGTTGTTGCTTGGTGGTGGTTGGGGGTATTGGTTCAAATTCTGCCTAAGTAGATCCATAAACTGGCCCATGGGGTTTCCACCCTGGTTCTCCCCTTCCTGTTCTACTTCAGTTTCTCCACCCTCTATTTCCCTTTCAAATTCTTCAGAGTACAGGGGTTCATCCTCTGCTCCATACTGGGAATCTTCTTGCTCATTATAGTCCTGATCTTGTTCCTCACTACTTCCACGGTTTTCCTCGTGTTGGTTGTGACTCTCTTGGTCAGTAGATTCGCGGGGGTTAGCCCTAGTGCCCATCCGTCTTGGAGGCATTTTACTGAAAATTTGGAAAATTATACATTAGGTTCACTTACCTGTTTTAAAGGATTTTTCCTTGCACATTTCTTTACATGATTGGGTTTTAAAATCCCACAGTTTTATATCTCATGGAAACTTAATCGAAAAGTAATACATATGCTAATAAACTCGTGATCACTTCCCAACAAAATTGTAATGACTGAAATGGAAACAAATATATACCAGGTACCGAAAAGGTACAACATCCGAGTTACAACGATAGTTTAAAGTACAGCCATCCTAACAACAACAACAAGTCAAAAGTGAAATATGCTGTCTATCTGTCTAGTCTGCAAAAAGGGAAAACAAGTACAAGAAAACCATCCCTACAAAAGCCGGCACTACTATGTCCGTACATGACTAGACAACTAGACCACTGCATCACTACATCTGAAATCAGCCGCCACGACGAAACATCCTCCGAACCCTCCCCATGGCGATGCGGAAAACCTCCTCAGCCGCTGCTCTGTCTACCCTACCATGCCCATCAGTAGGCAACTGTCGCACCCTCACCCGAGCCCTCAGCTCGATGCGGGTCACAGCCCAATACCCAACTCTGTCACTGATAGTCCTCCTGCCCTGCACCCTCATCCGGGCGGCTCTCTCTGCTGCTAACTCACTCCTAGACTCTGCCAACCTGGCATCTGCCACAGACAACTCTCTATAAAGCCCGTTCACAATCAAGTTGTGAACACATACTGGGACTCCTCCTATCGGGGCATGAGGTGGGGTGGATGGCTCAGCTGGAGCGGTAGTCTCTGTCTGCTGGGGCTCTGGGGTAAGCTTCTCAAACTCGTCGGGGTACGGGCTCACAGGTAGTGGTGGTGGGGTAGGGGCTCTCTCAACAGGGAGGAGTGGCACAAAAAGTCCAGAACTCCCTACAGCACCAACTACTGGCTCATCTATATCTCCCTCAACACCCTCATCCACCGGCACCACCTGATCCGTGGTCATGTCAGTGTCATCTCCCATAGTCCTGAACTCAGTCATAACCCAATAATCATCATCCTCAACCACTAACTCAGCATCCTGTCCTGTCTGGATCCCCTCCGGGTCCTCCTCCCCCTCAGTCTCAACAACATCTGTGTCAGCATCATCCTGGACCTCCTCAGGGTCCTCCTCCTCAGACTCGATCACATCAGTATCAGCATCAACCTGGACCTCCTCAGCGTCCTCCTCCTCAGGCTCAGTATCCTCCTCAGGCAAGTGCTCATAGTATGGGTCCCTAGTCCGGAACATGTCCTCATCATGCTGTCTCGCAGCTGCCTCCTGGGCCGACAAGTCGCTCGCCTACACAAGACGAACTATGTTACTATCATGATACTTAAAAAGTTCCCGTAAGGGTTTTAGGTGAACCTGGCAAGGGTTCTTATTATATTATTGAATTTATTATTATATAACGTCGTATCATCTCTTGGGATATATAACTCTCGCTCTGATACCATCTCTGTAACACCCCCAGATCCGGGGTCAGGAATCTGATGGTTACGGTCTTACATCCATTCATAATACTTGACTTGAGTCCATAATAAATAAATCACATGCTGTGACCCCACAATAATTACCACTCACACACACAACAGTTATAGTCCCAGAGATGAAATTGAAATAAGTCTTACATTAAAGGGTTTACGAATAAAAGTTATTACAATCCCAAAAGGATAACATCATAGGTTTAAAAGTTTTGCCGTTGATTACATTAATTATACATATAGTTAAACAGGAAACAAAAGCTGTCTAACTATGCTACCTCAGCAATGGCGGCTAGCATCTCAGCGGGTAGTCCGGTGGGTCGGGTAACCTGCTTGCGCCGAGTGTGCCTGACGCGAGCCATCTGTCCTAGCTGTTGTTGTGACATAATATAAACAAAGCAAGGGTGAGCGAAAGCCCACCAACAAATATATAACTGAACGATAATTTAAAACAGTTCAAAGCTATCCTTTAAACCATATGCCATGCATTTACGGAAATGATGCCAGTATAATATGAACGATGAAGTTACAAGGTAACTTAAAGTATTTGTTTGAAGAAATATCTGCTACATCAAAGTAAGCGAGATATTATTATCGTTATTAAGAAGAGGAACTTGCAAGAAAGGGTTGCAATTCCAGTTATGACTCTTTTCCAACTCTGCCAACAGTAATCATGTTGCAGGAAATAAATGAATTTGGATGATGAACCAATGATGGAGTATTCACCGCGCCCGCTGTTCCAATCTTGATGATCAGTCGAGATCGTACAGCTCAATTTAGATTTACTACCGGTAGAAGGAAGAACTGACGGCTTTACTTGTATACCGCCATGCTAGCTCTCCCCGGCCAACGGTTGGGCCAAGGGGATGGACCGGCGCTACTCGGCCTCTTACACGACTCCTAGTTCAAATAGAATTCATGATTCTGAATATATCGTTCGTCCCCCTTTCCCCAAGTATAATACTTGTTGATAAGACTCCACAAAGTAGTCGTATCTAGTTGGAAAGGAAAATTTATCAATAACTCCCAAGCTATTACTTGGTAACGGATATCAACTTGTTCCAGTAATCTTACCCCTCGAAAGATGAGAAGGTAAACAACGACTTAATAAGTCAACAGCACCCGAGTTGCGGGTGAAGGGAATACTTTATGACCGGGGAGTCGACAAGATAAATAACATTTTTCCAAGTAAGGTTCCCTTATTATTAAGAAGATAGACTCAAAGATGAATGATGTCTGCGAACCTTTCTTGATATAAGATTAATAATAATATGACTTCGAAATATTTTCTGTAATAATCGAAGAGGATAAACCTTATCGAGATTATTCTAAGTATGGAATAAATATTCAGGGAATATTTATTGAGTTAAAATATTGAAAGAATATTTGGGAATATGAAAGAATATTTTTAATCAGAGTATTTCTCAAAATAATCCCTGAAGAAATATCAGGAGAATATTTATTGAATAAATAAATATTTAAATGAATATTCAAAACAATATTCATTAATTAATAAGACCTGAAAAGAATATTTAAGGTAATATTCATGATTAATTAGGAATTTAAATGAATATTCAAAAGTAATATTCATTTAATGAATAATATCCTAAATGAATATCAAGTAATATTCATTTAGTAATCCAAGCCTTAAGGAACATTCGAGATAATATTCGATAATTAAATCAAGCTTCAGATGAATATTAAAATAATATTCATCAAGTATTTAATTTCTTAAATGAATATTCAAAAGTAATATTTATTTAATAAAATAATATTCTAACAGAATATCCAATTAATATTCATTTAATAGTCTCATCTTTAGAAGAATATTCGAAATAATAGTCGATAGTTAATTCGACTCTGAATGAATATTGAGAAATATTATTCGTTGAATAGTTAAATTCAAATAATTATTTGAAGTAAGGATCGTTAAAATAATTAGTCTCGAACGAATATTCAAATAATATTCGTCGCCCAAATAATAGAAAATATTTACTTAAATATTTTCTCCCGAGGTAATCTCGATATATCAAGAAATATTGACTCCCGGTTTATATTTGACGGATAAAGATGTATACGCCCTTCTATGAGGGTCTTACAATAACCGGCTTATAACTGATATATAACTATCTAGCTTATAAGCCAACACTAACATTCAGGGAACAAGTATATCGATTCAACTTGAAAGTAGGCATGTATGCGATGGCATATGTATATCAGCAATCATATATATATATATATATATATATATATATATTTATTCAATCACAACAACAGCCTAAAAGAAGGGAATTGAAACTTGCCTGGTAGTCGAGTACGGTAAGGGGTAGTGGTAGCGGGTCCCGGTTCAGCCTGGTGATCTATAAATAGCCAAGGCATTCGGAATTAATCACTTAACATATTAAACGTTAAGTTATACTTAAATCGAAACACGTTCTCGAGTCATCTCGTTATACCCCTTTTTGTGGATTACTTATTATCACTGATCCGACCCGACATTCGTTCGTTAATACGACATGTCACTGCACTTATACTTGGGACATACTTAAGTCATATGAGTTCTAAGGTTGATCGTTACGAACCAATATTTTACTCCGAGTTTTATCGCCCGTTTTCCAAGCGTTTTACCAAAGTTATAAAAGAGTCGTCTTTTAGGGGTTCGTTCTCGTTTAACCTTGACTCGAACATTTTTAATAAATCGAAAAATACTCTTTTTGACATACGGTTTTCTTTCACACCTTCCTTCTTACCCCTAGTATTTATTTACCATGATTCGCCATGACGTTACATAGCTTACGAGGGTTCAATTTCAGTTACGAACTTTTGTTTACGGATTCGAACTACTTTTAGTAATTTAGTCATAAATCCTAAACCGTAAGTCCGTTTCACGTGATCTTTATATCAAAACGAAGCTTAGAGCATTACCTATCCTATCATGGCAGATAAGGTCTCTGGACAGTAGGGGTTCAACATGGAAAATGGCATACAAAACATGATATTGTAAAATCGGGCATTATAACGGCTGTAAATCGAATATCTAGCAATTTCGAATCTTCCCATAAACATAGCATCCAACCCAAACAACATATACATGACTTATATACATGAACTGAGGCCAAGCAATGCCTTTCCGTTCATCTAAATTATTTTTAACATTTATCAAAACTACATCATATTCATGCTTATAATCATGCTAATATCACATCTTATACTAAAACCCATCAAGAGCATGCAAAATCTCAAGGTAAAGCCTAGGGTTTAAAGTTGTTATACCTTCCTTGGAGTATGATCTAGCCTCAATATGCTTGGTATGATCCTTAGAAGTGCTTAAGCTTGCTAAATCAACCAAAGAAATCAAGGAAAAACAAGATTAGTTCATGAAAACACTATTCACCCTCCTCTTAAATCATTTTTTTGAAAATGGAAAAAGAAGAGATTGAAGCTAGGATTTTGAGGAGATCATTTATATGAAATGTAAGTCTCACCATAAAAGTTTCAAGATCAACAAATGGTTGGAAGTTGGATTTTGAATTTGGAATTTCCAAGAGGCCGAATGGAGTGAAATGGTGGAGAATGGAGTATTTGCTTGGTTGCTTGTGTTTGTTCTCATCTAAAATGAATTATTGTAATGTTTGTAGAAAATATCTAGCATAAAGTGGCTTTTGATAAAGTGATTTGGTCATTGCATGCATCACTTAATGGACAAGTGTTGATAAATTATGGTAGGATGAGAGATTAGTCTTAACCAAGTGGTTTGATCTCTAAATATGCTAGTTACTTGTGTAACTAACTAGTTACTAGATATTATCACTTGCACATGCATGTATCTTGCTTTCTCTGCTTGATTCTGTGTCCGGTTATTGCTCGTTTCGATTGATCGTTCGTAGGAATATTCCACGGATTTCTAGTTAGGGTTTACCGGGAATCCTCTTTAATATTAATACTTTCATTCTCCATCTTTTATTCTAACTTTCCATTATATATTCCTTTAATCCATTCGTTAAATACTTAAGGCTATCAGTGTCCAGGGAACTCTCGGAGAAAATAAAAGTGCGGTTTTTCAGAATCCGACAGCTTTTACATACACTTATTTTCCCCCTGGATCACTAATACGAACTCGGAAATCCGTTCCGAATACTTCTATATAGTGTCGTCTCATATTATTATATACTCTCACCAAAACACTATTCATTCTGTATTCTTTACTTGTTCTCTTAGGGTTGTATAATTGTCCGTATTCTCTTTCGATCGTTCCTTAACCTTTTTACGGAACTACTGGATTAATCGTTATCGATCTGGATGACATGAGAGTCTTCTCTTGCTTGAAGTTGCCATATCTTATTCCCTTAGAAGATAGATTATTCTTACCTATGTTGTCACCCTTTAGCATTCTTCAAGACATAACATAATAAAGTCGCATTCCATTCATTCTTTCCCAAATATTAATTATTACATTGTAGCCATATCCACTATCCATTCTTACATCATTAAATACATAAAAGTTTTAATTCCACCCAAAATCTGGGTTCTTACATTTTCAAACTGTTCTAGCTCAGCAAATACAGCTAGGTGATCCATGGTGTCAATATTTGAAGATGATTCCAAAGCCATGACTTTAGCCTCATAAATGAATGGTACGGCACTTAACACTTTCATGTTAATTTCATCTTGTGGAATATCCTTTCCAAGTCTCTTTAAAGAGTTTATAGTGACCTGGAACCTTGCTTGACTTTCTTTGATAGTTTCACCATCCTTGAGTTTGAAGTTTCCGAAGTCATTCATTATCTTGCTATGCTTCACCTTTCTTAAAGTTGTCGAACCTTCATGATAGGTTTCCAAAGCATCCCACATTTCCTTTGCTATCTTTAGGGAAGAAACTTTGTCATACTCAGTTTGATCCAATGCATTCATTAGAGAGTTTCTAGTTTCTCCATTATAACCGAATTTGATAACCTCCTCGGGAGTGAGATCATCAATATCTTTTGGCTTGTTTTCCTTGTCCAGAAATTTGAAATCTCCTTTCTGCACAACTCTTAATACCAGTGGCTTTTTGGATAGGTGTGTTTTCATTCAGTATTTCCACCAGTTGTAATTTTCTGAGCCAGTGAGGAGAGGAGCTCTATAATCAGATTTCGCTTCGAGATAATGTTCAGCCATTTTGATCGATACTTTCCTGTTACAGAAATATTATTATACCACGCTCTGATACCAAATGAAAAACAACACCTAGAGGGGGAGTGAATAGGTGTTTATGGCTAACAATGCTTATTTATGACCTGTTTTGAATTTTACCAAAAATAGCTTGCTGTTTGTGATTAAGCAGTTTAAAAATGGAAAGCTGATTGTAACTATAATATAGTGCAGTAAGTAATATGCAGAAAATTAAATGTGACACAAGATCTTTTAACGAGGTTCGACCCCTAATCCCCTATGGTCTACGTCCTGGTCCCTTACCAAACTTGGTAAAAGAATATATTATTGATCAACTATAAAACCGATTACAAGATCCAACAATTTATCTCCCTTACACCAAGTTGAGCTTGCTATTTGCTGTGCTGAATTAACTCTCTAAGCAATACTTCCCAAGTATCCTTCTCTAGTCTAGTTCTACCCACCCAAAACCTTAAGCCAACCTTGTACAGTAACTAATCAATACAACTTGAACAATACAATGATTTGAACAATTACAACTTAATCTAATGAACCTTCTGAATGTATATATGCGTGTATATATGGGTTTGAGAGGTTTAGAACAATTTTGCAATGTAAGCTTTGAAGTTGTGTATATCTTCTTGTTTCTGCACTTTGATGGATGATATAGATGATATAGAACTGAGCAAGAACAACCCTTAAATAGATGAACAAGAATATTTTGAAATCAAGCTTGAAAGGCTCCAACTGTAGAAATAATTCTTGAAGCCGCTAGAATTGATTTTTAGTCAAAGAAGAATGAAGAAGCTTGATTCGGTTGAGAGGAAGATGTATGGAGCGTGTATAGAGAAGAGAATATTGATTATGATGAAGGAGATAAGAGCATATGGAAGGCAATGAAATAAGTCAAAAGTATCGTGCTACTTTCCTTATTCAAAGCAAAGAATATATTGTCCCTCAATATAATTGAGTTATGCTCTAGCGTGATAGAATAATTTAGAGGATTCATTAAAACATTTCTAAAAATGTCTCCACCAATTACTCCTTGAAAACTGCAAGTTTATTTATTTCTGTCAAACAGAATCAGCTTGCTGTTTGTGAAAATGGTGTGCTGATTGTCCGTGCATTTATCTTGATGTTTGAGTCTGATGAAGCCAAATGGTAAGCTGACTTTATATGCACCTGGCTTGCCAATTGTCACTGTATTCCAACTTTGGATTGCTGTTTGTGACAAACTGATTATACAATCAGTAAGCTATAGTACCGTGCAAAACCAAGTTAGTACATACAGAAATAGCATGCTATTTTACATCTACCAATAAGCCAAATGGTTTACTGTTTGTGATCATCAAAACTTAAGGAGTATCAATCTCCCCTTTTTGATGATTACAACTAATTTAGGAGAATTAGAATAACTCCCCCTAAATCCCTTTGTCATTGAATAATAAGATATGTTCCTATGGAGCTTGGAAAATCTCTAGGATCCCTTGTAGACATGCCATTAGGGCTATGATTCATGCCAGAATAGATCCAGTTAAAGTGGTTAGTACATGGTACTTGGTCCGAACATACAAACAGACCTATGGATTTAGCATTTCCCCTGTTCCTAACAAAGAGCAATGGCCTGTTTATGAGGGTATACCTGCTATAAGTCCACCTACCATGAAAATAGGGGTTGGAAGACCTAGCAGGAATAGGAAGAGAGAAGATGGAGAGGAACAAAAAGGTAAAAGGTCCAAGACAGTTCAATGCAAAAAATGTACAGCCTATGGGGATAATTCCAAGACCAGCAAGGATGGTTTAACTGAGAAGCAAAAGAATGAGATAAAGGAGAGTGGGAAGAATATTGTTATTAAAAATTCTAGAGTGAGGGACCAATCTTATGCAGCCAAGGCAGCAAGAACAAAAGCAAGTAAGGCAACAAAGGTAGGAAATGCAGCATCTACTAAGTCATCCCAGGCCAACACCTCACATTTCCCAGATTATTAGTCTCAGCAACAAAATTAGACTTGTACTCTGTTTTTATCCTACTTTGTGGTTTAAATCATGTTCTAGACTATGGTAAATGTTCCTGGATAAGTTATTTTGTTTAGACATGTGACTGATTATATTTTGGTACTATGGCAGTTGTTATTTACCCAGGAAATTTGAAGTTTTACACTGGTACTGCCTTTTTTTAAGTTTGCTTAACGTTTGGATGGCAGAATGCTATTTTTAGTTGACAGACAAATACACGGTGGTACCATTTATAATTTCCTATTAATTTATTATATCAAACTCTAGTAATCCTGACAAAATGGAATAGATAAAATTCTTATGGCCATATGTTTACACATTTGAGCTAATAACTAGACCTGAAAAAAATAAAGAGCCAGTTCAATTTTAGTTATTTTCCTCGGTTACTAGTTATCACATAAACAAATTGGGTTTTGGAATTTTTAATCTTTAAGACACTTCCTAGTTTGTTTCTATAGATGAGACAGTCACATACTCATATGCGGATTACATATAGGTAACACAAACAAATGGACTTCACAAACTTCTTCTTTCTTTTCTTTATTTTTATAAAAATTTTCAAACCGAATCCTACATGATATAACAGGCACACATACGGTTGTGGGTTGAGGATTCGGTTCGATTAACTCAATCGTACGTTAGTTAAAATACCTCACTTTTTTTATTTAAAACACGAAGATAACCCGCAACATTAAATATATTACAAGATAAACAAAACCAAACCGACAAAGACTAATCTATATGTATTATAATACATGGAGATCAGAAAGTCACCAGAAGCGTTTAAGATAATTTTCTTGAATTGTCATATTTTAGATTTTTTTATTAAAATTCTTTTCGAGCATTAAATAACTCATTATAGCATCTTAATGGCATTTATAATCATTAATTACACTAATTAAATAAATATGTATATTAAATTTACTTCATATTATTTATATAAAAGATTGATAAACTTTATTTGAGCATTATAATTATTATTTCAATATAAAATATTGATTATATGTATAAAATTAAGATTATTTTTTATGAAAATTAACGACTTAAAATTGTTAACATTGCGTCATTTTTTATTGTGTCAAAAAGTTATACACATGTTGTTTCATTATATTATGTCAAAATAAATTAATATTCTAATTATATAAATTCTTGTACTTTTATGAGCATGTATATTATGAAAGGGGTGTCGGCTTTAAAAATGTTATTTAGTTATATTTAATATTGTAATTGCTATTTTGCATGTTTATAATATTTTTAAGATTATTAAAATTCTTGATATATAATGAGAGTATTATTCTAACTAATAATTCATAGAAACTGTTTTATCTAACTTTTTTAAAGAAATTTTTATTATACCTATTAATTTTTTATTTTTAATAACTAAAAATAAAATTTTATTAACCGCGCAAAGCGCGGCTAAGTTGCCTAGTATTATATAATATAACACAAAAAACTAATATTATATAATATTATTTTGTTTTTATTATATTATTATATAATGATTATTACTATTTTTTGTTTGATTTGGTTTGATATGGTATGATCGATGTTTTTAGGTGTTTATAAAAGATATTGAAGCTAGATATTACTACGATTAAAATTAAAAATACATGAGGATTGAAGTGTGAACATAGTTGTGAAGTATTTAAAAACCCCGCCCATATAATTTGGGGTAAAAGTAGCGGGATAAAACAAATTAGGGAAAAATTGGTTGTGATGAGGAAGGAGGTGACGAAATATTCTTGGACTGCGAACGAGATGAATGTCAAGGAGGTGGAGGATGAGGTTATTTCAATGAGCAGCAGCGAGGATGAGATTATTTCAATGATGACTAGCTTGCCACTTAGTGACTCTGATGGATCTTCGGTAGTCGATGAGGAGGCCTTGTCCGAGGAGGACTAGGAGGAGGAGAAGAAGCATATTCAGAGGTCTCCGGTCTTGATCCCAGGCTTTTCGGATTACGTCCACCTCGATGAAATTGGAATTTTTGATTCCGACTTGGAATCCGAATCCGATCAGGAGGAGTCAGACGAGGAGCTTGAACCCGAAACTGAGTTTCATGAAGTTGATTGGGATGCCAAATTTGTGCTCCGGAAGCGTTGGAGGACCATTACAAATCCCACGGTTCCTAGCAAAGTTTACTTCCAACATGATGAAACTGGTTACATTACTAGTGTACTCCGAGACCCCGAATATCCCCTTGTCACGTTATCGAAATCTGTGACTGAGATCTATAATGCTATTTAGGAGGCGGACTATGAATTCGTTGGTTTGGTCAAGGTGTATATGCGAACTGCCTGTGGTTTCCACTACGATATTCGGTTTAAAGCCCGCCTACATGGTCAAGATGCAATTAACTTTCAAGCTAGCGTATATCAGGCAATTCGACGGAGAAAAACTAAAGTTATTCCTTTTCTTGTTGAGTATGTCTACCCTCTGCCTCCCACCTGGTAATATATATCTTTTCCTAGCTAATTGCACTTGCCTACATTAAATTCCGTTGCAATAGGACTGAAATTTTATAATGTTACGATTACTGATTAAATTCCACACACACACCTAGTGGTGGTTTGAGTGAGTTGGAACCTCATTTTTAGCAGCAACAGCAGATTATACTATACTTGTTTTGTTAATTCTTAAATTTAGTAATGTTGTAATTTGTATATTGTGTATATAACTGATAGGTACCCGCTCCCAGCGGCAGCAGTTGACCCCACGCGTCCGGTCGCAACAGTACTCCCCGCCCGCGGGATCACCAGCCAACAATGACAACCTTAAACTACACAAAAGATTACGACTCCCCTGACAGATGTCAACACAGCAGAGACTGACAACAGAGCAAACAAAGCCGCCCCCCAGCCGCCGACAAAAGCTGCACAGGGGATAGCAAAGCTAAACTAGCCGCCGTGGCGGACATCCCATCCATGTACCCGGTGGCGGGACGCCCGTAAAAGGACAACTTTATGGCTGAGTCAGGTAAAGCCAGGCCAACAAATGCGGAGCCGTACTGACACGTGCACCACAGTTGTCGAAAGGTTTCTGCCTATAAATAAGCTTCTTGCACCTCATTAATTTAGACACAATTTCTCAGATATACAATTTTTCACATACACAAGAGCAATTTACACATACACTCACAGACATAATACATAAACGCTCTAAGCAAACACTCCCAAACACGTCACAAATCCCCGCCTGACATTTCGATATTACTCACCTGCATGGTTATCATTATTCCGATTACTTATTTTCACACCGGAGGTGCTTGACGGCCACCACCACCGGTCAAGCACTGTTTTGCAGGAACCCAACTTAGGTGATGTCACCTCTGGAACAGTGAAACGCGGTGAACGGAGCCGATATCCGGCCCTGAGCTTTATCATTTGGTGCTAGAAGGAGGGCGGGTCTTTCTTTTAGAAAACACCCTCCGCCTGTTCTAACCAACAAGCTACAATCACATCCAACATCTCTTACCAAAACATAAAAAACGTCACCATGCCAGTAACTACCCGTTCCCAAGTCAACCCAATCGATAACCCAGAACAACACAATAACGGCGAGCACCGCGACGGAGAAATCCCACTTATCTTGGGAGAAGAGACTAACCGCCAGAAACAAACAAACCCGAACCCGCAAAATCAAGAGCAATCGATGAACCTTGACCTAACTGGCTTCAACCAACAAGTCGACTTCCTCATGCAAGTCGCCGCCAAGCTACCGCGCCCACAAATCCCTCCCCGCAACCAAGAGCAATGCGGGTCAGAAATCATCATAGCGGATGACCGCAGTGAGGCCAACAGCCGCCCGCGAAGGGCCAACTTCGCATTCTCACGACTCGGGCCCTCACAAAACACCAACCACAAAGACCACAGCGGAAAACAGCACAAGCCCAAAACGTGGGAACATAACCGCAGAGAGCGGGACCTAAGAAAAACAATCGAAGAAAAGAAAGCCGCCTACGAGAAAGCCATCCAAGAATATGAAAGGCAGGCCCATAGAGATAGATCGCCTTTCACCCAAAGACTCGAATCCGAACACAAACAGAAAAACATCAAGCATTACAGCTTCAACCCCTTCGACGGTATGGGAGACCCCGAGGAACATTTGAACTACTTCGACCAGCTAGCCCTCCACCAAGAATATAATGACCTAACCCGCTACCGCTTCTTCGTAGCATCCCTCCGAAGCGAGGCGCAAAGGTGGTTCTGTCGCTTACCAAGCCGGTCCGTAGACAGCTGGAGGGAATTCAAGCAACTTTTCCTCAACAAGTTCAAGGCAAATAAAAAACACGAGGTGCACATTATATTCCTCGAGACAATCGCTCAGAGAAATGGAGAAACCCTCCAACAATTTATTGACCGCTTTAAAGAAGCGATGAACAAGGTGGTACGCGTCACTGAAACTGAGGCTTTGGTACACCTAATAAGAGGCCTTAACCCCTACGAATGTGAGAAATATGTTTGCAAGTTAATGGAAGCCAAGCCTACAACACTCGCCAAGGCTAACGACCTTGCAGCCCAAGCCATTAATGAAATTAAATCATTAAATGTACTTAAACAATCAAGAGCGCCACCACCACAGAGACACCCCTACTTTCAGATGGAAAGATTCACCTCCTACCAGAAAACCACTCCTACTCCACTACAAGTACAAACCACCCATGGGCCTCCTGCTCCCGCACCCAAACAAGATCAACCATACGTCCCCGTAAGAGAAAGGCTCGGACCCACACCCGCGGCCCGCCCCGACAGGCACCCAGAACCTGAGTGGACGCGGTTTACAATGCCCCACGCCGAGATCTTGAAAGAAATCAAGGGAAAACCTTTCTACCTTCCGCCACCGCCAATGTTAACGAACCCGGATGACCGCCCCCGGAACAAACACTGTGACCACCACTCCACTCATGGGCAAACAACCGACAGTTGCTATGCCCTAAAATACTTCCTAGAAAGGCAACTGAAGTTGGGCAACCTGAGTCAGTACCTGCCTAGACATGTACAGGATCCATCAACCTCACGACAAGGTGAGAAAAATGTCGTCAATACTGTTTTCGGAGGACACACATCCCCGCCCAGAGTTGAACGCGAAGTCCACATCATCCAGACAGGGCCTCCTAACATCATCACCTTCACCGACGCGGTTTATGAAGGAACCAACCCCGACCATACTGAGGCTCTCGTCGTCTCTGTGGACGTAGCAAATAATGAAGTCAAGCGGATATTAGTCGACAACGGCTCCTCTGTCGATATCTGCTTCAAACACACCTGGGACCGCCTGAAATTGGATGACAACTACAAGCTCGAAGAGCACCAGGAAGAAACACCCCTTTACGGCTTCGGCCACAATGCTGTTCCCATCGCGGGCATCGCCCGCCTACCAATCTATTTCGGCTCCTCACCAAGGCAGGTTTGCCGCCTAGTCAAGTTCTACATCATCAACACCACTTCCTCATACAACATGATTCTGGGACGACCAACTCTCAACCTTCTCAAAGCGGTCACCTCCAACCCTCATCTCAAAATAAAATTCCCCACTCTCAACGGGGTAGGAGAAATAAAGGGAGATTCCGAAACCTCAAAGAAGTGCTACGGCATCGCCCTAACTATGGCCGCCACCAAGCCCAGCAATATCCGCAAGGAACAGGCCACCCAGAAAAAGAAAGAAAAAAGAAGAAGGCACGCGGAGCATTAGCATGCCAACAACAAGAAAAGAAAAGAGGTACAACTCATTGATGAACATAGACCGGAAACAGAAGAAACACCCCGCATGGACGCCAACCTCAAAAAATGTTTAAAAAGAAAGGAAAAGCCAGCAGTAACACCCGCCGTTCCCACGGAGAAATCCAAATTTCTCCAGATGATCCTAAGAAATGTGTTAATATTGGAGCTGGGCTCGATCCCATTCTCAAGAAAGACTTAACAGACCTCCTATGGCAGTATGCCGATGTCTTCGCATGGAGCCCCAAAGATATGCCGGGCCTAGATGAATCCCTGGCGGTGCACAAGCTCAATGTAAACCCCGCCAAGACACCTAAGATCCAAAAAAGAAGATATTTAGCGCCAGAAAGGCAACAAGCCATCGACACTGAAATAGACAAGCTCCTTGACGCGGATTTAATCTGTGAAGTCACTTACCCGGAATGGGTCGCCAATGTAGTCCTAGCAAAAAAAGCCAACGGCAAGTGGCGAATGTGCGTCGACTACACAGATCTGAACGTCGCATGTCCTAAAGATCCCTACCCGCTACCCTCCATAGACCAACTCATTGACGCCACAGCAGGCCACCTAATGCTGAGCTTCATGGATGGCTTCTCAGGGTACGACTGGGAAAAGACGGCCTTTGTCACTCACAGAGGCGTCTATTGCTACAAGGTCATGCCTTTCGGCCTAATAAATGCCGGGGCCACTTTCCAACGGGTCATGAACAAAATCTTTGGCAAACAACTGGGCAGAAACATGGAAGTATATGTGGACGACCTCATTGTCAAATCACTTATTGCCGCGTCACATCTTGACGACTTAAGAGAATGCTTTGCCACCGTCCATGAGCACGAAATGAAACTAAACCCGGATAAGTGCATGTTCGGTCTAGACGCCGACAAGTTCCTTGGTTTTCTCATCTCACACCGAGGCATAGAAGCCAACCCTGAAAAGATAAAGGTTATAGCGGAAATGCAACCGCCACGAACACTCAAAGAAATTCAAAAGCTCATGGGAAGATTGGCCGCCCTACGCAGATTCATTTCTAAACTAGCAGACAGGTGCCTACCCTTCTTCGACACTCTGAAAGGAGCTAAAACCATCAAAACCATCTCATGGACGGACGAGTACCAGAAAGCATTTCAGGATTTAAAAGAATACTTATCTTCGGCACCGATGCTCGTAGTAGCAACATCTTCTGAACCGCTGTCGCTCTACCTATCCGTATCTGACAAAGCAGTAGGAGCGGTCCTAGTCAAAGAGGAGAACAATGAACAAAGGCCCATCTATTATGTGAGCCAAGTACTCAAAGATGTGGAGACCCGCTACCCCAACATTCAAAAAACGGCCTTAGCACTTGTCATGGCAAGCCGCAAACTCCGCCACTACTTCCAAGGCCGGGAAATCAGAATAGTCACAGATCAGCCGCTCAGGAAAATACTTTATAAGCCCGATTTGTCGGGACGAGTGATCAACTAGACGGTGGAACTAATCCAGTACAACCTTGTCTATGTGCCTAGAACCGCAATCAGAGCTCAGGCCCTAGCGGACTTTGTAACAGAATGCTGGTTTACAACAACTGAGGTAGTGCCAACAGCCTCGGAGCCGGAAGTGGGCGAATACTGGAAATTACACGTCGACGGTTCCGCAACCAATACCCGCTGCGGTGCAGGTATTATCCTGACAAGCCCCGAGAATTTCCAAGTGAAGCAAAAAATCACACTCAGCTTCAAGGCCACAAACAACCAGGCCGAATATGAAGCACTCCTAACGGGTCTCTCCTTGGCAAAAAGTCTCCAAGTCAAGAAAATTTCCATCTATAGCGACTCGCAGCTGGTCGTAAGACAAACATCGGGAGATTATGCCACCAAAGACGAAACTTTGAACAAGTACCAGGACCTGGAAAAAATAGCCTTGGCGGGCTTCGAAGAGCATAACTTCCAACAAATAGACAGGGAGGATAATTCCATGGCGGACATGTTCTCCAAACTTACAAAGGGCGAAAACACAGACGGAAATGCGGTGTACTTCGAAGAGCTCCAAGAGCCTAGCACAAATGTAAAAGAAATCATGGAACTCGACACACCCGCAGACATATGGCTAACTCCATTCATCCGCTACATCGAAAGCAGAACCCTCCCTGAGGATGCTACTAAGGAAAAGCTCCTGAAATCCCAAGCAACAAAATACTTCCTGCAAGACGGAACCCTCTACAAACGGAGCTTTGACTCTCCAATCCTCAAGTGCATCGACAACGAAGAAGCCCTTTACTGCATGTGGGAGGTGCATGAGGGCATCTACGATGACCACATGGTGGGCAAAGCCTTAGCGCACAAGATCCTCAGACAAGGATACTATTAGCCAAGCATGCATAAAGATTGCAAAGACTTCGCTAAGAAATGCCATCAATGCCAGCTATTCAGCAACATGTCAAGGAAGGCACCCGCACTGCCCGCATCCATCCTATCCCCAATCCCATTTGCCGTATGGGGGATTGACATAATGGGTCCATTCCCAAAATCCAAGGGTGAACTGCAATACGTAATGGTCGCGATTGATTACATGACAAAGTGGGCTGAGGCCAAGGCACTAAAGAACATCACACAGGACGATGCCATCCGCTTTGTAAAAGAACAAGTCATAATCAGATTTGGCATCCCGGTAGTGCTTATCTCTGACAATGGTACGCAGTTCGTGGTCTCCAAGTTCGCAAAATTCCTCTCTGACCACGTCATCGAACACAAGAAACCGTCAATCTGCCACCCGTAGAGCAATGGTCAAGTAGAGGTTACAAACAGAATCATTGTAAGAGGGTTGGAAAAGCGCCTTACCACGTCCAAAAAGAAGTGGCCGCAAGAACTACCAAACGTCCTATGGGCTTATCGCACTTCCACAAGAACTAGCACGGGGGAATCCCCGTTCAAGTTGGCATATGGAACCGAAGCATTGGCACCCGTCGAAATTGGTTCACCTTCATACCGGGAAATGAACTTCGATGAAGAAGAGAACACCCAAGGGTTAAAGACAAACCTTGACCTCCTAGACGAGGGGAGAGAAACCGCCGTCAACAAAATAGCCACATTCAAAGAGAAAACCAAGGAGTTCTTTGGAAAACGAGCAAGGGTCAGACGATTCATGGAAGGAGACTTGGTCAATCGAGCGACAGAAGCTTCCGACCCGAGACACACTGGGAAACTAATGCCTAAGTGGGAAGGTCCCTACAAAGTCATACAAGTCCTCAGGCCGGGCTCCTACAAATTAGCCCGCCTAGACGGAACGGAGGTCAACAACACTTGGCATGGGGATAAGCTTAGAAAATATTATCAATAGGCTTAGACAGTTCCCATGTTATGCGCACAAACGCAGCATGTTGTACGCGGACAAGATAGTTTTCAATAAAAATCGTTTGAACCCTTCAAATATTAGTGATTTACTACTTTCATACAAAACACAAAGCACCCTAGCGGCAAACTACACATTTTATACATTCCTACAAAGCGCCCTAGCGGCAAAACAATGCACTAAGTGCAAGCGCCTTTGCGGCGAACACAAGCGCCCTAGCGGAAAAACAACGCAATAAGTGCAAGCGCCTTTGCGGCAAACACAAGCGCCCTAGTGGCAAAACAACGCACTAATTGCAAGCGCCTTTGCAGCAAACACAAGCGCCCTAGCGGCAAAACAACGCACTAAGTGCAAGCGCCTTTGTAGCAAACACAAGCGCCCTAGCGGCAAAATAACGCATTAAGTGCAAGCGCCTTTGCGGCAAACATAAGCGCCCTAGCGGAAAAACAACACACTAAGTGCAAGCGCCTTTGCGGCAAACATAAGCGCCTTAGCGGCAAAACAACGCACTAAGTGCAAGCGCCTTTGCGGCAAACACAAGTGCCCTCAAGGCAAAACAACGTATTAAGTGCAAGCGCCTTTGCGGCAAAACAAGCGCTCTAGCGGCAAACAACGCACCTAGTGCAAGCGCCCTAGCAGCAAAACAAACGTCCTAGCGATAATTTACACACTTCCTACATTCTCGTAACTTACATATTTGTTTCGAATAACATTTTAAATGCGCCCTTTGCGGGCAAACTCGTAAACACTTTACAAATTATCGTTGTTTCAACGGACATTATTAACACACGTGATTTCGCAAATAGAAACAAAGATATATTCCCGCTACCAACTACATTTCACAAGTTATTTTTATACCTACTTCGCAATACATATACTAAGAACAACAGCGGAAAGAAAAAACAAACACAGACAATTGCAAGGAAAAATAGATATTTCATTGATAATAAACTTTTTTTATTACAGCAGGTTGATTACAAGGATTTTGTTCTCAAAACCCATCCGACCCGCTCTCCTCCCCGGAGTTGTCCATCATGCCCCAAAGCTCCTCAGCGGGGTCCTCTTCCTCGAAAGAATCGTCCTCCTCGGATTCTTCCTCAGACGGCTCCTCGGAACCCTCCGCCGCCGCCTCTTCCAACTCCAACTCCGCCATGCGGGACTCTATAGACGGCTCCACCGCCACCTCCGCACCCCTGGCCGCCTTGGCCGCAGTCTCCGCCTCCCTGGAGGCCTCAACAGCCGCCTATTTCGCGGCATCTGCAGCCGCCTGTTCCTCGGCCGCCTTGGCCCGTGCCAGACCATCGGCATACCTCCTTAGGTCTCCGGCTCTGTAATAGTCGCCCATTTCTTCAAAGCCATCTGCCATTTGTAACGTTTAAATAAGGGGGAGTTGAAAGGTTTGAAGCTGGAAAAGAGAAGCTAAAAACAAGAAATTTGAGAGCGAAAAGGTGATGGATACAAATTATGCAGCGATCCAACCCTTTTATAGGAGGGGTAAAAACTCAAAGAGGGAGGTAAACGGTCAAAAGAATGACCTTCCCTATGCAGGGCAGTAATTGCACCACCATTCAACAGTCAAAACTATTCAATCCCCATGCAAAGCAGTTAAAGATCGACCCTTCCCATACAGCATTTAATGATTTTGATAACCACATAATCAACACGCCAAACAGTCAATGAACCTGGACAATTTCTCTACAAAGGCATTCCATGAACAGTTAGATGGATGCAGGAATTCCAAACGACAAAAACAGTAAAAACAAGAAAGAAAAATGACAAGTACAGAAATGACTATTCATATTCAATATCCGGGCACACGGATTACAATTTAATGTTTCCAGGTCGCGCCGCGGACATGCCCGCGGCGAGCCTCCAAAACATGAAAAAGAAAACAAGTACAAGGAACAAAAAATGGTACCGCTAGCAGACTATACCAGCGGCATACAATCACAGAAGGGGCAATTCTCGCACCCACCAACTTCTTCTTCAGCCACCGCTTCCACCATCTCCTCAACAACAACCGCAGGAACAACATCCTCTACTGCGGGCATCTGCTCCGGCACCGCTTCCTCAACAACACCCTCAAGCACGGCATTTATCTCCACAACAATCTGTTCCTCCACAACAGCCCCCGTGATGGCATCCACTACAATTCTCTCCAGGGCTTCCGGGATCTCATCCTCCTCAATTCTTTCAGCCGCTATCTCAACTACAGTACCAGCGGGCACGACATGCCCCGCATCCTTCACCTTCACCTTCACCAACAGGCGCCATAGCCGCAATACGCGCTCTAAATCTACGGATATACCACTTACGCCGGTCAGCCCGGGCTCAAAATCTAGCACTACGCCCCTGCAAGCGGGCAATCTCAGCGGTCATAGCCGCTGTCCTTTCCGTAACCGTAGCCCCGGCCCTTTTAGCAACTACGGCCGCTACCCGTTCATTAACTCTCACCGCAACGAGCTCCTCAAACTCCGTACTGCTTTTGAACTTATGAACAGCAGCCTCCTCAGTTGGTCGCGAATCGAAGTGTGCTTCAGCATCATTTGCCCGTGCAGTCTCATACGTCAACCGCTTGCCCAAGCGATCTATCTCCATCTTCTGCTCAGCCACCTCCACGGTCATCTGATCGTGCCTTTCACGAAGGTAGCGGTTATCCTGGTTCAAATCAGCCTGAACGGTCTCCATCTCTAGCAGGGAATTGGCGGCACGCTCTTTCATTACCCACTCATTAGCGAGCTCAGTTTCCAACCCGCCAATCTGAGCGTGGAAAGCCTGCCCGCGACTAATCAAACCAATTTGCATGCAGTGACTCTGCAAAACAAACACAAAAACATGGTCAGAACAAACAACGAGATAAGGCACGAAGGCAAATCACAACTCATAAACAATACTCTACTTACCCGGGCAGCATATTTCTGGGAGATCCTACATAGCTGCTCCCAATCTAGACCCTCCATCTTAGCATGATCATCATCAGTCATGGATGCGGTGGTAAAAGTATTGGGGCATGACTCGAAAAGAAAGCCATACCCAGTTCTAGTCCCAACTCTAGAATCCGACACCCCATCGTCACTAGCAGAGTAATGCACGATTTCCTCCGACACATTGGGGTCGCCTGCAACATCACCACTCCCACCTGAGTGCCTACTTTCTCCGAAACCGCTAAGACTACCCGCGGCCTCAGCAACACTAGCAATTCCCACGGGACTGCCACCACCAGCACCTCTCTTGTTGGCACAAACCCTCCTCCTCTTAGAAGTATCGGCTTCGGTCCTCACCTCAAACTTCCTCTTCAAGTCACGATTTCCGCTAGGACCGACCGCGGGTGTCTCTGCACGCGCACTAACAGGCGCAGTAGCAGGAAGTTCCACTACTTTCTCACCGCTAATAGCGAAATCTTCCAAGTCAACAACAGGCACAGAAGTGCCCTCACCAGCAGCATTCCTCTCAGGCGGAGACCTACCATGCTCTATTTTATAAATGCGCCGCCTGGCCGGCAAGGTACAGAGGTCCTCACTCTCAGAAGAAACATCCTCACCGCCAGCGCTGGCATTCGCAACAACCTCCTCCACAGCGGGCCTTCGGCTAACCAACTTCTCACTTGAATCGGAACAAAACGAACCATCAGAATCCTCATAATCTCCGCCGTGGTCATTCTCAGATTCGCCTGCGGAACCCCTTGACAAGTTCCCCTCACCACTCACAGCGTTCTCCTCAACATCATTTCTCAACGCCTCCGCCACAGCTGCTGGAAACACACTCTGCTCAAAATTTTGCTTGGAAAAGGGCCGGCTCACTGAGGGACCACCACCCAATCCCAAACCTCTCCGAACAATAGGAGTCGGAGCAGCAACCTCAGTCCTTACAGCTGCGGGCACAGAAACACCGCCCGTGCTCCAATTTCTCCTTACAACAGAAGTTCTACCGCCACCCAGCCGCCTCCTAGCAACGGGCACAACACAGCCACCCGCACAAGCTGCCCGCGCGCGTGCCGGATGCGGGGGAACTTGCATCATAAATGACGTAAACATTTCCTGCTCAACGTCTTCGGTAATAATAGGGTGCGGAGCAAGTTCAGTTTTCCGCGGATCAAGCACTGCACAAAAAACAGAAACAAATCAAGAAAAAAGAAAGAGGGGGGAGAATACAAGCTTTACCAAAGGAGAGGCAAGGGACTTACAGCAGTGTTTGCGCAAATCAGCGGGCTCTATCAACTTAGCCTCTGCGAAAGAAGGGCCCAAAGCTCTAGCCACAACCACAAGGCTGTCAATATCGGCCTGCGTAAGATGATCCCGGTTAAGGTGATATAGAGGATCCACCACCCCTTGGAAATTCTGCTGCCATGGGAACTCCCCTCCACCAACAACTATAAACTCCTCCTGCCACCCGGTCATCCCTTTGGGAATCAAAAAAGGCTTCCCACCCAAGGCCTCACCAACACGCCCATTGCTAATATAGGACAGCTCATAAAAAGGCTTCCCGAACTAGCCCTCACATTGAACAAGGCAAAGAAGGCCTTCAGCGTAGGCTGCCTGCCCGCAGCGGTGCAGCTTGCAATAAACCAGTTGATACTCCGAATCGAATTAGGAGAAAACTGCGCCAGCGGACACCTAAATTGGTGACGGAACAAATCAATCACAAACTTATGTGGGGGGACCCGAAACCCACTCTTGAAATGACTCACGGGAATAGCGACATCGCCATGCTCAAAGCGGTGATACAACCTTTCCTCGGGCCTAGCACACCGCCAACTGTAATCACCTTCAATGCGGAAAATGTGCCAAACATACGCGCCCCACTCTCCCGCACGAAAGGTACTGTCGCAATTAAGATGTTCCTTTGCGCCAAACCTCGCGTCAAGGTCCTCCTTTGAGTACGCGTCCGTCGAAACCTTCAACACCTTGTACAGACCCTCCTGAGATACGAAAAATTTGTAGCGGTCCGCACGCGGCACATTGCGGAATCTCATCTGATTAATATCAAACCACCACCCTTGTTCATCTATTAGCGGAAGGGCGTCACCGGTCTCAGCATTCATGTATTTGTCCGCCATCTACAACAACCAGCAAAAAACTTAACCAAGTCAGAAAAACACAAATACGGACCGCAAAGAAAACTTCCACACAGCACAACCCTAACCGCGCACGCAGAGAGAGGCTTACAAGTGGCACCCACGTGTCATCCATTTCATTACGGATAAAGGAAAAGCAAAAACACACAAGAATACCAAGCGTCCGCAAGAACAAAACATGTACCCGCACACACTTACACTACGATCAAACACAAAGCACACCAAATAAACCAAGATATACATACAAAACATATATCTATACATACCCACGAAACTATTCAGGCCACAACTAACCGGAAAACACGAAACACCGGCGACAAAACACACCAAAAAAACTAAGAGAAATGCATAAACTCACAAGAAACAAGAAAAACAACGAAGAGCAAACACATACCTATTTTAGAGGAAGCAACGGAGGCAATGGAGTTTTCAAATCGCCAAAGAATCAAAGAACACAGCCACAAATTCAAGAGAGAGTGATAATTGCATATTTTTGCATATTTTATTTACCTATTTATTGCTTGAACTCATGTTATAATAATTTATTTTGTTGCATTTCAAATAAATCGTAAATAAATAAAGAAATGACAAAATAAATAAATAAAGTGCAAGGAAGGGAAAAAGGAGGAAGAAAAAGGACCAAAAATGAAAGAAGGAAAAGAATTAGGAGCTTGGAGAAAAAGGAATATTTCAAGACAAGTGGAAGGTGGAGATCATCCCAACACATTAGCAAAGTGTATGGCCAAGATCAACTCTTCAAAGCTTAAGGGGGAAGGAAACAAATAGATGGCTAAGATTTAACCACCACACAACCCAAATGTATGGTGGGGATTTACCCAACACCCCCCTTAACCCTAATTTCTATCCTATAAATACCCCCTCACCCCCTTTGTATTTAGCAACTTAGATTTTAGGGTAGTTTTAATTTCTTGTATTTTTCTTAGTTTCAAATCTTGTAAACACTCTTATTATAATTAATGCAATTTTTATTTTCTTTACTTCTTGTCTTGCTCTTTCGTTATTATTGTTGCCTTGTTTCGTTATTTTCGTAAATCCCGTTGCTAACCACTTGGGGTTGAAAGAAACGAAATTTAATTTCTTGTTCGTAATTTTAATTCGTAATTTTGCTCCTTTAAATCTCAATTTTATTGTGGGCCATTTAAAATCAAATTCTCAATTTAGTATAATTTTAATTTCTTAGTTAAATTTTCTTTATAGTTGTTCTTAAAAAAAAAAAATTTAGTTCGTATTTTTCTAGTTAATTCGAAGCTTCAATAATAAACTCCCCAGTTTTTTTAATAACCAGTGTTCAATTTTTTTTTTTCAAGACCACAAACAGACCCAGTCTCTTGTTTCTAATTTTTTTTATTCCCACCATTCTCCTGCCTCCTTCCTGCTGCAAAATCCCCCCTCTCTCTATTTTCCAATTCACCTACACAATAAACACCCCTTCTTCAGTTGCATTCTTCGCTCGATTGTTTTTTTTTTTTCAACACACAGCTCCGTCTCTGTTAAAACCCATTCCCCTTCTTCTTGTTCTCCTCCCCTTCGATTTCAAAAACCACCACCAGCCTTCTCTTTCCTCCTTCTTCTCTTACACATAATCGCCACAATTGCTGTGATTTTCCGAACGGTTGAGTTATGTCGTTTTGCTGCTTTGTGTTTCCCGAGTTCTAAGATTGTGTAGCTGAGTCATTTTGCTGCGCCTGAATTCTGCTGTTATGAGTTACTGAGTGAAATCTGCGTTTTGTGAATATCTGGGTTTCGAATTAATGTTGATTATCGATTATTCCGTTCGTATGCTGAGTTCGATTTATCCTGTTGTCGGTCTATTTTAGCTGAGTCATTTTCCCGATTTTGGTTTTGGGTTGAATGACTCGAATGCTGTTTGTAGTTCGGTTTTTGAGTAGTTATGTTTGTAGTTCTATAAATTTGTTGAATGTGTGTTTGGTTTTCTTGTCAATTCGTGCCTGAGTATTGTATTTGTTATGTGCTGAGCTGCTTTTAATATTAAATCTATAGTCACTTTTTGTTTTCGTTGTCTCGTTTTTAATTGTTGGGTTGTGCTAAGTTGTTTTCCAGTGACTGATGTTGACCAGATCGTTGAATTGAATCCGTTGTTGGCTGGTTTGTGGTCCTATTGTTTTGTGTCTGTTTTGCTGCTTTTGAGTTCAAGATTAATACCACGAGTCGAGTTGAATTTGTGTATGTTTCTTCGTGTCTTGTTCGTGCTGTTTCACTGTGTGTTCCATTCCGAGTTCTTGAACAATGGCTGTGTTTTTTTCCTTTGTGTGCGAGTTTCCACTGAATTCGTTGAGTTGCTGTAGCTTGTTTTGTTGAAATGATAAGTTAATTGTTTAGTTCATTCTGTATTCGATTTTTGGTTTTGTGTTGCCAAATTGTTGGAATGCCAAGCTAATGTATTCGTGTAAATAAAATCTAGTTGAATTTGAATTTTTAGAATAAATTTTAGAATAATTTAGTTTTAAATTTATATTTAATTTTCTTCAAAAAAAAATAGTTTAAATTTCTTTGGGGAATTAATTAGTTTAAAATCCAATCAAATTCTAAAAATCAAATTTGTTCTAATTCGATTAAATTAAAAATTAACGATTTGCGAAAATATTAGTCCCTGTGGAACGAATCAATAAATTTTACAACAAAACGAATTGTGCGCTTGCGATTCAAATTTAAATCTTTGTTTTTAGCACAACAAGTTTTTGGCGCCGCTGCCGGGGACTAATTATTTTTCGCGCCTTAATTCTTAATTTTTCGAGTTAGTTTTATTTCTTGTCTTATTTTTATTTCGTTCTTTTTAGGAAATTGTGAGATTTCGGAACTCTTCTCAAGAAGCGTGGAAAATTGGAATTTATGGAAAGCAAGCTTTGGTAACCGTATCTCACTCTTTTTGTTTTTTTTCTTATTTTTAGAAAAATACAAAAAAATCAAAAAATTCAAAAAATCACAAAAAAATTGAAAATACAAAAAAAAAATAGTTGTAAATACATAATTGTTGCATCATGCATTCATCATATAGGTGCACATCATGCTAGATTTTATTTTTTATTTTTAAATTTTTCGTACCTATAATTGTGGTGATCGCTGGAGGACCCTAAGGTACGTTAAATTTCTTTCTTTCTTTAGATTAAATCACGTAGTGTAAGCATCCATATTTGTTTATAATTTTTGTATATATCATTGTTTGTTGCATCATTTTGTAAATAAACATTAAGGGCAAAACCACTACAAGATAAGGGAAGGGATTTCATCACTCTTTCCTTAGCCCAAAAACAATTTAATCCCTCATTTTACATACCTAGCCTTTAATAAAATTAATTAGACGTTTGCCCCTAGGAATCTCGCGCTCAATTAGGAAGGTGCTTAAGAAACGAAGTAATCTTTAATTATTCTTACTTTTTGGTGTCTAGGAAAACGAAAGCTGACCTGGCCAATTAAGGTTTGGTGTCTAGGTTGGTGTTTAGCCTCTTGGCAATGCTTGCACCTACCTGGCCAAGCTGGTTCGAATAATTATTGATTTACCTAGTTTTTGGTATCCCTTACAGTTAGGAGCAAGGTCTAGTTATTTTATTAGGGAACTCTAGGTTTATAATTTTTCTTTTAATTTTACACCCTTTCTTTTTGTGTGTTTTAATTTATCGCACTTACTTGCTACGTGTTTCCTTTTGTGGTTTATGCGAACTACGTGGCGTATGGATAATTCTTCTAGACTAGTGAGATCTTTCGAGACTTCTTCGTCGTCTAATTCCGAGTCTTTAGATTATTCCGAACCCGTAGTAAACATGGCCATGTCTCTTAGGGACCGTTGCTATCCTACTCGTTCCGCCCAACCTTCGTGTATCACCCTTCCTCCCATTAATGGTAATAATTTCGAAATAAAAGCTCACCACATCAGTATGTTACCTAAATTTAACGGGAGCGAGGGTGAGGACCCGTATCTCTTTCTCCATGAATTTGAGGAGGTTTGTGCCTTACAAAAGCTCCAACAATTAACCGAGGACTCGATTAGGCTTAGACTCATTAATTTTGCGCTTAAAGAAAATGCTAAGAAATGGTTGTACAGCCTACCGGTTAATTCTATTTCCACGTGGGAGGGATTTGTGGTAATTTTTCTTAAAAAATATTTTCCAAACCATAAGACTACAAGAATTACAAACGAAATAAATCAATTTCATCAAAAGGAAAATGAGTCTTTTTGGAAATATTTTGATCGTTTCAAAAATCTTTTATCACAATGCCCCAACCACGGAATAGAAAAATGGAGGCTTTGTAAGATTGTTTATGAGGCCTTAGATGGACCAACAACCGCGTTGTTGGAATCTATGTGCCAAGGAAAGTTCATGGAGAAAGATGAGGACGAGGGTTGGAAATTTTTCGAAGAATTAGCCGAGAAAACCATGTTGTGGGAGTCTACTAGGGAACCTAACAAGTCTAATGAGTCGTCTAGTTCATCTAAGGGTTTGCATTCGATTGGGAGTTCGATTGCAACCGATGCCAAATTAGCCACTCTAACTAGGAGACTCGAAGCCCTAGAAACTAGTAAGGCCCCCTCAAATGTGTCTATGTGCCCTAATTTCAATCAAGGTTTTTCGGACTATCCCGCTTTTGATCAAGTTAATGCGGTGTCTCAACCACCCACTAGGAACGATCCGTTTGCTCCTACTTACAATCCCGGGTGGAAGAATCACCCGAATTTCTCGTGGAACCAAAGCCAAAATTACCAAAATCCACCTTCTTTTCAACCTCCTTTTCAAAATGCTCCACCTTTTCAAAGGCCTAATCAAAATTCTTTCTCGACTCCAAATCAAGGTCCCTTTCCAAACCCTACTCAAAATCTCGGTCCTTATCCGACTCAACTTTCTTATTCAAATCAAGCACCTGCCCACCCACCCGGCTTTAATGAGTCGGATAAGAGAATCACTTCTTTGGAAAAGACTCTTGATGCGCTTTTAAAATCAACGACTAATTTGGCTCAATCTCAACAGACCTTCATGCAAACCATGACTCAAGATAGGCAAATTTTGAATGCTAGTACTCAAGCCTTATCTAAGTTAGAGGTTCAAGTGAGTCAATTAGCCAACGCCATGTGTGAGCGAGAGAAGAATAAGTTCCCGAGTCAACCAGAGGTCAACCCTAAATTCCCTCTCAACCAAAGACCTCACAAAAATGTTAATTCTATCATCTCTCTTAGGTCGGGAAACCAAGTTAACAATGAAGTAGGTGTCGAGTCTTCCAAGGAAGAAGAAGAAGAAGAAGAGTCAGATGTTGAGCCGAACCCTACTCCAACTTCCTAACCTCTCGAGTCAGCTATTCCCACACCTTCACCACTCGAACCTTCATCATCGAAATCCACTCCCGAGTCATCAAATTCTTCTCTTACATCATCCTCACCACCTAACAAATCTTCGAATATCGTTCCACTTTCCACTTCTCTTCCCGAGGTGTCTAACGAACGAGTCTTTAAGCCTAAAGCTCCTTATCCTCAACGACTCATCCCTCGCAAACAGTCACCTCAAGTAGAGAAGATTATGGAAGTTTTCAAACAAGTCGAGATTAACATTCCTCTTTTAGATGCCATTCAACAAATTCCTTCGTATGCCAAGTGTCTAAAAGATTTATGTACTCACAAGCGATCCACCCACGTTCCTAAGAAAGCCTTTTTGACATCTCATGTTAGTTCAATTCTTTCGAACCAAATTCCCGTGAAGTACAAGGACCCCGGTTGTCCTACTATTTCATGTGTCATAGGCAATACTTTCGTGGATAAAGCTTTACTCGATTTAGGTGCTAGTGTCAATCTCCTTCTATTTTCTGTCTACCAAGCCCTAGGGTTAGGTGAGCTGAAGCAAACGAATATGACCCTTCAATTAGCTGATCGTTCTTTTAAAATGCCTAAGGGAATAATTGAGGATGTGCTAATTAAGGTTGGTGAATTCATCTTTCCGGTTGACTTTGTTGTCCTCGAGACCCAACCCGTCACGAATCCTAAGAACCAAATCCTGATTATTCTAGGACGACCTTTTCTTGCTACATCCAATGCCTTGATTAATTGTAGGGATGGTTCGATGAAACTCACCTTTGGTAATATGACAATTAACCTTAACATATTTAATGTCGGAAAAGAACCCAATGAGCTTTACGAGCAACCAATAGCGGTTAATCTTGTTGATGACATTGTTAATTGGTCTAGCTTTGAGGATAGTGAGATTGAGTCTCTTCTCAACGAGGATTTCAAAGTCAACTATGAGTCTAATCGAGAGTATGCTGATTCGTTAAGGGATATGACTTCGGAAGAGATGTTGAGGGAGTTGGACGACATTTGTTCCCCGTGGGAGACCAAACCCGAGGATGCTATTGTTGAACCCATTGTCAAAACTTCCGTTGGTGAACCACCAGCATTCGGTGAGTTCTTAGGGGATTTGTTAGAAAATCGATCCAAGTATGAGACCCCACCCGAGGTTGTTTGTAGTAAGCCCGTTCTTCACACTTCCGTTCTTAAGAGTCTCGTGGGTACACCACCCGCATTTGCCTTAACTCTTTATCATCCCGAATTTGATCAACAACCGTTAGGGAAAGAGGAACCCTTGTCTCATGTTATTCATAGTGATTCTAACCCTAACCAGACTTTCATTATCTCTAATTTGCTTAAACAAAATAAAGAAGCCTTAAGTTGGTTTAGGGAGAACATTAGTGACAATTGCTCTTTAGGGTTGAATGATTCAATGTTAATTGAGAAAATCTGTGCTAATAAAAATTTTCACAAATTCCTTGTTATTTTCTCAAAGTTGCACCCTAACTATCCTACCGGCATCGGTTAATTCGATTTTATTCTTTTGCCTCCCCTCGTGTAAGATAGGTATGAGGGAGGAGTGTGTGCGTGTGTGAGTTGTTTTCTCTTGTAATTTTTAGAAGTTTTCAGTCTCCGTCATCCCTTATCAGGTATTTCCTCACCTTTCTTCTTTCTCATTTCTCTTGAATTTGCATACATTGAGGACAATGCATGATTTAGGTATGGGGGAGGGTTTTTAGTGTAAATAGTAAAATCAGAAAATCCAAAAAAATCAAAAAATCAAAAAAAATCAAAAAGAGTTCTTTTTGTATTCTAGTCTTGTTAATTGATTGCTAGTTGCTTGATGCACCCTTGCATGCTATGATAATCTTATGATCCATTAGCTTTTGTTTGAGAAGTGATTTGCTAAAGTTCTTGTTCACACACTTACACTAGCAAGGTGAAGCTAGTAGACTTAATTGGATTGTGCTTGAAATTAGAAGGACATGATTAGGTGTAAGATGATTTGGTCTTCATGCTTTGAGTACAAGTAGGTGCATTGAGGATACCTTTACTTGAGATTGATTATGTTTTACCACACCAAGTGAGATTTTGAGCCTATATGCACATCTTTTGCATTTATATTCTTTTGCTTAAGTGTCCACTTGTCATTTGCATCGCTAGCACTTGTTTGAGTTCCTTCTTGAAATACATGACATTAATTGATGATAAAATGATAAAGGCACTTAGGAATAACCTATATTTCCAAATTATCCACACCATTCTTATATGATCAATTAGTTAACCCTTTGAGCCTAATCATTTCCTTTCGGTAACACACCACATTACTCGCCTAAGACCTTTTTCTTGTTTAGCCTTACGTATTCTTGATCCCATTTTGTCAAAGGCTAGTAGGAACTTGAGGGAGCAATAAGGTGTATGAAATAGGGTTTACTATTGTTCATAACTTTTGAGGAAATATTTGTTGTTACCTTGATAGTCGATTTTCAAAATTAAATCTAAAGGATGATTATTGTTACATTTATCTTAGCTCTCATAAAAAAAAGAAAAAAAACAAAAATGAAAAAAAAATTGAAAAAAAAAATAAAGAAAAAAGAAAAAAAAATAAAAAAAATAAAAAATAAATATACATGAGAGCATACTTATGTTTTTTGTAATCCTCCATCATTCGACTATTCAAGGCTTTTTGTTGAAAATGAAAATAAATTGTGTGGGGAGGAAGTTTGGTGTTGTGCATGATATTCAAGGTTACTACTAGCTTTTGACACTTCACCTTATTTTGGCCTTCCTTGACATACCTTGTCCCTAGCCCCATTACAACCCTAATAAAGACTTTTTGATTGTCATTATTAATGTATGTTGTGATTTAAGTTGGGATGATACCAAGTGTCAAGCATGCATTTGATTTTGTTGGAATTGAGTGATACACTTACCCTTGTTCTTGAGTGAATATTCTTTTGTGAGTGAAAGGTGAGGTATTGCTTATTTGTTTTTTGCATAAGAAATCTCAAGTTTTGACTCTAAGGTGTGCCCTTGTAGATTTAGCATGGTTACCAATAATTTTTGCACTTGACATGAACTTATAATCACTCTTGCATGGTTCTTTGAGTAGACTATGTGAATCCTTGCACTTTCCACACCAAGACTTTGCAACTTCATTTTGATTCTTAAGTTGATGTATCATGAGAGGACATGTATGTGTGGTGTGCATTGCCATGTGATCTTTTATTTAAGCTAGATGGATTTTGTGGGTACATTCACTATAGGCCCTTACGAGACCTCACTCGTCCACTAGGGCTGCCTAGGGGTTTAAAGGGCTTGTTGCATATGCCAAATGCAACCGTCACACCTACGAAAAGGAGTATAGGACTTTGCATATAGATTTTCATTTTGATTTTATTTTCCTCGAGGACGAGCAAAAGATAGGTATGGGGGCATTTGATAATTGCATATTTTTGCATATTTTATTTACCTATTTATTGCTTGAACTCATGTTTTAATAATTTATTTTGTTGCATTTCAGGTAAATCGTAAATAAATAAAGAAATGAAAAATAAATAAATAAAGTGCAAGGAAGAGAAAAAGGAGGAAGAAAAAGGACCAAAAATGAAAGAAGGAAAAGAATTAGGAGCTTGGAGAAAAAGGAATATTTCAAGACAAGTGGAAGGTGGAGATCATCCCAACACATTAGCAAAGTGTATGGCCAAGATCAACTCTTCAAAGCTTAAGGGGGAAGGAAACAAATAGATGGATAAGATTTCACCACCACACAACCCAAATGTATGGTGGGGATTTACCCAACACCCCCCTTAACCCTAATTTCTATCCTATAAATACCCCCTCACCCCCCTTGTATTAGGCAACTTAGATTTTAGGGTAGTTTTAATTTCTTGTATTTTTCTTATTTTCAAATCTTGTAAACACTCTTATTATAATTAATGCAATTTTTATTTTCTTTACTTCTTGTCTTGCTCTTTCGTTATTATTGTTGCCTTGTTTCGTTATTTTCGTAAATCCCGTTGCTAACCACTTGGGGTTGAAAGTAACGAAATTGAATTTCTTGTTCGTAATTTTAGTTCGTAATTTTGCCCCTTTAAATCTCAATTTTATTGTGGGCCATTTAAAATCAAATTCTCAATTTAGTATAATTTTAATTTCTTAGTTAAATTTTCTTTATAGTTGTTCTTAAAAAAAAAAAAAATTTAGTTCGTATTTTTCTAGTTAATTCGAAGCTTCAATAATAAACTCCCCAGTTTTTTTAATAACCAGTGTTCAATTTTTTTGTCAAGACCACAAACAGACCCAGTCTCTTGTTTCTAATTTTTTTTATTCCCACCATTCTCCTGCCTCCTTCCTGCTGCAAAATCCCCCCCCTCTCTCTATTTTCCAATTCACCTACACAATAAACACCCCTTCTTCAGTTGCATTCTACGCTCGATTGTTTTTTTTTTCAACACACAGCTCCGTCTCTGTTAAAACCCATTCCCCTTCTTCTTGTTCTCCTCCCCTTCGATTTCAAAAACCACCACCAGCCTTCTCTTTCCTCCTTCTTCTCTTACACATAATCGCCACAATTGCTGTGATTTTCCGAACGGTTGAGTTATGTCGTTTTGCTGCTTTGTGTTTCCCGAGTTCTAAGATTGTGTAGCTGAGTCATTTTGCTGCGCCTGAATTCTGCTGTTATGAGTTACTGAGTGAAATCTGCGTTTTGTGAATATCTAGGTTTCGAATTAATGTTGATTATCGATTATTCCGTTCGTATGCTGAGTTCGATTTATCCTGTTGTCGGTCTATTTTAGCTGAGTCATTTTCCCGATTTTGGTTTTGGGTTGAATGACTCGAATGCTGTTTGTAGTTCGGTTTTTGAGTAGTTATGTTTGTAGTTCTATAAATTTGTTGAATGTGTGTTTGGTTTTCTTGTCAATTCGTGCTTGAGTATTGTATTTGTTATGTGCTGAGCTGCTTTTAATATTAAATCTATAGTCACTTTTTGTTTTCGTTGTCTCGTTTTTAATTGTTGGGTTGTGCTAAGTTGTTTTCCAGTGACTGATGTTGACCAGATCGTTGAATTGAATCCGTTGTTGGCTGGTTTGTGGTCCTATTGTTTTGTGTCTGTTTTGCTGCTTTTGAGTTCAAGATTAATACCACGAGTCGAGTTGAATTTGTGTATGTTTCTTCGTGTCTTGTTCGTGCTGTTTCACTGTGTGTTCCATTCCGAGTTCTTGAACAATGGCTGTGTTTTTTTCCTTTGTGTGTGAGTTTCCACTGAATTCGTTGAGTTGCTATAGCTTGTTTTGTTGAAATGATAAGTTAATTGTTTAGTTCATTCTGTATTCGATTTTTGGTTTTGTGTTGCCAAATTGTTGGAATGCCAAGCTAATGTATTCGTGTAAATAAAATCTAGTTGAATTTGAATTTTTAGAATAAATTTTAGAATAATTTAGTTTTAAATTTATATTTAATTTTCTTCAAAAAAAAATAGTTTAAATTTCTTTGGGGAATTAATTAGTTTAAAATCCAATCAAATTCTAAAAATCAAATTTGTTCTAATTCGATTAAATTAAAAATTAAGGATTTGCGAAAATATTAGTCCCTGTGGAACGAATCAATAAATTTTACAACGAAACGAATAGTGCGCTTGCGATTCAAATTTAAATCTTTATTTTTAGCACAACAGAGAGAAAGGAACACTCCGCTTTTGGGAAAAAGAAAAGCAGTTCCCAGACGTCTGTTTTTATAGAGAGAAGGGCGCGTGCACCACGCGTGACAAACTCAATCAATAACTGCCCATTGGCAGCATTAACTTCCTCAGTGACGTGGCACGCTACCGCGGTGACACGTCCCCCACCTCGTGCACCAAACGCCTCGTTGAAAGATACGGGACCCACCACTAAGCCACTACTCTGCCCAAACAGTACTCATTACTTGCCCTAAAGACAGCTGCACGCAACCTACAACACACTCTCCCCAATCCCGCATTAAATTTGATTCCTTTATTACGTACCACTACACGCATAAAACAAACCAAAATTCCTTCCGTTAAACTCTCCCTCATTCATTACACACCAATTATTTACGTAAAACAAACACAATCAATTCACTATAACAGACAATTCATTTATGAGGGCTGCTTACACGCTACAACAACCAAAAAAGGCTCTATACTCCAAGAATCCGTCAAGCACCTTTACCCATCGCATCCGCCATTCTACACTGGGAGACAGAATTTTTCTAAGTACTCATCTACAAAAGTAATGGCCTCCAGCAATGTCCCCGCAAACATTTTCTGTCCGCCATCACTTGGGGGGCAGAATTTATTCTAAGGACTCGATTACAAAGTGATGTCCGCTAGCAATGTCTCCGCAAACATTTTCTGTCCGCCATCACTCGGGGGGCAGAATTTATTCTAAGTACTCAACTACAAAAGTATATACCGTCGATTGGGGGGCACAATTCCTTCCAAGTAACCGCCAACGAGGATCGCAAACCAGCCCCAACAAAGATGCAAACTTACTCCCCCCATCCGCCTTAAGGCGCATAAGGGGAGTGGGGGGCAATGATAGGTACCCGCTCCCAGCAGCAGCAGCTGACGCCACGCGTTCGGTCGCAACAGTACTCCCCGCCCGCGGGATCACCAGCCAACAATGACAACCTTAAACTACAAAAAAGATTACGACTCCCCTGATAGATGTCAACACAGTAGAGACTGACAACAGAGCAAACAAAGTCGCCCCCAGCCGTCGATAAAAGCTGCACAGGGGACAGCAAAGCTAAACCAGCTGCCGCGGCCAACATCCCATCCATGTACCCGGCGGCGGGACGCCCGCAAAAAGGACAACTTTACGGCTGAGTCAGGTAAAGCCAGGCCGACAACTGCGGAGCCGTACTGACACGTGCACCACAGCTGTCGGAAGGTTTCTGCCTATAAATAAGCTTCTTGCACCTCATTAATTTAGACACAATTTCTCAGATATACCATTTTTCACATACGCAAGAGCAATTTACACACACACTCACAGACAGAATACATAAACGCTCTAAGCAAACACTCCCAAACACCTCACAAATCCCCACCTTACATTTCGATATTACTCACCTGTATGGTTATCACTATTCCGATTACTTATTTTCACACCGGAGGTGCTTGACGGCCACCACCACCGATCAAGCATTGTTTTGCAGGAACCCAACTTAGGTGATGTCACCTCCGGAACAGTGAAACGCGGTGATCGGAGCCGATATCCGGCCTTGAACTTTATCAATAACAACAATTAACACCACACCCGACTCTTCCACTTATATGTTGAAATTATATTTATGAAGCCTACCATTGTTTTAATCTTCTCTTTGAAATCAACCCCTTCAACTTAAAAAGCCATTTCAAATACTGCAAGTAACATTATTGTAGTTTGTAAAAAGCAATTTCAAATACTGTAAGTAACCTTATTGTGGATAGGGGATATATTATTAACTGCTTCCGATTTCTCTCTGCTGTCAATGTTGTTTGTTTTGATGCCTGTGCCTTTTAAACTTCAATATTTCTTTTATTTTGCAGCTGATGCCAGTTAATGGGCTTGCTCCAGTTTGGTCCTTTTGTCACACAGGCCATATTTATCTAACTTATCAATGTATCTATCCATCTAATTTATCCATCTAATTATCTATGTATCTAATTATCTATCTATCTAATTATTTATCAACAAGCGTGTACTTAAGGTGATGTTGGAGCCTGATGTAATGAGAGTGCGTATTTAAGGTGATGTGGGAGCCAGATGTCACTTCTCGTTGGACGCTCTTCATGCATCTGTACGACTGTACCTAGTAAAACGTGATGATATACATATGAAGATTGTTATTGTAATTGAAAACCATGATTTAGTAATGCTATTCTCTGGGGTTCTATTTAAATGCTATCTGTTTTGGTTACTTTATCTGCAATTACTATGTTTAAACTTTATGTTTATATAACTTTCATGTCAAATGCCTTTCTTGTATCCTTTGGTTAGATTCTGATTTTGTAATTAATATGTGAGATTTGTTTCAGTTTCTAGAGAGAATGACTACAATGTGTAATCAATTATTCAATGTTTTATTTTAAGGCTATATAATAATTAATCAATCCGTTCTTTTTCTGCTTGGTTGCTGCAGCTTCTAATTCTAAT
The DNA here is from genome assembly GCA_036435485.1 of Saposhnikovia divaricata. NCBI lineage: Eukaryota > Viridiplantae > Streptophyta > Magnoliopsida > Apiales > Apiaceae > Saposhnikovia > Saposhnikovia divaricata. The sequence goes on along the minus strand of CM071599.1, from coordinate 136,477,170 downwards.
TTCAATCTCATAGATTTAAACAAAGACTAAATAATTAAAACTAAAGTTATTCCTTTTCTTGTTGAGTAAGTCTATCCTCTGCCTCCCAGCTGGTAATATATATCTTTTCCGTTTGCTTTTGTAATTCCACTTGCCTATTTTAAATTCTGTTGCAAAAGGACTAAAATTTTATAATGTTACAATTATTGATTAAATTCCACACACACGACTGGTGGTAGTTTGAGTGAGTTGTAACCCTCATTTTTTGCAGCAGCAACTTATCCTATACTTTGTTTTGTTAATTCTTAATTGTAGTAATATTGTATATTGTGTATATACCAACAATTAACCCCACGGCCCAACTGACCCTTCCACTTGTATGTTGAAATTATATTTTGAAGCCTATACTTATGTAGGATTCTAAGAAATTCTTGACATTAGATATAGCAAGTATTACGAAAATGAGGATGATGTGTGCATAGTATATATATACTTATTAAAACTTGTTCCTCTATTAAGCGAAGGAAATAAGTTTTATAAGTTTTATAGATTTTGTGCCCATCGGCATCTGATTGATGTATCGTTTGATCTTTTGTTGCAAAGAAATAAGAACTTTTAATTAAAAGCTTATGTTATTTGTATTCTTTCAAAAACCTCTAATTAAAAAATTATATTATTTGTATTATCGAGGTCTTGCTATTTTCGTATAGAAATTTATGTTTACAATTTTTTAAAATAATTTAATTAAATTATTGAATTATTGGACACAAAAGGAGGAAGAAAACTTAAAATAGTGTTTAAATATGAGGGACATTGTAGTAATAATTAGTAGAAAAATATTTATATTTATAATTTTTAAATATATGTATGAGTTAAAAGTTAACTGTAGGACATTATTATAATTATTGAATAAAAAGGGATACATTAATAAAGTAACACATAAATTTGGGACATATTACACAAATTTCCCTACAAAATTATACTCCCTCTATCCACATTATTCTATCCCAGTTTAAGTTTTTAAAGTCAAAATGATCAAGTTTTCATCAAGAATAAATAAATAGTAATAAACATATAAATTACAAAAAAAAATATCATAAGAAAATTTATGACAAAACTTCGATTATAAAGAGTATGGTCCTAGTTAGCACATTCTAAATTCAAAGCATAAGTTTCTAAATGTCGGTATTATAACAGATTAAATGCAATGTTACAGTAAATCAATGGATGTACAAAAAATACCTTAACAATGTTAAGAAAGATGGGGTTGAGGCCCTTGCCGGCGATTCCTAAGCTAACTCTACTCAGCTTACTCTTTACATCTTTTGAAGTACATCTTTTGAAATTTGAACATTTAAGACTTTATCACTTTTATTGCTTTATCAAAATCTTCCCGTAAAAATTATATTCCGCTCTTTACAAACATAATTCTATGGAGCTTGATCAAAATCTTACTCATAGGTAGAGAATAATTATTTACCAGAATTAATAGATGCAACTAACATCAATGATCATGTACAAAACGCCTATACATCTGTTGTTATATTTCATTTAATTTTGTCAAATATAAAATAAAAGAAAAGGAACAAAATAAATTATTTATGTATTTGAGAGTTACAAATATTATTTATGTGAATAATACATATGTAAATTACAAATCTATTCACATAATGACAATTAATGGGCTATTTTTGGGGTGGAGGATGTGCGAGAAGTGCTTATACATAGTGGAGTTTTTCCAAAGCTAAAAGCACTCACATTATTAAGAGAGCTTGTTCAACATACCATCGGAACTCCCAATACATACATATATATATATATATATATATATATATATATATATATATATATATATATAGTAGGGATCTAGGGAAAACTTTATATATATATATATATATATATATGGATGCTTGTAAAGCATAATGTAATGTAATATGTAACAGAGACATATATAATTCAACTAGGATAAAAGATAAATAATATTAACTTTATACAGAGATCGTGAAATTTGAAGAACAGGCATCAAACAAGGATCAAGTCGCTGAAAGAAGTTCATTAACATGATCAAGCCTCAGTGACAAAATAAGATGTATAGACGATTCATTTGAAGGGCCAAAAGATTCCAGTGATAAAGTTTTTATGATTGCACAATTCTTAGTAGTGTTCTTAAAGTCATGATATGAAGACCACGAGTGAATGTTAGTCGTCTGTGAACCAGACCAGTTGCACTAGGCGTCAACACTTCACAAAAGAATCGAAGTATCTAACTCAGAAAAACTGTTCAAGAGGTATGATTGAGTTTAGAGCAGTATTGATATCCTCTGGTTAGTTGAAAGTTGAATATTTAAGGATATCAAATTAAGAGGAAAATGAATAGTATCCGAAATTACTATTCATGTGAATAGTATCCGAAATCTATTCATATGAATAGTAACAAACGGTTACTATTTGGGGTTGGTGAAATAGTGCCCGGTTACTATTTAAGGGTTGTTGGAATAGTGCTCGGTTAGTATTTGGGGGTTGTTGGAATAGTGTCAAATAGTAACTTTCTAAAACCTATAAATAGGCCTGTTGTATTTCATTTCAAAACACACCTCAACACACAACTCACTCTTCTCTCTCTTATATCTTCTCAGTGTAAGCTGCTAGACAGTCCATCTAGTAGGAAAGCCGGCTTAGCCCGCTTTCAGGAAGTGTCGGGTAGAAGGTCCTCGTGCCTAAACTATCCTTAGGAGTGTAAGCTGCTAGACAGTCCATCTAGTAGGAAAGTTGGCTTAGCCTGCTTTCAGGAAGTGTCTGGTAAAAGGTCCTCGTGCCTAAACTATCCTTAGGAGTGTTCGGGTTTTGAAGCTAATCCATTGGATTAGAAGTTGTAACACCCCTTCGAGTTTATTATCAATAAAGATATATTCTCGGAATTATTTTTTTTGGTAGTATCGTATTCAACCCCCATCTACGATACTTTGGGACCTAACAATGCTCAAATGAGACCCTACATATTCACCACATTTTAAGATTTTCTAAAAGGTCCCGCCAGGGGCACCCAATATGAAAAATTCTTATAATTCTACCTTCTATCCATTCCTTAAAAAAATAAATAAAAATTATTTTTTGAAAAAAATGATGACGTGGCAGCAGTTTTTTTATTTTTTTGATGAATGGATAGAGGGTAGAATTATAAGATTTTTACGTATTGGGTGCCCCTGGCGGGGCCCTTTAGAATATATGAAATATGGGGTAGGACTCAATATAAGAGAGAGTCTCATTATAAGAGGGGTATCATTTGGTTCTCATTATAAGAGGGGTCCCAATAAAATATAAAGTATATTTTGTGAGTATCTCAGGAAAAGTTTCCTGAGATCAATCTCAGGGTACTTTTTCTCATATATATATAGATTGGGGAGCCTGAGATGTATCTCAGGTAAATTTCCTGAGATACATTAGATTTATATACAAATATGGTGTGGGCATTTTAGTAAAACCAGAATTTTTTAATTAGCCCTGCGGGCCCAATAAAATATAAAGTATATTTTGTGAGTATCTCAGGAAAATTTTCCTGAGATCAATCTCAGGGTACTTTTTCTCATATACACACACACACACACACACACACACACACACACACACACACACACACACACATATATATATATATATATATATATATATATATATATATATTGTGTGCATCTTTTGCCTTGAGTTCTATATTTAATATATTTTTACATAAAAATATTTCATTGGTATCAGAACACTTAGTCTTGAGTTATTAATATATATTTTGTGTGCATCTTTAGCCTTGAGTTCTATATATTTGTGTACATGTGAGATTTTTTTTTATTTAGGCTCTTCATAATGCTAGATTGGATTTTTCTTGATAAACTTATTTTCTTATTATTCGTTTTCCTTTCAGATTTTTGGTTTCTTATTTTTTCTTGTTTAATTTTGCTAAGTTATTCTTCTTATCACTTTCATATCTTTGCCTAGCCCAAGAATCTTGTCATATATATCCACTTGCGCTTATGAAAAATTCAGTGGTTCCTTTTCTTGTTTATGCACAATTTAAAATTTATCGTTTAAATAGACAATACTGTATTTGTTTCTTGCGCATATATATCCAATTTATCCTTTTCTTGTGTGGCTCTCAGAATGGAGAGCGACAAGGAAAAAAATGTGTCAAAATAATTGTGTTTTGTATTTTTGTTAACGGAGTCGAAAGAAAAAAAGGGAATATAGAATGTTTGGAGACCATCAGAAAATTTATCAGTTTAAAAGATAACTTTTTGTAAAAAATATTTTTTTATAATACTCGGAAAAGAGAGTACATAGAAGTGAAAAGAGAAATTTTCAAAATAATTATTTATTTAATTTACAAGAAAATTGGGGCAAGTACCCAGAATTTAATAAACAAGAATTTGTTGGTCTTGCTAGACTAATGAGTTAAAGAACTCTAAAAGGTATTTTGAAAAATGACGCCAGCAAGGTGTGGTTAAGTTGATGCATTTGTGAACTAGAAAATGTGTGTTCTTGTTTAAAATAATTTGTATGGTTGAAACCCGTTGTTATACGTGGTATTAAGGTAATTTGGAATCATTGTTGAAAAAGACGAAACTGTTATAGAAGAAATTATAGTGACTCTTAGAACAGAGAGTGAAAAAAAAGGATGTTTTTCCTTTGTGAGACTCAAAATGGTAAGTATAAAATTAGAATTTTCAAAATGAAATAGAAAGAATTTTAGTTCATGGAATTGAAATAAAAGTCAAAGTTGTAAGATCCATCGTAATATAGAAAATTCGTTGGTTGTAAATGAATTTTTTAAAAGAAAATAAAGTTGTGGTGTGTTTATAGATTTGAGGCATGACCGGTGAAGAATTTTTTTATGAAAAATTGGGAATTTTGTATCAATAAAGAATTAGAAAGTTGTGTCAGTAATTTTTAAAGTGGGAGTTCGTTTACGATTATATTCAATATCTTGATGATAAGTTGTTAGCGAAAAATGAGAAGATAATGTTAAATTGTGGGATCTCATTTAAAAAATTTATGATGAAAGATATTCGAGAAATTTCATATGTTCCAAGAATCCAGTTTGTCAGGGATAAAACGGAACATTGAATTTGAATTAAGAAGTGTGCATGATGTTTAATCATTTTAGGATGCAGAATTGCAGTCCAGTGTGAACGATATTATTAGAGGGAAATAAATAATGCAGGAATGGAATCATTAAATGTAATATATGCGCAAGTGGTCGGATGTTGAATATATTTTATGTTATTTGATCGATTGATTTGACTTGACTTGACATATGTTGTTATCCATTGTGAGTGGATTGTGAAGCAATTTTGTTTGAGCCTACTGAGAGGCTGTAAAGAAGATCATGATCATGTACTTAAATAGTATTTTTAATAGATTGGTGAATTAGGCAGACGTGCCTGGAGTTATTGTTTATTGTGATATATGTATCGAAGGTGATCTTGGTAATTGAGAATTTAACTTTGGGATACACATTTAATTAATAATGTGGAATTGAAGTTGGAAATGTTATATGAGACATGAATGTGTTGCATTGCATGAAGTGAAAGTGAAAATGTGTGATACATTTTACTAGTGATATGATTGTGAACTTATTAAAGGGATATTTTTCAAAAAATTTAACAAACATGTTGATTTGATAAGATCAAGAAATATGAAGTTTGTGACATAGTGAATATTATTCTCACAAATAGTGGGAGTGAATAAAGAAATCAGATATTATGTGAAAAGTGGGAGTTAAGAGAAAATGTTTATCAAACAGGTTAGTTTGATTGGAGTTGGAAATATGAAGACTCTACGAGTGGGAGTTAATGAGAAATATATTTGTCAAACATGTTAGTTTAAAATTTTTGAGTCATTGAATATGGATTGTGCGTTATACACACTCGGAAAAGTGGGAGTGACAAAATATATTTGTCAAAATAAATCAAGTGGGAGATGTTATATTTGATTTAATTTTTGGGGTGGAGGAGGTGTGAGAAGTGCCTATACATAGTGGAGTTTTTCCAAAACTAAAAGCACTCATATTATTCGATAAATATAGATTTTGTTCAACACATCATCGGAACTCCCATTACATTATATATATATATATATATATATATATATATATATATATATATATATATATATACATATATATATATATATATATATATATATATATATATATATATCTCCATATTTAATATATTTTTACATAAAAATACTTCATTTGTACATACATAAAAGCACAATCACGATCAATACAAAACAAATTACATCAGTTGTATAAACTAAGATTCTTAGGAGAACATTGTAGTAATATTAATTGTTAGGGGAATTGTAATGAATGTCCAAATAAAAGTTATTAACTTCTAATAGATCAATACGCACAAAACTTGTATGTATACTGGTTAACATATATATTAATATATTACTATGGGAAAAATAGAGACTTCCCTTTAATAATATTATTAGTTAAAAACGGAGAGTTTCATTATTATGTTAATTTTATTATTGAGAATTAGGGATTTGCTACATAAACAATTGTGATGTATTGTAATAAACTTGAGGCTTATTCCTCCACCTGTGAATGAGAAGAGAATTTTGTGACTACTTTATCATGGTATCAAGAGCCTCAGATCTAAGAAAAGAAACCTACGAGAGTTCGTGGGTATGACAAAAACATCCTGCAAGAGATTTTGGATGTATGAGAAAAAAAATCTTACGAGAGTTCATGGGTGTGAGAAGATCCTGCGAGAGTTCGTGGGTGAGAGAAAAAAAAGATCCCGCGAGAGTTCGTAGGTGAGAGGAGAAAACATCTACGAGAGTTCGTGGATCTGAGAAAAGAAAACTCCTACATAAGTTTGTAGGGGCTAAAAAAACTGTGAGAGATCGTGGAAAATAAGTGAGTTGTTGGATATGAAAGAAAAAAAAATCATGAAAACGAAGATGATAGTAAGGCGAAAGCACAACAACGATGATGATGGATTTGTAGTGGATTTATGGAAAAGACTGTCCCAAATGACAAGAAAATCTTTGATAAGAATTGTGACAACGTAAATAAAGATGGCAATGAGGACAAAGATGATTAAGATGAGGTTGAAAAATTGATCGCAATGAGAAAGCTGATTCAAGTGGGTACTTATGTTGATTAGAGTGGATGATTCAATTTTTTTTAATTTTTGAAAACTCTTGATTTTGAGTATCGTGAGTTGGAGGGAGGATGTTGACATATATATTAATATATTAGAAAAATAAAGATTTACCTTTAATAATATTATTAGTTAAAAACGGAGAGTTTCATTATTATGTTAATTTTTGTTGTTGATAATTAGGGATTTTCTATGTAAATAATTGTGATGTATTGTAATAAACTTGAGGCTTATGCCTCCACCTGTGAATGAGAAGAGAATTTTAGGACTACTTTATCAATAACAATGAAGAATAAATGTAACTAACTGTATTAAAAGAATTACATATATTGAAGAAGTGTTTTTCACAATACAATCCTGAAATGTAAGCTGCACTAGACTATCTATACTAACATATAATAAGTAAACTAGCCTATAATTGTTGGTAATTTGGTTGTTTGGTTCAACCATTTATATAAAAAAAAAATACTATATTCGATGATAGTTACTACCATCAACATATATACACAGTAGTATTCTAATCTAATACAAACACAGTTTTTTTGTCCAAAAAAAAAAAACACAGACGGTTCACACACGGCTGTTTAACATCTTGGGGGTACCCCTACTAATAATAATCTATATTAAACTATAATTGGTTCAATAGTTGAACCGTTAAAAGAATAGTGACCGTTTTTATGTCAAAAAAATGAATAGTGAATGTTAGATATTTAGTAAATAGATGATAACCGCTAGATCTAATAATAAGGAATATTCTAAATTTAAACCACAATTTTAAAGATCCAAGGTTCGAATCCGCCAACAACGAATTTATATTAAGATTTCATATTAACAGTTCTAAATAATACATGTCATTTATTAAATAACTATTAGTATTACTAATAATTTATTAATTAATATTACAAAGTTAAATTATATTCATAAAGTTAAATTATATCCATAATAAATTATTATACTCCCTTTCGTTAAATCATATAATTTTAAAAATATTTAAAAGTAACTCGTGCTTTGCACGGTCTTTAAACTAGTATATACTAATACGTGACAACTTGATAGTTAACTTTATGGTAGTTTTATGAGGTGGCTTTTTTTTATTAGTGGAGTTTTTTGTACATACAGGGGGACCCATTATCATTAATAAGTAGGAGCCATGAAAATTTGACAACTCATATTTTATTGTGTACCCTTGGGCACACATTAGAAAAACCCATAATAGAATTAGTTACAAATATAAGGTTGTGTTTGGATAAATGAAATCTTCAACTTATTATTGACTGCCTTGATTGAAGTCAACGCAGTAGCTTCAGCTTTCTCATCAAAAGTACCCATGAGTTCATCACTAAGGTGAATGGCGTCTACGTTGATTGTTCACTGCAGCCCGTGTAGGATATTTTGTTTGTAGATGCTTGTTGGATAATTTCTCGTTCACCTTAAAGGCATTGCAAAGATTTCTTTTATGTTGTATTTTGTTGGGGTGAATGAAATGGAATGGAATGGAATTATAGTTCAATATTCATTCATTTTATAGTTCAATAAATTAAGTCATGAAATAATGCTTGAAAGAAGATCTAGAGATCATGCCTCAAGCTTGAAGAACAAGGATGTAGAAAAAACACAGTTGGATTTTGAAGATTGAAGATTTGCCCAAGTACTAATTCGAGAAGTGTTTTGGTCTATTCGAGAAGTCAAGGTTTCGAGAAGTCGGGGATTCGATATCTCAAAAGACACTGTTCGAGAACTCAAGAAGTCAATAAGTCAAAGCATCATTTGAGTTCTCAAAGAGTCAACAAGTCAAAGTTCTATTCGATATCTCAAGGACTCAGGAAGCTATTCGACATCTCAAGGATTCCATAAGTTAAAGCTCTATTTGATAAGTTAAGGATTCAAACACATACTTATCTACACATACATCACACAGATTCAAACATTCGACCAAACTATTTTTATAGCCAATTCGAAAGAAAAGTTTGAAAATACATTCACCCCCCTCTGTATTTTCCTTGTGTGTATTCCATACTCAACAAGTGGTATCAGAGCAGGCTGTTAGTCAAAACAGAAAAAGATCATTAATACACCAAGGACTACAGGAATGGTAAAGGTCCCTAAGTTTGATAAAGACAACTACAACCTCTGTAAAATCAAGATGATGTTGTTCATCAAAGCTGCTAACCCTCTATACCCTATCATTCTCAAGAATGGTCCATTTGTTCCACAACAAGAGATTGCTAAGATGACTGTTGGAATAGTGACCATTCCAAGATCATATGTTGCCAAAGAACCATCTAAATAGATAGACACAGAAAAAGAGAAGGTTGCTCTTGATAGCCATCTTATGCTGCTGATCATAGATTCGATGGAGTTGTCAATGTTTGCCAACATAGCTTCATGTATAACAGCAAAAGAGAAGTGGGATCACATTGGAATTCTGTTTGAAGGGACAGAGGAAGTTAGAGAAAACAGATACTGGTCACTAATTCATTCCTCAGCCTAAAGAGAGCATCACTAAGATGTTTGAAAGGTTTCACAAGCTGGTGGCTGAGCTACAGATGAATGGAAAGGTTTACAGCACCAAGGAACTAAATATGAAGTTTCTACTCTCTTCACCAAACCATCTAGAGCAGAGTTATTTCTTTGAGAGAAAGAGATTTGAGTAGAGTTACATATGATGTGCTCTATGGTGTGTTGAAGACATATGAGCTTGAGCTGCTTCAGAAGAGGGCTATCCAAGCCAACCAAGACAGAATGGTCAATACATCATGTGCCTTGATTGTCAATAAACCTATTCAAGACCTTGAAACATCTACAAGTCAGCTGAGGATAGAAGAGATAGTGGATGATGAACCTGAAGTTGAGGTTCCTGAAACTGTTGAGGAAAAGGAAGAAGATGAGTTTTATACTCTTGAGGAGTTAGATGCCATGGAAAACACTTCATATGCTTTCATGGCCAGAAAATTTCGAAATATCAGATTCAAGAGAAAGCAACCCTTCAAACCTAGACCTCAAAACCATTCATTCAATAAGAGCAAAGCACCTATGAAACCAAACAAGAACAAATTCAAAACTGGTTATGTGGATAGGTCATTTGTGAGATGTTATAGATGCAATGACCTAGGGCATTTTGCTAGTGAATGCAAGAAGCCTAAGAAGAAAAACAAGGAGTTTCTAGAACTTGAAGCGTATGAGGCCCTTCTTAGGAAGCAAACACCAGGCAAGGCCTACATAGCTGAAGGGAAGTGTTGGGATGATACTGACAGTGATGAAGAAGAGCAAGAATTTTGCAATTATGCCTTGATGGCCAATACAAAGGAAGAAACATCTTCATCAGACTCTCAGGTACCATCTCTTACTATCATAGACATGTCTGTTTCTGAATATAAGACTATGATTGAACAATTATCTGTTGAGATGTTTAATATTCATACTAGTATGACTGCTGCTAATGAAGAGATTATGAAATTGTCTGCTATAAATGAATGTTAAACAAAAGGAATGAGGAACTTGAGCTAACTGCTATGCAAGTAGAAAACCTTAAGAAAGAAGTTTAATATCTAGAGAATAAGGTTCTATGTGCTAGTCAGATTAAAAAGGCTGAGAATGAATTCAAACTTAAAACCTTTAAGAACTCCTCTACTCTATTGCAATCTTATCAAGAAAAACATCAAGAAAATGCAAAGGCTACTATTGGTTTTGACTATGACACTCTCAAAAAGAGGAAAGGCTCTGTTGTCATTGAAGATGACAAGGTTGTTCATGAGAATGTGCCTCAAGTTTTGAAAAATGCTAAGGCACCTATCTTTAAAAAATCAACACTTAAAATTGATGAGAAAGCCTTGCTCATCAAGCAAATGTTGGTTGATGAGGATAAAGCACAATCAAGTAAACAACCAGCACCCTCTAAAAGTGAGGGTGCCAAATTGGAAACCAAGAAGCCTGTTGGAGTTGGACTCAAACCTGAAGATCTGTTAAGTTTGAACCAGCTAGGAAGAATGTGGCTAAGAAGAAACAAAACAGAAATGGCAAACTATGGATTAACAAAGATAACAATTATGCTAATGTGCCTAATGCCCCTAGGAAAACATGTCAAAACGATTTCAGTACCAATCATTTGACTCATGCCTGTAAGAAACATGTAGGTAGTGTGCCTAAACCCTTCTGTGATTGCTCTATGCCTTTAAGACATAGAGATTCTCCATTCTTTGATAAATTTGACTGTATGCCATGCAATATGAATGTTATGACTAGCTTTTTCAATTTGAGAAGACAATTCATTGATGGATACATAAGTCAAAGTTCTCACACACACTACACAAGGTCAAAGTCTTCAAGTCCTCCTAAAGCTAAGAAGGTACCTCTGTCACCTAACTCTGAGAACTCAAGCGCTAAGACTTCTAGATTTGATAAAAAGACCAGCACTAAGAAAGTTGATAAGCATGTTGTTTATGATAAAAATGTTTCTAAGCCAGGTGGACCAAAACTTGTTTGGGTACCAAAGAAGAAGTAATTCATTTGTGTTTGCAGGGCAAAGAACAGGAAAAGAAAGTCATGTGGATTTTGGACAGTGGATGCTCAAATCATACGACAGGTGATATGGCCCTGCTATCACGGTATGAGGAAAAGGCTGGCCCTATGGTTGCCTTTGGAGATGACAACATTGGTAACACATTGGGATATGGCAAGTTGGAAGTTGTTAATGTCATCATTGAAGATGTAGCACTGGTCAGAGGACTCAATCATAATCTACTGAGTGTTGGTCAGTTTACTGATAGTGGTTTAAAAGTGAATTTTGACAAGGATGAATGTTTGATCACTCACAAGAAGACTGGTGAAAATGCTCTTACTGGATGTAACACCCCCAGATCCGGGGTCGGGGATCAGGTCGTTACGGTCTCGTATTCCATACATAACACTTGACTTGAGTCCAAAATAAATAAGTAACATGATGTGACCCCGCAATAATATCCACTCACACACACATAACAGTTATAGTCCCAGAGATGAAATTGAAATAAGTCTCACATTAAAGGATTCACGAATAAAAGTTATTACAATCCAAAAGAAGTAACAACATAAGTTTAAAGTTCTTGCCATTGATTACATTAGTCATACATATAATTTAGACTGAAAACAAAAGCTACCAGTCTAGTCTACCTCAGCAATGGCAGCTAGCATATCAGCGGGTAGTCCTACAGGTGCGGTCACCTGCTTGCGCCGGGTGCACATGGTGTGGGCCATCTGACCTAGTTGTTGTTGTGATATAAATAAGCAAGGGTGAGCAGTAGGCCACCAACAACAATATAACTGAACAGTGAAAATATATATAAATAAGCAAGGGTGAGCAAGGGTGCCATGCTTTAACGAAGATAGTGCTAGTATTTACAAGGTAACTCAACATATATAATCCGTGGAAATTTTTGCTATGTCAAATATAAGCAAGATATCATCATATTTCGCAAAAAGGGAAACTGCGGGAAAAGATATGCAATTCCGGTTTTGAATAATTCTCAACCCTGCCAACACTGATAATGTTGCAGAAAATGAATAGATTCTGGATAGTGAACCAATACTGGTGTATGTCGCGCCAGATTACACCGCCTTACGATGATCAGTCGCAGGTTGTGTATCTCAAGATTTGTTTTACTACCGGTAGAAGGAAGAACATATGGACACCACCATTAGGGATGGGAATCGGGTCGGATAGGCTCGGATATGGCAATATCCATATCCAAACCCGAAAATTTTTATCCTACCCGAACCCGATCCGAACCCGAAAAATACCCAAAAATTAATATCCAAATCCGATCCAACGGGTTTCGGATTGGATTCGGATATACCCAAAATCCGGAAAATTTCGGATCTGATATGGATACCCGAAATCCAAAACCCGAAAGATCTGGATACCCGAAATCCGAAATCCAAAACCCGAAAATCGGCAATTAATAATATAATTTAACATTGCCCATTAGCCACCATTAACAATCTAAACTTTCTGGCAACAAATAAGTACTTAACGATTACATTCATCAATCATCATTAACATTACACCATTTAGTTGCACAATCAAATTACATTAGTTTAATAGTAGATTCAACAACAATAAAATAAAAATAGCAGCATGCCAGCATCCTTTGGTATGTCATCTCGAACATGTGAACCCTCTCTTGTAAAACTGGATGTACTCAATAACCTGCATATAGCACAATGCTATCATAAATCAAGGGTAAATAAAATTACAGAAAATGAGAGAAACACGCGTTGCGCATATGCATATGAGAGAAACAGACAAGACCATTAACTGAATCTATTAGTTTAACATGCACTGCACCTGCTACATGACGATATAATTCAATTTAAGCTAAAGTGTGAGACATCATACATTAGTCTTGCTCTGTTCACTCTCAGATCAGACTTTATATCATTATGCTAGCTGATTCAAAGTCATAAATAATGCATTTCGATCAGTAGATCAGTAGACTTTATATGTTACCCTGTTAATTTGCTAGAGGAAGTACTAAATTCGACCAGTATACCAACTGTACTGGGTAACCCACTTATTTATCAAATACTTCCATCTTGTACCTAGGATCCAACACCGCAGCAACTCCTACAACACCGTGCATTACTTCCCAATATTTATCAAATTTTATCAACATTTTTTCTGCCATTGTTTGAATCAGAAAGTTTGAACTTCTACGCCATTCCGTGATTGCTAGTCGAATCTCACATATATTAATGAAACAACAATTAGCAGTGGGGTATTTTGTTCCGGAAAAGACTTCAGTAGCCTTGAAAAAGAACTTCAATCTATTACAAACATGTTAAGCAAACTCCCACTCTTCTTTTGAAGGATGACATTTGAATTGCTGAGAATATTTTTGAGCCAATCGACCGAACACATCCTTATACAAAATAGCTGTCTCAAGCATCAAATAAGTTGAATTCCACCTAGTTGCACAATCAAGCCCCAATTTTTTTGTATTTGTATTACGTAACTGCTGGGCCGTTTCTTCAAATTTTTCTTCCCTCTTAGGAGTTGCCGTCCAATAACAACGGAATCTCAAATTTTTTCGAGTCCAACTTTCATCACATCCAATCCGTCTTTAACAATCAAATTCAGAATATGAGCAGCACAACGCGTATGGAATAAGCAACCACCTGCAATAAGTTTACAACTATCCAACTTCTCCAACAAAAGATCAACCATGGCATCATTAGTCGAACAATTATCAAGTGTGAGACAAAATATTTTTCTATCCAAATTCCAATCCATCAAACATGTGAATATTTGATCACATAGGACGTCTTTAGTGTGTGGACAAGGAACATAGATAAACCTAAAATAAATAAAACAAGTACTATTATAAACTATCATCGAACTTAAATACTAACTACAACTGCAATATGTAAATATACCTCATAATGATGCTTTTTAGATACCAAGAATCATCAATATAATGTGTTGTGATTGCCATGTATCCCTTCTTTTGGTTGCTTGCGGTCCACGTATAACTAGTGATGGCAACCCGACTTATGTTACTATCCAATAAACTAATTGTCTTCGCCTTCTCAAATTCATAAATACGAAATATCTCATTTTTTATCGTTTTTCTACAAGGCACCTTGAACAATGGTTGAAGATATGATGAATACCTCTTGAATCCAATATGTTCCACAATAGAAATAGGATATTCATGCATGATAATCATCTTCGCAAGTTCTGCCCTGGCTCCGTGGTGACTAAAATTATACGAGCCAAACTCCAGATGTTCTTTGTTGAAGTTGCTTGCCAAAAGTTTCTGCCTTATACTATTTTGACCCTTGTTATTATGTTTCGTCTTAAAGTGACTGTGTAAATGAGAAGTCCCGCAACCTGAATCACCTCTAAGTTTGGCCTTGCAATATTTGCACACGGCTTTCACAACACCGTCAATTTTCACCCTATCAAAGTGCAACCAAACTTCACTCTTCCCTTTTTTAAGGGCTGGTTCTTCAACCTTAGCATCATCATTACTGATTTCAATCACATGAGGTTCAGGGCTCGAATTACTGTTAGTGCCAGTAACTGAAGGGGCTGATTGTAGCTCTGGCGTTGATGACGGTTGAGAATTTAAATCCAGAATGGACTGAGAATCAGGGGCTGATAATTTAGTTGACATGGCTGCATATACATAAACAAATATAAACATACAGTTCGTGTATTTCAAAATGGAAAAATAACTAACATAGATTCTAGGTTTTTATATTAAACTTAATCAAAATACTATATATATTATTATTACTATATACGAAACAAAGATAGAAAACAAATCAAAGATACATATTACACAAACATCAGGATTAACATATGTATACATATCAAAGATTCTAGGTTTAAAATCGAGATCAAAACAACTCTTAGTCCAACTGTTAATTGAAACAACTCAAACTCAAATCAAAAGTGAAATAAGAAAAGTAAATTGGGGCTGACCTTTGAATCGTAGTATGCCACTATGCCAGTCCTGGAATACTGAAACCTCAAATCTGGATCTGGAGTTTGTCTCGCGGCGGCACTCACTCACTCATGACTGTCGAGTGAAGAAGTAGTGTAGTACCCTAAATCTAGAAACTAAAATCCCTAATCTATATTCTTTTTTTCTGATTCTAAAACTCTAGTTCTTTTTACTCTTGAATTAAATAATACATTTTTAATATTTCATAAATTATAAATAATGGAATATACATATTATATATATATAACTTATATTTTTATGCATTATAAATAATTTGATATACATATTATATATATATATATATATATATAACTTATATTTTTCTATTTTTGAATTTATAAATTAATAATTAATTTTTTTAATTTTCAATGGGTACTAGACAAAGTACTAGTTGACCATTAAATTAACCTATTAAATAAATTTATTTATTTCTGAAAATTTGACAATAACATTTAAAATGATGAATTTTAACATCCGTACGGTTGCATCGTCGATAAATATTTTGAAAAAATCGAAACACGAATCAGGGATGAAACCTTGTTTAGAGGTACAAGTCAAAGTACTAGTTCAGTCGTTGATCGTTAAATTACAAAATCAAATAAATTTACTTTTTTTTTTTGAAATTTTGGCAATAACATTGAAAAAGATGGATCTTAACATCCATACGGTTGGATCGTTTAGAAATATTTTTAAAAAAATTGAAAATCAAAACTCTAGAAGCCCTAAACCCTAGTCAACCACTAAACTTAAAATTTCTAACATCCGTACTAGTACTAGTACTGCTACTACTATTTTTAGTTGCTTCAATGTTTTGTAATGTTCACAGTGAGTATGACTAATTTGGTGTGTATGAATTTTTATCAAAATTTTGGTTTTTTCCTAATTTAATTTTAATTTTAATTTATTTTACAAACTACTTAGAAATAAATGGAAAATCAAATAATTACAAAATTAGTGGAAGTAAGGTAAAATTCTTCCCAAAATTAGTTAGTATGACTATTTTTGGTTGTGTATGAATTTTAAATCAAAATTTGATTTTTTTTTTCCTAATTTTATTTAATTTATCAAATAATTCTACAAACTACTTAAAAAAGTGGGAAAAATCAAATTATTAGAATATTAGGTAATATCATCATAAAAATAATTAGCTTGAATACTTGGATATGCATAAATTTTAAATTAAATTTCAGATATATGTGTGTGTTGTGTGTGTGTGTGTGTCTATATATATATATATATAGGCCTTTGCTCCATACAGAACACTCTTATATAACAAACAATAAAGAACACCATAAAATCAATTATTCCAATAGATCCATTGGCCCCGCTAGGGGCACCAAATACAAAAAGTTCTTATTTTTTTATCTTCTATCCATCCACCAAAAAAATTTTAAAAATTTTTTTTTGAAAAAAATCACTATTCATGATGACGTCACTGCTGAGGTCATCATGAACAGTGATTTTTCCAAAAAAAATATATTTTAATTTTCTTTTTTTTTTTGCTAAATGGATAGAAGATAAAAAAAATAAGAACTTTTTGTATTGGGTGTCATGACGAAATTCTTATATTGAATTAAATATGTGTTCTTTATTGTTCTTTATATAAGGTGTTCTTCATGGAGTGCAACTATATATATATATATATATATATATATATATATATATATATATATATATATATTCGGGTTTCGGGTTCGGGTCGGGTTTGGATCGGTTTTCGGGTTTCGGATCGGGTTTCGAATCGGTATAGCTAATATCCAAATCCAAACCCAAAAATTTTCGGGTCTAAAAATCATATCCAAAAAATCGGGTTCGGGTTATCCAAAATTTTGGGTTTCGGATCGGGTATCCGTCGGATCAGATTTTTTTCCCATCCCTAACCACCATACGCCGGATTTCCCTAGCCAACAGTTGGGCATAGTTGGGACCCGCGCCACTCGGACCCTATTTCGAGGATGGAGTGTCCCACAGCCTCTTACACCCGTTTTAATGATGGACTGTCCCACAGCCTCTTACAAAAATACTCCTAGTTCGAATAATTCCATGATTCTGAAACGTAAAGCTCGTCCCCTTTTCCCAAGTATAATACTTGTTGATAAGACTCCACGAAGTAGTCGTATCTAGTTGGAAAGGAAAATTCAATGATATTTCCCAAGCTGATGCTTGTTAATGGATATTAACTTGTTCCAATAATCTTACCCCTCGAATGATGAGGAAGTAACAACCAGACTCAATTTGATGGTTAGTAGCCAAGCTGCGGGTGAAAGAATAGTTTAACAAGTATATGACCGGGTAGTCAAAGAAATAACAGCTCTCAAGTGAGGTTCCCTTATATTTTAGAAGATAGATTCGAATGAAGAATGGAGTTTTGAAAACCTCCCTTGATAAAATAATAATAAGGCTCAGAATAGTTTACATAATATCTGAAGATCAAAAATAATATTTGATCGAAGTAATATATTTTAAAGCTTAGTAGCAAGAATTCAATGAATACTCAAAGAATATTTATTAAGTCATAATTATTGAAAGAATATTACTGAGAATGATCCTTGAATAAATATTCATAATAATATTCATTGAACGAATAATGAATATTCAAAGAATAATAATGCTTGTGGAAGAAATAATTATCAAAGGGATTTAGAGATAATATTTATTGAATAAACAGATGTCCAAAAGAATGTTCGAGATGGTATTTATTAGATAAATAATGATTAACTGAATATTCGAAATTAATATTAAATAATTCGAATGAAGGTTCGAAATAATATTCGATAAATAAATCAACTCTAGATGAATTTTAAAGATAATATTCGTCACATAGATAAAGGTCGAATGAATATTCGAAATGATGTTTGTCAACCAAATAATGGAAAATATTTACCTAAATATTTTCCCTCGATAGTAATTACGATATATCAAGAAGTACTGACTCCCGGTCTATATTCAACGAATAAGATATATATGCCCTTCTCTAAGGGACTTAATAACATCCGGCTTATAACTGATACGTTATCTATCTAGATTATAAACCAACAATAATCAAGGAAAAAGTATAACAATATGAATTGAAAACATGCATGCATGCAATGGCATATGTATAACAACAACCATATATATATTATCACAATAACAGCCTTTAAAAGGATTTGAAACTTGCCTGGTAATCGGGTGTGGGTAGAGGCAACGTGTCCCGGGTCAGCTCGGTGATCTATAAACAATCAGAATATTCGAGATTAATCACCTAACACTTTTTTAGAAGGTTACATATAAACTTTACTTAAGTCGAAACACGCTTTCTAGTTATCTCGTTATGCACCCTTTTGTATATCTCTTTTTATTACCGATAAGATCCGACTTTTGTTCGCTATTAAGACATGTCATTATACTTACACTTGACATATACTTAAACCAGGTAAGTTTTAAGGTCGGTCGTTTACAAACCAAAATTATATCTCGAGTTTTATCGTCCGTTTTCTAAGTGATTAACCGAAGTTATAACCAAGTGATCCTCTAAGTTGTGCATTCCTAATTAACCTTGATTCGAATATTTTTATAAAATTGAAAAATGATCCGTTTGACATGAGGTTTTCTTTCACACCTTCCTTATGATCTCTAGTATTTATTTACGAAGATTTTCCACTGAATAACATGTTTTACGAGGGTTCAATTGAAGTTACGAACTTTTACTTACGGTTTCGAACCAATTTTAATAATTTGATCATAACTCCTAAACCATAAGTCGGAATGTTTCGATTCTCATGCCAAAACGATCTATGGCTTGAGATCTACAATAACATATCATAATATTACCAAGGTCCGGAAGTTATATTAACTGTCTTGCTCGGTTTCTAAGTGTTAACAAAAATTTGGCATTACGACGGTTATAAATCGGACGTTCCAAAAATCGTAATCATCAAACCAAGCCACACCGGGCATCAATACAACTTATAAACATGATTATCATCTCAACAAGCCCTAGAACCACTGACCTTAACCTCAAAATCATCATGCTTCTTAAATCACATAACTAACTACATAATCATGATTATAATCACCACTATAATCATACAAAGCTAAACCCATAAAAAACATACATAAATCTCAAATCAAATGCTAGCGTTTCAAGGGGTCTACCTTCCTTGGAGTATGTAATAGCATTATTAAGCTTGGTATGGTCCTTGTCTAGCCTTAACACACCTTAGATCAACCAAAGAAACAAGAAAATAAAAGATTAGTTCATAAGAACACTATTCACCCTCCTCTTTCATGATTTTTTTGAAAATAGAAACAAAGGAGTTTGAAGCTAAAATTTTGAGGAGATTACTTTTATGAAATATGGGACTTACCATAAAAATTAAAAGATCAAATGATGGTTGGAAGTAGGTTTTTGGTTCTTGAATTAATGGTGTAGCCGAATGGAGAGAACAAAAGAAAGATGGTGTTTGTTGCTTGGTTTCTTGCTTGAGAATAATGCATAAAGTGACGTTACTTAGATAATATCTCATCCAAAGCTACTTTAATAAAGTGATGATGCAAGGGATGATGAAAATGGATGGACAAATGTTGATCATTGGATGGTGTTTAAGCTAACTAAGGTTTGATTTGTTAAGTACTTGGTTATGTTGCTAAGTGTGCTAGTTACTTAAGTAACTACTTAGTTGCTAGATTATAATCATGATTATAATCACCACTATAATCATACAAAGCTAAACCCATAAAAAACATACATAAATCTCAAATCAAATGCTAGCGTTTCAAGGGGTCTACCTTCCTTGGAGTATGTAATAGCATTATTAAGCTTGGTATGGTCCTTGTCTAGCCTTAACACACCTTAGATCAACCAAAGAAACAAGAAAATAAAAGATTAGTTCATAAGAACACTATTCACCCTCCTCTTTCATGATTTTTTTGAAAATAGAAACAAAGGAGTTTGAAGCTAAAATTTTGAGGAGATTACTTTTATGAAATATGGGACTTACCATAAAAATTAAAAGATCAAATGATGGTTGGAAGTAGGTTTTTGGTTCTTGAATTAATGGTGTAGCCGAATGGAGAGAACAAAAGAAAGATGGTGTTTGTTGCTTGGTTTCTTGCTTGAGAATAATGCATAAAGTGACGTTACTTAGATAATATCTCATCCAAAGCTACTTTAATAAAGTGATGATGCAAGGGATGATGAAAATGGATGGACAAATGTTGATCATTGGATGGTGTTTAAGCTAACTAAGGTTTGATTTGCTAAGTACTTGGTTATGTTGCTAAGTGTGCTAGTTACTTAAGTAACTACTTAGTTGCTAGATATTTTCTACTAGCTCATGTATGTATCCTGATCCCCTGCTTGTTTCCTTGCCCGGTTATTGCTTAATTCATTGATCGTTCGAACAAATATCTCAAGGATTTCTAGTTAGGGTTTTACCGAAAACTTTCTTAATATTTATAATACTATTCTCCATCATTGTTAATAATTCTCGAATCCATATTCCTTAAATCCCTTTAATAATCTCTTAGGTCTTTCAACGTCTAGGAAAATCTAGGAGAAAATAAAAGTGCCATTTTTCAGAATCCAACAGCTTTTACAAACACTCTTTTTCCTCCTAGATCACTAATACGAACTCAGAATTTCGTTCCGGGTACTTCTATATAGCGTCGTCTAATAATATTCATAAATCCACCAAAATCACTATTCACCACTTATTCTTTACTTATTCTTTTAAGGTTATATAGATGTCCCGATCCTCTTTCGATCGTTCCTTAACCCTTTTACGCAACCACTGGACTGATAACAGATATCGATTTGGATGACATAAGAATAACCTTTCCCTTCGGAATTATCAAATCCTAATTTCCTAGGAGATAATCGTTATCTAGATTGTCAACCAATAGCATTTTTTATGACATATAAATATTTGCATCCAAATCCATTCCATTCATTCATTAGAACCTTCATTACATCGTAGTCGTACCCACTATTCACTATTACCTCCATATATAATAAAAGGTTTTAATTCTATCCAAAATCTGGGTTCTTACACTGGAGTAAGAAAAGGAAGCCTGTTTGTAGCCAATATGGATTCTGCAAACAAGGGTAAAATTTGTTGCTTTTACAGAAAGGCATCAAGTGAAGATTGTTGGCTGTGGTATAAGAAGTTATCACACTTGAACTTCAAAGCCATTAACTCTTTGGTCAAAAGAGAGTTAGTGAGAGGCATGCCCACACTTGAATTCTCTATAGAAGGAGTGTGTGAGGCTAGTCAGAAAGGAAAGATGAAAAGGTCAAGCCACAAGTCAAAGACAATGACAACAATCACCAAGCTTACAACTAATTCATATGGATTTTTTTGGGTCGGTTAACATTATGTCTCTATCAAGAAAGAAGTATGCCTTGGTGATGGTTGATGACTTTACAAGGTATACATGGGTAGAATTTCTAGCATCAAAGGATAGCGCTTTCCAGTTTCCGCAGCATCTATACTGACATCATCAAAATTATATCTGATATCTGGATATTACACCGTATCAGGACTTGACATTCCATCAGGATTCGACTTACTCATATCAGGATCTGATCATAGTTCCTGAAATATAGTCCTTGACACACTGTTCCTGACTAAAACTCTACAGTTACTGACTAACTTATATATCCTATACAGAGTGCTAAATCTTTTATAAGATTAGGATATTACAAGAAGTATATGCAAATTCTATTCTAAACATCACAACTCATGAATTATTCCTAACAATCTCCCCCTATTTATGCTTTAAAAATTGAAGCATAAATCTGAGTTGTTGATGCCAAAACATTTAACAATACAACCCGAATAGAATTTATGTATTCGTGTGCATGAAGTTAAGTACCTCCTTTCTTCAGATGTAGATATAGTATTTGGTATTTAGAAGAATTCGAACTATTTTGATGCAGACTCTGACTAGTTGATTACTTACTTTCCTTTAAATCCAGTATGACTAGATTCACCAGTATCAGCGTCTGTTTCTTTTCCTTTACCTCTTCCATGCTGAGATTCACCTCTGTCACCATCAGTTCTAACTTTATCTCCCCCAGTCTTTTGTCTATTAATCATCTTTATCTCCACCTTTTTGACATCAGCAACATTAATGCCAAGAGTTTCATTGATAGAATAAATAAGATTCATCAGAACTGCTTGATTGTCCATAATAGTGACTTGGTTATCTTGAAGTATTTAAAGTCTTGAATGAATAGCAGTTTGAGAATTCTGAATATCCTCAATAGCTTTAGATTGTGAAAATTCCATGACTTCAATATTGGAAGCGCTCGTTGTATCTTCAGACTCAGATGCAGAAAGTTCAGAAATGTTGATCTTTGTAGAAGAACTTGCCTATGTAGCATGTTCTACTGAAGTAGGTTAATATTCAAGTAAAAATACTTGAGAGTAGAACTACGTACATCTTAATCTTTCTGATCTGGACCTGAAATATGATCATCCTTTCCTTCACCAGTATTCTTTGTACTAACACTCACAAATCCTGACTCCTCCATAAAGTGATCATGTACTGCATGTGTCTCAATTCTAGCTGAAATTGGAAGTACATACAGAGGAATACTAGGATCATTAGGAATTTCTTCTGGTATATGCTGAAAAAGAGATTGTTTTAGCCTTTCACTCCGTGTGTTAATAATCTTTGCAAGCCTCTCCTTTTGTTGCTGAGCTTTAACTTCTGGCTTTGCATTGTGCCTTGCTAAGTCCCGTTTCTCATACATCTTGATAAAAGAATAATTACCGGCATCCATATCAAGTTTTTCAGACCAAGATTCATGAAAAAACTGATCCCAGAAATCAAACGATGGTTTCTTTATTTTCTCTCCCTTACCATGGAGTTGATCATCCATGCTCTCCTCCTCACATTGACTATCTAAAGTTATCACTCGTACTACCTCTCCTTTTTCCTGGTCAGGAGCCAGCCTTTCAGTTTGTGGATCTAAGTCCATCTTTTCAAGTGTTTCACTCAAATTTGGAAAAGTGCTTTCATGACCTATAGGAAAATAGGGGTTAGGAGAAGTTATTATACCTGAACTCATATGGAGAGAGGGTTCCTCATATGGCATGTGGCTTGAGATTTTCTCCATGAAGTGAGCTGTTATAGTCTCTGAACCTTACAAACATCTACTATCTTTTCAGAGACTAGAGGCTCCAGTATACCACTTTCAGGATCTACACTCGATACTGATGCCTTCAGTAAGACTTCATTAGACACTAGAACCTGTGTGTCACCATCTTTAAGTGTTGTTTCCTGAGACACGCCCTCAAGGTGGATAGACTCTGATTGAAAAAAATTTGTTTGATCTTCAGGAAAATCAATCAAAGTCATTCCTCCTATATCATAAGGTATCTCACTTGTAGTTTTAACCATCACAGAAGACCTTTCAACATCAGCCATCACAATTCCTAAGTCATCCAACCTCTGACTAGATGGTTCTTGTGTTGCAGTGACTATGATCTGATCTGTCCTGCTATTCA
Source organism: Saposhnikovia divaricata (assembly GCA_036435485.1). Lineage (NCBI taxonomy): Eukaryota > Viridiplantae > Streptophyta > Magnoliopsida > Apiales > Apiaceae > Saposhnikovia > Saposhnikovia divaricata. The sequence goes on along the minus strand of CM071599.1, from coordinate 136,453,041 downwards.
CCACTGGTGTAATAGTATTTCCTGTTGACAGTATTTCACTATCTACTACCTCCTTTTGTTCACCTTGTGCTGGAGCATCTTCAACAATGTAATCTTTATGAAAGAGATATGTGTGAAGTGATTGAAGTGCACCATGCTTAGTAAGTCCAAATGCCTTGTGTAACTCTTTTCTGATTGACACATAAGAGGGCATCTTCATAAGATCAAGCCTTTGATTTAAAAGCCCATATTCTTCATAAAATGAAAGCTTTGGAACCCTTTCAACCAGAAAATCTAGAACAGGCCTGGAAAGCTTAACTTTTACAGATACAACCTTCATAGCCAGTCTATATGTCAATGTGGTTTCCCAAAAAGAATAAATATCAAGACCTTTATCAGACACAGATTTCTTGTCACTTGCTGGCTGGGATAAAACTTGATGTTTAGAGATCTACAAAATATTAGTTGGACTAGACTCTGTGTGTATGGATGACAAATGAATCTTTCTCCTTGTTCTCCTGGTATAGTGAGCAATAGATTTATCTTGAGAAGACTGAAGAGGTGCAGACTTAGTAGTGATCTTGGGTTGAGATTATTTTTCAATAGAGACAACCTTTTGAGAGACTATATCTAGTAACTATTTTCCCTTTTTAAGAACTACAACCTTTTGGGAGACTACAGCCTGGCTGTGACTAGGTCATTCATCTCTTTGTCGTAGCTTAGAAAGTTGAATTGCAGCCTTCAATTCTGCCCTCTCAACAATAGATATATCAACATCTTCATTAGAACTACTAGAAGAAACAACAAATCTTCTATTCTTTACAACTGATGCCTTTTGAGAAACACCAAAGGTTGGTTTCTTTGAAATAATAGGCTGTGGATCAAAAGTTGGTTCTTGAATTGTTTCAGAGATTGTAGTGTGTTGGGTTACTTTTGTAAACACAGGGGGGTCCTCCACCAATTGAGGTTCCTGAGTTATTTCACCACCAAAAGAAGAAGGATTGTAGATAGTAGGAAGATGAGTTGTAAGGAGTACCTGAACATGATGTGGATAGTGCATTGCACGTATCTCATCTAGATTATTCTCACTGTCCTTCTTTGTTATGTCAGAGAAAATTCTCTTTTGCTGTATATAAGAAGGAACACAGTGTTGTGTACAAAATCTAGCTTCAACATTAGGAATAAAATGGTTAATAAACAATTGCATAAATCTATGATAATAAACCATATTCCTACCTTGATCTCTTGACCCAAGTTTGATATTCATCTGACTTAGAATAATATGACCAATGTTAACTACTCTGTTATAAAGTAACATTTACCAGTAAAACATTTAGCAAGTTGGTCAAAGAAGCAAGACCATTCCTTTCTGAGAAAGGGCCTTCTTAACTGGCTCATGTTATCTAAAGGTCCACTATAACCTAATTCAGATAACATAGTTCTAACATTATCATCAGATGGTTCATCAACATAATTAACACTAATAGGTAAGTGTAGTACAGAATTAACAACAGATTCATAAATATCAAATGAGTCTTGTCCTAAGTGTAGAGCAATCTTACCTGATTGATCCTGAACAAAATCAACTACCTCAGCATTCTCCCAAGCTTGTGAAACACCAGCTTGATTAATCTGTGGAGATGCTGTCAAGGCATAACTCAATGGTCTTTTTGCCATAAAGTCCATAACTAGGTGAAAATCAGTTGATACCCCTTTCTTGTTTGTGATTGCTGCAACATGATTGTTCGTCATGAAATCGAAGTCACCAAACTTGAAAGCTACTGATTTGAGTAGTCTTCTCTGAGCAGCCATTAATTTTGATTTGTAAAGAACTTAAGAAATCTTGAAATTGATTAGTTATTTTGAGAAATCAAGAGTGTTTTTGCTGTAATAAATATGATAACAAAGAAAGAAATAAACAATTAGAATTTCAAAACAAACAAATATTCAAAAATTCTTCAGACACACTAACCCATGTTTATACGTAGGTTGATAGGTGGCAGTCCTGATCAGCTTCCTTATCTTGATGTGATCTTCTCATCTTGATAACCACAAGTTCTGATGTGGTTTCCAAATACCGACGATTACATATCCTGATGTGATCACGCTTTTAATTCAGGATCAGTCTTATCCTGATTCCAGAGACTAAATGGAGTTGCATACGTGGCATTTTGCTTTTTCTATAAAAAGAAAAACATCAATCTTAAACAAAATAATTTGGTTAGATACGTTTAATATTTATTGAAAATACAAGAAATACAGTCACGCGCAGTAATAATGACTAGTTGCATTGCTTATCTCCAAAAGACTGTTCAGCTTCTCACGTCTTTCTATATAATAACCTGACGTCTTATGCCATTCTCCATTCTAAAACCTCTTCAAGTTTTTTTTGTAAACACAAACAAAAACCTATCAAACACAATGGCCTTTAATCCAGATATCCACATGAACCCTAACTTCCGGTTCATTGCTTCTGAGGAGTTCAATGCTCTTAATGATCAGGAGCAACTGGACTATCTATTTGAAGAGATGACCTTCCTCATTGAACTAGATATGGCCGGAATCGACCCAAACAACTTCCAAAACCCTCCTCTTGAATATCTACTAGTAGAACAAAATCTCCCTCCCGCCTTCGCAAATCTTGAGGATGAAGAATTTGGTGAAGAGGCTGAGGTTGATTTTGATGGAGATGTTATGCCTCCTGCTCAATAAACATGGGGGTATGCCAGCTGCTCTCATTCAAGTCGTCCAGACAAGGAATCCAAGAGTAGATGGGACTGTTCGCATCCCCGAAATGGATTTTGGCATGCTTTTCGTCCTCGAGTTGATTCTTGAAGACTCATGGAAGAGGCAAGAGTCAGTAGCCACAACATTAGATAAGAATAGAATTACAAGTAAAAGTTAGACAAAAAGAAGATTGTATTTCATTTCCATGTATGTAAATGCTTTTGATTAATGAAATAAAAATTTTCTTTACTATCTACTTGTCTTTTGTTTATTTATTAGCAAGATTTGAATAGAGTATAAATTATCAGTATGCATGTGCTAGAAACTAACTAGAATAGACTTAACAATTCTTAGAATTAGACAACTGAATAAAAGTGAACTTCAGGATTTGAAACATTAAGTCAAAGACTAAACATTTTCAAGATCCTGATACTGACGTAGAAATCCTGATGACGTCAGCATCCTGACAGTAATCCTGATCCTGATGATTATTAAAAAGTCTATCATACTGTAATCTATCAAGGTAAAGTGTTACAACTAAAGAGTTAACTATAAGATGTAGATCCTGACAGAAATATCAAGTCTATAAGCTGAAATAATATACCTTGCTACTTGCGCAGATGTTAAAAATCTAGAAATTTAACATTCCTAACTCACTTACCAACCTAATGAAAGTAGTCTCATCAAGTTGTTTTGTCAGGATATCTGCAACCTGTTTGTCAGTAGGAAAAAAATGAAGTTCCACAGTACCATTCCCAATATGTTCTCTAATAAAATGATACCTGACATCAATGTGCTTGGCCCTTGAATGTTGAACTGAGAAGTCAAATTCTCTAGGATACCACAAACCAAGATTTGGAGTTCCTTTGAGATATCTAAAAATTCTCTTCACAGCAATTAAATGAGATTCCTTAGGATCACTTTGGAATCTAGCACATAAACAGGTAGAAAACATTATATCTGGTCTACTTGCAGTCAGTACAACAATGAGCCTATCATGCCTCTATAACTAGTGTTATCCATACTCTTACCCTTAGGATCAGAATCTAGCTTAGTGGCTGTTGCCATGGGTGTTTTTGCAATATAACAATCTTGAAAGTCAAACCTTTTTAAAAGTTCTTTTATATACTTAGACTGATTAATGAAAATACCAGTCTCAGTCTATTTGACCTACAAGCCTAAAAAGTAATTTAGTTCACCCATCATGCTCATCTGATACTTAGACTGCATAAGCTTACGAAATTTAGCAGATAACTTTTCTTTAGTAGAACCAAATATGATGTCATCAACATAAACTTGAACTAAAAGCAAATCACCTTTAGCCTTTCTAAAGTATAGAGTTTTGTAAATTGTACCTCTTGTAAAGCCATTTTCAAGAAGAAATTTAGACAAAGTCTCATACAATGCTCTTGGTGCCTGCTTTAGTCCATAGAGTGCCTTGTCAAGTTTGTAGACATGATATGGAAATTTTGTATCAAGAAAACTAGGTGGTTGCTCCACATACACTTCCTAATCAAGCTTGCCATTTAGAAAAGCACTCTTTACATCCATCTGGTATACTTTGAATTTTGAATGAGCTGCAAATGCAAAAAACATCCTGAGTGCTTCCAATCTTGCTATTGGGAAAAAGGTTTCATCATAGTCAATTCCTTCCTCTTGAGAGTATCCCTTGGCCACCAATCTTGCTTTGTTTCTTACAATCATACCAGATTCATCTAGCTTGTTTCTGAAAACCCATTTTGCACCAACAGTAGATCTATCTTTTGGTCTTGGTACTAATTTCCAGACTTTGTTACTCTCAAACTCATTTAGCTCTTCCTGCGTTTCAATTACCCAATCAGGATCCTGTAAGGCTTTTTATACCTTCTTAGGTTCATTCTTTGAGAGAAAGAAACTATACAAGCATTCATTTTTAGCTGATCTCCTAGTTCGAACACCACTATTTTGGATCACCAATAATTAAATCTTCAGTATGATCACTTGTCCATTTTCTAACTGGTGGTAGATTTCTCCTGCTAGAATCTCCCCCTAAGTTAGTGGTATCACTTGTAGAAGAGTTTTCATTGCCTTCAAAAGCTCCTCTTTGATCAGTAGAATCAGTAGATTCCAGACTACTTCCTTCACTAGTCCCGAAAGTGTCAGTTCCTGATGGAGTAGACTTTGAATGGTTGGTCTACTCCTGAATGGTATTGTGTTCCCCTTAATTGATTTGCTCCCCCTCAACAGTAGCATTCCTTTGAGAAGCAACAGAAATTTCAATTTGAGAACTTTTATCATCATTGGAAAGTATCTCAGAATCCTTAAGATTTTCAAATTCCAACTTGTCATGGCTCTCATCAGTTTGCAAAATTCCAAATTTCTTATCATCAAATGCAACATGAATTAATTCCATAACAATGTGAGTTCTGAGATTATATACTTTGAAGGCCTTTGATGCTGAATATCCTAGAATTATTGCTTCATCCGATTTGGCTTCAAATTTTCCTAACTGTCCTGGATGAACTTTCAGGACATAGCATTTGCACCCAAAGATGTGAAAATGTTTCACACTTGGCTTCTTTCCTTTAATCATCTCATAAGGAGTCTTCCCATGACTATTTTCCAAGGTGCAATTTTGAATGAAACATGTAGTGTTGACAGCTTCTGCCCAGAAGTAGGTTGGAAGCTTTGCATCTGCAAGCATGGTTCTTGCTGCCTCTATGAGAGTTCTGTTCTTTCTTTCCACTACAACAGCTGAGGTGTACCAGGTGCAGAAAATTGTTGAGAGATTCCATTGTCTACACATTACTCCTCCATGACAGAATTCTTGAATTATGTTCCATTGTCAATTCTTAGTACTTTAACTTTGTACTTAGAGCTGTTCTGAATATTCTTGATAAGTTCAATGGTTTGCTGAGGAGCTTCATCTTTCTTGTGGAGAAAGAACACCCATGTGAACCTTGTGTAGTCATCCACTATAACTAGAACATGTCTTTTCTTGCTGATAGACATAATGTTTACTGGACCAAACAGATCAAGATGTAGCATGTGAAATGGTTCAGTAATTGAATTTTCTGTCTTGCTCTTGAAACTGGTTCTTTTCTATGTACCAAGCTGACAAGCAGCACAAATTCCATCTTGCACAAAATTCACCTGAGGTAGGCCTCTCACTAGATTGTGCTTAACAAGTTGATTAAGCTTCTTGAAATTGAGATGTGAGAGTTTCTTGTGCCATTTCCAGCTGTCTTCATTTGATGCCTAACTAGAAAGACATCTGACAATACCTCTAGTTGAATCACTCAAGTTGGCTTCATAAATATTACCATGTCTCTGACCAGTTAGAACAATATCTCCATTCTTCATATTAATGATTTTGCATCCTTCATTGTCAAAGATTGATTGGTAACCTTTATCACTTAGTTGAATTATGTTTAAAAGAGTATGTTTCAAGCCTTCAACTAGTGCTACATTTTCAATGATGACATTCCCCAAAACAATTGAGCCATATCCCAGAGTTTCTCCTTTGTTACCATCTCCAAAAGATATTACTGGGCCAGCTTTCTTCTCAAACTTTGTAAGCGGGGACTTCTTTCCTGTCATATGTGCAGAGCATCCACTGTCCAAGATAATTGAATGCATCTTTCCTATGCCCTGCAAACAAAATGTAACAAGTTAGAAATTTTTAGGACCCAACATTGATTGGATCCTTACTTACTAGATTTAGAAACACCAGGCTTTCAAGATTTTACTTTTAAGCTACCTGTTTTAGAGTCTACCTTAGACTCTAATTTCACAAACTCCTTGTGACTAGGAGTTTCAGATTTTAAGGAATAGTAGTCATAATACAGTTTATGATAATCTCTACACATGTAAATAGAATGGAATAAACTACCACAATGATAACAAGCATTCTGTGGTTGGTACTGAATTTTTTAAGTCTTGGGGAATCTAGACTCAGTTTTCGAAGAAGGTTTTTGATTACAATCTAGGGCCAAATGATTATGATTTCCACATTTAAAGCATTTTTTCTAGGTGCATCAGGTACATTCTTGTAATTATTCTCTTTGTTAATACATTCTTTTCCATTTCTATTTCTCTTGACTTTGCTAGACTCTGAAAGACCTTCAAGTCTCTATTTCAACTAAGACTTAGACAGAAAGCCTATGTTGACGTTCTTAGTTTTCTTTAACACTTTCTCATCTGAACTATTATTGTTAATCCTTTTGTGCACAACAGGGTTACCATTAGAATCAACAAACTTAACATGTTTAGGTTCAGAAACTATCTTCTTACCTTCAGATTTAGATGTGCTAGCTTCTACTTTTCTATCATTAATGACAATGGCTACTTCATTTTCATTCCTAGCCTTTTCAAAACCTCAGCCATTAACCTTACCAGGAATCTGATTATTTATAATGTCATGAGTCTTTTTGCAAGAGGTATTCCATGATTTAAACTTATCTCTCTCTTCCTCTAGTTCTTTTCTGACATAGTCATAAGCCTCAAGAATAACACTATAACCATGCTAATCCTTATCAGAATTTAACCTGTAATATTCCATTTGAACTAACTCAGATTCTAGAAAATTATTCCTACCAACTAATTCAACATTCTTAATCTTAAGATCATCTCTTTCACTAGTAAGAATTCTGAAATTAGTCATAAGATTCTTAAACTCAACATGAATAGATTTAATTTCATCAGAATCTAAGCTATCAAATGAATCAAGAGAGTGAATTGATACCTTAACAGAAGATGAAGAAGTTTTCTTTGGAGAGCCAGGTTTGTCTTAAGCACTTGCCATCAAAGCAATATTGTTATAATCCTTCTGTGTGCCCATGAGTGCATTACCCTTGCCAGAATTTCTTGGCTTCTTACACTCACTAGCAAAGTGTCTAAGCTCGCTGCAGTTAAACCACACTCTTGCCTTTGTCACCTTTCTTCACTTCTTTCTTTGGAAACGATCTGTTGCTAAATCTTCTCCTGTTGAATCTTCCTTTATTAAAAGCTTTAGCAAACATAGCAAAGAGTTCCTGCATATCTATTTCAGAATTACTGTTATCAGAGTCTATATCAGTAGTCTCTGACTCTGAATCATCTTTTCTATTCTTCTTCCTTGTAATCTTCATAGCAGGCTCAATCAGTTGTTCTTCTGGAAGCTTCTCTGATTTAGTTTGAGCAATAAGTGCAATGGTTTTCATCTTTCCTTCAGTTCTGCTCTTCTTCTTCTGCCTATCAAGTTCATAAGCCCTCAATTTTCCATAGACTGCCACTAATGATAATTCATCCAAATAATTAGCTTCTTCTATGGCAGATATCTTCTCATTGTAAAAATCAGGCAAGGCTTTCATGAACTTTGCATTCATATCCTCCAAGTCATAATACTTATCATGCATGGCCATCTCATTGATGAGTTTTGTAAACCTATCAAAGGTATCTATAAGTGACTCACCAGACTTGGATTCAAAGTACTCATACTGTTGTATGAGAAGTGCCTTCATATTCTTCCTGACAGGTTTAGTTCCTTCACAGTGAACCTTCAAATTGTCCCATATCTCCTTAGCTTTCTTAAAAGAAAGAACATAGTTAGTAAGAATAGAGTCAAGACTATTGAATAATATGTTCCTCACTTTATCATCTTTAAGAACGTTCTCCTTGTCCTTATCCGACCATTCAGATTTAGGCTTCTCTCTTGTATACTCTGGAGTAACTTTTCCTTCAACAGTTACTTGAGGATACAGCTTCGTTGGAACAAAAGGTTCATCTCTTATCCTATCAAGATAATCAGGGTTTGTTGCCTCAAAATGATGCAACATCTTCACTTCCCAATGAGTATACTCGTTTCTATTGAGCATAGGAATCTTGGTGTTACCATACTTGTAACCAGACATAATTGTATATCTTTTCGATTAATTGTAATCAACATGCTCTGATACCAATTGTTAGCCCGAATACACTTGTAGAAGAGGGGTTGAATACAAGTATTAGTAATCATGTCTGACTTTTGCTCAAATAAATAAACAAGAACAAATGAATAAATCATATTGTTTGTATTAATAAGATCAAATACAAACTCTACCAAAGGTGTACAAATACCTTTAGTAGCTGCTCTCAATACAAACCTCTCTCTATTTGTTCACTCGTATATTCACTACGATAACAAATTTCACAAAATCACTCATATTACAATGATATAAAGAGAGTATTTATAATGCTACCTATCAACTAATAATAGAAAGACTGTCTTCTAGTTGATAGATTCCTCCAATAGTTTAATCCTTTTCCTTCACGCATACTTCTTATTGTTTTCGATATAACCTAAAAGATAGCGCTTTCCAGTTTTCGCAGCATCCATAATGACATCATCAGAATTATATATGATATCAGGATCTTACACCGTATCAGGACTTGACATGTCATAGCAAGATCTGATCATAGTTCCTGAAATATAGTCCTTGACACACTGTTCCTGACTAAAACTGTAACACCCTCACTAAACAAAATCAGAATTATATTTTTTTATAAATAATTAAACATTAACATAGAGGAAATTTTAGAAAATTCGGCATGATGTGTTCGTAAATTGAACTAACCACCTGTCCCAGTCAACAAAACCAAACCATCTAATACTAAACCGTTCAATTGCAAAGTAATACCAAAACCATAAAGGAATATAAACTCCACAAACCAAGACCGCTCACAGGTCACAGTATAAAACAACTACTAATTAACTATTACAACCCAAGTCTGAATTTAAAATATTTTACAACCCAACTTAAATTAATATATCTGACAACCAAAAAACATATAAGATAGAGCTGCTTAAGTAACTACCCGTCCTATCACATCCACACGACGGTCACCTCTGCCAGCTGAAGCACTCCTCCTAGACATCCTCAATTTTAGCTGAAGAAAATAAATGTCACAGAACAAGAGTGAGCCAATAAAGCTCAGCAAGAATAATAACAGTGCATCAATAGAATAGGCTGATATAAATATTACCAGTCACCGGGAATTCTCACAACAACAGTAAATATCTGAATATGAATCAACTCAAGTTCCGTGAATAGATTAGAATTGGATTTTTTTTTTTTAAAAAAAACAGTGGAGTTATGCGGCTGATCAGGCTCGCACTAACCCCGGACAATGCACACAGCAAAGTCCCTCTAAGTGGATCCACGGCACACATTGGCCTCAACATCTGACCATTAAACTGGTCTCCCCGAAGGGACATCCATTGACCATAATATGGTCTCCCCGAAGGGACATCCAAAAACATTCCAATTCTATATCCAACGTACCAGGTGTCGGAACAATCGACATCCTCCGTCAAACAACAATCCGGAACACTCATGCTACAGAACAACAACTCAACTGGTCGAATAAAGGAATCAACGGTCTATCTTAGATATCAACGGAATCGATATAGTAAATAGGGTGATAACTGAATAAACAACAATAAGAATAAATGTCGGTGAGTTCGACAATAATTGGGGTGATAATTGAATAATTAACAGTAACAATAAATATCGACGAGATCGACAATAAATGAGATAACAACATAATCAGAAGAATTAAAATAACTTTCACTTAAACAAGAAGTGAAGGAAAAACACTTGCCTGGTTCCCAAAAGCTTTTACAGGCAATTGGTCTGATAACTACTCGGCTTTAGCTTTGCCCCTGCCCCTCTGGCTCGACTCTATAATAATTAGGTTAAATTAATAACATGTATAAAACAACTTAGGCCTGCTAATAGCCAGCACATATAATCCACATAGCATCTAAGCACATAATTCTCACATAACAATTCATATGACTTGCTCTAATAATTAACTGAGCTCAAGAAATATTTTTAAAATCATTTTAAATCTTGGATTTTAAATAAAATCCCACTCAGAATGCTTGAAAATATTTATAGAATATTTTCTGGATTTTTAAACAATTTTCTGCTATTTTTAAATCATTTAAAACAAGAATAAATCGATTAAGAATTAAATAATTCTATCTAAATTAATTAAACTCAATTAATAACTAATTAATAAAATTATTTGATAAATAATTATATTTATCAAATAATTGAATTAATTAAATCATTATTTGAAATTAATTAAAGTAATTAAAAGTATTTAATTCCTAATCATTTTGATTTTAAAATAAATAATTAAACCAGTTCCAGAAATAATTTTGAATTTAAATCATGATTTTGAAATTAATTTTTGAATTTTTAAAAGTAAAATTCAGATTTTTATATAAATGATAGAATAGAAAAGTAATTATAGATAAAATGAAATTTTGATTTACTTTCAAAGTAACTAGGTTAAAACAGTACATTTATTTTACTACTACTCCCGTACAACCAGAACGACCCTCCCCTGTCCTCTTTTTTTTTTTTCCAGATTCCGGCGTCTACAGTAATTTCCGACGGACATCAAACCTGCCATTTACTTGTTGTTTGCATAGGTTTTCTGTCTTTATACTTTACACAACACCCCCTAAGCCCTGATAAATCCAGTGCCGCCCGTAATCATCAACAACACTCGTCCTCCGGCAAATTCAAAGAAAATCCGGCGACTGACTTTCCCTCCGATTACCCCTGTTTCACATCGTTTGGCTTGGTTTCACTATCCTCAACTCAAATAAATGTCTTCCTATTTGTTCCAACGCCACAGCAGTACAGAAATTGAAACAATACAGATTTTCCGGCGAGTCTCAAAAGAATCCGGCTAAGACTCGATTTTTCTTAATATCTAACCAAACCTTGCGTTTAACATACCAATTCAAAGCCACGAACACCTACAATCTAACCATTAACCCAGAATTGACAGATACATAATACATATAACGAACGAATTCCTCAAAGTCTCCAAAAAAAACAAAAACTCCTCTCATGGCAAACCAAGCTCGCTCAATGCAAACAACACTTAAATCAATTCTAAGCAACCTGTAAACACTATAGGAATCACCAGTTTCCTCAGACTAGCAACCGATTACAAGAACAGTAATAAAAAAAAATTAACAAAATGATTAACTCGGTTTCCACCAAAGCTAGAGTAAACACAACAATTATTCCTATAATCCTACTTCAAATAACCCCAGGAAACTCAAGGAAGCATCACACTGACTGAACAATTCAAAAATCAACTAGATCAAATTTTTATGAATATATAAATCCAAATTTTTTTTCAGGTAAAAGAAAATTCATAGAAAATAGAAAAATTACCCGACAGTAATTTGGCTTGCAGATTCAGGAACTAGAATTCAAGGGCTTCGTTTTGAGTATTTACACATCAAAATCGGACTCCAAAATCCCCCTTAACCAAGCTCTCGATCTTCAGGAATAATAAGAGTATGATCTCTATATTTTTTTTTGTAAGAAAGAATTGATTTCCCTGGCTTTTTACCGAGGACACCTGGAGTGTTTGTGATTGGTGGATAAGGAAGGTTCTGGATTGGTAGAGATAAGGCCACATGTGTAAGCTATTATTTAGCCCCGAAAGTACAATTTACGGGTCCGACACGAATAAAATATTTTCAAATAAAATAACGAATTAAATACTGAAAATTTACAGAACTTTTAAAACGAATAAAAATACAAGTTTCGAATGTTTTGCGATTTATTTGATGAATATTAATACGAATCGATTTAAAAATCGAAGCCCCGAGAATTTTGAAAACGGGATTTTTATCGAATAAAACGAACTGATTTTCACGAATTACGAAAGAACTTCTGCTCCAAATCTAATGACACATGTCACATACTAACCACATACGGAATCTTTTCGAGTAATAATATACTAAACATATCAACTCATCAAACTCGAATAAATAAATAAATAAATAAAATATTTCCGTCCTCATTTACCAAAATAGAAATTTTATAGATTAAATATTCAAGGTTCTTACAATCTTCCCCCCTAAATAGGATTCTGTCCTCAGAATCACGCTACAAATAGATGAGGGTACATTTCCAACATCTCACTCTCCAATTCCCAGGTGGACTCTTCTACCTTAGGGTTTCTCCACAAAACTCCCACTATTGGTATTGTCTTGTTCCTTAAAACCTTATCCTTACGATCTAGTATCTTGATTGGTTGCTCCACGTAAGATAAATCTGGCTGAATCTCTATCGGTTCATATTCTATGACATGCTTAGAATCAGGATGGTACTTCTTAAGCATTGACACATGAAACACGTTGTGAATATGCTGCATATGAGGTGGCAAAGCTAATTCATAACAACCTTCCCAACCTTCTGTAAAACCTCAAAAGGTCCGACAAATCTTGGACACAGTTTTCCTTTCTTCGCAAATCTCACTAACCCTTTCCACGGAGATACTTTCAGCAAAACTTGTTCCCCTTCTTCGAATTCCACATTCTTCCTGGTTAAGTCAGCATACTTCTTCTGTCGATTCTGAGCTGCTACTAGCCTTTTCTGAATAAGCTGGATCACTTCTTTGGTCTTCTGTACCAGCTCTGGTCCTAATATTTTATGCTCACCAACTTCTTCCCAATATACCGGAGATCTACACTTCCGTCCGTATAGTGCTTCGTAGGGCGGCATTCCAATACTGGCATGAAAACTGTTGTTGTATGAAAATTCCACCAACGGCAAGTGATCATCCCAATTGCCTTTGAAATCAAGTGTACAAACTCTGAGCATGTCTTCAATTGTTTGAATCGTTCTCTCGCTCTGACCGTCTGTCTGAGGATGGTAAGCAGTACTCATCCTTAATTCAGTGCCCAAACACTCTTGAAAATTTCTCCAAAATCTTGAGTTAAATCTCGGGTCTCGATCTGAAACTATTGACACCGGAACTCCATGTCGTACTACAATCTCCTTTATGTAGAGATGAACCAATTTGTCCAACGAGAATCTTTCGTTAATTGGGAGAAAATGTGCTGATTTCGTTAATCGATCAACAATCACCCAGATAGCATCATGGTTAGCTCTCGTTCTTGGTAGTCCTACCACAAAGTCCATCGCAATATGTTCCCATTTCCATTCAGGAATCTCCAATGGTTGCAGCAACCCGCTTGGCCTTTGATGTTCATCTTTCACCTTCTGACATGTCAGACATTTACTTACCCACTCAGCAATCTCTTTCTTCATGTCTGGCCACCAAAAATTCTTTTTCAAATCTTGATACATTTTTGTGCTTCCAGGATGGATCGAATACCTTGAACTATGTGCCTCTTGTTAAATTTCATTCTTTAGCTCTGTCACATTGGGTATCCAAATTCTTGAAGAAAATCTGAGTATTCCTTTGTCATCCACTTGAGTGCATATTTCCTCACCTGTTAATTTGTTGATATCTCCACTCATAATTTCCTCCTGACATCTTCGAATCTTTTCTAACAACTCTGGTTGAAATGTCATAGTATAGACCATATCCGTAGCACCATCTGATACACGAACTTCTATCTCTAACTTTTCAAATTCTCTAAACAACTCTTCAGTCATAGTCAACATGTTTAATCTTTCCTTTCGACTCAAAGCATCTGCCACTACATTCGCTTTTCCTGGATGATAGTTAATGGTACAATCATAGTCTTTAATTAGCTCCAACCATCTTCTCTGCCTCATATTTAATTCTTTCTGGGTAAAGATGTATTTCAAACTCTTATGATCCGTATAAATTTCACACTTTTCCCCGTACAAGTAATGTCTCCAGATCTTCAGAGCAAACACAATTGCTGCTAATTCCAAATCATGGGTTGGGTACTTCAGTTCATGAGGTTTCAATTGTCTAGAAGCATAAGCAATCACCTTACCATGCTGCATTAACACACAACCTAGTCCCTTGTGAGACGCGTCACTATATATCACGAAATTACCCTTGTCATCTGGTAATACTAACACTGGTGCTGAGATCAACCTCTTTTTCAATTCTTGAAAACTTTCTTCACATTTCTCATTCCATATAAACTTTTCATTTTTCCTTGTCAACTTCGTCAAAGGGGTGGCAATTTTTGCAAAATCTTGCACAAATCTCCTATAGTATCCTGCCAATCCCAAGAAACTTCGCACTTCCGTAGGTGTCTTCGGTCTCTCCCAGTTCATAATGGCTTCAATCTTTGCTGGGTCCACTTTAATCCCTTCACTGCTCACCACATGTCCTAAAAATTGCACTTCTTTCAACCAAAACTCACATTTAGAGAACTTGGCGTACAACTTCTCATTTCTCAAAATTTCCAAAGCTATTCTCAAATGATCTGCATGCTCTTCTTCAGTCTTTGAGTATATCAAAATATCATCTATAAACACAATCACAAATTTGTCCAAGTATTTCTTGAAAACTCTATTCATCAAATCCATAAAAGCTGCAGGTGCATTTGTCAATCCGAACGCCATCACTAAAAACTCATAATGTCCGTATCTGGTTCGAAATGCTGTTTTTGGGATATCTTCCGGTTTGATCTTCAACTGATGGTAACCTGATCGTAGATCTATTTTAGAAAAACAAGCTGCCCCTTTTAACTGGTCGAACAAATCATCAATTCTCGGCAAGGGATATTTGTTCTTAATAGTTAACTTGTTCAACTCACGATAATCGATACATAGCCTCATGCTTCCGTCTTTCTTCTTCACAAACAGTACTGGTGCTCCCCATGGGGATACACTAGGTCTTATAATTCCTTTATCAAGAAGATCTTGCAATTGTATCGCTAATTCCTTCATTTCTACTGGGGCCATACGATAAGGAGCCTTAGACACTGGTTCGGTACCTGGTGCTAAATCAATGGCAAATTCTATTTCCCTATCTGGAGGTAAACCTGGAAGTTCATCTGGAAAAACATCAAGAAACTCGTTTACCACAAGGATCTCTTCTATCTTAGGTACCTCTTGTTTAGTATTCATTACGTGGGCCATATAGCCTTCACACCCTTGTCTTAACAGTCTCTTAGTTTGCATGATGGTCAAAAATTTCCTAGTTTGTTTCTGACCTCGAAAGACAACTTCCACATTATCAGGGGATCGCAACATCACCTTTTTACCTTTACAATCTATCCGCGCATTATGATCTACTAACCAATCCATTCCTAGGATTACGTCAAACTCACCTAACTGGAAAGGTATCAAATTGGCGTAAAAACAATGCCCTGAGATGTCAATCTCACAACGAGGGCACACCTGACTTACTGGTATACGCTCCGAATTCGTTATCTCTATGATTAAAGCCTCATCTAACAAGTGCATATCACAATTTAATTTACGAGCAAACTCTTTAGATATGAAAGATTTAGTAGCTCCAGAATCAATTAACACCTTGGCATGTACGGAATTTATAGGAAGCGTACCTGCCACCACATCTGAATCTTTAACAGCTTCATTCATTGTCATATTAAAAGTCCTGGCTATTGGCTGAACACTCGCTGCTGGTTTCGCCTCTATTGCCCGTATCATGGTATTAGCTGGGGCTGGGGGTCTGGCTATGGGTACCCTGCAATCCTTCATCATATGCCCCGGCTTCCCGCATCGATGACAAACAATTCCTATCTTGCAGTCTTTAGAAATATGCCCTTTTTGGTTGCACTTGAAACAGGTTATATCCTCCTTACTACAAGCTCCCAAATGCTTCTTACCACATGTCCTACACCCTGCCAATGGTGGTCTGAGAAATTTCTGTTGATTTGCTTCTTGTGGGCGACTGCCCTGTCCTTCTTTTCCCGACCCTTGTTTCTTAATATTTGCATCATTTCCCATTTGGAACCCTGGTTTCTTATTAGGATAGTTTTGAGAACTACCCTGAGACTGTCGTCCTTCAGTTGATCCTGCCTTCCTTTTCTTCTTTTCTTTCTCCTTGAGATACAAATCATTCTCTCCCTCCGCGATCATTGCTTTCTGCACCACTGCTGCATAAGTATCCAACTCCAGAACCGCCAACTTACTTCGAATCCATGATTTTAATCCCTGTTGAAATCTCTTCGCCTTTTTCCTATCTGTATCCACATAGGTTGGAACAAATCTTGCTAATTCAGTAAATTTTGCCTCATACTCCAACACAGTCATGTTACCTTGCTTTAGCTCCAAAAATTTCACTTCCATCTGATCCCTCATAAAATCTGGGAAATACTTCTCCAAAAACAACTCCTTAAATCTGACCCAAGTAATTACTTCTGTGGCTTCCAAAGCTCTCACTGACTCCCACCTAATTGTTTCAGTGACTGTGACCTGTAGCTCTGATACCAACTTGTAACACCCTCACTTAACAAAATCAGAATTATATTCTTTTATAAATAATTAAACATTAACATAGAGGAAATTTTAGAAAATTCGGCATGATGTGTTCGTAAATTGAACTAACCACCTGTCCCAGTCAACAAAACCAAACCATCTAATACTAAACCGTTCAATTGCAAAGTAATACCAAAACCATAAAGGAATATAAACTCCACAAACCAAGACCGCTCACAGGTCACAGTATAAAACAACTACTAATTAACTATTACAACCCAAGTCTGAATTTAAAATATTTTACAACCCAACTTAAATTAATATATCTGACAACCCAAAAACATATAAGATAGAGCTGCTTAAGTAACTACCCGTCCTATCACATCCACACGACGGTCACCTCTGCCAGCTGAAGCACTCCTCCTAGACATCCTCAATTTTAGCTGAAGAAAATAAATGTCACAGAACAAGAGTGAGCCAATAATGCTCAGCAAGAATAATAACAGTGCATCAATTGAATAGGCTGATATAAATATTACCAGTCACCGGGAATTCTCACAACAACAGTAAATATCTGAATATGAATCAACTCAAGTTCCGTGAATATCCACGGTACACATTGGCCTCAACATCTGACCATTAAACTGGTCTCCCCGAAGGGACATCCATTGACCATAATATGGTCTCCCCGAAGGGACATCCAAAAACATTCCAATTCTATATCCAACGTACCAGGTGTCGGAACAATCGACATCCTCCGTCAAATAACAATCCGGAACACTCATGCTACAGAACAACAACTCAACTGGTCGAATAAAGGAATCAACGGTCTATCTTAGATATCAACGGAATCGATATAGTAAATAGGGTGATAACTGAATAAACAACAATAAGAATAAATGTCGGTGAGTTCGACAATAATTGGGGTGATAATTGAATAATTAACAGTAACAATAAATATCGACGAGATCGACAATAAATGAGATAACAACATAATCAGAAGAATTAAAATAACTTTCACTTAAACAAGAAGTGAAGGAAAAACACTTGCCTGGTTCCCAAAAGCTTTTACAGGCAATTGGTCTGATAACTACTCGGCTTTAGCTTTGCCCCTGCCCCTCTGGCTCGACTCTATAATAATTAGGTTAAATTATTAACATGTATAAAACAACTTAGGCCTGCTAATAGCCAGCACATATAATCCACATAGCATCTAAGCACATAATTCTCACATAACAATTCATATGACTTGCTCTAATAATTAACTAAGCTCAAGAAATATATTTAAAATCATTTTAAATCTTGGATTTTAAATAAAATCCCACTCAGAATGCTTGAAAATATTTATAGAATATTTTCTGGATTTTTAAACAATTTTCTACTATTTTTAAATCATTTAAAACAAGAATAAATCGATTAAGAATTAAATAATTCTAACTAAATTAATTAAACTCAATTAATAACTAATGAATAAAATTATTTGATAAATAATTATATTTATCAAATAATTGAATTAATTAAATCATTATTTGAAATTAATTAAAGTAATTAAAAGTATTTAATTCCTAATCATTTTGATTTTAAAATAAATAATTAAATCAGTTCCAGAAATAATTTTGAATTTAAATCATGATTTTGAAATTAATTTTTGAATTTTTAAAAGTAAAATTCAGATTTTTATATAAATGATAGAATAGAAAAGTAATTATAGATAAAATGAAATTTTGATTTACTTTCAAAGTAACTAGGTTAAAACAGTACATTTATTTTACTACTACTCCCGTACAACCAGAACGACCCTCCCCTGTCCTCTTTTTTTTTTTTCCAGATTCCGGCGTCTACAGTAATTTCCGACGGACATCAAACCTGCCATTTACTTGTTGTTTGCATAGGTTTTCTGTCTTTATACTTTACACAACACCCCCTAAGCCCTGATAAATCCAGTGCCGCCCGTAATCATCAACAACACTCGTCCTCCGGCAAATTCAAAGAAAATCCGGCGACTGACTTTCCCTCCGATTACCCCTGTTTCACATCGTTTGGCTTGGTTTCACTATCCTCAACTCAAATAAATGTCTTCCTATTTGTTCCAACGCCACAGCAGTACAGAAATTGAAACAATACAGATTTTCCGGCGAGTCTCTAAAGAATCCGGCCAAGACTCGATTTTTCTTAATATCTAACCAAACCTTGCGTTTAACATACCAATTCAAAGCCACGAACACCTACAATCTAACCATTAACCCAGAATTGACAGATACATAATACATATAACGAACGAATTCCTCAAAGTCTCTAAAAAAAACAAAAACTCCTCTCATGGCAAACCAAGCTCGCTCAATGCAAACAACACTTAAATCAATTCTAAGCAACCTGTAAACACTATAGGAATCACCAGTTTCCTCAGACTAGCAACCGATTACAAGAACAGTAATAAAAAAAAAATTAACAAAATGATTAACTCGGTTTCCACCAAAGCCAGAGTAAACACAACAATTATTCCTATAATCCTACTTCAAATAACCCCAGGAAACTCAAGGAAGCATCACACTGACTGAACAATTCAAAAATCAACTAGATCAAATTTTTATGAATATATAAATCCAAATTTTTTTACAGGTAAAAGAAAATTCATAGAAAATAGAAAAATTACCCGACACTAATTTGGCTTGCAGATTCAGGAACTAGAATTCAAGGGCTTCGTTTTGAGTATTTATACATCAAAATCGGACTCCAAAATCCCCCTTAACCAAGCTCTCGATCTTCAGGAATAATAAGAGTATGATCTCTATATTTTTTTTTGTAAGAAAGAATTGATTTCCCTGGCTTTTTACCGAGGACACCTGGAGTGTTTGTGATTGGTGGATAAGGAAGGTTCTGGATTGGTAGAGATAAGGCCACATGTGTAAGCTATTATTTAGCCCCGAAAGTACAATTTACGGGTCCAACACGAATAAAATATTTTCAAATAAAATAACGAATTAAATACTGAAAATTTACAGAACTTTTAAAACGAATAAAAATACAAGTTTCGAATGTTTTGCGATTTATTTGATGAATATTAATACGAATCGATTTAAAAATCGAAGCCCCGAGAATTTTGAAAACGGGATTTTTATCGAATAAAACGAACTGATTTTCACGAATTACGAAAGAACTTCTGCTCCAAATCTAATGACACATGTCACATACTAACCACATACGGAATCTTTTCGAGTAATAACATACTAAACATATCAACTCATCAAACTCGAATAAATAAATAAATAAATAAAATATTTCCGTCCTCATTTACCAAAATAGAAATTTTATAGATTAAATATTCAAGGTTCTTACAAAAACTCTGCAGCTACTGACTAACTTATATATCCTATACAAAGTGCTAAATCCTTTATAAGATTAGGATATTACAAGAAGTACATGCAAATTCTATTCTAAACATCACAACTTATGAATTATTCCTAACAGCTTACGTCATCAGTCAAAAGAAGGTTATGGAAAGTACAGATGTGACATTTGATGGTAGTAAACTACCTGGTCTAGAAGAAGCAAATGATGAAGATAAAGATCCATTAAGGTTTGAAAACATGGATGATTCTGATGAAGAGATTGAAACAGAAGTTGAGATTATAGCTCAACAAACTCTAGTGAATGATGAAGCAAGAGATGAATTTATGCCAATCAACAGTGAAGATACCAACATCCAAGATACACCTGTGAATGAAAGCACCTTCACAGGGGAATAAATGATAATGATCATAACCTAGATGATGAAACAACATCACATGTGAGAAATCAAACTAAGCATTCAAGAAAATGGGATAGATCACATACTGCAGATCAAATTATTGGAGATCCAAATGTAGGAGTAAGAACAAGGAGGGCAACTCAAAATGAGTGTCTCTATGGCTATTTCCTGTCCCAAGTTGAACCTAAAAATGTTGATAATGCACTATTGGATCCAGACTGGATTATTGCCATGCAAGAAGAGCTAAATCAACTTGAAAGAAACAAAGTATGGGAATTAGTGCCTGCACCAAAAGACATAATCATTGTTGGAACAAAATGGGTTCTGAAAAATAAGATGGATGAAGATGGTGTGATAGTAAGAAACAAAGCAAGGTTGGTTGCAAAAGGTTACTCTCAACACGAAGGCATCGATTATGATGAGACATTTGCCCCTGTTGCTAGGTTGGAAGCCATCAGAATTTTCTTGGCATTTGCTGCTCACTCAAACTTCAAAGTTTATCAAATGGATGTCAAGAGTACATTTCTGAATAGAGAGTTGGAAGAAGAAGTATATGTGCAACAACCACCTGGTTTTTAGGATCCACACTTCCCAAATTTTGTTTACAGATTGCTTATGGCATTGTATGGACTTAAGCAGGCTCCAAGGGCATGGTATGACACACTATCACAGTTTCTTCTTGAAAATCATTTCACTAGAGACACATTGGACAAGACACTATTTTACAAGAAACATAGTAATGACATTATCCTAGTTCAGATCTATGTGGATGATATCATATTTGGTTCTACAAATGAGAAGTTATGTGAAAGATTCTCTAAACTCATGCAAAGAAGATATGAGATGAGCATGATGGGAGAGTTAACATTATTTCTCAGATTACAAGTAAGTCAAAGAGAGGATGGTATTTTCATCAGTCAAATTAATTACATCAAGGATTTGTTGAAGAAGTTTAATTTGGAAGATAGCTCACCTGCAAAGACACCCATGGCCACTGCCACTAAATTGGATGAAGATGTTAAGGTCAAGAGAGTAGATATTTTGGTCTACAGAGGCATGGTTGGTTCTCTACTCTATCTCACTGCTAGTAGGCCAAACATCATGTTTGCAACATGTCTGTGTGCAAGGTTTCAGTCAAATCCAAAGGAATCATACATGATTGCTATCACAAGGATCTTTAAATATCTGAAGGGCACTCCAAACTTTGGTTTATGGTATCCTAAGGACATAGGGTTCAATCTGGTTGGTTATTCTTATGTTGATTATCCTGGATGCAGAGTGGATAGGAAAAGCACCTCAGGTAGCTACCAGTTTCTTGGACAAAGGTTACTCTCTTGGTATAGAAAGAAACAATAATCTGTGTCAACTTCCACAGCTGAGGATAAATACATTGCTGCTGGGAGTTGCTGTGCTCAAGTGCTTTGAATTAGAAACCAACTTAGAGACTATAGACTTGTGTTGGAAAAGATCCCTATCATGTGTGACAAAACAAGTGCAATCTCTATAGTTGCAAATCCTGTCAATCATTCTAGAACAAATACATTGATATTAGATATCACTTTATTAGGGAACATGCAACAAATAGAACTATTGAGTTACATTATGTTCCCACAGATAAATAATTAGCTGATATATTCACTAAGACGTTGGATGAAGCCACCTTCACAAGGTTGGTTAGTGAGATTGGAATGCTGAATTCTTTAGAATCTGGCTAAGTGAAAATGTCAACTAATTTGTTGCAGCAGGAAACCTTACTTTATCTAAATGCTCAATATTTTTAAGTAAGTGTTGGATGAAATATGATTTATAAATAGTTCAATTCTGCTGCATATGTTAAGGAATCATATTTTGTTAACTTGAAATTTCTATGAAATTTTAAGAAAATCACTATTTAATTTGTTAGAGTTTCCTTCATTGAATATTTCTAATGAATTTTAAAAGATAGTGAAAATTAAGTTTAATGAGTGAAAGTATTTCGATAAGTCAGACTTCTCTAATGATTTATTTTCTCGAGTATGGTATTGGAGTTCTCTAATGATTGAGTTCTCGAATGGTATTTGATAAGTGGATTTTATATCCACTTGAAGCGTTCCATATCGGCTTAAATTGATTGTCTTGGACTCAAGTTTGTTGTAGATTTGATGTGTTTTGCTTAGTTGTGCAGATTTACAAGAATGTCGATTATGGTGGATGCTTCTATAGTTTTTGGAGAATAAATTGATTGAAATTCGGATTTTCTGAGAAGGTTGCGCAGTCTACACTGTTTTGGCCATATCTGGAGTTCTAGAAGTCCGTTTTCAGCGATATTACAGCTCACGCGAAGCTTGGGAGATTTTATACAGCCTAGAACAGCAGAGACGTGCGCTGGGAGCGCGTACCACGCGCTGGGGGCGCATAAATTCGCTGGAAAAAAATCCTGAAATGTCCGTTTTGCCCCTATTTCGAATTATAGTTGTATTTTTGGTATCCAAACCTATTTTTAATTGTATTGTAGGTTGTTTTTCTTGCTGGGCAAGATTTCTAGAGCTTATAAAAACACATCCTACCATTGTAATTTGTAACATCATTACATATCAATTACTTAGGTTTATTTGTATTTTTTCATACTTTGTTTTATCATGGTTTCATCAGATCCATGATGGCGAGAGGTTCGATTATGAACTAATCGTTGTCATGGGATTCTAACGGATTTATCTATGTAGCTTAGTAGTTTGACTGCTTTAAAGATTTATGTGTGGTGAATTCTTGATATCCTTGTATGGTTGTGTTTCATGTGTTTAGATGCGTCGCAAACATCTAATTTGTTAATCTCTTGCGAAACGAGAGTGGATCTTGAGATTTAGAACTTGCCATGCTAGCATAGGATAGGTTGATGTTTTAACATCATGATTTGTAGCGTAAATAGAGATATTATGCTGCCCTATGTGATCATAATAGACAACTTGTTCTTCAACCGTATGTTTTCAAATCTTATAGAGATATAGGGTCTAAGCATAATTGGTGTCTATTCATCTTCTATCTCTTTTGTGGATGTATGTTTAGTTTGGTATTCGTATACTGAGAAGTAGCGTATACTTGTTCCGTGTTGTTTGATCAGATATCAAAACCATCATATGTATTGATTAAAGGCATCAACTCTAAGCGAAGTATTTAATGAAGTTAGGATCCTATGTTACTCTTGTAGAAGTAATTCGATTCCAATTCTTGTTAGTTAGTTAATTCTTAGTTGTTAATTTACTTCTTAGTTAATTTAGTTAATTAAACCCAATCTTGTTAATTGTCTTAGCAGTGAATAATAACCATACATTGTTGCATAGGTACAAAGCTGAATTAAAACCATAACCAGATCTCTGTGGGAACGAACTCAACTTATTCATATATTACTTGTGACCGCGTACGCTTGCGTGATTTAGTGCAAACAGTATTTCTTGAGTTCTCTAATCGTCAGAAAAGGTTGAATTCTCGCTGAGCGTCAGACCACTTTTTGACTTTTGTCTGACACTTTTAACTCATTCATAAAATATACTTTATTCAATTCTTAAATTTGAATAAATTGCCAGCTGTCGATCTCTACCTACTTGAGTTATCGAATAACCCATATTTGACATATCGAATAGTTGATTTTCACTTCTCGAATACCTGACTTATCGATACAAAACATGTATCTAATCGACAACTTAAGTATGCCTATTTATATATCTCCACAACTATTCTACTCATTCCAATCGATTTCTCAAGCACCCACTCCTATGAAAAAGAAAAACCTTAACCGCTGAGAGCCAAATTTCTTCTTCAAACATTCAACTTCTCTTCTCTCTATTATTAACAAATGGAAACTAAAGAATTCAACACCAACTTTATCACCATCTCCAACGATGTCGAAGCACCCAATGCTATTCATAAGTGTTTCATGAAGTGGCTAACTGAATCCTACATCAAGGATGCTTTAATTGCTAACCCAGCTCTATATCTGGACATACTAGAGCAATTTTGGGACCTTGCGACTGTTGAAGTTAATGCCCTAGAGGATGCTACTGAGTCCTATACTTTCTTCTGCAAGATTCAAAGGAAAGATATCAAAATCACTACTGAAGACATGAACATGGCACTGGGACCTCAACAAGAGTCATATAATC
Source organism: Saposhnikovia divaricata (assembly GCA_036435485.1). Classification (NCBI taxonomy): domain Eukaryota; kingdom Viridiplantae; phylum Streptophyta; class Magnoliopsida; order Apiales; family Apiaceae; genus Saposhnikovia; species Saposhnikovia divaricata. The sequence goes on along the minus strand of CM071599.1, from coordinate 136,428,295 downwards.
CTTTGGTAAAAGATGATGCACTGGAGGACTTCTTTACATTCATCAGGTATTCAACCAATATCAATACTGGGCATTTGAATAAGAAGTATATGAGAAAAGAATGGAGTTTTGTGTTTGCAACACTTCTGCAAGTATTTACTGCCAAAAAGTCCAGTTTCGATCAAATCAGTGCGCCTGTACAACAGATAGGGTATTCCTTAGCATATGATCGGAAAATCAATGTTGGGCTGTTGATAATGCAAGAGTTGTATGGGAGACTTGGCAAGGATTCTTCAAAGAGAGGTAAGGAAATCTTTTTCCCTCATTTTATTCAATCCGCACTAAACTATGTAGATTAGACTTTGATTGAATTGCCTGGGATAGATAAAATAAAATGGCATATCCTAAATCCATGTCCAAACTCATTTTTGGAAATTTGGATGCAAGGAATGTTGTGGATGTAAGACTTGAAATTACTCCATACATGAAGGAAATCTTTAAGATTTACCCCCACAACAAGTTAATATTTGCCTCAAAATCTAACTTAGCAACGCCCAAGCAAAGAGTACAAACTGCTAACCCAGGGCGTGCTATCCAACCCTCACAACTAAACACTCTACCAAACACTGAGCCAACTGCATCATCCTCTCAAAAGGGTGTTGTTAGTAAAAAGGAGAAGAAGAGAAAGCAAGTTGCTTTTGAACCATTGAACATGTTATCAGATGCAGCTTTGAATGCTGAACTAAATTTAGGAAGTGAAAAACCAGAGTCACCTCTTACTAAGCCAAAGAAGAAGAAAACAAAAGCCACCTCTTCAGTCACACAAATGACTGAAGTTGTAAAATTAGGAGAACAGTTCACTAGATGTACTCTCTCAGCTATAGAATCAAGTATAGAATGACTGAACTGGTGCATCTATAGAATCAAGTATTCTCCCCAATGCACAATCTTGTATAGATTCTGAACAAAGGAGTGATAAGGCTGGCTCTGGCACACTTAGTGGAGATCACATCACAGTTGAAACTCCTTCTATTTCTCAGGGGGAGTTGCCAAAATCTACTCTAAAAGACACTTCTCTTCCGGAATATACAACTGATATTTCCTTGCAGCCTGCAACTCAGGCAACTTAGGAGCAAGGCATTTATCATCAAGAATTTCTTTCTCTTGATGAGCCAATGGATTTAAGTGACTTGGTGCCTGACACCTTGTTCACCACCTAGGACCCACATTTAAATGGTGAGGGAATGCATGCTAGGGAATTTCCTAATGACACCATCACAAACACAGAGGTTCCACTAGTCTTAACTAGAGACTCTGTGCCTGTGTCATATACTGTTGTAACCCATCCCACTTCAGTGGAGACAACAGTAGTAGAGTCTCTCCATCCGGTTACAGAAGTTGCATCTGTAACTGAGGAGTCTAGCTTGCCCAGCTCTAGCTCTGACTTTATGTCATAATGGCTAAAGCCTGTGCACCATGACCGTGCTTCAGAATCATGGTCTGTTCCATAATAATTGATGGTTGAAGCACTTCAAAGCTTAATTTGGATCAGATTCCCGAGTTCACTAAAATTGGTCAAAATCTACTCACAGCAGATATGCCCAATGCTGATTATGAGGCTATTTTTCTCTGTCACAAGAAAGATGTTGAGGAGCAACAGGAGAAGATAGTTGAAGAAGCTGAAAGAGATGGCAATGTTGATGTTTGGCTGAACAATATAGGGAGTGTTACCTTAAAGGAAGCTCTTCAGTATTTGAGAGAGGAATACATCACTTCATTGGGGTCAAATGCCAAATCTCTATCTCTTGGTGAAGTGTATGACGCTATTAATGATGTGTACAAGGGAAGTTTGAAGGCTGCTCACTACCTAGGCAAAGGAGTTAAAACAGAAATTGCAGAAGTGTGCAAAGTCACAGAAAAGGTAGTGAGTGAGATCAAGACTAAGTTCTCTACAGAATTCCCATCTATGGATTCTATCTTTAAAAATGTCAAGGAATGCAAAGCCACTTGCACCTCTCTGGATAATCGCCTTCCCCAGGTCCAAGATTCTCTCAACCAACTCGCAACTCAAGTGCAAAATCTCTCCTCATAGACAACTGATGCCAATGCTAAACTCAAAGTTCTTTTTGCCAATCAATATGGAGATAAAGCAGTTACAGAAGTGCATGTGCATGATATGACAAAGTATGAGGTATTAAGGCTCAAAGAACAATCTCTTTCTGGTTTCAAGGCTGCACGCTTGCTCAATAAAATGGACATCTTGGTAACAGAAGTAATATCTCTCAAGAAATTCAATGCTGAGCTCAAAGACTGTGTGGCACTTCTCAATGAAAAGCTAGACTCTCAAGCAACTATCACTGCCGATGTTCTTTTTAATCAACAACAGATGCTTTCTGCAATAATGAAGCACATGGGCTTACCTCCACCAGAAGACTCCACAACCATCCAACCAGTCTTCTCTTCAAAGCCAAGGGCCCCATCAACGGCACATGTGTTTGAGAACAAGCCTAATGGGGAGAAGGGTATCCCTAAGGGGGAGAAGGGTATCTCTAAGGGGGAGTAGGGTATCGTCATCTCTGATCAACTAAAATCCATTAAACCCACATTTCTCCAAACCAAAGGCAAGGGCAAAGCCAAAGTCACACAGACCCAATCTTCTCTATCTAACCCTATTACCTCAGTACCTACTATTACCCTGCCACCTGTACACATTACTACTCCAAGTGGCCTAAAGCAAGAAATCATATCAACAGTGGTGCCAGGCACAATGCCAACTGATCAACCTCAACAATCAACCATTATTGAAGATGTTCAGCCAGTTGTAGTCAATGTTGTTACTGAGGCCAAATTACAAGAGGTTGCAAATTCAAATATATATTATGATGCAGCTTTCTTGAAATTTTTGCAAGCCTCAAGGGAAAATGTTGGAGGAGATACACTGCTATATATGAGGAGTCTCAAAGAACAAATCAAATACTTAACTGTGATCCCAAGGAAGCTAAATCAAATTTTTCTCAAGGAGATTATGATGGTAACCAATTTCAAAATATTGCATCTATCCTATGACACCTTGCAGGACTTGAAATTCACTGAGATTGATGCTATCCTAGAGTTGATTGAGAAAGTGGGAGAAAACAACAAGAGTCTATACAATGATCTGAGAAATGGCCAACATTCTAGATTGCCTGAAGTATGTATTAATCCAAGAACCATTATTTGCCAATCTGGTACAAAAATTGAAGAGGTTGGCCAGCTAGTCATTCCTAAGCATCTCACTCCCAAGAACACAAGGGTGATACATTCAATCATTGATCAACTGAACAAGAAGAAAGGGTGCAGAACAGCTGAAGAGTTAGAAGCTATGCATATTCTGAGAACATTCATTACAACTGGTTTTGTCCCTGAATTAACCAAAGCAAGGAGAGATAAGGATGATGATGGTGAAGATAAGAGTGATAGGAGAAGAAGACATCACAGGAGTGATAAGGGTGATGAAGACAAAAAGAAGAAGGATGACAAAGGCAAGACGGGTGGTGATAGCAATGAAACTGGGCAAGTGTATGAGAGGAAGGGTGGAAGACATCATGCCTTAGGCATCACTAACAGTAATCCCACCAAAACACAAGGCTCTATGTCTAGGGTGGATACAGTTGGTGATGACCTAACAGAATATAAATCCATGGCTTCTGAAACTGTCTTGCCATCTTTACCAAAGAAACTTCAGTTCAAGAAACCTTCTGTATGTCTCCATAAGCAAACTGCTAATGGTGTGCTACAATGGCCAAGAGAAAAAGGCTTCAAACTCCTACCTAGTAACAAGATGCAAAAGTTGAAATTCAAGTCTAAGGCCAGAAAAGCAAAGAGAGTGAAGACAGATATATCCCAGGCCATCACAATTATACCAGGGCTAGATTTGCCACCTCTTGAGGAAGATTATGATGAAGATCAATTGGCATTTCTACGAGCACAAAGAATCTATCATGTGGTTATTGTTGATGATTGCCTTGAATTCAAATATACTGATGGTAGTCAGTTTAAATTCAACAAGTGATGTGTCAACACTGGGGCAAACTATTTAATATTGAAAGGATAATTGCATTATTGGACATTGTGGAGAAGGTTTGGAAACTAAAACTCATAGATTTTGTGAAAATGAAGAGAGACCATGAAGAGAAGATGAGAAAGGAGTGTATGGAAAAATGGAGAAAAAGATAGGAAGAGCTTGACGCACTTGAAGCCAAAGCAGAAGAGTTAAGGTGTAAGAACCCAGATTTTGGTAGGAATTAAAACTTTTATTATGTATTGGAGTATGAACGAATAGTGGTTACGACTGCAGTGTATAAGTGGTTGAAAGAATGAATGTTGAATGGATTTGGATTCGAATGTTTAAATGCTATGAATGCTGCAATTGGTTGACAACTTAGATTGGAATAATCTATCTCCTGGGAAGTAAGATATAGTAAATTCCAACGAGGAAGGTTATTCTCATGTCATCCAAATCGATATCTGTTATAAGTCTAGTGGTTCCGTAAAAAGGGTTAAAGAACGCTCGGGAAAGCGCGAGGACAATTTTCTAATTATAAGAATTAAAGAGGAAATAAGCAATGAATAGTGTTTTTGGTGGAAATTGGAATATTATCAGACGACGCTATATAGGAGTATTCGAAACAGATTTCTGAGTTCGTATTAATGACCGATAGGCAATATAAGTGTATGTAAACGATATCAGATTCAGAAAAATAGCACTTTTATTTTCTCCGAGATTTCCCTAGACACTGAATGATTTAAGGATTTAATATAAAGATTTAAGGAATTTAAGTTCTAGAATTATAAAGGAGGATTGAGAATGGTAGTATATATATTAAGAAGGTTTCCGGTAAAACCCTAATTAGAAATCCATGAGATATTCCTCCGAACGATCAATGAAATTGAGCAATAACCGGAAAAAGAAACAAGTTGAGAGCTAAGGTGCATGCATGTGCAAGTGGGTATGACCAAGTAACCAAGTAGTTACCAAAGGAGCTAGATCAATTAGGAGCTAACTAAGTACTTAGCTTACAAACAAAGAGAAACCAACACTTGTCCACTTGATTCCATCATCCATGACATACTACCCTTATTAAAGTAGCTTTATGACCAAGATATTATCAAGACATATCAATAATACAAGTTTAGATCAAAAGAAGCAAGAGCAAGCCAAGAAAACTCTCTCCCCCCCATTACACTTCCATTCGGCTTTCCTCTTAATTCAAAAACAAAAATCAACCATCCAACCATTGTTTGATCTTGAAACTTTTATGGTGAGTACTACATTTCATATAATAGATATCCTAGAAATCTTAGCTTCAAACTCCACTTTTTCCATTTTCAAAAAAATCATTAAATTGGAGGATGAATAGTTACTCTCATGAACTAATCTTGTTTTCTTGATTTCTTTGGTTGAGCTAAGATAGCTTAAGCACACACAAGGACAAATCAAGGTTTATTAGGGCTTTTACACTCTCCAAGGAAGGTATATCTCTTAAGAACCCTAGATCTTACTTTGAGTTTTAAGCATGTTCTTGGTGGTTTTAGCTTAGATGTGATTATGATATTATGTTAAGCATGTAAGCATGATCTTGTAGTTGGTTTAGAAATATGATGATTATGATGATGAAGTGAGATGTTCTTGGACTTATAAGATGAACTTCATGTGTATAAGATGTATGGTATGCCCGGTGTGGCTTGGTTTTGTTGAAACGAATTTGGAAACATTCAATTTATAGCCGTTGTAATGCCGAAATTTTGTTAGCCTTAAAATTCGTGCATAATCAGTAGCATTAAATTCCTGACCTTGATAAGTATATGACATACCCTTGTAGATCTCGAGTCATAGATCATTTTGGCGTGAGAATCGAAGCAAATGGACTTACGGTTTAGGAGTTATGGTCAAAATCTTAAAAGTGGTTCGAAACCGTAAGTGTGAGTTCGTAATTGATATTGAACCCCTGTAAAAAAAGTAATTCAATGGCAAATCATGATAATTAAATATCAGAGATCATAAGGAAGGTGTGGGAGAAAACTTCATGTCAAACGGATCGTTTTTCGATTTTATAAAAATGTTCGAACCTAAATTAAGTGCGAAGAACCCCTTAAAAGAGCACTTGGTTATAACTTTCGAAGGTCACTTAGAAAATGATCAATAAATCTCGAGGCATAATCTTGGTTAGTGAATGACCGACCTTAACACTTTTGTAGAATAAGTACCTACCAAGTGTAAGTGTAATGACATGCCTTAACAGCGAACCAATGTCGGGTCATAACGGTGTTAATAAGAGTTACACTAGAGAGTGTATAACGAGATAACTTGAAAACGTGTTTCGACCTAAGTTAAGTATATACCTAGCCTTTTTTAAAGCGTTAAGTAATTAATCTCGAATGCATTGATTGTTTATAGATCACCGAGCAGACCCAGGACACGCTACCCCTACTCGACTACCAGGCAAGTTTCCAATACCTTGGAACTGTTGTTGTGATAATATATATGATTTGATTTTATTATACATATGCCATAGCATGCATGCCTACTTGCAAATTATACTGTGATACTTGTTCCATGATCAGTTATGAGCCGGGTATTGCTAAGACCCTTAATGAAGGGCATATGAACCTCATTCTTCAAATATAGACCTGGAGTCGGTATTTTGAAATATATAGATAGTCGTGGAAACCCGGAGGGATTCCAACGATAGATTATTATTATTTCGAGGATTGTTATTGGATTATAAATCTTTTTGAGGAATGTTATTTGAGTATTACCTCAGTCGAGGAATATTGAATAAATATTATTCCGAGTATTCAGTTGATCATTATTTATTTAATGAATATTATTTCTAATATTCATTTGAGTTTTATTTATTTAATAAATATTATTATTTTGCATATTCATTATTTAATGAATATTATTTTGAATATTTATTCGAAGGTTATTTGGAGCAATATTTTATATCTAAAATATTCTTTGAATATCCATTTAATTCTTTCAACGATTTTAAAAATGATTTATTTCATTCAGATATTACCTTCGATCTTCAAATATTATGTAAATTATTTCTGAGTCTTATTATTGTTATTATTTTATCAAGGAAGGTTCTCAAAACTTTTATTCTTCATTCAAATCTATCTTTCAAATTATAAGGGAACCTTACTTGAGAAATGTTATTTATTTTGTTTGACTTCCCGGTCATAAATTCTTTAAAACTATTCTTTGCACTCGCAACTTGGTTGCTATTTATCCATTTAAATCTGTTATTACTTTTTCATCATTCGAGGGGTAAGGTGGTTGGAACAAGTTGATATCCATTAACAAGCAATAGCTTGGGAAATATTGGTGAATTTTCCTTTCCAACTAGATACGACTACTTTGTGGAGTCTTATCAACAAGTATTATACTTGGGAAAGGAGAACGAACTTTACATTTTAGAGTCATGGATTTTATTCGAACTAGGAGTTGAGTAAGAGGCCGAGTAGCTCCGGTCCATCCCATTGGCCCAACTGTTGGCCGGGGAGATCTAACAGGGCGGTAGACAAGTAAATCCGTCAGTTCTTCCTTCTATCGGTAGTAAAACTAATTTGAGTTGTACAATCTGCGACTGATCATCGTAAGGATTGGAACAGCGGGCGTGGTGAATACTCCAGCATTAGTTCATCATCCAAATTTATTTATTGTCTGCAACATGAAGTATCACTCTTGTTGACAGGGTTTGAGGATTGTTCAAAACTGAAAGTACCTTTGCTTACCTTGCAACTTCATCGTTTACCTTATACTGGTACTATGTTTGTTAATGCAAGGCATATGGTTTCACAGATATTTGAATTGTTATATATATATATATATATATATATATATATATATATATACTGTTGTTCACATATATATTACTTTTGGTGAGTGTAATAACCGCGAATTTCGAATAAAATTTTTCTGCTCGTTATTTAAATTTATTTAAGGTCAATGCATTAATATATTTAATTAGCGCGTTTTTGGTTAATTTTTTTTAAAATTTTATATTCGTATGTAAATAAATATTTATTTTATCTATTTATTTATAATTATTAGGTATTTATTAAAATTAGAAAATTTAGGAGAATAGGATTTTAATTTTGGACGGATATTAATTTTAAAGCGCGGAATTTATTTTTGAGAACGACTTTTGGGTCCCGTTTATTATTAGTCAGCAGGAAACGACGAGATTATTATTATTACGGTTTTAACTGATCGGGTCGTTAAACACGAGGAGGGAACAGTATTTTTCGATCACTAGAAAACGAGTTTTATTCTCTCAAAACACGAATATTCTTTTATAGGACACGAAGCATTCCAGTTTTTTTTTGTTTTGTTGTGTCCCCCACATTTTGTCTGGATCATAATTATTAGTACAGAACTGTATATACAGAGATACTCAGCCTTATTTTTCTATATGCAAACATAACACAGAAACCGTTTACAGGTCACTTTGTCACAAAACAAAACAAAATCCTCTCTTCTTTTTTTCTACACCACCGGAGACAGCCAAACCCAATTTACCACTCCTCTTTAAAACAAATACCCGACCATTCCTTTTTTTTTTCTTTCACGAAGTAGAGTACTATCACAGCAGGTAGTTCATATTATTCTTTTCCTCTTTTCCCTTTTAATTCTTTTTTTTCTCGGTTCTTAATCGTGTGACCAGTTCGGTTTGTGTCATTTTTTTCGAATGATAATTGTGATGGGACGAGGGGAAGAGGTTGAGAAAGAGAGAAAGAAGAGAGGAGGGAGAGAGAGTGGGCGAGAGAGGAGAGGAATCGAGAGAGGAAGGGATGGAGATTTGTGTGTTGTGTTTGTTGTTTTCGGAGATATAAGGGGGGGTTTGTGTTGTGAATTCAAAGAGAGGAGAGAGTCAGTGAGGCAAAGAAGATGGATAGAGGTAGACGGTGATGTATCGAAAGAGAGGGAGACACGGAGGAGAGAACGGAGGGAGATCGAGAGAGATAATCGAGGGAGTTTTGGCGAGAGGAGAAGCAGAGAGAGAGAGAGGGAGAGAGAGAGAGAGGAGAGACGGAGATGAGAGAGATGATTTAAAGAAGAGAGATTCCGGGGGAGGGGCGGCAGTGGTGGCGCGTGGGGTTCACGCGCCGTTGTGCGTATTTCTGTCTGTCTGTTTCGAGGAACAAACGGAATAAAAATATAATAATAAATATATATATATATATATATAACATAAATAAAGAGATAATAATAAAGGGTTGAATATTTTAAAATTTTGGTTTAAATAATTGAGATATTATTATTAAAATTGTGAGAAATAAAACGAGTTTAATAAAATGGTGATAGATTTATTAATTAATTAAATATTTTGTGACGTCGATTAGAGATTTATTGATTCGTTAATAAAAGAGTGAATATTATTGAATAATAGCGTAAAATATGGTTTATATTTAAAAAGAGTTAATTTGTGATTTTTGGACGAAAATTAGAGATCTATTGATTTGACGACAAAAAGAGGAATAATTGTGAATAAATAAAGATTAAAATACGATATAAATTTAGAAAATTTATATTTATCATTTTGGTTTATTTTATTAACCGGATCGGACCAGGTTATTTTAAGAGGCTAAAATCGGATTATTATTATATCATTACGAGATTTAAAAATGGATTATTCCCGTTATAATCGGTAACCCATATTTTCGTTTTAAAGTGAGATTTACGGATACTAAAATAGTATATATTTTCTAGATTTGTTTCCTGAGTTCGAAGAGAGATTTATTTATCCGGGATTTGTTTTCCGTTATTTATCGTAGAGATTTTTGAGAGATATTTTATTAAATATTATATTATCGGATCAGGGTTACTTTCTTTTGACGAATCGCTCACGTATTTCTGGTTGCCATTTTTAGAGAATATTTCCCGAGCCGTAGATCGAAGCCAAGTTCACGGGTAGAGTATAAGTTTTATCTGCATTCATTTGCACTTCGAGATCGAGGCAAGTTCCTTCCTACCCTAACTCTTAGAGACATGTATTTCTGTTCGTATTATTTCATTCGTTAATTATTTTTGAGCTATCAATTATGAGATTTATCTGTGGTTCCTTATGATGCAATAATCTTTATTTTCTCGTCGCGATATTTTGCTATTGTTAAAGTTACCTTACATGCGAAGTATATCCCTTATAAGCGTGGTATCAATTTCGTTGCTATCGGGTCGATCTCATTAATTCGAGACGACTATTATTGTGATTCAGTGAAACTAATCTCATTCGTTCGAGATAGTTAAATTTATTCTTTTCAGTCGAACTTATTGTACAAATTCGACAATAGTTATTGATTATCTTTTGGTTGGTTCATCTCTCGAATCAACGAATAAGAGTTATAAAAATTAGGATCGTTAGAGTTTTACTCGTTGATCAAGTGAAAAATATTCTATCTAAACGTTCATCAATTATGAGTATTATAAATATTCGAGAAGTACTATTTGTACAGTACGACTCCCAATTACTTCATTTTAAGACTATCCTCAATATTTCGAGATGGTTGACTTTATTGTCGAGGGTTGGCATTTCGTTCGTGTCAACCAATAAAATATTATTGTTGAGAATTTACTTCAATCCATTGTTCGGATTGGTGGGATAATTGAGTCAGACTGGCAGCCCGCCAAATTTATGTTTACTTTCCTGGAAGTGTTAGTTTATTTCATCTGTTCAACAAATAATCGGGAATTCTGTAATTCTACTGGTCAAATTTGGGAATGAGGCCCATTTTAGAGAAAGAGAGACTTGTGTACCGTGATGCAAACACGAGATATATTGGCACTATACTTCCAGGGTTTAATTAATAACCCCTATGATGCTAGCATTCATACATTTATATTATATTGTTGATAACGTATTGTAGCCGTGATCGGGCGAAGTGCGATATCATTGGAGGATGGTATTCCCGGTCGGATAGTTGATCGCCCCACCAAGATACCGAGAGGTGGAAGACCAGTTTATTCTTAAATCATGAGTCACCAGAGTTATATCAATTGAGTCTTTCGAGTAATCAGTCTCGAGATGAGTATTGAGTCAATCCCAGATTGTGATATCAAATTTTAAAATTTCGAGTATTTCTTTTGGTAAATCACTTTATATTTATTTACCGAGCAAGGAGAGAACTTGCTGAGCACCATAGTTGCTCATTCTTGCTTTACAACATTTTATTCAGCTGTCAAGATGGAAAGAGGCGAGACGTCCAGCCAGGGATCCAGAGGAAAGGGAAAAGCTCCAGGCTATGCTGACAAGAACTAGATTATCCAGCTGGAACCTTGATATTTATACTTTTGTGAACGTTGTAAGATATTATCCTAAGATCGTATTGTAATATTTTGTGAGACCGCTCTTGGATCTGTGGAGTGGGACACTTATGCTCCGTTGTGTTAAATATTTTGCTTTATTATTGCGTTAAAGTGTGCTGCAGGATATTGAGACAATGTGACGACCCGGATCCCCGGTCCGGGCGGATCTGGGGACGTTACAGTTTTGGTATCAGAGCTTTAGTTATATTTTTAGGAATCGTACGAGCCTAGAATTATAACGTGACGTGAGAATTTAGAGATATAGTACAACGTTGATATTTTAGCACTAAGTGCCCTACACCGTTATATTTATACCTTTATCTAATCGATTTGGAACCTAGTTGTAACCGAGACTTTTTGTACTTTTGTAGATGTCTACATCCGGACCAGCTGACATTCGTTCTATCCGAGATAGATCTCCTACACCTTACTATTGGTGTATACTGAAAATATTTATTTGAAGTATATACATTTATTTCTGGCCTATTTTATTGAGAATCATTTAAATGTTTACATGTTGTCTAAATATTATATATTGTGAATAATCTAGTATCAAATGGGATACAGAATATTAGATTATTAAATACGGTTTATATAATATAATAAGGTTCACAACACAGGTGGAGTTAGACAATCCACTGGAATGGCTGTAGTATTATTTAGATTAGTTTATATTGACTAATAAATAATACTAGTATACTTTGTGTATATTGAACAGGATCAAATTTAGAATTGTTCCCTTATACTGATTAAGAAGGTGAACTAAGATTCTATGTTATTATTAATGCTTAGGTTCTTAATCCAGATATAGTAATTGATACGTGTATATTATTTACATGCTTTGATTTATATATGAAATAATTTCTTTGATTTATTTCATTATATTTTGGGTGATGAAATAATATATATGGTGAATATTATTTATTGAAGGAATCCATGTCCTGATAATATTCGGGTTAATGATGTCCCCTTGAAAGCTCAAAAAGATTTAATTATGTGAAACCCTGCAGGTGGATTTATTCCGGCATAATTAAATAAAGGTTGAGTGGATGATCAAGGATAAAAGATATTAATTAAATGAATTATCAGTAATTTATTTAATTAATGGACATGCGATATTTTAAACATGGGGAATTTAATAAGCAAATAATATTGGAACCGAATTAATTAATTAAATTACGGTATTAGGAAAGGTAGTGCAAATATTAATTCTTTAGTGGATTGAATTAATATTTAATTACATTGGGCTAGGCTCAAGATGTAATTAGAAGGCCCAACCTAATTGTCCATGATCCCTATTGTAGCCTATATATATTCCTATTCTCTTCTTGCTGGGGGCTGGTCGAAAAAATTTTGTAGCCACCCAGGAGCAAGAAGAGAGGTTAACTTGAGAAGACGAAGGCCATACTTCGCTCAAGGGAATTTGGGAATACAATAGAAGAGCATGGAATCAACCGTTAACAAGGTGATTTTTCTATTCGTACTCTTTAATTTAGTGTATAAAAAATTGCAGTGCCAAGATCTGATTGTCCCAGCAATTGGTATCAAGAGCCTGGTTCAATGGTTCTGCAATTTTTGATACGATGTCCATGTCGTAATTATATATGCATGTATGTATGGTGGTGTGCTTGGATAATAATCTTTTTGCAGGTTGTTTAGTATCCACTATTATGGCCATGTATTTTAATTATGTGTTTCGATCCCACGTGGTTTAATCGTGGTTATTTTGTTTGGTTTCCACGTGGTTTATCGTGGTTGTAAAACACGAGGGTTGATCGTGCTAGAATAGATTTACAAAATTAGTTTTGTATTAGATCTATTTTTTTGTAATTGTTTGTTGGATTTTATTAAGATCCGGATATTTTGTAACAATTATGTGCGATCGGAAATCGAAACGGACACCAAAATTATTCCGCTGCGTAAGCTGTTGGGGGCTTGCTGTTACTGTTGAATGAAAATTGATTCAGAACAATAAGCTGGTGGCGACAGAAACAGAAGAAGGAAGAGGCGCATGGAAAAAGTCTGCTGAAGGGCTATAACGCAGGTAGGTCCTGCGTTACAACAGCTAACAGGGGTGTAACGCAGGACGCACATGCGCAACAGGGGTGTCCTGGTGTGTAACGCATGTGCGTCATGCGCGACAGAGCTTCCAGTGCTGTAACGCGTCTACAAGCTGCGCAACAGCTATTTGTTTTGGCAGAAAAATGTTTTTTCAGCAAAATAAAGGGCTGGAAATATTTTTTCAAGGAGCCATAATAGTGGAAAATTTTATTTTAATTTTTTTCCACTGATTTTTTATTATTGATTTAATTAATTATGTTATGTGTGTTGTTAATTATGTGTGTAATTATTTTTTAATTGCATGTTTAACATAATTAGGACGACATGGACATAGTATTTATTTATTATGCTTTAATCATGAATAGCATGCTGTTATGTTATGTGTTTTGTGTATTTTGATACATGTGGACTGCGATTAAATAACATAAGGCGATGCATGCTAGATAAAATTCCTCAATTTTAAATAAAAATTCTAAGTTGGTGAGGGAATTAATTAGGAATTAAATCCCACGGTCTCCATTATTGTTTGTATGTAATTTAACACTAAGATGAATATAAATTGTATATAGTCCACCCTAACGTGGCATACGATTTATGGTGTTAGATAGTGTTATGGATATTACTAGGATAAACTTATTAAATTAATTACTAATATTGAAAGGTATATATGCCACCCAACGTAGCGTACCAAGTTTCATAGAATTCGATTAATTAGAAGGGTGCCAATGATTGAATATAGATTTTCGATATAGAGAGAAAGGATGATTCTATCTAGAAAGAGGTCTTAAGTGATGCCTCTTGACAATGCTCCCCCCGATCTGGGAATTATCCTATTATCGATTATTGATTTGAAATATTTAATGGTGGTATCCGGTCTTTTTATTAATTTAAGATTTAATAATGGCATACACTTAGCTATGAAAAATAATATATAGTCCACCCTAACGTGGCGTATTATTTAGTAATAGGACCGAAGTAATATTTAAACAAATTTAAGTGGTATATATGTCACCCATCGTGGCGTACCAGATACTTATGGTGTTTAAATATGAGTGCATTAATTTTAATTAATTGTTAGAGGAAACCAATAGGTTTTAAGATTTATGCAACTATCTGATTATGTGTTACTTGTATGATTCTCAGGATTAGATCATTATGGGCTTTAATCCACTATTCACCATACTTAAGGATAACAAACTTACTGGACCGAACTATATTGAATGGAAACGTAATTTGGACATAGTGTTGACTGCTGAGGAGTACAAATTTTGTACTTATGAACCCAAGCCAGACTAGCCTGCTGAAGATGCTCCTGAAAGTATGAAGGAGTATTATAAGCGGTGGATTAAGGCTGATGAGATGTCGCGATGTTACATTCTGGAAGCAATGTCGGGTGTTTTGCAGCATCAGCATCAGGCTATGGCCACAGCTTCAGATATGCTCTTTACTCTCAAGGAACTTTTTGGAGAACAGAATAGGGCTGCCAGGCAAGTAGCAATGAAGGCTTTAATGAACACTCAGATGGTTGAAGGAACACCTGTAAGGGATCATGTTCTCAGGATGATGTCTCATCTGAATGAGATGGAGATCCTTGGTGCTGATATTGATGGGGAAACCCAGATCGATATCATCCTTATGAGCTTGCCCAAAAGTTTTGAGCAGTTCCGCTTGAATTACACCATGAATAAAAGGATGTATAGTCTCGCGGAACTTCTGACAGAACTTCAAGCAGCTGAAGGACTCTTTAAGCAGAATGTTCAAGTGAATGTGGCTGAGAAAGCTTCTTCCTCTAAGCCGAAAGGCAAGAAGAAGAAAAAGGTTCAGACATAGAAAGCTGGAAAGGTTGCTAATGCAGTGGGAGTTCAAGGAGGTGTGAAAACGCCTAAGGGCAAGTGCTTCAGGTGCATGCAGTCAGGTCACTGGAAACAGGATTGTCCTCTTCCTAAGAAGACAAACAATACTGGTATGTCTCTTTCTCTAGTTACGGAAACATACATAGCGGCTATATCTACGAGCACTTGGTGTGTAGATACAGGAGCCACTGACCATGTTTGTAACTCTATGCAGGGGTTCCAGCAATCCAGAATGCTTAGAGATGGCGAGATATATGTGTTCATGGGAGATGCTACGAAAGTAGCAGTAGTTGCAGTTGGAATAATTACATTATCTTTTGGCGATGATAGGATTCTGGTTTTGAACAATTGTCTTTATGTACCTTCGTTTAGAAGGAATTTAATTTCGGTTTCTAAACTTGCCATGGATGGTTATAATGTTTGTTTGGATCGTAATGTTTCTATTATGATGAATAAACGAGTTATATGTTCTGGTACATTGCAAGACAATTTATATATTATTAATCCTATCCAACCAATGCTGCAACATAAGGAAACTAATAACATTCTTTCTAGCTCAAATAAAAGAAAGAAACCTTCTGAATTGAACCAAACTTATCTTTGGCACTTAAGATTAGGTCATATTAACTTGAGGAGGATTCAAAGACTGGTAGTAGATGGGCCATTAGGCTCGTTGGCAGTGGAGCCATTTCCAGTTTACGAATCCTGCTTGGAAGGTAAGATGACTAATAGGCCTTTTAAAGCAAAGGGGAATAGAGCTAAAGAAGTGTTAGAATTGGTTCATACTGATTTATGTGGACCTATGAGTATCCAAGCAAGAGGAGGTTATGAGTATTTTGTCACTTTCATTGACGATTATTCTAGATATGGGTACATTTATTTGTTGCGCCGTAAGTCTGAGTGCTTTGAAAAATTCAATGAGTACAAAGCAAGTGCGGAGAAGCGACATCTTGGAAAATGTATCAAGTCACTACGATCAGATCGTGGTGGCGAATACTTGTTTGGAGAATTTACGGATTATTTATCAGAAAATGGGATTGCATCCCAGTTGTCTGCACCTGGCACACCTCAGCAGAATGGTGTAGCAAAGAGAAGGAATCGGACTCTTTTAGAGAGTGTTAGATCGATGATGAGTTATTCAGATTTACCCAAGTCGTTCTGGGGATATGCTATAGAAACAGCGGCTTACCTTCTAAACTTGGTACCTTCTAAGTCGGTTCCCAAGACCCCAAAAGAATTGTGGACTGGTAGCAAACCAAGTCTAAGACATATTCGGATTTGGGGTTGTCCAGCACATGTGCTGAACAAGAACGCGACCAAGTTAGAATCTCGTACAGAAGTAAGGCTGTTTGTAGGCTATCCCATGGGAACGAAAGGTTATTCATTTTATAGTCCTAGGGATCGAGATATCATTGTTAGCACCAATGCTAGATTCTTAGAAGAAGACTATATAATGAACCAAAAACCCATGAGTAGTATCGTTTTAGAGGAACTAGTGGGAGGGACAGATAATCCCCAAGTGCCAATAGTACAAGTAGATCAGCCACAAGAAAATGCATACCCTGTCACTAATACCACACCGATGCTTCGTCGTAGTGGGAGGGTTGTTCAACAACCTGATAGATTCATGTTTTTGGGAGAGTCCTCGGACAATTGGTCTCTGGTGAACATGATGAGGATCCAGGACATACGAAGAAGCAATTCTAGATAAAGATGCAGATCTTTGGCAAAAGGCAATGGAATCTGAGATGGAATCTATGTATTCTAATCAAGTTTGGGAGCTTGTGGAACCACCCAAAGGTGTAAAACCCATTGGATGTATGTGGATCTACAAGAAGAAAAGAGGATCTGACAAAAAGGTGAAAGCCTGGAAAGCACGACCTGTTGCGAAAGGGTATATTCAGAAAGAATGGATCGATTATGAGGAAACCTTTTCGCTGGTTGTTATGCTTGAGTCGATCCGGATTCTTTTATCTATATCAGCTCATCTCGATTATGAGATTTGGCAAATGGATGTCAAGACAGCTTTCCTTAATGGAAGTCTTGAGGAAACTATCTATATGCAACAACCAAAAGGATTCATTAAGGAAGGCCAAGAGCATCTTGTTTGTAAGCTTAAGAGGTCTATTTATTGACTTAAACAAGCTTCTAGGGAATGGAATATTCGTTTTGATCAGGCAGTCCAGTCATATGGATTTGATCAAAGTCCAAGCAAATCGTGCGTGTATAAGAGAAGTGAGGGTAATGCAGTGGTTTTTCTAGTACTATATGTAGATGACATTTTGCTCATTGTAAATAATGTTAAGATGTTATCATAGTTGTTCAAACAATTTGAAATGAAGGATTGGAGTGAAGCGGCATACATCCTTGGGATCAAAGAGATAAGGGATCGCAAGAAAAGGATGTTGGCTTTATCTCAGGAACCCTTCATTGAAGAGGTATTGGCTCGTTTTAACATGCAGAACTCCAAGAGGGGTTTCTTACCTTTCAAGAAAGGAGTTGCTCTATCAAAGGATCACTGTCTGTCGACACTTAAGGAGATAGAGAGTGTAAAAGCAGTTCCCTACGCTTGGGCATGTGGAAGCTTAATGTATGTTATGTTATGTACGATGAATGATGTGTGCTTTGCAGTGGGCATAGTTAGTAGATATCATTCGAACCCAGGTAAGGAAATTAGAGTGCAGAAAAAAAACAGATACTCAAGTACCTGAGAAGGACTAAGGAGTATATGTTAATTTACAAGGCCTCATATTTGTTTCCTATAGGGTATACCGATTCAGATTTCCAGAAAGATAGGAATCAGATATTTGGTTATAAAGTAGTTTTGTGAGTAATAGTGGATTAAATAAACACTGATATACTCATAGAATATTTTGAGTATAAGTGGGAGATTGTTGGTGTATACTGAAAATATTTATTTGAAGTATATACATTTATTTCTAGCCTATATCAAATATACATTTATTTGAAAATCATTTAAATGTTTACATGTTGTCTAAATATTATATATTGTGAATAATCTAGTATCAAATGGGATACAGAATATTAGATTATTAAATACGGTTTATATAATATAATAAGGTTCACAGCACAGGTGGAGTTAGACAATCCACTGGAGTGGCTATAGTATTATTTAGATTAGTTTATATTGACTAATAAATAATACTAGTATACTTTGTGTATATTGAACAGGATCAAATTTAGAATTGTTCCCTTATACTGATTAAGAAGGTGAACTAAGATTCTATGTTATTATTAATGCTTAGGTTCTTAATCCAGATATAGTAATTGACACGTGTATATTATTTACATGCTTTGATTTATATATGAAATAATTCTTTTGATTTATTTCATTATATTTTGGGTGATGAAATAATATATATGGTGAATATTATTTATTGAAGGAATCCATGTCCTGATAATATTCGGGTTAATGATGTCCCCTTGAAAGCTCAAAAAGATTTAATTATGTGAAACCCTGCAGGTGGATTTATTCCGGCATAATTAAATAAAGGTTGAGTGGATGATCAAGGATAAAAGATATTAATTAAATGAATTATCAGTAATTT
This sequence comes from Saposhnikovia divaricata, assembly GCA_036435485.1. Lineage (NCBI taxonomy): Eukaryota > Viridiplantae > Streptophyta > Magnoliopsida > Apiales > Apiaceae > Saposhnikovia > Saposhnikovia divaricata. Next base: position 136,409,483 of record CM071599.1, on the reverse strand, counting down.
ATTTAATTAATGGACATGCGATATTTTAAACATGGGGAATTTAATAAGCAAATAATATTGGAACCGAATTAATTAATTAAATTACGGTATTAGGAAAGGTAGTGCAAATTTTAATTCTTTAGTGGATTGAATTAATATTTAATTACATTGGGCTAGGCTCAAGATGTAATTAGAAGGCCCAACCTAATTGTCCATGATCCCTATTGTAGCCTATATATATTCCTATTCTCTTCTTGCTGGGGGCTGGTCGAAAAAATTTTGTAGCCACCCAGGAGCAAGAAGAGAGATTAACTTGAGAAGATGAAGGCCACACTTCGCTCAAGGGAATTTGGGAATACAATAGAAGAGCGTGGAATCAACCGTTAACAAGGTGATTTTTCTATTCGTACTCGTTAATTTAGTGTATCAAAAATCGCAGTGCCAAGATCTGATTGTCCCAGCACTTACCTGCACGGACCACTAGGTACAGTCCGGGTTCGGACAGCGATCCGTCTGAGGAGTACATTCCGATTGATAGTGTTCCGGAGGATTCTTCGGTTCAGATTCTTACACCTTCTCCTCCGCAGGTGATAGACCTAGCAGATTCTCCTAATCAGGTAATCGAGGTAGTCGATTCTCCTATTCCGGTGACTGATGTAGAGACTCCTACTCTTGAGGCTGAGCAGCCAGCTCAGATTCCAGCTCCTGAGATGTACAGGCAGGAGACACCTGAGCCTTTTCTATTCGAGTCGATTGTGGAGGGCCAGCTTTCACCCATTCGCACCGGAGTAGCAACTCCCATTGGCGTGTTTTCTCCATCTGGGCCAGTTTATGTGACGACTTCAGCAGTTCCTGCCGTACCCGATTACATGCTTCCATCAGTCAGTGATGCTCCAGCTTGTGACACTGCTCCATCTACACCTACCATCCATATCCCTGCTCTAGTGGCGATGATTTCATCTGCTCCGCCTTTTCCAGTTCGGCCAGTCGGTATGCCTACACAGCCGATAGTAGGTCGAGAGCCAGTGCCTGGGATTGTACATGATCACCTTTACTAGCAGTTTCACTGGGTATGGATGCGTTACGAGGAGATTTTTGCTACAAGGGATGCTATTCTGCGATTATTTTCAGTTGATCCTATCGCAGCTCATGGGGGTGGTATCCTACTTTTGAGGGATGTATCCATGGAGATTGTACATCAGATCTCTATCTCTATCCTGACAGGGCTGCGGACTGATATTACAGCCTTACCATCTTCCAGTACCGGAGATGTGGACCATAGTACTGTTGCCGACTTGATTGCTAGAGCTATTGAGGAGTTTCACAGGCGTGTTATCGAGATGTTTGGTCGCTGAGACCACTCCTGATGTTGTAGTTCGGGTTTTTGCTATTTTGGGGGATAGACTTCGGTTTAGAGTGCTTATGTTTGTATCTAGTTTGTCATAGATAGACCCGCACTCTGTGGATTTATTAGTTTGATGTACTAGCTGACTAGAGGATTTTGGATGTAGTCTTTGATCTTGCCTGATGTACCATTTGGAATTATATGTTGATATTCGTACTTTTGCGCTTTTATCTGTATCAGATTTTATTTTTGTTACGCTTTATTTATAGCACTCCTGTTAAAAAAAAAAGTTTTCGAGAACCAAGGATTAATGACAATTGAATTTTAGAACTTATAAGGTTTTCTGAGAATCGCTATTTAAACTGGGATAGATCCTTACGATTATCGGAACCTTTTTATATCAAGGAATAAGAGTAATTGTTATAAAGAGACAAGAGAGAGTCATGATTTTGAGTATGGTTTATTTTGAGAAACCAGGAATTTGATCGAGTAATTATTTATGAATACCTTTCATAACTGTGCCAGCAATGGTGTCTTATAACTGCATATCTGTGATATAACATACCTTTTTGTTTTCGCTCTTTATAGAAAGAGATGCCGCCAAAGAGAGGAAGACCCCCAAGAAATCCTCGTCCTCAACCTGAAGCGAATCGAGATGAGGAGGTTCCACCTCGGAACCCAGTTCCGAACCCAAATCCAAACCCAGGACCAGAGCCCGCTCAAAAGCCCAACCAGAATAATAACCCGATGAACCTACTTCTGAACTTTCTTCTTCAACATGCTCAAAACCCTCAACCTCAGCAGAACCAAAATCCGATAAGAGGAAATCCACCTCCGGCTCAACTGACTCAAGCTACAGTGAGTTTCAAATCGTTCAAATCTTTGAATCCACCTGAGTTTAAAGGTACCACTAACCCAGTGGAGGCTAGAGTCTGGTTACGAGAAATAAAGAAGACTTTTGAGATTGTGGGGGTGGAAGAGGATAAGAAGACGGTATTTGTAGCTTATATGTTGAAAGGTGAGGCTAACTACTGGTGGGAAGTGAAGAGAGCTATGGAAGGTAATGCGGTAATACCGTGGGCCAGATTTACAACATTGTTCCTAGAGAGGTATTTCCCCAAGTATCTGGAGAATCAGATGGAAATTAAGTTTTTAGAACTCAAGCAAAGGACGATGACTGTTGCAGACTACGAGGCCAAGTTTACAGAACTCTCGAGGTTTGTACCCTATCATGTAGACACTGAGGAGAAGAGAGCAAAGCGTTTTCAACAAGGATTGAAGCCCTGGATACAGAATCGAGTCGCAGTGTTTGAGATCACCAATTATGCAACCTTAGTTCAGAAGGCGGCTATAGTGGAAAGTGGGAGTGAACTGTACCCTAAGGATGAAAAGAAGAGGAAGTTTCAGGGCAGCGGAAGTAACTTTGTGAGAAGATTTGATAATCGGAGCGACAAGAAACCATTTGTGAGGAGGGAGGATAGAAGCACTGATATAAGGAGGTTTGGGAATCATGACACCAGAGGAGGCAACCAGAGGCTCAAACAGCCACAGACAGTTAGTGTGATGCAAGGAAGGCCACCTTTGCCAGAATGCAAGACATGTGGGAAGAAACACCCTGGACCCTGTCATCAAGCGAGTGTGAATTGTTATAACTGCGGACAGAAGGGTCATTATGCTTCTAGTTGCAAGGATAAATCTGTCACCTGCTTCAACTGTGGAAGGAAAGGTCACGTGTCCCGAGACTGCCGACAACCTGCGAAGGAAAGTCCAGTGGCTCGACTTACGGCACCTCCCAGCAACAAGCCTACAACAAGAACCTTCAACATGACTGTACGAGATGCCATCGATGACAGCGATGTGATTGCAGGTACGCTTCTAGTAAACTCTGAGGATGCGTGTGTTCTAGTTGATTCTAGAGCTACCAAATCCTTTATTTCTGAAAACTTCATGAATAAGTTGAATCTTGAATCTGTGCCCTTAGAGGGTATTCTGAACATAGAAGTAGCTAATCAAGAAGTCATACCGGTAAACCGAGTGTGTCCAAATTGTTCTATAGAGATACTTGGGCAACGTTTCGATGCAGACCTAATTCCTTTTAAGTTAGGGGAATTTGACTTAATCCTAGGGATGGATTGGTTATCATGTTATGATGCTCAAATAAATTATCGTCGTAAGAGGGTCAGCTTAAGGGGAACTAATGGTACAAGAATTCCATTTTGCGGACGGAAACCGACTAAGGATTTCCTGTCAATAATTCAAGCTAAAAGATTACTTCGGCAAGGATGTCAAGCCTATCTAGCTCATGTGATAGATACCGAGAAACAGACCCCTACGATCGAAGAGGTCCCTGTAGTTAATCAGTTTAAAGATGTTTTTCCTGACGAGTTACCGGGAATGCCACCGGATCGAGAGATAGAATTCACAATCAACCTAGCACCAGGAACCTCACCAATCTCAAAGGCATCGTACAGAATGGCACCAGTGGAAATGAAGGAGTTGGCAACACAACTGCAAGAGTTACTGGACAAAGGTGTGATCAGACCAAGTGTATCCCCGTGGGGAGCTCCAGTGTTGTTCGTAAAGAAGAAGGACGGATCCATGCGACTCTGTATTGATTATCGTGAACTGAACAAGATGACTATCAAGAATAGATACCCTCTACCTCGGATCGACGATTTGTTTGACCAACTTAAGGGAGCTATATATTTTTCGAAGATCGATTTGAGATCCGGCTATCATCAACTAAAGATCAAGCCTGAGGACATTCCTAAGACTGCCTTTAGGACCCGATATGGACATTACGAGTTCCTAGTCATGTCTTTTGGATTGACGAATGCGCCAGCTGCTTTCATGGATTTGATGAATCGTGTGTTCAAGAGGTACTTGGACAAGTTCGTGATTGTATTTATTGATGACATCTTGATATACTCGAAGTCTCCTGAGGAACATTCTGAACACCTCCGATTGGTGCTGGAAACGCTGAGGAAGGAGAAGTTATATGAAAAATTTTTGAAGTGTGAATTCTGGTTAAAGGAAGTTCAATTTCTAGGACACATTGTGAGCGGGGAAGGGATTTCTGTAGACCCCGCAAAGATAGAAGCTGTAGCAGATTGGGAGAGACCCAAGACTCCAACAGAGGTTAGAAGTTTCCTTGGATTGGCCGGATACTATCGTAGATTCGTGAAGGATTTCTCAAAGATAGCTACGCCACTGACTCGACTTACCAGAAAGAGTGAAAAGTTTGAATGGACCCCCAAATGTGAAGACAGCTTTCAAGAATTGAAGGAGAGATTGACTACTGCCCCAGTTTTGACTTTACCCGATGAGAAAGGCGATTTTGTGATTTTCAGCGATGCCTCTCACAAGGGTTTAGGATGTGTTCTGATGCAACATGGGAAAGTAATAGCTTACGCCTCTCGACAATTGAAGGAATATAAGTCCCGTTACCCTACTCACGATTTAGAACTTGCTGCTATTGTTTTTGCCCTCAAGATTTGGAGACATTGCCTTTATGGAGAGAAATGCGAGATTTACACGGATCACAAGAGCTTAAAGTATATATTCACACAGAAGGAATTAAACATGAGACAGAGAAGATGGTTGGAATTGATCAAAGACTACGATTGCTCGATAAACTACCACCCAGGGAAGGCTAATGTGGTAGCTGATACGTTAAGTAGAAAGGAAAGACTTAACCTGTTGACAACCTCAGAAGAATTGGTCCGAGAATTTGAGAGAATGGAATTAGAGGTCAAGGTCCCAGTCCAAAACAATGAAAGAGTTTACAGCATTCAGTTTCAACCAGAGCTACTCGAGAAGATCCGCCGTTGTCAGGAACAAGTAATGGAAGAAAGGAGATCAGAGTTGACAGGAGAAGAAGTTCTGAGTTCGAAGGATGATAAGGGAATTAAGCGATTTGCATCGAGAATATGGATTACTAATGTTACAGAGCTGAAGGAAGAGATTATGAGCGAAGCGCATAACTCAAGATATTCCATTCACCCAGGGAGCACAAAAATGTATCAAGACATCAAGCTGAATTATTGGTGGCCTAACATGAAGAGAGAGATTGCAGAATGGGTAAGCAAGTGTTTGACCTGTCAGAAAGTGAAAGCTGAACATCAACGACCTAGTGGACTTTTACAACCCTTAGAGATACCCGAGTGGAAATGGGAACATATCACCATGGATTTTGTCGTAGGATTGCCCCGAACTAGAGCCAGCCATGATGCAATTTGGGTTATTGTTGACCGACTTACTAAGTCGGCACACTTCCTACCAATTAGTGATAAGTACTCTGTTGAAAGGCTGGTGAACATATACCTAAAAGAAATTGTAGTTCGTCATGGAGTGCCCGTTTCAATTGTTTCTGATAGAGATGCCCGTTTTACTTCACGATTTTGGAAGAGTTTTCAGGAATGTCTTGGCACGAAGTTAAATCTGAGCACTGCATATCATCCACAGACCGACGGACAAAGTGAAAGGACAATTCAAACAGTTGAAGATATGTTGAGAGCCTATGCACTTGATTTCAAAGGAAGTTGGGGTGATCATTTGTCCCTAGTTGAGTTTGCTTACAACAATAGTTACCACTCCAGCATAGGTATGGCACCATATGAAGAAGCATTGCAGGGAAGGAAGTGTAGATCACCTCTATACTGGGATGAGGTAGGAGAAAGGAAGATACTAGGACCGGAACTACTTCAACAAACTAAGCAAGCAACCGAAGTGATTCGAAAAAGGTTAGTTGCAGCTCAGGATCGACAGAGGAAGTATGCGAATCGGAAGAGAAAAGACAAAGCATTTGAAGTGGGAGATAAAGTGATGCTGAAAGTTTCACCTTGGAAGGGAGTTATGAGATTCGGAAAGAAAAGCAAGTTGAGTCCCTGATATATAGGACCTTTTGAGATTCTAAAAAAGATAGGACCACTAGCTTATCAGTTGGCCCTACCTCCAGACCTTCAACACATTCATGACGTATTTCATGTTTCTGCGTTAAGAGAATACCATTCCGATTTCAGACATGTCATAACCTATGAACCAGTGGAAATTCGTCCTGACCTGACATACGAAGAGCAGCCAGTGCAGATTCTAGACTACAAAGTGCAAGAGTTAAGAACTAAGAACGTAAATTTGGTAAAGGTACTTTGGAGAAACCACTAAGTCGAGGAAGCCACGTAGGAATTAGAAAGCAAAATGCGGAATAAATATCCTGATTTGTTTAGTGCGTAGTTTTGATTCCGAGGACGGAATCCTATAAGGAGGGAAGACTGTAATAACCGCGAATTTCGAATAAAATTTTTCTGCTCTTTATTTAAATTTATTTAAGGTCAATGCATTAGTATATTTAATTAGCGCGTTTTTGGTTAATTTTTTTTTTAAAATTTTAAATTCGTATGTAAATAAATATTTATTTTATCTATTTATTTATAATTATTAGGTATTTATTAAAATTAGAAAATTTAGGAGAATAAGATTTTAATTTTGGACGGATATTAATTTTAAAGCACGGAATTTATTTTTGAGAACGACTTTTGGATCCCGTTTATTATTAGTCAGCAGGAAACGATGAGATTATTATTATTACAGTTTTAACTGATCGGGTCGTTAAACACGAGGAGGGAACAGTATTTTTCGATCACAGAAAACGAGTTTTATTCTCTCAAAACACGAATATTCTTTTACAGGACACGAAGCATTCCAGTTTTTTTTGTTTTGTCCCCCACGTTTTGTCTGGATCATAATTATTAGTACAGAACTGTATATACAGAGATACTCAGCCTTATTTTTCTATATGCAAACATAACACAGAAACCGTTTACAGGTCACTTTGTCACAAAACAAAACAAAATCCTCTCTTCTTTTTTTCTACACCACCGGAGACAGCCAAACCCAATTTACCACTCCTCTTTAAAACAAATACCCGACCATTCTTTTTTTTTCTTTCACGAAGTAGAGTACTTGCACAGCAGGTAGTTCATATTATTCTTTTCCTCTTTTCCCTGTTAATTCTTTTTTTTCTCGGTTCTTTATCGTGTGACCAGTTCGGTTTGTGTCATTTTTTTCGAATGATAACTGTGATGGGACGAGGGGAAGAGGTTGAGAAAGAGAGAAAGAAGAGAGGAGGGAGAGAGTAGGCGAGAGAGGAGAGGAATCGAGAGAGGAAGGGATGGAGATTTGTGTGTTGTGTTTGTTGTTGTCGGAGATATAAGGGGGGGTTTGTGTTGTGAATTCAAAGAGAGGAGAGAGGCGGTGAGGCGAAGAAGATGGATAGAGGTAGACGGTGGTGTATCGAAAGAGAGGGAGACACGGAGGAGAGAACGGAGGGAGATCGAGAGAGATAATCGAGGGAGTTTTGGCGAGAGGAGAAGCAGAGAGAGAGAGGGAGAGAGAGAGAGAGAGAGAGAGAGAGAGAGAGAGAGAGAGAGAGAGAGAGAGGAGAGACGGAGATGAGAGAGATGATTTGGAGAAGAGAGATTCCGGGGGAGGGGCGGCAGTGGTGGCGCGTGGGGTTCACGCGCCGTTGTGCGTATTTCTGTCTGTCTGTTTCGAGGAATAAACGGAATAAAAATATTATATATATATATATATATATATAACATAAATAAAGAGATAATAATAAAGGGTTGAATATTTTAAAATTTTGGTTTAAATAATTGGGATATTATTATTAAAAATTGTGAGAAATAAAACGAGTTTAATAAAATGGTGATAGATTTATTAATTAATTAAATATTTTGTGACGTCGATTAGAGATTTATTGATTCGTTAATAAAAGAGTGAATATTATTGAATTATAGCGTAAAATATGGTTTATATTTAAAAAGAGTTAATTTGTGATTTTTGGACGAAAATTAGTGATCTATTGATTTGACGACAAAAAGAGGAATAATTGTGAATAAATAAAGATTAAAATACGATATAAATTTAGAAAATTTATATTTATCATTTCGGTTTATTTTATTAACCGGATCGGACCAGGTTATTTTAAGAGGCTAAAATCGGATTATTATTATATCGTTACGAGATTTAAAAATGGATTATTCCCGTTATAATCGGTAACCCATATTTTCGTTTTAAAGTGGGATTTATGGATACTAAAATAGTATATATTTTCTAGATTTGTTTCGTGAGTTCGAAGAGAGATTTATTTATCCGGGATTTGTTTTCCGTTATTTATCGTAGAGATTTTTGAGAGATATTTTATTAAATATTATATTATCGGATCAAGGTTACTTTCTTTTGACGAATCGCTCACGTATTTCTGGTTGCCATTTTTAGAGAATATTTCCCGAGCCGTAGATCGAAGCCAAGTTCACGGGTAGAGTATAAGTTTTATCTGCATTCATTTGCACTTCGAGATCGAGGCAAGTTCCTTCCTACCCTAACTCTTAGAGACATGTATTTCTGTTCGTATTATTTCATTCGTTAATTATTTTTGAGCTATCAATTATGAGATTTATCTGTGGTTCCTTATGATGCAATAATCTTTATTTTCTCGTCGCGATATTTTGCTACTGTTAAAGTTACCTTACATGCGAATTATATCCCTTATAAGCGTGGTATCAATTTCGTTGCTATCGGGTCGATCTCATTAATTCGAGATGACTATTATTGTGATTCAGTGAAACTAATCTCATTCGTTCGAGATAGTTAAATTTATTCTTTTCAGTCGAACTTATTGTACAAATTCGACAATAGTTATTGATTATCTTTTGGTTGGTTCATCTCTCGAATCAACGAATAAGAGTTATAAAAATTAGGATCGTTAGAGTTTTACTCGTTGATCAAGTGAAAAATATTCTATCTAAACGTTCATCAATTATGAGTATTATAAATATTCGAGAAGTACTATTTGTACAGTACGACTCCCAATTACTTCATTTTAAGACTATCCTCAATATTTCGAGATGGTTGACTTTATTGTCGAGGGTTGGCATTTCGTTCGTGTCAACCAATAAAATATTATTGCTGAGAATTTACCTCAATCCATTGTTCAGATTGGTGGGATAATTGAGTCAGACTGGCAGCCCGCCAGATTTATGTTTACTTTCCTGGAAGTGTTAGTTTATTTCATCTGTTCAACGAATAATCGGGAATTCTGTAATTCTACTGGTCAAATTTGGGAAGGAGGCCCATTTTAGAGAAAGAGAGACTTGTGTACCGTGATGCGAACACGAGATATATTGGCACTATGCTGCCAGGGTTTAATTAATAACCCCTATGATGCTAGCATTCAGACATTTATATTATATTGTTGATAACGTATTATAGCCGTGATCGGGCGAAGTGCGATATCATTGGAGGACGGTATTCCCGGTCGGATAGTTGATCGCCCCACCGAGATACCGAGAGGTGGGAGACCAGTTTATTCTTAAATCATGAGTCACCAGAATTATATCAATTGAGTCTTTCGAGTAATCAGTCTCGTGATGAGTATTGAGTCAATGCCAGATTGTGATATCAAATTTTAAAATTTCGAGTATTTCTTTTGGTAAATCACTTTATATTTATTTACCGAGCAAGGAGAGAACTTGCTGAGCACCATAGTTGCTCATTCTTGCTTTACAACATTTTATTCAGCTATCAAGATGGAAAGAGGCGAGACGTCCAGCCAGGGATCCAGAGGAAAAGGAAAAGCTCCAGGCTATGCTGACAAGAACTAGATTATCCAGCTGGAACCTTGATATTTATACTTTTGTGAACATTGTAAGATATTATCCTAAGATGTACTAAGTCGTATTGTAATATTTTGTGAGACCGCTCTTGGATCTGTGGAGTGGGACACTTATGCTCCGTTGTGTTAAATATTTTGCTTTATTATTGCGTTAACGTGTGCTGCAGGATATTGAGACAATGTGACGACCCGGATCCCCGGTCCGGGCGGATCTGGGGGCGTTACAGGTGGGCTATTACTCACCCTTGCTTTATTTATTATATCACAACAACAGCTAGGATCGATGGCCCGCGTAAGGCGTACTTGGCGCAAGCAGGTGGCTCCAGCCAGAGGACTACCCGCTGATATCATCGCTGCCATTGCTGAGGTAGCCTAGACCGACAGCTTTTATTTTAGCATTAATTATACGCATAACTAATGTTAATCAAACGGCAGAAACTTTTAAATTATGCTAAATCATTTTAGGTATTGTAATAACTTATCACTTGTGGATCCTGTAAATTCGAGACTTATATCAAGTTCATCTCTGGGACTATAACTGGTTGTGTGTGTGTGTGTGTGTGATATTATTGTGGGGTCATAGCATGCTGTTTATTTATTGTGTTGCAAGTCAAGTATCATTGCTGGAATTAAGACCGTAACAACCAGATCCCCGACCCCGGATCTGGGGGTGTTACATAAGGGCTAAAGGGTTATGCAAAGTTCAGTTCAATCTCTAAGTTGTGAAGTATAGGAGGAGAAATGGAGATAATGTCAATATCAAAATGAACCTGGTCAACCATTACCCTGCAGATTTATTGATGCCAGTACTTGAAGATTTTAAGGATTCAATTCTACTTGAAGAACTTGATACTATGGCAGATATCATAAAAGATATGAATGAGAATGCAAGGAAGGATGCAGAAAAGAAAAAGAAGGAATATGATGATCTACAAGCCAAAGATCAGAGATAAACTCAATGGAAAATGTCTAGTATTTCTTCATAGTCTGTAAGAATCATTATGTATCTTATTCATACTTTCAATCTATTTCATACCTGTACTTTTTAAATCATATCCTTATGTATGTTAGGCTTGTTATCAGACATGAAATTGTGACTAAGGGTCTTACTCACAATTTACGGGAGATTGTTAGTCACAGAGGCATGTCTGAATACATCTAATAGCAAGCCTAATTGTTTGTAATGCTTTGCATTACTTACATGACCCTTTAACTGGGAAACCTCTAGTTATAGAGTTTCTACTTGTATTTAGTACTTGTAATAGGAATCAAAGTTCTAGCTGTGTACCTGTATAAATGAAGTCATGAAATAATGCTTGAAAGAAGATCTAGAGATAATGCAGTAGACATAAACACAGTTGGATTTTAAAGATTGAATATTTGCCCAAGTACTAATTCGAGAAGTGTTTTGGTCTATTCGAGAAGTCAAGGTTTCAAAAAGTCAGGGATTCGATATCTCAAAAAACACTATTCTAGAAGTCAACAAGTTAAAGCATCATTCGAGTTCTCAATGAGTCAACAAGTCAAAGTTCTATTCGATATCTCAAGGACTCAGGAAGCTATTCGACATCTCAAGGATTCCATAAGTTAAAGCTCTATTCGATAAGTCAAGGATTCCTGAAGAAAAGACTCATTCGAGAAATGATTCGATAAGTCAAGAATTCAATATTCGAGAACTCAGAGTTATCGAGTTAACCAATTCTAGTTCTCGAATTAATCAATTAGTCATTTCTCGAATGGGTTCTTGAAGACAAAATACTGAAGATTGTACAAGTCAGACACCTACAACAAGCCAAGACACTTTCAGGACCACGATATAGTAAAGTGCTTTTGGAAAGTCTACAAGAAGCTTAGAGAGTTGCTACAGGAGACAAGCTGCTAAAGAAGTGGATCTTAGCAGGTTAAAGAAAAGTCAAACTACATGGTGCTTGGATGCTTACTCGAAAAGGGATAGACAGATTAGAAAGTAATTTTGTCTGTCATTACATTTGTAGTAAGTAGGTTGTACACATGTTCTATAAGTGTACAACCTCACTTTCTTAGTAGCTAAGAGTTTTAGAACAAGTTTTCTTCCATTATCTTAGAAAACATATTTCTGAGAAAAATTGAAGCTGAGAATACTAACATTTGTATTCACAGATTGTAGCAAAATCTACGATCTAATACAATATTAGATTAAAGTGAGTGACTGTGTTCTTATGTTTTAATTCCGCACATTGATACCTTGTTAAACACAAACACACACTTAGCTACACATACATCACACAGAATCAAACATTCGACCAAACTGTTTTTATAACCAATTCGAAAGAAAAGTTTAAAAATACATTGACCCCCCTCTATATTTTCCTTGTGTGTATTCCATACTCAACACAAAATGACATGTGTTTTAATTTGATCAGTTATAACTCAATTAAATACAATGGGCCACTGCATTCACACCAATATCAACCAATAAAAACATTTCTTTCTACCACATCATTTTGTAAATATTTTTGGTACACAATTATGTACTCGTAGAATTACTCATTTGATAACTTTCCTAATTAAAATATAGGATCCCGCATGTTTACATACATATATATATATATATATATATATGAGATTAAGGAGCCTGAGATATATATCTCACGTAAGTTCCTTGAGATACCTATATTTTATATGTAAAAATGGGGTGGGTGTTTTAGTAAATTCAGAATTTTTTAATTAGCCCTGCGGGCCAAGTAAAATTTAAAGTTATTTTGTATGTATCTCAGGAAAAATTCCCTGAAATTTATCTCAGTATCCTTTCTTTCTCTCTCTCTCTCTCTCTCTCTCTATATATATATATATATATATATATATATATATATATATATATATATATGCATGTCCATAAATCAAATCTTGCCATGTGTCTGCTACAATATTATGGAAAAAAATTTGGGAAATATATTTGGGTTCACTATTACTTATTTACTAAAGTTCAGTGGGATTGTTGGTAAAGGAAAAAATTCAAAGGTTTTTCTGGCAAAAAAAATGGAAAGTTTGTTGGATTTTTTGGCTAATTACTCTTTACAAAATAAAATTTAGTATATTTGTTAATCCTTTATTATAATACCTGAGTCTACCCATATATAGTTAAGATATATAGTTAACCAATCACAAAACTATGAATTATTTTTGTTCCAATTAGAGGTTATTTCTAAATTTAAGACCAATCAGTTTTCCTTATTTAACATTCTTTCCTTATTTAACATTCTCATACTACTATACTCACCATGTTTAGTTAACAATTATAATTTAAATAATATTAGTTTCTTGATTTAACATATCCATATATTACACTTTTTTAAAATAAAAAATATTTTAAATAAATTACTATTATAAAATAAAATCAATTAGGATTATACAAATATATATTATTAACTTATTTTCATAATATTAACAAATTTACCACTTTTTTTATTTAGAATTAATCATAATTATACTATTATATATTACGGATTAATTTTCATAAATATATATATTAGAGCCAATCAGAATTTATCATTAAAATTAATAGAGTCATATATTCTTATCCTAATTTACTTATCTTGGTTACTCAACAATTTAATTTTAAATAAAATAATTATTTTATTGAAATTTAAGATATCCTTATATTACATATTTTGTAATGTCAAAAATATTTATATCAAATTATTTTAAACTAAAATTAATCGAAATTATACAATTATTAATTAATAATTAATTTCATAATATAAAGTAATTTATCACTTTTTGATGTACAATTAATTGTAAGTACACTATTATATATAACAGATTAATTTTTCATAAATATATATTAGAGTCAATCACAATTTACAACTTAACTTAAAAAACCATATCATTTCCATCCAAATTTAAATATCTTGGTTACTTAACAATTTTATTTTCAATAAAATGATTATTTTATTAAAATAATATATATTAATACATTAATATATTTTTTCTAAAATATATAATATTTTAATCATATGGTACAATTAAATTTTTATAAATATGTTATTATTAAATTGAAAAAATTTAAAATTTAAAATTTTTTATCGTACTATTCAAAATACACGTTCAGAATTTAAGTTATATAAACTTTTAAAATAATGAATTATAAAAAATATTAGTTTCAACCAGTTAAAATACTAAAATAAGTTTTAAAACAATTGTCTTCTTACATTTTAATTACGAGTGTTTTTTTAGTTATGCAATAATTAATGGGACAAACAAATTCATCTGACAATATATTTGAATTATTTAAAATATTAAATATACTCTTAAATAGTAGTTAACATTATTTGTTGTATAAATTATCAATCCAAAAATAAAAATCATTATAGAGTCAATAATAAATATTGTTGGTGAATATTTTCATATTAAAGTGGTCAACTCAATGCAAATTTTCTTATAAATCACTATTTTTTGGTAATTAATTCATCAATAAAAGGGCATACAGCATCTACGAAAATAATCAAAAATTTATATTTTCTTATAAATCACTATTTTTTAATGGTAATTAATTCCTCAATAAAAGGGCATACAACATCTAAAAAATAATCAAAATTAAACAAACACGTAGTAAAACAGATCAAATCAAGGTTTCATTCATCCAATCATTGAGCATATCTTCAGTTGTGATACATCACTCGCTTATATCACTAAAATATAAAGCATTTTTGGTAAGATAATCTAACAATTTGTTGTAGTTATGAGGAATATGTATATCTGATTTGTCAGAACATATTCGAACAATCGACCATAATTGTTATTCTATATTATCCAAATCAATGAAGTAATATAAAAAATCTAATATATGGGTTGACAAAATCCACCAACGAGTTGAAAATCAAAGTAAAATCAAGAAAAAGAAACGGGAGTTTATCATTCATAAGGAGATGGTACAAATTCCAATACATCATTCGATAAAACCCACCAACGACGGAGTAGACTCCCAATAAAAAGAGATATTTATTGAAAAACAAAGAAAAATCAAGGAAAAAGAATAAAAAGGGGGTTTATCATCAACCATAAGTCTGATGTCATCTCTGAAACTTTAGTTTAGTATTTTTTGGGAGAGGAGGAGAGAGAAGAGCGGCTACGGACTTTTTTATAAATATCAAAATATTTTTTTTTGGATAAGTTGTATATATATTAAAAAGAAGAACAAAAACAGGGATTTACCCTTGCTCTATGACATCCCATAGAGGAGGCAAAAATGATCAATCTACAAAGAAGATTGAGAAAGGAACAAAAACATGAAAGAAAAAAGAAAACAATTTGAAAACAGTCAAAGGGTTAACCAACTGCACAGACCACTTGAACGGTTGAGACTAGCAAACCAGGTTGAACTAGAAAGTCTACTCTTTACATCTATTAGAATAGAAGCTAGTAGCTGCGCAGGGGCAGCACATCCTCTGTCATGAGCACAAGAATTCCTTTCACGCCAAATATGGTACACGAATACCTGAGCAGCAAGCATGGCCCGGGTACAGTGGCGCCTCGTTCCATGAGATGCATACCAAGAATTTAACAGATGTAGCCATGAAGTACCTTGATTCGAGATTTGAAGCATTGATGCTAGTTGCCCTAGAATCCAATGGCTATAAGGACACTGCAAGAACAGGTGGTTCGAATCCTCCTCCCCACTCACACACAGATAACATTGCTTGGACGTGATAATTCCCATGTTAAACAATTTATGAAGGGTGGCAAGTCTATCTAAGCAGAGCAGCCATTGTTAGTGTGAAAATCTAGGAATGTAAAGGCGATACCAGACTTGATCATACCATTGCACATCCGCACATTTGAATCGAATAGCATCCCAGATGTGCCAGGTTTTTAATTTCATGATTTGCGTGCCATTCCAGGTGATAATATCGATTTGGTTAAGGTAAAAAGCAGGAGATGTGAAAGAATACAGCCATCTCGAGAGCTTTTCATTGACATGATGATGCCTGCTATTTGCTGTTGGAAGGATCCAAGCACCCGTTCTTATAAGATCATTAACCGTAGCATTTGCATGACTACCTGCCTGAGATATAATAGGATCATGCTTTGACGTAGCTAAGCACTCCGAGTTCCACCAGGGAGTGAACCAAAGTGACGTGCGTAATCCATTCCCTATAGTGTAAGATATGAACTGTTTAGCCAGAGGCCTGAGTTTTAGAACGCGACGCCAAATCCAAGAACAGTCTGAAGGGATTTTCAAAGTCCAAAGCTGTGCCGTTTTAAAAGTGTTTTGTTAACCCACATAGACCATAGGGATTTGCTGCAGTTAACGATCTGACATAAGTGGTATATGATTTGTGCCTTGTTCCATTCCCTTGGGTTTTTGAATCCCAAACCTCCTTCTTTTCTTGGAAGACAGATTTGCTTCCACTTGAATTTGGCTCCTCGTTTTCGCATAATATTACCTTGCCACAAAAAACGAGTAAAGATAGATTGCAGCTGCTGGTGTACAGTTCCAGGAAGGATAAAATGATTCGACCAGTAAGATTGGATGGAGAAGAGTACAGATGTGATCAGTTGCGCACGTCCAGGAAGCGATAGAAAAGAATTCGTCCAAACATAAATATGAGCTGTTATCTTATCTATGAGGGGAATGCAATCATTTGTGGTAAGCTTTGTAGAAATGAGTGGAACTCCTAGAAATCTGACTGGAAGGAGACCATGAGGAATGTGATAATTAGTAACAATCCATGCAGTTAAATCCTGAGTACAGTTGCAGAAAAACACCGTACTTTTGTCTGCATTTGGACGAAGACCACTCATTTTTGAAAACCTGTCCATTGAAAGCATCAGGTGTTCCAAAGAGAATTTATCTCCGTGAGCAAAAAGCAGGACATCATCCGCAAAGAATAAGTGTGTGAGTTTCATGTCCTTGCACTTCGAGTGAAATTTGAAAGAGTTTGGAGTTGATGACAAAATGCTAGATAGGGCATTCATCGCAATAGAAAAAAGGTAAGGGGACATAGGATCCCCTTGTCTCAACCCTTTGGCACCCTTAAAATAACCTTTCAATTCTCCATTCACTTTAACAGAATACATTGGAGTTGTTATGCAAGCCTGAATCCAACTAACCAACCGTGTAGGAAAATTCATGTTCTGCAACACATCTATTAGAAATTCCCAGCTTATTGAATCAAATGCTTTGTGAAGATCAATTTTTAACGCACAATTATCCGGGCCAGTGCCTCTATTATAACCCCGAAATAACTCTTGGGCTAGGAGAATGTTGTCAGAAATGCGCTTCCCTTTAATAAACGCTGATTGAGAGATATCAATAAGATCAGGAAGAACCAGCTTTATTCGATTGGCAATAATCTTGGCGATGCATTTATAAGCCACCGAACACAATGAGATAGGTCTGAATTCTTTCATCGATGTTGGATTAGGAATTTTAGGAATTAGGGCAATACTCGTGGAGTTGATGCCTTGATGCATAGCTGAAGTGTTGAAGAAGTGCAAAACTGCCTCGCAGAAATCTTTCCCAATAATGTCCCAATTCGATAAATAGAATTCCACTGTAAAGCCATCGGGACCTGGAGATTTGTTTCTTTTCATTGTTTTTAAAGTTGTATAAATGATCTCAGCAGTGATTCTATCCTCAAGATGTGAAGCCTGAATGTCAGAAATTTGGTTTAGTCTCAAGTCTGCAATGTTGTAGTCAGAAGTAGTATTCATTGTGCCCAACGAAGCCTTGAAAAATTCTTCTGCCACAGCAGCCACCTGGTTATGGCCAAACACAATATTACCACTATCATTTTCGATAGCTAAGATTTTTGAGTGGTTCCAGTTCGCTCGAACCTGATTGTGAAAGAAACTATTATTACGATCACCTAGAGAAAGCCATTTTACACGAGATTTCTGGTGTAAAAGTGATTCTTCTTGGGTAAGAGCAGTTTCTAGATTCTTTTTGGCCTCCGATTCCAACCTTCTAAGATCACAATCCGTTGGTTTGCATTGGACCTCTTCCTGCAATGTGTGTAGATTCTTTCGAGCAATATCCACATTGGAGTGGACATTTCCATTTCTCTTATTGAGACCGATAAGAGCTTGTTTGACCTGTCTTAGCTTCTTGCAAAGAATACCCATAGGGTCACCATACCATTGTTGTTGCCAAGTAGCTTTTACAGTGTCGTGATATCCGTCAAGTTTACTCATAAAAGAGTAAAATTGAAAAGGTTTTTCAATCTTAGTGATTTGCAAAGGCATTGTAACAAGAAGTGGACAGTGGTCCATAATACCTTTGTGATGAACAATAGTTGTGCTTTCCAGAAAAGTGTTGAACCAAGCTTGGTTCGCCAAAGCTCAATCTAGACGCTTTTGAATAAAATAGGCTGATTCAAGTGAACAAGGGACCTACAGTTTTCGTATGACCCAAAGCCGCTTTAAAAATACAATATTTAAATTGCTGCATGTCCGTAGTCCACTGTTCTCTGCCTCCATTAACTTCTGTGAGGCTGGTAACACAATTGAAGTCTCCCAGAACACACCAAGGGTCTGTGATTAGCTTGCTGAGGTCCAAAATTTCAGCCCATAAAGGAAGACGTTGAAATGAACTTATTTCTCAATGTGAGTAATGAAGCATGTAATAGTCTGAGCCGTTTTTGTATGCAGTGTAAGGTGCCAAATTTTAGTGTCCCATCCTACCCAAATTCTGCCGTTGGAATGATGTTCATAATTAAAAAGCCATGACCAGGAGGTACTAATTCTTTTTGAGATTCACAGGGAATTTTCAGCTTTCACTCTAGTTTCAATACAGCTCATAAGTGAGATTTTATTAGTAGAAATGAAGTGCTTAAGTTCCTTTTGATGGGAGCTTTTGTTAAGCCCTCGAACATTCCAACAGGCGAAGTTCATTACAAACGTTTTAGAATAGTTGGTCTACCTACCAACCGAGGAGATCTTCTTTGAGCAACTTTGGTGTAGTTGTCCTTTGCCACAACTTTATGTTTCAACACTTTTGGCTTATTTTCTGGTGAAGAACGAGGTGCACTAGGATTCATCCTTTTTTCCGAATCATCAGAGCCATTAGTAATTGTCAGGATTTCCCCATCTTCAATTTCTGAGAGAGAGTGGAAGGTATTTGTAAGCAAAAGTGGCTGCAGTTCTGTGGGTACCTCTTCTGTATCTGTGTTTGTTTGGGTCTTATCTTGAAGCATTCCTTGTACCGGCATCATTTGTTGACCTCCCTCTTTTAGAGAAATTGTATCAGCTTCCATTAAATGTATTGTCTCAAAGTTGAGGTTGTTAGGAACCTCTGTGCATCCCTGTTGAGCATTTGTTAGTATGTCATCGTCATCCATCACAACCGGGCACCCCATAAATCTGCCAATAATATATGGCACTATCTCTCTATTTGAGACATAATCTTCCTTGTCTCCAGTTTCACTTTTACTTTCACTGGATAATTTGTCTTTGTTATCTTCCTCTGAAGGACCTGTTTGAGCTTGCTTTTGTTTCTTCGTGCTGTTCACATTTTTTTGAGATGTTGGTCGTTTCACTACTTCCGGATTATTGCTGCATCTGGATAGGGAGTGACCAAAAGCCTTACACAGGCTGCATGAGTACGGTATCTGTGAATATTGAATTTCGATGCGCTCTTTCTCCTCTATACCAAGTTTGTTAATAACTTTTATCCAGACATGGTTTGGTCTTGGACTTGTGTACTGCAGTTCCACCTGAATGCTAGCATATTTGAGAGGTTCGAAGTTTGAAGTGGCTACATCAAACTTTAGTGGTTTACCAACGGCTTGAGCAATAACACTTAGACCTTCTCGAGACCAATAGGAATGAGGAACATCTACAAGACGAATCCAAACAGGAACTCTATCAATGACATTTCTTTTAAATGTTGAACCCTCCATCCAAGGCATCAAATACATTGTTTTTCCACCAATTTGTACCGAGTGTTGTTCTAGAATCAAATTCTTTTCTTCTACCGTGTTAAAGCAGAATGTAAAATACCCTTTCGAGCTATAATAAACTCGAGAAAGGCCCAAATTACTCCACATCTTCAAAGCTTGTTCCTTGACAAATTTGAATGAGTGACTACCCCCAATAAAGTGTCCTATAAGACTAGTGTCCCATCTTTTTTGGGCATTCAAAAGAAAATCACGAGGTGGGAAGATGTTACCAGAGCCATCTTCATTATAAGTGACTTCTATATTTGGAATATTACTTACATTTTGCTTCGGTATTGAGCTCTTGACTAAGGAACTCCAAGTAACTGTTTTTTTACTAGACTCCCCAGTATTGACATGCTTTGGAGTATTGAGATTGGATATACCTGGTGCCCGGATCTGGCTGATTACTGGATGTGAACCAGAATTGACTTCTTCAGGAGATTGAACATTTTTTGGTGTAGAGTCGTGGCTTGCTTTAGATGAATTTGCAGCATTAGGACCACTGGCAATTAACTCAGTGCCATCATTTAGAATTAGCTGAATCTGTTCTTGCATTCTTTGTTGAGTTGTTGGAGATAGAGGCTCCCCCATTACTTCTTCAGTATTAATTGACCCTTCATTCTCTGGTAGCAGGTTGAGAACTTGTTGCATAGGAGTTACATAATTATGACCGATAAAATTTGCAAACTCATCGGAATCCATGGAGCCTGAATTCTCTAAATATCAAAATATTGATAACTAAACAGATCGATACACATAAAATTCTATATTTTTTTGATAAAAGGGGTGCCTTTTTTAATTTTTATTTTTGAATTGAAGTAATAGTATCAATTCCCATATCCTAATCTAAAAGCAGATATATTGAATTTGTTTGTTTGGTTGATAATATTTAATTTGGAATATCAACAAATAATAAAAGGGTTTGTCTAGTGTGTGCCCAAGGGCACATGCTAAGAATCCGTGCTTGATGAGTTGTCAAATTTTGATAGGTGGATATTTATGTGAATGCAGGGGGGCCCATCATTATTAATGAAATCTTCACCAATTAAAATTTGACAACTAAGCTAGCACGGATTCTTAGCATGTACCCTTGGGCACACACTAGAAAATTCGATAATAAAATATGGATAAAAAAAGCTTACTAACTTGGTAGAAAGATTCTACACAAAGAGAGATACTTATTAACAAGAAACAAAATTAAGAAAAGAAAAAAAAAAGGAAGGTTTCATATTTTTTTTGGAAGACTTTAGACCATGTATATTACTCTTAGTTTTGTTTGGTAGCATCTCAATTTTGTTCTCAGTAATATAGTTACATACTTACATAACTTGGATACAGAATAATATTTCATGTAATTGTCATACTTTTTCTATTCACGTATTTTATTTTGTATCGTGTATACGAAAAATTCTGGTAATTTAATGTCATTTTTTACATGATTCAATTTCATGTCGTTTACGTGCAAAATCCAAAATTACACAATATGAATGTACATAACACCAATAATTCATTAAGGCTACGTATGCACTTTTTTCTAATAAATGTCCGAAAAATATATTCATTATTAAAGGAAAATGAATTTCATGTTATTTAACAAAATAATTAAATTAGAAGGACACATATACAATAATCTGATTACCTGTTTATATATTACATACTTTATTTCAGTTTTATAGATAGTATTTTGTTTTAACACGTTAGTCAAATAGAAAAAAGATATGTGACACTCATTTTCAAATTTCTTATTTTACGAGCAAAATAAACTAAAATTTAATATACCTCGTTTTAATAGAAAAGAATAAAAAATTCACTATACAAACTCCCAAACTGAAAATACATATTTTAAGTTGTCATTACAAACAAATTGAGGACTGTCACCGGAAACTCTAACAATCATATCTTACTCTAACAGCGCGATTATTGGATTTGTTTGGTTGGTTGATAATATTTATTTTTCTATAATGAATTAGTTCACTAATAAAAGCACGTATAATTTATAAAAATGATATTAAATTAATATATGGATAGATTAGATGAAAGTTTCTTTAGTCATAACTACGTTCGTTTCGTGGATCCTGCACAAAAGAGAGCGTTTCTCATACAGTCGAAATATGCAACTTTTTTTAAAAACAATCTAACGATTTATTAATGACGTGAGAAATTAGTGTCTATGATTTTTAATATGTAATCGAAAAATTGACCACGACCCATACAGTAGAATCCCTTTAAATTATTACTCTACAAAGTGATAACCTCTCTATGATAATAAAAAGTTTTGGTAACACCTAATAATCAATATTTATATATTAATCACTCTAATCAGAAAACGTGATAATTTTTTTTCGGTCGCAAGGTTAGAAGGGTTTTGTTGTACAAATATTTTCAATGAAGTAATATAAAAGATATTTAGGGATCCACAATACTGAACATTTAAATATACCAAATTCCAAAAGAACAAAATCCAAAATATGGGTAAAAAATTTATTAACTTGGTAGAAAAATATTTTTAATAGAAAGAAAAATTAAAAATAATTAAAAACAATAATGAGGGGTTTTGATTTTTATGCGGAGGTGGTAATAAATGTTTTGGCGATGGTTGATAATATTAATATTTATTCAATTGGGATGAATTGACGGATAAGTAATTTAATACATAAATTAATTTATATTCTAATAAAATTATTTTTTTCTAAATAATAATTAAAATAACATGTTTTTATTAATTATTTAATATATTTTATCATGGGGTGTGTAGCAAGGGGAAGGTATAAATAAATACAAAGATGCATAGAACTTTTTTTGACAATAATCCAGAGATCTATTTGTCTTGCTTTGGGAGGTGTTTCGGGAGTTAGCTTGTAAAACGTTTATAATGTTTAAGATTTAGTTACCCTAGATAGAAGAAGATGGATGATAAAATTGATGTCCTAAGCATATGTAAGACATTGTTAAGTATGGGACTTGTAAAAACATATAAGAGTAGAGCCATTCTAGTATCTTTTAGTATCTTTATCTTACAGAAGACAAAATGGAAATAGCTTGAGGTCTATCCCAAAATTTTGAATAGATTTTGTGGGCAACCGGTTTTATGGGCAACCAAAGAGTAGTTATAGTTGAAAAGGAAAGGTTGCGTTTATTAATTCGCACACAATTAGTTGCAAGTCGTTACATGCCTGTCTGCATACATGATACATCTACGCCGACGGAAGATCATTTGCTGAAAGGATTAGTTGATGTTACATGTATTCTCGCTAACTTTTTGCCCTTTTTCTCTTTATGCCTTCATTACGTACACGTTCACATGTTTTAAATGAGTTACATTTTGTCTACTTGGTGGTGTGTACGGGACTTCGAAAGGATCATATGTAGAGATGGGCATCGTCCCCGTCCCGATCGACCCCGACCCGATCCCCGCAGCGAACGGGACGGGAAATCGGGTATTTTTTCGGGTTCGGATCGGGATTCGGGGGATTTTTTGAAAAAATATTCGGGATCGGGGCGGGGTCGGATTTCAATTGATCCCCGCCCCGAACCCTGCACCGACCCGGTCCCCGAAATCCGAACCCCGCCCCGACCCGGTCCCCGAAATCCCGAACTACTCTATATTACATAAAATATGTACATGACTTATATGTTGGGTGCAGAAGGTTTTGAACCCGGGAACTTTGATCTGGAGGACTATTTCTACACCACTGAGCTAGTACTTAATTTGTGGACTTCATTTCCAACCTGAGACTTTTAAATGGTATACGACTTTGAATTTCTTTTAGATATTTACAAAACATTAAAATTTTAAAAAACAATATTAAACTTAGTTGTATACAATAATTGTGAGACATAGGCATAAGTGTTTTTATTTTTAAAAGTAACATTTTTTTTGTATAATAAATTTTTCTTTAAATTTACATCACAAATGTTAATTCTTAATGATTGAATATTGTAACTTTTTTTTTTTTGTAAAAACCATGAAAGTACATATTACATATTTGATTATTTTGTATGAAGCAACTCATGCTTAACATGCAAATTTGGTTTTGTGGTTATAAATAAATAATTTCACATCATATTTAAGCTTTTAATACTTTCTCTTCTAATCACTTATACTTGTCAAATGAAGTATATAGATAACCTTTTGTAAAATTTTGGACAAAAAACATTTTCAATATATAATTTTGTTATTAATGATAAATTTCACATCATATTTAAGTGTTTAATATTTTTTCTAATCTCTTATACTTGTCAAATGAAGTCTATAAATAACATCATGTAAAATTTAGGACAAAAAAACATTTTCAATACATAATTTTGTTACTGAGGAAATATTTCACATCATATTTAAGTTTTTAATACTTTTTCTTCTAATCTTTGTGAAATGAAGTCTATAGACGACATCATGTAAATTTTAGGACAAAAAAAAACATTTTCAATACATAATTTTGTTATTAAGAAGAAGTTTCACATCATATTTAAGTTTTTAATACTTTCTCTTCTGATCTCTTATACTTGTCAAATAAAGTATATAGATAACATCTTGTAAAATTTTGGACAAAAAAACATTTTCAATATATAATTTTGTTATTAAGGAAATATTTCACACCATATTTAAGTTTTAATACTTTTTCTTCTAATCTCTTATACTTATCAAATGAAGTCTATAAAATTTAGGACAAAAAAACATTTTAAATACATAATTTTGTTATAAAGGAAAAATTTCACATCATATTTAAGTTTTTAATACTTTCTCTTCTAATCTCTTATACTTGTCAAATGAAGTCTATAGATAAAATTATGTAAAATTTATGACAAAAAAACATTTTAAACGTATAATTTTGTTATTAAGGAAAAATTTCACATCATATTTAAGTTTTTAATACTTTTTCTTCTAATCTTTGTCAAATGAAGTCTTTAGATAACATCATGTAAAATTTAGGACAAAAAAAATATTTTCAATACATAATTTTGTTAATTATTAAGGAGAAGTTTCATATCATATTTAAGTTTTTAATACTTTCTCTTCTAATCTCTTATACTTGTCAAACGAAGTATATAGATAACACATCTTGTAAAATTTTTGACAAAAAAACTTTTTCAATATATAATTTTGTTATTAAGGAAATATTTCACATCATATTTAAGTTTTTAATACTTTTTCTTCTAATCTCTTGTACTTGTCAAATGAAGTCTATAGACAACATCATGTAAAATTTAGGACAAAATAAAAACATTTTCAATACATAATTTTGTTATTAAGGAAATTTCACATCATATTTAAGTTTTTAATACTTTCTCTTCTAATCTCTTATACTTGTCAAATGAAGTCTATAGATAACATCATGTAAAATTTAGAACAAAAAAACATTTTCAATGTATAATTTTGTTATTAAGAAAAAATTTCACATCATATTTAAGTTTTTAATACTTTTTTTTCTAATCTCTTATATTTTGATGAATATTTGTTATATTGACAACTTGATTCCTAACTTTATAAAATTACTAGGGAAACTCTCAATGGCAACCATGTACTTTTGGCTTTTGCCAATAGTAATATACTAATATTAGAATTTCATATACTAATATTTTGGTTGATGGAGTGGCATTTCATGGAAAAGCCAAAAATACAAGGGCACCATGGGTAGAAGAAATGCCACATTGGCAAAAGCCAATTGTATAAGGGTACCAAAGAGAATATCCCAAATTAACTATGAAAAATTATTTTTCTATTTTCTTCTTTAAATGAAAAACAATCACGAAAATTATTTAAGTTTTTAATTACGAAGAAAGATTTTAGTATTAATATTTTTAATCAAAAAATTAATTATAAGTATGAAAGTAATTAAATTATTTTGAATAGCTTTGGTTTATTCTAAAAAAAGATAATTCATTTTAACTAAATGATGTAATTATTCTTTTTATTAATTTTGATTTGAACAAAAACATGATTTATAAAACAGTAAGAGAAATATCTTATACTCCTTTTAGTATGAAGAATTTGTAAGGTCACTTTCATTTCAAAAGAACTTGGACGTCAGTGTGCATAGACACACAACATCAATCAAATATTCATATCCATCATAGTCTCACCCATTCATTACTCACAGATTAGCACAAACAAAATCATTATCATATGGATCCT
Organism: Saposhnikovia divaricata; assembly: GCA_036435485.1. Lineage (NCBI taxonomy): Eukaryota > Viridiplantae > Streptophyta > Magnoliopsida > Apiales > Apiaceae > Saposhnikovia > Saposhnikovia divaricata. Next base: position 136,383,429 of record CM071599.1, on the reverse strand, counting down.
TTGTCATCTGATTTGTAAGTCTTTTCTTGACCTTAAATTCTTTTTTTATATTGTCATTTGTAAAATTTTATAACTTTGCCCTTGTGTTTCAATGTTTTATGCACAAATACTTTTCATTTTTTATGAAATCTTATGTCTTGATGGTTAACTAATATTAGTTATGATAATATAATAGGGATCCAAATAGGATCATATCAAATGAGTCTCAACCATCAACTCTGGAAAATTCTCATGCTGAAAATGAACAAGCAATTGATGATAAAGAGTATAATTCTGAAGGTGATGAAATTTTGCCTAATAGTTTAAGGAGTCAATGGTGGGTAAATTTTCAAAAAATAAGGTTAAAAGAGAGTGGTGCAGTGAAAGCTAGATGTTTGTTTTTCAATAAAAAGTTGGTTGGGGAGGGGAAGAATGGAACAAAGCATCTGGCAGACCATTCTAAATCTTGTTTCAAAAAAATGGTAGTAGCAAGCAAAAAATTTTAACTCCTAGTTTTATGATGGGCGAAGGAAAAAAGGCCAATCTCCAAAATTATAATTTTGATCAAGAGGAGTCTAGGAAACAACTAGCTTACAAGATTATAATACATGAATATCCTCTTAGTATGGTCGAGCATGTGGGATTTAGAAAATTTTGTCATGGTTTACAACCGGCGTTTAAAGTAATTTCTCGAACCACTCTTAAACGGGACATTCTCAAGATTTATGATGTTGAGAAGTTGAAGACTATGAGACATTTGGAAAGAGTTAAAAGCAGGATCTCATTTACTACTGATATGTGGACATCTAGTAATAAGAAAAAGGGGTTCATGGGGATCACATCACATTTTATCAATGATAACTGGAGATTGGAGAACCACATTATGAGGTATTTTTAATATTTATGAATATGATTTTTTTACTAGTTAAATTAGTATTTATTACTTACTTGGATTGATGTGATACTAATATTTTTATTTATATTTTTTTCATTAGGTTTGCGTATATGTGCCATGTCCACACACTGCAGAAGAATTATGTGAGGTTTTGATGGAGACTTTCTTAGAGTGGAATTTTGATAGTAAATTATCTACTTTGACAGTGGATAATTGTACCACCAACGATGCTATGATCAATCTCTTATTGGATAAATTTGGAAGCAATCAAATTTGGTCAAAGAATTTCTTTCATATCCGATGTGCAGCCCATATTCTTAATTTGATAGTGAAAGAAGGTTTGGATGTCATTAAGCCTTTAACTGAAAATGTAAGAGATAGTATAGCCTATTGGACAGCTACTCCGAAGAGAGAGCAAAAATTTGAAGAGGCGTCTCGTCAAGTAGGTGTCAAATATGGAAAAAAATGGCTCTTGATTGTCCTACAAGGTGGAACTCCACCTATTTGATGCTTGACACTGCCATACCATACAAGAGAGTTTTTAGTTGATTGAAGTTAGAGGAGTCGCAATATAAATATTGCCGAAGTGATGATGATTGGAATTTAGCTGAACATATATGTGGAAGATTGGAAATATTTTACAAGGAAACTTTATTGTTTTGCGGTACTAGTTTCCCTACTACAAATTTATTTTTTTCAGATGTGTGTAATATTAAGCTTACATTGGATGATTGGTCTATATGTGGAGATGATGTGGTGGAAAAAATGGCATATAAAATGATTGAGAAATATAACAAATATTGGGAAGATTCACATGGATTTCTAGCCATCGCAGTTGTTTTGGACCCAAGATTTAAGCTCACTCTTATCAAGTACTACTACCTTAAACTTTATGGGGAGCTTGGTATTGAAATGGTGGAGAAAGTTAAGAGTTCTTGTTATGACTTGTGTTGTTGGAGGAATTTCGTAACAACACAAAATCGGAGGTTTGCTGGAATAGTAGAGCGAAATTATGAGTATGTGGTTGTTTTTAGAGGATTAGGGTTTGTAAAAAAAGGGAGCTGGACTTGGCAGGTGTCTCGATTTGTCTCATGTATCTATCATATCTTCTGCCAAGATGCCTGCGTACCTATATGTTTATATAGGATCAAGCCCACGCAGTTCTGTGAAATTGATTTGTGTCTATCCCTTAGAGACTTTAGGGATAAACTTCGTTAATCTAGGTAATTACTGATTTTATCTGATTTAATCTTATCGTTGTGATATCTTCCTGATTTGAAGAATATTGTGACGCCCCCAAATCTGAGGTCAAAGATCCAGGTCGTCACATCATCATCCAACCATGTCATACCTGTATTAACTTTACAACTCAACAATACATCAATCCAGACCTCAATCTTACACACAAACAAGTTAGAGCCTCAGAAACGATAATCAAAAGTGCCACTAAATATTACAATTCATTTGCACAATCAGAGTCTTACGCAATTCCACTATACAACTACTCTTGAAGACAAGTCTTACTATTACAGTTGAAAACCTATCAGACTACTCTGTAGTATTTATAAGGAACTAAATCATCTCCGGGGTAAATCTTCTACTCCTCTTCTGCTGGTGCGGAGTTAATCGGCCAAATTCTTCTCTTTCTGAAAAGTTTTTATAAAGCAAGAATGAGCTACATAATGCTCAGCAAGTTCACCATTTTGTAAAATAATAATGTGGTTTATTTCGAAAACATTCCCAACTATATGGGTATATATCTCAGATTTCAAAACATAATTGGACAATGTATATGCCCGAGTTTGAATAAAACATCTATACTCACTAAGGAGCTTTAGAATAACATATGAACCCTTTATAAGGTTCCCATTTCAATATATCTCAAGTTTGAAAATATATACATATGAGTATATCATTTTCGGCAAAACACTCTATGATTAACATACTGTACAGGGAATACATCATTGCAAACCTCTTTCCTTCCATTAACTTAGAAGGTTTCTCATACAAAAACATTTCGTTCTTTGAAACAATTGCAAGAGTGCACTAACACGTGCCAATCTTTATAGAAAATCTTGCAGTTCTAGATACTGCACGATGTCAATACTTTCTCATCAAAAACCACACTATCGACAACTTGGCACTTAGGCCCAAGAAGCAGTGTTTGAGTATTTTTCCAAAGTGGAGGATGGGACTGGAAGAAAACATAAAAACCTGACAAGGATTGACGATGATCAGTCGCCACGTCCAAGTCCAATAATCCGCGGGTCTTCTCTACCGGTAGAAGGATAGAAACTACATCCGTAACTATCCCTCGGGTGAAAACTACATCCGTAATCACCCTCGATGAAAACTACATCCGTAATCATCCTTCGGCAACACCTGGGCCGGAATAATAAGTGATGGACCGCCTGGCTCACGGCCGCTTACACATCCCGGGAATCGTTCGTCAACGGTTCCCACACCTGCCAGAGTCCCTTTTTCTTTTCTTTTAAAACTTGATTTTGATTGAAAACAGAGTAATTGAGGTCCGACATCAGTCGACCGATGATTCTTGAAATCATACAAGAAGCAGAATCTGACCGGGGGTTTTCGAAAATGTTTTGAGTTCGAAAGAGTTCGAGTTTGAAAGTATTAAAAAGTATCTTGGATTAACTTGTCTTTAAATAATGAACAATGATTTATAAATAGTATTTTAAGATTTAATATTAATTATTAATAAAATAATTATTCGATAAAATAAACTTTTAATCCAAGATAGGGTTTCGAGTATTTACGAAGATATAATAATAATTATTTGAATATACGATACCACCCGAATGACCCTTCGGGTTTTCGCAATCTAGAGACGATATAATAATATACCGCTCCCCGGTCAATAGTATATATGGACCGCTACGACCTCTATTGCTAGAGTCGTTGTCCGAAGAAAACATTTCAATCTAAGTTCAAGGGGTAGAAGCATACATGTACTTGTTCAATCTCAATTGCATCAATACTTCGATAAACATAGCATTTGATATAATTTGAAAACTACAAACACAACAGTGAAAATCCTTGTATAGGGATAAGTTTTGAAAAGTAAACTTGCCTTGGTTTGGTTGGGGTGGTCGAGCGTGCGGATTCGAACGATCTATACATAAGCAATAACCGCTCGTTAGTACCTTAACAATATCTCTTTAATTACGGGGTTTTAGGGGGTACAAAATTAACTTAACGACTTCGTCTTATGACTCTCTAGCCCCACTATAGGTTCATGTCATCACTCGATTACGCTCATCACTTAATCGACTTAATTTAGTTACCACTTTCGAATCAGAACCACTAACCCTAGAATTTTGCTCTACTAATCGACTTTTTCCCTTGCGCGAATTTTACTCTATCATTTTTATAAAATCCAAAAATTCATATTTTAATCCAATTCTTTTTGGGTGGTCTTCACCACTGCATTCCCTACATTCTAAAATTTTTCCATGATCCCACATATATTTTTAGGGGTTTAAACAAGGTTCACAAGGGGGTCACTTAGTGCAGTCCGGAATCCAGAAATACAATTCACTCCTCCGGCCATAACTTAAAATCTATACATCACCTAGCCATGAACCTTACATTTCCAGAAACTACATTCAATTATCTTTCCAACAATATATACTTAGATCAACCATTTTTCACAATTCCACAACACAACCAACACTTAATTTACTTAGTTCATGGTTCATAACACTCATGGAGATATATATACTATCCATAATCATAAAAGTCACAATCTCAACATCAAACTCAAGATCCATGTCATCCAATACATATACAACCAATATTAGCTCATATATACATGGATCTACTACCAAACATTATAAATACTACATAACCAAGAGGGTTTGTGATTTTTTATACCTTTTTGAGCCTCTAAGACCTTGGGTAAGCTTTACAAGCCTCAAGAACACCTTGGATGGTCTTTACAAGTCTTATACTTCAAGATCTAAAACAAGATTTAAGTTAGTCACTATACATCTCCAACTTTCACCATTTTTCTCACCAAGCTACACCTTGAAATAAATTATGAAACTTAGTACATACCTTGACAACACTTAGGAGAGGCTTGGGTTTTAATCTTGAGATTTTTGAAGTAGTGGAAGAGGAGAAAATAAATTTTCTTCTTCCTTTTCTCTTGCTTGGCCGAGAGCAGTTTGCTCCAAGTGGGGGGGAGTTTTCTTGGTTTGTGTTGGGTGTTTGAATGATGATATGTATTATTGTGATATGTATTGATGTGTGTATGTATTGTGTCACATGTTGACACCCTAGGGTTAGTAGACTAGGCATACACCATGCCTCTTTGTCTCCTAGAATAATGCACCAACTAGTCACTTATTCATGGTTACTTTATGCTTTATGCTTTTTGCTTTCTAGTTCATTTCCTAACTAGCTTGTTACATGACACTTGCATGCAATATCCTTCCTTGTATTATTATTTCTCCACCAATGGTTGTCACTTAATCCTTATTTCCTATCGTATCATAATTAATTCCTCGTAATAATATTTTGTCGCGTAGAGATTTCCCCTATAATTCCTTAAGTACTTAATTGTGTAAATTCCTCGAATGTCCATAATTCCTCGTCATAATTCTTAATAAATCCTTTAATACTCTAACCATTCTCAAATCCCAAGTTTTATAAATCTTAATAACAATAAGACTCCTGCCTTCACAATCTTCCTTTTTATCTAACATAATAAATGCAACAACGAAGTTTCTCAGACAATCAATTCTATTAATCAACAGGGATGATTAGAAAGGTTCCATAATGACAATGTCACAAGATATTAAATAAAAGAAAATATTACCAAAAATTAGGGTTCTTACAGCCTCCCCTCCTTAAAAGGATTCCGTCCCGGAATCAGGTTGAAAACAGTTGGGGGTGCTTTACACGCATCGCGCTCTCTAGTTCCCATGTTGATTCTTCGACATTCTGATTCCTCCACAAAACTTTCACTAATTTGACAATCTTGTTCCTCAGCACCTGTTCTTTTCTATCCATGATTTCTACTAGTTGCTCTACATATGTTAAGTCTGGTTGCATATCCACTTGATCATGTTCTATCACATGTCGGAAGTCGGTATGGTAGGGTCGTAGCATGGACACATGGAACACATTATGTACTTGCTGCAAGCTCGGGGGTAAAGCCAATTAATAGGCTAACTTCCCAACTCGTTTCAAGATCTCAAAAGGTCCAATAAATCTCGGGCTTAGTTTTTCTTTCTTACCAAATCTCATCAATCCCTTCCACGGTGATACTTTTAACATCACAAACTCTCCTACCCCATATTCTTTGTCCTTGAGGGTCTGGTCCGCATACTTCTTCTGTCTGTCTTGGGCCGCTACCAGCCGTCCTCTTATGAGTTCGATAGTTTCTCTTGTCTGTTGGACCAGTTCAGGTCCTAAAATCTTTCGCTCTCCAACCTCTTCCCAACACAAGGGAGACCGACATCATCGTCCGTATAAAGCTTCATATGGGGGCATGCCTATACTCGCATGGTAACTGTTGTTGTAGGAAAATTCGATCAACGGCAAGTGGTCATCCCAACTTCCCTTAAAATCGATGGCACATACTCTCAACATGTCCTCTATGGTCTGGATGGTTCTCTCGCTCTGTCCGTCTGATTAGGGTGGTATGCAATACTCATGTTTAACTTGGTCCCCACACAATCCTGAAAACTCCTCTAGAACCTGGAGTTGAACTTTGGGTCTCTCCCAGATGCAATGCTCACAGGAACCCCATGCCTTACCACGATCTCCTCAGATATCTCATAAAATTTGACCATTCGAAATAATGGGTTTCGAAAAAAAAAACTAATGACTTTTACATTCACTCGTTTGTACCGTAAAGACGTAATATCAATTAGAAATCTTCATTTAATAATTCATACATATCGTGATTGCAAAAATTTCTCATTTACCCATAAAATTACTATTCGTCCAGGTTTCGAATATTCCCAAAAGTTAGGATTAATGCAGTCTCCTCTCCTTAAAAGGATTCTATCTTAAGAACCTAAGGATAATAGTTGTGGATAGAATTCCAACCTTACCTTTTCCAACTCTCGGGTTGACACTTCAACCCTATTGTTCTCTCCATTCGTCTCACCAACGCCTTAATGTTGTTCCTCAACGTAAACTCTCCTCGACCTGTATTCCTTATCGGTTGTTCTATGATTAAAAATTTCTATCCCACTACTTACACGTTCCCCTTCTACCTTGTTCATAGTATCCGTGTTGAGTCCTTGTATTGTTGGCCCGTGAATGCTTTGTGGTCGTGTTTTGTAATCTGAGACAACGTCAATACGCACGGTATTCCTCCTATTCATTCGCTTGATTAGCAGGCATGTGTTGCCTCCCATCAGCCGTTACCACTTGCTATGGATACTATATAGTCTTTGGTATATGTCGAACCAGTTCAGCTACTATGTCCCTCGTTCCTTGACTTCGTCGTAACGCAAGAGAAGCGAACTTCTTCTTTCACAGCACGCTCTACAGGAGACGTCCTTACGTTCGCATGGCGATGATCGTGATAACAACATTCATTTCATGGATAAGTTTTTATTCTCGACTGCCCCGCGAAGCCTTAGGCACGACACTTAATATAATTTCGATCGTCTGGACAATTCTTCTTCCCTGTCCGTCAACCACAGATCAAATTAGTACATACGCTCAATTTCTTTGTTAAATATACCCGAAAGCACCTTCAATATTCTAAGTTTAACCTTAAGTCTTTATCTGACGTGATCGCTGCAGAAGTTTCATATTGCACCACCATCTCTCCCGTATAATATTCGATAATCTTCTCAATGGAAAGTCTCTCGTAGGTAAATCACTTGGTCCAGCAATTATAAATCAACTAGGGCCATCTCTTGGCTCGGTCTTCGGCGACCTACTCATAAAATTCATTATAATTCTGTCCACGTTCAAGATTTTCTACGGGCGGAATTGATCCACTAGATCTCTATCATTTTGTTTTTGACATGTTGCGTTCATACTTAATAGTTTGCCAAACATTCTCTTAATTCTCTGTACATCTTTGTCCTTCCCTATAATTTAGTCATTTTCTTCTAACATTATTCTTTATTGTATATACTCTCTTTTCTTGGTCAATACTGACTGAATTCCAATTTCGAATAATCCCTTCTATAGGTATCGGCCACCACACTGGCCTTTCCTGGGAAATAACAAATTTCTCCATTATACTCCCTGCTCCCTTTCGTCACCTTCTCTTTCTTATGTTTAGTCATAATATGAAGATATACTTATGGCACTTGTGGAAAACTTTCACACTTTTCTCATAAAGTTAACGTCTCAGTTTTATCCATGAACGCCATCATGACTAATCCCAGACTCACGGTTAGTATATCCTATCCCGTAACCTTTATGTTGTTTAGAAGTATAGGCTATCATCCCCTTTCTACTGCATCGGCATACATCTTAAACTCTTGAAAGACGCATCATCGTGACTCTCAAAGTCCTCTTCTCATTATAAAGTATAGCTAACAACGAGGTTGTTACTAATCTCTCATATCATTCTTAAAACTTTATTCATTAATCCATAAAGGCTTCTGACTCATTAGTCCATTCAAACGATACTACCACAATTTTATAACGTTTATATTAATGTGAAATGCCAACTTTGGCACAGTACAGAGGTCGATCTTGAGTTGGTAAAACCTTCTCTTCAACCTTATCTTTAAAAAAACAACTACTCATTTTAACTAGTCAACAATTCCTCCATTTCCGATAAGGGTATCAGTTCTCGATGGTATATGTAAGATGTCATATGCTCGTCCTCCTTCACAACTGGCGCCAAACAGCCTGAGGTCTGCATGCTACTGCGATTCCCAATAAACTTGATTAGGTGGTAATCTCGAAGGATCATTGTCATATATCCATGCATCCATTTACTATTAGGGGCCTGTTAAACTTTATGTCTCCCTTTGTGCATCAATCCCTTTTAGCTGAATAAAGCTTCACATTCTTGCCACGATATTTCTTCCTTTCTTGTCCATCTCACTTACAGGTAGTTTCTTCTAAGGATATGTTTTACATCGCAATCGATTTGCATTTCTTGGATCAGGAAAAGGCTTGGTAACTCCAGAATTCATTAATATAACATCCTGACAATGGTTGGTAGGAGCGTGCTCTCAACTACCTCATCATTTCTTATAACTTTCCCCACACCAATATTAACGGTCTTGTGGTATGCCCTGACATGTTATCTCTACTTCAATAATTACTCGGCATAACGCTCTGGCTGCACAATTACAACATTTGGTTTTTGATCTCATATTGGTGTAACGGTTCACAATTGTACCTCCCGTTCACCTTAGAGTAATCACTTTGAAAGGAACGGTTTCCAAAATAACAAGGTCCAATAGATAATCTCAATAAGAATTCCACATTGGATGTTCCAAGAATGTTGATGGTTCCAAATACTAGGAGTCTCGATTTTTGGAGATGTAAGGATGGACAGAAAGAATACAACAAGGTTTATTCCTTCCCGTCCTGATAATTCTGTAATATGACACCATAGAGAATGTTGCACAAGGGCAATGATTGTTGGGTACAAAAGTCATAAAGACGGTCTTTATACAATTCTTACATCGGGTGGATACTTTTCCTCCTGAATAATAAGAGGAAATCTAAAGTCGCATTGATGAAGGTCAGCCAATAGAAAGCAATTCTACTCCATGACAATTAAAGAATGAAGTAGTTTATCATTCAAGTAATCAGTGGTTTCAAATGAATTCTCATTGTGTGAATGAAAGAATAAAAATATTCAAGTGATATAAAGTCTGGTACGAAGATGGGTAGAATTCTAGTTGAATGGGCGACCTCACTAGGTCTCAATCAAATTATTCGTCAAAATTTTCATCATCATACTTTACCACATGCAAAATGCATTGCGGAATTGCTGAATGAATTAAATTGGGAGTTGGACCAGTGAAACAATAACTAGTCCTTTCAAGAAACACTAGCAACTAGCTAGACAAAATTTGCTAATTCACCTGTTTGAGACATCACCACTAGCTAGGATAATTAGCTAGGTGTTCTTCACAACATTACAATTTTGACTAGTTAGAACAATCAACTAGTCATTCATATTGACATATCGACTAGCCAGTTTCAATTGGCTAGAACGGAATTTCAACATCGTAGCCACTGAAGAAACTTTAGGCTTCTCGGACAACGAATGAAAATAAGAAGTTATTAAGTTTGAAAAAGAAAACTATAAAATCTGAAGAGAATGTTCTAGGTATCGGAACAATCGATAACCGCTCACCAAATATTACTTACCAGCGAAACGGTCCACCCAAGGGTGCCTCCGTACACATGCTTTACCAGATCCGACAATAGAATTAAATTCGGAATACCAATCTCAAAATGATATCCTTACTATGATTCCAATGTACGATGTACAATCTCATCTTGAATAGAAGAAAAGAATTCATAAGGGATGTCTGGACATTAGATCATCCATGTCCTCAGTAATTTGTTGAATACTTATGAGCTCAACTGAAGAATGCAAGTATGAAAGAAGCAATCAAATATCGATATTCGTTAAGTAGTATTCGTCGATTAATTAAGGAAATATTTGTGGAACATTCCTTGGATAATTGAAAGAGGGTGTAAATAGTCCTGAGCAGAAATGATTATAAACTTCAAATAGAATGCTCGGGATCAATTAAGATACTTTGGATGAGTCCCGGTTTAGAGAAAGTATATCACTGGTTGTTATTCCACAAGTTTGAAGTAGAAAGCTAGGAGGGTTAACCGATATAAGCTAATCGAGGTAACATGGTTTGTGAACAGTTTAAAATGAAGTAGTGCACCAGCCGGTAGTTATCAAAATAATCATTCGTGCATCTCATTATCACCACTATGAGGGTAACTCCATCTCTTCGTCTTCGTAATACAAGACACCAACTAGTGCGTCTCTCAATCATCATCTTAATGTCATTTATCGAGTTAGGGTTTCACAAATATATCTGTCATTTCCGTGCTTTATCTTGAAGACCAAACTTCACATCATTTCGGGGACACCTGCAAAGTCCATAGGGTCCTACTTCATGCCTTCCGACATGAATCACAAGTGGCCAGTTCCCCCTGGGAACAGATCAAAGAGATCTCTCAGGGATCTCAGTGCAATCCATAGGTTCAGTGGCGGGTGTGTGTATGTGAACATATACCAAAAATATTGAGGTCTACAATACATATATACGTAGTCCCTGCTAACATTTCTATCAAAGGATCCCACTCTAGACCCGCTGGTCTTTTCTTTTGGTAGACTCTGAGATCACTGTATAGCTCGTTGCAACCGTGTTCAACTTCCCTTGAGTCCCTTTGTTAATCCCACTTGTTTGTTCTCTAAGTTGAACTACCATGCTCTAGCGTCCGAATCATGCGTGGAGTTATCTAGCACGCTCGTCTTGTGATAACATTCTCGTATAACACATGTAAAATTCGCAATCAAGGGTAATGAAGTCCACAACGACATAGTGACCAACTTTCAGGTAAACCCGTTACTTATCGAAAATCGGATCTTATAGCCAAAGTAAAACACTTTCATTAATCCAAGTACTAAGTACCCTTAATTATGTAGGGAAGTCCAAACTTCTTGATTCTTAAAATGCCGCCTCCTAAACTATGAAGGAATATGGCCACAAAATTTATGCCAGCCTAGTCATCTGATCATATTGGCAATATCGCCTCTACCTCAGCTGCTCTCGAGATTTCGCTCTGCTTCCTATATCATTACCTATGATAGGTCATGTACGACTCTCAAACCTCTATTCATCATTCTGAAGGTCTCTAAGGATTCTATCGACCCTAGTATAATACCTTCAGTAACACTCCAATCCATTATACTCACCGGTACCTCTTCCGGTAGTCCAATCATAAGTTTACTACGATCTCTTATGTCATTCTCCTACTTAGACTTAACTCTCAACACTCTCGTTTCTGAGTACTGTAACTTATCGCTCTGATACCATTTCTGTGACGCCCCCAAATCTGAGGTCAAAGATCCAGGTCGTCACATCATCATCCAACCATGTCATACCTGTATTAACTTTACAACTCAACAATACATCAATCCAGACCTCAATCTTACACACAAACAAGTTAGAGCCTCAGAAACGATAATCAAAAGTGCCACTAAATATTACAATTCATTTGCACAATCAGAGTCTTACGCAATTCCACTATACAACTACTCTTGAAGACAAGTCTTACTATTACAGTTGAAAACCTATCAGACTACTCTGTAGTATTTATCAGGAACTAAATCATCTCCGGGGTAAATCTTCTACTCCTCTTCTGCTGGTGCGGAGTTAATCGGCCAAATTCTTCTCTTTTTGAAAAGTTTTTATAAAGCAAGAATGAGCTACATAATGCTCAGCAAGTTCACCATTTTGTAAAATAATAATGTGGTTTATTTTGAAAACATTCCCAACTATATGGGTATATATCTCAGATTTCAAAACACAATTGGACAATGTATATGCCCGAGTTTGAATAAAACATCTGTACTCACTAAGGAGCTTTAGAATAACATATGAACCCTTTATAAGGTTCCCATTTCAATATATCTCAAGTTTGATAATATATACATATGAGTATATCATTTTCGGCAAAACACTCTATGATTAACATACTGTACAGGGAATACATCATTGCAAACCTCTTTCCTTCCATTAACTTAGAAGGTTTCTCATACAAAAACATTTCGTTCTTTGAAACAATTGCAAGAGTGCACTAACACGTGCCAATCTTTATAGAAAATCTTGCAGTTCTAGATACTGCACGATGTCAATACTTTCTCATCAAAAACCACACTATCGGCAACTTGGCACTTAGGCCCAAGAAGCAGTGTTTGAGTATTTTTCCAAAGTGGAGGATGGGACTGGAAGAAAACATAAAAACCTGACAAGGATTGACGATGATCAGTCGCCACGTCCAAGTCAAATAATCCGCGGGTCTTCTCCACCGGTAGAAGGATAGAAACTACATCCGTAACTATCCCTCGGGTGAAAACTACATCCGTAATCACCCTCGATGAAAACTACATCCGTAATCATCCTTCGGCAACACCTGGGCCGGAATAATAAGTGATGGACCGCCTGGCTCACGGCCGCTTACACATCCCGGGAATCGTTCGTCAACGGTTCCCACACCTGCCAGAGTCCCTTTTTATTTTCTTTTAAAACTTGATTTTGATTGAAAACAGAGTAATTGAGGTCCGACATCAGTCGACCGATGATTCTTGAAATCATACAAGAAGCAGAATCTGACCGGGGGTTTTCGAAAATGTTTTGAGTTCGAAAGAGTTCGAGTTTGAAAGTATTAAAAAGTATCTTGGATTAACTTGTCTTTAAATAATGAAAAATGATTTATAAATTGTATTTTAAGATTTAATATTAATTATTAATAAAATAATTATTCGATAAAATAAACTTTTAATCCAAGATAGGGTTTCGAGTATTTACGAAGATATAATAATAGTTATTTGAGTATACGATACCACCCGAATGACCCTTCAGGTTTTCGCAATCTAGAGACGATATAATAATATACCGCTCCCCGGTCAATAGTATATATGGACCGCTACGACCTCTATTGCTAGAGTCGTTGTCCGAAGAAAACATTTCAATCTAAGTTCAAGGGGTAAAAGCTTACATGTACTTGTTCAATCTCAATTGCATCAATACTTCGATAAACATAGCATTTGATATAATTTGAAAACTACAAACACAACAGTGAAAATCCTTGTATAGGGATAAGTTTTGAAAAGTAAACTTGCCTTGGTTTGGTTGGGGTGGTCGAGCGTGCGGATTCGAACGATCTATACATAAGCAATAACCGCTCGTTAGTACCTTAACAATATCTCTTTAATTACGGGGTTTTAGGGGGGTACGAAATTAACTTAATGACTTCGTCTTATGACTCTCTAGCCCCACTATAGGTTCATGTCATCACTCGATTACGCTCGTCACTTAATCGACTTAATTTAGTTACCACTTTCGAATCATAACCACTAACCCTAGAATTTTGCTCCACTAATCGACTTTTTCCCTTGCGCGAATTTTACTCTAGCATTTTTATAAAATCCAAAAATTCATATTTTAATCCAATTCTTTTTGGGTGGTCTTCACCACTGCATTCCCTACATTCTCAAATTTTTCCATGATCCCGCATATATTTTTAGGGGTTTAAACAAGGTTCACAAGGGGGTCACTTAGTGCAGTCCGGAATCCAGAAATACAATTCACTCCTCCGGCCATAACTTAAAATCTATACATCACCTAGCCATGAACCTTACATTTCCAGAAACTACATTCAATTATATTTCCAACAATATATGGTAGGAAATCAGGGGACAACATTTGGGGGTTCAAAACCGGGTTACAAGACAGGTCAATGCTCCTGGAAAAACTCAGCAAGCACATACTACTTAGATCAACCATTTTTCACAATTCCACAACACCACCAACACTTAATTTACTTAGTTCATGGTTCATAACACTCATGGAGATATATATATACTATCCATAATCATAAAAGTCACAATCTCAACATCAAACTCAAGATCCATGTCATCCAATACATATACAACCAAGATTAGCTCATATATACATGGATCTACTACCAAACATTATAAATACTACATAACCAAGAGGGTTTGTGATTTTTTATACCTTTTTGAGCCTCTAAGACCTTGGGTAAGCTTTACAAGCCTCAAGAACACCTTGGATGGTCTTTACAAGTCTTATACTTCAAGATCTAAAACAAGATTTAAGTTAGTCACTATACATCTCCAACTTTCACCATTTTTCTCACCAAGCTACACCTTGAAATAAATTATGAAACTTAGTACATACCTTGACAACACTTAGGAGAGGCTTGGGTTTTAATCTTGAGATTTTTGAAGTAGTGGAAGAGGAGAAAATAATTTTTCTTCTTCCTTTCCTCTTGCTTGGCCGAGAGCAGTTTGCTCCAAGTGGGGGGGAGTTTTCTTGGTTTGTGTTGGGTGTTTGAATGATGATATGTATTATTGTGATATGTATTGATGTGTGTATGTATTGTGTCACATGTTGACACCCTAGGGTTAGTAGACTAGGCATACACCATGCCTCTTTGTCTCCTAGAATAATGCACCAACTAGTCACTTATTCATGGTTACTTTATGCTTTATGCTTTTTGCTTTCTAGTTCATTTCCTAACTAGCTTGTTACATGACACTTGCATGCAATATCCTTCCTTGTATTATTATTTCTCCACCAATGGTTGTCACTTAATCCTTTTTTCCTATCGTATCATAATTAATTCCTCGTAATAATATTTTGTCGCGTAGAGATTTCCCCTATAATTCCTTAAGTACTTAATTGTGTAAATTCCTCGAATGTCCATAATTCCTCGTCATAATTCTTAATAAATCCTTTAATACTCTAACCATTCTTAAATCCCAAATTTTATAAATCTTACTAACAATAAGACTCTTGCCTTCACAATCTTCCTTTTTATCTAACATAATAAATGCAACAACGCAGTTTCTCAGACAATCAATTCTATTAATCAACAGGGATGATTAGAAAGGTTCCATAATGACAATGTCACAAGATATTAAATAAAAGGAAATATTACCAAAAATTAGGGTTCTTACAAATATCGTTTGGAGATATTTTCCGTTATTGATTGATTGAGATTGATTCTTTCCTTGTTTTAGGGAGACGATAAAACTTAGCGGTTAAGTAATAATTATTAATCTGAATTACTAATTAATATTATTAGAAATTTGGGAGGTTATTAGACATGCCAAAAATATGGCATAACAACTAGCCCCCAGTTCTTCAGTGGAGAACTAAAAATTCTTCAAGCTTCCGAATTTCGCGAGTCAACTGAAACAACTGAAAATAGATGATTAGAAAAACACTTAGAGCACCACTATGCTCGTTAGGCGTATGCGGATGCAAGTGTGATAGCATGCGATAACCACTATAAGATATATATATTTGCCAAGGTTTTTAAATGTACGAGTATAAATAATTCGTTTGAAATCCGTTTCGATCCTCATTGTCAAGTTAGGACCTTGGCGTTTGTATATATCCCGAATTGGCGTACGCGCTATTCAAATGTCTAATGCAACCACATAAGGATGTGTCTTCATTTCTGGCTGGACTATGAATAAGAGATGTAGATGTAGTTCTGGCGAACTTCGCATGCGTCCCTTGTTGGGTTAGCTGTGCTATGAAGTCTTAAAGATCATTTGCATAGGGATGCCTCCACCCATTCGATATAGAGATCTCATGGGCCTTCAATAATCCAGAGGGTGCTGCACTTTACTAAGAGTTATAAGGAGAAATTCGTATAACAATGTTTTGAAGGTTTGCTGGATTAACGGAGCAAAATACGGATATTTTGCTAATAAAAGAAGAACAAGGGTTATGGTTTTTGTGTGTTGGTGTGGCTGAACTTGATAGGTGTTTTCAGGGGTGAACTATTTCTCCTCCGTATCAAGGTGCCTACGTACCCTATTTATAGGGATCAAGCCATACATAGTTCATGGAGAAAAAGTTACCTAGACGGGCTAGGGTTTTAAGAGATAAGCCACAGTCAGCCCACTTGTTTAGGGCTGACATGTCAATGAGTCATCAATTCTACCCATGATCCATGGTCCAAAGAAGGAAACCCATGGTCTCGCATGGCTAGAAACGAGGCCTCCCAAACGAAGATAGTAAAGAAGCAGCAAGGGCCTAGCATGCGACCTCGAGGGGTCTGGACATGCGAAGCGGACCCAAGCGCATAGATACTCATGCGACCTCGAGGGGATTGGCCATGAGCCTTCCAGTAAAGAATGAGATAGCAATCCCGTTTTAGTTTGTAGATGTGATGTGATGATATGATCCCTTGGTGGAGATCATAAGGGAGGTGTCCCTGTAGCGAAGTGGCCCTGATAGTGGGCCTTGGTGACCCAATTACCATCTTCTAGGCCCATCATAGGTTATGAACCATTAATTTAGCTAATCAAATCAATTTAGCCATCATGCCAGATTCGGGCATAACAACTACCCCCCGAGTCCATATTGCCATTGAAGATGCGATGTGGACTCAAGAATTAACCAGTTAATGCCACGATGCGATGCCCTGGTTCGATATTTGTATAGACATAACCGTTGGGAACGTCGCGACCCCAAGAATTTGAAGAGGTTTGACAGCGGTCGTGTCTCGAGATATGTATTCAACGGTTGAGATCTTTACACATTTCCCATGTCTTTCTCTCTCCTGATGATTATATATACTCCTGTCACTATCATTTCATTTTTCATCTTTACAAACACATTGTCGAAGTGCTGCCAGTTTGGTCCTGGATCAAACAACAAAAATTTGCAGGCTCTAAGAACAGCGACCCCAACTTTTTCAGATTTTCTTCAATATTCTTCAAGAAAATGTAAGTCTTCATTCCTTCTTAATATGTAGATTGTTGTTCTTCAATATATATGCATAATTAGATGACTTTAATTGCATACGATGCGATCCCATATAACTGCGATCCCATACTGCTAATTTCGCTTTGCGATCTTCTCCTCGCTTAAGTAGATTAACGACCCTTTACTTAAGAGTATAGATCCTTCTTTCTTACTTAGAATAGCGATCCCTAACACGCCTCGTGAGTGAAGTGAATACACGTAGAGCCTTTCTATTTATTTACTCTTTTCTTCCTTTACTCCTTTTTGCTTTCTATAAGGGCACACACTTAATTCTTCACATTCTTTTTCAGATGTCAAACAATGATAGCTCAAGGACGCCTTCCCCCATGCCTCACATTGAGATCAGTGAGAACGCCTCTGCCAATATTGCGAAGGCAGCGAGCACAAGTGAGAGTTCCTTTAGATTATACTTGACTCACAATGGTCCCACGAAGAATACACCAGAGAGGTACCACTGATCTCGTGGCGATCCAAACAACCTTCAAGCTCACGAGACCAATCCCTTGAAGTTCTTCTTGCTTAGAACGAGCCCCAAGTTGCAATGACAGATGCCGAACGAGAAATAAAGGCATTGAAGAAGAAAGGAGAGGAATTTAGCTCGCAAGCAGCACAAATCCTTGCTAGAATACCCCCTCCACAAGCCATGTCACCCATCTACATAAGTGACTCTCCCATAGATTCATTAGGCAAGGCCTACTATGACATTGAAGGAGGTGCAGATAACAAAGCTGACTCCGATGATACAAATTACGAGGAACCATCTTCAGATGATGGTGGTCTTGACAAGGTGTCAAGAGTTGTAAATTTTAAAGATTATGATTATATTCTTGAGGACTCGCCCAATCCTTACATTCCAACCCCTCAACCTAAGCTTGAGGGGGTCATATACGTGGGTGGACCTCGTCCTGAAGACATCGAGCCCGGTTCAAAGGTAAAACCAGATGAGCCTCGCATCCTCGCCTATCGAGATTTATCTTCTACACTGACGGTGAAAACGATCACAGAGGGGGTTGAGAAATTCCGTCCTGAAGGTAAAATTATCCTCCCCAAGAAAAAGATGCGATGTTATCGCTTTAATCATGAAGAGAATTGTAACACCCCCAGATCCGGGGTCAGGAATCTGGTGGTTACGGTCTTACATCCATTCATAATACTTGACTTGAGTCCATAATAAATAAATCACATGCTGTGACCCCACAATAATTACCACTCACACACACAACAGTTATAGACCCAGAGATGAAATTGAAATAAGTCTTACATTAAAGGGTTTACGAATAAAAGTTATTACAATCCCAAAAGGATAACATCATAGGTTTAAAAGTTTTGCCGTTGATTACATTAATTATACATATAGTTAAACAGGAAACAAAAGCTGTCTAACTATGCTACCTCAGCAATGGCGGCTAGCATCTCAGCGGGTAGTCCGGTGGGTCGGGTAACCTGCTTGCGCCGAGTGCGCCTGACGCGAGCCATCTGTCCTAGCTGTTGTTGTGACATAATATAAACAAAGCAAGGGTGAGCGAAAGCCCACCAACAAATATATAACTGAACGATAATTTAAAACAGTTCAAAGCTATCTTTTAAACCATATGCCATGCATTTACAGAAATGATGCCAGTATAATATGAACGATGAAGTTACAAGGTAACTTAAAGTATTTGTTTGAAGAAATATCTGCTACATCAAAGTAAGCGAGATATTATTATTATCGTTAATAAGAAGAGGAACTTGCAAGAAAGGGTTGCAATTCCAGTTATGACTCTTTTCCAACTCTGCCAACAGTAATCATGTTGCAGGAAATAAATGAATTTGGATGATGAACCAATGATGGAGTATTCACCGCGCCCGCTGTTCCAATCTTGATGATCAGTCGAGATCGTACAGCTCAATTTAGATTTACTACCGGTAGAAGGAAGAACTGACGGCTTTACTTGTATACCGCCTTACTAGCTCTCCCCGGCCAACGGTTGGGCCAAGGGGATGGACCGGCACTACTCGGCCTCTTACACGACTCCTAGTTCAAATAGAATTCATGATTCTGAATGTAACGTTCGTCCCCCTTTCCCCAAGTATAATACTTGTTGATAAGACTCCACAAAGTAGTCGTATCTAGTTGGAAAGGAAAATTTACCAATATCTCCCAAGCTATTACTTGGTAACGGATATCAACTTGTTCCAGTAATCTTACCCCTCGAAAGATGAGAAGGTAAGCAATGACTTAATAAGTCAACAGCACCCGAGTTGCGGGTGAAGGGAATACTTTATGACCGGGAAGTCGACAAGATAAATAACATTTTTCCAAGTAAGGTTCCCTTATTATTAAGAAGATAGACTCAAAGATGAATGATGTCTGGGAACCTTTCTTGATATAAGATTAATAATAATATGACTTCGAAATATTTTCTGTAATAATCGAAGAAGATAAACCTTATCGAGGTTATTCTAAGTATGGAATAAATATTCAGAGAATATTTATTGAATTAAAATATTTTACAGAATATTTGGGAATATGAAAGAATATCTTTAATCAGAGTATTTCTCAAAATAATCCCTGAAGAGATATCAGGGGAATATTTATTGAATAAATAAATATTTAAATGAATATTCAAAACAATATTCATTAATTAATAAGACCTGAAAAGAATATTTAAGGTAATAATCATAATTAATTAGGAAATTTAAATGAATATTCAAAAGTAATATTCATTGAATGAATAATATCCTAAATGAATATCAAGTAATATTCATTTAGTAATCCAAGCCTTAAGGAATATTCGAGATAATATTCGATAATTAAATCAAGCTTCAGATGAATATTAAAATAATATTCATCAAGTATTTAATATCTTAAATGAATATTCGAAAGTAATATTTATTTAATAAAATAATAATCTAAAAGAATATCCAAATAATATTCATCTAACAGTCTCATCTTTAGAAGAATATTCGAAATAATAGTCGATAATCAATTCGACTCTGAATGAATATTGAGAAGTATTATTCGTTGAATAGTTAAATTCAAATAATTATTTGAAGTAAGGATCGTTAAAATAATTAGTCCCGAACGAATATTCAAATAATATTCGTCGCCCAAATAATAGAAAATATTTACTTAAATATTTTCTCCCGAGGTAATCTCGATATATCAAGAAATATTGACTCCCGGTCTATATTTGATGAATAAAGATGTATACGCCCTTCTATGAGGGTCTTATAATAACCGGCTTATAACTGATATATAACTATCTAGCTTATAAGCCAACAATAACATTCAGGGAACAAGTATATCAATTCAACTTGAAAGTAGGCATGCATGCAATGGCATATGTATATCAGCAATCATATATATATATATTTATTCAATCACAACAACAGCCTAAAAGAAGGGAATTGAAACTTGCCTGGTAGTCGAGTACGGTAAGGGGTAGTGGTAGCGGGTCCCGGTTCAGCCTGGTGATCTATAAATAGCCAAGGCATTCGGAATTAATCACTTAACATATTAAACGTTAAGTTATACTTAAATCGAAACACGTTCTCGAGTCATCTCGTTATACCCCTTTTAGTGGATTACTTATTATCACTGATCCGACCCGACATTCGTTCGTTAATACGACATGTCACTGCACTTATACTTGGGATATACTTAAGTCATATGAGTTCTAAGGTTGATCGTTACGAACCAATATTTTACTCCGAGTTTTATCGCCCGTTTTCTAAGCGTTTTACCAAAGTTATAAAAGAGTCGTCTTTTAGGGGTTCGTTCTCGTTTAACCTTGACTCGAACATTTTTAATAAATCGAAAAATGCTCTTTTTGACATACGGTTTTCTTTCACACCTTCCTACTTACCCCTAGTATTTATTTACCAAGATTCGCCATGACGTTACATAGCTTACGAGGGTTCAATTTCAGTTACGAACTTTTGTTTACGAATTCGAACTACTTTTAGTAATTTAGTCATAAATCCTAAACCGTAAGTCCGTTTCACGTGATCTTTATATCAAAACGAAGCTTAGAGCATTACCTATCCTATCATGGCAGATAAGGTCTCTGGAAAGTAGGGGTTCAACATGGAAAATGGCATACAAAACATGGTATTGTAAAATCGGGCATTATAACGGCTGTAAATCGAATATCTATCAATTTCGAATCTTCCCATAAACATAGCATCCAACCCAAACAACATATACATGACTTATATACATGAACTGAGGCCAAGCAATGCCTTTCCGTTCATCTAAACTATTTTTAACATTTATCAAAACTACATCATATTCATGCTTATAATCATGCTAATATCACATCTTATACTAAAACCCATCAAGAGCATGCAAAATCTCAAGGTAAAGCCTAGGGTTTAAAGTTGTTATACCTTCCTTGGAGTATGATCTAGCCTCACTATGCTTGGTATGATCCTTAGAAGTGCTTAAGCTTGCTAAATCAAGCAAAGAAATCAAGGAAAAACAAGATTAGTTCATGAAAACACTATTCACCCTCCTCTTAAATCATTTTTTTGAAAATGGAAAAAGAAGAGATTGAAGCTAGGATTTTGAAAAGATAAGTTTTATGAAATGTAAGACTCACCTTAATTATTACAAGATCAATTGATGGTTGGAGGTTGGATTTTGGTTTTGGAATTAAGCTATAGGCCGAATGGAGTGAAATGGTGGAGAATGGAGTATTTGCTTGGTTGCTTGTGTTTGTTCTCATCTAAAATGAATTATTGTAATGTTTGTAGATAATATCTAGCATAAAGTGGCTTTTGATAAAGTGATTTGGTCATTGCATGCATCACTTAATGGACAAGTGTTGATAAATTGTGGTAGGATGAGAGATTAGTCTTAACCAAGTGGTTTGATCTCTAAATATGCTAGTTACTTGTGTAACTAACTAGTTACTAGATATTATCACTTGCACATGCATGTATCTTGATTTCTCTGCTTGATTCTGTGTCCGGTTATTGCTCGTTTCGATTGATCGTTCGTAGGAATATTCCACGGATTTCTAGTTAGGGTTTACCGGGAATCCTCTTTAATATTAATACTTTCATTCTCCATCTTTCATTCTAACTTTCCATTATATATTCCTTTAATCCATTCGTTAAATACTTAAGGCTATCAGTGTCCAGGGAACTCTCGGAGAAAATAAAAGTGCGGTTTTTCAGAATCCGACAGCTTTTACATACACTTATTTTCCCCCTGGATTACTAATACGAACTCGGAAATCCGTTCCGAATACTTCTATATAGCGTCGTCTCATATTATTATGTACTCCCACCAAAACACTATTCATTCTGTATTCTTTACTTGTTCTCTTAGGGTTGTATAATTGTCCGTATTCTCTTTCGATCGTTCCTTAACCTTTTTACGGAACTACTGGATTAATCGTTATCGATCTGGATGACATGAGAGTATTCTCTTGCTTGAAGTTGCCACATCTTATTCCTTTAAAAGATAGATTATTCTTACCTATGTTGTCACCCTTTAGCATTCTTCAAGACATAAACATAATAAAGTCGAATTCTATTCATTCTTTCCCAATTATCAATTATTACACTGTAGCCATATCCACTATTCATTCTTACATCATTAAATACATAAAAGTTTTAATTCCACCCAAAATCTGGGTTCTTACAAGAATGGAGGCAGGGTTCCACGAATGGTGCTAACGGTCCCTTTAATGAAAATTGGTGTCTCATCCCCTCTTCATCCATTTATCAGGGATGTTTGCGAAGTCTACCACCTAGCCCCCATCCAGATTAGCACCAATGGATATAGATCCATGATCGCCCTCTTCATCCTCTATCATAAACTCGGCTACCCCCCACTTGATGCGAGAACCATGGGCTATTTCTTACAACTCAAGCGATGCGGGGCCAACGATTTTGGCTATGTATATTTTTCTGTGTGGCCGGAGTTTAATAAGAAAAACCTTCTTCCTGGTGGAATAAGCAATGCAGGCTCATGGAAAGAGCCCTTCCTTTATATTCACGAGGTCCCTAGAGTTAAAACAAGTTTTAACTATCTTCCTGGTAAGTTACCCATCGAGGCCATAGTTCTTTCATCTTCTTTATTTTCGTGACTTCCAAACTAATTGTTTCAGCATCGCAGTTGGTCCTGTTCACACCGTCTTGAAGGACGAGGAAAAACGACGAGCCAATGAAGTTTTGACCAAATCAACTCGCGAGGAGAGAAACATTAAAACTCTTCTTTCTTTAGAAAACTTAATAGAATGCGGATTCCTCAAGGAGGGAGTAGGTTCCTCCCCTGAAGTGGGACCTTCGAACATGAAGCGATCCTCAAAGAAAAGAAAGTTACGAAAAGAGGCCTCGTCTTCTTATGTTGGGATACCAGAGGTTGAAGTTATGCCTTAACAACAATTTGATTCATAATTATGATACATTTCATTGCATTTCTTTTAGCATTTTTCATGTTGTCTTCGCATATAGAAATCATAGATGAGGGTATCTTCTGGTGTAGTTTAGATCCAGGGATCTCACCCTTTTATCTTGTCATACATTATTTTCATGTTATCTGTCTTCGCACTTCAACCATCATGTCTTGTTAAATGGCCTGGCTTTGTCTCTTTTTTTTTTATTTATGCAGGTATGTCGAACTCGAATAGCAAAGGTCAAGCCCTTCCCTTCCTCGAAGCAAGATCCAGGAAGGGTGTAGCCCCCAAAGCGACCTCCTCAGTGAAAGCTCCTCTTCCTCCAATTAAACCCACAGCTCCTCCAGAGGTCATTGTCAACCCCACTACTCTGTCCAATGTAGCTGGGGATCAGATAGAAAGTTTAGATATGAACCCCTTGAAGCGACCTCGAACAGATGGGTCGAAGGATGGGCCTTCAGGGGTGATCAACGCTACTGCATCTCAGCACCTGTTCGCCACGCTTGGGACCAAGTATTCTGATAAGACTGAAACCTCCAACTGGTGGAAGGCGACTCCTGAGGAAAATGCCACCGCCTTGAATAAATGTCTGGCCGAGGCCTTCATCCGTCAGGTCGCTCATACCAAACATTTCTTTCAATTAGACAAGAAGAACAAGGTGCTTGAGTTCCAAAAGGTGGAGGACAGGTAGTCCCTGGAGGAGACTTTCAAGAAGAAACTCTCTCACAAAACTTTGCAGATTCGCACAGATCTAAAAGCTGCTCGCAGGGAGAGGAATGAGTTTGAGAAGTCCTTGAAGGATCTGCAGAAGTCAAGCGAGGAAACTTCCAAGAAATCTGCTGATGAAATTTCAAAGCTGACAAGTGATCTGAATGTTGTCAATGCTGAGTTGGCAACTTCTGAGGAGACATTCGTGGCCCAGGGTCAGGTCTCTTTCATGAAGGGGTTCATTCGAACGATCCCTGTCTTTGACTGGGACCAGCTTGGGCCAGGAAATGCTGACTTCACAGAGACTCTGAAAAAGCAGATCGCTGATGAGGATGCTAAGGAAGCTAGGTTGGAAGAGGAAGCGAGGCTGGTAGAAGAGGCGAGAGTAGCCAAGGAGACTGCCAATGTCAACCAAACAGAGAACACTCCCAAATGAAACGTCCCTTGAACCTGTTATGTAATCCTCTGAATTATTGAATTTGGGATGCGGGCACCCTTTGAATGCCTTGCGCTTGTAATATTGGTTTCTCCAACTTTCTTTTGATAACTTTTTTAAGAATTGTGGGATCGCATTGCGATCTGTTCATCTGCTTTCATTCCTACTTTTTTGCTCATATCATATTGCACAAGTGATTTGGCTTCGCAGTCGCTAGGCCTCATGTTGATGTCGATTTTACTTTAGCTTTTTCCTCATTTTTTTGAGATGTTGAGATATAAATTGTGCTCGTAGATGCGAAGTGTCTTGACTCTTTAATAGATTTGTGTTCCTTTGCTTAGATTCTTTTGATTGTTGTAAATAGTTTAAGATGCGATCTGCCACATTGAGATCGCTAGATGCGAACTGTTGTGGATCTTGTTTATTTGAATCGGTGTAGCCTTACATTGTTGTGCTGAGCTAGTTTGTTGTAAATTCTAACAAACAAACAAGTAAAGTTTGAATGCAAAATAAAAAGTAATGAATACGAACGAACTCATATATTGATAAAGTAGGGACGAGGCCCTAAAGTTGATAGATGGGGACGAGGCCCAAAGATTCATAAGTAGGGACGAGGCCATAAAGTTGATAGATAGGGACGAGGCCCAAAAGATCATTACATCATAAAGGGGAGGTGTCTATATGATCACTACCCCCCAGTACTTTGTATGAATTATTCATGCTAAGTAGTAGTAGATAGAGACTACCAGGGGCGAAGCCTTTACTGATAGTATTTTCTCAAATGTTCCGCATTCCAAGCTCATGGAATAACTTTGTCCTTCATATCTGTGAGATAGTAGGTCCCTTCTGAAAGAGTAGCATAGATCTTGTAAGGCCCTTCCCAATTAGCACTAAAAACTCCATGACCCGGGACCTTAGTGTTAGGCATGACCCTTCTGAGCACTAGGTCACCTGTGCGTAGAGATCGCACTTTGACTTTTCCATTATAGTACCTCGTTGTTCTTTGTTAGTAAGCTGCGAGTTGTAGCTGGGCCTCGCTTCTCGTTTCTTCTATCATGTCCAGATAAAGTCTGTGATTGACCTCGTTTGCCTCTGGATCGTAATGTTCCCTTCTGAATGACCCTGAACCCACCTCAACTGGTACCATGGCCTCGCATCCATAAGTAAGAGAAAATGGAGTTTCCCCTGTGGTTGACCTCGGGGTTGTGTTGTACGACCACAAAACCCTTGGTAACTCTTCAGGCCAATTACCCTTGCTCTCTTCCAGTTTTGCTTTCAAAGTGTGTTTTATGATTTTATTTACGGCCTCAGTTTGGCCATTCGTTTGAGGGTCACTCACAGCTGAGAAACTCTTTTTTATCCCCAGATTTTCACAGAATTTCTTCATCTCCTTGCTATCAAATTGCTTCCCATTATCTGAAATGAGTTGATATGGGATCCCGTAGTGACACACAATTGCTCTGTACACAAAGTCCTTTAGTTTTTTGGCAGTTATTGTTGTAAGTGGCTCGGCCTCGGCCTCGGCCAACTTTATGAAATAGTCCACGGCCACTACTGCATATTTAAGTCCTCCTTTAGCTTTTGGGAGTTCTCCAATTAGATCAATACCCCATATAGCAAAGGGCCATGGGCTCGTTAGCGAGGTGAGCTGAGAGACTGGGGTGTTGCTGAAGTTAGCGATCCTTTGACAGGCATTGCATTTTCGTGAGAACTCAAATGCATCCTTTTTAAGTGTAGGCCAATAATACCCTTGACGAAGGATTTTCTGGGCTAGCGAACTATCCCCCGAGTGATTGCCACATATTCCTTCATGTACCTCTCTCAAAATATAGTTACATTCTTCACCATCTACACATCACAAAAGCGGGGTGTTGAACCCTCTTCGATACAAGACCTCATCATAAATGACATAACGAGCAGTCTGATATTTGATCTTCCTTCCTTCCTTTTTATCTTGCGGCAGAGCTCCATTTTTCACATATTCCCATATCGGGGTCATCCAAGTCGACCCTGGGGTCGCTATTTCCATAATTAACTCTTCTGGTACACTAGGCTTTGTCTGAATTTCAAGTGGGATAATTCCAAGTAAGGTGGCTTCGCGTCGCGACCCTAACTTTGCTAGCGCATCTTCTCCTTGATTCTTTTTTCTTCTGATATGAACCACTTTGACCTTTTTAAACTCTTTGATCAACCTTTGTGCACATCGTAGATACAGCTCAATCTGCTCCCCTCTAGCTTGCCACCCACAATAGAGTTGATAGGTTACTAGCATAGAATCATTGTAGGCTGTGAGGTTTTCCACCTTCATCACCAGCGCAAGTTTGAGACCAATAATGAGGGCTTCGTATTCTGCTGCATTATTGGAGGCTTCAAAGGCAAAGTGCACTGTACTTTTTATCTTACAGCCTTCTGGAGTTACCAGCTCGATGCCAGCCCCGGCTCCTTCGTTGTTAGATGCCCCATCTACATACAGCTCCCACCACGAGGCTGAATTTTATTTTTTGGCCTCGCTAGCTGTTATTTTTGGAGTTGCTATGATAGCCCAATCATCTCCCTCAGATTGGGGAGGAAACTCCAAAATAAAATCTGTAAGTGCTTGTCCTTTTATAGGGCCACGAGGCTTGAACTCAATGTCAAATTGACTAAGCTCCACTATCCATTTTAGCAGTCTCCCTAAAGATTCAGGCTTGTGCATTACTTGCCTCAGTGGGTAGGCTGAGCGAACCTCAATCTTGTGGGCCTGAAAATATGGCCTTAACTTTTGCGAGGTCAAAATCAAAGCATAAGTGAGCTTCTCCATGTTGGTATAGCGAGTTTCTACATCTAACATTCTTTTGCTAATGTAATACACTGGATACTGAATTTTCTCCTCGTCGCGTACCAGTACTGCACTGATCGCGTGCTCAGACACAGCGAGGTAGATGATGAGGACCTCGCCATTAAGAGGCTTGGAAAGAAGGGGTGGCGAGCCCAGATGCTCCTTTATCTTCTGGAAGGCCTCCTCGCATTGAGAGGTCCACTCAATTTTTTTTCCAACTTTCTTAATTTCCTTGAAGAACTCATGGAATTTGTCTGATGACTTTGAAACGAACCGATTAAGAGCTGCGATCCTTCCTGTTAAACTCTGAACTTCTTTCACGCTTCTTGGGGATCGCATGTCCATCAAAGCCTTTATTTTTGCAGGGTTCGCCTCGATTCCTCTGTGGTTGACAATGAACCCTAAGAACTTTCCAGATTCCACACCAAACACACAATTTTGCGGATTGAGCTTCATCCTATACTTTCTCAAGATATTGAACATTTCAGCCAGGTGAGCGATGTGGTCCCCAGCTTCCTTGGATTTTACCAGAATGTCATCCACATACACCTCCATTGTTTTTCCGATCTACTTTTCGAACATCATATTAACCAGTCTTTGATAAGTCGCCCCAGCATTGAGGAGGCTGAAGGGCATCCCTATGTAATAGTAGAGCCCTCTATCTGTGATGAATGAGGTGTGTTCCTGATCAAGGCCATACATGGGTATTTGGTTGTACCCATAATAAGCATCAATGAAAGAAAGAAGTGCATGCCTCGCTGTTGCATCCACTAATTGATCGATCCTGGGTAAAGGAAAACTATCCTTAGGACAATGTTTGTTAAGATTAGTGAAGTCTACACAGGTTCTCCATTTTCCATTTAGCTTTTTAAGGAGGACAGGGTTCGCAAGCCAGTTAGGGTAAACGATTCCCTAACAAGCCTAACCTCGAGGAGTCTATCCACTTCTTCTTTGAGAGCCTCAGCTCGTTCTCCACTTATGGGTTGTCTTTTCTGTCTGACTCCTTTCTTGTTTGGATCCAAGTTTAGCCTATGACACATCACACTAGGATCGATCCCAACTATATCTTCATGAGACCAGGCGAACACATCAAGATTGGCCCTCAGAAAAGTGACAAGCCTTTCCCTTAAGCCAGGATTGAGCTGCGACCCTATCTTTAACACCTTAGAAAGGTCCTGCACATCAACGAGGATAGGGATAGTATCTTCAGCTGCTCCAGCTCGCTCGACATGCTCTGGGATGCGAGGATCAAGGTCTAGATCATACTCGCGAGCTTGGCTTGCTTCCGCCTCGCAATGACTAATGTTCTCATTTTGAAGTGGGTTGACCCCAGTGCCAGGACTTTGGGTCGCGCCCACATGTCCATATTCATTGATAACAGTTGTTTCTTGTGTGATTCCATTTGGCAGTTCTGTTAATGTGGAGGTTTCTTTTCAAACCCACTTTCCTTTTCGGGCTCGCACAGCTGCTTGCTCTGGGCTTTCCTCATTATCACTGTCCGTAGTTTCTTTAACAATCCTTTCTTGCAGAACCATTACTGGCTAGGAGGTTTCCATTATTAGGGCCCCTGGTCAAGGCTCTACCTAAATACCCAAATTATCAAAATAACCTTCAGGAAGTTCCTCGATAGATATTATATTGCACTCAGCTGAGGGTCGCGAAGCTGACTTCCGAACCGTATCATCCTCCTCGCATTCCATCATGTCTACCACAGATTTATTCCCCCTTTCAGCTATCTTGAGGGCCTTGTTGTAACATTCACGGGACTCATATTGAATTCGCCTAACACACCCAACTCCTTGCGGGGTGGGAAATTTCATAGAAAGGTGATAGATGGAGGTGACCACCCGCATTTCTTTGAGAATAGGCCTTCCTACAATAGCATTATAGGCGGATGGCTGGTCCACCACCATAAAGTTCGCGACCTGTGTGGTAATACAGGGCTCATCCCCTAAAGTGATTGGGAGCCTGATGAGGCCCTTGACATTTACTGAAGCTTCAGTAAAACCATAATGATGTCCCACAATAGGGATAAGGTCTTTGTCCACATGCCCCATTTTTTGGTAGACCTCGTACGTCAGAATATTCACTGCACTCCCATTGTCAACCAGGACCCTGTAAACATTCTGTGATCCAATTCAAATTCGGAAAACGAGGGCATCAGAATGGGGGTGGTGAACCCACTTTGCATCTTCTTCAGTAAACATGATTTTTCTATCCTCCCCCTTAAAGAGCTTCGGGGGTCGCTCCTGTAGGTGATGAACATTAGTGAGGGTTCGCTCTTTAGCCTCGCGAGCATACCTCTCTCTTGCCTTGTTGCTGTCTCCCTCGATATGGGGTCCTCCAATAATTACATGAATACTCCCGCCTCGCGTTTCCCTTTCTTTGTGGGGCTCTTCATTTTGTCTGGGTGGTGGAACATCATTGTAACCGAGATCTGACTTCGCATTATGTTTCTTCACTTCGCGAACTGCCCATTCATACAACTTTCCATCTTGAATTAATTGATCTACTTGATGTTTGAGCTGCCAGCAATTCGTTGTATCATGCCCTGTTTGTTTATGGAAGGCGCATTATTTGTTAGTTTCTGCAGTTCCTTTTGGACCCAATTGTGTAGGTCTCTTGAATACCCCCTTGTTCGCATTGACAGCATAGATGTGATCAATTGGGGCGACCAGAGGGATAAATTTGTCTTCACTCCTTGCAGGGCGAGCTCGAGGAGGGGATCGCCTTGGTGGATTGCGTTCCCTTCTCTTTGGACTAGGGTTTCGATCCTGTCTTCGCCTCGGACTTCGAGAATCCTTCCTTTTCACTCCCCTACTTCTACTTCCACTACTGCTCCTTTCACTATTCTTCCTGAGATCTGCATGTGATTTCTGAACATGCTTGAAGGGCTCAGTGACCCTATGCAACTCTGAAAGTGTGCTAGGGGTTTGCTTTTCAAGTTTCTTCTAGAATTCAGTCCCTTCCCTCACTCCAGCAATAAGGAAATTTTTCACAGCCTCATCATTTGCACCTCGCACGTGTGGCACTTCAGCATTGAATCTCCTGAAATAATCATGAAGAGTTTCTCCTTCCTTCTATTTTATGTTCGCCAACGTAGATACCGGGGGTGCATAGAGCATTGAAGATTGAAACTGTTTGATAAAGATATCTACAAATTGTTCGCAGGAATCGATAATAACCAACGCTCCTAGCTTCGAAAACCACTATTGAGCACTTCCCCTTAGCGAGGGTGCAAACAACCTAGACCTCGCGAGCTGCGACACCTGGTATACATCCATTTCATTGTTGAATCAAATCATGAACTCAACTGGATCGGTATCTCCATTATATGTCATATCTGAATGATTCCCTCGAAACACTGCAAGAAGTGAAGCAGTTCGAATTTCGTGGGTAAAGGGTGAAGAATACTAAAGATCCGGTTCTCATTGATCATCGCATCCAAGGCCCTTTTCAATTCTTCCAGCTTATAGTCTCTCGCTTTGGCTGTAAGAACCCCAAATTTTGGATATAATTAAAACTTTTTATTATGTACTCATGTAATAGTCAATAGTGATTACGACTACGATGTAATGATTGAAATAATGAATGAAGGGAATAGATTTGGATTCAAATGTTTATATGCCATGAAGAATACTATTTGTTGACACTTTAGATAAGAATTATCTATCTCCTAGGGAATTAAGATTTGATAATTCTAAAGAAGAAGATTATTCTTATGTCATCCAAATCGATATCTGTTATTGGTCCAGTGGTTCCGTAAAAAGGTTAAGGAACGATCGAAAGAGATCAGGGACAATTGTACAACCCTAAGAGAATAAGTAAAGAAAAAGGATGAATAGTGATTTTGGGTGGAATTTAGAATATTATTAGACGACGCTATATAGAAGTACCCGGAACGAAATTCTGAGTTCGTATTATTGATCCTGAGAGAAAAAGAATGTATGTAAAAGCTGTCGGATTCTAAAAATGGCACTTTTATTTTCCCCGAGATTCTCAAGATACGGAAATATTTAGAGATTTATTTAAAAAGTTTTGAGAAAGTTGGAATCAAAGATTATAGAAAGGAAGTAAGAATGATTATAGAAATATTAAGGAGGTTTCCGGTGAAACCCTAACTAGAAAACTTTGAGTTATTCCACCGAACGATTAGCGAATTAGGCAATAACCGGACAAAGAAACAAGCAGAGGATCAAGGTGCATGCATGTGTTAGTGGATAAGGACAAGTAACCAAGTAGTTACAAAGGTAGCTAGCATTGTTAAGAAAGCAACCAAGTAAATTGGCTTCTAAGACACACCACACCACAAACTATCAACATGTGTCCTCCAAAAACATCATGCATGACATCTTACCTTTAATAAAGCTACTTTAGCTAAGATATTATCATAACCAAGTGTATCATGCAAGATTATATGAGTTCAAGCCAAACAAAATAAGGCAAAAGAAAAGAAAACAACCAAGAACACAAACTTCCAGTAGAAACAAAGTTTAAAGAAAAATTCATATCTCCATTTCTATCCATGATAAAATCACCAAATTTTAACCAAAGCCTCTCCACTCCATGGGAAATATTCACTCCAAATTTCATAGCAATCCAAGTAGTATAGCCTAGTCAAATCACCTCACCAAGTTGAAGAAGCAAACAGTCCTGATGCTTGACAGTTTCTGGACTGATTTTCAAACGGCCATATCTCCTTCGTTTCTCAATGCAATTTGGTGTTCTTTAGCTTGTTGGAAATCTGGTTAGATGCTCTACAACTCTCCTTTAGGAGCCTTGTCCAAGAAAGCATGGTAAGGGCCTCGTTTTTGCAGATCTTTGAACTGATGAATAGTAATTTTTAAGAACTAACTTTAGTTTTATTGTTTCTTTGGATGATCCAAGCTTGTTTAAGGTGTTCTAAGGGCTATACAAGGTTTTATAAGGCTAGTACATACTCCAAGGAAGGTATATCTCACCTAAATCCTAGATCTTACTTTGAGTTTTATGAAGTTTTGATGAGATCTTAAGTGGGTTGCAAGATGAGTTCTTGATTGTTGTGTTAATAATTGTTTAAGACTTGATTTGTTATGTTTATGTTGTGTGGTGGTCATGAGACCTTACCACTGGCCTTAGAGCCTCTTGAGAGTAGTAAATGATGTTGTTAAGCCATGAGTTGCTTTGATGATGTGCTTGAGGCATATACGAATTTGGATCGTTCGAGTTATAGCCGTCGTAATGCCCGATTTTCGATAACCTTAAAGAATTCATGCATCACAGTAGGGTTAATTGTCTTAACTGGTTATGAACATGACAAGCCCTCGTAGATCTTGAGTCATAGATCGTTTTGGCGAAAGAATCGAAACATTCCAACTTAAGGTTTAGGAGTTATGGTCAAATTACTAAAATTGGTTCGAAACCGTAAGTAAAAGTTCGTAACTTCAATTGAACCCTCGTAAATCATGTTACTCAGTGGTGAATCTTGGTAAATAAATACTAGAGGTCATAAGGAAGGTATGAGAGAAAACCACATGTTAAACGGATCATTTTCTGATTTTATAAAAAAATGTTTGAATCAAGGTTAAACGCAAACAAACCCCTTAAAAGTATAACTTTGTTATAACTTAGAAAACGAACGATAAAAATCGAGGTATAATCTCGGTTCGTAATCGATCGAATTTAGAACTTATACAACTTAAGTATATACCAAGTGTAAGTATGATGACATGTCTTAATAATGAACAAATGTCGGATCGTATCAGTGATAAAAAGGGTTACACTAAAAGGTGTATAACGAGATAATTCGAAAACGTGGTTCGACTTAAGTGAAGTTTATACTTAGACTTTTAAAAGGTGTTAAGTGGTTAATCTCGAATGTTCTAATTGTTTATAGATCATCGAGCAGACCCGGTACACGATATTTCTACCCACACCCGATTACCAGGCAAGTTTCCAATACCTTGGAACTGTTGTTGTGATAATATGTATATCTGTTGTTTATGATACATATGTCATAGCATGCATGCCTATTGTCAAATTATATTATGATACCTGTTCCCCGAATTGATATTGGCTTATAGACTAGATACGAATTATCAGTTATAAGCCGAATTGTTTTGATAAGACCCTTAGCGAAGGGCATATGATATTCATTCTTAAATATAGACCGGGAGTCGGTATTTTGAGATATAGTCGTGGAAACTTGGAGGGATTCCAACGGAAGATTATTATTTATTTTGAGGAATGTTATTATTAAACATTATTTATATTTCCATAAAGTATCAATTATTTGGAAATCTTTCGAGGAATGTTATTCGAGTATTATCTCAGTTGAGAGATATTAAATGAATGTTAATTTCGAATATTCATTTAGAGTTGATTATTTTATGAATATTATTTTGATATTCATTGGAATTTTATTTATTAAATGAATATTAATTTCGAATAATCATTTAAGGTTTTATGTACTTGATGAATATTATTTTAAAATATTCATTGGAAGTTCTATTTACTTAAGGGATATTATTTCGAATATTCCTTTAAAGTTTTGATTACTAAATGGATATTATTTGGATATTCATTTAGAAGATTATTTACTAAATGAATATTATTTTCAAATATTCATTTAAGGTTTGACTTATTTATTGAATATTATTTTAATTGGAGTTTAATTATTTAATGAATATTATTTTGAATATTCATTTAAGGAGGGATTTATTTAGTAAATAATTCTATATATTCATTCGAGGATTACTTACGAGCAATATTATGATTTAATAATATTCCGTAATTATTATTGAGTTAATAAATATACCTGGAATGTTTATTTAATTATTTTAAATTCTTTTTAAAATGATTTATATTATTCGAAGATTATCTTTCACCTCCAAATATTATGTAAAATATTTCAGAGTCTTTTTGCGACTATTTTATCAAGGAAAGGTTCCCGACCCCTTATTTTTCATTTAAATCTATCTTAAAAGGATTTAAATGCTCGTTCAAACTTCCATATTATGGGGAACCTTACTTGAGAAATGTTATTTATCTTGTTGACTTCCCGGTCATAAATCTTGTAAAACTATTCTTTTCACTCGCAACTTGGTTGGTGTTTTTCAATTGAATCTTTGAGTAACCTTCTCATCATTCGAGGGGTAAGATTATTGGAACAAGATGGTTGTTGGGACAATCAGATCTTGGCACTGCGATTTTTGATACACTAAACTAACGAGTACGAATAGAAAAATCACCTTGTTAACGGTTGATTCCATGCTCTTCTATTGTATTCCCAAATTCCCTTGAGCGAAGTGTGGCCTTCGTCTTCTCAAGTTATCCACTCTTCTTGCTCCTGGGTGGCTACTAAATTTTTTTCGACCAACCCCAGCAAGAAGAGAATAAGAATATATATAGGCTACAATAAGGGATCATGGACAATTAGGTTGGGCCTTCTAATTACATCTTAGGCATAGCCCAATGTAATTAAATATTAATTCAATCCACTAAAGAATTAATATTTGCACTACCTTTCCTAATACCGTAATTTAATTAATTAATTCGGTTCCAATATTATTTGCTTATTAAATTCCCCATGTTTAAAATATCGCATGTCCATTAATTAAATAAATGACTGATAATTCATTTAATTAATATCTTTTATCCTTGATCATCCACTCAACCTTTATTTAATTATGCCGGAATAAATCCACCTGCAGGGTTTCACATAATTAAATCTTTTTGAGCTTTCAAGGGGACATCATTAACCCGAATATTATCAGGACATGGATTCCTTCAATAAATAATATTCACCATATATATTATTTCATCACCCAAAATATAATGAAATAAATCAAAAGAATTATTTCATATATAAATCAAAGCATGTAAATAATATACACGTGTCAATTACTATATCTGGATTAAGAACCTAAGCATTAATAATAACATAGAATCTTAGTTCACCTTCTTAATCAGTATAAGGGAACAATTCTAAATTTGATCCTGTTCAATATACACAAAGTATACTAGTATTATTTATTAGTCAATATAAACTAATCTAAATAATACTACAGCCATTCCAGTGGATTGTCTAACTCCACTTGTGCTGTGAACCTTATTATATTATATAAACCGTATTTAATAATCTAATATTATGTATCCCATTTGATACTAGATTATTTATATAATATTTAGACAACATGTAAACATTTAAATGATTCTCAATAAAATAGGCCAGAAATAAATGTATATACTTCAAATAAATATTTTCAGTATACACCAACAATGGTATCCTCTAACAAGCAGCAACTTGGGAGATATGATGTTGAATTTTCCTTTCCAGCTAGATACGACTACTTTGTGGAGTCTTATCTGTTGGGACAATCAGATCTTGGCACTGCAATTTTTGATACAATAAATTAACGAGTACGAATAGAAAAGTCACTGTTGTGGAATAAAAACTAGGTTGAAATTATTGCGGCTGGGGTTTGTATATTTAATGCTAGGGTTCGTGAGCTTCGTGCTTTAATGGCTGCTTCTGCGTTCGAGACTTAAACGGTCCTCACAGAATGCCTACGTATCTCTGTAAATTAGAGAATCAAGCCAATAAAACGTAGTTCTGAGATTAGGGGTCTGACCCTTTATATAGGCTGAAAAGCCTTAGAATTATGGTAGGATTTGGAGACTTGGTGGGCAAGTCTTTGAGGAATGTTCTAGATCTATTCCTTGTAGGAATCAGTTTCCATATTGAATTGGATGCCTTATTGGATAAGTCTGAAGGGGATATTATCCTTATCCAACTCTTATTTGCTGAGCTGTTTATTACCCTTAATAATAATTACGAAATTAATACTGTAATCAGGGTTTTGGGCCGAGCTGGTGGGCCCCACGTTTGGACTATTCTCGGCCTAGTTAATGCCACATTAAACGTGTCTTTAGGGCTTATTTTCAGCCCATATCATTTGCCCCCCAACTTCTAAGGAAAACTGATCAGGTTTTCATAGAAGTTATATTTGTCTTAATCGAGACTCGGGGTCGTTTTTATCCCTTACTTGGGACTTCTTAATTACCCTTATATGGGAATTTTGGTTTACACTAGTGTTTCACAAGTATCGTCTTGGTTGTAAAGTGTGGAGCGACCTACACATTTACGACGATTTGCCTTATTCGAGCCTTTAATTTGTGCTTGCTTTTAGCAACTTCGGCACTTTCATAGAGTTTTTATGCATTATTAACATAAATTACTGCTCAATTTGTCAAGAAAATATTTCTATAACTTTCCTCGTATTTTTCTGTACTTTTCCTAATATTTTAGGAATTTTTATACCAACAGGTATTTTTCGTAATTTTTCCTAATAATTTAGGAATTATTTTATACCAACAGGTATTTTTCGTAATTTTTCCTAATAATTTAGGAATTATTTTATACCAACAGGTATTTTTATTATTATTTTTTTGAATTATTTTTCAATTCCCCAACATTATTTTAAAGGATTAACTTTAAAAAGTCATCCTGGCTAAAATGCTTCCTGGGCGTGGGTACCCCCGCCAAGGAGACACCCTCCTTAGGCACGCCTAGGGGGTTTGGTCTCCTGGGCGTGGGTGTATCTTTGCCCTTTGAAATGCTTCCTGGGCGTGGGTACCCCCGCCGAGGAGACACTTTCCTTAGGCACGCCTAGGAAGTTTGGTCTCCTGGGCGTGGGTATACCTGCGTTCCTTGAAATACTTTCTGGGCGTGGGTACCCCCGCCAAGGAGGCACCCTCCTTAGGCACGCCTAGGGGGTTTGGTCTCCTGGGCGTGGGTATAGCTTTCTTTAAAGAAAATCCAGCTGGGCGTGGGTACCCCCGCCAAGGAGACACCTTCCTTAGGCACGCCTAGGAGGTTTGGTCTCCTAGGCGTGGGTAGAGCCTTCTTTAAGGAAAGTCGAGTTAGGCGGGGTACCCCCGCCAAGGAGACACCTTCCTTAGGCACGCCTAGGAGGTTTGGTCTCCTGGGCGTGGGTAGAGCCTTCTTTAAGGAAAGTCGAGTTAGGCGTGGGTACCCCCGCCAAGGAGACACCTTCCTTAGGCACGCCTAGGAGGTTTGGTCTCCTGGGCGTGGGTAGAGCCTTCTTTAAGGAAAGTCGAGTTAGGCGTGGGTACCCCCGCCAAGGAGACACCTTCCTTAGGCACGCCTAGGAGGTTTGGTCTCCTGGGCGTGGGTAGAGCCTTCTTTAAGGAAAGTCGAGTTAGGCGTGGGTACCCCCGCCAAGGAGACACCTTCCTTAGGCACGCCTAGGAGGTTTGGTCTCCTGGGCGTGGGCATGTCCTTTTAATTGGGCCTCCTGCCTTTAAATTCTGATGGGCTTTTATCCTATTTTCTAAAAATGTCGTAGAACATTCTAGAATTATTTTTAAAATTTGAATTTCATGGGCTTCCCGCCTATTCAAAGGCCCAGTCACCTGTTGACAGCCCATTTACTGGATATAACCGGTTGAGTGACCAACCATGAACTCTATAAAAGAGTAGTGTGCATCCCTCATTTCTCATCTCACTATTCAGCAAAAATTATCTCTCCTTTACCACAAATACTTTTCAAAAAGCTCTGCTAGGGTTCTGTTGCGAGGCGATTTCCGGCGTCTTTGCTCCGCCCTGTTTTCCAGTTTCTGTTTGAAGATCGTTGAATCTTCATCTTCTTCAACCTCTTTTTTCAACATTTCTGGGTTTCAAGCCTTCAAGGGAAGCATATCAATGGAAGACTCTAGCTCTTCAGGCCAGTCACAACTTGCTAACACTTCTACCACCGCTCCACGGCTTACAAGGGGTAAGAACCCTAAAACATCTCTTGTCCATGCCAGTGTTTTTTCCCTTAGAGATCTTTTAAATGAGTTTGGTCAAGCTTTTCCAAATATGCTTCATTTAGATGCTTATGAATATAAATCGAAATACAAACAACATAGGGTAGACATTCTAGCCCAACTTTTTCATATTAATGGGCCTTATAGGGCCGTTGTTCCGGCCTCAAACGAAAGGGCTTGTCACCCAAAGCCTGGGGCCATTAGGATTTATAAAGAGACTTTTTATGCTGGTTTTCGCCTACCTCCTCCTCCTCCTTTTGTTTATCGTCTTTTGGCCGAAGCCCGGGTTTGTCCAACCCAACTTATGCCAAATGCATGGCGTTTTATCTATTGTTTCTTGGTCCAATGTAAGAAACATGGGCTTGAGCCCAGTATTTCTGTTTTTCGGTATTTATTCAAATTTGTCAATTCTTCTGACAATTCGGGCTGGGTCAAAATCCAACACCGTTCTTTAGCCCATTCTTGTTTTGTTTCGGATTCCGCTCCTGATTCACTTCCTAATTGGAAGTAGGAATGGTTTTATATCTTTTTGGATGGGGATGACTGGAACAACTATTTTCGGCCCAACTTCTGTAGAGCCGTTGATGGGCCTGTCAGGAGTTTAAAATTGGGCGTGGAAGAAGAGGCCGCCATAACTTTGTTAACATCGGATAATTTGCATCAATGTGCAAATTTGATTTCTGAAGATTCGTTGCAGGCCCATGGGCTAAGCGATTTGGGCCCTGAGGGTAATTCTCACCTCTTGCTTTGTTAACATTTTATGCTAGATATAATTTTCTAACTTTCTTGTAATCATTTTGCAGCCAAAACTGCTCTGGGAGCAATTTTTAGGCAGAGGGAGACTGCTGCCACTGCTAGGGTGGTAACAGAGAACCCTAGGGCCAAAAGGGCCAGGACAGATGAGGCTTCTCCCGCGGTGGAGCGTGTTCCTGCTTTTCTTCAAGAAAAGCCAGTTCCTATAGAGGAAGACCTCACTCCCTTTACGGTGGGATGGGGTTTATGCAATAGGGACACAGCCGTAGGTGATTCTAGGGCTGCAGCTGAGTGGTCCAGGAGCGTGGTCACTCCACGAGATAGGATTCACATTGTGGAGTCCTCTGATGACTTGCAGATTGAGCTTCTTGGGGCTCAAGCTGTTGCTTCGGTAATTTCTTATTCAACTTCTTTAATTTAATTGCATTTACTTTTCCCTTATTCACTTGTTCCCTTTGCAGATGAACGCCTACCTTCAGGCCGCTGTTCATAACCTGAAGGAGGTGCGTGCTGATAAGACCATTGCTGAGAGGGACAGAGACAGATACTTTGATGCCTCCGAGGCAAACTTTGCTCGTTTTAGGGAGGTGGAGAAGGAGCTGGCTGCTGAGAAGGAGAAGAACAGGAAGCTACAGCTGGAGGTGCAGCAGAACAGGGAACACATCATTGCTGATTACAAGGCTTCTAAGGACTTCCAAGATGTCTTGAATGCCGAGTATGATGCAAACTTTCCTGGCACCTTTAAGGAGTGTTTGGAGGGGATCATTGAGGAGCTGAGTGGGAAGATCGAGGGGGTATCCCTGGAGAAGTTCCCGGTACCTGCTATCCCCGGATTGACAGATACTCTGGAGGTTGCTACTGAGACAGCAGTAGATGGGGACTCTCAACCTACTCAGGATCCACCTTCTTCTCCTGGAGTAGAGACAGCAGATCCTTCTTCTACCCAGGGAGATGTTGTTATTGAGGACTTAGATGCATAGATGGCCCTGCGTGGCTTATTTCTGTTTGTCTTTATTTATTCTGAACTTTTGCCCTTCGGGGCTTATGACTTAACTTATTTATGTAGTAGTTTCTTTTGTTTCCATGTTCTCATTTTTTGCTTATAGTTCGTTAAACTTTAGAATTTCTCAAGTACTTGGCCTCCTGGCTGGTACTAAACTCACAAGCTAGTCCAACATTTGCCTTTCGTGTTTATTTTAACAAAGAGAAATAACTCATAGAGAAAACAGTATAAATTCCATTATGCTGTCAAAAGATATCAATAGAATGGGTTCAACCCTTACATAAATATTCTATCTTCTACTGGGAGCAACATGCTCTAAAATGGTTTCATTCGAACCTTATTCTTAATAAATAGGTAAAAGTCCAAGCCTTTGTCAAAAGGACTTAGACATAATAAACTTTGAGGTTCACAGCATGCCAAGTTCGGGGCACCTCAACCCCGTCCAAGGTTTCTAACTTGTAGGATCCTTGCCCTAACACCTTTCTGACTAGATATGGTCCTTCCCAGTTTGGTGCTAACTTTCCTTTCTGGCCAACTCCTGAGGCTTCAATCTTCCTTAAAACCATATCACCTTGTCGAAAGAATCTTTCTTTAACTCTCTGGTTGTAGTGAAAAGATGCTCTCTTCTGATATTCAGCATTCTTTGCATTAGCTCCATCTCTAACCTCATCAATTAAGTCAAGGGCAAGTCTCATTCCTTCGTCATTAGTTTCTGGCTCATATGCCTCAACTCGAGGTGATGCTTGCATGATCTCTAAAGGCACAACTGCCTCGGCTCCATAAGCCAGCAAAAATGGGGTTGCTCCAGTCGTTACCTTACAAGTGGTACGATATGCCCAAAGTATGGGCAACAATTCATCTACCCAAGTATTCCTAGAGCGTTCGACCCTCTTTTTCAGTCCATCAAGGATAATTCGATTAGCTACCTCAGCTTGCCCATTGGCTTGAGGGTGTGCCACCGAGGTAAAACGGAGCTCAATCGCATTCTCTTCACAATACTTCTTGAACTCTTCATTATTGAACTGTGTCCCATTGTCTGTTACAAGGATTCGTGGGATTCCGTATCTGCAAATTATGTTCTCCCAAAAGAACTGGGAAACTTGCTTGGTGGTTATCTTAGCCAGAGGTTTAGCCTCAATCCACTTAGTGAAGTAATCGATGGCCACTATTAGGAATTTCCTTTGCGCAGAAGCCATGGGAAAAGGCCCAAGTATATCCATTCCCCACATTGCAAATGGAATGGGAGAGTTAATTGAAGTTAAGATCTCAGGCGGTTGCCTCACAATTGGGGCATGCTTCTGGCATCACTCGCATCTCTTGACATAGTTTTGTGCATCAGCCAACATCTCCGGCCAATAGAACCCTAAACGAATTATCTTGTGAGCTAGGGCTCTGCCCCCCAAGTGTTGGCCACAAATCCCTTCATGAACTTCTTCCAATGCTTCTCTTGCCTCTTGAGGCCTTAAACATTTCAAGTATGGGATGACAAACGACCTCTTATACAAAATGCCTTCAATCAAAGTGTATCTCAATGCTCTTACTGAAAGTTTTCGTGCCTCCAAGGCATTGTCTGGGAGCCATCCGGTCTCAAGGTGTGCCTTGATAGGGTCTATCCAAGAGCCTCCTATATCGATTGGTGCCATTAACTTTGAATTAACGGTCGGGGCCTTCAAGACCTGAAAATAGACACTCCCAGCATAATTTTCTATCTCGGAAGAAGCAAAT
The DNA here is from genome assembly GCA_036435485.1 of Saposhnikovia divaricata. Classification (NCBI taxonomy): domain Eukaryota; kingdom Viridiplantae; phylum Streptophyta; class Magnoliopsida; order Apiales; family Apiaceae; genus Saposhnikovia; species Saposhnikovia divaricata. The sequence continues at coordinate 136,341,382 of CM071599.1, read as the reverse complement.
TTAGATAGGGCATCGGCCTTAATGTTTTCCTCTCTTGGAATGTGCTCAACATAGCACTCCTCAAACTGGGACATAACAGCCTTTACTACTCTCAAGTATTTTGCCATAGTCTCATCCTTAGCCTCGAATTCACCATTTACTTGTGATACCACAAGCCTTGAATCTCCACAAACTTTGAGATTCTTGACCCTCATAATTCTGGCCAAGCCCAAACCAGCTATCAATGCCTCATACTCCGCCTCGTTGTTGGTAGTAGGGAAATCCAACTTTAAAGCGTACTCAACTGTGAACCCATCGGGGCTTTGCAAAACCAAACCTGCACCACTAGATTTTGTTTTTGATGCTCCATCAAAATAGAGCACCCAATATTCCTTCAGATCGGGTGTAAGTTTTTCTTCTTTTTCCTCTTGCCCAGGGGTAGTCATTATCTCTTGCCCCCCGACTTCTTGGTTGTTAATAGTGCATTCAACCCCGAAGTCAGCTAATGCCTGAGCTTTGATAGCTGTCCGAGGCTTGTATGTGATGTCAAACTCTCCTAACTCAATCGCCCATTTGATTAGCCTTCCACTGGCCTTTGGGCTATGCAATATGTTCCTCAACTGCTGGTTTGTCAGAACTTGAATCTTATGTGCCTGAAAGTAAGGCCGCAGCTTTCTTGAGGCAGTTACTAATGCCAAAGCAAACTTTTCTATGGGTGAGTAATTCAACTCAGCCCCATGCAACACTTTGCTCACATAGTAGATAGGTTTCTGGACCTTCTCCTCTTCCCAAATAAGGACAGCACTCAGGGCTTGTTCGGATACCGCCAGGTATAAACTAAGAATCTCCCCAGGACTTGGTTTGGTCAACAACGGGGCTTCAACCATGTACTTCTTCAGTTGCTCAAAGGCCTCTTGGCTCTCAGGTGTCCACTCAAAATTTTTCACCTTTTTTAACGCTTGGAAGAAAGGCAAGCATTTGTCTCCAGACTTGGAGATGAATCTTCCTAAAGCTGCAACTCGTCCTGTCAACCTCTGCACATCTCTTATAGAGCGTGGTGGCTCCATGTCTAAAATTGCCTTGATCTTGTCAGGATTGGCCTCAATGCCTCTTTTTGAAACCATCAGCCCTAAAAACTTCCCAGATCCAACGCCAAAAGCACACTTGGCGGGATTCAACATCATCTTATGGTGCCTCAGCACTTCAAATGCCTCTCCGAGGTGCTTGATATGATCAGCCTTAAGTAGGCTCTTGACTAACATGTCATCAACATATACCTCCATGGTTTTTCCAATCAGATGGGCGAATATCTTATTCACCAATCGTTGGTAAGTAGCTCCTGCATTCTTTAGACCAAAAGCCATGACAAGATAACAGAAGACACCAAAGTCAGTTATGAAAGATACCTTAGGTATGTCATCCTTGTGCATCTTAATCTGATTATAGCCGTTGAATCCATCCATGAAGCTTAACATCTCATGTCCAGCTGTGGCATCTATCAACATATCAATCCTCGGCAGGGGAAAACAATCTTTTGGGCATGCATCATTCAGGTCAGTGAAGTCTATACACATTCTCCACTTCCCATTTGCTTTCTTGACCATGACTGGGTTCGCTAACCATTCAGGAAACTGAATCTCTTCAATAAAACCAGCTTCCAAGAGCTTATTCACTTCTTGCCTAATGGCCTCTTGCCTTTCCGGAGCAAAGTTTCTCTTCTTCTGCTTTATTGCCTTCCTTTTGGGATCAACATTTAACTTATGAGTTATGAGTTGGGGGTCAATCCCTGGCATATCAGCTGCTGTCCAAGCGAACACGTCGCTATTCTTCTGTAAGAATTCTATTAACTTGCCCTTCAGGGGTTCTTTCAGAGATGCTCCAACATAAGTAACTTTTTCAGGATCATTAGGTTCTAGAGGTACGGGAATCAAATCCTCTGCTGGCTTCCCTCTATGCTCTTCATCATTGCGGACATCCATGTCTTCAATCGGAAGGACCTGCCCCCCGACTCCATCGGCCCTCAGTGCGGCCACATAGCAACTTCTTGCCATCTTCTGATCACCCTTTTGTTCTCCGACACCATTCCGTGTCGGAAACTTAATTTTCATATGATAGGAAGAGGCCACAGCCTTAAACGCATGAAGTCCAGTCCTTCCAAGGATTGCGTTGTATGTTGATGCTGCCTTGATCACCAAGAAATTCAACATCTGAGTCGCCTCTTTAGGCTCCTGCCCAATAGTCACGGGTAGCTGAATAGTCCCTTCAACGTTGGACTCCACTCCGTTAAACCCGTATATAGGCATGTTTGTAGGGGTCAGTTGAGAGTCGTTGTAACCCATCTTTACAAATGCATCATGAAATAAAATATCCACAGAAGCCCCATTGTCTATCAAGACTCGTTTTACTTCTGAGTTTCCAATCACGGGAGTTATGACCAGCAGGTCGTCATGGGGGAATTTCACCCCTTCCAAGTCTGAATCATCGAAACCAATTACCATCTCGGTTTTAGCACGCTTCGGGGCTTCTCCCACAATGTGCATTACTTCTCTAGCATAAGCCTTTCGAGAATTCTTAGTCGTGCCAGCTGCTGTCGGACCTCCCCAAATCATATTGATAACTGCCCTTCGCGGCTGTGGATTGCGATCATGGTTGTCATCCCTCCTGTTATTATCTCTCCTTTCATTGTCCCTTCTCTGGTTCCCACGGTCATCACCCTTGGTGAACTGACTTAGTTTTCCTCTTCGTATTAAGAATTCAATCTCATCCTTGAGTTGCCTACAATCGTCGGTGTCATGTCCCACATCTTTGTGGAACCTGCAGTATTGCTCCTTATTTCGCTTAGCTGGGTCTCCTCTAAGTGGCTTCGGCCATCGGAAGTCCTTTTCCTTTTCAATGTCCAACAGGATCTGGCTTCTTGGAGCATTAAGTCTGGCATACTCGGAAAACCTTGGACCCGAGTTCTTTTTTGGAGCAGATTCAGAGTCTCTGCTAGCTCGGGGATACTTGTCCCTAGCATCGTACTCTTGTTCTTGCTTCCGCTTGTTCCCTCCATTGCCCAACGCGGCTTCTTTCTTGATGCTGTCCTTAGCTTTTATATACTTGTCCGCCCTTCGTTGAAGTTCATCCATGCTTTCAGGGGGGTGTTTTGCCAACGACCTCTTAAAAAAGAGATCCGTGGTTCCATGCTGCAAGGCTACCATGGCCACCTTATTTTCCAAATCGGTGATATTCAGGGTTTCCTTAGTGAATCGCTTGATGTAATCTCTTAAGTTCTCATTATTTCCCTGTGTTACATACATAAGGGATGCGGAGCTTTTCTCGTGAATTCTTCCGCTAATGAATTGACTGACAAAAGCGGTACTCAACTCCTTGAAAGAGCTAATCGAGTTTGGAGGTAAACGACTATACCAACGTTGCGCCATGCCCGACAGGGTTTGGGGGAACGCCCTACACTTAAGGGCATCGTTAGCAGGCTGCAGTAACAATGCGCTTGTAAACGTTCTCACATGAGTTGCGGGATCCCCCGTTCCATCATAAGCTTTGATCGTGGGCATCTTAAACTTTCGGGAGATATGTGCATTCATCACCTCCTCAGTGAATGGAGGGGTCGGATCATCCAGATCTCCTTGTAGCATCAAATCTCTAGGATTATTCTTGGGGAGTTCCACCCTGGTAGTTCCTCTGGTTGGGGCTTCAGCCCTTCGGTGTCTCCTTGAAGACCTCTCCAGATCTATGAAGGGAATCCCTCCTGAAGTCGGAGGAGGTCGAGTCTGATCAGGGTTCTGTCTCTCTAGCTCCCTTGCTTGGTCGTCCTTCAGCTTCTAAATCTCGGCTTCATAATCCTTAATTTTCTCTGCAATTGTTAAAGGACCATCTCGATTTGATGGATTCCTCCTCAGAGGTTCCTTACTAGCGCGTCGCCTCCTTGGGGCTTCGTCTCGATCATCGTCTTCAGATGACGAGTCTCCGGTATAAGGACCAGAGTAATCATAGTATCCTGGTTGAGGAGGAGCCGGGCCTCTAAGATAAGGGGATTGTTGTTACCCATGGATCAACCGAGCATGACCGCTTGGTCCTGGATCCCTTGGATCTTGGGGGTAATTAGGCAGCCCATACATTGGGTTGGTGTTGACAGGGAGCGAAGAAGTGGAGAGACTGTGAAGCGGCGGGCGGCTGCTCAGAGGGAGAGGAGAGACCACCATCTGGAGCGGGTTAGTCTCCTGTCCTAGAGGGACGATTACAGGTTGAGATCTTTCAGCGGGGGGATCCGTCCCTTGTGGTTGAGAGGCCTGACTACGAGGGTTTGTTTCCGTCAATGGGGGTACAGACCCTGGCCCTGTACCAACAGGAGGAGCAGCGATCGGTGGAACGATGGTTCCAGAGGTAGCCTCGGTTGAGACCGGTGTTGTTCTTCGAGTGGTAACCATGGTTGATGTCTTCTTCCCACACACGGCGCCAAATGTTGTGGAATAAAAACTAGGTTGAAATTATTGCGGCTGGGGTTTGTATATTTAATGCTAGGGTTCGTGAGCTTCGTGCTTTAATGGCTGCTTCTGCGTTCGAGACTTAAACGGTCCTCACAGAATGCCTACGTATCTCTGTAAATTAGAGATTCAAGCCAATAAAATGTAGTTCTGAGATGAGGGGTCTGACCCTTTATATAGGCTGAGAAGCCTTAGAATTATGGTAGGATTTGGAGACTTGGTGGGCAAGTCTTTGAGGAATGTTCTAGATCTATTCCTTGTAGGAATCAGTTTCCATATTGAATTGGATGCCTTATTGGATAAGTCTGAAGGGGATATTATCCTTATCCAACTCTTATTTGCTGAGCTGTTTATTACCCTTAATATTAATTACGAAATTAATACTGTAATCAGGGTTTTGGGCCCAGCTGGTGGGCCCCACGTTTGGACTATTCTCGGCCTAGTTAATGCCACATTAAACGTGTCTTTAGGGCTTATTTTCAGCCCATATCAGTCACCTTGTTAACGGTTGATTCCACGCTCTTCTATTGTATTCCCAAATTCCTTTGAGCGAAGTGTGGCCTTCGTCTTCTCAAGTTAACCTCTCTTCTTGCTCCTGGGTGGCTACAAAATTTTTTCGACCAGCACCCAGCAAGAAGAGAATAAGAATATATATAGGCTACAATAGGGATCATGGATAATTAGGTTGGGCCTTCTAATTACATCTTGAGCCTAGCCCAATGTAATTAAATATTAATTCAATCCACTAAAGAATTAATATTTGCACTACCTTTCCTAATACCGTAATTTAATTAATTAATTCGGTTCCAATATTATTTGCTTATTAAATTCCCCATGTTTAAAATATCGCATGTCCATTAATTAAATAAATTACTGATAATTCATTTAATTAATACCTTTTATCCTTGATCATCCACTCAACCTTTATTTAATTATGCCAGAATAAATCCACCTATAGGGTTTCACATAATTAAATCTTTTTGAGCTTTCAAGGGGACATCATTAACCCGAATATTATCAGGACATGGATTCCTTCAATAAATAATATTCACCATATATATTATTTCATCACCCAAAATATAATGAAATAAATCAAAAGAATTATTTCATATATAAATCAAAGCATGTAAATAATATACACGTGTCAATTATTATATCTGGATTAAGAACCTAAGCATTAATAATAACATAGAATCTTAGTTCACCTTCTTAATCAGTATAAGGGAACAATTCTAAATTTGATCCTGTTCAATATACACAAAGTATACTAGTATTATTTATTAGTCAATATAAACTAATCTAAATAATACTACAGCCATTCCAGTGGATTGTCTAACTCCACCTGTGCTGTGAACCTTATTATATTATATAAACCGTATTTAATAATCTAATATTCTGTATCCCATTTGATACTAGATTAATCACAATATATAATATTTAGACAACATGTAAACATTTAAATGATTCTCAATAAAATAGGCCAGAAATAAATGTATATACTTCAAATAAATATTTTCAGTATACACCAACAATGGTATCCTCTAACAAGCAGCAACTTGGGAGATATGATGTTGAATTTTCCTTTCCAGCTAGATACGACTACTTTGTGGAGTCTTATCTGTTGGGACAATCAGATCTTGGCACTGCGATTTTTGATACAATAAATTAACGAGTACGGATAGAAAAGTCACCTTGTTAACGGTTGATTCCACGCTCTTCTATTGTATTCCCAAATTCCCTTGAGCGAAGTGTGACCTTCGTCTTCTCAAGTTAACCTCTCTTCTTGCTCCTGGGTGGCTACAAAATTTTTTCGACCAGCACCCAGCAAGAAGAGAATAAGAATATATATAGGCTACAATAGGGATCATGGATAATTAGGTTGGGCCTTCTAATTACATCTTGAGCCTAGCCCAATGTAATTAAATATTAATTCAATCCACTAAAGAATTAATATTTGCACTACCTTTCCTAATACCGTAATTTAATTAATTAATTCGGTTCCAATATTATTTGCTTATTAAATTCCCCATGTTTAAAATATCGCATGTCCATTAATTAAATAAATTACTGATAATTCATTTAATTAATATCTTTTATCGTTGATCATCCACTCAACCTTTATTTAATTATGCCAGAATAAATCCACCTGCAGGGTTTCACATAATTAAATCTTTTTGAGCTTTCAAGGGGACATCATTAACCCGAATATTATCAGGACATGGATTCCTTCAATAAATAATATTCACCATATATATTATTTCATCACCCAAAATATAATGAAATAAATCAAAAGAATTAGTTCATATATAAATTAAAGCATGTAAATAATATACACGTGTCAATTACTATATCTGGATTAAGAACCTAAGCATTAATAATAACATAGAATCTTAGTTCACCTTCTTAATCAGTATAAGGGAACAATTCTAAATTTGATCCTGTTCAATATACACAAAGTATACTAGTATTATTTATTAGTCAATACAAACTAATCTAAATAATACTACAGCCATTCCAGTGGATTGTCTAACTCCACCTGTGCTGTGAACCTTATTATATTATATAAACCGTATTTAATAATCTAATATTCTGTATCCCATTTGATACTAGATTATTCACAATATATAATATTTAGACAACATGTAAACATTTAAATGATTCTCAATTAAACCGGCCAGAAATAAATGTAAATACTTCAAATAAATATTTTCAGTATACACCAACAATCTCCCACTTATACTCAAAATATTCTATGAGTATATCAGTGTTTATTTAATCCACTATTACACAGAAAACTATGTGTCCATCCATCTGACTCCTATCGCTTCCACATGCCTGTCAAAAACCTTGGCTGGCAAACTCTTTGTGAAAGGATCTGCCCGGTTGTCTTCTGATGATATGTGAGCCACAACTATATCTCCTCGCTTTACGATTCCTCGTACGAGATGATACTTACGTTCAATATGTTTAGCTGCTTTGTGATCTCGCGGTTCCTTCGAATTTGCCACAGCACCAGTGTTATCACAATACACTGTCAAGCTCCTAGGCAAATTAGGTACCACATCCAAGTCCAAAAGGAAGTTCCTGAACCATACAGCCTCCTTTGCAGCCTCAGAGGCCGCCACGTACTCGGCTTCCATGGTAGAGTCTGCAATGCATTTCTGCTTTACACTCCTCCATATAACAGCTCCACCTCCCAAAGTAAAAACATATCCCGAGGTCGATTTCCTCTTATCCCTATCTGATTTGAAATCTGAATCAGTATATCCCAAAGGAAATAGATCTGAGGCCTTGTAAATTAACATATACTCCTTAGTCCTTCTCAGGTACTTGAGTATAGTTTTTACTGCACTCCAATGTTCCTGACCTGGGTTCGACTGATATCTACTAACCATGCCTACAGCAAAGCAGATGTCAAGCCTCGTACATAACATAGCATACATTAAGCTTCCACATGCCGAAGCATAAGGAACTGCTTTCATGCTCTCTATATCCTTAGGTGTCGAAGGACACTGCTCCTTGGATAGAGCCACTCCATGCTTAAAAGGTAGAAAACCTTTCTTAGAGTTCTGCATGTTAAAACGAGCTAATACTTCATCAATGTAGGGCTCTTGAGATAAAGCCAACATCCTTTTCTTGCGATCCCTTATTACTTTGATCCCAAGGATGTATGCCGCTTCACCTAAGTCCTTCGTTTCAAATTGTTTGAACAACCATGCCTTTACTGATGACAACATCTTAACATTGTTTCCAATGAGTAAAATGTCATCTACATACAGTACTAGAAAAACCACTGCATTACCCTCACTTCTCTTATACATACATGATTCGCTTGGACTTTGATCAAATCCATATGACTGGACTGCCTGATCAAAACGAATATTCCAGTCCCTAGAAGCTTGTTTTAGCCCATAAATAGACCTCTTAAGCTTACAAACAAGATGCTCTTGGCCTTCCTTAATGAATCCTTTTGGTTGTTGCATATAGATGGTTTCCTCAAGACTTCCATTAAGGAAAGCTGTCTTGACATCCATTTGCCAAATCTCATAATCGAGATGAGCTGCTATAGATAAAAGAATCCGGATCGACTTAAGCATAACAACTGGCGAAAAGGTTTCCTCATAATCGATCCCTTCTTTCTGAGTATACCCTTTCGCAACAAGTCGTGCTTTCCAGGCTTTCTCCTTTTTGTCAGATCCTCTTTTCTTCTTGTAGATCCACATACATCCAATGGGTTTTACACCTTTGGGTGGTTCCACGAGCTCCCAAACTTGATTAGAATACATAGATTCCATCTCAGATTCCATTGCCTTTTGCCAAAGATCTGCATCTTTATCTAGAATTGCTTCTTCGTATGTGCTGGGATCATGTTCACCAGAGACCAAGTCCGAGGACTCTCCCAAAAACATGAATCTATCAGGTTGTTGAACAACCCTCCCACTACGACGAAGCACCGGTGTGGTATTAGTGATAGGTTGTGCATTTTCTTGTGGTTGATCTACTTGTACTATTGGCACTTGGGGATTATCTGTCCCTCCCACTAGTTCCTCTAAAACGATACTACTCATGGGTTTGTGTTTCATTATATAGTCTTCTTCTAAGAATCTAGCATTGGTGCTAACAATGATATCTCGATCCCTAGGACTATAAAATGAATAACCTTTCATTCCCATGGGATAGCCTACAAAAAGCCTTACTTCTGTACGAGATTCTAACTTGGTCGCGTTCTTGTTCAGCACATGTGCTGGACAACCCCAAATCCGAATATGTCTTAGACTTGGTTTGCTACCAGTCCACAATTCTATTGGAGTCTTGGGAACCAACTTAGATGGTACCAAGTTCAGAAGGTAAGCTGCTGTTTCTATAGCACATCCCCAAAACGACTTGGGTAAATCTGAATAACTCATCATCGATCTAACACTCTCTAAAAGAGTCCGATTCCTTCTCTCTGCTACACCATTCTGCTGAGGTGTGCCAGGTGCAGACAACTAGGATGTGATCCCATTTTCTGATAAATATTCCCTAAATTCTCCAAGCAAGTATTCGCCACCACGATCTGATCGTAGTGACTTGATACATTTTCCAAGATGTCGCTTCTCCGCACTTGCTTTGTACTCTTTGAATTTTTCAAAGCACTCAGACTTACGGCGCAACAAATAAATGTACCCATATCTAGAATAATCGTCAATGAAAATGACAAAATACTCATAACCTCCTCTTGCTTGGATACTCATAGGTCCACATAAATCAGTATGAACCAATTCTAACACTTCTTTAGCTCTATTCCCCTTTGATTTAAAAGGCCTATTAGTCATCTTACCTTCCAAGCAGGATTCACAAACCGGAAATGGCTCCACTGCCAACGAGCCTAATGGCCCATCTACTACCAGTCTTTGAATCCTCCTCAAGTTAATATGACCTAATCTTAAGTGCCAAAGATATGTTTGGTTCAATTCAGAAGGTTTCTTTCTTTTATTTGAGCTAGAAAGAATGTTATTAGTTTCCTTATGTTGCAGCATTGGTTGGATAGGATTAATAATATATAAATTGTCTTGCAATGTACCAGAACATATAACTCGTTTATTCATCATAATAGAAACATTACGATCCAAACAAACATTATAACCATCCATGGCAAGTTTAGAAACCGAAATTAAATTCCTTCTAAACGAAGGTACATAAAGACAATTGTTCAAAACCAAAATCCTATCATCGCCAAAAGATAATGTAATTATTCCAACTGCAACTACTGCTACTTTCGTAGCATCTCCCATGAACACATATATCTCGCCATCTCTAAGCATTCTGGATTGCTGGAACCCCTGCATAGAGTTACAAACATGGTCAGTGGCTCCTGTATCTACACACCAAGTGCTCGTAGATGTAGCCGCTATATATGTTTCTGTAACTAGAGAAAGAGACATACCAGTATTGTTTGTCTTCTTAGGAAGAGGACAATCCTGTTTCCAGTGACCTGACTGCTTGCACCTGAAGCACTTGCCCTTAGGCTTTTTCACACCACCTTGAACTCCCACTGCGTTAGCAATCTTTCCAGCTTTCTGTGTCTGAGTCTTTTTCTTCTTCTTACCTTTCGGCTTAGATGAAGAAGCTTTCTCGGCCACATTCACTTGAACATTCTGCTTAAAGAGTCCTTAAGCTGCCTGAAGTTCTGTCAGAAGTTCCGCGAGACTATACATCCTTTTGTTCATGGTGTAATTCAAGCGGAACTGCTCAAAACTTTTGGGCAAGTTCATAAGGATGATATCGATCTGGGTTTCCCCATCAATATCAGCACCAAGGATCTCCATCTCATTCAGATGAGACATCATTCTGAGAACATAATCCCTTACAGGTGTTCCTTCAACCATCTGAGTGTTCATTAAAGCCTTCATTGCTACTTGCCTAGCAGCCCTATTCTGTTCTCCAAAAAGTTCCTTGAGATTAAAGAGCATATCTGAAGCAGTGGGCATAGCCTGATGCTGATGGTGCAAAACACCCGACATTGCTGCCAGAATGTAACATCGCGACATCTCATCAGCCTTAATCCACCGCTTATAATACTCCTTCTCACTTTCAGGAGCATCTTCAGCAGGCTGGTCTGACTTGGGTTCATAAGTACAAAATTTTTACTCCTCAGCAGTCAACACTATGTTCAAATTACGTTTCCATTCAATATAGTTACGTCCAGTAAGTTTGTTATCCTTAAGTATGGTGAATAGTGGATTAAAGCCCATAGTGATCTAAGCCTGAGAATCATACATGTAACACATAATCAGATAGTTGCATAAATCTTAAAACCTATTGGTTTCCTCTAACAATTAATTAAAATTAATGCATTAATATTTAAACACCATAAGTATCTGGTACGCCACGATGGGTGACATATATACCACTTAAATTCGTTTAAATATTACTTCGGTCCTATTACTAAATAATACGCCACGTTAGGGTGGACTATATATTATTTTTCATAGCTAAGTGTATACCATTATTAAATATTAAATTAGTAAAAAGACTGGATACCACCATTAAATATTTCAAATCAATAATCGATAATAGGATAATTCCCATATCGGGGGGAGCATTGTCAAGAGGCATCACTTAAGACCCCTTTCTAGACAGAATCATCCTTTCTCTCAATATCAAAATCTATATTCAATCAGTGGTACCCTTCTAATTAACTGAATTCTATGAAACTTGGTACGCCACGATGGGTGGCATGTATACCTTTCAATATTCGTAATTAATTTAGGAAGTTTGTTCTAGTAATATCCATAACACTACCTGACACCATAAATCATACGCCACGATGGGTGGCATGTATATAATTTATGTTCGTCTCGGTGTTAAATTACATACAAACAATAATGGAGACCATGGGATTTAATTCCTAATTAATTCACTCACCCACTTAGAATTTTTATTTAAAATTGAGGAATTTTATCTAGATGCATCGCCCTATGTTATTATTTCGAGGTCTACATGTTATAAAAATAACAAAACAAAGAACACATAACATAGCAGCATGCATCATAAAATTAAAGCAATAAATAAAATTATTGTCCATGTCGTCCTAATTATGTTAAACATGCAATTAAAATTACACACATAATTAACAACACACATAATAATTATTTAAAGCAATAATTAAAAAATTAAATAGCGGAATTAAAATTAAAAATATAATTTAAATCCACTATTATGGCCCCTTGAAAAAAAATAAATTTCCAGCCCTTTATTTTGCTGAAAAAAACATTTTTCTGCCAAAAACATTGCTGTTGCGCATTCACGGCCTGCGTTACACCCTGTTTCATCCTGTAACGCAGGACAGACCTGCGTTACACCTTGTTTCATCCTGTAACGCAAGGCAGACCTGCGTTACACCCTGTTTCATTCTGTAACGCATGACAGACCTGCGTTACTGACATTTGTCCAGAATTCTTTTTTTTTTTTGCGCGGCTTGCTTTTGATCTTCCCAGACTTCTGTCGACTTCAGCAAAAAACAAATACAGCCTCCAGCCATTAACCAGCTACGCAGCGGAATAATTTGTTTCTCCGATTTGATTTCCGATCGCACATAATTGTTACAAAATTCCCGGATCTTGTTAAAATCCAACAAACAATTACAAAAAAATAGATCTAATACAAAACTAATTTTGTAAATCTATTCTAACACGATCAACCCTCGTGTTTTACAACCACGATAAACCACGTGGAAACCAAACAAAATAACCACGATTAAACCACGTGGGATCCAAACACATAATTAAAATTACATGGCCATAATAGTGGATACTAAACAACCTGCAAAAGATTGTTATCCAAGAACACCACTATACACATGCATATATAATTACGACATGGACATCGTATCAAAATTCGCAGAACCAATGAACCAGGCTCTTGATACCAATTGTTGGGACAATCAGATCTTGGCACTGCGATTTTTGATACAATAAATTAACGAGTACGAATAGAAAAGTCACCTTGTTAACGGTTGATTCCACGCTCTTCTATTGTATTCCCAAATTCCCTTGAGCGAAGTGTGGCCTTCGTCTTCTCAAGTTAACCTCTCTTCTTGCTCCTGGGTGGCTACAAAATTTTTTCGACCAGCACCCAGCAAGAAGAGAATAAGAATATATATAGGCTACAATAGGGATCATGGATAATTAGGTTAGGCCTTCTAATTACATCTTGAGCCTAGCCCAATGTAATTAAATATTAATTCAATCCACTAAAGAATTAATATTTGCACTACCTTTCCTAATACCGTAATTTAATTAATTAATTCGGTTCCAATATTATTTGCTTATTAAATTGCCCATGTTTAAAATATCGCATGTCCATTAATTAAATAAATTACTGATAATTCATTTAATTAATATCTTTTATCCTTGATCATCCACTCAACCTTTATTTAATTATGCCAGAATAAATCCACCTGCAGGGTTTTAAATAATTAAATCTTTTTGAGCTTTTAAGGGGACATCATTAACCCGAATATTATCAGGACATGGATTCCTTCAATAAATAATATTCACCATATATATTATTTCATCACCCAAAATATAATGAAATAAATCAAAAGAATTATTTCATATATAAATCAAAGCATGTAAATAATATACACGTGTCAATTACTATATCTAGATTAAGAACCTAAGCATTAATAATAACATAGAATCTTAGTTCACCTTCTTAATCAGTATAAGGGAACAATTCTAAATTTGATCTTGTTCAATATACACAAAGTATACTAGTATTATTTATTAGTCAATACAAACTAATCTAAATAATACTACAGCCATTCCAGTGGATTGTCTAACTCCACCTGTGCTGTGAACCTTATTATATTATATAAACCGTATTTAATAATCTAATATTCTGTATCCCATTTGATACTAGATTATTCACAATATATAATATTTAGACAACATGTAAACATTTAAATGATTCTCAATTAAACCGGCCAGAAATAAATGTAAATACTTCAAATAAATATTTTCAGTATACACCAACATTATCAACAAGTATCATACTTGGGGAAAGGGGACGAACTTTACGTTCAGAGTCGTGAACTTCTTTTCAAACTTGGAGTCGTTTAAGAGGACGAGTACCGCCGGTCCATCCCATTGGCCCAACCATTGGTCGGGGAGATCTAACAGGGCAATAGACAAGTAAATCCGTCAGTTCTTCCTTCTACCGGTAGTAAATCAAAATTGAGCTGTACAATCTGCGACTGATCATCGTAAGGATTGGAGCAGCGGGCGCGGTGAATACTCCAGCATTTGTTCATCATTCAAATTCATTTATGTTCTGCAACATTATCATAGTCGGTAGTATTGGAAAAGTATTCATAATTGGAATTGCAATATTTTTCCTGCAAGTTCCTCTTTTATGATAAATGATAATATCTTGCTTATCTTTGACATAGCAGATATTTCCACCTATATATGCAATTTGAGTTACCTTGTAACTTCATCGTTTATGTTATACTGGCATCATTTCCGTAAATGCATGGCATATGGTTTGAAAGATACTTTTGAAATGTTACATATTATCGTTCAGTTATACATTATTGTTGGTGGGCTATTGCTCACCCTTGCTTTATTATTATATCACAACAACAGCTAGAGCTGAAGAGAAAGCTATTGGTAGGATAGATTCATCCTTTCAGTACCAAGTATATGGGCTAGTATGACTTATGTAAATGGATGGCAAAGAGTATGTATTCATATTGAAATTCTTTTGGGTTGTAAGAACTCATAATGTGATTAATAAAATTTGATTGTTACTCTGATTTCATCTCTGGGACTATAACGGGTGTGTTTTATATTGTTGTGTTGGGTCATAAAGATGTAATTTATCTTATGTTGAAGTAAGTTCAAGTATTGTGGACCGAAACGGAGACCGTAACGACTGGATCCCGGACCCCGGTTATGGGGGTGTTACAGAAATGGTATTAGAGCGTACGTTATAAACCCCAGAGATGAGGCGACTTTAAAATAATAAATTCACTAAGATAATAAGAACTCTTGCCAAGTTCATAGTTGGACTACATAATGTAGTGCTGACATATAAAACCCTTATGGGAACTCTTAAGTATCATGATAGTAACTTAGCTCAATATCGTATCGACGAGTAAGGCGATAGACCTTGAGGCATATGAGCAGCAGCGCGATGATGCTTTATATGCTGAGGATCAGCTGGTAAATTTGATGGAGTACCCTACTGGAGACCCGGTAGAGGTTCCAGCAGATATAGAAAATCCTGTTAGGAAAAGGAGCTTACCCTTGAGGAATGAAGGCTGCAGCCAGAAAGATTGTGATGATTAAGGTATAGTGCTCAGAAAAGTGAGCATAAAGAACTGAGCTATTAGCAAGAGAACTGAAAATTCATGTTGGATTCGTAGCCGGACTACTAGATGTAGTACCAGCAAGTAAGACGTATTGGAAGAATCACTTGAGATCTTATCCGGGAATAGATAAGAATCCTTAGAGACTTTCATATTAACGAAGAAAGAGCTAGAGGGATGTATGATTATCAAAGACATCGATATAGGACGAGGAACAGAGTCCCTAGAAATAGTTGAGAGGAGGCAGTAAGTGCCATATCATTTGATAAATGAATTAGTATGAATATTGTCAGTAATAATTCGCCATGAAAAGGCAGATGTCATAGGTTGTAATTTATGGAACCAAATTGAGGATAATGAGGTGGTTTTATTCAGGGAAATGTTCATTTTATGAATGAATCAGTTAGAAAGTAAAGACATTGGGAAGTGACAGCATGATTGGATAAAGTTATATAAGGAAGTAGTAAGCAAGACAATGATCTCAGAACCTACCGGAAGATGAGACCAGTGAGTCAAGATGAACTCGTAATGAGACTACAGTCAGAGACTGAGTCTAGGGTTATTTCAACACAGTAAAATGATGAACCAGAAACGTTAGATGCATGTGATTCAGAGTAATATTAAATTCCTTCTTTTCCTTGAATGGATTATAGTAGTTACATTAAGTTTACTCCGACGCGAAATTATAATGGATCAAGTAATATGATCAGCAGTTAAAGAGAAAAATGTGAGAAAATCTTCCTAGAGCTAAAAGATGAAATTGGTAATGACCAAGAGCTGGCATTGCTTAATGGAAAAAGGAGACTTTGTGCTTCCAACGACGCTTCGCATAAAGGATTAGAATGTGTGCTTGCGCAGCACGACAAAGTACTTGTGGACGCATTCGGACAGCACGGTTCACCAGGTTCGGATGGCCTTAGTAGTGCCAATTTTGTGGAACAACCAACTCTGACGGTAATGTTCCTTCTGAGACTAGTGGTTAGGTAGACCGAAATTTGGTAGTATTGAATATCAGGACGTATAGGTATCAGGACGTTGTGACAGGTTTCAATTTGAAACTGTTGATTCCCTTCTAAGGGATGTATATAATTGGTTCCCCTCCAGAGGTTAAACTTCCAATCTGATGATGATTATTTCGTTAACTATGACTGCTTATGGTTCTACCTGCTTGGAGGTTCATAGAATTATTCTTCAGGTTCGAAACTGGTCTCCTTAATGTTACCGGTAGGTGGATAGATTGACCAAAATTTCCCTGATTTTGGAAAGGAATTCGGTGAATTTTGGCAAACCTTGTCTTTCTGATTATCATAGAACATCATTGAAGAGAATGGAAACTGGAGCGAACCTTGTGGATTGGGTAAGGTTGCCATAAAATAGGTTAGTAGACAGACCCTGAGTATTACAATCGATGGTAGAGATAAAATGATGAAGTGAGATTGGACGGAAACAGGAAATATAGGTAAGAAACCAGCCGGACTGAGAAACTCCGAGATTGACTTAATTGAAAAGGCTGTTATGCCAGGAATAGTAAGCTTGTGTGGCACGTGGGATTGATAAGAATAGTTGAAAAGATAAAAGTAGAGGAAAGGTGACCAGAGACGGTGCCGAGAAGTCGATTAAGACTTATATGGAGTAAAGTTTTGGAAAGGTAGAAAGGTATCAAAGAAGAAGGCACTACGCTGGCAATTGCTAGAAATGTAATGCTATCAGCCAACCCCTAAAATCATATATGTTTTTATTTTAGTGTGGCCAGTTGAGGCAAAGTCACAAAGGATTATCAAGTGACTAGACCAGCAATGAAAGGACAAAGCAGGGTTGCTTCTAAGTAAGCACCGACTGCAAGGGCTTCTGATATAAAGGAAACATTAATGAGATCGTAGGAATCTTCTACTGAACCCTTTGCAACCCATGTTTTGATTGGGAATTTACTAGACTTTTATTGGAATGGGGTCACCCGTACTAAAGTGATTCATTTTTTGAAATAAAGGTGTTAATTCAATAATAAAAAACTATACGGCATCTACACCAATGATCGAGTCGAACAAACAGTAATTTGCAATCGCCTGTTCTCATGAAGAGACAGTTAAGCGATATTTCGAAGATAAAGTATATACAAATACAAGTACCCACTTCGTGCATCCTCGTTGGATTACTGGTACCCCTTCATCATGCCCCGATGGAGCTATCTTCTGAGCTATCGACCAAAGCTGCAATCCCATACAACACTTCATCACTAAATCAAGACCCCCACTCATAATTAAGAATCGAATAATAAAATCAAAACCATAAAGATCCATCAAAACCAAAGAAATCTTGCAGATCTGAAATCCCTGATATTAAAACAGATCAAACACACAAAGAACACACCAAACACTCACAAGGAGAGACAAACTAGGCCCAAATAAATTTGGAAAACTCTCACCAAGAAGGGAGATTATTGAAAAACAAGAACAAAAACAAAGAAAATTAAAAGATTTGGGGCTTTCCACCAGTGAAAAACCGATGGAAGCCCTGACGATCGGGCAAGAAAAAAGAGGGGAAAAGTGAGTGGCTATGGAGAGAAAAATTATGAAAGATGTTACACTACTAAAGTGATTCATGTTTATATGATTGTCCAAGATTACGAGTAAAAATGGAAGTATAGTGACTTGAGATGTATGATGTTAGGGTATCATGAATACCATGAATATATTATGACGGAGGAAAGTAAACAATGAATGTATATGAAGAGAGTATAGAAATGGTCAGAGATTGATCAGTATGTTGTAGAAATTTTGCCTAAGGTAAGTACGTTTGAGAAGAACGATAAGCACTAAGAGGTTCACGTTGAACTCGACCAATATCATCCAAAACATCCTTGCTACCATTACCAAGTTCTGTAAGAGAGCAGATAGACATATCTTTTGGAAGGTCAAATAGGCTGACAACTATTTGAAAGAAGAGGTTAGCATTAAGCCACCGATCTATTATCAAAGGAGAATGATTGAAAAGAGACCCTTATTAAGGATACATGATCTGATTGCCAATTATGGGATGCAAGAATTCCTTGGCAGTTGAATTAAGGATAGGATATCCATAAATTAAGACAAACCCTGGAGAATGCACAAGGGATGGCATTAACCTAATAAAGACATTGTGAATTCAGATGATATGAGTTGGATTTGCTAAGGCAATAATGACCTGTAAGGATTATTAAAAAGAGTTCTGGAAAGAACATAGATAGAATTATTAGAGTATTGATCAATGACGTTTTGATATACCCAGTACCTAGAAAATACAGGAGGAATGATGAGGACGACCTAAGAAACCTTACAAAAAAAGTTAATATTATGAGTTTCAAAATAGAAGTTTGGTAGAGAATGTAAGAAACAATAACAATAATTCCAGATGAGGCATGTATGAAACCATGATTAGGTATGGATGGAACCAAAGAAGGTTGAGATTATCCTAGAACAATAAAAAACTAAGATAACAAATATCCTAGGATGATTGAGAGTAACTTTGATAAAGTTCCCAGGGGAAAGTGGAAGCAATGACTTGTGGAAAAAGACTGATAGATATATTTTTCTCCTTCAGCAGAGCTTAAGGGAGGATGCTTTCACCCAACAGTGATGGGAATGAGGTAGAAAAATTTGAGTTGGAATGTATCCAGAGAACATGGGTTACAAGAAATCATTATCATCAGGAAAGGTCAATAAGGTGGCCGACACTCTAAGTATAGAGGAATAATTGCAAATGTGCATACCGAGGGAACAGAATGATATTTGGAAGAACCTTGAAAGTCATACCGGAGTGGAGGAATTTACATTCCTTCTGATGACTGTGCAAGAATCGACGGTAATAATAGTTTAAGTAAAGATTCGATTCCCGATATCGTCTTAAGCAAACTACACACCTTAGAAGGTCCCGTTTTGAGGAAAACCAGGATCATGATACAAAATTGATGAAGTAAACCATTAAGTTTTCAGTCTTTTATGAAAGATGTATGAGTGATAGTTTCATCAACCGGACATAGCTGCGATTCTCAAAACTCTTCTGTAATTTTATCTACTTCATGTAATATCTACATCAAGTTTAGGAAGTGTTCCTTATGGATAAAGAATAGTGATTACTTTGTCTCCCTAAAGGATTTGAAGCCCGTATGGTTAGCTATTAATGCATTACGTAAACAACAAGCGATGGTGATTCTTCTACGAAAGTAGATGACAACGTAAAGATAAAGAAAGTGCTGCTATTGATGAGCTAAATGGCATGTTGATGAATGACAAGCAAGTTTTTGTTAGTGTACTTCTGCGCAAACTAGATAGAAAATATGAGGTTGATGATTCTTGATGCTAAATGTATTCCCGTAGAAAGAATTAATGAGACTTATTGGGCCACCTGAGAGTTTAAAAGTGTTCGGAAGGTGGTATTCGATCCAGCTCTACCCCCAAAACTTATAGCATGATCGTAAAGTGTTTCATGTGGCAAGGCTACGCTAGTAAAATGCAGATGCTCGATATTTGATAAGAGTACGAGCAGGTAGATATACGACCTGGTCTGACTTACGAAGAATAACCTGTGGGAAAATCACGGGTAGAAAAGAACAAGTGATGAGAAACAAGGTTAGCAGAAGTAGATTATATTGGATCTAAGTTAAAGGGACCGGCCAGATTCATTTCGGGAAGTTTAAATTGGAATAATGTGATGATTATAGAGTAAATGTGACGGGATACCAATAAGGATCAACCGAGGACTGGAAAGCTATATGACAAACAAGTACCCAATTGTTTCCTACCTGATTCCGGGACGGAATCCTTTTAAGGAGGGGAGACTGTAAGAACCCCAAATTTTGGATATAATTAAAACTTTTTATTATGTACTCATGTAATAGTGAATAGTGATTACAACTACGATGTAACGATTGAGATAATGTATGAAGGGAATAGATTTGGATTCAAATGTTTATATGCCATGAAGAATACTATTGGTTGACACTTTAGATAAGAATTATCTATCTCCTAGGGAATTAAGATTTGATAATTCTAAAGAAGAAGATTATTCTTATGTCATCCAAATCGATATCTGTTATTGGTCCAGTGGTTCCGTAAAAAGGTTAAGGAACGATCGAAAGAGATCAGGGACAATTGTACAACCCTAAGAGAATAAGTAAAGAAAAAGTATGAATAGTGATTTTGGATGGAATGAAAAATATTATTAGACGATGCTATATAGAAGTACCCGGAACGAAATTTTGAGTTCGTATTATTGATCCGGAGAGAAAAAGAGTGTATGTAAAAGCTGTCGGATTCTGAAAAACGCCAATTTTATTTTCCCCGAGATTCTCAAGATACGGAACGATTTAGAGATTTATTTCAAAAGATTTGAGAAAGTTGGAATCAAATATTATAGAAAAGAAGTAAGAATGATTATAGAAATATTAAGGAGGTTTTCGGTAAAACCCTAACTAGAAATCTTTGAGTTATTCCACCGAACCTTTAGCGAATTAGGCAATAACCAGACAAAGAAACAAGCAGGGGATCAAGGTGCATGCATGTGTTAGTGGACAAGGACAAGTAACGAAGTAGTTACAAAGGTAGCTAGCATTGTTAAGAAAGCAACCAAGTAAATTAGCTTCTAAGACACACCACACCACAAACTATCAACATGTGTCCTCCAAAAACATCATGCATGCCATTTTACTTACGAGCAATATTATGATTTAATAATATTCCGTAATTATTATTGAGTTAATAAATATTCCTGGAAAATTTATTTAATTCTTTTTCAAATGATTTATAATATTCGAAGATTATCTTTCACCTCAAGATATTTTGTAAAATATTTCAGAGTCTTTTTACGACTATTTTATCAAGGAAAGGTTCCCAACCCCTTATTTTTCATTTAAATCTATCTTAAAAGGATTTAAATGCTCGCTCAAACTTCCATATTATAGGGGAACCTTACTTGAGAAATGTTATTTATCTTGTTGACTTCTCGGTCATAAATCTTGTAAAATAATTCGTTTCACTCGCAACTTGGTTGTTGTTTATCAATTGAATCTTTGAGTTACCTTCTCATCATTCGAGGGGTAAGATTATTGGAACAAGATGGTATCCTCTAACAAGCAGCAGCTTGGGAAATATGATGTTGAATTTTCCTTCCAACTAGATACGACTACTTTGTGGAGTCTTATCAACAAGAATCATACTTGGGGAAAGGGGGACGAACTTTACGTTCAGAGTTGTGAACTTCTTTTCGAACTTGGAGTTATGTAAGAGGCCGAGTAGTGCCGGTCCATCCCATTGGCCCAATTGTTGGCTGGGGAGATCTAACAGGGTGGTAGACAAGTAAATCCGTCAGTTCTTCCCTCTACCGGTAGTAAATCTAAATTGAGCTGTACAATCTGCAACTGATCATCGTAAGGATTAGAACAGCGGGCGCGGTGAATACTCCAGCATTAGTTCATCATTCAAATTCATTTATGTTCTACAACATTATCATAATTGGCAGTGTTGGAAAAGTATTCATAATTGGAATTGCAATATTTTTCCTGCAAGTTCCTCTTTTATGATAAATGATAATATCTTGCTTATCTTTGACATAGCAGATATTTCCACCTATATATGCAATTTGAGTTACCTTGTATGTAACACCCCCAGATCCGGGGTCAGGGATCTGGTCGTTACGGTCTCAATTTCTGTCCACAATACTTGAACTTCCTTTAACTCAAAATAAATTACATCTTCATGACCCAACACAACAATATAAAACACACCCGTTATAGTCCCAGAGATGAAATCAGAGTAACAATCAAATTTTATTAATAACATTTGGAGTTCTTACAACCCAAAAGAATACAATATAAATACATACTCTTTGCCATCCATTTGCATAAGTCATACTAGACCATATACTTGGTACTGACAGAATGAATCTATCCTACCAATAGCTTCCTCTTCGGCTCTGGTAGTCTCATCGTCCTCGCCAGCGTCGTGTGCTCCTTGTGCGAGTCATCTGGTCTAGCTGTTGTTGTGATATAATAATAAAGCAAGGGTGAGAAATAGCCAACCAACAATAATATATAACTGAATGATAATATATAACAGTTCAAAAGTATCTTTCAAACCATATGCCATGCATTTACAGGAATGATGCCAGAATAACATGAACGATGAAGTTACGAGGTAACTCAAAATGCGTATATATGTGGGAATATCTGCTATGTCGAAAATAAGCAAGATATTATCATTTATCATATAAAGAGGAACTTGCAAGGAAAATATTGCAATTCCAGTTATTACCATTTTTCGAAGTCCTACAACCTGAAAGAAGTCTCTTCGATACGTGTTTCGGAAGACACCGTCAACCTGAAAGAAGTCTCTTCGATACGTGTTGCAGGAAATTCCCAATTTGGGAGATGAACCAATACTGGAGTTATCACGCGCCAGCTGTCCCACTCCCTGATGATCAGTCGGGGATGGTACAGCCCAATATAGTTTACTACCGGTAGAAGGAAGAATTGACGGCTCCACTTGTCGATTGCCTTTAATAGTAACTCCCTGGCCAATGGTTAGGCCTTGTAATGGACCGCGCGACTCGGCCTCTTACACACGACTCCTAGTTCGAATAAATCCACAGCATTGAAACGTAGAGTTTGTCCTCCCTTCCCCAAGTGAAATACTTGTTGATAAGACTCCACAAAGTAGTCGTATCTAGTTGGAAAGGAAAATTCACCAACATTTCCCAAGCTTTTGCTTGTTAATGGATATCAACTTGTTCCAACAATCTTAACTCTCGAATGATGAGAAGGTACACACAGACTTAATGAGTCCATAGCAACCAAGTTGCGAGTGAAAAGGATAAATTATGACCGGGAAGTCAACAAGATAAATAACCTTTCTCAAGTAGGTTCCCCTATAATATGGAAGTTTGAGCAAGCATTTAAATCGTTTTTAAGATAGATTTAAATGAAAAATAAAGACTTGGGAACCTTCCCTCGATAAAATAGTCGTAAAAAGACTCCGAAATATTTTACATAATATTTGGAGGTAAAAGATAATCTCCAAATAATATAAATCATTTTAAAAAGAATTAAATAAATATTCCAAGAATATTTATTAACTCAATAATAATTACGGAATATTATTAAATCATAATATTGCTCGTAAGTAATCCTCGAATGAATGTATAGAATTATTTACTAAATAAATCACTCCTTAAATGAATATTCAAAATAATATTCATTAATATTTAGACTCCAATAAGTATTTAAAATAATATTCAATAAATTAGTCAAACTTTAAATGAATATCTGAAAATAATATTCCTTTAATAAATAATCTTCTAAATGAATATCCAAATAATATTCATTTAGTAATCAAAACTTTAAAGGAATATTCGAAATAATATCCCTTAAGTAATTAGAACTTCCACTGAATATTTTAAAATAATAATCATTAAGTACATAAACCTTAAATGAATAACAAAATAACATTCATTTAATACCGAAAGTAATATTCATTTAATAAATAACATTCTAATGAATATCAAAATAATATTCATTAAATAATCAACTCTAAATGAATATTCGAAACTAGCATTCATTTAATATCTCTCGACTGAGATAATACTCGAATAACATTCCTCGAAATATTTCCAAGTAATTGATACTTTATCGAAATATAAATAACGTTTAATAATAACATTCCTCAGATAAATAATAATCTGTCGTTGGAATCCCTCCGGGTTTCCACGACTATCTATATCTCAAAATACCGACTCCCGGTCTATATTTAAGAATGAATATCATATGCCCTTCGCTAAGGGTCTTATCAAAACAATCCGGCTTATACCTGATAATTCGTATCTAGTCTATAAGCCAATATCAATTCAGGGAACAGGTATCATAATATAATTTGACAATAGGCATGCAAGCTATGGCATATGTATCAGAAACAACAGATATACATATTATCACAACAACAGTTCCAAGGTATTGGAAACTTGCCTGGTACTCAGGTGTGGGTGGAGATAGCGTGTCCTGGGTCTGCTCGATGATCTATAAACAATCAGAACATTCGAAATTAACCACTTAACACGTTTTAAAAGTCTAAGTATAACTTCACTTAAATCGAAACACGTTTTCGAATTATCTCGTTATACACCTTTTAGTGTAACTCTTTTTATTACTGATACGATCCGACATTTGTTCGTTATTACGACATGTCATCATACCCACACTCGGTATATACTTAATTAGTATAAGTTCTAAATTCGATCGATTACGAACCGAGATTAAACCTCGAGTTTTATCGTTTGTTTTCTAAGTGTTTTACCAAAGTTATAACCAAGCGGGTTTTTAGGGGTTCGTTCGCGTTTAACTTCGATTCCAACATTTTTATAAATTCGGAAAGCGATCCGTTTGATATGTGGTTTTCTTTCATACCTTCCTTATGACCCCTAGTATTTATTTACCAAGATTCGCCACTAACTTACGTATTTTACGAGGGTTCAATTTCAGTTACGAAATCTCGTTTACGGTTTCGAACTACTTTTAGTATATCGACCATAACTCCTAAACCGTAAGTCCGTTTCACACGTTCTTTATATCAAAAGGAAGCTTGGGACATTGTCTATCTTATCATGGCAAAATACAACCCTGGACAGTGAGTTCAAGCACTGCGATGCATGGTTATTAAAGATTATCGAAAATCGGGCATTATGACGGCTATAAATCGAATATTTCCAAATTCCAAAGTTTCCAATAATCATAGTTTCCACTCCAAACAACATATACATGTTATTTAACCATAAAATAAGGCCAAGCAATGCCTTTCCGTTCATCTAAACTATTTATCCTCCTATATCAACAAATCACTACATAAGCATGCTTTAATCATCACCATAACCATACTAATCTAAACCTCATCAAAAACATCATT
Organism: Saposhnikovia divaricata; assembly: GCA_036435485.1. NCBI lineage: Eukaryota > Viridiplantae > Streptophyta > Magnoliopsida > Apiales > Apiaceae > Saposhnikovia > Saposhnikovia divaricata. The sequence continues at coordinate 136,316,141 of CM071599.1, read as the reverse complement.
AAACTCAAAGTAAGGCCTAGGGTTTTAAGAGTGTTATACCTTCCTGGAGGTGTGTATGCACTTAGTAAGCCTTGTATAGTCCTTGTATAGCCTCCATGAAGCTTGGATCATCAACCAAAACCAAGATTCAAGACTTTTGTTCTTGAGGTTACTATTCATCCTCCACTTTCTTGATTTTTTTTGAAAATGGAAAAAGTGGTGTTTGGGGCTAAGATTTCTAGAGTATCATTTTTATGAAATATAGGATCTATGAAAATATTTTGGAGATCAAACAATGGTGGGAGGGATGATTTTGATTCTTGAATTAAGGGGAAAGTCGAATGGAACTTTCTTGCATGGGGAAGAGAGTTTTGCTTGGTTCCTTTGCTCTCATCCAATGTAATTTGAATTATTATGAAAATATCTAACATAAATTGTCTTTAATAAAGTGCCCACGTCATTGCATGCATCATCTAGCGAAGTGTTGGTGTTTGAAAGTGTGGATGATAAGATTTAGATAAATACTTGGTTTGTTTCTCCAAGTGAGCTAGTTACTCTTGTAACTACTTAGTTACTTGATCCCATCCACTTGCACATGCTTGTATCTTGGCTCTCTACTTGTTTCTTTGTCCGGTTAGTGCTCCATTCCTTGATCGTTCGGAGGAATACCTCGAAGATTTCTAGTTAAGGTTTTACAGGAAACCGTCTTAATATTTACACCATCATTTTCAATTCTCTTTAATAATTCTTGAACCTATATTCCTTAAACCCCTTCAATAATTCTTTAAGTCTTTTAGTGTCCATGGAAATCTCGGGGAAAATAAAAGTTCTATTTTTCAGAATCCGATAGCTTTTACATACACTCTTTTTCCCCTTGGATCACTAATACGAACTCAGAATTTCGTTCCGGATACTTATATATCGCGTCGTCTAACAATATTCCTATATCCACCCAAAATCACTATTCATCCATTTTTCTTTACTTATCCTCTTAGGGTTGTACAATTGTCCCTGATCTCTTTCGATCGTTCCTTAACCTTTTTACGGACCCACTGGACCAATAACAGATATCGATTTGGATGACATAAGAATAATCTTTTCCTTTAGAATTATCAAATCTCAATTCCCTAGGAGATAGATAATTCTTATCTAAAGTGTAAACCAATAGTATTCTTAATGGCATATAAACATTTGAATCCAAATCTATTCCTTCCATTCATTATCTCAATCGTTACATCGTAGTCGTAATCACTATTCACCATTACCTCAGTACATAATAAAAAGTTTTAATTATATCCAAAATTTGGGGTTCTTACAGTCTCCCCTCCTTAAAAGGATTCCGTCCTGGAATCAGGTAGGAAGCAAAGAGTCGTTTGTCTGTCGTTTCACCTTTCAGCTTCCGGGTGAACTCTTAGTCGTTCTGCCCTTTCATTGCACATCTACTGGTGCTACAATACGTACTTTATCCTTTTTCCATCAACTTTGCTACTTTTTGTACAACAGTATCACCCTGCGAATTCGGAGGTAACCTCGCTCGCACTATGCATTTCCTGATTGCTTTAATCTTCGCAATCTTGATCAATATAGAGAAGTGGAAAGATTTATTGAGAGATCACTATGATCAATGAACATTTGTTATGTTGCATAGTTAGTATAGAAGGGGGCCATCCTTTAGTACTTGACAAGCAATTAAACAAGTTATGGTATTCCACTTAGACTTCTATCACATAGACAGATAGTCACGTAGCAGTACCTCCCCTCCATAAAGGGTTGTACGTCTCAATTCATAAAGAAGATGAATAAGAGAGAAGAAAAGAAAAGACTTCTAGAGGATTATATAAAGTTTTCATGATTGTAAAATATCATACTCAGAATTTACCTCTGAACTATAGAGGTTTATCAAAGAAGAAATTAATCATAATTATATCCAATACTATTTGATCGCAACCTCACGTGTCAACATATCTTGCTGCTTTGTCCACTATTCTCTGGACCTGTACTCTGGTTCAACCTTAGCAACACTTGCTTTTGGAAAATCTTTGAACCTCTCAGGTTAAATCTTAGTTTCTCGCTTGACACCATTGTTACTGACATTCCATGTCACGCTACTAGCTTTTTCATATCTATAATATTAACACTATCAGGTTATCATCCCGAGAATTCATCAGAAAACTGATAAGTGGATTTATATCCACTTGGATCGCTTCAATTCGGCTTAAATTGATTGTCTTGGACTCAAGTTTATTGTAGTTTTGATGTGTTTTGTTTAGTTGTGCAGATTTACAAGAATGTCGATTATGGGCGATGCTTCTATCGTGTTTGGAGGATTAATTGATTAAAATTCGGATTTTCCGGGAAGGTTGCGCAGTCTACACTATTTTGGGCCATATCTGGAGTTCTAAAAGTCCGTTTTCAGCGATTTTACAGCTCACGCGAAGCCTGGAAGATTTTCTACAACTTAGGACAGGATTCGCGCGTGCAAGTTGCGTGTGGTGGGTGCAGGTTGCGCGACAAGCAGACTGATGGGAGCAGGGAATTTACTGTTTTGCCCTTTTTCTATTTCTAATTGTATTTTGGGCAGTTGTTACTACCTAAATCGAATACTAATTGTAATAGAAGGTAATTTCTTGTTGGGCAAGAAATCTAGAGCCTATATAAACACATCTTAGCATTGTAATTAGACAATTAGATATCTTGTACATAGTATAGCTTAGAATTGCAAGGGAGAAAAGGGGAGCAAGATTCAACGCTCGTGACAAGCAACAGATCTAGATCTACTTCATCTTTTGTATCATAGATTTGTTTTCTCAACTCTTTGTTTTATTAATATTATTACTTTATTTCATATCTTGTCTTCTATCATGGTTTCATTAGATCCCATGATGACGAGCGGTTCGATTATGAACTAATCGTTGTCGTGGGATTCTAACGGATTTATTTATGGAGTTTTAGTATCTTGATTGCTTTAAAGATCTGTATGTGATGTATATCTGATATCCTCGTATGGTTGTGCTTAATTGTTAGATGCGTAGTTAACATCTAATTTGTTAATCTCTTGTGAAGTGAAAGTGGATCTTGAGATTTAGATCTTGTCATGCTAGCATAGGTTAATAATTGTTTATCAATATGATTCGTAGTATGAGATGAAAATACTTATATTGCCCTGTGTGATCTTTGTGGATAACTTGCTCTTCAATCGTTATGTTTTCAAATTCTATAGACATATAGGGTCTAAGCATAATTGGTATCTATTCATCTTCTATCTCTTGTGTGGATGTATGGGTAGTTTGGTATACTTATGCTGACAGGTAGCGTGTACTTATTTCGTGTTATCCGATCAGATATCATAACCATTGCATATAATGATTAAAGGCGTCAGATCTAAGCGAAGTATTTAATGAAGTTAGGATTCCATGTTACTCTTGTAAACTTGATTCGATTTCAATTCTCGTTAGTTAGTTAATTCTTAGTTGTTAATTTACTTCTTAGTTAATTTAGTTAATTAAACCCAATTTGTTATTTGTCTTAGCAGTGAGTAATAACCATACATTGTTGCATAGATACAATAACTGAATTAAAACCATAACCAGATCTCTGTGAGAACGAACTCAACTTTATTCTATATTACTTGTGACCGCGTACGCTTGAGTGTATTAGTGTAAACAAGTTTTTGGCGCCGCTGCCGGGGATCATCGGTGTTTTATTTTTGGTTTATGTGCTTGTCAATAGTGGTCATTAGAGTTCACTGACTCGGATTAGTTAGTTATCTATTCTTGTTTAGTTCGGTGTATTTCAGGTACTTGAGTGTTTGAAGATGGCATGCGAGGAGTTGCCATGGTGGGCATATTCGAGGACCTCCATGCCTCAGCAATGTGAGCAGTGTTTGGGCATTCATGATCCCTCACAATATTGTTACTACGAAGGAGTTGATCCATATGTCACTTATGAGGAACAACCATATTTTCAATACCATCGTCAACAGTACCAGCAAGATGTTCCAGATATGTCATATTTCTTTAGAAGTGAAGAGTTTCAACATCAGCAACCTACTCCTACTTTTCAGTAAGATGAGGTTGTTACTATGGAGGAGCTTAGGATGCTTGTAAAGAGTAGAGAGGAAGGTGTCAAATCTTTGGAGACACTAGTTGCTCAAGTTTTGAGTTCCTTGGAACAAGAGAAACAACAATGCATACTAGAGGCAATTCCAGAAAATAATGGTGACTTAGAGCAAGGTACTGCATGCTTAATTAAAGATGACAAATTCCAAGGTGAGGTGAGCATTCACAAGCCATGTGAGGAATTTGATCAAGCTAGTGAGGTGGATGATTTGGAAAGGGCACAACTTGGGACAGACACTGATGAGCTACACAAATTTCAAGAATTGGTATGTGCGTACCAAGAGGACACTGATGAGCTACGCAAATTTCGAGAATTGGTATGTGCGTTCCAAGAGGCTGATGACCATGGGACAGATGTAGGTCTTTTACTTGTCTCAAAGTATAAAGATGGAGGTAGCGCATTAGAGCCAATGGAGGAAGTTCTTTTTGAGAAACCAAAGGCTTCAGCAACTTACATTTACCCTCCTCCATTATATTCAAGCGAAGCCCGCGAGTGTGTGTTGTTCTACAAATTGATAGATTTTGGGTCAACAGATGAAGGCATTGGAATAGGACATATTTGTTATACGAATAGGCCAAGTGAGGAGAAGGGGCAGAAAGTGTGCCGCCGTGATGACGATGAAGTCTCGCGAAGAGAGGACCAGGCAAACTATTATCATCCTTACTGGAGGTTTGGAAGTAACGTCAAGCTATTAACGTTAAAGAAGCACTTCGTGGGAGGCAACCCATGCCATTAGTGTAGGAAAAAAAAAGTTGTAGTGTGGTGCAAAAAAAAATAAAAATTGAGTATGTCTGGAAAAAAAAATGTTAGAAACGCAGGCCGCGACTGCGTTACTGCATTAGACGCAGCCAGCGCACCTGTAACGTAGGCTGCACCTGCGTTACTGTACTCAGCGCAGTCTGCGCTGGAGAAACGCAGCCTGCGGCTGCGTGACACACCTCCTCTGCCCAGTTTTTTTTCCCGAAAATCAATGTTTTTGCCTACAAAATCAACCCCAAATTCTATCTAACTCAAATTTCTTCAATTCTTAATTCCTATATCTATCCTACATCAAAACCTAACCTCTCTAAATCTCTCCTACACACTTAAATCTTTATTCATCTTATCCATCATGTTATATATATACCCACCTCTACATACAAATCCAATTCCTCTTCTATTTATTTAAATCTCTAAAAAAATTCAATTCTAAAGAGGAATTAATTGCAAGTTCACCTCTCCAATTCGTAGTGGGTTTATCTCTTCTCTAATTTTATTTTTATTACGAATTTGTGTTCTTGAAAAAATTGGGATGTTGTATTAATCTTGGTATTTGGGCTATTTTTGGTGTGATATTGCTTAGTGATTATTGGTGGAGCTTCTTGTGAGTTGGGTATTGATTTTTATGGCTCTTAAGCGTGGAAGAGGTAGTGCTAGTGTTGTGAAATTTTCGTTTCGACGGTAGAAGTTGAATCTAATCGGTTATTGAGGCTCATTGCTAAGGAAAAGGGGATTTTTGCCGGAGGAAAAAAATGTTGGGTTGATTGAGATGATTGGTGAGTGGTTCGGTGTTTCATACCATTGCCAAAGATCACTACGCCATAGATGGCTTTATACAACACTTAGGGGGGGGGTGTTACCTTCTCAGGTGTTACCATATGTATGAAATTTTGGACCTACCACAACACTCTAGTTTTGGTGTTACCATATCCTTAAAGGTATGTTACCATAGTTGTGGAAGGTGTTAAACTTAGTAACACCATGGGCTGTGTTACCTTAGAGTATAATTAACATATTTTTGAAATTTATTTATATTTAACGATTTAATAATTATTAAATTTTAAAATTAAATAATTTTAATAAAGTTATTGGATTTATTATTATAAAAATAATATTCTATAAAATACTTGAATTATTTATATTTTTAAAATATCAATATATTTTTAATAATTTTTTTAAAATATCTTAAAATAAAGTAATATTCAAAAAATTATTAAAATTTGATTAAATTCAATAATAAAATTATTGGAGACACTACGCTATAGATGGGCTATCGGAACATCTTTTTCATGAATGTTGCTAGAATATGTTACCTTAGCATGTTACTTTGGACCTCCTATAACATTTTTTTGTGTTACCTTAGCCCCCAATTTTAATATGAATATTGAAATTTTAATAAACAAAATTTTAAATTTTATAAATGAATTTAAAAAGTACAAAATCATGAAATATAAAAATATGAATTTCTAAAATAACAAATATTAAAATTTGAATATATAACTTTCTAAATTAATAAAATACATAAAAATAATTAATAAATTTTCTTTTAAATAATTAATAATAAATGTATCGGACGAAAACATGAAAAGGGACACACAACACCAATTGCAATTGCAAGGCACTGTACTAACCGGAAGAGCGGCAATTTTTCCGCCCAAATTTTCACCAAAATTTCCAAGAACTCCCTCTCCAAATTCACTCTCTCAGTTTCGTACGTACTGGTTCAATTAGCATTTGAACGAAATATCTCATTCACTCTCTTTTAACCCCCCTCTCTCTCTCCCTCTCTCAAATTAGGGCAATTGATTCTATTTTTTCACATAAACGTCAACTAATCAATCTCAAACTTTGGTTTCAGGGCTTCTTCAATTTGGGTTTTGCATTTCAGGGCTTTGAATTCAGTGGATTTAGGCTGAGCTTTGAGTTTTGTACATCGATTTTAAATCTGCTCTTCTCCGATAGGTCATCTCTCTCTCTCTCTCTCTCTCTCTCTCTCTCTCTCTCTCTCCCTCTCCCTCCCTCTCCCTCTCTATTAAGAATGTGTATTTTTGAGGAGGGGTTTGTTTCCGATTTCAGATTTTGCAGTTTGCGATTAGAGTGCCTAATTAATTTGTACTCATATTGTTAAATTTACTTGATGAGGAACATTCCACCGTTTTGTGAATTTATGTATTATATGCTTAACTTGCACATTTTTGTGCCACTTGAATTTCAAATAGCCCAAAAGAACACCAGAGAAGTTCCAGAGTTCCGGATCCTTTGTTTTGCAGCAGATTGTTCCAAGCAATTTCAAAATTGTATCTTTTTCCCGAGCCACCCCAAAGAAACCTGCCCAGCAGGGACTGAATTTTTTGAATTCTAGACTTTGGGAGAAAAAAAAAAAAGAGGCCCAGAACCCTTGCAATTACAAGTTACAACTACAATAAAAAAATAGGCCCAGACTTTGGCACATTACAATTGTAAATGTGTAAGTAGTATAAGTCGGAAAGAACTACATTTAATGGTCACATTTATGTATTAGCTTGCTTTGTTATTATAACACTCCTAGCAATAATGTTGGTTATTACTTTACTTTATATAATTGTCAAGACTAAAACCTGTATGCTTGCTTCCTAATTTTATGGTTCATGTTTTTTTTATATTGTTCCTCTCTTTCGAGATTTCTAAATGCACAAAATGAAAATAAAGTAGACGATGTTACTTTTGTTTAAGGATGGATTGGGTTAAGGCTGCTGCAAATGTGCTAAAAAAAATTGTTGATATTGTGGTGTTTCCAGATGTTACAAAATTTGACCTATAAATTTATTGCGAGGGATCTTAGGGGCGATCTGATGGACGCTTAGTGCGACCAGAATTGGTAGAAGCTATTGCTGTCAAAAAATATTTGAACAAGAATAAAAGGAAAGGCTGATTGTTTGATAGTGGAAGTACAAAATTGATACTTTGATTCTGGTACAAGCATTGAGCAGCAATATGAAGACGCTGGTATGAGTGTAAAGTGCATTATTTGATTTTTTTTGTTTCTTGATTTATTGAGTTGGGGATTGTGATTTGATTAGGTTCTATGTACCATGGATCTCCTATTTTACTCTCACTTCTTTGTCCACTTACTATTATAAGGTAACCATTTTGTCAACTTCCTCTTTAAAGATTTCTTTTTTAGAGATATTTTAAAGTCTTTATTGTGTTAGCTGCGTGTTTTTGTGTATGTTTATGTTTATTATTTGTGGGTTTGCAGAATTGAATGGCTACCTCCTCATATCTTGTGCAGGTATCTTTGCCTTAAGTGAACATTAACGTAGGGAAAAGTGAAATGATAGGAAGATTGTGTTTGTTTTATGTGGTAAATTATAAATATTGATTCTATCTGGATCTTATTAATCACTTGTCATAGAAGCTTATTCTTTAAAAATTCGGGATTCTGTGAAATATATGACGTATAAATTACAACAAAAGTTCCGATTTGAAAGCTGTTGTTTTTGCACTGCTATGATGTTAATGGTTGTAGCAGGTGACGTAATACAAACCTTAGCTTATTGTATTCACTTATTTATGATTTACAGCATATTCTAGTCATGTTGACAATCTTTTTAAATTATTACGCTGCACTCGAGTTCTGGCTTCATCGCAAGCGACAGTGATTTCATAATTTAATAAGAGATAACCATTGCATTGGCTTTACTTTACCTGATTCTTAGTATAGGGGTCAGTTCGGGAAAAATTTACTATACTCATTGCAAACTAGTGTAGTTATCACAGTTCAGAACTGGTACAAATCAATGACCTTTGGTTATACTCAACTTACTTTTCCTCATTTATTGTATCCAAGTTGTATTATGGTTTAATTTTGTTCTATAGTTAGTCAAAAGAAATAGAATTGCAGACTGATTTAACAGTTATTCTGGAGCAGAGCTTACGAGTAATGATCTAAAATTGTAATCTGTAATATGTTATGGTTGGTCATCACTCTGTGCAGCGCGTCTTAATCTTGTAAACTCCACTAATAAGAACTCGTTTACTTTACCTGTGCAGTCAGGAGTTCAATGTGTTCAGTTGGATAGATCTACGACTATGAAGGCAAGAGATGATGCAATCACAATATTTATGGGGGATAGATTAGTTTTTGTTGAGATGTTTAAGTAAATGTAATTGGTTGTACGATTTATAAAATTTTATTTAAATTAATGATATTTATAGTTTGTAGTTTTATTTTAGATTTGACATTTGGATGTTTTTTATTTTTTTTGTTGTATCTATGCATTTTTTTATGAATATTATAGGAAGGAAATGGTAGAAAAATAATTAAATTTGAATTATTAATTTTAAAATAGACAATGTCTGTGGGGCCCACATGTGGGACCCACATAATTGATTAATAATTTTGCAAAATTATAACATCTAAGGTAACATAGATTTGGTGTTGCTATAGAATGCTGAGTGTGTTACTGTATAGGTCTATGGTAACGAATTTGCCTATGTTAGCTTATGTGTGTCGAGGTGTTACCTTAGACCCCAAAGGTTACATAGAACAAAACTATCCCAGCTAAGGTGTTACCTTAGCCTTTTTTTGGCCTTTGGTAACATTTTTTAGGGTCTAAGGTAACACAGTCATGGTGTTACCGTAGGCTGTTTATGGCGTAGTGGATGATCAGGATGGAGGGTGACTGCTTCGATATTTCGGTATGTTTTCTGCTATCCCTTGTATTTATTTCCATTCAATGAGGGCATTGAATATTTTAAGTTTGGGGGTGTTTGAGAGATTAGTAGTTGTTGTATTATGTGTTCATGTAGGATTTCATGCTTTGCATATTAGTAGTAGTAAATGTAGTAAATTATGCATGTATGTTCGTGTTATCTACGTTTGTTTCATATAGGACATTCTGTTTTTATATTCGTATATCATGTGAGTTCATAATAGTTTGCATTTGCATCCATGCTTGATAGGAATTTTGTGTTGTTGATGCTTTTGATTGAGAAGTGATATGCTTTGTTCTTGTACACACACTAGTAAGTTGAAGCTAGTAGACTTATTGAATGTTGTGAGTAATTAGAAGGACATGAATATGTGCAAGTTGATTTAGTTTGCATTCTTAGAATACAAGTAGGTGCATTAGAGAGATTTTTGCTTGGGATTGAGTATGTTTTTCCCGCCAAGTGAGCTTTTGAGCCATATTGCATTTGTTGCAATTTTATTCGTTTGCTTGAGTGTCCACGGATTGTTTGCTTTGCTAGCAGTTGTTTGAGGTCTTTCTTGAAATGCATGACATTATTTGACGATTAAAATGATAAAGGCATTTAGGAATAACCACATATTTTCCCATATTACCACACCATGTTTACATGATCAATTAGTTAACCCGTTAAGCTTAATCCTATTTTTTCGGTGACATACCACATTACTTACCTAGACCTTTTTCTTGTATTGGCCTTACATTAATTTGAACCCACATTGTCAAAGGCTAGTAAGGTGCTTAAGGGAGTAATAAGGTGTGCAAGGAGGGGTTTATTGTTGGTCATAATTTTGGGGGAAATATTGAAATTTGGGTTTGGTTGTTGCTTGATAGTCGGCATGTGTAATAAAATCGTGGGATCATTGTTATTGTCTATATTATTGTTGCTTTAGCTCTCGAAAAAAAATAGAAAAAAAAATAGAAAAAAAAAGAAAAAAAAAAGAGAAAAAAAATGTTATATTATGAGAGCATATTTGTGTTATTGTGATCCTACTTTAGTCGACTAGTCGAGTGTTTTTGTTGGAAGAAAAATAGTAAAAGTATGTGGGGGGGAAAATAGGTGGTTGTGTATGATTTATTATAAGTTCCTACTAGATTTTGACACTTCACCTATTTTGGCTTATCTGACATACCTTGTCCCTAGCCCCGTTACAACCCAAATAAAGACCTTTTGATTACCGTCATTGATGTATGTTGTGTTAAGAGTTAGATTGATACCAAATGTCAAGCATGCTTATGATTTTGTTGGAATTGAGTGATACACTTACCCTTGTTCTTGAGTGAATATTCTTTTGTGAGTGGATTGTGAGTGTTTGCTTGTTTTTGCGTATGAGATCCCGAGCTTTGTCTCAAAGATGTACTCTTGTAGCCTTAGCATGTTTACTAACTTATTCTTACACTTGACATGGACTTGTGAGAACTTATGCATGTTCATTGAGTACACTATGTGAATACTTGCACTTTCGACCCCAAGACATTGCGTATTTACTTTGATTCTTAAGTTGATATGGCATGAAAGGATTTGAAGGAATGGTAGGATATTAGTACTATATTAATTGCATTTTCATATTAGTTGCATTCATGCATTGCATTGGATTTTGTGGGTACATTCACTATAGGCCCTCACGAGACCTTACTCATCCACTAGCGCTGCCTAGGGGTTTAAAGGGCTTGTTGCATATGCCAAATGCAACCGTGATCACCTACGGAAGTGGTACTAATTAGTTAGTTAGTTGTAATTGTTTATGCTTGAGGACAAGCATCGGTTTAAGTTTGGGGGTGTGATAAGTGGATTTATATCCACTTGGATCGCTTCAATTCGGCTTAAATTGATTGTCTTGGACTCAAGTTTATTGTAGTTTTGATATGTTTTGTTTAGTTGTGCAGATTTACAAGAATGTCGATTATAGGCGATTGCCACCTTCCGAACACTTTTAAACTCTCAGATGGCCCAACAAATCTCGGGCTCAACTGCCCTTAATTCTTTCTACGGGAATACATTTAGCATCATGAATCGTCAACCTCATATTCTCTATCTTGTGTGCGCAGAAGTACACTAACACAAACTTGCTTGTCATTCATCAACATGCCATTTAGCTTATCAATAGCAGCACTTTCTTTATCTTTACGTTGTCATCTACTTTCTTAGAAGAATCACCATCGTTTGTTGCTTACGTAGTGCGTTAATTGCTAACCATACGGGTTTCAAATCCTTTAGGGAGACAAAGTAATCACTATTCCTTATCCATAAAGAACACTTCCTGAACTTGATGTAGATATTACATGAAGTAGATAAAATTGCAGAAGAGTTTCAAGCATCGCAGCTAGGTCCGGTTGATAAAACTATCACTCATGCATCTTCCATAAAAGACTGGAAACTTAATGGTTTACTACGTCAATTTTGTATCATGGTCCTGGCTTTCCTCAAAACGGGACCTTCTATGGTGTGTAGTTTGCTTAAGACAATATCGGGAATTGAATCTTTACTGAAACTATTATTACCGTCGATTCTTGCACAGTCATCAGAAGGAATGTAAATTCCTCCACTCCGATATGACCTTCAAGGTCCTTCCAAATATCATTCTGTTTCTTCGGTATGAACAATTGTAATTATTCTTCTATACTTAGACTGTCGGCCACCTTATTGGCCTTTCCTGATACTAATAATTTCTTGTAATCCATGCTCTCGGGATACATTCCAACTCAAATTTTTCTACCTCATTCCTATCACTGTTGGGTGAAAGCATTCTCCCTTAAGCTCTGCTGAAGGAGAAAAATATATCCATCAGTCTTTTTCCATAAGTCATTGCTTCCACCTACCCGTGGGAACTTTATCACGTTTATTCCTAATCCTACTTAGGATACTTCTTTTCTTAGTTCTTTCCTTATCTTATGATAATCTCAACCTTTATAGGTTCAATCCATACTTCCTCAGGGTTTCATACATGCCTCATCTAGCATTATTGTTACTATGTCATACATTCCTTACCAAATTTCCATTTTGAAGTTCGGAATATTACCTTTTTCCTTGTAAGGTTTCTTAGGTCATCCTTATCATTCCTCCTGTATTTTCTGGGTACAGGGTATATCAAAACGTCATTGATCAATACTTTAATAATTCTGTCTATGTTCTTTCTAGAACTCTTTTTAATAATCCTTACCGGTCATTGTTGCCTTAGTAAGTCCAACTCATATCATCTGAATTCATAATGTCGTTATTAGGGTTAATGCCATCCCTTGTGCATTCCCCAGGATTTGTCTTAATTTATGGATATCCTATCCTTAATTCAACTGCCAAGGAATTCTTGCATCCTATAATTGGCAATCAGATCATGTATCCTTAATAAGGGTCTCTTTTCAACTGTTCTCATTTGATAATCGATTGGTAACTTAATGCCACCCTCTTCTTTCAGATAGTTGTCAGCCTATTTGGCCTTCCAAAAGGCAACGTATTCCTATCTGATCTCTTACAGAACTTGGTAATGGTAGCAAGGATGTTTTGGAAGATATTGGTCGAGTTCAACGTGAATCTCTTAGTACTTATCGTTCGTCTCAAAGGTTCTTGCCATAGACAAAATTTCTATAGCATACTGATCCATCTCTGACCATTTCTATACTCTCCTCATAAACCTTCATTGTTTACTTCCCTTAGTCATAATATATTCATGGTACTTATAATACCCTAACATCATACATCTCACACTACGCCATAAACGCACATACGCAACCCCCAAATAAAGTTGCAAAAGACCTGAAAAGCGTTGCGTAACGTCTTACGCAACACCAGAGGGGCGTTACCAATACCGGCGTTGCGTAAGACCCCTAATGCAACGCTTTTTCCAAGCTATTGCAACACTACGAAAGCATTGCATAAGAGGTCTTATGCAACACCAAAAGCATGCAAGGGCAACACTACATGACGTTGCATTAAATTTTTAGCCATTCCAGCAATGGGGTGCCACGTCAGCAGTGGGGCCCACATGCCACATCAGCATTGGATCCCACGAGGTGCCACATCAACAAGGTGCCACATCAGCAAGTTGCCACGTCAGCAAGATGCCACATCAGCAGTGAGGGCCACCAAGATGCCACATCAACAGTGGGACCCACAAGGTGCCACGTCATGACTAGGGGGCCATGCCACGTCAGTAGTGGGGCCCACATGGTTCCACGTCAACAACGGGGACCACTATCTAATGCAACACTAGTTTGATCTAATGCAACATCATTTTTTTTGCAACATCAAAAGTATTTTTAGCAACACTAAATATACCATAATGCAACATCATATATAGTCAAATGCAACACTTTTTAACAAAAAATTTGAAAAGGCTGCTTTGTTTAAACATAACACCATCCTGTCCAAACCAAACCAACAACTTTAAAAGTCCTAAATAATGCAGCCAACAAAACTACATAACAATTTTACATGTACTAAACCAAGCACATGCACTAATTCTAAGTACAAAGTACGCTAATTCAAAATTCAAAAATACATAAGAAAATAGATAAGAAACACTGTTGTATCCAACAGGACAAGACCCTGCCTTCTACGTTGTCTTTCTCAGCCTTGTTTATTATGTGATGCAAACACCAAACACAAATCTACAAAAAATAAAAAAACATGCTATTGGGTTATAGAACAGCCATTAAAGGATAGTACTATATTTTGAATATTAAGTTCCGTTGATGCTTGTAATATAGGTATAATCAGATTCCAATAGGACCAGGATATATAAAACAATAAAAGGAAATAAATAGAGACCTTTTTATCATATTATTAACTTAGCCACAGGAGACAGACCAGTCACATGTGTAAGTTCCTAAGGCCATGTCAACTAGCCAAATATACCCTATTTTAGTAAATTAACAATATCTTGTTATCAAGTCTGCTCTTGTTATTAAATAAAGCTAAGTACATCTGTTGGTAACTACTCAATTGGCCCTGGCCAAAAAATAAGTGCAGAACATAGTTGGGTTTATTAACCAACCACGATGTCTAAGTGCAGAAGAATGTTGAAGGCACTTCCCAGGGAAGATTATTTAGCTACACGACTTACTAGCACTAGTTAGGTTATATTTACAAATCCTTTTAGGTAAACTTTCCACTCCTAAAACAAAGCATACGTGGAAATTGTATATGAAACCTGTAATGAAGCTTCAGCTGATACGAACGATTCAAATAAGCCAACCTTATAGAATTTGATATTCCAATAGAGTGCTCTGAAATTGCAAAAAGTCCAAATTTAGTTTACTGTAACACTGTAAATGTATCATGATTTTAAACGTAGGATTACATGGTACTTAGTGTGATTTTGTCGTGTTATGAATGTGTGATTTTGCCGTGTTATGAATGTTTAGTAAAATTTTAGTTAGGTTGAAATTTCCTCGTTATTAACATTTTCCTACAAAATTAACTTACTCTTTTTATCAATAAAAAACAAAGAGCTTGTCATGACACACAAACAGGAGGTTACTATAACTGTAAACATGTATTGGTATATTGCAAATCTGCAATCACATCTTTCCCTGTTCTTTTACAGTGACAATGTTATTTGACAATTAAGTCTGCAGACACTTGTTTCTAAGAGTAACATAATATGCAATAACTTTCAGAAAGCTTTAAAAAATCATACAATTAACAAACATCTATACAAAAATCATTCCAATATGAAATTAGCTTAATAATCCAGAGATGCTTTAGGGAGATTAACTAACGGCAAAAGAACTAATAAGCATGAGTAACAGCCATCCAAATTCAGAGAACACTTCAAAAATACATTTTATTAAATGCACAACGATATTACAAATCACAATATATTTGACCCAAAGATTAAAGAACAGTTGGGATCAATCGCATTGAAGAGTCGAAAATTTTATAATTGCAAACAGTGTTGCTCACCTGCGCACTCCTTTTATAATTGCAGTCAAGAGCTCCAAACTGCGCAGATGCAGAACCGGAAGTTCAGAACAAATAACCAGCCAAAATGAGTGGAGTCCTAAATAAACAGCCAAGCGTGCTGGACTAATCCCTGAATTGATGCACAAAGACGTGATACCATAGGATGAATCTGCATAAACAGAGCCAAATCACTATACTTCTATTTTTACTCGTAATCTTGGACAATCATATATACATGAATCACTTTAGTACGGGTGACCCCATACAAAAAAAATCTAGCAAATTCCAAATCAAAACATGGGTTGCAAAGGGTTCAGTAGAAGATTCCTACGATCTCATTAATATTTCCTTTATATCAGAAGCTGTTGCGGTCGGTGCTTACATAGAAGCAACCCTGCTTTGTCCTTTCATTGCTGGTCTAGTCACTTGATAATCCTTTGTGACTTGGCCTCAACTGACCACACTAAAATAAAAATATATGATTTTAGGGTTTCGCTAATTAGCATTACTTTTCTAGCAATTGCTGGCATAGTGCCTTCTTCTTTGATACCCATCTACCTTTCCAAAACTTTACTCCATATGAGTCTTAATCGACTACTCGGCACCGTCTCCGGTCACCTTTCCTCTACTTTTATCTTTTCAACTATTCTTATCAATCCCGAGTGCCACGCAAGCTTACCATTCCTGGCATAACAGCCTTTTCACTTAAGCCAATCCCGGAGTTTCTTAGTCCGGCTGGTTTCTTACTTACATTCCTGTTTCCGTCCAATCTCACTTCATCATTTTATCTCTACCATCGATTGTAATACTCAGGGTCCGTCTACTAACAAATATGATAGCAACCTTACCCAATTCACACGGTTTGCTCCAGTTTCTACTCTCTTCCATGTTGTTCTCTGATAATCAGAAAGACAAGGTTTGCCAAAATTCGTTGAAGTTCTTCCCAGAATTAGGGAAATTTTGGTCAATCTATCCATCTTCTGGTAACATTAAAGAGACCAGTTTCGAAACCTGAAGAATAGTTCTATGAACCTCCAAGCAGGTAGAACCATAAGTAGTCCTAATTTACGAAATAATCGTCATCAGGTTGGAAGTTTAACCCCTGGAGAGGAACTAATTATATACATCCCTTAGAAGGGAATCAACAGTTTTAAACTAAAACTTTTCACAACATCCTGATATTCAATATTACCAAATGTCAGTCTACCTGACTACTAGTCTCAGAAGGAACATTACCGTCGGAGTTGGTTGTTCCACAAAATTGGCACTACTAAGGCCATCCGAACCTGGTGAACCGTGCTGTCCGAACACATCCGCAAGTACTTTGTCGTGCTGTGCAAGCACACATCTTAATCCTTTATTCGAAGCGTCGTTGGAAGCACAAAGTCTCCTTTTTCCATTAAGCAATGCCAGCTCTTGGTCATTACCAATTTCATCCTTTAGCTCCAAGAAGATTTTCTCACATTTTTCTCTTTAACTGCTGATCGTATTACTTGATCCATTATAATTCCACATCGGAGTAAACTTAATGTAACTACTATAATCCATTCAAAGAAAGAATTTAATATTCCTCTGAATCACATGCATCTAACATTTTTGGTTCATCATTTTACTGAGTTGAAATTAACCCTATACTCAGTCTCAGGCGGTAGTCTCATTATGAGTTCATCTTGACTCACTGGTATTATCTTCTGGTAGGTTCTGAGATCATTGTCATGCTTTCACTTCCCAATGTCTTCACTTTCAAACTGATTCATTCATAAAATGAACATTTCCCTTAATAAAACCACCTCATTAACCTCAATTTGGTTCCATAATTTACAACCTATGACACCTACCTTCTCATGGCGAATTATTACTGACCATATTCATACTAATTCATTTATCAAATGATATGGCACTTACTGCCTCCTTCTCAACTATTCCTAAGGACTTTGCTCCTCGCCCTAAATCGATGACTTTGATACTCACACATCCCTCTAGCTCTTTCTTCGTTAATATGGAAGTCTCTAGGGATTCTCGTCTATTCCCGTATAGGATCTCAAGTAATTCTTCCAATCTGTCTTACTTGCTGGTACTACCTCCAGTAGTCCGGCTACGAATCCAACATGAATCTTCAGTTCTCTTACTAATAACTCAGTTCTTTATGCTCCCTTTTCTGAGCATTATAGCTTAATCATCACAATCTTTCTGGCTGCAGCCCTCATTCCTCAAGGGCAAGCTCCTTATCCTAACAGGATTTTTTTCCTTATCTGCTGGAACCTCTTCCGAGTCTCCAGTAGGGTACTCTATTTAATTTACCCGCTGATCTTCAGCATATAATAAAGCATCATAGTGCTGCTGCTCGTATGCCTCAAGGTCTGTCGCCTTCCTCGTCGATACGATATCGAGCTAAGTTACTATCATGATACTTAAGAGTTCCCATAAGGGTTTTATATGTCATCACTACATTAAGTAGTCCGACTATGAACTTCGCAAGAGTTCTTATTATCTTAGTGAATTTATTGTTTTAATGTTGCCTTATCTCTGGGGTTTATAACGTACGCTCTGATACCACTTCTGTAACACCCCCAGATCCGGGGTCAGGGATCTGGTCGTTACGGTCTCAATTTATGTCCACAATACTTGAACTTCCTTTAACTCAAAATAAATTACATCTTCATGACCCAACACAACAATATAAAACACACCCGTTATAGTTCCAGAAATGAAATCAGAGTAACAATCAAATTTTATTAATCACATTTGGAGTTCTTACAACCCAAAAGAATACAATATAAATACATACTCTTTGCCATCCATTTGCATAAGTCATACTAGACCATATACTTGGTACTGACAGAATGAATCTATCCTACCAATAACTTCCTCTTCGACTTTGGTAGTCTCATCATCCTCGCCAGCATCGTGTGCTCCTTGTGCGAGACATCTGGTCTAGCTGTTGTTGTGATATAATAATAAAGCAAGGGTGAGCAATAGCCCACCAACAATAATATATAAGTGAATGATAATATATAACAGTTCAAAAGTATCTTTCAAACCATATGCCATGCACTTACGGGAATGATGCCGGAATAACAAGAACGATAAAGTTACGAGGTAACTCAAAATGCGTATATATGTGGGAATATCTGCTATGTCGAAAATAAGCAAGATATTATCATTTATCATATAAAGAGGAACTTGCAAGGAAAATATTGCAATTCCAGTTATTAACAATTTTCGAAGTCCTACAACCTGAAAGAAGTCTCTTTGATACATGTTGCGGAAGACACCGTCAACCTGAAAGAAGTCTCTTCGATACGTGTTGCAGGAAATTCCCAATTTGGGAGATGAACTAATACTGGAGTTATCACGCGCCAGCTGTCCCACTCCCTGATGATCAGTCGGGGATGGTACAGCCCAATATAGTTTACTACCGGTAGAAGGAAGAACTGACGGCTCCACTTGTCAATTGCCTTTAATAGTAACTCCCTGGCCAATGGTTAGGCCTTGTGATGGACCGCGCGACTCGGCCTCTTACACACGACTCCTAGTTCGAATAAATCCACAGCATTGAAACGTAGAGTTTGTCCTCCCTTCCCCAAGTGAAATACTTGTTGATAAGACTCCACAAAGTAGTCGTATCTAGTTGGAAAGGAAAATTCACCAACATTTCCCAAGCTTTTGCTTGTTAATGGATATCAACTTGTTCCAACAATCTTACCCCTCGAATGATGAGAAGGTACACACAGACTTAATGAGTCCATAGCAACCAAGTTGCGAGTGAAAAGGATAAATTATGACCGGGAAGTCAACAAGATAAATAACCTTTCTCAGGTAGGTTCCCCTATAATATGGAAGTTTGAGCGAGCATTTTAATCCTTTTTAAGATATATTTAAATGAAAAATAAAGAGTTGGGAACCTTCCCTTGATAAAATAGTCGTAAAAAGACTCCGAAATATTTTACATAATATTTGGAGGTGAAAAATAATCTCCAAATAATATAAATCATTTTAAAAAGAATTAAATAAATATTCCAGGAATATTTATTAACTCAATAATAATTACGGAATATTATTAAATCATAATATTGCTCATAAGTAATCCTCGAATGAATGTATAGAATTATTTACTAAATAAATCACTCCTTAAATGAATATTCAAAATAATATTCATTAATATTTAGACTCCAATAAGTATTTAAAATAATATTCAATAAATAAGTCAAACTTTCCTTTAATAAATAATCTTCTAAATGAATATCCAAATAATATTCATTTAGTAATCAAAACTTTAAAGGAATATTCTAAATAATATCCCGTAAGTAATTAGAACTTCCACTGAATATTTTAAAATAATAATCATTAAGTACATAAACCTTAAATGAATATTCGAAAGTAATATTCATTTAATAAATAACATTCTAATGAATATCAAAATAATATTCATTAAATAATCAACTCTAAATGAATATTCGAAACTAACATTCATTTAATATCTCTCGACTGAGATAATACTCGAATAAAATTCCTCGAAATATTTCCAAGTAATTGATACTTTATGGAAATATAAATAACGTTTAATAATAACATTCCTCAGATAAATAATAATCTGTCGCTGGAATCCCTCCGGGTTTCCACGACTATCTATATCTCAAAATACCGACTCCCGGTCTATATTTAAGAATGAATATCATATGCCCTTCGCTAAGGGTCTTATCAAAACAATCCGGCTTATAACTGATAATTCGTATCTAGTCTATAAGCCAATATCAATTCAGGGAACAGGTATCATAATATAATTTGACAATAGGCATGCATGCTATGGCATATGTATCAGAAACAACAGATATACGTATTATCACAACAACAGTTCCAAGGTATTGGAAACTTGCCTGGTACTCAGGTGTGGGTGGAGATAGCGTGTCCTGGGTCTGCTCGATGATCTATAAACAATCAGAACATTCGAGATTAACCACTTAACACGTTTTAAAAGTCTAAGTTCGAAACACGTTTTCGAATTATCTCGTTATACATCTTTTAGTGTAACTCTTTTTATTACTGATACGATCCGACATTTGTTCGTTATTACGAAATGTCATCATACCCACACTCGGTATATACTTAAGTCGTATAAGTTCTAAAGTTGATCGATTACGAACCGAGATTAAACCTCGAGTTTTATCGTTTGTTTTCTAAGTGTTTTACCATAGTTATAACCAAGCGGGTTTTTAGGGGTTCGTTCGAGTTTAACTTCGATTCCAACATTTTTATAAAATCGGGAAACGATCCGTTTGATATGTGGTTTTCTTTCATACCCTCCTTATGACCCCTAGTATTTATTTACCAAGATTGGCCACTGACTTACGTATTTTACGAGGGTTCAATTTAAGTTACGAATTCTCGTTTACGGTTTCGAACTACTTTTAGTATATCGGCCATAACTCCTAAACCGTAAGTCCGTTTCACACGTTCTTTATATCAAAACGAAGATTGGAACATTTTCTATCTTATCAAGGCAAAATACGACCCCGGACAGTGAGTTCAAGCTACTGTGATGCATGGTTTTTAAAGATTATCAAAAATCGGGCATTACGACGGCTATAAATCGAATATTTCCAAATTTCAAACTTTCCAATAATCATAGTTTCCATTCCAAACAACATATACATGTTATTTAACCATGAACTAAGGCCAAGCAATGCCTTTCCGTTCATCTAAACTATTTATCCTCCTATATCAACAAATCACTACATAAGCATGCTTTAATCATCACCATAATCATACTAATCTAAAACTCATCAAGAACATCATTAAACTCAAAGTAAGGCCTAGGGTTTCAAGAGTGTTATACCTTCCTGGAGGTGTGTATGCACTTAGTAAGCCTTGTATAGTCCTTGTATAGCCTCCATGAAGCTTGGATCATCAACCAAAACCAAGATTCAAGACTTTTGTTCTTGAGGTTACTATTCATCCTCCACTTTCTTGATTTTTTTTAAAATGGAAAAAGTGGTGTTTGGGGCTAAGATTTCTAGGGTATCATTTTTATGAAATATAGGATCTATGATAAATTTTTGGAGATCAAACAATGGTGGGAAGGATGATTTTGTTTCTTGAAATAAGGGGAAAGTCGAATGGGACTTTCTTTCAAGGGGAAGAGAGTTTTGCTTGGTTCCTTTGCTCTCATCCAATCTAATTTGCATTATTATGAAAATATCTAGCATAGAGTGGCTTTAATAAAGTGCCCATGTCATTGTATGAATCATCTAGCCAAGTGTTGGTGTTTGAAAGTGTGGATGATAAGATTTAGCTAAGTACTTGGTTTGTTTCTCCAAGTGAGCTAGTTACTATCCCATCCACTTGCACATGCTTGTATCTTGGCTCTCTACCTGTTTCTTTGTCCGGTTAGTGCTCAATTCCTTGATCGTTCGGAGGAATACCTCGAAAATTTCTAGTTAGGGTTTTACCGGAAACCGTCATAATATTTACACCATCATTTTCAATTCTCTTTAATAATTCTTGAACCTATATTCCTTAAACCCCTTCAATAATTCTTTAAGTCTTTCAGTGTCCAGGGAAATCTCGGGGAAAATAAAAGTGCTATTTTTCAGAATCCGACAGCTTTTACATACACTCTTTTTCCCCTTGGATCACTAATACGAACTCAGAATTTCGTTCCGGATACTTATATATCGCGTCGTCTAATAATATTCCTATGTCCACCAAAAATCACTATTCATCCATTTTTCTTTACTCATCCTCTTAGGGTTGTACAATTGTCCCTGATCTCTTTCGATCGTTCCTTAACCTTTTTACGGACCCACTGGACCAATAACAGATATCGATTTGGATGACATAAGAATAATCTTTTCATTTAGAATTATCAAATCTCAATTCCCTAGGAGATAGATAATTCTTATCTAAAGTGTCAACCAATAGTATTCTTCATGGCATATAAACATTTGAATCCAAATCTATTCCTTCCATTCATTATCTCAATCGTTACATCGTAGTCGTAATCACTATTCACCATTACCTCAGTACATAATAAAAAGTTTTAATTATATTCAAAATTTGGGGTTCTTACATTGTAACCTCATCGTTTATGTTATACTGGCATCATTTCCGTAAATGCATGGCATATAGTTTGAATGATACTTTTGAACTGTTATATATTATCGTTCAGTTATACATTATTGTTGGTGGGCTATTGCTCACCCTTGCTTTATTATTATATCACAACAACAGCTAGACCAGATGACTCGCACAAGGCGCACTCGACGCTGGCAAGGACGATGAGACTACCAGAGCTGAAGAGAAAGCTATTGCTAGGATAGATTCATCCTTTCAGTACCAAGTATATGGGCTAGTATGACTTATGTAAATGGATGGCAAAGAGTATGTATTCATATTGAAATTCTTTTGGGTTGTAAGAACTCATAATGTGATTAATAAAATTTGATTATTACTCTGATTTCATCTCTGGGACTATAACAGGTGTGTTTTATATTGTTGTGTTGGGTCATAATGATGTAATTTATCTTATGTTGAAGTAAGTTCAAGTATTGTGGACCGAAATGGAGACCGTAACGACCGGATCCCGAACCCCGGATTTGGGGGTGTTACATTGGCCTCCTTGTCCCCCTCCTTTTTCTCTCCAGTACTTCCATGGTGTGACTAAGTCTTTTTTGGGACGCTAGACTCCCCATGGTTGTTGTGCTAAAAATAAAGACATTGAATCGCAAGTGCACAATTCGTTTCGTTGTAAAATTTATTGATTCGTTCCTCAGGGACTAATATTTTCGCAGACCTTAACTTTTAATTTAATCGAGTTATGAATATTTTTGGGTTTTTGGAAAGTTTAGAATTTTAATATTTACTAAAAGAAAATGTAAACTATTTTAAAAGCAAACTAAAATTATTATAATTATACACAAATTCGAATTAAAATTAAATTTTACTCCTAATTATTCTAAATTATTCTTGAACGAAATTATTCTAAAAGTTTAAAAATAACTTTTATTCTAAAACATTTTTTTGTTTTTATTATTATTTTTTTTACTTGAAAATTATTTACCAAATTTTTAGAAAAGGAAAAAAAAATTTAAATCGACATTAGAAATTTGTAAATTAAACTTGTTAAATAATTACCCACAACTCAAATAAACAGAAAAATCAAATTGACACGAAAATAAACAAAAAAAAATAAAAATAGACTCACTAACTAATATACTAGACAGACACTCAGCAAACACACACTTGGAAAATAAACTTAAAACCAACAACTCGCCAGCAAAAATGCATAACTCCTAGACAACCACAGACATTACCCAGCACAAGAGTCACAGGAAATTGAATTCGACAAAAAAACGGCTTGCAGCAAATTCAGCATTTAACTACTCAGTAACAAATGCAGCAGGTTGACTCGCTAAAATGAATAGAAAAAAATCTCGATACTCAGCCATAAACTCAGCAGTATACTCAGTATTAGACTACGAACAAAACTCAGCGTAGCAGCTCAGAAAAATTCGAACAAACACAGCCACCCAATCAGTAATTTACCAACTCGAGGATTCTGGAAAAAAAAAGGGACATACAGTGACTCACAATTCAGCCACAAAACTCAATAAACTTGTAAACACAGCGCAGCAAGAAACTCAGATTAACCAAACTCAGCACCTACAACAGCGAACAACATAATTTTACACCATAAAACGTAGAAAACAGCTAATTCAGCGACTTGTCACAAAATTCTTAAACAAACGGCCATGAACAAACAGCAATGACCGACTTTAACAACGCGACTTAGCATCAATAAGAAACCATAGCAACTTAGAGAAACTCGAACACAGTAACACGCGGTAACTCAGCATAATCAAACCAGTGAAACCAAATCGTTGAACAAGAAAACTGGCGACTCACAACTCAGACACTCAACAAACTCGCAAAACAAGACTCGAACCAGAGAATTCAGCACAAAATCAAACATAGAATCAGCGAAAACTCATCTACGAAAGTAACAACAATCAACAAAACGTAATAAGGCCAACTCAGATCGAACTAGACTTGACAATAAAAAAAAATCGAAATTAAGAACAGAGAAAAAGATGAAAGCTGTTGTGGGTTTGAAAAGAGGAAGAAGGGGGAGATGGGTTCTTGTGGGGAAAGAAAGAGAGTTGGAAAGAGAGAGAGAGAGAGAGAGAGAGAGAGAGAGAGAGAGAGAGAGAGAGAGAGAGAGAGAGAGAGAGAGAGAGAGAGAGAGAGAGAGAAGGAGGGAAGGAGAAGAAGGGGATGGAGAGTAGACGGTGATTGAAACGAGAAAACAGGGATGCAGCAGTTAAGAAAAAGGTTAAGAAAAAGGATGGAGGGGAGAAATAAGATTGAGCTGGGTTTGGTAAAACAAGGAGTGAACAACTAAAAAGAGGGGATGAAAATATCATTCGAATTAAACTACATAAAGCATATAAAACAATTATTACTACGAATTTAAAAAAATAAAATTTTTGTTGTCTTTTTTTTCTTTCTTTTTTTTTTTGAAAATTGAATACGAATTAAAGAGGTTAATCACGAAATTAAAATTATACTTAGGCCCCCATTAAAATTGGATTTTTAACGAGGCAAACTACGATTTAAAAATAAGAACACGAAATTAAAGTTTCGTTACTTTCAACCCCAAGTGGTTAGCAACGGGATTTACGAAAATAACGAAACAAGGCAACAATAACGAAAGAGCAAGACAAGAAATAAAGAAAATAAAAATTGCATTAATTATAATAAGAGTGTTTACAAGATTTGAAACTAAGAAGAGAAATACAAGAAAATAAAACTACCCTAAAATCTAAGTTACTAAATACAAGGGGGGTGAGGGGGTATTTATAGAATAGGAATTAGGGTTAAGGGGGGTGTTGGGTAAATCCCCACCATACATTTGGGTTGTGTGGTGGTGAAATCCTAGCCATCTATTTGTTTCCTTCCCCCTTAAGCTTTGAAGAGTTGATCTTGGCCATACACTTTGCTAATGTGTTGGGATGATCTCCACCTTCCACTTGTCTTGAAATATTCCTTTTGCTCCAAGCTCCTAATTCTTTTCCTTCTTTCATTTTTGGTCCTTTTTCTTCCTCCTTTTTCCCTTCCTTGCACTTTATTTATTTATTTTGTCATTTCTTTATTTATTTACAATTTTCCTGAAATGCAACAAAATAAAATATTAAAACATGAGTTCAAGCAATAAATAGGTAGATAAAATATGCAAAAATATGCACTTATCAATGGTCATTCCTGCGATCCTTCTTTTTACGATCCTCTTCATGGTGTTGGGATCATTCTCGATCTCGATGAGATGCGGGTTTGTCATCGCGACGATAGGACCGCTCACCCTCTTTGTGATAGGGGGTCTGTCATCGCGACGATATGACCGCTCGCGATCTCGATGAGGAGACAATGGTTGATGAGGGCCCTTGATTTTATTCTTAGATTCTTCATTCCGAGGTGCATCAATCTTTTCTAATTTGAGACGGAGGTCGTGTTCAGTTAACTTCTTTCCGAGACGGTCAAAAACACTAACCGATCTCCCCTCAGATGAAGCAACCTTGTCACGCGATCCTCCTTTCTTCTCGAGCGAATACTTCTCCTCATTCCAGTCAGGGTTCGTTTGATCTGTTAGGACATCCTCGAAATCATCAATAATTTTCTTGACAGGGCCTTTGCTTTCTTCCCCTTGTTAGGTTCGATCACCTGTCCTAGCATTCCTCTTCTATCCTCTAGAGCTATAACGCTTCTCCACTTTTGCAATCCTATCATGTACAACGGTCACTTGGTCACCGAGGCCTTTTAGAAAAGACATAAACTCGCTGGTCAAAGCCACCTTCTGGACAGGGGGTGTTTGCTCCTTTTTGTACCCAGTCTTAGAGTTGTCCTTGGATACCTCATCCTCTGAGGGGTCCCTCGCCAGGGGATCATCCCTGTTAACCTTATGCGACCCAGGAGTCTCTCCATCGTTCTTCTTTTTGTATAATTTAGTCATCGCTTCTCCCAATTCAATGACTAGCACCCCTCCTTCTAGCGCCAAATGTTATAGGGACAAATTGGTATAACAATGTTTTGGAGGTTTGCTGGATTAACAAAGCAAAATACAGATATTTCGCTAATAAAAGAAGAACAAGGATTAGGGTTTTTATGTGTTGGTGTGGCTGAACATGATAGGTGTTTTCAGGGGTGAACTGTTTCTCCTCCGTATCAAGGTGCCTGCGTACCCTATTTATAGGGATCAAGCCATACATAGTTCTTGGAGAAGAAGTTACCTCGACAGGCTAGGGTTTTAAGAGATAAGCCACAGTCCAAGCCCACTCGTTTAGGGCTGACTTGGCAATGAGTCATCAATTCTACCCATGATCCATGGTCCAAAGAAGGAAACCATGGTCTCGCATGGCTAGAAACGAGGCCTCTCAAGCGAAGATAGTAAAGAAGTAGAAAGGGCCTAGCATGCGACCTCGAGGGGTCTGGACATGCGAAGCGGACCCAAGCGCACAGATACTCACGCGACATCGAGGGGTCTAGCCATGAGCCTTCCAGTAAAGAATGAGATAGGGATCCCGTTTTAGTTTGTAGATGTGATGTGATGATATGATCCCTTGGTGGAGATCATAAGCGAGGTGTCCCTGTAGCGAGGTGGCCCTGATAGTGGGCCTTGATGACCCAATTACCATCTTCTAGGCCCATCATAGGATGAACCATTAATTTAGATAATCAAATCAATTTAGCCATCATGCAAGATTCGGGCATAACACTAAGCATGTAGCATTGCGAGATTTATAGCTTGTCCAGGCTACCCTACTTGACAATTTAGTTCGCAAGTTTGTAAATATTTTTGACATATATGTACTATCGCGAAGATATATGAAAATATTTTACCAATCCAAATGCAATAATAAACATGCTCTTTTAAGAGTGTCGCGATATTTATTTTCTTCAAAAATAATGCGCTTTTTCTTTGTAGAAAATCTTTTTCAAAATTATGCGTCTCGCATATATAATTTTTTTTAAAATATGCAGCTCGTACGGGATTGTAAAATATACACAATCAATCAGCATAAATATTCGCAAGTCATAACATAAATATCTCGTACGATATTTTCCAAATTGCAATAATTTTACAAGCATTAAAATATGTTGCTCGCACAAATTTTTGAATAATAATATTTTTTATGAAAAATATTTAAAAAACACGATTATGCATGACATAATATTTATAATTGCACAAAAATAAAATATGTACAAAAAACTTATCTTTGCGAAGCTCGTTCAAATTTCTATTGACATTGCTGCTATGTTGTGTTAGCGCGTGCTCCTTCCTTTGTTCATCTTTTTACTTTATCATCGCGGGTCCTACCAGATACTATGCCAACGAAATCTTACCATTGCCATGCTTTTGCTTCTGTTGGTTTTTTTTATCCAGCAGGTCCCGCCATGCCTTGTTCTTGATTGTACTGCCACGCGCGGTCCATGATAACAAGAGCCATTGTCCCAAGGATGGTTGTGATGTTGTGATTTTCATGCTCCAAAGTCGCCATTTTTTTTCCATTACTGATTCCTTGTCTCGATAAAAACGCTAAACCCCTATGTTTGATATTCATTTGTCCTCCATAAACAAAAATTATGCCCTCCTTCTAGCGTCAAATGTTGTTGGAGGAATTTCGTAACAACACGAAATCGGAGGTTTGCTTGAATAGTAGAGCGAAATTATGAGTATGTGGCTGTTTTTAGGGGATTAGGATTTGTAAAAAAAAGGAGCTGGACTTGGCAGGTGTCTCGATTTGTCTCGTGTATCGGTCATATCTTCTGCCAAGATGCCTGCGTACCTATATGTTTATATAGGATCAAGCCCACGCAGTTCTATGATATTGATTTGTGTCTATCCCTTAGAGACTTTAGGGATAAACTTCGTTAATCTAGGTAATTACTGATTTTATCTGATTTAATCTTATCGTTGTGATATCTTCTTGATTTGAAGAATATCGTTTGGAGATATTTTTCGTTATTGATTCTTTCCTCGTTTCAGGAAGAGGATAAAACTTAGCGGTTAAGTAATAATTATTAATTTGAATCAATAATTAATATTATTAGAAATTTGGGAGGTTATTAGACATGCCAAAAATATGGCATAACAACTTGCTTACGTTGTACGAAAGTAAAATGAAGAAAAAAAAAGGATGATGAGTCTACTATGGTGTCTAAATCTTCTTCTACCTCTTTGAGTAGTAGAGGAGTTCTCTCATTCTCCCGGTGATTATGAAATTTTTCTTACTCAAGAAAAAAAAGGGAAAACTTCACATGTTAAATCCGAATTTGATAATTATTTAGAAGAGGAGCAGCTGCTTAGGAGTGAGGAGTTTGATATATTGGCATATTGGAAAACTAATTTAAAATATCCCATTTTACAAGCCATAGCTAGGGATGTGTTGGCTGTGCCTGTGTCTACGGTAGCATCAGAATTTGCTTTTAGTACAAGTGGCCGAGCGTTAAATGAACGACGAAATAGGCTTACTCCTAAAACATTGGAATCATTAGTGTGTTGTCAGAGTTGGTTAACTGCTCTTGAGCGAGGAGGTAGTATTTTTTATTATTGTGATTGTTTTATCTTTGCTATTATTTTATATGATCATTGCTATAACTGCAACTATTTGTTTTGAAATAAAAATTCCAACCATTAATGATGAAGATTCAGGCGATGATGAGTGCATGGTATACATCAAGTGCAGATATTGCATGATTCAGGTTATGAAATCTGCTACCCTCCTTATGCTTGTACTACCATTATTTTTTTAGGTTTTATTTCTTGTGTTTCCTAGGGTTAGGAAGGTTTTATTTCCTATACTTTCTAGGATTATACTTAGATTTAGATTTTGAGAAAAAATTATTTAATTAAACAATTGGGGTTAGGAAGGTTTTATTTCCTGTGCTTTCTAGGATTATACTTAGGTTTATATTTTGAGAAAAAATTATTTAATTAAACAATTGCTACTTTTACTTAAATTTTACACAAATTTAATAATTTAGAATTGAATTATAGCCATTAACGCAAAGATTTATAATTTAGAATTGAATTATAGCCATTGATTTAGAATTGAATTATAGCCATTTACACAAATTTTACACAAATTTAATAATTTTACACAAAGATTTATAGTTAATTTAGAATTGAATTATAGCCATTAACGTGTTAAAGAGTATGAAGTAAACAAAGATAAAAATGAAAAATTAAAATCAAATTCATATAATATTAGAAAATATTAAGTTGTCCAGGTTTCTCACTTTTAATTTGGTAATATTCATGAAGAATTATATATAATTTGAATTTAAAATAAATCTTAATAATATAGGTTAAATAATAATTTTTATATAAATTAAAATTATGTACTCCTCCGTCCCGCTGGATTCTTTACATGGGGGCTGGGCACGGAGACCAAGGATAGTGGGTGTAATATTGTTAAAATAAATGAAGTAGTGGGTGTAATAGTGATTTTATTGTTAAAATAAATGAAGTAGTGTGTGTAATAGTGTAAAGTGTTGAAAAAGTGGATGTAATAATGTATTTTATTGTTGAAAGTTACTATTTTGGGTAATGTAAAGAATCCAGTGAGACGTCCCAAATTAGTAACTGTAAAGAATCCATTGGACGGAGGGAGTAAATTTTATATAGGGTAAATAGTAATTATAATATAATTCATAATTAATACATATATTTGTATGAAAAAACATATAAAATAATATGAAAGTATTTATATTTGGATGCCTTCATTAGTTGTACTGTATTTTGCATAAGATATTTATTTCTTTATGTCAACCTATGACTTTATTCACCTGTCCTAAAATAAGTTTAGCTGAGTTTGCAAGGTTTTAAAAGCTATAAATAGCTGAAATAAAATATGAGAACTAGTTTGAGTGGAAAAAGAAAGTAGGCCCGGAGCTTCTTTGAAAAGAAAAAAAAAAAGATAAAGATGTAGTGTAGTTTATAAAGTGTTGTATTTGCACAACTCAAGCTTAATACTTTATATTTTGGATCTTTTACTTTAGTGTCTAACTTTCTAATATTTCTTATATGATTTCCAGGCATGTTTCTTGCCAGTGGAGATGTTTTTTTGGAGTCTTGATTGACAGAGAAAATGAGTCTCATTTTGATGCTTATATAGAGGAGAACTTATGTGCCTTCACAGAAGTTACAAATGTTGGCATATTTAGCTTGTTGAACCTTATAATTATGTAAGATTCACATCCTTTTGTAATTTTGATGCTATTTCTGGATTTATCTTAATTTGATTGTCCCAGACCAAGTTTCAAGAATGTTGCTGCACTATAATATATTTAGTAAATTTGGTTTTGTTAACTACTTGTCTTGGGCATTGGTTTTCTTTCTATGATGGTCCACCTTTATTCAAGAACATTTGATCATATTATTTCTTTCCCAGATAATGTAAAACTGGGCTTAGGTTTTTTAAAAAACCTAGCATGAGCTTCAACAAAGTAGCATGTTAAATCATATTTTTATCTTCTTGTAAAAACCCCGAAATCCCCGTTCCCTATTCGGGGCGGTTATAGGGGAAGAAAACTAATCCCTTTCGGGGATCGGGGCGGGATCGGGTAATGAATCCAAACTCGGGGATCAGGGTCGGGGATACCACTCCACGGTACCGAAGTGATCCGATGCCCATCATATATGTCTCTCCAATATATGTTCTGTCGCCAACAAAATATATTGAACGCAACAAAATTCATTAAATTTGTTTATTTGCGTAATTCATTAACTGCATTTTGTTAAATTGCATTGTAATCAAGCATGTGTTAGGTGATCACATGATCCTCGCTAATTAAACAAAGTAGCTTAAAATCTGTGTTCAGTATAGGTTTATACTCCCTCATCCCATTGTACACGTCTCATTTACAAAAATTACACGTATAAAGAAAGAACAATGCTGGGAATCCCAAATTTTTTTCCCAAAAATTGTCCCAAGTGATGTGGCATGACACATGACACGTTTTGATTTGGTGTGCATATGTATGCATGTGAGGCCTCATATTTTTATTAGTGAAGTTACTAATT
The DNA here is from genome assembly GCA_036435485.1 of Saposhnikovia divaricata. Classification (NCBI taxonomy): domain Eukaryota; kingdom Viridiplantae; phylum Streptophyta; class Magnoliopsida; order Apiales; family Apiaceae; genus Saposhnikovia; species Saposhnikovia divaricata. Next base: position 136,284,574 of record CM071599.1, on the reverse strand, counting down.
AAACGAATGACACATAAGCATTTGGGAAAAATTTTGGGAAAAATTTTGGGTTCTCTTGCATTTTTAATAAAGAAAATGGTTAATTGGATAAAGTTTTCCAACCAACACCTTTAATTAAATACATTGAAAAATAAGAATATTATTAATAGGGCTGAAAACGAATCCCAGTAATCCAGGTTTGAATCCGAATTCGACTCGTTAACAATGAATATAATGCGTATTCATATAAAAACTGAGCAAATTCAAATATTGTTTCATAATTGGGATGAATATTATCGGGTCAAATCTCACCACTCTAATATTCGATCATATTTATATAGAGTAGTTCGAATAATTTCAGAGTATTCGAACTTATAGGTATTTGATTAAAATTTGTAAATTATGCATACAATATATACTATTAAAGTAATTAAAATGAGCACATTTTGGTTTTTTAAAGATATTATTCGAAGATTCTGAATTTTTTTAAAGATTTTTTTGGACAAATTCGAATTCGAATATACAAAAACGAGTAATTCGATACCCAGTTGAGTCGAAACGAATCTAATACGAATATTTATATTCGAATCGAGTCAAATTTGAATAAATGATTAATATTTTAATTTGAATTCGGACAAGATCCGAACGAGTAATTACAAATTCGAGTCGAATCTGATGATACTACTTTCCATAAATGTTCGAATTGTTTACACCCTTAACTATTAAGTTTGAAAAAAATCAAATCTAAGAAATAATACCTTTAAAAAAAATCTTAGAAATAATAAATGTAGAATTAGTTTTGGAAAATTACCGTTAAATTTGCATTGAAAAAAGAAGGGGGCATATAATATGGAACAAATTCTTTTTTGAAAAAGATATGTACAATGGTTTATATAATTACAGTTAAATATAATTTAGTGAAATTTGAATATAATAAAAATTTATAGTTTATTTAAACCAAATTACAATAAAAATGACAAATTTAATTTCTGGTGATCCCATTATCCTTGCTAATTATCCAAAATAGTAGCTTACAATCTGTGTTCGATATAATTTTATAAATTTTAGTGAAATTTGAATATTTTATAATTTATATGTTATAATTTCATTAATCCGAATTTCAATTAAAAATATTAAAATATAATTTTTGTAAAAGTATGTATTAAAAAATAATTATCATATAATTATAATCTTATTTTGAGTGTATTTACATATAAGGGTCCTGTTAATCATAGCCCTTAGGATTATGTTTAAGAATTAATGTAAATGGATAAATGTCTATAATATGTCAGTTTTACACTTAATACATCAATTTTACACGAAATTCAATTGAATTATTTAACAATTTTGGATGTTTTTGAGAATGGAAATTAATGTAAATGTAGGGGGGTCCACTATTATTACTTGAAAAAATAAATTAATGTTGCAAAGATATATTGGGAAACTAAAAATAATTAAATACTTAGGAATAGATGTTGAAAATATGAAAATATTTAATTCTTAACAACGGTTGTGGTTAACATTTTCCTACATATAATCAAATCTATACTATCTATACTATCAGGCCGTTTGGGTAAGGCTCTTAAAGGAGTGTCAAACTTTAAGCAGTTTTTGGTGTGTTTGTGTACACCGGCTTTAAGCAAGCTTTAAGTTATGTTTTAAGTCATAAGTTCCATTTAGGTACTTTTGACTTATAAATTATGACTTATGGATTTTTTTTTCTTTTCTCAAAATTCTTGTAAAGTTTAAATATTATGAATTTAAAATTTTTTTAAGTCAAATTTCATTTAAGTCAAAATTATTAAACCTCCATTTAACTTTAAGTAAAATTACCCAAACACTTTCATTCAACTTAAAGTAAACAACTTCACTTTCTCCTTTAAGTTAAAAACACCTCCATTAAATCAAAATCCCAAACACCCTCTATATTATATCCTTTACATATAATCAAATCTATACAATCTATACTATATTATATCCTTATCTATACTATAATATTATAAGCGAAATAGGGTATATTTGAATTGGTTGGCGATTTGGTATACTTTTTTGGTACACTTAATAGCAACCGTTGGATTTTGAAATAGATGAAAGAACTGTTGGATCTAATACTGAAAGAATATTACTTTTCTAATATTTAAAATATTCTCATTGGTTAAATTCGAATCCCACCAATAACAGATTTTTATTAAACATATGTATTATTTTATAAACTTTTCTTAAGAATTTAAGCTTCTACTTCCGTCAATATCATATTATAATCAAAAAAAATTATTGTCTATTTTTAATAAAGTATTACTATACATTTATATTATCTTATAAACTACTACCAAATATTTCCATTAATAACATATTATAGTTAAAAATTAAAAATAATATTATGATGTCAAAAATGTGTTATGATATTTTATTATCAGAGATAATTTTTTTCCCTTCTAATCAAAAAATAAATATGAAAATATGGGTAATAAGATAAAAAAAATATTTAAAAAAAACATCTGGGCATCACACCAATTATAAGTTATATAGTTACAAATTACATAAAATCTGGAAAGTACTTACGATATAGAAAATTTTGGATAAAAATCGAAAAAATGTCTACAAGATTACATAAATTTCATTCTTTAAATAAAAGTTGAAAAAAAACTACTTTTATGTAATATTTTTATATATACATATGTATTTTAAAGTAATAATCGAAATAAATAATTAGATAAAATTTATAATCATGAGATTTATAAAGTTAAAAATTTATTTTAATAATAAAAACATATGTACAACTTAAAATTTTAACAATAAAATATAATTAAACATTTTACAAGAAACCGTGCATAGCACGGGTTATAGGCTAGTATATAATAAGCGTAAGAGGGATTTATCCATAATTTTGGTTCGGTCTTTTGGTTTGGTCTTTTGGTTTGGTCATAGTACTATCAAAATAATCTCAACCGTCAAATTTAATATTTTTAAAAAAAGACGATAAAGATTATATCATATTAAAAAGAAAATATTAATCCAAAAATGATATAATTATTAGAATTGAATTTAAAAAGAAAATTTTAAAAGGATATAATTAAAAAAAGATATAATTGAATTTTATTTATTTTTTATTAATATTAGAAAAAGTTTATATTTACTATTTGGACTCTATCTTGTGATCTGGAAATCAGTTTTGGATGATTTTATGGCCCACGCGAAGCTCACAAAATTATTTATTAATTTAATGATGATTTAACAATTAATATCGTAATGGAAACACTCAAAATATCAAGAGAAAATATAATTATGAATTTTTAGATTAATCTTATTCAGTGTAGAAAACCTAAATTGATAATCCTATTAGGTGTAGAAAACCAAATTATATGATTTAAATCATTGACATACACTTTTTTGTATTCAATGTAAATACACTTTTTAGTTTACATGTTAAAAAAAAAAATTATGCTAGATCCATCGTCTTTTATCTATCTATTTATTTTGTGATTAACGATTCTTATTTATTCTGTTATACTGAAGATCATACTACCGACTACCAAAGTTTTGGACAAAATTACTCTTACACTTCTATCTATACTATATTATTATAAGCAAATTATAGAACTCTTGTAGTTTGTAGTTTTGGTCAACCAACAATCCAATATATTATTAAATTAATATGTTATTATATATTATTATAAAAATATAATTTAATACTAATCTATATCTATACTATATTATTATAAGCAAATATACTATATATCTATACTATTATATTAAAACCGAAACATTGAAAGTTTATCCATTTGGTTTCGAGTTTAGTTATCATAATTATTAAAAAATAAATAATAAGATAATATAATTACTGGTAATTAGCCGATTGCCTCTTTTATCTTTATTTGTAATAGAATATGTTATCCTCTATAAACACCTAAAACATCAATTGTAACATAATTTTCAATTATTAATATCTTTTTCTAAGAGAATAAGAATCCCTAGGTTAATCCTAATATACTTTTCCTAAGGTAATACTTGATTTGATATCTTCCACTTTCTTGATATAAATACAAGCAAAAATGTGGTAAATAAATATTTGATAATAAATAATCAGATATGTTATTTATATGGGATTTTATGTACCTCGATAAAAGTATCCTAAAATTAACCTTAGGATTCTTATTCTCAAAATATAATTACAACATAAAATAAAATTTATAATGTATCTTATTCTCAAATTATAATTATAAAATAAAATAAAATTTATAACATATAAAAAAAACCCGTTAATACTTGATTTGATATCTTCCACTTTCATGATATAAAAACAAACAAAAATGTGGTAAGCGAATATTTGATAATAAATAATTAGATATGTTATTTACATGGGATTTTATACATGTGTGGCCATTATGCCATATATTTCTTCTTATAATAGATTTTTCAAATTTGAAAAAATTGAATTTGAAATCAGATTTAAAATAACTTGCATAAAATCCGTACCTTCAAAATTTTGATTTTTTCTATAAGTTCAAAAATATATTTATTCATAATTTGTTAATAAAATTAATTAATAATGCATATAAGCCAACACTACAAAATCGGATTTGAACCAAATTTAGCTTGGATTAAATCCACATCTTAAAAAACTCGATTTTTTGAAAGGCTCCAAAATATATTTATTGGGTAGGTGCCTAAAATAACCACTTTTTATTATCTCATAACCAAAATACTCATTCTGGGCGAGCACCGCCCCAAATACCCGTGGGATACGCCTATGACATAAGAGTATCCTGGGTCACGACCATACAAGCAACGTAAGTGTTGAGACACGCCCACATCAAAAACGTATGTCATAGGACACGCCTACTACAGAAACGCATCTGAGCAGGATACGCCGTCTGAAGTAGCGTATTATAAGATACGCAGTTACAAGATGCGTATCACATGTCTTTCTCTGGCGATCCATGGTGATCGACCGGAGATTTCCGGCGAAGCTCTCCGTTCATTCGTTTAGCAATCATTCATAGTTTTTTAGTTATGTGTTATACATCATTAGAATCAAAATTTCATGCTCTACAATACTATACCAATTTTATACCACTTTTATTGTCGGATTGTAAACCCCCAATTTATACCAATTTATTAAATATACTCTTAAATAGTACTATACATTTAAATATATCTGGCGAACTCCATTTTTTCGGCTAGCTCAAATTCACTTCGGTCGGTTATCTCCAGGCATTTTCCGTTGACAATATACACACCATTAGATTCGTCTTTCGACGATCTACAATCCTATACCATTTTCAAACAACATCTAATGTCGGATTTTACACAACCCAATTGGAGAGATTTGCCAGGAGAGAGAGAGATCGACGTGAGAGACAGAGGGAGCTAGAGTACCTTGGGATACGCCTCTCCCAATGGCGTATCCCGTGGATTTTGGTCGCTGTTTTCAAAAACGGATATTTTGGGCAGTGGATAGGAAAAAAGTGGGTATTTTGGACATTCTTTCATATTTATTCACAATTTGTTAATAAAGTAATTAATAAATTCATATAAACAAACACTACATATATTTTAATTACTTTAATTATTTAATATACGTTGTGAGACTATTATTATTGGTTGGTGAATAAATTACCAATCAAAAAATTAAAATTATTTTAAAGGCAATCAGAATTTACTTCTAAACTGTAAATCAATCAATACAAAATTTTTATTATATACCATGCTTATCCTAATTTACGAATCGCGGTTAAATTAAATTTAAATATATAAATATCTTGATTTAATAACCTCTCTTATCACATAGTTTTTAATTTTAAAAAATTTCTACTAACCGTAAATATTATTTTCTATAAATCCACATAACATTATATTACATATGTTTATATATCTTTTAGTTATGATTTGTTTTTGAACATTCTTTATTATAATAAATGATACCCGAATCTACCATGTATTAGTTAACCAATCACAAGATTTGTGAATTATTTTATTATCAATTAGAATCTATTAAATTTTAGACTAAATAAATTTAATGTAACATATTTCTCTATTCTACGTTTCAGTCAAGATTAAACTTAAATTAAGTTACACTCAACAACAGATAATTTTTATTTTTTCAAATCAATTAACTAAACATAATAACTACTAATTTTTATTTTAACGATTAACTAATAAAAAATTTATATAAAATAAAATTCTTACAAACTAAAAAATTTAATTATTATATCTTTCGAAACATTACAGGAAGTCTAAGCCGCTTATTCCCTATTCCCCATCAGACCTAGCCAACTTTGATAAACTAAGTGTATGCATCAATTCTCCCCATGGCTAAATCATATCAATTTCGGTTAAGGTACTACGTTATATCTTTTTATTATATGACATACTATACTTGGATGAATTATCTTTTTATTTCGATTATATATATGTATAGTATGTTTCGTGAATTGTCCAATAAATTCAACATAAAAACATTTCTAACAAAAAAAATAGAAAAAGATTTAGGTTATCATCATCCCCAGTCCAGATTCTCCCAGAGTTACTTCCCATTACAATATTCAGTAGCAAACTCCAATAATTTTGTGACTTACTGAATTGTAGGCATCATTCCTTATCATATTACACTGATTTGTTTTGTTTACATTATTACGCGTGCCTATAGATATATGCTTTTTACAGTGTTGGGTTGTCAATGTTATTCAGTGATTACTTAACAATTTTATTCTAAATACAATAATTATTTTATTTAAAAAATAATACATTAATACATGAATCTTTTATATCTATAATAGATATTTTGATATCTCAAACTCTCAATTCAAAATCATAAGTTACAATCAAAATCATGAATTAATAATTGTTAATAATATAAAACTATTTACCACACTATTCTAGATACATATTCAAAATTTAAGTTATGTAAAGTCTTAAATAATTCGGTCATATAGAAAGCTAGGATCAACCAATTAAAATATTAGAATGAATTTTAAAACAATCATCTTTTAACATTTAATTACAAAATTTTTTAACTATGCAATAATTAATTGAAAAAATATTTGGTGTATACTCTTAAATAGTACTATACATTATTTGGTGTATAAATTATCAATCAAAAAATAAAAAAATATTACAGAGTCAATGAAAATGTTGTTAGAGAATATTTCCATAATAAATTGGTCAATTTAGTAAAAAAATTCTTATAAATCATTATTTTTTTATAGATAATTAATTTATCAATAAAAGGTATGTCATCCAAAAAAAATAATCAAACCTGTAAAAGTCATCAATAAAAGGACATACAATATTTACAAAAATAAAATGCAGTATATTTGTTAATCCTTTGTTATAATTCATGGGTCTACCCCATATATAGTTAACCAATCTCAAAATTGTGAATTATTTTAGTACCAATTAGAGGTCATTATCCGTTTTCCTTATTTAACATTCTCATACTACTATACTAACCATGTTTAGTTAACAATTATAATTTAAATAATATTAGTTTCTTCATTTAACATATCCATATATTACACTTTTTTTAAAATAAAAAATATTTAAAATAAATTACTATTATAAAATAAAATCAATCAGGATTATACAAATATATATTACTAACTTGTTTTCATAATATTAACAAATTTACCACTTTTTTGATTTAGAATTAATCATAATTATACTATTATATATTACGGATTAATTTTCATAAATATATATTAGAGCTAATCAGAATTTATTATTAAAATTAATAGAGTCATATCATTCTTATCATAATTTACTTATCTTGGTTACTCAACAATTTTATTTTAAATACAATAATTATTTTATTGAAATTTAACATATCCTTATATAAAAAGCTAGGATCAACCAATTAAAATATTAGGATGAATTTTAAAACAATCATCTTTTAACATTTAATTACAAAATTTTTTAACTATGCAATAATTAATTGAAAAAATATTTGACCTGACAATATATTTGAATTATTCAAAATATTAAATATACTCTTAAATAGTACTATACATTATTTGGTGTATAAATTATCAATCAAAAAATAAAAAAATATTACAGCGTCAATGAAAATATTGTTAGATAATATTTCCATAATAAATTGGTCAATTTAGCAAAAAATTTCTTATAATTCACTATTTTTTTATAGATAATTAATTTATCAATAAAAGGTATGTCATCCACAAAAATAATCAAACCTGTAAAAGTCATCAATAAAAGGACATACAATATTTACAAAAATAATTAAAATTGAACAAACACATAGTAAAATAGATCACTGATTTTCTTTATCCAATCATTGAACAAATCTTCAATTATGGTAAATTCCTTGCTTATATCACTAAATTATACAGCCCTTTCGGCGAGATAATCTAACAATTTGCTATAAATGTGAGTAATCAATATGTATATCTCATTTGTCAGAACGTATTCAAACAACCGGCCAGAACTGTGATTCTATACTATCCAAATCAATGAACTAATATAAAAAAAAATATAATATATGGATAGACAAAATCCACGAACAGGATATTATATTTATTGAAAGCCAAAGTAAAATCAAGGAAAGAAAATGAGGCTTATCATTCACAAGGAGATAGTACAAAATCTAATATTTTGGTAGATAAAATCCACCAATGGGCAATGGGATACTATACTCTTAGTGATATATTTATTTAAAAAGAAAGAAAAATCAAGAAAAAAATTCTAAAAAATATTAAAAAAAAACTCAAAAAATTATTAGAAGAGAGAGAGAGAGAGAGAGCAGCAAAAGCTACGGCCTTTGTTATGAAAATTATTAATATTGATAAATAAAAAGGTTGATACACTTAAAATTATATATTTATTTAATAAAAGGGTTCCTTTTTGAATTTTGTGTTCTTGAATTAAAATAATAGTATCGATTCTCATATCTTAACCTAAGAGCATATATTGAATTTGCTTGGTTCGTTGATTATAATTTCTTTTTTAATATCAACAAAGTATAAAATATGGGTAAGAAAACTCAATAACTTGGTAGAAAGATTCTACACAAAGAGAGATATTTGTTAACGAGATAAGAAAAAATAAAAAAGAGAGTTTCATTTTGTTTGGAGGACTTTACACCATGCATACTGCTCTTAGTTTTATTTTGTAACATCTCAATGTTGTTCTAAGACATATAATTATATATTTACATAACTTGGATACATAGTAATATTTCATGTAATTCACTACACCATATATTGCCTATAGCAACTCTTTAAAATTGTTGCTAAAGGGCCTAATACCGTTGCCATAGATGCTATGGCAATGCTTTTGCAAAAATTGGGCGTGAACTTTGCTTGGATTGCAATAGTCCCTATAGTAACGAATATAGTACTATATAGCAATGCTTTAATGTCATTGCAAAAGTTTGTTATGGCAACGTTTTCCAGTCTATAGCAACAATTTAAATTCATTGCAATAGGCTGTAGCAACCCAGTTTTGGATATTTATGGCAACGTCTAAGGTGGCAATGGCAACACATTTCTGTTTAATAGCAATGCTTTTAGTAAGGAATTAACAATAAATGGCAACACATTATGAGGCAATAACAATGCTTTTAGTAAGGAATTAACAATAAATCTCAACACATTATGAGGCAATAGCAATGCTTTTCTTTAAAAAAAATGGACATGACCCATTTGTTCATATAGAAATCCACCATGAACATGGTATTTCATACACACCAAATATCTAAAAGAGTACCTTGGTACATCACTATCACCTTCCCGAAAGAATTACCACAACCATTCGGACTACATTGTCAACATAGCCATTCAACGTCTAACGACTAAATGGAATCAAACGACGACATAGACGTGGTACATGCAATTAAAGTTTACAATGTTCACCAAAAGCTTAGATATAAATTAAATGAAAATTCTCCAAGTCAAGCATCTGCATCTTCTTGATCTGCCTTATCTCCATCCTCGACAGATTTATCACACAATTCTTCAACATTGATTTTCAAAGTGGGATTCCCCTCGGCTATTTTCCCCAGAATTCTTTTCAATTTCTGGTTCATTTTCTCCTCCATTTCAGCAGAAAGTTCTTCTCGTATCCTTCCCAGTTCCTTGCTGTCATTTTTCTTGGTTGCCAAAAATTTCTTTGTCCTCCTGGTAATGCCACTTCTGCCAACAAGCCAGTTTGGACCATGTGCTGCAAAGTCAAGTTCTACCCAGGTCTGACCATGGTTTGTTTCATTCAGTTCATCAGTGGAACCATCAATAGTTGCCTAAAAATAATTGATATATTATCAAATTATCCCAAATGCATATTATATATTTTAGAACTAGCAAACAATTAGATTCCTAAAAATACTATTATTTACCTGATTCTCGAGATCCTTGCGGGTTTTACGATATAATTCATTCTTTGTGGGTGTTTCAGGCATCGCCTTTTTCTTTTTCTAGCATAAAATGAATAGAGTGAAATAAGAAAAGAAATTATGTTAGTAATTGATTAGTTTTCACAATAATATGCTATTTATTACAATATATAGTTATTAAGATTCCAAATTAGCATACCATGTCGTTACGGATCTGCGCAAAACTAGTACGACCTGCATTCTGGGTGCCTTTAATTTTTTGGCGATTATTAGCATTTGTTTTAGCATTTTCTTCACATCTTCATCACCCCAATACTGCAGGTCTGCAGCAACATCTTGAATTGTTCTAATGGAACCCTTGAAGACCTGTTCCTTATCCGTTCCTCATCAGTTTCATATTTGGAATAATACTGCGCCTTGAATCGACTTTTGTACACTATCCAATTTTCACAAATAGTCTTCAACACCCAATCTTTACCCTCCTCGGGAATGATATATTTTGTCTAAAAATAAATAAAATAATTATAATTATAATATAATTAAACAAGCATCTTGTTCATACCACAAATTAAACAAGTTTTTGAATAAAAAACACGACGAGGTGGTTTTTACCATGATAAATTCCCACAACCCATTTTTTTGTTCTTCAGGAACTTGAAGCCAACTATGAAAATGAAGTGGCACACATTCTCTTGATACTGCCCCCAAAAAACTGCTAAATTCAGCTCTTATTTTGAAGCTTTTAGAAACCGGCTGCAATTCATGATTCAAGGTCAGTGTAAGGTCCCGTAAGAGGGCTAATTTAAGCTAGAAGGGGGGGTTGAATAGCTTAATATCCAATTTAAAAATTATTATGGCGTTTTAAAATAATTTTCCCTTTTTAAAACTTTTACCGAGTCGTTATGCAGTTTATAAGTGCAGAAAATAAAAGACAAGGAAAGAAAATACCACAAAGGAGATTTTATCCTGGTTCGCGATAGCGCAACCCCTAATGGATTCGCTCACCCCTACTCCAGTCCCCGAGCTCCTCTCCGGACTCGAGATTTTCCATTAAAAATATCTCGCTCCTTTAGTAGGCGGAGAAGCCTTTACAACCCTATAAATATTGATCTTGGTACGTATCTCCAAGATACTACCTCACAATAAATATAAAAACCCACAAGACTCGTCTTGGGTCGTAACTCCCCGTTACACCCTCAAAGTCGTTGTGAAAAACCTACACAACTTATCTTAGACAGTAACTCCCCGCTACTTCTTCAAAGTTGGTGTAGAACCCTTGGTGTAGTCTTTGAATTCCTCGCTTTTGCCGGTCTTGGATCTTAGATGAAAGGTCTTGGGTCTTTCCTCTTCTTCACGGTGCAAAGGCCACTAACTCCCCGCTAGTGCCTAGGACTTGGGTCTTAGAACGAGAATCACCTCACTTCAACTTCACCTCACTGCAAAACTTAGAAAACAATATCTACGAAACAAACTGTAATATAAAGAGAGGTTTGGACTTAATATGTCCTACGGTGACTATAATATTCTTATCCGAATATAAATTATTATAAGTTCAATAAGCCTTGTTTGCTTATGACTTTATGTGTATTCTTTATTCGATATGACTTGTAGATCGAAGAATACTTTCAATACAATACTCCAAAAAAAAAAGGGTTTAAATATATCTTGGAGTTTGTAAATATTGATTATGTCCTTTAAGCTCGTAGGCTTATATGGTTTATAATCGTATACTTTGGTTCGACTTTTTTTTGTAAATGTCGAAGTATACTTACAATTACTTCTTTATTGAAAATACGTCTATTTTCGAAGTAATGTATAAATCAAGTCCTTGTAAAAACTTTATAGCTTAAGGATCTTTAATAAACAACTTCTCGTTCGATATAGTCAACTTTAGACTATTCGTATATATTTAAACGAGAGTGTTACAATATTACTTTAACAATTTGCACTTTAATATAATTTGGCCAAATAAACACCACACACAAATATAACACACACGTACAGAAAAGTAACTCGCTTATCTATAGGATAAAACGAGGGCCGCTATTATGCGTTAAATTAGTGCGAAAAGTAAAATCACTCACAAGTGTGAGGACGAGAAGAAAAAGTACGGAAAGTAAAATCACTCACAAGTGTGAGGACGAGAAGAAAAAGTGCGGAAAGTAAAATCACTCACAAGTGTGAGGACGAGAATAAAAAGTGCGGAAAATTTATAAAAGGCTTTCGCCATGCTATTACGCGTTAAAGATAAACACACACGTACGAGTAATTAAACACACTACACAACAATAAAATATTAATGGCCAAAGTAAGTGCGTTAAAGTTTTAATTAAGGCTTTTTAGATTCTTTTCCCCCGGAACACTAGAGGTGATAGAAGGGAATCAAATCAAGATCGGTGTAATAATTTGATCGTCGTCAAATATAACCTCTTTTTGAGGTATAATAATATTTTGAATCGTTGTTCGAATTTTAATCCTTATGCGGATTTTTATGGTCTCGGTTCGAGATCCGATATAAGAGCTTAATAAAGAAGAAGAGATGAAGGTATAGAGCTCTTATATGTATATAAAAATATTGTCGGTTAAGACTCGGATATGAAGCTAAATTATTACCACTTTTGGATATCGCCGGAAAAGTTCGCCGGAAAAATTCGTCGGAGGTTCGGCCGGATTTTGGCTTATGGTCGAACTTTGGGCAGCCCTTCGGGAGGCCGGATAGTAGTGGTAGATGAGCTTGCTAGGTGGGAGAAAGCTTGGTTGAAGGAACTAAGCTTTTTGGAATAAAAACCTTGTATATATTTAAGTATATATAAGAAAGAGAAGGTTTTTGAGATGAAGTGGGTGTAGAGAGTGTTTGGATATATTGAGAGAGCTCACACTTCAAAAATCCCAGCAATTATTTGGCTCTTTAGCTTGAATAAAATGGTTGGGGGAGGGGGTTTATTTATAGGAGGAGTTGGGTGGAAGGAAGGGTGAGGATTGAAGGTAAAATGAGTGGTTGAGATTGAAAGCACTTGGATTGATGAGGTGGAAAGTTGTATTGTGTTTGTTGGGGGTGGTTTTGTGTTTCTTTGGAGTGGTTTGTGGTAAAGTATCCCAGCTGTGTTTGGGCTTTTATTTAATGTATCGTACTCGTATCAATTAACGAATAAATACGTAACATATTTCGTTAATTAAATACCCTAATAATACGAAAATTCCCAATAAATAATTCTAAAATTATGGAGCACTTAGGAATATCATAAAATAAAATTATGGAATTTTGGTCAAAAATGGTCAACGTTGACTTAGTCAAACGTGGTCAACTATGGACCCACTGCCTCGATTTTCGTGCCCGGACCAAAATTCTAAGAAAATTACGAAACTTTTACCATGCATATAAAATGACATTTAAGTGACCCATTTCAAGTTTCAAGTCATTCTAGCAAGTGGAAGTATTTTATTTGGATTTAATACGAATAAATAAGGTTTCGGTTCCGAATAAAATACGATTGATCTTTCTATGAGATAGATGCATCTTTTGACCAATGTTTTGACTAGAATAAATACTTAGAATATATTTCCTAATATATAAAATATATTGAGAGTGTAGGAAATAATTTTGAGTATTTAAAATAATTTTCTCCGAAAATAGAATAAATTGAAGAAGCGGGAGAAAAATTACTTTAAATATTTCTAGCACGAGATAAAAATGAGTATTAATATTCTACCACTGAATATTAATATTCTTGAGGATAAAAATATTTTGAGTGCGAAGGCGGAATATTTTTGTATAAAAACAGATCGCTTTTAAATATAGAACGAGTTCTCTAAAGAATATTAATCCTCGAATATTCTTTATTCAAGCCTGTTGCCTTATCAATTTTGCAACGAAGATCTAAAAAGTATAAAACCTCGATATTTCTTGTTTGATCTTTATTGCCTTGGTGTAGAGATATATTCCATAAAAATATAATTTTAATTTTTCGCAATAATGGAATATCTCTTATAGGTAAAAATAGATATTTGCCAGAATTGACTTTTGACTTTTGACGGAATCAATTAAATTAAATGGCCTAGTGGAGAGGATAACTAAGTGTAATTAAATTTTATGTTTAAATCATACAAATACCAAAATAAATAATATATCGAAGATATCCTTTCAATCTTCCCCTTTTTGGTATTTGCCAAACAAAACATAAAATTTAAAAATTTACCTGTGTGTGCTTCCCCTTAGTGTATGCATGAGTTTGAAAACTATTTTTAGACTCGATTCGAAGCACTCGGTAAAACCCACTACTGATTCCTGCAAAACAACTTATGAGATAGGTAAATATCTTTAGACATATAGGAAATTTTGAAAATTTTAAATTGGGGGTCTAATTTTCTCTTCCCCTTTTTGTTTGGTATATTACCAAAAATTTATAATTTTCTCTTCCCCTTATATCTTCCTCGTAAGCTTTTGTATAATTAATTTTTTTTTTTGATGTATTTATCAAAAATTTGTGCTTCCCCTTAAATATGATTCGTTTTGAATCAAACTCATTTTCACTTTCCTTATTTCTTCCCCTTTTTGTAACAGTATAACTTGGTGTAATACCGATTAATTTTCTCTTTTCCTTTTATAATTTTGATGTTTTATCAAAAAAAAAATTTGCTTCCCCTTGAAAGATTATAGAATTTCTTTCTCTTCCCCCTTTTTGTCTTTTAATCGTTCATTTACTTACAAAAATTTCTTTTTATTTTAGTAAATGAATCGTAAAAACTTTTTCTTTTTGTGTAGTACCAAAGAGTTTTGTTTTGTTTTGTTTTTCATTTTTATTTGATGTAATATCAAATATTTATGATTTTCAATCGTTTTTGTCGATCTATGTTGCTCTTAGTTTGGCAATCATGATTCGTACAAATAGCATTTTAATCACTTGTTTTCTTAGTAATCGAAAGTGTAATAACAGGTTTCATTCAAATATTTTCACTTGGTACGATTCTATCTATAACGTTGTTCTAATGAACGTTTAATAGAAGAATTTTTGACAAATATTCAGTCCATAAATGATACAATTATAACGCAAGTTACTCAGAATTAAAAGTACAAGAATAATCGTGAATGTCGTCTGAATAGTCTTTCTGGATATACCAATAAGAATTATTTCACATAGTCTCAAATCATTCAGTTTTATACGTACATAAATCTTTTCGTATGCAAACTGAATGTTCAAATGAAACGGTTTGAAGGCTGATCAATAAGTCAGTTCTTCATATACAAGCTGCAAGTTCATAATACTAAGAACTCTGATAAGATAATCAATTGTAAATGCACAGTTTTCTTACCATTATAACCATTTGCTAAAGTTATCCAGTCTTGAGAGTATAAGAATTCATTGATAAGCAGTTTTAATAGATTTTTCTGAGTACTATTTTCCTTTACTAAATAGCAATAACAAATGTTAATTCATATTAATCTCCAGGAATACTTTATTACTTTTGCATACTACAAAACTCAAGTTCTATTGTCCCAACAAGAATGCAACATTGAAATCTAGATAACTCACTTAGATTTTTCATTGTTGACAAAGTATCTGAGATTCTCACATATTGTAGCACATTTGTAACTTGCACAATATTCATTATTGATGGATCAAGTTTAGACAGTTCATAGTACTAGATAAGATCAGATTTGTATAGAGAGATGCCATACAACCAAACTAAAGGATAAAATGAACTTTTGTAATTATCCAATAATTCATAGGGAGATCACAATAGGTAAAGATGTCATATTTGTGGCCATGTATCTAAGATAATACATTATTGCAGGTATTCAACATAGAACAGTAAATATAATTCCACTTTCTTATGTATTTCTTATCTATTCTGAGCTAATTCGTGTTTAGTGAATGGCATGTCAGATTTGCAATGATAATTAGCCAAAAGTTAAGGACATATATAACTAAAACAAGTGCAGTAAGCAAACTTTAGTCAATGCAATTTGTATATACATCAAAAGAGTTCCAATGTAATCATTTTGGTTCACTGACTTATAGAGAACTTGATTGCATTGGTCTTATTCCAAGCAGAAAGCAACATCATAGAACAACAAAAGTCATAGCAAATCAAGTACCACGGGCTGATAATTCTAAGTAAGAGATAATCAAAACAGTCTTTTAAGCATAAGTATCATCAATCAGTAGCACAAAACATGCAAGCAAAGGATCAGTTCACAACAGGAGCAGAAGCAACACCACCCAAGTCTTCACCTAAATCAGGTAAAGAGGCATAAACCTTTTCCATATCATCACTGGTACCAACGGAAACCAACTCACCCACTAACTTCTCTTCAATTTTCTTAACAGATTCATCAACAACCATAGGCTCACCCATCTTACCCTTATTTTTATGGAACATTCCATCAAGGTTTTCAACTCTCATTTGAAGTTCACTGTTTGACTCTTTAAGAACACCAACTTCTATGCTAAGTTTATTAAACTCTTCCCTAAGAATGGCATAAGCATCAGTTTTGGGAGCAAGAGAAGGAATAACAACCTTATTAGGATGACTAGTTTGACAGTTTTTGAGAGAGAGTTTAGGTTGGACTAAACTATCAATAGCACAATAGTCAATTTTGTTTAAGTACATCCTAGACATGTGTATGTAGTGATTTTCAAAGACATGAGGTTAAAGCAAACCATAAGGCATGTAGTCCATATTAAAAGCATTTACCATGTTGAGCACTATGACATAATTGAGATTAAAGTCAATGGAGTTTGACACAATTTTAAACATCACTTTGAGGTCAACAAAGTCAAAGAATTTGTCATGTTTTGGCTTAGGCAGAATATTTTACCTTAAGATTATAGCAAGCTGTTGAAACTTAGGCAAGAAATGTCTAAAGTTCATAGCAAATTCCCTAACACACAACCCCTGAGGCACATCCTCTTCACAAAACAGGCCAAGAAACAACTCAAATTCATTTTGGTTAAAGACAAATTTTTCAAATATATTGACACAAGGCAACTCTGATGGTTTGTTTCCTAACCTTAGAGACTTATTAAGAACATTGTGATCCACATAAACATTATTACCATTCACAAATGAACTTAAGTAGAAGATTCCATCAATTCTTTGTTGCACTTTTATATTAGCATAAAATTCAGCAATGAGATGAGTGTAGTAGTTTTGACCTCTATAAAACACATAATTTTACCATCTATTAGAAGTGAGTAAGCTATGAATGGCTCCATTAGGTGGAACAAACACCATCATTCCAGGTTGGTTATTTTTTAGCATTCTATTAAGTTTGCCAGTGTTTGACAGCCTCACTAGAGTGGGGTTTGGAGTTTTGATGTTTGTTCTAGGCATATGAGAGTTGAAAAATTTCTCAGAACTAGGCATAGCTTGAAACATAGGGTTAGGGTGAGGATGTCTAAAAATAGGCAGATTGTTTCCATGAGAGAAATAGGCAAACTCATTTAAGTGAGAAGGTTCTTGTTTGATTTTCTTGTGGTAGTGTTCTTTGGAACTGTCTGGATGGCAATATGGGGTGAAGGGAGCATATAGGTTATGGTTAAAATCTTTTCTATTCCTGGTAGGGAATAGAGAAAGAAGTTGAAGATTTTTGGCTTTTGGGTTGGGTTTCAATGGTGTAAATTCCATAAATGGAGACTAAGTGTAGGTGTGTGTGATATGTATGCATGAACATATGTATATATAGGCAAATAAGCATAGATAAGGATCACTTAAGCATGCACAAGTTTTTATAACATATATCAACACAGATGATGTCATGCAGGCTGGTGAGGCACATAGTACACTTAATAAATGAATTGCAGGGCATGCATAGACAAGTTTCATGCTTAACAGATAGCATGCAGCTGTAAAACATTAATTTTGAGATATGTGTATGCCTATATACCATTTAAATATCTATTTTTACATGAGTTCTCAAGACCAAATCCGGATATGCACACAGATAAGTGACAACTTCAGAGTAAGAGTGTGCAATTCATGATGCAGCAAGGTACACTACAACAGTGATTCAATTTAATGAGAAAAAAATGGATAAAGGTGTTTATCAGATTTTTTTAGGCATGTGTATCAATGCAACTCACAATATGCTCACAGAATATTACATATAGTGTATATTATATGAAGTGCACGAGAAGAGCATGATGTTTTTGACTATTCAAAGTATGCACAAAAGGGGACACATGGCTGATTCTATAAAAAGGTTAGTCCTAAAGACAAAACTTGTATCCTTTAAAGTCCACTGTGGTCACTTCTCATTTAATGCCAAGTTACTGCTTTTAGTACTATAAGAATATATTAGTGACTCAGGGTTATATATATTACAAATGATTGATTGAAAGAGACATGCACACCAGACCACAATCTTCCATTCATTTAAGAAGAACAGATCACATATTGACCAAGTTATACAACATAGGCAAGTGTGTATTACAAAACAGGGCATATATACCACTTTACAGAACATAGTATAAGATTAAACAAGTAATAAAAATGCAAGGTATGAATCTTATTTTCTCTAATTGGCCGTTGCACCCCCAGTGTCAAGATACTAGGCCTCTCTAAGGGAGCCCTAGCCATGTCTTTGAGTGAGGGCTGGTGTGTGTCGTGTCTTAGCTTTATATGAATGCATGCTAATTTATTACAACACAGATTTATTAGTCTATACTTCTTAAGGCAACCAACTACACACTTAATCACAAAGTTATAACAATAGATCCATCAAGTTCACATCTACTCTGATTTTCCACAACAATACATCACCACAACCCATATGCTTGACCAAGTCAAATTAAGATGAATAAACAAACTCCCAATGTCAAGAATCTTTAGCATCAAAAACTGTAACTCACAATATACTTGATTTAATCAATTTACTCTATATTGCAGGTTCAATTTTAATCAAATATCAAGCAAATTGATTGTCTTTTCACATCAGTAAACTGGAATCAAAAGCCAGACATGTCAAGTTTTAACCACGGTTGGAGTTATCAGAAAAGTGATTATCATAGAAGCACAGAATTGACTAAGTCGATTTAAAAATCTTATACAGGCAGTATTGTTAAACAAACCAAAGTCACTTTACAGCTCACAAGTCCAGAAAATGTTTAACCCTCAATATATCAAGCAACACTAAAACTGTAATTGACTGTTCCAGATCACAATATCCCAATTATGTCAACATCTTGCATATTTGAAGAAAAGCAACCAAATTCACTATTCAAACATAATATCATAACTTCATAGTTTTGAATTCTCAGAACAGTGAGTATCACATAAACAAATATTTCACAATACACATATACGAAGCACATACCATATTTCATAACCTTTTTGCTTATATAACACTGATTTCATCATACCATATTCGAATCAATCAACTTATCATAAACTCACAGTCTCATCAATTCATCAAGTATCGAACTAATGTCTCAACGTTTCAAGTAAACATATAAATGTTTAAGAACACATGAATTTCTCAGAGATCTTAAGTATAACAGAGATTTTTAAAGTTTGAGCATACTAATGAATTAATACAAGGTTTATACCTTAGCCCAAGGCCTCATCGTCTTCTTGGGGTCTTACCTTATCCATAAATCTCTGAGCGCCGAGAACGATTCCGCTTAGGGCTCTTTATCACAATCGAGGACTCGATTTGAGATTTATTTCATCAAACCTGCATAAATACTCAAACGACGAATTAGGGTTTTGAAAAAAATTAAATCAATAAAACTAAAATTTTGTTCATGTGTGTGTATATTGTGTATATACATATATATTTGTTGATTTTGATCTATAATTCGAAATCGATTGAGGCGATAACGATTGATAAACAAAATCATTTTTCTGTACCCAACCCGTTTAAGTTTTTGAGTCGATTTGAGATTTCTGAAAGTCAAATCGAAGTAAAGATGATGTGTAGTGTATAGAGTAGTGTTTAATCGAGATTTCATCGGAAAAAAACGATGAATTCGTCGAAGAAATGAAGAACAGTTGATAGGTTTTGAGAGAGAATGAGAGAAAATGAGATACACTCGCGGCTGTCACACACACACACAATGAATAGTACACATAATTTAGTATATATAATTTCTAAGATGGACGGTCAGGATTAATTCATCCTTAATATCGAACGGCTGAAAATAGATTATGGTTTTCAGTTGGGTAGGGTTAACTTGTATTGGGCCGGGTTTGACTCAATTGACTGGGTCAAAATGACCAAAATAAGCATAAAATAATTTATTTTTATTTCTAAAAATAGTTTTAAAAAATAATAATTATTAATATATATTAATATAATAATATATTAAATATTAATACTTAAATACTAGTAATTATACTAATATTTTGATTCTTTGTATTTGAGATAAATATCATTTATTTAGTATCTCAAAAATATTTCCTATTTTAATACCGATAAATATTTGCTCGAATAGTTTTATCTTTATCCGTGGGAAAATTAAGTTCTCGATAAAACCCGATCGATAAAGTTTCATATGTTATCATTATCGACGAATCTGAGTTTTAGAGATTTAATCATCCGAAAAGATATCTTTTTCGTGAGATGACTATAAATAATGATAAATTTTCTCACAAAAATATATAAATATTTATAATATTTATATATCAATATAAACCATTATTTTGGAATTTCCAACATTCCTAAATCCAAACGGAGTTTAGTGAATCTTTCGTAATTCAATGGTTTCGTGAATATGTCTGCGAGATTGTACTCAGTTTTGATATGAGTCATCTTTATATCGCCTTTATTGACATGATCACGTAAGAAATGATGTCTCACATCTATATGCTTAGATCTTGAATGTAACACGGGATTCTTGCTAAGATCAATAGCACTCGTGTTGTCACATAAGATTGAGATTACATCAAATTTAGTATTATAGTCGGCTAATGTTTGCTTCATCCATAATATTTGAGCACAACATTTTGCGGCCGTTATATACTCGGCTTCCGTAGTGGAAATAGATACCGAATTTTGTTTCTTGGAAAACCAAGATACTAGGCATCCACCTAGAACTGACATGTACCACTTGTACTCTTTCTATCGACTAAATGCCCGGCATAGTCCGAATCAGAAAAACATACTAAGTCGAATGGTACTCCTTTTGGACACCAAAGACCTACGTCAGTGGTTCCTTTTAAATATCTCAATATCCGTTTCACCGCGGATAAGTGAGATTCTTTTGGTGCTACTTGAAATCTAACACACTTACCGACACTATATTGAATATCGGGATGACTTGCGGTAATGTATAGCAAGCTACCAATCATGCCTCGATATTTCTTAGTGTCAACGGGTATTCCATTGGGATCTTCTGTTAATTTATCAGAAGTCGACATGGGAGTAGAGATGGGTTTTGAATTTTCCATTTCAAATTTCTTTAGCATTTCTTTACAATATTTCGATTTTGAAATATGTATGCCTTCATCAGTTCGCTTAATTTGTAAACCTAGAAAGAAATTTAATTCACCCATCATACTCATTTCGAATTCTTTGCTAATATTATGAGAGAATTCTTTACATAGTGCATCATTGGTTGACCCAAAGATGATGTCATCTACGTATATTTGTACAAGCAAGATATCATCTTTTTCTTGTCTTGTAAATAAGGTTTTATCGGCCGTTCCCATTTTAAAATTGTTTTCTAATAGGAACTTGCTCAACCTTTCATACCAAGCTCTTGGGGCTTGTTTTAAGCCGTATAAAGCTTTGTATAATTTGTATACATACTCCGGATGCGTGGCATCTTCAAAACCGGGAGGTTGTTTAACATAAACTTCTTCTTCTAATATCCCGTTTAAGAAGACCGATTTGACATCCATTTGGTATACCTTGAAATCTTTATGACACGCGTAAGCTAATAGCATTCGAATTGATTCGATTCGTGCTACGGGTGCATAGGTTTCATCAAAGTCTATCCCTTCCATTTGGGTATAGCCTTGAGCGACCAATCTCGCTTTCGAACAACCGTTCCATTTTCATCTAACTTGTTTCTAAATACCCATTTGGTTCCAATTATGGAAGTATCTTTGGGTTTTGGAACAAGTTCCCAAACTTTACTACGAGTAAATTGTAGTAATTCATCTTGCATAGCCGAGATCCAATCCTCGTCTAGTAAAGCTTCTTTAGCGGTCTCAGGTTCTATTTGTGATAGAAAACTAAGATGATTCACAACGTTTTGTAGTTGTGACCGCGTTTGAACTCCTTTATTTAAGTCTCCAAGAACACTATCTAGTGGATGACTTCTAATAATAGGAATTTCTTTTGGAAGTTCTACTTTCGTTTCGGCTAATTCTAATGGATTTCTAGGGATAGGAGTTCCAAGATCCATATTTTCGAATTGTCGAATAATATTTTCTACATCGTCTTGTTCAACATTATCGTTTTCAACAAGATCTTTGTACTTTGATGGTGGTTTTCTTTCATCAAATGCAACATTCATTGATTCTTCCACCACAAGTGTTTTAAGATTGAATACTCGATAGGCTTTGCTATTTGTAGAGTATCCGAGAAATATACCTTCACTTGATTTAGGATCAAATTTGCTAAGATAGTCTTTCGAGTTTAATATGAAGCATTTGCATCCAAATACTCGAAAGTAACTTAGTTTCGGTGTTTTGCCAAAATAAAGCTCGTAAGGAGTCTTTTGAGATATTGGTCATAGCAAAACCCGATTAAGAATATGGCAAGAAGTAGACATCGCTTCGGCCCAAAAATATTTAGGTCGACGATATTCATTAAACATAGTTCTTGTCATTTCTTATAGTGTTCGATTTTTCCTTTCTACAACTCCATTTGATTGAGGAGTGTATGGAGCGGAAAAGTTGTGTGTGATTCCATTTTCATCACAAAAGTTCGTAAAACTGGAATTCTCAAATTTTTTTACCATGATCTGTTCGTATATAGACTATGGTACTATTTTGTTGATTTTGAATCTTTTTGCATAGAGAAGAGAAAGATTCAAAAGCATCACTTTTAGATTTGAGAAATTCTGTCCACGTGAATCGTGAATAATCATCAACGATTACTAACGTGTATGAACAGCCTCCGAGACTTTGTATTGGAACTGGACCAATAAGATCCATGTGTAAAAGCTCGAGAGGTCTAGAGGTTGATACCATGAACTTAGCTTTGTGAGATGCTCGAATTTGTTTTCCAATTTCGCAAGCTTCACAAGTATGATCTTTTTGATAATTCAATTTTGGTATACCTCGTACATGATCTTTAGTTGATATATTTTTAATCAACTTCATGTTTGCATGTCCTAATCTTCGATGCCATAACCAAGGGTCATCGTTTGTTGTGATTAGGCATACATTCTCATTCTTGCTCATATCACATGTGTAGACATTTTTATTTCGAGGGTAGGTGAGAATTAATTTCAAATCTTTATCCAAAATACAACAATGAGTAGTAAAGAAGATTACCTTGTAATCATTGTCGCAAAGTTGACTTATCGAGAGAAGATTGTATTTTAGTCCCGTGACTAGTTGTACATTTGAAATCTTGAAGTGACTATTTCCGATGTCTCCGATGTCGACAATGATGCCTTTACTACTATCTCCAAATGTGACACTTCCCGCAGTGACCTTTTTAATGTTGTTTAATAATGACTCGTTACCCGTCATATGTCTCGAACAACCACTATCAAGGTACCACATGTCTTGTTTCGCGGCAGGACAAACCTACAAAATAAATCAGTTAAACTTATAGGTACCCTTTCTTCTTGAGGGTCCTGGGGTTAGTACATCATAATCAACATTACCATGATAGTATCTAGCATTGGATAATTATTGTTAGGTACGTATAGATTTCTAGAAGCATAATGTCTAGCATGGTATGTAGGTCTAGTATGATCATAAAATCCATAGTTAGTACGATGTCCGTTGTATCTATTATTTGCAAAGTAGGGAGCATTTTGAGGATAGATATTTCGATTAGGGACATAATGATTTCTAGATGCATATCTTCTAGCATTGTTATGATACATTGTGTTTCCATTTTAAAACACTCTAGGTTGTTGAAACCTTTGTTGCCTTTGATCATTATGAGCGACTCTATTAAATGGTACTTGTCTTTTAACCGTTTCATGTGGGTTAGATCCTTGTATTTGCAATCAAAGACTAAATGTTCATCTTTGTTACAATATATGCATTTTAGAGTTTGTGGTTGAGGAGGAGCTACTATAGGTTGCACTCTTGGTTGAACGTCTCGCACAGGGGAAGCGTTCCTATCATATCCCAAACCTTCACGGTTATGGGGTACTTGAGTGTGTACCATTCTATTCAACATCTCATTGCCTTTTGTAAATTGTTGAACAACCATTTCAAGGTTTTCTTTTTCTCTTTCTAAGGCATCAATCTTGTTGTTAAAGAATCTTGCTTGATCCATAACTTGAGATATGAGTTTAAAATTTTCTTCCTTCACTCTTTGAGTTTCTTCTTGGAGTTTCTTTTCTTTTAACTCACAGATTTGTGAAAGCTCATTCTCTTTTTCAAGATTGTTTTCATGAGATTGAGATGTTACACTATTTCGAACAATCGATTCGTTTTGAATCTTTAAGTTCAAAAGATCAACATTAAGTGTACTAATGTTGTCGTTGAGTTGTAACTTCTCATTTTCCAACTCTTCAACTTGAAGTACTAGAGCCACATTTTCTACTTCATGGTTGAGAGCATTTTCCTTTAATTGATTGACCTCACTTTTTAAGTGATGATTTTGGTCATTCAAGGACATGATTTCATTTTCATTTTGGATTTTTAAATCCATCATTCGAGTGAACTCTTTACTTTGCGTATGATGCATTTCTTCGAGTTTCATTTTCTCAGCCCATAATAGATGAAGTCTTTTATCAACGTCTTTATATTTGTTGTTGATACCTACTACAAGCTCAATTAAATCATATTTGCTCATATCAACTAGATTCAAGTTAGATTCATCTAATTGTAATTTATTTAAGATGTAGTTGAGATTAGAACTTACCTCTTGATGAGAAGTGGAGGCTCCCGTTGAAGTGGCTTCATCCCCGATAACCATTAAGCACAAGTTGACAATTTCTTCGCTAGCTTCCGGAGCTTCTTCATCCTCACTTAGATCCCAACCGTTTTCCGCCACGAGAATTCTTCCTTTAACAAGCTTTGGACATTCTCTTTTGAAGTGACCCGGTTACTTACACTCGAAACACACTTCTTGTGTTTCCTCCGGAGTTTGTTCCTTATATTTTGGAGGAGTGTAAGGAGGATTATTATTGTTGTTGGCATTATTATACGCATTAGTATTTTGAGTGCCTTTGCCTTTATTATAGCTCGTTGTTGGAAAATTACTCTTATAGTTATGACTATAATTTTGGGAGTAATTAGGTCTTCCTTTAGAGTTAAAAACTCTTTGTTGATTATTTGATTTTAGGAAGCCTTTTCCGTATCTTTGAGCTTTGCTTTGTAGCACACGACGAAGTTGTCTCGTTAGTAAAACAATTTCGCTTTCAAAGAGATCTTGGAGTTCTTTGTTTAACTCCTCGTCGTTTTCATTTTCATCGATTAATATAGCTTTTAAAGCCATATTTTTCTTTTTGTCTTCCACTTTAGGAATGACCTTATCCGGAATATTGTCTTCTTCGTATGCATGAAGATTTCCGAATAAACTATCGATGTCATAATCATTTAGATTATTCATTTCTTTTATAGTAGTAACCTTAACCTTCCAACTATGAGGTAAAGATTTAAGAACTCTTCGGTTCTTTTCATTTCGAGAATAACTCTTTCCGAGTTGAGATAATTCATTGATTATGTGAGTAAATCTTGTTTCCATATCGATGATATTTTCTCCTTCTTGGAGTTTAAAGTTCTCGTATTCATAAATTAAAGTTTCCATTCGAGAATCTTTTATATCAATGGTTCCTTCGTAGGTAACCACTAATTTGTTCCACATTTCTTGTGCGGACTTGCAATTGTTTACTCTTTTATATTCTTTTTCTGCAAGTGCACTTGTGAGAACCATTTCCGCTTTTACGGCAATATTCATCATATTTTCCTCGATTAGGGTGTATTCACTAACCTTCTTTTCAACAATGACACCATCAACTGTTTCGGTAGGAATAAAAACTCCGTCTTCTATGGCCATCCAAACTTTGACTCCTTGAGATCTAGCATAGATGCGAAACCTCATTTTCCATGTTGCAAAGTTGGTGCCATCAAATAGAGGAGGGCAAGAGCTAGACAGGTCTTCACCGCAACCGATAGTATTTAGATACGCCATGTAGGATCACTTTTTGTTGTGCCCGTAAATCTGCAAATCACTTAACAAACACGTTAAAAAGCACCGTTTTGATACCAATTGTGAGGTCCCGTAAGAGGGCTAATTTAAGCTAGAAGGGGGGGTTGAATAGCTTAATATCCAATTTAAAAATTATTATGGCGTTTTAAAATAATTTTCCCTTTTTAAAACTTTTACCGAGTCGTTATGCAGTTTATAAGTGCAGAAAATAAAATACAAGGAAAGAAAATACCACACAGGAGATTTTATCCTGGTTCGCGATGGCGCAACCCCTAATGGATTCGCTCACCCCTACTCCAGTCCCCGAGCTCCTCTCCAGACTCGAGATTTTCCCTTAAAAATATCTCGCTTCTTTAGTAGGCGGAGAAGCCTTTACAACCCTATAAATATTGGTCTTTGTACGTATCTCCAAGATATTACCTCAAAATAAATATAAAAACCCACAAGACTCGTCTTGGGTCGTAACTCCCCGTTACACCCTCAAAGTCGTTGTGAAAAACCTACACAACTTATCTTAGACAGCAACTCCCCGTTACTTCTTCAAAGTTGATGTAGAACCCTTAGTGTAGTCTTTGAATTCCTCGCTTTTGCCGGTCTTGGATCTTAGATGAAAGGTCTTGGGTCTTTCCTCTTCTTCACGGTGCAAAGGCCACTAACTCCCCGCTAGTGCCTAGGACTTGGGTCTTAGAACGAGAATCACCTCACTTCAACTTCACCTCACTGCAAAACTTAGAAAACAATATCTACGAAACAAACCGTAATATAAAGAGAGGTTTGGACTTAATATGTCCTACGGTGATTATAATATTCTTATCCGAATATAAATTATTATAAGTTCAATAAGCCTTGTTTGCTTATGACTTTATGTGTATTCTTTATTCGATAAGACTTGTAGATCGAAGAATACTTTCAATACAGTACTCCAAAAAAAAGGGTTTAAATATATCTTGGAGTTTGTAAATATTGATTATGTCCTTTAAGCTCGTAGGCTTATAAGGTTTATAATCGTATACTTTGGTTTGAATTTTTTTGTAAATGTCGAAGTATACTTACAATTACTTCTTTATTGAAAATACGTCTATTTTCGAAGTAATGTATAAATCAAGTCCTTGTAAAAACTTTATAGCTTAAGGATCTTTGATAAACAACTTCCGTTCGATATAGTCAACTTTAGACTATTCGTATATATTTAAACGAGAGTTTTACAATATTAATTTAACAATTTGCACTTTAATATAATTTGGCCAAATAAACACCACACACAAATATAACACACACGTACAGAAAAGTAACTCGCTTATCTATAGGATAAAACGAGGGCCGTTATTATGCGTTAAATTAGTGCGAAAAGTAAAATCACTCATAAGTGTGAGGACGAGAAGAAAAAGTACGAAAAGTAAAATCACTCACAAGTGTGAGGACGAGAAGAAAAAGTGCGGAAAGTAAAATCACTCACAAGTGTGAGGACGAGAATAAAAAGTGCGGAAAATATATAAAAGGCTTTCGCCACGCTATTACGCGTTAAAGATAAACACACACGTACGAATAATTAAACACACCACACAACAATAAAATATTAATGGCCAAAGTAAGTGCGTTAAAGTTTTAATTAAGGCTTTTTAGATTCTTTTCCCCCGGAACACTAGAGGTGATAGAAGGGAATCAAATCAAGCTCGATGTAATAATTTGACCATCGTCAAATATAACCTCTTTTTGAGGTATAATAATATTTCGAATCGTTGTTCGAATTTTAATCCTTATACGGATTTTTATGGTCTCGGTTCGAGATCCGATATAAGAGCTTAATAAAGAAGAAGAGATGAAGGTATAGAGCTCTTATATGTATATAAAAATATGGTCGGTTAAGACTCGGATATGAAGCTAAATTATTACCACTTTTGGATATCGCCGGAAAAGTTCGCCGAAAAAATTCGCCGGAGGTTCGGCTGGATTTTGGCTTATGGTCGAACTTTGGGCAGCCCTTCGGGAGGCCGGATATTAGTGGTAAATGAGCTTGCTAGGTGGGAGAAAGCTTGGTTGAAGGAACTAAGCTTTTTGGAACAAAAACCTTGTATATATTTAAGTATATATAAGAAAGAGAAGGTTTTTGAGATGAAGTGGGTGTAGAGAGTGTTTGGATATATTGAGAGAGCTCACACTTCAAAAATCCCAGCAATTATTTGGCTCTTTAGCTTGAAGAAAATGGTTGGGGGAGGGGGTTTATTTATAGGAGGAGTTGGGTGGAAGGAAGGGTGAGGATTGAAGGTAAAAGGAGTGGTTGAGATTGAAAGCACTTGGATTGATGAGGTGGAAAGTGGTATTGTGTTTGTTGGGGGTGGTTTTGTGTTTCTTTGGAGTGGTTTGTGGTAAAGTATCCCAGCTGTGTTTGGGCTTTTATTTAATGTATCGTACTCGTATCAATTAACGAATAAATACGTAACATATTTCGTTAATTAAATACCTGAATAATACGAAAATTCCCAATAAATAATTCTAAAATTATGGAGCACTTAGGAATATCATAAAATGAAATTATGGAAGTTTTGGTCAAAAATGGTCAACGTTGACTTAGTCAAACGTGGTCAACTATGGACCCACTGCCTCGATTTTCGTGCCCGGACCAAAATTCTCAGAAAATTATGAAACTTTTACCATGCATATAAAATGACATTTAAGTGACCCATTTCAAGTTTCAAGTCATTCTAGCAAGTGTAAGTATTTTATTTGGATTTAATATGAATAAATAAGGTTTTGGTTCCGAATAAAATACGATTGGTCTTTCTATGAGATATATGCATCTTTTGACCAATGTTTTGACTAGAATAAATACTTAGAATATATTTCATAATACATAAAATATATTGAGAGTGTAGGAAATAATTTAGAGTAGTTAAAATAATTTTCTCCGAAAATAGAATAAATTGAAGAAGCGGGAGAAAAATTACTTTAAATATTTCTAGCACGAGATAAAAATGAGTATTAATATTCTACCACTAAATATTAATATTCTTGAGGATAAAAATATTTTGAGTGCGAAGGCGGAATATTTTTGAATAAAAACAGATCGCTTTTAAATATAGCACGAGTTCTCTAAAGAATATTAATCCTCGAATATTCTTTATTCAAGCATGTCGCCTTATCAATTTTGCAACGAAGATCTAAAAAATATAAAACCTCGATATTTCTTGTTCGATCTTTATTGCCTTGGTGTAGAGATATATTCCATAAAAATATAATTTTAGTTTTTCGCAATAATGGAATATCTTTTATAAGTAAAAATAGATAATTGCCAGAATTGACTTTTGACTTTTGACGGAATCAATTAAATTAAATGGCCTAGTGGAGAGGATAACTAAGTGTAATTAAATTTTATGTTTAAATCATACAAATACCAAATAAATAAAATATCGAAGATATCCTTTCAGTCAGAGTTGGTCTTTCATCTAGTCTCCTTGTAAAGACTACATTCATTCTCGTAGGTCCTCTCTTCCGTTTGATCTTAGGTTCATCTATCAAAGTACAAAAATAAATAAATAATTATAGTCGTGATTGGTAATTCGTAATTCCTCTACATATGTGTGCAAAGTCATACCTGTTACAGTAATTGTTTTACCAAGATTCTCATTAATTGCTTCATCATTCACCACATTCACCTCATTTATCTTTTCTTTTTCGGCCACTTCCCGATCCCTTTTGCATTTTTGCATTTCCAGATATGGCGCCATCGAACCAATTGCATTATTAGTATATGCCTTTTGTATTTGTTTCAATTGTTCGATATTAGTTGGAAGTGGCGGGGGAGGTGGTAAAATCTCTCCATCAGCAGGCTTGTAAAAGAATGCCAAAAAATGAACATATAAATACAGAAAATGAAAATAAAAAATACAGAAAATGAAAATAAAAACATATACCTCTGTACCCAGAAGAGCATATGTTGTTTTTGAACGAGTTGTTGGCCCGCTCCCAGCCTTCCTCTTTTCAACTTTCTTCTTCCTCTAAATCACTAGTACATACTGGACTTTTAGCTTCGTACTTTAGGCGTCGGTTCTACAGGAAACCGTCACCTAAACATATATATATGCGTCGGGTGTTATTTTAACCGACGCTTAAAGTCATATAACCGACGCCTATAACCTCAGACTGATCCTTTAGCGTCGGGTTTTATTTAACCGACGCTTAAAACCACACCTTTAGCGTCGGTGTTTTCAAAACCGACGCTTAAAACCTCACCATTAGCGTCGGTCTTATTTAACCGACGCTTTAGATTGATCCTTTTGCGTCGGTTTTCTTGAACCGACGCTTTAGACTGATCCTTTAGCGTCGGACTTGCTGGACCGACGCTTTAGACTGACCCTTTAGCGTCGGTCTTTTTGAACCGACGCTTTAGACTGACCCTTTATGTGTCGCCTCACATTTGACCGACGCTAAAAGTATTATTTTTTTTATAATTTAAAAAAAACTAAATTATATACAAATAATATTTTAATACTAATAATACATTATTAGTCTAGCCCTCTTGTAGCAGTACTATTAGTAGCTTTGGCAAACTACTCGGACGTCACTGATTCTCGACATTTCTATTTTAATATTTTAATACTATTAAAAACAATTAAATTGAATAATATATTATTCAAGTAATTTATACCAAGGTTTTAAAAATTAGCATTCGATTCAACTCGGTTTAATTAGTTATGGAAAAAAGAGTACTCGGAAATCTAAAGGAGTACTCGGACAACTAATCGGATATTATTTTTATAATTTTATAAAAATATTAAATTCACATATATATCATAATTTAGCGTATTAGTGTTGTAAGTTATATATTTTTTTGTTATTTACTAATTGTCTAATATAAAATACCAAAATTATAATTAGTATAATTTTTAACAATGTACTAACAACGATAATGTCAAAATATTAATACCTTTTACTTGATAATTTTTATCAACACAACATAAAACAAGTTATGATAATCAAAAATATAAATTCAACAACACTTAAAATAATAATAAAATATTGAATAATTTAAAATTGGATTTCACTTGCAGTACTCGGAATTTAACCAAATATTGATTAAGTTATGTAAAAATTGGGTTCTGAACGAAATCGGTATGACTCAGATCGGATCATACCCTAAAAACGAGGACTCAGAACGAGTACTCGGTCGATTCAGTGATTTTTAGAACAATGATTTATATAAATAAAACAACGTTTCATAAAAAATTATATTTAAATATATAAAAATAAAACAACATTTCATATAGAAATATTAAAGATTGAAAATTACGATATTTTAGGTACATATAAAGGGTAATATGTTCAATTAAAAGTAAACGTATTTTAAATTGATTGAAAGATAAGATATTTTAGGTATTTATTCAATTTTTGTTAATAGTACAATTATGTTTTTATATAATTATCAATTTAATAATCTTTAATATTTTAATTTAACATAATTTAATATACTCATATTTACGTATTATAATAATATTTTCTTATTATAAACAATGTAAAGGAATTTTAATATATTTTATTAATAATTAAAAATATGGTGTGATATTTTTGAGTATATATTAATGATTGTAAGATTAGTTTTAAATAAAAAACGTAACGTATTTTAATTAGAAAGGAAATATTAATGATTTGAAAATATGGTACGATTGATGTTTTTATAAAAGGTAATATCTTGAATTAAAAGTAAATGTGAAAATGGCAATAACTAATTACCATTAATTATATTATGTCATTATTTATTTTAATAATTAGGATAAACAAACCGAAAACCAAACCGACCAAACTTTCAATCTTTCGGCTTTAATATATTAGTATAGATGTATTCATCCTACTTATATATCCTGAACTATTATTTATGATAAAATTATATCCGGATCATGCTTCATTATGTAAATTATATTATTAAAAAATTATATTTTTATCTAAGAAATTTTTTAAAAAATTAAAATTTTACATAATATGAATTAGTAAATATAAATCATTCAAAACCTGCACGAACGTAAGTTAAATTTGATTCAATGAAAAAAGAAATTTGATTCAATGAAAAAAGAAAGGAAAATACACTTGACAACACTTGCACGAACGTAAGTTAAATTTGGATTCAAATTTCATGTAGTGTATTGTACGTATCCTAATTTAGTAAGGAATGTGATGACATATACTTATTTCACAGGGCCTTTATATTGTACATACCTCAAGGTGGATTGAAGAACAATAGAAAAGAATTTCTTTGGTATCATTCCGAGGTTCAGGTATACCTTGTTTTCACAATTATTTTTTTTTTTAACTTGTAGTGAATAAATTTTGTTGGTTTATGTGTAGTGTCCTCAACAAGAAGGAGGCACCGAGTGTGGTTATTTTGCTATGAGGTACATGCATGACATAGTGATGCTTTATCAAAAAAATCCTAACGTGGATTGGAAAGTGGTATGAGAGACAACTAAAATATTGTTTAGTGATATATCGAGTCATGACGTTTTTTAAATATTTTATCTTTTATATTTGGTAGGCTCTCGGTTCAAGAAGCTATACCAAAAAAGAAATCAAGGAGATTCGGGAGCTTTGGGCAAAAAATTTTACTCTAGAATGTCTATGATCAGGTACGGGCGTCACTTTTACATGATATATTATTATAATTTGAAAGTTGTATTAATTCAACAATTTGTATGTGTGTGGCAAAACTCTCGAGTGACTGAGTGAAACTATTTTACATATATATTATGTTATGATCAGTGGATAAGACAATAGGTTGCACCAAAAAAAAAGAAGGAAATTATCTTCCTGGTATATTCAAATGTTTGCACAGCTCTTATGTGAACTTGTAAAATAGTATGAACCTTTTCTTAGATGTACCATGTGATTTTCGTCTTTTATGCTAATGTGTACTTGAAACAGAGATAGATGCTGGAGAGGCAGAATGGATATATACAAACTCAATGCTTTTACCAGGAGCCAAAGACTTGATCCATGCAGGAAACACATAAGAATTTCCATACTTTGCAAGACCCCATAAGGACCATATAGCTTTGATACAGAAATCCGGAAATTTCTTAGCGTCTTGCCAGATTTGTTTGTAACTACTGTGGAGTCTTGGCCAACTATCATTTTATTTGCTTGAAGATTTCAACGAAGTGCAAAAAACTGAAGTATTAGAATTTTGTGTTGGATGATCTTTGACATGATTAATTTCATTTTGTGAGGGAAATAGAGTATTAGAAAGAATGTTTGTTAGTATTTGTAAATGCACTTTTTGTTTTAATTGTAGACAATATAACATTAAATCTTGTAAATTACTTTTAAATTCGTGATCGAATTTGTGGTATGATTTTATTTTTTGTTGTATTAGTTGCTGTCTGTATTGGTACACATGTAAGCAGGTTCATTACGAAAAAAAAATAAAAAAATTCAAAAATAAAAAAATTCAAAAATGATTTTAGGCGTCGGTTGTGACGTGGGCGACGCTAAAACTGAAGACAATAAGCGTCGGCACATTGAAAAACCGACGTTAAAAATTTTTCAAAAAATGCTTTTAGGCGTCCGTTGTCAGATAGGTGACGCAGAAAAAATATACTTTATGCGTCGGCATTTTTAAAAAACCGACGCTGTTTGATAGACTATAGTCGTCGGTTCTTTGGAAGAGCGACGCTTAAAATTGGCACTAAAGCGTCGGTTGGTTGGCCTAAAGCGTCGGTTATTTAACCGCCACTAATTAACTTTTAGCGTCGCCCAATTGATCGACGCCATAGACCTATACCTATAGCGTCTCCTACATGAACTACGCCTGTTAACCGACGCCTTCGACCTTTTTGACCGACGCTAAAAGTCCAGTCTGTACTAGTGAATAAAGAAATTTGGTTTTAATGATTTTTACGATTCTTGGTACTTTTGTATTATCAGTTCAAATAAATAATGTCCCTGTCAAATTATGTATTCCTTACTAAACAAATAATAATATACCTTAGGGGCAATTGGTTCTTGGTCATCCTCACTAGTTGGAACGATATCATCTTCGCAAACGTACTCCCTATCAGTTTCTTGCTCAGACAATTCTTCCACAACTACTTTTTTTTTCTTTTCTGTAATCCCAGTTGTGAGACCATCTGACAGCTGCTTCAACCCAAGTTCATGAATGCGCTGCTTATTTTCATCGATTCTCTTCTTTCTCATTTCTTCCGCTGGGATAATATTAACCTGAAGTTCAGTTGCAAATTATAACAAGCTCAAAAAAAGTATAATGACATTAATCTAAAATTTGAATTCTCCCAACATATTAAAAGTAATGTTTATAATATTATATATATTAAACTATAAGTAAATTAAAAAAAATTAAAAGTACTCGTGCTTTGCACGTGCTATAAGCTAATATACTATAATAAGCAAAAGGGGATATATTTTGTAATTACACCATTTTTTGTTATCATCTATTTTTGGTTATCCTTTTCATTCACAACCGTTATAATTTCTACTTAAATAAATGATGACAGTTAGATATAACAATACTAAAAGTTATTATATATAGAATTCTAAAATTCGATTTTCGCCAACAAAATCTTAATTTATATTTAATATTAAAAATTATTATATACAAGAGTGTAAATTTCGAATTCTTCCAATAACTTATTAAAATTGAAATTTATAATATTATACTATATTATAAATAAATTATAAAAAAAGGTAACATATACTCTGCACGGGTTATAAGTTAGTAATTATAATATTTATACTTCTCAATCCCTCATTTTAACTATAACTTTTATCGTCATATTATATTTCTGGATATTCTCGTTTTTCCAAGAATATATAACGTTTACTCTAATACCAAACATGCGGGCGCATCTACCAGCGAATTCAGGTTATCATATCTATCTAATACAACATGTGAAACATGCAAAGTTTACCATCATAAAACAGTAAGTTATAAATTGTAGAAATTTTCTGGTATAGGATGAATTCCATTAATAATATATAAATTTAATACTTAGAAAATTTTGAAAGATAGACATATGAATTTAGAATTGACACTATAATACTATTTTATTGAATAATAAATATTACAATTAATATTTCATACTACCGTACTACCTTATATTATATATTCAGTTCTCATTATTTATAAATAAAATTAAAATTTTAACTGTTAGTCCTAGATTTATTAGGCATCAAATTTTATGGCTTATGTACGGGTCAAAATTCATTTTACAAAAATCAACCAAAATTTTATGGTTCAATTACTAAATTTACACCAACAAATAATTGCTGTAGTGGATTATTGGATTAACTGTAAACCAAAAAATAGGTGTGTATTAATTGCACTTTAACTAGTGCCTTTGTGGCGTAGGAAAGACAAATCGATACTAAAAATATTTTCCTAAAGTCGTCTACGATTGTCAAAAGTTTAGTACTCCCTCCGTCTCAGCTATATGTTTCCTATTTTGATTTTGGACACTATTCATTATAAGCGGTTGACTGTTAATTAACGCATAATTTATTAAATAAAATATAGTCATGAGTGATTTTATTGGATTCGTATTTATGAGTACTTTAATACAGTGAAGTTTTTATATTTAGTACTAATACGAAATTCAAGATATTAACAATCAAAAGTGTGCATTGGCAAACATGTTTTTAAAAACAGAAAACATATTATGAGACGGAGGGAGTAACAGACGGCCCCGTTCATAAATTTTAATATTCTAATAATATTTAATTTATTAACCTAATTTATAATATAATGTATTATTTAAAATAATTCATAACGATAAATCGAATTTTAAAAATCAAATCCTTCAAATATTTTTTTAGCAATAAATCGATGATTTATCGACGACTTTTGAAAAATCATAAAAATTTTAGAACACTGATAATAACATACTCCATTTTCAAGATAATGAATCTGAAGCTCTATCAACCTTCAACGATTTTTATCATGAACAAGCAGCAAATGGGAAGAATCAATATCCCCAATCTTGACCGGTACTACTAATCAGTACAAGGAGACCCGTAGAATCAATTATGCCGTTGTCTAATAGCCTCTACGGGTCTCCTTGTAGTGATTAGTAAAATATTAGAGGCTGTCAGACAACGGCATAATTGATTCTACGGGTCTTCTTGTAGTGATTAGTAGTACCGGTCAAGGTTGGGGATATTGATTCTTCCCATTTGCTGCTTGTTCATGATAAAAATCGTTGAAGGTTGATAGAGCTTCAGATTCATTATCTTGAAATGGAGTATGTTATTATCAGTGTTCTAAAATTTTTATGATTTTTTAAAGTCGTTGATAAATCATCGATTTATCGCTAAAAAAATATTTGAAGGATTTGATTTTTAAAATTCGATTTATCGTTATGAATTATTTTTAAATAATATATTATATTATAAATTAGGTTAATAAATTAAATATTATTAGAATATTTAAATTTATCCAATTTTTGTTCCAATTTATTATTTCAATAAACTAGCATTTTACCCGTGCTACGCACCGAAAGAACAATTGTAAAATTTTGAAATAGTTACAAAAATATATAGTGTATCAAAAAATAAATTATTTCGTTATATTTTCTTTTGAGAGTAACGAACCCAATATGCATCTCAAGTAACTTTTCTCAAATTATGTGTGATTATATGGACACGTGTTAAAAGATTTTGAAAAATTGTGTATATAAAAAAAATTAATATCAAAACACATTCATTTGATATATGATAAAATTTACCTGAGATACATATCAATTTTCCTATTCACTTTTGTTTTTTTTCCCAGGTAATTTAACGACATTTTATACTATTTTTACAGAAAGTTCATTTAAATATAATCATGTTTTGAGGATCAGGCATATAGAACAATAAAAACATAATTATTAATAAAAAAATATAATACATATTCTTCATTCTATAAATGCAAATAATATAGGAAATGAGCAATTTTTGGGAGTAATTCTGGAGGTCCCAAAAAAATTTCTGAAAAGTGAGTTGTCATATTTTGATTGGTTAGCGTTCTACCCGTGCTACACACCAAATGATAAAATTTATTAGTTAATTAATATAAACATATTATTTCATCATTATTTATAAAAAAATTATTAAAATTTAATTATAAAATTATCTTCAATTTATACCAATTACATTAATATCAATATTATCAAACAATTATCAAAATATTTACATCCCCGCTCAAACATTCTGAGCCCCTCTTTATTGTTTTTTCTTAATTTTATTTTTCATTTGATTTCTCTCCTTTTTGAAAATCTTGCAACCAAGTTCATAAGTTTTTTATCCATATTTTAAGTTTTGTTATTTTGAAAATTTGGTATATTTAAATGTGCAGTACAATGGGTTTTTATATTTTTTATTATATTAATATTTAAAATATTTGCATGGGTCGCGATCAATTTTTCGAATAGATATTAAAAATTCATAAACACTTATTTCTAACGACCGTTATAAATCATTAGACTGTCTCTGAAAAAAATGTTGTATGTTTCAGCGATATGATAAAGGATCACTACTGTGCAAGATCCATTAAACGACATAATTATGATAAAGAAAAACTTTCATCTAATCTAGTATCCTATGTGTTTGTTCTATATCATTTTTACAAATTTTATTGTAACATCCCACATCGATTAGAATAAGAGTGTTTGGGGCCTTTATAGATACAAGTTAACTAATGTATACCAATTTGCTAGCACTTTTGTACTGACCTGTGGTGGTTGTTGGGTCCGGTATGCATTCGGTTGTGGGCTTGGATGTTATAAATGGTATCAGAGCTCTTCCCGACCGGAAGTGCATAGGCACTGCCCGGGTTTAGTAAGTTTGTGTGTGGGCTTGACGAGGACGTCGACCCTATAAGAGGGGGTGTTTGTAACATCCCACATCGATTAGAATAAGAGTGTTTGAGGCCTTTATAGATACAAGTTAACAACTAATGTATACCAATTTGCCAGCACTTTTGGACTGACCTGTGGTGGGTTGTTGGGTTTGGTATGCATTCGGTTGTGGGCTTGGATGTTATATTTATGTTCTTTTATTAGTGAATTGATTTACTGTAGAAAAATAAACATTATCAATTAACTAAAGAAATCCAATATATCCAATTTTTTGAGTAAGATATGACTGTTAGAGTTTATGGCGATTGTCATCAGCTTGTTTTAAATGACAACTTAAAATATGTATATTCAGTTTAGGAATCGATTTTTTTATTCTTTTCTATCAGAATATGGTATAGTAAATATTAGTTGTATTTTACCCATGAATAATGAAGGAAAATTAATTCGATCTGATGGTACGAACCCCAAAATTTGGGATATACCGAACCCAAATTTTTGGATTTAGGTTTGAATATAAATTTAAACACGTAATAGTTTCGATTTGCATTTGGATTTAAGTTGTACCGAACCGATATCCAATCCAAAATCCGAAACCCGATCCAATATCGAAACCCGATACATAAATAACATAATATTATAATTTCAAATTATTTTATGTAATATTTTATAGATGTAAGACATATAATTTTATTTATTTTTATTCAAATATTTCATTAGAAATAGTCAATACTAATTTAGTAATTAGAACTTCTATTTCCCAATCTCAAATTTTATTGATATATTTAAGATGTAATTTTCTTTACTTTAAATAAAATTTTCATTTCTGTGTATAAAAAGAATGATTTTTTTAACATAATTAATTCGTATAATATGTTATATTTGACTACTTAAGTTAATCATTTTAATTTAAATTTTTGTATAAATATAATTAATATTTTTTGGAGTAAAATTCAGGGTGGTGGCTAAATTTTACCCCAATTTTAAAAATGTTGGCCGTGTTATTAGATTTTCAAAATGTTGGCTGATGTTTCCCTCCACATTTCAAAAAGATGTCTCCCGTTAAGTATGCGCCGTTATCTTTAAATAATCATGAGCAAATTTCAGGTTGGTGGCTAAACTTTACTCCAAGTTTCAAAATGTTGGCTTTGTTATCAGATTTTCAAAATGTTGACTGATGTTTCCCTCCGCATTTCAAAAAGGTGTCTCCCGTTAAGTATGCGTCGTTAACTTTAAATAATCATAATTTTTAAAGATATTTTAGGAAAACCACTTATTAAATACATATAAAAAATTAAAAAAGGGCCAGCTTGTTGGAGGATAACATGTTAAATCTACAGCTAAAATTTCTGATGTAAGGCATGCATGTTGTACAGAGATAAAACAAACCCAATTCAGAAACTACCCAACAGATCACAAATCAAATTTCCAAACTTGATCTTAAAGTGTCTACAACTTCAAGATTAAAAACAAAAAGGGCTTCTCTCAAATAACTTCAAATTCAATTCTACATCAAAAATCTTGAAAATCCCAGCATTTTGAAAATCTATAACACGACCAACATTTTGAAAATTGGGGTAAAATTTAGCCACCGCCATTAAATTTACTCATGATTGTTTAAAGTTAACGGCACATACTTAACAGAACTTAACGGGAGTCACTTTTCTGAAATGCGGAGAGAAACACCGGCCAACATTTTAAAAATCTGATAACACGGCCAGCATTTTAAAAATTGGGGTAAAGTTTAGCCACCATCCTGAAATTTACTCTATTTTTTGCGTGTAACAATTATTTTAATTTTAACTATATTATTACTAATTTTGGATACCCAAAAAAACCAAATCTAATCCAAAATCCGACTAATTTTGTTTTGGATATCGACTTTTGGATTTGGATTTATTTTTAAAACTCAAAAATATTTGAATGTGGGTTTGTATTTTACAAAATTAGGATCAAACTCAACTCGTTGTCATCCAAACGCGTAAAATAAGATATTTGAAAATGAGTATCACCTATCTTTTTTCTATTTGACTAACATTTTAAAATAGAAAACTGTACATGAAACTAAAATCAAATGTGTAATATATAAACACGTAATCACATTATTATATATGTGTTCTTGTAATTTAATTATCGGGTTAAAAAAATGAAATTCATTTTCATTTAAAATTGAGTATATTTTTTTGACAAATATTAAAAGAAAGCGCTTACGTAAATCTGGAAAATGGTTTGTGTTGTGTACATTCATGCCATGTGTCTTTGGGTCTTCCATGAAAATGCTACTAAACTACGCATTTTTTTTGTACAAGAAACGAAAATAATACGTGAAAAGAAAAAAATATGACAATTACATGTAATGTTACTCTCTACCCAAGTTATCTAAGTATGTTACTATATAATTGAAATGCTACAAAATAAAACCTGATAGTATAGTACATAAAAATGAAGTCCACTTTTTTTTTTAATTTAGTTTATTGTTAATAAATATCTCTGTTTGATTAGATTTTATCTACCAAGTTATTAAATTTTTTACCTATATTTAAGGTTTTGTTGATATTAAAAATAAATAATATTAATCAGTCAAGCAAATTCGATATGTCTGCTCTTCGATTAGGATATGAGAATTAAATACTATTACTTGAATTCAAGAATACAAAATTAATATGGGCACCTTTTATTAGAAACAATATATAATTTTATATGTATTGACCTATCTAGGTATCAATAATATTGATTTTAAAACGATTTTCTAGTCGTTTCTCTCTCTTCTCCTATCCTGAAAAATACTAAACTAAAGTTTAGGGGTTGGCATCTGCATTTTGGTTGATGATAAGCCCATTTTTATTATTTTCTTTGATTTTGCTTTGTTTTTCAATAAATATCTCTCTTTAAAAGTCTAGTACCATGTTGGTGGGTTTTATGTACTGAAATATTGGATTTTGTACTTTCTCCTTGTGAATGATAACTTCCGTTTCTTTTTCTTGATTTTATTTTATTTTTCAATAAATATATCTCTTTAATGAGAGTCTGGTATCTCGTTAGTGGATTTTGTCTGGGTTTTGTTCTTTCTCTTTTGAGAGTGGGTTCCTTTATTTTGGCATCCTGGATTTTAGATATACAGGATTTTGTTATATTGGTTCATTTATTTGGATAGTATAGAATCACAGTTATGGTCAATTATACGTTCTTACGAATTACATATGTATTTTCCTCACGATTAGAATAAATTGTTGGATTATTTCGCTAGAAAGACTGTATATTTCAATGATATAAGCTAGTGATGTACTATAATTTAAGATTTGATCAATGATTGTAGTTTGGATTAAGGAAACCTTGATACCTTGATATTATCTATTTTAATATGTATTTGGCCAATCTTAATTATTTTTGCATATGACATTTTATTAATAAATTGTTTACCTATAAAAAATAATGATTTAGGAGAATATTTGAATGATTATTTGTGTAGATGACATATGCCCTTTTGTTGATAAATTAATTATCTATCAAAAAAATAGTGATTCATTAAAAATTTTGCGCTGAGTTGACCAATTTGCTATGAAATATCAAATGTAATAACCGCGAATATTTCGAAAAAATTTTCCTATCGTTATTTTAATTTTATTTAAGAGCGATGCATTATTATATTTTAATTATCGCGTTTTAAAATTTTTTGGAATGTTATATATTCGTTTTATATTTAATTATTTACAATTATTTAGTGTTTACTAAAATTAGA
This sequence comes from Saposhnikovia divaricata, assembly GCA_036435485.1. Lineage (NCBI taxonomy): Eukaryota > Viridiplantae > Streptophyta > Magnoliopsida > Apiales > Apiaceae > Saposhnikovia > Saposhnikovia divaricata. The sequence continues at coordinate 136,242,383 of CM071599.1, read as the reverse complement.
AAAAGATTTAGAAAATAAGATCTTTTATTTTTATTTTGGGTCGAATTTATTGTAGAAAACGAAATTTGAGTCTCGTTTTAATTGACCAACAAGGGGGTAACGAGTTTTATATTACTAAATTAATAATCCAATCGTTAAATTCCAGAGAAGGCGGCAATTATTTTCACAAAACACGGAACTTTAACTTTCACAAAACACCAGCACTTTCTTTTGTCCCCCACCTTTGGTCCTCATGTTGTCTCTTTTAAAATAGAAGAAAAATAAAACCAAACCGTTTATTACAAAATGAAGCACAAACCCAGCCATCCCTGTCCCTTTTACAAACCAAAACCCGGCCACGGGCCATCTATGTTGTTTCTTTCTCTACGAACTAGAAAAAAAAACAAGGTAGTTTACTTGCTATGTTTTCTTCTGTTAAAATCTTATTTTTGTTTCGATTTTCTGTTAAATTTGTCGATGGGTTTTGAATCAGTTTAAGGTGTTATAATATGTGATTGTTGTGGTGTTTGAATCGGAGAAAGAGAGAGAATTGTTTTGTGTGGTATATTCGGTGATTGTGTTAATTGGAGGATTGTGGGCTTGTGTGTTTGAATTGAATGATGAGGAGGAGAGGAGAAATATAGAGGTGAGAGAGATTTGTGTGGGTAATTTTTGTGTAATGTTGGGTGTTTTAGTTTCGGCCGGAAAAGAGAGGCGATCGGAGGGAGAGAAGGTAGGAGAGAAAGAACGAGAGAGAAGAGAGGGGGTCGGGAGGAGAGGAAAGGAGGAGAGAGTTCAGAGAGATTCCGATGGGGAGAAAGAGAAGAAGACAGAGAGAGACAAACGAGAGATTGATTGAGAGATAGATCGGAGTTGAGAGAGATTGATGAGAGAGAGAGAGAGAGGAGGGAGAGAGAGAGAGAGAGATACGGGGGAGAACGAGAGAAAATCGGGGTAGGCGGCGGCCGTGGTGGCACGTGGGCCCCACGCACCGTCACGGAAATTGTTAGTATGAACTTTTTTGTTTTAAAGAGGAATAAAAAATAAATAAAAATAAAAATATATTTATATAATAATAATAATAATAATAATAATGATTTAATATTAATAAAATAAAAAGAGACTAAATATTCTTTTTAAAATTAGTTTTAAATAATTAAGATATTAATTTAAAATTTTGAGAAATAAAGAGACAATAATAAAAGAGGTTGAATACTTTTAAAATTTGGTTTTAATAATTGAGATGATTTTATTAAAAATGGTGAGAAATAAAAAGGAGTTATAAAATTGTAATATTTTTAAAATTGTGAGAAATGATTAATTAATAAAATGAGTTTAATAAATGATGATTGATTTATTAATTAATTAAATAAAAATATTTTGTGATGTAAATTAGAGATTTATTGATTCGTTAATAAAAGAGTGAATATTAATGAATAATAGCGTAAAATATGGTTTTTATTGTTAAAAGAGTTAATTTGTGATTTTTGGACGAAAATTAGAGATTTAGTTAATTGTCGATAAAAAGAGGAAAAATCGTGAATAAATTGGATTTATTTTCGAGATTTAATTCCTGAGTTCGAAGAGAGATTTATTCATCCGGGAATTATTTTCCGTTAATTATCGTAGAGATTTTCGAGAGATATTTTATTATTATATTTAAATATTATATTATAGGTTGAGAAATATTCTATTTTTTTGACGAAGCGCTCACGTATTTTTGGTTGCCATTTTTAGAGAATAAATTCTGAGCTGTAGACCGAAGCCAAGTTCACGGGTAGAGTACAAATTTTATCTACACTTATTTGCACTCCGAGATCGAGGCAAGTTCATTCCTACCCTAACTCTTCGAGATTTGAATTTATGTTCGTATTATTTCATTCCTTATTTAATTTCGAGCTGTCAATTATATGATTTGTTTATTCTTTTGAGTATTATTTTCTCGTTGAGATATATTGTTACTGTTAAAATTAGTTTATTTGTGAATTATATCCCTTATAAGCGTGGAATTAATTTCGTTGCTATCGGGTCGATCTCATTAATTCGAGACGACTATTATTGTGATTTAGTGAAACTATTCTCATTTGTTCGAGATAGTTAAATTTATTCTTTCCAGACGAATTTATTGTACAAATACGATAATAATTTTTTATTATCTTTTAATTGGTTCATCTTTCGGTTCAACAAATATGAGTTATAAAAATTAGGATCGTTAGAGTTTTACTCGTTGATCAAGTGAAAAATATTCTATTTAACGTTCATCAATTATGAGTATTATAAATATTTGAGAAGTACTATTTGTACAGTACGACTCCCGATTACTTCATTTTAAGACTATCCTCATTATTTCGAGATGGTAGACTTTATTGTCGAGGGTTGGCACCTTGTTCGTGTCAACCAATAAAATGTTATTATTGAGAATTTACCTCAGTCCATTGTTCGGATTGAGGGAACAATTGAGTCAGTCTGGCAGTCCGCCAGATTTGTAAATATTTTCCTGGAAGAATTATCTCAAGTTATCTGTTCATCAAATATTCGGGAATTCTGTATTCTACTGGTCAATTTTGGGAAAGAGACCCATTTTAGAGAAAGAGAGACTTGTGTACCGTTATGCGGACACGAGATATATTGGCACTATGCTGCCAGGGTTTAAATAATAACCCCTATGATGCTAGCATTCATACATTTAAAACTATCTACTTTTTTAAACATATGTAAGATATTATTCCGAGATGTAATATGTCGTATTATAACAAAGTGTGAGACCGATCTTGGATCTGCAGAGTGAGACACTTATGCTCCGTTGTATTATATATTTTGCTTTATTATTGCGTAACTTGTGCTGCAGGATATTGAGACAATGTGACGACCCGGGTCTCCGGTCAGGGTGGATCTGGGGGCGTCACAAAGTTGGTATCAGAGCATTAATTATATTTTTAGGAATCGTACGAGCCTTGGAGTATACCAGACGTGAGAATTTAGAGATATAATACGAGCCTAGAACTATAACGCGACGTGAGAATTTAGAGATATATTATACGATGTTGAGATTTTGACATTTAGTGTCTTACGCCTTTTTATATATATATATATATATATATATATATTTATTGGCATATCTAGTCGATTGAAACTTAACCGAGATTTTTCGTACTTTTGTAGATGTCTACCTCCGGATCTGCCGACTTTTGTTCTGCTCGAGATAGACTTCCTACACCTTATTCGTATGGACCCCTAGTTCCCAATTAATTTAAGATAGGATGCCTAATTTCCTATTATAATTGAGATCGGATGATACATTACAGAGTTTCCACATTTTTGTAGATGTTGTCAATACCGTTACCAGAGATATAACTTATAGAGGTTGAAAAATTTCTTTATGATATTCTGTTTTTAGTACATCCACTCTTAGAGATTTTCTTCCCTAACGAGCTACCAGAGTCGACGAGTGTCGTTTTTTTATTCGAGAATCGATAGCTGTTCCTAAGAGCTTATTTTGTGCTAGGAAATCATTCCTTAAATAACTTCCTTAACAATGATTATCAATGATTTTTATCATTCGAATTTACTCAGGCAATATCTATCCTGTCTAGAAGGACCTATAGTATTCAAAGATTCATTTACAAAGCAATATGTACTTCCATAAATACAAAACTCTTTCATATCACTTCCTATATTTAACACCTTTCGTGATACTGAGATGGACAACCCTACTTATACAAGGGAAGACTATCTGTCTCTGTGATAGAAGTCTGGTGGGACGCCACCATTTGTACTGTTATTTGTTAATTAGAGTACCAAAGGCTGGCCACCTTGCGTACTATGACGGTTGTCCTGATGATACATGCAACAAAACAAATGTTCAATGATTATAATGATCTCTCAGTTAATCCTTTCATAAAAGATTCTCACCATCAAGAATTGAGCATGCACATGTGTTGTTTAACATTTATTCCTTATGAGTTATCTCTATTCGATGTTCTTATGGATCCTATAATGAGTGGGGCCTAAGAATTCTAAAAGTGGTATACGAAAATTTGAAAATGATGAAACTTCTCTTCCAGAAATGGAACTTTCAACAACTCAAGTTGGAGTGACAATTTCTAAATAGAAATAGACCTTTGCGTAAACTCGCTAGTTAGATCTTCGAAACCCTACGTGGTGTGTCATGGGAGTGTATTAAGGTTCTAAGACATTGGTTTGATTACGGAGCAATCATCGAACTCAATCCTTTAAAAGAGTTAAGCGAATCAACACCGATTATACATTGATGATATATTACACGTTGGTGAAAGAGTGATCGTTTTTTTTTCATAAAGAAAAGGAAAAGAGAATATTAATGCATGTTTTCCCTATCTTTCTTCTGAATTTAGTAGTTGAATGACGACTTGAACTTTGGAAGTTTTGAGATTAATGTTGAGATAATTAACATGACCGTGAGCTTTTCTCTTAGTGGAGTTCGTGGGAAGTCCCATGAATTAGATTAAATCGAGCTTTCTCCAACTTAATAGGAGGACTGGTACTATTATAAATGTTACCATCTATCTATTTCTACACGAATTATGTCTTTGCCATGGAATCGTGAAGGCAAGATTGTATCTTTTAGAAGTGAATGAGAAGCGATACAGATAGAATTAATTAGAGAAATCTTTATTGAAACATTAAAGAATTCACCATGATTTATGTTGCATACTTGTCATAACACCTGTTTTATATCACTACATAACTAGTTGTGAAACTTCAAACCCTTAAGGCGTGGCTTATCGTATTCTGTAAAATTTTCTTACCACAAGTATGACAGTTGTTTTACCTCTATATACCTATAATATTTCTTTAAGGAACCACATCTCATTTAAGAATAAAAGTGAGAATATTTGGGTCATAAAGTAGAAGCAAAACCCCCTTAATTTTCTTTAAAATGAGAAGACCCTATGAGAAGAAATGTATTTTACAATTGAGAGACTCAAACCATATCATCACTATCAAGACTTATTGGCAATAAGAGATTGTTGAGACCAAAAGGATTACTAATTCTAAAGAAATGAGAAATGAGAGATTTGTTAAGAGAAATGAAGAATATTTTCACGATACAGTGTTGCATAAGCTAGAACTATCATCGTTGCTATGTAAATAGTAAAAAGTGAATAAAATTACTAGGGAGAAGCAAAGAGGGAAATGGAAGATAATACGGTTATACCTTGGACTAGATTTACAGAGTTGTTCTTGGAAAGGTATTTTCCCAAGTATTTAGAGAATCAGATGGAAATTAAGTTTTTAGAACTCAAACAAGGGACGATGACTGTTGATGATTATGAAGCTAGGTTTTCAGAACTCTCAAGGTTCGGACCTTATCATGTAGACACCGAAGAAAAGAGGAATAAGCATTTCCAACAAGGATTGAAGCCTTGGATACAGAATCGAGTCGACGTGTTTGAAATCACCAGTTATGCAATTTTGGTTTAGAAAGCGGCTATAGTCGAAAGTGGGAGTGAGTTGTAACCAAAGGATAGAGATGGGAATAAGAGGAAGTTTCAGAGTAATGAGTGTAATTTTATGAAGACATTTGACAATCGGAGCAATAACCCGATCGCAAGAACATTCTACGTGATAGTGAGAGATGCCATCGACAACAGTGATGTGATCGCAGGTACGCTTTTAGTAAATTCTGAGGATGCGTGTGTTCTAGTTGATTCTGGAGCTACCAAATTTTTTATTTCTGAGAACTTCATGTATAAGCTTAATCTGAAGTCTGTGCCCTTAGAGGGAATTCTGAATATAGAAGTAGCTAATCAGGAAGTCATACCAGTGAACCGATTATGTCCGAATTGTTCCATAGAGATACATGGGAAACGTTTTGACGCATACCTCATTCCTTTTAAGTTAGGAGAATTTGACGTAATCCTAGGGATGGATTGGTTAGTACGTTATGATGTCCAAATAAATTGTCATTGAAAGAGAGTTAGCTTAAGTGAACCGAACGGTACAAGTATTTTGTTTCGCGGATGGAAGTCGACTAAGGATTTCCTGTCAATAATTCAAGCTAAAAGATTACTTCGGCAAGGATGTCAAGACTATCTAGTTTATGTGATAGATAGCGAGAAACAGACCTCTATGATCGAGGAGGTCCCTATAATTAATCAATTTAGAGACGTTTTTCCTGATGAGTTTCCTGAAAATCCACCAGATCGAGAGATAGAATTCACAATTGATTTAGAATCAGGAACCGCACCAATCTCAAAGGCGCCGTACAGAATGGCACCAGTAGAAATGAATGAATTAGCAACACAGCTACAAGAGTTACTTGACAAAGGTGTAATTAGACCAAGTGTATCCACGTGGGGAGCTCCAGTATTGTTCGTGAAGAAGAAGGACGGAACTATGCGGTTATGTATTGATTACCGTGAATTGAATAAGATGACCATCAAGAACAGGTATCCTCTACCTCGGATCAACGATTTGTTTGACCAACTTAAGGGAGCTATATATTTTTCGAAGATTGATTTGAGATCCGGCTATCATCAACTAAAGATCAAGCCTGAGGATATTCCTAAGACTGCCTTTAGGACCCAATATGGACATTACGAGTTCCTAGTTATGTCTTTTGGATTGACAAATGCGCCAGCTGCTTTTATGGATTTAATGGATCGTGTGTTCAAGAAGTACTTGGATAAGTTCGTGATTGTATTTATTGATGACATCTTGATATACTCGAAGTCTCCTGAGGAACATGCTGAACACCTTTATTTGGTTTTGGAAGCGTTGAGAAAGGAAAAGTTTTATGCAAAATTTTTGACGTGCGAATTCTGACGGAAAGAAATTCAATATTTAGGACACATTGTGAGCGGCGAAGGGATTTTTGTAGACCCTGCTAAAATAGAAGCCGTATCAAATTGGGAGAGACCCAAGACTCCGACAGAGGATAGAAGTTTTCTTGGATTAGCCGGATACTATCATAGATTTGTGAAGGATTTCTCAAAGATAGCTACGCCACTGACTCGACTTACCAGAAAGAGTGAAAAGTTTGAATGGACCCCCAAATGCGAAGATAGCTTTCAAGAATTAAAAAAGAGATTGACTATTGCCCCAGTGTTGACCTTATCTGATGAGAAAGGCGATTTCGTAATTTTCAGCGATGCCCCTCACAAAGGTTTAGGATGTGTTCTGATGTAACACGGGAAAGTAATAACTTACTCCTCTCGACAACTGAAGGAATATGAGTCCCGTTACCTTACTCACGATTTAGAACTTGCTGCTATTGTTTTGCCCTCAAGATTTGGAGACATTACCTTTATGGAGAAAAATGTGAGATTTACACGGATCACAAGAGCTTAAAGTATATATTCACACAGAAGGAATTAAACATGAGACAGAGAAGATGGTTAGAACTGATCAAAGACTAGGATTGTTCGATAAATTACCACCTAGGGAAGGCTAATGTTGTAGCTGACAACCTCAGTAGAATTAGTCAGAGAATTTGAGAAAATGGAATTAGAGATTAGGGTCCCAGTCCCAAAACAATGAAAGAGTTTACAGTATTTAGTTTCAACCGGAGTTACTCGAGAAGATTCGCCGTTGTCAGGAACAAGTAATGGAAGAAAGAAGATCAGAGTTGACCGGAGAAGAATTTCTGAGTTCAATGGATGAAATTATGAGTAAATCACATAACTCGAGATATTCTATTCACTAGGGAGCACAAAAATCTATCAAGACATCAAGCAAAACTATTGGTGGCCTAACATGAAGAGAGAGATTGCAGAATGGGTAAGCAAGTGCTTAACCTGTCAGAAAGTGAAAGCCGAACATCAACGACCAAATGGACTTTTACAACCCTTAGAGATACCCGAATGGAAATGAGAACATATTACCATGGATTTTGTCGTAGGATTGCCCCGAACTAGAGCCAATCATGATGCGATTTGGGTTATCGTCGACCGACTCACTAAATCTGTGCATTTCCTACCAGTTAGTGATAAGTACTCCATTGAGAGATTGGTAAACATATATCTAAAGGAAATTGTAGTTCGTTAAGGAGTGCCTGTTTCAATTGTATCTGATAGAGATGCCCGTCTTACTTCTCGATTTTGGAAGAGTTTTCAGGAATGTCTTGGCACGAAGTTAAATCTGAACACTGCATATCATCCACAGACCGACGGACAAAGTGAAAGGACAATATTAAAAATCTCGAAAAAGCACGGAGAGCAGCCTCATTTCTTTCCTCTTCGTACTATAAAGAGTCTGTGCACTTGATTTCAAAGAAAGTTGGGATGATCATTTGCCATAGTGAGTTTTCTTACAACAATAGTTACCACTCCAGCATAGGTATGGCACCATATGACGCATTGTACGGGAGAAAGTGTAGATCACTTCTATACTGGGATGAGGTAGGAGAAAGGAAGATACTAGGACCAGAACAAACTAAGCAAGCAATCGAAGTTATTCGAAAAAGGTTAGTGGCAGCTCAGGATCGACAGAGGAAGTATGCGAATCAAAAGATAAAGGACAAAGCATTCGAAGTGGGAGATAAAGTGATGCTGAAGGTTTCACTATGGAAGGGAGTTATGAGATTTGGAAAGAGATGGAAGTTGAGTCCCAGATATATAGGACCTTTTGAGATTCTCAAGAAGATAGGACCCCTAGCTTATCAGTTGGCCCTACCTCCAGACCTCCAACATATTCAAGATGTGTTTCACGTATATATGTTAAGAGAATACCATTCTGATTTCAGACATGTTATAACCTACGAACCAGTGGAAATTCGTCCTAATTTGACATACGAGGAACAACCAGTACAGATCCCAGACTACAAAGTGCAAGAGTTAAGAACTAAGCGAGTAAATTTAGTGAAAGTACTTTGGAGAAACCACCAAGTTGAGGAAGCCAAGTGGGAATTATAAAGCGAAATGCGAAATAAATATCCTGATTTGTTTAGTGTGTAATTTTGATTCCGAGGACGGAATCCTATAAGGGGGGAAGACTGTAATAACCGAGAATATTTTGAATAAATTTTCCTATCGTTATTTTAGTTTTATTTAAGAGCGATGCATTATTATATTTTAATTAGCGCGTTTTAATTTTTTTTTGGAATATTATATATTCGTTTTATATTTAATTATTTACAATTATTTAGTGTTTACTAAAATTAGAAAAAGATTTAGAAAATAAGATCTTTTATTTTTATTTTGGGTCGAATTTATTTTAGAAAACGAAATTTGAGTCTCGTTTTAATTGACCAACAAGGGAGTAACGAGTTTTATATTACTAAATTAATAATCCAATCGTTAAATTCCAGAGAAGGCGGCAATTATTTTCACAAAACACGGAACTTTAACTTTCACAAAACACCAGCACTTTCTTTTGTCCCCCACCTTTGGTCCCCATGTTGTCTCTTTTAAAATAGAAGAAAAATAAAACCAAACCGTTTATTACAAAATGAAGCACAAACTCAACCATCCCTGTCCCTTTTACAAACCAAAACCCGGCCACAGGCCATCTATGTTGTTTCTTTCTCTACGAACTAGAAAAAAAAAACAAGGTAGTTTACTTGCTATGTTTTCTTCTGTTAAAATCTTATTTTTGTTTCGATTTTCTGTTAAATTTGTCGATGGGTTTTGAATCAGTTTAAGGGGTTATAATATGTGATTGTTGTGGTGTTTGAATCAGAGAAAGAGAGAGAATTGTTTTGTGTGGTATATTCGGTGATTGTGTTAATTGGAGGATTGTGGGCTTGTGTGTTTGAATTGAATGATGAGGAGGAGAGGAGAAATAGAGAGGTGAGAGAGATTTGTGTGGGTAATTTTTGTGTTATGTTGGGTGTTGTAGTTTTGGCCGGAAAAGAGAGGCGATCGGAGGGAGAGAAGGTTGGAGAGAAAGAACGAGAGAGAAGAGAGGGGGCCGGGAGGAGAGGAAAGGAGGAGAGAGTTCAGAGAGATTCCGACGGGGAGAAAGAGAAGAAGACAGAGAGAGACAAACGAGAGATTGATTGAGAGAGAGATCGGAGTTGAGAGAGATTGATGAGAGAGAGAGAGTGTGTGTGTGTGAGAGGTGAGATCGAGCGAGACAGAGAGAAAGAGAGAGACAGAGAGAGAGAGAGAGAGAGAGAGGAGGGAGAGAGAGAGAGATACGTGGGAGAAAGAGAGAAAACCGAGGTGGGCTGCGGCGGTGGTGGCGCGTGGGCCCCACGCGCCGTCACGGAAATTGTTAGTCTGAACTTTTTTGTTTTAAAGAGGAATAAAAAATATATATATATTTATATAATAATAATAATAATGATTTAATATTAACAAAATAAAAAGAGATTAAATATTCTTTTTAAAATTAGTTTTAAATAATTGAGATATTAGTTTAAAATTTTGAGAAATAAAGAGACAATAATAAAAGAGGTTGAATACTTTTAAAATTTGGTTTTAATAATTGAGATGATATTATTAAAAATGGTGATAAATAAAAAGGAGTTATAAAATTGTAATATTTTTAAAATTGTGAGAAATGATTAATTAATAAAATGAGTTTAATAAATGGTGATTGATTTATTAATTAATTAAATAAAAATATTTTGTGACGTAAATTAGAGATTTATTGATTCGTTAATAAAAGAGTGAATATTAATGAATAATAGCGTAAAATATGGTTTTTATTTTAAAAAGAGTTAATTTGTGATTTTTGGACGAAAATTAGAGATTTAGTTAATTGTCGATAAAAAGAGGAAAAATCGTGAATAAATAGGATTTATTTTCGAGATTTAATTCCTGAGTTCGAAGAGAGATTTATTCATCCGGGAATTATTTTCCGTTAATTATCGTAGAGATTTTCGAGAGATATTTTATTATTATATTTAAATATTATATTATAGGTTGAGAAATATTCTATTTTTTTGACGAAGCGCTCACGTATTTTTGGTTGCCATTTTTAGAGAATAAATTCCGAGCCGTAGACCGAAGCCGAGTTCACGGGTAGAGTACAAATTTTATCTACACTTATTTGCACTCCGAGATCGAGGCAAGTTCATTCCCACCCTAACTCTTAGATATTTGAATTTCTGTTCGTATTATTTCATTCCTTATTTAATTTCGAGCTGTCAATTATAAGATTTATTTATTCTTTTGAGTATTATTTTCTCGTTGCGATATATTGTTACTGTTAAAATTAGTTTATTTGTGAATTATATCCCTTATAAGTGTGGAATTAATTTCTTTGCTATCGGGTCGATCTCATTAATTCGAGACAACTATTATTGTGATTCAGTGAAACTATTCTCATTTGTTCGAGATAGTTAAATTTATTCTTTCCAGTCGAATTTATTGTACAAATTCGATAATAATTTTTTATTATCTTTTAATTGGTTCATCTTTTGGATCAACAAATATGAGTTATAAAAATTAGGATCGTTAGAGTTTTCGTCGTTGATCAAGTGAAAAATATTCTATTTAACGTTCATCAATTATGAGTATTATAAATATTCGAGAAGGACTATTTGTACAGTACGACTCCCAATTACTTCATTTTAAGACCATCCTCATTATTTCGAGATGGTAGACTTTATTGTCGAGGGTTGGCACCTTGTTCGTGTCAACCAATAAAATGTTATTATTGAGAATTTACCTCAGTCCATTGTTCGGATTGAGGGAACAATTTAGTCAGTCTGGCAGTCCGCCAGATTTGTAAATATTTTCTTGGAAGAATTATCTCAAGTTATCTGTTCATCAAATATTCGGGAATTCTGTATTCTACTGGTCAATTTTGGGAAAGAGGCCCATTTTAGAGAAAGAGAGACTTGTGTACCGTTATGCGGACACGAGATATATTGGCACTATGCTGCCAGGGTTTAAATAATAACCCCTATGATGCTAGCATTCATACATTTATATTATATTGTTGATAGCGTATTGTAGCCGTGATCGGGCGAAGTGCGATATCATTGGAGGACGGTATTCCCGGTCGGATAGTTGATCGCCCCACCGAGATACCGAGAGGTGGAAGACCAGTTTATTCTTAAATCATGAGTCAATAGAGTTATATCAATTGAGTCTTTCGAACATTATATTTTCGAGATGAGTATTGAGTCTTTCGAGTATTTTGCTTTCGAGATGAGTACTGAGTCAAATCCAGATTTGTGATATCCCTTTGATTTTAATATTTTGAGTATTCCTTTCGGAGAATCTTATTATACTTATATACCGAGTAAGAAGAGAACTTACTGAGCACTGTAGTTGCTCATTCTTGCTTTACAACATTTTTATTCAGCTATCAAAAGGGAAAGAGGCGAGACGTCCAACCAGGGATCCAAAGGAAAGGAGAAAGCTCCAGGCTATGCTGACGAGAACTAGAATTTCTAGCTGGAATTTTTAAAACTATCTACTTTTGTAAACATATGTAAGATATTATTCCGAGATGTAATATGTCGTATTATAACAAAGTGTGAGAACGATCTTGGATCTGCGGAGTGAGACACTTATGCTCCGTTTTATTATATATTTTGCTTTATTATTGCGTAACTTGTGCTGCAGGATATTGAGACAATGTGACGATCCGGGTCTCCGGTCAGGGTGGATCTGGGGGCATCACATCAAAAAATTATAATTTATTAGAATTCTTGCTCCTAACAGTATTTTTATTGACTCTGTAATGAATTTTATGTTTTTAATTGATAATTTATACACCAAATAATGTCTAATATTATTTGAGAGTCTATTCAGTATCTTGAATAATTCAAATATATCGTCAAGTCAATTTATTTCTCCCATTAATTCTTGCATAACTAAAAAATACGGATAAGTAAAATGTTAACGATAATTGGTTTAAAATTCATTTTTTAATATTTTAATTGGTTAAATTTAGCTTTTTTTATAATTGATTAATTTAAAAGTTTATATAACTTAAATTTTGAAGGTGTATTTAGAATAGTGCAGTAAATATTTTTTAATTTTTAAAATATTTAATTGAATAAAAATAGATTTATTCAAATTTGATTGCACCTTATGATTGTAGATCGAGAGTTTGAGATATTTAAATATTATATTTTATAATATGGATAAATAGACCCATGCATTAAAATAATATATTTGTAATAAAAAAATAAATAAATACGCAATTTTGGAAAATGGCTCTATACATAGAGAGTGGCGCAAAGAACAGATGTGCTAGTATATAATAATATATTTGTGATTGATTTTCATAATTAATTTAATTTTAGTATTGAATTCTAATTGACTCTTATATTAATTCGTAATATATAATAATGCAATTATGATTAATTGTAAATCAAAAAGAGTGGAAAATTCATATTGCGAAAATCGCTTAATATTATATATTTGTATAATCCTAATTGATTTTAATTAAATATTAATTTATTATAAATATTTTTTGACATTAAAAAAACATGCAATACATAGATATGTTAAATCAAATCATTACCATATATATTTAAATTAGAATTGTTAACTAACCATGGTTAGTATAATAGGATGATAATGGTAAATTAGGAAAACTTTTAATATAATATGATTGGTCTAAAATTTAGGAATGACCTCTGATTGGTCCTAAAATAATTACTCAAATCTGATCGGTTAAATGGATGATGTGGTAGACTCAGTTATTATAATAAAGGATTTCCAATTTACCGATAAATCACTATTAGGTACTCAATCTGATTTGCTCCAATTTCCAGAAATCTGCAACATGTGACCTACCAAACAGCGTTAAAGGGCATATTGTTAAAGGGCATATTGCGTATATCATAATTTTCAGGTTTTAAATCTACTATAATTAAACCAACCAATTAACAACAAATATAGTAGTTCAATTCCAATTTTAATAGGATAATTAAGTTGTAGGTGGTGCCCATAAAACTAAACATATTTGGTATCTTCTTAATTCTCAAATCTCGCTTTTCTAAAGAGAGGAAAGAAGTTTTGTTTGATGAGTTTGAAGTTGAATATTATAATATTTGTAAGGAAAAGTGAGAAAAAACTGTGTATGGTGCATATGAGGATTAAGTTAAATATGATATCATTTTGATATAGGAAAAAAATCTATGCTATACGATTCTAGCTTATAACTAGTAGTTGACCAAACTAGCTTTATAGCCCGTGCAAGGCACGCGCATGTGCTAGATTGCAAAAATTATCGATTTCTGCTCATTTATTTATGGTATTTTTGTTTATGGTAGTTTCGTGTTGAATGGTTAATTATACATTATTTGGTAATTCTTGGTGATCATAGTTGTTGCACTTGTATAGTTGGAAGTTTTTTAATATATTCAATAACTCTACTTAACAGTGAATACATTCATATATTTGAAGGCAGATACATGTATTATATCAAGATTCTACCAAAACAGAACATAAGATCTTCACTCTTAGTCCATGCAGAGAGACATCCTCGATAACTCATGCTTTCAATAGTCAAGCATAAGTTTATTTAGGTATTGGTACACCTTTTTTAAACTCTAGAACATATACAACACACCTGTACCAAATAAGTGTACAGACTTGAAGACACCAAAGTGGGATCATTTACTGCTTACTTGCCAGACATTTGATATCATCAAGTAACTTAATTCTCTCTTTTCTTTTTGGCTCCAATATCTTCAGTATCAACCATCATCATGTGCAATGTTTGGTATGTAGTACATCTGTTTCAGAAGCATTATCTATCACTCAACGATGCAGCTGACAAAATGTATTAGTCAACACAATCAAGTGTACCACGTAAAAACAAGTCAGAAAATTATTACTGAACTGAAGCAAATTAAACATGCATATAATTTAGTAGGTTACTGGGGTCGGAAAACAATATAGCATACTGTAACTTACTGGTGTACCGTATTAGATGTAAAAAGCCTCGCATCAATTTGTCAGATGATAGTGGCAACTAATGCGGCACAAACAAAAAACAGGCATATTAAACTGGTACAAGTAGGAAAAGAGAAACTAAGTAATTTCTGGAAATTGGATTATACATGCCATGCAGCTGCACTTAATTATTTATGATACAAAGTTACCGCTTCAATACAAGTTGGGTAATTGCATTATAAGTAGAGGAAAGTGGGTAGCAGAAAAAAGAGGAGGCGTTGATACAAAAAGAAAAACGAGGCATAAAACTATTTAAGCTAATTAACAACCTAGCTTAAATATATATTATAGAGGAGAGAGAGTTACGAAACAATTGATTGTAGAGGAACTGCACAGACACGATATACATTATACATTTATAATCACCTAATTAACAACCTAGCTAATCATTAATTTGGCTGAAAATATAAATTTGATAGACACAAATAATATAATAACAAAAAGAAAATATTATGACTATAAACCTGTTAAACAGAACGATTATAGACCTGCTAAACTTTGTTGATGATTTCCAGAATATGACTAAATTCATATATTAAGAACTAATATTTTACAAAAAAATCATGCAGGGACTTCACTTAATTTGTTGCATATATTGTAAATTTCTAGCATAGAAAGAGGTATTATAATTTTTACTACTTCAAGAAATTAGCCATTTTTTGCGCCCATCTGCCTCAAGAGTGTTAGATGAAGCACTTGGTGGTGATTGAATCAAGCCATCAAGGGTTAATCACTTGGTGGTGGTTGAATCAAGGGTTTTCAAATACTTTCAAAAAACAAAACTTTGCATAGCCTTGACCTTTACTGTAGCAAGCAATGGATTACCTTGTCACAAATTTGCTTAACTTGTATGGTGCCCTAATTAAAACCTTCTTTCCAACCTTGTTCTATATAGTATTGTCACTTCCCCTAACCTAACCTCAGTCCACCCTTTTGCCCTTACTAATTTGTTTGTTCCTTATAATTTGTCAGCTTCCCTAGTACAGAGCTATTGTAGACTGAACATCAACCAAATACCTAGCAAACAAACCATCAGGAGTCTACCCTTCACAAATTCATAGTTTTAACAATTAAGTTTCAGCAGGTAGCACTTAAAAGATGCAAAAAGTTGAAGAATTGGTCAATAGTGAAAACAGAGCATACACCGGTGATTAATCACATGGGGTACTTTAGTCATTTAATTCAGAATAGAATTACCCAGGAATGTTATAATAGTTTGATCTAATCTTAGTTAAAAATTTATGTGTCAGCCACTTGCCACTTGTGGGATAAAGGACCATATTACAACGCTTAATTTTTATTATCTTCAAACTTCTTTATTATAACATATGAAACATTAATCAAAGAAAAAAACAAACTTGAAAAAAGGTTTGAGTTAACCTTGTTGCAACCATGTCACAAAAATAAGGGCTCTTCTTTATAGTGTGGCTGCCAAAAGTTGAATTGGGAATTTTGCTTCACCAGTGACCTTGCAAGATAGACCTAGATATGATAGAAGGTAGAATAATATTAAGGTAAAGGCATGTAAATATATCAATGAAGGTCAAAAATAGAACATTGTTTAAAATTGAATTCTTTAATTTGGGTGAAAGATGTCAGAGTGGTATTCAAAAATAGCAAGAGACTTGAAATGATTCATCCAACTGATTTTGACAAATTTCCAAATTTCTTAATAATGAACATTATAGCATGCCAAAGGACCAAATCAGATTGTAGAAGGAAAAAAGAGTAATACCTGCTGGCACGCCATTCTTTGTATGTTAATTACTTTGATATGACTGTGGCGGGCGGAAGATGTACTGACGGAAGTGAGAACAGCTGAGAAGGTGCAGAGTGCAGAATATAGCTATGTAAGCACAAGTAGCGTTCTGAATATACCATCAAACCATAACGGATGGGTAAAAATATAAAGAACACGTGTTTATAACTCAACTACACACATGGAACCGGCAACATTATCAATTTACAAATCCAAAGCCATGCATCAGATTTGTATGAGTTTACATACCTTCACGACTCCACTTATTTCTATACAAATATTGCAAGTTCAATTGTGAATAGAAAGTGTACCCCTGAGAATCTGAACTTGTCAGCCAACACACATGGATCACTTGGAATCATTTTGAATTTCAAACTTATAGGCTTGGTAGCAAAAGGAAAGAGAGAAATCTAACCTCGAGGAATCAGTAAAGAGGCAACCGTTGTCGCTGCTAATTGACAATATTTGCACACTTGACGATTGGACGAACCATTACACTGAACAGCTTATATGCGAAGTCAAATATTGAGAGGAATCATTTAAACACATCATCATACAGGTGGTGTCCTCCGTACTCGATGCACCAGATCATCTGTCTGCAGCTTTTTTATTGAACGGACGTTTGATGCTTTTTTATTGAACGGACGTTTGATGAACTATCGACAGAGACATGTAAATAGGCCAGAGTAGGAACTGGAAGGGTTCATACATATAATATTCAAAAATAGAATAACAGACAATTGAGATAGAGATATACGGAGTCACAACCGAGCTGAAGGGGAATAAAATTATTCACGGAAGGGGTAAGTTGCCTAATGGAAGCGGTGATATCTACATGGTTGATAATTGAGGGGAGACGTGGTGAGCCATCATGTTTGTGAATGTAATTCACAAACAAAAGGCGGATGTGGATTAGTTATCCGACGAGAATGATACCAGAAACAGCCTCCTCATCGCCTTTCTCAAACGGATGCGATGCTTGTTAGGGTTATTGACGTTAGGCACAAGTGTAATGTTAGAAGCAGTCAAAGGTTGTAGCAATGCTATACCGCATCAGATAACGGAGGGATAACAGGGTTATAACGGATTCTACTTGGAATAAAATGTTCCACGGAACAGCATGTTGCAGTTAGGGCTGTAAATGAACCGATACACTCGCGAACGGCTCGGTGTTCGGTTCGAAAAAAGTTCGGTTCAAGTTCGGTTCGATTCACAAACGAGTCGATCTTGAACATGATTTTAAGGATCGATTTATAAACGAGCTGAACTTGATCACGGTAAAGTTCGACTCGATAGCTCGCGAACAAGTTCGATTAACGTGCTCGTGAACATAGTTCGTGAACAGGCTCGTGAACATAGCTCATGAACATGTTCGTGAATAAGTTCAATAATTGAGCTTGTTAACATGCTCGGTATATGAGTTCATTAGCGATTCATAAACAAATTCGATAAATAATATCCTATATATAATATATGTTTGATTATTATAAAGCTGGTGCAAGCTTCAGATTTTTAAATGATTAAGCTTTAATAACTTAAGTTTATTTATATCAAACAATTACGTTTCTTTACTCTTTATTTTTAAATCAAACTTTGTTTGTTCTTTTGGAATTGGAGATATGAGAATTTTATTGGTTGATGATTTATTAATATTTCTAGTGCTGAGACAAAATTATTTAATTTTGGACTTTTTGATTTTTTTAATATTAGATTTCTGTATACAAAAATAAGGAAATAAACTTATGAGTTGTTCGTAAGTGAGCTCGTGAGCATAAGTTCGCGAACAATGTTTAAGATTTATTCATGAGCATAATTACATGAACAAGCTCGTGAACAAGCTTAATGGGTTGTTCGAAAGCAAAAGTTCGTGAGTAAGCTCATGAGACATGTTCGTGAACTGTTCGCGAACAACATTTTATCTTAACGAACCGAGCTCAAACATATTTTTTGGCTCGATTTAAGTTCGAGCTCGAGTTCGAGTTCGATAATTTCTTAACAAACGATACATGAACATTTTAGAGTTCGGCTCGGCTCGGCTCATTTACACCCCTAGTTGCAGTATTAAATATATAATATAATAGATTTGGTTAAGTAGCTTTAAAATAAATTAAATAATATTTTCTCGGTCCCCCTGAATTATTTATATTTGGAGATGAGTGCGTGGCACGCATTTTAAGATTTCTAAAAAGTATAGTTTCATAATTTATTTTTACTTTTTTTCTGAATAAAAATTTAATGTTTAAATTTTTTTTAAAGAAAATTTTAAAAATAAATTATGGAACTATACTTTATATATACCATACAATACATGCTAAGCTGAAAACATGTAAAGAAATGAGTGGGATGGAGGGATTATAAATTAGTTATAAATTACTAAGAATAGTGTTAGAGGTACCAAATTGAGTACCAAAATTTGTTACCAAATGACATGACATTAATTACTTGCATTTTTTGGATGTTTTAATTGGATGATCCTGGCGGGTCCATTATAATTATAACCAATCATTATAATTATAACCGATCAAAATAATGACACATCATTTGGTAACAATTTTTGGTACCATTTTGATAACTTTAGCATTTTTCAATTACTAATAGATTGTTATCTTAACATTATATTATTAGGCTTGCTGTGGTGACCACCAATATTACATGGAACAGTAGAAGATTTCACGTTGACCAGTTTTTTAAGTGAGGATGCATTTTGAAAGTAAAATAAACGCTATTTAACACGAGCTGAACCTTTGTTTAAAAAAAGGAAGGAACGTTTGAAAAGCCTCGAGACTAAATAAGAGAAATAAAAAAAAAAAGAAATCGGAAGTTTTGTTAGAATTATTAACTGACCAAGTCCCGTGAGGTTCTGTTTTTTTGTTAAAATAAGTTGGGGATCTCACTCAAAGGAGTACTATATAACAAGGCCGGCTGCGTGGTGAGTTATCGGAGATATAACTCTTTAGCTCTATCTGTCAACGATCTGCTCCGGACTCTGGCCATTAATCTCTCAAGTCCCCCAATATAATACTACTTTGTTTCAAGACAATGTCAAATAGCACAGTCTTTGCAAAAGCGAAGCCCTATCTTGCAGTGAAATTCTTGCAATTTCTGCTGTCAGGAATGGATATCATTTCTAAAGCCGCACTGAATAAGGGGATGAACAGCTACGTTTTTGTAATTTATCGACATGCAATTGTTACCATTGTTATGGCTCCTTTTGCAATCATCCTCGACAAGTATATATATATTCCAAATTTCGTTTTTGATCAAAATTTCGTTTTGGAATAGATATATACTTGTCGAGGATGATTACAAAAGGAGGCATAACAATGGTAGCAATTGCATGTCGATAAACTACAAAAACGTAGCTGTTCATCCCCTCATTCAGTGCGGCTTTAGAAATGATATCCATCCCTGACAGCAGAAATTGCAAGAATATCACTGCAAGATAGGGCTTCGCTTTTGCAAAGACTGTGCTAGTTGACATTGTCTTGATACAAAGTAGTATTATATTGGGGTACTTAAGAGATTAATGGCCAGCCTCCAGAACAGATCGTTGACAGATAGAGCTAAAGAGTTATATCTCCGTTAACTCACCAAGCAGCCGACCTTGTTATATAGTACTCCTTTGAGTGAGATCCCCAACTTATTTTAACAAAAAAACAGAACCCCACGGGACTTGGTCAGTTAATAATTCTAACAAAACTTTCGATTTCTATTCTCTCTCTCTCTTTTTTTAAATCATCTATATATTTTTTAATATCCAACATGATTGGACTGGATTATTATATATATTAGTTGCTTGCATGGCAAATTTTAAGGAATATAAGAGGATCCTTAAATACATCGATCCAATTTCTATCTTCCCTAAGTTCTTTAGGTACGATGGAGGAAGCATGCATGTGCTTCATTAGAATCCCCAATATATTCTAGTTGACACATAAATATAGATAAGGACTCTCATTTAATTCGTGGAGATTCTCTAGCTTACTACTCAAATTTTGTAAGGATCGGTCACTTTATAAATCATGCATATATGATTCTTATGTTTGCAGACCAGTTATTGGGCAGAATCTTTATGTTTTGGGGATGAAAAACACAACGGCTACATTTGCAGCCGCTATGTGTAATGTTTTACCAGCCATCACATTCGTCATTGCTTGCATATTTAGGTAAATCATACACGCTGTATCGTACCACAAATCTTAACCAAATATGAACAAATCTTTACTGACTGATTTATATAGCCAATATTTAATATTTGAACATGTAAATTTAATTATTAAAAAAAATATTTAAATTTATTACATAAATTCAAAATTTGAATCCTATAACAAATATATTACAGTTGAATATTTATATTATTAGATTTGAAATTATTAATAGAATTTAAAACTAGCATCGTATAAAAATTAAGGAAAACTTATAAATTAATGTGATTATAAATATTAAAAAGCAAGTAGCATGTGCTCTAACTTAATTTATGTTAATATTTACTTCAAATTTTACCAATTTGAAATATTATATTTATCAGTTATTTAAGATTATTTATAATATATAGCACATGTTAAGTATTATAAAAGATTTAATGTTTAATATTTATATTATAATGTATGCTTCATGCAATCTCTACGCTAGTATAGTGCAATTACCAAACAATATATAATTCTACTACAAACCACATTTCTAAATTACTGAATTTATATTTATATCTATTAGCACGCTTATATATGATTTCTCAATAGGCTTGAAAAATTTAACTTGAAGAGTATAAGAACTCATGCTAAGATAGGAGGGACACTTACTACAGTCGGGGGAGCCATGCTCATGACGCTTGTAAAAGGGCCCGTTATTCATCTAGTATGGACAAAGCAAGGCACCATCAACTCCAACAAAGTGGTGAACTAGATCTTCACCATTCAGTAAAGGGTTCAGTCATGATCACCCTGGGATGCCTCGGCTGGGCTTGTTTCATTGTTCTACAAGTGAGAATCTCCATACTAACAAATAAGTTAAGTAACTATCTTTTTTCCAGAACTAATATACAAAATATATTTTTTTTCTATTAGGCAATCACACTAAAGACATATCCTACCGAGCTCTCTCTAACAGTTTGGATATGCTTGATGGGTACAGTGGAAGGAGCTATACTTGCGCTTGTCATGGAGAAGGGAAATGCTGCAGTTTGGTCCCTCGACACTAGTGGCGGATCTAGCCAAAAAAACTTACCCAGCGGTTCTTTATTTAAACTGAGCTTTACGATCTCCGATTGACTCAAAATGATCAATCACAGCTTCTCAATCAATACCATCCACGTATTCATTTTCAATGTGAAGCATCATACAACCTGAAAAAGATATCCGTTTTCCATCTTGTTTCTCAGTCTAGTTTTTATGATTTTCATAGCTGAAAAAGCGTTGCAGTGGAAACAGGAAGTGTCAAGACTAAACAGGAAGTGACATTTATAATGCTCTAACTGTAACCTTAAAGCTCTTACCTCTGATGCCTCAAAATCTCCATGATGGAACTTTTTCGCAAGTTTGCAAATCTTGTCTATATCAAACTTCCTAAACTGATGTTTAGGTTCCAATGCAGAACTCAGAACAAGAAGTTTCCATACTTTGCTCCGTGAACCTGCCATTTAGTTTCATCATTTGAACATCAATAATCACATTAAAAATGTCAAAATGGTAATGATGTTCATTTGGACACTTTGAAAAAAAAGCCCAACCATCATCTCGTAGTGCCTGAAGAAGGGTTTTTGTACTTGAAACTACATTCATAGCATTAACATTTAACACTTGCACATAAGCATAAAATCCTTCTATGATCTCAAAATTTTCAATTTTCTTATACGTATTTCATCAAACAGTTAAAGTGCATTCTATATTGCTTGAGTGAAACAAGTAAAAATAGGTACGAAAACTACCTTAGTACTTAGTAGTGGTGAACAAAATATCAATACAACTATCCAGTCTTGAATCCAGTCCTTAAGTGGTAGCAATTTTGAAGTTGTAACTTGTAAGCAGCAAGCTCTCGCCTCTCAATCTCTCCCACAGCTGACAGCCCTCTTTATTTTTTATTTTGTGGGAAGTGATGTAATAAAATATTCACATATTATATTTATTTTTTCACAGCTAACCTGTAAGTCCGCCCCTCGAGTTAGACACTAAACTACTTGCAGCTGTCTACAACGTAACCAACTTTCACATACATATTGCATTCGTTCTGTTCCTCCTCAAGTTTGTGTTGGATGAAATTCACAATAGATTAACGTTGACGGAACATAATAACAAACACTAAAATGAAGAACCTAAACAATTAACTAGTGTAAAAATTCCTCCAGAAAAGTATAATAAACATGTGTTCAAAAGGTATGTTTTCTTATGTTTATGATGCAAATTTTGTCCCATGTATGATAAATATGAGTGAAAATGTAAAAATACTTTCTTGAGGGTTAAGTTTTTTTTAGATAAGAAATTTTATTCTTAAGCCAATCCTCAACGAGGAGTACAGAGAAAAGACAGCAGCAAAACAGAGCAACCAATACTAGACCTAACCTACAGCCTTTATTGCCAAACTACTGCTACTTGCGACAACTACAGACGGATTCTACTAGTCCTAACTCCTAAGAAAGTGCTAATTTCTACTGCTGTCTGGGAACAAACAACGAATTTAGTCAATATCACCTAGAGCTTGGTCTTGAACGACATCGGCTATTCGTCTTGCACATCACCAGCCCCTATCTGGGGTTCGTTCTCTTCCACATCCAACACTACAACCTGGGGGGTGTTAGCTTGACTTTTGTGAGGGTTAGATAGATACTCGTAAACAAAAAATTCGAAAGTAATATGTATAACACAGGAATACAAACAAAAGTTTTAGTTCAGAATGCATTCAGTAATAACATTTTAAGATTTTAGCGCGCACTCGCTCATATTTCTTGAACTTTCCCATGCTGATCTATCATTGTGTGTTAATTTATACAAATGTTACAAGTTGTTTGCTATTATGTGCAGGGTGTATTTTGTTCCGGACTTGCCTACTATTTGCAGGGAATGATAATGAAAGACAGAGGACCTGTTTTTGTGACAGCTTTTAGTCCGTTAAACATGATCATTGTTGCTGTCCTCGGATACTTGATCTTAGGAGAACAGATTAACTTGGGGAAGTAAAGTTCAACTCACCTTTTCATTTCCTTTACAATCAACTACAGACTAATAGAGCTAATTAATATGTGCAACTTTGTTTATAGGGTAATTGGAGCCTTTGTGATAGTTTCTGGACTTTACCTTGTGGCATGGGGAAAGAGCAAAGATTACAAGTCCAAGTCTTTGTCAGACGATAAAAGAAGAACCGGGTTTGAACAGGAAAGTAACAAGGTCATTACTATAAATGAATTGGAGATGCATAGGGAAACGAAGAGGAGGAATGACGAGGACCTGGTTACAAATAACATGGGTGGTGGTGATGTTTGTATTGAAAGAAAGAGTGGCGAGGTTGGCATTTTAGGTGTTTGATCTCTTGATGTATGAACTATGTTAGCTATTGGTTTTCAAATGAATGTGATTATGTTCTGGTTATGATGCTTTTCTACATGTTGATGTACTTATCAGTTATCAGTGTAGTCACCCATGGACTGGACTGACTCATGTTGTCATGAATAAAATAGTGACATTACCAATTAGCCCAAAGCACAACTGTAATTATACGACACGGAAAAATATATTAAAAACAAAATATAACTAAATCGATATATTAAAAGAGGACACACTTGAGAAACAAAATAAATAGGGAAAAAAGGGATGCCCTATCTTATGTAATTGAAACCAATGTTTAACAGGTGAATAATGAAATAACATGTAACAATCAAGTCCACAAGCTACTGAACATGTCAAGTCTCTATTTGATAACTTTATAGTAGATTGTTTTATGTCCTCGAAAGTTTATGGCTTGAACAAAACCAAAATCTGTATTTTCTGAAATATAAAATGTTGGGCATGATCCAGTGTTAATGGTCTCTGTAATTTGGAGGTTAATAGTCTGAAGACATTGAATATATCGTAGTAT
Source organism: Saposhnikovia divaricata (assembly GCA_036435485.1). Classification (NCBI taxonomy): domain Eukaryota; kingdom Viridiplantae; phylum Streptophyta; class Magnoliopsida; order Apiales; family Apiaceae; genus Saposhnikovia; species Saposhnikovia divaricata. The sequence goes on along the minus strand of CM071599.1, from coordinate 136,217,732 downwards.
GACTTCATGTTAGAAAACATAATCTAAAAGCAACAGAATAGTAGTTCACAACTAGTACGTATGTATTTACTAGAAGTAGTGCTCCTTTTATTTGGATTTCTAAGTAGCTTCCAAATAGAATTTTTGTGTAGACAGAATGTATTAAAATATCTATATAGAGTTAAATATTATGACATGATGATGCTGAAGTTGTGTAAATTATTTGATAACTTACTATTCCATGAGCTTACAGTTTCCTTGATTCTTTAATTCAAACTTATTTTCTTGGAATCAATTAAGAGATTCAGGTGCAAACATGACACTCAAGAATTTTATTGACAAAACGGTAGGCTTACTTTATTCTTTCTGGAAATTTATATAACTTCTACTCAATTTGCCTTTCAAGTCTTCAATTGATGCAATCAGAAGCTTGACTACTCAGATACTACTAGATGTTTGATCACTAATTTTACTTCCAGAAAAGAATCGAACACAACAAATTATCAATTACATACCTCCACATTTTCATGGGGAACTGGAGAATAACATCAACTCTTGGGGAAGTGGAGTCTTACAGCGCCACCAACGAAAGACATCAATTATACCATTGTCACCATCAGTTGAGCTCTACCCAAATTTTGTGCTACTGGAATGGTGACTTTGTGATCTCTCAGCTTCAGTTGGATATGCAAGACCTGTTGTCGCTGTCCTGACCATCTTCTCCCTCCCCACTAAAGCAGAGCTAAGTCTTCAGGCACTTTCAATCATTAGGAAGGAACCTAAGTTTTTATTATCTGCGAATTCAAATAGTGTTTTAACTTCTCCACTCCTGTCAACAGCATCAGTTAGAGCCTTTCAAGTCCAGTTTTACTGGTACTTTCTATGCAAAAAATTAGACACTCAATATTTTTCAGTAACCTGGCTCTTAGTTTCACTTAAAACATCTTATTAACAGGGAGAGAGAGGGAGGGTGAGGTAACTCGCACAATTTTAGTTAATAGTTAATGTTGAACAGACCGACCTCTACAGTTAATAAAACAATTATATTATTCTACAATAATCACTGTTTAAATTGTTGCCGAGCAAGTCATTGTCAGCACTCGGCAACGAATACTTTATATATATCCCCAACAGCTAAGAAATATTACGCCTCTATTATTATAATTTCTCCTATAATTTGTAAAGACTGCTCCTAATTATTCTAATTTCTTATTAATAAAATCATAATTACCAAAATTTTATGTTCGATACATTTTAAAATACGTATGAAAGTAAAAGTTTGAAGTAATTTGATACCGATTATGTACTACCGGCGAATGGTGATGAAATTGCTTGCCTTTCTTTGCATGAACAAAATATATACTACAGCCACAAACATATCAACTAGTATTTGAAGTGTCTGGGAATTTTAAAGTGCTGCGGAATGAATACCAAGTGGATCATGTTATTGGGCTATCTTGCAGGCTGATGTTGTTTTTGGGCAAGGAAGCTATTAAAACAACAGCTCGGGCTTCTTGATTACCCAACAAGCCCATTAATTTCAGCCTACATTTTCTTTTTTGGCTACGTTATTGTTCCCATTCCCAATTTTATCATGTCTATTGTCTTCCATATTTACCTTATGTTCATCACGTACCATGCATTGGATTGAAGTTTATTTGAATTTCAGCTTTAATTTCATGCAATTGGTTAATTGGAAAATTCTACTTTTCGCATATTATAAAAGTAGGAGATCCGAGAGGTGACGTGGCGGCTCATTTTATACTTTGTTCCTTTGCATAGTTGCATACTTGCATGCAATACGTAGGTCCAATAAAATGTTGATTTTCTGCTCTAAGTTACATAGCACTATGGCATATAATAACAAACAACAAAGCATCAAGTTGGGATGCTGCCTGATATGTAATTGTTTCCATCTGTAGTGTGTTATTTAGTTAAACAGAACAGCTCTTGCTTTCGAAATTACAACTGCAATTAGCTCATTATTGGCTAAACTGATGATCTATTTCTTTCAGACTGTTTATACATAAATTAGTAACAAAACTCACTATCTTCTGGTTTGGTACTAAGGAATGGAATAACAAATTGCGAACAAAACTATAGGTGAAGGAAATGTTGGAATTCGGGCATGATAACGCAACGGAAATGACGTAACTAATAATTAAAAACGAATTCCAAGTCCCGGATCCATGTATAAAATGATGATCATGGTATGAAAAATTCTCAAGAACAAGATTGTGCCTCTTTGAAGCTTTCCTAAGGATGACAAATGGAGGTCCTATTTCTCGCTCGGGAGCCAAAATAAAACGTAGCTTGTTGATTTTCAGAGCTAAAAATATAACTCCTCCATCGGTATTCACACACGAATGCTTGCTTGAATCGTCGAACGATTATGTCACGGAATTAGGTACTAACAAAAATAAATAGTCAAGAATGTGTTCTTGACTTATCTTCTCTTTTCTCTCTTGTGTATGAACTGAAAATTTCAGTTTGGTTCCCCACGTGAAGACTTGCCAACAATTGGTTATAAAGAAAAAGAAAGCAAAATGGAGTCTTAAACAATTAGGCTACTTTTATTTAAACAAATCTTATTTATTTAAATTAATTAATTAAGTCATACTTAATTAATCAAATAAGTCAAGAAAATACATCTTCAAATTTTATCTTTAAGTAATTAAGTCTCACTTAATTAATTTTATAAAATTCGAATTATTATCTATTATTAATTTAAATTCATAATTTAAATTATTATTAATTTAAATTCATGAAAAAATTAATTTCCTTTTTAAACATTCTTTGTGTGTGACCCTGTAGGTTATTATATAATTAATTGGCAATGATTTTATTCTCTAATAAAATTATAAACAATGAGCGGCGTCTAGTAACACATCATTGCTACCCAATTAAACAATAATTAAATCAACGATTCAATCAACCTTTTACGACTAATGCTTCATGTAATATAATCCCTTTAAATCATGATATTACAGATTAAATTTGAGGCATATAATGTGTCATCCTCCTCATAATTTAATCTTCATTTTTCTTGATCGATGAGTAGACTATTAATCAAATCAACAATTGAGCATGGCCATGCATTTCATAGTCTCACTCAAACAAGAGGCCGATAATATCACTCCTTTATCATGAGATTTAAATCCCATCTAGATCATTCATATTTCTCACATGATTCATAATATATCCGATATTCACCTTTATCATTATCCGGCTAAAGATAACTTTTGATGAATTCAAAATATACTAATTCTCATGTAGAAATATAATGACTTCAGGTCTAAGGATCATTACACCATTATCACTGTGAGAATACATATGAAACATTTATAATTTACCATGATGTATCTCACGGCGGGTCTGTCCAGTATCCCGTACTCGTACAGTTACCTATGCATTGCTTTTAGTATTTTCATACTTATGACCAATGAGATACGATCATCTGTCAATTATCATACTAGCCTCAGTGTATTATTATTGTCCTAAGTAATAATAATACTCGGCTAGGGACATTTAAGAATATAATACAATTATTATATAATCTCATGTTCAAGTCACATACTTGCAACTATATAATTTGTATCAAGGTTCTAAGGACATTTATTATACTTTATTTATTTCGCAGTAAATAAAGCCAATAATAAATAAATAAATAAATAAATAAATAAATATATATATATATATATATATATATATATATATATATATATATATATATATATATATCGAATATATAATATCACTCAAACATAAATATAATGCATGTATTGCCTCTAGGGCACCAATACTAACAATCTCCCACTTGCACTAGAGCCAATCACCCATGTATCGAATACCCATGCTACTAGTGTGACATTCGTGCTTCTGCTGCGACAGAGCCTTAGTCAGTGGGTCTGCGACATTATCATCAGTATGCACTTTACATATGTGAATATTTCCTCTATCATTTATCTCTCGAATAAGGTGATATCTCCGAAGTATGTGCTTTGTTCTGCTATGATCTCTTGGCTCCTTGGCTTGTGCTATAGCTCCATTATTATCGCAGTAAAGATCTATGGGCTCTGCGATCGATGGAACTACACCAAGCACTATAATGAACTTTCGTATCCATACAGCCTCCTTGGCTGCCTCACATGCAGCAATATACTCGGATTCCATTGTAGAATCAGCTACTGTCTCTTGCTTCGAACTTTTCTAGCTTATAGCACATCCATTTAGGCAAAATACAAATCCAGACTGAGACACAGAGTCATCTCTGTCAGTCTAAAAACTAGCATCCGTGTAATCCTTTACCGTTAGCTTCTCTTCTCCTCCATACACCAAGAATGAATCTTTAGTCCTTTTCAAGTACTTAAGAATATTCTTGACCGCCGTCCAGTGACCTTCACCTAGATTAGACTGGTATCTGCTCGTCATGCTCAAAGCATACGAGACATTCGGACGAGTACATATCAATGCATACATGATAGATCCAATTGTTGAAGCATATGAAATATTATTCATGCGGTTCTTATCATCCAATGATTTAGGACCATTCTCTTTTGAGATCGTTATCCCATGAGATACAGGGACATATCCCCTTTTTGCATCTTGCATTCCAAAACGATGCAAAATTTTGTCTATATATGTACTCTGGCTTAAGCCGATTAATCTTCTTGATCTATCTCTATAGATCCTGATCCCTAATATATAGGTAGCCTCGCCCAAGTCTTTCATAGAAAAACTTTGTCCTAACCAAGTCTTTATAGCCTGTAGAGAAGGAATGTCATTTCTTATTATTAATATATCATCGACATATAATACTAGGAATGCCACATGGCTCCCACTAAACTTTTTGTAAACACATGGTTCATCCTCGTTCTAAATAAAGCCAAAACCTTTGACTATTTCATCAAAACGGATGTTCCATCTCCGAGAGGACTGCTTCAATCCATAAATGGATCTACGTAGCTTACATACCTTTCTAGCATCCTTTGGATTTACAAAACCTTCAGGTTGTGTCATGTACACATCCTCTTCAAGGCTTCCGTTAAGGAAGGCCGTTTTGATATCCATCTGCCATATTTCGTAATCATAGTAAGCCGCTATTGCAAGCATAATTCTGATGGATTTTATCATTGCTACTGGAGAGAAGGTTTCATCATAATCAATACCATGAATTTGTTTCAAACCTTTTGCAACCAGTCGAGCTTTATAGGTCTGTATTTTACCTTCCATGTCGATTTTCTTCTTGAAAATCCACTTGCACCCTATAGGTTTTACCCCTTCAGGTGGATCAACCAAACTCCATACTTGGTTTTCATACATGGAATCCATCTCAGAATTCATGGCTACTTGCCATCTCTTAGAGTCTGGTGTGTTCATAGCATCTTGGTAGGTGAGAGGCTCATCTTGATCTATGAGCATCACATCGCCATTTTGAGTTAAGAGAAATCCATAATTTCTCTTTGAATCATGTCGAATCCTACTAGATCTATGAACAACCTGTGTTTCTTGGGCAATGTTATCTTGTATTTCTTGCTCATGCTCCATCTCTGGTTCAACGTTATCAAGTGGTTCTCGATCTTCATCGAGATCTATTTTCCTCCCACTGTCTTTTCTAGAGACTTGTTCTCTTTCTAAGAATACAGCATTTCGAGCAACAATTACTTTGTTCTCTGAGGGACTATAGAAAGAATAACCCTTTGTTTCCTTTGGGTATCCCACAAAATTACATTTTTCAGATTTCGGTCCAAGCTTGTCTGATATTAGGCGTTTCACAAACGCTTCACATCCCCATACTTTCATAAATGACATGCTTTTCCGTTTCTCTGTCCATATCTCATATGGAGTTTGTTGAACCGTTTTAGTAGGAACACGATTTAGTGTATATGCAGCCATTTCCAGGGCATAACCCCAGAAACTAATTAGAAGATCTGCCTGACTCATCATTGATCGCACCATATCCAACAAGGTATGATTCCTCCTTTCAGAAACCCCATTCCATTGTGGTGTTTTAGGAGGAGTAAGTTGTGATACAATACCACACTCCCTCTAATAGTTCTTAAATTCATGGCTTAAGTATTCACCTCCTTGATCAGATCTTAGAGTTTTTATGCTTTCGCCAGTTTGCTTTTCTGCTTCTGCCTTATACTCTTTGAACTTTTCAAATGCTTCGAATTTGTTCTTCAAAAGATACACATATCCGTATCTACTGAAATCATTATTAAACGTAACGAAGTAGAAATAGCCACCCCTTGCCATCGATCTCATAGGACCACATACATCACTATGTATTAGTTCTACTCATACGGTGGCCTTCTTACCATGTCCGGTAAAAGGGGATTTAGTCATCTTGCCTAGTAAACAAGCCTCGCATTCATCATATGATTCAAAATCAAACTGATCCAAGAAACCATCTTAATGTAACTTGGAAATGCGTTTCTCGTTTATATGGCCCAGACGACAGTGCCAAAGGTATGTTTGATTTGAGTCATTAGTCTTAAGTCGTTTGTTATTTACGTTCAAGATAGGAGTATCTAAACTAAGAACATAAAAACCGTTAAATAATTGTGCAACACCATAGGTAATGTCATTTAAACCAAAAGAGCAACCATTGTTCTTAAAAGTAAATGAAAAACCTTTCTTGTCCAAACAAGAAACAGAAATAATGTTTCTGCAAATAGAAGGCACATACAAACAGTTTTCAAGTTCTAATATAAGCCCAGTGGGTAATGATAAATGGTAAGTCCCTACAGCCAAAGCAGCAACCTTTGCTCCATTGCCAACCCGTAGGCCTACCTCTCCTTTAGCCAGTGTCCTACTCCTTTCCAGATCCTGCACATTTATACAAATGTGAGAACCACATCCAGTATCCAATACCCAAGATGTAGAAGTAGACAAATTGACTTCTATAACATAAATACCTGAAGCAGAAGTCTGCCCAGCAGCCTTCTTCTTCTTTAGCTCTTCCAAATAAGCATTACTGTTTCTTCTCTAGTGTCCCGGTTTACCACAGTGGTGACAATCACCCTTTTCGACACCTCCTTTAGGCTTGGTAGCCTTCTTGGGAGCAGAATTAGGATTGGCAGCAGATTTGGATACAATCCTCTTCTTATTACCTTTCCACTTTCTTTTCCTGTTGGCACCTCCTTTGTTCACCATCAGTATGGGAGCAAGGGACTCCTTCTGAATGTTGGTTTCAGCTGTTCTTAACATGCCCAACAATTCAGTAGGTGTCTTATCAATTTCATTTATATTGTAATTCATAACAAATTGAGAAAAGTTCTTATTGAGTGATTGTAAGATCAGATCTATTTGAGCCTTCGGACCAATCGGGAAGCCCAAGGTATCAAGTTGCTCAATATACCCAATCATTTTAAGAACATGTGGTCCCACCGGGTCACGCTCTCCCTGTTTGCAAGCATACAATGCCTTGCTCATATCATATCTTTCCTGACGAGCTTGTCCCTCAAACATGCCTTTGAGGTGCTCAATTATTTCATAAGCATTCATCAGTTCATGTTGCTTCTGAATCTCAGGAGCCATGCATGCTAGCATAAGGCATGACACATCAGTTGAGCCATCTAAATGTTTCTAATAAGCATTTTGCTCAGCACGTGTGGCCCCTGCAGGAAGAGGATGTGGGTATGGAACTTCAATGGCATATAGCTTTCGCTCCTGCTTGAGGACAATCCTTAAGTTCCTAAACCAATCCAGGAAGTTTGTCCCTGTCAGCTTCTCCTTTTCTAGGAGTGATCGTATCGATAAGTTGTTTGCGTTATTTGCCATTTGTTATCTACAATTTGTAAAAGTGCATAAAATAAGTTAGTTTACATGTTTCGTAAAACCAATTATGTTCAAGTTAATTTATAGCATATTCGTAATATACCTCCCACTATTTTAATCAAATTAATAGCCCTTACTATTAATTCGGAAAATGGTTCCCATAAAACCTTTCTTAGTGAGCCAAGATCCATATTTCGTCATATTTTAAGTCAGTTTTGGCTTTCCTCTTAAATATGATTATTTAGGTAGACCGTTATGTCAATTATATCATATATAACTCTTGGATAGCTTAGTGAACAACATCTTGCTCCGATCTATCTAATAGATTTCACTAAAGTCCATGCTTCTAAGTTCACAATCTTATTGAGATGACTTAGTTAAGTTAGACCCACTAATACCAATTCAAGTAAGCTTGTTTACTCAATCACATTTCACCACGATAAAAGAGAAGCCCTTGCTTTGGCAAATCTACTCCTCAATGATCTAGGATTTAATGAGTGTTATTTGTTGGAAAGCATCTGTTTAACTTAATATTTCTTAAGGGATTTTAGAAAAATTTAACGATCATTATCGTTTTTTTAAATCTTAAATCGTTACAGATTTTATCTTATTTTAAACAAGGCATATGTGTCGTATCTAATACATACTGTTAGGCCGAATACACAAATAATAATCAACTTTGTATGAGAGATTAACAAGTAAAAGCGTTTATGCACTTAAAAAACATCTTGTATTTCAAACCCTCTTCGTGATGTAAAATATCACAAAGAGCTGCTAGGTTACAATAATGATAATTCGTTATCGATACCCTTCTAGAGTTAACCTATCTGTATTTATATAACATACAGCTACGATACAATCTCTAATTGATATTCCTAATAATCAGCTATACAATGATATCAATTACAGATTGTCACACGTCTCCTATGTCAACTCGATCTCTTTGATAGCTATCCAATCTTCAAAGATATCGCTTCCATAATTAATCTTTAATCACTGTTGAACAGTAGACGCGCTTCCTCCAGACAGAGTTTAACAAACTCTGTCGAGCTTCCATCTATCAGAGTTTACACAAACTCTTACTGCTTCCAGCTAAACTCTGATAACTCCCTGTAACACTTAAACACTGATCAAAACACATCAATTATATTTAACAATCTCCCCCAACTTGTTCATTATCAAAAATGTACAAGTTAATGACAATAATTGATGATGTCAAAACAAATGATAAATACAGTGTTTATACAGATTCAGAGTTTAAGCTTAAAAACTATAGAGAATAAGAAAATTCTTACAGAACTTTAATCTCTAATCATTTCAAGATCTGGCATGGTTCTGAGATAATCAATCAGCAATCTTCTTTCTGCATTTTCAAGTTCAATCTTCATTGCTTCTTTGATTTCTCTGAGTTGAGGATCACTTTCATCTGTTTGGTAAATAGCAGCCCTAAGATCATAAATCTTGTTTCTTCTCATTTCATTACCCAGTCTGATAAATCTATCTTTTTCTGCCTGAGTATTGAAGTCAAGTACTGTGATTCCCAAATCAGTTTTTAACTTTGCAGTACCTTTCTTCATTTCAATGAGATTGCCTTGGTAATCCCTGTACTTAGGAATGTATCTGCTGTTGTATTTCTGTCCTCTAATAGCCAGATTCTGAGTCATCTTCTGTCTTAGTACATTAGCAACAGATTGAGTCCTTCGACTATTCACCTTGAGAATATATAGAACATACTCTAGTTCTTCCCAATATTTCAAGCCGATATCATCCTCACCAACTTTGAATACTGTCCCATCAGCCATGAAGTAAAGAAGAAAATCTTTGTCTAAACTCTTCTGATGAACCAACTGCACTGATTCCAGTCTATCCAAACTCTCTTGAGGTACACCACGACCTGGAACAACCAGTGAAGAAGGATCTCTAGGACCAGTATATTGCCTTCTGTCTCTATGTGAGCCTAATCCAGCCTTATTATTTCCAATCTTACCAGATAAAGCTTTTCCATCAGAAATATTCATTGAGACTCCAGATAACACATCTGGATCATGAAGTGTTCCTTTACCAAAAACTGATTTCAACTGAGAAGATAGAGGTCTAAACACAACTTGTGTAGCAACAGAAGTTGTATCTTTCTTCTTTGAATCTTCTCCTTCCATAGCAATGCCTTTCAGCTTGAGTTTAGCTTCAGCTTCTGTTGATTTCTTAGATAAATGTGATCTTTGATCAGCATCAACATTTTCCTTGATCACAATGCCTTTAAGAACAGGCCTAGGAGCTTTTTCTTTTTGTACCTTATCAGACTTTAAAGCTTTAAGATGTTCTTCTTGTAAACTCTTTTCCTCAGCTTCAATGTCTTCAATCGTTACTCCTTCCTCATTCTCTTCAATGAACAACTTAGCAGCCAACTCTTCATCAGTTTGTGGATTTGAAGATAAAAGTAAACTCTTGGTCCTTGAAGTTCCTTGAGTATCAGTATTTCTCCCAACAAACTGTGATTTGAATGACTTACTAGTTCTCAGAGTTTGAACCTCCTTAGCCTTTTTCTTTCCTTTGTCTTTGTTACTTGCCCCTCCATCTCCAGCACTATCCCTTCTGACAACTCTCTCCCCCTTTTTGACATCATCGGGCATAAGGATAGAAGTAATTAACTCCAGAGAGGTAGCAATAGAATCAATTTTAGCAGATAAATCAGACTGATTCTCTTCAACTTTACTCATTCTGGCAAGGATATTGTCTTGAGCTTTAGAGAATTTTGTAGTCACTAGTTTTGAATGTGTTTCCATTTTCATCTCTCTAGCTACAACCTCATTTCGCAAAGAAGTGATTGCCAAATTAGTATCATCAAATCGTCTATCCAGAGTTTTAACTTGAACTATAGTTGCTTTCAAGCAAGAAAGAATCTCTGGATTAGAGATAGTATCAGCACTTTGCTTAACAAACTTAGCTGCTCTTCTTGATGGAAAAATACAATCTTCTTTGTACCATTCAGCAGCATTCTTGGCAAATTGTGCTCTCTCAACTTCATGAGAAGTACAAGGTTGAGAAAAAGGTGTATGTTTATCATCAGTTTGTACTGGTGCACTCAGAGAAGTATCAGAGTTTGCACTACTGTCACCTTCAGCTTCAACACTTGTAGCTTTAACTGGTTCATCTTCAGCCATAGATTTTGCAATATCTTCTGTAGGCTTTTCAGGATTTTCTTCATGTTGCTCAGGCTCAGCAACAGGCATTGACTGAGAAGTTACTTTGGTTGCCTGATCAATTTCTTCACCTTCTTCAACAGTGTGATGAGCATCAGATATTATCTCAGTATGAGATGCCACAGCTTCAGAAGGAACAGATGTAAGTTGATCAACTACACCAATATTAGAGATAGGATCAGATAATGGCATAAATGAATCAGGAACAGCATTTATTGGAGAAACACCATCACTTGCATCCTCTTCTGCAGGCATTTTATCCTCTGCAGACATTACATCCTCTGCAGGTATTACATCCTCTGCAGGTATTGCATCTTTCTCAACCTCAACAGGAGGTGTTTGCTGTGAAACAACCTCTGGAGCTTCAATATCTTCATCCACAGAATCAGAGAATATCACTTTTCTTCGTTTTGCTAGAGGTACATTATCTGAATCCTCTTCACAAGGTGGTGACTTAGGCATGTTTGCTCGAGCTTTCAGTCTTTTCCCTTTTCTAGTGTAAACAGCTTCAGGAGATTTTCGTTTTGATTTCCTCTTTGTCTCTTCCGCCTGTCTTAGACTGGCATGTCGTTCAGCAAGTGCTTTCTTAACGCCTTGAGATTTAGACTTTGATTTTAATGGAGAATCAGAGTTTGAGTTTGAAGTGGGTGAAGATTGCTTTGCAGGTGATTCAGTGTTTGGTTCTGGTTGAGGTTCAGGGTGTGGTTCAGGTTGTTGTGGTTCTTGTTCAGGTTCATCTTGTTGTGGTGCATCGTGTTGTGGTTCCTGTTGGTCTTGTTGTGGTTCTTGTGGTTGATTTAGAAAATTTCGTAGAGCAAGAGGCATGATAAACTCAGGAAGATTTTCTTTACCAACATCCTTGTTAGTCATATCAGAGAATATGCGCTTATTGACTCTAAAAGGATCAACTTTATCAGTTTCATCAATTACAAGACCAGGTACACATGCATTGAATAACATTTGACAGAAACGAGCATAGTAGACAGTGGTAGACTCTGACAATTTATCACCTAAGCTCATCAAAACATATCGACCAAAATCAAAATTAATACCATAGAGCAAAGAATACCCGATATGGAGACTATCCATTGGAATGGCATCCCAGTTTGTGACTTTCTTCTGGAATATTCTTGTTATGCAATCAAAGAAGAAATTCCATTCCTTTCTGAGATTTGGTCGCTTTATACTGCCAAGCTTGTCAAGAGATTCCATGTAACCTATCTCCTGTAGCATGTCTCTCAGATAACTTTCATTAACCAGATTATAAGAAGTATGTGTGTCAAAACCCATCGTATCTCGTACAGTCTGTGGAGTAATCACATGGTCTTGGTCTTCATAGGTGAAGATAATGGTAGGCGTTCCACTTTCTCCTCCATTCACATAAACTGAGTTCTGCCAGAATGAAGCAATTTGAGACGCAGAAAGAGTAGCAGGTCCAGTCAGAGCTTGTCCAATCTCTGAATCCCTCAAAAAATTCTGCATGAGATGAAACGATTCTGGAACGCGTTCATGATAGAGTGGAGCTTCATAGTTATTAGGAACAAACCGTAAGCCAAGAGCAGTGAATGCTTTAGATGCCATTGAGTTAAGAATTTCCAAGAATTTCCAAAAGATATGAATGTAGAAAAGGTGTTTGCGTGAGTGCCCAAGAGAAAAATAAGAAAACTGTGAGAGTAAGAATAAAGCAAACTCGTTTGGACACAAAAGTGATTAAATTAATAAAAACTCAATCTCTTATGTAACAAACACTCAATCAGTTCCTTGATTAATGTGTAGTGGGACACGATAATAGGTAAGTGGGACACATTAAGGGCGAGTGGGTCATGTGCGCCTATTTTAAAAAGAGTATATTAAAATTAAAACATTAAAATATTTGATTTTAACAAAAATCAAATAATACTCTTTTAAAAATATCTGGACCCAAGTAAAATCAGAATTTGAAACGTTTACCTGTTGCCTTTAATAACCAGAATACGAAGCGATTAAGGACTTCGTTCTTACCCATCTCTATTTAAGGCCTAGAGACTTGATCAGATTATTTCATTAAACCTTTAACCTTTCAGTCTCCCCTGTAAAATCACAAACCTTTCAAACCAAATACTCTTGAAAAACAATGGCTAACCTTACCATCAAAGAGAAAAACCTTCATCTTGTCGAAAATAGAGACATCTTCAGCTATACTCGTGAAGAGTTTGAAGCGTTTGAGTGGGAAAGGCAGCTTGAGACGCTGTGGCTGCAAATGGACATCGACATCGATGCTGCCCTCCAAGCAACATTGGCATGGCTCTCCTCGAAGGCATCCTCATCCACCACCACCAACCATTGTTAATGAATATGTCAGCAAAAATAACCTTATCCCTTCAACTTCCACCCAAATAAAGTGGCAAAGATGGGATCTGGAAATTTTTGCTAACAATGGAGTGGTGTGGACGGACCTTTTACTTTCCTGTTGAATAGATTAGCAGATAGAGAGAACAAAAATATGTAATATTTGCTTGTAATATCTTTCTTATTATCAATGAAAATTTTGTTTTTCTAATCATATTCATTGTGTTCTGCAACTGTTATTTGTGTTATATGAACTGTTCTTCAAGAAAATGCATCAAGAAGAGAATATGAAAACTAATTAAAGTAATCATATAAAGAACACATTCATGAACTATCCACTGATTAACAGTTGTCAAAAACCCTACTTACTCCAAGACCTTCAAATTGTCCAAGTGAAAATTTACCTTAGAGTGCAAATCACGAATCAACAGCGTTTGTCAATTCTCCAACTTTATCATCGAAACCCTTTCATAAATTGCACAGTTGTGAATATTTGTGTGTGTGAAGCAGAGTTTACTAAGTCAATTTTTAGAGCATCTAATTTTTCATAAAATCCATAAAGTAAATCAATAAACACTGGATGCACAAACTGTCATAGTAAACACTGACTGTATGATGAAAGCTAAACTCTGAAGTAATCGTACTTTATACAGTAATTTTTATTTTATACCCTCTTTATATACACATTTTTTTTTTTCATTCCCTTTTTTTTTCATTTTTTTTTTCATTCCAGTAATCAGAGGTTGGAACCAGTCACCAAAAATTCAAAAATTTTAGCCCTTATCATTTTGATAAGTTCCTGGGTCATCCTAGTATTTAACTAGTCACCAAAAATCAGAGAATTTTAGCACATATTATATACCAATAGGTTCCTGGGTTATCCTAGTATCCAACATAATCTCAAAGGAGTATAACAACCTATATACACTTTCTTTGGGGTATTGCAGTAAACATTTTATTTTATCAGAGTATAACTAACAGAGTTTAGAGTTCATCAACATCAGTAGTTCTTCATGAAAGGTAATGCACACAGTATTTATAGACTCAGAGTTTAGGACAAAATAAACTAAGAGATGCTATAAATATGAGCCAGTATCATGCTGTGTTAACTTTCTGCACAATCTAAGATTAGATCTCAATAACTCAGAAAGATTCATGATTAATTGCTGAGAATCATGCTTCATACATATTTCTTCATTGGTGTTTTCATTCAGACAGAAATCAACTCAAAGTTCACAGAGTTTATCAAACTTATTAACAGTGTATGACATACAGACATGCTGACAGAGTTTAACAGAGTATGCATAACAGAGTTTAATCAACAGAGTTCACTTAGTATTTAACCAATCAGGAAATATGATTAATACATCACATAAGTAAAGTTTGAATCTAACCAACATTTCTAGTCAGAACCAGAGATCATTCCTAGTTCATTAACCAGCCTTGTAAATGTAACTTCACTCAATGGTTTACTGAAGATATCTGCAAGCTGTTGTTCTGTAGAGACAAAATGTAGTTCAATATTTCCTTCTTCCACATGTTCTCTGATGAAGTGGTACCTTATGCTGATGTGCTTGGTCATTGAATGCTGTACTGGATTACCTGTCATAGCAATAGCACTTTGGTTATCACAGTAAATAGGTATATTACTGTACCTCAATCCATAATCCAGCAATTGATTCTTCATCCATAAGATCTGTGCACAACAGCTACCAGCTGCAATATACTCTGCTTCAGCTGTAGATGTGGAGATTGATTTCTGTTTCTTGCTGTACCAGGAAACAAGTCTGTCACCAAGAAATTGACAGCTTCCACTAGTGCTCTTTCTGTCTACCTTACAGCCTGCAAAGTCTGCATCAGAATATCCAAGTAGCTTAAAATCTGATTCTCTGGGGTACCACAGACCTAATGATATGGTGCCCTTGAGATACTTGAAGATTCTTTTCACAGCTGTCAGATGTGGCTCTCTAGGATCTGCCTGAAACCTTGCACAAAGACAGGTTGCATACATGATGTCAGGCCTACTAGCTTTCAAGTATAGAAGAGATCCTATCATGCCCCTGAAGTTTGTCATATCCACTGAAACTCCTGTGTCTTTGTCCAGTTTAGTTGCTGTTGCCATGGGAGTTGATGCAGATGAACAGTCAAGCATACCAAATTTCTTGAGAAGATTTCTGGTGTATTTTTCTTGATTAATGAAAATTCCATCTTCTGTTTGTTTCACCTGTAGGCCTAGAAAGTAACTAAGCTCTCCCATCATGCTCATTTGATATCTGGACTGCATGAGCTTGGCAAACTTCTTACAGAGTTTATCATTAGTAGACCCAAAGATGATGTCATCAACATAAACTTGAACTAAAAGGAGATCACTTCCTTGGTTGAAATAAAACAGAGTTTTGTCAATTGTACCTCTGTTGAATCCACTTTCTAGAAGAAACTGAGCAAGTGTCTCATACCATGCTCTTGGTGCCTGCTTAAGTCCATATAGTGCCTTATCTAGCCTGTAGACATAATCTGGATATTTGGGGTCCACAAATCCTGGTGGTTGTTCAACAAACACTTCTTCTTCAAGCTTTCCATTCAGAAAAGCACTTTTCACATCCATCTGGAACACTTTGAATTTCTTGTGAGAGGCATATGCTAGAAAAATTCTGATTGCCTCCAATCTTGCTACTGGAGCAAATGTTTCATCATAATCTATTCCTTCCTGCTGTGAATAACCTTTTGCTACCAGTCTAGCCTTGTTCCTCGTGATAACACCTTCACTGTCAATCTTGTTTCTGAAAACCCATTTAGTACCAACAATAGATCTGTTCTTTGGCCTTGGTACAAGGGTCCAAACTTCATTTCTTTCAAATTCATTTAACTCTTCCTGCATTGCTGTTATCCAGTCTGCATCTTGAAGAGCTTCTTCCACTTTCTTTGGTTCATTTTTAGACAAGAATGCATGAAATAGACATTCACTTGCAGTAGCACTTCTTGTCTTTACTTTTGCATCTGGATCACCAATTATCAAATCAGGTGTATGTGATTTAGTCCATTTCCTAGCAGAAGGCAAATGACTTCTATCAGCATGTGATCCTCCCCCTTGATCCATGCTCTCCTGATTCTGTTGTGATCTATTTTCGTTTTCTGAGACTCCCCCTGAACTTGACTGTCCAGAGTCAGAATTTGAATTTTCAGAGTTTGAAGCATCAGAGATTGATCCAGATTTTTCAGTTGACTCAGTATCAGTGTTTGAGTCTTCATCTTGATCATGCTCCCCCTCAACTGGTTCTCCTCTTTGTTGTGATTGAGAAGTTTCTCCAGAATTTACCAGTAGAGGTTCAGAGTTTGTTTCAACAGAGTCTGTCAGAATTGTTTCATCAGAGTTTCCTTCATCAGAGTTTAAAACTTCATTTTCAAAGTTCAGTTGATCATATTCGTCTTTGTCTTCAAGTCCAGTTATCTTCTTATCATCAAAAGAAACATGTATAGATTCCATGATCACTTTAGTTCTCAGATTGTAAACTCTGAATGCCTTTGTTGACAGTGGATAGCCAACAAAAATTCCTTCATCTGCCTTTAACTCAAACTTGGTCAACTGTTCTGGATGAGTCTTCAAAACGAAACATTTGCACCCGAAAATATGAAAGTATTTCAGGTTAGGCTTCTTTTTCTTCACCATCTCATATGGTGTCTTTCCATGCTTATTGATCAGTGTTGCATTTTGAGTAAAACAAGCAGTTTGAACAGCTTCTGCCCAGAAATAAATTGGCAATTTTGCTTCATCAAGCATAGTTCTGGCAGCTTCAATTAATGTTCTATTTTTCCTCTCAACTACACCATTTGTTGTGGTGTACCAGGTGCTGAAAATTCTTGTTTCACTCCATTGTCCTTGCAGAATTCTTCCATTGTTGCATTTCTGAACTCAGTTCCATTATCACTTCTAATGATTCTAACTTTGTTGCTTGATCCTTTGTCCAGAAGCTTCACATGCTCCATCAGAGTCAATGCAGTTTCATCCTTCTTTGCTAGAAAATACACCCAGGTGAATCTAGTGTATTCATCAACAATAACTAAAGCATATTTCTTCCTTGCAATAGACATAACATTTACTGGACCAAATAGATCAACATGCAGAAGATGATGGGGATCAGTGATAGAAGATTCTGTTTTGCTCTTGAAAGATGACTTCCTTTGTTTAGCTTTCTGACATGAGTCACATAGGCCATCAACATTTAACAGGGTCTTTGGGAGTCCTCTTACAAGATCCTTTCTGATCAGTTCATTGATGTTGTTCAAGTTCAAATGTGAGAGTTTCTTGTGCCACTTCCAACTCTCTTCACTAGACATTCTTGTAGACAGGCAAACAGCTTTTCCAACAGAGTCTATCAAAAGCTTGATTTCATAAATGTTGTTTTGCCTGTGACCAACTAGAACAACCTTTCCTGTAGATTTGCTGATAACTTCACAATATTCAGGTTGGAAATCTACATGATATCCCTTGTCACAGATTTGACTCACAGATAGCAAGTCATGCTTGAGTCCTGGGACATGAGCTACATTGTTGATGATGACATTTCCAAGATTGATATTGCCATATCCCAATGTTCTTCCTATATTGCCATCACCATAGGAAACTTTTGGGCCAGCCTTCTCCTCATATTCTGATAGCAGGGCTTTATTTCCAGTCATGTGTCCTGAACATCCACTGTCCACGACTAGGGTTGCCTCCCTGTTACCCTGCAATCACAAACAATTACTGAGGATTAGTTTTAAGGATCCAGACTTGCTTGGATCCTTTGGCATTCTTAACTTTGTTAGCTTTTGCAGCGGAATTAACATTATCAGAGTTTGAGCTAACAGTATCAGTGTTTGCACTTGCAGTATCAACTTTAACCCATTTTAGATTGGGTTTCAGTTCATAGTAATTATGATAGATAGCATGATATTTTCTGCAAGTATAGATGGAATGCCAAGTGCTTCCACAGTGTGTGCATAGAGTCTGTGGCTTAGTTCTAGCAAAATCCTTCTTTACCTCATACTTTGTAGGTAAAGAATTTATATTTTTATTTTTCTTGCAGAAATTTGCAAGATGCTTAGTACTACCACAGTTATGACATGTCTTTCTTGGAGCATAACTAGCAAGCATTGGTTTATTTCCTGAAGTGATGCCTACTTTTCCATTTCTGTTCTTGTTTGACACTTTCTTTTTCTCAACAGATTTTAACTCCTTCAGTTTATGTTTGAGTTGTTTATCTGTCATTGAACCAATATTAACCTGATTAACACTAGTTTTTACTGGTTTTCTTTTGACAGCTTCTTTTTCATTCTCAGACAAAAATTTACTGGTTCCATGAACAAATTTAGTTCTGACTTTAACTTGATTTTGAAATCTAAGTTCATTTTCCTCATTATAACCTAGACCAACAGTGTCTGTTTGAAAAATCTGTTGAGTGTCCTTTCCAGAATTAGTCCAAGTCCTAATTTTCTTATTTGCTTCCTCCAACTCAGATTCTAGTTGTTTATATTTCTGAAGCAAAATCTGTTCTTTGCAAACAACATCATCTCTCTCTTTCTGAACTTGTTGCATGTTTTCAAGTTTCTCTTCAACAAGTTTATTTCTCTCTTTAAGTTCAGAATTTTCAGCTTTTATCCTCTCATTTTCTAAAGTCTGATCCCTATAACTTATATGCAATGACTTAAGAAAAATTCTTAATTGAGCAATGTCATCAATATTATAAGCATAGGTAGTTGGAGGTACCTGATTTTCAGAGGATTCTGATTCAGTAGTAGCCATGAGAGCATAGTTCACTTCTTCATCAGAATCTGAAGTATCTGCCCAATCTCTGCCTTTAGTGTAGAGTACCTTTCCAGTTTTACCCTTCTTGCACTCAGGAGCATAGTGACCCATCTCCTTACACTTGTAGCATTGAATTTCAGACTTATCCTTCTTCCCTTTAGAATCTCTCTTATCAGACTTCCTGTAGCTTTTCCTGTCTTCATTTGAATCCCTAGAAAACCTTTTTCCTTTCTTGAAATTCTTGAAGCCCATTTTCTTGAAAGTTTTCACCATCAGCACAACCATTTTTCTCATTTCTTCTTCATCATCCTCAGAGTCAGATGATTCAGAAGAGTTTGAATCATAATCAGAGTTTGGTGAATCACTTTCTGAGTGTATGACCAAAGCTTTTCCCTTCATTTTCCTTCTTGTTGCCTCTTTCTTCTGAGGCTTCTCTTCAACATTAAGAGCAACAGACTTTCCTTTTCTACTTGATCTCCTGTTTCTCTGCTCCATTTCCAATTCATAAGTTTTGAGCAGTCCATAAATTTCATCAATCTCTGTTTCAGCAAGATCATAGTTGTCTCTAATAGTGGTTGTTTTCACATCCCACTTTTCAGGTAGAGAAAGAAGAAACTTGAGATTCGAGTCTTCTAGATCATATTCTTTGTTGACCAATGACAGATCATTAATCAGTTTACAGAATCTATCAAATGTTTCTGTCATGGTCTCTTCAGGTTTAGCCTCAAAATGCTCATACTCTTGTGTGAGTATGTTTCTCCTATTCTTCTTAATAGCTGCAGTTCCTTGACACCTGACTTCAAGTGCATCCCATATCTCTTTTGCAGTGGTGCAGTTAATGACTTTGTTAGACATGACATTGTCTAAGGCACTATGAAGTAAATGCCTAACTTTTGCATCCTTAGCAATTGATGATAGATCTTCAGGAGTCATGTCCTTCTTTTCCTTTGGAACCATTTTTGCTGCTTCACCAGCAACTGCAACAGATAGCTTTGTAGGATTGTGAGGGCCTTCATAAATCCTGTCAAGATATTCTGGATCTGTAGCCTCCAGAAACATAGTCATCTTGACCTTCCACATAGCATACTCTAATGGCCTCAGAATAGGAACCCTGATTGGTTCATAACGACTCACAGTAGTAGGAGCCTTTTCAGAAACAGTAGGTGTTGGTGGAGGAATTTCTGACATGATTATTGTTGTGTTTGGATCTTAACCTGTAATAAAGTAACAGATTGGCTCTGATACCACTTGTTAGGCCGAATACACAAATAATAATCAACTTTGTATGAGAGATTAACAAGTAAAAGCGTTTATGCACTTAAAAAACATCTTGTATTTCAAACCCTCTTCGTGATGTAAAATATCACAAAGAGCTGCTAGGTTACAATAATGATAATTCGTTATCGATACCCTTCTAGAGTTAACCTATCTGTATTTATATAACCTACAGCTACGATACAATCTCTAATTGATATTCCTAATAATCAGCTATACAATGATATCAATTACAGATTGTCACACGTCTCCTATGTCAACTCGATCTCTTTGATAGCTATCCAATCTTCAAAGATATCGCTTCCATAATTAATCTTTAATCACTGTTGAACAGTAGACACGCTTCCTCCAGACAGAGTTTAACAAACTCTGTCGAGCTTCCATCTATCAGAGTTTACACAAACTCTGACTGCTTCCAGCTAAACTCTGATAACTCCCTGTAACACTTAAACACTGATCAAAACACATCAATTATATTTAACACATACATTCCATACATGTATCTAATACATCTATACATACATGCATCATATGTAAAGTGCAATTATGCAAAATTAAATGTGCGATGGTTATGGCCCGATCCTATGCGATCTTTTTCAAGCTAATGAAAAGATCAATGTCAATCTATGGTTGTAATAACTAATTATTACAAAATTCTTCTTTGCTTCCAAAGCCTCCTTTGATTGCCTCCAAGCTCCTTTTGAAATACATTACAAAAGAACTCGAGTTGCATTCGAGATATAATAATTATAAGAATATCGACATGCAAGTCGTATTTAATTATTACAGACCATAAATAAAATTAAAACATTTATTCTACAGGTCTTAGGGGCCATAACCAATGCACCATGCTCATATAACAATTATAGACATCACATTTATCATGATCATATCATAGATAACGATTAATATTTAACTCCTTAATATAATTAACATTAATTAATCAAAATTCGAATTTAATAATAATATTTAAATTCCCAATTTAAATATATTATTAAAAACTAAAATTTAAATTAATTAAAAAATCGAATTAATAATAATTTTTAAATTCACAATTTAAAAAATTCAATTATTAAAACTTTAATAATAATAATATTTAAATTCATAATTTAAAAATATTATTAAAATTCGAAATTAAATTAATTAATAAAATTTGAATTAATAATATTTTTTAAATTCATAATTTAAATATTCAATTATTAAAACTTTAATCATTAAAATCATTAATAATATAATGATTAAAAGCACTAAGTCATTTTTATTCCAAAAGCAAAAGCAAAAGGCTAAAGCAAAAAAGAAAAAGGCTAAAAGCTACAAACACTATCATTTTCTTCTGTCCATTTTACAACTGTTGCTTATACTAATAATAAGCAACTGTAGTATACGCATCAGACTTTGTACTGTTTTTAAACTAATGATACGCAACACTAGAATACGCAACAGACTGTGTATTGTGGTTTAAACTAATGATACGCAACACTTTTGCTACAGCAACACTAGCAGAAATTTCCAGAATTGCAGAAAACTTGCAGAACTTTATTTTTTCAGTTTTGTTCAATTCTAAAATTATTCTAATGATGTGTATAACATATCTAACATATAGTACATCATTCAAAACATGTAATACCAATTTATAACATCATACAAAACAATTATAACAATTTATAAAAAAAATGTTTTGTATGTTAAAATGAAGCATGAAAAATTGAAAAATAATGTATGCTTCATTTTCAAGAACACAAGACCAAATCATCCTTTTATACAAGTAGCTCTGATACCATTGTTGGAATTCGAGCATGATAACGCAACGGAAATGACGTAAATAACAATTAAAAACGAATTCCAAGTCCCGGATCCATGTATAAAATGATGATCATGGTATATGGAAAATTCTCAAGAACAAGATTGTACCACTTTATAGCTTTCCTAAGGATGAAAAATGGAGGTCCTAGCTTGTTGATTTTCAGAGCTAAAAGTATAACTCCTCCACCGGTATCCACACACGAATGCTTGCTTGAATCGTCGAACGATTATGCCCCGGAATTAGGTACTAGCCAAAATAAATAATCAAGAATGTATTGTTGACTTATCTTCTCTTTTCTCTCTTGTGTATGAACTGAAAATTTCAGTTTGGTTCCCCACGTGAAGACTTGCCAACAATTGGCTTATAAAGAAAAAGAAAGCAAAATGGAGCCTTAAACAATTAGGCCACTTTTATTTAAACAAATCTTATTTATTTAAATTAATTAATTAAGTCATACTTAATTAATCAAATAAGTCAAGAAAATACATCTTCAAATTTTATCTTTAAGTAATTAAGTCTCAATTAATTAATTTTATAAAATTCGAATTATTATTTATTAATAATTTAAATTCATAATTTAAATTATTAATAATTTAAATTCATGAAAAAATTAATTTCCCTTTTAAACATTCTTTGTGTGTGACCCTGTAGGTTATTATTTAATTGGCAATGATTTTATTCTCTAATAAAATTATAAACAATGAGCGGCGTCTAGTAACACATCATTGCTACCCAATTAAACAATAATTAAATCAACGATTCAATCAACCTTTTACGACTAATGTTTCATGTAATATAATCCCTTTAAATCATGATATTACAGATTAAATTTGAGGCATGTAATGTGTCTTCCTCTTCATAATTTAATCTTCATTTTTCTTGATCGATCAGTAGACTATTAATCAAATCAACATTTGAGCATGCTCATGCATTTCATAGTCTCACTCAAACAAGAGGCCGATAATATCACTCCTTTATCAGGAGATTTAAATCCCATCTAGATCATTCATATTTCTCACATGATTCATAATATATCCGATATTCACCTTTATCATTATCCGGCTAAAGATAACTTTTGATGAATTCAAAATATACTAATTCTCATGTAGAAATATAATGACTTCAGGTCTAAGGATCATTACACCATTATCACTGTGAGAATACATATGACACATTTATAATTTACCATGATGTATCTCACGATGGGTCTGTCCAGTACCCCGTACTCGTATAGTTACCTATGCATTGCTTTTAGTATTTTCATACTTATGACCAATGAGATAAGGTCATCTTTCAATTATCATACTAGCCTCTGTGTATTATTATTGTCCTAAGTAATAATAATACTCGGCTAGGGACATTTAAGAATATGATACAATCATTATATAATCTCATGTTCAAGTCACATACTTCCAACTATATAATTTGTATCAAGGTTCTAAGGACATTTATTATACTTTATTTATTTCGCAGTAAATAAAGCCAATAATAAACATATATATCGAATATATAATATCACTCAAACATAAATATAATGTATGTATTGCCTCTAGGGCACCAATACTAACAGGAAAAACTAGCTATATGACTTAGTCCCTATTCGTCCAATAGCTATCGGGGATTTTGCTGATTTTTATCCAAAGCGGCATTGAAGTAATTGACCGAGTGCACACATTCTTCCCCCATTCACTGACAACCATTGGCCTATTCTCCACATACCAAGTGCCTCTTGACAGAACTGAGTTTTTATGATGCTCAGAGCTAAATTTGAACCAAAACACATTTGTATCTTTTTGAAAAACAGAACACCCTTTTTTATCCCAAAATCTGTGAGTAAAATCCACGACCATCTTATATGACACACCACCCTTAGTAAATGTTCCAACAACACAGTACTTAAACTTTTCATTGGCCTCTCGTAAAACATCATCAGGAGGTGAGATAACATCTGAACCTTTGGGTAAAGGAATATACTCAAATTTAATAGGTTTACTAACAGGAAGAGAAGATTTTTTGCTAAAGTTTGTGTGGACTACAAATTGGGTGATTCTCTCCCTGCTACGTTAAAGGTTGAAGTGATAGACCCTGTTACGGAGGCTAAATCTATTGAAGAAGTGTCCATCTCTTATCTGAATAAACCTCTATTTTGAAGTGCTTGCAACTTGTTGGGACACCCTACTGCAGCTTGTCCCAGGCCTAAGAGAATTTAGGTTCAAGGATTTTTTGAGCTCTAATAATTGTTCTTTTGTAGCTCTCCTTGAGACTCATGTTAATAAGGAAAATACTATTACTCTTGCTGGTCTATTAAATCACAATTTTTGATTGGAGTTTTAATTATGATCACCATGATAATGGACGTATTTTGGTTAGTTGGTGCCCAAACCTTGGGCAAGTTCGTATTATTTTTGTTTCATGTCAGCAGATTTCTTGCTTAGTCACTAGTACTTCGAATAATACTACCTTTGCAGCCTCTTTTGTTTATGCTTTAAACACCTCTACTCAGAGGACTTCTCTCTAGCATGAGCATGATACTGTTAAGTTGCAGCTAGCTGCTATAGACCCGAACATCTCCTGGTGTCTTCTTGGTGATTTTAATGTTTGTCGTGCCATTTCTGAAACTTGTGGGAGCAACACTACTTGGACTGCTGGTATGAGAGACTCTAAAGTTCAAAGAGTATATCTATGTTGGAAAACAACTCTTGTGTTTCTCTCTAGAAAACAACTCTTTTGTTTCTCTCTTTTATTTCTCTTGGTATATTTTACAAATGCAATGAATTAACCTATTTATAAGCCTCATCCTAGTACCTCGACATCATTGCTTACATAACTTATATTTATTTCATGCCTACAATTTATGACTTCACCAACCAAGCCTACAATTATTGAACATTAATATGCATGTGTTGCTTTGATTTTTAGCCTCCATTCTAGAAGAGTTTGAATTCTAACACTCCCCCTCAAACTCGACTTTCCATTCCGAGTGATTTCCGAAACTCATAAATTTTTGTTGTAGATAAACTATTCGTAAATATATCTGCAACCTGATCTTCAATCCTGATTGCCTTCATGTCAATATCTCCTTTAAGTACTTTTTATCATAAGAAATGATAATGTACTTCGACATGTTTGGTCCGAGCATGAAAGACCGGATTCTCAGCCAAATGGACTGCTGATATATTGTCACAATGTAATGGAACTCCATCTTCTATTGGTTGGTTCAAGTCCTTCAAGAGTTGAGTCAACCACACACACTCTTGTGCTGCCATCGCTCCTGCTCTATATTCTGCTTCTGTGGTTGAAAGAGAAATAGTAGGTTGTCTCTTACTACACCATGATATAGCTCCTGATCCAAGATTAAATACATATCATGTAGTCGATCTCCTGGTGTCATGGTCTCCTGCATAATCAGCACCACAGTAGCCGCAGACCTTGCTTTGTACTCCATTCTTGTAGAAGAGTCCCCAATCAATTGTACCTTTAACATATCTCAAGATTCTTTTAACTGCTTCAAGGCGTGTCTTCCTTGGGTTCTGCATGAACCTACTAACAACACATACTACGAAAGCTATGTCTGGTCTAGACAGAGTTAAATAGATAAGACTACCTACTATTTGCCGATACATTTTTGTATCCTTAAAATTGTAAGAACCCCAAATTTTGGATATAATTAAAACTTTTTATTATGTACTGAGGTAACGGTGAATAGTGATTACGACTACGATGCAACGATTGAGATAATGAATGAAAGGAATAAATTAGGATTCAAATGTTTATATGCCATGAAGAATACTATTGGTTGACACTTTAGATAAGAATTATCTATCTCCTAGGGAATTGAGATTTGATAATTCTAAAGGATAAGATTATTCTTATGTCATCCAAATCGATATCAGTTATTGGGCAAGTGGGTCCGTAAAAAGGTTAAGGAACGATCGAAAGAGATCAGGGACAATTGTACAACCCTAAGAGGATGAGTAAAGAAAAATGGATGAATAGTGATTTTGGTGGACATAGGAATATTATTAGACGACGCGATATATAAGTATCCGGAACAATTCTGAGTCCGTATTATTGATCCAGGGGGAAAATAAGTATATGTAAAAGCTGTCGGATTCTGAAAAACCGCACTTTTATTTTCTCCGAGAATTCCCTGGACACTGATAGACTTAAGGATTTAACGAAGGGATTTAAGGAATTTAAATTCAAGAGTTACCAAGAAAGATGGAGAATAGTATTATAAACATTTAGAAGGTTTCCGGTAAAACCCTAACTAGAAACGATTGAGTTATTCCTTCGAACGATTAGTGAATTAAGCAATAACCGGATAAAGATACAAGCAGAGAACCAAGGGGCAAGCATGCTCAAGTGGATGAGATCAAGTAACTAAGTAGTTACAAGAGTAACTAGCAAGATTAGAAAGCAACCAAGTACTTAGCATCTCTTTCTCATCTTACCACTTAAACAACATTTGTCCATCCAAAGGCATCATCCATTACATCACACCTTTAATAAAGCAACCTTGGATGAGATATTATCCTAAAACATCAATTTATGCATTATTATTCAAGAAGAAACCAAGCAAGAACACATTTTTCTCTCCATCCATGCTCCATTCGAATTTTTCTAAATTCCAAGATCAAAATCCTACTTCCAACCATCTTTTGATCTCCAAACTTTTATTGTAAGTCCTATAATTCATAAAAGTGATCTCCTAGAAATCTTAGCCTCAAACACCACTTTTTCCATTTTCAATAAAATCATCAAAGTGGAGGATAAATAGTAACCTTAAGAACAAAATTCTTGGATCTTGATTTTGGTTGATGATCCATGCTTCATGGAGGCTATACAAGGACTATACAAGGCTTACTAAGTGCATACACACCCCAAGGAAGGTATAACACTCTTGAAACCCTAGGCCTTACTTTATGTTTATGCATGTTCTTGAGGGATCTAAGTAGTTATGGTGTTAGCATGATTATAAGCTTGAATATGATTGGGTTTTGGTGAAGGATAAAATAGTTTAAATGAACGGAAAGGCATTGCTTGGCCTTAGTTCATGGTTAAATAACATTTATATGTTGTTTGGAGTGGAAACTATGATTATTGGAAAGTTTGGAATTTGGAAATATTCGATTTATAGCCGTCGTAATGCCCAATTTTCGATAACCTTAAAGAATTCGTGCATCACAGTAGGGTTAATTGTCTTAACTAGATATGAACATGACATGTCCTCGTAGATCTCGAGTCATAGATCGTTTTGGCGAAAGAATCGAAACATTCCGACTTACGGTTTAGGAGTTATGGTCAAATTACTAAAATTGGTTCGAAACCGTAAGTAAAAGTTCGTAACTTCAATTGAACCCTCGTAAAGCATGTTACTCAGTGGCGAATCTTGGTAAATAAATACTAGAGGTCATACGGAAGGTATGAGAGAAAACCACATGTCAAACGGATCATTTTCCGATTTTATAAAAATGTTTGAATCAAGGTTAAACGCGAACGAACCCCTTAAAAGTATAACTTTGGTTATAACTTAGAAAACGAACGATAAAACTCGAGGTATAATCTCAGTTCGTAATCTATCGACTTTAGAACTTATACGACTTAAGTATATACCAAGTGTGGGTATGATGACATGTCTTAATAACGAACGAATGTCGGATCGTATCAGTGATAAAAAGAGTTACACTAAAAGGTGTATAACGAGATAATTCGAAAACGTGTTTCGACTTAAGTGAAGTTTGTACTTAGACTTTTAAAAGGTATTAAATGGTTAATCTCGAATGTTCTGATTGTTTATAAATCATTGAGCAGACCCAGGACACGCTATCTCTACCACACCCAATTACTAGGCAAGTTTCCAATACCTTGGAACTGTTGTTATGATAATATGTATATCTGTTGTTTCTGATTCATATGCCATAGCATGCATGCCTATTGTCAAATTATATTATGATACCTGTTCCCTGAATTGATATTGGCTTATAGACTAGATACGAATTATCAGTTATAAGCCGGATTGTTTTGGTAAGACCCTTAGCGAAGGGCATATGATATTCATTCTTAAATATAGACCGAGAGTCGGTATTTTGAGATATAGATA
Source organism: Saposhnikovia divaricata (assembly GCA_036435485.1). Taxonomy (NCBI): domain Eukaryota; kingdom Viridiplantae; phylum Streptophyta; class Magnoliopsida; order Apiales; family Apiaceae; genus Saposhnikovia; species Saposhnikovia divaricata. The sequence continues at coordinate 136,189,476 of CM071599.1, read as the reverse complement.
GTCGTGGAAACCCGGAGGGATTCCAATGACAGATTATTATTTATCTTGAGGAATGTTATTATTAAACGTTATTTATATTTCCATAAAGTATCAATTACTTGGAAATCTTTCGAAGAATGTTATCTGAGTATTATCTCAGTTGAGAAATATTAGGTGAATATTATTTTTGAATATTCACTTAGAGTTTGATTATTTAATGAATAATTACTTTTATATTCATTGGAATTTTATTTATTAAATGAATATTAATTTCGAATATTCATTTAAGGTTTTATGTACTTGATGAATATTATTTTAAAATATTAATTGAAAGTTCTATTTACTTAAGGAATATTATTTCGAATATTCCTTTAAAGTTTTGATCACTAAATGAATATTATTTAGATATTCATTTAGAAGATTATTTACTAAATGAATATTATTTTCAAATATTCATTTAAGGTTTGACTTATTTATTGAATATTATTTTAAATATTTATTGGAGTTTAAATATTTAATAAATATTATTTTGAATATTCATTTAAGGAGGGATTTATTTATTAAATAATTCTATATATTCATTTGAGGATTACTTACGAGCAATATTATGATTTAATAATATTCTGTAATTATTATTGAGCTAATAAATATTCTTGGAATATTTATTTAATTCTTTTAAATTCTTTTTAAAATGATTTATATTATCTGGAGATTATCTTTCACCTCCAGATATTATGTAAAAAATTTCGGAGTCTTTTACGACTATTTTATCAAGGAAAGGTTCCCAACTCTTTATTTTCATTTAAATCTATCTTAAAAGGATTTAAATGCTCGCTCAAACTTCCATATTATAGGGGAACCTACTTGAGCAATGTTATTTATCTTGTTGACTTTCCGGTCATAAATCTTGTAAAACTATTCTTTTCACTCGCAACTTGGTTACTGTTTATCAATTGAATCTTTGAGTAACCTTCTCATCATTCGAGGGGTAAGATTATTGGAACAAGATGGTATCCTCTAACAAGCAGCAGCTTGGGAGATATGATGTTGAATTTTCCTTTCCAACTAGATACGACTACTTTGTGGGGTCTTATCAACAAGTATTATACTTGGGGAAAGGGGGACGAACTTTACGTTCAGAGTCGTGAACTTCTTTTCGAACTTGGAGTCGTGTAAGAGGCCGAGTAGCGCCGGTCCATCCCATTGGCCCAACCGTTGGCCGGGGAGATCTAACAGGGCGGTAGACAAGTAAATCCTTCAGTTCTTCCTTCTACCGGTAGTAAATCTAAATTGAGCTGTACAATCTGCAACTGATCATCGTAAGGATTGGAACAGCGGGAGCGGTGAATACTCCAGCATTAGTTCATGAGTCAAATTCTTTTATTTTCTGCAACATTATCATTGTTGGTAGTATTGGAAAAGTGTTTATAATTGGAATTGCAATATTGCAAGTTCCTCTTTTATGATAAAAGATAATATCTTGCTTATCTTTGACATAGCAGATATTTCCACCTATATATACATTTTGAGTTACCTTGTAACTTCATCGTTTATGTGATACTGGCATCATTTCCGTAAATGCATGGCATATGGTTTGAAAGATACTTTTAAACTATTATATATTATCGTTCAATTATACATTATTGTTGGTGGGCTATTGCTCACCCTTGCTTTATTATTATATAACAACAATAGCTAGACCAGATGACTTGCACAAGGAGCACTCGACGCTGGCGAGGACGATGAGACTACCAGAGCTGAAGAGAAAGCTATTGGTAGGATAGATTCATTCTTTCTGTACCAAGTATATGGGCTAGTATGACTTATGCAAATGGATGGCAAAGAGTATGTATTTATATTATAATTCTTTTAGGTTGTAAGAACTCCAAAAGTGATTAATAAAATTTGATTGTTACTATGATTTCATCTCTGGGACTATAACGGGTGTGTTTTATATTGTTGTGTTGGGTCTTAAAGATGTAATTTATTTTGAGTTGAAGTAAGTTCAAGTATTGTGGACAGAATTGGAGACCGTAACGACCAGATCCCGGACCCCGGATCTGGGGTTGTTACAGAAGTGGTATCAGATCGTACGTTTTAAACCCCAGAGATGAGACGACGTTAAAACAATAAATTCACTAAGATAATAAGAACTCTTGCCAAGTTCATAGTTGGACTACATAATGTAGTGCTGACATATAAAACCCTTATGGGAACTCTTATGTATCATGATAATAACTTAGCTCGATATCGTATCGACGAGTAAGGCGACAGACCTTGAGGCATACGAGCAGCAGCACGATGATGCTTTATTATATGCTGGAGATCAGCGGGTAAATTCGATGGAGTACCCTACTGGAGACCCGGAAGAGGTTCCAGCAGATAAGGAAAATCCTGTTAGGATAAGGAGCTTACCCTTGAGGAATGAGGGTTGCAGCCAGAAAGATTGTGATGATCAAGGTATAGTGCTAAGAAAAGTGAGCATAAAGAACTGAGCTATTAGCAAGAGAACTGAAGATTCATGTCGGATTTGTAGCCGGACTACTGGATGTAGTACCAGCAAGTAAGACGGATTGGAAGAATTACTTGAGATCTTATACGGGAATAGACGAGAATCCTTAGAGACTTTCATATTAACGAAGAAAGAGCTAGAGGGATGTATGATTATCAAAGACATCGATATAGAAAGAGGAGCAGAGTCCCTAGAAATAGTTGAGAGGAGGCAGTAAGTGCCATATCATTTGATAAATGAATTAGTATGAATATTTTCGGTAATAATTCGCCATGAGAAGGCAGATGTCATAGGTTATAATTTTTTTTGAAACCAAATTGAGGTTAATGAGGTGGTTTTATTCAGGGAAATGTCCATTTTATGAATGAATCAGTTAGAAAGTAAAGACATTGGGAAGCGACAACATGATTGGATAAAGTTATATAAGGAAGCAGTAAGCAAGACAATGATCTCAGAACCTACCGGAAGATAAGACCAGTGAGTCAAGATGAACTTGTAATGAGACTACCATCAAAGACTGAGTATAGGGTTATTTCAACTCAGTGAAATGATGAACCAGAAATGTTAGATGCATGTGATTCAGAGGAATATTAAATTCTTTCTTTGAATGAATTATAGTAGTTACCTTAAGTTTACTCCGACGCGGAATTATAATGGATCAAGTAATACGATCAGAAGTTAAAGAGAAAAATGTGAGAAAATCTTCCTGGAGCTAAAAGATGAAATTGGTGACGATGCAACGTTGGCATTGCCTAATGGAAGAAGGAAGACTTTGTGATATAATATGATGCATCTCATATAGGTTTAGGCGGTATGCAGATGCAGCATGGTAGAGTAATTGCGGATGCATTCGGACAACAAGATTCATCAGGTTTGGATAGCCTTGGTAGTGCTAATTTTGTGGAACAACCAATTCCGACTGTAATGTTCCTTCTAAGACTAGTGGTTAGGTAGACTGAGATTTGGTAATATTGAATATCAGGACGTATAGGTATCAGGACATTGTGACAGGTTTCAGTTTGAAACTGTTGATTCCCTTCTAAGGGATGTATATAATTGGTTCCTCTCCAGTGGTTAAACCTGCAATTTGATGACGATTATTTCATTGATTATGACTGCTTATGGTTCTACCTGCTTGGAGGTTCATAGAACTATTCTTCAAATTTCAAAACTTGTCTCCTTAATATTACCAGTAGGTGGATAGATTGACCAAAATTTCCTTGATTCTGGAAAGAACTTCAACGAATTTTGGCAAACCCTGTCTTTCTGATTATCAGAGAACGTCATGGAAGAGAGTAGAAACTGGGGTGAACCCCGTGAATTGGGTAAGGTAGCGGCTATATGGGTTGGTGGACAGACCCCGATTATCGCGATTGATTGTAGAAATATAATGATGAAGTTGAGATTGGACGGAAACAGGAAATGTAAGTAACAAACCAGCCGGACTGAGAAATTTCGGGATTGAATTAAATGAAAATGCTGTTATGCCAAGAATGGTAAGCTTGTGTGGCACGTGGGATTGATAAGAATAGTTGAAAAGATAAAAGTAGAGGAAAGGTGACCGGAGACGGTGCTGAGTAGTCGATTAAGACTTATATGAAGTAAAGTTTTGGAAAGGTAGAAAGGTACCAAAGAAGAAGGCATTATGCCGGCAATTGCTAGAAAAGAAATGTTAATTAGCCAACCCCTAAAATCATATATTTTTATTTTAGTGTGGCCAGTTGAGAAGTCACCAAGGATTATTAAGTGACTAGACTAGGAATGAAAGGACAAAGCAGGGTTGCTTCAAAGTAAGCACCGACTGCAAGGGCTTCTAATATAAAGGAAACATTAATGAGATCGTAGGAATCTTCTACTGAACCCTTTGCAACCCATGTTTTGATTGGGAATTTAATAGACTTTTTTTGGAATGGGGTCACCCATACTAAAGTGATTCATGTGTATATGATTGTCCAAGATTACGAGTAAAAATAGAAGTATAGTGATTTGAGATGTATGATGTTAGGGTATTATAAATACCATGAATATATTATGACTAAGGAAAGTAAACAATGAAGGTTTATGAAGAGAGTATAGAAATGGTCAGAGATTGATCAGTATGCTGTAGAAATTTTGTCTGAGACAAGTACCTTTGCGAAGAACGATAAATACTAAGAGATTCACGTTGAACTCGACCAATATCTTCCAAAACATCCTTGCTACCATTACCAAGTTCTGTAAGAGAGCAGATAGACATACGTTGTCTTTTGGAAGGTCAAATAGGTTGACAACTATCTGAAAAAAGAGATTAGCATTAAACTACCGATCGATTATCAAATGAGAATGATTGAAAAGTGACCCTTATTAAGGATACATGATCTGATTGCCAATTATAGGATGCAAGAATTCCTTGGCAGGTGAATTAAGGATAGCATATCCATAAATTGAGACAAACCCTGGGGAATACACAAGGGATGGCATTAACCCTAATAAAGACATTGTGAATTCAAAGGACATGAGCTGGATTTGCTAAGGCAACAATGACATGTAAGGATTATTAAAAAGAGTTCTGGAAAGAACATATATAGAATTATTAGAGTATTGATCAATGACATTTTGATATACCTTGTACCTAGAAAATACAGGAGGAATGATGAGGACGACCTAAGAAACCTTATAAGGAAAAAGTTAATATTCTGAGTTTCAAACTAGAAGTTTGGTAGAGAATGTTAGACACAATAACAATAATGCTAGATGAGGCATGTATGAAACAATGATGAGGTATGGATGGAACCAAAGAAGGTTGAGATTATCCCAGAACAAGAAAGAACTAAGAGAACAAATATCCTAGGTATGATCGAGAGTAACTTTGACAAAGTTCCCACGGGAAGGTGGAAGCAATGACTTATGGAGAAAGACTGATAGATATATTTTTCTCCTTCAGCAGAGCTTAAGGGAGGATGCTTTCACCCAACAATGATGGGAATGAGGTAGAAAATTTGAACTGGAATGTATCCAGAGGACATGGATTACAAGAAATTATTATTATCAGGAAAGGCCAATGAGGTGGCCGACAGTCTAAGTATAGAGGAATAATTACAAATGTTCATACCGAAGAAACAGAATGATATTTGGAAGGACCTTGAAGGTCATATCGGAGTGGAGGAATTTACATTCCTTCTGATGACTGTGCAAGGATCGACGGTAATAATAGTATAAGTAAAGATTCGATTCCCGATATCGTCTTAAGCAAACTACACACCTTAGAAGGTCCCGTTTTGAGGCAAACCAGGACCATGATACAAAATTGACGAAGTAAACCATTAAGTTTCCAGTCTTTTATGGAAGATGCATGAGTGATAGTTTCATCAACCGGACATAGCTGCGATGCTTGAAGCTCTTCTGCAATTTTATCTACGTCATGTAATATCTACATCAAGTTCAGGAAGTGGTCCTTATGGATAAGGAATAGTGATTACTCTGTCTCCCTAAAGGATTTGAAACCCGTATGGTTAGCTATTAACGTACTACGTAAACAACAAAATATGGTGATTCTTCTAAGAAAGTAGATGACAACGTAAAAATAAATAAAGTGCCGCTATTGATAAGCTAAATGGCATGTTGATGAATGACAAGCAAGTTTTTGTTAGTGTACTTCTGCGCAAACAAGATAAAGAATATGAGGGTGATGATTCATGATGCTAAATGTATTCCCGTAGAAAGAATTAATGAGACTTATTGGGCCACCTAAGAGTTTAAAAGTGTTCGGAAGGTGGCATTTGAGCCAGCTCTACCCTCAAAACTTATAGCATGATCGTAACGTGTTTCATGTGGCAAGGCTACGCCAGTAAAATGCAGATGCTCGATAGATGATAAAGAGTATGAGCAAGTAGATATACGACCTGGTCTGATTTACGAAGAACAACCTGTGGAAAATCACGGATAGAAAAGAACAAGTGATGAGAAACAAGGTTGGCAGAAGTAGATTATATTGGATCTAAGTTAAAGAAATCAGCTAGATTTATTTAAGAGGTTTTAAATTGGAATAATGTGATGATTATAGAGTAAATGTGACGGGATACCAATAAGGAGGTGCCAAGTGCAAAAGATGCCTCAATAAAGAGATGACGGTGGAGGTAAATAATAGAAGTGAATAAGAATCAGATAATAAGAAGGATGTGATTGATAAAGAAAAGGCTAGGAAAGCAACTACGGAATGTGAAGCAAAGACTGTTATGAATGGATTAATAAATGGGTTTTCTGATGAATTCTCGGGATAACAACCTGACAGTGTTTGTATTGTGAATATGATAGAGTTAGTAGCGTGGCATGGGATGTGAGTAACAATGATGTCAAGCGAGAAACCTAAGATTTAACCTAAAAGGTTGAAGGAATTTTCTGAAGTGAGCGTTGCTAAGATTAAACAAGAGTATAGGTCCATAGAATAATGGACAAAGCAGCAAGATATGTTGACACGTGAAATTGCGATCAAATAGTATTGGATGTAATTATGTTTATTTTCTTCTTTGATGAACCTCTATAGTTCAGAGGTAAATTCTGAGTATGATATTTTACAATCATAAAAAAACTTTCTATAATCCTTTAGAATTCTTTTCTTTTCTTCTCTTTTATTCATCTTCTTTATTAGTTAAGAAGAACAACCCTTTAAGGAGGGGAGGTACTACTACGTGACTATCTGTCTGTGTGATAGAAGTCTAAGTGGAATACCGTAACTTGTTTAATTGCTTGTCAAGTACTAAAGGCTGGCCCCCTTCTATACTAACTATGCAATATAACAAATGTTCATTGATCATAGTGATCTCTCAATAAATCTTTCCACTTCTCTATATTGATCGAGATTGCGAAGATTAAAGCGATCACTATCACAGTGCAAGCGAGGTTACCTCCGAATTCGCAGTGTGATAGTGATACCAATGTTACTGCAGGTATCAATAAGGATAAGACTGAGTAAGAGCATAACCCGGATAATGTGTTGTACAAAAAGTAGCAAAGTTGATGGAAAAAGGATAAAGTACTTATTGTAGCACCAGTAGATGTGCTGAGAAAGGGCAGAACGACTAAGAATTGACCAGGAAGCTGAAAGGTGAAACGACAGACAAACGACTCTTTGCTTCCTACCTGATTCCGGGACAGAATCCTTTTAAGGAGGGGAGACTGTAAGAACCCCAAATTTTGGATATAATTAAAACTTTTTATTATGTACTGAGGTAATGGTGAATAGTGATTACGACTACGATGTAACGATTGAGATAATGAATGAAAGGAATAGATTTGAAATCAAATGTTTATATGCCATGAAGAATACTATTGGTTGACACTTTAGATAAGAATTATCTATCTCCTAGGGAATTGAGATTTGATAATTCTAAAGGAGAAGATTATTCTTATGTCATCCAAATCGATATCTGTTATTGGTCCAGTGTGTCCGTAAAAAGGTTAAGGAACGATCGAAAGAGATTAGGGACAATTGTACAACCCTAAGAGGATGAGTAAAGAAAAATGGATGAATAGTGATTTTGGTGGACATAGGAATATTATTAGACGACGCGATATATAAGTATCCGGAACAAAATTCTGAGTCCGTATTATTGATCCAGGGGGAAAATAAGTGTATGTAAAAGCTGTCGGATTCTGAAAAATCACACTTTTATTTTCTCCAAGAATTCCCTGGACACTGATAGACATAAGGATTTAACGAAGGGATTTAAGGAATTTAAATTCAAGAGTTACCAAGAAAGATGGATAATAGTATTATATACATTTAGAAGGTTTCCGGTAAAATCCTAACTAGAAACGATTGAGTTATTCCTTCGAACGAATAGTGAATTAATCAATAACCGGACAAAGATACAAGCAGAGAACCAAGGGGCAAGCATGCTCAAGTGGATGAGATCAAGTAACTAAGTAGTTACAAGAGTAACTAGCAAGATTAGAAAGCAACCAAGTACTTAGCATCTCTTTCTCATCTTACCACTTAAACAACAACATTTTTCCATCCAAAGGCATCATCCATTACATCACACCTTTAATAAAGCAACCTTGGATGAGATATTATCCTAAAACATCACTTTATGCATTATTATTCAATAAGCAACCAAGCAAGAACACATTTTTCTCTCCATCCATGCTTCATTCGAATTTTTCTAAATTCTAAGATCAAAATCCTACTTCCAACCATCTTTTGATCTCCAAACTTTTATGGTAAGTCCTATAATTCATAAAAGTAATCTCCTAGAAATCTTAGCCTCAAACACCACTTTTTCCATTTTCAATAAAATCATAAAAGTGGAGGATGAATAGTAACCTTAAGAACAAAATTCTTGGATCTTGATTTTGGTTGATGATCCAAGCTTCATGGAGGCTATACAAGGACTATACAAGGCTTACTAAATGCATACACACCCCAAGGAAGGTATAACACTCTTGAAACCCTAGGCCTTACTTTATGTTTATGCATGTTCTTGATGGATCTAAGTAGTTATGGTGTTAGCATGATTATAAGTTTGAATATGATTGGGTTTTGGTGAAGGATAAAATAGTTTAGATGAACGGAAAGGCATTGCTTGGCCTTAGTTCATGGTTAAATAACATGTATATGTTGTTTGGAGTGGAAACTATGATTATTGCAAAGTTTGGAATTTGGAAATATTCGATTTATCGTAATGCCCGATTTTCGATAACCTTAAAGAATTCGTGCATCACAGTAGGGTTAATTGTCTTAACTGGTTATGAACATGACATGTCCTCGTAGATCTCGAGTCATAGATCGTTTTGGCGAAAGAATCGAAACATTCTGACTTACGGTTTAGGAGTTATGGTCAAATTACTAAAATTGGTTCGAAACCGTAAGTAAAAGTTCGTAACTTCAATTGAACCCTCGTAAAGCATGTTACTCAGTGGCGAATCTTGGTAAATAAATACTAGAGGTCATAAAGAAGGTATGAGAGAAAACCACATGTCAAACAGATCGTTTTACGATTTTATAAAAATGTTTAAATCAAGGTTAAACGCGAACGAACCCCATAAAAGTATAACTTTGGTTATAACTTAGAAAACTAACGATAAAACTTGAGGTATAATCTCGGTTCGTAATCAATCGACTTTAGAACTTATATGACTTAAGTATATACCAAGTGTGGGTATGATGACATGTCTTAATAACGAACGAATGTCGGATCGTATTAGTGATAAAAAGAGTTACACTAAAAGGTGTATAACGAGATAATTCGAAAACGTGTTTCGACTTAAGTGAAGTTTATACTTAGACTTTTAAAAGGTGTTAAGTGGTTAATCTCGAATGTTCTGATTGTTTATAGATCATTGAGCAGACCCAGGACACGCTATCTCTACCCACACCCGATTACCAGGCAAGTTTCCAATACCTTGGAACTATTGTTGTGATAATATGTATATCTGTTGTTTATGATACATATGTCATAGCATGCATGCCTATTGTCAAATTATATTATGATACATGTTCCCTGAATTGATATTGGCTTATAGACTAGATACGAATTATCAGTTATAAGCCGAATTATTTTGGTAAGACCCTTAGCGAAGGGCATACGATATTCATTCTTAAATATAGACCGGGAGTCAGTATTTTGAGATATAGATAGTCGTGGAAACCCGGAGGGATTCCAACGACAGATTATTATTTATCTTGAGGAATGTTATTATTAAACGTTATTTATATTTCCATAAAGTATCAATTACATGGAAATCTTTCGAAGAATGTTATCTGAGTATTATCTCAGTCGAGAAATATTAGGTGAATATTATTTTTGAATATTCACTTAGAGCTTGATTATTTAATGAATAATTACTTTGATATTCATTGGAATTTTATTTATTAAATGAATATTATTTCCGAATATTCATTTAAGGTTTTATGTACTTGATGAATATTTTTTTTAAATATTCATTGAAAGTTCTATTTACTGAAGGAATATTATTTCGAATATTCCTTTAAAGTTTTGATTACTAAATGAATATTATTTGGATATTCATTTAGAAGATTATTTACTAAATGAATATTATTTTCAAATATTCATTTAAGGTGTGACTTATTTATTGAATATTATTTTAAATATATATTGGAGTTTAATTATTTAATAAATATTATTTTGAATATTCATTTAAGGAGGGATTTATTTATTAAATAATTCTATATATTCATTTGAGGATTACTTACGAGCAATATTATGATTTAATAATATTCCGTAATTATTATAGAGTTAATAAATATTCTTAGAATATTTATTTAATTCTTTTAAATTCTTTTTAAAATGATTTATATTATCTGGAGATTATCTTTCACCTCCAGATATTATGTAAAATATTTCGGAGTCTTTTACGACTATTTTATCAAGGAAAGGTTCCCAACTCTTTATTTTCATTTAAATCTATCTTAAAAGGATTTAAATGCTCGCTCAAACTTCCATATTATAGGGGAACCTACTTGAGCAATGTTATTTATCTTATTGACTTCCCGGTCATAAATCTTGTAAAACTATTCTTTTCACTCGCAACTTGGTTGTTGTTTATCAATTGAATCTTTGAGTAACCTTCTCATCATTCGAGGGGAAAGATTATTGGAACAAGATGGTATCCTCTAACAAGTAGCAGCTTGGGAGATATCATGTTGAATTTTCCTTTCCAACTAGATACGTCTACTTTGTGGAGTCTTATCAACAAGTATTATACTTGGGGAAAGGGGGACGAACTTTACGTTCAGAGTCATGAACTTCTTTTCGAACTTGGAGTCGTGTAAGAGGCCGAGTAGCGCCGGTCCATCCCATTGGCCCAACCGTTGGCCTAGGAGTTCTGACAGGGCGGTAGACAAGTAAATCGGTCAGTTCTTCCTTCTACCGGTAGTAAATCTAAATTGAGCTGTACAATCTGCGACTGATCATCGTAAGGATTGGAATTGCGGGTGCGGTGAATACTCCAGCATTAGTTCATCATTCAAATTCTTTTATTTTCTGCAACAGTATCATTGTTGGCAGTATTGGAAAAGTGTTTATAATTGGAATTGCAATATTTTCCTGCAAGTTCCTCTTTTATGATAAAAGATAATATCTTGCTTATTTTTGACATAGTGGATATTTCCACCTATATATACATTTTGAGTTACCTTGTAACTTCATCGTTTATATAATACTGGCATCATTTCCGTAAATGCATGGCATATGGTTTGAAAGATACTTTTGAACTGTTATATATTATCGTTCAGTTATACATTATTGTTGGTGGGCTATTGCTCACCCTTGCTTTATTATTATATCACAACAACAGCTAGACCAGATGACTCGCACAAGGCGCACTCGACGCTGGCGAGGATGATGAGACTACCAGAGCTGAAGAGAAAGCTATTGGTAGGATAGATTCATTCTTTCAGTACCAAATATATGGGCTTGTATGACTTATGCAAATGGATGGCAAAGAGTATGTATTTATATTGTAATTCTTTTGGGTTGTAAGAACTCCAAATGTGATTAATAAAATTTGATTGTTACTCTGATTTCATCTCTGGGACTATAATGGGTGTGTTTTATATTTTTGTGTTGGGTCATAAAGATGTAATTTATTTTGAGTTGAAGTAAGTTCAAGTATGGTGGACAGAATCGGAGACCGTAACGACCGGATCCCGGACCCCGGATCTGGGGGTGTTACACAAGTCCTTTCCATCGTAGGCACGTAACTTTAAGTTTGGCTCCATTGGGGTAGAGATCGGCTTGCACTCAGCTAGCCCATACTTTTGAATGATATCTCTTGCATATTTTTGTTGACCAAGAAATATACCAGTTTCTGTTCTTTCAACTTCCAATCCTAGGAAGTGCTTCAACTCACCAAGATCCTTCATTTGAAATCGAACTGATAAGTTTTTCTTTGTTCATTGAATCTCATCTTCGTCATCTCCGGTGATGATTAGATCATCTACATATACAAGGACAATTGATAATTTTCCCCCTTGAGATTTCACCAACAAGCTCGAATCTGCTGGGGTAACATGATAACCACTTTATACTAGGAACTCAGCAATCTTCCCGTACCATGCTCTGGGTGCCTGCTTCAAGCCATATAATGCCTTCTTCAACTTGCACACTTATTTTGGCTTTTTATGATTCACAAATCCTTGGGGTTGATCAATATAAATGTCACGATCAAGTCTTCCATGCAGAAACGCATTCTTCACATCCATCTGCCATAATTTCCATGACTTACTTCCAGCTAAGGCTAGTAAGACACGAACTGTAGTAATCTTTGCCACTGGACTGAATGTCTCGTCATAATCTAGGCCATATTCCTGAGCAAACCCGCGAACAACTAATCGAGCCTTGTATCGCTCGATCGTACCATCTGGGCGAATTTTAACTTGTAAACCCATTTACAGGATATGGGTTTAACCGCTTCAGGTTTTGGCACTAAATTCCATGTTTGATTTTGTTTAAGTGCCAAAATCTCTTCTTCCATGGCCTTTCTCCACTCTGGACTCTTTGATGCTTCATCAAAGTTAGTTGGTTCTTTGACCTCAGCATAGGCAGCATCTATATACTTTGGATTTGGCCATCTATCTCTGTTAGACATTCGTACTTGATGTTGTGAAGGCTCTTGTTGTTGCTCTTCCGGTTGATTAGTCTGTACTTCATCTAGTGTTTCATGAACACCTGTTCTCCAAGGGCTTCTTGACTTGGATCGTACCTCCAATTGATCCGTCGGAGATTGTGGTTCCTCTGTATCGCCCTTGTTTTGAGATGAATCTAACTGTAACTTGATTTGTAGCTTTTCTTGCAGCTCCTGTGTATCTGGAAATGCTACCTTGTTTGTGTACTATGAAGATGCCTCATCAAATACAACATTTCGTGAGACATATATCTTGTTTGTATTGGGATCACAACATCTCCAACCTTTCTTCTGTTCATCGTATCCCACAAAAATGCAACGGATAGCTTTCTTATCAAACATACCATGGACTTCATCTGCAATAAACACATAACATACACAACCAAATACCCGAAAATAATTAACCATTGGTTTTACATTATGCACCTTCTGAAATGGTGAAACAAATTCCAACCTTGGTTGTGGTAACCTGTTAGTGATATAGACAACCGTCTTCATGCATTCTGCCCAAAACCTTGTATCAACATTCTGGGCATGTAGAAGACTTCTACACGTCTCTGCTAGATGGCGGTTCTTCCTCTCCGCTACTCCATTATGTTGTGGAGTTTTTGCACAAGTGAGTTGTCTCCGGATGTTGAACTTCTTGAGGTAGTTGTTGAACTCATTTGAAATGTATTCTCCTCCATTATCAGTGCGAAGGCACTTGATTTTTCTTCCGAGCTCACGTTCTACCGTGTCCTTGAATTCCATGAATTTTTTAAAAACCTCATCTTTATGTTTTAAGAAGTATACCCATACATACCTCGAAAAATCTTCAATGAAGGTTAACAAATATTGATAACCAAGAGTTGATGGTTGTTTGATTTTTCCAAGAACATCTGAGTGCACCAGTTCCAATGGCTCATTTGCTCTAAACTTTGACTCCTTGTACGGCAATTGATGCGCCTTACCATATTGACATCCAGCACATACAGTATCATGGTAGATCTTAATTTGTGGGAGTCCCTTCAACATTGACTTTTGCATCATAATCTTCAATTTGTTGTAGTTGACATGCCCGAGTCGTGCATGCCACAAGTCACCTTTGTCACTCTTTATGGCCTTGTCTACATAGGCCTCTTCAGCTGACATCACATAGATAGCCTTCATTTTTTGTCCTTCTATGAAAGGTGTACCTATGACTTTTAATTCTTTATACACCTTCACATCATCTGGGCCAAATAGTACATAGTTACCTGAAGTTGTTAGTTGGGGTACTTACAATAGGTTCTTCTTCATCCTTGGGACATGATAAACATTTTCTAGTTGTATTTCTTCATATCTGTACTTTTGTGACAGATGCGTCTTGCCAACATAGGATATTGGAAAATGTGTGTTATCTTCTGTTACGATAACATAATCTCCTATGTACTTTGTTATGCTCGACAATTTTGACTCATCTCCGGTCATATTATTGGAATAGCCTGAATCAACGATCCAATCATTCTTGTAGTCGACTGACTGCTCACATACAGTAGTAAGTGCATGTTCTTCTGTTGGGTCTTTCCCTCGTGCATCAACAATGTCTTTCTCTTCCACAAAGAAAGAAGTGTCGAAGTTCCAATCTTCTTCTCCAGTGTCTTCGTTTTAGAAGATGTTGCGACATTTCCTTCAATTTTCTTGGACCAACAATTTCTTGCGTAATGTCCCTTCTTGCCACAATTAAAACATTCCTCACATTGACGATCCTTTTGTCGCCACCGGTTCTGACCACCCTGATTATTTTGAGCTCCTCGAGCTCCCCCTGATTGCTATTTAAATATTGATAGCTTGCTACTTTCTATGCTAATGTTTCCTTTTGGTTGAGTTATTACCGTAATTAGCGTAATTCTGTAAATATATAGTTGTTGTTTAATAAAAGTGAAAATAAATTATATGAGAAATTTATTATCGAACATTTTTTGATTAAAAGTATATATAATATATAAGCATGTTAAATTAAATAGTTATTATATTTTAATTAGAATTGTTAACTAACTACAGTTAGTAAAGTGGGTATAGAAAGATAAATAAGGAAAACTTTTAATATGATGATTGGTCTAAAATTTAGGAATGAAATTTGATTGGTCCTAAAATAATTCCTCTTTTTTGATTGGTTAACAGCATGGTGGTGTGGTAGACTCAGGTATTATAATAAAGGATATAGAGATTTTTAATATGCCTTCCGAAGAGTAAGATGAATCTAATACGAGATTGAAAGATGGCATCAAAGAACGACACGTCAAAAATTTATCATGCTATTTCAGTTCATGAAACTCTCGGAGTACAATGATACAGCCTGAACCAATATGGTTCACTTTTGCATGCTGGAAAATTTTAAAGTGTTGACATGGATTTCTCTTTGCAGACTTTCAATGCTACAACATGGATTTCTCTTTGCAGACTTTCAATGCTACAACATTCTTGGGGATGACTTGTAATTAAGCTATATCAAGCTCACTTTGTTCCTTGCATAGTTGCATACTTGCATGCAATACGTAGGTCCAATAAAATGTTGATTTTCTGCTCTAAGTTACATAGCACTATGGCATATAATAACAAACAACAAAGCATCAAGTTGGGATGCTGGCTGATATGTAATTGTTTCCATCTGTAGTGTGTTATTTAGCTTTCGAAATTACGACTGCAATTAGCTCATTATTGGCTATACTGATGATCTATTTCTTTCGGTACATAAATTAGTAACAAAACTCACAATCTTCTGGTTTGGTACTAAGGAATGGAATTACAAATTGTGAACAATGTTAGGTTAGGGGCTACATAATTAACGAGATTCAAATAAACAAATAAAACAAAGCATACACACAAATATATTTGACACGGAAAACCCACGTCCCAAACTCGTATTATTAATCTTAACAATATCAATAATACATCAATCACTCGGTGTATCACTCACACAATACTCAAGCCAAACAATACTCAAGTATATATCAAAACATAATATGACTATGTTTATATAGCCACCCAAAACTTAGCCACCAAGACTTGCCATACTTGTTCTACAAGTCTTACCATACTTGTTATACAAGCCATCCAATTCTTGGCACCTAATTACCTAACTTTGTGAATAAGACATACCATATATAATAATTGTGTATCCATACAATTATTACCTTACCCATATATGACTTATTTCACCAATACCCATACTACCGTATTGGGTTTAAGCCCAACAATCCTCCCCTTCAACCCAATACGGTTCCATGCACAACCGATTTAACGGTCACCATCAAGACATCGACGTCCATCCGCCAATGCCTCCCCTCGAACAATAACCTCTCCTTCTAGCACAAAAAGATTTCTTTTATCCTTCCATCCTTTGAGTATCTCTAAATCCCTTTTAGTGACCTCCAAAATACCGTTCTTCATCATAACAGTATATCCCAAATCAACTAATTTACCCAATGAAATTAGATTTCGATTTAACTCCGGTACGTACCTCACTTGAGTTAACTTTCGAACACGACCATTGTGAAGTTTTATCATTACCTCACCAATACCAGCAACCTTTACCCTTTTACCGTTTGGTAAAGCAACCATCTTTCCATCACACTTCTTGTAGGACGAGAACCAATCCCTCTTAGCACATACGTGATGAGAACATCCCGAGTCAAGCACCCATTCTTCTTTGGATCCCTTATCTTCTTGTACCAAAAGAGCATCACCTTCCACAAGCGAAACACTACCCCCTCCTCGAGTTTTCTTCAACTCCTTCAAGTTTTCTCTTGCCTTTGGACACCAGGATTGTATATGACCCAATTCATCACAATAAAAGCACTTGATATTAGGGTTATGTTTCTTACCGGACTTCTTTTTCTTGTCACGTGCATCCACCACGAGTGCACTTCCATCAGATGTGTCACTCGATCCTTGCTTCATCAATCTTTCGGACTCCAGAAGAACAACAATACTCTCATCCAAAGCTAACTCCGTATTCCCAACCAATAAAGAAGTAATCACAGTACTATACTTCTTTGGTAGAGACACAAGTAGAAGAACAGCTTTGTCCTCATCCTTCAATTTTTCATCCAAATTATTCAGTTGGTTGATCAGGCCATTAAAACGATTCAGATGATCTCTCAAATCTCCATCTTCTTCCATCTTGAGCCCGAACAAATCTTTCTTGAGGAACAACTTATTTGCCAATGACTTTGAGTGATACATCTTCGTCAACTTTTCCCACAATTTTTTAGGGTTATCCTCCTCAAGAACATCATACTTGATTTCCGGTGCAAGGGCCAACCGGATTGTCGATGCTGCACGTAACTTCATATCTGCCCACTTTGGATCTTCCACATCAGCAGGCTTCTTGTCATCAAGAGTTGCATACAACCCTCGTTGAATCAACAGATCTTTCACCGTGCTCTGCCACAAAGTAAAATTGTTTCTTCCATTAAACAATTCAATCTCGAATCCCCCGACCTTATCCATCACGAACCTCGAACCTCGGCTCTAGATACCAATTGTTAGGTTAGGGGCTACACAATTAACGAGATTCAAACAAACAAATAAAACAAAGCACACACACAAATATATTTGACGCGGAAAACCCACGTCCCAAACTCGTATTATTAATCTTAACAATATCAATAATACATCAATCACTCGGTGTATCACTCACACAATACTCAAGCCAAACAATACTCAAGTATATATCAAAACATAATATGACTATGTTTATATAGCCACCCAAAACTTAGCCACCAAGACTTGCCATACTTGTTCTACAAGTCTTACCATACTTGTTATACAAGCCATCCAATTCTTGGCACCTAATTACCTAACTTTGTGAATAAGACATACCATATATAATAATTGTGTATCCATACAATTATTACCTTACCCATATATGACTTATTTCACCAATACCCATACTACCGTATTGGGTTTAAGCCCAACAAACAAAACTATAGGTGAAGTAAAAACTAGCTATATGACTTAGTCCCCTATTCGTCCAATAGCTATCGGGGATTTTGCTGATTTTTATCCAAAGCGGCATTGAAGTAATTGACTGAGTGCACACATTCTTCCCCCATTCACTGACAACCATTGGCCTATTCTCCACATACCAAGTGCCTCTTGACAGAACTGAGTTTTTATGATGCTCAGAGCTAAATTTGAACACAAACACGTTTGTATCTTTCTGAAAAACAGAACACCCTTTCTTATCCCAAAATCTGTGAGTAAAGTCCACGACCATCTTATATGACACACCACCCTTAGTAAATGTTCCAACCACACAATACTTAAACTTTTCATTAGCCTCTCGTAAAACATCATCAGGAGGAGAGAGAACATCTGAACCTTTGGGTAAAGGAATATACTCAAATTTAATAGATTTACTAACAGGAGGTGAAGATTTTTTGCTAAAGTTTGTGTGGACTACAAATTTGGTGATCCTCTCCCTGCTATGTTAAAGGTTGAAACTTGTGGGAGCAGCACTACTCGGACTGCTGGTATGAGAGACTTTAAAGAGTGTATCTACTCACTTGGTGTTACTGATCATCGAAGTATAGGGGCAGAATTCAGTTGGTGGGATCTCAATATTCAAAATCCTACTTATAGGAAATTGGATCGCATCTTGGCATCAAGTTGGGATGCTGGCTGATATGTAATTGTTTCCTAGTGTGTTATTTAGTTCACCAGAACATCTTTTGCTTTAGAAATTAGCACTGCAATTAGCTCATTATTGGCTAAACTGATGATCTATTTCATTCAGACTACAAGTTTGGTTTGTTCATAAATTAGGAGGAGTAACAAAACTCACCATCTTCTGTTTGGTACAGAGGAATGGAATGAAAAATTGTTAACAAAACGTGAGTAAAATTTTCTATGATGAGGTTTGTGGAATTTGCACTAGAGTTTCCAGTCTTAAACTATTTAATTTGTATAATACTGAAAACGAAATCGTGATATATGATGTATGCCATCTTTTACGAGTCCTTTTGAGTTTTTGCTTGCTGCTTCTTCCAAGTGGAGTTTAGCGTTATATCTTGTTATCATTCATGCTGCTGTATCTGTAATGTGTTTCCAGAGTAAGATATTACAAGCTACTGTTAATTTATAATTTATACTCAGCAATTAGCATGTACTGAGCCTACATATCTGTTGCTTCCAGTACATTTATAACTAAATGAATACAGTGAAATCAGTATAGGTTTGTCCTAACTTTTAACCAGTTTTGAAACCTTCTTTTGAAAATCAATATGTCCCTAGTTTCTTGCTTAAGAAAATTCACATGGGTGTTCACTTTCTTACTCTCTCTCGCGTGCAGCCTCCGAAAAATAGACTTCACATCACCCCTACTTGGTTTACATCAGCAACTTTTTTAATAAGAATGATCACAGGAAATTGGTAACGGGCACCAAAACTTACCACGAAAAACTCCGTAATATATGAGGAAAGAACTCCATAGTTGTTTCTTAGTAACTGTAATGCCTTTTGGGCATTCTTGAAAAAGGATAATATATCGTGAACAGATTTCATGTTTTTTTTTCCTAGCTTGAACACTAAAAAACACGTTATTAATGTTTATCGACAGTTAAATAATACTATATGTTTAATGATTTATCATTAATTTCAACTGTCAAACCAGTACTTCAATTAAGAATTTATTATTTCTTTTTTTTTTTTTTCACCATTTTGATTGGTTTATTGTAGTAAAATCACTCGTCCGCTTTTCTGACAAATGCGAAATGCCTTGGAAGTATGAAATCGATAGGCAGACATCCGGAGCTCCCAGTGTGGTGAGTATCTGGGTGAACAATTGTTCTTGTAGACACTGCTCTTTTACAAACTTTATTGTTTGTTTGGAAAATTTGTTTTTTCTTCTTGGTTTCTAGTATATTGATTATAATTTAAAATCATAATTCATGATAAAATTGTTTAACATAACTTTTTCTACAGTCCTGGACAGTACATGGGTTTGGGATACTGAGTCTTGTCAACTACTTTCCGCAGTATGCTATCAGCCCGACTTAAAAATGATAATTGTATGTTATCTTCTCACTTCTGGTGGAATTGTCTAAAGAGGAAAGTGAAAAGTTATGTATTTTTAAGTAAATGCTTAAGCACAGCTCAGTAAATTATTATGTCAGCGTCATTCATATCTATTGTCATTTGTCACGACGAAGAAAATGTTGCAGATGGCAAACTTATGCTAATCAGCACATGGTTTTGTAGCATGTTTTTAGATCACTTTATAATGTTCCAAAAATTAGCAAAAGAATAACATAACATAATGTAGTAGGATCCAAAGAGCTATTATATGTTGACTCCATTCTATGCATGTACATTTTAGACCAAGACAATGATTTTATACTGATCTGATCTTTGTCCTGTAGGGAAAAAATATCTCAGGGGGGCTTAGAATGTGCAGGGTGTTATAATTTGTTTATAGTCGCATTCGATCTTGTGGGCATTTGTATTGTAGCATGGTAGACTCTGTTCATGATCAAGTTTTACTAGGCAAAAGCCCGTATGGATTATTTGTGGTCATATATGCTACTAGTTTATAATGGCATGGAGTCATGGTCTCATGGACCATAATATCAACTATGTATAGACAAGCTACCACTTCCAAACGTATGGTATTGGACTGTATAGATTATATCCAAACCGAGAAGAACATTTTTGAATAAGAAATCACACAGAACACCTTGCATAAAGATACTCATAGTTGAAGAAATGTCAAGAGACATGCATGAAGAAATATGATAACGGGGCTGGACTCCATTTCATGTCAGCCTCACAAACAAGTCACTCAAGAAATTCTTCCTACTCTAATGTGGCCATGGATTATTGCCATTTGCCAGCAACAACAAGGAACTACATGTGTGTGTGTGTGTGTGTGTGTTAGTTTTAGTACATGTGAAAGTAAACAGATCTAATCAGAGATCTTTTTGTTTACTTTTGTTTTACATTCTGGCCTTTTATTTGCCTTTTAGTCTGGATCTCAGAGGAATGGACATTATAAAAGCTTGTTTGTGCTGGATCTTTTCTGCAAATGGTGGTAACTGATTTGTTGGAGAACACTGTGACCTGGAATATTTTTGGTTGAGTGCTGTATGCGTCGTAAAATAACATGTTGTTAGTTAAAACTTAAATAAGAATATTATTTTCCGTATTCTGATTCCTTTATTATTGTTACAATGATTTTGTATGGGCTGCTAAGAACTTGATGCTTGTTAAAACTGGTCCTAAAAGAATTCTTTTGGTTATTAATAGGATTTGCGTGGATAAACGATGTGGGACATTTCAGATCTTCTAATAAGACTTATACAGGATAAGCTCCACAACGAATAGGTTGGATAATTATGTGAACTTCTTATCTGGGCCGTCTTCTCACTCAAGGTTCACGCCTCAGAGTGCTGCTAATGCAAATGAGAAAATTGGAAGTAGTAATTCGTACTTGGCCAATGGACATAATGGAGGGAATTCTAATAGGCATCACGTCCCTAATTTTCACAATGATCCTACCAGCAACAGCTTAAAAGAAACAGAGATGGAGAAGTGAAGATGTTATCCAATATGTCTGGACTGGACAAGCAGGTACTGAGTTACAATTATTATATATGTGAAAGATGTTCTGCTGAAATGGCAACAATGGAGAATTTCCTGCAGTTTCAGCAAGACTCCATTCCATTTAAAATCCGGGCAAAAATAGGCTTTGCTACTCATCCGCGAAGCATTGCAGAGAGGGTAAGTCTATATAACCATTCCAAGACAATTACAAGTTCCAAACTAAACCAAATTTAAATATTCCCAGTTCATCACTCTCGGAAGTTGGATAGCGGTGGTTGTTGTCTACTTTAAAGACCTCCAAAAAGAAGTGCAGGTATAGCAAAAATTATATCATATACAAGCTCACATGAATCACTTACTAGTTGTCTGATTCAACTAATATTAGCATTTTGACGCAGACACTCAGCCAGACTCGATCCAAGACATATCCGAATAAGAGGAAGTTAAGCACCGCATGCTTGAGCAGCTCCATAGGTGTTACTTAGAATCTTAGATCACAGGCAAAATGGTATGTAAAAAATAAAAGCAGATGAGAATCATTGGTGCAAATTGTTGTGTATAGTTGACACTTGACAGGGATTATACAGAAGTTATCACAGAGAAAAAGCTTGACTTACCTCTATTTTGAGGCAAAACTTCAAACTTGTGCGCTTGAATTATTAATAAACATGTTGTAATACTTGAGACTATACCAAGTACATTTAATACTGAAAACGAAATCGTGATATATGATGTGTGCCATCTTTACGAGTCCTTTTGAGTTTTTGGTGCTTCTTCTACGTGGAGTTTAGCTTTATATCATGTTTTCATTCATGCTGCTGGATCTGTAATGTGTTTCCAGAGTAAGATATTAAAAGCTACTGTTAAATTTTATTTTATTCTCAGCAATTAACATGTTCTGAGTCAACATATCAGTTGCTGCCTTCAGTGCTTTTATAACTAAATGAATACTGTCAACTGTGAAGACTGAAGAGCGAAGTTCTTTTTTTTTTTTTTTTTTGGAGAATGCATATTTCGTTAGCAGGTATCTCTGTCTTGATATCCGCCTTGTACCTTGCTTTCATGCTAAAAAAAGGTCATTTGGTTTTGAGGTCTGTTAAACTCCCATCTGGTGATATTACTGGACAGCGAAATCAGTAAGTTTGTCCTGACTTTTAACCAGTTTTGTGTGTCCAAGTGAAAACCTTCTTTTGAAAATATATGTCCCTAGTTTCTTGCTTAAGAGAATTCACATGAGTGTTCACTTTCTTACTCTCTTTTGTGTGCAGCCTCCCAGAAACAGACTTGACATATCACCCCTACCTGGTTTACATCAGCAACATTTTGGAATAAGAATGATCACAGGAAATTGGTAACGGGCACCAAAACTCACCAGGAAAAACTCCATTGATTTCAACTTTTAAACCAGTAGTACTTCAATTAAGAATTTAATTTATTTCTTTTTCACCATTTTAATTGGTTTATCCTAGGAAAATCGATAGCCAGACATCCGGAGCTCCCAATGCTGGTTTCGTGTGGTGAGCATCAGGGTGAACAATTGTTCTTGTAGACACTGCTCTTTTATTAACTTGATTGTTTGTTTGGAAGAATTGCCTTTTTTTTCTTGGTTCCTAGCACATCGATTACAATTTAAAATCATAATTCATAATACAATTGTTTAACATAACTTTCTCTACAGTCCTGGACAGGTACTTGAGTTTTGGGATACTGAGTCTTGTCAACTACTTTCCGTGGTATGCTATCAGGCCGACTTAAAAATGATAATTGTATGTTATCTTTTCACTTCTGGTGGAATTGTCTCAGGGGGGCTTAGAATATCTCAGGGGGGCTTAGAATGTGCAGGGTGTAATTATTTGTTTATAGTCGCATTCGATCTTGTTGGCATTTGTATTGTAGCATGGTAGACTTTGTTCATTATCAAGTTTTACTTGGCAAAAGCCCGTATGGATTATTTGTGGTCATATATGGTCTCATGGACCATAATATCAACTATGTATAGACAAGCTACCACTTGCAAACGGTTTTAGCATTCTAGAGACACTCTTTTGAACTTAATAACAAGATGTGAAAAGTTCATGTCTGAGTGCTTAATATTGTTATGTTTGTAATTATTTTCTCAAGTAGCCTGTTATGCAGAAGGAAATAGTTTATACGACTCTAGTGTGATTTATAAAGTTTACAAGTCAATCCCTGTTTAGGTGTTTAGGAACTAAATTCTTCGAGATATTTGCTTTTGATACCTAAGTTTAAGAAATTTAATTCAGCTTAATTTGCGTTATGTTGGTATTGTACTGTATAGATTATATCCAAACCGAAAAGAACATTTTCGAATAAGAAATCACAAAGAACACCCTGCATAAAGATACTCATAGTTGAAGAAATGTCAAAAGACATGCATGAAGAAATATGTTAACGGGGCTTGACTCCATTTCATGTCAGCCTCACAAACAAGTCACTCAAGAAATTCTTCCTATTCTAATGTGGCCATGGATTATTGCCACCAACAACACGAGTCATTTGAGATTTAAAAACTAGATGACATTTGTCCATATCCTGAGTAGAATGATTATGTAGATGTTTATGAGATATGTTTGTCACACAACAACCGGTATTAAATATAAATCATCTCAAAGAAAAAGGTTCAGTGGAAGTGCAAGAAAGAAAAAAGATGGCTCTCATTCGACAAAATTTCACATATAAGAAGTGCTCGCCAAACCAAACAGTTCCAAGATGCATTGCAATAATTATGTTCAATCAATGAGTTATTCCTCAGATTTTTCCAGGAATCAAATTCTATGTTTTCCAAGCAGCAGTGCAATTTGCAGTCCATCCCCTCGGTTTTCAAGTACAAAGTGGTATGACTACTGTTCTTAGACCTGCCAAGGTGGTAGATAGCTAGTAACAAATTTGCTGGTTCACAGAAGTAGTTTCAATTAAAGAATGCTTCCCAGACTGAACAGGTCAGTAGCTGGGACAAAAGAACATGTGGATTTTCCAGTCCAACAAATTGTAGAGCTGAGGATAGGCCTTATTCAAACAAACACGAATAATGGTACAAAAATCTAGTCTGTCCAACTCCCATAACATTAAGACTGTTACCAAGTGCATTAAGTACCGAAGATGATCATGGAGAGCATGAAAACGATGATACACGTGAATCAAGTGAAGTAGGAAAGGGGATTGCACGGAAAGTGTATGGAAATTTTGGTGGACATAGTCACATAGAAGGAGGGATGGGACTCTGCTCTCTTCTCTTCTGTGTTTTCCAATGGCTATATCGGTGATGAAAGTTAATACCACAAATTTGAGAATGAATATGCTGATGAAAATCTTAATCCTAACTTATGTCTTAGACTACTTTTAGGCATTCTTGGGATTACAGAAACAAGTATGAAAGCCCCTATTCTCGGTCCTTCGGCTGTGCAGTGCATCTTATTCACCCGAGTCATCAGCATGCCGAGAAGCCAAATGCGATCGACTATGTGCAAGGTGGGCAATGATGGCATCTAGTGCAAATTGTCAAGAGAAGAGAATGTGGAGAAGCACTAGTACGTCCGGGAAGTTGCTCTTTATTCCAGATATTAAGAAATCCGTGGGACCAGAGGAAGATTACAATCATAAACAAGAGGCTAGGGGATCCACGTCATGCCTTAAGTTTTAATTCAAGTGGCATTGAGAGTTGCAATGCTATATCTTCTACTATTGATGGTTCAAAGCTTGATTTAGAAGTTTCCGATCCTAAAATGAAGAACAATGAAAGCATGAAGGAGGTACCTAAGGCAAAAACTGTGAAATTAAAATCAAAGGGAAGAGTAGAGTAAATCCAAGTTTGTTTTTCTCACCGAACTGAAATTTTCGTACATAAAGATTAAGTCAACCCAGTTTTGTCATTAGAGCAACGGGTTCCCTATTCTAAATCCCTAAAATATAGCAAAATAATGATTATCTAAAATATAGGAAACTGAAAATTTGTTTTATGGACAATGGTATTCCTATATTGATTTCCTATATTTTCAAAAATATATTTAATTAGTTTTTTGAAATTTGAAAAGCCAACTGTTATAATTGTACTTTAATTTTTGAAGTTGAAATATGTATTTTTACATTTTATAAAATATAATAAACAAATGGTTACCTAAAATTCATTTCTATATTTTTTATTTAAATATTCTAAATATAATTTTATTAAATACTAGAATTTTACAACAATTTATGTGATTTTTTCCAACTACTTAAACATCCTTCATTTACCCAATATTAAACTTTAAATCATTAACATGTTATAATAAAATAATAAATTAAATAACAAAACAACAAACTATGAATATACTCCATGATCACCAAGATCCCCTTGCCACTAGTTGAGCAACTAATTTTTACAATATGAACAACATAGATTTGCAATAAGAGTTTACAACTCAAACTATGAATTCTCTATATATAATATACATATAATATATATGTAAGTTCAAAGAGAATTGTATCAAAAGCTTTTCAAGAAAAAGTATGGAGAGTTGGTGTTCATTAGTCTCATTTGGAAACGAAAGCCAATGTTATATATAAGAATACAACAAACGGCTAGTTTGGAGTGGTTTGGAAAAGTACTGTTTATAAAACAACACTTACTTCAAACTTTAAATGTTAATAAACTTAGTCTGAAATATAAGAGATAAAGTTTTAAAATGTTTAGTAAAAACACCTCTTATAATATAGGAATAATATAGAAGTAGTTATAGTTTAAAAAAGTTTGAATAAATTAACATTAATTCCTATAATTAGGAACAACGTTTTAATAAAAAAACATTGAGCTTAAGCATATATATTAAAACGTAATATATAAAGTAATTCTTTCAATTTCATTCCAAGACGAAGTCCTATTCATTCTCCAAGAAATTCGAACTTGTGGTAAATCAGTAACATAATTCTGGCCGAAGAAAATAGCTTGCTGTAATGATGTAAACTTTAGTAGAAACTTTCGTAATAGCTTGCTGTTATAAACATGCACATAAGGTTAGTCCTGAACACAATATAGCTTGCCATTTTGGCTCATCAATGGTTGCAAGACATCTTTGCAGGCTGTTATGATATCCTGATAGGCTGAAAATATAGAAAGCTTTAAATCTTTGCCTTTCCATATCATCAACCAAGTTAATTGAAAGTATACTTATATATAGCAAACACATATATATGCTTATGATATATCAAGTGATTTAATCATATAATGGTAAGCTGAATACAGTAAAATTAGTAAGAACTTAAACTATTAGCTTTTGCTGTATATAACATCAAAACACTCTAGGATGACAATCTCCCCCTTTTTTATGATTATATATCAATGTGATTGAGGTAAAAGTTCCCCCTTAATTATTGATCAATACTTCCTGCAAAACAACATTAGATAATAGCACATGAAATATTACAATGCAACATTTGTATTCATAATCAAAACATCATGCTAACAATCTCCCCTTTTTTAATGATGACATACTTGAATACGTTGGAGAGATAATGTTGCTCCCTCCAAAATAATGCTCCCTCTGATTTAACATAATATCTCAACATATAATCAGGTTAACATATATCATCATATGCAATAAGATATAGACATGAATCATCTCTACATAAAACATTAGTTGATAAATCCAGAAGAACTACAATTTAACATTTATGTAGTGTAAATGAGTTCCATTGAAATTTCATTCATTACCGGCAGCATCTTATTTTTCATACCGATTTGAAGAACTCTTCTCCTACATAAAAAAGAGAGCTTCCTCGTTCTCTTCAATTTGTAGTGAAATAATAGTCGAGAACAAAAAATCTTCATTTTGATCTAATTAACATGTTTAAGTAGATGTCTGTGAACTATCTAACTTTAAGAAAATCAAAACATTAGTTGCAGACTTGCAGTAGTGCTTACTAAACATAGATATGTTGATTGATTTTTCCACAGTTTGATCTTTATTCCACATTTGACATATACCGGTCACCTAAAAATAGGTGGAACTAGACTGTTAAATGAGTACCGGACACATCAATATCTAGGTTGATAGGTAACTTTTTTTAACGGGGGTGAATTATTGATTCATATAATTAATTTGTTTCATGTCTCCTTCTGTTACCCTTTTAATTAAGTTTATAAAGAATGAGGGTATATAGGTATTTTCACAGTAATTTTTGGACAATTTTACCCCGTTTTTGTGTTTTATTATATGTAAGGAGATTTAGCTAGTTTATAATAGGTTTAGATTTTTTTTATTTACAAATATGGTAATTTAATTATCTTAATAAATTACAAATAATAAAAAGAATATCGCATGATTTATCACTTTGTCTTCGAATATAAAATCATTCATATGCTAATGAATCATTCATATGTTAATGAAATATGTTAATGAATTTAATAGGAGATCAATTTTGATGATCATTTAATTGTTGACCTTATCAAAGAAACAAGATGTTGGATTCTCCCGTTGCTGAACAAACACATCATCAAAACACTTGTGGTCCCTATAAGTGTATCGGATCTTGTTGGACAAATATATGCATTGCAAGAACAAACATATAGACCAATAATAGGATCACAAAGTTGATAGATTGGTTAACACTTCAGGAGCTAGACTACTATCTTCATAAGGATCTTAGTAGGAAAATCATAGGCACTAAAGATGGAAAATTTGTTCCATGTAGTCTTATTGATTTGTTTGACTATTTTGAAGAAAATGGTGCACATTTAGAGTGTAACTATAGACTTCATGGTGCAAGTAAGAAATAATTTTCGGGGAATGTTGAAACTATGTAAAAATGAGATCGACATATGTAGATGGCGAATCTCGACAAAGATTTTCTTTCGACAACTATAGTCATGTGGTGGTTAATGAAGAAAATGAACAAGATGTTATTAAAGAATTAAAACAACATTGCAACAGAAAAAACCTTTGCATGGAATAGTGTGAGCAAGTAAGGCATTTGAGAATTTTAAAGGAGAAGTAAGTAACATGATATTAGAATCAATTGCTTGTACATATTTCTTGTAAATCTTTATTATTGATATTCATATTATATTTATTTTTTTAGGATATTTTTTATCAGGACTTAAATAAGAACGCACCTAATCATATTATCTTGATAGTGGGATATGGAGTTTATGATGGTGTAGAATATTTTAAATCAAGAATACATGAGGATCATATGGGCAAGAAAGGGCTTTTGTTATATAGCAATGAGTAAAATTCGAGAATTCGCATATATTCAAGGCAAAATCTTTTGCATGGGAGCTCAACCTCCTAAAAAGGCAATGGAATTTTATGTCGACGAAACCGAGCAATTGGCAAAGGTAAATGCCTTATATTTCAAATTTCATTTCTATTAGCTGCTAGCACTTCAAAATATTCATTCAAAAATAATACAATACTAGTTGGTAGTTTAAAACTGCAAGCTGCCTTGATCATGATTTCTCCTTTCTATAAATTATACAGTAAATTAATTTTTCAAAGACGAGCACTGGAAGGAAAGGTTGTTTAGTACTGTAACTTGGACTTAGATGCTTCTTTTCTATATAAATAATTTCACTTAATTATGCAGGCTCCACTCCATACGCTGTAACGGTTTAACAAATTCAACAATAAATCCATAACACTAATTAACATTTAAGAAATTATTTTTTTTGCACGGTAATGGTGTTTAATCATATATTTTCTTTCTGGGAAGTCGGTTTGAAACAAAGTTTTACTTTACATCTTTTATACCTTCTCATTCAGAAGTTAGTGGAGAGATTTAACAGAAAATATACGACACCATCCAGATGTTGCCGAAGTGAAAGTGGTCAGTTGACATATTGTCTCCATGCGAATATTATTTTTATTCCTGGTGATCTAGTAAGTTCTGTTTCTAAACATTTGAACTTATTTATTCTATGTAACTGACTAGTTACTTGAACTCGCAAAATTAATGTTTGCTCTGAATAAGTAGGAGGATTATGCTCGCACTCCTAGTGGTATTAAGATTAAACTGAAAAAGGAATCGTTTGGTCTTTTTATTTTAAATAACAAGTAAGTTTTTTGTAAAGTTTTTTTACTAGTTACAGATAAAACTCTTATTAATCATGTATATTAAAAGGTTTGCATGATTTGCAAGAAGGATGGTAAAATACATCAAACTAATGTATAAGGTTTTTGGCAAGGTAAACTATTGTTAACATTGAAACTTTTTAAAGCAAATTAAAACTTGGATTGTGTTTGTATCAATTTTATGTTGTGGTGTATATTAGGGGCAACAAGATCTTTGGCTAGAGAATTTTCAGTATAGTTTTTTTGGATTGCACTTGGTGAGGAAAATTATTTATAAGAAGTTACTTGTTATTAGTTTTGACAGTGCGTTTAAAATGTATTGTTATTTTGATTACTAGATTGATGATAAGATTGAAGAGGGTCTTGAAGATCTCGATATATCTATTATGAACTTTGCTATTCGTTATAAAAATAATAAAATCTTTGTCTGAAGTGTTAAAATAATATAAGCTAAACTTATTTTATTATTTTAATTATCTAAAATGTTCTTGAAAATATCTAACTTAGTCCTTTGAGTTTTTGTCTTTTGAATTCTTGTATTTTTACCTTTCATGTTCTGAGAGAGTTACTAAATTTAAGTAAAGTGCATGTACTAGAAACTTTTTAGGACGTTCCATGTAGTGCTACAAATGGGACAATCTTCCAAGATTTGTAATCATAAAAAAATTATCAAATCATTTTGAGTGAAATACTTTTGTGAGTTTATATCTCTTTTGTGTGAGTAAATTGTGTGGATTATTGGAAACAAGTTTCTTCACTTTAATCTCTAACATTTTATACATTTATATTCCTACATGAAGTTGTTTCATCTTTCACTTTTATATATAATTAAATCATGATATATTTTATGTTTTTCATGTGCTAGCTGCTTGGTTGACTCGGTTATAAATGATGGAGATGAAGGAACATTTAGTAGATGGTATAAGTTAATAAAAATTGCAAGTATGAAATAAACATTTTCTCACATCAAAATAAACTATAAAATTTAATTATTATATGTTGCCTATTTCAGGGAAAGAGGATTTGGATGGAGTTGAGTAAGCAGTACGGAAAGAAGAAAGGTAAAAAAAATAATATAAAAGTCATACCTCATACGTTAGTTGCATATTTTTAAATGACTTTTTGACGAGCGAACTTGACATGTGTTCCTTGTTGGCCTTTTAATCTTAATCATGATCATGATGGATGCATGCATTCGGTATTTTTGATAAATAATATGTCGTAATTATGTAACTGGCAGTAAGCAAAAGAGGAGGTGATGGCTGCTGAAAGGGGACGGTGACTGCTCGAATGATTAATATGATGACATTTGAGCTAAAATGGTATCTTGTAAGTCTATACCTAGTAAAACCTGATGATATTTGGAAGACGGCTGTTACTGTAATCCAAAACCATGATTTATTAGTGCTCTTTTCTGGGGTTCTATTTAATTGCTATCTCTTTTGGTTACTTTATATATAACTATGTATGTAAGATGATGTTGAAGACGATGTTCCAAGTAATGTTTATATAACTTTCATGTCAAATGTCTTCGTTGCATCCTTTGTTCCTAAAACCTGATACGACGGTTGTTCTTGTAATTCAGAATTATATCTTTCTAATTTAAGGGTTAATATATGGAATTATCTTTAAATTTTATCCCCAATCCCTATATCATAGACCTAAGGATAATGTTGTCTACTGGTCGGGAACATTGAACAAGTGCTTTTAGGTAAATGGAGTTTTAACTTGAAGATTTGCCTACATATCCATTTATTTTCCATGACTTCAGCAATTTTGATTATTCCTTTAGTCATTAAGAAGCTGAAAATAATATTCATATGCATATTGTAACCAAAAGAAATAGCTATTATATAGAATCCCATAGAATAACATTAATAAACAAATGCAACTAGTTTGTCTATAAGATTGCGAAGTCTTTAGTCTAGGTGAGATTCCAAACACTGAAAAGAACAAGTAAAGTACGTACGGAACGAAAACCTTGGTGTTTGCTCAAACCTATGATTAGCATAATAAAAATCTCAAAGTAGATGTTTTGCAACTACTATGATATGGGTTTGATTAATGTTCTGTCTTTCTTCACCATAAAACAATCTATTCTTCTTTCTTCGCCATGAAACAATCTATTCTTCTTATGCCATACATTCCACAAAAGCACCGAAAAACTTTGAACACGGGAAATATTTTTTGGTCACAAACACAACTTATTTGTTGACTGTTATCATATGGAAGTATATAAATAGAATTTAGATTAACACAACTGTATGGTTACCTGAGTATTCATTTTTTTGACAAACAAGGAATTTTATTAACTTACATCAACCAAAATTACAGACTTAACTCCAATGGGAACATAACTCCGATCGAAAATCCAATCTGGAAGAGACATGCAAAAACACAAATCACAGCCAGGACAAACCCCTGAACAAACACTACACCTGGAATGGAAACAAATAAATGAGCTAAACAAATAGCCGCTTATGTTTTCAGACTGTTTAAAATCATGAATTTCGAAATTCTTTGAATTAAACAAAGATTAAAATGGCTTCCCGATCAATCAAACCTGCACCAATCTTGGAACCATTAATATCACAAATGACCTTCACATACGCACCGCCTGTAGTCCAATGTTCAGAAACACCCCAGCTATCTACATGCCGAAAACCAGCTATAGACATGCCGAAGGTGAAAGATCTCATAAGATGAACAAATTTTAGTTGTGAAAAGGAAGCTCTTGCAATATCTGACACCAGCCCAAATCCAATGCATGAATTATAGATCTCCCACAAAACCACATAAATTATTTTCAAAGTAGCCATGAACAAAACACATACCAACATCAAAAAAACATACCTTAACATCCCAATAAAAAGGGTAACAAGCCAGATACATGCCAAAAGGCGAGACTAACGCCAAAAGGCGAGACTAAAAACCACAAATTCAAAGACCTCGGAATGACACCAAATTTTGGTATGATGTTAAAGAGGAGAATTTGAATCTAAAGGTATTTTTTATTTGTGGAGTCGGACTCAAAACCAAGATAGATCTGAGAAATAAATTCTAGATGTTTGGCTTTGGTTCGATTTTTATTGAAAGACTGGAACAAAAACAAAAAGGGGGGATTAGATGATTGAGAGGAGGACTGGAGGATGGTTTGATGGGGGAAACGAAGCTTTAGATGGAGAAAAGGGGTTGGTATCTAAGTTAAAAATCATCTATAGACAGAAGAATCGCAAGAGAGTTGACTCCCCTAGGTCACCTGAGTATTCATTTAGTTACTAGTAAAACTGTATATTTAAAAAGCTATAGCTTTGTGAAGGAGGGTACAAAAATGTTTTGCTAAACAACATCCACCTTATCCCAAAGACATGCAAAAATAGACCGAGGCGCATTATATAGCATTAACATTATATAGGAAGTGGAAGAGGTGGTAATTAAATAGAAATCCAAAGATTAGCGTCTACTCCCTTTGTCCCACTTATTTCTTTACAGTTTTTTTTCACTGCTTGACACGCATTTTAAGACTCCTAAAAAGTATAGTTCCATAACTTATTTTAAAAATTTTCTTTTTTTTTTTGTATACAAATAGAATTGTTCTATTTTTATACAAAAAAAGAAAATTTTAAAAATAAGTTATGAAACTATCCGCAAAATGCACCTTAAAATTCGTGCCAGAATTACGTCCCCCAAGGTAAAGAACCAAGGGGGACAGAGGAAGTATATAGTAGCACGATAGAGTTCTGATTACAAGTTTAACTTGATGTCAACAATTTCAAGCGTATATAGATAAACAATTCATACAAAAGAAAAATTCTTATAGTCACCGTTTTTGAAATGCTTCACACCACTCAGAAATACTATAGCTTAATGAAATAATATAATCAAGCCGAATTTCTGTTAGACATTCGCCACAGTTTAATTCCAAGCATCCAGCCAATAGCAGGGCCGTTTCATACTTACATGAATATCGTCTGTCTGTCAGATCTGATAAATAAATTATAAAAATACAGTAGAGAGGAGTCTTCTTCGGAATCACTTCAATTTCCTCGAGTTCGTCCATACATTCCTTAATGCTGGGGCATATGCTATATGAAAACTTGATTCCTTAATTTTCTCAGATGTCACGGGGATTTGAAGTCATCACCACCTGGCTGTCTGGTGGCTTGGGCACCGTCTTCACCCCCTTCTGCAACAACAGTAGCATTAGCTCATCAATACATTCTTCATTATTCAATTTTATCACAGTGAAGGCCTAGAGGGTCCATGTGGTTACTAGTGCTCTATTTTCAGTTGCCACAACGTCATCGACTAAAATATCATAACTGAACCGAATAACTGATAAATCTGTGTTATTGAGCTTTGCATAGTCACCTTTGCAGAAGATGGACAAAACCAATTTATGTGGACGTCCTGTATAAAAAAAGGTCTCAACTACACGAGCTGTTACAAGAAAGCACAGTTACACGTGATGTAGATAGTCACATTATAGATGCAATCAACAGAATAAATTAAAAAGCATGGAGTTTAATTTCTGAAAACTCTTGCAGGTTACTTTGTAACACAACTCAATAGTTAAAAATACAAGTAATGCCAAAATCAACATCCAGCTTTGAATCAGATTTGACATGCCAATAAACACACGTATAAAATAAAAAATGTGAAGTTCTTTGCTAATTTAAAGTCACGAGACTGATAAACCTTGTTTAAATTTCTTTCAATATAGTCAAATACTGTATAAATCACACGGTAACACAAGAACACATATAAATATTTAACTTGTCCACTGGATATTTCCTTTTCTTATCTTTCCAAATTCGTGTGTAAACTTTTACAGAAATATAGAAAAGATATTAAATTATAGGGCATACGAATATAAACCAACAAAACTCAACACTGAAGGAGAATGAAATCTATAAAAAGATGTATCATAGAATAAAGATAAATCATAGATAAAAATACAAAATTCAAAATTGTAAACAGAGATGCAGAGTTGCTTATAATTTTGGTGACAAGGAGAGTAAAAAAGACGAGACGAAGAAGTAGAAAAGCCAAAGAAAGAATTAACCTGCCTATTTAATCTAAACCTGGAAGCGAGGGAATGGCCCATACCCACCTCAACCCCAAGGTATCAAATCTTATACCTTGTAGGATTGAGACTTTGAGGTACGGGTTTAAGGATTAAAAAATATACAACCAAACAACAGGTACATGTTTAGAGTACACAAATCTCATACCTATCAGTGTACCAAAAGTCGCCTAAGTATACTAATAATATGGCATGAGTAGATAAATTCTAGTAAACTACGCAAAAGAGGTAGTAACTAAAAAAGATTCCAGTAAATAGCACTAATAAAACAGAAAACTTTTGGATTAGAATAACAGTTGTCTACCAAATATCATCGAGTTTTAGTAGGGCAGAATGCATTAAAGGCATCCAAAAGGGAAGTTATAAAGCATAAGGCTCCAACATCGTCTTACATAGATGGTTGATTAGTTAAACAGATAGACATGTAAGGGCTCTACCAGAAGGGACCATCAATTTTTTGAGAGTGAATGTAGAGTGGCATCACCCAGAGATGGGTTAGGGACTTAGGGTAGAGGGTGGACAAAAATAACAACATATTCTAAACAACAACCGTTCTTATGCTGTCCGGTTTTAGTAGATGGGGTGTTGAGCAGGCAAGCGGGCTTTAAAACGGACGGTGTAATGAATACCAGCAACAACCTTCTTGTATGCTTACCAAACCAACATATTAGTCTGTGCCCTCGATAGAATTATAGCTTAAATCACTTCCAAGCTTTCAACTTTTATGTTAAATCTTCTCGGGTAGCTTGACACGGGTACAGGTCATCCGATTTTCATAGATAACAAACATGTAACCCTATCAACTTCAACACATTCACTTTGACGTAAAACTTCCCATCCAACTCCTCATCATCTGAAAATAGCTTAAAATGTTTAAAAGGCAACTCATATACTGGAATTGGCTTTTTCTTCTCCTCCTACCTTGTCGATATATGTGATTGTCAAATTTATAACTACTAGTATAAAGAAGGTAACAATATTGTATGAAATTAAGATACTCTCATTGAATAAGATAAAAACTAGATACAAGAATTGAAAAATAAGATATTATCTGTTAACTCGAATAACTTGTAGAAGGGGGGGTTGAATACAAGTTATATAATCGTGTCTGATTTTTGCTTGATTGTATTAACAAGAATAAACGAATGAATCAAACTTTGTTTGTATTAAAATAATCAAATACAAACTCTACCAAAGGTGTACAATACCTTTAGCAGCTGCTGACAATACAAATCTCTCTCTCTGTTTGTTTCGAACTCTCGAATACAAATCTTACGAACTCACACGCTCTGTTAGGACAATCAGATCTTGGCACTGCGAATTTCGATACAATAAATTAACGAGTACGAATAGAAAAGTCACCTTGTTAACGGTTGATTCCACGCTCTTCTATTGTATTCCCAAATTCCCTTGAGTGAAGTGTGGCCTTCGTCTTCTCAAGTTAACCTCTCTTCTTGCTCCTGGGTGGCTACAAAATTTTTTCGACCAGCCCCCAGCAAGAAGAGAATAGGAATATATATAGGCTACAATAGGGATCATGGATAATTAGGTTGGGCCTTCTAATTACATCTTGAGCCTAGCCCAATGTAATTAAATATTAATTCAATCCACTAAAGAATTAATATTTGCACTACCTTTCCTAATACCGTAATTTAATTAATTAATTCGGTTCCAATATTATTTGCTTATTAAATTCCCCATGTTTAAAATATCGCATGTCCATTAATTAAATAAATTACTGATAATTCATTTAATTAATATCTTTTATCCTTGATTATCCACTCAACCTTTATTTAATTATGCCGGAATAAATCCACCTGCAGGGTTTCACATAATTAAATCTTTTTGAGCTTTCAAGGGGACATCATTAACCCGAATATTATCAGGACATGGATTCCTTCAATAAATAATATCCCACCATATATATTATTTCATCACCCAAAATATAATGAAATAAATCAAAAGAATTATTTCATATATAAATCAAAGCATGTAAATAATATATACGTGTCAATTATTATTTCCGGATTAAGAACCTAAGCATTAATAATAACATAGAATCTTAGTTCACCTTCTTAATCAGTATAAGGGAACAATTCTAAATTTGATCCTGTTCAATATACACAAAGTATACTAGTATTATTTATTAGTCAATATGAACTAATCTAAATAATACTACAGCCATTCCAGTGGATTGTCTAACTCCACCTG
Source organism: Saposhnikovia divaricata (assembly GCA_036435485.1). Classification (NCBI taxonomy): domain Eukaryota; kingdom Viridiplantae; phylum Streptophyta; class Magnoliopsida; order Apiales; family Apiaceae; genus Saposhnikovia; species Saposhnikovia divaricata. The sequence continues at coordinate 136,152,431 of CM071599.1, read as the reverse complement.
TGCTGTGAACATTATTATATTATATAAACCGTATTTAATAATCTAATATTCTGTATCCCATTTGATACTAGATTATTCACAATATATAATATTTAGACAACATGTAAACATTTAAATGATTCTCAATTAAACCGGCCAGAAATAAATGTAAATACTTCAAATAAATATTTTCAGTATACACAACAATCTCCCACTTATACTCAAAATATTCTATGAGTATATCAGTGTTTATTTAATCCACTATTACACAGAAAGCTATGTGTCCATCCATCTGACTCCTATCGCTTCCACATGCCTGTCAAAAACCTTGGTTGGCAAACTCTTTGTGAAAGGATCTGCCCGGTTGTCTTCTGATGATATGTGAGCCACAACTATATCTCCTCGCTTTACGATTCCTCGTATGAGATGATACTTACGTTCAATATGTTTAGCTGCTTTGTGATCTCGCGGTTCCTTCGAATTTGCCACAGCACCAGTGTTATCACAATACACTGTGAAGCTCCTAGGCAAATTAGGTACCACATCCAAGTCCAAAAGGAAGTTCCTGAACCATACAGCCTCCTTTGCAGCCTCAGAGGCCGCCACATACACGGCTTCCATGGTAGAGTCTGCAATGCATTTCTGCTTTACACTCCTCCATATAACAGCTCCACCTCCCAAAGTAAAAACATATCCCGAGGTCGATTTCCTCTTATCCCTATCTGATTGGAAATCTGAATCAGTATATCCCAAAGGAAATAGATCTGAGGCCTTGTAAATTAACATATACTCCTTAGTCCTTCTCAGGTACTTGAGTATAGTTTTTACTGCACTCCAATGTTCCTGACCTGGGTTCGACTGATATCTACTAACCATGCCTACAGCAAAGCAGATGTCAGGCCTCGTACATAACATAGCATACATTAAGCTTCCACATGCCGAAGCATAAGGAACTGCTTTCATGCTCTCTATATCCTTAGGTGTCGAAGGACACTGCTCCTTGGATAGAGCCACTCCATGCTTAAAAGGTAGAAAACCTTTCTTAGAGTTCTGCATGTTAAAACGAGCCAATACTTCATCAATGTAGGGCTCTTGAGATAAAGCCAACATCCTTTTCTTGCGATCCCTTATTACTTTGATCCCAAGGATGTATGCCGCTTCACCTAAGTCCTTCATTTCAAATTGTTTGAACAACCATGCCTTTATTGATGACAACATCTTAACATTGTTTCCAATGAGTAAAATGTCATCTACATACAGTACTAGAAAAACCACTGCATTACCCTCACTTCTCTTATACACACATGATTCGCTTGGACTTTGATCAAATCCATATGACTGGACTGCCTGATCAAAACGAATATTCCAGTCCCTAGAAGCTTGTTTTAGTCCATAAATAGACCTCTTAAGCTTACAAACAAGATGCTCTTGGCCTTCCTTAATGAATCCTTTTGGTTGTTGCATATAGATGGTTTCCTCAAGACTTCCATTAAGGAAAGCTGTCTTGACATCCATTTGCCAAATCTCATAATCGAGATGAGCTGCTATAGATAAAAGAATCCGGATCGACTTAAGCATAACAACCGGCGAAAAAGTTTCCTCATAATCGATCCCTTCTTTCTGAGTATACCCTTTCGCAACAAGTCGTGCTTTCCAGGCTTTCACCTTTTTGTCAGATCCTCTTTTCTTCTTGTAGATCCACTTACATCCAATGGGTTTTACACCTTTGGGTGGTTCCACGAGCTCCCAAACTTGATTAGAATACATAGATTCCATCTCAGATTCCATTGCCTTTTGCCAAAGATCTGCATCTTTATCTAGAATTGCTTGTTCGTATGTCCTGGGATCCTCATCATGTTCACCAGAGACCAAGTCCGAGGACTCTCCCAAAAACATGAATCTATCAGGTTGTTGAACAACCCTCCCACTACGACGAAGCACCGGTGTGGTATTAGTGACAGGTTGTGCATTTTCTTGTGGTTGATCTACTTGTACTATTGGCACTTGGGGATTATCTGTCCCTCCCACTAGTTCCTCTAAAACGATACTACTCATGGGTTTGTGTTTCATTATATAGTCTTCTTCTAAGAATCTAGCATTGGTACTAACAATGATATCTCGATCCCTAGGACTATAAAATGAATAACCTTTCATTCCCATGGGATAGCCTACAAACAGCCTTACTTCTGTACGAGATTCTAACTTGGTCGCGTTCTTGTTCAGCACATGTGCTGGACAACCCCAAATCCGAATATGTCTTAGACTTGGTTTGCTACCAGTCCACAATTCTATTGGAGTCTTGGGAACCGACTTAGAAGGTACCAAGTTCAGAAGGTAAGCCGCTGTTTCTATAGCATATCCCCAAAACGACTTGGGTAAATCTGAATAACTCATCATCGATCTAACACTCTCTAAAAGAGTCCGATTCCTTCTCTCTGCTACACCATTCTGCTGAGGTGTGCCAGGTGCAGACAACTGGGATGCAATCCCATTTTCTGATAAATATTCCCTAAATTCTCCAAGCAAGTATTCGCCACCACGATCTGATCGTAGTGACTTGATACATTTTCCAAGATGTCGCTTCTCCGCACTTGCTTTGTACTCTTTGAATTTTTCAAAGCACTCAGACTTACGGCGCAACAAATAAATGTACCCATATCTAGAATAATCGTCAATGAAAGTGACAAAATACTCATAACCTCCTCTTGCTTGGATACTCATAGGTCCACATAAATCAGTATGAACCAATTCTAACACTTCTTTAGCTCTATTCCCCTTTGCTTTAAAAGGCCTATTAGTCATCTTACCTTCCAAGCAGGATTCACAAACTGGAAATGGCTCCACTGCCAACGAGCCTAATGGCCCATCTACTACCAGTCTTTGAATCCTCCTCAAGTTAATATGACCTAATCTTAAGTGCCAAAGATATGTTTGGTTCAATTCAGAAGGTTTCTTTCTTTTATTTGAGCTAGAAAGAATGTTATTAGTTTCCTTATGTTGCAGCATTGGTTGGATAGGATTAATAATATATAAATTGTCTTGCAATGTACCAGAACATATAACTCGTTTATTCATCATAATAGAAACATTACGATCCAAACAAACATTATAACCATCCATGGCAAGTTTAGAAACCGAAATTAAATTCCTTCTAAACGAAGGTACATAAAGACAATTGTTCAAAACCAAAATCCTATCATCGCCAAAAGATAATGTAATTATTCCAACTGCAACTACTGCTACTTTCGTAGCATCTCCCGTGAACACATATATCTCGCCATCTCTAAGCATTCTGGATTGCTGGAACCCCTGCATAGAGTTACAAACATGGTCAGTGGCTCCTGTATCTACACACCAAGTGCTCGTAGATATAGCCGCTATATATGTTTCTGTAACTAGAGAAAGAGACATACCAGTATTGTTTGTCTTCTTAGGAAGAGGACAATCCTGTTTCCAGTGACCTGACTGCTTGCACCTGAAGCACTTGCCCTTAGGCTTTTTCACACCACCTTAAACTCCCACTGCATTAGCAACCTTTCCAGCTTTCTTTGTCTGAGTCTTTTTCTTCTTCTTACCTTTCGGCTTAGATGAAGAAGCTTTCTCGGCCACATTCACTTGAACATTCTGCTTAAAGAGTCCTTCAGCTGCCTGAAGTTCTGTCAGAAGTTCCGCGAGACTATACATCCTTTTGTTCATGGTGTAATTCAAGCGGAACTGCTCAAAACTTTTGGGCAAGCTCATAAGGATGATATCGATCTGGGTTTCCCCATCAATATCAGCACCAAGGATCTCCATCTCATTCAGATGAGACATCATTCTAAGAACATGATCCCTTACAGGTGTTCCTTCAACCATCTGAGTGTTCATTAAAGCCTTCATTGCTACTTGCCTAGCAGCCCTATTCTGTTCTCCAAAAAGTTCCTTGAGATTAAAGAGCATATCTGAAGCAGTGGGCATAGCCTGATGCTGATGCTGCAAAACACCCGACATTGCTGCCAGAATGTAACATCGCGACATCTCATCAGCCTTAATCCACCGCTTATAATACTCCTTCTCACTTTCAGGAGCATCTTCAGCAGGCTGGTCTGGCTTGGGTTCATAAGTACAAAATTTGTACTCCTCAGCAGTCAACACTATGTCCAAATTACGTTTCCATTCATTATAGTTCGGTCCAGTAAGTTTGTTATCCTTAAGTATGGTGAATAGTGGATTAAAGCCCATAGTGATCTAATCCTGAGAATCATACATGTAACACATAATCAGATAGTTGCATAAATCTTAAATCCTATTGGTTTCCTCTAACAATTAATTAAAATTAATGCACTAATATTTAAACACCATAAGTATCTGGTACGCCACGATGGATGACATATATACCACTTAAATTCGTTTAAATATTACTTCGGTCCTATTACTAAATAATACGCCACGTTAGGGTGGACTATATATTATTTTTCATAGCTAAGTGTATACCATTATTAAATCTTAAATTAATAAAAAGACTGGATACCACCATTAAATATTTCAAATCAATAATCGATAATAGGATAATTCCCAGATCGGGGGGAGCATTGTCAAGAGGCATCACTTAAGACCCCTTTCTAGACAGAATCATCCCTTCTCTCAATATTGAAAATCTATATTCAATCAGTGGTACCCTTCTAATTAATCGAATTCTATGAAACTTGGTACGCCACGATGGGTGGCATGTATACCTTTCAATATTCGTAATTAATTTAGGAAGTTTGTTCTAGTAATATCCATAACACTACCTGACACCATAAATCATACGCCACGATGGGTGGCATGTATATAATTTATATTCGTCTCGGTGTTAAATTACATACAAATAATAATGGAGACCATGGGATTTAATTCCTAATTAATTCCCTCACCCACTTAGAATTTTTATTTAAAATTGAGGAATTTTATCTAGATGCATCGCCCTATGTTATTTTTTCGAGGTCTACATGTTATAAAAATAACAATACAAAGAACACATAACATAGCAGCATGCATCATAAAATTAAAGCAATAAATAAAATTAATGTCCATGTCGTCCTAATTATGTTAAACATGCAATTAAAAATTACACACATAATTAACAACACACATAATAATTATTTAAAGCAATAATTAAAAAATTAAATAGCGGAATTAAAATTAAAAATTATAATTTAAATCCACTATTATGGCCCCTTGAAAAAAAATAAATTTCCAGCACCATTCTGCTGAAAAAATCCATTTTCTGCCAAAAATTTGTTGTGGCGCATCTAGAACCTGCATTAGTGCCTGTTTTATCCTGTAACGCAGGACAAGCCTGCGTTACAGGCCCTTTTCATCCTGTAACGCAGGACAGGCCTGCGTTACAGCCATCTGACCAGAATTTTTTTTTTTTTTTTCCGAAGCGCCTGCTTCTGTCTGATCCACCAGATCTGTTCCTTGCTTTTGGACACGAACAGATACACAACAGCAGCCCCATCATGATTTCGCAGCGGAACAAAAACAACTCCGATTTGATTTCCGATCGCACATAATTGTTACAAAATACCCGGATTTTTACATAATCCATCAAACAATTACATACAAAACAGATCTAATACAAAACTAATTTTGTAAATCTATTCTAACACGATCAACCCTCGTGTTTTACAACCACGATAAACCACGTGGAAACCAAATAAAATAACCACGATTAAACCACGTGGGATCCAAACACATAATTAAAATTACATGGCCATAATAGTGGATACTAAACAACCTGCAAAAGATTATTATCCAAGCACACCACTATACACATGCATATATAATTACGACATGGACATCGTATCAAAATTCGCAGAACCAATGAACCAGGCTCTGATACCAATTGTTAGGACAATCAGATCTTGGCACTGCGAATTTCGATACAATAAATTAACGAGTACGAATAGAAAAGTCACCTTGTTAACGGTTGATTCCACGCTCTTCTATTGTATTCCCAAATTCCCTTGAGCGAAGTGTGGCCTTCGTCTTCTCAAGTTAACCTCTCTTCTTGCTCCTGGGTGGCTACAAAATTTTTTCGACCAGCCCCCAGCAAGAAGAGAATAGGAATATATATAGGCTACAATAGGGATCATGGATAATTAGGTTGGGCCTTCTAATTACATCTTGAGCCTAGCCCAATGTAATTAAATATTAATTCAATCCACTAAAGAATTAATATTTGCACTACCTTTCCTAATACCGTAATTTAATTAATTAATTCGGTTCCAATATTATTTGCTTATTAAATTCCCCATGTTTAAAATATCGCATGTCCATTAATTAAATAAATTACTGATAATTCATTTAATTAATATCTTTTATCCTTGATTATCCACTCAACCTTTATTTAATTATGCCGGAATAAATCCACCTGCAGGGTTTCACATAATTAAATCTTTTTGAGCTTTCAAGGGGACATCATTAACCCGAATATTATCAGGACATGGATTCCTTCAATAAATAATATCCCACCATATATATTATTTCATCACCCAAAATATAATGAAATAAATCAAAAGAATTATTTCATATATAAATCAAAGCATGTAAATAATATATACGTGTCAATTATTATTTACGGATTAAGAACCTAAGCATTAATAATAACATAGAATCTTAGTTCACCTTCTTAATCAGTATAAGGGAACAATTCTAAATTTGATCATGTTCAATATACACAAAGTATACTAGTATTATTTATTAGTCAATATGAACTAATCTAAATAATACTACAGCCATTCCAGTGGATTGTCTAACTCCACCTGTGCTGTGAACATTATTATATTATATAAACCGTATTTAATAATCTAATATTCTGTATCCCATTTGATACTAGATTATTCACAATATATAATATTTAGACAACATGTAAACATTTAAATGATTCTCAATTAAACCGGCCAGAAATAAATGTAAATACTTCAAATAAATATTTTCAGTATACACCAACACGCTCACCCACACTTTTTACAATGATATTGAGAGAGTATTTTGTTAAATATAATTGATATGGTTAATATCAGTGTTTAAGTTTTGCAGGGAAAAACAGAGTTTAAACAGGAAGCAGTCAGTGTTTAGTTAAACTCTGACAGTTAGAAGCTGTACAGAGTTTGCTATACGCTGACAATGGAAGCTCGACAGAGTTTGTTAAACTCTGTCTGGAGGAAGCGTCTACTTGTCAACAGTGTTTGAAGAATTATTGAAGATAATTATGGAAGCAATATCTTTGAAGATTGGATAGCTGTCAAAGAGACTGAGTTGACTAAGGAGACGTGTAGCAATCGTAATTGATAACAATTGTATAGCTAATTTATAGGAGTATCAATTATCGATTGTATAGCAGCTGTATATTATATAAATACAATTAGGTTAACCCTAGAAGGGTAATCAATCGTGTAATACAATATCTTTCATTGTAACCTAAGCAGCTCTCTGTGATATTTTACATCACTGAGAGAGAAGTTAATTCAAACAGTTTTTAAAGCTTTTAAAGAACTTATTGTTATTTTCTCATACTTAGTTGATTATAAGTGTGTATTCGGCCTAACAATTGGTATCAGAGCTTGATCTGTTAATTTATTACAGTTTAAGATCCACACACACACAACTATGATCAATGGCAGAAATTCCTCCTCCCACATCAGGCTCTAGTGCTGAGAAGGCTCAACCTGCAACTGTGAGTCGATATGAAACAATCAGGGTTCCTATTCTTAAGCCAGCAGAATACTCAACCTGGAAGGTGAAAATGGCTATGTTTCTGGAAGCTACATATCCAGAATATCTTGACAGAATTTATGAAGGCCCTCATAAGCCTACAAAATTATCTGTTGTTGCTGCTGGACAGGAAGCTAAATCTATTCCAAATGAGAAGAAAGATTTGACTCCTGAGGATATTTCATCCATTGGAAAGGATGCAAAGGTTAGACATCTTCTTCATAGTTCATTGGATAATGTTATGTCTAACAAAATGATCAATTGTAAAACTGCAAAAGAGATTTGGGATGCTCTAGAGGTTAGATGTCAGGGAACTGCTGCAATTAAGAAGAATAGGAGGAACATACTCACACAGGAGTATGAACACTTTGAGGCTAAATCTGAAGAATTAATGACAGAAACCTTTGACAGATTTTGTAAGCTACTTAATGATCTGTCACTGGTTAATAAAGAATATGATCTAGAAGATTCAAATCTCAAGTTTCTTCTTTCTCTACCTGAAAAGTGGGATGTCAAGACAACCACTATTAGAGATAACTATGATCTGGCTGATACTGATATTGATGAGATCTATGGGCTGCTCAAAACTCATGAACTAGAAATGGAACCGAGAAGCAGAAGATCAGGTAGAAAGTCAAAATCTGTTGCTCTAAGAGCTGAAGAAAGACCCTCAAAGAAGGAAGCATCAAGGAAGAAGGCAAAAGGAAAAGCCTTGGTCATTCATTCTGAAAGTGAGTCATCAAACTCTGATGTTGACTCAAATGCAGATGAATCATCTGATTCTGAAGATGATGAGGAAATGATGGAAATGGCTGCTTTGATGGTAAAGACTTTCAAGAAGATGGGTTTCAAGAACTTCAAGAAAGGAAAGAGATTCTCCAAGAATGATTCAAAGTTTGACAGGAAGAATTTCAGAAAATCTGAGAGAAAGGATACCAAATCTGGGAAGAGAGACAAGTCTGAGATTCAATGCTACAAGTGTAAGGAGATGGGTCATTATGCTCCTGAGTGCAAGAAGGGTAAAACTGAGAAGGCACTCTTCACTAAAGGCAGATATTGGGCAGACACCTCTGACTCAGATGAGGATGTAAACTATGCTCTCATGGCTACTACTGTTGATGAAGCTGTAGATTCTGAAAACAAAGTACCTCTAACTACCTATGCTTATAACATTGATGATATAACTGAATTAAGAATATATCTTAAGTCTTTGCATATCAGTTATAGGGATCAGACTTTAGAGAATGAGAGAATCAAAACTGAGAATTCTGAACTCAAAGAGAGAAATAAGGTTGTAGAAGAGAAACTTGTTAAGATGCAGCAAGTTCAAAAGGAGAGAGATGATGCTGTCTATCTTGAACAAGAGTTGTTAAGTCAGTATAAACAACTAGAATCTGAGTTGGAAAAGGCAAGTCACATTATTAAAACTTGGACTCACTCAGGAAAAGACACTCAAGAAGTTTTTCAATCTGACACTATAAGTCTAGGTTATTCTGAGAAAGATGAACTTAGGTTTCAGAATACAGTCAAGATAAGACCACCTATTCCACCTAAGAAATTTGGAACATTTGTTAATGGAATAAATGAACCTAGATTTGAAGGTGGAAAAGAAGCTGTTAAGAAAGAACCAGTAAAAACTAGTGTTAAACAGGTTAATACTGGTTTAATGACAGATAAACAACTTAAGCATAAGCTTAAGGAGTTAAAATCTGTTAAGAAACAGAAAGTGTCTAGAAAGAACAGAAATGGTAAAGTAGGCATTACTCAAGGCAATTATCCAATGCTTGCTACTTTAGCTCCAAGTAAGACATGTCATAACTGTGGTAGTACTAACCATCTTGCTAGTTTTTGCAGGAAGAACAAAGACATTAATTCTTTACCTTCCAAGTCTGAAGTAAAGAAAGATAATGTTAGAACTAAGCCACAGACTTTATGCAAATACTGTGGAAGCACTTGGCATTCTATTTATACTTGCAGAAATTATCATGCTATTTATCATAATTACTACGAACTGAAACCTAATCTGAAATGGGTTAGATTTAATTCTGCAAGTGTAAACTCTGATAAAGTTAGCTTAAACTCTGATAATGAAAATTCCGCCGCTAAAGCTAACAAAATTAAGAAAGCCAATGGATCCAAGCAAGTCTGGATCCTTAAATCTAATCCTCAGTAATTGTTTGTGATTGCAGGGCATCAGGGAAAGCATCCTAGTAGTGGACAGTGGATGTTCAAGATACATGACTAGAAATAAAGCCCTGCTATCAGAGTATGTGGGGATGGCTGGCCTAAAAGTTTCCTATGGAGATGGAAACATAGGACATACTCTGGGATATGGCAATATTAATCTTGGAAGTGTCATCATCAAAAATGTAGCTCAGGTTCCAGGACTCAAGCATGATCTGCTATCTGTGAGTCAAATCTGTGACAGAGGTTTTCATGTAGATTTTCAACCTGAATACTGTGAGGTTATCAGCAAAACCACAGGGAAAGTTGTTTTAGTTGGACAATGGCACAACAATATCTATGAAGCAAGCTTGTTGACAAACTCTGATGGAAAAACAATGTGCCTGTCAACAAGAATCTCCAATGAAGAGAGTTGGAAGTGGCATAAGAAACTCTCTCATTTGAATCTGAACAACATCAATGAGCTGATAAGAAAGGATCTTGTTAGAGGACTTCCAAAGTCCTTGTTAAATGTTGATGGTCTGTGTGATTCATGTCAGAAGGCCAAACAGAGGAAGACCTCTTTCAAGAGCAAGTCTGAATCTTCAATTGTTGATCCATATCATCTGTTATATGTTGATCTTTTTGGACCAGTAAATGTCTTGTCGATTGGAAGGAAGAAATATGCTCTAGTCATTATTGATGAATATACCAGATACACTTGGGTGTATTTTCTAGCAAAGAAGGATAAAAATGCATTAACTCTGATGGAGCATGTAAAGCTACTGGACAAAGGATCAAAACACAAAGTCAAAATAATCAGAAGTGGTAATGGAACTGAATTCAGAAATGCAACAATGGAAGAATTCTGCAAGAATTTTCTGCACCTGGTACACCACAGCAAAATCGTGTAGTTGAGAGGAAGAATAGAACCATGATAGAAGCTGCCAGAACTATGCTTGATGAATCAAAATTGCCAACCTATTTCTGGGCAGAAGCAGTTCAAACTGCTTGTTTTACTCAAAATGCAGCACTGATCATCAAGCATGGAAAAACACCATATGAGATGGTGAGGGAAAAGAAGCCAAACCTGAAATATTTTCATATTTTTGGGTGCAAATGCTTTGTGTTGAAAACTCATCCTGAACAGTTGACCAAATTTGAGTTGAAAGCAGATGAAGGAATTTTTGTTGGCTATCCAGTGTCAACCAAGGCATTCAGAGTTTATAATCTGAGAACAAGGGTGATTATGGAATCTATTCATGTGTCATTTGATGACAGGAAAATCACTGGACTTGAAGTTATTGATGAACATGATCAGTTGCATTTCGAAAATGAAGATCTAATCTCTGATGAAATAAACTCTGATGACACTAGTCGAACAAACTCTGTTGATGCAAACTCTGAACCTCTACTGGTACACACAGAAGAAATAGTACAGTCTGAACAAAAAGGAGAACCAGTTGAGGGGGAGCATGATCATAGTGATGACTCAAATTCTGATAGTGAGTCAACTGAAAATTCTGGATCAAATTCAAACTCTGATAACTCAAACTCTGAAAGTCCAAATTCTGATAGTTCAAACTTTGAGAGATCAAATTCAGGGGGAGCCTCAGAGAATGAAGAAAGGCATCAAGATAATAAGGAGAACATTGATCAAGGGGGAGGATCAACTGTTGACAGAAGTCATTTACCTACAGCTAGGAAATGGACAAAATCACATACACCTGATTTAATTATTGGAAATCCAGATGCAAAAGTTAGGACAAGAAGTGCTACAACAAATGAATGTCTGTTCCATGCATTTCTATCCAAATCTGAACCAAAGAAAGTGGAAGAAGCTCTTCAAGATGCTGACTGGATATCAGCAACGCAGGAGGAGTTAAATGAATTTGAGAGAAATGAAGTATGGACCCTTGTACCTAGACCAAAGAATAGATCTGTTGTTGGTACTAGATGGGTTTTCAGAAACAAAACTGACAGTGATGAGGTTGTTACAATAAACAAGGCCAGACTTGTGGCCAAAGGATATTCACAGCAAGAAAGAATAGACTATGATGAAACTTTTGCTCCAGTTGCAAGATTGGAGGCAATAAGAATCTTTCTAGCATATGCCTCTCACAAGAAATTCAAGGTTTTTCAGATGGATGTGAAAAGTGCTTTTCTGAATGGAAAACTTGAAGAAGAAGTGTTTGTTGAACAACCACCAGGATTTGTAGATCCCAAGTATCCAGATTATGTCTACAGGCTTGACAAGGCACTTTATGGACTTAAACAGGCACCAAGAGCATGGTATGAAACTCTGGCTCAATTTCTTTTAGAAAGTGGGTTCCACAGAGGTACAATTGATAAAACCTTGTTCTATTTCAATCTTGGTAGTGATCTGTTATTAGTTCAAATATATGTTGATGACATAATCTTTGGATCTACTAATGATAAACTCTGTAAGAAGTTTGCCAAGCTCATGCAGTCTAGGTATCAAATGAGCATGATGGGAGAGCTCAGTTATTTTCTAGTGCTACAGGTGAAGCAAACAGATGATGGAATTTTTATCAATCAAGCAAAATATACCAGAAATCTTCTCAAGAAATTTGGCATGCTTGACTGCTCATCTGCAACAACTCCCATGGCAACAGCAACAAAGTTGGATAGAGACACAGGTTCACCAGTGGATATGACAAACTATAGAGGAATGATTGGGTCGCTTCTTTATCTAACAGCTAGCAGACCTGACAACATGTATGCAACATGTCTTTGTGCAAGATTTCAGGCAGATCCAAGAGAACCACATCTAACAGCTGTGAAGAGAATCTTTAAATATCTTAAGGGAACCATAACTTTAGGTTTGTGGTATCCAAGAGAATTAGACTTCAAGCTTCTTGGTTACTCTGATGCAGACTTTGCAGGCTGTAAGATAGACAGAAAAAGTACTAGTGGAAGTTGTCAATTTCTTGGTGATAGAATTGTTTCTTGGTACAGCAAGAAACAAAAATCAATCTCTACATCTACAGCTGAAGCAGAGTATATTGCTGCTGGTAGCTGTTGTGCACAGATTCTATGGATGAAGAATCAATTACTGGATTATGGATTGAGGTACAGTAAAATACCTATTTACTGTGATAATCAAAGTGCTATTGCTATGACAGGTAATCCAGTACAGCATTCAGTGACCAAGCACATCAGCATAAGGTACCATTTTATCAGAGAACATGTAGAAGAAGGGAATATTGAGCTTCATTTTGTGTCTACAGAACAGCAGCTTGTAGATATCTTCACCAAGCCATTGAGTGAAGCTGTATTTACAAGGCTGGTAAATGAACTAGGAATGGTCTCTAGTTTTGACTAGAGATATTGGTTAGACTCAAAACTCTACTTATGTACTGTGTTGCTCATATTTCTGTGGTATGTTAATCTCTGATATGCAAACTCTGCTCAATGACTGTTAAACTCTGTTAGCATGCTTTTTAAATCATACATTGTTAACTGTTGAATAAACTCTGAAAAACTCTGATAATGTTTCTTTCTGAACATAAACACCGATGAAGATACATGTATGAAACATTATTCTCAGTAATTAGTCATGAATCTTTCTAAGTTATCTGTGATCTAATCTTAAACTGTGCAGAAAGTTAACACAGCATGACACTGTTCTATATTTATAGCATCTCTTACTTTATTTATCCTAAACTCTGAGTCTGTAAATACTGTGTGCATTGCCTCTCATAAATAATTTCTGATGTTGATGAGCTCTAAACTCTGTTAGTTATAAACTGTTAAATTAGATTCTGTCATTAGAATAACCCCAAAGCTAAATATATAGATTGTTAGAACTCCTTTGAGATCATGTTTGTAACTCGGACGATCCAGGAACTTACTGGTATATAGTAAGGGCTAAAATTCTCTAATTTTTGGTGACTAGTCGAAAGCTAGGAAGATCCAATAACTTATCAATTTGATAAGGGCTAAAATTATAGGATTTTTGGTGACTAGTTTCAACCTCTGATTACTGGAGAAAACCAAAAAAAAAAAAAAAATTGGGGGTTATAGATTAATTAAATATTACTGTATATAAACTGTTTACTACAGAGTTTAGCATTCATCATATATTCAGTGTTTACTATGAGAGTTTGTGCATCCAGTGCTTACTGATTTATTTTATGGATTTTATGAAATATTAGATGCTCTAAATACTGATCTAGTAAACTCTGCTCTACACACATGTATATTCACAACTGTGCAGTGTTCGAAAGGATAACAGTAATTAAGTTGGACAATTGATAAACATTGTTGGATTTTGTTGAGTACTCTAAGGTAATATTTTATTTCAGACAAAACATATACTTGGAGTACACAAAGAGTTTTTGAAATTTGCATGTAATATGTGCCAGTTGTTTAATTGTGTCAGATAGTTAAAGCTTATTGGAAATAGGATGGAGAACAGCAGTAATAATAGGCATTATTACTGCGCGTGTAAATAACTGTTCCACTGTTTATGTGACACGTGTCCCACTCACACACTTAACAAGAAATTGGTTGCGTGTTTAATGTCTAAAACGATTGGGTTTTGATTTTCAATTACAGATCTAATCAAAATCATTTCATTATTCACTTTTTCATCTTTACATCCACGAACACACAACATCACACACAATTTCTCTGTTACTTTCACTTAAGCATTTTCACAAACACTTTTCCACAAAAGCTCTTCTCTATTACACTGTTCTAATGGCAACCAAGAATTTTGTGGCTCAGGGATTAACTTTTGTTACAAACAACTATGCTGCAATCCTAGACACTGCTAAAGCCCCAGAATCATTTCATCTGATTCAAAACTTCTTAAGAGACTCTGAAATTGGTAAGGCTCTTGTCCAACCAGAGAAACTCTCGGCAACACAAATCTCTACCTTCTGGAGAAACTCGGTTTATGATGATGGTGGAGAGAATGGGACTCCATCGATTATTTTTACCTATGAAGATCAAGAGTTTGTCATAACTCCTGCAACTGTTCGTGAGGTTTTGGATTTTGACACTCACACTTCATACTCTGTGGCTGTTGAGGGTCAATTAAAAGAAATGTTACAGCAAATAAGGTTTTCTGCTCCTTTGGATAAGATTGGGAATGTCAAAAGGCCAGGGCTCAGGAAGGAGTGGAGCTTCTTCTTTGATTGCATTACTCGAGCATTTGGCAAGAAGGTCACCAACTGGGATGCAATTCCTGGTGAAAGTCTTCAAATTGGGTATTCTCTTCTTAATGGGAGTAACTTTGATTTTAGTCATCTTGTACTTATGAATTTAGGTGAAAAACTTGCAGAGTTTAATACAACTGTTTATTTCTCACGTTTCTGTCAATGTCTATTCTCTGCTTGTTTACCTAATTTGGCAATTGCTGATGAGGATGTTATACAACCTTTCCAATGTCATAAGAGAATGTTTTCTGATTTGACAAATAAGGATGCTAACAAAGAGCAAGTACTAGAGTTTATCTATCCTCTTGCCCTCAGAAACTTTCTCAACCAACCACCTCAACCCACAAACACTGAACCTTCTCAACCCAAAAACACTGACCCACCTTAAACCATAAACACTGAACCAATCACTAAACCTACATCTCCACCTACAATTACTACTACTTCTCAACCACAATCTTCATCACACCCTCAACCTCAACCACAATCAAAACCAAAGAAACCAAAGAAAAGCAAGGCTATAAGGCCATCAAGAAAACAGAGGATTGTTGAAGCTTCTAAGCCAAAGAAGGTTAGAAAGGAAAGGGCTAACAAACCTAAGTCTCCTTCTATACTTGATGATTCTATCTCAGAAGAAGAGAGAGCAGAAGTGAATCCTCCAGCTAAGAGAAGGAGAGTAATTCTTGAAGACTCTGATGAAGAACTAAATGTTGAAGCTCCAGAGGATATTTCTAAGGAAATACCTGCTGTTGAGATAGAAAGAGATGGAAATGATGATGCTCAAATGGATGAAATTCTTGAACCATTGTTCCCATTCTCTGAGAACATGCACATTCCAATCTCTTCACCTGCTGTATTCTCTGAGGCAACTGATGCAGTAAATCAAACCACCTTGGTACATGAAGAAACAGTGGCTTCTCATACTGAGTTAATCTCTGATGCTCATCAATCTGTTGAACAGGGTGAGGAAATTGACCAATCACCTAAGGAGATAAACTCTGAGCCTATTGTGCAACCTGCAGAGGATATTGTAAAGCCTGTTGCAGGGAATGTTGAACCTACTGCTGATACTGTTGTAGAGGATGTTGTTGAGACTGTTGAAACTGTTGATGCATCTATTCCAATTTCTGACACCACTCATCATGTTGAAGCTGAGATTGAAGTTGAAACTGAAGGGAATACTGAGTCAAGCTCTTCTCAGAGTTTACCAGTCCAAACTGATGCTAAAGTTAAGAATTTTGCTGGTCCTTCATATCAAGCAGATGCTGAAGAAGAACACTATGAACAATTTTCAAATGACTGGTACAAGGACACTTGTATCTTTCCTGTTGCAAGAGCAGCTGAATTTGTCAAGAGAACTTCTAGAACAATTACAAATCCAGAAATTCTATCTTGTCTCAAGGCTACGGTTGTACAAGTGAAGACTCTCAATTCTAGGTTTGATCTGTGTCAAAAGGCAATTTCTGATGTTCGAGGTGATGTTGTCAGAGGAGATGATATGATTAAACTTGACAACAAGAACAAATTTCAATATCTTTCTCAGAATCAAGAAACTTTGTCTCACAGGCTGAGCAAAGTTGAAGCAAACCAGAATGCTATGTCTTTAAAAATTGATTTTATTGCTACCTCCCTGGAGCTAATCACATCTATTCTTATGCCTGATGATGTCAAAAAGGGGGAGAGAGTTGCTAAAAACAAATGCAAGCAATCTCAAACTCTGATCAGAAAGGATAATGCTGGAGATGGAGGAGCAAGTAATAAAGGCATGGGCAAAACTGAAGAATTTCAAACTCTGAAATCTAGCAAGTCTTCTAAATCACAGTTTGTTGGGATACACACTGATACTCAAGGTACTTCAAAGACCAAGAGTTTGCTATTATCTTCTAATCCACAGACTGATGGGGAGTTGGCTGCTAAGTTGTTTATTGAAGAAAATGAGGAAGGAGCTACAATTGAAGATATTAAAGCTGAAGAAAAGAGTTTACAAGAAGAACATCTCAAAGCTTTAAAGTCTGGAAAGTTAAAGAAAGGAAAAGCTCCTAGGCCTGTTCTTAAAGGCATTGTGATCAAGGAAAATGTTGATGTTGGTCAAAGATCACATTTATCAAAGAAATCAACAGACGCAGAAGCTAAACTCAAGCTGAAAGGCATTGAAGGAGAAGTTTCAAAGAAGAAAGATACAACCTCTGTTTCTACACAAGTTGTACAGAAGAAAGAAAACACAACCTCTATTGCTACACAAGTTGTGTCTAGACCTTTATCTTCTCAGTTGGAATCAGTTTTTGGTAAAGGAACACTTCATGATCCAAATCTATTATCTGGAGTTTCTATGGATTTTTCTGATGGAAGAGCTTTGTCTGGTAAGGTTGGAAACAATAAGGGTGGTCTAGGCTCACACAAAGACAAAAGGCAATATACTGGTCCCAGAGATCCTTCTTCACTGGCTGTTCCAGGTCGTGGTGTCACTCAAGAGAGTTTGGACAGAATGGAATCAGTACAGTTGGTTTATCATAAGAGTTTAAAGAAGGATTTTCTCTTGTACTTCATGGCTGATGGGACAGTATTTAGAATTGGTGAGAATGATATTGGCTTGAAATATTGGGAAGAATTAGAATATATGCTATATCTTTTCAAGGTGAATAGTCAAAGGACTCAATCAGTTGCAAATGTGCTCAGACAGAAAATGCTCCAGAATTAGGCAATTAGAGGGATGAAGTGCAATAGCAGATATGTTCCTTATGTACAGAGACTGGAATGGAAATCTTATTGAAATGAAGAAGGGTACTGGAAAATTAAAAACTGATTTGGGAATCACAGTACTTGACTTCAATTCACAGTCAGAGGAAGTCAAATTTATTAGGCTGGGAAATGAGATGAGGAGAAACAAAATCTATGATCTTAGATCTGCTATCTATCAGACAGATGAGAGTGATCCTCAATTAAGAGAAATTAAGGAAGCTATGAAGATTGAGCTTGAAAATGCAGAGAGAAGATTGCTTATAGATTATCTCAGAACAACACCAGATCTTGAGGAGATTAGAGATTAAAGTCTGTAAGAATTTTCTTGTTGTCTGTAGAATTTTGTTAAGTCAAGTTTAAACTCTGCTTATTTTAATAAACACTGTGTTTGTATGAAATTGTTTTGACATCATCAATTATTGTTAACTTGTGCATTTTTACTAATGAACAAGTTGGGGGAGATTGTTAAATATAATTGATATGGTTAATATCAGTGTTTAAGTTTTGCAGGGAAAAACAGAGTTTAAATAGGAAGCAGTCAGAGTTTAGATAAACACTGACAGTTAGAAGCTGAACAGAGTTTGCTATACGCTGACAATGGAAGCTCGACAGAGTTTGTTAAACTCTGTCTGCAGGAAGCGTCTACTTGTTAACAGTGTTTGAAGAATTATTGAAGATAATTATGGAAGCAATATCTTTGAAGATTGGATAGCTATCAAAGCGATTGAGTTGACTAAGGAGACGTGTAGCAATCGTAATTGATAACAATTGTATAGCTAATTTATAGGAGTATCAACTATCGATTGTATAGCAGCTGTATATTATATAAATACAGTTAGGTTAACCCTAGAAGGGTAATCAATCGTGTAATACAATATCTTTCATTGTAACCTAAGCAACTCTCTGTGATATTTTATATCACTGAGAGAGAAGTTAATTCAAACAGTTTTTAAAGCTTTTAAAGAACTTATTGTTATTCTCTCATACTTAGTTGATTATAAGTGTGTATTCGGCCTAACATATTTATATTGCTACCTATCAACTAATAAAAGAATTATAATCTATCTATGACAATGTTCTGCCGTCCAGTTGATAGTTTCCATCAATAGAGAATTCATTTCCTTCATGATATCTTCTTGCTTGTTTTTCAAAACAACGATCCTGTTTTATAGCACTTACCAGTTTCTGTAGCATCCATAATGACATCATCAGTAACACGACTGACATCATCAGTAACATGACTGATATCAGGATTTCCCATTGCATCAGGATCTGATTATCCCATCAGTATTTGATCAGGATCTGACTTGCTGTATCAGGATCTGTTCCTCTGTTCCTGACATGTAGTCCTCGATACACTGTTCCTGACATGTAGTCTCTGACGCACTGTTCCTGACTAAACTCTACAGATTACTGTCTAACACATATATCCTATACAAAGTGCTAAATCCTTTATAAGATCAGGATATACAAGAAGTATTAGCAAAATTCTATTCTTAACATCACAACTTATGAATTATTCCTAACAATCTCTCCCTATTTATGCTTTAGAATCTGAAGCATAAATCTAAGTTGTAGATGTCAAAACATATAACAATACAACCAGAATAGAATTTATGAATTCAAAGATCATGAAGTTAAGTACCTCCTTCTTCAGATGTAGACATGTATCTAGTACTTAGAAGAAAGAATTCAACTATTTGATGCTTCTTTTCCTTTACCACTTCCATGATGAAATTTACCAACTTTGTCACCCTTGTTTCTGTTCCCAGTCTGTTTATCTCCCATAGTCTGTTGTTGTTGTTGTTGTTGTTGTTTCTGAATTGTCTTTATCTCCCCCTTTTTGACATCAGCAACATGAATTCCAAGAGATTCAGTAACAGAACAAATGAGATTCATCAAAACTGCTTGATTGTCCATGATAGTGACTTGGTTATCTTCAAGAATTTGAAGTCTCGATTGAATATCACTTTGAGATTTCTGAATGTCCTTAAGAATTTCAGAATTGACTTCAATGTTGGAAGTGCTTGTTGTATCTTCAGATTCAGATACAGAAAGAACATTATCTTCAAGTCTTGTAGAAGAAGTTGCCTGTTGAGAATGATATTCAAGTAATAATACTTGAGTAGAAGTACAAACATCTTCATCTTTCTGATCTGGAGCTGAAGTATGATCATCCTGTCCTTCACCAGTATTCTGTGTACTAACATCTACAAATCCTGACTCCTCCTTAGATTGATCATATATTGTTGATGTTTCAATTCTAGCTGAAATTGGAAGTACAAACAAAGGAATACTAGAATCATTAGGAATTTTGCGGCGCCCCCAAATCCGAGGACAAAGATTCAGGTCGTCACATCACCATCCAACCATATCATACTTGTATTAACTTTACAACTCAACAATACATCCATCCAGACCTCAATCTTACGCACAAACAAGTTAGAGCCTCAGAAACGATAATCAAAAGTAACACTAAATATTACAATTCATCTGTACAATCCAGAATCTTACGCACTTCCACTTATACAACTACACTTGAAGACAAGTCTTACTATTACAGTTGAAAACCTATCAGACTTACTCTGTAGTATTTATCAGGAACTAAATCATCTCCGGGGTAAATCTTCTACTCCTCTTCTGCTGGTGCGGAGTTAATCGGCAAATTCTTCTCTTTCTGAAAAGTTTTTATAAAGCAAGAATGAGCTACATAATGCTCAGCAAGTTCACCATTTTGAAAAATAATAATGTGGTTTATTTCGAAAACATTCCCAACTATATGGGTATATATCTCAGATTTCAAAACATAATTGGACAATATATATGTCCGAGTTTCAATAAAACATCTATACTCACTAGGGAGCTTTAAGAATAACATATGAACCCTTTATAAGGTTCCCATTCCAATATATCTCATGTTTGAAAATATATACATATGAGTATATCATTTTCGGTAAAACACTCTACGGTTAACATACTGTACAGGGAATACATCATTGCAAACCTCTTTCCTTCCATTAGCTTAGAATGTTTCTCATTCAAAATCATTTCGTTCTTTGAAATACTTGCAAGAGTGCACTAACACGTGCCAATCTTTATAGAAAATCTTGCAGTTCTAGATACTGCACGATGTCAATATTTTTCTTATCAAAAACCACACTATCGGCAACTTGGCACTTAGGCCCAAGAAGCAGTGTTTGAGTATTTTTTCCAAAGTGGAGGATGGGACTTGAAGAAAACATAAAACCTGACAGGGATTGACGATGATCAGTCGCCACATCCAAGTCCAATAATCCACGGGTCTTCTCTACCGGTAGAAGGATAGAAACTACATCCGTAACTATCCTCAGCAGTGGCGGATCCAGGATTGGTAGTCAGTGGGGTCCTATACGCGCGTAGTGCAAAAATTTTTTCGAGCTCTATTGTGATTACAGCTATGTTTTGCCCTGTTTTTGCACTTATATAGTGAAAAATATTATTTTTGTGTAAAAACACAGCATCTAGGAGTTGAACTATAGGATTTTAGCTTAAACTACCAGTGAACTATAGGATTTTAGTGTTAAAAATGTATGAATGTATGGTATCTATCAAGATTCAATAGGTTCCTGCAAGAAAAAATGTCCAAAATGTAGCCAAAATTGGGTCACCCACGAAAATTCAATGAGTTCCTGCCGTTGAGCCAAGTATTTAATAAGAAAAAATTGCATACATCTATACTATATACTGAAAGGTCAGTGGTGTCCTGGGACCCCACTGAACCTTACTTGCATCCGCCCCTGATCCTCGGGTGAAAACTACATCCGTAATCACCCTCGATGAAAAACTACATCCGTAATCATCCTTCGGCAACACCTGGGCCGGAATAATAATTGATGGACCGCCTGGCTCACGGCCGCTTACACATCCCGGGAATCGTTCGTCAACGATTCCCACACCTGCTAGAGTCCCCCTTTTTTTTTCTTTCTTGTCAAAAATCATTTTGATAGAAAATTTGAGTAGTTGAAGTTCGACCTCAGTCGACCGATAATTCTTGAAAAGTGTACAAGAAGCAAAACCTGACCGGGGGTTTTCGAAAATGTTTTGGGTTCGAAAGAGTTCGAGTTTGAAAACGATGAAGGTATCTTGGATTAGTTTTGTCTTTAAAATAATGAACAATAATTAATAAATGATATTTTAAGATTTAATATAAATGATTAATAAAATAATTATTTAATTAAATAAGCTTTTAATCCAAGATAGATATTTTTGAGTATTTATGATAATATAAAAATAATAATTACTTAAGTATACGATACTTCCTGAATGACACTTCGGGTTTTCGAAATTTAATCACGATACAATAATATACCGCTCCCCGATCAATGGTATATTTGGACCGGTACGACCTCTATTGCTAGAGTCGTTGTCCGAAGAAAACATTTTCATTCTAAGTTCAAGGGGGTACAAACATATATGTGCATATATCTCAAATTTCATCATAACCTCAATAAGCATAAGCATATAATACGATTGAAAGCCACAAACAAAACAGTGAAATTCCTTATATATAAGTTTTGAAAAGTAAACTTGCCTTGGTGAGATTGGGGTGGTCGAGCTTGCGGAGTGGAATGAAGATCTATACATAACCAATAGTCGTTCGTTAGTACCTTAACAATACCTTTTAATTACAAGGTTTTTAGAGGACACAAAACTAACTTAATGACTTCGTCCTATGACTCTCTAGCCCCACTATAGGTTCATGCCATCACTCGATTATGCTCGTCACTTATTCGACTTAATTTGGTTACCACATTCGAAGCGTATTGATTCCTACTTAAAATCATACCCAACTCACTCCTCTTACGACTTTTTCACTCGCGCGAACTTTACTCTAACATTTTTATAAAATTGAAAAATACATATTTTAATCAAATCCTTTTTGGGTAGCCTCCACCACTGCAATTACTAGCTCTCCTAATTTTTCCATGATCCTACATAAATTTTTAGGGGTCAAAAGAGGGCTCACAAATGGACCATATAGTGCAGTTAGGATTCCAGAACCACTCTTCACTTCTCGGGTCATAACTCAAAATCTATACATCACCTAGTCATGAACCATACATTTCTGGAAACTACATTCAAATACCTTTCTAACCATATGCGTTAGGACCTCGGGAGACAAGATTTAGGGGTTCAAAACCCTCCTACAAGACAGTACATGCTCCCAGAAATTTTACACAGCACATCTCCTTTCTCAAACATTCAAGATTCACTTTATACATCACGTCTATCATCAAAACCACCAAGATTATTCTCTATAGCACACATGGGGTTATATACACTAAGTACAAGCTTTAAAATCACATCAACAACATAAAACCTCAAGATTTTCATCATCCATAACTCTTATAACCAAGATTTACACTAAGATTCTTAGATCTAACATTATACATCATAAATAATTCATGGCTAAGAGTGGTTAGAGTTTTATACCTTCTTGAGTATCTAGGAACCTTGGGTAAGCTTTACAAGCCTCAAGAACACCTTGGATGAGTCCCTACAATCCTTATAATTCAAGATCTAAAAGAAAACTAAGCATGGTTACTATTCATCCCAAACTTCAACAATTAATATCTCAAAATCTAGTGGATGAAAGGGGTTGAAATTAATATCATACCTTATCTATAGTGTAAGGATGGTCTAGGAATTTTATCTTGAATTATGAGTGAGTGGAGGTTGGAGAAATATTCTTCTTCCTCCTTCTTGAAGAGCTTGGCCGAGAGCCTTGAGGAGAGAGAGAGAGAGAGAGAGAGAGAGAGATGCTTGCCTTTTTGTGTTGTGTTTTGAATAATGAAATGAATGATTATTATGTGTATGGATGTGTGTATATTGAGTCACATGTTGCCACCCTAGGGTAGTAGAATAGGCACACACCATGCCTCCTTGTCTCCTTGGATAATGCACCACTAACTAGTTACTATTCATCTAGTTCCTTTTTGCTTTCTAGTTTACTTTCCTAATTACCTAGTTACATCATTCTTGCATGTAATATTCTTCCTTGTATTATTATTTCTCCACTAATGGTTGTCACTTAATCTTTAATTCATCATATCGTATCTTAATTAACTCCTCGTAATAATATTTTGTCGCGTAAAGATTTCTCTTGTATTCCTTAAGTACTTAATTGTGTAAATTCCTTAAATATCCATAACTCCTTGTCATAGCCTCTTAAAATCTCCTAATACTCTAATAACTCTCAAATCCCAAGTTTTTATGAATCTTAATAGCAGTAGGCCTCTTGCCTTCAACAATCTTCCCTTTTTCTTACACAGTGAATATAACAACATAAATTTTCAGATAATCAATTCCATTACATAACATAGGTGACTCAAAAGCTCCCTAATTCACAATGTCATAAGCTTTTACATATTTAAAATATTACAAAAATTAGGGTTCTTACAGCCTCCCCTCCTTAAAAGGATTCCGCCCCGGAATCAGGTTGAAAACAGTTGAAGGTACTTTTCACGCATCACGCTTTCTAGTTCCCATGTTGATTCCTCGATGTTCTGGTTCCTCCACAAAACTCTCACTATCTTGACAACCTTGTTCCTCAGCACTTGTTCTTCTCTATCCATGATTTCCACGGGTTGCTCCACATAGGTCAAGTCGGGTTGTAGGTCCACTTGGTCGTACTCTATCACATGCCGATAGTCGGTGTGGTAGGGTCGTAACATAGACACATGAAACATATTACGAATTTGCTGCAAGCTTGGGGGCAAGACTAACTCGTAGGCTAACTTCCCAATACGCCTCAAAATCTCAAAAGGTCCAATAAACCTCAGACTTAGCTTCCCTTTCTTACCAAACCGCATTAATCCTTTCCAGGGGGATACCTTTAGCATCACGAAGTCTCCCACCTCATACTCCGTTGCTATCTCATAAAGTTTGACCATTCGAAATAATGGGTTTCGTAAAAAAACTAATGACTTTTACATACACTCATCTGCACCGTAAAGACGTAATATCAATTCGAAATCTTCATTTAATAATTCGTACATATCGTGATTGCAAAAATTTCTCATCTACCCATAAAATTACTATTCATCCGGGTTTCGAATATTCACAAAAATTAGGGTTATTGCAGTCTCCTCTCCTTAAAAGGATTCTATCTTAAGAACCTAAGGAAAATAGTTGTGGATACAATTCCAACTTTACCCTTTCCAACTCTCAGGTTGACACTTCAACCCCTTTGTTCTCTCACCTTGGTCTCACCATCGCTTTAATGTTGTTTCTCAACGCATGCTCTCCTCCACCTGTATTCCTTATCGGTTGTTCTATGAATGAAAATTTCTATCCCACTACTTATACATTTCTCTTCTACCTCGTTCATAGTATCCGAGTTGAGTCCTTGTATCGTTGGCCCGTGAATACTTTGTGGTCGTGTTTTATAATCTGAGACAACATCAATACGCATGATATTCCTCATATTCCTTCGCTTGATTAGCAGGCATGTGTTGCCTCCCGTCAGCCGTTACCACTTGCTATGGATACTGTATAGTCTTCGATATACGTCGAACCAGTTCAGCTACTATATCCCTCGTTCATTGACTTCTTCGTAACGCAAGAAAAGTGAAACTTCTTATTTCGCAGTACGCTTTACAAGAGATGTCCTTACGTTCGCAGGGTAATGATCGTGATAACAACATTCATTTCATGGATAAGTTTTTATTCTCTATTTCCCCGTGAAATCTAAGGCACGACACTAAATACAAATTCGATCGTCTGGATAATTCTTCTTCCATGTCCGTCAGCCAAAGATCAAATTAGTACATACGCTCAATCTTTTTGTTAAATATACTTGAAAGCACCTTCAATATTCGAAGTTTAACCTTAAGTCTTTATTTGACGTAATCGCTGCAGAAGTTTTATATTGCACCACCATCTCTTCCGTATATAGTTCGATAATCTTCTAAATGGAAAGTCTCTCGTAGGTAAATCACTTGGTCCAACAATTATAAATCAACTAGGGCCATCTCTTGGCTCGGTTTTCGGCGACCTACTTATTCATTATAATTCTGTCCACGTTCAAGATTTTCTACAGGCGGAATTAATCCACTAGATCTCTATCATTCTGCTTTTGACATGCCGCGTTTGTACTTAATAGTTTGCCAATACCATTCTTCATATCCGTTTGCCAAACATTCTCTTAATTCTCTATACATCTTTGTCCTTCCCCATAATTTAGTCACTTTCCTCTAACATTATTCTTTATTGTATATACTCTATTTTCTTGGTCAATACTGACTGAATTCCAATTTCGAATAATCCATTCTATAGGTATCGGCCACCACACTGGCCTTTCCTGGGAAATAACAAATTTCTCCATTATACTCCCTACTCCCTTTCGTCACCTTCTCTTTCTTATGTTTAGTTCTAATATGAAGATATACTTATGGCACTTGTGGAAAACTTTCACACTTTTCTCATAAAGTTAGCGTCTCAGTTTTATGCGTGAACGCTATCATGACAAATCTCCGACTCAGGGTTAGTATATCCTATCCCGTAACCTTTATGTTGTCTAGAAGTATAGGCTATCATCCCCTTTCTACTGCATCAGCACACCAATTAAACTCTTGAAAGATGCATCATCGTGACTCTTAAAGTCCTCTTTTTATCATTAAGTATAGCTAACAACGAGGTTGTTGCTAATATCTCATTTCATTCCAAAACTTTGTTCATTAATCCATAAAGGGTTATGACTCACAAGTCCACTCAAACGATACTACCATAATTTTATAACGTTTATATTAGTGTGAAATTCTAACTTTGGCATAGTACAGAGGTCGGTCTTGAGTTGGTGAAACCCGCTTTTCAACCTTATCTTTGAAAAACAACTACGCATTTTAACTGGTCAACAATTCCTACATCTCCGGTTAGGGGTATCGATTCTCGATGGTATATGTAAGATGTCATACGCTCGTCCTCTTTCACAACTGGCGCTAATCAGCCTGAGGCCTGCATGCTGCTACGATTCCCAATAAACTTGATTAGGTGGTAATCTCGGAGGATCGTTGGGATATATCCATGCATCCATTTGCTATTAGGGGCCTTTTAAACATTATGTCTCTCTATATGCATCAATCCCTTTAAGCTAAGTAAAGCTTCACATTCTTGCCACAATATTTCTTCCTTTCTTGTCCATCTCACTTCCACGTTAGTTTCCTCTAAGGTTATGTCTTACATCGCAATCGATTTGCATTTCTTGGATCAGGAAAAGGCTTGGTAACTCCAGAATTCATTAATATAACATCCTGGCAACGGTTGGTAGGAGCGTACTCCCAACCACCTCATCATTTCTTATAACCTTCCTCGTACTAATATTAAAGGTCCTGTGGTATGCCCCGACATGTTATTCCTACTTTAAATAATTACCCGGCATAACGCTCTGGCTGCACAATTACAACATTTGGTTTTTGATCTCATATTGGTGCAACGGTTCACAATTGTACCTCCTGTTCACCTTAGAGTAATCACTTTTGAAAGGAATGGTTTCAAAATAACAAGGTCCAATAGATAATTTCAATAAGAATTTCACATTGGATGTTCCAAGAATGTTGATGGTTCCAAATACTAGGAGTCTCAATTTTTGGAGATGTAAGGATGGACAGAAAGAATACAACAAGGTTTATTCCTTCAAGTCCTGATAATTTTGTAATGTGATATCATAGAGAGTGTTGCACGAGGGCAATGATTGTTGGATACAAAAGTCATAAAGACGGTCTTTATACCATTCTTACATCTGGTGAATACTTTTCCTCAGAAAAATAGAGGATCTAAAAAGTCCCATTGATAAAGGTCAACCGATCGAAAGCAATTCTACTCTATGACAATAAAAATGAAGCAGTTTATCATTCAAGTAATCTGTGGTTTCAAATGAATCTTCATTATATGAATGAAAGAACAGAATATTCAAGTGACATAAAGTCTGATACGAAGATGGGTAGAATTCAAGTTGAGTGGGCGACCTCACTAGGTCTCAATCAAGTTATTCGTCAAAACTTTCATTATCATACTTTACCACATGCAAAAAGCATTGCGGAATTGCTGAATGAATTAAATTGGGAGTTGGACCAGTGAAACAATAACTAGTCCTTTTTAAGAAACCATAGCAACTAGCTAGACAAAATTTGCCAGTTCACCTGTTTGAGACATCACCACTAGCTAGGACAGTTAGCTAGGTGTTCTTCATAACATTACAATTTTGACTAGTTAGAACAATCAACTAGTCATTCTTATTGACATATCGACTAGCCCGTTTCAATTGGCTAGAACGGAATTTTAACATCGTAGCCACTGAAGAAACTTTAGGCTACTCGGACAACGAATAGAAATAAGAAGTTAGTAAGTTTGAAAAAGAAAACTATAAAATCTGAAGAGAATGTTCTAGGTATCGGAACAATCGATAACCTCTCATCAAATATTACTTATCAGTGAAACGGTCCACCCAAGGGTGCCTCCGTACACATGCTTTATCAGATCCTACAATAGAATTAAATTCGGAATACCAATATCAAAATGATATCCTTACTATGATTTCAGTGTACGATGTATAATCTCATCTTGAATAGAAGAAAATAATTCATGAGGGATGTCTGGATATTAGATCATCCATGTCCTCAGTAATTTGTTAAATATTTATGAGCTCAACTGAAGAGTGCAAGTATGAAAGAAGCAATCAAATATCAATATTCATTAAGTAATATTCGTCGAATAATTAAGGAAATATTCGTTGAACATTCCTTGGATAATTGAAAGAAAGTGTAAATAGGCCTGAGCCGAACAAGATCATCATAAATTTTTGAATAGAATGTTCATGGGTCAAATAAAATTACTTCGGATAAGTCCTGCTTTAGGGAAAGTATATCACTGGTTGTTATTCCACAAATTTGAAGTAGAAAGCTAGAAGGGTTACCTGATATAAACTAATCGAGGTAACATGGTTAGTGAACAGTTTAAAATGAAGTAGTGCATCAGCCGGTAGTTATCAAAATAAGTTAATAATAATTCGTGCATCTCATTATCACCATTATGAGGGTAACTCCATCTCTTCGTCTTCGTAATACAAGACACCAACCAGTGCGTCTCTCAATCATCATCTTAAAGTCATTTATCGAGTTAGAGTTTCACAAATATATCTGTCATTTCTGTGCTTTATCTTGAAGACCAAGATTCACATCATTCTGGGGACACCTGCTAAGTCCATAAGGTCCTACTTCATGCCTTCCGACATGAATCGCAAGTGGCCAGTTCCCCCTGGGAACATATCAAAGAGATCTCTCAGGGATCTCAGTGCAGTCCATAGGTTCAGTGGCGGGTGTGTGTATGTGAACATATACCAAAAATATTGAGGTCTACAATACATATATACGTAGTCCCTGATAACATCTCTATCAAATGATCCCACTCTAGACCCACTGGTCTTTTCTTTTGGTAGAATCTGAGATCACTGTATCGCTCGTTGCAACCATATTCAACTTCTCTTGAGTCCCTTTGTTAATTCTACTTGTTTGTTCTCTAAGTTGAACTACCATGCTCTAGCGTCCGAATCATACGTGGAATTATCTAGCACGCTCGTCTTATGATAACATTCTCGTATAACACATGTAAAATTCGCCATCAAGGGTAATGAAATCCACAACGACATAGTGACCAACTTTCAGGTAAACCCGTTACTTATCGAAAATCGGATCTTATAGCCAAAGTAAAAGACTTTCATTATTCTAAGTACTAAGTACCCTTATTATGTAGGGAAGTCTAAACTTCTTGATTCCTAAAATGCCGCCTCCTAAACTGTGGAGGACTATGGGCCACAAAATTTATGCCAGCCTAGTCATCCGATCATATTGGCAATATCGCCTCTACCTCAGCTGCTCTTGAGATTTCACTCTGCTTCATATATCATTACCTATGATTGGTCATGTACGACTCTCAAACCTCTATTCATCATTCTGAAGGTCTCTAAGGATTCTATCGACCCTAGTATAATACCTCCAGTAAACACTCCAGTCCATTCTACTCACCGGTACCTCTTCCGGAAGTCCAATAATAAGTTTACTACGATCTCTTATGTCATTCTCCTATATAGACTTAACTCTCAACACTCTCGTTTCTGAGTACTGTAACTTATCGCTCTGATACCATTTCTGTGGCGCCCTCAAATCCGAGGTCAAAGATTCAGGTCGTCACATCACCATCCAACCATATCATACCTGTATTAACTTTACAACTCAACAATACATCCATCCAGACCTCAATCTTACGCACAAACAAGTTAGAGCCTCAGAAACGATAATCAAAAGTAACACTAAATATTACAATTCATCTGTACAATCCAGAATCTTACGCACTTCCACTTATACAACTACACTTGAAGACAAGTCTTACTATTACAGTTGAAAACCTATCAGATTTACTCTGTAGTATTTATCAAGAACTAAATCATCTCCGGGGTAAATCTTCTACTCCTCTTCTGCTGGTGCGGAGTTAATCGGCAAATTATACTCTTTCTGAAAAGTTTTTATAAAGCAAGAATGAGCTACATAATGCTCAGCAAGTTCACCATTTTGAAAAATAATAATGTGGTTTATTTCAAAAACATTCCCAACTATATGGGTATATATCTCAGATTTCAAAACATAATTGGACAATATATATGTCTGAGTTTCAATAAAACATCTATACTCACTAGGGAGCTTTAAGAATAACATATGAACCCTTTATAAGGTTCCCATTTCAATATATCTCAAGTTTGAAAATATATACATATGAGTATATCATTTTCGGCAAAACACTCTACGGTTAACATACTGTACAGTGAATACATCATTGCAAACCTCTTTCCTTCCATTAGCTTAGAAGGTTTCTCATTCAAAAACATTTCCTTCTTTGAAATACTTGTAAGAGTGCACTAACACGTGCCAATCTTTATAGAAAATCTTGCAGTTCTAGATACTGCACGATGTCAATATTTTTCTTATAAAAAACCACACTATCGGCAACTTGGCACTTAGGCCCAAGAAGCAGTGTTTGAGTATTTTTCCAAAGTGGAGGATGGGACTTGAAGAAAATATAAAACCTGACAGGGATTGACCATGATCAGTCGCCACATCCAAGTCCAATAATCCGTGGGTCTTCTCTACCGGTAGAAGGATAGAAACTACATCCGTAACTATCCTCGGGTGAAAACTACATCCGTAATCGCCCTCGATGAAAACTACATCCGTAATCATCCTTCGGCAACACCTGGGCCGGAATAATAATTGATGGACCGCCTGGCTCACGGCCGCTTACACATCCCGGGAATCGTTCGTCAACGATTCCCACACCTGCCAGAGTCCCCTTTTTTTTCTTTCTTGTCAAAAATCATTTTGATAGAAAATTTGAGTAGTTGAAGTTCGACCTCAGTCGACCGATAATTCTTGAAAAGTGTACAAGAAGCAAAACCTGACCGGGGGTTTTCGAAAATGTTTTGGGTTCGAAAGAGTTCGAGTTTGAAAACGATGAAGGTATCTTGGATTAGTTTTGTCTTTAAAATAATGAACAATAATTAATAAATGATATTTTAAGATTTAATATAAATGATTAATAAAATAATTATTTAATTAAATAAGCTTTTAATCCAAGATAGATATTTTTGAGTATTTATGATAATATAAAAATAATAATTACTTAAGTATACGATACTTCCCGAATGACACTTCGAGTTTTCGCAATTTAATCACGATACAATAATATACCTCTCCCCAGTCAACGGTATATTTGGACCGCTACGACCTCTATTGCTAGAGTAGTTGTCCGAAGAAAACATTTTCATTCTAAGTTCAAGGGGGTACAAACATATATGTGCATATATCTCAAACTTCATCATAACCTCAATAAGCATAAGCATATAATACGATTGAAAGCCACAAATACAACAGTGAAATTCCTTATATATAAGTTTTGAAAAGTAAACTTGCCTTGGTGAGGTTGGGGTGGTCGAGCTTGCGGAGTGGAATGAAGATCTATACATAACCAATAGTCGTTCGTTAGTACCTTAACAATACCTTTTAATTACAAGGTTTTTAGAGGACACAAAACTAACTTAATGACTTCATCCTATGACTCTCTAGCCCCACTATAGGTTCATGCCATCACTCGATTATGCTCGTCACTTATTCGACTTAATTTGGTTACCACATTCGAAGCGTATTGATTCCTACTTAAAATCATACCCAACTCACTCCTCTTACGACTTTTTCACTCGCGCGAACTTTACTCTAACATTTTTATAAAATTGAAAAATACATATTTTAATCCAATCCTTTTTGGGTAGCCTCCACCACTGCAATTACTAGCTCTCCTAATTTTCCATGATCCTACATAAATTTTTAGGGGTCCAAAGAGGGCTCACAAGTGGACCATATAGTGCAGTTCAGATTCCAGAACCACTCTTCACTTCTCGGGTCATAACTCAAAATCTATACATCACCTATTCATGAACCTTACATTTCTGGAAACTAAATTCAAATACCTTTCTAACCATATGCGTTAGGACCTCGGGAGACAAGATTTAGGGGTTCAAAACCCTCCTACAAGACAGTACATGCTCCCAGAAATTTTACACAGCACATCTCCTTTCTCAAACATTCAAGATTCACTTTATACATCACATCTATCATCAAAACCACCAAGATTATTCTCTATAGCACACATGGGGTTATATACACTAAGTACAAGCTTTAAAATCACATCAACAACATAAAACCTCAAGATTTTCATCATCCATAACTCTTATAACCAAGACTTACACTAAGATTCTTAGATCTAACATTATACATCATAAATAATTCATGGCTAAGAGTGGTTAGAGTTTTATACCTTCTTGAGTATCTAGGAACCTTGGATAAGCTTTACAAGCCTCAAGAACACCTTGGATGAGTCCCTACAATCCTTATAATTCAAGATCTAAAAGAAAACTAAGCATGGTTACTATTCATCCCAAACTTCAACAATTAATATCTCAAAATCTAGTGGATGAAAGGGGTTGAAATTAATATCATACCTTCTCTATAGTGTAAAGATGGTCTAGGAATTTTATCTTGAATTATGAGTGAGTGGAGGTTGGAGAAATGTTCTTCTTCCTCCTTCTTGAAGAGCTTGGCCGAGAGCCTTGAAGAGAGAGAGAGATGCTTGCCTTTTTGTGTTGTGTTTTGAATAATGAAATGAATGATTATTATGCGTATGGATGTGTGTATATTGAGTCACATGTTTCCACCCTAGGGTAGTAGACTAGGCACACACCATGCCTCCTTGTCTCCTTGGATAATGCACCACTAACTAGTTACTATTCATCTAGTTCCTTTTTGCTTTCTAGTTTACTTTCCTAATTACCTAGTTACATGATACTTGCATGTAATATCCTTCCTTGTATTATTATTTCTCCACCAATGGTTGTCACTTAATCTTTAATTCATCATATCGTATCTTAATTAACTCCTTGTAATAATATTTTGTCGCATAGAGATTTCCCTTGTATTCCTTAAGTACTTAATTGTGTAAATTCCTTAAATATCCATAACTCCTTGTCATAGCCTCTTAAAATCTCCTAATACTCTAATAACTCTCAATTCCCAAGTTTTTATGAATCTTAATAGCAGTAGGCCTCTTGCCTTCAACAATCTTCCCTTTTTCTTACACAGTGAATATAACAACATAAATTTTCAGATAATCAATTCCATTACATAACATAGGTGACTCAAAAGCTCCCTAATTCACAATGTCATAAGCTTTTACATATTTAAAATATTACAAAAATTAGGGTTCTTACAAATTCAGGTTAATGATCTCTGCAAGCCTTTCACCTCTTCTGTTAATGATCTCTGCAAGCCTTTCTTTCTGTTTCTGAACTTTAACTTCTGGCTTTGCATTGTGATGTGCTAAGTCATGCTTCTCATACATCTTGATAAAAGAATAAGTACCAGCATCCATACGAAGATTTTCAGACCAAGATTCAGGAAAATCCTGATCCCAGAAATCAAACGATGGTGGTTTCCTAATTTTCTCTCGCTCACTATGGAGTTGATCATGCATACCCTCATTCTCACTTTGACTATCTAAAGTCAACACTCTTTCTACCTCTCCTTTTGCCTGGTCAGGAGCCAGCCTCTCTGTGTGTAAATCTATATCCATCTTTTCAAGTGTATCACTCAAATTTGGATAAGTGCTCTCATGACCTACAAAAAAATAGGGGTTAGAAGAAGTTTTTATACCTGAACTCACATGGAGATAAGGTTCCTCATATGGCATGGGGCTTGAGGTTTTCTCCAAGGAGTGAGCTTCTATAGTCTCAGAACCCTTACAAACATCTACTTTCTTTTCAGAAACTACAGGCTCCAGTATACCACTTTCAGGTTTTACACTAGACTCTGATGTCTTCAATAATACTTCATTAGACACCATAGCTAATATGCCACCGTCTTTAAGTGTTGGTTGCTGAGACATACCCTCAAAGTGGATAGACTCTGAAAGAACAATATTGGTTTGATCTTCAGAAAAATCAATCAAAGTCATTCCTCCCATATCATAGGGTTTCTCATTTGCAATTTCAGTCATCACAGAAGACCTTCCAGCATCATCAATCACAGTTCCTGAGTCATCCAACCTCTGACTAGATGGTTCTTGTGTTGCAGTGGCTATGATATGATCTATTCTACTATTCATCACTGATGCAATAGTATCTTCTGTTGATTGCTTCCCTCTATTAACTACCTCATCTTGTTCACCTTGAGCTGAAGCATCTTCAACAATGACATCCTTGTCAAATAGATATGCATGAAGTGATTGAAGTGCAACATGCTTAGGAAGTCCAAATTTCTTGTGTAACTCCTTTCTGACTGATACATAAAAGTATGTCTTCATTAAATCAACCCTTTGATGTAGTAGTCCATATTCTTCAGGAAATGAAAGTTTAGGAACTCTTTCAATCAAAAAATCTAGAACAGGCTTGGAAAGCTTCACTTTCAGAGAAATAAGTTCCATAGCCAGTCTGTATGTCAATGTAGTTTCCTTTGAAGAATCAAGATCCAGATCTCTCTTGTCAGATACTGACATGGATATAGCATTATTTGTAGAGACCTGCATAATGTTAGTTGGACTTGACACTGTGTGTGTAGGTGACAAATGAATCTTTCTCCTTGTTCTCCTAGTATAGTGAGCAACAGATTTATCTTGAGAAAACTCAAGAGGTGTAGACACAGAAGTGATCTTGGGATGAGATCCTTTTTCAATAGACACGGTCTTTTGAGAGACAGTATCCAGTAACTGTTTTCTCTTTTTAAGAACTACAGCCTTTTGGGAGACTACAGCCTGGCTGTGATTAGGTGTTCCATCTCTTTGTCCTAGCTTAGAAAGTTGAATTGCAGCCTTCAATTCTGCTCTCTCAGCAAGAGATATATAATCATCATCTTCACTAGAACTACTACGTGAAATAACAAATCTTCTCTTCCTTACAACTAATGTCTTTTGAGAAACACTAGAGGTTGGCTTCTTTGAAACAATAGGCTGTGGATCAAAATTTGGTTCTAGAATTGTTTCAGAGACTGTAATGTTTTTGGCTACTTGGGTAGACACAAGCGGGTTCTCCTCCAATTGAGATTCCTGAGTCATTTCACCACCAAAGAAAGAAGAATTATAGATAGTAGGAAGATGAGTTCTTAGAAGTACCTGAACATTATCTGGATAGTGTAATGCAGGTATTTCATCTAGATTCTTTTCACTGTCCTTCTTTGTAATATCAGAGAAAATTCTCTTTTGCTGTACATAAGAAGAAACACAATACTCTCTACCAAATCTAGCTTCAACATCAGGAATGAAATGGTTAATAAACAGTTGCATGAATCTGTGATAATAAACCATATTCCTGTCATGATCTCTTGACCCAAGTTTAATACACATCTGACTTAAGATAATGTGACCAAAATTAATTACTCTGTTATAAAGCAAAACATATGCAATATGTGATGTAACAGCTGTAATTTGTTGAAAAGAACTACATTTACCAGTAAAGCATTTAGCAATTTGATCAAAGAAGAAAGACCATTCTTTCCTAAGAAAAGATCTATTTAACTGGCTCATGTTGTCTAAAGGTCCATCATAACCTAATTTAGATAACATAGTTCTCACATCATCATCAGATGGTACATTCTCAAAATGAGTCTTGTCCTAAGTGTAGAACAATCTTACCTGATTGACTCTGAGTAGAATCAATTACCTCAGCATTCTCCCAAGCTTGTGAAACAGCTACTTGATTAATTTGTGGAGATGCTGTCAAGGCATAGCTTAATGGTCCTTTCGCCATGAAGTCCATTATCAGGTGAAAATCAGTTGACACCCCTTCCTTGTTGGTGATAGATGCAACATGATTGTTCACCAAACTTGAAAGCTACTGATTTGGGTACTTCTTTGAGTCGCCATTTTGATCTGAAAAGAACTTAAGAAATCTTTGAAATTGATTAGTGATTTTGAGAACTCGAGAGTGTTTTTGCTTTAGAGAATGAAATTAGAGAAAGCAATTACACGATTAGAGTGTCAAAATAATTATATTTCAAAAATCCTTCAGACCCATTATCCCACGTTGACACGTAGGTTGACAGGTGTCAGTCCCTGAAAAATGCAGTTACCCATGACTTTTGGAAAATAAAATCCAAAAATAATTTCAAGTAAATAAATCAAGGTAAAATCAAGATAAAAATCAATACTGATCAGCTTCCTTTTGTCTTCTCATCAGGATAATCACATGATTTAATGTGATTTCTGAATAAAAAAAAATTACTAATCCTGATGTGAATACACTCGTATTCCTGATCAATATCATCCTGATTCCAGAGACTAAATGGAGTTTCCACATGGCATATTCTTTTACTTGTAAAAGAAATAACAAAATCAATTGGTTAAATTCATTCAATATTTCTTGAAAATACAAGAAATACAGTCACACATAATTATGACTGAATGCATTGATATCTCCCAAGTGACTGTTCAGCTTTCCATGTCTTTCTATAAAAGAGATCGACGTCTTATGCCATTCTCCAAACCCTTTTCATTCTTTTCTCTTTCCATCATGGCTTTCAACCCAAATCTCCATATGAACCCTAGCTTTTGGTTCATAACCACTGAGAAGTTCTTTACTCTTGATGATCAGGAGCAAGTGAACTATCTCTTAGAAGAGATGACTTTTCTCATCAAGTCAGATATGGTTAATCTTAACCCTGATGATTTCCACGAGTCTCCTCTAAAACATCTACCAGTTGGATACAATCCTCCTCTAATCTCTTCACACTTTGAGGATGAAGAATTTGGTGAAGAGTCTGAGGTTGATCTTGATGGAGATGTTATTCATCTTCTTCAATAAGCATGAAGATGAGTCAGCTGCTCTCATTCAAGTCGCCCAGACAAGGAATCCAATCTTGAGATGCTCCTTGTCCTGAAGTTGATCGTTGAGAATTGAAGTAGCAACAACTTTAGACAAGAACAGAATTATCAGTAGTAGTTAGACAAAAGAAGAATTGTATTTCATTTTCATGTATGTAATGCTTTTGATTAATGAAAATACAAGTTTCCCTAATATCTACTTGTCTATCATTGTTTATTGACTCGCATGAATAATGACATAAATTATCAGTATGCATGTAATAACTTGCTAACATAGACTTAACAAAACTCAGAATTGAACCACTAGATAACATGAACTTCAGAATTTGAAACAGTAAGACACACAAATTTCATAATCCTGATACTGACGATACAATCCTGATGTCAATACTGATGACGTCAGCATACTGATAACAATCCTGATGTTTATTAACAAGTCTATCATACTGTAATTTATCAAAGTAAAGTGTTACAGCTTAAGCATTTAACCATCAAGTATAGATCCTGACAAAATATCAAGTCTATAAGCTGAAACAACATACCTTGCTACTTGTGCAGATGTTAAAGATCTAAAAATTTAACATTCCTAACTCACTAACCAGTCTAATGAATGTGGCCTCATCACGTGGTTTAGTTAGAATATCTGCAAGCTGTTTGTCAGTAGGAACAAAATGAAGTTCCACAATACCATTTTCAATATGCTCTCTAATAAAATGATACCTGACATCAATGTGCATAGTCCCTGAGTGTTGAACTGGATTTTCTGCAATTTTGATAGCACTAGTATTATCACAAAACATAGGAATATTACTAAGTGTCATACCATAATCCATTAACTGATTTCTTATCTAAAGGAGTTGAGCACAACAACTGCCTGTTGCAATGTATTCAGCTTCTGCAGTTGAGGTTAAAACTGATTGCTGCTTCTTGCTTGCCCAAGAAATCAATCTGTTTCCCAAGAATTGACATGTACCTGTAGTGCTTTTCCTGTCTATTTTACACCCTACATAATCAGAGTCTGAATAGCCAATTAGGGAGAAATCAAATTCTCTTGGATACCACAAACCAAGATTTGGAGTTCCCTTGAGATATCTAAAAATTCTCTTCACAACAATTAAATGAGATTCCTTAGGATCACTTTGGAATCTAGCACATAAACAGGTAGAGAACATATAATAGTGAACCTAGCATACCTCTATAGCTAGTGTTATCAACACTCTTTCCCTTAGGATCAGAGTCTAGCTTAGTGGCTGTTGCCATGGGTGTCTTTGCAATTGCATAATTTTGAAAGTCAAACCTTTTTAAAAGATCTTTGATATACTTTGACTGATTAATGAAAATACCAGTCTCAGTTTGTTTGACTTGCAAGCCTAAAAAGTAATTTAGTTCACCCATCATGCTCATCTGATATTTAGACTGCATAAGCTTGCTAAACTTAGCACATAAATTTTCATTAGAAGAACCAAATATAATATCATCAACATAAACTTGAACTAAAAGCAAATCACCTTTTATCTTTCTAAAGAATAGAGTTTTGTCTATTGTACCTCTTGTGAAGCCATTTTCAAGAAGAAATTTAGACAAAGTCTCATACCATGCTCTTGGTGCCTGCTTCAGTCCATAGAGTGCCTTGTCAAGTTTGTAGACATGATTTGGAAACTTTGGATCAACAAAACCAGGTGGTTGTTCCACATATACTTCCTCATCAAGCTTGCCATTTAGAAAAGCACTCTTTACATCCATCTGGTATACCTTGAATTTTGAATGAGCTGCAAATGCAAGAAACATTCTGATTGCTTCCAATCTTGCTACAGGTGCAAAGGTTTCATCATAGTCAATTCCTTCTTCCTGAGAATAACCCTTGGCTACCAGTCTTGCTTTGTTTCTTACAATCATACCAGATTCATCTAGCTTGTTTCTGAAAACCCATTTAGCACCAACAATAGATCTATCTTTAGGTCTTGGTACCAGTTTCCAAACTTTGTTCCTCTCAAACTCATTCAATTCTTCATGTATTGCTATTACCCAATCAGGATACTGTGAGGGTTCTTCAACCTTCTTAGGTTCATTCTTTGAGAGAAAACAATTGTACAAGCATTCATTTTGAATTGATCTTCTAGTTCGAACACCACTATTTGGATCACCAATAATCAAATCCTCAGTATGATCCCTTGTCAATTTTCTAACAGGTGGTAGATTGCTCCTGCTGGACTCTCCCCCTAAGTTAGTGGTATTTCTTGTAGAAGAACTTTCTCTGCCTTCAAAAGCTCCCCCTTGATCAGTAGAATCAGTGGATTCAATACTGCTTCTAGTTCCTGATCTTCCTTCATTAGACTCTGAAGGATCAGTTCCTGATGAAGTAGACTCTGAAGGATCAGTTCCTGATGAAGTAGACTTTGAATGACCAGTCTGATCCTGACCAGTCCTATGTTCTCCTTGATTGAATTGCTCCCCCTCAACAGTAGCATTTCTTTGAGAAGCAATAGAGATTTCCTCTGGAGAACCTTCATCATCGCTGGAGGGAATCTCAGAATACTTAAGATTTTCAAATTCCAGATTGTCATGACTTTCATCAGTTTGCAAAATTCCAAACTTCTTATCATCAAATGCGACGTGAATTGATTCCATAACAATATGAGTTCTGAGATTGTATACTTTGAAGGATTTTGATGCTGAATATCCTAGAAATATTGCTTCATCCGATTTGGCTTCAAATTTCCCAAGTTGTTCTGGATGAACTTTCAGGACATAGCATTTGCATCCAAAGATGTGAAAGTATTTCACACTTGGTTTCTTTCCTTTGATCATCTCATAGGGAGTCTTACCATGAGCATTTACCAAGGTACAGTTTTGAGTGAAACATGCAGTGTTGATAGCTTCTTCCCAAAAATAGGTTGGAAGCTTTGCATCTGCAAGCATGGTTCTTGCTGCCTCTATGAGAGTTCTGTTCTTTCTTTCTACTACACCATTTTGCTGAGGTGTTCCAGCTGCAGAGAACTGTTGAGTAATTCCACTGTCTGCACAATACTCCTCCATTGTAGAATTCTTGAATTCTGTACCATTGTCACTTCTGAGCACTTTGACCTTGTACTCAGAGCTATTTTGAATATTCTTGACAAGTTCGATGATTTGCTGAGGAGCTTCATCCTTGTTGTGTAGAAAGAATACCCATGTGAACCTTGTGTAGTCATCCACTATAACTAGAGCATATCTTTTCTTGTTGATAGACATAATATTTACTGGACCAAATAAATCAAGATGCAGCATGTGAAATGGTTCAGTAATTGAATTTTCTGTCTTGCTCTTGAAAGTGGTTCTCATTTGTTTACCAAGCTGACAAGCATCACAAAGTCCATCTTGCACATAGTTTGCCTGAGGTAGGCCTCTCACCAGATGATGCTTAACAAGTTGATTAAGCTTCTTGAAATTAAGATGTGAGAGCTTCTTGTGCCAGTTCCAGCTTTCCTCATTTGATGCCTTGCTGTAAAGACATTTGACAGTTCCTTTAGATGTGTCACTCAAGCTGGCTTCATATATGTTACCATGTCTCTGACCAGTCAGAACAATGTCTCCATTCTTCATATTCAAGATTTTGCATCCCTTACTGTCAAAGATTGATTGGTAACCCTTATCACCCAGTTGACTTATGCTTAAAAGTGTGTGTTTCAAGCCTTCAACCAGTGCTACATTTTCTATGATGACATTCCCCAAAATAATTGAGCCATATCCCAGAGTTTCTCCTTTGTTTCCATCTCCAAAGGATATTACTGGGCCAGCTTTCCTCTCAAACTTTGTAAGCAGGGACTTCTTTCCAGTCATATGTCCAGAGCATCCACTGTCCAAGATAAATGAATGCTTCTTTCCAGTGCCCTTAACAGAATATGAAGAAGTTTTCTTTGGAGATCCAGGCTTGTCTGAAGCACTTGCCATCAATGCAATGTTGTCATAATCCAATTCATCTTCAGAATCACCGGAGTCTGCCCAATCCTTCTATGTGACCATGAGTGCATTACCCTTCCCTGAATTCTAGGCTTCTTGCACTCACTAGCAAAGTGTCCAAGCTCACTGCAGTTAAAGCACTTGATCTTGGCTTTATCAAGCTTGATAATTGTACTCTTGCCTTTGTCATTCTTCTTCTCCTCTTTCCTCTGAAAAGTGTCTTTGCTAAATCTTCTCCTGTTGAATCTTCCTTTCTTGAAAGCTTTAGAAAACATAGCAAAGAGTTCTTGCATCTCTGATTCAGAATCATTATTTTCAGAGTCTATATCTTCAGTCTCTGACTCAAAACTTTCTTTGCTCTTCTTCTTCCTCAAGTCTCTTTCAGTAGATTCAGACTTTTCTTCTGGAAGCTTCTTTGATTCAGATTGAGCAGTGAGTGCAATAGTTTTCATCTTTCCTTCACTCCTGCTCTTTTTCTACTGCCTGTCAAGTTCATAAGCTCTCAATTTTCCATAAACTGCTTCTAATGATATCTCATCAAGATCATTAGCTTCCTCAATTGAAGATATCTTCTCATTGTAGAAATCAGGAAGAGCTTTCATGAACTTCGTATTCATATCTTCCAAGTCATAATATTTACCATGCATGGCCATCTCATTGATGAGTTTAGTAAACCTATCAAAGGTGTCAGTAAGTGACTCACCAGACTTGGATTCAAAGTACTCATACTGTTGTATGAGAAGTGTCCTCATATTCTTCCTGACAGGTTTTGTTCCTTCACAGTGAACCTTTAGATTGTCCCATATCTCCTTAGCAGTCTTACAAGAGAAAACATAGTTAGTGAGAACAGAATCAAGACTGTTGAATAGTATGTTTCTCACTTTAGCATCCTTAAGAACGTTCTCCTTTTCCTTATCTGTCCATTCAGATTTAGGCTTCTCTGCTGTATGTTCTGGAACAATTTTTCCTTCGATAGTTGCTTGAGGAAAAAGCCTTGTTGGAACAAAAGGTCCATCTCTGATACTGTCAAGATAGTCAGGATCTGTTGCTTCCAGGTGATGCAACATCTTCACTTCCTATAGAATATATTCGTTTCTCTTGAGCATAGGGATCTTAGTATTACCATCCTTGTAACCAGACATGATTGCAGATCTTTATGATTATTCGAAATCAACCTGCTCTGATACCAATTGTTAACTCGAATAACTTGTAGAAGGGGGGGTTGAATACAAGTTATATAATCGTGTCTGATTTTTGCTTGATTGTATGAACAAGAATAAACGAATGAATCAAACTTTGTTTGTATTAAAATAATCAAATACAAACTCTACCAAAGGTATACAATACCTTTAGCAGCTGCTGTCAATACAAATCTCTCTCTCTGTTTGTTTCGAACTCTCGAATACAAATCTTACGAACTCACACGCTCACCCACACTTTTTACAATGATATTGAGAGAGTATTTATATTGTTACCTATCAACTAATAACAGAATTATAATCTTTCTATGACAATGTTCTGCCGTCCAGTTGATAGTTTCCATCAATAGAGAATTCGTTTCCTTCATGATATCTTCTTGCTTGTTTTTCAAAACAAAGATCCTGTTTTATAGCACTTGCCAGTTTCTGTAGCATCCATAATGACATCATCAGTAACACGACTAACATCATCAGTAACACAACTGATATCAGGATTTCCCATTTCATCAGGATCTGATTATCTCATCAGTATTTGATCAGGATCTGTTCCTCTGTTCCTGACATGTAGTCCTCGATACACTGTTCCTGACATGTAGTCTCTGACGCACTGTTCCTGACTAAACTCTACATATTACTGTCTAACACATATATCCTATACAAAGTGCTAAATCCTTTATAAGATCAGGATATACAAGAAGTATTAGCAAAATTCTATTCTTAACATCACAACTTATGAATTATTCCTAACATTATCTTAAGGAACAAGACAACTAAAGGTTTGATATATATAAGACAAAAGAGTAGCAGCACAGAGCAAGCCACTACTTTCCCTAACGAACTTTGCCACCTGGATTGCTCTAATATCTAAGTGGACTAGACCTGAGACATTTGAGATGGGCTTGAGTTTCTTTGATTCTATGATTAGGCCTCATTTATGTTAACATCCCCCCTCAAGTTAGGAGGGGAAGACATATTGGACACTCCTAACTTGGACAGAAGAAATCTTAGTTGAGCAGCAGAGATGGCTTTAGTGAAGAGATCAGCTGGTTGTTATTGGGAGGGAAGATATGCAAGAG
The DNA here is from genome assembly GCA_036435485.1 of Saposhnikovia divaricata. Classification (NCBI taxonomy): domain Eukaryota; kingdom Viridiplantae; phylum Streptophyta; class Magnoliopsida; order Apiales; family Apiaceae; genus Saposhnikovia; species Saposhnikovia divaricata. The sequence goes on along the minus strand of CM071599.1, from coordinate 136,108,961 downwards.
GGATAATGCCTTGAAGAACCTAACCAAATGACAGTCTATTTCTATATGCTTAGTTCTTTCATGGAACACAGGGTTAGCAGCTATATACAGTGCTGATTGATTATCACAAAACAGACGGGCTGGAGTTTGAACTGGAACATGAAGCTCTTTTAAGAGGGTAAAAATCCAAGTAAGTTCATAGGTAGTGTATGCCATAGACCTGTACTCAGCTTCAGCTGAGGATCTAGGGATAGTAGGATGCTTTTTACTTTTCCAGGCAATAAGAGAGCTTCATAATTGGATACAGAAACCAGTGATTGACCTTCTAGTTATGGGACAGCTTTCCCAATCAGCATCACAATAGGCTGAAACAGTGAGTTTGTTGTTAGTTTGGAGAAAAATACCTTGACCCCAAGTAGATTTTAAATACATAAGAAGCTTAAAGGCTGCCTGAAGGTGTTGAGCTTTAGGATAAGCCATAAACTGAGAGAGAGTGTGAACTGAGTAGGCAATGTCTTGTCGAGAGATAGTTAAATAAATAAGTCTCCCAATGAGTCTTCTATACAGGCTTCCATTGAGATATCAGGTTCATCTTGATACTTGGCTAATTGGTGGTTTTGTTCTATTGGCAAACTAGAGTCCTTGCAGTTGGACAACCCTACATCTTGTAAGAGATCAGTGACATACTTACTTTGATGAAGGTAAATACCAGAAACAGACCTGGCAATTTCAATCCCCAGAAAGTATTTAAGATGACCTAGATCTTTGATTTGAAACTTGGTGTTTAGGAAAACTTTAACTTGTTGAATAACTGACACATCACTTCAAGCAAGAGTCATATCATCTACATACACCAGCATGATAGTGATAGAAGAAGTTGTTCTGAAAACAAATAAGCTATGATCACTGTGAGTTCTGGTGAATCCAAACTCAATAAGAGCTTTACCTAGCTTAGTAGCCCATTCTCTAGGAGATTGTTTAAGACCATAAATGGTCTTGATCAACCTGTAAGCCAAGGACTGATTAGGGTATTTGGCCGCAATTGCAGCAGAGGGATGATACCCTGGAGGAAGGGCCATGTAAATCTCTTCATGTAAGTCACCATTTAAGAAGGCATTATTAACATCTAGCTGAGTGAGGGACCAGTTATAGATGGTAGCAAGGGCTAGAACAATTCTAAGAGTGACCATTTTTGTAACTGGTGCAAAGGTATCAAAGTAATCTACTCCTTCAGTCTGAGTATATCCCTTGGCTACGAGTCTGGCCTTATATCTTTCCATTTCCCCGTTAGGTAGATACTTGACTTTATAGATCCACCTACAACCTACTAGATTGTGACTTGAGGGAGCAGCAACCACCTCCCAAGTGTTGTTTGCTTCCAATGCTGCCAGATCTACTGCCATTGCAGTACACCATTCTGGATGTAAAACAGCTTGGTTATAGCAGTAAAGTTCAGGAATTTGAGAAAAATTGGCTAAGAAGTGATTGTAAGTTGGTGTAAAAATGGTATTGATGTGATTGACAGCATTGCTAGCATAGTTTTTGTACAATGAGGGTAGATTGGTATAATCTGAGAATTTAGAAGGAAGAACCTTAGTTCTAGTAGGTCTGGCAGATGGCATGGAAGGGTTTATGACTTCATTGTCATCCCTAGTATGAGAAGAATCCAGAACATCACTGTTAAAGTTGTCAGTGTTATTCATGAGATCTGAAGCTGAGGTTGATTCAGAGTTGTCATAACTTATACTATCACTAGTATCAGTTAAATTACATGTATTATTGTCACTAAGAGAGTCATACCCATAAAGAACAGATGTGGAGTTGAACAGTTGGGGAACAGGAGGTGAAGCAATTTGCTTAAAAGGAAAAATATGTTCAATGAATTTAACATCTCTTGAGACAAAGACTTTTCTAGTATCAAGGTCTAGGATTCTATATCCTTTTGTCCCATAAGGATACCCTAAGAAGACTCCCTTTATAGCTCTTGGAGCAAATTTATCTCTTTGATGCGGAACAATGGTTGCATAACTCAAACATCCAAAAACCTTGAGATTTTTGTATGAAGGAAGGCTTTTGAACATAATTTCATAAGGGGAATGACCATCAAGGATAGGAGTAGGTGTCCTATTTATAAGATATGTAGCTGTCAATAGACAGTCACCCCAGAAATGAATAGGTAAATTAGCCTGAAATCTCAGAGCTCTAGCTACATTTAACAGTTTCATGTGCTTCATTTCTATTTTTCCATTCTGCTATGGGGTATATACACAGCTAGTCTGATGAATAAATCCTAAAGAATCAAGAACAGCTTTGAGAGAAGCATTAAGAAATTCTGACCCATTATCTGACCTAAGAGCTTTAACAGTGACTTTAAACTGAGTTTTCACAAGCTCAAAGAATTTCTGAACAATTGATGAAACTTGGGATTTATCAGATATGAGAAATACCCGTAGTTCTAGACTTTTCTTCTACAATAGTAACAAATTGTCTACAATTACCATGAGTGGGACATCTATATGGTCCCCACAAATCAACATGGACAAGATCAAATAAGCTAACACTTTTAGAATCACTTGTCTCAAAGGATAATCTTGATTGTTTTGACAAATGACATATATCACTGTCTTGAAGTTTCTGAGAATTACAATTGAAAGGAAGCAATTTCAACACGGTAGCAGGGATATGCCCCAATTTAGCATGCCACAACTCAACATATTTATTATTTTGTGAACTACCAGCAAGCAGATTACACATTTGATGTTTTTGCTTGATACAGGGGGCAGAAATAGTAGATGTACCTTGATTAACCAGATACAGGCCCTTGCTAACTTCACCAATCTTGACTGCCTTCTTCCAAACAGGGTCCTGAAGAAAGCAAGAAGATGTTGTAAACTGAACTGATCTGCTTGTATTCACTAGAAGCTTAGGAATGGATATAAGATTATATGTAAAAGTAGGAACACAGAGAACTTGATATAGGACAAGTTCAGGTGAGATTTCCATATCTCCAATGTGAGTTACAGCAGCACATTGACCATTGGGTAGTTGCAGATAAGAACTACTAAGTGTGGCATTTTCAGCATTGTAGGAGAAGAGACAATGTGATCAGTGGCTCCTGAATCAAGGATCCACTGATTGGAATAATCATTGCTTAGATTACTTTGAATATTGAAAATAACATGCTGAAAAGTACCTGCAAACTGAATGGTATTAGCTGTAGGTAAACCATTTGACTGCACTTCTCCACCTTTAATATTACTTTGAAGCATTTTCAATAGATGCTGATACTGATCTTCAGATATTCCACAGGTGGTTCTGAGCTGTTCATCTTGGCCAGAGGAGTGAAGACTAGAACCAGAAGACTGGGAGAGAGGTACTGAACTCTTAGAGATGCTATTGATTGTTGAAGAAGTCAGATACTTGGGACGAAGCTTAGGTTTACCATACAGTTTGTGCCATGTAGGATAGCCTTGTAAATAAAAGCACTTATCCTGAGTATGTCCAGTGAGATGACAGTACTCAGAATATAGAGAGGCATTTCTAGCAGTAGTTTTCTTAACAGTTTGAGATGTCTTGAAGCCAGTAGAATTCCCAGACACAGGGTGAGAGTGAGAATAAGTAGATGTGCCTGAAGGACCCTTAGATGACATGGACATGTTGCCAGTAGAATGAGAAGACTGATACAACTCCCTTTGATTTTCTTCTTGTAATAATATTGCATAACATTGGCTTAATGTGGGAAGAGGGGTCATCAAAAGAATTTGACCATGAATAGTAGTGAAATGGTCACTCAAACCCATAAGAAATTGAGACAGCTGAATAGATTGGTCATACTGCTCAGATTTTGCATTAATATTGCAAGTGCATTTTCCATAATTACACAGGGGGCGAGACACAAGACTGTTCAACTCATCACTCAACGTTTTATATTTAGTATAATAGGCCACTATACTCATAGTACGTTGGGTTACCTGAGAGAGTTCTCGACGTAGGCTAAAGAGTTTAGGCATATTACTCTGAGAATACCTAGTTTCAAGATCTCTTCAAATCAAACTAGCAGTATTAAGATACACAACACTGTTACGAATATCATTGGAAACAGAGTTAAGGAGCCAAGAGATTACCATATGGTTACAGCGAGTCCAGTGCACCAACAAAGGAGAGTTAGCAGGAGGAGCATATGATCCATCAACAAAGCCCAGCTTGAGTTTCGACGAGAGAGCAATCGTCATCGATCTACTCCATTAAGCAAAGTTCTGCTCATTGAGAACCACAGTAGTAAAAGACATCCCTGGGTTATCCGAAGGATGTAGGTAGTACGGATGATTAGCATCAATGGTGGTAACGGATAAGGCAGAGTTAACATTTAGAGGAGGGGTAGATGTAGATGATCCTGCAGCTATAGTTGCGTAAGAGGGTTGAGTAGCCATTAAAACAAAGAGGTGAGCTACACAGATTAACCAAACAAAGAAGTAGATCTAAAAGATAAGAAGAAATGTATGAGCGGAAGAACGAGAACAAGAACGGGCACAAGGCTCTAATACCATGTCAAATTTATAACTATTAGTATAAAGAAGGTAACAATCTATACTATACTATTATAAGCGAAATAGGGTATAATTGGTTGGTTGGTTAGTTGGTTAACACATTCCTAAAACAAATTTTAAGCTTTCCAAAAAAAGCATTTAATTTATTAATTAATAAATGAAGCAAAAAAAGTATCTATACTATACTATTATAAGCGAAATAGGGTATAATTGGTTGGTTGGTTAGTTGGTTAACACCTTCCTAAAACAAATTTTAAGCTTTCCAAAAAAACATTTAATTTATTAATTAATAAATGAAGCAAAAAACGTATACAAACTCTTCCAGTTGATGGCATTAAAATTTCTTCAAGGACTCTTTCTTCTCCGATTAAAACCGAGATAAATGAGTCCATTAAAACACAAAATGAATGATAAACTAATGAGAAAAATAATCATCTCTATCCGTGTCGGGTAATACTAGCAAACGACTACTTTAATCTCAATCAGCGCTTTATTTTCCAAAAAAATTGTTAACATCTTCCTAAAAATAACAAGTTAAAAAAATTATATTAAAAATATTAATTAATTTATTTTAAACAACAAAATTTACCAATACGGTACAAAAGTATATTTTTTAAAAAATTAAAAAATGTGCTAAAATCCCAAATTCAATTAAATTATATACAATTTATTAAAAATAAAAAATCACATATTTTATAGAATTATAAACGTTTTTAGTTATATCCCGATTAAAATCGTCGACCGCACATATTCTTCCAACGATTCTTTCTTCTACGATTTTAGTTATACTAAATAATTTTTAAAAAATATCTATTGAATTCTTAAGATATTATTTACCAATAAGGCACAAAATAAATTTTTAAAGAAATTTAAAAAAACGTGTTAAAAATTCCATATTCAATTAAATTATATATATAATTTATTAAAAATAAAAAATCACATGTTTTATAGAATTATTAACGTTTTCAATTATATCTCGAATTGAATGATCGCCCGCACACACTTCTTCCTACGATTCTTTCTTCTATGATTTTAGGTTATACTAAATAATTTTTAAAAAATATTTATTGCATTCTTAAAATATTTAACAATAAATTTAAAATTAACATTAAATTAATGATATTTTTTTATGTCATGAAACTAAGTATGCAACATATGTAAATTTAAAATTAATAATAAAATAAATTAAAATTTTATAATAAATCAAATAATTAATATATTAGTTCACAATAATAATATACGATAGCCTGTGCTTTGCAGGGGTCAACTAACCAAAGAACCAAGGCACAAACATATATTTTTAAAAAAATTATTAAAACGTATTAAAAAATTCCAAATTCAGTTAAATTATATATAATTTATCAAAAATAAAAAAAAACCACATGTTTTATAAAATTATAAATGTTTTCAATTATATCCCAATTAATAATTTTAATTTATAATTTAAATATGTTCCATACTTAATTTCATGACATAAATAAATATCATTAATTTAACGTTATTTTTAAATTTATTCTTAAATATCTTAAGAATTCAATAGATACTTTAATAAATTTATTTAGTGTAACCTAAAATCTTAGAAGAAAGAATGAAGAAACGTGTGCGGGTCATGATTCTAACCGGGATATAATGGTGGAGAATTCTAATGGAAATATAATCGAAATATTATGTAAAATATGTGGTTTATTTTCTTAATTAAAATTAAATACATTTTGATTTGTTTTTTGTTTTTTGGGAGGTGTTAACAAACTTTTTAGAATGGCCTTATCCAACTAACCAACGAACTAAGGCATACAAATATATTTAAAAAAAAAATTAATAAACGTGTTAAAAATTTCAAATTCAGTTAAATTATATATAATCTATTAAAAATAAAAAAAATCACATGGTTTATAGAATTATGAACGTTTTCAATTATATCCCGATTAGAATCTTCGTCTGCACACACTTCTTCCTACGATTCTTTCTTCTACGATTTTAGGTTTCACTAAATAATTATTTAAAAATATCTAATGAATTCTTAAGATATTTAATAATAAATTAAAAAATAACATTAAATTAATGATATTTATTTATACCGTGAAACTAAGTATGGGACATATGCAAATTTAAAATTAATAATAACATTTATTAAAATAAATTAAAATTATATATATATTAAATCAAAAATTCATATATTAATTCATTATAATAATATATGATAGCCACGGGTTATTGGTTAGTATTATATGAAATTAAGATACTCTCACTGAATAAGATAAAAACTAGATACAAGAATTGAAAAATAAGATATTATCTTAAGGAACAAGACAACTAAAAATTTGATATATATAGGGTCTTGTTCTAATGGAAACTAATTTAGAATAGAAACTAGAAACTAAACCTAAATTAAATATTTCAAGCTAATCTAATGACCAAATTAGGGGTACTCCAATACAAAAAACGTTTAAAATTATTGTCTCTATTCAACAAAAATATAAAAAAAAATTAAAAAAAAAGTTACTGTTCACGTGATGACGTGGCACGTGAACAGTAACTTTTAAAAAAAAAAATTTTTTTTATATTTTTGTTGAATAGAGCCAAGAATTTTAAACGTTTTTTGTGAAGGTGCCCCTAGCGGGGCCATTAAAATAAATGAAATATAATTTATTTAGTGTAGCTTTCTAGTTTCTATTCTAAGGTTGGTTTCTATTTGAACGCTAGCCGATATATATATAAGACAAAAGAGTAGCAGCACAAAGCAAGTCACTACTTTCCCTAACGAACTTTGCCACCTGGATTGCTCTAATACCTAAGTGGACTGGACCTGAGACATTTGAGATGGGCTTGAGTTTCTTTGATTCTCTGATTGGGCCTCATTTATGTTAACAGTGATTCCTCCTCCTCCTACCTTGTCGATATAGGTGATTCTTCCTCCACCTATACCGATGTAAGCGATATAGGACCTGATCGATATTGGCCTCCTCCTCCTCACTGGAACCTTCTGCTCCATTCTTAACGAAATATTCATTTTCGACATTACTTTCCTTCTCTTCATCCTCTTATAAACCTCCATCAAAGGAATCTCCTTGTCGTCATCTCCGGACATTAGCCTCAATGGCATATTGTAATGTTTGAGATGCAAAAACTACATGACATTTGTCCATATCCTGAGCAGAAAAATTTAAGAAAGATGTTTATGAGATATGGTAGTCTCCACAACACAAACGGTATTAAAGATGAATCATGTCAAAGAAAAAGGTTCAGTGGAAGTGCAAGCGAGAAAAAGATGGCTCTCATTCGTCAAAATTTTACAGACTTGAGGTGTCTTGCGCAAGGTGAAAAGCTTCGCCAAACCAAACAGTTCCAAGATGCATTGCAATTATTATGTTCAAACAATAAGTTCTTCCTCAATATTTTTCAGGAACCAAATTCTATGTTTTCCAAGCAGATGCGCTTTGCAGTACAGCACTCCGTCTACAAGTACAAAGTGTATGACTGTTCTTAGACCTGCTAAGATGGTAGATAGTAATAAAGTTTAGAGGAGAAACCAATAGAGATGTTATAGTAAAAACCAATAGTGTTGTTATAGTTTGTACAAGGTTCCACAAAGTGTAGTAGTACCTTACCATATAGTAGAGAAGATTGTGATGTTACAGTGATGTTAACTGCTCTGCTTTGTATATTTATAAGACTTAACAAGAATATGTCATTATCTTGAAACTACATTTAGTTTTATGTAAAAGTTGTAGAAACCTTAATCCTCAGGTTCTTTAGACTTCTAGTACACGCAAGAAATTGGTGAAATTCCGAACTTGTCACATTCCTCTGTATTATTGTCTAATTCTAGATTTTCTATACCTTCATGTTCAGTATATCGTTGGTAATGGACGAGGTCATGAACCCCCCTATTCCATGCAGCTTCAAACACTCGTATTGGCCATGAACTACCCCCATGCCATATAGCTTCAATAGCTCGTTTATAACCTAAGTCACGCGGATGGTAACTCTGCAGGCGCTTGGTTTACTTGCTACAATTTATTCATCAACAAATATTTCCACACAGACAATAACTTTATGACAATAGAATTCTCATTATCATTGTTTGCCAATGCAGGGGTCTTGTGTACTAGGTACAAATTTTATTGTTTGCTTAATTCCACTAAATCAGATATTCATAGAAGCCATGAAAACTATATAAAAATCTAACACATGGCTTAACCCATAATCTATAGTTTTATATGTTAAATCTTATGTTTACAAATGTGTATTCTTTCGCAAGCGAGTAAATAAAATGAAATTAATAATTGCTTCAATAAAGCAACATAGCAATTATTGCAAATCTCTATAGTAACTGAATACGGGTTAAATATAAATTTGATCACTGAATTGGTGGTTATATATCACTTTACTCACTGATTTCAATGGGGTCTCATTTGAATCACTTAAGTCATAATAAATATCAAACAAATACCTATAAATATGTGAGAGGCTTTCATAGCAATGGCTACGACTAGTGAGATTGAAGGATTGATGTCTGATTTGGATATAACAAACGAAGAGAATGAAGAGCTGGTCCTGGATGTTGAGGGTGAGGAAGCTGTAAATCGGTTTGAGTTGTGTCTGGTGGGGAAGTTCTTGACAGAGAAGAGTTTGAATGTTCGTGCAATGAAATCCAAGATGGCTGACCTTTGGAAACCGGCGATGGGGATTAATATTAAAACACTTGTTCCAGGTTTGTTCTTGTTCCAGTTTTATCACAAGAATGATTTGGAATGGATGATGAGTAATGGTCCATGGTCTTTCGACAACTCGATTCTGGTTACAAGTACGATCCCAACGGGGAGTGATCCTACTAAAGTCCCTTTGAATGAAGTGGCATTTTGGATTCAAATTTATGATTTGCCTAGTGGTTATATGTCGGAAGCAGTAGGCAAACAGCTAGGTAACTTTTTTGGGTCTTTTGTCTCATTTGATCCGAGTAATACTAAAAGTATCTGGCGTGAGTACATGAGGATCAGAATTAAAGTAGATGTGCGTCTGCCATTGAAGAGGAAGAAGAAGATCTGTAAGAAAGATAAGTCTGAGTTCATTGTTAATTGCAAGTACGAGAAACTTGGTGAGTTCTGTTTCATCTGTGGGCTTTTATCTCATACGGAGCGGTTCTGCAAAAAGAAGATTAGTGGGGAATTGGATGGTAGTAGTCGAGAATGGGGGGCATGGCTCCGTGCACCACCACGAAGACAAGCTGGTCAGGGGAAAAGCAAGTGGCTGCGAGATGAGAAGGACGTGGGATGGGGCGAGAATCAAGGAAGGGATAGTAATCAGGGGGTTGAAAGTCAAATGTTGGTTAAGAGGGCGAGATTTCAGGAAAATAAAGATAAGAAAGTTGTTATGAGGGATAGTTTTAAGGGATTAGCGGATCAGGGGAGGATTAGTGATAACAGATTGGAGGGAAATCCGTTTTCAAATAATAGTAATGGGCCTATGGACGAGGAGCTAGATGGGCTGGACTTAGAAGAAAGAAAACGTAGGAGATGTGGGCCGAGTGTAAGTATGGAAATTGATGGTAATTCAACAAAAATAAACACAGACTCTGGGCTTTCTACAACTGATTGCACAGACTCTTCAACTCTTGTTTTGGCTAAGCTTGCTCAGCAAGCTAGCCAGCAGCCATGAATTGCCTAGGATGGAACTGTAGGGGGTTGGGGAACTCCCGTACAGTTCGTGTTTTGAACGATCTTGTTAGAGGTCGTAAACCCGATATTTTATTTTTAAGTGAAACTATTTCAAATGCTAATAAAATTGAGAAGCTTCGAGTCAAGCTGGGATTTGCTCAGGGCTTTTCTGTTGATAGAGTTGGTAGAAGTGGTGGGCTTGCTCTCTTTTGGAGAACGAATGTTGATTGTAGTATTATGGGGTATTCGCAGAATCAAATAGATTTAGCTATTAATGTTCATAGTGTGGCCAACTGGAGGCTCACTCTTTATTATGGTTTTCCAGAGCGTTCCAGGAGGAAGGACGCCTGGGATATGATTCGTAATTTAGCTGGGTTGTCGAATCTTCCCTGGTGCATAATGGGGGATTTCAATGACTTACTGTATGATGGAGACAAGAAGGGTAATCATGTTCATCCCAGAGCTCTTATGGAAGGGTTTAGGTCTGCTCTAGAAGATAGCATGCTATCGGAAATTGATTTGACAGGAGGGATGTTTACGTGGGAGAAAGGGAGAGGTACGAATGATTGGGTTCAGGAACGTTTAGATAGGGCTTTTGCTACTAGAGAGTGGTGGTTGATGTTTCCGCTTTGTAATCTTAAATTGGTTTCAACTACTGTGTCTGATCATGATGCTATTCACCTTGAGTTTCTGGAGGTTGCAGTGTCTAAGAGGATTTTTAGATTTAAGTTCGAGAATACCTGGCTAAAGGAACCGAATTTCATTAAAGATGTTATAGGACATTGGGAGAATATTCCTAGTATGCATCTGTTGCCTAAGCTGAATTTGGTGTCTAGATACATGGAGAAGTGGGGGAGAGATTTTTTCAATAAATTCAAAGAGAAAGTTCGACGACAGAAAGTAATCTTGGATGATCTGAAGAGTAGGAATGATGATTATAGTGTGAAGCAATATGTTATTGAGCGAGACAAGCTTAATGAAATTCTGTTGCATGAGGAGATTTACTGGAAGCAACGAGCAAAACTCTTTTGGCTCAAAGAAGGAGATGATAATACTAAATTTTTCCATGCTCATGCTTCGATTCGTAAGAGGAATAATCGTATTGATTTTTTGATGACAGATGCAGGAGGTAAGGTGGAGACTGATGTTGAAATGGGGGAGGTAATTCGTGACTACTTCAGTAATATCTTTGCTGCAGGTAATAATGTGCAAATTAATAGAACAGTTGCTAGTCCACGGGTCATTTCTAGTGAGCAGAATCAGAGTTTGATAGCAGAGATGACAATTGAGGAATTCACGGAGGCTGTGTATCAAATGCATCCAGATAAGGCTAGTGGCCCTAACGGATTAAATCCAGCGTTTTACCAGAATTTTTGGAATGTGATGGGCAGTGAGGTGTTTGATTGTTGTAAGAAATGGCTTCATGGTACTTCGATTTCAGCTGACTTCAATCACACTAATGTTGTTCTTATCCCAAAAAAGGAGAATGCCTGCCATATGAAGGATTTGCGTCCCATAGCTCTTTGTAATGTGCTCTACAAGATAGTAGCAAAAGTCTTGGCGAATAGGTTGAAACGGGTCCTTCCAGGGCTTATTTCAGAAAAACAGTCCGCGTTTGTTCCTAATCGTAGTATCACTGATAATGTTGTAGTCGCCTTCGAGATGGTGCATCATATGAAGAGAGCCAGGGGTGGTAGAGAAGGTGAGATTGCGCTCAAACTAGATATTAGTAAGGCTTACGACAAGGTCAGTTGGGAGTACTTAAGGAACTGTATGCATTCTCTTGGTTTCTGCAATGAGTGGATTAACTGGATCATGCAGTGTGTCACGACAGTTTCCTACGACATTAACTTTAATGGTATATCTGTGGGACCTATAACTCCGAGAAGAGGTCTCCGGCAAGGAGATCCCTTGTCTCCTTACCTCTTCCTGATGTGTGTCGAAGGGCTTTCAAACTTGTTGGACAATGCAGAAAATAATGGCAGGATTCATGGGTGTAAAGTCAGTCCGACGGCTCCTGAGGTGTCTCATCTTCTTTTTGCTGATGACTCTTTTTTATTCTTTAAAGCATCTACTGAGGAAGTCAATTATGTTAAATCAATTTTGGAAGACTATGCTGCCATGTCAGGCCAGGAGATTAACTATCAGAAATCAGGGATCATGTTCAGTTCAAACGTTCGAATGGATAAACAAGTCTAGTTAGCTACTATGTTGGGTGTCCATAATGACATTTCGAATAGTCATTATCTTGGCCTCCCATCATTAGTGGGAAGGTCAAAAAAGAGAGTCTTTGGCTATGTTAAGGACAGAGTTGTGAAATGTATTCAAGGCTGGAATTCTAAGACGATTTCAAAAGGAGGTAAATCAGTTCTGATTAGAAATGTGGCTCAAACTATCCCAGCCTATACTATGTCGTGTTTCCTTCTTCCTAAAACCTTGTCACAGGAGATTGAGAGAATTTTTAACGGCTATTGGTGGAAATCAGGTTCTTCACAAAGTAGAGGAGTTATCTGGTTATCTTGGGAGGGGATGAGCATGTCAAAAAGTAGAGGTGGTTTAGGGTTTAAGAGCCTATACGGGTTCAACATTGCATTACTAGGGAAGCATATTTGGAAATGCATAGAACAGCCTGATCTTCTGGTTTCTCGTGTTTTGAAAGCCCGTTATTTTCCTGATAAGCATGTCTTAAATGCAACGAAAGGTCAAGGCTCAAGTTTCATTTGGCAGAGTTTATGGCAAGCAAAAGAGGAATTAGGCAAGGGATTCAGGTGGGTGGTTGGTAATGGCCAGAACATTATAGCAACGAAGGATGCGTGGCTCCAAAAGAAAGTGGACTTTAAGGTCGAGCCTCACTGGAGGTATGAGGGGAGAAATGAGGTGGTTGCCTCACTGTTCTATCCAGGGTCCAAAGTTTGGGATATTAGGAGAGTCTATGATTTATTCAATGTTAGTGATGCCAAAGTTATTCTGGCAACTTCTGTGCCGCAACATTCAGTTGAAGATAGAATAGTATGGTCCATGTCTACTGATGGAATTTATGATGTGAAGACTGGATATCATTTCTGGCGTAATCATAATGTTGGTGATTCTATATGTACTCGTTCAGCTGGTTGGAACAGACTTTGGAAACTCGGAGTACCTCACAAGGTAAAGGTGTTCGTATGGCGGATCTGTAGGAATAATGTACCAGTAAGGAGTAATCATAATGTTGGTGATTCTATATGTACTCGTTCAGCTGGTTGGAACAGACTTTGGAAACTCGGAGTACCTCATAAGGTAAAGGTGTTTGATATTTAAAATACTTATCAAATATCATATTGCCCTAAACACTATTTTACAAACTTGTTATCCCTTTATCAATGATTTTTAAACTTTACAACTTGATCAAATGATTTCAAAACTAAACCTAATTGATATCTTTGACCTTGACTTGGACTGTTTCCTTTATACTCTAATTGAAATCCAGATTTCCACTTGAGTCTATATCTTTTTGATTCAGACTTGTACCCTTTTTCATTGATGTCAGAAAACTGAGTCAAACCCTTTGAATTTTATCATTACGAATCAAAATGAGTTGTTTTCTTAAAATACTTTGAAGTTACTTAGACGGGGTTGATCTGTTATCAGAGAGTCGAAGGTACTTCGAAGTAAAGGTTTTCGAAAAGATTAAGTATTAAAATGTTTTATAAAGTTAAAAAGAGTTTTGTAAAGCCTAATGTTTTAAAATAAGATTTCTAATAAAATGTTAGGAACTCCGTCTAAATGGTTTCCACGGATTCCTGACGATTGGAGAGACGGGGCGAACGGGTAATGCTGGTTCCGTCAGTTTTTGAGATGTAGTATTGCGTAGTTCTAGTCTGCCCAGTTCGACACCTTTATAGGCCAATGTGTTACCTCTTGGGAACCCAAGCTATCCTAATGAAAGGAAATGATAGCCAGAGGGACTTTGTGTCCGGTATAGGGACTTTATGGGCTGATCACCCGTATTGTCTGTTATAAAATAAAAACCTCCAATCAGTTTTCTTAAAGTGATGATTACGTTTTATTTACTATGAAATGAAATTGGTTTACCGATTGAAATGTCAATTACTTTACACAGTTTTGAAATATTTATTGTTATCCTGTTTATCAGATGATACCCTGTTGTATTATATTCAGTTGAGATCTTTAGTTACTTGATGAGCGTTGGCTCATTATTATTTTGTCTAACCCTTTTGACAGTAATCTAAGAATCATGGTTCGTATAATCAAAACCGCAAGGAAGCGCACCTACCGTGGCCCTGAGTTGGTCCGTTTTGAGATAACTCCCGAGGTAGATGCAATAACAGCTCGGTGAGGAGATCTTTAGTTAGTTGTGAGAACTGGCAGTAGAACTTTTGAGAACTTTGGTTTGTAATAATAATATATTTTGAATTCAGGTTTGTAATAATAATTAGTTAGACGATGGCTTGCTTGTTTCATACCATTACCTGTGAAAGATCTTGGATAGTAGTGTTGGGGCCAGTCAGCATGTTATATTTATATTATATTATAGGTTATTTGCATCTAGATGTGTGTTAGTGACTCTCCGATCTAGGCCCCAGGTCGGGAGGGCGTTATAGGTTGGTATCAGAGCCACGGATTTTGGTCACTGAAACAAGCCAGGAATTTAGGATCATTAATAAAAGAAGTAGATACAATTAGGATTTGAGAGTGATAGATGTAGGGAGTGATTATAGGTTTAGGTTTTCCCTTCGCGATAGATTATTAGGACTAACATAATTTAACTCGTTTATATTCTGCGTGTATATATATATATATATATATATATATATATATATATATATATATATATATATATATTATTACTACAGGAGATGGAGTTGGACGATGATGCCCCGTTACATCCCGATCCCGATAGTTCATCTGAGGAGTCCGACCCTTCGGAGGCGATGTCTGATGCTGATGCAGAGGTTGAGTCTGATACTGAGGTCATATCCGATTCTGAGGTTGAGAGTCCTACGGCCTGTGCCAACATTCTTGTTCCTATTACTGAGTCTGCACCTGTGTCTGAGCCTGTTACCGATACCGTGCCTGTTCCAGTACCAGTACCAGTTGTGACCCCATCTGTCACCGAGCACGGCGAGTCCTCTATCGGATCTTTTTCAGTTCCCGAGCCAGTACCTGAGCCTACCTTTGAGGATATGGTTCGTAGGTGTGAGAGTTTAGCAGGTCAGAATGCCGAGTTGAAGGAACTTATCGAGAAAATGAAAGTGGAGGCGCAGCTTCGAGTAGATCTGACCACTATTGATTGGAGGGGACGTATCAGGATGTTGGAGGATGCTGTTAGGCACCGTTTACACCAGAACCCTATTACACATGATGTATTAGCTGAGGACCGTAGACTTTCGAGTGTGATTTGCTGGACGTTGTGTGAGCTTCGCGAGACCCGAGGTTCCCGTGATTAGACTACTGTTGTGGAGATGGTTGTGAGTGGGACATTTGGTAGAGCCCACTAGTGTTAGTTATGTTTACTACTAGTCTAGGATGTTTTTCAGTTTTCCTAGTGCTAGTAGACGGATTGTTGTTGTTTTAGTTTGTTTATTTCAGTTCAGATGTAGAAGGGCTGAATGCCCTTAACTTTTATGATCTTGTATGATTTTGGATTGTTTTCGTCTTAGTGACGTATGCATATTTCGTATATCCCTGTGTTTATTGCTTTACTTATCACTTGTTACATACTGTCTTTACATACCGTATTTCCATAACTTAGTAACCTGTTCATATAAACCCTGTTGCATGATTTACAACTGTACCCATATCATATTGTCTTATCGGAACCGATCGTCTATTGGTACCAGACGGAGGAACCCTATTTCTTTTGAATATATACCTACTCGTTGTTTACCAATTGTTTACCTTCTTATCAGAAAGATGCCTCCTAGAAGAACCCGTCAAGCTACTAACAATGATAACCAAGACCAACAAAATCAAGATAACACTACTATGGCCCAGATGTTCCAATTACTTCAACAACAAACTGCTGCTTTTGTTCAACACCAACAACACCAAGCTGCCCAACCTGCTACAACTTTTAAATCTTTCCAAGCTGTTCACCCACCTGAGTTTAAAGGTACCTTGAACCCTGTTGAAGCTAAATCTTGGTTGATGGATATCGAGAAGTCTTTCACGTTAGTTAGGGTTGATGAAATTCAGAAGGTGGAGTTTGCCAGTTTATATTTGAGGGCGGAAGCGAATTTTTGATGGGAGTCTGTTAAGGCCGCAGAAGGAAATGCGATTACATGGCCAAGATTCGTAGAATTGTTTAATGAAAAATATTTGCCAGGTTATTTACAAGACCAGTTGGAGATTCAGTTTATGGAATTGAAACAAGAAGGGATGACTGTTGCGGAGTATGAGGCCAAGTTTACTGAGTTATCAAGGTTTGTACCCCAGTATGTAGGAAATGAAGCTAGTAAAGCTAAGAAGTTTCAGCATGGATTAAAGCCTTGGTTAAGGAGTAGAGTTGCTGCATTCGAGTTGAGAACCTATTCTGCTGTTGTGCAGAAGGCGATGATTATAGAAGGAGAAATTGAGTTGAATCAGAAGGAGAAAGCTGGTAAAAAGAGAAAGTTTGATAAAGTGGAAAAGAGTCAAGAGACAGAAGATCAAAGGAGTTTTCATAACAGAGGAAGGTTTGGAAATCGACCAGGAGGACAGATGTTGTGGAACAAAAACTAGGTTACGATTATTGCTGCTAGGGTTTGTGTATTTAATGCTAGGGTTCGTGAGCTTCGTGCTTCAATGGCTGCTTCTGTGTTTGAGACTTAAACGGTCCTCACAGAATGCCTACGTATCTCTGTAATTAGATAATCAAGCCAATAAAACTTAGTTCTGAGGTGAAGGGTCAGGCCCTTTATATAGGCTGAGAAGCCTTAGAATTATGGTAGGAATAGGAGACTTGGTAGACAAGTCTTTGAGGAAGGTTCTAGATCTATTCCTTGTAGGAATCAGTTTCCATATTGAATTGGATGCCTTGGTGGCTAAGTCTGGTGGAAATAATATCCTTATCCAACACTTATTGCTGAGCTGGTTATTACCCCTAATATTAATTACGAAATTAACATTTAATTAGGGTTTTTGGGCCGCCCGGTGGGCCCCATGTTTGGACCATACTAGGTCTAATTAATGCAACATTAAATGTGTCTTTAGGGCTTATTTTTAGCCCATATCAACAGAGAAATTTTCAGAAGTTTGGAGGTGGTAACGGAGGACAAAACCGTAGACCCCAAGGAGTAAACCCTAAAGCTATAACAAGACCCATACTACCAGATTGCAAAATTTGTGGAAGAAAGCACCCGGGTATCTGTAATAAGCCTAATATAGTTTGCTACAAGTGTGGGAAGAAAGGACACTATGCTCAAGAATGTCCAGAAGTGAAGTCAGTAGGATTAACTTGTTATAAGTGTGGCAAGATTGGCCATATTGCTAAGAACTGCAAGGAGCCTGTCCAAACTGCTAATGTTTTGAGAATCACCGCACCACCAGCACCGCGACAAGTGCCGTATCAAGCACCTCAGCCTAGAGCCCGTACTTTCAACATGGCTGTTAAAGAAGCTATTAATGATGTTGATGTGGTTGCAGGTACGCTTCCTGTCAACTCTTTTGAAGCTAAAGTTTTAATTGATTCTGGAGCAACTAGATCCTTTAAATCTGAAAGATTTCTTGATAAATTGCACAGTGAGATTCGTCCATTAGAAAAGGCATTAGTAGTAGAAGTTGCTAATCAGGATAAGATTTCCATAGACCGGGAGTATCCTAACTGTAATATTGAGATTGGAGGATTTCTTTTCTACATGGATTTATTACCATTTAAGTTGGGAGAGTTTGATGTTTTTTTAGGAATGGATTGGTTGTCCGCGAGTGATGCACAGATTGAGTGTAAGAAGAAGCAAGTTAGGTTACATACTGAAGATGGTACTGAGGTAGTATTTCATGGACAGAAGCAAGATAAGAAATTTCTAACATTTATGCAAGCGAAGAGATTGTTAAATCAAGGATGTGAAGCTTATTTAGCACATGTAGTTGATACAGAGAAACAAGTCCCTAAGATGGAAGACATTCCAGTTGTAAATGAGTTTCCTGATGTTTTTCTTGACGAATTTCCCGGATTACCTCCAGATAGAGAGATTGAATTCCCGATTGAATTGGCACCAGGAACTGAACCTGTATCTAAAGCACCGTATCGAATAGCACCTGCTGAGATGAAGGAATTAGCTACTCAATTACAAGATTTATTAGATAAAGGAGTTATAAGGCCCAGTGTGTTCCCGTGGGGAGCGCCAGTGTTGTTTGTTAAGAAGAAGGATGGAAGCATGAGGTTGTGTATTGATTATAGAGAACTCAATAAATTTACTATCAAGAATAAGTATCCATTGCCGAGGATTGATGACTTGTTTGACCAACTGAAGGATGCTGCCTACTTTTCTTAGATTGATTTGAGATCAGGTTATCACCAATTAAAGATCAAACCAGAAGATATTCCGAAGACTGCATTTCGCACGAGATATGGACATTATGTTTAGTGATGGCTTTCGGAATGACGAATGCCCCAGCTGTGTTTATGGATTTGATGAATAGAGTGTTCAAGAGATATTTGGATAAATTCATAATTGTATTTATTGATGACATCCTTATATACTCGAGAAACCCTGAAGAGCATGCCGAGCATTTGAGAATAGCATTGGAAACCCTGAGAAAGGAAAGATTATATGCCAAGTTTTCTAAGTGTGAGTTTTGGTTGCAAGAAATGTAATTTTTAGGTCATGTGATTAGTAAAGAAGGAATTCGAGTAGATCCTGCTAAGATTGAAGCTATGGTGAGTTGGAGTAGACCAAGAACTCCTACTGAGGTGAGAAGTTTTCTAGGATTGGCTGGTTATTGTCGAAGATTTGTACAAGATTTTTCAAAGATTGCTACCCCGTTGACAAAGTTGACCCGAAAGAATGAGAAGTTTATTTGGAACGATAAATGTGAAGAAAGCTTTCAAGAGCTAAAGAAAAGATTAGTTTCAGCACCAGTGTTAGTATTGCCAGATGATAAAGGAAATTTTGTTATCTATACTGATGCTTCGCACAAAGGATTAGGATGCGTTTTGATGCAACACGGAAATGTTATTGCATACGCTTCGAGACAGCTTAAGCCACACGAGCAAAAGTATCCGACACATGATTTGGAGTTAGCTGCAATTGTGTTCGCATTGAAAATTTGGAGACATTATTTGTATGGAGAAAAGTGTGAAATTTTCACCGATCATAAAAGTTTAAAGTATATTTTTACACAGAAAGAGTTGAATATGAGACAAAGAAGATGGTTGGAATTGATTAAGGATTATGATTGCACGATAAGTTACCATCCCGGAAAGGCGAATGTTATCGCTGATGCGTTAAGTAGAAAGGAGAGGTTGAATACATTGACTGTGTCAAAGGAGTTATTCCGAGAATTTGAGAAGTTAAGTTTAGAAGTTTATGATTCAAAAGATGCAGATGAGTTTTTGAGTACAATGACTTTTCAACCAGAGTTGTTGGAGTAGATTCGGAGATGTCAAAAAGAAGTGATGAATTGTGAGATGAATACGTTGATTGGAGAAGAGATTTGTACACAGAAAGATGATCAAGGTATTTTATGATTTGAAAGAAGAATATGGATTCCTAAAGTAGAAGAATTGAAGAATGAGATTCTGAGTGAAGCCCATAGTTCGAGATATTATATTCACCCTGGAAGTACAAAGATGTATCGAGATTTGAAAGAGAACTTTTGGTGGCCATATATGAAGCGTGAGATAGCCGAATGGATAAGTAAGTGTTATACCTGTCAGAGGATTAAAGCAGAGCATCAGAAACCAAGCGGATTGTTACAACCGTTAGATATTCCTGAGTGGAAATGGGACCATCTTGCTATGGATTTTGTAGTGGGATTGCTAAGAACTAAGGCAAATCCTGATGCGATTTGGGTAATCATTGATCGATTGACGAAATCTGCTCATTTCTTACCGATTAACGAAAGATTTTCATTAGACAAGTTGGTACATTTGTATTTAAAGGAAATAGTGTCACGACATGGAGTTTCTGTTTCGATGGTATCTGATCGAGACCCACGATTTAATTCGACGTTTTGGCAACAATTTCAAGAATGCCTAGGAACCCAATTGAAGATGAGTACAGCTTACCATCCACAGACGGACGGACAAAGTGAAAGGACTATTCAGACAATAGAGGATATGCTTAGAGCTTGTGCATTGGATTTTGAAGGAAGTCGGGACGAACATTTGCCATTGGTTGAGTTTTCATATAACAACAGTTATCACGCAAGTATTGGAATGCCCCCGTATGAAGCATTGTATAGGAGAAAGTGTAGATCCCCAGTATATTGGGAAGAATTTGGTGAGAGGAAAATTTTAGGACCAGAGCTGCTTCAACAGACGAAGGAGAAAGTTGAGATTATTCAGAAAAGATTAATTACTGCCCAGGATCGTCAAAGAAAGTATGCTGATTTGAAAAGAAAGGACAGTAGTTTTGAAATCGGAGATCAAGTGCTATTGAAAGTGTCACCATGGAAAGGAGTTACAAGATTTGGTAAGAAAGGAAAGTTGAGTCCAAGATACGTAGGACCATTTTAGATTTTGAAACGAGTTGGAAAAGTTGCTTACGAATTGGCGTTGCCACCGCATATGCACCATATTCATAATGTATTTCACGTATCTATGCTTAAGAAGTACAGTCCCGATGTGAGTCACGTAATTGAGTATGAGCCTATCGAGATTCAGTCAGACTTATCTTACTAAGAGCAACCAGTAGAGATTCAGGATAGAAGTGATAGAATGCTTAGGAATAAGGTTGTTAAATTGGTTAAAGTTTTGTGGAGGAATCCTAGAGTCGAAGAGTCGACTTGGGAACTGGAAAGCGAAATGCTTGCCAAGTACCCTCATCTGTTTACTTAGGTGAGATTCTGGGGACAGAATCCTTTTAACGGGGGAAGGTTATAACGACCTAGAATTTTTCACGATTTATAAATGCTTATTTAATTGTTAAATGTGGAAATTATGTGATAGGTAAATTTTGTGAAATCAAGATATGTGTGAAATCATGTTTATGTGATTATATGATGATTGGAATGTGTCGAATATGTCAGTGGAATTTTATTCATATTTTTAGAGCATTAAAACTATTTTAAAAGTGCATTATTAATCTTTCAAAAATCATATAAAATCATTGGAATTGATTTAAATCATTAAAATCAGTTTTTAAAAAGTAAATAGATTTTTCAGCTTTTGGCTTTTTACCATTCTACCCCTGGCTCTATAAAACAGTACCCACCTCCATTTTCTTCTTCTTGCTCGCGAAGTACAGCTGCTAGTACTCATTCTCTCTCGATTCTTCTTCATTTCCTTGGTTTTTAATTCGAAAATCATGTCTAAATTCTTGTGTTAATTATCTTTACTCCATTCTTATGCTTACTTGGTAATTGGTTAGTGTTTTAGAAAGCTTTGTATATGTATATATGCGACCGTGTGTATGTATGTGTGCAAGAATCGACATGCAAGCCTCGAGAGCTTCAAATTTGATGATTTGTTGATACTACGATGTTAGATATGATCTTAAATCGAGTTTTTATTAACTTTGATGTGTGTTCTTGAGTTTCAATCAAAACCCTCGCCGCCGGTGACCTTTTTCCGGCGAGGTCTTGATGGTCGATGATGGTTTGTGGTCTCTGTAGTTATTATTAGTGACTTAGAGTGCTTATATGTGAATAAAATCCGTTGCATGTCAAAATCTTTGTGTTTTTGAAATTTTCGAATTATATACATATATATAAATATTAATTGAATTTTCGAATTGTTAAAATGGTTAATCTACGATTTTAAGCTATAATTAAAGTGTTCTTGATGGATTAGAGGTTAGATGCTAATTTCAGATTATATTTTAGAGATGCAAGTATATTTTTTATGATTTAATGATATTTATTTTGAATTATTCGAATTATTAGATTTAAATGAATTGTTATATAATTAATCCTTGTATTTAGAGATGTAATGATAATTTTGATGTAAGTAGGATGTCCATTGCTAATTGATTTTCATGCATGGGTAATTTTCCAGAATTTATAATGGCATGATTCGAATTTTTGTAGATTAATATGAATTAATCAAATTTTATAATTATAAATAGAAATTAGAAATTAATTTTGATGATTATGTGATAAGAGATTGTCAATTTGATATGTAAGTATGGTACTTAAAATATGTATGTTAAATTTCGAATTTTGGGTTTAAAACATGAGTTGTATGATTTAGTGATTATGTTTGATAATCGATAAAGTACTATTTAGTAATATGATTGTTATTATCGGATGAAAGTCATATGATTATGAGCTGTTATGATTTGTATAATCCATTGGGAGTGTAGGTGGATTTTTAAATCCTTCGTAGGTATTTGGTTGTGATTTCAGTCGGTTGAATTCCGACGGGATAGTCCTATTTATAGAGGAAACTCTGCACGATTTTCGTCAGAAATATAAGTTGTAAAACCTATAGCATATTCTTATAAGTTGATTACAAGTCAAGATGACACTACGTGTTAAGTGCTTAAGTGACTTATGTGCTTCCATGCTATAAATGCTATTTGATTATGTGCTTACATGATCTTAGTGAGGTACGTAATAAGAATGCGATATATATATATATATATATATATATATATATATATATATATATATATATATATATATATGTTAAATGGTAATGCGATATAGGAATCGATTGGGTAGATTAGGATAAGTCGTATTAGAAGTGTAGTATTTTAAAATAGTGATATTGTTTATGTAGATAAGAAGGACGTAGGACCTAGCGATAAAGGAAAGGCTAAGGTTGAGTTTCAATAAGCTGAGCTGTTGAGCTGTTGCATTCTACCGGAGGCAAGTAACTTTGTCTTTCCTCTGAAAGTTTATATTATTGAAACTGTTGTATCTTGTTGATTCAAGCGTGCCTATTCTATACCATGTTGATCATACTTCTATTATAAACTTACCTTTGCATGTACCCAAAATCTTTATTGATAAACCCTGGTTCAACACATGTACACCCTAGACCAGCATAATTCTTTTTAATTGCTTCTTGACCATACTGTCACCCAGAGATAAACAATACTTATTCTTTTTAACTACTTCTTGACCATATATGTCCTATAATTTACTATAATCCAGTCATATTGACTGACCGATAAACCAGTGTTACACTTAACTTATGTCCATAACCCGAATACCCTGTGTTGATTTTTAAAATATTTATCAAATATCATATTGCCCTAAACACTGTTTTACAAACTTGTTATCCCTTTATCAATGATTTTTAAACTTTACAACTTGATCAAATGATTTCAAAACTAAACCTAATTGATATCTTTGACCTTGACTTGGACTGTTTCCTTTATACTCTGATTGAAATCCAGATTTTCACTTGAGTCTATATCTTTTTGATTCAGACTTGTACCCTTATTCATTGATGTCAGAAAATTGAGTCAAACCCTTTGAATTTTATCATTACAAATCAAAATGAGTTGTTTTCTTAAAATACTTTGAAGTTACTTAGACTGGGCTGATCTGTTATCAGAGAGTCGAAGGTACTTCGAAGTAAAGGTTCTCGAAAAGATTAAGTATTAAAATGTTTTATAAAGTTAAAAAGAGTTTTGT
This sequence comes from Saposhnikovia divaricata, assembly GCA_036435485.1. Classification (NCBI taxonomy): domain Eukaryota; kingdom Viridiplantae; phylum Streptophyta; class Magnoliopsida; order Apiales; family Apiaceae; genus Saposhnikovia; species Saposhnikovia divaricata. The sequence goes on along the minus strand of CM071599.1, from coordinate 136,085,053 downwards.
AAAGCCTAATGTTTTAAAATAAGATTTCTAATAAAATGTGAGGAACTCCGTCTAAATGGTTTCCACGGATTCCTGACGATTGGAGAGACGGGGCGAACGGGTAATGCTGGTTCCGCCAGTTTTTGAGATGTAGTATTGTGTAGTTCTGGTATGTCCAGTTCGATACCTTTATAGGCCAATGTGTTCCCTCTTGGGAACCCAAGCTATCCTAATGAAAGGAAATGATAGCCAGAGGGACTTTGTGTCCGGTATGGGGATTTTATGGGCTGATCACCCGTATTGTCTGTTATAAAATAAAAACCTCCAATCAGTTTTCTTAAAGTGATGATTACGTTTTATTTACTATGAAATGAAATTGGTTTACCGATTGAAATGTCAATTACTTTACACAGTTTTGAAATATTTATTGTTATCCTGTTTATCAGATGATATCCTATTTTTACTAAATACCAGTATTGCTTTTATCGCTTCCAGCATATTTAAGTCACATCTTGAATTACTGTCATCTTTAGCAATACCCTGTTGTATTATATTCAGTTGAGATCTTTAGTTACTTGCTGAGCGTTGGATCATTATTATTTTATCTAACCCTTTTGACAGTAATCTAACAATCATGGTTCGTACAATCCAAACCGCAAGGAAGCACACCTACCGTGGCCCTGAGTTGGTCCGTTTTGAGATAACTCTCGAGGTAGATGCAATAACATCTCAGTGAGGAGATCTTTAGTTAGTTAAGAGAACTGGCAGTAGAACTTTTGAGAACTTTGGTTTGTAATAATAATATATTTTGAATTCAGGTTTGGAATAATAATTAGTTAGACGATGGCTTGCTTGTTTCATACCATTACCTGTGAAAGATCTTGGATAGTAGTGTTGGGGCCAGTCAGCATGTTATATTTATATTATATTATAAGTTGTTTGCATCTAGATGTGTGTCAGTGACTCTCCGATCTAGGCCCCAGGTCGGGAGGGCGCTACAACTCATGAAAAGATTATGTCACAAATGCATCCCGTTTGTATTACTGAGATATTAAGTGCCAGCAAATCACAATACTTCATAACCACTTGACTAAGTGCTCGTTTGGTTGCTTATGGGTATTCAATTCCTGGGGAAGTTTTAATACCTTAGCAATTATTTTCTTGTATCAAGTTTCTGGGAATTTGAAAATTATGTTTGGTTATATGTAGGAGTTTATAAATCATGGGAAGTGTAAGTTACCAAGGGGAGGGTGGGTAAGTAACTTCCTACATTTTATGGGAATTACAACTACCCAGTAACTTCTACTTCCTACATGAATGTTAACCAAACAAGTTTATAATTCCCTACTTCCTAGGAAGATCAAGTTCTCATATATTTACCTGTCAACCAAACAACTTCTAAGTTGCGTAAGGTTAGATCGAAACTAGCAAAAAAAGCAAGCAGGTTCAATATTGCAAGCAGTGTCGGACGCAGAAATTTTTTTTAGGGGGGGCCAGCTTATAATACTAATACAAAAATAAATTCAGATTGTAAAACAGTAGCAAAAGTAAATTTCAAATGCTTAGTACTTACATAAAACAGAGGCTGTCTACAGATATCTTGCTTCCAAAAATTCATCTTTCGCATCATATATCACCTAAAGTTCATTAAAAAGATAAAAAAAATATTACAATATGCCTAAATCATGTTGAAATGCAGAAAATGCAAAGCATATATAATATTGGGGATGTTTGGGGAAACTTATTTTTCAGAATAAGTCAACTTATTTTAAGTTGAAAGTTAAGATTTTTAACTTTCCAACTTATTTTTGCAACTTATTGAATCTCAAACATACATTAAATACTTGTATAAATTTTTTTTATCAAAATATAAAATTTTTACCCAGAAATAAGTCCATAAGTCCTTATATGAAGGTGAGCCAAACAGACCAATTATTAGCCTAACTTATCATTATATATGCAAGATGTTTAAAATCTGAATAAGAATACCACTCACCACTACTCTTAATCTTTGCATGTTAAATTAAGTCTACGATCTACAGTAAGTCAGATGATCTACAGTGCCAAGTTAAGTCAGACCAAGTGATGTAATCAGTTACGTAGAGTTAGGCTTATATATAAGACTTCAGAGCTCTTGTAATTTAGATAGAACATATATGAAAAACATACTTCTTCTGTAAATCTCTCTCTATGCTGTTATATATTATTAAGATGGTATCAAAGCATGTTATATCCTTGGGAAACAATCAAAGTTACAGAAGAAATCAAAATAGCAAAAGAAAAACCAAACCACCAAGAATTCGAAAATTTCGAAACTTATCAAAACAAAAAAAGCAAATATACCACTGAGTAGAGCACTGAAAGAGGAGATTACACAGACAATCAAACTGGAAAAGCAGAAACGCACGCGCCCTCACACGCCACCGCACGCGCCTCAATGCCGCCAGACGCGCCCACACGCCGGCGCGTGAGGCATGTTCCGGACAGTTTCTGGAAAACTTTCTTCAAAGACTCTGAATCCCCTCCTAATTGCGATTCTATCCGTGGCACTCTTTCTTGAATCTAAGAAGTTTATTTTTTTCCTGTCAGTTGAAATTGTTTTGTGTTTCGTTGTTTTTCTCCCTGCTGGACTATTGATTGCCTTCTATAAAACTGCTATATATGTGTCTAGAGAGATAAATAGCAGTAGATATATACCCTTATGATATTAGAATATTATGGTCAATAATTATTGATTAGATATTACTAATTTTTAAAATGGTGGAAGTTTTGGATAATACATCCGAGAGTAGGGTGTTAGATAATACATCCGAGAGTACTGCTACAAGTAGCAGTAAAATGGGGTTCCATAGTACTTCCTTTGTAAGTCCTAAATTCGATGGGAAAAATTTCCTTGAATGGTCGAATGCCTGCACGATGGCCCTTAAATCCCATAAATTAATGAAATATATTAATGGGAAAGTCAAGCAACCCCAGGAGAAAGATGCAGACTTTGATGATTGGGATTCAGAAAATGCCATGGTATGCTCTTGGTTGTCCAACTCTCTGAAGGTACATATTCGCAAAAGCTATATCTTTATTGACACGGCCGAAGAAGTGTGGAAATCTCTTACCCGGACATATTCTTTTTCCGGAAATGTAGCAAAGCGATTTGAAGTAAATCGGAAAATATGGGCATTGGCTCAAGAAGGTAAAACTCTTGCTCAGTATTACTCAGAGCTGACATCCCTATGGAGTGAATTATCTCCTTACACTATTTTTGAATGAAAAAATGCCGAAGATCAGGAGAAATATCAAAAAATATTGACTGAAGAACGGGTGATGAAATTTCTGGATGGTCTGTCTGATGAGTATGACTCAATCAAAAATCAACTTATCGAACAGATTCTTTTTATGACTGTAGAGGATACATATGGCCGTGTTCAATTAGAGGAAAGTCGAAAGCAAAGCATGGCTCCTATGACTCCCTCTGATAGATCTGCACTCATAACTGGAAAAATTCCGCAACCTGAGATGAAAAAAGAAGAGCAGTTTCCAGTGGCTCTTATGGGTGAAAGATTTAGTCTTCAGTGTGATTATTGCAACAAGATGAATCACACCCATGAGAATTGCTTTATCCTACACCCTCACCTAAAAAACAGAGGACGTGGAGGACGCATCCGAGGTGGCTATCGTGGTGTATCATCCAGAGGTACAGACAGAAATACAGGCAGAGGCAATCCTTTTAATGTTCATTATGCAGTGTCAGAATATGAGGTGCCTCCTTCCACAGGAACAATGACCCCTTCAGAACTCAACAACTTTCGACAGTTAATGTCCTAATTGAACACTACTCCATCAACACCCACTGCTAATTCTGCTCATGCAGGTATATCTTGTCACTTTACCTCCGATAAAAGTTCTAATTCATGGATTATTGATTCTGGAGCATATATGACTGGAAATTCTAGTTTCCTAGAAATATATAATTGTGAAACAGGGAATATTCGTGTTGCCAATGGAGCTATTGTACCTGTTCATGGACAAGGCACTTCTCACTGCCTCTCATCATCATTGTTGTTATCTGATGTGTTACATGTTCCCTCCTTAACAGCAAACTTATTATCTGTTCAGCGTATTACTGAAAATCTTAATTGTTCAGTAACCTTTTTTTCTTCCCACTGTGTATTTCAGGATCTGGTGACAGGCAAGGTCCTTGGCAATGGTAAAGTGGTAGATGGAATTTATGTTATGGAAGGGAATTTTATTTCTCCCTCAACTTATCAGGTGTCATCCAAGTTAAATTCTGCTTTTGAATATTTGTGTCAGTGGCATAGACGGTTAGGTCATCCATCTTTTGGTGTTTTAACACATCTATTCCCTACCTTAATAAAACACTATAAGAAGGAAGATTTTTTTTGTGAACCTTGTGAACTAGCAAAACATAAAAGATCATCTTATCCATCCAGAAATAAAAGAAGTTCTACTTTGTTTTCTATTATTCATACTGATGTTTGGGGTCCATTTAGACATCCTACACATGACGGGTATAGATGGTTTGTTGTCTTTGTTGATTGTTATTCTATGCTTACTTGGGTATATCTCCTTAAGCAAAAAAGTGAAGTTTTCGAGTGTTTTAAATATTTTCACCACATGGTACAAACATAGTTTAATGCATCTGTTAAAATTCTTCGGAGTGATAACGGTATTGAATATAGAGGTCCATTTATATCTTAATTATTTGGACACATGTGGTATAATTCATCAAACTTCGTGTGTCAAAACTTCTCAACAAAATGGGATAGCCGAAAGGAAAATTGGTCACCTACAACAGGTTGCTCGGTCGCTTATGTTAACAATGCATGTTCCCAAATACCTTTGGGGAGAGGTAGTCATGACTGCTGCATATCTAATAAACCGTCTTCCTTCTAGTGTTCTCAAATTCAAAACACCGTTGTCCTGTGTTTCTGCACCTTCTTCTCACCCACTACCCCTTCAAGTATTTGGGAGTGTATGTTTTGTTCATAATCATGCTCCCTCTCGGGATAAACTTGATTCTCGGGCCCTCCGCTGTGTTTTCATTGGGTATTCACCCACTTAGAAAGGATATAAATGTTATCATCCTTCCTCACGTCGCATATTTGTCAGTCATGATATTACTTTCTGGGAAACCATTTCTTATTTATCTCCGGGTTCCTCCTCCTTGTTTCAGGGGGAGATAAATTGACACAGTCTTGATAGTAAAGCAACAGATGAGTCACAGTCACTTGAGTCACAGTCACTTCCATTTATTAACATACCTATTCCAAACACTAGCTCAAACAGGTCATCTATTCCTCCACATATGAATAATGAGTCAGATGATCTAAATAGGTTGGATATGCCAGATATGATTACATATTCCAGGAGGAAAAGAAATGATATCACCACTTTACCGCATCCAGAGACCTCTGACCTCGAGACAGATCCTGCATCTCCTGTGTTTGAACCAGAAACTGGTAATACTCTTGATCCTACTCTAGATCTTCCTATTGCTATAAGAAAGGATGTACGTTCTTGCACTAACCATCCTATCTCGAAATTTGTTTCTTATAATGCATTATCTCCTTCTTCACTTGCTTTTGTGTCATCTTTGTCTAGTGTTTCTATTCCACATACTTGGCAGGATGCTTTATGTGAACCTAAATGGAAAGATGCCATGATAGAGGAGATGAATGCATTGAAACATAATGGCACTTGGGAGTTAACTCATCTTCCCGTTGGAAGGAAGGTAGTAGGATGCAGATGGGTGTTCACTGTGAAACAGAAACCTAATAGGCTGATTGATAGGTACAAGGTAAGACTTGTGGCAAAAGGGTATACTCAAACTTACGGGATTGATTAGCAGGAAACTTTTGCTCCAGTAGCAAAGATGGCTTCTATTCGAATCTTGATATCATGTGCAGCAAATCTTGGATGGGAACTTCAGCAATTGGATGTAAAAAATGCATTCTTACACGGAGACCTGAAAGAAAAAGTCTACATGGATATTCCACCGGGTTTTCTACAACTGCGACCATTGGGAAAATCTGCAAGCTAAAGAAGATTATTTATGGGTTGAAACAGTCTCCAAGGGATTGGTTTAGCAAATTTCAGAGAGTAATGATTAAATTTGACTACAAACAGAGCAACTCGGATAATACCATGTTTGTGAAAAGACGAGATGAAAAAATCACAATGTTGATCGTTTATGTCGATGATATTGTGATTACAGGCAATGACACATGTGAGATTTCTAATGTTAAATGCAAGCTTGCCTCTGAATTCGAGATGAAGGACTTAGGAAAACTACAGTATTTCCTTGGCATTGAGGTCTCTAGAAGTCCGGGTGGTATCTTCCTCTCACAACGGAAGTATATTCTTGATCTTCTGAATGAAACAGGGATGTTGGGATGTAGACCTGCAGATTCTCTAATAGAAGCAAATCATAAGCTTTGTGGAGATGCTGGTGAAATTGTCAATAAATCTCAATATCAAAGGTTAGTTGGACGACTAATCTACCTTGCACATACAAGGCCAGACATAGCATATGCAGTGGGAATTGTTAGCAGGTACATGCATGATCCTCGCCAACCTCATTTGGATGCAGTTTATATGATATTAAGGTATCTCAAAGCTGCTCCTGGAAAAGGAGTAATGTTTACTCAAAACAATCATCTTGAGGTTGAAAGCTATACAGATGCAGATTGGGCCGGATGTCAAGATGATAGACGTTCGACTTCAGGATATTGTACATTTGTTGGTGGCAATTTGGTTACTTGGCGAAGCAAGAAACAACCTGTGGTTGCCTTATCTAGTGCTGAGGCAGAATATAGAGCTATGGCTAAAGGTGTACGTGAATTATTATGGATAAGATTGTTTCTAGAAGAATTGGGACTTGCATCCGCAACTCCAATGAAGGTGCATTGTGATAACAAAGCCGCTATTGCCATTTCACATGATCCAGTTCAACATGATCGGACCAAACATATCGAAATTGATCTACACTTTATAAAAGAGAAGATCAATAATAATACCATTGATATTCACTTTGTAAGATCGGAGGACCAGATAGCTGACATATTTACCAAAGGTTTAAATCGGAAGATGCTTCATCCACTTATTGGCAAGTTGGGCATGAGTGATATATATGCATCAACTTGAGGGGGAGTGTTAAATTAAGTCTACGATTTACAGTAAGTCAGATGATCTACAGTGCCAAGTTAAGTCAGATGATCTACAGTGCCAAGTGCTGTAATCAGTTACGTAGAGTTAAGCTTATATATAAGACTTCAGAGCTCTTGTAATTTAGATAGAACATATATAAAAAACATACTTCTTCTGTAAATCTCTCTCTATGCTGTTATATATTATTAAGATTGCATAAACGTGGTAAATCTGCCCTTCGAGATTTCATATTCTGAAAATGTTGGATGATTATCTCATTATCTATACTTGTGAAAAGCTTTTTCTCGATATAACACACCAAGCAATCAGTTAGAAATTCATCCCCCATTTTATTACGCAAATTTGTCTTGATAATGTTTATAGCTGAAAACAAAATCTCCAAATAGATAACAATAAAAACAAAATGCCGTATTGTGGGAGACACTGTATTCCAACCATTCCCTATTTTTATACCATTCAATTTGAAAACATCTTTCATTATCCCCATATACTGTTTTTGGAAAGTCATGAGTAGTTGGCTGGCAAGGACCCATTAATACATATTTTCTCCTCACATCATCTCGTATACCTGGATCGTAAGAGTTAATTGGTTTGCGCAATGCTGGATCACTGATAATATCATTATACGGCACATTAGTATCAGTACGAGGCCTTTTGCCGCTTGATTCACCCATATTTACATCACGAGATTCATTACCAACGGCATCCCATGTACTCCGTATTACATACTTATCCATCTGCGATAAATTATATAATTTATCACAATCAGAGAACTTCAAGATCACTGGTAAAAACTACAATTAACTACAATTAACACACTGCACACATGACACATCTAATTTAATTATATGCAAAATATTAAAAACCAAGAATCAAAATTAAAGACAAAACAATAGTATGCTAAACATTCTCCAAATGATATCAAGATTACTCTATCTCTAAATAATTAAAAAGTTCTAGTTTACTAATTGTATAACTCAGAAAGACATAAAATTGAAATTAGTTATCTAGAGATTATGGATTACCATCCTTAGTTGCTTGTGCAGTGGCAACTCTAAATCGAAGAACTTTGATTTTGAATCGCTAAATTTAATTTTGATTTTTGAATCGCGGAATCATTGAGTCCTGAGTATATCGTCGTGTAGAGCAGCAGATGAGGAAAGGATAATATAAAGATACTCCCCCTGTATTTAGATATGGATATAAGGCGTGGAAATATATGTGTTTTGAGTTTTTAGTTTACTAGCTTATAACCCGTGCAATGCATGATTACTTTTAAAATATCTATAATTATAATATTTTTTTTAATATTTTTTTGTTATTAATTCACATATCAAATTTTTGTTAAAAATTTTATGTATATAAGATTTCACATGTTCAATTCACAATGTGTTTTATCTTGAATTCTTTAAACTTGATTTGTATGATTTTGCAGCACACGTGAAATTAACAAAATTATCTTTAATTTAGTTATGGTTTAACAATATTTTCCAATTAAGACTACCAAGAAACAAAATAGAGAAGAAATTGACGATTTTTTTACATCGAAAATTATATTCGATTTAGGAAGTCTACTTATATTTCATTTTGAACATCAAAATAACCTTCTTATTATTTGAAGATAGTTGTACTTACAACCAAATACAGTTTGAATAATAAGTGTAAGAGAGATTTTGCCCAAAATTGTGGTAGTCGGTAGTCTTGTCCTCACTATGACAAAATAAATAAAAACTGTTCGATCCTAAAATAAATAGATGAAAAACGTTAAATCTAGCATAAAAAATAATTTATATTTTAAAATGTAAACTAAAAAGTGTACTTATATTGAAATACAGAAAAATGAATGTCAATGATTTAAATAATTTATAATTAGGTTTTTTATATTGAATAGAATTATCAATGTAGGTCTTCTAAATAGAATAAGATTAATGTAAAAATTCGTAATTATATTTTATCTTGAGATTCTGAGTGTGTTTTCAATTTGATAATAATTGTTAAATCATCAAAAAATTAAAGATACTTTATGAGCTTCGCGTGAGTTGTAAATTCATCCAAATTGATAGTAAATATGAATTTTTTTAATAATAAATAAATAAAACATTTTTTAATTACATTCTTTTCAGATTATAATTTTCTTTTAAAACTTCAGTCTAAAACAACATTTTTTAATTATATACTTTTAGATTGTAATTTTTTTAATATGATATAATCTTGATCGTATATTTTTAAAATTATTAGATTTGACGGTTGAGATTATTTTGGAGATTATTAGATTCAACATTATGGATAAGATTTCTCTTACGCCTGGCTCCTTTTCCTTTTCTAATATATATAATTATATTTTTTTTTAATATTTATATGTTATTAATATACATATCAAATTGTTGTTAAAAAATTTATATATATATATATATATATATATATATATATATATATATATATATATATATTTTTACACTTTCAATTTAATATTTGTGCTCTATCTTGAATTCTTAAAATTTGATTTGAACGATTTTACAACCCACATGAAATTAAGAAAATAATTTTTAATTTAGTGATGGTTTAACAATTATTTTCAAATTAAAACTATGCAGAAATAAAAGAGAGAAGAAATTGACGATTTTTTATGTTAAAAAATATGTTCAATTTATGAAATCTACTTATATTTCGTTTTGATAATCAAAATACACATCTTATTATTTGAAGATAATTCTACTAATAACCAAATATAATTTTAATAATATAAAAACAACTTTCACATTTTTATCGAATTTGTTTTCTGTTTTTTTTGCATGTGTATTTATTATCAAGATTTTTAAACATGTTTCTGTCATTTTGTGAGAATTGGTTGCTATGATATTCAACATGGGTTGAGGGTCTAAATTGTGGTTACTTGATTTTTTTAGATGGAGGAAAAAAACCCGACTTTTCAGGAAAATTTGTGAACAGGTCTTCAGTACAATAAAATAAATAAGAACCGTTAGATCATAAAATAAATAGATGAAAAACGTTTGATCTTGCATAAAAATAATTTTATTTTTTAATATGTAAACTAAAAATTGTATTTATATTTAAATATGAAAAAGTGTATGTCAATGATTTAAATCATATAAAAATTCGTAATTATATTTTCTCTTGATATTCCAAGTGTTTCCATTTCGATAATAATTGTTAAATCATCACTAAATTAAGATAATTTTGGAGCCGAATCGTACATTATCTAATCATTAATATTTCCTTTCTAATTAAAATACCTTACTTTTTTTTATTTAAAATACTAGAAGATAACCCGCAACATTAAATATATTACAAGATAAACAAAATCAAACTGACAAAAACTAATATTATATAATATAACACAAAAAACTAATATTATATAATATTATTTTGTTTTTATTATATTATTATATAATAATTATTAATTATTTTTTTGGTTTGATTTGGTTTTATATGGTATGATCGATGTTTTTAGATGTTTATAAAAATTATTGAAGCTAGATATTACTAAGATTAAAAACTAATATTAATATTACTAATATTGCAGCGAGGAAGAGATTATTTCTAAGATGACCAGCTTGCCACTTAGTGACTCTGATGGATCTTCGGGAGTCGATGAGGAGGCCTTGTCCGAGGAGGACTCGGAGGAGGAGAAGAAGTACATTCAGAGGTCTCCGGTCTTGATCCCAGGCTTTTCCGATTACGTCCACCTCGACGAAATTGGAATTTCCGATTCCGACTTGGAATCCGAATCCGATCAGGAGGAGTCAGACGAAGGGCTTGTACCCGAAACTGAGTTTCATGAAGTTGATTGGGATGCCAAATTTGTGCTCCGGAAGCGTTGGAGGACCATTACAAATCCCACCGTTCCTAGCAAAGTTTACTTCAAGCATGATGAAACTGGTTACATTAGTAATGTACTCCGAGACCCCGAATATCCCCTTGTCACGTTTTCGAAATCTGCGATTGAGATCTATAATGCTATTCAGGAGGCGGACTATGAATTCGTTGGTTTGGTCAAGGCGTATATGCGAACTGCCTGTGGTTTCCACTACGATATTCGGTTTAAAGCCCGCCTACATGGTCAAGATGCAATTAACTTTCAAGCTAGCGTATATCAAGCAATTCGACGGTAAAAAACTAAAGTTATTCCTTTTCTTGTTGAGTATGTCTACCCTCTTCCTCCCACCTGGTAATATATATCTTTTCCTAATTGCACTTGCCTACGTTACATTCCGTTGCAATAGGACTGAAATTTTATAATGTTACGATTACTGATTAAATTCCACACACACACCTGGTGGTGGTTTGAGTGAGTTGGAACCTCATTTTTAGCAGCAGCAGCAGCAGATTATACTATACTTGTTTTGTTAATTCTTAAATTTAGTAATGTTGTAACTTGTATATTGTGTATATAACAACAATTAACACCACACACTCTTCCACTTATATGTTGAAATTATATTTATGAAGCCTACCGTTTTTTTAATCTTCTCTTTGAAATCAACCCCTTCAACTTAAAAAGCCATTTCAAATACTGCAAGTAACATTATTGTAGTTTGTAAAAAGCCATTTCAAATACTGTAAGTAACCTTATTGTAGTAGGTATTGTGGATAGGGGATATATTATTAACTGCTTCTGATTTCTCTCTGCTGTCAATGTTGTTTGTTTTGATGCCTGTGCCTTTTAAACTTCAATGTTTCTTTTATTTTGCAGCTGATGCCAGTTAATGGGCTTGCTCCAGTTTGGTCCTTTTGTCACACAGGCCATATTTATCTAACTTATCAATGTATCTATCCATCTAATTTATCCATCTAATTATCTATGTATCTAATTATCTATCTATCTAATTATTTATCAACAAGCGTGTACTTAAGGTGATGTTGGAGCCTGATGTAATGAGAGTGTGTATTTAAGGTGATGTGGGAGCCAGATGTCACTTCTCGTTGGATGCTCTTCATGCATCTGTACGACTGTACCTAGTAAAACGTGATGATATCCGTATGAAGATTGTTATTGTAATTGAAAACCATGATTTAGTAATGCTATTCTCTGGGGTTCTATTTAATTGCTATCTCTTTTGGTTACTTTATCTGCAACTACGATGTTTAAACTTTATGTTTATATAACTTTCATGTCAAATGCCTTTCTTGCATCCTTTGGTTAGTTTCTGATTTAGTAATTAATATGTGAAATTCTCTTTAAATTTTACCACCCCCCAATCCCCAAATCACAGGCCTTAGGATAAAGCTTTCAACTGATCGATAACTTTATGAATTGAGGAAGTGCTTTTAGGAGATAGGCTAGTTGTTTTTTCTAAGTGCTTTTAGAATAACAGTTGTCTTGGAAATATCATCAAGTTTTAGTAGGTCAGGACTCAGGATGCATGAAAGGCATCCAACAGGGAAGTTATAAAAACATAAGGCTCCAACATCGTCTTACATAGATAGTTGATTAGTTAACTAGATAACAGATAAGGGCTCTATGAGAAGGGACGACCAACTTTTTGAGAGTAAATGTACGTAGAGCGGCATCACTCAGTGACCCAGGGATGGGTGAGGGTAGGGGGTGGACAAAAATAACAACATATTCTAAACCAGCAACCTTTCTTATGCTGTCCGTCCGGTTATAGTAGATGGGGTGTTGAGCAGGCAAGTGGGGTTTAAAACGGATAATGTAGTGGAAACCAGCAACAGTCGTCTTGTATGCTTTCACCAAACCAACCAATACCCTTGATAGCATTATAGCTATCAAGAGCCTTTTTGGTTACAATTCAATGTTTTCCAAGCAGCTGTGCAATTTGCAGTCCATTTCTCCGTCTTCAAGTACAAAGTATATTACTGTTCTTAGACCTGCTAAGATGGTAGATAGTAACAAATTTTAGAGGAGAAACCAATAGTGATGTTATAGTAGAAAACAATAATAATGTTATAATTTTGTCACGCACAACCCCTGAGGATGTGTTTAGACTCTCACTTGTGTTGAAAATTTTCATGTCATCCACCAATTCCGACTTTGTATGTGAGAAATTTATTCCATCCGATCATGGAAAAGTTCTTCTGGCATGGCACAACCGCATCTATGAAGAGGATAGCCCCAAGTCCAACAAAGAAATCTTTAAGTTGCTCTGCGAGGTTCCCGTGACTAATTATAGAGATAATACAGTAAGTTTCTCAGTTTTTTAATAGCAGTACATTGATTTCTTTTGTGATTTTCAGACTCTTTACTTCAAAATCTTATATATTTCATAGTTCTGTTTTATAATTTATGAATTGGTATTTTCTAAACATTGGTCTAAATAAGTTGCTAGTATCTTAGGTGCCTGCATATAAGTTTGGCCAAAACTTTTTAATTTGTTATTCTCGACGCCTTGCAGGCTCTTTGGTTGGACAAGTGGAGTGGGAAGATGTGTTTCAAATGTTCATACAGAGATTTTATAATCACAAAGCTCGATACAGATTACTGGACGAAAAGGTTCAAGGTTTTACTAATTTTTTGGCATTAATAAAATATCTTTACTCGTTTTGGTTTTTGATGATTTACGTGCGCTTCCGGTATGTATCCTCCTGATATTTGCAAGAAATGGAGTTTAGAGATTGGAGTGTTTCTAAAAATTTCCCCTCTTTCTTGTCATTCTCAAGTTCCGCATCTAAGATCACATATGACACTTTGGGTTAACTTTTGATATTATGGTTAATGTCGTTTACATCATTCGATCTGTGGTAAAAAAAAGTTTTATCTTTTCATTCGATATTATGGTTAAGAGTTACTTTTTTTTTAAAAAAAGAATTAGCCTGTGTTAGAGATCAAATATGTCGTTTCATAAATTCTTAATCATGTTGTAATTGATTAAATGCAGTGTTTCTGGATATCCAGCGCTTGGTCATGTGGTTTGGCTTGAAATGCGTATGAAGATAAACACTTTGAAGTTGTCCCTGAATACAGCATATACAGCTTATCTTGAGTTTGGACTATCGGATTACGCTCGCTATGGAACTCACCTACCCATAGAGGCTTCTGTTGGGATACCTGGGGAAGAAATCACGAAAGAGTCTGTCTATTTCGACCCTGGAATACCAAAGTCTGAAAGCCATTGCCAATATCCTTATACGAAGTATAAGAAAACAGATTTTGGTTTTGATTTAAAATTTCGTGAACCAGATGGGCCTCTAGAAGTGAAGCTAGGTGACTACTTTAACAAAGAAGGGGAGAACAGGGATGTGGAGATAATTATGAAAGAAGTGAAAAGTGGAAAACCTAAGTGCGGTGTGTCCATTTTGCTAGTATAGATATGAGACCTAAGCGTAGAGCAATCCTCTGATTATGAAACCTGCTCTGCTCTCTCTTCATTGAGATAGAGATCTGGATTTTTACCACAGTTCTTTGGCCATTCGATCAAATCTTTGTTATATGTCATTTGAAGTAGTTTAAAGGCACCTTTGACAACGAATTTTGGCTTGCGAGTCCTTACTTGAGCTCAGCCAGACTGCAATATGCATATCAATTACAATAAAGAGGTAGGTATACATAAGCAGAACTAAGTAGAACTTAGTACTAGTACTGCAACTTCAGTTTGGAAGTTTCTTTAATTTTCTTTGTTGCATTTTAAACGAGCAGTAGTGTCAAAAACAATTTATAATGCTAATGACATGTTCTTCCTTATACATGTGTTCTGTCGATACCTATTCTTTATAAAGTGATGTTTTTCCTTTCATTTGCAATAATCTTGATTAATTAGTTGGCAAAGTTGATAAGTCTTGATGATTTTAAGGTGAATAAGAATTATTATGTATAATCATTTGAGACCTGCTCCATTGCTGATTAGAGAATCTAACAAACTGAAACTTGCTTTTCTATTTCTACACAACAAAAGAATTAAAATCAAACATTTAGTCATGGAAATTAATTCCATTACAATTTTGTTCACTACTAATACTAGTAGTTTTTTTGCTCAAACACCAAAATTTGATGAATTGTTTTTTTAGCTGTTCTGCCAAATCATAATACATTCAAATGTCACATCAGCGCTTACCTGGCACAAAGTATCCATCAATCAGCCAAGTCATCATTGATGAGTTGTCACTTGTCACACAAAAATTTATTTTTCTTCAACATTTTAGCCGACCACATAAACAAATCTACTTTCCCACCTTATCCAAACCCCACTGTGTTTTTTCCCTTTAGCAAATTTATAACTTGTCTTTCCTCTCATCCCTCATAAGTAATTATTTCTAGTTTCATTACATACACTCTCCTAGACAAAAAGCAAAAAGAAAAAGTCAATCTGTTACAAGCATCCAATGCTCATGCTCTTCTTATTTTTGTTCTACTAAAAGTACACACAAAAACATACATACATGCAAAATCAAGAACTGGAGCGTGTCGGAGTAATTTCGTAACAACAAATTATTCGGAGGTTGTTGAAATATTTTTTCGAGGTAACAAATATTTGTAGCATCACTTGTAGATATTTATTTTTGTTCTTGTAATGGAAAGTAGAGGTGGCCCGTCCAACCACCTAGGTGAATTACTACGTCTAAGACAAGAAGAAGATTCCGGCGATGATCATGGCCGGAATTTCATTCCCGGCCAAACTTTAGGCTCTGTGATCAACGCTGACAAGACAGATTATCCGACACTACTCGATGTATTACGGCAAGATTCTAGTGGAAATAGCAAGAAGAAATGGAAGGGGTTTAAGGAGAAGCTCCGGCTCCGGCGCAGCGGTGCGGCATGGTGCTCTGCTAGTCGCATGCTTATTTCCGACGTTGTGATGAACAATACAATACTGAGTAATAGGATGATCATGGGCCGGGGTGAAATGCCGGAGAATTTGAGTAGAATTGGACGGAACAATGAAATGGTGTCACCGGAAAATGACGTCACGCCTGAGGGTACGGCGGTGGTGGTGGCGGAAGAGGGTGGGGAAGAAGGGCCGGCCAGGTTGTCACTGATGGCATTATTGGAGAGTGAAATGGAAATGGGATTCGAGACGGAGTTTATTATCGATGATGAGGTGGCGGAGGACGACGGAGATGTGGAGGGTGGTGGTGGTGCCGGAGAAATGAATGGTGGTGGTTGTTGTGTTTGCATGGTTAGGAATAAAGGGTCAGCTTTTATACCATGTGGACATACATTTTGTAGGTTGTGTTCAAGGGAGCTTTGGGTTAAAAGAGGGAATTGTCCTCTTTGTAATACTAAAATCTTGGAAATTCTTGATATTTTCTGATCGTATCTATTCAACTTTAATTTGAATATTGTCATTTTACTATTGCTATTGTATAGTGATTTTAATCTGATTATTGATTCAAGATTTTTTGTTTTTGGTGCATGAAATTTGTAAGTTGATCATTGGTTGAACAGTGTACTTGTGGACTGATTTTTAGTTGTGTTTCAATTTTGGCTTAATGACCTTTTAACCCTCAAAGTTTCCACTGATATACCCATCAACCCTCAATATTTCAAAACGTTCCTTTTAACCCTCGAAGTATCCATAAGGTCCTAATAACCCTTAAACCGGTACAAAAAATAAAAAATAAAAAAACGGTATAACTCGGATGGGCAAAAGAGACATTTCACAAACCGATACCGAGGGTTAAAAGGTATACTTTAGATACTTTGGGGGTTAAAAGGTATACTTTAGATACTTTGGGGGCAAAAAGGTATAACTCGTACAAATGAAGTTATACTTTGGTTTGATCCCTACTAACCTCTTACACTGTAGGTTGCATTGACATACCAATTGCACAATTCATTATCAGCATGAATGCAGCATTACCCCAGAGACAGAGGTTTATATTACATGGTTTGGATGATACCCATTTATTTGTGTGATCAGACATGGCTGGAAGCATAAGCGATAAAATCTCAGAGTTCAGAGAACAGAATACTTAATTAGAAGCCTGCATGATTTTATACCAAGGTTCTTTTGGCTTGATCAAGAAGTTCGTATTTTACTCTCGTGAAATTATAAATACTTATATTTGTGAATAACTAACTTTAAATCCAATATCCGAAAAACTTTAAACCCAATCTCTGAAAAAATAGACTCTCTAAATAATGTATAAATGTAATTATGTGTGCATGTGTTGGTTACCAGTAACATTAAAAAGGAAATAACTTAAGTTATAAAATGTGTACATAAATAAAATAAAAATAAACATAAAATGCCGGACATTACAGAAATGTATAGGCTAATTAATTAGTATATTATTTGATGTTAAAGGTTCCAGTTCAAATATAAGAACATTTATAAAGATGATGCAATTTATTGGACACGTTCATACGGTTGTGTATACATGCATTTGTTCAAGAAATTTGTTGGGCCTTTAAATTCATTCACTGCATATAGTATCAGCAATCTGCTTGTCAGTTGTGCTAATCTTACAATTACTAAAAATGGCACCACATTGTTAAACATCCGATCCTGGAAATGTCTATATAAAGTTAACAATACAAGAGTATTAAGTATGCAGTTGGTATGGTTGAATAAATGTTTTACCATTGCTGTATCTGATATATAATTATTATTAATTCAGTTGGAACTTGTTACAAATGGTAAGTTCATTTAGACTCGGGATTGTTTCGATACAGCAAAAACTGGTACTATAAATATGAGCTAATCTTCGTTTCAAAAGAATTAGAAGACGGAAGTTGTTGAAAATTTAAAATGGAGAAGTTGACTAAGGTAATAATAATGTTGATTGTCATGGATATGGGATTTCAGTCAGGCGTGGTTGAAGGAGGAAGAGGCCTCCGTATTAGCAAGGAAAAAGATGATCAGCCTCAAAACTTTCCAGGCTTGCATCCAATCTTTCCAGGCTTTCTTCCAAACTGGAATTTTCCTGGTCGAAAAAATCCAGGCCAACCGGACGATACTCCAGGCCTCCCAGGCATTCCTGGTTTGCCCCTTTTCGGAACTTCATTTGTACGAGTTATACCTTTTTGCCCCCAAAGTATCTAAAGTATACCTTTTAACCCCCAAAGTATCTAAAGTATACCTTTTAATCCTCGGTATCGGTTTGTGAAATGTCTCTTTTGCCCATCCGAGTTATACCGTTTTTTTATTTTTTATTTTTTGTACCGGTTTAAGGGTTATTAGGACCTTTATAGATACTACGAGGGT
Organism: Saposhnikovia divaricata; assembly: GCA_036435485.1. NCBI lineage: Eukaryota > Viridiplantae > Streptophyta > Magnoliopsida > Apiales > Apiaceae > Saposhnikovia > Saposhnikovia divaricata. The sequence goes on along the minus strand of CM071599.1, from coordinate 136,066,766 downwards.
TAAAAGGAACGTTTTGAAATATTGAGGGCTGATGGGTATATCAGTGGAAACTTTGAGGGTTAAAAGGTCATTAAGCCTTCAATTTTTGGTACAAAGTATGAAAGTACAAGGATTCAGTTTTTTGGTGAACCTAGAGTCCTAGACCATCTCCAATCCATGACATCAGAATAGTGTCAAGGAATACTATTTTAGTGACAAAATTACACCATTCATAAAATGCATTTTAATCCATGGTCCTTATACTTGACACTAAAAAAAAATTTCACCAATAAAATTGAATATTCTAACTTTGTTCAATTTTTACATTATTAATAGCTATTATATTTTAAATTGTAATGTTATGGTTGCACAATATTAAATTTATTAATATAAAAAATTATTTATAAAAAAAAATCAATATCCAAATTTTGTTAAAATTTAGTCAAAAGTTTAAAAAGGAATAAATTTAGTCAAAATTTAGGTTGATCAGTGATCCACATTCCAGTAGCAAATCTCATGGTGTATATATTAATAAGTTGAAAGTCCAAGAACACTAATAACTCATTTTATTTGTATGATATTATTGTATTATTTTTATTAGTTAACATTTTATTTTCCTTTTTTATGCTTGATTGTGTGGTTTTATTGATTGTGCAGATATTGAGAAGATCTTCACGATTTGATCAAATATTGGAGAATAATGCGTTAAAGTCAAGTTATCAAGGCACATCGTCACGAGTCAGCAGAATCGTGGAAAATAAAGCAAGAATCATCCAAAAAGGGAAAGCTGAGCAAGCAATTTGTTACAAGGATTGTTGTAAATAATCGTGGAAAATAAAGCAAGAATCATCCAAAAAGGGAAAGCTGAGCAAGCAATTTGTCACAAGGATTGTTGTAAATCAATAACAAATCTTTGTAATTAGTGCTCTTTTGTAAAGTTTTAGTATAAATAGACCCCCTAGGCTCATTGTATACACACATCTAGCTCTACTTCATCTCTTTCTCTCTAGAAAAAATACTCCTCCTTGTATTCAAGTTATCATTCAATAAAAAGTCAAGCTTTTCTTCAATTCCTGGTATGAGTTTTTTAATTTATATTGTTATTGCTTTGATCATGCTTGGCTAAGAGCCTTTCTAAGGGGCGGATGTAGTCGGTCGAATAATATGATTTATGTGGTGTAAGTGCTTTAAATGACATATTTGTTTTGCTAGTCATTTTCAATATCATGTTTATGTGAGTATTTTCATGCGAGCCACACAAGTAAAGTTGGGAGTTCGTATAGTTAGGATCAATAAAGTTTTGAGAATTGACTTGATTGGTAAGATCGATACAAAGTGGTTTTTACGACTTTAAATTATATTTGATTCGAAATCATTGGTTGTCTTTATTTCGAATTCTTATGTGTTTATTGTACGTGGAGATCAATATTTATGCTACACCATAATTTCATGTTTGACCGATGAAATCCGTTCCTTAGTTATTCTTATAAGTGATATTTTTAAGTTCTAGTTAATTGCATTTGTTAGTTTATAAATTAAAAACTTTACTCGCGTTCTCTGTGGATCGACCCGTACTTGCCTTTGTATTCACGTACACCCGTGCACTTACTGTTTTTATTACTTAATGGATTTTTCCTCAACAAACACGAGTCATGATCTTTTAACTTTGAGTTTGGTAAATGTTGTTGGAGCAATTTCGTAACAACACAAAATCGGAAGTTTGTTGGTCAGTTTCTGATTACCCGAACCCAACCCGATTTTTTCGGGTCAAGTTAGGATCAACCCGAAACTGACCCGAACCCGAAAAATATAAACCCGAAACCGACCCATGCGGGTTGAGTTCGTGTCGCGGGTCCAAAATTGCCAGCCCTATTCAGGACAGCAACTGGCCGGCCTATATTCAATTTTGGTTCGGCCTTTTGACAGATGGAGTAAAACATGTTGTACTAAACTTTTGCCATTGTCCTCATCAGAAGCGTTGATTTATCAATTTTAATATATACTAGCTTATAACCCGTGTAACGCACTATTCCTTTTTTAATATCTGTAATTTTATTAATTTTTAATATTTATATATTATTAATTTACATATCAATTTTTGGTTAAAAATTTGAAATATATATTAAAGATTTTACATATTTAATTTAATATTTGTGTTATATCTTGAATTCTTAAATTTTGATTTTGACGATTTTACAGTCCACGTGAAATTAACAAAATAATTTTTAATTTAATGATGGTTTAAAAATTACTTTCCAATTAAAACTACGCAGAAAAAAGAAGAAGAAATTGACGATTTTTTACATTGAAAATTTTATTCAATTTATGAAATTTACTTAGATTTCATTTTGAGTATCAAAATACCATTTTTATTATTTGAAGATAGTTATACTACCAATAAATTACAGTTTTAATAATAAGTGTAAGAGTGATTTTGTCCAAAATTTTGGTAGTCGGTAATCTGGTTATCAGTATGACAAAATAAATAAGAATCGTTAGATAATAAAATGAATAAATGAAAAACGTTGGATCTAGCAAAAAAAATATTTTACTTTTTAACATGTAAGCTAAAAAGTGTATTTATACTGAAAGACGAAAGAGTGAATATCAATGCTTTAAATCATATATAATTTGGTTTTATACATTGAATAGGATTACCAATGTATGTCTTCTACGCTGAATAGGATTAATGTAAAAATTCGTAATTACATATTGAGATTTTGAGTATTTTCATTTCGATAATAATTGTTAAATCATCCCTAAATTAAAGATAATTTTATAACCTTCGCGTAGGCTGTAAAATCATCCAAATCTGATTTCTAGATCTTGCGACATAGCACAAATAGTAAATATAAACTTTTTTTAATATCAATAAAAAATAAATATAATTCAGTTGTGTCCCCTTTTAAATATATCCTTTTCATATTATAATTTTCTTTTCGAAATTCAATTCCAATACAACTTTTTTTTATTAATATCCTTTTTAGATTATTACTAGCTTATAACCCGTGTGAAAGTAACAAATAACTTTCAGAGATATGACATGTCAAATAATCATGCAAAATAAGCTCACAAAATGGGTACCTATCCTTGTTAACACATTATGAGACGAGGCAATTAATTTTCTAATTTTTTTTTTATTTTTTTGGAATTTTTTAATCATCGAGAACTCATCCCCAAACTTAAGTGGTTCATTGTCCTCAATGAACAATTATATAAAAGAAAAATTAAAAACAAAGAATCCTAAAAATAAATAAAATAAGAAAAGGTAGAAAAAAAAACTCCCCTAATAGCTTGCCCAAATCATTGGGTTGCCTCCCAATAAGCGCTCTTTTTTTAAGGTCATTAGCTCGACCTCCTCAAAAATACTCGGGTGAAGGCGGGACATCCACTTTCTTGATCAAAAATTCACCACCACAATAAATATCAAGAGTATCACTCCTAATTGTATTTATCCTGCAAAAAGTTTCCAAACAAGCATTAATAAAATAAAATATGACATCAATAAGCAATAATTGATTAAGTGCTTCTGCAGTTTTGGAGAACTTTGTGATAAAACAACGATAAAATTCGACACCACGAAAATATCGAACTCCCTTGACATAAGGTGGAGGCTCTGGTGGTGGCTTTTCTTTACTCATCACTTTCACATGAGCCATTCGAACATCTTGGCTTATCGCATCATTGATTAAGCAGACACTTCCATTTTCTCCATCTTCCCGAGCTTCCCATTTAGGATCCACTTTGTATGGATCATCAATCAAAATTTGAGAAAGATCATCTTGGACAATTATTATCACATCAACCTTATCCTCATTGACATTGTCCTCAACAACAACAAAATCTTCAATTGTAACATCAGTAGTATCTTCCTCTTTTTTATCATCAGTCACATCATCAACATACAGGGAGAAACTATCATGTTCTTGATCACTTGTGAGGATGAAAGCAGTAAAGTCCTCTTCTGGTTGGATAGATGGAGATGGGAAAGAATCAGGTTGCAATGTAGTAGAAGAGTTATCCAACTTTGCAATTTCAGTCTCCATCACCAATTTCTGATTTTTGAGGTCTTCAATCATCTCGGTGGTCTCATCAAAACTACTTTTTAACTTTATCAGCATATCCCATAACTCGCTCGTTTGATCAGGTTGCACATCTACAGTGATTTGAGAAACCTGTAGATCTTCTTGTAGTGGAGGATATTCATATTGTTGCAGTGGTGGCTGCTCATATGGCTGATAATATTGTTGCCCAAACTGTTGTTGATCATGATACGAAAACTTTTGAGCACCATTGTCCACATAATAGAAATCTGGTTGATCTACACATTCTTGATCAAAAGTGTTTGAATACTGATTGTACTCATATCCTTCTTCAAAAAAATTCATTTGTCCGAATTGAGCATTCTGAGAATTATAAAAATTGTAAGAGCACTCAAAACCAAAGTGACCATAAATCCCACAAACTTCACAACATGTGTAAGTTCCAGGGGCCACTTGTGACATCTCATTTGTACTCATCGGACATGTAGTGGGCTCCATATTCTGCAATAAATGTGCCCCTACTAGAGAACATAAGCGTGCGAAATTATCAACTTCAGCCATTGCAGACCTGTGAACACACAACAAAGCCAAGAAACACAGTAAAATCGATCTCAATTGGAACGAAAGTTCCAATTAGACAAAGAAAACATAGATGAAATAAAAAAAAATAAAAATTAACACAAATTTAACAAATTAAACAAAATCTAAAATATGTATTTTTACTTTTATTTTATTTTATTTTGTTATATTTTTTTTATTAAAATAAAATTTATTTATAGAAAATTCAAAAATTCATGACTCGTTCGTAATTACGACTAGCCAAGTAGCCAGCAACAAACCAACATGAACGAACCAAATTAATCCAGTGAAACAATTACCCAGTTAACTCAGTAGATACAAGACGCAAAAAGAAACGTAAAAACGAACTCAGCTACTTGCAACAAAAACCGAAACAAGAGACACCACAGACTCGATCCAAACTCAATACAAAACTCAGAAAATTTGACTCGGTTAACAGCAAAATGAAAAACTCAGTTTAAATGACACTACAAGCAAATTGGACTCAAAGACTCGACTCGCAGCAACACTGTAACAAACAGCCACTCGGCCAACTCGGTAAAACAAATCGGAACTAAGAATACAACTACAAAACCAGTTCGCAAAATCAACTACAAACTCGATATTGAACTCTCAATTCACGAACTCAGCCCAGACTTCAACAGCAATTTACAAACACAAACAAGTTTACTAAAAACTCATCAGACAACAAACCAAACTCGAGAGTAACTTGACGTATCACAACCACTGGACAACTCGCGGAAACCAGCAAAATATGACTTGGCTGCAAAAAATACAATCATAACAGACCCAGACAAAGACCCAGTCGACTCAGCAAATTCAAAAATTATTCACTACAATTAACTCAAAAGCAGACAGGAACTCAGAAACTGAGCTACACACGACAAACTCGATGACTCGAACGACGAATAACAACGAGAATGATTACTCGACCAAGCAGCTATACACAAACAACGCAACTCGGACTTAACAAACTGTAACCAAACCGAGTCTCACACTACACCAATTCGCGAACAACTCGCAGAAGCACAGAACTCGTAAGAAATTCGAACAAAGAACACGAACAGCAAACCACACTCGGGACCACTCGAATCAGTAATTTCGGAACACAATACTAAACCAGAAAACGTAGCATAACGCAGAGAACGTAACCCAACAGCAACTCAGAAAACGCAACAAAACCAACAAACAAAACTCGACAACACAACTCAACAACTCAGTCTTGATTCAACGAATACGCAGCAAGAAACTCAAACGAGAACATTCAGAAAGTGGACACAAAACTAACTCGGAAAACAGGAGAAGGTTGTGAAGGTGAATTCGAAATAAAATAAAAAAGAGAAGAGGAATGAGCTGGGTGTTGGGTTTGTTAGTAAAGGATGAAGAAGGGGAGGTTTTCGAGGTTCAGTGAAGAAGAAAACAACGGGGGTTTGTGTTTCTGGGGAAGAGGAGGTTGAGGTGGTAGTGGTGGAGGGCGAACGGTGCCGAAGTTGTAGATGGTGATGGGTGTTGTGAAGGAGATAGGAGACGGAATTTGTGTAAGGAGGAGGAGGAGAAAGAAGCTGGGTTTGGTGTTGTAACGAAAACAGGGGAGGGGAGGGTTTTGCTTCGAATAAATCCAAACAAATGCATAATATACGAACTTGAAATTAATAAAACTAACACTTTTTTTTTCAATAACACATAAATCATTAAAAAAATAGATCTACAGTTAAATTTATAAAACCCACACTTCAACTAAAATTTTTGTTGTTTTAATTTTTTTTTTAACTGAACAAAATAAAATTTAAACTATAAGAAACAATTAATTTAAAATCGATAATTTTTGCCTCCCCGGCAGCGGCGCCAATTTGATGTGGTATATTTTTATGTTCGTTCTCAGGGAGGCGGGTTTTATCAATTTTAATTTAATTGTTTCTCGAGCAAAAATGATAGTTATGAAAATATTTACTAACTAATTATTTATATTAATTTAACTAATTAATTAAGGAATAAACAATGAATTTAAAATCTAGGGCAATTAGGTCCACCATGTTTACATAATGTCTGGCTTCTAAGCTAAAGTAATCAACATGGTCATGCAATTACGGTTTGTTAATCTCTCTCAAGTATCAACATTCCCGAAACTTGCTTACACATATAATCACTTTTAGTAATTTAATTAATCGGGTAATTAGAGCATGTGTTAATCTCTCTCAAGAATCAACGCTCTCGGAAATCCAATTATGCTCTCGCACTAAAATTCAATTCCGCTAACCGTATGTGTGCCTCTAGTGAGTAAAATCTCTCGATCTATTACCCCTATTCGCATATAATTAATCCGTGATATTGGCCACTAACACAAATTAAATATCAAAACATAATCGATTAGAATTTACCATAATCAATCAAACCACTATAAAAATCATACCAGAATTATCATGCAAACATGGCTTCCCTTTATGCCCTAGAACAAACTACTCACTAATATAAAAATTAAGAACAACTAAAATTATATAACAACCCATCTAAAATATATATTTAATAAACAAGAGAAAATAGAAAATACCTTACATTAACGAAGAATTAAGCCGAAGAAAGTGTACATAAAAGAGAAGAAAACCAAGCCCCTAGCTCCTAGCTCCTAGCTCCAAATAAAACTTGCAGTGCCGAATGTATAGTAATGTAGAAAATGTATGATGTGTGGTGATTGATGGCCTAAACTAATGTAGAATGCCTAATCTAATGTCTAAACTAGAATAAGATGTTGAAATGTGGTGTTTATGCAGTAGACAAAATGGGTGTCCTAATCTATGCTAATCCTAAGATGCCTAATGTCTCCCCATTCCCCCTGCACAAGCTCTTCATATTATAGCCCCTTCATGTCTTCAATTTGCATTAAATAAAATGCCTCCATGATTAGCTTCACCACTAGCTCCACTTTGCAAATTATTTTTCCTTTCAAGCCAACTAATTCATCCACTTTCGGCTGTATTATTCCTCCCAACAACTCATCAACCAAAACACATGTTTTACATTTTTAATAAACTACAAGAAATTACAACTAAAATTCGGAACTGAATTTGCTCCTCAGATTTTGAGCTGCTCCAATCGAATTTTTGCTTATTTAATCCCTCTGAATTGTAGATAATTTCCTAAGCTTCGCGTGGACTATAAGATCGTCCAAATCCGACTCCTACAACTCCGGATATGAATTAAATACCGTAGAAAGCGGGTGTAGCTTACTAAATCCGAATTTTTCCATTTTTAGCTCCAAAATAGCTCTTTAAGCCCAAATTCTTCCAAACTTAGGAATTCTTGTCTTCTACAATAAAACATCAAAATTTATTAAATAAATATCCAAATCAATGCAAAATGCAATTAATTATGGGAATAAAATCATCTAAAATATATATAAAAATATATCCTATCAGTTTAACAATTATTTTTCAACTAAACCTACACAAAAATTGACGCTTTTTTACGTTGAAAATTCTATTTGATTTATGAATTCTACTTATAATTCGTTTTGATTATCAAAATACCCTTGTAATTATTTGAAGATATTTTTACTAACAACCAAATATATATATTTTTTTGATAAACCAAGTAGATTAATAAGAACAAGAAAGAGTCTGATACATCAACAGAAAAACAAGAAAGCAGCCTAAACAATGAACATTCTCTACAACATCTTGACCCTCCAAACTATGAACATGCCCTTCCCGAGCTGGCACCATCATTCAGTCTATAGTAGGATCAAAGAGGTCAAGCATGGGGTCCTCTCCATTCATATTCACCTCAGGCATCAAAGTAAGGGGGATGCATTGACCTCTCCATTCATATTCACCTCGGGCAACAAAGGTGGGGGGAATGCATTGACAATTTCTCCCAAGTCATTGAATGTGTCCAACTCAAAAGGCAAGAACAGACCCATATCTCTATCAAGAAATTCCTGAATGTTACCAAAAAAATCAGGAGCCTCCCCGAAAGAAGTTTTAGTCTCCATCCCAAAATTTGCCATATATTCTGCAACTCTATTGGAGTCCAACGGTATTACTAATACCCTCTTTATTGTGACTCCCTCAATGAAGAATTTTGAGAACAAATTATTGAACTACGTCATCACTTCCATTAAATCATTCGGAATTACTATATGTTCCTGGAACCTTAATGTGTCAAAAACCAGCTGGTTAGTAGTCTCGACATGAGTTTTATGATCTCTTATTCTCAAAGTCTGAATTAGGCTGGCTTGGACTGCCCACAACAATGCTTGCTCTTCAGAACGCCTTGGCATAGGACCCATTGCTCCCCAAAGCTTATTTCCCAGTTCATCCCTAATTATTGCTGTTACACCATTGATATTACCATTAAATAGCGGATTCTCCGAACGGACGTAATGAACATTGATTTTGACGAATGAACTCACTGGAGGTACCCACTGATCTTCCATTGAAACCAAGAGAGAGATAAAGAAAGAGATTTGAAAATACAAACCTGGGAAATTCTGGTTCTATTATATAGATCAAAGAACCTAGGGCCTTAAATACCATTTTGAATCCCAATAGAGAAAAACAGCTTGTACTCAGTTTCTAAAGCAGCAAACACTATCATGCGTGTTCTTGAAAAAGACAGAAACAATACCCGAAGCGTTTCCAAAATTTAATCTCCCTTCTCTTCTCCTTCTTCTCTTTTTTTTTCCTCTCATCGAATAATCCCACTAACCACTGAGGCCATCTAAAAGGTAAATAAAACTACCTCTAAACAATAGACTAGTACTGCTATCTGTCGCACATATAAAATCAGCAGCTAACCTTTTGAATTGCCAAAAATTTACATTAAGTTTGTGACAATGTACTGCTATAGCTCCTTGTGGATTGACACTCCAGAGAGGATCACTACCAAAGTTCAGAATACCTGAAGCCTTCCCCCATTGATTCGCTCTTATCATAATAACTTGCTCCAGACTCGACTTTGAGATTCTAATATTTCGAAAAATGGCCTCATTTCTAGAGATCCATATAGACTAGATAGTTGCAAGAACTACTAGCTTCCAGACTTTAACAGTGGAACCCATTTTTTGTAACTTCAAAATATGAAAAAGTGAGAAATTACGAAGTTTTGCCATGGATTGTGAAATACTCCACCAATTACCAACAAAATCCCAAGCCCATTTAGCAAGAGAACAGCTCCAAAAGAGATGATTTATGGACTCAGCTTCTATTCCACACCATGCACAAGTTCTCGAATGACTGTTTAACCTTTGACTTAGAAAGAGATTAGTAGGAACTATGTAATAACCCTGACTTTTGTAATAACCCGGATGAATAGTAATTCCGGGATGTATGGAAAACAAACCCTAACCATGATTATGTAATGGAATTTGAGAATTTTAATTCCATATTAAGATTATATAAGTGAAATGAGTGTATGAATAAGCCGTCAGAAATCGGAAAATCCTGCTTCGTTAATAACTTACGATTTTCGAGAAAGCGATAAATACGAAAGCCGTGACACGGCCAAGAGATTCATAAACATGGAAATTTATATGGAATAAGTGCTAGGATAAGATTTGGTGGAATGAAGAACACTTGAAGAGAAGTTATACACTAAGAACATTTTATGGATTAAAATTAGTATGCATGGAAATTATGGAATAAAAATATGGAAAATAATTAAAGTAACAAGTGCCATGCAAAACCAAGTTAATTACATGCAAGGTGGTAGTCAAAGGAAACAACCAAGTCAACTAGTTAGGCAACTAATAGTTAGAATATAGTTAGAAACAAACCAAACTATTAACAACACACTTGCATAATTCATGGATCACCAAGTGTGTGTTATAGCCTTTTTAGGCTTGGAAATTTTTTACCATAGCTATTAGCCTTTCTACAAAACCAAGACTACATCATATTATTGTGGTTGTAACAAAGCAAGCAAGAAAAAACACCAAACACTTCACATTGAAGCATTCGGCCGAGCTAGCAAGGGGGCGGGAAAAGAAAAAAAAATTCCTCCCACTTCCACTACTTCAAAATTCATCAAATTAAATCCTAAGTATCTTCATAGTGAAACTAAGGTATGTACAAAGTTTCATAATTTTTCATTAAGCGTAGATAGGTTAGAAAAATTCACAAAGTTCATAGTGAATAGTGACTCATGGTGTAACTTTGCTTTGATCTTGAAGTTTAATGTTTATAAGAGATAACCTAGGTGTTCTTGGAGTAGATCAAGCTTTGGAAGAGGTTATACAACTTCAAGGAGGTAAGAACATCTCATCTAAGCTTTGTCATCTTTGAGTTTTTAAGAGATTATGTAAAGAATTACAAGTATGAAGTGATTTTATGGATTTTAGTGGTTAAAGATTTTGTAATTGTGAAAAATTTTGGATATTGGTTAAACAAAGTTACCACTGAACTTGGAGACTTGTGATGATGATAATGTGATGTCAAAGTTGTATGGTTGCTTTGGTTGTGTATTTGAAGTATACGAAAATTGGAAATCATCGTTTTATAGCCATTATAATGCCGGATTTTTTATAAACATTTTGTGCAGAAACCCACGATTTTTTAATATTATATTTTTGGACCAAACTGCTTGAAAACATGAAGATATGGTCTTTTATTGTATGTGACATTTTGAATCTCCTTAAAACGATTTGCGGTTTAGGAAATATGCTCGATTTAGTAAAACCGGTTAAAACGAACGAATCGTGCAAAACTACTGCCTTTGCAGTGATGAACGGACCTCTTAAAATTCGAATAAAATTATGAAAATTTTTGTGCAGTTAGTTCTTATAGTGAGGAAGACAGAACAAGAATAATTGAGTCAAAAAGTGAAATTTTCGATTTTATAAAAATCAAAGAGTCAAAACTGTACAAGTAGAATTCACAGCAAGGAAGGTCTTCTTTAAGGTATTGGTTAAGGGACTTGTAAAAGATCATAAGTCATGAGAATTGATAGTTGGTACAAGGTACAGTAAGGAAGGCCTGGGAAAAATAAATTCATAAAAAGGTTTATTTTTCAATTTTATAAAAATGTTCGAATCAAGGTTGCGCGAACGAAAAATACCTTTAAGGGACAAACGAATAAAACCTAACGGATTCGAAACTCGACCCGAATAAAATTGGTAATTTTAATTCGGACAAGGAAAGTTACCATGAGCGTATGAGTTCAACATAAACACTAAGAGTTCTCTTAGGAAATTAGTTTCGTTATATGAACATAGATTAAATGGTTCGGGTACGAAACTAACCCTAGCATTTCCTTGTTTGAGTCATTTTGTGATTTTGGGTCACTATAGTGTTGCATTGAAGTAGGTTTGATACTATATCCATCACTATTTTAGTGATTTAGTGTTGGGTTGGAGTTGCTCTTACATTCTCGGGAGGACAATCAACTAGAAATGCACGAATGACTCATATATTTTTTGGTTCATTTGTTGTTTCAAGTGATGTAAAAATCAATTAATTCGAATAAGTATTTGGATATTGAGGACCTGTTTGGATTGGGGGTGAGAAGGGGTTGGGTTGGATTGGGTTGGGAGGTGTTGAGCAAAACCTTGTTTGGGAAAATTTAAAAAAAAGAGAGGGTTGAGTTTGAGGGTGTTGAGGGAGGGTTGAGAGAGAGTACAATTTGAACTAAATTGGATCAATTTTTCAACAACTCAAATTGGGATGTTTGGGAGATATTATAATATATTGTTATTAGAAAATCAATATTTTTTAGAAAAAAAAATTTCCCATAAATTTTTGAAAAAATATTTTCAGAGAAAATTTTCGAACAAATATTTTTCGAAAAATTTCCGAAAAATAATTTTGGAAAAATTTTTTTCCCCAAAATTTCTTAAAAATTTCCGAAAAATTATTTTCCGAAAATATATTTTCGAGAAATTTATTTTCGGAAAAAAATATTTTCTGAAAAAATTTTGAAAATAATATTTTTCGGAAAATTCCAAAAAATATTTTCCAAAAAGATATTTCTCGAAAAAATGTTTTCCAAGAAAAAATATTTTCAAAAATTTCCGAAAAGAATATTTTTTGAAAAATTTCCGAAAAAAATATTTTCAGAAAAAATTCCGAAAAAATATTTTCCGAAATATTTTTGAAAAAATATTTCTCGAAAAAATATTTTCAGAAAAATTTTCGAAAATTTTTTTTCCGAAAAGAAATTTCCAAAAATATATTTTCCGAAAAAAATTTTCAAAAAAATATTTTCTAAGAAAATAGTTCTCGAAAAATTAATTCCGATAAAATGTTTCTCGAAAAAATATTTTCCGAGAAAAATATTTTTCGGTAAAAACATTTCCAAAAAAATATATTCCGGAAATATATTTCCCGAGAAAATATATGTATTTCTTATTTTTTAAGAAAAATGTTTTTAATTAATTTTTATACATTTAAAAAAAATTATAATTATTTGTATTACACATCTTTCCCAACCTAACCCTTCATCCAAATAAAATATGGGTTGAACCATTCGTTATCAACCCTTACATCCAAACAAGGTAAGGGTTCAAACCAACCCATCTCTTCCCAACCTAACCCATCCCACTCTAACTCAATCCAACCCAACCCCTCCAACCCCCTATCCAAAGAGGCCCTGAGAGTCCAATACCAAGTAAATGTACTCAATAATCATTAACCAAAAACGAGAATTTGAGTGTAATTGACATATCGAATACAATCCGTTTTAATTTTTTTACGACCCCAGTCGTAATTATTAAAATAAAAAAGTTTGCAATATGCATCCAAGCAGAGTCTCCTTGGTTCAGGACTAGGGCTGGCAATTTCGGGTTTCGGGTTGGGTTCGGGTCGGGTCAGCAGACTCGGGTCGCAAATTTGACCCGACCCGAAAATTTAATGGGTCCAGGTGCTCAACTCGAACCCGACACGAATGGGTTTCGGGTAGGTTTTGGGTAACCCGACCCGAAAATTTAATTTTTTTAAAATTTTAAAAACAATATATATATATATATATATATATATTAAAAATAATATAGAGTTGCACTCCATAGCAAACACCTTATATAACAAACAATAAAGAACACCTCATATCTAATATAATTTAGGAGTTCCGCCATAGCACCCAATACAAAAAGTTGTTATTTTTTTATCCTCTAGCAAACCAGCAAAAAAAAATTGAAAATTTACTGTTCATTGATGACGTCATCAGTGACGTCATCAGTGAACAGTAATTTTCATTTTTTTTGCAGACTTGATAGAGGGTAAAAAAATAACAACTTTTTGTATTGGGTGCCCCTGGCGGGGCCAAAGGATCTAATAGATCTAAGGTGTTCTTTGTTGTTTGTTATATAAGAGTGTTCTGTATGGAGCAAAGGCTTATATATATATATATATATATATATATATATTCGGGTCAGTTTCGGGTTACCCGAACCCAACCCGATTTTTTCAGGTCAAGTTAGGGTCAACCCGAAACCGACCCATGCGGGTTGGGTTCGTGTCGCGGATCCAAAATTGCCAGCCCTATTCAGGACAGCAACTGGCCGACCTATATTCAATTTTGGTCCGGCCTTTTGACAGATGGAGTAAAACATGCTGTACTAAACTTTTGCCATTGTCCTCATCAGAAGCGTTGATTTATCAATTTTAATATATACTAGCTTATAACCCGTGTAACGCACTATTCCTTTTTTAATATCTGTAATTATATTAATTTTTTAATATTTATATATTATTAATTTACATATCAATTTTTTGTTAAAAATTTGAAATATATATATATTAAAGATTTTACATATTTAATTTAATATTAGTGTTATATCTTGAATTCTTAAATTTCGATTTTGACGATTTTACAGTCCACGTGAAATTAACAAAATAATCTTTAATTTAATGATGATTTAAAAATTACTTTCCAATTAAAACTACGCAGAAAAAAGAAGAAGAAATTGGCGATTTTTTACATTGAAAATTTTATTCGATTTATGAAATTTACTTAGATTTCATTTTGAGTATCAAAATACCCTTTTTATTATTTGAAGATAGTTATACTACCAATAAATTACAGTTTTAATAATAAGTGTAAGAGTGATTTTGTCCAAAATTTTGGTAGTCGGTAATCTGGTTATCAGTACGACAAAATAAATAAGAATCGTTAGATAATAAAATAAATAAATGAAAAACGTTGGATCTAGCAAAAAAAATATTTTACTTTTTAACATGTAAGCTAAAAAGTGTATTTATACTGAAAGACGAAAGAGTGAATATCAATGATTTAAATCATATATAATTTGGTTTTATACATTGAATAGGATTACCAATGTATGTCTTCTACGCTGAATAGGATTAATGTAAAATTCGTAATTACATATTGAGATTTTGAGTATTTTCATTTCGATAATAATTGTTAAATCATCCCTAAATTAAAGATAATTTTATAACCTTCTCGTAGGCTGTAAAATCATCCAAATCTGATTTCTAGATCTTGAGACAGAGCACAAATAGTAAATATAAACTTTTTTTAATATCAATAAAAAATATATATAATTCAGTTGTGTCCCCTTTTAAATATATCCTTTTCATATTATAATTTTCTTTTCGAAATTCAATTCTAATACAACTTTTTTTATTAATATCCTTTTTAGATTATTACTAGCTTATAACCCGTGTGATGCACGAATTTTTCTTTTGATATGCAATAATTTTATTTTATGTTCCAATAATATTATTATATAATCATTATTTACAATATTTTATTTTAAATTTAATTTTTAATATAAATTTAATTAATGATATGCATGCTTTAAAACTTATATTATAAAATTTTAAAATAAATATGTCGTTGATGGAATTTGAACCTTGAAATTTTGGTAAATTAATTTAATCATATAATATATCTAATCATTTGATCTAACGGTTATGATTTTTTATTAAAAATCTAACGGTCTATGATATTACTAAAAATCATCAATTAAAAGTAAATATTTTTTAATTAAAAACGGCAATCGACTAATTGTCATTAATTACATTATTTATTTTAATAATTAGGATGACCGTGCCGAAAACCGAACCAACAAACTTTCGATGCCCGCGATGCACAGGTTTCTGTTACTATGTTATAATTTTATTTAATATATCTTATAGCTCGTACGTTGCACGGATCCTTTTTTAATATTTATAATTATATTAATTTTTTAATTTTATATGTTATTAATTTACATATTAAATTGTTGTTAACTGCTCTTCATTGATACTGATGCTTTTCTTCTCATGTCTAGAAGCCGCAATTTTATCAATTCATTTGCCCAACGTATCCGTAATAGCACCATCCAAAATATCCTTAACAAAAACACCATCCACTATTTTCTCCTCCATGTCAATTACACTTTTGCCAAAAGCCTTACAGATTGGTATTAAACAACCACTGTCAAGTATCTTAATAACCTCTTTGGATAACAGACCATCACAATTAAAAGCATAGTTCGATAAAACTTTTCTTTGCCCTTTGACACAGAAAACAGAGGAAAACAGATCCTACCTCTGCCTCACTATCCACAGCTTTTGAGAAAAAAGAAGTATTGACAATGGTATTGTCCAAAGCATTCCCACCAGTGATAATAGAAAAGGAAGAGTTAAGTACCTGAGTATTAGCATCCACATTCTGAGCAATTTCCCCAACATTCTCTACAACATCTTGACCCTCCAAACTATGAACATGCTCTTCCCGAGCTGGCACCATCATCCAGTCTATAGTAGGATCAAAGAGGTCAAGCATGGGAACCTCTCCATTCATATTCACCTCAGGCATCAAAGTAAGGGGGATGCATTGACCTCTCCATTCATATTCACCTCAGGCATCAAAGTAAGGGGAATGCATTGACAATTTCTCCCAAGTCATTGAATGGTGTTGAGATATATAGGCCCAATATGTTAAGGCCCAATCTAGTATTGTAGTATAGTCCAGTCCATTAGCTTAGTCTATAAATATAGGACCATGGACTCAGTTTATTGTATCCAGTTATGTTACAATGTAGTCTTATGACTGTAACCGTTTCTGTTCAGTAGTAATAATAGTTTGTTACTTTTCTGTTACATCTTCCTCTTCTTCTTACTTGTTCATCTCCATCAATGGAGGTTTAATAAATGTAACATGGTATCAGAGCCAAGATCAAGCTCTTAAATCGTTTCCGCGTCAATTACTAGTTAAAGATTAAACGTGCGTTTCAGTTTCGTCGATTTCGAAGACTGTTTTCGTTCGATTTCAGTTGATTTTCTTCATTTTTAGGTTTAATTCGTCTCTCTCGGCGAGTTTGTTTGATTCACGGTGATTAGAGCTTCGTTTCGAGTTGATTAAAGTCTAGTTCGTGGTGCTCGTTTCTCATCATGCTCGTCTTTGTTTTCCGAATCAGATTACGAGTCACCATCGTTCTCAAGCATTGGTCAATTTCTCTTGTTACTCGACATCCTACAGGTTTAATCGAAGACTTTTGAGCTGTTCTCTCTGTTTTTCAGTCTAATTTGATTCTAAAATAACGAATTGTACGATTGATTTGTGCTTGCTTCGATGTATCTATGATGCTCGTTTTACGTTAGATAATCGTTCGATAATCGTTTGGCTATGTTGTGTCTGTGATTGCTATTCATTTCTATGAAGCTCGATTGTGATATAGATTGTAGTTTGTTGAGAAGAGATTGAGGCGCGGTGATATCGTTGATTGTGATTTGGAGAATTTGTGTGGTTGTTTGTGTTGCAGTTGTCTTGTTGATATTGTTTGAGCAGTTTTTGTTCTAGAAAATAGAAAACCACAAACGAATGGTGTTATAAGGTGTTTTGTGTTTTTCTGCATTTGTGTTGGTTTTGTTTTGGAGACACAACAATTGTTGCTGTGTTTTGTTTGTTCTAGTTAGTTTATCAACATAAAATACAAACTAAAGGTTGTTTTGGTGTTCTCTAGCCTCTTTCGATCTGTTGCAAAGAAGTAAGGAGGAATAAGGATGCATTGGATTATTGATATGATTTGGTTTTGCAATCCTGTTCTGAACTGCTTGTGCAGTGTTGTTAATGCATACAGATCTGATACAGTTGTGTGAGAAGCTTTGTTAACGAATTGTTATAAATTGATTTCAAGCCAAAAGCCATATCTTCTCAGTTTCCAGCACAGTTTTGCAATTTGTGTTCAGAAATGCTTGCAGTTTGGTTGATATTGTGACAGACTACATGTTTTCTTCCTGTTGTCATTCGAAATTAGTGTCCAGAATTAAGGTTTTCTGTGAAGCAGTGTTTAACAAAGAGAGTCTTGGTTTGATGTTTGTTAGAGATAAGAAGCTCAGCCATCAGCAACAGACATTGATCATTGTTGGAGCATAATGTTTGTTTCCTGTTTTTCATGTCGATTCTGGAAGGCCATTTCATTGCAATTTTATGACTTTCAGTTTCAATGTACAGTTGCCTATGGTTTTAAGAATGTTAGCAATAATCAAATGGACCTTTTAGAAGCAGCAGAATGGACTTCTTTGCCCTTGAAAACCTTATGGTAGGCTACATTTGGCCATTAAAAAAAACTAAGGCAGGCATATCTTTGTGTGTCAACCACTTATGGCAAGTCTATAGCTAGTTCCCGGAAAGTAGATAGCTGAGGTGGTGCACACGTTTTCTACCTTGGTGCTGACTTCAGCTACAGACCTTGGATTCTTTATTACCTTCTGCTGGCTATGCTAATTGGACTGCCATTTTGATGCTACATCACCATGATTGGAGGCTTCTGGATTTTTCTTCATGATTTGATTTCAAGATGAAAGTTTTGCTTACTCTCCCACTTCCATCTTGAGGGGGGATATAGGGATATGCAGTCATGCTTTGCTTGAAGATGGTTCCAGTTTTTCTCAGTTTTCACATTCTCATGTTTGCTTTGCAGTTAGTTGTAAGGTTGCTGCTGCACTTTGTTTCAGATTCTACGCCTATTCAGCGTTCTTTGATTGATTTGCTCTAAGCCTACTTTGTTAGATTCCAAATATTTTTTTTCTAAAACTCCTTTGTGAGCGTCTAAATTCACTGGTGGAGTTCTGACAATGCTAATTGTCAATGTTCAAAGATTAAACTCTGAAGGATTACTAAATCTGGAGTTTGTTTGCCCTTTGTGGTTTTGTTGCCCCTTAGTGGGTTTATTGCTCTTTAATGAGTTTGTTACCCCTATGTGGGTTTGCCCTTTTATGTGGGTTTATGTTGCCTTCGATTGATGCTGCAAGTTTGATGCTGCCTTGCTACCCCTTTCTGTTGTGAATGATTCTGTTGTGCAGTCTTATACACAACCTGTTAATCCCTTTATTATTAGTGGCTGTCACTTGAGCCGTCAAGAGCATCACTGGAGTGTTTGATTTCAAGATGGGGACTCACTATAACTCTGAATTCACAGTTCCAAGATGAAGCTGTTTCAGATTCTTCCCACCTTCATCTTGAGGGGGGATGTTGAGATATATAGGCCCAATGTGTTAAGGCCCAATCTAGTATTGTAGTATAGTCCAGTCCATTAGCTTAGTCTATAAATATAGGACCATGGACTCAGTTTATTGTATCCAGTTATGTTACAATGTAGTCTTATGACTGTAACCGTTTATGTTCAGTAGTAATAATAGTTTGTTACTTTTCTGTTACATCTTCCTCTTCTTCTTACTTGTGTTAGAAACCGTTTCACCCAAAACCTTAAGGTGTTGGGGAAGGCCCTTCCAAGAATCTTATACTCATATATATTTAACACTCCTCCTCACTCGCAAGCCCACTACGGGGTAAGAGTGGTCACTAGGAGCCCATTTTTGGAGCAATTCCTTAGTGCCAAATTAAATTGAGAATATTGGGGGTGGTAGGGTTCGAACTCGAGACCTCCACAAACACCAGAGCTCTGATACCATGTTAGAAACCGTTTCACCCAAAACCTTAAGGTGTTGGGGAAGGCCCTTCCAAGGATCTTATACTCATATATATTTAACAAATGGGTCCAACTCAAAAGGCAAGAACAGACCCATATCTCTATCAAGAAATTTCTGAATGTTACAAAAAAAAATCAAGAGCCTCCCTAAAAGAAGTTTTAGTCTCCATCCCAAAATTTGCCATATATTTTGCAACTCTGTTGGAGTCCAACAGTATTACTGATACCCTCCTTATTGTGACTCCCTCAATGAAGAAGTTTGAGAACAAATTATTGAACTGCGTCATCACTTCCATTAAATCATTCGGAATTACTATATGTTCCTCGAACCTTAATGTGTCAAAAACCAACTAGTTAGTAATCTCGACATGAGTTTTATGATCTCCCATTCTCAAAGTCTGAATTAGGCTGGCTTGGACTGCCCACAACAATGCTTGCTCTTCAGAACGCCCTGGCATAGGACCCATTGCTCCCCAAAGCTTATTTCCCAGTTCAGCCCTAATTATTGTTCTTACACCATTGACATTACCATTGAATAGCGGATTCTCCGAACGGACGTAATGAACATTGATTTTGACGAATGAACTCACTAGAGGTACCCACTGATCTTCCATTGAAACTAAGAGAGACATAAAGAAAGAGATTTGAAAATACAAACCTGGGAAATTCTGGTTCTGTTATATAGAGCAAAGAACCTAAGGCCTTAAATACCATTTTGAATCCCAATAGAGAAAACAGCTTGTACTCAGTTTCCAAAGCAGCAAACAATGTCATGCGTGTTCTTGAAAAAGACAGAAACAATACCCGAAGCGTTTCCAAAATTTAATCTCCCTTCTCTTCCCCTTCTTCTCTTTTTTTTTTCCTCTTATCGAATAATCCCACTAACCACTGAGGCCATCTAAAAGGTAAATAAAACTACCTCTAAACAATATACTAGTATTTAATCTATAGCCCAAACACCAACTAACCTGGGCCTAGTAAAGCCCATCTTTGGTAATAAATCTGCATCTTCATTGAAATCCCTGGGGACATAATCCAACTTAACACCCGAATTCAGAAGCCTGTTGAGAACGAACCATTGAGGAGACAGATTCCTACACAAATATGAATCCTTTTTTATTAGGTGCATTGCCTCCATTGAGTCCGTACAAATAATGAAAATATTTTTAGAACATCTCCCCTTGCTTATCAAATTCTCTACCACCTCTGCTACATGAATGATCGCTCCTATTTCTGCCTCTATACTAGAATTTACCTCTAGTGGGCCAGAGAAATTGTAAACCAAGTTTCCAATGTTATCTTTTATCCACCCTCCAATACCTCCTTTACCCATACTCTATGAACTAACCCCCATGCAACATCTGTCGCACATATAAAATCAGCAGCTAACCTTTTTAATTGCCAAAAATTTACATTAAGTTTGTGACAATTTACTGCTATAGCTCCTTGTGGATTGACACTCCAGAGAGGATCACTACCAAAGTTCATAATACCTGAAGCCTTCCCCCATTGATTCGCTCTTATCATAATTACTTACTCCAGACTCGACTTTGAGATTCTAATATTTCAAAAAATGGCCTCATTTCTAGAGATCCATATAGATGAGATAGTTGCAGCAACTACTAGCTTCCAGACCTTAACAGTGGAACCCATTTTTTGTAACTTCAAAATATGAAAAAGTGAGAAATTATGAAGTTTTGCCATGGATTGTGAAATACTCCACCAATTACCAACAAAATCCCAAGCCCATTTAGCAAGAGAACAGCTCCAAAAGAGATGATTTATTGACTCAGCTTCTATTCCACACCATGCACAAGTTCTCGAATGACAGTTTAACCTTTGACTTAGAAAGAGATTAGTAGGAACTATGTAATAACCCTGACTTTTGTACTACTGTAGAAAAGACCCGGATGAATAGTAATTTCGGTATGTAAGGAAAACAAAACCTAACCATGATTATGTAATGGAATTTGAGGATTTGAATTCCATATTAAGATTATATAAGTGAAATGAGTGTATGCAAAAGCCGTCAGAAATCGGAAAATCCTGCTTCGTTAATAACTTGCGATTTTCGAGAAAGCGATAAATACGAAAGCCGTGACACGGCCAAGAGATTCATAAACATGGAAATTTATATGGAATAAGTGCTAGGATGAGATTTGGTGGAATAAAGAACACTTGAAGAGAAGTTATACACTAAGAACATTTTATGGATTAAAATTAGTATGCATGGAAATTATGGAATAAAAATATGGAAAATAATTAAAGTAACAAGTGCCATGCAAAACCAAGTTAATTACATGCAAGGTGGTATTCAAAGGAAACAACCAAGTCAACAAGCTAGGCAACTAATAGTTAGAATATAGTTATAAACAAACCAAACTATTAACAACACACTTGCATAATTCATGGATCACCAAGTGTGTGTTATAGCCTTTTTAGGCTTGAAAATTTTTGACCATAGCTATTAGCCTTTCTACAAAACCAAGACTACATCATATTATTGTGGTTGTAACAAAGCAAGCAAGAAAAAAACACCAAACACTTCACAATGAAGCATTCGGCCGAGCTAGCAAGGGGCGGGAAAAGAAAAAAAATTCCTTCCACTTCCACTACTTCAAAATTCATCAAATTAAATCCTAAGTATCTTCATAGTGAAACTAAGATATGTACAAAGTTTCATAATTTTTCATTAAGCGTAGATAGGTTAGAAAAATTCACAAAGTTCATAGTGAATAGTGACTCATGGTGTAACTTTGCTTTGATCTTGAAGTTTAATGTTTATAAGAGATAACCTAGGTGTTCTTGGAGTAGATCAAGCTTTGGAAGAGGTTATACAACTTCAAGGAGGTAAGAACATCTCATCTAAGCTTTGTCATCTTTGAGTTTTTAAGAGATTATGTAAAGAATTACAAGTATGAAGTGATTTTATGGATTTTAGTGGTTAAAGATTTTGTAATTGTGAAAAATTTTGGATATTGGTTAAACAAAGTTACCACTGAACTTGGAGACTTGTGATGATGATAATGTGATGTCAAAGTTGTATGGTTGCTTTGGTTGTGTATTTGAAGTATACGAAAATTGGAAATCATCGTTTTATAGCCATTATAATGCCGGATTTTTTATAAACATTTTGTGCAGAAACCCACGATTTTTTAATATTATATTTTTGGACCAAACTTCTTGAAAACATGAAGATATGGTCTTTTATTGTATGTGAGATTTTGAATCTCCTTAAAACGATTTGCGGTTTAGGAAATATGCTCGATTTAGTAAAACCGGTTAAAACGAACGAATCGTGCAAAACTACTGCCTTTGCAGTGATGAACGGACCTCTTAAAATTCGAATAAAATTATGAAAATTTTTGTGCAGTTAGTTCTTATAGTGAGGAAGACAGAACAAGAATAATTGAGTCAAAAAGTGAAATTTTCGATTTTATAAAAATCAAAGAGTCAAAACTGTACAAGTAGAATTCACAGCAAGGAAGGTCTTCTTTAAGGTATTGGTTAAGGGACTTGTAAAAGATCATAAGTCATGAGAATTGATAGTTGGTACAAGGTACAGTAAGGAAGGCCTGGGAAAAATAAATTCATAAAAAGGTTTATTTTTCAATTTTATAAAAATGTTCGAATCAAGGTTGCGCGAACGAAAAATACCTTTAAGGGACAAACGAATAAAACCTAACGGATTCGAAACTCGACCCGAATAAAATTGGTAATTTTAATTCGGACAAGGAAAGTTACCATGAGCGTATGAGTTCAACATAAACACTAAGAGTTCTCTTAGGAAATTAGTTTCGTTATATGAACATAGATTAAATGGTTCGGGTACGAAACTAACCCTAGCATTTCCTTGTTGATTATAGATCGCTACCCTAGGACACACGAATCCACTTCCCAGACACTATCAGGCAAGTTTTCTATATCCCAACTTAAAGTATGTTCAAAGACTGTTGTTGTTGTGATATAAATGCATGCACTGTTTTATATATGTCTTGTGAGAAATCTATAAATGCATGCATGATTTTCTGTAAGTACTTGTAAAGTTTTCGTTCATATATATACACCCCACTGGTTTATACGTATATAATATATATGGTGATGATCAAGGCTCGGGTAGAGCGTAAGTACTTTTGATATAAGTCGGGAGTCGGCGTATTTTATGTAAAATCCGGTAACCCCGGAGAAGTATATTTTCGATAATCGAGTAAGTTCCGATAATTTAAAATTTATGAATATTGGAATTAATTATTTTGAAATTATTTAATAAATATTAATTGAATATTTATTAATTAAATGAATATTCATTTAAATATTCATTTAAAGTTAATTTATTTAATTATTTAATTAGTGATTATTTAATTATTTATTTAATAATTAATTATTACTTAATTACTATTATTTAAAAATGATTTAAATATTCTAAAATTATTTAAAACATATTTGGCCTATTTACAAAAAAATTATTTATGGCCTTTAAAAATTATTTTAAATATTTTCTGGCCTTCAGAAAAATATTTAAAAATAACTGGGATTCTCAAATATTTTTATAATCAATTATACTTCGTAAATACCACCCCAACGGCTTGCGAACTTATCAAAACTTGAGAACCCAAAGTTTTGGGAGTACTTAAAAATGTTTTCTCCTCTCGCTATAAACCAGAGTAGTGACCTTGCCTTATCAAGGAGGGTCAGTTTAAAATTCTTTAAGAAAACTCCGAATAACTCCCAAGCTGATTTAAAAAGAATTCCCTGAGTAGAAAAGATCCGTTGACGGAGATCAACCTGTGAGATGAATGTACTTCCATGTTTTCTTTCGGAAGTGACGATTTTAAAAAGGTTTCAAAGCTGGTTTAATGACTCTGGGACTGGAGGTTATTTTGGATGGGAACGACTTGCGGGTAGCAAGCCCATCCGGTTATGCATATATCGACGAGGGTGGCGGATAGCCACCACGATATTTGCACTAGCAGGTAGCCAGCTAAAGACCCGTATGCGGTCGGGCCACGGCCTCTTTAGTAGGTACGTCACCCGTCTACTAGTAGCGAAGTGTTGTTTTGTACGGTACAATGGCTGATCACCTTGTACCGGGGTGCTCCGGTATAGTCTCTTCTTTCCAATTGGAATTGTGCTGCAATACTGTGTTGGAAGCCCAGGTGCTCTAGCACCGATAGTGTTGTCAGTGTTGAACTCATCATGAAAGATTTTGAAAACCAGAATGTTCTAGATTTGAAATGACTCAGGGATAGTTACTGTTATGAATGCATGTGATATCTCCCGTTTTCAAACGAAATAAAAAGTTATCTTTACAGTACTATTATTATCTTACTGAGGAATTATGCTCACACTTGTTTTCTATGTATATCACAAACAACAACAGGTAAGCATGGTATAAACCCATCAGACCGCCAGGAAGCGCGTGGGAAACGCGCAGCTGTTCCGTAGGCTATTCGGACCCCGTCTGCCTCAGGTGAAAGAACTTAGTAGGATAGGCTACCAGCTCAAGCTGGTTAGGGTTGTGTACAAGCATGACTTGTTAAACTTTTAAAGACCAGAAAACTATTCCGCCTCTACTATCACCTAAGGTAGCAACTTTTGTGGAATTTAAGCCTTTCTAGACAAAAACATTTGGGTCTGTAATAACTTAACACTTTGAATTGTATCGGTACTCTAAGTATTATTTTGCTTTCGCTCTGAGCCTATAACTTGTGATGGATGTTATTGACTTAGGGGTCATTGCCAACATAGAATATTTATGATTAGTAAAATGGTTAATAAACGGGAATGGTAATTGATAAAATTGGAATCTAGATCGGCGTAGCAATCTGGATCGTTGACCCCAGATCTAGGGGTGTTACAAACTACTTCCCAATGTAGCTTCCAAAGAAAAATGTAAACTTTAGGTGGCCCTTTAATGCTCCAAATTTCATTCCAGATTGAATCATATCCATTTAGATCTACTGTCTTATTTGACAACAAATGACAGAATTTCCTAGTAGAAAAAACTCCATTTCCTGGCTTCCAATAAAATTCGTCAGTTTTCTCTACTAATGAAATTTCTTGTAAAAAAGCTGTGAAAGATGAGATAGATCCCCTGTCTCTCTCGTTAAGTGCCCTGCTCCACAGACCTACATTGGCCAAACTTCCTCTCCAATTAAGAAGAAACATTTTAACCGATGTGAATTTTAATAGTGACAATCTATACAATCTGGGAAACACGTACATAAGAATGCCTAACTCATGCCACTGGTCTTCCCAAAAGAGAACTAGTTAACCATTTCCTACTTTCCACTGAAAACATTCCCTTGAGATTAAGCTGTATACATTTGGCAGAGCTTTGAGTTGAAGAATGCTCCTAACAATATGAGAAGAATCAGTCCTAGCTTCAACTTGAGACAAATCATATTTAGTAGCTACTCCATACTTCTCAGATATCAATCTATTCCAAACTTTGTCTCTTTCCAAATAGCTACGCCACCACCATTTAGCAAGAATGGAGAAATTCTTGTTCTTAAGTGGAGTGATACCTAATCCACCTGATGTTTTTTCCAAACAGATCTTTTCCCAGCCATATAGCTGGATTTTTCTCGACTGACGATCAGGGAGAGTTCTCGAACCCCAAAGAAAATCCCTTCTTACTTGCTCTAATTTGTACAACACTGTCTCTGGTAGTTTGAAAAGATTGAACCAATATGATGGAATACTATCTAACACTGATTTAAGAAGAGTGAGCCGTCCAGCCATTGAGATACTTTCAGGATCCCATTTCCTCAATCTATTTTCAATTTTAGCCACCAATGGGGTCCAATAAGAAATGTTTCTCGGAGAAGCACCTATATAAACACCCAAATATTTCAGATTCCCTCTCCCAACCTCACATCCTAAATACTTCGCCCATACATGTACTGATTCCTCACTATCACCATACCCATATAATTATGACTTATGAAAATTTATTTTCAAACCAGAAAGAAGTTCAAAGCATTGAAGAATTCGTTTAATGCGTCTGACTTCACTGTCTTCATTATCAAGAAAAAATATGACATCATCCGCGAATTGCATATGTGTCAGAAAAAAAAAAGAGCAGTTTTGAAGAGTAATTCCTCTGATTATACCTTTCATTTTAGCCGTGTCAATCAACTTGGATAAGTCCTCTCCTACTAGATTAAACAGCAACGGTGAGAGGGGATCTTCCTGTCTAAGTCCTTTCTTCGAAAAGAACTCATCTGTTGGAGCTCCGTTAACTAGGACTGAGATACTTGCACTAGTGAGAATAGCCTAAATCCATTCTTTCCATTTTGGGTCAAAGTTCATACCATCCAATACTTCTAAAATAAAATCCCAGTTGACACTATCAAATGCTTTCTCAAAATCAATCTTAAAAATTAACCCTTTGCTTCTCTTACTCTTTAAAGAATGATGAACTTCATTAGCAATGAGAATACAGTCCGAAATTTGCCTACCTCGAATAAAAGCAGCTTGAGTGTCAGCTACCAATCCATTCATAACCTTACCCAATCTTCTTGCCAATACTTTAGTGAGCAGTTTCATAATTGCGTTCATCAAACTAATTGGCCTAAAATCTGTTGCACTGTTCACATTTTCTTTTTTGGGCACCAGAGCTATGAATGATGCATTACATCCTCTGGGGATTGTACTAGAGGAATAAAAGTTCTCAAAAAAATTAAGAACCTCACCCTTAATACTACTCCACAGCTTTTTTAGAACCCCTGCATTGATACCATCCGGCCCAGGGGCTTTCGCAGAATCTGTGCATTTTAAAGCTTCTTCAATCTCCCTTAAAGTGAACCTTTTCACAAGATCATCCCTTTCAGTCTCACCCAACCTGTTGAGTTCCACACTGCCCAGATGAAAAACTTTCCTAAGGGAATCACTTCCTAAAAAACCTTGGAAATGCATAAAGAGAGCTTTTTTAATATCAGTGGGATTCAAAATTCACCCCCTATTCACCCTTAAACCTGCAATTTTATTTGCCATCTTCCTACTCCCAATAGCTTTATGAAAAAACTTCGTATTTCTCTCCCCTTTCAACTGCCAATTCAACCTTGATTTTTGACACAACATACTTGATTTTGCTCTGTACAGTTCATCTAATTCCATTTTAATTTCTAGCTTAGAGGAATTACTTTGCTGTTGCAAGTCTGCCTCTTCTTGTAATTTCTCCATGCTCTCAATTCTGCCAAAAATGTTACCAAATTGCAGCTTATTCCACCTTCTTGAGAATTCGCGTATCTCTCTAAATCTGATCTGGATGTTATTTGATCTTGAGCGCCTCCAAATAGCAGTCAAACTCTCCACTAAGTGCCCATCTTCTAAGCAAATGTTGAAGAACTTAAAAGATCTTGGCCCCCAATTGTTACTCGAGCTTCGGAGCACCACTGGTTTATGGTTTGAATTTCTTCTCCTCAACGTACTAGTTTCCCATGAACCCGTTCTGACCCATTCAATATTTAACAATACCCTATCCAACTTACTTCTTTTATTATCTTGCCCAAACCAAGTAAAGCATGAATTAATCATAGGCGCATCCATGAGGTTATAACCCTCTACAAACTGTGAGAAGATTTCAGAATCTCTTTTCCTAAACTCACAGTTTTCCTTCTCAATGGAGTGTAGTACAATATTAAAATCTCCCATTAATTCAACTGGCACATTAATAAGATTGCTTATGACCATTCCCAGACTATTTCAAAGCTGCTTTTTGAGAGCAGTTGATTGTGGGGCATAGATGTTAAAACAGGCAAACTCTGAACCAATTGGCTTACATTTACCTTTCACCATAATCCAATTAGATAGCACTTCCGTTAATGTAACTTCAAAGACCTCCTTCTTCCAAATTGAGATTAGTCCCCCTAACATTCCAATAGGATCAGCAGCCACCCATCCAATGTTGTCTCCCATCCCTGTGAACCTCAACACTTTATCAGACCACTGAGAACACTTTGTTTCTTGTAAACATAGAAAAGAAGCTTTTGACTCCCAAATCACCTCCCTTAAATTACCCCTATCTATAGGATTTGTTGCCCCTCTAATATTCCAACTTACCCAAGATTGTAAATCCATTAAACTCTAATGAAATGAATTAGGAACTAACCAATACAAAACAAATTACAATCCTAAATTCTCCTTTATGAGACTTAACGAGGCCTCCCTATTTTGCACCAAAATTAAACCCATATGCAATCCGGTCTCCAAAATAGCCCCCGCCTCATCCCCTACCTCTCCAGAATTCAATCTATCAAAAACTCCTGTGTCCAAATTAGCATTTACCTGTCTTCTCCTTTTTCTTTTAGTTTGAACCTTGAAGTACTTGTTTTCTTTATCAGTTACTTTCTTCCTGGGCCTACCCCTGTTACTACGAATTTTTAACCAATTTAAATCCTTAACCACTTCAACTTGCGCTGAGTTTAGCACACTGCATTCCATCATCACACTTCCACTTCCATTCTTTCTTTCTGAAGAAAATAGAACTAATGAATCTGAGATACCTGAGTAAGTTAGATCATCCTCAGACACATCTCTCGGGACCCGTTTCCAGTCTTTTCCATCTTCTGATTCACTGTCATTCCTGGGAGTTAACGGATTAATAAGAAAACCCTCACCCTCACTATTGTCAACTTTATTAGGAGCGTCCTTGTCAGACTGCAAACCATTCATTTTAAGACTTGACTCTGCCACTACACTCCCTTGTGTAGATTCATTTACCTCCAAGGCCTCCCAACCTTCATTTTTCTTCATCAAAGAATAGAATTCTAATCCATCTTTTTCTTCTGCTTTCCTCACCCCTTCTTTTAAAATTTCAATCGGTTTTACTTCCTCATCTCTAACTTTGAATACCCTATTAACTTCCTCCTTAACTACACGTGCTTCCCAATTTTCTATATCCTGGTGCCTCTGTTCCTTCACAACTCCTTTCTCTTCATTTACTTCCTGAATTCTTACTATAAACCTTAATCCCTATATTACCACTTCTTCTTCAAAAGAAATATTATTAATTGATGAAGTTTCAATTAGGCATCTAGGTGCTTGAAAATAACCTTCCTCATTTAGCATCGATGAATAACCCAAAATTTGCCCCATTTATCCAGAAGATTTCTAAAATTCCCTTCATTCCACACAACTATAGGCAGCCCCCTACATTCAACCCATGTTCTCCTAGGTGGTATAAGATTTTCCCAGCTAACCCTTCTTACCTCTACAAACCCAATTCCTAAAAAATCCACATCAGTTTCCAACAAATCCTCAACTGCAGGAAAATAAGCTAGAAATGTTTTACTATTGATTCCTCTCATCACAACATCACTGAATCCTAGCCCTTCGACAATACAACTAACAGACTCCACATTTTCCTCATTGACTGTTTCTAAAATAAGACTCAACTTCAGTTCTTTCATGAAATCTTGATTAAATTCCAAACTCCTACCCTTACCTCCAAGATCTTCATGTTGTAAGAGATCCTTCTCAAGTAGAGTTGCACCATTTTCTTCGACCTTATCAATACGTACTTTGTCGTTGTTTTCCCTTCTTCTTTATTAGTTACTGAGACAGAATTTTCCATCATCTCTATTATATTAATATTACCCAATCCAGAATTTCTCCCCAAACCGTTCATGGATTTTAACTACCATTCTACTGATATTTTACTAGACACCTTAAAGTCATGCTTTCTTCTTGTCATCCCTTTTTCTCTTTTCGTCTTCGCTAAACTCATGTAGATTTTATGATCCTCAAAAGTTTATCCCTTAAGTGAAGTTAGTATTTTATCCGCCTCCTCACCATTCGCTGCTTTTACAAATCCATACCTATTATTGAACTTGTCCCTTTTTCTTGGGAGAATCACATCTTCTATTTTCCCTCATTTCTTGAAGAAAGCCCAAATATCCTTTGTTAATGCACCTTCTGGAATACCCATAAAGAAAACGGTATCCTTATTTTGCTCCTTACCCACTCGCACCTTACTTCTCACGATTCCCATCATCTTTGGAGTCTTGAAAGTTACTATTTACCCTCATCTTTGATGATTTTATTAACCATGAAAGACTTGGAATATAAGGCTCAAATTCATAGGATAACTATGATATATGAAATGTAGTACTCACCTATTTAATCTTGAGATTTAAAAATGGTTGGAGCTTGGATTTTTATTCTTGATTTCCTTGAATAGCCAATGGAAGAAAATGGGGAGAGATGGAGTTTGCTTGGCTTTGCTCTTGTTCTCATCTAGTCTAATGTGTATTATTGTGATGTTTAGATAATATCTTGGCATAAAGTAGCTTTAATAAAGTGATTAGGTCATTCCATGCATCATCTTGAGCCATGTGTTGAATTTTAGTGGTGTAGATGATGTAACCTTGTAACTAGTTTGGTTTAGTTGCTAATGATGCTAGTTACTTGGTAACTAACTTGGTTACTTGTTTATATCCACTTGCACATGCATGCATCTTGGCTCTTGCTTGTTTCTTTGTCCGGTTATTGTTCAATTTCATTGATCATTCCGAGGAATATCTCAAGTATTTCTTGTTAGGGTTTTATCGGAAACCTTCTTGATATTTATACTACCATTCTCAATCCTCCTTTATAATCCTTGAATTTAAATTCCTCAAATATTTTTATTAAATCCTTCAGTGTTTAACTTTAGTTTTCTTGTTTCTTTGGATGATCTAAGCTTGGTTAAGGTGTTCTAAGGACTATACAAGGTCTATTAAGGCTTATACACACTCCAAGGAAGGTATATCTCACCTAAAACCTAGATCTTACTTTGAGTTTATGAATGTTCTTGGTGGTTTTTAGATTAGTTATGCTTATGATGTTATTATAAGCATGTAAGCATGATTATGTAGTTGGTTTAGTTGATTTAAGAGATATGATGAATATGATGGTGAACTGGGATGTTTTAGACTTGTTAAGATGTATGGTATGCCCGGTGTGGCTTGGTTGTGATGTGACAAATTTTGAAATGTTCGATTTATAATCATCGTAATGCCAAAATTTCGTTAACCCTTAAAAAACCATGCATAACAGTTGGGTTAAATTTCTGGTCTTGATGAATATATGACCTACCATTGTAGATCTCGAGTCATAGATCGTTTTGGCATGAGAATCGAAGCATTTAGACTTACGGTTTAGGGGTTATGGTTGATTTAGTAAAAGTGGTTCGAAAACGTAAGTACAAGTTCGTAACTGAAATTGAACCCCCTTAACATGAATAATTCAGTGGCGAATATTGATAATTAAATATTAGAGATCATAAGGAAGGCGTGAGAGAAGATCTCATGTCAAACGGATCGTTTTTCGATTTTATAAAAATGTTCGAATCGAGGTTAAGTGCTAATGAACCCCTTAAATGAACACTTGGTTATAACTTTGGAAAACCACTTAGAAAACGGACAATAAATCTCGAGATATAATCTTTGTTAGTAAACAACAGATCTTAGGACTTATATGACTTAAGTACCTACCAAGTGTAAGTATAATGACATGCCTTAATAACGAACAAGTGCGGATCATAACGGTGATAATAAGAGTTACACTAGAGAGTGCATAATGAGATAACTTGAAAACATGTTTTAACCTAAGTAAAGTATATACTTAGCATTTTAAAAGTGTTAAGTGATTAATCTCGAATATTTTGATTGTTTGGCTGACCCATGACACACTATCCCTACCAGACTACTAGGCAAGTTTCCAAACATTTTGGAACTGCTGTTATAATAATATATATGATTTGATTTTTGTTATACATATGTCATAGCATGCATGCCTGCTTTCAAATTATATTGTGATACTTGGTTTATGATTTGATATTGGTTTATAAGTTAGATATGAGATATATTAGTTATAAGCCGGATATTGCTAAGACCCTTAGTGAAGGGCATATGATCTCATTCTTCAAATATAGACCGGGAGTTAGTATTTTTGAATATATTGTGATTATTTTTTGAGGAAAATATTTAAATAAATATTTTTCCATTATTTCTTTAATGAATATTATTTGAATATTCATTTGAGTTTTAATTATTTAATGAATATTATTTGAATATTCATTTGAGTTTTATTTTGAATATTATTCTGAATATTCATTTAAGGTTTTATTTATTTAATGGACATTATTTTGAATATTTATTCAAGGAATTATTTATTTATCAAATATTTCTATACATACTTATTCGAGGGTTATTTATTAGCAATATCTTATATTAAGAATATACTTTAAATATTTATGGTTTAATAAATATTCTTTGAATATTTATTTAATTATTTAACTAGTTCTAAAATGATTTATTTTATTCAAAAATTATCTTTGACCTTCAAATATTATGTAAAATATTCTGAGTCTTATTATGGTTATTTTTATCAAGGGGAGGTTCCCAAAACTCTATTTTTCATTTAAATCCATCTTTAAAAATATAAGGGAACCTTACTTGAGAACTGTTATTTATGGTTGACTGCCCGGTTATAGTCTTTTAAAATTATTATTATTATTATTATTATTATTATTATTATTATTATTATTATTATTATTATTATTATTATTATTATTATTTTCACTCTTGATTTCTAAACATCAAAATGAGTCTTTTTGTTACCTCCTCAACACTCGAGGGGTAAAATTGGTGGAACAAGTCAATATCCATTAACAAGCAACAGCTTGGGAAATATTGCTGAAATTTTTCTTTCCAATTAGATACGACTACTTTGTGGAGTCTTATCAACAAGTATTATACTTGGGGAAAGGAGAACTTTACGTTTCAGAGTCATGGATTTTATTCGAACTAGGAGTCGTGTAAGAGGCCGAGTAGCGGCGGTCCATCCCAATGGCCCAACCACTGGCCAGGGAGATCAAAAAGGGCGGTAGATAAGTAAATCTGTTAGTTCTTCCTTCTACCGGTAGTAAAACCAATTTGAGCTATACAATCTGCGACTGATCATCGTAAGGATTGGAATAGCGGGCGCGGTGAATACTCCAGTATTAGTTCATCACCAAGTCTATCTATTTTCTGCAACATGTATTAAAAAGAAATAGCACTCATGTTGGCAGGGTTTGAATAATGTTAAAACTAAAAGTTATATTTTGAGTTACCTTGTAACTTCATCTTTTACATTAGTCTAGTGTCTTGTTCGTTTCATGCATGGCATATGGTTCCGATGATATTTTCAAATTGTTATATATTATTGTTCAGTTATATACTATCTTTGGTGGGCTATTGCTCACCCTTGCTTTATTTATTATATCACAACAATAGCTAGGTCTGATGGCCCACATAAGGCGCACTCGGCGCAAGCAGGTGACCCCAGTCGTAGGACTGCCCGCTGATATTGTTGCTGCCATTGCTGAGGTAGGAGCAACCAGTAGCCTAGGCTGGCAGCTTTTGTTATCAGACTTATCTATATGTATAACATATGTTAATCAACGGCAGAAACTATTAAATTATGCTATAATCATTTTGGGTTGTAAGAACTTATAACTTGTGGATCCTGTAAATTTGAGACTTATTTCAATTTCATCTCTGGGACTATAACTGGTTGTGTATGTGATGTGATATTATTGCGGGGTCAGGGCTTTGGGCCACACTGGTGGCTGATTTCAAAGATGGTGATGTAGTAGTCTAGTCTTCTACTCATGTACGGACGTAGTAGTGCCGACTTTTGTGGGATAATCTCATTAGTTTCCCTTTTTATTGACTAGACAGATATACCATGTATTTCACTTTTGACTAGATGTTGTTAGGACGATTGTACTTTTAAACTGTCGATGTGACTCGGATTATGTATCTTTCAGTACCATGTATATATTTGTTTCCTTTCAGTCATTTCAGTCGTGTTGTGATGCGATCACAAGTGTATTAGATTATTTTCTGCACGAACTGTTTTTGATTAAGTTCCATGAAATATAGAACTGTGGTATCCTAAATCCAAATACGTAACGATTTTGCAAGAAGGAATCTCTGAAACAAGGTAAAATAGCCTAATGTGTAATTGTCCAAATTTTCAATAAGATGCCTCCACGAAGAATGGGAACTATGGCTAACCCCCATGAATCTATTGACCAAGAAAGCCACAACAATATCATCATATCAGCCTAAAAGTATGAAAAAATTTGTTCTGCCTTCTGTTTTTTGAGATATCCATCAATTCGTTTACAATCATTATTAACATATCATTCATCTTCTTTTGCATCTTCAAGTATCTACTACTTCGCCTACAGTTTCTCCATTAAACTCTTCGATGAAGAAAAAGAAGATTTTACCCCCCCCCCCACAATATTGGCACTACCACCTCCTAGTGAAGGTACATAGATAGCGAACCCTTATTTTTCTATTCCGTAGTCAGAGCTAACTTCAGTTGCAAATTTTAGTAGGGAAAATTAAATAATAGGTCCCTGAACTATTCGTGTTTTATTGTCTAGATCCCTGAATAAAAGATTTCGTATTTCGGGCCCTTGAACTATTTATTTTTCTGATTCAAGTCCGTCCGTTAAAAAAATTCTAACGGACATTAGAATCTTCATGACGTGTCATAGATGTGGAAAACAAATTTTTAGTTTAAGTCCCTGAACTTTTCCATTTTCTAATTTAGGTCCTTAAAAATTAAAATTTTAAATTTCATGGGCAAAATAATTGAATATTTTTAAGTTTTAAACATTAAAATTTATACTTTAAACATAAAAACTGAACGTAAAAATTAAACATAAGATTTTAAATTTTAAACATAAAATTTTAAACATAATAATTTAAATTTAATAAATATGAAAATGAATCATGAATAAGGACGTACGTTTTTTAAAAGTGTTCAGATTTTTAAAATAAACGATAATCATGTTTATATTTTTTTTTTTTAAATTTTTATGTTTAAATTATTAAATTTAAAATTACAAAAAAAAAAAATTGATAGTTAAACACACGCACACGGTAGGAGTCGAACTCTTGACCTCTTTTAGAAAAGCCAAGACCACAACTACAGCACCAACACTTTATTGGCATAAATTTTTATGTTTAAGGACCTTGGCATAAATTTTTATGTTACCTAAACCAGAAAATGGAAAAGTTCAAGGATTTAAATCAAAAATTTGTATGCCACGTCAGTGACACGTTACCAAGATTCTAACGTCCGTTAGAATCTTGATGACGGAGTGACTTGAATCAGAAAAGAAAAAATAGTTTAGGAACTCAAAATACGAAATCTTTTATTCAGGAACCTAGATAATAAAACACGAATAGTTCAGGAATTTATTATTTAATTTCCTATTGAAGTTAGACTAGGCCTCAGTGTTTCCCTTTATGTATTTTTTCCTTTGGTCTCTGAGCTAGCTAAAGAGATCGCAACTGGCCTATCAATAAATCAAAGTCAAGTACGGATAATGGGTGCCAATGCAGCCATCCAGCAGCCTGAGAAAACCATGGTCATCATTAACTTGGTACCGTTAAGAGAGAACTTCGATCACAATAGTGCATTTATGATCTACAGAATGTTCTGGATGAGGCAGGTCCGTTTACAAGCTTCCCTCTTTGGTGGCTACAAAGTGATGATACATGTTAGTTATCCAGGTGATTCTGATACTTGATCCTAGTTTCTAGCTTCATTACCTCATGAATATTACAGAAGAGACAATGTTTTAGTTCTAATTAGAAGAAGATTATGTTTAGCTGTAGAGAAAGTTGACAATCTTGTCACTATAAATCATGCAGAAGAATTCTGAGTCCAAATTCTTTTCTGAAATATGTTTTCAACATAGATGCCTGATCATATTTTTCTGAAGTTCTTTTAACTTCCATATTAACAGGTCCGCCTCCCTCTCCTCCATCAGTGCATTCAAGTGCTGTTAATATAGATGATCATCAATACCCTCACGATGAAAATAATGGCATGCCTGAAAAACCATTAGGGGTTGATGTGCCAAGGGCGAGGAAGGCTGGGACTGATGGAAGCTTGATAGCTGTAATTGTTTTATCATCAGCCACAGCATTTATTGTTTGTATGGGAGTTGTTTGGTTTCTGTTGGTGAAATGTGAATGTTCCATTTGTCAACCAAATCAAACCGATGTTGTATCCTCCCGCAGTAAACCATCAGGTACGCCCCAATTTGTAATGATTTAGAACTTATCATAGGTGGTTAAAAAGTAAAAGGAAATTATACAGCTTCCTCGTCCTTTACCTTTGTTGGACAAATATTTCAATATATCTCATACTTGTATTCTTACAAACAATGTTATATTGGTTTCTAGAATTATAAAGAGTTCCTAAATAAGCAAATAGTGATAAAATAAACTCTGCAGGGACTACCAAAGTCTTTGATGTATGGAAGCAGAGACCCAGTTCAGCATCAATGTCGTTTAGTTCTAGCATATTAGCAGGGACTGCTAAAATATTTAGTTTGACTGACATGCAAAGAGCCACTAATACCTTTGATGCTTTAAGAATTAATGGGGAGGGTGGTTTAGGACTAGTCTATAGCAGAACTCTTGATGATGGAAGAGAGGTGGCTGTGAAGGTTCCCACTTCCCGTCTTGAACTCTGAAATCTGTTGCTCCTCAAAGTGACTCAAATTTTTCCACACATGAGAAAAGAAACTGCGTTCCACTTGCCCAAAAACAGCGTAAGACCAAGATATGTTGCCAAGCTGATCTCTGCTAAAATTGAGAACTGGATACTCTACAACTCCATCAAGATTAGTTTCCGTACTTCTTGATTCAATGTAATTAACTTTTTCTTCACCTAAGCAGCACTTAAATTGGTCCAGATCTTTAAAGACATCATCAAGTGACTTCAAGACGGCATCCACTGGTTCATACAGAGAAGCAAAAGCCCACAAAAGTTGTGCAAGTTCTTGAGCTTAGAAAGTGTTAATTATGCTTGAAGCTCTTTCTGATAACACCGCAAAGAGTTCTGGAGCAGAATGCTGCATAGAAGCAAAAGCACCGGCTATATTTGCTACATTCTGTGAATTAAACTCACCAACTTTGGTCAACGCAACCTCAGCTACTCTGTCCATCTCTGACAAATAAAGAAGCTCACCTCCAATCTTAGACAACGCCCATGCAATATTTGAAATACCTTGAGCCGAGCAGTCGGGCAGGGCCATCATTGCAGTACCCACAAGCATGGACATCTCTCTTTGACGGGAAAACGCCAGCCTATGTGTCTTCATCATTGATTCTTTCTCCATGTTCTTTGCAATCCGGTGAAGTGCAGTCGCAATGTTCAACGGAGAGAGAGGTGAAGGACTCAATCCTTTCCCTACGGCTATAATAATCTCGGAAGTAACCTCTAATACTTCTTCAGCAGTTTGTGCATCCACTAATGCTCTATTTAAATTAATCTCTTTCCTACGAACAGAAGCCCTGAAAACTGAGAAAGCCTTTGAATGAAAGTCTCCCACCAGCAAGCATACTCACAGCATTTCTAAGTTCAGTAGCATCTTGAAGTGTATTCAAATCAACCAATCCAATATCGTCCTCCTCCGAATCAATATCCGAATCATCGTCTAGTTTAAGCACCTTATTACCCTTCTTCTTGTTCACCACTGACTTCTTTTTCTTGTTCTTCCTACGATTAACAATATTTTCCAATTTACGTGTCAAGCCTCTAGCTTCAATGGATTTAACCGCAACCTTCCTTGCCCTGACACACACAATCCATATTATCCGTATCCTGAAGCAATTTCGATTCTTTCTTTTCTTTCCTTAGGGGGCAAAAACCCGAACGGGTCAAGATCACCAATAAATTCTGCTTCCCAATCCATATCAGAATCATCATCATTATCATCATCTCTACCATTCTTAACATAATTAATATCTGTCGTCCTACATCAACATTATAACAATTCTTTCGAAATCCTAACTCAACTTTCCTACAACACAAATTAAACCTTAAGTTCTTGAACCGAAGCTTATTACTATAATTACTGCTAATAATACTTGTAACCGAATGATTCGAATACACAGAATTCAAAGATATGGGAGCTGGAGAAAATGTATGTAACATTATTGACTCCATTTCTTTCTTATAGTTATACTAATTCAATTCCAACTGCGAAAATCGAAATTTTGCACAAGCCCAACATTGAGTGCTCAAACAGTGAAAGTGAGAATGGCTAGTACAAGCCCTACCAGATGGAAGTGCTAGGCTAAAGAGGCTTAGTAACCAATGTCCCATGTCCTAGATAACTATATCAGATTGTTCACAGATTTTTCAACAGAGAAAATATACTTCACAAACCTAACAGAGAACATATTTCACAAATCTTCTCTTTGGTGATTAAGCGCATCAGGACACTTCAGCAAATAAGTGTAAGGATTATAAGCTGCAAACAGAAAGTGCATACAATGCATGAAGATTTATGCAGTTAATATCACAACCCCCACCAGAGGCCAATAATTATATTTCTCTGTACCTTAAATTTAAATATACATCACAAGTTTCTGGAAATCAAGATTTATGGAGTCTTGACACACATAGTTGCAAATATAATACAAATGCAGAAAAAGGAACACTGCAACAAAATAAAATAGCACTTACACGACTAACTCAAAGTACTACAATCATTTCATCATGATGATACATATCTAGAATGCTTATGTTTTAGAAGGAAAAAAACACTGCATAGGCAGCACTTTCCGCAGAAAGGGATTACATCCTCAGCGTCCGAAATGTGCAAGACAGCACTAGAAAGGTGTAACAAGACATTCTAGTCTAGTTTTGCAGATTCCTTTGCATTAGAAAACTAACTGATTCTACCAAAAGTAGGCAAGCTATATTCATTTTTAGAAGGAATATTTTCTAGTCCGAAATGACCATGTTTTTGCTTAAAATATACATCGTCCGGCCAACAAAATTTTTAGAATAAAGAGCGAAGGCACGGTATGTACCAAATATGCAAATGAAAAACATTACACAAACGTTAGATCACTACAAAGGTTTGTGGTTTACATGGCTGGATATTAGACATTGGCCTTAAGAGGCACTGAATACAAATTTAGGTTACGAGTAAAACCATAAAGGCATGACATGTAAACGACCAAATGTAGCATCAAATATGCATATGAAAAACCATTACACAAGTCAATCACAATTATCACATAAGTCTTGACTAACAACTAATAGTAACCATTAACTTGATATCAAACCAAAGCTTATCGGCAGAATTCATAAATTAATTGAACCCTTCCATAATCCATAAGATATCATCACTAACCTGAAATCACCAAAAAGTTACTCAGTTATTACCTCGTATTGTATACTAAAACACTATGACATGTAGTAGCATAATTGAACTATTACACTATTACACAACTAATGTAATGTCCTCAACACTATTACACAACTCATCGCAGAAAAAGATCCAAGTTTACATTATGATTATTATCTATTTAAAAAGTCAAGCGACTAATAGCACTTATATAAACAAACCTCTAACAACTCTATGTAACTAAACAACATGTAGCATTTCAATATTCACATGTTATTTGTTTTAAAAAGGTGCCAGGTTTTGATCCTACAATCTACTATCAGGCCTAAATGCATAAATCAATGGGTACTGGATTGAGTCATTCCCTCAGATGGAGCCACTGTTGAGTCAACCAGTGGACAGTTTATTAGCATTTGTGGCATGAGGGCCTTCGACATTGGCCTTAGTGGCTGGTGCATACTATTGACCTACACAGATGGAGTCACTGTTTTGACAGTCGCTGTAATAAGCCATTGAAAATAAAGAATTATTGTTATAATCTATACATGATTCATTGTATTTTATATGTAATAAGCAGTTTTATATTTATACTTACTGGTACATAATTATACAGGTTCAGTGCCCATGTGACTATCTTAATGATGTTAGAGATGCTGGTTAAAAAGATTGTTAATAATAGCTTTTAAAAATGAAAGCAAGGTTTTGCATAAGAATAGTCACATGAGTTACACAAATAGGAACTGCACCATTGTTTTTGAACTGAGAATGAGGTTGGGAGGTCTTGAGTAGATAAAAATGTACTTTATAGTTGAATTGTGTTGTTTAACCATAACGTTAATTAAGGAATTTCTGATGTATGCATTATGCTAAATAGATGGTATATTTTTATTCTTATATTGTACAAAAAACTGAATCATGTCTGCTATTTGAAATTTATGTACACAGAACAGATTGATCTCATAGCTTTGGCAACCACCTTAGTAGGTGCTCATGAGCAGTATGTAAAGAAGCTGGTGCTAGCCTCTCGTAATGATACATTAATTAGTACATTTAAAGGCTGGACAGGTTTACATCTCGGGTAAGTGTTATTGTAGAATCCATATGTTTTTATCTAGCTGTTCAGTTGATATGAAAGTGAATTGTAAAGACAATTGCCGAGATGTAGTACCATATCCAAGGATCCCACCACGGAGAGAAATGTGTGCAGATGAAGTGGAATGGAGTATGCACTCATCATTAATACATGAACAAATGTGGCATGTGAATTGCTTGATTTTTGTGTGCGACCATGGAGATAAAAGTTTCTCATTCAAGGTTAACTCTAACAATGGGAGTCTAGGTGCTATCGTAATTTGAACTAATTTAAGGTATAGAGTTGCAAACATTCAAGGTATAAACACGAAGTATTATTAAGTAGGTGTAACCATGAGGTGACCAACATTCAAATAGATGGGTGAAAACTAAAGGGTCACCAGCCGCATAACAATTCCTAATTAGATTTTAAAAGAAACTGGAAAAGCGACACTGATTTACACAT
The DNA here is from genome assembly GCA_036435485.1 of Saposhnikovia divaricata. Lineage (NCBI taxonomy): Eukaryota > Viridiplantae > Streptophyta > Magnoliopsida > Apiales > Apiaceae > Saposhnikovia > Saposhnikovia divaricata. Next base: position 136,025,556 of record CM071599.1, on the reverse strand, counting down.
TAATATATGAAAATATCAACAAAGAACAGGAGAGTTTGCAGGATAAGATAGGATAAGTTTACCTGCATAAGGGCTAAAAGTGTTGCTGCTGCAGCATGCTTGAGGCTCCTCCACTATCACGCTAGAGGGTCCTGCTACCATGTTCTTGAGCCTGACAGAGTCCACTCGAATATCTCTTTGGATACCCTCGAACACACTGGCCTCAAATGTACAGAGCTGGTTACCATAACAAGGTAATGATGCTTCGAATGTCATGTAGAACCAACAGGCAGCAGCAGGTAATGTCATTGTCTTGTTTACTTTGACAGGTAAAAGTTTGTTCCCTATACAAGAACGATTTGTTAGGTTGTTAGGTTGATGTGTAGATATATATATATATATATATATATATATAGGGTGCCCTTCCACAGCCACCGTTGGTTGAAAAAAGGGCCAGAACCACCAACTCGTACAATGCCGCAAGTGTTCATTGCGGCAAGAAAAAAGACAACTGCCGCAATGAAGGGTTGCGGCAGGACACCTGCCGCAATGAAAGGTTGCGGCAGCGTTTTAATTTAAAATTAATAAAAAATGGTAAATTAATACATTATAAAATAAAAAATGTTTATAAAATTTGAATTATTATATAAAATTTTAAATAAATTATTATAGTTTTATATTTAATAAAAGTAATAAAAAATAATAAATTAATAAAAGCTGTTAATTTGAAATATAGAAACAAGTAAAAGAATGAAATTACGTTTTCACCCTCCAAATTGCTGCCGCAATGATACATAGCGGATGAAATAAAATCTGAAATTACGTTTTTACCCTTATTAATGCCGCAATGAATCATTGCGGATATATTAAAATACGGAATTACTTTTTTACCCTTAAATCTGCTGCCGCAATGATACAATGCGGAAACGAGAAGTATACAACCACCCATTGCGGCTTCCGCGACATGAACTAACCCTAATTAAGCACAGAGTCAGGCGATTTCAGGCGATTTCAGGCGATTTACACAAAGAGCTGCGAATGTCAGGCGATCTTCCTCCTCAAGGTATCTTCTAATTGACACTTACACACATACGCATGTAGTTATACATACACACACGCACTACTATATACATGGTTTGATTCATTTTTAACTGTGGTTGGTGTTTATTTACTTCATTTTAGTTGAAATCATGAATTAAATCGAATTATTAGGGTTCATAGTTCGAATTATTAGCTCGAAATGCCCAATTTAGAATTAGGTTTCGAATTATTATCCAAACTTTTATTAAAACTATGAATTAATTCGAATTATTAGGGCTTATAATTATGAAATTATAATTATAAATTTTTTTATGAGTTGTGGAAATTTTAATTTGAATTTTTGAGTTTAAAATTCGAATTTATGAATTAATATGATTTATTAATTCGAATTTTGATTAATTAGTGTTATTAGTACTGCATTTTATTTGATAAATGATATTCATTGTTAATTTATTCTTGTTTTAAATATGTCTTCATGGAATGATAATTTTAGCCAATTTTGGTACATGTTTATGAAATGTGCCTTATTTCTTTGATTTTGCACATTGCAGATGCTATGGATATGCAGTGCGGGCCTCTCGATAGGTCCCTCTTGACCATGCAGGATGATCATATTAGCAGTCACATATGGCAGGGGGGTGAGCGGGAGAAGTTGGATGTCCGCCAGTTGACAGCCAACCTCGACGATTGGGTATTTGATGACACCCAGGTTAGTTTGATGTCAGACTGGGGTTTCCGAGCGTTTACTAACCCACGCTCGATTCCCCAGAATGACATCCGAATGATCACAGCATTGGTGGAGAGGTTTAGGCCAGAGACCAACACCTTTCATTTCCCATTTGGTGAGATTACCATCACTCTAGAAGATGTTTACATGATATTGGGTTTGCCTGTTCGTGGTCGTGCTGTTACTCATACAGAGCTTTCCACACCGAAGCCATATTGGCTAAGACAGTGGCATGATTTGAGGTTGAATGAGAAGGAACGCAAAGATATGTATAAAAAAGGTTTGCATTTTAATCCATAAATTCTAATTTCTTGCATTTTAATCCTTTATTTGTTTAATTTTTGCATGTTATACCTTAAATTTTCATTTCTTTGCAATTTAGGTGGGGTGAAGCTTCATAGGTTGAGGGAAATCTATAAAAAGAAACCGGAGAATCCTTCTCCCGAGTTTATTGAGCATGATGACCTTGTGTACACCCGGGCTTATCTTTTTTACATCATTGGGGGTGTGCTCTTTCCTTCATCGAACAGAGACGTCGTGCATCCTATGTACTTCTTAACTTCATTTCTCTCTCTAGTCCTTGCAATTTATGCTTAAATTTATACCTTAAATTTATACCTTAAATTTCACATTTCTTGCATGTTCATCCTTAATTTCTCCAATTATTGAATTCTTACCTTAATTTGCATTTCCTGAATTTTTTACAGGTATTTACAGTTAATCCAGAATGTGCATGAGATTAAGGACTATGCCTGGGGAGCTGCGGTGTTGAGTTATTTGTACAGGGGTTTGGCCAATGCTGCTCAGAAGGGTGCCAAAGCTATTAATGGATGCACCATGCTTTTGCAGCTTTGGTCTTACGAGAGGTTGTTGCCTGGGGCACCGAAGATAGCACCTCGTACGGATTTTGTTTGGCCGAGGGCATTGGCATGGGCTGAGCCGATAGCTGAGAGGAGGGTTAACCCCCACCACCATACAGGTCTTTATCGGGGGGACTTTGACAGCTTTCAGCTTGGTTGGCTGACATGGCAGCCTTATCAGAGATTTTATGACATCCAGGATGTTTCTGTGGATTATAATATCGATCTGATGGATGCTCACTATATGGCCCTCGGTCGTGTCCCTCTCATTTCCATGGATATTGTTGAGTATGTCATGCCAGACAGAGTCTTGAGACAGTTTGGGATTCTACAGCATATCCCACAGGACCCGGTTGACATGACTTCACTGCGGACGGAGAGAGCATCTCGTTGGGTGCGGGACAATCATACCGTGACCTTGGCAGATTACGTTGAGGAGTGGCATGCTTTTAATGATGGCATGATACCCATTGTTGAGGAGGGTAATTACGTGTCTACAGAGGAGTACATGTATTGGTACAGGCGCGTCAGTAAGTTAAGGATTGCTCCATTTGTGGCTGAGCATCGCGCTAAGATTGTGCCTCGTGACTGGTATCCCCAGCAGGACATGGCTGATGCGGTATGCATTTTATACCGTTATTTCTCTAATTCATGCATTTTAGACCTTTATTTCTCCAATTCATGCATTTTAGACATTTATTTGTATAATTCTGCATTTTAGACCTTTATTTATATACTTTTGCACTTTAGACCTTTATTTCTCTAATTCCTGCATCTTAATACTTCAATGCAGCTGGATTGTGGAATGAGGACATTACATGCCATTTACAAGCGTGATCCCCCCGAGTGGTTCTTTGATTTGATCACTGAGTTTTTGGGTCGTTATGATCGGATCACTACTGAGTGGAGGGGTCCAGGATTTATCAGACCTAGTTTTGATAGACCCTCTCGTGCACATGATATGTATATTGATCCCAGCGGTCCTTCATCTTCACAGCAGCCTCCACTAGCCGTCTCTCAGAAACGTTTGCGTGAGGTAGTAATCTTTTGATACTTGTTATCTTTGAATGTAGTGGATTGAATATATGTATGATTGTTGTATATGTTATTGTAGGTTGAGATTGTTGACTGTCATGCTTCACTTACGCACGATGCCACACCTCATGTCTCTTATAAACGTCCTCGTCAGGTAGTAATCCTTAATGCTAGGTTTAATTCGAGTCACTTAGGAGGAATTATATATATAACTATATGATCGGTGCATTGACATATAATTGCAGGTTGAGACTACAGAAGCTCTTGCTACACAGCCTATCCCAGTCTCTAGCTCTCCTCATGTTCATATTGAGGTACTAATCTTTAATGTTGGGATCAACACTATATTAGCATGAATATGTTCCTGAATATTTTATATCTTGCGTTTAGTTACTCATTTTGTATTTTAATGTAATGGTAGGTTAGTAATACTGCTCCTTCTCCTTCACAGCCTACCCCGGTATCTGTCCCCCCTCATGCTCATATTGAGGTACTAATCTCTCCTTATTGTGATTTCCTTCTTATATACCAACTTTGAATATGTTCTTCATGTTTTTATCACATTGTGGTTGTAGGTTAGTACTATTCCTCCTGTGACAGAGTCGACCCCGGTATCTGTCCCCCCTCATGCTCATATTGTGGTACTAATCTCTCCTATTTGTGATTTTCTTCTTATTTACCATTGATAATTGTAGTTGTAATTTGACTTTTGTTATCATAATTGTAGGCTCCAATACCATGTGAGTTGGCAGTGGATAGCATAGACAACAAGGTTGCCTTTGGCATGGCTTATCAAGATGGAGGAGAAATGAGTATGAAAATACATGGCAAGCCTATGCCTACTGGATGTCTGAGAGTGTCGGTGGATGGAGGAATTAAACTAGAAGCCTTGATTCCAGTTCCGGTAGTTGGTGAGATGGAGATGGTCAAGCAAGCAATTGGATCTCATGTCGCATGGCCTAAGGAATGGATCATACCTCGAAATACCGAGGTTTGTATTTCTATAAATATAATATAATGCCATTTTATGTGCATGATGTGTAATTTTCCAACTTATAGTGATTCCCTTCTTAATGCCTGGTTTAATTCGAGTCACTTGTGGAGAAATATATGTATATATGATCGGTGTATCTTGTAGGTTGAGACTACAGCTGCTCCTCCTGTTACACAGACGACCCCGGTATCTAGCTCTCCTCCTTCACAGTCTACCCCGGTATCTATCCCCCTCATGCTCATATTAATCTCTCCTTACTGTAATTTCCTTCTTATATACCAACTTTTTATATGTTCTTCGTGTATTTATCTCATTGTGGTTGCAGGCTATCACTATTCCTGCTGTGACAGAGCCTACCCCGGCATCTGTCCCCCATCATGCTCATACTGAGGTACTAATCTCTCCTATTTGTGATTTTCTTCTTATATACCATTGATAATTGTAGTTGTAATTTGATTTTTGTTATCATAATTGTAGGTTGAGACTACAGTTGAGACTACAGCAGCTGCTCCTCCTGTTACACAGCCGACCCTGGGATCTAGCCCTCCTCCTTCAAAGTCTGTCCCCCCTGATGCTCATCTTGAGGTACTAATATGTCCTATTTGTGATTTTCTTTCTTATATACCAATTTTGAATATGTTCTTATCACATTGTGGTTGCAGGTTAGCCCTCCTCCTTCACAGCCGATACAGGTTCATACTACAGTTGCTCCTTCTCCTTCTACACCCATGGTAACACCTTTATCAGACCGCCCCATCCCTCCTGGTGTCAACCTTGACGTAATAATTTTTAACTTTGAAATAACCTTGACGTATTGTATTTGAAATGTGTATATGATTTTTGTATCTTCATCGAATGGCAGGTTGAAACCACTACTCTTGGTTCAGAGTTAACCCCAATGGCGGGTGGACTTGTGAAGTTTGGTAGTATCAGTGGTATTATTCCTGATAGGTTAAGAGAAATGCTTGGGGTATGTATCTTGAATCATACATTCGTTTTGGCTTGCTATTTTTCTCATATGCCATGAATATCCATCATGAATAGGGGTCTTGACATGTATTTGCAGTTGGACACAAATGAGGATAAATACAAGGATCTGCAGAGGCGGACTGGTTATGAATCAGGTGATATGAAGAAGCCACTGAAAAATCGGAAAATCAACTGGCTGTTTAAGCATTGGTGGGGTGAAAAGCATAATTTTATTAGGAGTGTTGGTGGGATGGTTCCGGAGCTTGCTTGGGAAAATGTCCAATGCCTAAAACGCGATCATGAAATGGAGTCGTCAGTTCTAGATGCATATGTTGAGATGCTGAAGCTTAGGGAGAGCACATATTTTCAGAATAAAGTGCTAGGACTAAAATGCAAGAGGTTCTTCCTTGGCATGAGTTATTTCACGACTATTGCAGCTGGACATTGCACCGACGTGGAGGTAAATCAATTCAAATTTCTTGCACTTTAGTCCTTAATTTGGTTAATTATTGCATTTCATAACTTATTGCCTCATTTTGCATTTTAAAATGCAAAATTATAGAAATGAAGGTCTAAAATGCAAGAAATAGAGAAATGAAGGTATAAAATGCAAAATTATAGAAATAAGGTTATAAAATGCAAGAAATATAGAAATGAAGGTCTAAAATGCAAGAAATAGAGAAATGAAGGTCTAAAATGCAAAATTATAGAAATAAGGATATAAAATGCAAGAAATAGAAAAATGAAGGTCTAAAATGCAAAATTATAGAAATGAGGTTCTAAAATGCAAGAAATATAGAAATGAAGGTCTAAAATGCAAGAAATAGAGAAATGAAGGTCTAAAATGCAAAATTATAGAAATAAGGATATAAAATGCAAGAAATATAGAAATGAAGGTCTAAAATGCAAGAAATATAGAAATGAAGGTCTAAAATGCAAAATTATAGAAATAATGTTATAAAATGCAAGAAATAAAGAAATGAAGGTCTAAAATGCAAGAAATAGAAAAATGAAGGTCTAAAATGCAAAATTATAGAAATAAGGTTATAAAATGCAAGAAATATAGAAATGAAGGTCTAAAATGCAAGAAATAGAGAAATGAAGGTCTAAAATGCAAAATTATAGAAATAAGGATACAAAATGCAAGAAATAGAAAAATGAAGGTCTAAAATGCAAAATTATAGAAATGAGGTTCTAAAATGCAAGAAATATAGAAATGAAGGTCTAAAATGCAAGAAATAGAGAAATGAAGGTCTAAAATGCAAAATTATAGAAATAAGGATATAAAATGCAAGAAATATAGAAATGAAGGTCTAAAATGCAAGAAATATAGAAATGAAGGTCTAAAATGCAAAATTATAGAAATAATGTTATAAAATGCAAGAAATAAAGAAATGAAGGTCTAAAATGCAAGAAATAGAAAAATGAAGGTCTAAAATGCAAAATTATAGAAATAAGGTTATAAAATGCAAGAAATATAGAAATGAAGGTCTAAAATGCAAGAAATAGAGAAATGAAGGTCTAAAATGCAAAATTATAGAAATAAGAATATAAAATGCAAGAAATAGAAAAATGAAGGTCTAAAATGCAAAATTATAGAAATGAGGTTCTAAAATGCAAGAAATATAGAAATGAAGGTCTAAAATGCAAGAAATAGAGAAATGAAGGTCTAAAATGCAAAATTATAGAAATAAGGATATAAAATGCAAGAAATATAGAAATGAAGGTCTAAAATGCAAGAAATATAGAAATGAAGGTCTAAAATGCAAAATTATAGAAATAATGTTATAAAATGCAAGAAATAAAGAAATGAAGGTCTAAAATGCAAGAAATAGAAAAATGAAGGTCTAAAATGCAAAATTATAGAAATAAGGTTATAAAATGCAAGAAATATAGAAATGAAGGTCTAAAATGCAAGAAATAGAGAAATGAAGGTCTAAAATGCAAAATTATAGAAATAAGGATATAAAATGCAAGAAATAGAAAAATGAAGGTCTAAAATGCAAAATTATAGAAATGAGGTTCTAAAATGCAAGAAATATAGAAATGAAGGTCTAAAATGCAAGAAATAGAGAAATGAAGGTCTAAAATGCAAAATTATAGAAATAAGGATATAAAATGCAAGAAATATAGAAATGAAGGTCTAAAATGCAAGAAATATAGAAATGAAGGTCTAAAATGCAAAATTATAGAAATAATGTTATAAAATGCAAGAAATAAAGAAATTGAAATAATTCTTGCATTTCATAACTAATTTTCTCCTATCTGCAGATGCATCCAACTTGTAAAACTCCGGAGAAAATGAAAGACCAGGAACAGTTCTATCTTACCTACCAAGACCAGCACTTTGGGCCACCAATACACATGTGTGATGTTGCTTTGTTCCCCGTATGCACAGGTAGTCATTGGTTTTTGTTTGTTGTGAACCTTGAAAGAATGAAATTGCTTTTAATTGATCCTCTCCGGGACCATGCTCGACATTGTGACTTACGAAAGGCATACGCCAAGGAGATTTATGTCATGGTAATCTATGCTCTTCATAGTTATCTATTTCTTTCCTACTTATTTCTTTGTTCTTTTTTGAATATGTTTTTAATTTTTTGTGGTAAATTTGTAGGAAAAATTATTGCCGTGCATGCTTCATTTCTTGGAACCTTTGAGATTTGTTGAAGACGGTTTCATGGATGTGAAGTTCATTACGGATCGACCGAAGCAACAAGGCGGCTCTGATTGTGGTGTGTATGTTTGCAAGTATATGGATGCTATACTTGGCGGCATATCATTGAAAGATGCACGGTGGGACCCTGTATATGATGTTATGACTTTTCGATATCGCATAGCTTGGGAGGTTTTTAAAGGGGAAGCGCGGAGAATGACTAATGCCGGGTTACAACAGAGGAATCTAGGACTTTAGTTAATTTTGATCTTGTTTATTTGATTGTATTATTATTTTGTTAATTTTGCTCTGAAAGTAGTTAGTTGTATTGTTGTATTTATATTGGTTGGGATTGTGTTGATATGGTATTGCTGTGTTTATGTGGTTGAAACTCCATATTGCAGTTTATTTTGCTGTATGTTTCTTAGTTTATTCCAGTTTTTCGAATATTAGGAAAAAAACAGGGGAAAATAGGGGAGGAGAGAGAAAAGCTACTGCATAAACTCTATCCGCAACGCCTCATTGCGGATAGCCGCAATCCCTCATTGCGGATAGAGTTTAGGCAGTAGCTTTTCTCTCTCCTCCCCTGTTTTTCGAATATTAGGAAAAAAACAGGGGAAAACAGGGGAGGAGAGAGAAAAGCTACTGCCTAAACTCTATCCGCAATGAGGGGTTGCGGCTATCCCCTGTTTTCCCCTCTTTTTGGAAATAAAAATAGTGTTTTCCTATTTTTCGGAAATTTTAGGATTAAACTCTATTTTATTATTTTTAAAAATGAAAAATATATTTTTCAGGAATTTTAGGATTAAACTATATTTTATTCGTTTTTTCCGAATATTTAAATGGAATATTTGGAAAAAGAAATAAATTAATTATTATGTTTGACAATTTTAAATTCAAAATTTGGAAAAATACTTTTTTTCAATTTGTTCGAATTTTAAATTAAATATTACGAATAAAAATTACATTTTCGTTTTTAAGATTTGCACATAAAATATTATGTTAAAATTAAAAAAAAAAAAAAAAAGGCATTCTGCATCCTATCCGCAATGAGTCATTGCGGCAGTGTAGATTTAGTTTATATATTGTTTTCTGTACCTTTGTCGGCAGATGTGGCATTCCTGGCCGGGTGGATTTGAGCTTATTGGAACTCTGTAGTTAAACGTGCTTGAACTGGAGTAATCTTAGATGGGTGACCTTCCGGGAAGCCCATTTTTTTTCCTCGATTCTATTTTTTTTTTTATCTTTTGCTCATAAAAATCAAATTTTTCCCTGTTTTTGGAAATAAAAAGAGTGTTTTTCTATTTTTCGGAAATTTTAGGATTAAACTCTATTTTATTATTTTTAAAAATGACAAATATATTTTTCAGGAATTTTAGGATGAAACTATATTTTATTCGTTTTTTCCGAATATTTAAAAGGAATATTTGGAAAAAGAAATAAATTAATTATTATGTTTGACAATTTTAAATTCAAAATTTGGAAAAATACTTTTTTTCAATTTGTTCGAATTTTAAATTAAATATTACGAATAAAAATTACATTTTCGTTTTTAAGATTTGCACATAAAATATTATGTTAAAATTAAAAAAAAAAAAAAAAAAAGGCATTCTGCATCCTATCCGCAATGAGTCATTGCGGCAGTGTAGATTTAGTTTATATATTGTTTTCTGTACCTTAGTCGGCAGATGTGGCATTCCTGGCCGGGTGGATTTGAGCTTATTGGAACTCTGTAGTTAAACGTGCTTGAACTGGAGTAATCTTAGATGGGTGACCTTCCGGGAAGCCCATTTTTTTTCCTCGATTCTATTTTTTTTTTATCTTTTGCTCATAAAAATCAAATTTTTCCCTGTTTTTGGAAATAAAAAGAGTGTTTTTCTATTTTTCGGAAATTTTAGGATTAAACTCTATTTTATTATTTTTAAAAATGACAAATATATTTTTCAGGAATTTTAGGATGAAACTATATTTTATTCGTTTTTTCCGAATATTTAAAAGGAATATTTGGAAAAAGAAATAAATTAATTATTATGTTTGACAATTTTAAATTCAAAATTTGGAAAAATACTTTTTTTCAATTTGTTCGAATTTTAAATTAAATATTACGAATAAAAATTACATTTTCGTTTTTAAGATTTGCACATAAAATATTATGTTAAAATTAAAAATAAAAAAAAAGGCATTCTGCATCCTATCCGCAATGAGTCATTGCGGCAGTGTAGATTTAGTTTATATATTGTTTTCTGTACCTTAGTCGGCAGATGTGGCATTCCTGGCCGGGTGGATTTGAGCTTATTGGAACTCTGTAGTTAAACGTGCTTGAACTGGAGTAATCTTAGATGGGTGACCTTCCGGGAAGCCCATTTTTTTTCCTCGATTCTATTTTTTATTTATCTTTTGCTCATAAAAATCAAATTTTTCCCATCCCAAATTTCTCATCTTTTTCATCATCACCATCACTAATAATTATCTTGTTTTTACCCTTTCCACCATCATTTTTTTTCCCACCAACATCATCAACATTCATTTTATCTTTATGAACATTGTAATTCACTCTACGTTTACGAACAGTACTATAATAATTATCAATATCTACATCATCAAGAAATAATTTACGAGAAACATGATTTTTTTTAACGGGCGGCGTAACATAATCATCACCATTATGTTCACTAGATGAACTAGAAGAGCTAAATAAAAATGAAGCCATTGAATAGAGCACTAACCTTAATTTTGGATGAATTTTTGAGCTCCAAAACCTTGAAAATCGTTGGTTTTTTCTGTTGTTTGAAAAAAATAAATTGAAGAAGAAGACAAATTCTGTTACCTTAAAGAAAACAGATTTCACGCCTGCCGCATTGTTTCATTGCGGCAGAAAGCCTTAAATGCCAACTGCCGCATTGTTTCATTGCGGCAGGTGGTTCATTTATTACCAACCACCAACCATAATTAATGCCGTAAAATTTTTCAGAGCCACAATGAAACATTGCGGCAGGAAAAACTACCGCAATGAGTCATTGCGGCAGTAATTTATGATTTTTTATTTTTTTTTGTTTTATTTTTAAATCTTCAAATATGCATCAAAATAATAAACTATATTAATTTTAACTTAAAAGTATCTTTAATAATGTATTATGGATATTTTTTACATGTTACGTAGTTTAAATATTGATGGAATGACATGTACATCTCAATCTTAGATAACTGTTGAAAAATGAATCAGGATGGTAACATTTTTTGTTATTTTTTCTATTTAAAATATTCAATATAAATTTTTTCTTAACACTTTCATTCATTTTAACTTACATTAATGTTTTATGCTATTTTTTTCATTTTTTAGATTATAATAATATATATTTCATTATTTTCAAGTTTTGACTTTACATAACATTTTTTTCCTAAATTTGTTTCAAAAATTAATTAATTAATAATTTAAATGTCACGTGGTTGGAAGTTGTTCCCATGTTCATTAACCCGTCTATACACATTTCATATGTTATTATCTATTAATTTACTATTTTTTATTAATTTATAAATATATATATCAAATTACAATAATGTAAAATAATATGTAAGATAATTTTTGCTTAAACTTGCAAGAGTGGAAGTTGGTGGTGCGGCAAAATGTTTGTATCATTTGGAAAAGGTCAAGAGTTTGAATCCAAACGAATGGTTTTAATTTTGTATTTTTTATTAAATTTATAAATCAATATATTTCAAATTAATAATTTTAAATAATAAATAAGATAATACTGTTTACATTGCTATAGAAAAGTTGGTGGAGTGGGAAAAGTTTTGTATAATTTCTAAAAGGTCAAGAGTTCGACTCCCCAAACTAATGCTATGTATTTTTAATTAAACAACTAATAAATACTGCCGTAATGAACCATTGCGGTAAGACTTACTGCCGCAATGAACGGTTGCGGTAAGGTTGCGGCTAGTACTTCCGCAATGAACGGTTGCGGTACTGCTGGTGGCTGGTCCAACCAACGGTGGTTGTGGACCAAACCTCATATATATATATATATATATATATATATATAGAGAGAGAGAGAGAGAGAGAGAGAGAGAGAGAGAGAGAGAGAGGAAGAGGGGGATTAAACACAAACCTTTTGGGAATTAAAAATCTGAATGGCATGATGAGCGAGACCACACAAGTGAGTAATGCCGTGATTAGGGAGGTTGGTATCTGGTGGGCAGTAGAACCTATGAATCGCGTCAAATTTCAAATGCAATTTTCATAATTAGATGTTGCCCAATTTGCAAAAGCTTAAGATATCACTAGTAAGAACTGAAATGAAACCTGAATAGAAGGTCATACGACATTTACAAAAACAACCAATATTTGAACTATGTAACAACGAGGTGAAAACTAAACTAATATTTGTTGCGTATGCAGGATGATGATAAGAGTAGAAATTTCATAGCTTCAACAAGAAGTTTGGACACTACAAATTGGAATGACATGTTAGTATTCCAACTTCATACTGTGATCAGATTTGATGTGGATGGTTGGAAATATGTATCCCATATAGTGAAGATTTTGCTTGCATCTTCACTGTCGCTTAAATTGATGTCACTACAAATACGCACTGGTCTCACTGATCCCAGTGAAGAGTTGAAAATTAAACACGAGCTCGAACATTTTCCTAAAAGATCGTTGGCGGCACAAGTTTTATCAGATTTTATTACATTATGGACTGAATGGTAATCCCCATTCTAACAGGCCACTTGGTCCTTCGAAAAGTGAAACAAAATCAATAACCTGAAATTTCTCGAACATGTGACTATGCAGGGAGAGTGTGAAGGCTGAAGACAGTAAATGTAAAAAGACTGGCCCTACACTTATCATTTTATTTTGATTAAATGTTGCACATAAAGCTTGTCCAGATATATAAGTAGCAGAAGAGAGAAGAGTTAGCACGGGAGATTATCTGAGAGATACAAGTACTTATGCTCTTCGTATTGATTGAACATATCTTCTATCTATTTATGATTGAACATATTTTCTATCAAATAGATTCAAACGAGTTAATAGTAAATCAGGCAAGAAGCATTTAAGCCCTGGCTATTCTAATGCTTATAAGTGAACTACCTGACTAATGCTTATAAGTGAACTACCTTCTCAGGTAGTTGTATTGGACTACAATTTAGTAAATCAAGATGAGCAGAACTCAAGAGTATAATCAGGAAAAGAAACAAGTCGTCATTTATAATATGAACACACCAAAAACGATATTTTCTTTTCAGTTAAAATGATTGATTGATGCGAAAGTTTCTTGTGATTTATGAAGAAATTTCATGCACCCAATGTCCTAGGCAGATGCAAAATACAGATATTAACATCTAGATAATAACCACAAATTGTGTGCTAAACTAAGAAAAGAGACTTATAACCATCTAAAGAACCCATAATAAATTCTGCAGATGATATAAGTAGCAAAACAGAGTAACCTTAACCCAATAGATGGTCTGATAAGCATAAGTACTTCCTAAACTTGGGACATGTCACATGTGTATTCATAAATAAATCACACCATTTGAAATTCAAACATACTTACTCAAGAACTACTTCATATATCTGGCACAACTACTACAGACTATAGTTGTCATCACCCTGAAGCAAAATCAGCAACCTTTAAATAAAGTTACGGCAACAAACAAGATGGTCTAGAAACTTTCAGCATATCAATTGATTAGTAAGTGACCTTTAAATATTCAAATATCAAGTACTTATGCAGGCAATGGAAGTAGAGAACCAGATTGGTCAAAGAGCAAGGATAACGGAGCTGTTAAGACCTTGCCCTTTCTAAAGCTTACGAGTAAACTTCCTTACTAAATAATTGTATTGGCTTAAGCTGCGCATACAAATATACATGGCTGTGAGAGTGTAACTTTCAAGTCTGTCAAATTGTCTGTCAAATTTTGGAAATATAAGATTTACAAAATCAAAAGCATCTTGATAACTATCTCCTGCTGCTTGAAAATACTTGACAGTTAACAACCACAAATTAGTTTCAAACTACTTAATAACCACAATTTAGTATGTATGGTTAACATGTGATATAACTTTATGACATAGATAGATTCTAGTCAACCTCAGATATGATTTCAAAGTGATCAAAGTCTCTGGATACCAAAGTTATAAAACATAAATTGCCTTATACCAAACTTATACAGATAAAAAAGTCATAAACATTTTATACCAAGCAACAACTATAATTACTAAACAAAAAGTGATATGAAGTAAAATTCAACACTCAAAGGATCCACGCTAAGGTGACAATCAGGCCTTGACAGTGCCTCTCCTTTTAAGAACAAGACATTCTCTACACTACCCCAACCCCCCATCCCCACACAAATGGAATAAATGACCTTTACCCACGCAGATTCTTTAATTGAATAACAATAGTCACTAGGTATCGAAAGAAATTTATATTCTTAATCCATTACTAATAGCTCCCTTGTTTGTTATCTGCAAAGGCCACTTATATTCCTTCACTAGTTCACTACAACTTAAAATCGTCTAGTGCAGGTTACAACTTCGTTTTCACGTCTGATTACCCATCGATAAGGAGCAATAAGTTCATGACACCCAAGCAAGTACCAAAAAAAACAGAGGACACAGCAAGTAAATAAGCAGCTTAGCAAGGTATTTTTATTTTTTAAAAAAAACTTAATCTAGAAATTGTTCTGATAAAGCAAAAGGATTACTTATTAACCGCAATCCATCATGTATTAGGACTACCAAAGTTAAAAAAAAAAAAAAAAAAAAAAATCAGGGCAATAGGTTATACATCATATGTAACTAACTAGGCTACACTCATAATAAGCAGAAAACAGAAGAAAGAATGGTGTACATGTGCCAAAATCTTGAATCATGACAACTTAGTCATAAAAGAAGAGATTTCTACTAAACTTAAATGTGCATAGCATTAGACACGATCTATAAAAATCAGCAACTATAATCAGTAAATACAGAATGATACCTGCTTACTACCAGGAAATTCAAAAGGATCCAGGACAGCTCCCTAGGCTGATTTAAACAGTTCACCTCGTCCCTCAAGCATGAGCAAACTCTCGAAGAACATAGAGTCTACATAACCACCAGAATTAGTAACCAGTTGTTTACTTTGTCGAAAATCTTCACTCATGAGATTACGAACAACTAAGGGTCTATCAGGAGATTCAGGACTAGCTCGTGACACCATCAAGAGTGTTCCAACCCTTGAAACACTCAAAGGCAGTATAGCTCAGATATGATCTCAAAGTGATCAAATTCCCTGGTTACCAAAGATACAAAACATAAATTGCCGTATACCAAACTTGTACGGATAAAAAAGTCATAAACATTTTATACCAAGCAACAACTATAATTACTAAACAAATAGTGATATCAAGTAAAATTCAACACTCAAAAGGATCCAGGCTAAGGTGACAATCAGGCCTTGACAGTGCCTTTCCTTTTAAGAACAAGACATTCTCTGCAGTACCCCGACCCAGATTTTTTAATTGAATAATAATAGTCACGAGGTATCAAAAAATTTCTATATTCCTATTTCATTACTAATAGCTCCCCTGTTTGTTATCTACAAAGGCCACCCGAATTCCTTCACTAGTTCACTACAACTTTAAAATGTCCAGGTTACAACTTCGTCTTCATGTCTGATTACCCATTGGTAAGAAGGAGCAATAAGTTCATGATATACACGCAAGTACAAAAATAAAACAGAGGACAAAGCAAGTAAATAAGCACCTTCTTAGCAAGGTATTTATAAAAAAAATAATTGCTTAATCTAGAAAAGTTTCTCATTCAAGGTTAACTCGTACAATGGGAAGTATTATTAAGTAGGTGTAACCATGAGGTGACCAACATACAAATAGATGGGTGAAAACTAAAGGGTCACCAGCCGCATAAAGATTCCTAATTAGATTTTAAAAGAAATTGGAAAAGCAACACTGGTTTACACATTAATATATGAAAATATCAATAAAGAACAGGAGAGTTTGCAAGATAAGACAGGATAGGGCTAAAAGTGTTGTTGCTGCTGCTGCTGCAGCATGCTTGAGGCTCCTCCACTATCACGCTAGAGGGTCCTGCTACCATGTTCTTGAGCCTGACAGAGTCCACTCGAATATCTCTCTGGATACCCTCGAACACACTGGCCTCAAACGTCCAGAGCTGGCACCATAACAAGGTGATGATGCTTCGAATGTCATGAAGAACCAACAGCCAGCAGCAGGTAATGTCATTGTCTTGATTACTTTGACAAGGTAAAAGTTTGTTTGCTCTTTGGAATTAAAAACCTGAATGGCATGAAAAGCGAGACCACACAAGTGAGTAATGCCGTGATTAGGGAGGTTGGCATCTGGTGGGCAGTAGAACTTATGAATGGCGTGACAACCGGCCCTCGCCATGTAAGGATAGTGTCCAACCTCAAAACCCCCAGTAGCCTGTATATCTTTCTTGTACTCCCTCTCTTCTAAGGCAGCATATCTATGCATAGCCCAATAACGATCAACTATACGCGGAGAATAGTGTTTGAGTCTACTTTTCACTAGTTTCCTCAGCTCTTCGTCATCATCTTCTGGGCGCCGGGAGAAGATTTTTCGCCTCCAAATCGGATTCATCTGTGGTCCCTTGAGTGCTTCCTCAATATATACATACCCAACATCATTACCTGCTTTCGGCCAGTTTACATCATCAGATTCATCATATACGCCTTCTGGTTTGGGCGGCCGAAATCTTCTGATAGTCAAATCCATAAGCAGGATCAGTTCCTCGTTAGTACGCGGAGTCCGAAGCTGAAACCGATCCAGATTCGGCTCATCAGTCGGATAAAAAAGCTCCTCATCTTCTGGGCGCTGCTGTGAAGAGATACTTATTCTCGAATCCCGATTCCTATCCCAATTCTATTGAGAATTCCGAGTCAAAGTAGAGATATTGTGACTCCGCTTCATATAGGGATTCGGATTGGGTCCATCATCTTCTTGGACCTGCGCATGTATACTTTGACTCCTACACAGAGTCCGATTCTCATCTTCATTCGGCTCATCTTCTAGGCGCAGGTCAGATTTATATCGCTTACTCAGCTCATCCAATTTCTTCATGAACCTCTCATCTTTAGCCTCTTTTTTTTTTTTTTTGTTAAGTCTTTAGCCTCTTTCTTGTTAGCTAAACTGTGCTCTAGCTTCCGTAACCAGCTCATCTCTGCCAACTTTTTTGTTTTCCACAACCAAGGTTTGTGAATTGTGAGTATAGTCTTAGGTTTGTGAATTGTGAGTATAGTGTTTATATAAGGGTTTTTTAACAATATATCCCAATTTAAAACATGGTTTGCAAATATGTCCTATATATATTTGAAATTTCAAATCTGTCCTAAAATCAGTTTTTCATTCAAATTTTAACAGAAAATGACCATTGTAACCTTTTTAATCAAATTTATTTTATAATATAATGTCTCATAAAAACATGATTTGATTAATTTAAATTATAGATTTTAATATTTTATTTGGTTAAGGGTGCCCCTGGCGGGGCCTATGTAAGAAAGTAAAACAAAAAAATATTTATTTTATGGTTAAAATTAAAAAAAAAACGCTCTTGACGGGTCCTATATTAAAAAATATAATTTTTTTTAGTTACTAGAATTTAAAAATTGTAGTATACTTATAATAATAAGTAATTAATAGAAAAGGGTATATTGGTCTCTATAAAACTTAAAAACTAATAATGGGACATATAATTAATAAATCAATATGATGGGACATATTCGTAAAGTGATCTATTAATTTGGGACATATTATACAAATTCTCTTTATATAAAGATGTGTGCGTATTTGTTAAGCATGCCATCTATTTAATGTCTATAACCAACCCAGCTGGACAATTATTTGAACCAGGGGTGAACACGGATTGGCTTGAGTGGGCTTTCAATCAAAAAACAACCCAACCCAATTAGGTTGGGTTTTTAAAAATTAACGAATTGGGTTTAACGGGTTTTAATCAAAAAACAATTCAACCCAATTAGTTTGGGTTTTTAAAAACTCAATTCATTATATTTTCCATCAGGCATCTTCAAATCATTCAAAATTTACATAAAAGATAAAAAATAATATAAAAGATATAGTAATTAACATGAGATGAAAACAGGAATTAAATTTTCCATGTCTTTTCCTTTAGGTCTACTAAACATATTACTCTAAATATGGCACAGCCGTCATGTGTTCGTATTACTTTTGGATTGGACAGGTTGGACGGGTTATGTTCACCCCTAATTTGAACCAACCAAACCAGAAAATTATTTGAACGGCCGTGAATAATACTCCCTCCCTATCCCGATTTAAGTGAACTGTTTGATTTTCATAAAATTTATGACACCTAAGTTGAATTATTATGAAACGATATACTACTATAAAAACTAGCTTCAATTCCCGTGCAAGGCACGGGAATGTTCTATTTTATAATTGGTATTGTAGTTTTTCTCGTTACGTTTTGATATTAATATTAGAAATTGATATTGTGCCGATTAAAATTCTTTTCAGTTTCGCGCATTTTTTTTAATCGACGTTTATTTTGTCCCCATTTCAAGATCTCCAATTTTGGTTAAAAAAAATCAAATGTACCCTCTTTTTTTCCAAAGTGCTCAGAGTCATGTATTTCTTGTATTTGATATTACAGAATGTCAAATAATGCACCGGAGCCAAGAAAGTATTAAAAAAATATTGTATTAAACACATTTCTATAAAGTAAAAATACTCGGTACAAAAATTAATTTATTCTGTAGATTGCATATCAAAAATTTGTAGTTAGCAATCTGATGTTAATGTTTTATTTCTTCAAGTTCCAACTTCCAAGGCTTCTATACTCGTGCGAGGTACAAATTGCTTCGAATACTTAGTTAATTGCAATGTAACGAAAGTGTTATAATTAAGTAAATAGTATTAAATAAACAAATTAAATACGAATTTTAATTGATGTATATCAATGAATGCACTTATTAAATACAAATTTTAAATGATGTGTATTAATGAATGCCATATTAATGAATGCACATATTAAATACGAATTTTAATTGATGTGTATTAATGAATGCAGAAGGTTAAAATAGTAATTTAATATGGATTAAAATAGTACATGTTGTGGTATTATATATATAATAATAGATTGATTAAAATTAGATGATAAGTGCATAAAATGATGGAACCTATGTTTAATGATAAATTTGAGATGTTGGAAAAAAGTAGTGGGGTAATATTGATTATTTAATACTCTCTCCATTTTGTAATACAAATATTTTTTTTAAAAGAATTACCCAATTTAAAAAACATTAATTAGATGACAAATTTCCTTTTGTACTCATTATAAATTATAAATGCATTGACCTTCTAATAATATAAGATTACGTTTGGAAAGATGGAATTCATTTCAAATATATATAGGAATTCAATTGATAGAATTGAAATTCATAATTTCAAATTCCAAAGTACTATTTGGAAATTAATAGAATTTCAAATACAGAATTCAAATTTTCAATGTTTGTAACAATTAACATTTCATTTGAAAATTAATTTAATATTCAACAAAAATTGATGATAATGCTTTTGATTATTTTCTAAATCATCCCTCCATAAAAAAAAAATTTAATCAAATAATCACATAATTATCACCTTTTGTCCTGCTATGTAATTTTTATACGATTTTATATCAAAGTGGTCATCCACCTATTGCACTCGAATCTGCCAAATATATCACACATTCAAAAACGATATCATTTGAATCGCTAAATTCATAATAAATATCAAATGGATACTATTATTATGAATTTAGTTATTCAAATGATATCGTTTTTGAATGAGTGGTCCATTGATAGATTCGGGTGCAATGGCATGGGCACTTCGATATTAAACCCATTTTATACACTACAATTCCTTTTTTTAACTCTTGTCAAAACAATATTACTATAAAACCTCGTTAAATTAATACTCGATAAATTAATAATCTCTCTAAATTGATAATTTTCTCCCGTCTCAATTTGGACTAGTTCAAAAAATGAACAATTTCGATAAAATAATGATATTTTTGAAAAACCCTATATAAATAATGATAATTTTGAAAAACCCTATATAAATTGTCATTTGTGTACAATCATTAAAAAAGGTTGATTGCATAACCGAAATATTAAGAATAATTGGTTAGCAAGTAAAATGTCCCCGTACATGTACTAATTACTATCCCCTGCCATGCGGCCAGATGAACCCTACCCTCCCATGCTCCCATACAATGGAGTACTTTACTGTATCAAGTTTTGTAGGTGGGTGGATACAGGTAAAAAGAAAATGATGAAAAAGACATACATAAAGCCATTGAGGTCACAATCACAAGAGGAAAAGTAAATTGGATATGGTAGGATTTTGTGATTTTGTTAAACATACATTAAAATGATGATTGGATTGTACTATGAGCCAATGACTTTAATTCAAGGTGGCACATTGATTGGACTGTACAATGAGCTAATAACTTACTCCCTCCGTCCCATTGAAATATTAATATTTGCGGACCAATTTTCGGCATGGATTTTAAGATACATTTTAAAGGTAATTCTATAATTATTTTTGATATTTTTTTTGTATAAAAATAGAATAATCCTATTTTTATAAAAAAAGAAAATATCAAAAATAAGTTGTGGAATTATCCTTAAAATACGTGTCAGATACGCAATTTTTTATGTTAAAAAATGGGTAGGACGGAGAAATAAAATGATGAGACTTTCCTATAAAAAAGACCTTCACGGGACCGACTATATATTCCAAACAAATGCAGGTACTGTTTGGCGTTTCTTAAAAATCCACTATTCCAATTCGCTCAATGGGACATTCTACTGCTCTTACGGTAACTGGTTCCGTACAAGCACTATTAAATTATTTACATTGTCAGATAAGTAATTAAAGCCTCTGTTTTGATATTACTGTAATAATTTGTAAGATATTGCATGGGAATATATTTGGTATACCAATGTAATCAAGTTCACAACAACTCCTACAAATGCATACAATTAGCACATGCAATCTCCAGACACCTCTACATTCAATTACTAGTACTTCCAAAAGTCGGTGTAAATATTTGACCAATAGCTTCAAGAGCAGAAACGTTCCAACTTTCAGCATGCCGAACAATCTGTTAATGATTATACGACAATGGAGCAAAGATGAGTACTTTGTGCCACCTGAAACTGAACAACCTTCTTCATCCCATAATGGAAGTCCATTTTAAACATTTCAAAGCATGTAAAGGTTTACATCTTATATATAAATTGAAAACAATTTTCCAAAAACAACAAAATTTGGTCTCTTATATACATTTTGACTTAAAAAATTATACAAAAGTAGTCCCACAGTAAGCATAAGAGGTAGGGGTGTAACTCGAATCGAGTCGAGTTCGAGCTTTTTTTTCGAGTTCGAGCTTTTTTGAGTCGAGTCGAGCCTAAAATTTATCGAGCCTGAAATTTGTGTTCGAACTCAACTCGTTTATTATACGAGTCGAGTTCAAGCTGTTATTGAGCTTTCGAGCTTATCGAGTTTTTACCTGAGCTTTCGAGCTTATCGAGTTTTTAAACAAGTTTCCGAGCTTTTATCGAGTTTTCGAGTTTACCGAGTTTTCGAGCTTTCTAGTTTTTCGAGTTTTTACCGAGTTTTCGAGTTTATCGGGTTCTTGTCGAGTTTTCAAGTTTTGACTTAAGTTCCAGAAAACTATTTGCTTATATTATTTTCTTTTCAAGTTTAGCCTAAATTTTTTTCCCAATTTCAAATGATAATAAACTTTCAAAATTTTTTATTTTATGATTTCGATAATGAACTTTTCCAATCAATTAAGTAAACTTTTAGTTTATTCTATTCATATATATATTTATGGATAAATTTAATCTTTATTACAGATTATGCATCTAACTACTAAGCATCTTAACTAGTAAACGGTGATAATAAGAATAATAAAATGTGAAACATTTTTTGATTTCGAGCTCATATGTGTTATATTTTTTTCAAAGTAGGCAAATAGGCACCATACACCGAGAGTCAATAGTAGTTTTATAAATTTTATTTATAATTTAATTGAAATAATGCATACAACAAGTCTATGATGTTACTATCATGCTGTTATAGTTTATAATTGTATAAAGACGAAATATATGAAAGTAAAATTCAGAAATCGAACTTGATCGCTGACAACTTAGGATCGATCAAAAGATCAATCGAAGTAGTATAGACTAATCGTGATATCAAATATATTTTGATACTTTAATAACAATTAATAATATTAATTGAATTTAAAAATCATGCATGTAAAAAATCTTTGATTCGAGATACTAATCACTATGTATGCGGCGTGTAAGAATGTAAATAATTAATTTAAGAATATAATGTGATAAGAACATATAATACTATATAAATCGTAACTCAAAAATTATTAATTTTAAGATAAATTATATGCGTATATCATATTTAATTATAAAATTTGTGAATAATGTAATTTTAATCCAAAGTATTGACATGATATCTTGATTTAAAAAAACAAAGTATTCGGTAAAACTTTAAAACAAAAGATATTCTTTAAAGTTAATTTTGGTAATAACTATAAAAAAATCTATATATTTAATTAAATTAATTTTAAATTTAGATGGTATATTAGTGTATTTAGATGGTCACTCAGTGTAAATGTATCTTGAAAATGTAAGTTTTCAAATTTTTGAAGCCAAATTTTTTACAAGTCTATGTACTATGCTATATTATTTCTTCTCGTTTTTTAAAATTAAATTTCTTAAAAAATATTTGAAATGTAAGTTTTGCACTTTAAAATTTTTGGAAAGAAAAAGTGCTAATAACTAAAAAATTAATTATCAATTTAAATTTTACAATAAAAAATTTATAAACTATTTATAAAAATGTATAATTAAATATCTTATATTCTCATATTAGAACAAATTTAATTCAAAAAATTCACTAACTATACTAATAATATAATATTGCACATAATAGATGAAAAAAAATATCAAGTTAAGTTTTAAAAGTAATTTTTCATAAATAGTTGAATGATGACACAGAGAATAATAAACACATTACTATTTTCAAAAAAGATTAATCGAGTTCGAGTTCGAACCGAGTCGAGTTTATCAAGTCGAGCTCAAAAAAACTCGGCTCGACTCGAGTTTTTAATCGAGCCCAAAAACGTGTTCGAACTCGAGCTCGATAACGAGTTCGAGCCGAGTCGAGCCCACTTTTTCGAGTCGAGCTCGAGTCGAGTTCGAGCCGGCTCGGTTTAAATTACACCCTAATAAGGGGTAACAAAATCTCAAGATCCGGGATCTCAGTTCTCCAGGAACACAAGTATCAGATATTGATGGTATAGCCAGGGGCGGATCCAGTGTGTTCCCAGTGGGTGCCTGGGAACCCACTGGAATTTCCATATGTACTAAACATGTAGTATAATTTTGCAATATATAGTCTTAGTTCAGTGGTAGGAACCCAGTAAAATTTCATAGGATACCCAAGTTCGAACCTTGCTAACCACAATTTGGGCATTTTTTTTCCAAAAACCCACTGAAATTTGATATATATTATACATTTATACATCTATTACACTAAAATCCTTTGGTTCAGTGGTAACTTCATGACATTTGGGTAGGTTGGCCAGGGTTCAATGCCTCTTGGCTGCAAAATTTTTTTTTACATGTATTTAGGAACCCACTCAACAAAAATGCTGGATCCGCCACTGGGTATAGCACATATATCTTACCAAGTAATCATTGTTCAAATCATAAACCGTGCTTCCATCAATGCATATAAGAGGCTTCCATGGAAGTTTGAGATATGTTCTGCATATAAAGATCAAGTACATACATATAACAGCATAATTCTGCAGCGAATATCAAACAAGAGTAGAACTAGTGTACAAGTAGCGACAAGTATCCTGATAATGCTCCATTCAATAACAGAGAAGTTCTCCAACAATTAAAATAGACGAAAACAGGATAAACCGATAAAGTATTGTTAACGTCACCGTCAAAAGCAACCTTAATTATAAATGTCATATATCTAATTTGACAGGTCAGAATATCACGGGAATTTATTTTCAATAATATAAACATGTGCAGTACAAGTGCATAGAGATATATTGGAGAATAAGATATAATGGAAAAAGTCCAAATGAAAAACTCTTTCGACAAATGCGAAGCACCAACTTGTAATAACTGATGTCAAGAAAAGTACTGTGGAGGCTCATGATGAATAAAAGATTGATTGGAGAAGTGTTCAAGAATTAATTTTTGGCAATTTCTCAGTATGATCTTCAACAATCAGCAAGCCTAAATCACTATTTTCCATAAAACCAGAGATGATGAGTGATTGCAAGTGATGATCATATTATAAATTATTGAACAAGAGAAAAACAGAAAGCAACACTCTGGCAGAAAAACGACTCCCCACTCTTGGTCAAAGACAAATATGCATAAAAATATTAGATGAACTGGACAAAATACTATTGCAGCACCGGAATACAGCTAATTACTACCTTAATTTCCACGAAGCAACTACAAAATCTTGGTCGTAATCATTTCCCTGCATTGGAAGCAAATGACCAAGAAACAACATCAGAATCCACCAGTCACATCCTTCAGTTGGACATTGAAAGACTTAACTTTTACGATATAGAGACCGACTTAAAATTATTAGGCCACTGGTATCAGTTTTTCCAGTTTCTATTTGTATTATTTGATCATCACCCATCTTTACATACAATAATATTATCTTCTAGGCATCACCAAATTACTTCAGCCGTCCCGAACTATTGTACTTTATCATGCTTTCATTCGTGATGTTTGAAATTTTTTATTGAACCTAAACAGAATAATTTCTTCCACTTGAGCATGCAAGTTGACTGTTAAGTGCATTTCAGAAAATTAGTTTATAAATAATATCTATGCACCTTATCATTTAAGCAGAAGTGGAGATGGAGAACCCATACAGTTTTTTTGTGCTGTTCTGCATATACTTTATTCTTTTTGGTTATTAGGACTGGTTTGTTAACGTAATAGGCAGACTCTACTAATGATTGGGTTGACCCTGTTACTTTCAGTTTAAAAAAGGACAAACATTTTTATAAAATATAATGCTTTCGAGATTCAAAATATTTCCGCTATAATAACACTTCCTTTCTAATTCAACTCTAATCTTTGATTATGCGAGAGACGACAAGAAATAAGCTCTTTACCACTTGAGCTATCTCATCGCTCTCAATTATGAAGAATTTAATAATCTATGAATACATACATATATAAGCTTAGAAAGGGAACAAAGAAATAACTCTATTTATTTATAGTTGAAAAAGTTCAGTAATAATATAACTATATTATAAAAAAAGGAGAAAAAAATGACAAGTCTTATTTCACCAATCAACCGCATATTTGTAAACTAGATTACTTTTTCTTTTCCTGAGCAGGTTACCCTTACCAGTAATATATTAATCCCACACTCTGAATTTTATATTGCTAGAAAGAAACTCAAGACGCCCTAAACAAAGGTTTACAGAAAGAAAAATGCTATGTTCATCCTGATATATCATTAAACTTCTTTTTAGTAAGGAAGACTATTATAATTTGCTAATATGCAAGGTACTACAGTTATCAAATACCTTCTTAATCTGTTGTAACATGATTGATGGCTGCTCAAAGAAAGGTACAAGCAAATTCAAGTTGCGTGAATACAATGCTTTACCTGCATGACAAGAACATTCAGTTAGCCCCTTTCCTAACTTTCCAACTTCAACAAAGAAAATCCCAAGATATCTAAAACAAGATTAGATGCTGATATCTCAATATACAGCTTATACAGTGATTTAATAACTTAAATAAGATTGGTAATTTGGTATAACAATTTCTGTTTTCTCGGTTGAAACTGTCTTTCTGACCAACAAGATGCGAGAGAAATGGAAAAACTCAAGAAGCACTCGATTGGCAAAAAATAATTCCAGCATGAACATGTTAATATGCAAGTCAACAGCGAGAGAAGGTGAATAGATCAGATATAGAGAGACATCACTGGCCTAGCTTTCAGACTATGTTTCTTTGCAAAGATTTTTAGTAAAAGATTTGAACTCATTGCGTTGAAGATCCAAAATGTGGCACTCGTGTGATTAATTTAGTAAATCTAAGCACACTAAATAAAAGGAACTGATAAACAGCTAGGAGTGTGTAGTATTAAATTTTCCCACTAGTTAGTCCAGATTATTTCACTATGTAGCCCAATCCCATCAAGTATTCCTGGCAACAATTCATAAACAAGTTTTGGCAACTAGCCCTTTGACAATGCTGAAAATTAATGGTTGATTCTATCAAATTACTAATTGGCAAGGACCAACAATAAGCTCCAACTGGAACGATAAATTAAAATGAAAACTTGGCTCCTAAAAGCAGGTCTTATATTTTCTTCTCAAAGAATTTAAAGAAAATCATGCACAAGATAAAACTTAGTTCGAATGGAGTACATTAAATACAAGGTAAGTCTAATTGCGAAATATCGCAAGGAGGGAAAATTCAAGTATACTTGACCTACAAGACTTAACATATCTTAGTTGCAGCAATACATCATGCAATGACATAAGTCGTGGCTACAATTTAAAAAGTGAAGAAACTATGACAAAATGAAAACAAACTAAATAGATATGGAAGAGTGATTTAAATAATTTATCAGTACAACTAACATTTTAAGATCCACTAAACAACCAAAAAGTAACAAATATGTGATATAACAAATATTTGGAGTTATATCCTCATACCGCGAAATTTGATGGTTGGATCTTCAAATATGCAATCATCCACGTAAACTTCAGAAGTGAAACTCCCTGGGTCATTGAGTTCGAAACCATCAGTGCAAATAGACAAGCGCCAAGCCACCAAAATCGATCAGTGTAACAAAATCGATCTGTCAGCTGTTAGCCCTTGGGGCACTGACTGAAAGAGATCGCAAAGAGTTCTAGATGCACAACGTGCCAAAGAGAAATTTGGGTTGAGAAAAAGTGTCAGTAGGGAAGGGGTAAGTATATTCAGCACTTCATTTGGCATTGATGACATTCCTAGGTTTATACAGAACAGTATACACTAATGCACATATTTAGAGCCCGACTTCCTAGAAAATGAATTAGTAAACCTACACTCATATACTTACCGTTTATTACTAATACTACATACTATGAGTTGGTTGTTATCCCGTCCCTCTGATAAAAATTCCAGTACTACTTTGCAGAGAATGGAAATCCCCACAATTGTTTGATGATTGCAAATTAATCTAACACTCACACCTTCAAGAAATGGTCCATAACAAATCCTTGATAAAATAAAATTCTCAAGCCTCAAGATAACAATGTGTGACTGGGAAAATACGCACTTCATATGTTTGGCATGCTCTCGGCATACATTTGATGGTCGTTCATAATTTGAACTCATGGTACAAAGATACTCAAGCTTCTATTGACGTATCTAAGACCTGTCATATGTACGACTAAAGTCGTGTACCAATTAATCATGCACCTCGTAGCTGCATACAGTTGCAAATAGGATTGGTTCTCTATCTATAATCACATAATATCTCATCAAAGACCACGAGAACAAAACTTCTAAGTGGGGGTTGCTAACTCAAGTAGCTCTTTAAAGCTTTCCATAAGAAGTCTTTTCATTCTCCTGCACCGCTCTCCGGACCTAGATATATCCTGCTCTCATATCAAGCTTAGTGCTATGCGCTACCACCCCACTACTGAGAACACCATGGCCCAAACAAGACTTGAACAATTAATTGTGAAGAAGTTGATTAGTAATCCATCATGTACAAACAAGCCAGTTCACTCAAAGCTTCTTCCCCAGATACTTGGATCCAGATGCCATTCAAAGCAAACAACCCACCATAATTTGCACTCGATTCCTCAACACTCCCACACTACAATAATTGCTTTACAAAATATAAATACCAATTATGACTCTCCCACAATATAAACTGCTGCAACATTACCATCACTTTGCTTGCCCCCTACTTAACAAACTTACTAAGTTTGTGACTGACTTCCTCAACAAAATTGCGCAAGAAATTTTATAGACTTTCGGGAAAGTATTACTGTGGAAAAACATGCAAAACACTACGGATAACTCTTTTTTTTGGCTATGGAAGAAGTACAGAAAAGAAATGATGAAGGATGGCTTTGTTTATCCACTATACTGAAATCCTACATCACAAAAAACCTATTCTGATTCCCATTGCACCATATTTCCTACAAAATTTAGATAAACCCATATATAGTCCTAAAAATATTTAAATTTCTATATAGGTTGGCCCTAAGTTGTTTTCTTCAGGTGCTATTTAGTCATAAGGAAAACACATGTCCTACACATTGCAGATAGCCAGATATAAAACACAACAGACTGAACATTATTTAGCATCGAACTTTGAACCATGACATTTCATCAGAAGCCACATTGGATACTATATAAGAAAAAAGCTTTAACTCTTACAAATGAACATGTTGGTTAACTGTAAAAAGCAAAAGGATCCAAATCCAGGAAAGTACCCGTAACAAAATATTCTCTTTCAAAATCTGACTTGAGAACATCTAGAATATCATCAATGCAAGAAACGGAAACTTTGCCTGTCTCTACATCACTCACGTCGTCCACTCTGCAAATGTTACAGATAAAAAGATGATAGGTAAAGGAAAATCTGTAATAGTTAGTAGTTTGACTAATTTAAGACATGCAAACAACTCCAGTACGGCAATAAATACCTGAAAATTTTCCTCTAAGTTTCTTGTAATTTTTTTTACTCTATTTTTTTATTAAATCGTTAGCCTGTCATGATCTACATTAGGTGACTTGAGGCATATTCAGAAAACATATAGTTATCCACATTCATCCGCAATTATGTCCAAACATAGCGAAGCTCTGAAGTACGGTATTTCTAATTGTTCCATAACAAAGTACTCTTAAATGGAGTAGTATATGTCCTGCAATATATTTTGCAATAATATTAAGCAGAACATATGATAGAATATAATAAATTGCAGAATATATAATTATCCGGACAATTTTTGGCATGTACTCATTACTGTTATCTCGACTTGTTCAAACTACATGGATATCCAAATTTCACCAAATTCGAATCAGAAATTAATGAGTTTCGCAAACTAGAAAGGGGGGGAATAAATAATAAAAAGAAAGTGTTGATTGTGATTGATGAATTACCTGGTAGGAGTGGAGGAGAAAAGCCTCAAAATCTCAGTCAATCCGCTAACAGCAATCTTCAAAAGCGAGGGCGTTGGATTGTATTTGGGCGTCTGGGAGCAGCATCGGGGACCATTTAACTTCTGTAGTTCAACATATATAATCAGTCTATGGATCAAGAAATTATATGTGATTGCGAGCGTGCACAATAATTTAAGTGTGTGTGTGTGTGTGAAATTTACCTTGAGTGATAGAAATGACAGTTGTGGTGCAGTTGGGAAGCAGCAGGTTCCCGCCATTCTATGCTCCTTCCAGACCAATCTCTCTGCTTGGATATTACTAGCAGCTAGCTCAGATGCTCACACATTCGGCAAATCTGCCCGATTCCCGGCGAATGCGAAAGCGATTTAGTAAATATGTTTTAAATATGTGTGCTTAGATTCCACAAATATACGTGATAGGAATAAAGTAAAAAGCCAACAATACAGTAAAAAAGACAAGAGATTTAACGTGGTTCGGCCCAGCCTACATCCACAAGAGCAACAACTTCACACTAGATAAAAGAAATTACAATATCCGGATATCCGGCCCCTGAATTTTGTACACAAATTCAGCCTTACAATACCTATTATGTATATCCCCAACTCACTGAATTGTTTATCTCAAAACCTCCCCCTATCACTGTTTCCCCCGACAACCTTTCCTTCTCTCCCTCTCCCAACCCGGACAGTGCCACACAACCTAATAGAAAGACCCCTGCAGCGGAACCACCTCCGATGGCTGCAGTCAGACCCAAGTACCCTAAGGAATAGTTTAGGCACGAGGACCTTCTATCCCGACACTTCCTGAAAGCGGGCTAAATCGGCTCTCCTACTAGACGGACTATCTAGCAGCTATATAGAGAGAGAAGAGAGAATTTTGGTGTGTTTGATAATGAAGGAGGAGAGGAGTATTTATAGGAGTTAGATGTGTTGTAGGTGGGGGTTGATGAAATGGTTGGTGAAGGGTTTGATGGAATGGTTAGTGAAGAGGAGAGTTTGGCAAGAAAGCTACATAACAATCTCCCCCTCTTTCCAAACTCATAGCTCTTCACTTGCACTCCATACATGCGCCTTGTTTGCACAGCTCCAACTTTTCTCCTAGATCCGTATCATTCCCTACGACAAAACTCCCCCCGAGTCCAAGACTCCAAACTATACCCTAGTTTGCACATTCATTCTCGAATACCATTGACCTCTATTTGTCCAACTACATACATGTGAAGCAATCTGTTGTATACACACATACTCACTTGATTCACGTCGGCCAATCCCATATGTAGTCCATCACACACGCAAGTGTGACCATCACACACGCAAGTGTGACCATCGATCTTTCATTTACTCCCCAACTGCATATCAAACAAATCAATCTGTTGCATGGTTCACTGCTCACTTGATTCGTGTTGATCGATGCCCATATGCAGCTACAACACACCAACTACTCATTGATGTCGTGGAAGCCCTTCGACCAAGCATCCATCCCAGCAGTCTTTGCACCTTCGTCTAGAATGGAAGGCAATACAACCGCAGCAGTATCCTTCAAGTCACTCTTCCCTCGTGCACGAGATAACTAGATTTTCGAAGTTCCAGTACGTTCTGGCCACGTACTAATCAGACGATATATTCCCCCACGTAGCTCTCCCTTCATCCAAACCACACGTCCTCTTTTGATATTCATAGCTTCCCCTACTACAGAGCATCTGTAGCCTTCTGAAGCTAACCGACCAACAGATATTAGATTCTTCCTCAGCTTAGGCACATATCTTACCCCGTTCAAGCTGCGAACTATTCCATCGAACATTTTGATTTTCACAATTCCAATCCCCTTGATCTCACAAGTAGATCCATCAGCCAAAGAAACTGTTTCATTCTTTGTATCTTGGAATTTGTCAAAATGCTCCTTCTCGGAACATACATGATAAGATGACCCTGAGTCTAATATCCATTCTCCTGGAGAACTAGTGCCTCGATTGAAGACGGTGCAAACATCTTCACAATCGAGAGTAACCACAGCCAATGATGCATCTGGATCCTTCTTATTAAGCGGACAATTCGTCCTAATATGACCCCACTCCTTGCAACCAAAGCACTGCATGCCCTTTTCACTGTATCTGGATTTACCCCTGCTATTGGTAGATCCTCTCACAGCACCCCTTCCTTTATTATTTTGACTACGCAAAGCCAAAACTGTCATTCTGTCCTTGTCACCATCCTGGTTCTTCCTTTCAGCATTTGACAAAAGTGCTGACTGAACCTCCTCCATTTTTAACGTGTCCTTTCCGTACAAAATGGTTGTGACCAAATGATCGAATGACTCCGGAAGCGAAGTAAGAAGAATAAGGGCCTTATCTTCTTCCTACAATTTTACATCAACCTTTTCAAGTTGATCAACAATACCATTAAACACATTCATGTGCTCAATAACATTTCCTTGATCTGCCATCTTCAGCTTGTATAACTCGCGCTTCAGATTTAACTTTGTAGTTAAGTTCTTCCTGAGATACAATGTCTCCAACTTTGACCATAATTCCTTCGGCATGCTTTCGTCAACAATATTATTGATAATGTTATCAGCAATGCATAGTCTGATGGTACTCATGCATTGCGACTCAGCATCCTCCCAATTTTCACCGCTCATCTTTGTTGTCTTTCCCTCCTTCCCCTTCAAAGCCCTTGCTAGCTTCTGTTGGGTTAGGATATCCTTTACCCTTCTCTGCCAAAGAGTAAAACTTCCTTTACCATCATATGGAGTCACATTGAATCCTCTAATACTTGTCATGATCTCCGTTTGTACACACAAACCAATTCAAGCAACTAAATCAATTGGCCAGGTAAGTGTAAGAAACAATGGGAGCACTTCCGTCAAAACGGTGCCTTATTAGACAACCACTTTTCTTAACGACTTTCCTTCGGCACCAATAATTTAGACACAACTAGCTCTGATGCCAACTGTTAGGAATCTGCCCGATTCCCGGCGAATACGGAAGCGATTTGGTAAATATGTGTGCTTAGATCCCACAAATATACGTGATAGTAATAAAGCAACAAACCAACAATACTGTAAAAGAGACAAGAGATTTAACGTGGTTCGGCCCAGCCTACATCCACAAGAGCAACAACTTCACAGTAGATAAAAGAGATTACAATATCCGGGTATCCGGCCCCTGAATTTTATACACAAATTCAGTCGTACAATACCTATTATGTATATCCCCAACTCACTGAAGTGTTTATCTCAAAACCTCCCCCTATCACTGTTTCCCGACAACCTTTCCTTCTCTCCCTCTTCCAACACGGACAGTGCCACACAACCTGATAGAAAGACCCCTGCAGCGGGACCACCTCTGATGGCTGCAGTCAGACACAAGTACCCTAAGGAATAGTTTAGGCACGAGGACCTTCTATCCCGACACTTCCTGAAAGCGGGCTAAACCGGTTCTCCTACTAGACGGACTATCTAGCAGCTATATAGAGAGAGAAGAGAGAATTTTGGTGTGTTTGATAATGAAGGAGGAGATGAGTATTTAAAAAAGTTAGATGTGTAGTAGGTGGGGGTTGATGAAATGGTTGGTGAAGGGTTTGGTGGAATGGTTGGTGAAGAGGAGAGTTTGGCAAGAAAGCTACCTAACATATACAAGTGGCTCAGAGCAACTTAGGTGTCGCCCCATATATCACAAATTTAATCTAATTTAATCTAAGGCGAAGGAGCGTAGCAATTGGTGTTTAAGTAGAAGTGTCCCAGTGCTTAGTGTGAAGTGCGAACTCCCACTCCACTCCGAGTGCAGTGCTTTTAATAAAATAAAACATTAAAACGCTAAATCATAATTAGGAGTGTATTAACTAAGATTTTGAGAGATTAATAATAATCCATGAATTTTTAAAGATTGTTGCTGATTTTAATTTTTTGCAGATTCTTGAAAAAATTTCATAGAATTTTGCAGAGTCTTCGATATTTAGAAAGTTTTTTTAAAAAAAAATCAAAATCTCAATGATTTTGGTGAGATTTCAAACTTTATAAAAAACGCTAACAAATCCATCAAAATCCACCATTTTAATAAATCAAAAAAATTCATGGATTTTTGAATACCATCAAATTTAATGGATTGTTTTAAATCCAAATTAAATACACCCATATTTTAAAAAACTTTTTGGAATTTTAATTGAATACCCTCAGATTTTAAAAGACATTTTGAAATTCAAATTGAATACCTCAAGATTTTAATGGATTGAAAAAAATTTAAATTGAATATCCTAGATTTCTAAAATCCAAAAAAATCCCTCAAAATCCTAATTGAATACACGCCCCTTAGTTTTCACTGAAACGCTAAACCACACATTATTTTCATGAAAACGCTTTTTAATCTTTGGTTACTAGCTTAAAATGCCACTTCATGTGGCGTTTTGGATGTCTATTTTTTTTTGTTTTTTTTGTTTTCTCCTAAATATATTCTAACCCCAAAATGGAACTGTTGAATCCCATAAACTAACTGTTGAAACCCCAAAGAAATACAGATAAAATTTAAAAATTTTAATTAAAAAAATTGAACCAGGGCTTGATTTTTAAACGCTAACAGGATAAGTTAGTGTTTAGGGTCTAGCACCCCAAACCCTAAATTCGTATACGGTTTATTCGTAGTTCCTAATATTTCTAAAATTTAGGGTTGTAAACCCTAAACCCTAAGTTCGTATATGGTTTATTCGTCATTCCAAATATTTCCAAACCCAAAATTGAACTGTTGAACCCCAAAGGTTAACCGTTGAAATCCTGAGGGAATATAGATAAAATTTAAAAATTTAATTAAAAAATTGAATCCGGCGGCCTGATTCTTAAACGATAACACGTTTAAAAATTAGGATAAGTTAGAGTTTAGGGTCTAGGGTTTAGGGTTGCAACCCTAAACCCTACGCCCTAAGTTCGTATATGATTTATTCGTCGTCCCGAATGTTTCTAAACCCAAAATGGAAACGTTGAACCCCAAGGGTTAATTATTGAAACCATAAGGTTAATTAAAATTGTATTTTTAAAATTTAAAAATAAATTTTTTATTAACCATTTATTTATAAATTTTTAATATTATTTCCAAAAAAAAGTAAAAACCACCACAAACGCCACATTATGTGGTGTCTCCTCCCCAAAATGCCACTTAAAGTGTCGTCCTCCCCCCCCTCTCCCCTCAAACACCAGACGCCTTTGCGTCTTATAAAAAAAATAAACAACGCTGCACTAGGGTGTACAGACCATCCGCTCAATCGCAACTGAACCGCAAACCACTCGCAATCGCACCGCATTTTGTGGTTAATCGCGAAATGCGGGTTGGCTGCAGATTGAATTTTTAAAAACCAAATATTTGCGGATTGGATGCGAATTTGAATATTGGAAAACCGCAAAATCGCAACCGTTATATATATATATATATATATATAAAGCAGCATGGGTTCTTATTTGTAGGTTCTTGTCTAGTCGTCTCTAGCTAGCGTGGAGTGTTTCACGAGTTGCCTTAAGTAATGGCAATAGCATGACTATTAATATTATGTAGTATCAGTTTACTTGTAGTTAGTACTTTCAGTTAGTATTAGTTCCTTATTTTATTAACGAAACAAAATATAAGTTTGTGTTTAGCGACTTCATTCTTTTATCTCATACACTAGGGTCTGATTTTCCAACAAAAACATGGAATTTTTTCAACTTATAATTGGTTATTTATCAAAAAAAAAAATTTAATACAAGTTTTCATAGGTGGTTGGACCGCAAACTGCACCGCCAAACCGCGTCTTTAACCGCAACCACACCCGCAATCGCGGATAACCACAATCGCAATTGCGGTTGTGGTTGGAAATTTCACATAACTGCTAAAACTAAAAAACCGTAATAACCGTCAAAAATCACTCGGAACCGCACCGCGTACACCCCTACGCTACACGACGTTTTATTGTGATATACGGGGCCATCTTTTCCATTTGTGATATTTGGGACCATTTGCTTTCAAATTGTGATATTGGGGACCTTTATTCAAACTTCAATGCAATACTGAAAATTTCTATATAATCATTAATATTATAATCATTGTTATAATTTAATAAAATTACAAATTCAATGTTAGTTGTATTTTATATTTAAGTAATTTTAAATTTAGTTAATTTTTTATTTTTTTAAAATTTTATTTAAAGTATATCAATATATAATTCAATTCATATATTGTCGGATGATGTAGCATAAATACATTCATAGTAAACAAGGATGCATTTATGCATTTATGCATATTTGCATATTTATATCCTATATATAATAAGCATAAGGTGGATATTTGGTTGTCAGTACTACCGCCAAACAAATATTGATCGTTAGATCTAAATTTTTATTAACGGCCTATATTATATCCTATTTATTTTAATATTTAATACTGATATATTAATATTAGATCTAAACTTTAATTAACGTCCTAGATTATATCCTATTTATTTTAATATTTAAATACTAATATAGTAATGTTCTAAACAGCCACACCGGCTCAGAAGCCTATTCTAATTGATATAGAAGAGAAAAATCATGTCATAACTGATATATAACTTTAATTAACGGCTTAGATTATATCTTATTTATTTTAATATTTAAATACTAATATAGTAATATTAGATCTAAACTTTAATTAACGGCCTAGATTATATCCTATTTATTTTAATATTTAAATACTAATATAGTAATATTCTGAACAACCACACCGGCGCAGAAGCCTATTCTAATTGATATAGAAGAGAAAAATCATGTCCTAACTGATATGGGTGAAATATAATTCCACATATATCAATAATCTAAATTTTGTGAAATAGTTTATATACTTGAACTAATTGAAATATAAATTTATTCGCAAATTTTATAAATATTAGGGACATATTATACCAATAAAATAATTTTCAAAAATCTTGATACTCACATAAGAGCAATATTTTTTAAATAATACTCCCTCCGTCCCAAAATACATGTCACTTTCGAAAATTGAATTTGTCTCATTTTGTATGTCCCTTTTCTTATTTTAATGCAAATTAAGGGTAATTTTCCAAAACTATCCCTACATTTATTGTATCTAAAATTTGATTTTTTTTCAAACTTAACATTATTCTCATTTTTCAATGTATTAATTAAGGGTATTAGTTAGAAAATTTTATCCAACTAACTTTTCTCTTAATATATGTGTGTTTTTTTTTAGAAAAGGTACATGTAAATTGGGACGGAGGGAGTATAATCTTCATAAATCTTAATATTTATGTAATTAATGATTCTCAAATAATCTAAATTGGATTTTTATTAATATCATATAAAAGAATAAATCTAATAAATATTAGAAGAATACAATTTAAATATATAAGTTGGTCGACAAAATATAGAACTAAAACTAACACTAATGTAACATAATAATTTCAAAAAACCATTCAACGGAGATGAAATTAAAATCCAAATTTTAAATTTGTTGAACAAATGCATAATATTATATTATGATCATTTGACATGTAAAAAATATTGTATTAAGATCTTGATATAAAATTTCATATTTTTTTCTATTTAATCCAAGTCTAAAAGAATAACTTACCTATATTATTACGATACTATCTTAAATTTTAAATTCTGTGTTAATACATGAATTTTATTAAACGAATTTGATGAAAAACTAAATTATACATAATATCATTATTATTTTTAAAAATTTGGCCCACATCAACCAAAGTATTTGATAAATCTATTTTAATAAATATTTATATGAATACGAATCAGGGATTAAGTATATTATGAATATGTATATAGGTGGGATTAATTAATTAGAATCATGCTCTTATGTGACATAATCCTAATAGTTTATTTTTTATTCAATGTACCATCCATTTAATTAAACCAATTTTTATTTTATAACACTCATTAATCAATCCATATCCACATAGTAAGCGTACAATCACCACATTCAACACAGTAATCACTATAATTAAATCAAATCATTAAAATTAAGCAATAATCACGTAAATCAACACAATCACCACACAACAATCACATTCGATCACGACCTGCCTGTCACCACATCCGGCCATCACTTCTAATATCACCAATATCATACCAAAATCACTTGCTTTAAATAATAATTATAAAAAAATTGAATCAAAATTACCGCTAAATTCATGTTAGAGTTGATCGGATCTGTTATCGTATAAAACTCACTTGCTTTAAATAATAATTATCAAAATATTAAATCAAAATCACAGCTAAATTCATGTTAGAGTTGGCCCGATCTGAATTTGCTCTTCGTTAAAGTTAATAGCATCATCGTCATAATCGAATTTAGATTTCCAATAGATATTTACAGTTATATGTACATCAACCCATATGTGTATGTACCAAGAAAGAAAGAGATTAAAAATTTATAAAGAAGATTAGAGAGTGTGACATAATCCTAATAGTTTATTATATATTCAATGTACCATCCATTTACTTAAACCAATTTTTATTTTATAACACTCATTAATCAATCTATATCCACATAGTAAGCGTACAATCACCACATTCAACACAGTAATCACTATAATTAAATCAAATCATTAAAATTAAGCAATAATCACGTAAATCATTACAATCACCACACAACAATCACATTCGATCACGACCTCCCTGTCACCACATCCGACCATCACCTCTGATATCACCAATATCATACCAAAATCACTTGCTTTAAATAATAATTATAAAAAAATTGAAACAAAATTACCGCTAAATTCATGTTAGAGTTGACCGGATCTGTTATCGTATAAAACTCACTTGCTTTAAATAATAATTATCAAAATATTAAATCAAAATCACCGCTAAATTCATGTTAGAGTTGGCCCGATCTGAATTTGTTCTTCGTTAAAGTTAATAGCATCATCGTCATAATCAAATTTAGATTTCCAATAGATATATACAGTTATATGTACATCAACCCATATGTGTATGTACCAAGAAAGAAAGAGATTAAAAATTTATAAAGAAGATTAGAGAGTGTAATTATAGGAAAATGAAACGGGTGACCGGAAATTGATGGTGATAGCAGCCGGAATTTGACGGTGGTGGTCGAAGTTTGGTATCGGAGGAAGAAAGACGTGGACTAGAAAGGAAGAAGAGACATGTGAGGGATGAAGGAGATAGGTGGAAAAGTGGGTAAAGTACTCATTAAAATGAACAATTAAGATTAAAGGTAATTTAATGTGTAAAAATATTAGTAGTATTAGTAGTGAAGGTTCTCATGTTAGAATTTGTCTAATTATATATGGACATGATTATGTATATGGGATTTGTATGGATTATATATGCGATTATCACTTATTTTTAATGGGATTTAGGTAAAATTTATTATATAAATTATTATAGGGAAGAAAATATGTTTAAATATGCTATGTTTATGTATAATAGTGTATAGACTACAAGATTAAGGTAACCAAGAAATGCGAAGATTTTTAGTTAGATTAAAAATGAGTTAGAGAATCCAGTAAATTTGATTCTTTTGAGAAGAAATTTTAGAGTAAGGATAAATTATATTAATGTAAAAATGTTGAATAAAAGAATAATAATTTGGCGATATATTATATCAATTTAATATGGGTCAGTAACATAAAATATAATTAACTGAAAATGTTCACTCAAAATATATTTAATCATTTGGATTATCTTAAAAAACCCAAAATTAATCAATATAATATTAAAATAAAATAAAGTTTTATTAAAAACAATAAATATAAAACATTAAATATTAAAAATAACCGTGCATAGCACGGGTCATATTATAACACTTATTTGGATTTGAGATTTTTTAGCATTTACTATAATATAACAATAGAACTAAGTATAGTTGAAAATTAATTTTAATAATTTTTTTTATTTTAAATGTTCTAAAAAAATTATAAAAATGTATAAAATATTGTTTAATTTAAATTTTTTTTGATCATATTTGTTTTTTATTCGTTTTCATGCATACATAATATATCTTATGAAAAAATTGAAATATAAATTTATTATATTTCAAATTAATTGTTATCATTTTACAAATTTGAAAATTAATACAATTTTTATACTCGTTTATTTTCAAATTCGGAGCCTATAACACTATTTTACGAATTTACTTGCTAAATGCAACAACACCATCATCTCAATTCTCAAATCGTCCCTTGCACAGAAAAAAATACAACAAAACATGTAATGCGAAAAAAAAGGGGAATTTGGAGCAGACTACAACACTGGGCTTCACATACATACTTCAAAGCCCAAAGAACTTTAGTAAGCCCAAACGAAATCCAACCAAAAACGTGAGGCTATTAAGGAGAGGTGGAATGGGTATTTTTCTGAGCTTTTCAATGGTTCAAGGGGGAGCGTCTCAGAAGGGGTGAAAGGTGTTAGTCAATCTTCTACTCAAACTCTAGGGGATGGTGAGCGTATCAGCATAGAAGAAGTCAAAGTCGCCCTTCTTAGGATGGGTAGAGCTAAGGCGGTTGGCCCGGGCCAAATACCTATTGAGGTGTGGATTTGTCTGGGGGAAGTAGGTGTTCAATGACTAGCAGATTTGTTCAACATTCTCCTTAGAGATGCTAAGATGCCGGCGGAGTGGAGGCGCAGTATTATGGTGTCTTTTTTCAAGAACAAAGGCGATGCTCAGAGTTGTAGTAACTATCGGGGTATTAAACTACTCAGTCATACTATGAAACTTTGGGAGAGAGTAGTTGAAGGCAGGGTGAGAAGAATGGTAGAGATCTCAGAGAACCAATTTGGTTTCATGCCTGGGAGATCGACGACTGAGGCTATTCATCTCGTCCGTCGCCTTATGGAGAAGTTTAGAGAAAGACGTAAGGACCTGCATATGGTGTTCATTGACCTTGAGAAAGCATATGATAGCATCCCTCGTGATGTTATTTGGAGGAGCATAGAAGAGAGGAGGGTGGCATCATTGTACGTTAGGGCGATCCAAGACATGTACTCTCAAGCTACGACTTGCGTTAGGACACCAGTGGGTGATACCCAATATTTCCCAGTTGGGATAGGGTTGCACCAGGGGTCGACCCTTAGCCCTCTCATTTTCGCCCTAATACTAGATGTCATTTCCCGGGGGATTGTTGGTTCGAAAACTAACTGCGCAAGTGTACGCGGTCACAAGTAATATAATAAATTCGTTCCCACAGAGACTTGGTGTTTGTTCAGAAATAATATTTAAGCAACGATTAAACAACAAACTGCTTGAATAAATATCAAAAGGGGGTATTTTTCTATCATTCTAATTG
Source organism: Saposhnikovia divaricata (assembly GCA_036435485.1). NCBI lineage: Eukaryota > Viridiplantae > Streptophyta > Magnoliopsida > Apiales > Apiaceae > Saposhnikovia > Saposhnikovia divaricata. Next base: position 135,984,720 of record CM071599.1, on the reverse strand, counting down.
ATTAATTAAATTTTTAATATTAAATAATTCGAACTAATTAATTTAATTAAATGAAAATTTATATGTGAGAAAAAACATGGGATTCTAATTTCATTATTTATTCATTTAGAATTGATGCCTTAATTTCAAAATAATTTTGATAATTTACGAAAGCTAGTCGGGAACACGAAAATAACATAAGCGCCTTTCAGCATTAACTTATATCAAACCACACAAACATCCACTTAAAAAAGTAGAAGTCGCGAGGACACCTTTTATGTTTAGACCCTATATGTCTATAAGATTTGAAAACATAATTGGTTTACGAATAAATTCCTTTATTATGACTACATAGGGTGATGTGAAAAAATCCTATCACTTATCGTAAATGTACATGACAATTACGAACCTATGCTAACATGGCAAATTCTAAATTCCTAAATCCACTTTCGCATTCATTAGGAATTAATAATTTAGACGTTAGCTACGCATCTAATAAATTAAGCGCAACCACATTAGGCAATCTGAATTTTTATCATAATACAAATTATTAAGGCATCGAATTACTAAATTACGTAAATAAATCCATTAGAATCCCATGACGGCGATTAGTTCATAATTAAACGAATCGTCATCATGGGATTAATTGAAATCATAATACTAATAGTAGTAGTAATAATAATAATAATAATAATAATAATAATAATAATAATAATAATAATAACAATAATAATAATAACAACAACAACAACAATAATAAAACTAAATTAAAAATTACGATAAATTAAATATGAAAATTACAAGAGTTAGAAAGTAGAACCGAAATAGCTTCCAATGAAAGGAAAGAGCGCTCCTAATAATCCCCGTAAATTCTTCAACCAAAATAACAATTATACTATATTACAGAAAATTTAAGTGTATAAAAAAAATAAAATTACAAAGGAAAATACTAAATTTTAGAGAGCAAAGGAGAGAATTAAGTTGAGAGGTCTGTTGAAACCTATGCAGAACACCTCTATTTATAGCAAAATTTATTACACTATGCAGCAATAAACAATCCAGCCGAAAGAAAAATATAGCACAATAGCACAGTGCGGTTGGTGATGCCACTATATTTACAAAAACTGACCCAGCCGACAAGAAAATCCCAGACGCAGGAAGGGGGAGTGTGCGACACGCGCGTCTTTTTGCTGCTAGAATCCTGGCGCGTGTACAACACGCTCTCCCCAGGCGCGTGGTCTTGCAGACTTCGGAAGATACATGGCAGACCACTAACTTTGCTTTCCAATTCTTTTGCTTTTGTTTTTGTTGTTTTTTTTTGTTTTTTTTCTTTAACAAATGCTAAAGTTGCCGACCAGCACACATATTTCCTATCTGTTGACTTTTATTACATAAATCCATAATTCGTGGCTTAACAAATATGGGCTCTATAGAATTGCTTTTTATCCCGCACATCTTATAATCTTTAATTAATAATTAATTAATTTAATTTAAAAATTATAAAAATAAATATCTAATATTATTAGATATTTATAAATATAATTTTCTAATTAAATAAAATATTTATTAATATAAATAATTCCTTAAATCCTAAGTTGCGGTATTTTGAGGGTCAGAAACCGGACTCCTTTTGCTTAACGAAAAATATATTAATTCCAACCGGGGTTTTCTCTTTAAGAATATATCACTTTCCATCTTTTTGTGATAATTCTATTTTCTCATTGCTCGTCCTGGCGCAAATTACGGTCTCTTGAGGATCTGAAACCAGACTCTTTTTGCTTGGAAAAAATATATCAATTCCAACCGGGATTTTCTCTTTAAGAATATATCACTAAGAATTTCTTTATGATAATTCTTTTTCCTCATAGCCCGTCCACTTGATAAAATTGAGATAGAAATCCACCGTTTTTAGCCTTTTATCGCCACAATACCTCAAGTTTCGAGTTCTGCACAACAAAAACTTAATTAACAAAAATGAATTAAAAGACACAACATACTTAAGGAAAAAACAACCAATCTAGGTCCAATTAGCGGAAAATAAGTGGATATAAAATCCACTTATCACACCCCCAAACTTAAACTGATGCTTGTCCTCAAGCGAAAACAGACTCGACTACCTCTAATGCATGAATGCAACTGATGCAAGGATCCCATAAGCAAAGCAATAACCAACTTAGCAGAGTGCCTCAGAAAATGTGATAAATCCAAATAGAGATCAACTAAATACCCGCATATTAACATTTACAAGTACAGAAACGTGCGTGCGTGCAATACTCATCAGAATTACTCTTAGCACTAGATCAAAACCATACCTATTCCTCGCCAAGACAATCACAAGTTTATAAATAGAATGAACGCTAGACACTTCATAACCTAGAAATACCTCCATCATCATTTGAGTTAGACAGGAATTCATGCTTTATTAACAATTATGATGCATAATACTATACACAACACACATGCTTATTTGACCGTGCAATGGATGAGACCCCAAAAGGCTTATACAATAATACCCATGTAGCGAACGTTAGGTCAGTGGATCCCAGACTATAAAAGCCTTAGGTCACTAGGCACAAAGTCCCCTCGTACTTAATTGCTCGAGTATTAAAGAGCTCACCCTGGCCAATTCTGCATACTCACACTTTCATAAACACTCTTTTTCTTTTTTTTTTATAAATGCAATCTGGAATGAGAATTCTCAATTCCAACCCTAGACTACTCATATAAATATGAGCTGGCTACTAGCCAATTGACACCTATCCATTATTAACAATTTCACATAAACTAGCATGAACCCTGGTTTCCCCCAAAATTATATTTAGTGATTCTACGCTATCAAGGGAATAAAGAAAATTCCAAATATAATCAGGTGATTAAATTTCAACAACCAAACAAGCATGATCTTAACCTAGCCCCAAAAGCAAATGATGAGTTGTGTAAGATTGTGTTTCTGCAACATGCACGTCAATTCATGAGTATTTAAATCAGCCTTCTATCCATCATTATCACACTCAAATTCATCATTGACTACTAAACGGAACCACCAAGCGCTACAGGATCAAGGAAAATATGATATGCAACTAATCATGAATTTTTTTTTTCTTTGCAAAATATGAATTATATGAAATTAAACTAGCATGATGTATTATGAACTACATAAAACTATATGCAATGCTATGACTCGATTAATGAAATATCCTAAATCACCCCCAAACTTAAAATATTCAATGTCCTCATTGAAGGTATAGATAAAGGATAAAAGAGAACTCCCCTAACTATCGGCATCGTTGCCCTCCTCGGGCAGTGAATCAGGAGGTGGAAATGAGCTCCAACTTGAGGCTAATCCTGCAACTCGCCAATGGCCTGCAAACTGAACAAAATCACACAAAATCAAACCACACATAAAAACACCAAACCTATGGGTTGCCTCCCATGAAGCGCTGTCGTTAACGTCATTTAGCCGGACGTTCCTTCTGTAACTCGATCATGCTGGGGCAAGAAAAGTGGTGAATTCATCACGGTTCACCGTACCCCCAAGATAATGCTTAAGCCTCTGCCCATTCACCTTAAAAAACTGATCAGGTGACTTATCAAAAATTTCCACTGCACCATGCGAAAACACTGTTTTAACCGTGAACGGACCTGACCACCTTGACTTGAGCTTTCCAGGAAAAAGTCTTAGCCGAGAGTTTAAAAGCAGAACCATTTGACCCGGTACAAATGTCTTATGTACCAACCTTCTATCATGCCATCTCTTGACCTTTTCCTTGTACAACTTGTTATTCTCATAAGCCTGTAGACGAAACTCCTTAAGTTCATTAAGTTGAAGCATTCGCTTTTCACCAGCAGCCGATATGTCAAGGTTCAATTTCTTCAAAGCCCAATACGCCTTGTGTTCTAGTTCAGCAGGCAGATGACAAGCCTTACCATACACAAGCTGAAAAGGTGACATACCCAATGGCGTCTTGTACGCTGTTCTGTATGCCCAAACAGCTTCGTCTAGCTTCAAGGACCAATCTTTCCTTGAAGGATTCACCACCTTTTCCAAAATCCGCTTGATTTCCCTGTTGGAGACTTCTGCCTGACCATTAGTTTGAGGATGATACGCTGTTGCAACCTGATGTGTCACACGGTACCTTGCCATTAATGCAGTGAATTTCTGATTGCAAAAATGTGTCCCCTCATCACTGATTATTGCTCGTGGAGTTCCGAAATGGGTAAATATGTTCTTGTGCAGAAAGTTTATCACCACTTTAGCATCGTTTGTAGGCAGAGCTTTGACTTCTACCCATTTGGACACATAGTCTACCGCTAGCAGGATGTACTGGTTATTGCACGATGAGACAAATGGTCCCATGAAATCTATCCCCCAGACATCGAAAATCTCAACTTCAAGAAGCATGTTGAGAGGCATCTCATTCCTCTTGGAGATATTTCCAACCCGTTGACAGCGGTCACATCCCAATACAAATTGATGAGAATCTTTAAACAAGGTTGGCCAGAAGAATCCTGCCTGAAGTACTCGAGCCGCGGTCTTCTCTCCACCATAATGACCACCGTATGTGGTAGAGTGGCAATCTCGCAAAATCTCCTCCGTTTCATTGTAAGGAATGCATCTCCTGATAATCTGATATGCTCCCTACCTGAACAAGAATGGTTCATCCCATCGATACCACTTCACATCATGCAAAAACTTCTTCTTTTGGGCATAAGAGAATTCTGACGGAATGACGTTGCTCACTAGATAATTCACAATATCTCCAAACCATGGCACTTCTCCGTGCACTACGAACAACTGCTCATCTGGGAATGATTCATTGATTAGCGTCTTATCCTTACCATGCTCCTCCAACCGTGATAGATGATCGGCTACCTGATTTTCTATCCCCTTCCTGTCTTTTATTTCAAGCTCAAATTCTTGCAGCAGAAGAACCCAACGAATCAATCATGATTTAGACTCTTTTTTTGAAAATAGATACCTAATGGCTGCATGATCAGTGTAGACTGTCACCTTCGTCCCAAGCAAATAGGACCTGAATTTCTCAAAACCATAGACAACTGCCAAAAGTTCTTTCTCCGTAGTGGTGTAATTTAGCTGTGCATCGTTAAGGGTTTTACTAGCATAGTAAACCACATGAAAAACATTTTTCTTTCGCTGACCAAGCACAGCTCCCACGGCAAAATCGCTAGCGTCGCACATTAGCTCGAATGGCTCTTCCCAATTAGGTGCTGTAATAATCGGGGCTGATGTCAACTTCTTCTTCAATAGCTCGAAAGCAGCCAAGCAACCATCATCGAACTTGAAAGGTTTGTCTTTCTCCAGCAAATTGCACAATGGCTTAGAAATTTTGGAGAAGTCTTGTATTAATCGTCGATAGAAACCTGCATGTCCAAGAAAGCTACGGATTCCTTTAACTGAGATTGGAGGAGGCAGTCGTTCAATAGTCTCTACCTTTGCCTTATCCACCTCGAGCCCTTTACTAGATACCTTGTGCCCAAGAATGATTCCTTCTTGCACCATGAAATGACATTTCTCCCAATTGAGCACCAGATTAGTCTCAACACATCTTTTCAGCACTAGGCTCAGGTTGTGCAAGCACTCATCGTACGAAGTTCCAAAAACTGAAAAATCATCCATGAAAACCTCCACATTTATTCCAATCATGTCAGAGAATATGGCCATCATGCATCTCTGAAAGGTAGTTGGTGCACCACAGAGCCCGAAAGAAACTCGTCGAAAAGCAAAAGTGCCAAAAGGACAAGTGAATGTGGTCTTCTCCTGATCTTCGGGGGCGATACAGATCTGATTGTAACCTGAATAACCATCAAGAAGGCAATAATACTCATGGCCAGCCAGCCTGTCCAGCATTTGATCGATGAATGGAAGAGGAAAATGATCTTTTCTGGTGGCCTTGTTCAACTTGCGATAGTCCATGCATATTCTCCATCCTGTGACTGTCCGAGTAGGAATGAGCTCATTCTTCTCATTGGTTACAACTGTCATGCCTCCTTTTTTGGGCACACACTGAACTGGACTCACCCAAGAACTATCTGAAATAGGGTAGATGATACCAGCATCCAACCACTTAAGAATCTCTTTCTTCACCACCTCCTTCATAATAGGATTAAGTCTTCGCTGATGCTCAACAGTAGGTTTACTTCCTTCCTCTAGCAGAATTTTGTGCATGCAATACGAAGGGCTGATTCCCTTGATATCTGCTATGGTCCATCCAATGGCTGATTTGAATTCTCTCAGAATTCGCAGAAGCTTATCTTCCTCACTCCCTGATAGATTAGAAGCAATAATAACAGGTAATGTAGATGCATCACCCAGAAACGCATACCGCAAGTGGTCCGGCAATGGTTTGAGTTCAAGCATAGGAGCTTCTTCAATAGATGGCTTTAGACGATCCTGAGAATTTTTTAGTTCTGCTAATCCAAGAGACTCAAATGGCATATCAAATCTTCTCTTCCAAGGAGATGAATTTAATTGCTGAAGTTGTTTTGATCCTTCTTCATCTTCCACCTCAGAATCCCCTATCAAGGCTCTCTCCAAGGGGTCTGTTAATAACATCTGCTCAAGCTCCGTTCTAACTGTAGAATCTACCAAGTCAACTTTAAAACACTCCTCTTCAGATGGAAGCTTCATTGCTTTGAACACATTAAAAGTGATGTTTTGGTCTTGCACCCTCATTGTGAGTTCACCTTTCTGGACATCAATCAACGTCCGACCTGTAGCTAAGAATGGTCTCCCCAAGATAATGGGAATCTTCTTATCCTCCTCGAAATCTAGAATAACAAAGTCAGCTGGGAAGATGAGCTTATCCACTTTTACCAAGACATCTTCCACTATTCCTCTTGGATACGTAACTGACCGGTCTGCTAGCTTTAAGGAGATATTTGTGGGTTTTGGATCAGGTAGACCAAGTTGCATGAAAACCGACAATGGCATCAGATTGATGCTAGCTCCCAAGTCACACAATCACTTTTCAAAAGATAGATTACCAATAGTACATGGTATGGTGAAGCTTCCAGGATCCTTGAGCTTCGGAGGCAGTTTCTGTTGGAGGATGGCGCTGCATTCTTCTGTTAAGGTAACAGTTTCTAATTCCTCAAGTTTCAGCTTCCTTGATAGAATACCCTTCATAAACTTAGCATAACTCGGCATCTGCTCCAATGCTTCTGCAAAAGGTATATTAATATGTAGCTTCTTGAATACCTCTAAGAATTTAGCAAACTGCTTATCCAATTTCTGCTTCTGGAGTCTCTGCGGATATGGTGGAGGTGGGTAGATTTCTGTGTTTGCAGTTTTATGCTCCTGGGATGCTTTCTCAGATGGCCTGTTGACCTCCTCCGGTTCGCTGATGCTGATGTCTGGCTTCAAGGTCTTCGTTTGCTCCTCGGTCGCGGAGTGGTTGCCCTGTGCCTCTACCTCTTCAACTTCTTGGGCCTTTGTGATTTTTCCAGATCTTAAGGTGATAGCTTTGACTTGCTCTTTGCCGTCCCTTTTCCCAGGGTTTGTTTCTGTGTCGCTAGGTAGAACTCCTTGCGGCCTGTTGAGTAAGGCGTTTGCTATTTGGCCAATTTGGTTTTCCAGAGTTTTAAGAGATACAGCCTGGCTCTTACACATCAATCTTAGTTCTTCCAATTCTGATTTCTCAGCAGACTGTTGGCCTGGACCTGCAAAATATTGCTGATTAAATCCCGGAGGTTGAGATTGTTTCGGGGCGTACTGATTTTGAAGTTGATGCCCCTACTGTTGATATAGTCCTGAGGGATTGTATGGTCTGGCCCCATATTGCTGCTTTTGGGTTTGATGGTATGGTTGTTGTTGATATGGGTGTGGTTGATATGGTGGTTGGGCTTGATATGGTTGCGGTGGTGGTTGCAATCCATTGTTATTGTTGCTCCAGCTGAAGTTAGGATGGTTTCTGTTGTTGGGTTGGTAAGTGTTTGGGACCAGATGCTGCTACTTTTGAAAATTGCTCACAAAGTGCACTGATTCATTGGAAATTGCACATTGATTCGTTTCATGTTTACCGGCACATAGCTCACAAACACTTGCTACTTGTTGTACCCCATAGTTTGTCAAAGAATCCACCTTCATGTTTAGCGCTTCAAGCTGAGCTGATAGGGATGTGACTGCATCAACCTCGAGGATTCCTGCCACCTTGTGTTGAGGCATCCTCTGTGTCGGATTCTGATACTCATTAGCCGCCATCATTTCAATTATCTCGTAGGCAGCTTCATAACTTTTAGCCCATAATGCTCCTCCTGAAGCTGCATCCACAATAGGTCTTGATTGCCATCCCAATCCATTATAGAAACAATTTATGACCATCCAGTTGGGCATGCCATGATGAGGGCATTTTCTTAGCATCTCCTTGTAGCGTTCCCAAGCTTCACATAAAGATTCCCCCGCCTGTTGTGTGAACTGAGCAATAGCATTCCTTATGGCAGCTGTTTTTGCCATGGGATAGAATTTAGTGAGGAACTTTTGAGCGAGTTCCTCCCATGTTGTTATCGAGCCAGCTGGGAGAGAGTGCAACCATCCTTTAGCTTTGTCCCGCAGAGAAAATGGAAAGAGTCTCAACCTTACTGCATCATCTGACACGTTGTTGAATTTGAATGTGTCACAAATCTCTATGAAGTTTCGGATATGCATATTTGGATCTTCCGTTGGCGTTCCCCCGAACTAGACAGAGTTTTGTACCATCTGGATTGTGCCAGGTTTGATTTCAAATGTGTTGGCTGCAATGGCTGGCCTGACTATGCTTGACTGGATGTCATTGATTTTCGGTTGAGAATAGTCCATCAATGTCTTGGGCACATCATCCGCCATTTCTAATGCTTCTTCCAGCTTTATTACGGCTCTTGATTTAATAGCTTGGGCACGCGTTAGCATAAACAACTCAAGATCCTTATACTGGCAGAGCAAGAAAACACGACGTTAGAAAAAAAAAATATTCAAGTCAGTTAAGTTTAACCTCCATTGATGTTAAACACAAATTCTGAAAATAACACCGAAGTCCCCGGCAGCGGTGCCAAAAACTTGTTGGTTCGAAAACTAACTGCGCAAGTGTACGCGGTCACAAGTAATATAATAAATTCGTTCCCACAGAGACTTGGTGTTTGTTCAGAAATAATATTTAAGCAACGACGTATGATTAAACAACAAACTGCTTGAATAAATATCAAAAGGGGGTATTTTTCTATTATTCTAATTGATTAATTAAATTTTTAATATTAAATAATTCGAACTAATTAATTTAATTAAATGAAAATTTATATGTGAGAAAAAACATGGGATTCTAATTTCATTATTTATTCATTTAGAATTGATGCCTTAATTTCAAAGTAATTTTGATAATTTACGAAAGCTAGTCGGGAACACGAAAATAACATAAGCGCCTTTCAGTCTTAACTTATATCAAACCACACAAACATCCACTTAAAAAGGTAGAAGTCGCGAGGACACCTTTTATGTTTAGACCCTATATGTCTATAAGATTTGAAAACATAATTGGTTTACGAATAAATTCCTTTATTATGACTACATAGGGTGATGTGAAAAAATCCTATCACTTATCGTAAATGTACATGACAATTACGAACCTATGCTAACATGGCAAATTCTAAATTCCTAAATCCACTTTCGCATTCATTAGGAATTAATAATTTAGACGTTAGCTAAGCATCTAATAAATTAAGCGCAACCACATTAGGCAATCTGAATTTTTATCATAATACAAATTATTAAGGCATCGAATTACTAAATTACGTAAATAAATCCATTAGAATCCCATGACGGCGATTAGTTCATAATTAAACGAATCGTCATCATGGGATTAATTGAAATAATAATAATAATAATAATAATAATAATAATAATAATAATAATAATAATAATAATAATAATAATAATAACAACAACAACAACAACAATAATAAAACTAAATTAAAAATTACGATAAATTAAATATGAAAATTACAAGAGTTAGAAAGTAGAACCGAAATAGCTTCCAATGAAAGGAAAGAGCGCTCCTAATAATCCCCGTAAATTCTTCAACCAAAATAACAATTATACTAAAATTACAGAAAATTTAAGTGTATAAAAAAAAAAATTACAAAGGAAACTACTAAATTTTATAGAGCAAAGGAGAGAATTAAGTTGAGAGGTCTGTTGAAACCTATGTAGAACACCTCTATTTATAGCAAAATTTATTAAACTATGCAGCAATAAACAATCCAACCGAAAGAAAAATATAGCACAATAGCACAGTGCGGTTGGTGATGCCACTATATTTACAAAAACTGACCCAGCCGACAAGAAAATCCCAGACGCATGAAGGGGGAGTGCATGACACGCGCGTCTTTTTGCTGCTAGAATCCTGGCGCGTGTACAACACGCTCTCCCAAGGCGCGTGGTCTTGTAGACTTCGGAAGATACATGGCAGACCACTAACTTTGCTTTCCAATTCTTTTGCTTTTGTTTTTGTTGTTTTTTTTTTCTTTAACAAATGCTAAAGTTGCCGACCAGCACACATATTTCCTATCTGTTGACTTTTATTACATAAATCCATAATTCGTGGCTTAACAAATATGGGCTCTATAGAATTGCTTTTTATCCCCCACATCTTATAATCTTTAATTAATAAATAATTAATTTAATTTAAAAATTATAAAAATAAATATCTAATATTATTAGATATTTATAAATATAATTTTCTAATTAAATAAAATATTTATTAATATAAATAATTCCTTAAATCCTAAGTTGCGGTATTTTGAGGGTCAGAAACCGGACTCCTTTTGCTTAACGAAAAATATATTAATTCCAACCGGGGTTTTCTCTTTAAGAATATATCACTTTCCATCTTTTTGTGATAATTCTATTTTCTCATTGCTCGTCCTGGCGCAAATTACGGTCTCTTGAGGATCTGAAACCAGACTCTTTTTGCTTGGAAAAAATATATCAATTCCAACCGGGATTTTCTCTTTAAGAATATATCACTAAGAATTTCTTTATGATAATTCTTTTTCCTCATAGCCCGTCCACTTGATAAAATTGAGATAGAAATCCACCGTTTTTAGCCTTTTATCGCCACAATACCTCAAGTTGCGAGTTCTGCACAACAAAAACTTAATTAACAAAATGAATTAAAAGACACAACATACTTAAGGAAAAAACAACCAATCTAGGTCCAATTAGCGGAAAATAAGTGGATATAAAATCCACTTATCAGGGATCCAAGATGACGTCCCGTGGTGCATGCTTTTTGCTGATGACATTGTGTTAGTGGCGGAGTCGAGGGGGGGTGGTGAATGCAAAGTTGGAATTATGGATATCTAATTTGAATTCCCAGGGCTTGCGTGTGAGCCGATCTAAGACCGAGTATCTCTAGTGTAACTTCAGTGGTGAGTCCATCGAGGAAGGGGTTGAGGTGAGGATTGAAGATCAGATTGTTCCTCGCACGGACAAGTTCAAGTATTTGGGTTCTATTATTCAGAAGGAAGGAGAGGTGGAGGGTGACGTAACCCATCGTATCAAGGCTGGGTGGCTAAGATGGAGAGCAGCGTCAGGAGTGCTGTGTGACAGGAAAGTCCCTTTAAAATTGAAGGGTAAATTCTATAGAGCAGCAATCAGACCTGCGATGTTGTATGGTTCGGAATGTTGGGTGGGGAAGAAGGCGCTGGAGAGCAAGTTGGAAGCGGCTGAAATGAGGATGTTGCGTTGGTCGTGTGGGCGCTCTATGCTGGATAGAATACCGAATGTTGTTTTCCAGAATGAGTTAGAAGTTGCGTTGGTCTGATATGCAGCGTGCAGATTGTCTGACTAAAGCTTTGGCGACTGTTAAGTTTGAACAGATGAGAAGCCTTCTTGGTGTTAAGGAGTTGAGCAGACATGTTTGAGATTAAGGGGGGAATTGTTGGTTTTGTAATCTCAAATTCTAGTCGTTGCAGTGTGTCAAGTAGGTCAGTTGCTTTGTGTCTTAGGTTGTGTCCATGACTTGGTCGTGGAGAGTTTTTAGGAAAGTTGAATAAGCAAGGTAGTTGAGGTAGTGTAGGAGTATTATCAGCTGCTGTCCTAGTTTTTAGCCTTTTAGTTGTAGTAGTTCAGCTATTTATAGCTCTTTTGTATTCGTTGGAAAATAAGCAATGCAATCAAACGTTTTTGCATAATTTCTGTTTTGCTTTTATCAGTTTTATAGAACCAAACGTTTATATATATATACAACAATTACTTTGTCCATCACCCCCTTGGAGCTATGACTTATGAGTATGTGTACTTCATCTTTCCAGTGCTTGAAGTTAAGAATTTTGTTTCTATTTGTATAATATAGGTGGAGCTTTCAAAACGTCTGGTATCCTGCTCTTTTGCTGATCGCAGTTTTTTCTCAAATTCTGGAACAGAAGCAAATGAAGCTGCAATTAAATTTGCTCGGAGATTCCAGCGGTTTTCCCACCCCGATAAGACGCATCCACCCTCTGATTTTATTTCATTTAGTAACAGCTTTCATGGTAGGACTATGGGTGCTCTTGCGCTGACTAGCAAAGATCATTACAGGACACCTTTTCAACCTGTTATGCCTGGAGTTACGTTCTTAGAGTATGGTGATATCCAAGCTGCAACAGCACTTATCCAGTCTGGCAACATTGCTGCAGTCTTTGTGGAACCCATTCAGGGTGAGGGTGGTATTTACAGTGCAACGAAGGACTTCTTACAATCTCTGCGCTCTGCATGTGATGCGGCTGGATCTTTGCTAGTCTTTGATGAGGTACAACTTCTCTGCAATATATTGGTGTTTGCATTTGATTGCCACTTCCTGAGGATGTGATGTCCAAGTTACATAATGTTTTTTTTCACATTTTTCCTGTCTTGGTACATATCTTGTTCAACGATATGATTTGCATGATATACCTAAATACATTATAATTCACGACATGTAACATGTTTATGAGCAGGTGATTCAATAACAGTCCCTAAGTTTTGTTAAAAAAACTAAAAAAATTTGCACATGTACAAGTAGTTAAGTATTAAGGTTGTGGGTAATTGGCTTGTCAGCATATTAAGTAGTACTCTGTAGTGGGATCGGCAAGTAATGATTCAGCATATTTGTTCATAATTAATCACCACATGATGGAGGTATGGTGAAAGGTATTGCTGGTATCTGGACATCTTATACTCTTAATCTCTTATAGCCCTTCTTACTACCGCCCCCCCTGTTTTGCAAACAGCATGACCTTCACTAGTGTCACTGCTCATGTTTCATTTACTAAAATATCAGTTAAGGGTTACCTTGTAGAGATAATTTCATTGAATTGTTAAACCTTTATTTCTAGATTTCTTTCATAAGTTCGGGGATTATATTGAGATAGTGGAAAATAATTTTAAGAATCATATTGGCTAGGAAAATTTTGTCTCCTGAAGCATCTTCGTTCATAAAATATAAGGAGAAGAAATATGTAAAGAGAGGAATATTCTTCACACTATCTATTATCTAAGTATCTTGTCTACAGTGCTAAATTTTAGCAAACATGGATCTTACAAGAGAAATGTTGCTAGAAAACAAGTGTGCTAGAGAAAATGCCGTTGGTTTGGTTTCAATTTTAATATAGCGCTACTCTTTAAAGAATTATAGTGAATAAACTAAAGCTTTAAGCTGACTTCTAAACAAGTAGATTGTATGGGACACATATATGGGCATTTCTCACTATTTATTCTGGTAGAAAATTTGATGGATCGTATAGACCACAATACGATGCCAATTTCTAACCATTAAATGTGCAAGTATAATACTGTAAAGTTATAACTCATGAACACCTTGTTTTAAGGATTACCAACTTGATTAGTTAATGTTTCTTGCATATCTCGTCATAGGTTCAATGTGGCTTGGGCCGAACTGGTTATCTTTCGGCACACGAAGACTACAACGTATTCCTGATATTATGACTCTTGCAAAGCCTCTCGCTGGAGGTCTACCCATCGGTGCTGTACTGGTTACTGAAGAAGTTGCTGAGGCTATAAACTATGGAGATCATGGTAGCACTTTTTCCGGTGGACCGCTTGTTTCCAACGCTGCAAACGCAGTTCTGGATAAAATATCAAATACAAGTTTTCTGGCCAACGTAGCCAGTAAAGGTCAGTACTTCATGAAACTTTTGTTACAAAAATTAGGAGGGAACTCCCACGTCAAAGAAGTACGAGGTTTGGGGCTTATCATTGGTATAGAGTTGGATGTACCTGCTGCACCACTTGTAGATGCATGCCTGCATTCTGGTCTTTTAATATTAACTGCTGGAAAAGGAAATGTTGTGAGGCTTGTACCACCATTGATAATATCCGAGGAAGAACTGGAACATGCTGCTGAGGTTTTAATAGAGGTGCAGTCAACACAGGGTCAACAAGAATAAGTGACAAGGTCACATTAGTAATTCTAGGGGTGTTATCAAGGGCATCTTAGACATTGTACCTAATATTCTGTTATAGAATTAGTTACAATCTATATAGTCTAAATTGTAACAGAATGAACACTTGAGCTTGTATGCTATATTCTAAAGAGATGAGATCTTTTCTTCTTGTTCAAGATTGTAATCACTCTGTTAATTTCTTTATGGTATCAGAGCCGTGATTGTAAATGATCTTGAATTCGTTGATATCTTACTCTTGTAGATAGAATATGAAGTGATAAAACGCTAAGATTGCTGCAGATTGATGCTTGATTTCTGAAAATTGAAGCTTTGTCAATGGTGTTTTGTAATTGATTGACGAGTTAGAGCTTGATTTCTGTAAATTGAAGCGTATCTATGGCAGCTGGAAGTAGATTTTCGTTTGCGGATATGCAAAATCCGTTGTTCTTGCATCCAAGTGATGGACCGATGTCTGTAAGTGTTGCGAAACTGCAAGGTGCAGAAGATTATCGCACACGGAGATGATCGATCGAGATTCAATTAGCATCAGAGAGGAAATTAGGGTTCGTGACTGGAACAGAAGTGCAAAGTACAACTGAGGCAACAGATGCTTTGCAATGGGATACGTGCAATAATATGGTAATTTCCTGGCTGCATAATAACATCTGTGATTCTATTAAGGAATCAATCTTGTTTATCAATTCTGCTGCTGATGTCTGGAAGTTGTTAGAACAGCGTTTTCAATTAACAAACGGATCTCGAAAGTATAAATTGAATAAGGATTTGTTTAGTATAAAACATAACGGATCGACACTTGTAGAATATTATACATCTGTAAGTACGATCTGGGAGGAAATTGATGCTATGAATGTGTTACCTGTAATTGGAACACTAACTAATGAAGTTACAGCGTTTTTGACTGCTCTAGAGGTTCAGAAACAAGAATTACGTTTGTTTCAATTCTTGAATGGACTGGATGAATGTTATGCTTCACAACGAAGTCAAATTTTGATGTCAGTACCTTTACCAACTGTGGCTATGGCTTGTTCTGTGAATCAACAAGAGGAATCACAAAAAGCAGCTCTTAATGAAAATCAAGTTCATGAGTCAGTTGCTATGTATAGCAAAGTTCACAATTCTGCTGATAAAATTGTTGGAGGATGTCCAGAGTGTGGCGGGAAAGGTCATGGTCGTGAGGATTGTTGGAGAATAATTGGATATCCAAAATGGCATAGTAAACATAAGAGAGTTGGAAATAGTTCTCAGAAGGGAGGATTTGCTTCTGGAAGTGGAGGTTCAGGAAATTGGAATCAAAATAGAGGCAACAAGATGGCAAATATTGCACAAAGTTGTGATTATAGTCAAGGAAATGAAACTGTTGATGATAATATTGTCTTAACAACAAGACAATTAGAGCAAATATTGAAGATGTTGCCATCAAGGAATTACAGAGGTGGTGATAGTAAATCTGAGGAAGATTTGGATGCTCCTTTCTCTGGGATGGTTTCTTTTTCTGGAATGGTGCTCTGTAATAATGTACAGAGTTCTTCAAACGAATGGATAGTGGATTCTGGCGCCACTGATCACATGACATCAACATTGTCTTTGTTGTCAAATGTCAATAAAGCTTCATCACAGTGTACTATTAAACTACCTACAGGAGATAATGTTCTAATCTCTCATACTGGTGATTTACAACTTGAAAATGGACTGAAATTGTTGGGAGTATTGCATGTACCAAAGTTTAATCACAACTTACTCTCTATACGAAAGTTGGCTCAAGACAATGAATGTAACATCATGTTTCTTCCTGATAAGTGTGTCATTTAGAATACTCTCTCAAATACAGTTCAAGGAATAGGAGTTCTTAAGAATGGATTGTACTATCTGAATAACAGTGCTGAAACAGTGTGTAATAATTCTTCTTATCGGGCAACTGAATGTCAAAGTTCAAAAGAGACTTATGAGACTTGGCACAACAGACTTGGACATGCTCCAGCTGCAAAGATTAGACTCATTCCTCAATTGAAAGCTAAAGTTGAATATGAGAAAAATAAGGTTTGTTTGACATGTCCAATGGCCAGGTTCACTCAACTTCCTTTTGCACTTAGTTCTTCACATGCAAATTCATCCTTTGATTTAATTCATGCTGATATATGGGGACCATACAGAGTGTGTACACGAGCTAAGTATAGATATTTTGTGACTTTAGTTGATGATTGTACAAGGATGGTCTGGGTTTATCTGTTGCAAGCTAAGTCTGAGTTTCTGTCTGTGTTTAAATCTTTTGTCAAGTATGCTGATACTCAATTTTCTTAGAAGATTAAAATCTTGAGAACTGATAATGCACTGGAATTCAAAGATAATGCCTGCTTACAGTTTTACAACTCTACTGGAATGTTACATCAAACATCATGTGTGTACAAGCCTCAACAAAATGCTAGAGTTGAACGTCGACATAGGTATATCTTGGAAATGGCTAGAGTTCTGAAATTTCAGTCAAGGCTTCCTATAGAGCATTGGGGAGAATGTGTGCTTACTGCTGTGTATATAATGAATAGGTTACCTTCATATGTCTTACATAATTTGTCACCATATGAAGCTATTTTTGAGCAACCCCCAGATTATTCTGTGTTTAAGGCATTTGGTTGCTTAGCTTTTGCTACTTCAACCATGGTAACTACTGATAAATTTCACAACAGAGGGATTCCTTGTGTTTTTATTGGATATCCAACAACACAAAAGGGATTCAGGTTACTTAATCTTACAGACAAATCAATCTTGGTGTCTAGAGATGTGATATTTCAAGAAACTGTGTTTCCATATAATTCGGCTACTGGACATTCAAGTTATCTTCAGCCATTGCCTTTATCAATGCCAAATGCTGTTTATACAGAGTGGGATGACTTGTATACTTCACAGAGAACTGAGCATTCTGATAATGCACATTCTAACACTGAGCAGTCTGGTGATTCACAATCTGGTGATTTTCAGTCGGGTAATTCACAATCTACTGATACACCTCTAAGAAAATCTACTAGAGTCAGAACAGATCCAGCCTGGATGAAGGATTATGCATCAAACTTTGCTCAACAAGAATTTTCAGCTGTGATTGATAAAAGTGTAACATCTCAGTTTTCTTGTTTCTTGACATCACTTACAACTGCAGCTGATCCTACCTCATTTAAACAAGCTGTCCAACATCAACATTGGATTGATGCCATGAATTGTGAATTAGATGCTCTCGAAAGAAATGGAACCTGGCAACTTACTACATTGCCACCTGGAAAACAAGCTATAGGGTGTCAATGGTTGTACAAAACTAAATTTAAACCAGATGGCACTATTGATCGTTTCAAAAGCAGATTGGTGATTTTGGGATGCAAACAAAAACAAGGAATAGATTTTGGAGAAACGTTTGCTCCAGTTGCAAAAATGGCTACTATACGACTCTTTTGGCTGTGGCTGCTGTAAAAAATTGGATTGTTATTCAGGTGGATGTTACAAATGCCTTCTTACATGGTGATTTAGATGAGGAGGTGTATATGGCACTCCCACAAGGTTATACTGGTATGGGCAGTCGAATTGGAGGGACTATGAATTCAGTTTCTGCAGATATAGCTATTCCTACTGGTACTAGATTGGTGTGTAAGTTGATAAAGAGTTTGTATGGACTGAGGCAAGCACCTCGATGCTGGTTTAGCAAGCTTACAACAACTCTGAAACAGGCTGGTTATCAACAGTCTAGAGCTGATTATAGTTTATTGACAAAGGTGGAAAACAACAAGATAATTTTGATTTTGGTGTATGTGGATGATTTGTTGATTGCAGGTGATTCTCTTACAAACATTGATGGTCTTAAAATCATGCTGTCTAAAAATTTCCACATGAAGGATCTTGGAGATGTAAATTACTTTCTTGGTCTTGAAGTTCATAGATCTCCAGATGGCTTTTTTCTTTCACAGAAGAAGTATGTGATGGATTTACTGAAGGAATATCATATGGTGGGGGTCAAACCAAGTAAACTACCAATGCAAACAAAGGTAAAGTTGAGTCCAGATAAAGGTGCTATTCTACAGGAACAACAGCCATATCAACGTCTCTTAGGTAAATTGATTTACCTCACTGTGACACGACCAGATATTGTGTATCCAGTACATGTACTTACACAGTATATGCAAGCTCCAACTTCTGAACACATGCAGGCAGCTAAGAAACTTCTGAGGTATTTAGCTGGCAATCCTGGCCAGGGTATTTTGCTTTCTAGCAAGTCAGTTTCTCAGCTCACAGCATATTGTGATTCTGACTGGGCTAGCTGTGTGTTTTCTCGAAAGTCAACCTCAGGGTATTGTGTTTTGCTTGGAGATTCTCCTATTTCTTGGAAAACCAAGAAACAATCAGTAGTTGCTAGGTCTAGTGAAGAGTCTGAGTATCGTGCTATGGCACTGGCAAGTTGTGAAATTACTTGGCTCAGTACTTTACTTAAAGATATGGGATTACACGAGCTACCTCCTACAGTTTTGAATTGTGACAATCAGGCTGCTCTTGCCATTGCTGCAAATCCAGTACTACATGAACGTACTAAACATGTGGAGATTGATTGTCACTTTATTCGTGACAAGGTAGCTGCTGGTGACATTGTTACAAGACATGTACCTTCCTATGCTCAGATTGCAGACATATTTACCAAGCAGCTCACATCTTCTCAGCACAACTATCTACTACACAAACTTGGTGTTTCGTCTACTGTTGTTTCTGCTGCTCACACCATGTTTGAGGGGGAGTAATAGAGGTGTAGTCAACACAGGGTCAACAAGAATAAGTGACAAGGTCACATTAGTAATTCTAGGGGTGTTATCAAGGGCATTTTAGACATTGTACCTAATATTCTGTTATAGAATTAGTTACGATCTATATAGTCTAAATTGTAACAGAATGAACACTTGAGCTTGTATGCTATATTCTAAAGAGATGAGATCTTTTCTTCTTGTTCAAGATTGTAATCACTCTGTTAATTTCTTTAGGTTTTGCTTAAATGTCTACCAGCTCTCGATTAGATTATCCTGTAATAGCCGAGTTCATTAAGATTGATACAAATCTTTAACATCATTAAATGTCATAAATATTACTCCCTCCGTCCCAAGGAGTTGTTTACATTTGCTTTTTGCACGGAAACCAAGATAGTGGGTGTAATATTGTTAAAATAAGTGAGTTAGTGGGTGTAATAGTGATTTTATTGTTAAAATAAGTGAGTTAGTGGGTATAATAGTGTAAAGTGTTGAAAAAGTGGAGCGAAGTAGTGGATGTAATAAAGTATTTTATTGTTAAAAGTTACTATTTTAGGAAACGTAAAGAATTGGTTGGAACATCCCAAAAAGGAAAGTGTAAAGAAATGGATGGGACAGAGGGAGTACATCTTTAGATTGACATGTATTATAGTGGATACTAGAACCTTAGGAAGGTTAACCTATAAAAATTCACTTGTAACCTTAGGATGTGTCCAATATTTTAAATTTCTGAAGAACTTGGTCTTGGTCCTACAACATAATGATACATTTTAAATTTTTAGAGAAATTGGTCCTATTACATAATAATGTTTGGCAAACTGAGAAATGCACTTATTTGGGTTGAAAGCCCATTTGCAATACTCCTGGACTCCTGGACTGTTTGGCAAATAAATGGAACGCTTTTCCTATAGTTGAACGTCCATAAGTTGAACTCAGTTGTACTTCTCACTTATTTTAGGAGTCACTTTTTTTTCCTCCCTTGCGACTAACATATGAAAACCTGAAACCTGAATTTGCTAAAAACCTAACTGTATTTAAATTTTGTTTTAAATTTTACTATCCATGTATTATAATTTTTGTATTAAGAATTATTTTTTTTTAAATAATTATTTTAAATTATAAGTTAAAATTAATTCTTTCTAAAAATATTATTTCAACAAATTTATACTATATTATTATAAGCAAAATAGGGTGTATATAGTTGATTATCGGTTTGGTACCGCATAGTTGATAAATATAATGTTATCGTTAAATTTTGCGCAACCACATATATAACTTAAGTCGTATTTTTGAAAAAAAAATTGAAAACATGGATATTTTTAAAAATTTCCCAAAATATAATTAGTAGGATAAAAAAAAATTTAATTAGTCTAGGACATCTATACTATACTATTATAAGCGAAACAGGGTATAATTGGTTGGTCGGTTAGTCGGTAGACCTTTCCAAATTCCAAAAAATAAAAAATAAATTAAAATGCATATAAAATTTTATTTTACAAAAAATAAACTACATATTTAACTTAATAACAAACTCTTTAATTATTATATATTTATTAACAAATTTACAACAAATTATAAATCAACAAAGTAAAGACAATCTAAAACTATATAATAAACAATAAAATTTTAACATATATTCAACAATCAAGTGAAAACTGTCAAATTTACTCTCAATTGTTTATATATTTAGAAAAACTTAACATATTTAACCCTTAATTTGTTTCATCAACATAAATGAAACTGGAAGAGAGAGTATGTAATTTTTTAAAAATAAAAAATCACATATTTTATAGAATTATAAATGTTTTCAATTATGTCTTGATTAGAATCATCACCCGCACAAACTTATTTCTACGATTCTTTATTCCATTATTCTAGGTAACAATAAATAAATTTTAAAAATATCTATTGAATTTTAAAATATTTAACAATAAATTTAAAACTAACGTTAAATGATATTTATTTATGTCATGAAATTAAGTATGAAAAATATAATAAATTTAAAATTATTAATATAATTAATTAAAATAAATTAAAATTTTCTATAATATACTATCATAAGCGAAACGGAGTATAATTGTTGTCGGTTAACACCTTCCCAAAAAGTATAGTAACACTTTCCAAAAAATAAAAAATAAGTTAAAATGCATATAAAATTTTATTTTGCAAAAAATAAACTACATATTTAACTTAATAACAAACTCTTTAATTATTACATACTATTTCAATTATATTTGAAATAAAATCACATATTTATTAACAAATTTATAAAAAATTATAAATCAACAAAGTAAAGACAATCTAAAACTATATAATAAACAATAAAATTTTAACACATATTTAACAATCAAGTGAAAACTGTCAAACTTACTCTCAATTGTTTATATATTTAGAAAAACTTAACATATTTAATCCTTAATTTGTTTCATCAACATAAATGGAACAAAAGAGAGAGTATGTAATTTTTTAAAAATAAAAAACCACATGTTTTATAAAATTATAAATGTTTTCAATTATGTCTTGATTAGAATCATCTCCCGCACAAATTTATTTCTACGATTCTTTCTTCTATTATTCTAGGTAACAATAAATAGATTTTAAAAATATCTATTGAATTTTAAAATATTTAACAATAAATTTAAAACTAACGTTAAATGAGATTTATTTATGTCATGAAATTAAGTATGAAAAATATATAAATTTAAAATTATTAATATAATTAATTAAAATAAACTAAAATTTTCTATTAATCAAATAATTAATATATTAATTAATTAATAATAATAATAATAGATAATAGCCCGTGTTTTGTACGGATTAGTTGGTTAACGCCTTCCAAAAAAATTGTTAACACCTTCCTAAAAATATCAAGTTAAAAAAATTATATTAAAAATATAACTGAAAGAGCATGTAGTTGAATTTCAGTTGAGAGTATTTGTATAAATTATATGTTTTATTTTATTTTAAGTAAGTTATAGTATATATTTTAATTATTTTTTTAGAAGTGCGAATAAGTTTTTTAGAAAGGTTTTAACTAACCAACCAATTATACCATATTTTCCTTATAAAGTATAGTACATATAGATAGTATATTTATTTTTCTTTTATTTTTCCTTTTTTTAATTTGTTTACTTATTAATAAATTTTTATATTGAAATTGTTTATAGTGATTTTAAAAGATATTGGTTCTCAAAATAGTCTGAAGAGAAGTTGGGTGTTGGTGGAAAATTCTAATGGAAATATAATCGAAATATTTTTTTAATTTTAATTTAAATTAAATACATTTTAATTTGTTTTTTGTTTTTTTATTAAAATAACGTGTAAAAAATTTCAAATTCTGTAAAATTATATATATTTATTAAAAATAAAAAACACATGTTTTATAGAATTATAAACGTTTTCAATTATATTTCGATTAAAATCATCGCCTACACACATTTCTTACTACGATTATTTCTTCTACGATTTTAGGTTATAAAACACTAAATAATTTTTAATTTTTTTTTGAATTCTTAAGATATTTAAAATAAATTTAAAAATAACGTTAAATTAATAATATTTATTTATGTGATGAAATTAAGTATGGAACATATTTAAATTTAAAATTAGTAATAAAATTTATTAAATAAAATAAAATTTATATTAAATCAAATAATTTATGTATTAATTCATAATAATAATATATGGTAGTCCGTGCTTTGCACGGGTTATAAGCTAGTATAAATTAATAATCCATAATTTACCAAATACATCATCAACTTAACCAACTTATCATCAACTAAGAAAAATTATATAAACACCTAAATAAATTATAATTTATAATTTACTTATTACACTTATCCATTTTAAATTATAAATTACTTATTTTAAAATACCCAAACGGACCATTCTTTACATATTTTTATATTTAAATTTTTTTGTAATAATAGATTAAATTCCACTTCAAAAAACTCTTCTAAGAGCTAGGGCCGGTCCTATGATTTAAGGTGATCTACGCGAACATTTAAAACGGTGCCCATTATATTAGCAAAACGACTTTTATATTAGCAAAACGGAATCTTTCTATATATAATAGGAGAACAGGTACTTGTCAAACCTCCATCCTGAGCAAATAAATTAGCTCCCGAACCTAACTCCGAACCTAACTCAATTATAATATTTCCATCCTGAGCAAATAAATTAGCTCCCGAATCTAACTCAATTATAATATTTAAAAAATATTGTTGTTCCAAGAAGTTGAACAACGTCTCCTCATGAAACTAAACTCACCAACCAATTTTGCTAGATGGGCATTTATGTTTATAATGGAATTCATTACTACATACATAAATATTTTTTAGGTTATATTGTGTTTAATATATATTAAACTATTCATTTAAAATAAAATTACTCATATTATAACTTGTGCGCATTATTTTTTTATAATTATTTATAGACATACCCATCTAAATAAATTTTACAGAAAATTTTCTTATATTTTTTCAATGGAGAAAATAAATATTATTTTGAGATAAATTGTTTTGTTCATAATCTCATATATGAAATGCATAGATAAAATAATTATTCTTTGAGATCAACTATTTTGTTAACAATATCACATATGAAGTGCTCGTGGTTAATTTTGTTGTGAAATTTAATAAAAAATGCACTAAATTAAAATTGGTTGGTCAAATTAGAATCAATTAAACTATAGGCATACTAAAAATATGAATTTTAAGAAAATTTATAAAAAAAATATACAAATGCGATTTGGATTACATATCGATTATTGGTTAATAATTACATATAATATAAAGTTTATTTATATGACGGTATGATAAATACTATACAAAATATAGGAAATTAATTATCGAATCAAGAAAGATATGAAGTTTTGAAAGGAAATTTGAAACATTTATAAATCAGAATTCAGTTGCATGTGGTTGCATGCAGTTGAATATTGCCCCTGCGGGGCCTTTCAACCCAAATCCACCAAAATCACCCCACCTTAAAAAAAAAGTTGCATGTGGTTGCATTCAGTTGAATATTGTAATAACCGCAAATTTTCGAATAATATTTTCTAATTGTTATTTAAATTTATTTAAGGTCAATGCGCTAATATATTTAATTAGTGTGTTTTTGGTTAAATTTTTAAAATTTTATATTTGTATGTAAATAGATGTTTATTTTATCTATTTATTTATAATTATTAAGTATTTATTAGAATAAGAATATTTAGGAAAATAGGATTTTAATTTTAGACGGATATTAATTTTTTATCGCAGAATTTATTTTAGAAAGCGAATTTGGGTCTCATCATATTTATCCAACAGGAAAACGACGATAATAATGTCACCGTTTTAACTGTGCGAATCGTTAAATACGAAGGAGAGACAGCAATTTCCATTTTTCGGAACACAACATTTTGTCACCAAACACAAAAATATTCCATACAAAACACTAAATCCTTTTCAGAAGTTCAAAACATTCCTGCACACTCTTTTGGTTTTATTCCCACGTTTTGTCTGCCAAAGACCACGGTTGTTTAAACACAGGATTAAAACAGAACTGCCTTATTCTGTCAAACAAAAACCGTGTACATCACTTGTCATAAAAACAAAACAAAAATTCTGTTTCTCTCTTTCCTTAGCTCCTCTCTAACAAAACAGAGTACAGGCTTTTAGTTGGTTCCATATACAAATACAGCACAAGTCTTACTCTCTCTATCTGCAAAACCAAAGTACCGAAACACAGGCTAACCATTTACTTTTCTTTCCCCTTCTCTGCGCACAGAGCAAACCAAGGTAGTTTGTTCTTTATTTTTTTTTTCTTTTCTTTCTTCTTTTTCCTCTATTAATTGTTCTCCCTTGTTTCCGTTTAGTACCGTTTGGGATTTATAGTTGTTGATTGTTTGTTCGTTGAATATGGTTTTCGGTGGTTTGTAATCGAAAAAGGGGGGTTGCGGTTGTGTTGGGTTTGTTGTGTGGAGGTAGTAAACCGGAGGGTTGTAACCAATTTGGGAGGTGGTATTTCGATGGAATCGAAGAGAAGGTAAAGTTTGTGTTCGAGGTGAGCGGTGGTGTATGTGAGTGTTGTGGTTCAGTGTTGGTATTGTAACCGGAGGCATAAGGGAGGGGGATAATTGTTCGTCGATTTGTTGTGTGGATGAGAGTATTGTTGCTGCGTATTGTTTTTGTGATGGGTGTCGTTGTAGTCGGCGTTTTGGGCATCATGGAAATCTGTCCGCGTGTTTGATATGTTAGTCGGAGAGAAGTAGAAGTCTAGAGGGGGTGAGTATTGTTGCTGCGTATTGTAATTGGGTGTTCGTAACTGTGTTGTCGAGAGAGGGAGGAGAGGAGCGACTGTATGTTTCGGGTTATGTTGGCGATGTGGGTGTGAGGCTCGAGAGGAGTGTGGTTGGAGTCGAGTCAAGGAGAGTTACTGGGTGTGTCCGGTCGGAGGTTGAAAGGAAGACGGAGGAGGAGACTTCAAGAGAGGAGAGATGGGTGAGATGGTGAGAGAGAAATGAGAGATTGCAGGGAGATAGATAGAGAGATATTGAGTGCAGAGAGATTTCGGGATTTCTGTCTGTCTGTTTCGAGTAATAAACGGATTAAAAACGTATCAATAAATAAATATATATATACATATTTATATATAAAATAAATAGAGAGATAATAATAAAAGAAGTTAAATATTATTAATTGAGAGAAATGTTTAATTAAAATGAAAAAGGGGTGAAAAATGTTAAAAATTAGTTATTATCTAAATTGTGAGAAATGAGAATATTTTTTATAAAATAAAAGGAGTTTGATAAAAATGGAGTAATTATTTATTAATTTGTCAAAAGTAATCATTTAATGATTTTTGGATAAAAATTAGAGATTCACATAAAAAGGAGGAATAATTGTGAATAAATGGGAATATGGAATAATTAAAATGGTTGATAATAATTAATTAATTAAAAATGGTTTAATTAACTAAGTTATTTATTAATCAGAAATGTTTGTGATTTATTAGACATAATTTATTGATTTAATGAGTTGTTGATAAAAAGAGAACTTAGTTAGCGAAATGGAATAAAATTTGGACTTTTTCTGTTAATGGAAGTACGAATTTCTATAAATAGAAATAATATTAATTACGGACTAAATTGAATAAAAATGGATTGTCGGATTATTTTGAGAATAATTAGAGAGTCAATTATTTACGAGACGTTAGTCACGGAGTATCGTCGTAGCCCTATTTCCATATTAAGTCGGATTTACGATAAATCTTGCGGGTTTATTTTGTGGTTCGAAGAGAGACTTATTTATCCGGGGTTTATTATCCGTTATTTATCGAACAGATTTTCGAGAGTTATTTTATTATTATATTTAATTATTATCGGCTGAGAAGTATTTTATTTTGACGATTCGCTCACGTATTTTCTGGTTGACATTGTTAGTGCCTAATTCTCGAGCCGTAGACCGAAGTCGAACCCATGGGTAGAGTATAATTTTATCTGCATTTTTCTGCACTTCGAGATCGAGGCAAGTTCCTTCTGACCCTCACTCCTTTTGAATGATTTCGAGATATGCTGAGATATTATGATATTGAATTATCTATTTGAATTGCTAGTTCGTGATAAAATATTTTGTTATCAAAGTATTTATTTAGAAAATTATAGAAATGCTCTCTAAAATTTATAGAACGTAATTTGATTGAATTCTAGGGCACCTTATTGTTCGAGATGACCCTTAAATATTATTCAGCTATAATTACACTCATATATCGGGGTAGTTAGACCTTCATTGTCTTCGAACGGATCTATTATTCAGATCCGTTAAACTTTAATTCGATAATTAAAATTGATTCATTGTTCGAATCAAAGTAGATATACGCTGAAATGTGAAGAGATATAGGGTATATCATCAGAAGTTCCTCTAAATTACCTACTCCAACGTATTTAGAAGTTTCATTCCGTATCAGGTCGTTCTTATTATTTCAAGACGACCCCACAAGATTTATTCTGATCCGCAAACCTTTCTCGTTCAAGGTTGCTACTTTATTGTCTTGAATTGACATATTGTTTGTGTCAATAAAATAAATTGATTCCTTTTAAGATTATTGTGACGGCCTATTGTCCAGGTCGGTTTTGTACAAAGTGTAGACTGGCGATCGGCCAGAAGTGTAGATGAATCCAAAATCAATCAATTTTATTCGGAGGAATAATCGTATAATCCACTGGTCAACATGGGAGATGGCCCATGGGTTCCTTTCAGATCAACACGGGAATATAAACTCGTGGTATTGAAAGAGAATGTTTATATTTTGGCACAAATGTTACCAGGTTGACTTTTCAACCACCTTTACGCTAGCAGAATGATATTGTGATACTTGCGACATAGTAGTGATCGTGCTATGAGGTATCACGGGAGTGCGGTACTTGCGACACAGCGGTTGATCGCGCTGTGGGGTATCGTAGAGGCGGAAGACCAGTATCTCAAGCTTTTCCATTTCAACTTCTTTGTTCTGAGATAGATTGTTATTGTCTATCAGTAAGTGTTATCCTTATCAAGTCACATTGCCTGCAAATGAGAACCTTTCTTAATCAAAGTTGATTTCCTTCCATTTTCCATTGTTAGTGAGCGAGCGAGTTAGTGGACTTGCTGAGCACCTAGTTGCTCACTCTTGTTGTTAATATTGTTTTTCAGTAAAGTTGGAGAAAGGCGAAACCTCTCGTTTCAAGGGGAAGGAGATAATGCACCAGAGCACGAAGTCAAACTAGTATGCTTTCCTCTAAGGCGACGACCCTGTCGAAGACTGCCTTTGTTTGGCGTATCTATCGATATCTTGTATTATTATTATGTTGTACTATTCAGAGATTTGTCGATGCTTGGACTTGTGGGATGGAACCGCTGTTGTACGATAAATCCTTTATGACAATTATGTATTGTAATGTTTCATGGATTAAGACAGGTATTGACGGTAAGTGGCGGCCCAAGTCCACAGATGGTGAATTTTGGGGGCGTCACAGCTTGGTATCAGAGCGTTAGTTATATTTTTAGGAATCGTACGAGCCTAGATTTATAACGCGACGTGAGAATTTAGAGATAGTACAACGTTGATATTTTAGCACTAAGTGCCCTACGCCGTTATATTTATACCTTTATCTAACGATTTGGAACCTGGTTATAACTGAGACTTTTGTACCTTTTGTAGATGTCGACATCCGGACCAGCTGACATTCGTTCCAGCCGAGATAGATCCCCTACACCTTACCCGCACGGGTTACGAGATTCCAGTTCGGGTTCAGACAGTGATCCATCAGAGGAGTACATGCCGCTTGATAGCGTTTCAGAGGACTCTTCAGTTCAGATTCTTACACCTTCTCCTCCGCAGGTGATAGATCTAGTAGATTCCCCAGACCAGATCATAGAGGTAGTCGATTCGCCTATTCCGGTGACTGTTGTAGAGACTCCTACTCTTGTTACTGAGCAGCCTGCTCGGACTCCAGCTCCTGAGGCGTACAGGCATGAGACACCCGAGCCGTTTATATCTGAGCCGATTGTGGAGGACCAATTTTCGCCCATTCGCATCGGAGTAGCAGCACCTACTTCATCTGTGCCAGTCTATGTGATGACTTCAGCAGCTCCTACCATACCAGATTACATGCTTCCATCAGACGGAGATGCTCCAGCTTGTGACACGGCTCCACCTGCACCTACCATCCATATCCCGGCTCCAATGGTGATGATATCTTCTGCTCCAGCTTTTCCAGCTCAGCCTGCCGGTATGCCTACACAGCCTATAGTAGGTAGAGAGCCAGTGACCTGGATTGTTCATGATCACCTTTACCAGCAGTTTCGCTGGGTTTGGGCGCGCTACGAAGAGTTTTTTGCTACGAGGGATGCCATTCTGCGATTATTGTCAGTGGATCCTATTACAGTTCACGGAGGTGGTAGTCTACTTGTGAGGGATGTATCCATGGAGATCGTACATCAGATCTCTATCTCTATCTTGACAGGGTTGCAGACTGATATCACAGCCTTACCATCTTCCAGCACCGGAGCTGTGGACCGTAGCACTATTGCCGACATGATCACTAGAGCAGTTGAGGACTTTCACAGGCGTGTCATGGAGATGTTCGGTCATTGAGATCACTACCGATGTTTTAGCTTGGGTTTTTCACTATGTTGGGAGGATAGACTTCTGTTAGGGTGCTTATGTTTGTATCTAGTTGTCATAGATAGATCTGCACCCTGTTGATTTAGTAGTTGGATGTATCAGTTGACTAGAGGACTTTGATTGTAGTCTTTGATTTTACCTGTTGTACCAGTTGAAATTATATGTTAATATTCGTACTTTTACGTTTTTTATCTGTTTCAGATTTATTATTACTGTTGCGCTCTATTAGTAGCACCTCTGTTTAAAAAAAAAAAATATCGCATGAGATAAATTTTCCGTAATTCCAGAAATCGACATATAACCTTGAGGATTTTCAGCACCAGCATTGATACTCTGATCTGTATATATATCTCACTCTGTTTAACCAGACTCTATATTTTAATCTTAATAGAAAAAGATGCCAAGAAGAGGTAGACCCCGCAAGAACCAAGAGGTACCCCCAGCAGAGGACCAGCATGAAGTTGATCCTCCACCAGAAACCGAAACAGAACCTGAACCAGGGCGAGTACCCGCAGCACAACCCAATCCAAATGAACCTATGAATTTACTTGTGGAATTCTTGAGGCAATATACACAGAACCCTCCTCCAAGGCAAAGGACACCCCAAATCAGAGTTGATCAACCCCCTGCACCACCAACTAATAATGCAGTTACTTTTAAGTCCTTCAAATCCTTAAATCCCCCTGAGTTCAAAGGTACCACTGATCCGATTGAAGCAAGGATCTGGTTGCGAGAGATAGAAAAGACCTTTGAGATTGTAGGAGTTGAGGAAGAAAAGAAAACCATCTTTGCAGCTTTCATGCTAAAGGGAGAAGCGAGTTATTGGTGGGAGTCAAAAAGAGCCATAGAAGGGAACGCAGCCATACCTTGGGCTAGGTTCACCCAACTATTTTTGGAAAAATATTTTCCTAAATATTTGGAAACCCAGATGGAAATCAAATTTTTGGAACTGAAGCAAGGCAATATGACTGTGGCTGAGTATGAAGCCAAATTTTCGGAACTCTCAAGATTCGTTCCTTACCATGTGGATACCGAAGAAAAGAGGGCTAAACGTTTCCAGCTAGGGTTGAAACCGTGGATCCAGAATCGAGTTGCGGTACTAGAAATCACCGACTATGCGACTTTGGTTCAGAAAGCATCCATTGTCGAAAGTGGTTCTGAATTGTACTCGAAGGATAAGGATATCAAGAAAAGAAAGTTTCAGAATCATGGATCTAGTTTTGAGAGAAAGCCTGATGACCGAAATGCAAAGAAACCGTTTGTGAGACGGGAAGAGAGAAGCAATGTCGTAAGGAGATTTGGGAACCAGGACACTAGGGGGTACAACCAGAAGTTCAGACCCCCTCAGACAGCAAATTTACTTCAAGGAAGGCCGCCATTACCTGAATGCGGCACTTGTGGAAGGAAGCACCCAGGACCGTGTAACCTTGCCAGCATTGTGTGCTACACTTGTGGGCAGAAAGGCCATTACTCTTCCAACTGCAAGGAGAGAGGGAAGGCAACTACGTGTTTCAAATGCGGGAAGAAGGGACACATAGCACGAGATTGCAGGTCACCACCAAAGGAGACCACTGTACCTAGATTGATGGCACCTCCTAGCAACAAGCCAACTGCCCGTACTTTCAACATGACAGTAAAGGATGCTATTGCCGATAACGATGTGATTGCAGGTACGCTTTTGGTAAATTCTGTAGATGCATGTGTTTTAATTGATTCGGGAGCAACAAGATCTTTCATATCGGAGAGTTTTATGAACAAGCTAAATATTCAGTCTGTACCGTTAGGAGAGACCTTGATTATAGAAGTAGCAAATCAGGAAAAAGTTCCTGTAGATCAGATATGCCCAGATTGCGGAATCGAAATTCAAGGACAACGCTTCGATGCAAATCTTCTTTCCTTTAACCTAGGGGAGTTTGATATAATTCTTGGAATGGATTGGTTAGCACGATACGATGCGCAAATCAACTGCCGGCGTAAGTGGGTTAGTTTAAAGGCATCGGACGGCAGAAGAATACATTTTCGCGGAAGAAAACCGACCCGTAATTTTCTGACTATGATCCAAGCAAAGAAGCTGCTAAGGCAAGGTTGTCAAGCATACTTAGCTCATGTGGTTGATAGCGAGAAGCAAGCCCCTGCTATTGACGAAATTCCTGTAGTGAATCAATTTGAGGATGTCTTTCCTGAAGAATTACTAGGATTACCTCCTGACCGAGAAATAGAATTCACTATCGATCTTGCCCCTGGAACTGCACCGATTTCAAAAGCACCATACCGAATGGCCCCAAATGAGATGAAGGAGTTGGCCACACAACTACAAGAACTATTAGACAAAGGCGTAATTCGACCTAGCGTGTCCCCTTGGGGAGCTCCAGTGTTATTTGTGAAGAAGAAAGACGGATCTATGAGATTGTGCATAGATTATTGAGAACTAAACAAGATGACGATCAAGAATAGATACCCCTTGCCACGAATTGATGATTTGTTCGATCAGCTTAAGGGAGCAGCTTATTTTTCTAAGATTGATCTTAGATCGGGTTATCACCAGTTGAAGATCAAGCCTGAAGATGTACCAAAGACGGCCTTTAGGACTCGCTATGGGCATTACGAATTTCTAGTGATGCCATTTGGATTGACGAATGCTCCAGCTGCTTTCATGGATTTGATGAATCGCGTATTCAAGAAATATTTGGACAAGTCCGTGATTGTATTTATTGATGACATCTTGATTTACTCTAAGAATCAAGAAGAACACGCAGAGCACCTCCGAATAGTGTTGGAAACTTTACGCAAGGAAAGGTTATATGCAAAATTCTCTAAGTGCGAATTTTGGCTAAGTTCAGTGCAATTCCTAGGACACATTGTGAGCAGTGAAGGAATTTCGGTTGACCCTGCGAAAGTGGAGGCTGTTGCAAATTGGGAAAGGCCAAAGACTCCAACAGAAGTAAGAAGCTTTCTTGGACTAGCCGGATATTATCGGAGATTTGTAATGGATTTTTCAAAGATAGCTACACCATTGACTAAGCTTACCAGAAAGAATGAGAAGTTTGAATGGACTCCCAAGTGTGAAGAAAGTTTTCAAGAACTTAAGAGACGATTAACGTCTGCCCCGGTTTTGACGTTACCAGACGATACGGGAAATTTTGTAATCTATAGTGATGCTTCCCATAAGGGTTTAGGATGCGTATTGATGCAGCATGGAAAAGTAATTGCTTATGCTTCTCGACAGTTAAAAGATTATGAGATAAGATACCCAACTCACGATCTCGAATTAGCTGCGATTGTTTTTGCACTAAAGATCTGGAGACACTATTTATATGGAGAAAAGTGTGAGATCTACACGGATCATAAGAGTCTAAAATATATCTTCACCCAGAAAGAATTGAATATGAGACAGAGGCGGTGGTTAGAATTAATCAAGGACTATGATTGTTCGATTAATTACCATCCAGGGAAGGCCAATTTGGTGGCAGACACGCTAAGTAGAAAAGAAAGACTTAAGATGGTAGTATCGTCAAAGGAATTGATCAAAGAAATTGAGAGATTTGACTTGGAGATTAAGATTCCTGTTCAAACCAATGAAAGAGTATATGAAATCTCCTTACAACCAGAGTTAATCGAAAAGATTCGTCGTTGTCAAGAGAAAGTGATGGAAGAAGAGAGGGATCAGTTAACAGGAGAAGAATTTCAAAGTCCAAAGGATGTCAAGGGAATTAAAAGATTTTCTTTTAGAATTTGGATACCGAATGTTGCAGAATTAAAGGAAGAGATTTTGAGCGAAGCACATAATTCGAGGTACTCTATTCATCCCGGGAGCACGAAGATGTATCAGGATATCAAGCAGAACTATTGGTGGCCAAACATGAAAAGAGAGATTGCAGAATGGGTAAGTAAGTGTTTAACCTGTCAGAAAGTGAAGGCAGAACATCAACGACCAAGTGGACTTTTACAACCCTTAGAGATACCCGAATGGAAATGGGAGCATATTACCATGGATTTTGTCGTAGGATTGCCCCGAACTAAAGCCAGCCATGATGCAATTTGGGTTATTGTTGACCGACTCACTAAGTCTGCGCATTTCCTACCAATCAGTGATAAGTACTCTGTTGAAAGATTGGTGCCCGTTTCAATTGTATCTGATAGGGATGCCCGTTTCACTTCTCGATTTTGGAAAAGCTTCCAAGAATGTCTAGGCACGAAGTTGAATCTGAGCACTGCATATCACCCCCAGACCGACGGACAAAGTGAAAGAACAATTCAAACGGTTGAAGATATGTTAAGAGCCTGTGCACTTGATTTCAAGGGAAGTTGGGATGATCATTTGCCCCTGGTTGAGTTTGCATACAACAATAGTTACCACTCCAGCATAAGCATGGCACCATATGAAGCGCTATACGGAAGAAAGTGCAGATCACCGTTATACTGGGATGAAGTAGGGGAAGGAAAGATACTAGGGCCAGAACTGCTTCAACAAACTAAGCAAGCAACCGAAGTGATTCGAAGAAGGTTAGTTGCAGCTCAGGATCGGCAGAAGAAGTATGCGAATCAAAAGAGAAAGGACAAAGCATTCGAAGTGGGAGATAAAGTGATGCTGAAAGTTTCACCTTGGAAAGGAGTAATGAGATTCGGAAAGAAAGGCAAATTGAGTCCCAGATATATAGGACCTTTTGAGATTCTCAAAAAGATAGGACCACTAGCTTACCAGTTGGCCCTACCTCCAGACCTCCAGCATATTCATGACGTATTTCATGTTTCTGCGTTAAGAGAATACCATTCCGATTTCAGACACGTCATAACCTACGATCTAGTGGAAATTCGTCCTGATCTGACATACGAAGAGCAACCAGTACAGATTCTAGATCACAAGGTGCAAGAGTTAAGGACTAAGCAAATTAATCTGGTGAAGGTACTTTGGAGAAATCATCAAGTGGAAGAAGCTACGTGGGAATTAGAAAGCGAAATGCGAATTAAGTATCCTGATTTGTTTAGTGCGTAGTCTTGATTCCGAGGACGGAATCCTTTAAAGGGGGAAGGCTGTAATAACCGCAAATTTTCGAATAATATTTTCTAATCGTTATTTAAATTTATTTAAGGTCAATGCGCTAATATATTTAATTAGTGTGTTTTTGGTTAAATTTTTAAAATTTTATATTTGTATGTAAATAGATGTTTATTTTATCTATTTATTTATAATTATTAAGTATTTATTAGAATAAGAATATTTAGGAAAATAGGATTTTAGTTTTAGACGAATATTAATTTTTTATCGCAGAATTTATTTTAGAAAGCGAATTTGGGTCTCGTCATATTTATCCAACAGGAAAACGACGATAATAATGTCACCGTTTTAACTGTGCGAATCGTTAAATACGAAGGAGAGACAGCAATTTCCATTTTTCGGAACACAACATTTTGTCACCAAACACAAAAATATTCCATACACAACACTAAATCCTTTTCAGAAGTTCAAAACATTCCTGCACACTCTTTTGGTTTTATTCCCACGTTTTGTCTGCCAAAGACCACGGTTGTTTAAACACAGGATTAAAACAGAACTGCCTTATACTGTCAAACAAAAACCGTGTACATCACTTGTCATAAAAACAAAACAAAAATCCTGTTTCTCTCTTTCCTTAGCTCCTCTCTAACAAAACAGAGTACAGGCTTTTAGTTGGTTCCATATACAAATACAGCACAAGTCTTACTCTCTCTATCTGCAAAACCAAAGTACCGAAACACAGGCTAACCATTTACTTTTCTTTCCCCTTCTCTGCGCACAGAGCAAACCAAGGTAGTTTGTTCTTTATTTTTTTTTTCTTTTCTTTCTTCTTTTTCCTCTATTAATTGTTCTCCCTTGTTTCCGTTTAGTACCGTTTGGGATTTATAGTTGTTGATTGTTTGTTCGTTGAATATGGTTTTCAGTGGTTTGTAATCGAAAATGGGGGGGGTTGCGGTTGTGTTGGGTTTGTTGTGTGGAGGTAGTAAACCGGAGGGTTGTAACCAATTTGGGAGGTGGTATTTCGATGGAATCGAAGAGAAGGTGAAGTTTGTGTTCAAGGTGAGCGGTGGTGTATGTGAGTGTTGTGGTTCAGTGTTGGTATTGTAACCGGAGGCATAAGGGAGGGGGATAATTGTTCGTCGATTTGTTGTGTGGATGAGAGTATTGTTGCTGCGTATTGTTTTTGTGATGGGTGTCGTTGTAGTCGGCGTTTTGGGCATCATGGAAATCTGTCCACGTGTTTGATATGTTAGTCGGAGAGAAGTAGAAGTCTAGAGGGGGTGAGTATTGTTGCTGCGTATTGTAATTGGGTGTTCGTAACTGTGTTGTCGAGAGAGGGAGGAGAGGAGCGACTGTATGTTTCGGGTTATGTTGGCGATGTGGGTGTGAGGCTCGAGAGGAGTGTGGTTGGAGTCGAGTCAAGGAGAGTTACTGGGTGTGTCCGGTCGGAGGTTGAAAGGAAGACGGAGGAGGAGACTTCAA
Source organism: Saposhnikovia divaricata (assembly GCA_036435485.1). Lineage (NCBI taxonomy): Eukaryota > Viridiplantae > Streptophyta > Magnoliopsida > Apiales > Apiaceae > Saposhnikovia > Saposhnikovia divaricata. The sequence continues at coordinate 135,948,915 of CM071599.1, read as the reverse complement.
GAGAGGAGAGATGGGTGAGATGGTGAGAGAGAAATGAGAGATTGCAGGGAGAGAGATAGAGAGATATTGAGTGCAGAGAGATTTCGGGATTTCTGTCTGTCTGTTTCGAGTAATAAACGGATTAAAAACGTATCAATAAATAAATATATATATACATATTTATATATAAAATAAATAGAGAGATAATAATAAAAGAAGTTAAATATTATTAATTGAGAGAAATGTTTAATTAAAATGAAAAAGGGGTGAAAAATGTTAAAAATTAGTTATTATCTAAATTGTGAGAAATGAGAATATTTTTTATAAAATAAAAGGAGTTTGATAAAAATGGAGTAATTATTTATTAATTTGTCAAAAGTAATCATTTAATGATTTTTGGATAAAAATTAGAGATTCACATAAAAAGGAGGAATAATTGTGAATAAATGGGAATATGGAATAATTAAAATGGTTGATAATAATTAATTAATTAAAAATGGTTTAATTAACTAAGTTATTTATTAATCAGAAATGTTTGTGATTTATTAGACATAATTTATTGATTTAATGAGTTGTTGATAAAAAGAGAACTTAGTTAGCGAAATGGAATAAAATTTGGACTTTTTCTGTTAATGGAAGTACGAATTTCTATAAATAGAAATAATATTAACTACGGACTAAATTGAATAAAAATGGATTGTCGGATTATTTTGAGAATAATTAGAGAGTCAATTATTTACGAGACGTTAGTCACGGAGTATCGTCGTAGCCCTATTTCCATATTAAGTCGGATTTACGATAAATCTTGCGGGTTTATTTTGTGGTTCAAAGAGAGACTTATTTATCCGGGGTTTATTATCCGTTATTTATCGAACAGATTTTCGAGAGTTATGTTATTATTATATTTAATTATTATTATCGGCTGAGAAGTATTTTATTTTGACGATTCGCTCACGTATTTTCTGGTTGACATTGTTAGTGCCTAATTCTCGAGCCGTAGACCGAAGTCGAACCCACGGGTAGAGTATAATTTTATCTGCATTTTTCTGCACTTCGAGATCGAGGCAAGTTCCTTCTGACCCTCACTCCTTTTGAATGATTTCGAGATATGCTGAGATATTATGATATTGAATTATCTGTTTGAATTGCTAGTTCGTGATAAAATATTTTGTTATCAAAGTATTTATTTAGAAAATTATAGAAATGCTCTCTAAAATTTATAGAACGTAATTTGATTGAATTCTAGGGCACCTTATTGTTCGAGATGACCCTTAAATATTATTCAGCTATAATTACACTCATATATCGGGGTAGTTAGACCTTCATTGTCTTCGAACGGATCTATTGTTCAGATCCGTTAAACTTTAATTCGATAATTAAAATTGATTCATTGTTCGAATCAAAGTAGATATACGCTGAAATGTGAAGAGATATAGGGTATATCATCAGAAGTTCCTCTAAATTACCTACTCCAACGTATTTAGAAGTTTCATTCCGTATCAGGTCGTTCTTATTATTTCAAGACGACCCCACAAGATTTATTCTGATCCGCAAACCTTTCTCGTTCAAGGTTGCTACTTTATTGTCTTGAATTGACATATTGTTTGTGTCAATAAAATAAATTGATTCCTTTTAAGATTATTGTGACGGCCTATTGTCCAGGTCGGTTTTGTACAAAGTGTAGACTGGCGATCGGCCAGAAGTGTAGATGAATCCAAAATCAATCAATTTTATTCGGAGGAATAATCGTATAATCCACTGGTCAACATGGGAGATGGCCCATGGGTTCCTTTCAGATCAACACGGGAATATAAACTCGTGGTATCGAAAGAGAATGTTTATATTTTGGCACAAATGTTACCAGGTTGACTTTTCAACCACCTTTACGCTAGCAGAATGATATTGTGATACTTGCGACATAGTAGTGATCGTGCTATGAGGTATCACGGGAGTGCGGTACTTGCGACACAGCGGTTGATCGCGCTGTGGGGTATCGTAGAGGCGGAAGACCAGTATCTCAAGCTTTTCCATTTCAACTTCTTTGTTCTGAGATAGATTGTTATTGTCTATCAGTAAGTGTTATCCTTATCAAGTCACATTGCCTGCAAATGAGAACCTTTCTTAATCAAAGTTGATTTCCTTCCATTTTCCATTGTTAGTGAGCGAGCGAGTTAGTGGACTTGCTGAGCACCTAGTTGCTCACTCTTGTTGTTAATATTGTTTTTCAGTAAAGTTGGAGAAAGGCGAAACCTCTCGTTTCAAGGGGAAGGAGATAATGCACCAGAGCACGAAGTCAAACTAGTATGCTTTCCTCTAAGGCGACGACCCTGTCGAAGACTGCCTTTGTTTGGCGTATCTATCGATATCTTGTATTATTATTATTATTATGTTGTACTATTCAGAGATTTGTCGATGCTTGGACTTGTGGGATGGAACCGCTGTTGTACGATAAATCCTTTATGACAATTATGTATTGTAATGTTTCATGGATTAAGACAGGTATTGACGGTAAGTGGCGGCCCAAGTCCACAGATGGTGAATTTTGGGGGCGTCACAATTATTGCCCCTGCGGGGCCTTGCAACCCAAATCCACCAAAATCACCCCACCTTAAAAAAAAGAAAAAAAAGTCGATGAACAGTGACCTGCCACGTGGTAGGTTACTGTTCATCCGAATGATGGGCAGTCTGGGTAGGGGGGAAGAGGAGCCCTAATTTTTAGTATTTTTGCAATTTAAAACTTAGTTTAGTAAAATTGCAAATAGCTATTCTTAACAAAAATAAATGTGTAAAAATTTATTTTTTCCTATTTATTTATGAAAAAAGCCCTTTATATAATAGTATAGATTTCCAGGTATATATTAATGATTGCAAGATTAGTTTTAAATAAAAAAGGTAACGTGTTTTAATTCGAAAGGAAATATTAAGATTGGAAGATATGATACGATTGATGTTTTTTGGTCTTTAAAAAAGGTAATATCTTCAGCTAAAAGTTAATATGAAAAAGGCAATCGACTAATTACCATTAATTATATTATGTTATTATGTTATTATAGTTGTTCTAATAGCATAGATATCGTATATATATATATTTTTTGATAATGAAGGGTAAATAAATAAATTCACGACGTACCAATAAACAGGTACCAAAAAACTGGTACCAAAACTTTTAATGTTTCGGTTTTTATATAATACTAGCTTAAAACCCGTGCGATGCAAGGATTTTTTTTAATATTATATGAATTTTTGTCATTATTTAAATTAATATTTTTAATACATGATTTTCGAGTCTTAAATTTTTATATGAGATGATTTGATAATAATTATATAAATGTTATCCGTGATATTTCTAGAAAAGGAGGAATTTCAGTTAGAAAATATAGAAAAGATGATACGTTTTAGTTGAAAAAGATAATCGATTAATTATTAGTAATTATAAAATTATTAGTTATTTTAAATTATTATTTTATTTTATTAAATAGAATGCACGTAATATGATTAGAAAAAGAGATAATTTAGTTAGATAAAATTAAAAAGGTAACATGTTGTAGGTGAAAAAGGTAATTGATTGGTTATAATAATTATAATTTAATTACGTTATTTTACTAAATATAATTGCTTGTATTGTTTCTAGAAAATGAGAAATTAATATTGTCAATGATATTTCTATTAAAAAAAGGGTCTTTAGTTAAAAAATATAGGAAAAGATGATACGTTTTAGCTGAAAAAGATAATCGGTTAATTATTAATATTATAATATTATCAGTTTATTGTATTAAATAGAATCGTCTGTGATATAATTGGAAAAAAAGAGGTTTTAGTTAGAGAAAGTAGAAAGTTAACGTGAAAATTAAAAAGATGACATGATTTATGTGAAAAAGATAATTGATTAGTTTATAGTAATTATAATTTAATTATGTTATTTTACTAAATAAAATTGCTCATAATGTTTAGAAAATGAGAAATTAATGTTGCCCGTAATATTTCTATAAAAAAAGGAATTTAATTAGAAAAAGTAGAAAAGATGATACGTTTTAGCTGAAAAGGTAATCGGTTAATTATTAATATTATTATTTGTTTTTATTAAATAGAAACGCCCGTGATATAATTGGAAAAATAGAGGTTTTAGTAAAAGAAAAAAAGATAACGTATTTTGGTTGAAAAAGTTAACCGTCCATGTTGTAATTGGAAAAGATAGACTTTAGTTAAATAATAGAGAAAAGGTAATGTGTTTTGGCTGAAAATGGTAATTGATTAGTTAATAGTAATTAATACATAATTATGTTATTTTATTAAACAAATTTGCTCGTATTATTTTTAAAAAAGGAGAAATTTTATTTAGATAAAATGTAAAAGATATTGTATTTTACCTGAAATAGGAAATTATTTAGTTATTGAGAAATAGAAAAGGTAATATGTTTAACCTAAAAAAGGAAATTGATTAATAAAGGAGAAATTTTAGTTAGATAAAATATAAAAAATATTGTATTTTACCTAAAAAAGGGAATTATTTAGTTATTGAAAAATAGAAAAGATAATATGTTTAACCTGAAAAAGGAAATTGATTAGTTAGTAGGATAGATTTTATATGTAATTGAGTAAGGATAAATAAGTAAAATCAACAAGTACCATACCGACCGACCGATTGACCAATCGACCAAACTTTTAATGTTTCGGCTTTTATATAATAGTATAGACCAGCTTTTATACCCGTGCAATGCACGGGCACGTTCTAGATATTGATAAATAGTTAATGTTTGTCGAACTAATTAGATGTATGATGAAAGGTTGAGTTATACAATAGTAGATATTAGTAAAAATTTGTGTTTACATATTAATCATTTTCAGTTTATTGAGCTTTATGTTTAGTTATTTTCATGTGAATTTAAACTTATTTGTACTAAAATTTTAATTTTTAAGATATGATTGAAGGAATTGATTATGAACTAAATACATGAATAATTACAATATAAGTTACTGTCTTATAAAATGTGACATAATATGATTTCGATTTGTATACATTAAAATTTTTCTCATAAAATATCAGTTAGAATATAATATAAGGTCGCCTCCCTCTAACACTTAATGTTTAGAGGAAAATCTTACCAGGATCTTATAAAATATTCTAACACTCTCCTTCACTCGAAAGCCCATTTATGGGTCGAGAATGGATCATGTGCATCCTTCTTTGGGGCATAAATTACTTCCGTGTCCAAATTAAGTATTGAGAATATTGGGGGTCGTTGAGAGTCGAACCTGAGACCTCTGCGTGGGTGTTAGAGGAAGGCCTTATATGGATCTTATATTACATTCTAACAATATCATTTAATATCACTATTCCTAATCTAATTTCAACAATACTATTACATGCTATTTATTTGAAATTTGAAAAAAAAAATAAAATTTTATTTATAGATATTTAAAAATTGTATTTCGATATTTAACTATTAAGTATTTAAGTAATCCATTTTAACCATATAATGATAACCTCTATTTTTTTTTATAAAATTCTCGTAGCACTAACATCAAATACGTGTCTTAAAATTTTAAATTCATGTTAGCGAGTAAATACTTTTTATTTTCTCAAAAATGTAAATCACTAACAAATGTATCATAAACGTGTGTGTACATATACATATATATATATATATATATATAACAAAAAACGATATAATTTTGCATAAGATTCCATTTAGATTATAAGATCTCTAATAATTAAGCTATTTCATGCACAAATGTTGAATTTAAGATGAAATTAACATAAACATTAGATGATATATTACAAAAATGTATGGATTTTATGTTAAATTTTTCGATTTTTTTAATTTTAAAAGTTTATGAGAGTCTACTTTATATTTGATATGTTAAACTTAATGATGGTTATATTGTGTGATTATAATCTTAACTATCCATTTTTTTAATTAAAAAACGAAGTGCTACTATATTGTTCTTCCTTATTTTTTATATAAAAGTATTTCTTATGTGTATACCCATATTTATATATTTGGGTATATATATTCACATATTCTTATGAAAATATAATTATAATAGATTACAAATAATTATAATGATTAATTATCTAATTATTATTAAATGATAATGAAGAATCATTGATTAAACTAAGAGAAATTGCCCAAAATATCCTATTATTTAATATGGTCAACCCAAATTACCATATTTCGGTAGTTTTCACCCAAAATACCCACTTAACCCGTACTTCCCAAATGCTTATTCTATTTTACACTTGTATCTCCTAAATCTCATGCATGAGAATTTTCCCAGCGATTTGTATGCATCGATATATTACATATCACTTTCTTCTTCCTCATCTAACTTCAAGCTCAGATATCTTCAAATATCTAATATTGATTGTATTGTCTAGATTGATCGATAGATTTAGGGATTTGAAAATGTAAACTGAGTTGGAGATGGTTGCTTATTGAAAGGGGAGGGTACATTTTTCGGTGGGTGAGTTTTTATATAATATTACATATGTACGTATTTTGAAGTGGGTTGATGTATATGATTTTTAGCTCGTGATTTATGGGACACAGGGGATTTGGCAGGCACTGGTTATGAAGGTGATAGGTGATGTCATCGTAGTTCCTACCGTTGGTAGTTGATGGTGTCTGCAATGTGTATATGATTGTATGTAACACTTATGGATGGATCATAGGATACAAAAGCATAAGATATGCTCAATTGGATTTGGCAAGACTACGCATACAGAACTTGCATGAACATCCTCCGCGCATTGGTATTACCACATATCTTAGAACATACACGCAAGTGTGTGATGTGTATATTAAATACGCATGAATTCAGTGCATTTAGTTTTTTTGGAAGATATGATTAAAATAGTTTGCGCATATTATAAATGTGTATAGCTAATTAATCATGCATATGGACATTGCATAATCCATGGGTACTTAACCGTAATTTAGGCATTAGTTACCGACAAAGATTATTTTCGATTTCACTTAATAGAAAACGATTCTTCCTTAAACTAATATCTGATGTATATTAACGATCAATTAAAATTTATTCTTACATAATTATACGTTAGATATTACTAATAAATATTAGTACGAGTTAGTATTAATGTAACTATTAATAGATATTAATGTGAGAGATAGATAAAAAAATAATAATTATAGATATTAATGAGAGTATTAATTGGGTTGAATAAATGTTTCGTTGATATTAATTGGAATATTAATTAGATAAAATAAATATATTAATATAGATATTAATGAGGACATTTATGATTAAATTTGCTCAATGAAACCCCTTGTTGGTGCATTATATATACTAGCTTATAGCCCGTGCAAAGCACCTGTTACTTTTAAATATTTTTAAAATTATATGATTAAACAAAATAGAGTATAATAATTTATTATGGATATAATTTAACTTTGTAATTTTATTTAATAAAATTATTAGTAATAATAATAGTTATTTAATAAATGACATGTATTGTTTAAAACTAATAATGTAAAATATTAATGTAAATTTATTGTTGACGGGATTCGAACCTTGGATCTTTAGAAGAGGGATTTAAATATAAAATATTCTTTATTATTAGATTTAATCGTTTAACGGTTATCATCTATTTACTAAATATCTAACTGTCACTATTTTTTTAATGGTTGGTTGAACCAAACAACCAAACTACCTATTATCCCCTAGTTTGTTTATTATATATTAGTATAAATATAGATATTGATATAGATAATATAGATGGATAAATGGACTTAAATATGGTCTCTAGTTTACTTGGAGTATTACTATTTCCTAGGGGTGTACAAAAATCCGAAAATCAGATTATCCAATTTTCGATCCGATATCCAATTAGGAATATCCGGAAATTAGGATTTTCGATCAAAAAAAACGGATCGGATATCCGATCAGGATTTTTTTTATGAATTCAGGTACGGATTCGGATCACAACTTTTTACCAATCCGAATACGATCCGATCCGATCCGGTTTTTAATATTCATTTAAAATAATTTACATATTTAATAAATAATGAACTTATTGTAGACAAATAATTCAACATTGAACATATTAAATTAAGTAATGAATTATCACTAATAAATTAATGAATTTGTTGTGTATCACCGAAGTTTAAAAGTATTTTAGGTGTAAAAACGTAAATAGGGATGTACTTAAGCGCGAATTTATAATACAACTCCATATATTTGTATGTGAAAATTTCGTAACGTCGTGTAAGTTTTCTTAAATCAACCTTGATAAATATTTTCTGTTATTTAATCATTTTATCCAAAGTGATTGATTAAGAAGTTATAACTTTAAAAAAAATTAAAAACAAAGCAAATGGAAGAATATTTCTTTTAATAATATTCTTCACGTAAAATTATGAATTTGAGAGCTAGTGTGTTACTCCCTCTATCCCGTTTATATTGGCCATCAATAAAAAAGCATGTACACAAGTGGAAACTATCAAACTTGCTATGAATTGTTTGTATACTTTGAAAAACATAACATTACTAATACTTAATTTGCTTTATTTAGGAAATGTGATTACTACTTTTGGGACATGCAAAAAAAGAATTGTAACCAATATGAACAGGAGGAAGGAAGTATTAATACCTCTTAAAAAATATTTATAAGAACACGTTAAAGAAAAGAATGGTAGTTTATGATAGGTCAAAATAAAATTAGGAAAAAATTGAATATACAAATGTTAAAATATGAGAGGATTATATCTAAAATTTTATTAATTAAAATAAAATTCATTTATTTATAAAAACTAAAATAAATTTTACTTAATTAATTTGGATCCGAATAATCCGATTTTCGATCCGGTTTAAACGGACATCCGAATCCGGATATCCGGTCAAACCGGAACCGAAATCGAAATAGATTTTTTATAATCCGAAAAACCGAATATCCGACCCAAATTTTAAAACCGAATCGGATACCCGGTTACCTTCTAATAAGTACATATACATATATAAACTCATAAACATATATTAAAAAAAAATTAATAATCAGAATTTTCACATAATTAATCGACTTTTATCTGGGATGAACTCGGATTGGGTTTTTTAAAACCCGGACAAAATCCAGAATTTTACCTAAAAATGTGGAGTCCATTGAAGAACGTAAAGACGTAAACTCCAACCGAATCGGACTCGATTGAACTTTTTTTGTACTAAATGTTTTTGAATTTTTCGTAACTCGGATCAAATCTGATTTTTGACCGAATTTTTTATGTTTTTAATTCAAATGGGCCCTACATATTTCAGATCCTTTTTTAAATAATAAGTGTTTTAAATTTAATGTACAATTGTAATTAAAATTTGTAAGTATAACACATGTGTATACATTACAATTTAGAGTAGTGCTTTTATTTGTGAGATTTATATTAACACATAAAGGGTCCATCTCACTAATAAAAATATAATCAATTAAATGATAACAACTCAGCATTCAAGAACAATTTTAGGAACGTTTTCGATAACTCTAGTATTTTCCTTCAATTTAATATAAATAGTGTGAAGCACCATGATAGGTACCCGCTGTAAGGCCGGCCCGCTCGCCGGACACGCGCCCGCGAGTAGGTGCCCGCTAACAGCAAAGTACTTGTCTTCTAAAAACACAATTCTGGAGCACTTAGCAAAGTATATCTAATTTCAAAAGTATCGAGTTAAATATTATTTCAACAAATACAGGTCACAAAATAAAGAATATTCACAAATTGTACTTCAAGCTATCATTAAAGTATTATCTCTCTTATACTAACCCACTTGCACAAAAATATCTTGCTTTATCCACTTGCACACCCACTTGCATAAAGGTACCTTGCTCCATAAGACAAGGAAACAATATAATATTCAAGGAGACAAAAGGACACCCAATTGCAACAGACAAGCTCTGACTAAAGTAGCTCAGTGGCAGAATCAAGGTATGTCAGGAGGGGACACCAATCAATGTTCCAATAGTGGCTCACTGTAGCTTTAACGGCAAAACAAGTGGGCAACAGTGATTGGGAAACCCAGCCTATAAATACCCCATTCTACACACAAACAAGAGGGGAGAATTTTGGGATACGAAAACTATTACAATACAAAAGCTCTCTACATATTCTTCACACACGATATATTCTCACCAGCCTGGTTATTATTATTTTCGATTACTGATTCTCACACCGGAGGTGCTTGACGGCCACCACCCCCGGGCAAGCATTGTTTTGCAGGCACCCAAATTCAAGTGAAACATCCCGGAACAGTGATCGGAAGCCTTTAATCAGCCGTGAGGATTATCACACCAACTACTTATGAAACTATAAAACATATATTACACCGCTAATATATCACTGTCACTTCATTTAAACAAAAAGAATTGAACCTTCTTCTTCGACTAAAGATTTTTTTTTTTGGAACTAAATCTTCGACTAAAGATGTTTGGACAGTTAAATCAATATAATCAGTATTACCTCGAAATCCATGTCATACAAGAATTTTTTAATATCATTTAATTTTTTTAATTTAAATTAAAAATTTTTAAAACATGAATTTTGTAGACTTAACTTTTTAAATAATATGTTTTGACAATAATTATATATATGTTACCCAAAATATTTTCGACTCTATTTTTGGAAAGAAAAGATTTTAGTTAAAAAAATTAGAAAATGTAATAGCTGAAAAAGGTAATTGGTTAGTTATTATTTAGGAAAAAAAGAGATATTTTAGTTAGAAAAGATATTACTTTTTAGCTGGAAAAAGTAATCAGTTAGTTGTTAGTAATTATAATATTATTATTTTATTTCATTAATTAGAATGATCATATTTTTGAAAAAAAAGAGATTTTAGTTAGAAAAGTTAGTAAAGGTAGAAAAAGTAGTAGCTGAAAAAGATAATTGGTTATATTATTTAGGAGAAAATTAGATATTTTAGTGAGAAAATATGGACAATATTACCTTTTAGCTGGAAAAGGTAATCAGTTAGTTATTAGTAATTATAATATATTAGTTATTCATCGATTAGAATGATCATATTTTGGAAAAAATATATTTTAGTTAGAAAAGTTAGAAAAGGTAATAACTGAAAAAGGTAATTGGTTAGTTATTATTTATTATTTAGGGGAAGTGTTGGGAAGAACTGCGTGTCATATTTTGAGAAAAGATTGTAGGGGTGTTTGGGGGAACTTTTTTCCAGAATAAGTCAACTTATTTTAAGACAAAGTTAGAGATTCCTAACTTTTTTCTGAAAAAAGTTAACTTTTTTTGCAACTTATAGAATCTCAAACATATATTAAATACTTGTATAAAAGAAAATTATCAAAATATGAAATTTTTACCCGAAAATAAAATTTATACGAAAAGATTCCTAAATAAAATACAAAAATAATAAAAAGGAAAATAATTACAACAAATATACAAAGAAAGAAAGGTGAAGAATACTCCCCTAGTGCATAAACATGAAGTGGCCTTTGAAAATATTGAAGAAGTATGTGCTTGCTCAAATTTAATTTCTGCCCAAGGCGCGCCTTGCTCAAATATTGAAGAAGTATGTGCTTGCTAGTACAGATGGCAAGCGGGTCGAATCCACAAGGAGACAGGTTCTACTAATTCCTTTTCAGTTATCGTTAATTGTTTCAAGGGTCAGACGAATATTGGAGAATATTAATTAACTAATTAAACAAGATTAACACTAATTAAACAGATGATAAACAAATTATTTAAAACCTAGGGCAATCAGGTCCACCATGCTTACACAATTGGCTCTTAAGCTAAAGCAATCAATATGATCCTATAACTAGAGTATGTTAATCTCTTTCAAGCATTAACACTCTCGAAACATTCAACACAATTAACCACTTTTAGTAATTCAATCAATCAGGTAATTAGAGTCAAGTTAATCTCTTCCAAGCATTAACGCTCTCAGAAATCCAATGATGCTTCTGCACTCAAATTCAATTCTGCTAATCGTATGTGTGCCTCTAGTAAGTAAATCTCTCGATCCATACCCCTATTTGCATATAATTAATCCATGATATCGGCCGATTACATAAATTAATGATTAAAACATATCAATCAGAATTAACCATAACCAATCAAACCACTATGAAAATCATGCCAATATTAGTGCAAACATGGCTTCCCTTTAAGCCCTAGAAATAACTACTCGCTAATAATTAAATAAGTAAAACAACTAGTAAAACAAGAAAACATAATTAAACTAATAAGAACAAAGAAAAGATTAAGAGAACAAAACCTTCAAACTTCAATGTTGTCACCCAAAAGAAGAGTCATGGTGTTTCTCTACATCTCCAACTAATAATAATAATCTACTCTAAACTATATTATCTGATCTAATATTACATTCTCTCATTACAATGGTAGGATGTGTTTAAATAGGCTCTAAAAGTCTTGCCCAACAAGAAAATACCAAAACAGAATTATAATAGAATTTCTGCAAGATACGTTTCCTAAACTGATTCTGTTTATTAAGGAAAATTCGTGGCTGACTTTTCTTCAGATTTTCTGGAACGTTCCAAACGTAATTGGACCTCTGGACCACCTTAGAATGATAGAGAATCTCGTTATCTTCGCGTGGACTGCTTACGGGCCTCAAACGGACTTCTAGAACTCAAGATATGGCCAAAACAGTGTTAAATAGCCCGTGTAGCCCAATAATACGAATTTCCTTCAATTTTATCTACAAAATAGCTCTTTTTGCTCCAAATCCTTCCAAGTCATGAATTCTTTATTTCCTACAATAAAACAATCAAATCTATTAAATAAATATCCAAATCAGTGCAAAACACAATAAATACGAGAATAAAATCATCTAAAATATATATAAAAACATATTCTATCAAACATCCCCACACTAAGCATTTGCACGTCCTCGGGCAAATAATTGAAATAAAAACTAAGTCGTAACAAACATCACTTTCGTAGATGACACGATTGCATTGAGCATATGCAACAAGTCGTTAAACCCCTAGGCAGCCCTAGTAGGACGAGTGTTGTCTCGTGAGGGTTTATAGTGAATATACCCACAAAATTCATCTAACCATGCAAAAGATCAATGCTAACACAACACCACACACACCCGTCCTCTCATGCCACTTCAACTTAAGAATCAAAGCAAACATACGATGTCTTGGTGTCAAAAGTGCAAGTATTCACGTAGTTTACTCAACCAACATGCAGAAGGTCATAAAAATTCATGTCAAGTGTAAAAATAGTTGGTAATCATGCTAAGCCCACAAGAAATACATCTTTAAGTCTAAACCTGGGATCTCCTATGCCAAAACAAGTAATAACTCACCTTTCACTCAAAAACGAATATTCACTCAAGAACAAGGTTAAGTGTATCACTCAATTCCAACAAAATCATAAACACAACTTGACACTCGCAATCAATCTCACTCTCAACACAACATACATCACTGATGACAATCAAAAGGTCTTTATTCGGGTTGTAACGTGGGCTAGGGACCAGGTATGTCAAGTAAAGCTAAAACAGGTTAAATGTCAAAAGCTAGTACCCAACAATAACTATTATTCAATTCCTTTTCTCTTAAAACCACAAATACTTCCCCACACTTGGATTTTTCAATAACCCTTACATAATAACTTGACTAGTCGAATGAAGAAGGATCATACAAACATAAGAATGCTCTCAATTTTTTTTTTTTTTTAAGAGCTAAGGAATAAGCACAATGATCCATAGATATTATTATGAATTTCGACTAACAAGCATCAACCAAAATCAATATTCCCCAATGGTATGATCATCAATAACCCCCCCTTTTATGAACACCTTATTACTCCCTTAAGCACGATACTAGCCTTTGACAATTTAGGTTCAAATTCAATGTAAGGCCAATAGAATAAAAAGGATAATGGCAAGTAATGTGGTGTGTCACCAAAAGAATAGGATTAAGCTCAACGGGTTAACTAATTGATCATGTTTAAAAGGTGTGAAAATATGGGAAATACGAGGTTAAACCTAAGTGCCTTTATCATCTCATCATCAAGTAATGTCATGCATTTCAAGAAAGATATCAAGTAAGTGCTAGCAATGCAAACAACATGTGGACACTCAAGCAAACGAAAAATCATGCAAAAGATATGCATATAGGCTCAAAACTCACTTGGTGTGACAAAACATAATCAATCCCAAGTAACAAGACTCTATAACGCACCTACTTGTACTCAAAGCATGAAAACCAAGTCATCTTGCACATATTCATGTCATTCTAATCACTTACTACATTCAATTAAGTCTACCAGTTTCAACTTGCTAGTGAAAGTGTGTGCACAAAAACAAAGCACGTCACTTCTCATACAAAAGCATCCATAAAGACAAGATTCCTACGCATGCATGGGTGTATCAAGCAAAATACAACAACTAATCAAATTGCATGGCTAGAATTATTTTTGGTATTTTTCAATTTTTAATTTTTTTTTTTGAATTTTTATACTATATAATTTTTTTTGGATTTTTTTTAATCATCGAAAACTCATCCCCACATTTAAGTGGTTCATTGTCCTCAATGAACAAATATATAAAAGAAAAGAAAGAAAGAAGAAAAGGAAAAAAAAATTATACGAAAAGATTCCTAAATAAAATACAAAAATAATAAAAAGGAAAATAATTACAACAAATATACAAAGAAAGAAAGGTGAAGAATACTCCCCTAGTGCATAAGCATGAAGTGGCCTTTGAAAATATTGAAGAAGTATGTGCTTGCTCAAATTTAATTTCTGCCCAAGGCGCGCCTTGCTCAAATATTGAAGAAGTATGTGCTTGCTAGTACAGATGGCAAGCGGGTCGAATCCACAAGGAGACAGGTTCTACTAATTCCTTTTCAGTTATCGTTAATTGTTTCAAGGGTCAGACGAATATTGGAGAATATTAATTAATTAATTAAACAAGATTAACACTAATTAAACAGATGATAAACAAATTATTTAAAACCTAGGGCAATCAGGTCCACCATGCTTACACAATTGGCTCTTAAGCTAAAGCAATCAATATGATCCTATAACTAGAGTATGTTAATCTCTTTCAAGCATTAACACTCTCGAAACATTCAACACAATTAACCACTTTTAGTAATTCAATCAATCAGGTAATTAGAGTCAAGTTAATCTCTTCCAAGCATTAACGCTCTCAGAAATCCAATGATGCTTCTGCACTCAAATTCAATTCTGCTAATCGTATGTGTGCCTCTAGTAAGTAAATCTCTCGATCCATACCCCTATTTGCATATAATTAATCCATGATATCGGCCGATTACATAAATTAATGATTAAAACATATCAATCAGAATTAACCATAACCAATCAAACCATTATGAAAATCATGCCAATATTAGTGCAAACATGGCTTCCCTTTAAGCCCTAGAAATAACTACTCGCTAATAATTAAATAAGTAAAACAACTAGTAAAACAAGAAAACATAATTAAACTAATAAGAACAAAGAAAAGATTAAGAGAACAAAACCTTCAAACTTCAATGTTGTCACCCAAAAGAAGAGTCATGGTGTTTCTCTACATCTCCAACTAATAATAATAATCTACTCTAAACTATATTATCTGATCTAATATTACATTCTCTCATTACAATGGTAGGATGTGTTTAAATAGGCTCTAAAAGTCTTGCCCAACAAGAAAATACCAAAACAGAATTATAATAGAATTTCTGCAAGATACGTTTCCTAAACTGATTCTGTTTATTAAGGAAAATTCGTGGCTGACTTTTCTTCAGATTTTCTGGAACGTTCCAAACGTAATTGGACCTCTGGACCACGTTAGAATGATAGAGAATCTCGTTATCTTCGCGTGGACTGCTTACGGGCCTCAAACGGACTTCTAGAACTCAAGATATGGCCAAAACAGTGTTAAACAGCCCGTGTAGCCCAATAATACGAATTTCCTTCAATTTTATCTACAAAATAGCTCTTTTTGCTCCAAATCCTTCCAAGTCATGAATTCTTTATTTCCTACAATAAAACAATCAAATCTATTAAATAAATATCCAAATCAGTGCAAAACACAATAAATACGAGAATAAAATCATCTAAAATATATATAAGAACATATTCTATTAGAGACTAGCCGCCCTAAGATGGTTCATAGCAAAGCTAGCAAATAGATGCCTACCATTTTTTGACACGTTAAAGGGAGCAACAAAAACTAAGGCAATATCTTGGACAGCAGAATGCCAAAAGGCCTTTGAAGACCTCAAAACTTATCTTTCTTCCGCCCCGTTACTAGCGGTTGCAGTTCCTTCAGAACCACTATCACTATACTTGTCCGCCACAGATAAAGCCGTGGGGGCCGTGCTCATCAAAGAAGAAGATAGCGAGCAAAAACCGGTCTATTATGTCAGTCAAGTACTCAAAGATGCGGAAACCCGCTACCCAAATGTACAAAAGTTTGCTCTCGCTTTGGTCATGACAAGCAGAAAATTGAGACATTACTTTCAAGGAAGACAAATCAGGGTCATTACGGACCAACCGCTGAGAAAAATACTTCATAAACCAGACCTATCAGGCAGATTGATCAATTGGGCCATAGAACTCGGCCAATTCGACCTAAGGTACATACCAAGAACCGCAATCAAAGCACAAGCTCTAGCGGACTTTATGGTCGAATGTTCATTCTCAACAAAAGATAAGGAAACTTCCGCAAAGGCCATTGCAATAACGAACAACAATTGGCAACTCTATGTAGACGGTTCTTCCACAAACACCCGCTGCGGGGCAGGCCTCATCCTTACTAGCCCCGACGGTTTCCAAGTCAAGCAGGCCATACAACTCAATTTCAAAGCTACAAACAATCAGGCAGAGTATGAGGCAATCTTGGCCGTTTTGACATTGGCAAAAAACTTACAAGTCAAAAAGATCACCATCTACAGCGATTCACAACTGGTAGTTCGACAAACAACAAGAGATTATTCAACAAAAGACAACAATCTCAGTAAATATCAAGAATTGGTGCAAACAATGCTCCCTCAATTTGAAGAATACTCCCTGGAACAGATAGATCGGGCAGACAATACGGTGGTAGACATGTTGTCTAAATTAACCCAAGGGCAAAGAGTAGAGGCAGACACGGTATACTTTGAGGAGCTAACCGCCCCAAGTGTCAACAAACTAGATATCATGGAGATAAATCCACCAAAAGATAACTGGATGACCCCTTACACCCGTTACTTAAATGACGGTACACTACCGGACGACGGTATAAAAGCAAAGATCCTCAAGTCACAAGTAGCAAAATACTTTATGCAAGAGGGCACCCTATACAAAATAAGTTTCGACTCTCCCATACTCAAATGTGTCGATGAGGAGGAAGCATTATATTGTATGCGGGAAGTTCACGAAGGCATCTGTGGGGACCACATGGCCGGTAAGGCATTGGCACATAAGATACTCAGGCAAGGCTATTACTGGCCCAAAATGCACAAGGAATGCAAAAACTTCACCAAAAAGTGTCACCAATGCCAAGTATTTAGCAACATGTCCAGGAAAGCACCGACCCTCCCTACAGCCATTTTATCACCCATACCATTTGCGGTTTGGGGCATTGACATCATGGGACCATTCCCTAGAGCCAAAGGAGATCTACAATATGTTATGGTCGCCATTGATTATATGACTAAATGGGCAGAAGCAAAGGCGCTAAAAAACATTACACAGGATGATGCCATCCGTTTTGTTGAAGAGCACGTCATCACAAGGTTTGGAATCCCAGTGGTACTTATATCCGACAATGGTACACAGTTTGTGGGCTCAAAATTCACTAAGTTCTTATCCGACCGGAATCAAACACAAGAAGGCATCTGTTTGTCATCCCCAAAGCAACAGTCAGGTCGAAGTGACTAATCGCATCATTGCCAGAGGCCTAGAAAAAAGACTAACCACATCAAAGAAAAAGTGGCCGCATGAGTTACCTAATGTTCTTTTGGCTTACAGGACGTCCGCCAGAACAAGTACTGGGGAATCCCCCTTCAAGTTGGCTTTCGGTACAGAAGCCCTCGCCCCGGTTGAGATTGGATCTCCATCTTACCGTGCCATCAATTTTGAAGAAGAAACAAAAACTCAAGGACTTAAAACAAATCTAGACCTACTGGACGAAACACGGGAGGCCGCAGTTGAAAAAATGGCCACTTACAAAGAAAAAACAAAAGAGTTTTTTGGCAAAAGAGCCAGAGTTAAAGCTTATATAGAAGGCGATTTGGTTAATCGGGCAATCGAAGCATCTGACCCCAGACACATTGGAAAACTTATGCCAAAATAGGAAGGTCCCTACAAAATCATCAAAGTGCTAAGACCGGGATCCTACAAACTGGCACGCCTAGACGGTACGGAAGTCAACAATACTTGGCACGGCGATAAACTACGGAAATTTTACCAATAGATGGCTAAGCAGTCACTTCCCTTTCTCTTTTTTGTAATGAAGGAAATTACGTTTTTAATGGAATACTTTTGCGGAAAAGATATCTACATTTACATCCAGCAAGTCTCTCAACAATAGCAAAATTGCCAAAGTCCCTAAGCGGGCCAGCAACCAACTACAATAGCAAAATTATCAAAGTCCCTAAGCGGGCCAGCAACCAACTACAATAGCAAAATTATCAAAGTCCCTAAACGGGCCAGCAACCAACTACAATAGCAAAATTATCAAAGCCCCTAAGCGGACAAGCAACCGACTACAATAGCAGATTTATCAACAACGGATACCAACCTACAGGTTCATCAAGAAAAAGCTAAGTCCCCTAGACGGGCACGCTAACAACTACGGACTTCAGCCTACAGTTTCATCGAAAACAGAGCTAAGACCCCTAGACGGGCACGAAAACAACAACAAAAAACAGTGCAAAGTGCTATGCCAAAGGCACTTGCTGCAACAAAAACCTGACAATTTCAAGCCAAACATACAAAGAATGATTACTACAGGCAGCCTACAGCAAAAAATCCACACATGGGCTACATATGCAATACAACAAAGAAATAAAGGAAGGGACAACTACTTGCGAAGAAAAAGATACTTTTTTATTGATAAATAAAGGATTACAAGCATGTTATTACAAGGATTAAGATCCTACATCTAAAACCCTTCATGCTTGGGGAGCTTTCTTCTCAGCATCCGCATCCTTCTTCTCAGAACTTTCACCCTGCGGAGGGGCACGAAAATGGAAATTCAACCCGCCATCCTCCGCCGACTCCTTAGCCTCCTCCGCAGCACGAGCACGGGCGATTTTCTGAGCATGCTTCTGGAGCTCTTCAGCCGAGTACAGGTCACCCTCTTCCTCGTAATGCTCGGCAAGGGCTAACCAAGCAGCCTCCGTCTCCTTGGAAATCTGGAGCTCACGACCCCAGGAGAAGGGGGTGAAATTCTCGTCCATTTCACGGTTGGCCATTTTTGGTCGAGCTGAAAGAAAAGAGTTTTTGTGAATGCAAAGGAGGTTAATCCAAATCAAGAGCTAAACTATCCTATTTATAGGGGGGGTAAAAGAAGGTTAAATCCGCAACCAGTCAAAAGTTACAGTTCCCATGCAAACAGAAGTAAAGACACAGTCAAAATATTTTGACTCCCATGCAGCATTAAATGCTCAACACAAACTTCTACAGTCAAAACACACACTTCCCAGGTAACACTTTCCCAAGCCTATTTACTACCAATTTTGAAAAAGAAAATACAACACACATACTCAATTATACCTTAAACCAAAATACCAAAATATATTCAACACCCAACAAATATTCACGAGTTTAATTTTTCCAAAATCGAAATTACATCAAGATATTTTAAAAAAATCACACAACGGACAGACCCGCTGAGTGATTTCAAAAACAAGTAAAAAGAGAGTTATGGCAGACAAGTACAAAAAGAAATTATGCCCACCGGGAACCGCTCAACGGCCCTTCCATACCCCTCAGCGGGCCTTCAGCTTCATCCTCACTATTATACTCCGCAGCAATGGCACTAAGGGGATGGATATTAATATCAGCCACAACGGCATCTACAGGAGCATCTTCTTCAACATCATCTTCACCATAGGCGTCCGCGATCACTGCAAGCGGAGTAACATCTTCTGCAATGGGATTGTTCTCAACGGCAACCATATCACTCTCAGCGGTCTGCACGCCCACGTCATGAACAGTAGAGTCAATCTGACAACCAACACTCTTCCTTTCAGAAATCCCAAGACGGGCTTTCAAGGCTCTACCTTTGCGTTTGGCCCTCTTCACCTTAGACTTGAGGCTGTCCACTTGGGTTTTCAGCTGACAATCTCTGTACCACCCTCTATCTCTAAGCGGGCCTTTGCCACTTCTGCCCGCACAATCTCAGCAAACTCCGGGCTGCCTTTAAACTTCCTTATGGAATCCGCCTCGGTTGGGCGAGAATCAATATGGGCTTCAGCTTCATCGGCATGTTCTTTCTCGAACCTTAGCAAAGTCTGCAAGTTTTTAATTTCTCCGGATAAAGCAGCCTTTTCCGCCTCAAGTTCTATCTTGTCCTCCGCCAGGAACCTTCGCAACTCCGCACTATACACATAGCTCGCTCTAAGATCAGTTTTCTCTGTTTCAATCTCATGCAAAGCCTTAGCAGCATTTTCTTTCATAAGCCTCTCAGCGGCCAGTTCCGCCTCCAGCACTTTCACTCTTTCTTTCAAAGCTATGTTGCCGCTACGGTACATATTTCCCTGGGCCATCAGACCTGTATACATACATTGATTCTGCAAAAACAAAAAACAAATAAATCAACAACGGGCAAAACCAAAAATAGACAACAAAGATGCCATAGAGAAATATACCCGCGCAGTATACTTCTGGGAAAGACGGCACATCCGTTCCCAGCTCAATCCATTCATCTTCAACAAATCATCATCGGTCATGGAATCGACTGTGAAGGTGTTAGGACCTGACTTGAACGAAAAACCATACCCAGGTCGAACCCCAACCTCTGCATCATTCACCTCATCTCCACTACTTGTATAATACACAATTTCCTCTGAAGACTCATCCCCCCTACTATCATCTTCACCACCTTCATCAGCAGTACCAACGGGGTCATCCACCACCCGTCTTGCAGGAACAAAATTACTTGTCTTGATAGGCTCGAAGGCCCGGCCTCATCCTCGAAAGCACGTTTGCTAGCCCGAGATGGGATCTCGACTGCTGCAAACTCAACACCGGCCCCAGCCCTCTCAACAGTTGTATCAACGGGAACCTCCTCCACATCCTCAACGGTAGTATCTTTCACTACCTCCGCTTGAATCACCGGGCTTTTGTCAAGAGGAACTTCCTCCATTACATCAACATCTACAGCGGGTTTACTCCCGGTACCAACTCCTACATCAGCACTAGCAGGCGACCCCCGCTCCTCCCTTCGAATAGCAGCCCTGACATCCCGAGAACGAATATTAGAAGCATTATCTTCATCCGTGACTAAAGTGGCGGCATATTTCCTCCTCGCCACAGCACCAACACTCTCTGTTTCAAAACCAACAACAACACATGGGTAAATGCGATTGGGCCACGTCACCTACACAGCTAACAACAACTGCCTCGAACTACCCATTTGGTAATAACTTCCCACTTTCTCTTTTTCTCTCACATCCCAAAGGTCACTTCACTCATTAATACGCACCAGTACTTATCATTTTACACATTATTGGCATTACATATTATTCTTTCATTTATTTCAATTCACATTTATTAGCAGAATTAGCATTTATTCCATCAAAAATAACGCATATCAAACAAAAACGTTTCAACTTCGAACCCGTCAAGCACCGTTTTACCACCACAAACAGCAAAAAACTAAACACATCTGTCCGCCTGGGGGGCACAACTTTCCAAATTTTTTTTAACTCCTAAGTTTTATCCGCCAACACTTGGGGGGCACAATTTTCCAAATTTTCTCTAACTCCTAAGTGTTGTCCGCCAACACTTGGGGGGCACATACCACAGCTTTTCTCAACGTATTTCCTGAGTAGCAAATTGTCTCTCTACTCCCCCTACCCGCCAAAGCGCATAGAGGGAGTGGGGGGCAATGATAGGTACCCGCTGTAAGGCCGGCCCGCTCGCCGGACACGCGCCCGCGAGTAGGTGCCCGCTAACAGCAAAGTACTTGTCTTCTAAAAACACAATTCTGGAGCACTTAGCAAATTATATCTAATTTCAAAAGTATCGAGTTAAATATTATTTCAACAAATACAGGTCACAAAATAAAGAATATTCACAAATTGTACTTCAAGCTATCATTAAGATATTATCTCTCTTATACTAACCCACTTGCACAAAAATATCTTGCTTTATCCACTTGCACACCCACTTGCATAAAGGTATCTTGCTCCATAAGACAAGGAAACAATATAATATTCAAGGAGACACAAGGACACCCAATTGCAACAGACAAGCTCTGACTAAAGTAGCTCAGTGGCAGAATCAAGGTATGTCAGGAGGGGACACCAATCACTGTTCCAATAGTGGCTCACTGTAGTTTTAACGGCACAACTAGTGGGCAATAGTGATTGGGAAACCCAGCCTATAAATACCCCATTCTACACACAAACAAGAGGGGAGAATTTTGGGATACGAAAACTATTACAATACAAAAGCTCTCTACATATTCTTCACACACGATATATTCTCACCAGCCTGGTTATTATTATTTCTGATTACTGATTCTCACACCGGAGGTGCTTGACGGCCACCACCCCCGGGCAAGCATTGTTTTGCAGGCACCCAAATTCAGGTGAAACATCCCGGAACAGTGATCGGAAGCCTTTAATCAGCCGTGAGGATTATCACACCAACTACTTATGAAACTATAAAACATATATTACACCGCTAATATATCACTGTCACTTCATTTAAACAAAAAGAATTGAACCCTCTTCTTTGACTAAAGATTTTTTTTTTTTGGAACTAAATCTTCGACTAAAGATGTTTGGACAGTTAAATCAATATAATCAGTATTACCTCGAAATCCATGTCATACATGAATTTTTTAATATCATTTAATTTTTTTAATTTAAATTAAAATTTTTTAAAACATGAATTTTGTAGACTTAACTTTTTAAATAATACGTTTTGACAATAATTATATATATATTACCCAAAATATTTTCGACTCTATTTTTGGAAAGAAAAGATTTTAGTTAAAAAAAATTAGAAAATGTAATAGCTGAAAAAGGTAATTGGTTAGTTATTATTTAGGAAAAAAAGAGATATTTTAGTTAGAAAAGATATTACTTTTTAGCTGGAAAAAGTAATAAGTTAGTTGTTAGTAATTATAATATTATTATTTTATTTCATTAATTAGAATGATCATATTTTTGAAAAAAAGAGATTTTAGTTAGAAAAGTTAGTAAAGGTAGAAAAAGTAGTAGCTGAAAAAGATAATTGGTTATATTATTTAGGAGAAAATGAGATATTTTAGTTAGAAAATATGGACAATATTACCTTTTAGCTGGAAAAGGTAATCAGTTAGTTATTAGTAATTATAATATATTAGTTATTCATTGATTAGAATGATCATATTTTGGAAAAAATATATTTTAGTTAGAAAAGTTAGAAAAGGTAATAACTGAAAAAGGTAGTTGGTTAGTTATTATTTATTATTTAGGGGAAGTGTTGGGAAGAACTGCGTGTCATATTTTGAGAAAAGATTGTAGGGGTGTTTGGGGGAACTTTTTTCCAGAATAAGTCAACTTATTTTAAGACAAAGTTAGAGATTCCTAACTTTTTTCTGAAAAAAGTTAACTTTTTTTTGAAAAAAGTTAACTTTTTTTGCAACTTATAGAATCTCAAACATATATTAAATACTTGTATAAAAGAAAATTATCAAAATATGAAATTTTTACCCGAAAATAAAATTTATACGAAAAGATTCCTAAATAAAATACAAAAATAATAAAAAGGAAAATAATTACAACAAATATACAAAGAAAGAAAGGTGAAGAATACTCCCCTAGTGCATAAACATGAAGTGGCCTTTGAAAATATTGAAGAAGTATGTGCTTGCTCAAATTTAATTTCTGCCCAAGGCGCGCCTTGCTCAAATATTGAAGAAGTATGTGCTTGCTAGTACAGATGGCAAGCGGGTCGAATCCACAAGGAGACAGGTTCTACTAATTCCTTTTCAGTTATCGTTAATTGTTTCAAGGGTCAGACGAATATTGGAGAATATTGGTAGAAAAAGTAGTAGCTGAAAAAGATAATTGGTTATATTATTTAGGAGAAAATGAGATATTTTAGTTAGAAAATATGGACAATATTACCTTTTAGCTGGAAAAGGTAATCAGCTAGTTATTAGTAATTATAATATATTAGTTATTCATTGATTAGAATGATCATATTTTTGGAAAAAAATATATTTTAGTTAGAAAAGTTAGAAAAGGTAATAACTGAAAAAGGTAGTTGGTTAGTTATTATTTATTATTTAGGGGAAGTGTTTTGTTTTTTAATAAGTAAGTAAATTAATTAATGGTAATAAAATAAAACAATTAAATAAGGTAAGTACTGTACCGTACGGTACCAAAACTTTTAATGTTTCGTCTTTTATAATATAGTATAGACTAGCTTAAAATCGATGCGATGCACAGATTTCTTTTAATATTATATGATATTTTTTATTAATTTAAATTAATTTTTTAAAAATATAAAT
Organism: Saposhnikovia divaricata; assembly: GCA_036435485.1. Lineage (NCBI taxonomy): Eukaryota > Viridiplantae > Streptophyta > Magnoliopsida > Apiales > Apiaceae > Saposhnikovia > Saposhnikovia divaricata. Next base: position 135,924,267 of record CM071599.1, on the reverse strand, counting down.
TTTGGTAGCTTAAATTTTTCTATAAGATGATTTTGATAATAATTATATAAATGTTATTCTTGATAATTCTAGAAAATAAGGAATTTTAGTTAGAAAATATTGAAAAGATGATAAATTTTAGTTGAAAAAGGTAATTGGTTAATTATAAATAATTATAAAATTATTTTTTAACTTAAATAAATATAATGCCCGTGATTGGAGAAAATTAAAAAGAAAACATGTTTTAGGTGAAAAAGGTAATTGATTAGTTTATAGTAATTATAATTTAATTATGTTATTTTACTAAATAATATTGCTCGTAATGTTTTTCAAAAAGGATAAATTAATGCTGCCCGTGATATTTTTAGAAAAATAGGGATTTTAGTTAGAAAATATAGAAAAGACGATACGTTTTACCGGAAAAACTTAATTGATTAATTATTAATATTAGAATATAGTTATTTTATTTTATTAAATAGAATCGCCCGTGATGTAATTGAAAAAGAGAGATTTTAGTTAGAGAAAATAGAAAATGTAATGTGAAAATTAAAAAGGTGACATATTTTAGGTGAAAAGGTAATTGATTAGTTTATAGTAATTATAATTTAATTATGTTATTTACTAAATAATATTGCTCGTAATGTTTTTCAAAAAGGAGAAATTAATGATGCCCGTGATATTTTTAGAAAAATAAGGTTTTTAGTTAGAAAATATAGAAAAGACGATACGTTTTACCCGAAAAAATTAATTGATTAATTATTAATATTAGAATATAGTTATTTTATTTTATTAAATAGAATCGCCCTTGATGTAATTGAAAAAGAGAGATTTTAGTTAGAGAAAATAGAAAAGGTAATGTAAAAATTAGAAAGGTGACATGTTTTAGGTGAAAAGGTAATTGATTAGTTTATAGTAATTATAATTTAATTATGTTATTTTACTAAATAAAATTGATCGTAGTGTCTTTCGAAAGTGAGAAATTAATGTTGTCCTTGATATTTCTATAAAAAAGGAATTTTATTTATGAAATATGAAAAAGATGATACGTTTTAGCTGAAAAAATAATCGGTAATTATTAGTATTATATTATTATTTTAATTTATTAAATAGAACCACCCGTGATATAATTGTAAAAAAAGATATTTTAGTTACAGGAAATAGAAAAGGTAACGTGTTTTGGCTGGAAAAGGTAATTGATTAGTTAGTAGTAATTATAATTATAATATAATAATGTTATTTTCTTAAACAAAATTACTCATAGTGTTTTTAAGAAAGGAAAATTTTTAGTTAGATCAAATATAAAAGATATTGTGTTTAACCTGAAAAAGGAAATTAATTAGTTATTAAAAAATATGAAAGGTAATGTATTTAATTTGAAAAATGAAATTAATTAGTTAGTAAGAGTAATTTTATCTATAATTAAATAAGGGTAAATAAGTAAAATCAATAGGTACCGTACCAACCAAACTTTTAATGTTTCGGTTTTTATATAATAGTATAGTGTATAGATAAGTATAGATTTTCTTTTTAATATGATATAATCTTGATCGTGTATGTTTAAAAATATTAGAGTGACGGTTGAGATTAATTTGGTAGTACAGTGATTAAAATTATGGATAATTTTTTTTATGCTTATTATAATACTAGTTTATAACCCGTGCAATGCACGGATTTATTTTAATATTAATAAATTTTATTTTATGTTGCAATTATATTTTTATATAATAAATTATTTTTAATTATTTTTAGTTTTAATTTAAATAATTTAATTAATGATATGCATGGTTTATAACTTATGTTATACAATTTTAAAATAAATATGTCGTTAACGGAATTCGAACCATGAAATTTTAGTAATTTATTTAATTATTTGATCTAACTGTTCTAAATTTTTGCTAAAAATCTAACGGACATTATTCGTTATATACAGATTTCTATTATATTTTGTTAATGATTAGAAGATATGTGATTTGGTGTGATATTTTTGGGTATAAATTAACTATTGTAAGATTATGTTTTAAATCAAAAGTAACGTGTTTAATTAGAAAACAAATATTTTTGATTGAAAATTACGATATTTTAGGTATTTATAAAAGGTAATATCATCAATTAAAAGTAAACATCTTTAATTAAAATGGGCAATCGATTAATTATCATTAATTATATTATTTTATCTTTTATTTTAATAATTAGGATGATCGGGCCAAATATCGAACTGGCAAACTTTCAATGGCCGAGCCTTTTATTATGTTATAAATTTAATTTAATATTATAGTTATGTTTTTATATAATTATTATTTTAAAAATTTTTAAATTTTATTTAATATAATTTAATATACTCATGTTACGGATTATACTAATGTTTTCTTATTATAAACAACGTATACGAATTTTTAATATATTTTAATAATAATTGAAAAATATATGGTGTGATATTTTCGGGAATATATTAATGATTGTAAGTTTAGTTTTAAATCAAAGAAGTAATGTGTTTTAATTAGAAAGGAAATATTGACGATTGAAAGATATGGTACGATTAATGTTTTTAGGTATTTATAAATGGCAATATTTTCAACTAAAAGTAAATGTGAAAAAGACGATCGACTAATTACCATTAATTATATTATGTTATTATTTATATTAATAATTAGAATAATCATATCGAAAATCAAACAACAAACTTCCAATGATTCGATTTTAATATAATGATATAGATATAGGTTACATCTCCGGTCATTTACAATTTCTTCTATCGAAATTACTATTTTTTCTAATAACTTTTGTGATGAAAACTAACTTATTTTAAATACTTTAATTATAAGATGTTTATATAAGTGTTTTAATTTCATTTACTCAATTTTCATTTACTTACTTTTTCTAAAAGATTATTTATGCCACGAAATAATTTTATTCATTTTAAATAATAATTAAAATTTATAATATTCAGAAAAATATTAAGATTTTTTTTTTGTTAGAAAATGTATAAACTTTTTTTTATATGAATATATAAACTTTTTTTTCGTCAGGAAATTTATAAACTTTTTTTAATCCATTTTATAATTTTGAAAATTTAGATTTTTATATTTTAAACCATTAAATATATATTAGATTTAAAATAAATCTGCTATTCTTTAAATATTCTAAATAAATATATTTTAAATTAAGTATGTTATAGTCAGCTTTTTAGTTAGCAACCAAACCATACCACATGTCACATTAACTCCTTTACTTCAATTAGATATAAGAATATATAATTAGTAATTATTTATTATAATGTAAGATTTCATAAAATCAATTAGTATCCAATTAGATATAAGAATATATAATAAGTAATCAATTATTATAATGTAAGATTTTATAAATCAATTACTGTACTATAGAGTTAACTTGTACAGAAAAGTACCTACTGAATACAATGGGGGTGTTTGGGAACTTTTTTCCAGAATAAGTCAATTTATTTTAGGATAAAGTTGGAGATTCCTAACTTTTTCTGGAAAAATGTAATTTTTTTTTGCAATTTATAGAATCTCAAACATACATTAAATACTTGTATAAATTTTTTATATCAAAATATGAAATTTTTATCCAAAAATAAGTCCTTTTTTCCAAAATGACTTATTTTAAGTCTGGTCAAACATGCCAAATGTCTGGGGAAGACTCTTGTTATCATGTATCAATAGAGTCTAAATCATTTTAATATGATATAATCTTGAACGTGTATGCTTAAAAAGATTAGAGTGACGTTGAGATTAATTTGATAGTGCAGTGATGAAAATTATGGATAATTATTTTATGCTTATTATATATAAGAATATAATATTTGAAAAGAATAAAAAAAACATCCTTTTGAGCTGGAATAATCAAATTTACGCGGCCTTTAGTTTTATTTCACTAATAAACAAATACTCGTCGTACAAAATTAAAATATGGGGATAAAAGCATCTCCAATGGTATTAGCTTAAAATGGTTGGCTAAATTAGATAAAATATTGATTATGTAAAATTTGCTGAACCTGTAAAAATTTATGCTCCAATGGTATATTGGCTATAATGTTGTATATATTGTAAATATAGTATGTTATTATTATTTCAGGTTGTTATTAATAGAATCTATTTTTTTAAGGTAATAGATCATGTAAAATCCTTACAGGTCTCTAGAGGTTGGTCAAATATAGTCAACGAAAAGAGGTTATCTAAATTTTTTGCTAACAGTAATGTTACATTGGAGTAATGTTTTTTTTTACATAATTTCTATAAATTTTATTTATGGTAATATATTTGTGATTTTAGCTAAGGGGTTTTCTCCATTGGAGATGCTGATCATGCTTTTCTTGCATCTTGTGACTAATTTTCAAGCCACCCAATAAAAAATTTCAAACCAATAATCAAAGAGAACCACTTTATTTCACATGATTGGTCAATAAAAAGACAATCCTCGAATAGCTAATGTTTAAGGTGGAATCATATGCTTACGTAACATATTTTATTTAAAGGATGAGAGAAAAATTCAAAACCTTAAATTTTGTTAGGCTTGCACACTATGTGATACAGACAGATAATTCGTAAAAATTTCATAATTATTAAAAAAATTGTGTACTTCATCTAATTCTTGGAAAACTAATTCATATTTGTTAAAAAATTTGCGTACTTTATTTAATTATTGGGGAAAAAAAATTCAAAATCCTTGTTCAAAGGTTTGAAGTTTTAAAATAGAAGAATGCTTCCAAAATTAATTTAATAATCTATTAAATTTAATAATTAATATATATTTCGTCCGCCCCATTTTATATGTTCCTTTTGACTTTTTAATGATCAAATTGATATATTTTTAATCAAATATTTAAAAATATTAATTTTTATGAAAGAAAACTTAAAATTATATTTTAATAAATTAGATATATTTTTCAATGATTTTATATTTCAATTATTATTTTAGAAAACTAAAAATTACAATTTAGAATAGATTAGATGTTTTTTTAAAAATATGACTTTTCTATTTTTCTAATTATAGAATATATATAAGAATTTCAGTCAACTTAAAAAAGACATGTGTATGGATGAAAAAGATTCTATAATTTATAAAATTTTATTCGACAAATGTCGTAATTAGATAATTTTACAGCCCATGAAATAATTGCATCAATCCATTATCCATTATGGTAGTGGTGATGAGTCACTTCACATGTTCTATCCGGCCCAGCATCCATCTAGTACTGGACCAAGCGACAACCCATCAAATACCAGCCGTTGATTTCACCAGATCAACCCGGACCCCAAAACAAAATTTAAATTCGATTTAATTTTTCTCAACGTTACACCTTTCCCTACCCATACTTATCAAAATCAAAATATATATATATACCAAAAATCTATTCACTTTCATCTGTACTTTTGGTGACAAAATTTGGGGAAAATCATAAACCCTAGGAGAGAGAAGAATTTCAATTGGGGCTTGAAAAAATGTCTGCAACAGCTGGAAGTGAAGGTGGGGTTGGCCAAGAAGAGGAGAAGAAGCCCATGGATCAACATATTAATCTTAAGGTCAAGGGTCAGGTAGTTCTCTTTTCATTTTTTGTCTTAAAAATTTAATCTTTTTTATTTTTGTTGGTTAAAAATTCAATCTTTAAATGGGTTCTTATGTATATGTTTGTATGTATGTATTCTTGTTGGGTGTGATTGATTCTTGTAGTTACATCTGCACTTCATTTTTGTAAGATGTTTTTGAAAAATTGAATCTTTTTTAGTTTTGGTAGTTAAAAATTGAATCTTTAAATGGGCTACTGAGTATATGTTTGTATGTATGTTTAAATGTTGGGTGTGATTGATTCTTGAGTTGTATCTACACTTGTTTTGCATTTTTTTCGAAAAAATCAATCTTTGAATGATTCAATCTTTTTTGGTTTTGCTAATAGAAGATTCTATCTCTGAATGGGCTAGTAAATATATCTGTTTACATGTTGGATGTGTTTGCCTTGATTTTGCAAATATGAAATGATGCGTGTGGTGTACGTTTTTTATGTTTGCTTGGGTGTTTGTTTTTATAGGAGATATGAAAGTGAGAGGCTTATAGCTGATGTTAAAGCAGTTAGTAAGAGTCTCCCGTTTTAGTAGCAGTATTCAGTAAACCTACACCTTTATAAATTAATACACTATTGGTTAATAACCTTGATTTTATAGATTATTGTGTTGGTCCGAATTATGATGTATATGATGTTTTTTAGCTCGATTGGTTAGTAATCTCAATAAGTAATCATTTTATCCAGTCCCAAGGCGATTAATATAGATTAAATATGCTGGAATTATACTAATTTTGGCATGCTTAAAGATCATAAATTTTTATCAATTTCAGTTTATGTGTGTTGGGTTGATGAGGAAACTTGAAAGCTCAGCTTGGGATCAGTAGGGACCAGTGTTATTAAAGGCAAAAAGCGCAGCAAAGCGCTGGCTTTTGTAAACGAAGCGCACAATATAATTTAATATATTGTTATATATTTGTAGATGCATTTAAGCACTAGGCATTATAACTAATTAACTACAACCTCAAAAGAAACCCTAGGCTCATGTTTCATATTACTAATAATTAAGAAGCTGATAAAATTAAAATTTGTCCATCAACATCTTCTTCCTAGCCAAAATAGTCCCACTCTTCGTCAGAATCGGGATCAAAACACTTATTCTCCACAAATTCAATTCCTCTTCCTCATTCTGGTACTCAACATCCTCATCCTCGATCTCGTCAATTATCTCCCTAGTGGATGATCCAGAATTCCTTTTTTTTTTTTTTTTTACATTGGTCGCTCTTGATTGTGACCTTAATCTATATAGTGGCTCTTTAACACCAGAAGCATTATAGACATCCCTAAATGTCAAGCCATCTTCTTCATCGAAAACATAGTCATTTTCTGGTTTTAGAGTGCATATATGACAAAATATCTAGTACATTGTTTTGTAATGGGCTTTGAAAGAAAGCCTAATAAAATTAAATGCTAGCCCACCCTTTAAAAATTAAGTTCAGATATAATAACAACACAGATCGACACAAGTGCGCGCTTTTCTCCCGCTTCCCGCGCTATTGCATTTGCTCTGGGCTTTTTATAAGCGAAGCCAAACATGTGAGCTTCGCTCCGATTCCCGCTTAAGCTGCGGTTGAAGCACGCTTTTAATAACCATGGTAGGGAAGGGAGCTTGTTGTATTTCGAACAGTTTCTCATACTTGAGATGAATATTAATAGTCCAGTTCTTTTATTAGTTAAGGGTTGAATCGAAATTTCTTTTTCTGAGTGTTTAGTTTTGTCCAGTTATTAGATGCCTTTGCGAATCTGAAACATGGATTGTGAATTTTGAGACCCGGGTTCTTTTAAAAATTTTATCTGGTGATATATTTGGATGCTCTAAGTTAAACTTTTGTCTCTTAATCTGGTTGTGATGTCATAAGATAGCTATGTGAGGATACTACTGAGACCGAGTACCGACTTTGAGCCAGACTTCTAAACTTATAGTAGTGTAGTGTTATGTACTGTGAGATAGCATCTGTATTTTCTTCTGTGGAGCTAGTCAGCACTCAACAGTGAGCGACCTCTAAATTTTTGAAAATGTCTTCATAGTTCTTGCAGTGACAATATATATAGCTTTGAATGTAGAATCATGCATGATGTAAGTTTAGGTAGTTGTGTATACATGCTGCATGTGAGCATTAATTAGTGACACGTTATACTGTTGAGTGTTGACATTTGGATCTTTAGATATGAATATAAATTTGATCTGATGAATTTTGGATTGTGCCTTTGTCTTTTACGTAATACAAATATATCGAATCTGTATGTAATTTAGTTCAATTCATTGTTTATATGGGTGACCTTGAAGCTTGAGTTAATATTATTGTGTTTCTTTGCTTGTAGGACGGCAATGAAGTCTTTTTTAGAATAAAACGCAGCACACAGCTACGAAAACTCATGACTGCTTACTGTGACCGACAATCTGTGGAGTTCAATTCAATTGCATTCCTATTTGATGGACGTCGACTCCGAGCGGAGCAAACTCCTGACGAGGTAATAATTGTCAAAATATAATTGTTTCAGCAATTTGAACAAGACTTTGAGAGCTTTTCTGAGTTTTTTACATGAATTTTTTTGATAAGATTAGCTTGTTACAGATTCGTAGATATACTTTGATTCAAATTCACATCTTATATACAATGTGCATAAATTGGTTGAGGCTGAAGCACTGTTTAGTTTTGTCAGTTCACTTCTGTTTTCAAAGTACCCCTGATTCAATGTTATCTACTTACGGCAATTAGTTTCACTATCTTATCAGTTACTTACATGCCAGCAGCTATTTAATGGACTTAATCTCTCTTTTTGAATATTTGATAGCTTGAAATGGAGGACGGAGATGAGATTGATGCTATGCTGCATCAAACCGGAGGCTGCATCACTCTAACTGCTACCTAATAGCACCTTGGCCGTTGGGGGAACTTTGTTCCCAGCATAAGTTTAAAACTAGTTCTTGCTCTGTTTTATCTAGTCGTTCAAGGGGTTCAAGGGTTCTGATGTTCGACAAGAGATACGGTATTGTGTGTGTATGCTATGATATGGGAAATCGAACTATTAATCACTCTAGTGTTGTGCTGTTGTGATTGAATTTATATTTATTACATGGAGCATATTATGGTTGAAGTTGTTCTTGGATACAGTCTTAATTATGTCTTGACTTTTTATAATCTTGTTTCTGTAGAATCGAGATGGTCCGTGCCTCGGTATGTGTAGAAATTATAAATTAGATTCAACATTCTTGACTTGTGGATCATTGTAATTTGGCTAATTTTTAACAGTGTATAAAATTATAATTGCAATATGGTTCTCTCCCGGTAAATTCCTAGCTCCATGCCTCCATCGCTGTTTAGTAAACAATTATGAAGTATAAACAACACTGCCCATGACCATATTTGGAACAACATTGACTATAGTTTTTTTTTTTTTGACGGAACATTGACTATAGTTAGTTGTATTCAATTTGTTCCCCGGGAAATCTAAACAGGCCATGACCATAAAAAATTTGTTCCTTTTTGCGAAAACTTTTATTGATTTGCAGGAAGTACATTTTCCTTTTTGTACATCACAACATTTTTCCTTTTGTCTTTCAACACTCCACGGTTCCTCTGTTCCCATGTTAGCAAATACTAGCAAATTTAATTTATGCAAGTTTATGGAAGTTTTATGCATTTTTCTATTTATTTTATTTTGTTTTGGTTCGATCACTAGTCACATGTGAAATAACAGAAGGTATAAATTTAGTAAGACTTTTACCCCCGGATCTTTTGCAGGAAATGAATTATGTGCAACTTCGAGTTGTCAATTATATATTCTTTACGGAAGTGGCAAACCAATTCGGAAAGTTTATGGCCAAAGTATTCAATTAGAACATGTCTGGCATTAAATTGTAATCCAAAGCATAAAAAGTTCTAATTTCGAAGAGACCTGTACTTTCTTTGTTATAAACACACTCTTACTATCTACATATAAGCGACACTTAATTTTAAAAGTCGTTGTAATATAGATTTTTTTTTTCCCATCTATTTCTAATGCATAAGAGCATCTCCAAAAGACTACTAAATAAACTCTTAAATTCAAAAATAGAGAATATGAGAAAAATTGGGTTCCAAGAAATTCTTAGTAACTCTTAAAAAACTTAAAAAAAAATTTCTCTCATCAATTTTGAGAGTTACTACATGACTCTTAACTAATTCTTACCATTAAAATATTCACTTGCATAAAATTGAATTTAAATGTTTGTCATACAATAGTTAAGTTTGAAATATTAATAAAATATAAATTAGGAGCCAAGATAAAAAATATTGTAAGAATTGACACGAAAATCTATGTAATAACTTGCTAAAAACTATATGTTTTTAATATATTTGATAGGAATGAATTGTACTATACATCTGGATTTTTCGAAAGGAATTATACGACTCGAAAAAAATGGGAATCGAAAGTAATCGGTATCGAAATTGATTTGGCATTATTTCTTTTATGTATATTTGTTTTTACATATAATTATTTTATTGATTTAGGTATACATATATAATTTTAATATATTTATATATATATATATGTATATTTAAAAAAAATTATGATTGAAGTAAATAAATTTATAAGATTTAACTTTTGAGTTGAACGTCAATTTGAGAAGAAAAATTAATAGAATTTGTGATTTAACCGTATAAAATAGAAATTATATATGAGATCACATTTTTCTTATTTGTCATTCGAGTTTCAACCGTTTTTCTTTCAATTATTTTTATTTACATATTTTACTAAATTTTAAAAATTAGACTAATTTTTTTTTTTTGACAAAAAGAGAATGGATTCATTAAAACAACGGCAACCAGTCGGAACAAACCCCCGTACTGACATTACAACCTGAGTAGTAAACAGATAACCGAACTAAACAAATAGCCGTTCTATTTTCAGATCACGTAACAGATAGAATATTAAAATTCTTCGAACTAAAAAAGGTTACAATGGTATCCCGATCAATCCTACCAGCATCAGTCCTGAAATCCGTAGTAGCACAAATGACCCTCACATAGATGCGTACTGAAGTCCATTGTTCCAAACCTTCAACTGAAGTTGGGGGAGCATAAACCTCCGTAACCGGAACAAACTTTAATTGTGAAAGGTGAGCTCTTGTGAATTCCACTACCATCTCAAGCATACTCCAGCTATCTACCTGCCGTAAAACAGCTATAGACCTGCCGATATCCCAGCTATGTACATGCCAAAAATCAGCTATACACATGCCGCAAGTAGCATCGATGCAAGCGTTCAATATCTCCCAAAATGCCAAATAAATCAATTTCAGTGGAGTCAATAACGGCACCAACAAAAACAGAAACATAAATAATAATAACTTAAACGATAATAATCGCACATAAAGCGATACACATGCCAAGAGGCGAGACGAAAACCCAACAAAGATGAGTTTTAATTGCACAAACTAGCTCAAGATCGGAACAGATCTGAGAAAATTCGAAGAAATTTTCTGAGCTTTATTGAATTAACTGTGATAATTGAAAAGAAGAGGAAAAGGGGATGTAGATGGAAGTATGAAGGGCAGGGGCGGAGGGGAAGGGGGTCGGCGGCTAGGTTTTACTCGACTCTTATGAGAGAAAAAATAGACTAACTTTTGATTAGATTGATCTCTATTGATTCTTGTCCCGATTTTTTTATAGAAAACATTTTTTGATCCAATTTTAACAAAAATCGAATCATTTGTTACCTTTACCGATTAATCCAATTAATCGTCGAATTTTTTAGAATAAAAACTCAATTCCCACATTAAAAATTTAAAGAGAACCTGTTTTTCTTAATTGTCTTTTGCTTTTCTTTTCTTACTTACGATTAAAACTCAATTATTTAAGCATTTTAGATTTCCTAAACGGAGTAGAAAAGAATGAGAACGAGAAAAATTTAACTTTTTTTTCCCAAGGATTCTGTTCTTTATTACAGCGCTAACGCCAACACGGGTAATTATTGCCAAATATTTCAAAAATTATTGTTTTGGAAATGAAAATAATATCATTTACTAATACAATCCATACATAACTAAGGAAATCTTGGTAAAATAATGTGTTCACATATTTCCTTTATATGATAGCAGGGTACCAAATGTGTACGAAATGAGCACCTAAGATCTCTATATATACACTTAAATTTGCTCGTTAAGTACAAAATAATTATCTGTAACACAATGGCTTCACATTTTCTGATGATTTTTGGCTTTTCTCTTCTCGTTTTTGCTCTGCATGTAAATGGAGATCCCGAAGATGTTAGCTTTGATCAAAATTATTTTCCTTTATGGGGAGCTACTCATCTCACTCGTGTTGACAACGATAGAGGAGTGCAACTACTACTGGACCAGTCCTCAGGTACCATACGTGACAAGATAAAAATGAGCTTTTTTGGAATTTTGATAAATAAATAATCTCGATAAAAAAAATATTTCTTCTTGGTGTTGGTATAATAAAGAAATTCTTCCGATATTTAAATGCTTTTATACATCAGTTAAGAATCGATGTGAAAAATTAGGACCTTTCTCTACATCGACGAAAACATGTATCAGGAGTACTGTTATGGTTTTTCTAGTACTGTTAAATGTATAGAGTATATGTGGTATAATGTATTCTTGCATGACAGGGAGTGGATTCAGATCAAAACTGGATTATGGTTCTGGAAGATTTGGTATAAGGATGAAACTACCGGAAGCAAATACATCAGGAATCATAATAAGCTTCTATGTATGTACTATTCGAATAACAATACTATTTTTCTTTTTCTTTTTTTTTAAAGAAAAATCATTTTCGTTATGATTGCCTTGATCAATGTACTAATTATGATTTATTTGCATTCAGTTGACTTCAGCCCCAGATGGCCCTCAATCCCCAGGAGTTCACGATGAAATCGACTTTGAATTCATAGGCGGTCCAGTTTTGCAAACAAATGTATTTGCAGATGATCCCGGGCATAGAGAAGAAAGGTATTTACTTTGGTTTGATCCTCGGACAGACTTCCATCTTTACGAATTTCTTTGGAACCCAAATATTGTTGTGTAAGTTGGTCATCCTTTTTTTTTTCTACAAGACTCCCGTACCAACAACTCTTGTACCGATAAAATCTCGACTTGTGATATTTTTATTTTGGATACAGGTTTTACGTTGATAGAGTTCCGGTTCGAGTATTCAAGAACAACATAGCCAAGGGAGTGAATTATATCTCACACCCAATGCATATTGAGGGTAGCATATGGACCGGAGCCTGGGCTGGTCCTGTGGGTTGGGCTCAAGCACCATTTATCAGTGGTTACCGAAGATTCGGAATAGATGGCTGTGTATCACCAACCACAAGTTTAATTCCACAATGTATAGCACCAAACCTCCCATGGAACATACATAAAGAACTCAACCCTCATGAGCTAATGGTGTATCAGAATTTTAGGAAGGTGCATATGATATATGATTATTGCTCAGACAGGACAAGACCCCAGAGTCACCCGGAGTGCCTTATCCCTCCTGTATAAAGTAAATTATACACATTGGAGAAGTGGATTTGACTTGGCATGGGTCAAGTATTTTATATACAGAGGTGTCATAAAAAGATTAATAAACAACATCACTAATATCAAATAAAAAACACGAAATGGGTGGGATTAACAAATAATTAGAAATAAACATGAAGGTTAAATACGAGTAACAGAGTAAGAGGTTTAGAACTACAATTTACAAGCCAAGCATCATGAATTTCTTTTCCATGTGCTGCTTTTGTTCAGAACTGTACATCATTAATTTGGCTACCACAATTCTATCTGGTGGTGCTGCCGATCAAGACTTGCCTTGACATGATATATCTCACAACTAAAAGAATCAAATCAGCGTTAATTCCCATCTCTGGTTTTGATATAAAAGAAAAGTTAATTTGAAGCTTACCATTCGTTCCTGCATTCATTCGAGTTGCAGCCTTTAGAATATATAGCTCACTGATGATTCAGACAACCTCGATCAGCATCACAATCTGATCTAAACAACAACAGCCTCATGGACATGGTAGAGGAATAACTCAACATCAGTTCAAATGCAAAATTTCTGATTCTACTTTAACAATGTGAGCATCAGCTATTTATATATTTTAAGAAGCAATTAGAGATCCCAGTCGTCTAATACATTTTTCCGATTTTTGCGGCTGTCAAGGCTTGAAAATCTAAGACCTGTCTTTCCCATTTTGGACTAGTCATATATGGCTAACTTGTTATGGAGATTTTCCGACTCTCATCCAAAAGGGCTTTTATAATATCAGCATTTTGAGACACCTCTAATCTTGAATTTTTGTAAAGAAAAAGAGATCACTAAACAAGAAGATACAATATTGTCAACATATCCGTTCCGCATTAATTAACTTGTACATCACGACATTTTTATGAGAGTTGACTAAAGTAGTAGTCGCCGCCCATCCCCCATCCCCCAGCCCCCTCCCCCAGCCGTCTTCCTCCCCGTCGTCCCCCCACCTTGTCTCCGTCCCTCCCTCCTCCCTCACCACCCACCTCCCTCTTCTTTGCTTCAATAAAATCGAGTTTAATCCTCGAATCTGTTCTTCTTTGTGTCAATAAGGTTCGATTTTGCTTCCAGTCTCGCCGTTTGGCGTGTGTTTTAGTACCCAATTTTTTGAGTTGTTATGCGTTATTATATTTGTGGTAGTTATGTTTTTGTGGTATTATCAATGAGAATGATTCATATGTAATTTTGGGAGATCTGGATTTACTGCATTATTAATACTTTCGGCATGTCTATAGCTGGTTCCCGGCATGTAGATAGCTGGGGTATGCTTACTTTCGGCATGTCTATAGCTGGTTCCCGGCATGTAGATAGCTGGGGTATGCTTGGAACGGTGGCGATCACATGTGCTCACCTTTCACAAATTATAGTTGTTCATTATTCGAGGACTCTTGTTCCTCATAGCTCAGTTTTTGCAACTGAGTCGCCTGAACACCGCAACAGCCATGGAACTATTGTGAAGGTCAATTGTCAAGCTACCAGTTTCGGGAGTGATGTAGGCTGGATTACTTGGGAAGCCTTTGTATTCATTTTAAGTTTCAAGAATCAATGGATTCAATGTGTTAAGCGGTCTGGAAACAATGCGGCTATTTGCTTAGCTCGTTTATTGTTTATCAACCTGATTGCATTGTCAGTTGGGGATTTATCCCGGCTAGACTTGTTTTAATTTAACGGAATGAATTTGTATTTTGTCAAAAAAAAAACTTGTACATCACGACTATATACAATAATCAATTTAATAAAACAAATTATTTTGTCAGTTGATATAAGATTTTATCCAGTAATTTATTAACACTATACTACAAGCTCCGTCCCCTTAAGTTTTCTTTTTTGATCGAATAAAGATAATGTAAGTAATAAATTTTATTTAGAAAAAAAATTATTTTTTAAAAAAAATGTTTTGACAACTAAAAGAGAACGAACTGAAGAGGATGTATTTAATTGAGATTTTGAAAGATTTTTGAATTTTAAAAATCCAATTTATATTTTAAATTATCCACAAAGTAGGAGGATGTTCAATACATTCTTAAAAAGTATTTTAAAATTTTGAATATTTAATTATAATTTTAAATTATCCTTAAAATTGTATTAGATTACTATTCTAAATATGATGGTGTACATGAAATGGATTGTTTCAGATTAATTTTTGTGAATTTTGTAATTTTTTCTATTTGAATTATTAGATTTATAACATGTGTCTAATTAAAATCGAACCCTGGGACAAGGAATAAACCCTTGCGCTTGAGCTGGAAAGTCTACTTGTACAAATTCTACATGAATGCTGCTAAACTATAACAATGGAAACCCACAACAATCTTAAAAATCCATAAACTATCATTAATCCGTTAAAATCTTAATAAATATAAATATTTAAATACACCCACTAAGAGCATCTCCAATGCTACACATCTGTTAGCTAAAATTGATGACATGGCATAAGTTTTAGATAATATGTATATTTTTTCTTCTCCAACCAAACTTCGTGTTAGGTAAATTTTTAGATAATCATCTTGATATCCTTTATATTTGGAGGACATCTATAATATATAGATAATATCTATAATTCATTATCTCCACTTATATCGTGACACATCATCGATCTTATTTACTTTTATATATATATATATATATATATATATATATATATATATATATATATATATATATATATATATATATATTATTAAAATAATAATAAAATACTATTTTTAAAATATAGCTATTCATTATTGCTAATACCATTGAAGTAAAATATCTTACAATTCAGCAAACTTTTAGATAATCATCTAATGATTTTAGCTGTTACTGTTGTAGATGCTCTAACAGAAAATTGATGATAAATAAGAAGCCCTTCCTATGTTATAAGTAGGTGTTTATACCCTTGCCCAAGCATGCTCCTTGCGGATCGCCGCCTTGAAAAATTCCCTAAACTCCTCGACTCGCATATCTATGACCCTATCCGCCATTTCCTCACATGTCAAATCAAAAAGACTCTTAATATTGAGATCTCTTGCTGCTTCGTAAAGGATGTCCTTATCAACTTTAACGAAATCAGCATCAAATCTCTTGAGATCATGATGATCCTCAGCGCCCTCGTCAGACCTAACATTATGCAATACTCAATGACCATAGCCAAGATGTTAGCGGTTAAATTGGGAAGAGGAATAGTGGTTTTTGTGCAATCATCTTGGATTATGTGTTTGATTGTTTGGGACTCAATAGCAACAGCCTTTTCCACCTCGAAACTCACGTCATCGGAGCTCTTCAACGTGATCATCTTTGCTTCATAAGACACCATGACAGGTGATGTTGCTATGCCTTAGATCGAGATTTACTTGGACAAAAATAACGTAGAGAGAACAAAAGAGATAAAGAGAAAACTCCAAGCCCTAGAGCTACGTACGAGAAATACTTGTGAATGGGATTGTAGGGATTATGGGCTTCTATCTCTATATATATAGGCTTTAGGAGTTTCAGAATTCTTTTCAATTTTTTTTAAACAATTCATTTCAGTTTTTAATTTTAATTTCTTTGATGTTGTTTACATTGTAGATATTTATTATTGTCAAAATAGTTTTTGTTATTATTCACATTTCTAAATCATTCATAATTTTAATTATTATTATTATTCAACTATCGTTCACAAATATTCTAATCATTCAAATATTAATTGTTCCTTTCCAAATGGTACTCTAAATTGGTCGGTCCATTACAGGGTCCATCTTGAGCCACAAACATGTAACCTCTGCGTTGTTAACGCTGATTTTATTTTCTATACTTATTTTTATTCAAAACAAATTTTTAATTTTTCTTATGATGTTGAACTCACATGTACAACTATACAATCCTAAGAACAACACATACAAGGAATTATTTGATGCGGGACCTGGATGGGAATATGACGTGGATGCCTATGTAGAGAGCCTAGTTTCACCCTTGTCTAAACCGTAGCCGTAGTCTGCAGGCAACAAGTGCAGAAAAAGGCCGGTACTATTTGTTGGTTTTTCTTTTTTTTTTTTTACTTCTTTAGCTTTCAGTTCTTTTCTGAATTAGTCAAGAATAGATTTTGTGTTATGTTGGTGGTAATTTTTTTATTAAATTATTTGAATTAATATTCGTGTACTTTTTTTATTAAATCTATGGACTTGGCTCAACGCAGAATATTTATTATGATCCAAGTAGCACTGATCTCTCACATTTCAGTAGCTTCCAGCCTAACGCTCAAGATTATCAAAAGCTTGAAGCCGAACTCACCGAGATGAAGGAAAGAATGAGACAGATGGATGAAATGCAACAGTAAATGAGAAGTCAGTTAGCGATGATGACTAATAATCAGAACTCATGGTAAGTTGACATAGAATGGTATGATTGCACATATCTTTATTTTTTTTTTTTTATAATTTAATGCTACTGGACTGGCTATTTTAACATTGAAAGTCCTGCCTTTTTTGTCTTGACAGTTTGAAGAGAGTGAACTCTGGAGATCTCTGGGTATTTATGGATAGCACTGAACTGGCTGCTTGTTTTGTTTAGTATGAGAATCTTGTATGGCTTGTTATTTAACTATGATATTTTAATTAGCTTTTGACTTGTATCAAACAATCATTAGGATGCTATCTTAATCTCCTAGACTGTTAAATTTCTACTTGTATTCAAATGTGTAATGTCAGACTTCTAAACATTTGAAGTTAAGAATGTATGCTTGACTTTGGTAACTTACATTTTCTACATGTTTTGAGCTTTATTTTTTTTTCCAAATATACTAGAAGAGAGCAGGTATTGCATGTCAAAAAGAAAATATTTGAATAATGATGCATTTATAATAAACTTTTGATTTTATAAACTAATTCAAATATATTTTACTGACGGATCTGCAATGGAGGTATTCTTGTTAATGATTCCGTTGCAGATCTGTCAAAACCTACGACAGAATTCCGTAGGCAAGTAGTAGGAGTAAAATGGTCAAACATGTAAGAAATTCGTTGACAAGCTGTTGCAAATCCGTTGGTAAGTTGCCGACGGATATATTTCCGTAGCCAAACATTTGCCTACAACCATTATAGCTACGGAATTTTCTGTCGCTAATTCCGTCGCGATTTGAAATACCTACAGAATATGAATGTTGGCGACGGAATTTTCCATCACTGAATGCGAATTTTCTTGTAGTGACGGTGACATACATTAAATTATTATTAGGCAGCACTACTAGAATTGGTAGATATAACATCACATCTTTAACATCAGTTAGAAATGTCACTGATGTTAAAACTATTTTAAACATCAGTTGTTACATTACCGATGTTAAAATACGTTTTAGACATCACTTATTATAACAACCGTTGTGTAATCTCCTTTTTAAAAATTTAAAACTCACGCGTACTTACTTCCTCCTTTATTACACAAACAATTTCCCCCTTAAACATGAACCCCATTTTTTCACTTCCCCCATTTTTCCCCTTTTCTCACACAATCGACTCTCTCATTCTCTCTATCTCTGCTTTCGCTATCTCAACTCTCTCTCGTTTCTTCGATGAATTCACCACTTCTTTTCCGATGAAATATCGATTAAACACTACTCTATACACTACACATCATCTTGTTCTCGATTTGATTCTCAGAAACCTCAAATCGACTCTAAAAACAAATGGGTTGGGTACAGAAAAAAGGGTTTTTGATATACAAGTCGTTATCGTCTAAATCGATCTCGATTTATAGATCAAAATCAACATTTATATGTATATACACGACATATACACACATGCTCACAGTCTTTTGAGTTTTATAATTGATTATACGAAACAAATTCGAGTTTTCAAGAATTTCTGCAGGAATGAAGAAGAAAAACCTAATTAAGGTGTTCGCTGTGATGAATTAGCCTCAAATCGAGCTTAGTTAAGCTGTAACTCGGTCGAATCGCAGCTCGACTCGGTGAGTCAACTCAAACTCGTGCGAGTTTAGGATTGGTAAGTCCCAAGAAGACAACAAGGCCTTGGGAAAGGTATTAATCTCTGTAAGTTTTAGTACTTTGTTTATCCTATGTGAAGATCTATGTGATTTTGAGCTTTGACTTAATTGCTTGAATATTCAACTTAGTGTTATAATATTCAGTTGATTGAAGCTATGAGTTTATATCATGTTGTGGTTCAAATTTGAGGAACAAAATTAGTTGATGTATCAGCATACTTGAAGAAGTGTATGTGTCTGGCCTATGTAGAACTTATTATATCTAGCTTTTACTTGATTCAAATATAAATGGTATATCAACATGTGTGGAATAACAAAAATGCAAAAGGTCTGTTTGACAAGTCAATTAATATGCTTAATCGATTTTGATAGTGAATACAAAGTTGTTTAATGTGATTCTAGTAAGTTTGCTTAATCAATTCTAGTTGTTTAAGAAAAAGATTGTAATAGGTTGCTGGTTCATGATTATTATTATATGGAGCAAAACTCATCTTAAGCTCTGTTAATTAAAGGGTAATTATGTTTTCTTTCTATTGTCTCTATATTCAGTGTCATTGGAATACAATATTTCTTAATAGTGGTCGCGAGACGAATTATTCAGTGCTCACTGCCATTACAACCTTTATTACTACTATTGATGATATTTATGACGTTTATGCTACTTTGGAGGAACTTGAAGTGTTGACAAACTTAACAAAAAGGTGAACTGTGATTATTAAGAAATTCAGCATTCCCGTACTATTGTAGTCTAGTAGATATCCATCTTCTCTTGTATCATTTTACTTGTCAGTTTATCGCGCACATGTTTAACATGTATCTTGTGGTGTTACTCAGAGGGGATGCTGCGGAGTTGGACCAACTGCCAGATTATGTAAAGGTTTGTTTTACAGTGTTCTATAATGACATCAATGAAGTAGCTGATGTTGCAGAAAGGGAACATGGTGCCTCCATCCTTCCTTACTTCTAGAAAGTGGCAAGTTCACTTACCTTAGCTACATTTTGTTTAAACTCTGTTCAACTTCAGTACAGTACTCTGTTCATATTCATGTGAAATGTATAATTTCTTAATTAAATATGTGTGATATTAATATATATTGATACTATTATGAGAATTTGCTCGACTCAAAAGATGTAAGTTTTCGCTTCCCTTTATACCATTCGAATGTGCAGAAGTTTATGATCTGCATATCCCTAAGATGACTGTAAGGGAAACACTTGATTTTTCAAAATTGAAATATGGTTTGATTTTATTTGAGATGCAGTTACCTACTTTTTCCAATTTTGTTGCAGTATATTACTAGGAGACTTTGTTAGCAGTTGGTTATACATTTTACAAAGATAATGGGACTTTGGTAGCTTTGGATTTTCAATATCTATGGTATCAAGCTCGAGCTACGGCAGAACAAGTGAAATAGAGCAAAACGGTGAAGCAATTATAGTAACAGAAGCAATTATGAATTATGAATTATGTTTTTGTTTTAGAATAGACATTTTGACTTAAAATGTATCTAGTTTGTCGGTTTTGTGAATAGTCATTGATGTATATATTGATTTTTTTTAATAATGTTAATCGAGTTTTTGTTATTTTGATGAGTGTTTAAGTTTTAGAGTGATAAGTTGCATTATTACAACTTTTTTTGGTATTAATTTTTTTAGAGAATAGGTATTAAGCATCAGTTTTGTAACAAGAATCGATGTTAAAGGAAATATTAAACATCAATTATGTTAAAAAAAACCGATGTTAAAAGCATCAATATTATTTTAAATATGATTCACACATCAGTTTCTTAAAGAAATTGATGTTAAAGATTGTATTAAACATCGTTTAGTTAATGAGCTGATGTCTAATCTGGTATTAAACATCAGTTCTCCTACAAAAACCGATGTTAAACAGCAGGAAAGACATCGGTTCTTATTTGAGAACCGATGTCTATAGACATCTTTGACATCGGTCATGAACCGATGTTAAAGACCCCCCCTTTTATCTACACCGACAAAGACATCGGTTCTGAAACACTTTTAACATCGGCCAAAAACCGATGTTGTAGGGGTTTTTCCAGTAGTGCAGTATAGCTTTAGGAAGAATTCCCTAACTTATTTTTGGCAATACCATATAATATTAGCTTTTGAACACAAAAATTTACAGGCAATTTATCAAAGTGAACTATGGATTTGCATCCTTGCTCGCATTTGACTTGCTTCGCAATTTCTTCAATAGATGTCGCATCATCTCATGTCAAGTTTAGCTTTTGTACCAATTTACTTTACATACTCCCTCCGTCCCATGGAGTTGTTTACATTTGCTTTTTGCACGGAAACCAAGATAGTGGGTGTAATATTGTTAAAATAAGTAAGTTAGTGGGTGTAGTAGTGATTTTATTGTTAAAATAAGTGAGTTAGTGGATGTAATAGTGTAAAGTGTTGAAAAAGTGGAGTGAAGTAGTGGATGTAATAAAGTATTTTATTGTTAAAAGTTACTATTTTAGGAAACGTAAAGAATTGGTTGGGACATCCCAAAAAGGAAAGTGTAAAGAAATGGATGGAACAGAGGGAGTATTGTTTATGTTTCTTAAATGATTCTTATATGGAGAGATGATATTCGTTAAAAGAAAAACAACTACCATCAGGGTGTCACGAGGGAACTAATAATGATATTAGGGGACAACTTATCATCTTCACAATTTATTAACAAAAGAGTTGCATCTAAACATATGACTATTTAACTGAATCAGTACTGCCTTAATTACTGTTAAAGGGTCGAAAGTATACACAAGTTCAAGTACTATCATTACAAAAGTATGATGGTCGAAATCAAAGAACTGCAGTCTGCAAGTGTGCAGGTAACATAGCCCACAAATTACAATAATCATAACTATATCGACCATGTCATGCATTATTGGAGATAAATTCATCAAAGAATACTTGATACATAGTACAAAGCAATCTACACCCTCTGTTAGTAAGCGAAACCCGCTTTCAATTTCACAATGTCTCAACATACAAATGGCAAGACCCTTGTTCGAAAGCGTCATTTTTTTAAAAGAAAAAATGACCAGAATATGCTTAAAGTCGACATGCATTTGCTTCTTTTTTTAGAAAAAAAAAAAAAAAAATCTTTTTCCAGAATTTTAGAATCTTAAATGCAGCCTTCCAATGCGTTTCCATCCCACATGCATAAAATAGTAAAGTTATCTATTCTGACACATATAATACTTAACCAGATTAGTTGCAATAGCATTTGTATGCCAGTGGGTTAGATAACCTTTATATTGTAAGTGTCAACCATGTGCCAGTTGAGCATCAGTTTGTTATATGGTGTTGTTTTGGCCTATTAACTTCTAATTTTGTGCTATTTTAGACATTTTCTCTGTTGGACACTGGTCTTCTGTTGCTATTCTGAGGCAACAATTGTGTTTGCTAATTTATCACGATGAAACATTGATGAAAAGGCAGTTAAATGATTGTATTACTTTGATTTACTTGTTTAAGAATTAATTTCTTTCGTTGTAGAGTTCATTTAATGCATTGGTAGTTGTTAGAGGACCCGATCCAATAAGCCTTTGGGGGCCCAATCCAATAAGCCTTTGGGCTTATAACCGTTAAAACCATTTGATTGGACCAGGCCCATCCGAATCATCCAGCTGAAGACAGTAAAAACGGTCGATCGTTGTCAGTGTAACGTCTTACTATTTATCGCCTTTCATAACTGAGAATCAAGAGGATCGTCAACGGTACTACTCATAGACACAATATAAATAGACACAATTATCAGGTGATAAACACAATGACATACACTGGTTCACATAAGCTTTACATTTACGTTTCCACTACATTTTTACTGATTCTCACACCGGAGGTGAATCGGGGGGTAACACCCTCGCATTCTTCTCTTTGCAGGAACTACCGAAACCTGTTCTTGGCGTACCGAGAATAGGTTTGGCCGAGGCATAAATCGAGTCCTGACATTTGGCGCCGTCTGTGGGAACGTATAAGCTTCTTTTGTGAATCATGTTACCTCAGGATTCTGAAAATCTCAATATAGAAACTCCTACTTCCGAAGAAATAAGGCTACAGAATGTCAAAGGAAAAGCCACTGAAGCGGAAGGATCCCAGGAGGCAAAAAGATGAGCCTTGCAGAAGAAGGCGGACGAGTTAAGATTGGAAGCCATAAAACTCCGGCGCGAAGAAGTTGAGTTGGAAGAAAGGATAACGCGAGAAGCCCTTCAAACTGGAGAAGAGGATCCCGTGAATGAACCTTAGAAAACAGTCTCTAAGGGCCGAAGAGAAAAAAGGTCCCGACCTCACCAGGAGGAGTCTTCAGAATCCAAAACATATTCCTCACACCCGTCCCAAGATCCTTCGGACTCAGAGGAAGATAAAACAAGATCTCAATGGAAAGATAGGCTTCGAAGAATGGAGAAATGTATGTTTGGAGACCAGAAGAGGATGCGTCGGGAGCCCGTCGTAACTGAAGAGATTGAACAATATAGACCACCCCCAGGTCGTCAGTTCCCGAAAATGACCGAATTTAGCGGCAAGGGAGACCCAAAAGATCATTGTGAAAAATATGAAAGTTTGATGACATGAATGGGTCATGACGATATCATGCTATGCAAAATGTTTAAAACCTATCTGAAGGGTTCGGCCTCTTTGTAGTATCGATCGATGAGACCTAGGTCCATACCTTCTTATGATCGACTGAAGAGCAAGTTTTTGAGGCATTATTCCCACCTGTGTCGAAGAGAGAAGGATACCGAATCTCTTATTCATTGTCGCCAAAGATCTGATGAAGAATTGGGGGATTACTTAGCCCGTTTTAAGGAACAAGCTGGCATGGTGACCAACCTGGATAAGGTTAAGGCGGCAGGATTTCTCACCGCTGGCCTTGACTCAGTTAAAGGTAGAAAGCTTCGGTCATCCTTATATGATGTTCCCCCGAAGTCACTCAATGACATCTATATCCGAGGAGAAAGTATCAGGAGGAAAATGGAGTCTATCAATGGATACAAAGAATCGTCTAAAGACAGTCGAAGAAAGGGCAGTCAGGGGAAGAACGACCGAAGGGGAGATGATTCCCGGCAAGATGATAAACGAGATGGTGACCGAAGGGATGATAGAAGAGGCAATTCAAAGAGAGGAAAGGAGCCCATGGTGTTTACTCCCCTAAACACTCCCATCTCTAAGATACTGAACGAAATCAAAGGCAGGTCTGATTTTCAGAGACCGGCGAAACTGAGGGTACCTGATCATAAGAAGAATGGAAATAAATACTATGATTACCATCAGGACAAAGGCCACAACACAAACGAATGTTTTCATCTGAAGGGATTGATAGAGAGAATGGTAAAAACAGGTGACCTAAATCAATTTGTTAAAGATTTAAGGGATCGTTTGGAACCAAAAAGGAATGACTCAGGTCCGAAAGAAATCAGAGATCGGAACGAAGAGGATGACAACCCTAGGCAAAGGGAAAGAGACGAAGCCCCTCGATATAGAGGGGAGGTAAGAACCATCACGGGGGGTACAATACTGGATCGATGTAGCAAAACGGCCAATAGGAGGTATGCTCGTCAAGTCTACAATCTATATCAACATACTACACAGGGCAAACAGCCATTGCCCATAATGTTTACTGAAGAAGATTATGAGGATGTCATTTGGCCGCATGAGGATCCTTTGGTAGTGAATCCGATCATCGGCCAAAATAAGGTACGGAAGGTACTGATAGATGGTGGTAGTTCGATCAACATTTTGTATCACCGGACTTATGAAAAAATGAATCTGGGAGGAGAACAGCTGGAATCTTGCAATAAACCCCCACTTTATGGCTTTGGTAACTCACCGGTTCCGATTGAGGGAACGATCACATTGTCCCTGGTATTGGGTAAGCCTCCATGCACTGTGGAAAAACAAGTGAAATTCTATGTTGTCCGAGTGGATAGCCCATATAATGGCATCCTCGGGCGTCCTATTTTAACGGCTTTCCAAGCTATAGCCTCAATACCCCATTTGAAGTTGAAGTTCCCTACCGATCATGGCATCGGCGAAATGAAAGGAAATCAAAAGACAGCCAGGATCATTATGCTAGAATATCTAGATAGATCCGAAGAAGAAACCGAAGATGAAGGTAAAAAGAAAAGATGCATGAACGATCAGGCCGGAAGCATTCACCATACGATGAACATTGAGCTAGAAAAGTTTTGGGACAATCTCTCAAACCCTATAGCCGAACCAGCGGTGGAAACCGAAGAGGTCGAGTTATATGCAGGCACTTCGGGTCGAAGATCCGTATCGGGAGAGATATGAACGATGATTTGAAAGCAAAAGTGATTGCCGTGATCCGAGAGTACCATGACATATTTGCCTGGGGTCCTGAAGACATGCCCGGAGTTGATCCGAGCATTGCTGTTAGGTCCAAATGTGTTGTAGAGGGGGGGGGGTGAATACAACTTTTCGAATATGAGAAGCAATAAATACGATGCAATAAATGAACACACAGATTCAAGGAATATATGTCTTATATATAACTTGAAAGGGTTGCTACAACATTCATTACAAAGTATAACAGAAGTTGAGAGAGAAGTGAATGATACTAAGCTCTGTGAATGCACTCTCTATTTTTCTCTTGTGTTTTTCTCTAGAATTGCTCACTAACTAAAACATTACACAAGTACTTCTATTTATACTACATGTAATCTATGTCCTGTAGTCTTCAAAGACTAAGATGTACGTGGCCCAATGATGTCCACATAAATCTTGCCTTATCTTGAAAGCTTGGAAATCTGCCAATCAGAAGATGCCATGTGTCATGTTGAAGCTGCACTCTAAGTAGAACTTCTACTTGAGAATTTCTACTTAGCCATCTCGAAGTTCTAAGTAGAACTTCTACTTAGAAACTTCTACTTGGCCATCTAGAATATTTAGTACTTAGAAAATATTCTGGTCTTCAACTTGAAACTTCAATGCACATCTTGAACTTGTGATATCTTCATGTCTTCTTTATTCTTCACCAAGCTCTTGAATACGGATCTTTATTACTGACATAAACTTGCTATCAATGTCCTGACACTTGATGCAACGGTCTGGTTCATAAGTGACTAGTCTTGATAGGGTTTTTGCTTCTTGAATAAATTACCATATCCAATTAGAAATGTGGCTTTCCAATATTTGCTTTCCTTCTTGTTCACTTGAAATCAATTGGTCTTATTGATACTGATAGTTATGATCTTGATTCTTGGCTTTCCAAATCAATGAGGCATGAACAACTTTGACTTGAACTTCTCTCAATGATTTCTTCTTGGATTGATCATAGTTAACATGTTGAATTGTATCAATTACCTTGTCTTCATTTAGTGTTGATTTCTTGTGACTTCTTGTTCTTTATTGTCTTCTGGTTAAGTATCTTTTCCTTTAGTTTGAGTTACATTAGTTATAGTGTTACAAGTTTACACACTCTGCCTTTCAATCTCCCCCAATTTGATTGTCTAACAATGACATTCAAATTAATGAAGGATAACTCAACTAAACAATGAGACGAGAAAAGATAATTAACATTACAGTCTTGAATAATTTACAATTGAAATTTACATGAAAACAATACAAAGAACTTAAACTAGAAACAGAATTCGAACTTCGAATTAAAGATCATTTGAGTGATTCCTATCACCTGGATTATTTCATACCTTTTAGTCAAACTTGTATCACCTTATTGGATTCACTCTAAGGTGAATTTTCCTCAAGTGAGTTAAAGCAACCAAAAGACATGAAGTTCTTCCAACTTCAAGTTCACACCACTCTGACCTTTAACCCTAATTCCGTTTCCTCTTTCTAGCTTCAGCAGCTTGGTCTCTCTCTTCTTTCTGCCTTTTGAGCTTCTCCTTCTGCTGCTTTTCTTTCTTGTATACTGGATCTTTAAGCTGCTTCCACCTAGCATTCAACAGACTTACAGCTTCCATTTCTAGAGGGTTCTTGGGCTCTGGATAAGGATGTTTGAAAAGCCTTCTGAGTTTGTCCACCTCCTGAGTAGTTCTGATCTTTGGAATATCCTCGAAGTTCTTCATGATGAGCTGAGGTTTCCAGTGAGATTTATCAGATTTGAACTGACAATAGATCATCTTGGGGTAGCCCTTGACACGGTCAGTATTGTGGACACTGGCCGCATCTCGCTCCATTCTCTTCTTTTCCACCACTACTTCAGACAGGTAACTCATGAGTCTCTGCTTTTCTTCAACAAACTTATCTTCCACTTCGCCC
This sequence comes from Saposhnikovia divaricata, assembly GCA_036435485.1. Lineage (NCBI taxonomy): Eukaryota > Viridiplantae > Streptophyta > Magnoliopsida > Apiales > Apiaceae > Saposhnikovia > Saposhnikovia divaricata. Next base: position 135,896,967 of record CM071599.1, on the reverse strand, counting down.
CATTTGAATACATATAATACTCTCTCCAGAAATGCAGCATCTTGAGTCCGTAGCAGCCATTGTCTACTCATATGCAAGATTGTTTGATTCTGGTCTGTATCTATGAATACTAAGGCATCAGCTGTATCTTCAACATAAGCATGTATCCAGTATACACTTTCACTTCCTGGAACACCAATAGCCTCCCTTATTTCTCCTTGTTCTAGTGCTCCAGAAGGAAGAGTCAGAGCTTCATCTACATTCTTCATGGCTTGAAGAATATTCCATTTCTTTTCTATCAGCTCCGGCTCAATCTTCACGTCATCAAGAGGGTTTGGAGCAATGACATCACACTTCCACACCTCATTGCTCTTCTTGAATATAGCTCTTTCAATGATCTTCACGGATTTATCTTTAAGCTCAGAAGCGAATCCCTTACTCATCATTTGTCTACAGACAGCTTTGAGAGATTCTACTGAAAGCTCCATCAGATCATTTTCCTCCATGCTAACCCTCTTCATCTTTCCATCAACTACCATCCGGACAAAATTTGGATAAGCTGAGAATTCTGGACCCTTGTCCTCTGCTAGCTGCATTAACTGATCCCTGTACAGAATGCTTAGCTCCTCAGATTGAGAGTACTGAATTTTAGTCGCTAGCAAGAACAACTCTGACGCAGATCTTCTCATTATGAATTGGTCATCCACATATAAGAAAGATGTTGGGACTCCTTCTACCAAAGACAAGATAACCTGCCACTCCTTAAGATTTGCATTGTATCCAACCCTGACTTTAGAAATTAATCTCTTCAAAGCATTTATATAGTCCCCAGTCATTGGATTCTGCAAATTCAAGTTGTAGAACAGATCATCTGCATCCTTGTTATGAACTCCTTTTGCACATGGTCCCATCATTATCTTCCTTGCTTCATCCCATTTCTGCCCTATCCTTCGTTTGTCCAGATCAACTTGAGGATTGGCTAGCCTTGCAAGCTCATACTCATACTGCTTCCCTTGTAGCTCCACCTTCTGTTCTAGGAACGCAGCATGTTCTTGCATCATCTTCATTTTATGGAACTGAGCTTGTTCCAAGGCTAACTGTTGAGCTTTAAGGGTTTCCTCATCAACAGGAAATTCTTCAGGCAGTCCGGAAGACATCCCAGCACCTCCACCTTGTTCCTTCAAAGATCTTTTTATAGCGTGTGCCAACGGTACGTCTTCCATGTCAGAATCTGAGTCAAGTACCTCCTGTACTGTTTCCTGATGACTCAGATCAACAAATGGTTCATCAACCATTACTGCCTTACCCTTCCTCATCCTCAGAGCCTCTTCATCAACAGACGCCTCAACTTCTGGTTCCTTGACAAGATCAGCGGGTTCTTCAATTTCTTCGATGTGAACTGCCTGCTGTCTTGTCTCCTTTCCACTCTCCCCCTTAGGTGAGTTATCCTGAGCTCCACCATGGTCTTCAGATCCACCAGCTGCATAGGAACCTCCAAAACCAGAACCAGAGGCTCCCGCTCCACTAGCACCACCTGCACCACCTGCACCAGCATCGGGGGGAGGTTGTTGCGACTCGAAGCACTCCGGGGGCACAAAACTCCTGACTGCGAACATCATTCTACTGATCTCCACAGCCATTGTATGCATTGAAGACTCCAATGCCCCCATCCTCTCATTAAGAGTGCTTCCCAAGACACCACCAGCATGGCCCAAGTCATTGACCTTATTTGTCAAATCATCAAAAGCTGTAGCTTGACTTGCCATTCTTGCTGCGTAGTCGTCTAGAGCCCTTTGGTTGTTTCCAATATTGATCCCGAACTGCCCCATTGTCTGCCCGAACTGCCTCATCTGATTTTCCATTGAAGTCATACGAGTATCAAAATTTTCAATATTAAGGGACGGTGTTTGGTTTAGGTGACCTCGCTCTAATACTCGTTCTGTTGGTATTTGGCGCTCGGTTTCGGGCCTTAAGAATGAAGGTCCCTCTCTCCCTAACCTCTCACACACACTCCCTGTCTCACGCTCGTGTATGTCTTCAATGATTGATCCAAATAGTGAAGCAGTACCTGCAGAAAATTGATAAGAAATGTTGTTGACAGTTATGGGATCAAATTCTGTTTGTTCCTGAGTTGGAATCTCAGGCTGAGAGGCTGCAAAGTGTCCTTGTACGACATCAGAACCGATCTTCTTTGCAGCATCAGTACGTACCGGTGAAGGTACGGCTGAAGTTCTTAAGACTTCATGTCCTCTTGAAGCAACAGTATCTTCAAGAGGCACATCATCCTCACCAAAATCAAAATCCCTATGTGCAGAATGTTCAAGGGGTGAACCACTCGCGTGAGGTGGAGTGGTTGCGTGTGACACGCTAGGGTTTGACTGTGGTTGTGAAGTAGCAGCGTGGAACAGTTTGGCTTTCTTTCGAATAAGTTGCTGCTCTTCGGGTTCACTCTCCTTATCATCTTGTATATATATACATGCTGGTTTTCTGACTTCCGTTAACAGGGGTGATAGAGAATAGGAATGTGTATCAGACTCAGAGTCAGAAATATGGCTCTTACCCTGGGATAGATCCTGCGGGTTAGCAGTCTCTTGGGTCGCGGAATCAGAAACATAGGAGGAGGAATGAATAGTATGCAGGGAGAGATTACCTGAATGATTACCTTGTGCATCATCGCTTTCCTCATCAGGAATCTCATCAAATGCCTCAGCATGAACAGATGGATTTTGAGCATGTGATGAGACTTGTGATGATGCCTCCAAATTGGTAACTCCTGCATCATATCTAAGCCACATTTGAATATTTTCAGGAGTAGACATTGGTTTACCTTGATGTTTATCCTGATTAGCAATGGTTGCAAGTGACTTAGTGCCCATCCCTAGCGATTCAGATGTGGGGCTTCTGGCAAATCCCTGTCTAATAGCAAGAGCATCCTTCGGTATTAGGTCATTAATGAGCATTTGAAGGAACCGAGGAAACCAGCAGACAACATCAGTGGAAGAGAGGTCTCTGCTTGCAAGGGATCCCATTGAGGCCACTATCTCAGAGAGAACTATGCGTCCATAGTTTATATCCAGTTCTCTTGCTAGGGCAACTGCAAAGGTTTGCATTGGAATTGGAATTTGATGAAAGTCTTTTTCGCGTGCCCGAAAACATCTTGTGATGGCCTCGAAAAAGTAATTCCATTCCGCATGGAAGAATTGCTTTTGGATAGTTCCCGTGATTGGGCGTTTTGGAGGATAACATCCAATTTCTTCAAAGAATCTGAGGCGTTCTGCAGCAGTAGGTTCTGGATCATAGGCATCTTTAATTGGGAATCCCAGAACTCTGTTGACAATTTCTTCGGTCACCTCATATTCCTGACCCGCTAAGGTAAACCTGAAACCGTAGGGGGTTGATTTACTCCCAAAAGTAACCGCACTAGTCCATAACTGCTGTAAAGCATCATGTACTAGTGTAGGTTTAGCAGTAAAAGCATGGCTAGCTTTGGAATACAAATTGAGAAATCGTATCCAAAACTTAAACCGCGGGAGTTGATCACCAATTTCCGTAGAAATATTATAAAAATTGTTTTTAGCAAGGGAAAATTGGTGAGCCATTTTGATTAAATGTTTTTCTTTAAAAGATTTGAAAATTTATTTTTTTTAATTTAGAAAAACAAGTAATTTACGAATTAAATGATGTATCCCTTTTAATTTATCAAAAAGAACAAAAGTCCCTTAGAGAAAATTAAACTACGGGATGAACAATCAAAAGCCAATGACCAAATCTGAATATTCAAAGAAGATGAATATTCGTGTGTACCAGTGAAATCGTGTGTGTTTATGAATGGTGAATATGGAATTGCGTTTTATGAACAGTACACAAATAGTTATATGTTCGTGTGTATGTATATGTGCGTGTATATGGATGAACACAAAACACACCAACACAAAGATTTAGGATAACACAGTCAAGATTAGTCCAAAAATTGGCAGTAATTCGTGATTAGTACGAGTTTAATCACAAAAACAAGGGTTAACGGTATGAAGTTATGAAATCGCCTTGTTTTGTGAAGAGGCTGCTGTGAAAATTAGAATTAGGTAAAGTGAATTAGGCATCGAGTTAGAGATGTATATATAGATGAATGTAAAATGACAAAAATGTCCCTGTTAAAAAATGTGAAAAGTACTAAGTCCATACAGGGGACATCTAAGTCGAACTCTATCTCGAACATTTCTATCTCGAACATTTCTATCTCGAACATCAAGTCGAACTTCGAGATAAAGTTCGAGATAGAGGTTAACTCGAACAATTATGCATAAATAAGCACTTTAACCAATATTACAGCAGAAACTATAGGGAAATCCTATCTTGAACATTAATGAATTGTAGTAAACTTGGAAAAAGGAAATTCAAGATACTTTTCGAGTTAGAAGTCTATCTCGAACATCAAGTCGAAATTCGAGTTGAGTTTCGAGATAGACTAAGAGCTCTATCTCGAACATCAAGTCGAAATTCGAGTTGAGTTTCGAGATAGACTAACTCGAAGTTAATCTCAAATTCTTTCCAAAATACCCCCTTGAAGAAAAAAGAACAGGGTAATTCAAGATATGTTTCGAGTTAGGAGTGTAACTCGAAAAATTCCCTTAAGCTTAACTGAGAACTCTATCTCGAACACCAAGTCGAAATTCGAGTTGAGTTTCGAGATAGACTAAGAACTCTATCTCGAACATCAAGTCGAACTTCGAGATAAATTTCGAGATAGACTAACTCGAAGTTAATTCTCAGTTCTTTTCAAAATATTCCCTTAATGGAAACCTCATCTCAACCTTTGAGATAAGATTCGAGATAGAATTTATCTCGAATATTTTGAAGATAGAACTAGGCACACTGGTAACTCGAACTCGAACTCTAAGTCGAATTTCGAGATGAATTTCGAGATAGCCAACTCGAAATTCTTCCCAGACTTAGAATTTTTCAAAAACTTCACTCTGACAGATTAAGTCGAAATTCAAGTCGAATTTCTAGATGAGTTTCGAGATAGAACCTAACTCGAAATTTTGAAGTTTTTCAATTCTAAGGCCTCTAATTACATGAAAATCAAAGGTAAATTCATCTAAAAATCATGCAATATTTAGAATATTATGAATTTAACTCCCCCTATGATCATGCAATCTAACAAGCATAAATTCACAAATTTGTGCTATAAAAGACACTTAAAACACAATGAATTTATGGAAAAACACACTATATGCAACCTATAACAATCATTGATGAGGCATATTAAAGTCTAAGCACATAATGATTGATTAGCTTGCACATACAAACATAAACATGGATTTTACAGATAGAAGGCTTTACTAACTTGTGTTAAGCATTCCCAATTCACCAACCAACCTATTGAATGTTACTTCATCAAGAGGTTTGGTGAATATATCTGCAATTTGTTGCATTGTGGGCAAAAAATGTAGCTCCACAGTCCCCTCCTCGACATGTTCTCTTATGAAATGATACCTGATGTCAATATGCTTGGTTCTTGAGTGATCTACAGGATTGTTGGTTATGGCAATGGCACTTGTGTTGTCACACATGATTGGAATTTTCTTATGCTCCATGCCATAATCCTTCAATTGGTTCCTCATCCACAGTATTTGAGCTACACAGCTTCCAGCAGCAATGTACTCAGCTTCAGCAGTAGAAGTAGATACTGTATGTTGCTTTTTACTTTGCCAGGACACCAATCTTCTGCCAAGAAATTGGCAAGCACCAGATGTGCTTTTCCTATCAATCCTGCAACCTGCATAGTCTGAATCCGAATAGTCAATAAGATTAAAACCTGTATCTCTTGGGTACCAAATCCCTAGATTTGGTGTGCCCTTGAGATACCTGAAAATTCTCTTGACGGCTACGAGATGTGATTCTCTAGGATCCGCTTGGAACCTTGCACATAAACAAGTTGCGAACATTATATCTGGTCTACTTGCAGTTAAATAGAGGAGTGAGCCAATCATACCTCGATAGCTTGTGATGTCAACTGATTTACCTGATTTGTCTTCATCAAGCTTCGTGGCTGTTGCCATGGGAGTCTTAGCTGCTGATGCATCTTCTAGATTATACTTCTTGAGTAAATCTCTGACGTACTTGGATTGACAGATAAAGATACCATCTTTTCTCTGACTGATCTGTAATCCAAGGAAGAAGGACAGCTCTCCCATCATGCTCATCTCATATTTTTCCTGCATTAGCTTGGCAAATTTCTCGCACAAGCGCTCATTTGATGACCCAAAAATAATATCGTCCACATATACTTGAACAAGTATTAAGTCATTTCTCACAACTTTGTAGAACAATGTTTTATCAATTACTCCCCTAACAAAACCATTTTCAATTAAGAATAGAGATAGGGTTTCATACCATCGCCTTGGGGATTGCCTGAGGCCATAGACAGATTTGAAGAGTAGATACACAAAATCTGCATGTTCTGGATCAACGAAGCCAGGCGGCTATTCCAGATACACTTCTTCTTCTAACTCTCCGTTCAGGAAGGCACTTTTCACGTCCATCTGGAAAACTTTGAAGTTCTTATGTGCTGCAAATGCCAAGAACATCCTGACTGCCTCAAGTCTTGCAACTGGTGCATAGGTTTCATCATAATCAATTCCTTCTCGCTGAGAATAACCTTTTGCAACCAAACGAGCCTTGTTTCGTGTTACAAGTCCGTTTTCATCCAGTTTATTTCTGAATACCCACCTAGCTCCAATTACGGATTTGTTCTTTGGTCGGGGTACCAGTTTCCAAACTTTCTGCCTTTCAAACTGATTGAGTTCCTCTTGCATTGCAATCACCCAATCAGCATCGCCAAGAGCTTCTTCTATTTCTTTAGGTTCAAGCTTGGATAAGAACCCAGAATATAAGGAGATATTAGCCATGTCAGCTCTTGCAGTTCTTCTAGTAGTCACACCAGCTTTTGGATCACCAATAATTAACTCAAACGGATGGTCTCTATTCCATACTCGTTCACCTGGAAATTGTCTTGATGATTCAGCTTGACTTTCTGAGTTGGGGTGCTGACTACTTTGATTATTTTCACTAACTCCCCCTGAGTTAGTGCCAGCTCCTACAGAACTAGAGTCAACTCGACTCGAGCCTTGAACAGTAGTCCTTGAGCTGCTATTTACTCCCCCTGAGTTGTTGCCGGTTCGTACTGAAGAAGTCTCTCCTGATCTTGTAGAATTAGCTTGTTCACTAGACTCAGGTTCTTCATGTACGCTTGGAACATTTAATGGAACAACCAACTCAGGTTCATCTTCAAGATCTTCTAAGTCCAGATTCTGAAATTTTAGGGACTCAGGTTCACTAGAATCTCTTGAAATTGATGAGAGTTTGGTATCGTCGAATCTGACATTGTAACTTTCAGTCACTTTTCGATCATTCACCAAGAACACTCTATAAGCTGCCACCACGTCTGTAGAGTAACCAACAAAGATTCCTTCACGAGCTTTTGCTGCAAACTTGCCTAGATTTTCATCATCTATAAGCACATAGCATTTTGCTCCGAAGACATGAAAGTATTTGATTGTTGGTCTTCTGTTGTTCATTAGCTCACATGGTGTCTTTTCTTTATCTTTTATGATCAAGGTTCTATTTTGAGTGTAACAAGCGGTACTCACTGCTTCGGCCCAGAAATACAAAGGAAGTTTTGAATCATACAACAAAGTTCTTGCTGCTTCAACCAAAGTTCTATTCTTCCTTTCAACTACTCCATTTTGCTGTGGAGTTCTCGGGGCTGAATACTGACGACGTATTCCTTTAGATACGCAGAAGTCATTTAGCACTGCGTTTTTGAATTCAGTGCCATTGTCTGATCTAATCGTCTTCACAGTAAGTGTTGAAACATTCTCAATTTGAGTGATGTGATCAATGATTAAGAAAGGTACTTCGTCTTTCGTCATTGCGAACAATATCCATGTATACTTGGAGAAGTCATCCACGATTACTAAAGCATATCTTTTCCTAGACAAAGATAGGACATTCACTGGGCCAAACAAATCCATATGAAGAAGTTGCAGAGGCTCAGTAATACTAGAAATTTCTTTGCTTTTATGCGATGCTCGCTTCGACTTTCCCATTTCACAAGCTTCACAGAGTCCTTTCGGAGCGAACTCCATTTGAGGTAGATCTCTCACCAATTCTCGCCTCGCGAGAGCATTCATCGTTTTGAAGTTTAAGTGAGATAGCTTTTTGTGCCATAACCAGCTTTCATCATCCGAGGCTTTGCTGTAGAAACAGGTGACCTCATCCTGATTTGCTGAATCCATATCTGCAACAAAAAGATCTGCCTTTCGAACCCCTCTCAAAGCTAGTGAGCCTTCCTTGATGTGAGTGATTGAGACACCTTTCTTGTTGAAGACAATTTCGTAACCTTTGTCACAGAATTGACTTATACTCAACAGATTGTGCTTTAGTCCCTCAACATAGGAAATATCTTCAATGATGACATTGCCAGTTTTCAGTTTGCCATATCCCTTAGTCACACCTATGCTGTCATCTCCAAAGGTAACATAAGGGCCAGCCTTCATAACCAACTCTGTAAGCAGGGACTTGTTTCCAGTCATATGCCTCGATGCTCCACTGTCTAGCACCCATATAACTTTATTTCTATTCTGCTTAGTGCCCTGCAATGACAGATTGGTTAGACATTCTTCGGAACCCAACTTTGATTGGGCCCGGCTTTTCGATAAGATCGAGAATCAACAGATTTAACAACAGGAGATGCACTTTTCTTCACATTACTAGAGCTTTCGACTATCTCCTTTCCTTTCTCAGACTTGACAGATTTATCAGTCTTAGGAGAAGGTTTGTCACTCCTAACTTTAGGAGGACTGACAGTCTTGGCTCTACCATACTTTTTCTTAATATTTGAGCTAGCAACAGTATTTGAGCATGACTGGCTAGATGCATTCATTAAATGCACAAAAGTTTGCATGATATTAAAAGTGCATGGCATACAATTAGGTTGACCACACTGTGCATGATTCTGATGCAGATTATTCATTGTATGTGTAGCAGGCATGGCATGTGCAGCAGGAACATTCATGTTAGCTTTGCATGCATAAGAAAGATATTCAGTAGATTTACAATGATAACATGCTTTCTTTATTCGTTCAGCCTTAACCTCTTTTATGCCTTTCTCTCTCTTTCCTTGTTGTTTAACAGCCTTAGCTCCTAATCCTAGTCTAGATTCATCTCTAGGGAAATTGATTTTAACTTGTTTGATAGGAGTTACAGGTTGTTCTTTCTGGCGATCTTCCATCTCAATCTCATATCTAGCTATCAATTCAGTCTCTTCTTCTTCTATTCTAGGAACAAGATGTTTGTATACTTTCGGCCGAATAAAGCAAATTAAAAAGTCCAAAACCACCTTTTTTTATTCTTTTACTTTTGAAAAGGAGATCAAAAAGTTGTTGGGTTGTCTTCTTTGATAAGAACAGATGATGAACACTCAAGAACACCAAATATGAACGAACCCAGATAAATTCACAAAAATTAGTTAAAATACACCCAAGCTAAATAATCACACCTGGAGTATTTAAATAATTTTTCAGATGAGTTTTCACTACCAACGAATTAAAACACACTTTTCGAGAAAATGAAAAGTAGATCTGAAAAATGAAAACTCACGATTCTTCTACTCAACACAAGGATCTATGTTTTGTATGTTAAACATATAGCTTTGATACCAATTGTTAGGTCCAAATGTGTTGTAGAGGGGGGGGGGGTGAATACAACTTTTCGAATATGAGAAGCAATAAATACGATGCAATAAATGAACACACAGATTCAAGGAATATATGTCTTATATATAACTTGAAAGGGTTGCTACAACATTCATTACAAAGTATAACAGAAGTTGAGAGAGAAGTGAATGATACTAAGCTCTGTGAATGCACTCTCTCTTTTTCTCTTGTGTTTTTCTCTAGAATTGCTCACTAACTAAAACATTACACAAGTACTTCTATTTATACTACATGTAATCTATGTCCTGTAGTCTTCAAAGACTAAGATGTACGTGGCCCAATGATGTCCACATAAATCTTGCCTTATCTTGAAAGCTTGGAAATCTGCCAATCAGAAGATGTCATGTGTCATGTTGAAGCTGCACTCTAAGTAGAACTTCTACTTGAGAATTTCTACTTAGCCATCTCGAAGTTCTAAGTAGAACTTCTACTTAGAAACTTCTACTTGGCCATCTAGAATATTTAGTACTTAGAAAATATTCTGGTCTTCAACTTGAAACTTCAATGCACATCTTGAACTTGTGATATCTTCATGTCTTCTTTATTCTTCACCAAGCTCTTGAATACGGATCTTTATTACTGACATAAACTTGCTATCAATGTCCTGACACTTGATGCAACGGTCTGGTTCATAAGTGACTAGTCTTGATAGGGTTTTTGCTTCTTGAATAAATTACCATATCCAATTAGAAATGTGGCTTTCCAATATTTGCTTTCCTTCTTGTTCACTTGAAATCAATTGGTCTTATTGATACTGATAGTTATGATCTTGATTCTTGGCTTTCCAAATCACTGAGGCATGAACAACTTTGACTTGAACTTCTCTCAATGATTTCTTCTTGGATTGATCATAGTTAACATGTTGAATTGTATCAATTACCTTGTCTTCATTTAGTGTTGATTTCTTGTGACTTCTTGTTCTTGATTGTCTTCTGGTTAAGTATCTTTTCCTTTAGTTTGAGTTACATTAGTTATAGTGTTACAAGTTTACACACTCTGCCTTTCAATTGCCCAACACAGTTTAAATGTGAAAGAAGGGGCCAAGCCAGTCAAACAGAAGAAGAGAAATTTCGCCATGGAAAGACAAAAGGTGACCCAGACAGAGGTGGAAAAGTTATTGGAAGCAGATTTTATTGAGGAAATCAAATATCCCGAATGGTTAGCTAATGTGGTAGTGGTCAAAAAGGCAAATGGCAATTGGCAAATGGAGGATGTGCGTCGATTACACCGATCTCAATCTCGCCTGCCCTAAAGACCATTATCCATTTCCCAACATCGATCAGCTCATTTATGCTACGTCAGGATATGAAATCCTGAGCTTCCTAGATGCATTCTCAGGATATCACCAAATCACTATGAAATCTGAAGACATCCCTAAAACAACATTCATCACTCCGAAAGGGACATATGCTTTCATTGTCATGCCTTTCGGCTTGAAGAACGCGGGGGCCACCTTTCAGAAGATGATCAATAATGTCTTTAAAAACCAGATCGGGAGGAATATGGAATGTTACGTGGACGACATGATAGTAAAATCTTTGTTTCAAGATCACGCCGATGATTTGAGAGAGTGCTTCGAGACGCTAAGAAAAAACAACATGCGGATCAACCCGAACAAATGCACATTTGGAGTATTCAGCGGTAAATTCCTTGGTTATATGGTAAGTGCTCGAGGCATTGAAGCCAATCCAGAAAAGATAAGAGCAATAATCGACATGGAAGCTCCGAAAACAATTCGGGACATTCAGAAATTTACTGGAAGATTGGCTGCCCTAAGAAGATTCATCTCCAAATCGGCCGACAAAGCTTTACCCTTCTTTGAGGTATTAAAAGGTACGAAGACTTTTTCATGGGGTCCAGAATGTGAGAAAGCTTTCGAAGATATCAAGGAGTATCTAACGAAGGCTCCGTTGGTAATGAGACCGGATCCGCAAGAGACTTTACAACTATACTTGGCTGTAAATGATCGGTCATTGGGGGCCGTCTTAGTCAAGCAACACAATGGAAACCAATATCCAGTTTTCTACATTAGGCACATGCTGAAAGAAGCAGAAACCAGATACCCGAATGCCAAGAAATTTGCTTATGGGTTGGTCATGGCCTCAAAAAAACTGAGACATTATTTCCAGGGGAGGACGATACAAGTCACGACCGATCAACCTTTGAAAAAGATATTACAGAGACCAGAGGATTCTAGCAGAGTTGTCGCCTGGGCCATCGAGCTGGGAGAATTTGATTTGGAGTATATATATGCCGAGGACTGCGATAAAAGCACAAGCCTTGGCAGATTTCATAGTTGAATGTTCGTTCATTGGGTCTGAAGGATTGCAAGTCGAAGAAAATTTGATACAAGCTCCTGGTAATTGGAAGTTGTTTGTGGATGGTTCGGTAGCTGGAAGTAAGTGCGGGGCCGGTCTAATTCTTACAAGCCCCGAAGGTTTTGAGATATGTCAGGCCATTCGATTCACTTTTTCATTAACCAACAACGAGGCTGAATACAAAGCACTTCTGGCTGGGATGAATTTGGCAAGAAACTTAGAAGTCAGGCATCTTCGGGAATTCAACGATTCGATGCTAGTAGTAAAACATTTCTCGGGGGAATATGAACAAAGGGACGCCCGAACCAAAGCCTATGCAGCCAAGGTAAAAGCAAATTCTCTGTTGTTCGAATCTTTTGAACTGGCCACTGTTGCCAGGGAAAACAACAACCGAGCAGATGCATTATCTAGACTAGCTTCGGCCGACACTCAGAATCTCACAGGCTCAATTTACCTCACTGAAGTCAAAGCGCCCTCCATCAATAAAAAGGTATGTTTCGAGATTCACCAAGGGATAGATTGGATGACTCCAATTCGACTATTCCTGAAAAAAGGGACACTACCATTAGAAAAAACCGAGGCTCAAAAAATCAAAAATCGGGCCACCAGGTACATAATTATAGCAGGAAAAATGTACTGAAGATCGGCTACCGAACCGCTGTTGAGATGCCTGACCCCCGAAGAACAAAAAACAGCTCTAGAAGTAGTGCACGAAGGAATCTGTGGGGAACACTTGGCAGGCCGTTCTCTGGCCTTCAAAATTCTAAGACAGGGATTCTTTTGGCCGACCCTACGAGCCGATGCACTGAGTTATGCGAAGAAATGCAGGCAATGTCAGCTTTTCAGCAAGGTTCCGAAACAACCTCCCGAAGAGATGACTTCAGTCTTAAATCCCATTCCCTTCGCCATGTGGGCCGTGGATATTGTCGGAATCCTACCTACAAGCACCAGACAAGCCAGGTATTGCATTGTGGCAATCGATTACATGACCAAATGGGTAGAAGCACGCCCTTTGTCCTAAATTACCGAAGAAGCTGCCAAAAATTTATGCTGGAGCAAGTAATCCTCAGATTCGGGATTCCCAAAATATGTGTGTCGGATAACGGGACCCAATTCATCGGAAAGAAGTTCAAGAAATTTTTAGCTTTTTTCGGAATTCAACAGAAATTCAGTTTGGTTGGTCACCCACAAGGAAATGGGGCGATAGAGGCCGCAAACAGAGTCATCTTTGATGGGATAAAAAAGCAGCTCGGAGAAGCCAAAGGGTTATGGGCTGAAGAATTACCATATGTACTATGGGCTTATCGCACCACGCCAAGATCTTCGACCGGAGAAACTCCTTTCAGTCTGGCATATGGCACCGATGCAATGGTACCAGTAGAAGTCGGCCTAGAGTCATACCGAAGCGAAGTATTTAATCTCGATACAAACGAGTTGGGCCTCCGAGCTAATGTGGACTTGTTAGAAGAAGCCAGGGAAGTGGCATACCTAAGAAATGTCAAGTATCAACAGCAAACTGCTCAATATTATGACTCGGCTGTAATGAAGAGGTCTTTCAAAGTCGGTGATCTAGTTCTTCGGGAATTAGAAACTTCAATGCCAAACAAGCAAGGGAAACTTCAGCTAAACTGGGAAGGACCCTATGTGATTATTCAAGTCGTACGACCAGGAACTTACAAACTAACTGAGCTAGATGGGAGTCCGATCAAAAACACGTGGCATGCTTCCCGACTACGCAAGTTTTATCATTAAGATTTTTGTAAGAAAAATTTCAATTTCAACCATCAATAAAAGCTCAATTTTTTCGCCTTATTTATATTTATTTATCGGACGAACTACCCGAATGGCTTAGACACTAGTTCTCGGTCGAGAATTATTGAAAAACCCCGAAACACAAGTCCCAGTTCACCCTAAGGTCTTCGGGAGGCAGGATTCGCCCAAAACCGAAAGAAGAAACCTTCGGCCGAACTGCGACTTGGGGCAACAAAGTACTGCAGTTCGAAGTGACTCGGTCCGAAGAGATGAAATTCTGAAAATTACCCCAAGTAAGGGAAATGTCGAAATGCTTCGAATTTCCGAATATTACTTCGAGTATAGGAATCACATAACCTAAAAACCTCTAAGAGGACGGCCAAAAAACTGAAAAATTGTTCAGGCAAAAGAAATACAAGTAACTTAAAAATCCGAAGATTGCATATGCATAGGAAATGAAAAGTAACTTAAATTCGAAATATTGCCCAATAAACAATTAAAGAGAAAATTGCCCGAAGGCTGTAATTCCATTATATTTTAATAAAATTACAAATTAGCCCGAAGGCAGGAAAATACAAGCTAAGGGATCGCACCCTCCGGTTCAGAATCCCTCATCTGACTTAGCTCGACCTTTCGGCTTTCCATCCAGTCGAGCAGATCTTCTGTATCAACCATCATCTTGTCATTCTGCTACCACAGAGCATCATTCTCATGGAGAAGCTCAACATTTTCGGCCCGAGCAGAAGAAAGCTTAGACTTCAACTCCTCGATTTCCTTCTCCAACGAAGGAATTGTTTGATTAATCTGCCTTCCTTGGTGATAAAGCAGAATATCCTGATTCTTCACTTTATCGGCTACAAAAGCAGCCCAAGGGGTAGCCTAAAAAAAAGGGGGGAAAATTTAAAACCATATATAAGGCAAAAAGAACAACTTCGGGGTAAAATACTCCTTACCAGGGAAAGATGCCCTAGAAGATTGGCGGTAGCTTCGGCTGTATCCGCAGAATCATACAGGGAATGGTCCTTCGGGAGAATCAAGGAGTGGCACATGTCCCCGACAATTCTCTTTGAAGCAGCAGAAGCAGGAGCTCCAAAAGAATCTGACTCCATCACGGCCCAAGAAGGCCGATAAGAGTTCACATTCAAATCCTCAACACGACTTTTCTTCTCCGAAGTGCTCGGAGGATCGCCCTTAGGGGAGGAAAAAGAAACGGAAGGACTAGTAGCCGGTGTGTTCTTATTTCGAGCACGTCTATCCGCTGCCCTCCTCATCATCTCTGATCGACTCGACACTGGAAAAAAAAGAAATGTTAATCACTGCAAAAAACATCAGATTAACCACACATCAAGATGGAAAAAACGAGCAAGCAATCTTGCTTACTGATTATCCACAAATTCAAAGAGACTGAAGTTCAACGGAAATTAGAGAAAAGATGGAGAAGTCTTGAGCGAAATTGAAGATAGAGTAATATACGATTAAACTTACAAGTATATTTATAAAGAGAATAAACGGCCCTGATGAAGTGCCGCTTGAGCAACCCCTACCTAAGATGAAGGCAAGTGTCTCCCCAAGAAAGGAGCGGTCAAACTGCCATTAAATGGGGGGAAATACCAAAAGTCTCGACATTCAAAAAAAAAAGAGAGAGTGAGAGAGAGAGAGAAGATATTTGTTATGGCGCAAGTAACTAAGTCCCAGTTCGCCCCAAGGTCTTCGGGAGGCAGGATTCGTCCAAAACCGAAAGAAGAAACCTTCGGCCGAACTGCGACTTGGGGCAACATGGAATTGAGTAATCATTCAAATAACATATATCAATATCATTCTAGCTATTTTAGCCGAAAATATCCAATTATAGGCATTGGAATACTTTTAATCCGCATTTAAAAATAAATTATCTCCGATAAAATTACGGGTTTTTCGATAGTGTTCATAGAACAAATATTAAACAATCCATAATTCTTTTTAAAAGAATATTTAACTTAATATACATTCCATCGAATAACTAGAAACATTATATTTATCTATACTACTTAAACCTCAAAATATCCAAAGTATAATATTTGAAGTATTATATAAACAAGATACAAATCAGGGGGTGGAGTCATAAAAATATCGAGGCCCCTTAACAGTATTATAAGTCATGGGGTTTTGACAATTGGCATAAGCAGAATTTAATAACATTAGCAAAGCCAAAAATATACTGGTTTTTGACGAGGAAGCGCAGGGTTGGAAAACTTGCAATTATGGATTTAAATCTAACCCACACGGTTCATATATTTCAAAATACAGATACTCTGAACGATAGAGTATGAATAAATAACTTGCCTCTGGTCCTTAGCACCAAACGGAACACCGCGAATAAATCCTTGGCGTTTCGCCCAAGCAGTTCCATGAACTTTACACTACGCCTCGATCCTTCCTTTTTGATACACGTTGCTCCACTTGATCACGCCCTAATGGTACTGTAATTGTTACGAGTACGTGTCACTCCCACCTCGTATCTCGAGTAGACACCACTCGGAATTACCACTTAATGCACATAACACACTTATGTCCATTTAATAGACTTAAACCAATTTAATATATCATCAAGACACGATTAATCCTCCAGACAACAATTAACCCTCGAAATAATTTACTTAACACATATTCACATAAACAATTAACATCCACTTCATGCCTTTAGACCACTGAAATTAATAAATTAAATATATTTAATCGCAGGGGATTTTTAGAAAATTTCGGCATGAGGTATTCGTTTATCGGACTATCCCGGGGTCACAGCCCCTCAATATCAATCACAAACATTTCAACCCTGTATCTGTACTACTAAAATAAAGCTGCCTCAACCCGCAGCAACATAAAAGTAACCAAGTAGGAAAAGTACCCGGCCTGACTTGCGGCACATAGCACATAAGAAAAGTATCCGCCCTGACATGCGGCACATAGCACATAAGGAACTCTGCCTTGAAAAGTAGTAAACACATAATAATTTATATTAGCATTAACTACTACTTACGCTACATCAATGATCATATCACTCACGTATTTTAATGATACACGTGACAATCAATTATTGATATTCGTAAGCCCTAGGGAACAACCCCTAGCATTAACTATTACTTACGCTATATCAATGATCTTATCACTTGAGCATATTAATTATACTGGTGACAATCAATCATTGATATTCGTAAGCCCGAGGATCTAGTCGAAGAGAATTACACAAGTCCTTTTATACTGACATTTAGAACTTATGATCTCTTTACGACTCCTCGCAGTTAAACTAAATAACATATAACATTCATAATTAATAAAGCCATCAAATACTACCACTCGCTTTATACCATTTAGCACATAAGCATTTACCATTTAGTCAACTCGTATAAACTCCACAAATAATACCAACATCACTATTAACCACCAATAATCATTAAACCTGAATATTAACGACACCACAAAATGATTCCAACACTTACAACTAGCACTTAACAATTAACAATTAATCATTGCTACACACGAACATTTAATCGGACTCGCACTTAGTCCTCAACAATTATAAATTACAACTCTACTACTTAACAAGTTTCTAAATTTAAAATCCGGGAATTTCACTCCAATAATCATAATCGACATTCATGGCTTCTTCGAATTAAATCACGAAATTAAAACAATATCCATAATTTACAATTAAGTTACTTATGAAAATTAACACATAATCTCGCAATTTAGCCCCACAATCATATTTAACAAGTATAATCTTCCAAGTTAAACTACGAAAATTAAACTATAATATCGCAATTTAATCTAATTTAATTACAACAATTAAATAATTAAATAAAAATTATACCATTCGGTTCTGAATCGACCCGCCAAAAGAATCCACCTCACCGGAATCTCTCTCCTTCCAGCCCCCCTCTCTCTCTGTGCAGCTGCTGCCTCCTCCCCCGCATTGTACAGTCGCGCGCCTGCCACCAAGGCCGGAAGCAGACCCGCCGGAGCTGCCACCACCGCCGGCCACCTGCCATCGCGCGGTGGTCTTCCCCCTTTTTCTCTTCCCCCGTGCTACCTATACACGCACATACATACACACACAAAAATCCGACCCCCACCCCTTGCACACACATATACAAACGTATATATATATATATATATATATATATATATATATATATATATATATATATATATATATATATATATATATATATATTACCCAATCTCTTCCACAATCAAAATCCCCCAATTCAATTACTATAAACCCTAATTTTTTCCCCTCAATCCCTTTCTTCTCTCTCCCCGACTCTTTCCTCTGCGTGTGTTGTGTGTTTTTATTGGGCTTGGCCCAATCCCCTTATTCTACTACCACATAATAATAACCCACTTCTAATTAAACCCACAAAATATCACTCGGATAAAATTATAATTTGGGTTAGAAATCTTGATCCGTAAAAATAATAATAATTCTAGCATAATTAAATACTAGAATATTTTTGAAGATTTTCGGAGAAAGAATTAGAATTAAATCTAATTTCTAAATTGATAAGCATTTTACAAATATTAATAATTTATGAAAACAATACATAAAAATAATAATTGTGTTTCATAAATCACAATTTACAGGGCTTTATAAAATACCACAAATATTATTGTTTCGGTAAAATCTCAAATTCTTGATCTTTATATATTAATCAAGTAATTTCTGTATATCCTTAAATAATTAAAAAAATAATCATTTACCACAAATTTTAAAATCTCCAAATTATTCAGCAATTTAAAATAAAGTCCTTGCTAAATAAATCCACACTTCAAAATTAAACCCTTGCCCAAATAAACCATTAACTCGAGATATTTACCCGATCGATAAAATTTTCAAAAGGAACCCAGTTACACTGAACCGAAAAATAATTAAATATTCACTTTTGAAATCCCTTGAACTGGAATAACGAATAAAATGCATAAAAAAAAAAAAATTCCTCCTCATTTTAGGAAAAACATAATTATTATTGATATAATAATAAAATTATTTCTTGAAAAATCCGGGTTATCACATTGGTCTTGTCCATCTTCTGCAATGGTGATCATGCAAAGCTCAAGAAGACAGAATTAGCAGTCATTTGGTTCATTTTTGATATTTAATTTGGTGATGTGACAACTGAAAACAGAGCACTAGTATCCACATGAACCCTCCAGGCCTCCACTGTAATAAAATTGAAGGATGAAGATTATATACTGATGAGGGTAATGCTACTAGCCTACTACTGCTACTGCTGTGGAAGGGGCGAAAGACGGTGCGCAAGCCAGCAGACAGCCAGGTGGTGATAACATCAAATCCCTGTGACATCTGAGAAAATAACTAGTAGTGGAATGAAATGAAAGAAATGAGCTATGTCCTAGTCAACATGATGTCTTCTAAAAGAAACTAATATACCACACACCATGACAAAAATTTTCAACCAAAGCAGTACCTAAACAAGATTTATCAATACTTGGCAATGTTGGGCATCACTACAAAAGAGACACTTCTTGATTATCAGTTACAAGAAATTTCATGTTTGTGGTCAAGCTGCCATTAAGAACAGCCTGTCAAGCAGGAGCTACATATTCCACTTTGCTAATATTACCTCTAACCTACCTTTATTATGGTTTAAGAGTAACTAAAACAGAATCAAGGCTCACTTATCTTTCATCCAATAAATAACATTGCTCAAGTTCTTGAAAGAGCAACCTTCCTAGTCACCCATAACATTGATAGAGTTTTACATGTAGATGTTAAAAACTTCTTTATAATTGTTTGCTTATGCAGTATAGGTAATTTCTGTGCACAATCTTTTCTTTCATATCCATAACATATATATATAAACGAAGAAACTAATGTATCACACACCATGACAGAACTTTTCAACCAAAGCATCTAGTTTCTAAACAACTACTTACAAAAAGATTTATCAATACTTGGCAATGTTGGACAGCATCCAGCTGTTTAGGAACTGGATGATTTGGTAGAAATGTTTTGTCATGGTGTGTTTTTGTACAAGCAACTAGCCTGGACACTTTGCACAATCCCTCGTCAACATGATGGCTTCTAAAAACACAGAATCAAGTTTTCATAAAGCAGATGCCCAAGTATAACTTCTAACAGAAAAGAATCAAGTTTTCATACGGCAGATGCCAAGTATTAAGGAATGTATGGACAAACTCGAGGAAATTAAAGGATTCTTAAAAAAAATCATCAATAATAAATAAAACAAAAGTACAATTCATCATATAAATTATAACCAACCTAACCATGATCATCTATAAACACATTTATATATGGGAAAAGACTAAGCGTAGAAAAATGATGTTCACTTTTATGTTCATTTTCAACCATAAAACTAACCTAATGAGTCAATAAAGGTTAATTCCTACATATGCGGTCCTTTTTGTAATGAGCATTTTCTGGTCATTCACATGTATGACTTCTATTTCTCTAGTCTAAAACATTTCCGGTCTGGCCATTTTGATGAGATGTTGATCATTCCGATGGTTCTTTTTTTTTTGGTCTAGCATATCTCCTAAAAGCACTTCCTCAATTTATAAAGTTATTGATCAGTAGAAAGCTTTATCCTCAGGTCTGTGATTTGGGGATTGGGGGTGGTAAAATTTAAAGAGAATTCCACATATTAATTACTAAATCAGAAACTAACCAAAGGATGCAAGAAAGGCATTTGACATGAAAGTTATATAAACATAAAGTTTGAACATCGTAGTTGCAGATAAAGTAACCAAAAGAGATAGCAATTAAATAGAACCCCAGAGAATAGCATTACTAAATCATGGTTTTGAATTACAATAACAATCTTCTTACAAATATCATCACGTTTTACTAGGTACAGTCGTACAGATGCATGAAGAGCATCCAACGAGAAGTTACATCTGGCTCCAACATCACCTCAAATACACTCCCGTTACATCAGGCTCCAACATCACCTTAAGTACACGCTTGTTGATAAATAATTAGATAGATAGATAAATAATTAGATACATAGATAATTAGATGGATAAATTAGATAGATAGATACATTGATAAGTTAGATAGATATGGCCTGTGTGACAAAAGGACCACAAACTTCTGGTCCTTCTGGAGCGAGCCTGTTAACTGGCATCAGCTGCAAAATAAAAGAAACATTGAAGTTTAAAAGGCACATGCATCAAAACAAACAACATTGACAGTAGAGAGAAATCAGAAGCAGTTAATAATAAACCCCCTAAAAAGAATACCAACTACAATAAGGTTACTTATAGTATTTGAAATGGCTTTTTACCAACTAGAATAAGGTTACCTACAGTATTTGAAATGGCTTTTTGAGTTGGTGATTTCACAGAGAAGATTAAAAAAACGGTAGGCTTCAAAATATAATTTCAACATACAAGTGAAAAAGTCCGATGTGGTGTTAATTGTTGTTATATATACAATATTACTACCTTTAAGAATTAACAAAACAAGTATAGGATAATCTGCTGCTGCTGTTAAAAATGAGGCTACAACTCACTCAAACCACCATAAGTAGAGAGTGTGTGTGTGTGGAATTTAATCAGTAATTTAAGTCCTATTGCAACAGAATATAAAATAGGCAAGTGCAATTACAAAAGGAAAAGGAAAAGATATATATTACCAGGTGGGAGGCAGAGGGTAGACAAACTCAACAAGAAAAGGAATAACTTTAGTTTTTTTCCTTCGAATTGCCTGATATACGCTAGCTTGAAAGTTAATTGCATCTTGACCATGTAGGCGGGCTTTAAACCGAATATGGTAGTGGAAACCACAGGCAGTTCGCATATACGCCTTGACCAAACCAACGAATTCATAGTCTGCCTCCTGAATAGCATTATAGATCTCAATCGCAAATTTCGAAAACGTCATAAGGGGATATTCGTGGTCTCGGAGTACATTACTAATGTAACCAGTTTCATCATGTTTGAAGTAAACTTTGGTAGGAACCGTGGGATTTGTAATGGTCCTCCAACGCTTTCTGAGCACAAATTTGGCATCCCAATCAACTTCATGAAACTCAGTTTCAGGTACAAGCTCTTCGTCTGACTCCTCCTGATCGGATTCGTATTCCAAGTCGGAATCGGAAATCCCAATTTCGTCGAGGTGGACATAGTCGGAAAAGCCTTCGATCAAAACAGGAGACCTCTGAATAAACTTCTTCTCCTCCTCGGAGTCCTCCTCGGACAAGGCCTCCTCATCAAGTCCCGAAGATCCATCGGAGTCAGTCAGTAGTCAACTCTTTTTGACTAAGTGGCAAACTGTTCCTCTTTGAAATAATCTCCTCGTCGTCCTCCCTTGGCGAGCTGCTGCACATTGAAATAACCTCCTCCTCCTTCCTCGTCCTCACGGATAACCTTGGAGACTGCATCATCTTAATTTTCTTAAAACCCTCCATCACAGTTATATCACCATCATCCTCCGACATTGACCTCTTTTTTTTACTCATCTTAAAAAAATCAGAAATATCCTCTGATTTTGCCCTCTTTCTACACATCTTATAAAAATCCCCAATCACAGAAATATCATCATCCTCATCCTCCTCTATCGACTTGGCCCTCTTTCTGCTCTTCTTATAAAAATCAGCCAAAGGAATCTTCTCCTCCATTATCTTCCGCCTCTTATTAACCTCTGTAACAATGGAGCAGTATTTGTATAATATTTAATAATAATAAAACAGAGAATTAACTAAAAATGATGCTGAAAGAAGATAACAATTTCATTTCATCTGATGGTTGTTACAATGAGGCCCGCGTGGGCTTATATAGGAAGTGTAATTCCCGCCAACAGTTTTACTAATTGACAAAAAGGAAATATAGGATTACAATCCACTTGTATATACTGCCACGTCATTAACCTGGAAGCTACTTGCAACGACACCGTTTCATACGGTCAATAAATTAATTAAATAAAAGAGGAGACTAGGTTTTTATGTTCACATCTTAACATTGCCCCTTTCTTGAGCGGCGATGTCCTCATCGACGAATCTGGGAAAATTCCGGCGAAGAGTATTATAGTCAATCCAAGAGGCGTCTTCAGGAGTCATTCCTTCCCATTGCACGAGAACAGAGACGACAGCAGCGTTGTTCTTGTTTATCAATTTTCGATCCAATATCTTGATTGGATAGGCTGGAGAGGGGAAGTCGGCTTTAGCTGGTGGGTCGATCTGAGCAAAGTCTGTTGGGCCAATCTTCTTCTTAAGCAAAGAAACATGAAAGGTGTCATGAATCTTGGCCGTTGCGGGCAATTGAAGACGGTAAGCCACTGTTCCCACCTTTTTCAAGATTGTATAAGGGCCAAAATAGCGAGGTGTAAATTTGTTGTCTTTAACATCTTTCAATGATGTTTGTTTGAGTTTCACACATAGACTGTTCTTTTGGAGTACTTCAAAGACTATCTTGAGATGGTGGAGATGTTCCTCTTGATCAACACTGTAGATCAGTATGTCATCAAAAAAGACACATACGAACTTCCCAATATAGGGTCCAAACACTTCATTCATAACACATTGAAACGTGGCTGGGGCGTTGGTGAGGCCGAAAGGCATCACCAAAAATTCGTAATGCCCCAAAGGCGTTTTGAACGCGGTCTTATAGGTATCCTTAGCATTGACTCGTATCTGGTGGTAGCCACTGCGTAAATCCAGTTTGCTAAAGACTTTGCTGCCATGTAATTGATCGAGCATTTCTTCGATGAGGGGAATAGGAAAGCGGTTTTTGACTGTTATGGCGTTTAACGCCCTATAATCAACACAAAATCGCCACGTGTTATCTTTCTTTTTGACAAGTAATACAGGTGAAGCGTAGGGAGATTGACTATGCTTGATTATGCCGCTTTCCAACATTTCTTTGACCATCTTTTCTATCTCCATTTTCTGCAGGTAAGGGCATTTGTAGGGGTTGAGGTTAACTGGTGGACTTCCTTCCATAATAGGAATCAGATGGTCTTGTGGTCGTTGTGGTGGGAGGCCTGTGGGTGGTTGAAAAACCTGAGGGAACTCGTCGATAAGTGGTTGAACTTGATCAGGGATTGCAGGGGAGGTGGCATCCTCTGGTTTTGACACTTCAATAGCTGCCAGCTGCACTAAAAAACAAGCCTGTGCCCCCACCTGGCCTAGTTTGTTCTTGTCGAGCACCACTTGGACTTCTTGTACTGGTTTTGTGGATTGTTGGAGAACCACTGTTTTGTTTCGCCATTTAAGTGTCATCTCTTGTGCAGCGAAGTCGAAACTGACTGGACTGACTTGTTGTAACCATTGTATGCCAAGGATAGCATCATATCCTCCCAAAGGTAAAACAAAAAATTCTGAAACAAAGGTTGTAGTACCAGCTTTCCATGAGAGGTTTTCTATTTTACGACTGCACTGAGTAACTGATCCATCTGCTAATGAAATTTTCATTGCAGGGCAGGACTCCGTGCGTATTCCCAGTTGCTTAACCAAGTTGTGAGACAAAAAATTGTGAGTGGAACCTGTATCCACTAACATGGTGATAGATTTGTTCTTGATCATGCCGTCCAATTTGAGTGTGTGGATACCCTGGGTACCTTGGATGGCATGAGCAGATACGCCTCCTTCTTCGGTGTCGTCCCAGTGGACATCAATCTCTGGTTCATTGTCGTCATCACCCACCATCAGGTATAGTTGTGGCTTGAGACACTTGTGCCCACGGGTGTAAACTTCATCACAATTGTAGCATAGCCCTTTTTCTCTTCTTTTAGCCATTTCCTGTGGTGAAATTTTCTTAATCTCAGGCCATTTGTTGGTCACCACTGATTTGTCTGGCTCTTTATTATAGCTTCCTGTGTTGGCAGAAGTTGGGAAGTTAGCTTTTCCCTCATTAACCCATTTCTGACTGGTGATATTGTATACTTTTGCAGGGCCACGCACCCGTTTTTCCAACATTTCAATGAAGGTCTCCTGCTCGCGTGCCTTCTCCATTGCTTCTCTCAATGTTGTAGGTTTGTAGACATAGAGTGCTTGTTGAATATCAGCTCTTAGACCACTGAGAAAGCTGGATAAATAGAAATCATCTGTTTGGAACAAATGCCTCGACATAACATAACCTCGCAGTTCCTCAAATTCTGCAATATAGTTTTTCACTGTACCAGTTTGCACTAGCTTGTTGAATTTTCCAACTAGATTCTCCTGATTGCCAGAGGAGAACCTTTGTAGCAACTAATCGACCAGATTTTCCCAGGTGATACTCGTTTGTTCCTGTTGTAAAGTCTGGAACCAATGATCAGCTTCCCCTTCCAAATATAATGAAGCAAACAACACCTTCGTATGGGTATCCATTCCAGGGTTCAACATGAAGAATTTGCCAGCCTTGACTACCCAGCTACGAGCATTGCTCCCATCAAATTTTGGAAACTCTACTTTAGGGAGTTTGTAAGGAGTACCCATCCCAGATCTGTAAGAATTTTGGTCTCCATTGTGGCTAAAAGTACCCATGGTCGGTCCTGGGTTTGTGTTAGTTGGGTAATTCGTATACGAGGCTTGGTGTCGTGGCAAACCCAGAGCAGGGTTATAGTAAGGTATGTTGTAAGGAATTGGGTTTTGTATATCTGGATGGACCATGGTTGTGGGCAGTACGGTAGAAGTGGGTGGGTTTTGTGTGAACAATGGGGTGGGATGCATAATAACAGGAGGTGTAGTCATCGTAGGAAATGGGCGAGGTACAGTACCCCCAAACTGTATAGTGTGTGCGGATGTCTTAACAGGAGGTGTGACATGAGTATTAATGGAAGAAACTGAATTACGAACAGAGTTTATGGGTGGTGATGGAATACCTGGGTTTTGGGCTTTAATGGCGTCCACCAATTCCTTGATCTGTGCTGTCAAATCGGTTCTATCTGTCTTCATCTCAGCTGCCAGACCGTTGACCCTTCGTCCCATCTCCGACATCTGGGAAGTCAGATCTGCCATCTGAGATTTGTATTCTGTTTCTTTCTGAACTGTGCAATTTCTGACTTCTTCTAGATGTGATTCCAGAAGTTTTAAGTCTTTTTCATGTTTGGCTAGAGATGGCCCAGCCATTGCTCTGATACCAGTTGTAACAATGGAGCAGTATTTGTATAATATTTAATAATAATAAAACAGAGAATTAACTAAAAATGATGCTGAAAGAAGATAACAATTTCATTTCATCTGATGGTTGTTACAATGAGGCCCGCGTGGGCTTATATAGGAAGTGTAATTCCCGCCAACAGTCTTACTAATTGACAAAAAGGAAATATAGGATTACAATCCACTTGTATATACTGCCACGTCATTAACCTGGAAGCTACTTGCAACGACACCGTTTCATACGGTCAATAAATTAATTAAATAAAAGAGGAGACTAGGTTTTTATGTTCACATCTTAACATTACCTCCTCATCCTCACTCGACAATGCTGCCCTCTTTCTCTTCAACCTCTTAACAATATCCACCAACGGAATCTTCTCATCTTCCTTGCTCAATATTCCCCTCCGATTCAGCATCTTTCTCCTCCTCTTCTTAACATTCACCTGGTTCGTCGCCGCCTTCCCCATCACATCCAATTTTGCCCTAATTTTTGTTTACCCCAAACTATATATGCTGCTCATTTTGGGCCTGGCCCACTACATTATAATAATTCTAAGGGAAATTCCTAATGGTACCATTTTGGAATTGACTTTTCCGAATGGTACCATTACACATTTTCAGCGTCCGAGTGGTACCATCAGGGCTAAGCATTCTAAGTAAAAATACTTATCCGTTAATCACATGTTAAACAAACGTTAAGTATTATTAATTTAGAATAAAATACTACATGTATTAGACTCAAATACCCCGTTTTTTTATAACTCAAAATTGAAAGGGGATAAACGGGTTAGGGGTTAGGTCATAAGTCGGGCAGTAGTCGGGCGATTACCTTCCATCGATCAATCTCTTCTTCCAAACGGTACCTTCGATCGATCAATCTCTGAATATAGACAGGTATGTATTTACTCTCCTTCATATGTGTATCGGTATGTATGTGTATGTCTCTGTATTTACCTTTATTTGTATGCTTTGTATGTGTATCGGTGTGTTTAATTATCATACGTTTGTATGTATATTCGTGTTTATATTGGCTTATTCGTGTTTAGTGATCACTCTTGGTGTCTCTGTGCTTTGAGTTTTGATCATAAGTTAGTGTATTTAACTTGCAGAATGGATATTGATCATAAGATTTTGAGGTTTAATTGGATGGGTAAAGAAGTTGATATTGGGGTAGATCCTGAGAAGTGTTCTCTATTGGATATAGTATTGGAGTATGAAGATGAAGTGAAAAGGCAGGGTATAAGGATGGATTATGGTTATCCATGCTTTTCTTATGTGTGGAAGATGGATCATCGTAAATTAATAACTGATAATGATCTCGTGTTGATGTTTGAAAGAAATGTTGATAACAAGTTGATATTTATATGGATTGGGACTTCTATGATGCCTGATGATTTGTACAAATTGGTGTTAAATTTTAGGAGGAGGTCTGAAAAGAGTAATGCAGGGGTTAATAAGGACCATGAACAAGTGTCACTAGATCAACTAGAAGATACAATACTAAACAACCTTGAAAGCCAGAAAACAAAATCTACCACCAACCCTGAAATCCAGAAAACCACAAGTAAGAAAGGCAAAAAACCTCTGCAAAAACAACCTCAGAAAAAGTCTAAAACAGCAGCACTCCATCCACCACCACCTATTTCACCCCAAACAGCCTTCAAATCTTTGACTGTTAGAAGGAGTCCCAGATTTTCACCTCCTCAAATTACTTCTCAAAATGACACATCAAACTCTATTCCTTCATCATTACCTGACCAGATTGTGTTCAACAAAAAACTACCTAAGACCACAGCTAGAAGAAAGGGATTGTATCTGAAATGGTCTGCTGAAAATGAGGAATCTAGTGGTAGAAGCACAAATGTTAAACGAAAGGTGGATTTTGGTGATGATGATGTTAGTGAGGATGATGGGGATAGGGACTATGAAAATGCATCTGATGGATATGATGATGACTGTGAGGAAGTTAGGTCAATTCCCAAAGTCAAGGAGAATTGGAAGGCTGGAACGTGGCAAGACTTCTTGGAGGATGAGGATGATGATAACTATATGAAGAAGCTATATAAAAATGGGGAGATGTTTGAAAACAAAGAAATTGGGAAGATTGTATTGCGACCATGGATGATATTTATGGATAAACAGCACTTGAAGGATGTCTTAAAAGATTATTGTATACAGGAAGGGTTTGCAATAACCATACTTGTTGCTGATAATCATCGGTACACATGCATTTTCTCTGCCGCTATATGCAAATGGAGGTTACATGCCAGTAAATTAGCAGATGGTATTACATGGGCAATCAAAAAAATTGAGCCTGATAAACATAACTGCAGAGGTCTACAGACATATAACCCCCTCTGTAATGTGAAATGGGCTGGAAATAAACTAATGGAAGATATACAAGCAAATCCTGACATTCCAGGAAAGTCTTTGAATGAGCTCTTGTTCAGTAGGTATGGTGTTTACATGAAGAAATCATCACTTTATGAAATGAAAAAGTATGTCATTGATAAGCTCTTTGGTGGACATGATGAATCATATACTGAACTCCCTACTTATTTAAAGGTAATTTGTGAAACAAATCCAGACTCAAAGGTTCATTGTTCTGGTGTGGAGTCTGAAACTATTCCTAGGCATTTGTTATTTTCAAGGATTTTCATCTCATTTGCTGGCATGTGGAAGGGTTTTTTGGGAGGTTGCAGGCCTTTGATAGGCATTGATGGGACACACTTAAAGGGTAATTATGGGGGAATTTTATTGTCTGCAGTGGCCTTGGATGGGAATAATGAAATATTCCCCTTAGCATATGCTGTTGTAAGTGTAGAAGACAAGGAGAGTTGGGGTTATTTCTACACTTGGCATTGACAGGTGTAGGCCTGTTCTAACACTGCTTGAAGGTAATACTTTGTCTACTTTCTATTCAAATGTAATTCATATTAGTTGTATTTTGATAACAACTACTTGTGTATTACACTGACAGGAATCAGGAGGGTTTGTATGGTAAGAATTGCTACAAGAAATGAAGCTGCACTCAGTTGGAATGATGATGAATTATGTCCTAAGATTGGGAAACTAGTGAAACAGATTAGCAAAGACATTATAAGTTGCAAGGCTTATATGTCAAAACCTGGAGAATATGAGATTCATGAAGGTAAATCTCATTTCCCCTTATCTTTGAATAATAAAGTATGTTCTTGTGGGGCATGGCAAATATCTGGAATCCCTTGTAGGCATGCCATTAGGGCAATGTTACATGCAAAAATTGATCCACAGAAGATTGTTAGTTCATGGTATCATGTCAAGACCTACAAACAAACCTATAGTTTTAGCATTAACCCTATTCCTGATAAGGATCAATGGCCAACCTATGAGAATCTTCCAATTCTAAAACCGCCTACAATAAAGAGGGGAGTAGGAAGACCGAGCAGGAACAGGAGGAGGGAGGAAGGGGAGAATCAAAAAGAGAAAAGATCAAAAACTGTTAAGTGCACAAAATGTCTTTGTTTTGGTCACAATGCAAGGACTTGCAAGGGAGGCCTAACAGCAAAGGAGAAGAAAGATATGAAGGCAAGTGGACTACCCCCAGTGGTCAGGAATCCTAGGGTAAGGAATCAAGCCAAGGCATCATCAAAGATAGCAAAAAATTCAGCAGAACAGCCAACAAGTGCAGCAACAGGAAGATCTCAGTCATCTATCAACATGTCCCAGTTTCCTGATTCTCAATCTCAACAAGCTTGAATATTCATCCCTTTTTTTGTAATTTTGAAACTATTTGGCAGTTGTCAATGTATTCC
This sequence comes from Saposhnikovia divaricata, assembly GCA_036435485.1. Taxonomy (NCBI): domain Eukaryota; kingdom Viridiplantae; phylum Streptophyta; class Magnoliopsida; order Apiales; family Apiaceae; genus Saposhnikovia; species Saposhnikovia divaricata. Next base: position 135,867,247 of record CM071599.1, on the reverse strand, counting down.
TGCTGCAACTGATGCATTAGATTATTATGAATGTTAAAAAGTGCGGGAAAATCTGTTGATTTCAGTTGTTAACAGGTGTTTTAACTTTAGTTTAACAGATCAGTACTTTTACTTAGAATGCTTAACCTGGATGGTACCACTCGGACGCTGAAAATGTGTAATGGTACCATTCGGAAAAGTCAATTCCAAAAGGGTACCATTAGGAATTTCCCTAATTCTAATCCCACCGGGTTTTGAAATACTTCACAACTATATTCACATTTCAATCCTAATGTATTTTTAATTCTAATCTTATTAATATCAATTAGCTTATAACCATTTTTTTAATATTTATATGAATTGTTTTCATTTTTGAATTAATTTTTTTAAAATATGAATTTTAGAGTCTTAAATTTTTAAATGAGACGATTTGATAATAATTATATAAATGTTATCCATGATATTTCTAGAAATAGGAGGGATTTTAGTTAGAAAATATAGAAAACGTGATAGGTTTTAGTAGTTTTTTTTTTGGACAAGACTTACTTTCACAAAAATGAATTGTACCGAAATATAATGATCGAGGATCAGAGTTTGTTTCATTCAAAAAGTTTATCGTCTAACCGAGAGACATGCAAGATGTTACCGGAGATTTAGACAATAAAATCTTAATGGTTGAAAAGAGAACACCCGATTAATCCACCTGTATCTGTAAAAAACAAGAAACATAATAAGTCAATATTTTATTAAATAGAACCGCCCTTGATATAATTGGAAAAAGAGATATTTCAGTTAGAAAAATAGAAAAGGTAAATTGAAAATTAAAAAGGTGCCATGTTTTGGGTGAAAAATGTAATAAATTAGTTTATAGGAATTTAATTTAATTAGATTAGTTTGAGAAAATAACTAGTGGAATGAAATGAAAGAAAGGAGCCATGTCCTCGTCAACATGATGGCTTCTAAAAGAAACTAATACATCACATACCATGACAAAACTTTTCAACCAAAGCATCCAGTTCCTAAACAACTACTTAGATTTACAATACTTGGCAATGTTGGACAACACTCTTAGCAATGTTGGACAACACTACAAAAGAGACATTTCTTGATTATCAATTACAAGAAGTTTCATGTTTGTGGTCAAGCTGCCATCAAGAACGGCTTGTCAAGCTGGAGCATATTTCAGTGTGCTAATATTACCTCCAACCAACCTTTATTATGGTTTAAGAGTAACTAAAACATAATCAAGGCTCACTTATCTTTCATCCAATCAATAACATTGCTCAATTTCTTGAAAGAGCAACCTTCCTAGACACTATGCACAATCTTTTCCTTCATATCCATAACTATATATATAAACGAAGAAACTAATGTATCACACAATGACAGAACTTTTCAACCAAAGCATCCAGTTCCCAAACAACTACTTACAAAAAGATTTATCAATACTTGGCAATGTTAGACAACATCCAGTTTTGTAAGAGCAACCTTCCTGGAAACCATGCACAATCCCTCAACATGATGGCTTCTAAAATCACATAATCAAGTTTTCATACAGCACATACCCAAGTATAACTTCTAACAGCAAAGAATCAAGTTTTCATACAGCAGATGCCAAGTATTAAGGTAGACGGCAATCAGTTCCCTTCCCTTTTCTTTAACACTAGACTTGTGTAATAAGATCTTTCCGAAGGTGGAGTTAAGGCAGTAAGCATAGGGTTTTGAATTAGCTCCTGCTGATCGGATTTCCCCCGAGATAAACGAAAACATAGGCAATCTGTCTTTTCAGAGCTATCGCCCCAATAAAAAAATATTCTTGTGATAGGCCCCATTCCTGGTCAGAAATATAGTGAAATAACCTTTCCTATCCTTTTCAAACTTCACATTATAAATTGAGGTTACACAAACAAAATCGGAGTCAGAAGGCAAGGAAATTAAAGGGATTCACAAAAAATCATCTGTAATAAATAGAACAAAAGTACAATCCGTCGTATAAATAATGACCAACCTAACCATGATCATCTATAAACACATTTATATATGGGAAAAAACTAAAGGTGTAGAAAAATGATTGTGAAGATGCATGAAGAGCATCCAACAAGAAGTTACATCAACCTCCAACATCACCTTAGATACACACTCTCGTTGCATCAGGCTTCAACATCACCTTAAATACACACTTCTTGATAGATAGATAGATAGATCGATAGATCGATGGATCGATGGATCGATGCATCGATGGATCGATGGATGGATGGATGGATCGATGGAGGGATGGATGGATCGATGGAAGGGATGGATCGATGGATCGATTGATCGATCGATTGATAGATGGATCGATGGATAAATGGATCGATGGATCGATGGATAGATAGATAGATAGATAGATAGATAGATAGATAGATAGATAGATAGATAGATAGATAGATAGATAGATAGATAGATAGATAGATAGATAGATAGATAGCTAGGTAGATAGCTAGATAGCTAGGTAGCAAGCTACTTAGGTAGGTAGATAGCTAGATAGATAGGTAGATAGATAGATAGATAGTGATAAGTGGATTTTATATCCACTTGGAACGCGGCTTAAATTGGTGTCTTGACCTCAAGTATGTCGTGTTTTTGATTCGTTTTAATGAGATTATGCAGGATTACTAAATTAAGGTTGGAAGATATAAATCACATATTTTATGATTGATTTGAGTTCAAGAAGCGAAGCATGACAACTTGCAAAAGAAACGAAGGAAAAAGGAGTTAAAACGAAGAAAAATAGCAAAATCAGCTTCCGGCAGATTCATCTGGGCGCTGCGGCGCGCTAAAGGGCACTGCGGCACGGCTTCAACAGACTCCATGGCGCGTTGCGGCGTGGGTAGGTATGCTGTGGCGTAGGTCTTCGCTGTCAGAATTGCTGATGCACTGTTTTGGCCATATCTTGAGTTCTACAAGTCCGTTTTGGACGATCTTACAGTCTACGCGAAGATAACGGAATTCTATTTCATTCTAAAGTGGTCCAGATGTCCAAATACAACTGGAACGGCCCAGAAATACTGAAAAAAAGTTAGTTACGAATTTTCCTTCAAAACAGAATCAGTTTAGGAAACGTATTTTGTGTCGAACTGCAGAAATTCTATTTTAATTCTGTTTTGGTAGTTTCTTGCTGGAAAAGACTCCTGTGGCCTATATAAACACATCCTACCATCATAAAATGATCAACTTCTCACCATAACACAAAGAGAGAGCCGATGATAGAGATTCAGACTTGGAGAAGGATTCCTACGCTCGTGACAAGCAACGGAGATCTAGATCTACTTTTTGTTTTCTTTTAAATTAGGCGATACTCTTGGATGTTTTTGGGGATTTGTTTTCTTAAACTCAATACTCTAGTTTATTTGTATTCTTTCATACTTTATTATTTACCATGGTTTCATCAGATCCCATGATGACGAGCTGTTCGATTATGAACTAATCGTTGTCATGGGATTCTAACGGATTTATTTATGGAGTTTTAGTAGTTTGATTGCTTTAAAGATCTGTATGTGATGTATAATTGATATCCTCGTATGGTTGTGCTTAATTGTTAGATGCGTAACTAACATCTAATCTATTAATCTTTTGTGAAGCGAGAGTGGATCTTAAGATTTAGAACTTGCCATGCTAGCATAGGTTCATGATTGTTATCAACATGATTTGTGGTGTAATTTGAACTATTTTATACTGCCCTATGTGATCAATATGGATAACTTGTTCTTGAACCGTTATGTTTTCAAATTCTATAGACATATTGGGTCCAAGCATAATTGGTGTCTATTCATCTTCTATCTCTTTTATGGATGTATGGGTAGTTTGGTATATGTATACTGAGAGGTAGCGTGTACTTGTTCCGTGTTGTCCGATCAGATATCATAACCATTGTATATAGTGATTAAAGGCGTCAGATCTAAGCGAAGTATTTAATGAAGTTAGGATCCCATGTTTTCTCTCGCTTAAGTAATTCGATTCTAATTCTCATTAGTTAATTAATTATTAGTTTGTTAATTTGCTTTTTAGTTAATTTTAGTTAATCAAACCCAAATTTGTTAATTTTCTTAGCAATGAATAAAAAACATACATTGTTGCATAGGTGCATTAACTGAATTGAAACCTAAACCAGATCTCTGTGGGAACGAACTTGACTTATTTATATATTACTTGTGACCACGTACGCTTGTGTGATTTTGTGCAAACAAGTTTTTGGCGCCGCTACCGAGGATCATTGGTGTTTTATTTTTAGTTTATGTGCTTGTCATCAGTGGTCGTTAAAGTTCACTAACTCGGATTTTTTTTTCTTACCTATCTTGTTTAGTTCTGTGTGTTTCAGGTAGCAATGGGAGAACCAGCAGCAGCAACGAAAGCATTGATGGATTACTCTCAACCAAAGATCAATGACATCCAATCTAGCATTGTCAGGCCAGCCATTGCAGCTAATCCTTTTGAAATCAAGCCTGGCACGATTCAGATGGTACAGAATTCAGTTCAGGTTGGGGGTGCTCCAACGGAAGATCCTAACATGCACATCCGGGATTTCATTGAGATCTGTGACACTTTCAAGTTCAAAAGTGTGTCTGAAGATGCTATGAAATTGAGACTTTTCCCATTTTCTCTGAGGGATAAAGCTAAGGGCTGGTTACATTCTCTACCAGCAGGTTCTATTACAACATGGGAGGATCTTGCTCAAAAATTTCTCACTAAATTCTTTCCTATGGCAAAGACTACAGCTATAAGGAATGCTCTTACTCAATTCTCACAGCAGTCGGGTGAATCTTTATGTGAAGCATGGGAGAGATACAAAGAGATGCTTAGACAATGCCCTCATCATGGCATGCTGAAATGGATGGTAATCAATTGTTTTTACAATGGATTGGGATGGCAGTCGAGATCGATGGTGGATGCAGCTTCAGGAGGAGCATTATGGGCTAAGAGCTATGAGAAGGCCTATGATCTTATCGAGATGATGGCAGCAAATGAATATCAGAATCCAACTCAGAAAATGCCACAGCAAAAGGTGGCAGGATGTTAATCCAGCCATAGCTTTAATAGCTCAGCTAGAGGCATTGAATAAGAAAATTGATTCTTTGGAAAATCATGGGATTCGTTAGGTAGCTAGTGTTTGTGAGCTATGTACGGGTGCACATGAGACGAGTCAATGTGCCATATCTAGTGAATCAGCACGGTTTGCGAATAATTTTCAGAATCAGCAACAGCCAGCCCTGAATACTTATCATCCGAGCAATAGAAATCATCCGAATTTCAGTTGGAGCAATAATCAGGTTGACATGCTACAATCCCAGCAACAAAATCAGCAGTTTCAAGGTCAACAATATGGAGCAAGGCCTTACAATCCTCAAAATTTTCAGCAGCAAGGGCAGAATTTTCAGCAACAGTATGCCCCTAGGCAATCTCAACCTCCGGGTTTTCAGCAACAACATTCATATGCTGGTTCTGGGTATTCCACTTCTGAAAGATCAGAACAAGAGGATTTGAGATTGATGTGCAAAAGTCAAGCTGTCTCGCTCAAGACCTTGGAAAATCAGATTGGGCAAATTGCTACTGCTTTGCTAAATAGGCCACAGGGAGTGCTTCCTAGTGACATAGAGTCTAATCCAGAAAATAAAGTTATCCATGAATAGGTGAAAGCAGTTACTTTGAGATCCGGAAAGGTTACAACAGATCCTAAATCAGCAGGTAAGGAAGAAGAAGAAGTTCAGAATCAGCAGGTTGAAAAATCTGCAGGGCCAGAAATTGAGAAATCTGACTTGGTGGCTGATCAGTTGAACGGTGAAATGGAAAAGAGTAAGAAGTCTGCTGAAAAGTATATTCCGGAGCAGTCTACAAAGAGCAATCAGATCTATCCGCCTCCTCCGTATCCTCGACGCTTGCAGAAAAGTCAAGAAAAGCAATTTCAGAAATTTTTGGAAGTCTTCAAGAAATTTTCCATTAATATTCCTTCTGCAGAACCTTTAGAAAAGATGTTGAGCTATGCCAAGTTCATGAAGGGTATTCTCTCACGGAAGTTGAAGCTCAAGGAATTGGAGACTGTGGCATTGACCGAAGA